>BSBN01000324.1:5000000-10000000 GCA_027924645.1 Cunninghamia lanceolata
CTCTTTCATCTACAGAGGCTGAGTATCAAGGAGCAGTTAATGCCGCTACTGAATCCATTTGGCTTCAACACATTCTCACTGAGTTTGGTATTTCCTTCAGGAAGCCTACGGTCATCTTTTGTGACAACCAGAGTGCTATTCAGATCTCTTGCAATCTGGTCCATTATTAGTGGACCAAACACATTGAGATTCACATGCACTACATTCGGGAGCTAATTCATGAGTAGGTTCTTGATCTTCAGTATTGTCCTACATCAGATCAGATAGCTGACATCTTCACCAAACCCTTCACTGAGAGCAAGTTCATTCATTTGCGAGCTTTTCTTGGGGTGCGGCAGGTGTCCTCCTTTTAGGGGGCTTCTTAGCTCCTTCTTTCTCTCTTTATTCAGGGGGGTGTACTCTCTTTTGGGGGGGCTACTTCTCTTTTGGGGGGGAATTCATTGTACATGGGTACCTCATCAGGCTTGATTTACTGGGACCCATCTCTTTACCCACCTAAGCTACGCTTAAGGGGGGTGTTAGTGTAGGTTTTTTATTCCTTATTATAAGGTTTTTCCTACACATTTATTTAAGCTTCCTTAGATTAATAAAGCATGTCTTATTATGTGAGTGGTTGTGAGGTGTCACCTTCCTACATGTGAGCATCCATTAGCTATCTTGGGAAGATACTTTTCTATCTTTAGTCTGATAGATGGTTGCTCCTCATTGGTCGGTGTTGCCACCTCCTCCCTCTCTCTGGTCTATATAAGCATGCTACCTAGCTTGTATTTTATTTCGATATTGGAGATAGTTATCTGATGTTATTTTGCCATTCGAGCATTTCACATCAATCTCATGGTATCGCTGTTATTATTTTTTGCATTAACAGTTTATGTTTCTAACTCTTTCAATTGATTCTGGGTTATAATCTTTTTTACGGATTTTAACAAACTCTACTACCCTAAGGGTTCCCCATAATGGTTATATATAGCCCTTTTTGGCGACCACCAACTTAATTTTGAAATTTGCATCTCCCTCCAAAAATAGGTCAACTTCGCGGGGCCATAACTTTCGATCCAACTGTTGGATTTTCAATTATAATACCTTTTTGGAAAGCTCTCAAAAAGACAATGGAGCAGAAGTAGTACCGATAGGTAGACTACTTGGGCTTCCCACCAAATTTTGGGCCCATCCGGAGCCTCTAAATGCCTCAAATTTGACTTTGAATATTTCAATAGGATTTTTGGAATTTGAAATTTTAATATCTCACAAATGACAAATGATATTGAAGTGATTTCTTCACCATTAGCTTCAATTCACCATTCTGGACATCCGTGTAAGATTTTGTATCCAACCGTGCACAAATGCAAACTTACTAAATATAGTGACCCTACCAAATTTAGCCCTTATTGAAAAGAAACAACACATTTTTATTTTTTATTTTTTTTGGTTGATGCAAGATTGCTCTTACACCCTGGATGCTCCTGCATCAGACACCCGGGGTAATTTGAAAAGTGACCCTCTCACTTCTCATGTGTTAGAGGGAAACCAAAATGATTAACCTCAATCTCAGATAACCATGATGAATCTTCAATAGGCCTTCCTTTCCATTTCACCAAGTATTCTGTATACTACCTGTTTCTTGTACTCTTACCCACACGGCTATCCAGAATGCCCTCTTTCTCCTCCTTCTCTGAAATAGATGCTGGAATGTCCCACTGTGTTCCTTTATCAAGTCCATCATCATGATACTCTATCAGATCTGAAATGTTGAACACTGGTGAAATATTGATGTCATCAGGGAACTCTACCTCAAATGCATTTCCTGAATCGTGCTTCTTCAGGATTCTACATGGTCCAAATTTCCTCATCTTCATCTTATTATATGTACCAACTGGAAATCTTTCTTTTCTCAAGTGAACCATGACTTCATCACCCTCCTAAAACTCCTTATGCCTCCTCTTCTGATCTGCCTTAGCCTTGTACTAAGAATTCATCTTATGGATATGCTTTCTTACCTCTTCAGGCAAATTCTTCATGTGCTCAGTAAAATTTTCAGCTTTGGCACTACTCTTCTCCCCCTTATCCATCCTCCTCAATTTGGAAGCAGTTCTTGGGCTACTCCCATACACAACCTAGAATGGAGATTTACTTGTGCTCCTATTGACAGAATTGTTATAAGCAAATTATGCCTGTGGTAAAATCAAATCCCATCCCTTGGGCTTATCTCCTACTAAGCATCGTAGCAGGTTACCCAAACTCCTATTCACCACTTCTGTCAATCCATCAATCTGTGGATGGTGTGCAGAACTGAACTTCAAATCCGTCTTCAACTTCTTCCACAATGTCCTCCAGAAATAACCAACAAACTTGGTATCTCAATCTGAAACTATGCTCTTAGGTAGACCATGTAGTCTCACCACCTCCCTGAAAAATAACTCTACAATGTGAATAGCATCATTAGTCTTCTTGTAAGGAATAAAATGGGCCATCTTTGAAAATCTATCCACCACCAAAAAAATGGAATCATGCCCTCTCTGTGTCCTTGGTAAACCAAGAACAAAATCCATACTAATATCATCCCATGGCTTCTTTGGTATAGGTCATGGCTGATATAGCCCTATATTCTGACTTGTTCCTTTTGCCATCTGACACACTCTACAACTCTGCACAAATTTCCTCACATCTTGCTGCAATTGTGGCCAATAATAATGTTCACCAGCAATAGCAATGGTTTTATCTCGACCAAAGTGTCTAGCTAATCCTTCACTATGCTTCTCCTTAATCAGGTTCTCTCTTTCATGGAACTCCTCAGAATGTACAACTGGCTTCCTCTAAACAACATGCCATTTTGGATTATGTAATCCAACCATTTTGTCTTGTCCAAAGTAACAGGTTCCAAACAAGCTTTCCAAGCCTCTGCAAAATCTAGATCTTCAGGATACAAAATTTTGAGTTCATCAAACCTAACAACCTCTATCTTCATTTTTGTCAACTAATTTCGCCTTCTGCTCAAGGCATCTGCAACCCTGTTGGACTTCCCACTCCTGTGCTTCAAAACAAAAGTATAACTCTGCAAAAACTCAACCCATTTTAAGTGCCTTTGATTTAACTTTCCTTGACTATTAAGATACTGCAAAGCCTGATGATCAGTATATAAAACAAACTCTTTTGGAAACAAATAATGTCTCCATTTCTTCAAAGCCTGGACTATTGCATAAAACTTTTGATCATAAACAGAATACTTTTTCTTGGCATCATTAAGCTTCTCACTAAAATAGGCAATGGGCTTACCTTCTTGACTTAGAATAGCTCCTATACCACTACCACTAGCATCACAATCTACCTGAAATACCTTATTGAAATCTAGAAGTGCCAACACAGGTTGTTCTATGACTTTCTACTTCAATGTATCAAACCTCTTGTTTGCTCCTTTAGTTCATCTAAACTCTTTTCTATCCCCTCTCATTGTCTTAGTTAGGGGTGCACAAATGCTACTGAAATTCTTGATAAACTTTTTGTAAAAACTTGCCAAACCATGAAAAGATCTTACCTTGAAAGCACTCCTTGGCGTAGGCCATTCAATGATAGCCCTCACCTTCTCTGGGTCCATCTTAAGACCTTCCTCTGAGACAACCAATCCTAGGTATACCAACTCCTTCTTTGCAAAACTACATTTCTTCAGATTGATCAACAACTTCTCCTCCCTCAGCTTCTCTAAAACTCTTCTGATATGCATCAAATGCTCATCCCAAGTCTTACTGAAAATTAAAATGTCATCTAAATAAACAATAACAAAAATTCCCAAAAATTCCTTTAGTATCTCGTTCATGAGCCGTATGAATGTGCTCGGTGCATTGGTTAGCCCAAATGGCATGACTAACCACTCATACAAACCCTCCCTTGTCTTGAAGGCTGTCTTCCTTTCATCTCCTTCTCTGATTCGAATCTGGTGATACCCACTCTTCAGATCAATCTTCATGAAGTACTTGGCTCCACTCAAACAATCCATTATGTCATCCATTCTCGGCAATGGAAATATGTACTTGATTGTGATCTTGTTGATGGCTCAAGAATCTGTACACATCCTCCACTCTCCATCTTTCTTTGGTGCTAGTACTGTAGGTACCGCACATGGACTTAGGCTCTCCCTTATTAGTCCCTTCCTTAACAACTTGTGAACTTGTCTATTCAACTCTTCATTCTCTGCTGGAGTCATTCTGTGGCCTGCCTTATTTGGCAAACTAGCTCCTGGTATCAAATCCATTTGATGACTTATCTTCCTCACTGGTGGTAAACCTTCTGGTACATTATCAGAGACAATATCTTGAAATTCTTCCAACATTTCTGAGACTTCTACTGGTACATCTTCACATTCCTCTTGACTAATCTTAGGAATCAATGCAAAGCAATGACGCTCATGCTTCATACCCTCCAAAAAATTTCTACCATCTACCAAGCAAATTCTGGCAATACTACATACCTTTTCTTCCACCTCCTTCAAGGGCTTCAACTTATGACGGACTTCATCCTTTGTTAGGGAGTATGTGTTTGCACAGCCATCATGGATAGCACTCCTATCATACTGCCACAGCTTCCCCAATAACATATGACATGCATCCATCGGTATGATGTCACACAACACCTCATCATGGTAGTCACCAATTTTGAACTTCACTAAACATTGTTCATTGACCAAAGCTCTATGGTCCTTCTACAACAATCCAATCCAATATGGATGCGGATGCTTTCTTCTTGTCAACTTCAACTTGTCAACCATCTCCTCTGAAACAAGATTATCAGTGCTTCCACTATCAATAATAATATCACAACACTTACCTTCACATTTGCACCTTGTGTGGAATAAACTCTTCCTCTGATTGGGTTCTTTCTCCTCATTCAACAAAGTTCTTCTAACAACTAGGGTTTCTCCCCTTTCTGCATCTTTGGAGCACTCAGACTGTGCATCTTCATCCACATGTGTAACTCATGCATTACCTTCAAGTCTTCTATTCATCCTTCCTTGATGTTGCGGACACTCATATACTCGATGCCCTTCTTCTCCACGTTGGAAACATGTTCCTCTGAAACCTCCTCTTCTAGGTCCTCGCCCAAGTCTACCTCTTCCTCTTCCTCTTTGCTCACCATTATTCTGGTCACGAGGGCGGTAGGTATTATCTCCTCTCTGATTTCAACTGGTTCCAGCTTCTTCACTTTTCTTTGGATCTTCATTTCGGCCTCCATAGGGTCTTCCGCCAGTCCTTCCGCCTTGATCTCTTCCCCTTTGCTTGCTTTCAAATCTCTTATTCAGCTTCTCTTCCACCTTCAGGGAAAACTGGTATGCATCTTCTATGGTGGTCATTCTGACCAGGCTCAACTATTCTTGAATACTTGGCCTCAACCCATTAATGTAACGGGCCACCTTCTCCTTGTTGGCCTCTCCATGGCCAGTCCTGATAGTGATCTTATAAAAATCTTCTATATACTCCTTAACAGACTTGTTACCTTGCTTCAATCCTTCCAGCTTCTTCAACAACTCCATCTCATAGTCCACAGGAATGAACTGCTTCTTCAATTTCTCCACCATCTGATCCCATCTGGTAATCTTTGCTTTTCCTCTTCTATTTCTCTCTAACTGGACCTCCTTCCACCAAATACTAGCGTGGCCCTTCAACTTTGTCTTTGCAAACTTGACCCGTTCAGGGTCTTCCACATCTTCATACTCAAAATACTCCTCCATATCATTGATCCAATCAATAAGTTGTTCTGGATTCAAATCTCTAGAATAGGTAGAAACTTCGATCTTGGGCCTCTTTTCGATCTTTGAAATGGCCCTCAAAAACCTAACTTCTGCAGGATCTCCCGAAGCTTCTTGTTCTTCCTTAGATAGCTCTTCTTCAACTTCATCTTCACTTTCCTCTCTCCTTCTCAGCTCGAACACTCTTCGCAGCTCCTCTTGCAATGCATCGATTTGTCTTTGCAGGGCTCTAAAACCTTCTTCCATCAAAGCATTCCTCCCACCACGGTTTCTTCATGGAGGCATCTTGATCTATGCAGTAAACCCACAACCTCAGGTCCTCGTATAAATTGCCTCACGGTCGACGATCTGTCTACACACTCAGGAATCCTTGCTCTGATACCACTTGATGAAGGGGGTAAATCATAAAACACACAATAACAAAAATTACACACAAAAAATAGAATGATATTTTATTAATATGGGAAAAAAATTGCATTACAGAAGCTCAAATACAATCAGAGGATGAATCCCCTACAGGCTGCAACACATTACAGCTCCCTCTCTCAAAACTCTGGAATCTTCAGCCTTCTATAATTCCCAAATCAACTAAGGTTTCTAATTTCCTATCTTTCTTGACTCTACACCTTCCCCCTTAACTCTCCTACCCTAAGGGTTCCCAAAAATGGTTATATATAGCCATTTTTGGTGACCACCAGCTTAATTTCAAAATTTGCATCTCCCTCCAAAAATAGGTCAACTTCGCAGGGCCATAACTTTCGATCCGACCGTTGGATTTTCAATTATAATACCTTTTCAGAAAGCTCTCGAAAAGATGATGGAGCTCAAGGAGTACTGATAGGTAGACTACTTGGGTTTCCCACTAAATTTTGGGCCCATCCGAATGCTCTAAGTGCCTCAAATTTGACTTTGAATATTTCAATAGGATTTTTGGAATTTGAAATTTTAATATCTCACAAATGACAAATGATATTGAAGTGATTTCTTCACCATTTGCTTCAATTCACCATTCTGGAGGTCTGTGTAAGATTTTGTATCCAACCGTGCACAAATGCAAACTTAATAAAAATAGTAACCCTGCCAAATTTAGCCCTTATTGAAAAGAAACAACACATTTTTTTTATTATTATTATTATTATTTTTGGTTGATGCAAGATTGCTCTTACACCCTGGATGCTCCTACATCACGCTGGCATGACACGCCCTCCAGTACCACGGGGACGGGGGGAGACTGGACCTCGTGACCATCTTTACCGCAACGGAATTACTTAGCCAATCGAGCCAGGGCCCCCGCCCCACCACCTAAAGTCTTGTCAAGAAGTATGACAGTCAATTTTTGAGGCATTCCGTACAAAGGTCCCATACACCATTTCTATATATGTTTAGTAATGTCCAAAAGGGTATCTAAATTGGGTCTTACATTTTGATGATCATGTCTGCTCCAAAAGTTATGGTCAAAAAGGCTGTTAGGAAGGGCTACTAGGAGATTGAGGCCTAGAGGCTAAAAACCCACCTTTTAATGCTTGAGACCATAAATTAGTAGTCAATTTTTGAGGGGTTTGTTTCAAAACAACCATATCTACAAATTTGGTATGTTTTCAAATGGCCAAAAGGGTATTTGGAATGGTGATTGGATTTTGAGTTTGAGGCCTGGTTTGCAAATTATGTCAAAAAAGGCTTGTCTGTTGTCCTACAAGGTCTAGTGGCAATTTGTGAAGAAAATCACTTTGTTTGTTGTGTAAGGACTTTGGCAAAGAGTTGTTTGAGTAAGTCTTGATTTTGATACCCTACTCTACATCAAATTGGTATCAGAGCTAGAAGATTTTGGGAAGTGATTTGACTATTTTGGATAATGTGGTTTAATAGATTTGATGTTTAAAGATGGCTCCTAATAAGAAGAAAGATGGAAGAAGGGCATCATCATTTCTAGATAGATTGTTAAGAGTGGCAGAGAGGTTACATGAGAAAGAAATGGCAAAGAAGATATAGGAGGAAGAAATGGAAGCCAATAAAGCAAGAAAGATGGCAAAGGAAAGCTTATTCAGGACTACCTGCAAATCTAAAGGTAAATGTTGTAAACTTGTGATTTCAAATATCTGCATGGATAATATTTTTTCTGAGTATATGGTAAATAAATTGGGTTTGGAAAGAATAGCACATCCCGCACCCTATTCAGTGACTTGGCTTCAAACAGATACCTAGGTAACCGTAAGTGAACAATGCAAAGTTGAGTTTCAAATAGGCCCTTATAAAGATGAAATAGTTTTTGATATTATGCATTTGGATGTATGTCATATTGTGTTTGGAAGGTTATGGCATTATAGTAGGGTAGTGAAGTATAATAGAAACAACAACACATATGACATTTTGGACAAAGATGGGATGAAATTTGCATTAACAACCTTGAACGATGAGTGCACAGGAATTGAAAGCTTATTGTTAAGTGAGAAGACAGCCATACAACAATATGAAGCAAAGCCAAATGAGGTAATGGTTGAGGTAACAAATTTTCAAAACAACATGTTTGAAAACTCAGTTGAACAAGAAATGGAAGAATTTTCTTTTGAATTTACTCAAACTAATGAAAGTGATAGTGGCATTGATGTTGAAGTGGGTGATGTTTAGGAAGAAGAAGAAGAGACAACAAAAGAAGTTGTAGAGGACTCAAGGATAGTCCAAAGAGAGAAGATAGTTATGGAGGATAATGAGATAGCATGGTTCTCAAGAGAAGAATTGAGGGTTGAGAATGTTGATGTCAAGGAGAATGGAAGAATGGATGAGTAATTCAAAAATGAAAATGAATGGCTAAGTATGGTTGAGGTGCAGCCAAAGATTTTAGAGAACAATGAAGAGAAAAGAATGTGTGACAAACAACATGAGGTGGATGAAGAAGTGAAAGTATGAAAAAGAAGAATATGATTTCTTTAATATGTTTGTTTCATGTGCAGGTAAGGAAGACAAAATGGATGACATCAAAAGTAAATTTATAATTGCAGTCCAAAGTCAAGCTAGAAAAAAGAAAACAAACAAAATCACATGGCTACATTATACTAAGTTGGCCTTGGCTCAAGAAGCATGTTGCTGGACCAAAAAGCACAAGTGCACCAATTGATATGGATGTATTCGAGATCCAGCAAAATGAAAACAATGCACTCATGCAAAGTAATTGGAATACAAGAAAGAAGATTCGTATTTGAGGTGGAACTCAAATTTCTTTTTCCTGGGGAGTATGGTACAGGGGCACTTTGGTTAAATAGGTTGTTAGAGGTCAAGTTTGCATTTTGGGTTTGTTGGTGTTAAATACTTGTAATAAGGTCATTTAAGACCATTTTGGATGTTTTAGAGCCCATGTTAGGTTATTAGGAGTTTTGATGAATCAAGTTTCAAAAAGTTGTCATTTTTTGTAAAATGTTGTCAAAAATTGCCAAAAGTTGCAAAACTATGGAATGTGAAGAGTCACATGTTGTAAATGAAAAAACAAAAAGGTGGAAGTTGAAAAGTTAGTTAGGAACTGATAGAAATATGTTGTATTGGCCTGGAAATGGTTGACAAAAGTGGTGGTGGTTGAATTTTTACACAAAAATCAATAAAGAAGCTCAGTTTTCTACATTTTCTGAACATTATTTTGTTGTTTCAGAGCTTGGTACAAATCTGTACAACATTTTTATGACCTAAATGTGGTAAGGTTGAAAATATATTTGAATCTACTTTCTAATTCTTTTTGTTACACTCAATTTCATTGTGTTTAGAGAGAGTTATGTCCATTTTACTAAAATAGGTCTAAAACCCTAATAGGCCTAATTTGAGGGAAAATAGTCCAAATTTGAGAGGTTCCGTATAAATAACTGTGATGGGTAAAATGGGATGAATAAAACTAATTATAAAAACCCAAAACATCAATGGAATGTGCAGATAAGAAAAGATTTAAAATAAGAGAGAGATACTCGCAACCTTCTTACCTTGCGATTTCCATTGTTCGCCTATTCTTTCTTGATCTTTTGGTGATGAAGATGGCTCTCAGGAAGCTTGCTTCCTTGCTTTGATTCCTCAAGATGACAAGGAGAAATTGATCGGATACTTGTGTTGAAGATGAGCTTCAACACAATATGAAATGGATGATAAATGATAGATGTGAAAATGGGGTGGCCAATGGCGCACTATGGATTCTGCAGCATAAGTTTACTCGAAATCTTGATTGATTCCTTTGAAATAGAAGAAGAGGGTTGTATTTATAGAGTTGTGAAGGAGAAGATCAACGATTGAGAAAGAATAAGAAGATAAATGGTAGAGGATGTTTGAGAGAATGTGCATGAATAGAAGGACATGTGTCATTCAAAAAGATGCTTTGTTGAGTTAACTGCTTTCTTGATGAGGATAATTTTTTATTTCTTAAATTAGAATATATTTTTCTAATTTAAGAGCTTTGTTGATAGCTTTAAATCAGTTAACTCAGCTTTTGCTGTTGCATGACAAGAAGAATTTATTTTTAGAAGATATTGACGATTTTTTAGAAGATAAGAAAGAGAATTAAACAAATAAATTTATTTAATTACTTGCACATGATTTGGAAGAATAAATAAAATATTTAATTATATTTTATTTTTGGAGAGTGAGAGGATTTAAATAAACTTAAATGATTTATTTAAATTTGGAGGAATAGACTTGACTTAATTAAATAATTTAGAATTATTTAATTGCTTGGAAGAATTTAATTAAATAAAATATTTTATTTAATTTTGACTTTAGAAGAGATAATTAAATATTTTGATATTTAATTAACTTAGAGGAATATGAATCGAATAAATAAATTTAATTATTTATTTATTGATAGAGGAAGGTAGACTTAAATAAATATTAAAAATATTTATTTAGACAGAGTTGTGTCATTTTTAGGTGTATACATTTTGCCCCTCTTTGATGCAATGTGTTTTATCACGTTGTTTCAAAGAATAAGATTGTCTGAAAATGATACATGCCCCAGTTTGCCCCTAGTACAAGTTTAACGACAATAGGATGCCCCCTCGGGAGATTGGACGGGAAGAAGACAGAAGGCGTGAGATGGACAATTTCACAAAGAAGAAGGTGGAAGATAGGCTAGGATGAAGAAAAAAATAGTTTGAAGAAAGAGCTGAATGATACACAATGCAAGATAAAATGATAACACACACAAGTAAGTAAGCAAGTATGCACAAATGATACAAGAACAAACAAGGTATTGCCCCTGACAAGCAGTAAACCAACGATATACTGATAACGATAAACAACAATGTTGTCATAGCGAGGAATGATAGATCGCTAGAGCAACATGAAGGATAGTGTTTGGTTTCAGGAAATGAAGCATGTTGTGTAAGACATGTGTATTGGTCTAATTTCGACAATGCTACATCTTGTATAAGACAAATGTTTGATTATAACTGACCGAGTTGGTTTACAACCAGACAAGGATCAAGACCACTGATTGTGAATGGATCATTTGACAAGATTGACTTGACTTGATTGGTTTGGATTAAGAATGGACTTGCATGTGGACCATTTCTCAGATTGACAACTAGAACTGTTGACAAGAGATATGAAGACAGATAGAAATTTGATCGATACAAGAATGACTCGACAGAAAAAATCACAAGCTTTTATTTGTAAACATTGATACTCTGCATAGAATATTTATTGCATGGGATAATATGCAAAATGTAAATGGATATGGATATGGATATGAGATGCAATTGGATATGTTATGGATATGGATATTTGTCATCTTGATGTTGCAAGTATTTTGAAGTGCTTATTTCATCATTGGGCTTTATTATGTTGTAATAAAATACAAGCATCAGGGTATAATTAAACCGAGATGACCTGAGTATTACTTACATGAATTTTGATATAGCAAGTTAATACAAGAATCTAGTCAAAATTGAATCTAGATTACCTGAGTATTTCTTGCATTTCAACAGATAAGGATTGCCCCTTTTCATGTGTAGACCTCGGAAGTCCTCGATGATCTTTTGATGATCATGTCATTAGACAAAAGTCGTCACACTACTAAAGATTGATCCACAAACAGCAGACAAAGAAAAATGATTATGCTCCCATCATACATCTCTAGCTTTTGGCATCCTTGAGTAGCATAGAAAGACATAATAAAAAAATCAAGACTCTTTACCTTAACCGTTCCACAAAACATTCTTGCATTAGATGTGCTTTCTTGCCATAGTATAGATAAAATCATTTTGATGTGTTTTGGTCCTTGTTTGTTTTGCTTTGGATAGGTTGATGTTTTGCACCAAAAATTTTGTTTGAAAAGCGAGATTTTTCTTGCGCTTGCATTTGGTGAAAAGTATCACAATCCTCACTAGGGGAACGGACCCTAAAGGACTGACCTAGTGCCTCGGGGGTGCATTGATAATGGCCTTTCCTACGTGACAATGTAGAGGCAACGTAGTTCGGAACTTGGACCATGGACCTAAGATACAGATCAAATGAGGCATGATATAAAATAGATATGGGTCAGATATGGAACAGATACGGATTAGATATGGATTGGATGAGGCACGATATGAAACAGATATGGGTCAGATATGGAACAAATATGGATTAGATATGGATCGGATGAGGCACTATATGAGATAGATATGGGTCAGATATGGAACAGATATGGATTGGATGATACTGATGACAAGGAAACACCATGGATAGGTAGATGCATGGGTGATAAGGAATGAAATGCACATGGAAGAGGGCATAAATGTGATCGCTAAGGACTAAGTCGCATAGGAATAACATGTCCCATTGTAGGTAGAGTACTTAAGATTTTTCATGACAATGCTTAAGACGAAGGAGGAGGATGAGAGGATAATGAAGGATTTGCATGGTTTGGAGGGATAAGGTATGTCAAGAGACATTGAAAACATTTGTCAACATTGTGCCCCCAATCTTTGTCAAGATCAAAAATAGAGGAAAGGAAGATTTAGGATGGATAGACATGATAGGATAGGTATGTCATGGATAGAAGGATATGCTAGGAAATGGTACAGAAGGAAACTGATAGGAGAAGGGTGATATGCCGATGAGACAAAGTGCCCTCCAAGTGTTGGTGATGTATGAGATCAACTTACACATGATTCCTGTTTGCCAGGTTTTCATCATGGTACTTATCCAAGGTGCCTGTTTGCCAAGTTTTCACCATTGGACGAAAGGATTTTTCTTTACTTTTTTTTTCAATTTTTTTTTTTTGAATATTTAGATAGGAGGTGGATATGGATAAGGAGAGACTCAAGTATCTAGTTCCTTGAAAGGTGATAGTCTCGCTAGATGGATGCTATCACACGGACCATGTCTAGTGTGCTCATAGATGTTGGTAGGGGATTGCATGAAAGTGAGATGGAGAATGGTAGATATTGGATTATGAAAGGTTGCGATAGTGGAAGTTGATGTAGATATACGGATTGGAAAGCTTATGCAAAAGCATGGACCATGGGAGTAGGATGGGGAAGATATGTAGGATAGTAGTGGAAGGGAGGGGAGATGGAGTTATACGAAAGTGTTGTGGAATGGAAGGGAACTATGACCAACGGTTGCACATACTATGATAAACATTGAAGCTTATGATAGGCAGGAGGTGTGGCGATGAATGATTTAGGAATTTAGGGACCCACATAGACTTAGTATTTTTCTAATTTTTGCTTGTCTTGTGGGATGGAGGAATTGGATACTTTTGGATGGAATGGGAGAAAGTGAATGGTTGGAATTCTTGAGAGGTGGATGCCTCATGTAACTTTAGGGCTTTTTGGTTGGGTACCCAAACAATTTTTCTTTTAGATTTTACCTGTGAAGGTATGGGCTTGGGTATATGCAGCATTTGTGCAGCTTCAGAGGTAATTAGTTGTTTCTTAGGGACCCACACCTTTTTCAGTTTGGCATTGAGGTGTATGGGTGTATGCAGCTTTTGATATGGATAATTCTTTGATTCTTGGCTTTTATATCCTAGGTCATGAGGACGCTTAGGATTTTTGACTTGAGAGGTAGAGGCATCCAAATTTTTGTTGTTGAATTCTCTTGGGATGGTGGAAGTGGGGTAGGTGGAAGCTCTTTGGTTAGACAACATGTGCATTTGTTGGCCATGATTGGGATTGTTAGAGGATTTATAGATGGATGAATAAGGTGTTGGAAGAAGTGGTGGTAGGATGCACGAAGGGCTATTAGGAGTTAGAAGTAGTGGAGGTAGATTGGATGGTGGAAGGTGTATGGTCACATGCTTTTGACAATTGTAGGATGATAGAGGTGGAATGGTGACATAAGTTTTGGGGATATAATAGGGGTAGACTTAGGAGGAGTGGAGGAAGTACCAACATCTTGAGATTGTTCACCTTGGGGTGTGTATCCAAGACCGTATGAAGGTGGAGGAACATTGACATGGACGGGCTCTAAAATACCATGTTCATGAAGGCCTAAGCCTTTACCTTGATAGTTCATATTCTAGAGTATGCGATGGATAGTGGGATTATGTATAGGTGGAACACTAGACATGAGTTCCTTATTGGATGAAGAAGGTGAGATAGAGGATAATGGATGTTGGTGTTCTAAGGAAGAACATTCATGGATGAAGCTAGTGAGTCCAAGGATATATGGTGGGGGATTTGTAACTTGGTCAATAATGGATGCTGGGGAATCCTTAGGATCTTGATTATCATTATGTTCAGTAGGATCCAAGTTATTAGTTTGATCATTCATGTGTACTTGGGAGGCAAGTGTCTCATCAGAGGAAGAAGTTGTTGGATCATGGATAGGATTAGATGGAAGATGGATAGAAGTAACGGAGATTTCTTGCTCACGTATAGGTATGGGATCAAGTTGTTCATGAACCTCTTCTTCGTAAAAGGTAGTATCTTGATCATAGAGAAGGTATAGATTATGGATGGATTGGAATTGGATCTCTTTCCCATGTATAGGATCAAGTTGCTCATGGATAGCTTCTTCGTAGGTATTATCTTGATCAAGGAAGAGATAAAGGTTATGAATGGTTTGAAATTGGATGGGGGTGTTTTTGCTCTTGATTTAGACAAAGGGTGGATGTTTCCACATGCTCTAAGGTGTGCTCTTGACATAGCTCTTGGTCTTCTTGAATGGAAGCAGATAGATCTTGGATAGCTTCTTGGTTGACAATATGGATGTTTGATGGACCTTGACTTTGGTTCATGGTAGGATGTTCTTCGATAAGCTCAAGGGGTTGCGGATGACATGAAGGGGTTGTAGGATTTGACATGGAATTGGAAGAATCTTTGGTAAGGTCAAGGAACAGAATTTGGGGACATGGTTGACTTTCTGTTGGTAGTCCTTGGATCACATCCTTCGTAGGTGTATGGGGTAATGGATAAGTGGATTTGGCTTTCTCCATAGCTTTTCTTTTGCTATATAAATTTGGAAAATATTTTTCCCAAAACTCATCTAATTCTTTTTTGATTGTCCATTTAGAGTTTGAGGAACTAGATGGTAGTGTTCGTGTAGGACTGGTATGTTTTGGGATAGGCATCTTAGCAGGTGGTGAAGGAGGACTAGTAGATGGAGTGGTATACAAGTTCCAACTTGGCGTGGTACTTTCCTTGTCATGAGTATGGGAAAAGGATATACAATTTTGGGGTGAGGTGTGCTGGTACTGGCATGTTTAGCTTGCAAGATTGCCATTTCTTGTTCTAAGACTTGGATTTGTTGAGCAATTGTTATACAATCTTGGGGCAAGGGACCTATGTTTATTTGCAATTGTAGATATTGGAGTGTTTGAGAAATATATTCTAATTGGTTTGCCATCTCTACATAAATTGGCACAAGACCAGAAAAGCTTACTGTGATAGATGTGCATCTACAAATGTGCAAAAACAGAGGATATATGTGCAATGAGTCGATACAAATGCGTAGATCTGGCAAAGTTTGTATGTGCAACAATAGTAGGTAAATGCATAGTTAGTTGTAATGAATGCGCAACAAGTTGTGATGTATGCGCAGTTCTGGTTTTCTATTTATTTTTGCAGAGTTTTTGGCACATTTTTCAAAAAAAATTGTTTTTGGTTGAAAATTTGGTCTTTTTTACTTTTGATCTTCAATTATGATAGATAAAGACATAGCAAACACATAGAAGTTTTCATGATTTTTATCTTTTATTATTTTTTATATTTTTGGACTTTTTGACCCAATAACAATTACAACCTAGGCTAGAAAAGACAGTATTTGTTGAATCCCCTAGTTGTGCATATTCAAAGCATGTAGCTCCAAGATCTGGTAGCACTGGCTCCCCTCCACGACACTCACTTCTCATGCATACCAGATCTAGGTTTCCTTAGACTCATACCCCCACCAAACCATAGGATTGTCCCTGCTACCTCTACTAAAAATCACATCAATCGGGGCCGCTTCAAAGGTTCCACCTTTTGCGCCAACAAATAGGGGTTTTTGGTATACTAAACAAATGGCTAAGTAGTCAAGGCAACCGTTTGAGTGGTTACACGTGCGGCAGCGCTACTCTCCATTATGGAGTCTCCCAGCCTCCAAGGGTTACACCTTGGAGGGTTTTGGGGGAGGTTGGCTATCAGTGTAACATCGCGGCACTCATTACAGGAAGCTTTCGCCTCAAGCACAATTTATTTTAAGTGGATTGGTAGGGCTTGGCTTTAGCCTGTTACCACTCAGGGTCATTCCCACTTGGATAGGCAGGCATCCAAGGCCAGGCCCCTCTAAAAGTTGTACACAAGGAATAACAAGTTTGGCGTTCTGGTCACCCAGTAAAGGGGAGAGCATAAGCCTATTGCCATTCAACAGACACAGAAGACAATGGTTAATCCAATACCATTTAAAAGGAAAAATACTAAATGTGTTATCTACTTGGGCACTCACACATTTGTTAACTTTGAAGTGTTTAAAGATAGCAATGATTCATTCCATTTTGTAAGATAGCAATGTTCTAAACTAAGAAAGATAGCAATAATGCAAATATAGCAATGATTGTTCGTTACTATCCTCCTAGTTAAGGACTACATGTGATTTGCATGCATGCATGCATTTTTTACTTTTTCCCCTAATTAATCTAAGATGGGTTAATTAGTGCAGCTAAATGACTATCCAGCTCCTAAACCTGCAAGACAAACGTTAGTGTTAATCTAAAAACTACGAGAAATCCTAAAATCACAATGAAAAATAGATGCACTGCTTCACAGTATGCGCAGAAACAGATACTATAAGCATCGCTTTACAAATGCGCTAAGACAGATGTCAAAAGCGTAGGAAGAAGATACAAATGCGCCAATGTTACAGATGCACCGTAAAAAGGTATGTAAGCACCGTGACTGAGGGTATATGCGCCAGAATGCTGTAGGCACTAGAACAAGAAGTATATGCGTCGACTCAAAGAATGTATGTGCCAGACCTTTGCATGCACTAGAACAAGTTGTAGATGCGCTGGCTCAAAAGGTGTATGCACTAGAAGTTTGCATGCGCCGGAACAAGTTGTAGATGCGCCTCAGGATCAATTAGATGCGCTGCCTGAACCTGTTTTGAAGCCTGTACGGAACCTGTCACTCAGAAACTCAGTTTCTTGGTTAGATTTGGGGCAAAGGTCCCACAGTGAGCACTAGAAATGTGATGGGTAAAATAGGATGAATAAAACTAATTATAAAAACCCAAAACATTAATGGAATGTGCAGATAAGAAAAGATTTAAAATAAGAGAGAGATACTCACAACCTTCTTACCTTGCGATTTCTATTGTTCGCCTATTCTTTCTTGATCTTTTGGTGATAAAGATGGCCCTTAGGAAGCTTTCTTCCTTGCATTGATTCCTCAAGATAACAAGGAGAAATGGCTCAGATACTTGTTGTGTTGAAGATGAGCTTCAACACAATATGAAATGGATGATAAATGATAGATGTGAAAATGGGAGTGCCAATGGCGCGCTATGGATTCTGCAGCATAAGTTTACTCAAAATCTTGATTAATTCCTTTGAAATAGAAGAAGAGGGTTGTATTTATAGAGTTGTGAAGGAGAAGATCAACGGTTGAGAAAGAATAAGAAGATCAATGGTAGAGGATGTTCGAGAGAATGTGCGCGAATAGAAGGACATGTGTCATTCAAATAGATGCTTTGTTAAGTTAACTACTTTCTTGATGAGGATGATTTTTTATTTCTTAAATTAGAATATATTTTTCTAATTTAAGAGTTTTTTTTATAGCTTTAAATCAATTAACTCAGCTTTTGCTTTTGCATGACAAGAAGAATTTATTTTTAGAAGATATTGAAGATTTTTCAGAAGATAAAAAAGCGAATAAAATAAATAAATTTATTTAATTACTTGCACATAATTTGGAAGAATAAATAAAATATTTAATTATATTTTATTTTTGGAGAGTGAGAGGATTTAAATAAATTTAAATGATTTATTTAAATTTGGAGGAATAGACTTGACTTAATTAAATAATTTAGAATTATTTAATTGCTCGGAAGAATTTAATTAAATAAAGGATTTTATTTAATTTTGACTTTAGAAGAGATAATTAAATATTTTGATATTTAATTAACTTAGAGGAATATGAATCAAATAAATAAATTTAAATATTTATTTATTGATAGAGGAAGGTAGACTTAAATAAATATTAAAAATATTTATTTGGACAGAGTCGGGTCATTTTTAGGTGTATATAATAACCTACCCTGATTTTGAGATATGTTAAATAAGGGCCAAATGGGTATTTGAATCAAGTTTTCCTTCGTGGAGATCAGTTTTGGTTTGAAAATTATGGTTGAAAAATCTAATTTGTTGCTCCATGTATTAGGCATTAGAACCATATAGGAGTTAGTATTTGTAGATAAGCTCTTGGGAACTTGTTGTTAATGATTGAAAATGTTAGGGCAGACCTTGCTTGATGTGTCTAAGCCATGGAGATGGAGTTTTGAGACCTAGGTTTTAAAATCTTTGTTGTGACCTATCTAAGCAAGCCTAAGTAGGCCTAACTAGCAGCGTAGTAATCAATTTTTGAGGGGTTTGTTTTAAAACAACCATATCTAAAAATTTGATATGTTTTCAAATGGCGAAAAGGGTATTTGGAATGGTGATTAGATTTTGAGTTTGAGGCCTAGTTTGTAAATTATGTCAGCAAAGGCTTGTTTGCTGTCCTACAAGGTGTAGTGGCAATTTGTGAAGAAAATCACTTTGTTTGTTGTGTAAAGACTTTGGCAAAGAGTTGTTTGATTAAGTCTTAATTTGATACCCTACTCTGCATCACTAACTCTATCCTATTGAATGTCCATGAGGAGACGACAGTGAAATATCTTTGGAAGAAGCTGGTCCAGATGTTTATCAGGCCAAGTCCTTGGTGAACAAGGTTTTTCTAAAAAAAGTTGTTTGCTTTGAAGATGGAAGATGGAGGATCTGTTGAGGACCATATGAATGCTTTTAACATGATTATTGCTCAGTTGACATTCGTGGGTATGAAAATGGAGGAGGAGGATCGATGTATGACCCTACTTTGTTCTTTACCACATTCATGGGATCATCTTGTCATGGTCATCGGAAGCACTACAACCACCTTCAAGATGGATGAGGTAGTGTCTTCCTTGTTATCTAAAGTGATGCAAAGAAAGATAACCGAGTCAGCCAAAGAGGCTCTTGTAGCTCATGGAAAACCCAAGGAGAAAGGGAAGAAGAAGGACAAGAAAGGTGAAAAGGGTAGATCCAAATCCCGTGGGAGATTCAAATCTCTTGGAAAGTCCAAGGCTCTCTGTTGGAACTATGGTAAAACTAGACATTTCTAAAAGGAATGGAAAGAGGAAAAGAAAAAGAAGAAGAATGTCCTAGACTCAGATTCTAACAAGTCACAAGATGATGGTGATGCCTTCATCGCAGCCCTGGCCACCCATGCATCTGATAATGTGTGGTTTATTGATTCTAGTGCATCATTCCATATGACCTCACATCGAAGCTAGTTCATGAAGTATTAAGAGTTCGATGGTGGAAGAGTGTACCCAGGTGACAATTCTCATCTGAAGATTGTTGGTCATGGAAGAGTCTCAATCCAATTCCCTGATGGACAAGTGAATGGGATCTCTAGGGTCATGCACATCCTAGGCTTGGCACAAAACTTGCTTTCTGTAAGTTGAATGATACAGGTGTGCAGGTTGTCTTTTTGAAGGACGTATGCAAGATGACTAGAGGATCTATGGTGCTTGTGAAGGGTACTCAGAGAGGTACTCTATTTCAACTGGAGGCATGCACTTCACAGTGCAATAGTTCTTCTGACTTGAAGAAAAGAGCTGTAGTCACTTCATCCCCACCATTGGAACTGACAGTGAAAAAGTTTGTTGTATCAAATTCTGATGGTAGTGCTTTTTCGTACCCAAGGGTGGTCATGCTTTGGAAGTTAAATTTCCTACTAAAAAGATAATGTTATGGCATAAGAGATTTAGCCACATTGGTGAGAAGGGTCTTAGAACCCTGAAAAATAAAAACCTCGTAGAGGGGTTAAATGATTGTAATCTCGAGTTCAACTTTTACAAATATTGTATATATGGAAAGCAAAACCGTGTTTAGTTTTACTCTAGTTCTCACAAGTCTTCTAGTGTGTTGGACCTTAATCATTCTGATGTGTTTGGTCTTGTTAGTGTTCCTTTGATTTCCAAATCTATATATTTTGTATCTTTCATAGATGATTACAGTAGAAGGACATGGATTTATTTTCTCAGAAGCAAGTCTGAAGTCTTTAGTGTGTTCAAAGAGTTTGAATCTTTTGTTGAGAATCAGACTAGTAAAAAGATTAAGTGTTTGAGGATTGACAACAGTGGTGAGTTTTGTTCAGCAGAGTTTGATAAGTTCTGTAAAGAGAAAGGGATTGAAAGACATAAGATAACTCCATACACTCCACAGCAAAATGGAGTTGCAGAGAGGATGAACAGGACACTGATGGAGAAGGCTAGGAGTATGCTTAGTACAGAAAGCCTCAAACAAATGTTTTGGGTTGATGCTATAGCCACTACTTGCTACCTGGTAAACAGGTCTTCTACATCATCTCTTGTTGGTAAGACACCTATGGAGGTGTGGTCTGGTAAGAAGCCTTCAATTAGACATCTCCGTGTTTTTGGTTGTGAGGCATATGCGCATGTGCCTAGGGATAAATGGTCTAAATTGGAGAACAAGGATGTTAAGTGTATTTTCATTGGCTATGGTGTTCGTGTGAAAGAATACAAGCTTTGGGATCCTATGGCTAAAAAAGTGTTGTATAGAAGAAGTGTTATTTTTAGAGAACTAACACCTTCTTCTATAGTTCTATAGCCATAAGAAATAGAAAAGAAAGAGGATGTGGTTCAGTTTCCTTCTACCCCTAAGAAGACTGAACCGACAGACCCTATGAGACCTGATGATGAGGAGAGCTCTAGCAGCTCTTAAATCTTAGAAGAAGAACCTCAACCTCAGCCCTTGAGGAGGTCTACATGAATAAGAAAGCTACCTAATAGGTTTGGTTATTCATTGCTTGATTCTAGTTGTGTTTTTGCCTTGCTTACTAACACTGATGAGCATGAAAGATACAGGTTCCCAGAAGGAGGCCATGGAAGATGAGATGGCTTCTTTGGAGAAGAATAAAACTTGGGACTTGGTGCCTTTGCCTGAAGGATGGAAACTTGTTGGATGCAAATGGTTGTTCAAGAATAAATTTGGTGCAGATGGCAGTGTTGAAAAGTACAAGGCCAGACTAGTTGCGAAGGGGTACTCACAAATGGAGGGAATTGATTATGGTGAAATTTTATCTCCCGTTGCAAAGTTGACATCTATTCAGTTCCTGTTATCTCTTGCAGCAGCTTATGACTTAGAGGTGGAGCAGATGGATGTGAAGACAACATTCCTTCATGGTGATTTGGAGGAAGAGATTTACATGTCATAGCTAGAGCATTACATAGAGAAAAGTAAAGAAAATTTGGTTTGCAAGTTGAAAAAGTCTTTGTATGGTTTGAAGCAATCTCCTAGGATGTGGTACCTGAAGTTTGATGCCTTTGTGTTGTTGATTGGATTTCTGAGATCAAAATCAGATCATTGTGTGTATTATAAATTTGACAATGATCACATTCTCATTATTGCATTGTATATTGACGATATGTTGTTAATTGAGAATGGTAAGTATATAATTTTTGATTTGAAGTCTTAGATGTCAGTACAGTTTGAGATGAAAAATTGAGGGGCAGCCAGGTACATTCTGGGAATGGAAATTAAAAGAGACAAAGCTAATAGAAAACTTTGGTTAAGTCAGAGTAAGTATGTGAAGACCATGTTGGATAGGTTCAGCATGGCAGATTGTAGACCATTGTGTGTCCATGTTTCATTGGGGACAAATTTATCTGTTAATGATTGTCCAAAATCTCCTTTTGAGGTGGACATTAGTAGAGTACCTTATGCTAGTGTTGTTGGCAGTTTGATGTATACCATGATCTGCACAAGACCAGACATTGCCCAAACAATGGGAGTTCTTAGTCGATTTATGGCTAATCCTGGATGGGTACATTAGGATGTAGTAAAGAGAGTGTTCAGATATTTGAGGGGTACTTCCAAGTATTCCAAATGCTATTATGGTAATCCTACAGGACCTCCACATTCTGTTTGTATTTGTGGATTTGTGGATTCTGATTAGGTGGGTGACATTGACAGCAGGAGATCCACTAGTGCTTACGTGTTTACTATGTTTGGTGGTGCAATTAGTTGGATGAGTAAGCGGCAACTTGTGGTCACTTTGTCCATGATAGAAGCTGAGTATATGGTAGAAACCCATGCTTGCAAGGAAGCCATTTGTCTTAAGAGATTGTGTTCAGATATTGGTGTTGATGTAGAACAAATTACTATCTATTGTGACAGTCAGAGTGCGATTTGCCTAGCAAAGAATCTAACTTTCCATGCCAGAACAAAGCATATTGATGTACAGTTTTACTTTGTGCAAGACATGGTAGAGGAGCGAAAGGTGAATTTGGAGAAGGTAGACACTTTGAAGAATGTTGCAGATGCATTGACAAAACCAGTAGGCATAGACAAGTTTAGATGGTGTTTGGAGCCTATGGGCCTTTCGGCCTATAGCAGTTAAATCCTGTCATTTCCATTGGCTCTTACAAGGTGTTCAACAAATGGGAGAATGTTGGGAATTAAGGTGTTTCAACCTTGGTAATTCCTTGTATTAATTAATTATATGTATTTATTTATTGCCTATTAATGTATTTTGCATGCAAGTCATGTTTTGTCATCTTGTGGGAGTTGGCACGATGATGTGTCATCCTACGTGGAAGGTGACCATGTGTAATTTTGTCCTCACATGAGGAGATAGGTGTCCCACTTAGTGGTAAAGGTATTTTGGCATGTGTCGGCACTTTGACTAGTGTGTAAGGGAATCATGGCCGAAACTATTATGACAGATTCCTATGACAGAATCTATGACGCGTAAGAGTCGTAAATGGAAGGTTCTATGATAGGTGAAGAGTCACAAGGCATCTTTGGGCACCCCAAGGAGGGTGATGATGTGTTGTAAGTAGAATATGTTATTTTTAGGTAGTTATGACAGATTCTCTTATAGATGTAAGAGTTGTCAGTTATGACAAATTCTATGATAGTCATAAGATGCGTAAGACCATCTGTCATTGCCCAACTTGGGAATAGGTGACCTCATTGGGATGGGGTGATGTGACAAGTGTCATGACCATGCTACAGTGTTGGACAAGTGTCCCTAGATGTGGGTTTTGGTCCTTGAGGCCAAGTTGGACGCCCATCTCAAGGAAAGTACATTTTTGCCTTGTAAACTTCTATTTAAGCAGGTGCTTGGAGAGCAGATGTATTATGTGATTGATTGGTATTGTTATGCTGCCATATTATCTCCAAATATGAGTGTCAAAGATTAGTGTAAAGACCTGCATTGCAAGTGTGTTTTAAACTTCATTGTTTACATAATACATTGTGCAAGTTTTGGAGTGTGGGGTTTTTCACCCGTAAGGGTTTTCCCCACGTTATAGCTTGTCTCTCTCTTCTGTCTTACATTCTTGTGTTGTGTATTGCTGCAACATATCTATTGTTATGTTAACATTGCTATAACTGTAAAGATTAAAACAAATTTTCACTCATCTCTCCTCTTTAGATTAGTGTAGGAAGCGATTTCCGCACACCTAGCTTCCTTTCAGGTTTGATATTTTGATACAACCGATTAACCACCTCTCTCAGAGGTCTTGTGCATTCATTGGTCAAAACCAAGATAGGTTATTGTGGAGGTACTAAACATCCAATTGTAGGTCCAAACAAATCATTTGTAGGTGCTACAAAGTTTAATAACTACTTCGTCAAAGTTTGGCAATTTTTTTTCTCTTAGGTCTCTTAAGCAACTTCACTGATACAGTGTAGGTTGATTTGATTGGGACACATGGGGAATGAAATAGGGCCTCTACTAGCATAAAACAACCCACCTTGACCTGTTGGTGCTATCAGTTAGGTCCCACAAGGTGAAGAATACAAAATATGGCTCCTGGAACCTTTACACTATATGCCACTTAGGGATTTTTCAAGAATGCATCCACCATTGGCATGGTCAAATGATGTTGATTTGGTCAAAACCAAGAGAGGTTATTATGGAGGGACCTGACATCTAGTTGTAGGTCCAAATAGATCATTCATGGGTGCCATGAAGTCAAATAACTACTCCATCAAAGTTTAGCAATTTTTTATTCTTAGGTCTCTTAAGAGACTTTATCAATACAATGTAGCCTGATTCAATTGGGACACCTAGGGAACAAAATAGGGCTTCCACTAGCATAAACCAACCCACCCTAACCTATAAGTATTGTCAGTTAGCTCGCACAAAGTGAATAATGCAAAATATGGCTCTTTGTACCTTTACACTAAATGCAACTAAGGCATTTTTCATGAATGCATCCGTCATTGGCATGGTCAAACGATGTTGAGTTGGTCAGAAGGGACCTAACATCTAGATGTAGGTCCAAATGGATCATTCTTAGGTGCCATTAAGTCTGAGAACTACTCCATCAAAGTTTGGCATTTTTTTTCTCTTAGGTCTCTTAAGAGACTTTGCCGGTATAATGTAGCCCAATTTGATTGGAACACCTGGGAAATGAAATAGGGCCTCCATGTAATGTCTCCATTTTTTGGAATGGTCACCATTAGGATTAACTTGGGATTTTCACCTCACTCTAAGAAATTTGGAGGATATCATTACTAGTGGAGATGACTTGTCACATTGGTATGTTGTCTTTGGTGCACCTATCAGGGATATGGAGATTTGTCTTCCTTGGGGTCAGCTATTTGGAGGGTCTTTCATATGGAGTATGACTTCATTATGTGTTGTAACGATGCTATCACTACATCTTGGGATGCCTTCATTATATATCTTGCCATGATCACATCATCACGGATGATCATTGTTCACATTAGGTGGCTTATCATAATTATGGAGATTAGTACTCATCTTGGGCCATTCTACTTCATCATGGATATCCCTATTCACCTTGGGTGAAGAACAACACTCTATTCACATGTCTCTCCTAGATTCTCATTGATTTATTATATTTCCTTGACTAGCACTTGGTAGAATAAAATAATAATTATTTACTATCTCTTGGTGGTGCCCTAACTAATAGCCTAATTCATATCTTCAATTTGAATTACGTGCTCAATGGAGAAAAAGGCAAATCATAAGGGGTCCCCTCTTAGAGGGAAACTATAATTCAAAATAATATATATTGCCCAGGTCGACCATTAGGGAGAGATGAGATGGATAGTGTATATATAGAATATCATTTGGCACTCCAAAGGCATTAAGCATTCATTCATTCATTCATAAACACTTGGAGAGTTATCTCTAAGAGGAACTTGGGACAAAAACCTCAAATGACCTAGGAGGAGTTTGGCGACAATCTAACTTCTTCATTGGAGGATTTGTGATGGGAGTCTACTTGCACTTCACATCATCAAGGGTAGATTTTATGTCAACTATGGAGAGCATTCCTGATGGGTGACTCACCTAGGGTTTATCCTAGACCTAGGGTGCATCATCTTGAGGAGGAGTGACCTGTTCTTAGGGCAGATTTGTGGTTATTTGTGGTTGCTTGGAAATTAGGGTTTGAGTAAATTTATTACAATAGACTTACATCTCCTCATTCGGCCCTCATTGGAGTTTATTCTTGCATAATTTTGGTATGTAATTGTTGGCCTAGTGTCTACTTTGTGGCCAATCTATTTGGCTGATTTCCATCATCATTTGTATACTCAAACTTCATATTTACAATAGTTAATTACACTAGACTTCATGTTCCTTATGTTTGGTGTAAATTGACATGTTCTATGTATGATTCATGGTAAATATAATCTACATGCTTGGGTGAATCATTTGGTGTGTTCACATTGATGTTTGTCATCATTTATGATAAATACATGCAATTGTTTTCAAGTCCAATTTTGGAGTAGAACTAGGGTTAGGGCAAAATTATAAAGTGCAGAAATTTTAAGGTAGAAATCAGAAAATTAATTTGGAAAATCCTAGAAATCTAAACTAGGGCAAAATATCCCCATTTGGGATATTACAGTGGTATCAGATCCTAGATCTTGCCATCCTGTGGGATTCTATTAAGGGTACGAAGTGAAGGTCATCATATGGATTTTGAAGAAGGAAGATATATCACATACAGGAGGAGGAAACAAATTGTTGTGTCCCAAATAGAAGAAGAAGTCAATATGAGTGAGCATAGCCATGAAGAACCTCATGAAGACCAAAGCACAATGGCGATACTCAATAATATTGCAAGAGGGAAATATGAACTACTTTATATGATAGTGACAAACAAGAAAATGTAGAAAGTGAAGCAGATTGGGTGATGGATAGGAAAAAATGCAAAATGGTACAATCAGTGATCAAATGGCTCAAAATAGAAAATATGATCTACACACTAAGAATATTGTCAATTCCTAAATTAGATAATTCCTTGAATGTGTGCCATGATTGTAGGATATGCAAACTAATTTGTACTCAGAATTGAATGATTTAGCAGAGTTGTACCTACCAAGTGTCAGAATGGGGATTGGAACCTTCCATCTTTATTGTCCCAAGTACACCAAGGGTGCATGCATTCTTCTATTGTCAATTGGCAGAGTTGTCTAGGAATGGGCCTTCTTTTCAAATGTGTTGATCTTCTAACAGAGGCCATGGGCCTGAATTTAATACAGCATGATTTCTTGTTGACCCAATTTTCCAACACATAGGGCTGCATCATATGAACTACTTACTATATATACATGAAATGAAGATATTTTTAGGGTTGGTCACTGAGTCAAATGTCTAGTCTACAGTGCCTCAGGATAGTTTCAAGGCTTCAAATCCAGCTAGAATATGCAGTGAATGGAGGAATGTGTTCTGGTGTAGCGTAGGAATGAATTGTAAAGCATAATTTATGCATTGGTATGTCTCCATGGTTATTTGTAATGATTCAAGGGAATGTATAATCATAGTTGTATGTTTTCTCTCACCACATTTGCTGGTGTGATTGTAATAGATATTTGATAATGTGTGATAGCATTTAAATCCATGCTTTGTGTTGGGTCATCGATTTATTGCAAATGGGTCATTATAGTTTGGTTCTGGATAGTTAAGTATGTCCAATGTATGAAGTATAATTTGAGGAATGTATGCAAATAAATTTTAGTCTTCTGTTGATGCTAGTTTAGTTCTTTGTTCCCTCTTTAATTCTTATGAATTAGTTTCCCAATAGAGTAGGCATTGATCCATATTGGAGAGGGATCAAACACTCTTTTAAATTAAACAAATCATTCACTTGTGGTTCAGGGAAAAACCATCTTTCCTATGCATGTGCATTCGCACAGTTGAAGCAGATATATAGGGGTTATGTGATAGCCAGTCATTCTTGACTTAATGATAGTTTTTGGAGTCAAGATGATGAGTTGGGTTTGGTTGTCTAGTATTTTTAGTTATTCATCTGGTTTGAACTCAATACCTATTCAGGTATAACCCTTGGAATACCCCTCCAGAGTCTAAGATGAGCTCAAAGTGCAGAGGAGACTACCCACTCCTGTAGTTGGCCAAAATTCCCCTTGTTAATAATCCTCTTCCTTTTACCTTGACAACAATCCCTGGCCTAGGTGTTTTAGGAATGTTTTAGATTTTTGGGTTGGAGTTATTTTTAGAATTGTTAAGCAATTTTCCTCTATCCAGAGTCTAATTGTTCACATTGAGAATCCCCTTGAAATCCCTAGAACCTAGCTCTACATGCCTTAAATCCTTCAAATTCTAGTGTTCTACCTTGTAAAAATACCTGAAATATCATCTGAAGAATCCTTATAAAAAACTAGAAACCTTTAATCTTCATTGTTTGCCTTTGTAGGGATTTCCATCTTTTACCTAGTTATTTCTAGGTATGGATATTTGTTGCCTAGATATCCAGATATTTCCCAATATGCAGACCTTAGTTAATATCTGGATGCTTTCCTAACATACAGACCTTAACTAAGATCTGGATATTTCCTAATATGTGGACCTTAGTTAATATCCAGATGTTTTCCGAACATCCAGACCTTAACTAAGATTCAGATTATTTTCCAATATGCAAACCTTAGTTAATATCTAGATGTTGTCCTAACATCTGGACCTTAACTAAGATCTAGATATTTCCCAATATGGGGACCTTAGTTAATATCCTAATGTTTTTGTAACATCCAGACCTTAACTAAGATCTAGATATTTCGCAATGTCTAGATCCTTAAGATGAATGACCCAATGATGTCATCTAGTCCCCTCCCAAAATAAATGCATATGAGGATGACATCATTAGGAATTCCACCACTGGCATATTATCCTACAGTGCTAATATCCTAGTGACATCATTCATATCCCCTCTCTAACGAAGTCCTCTATGTTGATGACATCGTCAGGATATTCAAGGGTGGCATGTTAAAAGTTAATATCCTGACATCAGATATCCATGCGAATGACGACTTATCCATTCTGCGAAGGTAAATTTGATGGGTGCATCTAGATATTGGGATACATATGTTGCAAGTATGGGTCTAACTAGGATTGTCATTGATGTCAACATACTTCTGTTGCATTAATGATAAGGATTGGATGAGCTATATGTTGAGAATATTGAAAAAATTAGTCTCAATCAGGAACAGTGAAGAACAGTGATGACAGCAAGGTAAAAGCTCAAGACAGGTTAAGGATCAGAGGATGCGGATTAAAGGGTTTGTATATATGAGTCTTAAGATGTTCCAGTAGAGATTTTAGAGGTCCGCATGAAGATATGAAGAATCTGTGATCACTCAAGTAGAACCAGTTTCGGTAGATGTTCAGAGGTGATAGAGTGTTACAGAAAGGTCCGGTAGGATCCAGAAGTGCATTGTCCTATTCTATGGATAGGAAGGAGTGTTGGGGAAGTCCTTATGATGTGTCATCTCAATTTATTCATGATTTGAAGGTCCGAAAGCATCTATTCCTTTGTGATAGTAAAGGCAGACTGTGTTCTTGAGGCACCGGATGTAGGAGAGAGAGATTGCAGTAACTAGAGGAAGTACGGATGTTCCTGGTGATTCAAGCAAGCTTGTGGAGGTCCTTGGATCATGTTTAGTTCATTTTGTTGGTTCGCATTAGAGTTGGAGCTCAAAATTGAAGTAATACCTCTGGTGAAGGTGTTCTTCCTCAGGCTGGCTGACCGGATGAATGATTCATCTTGCGGATGTTCTTGTGGATGTTTGTCAACTTAGATGTTTGTTCCTAAGTTGATGTCATGTATAAATAAGGGATTGTGAAGTCATTTCAAAGTGTGACTTGGAAGATGAGTGTGTGGTAGCGAGGAGAAGAGCGAAAGGTAGAGCAGAAGGTTTGGGCTTAAATGGAACTGACTCAAGCATGGTGAAGATGCTAATTACCAGTTCAAGTATGTGATACTTATTCTTTTGTAGACAGTGTGTCTCTTGTAGGTAGTGAGCCTCTTGTGAGAAGTGTGCTCAGGCAGTGAGCCCTAACTGGCATGTGCCATTTTATTCTTTCTATTCTTCTAATAGAGAATACAATCTTGGGTTAGTCACCCTGTGGTTTTTCCCTTAACCAGGTTTTCCACGTCAAAATCTTGGTGTCTCATATGTTGTTGTGTTTCTGCTCTTGATCAAATACATAATGTTTCATGTTTGATTTATTGTTATGCTGCTAAGTGAATATAACTGTGTAAAAGAAAGAAAGTTTAAGACAACTGATTCACCCCCCTCTCAGTTGTCTGCCCTGAATCTAACAATTGGTATCAGAGCCAAGTTCCTTTGAAAGGAGCTTAACCGCTTGAGGAGATCCAGGATGTCATCCTACAAGAAGGATAGTCCGAAGTTTGATGGAACTAACTTTACTCTTTGGAAAGGTTGCATGAAATGTCACTTGCAGTGTATGGGATTTGCATACTGGTCCATGGTTATAAAAGCTTATATACCTCCACAAGGTGGTTCGACAACCCTAAATAAAATCACAGATGCTGAAAACAATCTGCGGACCAAAGAGGCTCTTTTAAGCACATTATCTAACTCAGAACTCTCAAATGTTATTGATCTACCAACTGCCTTTGAGATTTGGAATAAACTGGAACTTTTGCATGAAGGAGACCAGTATGTTAAATGTGCAAGGTTACAAAGTCTAAAAGGGAAATTTGAAAAACTAAAGATGAGAGATGATGAAAATATTACCTCTTTTATGCCAAGAGTGAATGAGCTAGTTTGTGGAATTAGAAATGCAGGTGGAATCCTAAGTGAAGAAGAGATTGTTGGCAAAGTTCTCAGATCCCTTCCTGATTCTTATAAAATCAAGGTATTTGCAATCAAAGAATTCAGAGCTCACACAACAGTCACAAGAGATCAATTGGTTGGTAAGTTGGCTGCTTTTGAAATGGCTGAGTTTGGAGATGATCCTCCAAAGACTAAATCTGCATTCAAAGCCAATACCTCTGTAAAAGGGAAACAAAGGTTTGATCTGAGAGAAAACTCTTCAAGGAACCTATCATGGTATGAAAATGCAAGAAAAGACTTGGAAGAAGAAGAAGCTGAAACTTATCATCTTGAAGCTCTTATTGTAAAAAGACTGCCAAAAGGATCCAGTAAGTATGAGGAAAAATTGCCTTTTAAATGTTTTAACTGCAATAAGATTGGTCATTTTGCATCAAAGTGTCTGGAAAGATTTTCTAGGCCAAACAATAAAAGACCAAGATTTCAAAAGAATTGTTATTATGCTCATGAAGGAGATGATGAGTCGGAAAAAGGAGACAAATCTGGAAGTGATGGGGTGTTCATTGCCATCAAGGAAGAAGATCCAATGCCTTCTGAATCTATCAATCATAAAATTGAAGAAAAAGCCCTGGCTGCCCAAGTAGAAGAGAAGGATGATTGGGTCATTGACAGTGGTTGCTCTCACCATATGACAGGTGACAAAAACAAGTTCATAGATTTGGAAAGGTATGAAGGAGGAGTGGTAAAGTTTGGTGATAACTCTGCAGGTAGAATTAGAGGTAGAGGAACTATTTCTTTTGATGGAAAGAACAAAATCGGTAATGTATTATATGTTGAAGGGTTAAAGCACAATCTTCTTAGTGTTGGACAATTGGTGGACAAAGGTTATGATCTCAGATTCAAGAATGGAAAGTGCAAAATCTTTGAAAGTCCTAGAACAGAGATTGCATCCGTTACCCAAACAAAAGGTAACATCTTTCACTTAGCTGGTACTGGTAAAAGTTGCTTATTTGTTCAAGTTGATTAGAGTTGGTTATGGCATAGAAGAATGTGTCATGTGAACTTTGACAATATCATCAAGACTAGCAATACTCAGGCTGTAAGAGATCTTCCAAGACTGGTAAAACCTACAAATAGTTTGTGCAAAGAATGTCAGTTGGGAAATCAAAGAAGAATCTCATTCAAGAGCAAGGAACAATCTTCTACTGGATTATTAGACTTGGTTCACACTGACTTATGTGGTCCGGCAAGAATCAGGAGTGTGCAAGGTGATAGATACTTCATGTTGCTAGTTGATGACTATTCCTGGATGATATGGGTAACCTTTCTAAAAGACAAATCAGAAGCTCTTAAGAAGTTCAAAATATTCAAAGCTATGGTGGAAAATGAGACTGGATAGAAATTGAAATGTCTGAGGTCTGATAGAGGTGAAGAATTCACATCTGGTGAGTTTATAGATTTCTATGAGAAACATGGAATAAAGAGACAATTGTCTACTCCTAGGACTCCATAGCAGAATGGAGTAGTTGAGAGAAAGAACTAGACCATCCAAGAAGCATCTAGGACCATGATGATGGAAGCAAATGTCCCCCAGATCTTTTGGAGAGAAGCTGTCAGCACTGCAGTCTATACTCTCAATCGAGTTCAAATCAGAAACAATACCGATAAGACTCCTTATGAACTTTGGTTTGGTATTAAACCTACTGTAAGATATTTCAGAGTGTTTGGTAGCAAATGTTACATCAAGAGAGATGAAGATCTAGGCAAGTTTGATGCTAGAAGTGATGAAGGAATATTTTTAGGTTATTCTACTCAAAGCAAAGCATACCGGTGTTATAATAAGAGATTGAGAAAGATTATACAAAGTACTAATGTGAAGGTTGATGAAGGGATTAAAAAACCCTCAAGGTTTTATGAGTATGAAGAAGATGATTAGAATGATGGCCTGATTCAAGGTGGTCAAGACTCTTTTAAAAAACATATTGAAACTGATCTAGTGAGTCAGGAAGAAGAGATAAGATTCAATGAGCCTAATCAAGAGTCAGAAGTGCAAGAAACTCCCAAAGTTCTGAGGTATGTGAGACTAAACCACTCTGAAGATTAGATCATAGGTGACAAAAGCAAAGGTGTACAAACAAGAAGAAAAATTGTTCAAGATTCAGATGAGTATTGTCTGATTTCAAAGATTGAACCTAAGATAGTAAATGAAGCCTGCAATGATAAAAATTGGACTAAGGCAATGGAGGAAGAACTGATGCAAATTGAGAAAAATCACACTTGGGATCTTGTTCCCAGACCTAGAAACAAGAATGTGATTGGAACCAAATGGGTCTTCCGGAACAAATTGAATGAAGTCGGTGAAGTGATCAGAAATAAGGCCAGATTAGTTTGCAAAGGCTACTCTCAAATAGAAGGAGTTGATTTTGAAGAGACTTTTGCTCTGATGGCAAGAATTGAAGTAGTCAGATTATTTCTTACATTTGCTGCCTTCAAGGATTTCAAAGTGTATTAGATGGATGTCAAGTCTGCCTTCCTAAATGGTGATTTGGAAGAAGAAGTATACATTGAGCAACCAGATGGATTTCAATTATCTGATCAGGATGATATGGTCTGCAAGTTGAAGAAAGCACTGTATGGATTGAAGCAAGCCCCAAGAGCTTGGTATGAAAGATTGGATAAGCATCTTTTGAAGATTGGATTCAACAAAGGTACTGCTGATAGTAACTTATATTTCAAAATTGATCATGAGAACATCTTGATTGTTGAAGTATTTGTTGATGATATCATCTTTGGAGGAAAAGATAGCATGTGTAAAACTTTTTCAAATCAAATGAAAAGTGAGTTTGAGATGTCTATGCTTGGTGAAATGAATTTCTTTTTGGGTCTGCAAATTACTCAAACCAAGAAAGGAATCTTCATTTCTCAGACCAAATATGTGAAAGAATTGTTGAAGAAGTTTGGGATGGAAGAATCAAAGCCAATGAACACTCCCATGGCAACCGAATGTAAGCTAAGCAAAAATGAAGACTCTCCTAAGGCTAATCAGACAAAGTATAGATCAATGATTGGAGGACTATTATATCTCACTCAGACTAGACCAGACATTATACAAGTTGTTGGTCTTGTTACAAGATTCCAAGCTAATCCTAGAGAATCTCATGTCATGGCAATCAAAAAGATTTTTAGATATCTAAAAGGGACAGTTGAGTATGGTCTGTGGTATCCTAGAGATTAGGATTTTTCTCTTCATGCATATACAGATGCAGATTGGGCAGGAGATGTGGATGACCAGAAGAGTACCAGTGGTGGAGCATTCTTTTTGGGGAAGAGATTGGTTTCTTGGCTAAGCAAGAAACAAGAGGCAATATCTCTGTCTACAACTGAAGCAGAATATATTGCAGCAACAAGTGGTTGCACTTAAGTGTTGTGGATGAAGCAAATGTTAAGAGATATCCAAGTAGAGTATGAGGAGCCAATCACAATTTTCTGTGATAATTCAAGTGCAATAAACATATCTAAGAATCTGGTGTTACATTCAAAGACTAAACATATATCCATCAAGTTTCACTTCTTGAGAGTACAAGTGAACAAGAATGAAGTTAGATTGGAGTTTGTGCCATCCAAGGATCAGATCGCAGACATCTTTACAAAGCCTCTACCTAAGGACTCCTTTGAGTATCTAAGGGAGAAGTTAGGGGTTATTGCCCCTCTGATGATGAACTAAGGTGTACAAAGGTGCATCAGTTCGGTGCATATCTCAGTCACATCTTGTGGTCTAGACTGATGATGGGGAGCTACTACTCAAGGGGAGCAGCAGATATGATTCTGAAGTAATAAAGTTGCAAGTATGAGCCCTTTGCCATTGATGTCAAAGTGGGAGAGAAGACATGTGAAAAACAAGTGGTTGCTGATCAAAGGGGGAGCAGTAATGGGAGAGAAGAAATGTGAATGGTGGTTGCTGATAGGGGGAGTTGTGACAGTAAACAAAAAGTTCTTGTCTTGATGGTTAAATTAGTTTTTCACATCTTATGTTGCCATCAATGACAAAGGGGGAGATTGTTGCAAGTATGGGTCTAACTAGGATTGTCATTGATGTCAACATACTTCTATTGCATTAATGATAAGGATTGGATGAGCTATATGTTGAGAATATTGAGAAAATTAGTCTCAATCAGGAATAGTGAAGAACAGTGATGACAACAAGGTAAAATCTCAAGACAGGTTAAGGATCAGAGGATGCAGATTAAATGGTTTGTATATATGAGTCTTAAGATGTTCCAGTAGAGATTTTAGAGGTCCACATGAAGATATGAAGAAGTTGTGATCGCTCAAGTAGAACTAGTTCTGATAGATGTTCAGAGGTGACAGAGTGTTACAGAAAGGTCCAGTGGGATCTGGAAGTGCATTGTCCTGTTCTGCAGATAGGAAGGAGTGTTGGGAAAGTCCTTATGATGTGTCATCTCAATTTATTCATGATTTGAAGGTCCAGAAGCATCTATTCCTTTGTGACAGTAAAGGCAGACTATGTTCTTAAGGCACCGGATGCAGGAGAGAGAGATTTCAGTAAGTAGAGGAAGTGCAGATGTTTCTAGTGATTCAAGCAAGCTTGTGGAGGTCCTTAGATCATGTTTAGTTCATGTTGTTGGTCCTCATTAGAGTTGGAGCTTGAAATTGAAGTAATACCTCCGGTGAAGGTGTTCTTCCTCAGGCTAGTCGACCAGATGAATGATTCATCTTGTAGATATTTTTGTTGATGTTTGCCGACTTAGATGTTTGTTCCTAAGTTGATATCATGTATAAATAAGGGATTGTAAAGTCATTTCAAAGTATGACTTGGAAGATGAGTGTGTGGTAGCGAGGAGAAGAGCGAAAGGCAAAGCAGAAGGTTTGGGCTTAAATGGAACTGACTCAAGCATGGTGAAGATGTTAATTACCAGTTCAAGTATGTGATACTTATTCTTTTGTAGACAGTGTGTCTCTTGTAGGTAGTGAGCCTCTTGTGAGCATTGTGCTTAGGCAGTGAGCCCTAATTGGCATGTGCCATTTTATTCTTTCTATTCTTCTAACAAAGAATACAATCTTGGTTTAGTCAACCCATGGTTTTTCCCTTAATCGGGTTTTCCACGTCAAAATCTTGGTGTCTCATATGTTGATGTGTTTCTGCTCTTGATCAAATACATAATGTTTCATGTTTGATTTATTGTTATACTGCTAAGTGAATATAAGTGTTTAAAAGAAAGAAAGTTTAAGACAACTGATTCACCCCCCCTCTTAGTTGTCTGCCCTGAATCTAACAACATAGACTATTGTGTTCGGTCAAGATATATCATCTAGATGTTTGCAAATGTGAAGACCTAGGGGTGCATGCATGGATATCCATATGCTCGTTGACCGCAACATTGACCACAAATATCTTCTACATCATGAGGAATTTCTACATGATCCAAAAGGCAAAATTGCTTAGAATTTCATCCTCTTTCATTTGGTGGGCTTTTTGAGGGATATGTCCACTTTGAAATTATGATCCAAAATTCATGATCTGGGTATGGATATGCATATCTGGATGTTAAGTTGCGGACTGAGGAAAGTATGCAGACTCGGCTGACAAGACATATCAGAGGTTGACTTAAAGTGTTGTAAAAGATTTAGAAAAATAGATATTTTGCATTAATTGTTGTAGGTGGATGATTCAGCAGTTTGTATTAATGACACAAATATCTTCCAGTTGCTTGATGGATTTAGATATTTTATACATTGAATACTTGCAGGTAGACATCCCTTCTGGCATGAATCTTCTTCTGACAGCCCATGGGGAGAATTTATTGTAACTGATGACTAAGGTCAATTGTAATGAAATGTTATATAAAGCATGAAATGTAATGTATTATGGTTGGTTTTTGGTCTAAAAACCATATCTCTTACAATTGTAACCATGCCTCTTTGAGAATAGACATCAAATTTTTACCTTCTCATGAATTGTTCTTTGCTCTATGTATTTTTTTGTTTGATCTCCATCTATGAATGCATATTTCCTCTTAGATTTCATTTAGTATCTCTTACCTTTGCAAGTAATTCATGATTTGTGTATGTTGGTCTATTGAATATTGTTATTCTGTGCATACATGGTTGTCTTGAGGGCCTTCTCATATTCAAACCTAGTGTATCACATCCTTTTAATTTTAGTTTTACTCCCTCTTCTTCTTTTCATAAATAGGTGGATAGATTAGGTTTAGTCTTCGGATCACTAAATCTCTTACTCAACAAAAGAACTAGCCTCTCTCTAGAGATTTGGCCTCCCTATAGTCTCCCACACCTGGAGATCATCTCAATGTTTTGCTAGATTATTAGAGCCCTAAAAGCCTTCAACACTGTGTGCAAATCTATATGAAAATAATTTATGGCATACCCGGTGGGACAGTAAGCATAAGAAATCAAAGAATCAAGCTGAGAACCTGGTGTTTCTTAGTACTCTGCATCTTGGCAGACATTTCATGCACCTGGCGACTCTACATGCATCTGGTTCTAATTAGCACCATCTTTTATGTCTGCGCAAACTAGGGCATCTTTAAGATGTAACTTTGATTTCACTAAATTATCTGTTGTTGCTTCAAGGAGAAGGTCTAGTTTGTCCAAGTCTCCTATGAGAAGGAATAACAACCTTACTTTACCTCATTCAAGAGCTCAATCCACACCCCCTCTTGTTAGGTTTCAATATAATAGAAGAAGCTTGTATATCCCTAGAATGAATTTGAATATCCCTAGGACGGCAAGGAATTTTCCTTTTGTGACCTTCAATGGAGGTAGTCCTTTAGATTTGGCTGCATATAATGAGATACCAATTGTAGCCCTGAAAAGTGTTTCACCCTTCACAAGTGATGGTTCTATAACCCCTATTGAGTACATCAAAGATTTATCCAACGTGTGCTTAGTCCATCATATCCAGCATGAGGATGTTGTAGTAAGACTCTTTGTATCATCCTTCAAAGGGAGGGCTCTTCAATGGTTCAGGAACTTGACCCCTACTTCAATACATACCTGGGACAAGCTAGGTGAGGCCCTCTACAAACAGTTTCGAGAGAGAGCATATAATGTTTCATTGCTTGAATAATTAAATAACTATCAAAATAGCTCCAAGTGAAATGCTGATAGATTTCAACTTCAAATTCCAGAGGACGTGGGGAGAATTCCAGCTACCCTCATGCCACCCCATAGGGTGTTTTCTTGTATTTTTTAAGAGCTTTGAATTCTAACATTACAGTAATGATGCAATTAATGGGTGCTAAAACCCTACCTGGTGGCTATGAGACAACTTTGAAAGATGAAAATTGTTTAATTCAAGTTGGAAAAATTGCTCCCAGACCTCTTGTTCCACTTTTTTCAGAGCTACCATCCTCACCCTAGAAACCCATTATTGCTCCCATCCCAGAGCCTAAGGCTTCAATTTCCTCTCTTTCTCAAGAAGAGAGTGACCTCAAGACCCTAATATCTAATTTGACCAACAAAGTGAACAATATAGCCATGCAAACTACTCCCAAACCCCATCAGAACTATAATCAGGGGTAGTCATCTAACCAGAATTGGAACCAAGGTTATAATCCTAATCCAAATCAAAACTAGAATTAGGGTTACAAACAAAATAGATACCAAAATCTTAACCCTGCACATCCTTTACAAACCATTAGACCTATCCAACAAATACCTATTGTAAATCTAGTTAGGACTCTAGTACCCACATAGAATAATCTAGCACAAGAGGCAGATTGGTGCTATCCCTGCAACCAACCTCATAATTAGTCCTCTTGTGCTTTTGGAGCACAAGAGAGGGATTTGATGGTGTATATTTTTCACACTCAGTGGGCATCATTATCAAAAGTAGCCAATGACAACCTTGAAGTGTCAAATGGGACTACCTCTTATGCTAGTATGATGTTGTGGACATCAAAAGATTTTTGTGTTGTCAATCAGCCTATGGACAGTGTTGTTATGCCTATTGCAGACAACATCAGTTCAAAAAGGAGTAGTTGGAGGTCAGCCCCATTCATACTATGTTACAAAAGGAGCCTGTTCCAAAGACAAAAGTGGCCAGTACCACAATTTTGATTCAAAGCAGCAAATCTACTGCTATAAAAGAAGTTCCATCAGGCTTAAAAGTGCCTAAACAAGTTGTTGATCAATCAAAGAAGGGAAGATGGATTCCCTCAATGTACAAGGTAGCCATTGTTCCATTAAATATTGTGGAATAGATGAAGAAAATGAGTATTAATATCTCTATGTGGGAAGTAATGTCCATCCCTTCTCAAAGGGATCTATTACAAGAGGCCTTAAGGCACTTCCCACCTGTTGAGTTACCAGCATCAAATCCATCAACAAAATAGAAAGAGAAGTCTCCTATTAGTCTTGTGTAACCAAGGACAAGTGCAATCATGAAACCATCTCCTTTCTACTTGTCCTTGATCATTGGCAAGTTTTTATTGCATAACTGCATGATTGACTCTAGGGCTAGTGTTTCAGTCATACCTAAGAAGATAGTGGATGCATTAGGCATCAAGTCTACCCCTGTTTCATTAGGAGTATTACAATTGGATGGCACCTCTATGAATAATATAGGAGTGATCAAGGGACTGCACTTGAATCTACATGCATGTCCGAACCTGACTTTCAAATAGGACATTTTAGTCATTCATCTTCCTCCTTTCTTTGCTATCTACTTGTCAAAGGAATTCACTGCTAAGGTAGGTGGCTACCTTTCTTCCTACTAGTCTCATATGTTGTTAAGGACTAGAATGGCACACAATTCACCATCAAGGATGAACCAATTTCAAATTATCATGTGGAGAATTATGACCAGAACATGGTGAATCCGTATGTTATGATTCAGGGTGAGGAAGTGTATGAACTAGAGCCTATTGAGGTAGAACCTTCACCTCTTCCTATCCCTGACCTATTTCTTGTTGAGTGAGAAAGGTATCATAAAAATTTTGATCCTTATGACACCACTGAGGCAACTGACTTGGGCAACTACATGATCCATGAATGGGATTCTTGAGTCACTTCTGTACTTAATCTAGACAATGACTCCATTGGCCCACAGAAGATGTTCTTTGATGGTGTAAAGAGTAGAAATGGAGCTGGTGTAGGTGTTTTTCTAATCTCTCTGACTGGTAAGAAGTTGTATTTTGCTCACAGGTTGCATTTTGCTTGCACAAATAATGTAGTAGAGTATGAGGCATTGGTCCATCACTTGTTGCTAGCAGAAAAGAATAAAATCAAGCATCTAGAGATCTTTGGTGATATTGAATTAGTGGTCAACCAAGTCAGAGAGAGATGTACAACAAAAAACTAGCTTCTAAGAGCTTACAAACATAGAGTTTGGGACCTATTTCAGAGTTTTGGTGCTCACAACTTGCAGGTAATCCCAAGGAAACTAAATGCTAATGCTGATCAATTGACAATGGTGGGGGCTCAATTTTCTCCACCTACAGACTTATTTCAAGGTCCTGATTAGCATGTGAGGATTGTTGTCAGACCATCTATTCCTGATAATGATATCTATTGGTAGGTCTTTGACAGCAATGAATAGATTGTGAGCTTCATTCAGAATGAAGCATAATTTTCTTCCATGGTGCAGCCTAGGTTGCAAGAATGCTATAGTGATCAGATCATCCAGCTTAAATCAAACAAGCTTCCCAAGGTCTAGTCAACCTTGAGGTCATCTTCAGCCATGATGATGAGTTCAGGAGAGAGAGAAATAACATGACCTTCAAAAAAGAAGATTACCATAAGGTAGCCATTGCCTAGGATAAGGAGTAGCTACTAGGAAAGGTTTGTGGTGATACAAAAGAGAAAGAGTTCATAAAACTTGCCCAGAAATATAGTGACAGCCTGGCGTGGACATATGAAGATATTAAAGGACTTAATCTAGATGTAGCTCGGCATGCTATTGATCTAGATCCTAATTGCAAGCTAATTCACCAAAAGTAACAACCCATAAATCCAAAGATTGATCCACTCATAAGAAAAGAGCTTGCTAAGCTCATACAAGCAAGGATTATCTTCCCCATCAAGTATTCTACTTGGGTTGCTAATCTAGTTCTTGTGAGGAAGAAGAACAAAGAGATTAGGCTCTGTGTAGACTTTAGGGACCTGAACCCTCTACCCTCTATAGATCAAATTTTGTAAATAGTTGCAAGGGCAAAAAGGTTTTCATTATTAGATGGCTTCTCTAGCTACAATCAGATCTTTTTCAGAGAAGATAGATTTAAGACATCATTCATGACCAAATGGGGAATCATGGCATATTCAAAGATGTTTTTTGGTCTATCTAATGCTGGTACCACATTTCAAAGGGCAATGAATAATGCCTTCAAAGGATTTATAAACAGGTTCATCCTAATTTATCTAGATGACATTATGGTTTTCTCCAAGAGGGGGGAAAACCATATGGGGCATCTAGAAAATGTTTTACATAGATTTAGAGAGTTTGGAGTGTCTCTAAACCCTAAGAAATGTATTTTTGTTGTTTCTTAGGGTAAACATTTGGGCCACATAGTGTCTAAGGATGGGATATCCATAGATCCGGAAAGGACAATTACTCTCCTTTCTCTTCCCCTACCTACTCATAAATAATCTTTACATTTATTTTTAGGGTAGATCAACTTTGTTAGGAAGTTCATTCCTAACTGCGCTGGCTTGGTAAAGCCTCTAACCCATATGTTCAAGAAAGATGTAGACTTTAGATAGACTAAGGAAGGGAAGGATGGTTTTGAGAAGATCAAGGAAGAGATCGCCCAAGCACCTACTCTCATGAACCCAAATTATAAGGAATTTGTCCTCTATGTATATGGAGGAGAGAATATTATTGTGTTGTCCTAATGTAGCAAAATGAACAAGGACTAGAGCAGCCCCTAGCCTTCTTCATTCAGGCCTTGAAGGACTATGAGGTTAGATACAACCCCATGGATAAACAAGTATTTTCCATTGTTAGATCTTTGAAAATTTTCAAATATATGCTAGCAAATAATCATATTAAAGTTTTAGTTTCTCATCCTAGTGTGAGAGATTATATAATGGGGATTGAGATTAGTGAAAAGAGAGCTAGTTGGGTCACCAAGATCCTAGAGTATGATATGATCATCAAGGCCACTAAGGTGATTAGAGGCAGATGATTGTGTGAACAAATATCTCAAACATTAGTAGATGAAGTGAATTCATCCTACCATTTGAATGAGGAAGAACCTACAGCTGAGCCATCAATTGTGAATTCTTGGACAATAGATATGGCTAGGTTGTTGGCAAGAGACACTGCTCTGATATGGACTTGTATGTTGTCATTGATGGAAACAAGGCTTAGAGATTTTATCACCATGACAGGATCAAATAACTCTAGAAGGTCACATTTGGATTATGGTCTAGTTGATAGATCCGGTTCGAAAAAGTGGCTAAGCATGGGTATATATAGAGTAAAGGATAGTTAGTGGGTTAGTATGCTTCCACAAATGATGATCTGGTAATGCAGTTCGGATATGATGTTAGTAACTATTTGGTGGTATCATACTCCAGAGATTAAGTCCTAACTTCCTCCAGAAGTCATTTGGAAGAAATAACTAAGTCTAGGTGAATAGAGGTATAGCAGAGACAGTGAACAAAGCACATTGTAATGGTTTGCATTCCTCTGTAGGTGAGTATTTTGTTATGATTTTTAAGGTGTTGTAAACACTTGTATGAAGTGTCTAATTCTAGAGTTGTGAGATCTAAGGTCCACTAAAAAGATAGTTGCAAGCTGCTGAGTATCAGTACAATGTTTGATAGAGTTTGACAGAGACAAAGTCCAAGTTCTAATGGTCTGCATTCCCCCACAAGATGATATCATGCCTTGTGGTTCTAAGGGTAAGATTGGGAATATGTAAAGAGTCCTTGATATGATTCTAGAAGTGTTTTGTGATCTGCAATAAAAATTATAAGTCTACAGATGAACCTGTTAAGCATGCTCTTAAGGAACAAGCCGACTAGTATGCTAAATCATTGTGCGGAGAAGAGATAGTGGTGGAAGGATCAATTTAAGTGATTGAATGATTAGAGCCAACCTATATGAACACATTTGGGAAAATATTTGGGTCCGCATAACATATAGTGCATTGGATTCAGTTGACAAGCTACATCTTTCTATGTACACATTTCACTTCTTGAATGCCGACCTCATTATGGATAAAATCATGATGTAGATATATAAGAATGATGAATTTCGGTTGAAATATGAAGTTGAGGTGTGTATATGGATGTGAATGTGTGAATAACAAAGTAGTGACGCAGATCAGTGATAATGAAGACTTGGGATTCAGAATTCAGTTGTTAAATAACTGCACCCTGGCATAGTGACAAATGCTTATGTAGTATTTAGTTTTCATGTGCAATTTGCTTTATACTTGGCAGTGAGCCTTCTTCATCAAGGTAGTGAGCATGGAAGTGAGCCTCCAATAGGGTTTAATATCCCTTATTGTAATCTTGTTAGGTTTAGGGTTGAGGCAGTGAGCCTACTAGACCTAGTTGTACTTCATGGTAGTGAGCCAGCGTGTTCCAGGCCCGTGGAGTGACCAAGCTTGAATATCATTATTTGTAAAGATTGCAATATATATTTGAGAGCTAATCCTCTCTGTGATTTTTCCCATTTTGGGTTTTCCACGTAAAAATCTTAGTGTCCATGTGTCATGTTTTTATGGTTATTGTTCATATGCATATTGTGCCTTTGTTTAATTAATTTTGGAAAATGGTTGAAAGTTAAAGTGCATAAAAAGATTTTTAGAACACTGATTCACCCCCCCTCTTAGTGTTCCTAACACTCAACAATTGGTATCAGAGCCAAGTTCCTTTGAAAAAGTCTAACAGCTTAAGGAAGATTTGGGATAGTGTGATCATGGCGGCAAGAAGATTTGGAAATTATGAAAGTAACAAAGAACTAGAAGCAGCTCTTATGGATCTGAAAGAAAACTTGTAACAAGCTGATGAATGCATCTCAAAGATAAAAGAGCAAGTCAAAAAATTCAAAGACATATACAAAGAAGTTAGTGATCAATTGATATCAGCAAATGAAGCACTAAATGATTTGGAAGCAGAAAGAACAAAAGAAGAAGGTGATCTGAATTTAATTGTGAAGAGAAGATTAGAAGATTGTACCAAACTTGAAAAATAAATTGTAAGTCTAAAAATAGACCTAGAAAAGACCAGAAGCTTGAAGAAAAATTCAAGATAAGTATTGCAAAGCTTGATGAAATGATTGCTAGCCAGAAGAGTATTGATGACAAGCATGGTTTGGGATTTGAGAAAGGAGAAAGTTCAAAATCTGGTTAAATAAACATTGAGTCAAGGAAAAATAGAGGATACCAGTTTAGAAATCAAAGAAAAGGACCTAGGAGACCTTCGGTCAGACAACCAACTGCTCAGAGGTATCCATCCTTCAATGGTTACTGTTATAAATGCAATAAGTATGGTCATAGGGCTACTCAGTGTAGAGGTAGAATGAATCAAAATATTCCATCCTTCTCTAGTAAATGTTTCAATTGCAAGAAGATTGGTCATAAAGAGAATGAGTGCGGAAGTGTGTCAAGAAATATGCAAAACTATTCTAGGAATGGTCAATTCTTCAATGGCAAGTGTTTCACATGCAATAGATTTGGATACATGGCTAATCAAGGAAGATCAAGGATAAATTCATTCAGAGGAAGAAATCAAGGATAAGGAGACATTGTATGTTTCAATTGCAACAAATCCAGACACTTTACAAGATCTTGCAGAAGCAAAAACACAAGAAGAGACTATCCTACAAAAAGGGTAAAACAGAGTAGAGGAATGAGAAAGGAAAAGAAAAGGTTGATCTAATTGAAACTGAGAAAGAAATGGACAAGATCTAGATCAATAAGGAAGTACTTTTAATCGAGGATAGAACTGCACCGACATCTGATGTGGATATTCTCTTCGCAGAATAAAATAAGAGCTCTGGCTCAGGGGGAGCAGTGTTGAAGATCCAAACTCCCCAGCCAAAGAATTGGTGTTGGAATCTAGCATGGAGATATGTTGCCAAATTCGACAAGAAAAATCCCTTGGAAGAAAATCCAGAAGAAATTGAGTTAGTGTGGTACATTGCGGAATAGTTTTGAGCATCTATGTCTAGTAGAAGAAAAGTTAAACAACTTTTTGAAACAAGCATTAATGATGATTAGGTCAAGTTATGCGAAGGTTAAAAGGAAATCTGTTGAGCCTTAGAGTTACGTTGCACTCAAAGCTATCAGGTATTCAAAGAGAATGAAGGAGAATTTCAGGAATGATGATCAAGATTTGAAGTGATTGGAGTATTTTGGAGAAAAGGAAACCCTAACTCAGTGAAACAAGGTATTTATCTAACTGTGAATTTATTGAAAGAAATGGCAAACCCTTTAGTTGTTGATATCACTGAACAACCATGACCCAAATTCAAGAAACATCCTCACAAAGAAACTAAAATTGATCAAATGGGTGCTTTCTCGAGTATATCAAATGAAGTTTTATATTTGGAAGACGTCAGGGCATATATTCATGTAGCCATAGATGAGCACGGTGACAATAGATTCATAGACTTATATCAAAATCATTTAAGTGATGATCACTTCCATCTGAAAGAAGAATACAAAATCCTAGAAGAAAAGAAATTCATATGTAGTGTTTCCTGCATTTGCTAAGGATGAATGGGTTCAATATGTGCTAAGCAGGATTCATGACGAGTTCATGTGGTTGGGGCAACCCTTTAAGATAACAAAGGATGCAATTCAGGAAGTCATTGGATTAAACTCCACTGGAGTTGTGCCATTATTGAAAGCAGTCAAGAATCAAACTGTTACATACACCACTTGAGCCAAATTTGACAAAAAGGGAAATGACAACAAATGATATTATTGATCCTGCGGTAAATTTTGCCTCAATGGTCATAGGGTACAAGATTTACTTCACAAGAAGAGAAAATTATGTCTCCGGTACGTCCATTTACACAGCATACCAAATGATTAAGGAGAATTTGGATTATGACTTGTGTGAGCTACTGAGAATTCAATTAATGGACAACCTGAAAAAGATCAAGGAAAGCAAGAACTATCCTTTCAAATTTGGTATGATTATTATCTATTTATTCTTCTATTTTCTGAATGAGTTCCCTAATCACAAGGGCTTGATTTGGTTAAGTAATCAACAGTAGTTGTTCAAATAAGAAACTGTCTTAGCAATCTAGGTAGTCAAAATGAGCAAAAAGCAGCTCTATGTGGGTTTTTTCAGAACTTTCAAAACATGATGCAGTCAAGGGAAAGAATACCTAGGGCAATTGTTGAAAAATACAAAGATACCATTTATTTCATGGTCACTAAGGACCAATGTTTAATGGAGGCTGTTGAGCCTAGAACAGTTTGGATCATGCCCATGGGGTATGAAGTGGATGGTCAAGTACTGGACAGCTATGCCCAACATATGCTAAGCAAACCTAAGGACACAAAGGAAGAAAGGTTTGATACATATGAAGAACTATCTGTAAAATTGTATGTTAAACTTAGAAAACTTGAATCCACTAGGAAAGTGAGGAGAGAAGTAGAAGAAATTGCTACAAGGTATGGTATTACCAAAGAACAACTAAAAGAAGACATGGAAAAGGCAGAGAAAGTAGAAGAAACAAAATCAAAGAGTGAACCAGTATAGGTTCCAAAAGAATCTCAGATGAAATAGGATAAACCAAAAAAGGTTCAAAGGACCACTAGGAGCTCTACTACCTCCTCTTGTGCCACATCATCAATAAACCTGGAGAAAACATCAAAAGAATCCTTTGTCAAAGACATGAAGAGGAAAAAGATGAAGGGAAGAAGATTATATGTTAGTGTTGGTGAAAAGGATGAAGAAGAAATAGAGGCAGATGAAGAGGTTAAGAAGATGAAAAATGAGGTAGTCAAAGCCTCTGGAAGCATTAAAGAAAAACCCTCCAGAAAGGAAAAATCTAGTAAAAGATAGAGAAAAGAAAAGCCTCTAACTCTTGTAGATGTAATAAAATTTGTCACAGTTGATGGAAATTTGAAGCCCATAATTAAACTCTATGATGGATGTGGTGATGTTGATAAAAGAATCTTGGAAGAAGCCATTGTGAAATATCTAAACATCTTCAACAAAGCTCTTATTGAGATCATCTCTGATCTCCTTGAAAGCCTAGCAAACATTCTGAGCATCCAAAAGGAGACTGCTAGAGCTAAGGATATTGAGCTAAGAAAACATGTGATAACTAGGTTATGTCTAGAAATTACTTCAGAAGAAGAAGACCTAATCTCCAAGGAGACCAAGGACTAGTTTAGAACAAAAATGAGGATGAATTTATTAATGATGGGTGAGATTGATAAGGTGGTGAAAGAAATAGAGGAAATTATTTTGGAAGTTCTGAAGCAACACAATCTTCCCACCACATGTGTCAATAAAGAGAATGATGTTGCTGATAACTCATTTGTTCCTGAAGTAAACTTGGGCCAAGAAAATGATAAAGATGACAGAGTGTCTGAAGAAAAAGAAGTACTTGCTGATGACTCTCAAATGGGACCCTCATCGGCACAACAAACTGAGGATGATACCGAAAAGGAAAAGATTTAGGAAGAATCAGCCATGGAAAATCCTTCTCTAGAACAAAAACAGGAAACTCCTCCTATACCAAGAGATACTACTAAATCAGTGAAAGATTTGTTGAACAAAACAAAGCAGGTTTTGGATGAGTTAGATTTCCTACATGGTCCAATAAACTTGGATAGAATGTCATCGGCACAGAAGTTGAAGTTGGTCACAGTTGTTCAGGCCAAGGCTCAAGAAGAAATGTTGAAGTCTCACATTGAGGATAGTGAGCTCATTGTTGAAGCATCCAACATTTTGGAGAAGTTGATGCCTTCTTATTAGAAAGACAACTCCTTGCCTCCAAACAACCAACTCAAAGGACTTATCAGTTTGGTAAGTAAACATTTTGAATCTTTTGAGAAATCTGCTAAAACAAAAGTTAGACAAGAATTCAATGAGAAAAAGTTAGATGAGTTGACAAAGTTGATAGCCCATGATAAGGCTTGGCTAGATAATAAGATATAGAATGTTCAGAGTGATATTGGAGAAGTTGGTGAGGTATATAAATTTTGTCTATCATGGCCAGAAGTTACAAAGAAAATAGAAGAAAAGATCAAGAAATTGGAAGGAAAACTGATGAATATTTCTAATAACTTTGATCCAGTACATGAATCACCCAGTAACCAAGAAGCTCAAGTCATCAATATCCAAAATGACTTGAATGGTCTATTAAATCAGAGGTATTAAATAAAGAGTAAAATGGGACAACTGAGAAGACTAATCAGTCCCAAATTGGATTCAATGACCAAGCCTGTAGCTAAAGCACAGCTTGCTACACAAACTGCCACATCATCAGACCTGCAAATAGCTGAAACTCTAGCTTTTCTCTTTAGTGGACACATTCAGATTTTGGATAATGCCAAGAAAGGCTGGGATATTGAGTGGGTACAGATTAAGAACATATTCAATGACATTCTTAAATACATGTAATATAAAGATGAAGATTGTACTTGTAAATATGTGGCAGAGTACATAAAAGTTTTGAAATTTTGGTAAATTTTTGGCTTCGGATCACACCCTTTGCCATTGATGTCAAAGGGGGAGAAGAAGATCAGTGAAAAATGGGGTAAAACATCTCACGGGGAGTAGGAAAACAAAGTGTATATAGTAAGGGGGAGCAGTTAAGCATTTTTCACTACTAAGTGTTGTCATCAATGCCAAAGGGGGAGATTGTTGGCAAGAGACACTGCTCCAGTATGGACTTGTATGTTGTCATTGATGGCAACAAGGCTTAGAGATTTTATCACCATGAAAAGAAGAGATAACTCTGGGAGGTCACATTGAAATTCTGGTCTCGTTAATAGATCTGGTTGGCAAAAGTGGCTAAGTATGGGTATTTACAGAGTAAAGGACAGTCAGTGGGTCAGTATGCTTCCGCAAATGATCATATGGTAATATAGTTCAAATATGATGTTAGTTGAATATGATGTTAGTAACTATTTGGTGGTGTCATGCTCTAGAGATTAAGTCCTGACTTCCTCCGGAAGTCATTTGGAAGAAATAACTAAGTCCGGGTGAATAGAGGTATAGCAGAGACAGTGAACAGGGCACATTGTAATGGTCCGCATTCCTCCGCAGGTGAGTATTTTGTTATGTAGTTTTAAGGTGTTGTAAACACTTGTATGAAGTGTCTAATTCTAGATTTGTGAGATCTGAGGTACACTAGAAAGATAGTTACAAGCTGCGGAGTATCGGTATAGTGTTTGATAGAGTTTGACAGAGATAGAGTCCAAGTTCTAATGGTCCGCATTCCCCCACAAGATGATATCATGCCTTGTGGTTCTAAGAGTAAGATTGGGAATGTGTAAAGAGTCCTTGATATGATTCCAGAAGTGTTTTGTGATCCGCAGTAAAAATTGTAAGTCTACAGATGAACCTGTTAAGCATGATCTTAAGGAACATGCCGACTAGTATGATAAATCATTGTGTGAAGAAGAGATAGTGCATGAAAGATCTATTTAAGTGATTGAATGATTAGATCTGATCTATATGAACATGTTTGGCCAAAGATTTGGGTCCGCATAACATATAGTGCATTGGATTGAGCCAACAAGCTACATCTTTCTATGTACACGTTTCACTTCTTGAATGCCGACCTGATTATGGATCAAATAATGATGCAGATATATAAGAGCGATGAATTTTCGTTGAAATATGAAGTTGAGGTGTGTGGATGGATGCGAATGTGTGAATAGTAGAGCAGTGATGCAGATCAGTGATAATGAATACTTGGGATTGAAAATTTAGTTGCTAAATGATTGCACCCTAGCATAATGACAGATGCTTATGCAGTATTCAATTTTCATGTGCAATTTTCCTTGTACTTGGAAGTGAGCCTTCTTCATCAAGGTAGTGAGCATAGCAGTGAGCCTCCAATAGGGATTAACAATCCTCAGGGTTTAACAACTCTTATTGTAATCTTGCTAGGTTTAGGGTTGAGGCAGTGAGCCTACTAGACCTAGTTGTACTTCATGGTAGTGAGCCAGCATGTTCCAGGCCCATGGAGTGACCAAGCCTAAACATCATTATTTGTAAATATTGCAATATATATTTGAGAGCTAATCCTCTCTATGGTTTTTCCCATTTTGGTTTTTCCATGTTAAAATCTTGGTGTCCATGTGTCATGTTTTTATGGTTGCTATTCATATTCATATTGTGCTTTTGTTTAATTAATTTCAGAAAATGGTTGAAAGTTAAAGTGCATGAAAAGATGTTTAGAACACTGATTCACCCCCCCTTCTCAGTGTTCCTGACACTCAACATAGGTTCCTATCCATTGGTGAGTATCTCTATAGACTGAAGAGAACCAAAAGAAGACATTTCAAGCTGTAGTCTATCCCTTATGCTTTGATAGATGGTGTTCTCTTCAAGAGAAACTTGGATGGAGTCTTACTGAGGTGCATAGAAGAAGATCAGGTTGATAGACTTCTTAGTGAGTTTCATATTGGCCCAGCTGATGACAATTTCCATGGTAGAGCTCCAATGATGAAAATAATGAGGGCAGGTTATTTTTGGCCCACATTATTCATTGATGCCCATGCATGGGTAACCAAATGCAAAGAGTGTGCTCTCTTTGCTGGAAAGAAAAGATTGGTAGCACTTCCACTCCACCCTATTCAGGTTTATCAACCCTTTTCATAGTGGGGATTAGAATTCATTGGCATGATAAATCCCACTTCCAATTCTAGTCACAAGTGGGTTTTGACTACAACAGATGATGCAGGAGCACCCCTTCAACAAGCTAAATATACATCTAAGGGAGAAGACTAAGGTCTAATATTTGTGTTAACATTTTATGTTGATATGTAGTATTTGTGTTAACATTTCATGTTTGTAAGAACTGACCCCACCATATGAATCGAGGTCACAAATTTGGCATCCCAATAAGCCAATTTGGACATCATTAGACATTTGGGGTATGTGGAGGATTAAATCAATGTGTCTTATGATTAGGTGTTTTGTTGTCTTGTGCTAAATAGGTGTCATGTGATTAGTTAGGGTTTTTTATTATAATCTTGGTTTAAGCAAAATCATAACAGAGGAGTTGAATATAAAAATAGGTAGAGGTGATTGAGAAAAGGGTGGTTGTTGGCTTTTTATCTTCTAGAATGATCAAATGTATGATCTCTGTAATTGGTCTATGTGAAGTTGGAATGAAGAAATAGAAATTCTGTCAGTTGTGTTTTACAAATTTTGAGGTTCTGTGTAAATACTCTATATATCAAATTGTTCTATGTATATTATCTGTATAGAATTATTTTGTATTTAATTTAGTCTTCCTGTTGTCGAGATGCATGATTAAAACCATTCCACTGGTGGATTTCTGTGAAATCAATGGAATGGACTTGTAAAATAGTTTTCTATTTTGTTTTCCTTGTGTTTGTGGTCATGGCAGAATAGACTGCGAGTTTGGTTGCAGAGGATGTCTTCGGTGTTAGATTTTGGTGTTATTTCACTGGAGGTATATTTCTTATGTATATTGCAACTGTATGCGAATATACATTTTGGGAAGGTGTGTTGGAAGTTCACCTCCTGCAGATACAAGTGTCGACCTACTAAAGCAGTAAAAGTGCATGAAGATTCATCGTGTGATCAGCGATAGAAGGTTAAGCAGTGGATATTTGAAGTTGGGAGTATTGGGTTGAAAATATTTGGATGAACCAATTCAAGGTTCAACAAGTTCGTTGGTTCATTGTAGTAAGCACTACCGATAGTTGAACTGATAGTTGAACTGGTTCAAAGGACATAATGGGTTCATTTGGTTCATCGGTTCAACAAGGAGCATCGGGTTCAACGGTTCAATGAACTCGGAGGTTCAATCAGCAAAGTCTAGGTGACGGGGGTATATTGAACTAGTAGTGTATGTTGAACTGAATAATTAAAGGTTCAACAGTTCAATGGGTTCATTGGTTTAACGGAGAAGAGGTGCTGATAGTCAAACCAATGGTTGAACCGGTTCAATGGTTCAACGGTTCAATGGGTGCAACAGTTCATCGCCGATAGTGTTAAGTGTTGCAATAGTTGAGCCAATGATTGAACCAGTTCAATGGTTCAACGGTTCAATGGTTCAAGGAGTTCAACGGGTTCAATGAGATACCAAGGTTCGTTTGGTCCACGGGTTCAACAAAACATAGATGGGTTCAATCAGTTTAACCGAGAAGTTGCCGACAGTGCTAAGACTGTGCGATGGAAGTGTATTGAGCTGATAGTTGAAGGTTCAACACTTCAAAGGTATCAAGGGGTTCATTTGGTTTGATAGGTTCATGGGTTCATTGAACTTGGAGCTTTCAAGCAGTTCAAAGGTTCAACCATAGAGACAGTTCAGCAATTTTGATCTACAAAACTGAATGTATCGGGTTGACTCAAATTGGAGAAGCGGATAGCTCATGTGTTGCCGATAGGCAACCGGTGCAAAGCGCATTCATTGGTATAAGATATATGATCAGAGGAAGGTTGTTTTCCCCAGCCAATAGTGTGATATTTGACCGATAGGTAAACAGACAACGATAAATTATGTGGGTGAGGGGTTGACATCTAAGTTACATGTTTCTATTGTTAGCTCTGCATCAAGTGGTATCAGAGAAAAGGAGTATCCTTTGGGTAGAAGAAGTCGACAAGATGTCAGACGAAGAGGGGTCACAAGAGTACCCAACAAAGATGACCAACGCTGAGTTGGCAGCCTTAGTGAGAAAGCAAATGGCAAAAAGCAAAGCATCTTGGGCTCAGAATCAGGCCTTGAAAGAAGAATTAGAGAAGTTGAGGGATAGAGTAGTGAAGGGAGAAGAAGATTCTGGTAAGCGAGAAGACAGGGATGAAGAGGAGATCCCTAAGCAGGAAGAGATTGAGGTTCCTGCAGACCAGAGACCCTTACTTAACGCCCTCAAATCCATGGAAAGAAGGACCATGTATATGAAAATAGACCTGCCAGTGTTTGCAGGAAAAATGGAACCTGATTCAGTGATGGAGTGGATAGACTCCTTGAATAATTTCTTTGAGATTGAGGAAATACCAGACCACCAAAGGGTGAAGATGGCTCAATCCAAAATGAAAGGGGCTGCACTAAATTGGTGGAATTTCATCTAAGATGATAGGGTGAAAGAAGGAAAGAACAAAGTTGCTACTTGGAAGAAGATGATGGCTTTAGTGAAGGAGGCCTATGTTCCATTGGGTTACAACATCCAATTGCATAAGAGGAAACAAAATTTGAAGCAGAAGGAGTTAGACGTCAGCTCATAAATAGAAGAGTTCATGAAACTATGTGTCAAGACAAAGGTAAAGGAGAATGAAGAAGAGAAGGTGGCAAGGTACCTCAATGGATTGAGGTTTACCATCCAAGAAGACATCAATCTGCATAACCTAGAGACAGTCCAAAAGTGCTACCAATTGGCACTCAAAGTAGAAGAAAAATTAAAGAGAAGACAAGAGCAGAACAGTAGGGGAAGAAGGAGATAGCAAAGAGGGGGAAGAAGTCCTTTCAGAGGAAGAGGAAATGGATTTGGATACCAAGGTGAATCAATCCAAGAGAGCAGCAAAGGAGATAGCAGTCAAACCCAAAGGGGAAGTTACAATCAAAGAGGAAACTTTAGGGGCAGAAGACCACTGTTTAGAGGGAGATCTCAGGGCAGAGGACCTATCAGATGTTACAATTACAATCAAGAAGGCCATATAGCCAGCAGATGTCCAGAAAAGGCAACAAGTTCAATAGGAGAAAGGAGGATAAATCTGATCCAAGAATCTGATTGTCAAAGTGTGACCACCTCAAACACTTTTCAAAGTGTGAATGCTCCTAACAAATATGGATATCCTGAGAAAGGAGAATCTTTGATGATTAGGAGAGCAATGACCACCATGAAGGTGCCTGACAAAGAACCCCACAAAGGAAGTCTCTCTGTAGAACTACTTGCAAGGCAGGAGGAAAGGTATGTAAAGTTCTAATTGACTCTAGATCCATTGAAAATTTTGTGTCAATTGAAATGGTAGAAAAGCTTAAGCTTAGAAGACTGCCACATCCTTGCCCATACAAGATCTCATGGCTCACCCAAGGCCATCAAACAATTGTGGAAGAACATGCTTGGGTGGAACTTCAAATTGGATCATACAAGGACAGATTGTTGTTTGACATTGCCAAGATGGATGCTTGCCATCTCCTATTTGGAAGACCATGGTAGTATGACTTGAAAGCATACCATGATGGAGTTAGAAACACATATTCAATCACCAAGGATGGTAAGGTGATAGAGTTGCTACCGTTGATAGAGAATGAGGTGGAATCAAAAGGAAAAGAAGTCAAGGCGATGATAGTAGAAGGCAAACAATTCATGAAAGATATAATAGAAGGAGCGTTTGCATATGCTCTAATTTCATGCCTAAAGGTGAATAAGGACTAGCAGCAAGAAGTGAAGGGAGAGAAGAAGCAAAGGTTCATAGATCCGGCTGTCCAAGAGCTATTGGACAAGAACAAAGTCATCATCTCTAATGGAATGCCAAGGTCCCTACCACCTATGAGGGACATCATCCACTGCATAGATCTGATCCTAGGATCTACACTTCCAAACAAAGCAGCATACAAGCTTACCCTAGAACAGAATGCAGAGGTAGCAAGGTAGATTGAGGAATTGTTGGAGACATGCCTAATTGGCAAGAGTTTAAGCCCATGTGCAATACCGGTTGTACTAGCACCAAAGAAGGAAGGCACTTGGAGACTTTGTAATGATTCAAAGGCTATCAACAAGATAACAATTAGGTATAGGTTCCCAATCCCTAGGATAGAATATTTGCTTGATTGCTTGGGGGGTGCTAAATATTTCACAAAAATAGATTTAAAGAGTGGCTATCATCAGATTAGGATTAGGCCAGGAGATGAATGGAAAACTACATTTAAGACCAATGAGGTGTTATATGAGTGGAAGGTCATGCCTTTTGGTTTGTCCAATGCCCCTAGTACCTTTATGAGATTGATGAATGAGGTCTTGAGGGAATTCATGGGAAAATTTGTCATAGTATATCTAGATGACATCCTGATTTTCAGTAATATAAGGGAAGAGCACCTCAACCATATAGACTTGGTCCTTAAAAGGTTACATGAAGAGCAACTAATGATCAACTTAGGAAAGTGTTTGTTCATGCAGGAAGAGATCATCTATTTGGGTTTTGTCATCTCACATAACAAACTAAAAATGGATCAAGAGAAGGTAAGTGCCATATTGTCTTGGCCAACTCCTAAAACCTTGAATGATGTTAGAAGTTTCCATGGGTTAGCAACCTTTTATAGGAAGTTTATAAAGGGGTTTAGTCATGTTTGTGCACCCATGCTTGACACCATAAAAGGAGGATAGAAGTGTAGATTTACTTGGACAAAGGAGGTAGATGATTCATTTGAAACATTGAAGAAGAAGGTGGCAGCACAGCCAGTCCTTGCACTTCCTGACTTCAACAAGATTTTCCAGGTAGAATGTGATGCAAGCCACATGGCAATTGGAGTAGTACTCAGTCAAGAAGGTAGGCCTATTGCATTTTTTAGTGAGAAACTAAATGATGCAAAGAAGAGATACTCATCATATGATTTGGAAATGTACGCTCTAGTACAGTCACTCAAAAAGTGGAGGCATTACTTAATGCCAAAAGAATTCATAGTGTTCATGGATAATCAGGCCCTTAGTTTCATAAACAGCCAAGAGAACTTGAACCATAGGCATATGAAGTGGGTGGAAACTTTGCAAGCTTTCACCTTCACACTCAAGCACAAAAAAGGGGTCAAGAACAAAGTAGCAGATGCTTTGAGCAAGAGGGCTCTAACCATAAATTAGATCCAGTTGGAGAGTGTTGGCATTAACTCTTTGAAGGCCATGTATGATGTTGATGAAGACTTTGGGGAGATATACAAGGTATGTACTTTGGTGACAAATATCATGTTGAGTTCTCTGAATTTCTGATCCAAGATGGATTACTTTTCAAAGGTGGATAGTTGTGTATTCCAAAGTGCTCTATGAGACTGAATATTATTCAAGAGAAACATTTTGGGGCCATGGCAGGACATTTTGGTCTAGATAAGACTCTTGATCTTGTAAAGAGGCATTACTATTGGCCCAAGTTACAGTCAGATGTGAGGAAATTTGTGGAGGCATGTGTGATATGTCAGAAAGCAAAAGGGAGATCCACTAATGCAGGTTTGTATCAGCCACTACCCATTCCTTCTAGGCGGTGGGTGAGCATAAGCATGGACTTTGTGTTGGGTTTGCCTAGAAAAAGGAAGGGATATGATAGTGTTTTTGTTGTAGTAGATAGATTTAGTAAAATGGCACATTTCTTGCCATGCAAAACCACTTGTGATGCTTCATATGTTACAGATCTGTTTTTCAAGGAAATAGTAAGGATACATGGATTGCCATTGAGCATAGTGTCAGATAGAGATGTAAAATTTATTGGCCACTTTTGGAGGACTCTTTGGAAGAAGCTTGGAACCAATTTATCCTTCTCATCAACCTACCATCCTCAAATGGATGGGCAGACTGAAGTGGTAAACCGTTCCTTGGGAAATCTGCTAAGGTGTTTGACAAAGCAACATGGAGAGAAGTGGGATAACATCCTACCACAAGCAGAATTTTCCTATAATGACACCATTAATAGGAGTACAGGGAAGTCACCTTTTCAAGTGATATATGGTATTCATCCAAGAGGTATTTTGGAGTTGAGAGATCTACCTATAAGAAAGCCTATTAGTGCATATGGAGAAGCTTTTGCATCAGCCATCAAAGAGGTGCATGATCAAGTCAAGACCCAACTCCAACAAACTACATTGAAGTACAAAGCATATGCTGATAAGAAGAAGAGGGATGTACAATTTGATGTTGGAGATTTGGTGTGCGTTAATCTGAAGGAGAGGCTCCCAAAAGGTAAATATACCAAGCTAATGCAAAGGAAGATTGGACCATGTCAGATTTTAAAGAAGTGTGGACAGAATGCTTATGAGATCCAACTTCCTCCTGATCTTGGATTGTCACCCATTTTCAACGTATGTGATTTAACTCCATACAAGCAAAATGCAGATGTAGAATAGGAACCATTACAGGATGCAGCCGATGATGATATTCCTAAGCATGATCCACCAAAATTAAAGAAGATATTAAACTCAAGAGTGACAAAGAAGACAAGGAACAAAGAGTACATGGAGTACTTGGCTGCTTGGCATGGGAAACCTAATTCAGAGGTAGTTTGGATGACTGACGATTAGATCACAAACTATGGTGCAGACCTTCAAACTCTGATCTCAAGTGGGCTTGAGATCTCTTTTCCTGGGGAATATGGTGCAGGAGCACCCCTTCAACAAGCTAAATATACATCTAAGGGAGAAGACTAAGGTCTAATATTTGTGTTAACATTTTATGTTGATATGTAGTATTTGTGTTAACATTTCATGTTTGTAAGAACCGACCCCACCATATGAATCGAGGTCACAAATTTGGCATCCCAATAAGCCAATTTGGACATCATTAGACATTTGGGGTATGTGGAGGATTAAATCAATGTGTCGTATGATTAGGTGTTTTGCTGTCTTGTGCTAAACAGGTGTCATGTGATTAGTTAGGGTTTTTTATTATAATCTTGGTTTAAGCAAAATCAGAACAAAGGAGTTGAATATAAAAATAGGTAGAGGTGATTGAGAAAAGGGTGGTTGTTGTCTTTTTATCTTCTGGAATTATCAAATGTATGATCTCTGTTATCAGTCTGTGTGAAGTTGGAATGAAGAAATAGAAATTCTATCAGTTGTGTTTTACAAATTCTGAGGTTCTGTGTAAATACTCTGTATATCAAATTGTTCTGTGTATATTATCTGTATAGAATTGTTTTGTATTTAATTTAGTCTTTCTATTGTTGAGATGCATGATTAAAACAATTCCACTGGTGGATTTCTGTGAAATCAATGGAATGGACTTGTAAAATAGTTTTCTATTTTGTTTTCCTTGTGTTCGTGGTCATGGAAGAATAGACTGTGTGTTTGGTTGCAGAGGACGTCTTCGGTGTTACATTTTGGTGTTATTTCACTGGAGGTATATTTCCTGTGTATATCACAACTGTATGCGAATATACATTTCAGGAAGGTGTGTTGGAAGTTCACCTCCTGCGGATATAAGTATCAACCTACTGTAGCAGTCAAAGTGCATGAAGATTCATCGTGTAATTAGCGATAGAAGGTTAAGCAGTGTATATTTGAAGTTGGTAGTATTGGGTTGAAAATGTTTGGATGAACCAATTCAAGGTTCAACAGGTTTGTTGGTTCATCATAGTAAAAACTGCCGAAAGTTGAACTGACAGTTGAACCAGTTCAATAGTTCAACGGACACAGCAGGTTTGTTTGGTTCGTCGGTTCAACAAGGAGCATAGGGTTCAATGGTTCAATGAACTCAGAGGTTCAATCGGCAAAGTCTAGGCAACGGGGGTATATTGAACCGGTAGTGTATGTTGAACCGAATAATTAAAGGTTCAACGGTTCAATGGGTTCATTGGTTCAATGGAGAAGAGGTGCCGATAGTCAATCCAATGGTTGAACCGGTTCAATAGTTCAACAGTTCAATGGGTGTAGCGGTTCATCGCTGATAGTGTTAAGTGTTACGATAGTTGAACTGATGGTTGAACTAGTTCAACGGTTCAAGGAGTTCAGCGGGTTCAACGAGATACCAAGGTTCATTTGGTCTACAGGTTCAACAAAACATAGATGGGTTCAATTGGTTCAACTGAGAAGTTGTCGATAGTGTTAAGATTGTGTGATGGAAGTGTATTGAGCTTATAGTTGATGGTTCAATGATTCAAAGGTATCAAGGGGTTCATTTGGTTTGACGGGTTCACGGGTTCATTGAACTTGGAGGTTTCAAGCGGTTCAAAGGTTCAACCATAGAGACAGTTCAACAATTCTAATCTACAAAATTGAATGTATCAGGTTGACTCAAATTGGAGAAGTGGATAGCTCATGTGTTGCCGATAGGCAATTGATGCAAAGTGCATTCATCAGTATAAGATATGCGATCGGAGGAAGGTTGTTTTCCCTAGCCGATAGTGTGATATCTGACTGATGGGTAAACAGACAATGGTAAATGTATGTGGGTGAGGGGTTGACATCTAAGTTACATGTTTCTGTTGTTAGCTCTGCATCAACAGATTACTTCACCAAGTGGGTTGAGGCAGTCCCACTCAAGGAGGCCACTAATTCATGTATCATTGATTTCTTGTAGGAAATCATGGCAATGTTTGGAGCTCCTCATACTATTATTTCTAATAATGCAAAGGCATTCACTAGTTCTACGATTATTGGTTGGGCTCTTAAGTACAATGTGTTTTTGAATACTTCATCCAACTATTACCCCCAAGGTAATGGGCTAGTTGAATCCACAAACAAGAACCTGGTCAGGATCCTAAAGAAGACCATGGAGACAAACCAAAGGCATTAACACAATTAGATCAGATTAGCTCTTTGGACTGATAGGATCACATACAAGAGGACCATTGGGAACTCTCCTTTTGTTCTTATGTATGGAAGAGAGGCTATATTGCCTATATCTTTAGAGCTCCCTGCACTAGATTTGGCTCATCAATTGGCATTAGAAGGAGAAGATGCAAGGTCTCTCAGGATGGATGAATTGACTGAATTAGAGGAACAAAGACACTTAGCCATGATCACATTAGAAGAATATTAGAAGTAGACCAAGAGGTACTTTGAGAGGAAGGCCAAGGTCTAGACCTTCAAAGAAGGTGATCTTGTTCTGAAATGGGATCCAGACCAAGCCAAATCTAGAGGCCACACCAAGTTTGATGCATTTTGGAGTGGGCCATATGTCATCATCAGCAACAAACAAGCAAATGTCTTCATTCTTTCAAGGCTAGATGGTGAAGTTCTACCAATCTCAGTTAATGGGATCCATCTCAAACCCTACCATTAAGGTTGGTCTGAGATCTTGTACATATTGTTCTAGTTTATTTTTGCTTTAGGTTTCCCTTTCCCTAAGTGCTTCTACACAGGATGCATTGTCATTAGGAGAATTCACTCCTCTTTCCTTTTGATGTGTTTAGGGAGGTAGGTTTTAGTTGTTGACCTATTTTAGTTCCCCTTTAGACTACATGTCCAATGGGTGTTTAAGGCCACTGGTCTATTTGTTTAGCAGGCAAACATCCCTAAGAGGTCGCCAAAATGTTGAGCTATCTTCCTCTGTCCAAAGTCTAATAGTTCACCTTGAGAATCGCCTTGAAATCCCTGGAACCTAGCTCTACATGCCTTAAATCCTTCAAATTCTAGTGTTCTACCTTGCAAAAATCCCTGAAATATCATTTGAAGAATCCTTTCAAAAAACCAAAAAAACCCAGAAACCTTTAATCTTCAATGTTTGTGTTTGTAGGGATTTCTGTCTTTTACTTAGTTATTTCTAGATATGGATACCTATTCCCTAGATATCCAGATATTTCCCAATATGCAGACCTTAGTTAATATTTGGATGTTTTCCTAACATCCGGACCTTAACTAAGATCAAGATATTTCCCAATATGTGGACCTTAGTTAATATTTGGATGTTTTCCTAACATCCAGACCTTAACTAAGATCTGAATATTTCCCAATATGCGGACCTTAGTTAATATCTGGATGTTTTCCTAACATCTAGACCTTAACTAAGATCTAGATATTTCCCAATGTATAGATCCTTAAGGTGAATGTCCCAATGACGTCATCTGGTCCCCTTCCCAAAGAAATGCATATGACGATGACATCATCAGGACATTCTGCCATCGGCATATTATCCTGCAGTGCTAATATCCTGGTGACAACATCCAAATCCCCTCTGTAACAAAGTTATCTATGCCGATGACATCATTAGTATGATCAAGGGTGGCATGTTAAAAGTTAATATCCTGACATCAGATATCCATGCAGATGATGGCTTCTCCATTCTGTAAAGGTAAATTTGACAGGTCCATCTAGATATCAAGAAATAGAGACTATTGTGTTTGGTTGGGATATATCATCTGAATGTTTGCAAATGTGAAGACATGGGGGTGCATGCATGGATATCCATCTACCCATTGACCGCAACTTTGACAGCAAATATCTTCTTCATCCTAAGGAATTTCTACATGATCCAAAAGGCAAAATTGCTTAGAATTTCATCCTCTTTCATTTGGCGGGCATTTTGAGGGATATCCGTACTTTGAGATTATGATCCAAAATCCATGATCCAGATATGGATATGCATATCTGGATGTCAGGATAACTTGCCAACTAAGGGAAGTATTGTAACATACACCCTTGAATATGTTTTTTCTACACCAAGTTTTTTGCCTTTCTGATTGTTTTGGGTTTAGGGTTTCAATGCATGTTTTTGCATGTTTTGATTTTGCATTGATAACATGGAATATAAAGCATCTAAAACCCAGAAAATCTAGAACATATATCAACAAAATATCAATGACCCAAATGTTATTATAGCAAAATATGAATTATGAATACATACCAATGTCAAGATTTACAACTTCATGCTGGTGCGAAAGATGAACCAGCAATATGACACCATAAAACACTTCCTAAATCGCTCCAATGAGAGAGCTCAAGCATACAAGGAATGGAAGATGATATAATAACCCTAGACAATCAAAATGCATGTGATAGTAGCTCCAAATGAAGAAGGAACCAATATCTCTAATACCCACATCCTCCTATGCATGGTACGGCCAGACTGGAGTATATATTAGCAACTACTAGTATGGAAACCCTCTAAAATCTATCCAAATCTATCTGTAGACTCTTAACAACTGCCATCGCCAAGGATGGATACCATTAAACAGTCCAAAACTCCATAAAATCACCTTTATGAGTGGTACGGCTCCTCTTGAGAAATACGACCAGTCTAAATTGTATGGCCTACTAAAGAAAATCTATAATAGTAGTAAAACTCAGTCTCAATACATGAATCTATCCTTTATGATCTGTTCTGACCAACAACACAATTCTCCATGGAAAATATACTCATTCTAGCTCAAAACTGCACCAAAATGGATCCTTTGAAAGCCCAAATGAAGCTCCTGAATGAAGCCTCCAAGAAATCTCTTCCTGATGTGGTCTTGTTGATTGGTTTGTGATGTCAGTCACAACCAAGCACACGAAACAAAAGTCACACAACAACCCTTGTTTATCCTGAAAGATATCATGAATTCCAATAATTCATGATCCCAAGTCCCCATCATTAGTTCATAATCTGCTGATGTTACTCTGTGGTTGATGTGTATTGTTGTTTTCCATTTTGGGGCCTTACGTAGATTAGTAGATTCTACTTCTACAACTATGCTATATAGGGAAGTTACTCTACATGGCATATATCTCCAAATGATGTGTCTAAGTTGATATTTGCATGAGTTCTACCCTTATTTGTGATTCTCTGCATGACATTTTCAATACTACATGCATTTAGCTCAAAATATGCTAATGATATTCAGTTGTCTTTGAGCTGTCAGCATATTTTTCTATTCTACTTCTGATTTATCTTGATGTGTAGTTATGAAAGTGATTTCAATGAAATTAAAATGAGAAAAAGGGTTAGAGAGTAAGATTCCTAAAATTACTTGATTGAGATCATTGATCCACATACATGTTCCCATACAGCAATGGAGAGAAGAAAACTAAAATCATACTTCACCAAGACAATCCACAAATCCGCATGATTCAGTGCAAATCTTCAAGGGAAAAGCTGACAACAACATGTAATGAAATGAAAGCGCTTCTATAGAACACAACATTCACCAGTACGTATCTAGAAATCAACTTGAAGACTACTTAAGGTTTACAATCAGAGTATAGTCTGAAACTTCATCTCCATACAGTATGTTTATAAAATAAGTACATTTACAATGATCTAAGGAAGGGACCTTGATTATTTAAACAATCCAGTCCTCACTAGTCTCAGTAATTCGATCTCCTAAAACTGTTCTAGGTCTGATTTTTTTTTGTATCATTGACCTCCTCCTCTTTTGTACAGTACAGGGGCTCAATATATATATCTCTGGTTTTTCCCCAATCTGGCACCCAAAAACCCTAGGAGATCAACGGTCAGCATCTTGAAATGCAGCATCCAATGGTGAGAAATGAATCCCACCAAGAATTCGAGTAGCATACCCAGACAGGGCGCTGCTCCTTCAATAATGTTTCCATCTGCAAACTCCCCCGCATTGAAAGCTTCATCTCCTTTTGGTGTGTTTGGCTTCTCAGGATCTGGCCCACTACCTAGGATGTCATTGTCATTTAAAACCCCGCCTTTGCACTCACCTGCACGCCATTACTGTGTCAACAACTCTACTTCCCAGCTACTCCAACAATCTGCAATAAACAAGCAAGAATTAGCACCATCGTTTACTAAATCAGCAGGAAAAATGAACATCTTCATAAAAATAGACTCCAAATGCACAAACACAGCCATCGGGCTCAAAAACCATGAAAACGGGCATCAAAAATGCATATACAGTGTTAAAACCAGTCGGGTCAACCATCATTGACCGAAAACATGCATCGGGCGCCCAAAGAAGCTTCAAAATTTCCATCGCTAGCTTTCCCGCCCTTTTCACCTGTTTAAATCCTTGTATATCTGATATACAATCCGGACATGATACAACGAATTAACCGCTTTTAATTTGCCTCTGAGTTCCGCAATGTATATTTCGTTGTATGCTGAGCAATGTATATTGTGATATACATTGTGGACGTGATACATTGGTTCAATCAGATTTCAATCTTTTTGAATTCCGGCTTGTATATCTTCAATGCATATCAGCTTGTATATTGCACACATACAAGCACATACATACAAAGAATATTCCGTGCCTGTCCCCTTTTGATTCCGCCCTTGCATGTTTCGTTTGTATATAATGCAATGTATGTTTATACATACAAGCTGGAATCATGCAATGATTTAACCAATTTTAATACTTCCTCGATTCCGGCTTGTACATTGTGCTTGTATATTTGCAATATACAAAGTACAATGTATGCAAGGACTTAACTATGTTCAATAACCTTTTTGGGTCCGCCCGATGTATATAGCAATGTATACTTTTTGTATGTTTGGATACATACAATGCACAAAATATACAACGGTTTAACTCTGCTTCATATTCTTTCAAATCCACGGTGATGTATGTATAAAAATATATTGCGGGAAACATACAAGCGCTTAACTCCATTTGATAGCCACTTCGAATCCACGATATGCATATTGTCTTTGTATACCTCGCTTGTATGCCAAAACATACAAGCACCGAATGTACATTGATTTAACTCTATTTCATTATCCCTTCAGGCCCACGCATGTATAAAACACTTGTATCTCGCCAACATACAAAGCCCGTCTATATACAAGGATTTAACCTTGTTTAAGAACTTTTTGGGTCCACGACTTGTATGTAAAAACATACAAACACCAAACATACAACAATTTAACTCCTTTTCATGGTGCTTTCGAGTCCGCGGCCTGCACATTGCAAATGTATATATCAAATGTATATGTAATATACAAGCCTGAATTATACAATGAATTAACATTGCTTAATAACTTTTCGGTTCTGGCCCTTGTATAAATGCATAGTATGTTTCAACCTGCCAAGTATACAAACGTGGGATACATGCAATGGATTTAAACATTTATTCATTTCAACTCTTAACCATCTCGGGTCCATCTTGTATGTATGCATATAACATTAACAAATGCTTACAAGGCAAAAAGACATACAATGACCTTGTATATGAACCCAACTACTCATGCGACCAAGTATAAAATGACCCTTTGCATATACAAATGACCCTGTATATGCAAAGCGATATACAAAACTGAATGTAAATTTTACCAAAATGATCATAACTTGCAAAATATGGCAAATTTTAACATGGTTCAAAAAGCAACCCTAGCTCATTTTTGACAAGGAATCCAACCATACTCTGCACTGATATTGAAATGCATTTCTTCTCCATTTTTAACAAGGTTTGTAATTTTAACCCCTTTTTCCCTTTACCACCAAGCAAAATGACACACACAAGCAAAAAGCAAAAAAGCCACAGCAGGGGTCCTCATTTTGCTAAGGAGTAAAATGGGGCATGTTGTGAACATCACAACAACTAGCAACCAAACAAAATAATTAAATTCAAAGCATTTAAGAAAACTAAATGAAATGAATCCATAACTTCCAACTGTCCTTCCTGCAAATTATTATTCAACTTGAGACCTAAGGTATTCAATAAGGGTGCATGAATTTTCATTTTCAATTTAAATATGTGCACATGATTAATAAACCTCATCTTGAAGATCAGTTGAACAAACCAGTGACTGATATTAGACTACATAGGTGAGGACATTCCCTCATAGCCAACCAGATAGAGCCTTGCTGCCAGCGAGCATCCATAGCCCCAGCAAGGTTATCGTTACAATTCTCCTAAGTAGAGCCCCACTGCCAGCGAGTGTCTATAGCCCCGGTAGAGTTACTTAGATGGCTTAATCTAGATTTTCAGTATAATCCATTTTATTTATTTATATTTTTTTCTTTATATTTTCTATTTTTTGAAAGATATTTCACAAGATATTGCAGTTGTAACTTCATGATGCAAGGAGTGAACACTTGCTAAAATTAAGCTGAGAATTGTAATGGTAGCAAGGGTGACCTCAGATTTTTCACCTAATATCTACACTGGTAGGTTCAACAAACCCAAGGATTTTAGGTGTGTCATCGTGAGAAACCTTCCTTGAATTCTCAATCACTATTATTGAATACTAAATTTCAGAAGCTAAACAACTCTCTACATTCATGACAGTCACAACAAGTTATGTATAAATTACAAATAATTAACCTGAATATTCTAAATTTTATACTATTTTCAATGGTTGTTAGCTTGCTTCTTTATACTCTAAATCAAAAGAAAGATCCCTGCTGAGGAAACAAAGCAACCAAAGCAAAATAAGCAACGCAAAGCCACTATACAAACAACTATACAAAGAAAGTACACTATGATACACATGACTATCATGATGCAATCCTCAGGCCTGAAAATAGTGTTTGAGGAACTGTCCATTAACTGGTAATGGAACATCCTCACCTGTTAAGGACTTGAGCTTGTAGGTGTTGTCTCCTAGAATTTTAAAAATTTGAAAGGGGCCTATCCAGAGTTTGTCAAATTTGCCATGATCACCCTTCCTTTCATGTGCTTTGTCCCACATTAGGACCAGATCTGAGATCCTGAAAGCCTTGATTCTGGCCCTTTTGTCAAACCAGCGCTTGACAACAGCCTGATGTTTAGCAAATTGGTTAATTGCTACACTTCTTTTTTCCTCTAGGTGCATTAGCTGTAGCAATCTAACTTCCTATTTATTATCTATGCCTAGGTACTTTTGTGCAAACTATAGTGTAGGAATCTTTAAGTTGACAGGGAGGATGGAATCCACCCCATATACTAAGTGAAAAGGTGAATTTCCTAATGCAACTTTATTCCTGGTTCTATCTACCCACAAGGCATATTTCAATAGAGTGTTCCATTCCCTTGGGTTCTTATCTATCAGCTTTTTTATGATGTTCAATAGGTTCTTGTTTGTGGATTCTGCTAATCCATTCCCTTGGGGGTAGTAATTTAAGGAGAATTTTAAGATGACCCCATGATCGAAAGCCCAACTTGACAATTTAATTGAAGCAAAAGCAGGCCCATTATCACATACTAAAGCATATGGAACTCCATACCTGGTCACTATATTGGTTTCCAAAAACCTAATAACATCCTCAACATTGCATGTCCTATTACTGACAGCTTCAGTCCACCTGGTACAGTAATCAGTAATAGTTAAAACATACCTGTGGCCTAAGGACGAGGGAGGATTAATGGGTCCTATGAAGTCCATTCCCCATTGAGCAAAGGGGTGCATCTCCATCACTAGCTGCAAAGGTTGAGCAGCATATTTCTCTTTATTGATAGCAACCTGACACATATGACAACATTTGATGTGTTCAGCTGTACCTTTGAAAATTGTGGGCCAATAATACCCTGCCCTGAGGATAGCATGAGTGGTGGCTAAGGACGACCCATGTGCAGTCCCAAATTTATCATGTAATTCTATTAACACCTTATCTACTTTTGATCTTTCTAAGCATCTTAGGTATATCCCCTCATAGTTTTTCTTGAAAAGGACTCCTCCTTTTAACATAAATTTCAGCGACCTTATCTTTAGGGCTCTCCTCTGTGAGGCCTACAGTCTTGAGGGACATCTCCTAGTGGTCAGGATGTGCCTAATGTCTGAGTACCATTCTCCATCATCTTTTGCATTTACGACGTACTGCTGGCTCAGGATATTGGGATCAACCTCTGATATCATCTGGCTTAATGCTTGCCCTCTTACCAGCTTCATAGGGGTAATGTCCATATCATACTCCTAGAGGACAATGATCCATTTAGCCCTTTTCTCACCTAGTTCACTTTGCATTAGCAACATTTTCACTACTGCATCGGGTACAACAGCAATCACCTTACTTCTTAGGATGTAGTGCCTGAACTTCTTGACTGCTCGAACCAAAGCAAGTGCCTATCTTTCAACGTCCATATACCTGAGCTCTACGTCTCTGAAAGGGCGGCTCATGAAGGCTATAGGCTTTTCTTCCTTTTCTTCATTTCTCTGTGTCAGTACTGCTGTAGAGGTATGTTCTGAAGAAAATGAGTAGATGCAGAAGTCCTTGGTGTAATCTGGACTGATCAGGACTGGAGCATTTGATATGGCCTTTTTAATGTCTTCAAAAGTTGCTCTAGCCCCTGGGGTCCATTCAATTTTAGCGTCCTTCTTGAGCATTGCATTCAAGGGCCTGACTATCTCTGCAAAGCCAGTGATAAATTTCCTAACGAAATTAATCTTACCAAAGTAAGATTTGAGCTCCGTCTTGCTTCCAGGCAGTTGTATCTTCATGATGGATTTTATTCTGTCAGGATCAATGATGATCCCGTCTTTAGTTATAAAGTGGCCTAGCAGTTTCCTTGTGGTCATCCCAAAAATGCACTTCTTAGGATTCAAGGATATCTCGTACTGCTCGCACTTCTTCAACACCTTTCTCAGGTCTTCTACATGGTCTGCTCTATCTTTGGAGAACACCATTAAGTCATCCATGTATATTACTATGAACTTACCAATCAAGCCTCTGAAGGCTATGTCCATTGCTCACTGAAATGTGGCTCCAGCGTTTATCAATCCAAATGGCATGCGCCTGTAGGCGAAGATCCCTCATTTCGTGGTAAATACAGTTTTCAATCTATCAATTCTGTCCACCATCACCTGGTTGTATCCAGAGAAACTGTCCAAGAAGGACATCATCTTGGCATCATTCACCATCTGCAGGACTTCATCTAGAGAAGGCAAAGGATAATTATCCTTTTTAGAAGCTCGATTCAAATTCCTGAAGTCCACGCACAATCTGATGTCACCATTCTTCTTTCTCACTAGGACTAGGTTTGCCACCCACATGGAGTGTCTCACAGGAAATATGATCCTGGCATCGAGCAGTCTTTTAACTTCTTCAAAAATGATTGGCTCCAGTAAAGTGTTGACGGGTCTTTGCTTTTGCTAAAAAGGCTTGGCGTCTGACTTCACAGGTATCGTATGAGTGATGACTGATGTATCAAAAGTTTTCAATTCATCATATGTCCAGGCAATGACATGGATGTAATCTTTGAGGGCCTGAGTTATCCCTTTCAACTCTTCTTCTGTACAAACCTTCCCAATTAGAACATTTCTTCTTCTATCACCTTGCCCAAGGTCGACCTGCGAATACTGTCCCTCATCAGCCTTTTGAAGATCCCTTTGTTTCAGCATGTTGTCCAAATCAAATGCTCTCTCCAGCTCTATCATTCCCCTAGGGATTTTGTTACTTGGCAGCTCTAGGATTTCTTCTTCCTCCTAGACATGATCTTCTAGATTCTTTTCATCAATGATCTGTGCCTCAAAAACATCTCTATTGGAAATAAAATCCAATATATGCTAATCATCTTCAAATACTTGGAGATTAGTTACGTTATCAAGTATTGAAGGCACTGATACTAATTCAACTAAGAATCTTTTTAAACCTGATATGGACAGTGGCTCTAAAGTATTGGCAGCCTGGGCCAAAGCATCTACTCTATGGTTTTGCTCTCTAGGTACATGGGTGATATTGAATGCATCAAACTCTTCTATTAAGTCCCACACCCTGTGTCTATAATTGGACAGCCTCCTATAATTGCAAGAGTATATACCTCTTACCTATTTGACAATTAATTCTGAGTCCCCATAGACATGCATAATTTTCACCTTCTTCCTAAGAGTGAACAGTATCCCATGAATTAGAGCTTCATATTCTGTCACATTATTTGTACATGGGAACTGCAATCTGTATGCTGCCAAATAGGATTTTCCAGATGGGTCAATGTGGTCTATTCCTACTCTAGCTCCTTGTTTTGACTTGGATCTGTCAAATCTGAGGATCCATGGCTCATCCTCAGCTAAAAGCTTGTCTGGTGCTTCCTTCTTTCTTTTGGCTCTGGCAGCCGCACCACTGGATATCCATTTTAGCTTTGGTGTCCCAGTTTTCTCAGACATCACCTCATCAACTTTATGGGGAGATGATACTTCTTCTTTTCTCTTATCACCAAGAGGAACACCCTCTGGACAAGGCAGCATATGCCTTCTCAAGATATGTAGGCACAACGAGCAAGATGTCTCTGAGTGAGGTGCCTCATGCAACCTACACCACTTCTCAATCAAGGCATCCTGGGGAGGCCTATGCTGCTACGTCATCTTTTGGATTTCTTTTGATAGAAACTCCTCAAACTTGGATAGATTGCTGCCACTATCCTCGTTAGATAACTCGTAATCTAACTCCATTAAACAATCACTCCCAGGGGTGATTTTCTTCTTGTTCTTATCATTACCCCCGTTGCATACCAGTATCTCTTCTGTCATCTAGACAGAACCTTCATCCTTCTATGTGCATCTTCCTGTTTCTGCAGGAGACAAACATAAATCAGTATCACTATCGTTATCCGTGGAACTCACCATGGGTGAAGATGCTTTGCCATATGCTTGTTCCAACTCCAACATGTCTAAACAGGCATCACAAGTTTTTTCAGAATGAGCCTCATCATGCAACCTGTACAACCCATCAATCAGAATATCGTGAATAGGTACACTTAATAATTGACATCGTTTCACCTATCTAAACAAATGCATCTCAAATTTCTTGAAATGATCCAATTCTATTTTATTTCCAAGATTACAATTAGGCTCTAAATTTATTTCATCACTCCATAGGTCACCATTATGATCATGTATGTCAAGCATTAGGATTTCTTCTATGCTGGCAGTTTGAGGTCTGATGGAGTAAACTCCAGGTTCCACATCCACATACATGATTTCATTGGTTCTATTATATTTGGTGATCATGTGTCTCATGCGAGGTTCAACTTCGATCTTTATCTGATTTGGTATACCCTTCCAAGGTAGCCACATATGGCTGAAATCAGTTGACATGTATCTGTTGAGGGTTTTTGACCAGTCTCTGCTGAGTAACATTCCATATGTATCAGGTATATCTACTACCTGAATATCAATATAGTGCTGGACTCTGGGATCCGATGCTAGCTGCATGTGAATGTGGGTCAGTTCTCCTACCACACTTACTTTTGTTTTGTCCAATTGTGTTACCTTCTTCAATGATTTAGTAGGATGTAACCCTAAAGCATTGCATATGGATAGGGGCATTACATTGGTAGATGCTCCTGAGTCTACTAAGCAGTTGTGCAAATTTTTACCAAACATCCTTGGTAAGGAGGAAAGGAGGTGACTCACTCTTGTCTTTGTATAGGGTCATGTGGGAGGTATCTACAGCTTGAACAGTAGCCGAGGTTTTAGGTTTGACATTAACGTCCTTGGCAGTATGATCTTTATTTCTAAATTGGCCCAGGGTATGGCTATCTTTCTTTTGAGTAGAACCGTCCAATGATTTCATGAAAGCATTCTTAATAGAAGGGGTTTTAAGCAACTCTAACATTAGTAGGCTGATCTTTACTTTTTTCATTTCATCTGCCAGATATGTAACTAGTTTGTCAGATTCAGGAACTGGATTTGTAACTTTTGATGATGTGTTATGCGGTGTCAGATATTAAGCATCGACCCTGGGGAGTCCAGGGTTATTACTTGCCTTGGGATCAAGTGGAGTATTGAAATTGTTTGGAGGCAATGAGGTAGTCAAAGGATCGGTAGATCTATTTGAGTTATTCCTTAAGTTGTAGTTATGCCTACCCTGAGGTTGCTATTGATAAGCATTGACTTCCTCATGCTCAATTGATGGCTCATTCTCATCCTCGAAGGGGAAAACATAGTTAGACTCAAAAGCCATGGCTGATTCCTCACATGTTGAAGTGTAATCCTGATGTGATGATATTGTCTACTGATAAGGACAATGCATGAAGCTTTTGAGTACTAGGGCAGAATCATACTCATAGGGGACAATTTCATTTCCCTTTGCATAAGGTGGGTTACCTGAGGTACTTGCCACTTCAGCTTGGAATATGCTAGCAACAATCTTGAATTGGGGACAGTCCAACTCTGCATGAGCGTTGGTGTTATGTATTCTGCACCAGTTCATAAGTGCTGCCTCTGCAAGGTTTACTCTAGTGGTCTGCCTAAGTTCACCAGGAGGCTAATTTCCTAGGGGTGATGGCAAGGAACCATTGTTAGACCTGGTGTTCCACACTCTAGGCTGTCTAGGAGGATTATTGTTGCCATTGTTGTTATTGTAATTGTTGTTGTACCCCCTGTCAAGATAATTAGGTTTGTCATTGGCATAACCTCTATTTTGATTAGGTTGAGAGTAGAAATTCTGATTTCTTAGGTGAGTGACCTCAGTAGTAAGTTTTCTTAACTGAGCTGATATTTCTTTGATTTCTTCCTTCTCTTCCTGAACCTTAGCCATCACATTCTCTATTTGGGGCTTGAAAAAGGAAGACCCATTGTTATTGTTGGATTGTTCCACACCCTGAGGCACTTGTGTTTGATATGGTAACATCTGGTTACTCCCACTTGGTGGGGGCATGACACTGAGTGGTGGTATTTACAAAGGGGCTGGCATCACAGTTGAAGGCATCATGGCTCTATTGGTCTGTTGGTGGACAGGATATGTAAGATAACTAGGAAGTGTAGGGAAAGCAATATTTGGTGTGGGAGTAGGAGCTAATTGTTGACTAACTTTGATAGCTTCCTCAAAAGCCTATGCTAAAGTTGTTACACCAGGGTGTGTCCTTCTAATAAACATGGAGGTCAGGGGATCTAAAGCTGAATAATAAATACTCCTAGCAACCTCATCTGCTATAATGTAGGGAGCAACTAGTTTAGACAGCATCTTCTAGAATCTAGCGTTAAAGTTTGCAATGGGTTCTCCTTTGCACCTCTTGATGGTGGCAAATAGATGATAGTTCATTGAAGGATCTATAGGCACCTTGAACCTATCCTTGAAAGCTTTCTCTAAGGCATCCCATGAATGGACTGAACCCTGACCTAGACTAGTATACCAGTTATAGGCCTCTTCCCCTAAGGAGAATGGAAACAATCTGCATACCACATCCTCATACTCAATTCTAGCCCCACAACAAGCTTCCTTGAAGGTCCTGACATGATCATCAACATCTTGATACGGATGGTACCGAGGAAAAATTTTATATGGGTTTTTAGGCAAAGCATGATACGCATTGAAGGCCAATGGTGACTCTACTGTGAAAAATGACATCGCAACTGGTAGAGGTTGGATCTGGGGTACGACAGGCTGAGGCTGGGCCTGAGGTGTGATAGGTGGTCCTGTGGGTATTTGAAATCCAATAGGGGTTACAAGAGCACGCTCTGGTGAGGCTTCTGTCGTACTAGAATCAGGAGTGTGATGAATGTCCACAGTCCTAGGTCTAAATCCCCTGATAGGTAGTTCCTCAAAGAGTCCACTAGATCTGGACCTGGTATTTGGCCTGAAAGCCAGGATTTCTCAAGTTTTTAAGGTAAAATGGTGAATTTATGGCCAAAATTCAAACCGCCGGGATGTTTAAGCAATGTATGTAGGAATCTACGGTTTCCTTTGTCAACGACCCTCCTTCTAGCGCTAGTTTTCCTGTTGATTGGTTTGTGATGTCAGTCACAACCAAGCACATGAAACAAAAGTCACACAACAACCCTTGTTTATCCTGAAAGATACGATGAATTCCAAGAATTCATGATCCCAAGTCCCTGTCGATTAGTTCATAATCTGCTGATGTTACTCTGTGGTTGATGTGTATTGTTGTTTTCCATTTTGGGGCCTTACATAGATTAGTAGATTCTGCTTCTACAACTATGCTATATAGGGAAGTTACTCTACACAGCATATATCTCTAAATGATGTGTCTAAGTTGATATTTGCATGAGTTCTACCCTTATTTGTGATTCTCTGCATGACATTTTCAATACTACATGCATTTAGCTCAAAATATGCTAATGATATTCAGTTGTCTTCGAGATGTTAGCATATTTTTCTGTTTTGCTTCTATTTATCTTGATGTGCAGTTATGAAAGTGAGTTCAATGAAATTAAAATGAGAAAAAGGGTTAGAGAGTGAGATTCCTAAAATTACTTGACTGAGATCATTGATCCACATACATGTTCCCATACAGCAATGGAGAGAAGAAAACTAAAATCATACTTCACTAGGACAGTCCACAAATCTGCATGATTTAGTGCAAATCTTCAAGGGAAAAGCTGAGAACAACATGCAATGAAATGAAAGCGCTTCTATAGAACACAGCATTCACCAATACGTATCCAGAAATCAACTTGAAGACTACTTAAGGTTTACAATTAGGGTATAGTCTGAAACTTCATCTCCATACAGTATGTTCATAAAACAAGTACATTTACAATGATCTGAGGAAGGCAACTTGATTATTTCAATAATCTAGTCCTCACTAGTCTCAGTAATCTAATCTCCTAAAATTGTTCTAGGTCTGATTTTTTTTGTATTATTGACCTCCTCTTTTGTACAGTACAGGGGCTCAATATATATATCTCTGGTTTTTCCCCAATCTGGCACCTAAAAACCCTAGGAGATCAATGGTCAGCATCTTGAAATGCAGCATCCAATGGTGAGAAATGAATCCCGCCAAGAATTCGAGTAGCATACCCAGACAGGGCGCCGCTCCTTTAGTAATGTTTCCATCTGCAAACTCCCCTGCATTGAAAGCTTTGTCTCCTTCTGGTGTGTTTGGCTTCTCAGGATCTAGCCTGCCACCTAGGACGTCATCATCATTTAAAACCCTGTCTTTGCGCTCACCTGCATGCTATTACTGTGTCAGCAACTCTGCTTCTTCCCGGCTACTCCAACAATCTACAATAAACAAGCAGGAATTAGCACCATCATTTAGTAAATCAGCAGGAAAAATGAACATCTTCATTAAAATAGGCTCCAAATGCACAAACATAGCCATCGGACTCAAAAACCATGAAAACAGGCATAAAAAATGTATATATAGTGTTAAAACCAATCGGGTCAACCATCGTTGATCGAAAACATGCATTGGGCACCCAAAGAAGCTTCAAAATTTCCATCACTGGCTTTCCCGCCCTTTTCACCTGTTTAAATCCTTGTATATCCGATATACAATCCGGACGTGATACAACGAATTAACCGCTTTTAATTTGCCTCTGAGTTCTGCAATGTATATTTCATTGTATGTTGAGCAATGTATATTGTGATATACATTATGGACATGATATATTGGTTCAATCAGATTTCAATCTTTTTGAATTCTGGCTTGTATATCCGCAATGCATATCAGCTTGTATATCACACACATACAAGCACATACATACAAAGAATATTCTGTGCTTGTCCCCTTTTGATTTTGCCCTTGCATGTTTCGTTTGTATATAATGCAATGTATGTTTATACATACAAGTCGGAATCATGCAACGATTTAACCAATTTTAATACTTCCTCAATTCCGGCTTTTACATTGTGCTTGTATATTTGCAATATACAAAGCACAATATATGCAAGGACTTAACTACATTCAATAACCTTTTCGGGTCCACCAGATGTATATAGCAATGTATACTTTTTGTATGTTTTGAATACATACAACGCACAAAATATACAGCGGTTTAACTCTGCTTCATATTCTTTCAAATCCGCGGTGATGTATGTATAAAAATACATTGCGGGGAACATACAAGTACTTAACTCCATTTGATAGCCACTTCGAATCCGCAATATGCATATTGTCTTTGTATACCTCGCTTGTATGCCAGAACATACAAGCACCGAATGTACATTGATTTAACTCTATTTCATTATCCCTTCGGGTCCGCGCATGTATAAAACACTTGTATCTTGCCAACATACAAAGCCCGTCTATATACAAGGATTTAACCTTGTTTAAGAACTTTTCGGGTCCGCAACTTGTATGTAGACGCTTGTATATTTGGCTTGTATGTAAAAACATATAAATGCCAAACATACAACAATTTAACTCCTTTTCATGGTGCTTTCGGGTCTGCGGCCTGCATATTGCAAATGTATATATCAAATGTATGTGTAAATATACAAGCCTGAATTATACAATGAATTAACATTGCTTAATAACTTTTCGGTTCCGGCCCTTGTATAAATGCATTGTATGTTTCGACCTGCCAAATATACAAACGTGGGATACATGCAACAGATTTAAACATTTATTCATTTCAACTCTTAACCATCTTGGGTCCATCTTGTATGTATGCATATAACATTAACAAATGCTTACAAGGCAAAAAGACATACAATAACCTTGTATATGAACCCGACTACTCATGCGACCAAGTATAAAATGACCCTTTGCATATACAAATGACCCTGTATATGCAAAGTGATATACAAACTTGAATGTTCATTTTACCAAAATGATCATAACTTGCAAAATATGGCAAATTTTAACATGGTTCAAAAAGAAACCCTAGCTCATTTTTGACAAGAAATCCAACCATACTATGCACTGATACTGAAATGCATTTCTTCTCCATTTTTAACAAGGTTTGCAATTTTAATCCCTTTTTCCCTTTACCACCAAGCAAAATGACACACACAAGCAAAAAGGCAAAAAACCACAGCAGGGGTCCTCATTTTGCTAAGGAGTAAAATGGGGCGTGTTGTGAACATCACAATAGGTATCTCACACACAAAGAAGAGGACTATGTAGATGTTTTTGTCTCAACACAGCCAATATCAAACCCTAGAGCAAAGCTCCAAAGCTAATGCATAAAAATATCAAAACAAGAGAGTAAATTCATAATCCAAGCATATGCAAATGAGGCTCATGTTCTCTCTTTTATTTCCCTCAAACCCAACACCCAAAATGAGAGGAAATTAATATTTTATTTTATATTTTAAGTCCCTTATAACTCCCATGAAGGCGTCCATCTCCTAGGGGAACCACGTTAAGTTATAACTTAACTTTATAACTTAAAGTCATTTTATATCACAAGTCACTTTACACCCTTAATAATAATAATATAAGTTAAATATTTAATTTAACTTATATTTCATTGAATGATGCTCTAGACATTTCAAAACTATTAATTCTCGTGTCATGACCCTATGCCTCTTCCCTGCTATAAATAGCAAGGTCTTCTATCCTGACTTACTATAAATAGTAAGTCACCAATTTGACCCCCTAAACACTACCATTAGCCTACGGGAGTCCAATGATAGGCTAATCTCTATCAACTATCTAACTAGGCTAAAAGGGGGACATTACAGTCCACCCTCCCCAAGATTGCTTGTCCTCAAGCAATCTCAACTCAGGATGCTGAAGTATTTGTTCACCTTCCCATGTTGCATCCTCAACTAGTAAGTTCTTCCATTTCACCAGGTATTCCTTGATGACTTGTTTCCTCATATTCCTTTCCCTTGTGTCCATGATAGCCTCTGGAACCAATATTAGCTTCCCCTCCTCATCCACTGGTGGAAGTTCATATGAAGGAATCACATTGTGGCCAAGTGCTTTATTTAACCTAGAAACATGAAATACATTTATGCACTCTGCAATCTGTTGGTAGCTCAAGCTCATAAGCTACTTCTCTAACTCTTCTAGCCACTCTGAATGGACCATAGAACCTAGGTTTTAATTTCTCTACTTCACTTTTTTTCAGAGTGGATTGCCTGTAGGGTTGGAGCCTCAAGTACACCATGTTTCCAACCTTGAAACTCCTCTCTACTCGATGTTGATTAGCATAGAGATTTTGTTGATTCTGTGCCTACTACATGTTCTCCTTAAGTTCTTTCATTATATCTTGACTCTCCTGTAGTAAATCTCTAGCCTTTGGCACTCTGCTATCACCAAGTAAAAGATTTGTGAAGCATGGAGCATCATAACCATACAGTGCCCTGAATGGAGTCATCCTGATTGACACATGATAGGTTGTGTTATAAAAATACTCCTCCAAGTGTAACCATCTGATCCATGCCTTCTACTACCCTGAAACATAATTCATAAGATGCCCTTCCACCCATTTGTTCACTATCTATGTTTGTCTGTCGGTCTGTGGGTGGTAACTAGTGTTGGGAGTTAGCTCAGTGCCACACAACCTCAACAACTCCTACTAGAACAAACTCAGGAACTTGCTGTCCCTGTCACTTTAACTATCCCCCTTGGTATCCCGTGAAGCCTGAATATCTCCTGGAAGATTAAATTAGCCACATGTATAGCTATGTATGTCATTGAAATAGCAAATATATGTGCAAATTTGGTCAGTCTATCAACCACCACATATATGCAATCCTTCCCTTGAACCCTAGGTAGCCCTGTGATAAAATCCATAGAGATGTATTCCCATGTTTGATTGGGAATAGGTAGTGGTTGTAACAAACCTGCAGGATAAGTATGTTCATTTTTGTTCTACTGACATATGGGGCATTCTTGAACATACTTAAGGATGTCATTTTTAAGTCCTTTCCATGTAAATGTTTCTTGAATCTTCTTGTATGTTTTGAAAAATCCAAGATGGCCATCCATTGGTACATCATGGAAAGTCTTCAAAATCTTATGCTTAAACTAGGAGTTAGGCACTAAAAATATCCTGTCCTTATATATAATCAAATCTTTCACCACAGTGTACCTATCATCATGTATAGTGCCTCAATGACTCCTTCTGCCCAAGAGTCCTTAGCATACATTGCTGCAATTGTCTCCCTCCAATCAGAAGATATCTCTCCAAACAAACACAAGTGGGATCGTTTAGACAATGCATCTGCAACCACATTTTTCTTGTCCTTGACATGTTCAATGTCAAAATCATAACTCTGGAGCCTACTAACCCACTTTTGTTGTCTGTCATTCAAGTCCTTCTGGTTCATAAAATATTTAATGTTGTTATGATCTATTTTTGTTATGAACTTTCCCCTAACCAGATATGGCCTAAACTTGGCCAATGTGTGCATAACGGCCAACATTTCTCGGTCATACACCAAGTAACTCTTCTCCACACCCCTAATATTTCTACTCTCAAATGCAATAGGGTGTTTCTCCTACATTAACACTACCCCTATCCCCTCTCTTGAAGCATCACACTCCAACCCAAATGGCTTAGAGAAATCAGGGATCGCCAACACTGGGCAGGTAGACATCAAGTGCTTGAAATGATCAAAGCATTGCTAACCTGAACTGGTCCACACAAAGGCTCCCTTCTTAGTCAAGTCTGTCAATGGTGTAGCTATTTGTGAGAAGCCTTTCACAAACCTCCTGTAGAAACCACATAACCTGAAGAAGCCCTTAAGTTGTGAGAGGTTTGTTGGTGGTGGCTAATGAACTATTGTCTTAATCTTCTTTGGATCCACTCTAACACCATCAGAACTAATGATGTGACCTAGATAAAGAATCTATGTCATGCCAAAGTCACATTTGGGCTCTTTGGCATAGAGGGACTCACTCTCCCAAATGCTCAGTAACTCCTCCAAATGTCTCATGTGTTCATCCCAACTCCTGCTGAAAATCAATGTCATCAAAGAAAATTAACACAAACTTCCTAAGTTGTCTGAAAATCTGATTCATACAACTCTAGAAGGTAGTAGGGGCATTAGTTAACCCAAATGGTATTACTAAGAACTCAAAGTGGTTGTAGTGACATCAAAAGTTTGTTTTCTCTATGTCCTCTTCCCTCATCCGTATATGATGGTATTCTGATCTAAGATCTATCTTAGAGAAGTAACAAGCCCCATGTAGTTCATCAATCAACTCATCTATACTAGGAATTGGATGTCTATTCTTAATTTTCTTTTTATTTAAGGCTCTATAATCAATACACATCCTAATAGTCCCATCTTTCTTTTTGACCAACACAAATACAAAAGCAAAGGGACTCTTGTTGGGTCAGATGTGTCCCATCTCTAACAATTCCTTAATTGTTTTCTCTATCTCATCCTTGAGCCTCTTAGGATGATGATATGGTGTGATCATAATGGGCTTAGTCCCATCCTCGATCTCGATGATGTGCTATATACCTCTATCAGGTGGCACTCCTAGAGATATACTACCAAACACCTTACTGTGCTTGGTCAATAGTTTCTGTATATCTGGATGGTAAGCACTCTTCGACTGCTGTGGAGACTATGACATAGTTAGACATTTTGCTGCCCACTCTACCTGATTATGTCATAGCATTCTCTCCATCCTCTTGAGAGATACTACTCATTGTCCACCATCTAATAATCTCCTAAGAACTATTTTCTTTCCATTGCACTCAAACTTCATTTCCATCTTATTCAGATTCATAGTGAACTCACCAAGTTGTATCATCCAATGCATTCCTAGTACCACATTTGTGTCTCCTATCCCAACAACAGAGAAATCATCTACAAGCTCATACTCTACCATCTGAATGCTCAAACCTATATTCTTCCTATTGCATGTGAGTTTGAAACCATCGACTACCATTTCCTTGAAGCCTTCAAACTCCTCCACCTTTAGTCCATGTCTAGCCACCAATCCTTCATTAATGAAATTATGTGTAGTACCTATGTCTATCAGGGTGATGATGCGTTGACCTCCAAGGACTCCTCTTACTTTGAATGACCCAACTTTCTGGAAGCTAGAAAGTTTTTCTAATGTCCCATCACTGTCATTACTATGCTGAGAGGCATTCTCATCACCACTATAATCTCTATCTAATGGTTGGTCTGATGCCTCCAAAGGTGACTCCTCTGCTAAATAGTACTCAATCAACTTTGTTTTTGCCTTATTAGCACATCTGTGTGAAGGGTCCCATGGTTCCTTACAATGAAAGCAAAGTTTTTTCCTCCTATACTCATTCAGTTGTTCATTAATTAGCTTGTTTGATTTTTCTTTTGGTTGGCTAGTGTTCTTTTGAAAGGGTTTCCTATCTTTCTCCTTGTCCCTCCTATAAAAACCCTTTGATTGAAATTTATTCCTCCATATAAAGGACTCCATGTCTCAGGCATTTTTTATGGCCTTCTGAAGTGATGAAGGGTCTAAACCCTTAACCCAACCACGTAATGGGTTTGACAATCCAACAATGAATAGTATGACCAACCTACGCTCTGAAATATCTAGGACCATAACAGATAGGTCCTGAAACTCCGATATGTAGGAATCCACTGATCCAACCTGTTTGAGTTGTGCCAACTCCTTAAACTATAATTCGGGGACCTTCTTATCAAACCTGTCTATCAATCTGGTAGTGAACCTGGCATAAGAAGTGATCTAATCATGACCCAAAGTCACCTTTCCATTACTCCACCACTTATGTGTGCTACCCTCTAAATGTAAAGATGCATAAATTATAGCATCTGCTTCTAGAATAGGACTAATCTACAAATAACCATCCAATTTCTGGACCCATGTTCTGGCAGTGGTTTTACTCAAACCATTGTTTCTGTCTCCATTGTTCATGTCCCCATTGTGCCTATCACCCATGTACCTGTCACCTCCATTGTTCACTCTATTCTTGTCCCCAACATTGTTTTTGTTCCTTCCATTATTGTTATGGTTATTGTTATCCTTGTTGTTCCTTGCATCACACAGTATCAATTGGGTAAGGACATGAGCCAATTCTACTTGTGATTCTCACAATTCTATTTGTGATTCTAACAATTCTTCTTGTGACTCTCACATTTCCCTTTCTATCTATTATTGTCCCCTAGCCAACGAATTCATAATATCTCACATGCTAGGTTCTGGAATCTCTCTATCACCCATTTCCTCAACCGACACTTCAATCTCACCTGAAAAGGGATCTATCAATGGTACTTCTACTTCTTGTTCTACCTCTAGCAACTATATTTCTTATTGTGACCTGTTTCTTCTTAGGTTATAATGGTGAGTCAAAGATGGCATAGGTAGCATGTTTCATTAACCCTTCTACATGTTTGATCTAACCACACAGGATGGAAAGATACTACTACTCTAATACCACTGTAACATACACCCTTGGATATGTTTTTTCTGCACCAAGTTTTTTTCTTTCTGATTGTTTTGGGTTTAGGGTTTCATTGCATGTTTTTGCATATTTTAATTTTGCATTGATAACATGGAATATAAAGCATATAACTAAAACCCAGAAAATCTAGAATATATATCAACAAAATATCAATGACCCAGATGGTATTATAGCCAAATATGAATTATGAATACATACCCATGTCAAGATTTATAACTTCATGCTGGTGCTGAAGGTGAATTAGCAATATGACACCATAAAGCACTCCCTAAATTGCTCCAATGAGAGAGCTTGAGCATATGAGGAATGGAAGATGATATAATAACCCTAGACAATCAAAATGCATGTGATAGTAGCTTTGAATGAAGAAGGAACCAATATCTCCAATACCCACATCCTCCTATGCATGGTACAGCCAAACTAGAGTATATATCAGCAGCTACTAGTATGGAAACTCTCTAAAATCTATCTAAATCTATCTACAGCCTCTTAACAATTCCCAACACCAAGGATGGATACCATTAAACAGTCCAAAACTCCATAGAATTGCCTTTATGAGTGCTACAGCTCCTCTTGAGAAGTACGACTAGTCTAAATTGTATGACCTGCTAAAGAAAATCTGTAACAATAGTAAAACTCAGTCTCAATACATTAATCTATCCTTTATGATTTGTTTTGACTAGCAACACAATTCTCCATGGAAAATATACTCATTCTAGCTCAAAATTGCACCAAAATGGATCCTTTGAAAGCCCAATTGAAGCTCCTGAATGAAGCCTCCAAGAAATCTCTTCCCGATGTGGTCTCTCACACATGAAGAAGAGGACTATGCAGAGGTTTTCATCTCAACATAGCCAATATCAAACCCTAGAGCAAAGCTCCAAAGCCAATGCACGACAATATCAAAACAAGAGAGTAAATTCATAATCTAAGCAGATGCAAATTGTAGATTAGATAATGCAAAATGAGGGAAAACACCAAATCAAATGCAATAAAACAAGAGATTATACCTCACATACACAACCTAATCCCATCAAGGGAAAGAAGGAGCCTTTGCACCTAAAAGAAGCTCCCAAGACTAAGATGATCCCTAGACTATTGATCCAAATGTGAAATGCTCTTCAATTGTGCAACTCACTATTAACTCAAAGGTGATTTTGGCATGGTAACTTTGCATAAAAATGGATGATGAAAATAACTTGTGAGAGGTTGTATTTATAGACTTTTTTGGAGGGATTTTGATCCAAGGGTGGAGATTGAATGGAGAGATCAATGGTGGAGGATGAAAGTGATGTGGAGGGCCTAGATTTGATCTTGGAAGATGGAGGGCTAGGAATAAAAGTAAATCTTTTATTCATTTTTGGGAAAGGGGTGAATAAATGAGGTTGGGTGAGATGGATTATTTGTGAATTAAAAATTCACATGGGGAAGGGTAAAATGAATTAAAAATTCATTTGGGGAAGAGTGGACATTTATGAGTTATGACATGTGTAAGAGGAGTAAATTGGATGTGTGATTTATTTGAATTTTAAATTTGGGGAATGTGGAGAGAAGTGCTAATGAGGGTTTGACTCACTTAATTAGGGTGATTATCCTAATTAATGTGGCTGGAATAAATTAGTAGATGGATTAGAGGAGGGATAAGATTAATTAACTAGTGATTTAGTTAATTAATCCTAAGGCTAGGATGAGGTAGGCTAGAGTAGGCAATTAAATAATAGCTATTTAATTGTCTAGGATAGGGGTAGGCTAATTAGTAGGTTGGATTAATTAGTTAACATGGTTTTAACTAATTAATTGGATTTAGGGAAAATGGGGGAATTGATTTAATAAATTTTGCATATTTATTAAATCACTTGGCTAAGGTTTGGGATTATTGAATTAATAAAATTAATTTAATTTTGGGGATAAAATGGTGTGGATTTAGATGATGAAAGGGGTAATTAATTAAATAGAAATTTAATTAATTGGTTGGAAAGGAAATTGGTATGTTTAGGGATGTCGAGAGTCAGTTTGGTGGTCGAGATATTTTTAGCTGTCTACATTTGCCCCTCTTTGACGTGGCGTCAGGACCTAGGAGGGAAGTGGCATCAGGTCAAAGAAAAAATATGCCCCAGCTGCCGAGAAGGAATGAGATGGATAGGGGATGCCCCCTCGAGAGGTTGGTGGGGAAAATAACAATTTGGCAGGTAAGCTATCGAAAGGATGTGACGGAAGTGAAAGTTGGAGAGGTGCTGGAAAAAGAAGATGGTGGGAGGAAAAATGGAGGAAAAAGGCTGAGATCTGCACCCTGGAGGGAAAAGGAAGGGATGGAGGGAGGACATGGCCCACTATATTAGGAAAAGTGGGCCCAAAGAGTGCCACATTGGCACACTTTTGACCTTCTAGAAGAAAAGACAAAGGAGAGATGGGCGAGCGCAACCCATAGTTCCCACGACTTCATCACATCTCAGAGCGATTCCAAGAGGTCGGGCGATCACCCGAGGCTGGACCCCAGGTAGGGCCTAACCCAAACTTTGTGATTTTTTACTTTACGCATGTGTTTTTAGGTTTCGGGATATGGGTTTGGAGCACGTGGCGCCAAAGATAAGGCGGATTAGCGCAATCCTGCAGATTAGCGCTATCCGCCAGGGTAGGGTGAGGCGATTTTGTCACCATTTTGGAGAAATATTGGCGCCATCGTCTAGATTAGCGCCAAAACTCAGGGCGAAGCAAATATGGCATTTTGACGCCATATTATGGGTAGAACGGCGCTATCATCTGGAATAGCACCATAATGGGGAATAGCGTTATTATTAGTTTTAGCACTAAAAGTTTAATTAACGCGAAAATTGATCGCTGTGCCATTGTCTGGATTGGCGCGATACATGGTGCGCAGTGGCGCCATTGTCTGTATTGGCGCGATGGGTAGGGAAAAGTAGCACTATTTTTAAAATAGCACTAGGACTATCTGTGTGGGGCCACATGATTTGGGCCTGTGAGACATTTAGAAGAAAAGGTGTGTTGGGGAAAAAATAAGTTAGTATCTAATGAAGAAGTGGTGGATGCAGGATACACGAAAGTTTATACTGCAGTCGTGAGAGCGACGAGTGCGATCCGTGATGCCACTGATTGATGAGGCATGGTGGCCTTGACTTGCGAGACTAGGGCTTTGGACGGTGGCAGCGATGCCAGTGCTACGAGCTCATAGAGCTCTGATGACGGCCGCAGTGGAGCGATACCGCAGCGAGACTTCCAGCTTTCTGCTGCCGACAAGAGAGATGACTATCACACTTGAGGATGTTTATCGCATCCTCAAGCTGCCGATTCATGGTCGACATGTGAGGTATGACAAGAGGAGGGAGCGGACTGCGTTGATCAGAGTGTTCGGAGCAGAGCACGTGGTGTTTTCGGCAGATGGGAGGGAGATGGATTATGACAGGACGCTGGCGGCGGGTGCAGATCCCTTTGCCTTATATTTGTGTGCACTGATTGGAGGTGTGGTGCTGCCGGATAGGCGAGGCAGAGGTTTTCTTGTGGGCTGGGGTGGGATGATAGAGGGGATGGTGAGTCATGATACTGTCTATGCATGGGGGCCAGTGATACTAGCACAACTGCTTCACGAGATGCACACGGTCGCCTATCTTCATGACAGGGCTTTATCTACTGGGGTTACGCTGCTGCACGTGTGGCTTTGGGAGCATATCCCTGTGACCCAGCTGACATGTGGTTATTATCGGCAGCCGTTTGAGGCTTTTGTGTTTTTGTATCAGGATTCACTATATACCTATACTGGACAGGTCCGCCACTGGCAGAGGATACTGGATGACGTGATTAGCGTGGTATACCATCCATATATTGATTGTGAGGAGTGGCCGGATGATGTGACCCATCTCACGTACACATTTCAGCAAAGATTTCTTATGGGTCGTGCAAACCGTACTATAGAGATGTACCTACCCTCACAGGTGATGCGGTAGTTTGGACTAGTACAGGATGCGCCTCAGCAGATGGCGATATATGCGCAGACGCCGTGGGATACAACCTACTGGCCTACACCATTACAGCCACAGGTTGCACTGACTAACTGGGTAGCACTTCGGCCAGTTCAGTGGGATTGGAGGAGCACAGTGATGGATGCAGGTACTACACCTGCTTATGAGGTATGGTGGTAGATGCATCGGCCCACTCGATTGACAGATCTAACAGTGGCAATATCAGAGGATGAGGGAGATGGGGGTGGAGATGATCTAGATGGGGATGGGGATGAGGTCATTGCAGATTTCATTGTGGAAGTGATGGATGATGGGTTGGAGAGGGTGATCGCTAGAGATGGTCAGCATGTGGATGAGGTGACAGCAACGATAGCAGGATAGGGACCAGTGGGGCAGGAGGTTCCAGCACAGCAGGTTCCAGCATAGCAAGCCCAGGTTAGTGGCGGACGGCAGGGTAGAGCACCGCGACGGCGCGGTGGACAGCCGAGGACAGAGCAGAGTGATCTATCCCCATCGCGGGTGGAGCAACTACGAGCCAGTAGACAGGATGTCGAGGCAGGGAGTTCAGGGGCAGAGGAGGTGGCAGAGGCTGAGAGGCTGACGCCTCGGTGATGTTCATGGGCTGAGATGGAGGAGGTGGAGACATTACGTGCCTAGGTGGCCAACCTAGAGGAGGCGTTAGGGCGCCAAGAGGCTGAGTTGGGATAGCTACAAGGAGTAGATGGGCGGTTGGCAGTGTCAGAGGCTCAGTTGACTCAGGCCAGAGAGGATATGGAGGATTTGAGGATAGAACAGGATGCAGCGCTCGTGAGAGCACATCAGGTAGAGACTGCATTGAGCAGTGCACAGGCTATGGGTGGGGGCCTTGCCCCAATTTTGGCAGGGATGCAGACTCAGCTGGCTCAGGCTTAGACACATGCACATCAAATACAGGGGCAGTTGAGCCAGGCATAGGGACAGGTAGCTCAGGTACAGGGACAGGTAGCTCAGGTACGGGGGAGCTAGCAGAGGCCAGAGCACAGATGGAGTATTATCAGGGGTTATACTATGCAGCCGTACCTGCAGTGCAGCGAGCACCTAGTTACAGCCAGGTCAGTAGATCAGGGGCGTCGAGATCACATCAATCTAGATCTATTCAGTTAGTTTAGCAGATGATGCCCCCTCCCACATATGTGCCCCAGCAGGATCCTCAGGTACCAGTAGCACCACAGCCACAACCGCCGCCAGGATCACAGGCTCGACCAGGGTCATCATCTCCTACCCCCTCAGAGACAGGATCCTTGATGTGATAGTTATACCATGATAGCCCTTAGAGGCATTGTATCAGGACACTTTATTTTTTGATGATGTGAGCAATGTACATTTTTTGCGGTGATTATATATGATGCGAGACTTCTGATGGCTTATGATATTCTATTGTGATGATGCTTATATGATGGATGCACATGTTATATTTTATATGTTGTGGATGTATGATGTTTTTTTCAAATGATGTGTGTGATTTGGTGGATGCAATTATGTTTTTGTGATATATGCATGGTGTTGTGATTTTATGGACTATATGATGTAACTAAATATGCGGATTAACAAACATTTATTATAGATGAAAATGTATGGGATTATGTTATATACCACTAGTTGTTTCAATGGTGATGTTGGTGATGTTGTAATGCAACTAAATGTTTATGAGATGTTGATATGTATGGAATGCAATGTGATGATGCTATTTTTAATATGCACCTATGATATGATGTGTAATGATATGCAGCTGAAATGAATCTACTTGTGTTTTATGCAAACTTAAATGGATTTAAAATGAACCTAAAATGAGATGCAAACGGATTAAAATGAACCTAACATGAGATGCAATCGGATTAAAATGAACCTAAAATGAGATGCAAATGGATTAAAATGAATCTACAATGAGATGTAAATGGATTAAAAATGAACCTAACATGTGATGCAAATGGATTAAAATGAATCTACAATGAGATGCAAATGGATTGAAATGCAAATGCAGTTTAGGTGCTAGGTGGTATGCATACTAGGTGATAGGTGAGGTAGCCTAGTCCTGATACACATGATGTTCCTTGTGTTGACCCTGAATGGTGAGACTGTGGGAGAGCGTGTTAGGTGTTGGGGATGATAGGGGTGAGAGCGTCTAGGGGATGGCGGTGGGGGATTGGAGGATGGTTAGGTCATAAGATACCACGTCATTGAGGGGGGGGGGTTTGGTTTGGTTCAAGATGTGTTAAGTGGAGATAGGTTGGGATGATGGGGTTAGTGCGGGAGTTAGATTGGTGGGGGGGGATTGGAAAGTGTCGATCAAATCTAGGCCGATATGGGATAGGTGACTGAGTGATTAGGATGATGATGTTGAGCTAGTATCAGTAGTTGCACAAAATTAATTGAGAGCATTTCTTAGTTTAATGTATCAATGTAGGATACAGTTCACGAAGGTATGAAATGACCTAGGTGATGATGTATATCTGACGATTGCATGGACTAGACCCACAAACAATAGGTTGGTTTCATGCATGCCCAATGTAGTATAATCTTGTCTAGTAGAGGAAGGGGACTCATAGCAGTGAGTGTGAATAATACATATAAGGTGTTGATACCTGTATATGCAAAATAGGACACATCATGCTAGAACCGACCTGGACTTCAAGATATGAATACTATTCTTGGAGTAATGAAACCAACCCACAAGCACAGCATACCAAAACAATGACTATGTCTACTCCAAGGGCTATCCGCTACGTACCATGATATAATAAGATCAAGGTAGCTTTGGAGATTACTTGGAGTGAGACAAAAAGATAAAAATCAATAAGCAAAAAGACCAACGAAAGATACAAATAGCCTTTGTGTGCTCTTGCCAAGAGACGTGATGATAGAATGATAGATTTTTGTCCATTGTAGGAAAGACGTATCCTAGGACACAGATCTATTTTTGATTGGAGAGTTTGTGGAAGATGGGCAAAAGAACATTCGGGCCAAATGGAAGATTATAGTTGGTATATTGCCTGATGATTTTTGCACGAGGGACCATGTTTCAATGGTATGTGTAGCATGCGTATCGTTTCATAGATCTAGAAAGCTCAGTGAGTGGGAACCATCCCAATGGGTGGGATGGGTGCATCTTAGATACCTGAGTACTGGAAACATCCTTCATATTCCAGACTTCCTACATACCCTGTGTCCACGGGATCAAGGTACTTTTAAGATGCGGGTGAAATGAATATGTAGTTCTGGTAAGACTTGATGATGTGGGAATGGTTGGCGATGTGATGTGATGAGGGTTGAGGCGTGTTTAGATGATTGTGGTGGGATGCGAGATTGATGCATGGGGTGATTGTTTTTTGGATTTTCTAATTTTATGATGTTTTTGGATTTTTTGATTTTCTAATGTTTTTGGATTTTTTGATTTTCTGATGTTTTTAGATTTTTTGATTTTCTGATATTTTTTTGGATTTTTTTTTGATTTTCTGATGTTTTTGGATTTTTTAATTTTCTGATGTTTTTTGGATTTTTTGATTTTCTGAACTATACAAAGGAGAGCTTACAAGGATCCTTGTTCCATGGATGGGGTTGTGGGTGGGTGAGGTAGTGCGGGATGGGCGAACAAACTTGATGTTTCAGAATTTCAAGCCATGGGATGTGTGGGTATGGAGTGTTATGCTGGAAAGAGGACTTATTAGATGGTAGAACCGGCCATTATGCATGGCACCTGAAATAGGTTTTCACCATGGTACTTATCCAAGGCGTCACCGAGGTGATTTTCACCATTGGAAGTTTTTATTGCACTCTGATTTTTCTTGATTTTTTGATTTTTTTGGTGTTTTATTTTTTGTATTTTTTTTATTTTTTTGACTTGTGGTATCAGATGGGTTATGCATAGAATCGCTTGAGATGCAAGATGTTCATTGGCTCATCTAGAGGCTGCCCCTTGGGTGTTGCAAGCTGATAAGCTCCTGACCCATAGTCGGCGGTGATGACATAAGGTCCTAGCCAATTAGGTTCAAATTTTCCTTGCTTCGGACACTCTTGCAGGTTCTTTTGATTTTCCATTAGGACCAGGTCACCTACCTCAAACTTTCTGGTTTTGATCTTTTTGTTGTAGCTTCTTCTGAGGTGGTTTTGATATGCCTGTAAGTGATTTAATGCATTCAGACATTTCTCATCCAACAATTCAAGTTGATGTAACTGTGCGACACGATAGTCTTCATCAGATATGATGTTTTGCAATGATACTCGGAGGGATGGGAGCTCGACCTCTATAGGTAAAATGGCTTCTGATCTGAATACTAGTGAGTATGGAGTGGCTCCAGTAGGAGTGCAGATACTGGTGCAGTAAGCCCATAGGGCGGGGTTGAGTTGGAGGTGCCAATCGCGGCTAGCTTCATTGACTGTCTTTTTTAAGATGTAGAGGATGGTTTTATTAGAAGCCTCTGCTTGACCGTTTCCTTGGGGATAATATGGCATGGAGAATCGGTGTTTGATGTCAAACTTTTTGCACAAAGTACGAACTTCTTGGTTTTTGAATGGCTTCCCATTATCAGTGACAATGGAATGGGGGATACCGTAGCAGCAGATGATGTAGTGGAGAATGAACTTGGAGATTTGGATGCCTGTGGTGAAGGTGAGTGGTATTGCTTCCACCCACTTTGTGAAGTATTCGGTAGTGGTTATTATGAATTTATGGCCGTTGGAAGATGGAGGATGGATTTTCCCTACGAGGTCGAGTCCCCACTGTGAGAAAGGCCATGGTGTTGTGATTGGTTGCAATTCCTGTGCTGGGGCGTGGATGAGATCACCGTGCTGTTGACATGGGAGGCATTTTCTGATAAACTGATGTGCATCCTTGTCCATGGTGGGCCAATAATAGCTAGTCCTTAGGATCTTCTTAGAAAGAGCTGGTCCACTTGAATGTACCCCGCAAATACCTCGTGTACCTCTCGAAAGCTACCTCGGCTTCCCTAGAGTCTAAACATCGTAAAAGCATACCATCAAGACTCCTTTTGTAGAGGGTGTCGCCTACAAGGATGAAACGGGAGGCTCAGCAGATGAAGGATTTTTTCTGTGATGGGGATAGGTTGTTGGGGAGGATGTTATCGTGAAGGTAGAGGTAAGTTTCCTGATACCAGGGGGATAAGGGACCAACGATTTCACACAGTAGTTCAGATTGGGGAATGTCATATGCTGGGATGGGGAGCTCTTCAATCAGGAATTCACATTTCTTGTTACCTTGCTTCATGTCAACCAGAGATCCGATGGTGGCCATGGCATCTGCTGCTTTGTTGTTTAACCTTGGGATCTGCTCAAAGTGGATGTCACTGAAATAATCTTTAAAGTCATCGACCATCTTCTTATAGGGAAGAAGCTTATCGTCCTTGGTTTTATATTCATTATTGACTTGCTTGATGACTAGTTGAGAGTCGCCATACACAGTTATTTTGTCTATTTTCCATTGGATGGCCAATCAAAGACCTGTGATGAGGGCCTCATATTCTGTTACATTATTGGTGCATGGAAATGTGATTTTGAATGACTTAGGGATCATGTCACCTTGAGGGGTAACAAACAGGACGCTTGCCCCCGAGCCTCTGTGAGTGTAGGATCCATCAAAATACATCTTCCATGTATCTGCGGCTGGTGTGATTGTCAATATGGCCTCGTCTGGAAATTCTGCTATTGTAGGATGTTCTGCCTGAATAGGTGCCTCAGCCAGCTGATCTACTATGACTTGCCCTTTGATTGCCTTTCTCTCTGTGTATTCTATGTCAAATTTGGTGAGAATCATGACCCATTTTGCCATTCTTCCAGTGAGAGCTGCTCTGTTTAGCAAATATTTGAGTGGGTCGATCTTAGCAATGAGCTTAGTCTTGTGATTGAGCATATAATGTCTTAACTTTTGTGATGTGAAAACTAGGGCAAGACATGCTCATTCAATCTGTGTGTAGTTAAGCTCATAGGAAATTAAGGTGCGACTGATGTAGTATATGGCTCTTTCCTTCCCCTGCTCATCATGTTGTGCTAACAAAGCCCCAATTGCTGTGTCAGTCGTAGAAATATACAAGAGGAGGGGCTCTCCTTGTCTTGGTGGAGATAGAATAGGGGGATTAGCCAGATATGCTTTTAGTTGGTCAAAGGCCTCCTGACACTGAGTAGTCCAGGTGAAGGCCATATCTTTCCTAAGGAGATGCTGGAATGGTTGGCATCTGTCAGCAAGTTGAGTGATGAATCGACGGATAGACTGTAGTTTACCCTGCAGGCTTCTCAGTTGTTTCAAGGTTTTAGGAGGTGGCATTTCAGTAATAGCTTTGACTTTTGTCGGGTCCACCTCGATTCCTCATCTGGAGACTATGTATCCCAACAATTTGCCTGAAGTGATGCCAAAGACACACTTATTTGGATTTAGGCGAACATTATATTGCTCTAGCCTATCAAAGATCTTGGCTAGCACGTCTAAGTGTTCTTGTCTGGTTTTGGATTTGCCAAGTAAGTCATCAACGTAGTCCTCCATGATGTGGTGAAAGAGGTCATGGAAGATGACAGTCATTACTCGTTGATAAGTAGCTCCTGCATTCTTTAGGCCGAATGGCATTACTACCCAACAGTATGTCCCCCATGGGCATATAAAAGATGTCTTGTGCTGATCTTCTTCAGCAATTTTGATTTGATTGTATCCTGAAAAGCCATCCATGAGGGATAGCATCTCATGCCCTGTGGTAAGATCCACGATCATGTCAATGTTGGGAAGCGGGAAGTCATCTTTTGGGCAGGCTTTGTTGAGGTCTCTGAAGTCAGTGCAACAGCGGATTCTGCCATCTAGTTTAGCAATGAGTACTAGATTCGAAACCCATTCAGGATAATCAATCGGACATATGAACCCGACATCTAGTAACTTTTTGAGCTCTGCTTTGATAAGAAGGGCCACCTGAGGGTTCGTCTTTCAGAGCTTCTGTTTGACTAGTTTAGCATCAGGACGCACTACAAGATGATGAACGACTAAGGCAGGATCTAGCCCTGGCATGTCTGCGTAGGTCCATGCAAAGTTGTGATTTCTGCGTGTGAAGAATGCCAAGAAGTCTTCCTGCTCGAACAGGCTGAGAGATTCTAATCGATATGTGATTTTCGGCTCTTCCTCTGTCCCTAGATTCATTTCCTGTGCCGGTTCAACCAAGATGGGTGATCTATCAGGATATACTTTATCTATTTCAGGGAGGCCCATGCTTCCATCTCCTGGCGCCTCATGGAGGTTTTCACCAGGAGATACATCCTTTATTTTTACTTTTTTAGGATCTGATACTGCTGTGGAACGGTTTTCACCATCAGATCCATTTTTTGTTTTTGTATTTTTGCGACTAGAAGTGGGGGTTGTCTCCCCAAAATAGGCAGCTGGATTGAGTTCCATGATGTATCCAGCCCTGTGATCTCCCAAGGGGAAGTTGTCTCTTACTCCCATCATTTCAGCAATGGCTTCATCATTAGGTGCGATATCAAAAATAGGAGGTCCTCATTGGTCCCAGTCGATGAGGTCAGGGTATACTAATGGTAGGTCATTAGATGACAAGGCGAGAGTAGTGAAGGAGTAGATGGTGCAAATGGAGGAGGCAAAGAAATCGGCAAAGTCGCTAAAGGAGTCTTGTAGGTCCGTTTCGTTAATATTGTCGACATCTAGAGAAACTGGAGCAAACTCGGCCAAGATACATTCGCCGGTATTAAGGATGTGTTGTGGTTGACCATACCCTAACCCTTGAGTATAGGGGTTCCTTGTTGCTTGCAGTGGTTCCACAATGCCCTATTCATGAAGGCCAATGCCACCTTGTCCTTTGTAACCCATGCTTTTGACTATCTCAGAACCTTTGTCATAACTGTTTGCTGGGATGGTAGGGATGTCTTGTTCTATTTCCTCGTCCTTGTAAATCCATGATGAAATATCTTCAAGTATGTCCTGATCCAGAAGGTGTTTTTTCTCAAAGACGGGTGAGGGTTTGCATTTGATGATGACTGTGTCAGTTGCCTCTGTATTTGGAGTGCCAAATGTCTTAGGAGTGGGTAATAATCCCACGCAAAAGGTGCCGTGAAGGTTGTATTCCCCACAGCCTTGGTCGCTGATCTTGATCTTGACCTCAGCAGGTGAAGGTGTTTACGATGAAGTGGTGGCGATGTTGGTGGGGTCCATGTATGAAGTGGAAGCTATTGGAGTGATTTGGGTGGTGGCTTTATTGTATGGACAAAAGGTTTGGTTGTGTCCTTCCAGAAAATTGTAGTATTGGAAAGGACGGGGATCGGCATAAATAGTGACTTCGGTGCCGTTGTGGGGGAATTTGAGACATTGATGGAAAGTGGAGGGGACAGCCTGCATGGCATGGATCCATGGGCGGCTGAGAAGAATGTTATAGGGGAGGTCAAGATCAAGAACCTGACATTTGGTTTCAAGGATTTTCTGTCCCACTTGAATAGGGAGCTTTATGGTACCCTCGGATAGCCTCTCGATGTCATCATATCCTTTTATTGTTATGCACTCGCTAGCATCCACAACCACATCTGAGTACCCCAAGTGTTTTAGTAATTTTAGAGTGCATATATTTAGGCCGGAACCACCATCTATTAGAACCCTTTTAATGGTGTGTTTGTGAATGCGGACCTCGATATGTAGTGCATCATTATGTAGGTGTTCGGAAGCAGGGAGATCTTTTTCAGAAAACATGATATGGTGTGGTGTGGCAATATGGCCGACCATGGCTTGAAATTGATTGACATCCAAGTTTGTCGGGACTTGTGTTTCCAAAAGGGCCTTGTCGAGAATGTCCTTGTGGCGGGGTGATGTGTGAAGTAGCTCAAGGATGGATATTTACACGGGTGTCTTTCCTAGATGGTCTAGGAGGTTGTATCGAGTGGTGGGTGATGGACAGGCGTTTGTACGAGGGGGGAGGGGATCAGATGTGGATGGGGGTTTTGGTTCAGTGGGAGGGACAGTGCGGATTGAGACACGGCCTTGACGGGTTGTGACGGCGCAATCAGGTGCTTGTGCCCGAATGGTGATGGTGTTGACAGAGTGGGATGAGGGTTCGATGCGGCTGACAATGGAGTCGTAGTGTGTGGGTGGTGGAGTGACATTGTACACTTGATTGGATGATGAAGCTTTGTTATGGTTGGGCAAGGGATCCTTGTAAGATCCAAGATTGGCGTTTGGTGATGGCTGTGTACTGTGCTCAAGGTTGACAAGATTTTGATCTATTAGGTCTTGGATACAATGTTTTAATTGCATGCAGTCCATTGTTTTATGACCTGCCACGTGGTGGTATTCACAATAATCATTTTCATTATACCATGCTACCTTGAGGTCATTGTCTTGGCATGGTCTAACAGGCGGGAGTGTGATTTCTCCTTGCTTGAGGCATCTATCGAGGATGTCCTCAATAGGTTCTGCTAACGGCGTGAAATTTCAGCAAGGTTTACGGGGTTTATTTGGTCCTCTTTGGTTATTGGTGTTTGCTGCATACGTGTGTGCCGGTGTGTGATTTTGGATGTGTTGGACGGCCTTTACACTGGTGATGTCGTTCAGATTATTCTTGTTCTTCCCCCAATAACGTGATTTATCATTAGATTGCGTGTTGGTATTGTTGTTGGTATTGGGGGTGTTATGATTGGGTTTGTGGTTGTTGTTATTGTTGTTGTTGTTGGACTTGGGATCGTAAAGTTTGATGGAACCCTTGGCAATGAGGGCTCGTTCCACAGTAGTGCCTTTGTCAATGACCTCTTCAAAGGTAGATGCGCAAAGAATCTGTAAGTGAAATCCTAGTTCCTGATTGACATTGGCCACAAACATGGTGACAAGTTATTTTTCAGGAATAGGCCATGGGAGCTTGCTTGCTAGGCCCCTCCACCTTTGTAGGAAAGAAGCGAAAGCTTCGCTGTTCTTTTGTTTGGTGTTACAAAGGTCGGTCATAGACACCTCATGTTCAAAGTTGTAGGAAAAGTGATTGACAAACTTCTCCGCAAGCTCGGGAAATGTTCAAATTCTAGGTGGCAGATGGGCAAACCATTCAGCGGCTTGGCCGCCAAGACTTCTTGGGAAGAGTCTCATAAGATATGTGTCATTGTGAGAGACTTCAAGGCAAGCAATGTAGAATTCCTGAAGGTGGTCCCTAGGATCGCCCTTTCCCTTGTATTTGTCAAATTTTGGCGTTTCAAAGTTTTTAGGGAAAGGGGGCATGTACAAGGTGCGGTCAAACGGGTAGGGACAAATATCCTCAAAAGAATAGTATTTGCGTTTGCCCCCAGTTTGTAAGTCATCCACCTTTTGGATTAAGCTTTGCAGCACGGTGTTGAAATCTTGTGGTTGTTGTGGTTGAAACGTGTAGGGTTGTTGATTGGTGAGATATTGGAGGTGGGGTGGGAGTTGGTGTTGGGGATTGGTTTGGATGAGATGTTGGTGTTGGGGATTGGGGTTTGGATTGATTAGTGCCTGCTGTTGTTGGTGCGTGTAGAGTTGTTGGAGAATATGTGGGGGTATTTGTGGATTGGGATTATGTTGACTTATGGGGTTGAGGTTGGGTATGTGTATGTTGGATTGGTTAGATGCGTTGTGAGATTGTTATGAGAATAGTTGTCGTAGGTAAGCAAGGGTGTGAGGGTTTGGTGGGGGCACACTTGTGGAGGTACTTGCTTGTGTGATGTTGCCTTGTATGCCCATTGTGTTTGAAGCGGAAGGGTTGATGGTAGTTGTGGTAGTAGAAGTGATGACGGGTTGGGAAATGTTAGGTATGGCCGTGGAAATTGTAGGTGTGGTAGCGGTTGAGGTTGTGGAAGTGGTAGATACGTTAGGTGTTGACGTTTGAGAGATGGTAGGTTGGGTATGTGATGTAGATGCTTGGGTATTTGATGGGGTTGGGACAACTATAGAAGTGGATGGTTGTGATGATGTTGTGACGGGGGGAAGTTGAGCACCAAGCTTGAGAAGATGGTCAAGATATCTCTTTGGATCCGATCTTAGGACTTTATCAAGTAGGTCCATATTATTGGCATCTTGCGTGAAGGTCAAGACATCTAGGTCATCTTGGGATATGGTGGGGACATTTTGTGGTGGTGGTGGGGGTGGTGTTGGTGCTTGTGGTAAGAAGTGAAAAGGATCGTTGGCGCCAAATGGGGGGATGAAGGAATATGTAGGTGGATTGTATGTTTGATAAATGGGTATGTTGTTACTGTCAGTGTTAGGCATGCCAAAGGGCCATCGTTCTGCCATTTCTTGATTTCTTTTGTGTTGTGATCTTGTGGTGGGCATACACGTATGGATTTGATTTCTAGATGTGGGATGAGGTGGAGACCTTAGAGAATCGAATTGATTGTGTTGGACCCAAAGATGGATGTGGTCGTGAGATGGAGTAGAAGGGTATGATGAAGATCGATATGTTTTCCAAAGGTTTTATCCTAAGGGTGATATGAATGGGTGATATTGATATTTTTGCACAAATTTTGGACCAAAGATGGATGGTAAGAAAGGGATTTGATGTTTTTGATTTTTTGATTGATTTAAGATGGTGAGGATGATGTTGTTGATGTTTCTCAGATTGAGCTTTTGGATAAGATCTAGATTTTGATTTGGCACACAAAGGATGATGATTTTCTTTGTTTGGGGTAGACTAATGACCTTACACAAAGAGAGGTGATTTGTTTTTCTTGAAATGTAGACTAATGACTTTTCAAGGAAAATGTGATGTTAATGATAAGATCTAGATCTATTTTTGGCTCAAAAGGGTGACAAGATTTGATTGGTGATTTGGTGATGGGGTTTTGATTTGGATGTGGATTTTTGAAATGATTTTATATTGATCCAAGGAGATATGCAAAAGGACCAAATGGGGATGGATAGATATGTATTTATGCTGATAATGGGGTCCAACAATGGTGGTGATTAATTCTCTAAGGTCAAGAAGGTGTAATTTTGGGAAATTTTTTGAAGAAAAATGGCTGGACTGTTGGTGGATTTCTGTGAGATGGATATGGATTATGGCAGAACAGAAGGTGTAGATTACAACAAAATGGGTCTTTGCTTCAGGCAAGTCAATCTCAAAATAGCACCAATCCATGGGTGAAAAGGCACTACAATCAGACAGATATGGCGCTAAAACAGGTTACACAGATTTCTGATGGCAAAATTTTAGGATTTTTGAAGGCAAAATTTTGGATTTGTCTGTTGGGGATGTGACTAACTGATTTGTTCTGTCTCAGGCATGTCAATCTCAAAATAGCACCAATCCACAGGTGAAAAGGCGCTACAATAAGATAGATATGGCACTGAAACAGAGTTTGACAGATTTCTGATGGCAAACTTTTGGATTTCTGACGGCAGAATTTTGGATTTGTCTGCTGGGGATGTGACTAACTAATTTGTTCTGTCTCAAGCACATCAATCTCAAAATAGTGCCAATCCATAGGTGAAAAGGCGCTACAATAAGACAGATATGGCACTGAAATAGAGTTTGACAGATTTCTGATTTGTTTTGTCTCTTGGCAAGTTGTTTGTGAAAAAAATCAAAGCACTTTAACACACATTTGAACACAAAACAAGCAATGATTTTTGTTTGTGAAATGACATGATTTTGTTTAGGACAAGCACATTTTTACAACCTAAGGCAAGATTGTGACAATATTTGTTGAATCCCCTAGCTGCGCCTATTCAAAGCGGGTAGCTCCAGGATCTTGGTAGCACCGGCTCCTCCTTACAATTGCACACACTTCTCACACATACCAAGATCTGGGTTTCTTATAAGGCTTGACCCTCTCCAAACCTTTAGATTGTCCCTGCTACCTCAGCTAAGAACCGCATGAATCAGGGCCGCTTCAAGGGTTTTGCCCTCTGCGTCAACAAATAAAAGGATTTTGGCTTTCTACAACAATGGCTCTTAGTAAGGGCATCCGTTCAGGTGGTTATACATGCGGCAGCACTACTCTCTGTTATGGAGTCTCCCAGCCTCCAAGGGTTGCACCTTGGAGGGTTTATGGGGAGGCTGGCTGTCGGTATAACAAAACAACACCTGTCGCTTGAGACTTTCATCCCAAATGCCTTATTTTATATAGCGGCTTGGAAGAGCTTGGCTTTAGCTTGATGCCGCTTGGGTCGTTCCCACCTTTCGAAGCGGGGTGGCAGGCCCTCTAAAGATTACAAAAGCAATACAATCATGAAAACATTTTTGATCCCCAAGTTCATACAAAGATGCGAGGGGAGAGCATACGTGTTCCCTATGATTATATCACACTCAACATGGTTCAATTTTAGATCTTTGGATTAGATAGGGGGTGATTAATGCAAAGTGTTGTGAGAAGTTTTTGATTCCCAAGATCACCAAAAGGTGTGAGGGAAGAGCATACACTTTCTCACTCTACTTGACACAATCACGAAGACACTTCACATAAGTATTTAGATTGTCTTGATTAGATGCGTGGAAATGCAAGTTTGTTGTTCTTTTTATCCAATGAAGTATGCAATTTGTTGTTCTTTTTATAGCCCAAATTGAAGTGTTTTGATTGTTTGTTTGTTGGCACACAAAAAGAAGTATATTTTAGAGCACCAAAAGTAAATGTTATGATCACACACTTCAATCAAGGAGTTGTTTGGATTGATTTTAGAACACCAAATGGAAATGTTTGTTTAAAACCTAACAAAGCAAACAAGGGTTCATTTTAGCTTCCAAATTGAAATGTTTGCTAACTAATTAACAAACCATCCTGCAAAAAGATTTCGTTAGTATCTGCAGTACCTGCAACAAACAGAAAGGCAAAATAGTGCTAAAACAGACATATACAGGTGCCACTATGGGGCAGAACAACCCGACTTATGTAAAATGGCGCTAAACTGTGTTATGGCGCTAATTAAAATACACGATAACGCTAATTAAATTAATGGCATTAATACACAATATAGCGCTAATAAATCCTACATTAGGCACTAATATAGAGGATAGCGATAATCCGAAGCAGTGAAGGTGCCACTGCGTGGTGTTTCTGAATCTGGGGAAGACACCGATGGTGTTAATCTGAAGGATGGCGTCAAAACGCGGAACTGATGCTGTTTGGCCGATTCTGTCAAAAATTTGCCATAACCTCCCCCTGTAATTCCTTGTTTTCCTGCAAAACAGAGAACAAAAAACATAGAAAACAATAGGAAAAGCAATAAACACACATGAGTACGGTTAGCATATAAAATAAAATCGCGTAGAAATAGTGCTAAAAGAGAAATAGCGCTGAAATACGGCAGTGATGGCGTTGTTGCGACGGTCGAATAGCGCTGATCCTGCAAAAGGCTGAATACTAACACAACAACTCACAAACATGGATTAGATTGGACCTTGTGGGTCCCACCGGGCATGCCAATGTAGATTAGATAATGCAAAATGAGGGAAAACACCAAATCAAATGCAATAAAACAAGAGATTATACCTCACATACACAACCTAATCCCATCAAGGGAAAGAAGGAGCCTTTGCACCCAAAAGAAGCTCCCAAGACTAAGATGATCCCTAGACTATTGATCCAAATGTGAAATGCTCTTCAATTGTGCAACTCACTATTAACTCAAAGGTGATTTTGGCATGGTAACTTTGCATGAAAATGGATGATGAAAATGACTTGTGAGATGTTGTATTTATAGACTTTTTTGGAGGGATTTTGATCCAAGGGTGGAGATTGAATGGAGAGATCAATGGTGGAGGATGAAAGTGATGTGGAGGGCCTAGATTTGATCTTGGAAGATGGAGGGCTAGGAATAAAAGTAAATCTTTTATTCATTTTTGGGAAAGGGGTGAATAAATGAGGTTGGGTGAGATGGATTATTTGTGAATTAAAAATTCACATGGGGAAGGGTAAAATGAATTAAAAATTCATTTGGGGAAGAGTGGACATTTATGAGTTATGACATGTGTAAGAGGAGTAAATGTGATGTGTGATTTATTTAAATTTTAAATTTCGGGAATGTGGAGAGAAGTGCTAATGAGGGTTTGACTCACTTAATTAGGGTGATTATCCTAATTAATGTGGCTGGAATAAATTAGTAGATGGATTAGAGGGGGGATAAGATTAATTAACTAGTGATTTAGTTAATTAATCCTAAGGCTAGGATGAGGTAGGCTAGAGTAGGCAATTAAATAATAGCTATTTAATTGTCTAGGATAGGGGTAGGCTAATTAGTAGGCTAGATTAATTAGTTAACATGGTTTTAACTAATTAATTGGATTTAGGGAAAATGGGGGAATTGATTTAATAAATTTTGCATATTTATTAAATCACTTGGCTAAGGTTTGGGATTATTGAATTAATAAAATTAATTCAATTTTGGGGATAAAATGGTGTGGATTTAGATGATGAAAGGGGTAATTAATTAAATAGAAATTTAATTAATTGGTTGGAAAGGAAATTGGTATGTTTAGGGATGTCGGGAGTCAGTTTGGTGGTCGAGACATTTTTAGGTGTCTACACAAATGAGGCTCATTTTCTCTCTTTTATTTCCCTCAAACCCAATGCCCAAGATGAGAGGAAATTAATATTTTATTTCATATTTTAAGTCCCTTATAACTCTCATGAAGGCATCCATCTCCTAGGGGAACAACTTTAAGTTATAACTTAAAGTCATTTTATATCACAAGTCACTTTACCCCCTTAATAATAATATAAGTTAAATCTTTAATTTAACTTATATTTCATCGAATAATGCTCTTGACATTTCAAAACCATTAATTATCGTGCCATGACCCTCTGCCTCTGCCCTAATATAAATAGAAAGGTACTTTGTCTTGACTTACTATAAATAGTATGTCACCAATTTGACACCCTAAACACTGTCATTAGCCTATGGGAGTCCAATGATAGGCTAATCTCTATCAACTATCTGACTGGGCTAAAAGGGGGACATTACAAGTATGCAGACTTGGCCGACAAGACATATCAGAGGTTGACTTGAAGTGTTGCAAAAGCTTTGGAAAAGTAGATATTTCACATTAATTGTTATAGGTGGATGATTCTGTAGTTTGTATTAATGACACAAATATCTTCCAACTGCTTGATGGATTTAGATATTTTCTACATTGAATTTTTGTAGGTAGATGTCCCTTCTGGCATGATTCTTCTTCTGACAATCCATGGGGTGATTTTATTGTAACAGATGACTTAGATCAATTGTAATGAAATGCTATATAAAGCATGAATGTAATGTATTCTGGTTGGCTTTTGGTCTAAACAAACATATCTCTTACAATTGTATCCGTGCCTCTTTGAGAATAAACATCATTATTTTACCTTCTCCTGAATTATTCTTTGCTCTGTGTATTTTTCTATTTGATCTCCATCTCTGAATGCATCTTTCCTCTTGGATTTCATTTAGTACCTCTTACCTCTGGAAGTAATTCATGATTGTGTATGTTGCTCTATTAAATATTGTTATTATGTGCATACATGGTTGTCTTGAGGCCCTTTCCATATTCAAACTTGGTTTATCACCTTATTTTAATTTTAGTTTTACTCCCTCTTCTTCTTTTCATAAATAAGTGGATAGATTAGGTTTAGTCTTAGGATCGCTGAATCTCTTATTTAGTAAAGGAACTAGCCTCTCTCTAGAGATTTGGCCTCCCTATAGGGTCCCACACCTGGAGGTCATCTCAATGTTTCACTAGATTATTGGATCCCTAAAGGCCTTCAACACTGGGTGCAAATCTATGTGACAACATGAACCAACAAGGTGTATTGCAGCTAGATGATATGTCTATCAACACTATTGGGGTGATCAAAGGACTAGACTTGACCTTCTGTGCCTGTCTGAACTTGACTATTAGTCAAGATATTTAAGTCATTGATCTTCCTCCTTTCTTTGTTATTTTCTTGTCAAGAGACTTCATAGCAAAGGTGGGCGGCTACCCTTCTTCTGACTGGTCTCACATGCTACTAAGGACAAGATACGACACACAGTTCACTATTAAGGTTGAACCAGTTTCAAATTATCATGTAGAGATTATGATCACAACCTGGTGAACCCTCATTGCATGCTCTAGGGTGAGGAAGTGTTTGATTTAGGGTCCCTTGAGAGAGTATCTTCACACCTTCCAACCTTAGATCTTTTCCTTGATGAGTGGGCAAAGGAGCACTTTGATTTTGATCCTTATGACACCATTGAGACAACTGGATTGGGCACCTACATGATTCATGAGGAGAATTCCTTAGTCCCCTCTTAACTTAAACTAGATAATGACTCTGATGGCCCATGGAAAATGTTCTTTGATGGTGTAAAAAGAAGAAATGTGATGAAGGGGGTAAATCATAAAATAAACAATAACAGAAATTCACACAAAAAATAGAATGATATTTTATTAATATGGGCAAAAAATTACATTACAGAAGCTCAAATACAATTAGAGGATGAATCCCCTATAGGCTGCAACACATTATAGCTCCCTCACTCAAGACTCTAGAATCTTCAGCCTTCTGTAACCCCAAATCCACTAGGGTTTCTATGTTCCAACATATTCTTGACTCTACACCTTCCCCCTTAACTCTACTACTCCAAGGGTTCCCAAAAATAGTCATATATAGCCCTTTTTGGCGGCCACCAGCTTAGTTTCGAAATTTGCATCCCCCTCCAAAAATAGGTCAACTTCGCGAGGCCATAATTGGATTTTCAATTATAAAGGTAGATTGCTTGGGTTTCCCACCAAATTTTGGGCCCATCTGGAGCCTCTAAGTGCCTCAAATTTGACTTTGAATATTTCAATAGGATTCTTGGAATTTGAAATTTTAATATCTCACAAATGACAAATGATATTGAAGTGATTTCTTCACCATTAGCTTCAATTCACCATTCTGGAGGTCTGTGTAAGATTTTGTATCCAACCGTGCACAAATGCAAACTTACTAAAAATAGTAACACTACCAAATTTAGCCCTTATTGAAAAGAAACAACATTTTTTTTGGTTGATGCAAGATTGCTCTTACACCCTAAATGCTCCTTCATCAAAATGGAGTTGGTACAGGAGTCTTACTAATTTCTCTGAGTGGTAAGAAACTACATTTTTCTCATATACTACATTTTCCTTGCACAAATAATGTTACAGAATATGAGGCATTGATCCATGGCCTATTGATTGATAAAAAGAAGAAAATTGGACATCTGGAGATCTTTGGAGATACTGAATTGGTGGTCAACTAGGTTAGGGAAAGATGTGTAATGAAAAATCATCTTCTTAGAGCTTATAGACATAGAGTTTGGGGCCTGTTTGAGAGTTTTGATGCTCTCAACCTACAGGTGACCCCAAGGAAATTAAATATAGAGGCAAACCAATTGGCAACAGTTTTTCTCAGTTCTTTCCCCCTATAGACCTCTTTGAGGACCCTGATCAGCATGTCAAGGTAGTAGTCAGGCCCTTAGTCCTTGATAATGATGTGAACTAGCATATTTTTGACAGTAATGAGAAAATTGTAAACTTCATCCAAAATGAAGTTAAATTCTCATCAACTGCATAGTCCAGGCTATAAGAAGGATATGGTAATTAGATTATTCAATTGAAAAAAAACAAGCCACCCAAGGGATTAGTCACTCATGAGGCTATTTTCAGCCATGATGATAAATTCAAGGGTGAGAAGAAGAACATTATGTTAAAAAAGAATGACTATCAGAATGTTTCAATCACCCTAGACAGATTTATTGCTGGGAAAGGTATGTTGTGATGTTTAACAACAAGATTTTATTCACCTTTCTCAAAAAAATAGTGATGTTTTTGCATGGAGTTATGAAGATCTGAAGGGCTTTGACCCTAATGTTGTCCAGCACTCCATAGATCTTGACCCAAGTGCCAAACTCGTCTGCCAAAAGTAATGGCTCACAAATCCCAAAATTGAACCCCTAATGAGGAAGGAGATTTCCAAGCTCATTCAGGCGAGAATTATCTTCCCCATCATGTACTCCATTTGGGTAGCTAATTTAGTACCAGTGAGGAATAAAAATGGTGAGATAAGGTTGTGCATGGATTTTCAGGATCTGAACCGTGCCTCTTTGAAGGACCACTATCCTATGTCATCCATGGACCAAATCTTGCATACTATTATAGGGGTAGAAAGGTTTTCATTTCTTGATGGTTTTTCTTGTTATAAACAAATATTTGTGAAAGAGGAGGATAGATTCAAGACAACATTTACAACTAAGTGGGGAACCATGGTGTATGCAAAGATGCCATTTGGGCTCTCTAATGTTGGTGCCACTTTTCAGAGGCCAATGGATATTGCCTTCAAGGGCTTCATCAACAAGTTCATCCTAATTTATTTGGATGATATCACAGTCTTCTCAAAGAGGGAAGAAAATCACATGTAGCATCTGGAGAAGGTTTTCTAAAGATGCATGGAGTTTGGGTGTCTCTAAATCCCAAAAATGTGTTTTTGTTGTTGCTCGGGGAAAGCTTTTAGGCCATTTGGTGTCAAAAGATGGGGTCTCCATAGATCCAAAAAGAACATCAACCCTTATTTCTCTTCCTCTGCCTACTCATAAAAAATCTTTGTAGTCATTCCTGGGGCAGATCAATTTTTTAGGAAGTTCATTCCTAGTTGTGCTGGTTTGGTCAAACCTCTAACCCTAATGCTTAAGAAAGATGTTATTTTTAGGTGGACTAAGGAGAGGAAAGATGATTTGAGAAGATAGTGAAAGAAATCACCCAGGCCCCTACTCTCATGAATCCTAATTATGAGAAGGATTTTATCCTTTATGCCCATGAGGGAGAGAGCAGCGTTGCAGTTGTTCTAATGTAGCAAAATGACCAATGTATGGAGCACCCCTTGCCATTTTCAATCAGACATTGAAAGACTATGAGGTTAGGTATAGTCCCATGGATAAATAGGTATTTTCCATTGTAAGAGAATTTTAAAAGTTTAGATATATGCTAGAAAATAACCATATCAAAGTATTAGTTTCTCAGCCTAGTGTGAGAGACTATATAATGGGAATTGAAATCAGTGAAAAGAGAGCAAGATGGGTCACTAAGATCCTGGAATATGATGTGATTATCAAATCCACTAAACTGATTAGAGGTAGAGGATTATGTGAACAACTAGCTTAACATATAGTGGATGAAGTGAACCCATCCTAATACTTGAATGAGGTAAAACCTATAGCTGACCCAGTAGATGTGAGTTCTTGGAAAACAGATATGGCTAGGTTCCTATCCACTGGTGAGTATCCTTATGGATTGGACAGAACTAACAGAAGACATGTCAGGCTGTAGTCCATTCCTTATGCTTTGATAGATGGTGTTCTCTTTAAGATAAATCTAGATGGAATCTTGTTGAGATGCATTGAAGAAGATTAGGTAAACAGACTGCTCATTGAATTTCATGCTAGTCCCACTAGAGGACACTTCTCTGCAAGAGCTACAACAATAAAAATAATGAGGGCAAGTTACTTTTAGCCCACATTATTCAATGATTCCATTGTATGGGTAAGAAAATGCAAAGAGTGTGCTCTCTTTGTTGGAAAGAAAAGGTTAGCAGCCCTTCCACTTCATCCTATTTAGGCAGATCACCCTTTCGCACAGTGGGGCCTAGATTTTATTGGCATTATCAACCCTACATCTAGTGTTGGTCACAAATGGGTTCTGACTACAACGAACTACTTCACCAAGTGGGTTTAAGTAGTCCCACTCAAAGAGGCTACAAAATTGACCATTGTGGATTTCTTTGAAGAAATCTGTTGACCTATTTTCCTCTTCCTAGAGTCAAATAGCCCAACTTGAGGGTCTTGTTGAAATCTAACTCTAAAAGCCCAAAATCCTTAATCTCCAATGTAAATCCTCACAAAAATCCTTTAAAGTTCTTATGGATAATCCTTTCAAATATCCTAGAAAACCCCAGAAAATTCTAGGTTCTTGCTTTAGTTTTTGGGCCTCTTTTGGCCCTTATCGGCAAAAGTTCAAGATCCTGAGCTAAGGCAAGAAAGCATGAAAAATGGCTAAGTCAAGGAAAACTCTTTCCCTTTATCGGTAAATGTTCAAGTTCCTGAACTAATGTAGGAAAGCATAAAAAATGGCTAATTCAAGGAAAACTCTTTCCCTTTATTGACAAATTTCAAGTTTCACTAACTCTTCAAAGGTTCACTTTTTACTAGTTCATTGATTTGGCAATTTGCCGACTAAGACAAGAGAGCAGGCTTCATCAAAAAATGACTGAGGCATAAGGGAACAAGAAGGACCTTATCAAAAATTCCTAAAAGTTTAAACTCTTCATGAGTTTGGAAATCCTTTGGTTCACTGACAAACGGATCCCCAATAAAGGAAGGCCAAGAAAAAGTTTGTGAAGAAGCAAATGGTCTGATAGAAAGGAAACAAATGGTTTGGGAAAACTGAATTTCCCTAGAAAAGGAATCAAAAGGGCTTCACTGGTAATGTTTGAAAGGTTCAAACTCTTCAAAAGGTTTAGAGTTTCAAAGTTTCACTGACAGGCAATTTTCTGATAAGGCAAAGAAGAAGAAAGGTGGTTGAGTTCTACAAAGGGGAAAATTGTTGATAAAGGTGAAGAGAAGGAACAAACGGCAAGCTTCATGAAAAGTATAAAAGGATGATAAAATAAAATATGGCTAAGGCATTGTTGGTTCACTAAATGCAGGTTTTACCAATACAAGTTTTACCGATAAGGTAAAAGGCATAGTGAAGACATCGATAAAGACAAAATGGTTTAGCAAAATAAGATTTTTCCAATAGAGAAGAAAAGTTGGCTAAAGGCAAAGTTTGTATAGATGGCATTTTTTCAATAAGACCAAAGAGCAAGATCAATTTAGGAAAGTTATTTTTTGCCGACAAAGGAAGAAAAAATTATGCTTGGCCAAAGAAGAATTAGAGAACAAAGGTTCACAAAAAGATAGTTTTGCCAACAATGGTAAAAAGAAGAGGCCATAATAGTTCATAAGAATGAGATTTTGTCGATAGGCAAAAGATAGGCCAAAATAGTTCTAAAAAGTGGCACTTTGTCAATGAAGTAGAAAAGCAAGCTAAGCTCTGAAAACTTGGATTATGTCGATAAGCTAAAAAAAGCGACAGATAAAAGTTCTAAAAACCAAGATTTTGTCGATGGGAAAAATAAAAAGGGGAAAATCATGAAAATGGATGATATTGTAGAATGAAAGTGGGAATTTAACATGTTGTAAAAGCTTGCAGGTCCCTAAATTCATGCCATTTTCTCACCAAGGAGGCACCCCAACATTCAATTTCATAGGGCAAAGTTAGTAACAGGTAGCTGAAATAATGGAACTTTCAATGTTGTACACAAAATGGATTTGCAGGGACAAAAAAAATTTGCAGGCCTTTCCTCATAAATGTGCCTGGCACCCATGTGTGTAGGCAATCTTCTTCTGTAGGTTGCAAACCTATCAGAAGGGTGGCCCCTGTCCCATTTGCAAGTTCCAGCAAAGCTTCTGAGTCATAAATTTAATGAAACGTGAGCATGTCCTAGGTCAATTGACCAGCTTCCAGCGCCACTATTGCAAATTGCTCAAAATTGTTATATATAAATAAAATTGCAATGTATTTATGTTGGTTGTTCTTCTGAGCTATTATACATGTTAGAGATTTTTGTGATCAGACCTTGTAATGCAGTTGCATGAACCAGTTGGATCTGATGCATTGTACTCAACTCTGACCCTTTGATGTCTCTAATTGATAGTTCACCAATGAATGTAATTGATTATTTTGTGTCTAATTTCTCTGTATAACTCTCTCTCTCTCTCTTTTGTAATGTTATTTGGCCTCTATGATCAATATAAACTCATAATTTTGCCTCTCTCATTATTCTTGCACTATGTCTATTTTGATTAATGTGAAACTTGTATTGTGGATAAAACGGTCCCTTTCATGTTTCCATTCCTTTGCCCTGGCCTCTGTTAAAATTGGTATTACTTTGTGTGTGATCTCTTTAGTGTTGAGATCATTACTTTGTTGAGTCAGTTGCAGCTAAACACGTTTAATTTGGTGCATCACCCCTTTTAAATTTAGTAATCATCCTTCCCTTTTCCTCTACAAGTATTAGCACTAGATTTAGTTAATTCTCTGAGCCTTAAGCTCAGAAAGAGGAACTAGCCTTCTTTGGATGTCTGATCTCAACAACAAGGTCCCACACCTTGAGATCAGTCGTATTATGTCATTGGAGTGTTTGAACTAGCTTCAAACAGGGTGCAATTTCACATGACAACAATTTTGGCATGCTTGGTGGGACCAGCTTGATGAACTTTATCATCCATTGGAGGATTTGGTTTGTCCTTCAGTGCATCTTGCCATTTAGGGATATCTTCTTCAACACCACAGTGACTCTATTAAACAAATCCACTGGTGAAGTAGCTCAAGTACTTAAGGATTCTTCAAAGATTGAAGTTTGGTGATGCTTTTGGTCTTTCTATCCATCAGGGCTTCTAATCACCTAGAGACTCTCTCTAGTATGAGCTTATTTTCTAAAGGAAGACCTATTACCCTTGTTTTCAAAGAATATTTTGATACATCTCTACTTTCAATGCTTTAAAATATCAAATATTTATGGGAATTATGGTTATTCCCCTCCTAATCCAAACTCAAGTTACTAGCCCCCATACTAGTAGTATCAAGCCCCAAACACCTCTATTTTTATACCATACAACCCTGCAAGAAAAGAATATCAGCATCCTCATGATGCTTGCCTCCCTCAGGCCACCCCTACTTATGCTTACTATCAGCCTCAAGAGGCCTCTTTCGCTCCAAACCAATATGGTTACCCTCCTGACCCGCCTCAAGTGAACTATGATCTTGACAACATGAGTATCAAGGATCTCATGTACTTTAAGAGGGAGTTAGATGAAATTTACAAAGAGTGAATGTATAACCAATAGCAAGATGAGCTTGCTTATCAGGCTCATCTTCGCCAACAATAGTTGGAGATGTAGGAAAGAGCTTCTCAAGAAAACATGGCTTTGGATATTGTAGCTAAAGAAGAACAATTAAGGCAATTGCTTGCCCAGAAGAGATTAGAAGCTTAATCAAGCTCCTCCATTCCTAGTTTTAGGCAGACCCTCCCTTCTACACAAGTCTATCCTATAGCAAAAATAACCCCCAAATTCAAGATCCCAAGCTTCAGGCAAGATAACCCCTCTAAGACTCCAAAACCACTTTCTAGTTTCAAAATCCCAAGTTTTAGAGGCCCCCCCAGCCTTCACAAGAGCATGTTCCTACACAAATTTAGCCTATCACTCGTCAAGAATAGCCTCTCAAAAAGTCCTTCTAGCTCACATTCTGAGTTATTTCTCTTTCCCTGATACTAGTTCACTTTTCAAAGGTGGACCTATTGTCTATTGACCTAATTGGAGGGATGATCCCAGTAAGGAGACACCTGCAACTAGGGATGAGCCATTTGCAAATAATGAGCCCTCATGCACTATTACAACTAAGAATAATACCTTCTACAAGAAGAAGTTAAGCCAAATTAGTTGGAACAAAAATGCATCAAGCATGATGTTAGCATTAATTCTAGTGCAGGGTTGAACCCTATGGACTTTGACTCATTTGGGGATTTTTCCCATGCTTTGAACAAGAAGAATGAAAGTGAAATACAAAGATGGCATGGTGAAGAGTTCTAGTTGTAGAGGCATCTCATGCAATAGTCAAAGGATAAGGGCATGGTGGAGAAGACTGCTCCAATTGCTCCAAGGGTCGATGATGTTGCCCTTCTTCATGAACTGCCCAACTATATTGAAGATGAGGAAGGCATGCAGATGATAACATTGCTTGCAGTCCTAGAGTAGCATAAGAGCATTGAAAATGGTGACAAGTTGCTGAGATGTGAGGCCAAGCATGAAAATGAGGTTCTAGATCATAAAGAAGAGCAAACGTGTTGCCCTATTCTGAAAAGTGTAAAGTTTGTTGATGTTGATCTATTTGTGGGGCTCCCATATTTCATTGAAGATAACGATGTAGAGATCGAACATGGGCAAGAACAAATTAAAGATTTGTTCTTGGTTATCCAACAGGGATATTAGCTCCTTGATGGAGGAGATTTCTCCATTAAGCATGTGCAGGGCTCATTTCTTGAGCTTAATTCAGAAAATCATGAGCATCTTGTTCATGTGGTGGAGGCAGCCATAATTCTAGCCATATTTTTGGTTGAGCAATAGAAGCTAGAGCATTCAGACCAGTAGCAGAATGATTAATAATCAAAGCAAGGGAATGAGACCAACTCCGTTTATTTGCATGTCATCTTAAGGGGATGCCCTATTATGCATCTGGCCCAGCTGGAGACATATCATGAAGAGTCATCACTTGTAATGCTTACTCCTAAGCATGAAGTTGAGCATTCAAATAAGTGGGATTAGCCCACTTATCCAATTCTAGGTAGTAATGTTTTCAATTAGTTTGGGTGGGTAAGTGAGTTTGTTCATATTCTTGGGGAGGTGTTTCATCAATTTGTTATATGTCAACTCCTTCCCCATCTATTGTTAATTGTCCATAAGCATGTGAAGCACTATAAATTGTTCAACAAGGGCAGATATTTTGAAAAACTAGTTAATGGATTTATTTAAGGTCATTTATGGTTGGTTAGTTTAGGTTTAGGTTAGTTTTATTTCTATTTTATGTTTCCCTTTAATAAGTTGACCTATTTTCCTCTTCCTAGAGTCAAATAGCCTAGCTTGAGGACCTTGTTGAAATCTAACTCTAAAATCCCAAAATCCTTCAGTTTTGAATGTAAATCCTCACAAAAATCCTTAAAAGTTCATATGGAGAATCCTTGTAAATATCCCAAAAAAACCTAGAAAATTCTAGGTTCTTGCTTTAGTTTTGGGCCCCTTTTGGCCTTTATCGGCAAAAGTAAAGCATCAAAAATGGCTAAGTCAAGGAAAACTCTTTCCCTTTATCGGAAAATGTTTAGGTTCTAGAAATAAAGCAAGAAATCATCAAAAATGGCTAAGTCAAGGAAAAATCTTTCCCTTTATCAATAAATTTTAAGTTTCATGAACTCTTCAAAGGTTCACTTTTTTACTAGTTCACCAATTTGGCAATTTACTGACCAAGGCAAGAGAGTGGGCTTCATTAAAAAATGACTAAGGCATAAGGGAATGAGAAGGCCCTTATCTGCAAATTCTTAAAAGTTTGAACTCTTCATGAGTTTATAAATCCTTTGGTTCACCGACAAGGTGGATCCCCAATAAAGGAAGGCCAAGAAAAAATTTGTGAAGAAGGAAATGGTCCAACAGAAAGGAAACAAATTGTTCAGGAAAAGTGAATTTCCCTGACAAAGGAATTAAAAGGGCTTCACCAGAAAAGTTTGAAAGGTTTGAACTCTTCAAAAGGTTCAGAGTTTTAAAGTTTTGTTGATAGGTGATTTGCCAATAAGGTAAAGAAGAAGAAAGATGGTTGAGTTCTACAAAGGAGAAAATCACCGATAAAGGCGAAGAGAAGGAACAAATGGCAAGGTTTGTGAAAAGTCAAAAAGGTCGATAAAAGCAAAAATGGCTAAGGCATTGTTGGTTCACTAAATGTAGGTTTCACCGATACAAGTTTTGTTGATAAGGCAAAAGGCATAGTGAAGACATCGGCAATGACAAAATGGTTTAGCAAAATAAGATTTTGCTGATAGAGAAGAAAAGTTGGCTAAAGGTGAAGTTTGTATAGATGGAATTTTTCCAATAAGACCAAAGAGAAAGATCACTTCAGGAAAGTTGTTTTTTGCCGACAAAGGTAAAAAAAATGATGCTTGGCAAAAGAAGAACTAGAGAACAAAGGTTCGCAAAAAGATTGTTTTACTGACAAGGGCAAAAAGAAGAGGCCATAATAGTTCGTAAGAATGAGATTTTTCCAACAGGCAAAACATAGGCCAAAATAGTTCTAAAAGGTGCCTCTTTGCCAATGAAGTAGAAAAGCAATCCAAGTTCTAAAAACTTGGATTCTACTGATAAGCTGAAAGGAGCGACAGAGAAAAGTTTTGAAAACAAAGATTTTGACGATGGGCAAAATAAAAAGGGGAAAATCATAAAAATGGATGATATTGTAGAATGAAAGTGGGAATTTAACATGTTGTAAAAGCTTGCAGGTCCCTAAATTCACACCATTTTCTCAGCAAGGAGGCACCTCAGCATTCAATTTCACAAGACAAAGTTCGTAATAGGTAGCTAAAATAGTGGAACTTTCAATGCTACTATACACAAAATGGATTTGCAGGGACAAAACAGATTTACAGGCCCTTCCTCATAAATGTGTCTGGCACCCATGTGTTCAGGCAATCTTCTTCTGCAAGTTGTAGACCTATCAAAATCATGGCCCCTATCCCATTTGCAGGTTCCAACAGAGCTTCTGAGACAGAAATTTAATGAAACATGGGCATATCTTGGGTCAATTAACCAGCTTCTAGCACCACTATTACAGAGTGCTCAAAATTGTTATATATACATCAATTTGCAATGTGTTTCTGTTGGATATTCTTTGGGCTATTATACAGGTTAGAGATTTTTGTGATCAGGCCTTGTAATGTAGTTGCACAAACTAGTTGGATCTGATGCATTGTGCTCAAGTTTGATTTGATGTCTCCAATTGATAGTTCATCAATGAATGTAATTGATTATTCTGTGTCTAATTTCTCTGCATAACTCTCTCTTTTGTAATGGCTATTTGACCTCTATCATCAATATAAACTGATAATTTTGCCTCTCTCGTTATTCTTGCACCGTGATGACCTATTTTGATTAATGTGAATCTTGTATTGTGGATAAAATGGTCTCTTTCATGTGTTCCATTTCTCTGCCCTGACCTTTGTTAGAATATGTATGAGTCTGTGTGAGGTCTCTTTTGCATTGAGGTCATTACTATGTTGACTAAGTTGCATCTAAATACTTTTAATTTGGTGCATTACCCCTTTGAAATTTAGTAATCCTCCGTCCCTTTTCCTCTGCAAGTATTAGCACTAGATTTAGTTAATTCTCTGAGCCTTAAGATCAGAAAGAGGAACCAACCTTTTCTGGAGGTCTAATTTCATCAGCAAGGTCCCATAGCTTGAGATCAGTCCCATTGTGTCATTGGAGTGTTTGAACTAGCATCAAATAGAGTGTAATTTCACATGACAACCAAATCATGACAAGGTTTGGAGCTCCTCACACTATCATTTCTAATAATGCAAGAGCTTTCACTAGTTTTAGGATAGCTGATTGGGCTTTGAAGTATAATGTGTTCTTGAAGACTTCATCTAATTATTACCCCCAAGTTAATGGTTTAATTGAATCTACCAACAAGAACCTAATCAAAATTATGAAGATGACCATGGAAAGAAACTAGAGGTAGTGGCATAATTCTTATCAGATCGGCTCTTTGCAATAATATGATCACCTATGAACAAGCCATTAGTAACTTTCCTTTTATTCTTGTGTATGGAAGAGAGGTTGGACTGCCTTTATCTTTGGAGCTCCCTATATGTGAATTGGCCCAATAGTTGGATTTAGAAGGTGAGGATGCTAGGTCTATAAGGATGGTTGAATTAAATGAACTAGAAGAACTTAGACAGTTAGCCATGATTACATTGGAAGAACACCAGAAGCAAACCAAGAAATACTTTGATAAGAAGGACAAGGATCATATTTTTGAAGAGGGTGATCTTGTTCTTAAATGGGATGCTAACAAAGCCAAACTTAGAGGCCATACTAAATTTGATTCAATCTAGAGTGGCCCATATGTTATCACCAACCGCAAGAAAGCCAATGCTTTCAATCTTTCAAAGCTAGATGGTGAAGTTCTACCAATCTCAATGAATCAGATCCATCTCAAACCTTACTTCTAAGGTTAGTCTGAGATTAGGTATATACTATTTTGTTTTGTTTTAACTTTAGGTTTCCCTTTTCCCTAAGTGCTCTTGCACATGCTACACTTTCATTACGAGAATGCATGCCTTTTTTCCTTTTGTGGTGTTGTTTTGAGGTATGTTTCGATTGTTTCCAATATACTTCAGCCCTTTTGACTCTATGCCCAATGAATGCTTAAGACCATTGGTTCCCTTTCGTTTAGCTGGAAAACACCCCTAAGAAGTCACAAAAATTTTGTCCTATTTTTCTCCCTAGCCAAATAGTCCAAACCCATGAAATCTCTAAGTGTTTTCCCCTTTAGAAATGCAAGGAAAAACATCCCAAATTGACTAAGTCCAAAAAATGTTGAGTTTTCCTTATGTTTTTTAATGTTTTCAGAGTTTCAAAGTTTGGAGTTCTCCCCTTCATCATGTCATCCTAATCTCCCTCTAAACTCCTGTTTTGTTCCTTACAAAATCCTCTAAGTGTTCAAAGTGTTTTGAGGGACAGGGTTTTCTCCTTTTTCCTTCACTCTTGGAAGGTGGAAGGCCCAACGCCCGATCTCTAATGGGTGTTATTATCTCTAAGGCATTCCACCATTCTATTGAGCCTTTTAGGTGGGCCCACAATAGGCATGCAAAACTGTAGAAAGCTACCAAGTAGTCACGACATCATCTAGATTTAATTTTACCAAGGAAGGAGAAAGACAGAAGGCTCGAAGGCTGACTTCTGCCCAAAACTTGTGGAATAATGCTAAGTGTTTCAGACTTTAGAGATCCAACTTTCCTTCTTCTTCCTTCTCATGGGACATAGAAGATGGAAGGCTCGAGGCGCAAACTCCGCTGAAAATTTAAAAAATCAGCTAAGTCCTTAGACTTTCGGGGCTCAGACTTTCTGATGTAGTCAAGGTAGGAGGGTCCAATGAAGGACTGTCTAGCCTTGCAGCCTTAAATGACCAACCCTTTGATTATAGAAAAGATGTAACAACATAGAGATAACAATAGAGTGATAAGATATACTCATAAACACATGACACAAGATTTATCCTGGGAAAACCCAGCCTTCAAAGATAACTTCTCCTTATATTATAATTTCAAACCTCATTACATATGCCTCTAGGACTTTTTAGGTGCTAGACCGTACCCCAGGCTTACAAAATATTCATAGAACACAACATCATTCTCCTAAGTTTTCTTTCTTCTTCTTCTTCTTCTTCTGTATTCTCTGCTTTGTATCTTCTTCTACTCCCTACTATGTCTTCTACTCCTGCTCTGCTGGCTTCTAGGCTTAAAACTCCTTTGCATATTCTAAACTGCTCATCTTTTCACACACTTTATTCATACACTTCATCACTGACTTGAAACAATCTTCTTTCCTTCATTTATATCCTCTGCAAGCCTTCAAAACATTATCTTGTCAGCCTAATTGTAACGTGTAGTATGAAATGTGTAGGAAACAAGTATGTTCACCTTCAATTCTTTGTAATATTCCACAAATGAATGAAAATTGGTGTGGACCTCAAAAAAGGTCTATCTAGTCCTCCTTTGCCCTGTGATATGTTTCATTTATCTCCACAAGTCATGGAAGTGCTCCACAAACCTTCTCCTTCAACTGTCTATCAAAATGCTCTGTTCTGTGAAAGCCGATGATCTTCTGATAGCGATAATTGTCAGGAAACAAATCCAAATCACTTGAAATATGAATATGATGTAGATGACACTTTGTAGATGCTAATTCCTACTCTACAATCTCTAATGTAAAGATGCAGTAAAATGCGGTAGATTCCAATGTCTCCTCTATTAACTAGTTACACAGTCTTGACTCAAATGCTTCTAAATACCTTTGCGGCGATCCCAAACTTCTGAAACTTGGATATATCATGCCTCCTGCCATATTCTTCATAACCTCCAATCCATAAGACCATACACTCAAATGTGGTAGTCCGCATTGTCACACTTTCTGGCACTCTGCAACTCAACATTAACTATCCCAATTCACTGAATGACTTTTGGATGGTCTTGCATTAGATTCTCAGGGTTATTTGAAAAGTGAGCCTCTTCACTTTGGCCTGTATTCTATCAGAATAAATGCTACCTCTTTGGATATGTTCAGTGGTCTATTCATAGGTACTTGTAACTACCTCAAGGTTGGCAGTCTGTTCAAGCCATCCATGCAAACTACCTCAAGTTCGATGATTTGTTCACAATTCACTGCACTGCCTCATGGTCGGCGGTCTATACAGGTCCTTTGTGCGGACTGCCTCAAGTTCCCTCTTAATTCCAATGATCTAAATTTAGTGTTCTACTTGTAATTCATTGTACTGCCTCAATGATTGGTGGTCTAAACAAGTCTCCTTCACAAGCTACCTCAAATTCTTCATTTTTGTGGTGGTCTAGGTTCAGCAGTCTGGCTATAAGTTGCAACTATCTCTCAGTTTAGTGTTCTATTGACAACACCTATAGGCTGCCTCAAGATCAATATCAAATTCATTCATATTAGAGTCAAATAGCCTTAGCATCCTCTAGAACAATCATTTTGCTTCCTTGATTCAGTCAATGCATTCTTGAATTCCCTCTACAGTACTTTCTAACCTCTGGCTCTAGTTGCAACTCTTTCTACACACACCAAAATCTTTTGGTTCCTTCTTCACATGAACTTTCCCTATACTTCCCTTTGTTTATTTATCCAAGTTTCTTTTACTCTGGTACACAAACTCACAAACTTTTTCTTGCACTAGTTGTTTATTCTACAAAAAATTCTCCTTAAGATCAATGTCTCACCGTCTTTCGGTTTATCTGTTGAACTTAGTGATTCAGTAGGTTCTTCCTCGACATAAATTACCTCTATATTATTCATTGCTTATCTGGCAATAGCCTCTTTGTGACATATAATGTTCAATGCCTTTCACCTCTATACTTGAAAATTAGTTCCTCTGAATGATTTCCTATCAAATCATCTTTCATCCCTCCAGTATCCTTCTTTATAGTAAGAATTATGACTTCCTCTATTTCTACAGTAGAAACTTCTGTCATCTCTCCCTCTATGGTATGAATTGTTGTCCATGCTTTTCTCTGCATGTGGTCTTCCCTCTCCGCATTTTGTTTTAGGGCCTTTTTTTCCTCCAACACATCAATACTTCAGCCTATACAACCTTTTGAGCATATAAGTAACATATTTCCACTTCAATCCATCAATCCATCCATAATCCTTTTGTATACAATCTGTCATAGGCTTTCTCCTCCACATTTTATCCCAACACATCTTTTCAGAGTGGTTCCTTAATCCATGGAACTTGCAAGGGTACAGATGCCAACACAATTCATTTTTATGTCCATGTCTATTACAATAAGAACAATGCATACCTTTCCTTCCTTGAGTTGTTTTGTTTGAACTTGTGACAACATCCTTATTCTCGTCACCTCTTATATATCCAAGGCCTTCCTTTCTTGATCTCATTACCAGCTCAATAGGCTCTGTAATTCCTTGCTGATATCTTCCCAATCCTTTTCCTTCATATCCCATTATTTTCATGATTTTGTAACCAATATTGTTTAGAGAACGGTCTTTGTCAACACCATCACCAACAATTGTAAATTTAGTTACTTTGTTACCTTCTAAAGAAGTTTCTGCAATATCACACAAATCATTAGTATCACAAGAAACATCACAAAGCTCATGCTTAGTTCTTAGACTTTAATTCTCTTTCTTGTATGCTACAAGCAACTACTCTAACTAATTAACCTGTTCTTTCAATCCAAATATTTCATTCTTTTATAAACTTTTTTCCTTTTTCAACTTCTCCAAACTTTTCTCCAGATCTATGTTCCTTTTTTCAATCTAACCAAACAACTTTCATCCTTCTTCCAATTCTTCAAAAATCCTTTTGAGATATTCAAATAACTTTAACTCTTCTTCTAATTCTTCATTTCTCCTTTTTACATTCTCTAATTCTTCTTCAAGAGTATCATATTTGTCTCCTCCTAGTTCCGTTATCTTTTCTACCAACTCTAAGTTATACCTTTTGATTTTACACAATTCTTCTTCTAGAATTTCCTTCTTGTACATTAGGTATTCATTTTCTTTCTTCACCCTTTTTCCAATCTTCCCCATTGAAACAAATCATACAAACAACTTAATATGAAAATCTTACCCGGATCTTTCTTGCCTTGATCTTTCTTTTACAGTGATTCTTGTTATACTTTAGGGTTTCACACTCTATTCCAACAGTTTCTATCTTCCCAACTAATTCACAACCATCCCAACAGATTTGCAACCATCTCTAATACCACTTGATCCAGTCAAGGTAGGAGGGTCCAATGAAGGATTGTCCAGTCTTACATCCTTAAACAACCAACCCTCTGATTATAGAAAGATGTAACAACAACATATATATAACAATAGAGTGATAAGAGATACTCATAAACACATGACATAGGATTTATCCTAGGAAAACCCTCAAAGGGAAAAACCTAGCCTTCAAAGATCACTTCTCCTTATATTATAATTTCAAACCTCATTACATATGCCTCTAGGGATTTTTAAGTGCTAGGTTGTAGCCCAGGCTTACAAAATACTCATAGAACACAACATCATTCTCCAAAGTCTTCTTTCTTCTTCTTCTCTATTCTCTTCTTTGTATCTTCTTCTACTCCCTACTCTGTCTTCTTCCCCTGTTCTGTTGGCTTCTAGGCTTAAAACTCCTCTACATCTTCCAAACTACTCATCTTTTCACAAACTTTCTTCATACACTTCATCACTACCTTGAAACAATCTTCTTTCCTTCATTTTTATCCTATGTAAGCCTTCAAAACATTATCTTGTCGGCCCAATTATAATGTGTAATATGAAACGTGTAGGAAACAAGTAGGTCAGCCTTCAACTCTTGGTAATACTCTGCAAATGAATGAAACTTGGTGCAAACCTAAACGAAGGTCTATCTGGTCCTCCTTTGCCTTGTGATATGTTTCATTTAGCTTTGAAAGTCACAGAAGTGTTCCACAAACCTTCTCCTTCAATTGTCTATCAAAATGCTTTGTTCTGTGAAAGTTGATAATCTTCTGATAGCGATAACTCTCAGGAAATAAATCCAAATTACTTGAAATCTAAATATGATGTAGATGACACTTTTTAGATGCTAAGTCCTACTCCATAAGCCCTGATGTAAAGATGAGGTAAAATGTGGTAGATTCCAATGTCTCATTTGTTAACTAGTTGCATAGTCTTGACTCAAATGCTTCTAGATACCTTTGCGGTGATCTAAAACTTCTAAAGCTTAGATATATCATGCCTCCTACCCTATTCTTCATAACCTCCAATCTACAAGATCATACACTCAAATGTGGTAAAATGCAGTAGTCCCCATTGTCACTTTCTTGCACTCTGCAACTCAACATTAATTGTCCCAATTCACTGAATGACTTCTGGATGCTCTTGCATCACTTTCCTTCTTCCTCCTTCTCTAGGAAGGTGGAAGATGGAAGACCTGAGGCCCAAAGTTTCCCAATATTGTAATCTTCCTTTGTATAGTAGAGCTTAGGGGTGGGGTTTTCCCCTTTCTCCTTCCCTCTTGGAAGGAGGAACATTGAAGGCTGAGGCCTAATCTCTGATGACTTCCACAATCTTCAAAGACAAAGGAAAAGAAGTGAAATCAGGGGTCTTCCATGGTTAATCATGATGAATTCTTGTTGTTAAGGTAGAATATAGGCTAGATTGAAAGTCCAACATCTAGTTCCAGTTAGAATTTGTTGTTGGACATTTATTGTTGCAAGAGGAGGTTCAAGCACAAGTTTTGAATGTAAATATTTGTTCAACTATTTGAGAGAAGATATTTTTTGCATTTATGTCAAAGGCAAATAGATATTTTCAGACATTCCTTTTGTAAAATATCTTCTGACAGGCCCATAGGGAGAATTCATTATAGTAGGTGATGGTGCCTCATTGTAAAATGCTATAAAATACATAAAATCAAATGTATTAGTGTTGGTAGTTGATCTAAAAAATCACATCTCCTTTCAAGTTTAACCTTGCCTCTTTGAGAATAAACAAGAGATTTTACATTTTCATGAATTCTTTTGCTCCATGTAATACTTGTAGACACCTAAAAATGTATTCATCATCAAACTAACTCCCGACATCCCTAAACATACCTATTTCCCTTCTAATTAATTAATTAAATTTTTATTTAATTAATTATCCCTTCATCACCTAATTTTTCATCATTCTATCCCCCACAATTGGATTATTTTTATTAATTCAATAGTTCAACCATTAGCCAATTAATTAAATAAATATACAATATTTATTTGGTTAATTTCCCCCTTCTCACTAAACCCAATTAATTATTTAAATCATGTTTAACTATTTAATTCAGCCTATTAATTAACCTATCCCTACCCTAACATACATCATCCTAGCCTTAGGATCAATTAAGTAAATCATTAATTAAATAATCTTATCCTCCCACTAATCCATTTGCTAATTTATTCCAGCCATATTAATTAGGCTATTCACCCTAATTAAATTGGTCAAACCCTCATTAACACTTCTCCCCACAACCCATGAATAAAAAATTGATTTCCATGCCAAATAAATCAATTTTTAATACACATTTGTCCTAATCTTTATTAAATACCTCTTACACCCCTTACACATGTCATACCTGTTTAATATCCACTCTTCCCCAAATGAGTTTTAAATTTATTTTACTCTTCCCCATGTGAATTTTTAATTCACAAATAATCTATCTCACCTAACCTCATTTATGAACCCCTCTTCCCAAGATGAATTAAAGATTCATCTTTATTCTCATTCCTTCATTTTTCAAGATTAAATCTAGGCCCTCCACATCATCTTCATCTTCCACCATTGATCTCTCCAATCAATCTCCACCGTTGGATCAAATTCCCTCCAAAAATCCTATAAATACACCATCTCTCAAGCCATTTTTCATCCACAATTTGAGTAGTGTTATTATGGTAAAATCTAGAGCTAATCTTAGTGTGAGTTGCATAGTTTGATGAGCATTTCACATCCTCTTTGAGCATCTAGGGTATATCTTGGAGCATTTGGGTGCAAGCTCCTTCACCCTTCTTGGATTGGGTCTTCATATTAAGGTATAATCTCTTGTTTTTTGCATGTATTTGGTTTATGTTTTACCTTGATTTGGATTCACTAATCACATTGGCACACCTGGTGGGACCCACAAGGTCTCAATCTAACCTCTTGTAGTGAGTTTTTTGTTCTTGAAGTTTTGCAGGTTTTAGCACAAGAAGCTCTCTGTCTAGCGCTATTTTTGTGTATAGTAGCGCCATTTTCCAGTATTGTAGTGCTATTTTATCCATTTGTAGCGCTATTTCCTTCTGCGCTAGCGCTATTTTCTTATGACAACAAATCTCATATTCTATGCACTAATGTTTGATGTTTGTTGGTTGTGATGTTTTGGGAGCTTTGTAGGATCTATTTACTCTCTATTTTTGCACGAAAATTGCAGGGATAAGGGGAGGTTATGGCCAATTTTTGAGAAAATATTGTATTCAAGCAACCTCTTTTTCTTTGCTTTAAATCTAATCAAAAAAAGATAGGAACAAAGGATTAGTTTTTTTAGGTTGGTAAATGAATCCATAAACAACTCAAAGAACTCACTAAGAAAACTCATTTTTAACCAACAAACTTGCTTTTTGTAATATTTTCTCAAATTGTCTCATATTAGCGCTAAGTAGACCTAGAGTAGTGCTATTTTGAAGTAAACTGACATGTTTTGTGATACCAGCACTATTTTCATTGTTGTTGGCACTATTTCATGTATGAGCGCTATTTTAATCTATATTAGCACTAATTTCTGTAATAGCACCTTTTCAATCTGTATCAACGCGATTTGTATTATCAACGCCATTTGTAAGCATTATAATGCCACATATAAATCTGGCCCGATCTGAGAGTATTGAGGTGCTATAGTGAGGTTTTGTTCTGGTTCTGGTTAATAGCGCCATTTTAGGTTTCTGGAGCACTATTTTTCTCTGTTCTAGCGCAATTTTTCTGTACTGACATTGGACTTTGTGCAGGATATTTTCTTTGATCTGCAGAATTTTTCACGTTTGTCCAAGACCAACAATTACAAACTACTCACATATTTGCAAGGTTTTTTAGATTAAAACACACACTTCAATTGATGCATTTAAAAGGAACCCTTGCAATGTTAGTTTAAATCACACTTCAATTGGTGCACTAAAATCAATCATTTGGTTTATCAAGCAAACAACAAACAAACACTTCAATTGGTGCTCATAAAAAGAATCCTTGTGTGCATTAGTGTAGAAAACATTTGATTTTGGTGCTCTAAAATTGACAAGTGCTTGCAAACAAACTTAGGAACATTTCAATTTTGGGCTTAAAAAGAACATTAGTAATTGTTTTTTGTCCTTGGTGCAATTGCACATTGTGTTTCCCAAAGGGTCTAGAATTGAAGTATCCTCTCCCCTCGCATTGCAAAAGGATCTTGGGTGTAATAGAAATGGTTCTAACACTCTTTCTTTTTCCAGACCATGGGCCTGCTTTTGAGACACATTCGAAAGGAGAACTCACTAGCAATCCCAAGCAGTACTTTCATCTGGTCTGCTATATGTAAATTAGGATAAGGCGAAAGCCAAGTCCAAATTGGTATCATCGTATACCATTCAATGCTATGCTTGAAAGGGAGTATTATCTTGTGTATATAAAACCCCTAGTAGAGCTAGTAAAAACCTTAAGTGGTTTATCGGATGCTCATATCGTGCCAATCCCCCAGATGTTCCCCCACTATGAACCTTTGTTTTAGGAGCCCAAATCCTTCTACTTGTTGGTGCAAAAGGTGGGACCTTTGAAGCCACCTTGATTCACGTGGTTTTTAGTAGAGATAGCAAGGACAACCCTAAGGTTAGGTGGGGGTACAAGCCTTGGGAAACCCAAATCTTGGTATGCATGAGAAGTGAGTGCTGTGGAGGGGAGTCGGTGCTACCAAGAGCCTGAAGCTATCCGCTTTGAATAGGCACGACTAGGGGATCCGACAAGTATTGTCCTATCTTTGCCTTAGGTTATGCAAAGTGCTTGTTAAAATCTATACATCTTTTCACAAATAAATCTTTGGCTATTGTGTTCTATTGTGCTTGAAGTGTTTTCAAAAACTTGCCAAGAAACAACAACATTTGAGACATCATTTCAATCCAAAACTTTCTAAAAACATACCTTCATTCCAAGCATATATTTCAATCCATCCAACCCATTCATTTCAAGCATCCATTTCAAGTATACCCCATCCATTTCAATCCAAAGTATCCTAATCATACCTCCATTTTGACCTTAGAGAATTAATCATTATCATTATTGGACCCTTTTTTCACACCATAATCCACTCTTTTCCATAACTTCTCATCCTCCTTGATTTTGCATAACTCTTTGGACCAAATAGCATCTTTCTACAAATCCATTTGCTCACTCAAAACACCATCCAAAAAACCAAGCATCAATCAAAAACATCAAACCAACATCCAAAATCAAAATCAATCCTTGAGCTAAAGCTAGATCTAGATTTCATCCTTCACATCATATTTTGCTTGATAAGTCATTAGTCTACTTTTCAAGTAGAATAATCATCCCTCTTTGTGTAAGGTCATAAGTCTACCCCAAACAAAGAGAAACATCCATTTGTGCAACACCTCAAAACTAGATCTCACTTTGTGCTCATTTGTTGACTTCCAAATCCATTTTCAAAAACATCATCCAAATCTCTCATACCAAACATCCAGTTCATCTAAGGTTTCATCCTCCCAAAATCAACATCAAAAAATCTCTTCCATCAAATCATCCCCAAACAAACCTCATTTTATCCTCCATAATATTGGTCCAATTTTTTGTGAAAATAAATATCATCCACTCTTACCACCCTTAGGTTGACACTCTTTTGAGACTCATCTCTTAAAAGTGAAAATCTATCTAAACCACATCATAATTTCTTTCTACCTTTAGATTTGTAAGAAGCACACCCTCTTATCTCTAAATCCCATCACATTTCATCACCACATCCTCTTTGGGTCCAACAAATCAATCCAAATTCTCTAAGGTCTCCACCTTTTATCCACCTCAAAATCAAAATCCATACACTTGCATGCCCATAACTAGATCCCAACATAAGAAGAATCAAGAGATGGAAAATTTTGGATACAATGGGGGCATAGGGATGCCTCGAACCAACAAGAACAATATGCCAATTGGACAACAAGCATACAACATACCCTCAGTTTTCCAAATTCTAACATGTGGTCCTCATGAAAACCCCTTCCACTTCTTGCAAACACAACCTTCACAACCTCCCATCCAAAACATCCCCACCATCAACCAAATAGATCAAGATGTCCTAAGCTTCACACAAGACTCTGATAGCATGGATATGCTTGACAAAGTCTTAAGGTTGGATCCAAATAGATATCTTGATTACCTCCTCAAAATTGGTGCTCAACCACCCCATAACATGACATCATCCCAACCATCCACATCTAACAAAAATCCTATGACATCCTCTCAACCATCTACATCAAACACCCAACCTACAGTCTCTCAAACTTCGACCCCCACCATATCTACCACTCCCACAAACTCTAATGTTGCCACATCCACCATTCCCACAAACTCCAATGTTACCACATCTACAATTCCCACTAACATATCCATCACCTCTAATGTCTCCAATCCTACCATCTCCCAACCCGTCGTCACATCCACTACCATAACCAATGTAAACCCTTCTATTCCCCAAATCACCTTGGGCATCAAAAGCAACCCCACGTATACGAGTGCTTCCACAAGCGTGCCTCAACTCAACCCTCAAACCATAGCCTACATGAGACAATTCTTTTCACAACCACCTCACAACACAACCAACCCATCCAACGTCAACCCATCCAATGTCAACCCATCCAATGTCAACCCATCCCATCTCACGTATGTACCAAACCCCACGGTATCATCAACACAACACAATCCCAATCCCCAATTGCCACCTCACGTCCTCCAAGGAATCCACGCTTGCCAACAATACCTTGCACAACAAAACCAAAACACCATCCCACAATATCAAAACATGATCCCCCAAAATCACAACCCTACATATCAAAATCTAAACCAAGCGAACCAACACCAAATCCCGCCCAACCTCCAACATCTCATCAATCAACAAACCTACACCCCACAACCACCGGACCTAACAAGCGTAGTAAAAACTTTGATCCAAAAGGTAGATGATTTACAAACTAGGGGCAAGCGTAAACATTACTCTTTCGAGGATATTTGTCCCTACCCATTTGACTGAACACTATACATGCCTCCTTTTCCCAAAAATTTTGAAACACCCAAATTCGATAAGTATAAGGGAAAGGGAGACCCTAGGGATCACCTTAGGGAGTTCTACCTTGCTTGCCTTGAAATCTCAAACAATGACACATATCTAATGAGACTTTTTCCTAGGAGCCTCAATGGTCAAGCCGCTAAATGGTTTGCACATCTTCCCCCGGGCATCAGGTCTTTCCCTGAGCTCGCAGAGAAATTTGTCAACCACTTCTCCTACAATTTCAAACATGAAATATCCATGACAGACCTTTGCAATACCAAACAAAAGAGAGGAGAATCCTTCGCTTCATTCTTGCAAAGGTGGAGGGGCTTAGCAAGCAAACTCCCTCGGCCAATTCCTGAGAAGTAATTAGTCACCATGTTCATGACTAATCTAAACCAAGAAATGGGGTTCCATCTACAAATCCTTTGCGTGTCTACCTTTGAAGAAGTCATTGACAAAGGTACTACCATCGAAAGATCCCTTATCGCCAAGGGCTCAATCAAATTATACAACAACAAGCCCTATAACAACAACAACAAGGTCAACATAAACGTCCCCAATACAAACAACAACACGTAATCAAATGAAAAATCATGCTTTTGGGGAAAGAACAAAAACACCCTCAACGACGACATCACCGATGTAAAGGCCATCCAACATGTACAAAATCAAGTACCCCCAAGTACATACACCGCCAATGTAAATATTCCAAAAGGTCAACCTAAGCAAAACAAACCTCAGAGACAATTTACACCCCTAGGGGAACCAATTGAAGATATCCTTGATAGATGTCTAAAGAATGGTTTAGTAACTCTCCCACCCATTAAGACCCACCAAGAAAGTGAACTCAAAGCTGTGTGGTACAATGAAAATGACTATTGTGATTACCACCGCATTGTGGGCCATAAGACATCCAATTGCATGAAATTGAAACATTGTATACAAGACCTCATAGATCAAAAGAAAGTCAATCTCGAACAAACCACCCAACCGTCACCCAATGCTAATTTGGGAGCTTACAAGGATCTGCTACCTAACCACGACAAAGCCTCATCTTCTAATCAAGCCTACAATATTACGTCACCTCCCGCTTCCTATCATTCTATCGTAGGTCATATAGAACCATCATCTAACTATATCAACACAATTACTATTCAGGCTCAAGCACCCGATTGTGCCGTCACAACCCGTCATGGCCATGTATCCATCCGCACAGCCCCTACCACTGATCAAATGCCTCCATCCACATCAAACCCTCAACCCAATCGTTCATCTGTTCGTCCACCACCTATTAATAAGTACAACCTCCTAGATCATCTAGAAAAGACCCCTGCACAAATTTCCATCCTCGAGCTGCTTCGCACCTCACCTCTCCATAAAGAAGTCCTCGACAAGGCTCTCATGGAAACCCAAGTTCCCACCAACCTAAATGTGGATCAATTCCAAGGCATGGTGGGCCACATCACTTCACCTCATCATCTCACTTTCTCCGAAAAGGATCTCCCCGCCTCTGATAATCTACATAATGACACCTTGCATATCAAAGTCCACATCCATAAACAAATCATCAAAAGAGTATTAATAGATGGTGACTCTGGCCTAAACTTGTGCACTCTAAAATTCTTAAAACACTTGGGATACTTGAATGTGGGTGTAGACACTAGTGAATGCATAACCATCAAGGGATATGATGTTACTGAGAGATTGTCTAAGGGCACTATCAAACTCCCCATCCAAGTAGGGCAAAAGATAATGGAAACTAAATGTCAGGTTCTGGATCTTGACCTCCCCTACAACATTCTTCTCGGCCTACCATGGATCCATGCCATGCAAGCCATCCCATCTACTTTCCACCAATGTCTAAAGTTCCCTCACAATGGCACAAAAGTAACCATCTATGCTGACCCCCGCCCCTTCCAATACTACAGTTTCTTGGAAGGACATGACCACACCTTCTGCCCATATAACAAGGCTATCACAAAAACCATCTCACCAACTAACCCTACAACATCCACCTCTTATATCAACCCTACCAATATTGCTTCCACTTCATCACTAGCAACCCCGCCACCTAAGGTCAAGGTCAAGATCAGTCATATGGGATGTGGATAATATGACCTACATGGTACCTTTTATGTAGGGACATTACCCAATCCTAAGATGTTCGGTTCCCTAAAAGAGGGAGAAGTCTCCACAGTGGTTATCAAATGTAAGCCATCCCCGAACTTTGAGAAGAAGCAACTTCTTGATCAAGATGTGCTTGAAGACATATCATCATGGATGTATAAAGATGAAGAAATAGAACAAGAAACCCCTACCATACCATCCGAAATCTACGGCAAGGGGTCAAAAATCGTCAAAAACATGGGCTACAAAGGACAAGGCGGTATCGACCTTCATGAACAAGGGATCATAGAACTGGTTCAAGCAACGAGGAATCCCTACACTCAAGGGTTAGGATATGGACAATGACAACGTATCCTCACTAGTGGTGAATCTATCTTAGCCGAGGTCGCTATGGTTTCTCCTGAAGTCGATAACATCAACCAAGTAGGCCATCAAGACTCCTTTAGTGACTTCGCCGAGTTCTTCAAATCATCTATATGCACCATATACATAGTCACCACCCTAGCATCTTCATCCAATGACCTACCCCTTGTATACTCAGACCTCATAGACTGGGACCAACAGGCACCTCCCATCCTTGACGTAGCACAAAATGATGAAGCAATCGCTGAAATGATGGGGGTTAGAGATCACTTCCCCCTAGGAGATCATAAAGCTAGATACATTATGGAACTTGATATGGCTGCCTATTTCGGGGAGACAACCCCTGCTTCTAGTCAAAAAAATATAAAAATCAAACATGGGTCTGATGGCGAAAACCACTCTGCGGCAGTGTCAGATCCCAAAAAAGTAAAAATAAAGGATGTATCTCCTAGTGAAAACCTCCACGAGGTGCTAGGAGATGGAAGCATGGGCCTTCCCAAGATAGAGAATATATATCCTGGCAGATCACCCATCCTTGTGGAGCCAGCCCAAGAAATGAATCTTGGGACCAAAGAAGCACCTAAAATCATTTTCAGAGCAAAATCCCTCACCCTAACAGAGTAGGAAATTTTCTTAGCATTCTTCAAATGGAGAAACCATAACTTTGCATGGATATATGTCGACATGCCAGGGTTGGATCTAGCCTTGGTTGTTCATCATCTTGTAGTATGACCTGATGCAAAACCAGTGAAATAGAAGCTAAGAAAGATGAACCCTCAGGTGGCATGCCTAGTCAAAGAAGAATTGAAGAAACTACTGGATGTGGGGTTCATCTGACCAATAGACTATCTAGAATGGGTCTCTACTATAGTGCTGGTGGCAAAACTTGATGGTTGCATTTGATGTTGCACTGACTTCTAAGATCTCAACAAGGCATGTCCCAAGGATGACTTCCCTCTACCAAACATTGATATGATAGTGGGACCTCACTGCAGGACATGAGATGCTATCACTAATGGATGGATTTTCAAGGTACAATCAGATAAGAATTACAAAAGAAGACCAGCATAAGACATCCTTCATCTGCCCATGGGGGACATACTATTGGGTAGTGATGCCATTTGGCCTAAAGAATGCAGGGGCTACTTATCAACGAGCTATGATCGTTATCTTCCATGATCTTTTCCACCACATCATGGAAGATTATGTAGACGATTTGCTAGGAAAATCAAAGACAAGAGAAGAACACCTAGACATGTTAGCAAAGATCTTCAACCGACTAGAGCAATATAATGTGCACCTAAATCCAAAGAAATGTGTTTTTGGGGTTACCTCAAGAAAGCTTTTGGGATACATAGTCTCTAGAAGAGGAATTGAGGTGAATCCTACTAAAGTTAAAGCTATCACAGAAATGCCTCCTCCTAAGACACTGAAATAGCTACAAAGTCTACAAGGGAAACTCCAGTCCATCCATCGGTTTATTACTTTGCCGATAAGTGTCAACCTTTTTAGCACTTGGTTAGAAAGGATATAGCTTTTGTCTGGGGCAATTAGTGTCAGGCTGCCTTCGACTAGTTAAAAGAGTATTTGGCTAATCCCCTTGTTCTCACTCTACCAAGGCAAGGAGAGCCTCTCCTTTTATACATCTCAACAACCGAAACTGCATTAGGGGCCTTATTGGCACAACATGATGAACAAGGGAAGGAAAGAGCTATATATTATATTAGTCACACCTTGGTAACTTATGAACTAAACTACACATCCATTGAACAAGCGTGCCTAGCCGTGGTCTTTACTTCCCACAAGTTAAGACACTACATGCTCAATCACAAAACTAAGCTCATCGCCAAGATCGATTCACTAAAATATCTGCTAAATAGAGTTGCTCTTACTAGAAGAATGGAAAAATGGTTCATGATCCTCAGTGAATTTGACATTGAATACATAGAGAGAAAGGCTATCAAAGGACAGGTCATTGCCGATCAATTGACTGAAGCACCTATTCCCACAGAACATCCTACACTCACAGAGTTCCCTAATGAAGCCATATTGACAATAACACCCACAGTAGAAACATGGAAAATGTATTTCGATGGGTCATATACACACAGAGGCTTGGGGGTAGGTGTCTTCTTTGTTACCCTTCAAGGGGACACATTCCCTAAATCATTCAAAATTACATTTCCATGTACCAACAACGTGGCAGAATATGAGGCCCTTATCACAGGTCTCTGAATGGCAATCAAATGGAAAATCAAAAAGCTAACAATATATGGCGACTCCCAACTGGTCATCTGACAAGTAAACAATGAGTACAAAACCAAGGATGACAAACTCCTGCCTTACAAAAAGATGGTCGATGACTTCAAAGACTATTTTGATGATATTGATTTTGAGAAAATCCCAAGGCTCAATAACAAAGCTGCAAATGCCATGGCAACAATCAGATCTCTGGTTGATATGAAGAAAGATAGCAAGAAGTGCGAGTTTCTGATTGAAGAGCTCCCCATTCCAGCATATGATGTTCCCCAATTAGAGCTAGTGTGCGAAATCGTTAGTCCCTTATCTCCGTGGTATCAAGAAACTTATCTGTACCTCCACAATAATATCATTCCCCCCAACTTATCCACCTCGCAATGAAAAAGCTTTATCCGCCAAGCCTCCCGCTTCCTCCTCGTAGGTGACACCCTATACAAAAGGAGTCTTGATGTTAAGCTTTTACGATGTTTAGACTCTAGAGAAGCTAAAGTAGCCTTGCAAGAGGTACATGAAGGCATTTGTGGGGCACATTCAAGTGGGCCTACTCTAGCTAAGAAGATCCTGAGGACCGAGTACTATTGGCCAACCATGGAACGAGATGCCTACCAGTTTGTAAAGAAATGCCTACCATGTCAACAGCATGGAGCTCTCATTCATGCACCAGCACAAGAGTTGCAGCCAATTACGACGTCATGGCCTTTCTAACAGTGGGGGCTTGACCTTGTAGGGAAAATCCATCCACCATCATCCAATGGCCATAAATTCATCATCACAGCTATCGAATACTTCACTAAGTGGGTGGAAGTAATACCACTCACTTTCACCACTGGAACGCAAATATCCAAGTTCATCCTCCATTATATTATATGTCGTTACGGCATCCCCCATTCCATTATCACAGATAATGGAAAACCATTCAAGAACTAGGAAGTCCGCACCTTGTGCAAGAAATTCCAAATCCAACACCACTTCTCCACTCCATATTACCCTTAAGGTAATGGTCAAGCAAAAGCTTCAAATAAAACCATCCTCTGCATTCTAAAGAAGACAGTTAATGAAGTTGGTCATGACTGGCACCTTTAGCTCAATCCCGTCCTACGGGCCTATCGCACAAGCATCCGTACACCCATAGGAGGCACTCCATACTCCCTTGTATTTAGATCTGAAGCCATCTTACCTATTGAGGTTGAGCTCCCGCCTTAAGAGTATCTCTACAAAACATAATCACTGATGAGGAATACCGAGTTGCAAGACTGCATGAGCTAGAATTACTAGATGAGAAACCTATAGATGCATTGAACCATCTGTAGGCCTACCAAAATTGCCTCAGAAGAAGCTATCACAATAAAATCAAGAACCAAAATTTTGAAGTAGGCGACCTTGTCCTTATGGAAAACTAGAAAAAATTGTAGGAACGCCCTAAGAAAGGAAAGTTTGAACCCAATTGGTTAGGGCCTTATATCATCACAGCCAGCTACAGATCAGGAGTGTACTAGCTTGCAACACCTGCGAGGTAGCCTCTAGATGAGCCTATGAACATTTTGCATCTAAAGAAATTCTACGCATAACCCATCGAGTATCCCAAGAAAAAATACAAAAAATTCAAAAACAAAAAAATCAAAAAAATCAAAAAATCAAGAAAAACCTTGAGTGCAATAAAGACTTCCAATGGTGAAAATCACTACAGTGACACCTTGGATTGGTACCATGGTGAAAACCTATTTCAGGCACCATGCGTAGTGGCTGGTTCTACCATCTAATAAATCCTCTTTCCACCACAACACTCCATGCCAAAATCACCTTCTATGGCTTGGAATTTGGAAACATCAGTCACCCACCCCACATCTCCTCACTCAAGGCTTTCATCGTAGTGTAAAGATCCTTGTAAGCTTCCTTCTGTAAAACTAAAATAAAAAAATCCAAAAACATTAGAAAATCAAAAAATCCAAAAACATTAGAAAATAAAAAAATCTAAAAATATTAGAAAATCAAAAACTCCAAAAACATTAGAAAATCAAAAAATCCAAAAACATCCCAAAACAAATGGATCGTATAAATACCAAAGAAAGATATAGTACCTGAATAAGTGCCTTCTAGAATTGAATTGATAAGACTGCAAAAATCTAAACCTATGCCAACTCCTCGCTGCAAATCAACCATCCCCATGCAATTCCCACATCATCACCCAAGTTCAAAGATTTCTTTTAGATTTTGTTAACGATTCACTACAAATCACCCACCTCCATGCATCGATCCATAATAGTACTTTCTACAACTCACGCGCATCAATATCCATCAACCCTTAGCATCACACCCATCCTAAACCATTCCCACATCATCAAGTCTTGCCAGAACTACATATTCATCTTGCCCGCATCTTGAAAGTACCTTGATCCCATGGATATAGGGTATGTAGGCAGTCTGGAATATGAAGGAAGTATCCAGTACTTAGGTACATAAGATGCACCCATCCAACCCATTTGGATGATCCCTATTTACTGAGCTTACTAGATCCAACAAATGATACACATGCTAGGCATACGCTGGAAACAAAGATTGTAACACAAAAATCATCAATCAACATGCCAACTATAATCCAACACATGTCCTGATTATACTTCTACCCATCTTTCAAAAATTATCAACATCCAACAGATTCACGTCCTAGGATATATCGTTCCTACAATCGACAAGAATCTGTCATCCTATCAACACTAATCTTGGCAAGAGCACACGATGGCTATTTGTATCTTTTTGTTGGTCTTTTTTATTATTGATTTTTATCTTCTTGTCTTTCTCTAGGTCAATTCCAAAGCTACATTGATCTTATCATATCATGGTCAGTGGAGGATAACACCTGGAGTGGACATGGTCATTGTTTCTATATGGTGTGCTTGTGGGTTTGGTTTCAGCACTCCAAGAATAGTATTCATATCTTGAAGCCTGGGTCGGTTCTAGCATGATGTGCCTCATTTGCATATACAAGCATTAATACCTTAAATGTACTATATGCACTCATGGCTATGAGTCCCCTTCCTCAGCTAGGCAAGGTTATACTACCTTGGGCGTGTATGACATCAACCTATTGTTTGTGGGTCTAGTCCATGCAATTATGGGATATGTACATCATCACTTAGGTCACTTCATACCTTTGTGAAAACTATCCTACATTGCTATAATAAACTAAGAAATGCTTTCAAAATAATCTTATGCAACCACTATTACTAGCTCAAAATCATCCTTCTAATCATCCATTCAACCATACTATCTGGGCCTAGATTTTGTATCCCCCCTCTCTAGTCCCCCCCCCAATCTTCTCACTTATCCCGCCCATTCCCACCTAACACATCCTGAATCCAATTCCCCCCCCTCAATGACATGGTAAATCAGGACCTATCAACTACCTCCCCCCCCCCATCCCATACCCTTACCCAACCCATAAATCACCCCCCCTCCCTTACCTATTTCCTTACCACTAAGCCCCACCACCCAGGGTTGAACAAAAACATCACATGTATCATGACTTGATCATCACATATATCATTACATTGCATACATTAGTGGCATTTTCATAATCATTTAGTGGCATTTTCATAATCATTTAGTTGCATGTTCATATTTCCAGTTGCATACATAATATGTGTTTATTAAGATAAGCATATATTTCCATTTCATTACATTTTGTATCCATAATAAATCGTTATTAATCTGAGCATTTATTTGCATTTTACATCCACATCATAATCCATAATCACAAACATGCATATATCAACATAAGTAAACCACCATTACATCTATCATATTACATTAATAGTACATCCATAACATCAACATAACACATCTCATAAACACAACACATCCATAGCATCTCATAAAATCATCACATCATCATAATATGCATAATCCATAAAACATATTGCATCATCATAATCATATAAAAACATCATAAACACAACATGTAGGCCATCAAATGCATCATCTCATATATCATCATCGTAAAAAATGTACATTGCTCATATATACATCAAAAATATGTCATAACATAATGCCTCCAAGGGCCATAATAATCCAACTATCAACCCTGGGCTGATGAGCCCCTCCCTGATTGAGTAGGGAACCCTCCTAGACCTTGTGGTGGCTATGGTGGTTGTGGTGGCTGGGAGGGTTGTCCTACCTGTGTCGCAACCTGTTGTGGTGATGGTTGAGCTACAGACTGAATAGACCTCAATCTATGTGAGCCTGACACCCCAGATCTACTCCGCTGACTATAACTAGGAATCTGCTGCCCCTCAGGAATAGCAGTACAATAAGCTCCATAATAATAATCTGCACGAGAGGCCTACTGGGATGACCGCCTCTGCTCCTCCATCAACTACCTTGCACCTGTATCAGCTGGCTCTATAGCTGTACCACCTATGCAGAGCTACCACCTACCACCAACCCCTGCAATCTAGTGACCTCAGCCTCTACTGCCTGTCAGAGCCCTATCTCCCAGTCTCGCTCTACTGTCAAAGTGGTAACCTATGCCTGCAATGCACCAACCTATCCATCCCTATCTCCACCACCTCCATCTATGGCTGCAAAAAGTCCTCGGAGTTGTGCTAACTCCTGACACTGCCTTTGTAAGGTGTCTTCATAGATAGCTATCCTGGCACACAGGGTATCTAGCTATGTCTCATCATCAGCCTCTTGGCCTCTCCGTCATGATACATGTGTCTCTGCGGAAGTCTCATCTCCACCTCCTCCCAAACCCCCTACACCGGGGCTCCCAAAAACACTGACCCTAGTCACTGCTACTGTCATCACTTGCTACCCTATCAGCCTAACCCGCTAGCCTGTGGGTCTAATCTTCTGACTGGTAGACCTCACCTGCTGACATGTGGGCCTAGGAAGTGGTCATGTTGCCCTCTATCCTGACTGTACGGGTGCTCTACCTAATGGCACCAATCCCCTCTGTGCATGCTACGGTGGTGGTTCCCTGAGTAGTGGCATGAGTCCTCTCTATGGTGCCCCTCTCTGCAGTGGTGCCTGTCCAATCCTCCCCCTCTGATCCCTGCCACTCTGTCCGCTGCCAACCCTACCTCTCTTAGGAGCTCTCCTCACCAATCTGCCTCCCCCTCCATCAGAGTAATCATCATCAATATCATCCTCTCCCTCCTCCACAGTCATGTCCAACTCTGCCTCTAGATCAATAAGATGAATAGGCCTCCATACAGCCCACCATCTATCATAATTAGGTGTGGCCCCTGCATCCACAATGCCACTCCACCAATCCCACTACTGTGGATGTAATGAATCAAAATCAACAATAGCTACCTGCGGTGCTATCCGTGGAGGCCATCTCCTATCCCTATGTGTCTACCCAAATATGGCCATCACCTATGGTATGGCCTGTCGTAGGCCAAACTGTCTCATCACCTGAGATGGAATGTGTCTGTCTATAGTCTAATCCCCTCACCCCATGATGTACCATGTCTAAATGGCATAGGGTAACTGATCATCCTCATCTGGCCACCTCTTGCAATCTATGTATAGCCTCCATACCACTCGTGTCACCTCATCTAATAGTCTCTTCCAATATCTCAACATACCTATATATGAGTACTATAGTTGTCCTTGGTATCTGAACATTTAAGCCTCAAAAGGTTGTCGGTACAATGCTCCTGTAGGACAGGTGATAGGAATATGCTCATAAGCCCATATGTGTAGAAGTGCACCCCTACCGACAATGCACTGTCCAAATGATACACAACTGTGTGCATCTCATGGTACAGCTATGTGAGTATGCAGGGACCCCATGCAAATAATGTCCCATGCACCACCATCTCCTCTATAACCTCCCCCCAGCCAACGGAAAATCCCCACCCTCTCCTATCAAGCATCACCACCCCGCCGATCAAAGCACAGAGAAAGAGACCCTAGCTCCACTCCCCAGCTGCAAGAGTCTGATGATAACTCATGACTCAATCATCCTCCACCAACACAATCACCCCTAGCATAAAAGCCCTCTCTAATGCCAGTCCTCCTCAGCCCACATCATAAATCACTCGTCTCCCATGTATCGAAACCTTCAAGATCCAATACACGTCCTCTAAGGTGATCGTCATCTCACCCGTCAATAACAAAAATGAGCATGTCTCTAGCCTAAACCTCTCAATCAATGCTATCATCAAAGCTCGGTGCTTCCACACCACAGGCATCTCTACATGTGTCCGTAACCTTAATGCACCAAATTGCTCCTTTGTAGGCACATCAAACTCTGACCATAGTGCCATAACCTCAGGACCCCTCTGCTCCCGTGATGCCACAATGCCCCCATCAATCTACATTTCACCATAAAATCCCCCTCAGCCTTAATCTCAGAAAAAGACGCTAATAATTCCTCAAATCGTGCTAAAATCAAAATTAGCGCCAACTCCTACCAAATGGTGCCAACAGAAAAATTGACGCCACAATCCCCTAAACCTGTGCTGATTCCAAAAATTACGCTACTCTACCCCAATTTCATGCCACTCCATGAAATGGCATTAATATCCCCTAAACCCGATTTCAAAAATCGCATTACAATTACCCTAAATTCATGCCACATTTCAAATTGGTGCTAACCTACCCTAAAATTAGCACTATTATCAAACATAGTGCTACTAACCCCTAAACATAGCACTAGTCACTAAAAAAGTGCCATTTTACAAAATGGCGCTACTCACCCAGATAGCACTATTTCTAAAAATAGCGCCACTATAAAAAAATAGTGCTACCTCGCCTAAAATTCATGCTAGCCGTGTCTCAAAATGGTGCTAATCGCCCTAACCTACCCACTTTCCCAACAAAAAATTAACCTAAAAAAGTGTGAAAATTAAAACATAAAGATGGGATCGACGACTCACCCACTCGCCAGCCTCCTCCGATCGCATGTAGGTCCGCACTCGCTCCGCTAGGTGTGAGTATCGAGGGTAGAAAGGTGTGCTGCTACCTGCTACCATCTCTCTTGCTCTCTCTTTCTCTATTGGCTGTGTGTGCAAATGAATCACCTTGGGCCCACTTTTTACTATTTATAGTTAGCCATGTCACCCCCTTTTCTTCTTTTTCTTCCTAAAGGAGCATATTAACTCCTTTTTTGCCTGTTCTTCTTCCTAGTGACTTGTTTTTCCATCCTCTTCTCATTTTTCACCTCCATTTTGTCCCTTTCGAGAGCCCACCCAAAAAAAAAAATTGCCTGATCTCTCCAGGGGGCATCCCTCACCCATTTTATTCCTCCATGCAGCTGGGGCAAATTTTTCTTTGACCTAACGCCACTCCCTTGCTAGGTCCTCACGCCACGTCAAAGAGGGGCAAATGTAGACACCTAAAAATGTCTTCACCATCAAACTAACTCCTGACATCCCTAAAGATACCTATTTCCCTTCTAATTAATTAATTAATTTTTTATCTAATTAATTATCCCTTCATCACCTAATTTTTCATCATTCTATTCCCCCTAATTGGATTATTTTTATTAATTCAATAGTTCAACCATTAGCCAATTAATTAAATAAATTTACAATATTTATTTGGTTAATTTCCCCCTTCTCACTAAACCCAATTAATTATTTAAATCATGTTTAACTATTTAATTCAGCCTATTAATTAACCTATCCCTACCCTAGGTGATTAAATAGTCATTATTTAATTACCTACCCTAACCTACATCATCCTAGCCTTAGGACTAATTAAGTAAATCATTAATTAATTAATCTTATCCTCCCACTAATCCATTTGCTAATTTATTCTAGCCATATTAATTAGGCTAATCACCCTAATTAAATTGGTCAAACCCTCATTAACACTTCTCCCCACAACCCATGAATAAAAAATTGATTCTATGCCAAATAAATCAGTTTTTAATACACATTTGTCCTAATCCTTACACATTTGTCCTAATCCTTATTAAATACCTCTTACACCCCTTACACATTTCATACCTCATTAATATCCACTCTTCCCCAAATGAATTTTAAATTCATTTTACTCTTCACCATGTGAATTTTTAATTCACAAATAATCCATCTCACCCAACCTCATTTATGAACCCCTCTTCCGAAGATGAATTAAAAATTCATCTTTATTCTCATCCCTTCATTTTTCAAGATTAAATCTAGGCCCTCCACATCATCTTCATCCTCCACCATTGATCTCTCCAATCAATCTCCACCGTTGGATCAAATTCCCTCCAAAATTCCTATAAATACACCATTTCTCAAGCCATTTTTCATCCACAATTTGAGTACTGTTATTATGCTAAAATCTAGAACTAATCTTAGTGTGAGTTGCATAGTTTGATGAGCATTTCACATCCTCTTTGAGCATCTAGGGTATATCTTGGAGCATTTGGGTGCAAGCTCCTTCACCCTTCTTGGATTGGGTCTTCATATTAAGCTATAATCTCTTGTTTTTGCATGCATTTGGTTTATGTTTTACCTTGATTTGGATTCACTAATCACAATACTTATGTTTGAGTATCCATTTGTGAATCCTTCTTTCCTTCTGGGTCTTAATTAGTTTCTTTTACCTCTACAATTCATTTATGATTTGTGTATGCTTTTCTATTGTTTATTGTTATTATGTGCATACATGGTTGATTTGAGAGACTACATTCAAACTTGGTGAATCGTCTTTCCTTTTAGTTTCTCCTTCTTCCCCTTTTCCTCAAATGATGATTAAATTAGGTTTAGTCTTAGCCTACTCTGAATTACATATTCAGGGGAAGGAACCAACAATCTCTAGAGGTTTGATTTCCTTACAGGGTCCCACACTTTGAAATCATCCCAATGTTTCACTGGATTGTTGCAGCACTAAATTGATCCAGCACATGGTGAAAATCCAAGTGACAATAATACCTATTTCCTCTTGCATTCAATATTTGGAGGAAAATGATTTACTCGAAGATGACCACTAGTGTGGTCACATGTTCTCATAGGTAAGTATTTCTCACCCTTTTAGCCACCTTTGATGTAACACCTTTTTAAGTTTCTAGCACATGTGGCATTCTATTATGTGTTGTGTTGTGTTCCCCCGTATTGTGTTAAATGTTGTTTAGGTCTCCTTGGATGACCCTTGATACTCTTGTAAGGTCGAGGATACAAAGGGACAGCCTTTGTTGTGACTGTTAGTGTAGGATTTTAATTTCCTTTATTTTATTTTAAGCTTAATTAGGTAATAAATAATTGTGAGTTATTTAATAGGCCATATTCATGTTAGTGGGTGCATGTGCGTGTTGTGTCAATCCACTACATGGGAAGTTACTCCACCCTATTTTGGGAGATGCTAGAGTTACATTTCTCATTGGTCAATATTGACACCTCACCCTACTCACTTTGCCTATAAATACTCACTCCTTTGCATGTATTTTCATAGAGGTTGATTAATGCATTTTCCTATCTTTGCATCAATATTCTCTCTTGGCATTGTTATGGATCTCCCGTAGATGAATGCTTGCAGTAGATCCTAGCTCCAACATGGTATCAAAGAAAAATTATTACACCTTACCCCTCTATCTCTACCTATTTTGAGGATGCAGATATTGTGGAAGCAATCAACATGAGAAAGAGATGTGTCCTCATTTCTCACATCATCTTTTTGAATTGCTTTATTTGATCAATTCTCCTCCTAATGTGATCATTGCTCCACCATCAACTGTTGCTACTTCATAGTCCAGTGTTGCATCATCATTCGCTTCTAGTGATTCTCTGCAACATGTCACTATTATTCTTCCCGGTCCACCTCATTGGGATTCCTATCTTGCTGACATATCATCTCTATTTGTGGAGTCTCACATTGATGATTTGGAGGACACATTTGAGGATTTATCTCTCTTGTTTGATGCTATCTCAGGTGGATTTGCATCACCACCTTCATCTTCTGAGTTTTCAGATACAGTTCAGATCATATCCTCTACTAGTTCTTCTTCTCTGATTGGGCAGATAGTTTTTGTTTTGGAGAAGACATTCTCCCAGTATGAGGTCACTTGAGTTACATTCAAAGGCACATATTTTGATATGGATTCCCTATTCATCCTTTGATGTGGGAATGGCTTCTACATTCACCAGTGGATTTGTTTCTTCTGAAAGGGAGAAATGTTATTTGCAAACAGTGGATTGGATTATGTCTTCTCTTCATTGGTATTGGATCTTCTTCTTGGAGGGAATTCATATTCTCTTTTTTCTCTCTCTTATTGGGGGCACTCATGGTTTCTCTTGTGATGGATTCATTCCATGGGGGTCTTAGTGTCCTTCTTCCATCACATGTTCTTATACTTTCTTTTTTGTATTTTCTCTCTTTTGGAGAGGAGTCTTCTCCCACTAGGTTCTTCTCATTTTCTCCACTTTATGAGAGATTCTTCGTTTGTATATGTTAAGAATTGAATGCAGAAGATATCAATTAAATGCAAATAAAGATTAAACAGAGGAATGAAAATACACAGAAATAATAACATCGAGACAAGTTTTAACGTGGTTCACCCAAACTCGGGCTACATCGACCAATAGAGAGTCCAATATTATTATCTAGTAAATCAAACCAATTACAACTAGCAATCCTTGCAACTCAATACCACTGCAAAATGTTATAATACATCAACAGAAACCTTAATCCTTAGCCGCTTTTATCAAGCCTTGTGTCGGTTACAAAAATAGGGTTTTTTTATGCGCTTCCCCTTGACCTCGTCTTGGGGGCGCTGGCCCTTGACCCCGTTAAATAATTTGGGAGGAAACCACACCGATAAAAGTGGGGTAAATTTAACCTCTGAGTCTGATTAGGCTCCATATAACAATATATGGGTACCTAACATTGATTCATTTGCTGGGACCCATCTTTACGTCCACCTAAGCTATGCTTAAGGGAGGGTGTTATTATAGGATTTTATTTTCCTTTATTTTATTTTAAGCTTACTTAGGTAGTAAATAATTGTGAGTTATTTAATAGGCCATATTCATGTTAGTGGGTACATGTGTGTGTTGTGTCAATCCACTACATGGGAAGTTACTCCACCCTATTTTGGGAGATGCTGAATTTACATTTCTTATTGGTCAATATTGACACCTCACCCCATTCACCTTGCCTATAAATATTCACTCCTTTGCATGTATTTTCATAGAGGTTGATTAATGTATTTTCCTTTATTTGCATCAATATTCTCTCTTGTCTTTGTCATGTCTCTCCTGTAGATGAATGCTTGCAGCAGATCCTAGCTCCAATAGTGGCACTTCTTCTATTTGTGTCTATATTCTTCTACTCTGTGCTCTCTCTTACTGTAATTGTTGTGTGTTGTGTCTTTGGGGCATAACATTATGGAGGATGTCTTGGGGGCATCTTTCCATGTTATGACCCTAAGTCACTTTTGTCTCCTCTCTCATTTTTAGTTTTTACATTCTTCAGTGGCTCTACTAGTCAAGGGATGACAAGAACAAATAAATATTGATAAGGACTGTGTGTCCCTTCAACAAGAAAAGAAAAAATGGACCTAGTCTATATATGAAGATGGGGTTGATATATTAGTGATGCTTGAGTAGTAGAATCACTTTGTGTTTTGATTTGTATTGTGAAATTTGTTGTAAAAAACCTTTGCAATACTCTAAATCTGCTTCTATGCACTTTTGATTGTTGTGTATCTAACCTTGTAGCTACACTTTGTTATGAGATACCTAAAGTATAACCTCATGGCTATACTCAGTTCTAAACCTATTGTTAAGGGAAAATTGGAGTAAAACATGAATTATCAATAAAACAGTATCAATAATACCCAAAACTCAACAAAAAGGGAAATAATCAAGATCAAACAAACAAAGACAAAAAATTTACAAACCTCAATACTTCATAGCTTCCGTTGATTGCCTATCTCAATCAATCTTGCATGTATGAATAAGGCCCTCAGAGAGTGCACTTCCTTGCTATTCCAAGATTGTCAATGGAGAATGGTTATGATAATGCTTTGTAATGAAGATAAGCTTCACAACAATGGTAGTGATATGGTAACAAGTTGATCGCAAGTAAAAAGGAATGACATGGGTGCGAAAGGTGCGCTGTAATTCCTGCAGAGTAACAATACTGAAGGCTTGGATGAATAAAATGGAAGAACATGGTTCAATTTATAGACTTGACAGGGAGAAGATCAACGGTATAGAAAGAATGAGAAGATCAATGGTATAGAAAACTTGAGAGAATGTGCGTAAATAGAAAGAAGACGTGTCTTGCTCTATTTTACATGAGAGGAATTAATAAAATAGAAGAATGAGTTAACTGAAGAGATTAATCAATTAAAAGAATAGATTAATCAGTTAAGAGAATAGAACTAGACAATGGAAATTGCATGAGGATAAAAAGATATTTTAGCTCAATTAAATATTTGGAATATTCAATTGCATGTGCACAAGGATTGAATTATATTTAGAGATAACTCAATTTAGAAGAAATGGACAACTTAAATAAATAATAGATTTATTTAAATTTAGAGAAGATATTATTGGAAGAAATAATTAAATAATTGACATTATTTAATTTAGAATGCATTTGGGAGAACCAATTAAAAAATTGATATTATTTAATTTGTTGGAGGAATTAGAAGAATTTTAGGGATTTTAATTAAATAAATTGATTTTATTTAATTGTTGGGAGAATATGAATCAAATAAATAAATTAGTTTATTTATTTATTGATAAAGGAATTTGACTTAAATAAATATTAAGAATATTTATTTGGACATAGTCGTGTCATTTTTAGGCATTTACACCTGTAAGTGTAGCATTGGTCTAATATGTCATATGTTAAATGATTTCTGTGAATTGATTTGGTTGTCATCTTAGAATAGATTTTCTAACCAAAGCTTATATATTGCTGATTATGATCTTGATGTGTTTGTGAGAACATTCAGCGATTGCAAGAACATGTCACCTTTGGGGCCATTGGCTTTGTGAAAGCTCTTGTTCCCTTGTGTGTTTTCACTTTACCTTAAATGTGTTTGATACTGCCAAGTAGGATCAACCACTTTAAGGTGGGGGAATATATCATGGTAATTGATTAGATATTTTAGACATTGATAAAGCATGTTTGCATACACTTCCTTTTCACCGTAAGGCATCTTCCTAATGTGGGTGGGGTTGTGTACTTTATTTTGTTGCATATACCTCCTTTTCACTATAAGGCATCCTTGTGATGCAAGTGGGGTTGTATACTTTGAGCACATGCTTCCTTTTCACTATAAGGCATCTACAGATGTGGGTGTGGTTGCATTTTAAATCCCTTCTGTGGGAGGATGGTGTAACTCTTAAGTTAGTTGCACATCCTTTTAAACAAAGTCCTCATCGTGAGGCAGGGCTAGATCTTGAGTTATTCACCCTTAAGCATGTCTTTGGTGGTTTTGGTAGTGTAGCTCAACCATCAGGTGTGTTTAGTGTCTTAGATAGTGGAACGTAGTAGTGAGCTCCTCCCTATCACCTGTGTTTGTCGTGTATAAGATGTATAGTGTGTCGATGATATACTATATGGCGCTCGTGTATTTCATGTGTTTTTCATGTGTTTTATATGTCTTCCTTGTGTGTCTTGTGTGTTTTTGTGTGCTCTAAAGGCACGTAGCAATGAGCTCCCTCCACACCATCTGTTTTGTGTGTTTTTACATGGTCTAAAGGCACGTAGCGATGAGCTCTCTCCATGTTGTGTGTTTAGTGTTACAATTATTTATTGTTAAATCATGTTTTCTCAAAGTCTTGCATGACTGTATTCATGTCTTCTTTGTGTATTGAGTGCTTTCATTATCTTCTCCATGTATTGCATGCTTCCTTATTGTATTTATTATGTCTTGTGTGACTGTCAAGTGTTTTCTTATGTTTGCCTAAGCTTGGGGGCTAGAAATGGTCCTTCAAACTTAGGTTGTCTTCGTTCTAGTGTTTGATGTGTTTGATATGTTTTAACCGTAATTTAATGCATGTACTAAATCATAAGATCGTACACACATTAAAGAGGGGCTAAATGTTATGGAGTAAAAAGTGGACACATGCCTTTTAACCTCCTATTTTACATCCTAGGTCCCTGTGATGACAATACACTTGCAAAATATTCATCCTGATGTAAAATTCCTCGAAACCCATGACAAATGGGAACTAGGGGCCCATTTTATGCCTTACCCCATACCAAAAATGTGTCTAGGGACTTGAGCGCCTATACCCAAGTCCTCGCTGATTGGTCGGGGCAAATTTTAATGCATGTCAGCATAGGACCTTTAAATGGGTCTCTCCTTGTTGGCTCTTTCAATTAATTTTAAAAATGTTAGCGGGAAAGCATATATAAGTGTGTTTTTGAATTCATTTTGAGTTAAGATGGATATAGCAAACTTATGATATTGGAGCAAAGATAATTCAAGGCATTCATTGTGTTATTGTTGTAGATTTATGTTTGTATTGTGTGTGTTGTATATTTAGAATCATCATCTATCTCCTTAAGAGTTGAAAGATCTTCATTCTCCTAAGGGCTTCACCTCTAAGGTTATATCATTGTAATTTGAATCATTCTATCATCATTGATTTGTTTAGCCTCTACCTAATAGGGCATGCAATCACTCTAAAAATGGTGTTGGGAAGCTTGAATGTTATCCCGTGATTTGACTGAGGCAAGTCCTTAAACACCATAACCCCCAAATACCTTTTTCTCTTGTGTGCAGGTTACAAATGTGAAACTAGTGCAGTCACGGTAGGAGGGTTCAAAGAATGAACTATCCGGACCATGCAACAAGAGTAAACAAAATAGAAACAACTCAAAATAATAAATCAAATGCAAATTCAGTCATTTAGTATATCAAAGAATTCAAATACAATCTGGTCGGCAACATGCGAGCTTACGTTTAGGACTCACAGGCCTGATTACATACATGCTCAAGATAAAGCTTTGAAGCTCCTTCGTACAAAATCTAAACTATCGATCTTCTAAATCATGAGAACTTGATAACTACTTTCCTAAGGATCTATTACATCAATATATATCATTTCCGGACCAATAGATTCCTCTGCGTCGGCCAAGGAAGGTCACAAAATCTAATGAAGAGTTGTAACGTGTACACAGATAGGTTAGACCTAAATGCATAGAACACTTCCTCAAATGAATGGAACAAACTTGCGGACCCTTGGGGAAGGTCAGACACGAACCAAAGGACATTGAATGATGTGTCATTGAGATCCGCAAGTCAAGGAATGATCCGCAAGCCTTATCCTTTAGCTAATTACCATAGACTATTAGGATGCTCTACTCTGACAAAATAGTTGATCTTCTGATAGCGATAACTTTCTGGTGACTAATCCAAATGCTCTAAATTCTTGATATGATGTAGATGAATGAATGAAGATGCTAAGTACAGATCTGCAAGATGTGAAATGCCAAAACTGGACCACAAGCTAAAATTGCTTCTGATTGAACTACCTGAACTAAACTAGGAAAATGAAAGAACTAAAATGCAAACAAACTAAAATGCCAATGTTTTTGGTTGATGCAAGATTACTCTTGAACCAGGGATGATCCTACACCAGACATCCTGGGTTATTAAAAAATTGAGTCCCTCACTTTGCCGGGGCTAAGGGCGAACCAAGATAGTCCACCTCAACCTAAGAAATCCATGATGAATCTTCTTCTAGTCTGCCTTTCCACTTCACAAGATATTCTTTGTATTGTCTTCCTCTAGTGTTGCGTCCAACTTTGTTATCCAAAATGTCTTCTATCTGCTCCAGTACTTGTGGTAATTGCTTCTTCAAGTCTTCTTCCATGTTGTCACTGAACTCTGCTTCATGATACTGATATAGATCTGCAATGTTGAAAATAGGTGATACACCCAATGTCTCTGGCAACTCTACTTCATATGCATTTCCTAAATCAAATTTCCTGAGTATCTTACAAGGTCCAAAATTCTTCATCTTCAACTTGTTATAAGTCCCAACTGGAAATCTTTCTTTTCTCAAGTACACAATCACTTTATCTCCCACTTCAAATTCCTTATGTCTTCTATTCTCATCTACCTTTTCCTTATACTTACTGTTCATGTCCTCTAAATGCTTCTTCACCTGATTATGCATTGTCTTCATGTGGTCTACAAATTCTTTTGCTTCTGCACTCCTCTTCTCCTCTGTATTGATATCTCTCAATTCTACAACTCCTCTAGGGTTCACTCCGGTAACAATCTCAAAAGGTGTTCTTCCGGTACTTCTATTTACTAAATTATTGTATGCAAACTCTGCTTGTGAAAGAATCAAATCCCAACTTCCAGTTTTCTCTCCAACCAAACACTCAACAAGTTTCCCAAACTCCTATTCACTACCTCTATTGTCCATCTGTCTGTGGATGAAAAGTTGAATTGAACTTCAAATCTGTCTTCATCTTCTTCCAAAGTGTCCTCCAAAAGTATCCAACAAACTTTGTATCTCTATCTAAAACTATACTCTTAGGTAATCCATGCAATCTCACAATCTCCTTAAAAAATAGGTCTACATGCACTGCATCAGTTATCTTCTTACAATGTATGAAATGAGCCATCATTGAAAATATGTCAACCACTACAAATATTGAATCATGTCCTCTCTGTGTCTTAGGTAATCCCATTACAAAATCCATGCTTATGTCTTCCCAAGATTTCTCCGGTACTGTCAAAGGTTTATACAATCCAGTATTCTGACTACTCCCTTTTACAATTTGACAAACTCTACAACTTTGCACAAATCTCTGAACATCCTTATGTATCTAAGGCCAAAAGTAATTTTTATTCACCAAAGCCACTGTCTTATCAATGCCAAAATGTCTTGCCAATCCATCACTATGTTTCTCCTTGATCAAATTGTCTCTCATTGAACTTCTGGGTATGCATAACTGATTTCCTTTGAACAACATATCTTCTTGAATGAAATAGTCTAACCACTTACTCCTATCTATCACAACAGGTTCCTTGCATGCTTTCTAAGGTTCTACAAAATTAGTGTCTCCTTCATACATGTTCTTTAATTCATCAAAACCCAACACTTCCACTCTCATCTCTGTCAACAAGTTTCTTCTCCTACTCAATGCATCGACAACTTTGTTTGATTTTCCACTCCTATGCTTCAACACAAAAGTATAACTCTGCATGAACTCTACCCATCTCATATGTCTCTGATTCAACTTACCTTGATTGTTCAAATATTGCAAATCTTGATGATTTGTATACAACACAAACTCTTTAGGCAACAAATAATGTCTCCACTTCTTCAAGGATTGAATTATGGCACAAAACTCTTGATCATAAATTGAATATCTTCTCCTTACATCATTCAACTTGTCACTAAAATAAGCTATAGGTCTACCTTCTTGACTTAACACTGCTCCAATCATATTTCCAATTGCATCACAATCAACTTGAAATACCTTATTGAAATCTAGTAATGCCAAAATAGGTTGCTCTGTCACTTTCTACTTCAACAATTCAAAACTTTTGTCTGCTCCAGATGTCCACTTGAAATCTTTTCTATCACCTCTCATTGTCTCTGTCATAGGGTTACAAACTGAACTAAAATTTTTGATGAACTTCCGGTAGAAACTAGCCAATCCATGAAATGATCTAGCCTCTCCAATACTCTCCAGTATAGGCCATTCAACAATTTCTTTCACCTTCTCAGGGTCCATCTTCAATCCTTCTGCAAAAATCACAAATCCCAAATATACCAACTCTTCTTTCATGATACTCCACTTCTTGATGTTTATCAACAATTTCTCTTCTCTCGGTCTCTGCAAAACTTGTCTAATATGCCACAAATGTTCTTTTGTCTTACTGAAAATTAGAATGTCATCCAAGTATACAATAACAAACTTACCCAAGAATTTATTCAAGACTTCATTCATCAACCTCATGAAAGTACTCAGTGTATTTGTCAATCCGAAAGGCATCACTAACCATTCATACAATCCTTCATTTGTCTTAAAAGCAGTCTTCCATTCATCTCCTTCTCTAATTCTGATCTGATGGCATCCACTCTTCAAATCTATCTTTGTAAAATATCTAGCTCCACTCAAACAATCCATGATATCATCCATCCTAGGTAAAGGAAATCTATACTTAACTGTGTTCTTGTTTATTGCTTTGGAATCAGTACACATTCTCCATTGTCCATCTTTCTTAGGTGCTAGCACTATAGGTACTACACAAGGACTCAAACTTTCTCTGATCAATCCTTTTCTCAACAGCTCTTGTATCTGTCTATTCAATTCTTCATTTTCTGTCGGTGTCATTCGGTGTGCTACTTTGTTAGGCAAACTTGCTCCCTGTATAAGATCCATGTGATGACTAATACTCATTATAGGTGGTAATCCATCAGGCACATTATCTGATATGATGTCTTCATACTCTATCAGTAACTCTCTTATCTCCTCTGGTTGTGATTCTTCAGTCTCCTTCAATGTTTTAGGCTTCTTAGGAATCAAGGCATAACACATATTCTCATGTTTCAAACCATCTAGAAATTTTCTTCCATCTACCAAACAGATTCTAGCATTCCCACATACTTCACTCTTAGGATCATCCTCCAAAGGAATCAAAGTAATTCTCTTTACATTTGTTGTTATAGTATATGTATTCTTTCTCCCATCATGTATAGTTTTTCTATCATATTGCCAAGGTCTACCCAGAAAGATATGACAAACATCCATAGGCATAATATCACACAAGACTTCATCATGATAAGATCCAATATGAAATTTCACCAAACATTGTTCACTCACTAGTACCTTATGATCATCCTGAATCCATTCTATCTAATATTACTTAGGGTGTTTCAATCTTTGTAACTTCAACTTAGTCACTATCTCCTCTGAAACTAGGTTATATGAACTACCACTATCAATTACATCTTTACAACACTTACCTCCTAATTTACATCTTGTTCTGAACAGACTCTTTCTCTACGGTGGTTCTTCATTTGTCTCTACTTGAAATAGTGCTCTCCTCATCACAAGTGTTTCTCCTTTCTCTAGTTTACCAACATAACTAGGGTCATCTACTTCAATAGGTTCTGCTTCAACAAAGGTTGCTCTTCCACTATTTTATGTCCTCTTGTACTAAACTGATTACACTCGAATGCTCTATGTCCTTCACCTCCACATTTGAAACAAGTACCTCTGAATGTCCTCTTATCAAATCCTCTTCCTTCTCTTCTGTATCCTTCATTCCGATATGTACTAGGGTTTCCTCTCTGGTAAAAATTTATGTCATCTCTCCGATAAGCATTGTTATCTCTGTCATCCTTCTTAACTAGGCTGTCAAACTTGTTCTGCTTCGGATATGATCTATCTCCTCTAGAAAATGTCCTACCTCTCTGAAATTTACCTCCTCTGCCTCTCCGTCTCTGATCATGTCTCTTATTCATCTTCTCTTCAACTTTCAAGGCAAACTGATATGCTTCTTCTAAGGATGTCATCGTCACCAAGCTTAGCTCTTCTTGAATGTTCAATCTCAGTCCATCGATGTATCTAGCCACTTTCTCCTTGCTTGCTTCACTATGTTCTATTCTTATGATCATCTTATGAAATTCTTCAGTGTACTCCTTCACAGATTTCTCTTTTTGTCTCAAGTTTTGCAATCTTTTCAATAGCTCCAACTCATAGTCAGCAGGTATGAGCTGATTTTCAACTTTGTCCCCATCCAGTCCCACTTTGTAATCTTTTCTTTTCCTCTTCTATTTCTTTCCAACTAAAATTCTTTCCACCATATAGCAGCATGTCCTTTCAACTTTGTCTTTGTAAATTTTACCTTCTCTGGATCTTCAATTTCCTCATATTCAAAGTATTCTTCCATGTCATTTATCTAGTCAATCAACTCTTCAGGATTCAAATTACCAGTATAATTCGGCACATCAACTCTAGGTCTCTTTCCAATCTTTGAAATAGCTAGCAACATCTTTATCCGATCTGCTACTTCTTCTTCATCACCTTCTAGGGTTTCGCCAGTTTGTTCAGTAGATTGAAATTCTTCTTCATCATCACTTTCAATATTAGGTCTCAGTGTCAATCCTCTTCGCCTATCTTCCTCGACAGCATCCAAATTAATTTGCATTGTTCTCATCAATTCCATCATCTCATCTATTCTATTATCCATTGTACCAACAGGAGGAACTCTTCACGGTGGCATCTTCCTAGGATCAAGTGTAAACTGCCTCAAATTCAGTGATCAGGCTAGAAGCGACAACTGCCTCTCAATCGGTGATTGGTTGCATACAAGTAACTTGCCTTGGATCGGCGATCTGCTTACAACAAGATCTTACAGAATCCCCTTCACCAATTCGCTCCAAAGAATCAAACTTTCACTCTAATACCACTTGGTGTAGTCACGGTAGGAGGGTTCACAGAATGAACTGTCCAGACTTGATGCAAAAGCATCCCTGGTTCAAGAGAAATCTTGCATCAACCAAAAACATTTGTGTTTCAGTTTGTTTGCATTTCAGTTCTTTCATTTTTCAGTTCAGTTCAGGTAGTTCAGTCAGTAGCAATTCTCAACATGTAGTCTAGTTTTGGCATTTCACATCTTACAGATCTAGACTTAGCATCTACATTCATTCATCTACAACATATCAAGAATTTAGAGCATTTGGATTAGTTACCGGAAAGATATCACTATCAGAAGTTGACTGTTTTCTCAGAGCAGAGCATTCTAACAATTCCTGATAACCAGCTAAAGGAGAAGGCTTACGAATCGTTCCTTGACTTGCAGATCTCATTGACACATCATTCAATGTCCTATGGTTCATGGCTGATCTTCCCCAAGGGTCTGTACATTCCATTCATTTGAGGAAGTGCTCCATGCATTTAGGTCTGACCTATCTGTGAACACGTTACAGCTCTTCATTGGAGTTTGCAACCTTTGTTGGCCAACATGGAGGAATCTATTGCTCTGGAAATGATATATATTGATGTAATAGATCCTTAGGAAAGTAGTTATCAAGTTCATGATATAGTGATAGCTGATAATTTAAATTTTGTGCGAAGAGAGTTTCAAAGCCTTATCTTGTGCATGTATGTAATCAGGCCTGTGAGCCCTAATTGGAAGTTCGCATGTTGCCGACCAATCTCTATTTTGAATTCTATGATATACTGAATGACTGAATCTGCATTTGCTTTATTTCTTTGAGTTGTTTCTGTTGTGTTTACTCTTACTACACAGTTTAGACTGTTCATTCTTTGAACCCTCCTACTGTGATTGCACCAAGTGGTATCAGAGAGAAAGTTTGATTCTTTGGAACGAATTGGCGAAGAGGATTCTATAAGATCTTGTTGTAAGTAGATCGCCAATCCGAGGCAAGTTACTTGTGTGCAACCGAGCACCGATTGAGAGGTAGTTGTCGATTGTAGCCCGATCACCAAACCTGAGGCAATTTGCACTTGATCCTAGGAAGATGCCACTGTGAAGAGTTCCTCCTGTTGGTACAATGGATAATAGAATGGATGAGATGATGCAATTGATGAGAACACTATGAATTCATTTGGATGTTGTTGAAGAAGATAGGTGAAGAGGATTGACACCGAAACCTAATGTTGAAAGTGATGATGAGGAAGAATTTCAATCTGTTGAACACACTCGCGAAACCCTAGGATGTGATGAAGAAGAAGAATTAGATCAGATAAAAATGTTGCGAGCTATTTCAAAGATTGGAAAGAGAACTAGAGTTGATGTTCCAAACTATACTAGTAATTTGAACCCTGAAGAGTTGATTGACTCGATAAATTACATGAAAGAATACTTTGAATATGAAGAGATTGAAGATCTGGAGAAGGTGAAATTTACAAAGACAAAGTTGAAAGGACACGCTGCTATATGGTGGAAAGAAGTTCAATTGGAAAGAAATAGAAGAGGAAAAGAAAAGATTACAAAGTGGGACCGGATGGTGACAAAGTTGAAGAATCAATTCATACCTGCTGACTATGAGTTGGAATTGTTGAAAAGATTGCAAAACCTAAGACAAAAGGAGAAATCTGTGAAGGAATACACTGAAGAATTTCATAAGATGATCATACGAACAGGACATAGTGAAGCAAGCAAGGAGAAAGTGGCTAGATATATCAATGGACTGAGATTGAACATTCAAGAAGAACTAAGTTTGGTAAGGATGACATCTTTGGAAGAAGCATATCAATTTGCCCTGAAAATTGAAGAAAAGATGAATAAGAAGCATGATTAGAGACAAAGAGGCAGAGGAGGTAAATTTCAGAAGCGAAGATCATTTTCCAGATATGATAGATCATCTATGGAGCAGAACAAGTTTGACAACCCAGTTAGAAAGGATGACATAGATAACAATGCTTACCGGAGAGATGATAGAAATTTTTACCAGAGAGGAAACCCTAGTGCATACCAGAATGAAGGATACAGAAGAGAATGAAGAGGATTTGATAAGAAGACATTCAGAGGTACTTGTTTCAAGTGTGGAGGTGAAGGACATAGAGCATTTGAATGTAATCAGGGTAATACAAGAAAGAAGATAGAGAATGGTGGGAGAGCAGCCTATGTTGGAGAAGAACTTGTTGGATCACCTTGTTTAGTTGGCAATCCAGAGAAAGGAGAATCATTGGTGATGAGGAGAGCACTATTTCAAGTAGAGACAAATGAAGAACTGTCATAGAGGAAAAGTTTGTTCATAACTAAATGCAAATCAGGAGGTAAATGTTGTAAAGTTGTAATTGATAGTGGTAGTTCAGATAAACTAGTTTCAGAGGAGATGGTGACTAAGCTAAAGTTGGAAAGGTTGAAACACCCTAAGCCCTATCAGATAGCATGGATTCGGGATGATCATAAGGTATTGGTGAGTGAACAATGTTTGGTGAAATTTCATATTGGATCTTATCATGATGAAGTCTTGTGTGATATTATGCCTATGAATGTTTGTCATATCTTGTTGGGTAGACCTTGGCAATATGATAGAAAAGCTATGCATGATGGAAGAAAAAATACATATACTATAACAGCAGATGGGAAAAGAATTACCTTGATTCCTTTAGAAGATGATCTAAAAATGTGGTATGTGGGAATGCTAGAATTTGTTTGGTAGATGGAAGGAAATTTTTGGATGGCTTGAAATAGGAAAGTGTGTGTTATGCCTTGATTCTTAAGAAGCCTGAAATATTGAAGAGAGAGACTGAATCAGAGGAGATGAGAGAGTTGATGACAGAGTATGAAGACATCATATCAAATAATGTACCTGAAGGATTACCACCTGTAAGGAGTATCAGTCATCACATGGATCTTATACCAGAAGCAATTTTGCCTAACAAAGTAGCACATAGAATGACTCCGATAGAAAATGAAGAACTAAATAGATAGATACAAGAGTTGTTGAGGAAAGGTTTGATCAAAGAAAGCTTGAGTCCTTGTGCAGTACCTGCAGTGCTAGCACCTAAGAAGGATGGAGAATGGAGAATGTGTACTGATTCCAGAGAAATAAACAAGATCACAGTTAAGTATAGATTCCCTTTACCTAGAATGGATGATATCATGGATTGTTTGAGTGGAGAAAGATATTTCACAAAGATAGATTTGAAGAGTAGATACCATCAAATTAGAATCAGAGAAGGAGATGAATGGAAGACTTCTTTTAAGACAAATGAAGGATTGTATGAGTGGTTAGTGATGCCTTTTGGATTGACAAATGCACCGAGTACTTTCATGAGGTTGATGAATGAAGTCTTGAAGAAATTCTTGGGTAAGTTTGTGATTGTGTACTTGGATGATATTATGATTTTTAGTAGGACAAAAGAGGAACATTTGTTGCATATTAGACAAGTTTTGCAGAGGTTGAGCGAAGAGAAATTGCTGATAAACATCAAGAAGTGTAGTTTCATGAAGGAAGAATTGGTATACCTGGGATTTGTGATTTTTGCAGAAGGATTGAAGATGGACCCTGAGAAAGTGAAAGAAATTATTGAATGGCCTACACCGAAGAGCATTGGAGAGGTTAGATCATTTCATGGATTGGCTAGTTTCTACCGAAAGTTCATCACAAATTTTAGATCAATTTGTAACCCTATGATAGAGACAATGAGAGGCGACAGAAAAGATTTCAAGTGGACATTAGGAGCAGATAAAAGTTTTGAGTTGTTGAAGCAGAAAGTAACAGAGCAACCTGTTTTGGCATTACTGGATTTCAATAAGGTATTTCAAGTTGATTGCGATGCTAGTGGAAATGCAATTGGAGTAGTGTTAAGTCAAGAAGGTAGACTTGTAGCATATTTTAGTGAGAAGTTGAATGATGCAAGGAGAAGATATTCAGTTTATGATCAAGAGTTCTACGCCATAATTCAAGCCTTGAAGAAGTGGAGACATTACTTGTTGCCTAAGGAGTTTGTGTTGTATACAGATCATCAAGCTTTACAGTAATAGTCAGGGAAAGTTGAATCAGAGACATATGAGATGGGTAGAGTTCATGCAGAGTTATACTTTTGTGTTGAAGCATAGCAGTGGTAAGTCAAATAAAGTTGTTGATGCCTTAAGTAGAAGAAGAAACTTGTTGACAGAGATGAGAGTTGAAGTGTTAGGTTTTGATGAATTGAAGAACATGTATGAGGGAGACACTGATTTTGCAGAACCTTGGAAATCATGTAAGGAACCTGTTGTGGCAGATAGGAGTAAGTTGTTAGACTATTTCATTCAAGAAGAGATGTTGTTTAAAGGAAGTAAGTTGTGCATACCTAGAAGTTCAATGAGAGATAATTTGATCAAGGAGAAGCATAGTGGTGGATCGGTAGGACATTTTGGCATTGATAAGACAGTAGCTTTGGTAAGTGAAAATTACTTTTGGCCTCAGATACATAAGTATGTTCAAAGATTTGTTCAGAATTGTAGAGTTCGCAAAGTTGCAAAAGGGAGTAGTCAGAACATTGGATCGTATAAACCTTTGATAGTACCAGAGAGACCTTGGGAAGACATAAGCATGGATTTTGTAATGGGATTACCTAAGACACAGAGAGGACATGATTCAATATTTGTAGTGGTTGAAAGAATTTTAAAGATGGCTCATTTCATACCTTGTAGGAAGACAACTGATGTAGTGCATGTAGCTAACCTATTTTTCAAGGAGATTGTGAGATTGCATGGATTACCTAAGAGTATAGTTTCAGACAGAGACACAAAGTTTGTTGGTTACTTTTGGAAGACACTTTGGAAGAAAATGAAGACAGATTTGAAGTTCAAATCTACTTTTCATCCACAAATAGATGGACAGACAGATGGACAAACAAAGGTAGTGGATAGGAGTTTGGGAAACTTGTTGAGATGTTTGGTTGGAGACAAAGCTGGAAGTTGGGACTTGATTATTTCACAAACAAAGTTTGCATACAATAATTCGATGAATAGGAGTACCGGAAGAACACCTTTTGAGATTGTGACCGGAGTGAATCCTAGAGGAGTTCCAGAATTGAGAGACATCAATACAGAGGATAAGAGGAGTACAAAAGTAGAAGAATTTGCAGATTATATGAAGACAGTGCATAATCAGGTGAAGAAGCATTTGGAGGACATGAATAGTAAGTACAAAGAGAAAGTAGATGAGAAGAGAAGACATAAGGAATTTGAAGTTGGAAATGAAGTGATAGTGTACTTGAGAAAAGAAAGATTTCTAGTTGGGACATATAACAAGTTGAAGATGAAGAAGTTTGGACCTTGTAGGATACTCAGGAAATTTGATTCAGGAAACGTATATGAAGTGGAATTACCGGAGACATTAGGTATTCCACCTATTTTCAACATTGCAAATCTTTATCAGTATCATGAAGCAGAGTTCAGTGACAGCATGGAAGAAGACTTGAAGAAGCAGTTACCACAAGCACCAGAACAGATTGAGGACATTTTGGACAGTAGAATTAGACGCAGCACTAGAGGAAGACACAAAGAATACCTTGTGAAGTGGAAAGGCAGACCGAAAGAAGATTCATCTTGGATTTCTCAGGTTGAGGTGGACCATCTTGGTTCTCCCCTAGCTCTAGCAAAGTGAGGGACTCACTTTTTCAATAACCTCAGATGTCTGATGCAGGAGCATTCTTGGTTCAAGAGAAATCTTGCATCAACCAAAAACATTTGTGTTTTAGTTTGTTTGTATTTTAGTTCTTTCATTTTCCAGTTTAGTTCAAGTAGTTCAGTCAGTAGTAGTTCTCAGCTTATGGTCCGGTTTGGCATTTCACATCTTGCGGATCTAGACTTAGCATTTACATTCATTCATCTACAACATATCAAAAATTCAGAGCATTTGGATTAGTTACCGGAAAGATATCGCTATCAGAAGTTGACTATTTTCTTAGAGCAGAGCATTCTAACAGTTCCTAATAACCAAATGAAGGAGAAGGCTTGCGGATCATTCCTTGACTTGTGGATCTCATTGACACATCATTCAATGTCATGTGGTTCATGGCCGACCTTCCCCAAGGGTCTGCGTGTTGTTTCATTCATTTGAGAAAGTGTTCCATGCATTTAGGTCTGACCTATCTATGAACACGTTACAGCTCTTCATTGGAGTTTGTAACCTTCCTTGGCTGACGCGGAGGAATCTATTGGTCCATAAATGATATATATTGATGTAATAGATCTTTAGGAAAGTATTTATGAAGTTCATGATATAGTGATAGCTGATAATTTAGATTTTGTGTGAAGAGAGCTTCAAAGCCTTATCTTGCGCATGTATGTAATTAGGACTGTGAGCCCTAATTGGAAGCCTGCATGTTGTCAGTCGATCTCTATTTTGAATTCTATGATATACTGAATGACTGAATCTGCATTTGCTTTATTTCTTTGAGTTGTTTCCATTGTGTTTACTCTTGCTGCACAGTCTAGACTATTCATTCTGTGAACCCTCCTATTGTGACTGTACCAAGACTGTGCAGCAAGAGTAAACACAATGGAAACAACTCAAAGCAATAAAGCAAATGCAGATTCAGTCATTTAGTATATCAAATAATTCAAATACAATCTAGCTGGCAACATGCAGGCTTACGTTTAGGGCTCATAGGCCTGATTACATACATGCGTAAGATAAAGCTTTGAAGCTCCTTTGCACAAAATCTAAACTATCGATCTTCTAAATCATGAGAACTTGATAACTACTTTCCTAAGGATCTATTACATCAATATATATCATTTCAGGACCAACAAATTCCTCCGCGTTGGCCAAGGAAGGTCACAAACTCCAATGAAGAGTTGTAATGTGTACACAGATAGGTCAGATCTAAATGCATAGAACACTTCCTCAAATGAATGGAACAAATGTGTGGACCCTTGGGGAAGGTTGGCCACAAACCAAAGGACATTGAATGATGTGTCATTGAGATCTGCAAGTCAAGGAATGATCAGCAAGCCTTCTCCTTTAGCTGATTACCATAGACTATCAGGATGCTCTACTCTAAGAAAACAATTGATCTTCTAATAGCGATAACTTTCAGGTGACTAATCCAAATGCTCTGAATTCCTTATATGATGTAGATGAATGAATAAAGATGGTAAATCTAGATCCGCAAGATGTGAAATGCCAAAACCAGACCACAAGCTGAAACTACTTCTGACTAAACTGCCTGAACTGAACTAGGAAAATGAAATAACTAAAATGCAAACAAACTGAAATGCAAATGTTTTTGGTTGATGCAAGATTGCTCTTGAACTAGGGATGCTCCTACATCAGAAACCTGAAGAAGTGAACATATAGGAAGGTTGTGTAAGGGAAAGGATTTCAGGATCTAAAAATAGTTTGTAAATATTCCTCTTCAGAAGACTTGGGCACCCACCCAAAGTCCTCTTGCTCAAACAAGAACTGAATCCAGCATCAGGACACTCTCTGGGACATAATGGAGTAAATAAGGAGGTATACATTGTAGGAGTCAAGGACAACACTGAGAGGGGAGGTGAATCAGTGTTGTGTGAAATTTCTAATCTTTTTACAAACTTTAACTTGTAGAGCACAAGGAGAGAAAGCTATCATTGATTTCTCAAACACATTACATAACATTGTCAAACACATTTGCACATAACTGAGAATGAGAAACAAAACTCATGAGTAAAAACATACAAACACAGAGGGAAGATCAATATGAATCAAGATACAAGAATTGCATGAGTGGAAAACCCTCCAGGGGTAGAAAAACCACTCCAAAACTGCCTCACTGGCTTAACTAAAAAACATCTTTACAAGCCTCACTAGCTAATGTGAGTGTCTCACTGACAAATGGTCTCACTAACCTATAAGCCTCACTGGCATATTGTGCCTCACTGGCTTTTCTCAATAAATCAAAACAAAAATCTCATGTGCAAGAAGTGATTGTTGTTCAATTTGATTTGCACCATTACTCAGCATGTCTTCTCTGAATTTGCAATCCTATTCAATCCAATCTTCTTATCAATTTCATGATCTCTGTATAATCAAATTACCTGATACATTCTCAATGTCTTCCTTTGCATTTCATCTTCAATAAAAGAAACAATTCACCTAATTATCTCTACATACTAATTCAACTGATGTAATTTACACCTGTAATAACCAATTTCAATCTGCAAGATATTCACCTCTGAAATCTCCTGATAGATATTCACCTCTGAAAACAAATCACCTCTGCAAAAGATTAAAAAATACTTTTGATGGATATTAGGCCTTCAAATCACTTTCATAATTTAACCATTAATGAACTATTTGCAATCTATGAAAACAAATTATCACTGCAAAAAGAATATGAGTTTTTCATCTCTGCCTTCAAACATGTCTCTGCTATTTTCCTTCATCTCTGTCTCCATAAAAATATACTCTCTGCCTTCATAACACTAGCTTCCTCAAACTTCATAACATCATAACAAATCTTTATGATAAAACTTTTATTGCAAGAACTTAACAATACCTACATAGAAAAGCAGAAAGCACGAACTTCATCATAGTAATAATAGCAATATCTAATAACTGCATCTCTTTTTTTTTTGCATTCGGACCACACCAAAAAAGCCTAAAATATAGGCTTTTTATCCTTTTCTCACACAGAAGCTGTCAAAATTAAACCAGAAGTATACCCATTAGAATTTGAAAAGACTTTAAAACAGAAGCGTCGATTTCACTTTCCCGCCATTAAGATTGATGGATAGTTTTAAATCTTCACATAAGTTTAAAAATGAACCTGAGATTGTCAGTATTCCTAGGTGACAGGGCCGGTCACCACAATATTTTAAAACCCTTCAAGCAGTACGTTTTAAGTTACAAACCTGCTATATCAAGTCACCTTCCATTTAAACCATAAAGAGTACTTTACTCAACGAGCAAGGGTAAATTAGGTTTCAAAGCATTTATAAAGCATAAAAGAAGTTAAGGTTTTAGAGCATTTGTTCATCCATGCTCATATTAGCTTCTAAATAAGATCCATTGTTGATCAAACACTGAAATTCACCTTCTCTAGCAACAAACACCTAATGAAGTAATAAATACAATTCCCTAACAAAAAATAACAATCAAACCAATAACTTCACTTGAGGATACCAACATGATTATCACCCGAGAATATTATGAAGATAGGTTGCATGAAGACCAACTCATTGATTGCATGATGATCAACACGGTTGTTATGAACAAGGCATGAACAAGACATGATGCCAACCTTTTTGACATCAATGACAAGGCAACAAAGATGCCAAACAACAAACTCCCCCTTTGACTGACATTGATGTCAAAACACCAAACACTAACATAACATCTCCCCCTTTTTGACAATCAATGATAAAGAATACTAACTCCCCCTAACAACAAAAAACTCTGATAACCATGAAGAACAGTAGAGCTTGTAGCCCTTCTTCGAAAACACACCCTTGGAATATTCACATAAAATGACATGTCTTAGTTCAAAGATAATCACACTATCTTCTTGAGGTATTGAGATCTGCACATGTCTGTCCACCTTTACTGCTGCTTCTGATCTCCCAGAGCACTTGAACTTATAATAATGCTTTGCTTTTCACTCTTTGATAGAAACCATTGAATGCTATGATAGATTGCAACATATTACTTCATTCCAAATACCTCACCATGATCTTGACCAAAAAGAAAATTGAAGATACCACAGCTCCTTTATGAACACCACTGAATATCCCTGACATTTGACTTACATAAACATTATTATAACTGCAACAATATTATATGTGATAAAATTATAAACACTGTACTTCTCTGCTCATTCAGGTATTCAATACAACACTACATCATAAAGAAAGATTGTGACATGATAAAATACTATTACTGCATAAAGAAGCAACTGCATAAGGTACCAAGACTTGACATGAAGATTCACCCATTGCTTATCTTTCTCATACTTATTCACTGCTCTAAAGTTTGCAACATCTGTACTATGAAAATCTGCACACTACACAAATAAATGCTCTGTTATCAAGACACTGTTCTCTCATACAAAAAGATCTATTGTCCTACTTCACTATAAAAATCCTTAAGACTATCCTACTCTGCAGCTCTGTTCTTGCTCTATTACTACCACCACTATATTGTCAAGCACTGTCTCCATACCACTGTCAAGTACTGCAATTTCATTTCCTTGATCATTGCTTACAATCATGTCACCTTGCACCTTCCAAAACACTCCTGTTATATATCAAACCCCATCAACTGATCATGAAGATGAATGTAATATTAAGGAAATCTTGATTCCTACTATGAGCATACCTCACTGCACCTCCATAAAAGATTAACTCCAATATATCAATAAAGCACACTGCTCCAACAAGAGTCATGACACTGCACTAAACACTGCACTTGTCATGGATAGATGTCATATAAACCAAGCACAAAACATTTTCATCACATTTTATCTTGTCTTACACTTTGAAATCAATGATACAACAGTGACAACTTTGTACAACATTTGGACAATATTTGTCACTCCTTGCATAATCCTGACTTTGAAACTTTTGATCATTCTCTGGATTGACAACATAATACTGTCAACAAATATCTGAGTTTTGTCAACAACAAAATATATCCTATACAGTGACTTTTTCCCCCTAACTGTCATGCAATGACAAAGAACTAGCTCCCTATGAAATCTCTATTTGCTGACCCTGTACTGCAAACATTCACAGAGAAAGGAATGAACACACATTTGAGAGTGCATAGAGCATGTCTTTTCTTCCATACATAAGACTAAGATCATGGTAACATTGAAATATAGCAACAAGTCTGTACTACTATGAAGAACTGTAGATGCTCCCCCTTAAAACAAACTATCCAAACCCAAAAATACTTAATGCTATCACTGTCCCCTATTTTTCAGAGCTATCAATGTCCCCTGCATAAAACACAGTCATCTCCCATACACAGTCATCTCCCATACACAGTCACAAATGACTGTATCTCTCTTAAGAGATTGTATCACTTATATCCTTCAGCAACATTCACATTGTTAATTGTCCAATGCTCCTTGCATTAAACTCTGCAGACTCTGTCATTAGACAAGTAATGTACCTGTTTCACTCTTTGATTCATATTAAACCCTACAACACAATTTCATTGTCACTTCATTAGTGCTATATCTATCACTGCACATTGTTTAATCATTTTGACTAAGCACTATGACAACACTATCAATTGTTTAATTTTGGCAAATAAACTATTATCATTTCCATAAGAGCGTTTTGCATAGATCACTGTAGCATCACTCATCACTATCACTAATCAACTGACATATTGGTTGTCAAAGATCTTTGCATCATATATAGTTTCAAGAGACACCATACAATCATGAGACCTATTCATAATATCTCCTATCATCCTTTGACTGAACCTATATCACTGCACCCATACTATGACTGAACCAATGGACTGTAAAAACAAATTACTCCACTTAGCATACCCTTCAAACACACCAAAGCATATCACTGTCATGTCCCTGTATCATAGCACTGTCAATGCTAAAATAACACTGTTATCATACATGATATACACTTGATCAAGTTCATAATACAACTGCCTTTCTCTTGCATTATGAAGATAATACTGCCACAAAAGACAAGGAACATTTTCTTTTACTACTGCCTCAAACAACATAAAAGCCACACATCAACTTCAAACATCTGCAACTCCTGACTTGAAAATACTGTCATGAAGCAACATCATAACAAAAGTACATGAATACTGTCATCTTCTGAAGCAAGATCCAATGAAGGCTGTACTGAGCTACTCTGATCATCTTGCAAGATACTTATGTTATATGAACTTAAACTTCTAAAGTAACACACCATAAACACCTCTACATCCCTGAATAACTGTCAGAACCATGGTAAGAACACTGCCTACAGTCTGCCTGCCATCTGCCCTTTTGAGAGTGCATCAAGCAATCATTTCATAACATGACACATATACCTATCACAAACCTAACTAATCTGATCATATAAGCCCTATTACTATCATCAGCATCCTTTGCTTATTATGCTGACATACCCTCCTAATTTTCTCTTATGGGGTTTAATCAATAAGACTATGAGTATCTCCCCCTTAACTCATGTTTTCAGTTATCCAACTAATGAAGTGACTTGTGCAAGTTGCACAAGTTTAGATTCTGACTTCTCTTTACTTTCTTTCTGCTTCCAAATTTTCATAGGTGCTTTCATCCTCCAAACCTTTTTCTTTTCCCAACCTCTCAAATCAGGTAATACAATTCTTTCAAGCCTTCTACAACTATATGCTTTTTAACCAGGAGAGTTGCAATTATAACAAACTATATCATAATCAAATGACTGATAGTACCTTTGAGAACTTATGTTAGACTTCCATGCAGAATCATACATTCTATTCATTTTACAATTTCTTTGAATGTGACCAGCATTATTGCACTTGTAACAAACAATATAAGTATTCCTTCTGCAATTAATTGATTTGTGCCTAAAATGATTACAAGTATAACAAAAACCATTAAATGAATAGTTATACCTATACATGTATGCTTGTCTAACAGGAGCACTTCTTCTAAAATTTCTTCTTCTTTGATTATGCATTTTGTTTTCAGTGGTAACATTCAAATCAATCTTCTTTCTAGGAGTCTCTCTAGCTTTTGAACATTCTCCTTCTTCAAAACCAAGTCCAGTAGTGTCTCCATATAGTTTTTGTTTACCAAGCATCTTATGTAGCTTTCTTGTGCTTTCTTCAAACTCCTTATACTTCTTAGATAAAGCTTTGAGACCATCATACTCTTTTCTCAGATTGATAATATCACTCTCTAGTTTTAGATTCTCAATCCTTGCAACTTCAAGGTTAGATATTGAGACATCAGCTATCCTCTTAGCTTCTTCAATTTCTGACTTCAAACTGACAATCAATTTGTTTGATTCACTTGCTTGATTCTTCAAGTCTACAATCAGGTTTCTAGCATCTTCAAGATCTGTAAGAGCTTTGTCTTTTAAAACTCTTTCTTGTTGCAATTGCAACATTAATTTCTTGTTCTCCTTCTTATAATTCTTGAGTTCAGTTAGAGCATATATGAGCTCTCCTTCCAGATCAATCTCACAGTCTTGTTCATCATAATCCTGATCATCATCATCTTCTGAATTTGATTGGGTCTCAACTTCTTCATGCGATTGCCTTTCATTGCCACTTTCTTGACACACCAGAGTGTCCTCTTCTTTATCATTACCTTGGTAAATTCTTTTCAATCTCCTCCACATATCCTGAGCTGTAACACAATCCATAACTTTACAAATAACATCATTAGACAGAGAAGATAATATAGCCTTCTTTGCAATATCATTACATTCAAGAGCTTCTTTGTTATTTGCAGAATTACAATTCTCAACTGACATTAAAACATCATATCCTAAGGAGGATAAATACACTTGCATTCTAACATACCAAACTGAAAAATTTGAACCATCAAACTGAGGAACATCTGAAACCTTTTCTTCTAAGATAATATCAGACTCAACATGGAGAACATCTTTATTAACATCTGAATTTGATATGAATGATGTCTTTTGTGTCTATTGACCAGAATGAATCTTAACATTTCTCATGTTCTTATTTCTCCTGCACTTACCCATTGAACTCCACACACAGGACCTACCCAAGCTGATTAAGCTGCAAGAGGGAAACTGGCTCTGATACCAATTGTAGGAGTCAAGGACAACACTGAGAGGGGGGGTGAATCAGTGTTGTGTGAAATTTCTAATCTTTTTACAAACTTTAATTTGCAGAGCACAAGGAGAGAAAGCTATCATTGATTTCTCAAACACATCACATAACATTGTCAAACACATGTGCACATAACTGAGAATGAGAAACAAAACTCATGAGTAAAAACATACAAACATAGAGGGAAGATCAATATGAATCAAGACACAAGAATTGCATGAGTGGAAAACCCTCCAGGGGTAGAAAAACCACTCCAAAACTGCCTCACTGGCTTAACTGAAAAACATCTTTACAAGCCTCACTAGCTAATGTGAGTGTCTCACTGACAAATGGTCTCACTGACCTATAAGCCTCACTGGCATACTGTGCCTCACTGGCTTTTCTCAATAAATCAAAACAAAAATCTCATGTGCAAGAAGTGATTGCTGTTCAATCTGATTTGCACCATTACTCAGCATGTCTTCTCTAAATTTGCAATCCTATTCAATCCAATCTTCTTATCAATTTCATGATCTCTGTATAATCAAATTACCTGATACATTCTCAATGTCTTCCTTTGCATTTCATCTTCAATAAAAGAAACAATTCACCTGATTATCTCTACATACTAATTCAACTGATGTAATTTACACCTGTAATAACCAATTTCAATCTGCAAGATATTCACCTCTGAAATCTCCTGATAGATATTCACCTCTGAAAACAAATCACCTCTGCAAAAGATTAAAAAATACTTCTGATGGATATTAGGCCTTCAAATCACTTTCATAATTTAACCATTAATGAACTATTTGCAATCTATGAAAACATATTATCACTGCAAAAAGAATATGAGTTTTTCATCTCTGCCTTCAAACATGTCTCTGTTATTTTCCTTCATCTCTGCCTCCATAAAAATATACTCTCTACCTTCATAACACTAGCTTCCTCAAACTTCATAACATCATAACAAATCTTTATGATAAAACTTTTATTGCAAGAACTTAACAATACCTACACAGAAAAGCAGAAAGCATGAACTTCATCATAGTAATAATAGCAATATCTAATAACTGCATCTCTTTTTTTTTGCATTCGGACCACACCAAAAAAGCCTAAAATACAGGCTTTTTATCCTTTTCTCACACAGAAGCCGTCAAAATTAAACCAGAAGTATACCCGTTAGAATTTGAAAAGACTTTAAAATAGAAGCGTCGATTTCACTTTCCCGCCATTAAGATCGATGGATAGTTTTAAATCTTCACATAAGTTTAAAAATGAACCTGAGATTGCCGGTATTCCTAGGTGACAGGGCCGGTCACCACAATGTTTTAAAACCCTTCAAGCAGTACGTTTTAAGTTACAAACCTGCTATATCAAGTCACCTTCCATTTAAACCATAAAGAGCACTTTACTCAACGAGCAAGGGTAAATTAGGTTTCAAAGCATTTACAAAGCATAAAAGAAGTTAAGGTTTTAGAGCATTTGTTCATCCATGCTCATATTAGCTTCTAAATAAGATCCATTGTTGATCAAACACTAAAATTCACCTTCTCTAGCAGCAAACACCTGATGAAGTAATAAATACAATTCCCTAACAAAAAATAACAATCAAAGCAATAACTTCACTTGAGGATACCAACATGGTTATCACCTGAGAATATTATGAAGATAGGTTGCATGAAGACCAACTCATTGATTGCATGATGATCAACACGGTTGTTATGAACAAGGCATGAACAAGACATGATGCCAACCTTTTTGACATCAATGACAAGGCAACAAAGATGCCAAACAACATACATGTGGCATCACCACGCATCTCTAAAAGGAAGGATTTCTAATAGACGTTTCCTATTGCGCTATTGGTGGAGCCTCTTTTTCTTGTGGGGCTTATTTCTTCATGTAGATGCTTGTTTTAATGTAAAGCTATAGATTTTCTATGTTGTAGTTTAAAGTTTAATCATCATTTTCTATGCTTTTGATGTTTTAGTTAGTTGTTGGTTATCTTTTGTAATCTCTAGTTGGATATTAGGTTAAATAGATTTGTAGTTGTTATTGGAGAATGGAAAATATTCAATGGAACAATAAGAACTAAAGGGCCTTGATGTGCATTTCTCAAAGAGGGTCGAATATTCTATGTTTGTGCAAACTTTAGCCTTGTCTACTTTATTCTCCAATCAATAATGAAGATAAATGACATTTTGTGCCAGTTTATTTATATTCTTATTTATCATATATGAAGTATTGTGGCTTATGTGATCTATTATTGAGTGATAACATTTAGAATCTGTTGTGAAATCATGCACGTATTCTCTTTGAAAGCCATAATTCATTTGTTATTAATAATTGAAATTTGAGTCTTTTCATTTCCAAAGACTAAAATCTATTTCAGTGCATTGCCATAGTTTAGATTTTGTTCATGGTTTTTTAAATTCAACATCTTTTTCTCTTTTCCCACATATTGATGATTCGAAGAAGAGTCGACTTCTAAAAATCCCAGAGGTCATAGATCATAAATCAAGTCCCACATTTTGAGATTTCCCATTGTTGTTGGTTATATGCAAATTTAATTATCAACAATTTCTTCAAGGTTTTGTGGTTTCTTCATGGGGTTTCTTGGAACCATTACTTATTGAGTTCTTCACTTTTAGCTAGTTAGTTTGTACCTTTCATTAACTAGGTGATTGGGTTCCATTTACCATCATTCATTATTCTTTGTAGTGTAATCCATTAGTTTTCTTGTTGCAAGTGTGTGGGTTACCTCCACTTTTCTTTCTCTCCTTCAATCCATCACACTAGTTTTCTCTCAATCTTGAGAAGATTAGTTTTATTTTACATTTGCAAATGGTTTTTCACTGATGTTATTCCTTCTAGATAGACATAAAATAGTAACACACACTTTTATTTTCAATATTTTCCATCTTGGTTGTTGTGGAGTTAGGAATACCAAAGCAAGAGTTTGACCTAAAGGAAGACCCCCAAAATAGCCGCAACAATTTTCCTTTTCATTGCAAGTTATAGATTTGAGTGGGAAGCTCCATTCCTCTTTGTTGGTTTTGTGATATTTCATTTTAAACCCTTTCATTTCTATTATTCATTTTGATTATTAGAGTTGCATTTTCTATCTCTTTTCAATTTTGGTCTATTTTTATCACCTGGAATCTATTGGTGTGGTATTTCATTTTATGTCGTATAGTATATGTGACTGGGAGTGAAGCAAACTTGAGATCTTTTATTTTTCATATGGCTCAGACAACAACATGATGTGTATATGTCCCCACGATGCGCTAGTGTCCCTAGCAAAGGGCTCCTCCATCTGGTACTAGGTTCCTCTATACTTCACCTTTTCTATTATGCTCTTGAAATCTTTCAATTATGTCTATAGTATTTCATTTTTAGCATTTTATCAATATTCCATTATCTTTTAGGAAATTAATATAGTTTCTATTCACATTTATTAGCACAGAAAGGGATTGGTAACATTGGTGTATTGAAAATCAGTACGTAGTAAAACTAAAATAGTCTTGAGTGTAGTTGTAGTGGAAAATTTATTTGACCAATACTTCTTGGTTGAAGAGTATTTTTTCCTCTACACCAAGTTTTAGGAAATTGATTATGTGTAAAGAATTCAAACTTTTCTTTTGGACAATTGGAGGTTGACTATTCAAACATATTTTCTTAGCTAAAGGTGTTAAGGTTGACCCTAAAAATTGAAAACTTAAATAATTGGCTAAAATAAAAAAATTCTCAAAAGCATTTAGGGATCCTTGGATCTTATTGGCTATCATTTAGAAAATTGTCCAAGGATACAATAAAATTGTTATCCCATTGACCACCATGTTAAAAAAAAATGTCTTCTTGTGGTTAGACATGATAGAGAAGGCTTTTGATTTTTCAATCATGGTATGTGCACTATGCCAATCCTTGTGTTGCCAAACTTTTACAAACCTTTTATCATTTAAAGTGATTCTTTGAGTAGTGGTATTGGAGTCATCTTAGTGCAGGATGAGTGACCATTCACTTTTACCAATCAAGCATTGGTCAGGAAGAATCTTGTCAGATCCATTAATGAGGAAATGCTTGTTATTCTCTATATTGTTACTAAATGGAGGCCATATTGGTGGGACAACACTTTTACATATCAAAACTAATCATCTAAGTCTCAAGTACTTCATATAACATGTCTCCTCTCTTAAACAACAAAAGTGGGCAACCATGCTATGAGGCTATAGTCATGAAATTCTTTACAAAAAGGGGAATATGAATGTGGTGGTTGGTGCCATGTCCCAATAATTTGATGACCAAGGGACCTTATGTGATATATCCTTTCCAAATCTAGATTATTATAGTCGATCTAATAGAAATGGTTCAAAAGGATGTGATAATTCAACCTTTTCATTAGATACAAAATGGTTCCACAACTAAGCCTAGATAGACTTGGGATGGTAGTTACTTATGCTACAAAAGGTGAATTATGTTTTTTACAAATTCTACTCTTCAATCCCAACTATTATAGGAACTATAGGCACCATCTTTCATAGGGAATTTTAGCTTCATAAAGACATATGAAGGGATTAAACCCATTTTTTAAAGGTTTGTATGAAAATAACATTAAAGATATTGTCATAGAATGTCATACAAGCCCATGACAAAAAGGAAAAAATTTAGGTCCTTGCACCCTACAACCATTGCCCATTTTGATTGTCATATAGACTAATATTTCCATGTATTTTATTAAATAATTGTGCCATTCAAGTGACAAGTCAATCATTCTCGTGGTAGTGGATTGTCTCTCCAAATATGCTTACTTTTGTTCCTTAGCCCATTTGTATCACATCTATTGTTGCCAAAGTTTACTTTGACTAATCTTCCACCCTCCATGGGATGCCCACTTCCATTTTCTATGATCATGTTCCCACATTCACTAGTAAATTTTGGTAGCATTGTGTACACAATTGTTCTTAGCTAGGATTGAAAAGTTATGGCTAATATTATGTGTTTGTTCTATAGTCTCTTTGATTTAATGGTCTAATTCATAAATAGTGAATTGACCCAATATTTTAGAGCTCTAACTATAGAGGATTTGACCTTCCCTTAGTCATTCTATCCTATTTCTAAGGTACAAAGACAGTAATTTTTTTTTGGTGTTAATTGCTAACCAATACTCTATAGAGTGCAAGATATCATTGGTCTCTTAGGACGAGACTTCTCTTAGCTTTTGAGGGTCTTTTAATATACCAAAAGGTACGTGGAAGCTCAAGTTTGTCTCTAAATATTGTTGGAGACTTAGGTATTGGACTTAAACAACCCTTATTTCACTAGTCCCTTTATAGAGAATTTATCTCAGCTAGAAACAATAACTCTTTACAAAATTTTAAAACTTCTAACATAGGGTTTCCAACCTAAATATCTACTACAATTTTTTTTGAAAAAAATACTTATTACTTCACTCTACTTTCACCACTTTTTTATCACCAAGATCACTTAAAAACAAGGTGAGAGCAAACAATGGGTAGTTGAAGTAAGTCAATAACTTGATATTGCTACAATCTCATGATGGCACACTCACACACACACCTACTCTCTGATACCAAAATGATGGACAGTAGTCTCATAAACAATCTTTAATTTGCAGGGCTTTCTTATGGACAATAGACACACACTGAACAAATTGATCTTCCTATTTCAAATTGCAATATTATTTAATGAAAATGCTTACAAAATGGAGAGTGATGTAACCGAAACTAGGTCAGTCCTTCAATACTGTTCTTTCACCCTCGTTGAGGGTTTGATACAGACAAGAAAGTAGTCTCCAGTGTATATATGATGCATTAAGTCACATTTGCTTAGAAAGAAACAAATGCTAATGCATTCCTCACATTATCTCATGCCTACCCACACCTTCCTATCTTCGTGGTGATCACCATCAGCCTCAGCAAGTTCTTTACTACTGTCCACATTCATTATGTAAAACCCTTCCTTTCACTGACAGAAAATACGTTGTATATCTGCACATATAATCCTCTGTTTATGTTCTGGTTAGCTCAAAATCCTAATGTTTATCGCCTATGTATCCTTCTCTATTCTATGCATTGATTCTCTGGTTCTGTCTCCTATCAAAAAACTGATGTCCCAAAACTGTTATACTCAGCAAACGTAGCCTATGTAACCGATTTCATGTGTCTTCTCTGATGGTGTCAGATTGTCATTGATGTCAAAAAGGTCTTGCAGGATCTTGGGTTGATATTAAGGTCACTAATCAGGAGCTTGGTCTTTGTGAATGCTTGGTCATCAAGGTTGGAACAAGGATAAGTTTATGACATCATATCACGATAGAGCAATGAAATAATCTTTGTTTGAAGTGATCTATACAGATGCAGATATTAGTTGAGATAGCGTGCATCTTCATGATTATCAATTGTGTTGTTGCTAAGCATGTTCATAGTATAAGTTGGAATATCAGATGATGGTGTATAACTCTCATGTAGTGTGGTGTGGAACATCATATCTCGTAGTTGGATATCTAAAATCATATGATAAGTTATCTCCACTTATGGTAACCTGCTGGAGTACTGAGAGGTCATGGGCAACCAGCGTTTTTTCACCGTGTCTATTGTCCACACCAGTCATCTTATAAGGAGTTTGAGCGGTAAAAAGAATTTCAAATGAAAAATGTTGAAATGCCCCCTAAAGAAGAGCCCAATTCATATATAAGACATCAAAATATTTTTGAAAAGTATAAGGCATCAAAATTCTTTTGGGAGACCATGACTTTGGTCATGAAAAAAAAGAAGGGCATCATTCAAAGATTCATTGATTTATTCACAAAAGACAATTGATTTTTTCCTTGTTTAAATGAGCTTCTAAATTCGAGGGGGAATAATTTATTAAAAAGAATGTCGGTTGCTCATATAACGAAGTCAATGTATTTGAAGCCCGATTTCTTGAAGAGGATTAAATGGGCATGTTTCTTAGACCATAAGGAAACAAAATAAAGTTTTTTCTAAGCCCGATGAAGTGAAGCATCGAATGGGGAGCAATATTTATTAAAAAAAATAAGGCATGGAATTACCGTTTTTTTTAGAGGAGTATGGAGGATATAAGTGCATGAGCCCGATTTATATAAGAGCCTTCTTTTAAGTGGGAGCTACCATTTTTTATGGAGAGTTTGTTTTTGTTTTAAAAAAAGCCATCGAATGACTTAAGTTAAAAAGGCTTTTCTTAATATGTTTGAGGATTTCAATTAAGTCATATTTATGACTTTATCTTGTTTTTAAGATTTTTTTTGGTTTTTTTTTTAAATACCATGAATAAAGTCTAAATGTTTTTTTTTAAGGAGTTTAAAAAGGCATAAAATATGGGATTCTTTTAAAAGACATAAAGTTGGAGTTTTTAAAGAAATTGTTTTAGATTCTTTTTAGAAGATTTCTAAAAAAAAAAAAAAAGGGATTTTATTCTATTCTCATGGCATTTGTTAAGAGGGAAAGTTTTTGATAATTTTTTTTTAAGAGGATGAGGGCAGAATGTTTAAGAAAATTGAGTGAAGATTTTTTATGGAAGACATAAGAGAATGAGATTTGATTTTTTTTATTGAAGATTTTTGGCAAATGGGATTTTGAAAAGTATTTCTACAGATTGAAGTTGAAAAAGATTTTTTGAAGAACTCAGGATATGAAAAGTTTTTTGGAGATTATTTTTTTCAGAGATGAATTGATTGAAGACTTTATTTGCAGAGAAATTTCTTGAAGAATATGAAAAGTCTTTTGATGCAGGTGAATGGATTACAAGATTGGTTTATTGCAGAGCAAGAGAAGATGAATGATCATCTGTTATTTAATGGGCTTAGAGGTGCTTTGATTATTGAGAGTTGAAGAGCAGAGCATCATACAACTATGAAGATCACTTTATATGCATGCATGAGCTAATTTGTAGTGAAAAATGTTCTTGATACATGATCAGATGTTTTTCAAAATAATATGCAGAGGAAGATATTGATATTGAATTGTAGAGATAAGAGTATTGAAATTTTGTTCACAGGAAGTTGCTTTCAGAGAGATGTGTAAAAGGAATTATTTATATGGTCTTGACTTGAAAATCAAACAGGAGAAATCAGGGTGTATGATGAAACACAGAGTGTAAAAGGTGCAAATCAGATTGAACAAGCAATCATTTCTTGCACATGAGTTTTTGTTTTTTTTTTTGAGAAAAGCCAGTGAGGCATGGTATGCCAGTGAGGCTCAATTGTCAGTGAGACACATATTGTAGCCAGTGAGGCTTCTTTGTAGCCAGTGAGGCATGTTTTTTCAGTTAAGCCAGTGAGGCAGTTCTGGAGTGGTTTTTCTACCCCTGGAGGGTTTTCCACTTGTGCAATTCTTGTGTCTTGGTTCATGTTGATCTTCTCTCTGTAGTTGTATGTTTTACTCATGAGTTTTGTTTTTCATTCTCAGATTATATGCATATGTATTTGACAATGTTATGTGATATGTGATAGCTTTCTCTCCTTGTGTTCTGCAAGTTAAAGTTTGTAAAAAGATTAGAAATTTAACACAACACTGATTCACCCCCCCTCTCAGTGTTGTCCTTGACTCCTACAATTGGTATCAGAGCCAGGTTTTCCCTTTTGCAGCTTAATCAGCTTGGGTAGGTCCTGTGTGTGGAGTTCAATGGGTAAGTGCAGAAGAAATAAGAATAAAAATGTCAAGCTTCATTCTAGTCAAAAGGTTCAAAAGACATCATTCATATCAAATCCAGATGTTGATATAAAGTCAGTGGATAAATATGTTGTCCAAGTTGAATCTAATATTGTTTCAGATGTTCCTCAGTTTGATGGTTCAAATTTTTCAGTTTGGTATGTTAGAATGCAAGTATATTTATCCTCCTTAGGATATGATGTTTTAATGTCAGTTGAAATTGGTATTTCTACAAATAACAAAGAAGTTCTTGAATATAATGATATTGCAAAGAAGGCTATATTATCTGCTCTGTCTAATGATGTTATTTGTAAAGTTATGGATTGTGTTACAGCTCAGGATATGTGGAGGAGATTGAAAAGGATTTATCAAGATAATGATAAAGAAGGGGACACTCTGGTGTGTGATGAAAGTAGCAATGAAAAGAGACTTTCAAATGAAGGAGTTGAAGTTCAATCCCAATCAAATTCAGAAGAAGCTAGCATCACAAGTGATGATGATCAGGATTATAATGAACAAGATTGTGAGATTGATTTGGAAGGAGAGCTCATATATGCTCTGAGTGAGCTCAAGAATTATAAGAAGGAGAACAATAAATTAATGATGCAGTTGCAGCAAGAAAGAGAATCTAAAGATAATGTACTTTCAAAACTTGAAATTGTATCTACAGATCTTGAAGAGGCAAAATGTCAAATTATAACTTTAAAGACATATATTGATGATTCTGACAAACTAATTGCTAGATTGAAGACAAAAAATTGAAGAAGCTAAGAGGATAGCAGATGTTTCAATATCTGACCTTGAAGTTAGAAGGATTGAGAATCTAAAACTAGAATCAGAAATAGTCTCTTTAAGAAAAGAGTTAGAAAAGGCTTCCTCTAAGTTACACAAGAATCTGCTATTTGAAAAGAGTACTGAAGAAGGGGAATGTTCCAAATCTAGAGGGACTCCTAGAAGGAAAATTGATTTAAGTCATGTTGCCACAGAAGGAAAAAGGAAGAGTGAAGCTGAACAGAAAATGAGAGATGAATTTGTGCACAGAAGAAATTTTAGAAAACCTACATCTATTAGACAAGCTTACATGTACAGGTATAACTATTCATTTAATGGTTACTGTTATACTTGTAATCATTTTGGTCATAAAGCAGTTGATTGCAAAAGGAATACTAACCTTGTATGTTACAAGTGCAATAATGTTGGACATATTCAAAGAGACTGCACAATGAACAGAGTGTATGATCCCTCATGGAAGTCTAGCATGAGTGCTCAAAGGTATTATCAGTCATTTGGTTATGATTATAACATAATTTGTTATAATTGCAACTCTCTTGGTCATAAAGCACACAGTTGCAGGAGAGCATCACCTAATTTGAAAGGTTGGGAAAAGAAAAAGGTTGAAAAAGTTTGGAGGAAGAAAGAACCCATGAAAATTTGGAGATTGAAACAAAGGCAAAAGAGTACAGATTCTAAACTTGTGCATCTTGCACAAGTAACTTCATCAATTGCATAATATATGGCATGAAGTAAGGGGGAGGTATCAAATGTTCTATCAGTTAACCCCAAGAAGTTTCAAGAAGGAGATCATTTGATTTAATGATCTTGTCTGTCTTGCCAATCTTGTGAGATAGTTGTTGATGATGTTGCTAACAATGTTGATGTTCAGTATGTGACAGTGTTTCAGGTGTTCTTTGGCTTATTATGCTTTCAAGATATTGAAAAAGTGTTTCAGAAGTTTAAATGCACAAATTGTTAGACAAATGATCCTGACTACAAAGGTTGAATTGTCATGGTATTGCAATCCAAAGTGTTTTGGAAAGTGTTGTTGCAATAATATCTTGATTTGAATGATAAAGTCAAGAAACATCAGTTCTTGTTGATTGCAGTATGTTTCAGATATGATTATGTATATATCAGATTTGACAGTGTGTTGTATATCAGATTTGACAGTGTAAAATGTGCAGGAACAGCAAGATGGTCTTCATTCTATTCATGTCAAGAAAAGGTGTCAGAATATGCAGGATGATAGTTCATATCAGGAAATTAGTTTGATGATTATATCTATTACTTTGTTGAGTTATGTTTTATGACATGTATCTTGGAGCTTTCAGGTGTTTTGAAGATAGTGATAAACTAGAGATATTAAGGAGTTTTCTGATTTCACATGTTCCATTGATGATCTTCCTCTTTAATATGGTTTAGAAAGGTTTGTTCAAATTGTGTGGCTCCAGTTTTGAAGTGGTATCAGGTATGTGCTTCAAGCTATAACAATCTAGAGTTTCTTCTGTCATTGTTGGTGAGTCTTGTATTTCATCAAATCAGAGGCAAGTAAAGGTCTTATAAAATGATCTTCATGACATCTTGTGTTGAGAGCTGTGTGATGAGGAGTCTTCATGATTTTTGCCTGCAAAATTGTTCATCAAAGAATACTGGTGTGTTTATGTTTTCTTTGCTAAATGTTCATAAAGTTGATTTTGATGTCAAAAGGTGTTTAATGGTGCCATGATTTTTTCTTAGCATGGAAGGTTGGATGTCAGTAATTGGATGGTATACTTCAAGTTGATATGTTGCTTCAGGACTAATTCAGGAAGTGGATCAGTGCTGAGTTGAGTTGAGTTATGTTGATTTTTCTTGTCAGTGTTTACCAGAGATGTTTTCCAGAGACATTTATGAGTAGTGATTTGTTTGTGAAGTTTATCACAGTGGAAGCAAATAGATTCATTGGAGATTTGTCATATGGGTCAAAAAGTGTTTTTGTTTGAAGAAGAATTGTTTGTTTTGAAAGTTTGTCTTTCAATCACATGTGAGTTCATCAGGAGTGTGTCAGTCTTCATCTTCATAATGGTATTGTCATCAGATGTAAGTTTCATGGTATCTTTTTGCTCTCAAGTTTGAAATGTTGATATTCAGGGTAAGTTTAGCAAAATTGCATTCAGTGCCTTCAATACTTTGAAAAACAAGTGGTATCAAAGATTTTGGTAAGTGGTTCTTATTTTTTGGTTAAAGATAACAAGATAACGGGAGTTTATGTCTTCAAGGTGCTCTTAATTCAATGTGATTACAATTGTTATGATCATGCTATAACATCTTTCAGTGGAGTTGTTCTCAGGGGGAGTTGTTTCAGGCTTTGTCATCAGATGTCAAAAAGGGGGAGAAAGATAAATTGCTTCATGAAGTTTTGTCATCAATGACAAAGGGGGAGATTGATGGTGTCAGATTGTCATTGATGTCAAAAAGGTCTTGCAGGATCTTGGGTTGATATTAAGGTCACTAATCAGGAGCTTGGTCTTTGTGAATGCTTGGTCATCAAGGTTAGAACAAGGATAAGTTTATGACATCATATCACGATAGAGCAATGAAATAATCTTTGTTTGAAGTTATCTATACAGATGCAGATATTAGTTGAGATAGCATGCATCTTCATGATTATCAATTGTGTTGTTGCTAAGCATGTTCATAGTATAAGTTGGAATATCAGATGATGGTGTATAACTCTCATGTAGTGTGGTGTGGAACATCATATCTCGTAGTTGGATATCTAAAATCATATGATAAGTTATCTCCACTTATGGTAACCTGCTGGAGTACTGAGAGGTCATGGGCAACCAGCGTTTTTTCACCGTGTCTATTGTCCACACCAGTCATCTTATAAGGAGTTTGAGCGGTAAAAAGAATTTCAAATGAAAAATGTTGAAATGCCCCCTAAAGAAGAGCCCAATTCATATATAAGACATCAAAATATTTTTGAAAAGTATAAGGCATCAAAATTCTTTTGGGAGACCATGACTTTGGTCATGAAAAAAAAGAAGGGCATCATTCAAAGATTCATTGATTTATTCACAAAAGACAATTGATTTTTTCCTTGTTTAAATGAGCTTCTAAATTCGAGGGGGAATAATTTATTAAAAAGAATGTCGGTTGCTCATATAACGAAGTCAATGTATTTGAAGCCCGATTTCTTGAAGAGGATTAAATGGGCATGTTTCTTAGACCATAAGGAAACAAAATAAAGTTTTTTCTAAGCCCGATGAAGTGAAGCATCGAATGGGGAGCAATATTTATTAAAAAAAAATAAGGCATGGAATTACCGTTTTTTTTAGAGGAGTATGGAGGATATAAGTGCATGAGCCCGATTTATATAAGAGCCTTCTTTTAAGTGGGAGCTACCATTTTTTATGGAGAGTTTGTTTTTGTTTTAAAAAAAGCCATCGAATGACTTAAGTTAAAAAGGCTTTTCTTAATATGTTTGAGGATTTCAATTAAGTCATATTTATGACTTTATCTTGTTTTTAAGATTTTTTTTGGTTTTTTTTTTTAAATACCATGAATAAAGTCTAAATGTTTTTTTTTAAGGAGTTTAAAAAGGCATAAAATATGGGATTCTTTTAAAAGACATAAAGTTGGAGTTTTTAAAGCAATTGTTTTAGATTCTTTTTAGAAGATTTCTAAAAAAAAAAAAAAGGGATTTTATTCTATTCTCATGGCATTTGTTAAGAGGGAAAGTTTTTGATAATTTTTTTTTAAGAGGATGAGGGCAGAATGTTTAAGAAAATTGAGTGAAGATTTTTTATGGAAGACATAAGAGAATGAGATTTGATTTTTTTTTATTGAAGATTTTTGGCAAATGGGATTTTGAAAAGTATTTCTACAGATTGAAGTTGAAAAACATTTTTTGAAGAACTCAGGATATGAAAAGTTTTTTGGAGATTATTTTTTTCAGAGATGAATTGATTGAAGACTTTATTTGCAGAGAAATTTCTTGAAGAATATGAAAAGTCTTTTGATGCAGGTGAATGGATTACAAGATTGGTTTATTGCAGAGCAAGAGAAGATGAATGATCATCTGTTATTTAATGGGCTTAGAGGTGCTTTGATTATTGAGAGTTGAAGAGCAGAGCATCATACAACTATGAAGATCACTTTATATGCATGCATGAGCTAATTTGTAGTGAAAAATGTTCTTGATACATGATCAGATGTTTTTCAAAATAATATGCAGAGGAAGATATTGATATTGAATTGTAGAGATAAGAGTATTGAAATTTTGTTCACAGGAAGTTGCTTTTAGAGAGATGTGTAAAAGGAATTATTTATATGGTCTTGACTTGAAAATCAAACAGGAGAAATCAGGGTGTATGATGAAACACAGAGTGTAAAAGGTGCAAATCAGATTGAACAAGCAATCATTTCTTGCACATGAGTTTTTGTTTTTTTTTTTGAGAAAAGCCAGTGAGGCATGGTATGCCAGTGAGGCTCAATTGTCAGTGAGACACATATTGTAGCCAGTGAGGCTTCTTTGTAGCCAGTGAGGCATGTTTTTTCAGTTAAGCCAGTGAGGCAGTTCTAGAGTGGTTTTTCTACCCCTGGAGGGTTTTCCACTTGTGCAATTCTTGTGTCTTGGTTCATGTTGATCTTCTCTCTGTAGTTGTATGTTTTACTCATGAGTTTTGTTTTTCATTCTCAGATTATATGCATATGTATTTGACAATGTTATGTGATATGTGATAGCTTTCTCTCCTTGTGTTCTGCAAGTTAAAGTTTGTAAAAAGATTAGAAATTTAACACAACAGTGATTCACCCCCCCTCTCAGTGTTGTCCTTGACTCCTACATTCTCCAACTTTCAGCAATCTATCCGCCTCTGTCCCTATGTTTTGGAGGGTTCTCCACTAGTTTTCTAATCCCTGAAGAAAGAACACACCGAACTCTCCCAAAAAGCATAATTGATTCTTGATTGTGTGGTCTCGGAGAAGGTGACATGAAATTCCTAGGTTTTGTTACCTAAATGCTTCAATATACACAACTTCCAACTTTTGCCTCAGTGGACACTTTGTAAACTTTGCATAAGGTGTCGTAGCCAAGGGGAGAACCAGTCCATCATTTCAAATTTCAAATGTGACTTTTCAGTGGAAAACTATATGACAAGCCTCAAAGGGTATATGAACTCTAAATGAAACCACACAACACTAAAACAAGACAATGAAACTTCAAAACGGAGAAAATGGACTGATGCTTCTACATCAGGCTTCCCAGAAGACAAAAGAAAGCATGTGCTCCTACACATGAAGTCATCATTAGAATTATACCTCACGGTTCTTTTTCTTCCGCTTCTTCCAACATTGTTCTGGAGCAAGTATCATCCTTTTCCGGCATTGTTGCACGCCTTCTGTTTTTACACTCATGGATTTACAACTGTCATTTACCATCCTCCTCCAAGGTCTTCTTGCCCAATCTTTAATAGAGATGATTTTATGGAAATTAAAGATTTCCATATCTTTAAATTCATTCACTCTGTCCATTTGTCTTTTAGCTACATCAAAATCTTTCATAGCTTTATATAAATCTGCCCTTACTATTTCATATTCGATGTCACATTCTACAACTTCATCATTCATTTGTTCCAACCTCTCTCCTTTGTAGGCCAACATCTTCCTTAGCAAACCATCTTGGATTCCACCATTCACAACACAACCTTTATTAAAATCCACATATACACTTTCATACTTTTCCTCTTTTGCTGCAATAACGTCTTGATCATTAGATGCAACCCTCATCTTTATATCCTTCGTTGTCCCATTTGTCTTCCTATCTTTACTAGCAAGTTTCTCCATCCATTCATTGTCTCTTGCTAAAAACTGATCCCATAAATCTTCATCACGATCTTTATTTGTTGTGCTTCCTTCATATTTCATCTCTACAACTTCTTTATCATGTACTTTTTTGCCTTCATCTCTTTCAACCACTGATGTTCCAACATCTGCTTCTTCAATTTCATCTGCATCTTTTTTTTCCTCTTCACTTTTCAAGTCTTCAACATGCCATGCTTTTGTTGCCCACTAGATTGCTTTCTATTATTCTTATCCAATTCCTTCTTATATTTATGCATTCTGATTTTCTTGTGTTGCTTTTGTTTGTTTTCCTTTTTCTTCTTGTATCTGCTCCTTCTCATGCTTTTCCAATCTACAAGCCTCCAAAACTCCATCTCATGTTCGCACATGTTATCATCACTATAAATTTTCTCATCCCTTTCATCTTCAACAATTTCATTTGAAAATTCAAAAGCATTTAAATCATCAACTTGCTTACCTTCCACCTTGTATGTGGTCTCCTCAAGTTTTTCCCAAGCTATTCCAAAAAGTGTGTCACTCTTCTTCTTTGATTTTTCCTCATCTTCATCATTTGTTTCCTTCTTGACAGATTCTCCTGCATGTCCCTGACCAGCATGTTCCTTTCCATATTCCATTTTCTTTTTCTTTTTCTCTACTTCAGGTTCTACTGTCATATCAGCTTCTTCTCATTTCTTGTATTCCTCTTTATCATGTCTTATAACATCACTTTTGTTTTATGTTGTCCTACCCTTAACCTTCCACACTTTATTTTCCATAGCTGTGGGTTGACATTTTTTATTGTTGCACTTGTTCTCCATAATTCAAGGTTTGATTTCTACCTTAAAACATTTTCTTTATGCTTCCACTCATGACAATTTACCCTATGTTCTTTCTTCTTCTTGAACTCTTTCATGAATTCCATCTTTTGTACTGGTTTTATGTCATAAACTTCCTTATATGCACCCTCTTGCTTACACTTTGTATGTTGCCCCTCAACAACTGATTTCTTTTGCCAACTTGACACCTTGTATCCGTGATCCTTGACAATATTTGACATCTCCAAATTTCTCTTCTCCCTATTAACTTGCATTTCTACATTCATATTTTCCACATGCATGATTAAAATTACCATTTATACCTCCATATACCTGTGCAATACTCTGTTGTATGGATTTTCCATCATCCTTGACTTTTTTGCTTGCCAACTCTTCCCCTTCGTGGGTTTCCTTTCCTTCTTCTGAAATACTTTTTAATGCATCATCAAATTCTAAACCATCCTATGCATCTTTATTGTCATTCAGTAAAATCTCAACACCTTTCTTCTCTTCATGTTTATGTACTTTGCAATGTACATTTTCTAGATGGACTGCTACAAATTATCCTTGTATACATTCTTCATAAACCGTTGCAACTTGTTTCTGCTTTCTTTCACATTCATCTCCATCTAAGGTTGCTTTACTTGCCCTTTCTCTCATTAATTGCAAGGTCTCATCCATGAACCCTCCTATGAAGTTTCTCATACCTGTATACACATATTCAAATGCAATATTAACAAATAAAACAATAGACCAAAATGTCTCCATGAATGCCTCCTTCGTGGACATTCTCCTCTTTTCTTTACTTTTCCCTTCGAGTGTTATTTTTTGCACTGCTTCTCCTCTCCATTTTTTCTTGCGTTTCCTTATGTTCTCCTCAATGAGAACTTTCTTCACCTCTTCCAGTGCACATTGCTCACTTGACAACTCTCTGCTATCCAAACCTCTTTCATCTTCTCTTTTCAAGGAAGCCATATTCCACCCTATTCTTTTCTTAACAATCATCTTCACGTGCCACTTCAATTTCTTTTTCAATGGTCAGCACCAACCATATTCTTGGCTTCTTTCCTCAAGCCACTACTTACACTTCTCTAAATCTCTTCTCAACTCTACTATTTCTTTATCCAACTCTGTATTTTGCTTATTCACATTCAGTTTCATCTTGTCTTTCTTCCTGAGGCTTTCTTTTACAGCATATTGCTACATCTTTTTATCTTTCTTCTGTTGATAACTGAGACGGGGGGGGGGGGGGGGGTGAATCAGTTATCTTAATTATTTCAGCTTTCTAAACTTTCTTAACAATTAATGCAGCATCAAATCAAATAAGCAAACATAACCATAAAATGGAAATAACATCAATACACATGACACAATGATTTTGACGTGGAAAACCCTATTAAGGGAAAAACCACGAGGTGATTAACCCAAGATTGTATTCTCTGTTAGAAGAATAAGATAGTACAAAATGACACTTGCCAATTAGGGCTCACTGACCGAGCACACTGCTCACAAGAGGCTCACTGCCTACAATAGTTTATACAAGGAAACTAGATACTTGAACTGAAGAGAAGCATCCACATATGCTGAGGTTCAGTTCCGGTTAGGCTCAATATACTGATCTACTGCACTTCATTCTTCCTCTTCTTGATGTTGTTGTCCTATCACATACCGGACTTGTATTACTGCTGTTATTCTGCTCTTCTTTTCTTCACACTCAACAACACACAACACACACATTCATATCTAAATCCATCTGGTATATATATCCACACCAAAGATTTCATCCACTTTCTAGTCGGCATCCAGAATACTCAATATTTTCCCAAACTCTGATCTGTTGGCTGAATCTTTGCATACCAAGCAATGCGGATCAAAGAGATGCTTATAGAAGTCATCAATCATGTTGGCCAATCATGAATGATACCACAAGAAGCTTGATCACCATCAATATCTCATCCGGATTTCGGTCTGATGCTCTACCGGTCAGTTCTTCCTCTATCTACTCTGCCAAACAGAAACCCAACACTCAAGTGCTCATGTCTCTTCACTCTTGCATCACCGGAGGCTCAATCCTTGGAATCTATCAGTCAAGGTACTCCTCTTGACTTCCCCAAATCCGCACTTTACTGAGATACTTCCTTTGAGAGATCCAGACCTGACTGTCGGACCCTGCTTCATGCTCTGTTCTTGCTTAACGAACCACAACACTTCTTCAATCTGACTTCCGGTATGGGCACACCATGTTCTACGGATGGGTGGGATGAACTTTGTTGCCATCAATGACAACACTCATGAAGCCATATAGTGTCTCTTGCCAACAATCTCCCCCTTTGGCATTGATGGCAACACTTAGTGAAAAATGACTAAGTTTCACACTATACTCCCCCTTGGCTAATGCTCTGTTCTTATGTACATTTTCTTGAGCTCCCCCTTAGTTGGATTCCTCATTTTTCACTACTCCTCACTCCCCCTTTGACATCAATGGCAAAGGGTGGGCTCCGCACACCAAAATTGGCAAAACTCAATCTATAGTTAATCGCATAAGTATATTATCCGGTTATACTTTACATATACTTTAGTATATCTACAAAAGTGTTTTTCAATTGTACAAGTTCTGTTGCCCAACTCAGCTTCATCCTGTCCAAAATTGAGATGTGACCACTCAACAGGAATGCAAAAGCTTCTGCCTTCTTGAGATCTGTCGGATCACTAGTTTGGGATGTGGCCTGAGCATCAGTTAGGGCTTCATGCATGGCCTCTAACTTAGGGATAATGATCCCTCTAAGTTCACTCAACCTATTTATTCTATTTTTCTTCTCCTTCTCAAGTATCTTTATTTCATTTATGACTGCAATAGTCCGACACTCTTGATTTACTATGGAGGAGGATAGAGGATCAAAATTTTGAGATAAACTTAATAGTTTATCCTCTTGCTCTTTTACTTTCTTCTCAATGTCCTTGGTCACTTTAGGCCAGGATAAACAAAATTTATATATATATCTCCCCCATCTTTGAGAGCATTTTCTAGGTTCTTTATTTTGATATCCATAACTCTCCTATAATTTGATATTAACCCTTGTACCTCTGATAATCTTTTTACCAAAAACTCCTTCTGGACCTTATCTTCTACTGACTTTTCTAAGGAATCAAAATGTGTGCTAACACTATTAACTAGAGATTTGAGATTACCGGATGAAGAAGATGAGGGATCCTTCTAAAAAGATGGCAAGATCTTCTCCAATACACCAGATGCAATTTCTATAAGCTTACAGTCTTCCATGTGAGACTTCAGAAGCTTTTCTTTTGACTTTGCTGAAGTAAAGGATGCTAGCTTCATGGTTTGAACCGGGGAGAGGGAGTCAAAATTGAATGGTCCTTGAAGAAGTTCCAGTTCATCAAATTCCATCATCTCTTTGGTTAAGAATCGTTCGACTGCCTCTATTGTGTCTCTTGCTGGAGATAGAGTTTTCTCCCCTTCTGCACTCTTACCACTATCATCTGTGGCCTTCTCTATTGGAGTTTTCTCTCCTTCTATAGCCTTACTACTGTCATCTTCTTTTTCCTTTTCCTTTGCTTCTTGACTGATCTTCTCTTCTACTCTTTCTTTTTCTTTGGATCCAGAGTCTGTAGGGGAAACCGGAGGAGAGATGTTTGCTTGTTCATGGACCTCCTCTTCTAGAGCAAAGGAATCTAAGTCCTTACCTTTTTCTTCACCTGTCTCCTTTACCTCTTCTACCACTGTCTTAGTAGATTCTTCTTCAACATCTGTAGCCGAGGGATCATCACCTAAGTCCTCTATAATAGGAATGTTGAATCTTTTGTATGCATTCCAGAGGATCTCTTCTATCTCTTTTGCTACTTTGTCAGTTTCTCCGAGCACAAGCTAATTCATTCTAGCTTTGCTCCTGAACTCATCCTTACAATCTTTGAAGATCATATTCTTCTGCTTAGGAGTGATTAAAGGATATAGCTGAATAGCTATCTGTTCTCGGATCTCAAGATCCTTTGCCATAGCATTATTCTTTCTTATTTTTGATTCCTTTTCTAGGCTTTTGGGAATAAGAGATATGATTTCAATAAAAGCCTTGTTGTAGATATTCAGATACCTGACTGTGGCTTCTTGCAAGATCTTTTGGTTAGCTTCATTGTAATCATCATAGAATTTAGCCATTGGTTGAAGGTTCCCATCCACAATAACTGATTTTATGATGTCATCAATGCACAGAGTAGGCTTCTCAACAAATTCTTCTGTTACTTCTTCAGTAGAGGGTTCATCGGATGTTTTCTTTTTCTTCTTCATTTTCTTTACTTCCTCATCTAATTCTATCTCTTCTTCATCCTTTTGGCTTGTGTAAGACCTTGTTGCCTTTTTCTTGGTTCTCTTCTCTCCTTTTCCAGATGTCTGAGCTTCCGGTTTTGAAGCCTTTTGACCCTTGGAAGTGGTAGGTGCAGAGCTTTTGGTTGATCTGGTCCAGGAGGGGGCTTGCACCGAAGCACTTTCTTTTCTAGTTTCTTGCTTTTCTTTCTCCACCCTTTCCATTTTCTCTCTGTTGGCATCAAGTGCCTCTTTTGAAATTCCATGCCTCTTGGCAAATTCTTCTACCTCTTTTCTCACTTTTCTCTTCATCTCTGGTTGTCTGAGCTCCACATGGATTTTTACACTTAATTCTTCAAAGGTTCCAAACCTTTCTGCCTTGGGATCCTTGGGCTGACCTAGCATGTGCTGAACATGCAGCTCTACAATTTTCTCATCCACTTCATACCCCATAGGCATGATCCACACTATTCTTGGTTCCACTGCCTCCATTAGGCACTGATCAGTTTCTACCATAAAGCATACTGTATCTTTATATTTTTCAACTAGGGATTGGGGAATTCTTTCTCTAGCCTGCATCATGCTTTGGAAGGTTTTGAAGTAACCCCATAGTGCTGTGTTTTGTGCCTTGGCATCACCAAGCCCATGCAAGTAATCTCTGATATGAATTGCAACCGGTCTGTTATTTTGCCATACCCATCCATTTGATTCGGGTAGCTCATTCATGTAATAAAAGAATAGGCAGAGTATCAAACCACCGTATTTGAAAGAATTCTTCTTATCCTTCTTTATCTTCTACAGATTCTCCAAGAGTTGGTTCAGAAGGAGCTCACAAAGATCATAGTCTGCATTCTTCCTCAACATTTCATAAGCAGTATATACAGCAGTTTCGGATACTGAATTCTCCCTGCTAGAGTGATATATCTTATATCCAATTATCATTGATGCAAACTTGATATCCGGATCTGTGATATCCTCAATTGTCATTGCTCTTTTATCAAACTTCGATCCGGTAGCCTCACTTACAATTTGGTTTTTCACAGATTTGAGAGTAGGCATTCCACTGGTTGAGTGTAATCCGGTTACTGCCCTAATGGCATCCTTAGTGATCTTAAATGGCCTGTTCAACCACATGAAGTTGTCATGCATTCTGCTCAAAATATACCGGACCCATTCATCTTCTGAAAAATAGGGGAAATGAATGCACTGTGCAAAATGTTTGTCCCGGATAGCTTTATACTAAGTTTTGAGTTCAAATGAGTCATCTATCAAATGCTTGTCATAGATATCAACCAGCTTAGATTCCCCAAATTCTTCAATATTCGCATGAATATATGCCCTAACATCTTCTACATGTAGAACCCCATGAGGAATGCTTGAAAAGGCGCCTAAGGGATCAACTTCTAAGGATTTATATGGATGTTTCTTGAATTTAGGATGCGGCCTATTAGTGATCTTTACAACATTCTGTGTAGCCATCTTCAAAAAGATTTACAGAGAAATATTCAATGACAGAAAATACCTTTTGCGCTTCTAGGGTTCGCGAAGTGAGCCGGATTGATTTGCTGGATGAATCGTCTTCAACGGTTGATCTTTGAGAAATTTGAAACAATTTGTCGCAGAGCTCCTTTTCTTTTCTTCTCAAATGCAAATGTGTAAATGACGAGCAAATGAACCCTTTTATTTCTGAGAAAAAACCTAAATCCACACTGCAATAAATGCGCAACTTAAGTCATTCTGGTTGCCTGGTTCTTCTTATTTTGAGAAAAATATTTTTCTGGATCACTGAGATATACTTAGAGTTATCCTTGGTGGTTAATAACAAATTATCTTACTTTCCTCAAACATTTGATCTATCCGCAGATCAAGATGCCTCGAATTTGAATCATACCGGATCTAACTGTGATAATCCTGTTTTACCGGATGACTGTTAAACCGGATCAATCTTGGAAGATTAGACTCTTCAAATCTTCCTGCGGATCTTCCATATCTTTACCAAGATTTCTTTCGATGTTTCTCTAAGAATATTTTAATCCACAACTTCTCATGTGCCAATTTCAGGCACCAATTGACTGGTTGGGGGATTTGTTTTTCTTAGTGACTCCCCCTGAGCCAGAGCTCATCTACTCAATTTCTGGAAGGATTATTAGCACCAGATTCTGGTGTGGATCCATCCCCAACATTCTATGTGCTTCTCTTCACCCAAATCTTATTCATCTCCCTTTGAATTTCATCCACGTTCACTTTTCCCTTTCCTTTGTCTTGGCTATGATCATACTGTTCCGGACCCCTTTTGTCTTGATTCTTCTACAGAATTTGGCAATATGACCAGATTTATTGCAATTGTAGCAAACAACATTTCTTTGTATATTTGACTGATATCCTCTTGATCTACACTAATTAGCCATATGTCCCATTCTATTGCATGTAAAACATCTACCATTGAATGAATTATTCATTTGCATATTTCTACACTCATGAGATTTGTGACCATACCTTTTGCAATTGAAACACTATTCGGAGAAGGATGAATTAGTCTAATTCATTCTTCTTTTGCACTGATTTGCTTTATGACCAAAGTTATTGCAATTGTGGCAATATCCATTGAAGGATGGATATCTTTGAGCATTCGGTTGCCTTATCGGAGGTCTTCTAGGTCTGTTCCTTGGATTTCCTGATCCAGAGTTCTTTTGACCAGATCCGGAGCTTTCACCTTTCTCATATCCCAAGCTATGCTTGTCATTTACCCTCTTTTGACTTTCAAGAAGAACTTCAAGTTGAGCGGAGCTTATCTTGAATTTTTCTTTGTATTCATTTGTTGTTTGTAGATCCTTTTTAAGAATGTCTATTTGATCCTCAAGTTTTTCTTCATTATCTCGAGCATCTTCAAGATCAGATTCCAGATGTCTGATTATTCTATCCATTTTATGGCAGTCTTCTAATTTTTCCTTGAGAGATTGTCTTAGATCATCTTCAGTTTTTCTTTTTTCTTCAATTTTTTGGGTGAACTTCATAACTCCTGATTCCATTTCATGTCTTACCATAATGACCTCTTTTGATAACTTTTCACATAGCTTGGTTTTCTCTTTTAGGTCTTCATTTGTATCATTGGTCACACCTTGACTTGCTAATTGCTGAAGTAGATCCTTTCTCTTTTTTATGGAGATACTCAGTTTCTCTTTTAATTCATTTATGAATTCATCATCCTGTTTAAGTCTTTCCTTCAATTCATTGACTTCAGAATTAGATTGTTCAAGATCATCTAGGGCAGACTGAAGTTGTTCCCTCATACCATACATATCCATTTGAATTTCTGGATCTTCCTCAAGCTGTTAGGCTCTGTTTGGAGGAACTTGGCTCTGATACCAATTCTTGATAACTGAGAAGGAGGGGTGAATCAGTTATCTTAATTATTTCATCTTTCTGAACTTTCTTAACAATTAATGCAGCATCAAATCAAATAAGAAAACATAACCATGAAATGGAAATAACATCAATACACATGACACAATGATTTTGACGTGGAAAACCCTGTTAAGGGAAAAACCACGGGGTGATTAACCCAAGATTGTATTCTCTGTTAGAAGAATAAGATAGTACAAAATGGCACTTGTCAATTAGGGCTCACTAACTGAGCACACTACTCACAAGAGGCTCACTGCCTACAATAGTTTATACAAGGAAACTAGATACTTGAACTGAAGAGAAGCATCCACATATGCTGAGGTTCAGTTCCGGTTAGGCTCAATATACTGATCTACTGCACTTCGTTCTTCCTCTTCATACTGTTGTCCTGTCACATACTGGACTTGTATTACTGTTGTTATTCTACTCCTCTACTTTTCTTCACACTCAACAACACACAACACACGCATTCATATCTAAATCCATCTGGTATATATATCCGCACCAAAGATTTCATCCACTTTCTAGTCGGCATCTGGAATACTCAATATTTTTCCAAACTCTGATCTGTCGGCTGAATCTTTGCATACCAAGTAATGCGGATCAAAGAGATGCTTATAGAAGTCATCAATCATGTCGGCCAATCATGAATGATACCTTAGGAAGCTTGATCACCATCAATATCTCATCCGGATTTTGGTCTGATACTTTACCGGTCAGTTCTTCCTCTATCTACTCTGTCAAACAGAAACCCAACACTCAAGTGCTCATGTCTCTTCACTCTTCCATCACTGGAGGCTCAATCCCTGGAATCTATCAGTCAAGGTACTCCTCTTGACTTGCCCAAATCCACACTTTACTAAGATACTTCCTTCGAGAGATCCAGACCTGACTGTCGGACCCTGCTACATGCTCTGTTCTTGCTTACCGAACCACAACACTTCTTCAATCTGACTTCCAGTATGGGCACACCATGTTCTACGGATGGGTGGGATGAACTTTGTTGCCATCAATGACAACACTCATGAAGCCATATAGTGTCTCTTGCCAACATCTTCTTGGCTTCTCGATACCTCACCTAGGGCTTCTCTCCTTTTCCTCTGCCCAGTCTTTTGGTACCTAGGTTCTTCTTATTAACCTATCAAACTTCCACCCACATACTTATGCAAAATTATATAACCCACTTCTCCTTCCAAATATTTTAAACTCTCCCAAATCTTTTAGGCTCTGATACCAAAATGATTGGCACACTCACACACAAACCTACTCTCTGATACCAAAATGATGGTCGGTAGTCTCATAAAGTCTTTAATCTTCAAGGTTTTCTTATAGACAATAGACACACATCGAAAAAATTGATCTTCCTATTTCAAATTACAATATTATCTAATGAAAATGCTTACAAAATGGACAGTGATGTAACCGAAACTAGGTCAGTCCTTCAATATTGTTCTTTCACCCTCGTTGAGAGTTTGATACACACAAGAAAGTAGTCTCCGGTGTACATATGATGCATTAAGTCACATTTTATTAGAAAGAAACAAATGCTAATGCATTCCTCACATAATCTCATGCCTGTCCACACCATCCTGGCTTTGTGATGGTCACCATCAGCCTCAACAAGTTCTTTACTATTGTCCACATTCATTATGTAAAACCCTTCCTTTCACCAACGGAAAATATGTTGTATATCTACACATATAATCCTCTGTTTATGTTTTGGTTAGCTCAAAATCCTGTTGTTTAGTCTCTATGTATCCTTCTCTATTCTACACATTGATTCTCTGGTTCTATCTCCTATCCATAAATTGTTGTCCCAAAACTATTATACTCAGCAAACGTAGCCTATCTAACCGATTTCACGTGTCTTCTCCAACATTCAGCAATCTATCCACCTCTATCCCTACATTTTGGAGGGTTCTATACTAGTTTTCTAATCTTAGAAGAAAGAACACACCGAACTCTCCCAAAAAGCATAATTGATTCTTGATTGTGTGGGCTCGGAGAAGGTGGCATGAAATTCCAAGGTTTTGTTACCTAAATGCTTCAATATACATAACTTCCACCTTTTGCCTCGGTTGACCTTTTATAAACTTTGCATAAGGTTTCGTAGCCAAGGGGAAAACCATTCTGTCACTTCAAATTTCAAGTGTGACTTTTTGGTGGAAAACAGTATGATAAGCCTCAAAGGCTACAGGAACTCCAAACGAAACAACACAACACTAAAACAAGACAATGAAACTTCAAAACAAAGAAAATGGACTGATGCTCCTGCATCATCTCATATGACCTTAGAAAGAGCTCTAATACCACTTGTTAGGATCTCTGCCTATAAAATATTATCAAATAGAATAATTAAAACTTCTTTGAGAGAAAAACTTGATTACAAAATAAGATTTCAAAATCATATTTATTTTATTACAACATCAATATAAAGAGTGTGCAAAGAACGACTTACAAAATACAACTAATGTAGGATAAACCCACAAAATGTAATATTAACTAAAAATGGTAGTACTATTACTATTACATTCTCAAAGCTATACAAATTTATGTTGTCAGAGTCATAACATAAATATCATGCATAAAACAATAACTAACTATAAATAGGTAGATTTGGTGAGATTAGATAAAATTAGTTGGATTTGTTGTTGAAAATTTTGGTCTAATTGTATTTTGTTGTTGTGTAATTTGTTAAGTTGTACTCAATAATAATGCTTCTATTAACTTTTATTTTTCTTTCATTTATCAGTTGAAAATGACAGAGATTTACTTCCAATGCAACAAAGATGAGTTCTTTGTTGGTATAAAAAAATCCATAACCCATTAGAGAAGTAGACTACATGTTTTATTTCAAGCAATTTTCTTGTTTCCTAAATAGTTTAGATCCAAATATCTCTTGTGGAAGTGTATATACAGTATATGCCTTAATTAAGTTTGAACATTTTTTTGGTACAAAATTTATGATCACTTAATAACATTAGATTGTTGTTGATCAAGTTTATGTGGGATGAAGGTTTTTTTATATTAATGGCTTAACCATGTTCTTGTCAAAATGTATGTTTCAAACTATGAATAATTAGTTCTACATGGATCACTTTTGATATAATGGTGGATATAACGCTAGTAATAGTAATATAATGTGAATTTATTGCTAAAAAATTAAAAACCAATAGACAAACACTTTAATAATATTGAATATTACCCCTAGAACTCTAATGTAGGAAATAAGCTTGGTATTGTTAATTGATCATCGCATTTATGAGAGTCATATTTAATTAATATGTTTTTTTATTGTCAAGCAACTGTTGGCCTCTCATTGCAAGGCTAATGAAGAGTAGGGTGGATAATCTTGCAAATGTTCCAATGAAATAAACTTTCAAGGTTCAAAACATCAAATGATGGGTTTTTGCTCACTAACCCTCAATCTTCTAGCAGTACTTCAAAAGAGGTTTTTCCAACACAATTCTCAGGACAGACATGATACACAAATTATGAACACATTTACAGATACCCATTTGGACATTTAACAACATATCAAAATCTCAAGGGTGGTCCCTTTGTACGGAACCCTTCAAAAATGGATTGTCCTACTTCTTGACTAGGCTTAAAGTGGTGCAACAATTCATTTTTTTGGTCATAACTTTCAAACTAGAAATGATCTTCAAGAAAAAAAAACTTGATTCAAATACCCATTTGGCCATTATTTAACACATCTCAAAATCAAGGTAAATTATTTTGTACGGAAACCCTCAAATTTGGACTATTTTCCCTCAAATTAGGCCTACTAGGGTTTCAGACCCGTTTTAATAAAATGGACATAACTTGCTCAAAACACCATGAAATTGAGTGCAACAAAAAATAGTAGAAACTAGATTCAATTATGTTTCCAACCATACCACATGCAAGTCATACAAATGCCGTATAAATCTGTACCAAGCTCTGAAACAGCTAAATAATGTTCAGAAAATGCAGAAAACAGAGCACTTTTATTGATTATTGTGCAAAACTTCAACCACCCCACTTGTGTCGACCATTTCTAGGTTAATACAACATGTTTACATCAGTTTCTAACTACTTTTTCAACTTCCACCTTTTAGTTCCTTCATTTACAACATGTGACTTCAAATTCCATAGTTTTGTAACTTTTGACAGTTTTTGACAACATTTGCAAAAATGACATGGACTCACCAAACCTCCTAATGACCTAACATGGACTTTAACACATGTAGAATGGTCTTAAATGACCTTATTACAAGTATTCAACACCAACAAACCCAAAATGCAAACTTGAACCCTAACAGCCTATTTAACCAAGGTGCTCCTGCACCAGAGGCTTCTTCTATAATCGTAAAGGGTCTTTCAGTACACCAAAAGGTACGTGGAAGCTCAAATATCTCTACAAATCATGTATAAGATTATTTATTAAAGTTTATTAAACCTTACTTCACTAGTCAATAATAGTCAAAAATATATATTTGTTAAATAAATTGCAGTTTTATACAAATATTTAGAATGTTGTTTTTTCTCTTAATATAATCTACATAATTTTAAACAATATAATAATTTATCTCCCATGAAAAATAGTCACACCATTATAACAAATTAAAGCTTGTTAGTCACCTAATTACCTCTTATCATGTTATTATTCTGATTATCTATGGTACACTTACCATTATAATAAAGAATTATTTAACACTTACATTGAAACTAGTAATCAAGATGATCTCCATATAAAAAATTATTCAAATGCACTATTAAATATAATTCTTAATTATTACATCTGTTGTATTTCAATAAGATTGTACAAAGATTAAAATGTTGTTAGAATAATGTTCTAGTTCAACTTCTATTCTTAAACTAAACCATTTGTTTACAAACAATATATTCTTTTAATGGTCCAATCCTAAATATTAGGAAAATTTTACAAGTTTACAACCACATTTTTTTTTAATTTGGTCACTTTTACATATAAGTTAGAAAAACAAGTCAAATGGTATAAAATTTAATAGGATATCTTTATGCATATCACGATCTTCTAAATCATGCTTATTGGGCTTGTTATGAAATAACAATAAGAATGAATTATATTGTTTATAATACACATAAATAATTATAAAAGAAAAATGCATCTATATATTTTTTGAATTAAAATCATTTTAAAAGAAGTTCTGTTTTTAGTTATTAATTTAAAATCTATCTTTGAAGTGAAAATTTATATCATCACTTTTCATTCATGGATATTCTTGAAGAAAAATATTAGTATTACAATACTTTATAAACCACTATTAGGAATACTATGTATCACCAAGAATTTTTAAAATCAACACATTTTTAGTTAAATTTATGTGAGACTACAAAAAATTATAAAATTTTCAATCTATTATTTTCTTATTTAACAATTTTTTTTTGGTTTGGGTATACCTGGGGTTTTAGCCTGGTCTGGGCCCAGAGAGACCCTTACGGAAGATCTCTTCCCATGGCTTTATTGCCTAAGACCACAACTGGGGGGTCTCCACCCCCAATGGGCATTATCACCCAGGCATTAGTGCCCTTAGTTCAAATCCACGAGCTCGTTGGCCCAGCGAAGGCCAACAGCCTGTGAGCACGCTAGCCCAATGGAGGACCCGAGAAGGATCCTACAAGCACAGCAGCCCAGCGAAGGCACAAGGCCTTTGATCTTGTTGGCTAGCGAGGATTTGAACCCGGGTGGTGATCACCGCAACCAAGTGAACTCACCACCATGTTGTGCCCCGAAGGGCCTTATTTAACATTTTTTTTAATTATTAGTGCAAATACAAAATAAATTGATTTTAATGCTAGATTGTGGATTGTATTATGTGGCACCTATTTTACCTAGACAAATTTAAAGAAAAAAACTATACTTTGACAATCTCTTAGAATCTTTAAATTTAAATACATTTTGAACTATATACAAATTCTCCGTATTCATTTATCACATGCATACTATACAAATGTTGTTGAGGCTTTGAGAATTTCTCATAGTAGAAACTTTTGTTGTGAGCTTAAAAAGATATCTTGTATAAAAATTAAATAAATATTGTTTGATTAAATATGTAGAAAAAAATTGTGTGGGGTGTGCTCAAGTGGCTTGGCCACTTGGTTATCATGATGGAGACTAAGGTTCAAATCTCCCCACGGACATGTTATCAGTGAATGGTGTGTTCCATGTATATTGTTGTTCCATGTGCCTAGAAAATGGATAAGAGGTTATGAGAAAAATGTCACAATACAAATATTTTAATGTATATAAATATTAGAAAATAAAAGTATTACAAGACTTGAAAATAGAAATTAATAAATATAAAATAATTTATAAATAAAAAATTTAATTATATGAATGATCAAGAGATATCAAATAGCCCCTCTAGTTCAAATACAACCAAATAAAAATCCTTGGGCTCCATAAGGTTCCCATAGGCATAACTATAATCCATAGCATTAGAGATCATATGTTTGAATCTATACAAAATAATTATTTAATATTTTTTCATACTTTAATTATATGAGGTAGTCCTACTTAATCCATATTCTCAACAACTAATACACAAAAATGAATACTTTGACAAGAGATAGATGATTTAGAAGGCCTTTTTGCATAAGTTTTTGATATATTAAGCAGCAAAACAAGGGTGCCGAACCCATTACACATTAGCCCTGGGGGCACCACATCGAGTTAACCAAAAAGGATCAACACAGCAAAAAGGAACCAAAGTCCAGAACGAGAGACAACAAATAAACAGCCGATAAACAGAACACAAAAACAAAGAAAACACAAGCCCCAAGGGCTAGTTGAAGAGCTAATTCCAATCCTCAGCAAGGAATTGGTATATGTCCTCATACTCCTTGAGTTCTTTGTCCTTTAGCCCATGCCTGGTGAGTACATGTCTTTTGCATAAGTTAATACTTATAGATTTTTTTTATTTTTATTTTTTTAAATAGCAATACAAATCATGTTGCATAATAGTTTAATGGTACAAACTATAATATGAAATGCTATTTTTTCACACTTTGATTAATTGATAAAAATACTTACACAAATATCTCAAATTCTTTTTTTCTTTGTTAATGATATTTTTGGAGATGTCCATAGATGTCAATTGAAGTCCTTTGTTGTCTAGAGATAAAAGATGAGTACTACGCGTTAATATACATGTCTTCTAGTAACTATGATAACTACACTTCGAATACATTCTGTTATGAAAAAAAATTATAAAATACAAATTCTATAGTCCATTGTAAATGGTTTTTGGTGTTTTTCAAGAAAAACACAATTGAAATGATTTAATATTCTGATAAGTGAGATAATGTTGCGATAAAATTCACTTTCTACAATAGTTAGAAGTGTTTTTTAGGGCTTAAGATTTATAGAACATTTAGACAAACTTTTCTACAGTTTACAACATCAATACTATAATGTAATTTTAGGCCTTGAGCTACCCTATAACTAGGAGAAAAAAGTCACATAAAAAATAAACAAACTTGAAAACAAATTAAATAATGGTAATAAAATTCAATATAAATCATTAATTTCATGGTAAATTTCTTATATGAGGAAACACATGCTTTTCAAAGAGAGACATTTCATTTTTTATTAAAGCTTAAACATATTTTGAAAAGATTTAGAACCTTTTACAAAGCAAAACAACGACCAAGGGTAGCCAAAGCACAACAAAACAACATTCCACACAGTCAAAAAGAACCATAGACCAACAAAACAAACAACAAATAGGTCAAAAAGCTAAACAACTCCTAACCCAATCTTAGAAATTTCTTATCTAAAGAAACACATGCTTTTCAAAGAGAGACATGTTCTTATGACTAGAACTTTTCAAACATTATTGAGGGAACCCATCAAACAATTACTAGAGTTTCATAGGCATGATTTTGGAATTCTATGGGAGTCCCTTACACATCTATATAATCATAATCTCTACAAAATTCCAAAAACATTCACATGATTAATTGCTTGCAATTCAAGGAAAGAACAATCACACAAACGAAGATTATCATAGGAATTTTGTAATTTTTTTAAAAATAATTAGGCTCACCTCTGAAACAATTCTAAGCTAGGATCTTCACTTAAGAGAATCTGTTGGTGGTCTCCCTCCATTTGTAAAGGCAAGTGAAATCCACTATGGTAAATCTTCAATTCCAAAAGAGAAATCACTGAACTTAATGCAATCCATTTTGATGAAAACATCCACAAAAAAAATGTAATGTAGTGAAATGGACCAAGGATTATGCTTATCAGTACCTCTTGACTAGCCTCAGCAAGTAACATAAGTTGAGTATTCCTTAAAGTTTCCTATATCAAAACATAGATCAAGAAAAAACAACAGATTATAATGAATAAGATTGGACAAATATTATATAATCAAAAACTCTAAACTCTTCTCTTTATTAAAAAACTACTAACATACTATATGAATGTTTCTTAAATCATATGATTTATATTTTAATTGTATTTGTAGTATTTTTAAGTTTTAGTCAAACCATCTACACCAAAGGAAAGACAAATTTTATTGTGTTAAACATAGATGTTCATTTTGTAAAAGTCCATTCTTTGTATCTGTAGAAAATTTTGAATGATAAAACATATCTTACTTTCTTTATAATATACAAAATAATATGTTTAATTTTATCTCCATGATTTTGGTCATGTTCGGTTGTTTTTAAGTTTCAAACATGAAATGAGACCCTAGTAGAAATTGTGGAGTAAAATAATTTGAAAACAAAGGGTGAAGACAATGTTCGTGTTGTTGTTTAGGCCAAGAGACTACATTTGCATTATCATATTTGTTTAAAGGTGAACCAAAAATGTTCTAAAAGGCAAGACATGAATGATGGCTCTAAAAACATTATAGGAAAGTGGTACACTCTTAAAGATGATCAACAAAAAGAATAATCTATCTTATAGATTGGATCTTGGGCGTCTATTTTAATTTTGGCAAGAGACTCGTGAATAAGTCCTCTTAATAGCAATATTTACTAATATGTCTAATTTCAAATGTAAGAGTAAACTAAGGTTTTGCTATCCTTTTAATGTATCATAAAGATAATAATCTTTAATCATATGACATGATGAAAAGACTTTGACTAAATCTATAGTTTTATCATTGTTACATTTCTCCATGGGCATGATATAAGGGAAACTTGACTATCATACAAATAATTTCAAAGCTTATGATTACATTCCTATGAAGTTTTTCTTGTGATTTGAAAGTAATTCAAATTTTTATGTAAAAGAAATTACAATTTATTCATAAAGTTTATTTGGCATGTACAAAATATCTAGTTTTGTCTCTTTTTTATATATCCTTTGAATGAATAATGATCTCTAGTCTTTAATTTTTTTGGAAAAATGAAGAAATTTTAATAAGTATAATACCTTGCGATTATGCATTTGAATAATAGCTTCATGTATGGTTTTCTCCACATCTTTTACTTGCTCTAAAGTGGTAATGTGATCCACTTCACTGCCAAAATACCTGAGATATCAACAAAATATTCAAATTATTGAGATTCATAGGAACATCATAAAACTTATCTTAGCTTTAAAAGATCAATAAAAAAAGAACTCTATTTGACTCAAAAATTCAACAAGAAATTGAAATATTAAAAGTGTATAAAATATTAAAATTAAAAAAAAAACAATGGATTTCATATGCATTTTTAAATCTATTGAGTTTGTGATTACTAACTCTTCCTGCTATCAAAATTCAAGATATAAATTAAGCATTATTTTCTATTATTTAATATAGGTATACAAAAGTTTCAACATGTCCCTTCAATTGATATTGATAAGGAAACCAGCTCTCTTAGATGAAGTATGATTCCATTGGTGTAAGAGAAGGTATAAGTTATTAAAGAAAGGATTTCTATTAGAAAATGTCTAAAAACTTGTCTATTCTCTCTTTTGTTAATATATCATCACATGGAAGAAAATTCAAAACATAACTTTCCCAAATATTATGCCATGGATGCATTAGTCCAAATTCTATGCATTAATTAGACATTGCAATGAAACCATCCTTGACCCTATGATACATAAAAACTCAACAAAACAAATTATATTTAAGATAGATTAGACAAACTTGAGATCCAAAATGATCTTGACAACAATAAATTTGCCTTGTGGTTCTTATTTGAGTGCAGTACAACATACATACATAGATATGTGCGTAAACATGTATTCTAAGTTACCAGTTTAGGATCAAGTTCAAGTAGGCATTGCGCCATGTGATTTGATTATGATGGTTCAACAAAAAAATTAACCCAAATTTTGTAGGGTCAGGTAAGACCATGCAAAATATTTATTAAATATTTTAAATTAAAAAATAGCTAAACTTTTCACAAAATATAGTTAATTGATAATTCGTGTAAAATTTTAAATAGAAATCAAAATGGTATGTACAAAAAATATGACAATAATAAGTTGTCAAACATGCAACTACACATGGAAACATTATAGAAATCATCTTATTGCTTTTCATCAACAACAACCATGAGTAATGAATTGTTGAAATTGTTGTCATTGATGTCAAAGTTGTCCTGTCGAAAAAAAGTCCTCAATTCGATCCATGTACTCAGTCGGCAAACTGTTCTCAGTTCGAACCTCTATCGACACCTTTGAAGAAATGCGAAGTCAAAGTTTGTTTATTGTCTACATCGGCATTTGAGAAGTCATCAACAACTTTGAATAAAGTAGAACTCATATAAAGAAGTCACACAAAGACAAGCGAAGTCAAGTTTATTGGCCAAAGTATAGTTTTTTTAACTTAAGTCTTTTAAGCCTTTGTGACACATATCAGCAAAAAGACACTTTTCAGAACTTCTTTTTAATGCTTTGAGGTGAAATTACACTATCCCGAACTTACCTTTATGCTTTGTCGACAAATATAACTTTTTTGAAACTTTGGCATAAAGGCATAAGGAAGATCTCATAAGGAAGGTGAAGTGTGATAAAAGGCCAAAGTTTTTAAAAAGTTATATTTGCCGACAAAGCATAAAGGTAAGTTCAAGATAGTGTAATTTCACCAATAAAGCATTAAAAAGAAGTTCTGAAAAGTGTCTTTTTGTCGATAAGTGTCATAAAGGCTTAAAAGACTTAAATTCAAAAAACTATACTTTTGCCAGTAAGAGTTGTAAAGGAAGAAAAGACAAAGATTAGGAAAGATGTCTTTTTGCTGATAGAAGGAGCCTTAGTTTGGAAAACTAAGATTTCGCTAATAATAATGGAAATAAAGGTAAGTTCGAGAATGGTGACATTCGTCGATAAACATCTTCTATGCTAAGTTCATGAAACATGCAAATTGTTGATAAAGGAAAATTGACATTTGCCGATAAAATTGAAATGGTTCTCGAAGGAGCTCACCATTACCAATAGTCAAGAAAGCACGCTCGATTTAAACCTAGAGCCATAGAAGGTGTTGGTAGATAGGAATCGGAAATAGGGCAAACTCACTGCAAGGCCATTGCGATAGCATCTGATAATGTATGGTATCGTTTTAAGGATGATAAGGCATGAAGACATGCAAAAGGACACTGTCAAATAAGAGTGGCAGACCTGCTACAGAAGATAGATATAGTTGGTAAACAATGAAGATTGAAGAATGGCAAGGTCAATTACATGCTTGATAGGTTGGTTGATAAATGGTACCTGGTAAATACAATGGGAAAGGTGATAAAATGCACAAGGATGTTAGATTGAGAATAATCTTCACGAACATGTTGTAGTTGTAAAGAGGTAATGAAGCTTTCATACACTCAAAAGAACATTGAACAGGGAGGTTTTAGCATAACAATGTTTCAATGTGCAAGAGTAACAATTAGATGAAGATCATGTATCGCAGCCATATATGAATGAAAATGTTTATAATATTGCTAACTCTGTGGAATTTCTATGCTCGACTTTTGAATTAGATGTGTGACAGTTAAATTGTCGATATTTAGTTTTTGAGCAATTGCGGTCTATTATGGAATAACTTGGAACTGTCGATGTTTAGTTATTGAGCGGTTGCCGACAGTTCAACAGCGGTTGCCGACAGTTCAACAGTTGAGGTGGATGTGTTTTATACACATCGTATCAGTTGTGAACATGTTATTGGCTGAAACGAATTGAATATCTTTTGTTCACAGGACTAGAGGGGAGAGTTTGTATGAACATTCAAATGTTCATAGACAAACTGTGTTGAAGAAGCGAGACTTGGTAAGAGAGCAGAGAATGCAAAGTGCATAGTGGAAGGAGACGACTGTGTTAATGAAAAACACAAAGTGAGTGTGTGGTGACAAGGTGCATTTCAAGTTACAGAAGAACCATTGCTGCACATATGAAATTGTAAAATTCCGGGGTTGTAGCCTCTTTGTTTTAGATTGGGGTTGAAGCCTCATTGTATTGAGTTGGAGCTCACTATAGGTGTGTGATGTAGCTGTAGGTAGTAGCCTCAAAATATTACCTTAGGTGTGTGATGTACCTGTAGGTGGTAGCCTCAAAACATTATCTTGGGTGTTGATGTACGTGTGGGTTGATGCTTGCAAAACATATGTAATCAATGCTTATTGTGAGGTTGGATTTGAGCAGTGGACTCAAGCAACATTCTCAAAGTGGTTTTTCCCATTCTAGATTTTCCACGTAAATCTGGTGTTTACCAACAGGATGCCATAGACCATAATCTACTGTACTCTTCAAATATCTAAATATCCTCTTCACAACTTTGACATGTGTTTCCTTAGGAGCTGCCTAAAACCGAGCTGACATGCAAACAACTTGCATAGTATCATGCCTTGTTACTATGAGATACAAGAGACTTCCAATCATAGACCTATAAAAAGTTTGATTGCTAAGGTAGATGTTGGCAAGAGACACTGTATGGATTCATGGTTGTTGTCATTGATGGCAACAAAGGTCATCCCACATATCCGCAAGTCATGGTGTGTCTCTACCGGAAGTCAGAATGAAGATTGTTGTGGTCCGGTGAACAAGAACAGAGCATGTGGCAAGGTCCGACAGATTGGTCCGGATCTCTCAGAGGAAGTGTCTTGGTACAGTGCGGTTTTGGGGAAGTCAAGAGGACTACCTTGAGTAGTATATTCCAAGGATTTAGCCTCCGGTGATGAACAAAGAAAAAGATATGAATAGTTGAGTACCGGATTCTTGAGAGACAGTGAAAACAGAGGAAGAACTGATTGACAGAGTATCAGACTATTTTCCGGATGTGTTACTGTTGATGGTAAAGGTTGTGAAGGCATGAATCATGTTTGGCTGACATGATTAATGATATCTACAAGTATATGCTTAATCCGCATTACTTGATATGCAAGGATTCAGCCGACAGAACAGAGTTTGTGAGAAGATAGATTATTCCGGGTGCCGACTAGAAAGATAATGAAATCACTAGTGCGGATATATATAGAGAGGATGGATTTAGTTGTGAAAATTGTAATGGTGTGAAGGTGTATGCGAATAAATACAGAGCAGAGCAAAAGCAATAAGAAAGATCCGGTATGTGAAAAGATAGCAGAATAAAGAACAGAGGAAAGATGAAGTGCAGCAGATCAGTATACTGAGCCTAACCGGAACTGAACTCCAGCATATGAAGATGCTTCCAATCAGTTCAAGTATTGTATAACATTCTTTTGTAGACAGTGTGTCTCCTTGTAGGCAGTGTGCCTCTTTGTGAGCAGTGTGCTCGGGCAGTGAGCCCTAATTGGCAAGTGCCATTTTGTAATTTCTTATTCTTCTAACAGAGAATAATCTTTGGGTTAATCACCCCGTGGTTTTCTCCCTTAACCGGGTTTCCACGTCAAAAATACTGTGTCATGTGTTTCTCATTTCATGGTAATGTTTGTTTGTTTGATTCAATGCTGCTTTGATAAGAAAGTTCAAAAGAAGAAATAATTAGGATAACTGATTCACCCCCCCCTCTCAGTTATCAACAGTAGATTCGTCATCTTTGCTAATCTTACACCCAATGACCATAAGTGTACCAACCGGCTTGTAATCTTCCATCTTGAATTTCTTCAAAATTTCTTTCACATACTTGGTCTGAGAAATGAAAATCCCTCTGTCTAATTGATTTACCTGTAGACCAAGAAAGAATGCTAATTCTCCTAACATGGGCATCTCAAATTATTTTTGCATAGCATCAACAAACTCTTTACACATTTTGTCATTATCTCCACCAAATATTATATCAACATAAACAGTGACAATCAACATATTATTACCTTCATGTTTAACATACAGATTGCTAGCAACTATACCTTTCTTATAGCCTTGTTGTTGAAGATATCTTTTCAGCCTGGCATACCAAGCTCGAGGAGCTTGTTTTAGGCCATATAATGCCTTCTTCAGTCTGCACACACAATCTTTCTTTTTATTCAGTGGAAATCCTTCAAGTTGCTCTATATAAACTTCCTCATCCAAGTAGCCATTGAGAAATGCAGATTTCACATCCATTTGGTACACTTTGAAACATTTATAAACTGAGTATGCAAGAAACATTCTAATGGCGTCAAGTCTAGTCACTGGTGAAAATGTCTTATCAAAATATATGCCCTCAACCTAAGCATAGCCCTTGCAGACTAATCTAGCTTTGTTTCTAGTTATTTGCCTATCCTCATTCGGGTTGTTTCTAAACACCCATTTTGTGCCAATGACATTTTTATCAGCAGGCCTTGGAACAAGTTCCCAAGTCTATTTTTTCTCTATTTGATTAAGTTCTTCCTTCATAGCTTCAATCCAACTTTCATCCTTATTAGCTTCTTCATAAGATTTCTAGGTTCTATTTAGACAACAAAGAATAGTTTACCTGCTCTTGTTGTGCTAGCTTCAACTTTTTCCTTGTCATGACACCATCAGAATTATTTCCAAGAATCTGATTCTCAGAATGATTTCTTCTGACATATTTGGTTGGAGCCTTTGGAGTAGAGTTCGGTTGCTCTTCCTCATTAGCATCACTCTTCTCATTCTTCTCTTGTGACTCTTCTTTTGCAACTACTTCTTCATCATAAACAGGAACCCTTGAATACAAGTCATTTCGATGAGGTAGCTAAGACAAGTCTTCTGTTGGCAACATAGTCAAGAGACACTACTGATTGGGTAATGTTGTCATTGATGGCAACAAGGCAAACACAACATAATGGAGCTAAGGATGATTGGGAACTCAACTTGGAACAACCTGCATACAAAGTTCTGGTTCAGACACAAAAGACTAAGGCAAAATGGCTAAGTACTGATAACATAGAGTTAGTAGCAGAAACTCAAGTGGTATTCCTCCGCAGTTAATGGTCAAGGTATGCAGTTCAGGTATGTTATTCAGGATTGTTTGGAGATACTATGTTCAAGATTACAAATCCTGATGACTTCCGGAAGACATGTTGTGATTGGCTTAAGTCTAAGTGAACTCGGTTAAGTCAGGAACAGTACAGAGTGCACGAGTATATTGGTCCGCATTTCTCTGCAAGTGATTGTATCAGTATGTGGTTTTGAGGCAATATGGATAGGTGTCAAAAGCATATACAATTGATAAGTTACAGAGTCTAAAGTGATCTAGAAGATTGTCTACAAAACTCCAAGCTTCGGCAGTTGGTTTGCCAGTACTTCATCAAGGTAGAAGAGTCAGTTCTAAGTTCCGCATTTCACCACATAAGGACATCATGACTTGCGGTTGGTAAGATATGATCTGTGAGGTATGAGGAATGGTTGATGTGATTCTTTGAGTCTCATTTAGTCCGCAGTAAGAATCTTGATGTGACAGTTGATTAGGTCAAGCATGTTCTGAAGAGACAAGCCGACAGGTAGTTAGATTTTTATGCAGAGAAGGTATATTGCTTGAATAATAAATCTAAGTAGTTATGTGTGGTGCCAACTTGTATGAAGATTATACAATGATTGTTTGGATCTGCATTACTGTGTGTACACATTGTTAAGCCGACAAGGTAGAATACATTGAATACATGCTTCATGTCTAGTTTGCCGACCTAATTATGAAATGAATCTTGTTGCAGATATAAATACTCAATAGATTGGGATGTAGAAGTGTGTGTTGTGCGAACTTGAAGTGTGAAGGATTATGAGCAGAGTGCAAAGCAGAGAAAGTTGAACAAGGACAGAAAATAGAGTATATGTAATTAAGTTGAGAAGCAGGACAGAAAAGATGAAAACCTTTGAATCTGCAGATTGAGCTTTCAATAGAACTGTAATCCAGCATATGGCAGATGCATTCACAACAGTTCATCTCTTGGCAGTGAGCCAATCCTTCTTCTATCTTCTTTTCTCTTGGCAGTGAGCCTTTGTGTAGTGAGCACTTCTTCATAGGGCAATGAGTACTTCTTCATAGGGCAGTGAGCCTTCTTGTAATTCACTATTGAGCTATCATAATATATTGTGAGCTAACACTCACCGTGGTTTTTCCCTTTTTGGGTTTTCCACGTAAAAATCCTGGTTTCCATGTGTTATGTCTTTATGGTTGTTCTTATGTTTATTCTTCTTTTATGTTATTGATTTTGGAAATTGGATTAGTAAAAAAGTTAATAAGTGGTTTTGTTGAATATTGATTCAGCCACCCTCTCAGTGTTCCTTACCTTCAACAATTCGTATCAGAGCGAGGTTCCTTGGAAGAAGCCTAACAACTTGAGGAAGATCTGGGAGAGTTCACTCATGGCTGCCAGAAGACTTGGAAATTATTCATATGAAAACAATGTTGAATTGGAAGCTGCTCTTATTGATCTTGAAAAATCTGAAGCAGAAATCAAGGATCTGAAAGATAACATTCAAGGAGCTGATGAATGCATTCTAAAGCTAAAAGAACAAGTCAAGAAATTCAAAGAAAAATATAGAGATGTTAGTGAACAACTAATATCAGCAAATGAAACCCTGGATGATTTCAAAGTGGAAGTTATAGAAAGAGCTAAAGCAGAAGATCTAAATCTGATGGTAAAAAGCAAGATAGAAGAATGTGCCAAACTGTAAAAAGAAGTCGTGAACCTAAAAACAGACCTAGAAAAAGCTAAGAGCTATGAAGAAAAGTTCAAAATAAGTTCTGCAAAACTTGATGGATGATTGCTAGTCAAAAGAGTTCCGGTGACAAGCAAGGTTTGGGATTTAAGAAAGGAGAAAGTTCAAAATCAGGTCAATAAAACTTTGGGTTGAAGCAAAACAAAGGCAACCAATTCAGGAATCAAAGAAGAAGACCTAAAAGACCTTTGGTCAAACAGCCAAATGCTCAAAGGTACCCTTCTTTCAATGGCAATTGCTTTAATTGCAATAAGTTTGGTCATAAAGCTACTCAATGTAGGAGTAGAATAAATCAGAATGTTTCATCATTCTCTGGTCAGTGCTTCAATTGCAAGAAAATTGGTCATAGATCAAATGAATGCAGAAGTTTGGTAAGAAATGGGTTTTACAATGCAAGGAATACTCAATCATTCCATGGAAAGTGTTTTTCTTGCAATAGATTTAGACACATGCATAATCAATGCAGATCAAGGATGAATTCATTCAAAGGAAGGAATCAAGGACAGGGAAGTATTGTGTGCTATAATTGCAACAAACTTGGTCATATGGCAAAATTTCGTAGAAGCAAGAATGTGAAAAGAAACTACTATGCTGAAGAAAGGAAAACAAAGCAGAGGAATGATAAGGGAAAAGAAAAAGTTGATCCGATTGAAACTAAGAAAGAAATGGGCAATATCTGGATCAAGAAAGATGTGATTGAAGGCAAGGATGGATCTGTACCAGCATCTGGTGCAGCTACTTCCTCCAGAAAGTGAATTTGTGAGCTCTGGCTCAAGGGGGGCTGCAATGAAAATCTTAATCCCCCAGCCAGATTGTATGTGCTGGGACCCGACACTGAGATATGTTGAAAAGATGCATATGATAGATCTTTTTAAAGAAATTCCGGTGGAAAAGGATAAAAAATGAAACACTGCGGAGCAATCCAAATAGACTACATTCTGTAGAGATGTGTTTGACAGCTTTTTAATAAGGACATTTATGACGACTAGGTCATCCTTGTGGAAGATAAAAAGGCAGCTCATTTGATAGACAATTCACTTTGTATTTAGGAGAATTAAAAGCAAGCATCCAAGTGCCTGTTGAGTTTTCCAAAGAAATTCAAATCAAGTCAATTTCAATTGAAGAAAAAACCCTAATTTGGCGGAAAAGGTATTCACAGCTTGAAAAACCTTCTGTGTTGTTTAAATTATTCCGAAAGATGTTTACTCCCCAATTAATCAAGATAATGGAAAAACCCCGTCCCAAGTTTAAGAAACATTTCTTCCAACCACCGGAAAATAATTATGTAGAGGCATTCTTAATTACTCCTCATGGAATTTTGCACATGGAAGATGTTAGGGCATATATTCATATAAACCTGGAGGAATACGATCACTTGAATCTTGGTAAATTATACCTGGATGAACTGACTACCACTGATGTTGAGTTGAAAGATGGATATAAAGTCCTAGGAGAAAAGAAATTGGACATCTAGCCGGATTTTCCTGTGATCCCGAATGATACATGGGTTAAGTTCATTCTAAGTAGGATCATGATGAGTTTTTGTGGCTCGATGAACCATACATGATAACTAAAGAAGCTATTAAAGTTGTAACCGATATGAGTTCCTCCAGAAGAATCCCAGGCGAAAAGAAAATAAAGAACAATCTAGTAATGCAGCTAACAGGAGCCAAATTTGATAAGAAAGCTCTCACAATAAATGATATTAAGGATCCGGGTGTCATATTTGCATCAATGATTATTGGATACAAAATATGCTTCTCCAACTCGAAAAATTTTGTAACTACACCAGTTATATATATAGCTTATGACATTGTCAAAAATAATACGGATTATAACCTATGTGAATTGCTCTGGAGTGAATTAATGGAGAACTTAAAAAGAACAAAAGAGAGACAAATTATCCCTTCAAATATGGAACTTTGATTACCTGTCTACTCTTCTATTTCTTGAGAGAGCTGCCCGGCTTGGGAAGCATTGTTTGGTCTAATCACACACCAATAGCAACTCAAATAAGGAATCACCTGCACAATTTGGGAAATGCAGATGAACAGAATGACATTTTACAAGAATACTTCATAAACTTTCAAAAGAAGATGTTATGTAGGATCCAAATACCTGAACAGGTAGTGATGAAATATGAAAATGATATTGTATTCATGGTGAACAAAGACAGATGCTTCATGGAAGCTATGGAACCAAGAACTGCATGGATCCTCCATTAGGGTATGAAGTTGCAGAAGATATCCTAATTGAATTGGCTGATAAACTACTAAATAAACCAAAGGATCTCAAAGAAGACAGGTTTGGAGCATTCAAAGAATTATATATGGAATATGAGCATTCAAAGAAAATTTATGATGAACAAACAAGCAAGGCAGAAACCAAAGCTGAAGAGCCAAGACCCTTAAATGCTCCAATGAAATGGAAGTCAAGCACTCTGGAGAGAAAAGAGGAGAAAGCTGAAAAAGAAAAACATGTATCTAAGAAAAGAACAAGCACCTTATCCAGTACAGAAGCAGAGAAAGACAATCCAATAGAAGAAAAGAAAAGAAGGAAAGTTACACTTAGTAATGAATATGCAGCAAGAGACTGCTGCAAACCAAATTTCAATTGACTATGCTAGAAAGTTTTTGGAAAAACAGCAAGGAGTACAAATTCTAGATTCGCCCAAGATTCTACAAGGACCATTAAATCTGGCTTCTATGTCTCCGATGGAGAAGTTCTCACTAGCATCAATCTTGCAAGCTAAGGCTCGGGAAGAAATGCTAAAAAGTTTCATACAGGACAATGAACTTGTTGATGAGACATCCGGTATTCTGGAGAAGCTAATGCCCTCATATAAGAAAGATACGTCAATATCATCTACTACTCATCTCAAAGGTCTAATAAATTCTGTAAGTACTCATTTTGAATCCTTTGAAAAATCAGCTGATATTAAGGTTAAAAAGGAATATGAAGTCAAAAGATTAGCAGTATCAAAAACCAAGTTAGACAATGACAAGATCTTGTTAGAAAGCAGCATCAAGAATATGATAAATGCAATCAAGGAAGCCTGTGATATATATAAATTTTGTTTGTCTTGGCCTGAAACCTCCAAGGACATAGATGAGAAAGTCAAAATCTTGGAGCTTCAACTCACAAATATTTCTGAAACCTTTGATCCAGCAATTGACTCAATCAGCGGCATAGAAACACAAGTTAAAAATATTCAGAATAACATAAGTAGTTTGCTTAGCAGACAAGAAGAAATTAAAAACAAAATGTGTTTGCTGAGAAGGATATTAAGCTTAAAAATTAAGATCATGGAAAATCTTGCAGCAAAAGCACGAGTAGCTTTACAAATTAACACACCTTCTGATCTGCAAAACGGAGAGAAATCAGTCTTTTTGATAAATGGTCACATTCAAATTTTGGAAAGAGCGAAGATTCGATGGGATGAACAGATTACACAATTAAAGATTGTGTATAAGGATATTCTTTCACTGGCAACTAATTGAGTTGAAGATTGTATATGTGTACATATGCGGTAGAATATGAGAATTTTTGTAGTTTTGACATAATTTTGACTTTTGTACATATACCATTTGCCATTGATGTCAAAGGGGGAGAAGAAACCAGTGAAAAATGGGCAAACACCTTAGAGGGAGAAAAATTACAAAGTAAGGGGGAGCAGATACACATTTTTCACTAAATGTTGCCATCAATGCCAAAGGGGGAGATTGTTGGCAACATAGTCAAGAGACACTATTGATTGTGTAATGTTGTCATTGATGGCAAAAAGGCAAACAGAGCATAATGGAGCTAAGGATGATTGGGAACTCAACTTGGAATAGCCTGCATACAAAATTCTGGTCTGGACACAAAAGACTAAGGTAGAATGGCTAAGTACTGATAACACAAAGTTAGTAGCAGAAACTCAAGTGGTATTCCTCTGTAGTTGATGGTCAAGGTATGTGGTTTAGCTATGTTATTTAGGATTGTTTGGAGATACTATGTTCAAGATTACAAATTCTGATGACTTCCAAAAGACATGTTGTGATTGACTTAAGTCCAGGTGAACTCAGTTAAGTCAGGAATAGTACAAAGTGCACGAGTATATGGTTTGCATTTCCCCGCAAGTGATTGTATCAGTATGCGGTTTTGAGGCAGTATGGATAGGTGTCAGAAGCATACAATTGATAAGTTACAGAGTCTAAAGTGATCTGGAAGATTGTCTACAAAACTCCAAGCTCCGGCAGTTGGTTTGCCAGTACTTCATCAAGGCAGAAGAGTCAGTTCTGAGTTCCGCATTTCACCACATAAGGACATCATGACCTGTAGTTGGTAAGATATGATCTGTGAGGTATGAGAAATGGTTGATGTGATTATTTGAGTCTCATTTGGTCCACAGTAAGAATCTTGGTGTGACAGTTGATTAGGTCAAGCATGTTCTGAAGAGACAAGCCGACAGGCAGTTAGATCTTTATGCGGAGAAGGTATATTGCTTGAATAATAAATCTAAGCAGTTATATGTGTGGTGCCGACTTGTATGAAGATTATACAATGATTGTTTGGATCCGCATTACTGTTTGTACACATTGTCAAGCCGACAAGGTAGAATACATTGCATACACGCTTCATGTCTGGTTTTCCGACCTGATTATGAAATGAAACTTGTTGCGGATATAAATACTCAATAGACTACGATGTGGATGTGTGTGTTGTGCAAATTTGAAGTGTGAAGGATTATGAGCAGAGTGCAGAGCAAAGAAAGTTGAACAAGGATAGAAAACAAAGTATATGTAATTAAGTTGAGAAGTAGGGCAGAAAAGATGAAGACCTTTGAATCTGCATATTGAGCTTTCAATGGAACTGTAATCCAGCATACGGGAGATGCATTCACAATAGTTCATCTCATAGCAGTGAGCCAATCCTTCTTCTATCTTCTTTTCTCTTGGCAGTGAGCCTTTGTGTAGTGAGCACTTCTTCATAGGGCAGTGAGCTCTAGGTAGTGACCCCTAAGGCAATGAGCCTTCTTGTGATTTGGTATTGAGCTATCATAATATATTGTAAGCTAACACTCACCGTGGTTTTTCCCTTTTTGAGTTTTCCACGTAAAAATCCTAGTGTCCACATGGTATGTCTTTATGGTTGTTGTTCTTATGCTTATTCTTCTTTTATGTTATTGGTTTTGGAAATTGGATTAGTAAACAAATTAACAATTGGTTTTGCAGAATACTAATTCAACCCCCCTCTTAGTATTCCTTCTCTTCAACATCTTCGTCCACTCTAACATTCACACTTTCGATTATCTTTTGCAACCTTTTATTGTAACATTTATAGGCTTTTCTTGTAGTTGAATAACCATGAAATATTCCCTCATCAGACCTTGGCTCAAATTTACTAAGGGTATCTTCATCCCTTTTTATAAAACATCTACATCCAAATATCTTAAAATACTTCACAGATGGGGGTTTGCCTGTCCATAACTCATAAGGAGTCTTACCATGATGTACCCTTAACTTTCCTCTATTGATAATGTAAACAACAGTATGAACTGCTTCCTTCCAGTATCTATTAGGCAATTTGGCTTCGTTCAACTTGTTTTAGCCATATCCTCGATAGTCATGTTCTTTCACTCAACAACTCCATTTTTTTGAGGAGTTCTAGCTGCAGAAAGATGTCTCTTAATTCCATGATTTTCACAATATTGATCAAATTCATTAGAAGTGAATTCTCCACCTCTATCAGACCTTAAGCATTTTATCCTTGAACCAATCTCATTTTTAACCCTAATTTTAAAGATTTTAAATCTTTCTAAAACTTGAGATTTATCTTTGAGAAAAGTTACCCATGTCATCCTTGAATAGCCATCTATCAACAACATGAAATACCTTTCTGCATTGATGCTTTTGGTTTTGGTTGGTCCACACAAGTTTGTATGTATCATCTTAAGAGGTTTTTAGGTTGAGTACTCCTTTGACTTGAAACTAACCCTTGTTTGCTTTCCTTCTTGACACTCTTTACAAAAGGAATTTTCTGGCTTGCCAATGCTAGGCAAATGTTTGAGTGCATTTTTATTGTCGATCTTTACCATATGATCAAAGTTGTTGTGGCCCATTCTTTTGTGCCATAATCAACTCTCATTAGCTTGACCTAACAAACATCTTTCACCCTTTGCCTCCTTCAAATGGTATAGATTGTTGTTTGTTCTGTTTGCCACAACAACAAGTCTATCAGAGCTAGCTTTTCTTATCTCACATCCACTAGCATGAAATAACACATTATATCCCCAATTCATCTTTTGCTTCCTTAATAGCCAAGACTTTAGAGTCAAATCTCTGTGGGTGAGATCTCAGAATTTTCTTTACAACTACCTAATCCTTACCTCTTCTCCAAGACCTATGATTGCATTCCTTACCTCGTCTACCTTGAGCATGTATCCTACAATATTCTCATCCTCTTGCATTTTTAAAGCCTCAAACTTGCTTCTATGGGTTTGCAGTTTTGCTTGCTTAACTTGATCATCACCTTCATAGATATTGCGCAACTTATCCCATATTTCATTGGCAGATTTACAATGCATAACTTTGACAAATTCTGTGTTGGTTAAACCACACAAATATAGCATTCTTCGCTTTGGCATTATTCTCACAGGCTTTCTTCTCATCAGTAGTGGGAGAAGATGATGGTGATAGTGGTTTGTAACCTTTTAAGACAGATTGCCAAATATCATATCCAAGAGATGTTAAGTAAGCCTCCATTCTGATGCTCCAAAAAGCATAATTGGATCCATCAAATAATGGTGCTCTATTTGAAGAAGAACCCTCTTGTCCTACCATAGTGTTCTTGAGATCGGATCTTCCTTAAGTGGTTAAACTTTTCTTCAAGGAACCCAAGGCTGTGATACCAATTGTTGAAAGAACACTAATACACTGAGAAGGGGGGTGAATCAGTGTATGTTAAAACTTTAAAATGCAACCAACATGAATAGCATTGGGATTTTGGGTATTGACTTGGGTTGGACCCTAAATGTACCCAAGTTGTACCTAAATTGAGACTTGTACTTAATATACACCCCATAGGGATTTGACATGGGGACATGGCATATCTAGTAACACATGTATTACACCCCATAGGGATTTGACATGGGGACATGGCATATCTAGTAACACATGTATTACATATATACATATTAGGTACATACATGAGCCTACACATAGCATGCAGTGTTGCTTAAGCACTTAGTGTGAATAAATAAATGAATTAAACTACTGAACATTTAGGGCAAGGGCTTGAGAGTATGGGTGTCACTAAATCTATCATGGCAATCCATGATAATAAATATTTGGCAGTAATTGCAATGCCCTCATTCATTCTTAAGATTATTAATTTATGACTGCAACAACCATGTCTATGCTCTGGAGTATATTATAATGAGACATTGGTCCCAACTCTTGATTGTGAAGCTCCTTTTGTTTTAGTATTATAGCACTAGAACTCCTACAAATACAACCAAATGTCTATCAAAGCTCTTACAATCCCTAGCTTGACTTTAGAAGTTAAGAACTACCTTGTACCATCTAATTAATGAGATGTACTAGTAGGGACATAAATCCTCCATGTCCATGTATTCTAAGTTTCATTAAAGGATTGGTTTAATTCATCAATATGATTTCTCGTTAATTAAAACAAAAAATTTAGTGTTGTACCTATATGAACATTTTCGTACTAACTTTATTTCTAAGTATAAAACTTGTTGTCTGTCACTTGTAAGTTGTTTATGAGTCCATGATGCCAGTAGTTGCCAATGTTTTCATTGTCAATTTCTAGTTAACAGTTATGCATGACCCATAAGAGGAGGGTTTTCAAGCATGTTGAGCAAGTTGGATGTGTCAACTAGGGTATAAGGAAAAGCAATTACATGAAAAGGCAAGCAAATGAATGAGAGATCTTTTGAGGCATGATTTAACAAAGCAAAGGTACCTAGGGAATATTTTAGGCTAAGGAAAAGCATATAGGTGATTCAGAGGGTGTCAAAGGAACAGAGTCATTTTGGAGGGCCAATATCATGTGAAAATAACTCCAAACATCTTGGGCATGTCCCTGAGGGGTCCATGTCACAATGCAAGGGGAAAAATTGCTTTAGTCATAAAGTGTTTGCATTTTTCAATGCCAATGAAGAAATAGATTTACTCAAAAAACACTTTTTTACTTGAGAAATGACAATGAAGAATTAGAACAAAGGTACACTTTTCACTTAAGTCACCTAACTCAACATCAAATTAGAATGAAAAAATACTTTTTTGACACTTAATTGAAAAAGTGCACCTAAGATGACTTAAGTGTCAAAGTGTGAAAGTGAAATCAGATCAAAAAGTGACTCTAAGAAGCTTGGTAACCCCTTTCATTACTTCAATGTCAAATGTCATTGTGCAAACATTTAAAAGTGACATTCTACCCCTGTTGGGCACCCACATAAGACCTTGGATGTCAAAGTGACAACTTAAAAATTTCAAAAGTGCACTTAAGTGAAGAATGATGCCCCTAGTGACTTGAATGTCATAGTGTTAATTGAAAATTGTAACATAAAGTGCACTTAGTTGTTGGGCATGCTCAAAGAGGACTTAGTGTAAAGGTGTCAACACAAGTAAAGAAGATAAAGTGCTTCAAAGTTCTCTAGACGGGCCTAAGAGAGGTTGGATGTCAAAACATAATTGGAAGACATGAGTGAAAGTCAAAAGGCATGCCTCCTACATGTTGAAGTTGGGGTTTCATCTTTGTAACACTAAAAGGCACCATTGAAGCAACCTTCCAAAGCATTTTGTTGGTCATTAGTGACAAATTCCACAAGCTCCATATAGTTGCGCAAGGATCAACACTTGTATTCATCATGGACATGATCTAGCTACATGGCATTGAATTAGACAAGTTTATGAGGAAGGAATTGGACTCAAGTCAACAAGATTGGTCATTATCTTTTAGGGTTTCTTGAGAGAATCTACCATGGTTAGAATGAAAGAGCTTCATTAGAATCATCACTAGGATCCAAGTATCATATTGTCTATTTATAGGTCGTGTGATTTTTATCTACCACTATTATGAGAAGATAATCATATTTTGGGAAATCTATTTTTAGAAGTTTTATTTATAGAATATATAATTTTAGATGGCTTTCTACAAGGTCTATTTTTAGTTGATAGTTATCCTAATTAAAAATCTATTTGAAGATTTCCTAATTTAAGTATTGAATTTGTAAACCAAAATTGTATAATTGTTTTATGTGCAAGCAAATTATTCATAGCGTAGAATTTCTAGTTAGCTTTTTTATTATTTATCATGCAAAACCTTGTAAAACCTTATAAATGAGTGCTTTTAGCACTTAGATTGGAAGGAAAGGTAATTACTACACCTATTTGCAATCCAATTCTTATGTTGTATTCACACTTTCTAGAAAATCCAAAATAACAAGAATGCCCAAATCAAAAAGAGGAGATTGAAGCATTCATGTAAAATCTACTGGCAAGTCATTGAAAATATTGATTTTTCTCATACTTGTAGAAAATTTGTGAAGGTGATAATGATCCGCATCAAATATTGTGAAGTTACATGACCATTTAACATTACTTCTCAACTCCTACATTGCTTAGGAAGTTTATAAAATGGAAAAAAAGAGTTTCCAAATTCTCATGTAAAATTATTGACTCTTTGACTTCATTTATCTTCATTACACTTATTTTGATCCAAGTACATTTGGATTGGATTGTCCACTCCATGCAAATTCTATGACATTTGCAATGCATTAACATCACTTCACAATCCCCTATGGGATACACATAACCATGGTCCAACATGAATTATATTGTAAAGTCTACATCATTTCTTAAGATCCCCTACACATACCAAGACAAAGCCAAGATACCAAAGAGGCACATGCTTCAAGTGACCAAGTAGCATTTTCAGCATTGGAAGAATTCACAATACCTTGTGTCCATGCAAATTGAAAATCTATTTGGGAAACCAAACTGATTGGAATACAAACATATCTTATAATTATCCATCTTGTAATTGATATATAGAATCTATGTTTCTAGTGTTCTCAACATCATATGTTACATTCTCAACATCATAGAATCCATGTTTAGATTCGGTCCATAGGAATAGACAATTCTGGTTTATAAGCCCTACAATATACAAAATATACATACATAATATATCTAGCATTATATACATATGCACACACATACATATACATTTTTTTTTTCTTGTTTGTGATGAATAGAAGATTTTCATTTGTTATCCCCAATTTCAATGAATGAAGAATAATATATCCATAATTGTCTTCTTTTTTCATTGCATGAAGTTAGTTATATATGTCTACTAGTTGGTTTGTAAGTTGTTGCCATGACACTCTTATGCTCAACATGGATCATTGGTATCAGAGTGCTTTCTCTTTTGAACAACATAACATACCAGTGGCCTAGTTGTGCATGATTTCCGACTCACAATGTCGAAAAGGGATACGACCCAACTCCATCTTTAACTGCTAGAAGAATGGTGAAAAAACTCAATGTCTAATGATGCGAAGAAACACACTTCAATAGAAGTATACAAGCTTATGCAAGGAGCTTTGGAAGAATAAAGGAAATTTTCTTGCAATTTGTGACTTGATGTCTACCAAGTCCCTCAACAACCTATCAATGGTAGTTTCTCATTTTGATACCAAAGTCCATTCAAGGTGCAAATGAATCTCAACTACCTAGTGTTCCAAGGAAAAATTGACATGGAGGCACAAGATGATTGGCTTCAACAATTAGAAGCATATTACACTATCCACAAGTTAATAGATAATGAAAATATTACCTTTGGAACACTTAAGATGTCCAAGTTAGTGCTCCAACGTTGGAAGTCTTAGTGAAATATGGATAAACTCAGTGCAATTATTAAAAATTGTGAGCACACTCTTCAAGAAATCAAGTCATTGTTACTCTCAGAATATGCCCACCACTACATCATGGAAGCCATCCAAGAACAAGAACTTAGAGCCCCACCTAAGCATTATATGTATCATATAGAGAGTTCCAACAACATGGGCACACAATGAACTAATTGGCAAGCATCTTAGGTTAGCCTTCCATGACCATCAACCCATAGAAAGTAATGCACAAGGGTGGGTGGTTCTACTTCCTACATGGTTCCCATTGTCTACGGAGGGAGTACTTCCACTCAATGCTTTTAAGTTCTCAAATTAGTTGTATACCCTTTTGTTGTAAATACTCGATGTCTAATCTCAAGAAGATCTCTATGTCTCCTTAACAACACTTTTGTAATCAGTAGTTGTTTAATATTAGTTGTACTGTTTAGACATAGGCATCTAGTACTTATAATGATGTAATCACAAATATATTACTTGTCACATTAAGTTGCTTATACAATAAAAGTTTCAACCAAAAGTGTAACTTCCTCATATGATAATAAATGAAGTATGCACATAATTGAATGTGTGCATCACAAAATTTCTCTCATTTCTTTGTGCATTTATCCAACATTTGGTATCAAAACAAGGTAGTGCATTAGTAGAGGAGAAAGGAAGCCCTAGTCAAATAGGATATGTTAGTGACCGGTTCGAGGCAAGTGAAAGAGAATAACATTTTTCTTTGTTTATATTTTGTGGTAGCAACAAACTAATAATTCGTCATGGAAGATTTTGTGAGAGCCTTAATGCAATATCATAAGCCGAATTAAAAAAGAATTTGTGGCAAATCCAACTGAAGAGGATAGGGCCAATAGAAGCAAAGAAGAATGTGCTTAACAGTAGCAAAGCACAATAGGTAGGGTTGACTATAAAAATGTAATATAGTTGCCAAAAATGACATATCCTTGGATTAGTGATGGGAAAACATAGATATCTACAAATAGTCCAAATTATATAGAAATTTAGAGAACAATACACCAGTGAGGGACTAGGTTTATTGTATCTAGTAATTCCCAAACAAGAACAATTATTGAAGCTAAGAAAATGTATTTTACTTGAAATTGAGAGAGCTTTTATGATAGATGGAAAATTCCATGGAAGAGATGCATGCCTTCACCTTTGTTTTATTGATTCCAATTCAACACATAAATTTTCAAACAAACTAGAAAACTTATTAAAAATAGTAACTATGGTTCCCATAAAAACCAAAGAGTTACTATACATGTGTCCTCTTTGGAAGTTGAAAAGAATAGCTGGATGAGGACAAATTAACTATAAAATTAAAATAAAACTAGGAAATTATTTAATTTTGGTACTCCAACTTGATGGGGTCATAACTTCTAGCTTGCTAGGTGAAAACTATATTTCTTAAATGTGTTGGGAAGATCTACAAGAGATGTATGTTGAGTTATGAGGACCTATAATCATTCCTCATGGCAGTGGAGGGCCATAAACATTTTGAAGGCCTTTAAAAATGTAGATTATGAAGATGTAGAAAATATTGAAAAATTATATTTATGACATTTCCTAGATTCAACCATGTAATTGCCATAAAAATGTTCTCAAATCTTAGATGGATAATTCATCACCCCTTGAAAAGTAATGGACCCCATTGCATCAAGATTCTGCAACAAATGAGGAAACTTCTTCCCAATTTGATCCCTAGCAAACCATTTACCCTAATGAGAAAATTGCATTGCCTATACCACATGGTAGAGAGGAATCTGCTAGTTTTTTAGTTTCTTGAAAAAAACCTCAATGACTTGATCTAAGTCCATTGTGAGAGTTGTTTCTAGATTCCCTTGTACACTACGAAGGTGTTCGACAACATCAACAATGCCCCAACAGTGGAGGGAAGTATGGGTGTAGTAACTTGTCACTAAAAATAGGATGTAGTCCAAGAAAAGAGGGCAGATTGAGCTCAAAGGCATTCACCTATTTTTGGGGGGATGGTTTAAGGGCCATATCAAAGGGATTAAAGTTTCTTGTGTGGTCCTTGGAGATGCACTTTCTATCTGTGAGACCAAACTTTGTCACCAACCTAAAACTAGTGAGGAGTATAATGTTGATCATGTCACTTCTTGTACTTCTGATTAGAATGTTGTAGTATCTAATGAACTTGTCACTAGAAGTGGTGGGTTTTCTTAATAAACTTCCATGCCTTATCCACCTCCTTTTGGGCATGCAGAGATGTCTCATTCAACATGATGGGCAAGGCTATATCAATGGGTGCCAAGTTTTGGTACCCAAGGCAAAGTTCAAATGGACTATATGTCTTGTGGAGCTATGCAATGCACGATTGTAGCAATGTTGGACATAGGGGAGGCTTTCATCCCATGTGCAAGGATGCTTTGAATGATACATCTACAAAATATCAATGATCATATGATTCACCACCTCAATTTGCCTATTTGTTTGATGGTAAAATGTAGTGGACTTCATCAACCTAGTGTCCATCATGGCTCACAATGTTGACCAAAATTTGCTAAGGAATCTACTATCGTTATCAAAGATGATACTTTGTGGTAAACCAAAATGCACCCAAATATTCTCAAAGAAAATCTTGGTAGTGTGTTCTATAGAAACCCCCTTTTTGCAAGCTACCATGATGGCCATGTTCAAGCATTTGTCTACCATTATGTACACAATCATGTCCATGTTTTGTCATAGGAAGGCATGACATGAAATCCATGGAGACTGAATGCTAAAAATTGTTCGAAACTAGAAGAGTTGTGTACAACCCTTGTTTCCAATTTGCAGGCTTCGTAATAGCATAGGTTGTGCAAGATTGGGTGTATCAGATGACATCATGACCAAGTCTTGGCCAGTAGAAGTACTTCTATAGTACAACAATTATATTATTTGTCCCAAAGTGTCTTGCAACACGACTATAGTGTTCCTCCCAAATCATATTTTATTATTCCCCTAATAGAGACACATATTACCCCATCTGACAAAAATTCCATCCTACAAGTAATAATCAATTGTCAGTTTTCCATCAGTGAGCTTTGGTAGATACCAAAAAAATTAGGATTAGTGCCATACAATTGGGGCCACTTTGTTTTCTAGTGTCCACATGAGTCCACTATTGCCAAGGCAATAATTCGGGGTTGACTTGAACAATTTGCAGCTTTGTTAGTGCTCCCTAAGTCTTGGGGCAAATGTTGAGATGAAAGTGTTGGAGGTAGTTGGACCACCTTTAATGTTGATCATTTTGTAACTTCCCTTGTGTTTGCATAAATTGGAAAGGCTTGTGATCTATGTGGATGATACTCTCCTTTCACAAGATATAGTTCCTCCATTGTTTATAGGCCTAAACAATGGCATACAACTCGTCATATGTAGGATACCTACAAACTATATTAGAAAAGGTCTCATTGTGGTAAGCAACTGGATGCTCATGTTCTCACATATTTTGAAGCATATATCTCAATTTCATAAGACTTTTGCAGGTCTAGAAGAGCCAATACTAATATTAAACATAGCATCCACATCAATTATGTGAATACTCGCTATTGTGCCTCTATCTAGATGAATTTTGATTTTACTCCTCCCCGAGTTCCTAATTCGTAGGCCATGACAAGTATGAGAATCTAAGCACAAACCTTCAATAAAAATTAGCCAATCCAAACAATTATGTAGTTTTGTGGGGTTTTTGGTTGGTTGCCCATCTTTGATGACTTCTATCTTATCAAAGTCAACGCAAACACCATCTATGTCCACAATGTATCCTAGGTAGTTGAATCCTCTCCATACCAAAGGAACACCAATTTCTATTAGCATAGAACCTATGTTGTTGTAGAGTTGGGAGTACTTGTTGAACATGTTGTAGATGGTCTTCCCATGTTCTACTAAATATGATTGTGTCATCTAAATAGACAACCATGAAGGAATTATTAAATGGCTTAAGCACATCATTCATCATTCACAAGAAGGTTGTAGGTGCATTAGTCAACCCAAAGGGCATGACCAACCACTTGAACAAGCCCTCTTTAGATTTGAAGGCAGTCTTCCACACATCTAATGGATTGATTGGAGTTTGGTGGTACCTAGACTTCACATCAATTTTTAGTGAAAAACTTGGGCCCCCTTCAGTTAGTCTAGGAGGTCATCAATGTGATTAATTGGATACATGTTCTTTATAATGATTTTTTAAAGATCGATAGTCGACGTAGAGATGCCACATTCCATTCTTCTAGGCAAGAACAATTAGGCTCCCACGAGGTGAGGTGCTTAATCAAATGTGCCTTTTTACAATCAATTCCTAAATTTGTCCCTTGATTTCATCATTCGTCAATGTTGACCTCCTATATAGTGCCCCATTTAGTAATGTTGTCCCTGGAATGAGGTTGATCAGAAGGTTTACTTGACAGTGTAGTGGTACCCCTATTGGTGAACTAAATACATGTTAACACCCTAATAGTATCTAGTCCATTTGTTTCTGTTGGGTGGCCATATTGGTTTTTGTGGCATGAGTGGTTGCAACTGACCTTAACCCCTAAGGACAAATCATTAGTAGTACAAATGTTCTAGTTTGAGCAATCGCACATCAACATTTTTTTGCACTAATCAAGGATATATAGATTTTCTAGGACTTGCCTTTGGTATTTGATACTTCTTTTCACCAAACTTGAAAATGACACTTCATAGATTGAATTCAAAGATATTATGATTCTTGTACATGTATGGTTATTCCAACAAGACATCACACACATCACAAATTACTTCATCTCTGAATGATTTAATGTGATAAGATAATCGACATTGTCTACATACCTATATATATATCTCCCTTGGCTCACCCAACACATGGAGTATGTTTGTGGGTGAGGTTGTTTACAGGTTCAATCTCTTGATGGTCTCAACATAGATCAAATTCATCTGACTTCTGCTATCAACAATTAAGTGTAGGGCCTTCCCTTTGTGAATGGAATAGGGGCTCCTTGTCTTCATGGGGTATTTAACCTTTGGCAATGGCAAAAATTGCATATAGATCAACCTCAATTATGTGATCACCATCCTTCTACTTAAAAGGAACTATAAGGAACAAATCAAGTTCCATCTCCACTTCTTTTGTGTCTGTCATCAAGGTCTTGGTGGCTTAATAATCAAGTTGGTGTTATGCAGGGGCTCTTATGAACTTCATGCCACATGCTTGTGTCTTTTTGGTGTGTTTATTTTCCTTTGATGCTTGTGATAGGAATTACTTGGTTGGTTTCTTTCTTGTGAACTTGCTAAGTTACCTCCTTCTTTCGACTTATTGTTTGCAAATAGTTCCTTCTTTCCTTTTTGTTTGAAATTTTCTTCAATCTTTATTGCATATTTGAAAGTAGTCCCCAAGGTCTCAATATTTAGAAAGGCCATCTCAATCTATATATATTGATGGAGCCCACAACGATACTTTAGGACCTGATGCTTCTCTATATCTTGGATGTTGAGCTTTGCTAACAACACATAGAAGGTGTTGTGTAGTCTTGAATTGATTGGTCCTTTTTATGTCTAAACAACTACCTTTGCATATATTTCTCTTCATATGAGTCTTCAGGGAAGCACTCCTTGATATATTCCACAAATTCTCCCTATGTGGGGTTCTCATTCATCATTGCATCAAATTGTCAATGTGCAAGTGAGGCTCGACTTTGAGGAGAGCAAATGTTATTTTCTCAAAATTTGAGAAGTGATTCACAAACAAATACTTTTCCAACTTGGATATTTAGTCATCAACATTTGCATCAACTTTCCCCTGAAAAGTTAGGCTAGAAAAATTTTCTATACCTTGAAGGGGGTGTAACCACTAAATGGCCTCTCCATTCGTTCTCTATTAGGGTACATGTTAACCCGATTGTGCTAGAGGAGCTGATTGGATTAGTCCAACATCTCTGTGTGTTGTCTTTCTAAAGCCACCTTAATTAAAACCTTGGAGGGGTCCAAGGAGTTTAGCTTGTTCTTCAACCATCTATGATTGTCTATTCCTTAGAGGAATGTAGTTAGATGGATCTCGTCTTCAATCCAAGTTTTTGATACCCTAACCTTGTGCAATGTGAAATGTAAGAGAAAATAGGCTCTGATAGCACTTATCTGAATTATATAGAAATTTGGAGGATAATACACCAACGAGGGACTAGGTGTCTTATATCCAATAATTGTCAAATGAGCAATGTGCAACAAGAATAATTAGTGAAGCTAAGAAAATATATTTCATTCAAAATTGAGAGAGCTTATACAATATATGGAAAACTTTTTGTAAGAGATGCATGCCTTCAACTATGTTTTATTGATTCCAATTCAACACATATCTACACTTTGTAAACAAACTAGAAAAACAAATGGTAACTATGTTTCCCATCATAAATTGAAGAGTCACCACACTTGCGTCCTCCTTGTAAGTTGAAAATAACATTTGGATAATGACAAAGTAACTACAAAATTAAAAGAAAACAAGGAAATTATTTAATTTTGGTACCCCAACATGGTGGAGTCATAACTCCTAGCTCGTTTGGTGAAAATTGAACTTCTTGGATGCATTGGAAATATTTTCAAGAGATGTATGTCAAGTTATGAGGAGTAGAGGTCCAGAAATGCTTTGTAGGCCTTCAAAAATTTAGATTATGAAGATGTAGAAGATATCAAAAAATTAGATTTCTAATATTTCCTAGATTCGAATATGTAATTGTCATCCAAATGCTCATGGATCTCAAATGGATCAATAAAAATTTAATAAAACCTTGCATTTCATGATTCATAGAAACAACATAAAATAGTAAAACTAAGTACTAGGTTTTCTTTAGCCAAAACCATGCATTTTTTAATTTGTTACACTTAATTTTTGTTTGAAATCCTTATTTTCTAGCAAGTCCTAAAACTTTGTCACAAATGTTTGAATTTCAATCTCAATGATTAACTTCCTAATGCTACAATAACAATGAATTAAACATACAAATCATTGAAATCCAACAACAGAAACAAAGTATACCAGACAATATTTTACACATGTAACCTGCTTCACATTCCTTCAAAAATTTACAAGCAACCTCCACAATTGATGTTACACATAACTGCACAAAAATGTTACACTATATTGAGTTCAATTTAGTTTTCCAATCCCTCAAAAAACTTAGTCTTTCAATCCTTCGAAACACAATCTGAATAATTAACTTCTATCTGGCATCTATCTTTATACTATTCAACTAAAATCTAATCTTCCAATAAAATGATCTTATCTCTCAAAATGAAAGAAAAAGAAAGCAACCTTATCTCACGTAGGAGATGACTTGGAAGATAAGTCTAAGTCATTAGTGCTTTCGCACTTTATTAGACTTAACTAACTAAATAAAAGATTTCACTTTAAACACTAAAGTCAATTACAAAATAGAAATAACTCGAACTCCCTACACCTTGAATTACCTACATGTTCATACTGAACTTGTGCAGAAGTTTCGAACTAAGCTAAAAAAACTCAACGCCCCCTCTTAGTGAGGAAGGAATTTTGGACCAATGCAAGTTTGCTTTTAATGATTCAAACTTCCATTTTGCTAAGGGTTTGGTCAGAATATCAGCTAATAGTTGCTCCGCGGAAATGTACTGTGGAGATTCACTACTCCTTTCCGGATCTTGTCTCGAATGAAGTGATATCTAATCTCTATGTGCTTGGACCTATCATAAAACATTAGATTCTCTGAAAGTTTGAGGCAACTCTAATTATTATAGTAAATGATCGTGCAATCCAACTCCTAGTCAAATAACCCTGTAAGAAACTTGTGAAGCCAGATGGCCTCACAACTTGTGGTACTAGCTGTTATACTCTGCCTCTACTATGCTAAGTGTCACTAAAGTTTGCTTCCTACAGAACTAGGACACCATTACTGAAACTAAGCCAAAGCAACACTCTGAGGAGCTCTTCTTGTCTACTACATTGCCTACCCAATCAAACTTTGTATACCCCTAAAACTTCACTTCACCATCTCCAAGATACCTCATACCAAAATCCATTGTACCCTTCAAATATTTGAGTACATGTTTTGTTGCTACCCAATGCTCCTTTTTGGGATCCACCATGAATTGACTCAAGGTGTTCATTGCAAAACATAAAAATGGTCATGTGTTGACCAAATAAAACAAGGAACCTATCATTTGCATGTATAATGTGGGATCAATCACTTTCGAATATGAAGTTGTTGCCCATTTTGCCCCCTTGAGCCTTGTGTCACTTAGTTGCACAACTTTAAGTTCCTTGTTATTAAATAATTAAATAGAAGTTGCTTTTTTAATTGTTTCACTTTTCGACAACTTAGTATTTAACTATTTAATAAATAAATTATTTCCGCACAACTACTAATGTTGTGAAAACTATTAAAATAACTTCAATTATGGATTCTGACCATACCATAAAGACCCTTAGCTCTTAGGAAGAATTGTATTAGATTAATGATTTCCAAAAATAGCAATCTCCTCCAAAAAGTTTGGAATCTACTCAGAAAGTCAGAATTGCATCTGAAAAGTGCCATTGAGCTCATCTTGGTCTCCCAATCTTATTGCCATTATCAAAATCTCAGCATGATCACCCCGACACTCTTCAAGAAAGTTGGAGGTTTCCGTAAATGTTGTAAATGTCCCAAAAAGGGACATTACAAGTCCTCCCTTCCCAAAATTGCTTGACCTCAAGCAATACAAACTCCACCAATTGTTCAATCCTAGATAAAAAAATCAATGTGATTCCATGATCCCAAATAAATCGAGGAGGTTTGTGAGTCCTTTTGTTTGATGTTCTATGATGCAATACACCTTCAAATAAAACCTCCATCACTCTTCTTGCTAAAAGCACAACAATCTTTTGCAAGAAATCAACAACTCGCCAAAAAATTCTTTGTTCTACCATGTTTCCACTACTCCACTCTAATAAAAATTGAAAACTCCATGTAATTTTTTTTTGTTTTCACTTGTTATATCCTAGAATGATATCCATCATGATGAACCAAGGCAGAATACCCACAAAATCTGAATTCTTCTTCTATAAAATGGAGCACTTCATACCTGGAGTGTTCTATGAAATCCTTTATGTTGGTTTTAATCACCTCCTAGGAGCACAACCTGCAGATAAACACCTTCATAGAGAGATAGATATTTCACTGAATGGGTGAATAATTAAAATGAGATGCAAGATGCCAAGATAATGTACATATGCCTTGCTTATAAATGCAAGGAAAAAGCCAGTAAAGAGATAACCGACTACAACTACCAACTAATAAACTAATATCTAATAATGCATTATGATGCCTAAGTAAAACTTAAGCAAAGTAAATGGTAAAAACCCATTTACTCCAACACCCCCCCTTAAGTGCAACATAGGGAGATTATTATGCAATATGAGCAAGATGCAATACGAGTCCTAGCTATACAACCATGTTAGGTACCCATTTACAATGCAATGCAATTTCTCACAAGCGGAAAAAATGAGAAACCTATGGGACAAAACTCCTCTCCAAAAGAGAGAAAAGAAAACAAGATGATGCATGGAGGACTCGCTAGTACCCCCAAGGACTACATACATCATGTATATACAATCAGTGATCCTCCCATAGGAAAGGAAAAGAGAGCCATTATATCACCCCCATAATGAAGAAGCTCCAATGTTGATGAAGTATGCCTGGAAACAAAAGATGATACAATGCCTACAAGCAACACCTCTCCCCTTAGGAAGAAACAAGTCCACTGAATGTTGAAGAAGCCACTCCATGTCCAACTGAAAGGAGGATAGAAGTCTCCAAATAGAAATCTCTGAAGACTGAGTAGGAGTCTCCAAGCATCAATAATCCACCACATAATCATGATCAAACTCAACCAAGAAATGTGACAAATCAAGTGAGAAGGGAAACTCATCAATGTCAATCTCCAAAGAAGATGTAGATGTATCAATAGCCATGTTGGAACCAGTGATAACTTTAAGATATCCCCCCTGAAAAAGATTAAAAATATTGGCGAATCTTTCATTATTTTAGAAATAAATATTAATTTCTATTGCTGAATCTTTCCTATTTTCTTAAAAAAATATTAATTTTATTCGTGAATTATTTTAAATCACTAGAAATTTGTAGAGAATCCTGGCAAATCTTGACAAAAAATTGGCAAATGCATTGATTACCATGGTGAATCCTTCCTTTAAAAAAAAAATCCTATGGAAAAGTAAGTGCTTGAGTGTGGTAGTGATTGACTAGCTTAAGGTGTAGTGCTCGTGTCTATAATTCCTTTATTCCTTAATATTTTAAATCAAACAATGAATATTTTAAATCAGTCCTAAACTATTTTTCACCACCCTTGATTTTATTTATAATCTAACGATTTGGGTTCTATTCTGTGGGCCAACTATACTCGTGAAGTTCCAATGCCCATGGGGCCCTAAATTGCATTTAGGTCGTTGATCTCAATGGAGATCAACGGGCTAAATGCAATTTTAGGCCCCATGGGCATTGGAGCTTCGCGAGTACATTTTGGCCCGCGGAATTTAACCCCAGCCATTAGATTATAAATTGAGATCAACAACCCAAATACAAATTTGGGCTCAATGGGCATTAGAGCTCCATGGGTACATTTTAACCCATGGAATATAACTCTAGTCGTTAGATTATAAATAAAATCAATGGTGGTGATTAAAAATTGGCAATATGGCCCTAAAGTAACCAATAATTATATAATTTTATTGGAAAATGAATTTCTTTTTCTACTATAACTTATAAAATTTAGGCGAATCTAATCTAATCAGGTATCGAATATTGTGGTGAATCTTTGAGTTTAAAAGTTTAATAAAATAAATGTTCTGGTGATTTAGCTAGGACTAAAATAAAATTTTGTAAAAATGTGGCGATTCACGTCACATTTTAAGCCCCATGGGCATTGGAGCTCCGCGAGTACATTTTGGCCCGCAGAATTTAACCCCAGCCATTAGATTATAAATTGAGATCAACGACCGAAATACAAATTTGGGCTCAATGGGCATTAGAGCTCCATGGGTACATTTTAACCCATGGAATACAACTCTAGTCGTTAGATTATAAATAAAATCAATGGTGATGATTACAAATTGGCGATATGGCCCTAAAGTAACCAATAACTATATAATTTTATTGGAAAATGAATTTCTTTTTCTACTATAACTTATAAAATTTAGGTGAATCTAATCTAATCAGGTATCAAATATTGTGGTGAATCTTTGAGTTTAAAAGTTCAATAAAATAAATGTTCTGGTGATTTAGCTAGGACTAAAATAAAATTTTGTAAAAATGTGGCAATTCACATCACATTATAGCTTGTACTATTAGCCAAATTTTGAATCCCCAATTTCAACTATTAGCCAATTGGTGAATATTAGCCACTAAAACATTCACTAGTTGAAACTGTCATCAAAGAGGAGTGAAATCCCCTCAAGTATGTCTCCCAAATCTGCAAGATGAGACTCCACAAACAAATCTGAGATGCCTGCCAAATATTCATCCAATAAAGCAAGATCTGAAAAACTATGATCAACCTGCTCAAGAGAACTCAAATCTGAAGAAGCACGAGGTGAAGGAAGAAGTTCAACACTAGTCTCAAGAACACCAAGATTCAAATGACCAAACTTCTCCTCACAATCATGATTCACCCTTGATGGAAGGGTATGTATATCAGCCAAAGGAATATCATCATTAGGAGCAAAATGAGAAAAAGAATACAAGAGAGATGCATGATCCACAACACTTGTATCAATGATCTCTCTAGTCTCCATGTCTCTAATGTAAACATAATCAAGAGTGAACTCAACTGTTTTACCTTGTGCACCATGAGTAATTTGATAAACTGAAAGGAGATTAGTGGTCAAGGAGGGTACACAAAGAACATCATTAAAAGATCCTTCACCCATATCAATAGAACCTTTCCCACAAACCTTCATGTATGTATTGTTACCCATCAAAATATTAGATGAACTACAAGGCTCAAAAGAAGAGAACATATCCATAGAAGATGCCATATGATGAGATGCACCTGAATCAAGAAGCCCTCTCCCATTCTCAGGAATAGTGGAAGCCAAGAGTGCTTTACCTTTCATCCCATTAGCAAATCCTGGATTCCTTGACTATGTAGATGAAGATGCTACCGAATGTGATGTAGAAGAAGAAAGGAGAAGAAGACTTTGATGAGGGCAGCGGGATGTTGTTCTTCTGAAGAAGGTGAGTAAGCTCATCAATCTTCTTAGTATAACACCTATGCTCATCACATCCGGATTTCTTGCAATAAGCACATTTGATCTTCTTTTGTGATGGTTCCTCTTTGGAAGAGGTCTTGGTCTCAGGAGTAGGTTGTGAAGGAGGATCCTTAACTTTCTCTTTAGACTTAGAATCCTTATTTTGTTTCTTGTCCTTACCACTTGAAGCCTTAGGATCTTTTGCAAGAAGTTATTGAGCCTTCGTAAGTGTCAATGTGCCCATTTGTGCCAACTTTGCTTGTTCCTTTGTGATTTGCATTGCAAAACCATCAAGACATTTTGTATGCACTACCTAGAGCATCCATGGTGGCATAAAATACAGAAACAAATACAGAATAATCAGGACCTAACATAAAGAGAGTAGATAGAATCAACTACTCATCATCCTTTTTAAGCCCACATTCAAACAACTACAATCTAAGAGAATTAAGCTTGGTGAAAAAGTCCTAGATATTGTCAAAATGTCTAGGATCTATATTTATTAGTTCATTCTCCAAATAAATTTCCTTATCTTATCTGGCTTACCAAAAAGATTCTCTAAGGTAGTCCAAATATCATTAGGATGCTTACAAGATAACACACGATATCGCAAATCAGGAGAAATGGACATAATGAAAGTACCAAGAGCTTCATCTCTTCGATCAAACGATTTCTTTTTTTCTACAACACTAGTGGGTTCAGGATCTTGGCCAAAAGTAATCCTTTGCAATTTCAGTTTCAACAACAAAATCTTTGTATCGGATTTCCATTTAAGATAATTTGTTGTAGTTAGAAGTTCTACTTTAGGCAAATCCATGATGAAACAAGAGAATGCAACAAATATTCTTCATAGTATAAACAACCAACCCCTTTGATCACAAGAATTGAGCAAAACCATTATCGAACTTCAATGGAGTAAAAGCACCATCAAATAGAAAAATATGAGAGAAATACCTCAACCAATGCAACGGTGATGAAAATACCTTTCCGTCAATATCTGGTTTGCAAAAATCGGCATCTGTTTGCAAAAGATATGCAAAAATAAAAAAAGGCCTATAAAGGCACTTTCAAAGCATCAGGTACCTGGTCACACCATATGACCACCACAAGCACAACGGCTAAAAATTTGGGCCTCTAGGGCCATTGGATCTCGATTTTTTAAATATGTGGCGGGTTCCCGCGCCACATGAGAGCGAAATCACAAGGTCGGACAACGAGTATACAAGTCTCCAATTAACATACAACTATTTTTTGTGAAAGGGTTATAGTTTATCTTATAATTAATAGATAAGCCAGCATTTTCATAAAAAAATATATCTATGTTTCTATTTGCTGCTGGTAATATAGGAGACAATATCTGACAATTATTCCAGCAGATCTTTTTCTGATATAGACTATTATAATCAAAGGATAGTGGAATCGTGGGTCCCAGTGATGAGAAGTTGTGTAGTTGCTTTTATTTGTGAGAAGGTGAATTACTATCATAAGCTTTTCAAAGAATTCGTGGAGCCTAGAACATACACAGGCAGCTCAAGCATTTTATATTAATGAAATCACAAAGGATTCAATATTATATTATGTAATCTGTTGCACATTAGGAGACAAAGACAAACATCTAGCTGAGTCAGTAATTTCCAATATTTAAATATTGTTTCAATTAAAATTCAAGGATCATTGTTGCATATGAAATCGCAGCTATTTAGATTTGTTTTATTCAGTTTTGAAGATATTGTGGGACCCGTCGCTCAAAGATTTGTTTTCATTATCGTGGCTGCCTAAGGATTTTTGTGAAGTCTAAGCGTTTGAAATATAAGGTATCAGAATTGAGTCATGCATTCGAATTGTGAAGTGCCTGTATGATGCCTAGGAAAGATAGACGCAGGTTTATTATTAGAAATCGCGGGTTTCAGCAAGGAAGATAGCCGCTTGGAGTCTTGTATGCCGCCAGAGGCCTTTTATGAAGTTTCAAATATAATAAATATGGTCTATGGTTGGATCATGTGACTGTCAGAGGTAAATCAAAAATAAGTTTTGAGATGAATATATGAGGTGTGGAGTTTAAAAAGGAAGAAATATATTCTATGAAAGAGATCGCTGCATTTGAGAACAGGTCTGAAGGTTCGCTTCTTTTACATTGCCCTTTGACTCCAAAATTGGTATGTTTTAGCTTGATATTCAAATCTGAATTGCAACAGTCACCGGTATATGATTGTATGGTCTCATTGGATCCACAACTTGATGTAATTGCGTCCTCTATAATACAAATTCTGTAGCAGCAGATTGTTAACTCAGAAAATCATAATTGTTTCATTTATATCTTTGCTTTTTGACGGCATACATTGTTGAATGGTTCATGAGTAATTAAGGAGATCTGTTGTTATCATACCAACGGATAAAGACATCACAGGATACTATTGAATCATTGATTACCAGTGAAGCAGTATTAGAAGAAGTCTGATCATAACAGTGTTCAGGTCTGAAAACTGTATCAGCAATTAAAGAAAACTACTACCAGCAGGTTACTGATTTACAACAGCAGTATTGGATTCAGATTTCTGTATGTGTTGTGAGCATTTGATAGACATATAGTGAATATTTCTTGTGATATTGTCCTATGACATTAGATGAATCATTTAATGTTATATCTTGATGTATTTGGCAATCAAAACTTAGGATTTGAATAGAAGAATTGGAATCAGAAAATTAGGGTACTATTTGGAGGGTTTAAGATCAAAATTTCATAGCAATATCCATTCGGGATATTACATCTATCTTTATCCTATTCAACTAAAAATCTAATCTTCCAATAAAGCGATCTTATTTCTCAAAATGAAAGCAAAGGAAATAAACCTTATCTCACGAAGGAGATGACTTGGAAGATAAGTCTAAGTCATTAGTGCCTTCACACTTACTTAAATAACTAAATAACAGATTTCACTTTAATCACTAAAGTGAATTACAAAACAGAAATAACTTGAACTCCCTGCATCTCAAACTACTTTCATGTTCACACTGAACCTGTGCAAAAGTTATGAACTGAGCTAAAAAAACTCAACAACAAATTCTCTAACTAATCTATTAAACTTAGGTCAAAAGCCTCATCATAGCAAACATTTAAAATCTCATTCTCCCTAAAGCACACAAGTTAACCAATCAAAAATTTAATGTTTGGAGTAACAAGATACATGTCATTGCTAAGTATTAGGACTCTGACAAGGTTTAAAATTGAAACGAGACACACATTAGAAAGTTGTAATGTCCCCATTTTGGAGCTAGACAAGATTTTTACTTTGGCTAAATTTATTCGGCAATATTATTCATTTAGCCAAAAATTTCAGAGTTGAGGTCAAATGGAAAATGCAATATTCAAATTGTATTTCATTGGTTAATTCAAATGATGACAAATGGGCACAAGGGAAAATGCCAATCTTTAATTAGCATTTTCAAATATATTTCTTCTAGATGTTTCCAACGCTATTTGGAGGTTGACGCCACATTTCAAGGAAATTAAAATAATAATAAAAGTTGTTTGATGTTGAGTTTTGTGCCAACGTTCAAAGGGAAAGGTGGTTTCAAATTGATACATTGGATCAAGTGCCAACGACTAAGAGGAGTTCAAATAAAAATAAATATTGATCCCATTGGATCAAGTGCCAACGACTAAGAGGAGTTCAAATAAAAATAAATATTGATTCCATTGGATCATGAGCCAACGTTAAGCTAGAAAAAGGATTAAAAATATGGAAAATCATTGCCCAAGGAGCCCCCGCCCAACAAAGAGATATTTTTAATTAATAAAAATGTTTATTTCTCCTAGAAAATCGCCGACCATGTTAAGGAGGTAATATTTAAAATTAAATATTGTTTCATTTGCCAATGAGGACGGCCAAGACAAGAAGAAGGTTTTTTAAATGATAAAATAGCATATCTTCATTGGTTCGCCAAACAAGGAGTTTGGACATTTTTAAATGTTCTTTTCCATTATTAAATACTTTTCCCTCATGGATCGCCGCCCAAAGGGAGAAATGCATTTATAATTGCAAAATCGGTTATAGGTGTCGGAATTGGACATAAAATCATTTAATAAAATCAAGGAACAATTTTAAATGTTGTATTTCATTGATCCAATGCATTTAAAATTGTTCAAGAGAAACGCATTTCATTGGTGGACTTCAAACACTTGCAAAATTGGAGCTAATTGGGTCAACCAGCCAAGAAGAGGATAAATAGAGGAGTTTCACCATCAATTTAGGATTATTGAGCTATTGATTCCCTTGGTAAGTTTTCTTATGTTTTGTCTTTGGCTGGAAATTGTATTTTCAGTGTTTTGTCAAGGAGATGATCCCTTGATTGTGATATGAGGATGATCCCATATCTTGTTGTGAGATGATATCATGCAGATTTCATCATGTCTTGCAATTGTAGGTCTATAGTGAGGAGTTTGAAGGATATTTAAATTGGATTTGAAGTCATTGTTCATGATTGAAGACTACCAAGGTAGTCGATTTGGCTAGGAGAGTTATTTTGTGTCAATTTTGCTATCTTTTGAAGGTCTGACTTTATAACAGCAGGCTGGACATTTTGCTACAAGGTTCTTAGACATCATTCCATTGAAGATCTTGAAGGTTTATTGCACTTGGAACATCATTGAAGCTATTTGTGGCACTTGGGAACCCATCGCTTGGCATTGGAGGTGTTATTTTGCATGGTTTTGGCTTCATTCACATTTCTGGGCACTTTGATCACCTACAGAAGTCATATCAGCAGCATATTCAGTGATATCAGACATTTATTTGAGCTCATACACGGCTGTAATGGTGCTATATTATCATGTTGATCATTCCTCATAGGAGTGGCATTGATTTGTTAGGGTTTTGAAGCATTTTGTTACTCATTTTCATGATGTATTGAAGTCTAATATAAATCAGTCCCAGACTGCTATATAGAACAGCCAATAACTATTTGTATTCATTATCCTTGAAGTCTATAATAAAGCATTGGAGATTCGGCATTCAATTGTTCATGTGTTTATTGATATTGTTTAGCATTTGGAATTCATTGTTGAAAGTAAATTAAGGCAAAAAAATATCAGTCATATCAAGTAGGGTATTTTACAAAAGTTTAATGATTTTGATAAACCACAGAAGGAATCCCTTTTGCTGTTAAAATTTTTTGTTTGTTATGCTTGATTTCTGATGTTTACAACACCAGTTTTGTTGGAGACCTTTGGGAAAGTTTGAAAAACAAATATCAAACCTTAGAAAAACTAAAATTTTACATTTGAAAATTTTGTTATTTTCCACAAAATATAGTCAAGATGGGTCCTATCAAAGCACCTCTTAGGATGAAAGATCTAGGAGATCAATTCCATTCCATCAACAAAAAGGTGGATGAAGATGATGTGGTTTCTCTTTCCATCAATGTTTTTCCTCTTTCCATTCAAACATTTGTCGAGTCATTGTATCTTCTATTAGGGTCAAACTCTCACATTTGAAAAATCAGTTCATATTTGTTACACATAACAAAGACAAGTAGAGATGAGAGAGTTCGACTCTAAACAATTTAAAACTACACTTCATGCACAATGTAAGGAAAAAGTAAAGAAAACTTTGACTTCCGAATCACAATCTAAGCACAAAATAAAATGTTGCAACTATATGAAAGTTGCGCATGTCAAGAAAGAGTGCTAAAAATGGCAATATGACCTATCCCACAAAAAGCCACTCATGTAGCTTAATGTGGTAGCAGTTAAGGTGGAACGAGACCTCGACAAAGAATATGCATTCATGGTGTATTCTCAAGACACTGATAATGCAAACAGTTATTCATTTTTTTAATTATGTCATGTCACAACATTTCACATTCAAATAGTTGCTTGTTTTATTTGTTCAAAGGAGTGGTCAACTGGATGAGTAAGAGGTAAACAATTGTTCCACTCCCAACTACAAATGTTGAGTATATGACAACACTCATGCACGCGAGGAAGTTGTATGGTTATAGAGTAGATGTTGGTTTCTTACAGAAAGTTGCAAGGATAGACTGCAACAATTAAAGCACAATCTGTTTGGTATAGAACCCTACTTATCATTCTTTGATGAAGTATATTGATGTGTAGTATCATTTTGTTAGACATGGTTGAAGACAGAAAGGTATTGTTGGAGAAGGCTGCTAACTTGTTAACAAAATCTATTAGTGTTGAGGAGTTTTTCTGGTGTAGGAAATCAATGGGCATAGGTTCCCTTAACATCTGATTTATGAATTCATGGCCCCCATGCAAAGTATTCAACAAGTGGAAGATTTGTTGGATGTTTGTTGCATACTTTGCATGTTTTATAAAGATTTTTTTGGGGGCCCTTATAGGTGGTTTTTTGGCTTATGATTTTATACCCATTGTATTGTAATTTAACGCTAAGTAGTTTTTTGCAATGATGTGTCTATACATACTCACATGTGGATTAGGATTTAACACAAGTGTGAAATATCTTAGTGTATTGTCAATGTTTGAATTAATATAGTAAGTGAGCTAATTTTGTAAGTGATCTATTGACAATGTACTATGAGTGTGCCCTTATTTCATTCTGTTGCATTTAAGATTTTGTTAGCATTGCTTCTCTTACATAGTTTTATTGGTATTTTTCTCTTCAAACAGAAATATAATTTTGAAGCAATAGCAGAACATCATCTGTCTACTTTGTTCTAAACTACTTTGTATTCTTATATTTTTGCAAAGGAATGAATCACTAGAGAAAAGGAAAGAAATGAAGATCTCATAATTTTATAATTATTTATGTAGGTTGAGAGTGAATACCAAAGTTTTTCTTGTACAGCAGATAGCTGTAGTTTAATGTGCCTCAACTCATTGTGCAACTCCTGCATAAATGCAATAGATTATTTAAAAAAGATTTTTCATCCATTTCTAATTAAACTACATGATCTCAAAAAATAATGGCATTCAAGTACCCTAAAACAAGTGCAATATCCAAAGAACTCAAAGATTTCTTACCATGCTTATCTACCTACTTTAGTGTTTTAGTCAAGTAGAACAAAAACATCTAAGAAAAAGGGTTGATGTAATTACAAAACCAAGAAGTCATTCTCCCTAGAAACAAATGTTCATCAATATTCGAAAAAAAATGTTTGATGTAATAACCAAGAAAGATTAAAGAAAACAACTCATATTTTAGACATTAAGGGCTAAATGTAAAGTTGAGAGATACGTTAAAAATTGTTTCCCTTATGCCTCAAAGATATATAGATATATATAAGGAAGTGGAATTGAATGGTTACCATGCCATGCAAGCCCACATAACCCAATACGCATACACAATGTTTAAACAAAATGATGTCAGTTGTTCTGACTTGCATCTTTGGGGAAGCTTGTATGGCCATCAACAGATCTTCCATGATGAACACCTCAAATGGTCATTTCCATTTATGATCATCGTGACTCTGTGTCTATTTGAGAAATACCTCTTGAGCAACTCTACTCCTCCATATACTTGAGACAATAAAATGACTTGTCTAGTACCTTGGCACTGCCTATTTGAAAGAATAAGGATAAGTGGAGTTTGTGCAACCATAGCATAGTTTCCTCCACCTCAAACTAAATTTCTTGGAGTAGAGATACTTTTTATGTCATATTTTGCATTATGGACCCAATTGATCTTGAACTGAAATTATTAAATTGAATCAAACAACTCTACCAAGGTTGGACCTTATATAAAAGAAACATCATCACAATTTGACACCAATGCAATTGTGCATTGCTAAAGACATGGGCAAGATGAGGAAATGCAACTCACAACACAGAAAACAAAAAAGATTGTTATCTCACAAATTGTCTTGCTATAAAAAATGTATATAGTCATTTTGGACAGAAGAAAAAATACTGTGACAAAGTGCATGATTATGTTAAATGAGTGGGGCCAACACTTTTGGATGCAAACGTACCTTGAAGATGCCTCCCATAAACAGTTTTTGACAAACATCTAAGGTGTCCCACAAACCCATCTACTGATGAGTTGATATAATCACGTGTCTGTAAGTCTTGTGATGTAAAAACATCAATAGTTTTATAGGGTCAAAAGAGTTTTGGTGCTAACTTATGTTGCAAGTTCAGGTTTGGGTTCGGGTTTGAAGCTCAACACGTTGGGTTTAGCCATACAATAATATAAATTAAAACTAAATAAATGTGTATGCATTATGTGTGTATACATATGTATATATGTACATACAAATAAATATGTATATATACATATGTATACACACACACACACATTTATTTATTTATTTTATTATAGGACCAAACCTAACATGTTGAATCTACAGAAGTAAATATGCATATATATATATATATATATATATATATTGCACAAAATGTACAAAATTAAATACATAACGAAGCTGATAATTGATAATTCAATGTAACTGGAAAACACTAGAGATAAATCAAAATGGTTTTATCAGCTCACCTCCAATTGACACATGATCAGAAGATGTAGTGTGCATTGCACCCTCTCATAGAAATAACTAACCCTTTGGGGTTGGAGTCAAAATGGCAATTTTCAAGGAAAGTAGCAAACAAATTTTGATAGTGGATTGACAGATGCCATACTCAAAAGTTTATCATAGGGATCCTATAAACCAAATTTCACCATTATTGCAGATTAATCATATCGGTCCTCTCTAAGAGTTGAATAGATGTCAAAAGAAAAATAACTAAATAGATTAGTATATAGCCCATGCTTTCCTAGACTAACATAACCATGGGATTTGCAAACACCCCACAGACAAGAAGGTTAAAGCAACCTCACATTTAGTTATTTCATACCTCTAGCAGGGCATCACTTGAACATAGTGTAGGATGAGGACCTGGTCCAAACTGGTTCAGATTCAGCCAGGGCTTCTATAGAACTTGGCTACATAGGCTCTAACCATCACCCATCTATATGAAGAACCCTTTGATGTCTATATCAGCCCCCCATTCATTTTTATGGTACTTTTGGGTTCATAGGACGACATCATTGTAGCAGACCATTGAATAGACTGATCCAATGTGGCATACATCCCACTTGGTGATCCATAGACATGTACATCTTCACCATTGTAAACAAAAATTGCAAGCATGTTTCCTGTCTATTGTTGTGTGATGAAAGATTGTTTCTTGAATGTATAATTGAGTGTAATATGTGTCAAAAACGAGTGTGATTACTTGTGTATTTCATCATTATCAGACTGTTAGACCTCTGGACCTCTAGTAGTTCATTGGTACAAATCAGATGCATGAACATATATGGCAAATTTACAAGAGGTTGGCAATAGTTGGACAAGAAATCAATGACATGTACACATGCAACTCAAAACCTTTAGTTTTGGTGATCAGCACTGTTAAGAGTCACAAATAATGTTGTGATAGGCTGTTCGAGTAGAGAGATCTGGATCACATGAGGAAGTTGATTAGAATATCTTAGTCAACAACAATGCTAAATTACAAATATCATAACCTGTGAGTAGAACTCTATTCCCTCTATTATATGCAACAACATGGATGATCAGCCACATTGAGGAAATATGTGTCAAAAACGAGTGTGTAATTACTTGTGTATTTCATCATTATCAGACTGCTAGGCATTTGGACCTCTAATATTTCATTGGTACAAATCAGATGCATGAATGTATATGGAAAATTCACGAGGTTGGCAATAGTTGGACAAGAAATCAATGACATGTACAAATGCAACTCAAAACCTTAGTTTATGGTGATCAGCATGGTTAGAGTCACAAAAATTTTTGTTATAGGCTCTTGGAGAAGAGAGATCTAGATCACACGAAGAATTTGATTAGAATATCCTAGTCAACAACTATGCTAAATTACAAGTATCATAACCTGTGAATAGAACTCTATTCCCTCTATTATATGCAACAACATGGATGATCAGTCACATTGGGGAAGGGGACAAAAAATGAGGAAGAGGTATACACAATGGGGACCTAAATTCTGTAAGACATTGGGTAACAAAGGACGAACACAAGCTTCAATATATTAGGGAAACTGATCGTGATGACTTGGTATGAGGCTGCAATGTTTGCCAAACAGTTTAAGAGACAAAGGGGCATGCAGATTAAGAATTATTGGTTAAAGATATTTTTTTGCTACATTAAGGAATTTTCTAATGATTGGCAAAAAGGAGTTTGGCATTGGCCATTTCAAGCAATGAGAAAATATTTGAAATGCATTCATAGAAGAAATTTGAGGTGTTGTTTGATGATTGTAAAGTGATGAACAAGATTTACAATTTGAGGAGTTGAACTCAGTTGAATTTGATGACCATGGCCGGGATATTATGAAAAATGAGTACTTTGAGCAGCAGGATTCCAATGGGGCAGGTTCTAATGTTGTCAATGAAGATAATGTTAGTATTCTTCAAGAGGATTTTGAGAGAAATGGTAATGAAATTTAAGTACTTGTGGATAGTTTGGTTGGGGATGTTTCTGATATGGGAGATATTTCTCAGAATTTATTTTCTACTCCTGAGGATCATGCCTGGATGGAGTTTGTAACATGATCCACATGTTGGACATGTTGTCATTGATGTCAAGAAGGTAGTCATGATTGTTATCATTAATGAACAGATGAGAGTATTGGAAATGATATCATTGATGTCAAAGGTGGACAAGGTTGTCATTGATGTGAAAGGTGCAAAATATGTTATATGGTGATAAGGTCTCACCAACAAATATTAAGAAGACATAGACAAAGTATGGATATGAATGAGTGTTATATCAAACAGAGAGGAGGCAGCAGAAGGAAGTGTAATTCATGTTAAATAGTACTAGCGTTTAGAGTGGAAGCCAACTCAAAAGAAGATACTAAGTATAGGAAGATACTAAGTTATATATTATTATGTAATGAATTGAAACAGGCTGGATATGGACATGTTGGAAATGATAAAGCCAGTGGGATCGGCAGTAATATTTCTGTTCATATTGATTCATCATACACTGTGAGCCAACAGGATTTGGATACAAAGCATGTGAAAGATTTCACATCATACTATGCTACGAAAATGGCAGTGGTCATTGTATAAAGGCCAACTTAAGGAAATTCAGTTATATGGCCGACCATTCTTACAAAGGCAGTGATCAGATGTTTATGCAAGTCTACTCCTGATGGAAGTAAAAACAATTTAAAGTTAAGCCTTCCTGATGATGGCCGACTTCCATAGAAGCGCAAACATTAAAGTTCAAACTTAATTCAAAAGATTATCCAAGGTGGCCGACTTCCTTATAATGCAGCACCTCCGTATATAAGACAAAATATCTTATTAAATTTGTGAAGGATAAGGAACCATTGTGTATATATTAAGAGGAGTGATCAAGTGTTATTAAGAGGTGCGATTAGAAATTAATAAAGTGATGCGATTAAGAAGAAGATAAAATGAAAAGATGTGACTATGTGGTGTGATTTGTATATGATAAAGGAATGCGATTAGATATTTGAAGAGCAGCTATTAATGTTATGAAGAGATGCGAATTATATGGAGGTGTGTCCTTCGGCAAAAAGACATTATCATTCATTTGGATCGTTGAAGATATAAAAGGAGAGATAAGAAGGGAGTTTAAATGTAACCAATGTAATGATTTATTTCTGAGTTTGGAGCAGATATAAAGGAAGAGAAGGGGCAGAAAAATGAAGAGTGGTTCAAATTCATATTGATGAATTATGCAGCCTATGTATGAAGGATAAAATCAGATTTATATGAAGGACATATGTGACAATTAAGAGCACAAATTAAGGAAAATATTGCCATATTCATGATCAGTTTTTGTGCAAAGAAGTTGTGCATGATTTGGATCAGATTTGTGAGGGAAGAAAATGTGTGATTAGATTTGTGCGGGAAGAAAGTATATGTGTGTGAACCTGAGTTGAAAAGGAAAGACTTACATCATACAGAATCAGAAGTAGTGATCAGATTGTGAATAAAGGAGAATGATATCATCCATTGAAGAATTCGTAGAGTGGTGCCTAGAGATTGGTGTCTCTTACTGAGTTGGTTCTCAGCTGTGAAACTTGGTGCTTATAGATTCTACAAGCGGAGATTGGTGTCTCCAGTGGGTTGGTGCTTACAAAAGAAGAATTGTAAGAGAAGTAGGTTGGTGCCTACTAGGAAGAAGATCAATATATATAAGCAATATTTTGCTGTGGTTTTCTCCCGCAAGGGTTTCCACGTAAATCGTGTGTTCTCTTTATGTTCCTAATTGCTAGATCTTGCATATGTGTAGTTGATGTGATTGAGTTTGGAAAAGTTAAAGTTTGTATTATATTGATTCACCCCCACCCCCAGTAAAAGTGTGTTCATCACCACAATCACATGTCTAATATAATTTGTAAGGTGAATGGTATACTTAGTTTCTTGATCGGAAACGGAGAGCAAGATTGGCCAAGTCTTCTCGTTCTATACCAGAGGGACCTGACATTGTAGACCTTAAGAGACTTGTTGGGAATTGCTATTGTAGTTCTCTTTTTCTTGTTCGTACTCATTGTTAGGTTGTTACAAGTTTGAGCTATGATGTGAAGTTTGACTTGGTTTCAGATGAGTGTTCATTACAGCAATATATTTGGTAAACTATCTTTTCCAATATGAGAAAAAATGTGAAGGGTAAAAAATTCCTATGAGATATATGATGGAATAGCCAAATGCATTTGCAAAGAGAAATTTAAAAAGTAAAAATTTAATAAGTTTTGGTCAAGCTATATATTTCGAGCACATCTTTCAAAATTTAAACACCATACACTAAAACTGTGGAGAATTTGATGGTGTGCAGTTAGATTGGATTTTAGTATTTATGTAACGTAGCAAGAGAGACGGAAAGTTATTAACTATGATTTTTGAAAGTTTTTTTATAATATGGGGTTTCATCTTGTTATGTTGCTATTGAAGGATGTTTGTTATTGGAAAGCTAAAATCCTAAAACAAAAGCTTGTTGTGCTCTGCTTCTATTTTCATCTAATAGCTATTTTTTCAAAGTTCAATTATATATAGGATTTTTATTCAAAATTTATGGTTATTCAATTTGTCGATTCATGTGAGTTTTAACCGAGATTTTTTTGCTAAATCCAAGTTTGAGCCTAAAATGTGCTAAGCAAATCTGAACAAATCATGACAAAGTCATAGAAAGAGGCATTCACAACAAAAAAAATAGGATAAGACAAAGCTATGATGTGAACTTTGACTTCGTTTCAGATGAGTGTTCATTACAGCAGTATATTTGGTAAACTATCTTTTCCAATATGAGGAAAAAAGTGAAGGGTCAAAAATTCCTATGAGATACATGATGGAATAGCCAAATGCATTTGCAAAGAGAAATTTAATAAGTTTTGGTTGAGCTATATATTTTGAGCACATCTTTCAAAATTTAAACACCATACATTAAAACTGTGGAGAATTTGATGGTGTGCAGTTAGATTGGATTTTAGTATTTATGTAACGTAGCAAGAGTGTGAAATTTGCAACTGAACCTGCAAAATGATCTAGCTAGAAGAAAAAGAAGCAAAACTTGCAGAAAGGAAAAAAACACAGAGAAAAACAGAGCTGCAAAGAAATAAAATTCATTCTCAATGATTAACTATCATAGAATGCATTAAATAATACAATGATTAACCATCGTAATAGCTGAAATTACGGTGAAGAGGCAGTGAAACAGAGAGTAGAACTGTTGTATCATCCGTTAGCTTATTTGCATGAAAGGAAAGGAAGGCGGTGAAATAGAGAGTAACTGATGTTGCATGAACCGCTTCAGTTAACTCATTGCATGAAAGGAAATTCACCGAAACTAACTGTTGTTTGCTGGGTTTGCAATAGTTAGCTTATTGTTAAAGAGGAAAATTGACGCTAACACCCCCCCTTAAGTCTAACTAAGGAGACAAAAGCCAATACAACCAACAAAGATGGGCCCTGGCATCAAGGCTGTCATGTCCCCGTTTCCGGCTTGATCATCAAGTGAAGAACGGATTAACCTATCTATCATTCCCAGAGGCTAATACCAATGATAAGGGAATGAAATTGGTTTTTGACTAACTCAATGTTGTGCTTTTGCAGGAATAAGTCAAAAACTACTTCAAGGGAATTGTGACAAGACTAGCAAATTTGGCTAAGTCTGAGAGTCATTTCATCAGCTCGAGTGGTCACATTGTTAAGTGATGTTATCATAATGTTTGGGCGCATTTCTAGGCAACTTAGGCTCATTATGGCACCTAGCTTTCAAGTTTATTTATAGCGCTCAGTGAGGGATCTAACTTGAGGCGCTCCATGTAATTAACCTCCTCCAACCTAGCGCCTAGTACTAAGATAAGTGGAGTGGGTGTGGATGAAGTTTTCATGCTTGGGCACTAATGTCATGATGAACCTACCAAATATACGCCTTGGGTTTTGAAGGATATAATCAAGAGAATGGAGTTATCTGAGGGTATGATGTGAATCTATTGAACTTGCAGGATCATCCAGTGTTGAGTTTGGAATCACTGAAGTGGTCTAAGTGAGTTAAGCGCACTTCATAGCCTTCACAACACTCAAAGTGTGCCTAGTCCTCATATTGCGCCTAGACTCCTTTGCAAGTGGTGAATTCCTTCAAGGATTGATCAAGTGAAACCTCACCTTCAATAAGATCCAGTGGAATGATTGAATTGATCAAGTGATGACATATTCATCTCTAGGCGCATTTTTCCTCTGGCAACTTGTCAATGAGCGCCTAGTATAAAAAGGGTCTCTTTTGGCGTTGGATAATGATTTTGAGATGAGGCGCTCAATTTAGCTAAGCCTTTTCACTAGGGCGCCTAGATGGATGATGAAGTTTGGGTGAGTATCTTGAGGTTTCAAGGCCTAGGCGCACATACCAGTTAAGACTACCCCAAAAGTGCGCCTAAGGTAGATGTAAGACCTCAAAACTAGTTTGGATACAAGGCGCTCCATTAGGGGGCAAGATCATATCCATTTGAAGTCAAGTTGCTTTCAAATTGCCTTGAAAAGATGATGAGTTGGAACCTAGTCGCAAATTCCTAGCCAAACTGACAGTAAGTGCACCTAGTTGAGAAAGAGACATCTTCAAGAGGGGAAATTGTTGGGCGCTCATTTCATAGAAGTCAATCTAACACTTGGAAGTTTCAATCTATGATCTAAGCTTGTGGAAATGTGTCAAAACTATCCCTAGGCGCCAGATCTACTGTAAATCCTCCAAATGTGCGCCTAAGTGGGAAGGTAGCTTCCAATCACTTCAATTAGTCAGGGCGCTTAGTGAGTTAGGTGTTTTACTTCACCACAAAGACTTCAAGTGTAAACCACCACATGCATGAAGATGAATCCAATGCAAGGCGCTAGTCTCCTCCTACACAGACTCAGAAGTGCGCCTCAAGTAGTTTGACTTGGAGTTGGAGCTAGTAGACTTCCTCCGGAATGTGAAGACAACACAAGGGATCATTTCCTAGTTACATCATCTCCTGTTGGCACCTAGTCTTCAGTTGGGCGCAATCACCAGTTCAAACCACCAAGATGTGCACCTAGAACCCATAAGGCGCCATTTCATGAGCAAATCCACTTCAAGTGGCGTCTAGAAGAAGATAAGGTAGTTACAACTACCTGAAATCTCATTGGCCAGAGAGATAACATTGGGATCCTTACTGGTGCATTGCATAAGGTTGCCACATCACACTGAGTTGTCAAGTGGAATATTCTCTTGAATATGCTTCTTGGGAAACGTGCCTTGGTTCCTCTTTATGCCTTGAAAAACATGCCTTCATTGCCTTGGAAGGACTATAAAAGGAGGAGCTCTCTTTCATTTGACATCTTATCTTTTGGCAAATTTTCTCTCTACAAAGCTTTATGCTTGTGACCTTGAGGCCTGCGAGTTTCAAGAGTTGGGGTGATGCTCCCTCAACTGACAAGGTGATGCTCCCTTGTTGCATTGTGAGGTGTTGACATCCAGTTGACATCATTGAGTTCAATTGAAGTGATCTACATCAACTAGTGAGATAGAGCTAGTTGTGAAGAAGTTGAAAGCATTGTATACATCTAGGCTTCAAGGCCTTTTCTTGTAATCATTTGAATAAGATTGTATAATAATGCCATTGTGGGCAATCATCATTGTAATAAGACATTTGCATTGAGTTGAATCAAGTAATAATACAAGTACCCAACTTCAAGTTGATTCATGCAAGTTGCCTTTGTTATCTTTTCATATGTGATGTTAAGTAGACTAAGTAATTGAAGAGTTAAGTGCAAGTAAATTTGTCTAAGTAAGAAAAATTTTAGTTAGTACTAGTTGGGTATCTTACAAAGGCCATTTTAGGTACCCATGTACATATAAAATTCCCCCACAAATATAGAGAGAATATAAGAAAAGAAGATATGAATCCACCCATAATGAAAGAGCTCCCATGCCAATGATGAATGCCTAAAGACAGAATATGATCCACTGCCTACAAACAACATTTCCCTTATGAAGAAAAGGATCCACTGGTGATTGGAAAAGCCAATCCAAAAAGATGGGTGATACTGGAATCCAAATCCAGATGATGTGTGCCTCTGAAAACTGCTCACATGTCCACATGTCGGAAAGTGATGATGGCGATCCAAGATCCTGTGAAGACTAATATGGAGCAAGTTGCAAAGGTGATGAAGATGGTGGGCCAACAGCATTGATGTGGTTGTCAACAAAGAGGAGGGATAACTCCTCAAATGTGTCCTCCAAATCTGAAATGTGAGTCTCCATAAACAAGTTTGAAAATCTTGTCAAGAGATCATCCCAGAAAGTTAAATCAGGAAGACTATGGATGCCTTGCTGCAAGAAGCCATTGGAAGCTTTCGACGAAGCAACACAAAGCTCAGAAGTAGCAACAGATGCAAGGACAAAAGAGTGGTGCTCAAAGAGAAGATATATGTCCTCAATAGTGTCATCTAGATCCGAAATGAGGGACTCTACAAACAAAAAAGAAATGTCTGGTAGAATGAGGTCCCAATGTACTGAATCCAAAAGACATAAATGATCTCGCTGCAAAAAATTACTGGAGGCTCTCGAAGAAGCATCTCTGAAATCTAAATCTGCAATAGGTGTTGTTGATGGGGTATCAATGAACTAATCATCCATACTAGATGTGTCCACATTAGATGAGGCAACATAAGTCTTAATATCATCAATAGCCTGGTTTTCCAAGAAAACATCACTTTCAGATGAAGATTCAATGTCTCCATACAACTGTTGAATGATGATCCAAGCAGTAAAAGGGCACTCAGTGTGCTCTATGTGATGTAGAGTATCCTCAGAAATAGTAAGACATATTAGTCCATAGACTGTCATTATTATTAAACCATGCATTCTTTTCATCATAGTTACTTAGCTCAGGAACGAGTCCGGGGAGATAGGGTAGTAGATCCTGCTCAAGCCAGTGATTCTTTATCCCTTGTTTCTAAGACAAAAAATTCTCTGAAGTTAGCCTAACAACAGAATGATGAAAATGGTGTTTAAGAGACACGATTAACCCCCCGTAAATGGAACTTTATCTCAGTTCGTGATTACAAAGTAGATGTATAATCCCCCAAGAATGAATGCAAAAAGCATAAAAAGAAACTTCTCCTTCACATGCAGTGACATGAACATCCTATCCCACACTGGATCGGGTCCTCACCTCTTGATCACACCAAACAGACACAGATCACCCTCTTTTGCCACGCTCAGCAACCTCTATAGCCTTCAATCGCCCTTCAATGGGAAAAGAAACACGAGATCTACTTTCCCATTCAACTTCCAATGAGCATTTCAGATGCAGGAAATTGAGCAGGCGAGTGATTTCAAGAACCACCAGCTGCCACTGGTGCACATAAAGAAGATAATGAAGGTGGACGACAATGTGTGCATGATATCAACGGAGGCACCAGTGTTGTTCACCAAAGCTTGAGAGATGTTCATCCTAGAACTGACATTGCAGTCATGGATCCACGCTGAGGAGAACAAGTGCATTTAGGCATTAGAGTGGAGGAAAGGGCTTGCATTGGAGGCTAAGGCATGAGCCTCTATTTGTAGGGCACGTCCCTCCATAGCAGGCCACCTCTCCTTGATGTCTGAGCGGTCAATGAAGAAGGCAACGAGCCACAGAGAACAAGTCTATGGCTTCAAAGAAAGCACTCCCTCACAGAACCTCCAAGGAGGTATCCCATCCAATCCTTCAAACACAGGTACGAAGAGGTCACTGCTCAGCTCTATCTTCAACCTTCTTGCAAAAAAATTGTTTATGCTACTTCTTCCTAGCTCCCATGTGCTCTCATACCATGTGAAATTTGCAACCGAACTTGCAAAATGATCTAGCTAGAAGAAAAAGAAGCAAAACTTGTAGAAATGAAAAAACGTAGAGAAAAACAGAGCTGCAAAGAAATAAAATTCATTCTCAATGATTAACTATCATAGAATGCATTAAATAATACAATGATTAACCATCGTAATAGCTGAAATTACGGTGAAGAGGCGGTGAAAGAGAGAGTAGAACTGTTGTATCATCCGTTAGCTTATTTGCATGAAAGGAAAGGAAGGCGGTGAAATAGAGAGTAACTGATGTTGCATGAACCGCTTCAGTTAACTTGTTGTAGGAAAGGAAATTCACCGAAACTAACTGTTGTTTGCTGAGTTTGCATTAGTTAGCTTATTGTTAAAGAGGAAAATTGACGCTAACAAAGAGAGACAGAAAGTTATTAACGATGATTTTTGAAAGTTTTGTTATAATATGGGCTTTCATCTTGTTATGTTGCTATTGAAGGATGTTTGTTATTGGAAAGCTAAAATCCTAAAACAAAAGCTTGTTGTGCTCTGCTTCTATTTTCATCTAATAGCTACTTTTTCAAAGTTCAATTATATATAGGATTTTTATTCAAAATTTATGGTTCTTCAATTTGCCGATTCATGTGAGTTTTTACCAAGATTTTTTTTTGCTAAATCCAAGTTTGAGGCTAAAATGTGCTAAGAAAATCTAAACAAATCATGACAAAGTTATAGAAAGAGGCATTCACAACAAAAAAAAATACGATAAGACAAAGCTATGATTTTTTATATCCAAGCAAGGATATACCTAGTAAACATAAGAGGGTAGAGATAGGAAGTACCATCACATATGCTAAATTTATGATAATGAAATGAGTGTGATTGTTATATAGAACAAGTCAAGCAAAGAAGGAACTCAAGTACATAGACAGAGAGTAACAAAGAGAAAACTTGAGCAAAATCCCAAACCAAATATTAGTGAAGTGTAATTCAAGTGGATGACCAATACTGAAGTCTATCAAGTGTGGAAGATGGGAGCATTTCAATTGAGATTTCCTTGGGAAAGGAGCATAAGAAAGAGCTAAGAAGTTGTGCTGGTGGTGTGGTCCAAACAAGAGGTCAAGCAAAGAAGGTTGATTATCTTGACCTAGCTATGAAGAGAGATTACCTCAAGGAAGCAAAACAAGACATTTAAAGGAATAGGTGGAGGAAGTTGAGCAGGATATGTCAAGTGATGTGATTAATGGACTAAAGCAAAAGAGTTTGTGAACGGAAAGGAAATTGATCATGTAGAAGCATTACATTTACATGACATTGACATGGCAAACTGAAAGTGTAAATGGAATTCATTTACATGGGTTTAAAACCAGGAAAAAGGCAAATTTTACCCTAAACAACAGTAGTTTTTTTGAAAAATTATGAAAAAAAATAGGTTATTCAATAACCCTCATTTTATCAAAAAAACTTGGGTTTGATCAGATCAAAGTCACACTGGTTTGACTTGGTATGGCCTAGACATTGAGCACCAATTAAATGTGGTTAATCATGTTTTATTTCCATGTTTTGCTTCTATGATCTTGATATCCAAGTTCAAAAGATGATAAAAAAATGTTGATCCTCAACAATAGAGTTCCACATACTCTTTCAAGGATAATTCTTTTTTATAAAGAAAAATATTTGTATTAACTATAAAGTGAAAATGCAAAAACCCCTTTGATACAACTTTAAGAAGAGGCCTGGTTACAAAAATCCACTAAGTGTGAGAAGATGAATTATTGCTAAATATGTTGAAGTTGAAAGGGATGGTGGGTTTCAAAATACTATTCACATGCATGTCAAAATTAGCACCATTTTTAGTAGACCAGGCAAACAAGAGGTCAAAATGTTGTCATAGGTGCACTACAAAGAACAACCAATGAGCAGCAATAATGATGAACCTGAAGGTGACAAGCCAATGATGGGTGACATGGAAGTGATAATCTGATGGTTGATAATGCCAGCAGTCTTCTCACTGAGATGTGTAGCTATGATAATGCCATAGAAATCAGCATGCATGTGAAAGTTAGAAGTGACCAAAAATAATTCCGAGTAGTTGTTCAGAAGTGGACCTACATCTAGAGAAAATATTGTAGAAGATTCGCAAGCCAACCCCATGGTCACCTTGATGGAAGATATACATGCTAAATCAAGGTTGGGTTGAACAGAGGAATTTATTGAATTTATGCTAAACCAGGGCTATTTTCCTTCCTGGTTTCTCCGCTTCCCTCTTCATGTCTTTCCTGGCGTAGTTCTAGTGGAGATTCGGACATGTCCAAGACACCCCAAATTCTGCAATGTCCAAGACCCCCCAAAAGTTTAGCAATTTCCTGAACCCCCTCGGATTTTCATATAAGGCAGAAAAGGCATCAAAATGGACCTGGAAACGCCTGGATAGTTGCTGGTGGGTGGAAAATCTAATGCTCGGGTTGCCCTGATGTGTTTGCCCACCCAGAAGCCTGTATGGATTGAGTGATGACCAAAAAAACTATAAATACAAGAACAAAAGACATTCAAAGGGTTGGTCTGTGATCCATCTTGAATCTAGAAATGCCTTAGGAGGATTTAGGGCATCAAATTAGCCAGTTAGGTCTGCAAATGAAGAAATACGCCCAAAAGTTTGTAGGAAAGCTCTTCAACGAATATCCTCTGTAATATCCCAAATAGGATGTTCACTAGAATTTCTGATTTTTGACTATTGATTTTTATCCTAATTTCTGGTTTTCTGATTTTCTGCTCCAAACCCTAAATTTCTGAACTTCTAATTTTTATGTTAGACTTGAACAAACACTTATAACAGCCAATTAATCATACGGAATACATCAAATAATCATGCCACATGGTTTGCCAACATCATAGGTGAAATACACAATGAATTACACAATGAAAGAGCAATTAAATGCAACCATAATGACTAAAATTCTGGAACAGATCTCTGCTGCTATAAATCAGATTAATGAAGTCTAAAAATGCATCAAATCATGGGCAAACAAATGTCAAACAAGCCCAGAAGACTGCTGTCCACAAATCAGAAATAAACCCTAGGGTTTATACATACCAAATCATGCAAAATGACTTCCAAATGATGATAACGCCTCCCAAGAATGTGGCGCCGAGATGAAGGTTGAAAACCCTAAACCAAAACACCACAAAATTATGCCAAATCATCTCCTATACTCCAATTGCCCTACAAAATTAGCCAAGTGTGAGAATTCGCCATGTAGGATATTCCCTGAGCCCTCCGGCTTAGCCTACGGGAATGTGAATAGGCTAGCCAACTCCGCTAAGTGATCACTCCGAAAAAGGGGACATTGCAGTCCTCCCTTCCCAAAATTGCTTGTCCTCAAGCAATTGCAAGCATGAATCTTGTGAAATACCCTCAAGTGACAAGTATCTCTATCCAACCAAGTGTCCCATGATCACTCTACTCCTCAACCTGTGGTTGCATCTCTCAACAAGAATATGAAAAATGATATGCAAAGTGAGCTTCGATGGCAAAACTAGCCATACACACTCGAACTCAAATTGACTCCATTCCCTAATTTGAAACTCCTGCTCCTCCTCCATGTGCTCTACCTATACAACGGTAGGAACAAGAATGCAAACCCCTCAACCACAAGTACAAACAACTCCATGCCTCCAAAGGCTCCATTATCCATGGGTGCTAAGTCTATCAAAGACAAAACACTATACAAAACCAAGGCCCTATAGAGAGACAAGTCTACCAAGTGATGAAAGATATGACCTCTGAAACATGCCCACTTGTGCCAACACTTCCGCTGCTCCACTCTGATATAAACAACACTATGCCAAGAATTATGAAGCAACTCATCAAGATACGTAAGAAATAGTGCATCAAACATACCAATACCTGGGTCCCAATTCATCCTACCATCACATCCACTGGAAGTGAAGATATAGATGCCTCTCATCAAGCCATCACCACCAATGGTCCATTTAAACATGAATGGCCTCCTATGGATGTGCAAGATGCCCATCATAGGTGCATAGAGAAACATGTCTCTCCATACTATGCTGCTGGTATAACTCAGAACAGCATCAAACAAATTGGAAACCATGCCTATGATGATGCCAATAGTGTCTCCAAGATCATATGATGATAGAGTCTCAACACTATGAAAGTGTAATAGCCATTGTCCTGGTAGGGTATTATGCCAATGTTTTTTTCGTTTCTTACTGCTGATTGGGTTTAGGGTTTGTATTGTGTTTGCATATGAATGTTTTGCAAGATAACAATGAAATATATAGCATGCAATGATAACCCAGAAAAACTATAACAGTTATGCGTAAAATAACAAAGACCCAGATCATAATATTGCTCAAAATGAATTACAATGACATACCCATTTGCATTTCTTCAACTTTGTATGTTCGTTGTACATCGACCAGCAATACAAAGCTAGGAAACACCTCCAGAGTGCATACAAATGAATGTTCTCACTCGAACAATGATCTACAATGCTATTTGTGTCTCTAGGTGCCCACCATTGAAGAGAATAAAGACCCAAATACAAGGCGATTCACTACCTAAAAGCCCACGTTTCCTTTGGATGTTGTACGGCCAGTTTGGAGGTTTGCTGTAGTGAGAAACTCCTCAAAGGAGACCAAATCTGTTTTGAAATGCTCTATAGATATCTGCAGCAAGGAAGGAGGCCCTAACACCCAAATACAATATGAAAGAAGTCTTAAAACAACACAAAATCTGCTGCTAAATCTATACGGCCTGTTTTGGTTTGGTACGGCTAGCAGGGAGGTAATATCACTCACAAAGACTCCTTTAAAACTCTGAAATCTATCTCTAAACATTTGCCATTAGCTGCTCACAATAATCAGAATATTATCGATGTAAAATCTCACTAAAATGTATCAATCCAAGCACATTGCGAAGCCCCTGAATGAGACCTCCAGCAACCCTCCTTATGTTGTCTTTCAAATGTTGAAGAGAGTAATTCTACAAAGGTTTTCGTCTCTACAAAACCCTAGTTCAATCCTCAAAGCCAAGCTTCAAGCTCACGACAATATTTTTTCCAAGAGTGAATGAATGATCAAAATGAGCTCCCATTCTTCTTTTTATTCCTTGGTTCCAACGCCCAAGAGGAAATCTTTTATTTATTTTATTTTTATTTCTTAAGTCCCATGAGTCCCAATAAAAGGCACCCACATCCTAGCACTTTACTTTAAACACAACTTATAACATCATATAATAGTCACTTTAATAAATTAAAGTATCTATAGCCTTTTACACTATTATAAGTTAAATATTTAATTTAACTTATACTTCGACACTTAACTCCACGGTCATCTCGAAATCCAAGTACCATGTGCTAAGTGCTCCAACTAGTAGTGCTAAATATGGAAAGTTAGGTAAACTTCCCCCGGTGATCCTCCTGCCTAACTTACTATAAATAGTAAGTCCTAGTAAAATGTACCCCATTAGGTTCCCTAACAAATTCCATTAGCCTACGGGAACCCTGGAATAGGCTAATCACTTCACGTGTCTGTCTGGGCTAAGAAGGGGACATCACAGAAAGCCCACAACAATGAAGTAATGATCCCAACCTCTCCAATCCTTCCAATCAGTTGTTGTCCTCCATGTATATCCTGAAAACTCCATGGCCAACAAAGTAGGACAACCATCTATCAACAAGGGATGCACTAGAAACCAAGGGATTGGGGCTGAAAAATTTCTGCCCTCATGCTCATTCCCATGCCATAGACCATAGTCCAGCTGCAACTCAATCCTTCCAAGTACATAACAATCAAAAGCAAGTGACTCCATGACATGTGTCTCAAGTCCTAAAGCTAGGACAGCCACATATTCCATCAAAGAATCACCATTATGAAGGTGTTGTGTCTCAACACAAGTAGACTCCTCGAGCTCTCCAAGGGTAGTTAGATTCACAATCAAATCTGAACTACAAATGTCTTCATCTAAACATGTAAGCATAACACTAGTGGCTAGTCCACAAGGTGTGTGCTCAACTATATTATCCATGATCATCACTTAAGCCTTCAATGGGCTCTCAAAAAAGTGTGACTCAATATCCTAATGATGCAAACTACTAGCACAAACTGAAATTTTTTAATCATACCTCTCACCATACAAATCTAATTGCTCATCATGCTCCATGCCATGGTGTAACAAATCAAACCTCTTGTGGCTTGGATCCACAACACATCCCTCATGTTTGACTCTCAAGTCTTGAGTGTCAATAATAGAAGTCCTCCAACTATCATCTTCATGTGTAAGGGCTGCCATCTCATGATCATGCAAGGGTAAAGGACTGCTATTCCAAATCAGAAAATCAGAACTGCTGTCATACCTTTTTGTAGTGTCTTCAACCGCCTCAAGCATCTCCTTCCTCATTGTTAAATGCTCTCCCTCAAGGGCCGATCCAATATGTGCCTCCCAAGGAAAATCACATGCCTCAAGGCTAATCCAAACTTCTCTCTTCTTGGCTGTTATTTCATGATTATGTGAAGATAAGGGACTACTGTTGCAAATCAGAAAATCAGTCCTTACCTCATACCCTTGTGTGATGTCTACATAGGCCTTACTCACCTCTCCTTCCATGAGTGGATGGTCATCAATAAGTGCTGGTACAAAAGATGTCTCCAACTGAAAACCAAGTGTGTCACTTGTCATATGGCTGTAAGTTAGATCTTCATCTTCTTTTTCTCAAGACTTCACCCCTGTGTCCATTCTTCACAATCTGCATGTTGAATTGTTGTTCTTTAGATGTGGCTGCCATAGAAGACTAAACTTCTATTGTGTATGATGAAGCATATGCCAAACTCAGCTCCCAAAAGAGCTCATCCACTTGATCTTCCGATTCATGAAGGGTCATTTGAGTGCTCTTCAAAGAATCCATGGTATCCATAAGCTCATAGGTAAGCTTATCAACTTCATCTTCCTTTCCTCTCAATGCATCAAAATATATCTCATCAAGCTTGAGGAGATGGTCTCTATCCAAAAGTAGGTGTAGGTAATTTGATTTCATCACAACCAAAGCTTCTTTGAGTACCTTAAGTCGGCAAGAGATAGTTCTCCTTCAAAGCCATTGTGTCTCCCTTGAGCCTTCCAACAATAACCTGCCATCATCTTCTGAGCGTCATCAAAGTGAGTTAGGGCTGCAGTAATCATATCTTCACTTAACCTTTAATTGACCTTTTAAATGGTGTGACTCATGGGACCTATTATCTTCATACAACCTTTTTGATTTGTCTTCGCCATCATGCCTCTACAAATCAACTTCCTCCATGACATCTTCTCCACAATATACATGCTTGAAAGCTAGATCATCATCATGCTCAATGAAGGAATCACCATCATAATAGTAAGTAGAATCAATTACATTATGTTCTTTCTCAATGGTTGATCTAGAAAGTGTATGTACAGCTATGACTTCCTTAACCATCACATGAACCTTCAACTCTTGCAATGTCAAATCAATCTTATCAAAATTCCTTTGTTCACTACATATTGAAATTTCTGAATTGCCCTCGTATGTATGAACAACATCCATCTCAAAGTCACCCAAACCACAATTTGATTCCTTTTCAAAATGATATAAAGGTGGTGAAGAAATGCTAGGCTCAATTAATGGAACTCCAAAAGAATTCATATCTTCATGTAGCTGATCCAACCTTGTAGGTTTGGCAAACTCCGTGGTAGCATACCCTCCAACCATGTGGTCATCATGAAGTCTTAGGTGTTTGCTACTTGTAGAAGCAACATGTGATTCTTCTTTGCCCATATACTTATGTGAACTTGTAAACATGTCTTCATCCTCTTTAGGGTTAGGAATCCAAACTTCAATGCATGTTGACTAATTTTTGCCTTTCTGATGATCACTTGTAAGCTGCAAATCACCAACAATTAATTCTTCTTCCTTTGCTATCCTTCCTTCAATGGTAACTTCTGATTTTTCTTCCTTTCTTGAAACATCAAAGGTCTTGTCCACCTCTTATGGTGTAATTTTCGGGGTTCTTTCTGATCCAAGATGGTAGGTATGTAAACATCGCCACCACTTCTCAAATCTTCATTAGCATCCATATTATATCCTATGTATTGAGATATGAGTAGCTCGAGGTCTCTTTGACTTCTTGCAATATCATTGAGAAGATCCCTCATGCTAGGTTTCTTATTACCTCCAACATCCATGATAGCTTGTAGACCCTCAGGCTGGCAAGATCAAGGCTCTGATACCACTACAATATCCCAAATAGGATATTCACTAAATTTTCTGATTTTTGACTTCCAATTTTTATCTTAATTTCTGATTTTCTGCTCCAAACCCTAAATTTCTGTACTTCTGATTTTTATGTCAGACTTGAACAAACACTTATAACAGCCAATTAATCATATAGAATACATCAACCAATCATGCCACATGGTTTTCCAACATCATAGGTGAAACACACAATGAAAGAGCAATTAAATGCAACCATAATGACTGAAATTCTGGAACAGATCTCTGCTGCTATAAATCAGATTAATGAAGTTTGAATATGCATCAAATCATGGGCAAACAAATGCCAAACAAGCCCAGAAGTCTTCTGTCCACAAATCAGAAATAAACCCTAGGGTTTATACATACCAAAACATGCAAAATGACCTCCAAATGATGAGATCGCCTCCAAGAATGTAGCGCCAAGATGAGGGTTGAAAACTCTAATGCAAATGAACACAATGACACCAAAATTTTGCTCCAAATTGAGGCGCTCAGGTCTGCTATAAATCTTCTAGGGTTTGCTGCTCCAAATGATAAAAATGTCTTCGCAACAACTCGGCAAACTCCTCCAAGTGATGGTGCTCCAATCCTAGGGTGTGGCGCTCAAACCTAGGGTGAAAACCCTAGTTGAATATCATCCAAAACTTGCCAAACAATGATATCCAAACTTCTAATCTGCAAATCTGATTTACAATTCTGCTTTTCTCCACAATCAATCAACAATGAAGCACACTTAGGTTCCTGTCATGAAACCTCCACTTGATGAGCTAGGTTTTTGTCGAATTCACTATGAAACACAAGGGTTTTCGTCCTTGGTTTCGATAGCCCAACTTCCATTGCAGACAAGAGTAGAAACTCAATTGAAAAGATGAACAAATGTGTAATATGCTACCCCAGATTTTTTTTCAAGTTTGTATAATGATAACACAATGTTAGCACAATAATGCAACCAACTAGAAACACCTCCACACGTTCTAATCACCAAGTTCCCAAGATGGGCAAGGTGAGAGCATACAGTGCTTTGGCTTATCAATCAATGCTTGCAAATGAAACTAAGTACAATCATCCGCTATATAGTAGGCATCTGCTTTTCAGTAGGCATCCACTTATTCAGTGGGGATACTCCACTTATTCAATGGGTGATTGAACAAAAAAGATAAACAATGTATTTATTCCACACTGGCGATAAACCATCCAAGGGTTATAAATGTGATTGCAACAGAAAGTAAGGCTATAATACAATGAATAATTTGCAAATCAAACCAAACCTCTCTGGTTTCACAAGTATCACAGCTGCACCCAAATAGATTAACCTATGCTAAACCCCCAAAGAATGAATAGTATACCATGAAGATATAAATCTGCAGTACTGAACAATACCCTTGATATAATCATGTCACAGTCTTAGCAATTGGATCATAGAAATAAGTCCCAAATGTGAAGATTAGCATACAAGACTAAACTAGGAATCAAAATGCTAATTCCACCCAAAGAATCATGCGGAAGTGTGTTGTTTGAAGGCATTCTGAACTGCTGTAGATGTTCGCTGCCTGTAACACATAATGTTAGCTAAGAAACAACCCTCCAAAGAAGGTCAATCCAACATCAAACCACCCTCAAACAAGATCGCCAACAAGACATTCTAAATGCAATGACAATGATAAGAATGCCACACCAAATCTCCACAGGGGTAACATGCCTGATTGGTCACAATGTACGGCATGCTACTGTACCTCCTGACAATAAGGTATGGCCTGAATATACACCCAAAATTTGCAGCAGAGACTCTAAAACCTACTCAGAATTGATCTTCAAATACATGGAATGAAATGCAAATCAACAATAGATCATCTCATATGATTTACAATCATAAATATTAATCCTTCACCTTCAGCCCTAGTACGGCCATGACAGATAGTACGACATGCTTGTAGCAATGAAACCACAACACCAAATACCTCAGAATAACATTAGAGATTGGTGCCTACCCCCAGCAATAAATACCAAATCATCATATGCATCAAAACTATCAACAATGACTCCATAATAAAAATCGCCCCAATGCACATGGTACGGCCCTAGGTGTACGGATCAGTCAAGGAAAAACTTGAATCTGCATCAAACCTCCCAGGAAATAATATAATAATGGCGCTCATGTATGAACTATCTTAACAATAAAGTTTTGAATGAGATGAGAAAAGAGAAACAAATCAAACCCCACGCCCTATGTGGTATTGTACAACCTGTTCAAGATGATCAGCATTCATGGCTCAACAAAACCTTCTTCAAAATCATTTCAAGACTCTTTCAAGTTATTAACAAATGATATAACAACAATTCTCCAAACATCAAAACTTAAAACACAACAAAAACCATTCAGCTCAATGTGATATCTGAATGAAACCACCATTACCAGCTAGGGTGGATATTTCACCACCGAAACTGATCTTCTCCAAGAGGGTTTTCGTCCTCAAGAAGGGAAAATGGAAGAACACACAGGTTCAATCCAATAGCATAACAATATCAAATCATAAATCTCCATCCAAATGAGCTCTCATCCCCTTTTTATAACCTTTTGAGAGGAATATAATATTATTTTCTTTTTACCTCTTCATATTTCTTCTCTCAAAAAGACCTTTTTAAAATAATATTAATATATTAGTTGTGATGCCCCTCGTTTAAGTGTATCTTTTAAAACACTTAATTACCTTTCCAATGAGCTATAACACTTAGCTATTTTTAAATTATTTTCACCCTTAGGAGACTTAAGTGAAAATATTAATTAAATAGCTCATTAATCCACCCAAATTTGCAGGAAATCCCAAACTTAAGCGAACTGCAAATTAAATCATGTCATTGCCTTCCATGATGTTTGGGATGAAGAACGATGTCATCCGGGTAACTTACTATAAATAGACATGCTCTCCAAGAAGTTTGGAGAAGCCACCAGAAGTCAGAATTAACTTCTGAAAGTGTCAAACTGATCCATGATGCTTACTAACTTCTAAGCTCATTTCCAGTAACCGAAATCACTGCTAACCAAACCCAAGCACTCCAAGAAGTTTGGAGTTCTTCCCAATTCACTGCTACTGTCAGAAACTCAACGTGAACAACACAATTTTCCCGAGAAAATTGGAGTTTTCCCATGAAGTTTGAAATGCCCCAAAAAGCGGACATTACAGAATGATATTCATAATGCCTTGAATGACCTTGTATTTATACATGATCTGCTCTTTCTCCTCAAGTTGGCCGACCTCAAGAAATGCATGCTTTTATTTTATTTTAACTTCTTTTTCCTAGGCCGACCTAGGCAAGAAATACCTTTATTTTATTATTTTCATCTCTCATGTGGCCGAGCTCCTTAAGACAATATTGGCACTCAAAATTCAAATTAAAGATTTGAATTTTATATCTATTTTCTCCTTATGCCGACCTTCTCAAGGGTGTCCAAATTAGCTTTGGATTTATTTAATTATTTTTTATCTTTCCCTTCTCCAAGGGCGATCCAAATAGGTACATGAAACATCATAAGTTTGGCCTTAAATAAAATCGCCCAACTTTAGAGAAAATATTATAAATTATTCTTCAAAGCCTCATCCATGTTTTCCCTTTATTTCTCCACCTTCCACTCTCCAAGTGGGTCGCTCTCCATTAGGGCAAATTATTTTATTAAGGATGACTACCAAAAACACCACAAAATTATGCCAAATCATCTCCAATACTCCAAATGCCCTACAAAATTAGCCAAGTGTGAGAATTAGCCATTGAGGATATTCCCTGAGCCCTCCGACTTATCCTACAAGAATGTGAATAGGCTAGCCAACTTAGCTAAGTGATCACTCTGAAAAGGGGGACATTTGTAATATCCCTTGCCACTTTTGAACTCAATATGCTGATATAAAGTTCAAGGAATATTGTCAAACACTTGGCATACAAAGTCTGAACCTGCTGTTATGAATTTTCTGATTGTCTTCTTTGAGTTCATAGGCTGCTAATGATGTTATTGAATGCTTCTAACAATGTAAGGTTGTTATAGAAATGATATACTAGTTGTTTCAGACCTTTGGCATACATATAAGTGACTATATTTAACTGGTATAGCTAGTTGACATTAAGACAAACACTTTCCATGCATCCCAATATAGCCAATATACACCCACAGCCACTAGGCATTTATGCAAACACTTGGCAAGCAAAGACTCTTGACAAAATATGCAAATCACTATATAAACAACCACTTTCAGCCAATAGGCATTTTCACAAACATTTGGCATGCATGCTCATATGATAATCTAGAGTTCAATCAATATAAGCATTACATCAAATAATTGGCATGCAAATTTTCCCTTCTTAATTGAATGCAGTCTCTAGTACAATGCTAATATAACTAGCCAATACTCTTGACTTACAATGAAATCCCAATACAATGCCAATCTGATATAAATGTTCATCTACAGCAGCACCTAATGCAAATTGACTTAACAATGCAAATACTCTAACAAAACATTAAGGAACCCGATACACATAGTCGATATGCCTGAGATATTAAAGCAGCACTTGTTGATAAGCCCCACTAAAAATGGTGAAATAGCCCCTCTATGTGTGAAGTCACCCCTACCCTTGCCTGGCAATATTTTAGATAAATATGCTTCAATGATGAGATATGAACAAAAATGTCTTGCCAATGGCACCCTTGCTGTAGTATATCAGTCGTCAAAATTAATTAATTGCAGCCTTGAACCTCCTCCCATTTGCCCTTGAAATGATTGTCTCTGCAAAAGGAATTGATTGCTCAAATACCCAGAACGATCTGATGCTTCAGAAGTGCACAATGAGCAAATATCCATGTCTCACATAGGCTGTTCAAACCCCATAATAGCAGACTGATGTAAAATTGCAGACCTCAGAAAACCCTTCCAATGACTGAAAATAAACTCTAATTAAAAATATGTAAATCCTCCAATGTAGCACAGATTGGACCCCAGAAGTGAAGCCCACAATGAAGCAATAATTTAGCTGATATTTCACAACCTCAAAATTGCATAACCAATTGGGAGTTTTCGTTCCCAATGGCTAGAAAAATGGTAGAACCCTAGCCAAACTCACCACCAAACAAACTTAAGACAAATATCCAATTCTTCATGTCCAAGAATGAGCCCATAAGATCCTTTTATTCTTTTCTTGGGGAAGCTCACACACTTTCATGTCAATGTGGGATAAAAGATATACTTTATATTTGCACCTTATTATAATATTATAATATAATATTAAAATATATAAAGTGCAAAACATAATGTCAAAACATAACATGAGGTTTCCCAAATTAGAAACATTTGTAATAACATAGTAGAACCTCCATATAATCACCAAATCCATGAAAGAAAGCCAACCGCTGATCGGGTAACTGCCAAGAAGACCCTCTAATCAAACCGTATTAGCCTACGAGAGCCAGGAATAGGCTAAACCCTCTGCGAACTGATGCTCATATAAATGGGGACATTACAACATTGCATCCTCATGCAACAATTTGTCTCCATGGCATCTTGTGATGATTCAGGGGAATATATGAACCCAATTATGTATTTTCTCATACCACACTTGCTAGTATGTTGTAACAGAGTTAAGATTAATGTGTGATAGCATTTTACATCAATATAAAGTCTTTGTATTGGTTTCTTCTTTGTTACATTTGGGTCATTGCAGTTTTGCTCAGGATAACTAAGTATGTCTACTATATGTTCAGATATTTTGGATTTATATGTGAATACATTTCATGTTTCCGTTGATGGTTGCTTAGTATCTCTTTCCTCTTTGTTGTTTATGACTCTGTTGCCAATTGGAGTAGGCACCGGTCTAATTTGGGGAAGGATCAATCACTCCTATTTAATCAAACCCTCGTCTTGTTAGCTATAGGAGTAGGAGTAGGTTTAGTTTAAGGTTTTACATGTTCGTGATTCATTGCAGTAACCAGGGATAAATTTGAAGCAATGCAAACTATTCTAATCTTTGTGAATCATGTTCATGTATGCCTGCACCTTGTATCTCATGTAAGTAAAGTTTAAGTGGATTCATCTTGGAGATATAAATGTTGTTATCTTTGGTGCATGTGCAAGGTGTGTAATCAACTATATTGAGGTCTGTAGGTGGCTAGTTGTTTTTGGTTTAGTGACAGTGTTTGGAACCAAGTCAATGGGTTGGGTTTAGCCACCAATTTTTTAGTTGTTCATCTAGTTATCTAACCTCGGGGAACACCCTCCCGAGTTTAAGCTAAGCTCAAAGTGTAGGAGAGAAAACCCACTCTCATTCATTGGCCTTCAACCCTCCATGGTTTGTGAATGAGCAAGTTTTACTTTCATGACGACAACCCTGGCCTTGAAAGTGAATCTTTGTTTTAGGAAGTGGAACAACAGTTTTGGGACCCAACAGGTGGAGCACAAGACTAAAAATAGTTATCTCACTACAATTTTTTTCCCTATTTATGCAAACTTGTAATGTCCCTTTCATGTTACATGGTTAGTCCATTGGGTTCCCGTGGATTAGCAATTTGATTAGGGGACTATGGTTAGTTTGGCCTTGGAGGTGTTGTAGGTGATGGAGTTGTGGTTCATGCTCAGTGGATCCAGTTGGCACCCTCAGAGTTGGTTTTGTTTACTCTTGGTCGTTACTATTTTTAGTATTCGGGTTTAGTGTCAGTTCGGGATTTTCAGAGTGGGGTTAGATGCTCCTCGTCGAAACCTTTCTGGCGAGCTAAAGATCAAGGCATTCTGACACCGTCTTCATATTTATTTTAAAGTCCGAAGTTTAATGTATTTATTAATTGGGACTTTATGAGCAAATATTATATTGTCACATTATAATTTAAGTTGCAACTTAAAAGTGACCCCCCTAGGAGTTGGCCGGCCATGGGAGACATAAGGGGATGAAATTAAATATTAAAAACAAATGAAATTCCCTCCAAAAGGGGCATTGGGCTTGGAGAGAGTTATAAAAAGTGAAAACAAAGCTCATTTGTATTATGCTATGCTTTTGATATTTCTCTTTGTGAGCTCTACTAGGGTTTGCTCTTGTGAGGGTTTGAAGGATTCAAACCTGAGGCTCTTGGAGACGAAAACCTCCCTAAGTGACGGCAATACCACCCAAAGATGCCATTCAAGGTGAATGCATTCAGAATTCACTATTGTGCTTCAATGGAGTTGATGGATTGTGGAGTTGTTGCATTTCTTGATATATCTTTCGCAGTTTATTGAGGATTTGTATATGCAGATTTGGGAAGCTTGTTTAATGGCTGATCTAGATTGATTTCATTGGGGTTTGGAGCTGATAAAGCTGCACTTGCCAGCCGTACATACCCAACCCAACCGTACTTGCTTGTGGAGGCAGATTTGTGCATTTTCCTTGCATATCTTTCATCACAACTTGGTCGCTCAGCTATAGAGATGATAACATATTAGAGACAGTGAGATTTCTTGGAGTTTTGAAGGTGTTTGCTGCCGTCACAACTTCCCAGCCAGGCCGTACATGTGCATAGAGGGACGTGGGCTCTTGTGGAGTCATTTCTTTATATTGGCAGCTGTTTAATTTCTTATTTTGGTCGTTTAGGCCCCTCTGTTCATTGTAATCTTTTGCATATCAAATACTTTCAGTATACTTGGAGTTTGGAGTGATTTTAGCCATACTCAGTTGCTGGTCTGACTACAGCTGTTGTATGAGGTTGCAAATCTCAACATGAGTATGTGTTAGTAATTGTTTATTGGCCATTTTACTATCTAGGTATCAGTTAGTTTCTCCATATCTGTTGTATATTTTATGGGTTTATGTTCTATGCTCTATATTGTATGCTCTGGCAACACATTTGCAGGAAAACTAAAAACCCCTTCTGCATTTTTCTCTCTAGTCTAAAAGATCACATAAAAATAATAAAAATCACACATCAAAAGATCTTTAAAAATACAAACAGGTACGGCACATTACAGCAAGTGAGTAAAAAGATTAACTAAAAATGAAGCACTATTCAATGGTTAAAGCAGAGACCAATGAATTAGTGTTAACCATAGGATTTGATTTAATATGAGAAACATTCTACAAACAACACCAAACATGATATGAGATTCAAGACAACAATTCTTAAAAGCATGCAAAGCTACTGATTAAAAGTAAAGGACACGTGTTCAGCAAAGTTGAACACAAATCTTCTTGAATCTCAACACAATAAACTGACTTGGGAGTTGAATGAAAACTTATGCAGCATAAGTCTAACGCAAAACTCTCATGCTTTTTCTATGTGCTTAAGGAACTTATTATAAACTTTCTAAGAGACGAGCTTCTAAGGAAAATAATAATAAAATTCTACCTTAAAGTTGCTTTAAAACAACCCTAATCCCTATTCTTTGTAAAAGAGGCAATAAAACACTTTAGCAGCTTGAAATAGGCTTTCATCTTCTTTAAATCTGACTTCTTTTTCAAACAAGTCACCTATATCAAAGAAGGGTTGAGATTCAATGCATTCTTTGTGCTTTGCAACACTTTGTCTTGGCGCTGATTTCTTAGTTGGGCAACTTATTTCTAAATGGTAGACATTTTAGGCTTTACCATCATGAAAGTGTGCTATACTACCATTTATCACCCTTTTTCATATTTAGCAGAGACCACTAAGGCAATTGCCATGCTAGGTGCTAGTTTCAATTTGCAATGCCACTTAGTAAGTGTGCTTTATGACTTAGGCACTATTTTATGAAGTCTTAGATAGTCTGGTCACCATTTTAAAGTGGAGTTGTCACATGAGAAATGCAACCTAACTTCAGTGTTCAATTTCCTTTTATTGGTCATGCTTTTACCATTTTATTGCTAGTAGGGTTGCTCTTTTGAAGTGGCATTACCATGCCAAAAGTGCGCCTTCTTTTTATGTTTCAACTAATTTTTTCTGATTGACACTTTACAATCACTTAGCCACTTAAGTCGCCGTTCCTCATTGGCATTAGCACTGAAAAGATGCAACTTTCATGCTTAGTCTTTATTTCCTTTTCTCTCGTTGCGCTTTCAGCACTACATTGCTAATTGAATTACATCTTTAGGATGAGAATTCCAAGGACAAAGTGTAACCTCATTTTAAAACTTCCACTCATACGTGTTGGTCACACATTTTCAACCACTTAACCACTTGAATTGGAATTTACCTTTGGCATTGCCAACATATAGAAGCATGACTTCCTTTTTGTCTTTATGTTCTCATTTACTTGGTTGTGAATTTCCAACCATTTGACAATTTGAATTGCACTTTTGGGCTGGTTATGCCACCTAAGAAGTGCAACAACTTAGCCTTCTTGAATACATTTTCTCCCTATTGCTAGTTTTACCTAAAGTAGCCATTTTGAATTTCTTTCCCTCACAGCATTGTCACTCATATTTGTTTCACTTGAACGGACTGCTGAAAAGTCTTTGTAAACTACTCCATCACATTGCCTTTGCCTTTTAGCCTTCGAAATCTTGATTCATCATATTTCACCATTCCTTATCCATGAATGATCTGTGAACATAGTAGACAACCTAGGCCTTGACCTGATAACTTGATAGATTGACAAGAAGGAACACCCAACTAACATTGACTAACATGACAAGGATATTGACTATAAATCTGACATGAAATACAAAGTTTCGTTGGGGTGCCAATTTTGGTACTAACAGGACTAACACTTTCTGGTGTGCATACCCCCAAGAATACCTTTCAAGGACATTCTCTAATGCAAACAACCCATTTTTGTAATGTGTCGTACCTGTTTGTAAATTTTTAAAATCTTTTTATGTGTTTTATTATTTTTTTAATTTTTTGTGATCTTTCAGAACTAGATTGAAGAATTCAGTTTCCCTGCAAATGTGTTGTCAAACATACAATATAGAGCATATATGGAAAACCCAGAAAAAGTACAAAGAATATGAAGAAACTGATTGATACCCAGATAGCAATATGGCCAATAAACAATTACTAACACATACCCATGTTGAGATTTGATACTGCATACAACAGCTGTAGCCGGACCAGCAATGGGTATGGCTGGAAATGACTCCAAATGCATTACAAATGTTGGCAATGAATGTATAATGCAATGTCCAGGTTCAAAGACCCCAGACGTGTCATATCCCTTTCTCCGGAATGGTCACCATCTTGCACGTTGTTGCACTTTCCAATGGATTCGAGGTACTGAGAGAGGTTGGGTTTCACCATTGGGGCCATCACATCACTTATGGATGCTTTCTCATGGGTACTTGGCTTGGGATGGCTCACCTTCTCCATCATGCAGTTCCATATTGGCATTTGGACTTCACTACTTGGATACCTTGCATCACTTTACCTTTGGTATTTTGGAGATTTATCATTAAGTTTACTTGGGCATTCATGAAGGAGATCTCTGAGTTCATTGTTGATATGGACATCTCTGAGGCCGACTTGATGATGATTTTGGCTCATTTCCATATGTTTTCCTTGATGGTGGCCGACTTGATAATCTTAGCTCATTCACATATATTTTTCCTTGACCAAATGCACATCTACTTCATAAGGACCGACTTGGACTTATTCCTATACATAGGCCGACTTGTTTTCTGTGTTTTAGCCGCCATCCATTTGGACAAAGGTCATCTTCCCTTGGCCGACTTCATAAGTAATGCTTTGGGTTTTAAGAAACTTTGGGCGCCAAACCTTCATGTGCATGTGTCGGCCCTATGAGGAGAAATATTATCAAATATAATGGCCTAGGTCGGCCCTAATTGAGAAGGCAAAATTAAGGTATATATATGAAATGATTCCAAAGCATTTTCATCATCAACGGGACTGGTTTTATTCTGATTTCTACATATTGGCATAAGGATTTGGATCCTTTGTCTTGCATTGAGGAGATGGCCCCTCAACTTGGAATGGAGATGATCCCATTCCACTAATCAAGTCAATTATTGCAGACCTGCTTAGGAAGAGGCAAATCAGATCAGCATTCAAGAGGGTTCCGAGATGGGAATCCACTTGCGCATTCAACCATCTTTAGCAGAATTTTGTAGCAGCTATCAAAGCAACATCAAGGGCGAGTTCATCTCTAACTTAGGCGCACTATCCTTGAGAGAGAGCGATCTGCCTTAGGGCAGACTTGGGTGAATTTCTACAGCAGGCGCACTAGGGTTCTGGGTAGAGATATATTACAGCAGATCTCATCTTTCTTTATCAGTCCATCATTGGAGCCCCTTGTAGATTGGTATGTATGTAAGCTGATTCATATCAGCAGATTTCTATATATATATTTTTGCATGATCGCCCACCATTTGAAGTAATTATTATAAATCAGATATAATATTCAGTCTATACCAGCAGCCTGCTTATTATGGTTTCATGGTGCATTTCTTCATGTTAATGTGAGAATTCAATGTTATATATGTTCTACATGATGAGGCAAACTTTATGAGCATGACCCCATGTTACTTGTTATAAGTTTGGTGTAAAAATACAATTATTATCAAGTCTGATATAAAAATCAGAATCTAGGGTTTTGAGCAGAAAACTAAAGTGCAGAAATTTAGGGCAGAATTTCAGAATTTGAAATGCAGAATTTTAGGGCAGATCCCATTGGGGATATGACAGTGGTATCAAAGCCATGATCTTGCCAGCCTTTGGGTTTTGAGAGATTGCAAGAGCTAAAGCCATGGATGCTAGAAGACAAGGCAACTCTTTTAAAGAAGACATGGAGCGAATACGGCATGATATTGAGAGATCCAATCAGAATATTGAAAGGATGTTCCGAGCTTTGATGAACAACAATCAAGGCAATACAGGTGTTGTTCGTGTAGCAGAATCACCTCGTGATAGGAGGTCACATACACCTACAGTAGACAGGCCTATGCGTCCTACCTTCCTTCCTAAAGAAGAGGATGAAGAACATGACTTGACAACCTTGGTTAATAAGTATGATGCCCTTCCTACGCATGTGCAAAACAGAATTAGTTTCGAAGACTACATGAATTATAAGACGAAGAGTTTGTGGCATGATGAAGAATCATTCGATAGTGAGGACACCCAGCAATCAGCTAGCAGCCCTATACGAGAAGTTGACACAGTTTCACTTCAACCACAAGAGGCCAAGACTGAAGAAGAGCACATGGAGGTAAGTGATGTGGAAGAGGTGGAAAATGATAATACATTTGAGAGTGAACCTGAGATTACAATTGGTTATGAAGGGCACACTATTGGTGTTCAATCATACATGCAAGGAGAAGACATAGTCTTTGTTACAAAGATCATCCATGACGAAGATGATTAACATGAAGAACTCGTGACACTTCATGATGATAAAGAGGACATGATCAGCCATGAACCAATTCATGAAGATATAGGGGATGCACATGAAGAGAACCAGGATCAATTCACACATGTTGAAGAAGTTGAAGCCCTAGATACACATCAGCCCCATGAAGTGGAGTTCGAAGAGTTGCAGCCTATATATGATGAAGACCCAGCCTTAGAAGATGCCACCAAGGATTTGTATGAAGAAGCTTCATTGGAGAACCACATTCACCATGATCATATGGACAAAGAACATGCCATCATGAAGGTCATCATTCATCAAGGTATGAGTTCATTAGATAACATTGTTTCATTCCCTCTACATGATATTGGCATGGAATCAAGTAATGGTGTAGGTATCTTACAGATGGATCTTGTTCATAAGGCAGAAAGTGATCCAAGTGTATTGGATGACTTTGATGCGGCATGGCAAAAAAAAGAGATGCACTCATCTTCATCAACCGTCGAGTAGGATCGTGAGATTAAAGACTCTACTCACTACTTTGATGGAGATCCCTTGCCCAAGCCTAATGATGACTTAGTCCTCACTCATGCCATGGAGGGAACTGATTTGGAGCAACATGATCATGATAACAGATCAGAAATGACACATGGAGATGTTGGGTCTCATCCCTTGGAAGGTCAACTACGGGTTAATGAAGACCTGTATCTTGCTGACCAACATGAGCTTTGCTGGGAGAGGGCACACTCTTCATCATACACAGCAGAAGTTCAATCTTCTATGACAGCTATATGCATGAGACAACTTGAGGGAATGGATGGTAATCATGGAGACTTAGATTGCAGCCATAGGACTGAGTTGGTGACACCTAACATACATGATTCTTCATTGGAGACATGTCTTGATCCTGCCCTAGTTGATGATCACCCAATCAAGGAGAAAGAGGAGATACGGAGCTGCAAAGATGTCCTTCCAAGGTACATGGATGGGTCTGATTTTCTGAGTTATAGCAGCAGTCTACTTCATCATTTCACATCAGCCCTGAGGGTCAGCCTTGAGGCATTTGCTTTCCATGGAGAGTACTGTAGTGGATCAGCTTTGGGTGGAGAAGATGCAACAGCGATAATGGCAAGTTTCAAGAAGGATGAAGACACTCTAGGAAGGTATGATAGAGACTCTGATTTTCTGATTTGGAGCAGCAGTCTGTGGTTATTACATCAGCACATCTTGGCAGCCCTTACACACAAGCATAAGATGAAGCAGATATCTTCTAGTATTGACTTCTATGTTGAGGATGAGTCTTGGATGGTGGCTAAGTATGAAGGACATTCAAATCTGAGGTATGACTCCGAGTTCTTTATTTGTTCACTTCATAAGGAACTAACATCACACCTTACGGGGAGCCACATCATGGGATATGATGACAACATTGGATACACTAATGTTGTTGGCAAGCATGATCCCATTGTGACCCCTCATGAGGAGCTTGCTTGTAGTGGCCTATCTTATGTTGATGCCTCTTGGATAGAACACATAGCTGCCTTATTCCGGGTGCATACCATGAAGACCTTCACTTCTGTGTGGCACACTATGCAGCTAAACCCTGACATAAGGTATGAGGACAGTGCTATGATATCTGATTTGAAGTTGCTAATACATATGTACCAGCTAAGTGATGTCATTCCAGCCTTAGTCCATAAGGCTCTATTCTTCACATTGATAAGAGATGGCTGCTACACTTCATGGTGCATGGACACTTGGCAGTTTGGTGAGACCTTGGAAGCTTCACTTAGTGGATCAGCCACTTACATGATGGTTTCACTTGGAGAGGGCGGCATAAGGGCTTCCGTCTATGATGACTCTTTGATCATTCATGGAGATGGCATAAGGTTGGAAGATGCCATGACACGGCTTCATCATCTTTCGTGGCTACCTGAGGCTGCCCTATACTCGAAGACTTATGCATTGGAGGAGTACACCTTAGAGGTATGGCTGACTCTTGCACCAAGGAATGATGTTGTTCCCATCTCTACTTTGGAGGTGTTAAGAGTTTAGAGTTGATAGCCATGATGCCCTAGCACATGATTTTGCCTTGCATATTTGGAGGATAGACACTATTGCATGGTGCATGGGTTTCATGTTATTGGTGTTTGCTTGGGTATTGTACTACCTCTTCATCCTTGAAGAGTGGCATTCAGATGATACTTCTTCATCCTATGCCTTTGGACAAATGATTGACTGCCATTTGGAGATTATTTTCAGCCAGGAGTTAGCTGTCTTGGTTCACACCAACCACCTTGGAGGAGTCATTCCACACTTTGAGACACCTACGTTGAGGATTTTGCACTTTGATGTGAGGCTGATGGAGGTTTGGATTGATGATCATGTTGTTGGAAGGATTTTCCTCTTCATATCTGACAGGATGGTTTGGGATCCAGGCAGTGACATGCATGGCACACTACTTCATTGGAATGTTGATGAACATATCAGAGTAGCGCAGCGGAAGTCTGGGGAGTTGTGCTCATGCCTTGACGATCACAGTCTTCATCACAGGTGCTCCGAGACTCCAGGTTGGACCTGCTATCATCTCTTAGGAGGTGGCACCTTGGGAGCATTGGAGGTCATGACACTTGTGGTTGCAAGCATGTTTCTTGGAGGATGCAACCACCAGTGGAGATTTTGCATGGTCGCCGAGCATGCGAGAAGATGGAGATACATGCCACTGGACACTATCTCAGAGCATACACAGTTGCCATTGCTTGAGGACAAACAATTTTGGGGAGGGATGGTTTGTCATGTCCCTTTCTCCTGAATGGTCACCATCTTGCACATTGTTGCACTTTCCAATGGATTCGGGCTACTGAGAGAGGTTGGGTTTCACCATTGGGGTCATCACATCACTTATGGATGCCTTCTCATGGGTACTTGGCTTTGGATGGTTCACCTTCTCCATCATGTAGTTCCATATTGGCATTTGGACTTCACTACTTGGATACCTTGCATCACTTTACCTTTGGTATTTTGGAGATTTATCATTAAGGTTACTTGGGCATTCATGGAGGAGATCTTTGAGTTCATTGTTGATATGGACATCTCTGAGGCCGACTTGATAATGATTTTGGCTCATTTCCATATGTTTTCCTTGATGGTGGCCGACTTGATGATCTTAGCTCATTCACATATATTTTTCCTTGACCAAATGCACATCTACTTCATAAGGACTGGCTTGGACTTATTCCTACACATAGGCCAACTTGTTTTCTGTGTTTTGGCCGCCATCCATTTGGACAAAGGTCATCTTCCCTTGGCCGACTTCATAAGTAATGCTTTGGGTTTTAAGAAACTTTGGGCACCAAACCTTCATGTGCATGGGTCGGCCCTATGAGGAGAAATATTATCAAATATAATGGCCTAGGTCGGCCCTAATTGAGAAGGCAAAATTAAGGTATATATATGAAATGATTCCAAGGCATTTTCATCATCAACGGGACTGGTTTTATTCTGATTTCTACATATTGGCATAAGGATTTGGATCCTTTGTCTTGCATTGACGAGATGGCCCCTCAACTTGGAATGGAGATGATCCCATTCCACTAATCAAGTCAATTATTGCAGACCTGCTTAGGAAGAAGCAAATCAGATCAGCATTCAAGAGGGTTCCAAGATGGGAATCCACTTGCGCATTCAACCATCTTTAGCAGAATTTTGTAGCAAAGCAGCATCAAGGGCGAGTTCATCTCTAACCTAGGCGCACTATCCTTGAGAGAGGGCGATCTGCCTTAGGGCAGACTTGGGCGAATTTCTACAGCAGGCACACTAGGGTTCTGGGCAGAGATATATTACAGCAGATCTCATCTTTTTTTATCAGTCCATCATTGGAGCCCCTTGTAGATTTTGGTATGTATGTAAGCTGATTCATATCAGCAGATTTCTATATATATATATTTTTGCATGATCGCCCACCATTTGAAGTAATTATTATAAATCAGATATAATATTCAGTCTATACCAGCAGCCTGCTTATTATGGTTTCATGGTGCATTTCTTCATGTTAATGGGTAAATTCAATGTTATATATGTTCTACATGATGAGGTGAACTTTATGAGCATGACCCTGTGTTACTTGTTATAAGTTTGGTGTAAAATACAATTATTATCAAGTCTGATATAAAAATCAGAATCTAGGGTTTTGAGCAGAAAACTAAAGTGCAGAAATTTAGGGCGAAATTTCAGAATTTGAATTGCAGAATTTTAGGGCAGATCCCATTGGGGATATGACAAGACGCCTCCAAAAATGAGGAATATTGCTGCAGCAAACTCGAGAGAATGGACTTCCATGAGACTCACATCCCCAGGCAAGGATGTACGGCCCCAAGGAAGCTGGTATTAGCAGCACACAGCAAATAAACCTCTGTATTAAGTCTGATTCTGATCTGCACAATAGAATAAGGCTGGGCGACCAAGAACAGAAGAGGAAACTTGCATTAAACACCTCAAACATGCATCACAAAGGGGGTACGGCTGGAGCTGAAAGGTACGGCCAGCCAAAGAATTAACATAGTAGCAATAAACTCTCCCCAAACACCCAACAATCGCCTCTAATCCCACTGAAATCAGAACTCAGCAATAATGGATGAATGATATGTCATATCAGCTCAAGCAACTCTTTCGAATGTCTCCATTGCAAGCACCAATGTGAATACTGAATGCATCCACCCTCAATGGCACCTTTGGGTGATCTTTCACACCTGTAGAATGCAGTCGCTAATGGAGGTTTTCGTCTCCAAAACCCTGGTTCAAAATGCTCAAACCCTCAAACCCTAGCAGATCTCTCACAAGAAAATATCATAAGCAAGCATAAGCATATGAGCTCCAAATTCTCCTTTTATTCTCCCTCCAAGATGGGTGTTGGGCTTTTAGGAGGGAAATTACCTTTTAAAAACATCTTTATTTCCCTAGGGATGAGCGCCCAAGGTCACAACTTAATATTATGTCTTCATTTTCATAAAGTCACTTTTCCTCTCAAAATATAATAAAGTCCAAGTTAAATATAACATTATTAATCTTCGGACTTTAAAATAAATATGAAGACAGTGTCAGAATGAAGTGATCTATAGCTCATCGGAAAGCCCTCGACGAAACGAATCTGACCCTGCTCTAAAAATCCCGAACCGATACTGACCCTAAACTTACTAAAAATAGTAAGTCATGACCAAGAGCAATCTGAGCCAACTCAGAAGGTGACAACTGGATCCACTGAGTACAAACCACAACTCCACCACCGACAAAGACCTCCAAAGCCAAATTAACTCCAGTTCCCTAACCAAGCTGCTCGTCCATGGGAACTCAATGATGGACTAACCATGTAACACGAAGGGGACATTACAATTTTAGACACATTAAATGGATATCCTCCAAAGTGAACATCCCCAACTGAATTCCCATGAACAAATATACTATGTTGGTACTCTCACTTGTCATAAGTAATCTTGTGATGTATAATTTTATTTGTCAATGATGTGATGAGTTTGTGAGTGGTCACGCACCTCCGAAAAGTGTTGTTTGAAGTCTACACCAGCACCACAATACATTTTTCTCAACGTTTTCAAGTTCCAAAGAAGACATCATCATAGAGACCATCTACGAGACTCATACTTTGTAGCAAACACCTCAGCTATGGATCCTCGCATTAGGCACTTTGTTACTAAGTAATAAAAATATCCATCGCAAGCATATGTGTTCATTTAGATGGTGTTATTCTATGTGTTGTGCTCAAATGTATTTATATGAGTTTGTGTATATGCCTCTAACTTTCACTACCATCCCTGCCTGAACATGGACCCAAGAATACAACAGGTGCACCCAACTATAGGATTGTAACTCTCATGCAAGATTTATGACTTTCAAAATCGTTTCCCTATAGTCTGAGCACATTCAAAAGCACAAGAATGCAGGTAGTTAGCTGATATTGTGACTTCATTACCTTTTGATAATTTTTAAAAATCATATGGTATATGTATATAGTTCAACAGGAAATCATTGACATATACCTAGGTTACGATAGAAGTGCTTCCTTAAGAAGGGTAAGATATCATTGCAAGTTGAATGAAGGTCAGTACATTGTACACACATCAAACAAGATGATCATGATTCCAGAAATTAAGAGAGCAGTCTAAGGTGTATTATTAAGCAAATAATAAGAATAAAAAGGAAAAAAAGTTACCTCAATTGTTTGGTTGCTGGATAAAATAAGGACACAAAACAAAGAATGAATGTTAATTTCTTAGTAGTTAAAAAAATGGGAAGAAAAAGTAAAGAAACCATGAGACTGATTACACTGCTGATGTTATAATGAATTAATAATTACCTTTCTCCTTGGAAATCTTCTATATTAACATCATGGTCTAGCCTTTTAAATGTTTTCTTGAGTGCCTGTGATTCAATAGTTTTTGCATGATTAGTATCATAAGTGAATTTTAATCCAAACTGAAAAAGAAATCACCACGAAAAGCCTCATTGCATGGAACATATATGATAACATAATAAAAAACTATAATAATTACTCATAATAACACATTTACTAAAGGTCACTAAAACACTAATTAAGAAAGAATGGTGGCTGAGTATCTTACTTCAAGACTTTCGAGCTTCCTGTTCATATAAAAATATAAATTAGTAATTTGAATCTTTTTGTATTCTAAAAAAGGATAATTTCAAAGTACGCAAATGTCCTAAAAGCCTTAATCAAGTTCAAGAACTTGAAAATCAAGAGATACCTTTTTGCCCTTTCTTGTGGAGTTTGTTGAGCCAATCTTCCTATAATTTCTTCCATGTTACTGAAATAGAAAAATAGAACTTATGTGCTAAGGGACTACCCAAATTCATTCATTAAGAGAATATGTACGATTAGAAATTTGTTGTAACCATAGAGTAAAAGCATCTGTAGAAAACAGGTGCATAGTCCAATAACAAGATAAAGGAATACACATTTCTTTGAAGATAAATAATAACTATATCTCTTTCCTTTCATTCAATTTTGACATAAGATGTTAATAAAATAATTATAGCACTTTTTCAGAAAAACAATATGTGATTTCAGCAATTACTGGAATGTTGCAGTTTTGAGTGTAAGGTTCAACGTTTTTTCCTTGCTGCTTGTAATTTCTCTAGAGAAACTTCGCTAACTTGCTTACTTACGCCATATTCAAGTCATTTTAATCAATAATATTGTTAAATGTTCGCTTCAATTTTTGTAATAACCTAAGAAACAAGAAATCCATACCATTTAGAGGTTGAACTTGGTTGGCTTTAAACTATGTGCATTATTTTAATATTTACATGATAATGAACTTGACATGCAATGTCATGTCCCTATAATGATTTATAATTGAATTGTTTCTTTAAATAATAAGTTAGCATTATATAAACTAAATATATAATATATTTATTTAAAATATATTATTAATATGTATTATTTAATAAATAATATTATTAATTTAATATAATATAAATATTATAAAATATATGAAATATATATATTTAATTAACTAGATATATTATAAATATAAATATTTTAATATAACATTTATGTGAATAATTAATAAGATATATTATTATATATAAAAATAAATATTACGAAGAGTCTTACCCATTAAAGCTATTACCCATTAAAGTTAGAAAGTAAAGTAATTTAGAAAGTAAAGTAACTTGGAATAAGGCAAAGTAATAGGATTAAACAAAAGGTCAAATTCAAAATAAAATCATATAAAGATAAAAGTCTAATAAGACAAACTTGTGAATAAAATAAGATAAAAGAGCTCCCATACTTAATAACAAATGTATTTATTTAATACTATATATTATATAAATAATATACTTTAAAAAGATTAAGGGGAGGCCGAAGGAGGATATTTATAAGTGCAACAATTAAGTTGGTTGACACCAGCGATCACATATATAAATAATATATTATAATTATATCTAATAATATAAATACAAATATTATTATTATTATCTTATATTGTAATATAAATATAAATAATACAATATAAACCATATATCATTGATTATGATGATATAATTTATAAATAATATATCATTTATTATAATGATATAATATAAATACAAATAATATAAATAAACATCTTTTAACCTATCCTCTTATGATAAGGGAGTTATGTATTGTTAGAACTAGTTTTACCACAAAAGGGAATTAATATAAAGTAATAAAAATTATAAGAGGGTAAATATGTCTTTTACCACCAAGCATAATAAGAGATGTGCCTCTTCGAACATATCCCTTGAAAGGGAAATAAATAAAGGTTGTGGGATAGAAGGAAAACATCATCAGAAGAAAATATAAAAAGAGTATCGGATAAATACATATATTTAGATCTGCATTAATTATATATATTTCTGAGTCATAAGTAGGAAAGATGTCATAAATTAATATATAGAGATATGTACATCGGAATGAAATATATATTATAAAATATATAAACGGCAACAACAAAATAATAAAAATTATATTACGGCAGCATAGGTAGAATTCCAGGTAAAGCTACAGCAGGCAAGTAAGTATTTATATTTAATTTGTTCAATCTATAATTGGTAAAAATAAATAGTAAGATTATTATATATTAAAGAATAAATATATATATGTATGCGATCCCTATATCAAAATAGTAAGATTATTATATATTAAAGAATAAATATATATATGTATGCTATCCCTATATCAAAATAGAACTATACTATGTGAACAAATAGTTAATTGAAAGTACATTCTTAAATAAAGAAACATGATTGAGACATATATGAACATATATATACATTATGAAAAGAAAAATATAACCATCCCATCACTTCCATTTCCTATAACTATAGGAGAGGCGGTCTTGTTAGGGAAAGGCGGGGTAATTCCATCACGATGGATTGGAGAGGGTTTAACGTGCCCTAGACAAGGATGCTAGGGAGAGGCGGAGTAATTCCATTCCCAATCGCATTAGAGAGGGTTCAACGCACCCGAGACATATAATTTCCCCATCCATGGTTAAGGAATAGAAGGAAGATGATATGAGAAGATGAACTCAGATTATTACTTCTATATTTCTCTATTACTTCATCCTTAAAGGAATGTTAGGTCTTGTGGGGAGAGGCGGAGTAATCCCATCCGTAAGAAGGCCCGTAGGCTGGGACAAAGTCTCCCATAGGCTGGGTCAAGAGATAAGCCCGTAGGCTGGGACATAGTTCCCATAGGCTGGGTCAAGAGATGGTTTCAGTGCCCTGATACATGTAAAGCCTAGTTCCATGGGGAAAAGTAATAAGGAAAATATGCATGATTGAATTATGGAATGTATTATAGAATAGTTATCAATAATAAGTAACAATTGTGAAATGAATAATCCGTCAACAAGGAATGATATAATTATATTATCGTTGATCTTATTTGATCTTATCATCAAAAATTATTAATCTATAATGTTTCTAATGTCTCCTTGAGAATCACTTTGAATGCAGATTTAGGTTTAAGTGTTTCCACTAGAAAGGGGACATTACATGCAACCATATAGCTTAGGAAATTGACATCCAGTACCCTTTCTGATTCTTCATTTGACCAGCCATATTATTGACATATTTTACTTTTTAGTGATTGGTCATAGTGCACATGGCATTTGGTGTAGATTTTACTACCAAGATTCCCTTATCTTCTATCAGTAACTCTGACTCTGATCAATTATGTTGTGTAAGTGTCAACTCTTAGACTTACTAAGAATGTTTCTGTTGCATGCTCACAACAAGAAATAATATTTAACTACAAAACAGACAATGTTTTAATTTTGTTGTCTTGTTTATTTTTGGATTCTAGAATTATGCAAAATATAAGCCTAGTTTGCTAATATTGCATGAAGTCATCTTTGCAGTCTTCTTGTGATTGTGGCTTATTTGTATATTTGTGCTTTGCACGATATATGGGAATGCCATTATTAACATAACTGTCTGGAAATATTGTTTGATATTCTCTATAGTTGGATATTTACAATGGTACTCTAGTTTCATAGTGTATAAGATTGACAGTGGGACTAAGAAATGCTGAAAATCCCTGTTTTTCATGATTTAGAATTGTTCTCATAGTTTTGGGCTATTTTTATTAATGACTTTTATCAGACAAATATGTCACAAATGTTTTTGAAAATATGCCATGTGTAGTCTAAAAAGGGTGTTTATGGTTATGGCCCTTTTGCCTTAATCGAGTCATCACTAAATTTGTTTCTATAATCTATTGTCTACAATAGTCCATCCTTGTGGTTTTGACATGTTTATATTCATGACTTGTACTCCCAAAAGTTTTCTCATGTTTATTATTTGTTGTAGTAGCTTGCAATCTACAAGAAAATTTAAAGCTTTGGTTGTTTTTTCTCATAATTTTATAACTAAGCAATATCACCTTGCAATTCAGAATGTAGCTGAAATTTTAGTAATTTTTCCTTTGTTCAGGTATCACGCCATTTGCAAACCTTTATCATTATGATTTACTGGTTGGGCCTGAAAAATTCTTTGGAGTGTGGTTAAGCCTCAAAGTAGGGAAAGTTTCTTTCCAATTTGTCTTCTTTTAAGATCTATCAGCTGATCTTGTACCGTAGATAATTCAATTTTCTTTGCAAAATTTTGAATCTCGAATTTCTGTCACTCTTGTTATGGTGATAACTATTTCCCTGTTATGTTTAGAAAAGATTATGCAAAAAACACAGAATTCTGCTTCAAAACATTTGGTGGCAAGGGAAACTATATTTATGGAGGTCAATTCCATATATCCTAATTCCTTTCAGATATAAGGTGGGTGTGGGTTGGGTCCTTAAGCAGGACAAGTGTACTGATCTGTTATTTAAAAATTGTAAATGTGAGTGTTAGCCTCTATCTGTTTTTGTGTTTATGGTGCTTCTGGACCCTGGTGTTGCCATGTTTCTCTACAAAGCATAACAGATAACCCTGGAAAAAATAGTTTGATAGCTTGGGAAATTTGAACAAGCACTGTATGGGTGTGTGTGACGTGTTTGAAATTTGAATAAGCACTGTTATTATTTATTTGTGATGCCTCAAAGAGATGGAGATTGCTTTATGGCCGTTCAATGACTCAACTTCAATCTTAGTAGGCTTTTATTATTATGCATATCAAGTATTTCTAGTGGACTCCAATTTCCATCAAGCTGCTGTTGAGGCTGGTGAATTGGTATGGAAGAAGGTTCTAGTCCAAAATATTGGACTCTGCCATGGCATTAGTGGAAATACTTACACATTTATCGCCCTTTACTGTATGACAAAGATAAACTATATCTTCAATGAGCAAAAGCATTTGTTGTCTTACTGTAGATTAATAGGAGGGTCTCATTGCATCTGGTCAGATGCATGGCAGAGATCATCCATATTCTTATTTTGAAGGCTTGGGGGGCACTGCAAACTTCTAGTTTCATATGGAGAAACCTGGTGATACAAGGTTCTTGGTTTTGAGTTGTATGTCATGTCCCCATTTCCGGAGTGATTTCACATGGAGTTGATGATTAGCCTATCATCCATTCCCATAGGCTAATGCATTGGTAAGGGAATGAATTCCTAGTTTGAGCTTATTTCTATACATGGAGAACCGGAAAGTTGGTATGTGTCTATACATGGAGATTCGGAATGTTAGCTCAACTAGTTTGTGGTTAATTGGAAAATGCAATATTGAAATTGTATTTTCATTTTATTTGATGGATTTTAGAAAATGGAATCTTTAATTGCATTTTCTATAATCAATTTCTATGGAGTTGTATATATGAATAAGGGTGATGTGTTCGTCAAGGATTTATAGGTCCAAGCTAATGCCAACGATTGCCTTGAAGATGATCAAATTATACAAAAGATGGTTTTGTTTGGTTTGAAGAGTCAAAGAGCATTGGATCGTGGTCCCCATGAAGTCAACAGCTAAGTATTTTCTCATTGAGCGATTTGCATTGAAAGGTTTGTTAAGTGACTTTTAAATGCTTGCATATGATTCATAGCTGGCCGCCGATTATGGAGAAGGATGTTTTTAAATGCAAGTATTGTTTATTAAATGATTGCAATAGCTACCGCCACCCATGAAGAAGAGGATTTTAAATGTTAGTGAGCAATCATCAATGCATCGACTTCATGCTTTGAAAAGGTTTTTAAATGCCAACGCCTATGCTGAGGAGGTTCGCTCAAGCCAAGGATTGATATTCATTGCAAAATAAAAATATTAAATGAGTGCATACAACCAGACGCCACCCAAGCAAGAAGAGATCAATGCTAATGAAGATTTTTAATGATTGTTTTCTCTCATTCATGGCCGCCGTCAAGTTAGAGAAGGATTCCAATGCAAAGAGGATCGATTCACTTGAAAGATAGATGTAGTTCATTTAAACAATTAAAGATTGCTTAAATGATTGCATTCATAGATGTCATTCATTTACAATTGTTCAAGACTCTCAATTTTGATTGATGGATTCCAAGCTTCATTCCAATTTAACAAAGAGAAGGGACGTCTATCCTTGGAGAGGATAAATAGAGCTCTTGAACTCCAATTTGCAACTAATGTTCATTTAGTTATTTGTGAAGATTTGGAGAGTATTTGACATCATAATAGAACCCTTGGTGTATTGGAGTGGCTACCAAGGTAGTTGATTGAGTTTGTAGTGAGAATTGAGTGATTTTGCATGTGTTTCAAGGTCTGATTTTCATGACAACGAATTGTTTGGACAATTATAGAGTTTTTGAAGTGGATTTGACAAAGGCTTTCATATTTGAAGAGTTGCACTTGATAGAAGACCAAACTAGGCATCCATCGCTTGGGTTTGGAAGTGGTTTTCATGAGTTTTTCATTGCTACAACTTGGTTGGGCAAAATCATCACTTTCAGCAGTCATATCAACCTACAAAAGTTTTATATCAGTCATTTGTTCATGTACTTCCAGGGCTGTTATAGCATTATTAGATAGCTATCTTTGTTCTAGAGTGTTTGGGCTTTGTTCCTATGCAAGATTTGATGTATTTGGACACTTTTTATGCATGTAATAAGGTCTGATATAAAATCAGATTGTGACTGAAATTCATATCAACCACTTAACATTTTTGTATTTCACATTTGAAGGTTTCAAATAAGCAAGTATGAGATGGGTTTGAAGTTCTATTATTGCATTGTTCATTGGTGATGTTTATTTGTTGATTTGTGCAAGAAATCTTATCTAAAAGTTGGCAAAAAATTTCAGTCATTCTAGAAGGGTATTTTACACTGTAAAAACTAAGCTTGTATATTTGACAAATGAGTATGTAATGTCACTTTCTTAGTCCATTCCAACATTCTTCGAAAGTTCCAAGAATCTTTGTAATGTCCCCTTTCCGAAGGGGTGTTATCCTATACTTGGTTCCCGTAGGCTATCCATAGTGGTTAGGGAACTCTGGCGGTTCGTTTAGTGGATTTCGGCAGAAACTTACTATTTTTAGTAAGTTAGGGTTTCTTCTATTTTTGGAAAGTCTAGGTTGTAGGCAGAGCGTCTCATCGAGACCTTTCCAACGGTCTCAAGATCATGTAATTCAGAGTTCATTTGCCCTCTCATATTAAAGTCCGTAAGTTTAATTTAATATTAAATAATTGGACTTTATTATATTTAAGTGGTGACTTTGGAAAAAGTGTTAAAAAATAAAATATAAAAAGTCACTTGGACTTGGACGACTAAGGGAGAGAAAATAAAGTTTATAAAATGAAATATTTTCTCTCTAACCTATGGTTTCATTTCATGAGAGAAATATAAAAGGCAAAAATGAAAGCTTTTGATTCATTCACGACATATCATATTTTCTCATGTTTTGCTCTACAACTTTGAGGGTTTGGAGAACTTCTTCCAGCCATGGCATTTGGTGACGAAAACCACCATTTGTAACAACGATTCGAGGGTGTGAAAGATCATCTAAGGTTGCTTGAGGACAGCCATACTCAGTGGTTGTGATTATGCTTCATTGTTTTTATAGTTTTGAAGATTTGGAGCTTGTCACGGAGGATTAAAATCAGAGATATTAATTGGTATTTGTCCTCATAATTATTGCTGCTGTTTGGCGAACTTAAGCTCTAATTTTTAGAGGTTTTGGAGTTGTATTGAGACATATTTGCAGGCCAAGCTGGTCGTACTCCTTCAGCATATCAGCCATACAGCCAAGGAAGATTATTGCATAATAAAGGTTTATTTGGTAAAATGACTCTCCATGGTGGCGTGAGGGTATCTCAGTCCTGAGGCAGCCTTCTATATCAGATTTGCAGGAGTGGAACATTGTTTGCTGCGGATATTCATACTACCTAGGCTGTACTGCACATTTGGGGAATACTTAATACCTTGTTTGGTGGTTGTATATGTATCGAACTTGCTTATTATTGGCTGCTCTGCACTGTTGAGGTTATATCAGCACATTGCCTTGTCATTTTGGTGAAGAACATTTCAACTAGCTGTTGTACCTTCATTTCAGACATTGTATTTGCCAAGCAGCTTAATGGGTATGTAAAATACTTCATATTTTGGCAATATAATTTTCTAGGTATTTGTTGCCTAGATAATAGGGGATATTTTCTCAACTGGGTACTTGATAGTTTGTGAAAATATTGAGTATTTTGGAAGTTATTGAAATATGGAATTTTTCAGCAGTATATGCATATTTCATATTTCCATTATATGCAAAAATATATGCATGCATGTTGTGTTATGTTATGGACTCATCACCAAATGCAAGCGGAGATCAACTTAACCACAGAAAAGTCTTAGCACTGTGAAAGAAAAATAACCCAGATCAACAAACAGTAAAATATATAAGAGGGTGCGTTATTTCAATCTTGGAGAGCGCTAACTTTTTTGGAAAAGAATTCTAACAATGGTATTGAGCTCGGGAGACCAAGATGAGTCCAATGGTACTTTCCAAATGCAATTTCGATATTCTGGGAGCACTCCACACTTCTTGGAGAAGTTTGTTATTTTTGGAAAGCACCAATTTTCGTAAAGTTCGTTATCCTAAGAACTTAAGGTTATTCTGGCATGGTTAGAATTCATATTTAGATCATTTTAATATTTTCCATAACTTTGAGTGGATGTGCAGAAAATAATTAAAAAATTAAATAGTTAAATGTTAAGTTGTCAAAAAGTAAAAATTAAAAGACAACTTATATTTAATTATTTAGAAGGAGTCTAAAATCACTTTTTGGAGGGAAAATAAGGAAACACAAGTACTAATATTTTATTATTCCAAAAAATGGTTATAAAAAGGGATTTTGAGGAGAGAAAGCTCATTCTAACATTTTATCAAACCCTTGTTTATTGGGAGATTGAACTTGATTCATTCTTCAACCGAAGGATGAAAACTCTTTTGGTAATCAGTTTCATGGACAAAAACCCACCTAGCTGATCGAGTGATTTCACCCAGAAACTTGTGCTAAAGAGTAAGATCATTTTCAGAATTGTTTCGTTTAAAACTGTAATTGAAGATTTCAATTTAAATATTGTGTTGAGGTAAAGATTTGAAGAATTTAGATACTATAAGTGAATATTCAGATATTATTTGTAATGGGCTGCCCCTGTTTGTAAATTTTTTTATTTTATTTTCTTGTGTTATTTTCATTATTATTGTGGTCTTCCAGAACTAGATAGAAGTTGAAAAAGGGTTTTTTTTTGGTTTGCATGTAATTGTTTTTGCAGATACAATGAAAATATGAAACATGCAACGATAACCCCGAAAAACTAAAACCCTGATTGAAATAAGAACAAAGACCCAGATCATAGAATGATGTAAAATGAATTACCAATGCATACCCATATCATGTTTTTCAACATCATGAAACTGTTGTAGCTAAACCAGCATCATGGGTTCATAGATCATCACCAAAACATCATCAAATGATTATACTCCATGTTAGCTGTTGCATTGAAATCCCTATCCCTAGGCGCCATGGATTGAGTGAGTTTGAAGCCCAAAATGGAGTAGTTTCTGTCCCAGCAAGGTACCACGCCCAGGTACAGCATGTACGGCCCAGCTGCAAGTGTATATCAGCAATAACTCCCACACAAATTCACCGCCATAGTCTGATTGTTTCTGTATGGAGTGGGCGACCAATATAGAGCTGGACCAAACACCAAAAACTTACAAAAAACCAGTCACTAGGAAGGTATAGCCTGACATGAAGGTGTACAGCCAGCCATGGTTGTGTACAGCCCAGCAAGGATATGACTATAGCCCACAAACCCACCTCTGAAATCTGTCTTCTAAAACCCTTATATCAGTTGTTCTCAAAAATCAGATATATTTCTTGGTGAAACTCCATCATAGTAACATCATGAAAGCACAAGCGAAGCCTCTGTATGAAGCCCCCAGCAACCCTTCCTGATGCTATCTCTCAAGCATGAAGAAGGTAGTCTCACAGAGGTTTCCATCTCTACAAAACTCCAGTCCAAATCCCAAAGTCAAGCTTCAAGATTGCTCAATCAACATATTTTCCAAAAGAGAGAGCGAGACAAATGAAGTCAAAAATGCCTTTTATATCCTCTTGGCTCCCAACGCCCAAAAAGGAGGGAACTTTTATTATTTTAAATTTGTATTTTGTCCCCCATGTCTCCTCATGGAGCACCCAAGTTCCTAGCCATACAACTTAAGTTGTAACTTGACTTCAACATAAGGTTACTTTAATAAAATAAAGTAACTATAGTCATCCAAATATTATAAGTTAATTATTAAATTTAATGTATACTTCAACTAATAATCCCTTGGCCATTCTCGAAGTCCATCTGCAAAGTGCTAGGTGTGTAATGTCCCTTTTCTCTATATAGAGTTAGTCTATAATCGAGTTCCCGTAGACTAACTAGCCTGGTTAGGGAACCATGGTTGTCAGTAACTTGCATGACTTGATCAGTTTGAATGGATGTTGGCTTCGGTTCAGCTTGGTCTTCAGTTGGCAATTTCTTAAGGTGGTTTGTGTGCTTTGGGCCCGGACTTACTATTTTAGCAAATTAGGGTTTGTGTCATTTCGGGTTTTTCAGTGTTGGAGTTGTTGCGTCTTGGTGAGACCTTTCCAACGGTCTATAGAACACTGGAATCCGAGTACATTTGGGCTTTCCATTTTAAAGTCCGAAGATTAATAAAATTATTTAATGGGGACTTTGGAAAATATTAAAGTTAAATGACATAAATGAAGTAATATTAAAAGGGTCACTTAAGTGAAGTTGGGCGCCCGCCTTAGGGGATTATAAAGTGATTTAAAATAAAATAATTCCCTCCCAAAAGGCATCGACCCCTCTTGGGGAAATAAAAGATGGAAAAGAGTCTCATTTGGATATGCGTTGATATTTGGATATTGCTTGTTTTTGCTCTACAAGGGCTTTGAGAGGGTTTTGAGGGATTCAAACCCAGAGGCTGTTGGAAACGAAACTTCCTACAATGATAGCATTCCGCAGGTGCGCAATACCATCCAAGGGCACTAGAGAGGCAAATACATCCAGTGTTTGCAACTATGCTTTAGTTGATTCACTTTGGTGTAGATTTAGAGCTAAAATTGATATATCTCAATCAGATTTTTGCTTGCAGTTGAGAAAGGTGTTGAGAGGTAGAATTACGCAGACTTGAAGGCATTTGTTGACTGATTTTCCAGCCCATTGCTGGTCTTACAGATCTCCATTGTTGGTCATACTATCATAGCCTAGGTCATACCATTTGGAGGCTCACATTGGGGTTCGATTTGGAGTTCTTTCTCATGATTTGGGATCAATTTGGATTATAGAGCATTTGGGTATTGTTGTTAATCGATACTCTTTACTTGTTGATGAGTTTGATGTAATTTCTCATGTGCATGTTGCTGGTCCATATATAGCGGATGTACCAAGTTGCAGAAATCAAAGTGGGTATGTTACAGTAATTCATGTTGAGCCATATTAGCATCTGGGTTGTTATTTTGTTCATATTCATTATAGTTTTTCTAGGTTCATTTGCATGCTACATTTTCCTATTGCTCTGGCAAAAAATACATACATGCAAACCAAAAAACCCCTTCTGCAACTTTTGTATAGTCTGAAAGATCATAAAAATCAATAAAATAACACTATTAAAATAAATCAAAGAACCAACAGGGACGGCACATTACAGTGGTATCAGAGCACAGCTCTTCTTGCCATCCTGCTAGGTTAGACATAGACATGCAGAAGATGAACTGAGACATGCAGCCTTGTACACATTAGTATTATCTTAGACGAAATAGGTCACAGCGAGATATTGAGGTTCCCCATATAGACCCCTTTCCAGATACATATACAGTTGCGGTAGCAGCTAAGGAACAACCGCTAGTGATTTACAGTGAAAAAGAACCCATTACATAAAACATGGGTGATCCTGAGGGTAGGTCTAGTAGAGACCAGTATGAAGAAGGGAGAGCAAATATGACCAGCATGTTGCATGCATTAAATGACTTAGCTAGAGGGCAGCGTGAAATGTTCGAGAGGATGGGCAGGTCACAAACAGAACTGACACAGTTCCTTGCCCGTTTGATACCTGGTAATGCTATGAACAATAATAATAACAATAACAATAATGAAAGGAACCAGAACAACAATGGTGACAGGAACAGGAATAACCAGGGTAATAGGGGCAATGATGACAGAAATAACAATGGTGGTGACAGGAACAATTGTGATAGGTACAGATACAGGGATAACGAGGCAGAAGCATCAGTTAATAATAGAGGGGCTACACAGTATACAGGTCGAGATAGACCTGGGATACCTTCCTTTGCACCCAAGAATAATGTAGCAGAGCCTGAGCCTACACAGTTGGAGTTCCAAGATGTTATAGTTAGGGATTGGTGAGCATCCAGTGATGAGTTCAAAGCAGAAATGACTTTCCGAGAGTACTCTGATCTAAGGATGAAACATCAACCCAACAGAGGTATTAGGCAGCATAATCAGGAGCTTCAGAAGCAAGTCAGTAACATGACCTTGCCTTACTTTGATGGTTCAGGGAAGACCACTGCTAGAGTGTGGGTTCAGAAGATGGATAGTTATCTTCAGATCAGCCCTATACCCAAGGAAGACGCAATCATCTATGCAACTTTGCACTTAGAGGGTAGCACTCATAAATGGTGGAGTAATGGTAAAACCACATTGGGCTATGATCAAATCACTTCGTATGTTGAGTTCACTACCAGATTAATTGATTGCTCTGATAAAAAAGATCCAGAGTTGTAGTTCAAGGAGTTAGCCCAACTCAAATAGGTGGGCTCAGTTGATTCTTACATTATAGAATTTCAGGAGTTATCTGTGATGGTCCCTGATATTTCAGAGCGCAGACTGATGATCCTTTTCATTGATGGGCTATCCGATCCCTTTCGAAGATGGATAAAGGGTCTTGATCCACCTACTCTTATGGAATCCTTTGCATGGAGATAAATTTCAGTCTAAGGGGTTCAGTCATAAGAAGGGCAAGGACAGAAGACACTTTCAAAGGGAACCCAGACAGCAACACAAGAGCTCTCCTAGGTTGGATAATGATCAACTTAATGACCTCAGGAGGAAGAAACTTTGTTTTCATTGTCGTGAGCCATGGGATCCTAAGCACAAGTGTGCTGCCTAAGGGAAGGCAAAACAGTTGGAGTACTTTTCTACCAAACAGTCAGTGGAATCAGAACATCAATAGGACCAGCAATCAGAAGCCAATGATACAGGTTCAGATGGTTCATCTGACGCATCAGATAAAGAGGAGCCAATTGATCTACCCATAGCACACCTCACCAGCATTTAGAGAGAGGGATCATTCAGGATTCGAGGAGTTCTTGGTGGGCAGAGAGTGATCACCCTATTAGACACTGGTGCTACTCATAATTTTATAAGTGAAGGCTTGGTTGCAAAGAGAGGGCTCAAAACGGAATCCGAGTACATTTGGACTTCCGTTTTAAAGTCCAAAGAATAATAAAATTATTTAATGGGGACTTTGGAAAATATTAAAGTTAAGTGACATAAATGACGTAATATTAAAAGGGTCACTTAAGTGAAGTTGGGTGCCCACCTTAGGGGATTATAAAGTGATTTAAAATAAAATAATTCCCTCCCAAAAGGCATCGACCCCTCTTGGCGAAATAAAAGATGGAAAAGAGTCTCATTTGGATATGCGTTGATATTTGGATATTGTTTGTTTTTGCTTTGCAAGGGCTTTGAGAGGATTTTGAGAGATTCGAACCCAGGGGCTGTTGGAAACGAAACTTCCTGCAGTGACAGCATTCCACAGGTGTGCAATACCATCCAAGGGCTAGAGAGACAAATACATCCAGTGTTTGCAACTGTGCTTCAGTTGATTCATTTTGGTGTAAATTCGGAGCTGAAATTGATATATCTCAATCAGATTTTTGCTTGCAGCTGAGAAAGATGTTGAGGCAGATTTATGCAGACTTGAAAGCATTTGTTGACTGATTTTCCAGCCCATTGCTAGCCGTACAGATCTCCATTGCTGGCCGTATTATCACAGCCTAGGCCGTACCATTTGGAGGCTCACATTGGGGTTCGATTTGGAGTTCTTTCTCAAGATTTGAAATTGATTTGGATTATAGAGCCTTTGGGTATTGTTGTTGATCGATACTCTTTACTTGTTGATGAGTTTGATGTAATTTCTCATGTGCATGTTGCTAGTCCATATACAGTGGATGTACCAAGTTGCAGAAATCAAAGTGGGTATGTTACAGTAATTCATTTTGAGCCATATTAGCATCTGGGTTGTTATTTTGTTCATATTCATTATAGTTTTTCTAGGTTTCATTTGCATGCTACATTTTCCTATTGCTCTGGCAAAAAATACATACATGCAAACCAAAAAACCCCTTCTGCCACTTCTGTCTAGTCTGAAAGATCATAAAAATTAATAAAATAACACTTTTAAGATAAATCAAAGAACCAACAGGTGCAGCACATTACAAGGTGCTCCAACTAGCAATCTATAAATAGAAAGTTGGCCAATGCCACCTGATTCCTCCTACCCGACTTACTATAAATAGTAAGTCCTAAAATAATGACCACAAAAGTTTCCCTAACCACATCTATTAGCCTACGAGAACCCTAGGAATAGGCCAATCACTCCATCTCTCTGAATGGGCTAAGAAGGGGACATTACAGTCCGCCCTCCCTAGAATTGCTTGCCCTCAAGCAATTGCAGTGCTAGATGCTGTAGAATATGTTCACTCTCCCAAGTAGCATCCTCCTCTGGTAAGTCCCGCCACTTCACCAAGTACTCTGTGATCACTCTCCGCCTGACGGTCCTCTCCCTAAAATCAATCACTGCCTCTAGAACAAGTACCAACTTACCCTCATCATCCAATGGGGGCAACATTGCTAAAGGAGTCACATTATGACCAAGCGCCTTCTTAAGGTGAGATACATGAAAAACATTATGCACTCTACTCCCCTCAGGTAACTCCAACTCATAGGGTACCTCTCCAACTCTCCAACTTCTCTGCTCCACTCTTCTTGAGAGTGGACTGTCTGTATCGCTGCAATCTCACAAACCATGTTACCCACCTCAAACTCTTGCTCTAAATGGTGCTAGTCAGCATACAACTTCTGTTGATTCTAAGCATGTTGGATGTTTTCTCTCAAGGATCTCATTATGTCTTGGCTCTCCTGCAAGTAGTCCTTAGCCCTGGGCATGCTACAATCACTGAACAACAAATCAATGAAGCTAGGTGCTTCGTATCCATACAAAGTCATGAAAGGTGACATTTGGATGGACATGTGGAATGTGGAGTTGTAACTTGTAACAAAACTTTCCCAAGTGCAACCATTTTATCCATCCCTTTTGCTGCCCTAAAACATAATTTTGTAGGTAGCCTTCCACCCATTTGTTAACTATTTCAGTTTGGACATCTATTTGGGGGTGGTAACTAGTGCTAGGAGTCAACTCGGTACCACATAACTCAAACAATTCTTGTCAGAACAAGCTCATGAACTTGCTCTCCCTGTCACTTATGATGTTCTTTGGTACCCCATGAAGTCTAAACACCTCCTTGAAGAACAAATCTACCACCTGTAAGGCTGTATATCCTGCTGATATGGCAAAGAAATGGGCAAATTTAGTCAAACGGTCCACCACAACAAAAATACAATCCTTCCCTTGCACCTTGGGAAGCCCTGTGATGAAATCTATTGAAACACTCTCCCACTTTTGAGTAGGAATGGGCAATGGTTGTAGCAGACCAGTCGGGTATGTGTGCTCATTTTTATTTTGTTGGCACACCTGACACTCACGTACATACCTGGTAATGTCTTCCTTCATCCCCTTCCATGAGAATCTCTCACGGATCTGTCTATATGTCTTATAAAACCCAGGATGACCAGCCATAGGAGTGTCATGAAAAGATTTGAAAATTTGCTCCTCCAACTTTGATTCAGGCACTAATCAAATCCTCTCCTTGTAGAAGATCAAGCCATCCTGCACACTATATTTATCACCATCCAAAGTACCATCAAGAATGTTGTTGGCAAGGTTGTTCTTTGCATAATCAGCCTGAATATTCTCCTTCCAATCTGCTGCTATCTCAGAAAAAACATATAAATGAGGTCTCCTAGATAGTGCATCAACCACCACATTTCTTTTTCCCTTGACATATTCAATGTCAAAATCGTATGCTTGAAACTTACTTACCCACTTCTGCTGTCTCTTGCTCAAATCCTTTTGATTAAGGAAGTATTTCAGGATGTTATGATCAGTTTTAACAATAAATCTGCCCCCAACAAGGTACTAATTGTACTTAGCCAAGGCATACATTATGGCTAACATCTCCTTATTATAAATTGAATAACTTCTCTCACTTCCCTTCAACTTTCTACTCTCAAAAGCAATTGGATGGTTATTTTGCATGAGGACAGCCCCTATACCATCACCAGAAGCATCACATTCAAGCTCAAATGGCTTGGAAAAGTCACGAAGTGCCAACACAGGGCACGTACTCATCAAGTTTTACTTGTGAGTTTGAAGGAGTTTTGTGTTGTTTGCAGCAGCTTTGTGAGCAGATTGCATCCTTGTTGCTCGTCGTACTTGCCTAGGGAGACGTGCCACTTCTATTGTTGGCGCTAGGGTTTGGGAGCAATACTTTCTACATTTCGTGGTGCCTAGGGTTGGAGAACAGATTTGTATACTTTCTAGTGATAGTCAACCTTTGTTGTGGTTATGGCGTCCATTTTGGAGAGGTTGTAGCTGATTTCTATTGCAGCAGACTTTCAAAGTAAATCAGATTTTCTGGGTATGTTTGATTTAGATATGTAATGTTATTTGATGAACTGGGTTGCTCTTACATTTGAGGAAATTTGTATTTCCAAATCAGAAATTAAATCTGGCATTTTCAACCACATGTATATCTGAATATTGTCATATTTCTGAATTATTTAATGTTGCCAGTTACATTATTATTCATATCTAATGCAAATAAAAGAAACACCTTCTGCATTTCCGTCTACTTCAAAAAAATTAGCATCAGAAAATAGACACAACAGGGGTGTATATTACAGAATATAAGGTTTGAGATGATGTGTTTGAGCATGATTGAGGAGCTTTGATGGATTTGGGACCCAAGGATTGATTGGGTTCAGTTTTTCTTCCCATTGCTTGGGGACAAGCAATGTCGGGAAGGGAGGGCTGTAATGTCCCCATTTTGAGCTAAGTTATGTTTTCTAGTTTGAGCTTGTTTCTATACATGGAGAACCGGAAAGTTGGTTTATGTCTATACATGGAGAACTGGAATGTTGGCTCAACTAATAATTTGCTTGAGTTTTATTATGTGAATAATGACAAATGGAATTTTTAATTGCATTTGTCCAATATCTATGATGGAATCACATTGTTTATTGTGCCAAATCGATGGAATAAGAGCTTGCTCCAGGTGAGACCTATTTTACAATATTGCTAGCATGGGTTAATGTGTCATTCGCCCAAGTTCATTCAGCTATGAAGAAAATGTATAGAGCAATGAGCCAACGGCTATCCTTGAGGTTGTTTGAATTGCATATGATGTGGTGATTCATTGAACAAAGCAATTTGCATTGGATGATGAATCCAACGGCCATCTAGGAGGTGCAATCCATATCAAAGAGGTTTGTTATCTTTGTTTGAAGGCATTTAATGATATCATGTCCATCTATGAGGATCGACACCATGAGGATAGGACCAAGCAAAAACAAAAACATTGATTATAGTTCCAACGGCCAAGAGGAAGATTTTAAATAATTGTTAGCAATTGCCTATGAATCGACTATGCACTTTGAAGGATTTTAAATGCTAACGCCAAGTTGTTGAGAATCGCCCAAGCCATAGGGAGGGTTTTAAATGTAAAGATTTTAAATGTTTGTGTGCAAGCATTTCCAGCCGCCAATGTTAGAGGGTTGCTAGAGGATCGATCCATATGATAAGTAGATGCATTTCATTTAAAACAATTAAAGATTGATTTTAAATGAGTGAGTTCATAGTTGCAATTCATTTAAAATGATTCAAGACTCTTATTCTTCATTGGTAGAATTCAAGCTACATTCCAAAATGACAAAGAAGAGGAACGCCTATCCTTGGAGAGGATAAATAGAGCTCTTGAAGATCAATTCGGCATGATTGATGCATTGGTTATTGTGGAGTATTTGGAGTGAGTTTGATCTCTATTGAAACCCTTGGTCGTCTTGAAGAATAACCAAGGGTTATATGAAGATTGAAGCTTAATTGATGATTATACAAGCCAATATCCACCACTAGAGACCCATCGCTTGCATGGAGAGGAGGTATTTTTGATATTTGATGCAATATGGACATGCTACAGTGAGCTACAGGTCTGATACATTCATTATTAGAGTGAAAAGAAGAACATTTTGAAGGCATTTGACAGTTTAAAGGCATTGGGTGTCATTTCAGCTTCCTAGGAGCCTACCGATTTGCATATAGGAGTGTTTTTGGCATGAATTCATGTCTATTTTGATGGCTGGGTGATAACAGTGATTTCATTCTTCATTACAGCAGAGAAAAGACACATTTCCAGCTTGGTTTGAAGACATACTTCATTCATTGTTGAGCTGATAGAATTCTTGTTCATTTGGCATTGATGTAGTAGGGGTTTTGATATAGTTTGATGCTATTTTGTAAGAGGAATAATGTCTGATGTAAATCAGTCCCTAACTGATATAATTTCCAGCATATAAACATTTGCATGTAACTAATTTGAGGACTTCAATAACACAGGGTGTTTGGATTTCTAATTGCTCATATGTTTGATATTGTTAATTGGCATTTTGGGTTTCATTTTGATGTGAATTTTTGAGAAAATTTTCAGTCACTTATAGAAGGGTCTTTACAGTGGTATCAGAGCTTATAAATATCCTATTTGGGATGTTACAGTGGTATCAAAGTTTATAAATATCCTATTCGGGATATTACAATATCCCAAGCTACTGTACGGCCCAAGTAGACGTTGTAACACCAATAAACTCTGCTCAGAAATCTAATTTCTGTATTGATTTAGACCTGCAACCTCAACAACAGCAGTTTCACCATTGAATCGCCTCCAAACAAGAAGATTTATGCATATCAAAACCAAACTATCAGCACATAAGAGGGTACGGCCTGCCTATAGAAGGTACGGCCAGCAAGTAAATAACTTCCAATCCCAAACTCCTTTAAAAAACTCAGAAAACTGCCCCTGTAATATTCATTAACAGCTGCTCCAATAAATCAGAACATTAACTTGTGAAATCTCATCAAATATACGAATTTATATCTGCTAGAAAATCTATATATTTGTAAGGAAATTGTCCGGCAACCAAACTGCAGAATGATAAACCTCCCACTCCCAAAAATCTTCAATAGTTTCACATTCAGCTATAGCTCTCAAACCAAATCTTTAAATGTGCTGTGAAATACCTGTAAGATATCTCCAACAAATACCAACCAGAGTAGATCTTTCGTAAATAATTTCAATCATCATCACAAGCATATAGAGAGTTGCTTGCCTACACTGATTGATCCAAGTTGAAGATGGAAAAGTATAATCCTGCATCTCATCAAGGATCTCCCTAAGGTTTGCATTTATGATGTTGTGAGTCATGAGGTCAAGTTGTTTTTCAAAGAGGTGATAAAACTACATGAGTTGTATATTGGGGATGTTAAGTCTTGCAACAACCTTTGGCAGGAGTTGTCTCACTTGACAAATACAAGAACCGGATTACATGGCCATTATAGTTTGATTCTTGACACTAGCACAGTGACACTTGAGTATCCGGGTTTGCATAGTGCTCTTTGGCAAGAGATGTGTCATCTAGGAGGTACAGGATCTAGGCTTTATGGGCATTATAACATGACTCATCACATGGGCACGTGATACTTGAGTATTTGCACTTGCATTTGCTTGTGGGCAAGCAAATTCTGGGAAGGGAGACCTGGCATGTCCCCTTTTTCAAGTTAAAATAAATTAATAATATTATTTAAGTTGGGCCCAATAATTTCTATTTTAAGGACAACTTAATAATATTATTATTAATTAAAATAAAAGATGCTTTTAAACACTAGTAGTAAATTAAAAGTATTTTTAAATACTTAAAATAAAAAATTAAAATTAAAATTAAAAAGTTTTTTTAAATACTTGGAGGGAAATTTAGAACCCAAGGGCCCAATTCAAAAAGGGTATATCAAGAAGGTGCCTATCTTCATTTGGAAAGGAATTGAAGTTATCATTTGCATACAATTTCCAAATTTGAGCAATTTGTTCAATCTAGGGCATCCAAGGACCAAAACCCTTGGTTTGTTTGGGGTTTGAGAGGACGAAAACCCTCTTGAATTTCACATTTAGGATCAAGGACGAAAACTCTTGTTTCCAATCTTGGGTGATTCCATTCGGGAATCATGATTCTGCAGATTTGTGGAGGATTAGCATTTTGCTACAATGTCGCTACAGTGTTTTCACAAGCAAATATCATTATTTTGTTGCCTAGTCATATTTGAGGGTTTCTACATTGGATTTCAAGATTTTTGAGAGTTATTGTGCATCAAAGGTGCTGGATCCGAATAGTTTATGACATTTCCACTACCTATCTTAGGCGCCATACTTGGACGACATCATTTTAAGGGTTGTTGCTGATCGGAGATATTGATTGTATGAATTGAGGAGCGAACCAGCATTGACTTAAGGCACCACACTTACCCAAGCTGATCATTGCCATATACTGCAGTGCACATTTAATGGGGAAGAACGAAGAAGGCTTAAGGTTCTACACAGGGTTTGAAGCCCTGAATCATTGATTAAGTCAGGGATATCTGGTTAGGTTAACAGCAGCACTTATTTCAGTCTAGGGTCAAGATGGACGTTGGATTGGAACTGTCCCAGGCGCAGCTGTGAGACACAAACATTCACGTCAATTCTGCCCAGTTGGTAGGGCGTTGTCATCATAAGGGAATTACATAACCCAGCAGCTAGGGCAGTGGATTAAGACAGCATTCCAGGGCAGTTGTAAGTGCAACACTTAATTCCCTCACATGAATTTTGACTATTGTGTATTGTCAACCATCTGTAATTATCTGTAAGTGGCCATCCATACAACTTTATGTCATAAGAGTTCTGTCCATGATTATCAGTATGCAGAAATATATATGAGGAGTTTGTATTATATTGTTGGGTCAGTCCTATTGTTGTGGATTTTGTGATAATAAAGTATAGTGAACTAACTGTTGTATAGCACCACATATCTGCATATTACTCTGTTTGTTGTCAGCTAAAATTGTCAAATCAAAATATATAGCAATATGAGGAGTCCAATTTGGTATAGTTGTGGTATCTACTTGCATTTCCTACATTCTTAGTTGCAAACTTTCAAGACCAAAGGGTCATATCAGCACTTATCTTTCAGTTTAGCTTGCAGTGATATTTAATTTTTATTGGTTATCAAATTCAGAAAACACATAAAAATCACAAAATTGCAAATTATAACTTGGGAACATCTCAGAAGAATTTGAGTCCTTTCCTTTCTGACCCTTCCTAGGTTCTTTCTTGCTACCTTTCCTCATCTTCTCGATTGGGGCTTGGTTTTGACTATCTTCCATTCTGATTGAAGTAGATTCAATTTTGTTTTTTTCTTAGATGAAATTATCCCAAAGCTTTTTAAAAGTGGGAAGTTTCTCACAAACACAGACACCCTAAACAAATGGATCCTAGGGTGGAGAGAACCCATTTAAAGCTATGGGCACCAATGTTTCATCCTCTTTGCCCCTATTGCAACAAGTAGATCACGAAGTTCTATGATCTTCATTAGGTAGGTGGCTGTTGTGTTCATGTCACTCATATGTATGCAATTGAACTTGTTCTTTAGCAACATCTTATGAGAGATCACATTTTGATATAGAATGATCAAGACATCATGCATCTGCTTCGATATTATTTTCTCTACAATGTGAGGGATCAAATGATCCTTCACTGACCTAAGATCATTCACTTTGCCTTGACCATCTTTTTGTTATGTTCAGCCAACTAAATAGGATTAGTAGGAGGTACAACCTTGGTGTCCATGTAGACCCAAAGATCAACTTCTTCCAGTAGCATCTGCAATCTGCACTTCAAAGGGAAAAATTGTAAGCACTTTCTAGGTGGTTTCTGAGACCAAGACTAGTCATGTTTGCAGTTGCTGGAACATGCTGAAACTAAACAAAGCAGCTGAAAACAAATCAGATCAACGGCCTATCACAGGTGCAAATTAACACTCCAATCATTCAAGCAATTAGGGCATCACACCCAACTCCCTCTCAGAGGTCTAGATTATTACAATCACTGAAATAAAGGCACTGAAATCTTCCAGCTACTCCCTCTCACAGATCGCAGCACATTACATTCACAAACCAGGAAGATTTTAGTTATTGTGCTCTAATACCATGTTAAAATTCAGACCATGGCAAGCAAATTCTGCACTCAGAAAAATAATCCTAACTACAAACTGAAAAAACAACAAACTTGCATACAATAACCTACAAGTACACATTGCTGAAAATACAAACAACAAACACTTAAAAAAATGTCATTTATTAAATTGATACTGAATTACAGTCAAAAGTTCTTCTTGTATATTCTATATTTTTTTTCTTGCTGCTAAGTTATGTGCCTAAAATCTCCTTTATAGACTAAGATAATTTTTTATGCTTTACAAAAGCTAAAGAAGAAAAAAGCTAAATAAAGCAGAAGACAAAGTGGTTTATTCTAGAAACAAAAACAACTTATATTTATAAATTTAAAATCCCTCTAAATATATGAAAAGCTAGAAAAACTAGAAGAGCCTAGCACTCAACTAAAAATAGAAAAAAAAATAAACTAAACTAAAACTAAAACTAAAAGCTGCTTTCAGTGCCCCAGCTGTAGGAGAACAACAACCAAGCAACACATTTGAAAAGCTAACAATTGGGCACTATTGTAGATGTGTTGTCATAGTGCTCAATTTGATATGTTTAACACTCAAACTCCAATCCTGAACCCATCACCTGAAATCTCCTTAACAACCATCTTAGTCAGGACTAGTCCATTTCCTTGTCTCCTGCTAGCTTGGATGAAGCCACATAATGTGACCTTGTTTGTGGACTGGGCTGTGTTGTGTGGCCATGTCCACAAAATTCAAATTTCAAATATCTCACTCCCTAGCCAACCTTTTTGGAAAGAGCATTTAAAACACTATTTGACCGTGTAGCAATTCAAAGCATCTTTGCCCCTAGGCATTGCATTGTTGCTTGGTGTGTCTATGGATTTTGTACAACTACTCTTAAGGGGTTTGACTGCTAGCAAGGAAGTTTAAGGTCTTTTCTCTATCCTACTACAGATCCCTAGTGCTTGTCAGCACAACCCTTTGCTTAGTGACAGGTATAGATGGCACTAGCACATCGCAGAAAGTCTCATTGACAATAGACAAGGCCGTGACATCATGACCAAACTGCTTGGCACAATCTTCTCCCAGACCAGGCTATGTGACACGGTCTAGTCCACATTAGAAAAGTATTGAACAGATTTGTTACAGGTTCCAAATTCTAGATCCCAAATTAGATTCCAGATTTTGATTGTTGATTGTAGTATATTAGCAAGTCAACTTCAAAAGCTCAATATTGACATTATTTTGGAAAAGATAAGCACACCTTATCCTTTCTCAATTTTATCAGACTCAACTCTTTATTATTTAAATCTGGTTATATTCGTTGTTTGATTATTAGATTAGATCTAAGTCATAGTGTAGAAAATCACAAGACTGACTTTATTTCCATAGAACATGCAATCAAGCTCTTTTTAAAAGTAATTTTAAAAAGACCTCCTTTCTCCGAGACAAATTGTGGGCTTTCCTGTGGGGGAGAACATGATAACAGCTATGTCGACATCACACAAAATAGAGAGCTCTTTGGCCTTCTTCTTAAGGGCCTTACTCCGCTTAGAATAGGTCGCCTGTCTGTTATTGAAATTCTCCAACTTTCTGATGCTCAGCTTCGCCCTTCCCATCATAAAGATATCTGTTCAATTCTCAATATTCACTCAAAGACCTCGTTTTCCAAAGTTATAAGCTAAGGCGAGCTCAGCCTCAGCCTGATGCTTGTTACCCCGTAGCATGCCCTGCAAATTAAGCTCTGTAGGGCCACTCTATTAAACATCATTTGGTGTAGTGGTCAAACAGTCAAATCAAAATTAGTCTTTGTTAACCAAATTTAACATTTGCTTTGAGTGTTGAACTGATGATGATGTTTAAAAATAGCTTAATGGGGTCTCTAGAATTTTGTAGACGCAGTTTCTTTGGAACACAGACAATCGCAGGCTGCAGCAGACAATCTTCAGAGGATTTTTAGAATAAGAGTTGGAATTCATTGTAATAGAGCAAAGGAATTAACGCCCCTGTCGTTGCAGTCGCACTGAGATATCCCTCCTCATCATTAATGACAACAGGGAATGAATAAAATTAAGACAGGTGGCAAAGGCTCGGCTTGGTGTGAGAAGGTCTTTAAAATAGGCATGTCGGCTATAAAAATTGATCACATATCTAAGATCAATCTTATTATTCTATTGTGCATTCTGTTATGGTTAACATCAATCATTAATCATAATACAATCATTTATCTTTGTAAATCTATTTATGTTTATAATATAAAGAATTGGAAATGGGAATATTACTTCTAATGCATATATGATTTTCTAATACAGTCAGCAATATATTTTTCTTTATCCTTATGATTATCAGAATTCAACATAAGTTACTCATAAAGACAAGGCAGAATATAGATATCAGATTTAGCATTTTATGGATAAGAAGCAGTAGTGCATACCTCTAACTGGCTATCACAATTCGATGTGGACAATCAGTTGTGTTAACTTCAGTTTGCTGGATGAGATCCAAGTCCGGCCTGCTTGAAATAATATTCTTTATGTTAGATGGACTGCAGGCTTATGAAGGTCCGTTGAATGTCTTATGAATAATATGACGTGGCTGCTGCAGAACTCCTTTTGTTTGCTGAGGCCTAAATTCCTTGAAGATATTCGATGATTTCTTTGTATGCCACTTAATTCGATGTGAAGATGATATATAATGATATTAGATGGATGATGTATGACGATTTCTGCTATTTGATGGATGATCTCTGCTTATTGATGCCGATGTCATAAGTGATGATTCTATGCCTTTCTATCCCAATCCGCCGATCATACTTATACTTTCGCTAGCCCTTGATTGTGTCCCTTCGAAGAGATGCAACCTCACCCTTCACTAAATGTTGCTATTGTATTATTTATGTTAGGCGCTAATATTCCTTTATCAATTCAGCAGTCCTTTATTTCTTATTTATTGTCTTGATGTCTTCTAGAGATTGGCGGATTTATACGTTGTTCTGTTTCATTGTAATCTTTTCCTTTGGTTAGCCTTAGTTGAGCCACATCGCAGGATAATTGCGAAGACATATCGACGTGGAAGACTTGTAAGGAGCTATTGAAGGCTCGAAGATACCTTTGGTGCGACTGAGAAACCATCTTGCATATCACCGAAGGCATTCGTTGAAGTCGTTGACTCATTATTAAGTTTTGTTCGCCGTGAAGATCATACTTACATTTTCCTGTGCGTCACATTGAGTCTAAGCATCGATATATGATGGCGTTGAAGTGATACACTGAAGGTGGCGGAGTATTCTCATTGGCTGAGCGCCGAGCACCACTCATGGGATCTTGAAGAGATATATCACAATATTGGTAACCGATTGCGGAGGCAGACTCCTTCGCCTTTTCACACATCAACGACCTCATCCATTCACGAGTTCATCCTATAGCAGTCACAGAATGATCGATCAATATGTAGAGATGATTGTTTTATATGAATATGTGTTGATCGATTATGGTAGGGTATAATTCATTTTGAGCCTTGTGTGAATTTGCGACAGGTTTGCTCATTTCAAATTCTTCCTCCTTGACATGGCACTGGGTTTAATACTAGACTTGGTTGGTGGTTGAATACCTGTTGATTTCCTAGTTTCTATGTGCCATTAGGCATCCTTACACTGCATAGTCATGAGATCATGTCATGTCCCCATTTCCGGCTTGAACACCAAATGGAACTTGGATTAGCCTACTTCTCATTCCCAGAGGCTAATTCTAAATGATATGGGAATGAATTGGTTTTTGACTAACTCAATCTTATTGTTTTGCAAGAACAAAGTTAGAAACTCAAAATTTGTCTAAGTTTGGAAGCCAAAGGCATGACTCTTGGAGTCTAGGCGCCAATTTCACATCAAATTTCCCAAGTGAGTGCCTAGGGACAAAATTAGGCTTCAATGACCCTCAATATGGAAGGCGCTCTAGTTAAAGAAGTTGATTTCTCCGTCAAAAGTCTAATACCAAGCATAATCCTTGAGGAAAGGGGTCAAGTAAACTCTAGGTGCAAATACCATGACAAATTCACTTGATGTGCACCTAAGTGGGAAGGTAGCTTCCAATCACTTCAAGTAGTCAGGGCGCTTGGTGAGATAGGTGTTTTACTTCACCACAAAGACTACAAGTGTGAGCACCACATGTATGAAGATGAATCCAATGCAAGGCGCTAGTTTCCTCCTACACAGACTCAGAAGTGCGCCTTGGTACTTGGGGCGCTAGATTGTGATTGATCAACCTAAAAAGTGCGCCTAAGGTTAGATAGTGGATTGGAAGGATAAAATGCATCATCAAATTGAGTTTGGGATCATAAAATTGCCTAAGTTAACCTAGGCGCTAGTTTTCACTCCTGCCACATCAAATATGCGCCTAAATGATCAAGGCGCCACTTCTTGATCAAACAATCTACAATGTGCGCCTAGGCGCACTTTTCCTCTAGCAACCTGTCAATGAGCGCCTAGCTATTAAGGTTACTGCTGGCGCTCAATAATGGTCTTGAGATGGGGCGCTCAACATAGCTAAACTCCTTCAATAGGGCGCCTAGCTTAATAACGAAGATTGGATAAGTACCATGAGGATTCCATGCCTAGGTGCAAATTCCATGATGCCTAGACCAAATGTGCGCCCAAGCAAGAATAGGAGATTCAATAGGTTGAATGAGTGGCACATTGATTGGTGAAGATACTTTCAACTTCAAGAAGCTTCATACCCTACCAATCTGGGATGAAATTGGCCTAGAAGGCTCTAGGCTCACATTCTGACTGACGATCTTAGTTCTAGCGCCTAGTCACAGAGTGAGTTAAAAGATGAAGTTTGAACATGTGAAGTAAGGCGCTCACTCTAGGATGAGGTATTCTACCTTCCAAGACAACAAGACTTGAAGACTTGACAGAGAAAATCATCATGCATGCAAGGCGCACTTCCTGCCTGTTTCACTTCCAGAATGCGCCTAGCTAAGAAAGGGATTAGGAGATGTTTGCTTGAGATTCCCAATCAAGGCACTCATCAAAGAAGGTTGTTCTGACACTCCAAATGCCTCAACACATGAAGGTCTATCATCTAAGTACCTTAGGCGCACTTCCCACTTGCGACCCCTCTGATATGCACTTAGTGACTTAAGTCCATTCTAACACCAAACATGAAGCTAGATGTCAGGCGCTCCACTTGACTAGGATCTGCTAATGAAGCACCTAACTTCAAATTGAGTTATCTGGTGGTTTCCACACTTAGGTGCACTTTCTATCCTCTCCAACCTCAACTGGCGCCTAGAACTCACACAAGGCGCATTTCCCTATACCAGACACCCTAACTTGGTGCCTAGGATGAAGGAAAGGTAGTTGTAACCAACTCGACTCTCATTGGTCAAAAGGAGGACATTGGGATCCGTTCCACTACATTGGGTGAGGTTGCCACATCACACTGAGTTGTCAGAAGAAATATTCTTCATGAATATGCTCCTTGGAAAGCGTGCCTTCATTGCCTTGGAAGGCTTATAAAAGGAGGGGAGCTCTCATTCATTTGGATATCTTATCTTTTGGCGAATTTTCTCTCTACAAAGCTTTATGCTTGTGATCTTGAGGTCTGCGAGTTTCAAGAGTTGGGGTGATGCTCCCTCAACTGACATGGTGATGCTCCCTTGTTGCATTGTGAGGTGTTGACATCCAGTTGACATCATTAGGTTCAAATGAAGTGATCTACATCAACTAGTGAGATAGAGCTAGTTGTAAAGAAGTTGGAAGCATTGTATACATCTAGGCTTCAAGGCATTTTCTTGTAATCCTTTGAATAAGATTGTATATTCATGCCATTGAGGGCATCATCTATTGTGATAAGACAATTGTATTGATTTAAATCAAGTAATAATATAAGTGCCCAACTTCAAGTTGATTCATGCAAGTTGTCATTATTATCCTTTATGAATGATGTTAAGTAAATTGAGTAATTGAAGAGTTAAGTGCAAGTAAATTTAGCTAAGTAAAGTGAAGTTTTTAGTTAAGTGTAGTAGGGTATCTTACAGATCATGGCCTGAATATCTTCACTAGGATGATCTCGTGTTATCCAGTGTGATTTTCTAGTAAGGTGTATGTAATTGATAGTCTTTCCAATCTTCAATTGGAAAACATCGAGTCATAACACTATTTTTAGCCTCGTGGACTTTAAAAGCTATTCATTCATGCAAAAGGTATGGAAAACGTAAAAAGCAAGTACATAACCTCTAGAAGATATCTCTCGGCATACTATAGATATATTTTTATAATTATATTTTATATAATGCAAATTACTAAATATATTTCTAAAATAATATTATATTATAAAATTACACATTAATATTAAATATTATAAATTTAATATTTTTGCATATTTGTTTTTTAATTATATGCATTTTATTATAAAATCTATATTATAGTTATATTTGTTATTATATATTATACTCTATATAATATAAATACAATACTATTTAAATTAACTTATAAGAAATCTAATAGCTTAAGTGACCTTCTATGGAGAGAAAGCATGAGCTAATATATCAGTCAATGATAATGAAATTGTTCATAAATTTAAGTCAATGTGCCAAACTGAACATTTTGCAAAGAACTCAATGTTGAAAATTTACAAAACACATTATTTGAGTTCTATGACAATTGCACTACATTTCCTTGGGGAATTATTTTACCATCATCACTATGGAGCAAGTCTACCCCTATTATTTGTGAATTTAAAACCTACTTGCAAAATATAATCTATTATTATTGTCTAAGATAATGCATACCACCAATAATTGTCAATGTAAATGATCTTTCAGCCAAATAAAATAAACAATCTTACTTATTGTTTTCCTTACGTACACTTTGTCAAATATGTTGCCAAATAGACATAAGTTGTGCACAAAATGTCACTTGCTTAACGACTTCGCAATTGTCCTCATGTATAGCCCCATTATATGTTAGAAATATGATAAACTCAACATATGCAATAATCATCCATGTACTCATTACACACCGAGCACAATTTCTAGTAATATTATATTCAACATGCATGTCAATAAAACTTTGACTGAAGAAAAAAGAAAAATATTTTAAAACTAAAATAAAAATTTTGAATGTTTTACCTAGTGTGAAAAAAACTGATATTATTCCCAAAGACTTTAGCATGATAGGTATAAAATGTCAAGTTTTTATTGGCATAAGGAAGATGATTAAAAGATCGAAAATGCTATCTCCAATAAATGCAAGCAACAGAAGGGAGGCAAAATTGAGGAAATAGCCAAACCCACCCAATCTTTGTTCTCCAAACAAGTGGAGGTAGATGTGATATTCCCTACAGTTTTTTCCACTTCTCTCACAACTACTAGTCTACTTTTACAGACATCGCATTTTTGAGACCTCCTCAATGTTCCTCATGCATACACATCATCCACCATGCTGAGCCTTTGCCACCTATCCTAATTATTTTTTCTTCCTTGCTTTCATTAATGATGAGGAGGGAGGTCTCAATGTGCCTACACCTGCAACTAGAATGACAAGGGCATTAATTCCTTTGCTCTATTGCATTGAATGTTGGGATTAAGGTGTCATCAACCTTATAAATCCTATGACATGGTTTCCACTATTCTTGGAATGTTTCAAAGTTCTTGGAGAGTTTCAACATCTTTGGAGATAGGGTGTTAATTTTGTAAATATATTCATAAGGGATGAAGGTTCAACCGACAATGGTAATTATTTAATTACTGGTACCAGTAACAATAACAATGTATCATTTATTGTGGTAATTATTTTGTTATGGCAATAGTAACAATCTATAGTAAATAGTAACAATAAAAATGTGAGTTTTACCTTGGAAAGGTAATAGGTAAAAGTTGGACGCCCAAGTCTATTATTGCCTTATGACATAGTGTATGAGCATTTATCATTTTGTAAGGAATCAACTAATTTGGGCTTATGACATGGTGTAAGAGCATCCGCTATTTTTAGTCTCTTATATGTTGTAAGGAATCCACTAATTTTAGGATTGTCTATTGATAACAAATTATGACAACCTATAAGAGGTTTTAATACCAAGTTAGGCAAAATTCTCCATAAAATTGCCAATAATACTTGTATTTTCTATATAAGGGAATCATATTGTGTAAGGATATGTACATAGGTGTCATGTCCCTTAATTTCAGTCCATAACAGTCGCAGTTTTCCAATTAAAGATTGAAAAGAAGATTAGTTTATCTTGAAGGTTACATATGTTTTCATACTTAGCCAAATCTCATGGCAAGAAGAAAAGACAAAATAAGAATAAGACAAAGGCTGACTTGGCACTAAAAGACAAATCATATTTGTTTTAATAAAATAAAGGCAATTATGAAAAGATCGAATAAATCACTAAGGACCGATCATCATTAAGGAGATAAATATAATTAAATGAGTTTAATGAAGAGGCACGAAGGCCTAAGGGTCTCAACCGATGGCTTCTCCACACCATAAAAGAAGGATTGATCATTCATCATTGAAAATTCATAATTCATTCGAAGAAAGAAAAAACATACCTGCATAAGTGGTACGACAGAACAGCAATAAGAAATTCTGAGTTCTTGAAGACATCCATTTCAATAGCAGATATTGATATTAATTCATTTAAGAGCATCATTTCAAGACTGCCATTCATCTTCTATTAACAGGTAAGCATTTTATGATATTTAATTCTGATGGCGGCCGTACGAACACAGGTATGCAGAATTCATATTCTTGTTTCATCATTGATAGCAATTAGTATGCTAATTGTCATATGCATTTGTTCATGTTAATGTATTTACATCGGTTATAATAAATCTTAGTCTGAATAGTCATATGATAACTCTCATAGATGTATCAATTCTGATTTATGACAGTCATCATATGCTTATTCTCAAAATGCATCTGTCATGATAATACTGATTTATGCACAGCCATGCTTAGTAAGGCAATTTATACATCCCATTATCCATGATGATATAATCATCATGAATAATGACATGTAAACAATCATATAAAGGAATCATTTATAATATATTTATTATGCAATATTTCAAGTGAATTATCTTGTAAACAATCATATACCATGATATGTGAATTGCTAACCTCCTATGAGAGATGGAAGGAAATTACCAAGAGGCCACATGGGTAGTATTGAGGCCTTTGTCACATGAGGTATAAGGTACCCATGATGCAAAGGATGATCATCACATAGAGGCCTTGTCACATGAAGTATAAGGTACCCATAGTGCAAGGATAGTGATATATAGGCCTTGGTTATTTGATGTAAGGCATCATAAGAGTACCAAGGAGTCTCATAGAGGCCTTGACTCTAAGGTATTAAGGATACCCTATTGAGTCTAAAGATAGAGACCTTAGAGCCCCATAGTGGATAACGGTAACTCTCCTCCAATCTCCCATAAGCTGTTAGTAAATGACATATAGACAAGTAGATTATAATTTGTATTGATGAATATCCTAGATCATGTGAAATGTCATGATAAGAATATGCAAGGCCTATTAATGTGGATAATGAAAGTAACATATGAAATGTTAATGATATGCAAGGCATATGCATGATGATCATAAGACTAACTTGTGAAATACAAAGAGCATTGAAAGCAATAATGAGATTAGCAATGATGATATGCATTGAAAATAGCTATGAATTCATAATAGTGATATGCATAGAAAATGATCATAGATGAATAATAGTAACTTGCATAGCATTGTATATTGATAAAAATCAATTTTGAACTAAATGATAAAGCAATGTTCTATGTATGAACTTTATATATTGGCTTTAAATGAAAATAGACTAATGTTCTCTTGTTGCAAGTTGAAATTTGTGGACAAGGGAAAACAGGAATTCTGATTTGTGACAAGGGGACATTACAATAGGGAAAAACAAAGTTGAACAAAGCACAGAGGTTGTGAGGTTGCACTTGCAAGTTGAGGAGATGTCTTGAGATTGTTCACAAGTACACAAGTGTGCTAAATATGCTAAGGATCCGTTGGCTGTTAGTATCATTGAAGAAGACACATTGGGAGGTAAGTACAAGGTAAACAATGGTATGATTTTTTATAAAGAGCATATCTTTGTTGTGACTAACTCTAAGGTGAAGGAAAAGATTATGAGGTCATTTCATGATAAGCCCTTGGCTGGTCACCAAGGATTTTACAAGACATACAAACAAATTCGTGAAAGGTTCACATGGAAAGGGTTGAAGAATAATATCATGAACTATGTTAGAAAATGTTTGGTGTGTCAACAGAATAAAAATGAGCATACTTACCCTGTTGGTCTGCTGCAACCTTTGCCTATTCCCACCTAGAAATGGGAGAGCATTTCAATGGACTTCATCACAAGGCTGCCTAAGGTTCAAGGTAGAGATGCTATTTATGTTTGTACTAGATAGATTGACTAAATTTGCTCATTTTTTGCAATCAGTTCAGATTTCAGAGTAGCCCAAGTGGCTGAACTATTTTTCAAAGAAGTATTTAGGTTACATGGGTTGCCAAGGAACATAATCAATGATCGGGATAGCAAATTTTTAAGTTTATTTTGGCAGGAGTTGTTCCATTTGAGTGGAACTGAGCTCACTCCAAACACTAGTTACCACCCCCAGACTGACGGACAAACTGAGATTGTGAATAAGTGGCTGGAAGGTTACCTAAGAAATTATGTTTCAGGGCAGTAGTTAGCTTGGGTTCGTTGCTTCATTTGGGGGAGTATTGCTATAACTCTTCTTATCACATGTCTATCAAAATGCCTCATTTCATAGCTCTTTATGGTTATAATGTGCCAAGCTTTGTTGATCTAATCTTTGATGAGTGCAGAGCTCCCCAAGCAAAAGATTTGCTACAGCAAAGTCAGGACATAATGAGGCTTCTGAAAGACAATCTGTTGCATGATCAAAACCAGCAAAAGTTTTATGCTGATCAGCACCGTGTTGAACGCACTTTTGAGGTGGAAGACATGGTTTATTTGAGGTTGCAGCCCTACAGACAGTCCACTCTCAAGAAGAGTGGAGCGGAGAAGTTGAAGCCACGCTTCTATGGGCCTTTCAGGGTTAAGAGGAGAGTGGGTGCAGTAGCTTATGAGTTGGAATTGCCAGAAAATAGCAAGGTTCACAATGCATTTCATGTGTCATGCCTCAAGAAGGCTCTTGGACACAATGTAATAGCTTCTCCTGATTTACCTCCGTTGGATGAAGAAGGCAATCTGGTGTTGATCCCATAAAAGGTGTTGGAATTCAGAGAACAGATAGTGAAGAAGAGGACTATCAGTGAGTATCTGATCAAGTGGAAGAACCTACCTCTGGAGGATGCTACATGGGAGAGTGAATAGATTCTACAGCACCCAGAGTTGCAGTCGCTTGAGGACAAGCAACTTCATGGAGGAAGGACTGCAATGTCCCCTTTTCCCCAGTAATTGAAAAATGAACATGTTAGCCTTTCCTTTTTCCCGGAGGCTAACTTTGCTTTAAGAGAAATGGTGCTTTAAAAGGATTATTTAATTCGAAGGTTTCAATATTAGCCTTATCCTTTTATTGTTATCGATTCTTCTATTGTGCGTTGGGACTAGTGGAACCATCTCCTTATTCGATGCCTATTCTTGGCCAATCTAAGTAGTGGGAGCACTCCTTTGGGAGCATTAAATGTTCTTTCTGCATGGGCGTTGAAGATAAATAGGATTATTCGCCATTGTGAGGGTCTTCATGCAATTTTTACATTTGAAAGAGTTTTTTCTGGAGCATAGGGTAATGGAGTTTGGAGATGTTCATCTCAGGATCACCCAGTTTTGGCTGTGAAAGACCAGTCCTAGCTGAGTCAATGTAAATGATGATTTCACCTCAGAAACCATAAGGATGCAAAATGGAGATTGATGTGTTCTGAGTTTGTCTTGCAAGTTTTGGATTGTTGTTTGGTTTTGATTGATTAGTGTTTCAGATGGAATGATGTAAAATGCTACCCCAATTTTTTTCAAAATTACATACAATGATATGGCAGTGTTAGCATAAATTGCATAAACCAACTAAATTGCTTCACACTTTCTGATCACCCAGATCCCAGTATGGGCAAGGTGAGAGCATACAGTGCTTAGCTTATACAAAGCAATTATGCAACAATGAAATTACAATTCATCCTCTATGGCGGGCATCCACAAGCTGTGGGAATTCACCACTTTTAGTGGGTAAAGAACAAGAAAGAAAGATTACAAAGCCATCCACTTGTTCAGTGGGAATACTCCACTTATTCAGTGGGTGAGAGCAATAAAGAAAGGTTCATCTCTCCTCACTGGTGGTAAACCATCCAGGGGCCCTTATGTGATTTGCATAAGTAAGAAATATTACAATGAAACCAATGCAATCATAATCATGATACTGGATTAGGCATGATTTTGTCAACTATTTTGGAGATCTTGGAACATACCTTGCATGATAGCACTGAAAAATATATGAATCCATTGCCACATTGGAGTTACTTTACTATCCAGACTGAACTGTAGGAAAAAATCAGACTATTATGAACAGTACAGCTGCCCTAATTCAGATTTAGCTTCATAAATGATCACTAAATAATGATGTCCCTTTCCAAACAGCAATAGCATCTCACAGATTTGGTAACCAAGCTAGATGCAAATAAGAGAAAACCAGATTTAAATAGCAGACTGCATCAAATCAGAGAATATCCTACAGGTCCGTACAGTCTGTGACATCATATGTTCTTCCAAAATCACACAAACACCGCTCAGAACTCAAAGAGAGTTATCACAGAAGCATTAACCATCCAATACATGTATTTCCGACCAAAATTTGTATCAAAAGACTCATAACAAATACACAACCAAGAAATCGAACCCACATGATGTACGGCCCAGAAAGTATGGTTTCATTCATAGCAGTCACAAAACTTCATTAAAATCCCTGCAATCTATCTTGAAGGGGTCATCTAGACCAGTCAATAACAACACAATCCTAAAACTGCCACAAAAGTCTGTCATTAATTTTTGAATGCAAATCATCCAAAACCACCATGTACGGCCCTGGAAGTATCTTCTAACTCATATCTCACAGCAAACAGATCAGAATACATTGAAATCTGATTTACAAGAATGCCTTCACATGACTAAAGATCCCTACATCATTAAGAGCAAACTGAACCGTATATGCTCCAAAAGTTATGAACCAATTCCTCTTGCTATACAGCCTGAAGGTGTACGGCAGCTAGGAAAAACTTCTTATTTCAACACTACAAGGAAATCAAGCAATGATCCAACAAGTAAATCCAACAATCCATGCATAAATCTCATTCAAAACATCATATCAAACATCACCAAAAAACTCCGTTATGCTCCATGTGATTTCTGTGTGAAATCACCTAACCTCAAGAGAGTTTTCATCCTCAAGAGCATTCTACAAGAGGGTTTTCATCCTCAAGAGAATATGGAAGAACTCACAGGTTCAATCCATCTGCAAACAAAATTAATTCCAAAAGCATCACATAACCCCCCAAATGAGCTCTCAACCCTTATTTATAACCTTTTGAGAAGAATATAATATTATTTCTTTTTTGATCTCTTCATATTTCTTCTCACAAAAAGGCCTTTTTTGAAATAATAATAAAATATCAAGTGTGAGGCCCCCTTTTTAAGTGTCTATCATTTAAAACACTTAAAAACCTTTTTAATGAGCTATAACACTTAGGTACCTTTTAATTATTTTCACTCTTAGGAAACTTAAGTGAAAATAATAATTAAATAGCTCATTAAATCACTTGGCTTTACGGAAAATCCCAAACTTAGGCAAACTGCAAAATAAATCATACCACTGCCTTCTATGATGTTTGGGATGAAGAATGATGTCATCTGGATGACTTACTATAAATAGACGGCTCCTCCAAGAATCTTGGAGAGCAAATCGGAAGCCCGATCCAATTTCTAAAAACATCACTGTCACCTAGGACATCCACTGAGCTCAATGCCAAAAAAAATTAATCCATTTTCCAGAAGGAAAACCATTATTTAATTAATATTACACTAAGTTGCAATAATTAAATATAACCTTAGGCAACCTTAGTGAAATATTAATTAATTATCAGAATAATAATCCCAAGCCAAAATAAGCACTAGAAATGCACTGATAAATAACTTCGACCAATCACTGATGAAATGAAAACTTAAGACACACACAACTGCTCTGCAGATAGAACCACGACCACTCCAAGAACTTTGGAGTTCTTCCAACATGCCGGATAGCCTTCACAAGACTATGAACAAGCATAATGCACACAATAATTAATGCGCCAAAAATGGAACATTACAAATGACTGTTTATGGAGTGTACCTTTTGTTTTTGATGAGTCTACATATACAGTACTTGGCCATACTGTAGAATATTGGTGTTAGTTTTGTCTGAGATACTTCAGAAGGTGGAAAAAGGAAAAGAACCCAGTTGAAGCATCCCCTAGGCGACCCATTCTGAGCAGTCTTTATCTTTATATCTGCTGGGAATGTATTTCTGCAACCTGCCGTACCTGTGACAGGGCCGTACCACTGGCAGCTGGGCATGAATCATATCTGGTGAAAACTTTGATGTCTGAAGATTGTTTGGTGGTATTAAAAGTCATTTGAGGAACTGATTTTCAATGGCACCACCTTGGCTGGAGGGTTGAGCCTGTTCTAGTTCACTTGTCAAACAAATCCCAACCATGGAGCGGCCGTACAACAGCTACAGGTCTCTATGCAGCATTGGAATATGTCATCAGAATTAAGATGGTATCAATCAACTTTGTATATTCCATTCATTTCATCATTTTGTTTGTGCAAGAACAATGTTGATATGCCAGAGCATTTAGCTGTTTGGATAAAATACCTTTTTTCTATAACTCAATTTGTTTTTTCCTTTCAACAAAAGAATGCATTTGGGGGTAGTATATTTCAGTTGCTTCATTAAATTTCGGACTGATATATCAATTGTTCAGATCTGTTATCCATTGTCTATTTTTCCATACACTGCGGTGAAGAGTTATCTTATGCATAGATATTCATGGTCAGAATTCATATCGGCACATTTCAGTGGTACCATATTGCCTGAGTTGCAATCATTATCTTCTCTATATGCTGCTAAACTATATCTGGACTATACTCTATGTTTACCAATGGATGATATCCCAGATTTACAGCAGTAACAAACAACTGTAGTGATTCTGTTTTGTTTTTTACACTGGAAGCTTTGATTAGTGTTATGTTATTGTAATTTTGTGCCCTAAATGCTGAGTTTTCTCTGGTGTTTAATAACACATTTTCAGTGCAAAAACCCTAGATCAGAATTTTAACTGCCCTAGGACATTACAGTTTTTCTCCTATTTGAAAGTTCTGGTTGAAATTTTCCTGAGTACAATCCATCTTTAATGGCTTCTTTTTCCATGAGTGTTTAACTATTTAGCATCATGTTCTCTATTGAGTGATTATTTATAGTACAAACTTCAAGTGAATATGTGTTTCACAGATACACATATCCTTCAGTTGAGACTGTATGTCAAGCTTTTTGTGCTCTTGTTTATGAAGCTCAATGTCATAATTTATAGTGCTGCATGCTGAGGTTTGATATTTGTTAAATGCTACTTATGAGCTTCTGGTCTAGTTGAAGAGTTCTCTGTTTCGTTTTGGTAGAACCTTTTTTTGTTGGCGAGCTTCTGCTACTTGAAATACTATTTACTGTCTTAAATTTACATAAGTTTCTCTACTATAAGTTTTCACCCACATATAATGTTCTCTGTTCTTGTATGTTTCTTATGATAGATATAATGGTATTTATGTGTTAGTAGCAATTTACCCTGTTTTCATAGCCCCATTTCTCTCTACAATCATCATAACTCGTTGAAAAACAACAGCTATAGAAGCCAAGGGTCTTGTAGTTAAAAGAAATTTCTGTTCTTCATGCCTTTCAAGAGTTCAAAGTCTTGTATGGTATGGTATCTTTTTTCTTGGAACTTCTGCAATCTAAATACTTGCATATGTGCTTCCAACAAAAAATAAGTTTGGTGTCTAAATTTAGAAACTTCTTTGGAGCCCAAAGGTCATGTGTAATAACTAAGCCAACATCAGAACACGAAATCTAGTGCAAAAAATTATTTGTAATTGAACATGTTGTTGTTGAAGTTGTTGATCAGATCTAGAGTGCATGAAAATATAGAACAGACGATCGAGCAGGACTTTGACTAGCATAGTATTTGACAAATCATTACACATAAAGAAAACCAAACAATCCAGTATTCAGGCAGGGACCCCCAGGTACTTTGCAGGCCTTGTTAACATAAAGAAAACTTCCAACAGCATCAACATCATATGTCTTCGCAAAATTATGCCTCTTATCTTTGAGTAATTCGTATCACCCATCCATGCTGGACCTTGGGTGTTAAGGAAGGAACACCCTATTATTAGGAAAAGAAGATGGAGAAAACTTTGTCTAATTTTTATGTAAGTAATGTTTGTGGTTTGTGGAATGCATCAAATTATAGGTGACGCTTGTACTCCGAGGTCACCTATCCTATACTACTCCCTTGCTCAAACTTTGAAATGTCCTCACAACCTAACCTGAATCTACTTAACTTAGAACATCTCACTTACAAGGATATATATATATATATATATGGCCTTTTATATATTTGGGCAACTTAGAACATCTCACTTAAAAGGCAAAATATATTTCTCGCATGGCCTAGAAATTGACTGCATGTAAATTGTTTCAAGTCTATTAGGCAATAAACTACCACCACATTTGAACTTGCCTCTAAATTACAGTAACGAAATGTGCAAGCCGTTAAGTTTTACGTATCTGAAAATCAGTGAACCCACTAATCTCTGCACTTTGTATTTTTTATTAAATGATGGCGAACGAGATGGCCTCTTCAAAGCCTAAGATGAAAGGAATTAAAGTAGCAAGGCGTTAAAAAAGCTTCAAAAAACTAAATATTAATTGACAGGCAAAGATCCAATCAAGTTCGGGCTAACTCTCCCTGAATCTTAGACACCTAAATGTTTTCGTTCCTGAACTGCGGCATTCCCTGTTAAATATCAGGATGAAAAATTAGCAAAACTATCTCCGAACAATTTGCTGTAATCCCCACACACAAGCATCATCACGCAGGAATTTCAAGCGGAATTTCCTATGGCTTCTCGCATCCCCAACAAAAGTGAATATTTGCTCTAATCGTTAGTATCATCATACTGATTTCTGCCAAGCATGCAATGGTTTTCTGTTGGTCTCTTTGAAGCAGCTGGAATGTGAGATTAGGTTTTCAGCTATAACGACTGCATGCAATTGAGTAAAACCGCAATATTTATCTAGCCTAGTATACATTCAGCACCTTGCAATTGATAGAACCTTTTTTTGTTGGCGAGCTTCTGCTACTTGAAATACTATTTACTGTCTTAAATTTACATAAGTTTCTCTACTATAAGTTTTCACCCACATATAATGTTCTCTGTTCTTGTATGTTTCTTATGATAGATATAATGGTATTTATGTGTTAGTAGCAATTTACCCTGTTTTCATAGCCCCATTTCTCTCTACAATCATCATAACTCGTTGAAAAACAACAGCTATAGAAGCCAAGGGTCTTGTAGTTAAAAGAAATTTCTGTTCTTCATGCCTTTCAAGAGTTCAAAGTCTTGTATGGTATGGTATCTTTTTTCTTGGAACTTCTGCAATCTAAATACTTGCATATGTGCTTCCAACAAAAAATAAGTTTGGTGTCTAAATTTAGAAACTTCTTTGGAGCCCAAAGGTCATCTGTAATAACTAAGCCAATATCGGAACACGAAATCTAGTGCAAAAAATTATTTGCAATTGAACATGTAGTTGTTGAAGTTGTTGATCAGATCTAGAGTGCATGAAAATATAGAACAGACGATCGAGCAGGACTTTGACTAGCATAGTATTTGACAAATCATTACACATACAGAAAACCAAACAATCCAGTATTCAGGCAGGGACCCCCAGGTACTTTGCAGGCCTTGTTAACATAAAGAAAACTTCCAACAGCATCAACATCATATGTCTTCGCAAAATTATGCCTCTTATCTTTGAGTAATTCGTATCACCCATCCATGCTGGACATTGGATGTTAAGGAAGGAACACCCTATTATTAGGAAAAGAAGATGGAGAAAACTTTGTCTAATTTTTATGTAAGTAATGTTTGTGGTTTGTGGAATGCATCAAATTATAGGTGACGCTTGTACTCCGAGGTCACCTATCCTATACAACTCCCTTGCTCAAACTTTGAAATGTCCTCACAACCTAACCTGAATCTACTTAACTTGCTACTTCATTTAGAAAACCTTGAACAAGTACAGTTCACTTCGTTGGATGTATTTGGGCAACTTAAAACATCTCACTTAAAAGGATATATATATATATATATATGTATGTATGTATATGTATATGTATATGTATATGTATATGGCCTTTTATATATTGGGCAACTTAGAACATCTCACTTACAAGGATATATAAGGATATATATATATATATGGCCTTTTATATATTTGGGCAACTTAGAACATCTCACTTAAAAGGCAAAATATATTTCTCGCATGGCCTAGAAATTGACTGCATGTAAATTGTTTCAAGTCTATTAGGCAATAAACTACCACCACATTTGAACTTGCCTCTAAATTACAGTAACGAAATGTGCAAGCCGTTAAGTTTTACGTATCTGAAAATCAGTAAACCCACTAATCTCTGCACTTCGTATTTTTTATTAAATGATGGCGAACGAGATGGCCTCTTCAAAGCCTAAGATGAAAGGAATTAAAGTAGCAAGGCGTTAAAAAAGCTTCAAAAAACTAAATATTAATTGACAGGCAAAGATCCAATCAAGTTCGGGCTAACTCTCCCTGAATTTTAGACACCTAAATGTTTTCGTTCCTGAACTGCGGCATTCCCTGTTAAATATCAGGATGAAAAATTAGCAAAACTATCTCCGAACAATTTGCTGTAATCCCCACACACAAGCATCATTTCACGCAGGAATTTCAAGCGGAATTTCCTATGGCTTCTCGCATCCCCAACAAAAGTGAATATTTGCTCTAATCGTTAGTATCGTCATACTGATTTCTGCCAAGCATGCAATGGTTTTCTGTCGGTCTCTTTGAAGCAGCTGGAATGTGAGATTAGGTTTTCAGCTATAACGACTGCATGCAATTGAGCAAAACCGCAATATTTATCTAGCCTAGTATACATTCAGCATAGATAGAACCCAGGACATCTGATTTAAACTTTCTTTCTCATCCTGATCCTGATAACTGACTGTAACGTCAGACGTGAACACAGTTGTTTCCAGAAGTTTTTTACATAAATTTATCTTGCTGCAGTCCTACACATTTAATCTACTTTCATATAGAAAACCATATTCAACAGGAATAGCCAAAAAAACAAAAAAAGAAGAGTTGAACAGACCTCCTTTCTCCGAGACAAATTGTGGGCTTTCCTCTAGGGGAGAACATGATAACAGCTATATCGACATCGCACAAAATGGAAAGCTCTTCAGCTTTCTTCTTAAGGCCCTTACTCCGCTTAGAATAGGTCGCCTGTCTGTTATGGAAATTCTCCAACTTTCTGATGCTCAACTTTGCCCTTCCCATCATAAAGATATCTGTTCAATTCTCAACATTCACTCAAAGACCTCGTTTTCCAAAGTTATAAGCTAAGGCGAGCTCAGCCTCAGCCTGATGCTTGTTACCCCGGCATGCCCTGCAAATTAAGCTCTGAAGGGGCACTCTATTAAACATCATTTGGTGTAGTGGTCAACCAGTCAAATCAAAATTAGTCTTTGTTAACCAAATTTAACGTTTGCTTTGAGTGTTGAACTGATGATGATGATGTTTTATAATAGCTTAATGGGGTCTCTAGAATTTTGAATTTTGTAGACGCGGTTTCTTTGGAACACAGAGAATCGCAGGCTGCAGCGGACAATTTTCAAAGGATTTTCAGAATAAGATGTCGGAAAGTGGAGGAGGAATTCATTAATGACATCTCCTTCTCATCATTAATGACAGGAGGGAACGAAAAAAATGAAGACGGGTGGCAAAGGATGATGTGAGTCGGCTATAAAAGCGGAAGAGTAGTCGTGAGAGCAGAGGAAGAAAGTGTAGGCAATTCCTCAATTTGGCCTCCCTTCTGTGCCTCCACTTATTGCAGATTGTGTTTCTTTCACAATTCAAAAATTTTAATTTATTTTTTAAAATATTTTTCTTTTTTAATAGGGAGAGACTCCTTGTGAAGTGCAAATCAAGGCCTAAATTTGATGGTTGTGTGGCAGTATTTAGGCATTTTTTTTTTCCGTACAATACAATCAAAAATTTTCAAAGATTGTATCATATGAAAGGAGAGATTTTGGATAGACTATCAAAATTTATATAGAATTGTGATTATATATATATGATTTTACTTATATTAAGGTATGTCATAGAATTTTAAGGACGCCTTAAATGTCATAGTAATCTAAGAACACCTTAAAATTTCTTGATAGGCATGCTAGACCGTCAAATTTAGGCCTAAGAACAATGTTATTGAAATCATTGTTTCATCGACCACCTATTGAAAACCACTCCTACTTTCTTGTATTGTTTATGGATGGACATTTCATCCTATTTATTAATTAATTGAAATTTAGAATATAACATGATTTTAAATTACAATTAATTAATAAATAGAGTCAAATGTGCAGGTTGTTTACTTCTCTATTCCCAAAAGCATCATTGCAATAATAATAAAAATAATAATAAATAAATAGACTGCTCAATAAAATATTATCAATATCATATTTATATATTTTTAAGATAATATATTATAAAATTGTATATTTAGATTAAATATATTATATATTTAATATTTATATATATCCATTACTTGTCGATAAGGGCGTGGTTCGATGGTCAAGTTGCACGGTTGTTGTGGTGGCTACCAAGGTTCAAACCCCCATAGGGCCAACAAGCTCGCAGGTCTTGTGTGCCTTTCCTGGGTTGTCGTGTTCACAGGCTAAGTGTGCCTTTGTTGGGTTGGTGTGCTCGCAGGCAAATGGAGACCCCCCAATTGTGGTCTCAGGTGATAAAGCCGATGGGAAGAGATCTCTCGTAAGGGTCTCTCTGGTATCCCCCTAATTATTAATATTCATTACTTAATTATATTTATTTTATAATTATTTGTATTTATTTTATAATTATGCCGATAGGCATTCTACACTCACACAGGGTGGAGATGGAAGCACTCATTTTTTTCGTGTAAATATATAGAATAAATAAATAAAAATAAAAACCAAAAAAGAAATTGGAAAAAAAATTAAAAAATAAAAAGAAGAAAATTAAAAATTAAAATATAAAGGTGGAGAAAATCACAAAAATATGGAAGCAAAAAAGAAAATGGAAAAAATAAAAAATTAAAAAAAAAATTCGAATGGAGTAAATCACAAAAAAAACACTTTATTATGGAGTGTGAGGCTTTTAAGGACATTAGGGACAAGTACACTAGTAGTTTGGCAGCTCTTTCTTGGCATAACTTATTCAATGAAGAGAATGTTGTGAAGTTTGGGGGGCTCATCCTCACTTTGAACGGGAAAAGGACTAAAGTGCAGAAGACTAAAGCTACAAAGCTTGTGGTCCCATAGATTATTTTTAGCCTCGTGGACTTTAAAAGCTATTCATTCATTCAAAAGGTATGGAAAATAGAAGAAATCTCTAGACATACTATAGATATATTTTTATAATTATATTTTATATAATGTAAATTCCTAAATATATTTCTAAAATAATATTATACTATAAAATTACATATTAATATTAAATATTATAAATTTAATATTTTTGCATATTTGTTTTTTAATTATATGCATTTTATTATAAAATCTATATTATAGTTATATTTGTTATTATATATTGTACTCTATATAATATAAATACAATACTATTTAAATTAACTTATAAGAAATCTAATAGCTTAAGTGACCTTCTATGGAGAGAGAGCATGAGCTAATATATCAATCAATGATAATGAGATTGTTCATAAATTTAAGTCAATGTGCCAAATGGAACATTTTGCAAAGAACTCAATGTTGAAAATTTACAAAACACATTATTTGAGTTCTATGACAATTGCACTACACTTTCCTTGGGGAATTATTTTACCATCATCACTATGGGGAATTATTAACTTATAAAAATAATGTTATAAATTTGTTGTTATCAAATAATTTTTTAAATATCACATCATATTCAAAATCACATAAAATCAAATTTAATATTAAATAAAAACATAAAAAAAAATCCACGAGTTACGTGATTTTTACAAAGCCAAATCACTGTCTTGCCATGTTAAAAAGGAGAAGGAAAACCCTAAATCTAAGTCATTTATGCTTAATTTTTAAGCAAATCGATCATAAAATATCTTTTTCAAATTATTCCATTTACTACTGAGAATCCTATTTATGAGAATGAAAATGATAGGCACTTAAAAATTGAATTTGTCGTCATCAAATTTTATGTTTTCATTCAAGTTACTTTTCGGCGAACACACACGTTAAATGGATTAGGAAATTCACGCCAAGCTCTTTAGATTGAATCTGTACTTTTCGCATTTGAAAATTTTCACAAATTTAGTGAATGTTATTTTAGAATGCAAGGGCACTACAACACCCCTGAGGAGGCATCTCATATTTTCCCATCACATAATTTAGACACGAAGTTAAGCTCACCAATTCGCTATTACAACTTGAATGCGCCACCACCATATGCTTTCCCACCATAGGGATGAAGTGTGTTGCAAATTTCCACATGTGCAGATTTTGGTGACAAGGGAGACTGACAATGAGGAATGACCAAGATTATTTTCATCATCTTACATTCCTTCTTGAATAGTTTGAACTATTGATCAAGCAAGTTAACTCAGTCCCTCTCACAAAGGGAATGTCTTTGGTGTAATTATGAATCATGATGGATATTACCTAATACCATGCTATTAGTACTTATGAGTGGCTAAGGATACTTTTTATATGTAAAAGCATTGGAAGAATACAATGGTTTTTTTCACACTAGGTAACTCAATGTCAAATCGCTCCCACAAAAAATCTTACTCCCAGACTCAAAATTCTTTTTTTTCAAATATATCTTTCTCTTCAATCAAAGTTGCACTAACATGCATGTTGAGTAAAATAAATTATTAACCTATAGTGGGGCTTTCACATATTGTTGGCATGCTTTTCAAATGATGAATTATTACTTAATACCATCCTATTAATACTTATGTGTGGCTAAGGATATGTCTTTATATGTAAGAGTATTGGGAAGAATATATTGGTCTTTCACACTAGGTAACTTAGTGTTGAATCGCTCCCACAAAAAATATTACTTTTGGATTCAAAACCCAATTTTTTTTAAATATCTCTCTTTTTCTTTAGTCAAAGTTGCACTATTATGCATGTTGAGTAGAATATTATTATGTATCATGATGGATTACTACCTATAGTGGGGCTTTCATGTATTGTTGGTGTGCTTATCAAGTGATGAATTATTACCTAATAACATCCTATTAGTACTTATGTGTGGCCAAGGATCCTGTTAAGTTGCTTGTAGCTTTGATCAGATAACGTATTTATTATGATCATAATAAATATGAATATATAAGTAATATTAAGTATTACTTAAATATTCATACTTAATATATAAGGTATGTTAAAATAAACATGAATATAACATGATCGAATGATATATTACCAAAGTATAAACATCACTACAAAAGGTGATTAGCAATTGCTAAAGAAATGGAAAGGTGACAAAGTCACACCTGTGATAGGCATGACTCTTGAGGAATCACGTCTATCATAGATGTGACTCCTATCGTCACTCATATATATAACAATGTCTTTGCCCTGCAATACCATGGACAAACACAGAAATCGGAAGTGTATGAGAAGTGGAAATTGCATCTAAAAGAAAGTAATAAATTAAGTCTGCAAAACAACATGGTATTAGAGAAAATAAAATTCTGAGCCTGTGTGTGAGACCGAGAGGTTAATCAGAAATTAATAGTTGAGACCACCACCATGAACTCAGGAGCAAGAATTCTACTCGCTACTAACAGGAGAACATTATAGATTTATAGACTTAGATTTACTCCAAACACCATAACACTTGAAGAATTAGGAGATATAGATGAAGATAACTCTTTACTTCGAGAATGGGCATACTCAAGCGGCCAAGAGTTTCTCTTTTCTGAAGCAGATTTTGTCAACGAGTGCAGACTATAGATATCAAAAGCAGATGAAGAATTGGTTGGGGCTAACGACAGGATCAAACTCTTTGAGATTATGGATTTATCCTGAATACCAGGCTACGAATGGAACTCGCCGGTGGACTGGCTGCAAACTGGTAATGGGGTAGCTAACATTGGATGGATGGGAAGAGTAGAGAAATCGGCTTGTTACTTAAAGATATTACAGAGCCTACAGCGGAAGTTGATGTAAAGTTGTCTTAATTCACCAGTGCCATGTTCGAAGATCACGATATCATCAGCCTGGAAGCGCTTGGCCTTGGTGTAGCGACGCCAGCCCTTGGTGAGCACATAACTTTGGCTGTTGTTCTAGTATGAATACCTGAACCTCCACAATTTGCCTGTGGCATCTTGGCAATTTAGAGTGACACCCTTGTCCCTAGACGCAAGTTCTACAGGGAGCCATCTCTTGGCATGGTGCTTCGGTATCACCAGCCAATTAAGCTTCTCCACATCGCTGGGCGTCAATGCCTTTTTTTTTCAAAAAAGGTGCACCCTCGGGTATGCAACACTCTCGCCCTCTAAAGGCTTCTCACCAGTAACCTTGGAGCCATCACGATTTGAAGATCCATTGCTCCCTGTACCATTCATTTTGTAGGAGTCGTGGAGCTCTTCTCGGTAAGTATGCATTCTTAGCATGTCAACGATCTCTGCCTTGGAATGGCAGCACAGAAAGATGGCCTCCGAATGAGTGTCGTCGATAGGGTTGAAGTTGGCGATGGCTTTCTGGCCACAGAACTTTAGGGCGGCAGTGTCGTAAGACTGTGCAGCATCTTCTTCAGTGTTTTAGGTGTGACAAGTATGGTCACTTTGCTCAAGATTACAAATTAAAGTCTACACAACTTGTTTCTACTACGAAAATTGCCATGGGAAAATCTCAGAAGGAGCCAAGCTCTAAAGTCAATTCAGAAGGCTTCTTATTCTAAAGTCGATCAGTTTCTTCGAAGAGGAGGAATTAACATTCAGAGGGAGTCTGACAAACCAACAGAGGTAACCTTGGATGAGGAGGTCAGGAGGTTGATGCTAGTACTTGGAGCTTCAGAGGGAGTCACATCCTCATGAAGATTCCTTGTAGTGTATATTTCTCTAAGACAGAGAAATTTGAGGTGAAAGCCCTTGTCCATCTCTGAGACGAAGATGTAGTTCTTTCCACCCTCTGGGAGTAGCCATGGTGGACGTCATGTTGAGAGACTCCATGACGACATCACGTTGAGTGACTCCATGACAGGCACTTGTGCACTTGTTTTCTTCCACCCTCTGGGAGTAGCCATGGTGGACGTCATGTTGAGTGACTCCATGATGATGTATTTTTTCACTAATGGGAGTAGCCATTGTGGACATCACGTTGAGAGACTCCATGATGATTCTCTTGTACTTGTGTTTATCCACCCTCTGGGAGTAGCCATGGTGGACGTCATGTTGAGAGACTCCATGACAAGGATATCTGGAAAATACCTCCCTAGCTAATAGGGAGTGTTAATGTTTGTAGCTTCAGGAGGTTATAGATTTCATGGCCAAATGGTTCTAGCACTAGATAAAACAATACATCCATTGACCGACTCCCTCCTTATGCACTCCAATGACAATAGTTAATGATAATAACTATTATTGATTATAGAAAACTGATTTGGGAAAGTAATCGGTCAAATAAACTAAATATAAACAAATCGATTCCATGAAATGGTGCCTTTTGAAAGGGTAGTGGCTGATGGTAAGAAAACAACCCTTCAAGGCACATAAGGACTTAGTGGAGACTTTGCTATACCTCCCTAGATAAAAGGGAGTGTTGATGTTTTGGTAGCTTCGGGAGGTAAGCCTAAAGTCAAGTCGGCCAAGAAGAGTCAATTAAAAGAGATGAATTTCATTTATATTAAAAGCAATAGTTTCATACTAACCATAGTATTCATTCTCATATAGATAAACAAGGGACACATCATTGCATAAGGTGAACTGATCACTCATGCAAGGCGAACAAATGCAATCACATTCGGTTAATGATAAAATCTATCAGGTCAACAATACAATCAAAGCTTAGTGACTTTCAAGTACTCTTTGTAATCGAACTCACTTGTGGAACAAAATAAAAAATTACTTTGGGGGCTTCACATCTTGAAAATTGTATATTCACCTTAGGTTTAAAACCTTTTACATTTGATATATTCACGTCTTCCTATTGTCTTCATGGTTCATAACGTTCTTTTAGTTAGCTTAATTTTTTATTGCTGTGAATCTAGTATAAGATGTAGGCAACCTGTTCATGAGGTGTGGTCTGTTTAAATGTTCGGCCCTATTCACAGAAAATCAAACTTGAGAAATTCAGATTTAATACATCTCATTTCTCAAATGGCAGCAACAATCCGATTCAAAGACAGATTGGAAGGAGGAAATAACTTCTCATCATGGAAATTCATAATTATGATGATACTAAAAGAAAATAAAGTTGATTCATTGTGAGAGAAAACAAAACGAAACCAGAGAATGATCCTGATAAAATGACATGGATTGAAGGAAATGACAAAGCCATGAAAATCATAGTTGATGGAGTTAGAGATCATATCGTGCCGATTCTGACAAAACATGAGACTGCATATCATATGTTTAAGTCACTTGAAAGCACTTATGAAATTAATAACTCCAGCAGAACCTTAGCCCTAAAGAGAGAAATAAATCATATAAGTATGAACAAAGGAGAATCTATCAATGCATACTTTATGAGAATATCTGCACTAAGGGATCAACTATCAACACCTGAGTACCAAATTGAAAACAAGGAACTAACACTTATTGCCCTAGATGGTCTCCCAAATTCTTGGGAGACATCTGTTCAAGGCATTAGTGCAAGGTCTAAATTTCTAAAATTTGACCACCTAAGATTCGACTATCTTCAAGAAGAATCTAGACAGACAAAGAAAGGGTCAAAACAGAAAAATATAGATGAAGATCTTCATGTTCTAAATACAAACTCTCACAAGAAGTAAGAAGAAGAAATTACATTCTGATCTGAAAAATTAATAGTTTTCAGTTGCTCAGAGTTCTACAAGAAGCCAAATATATTGCAGCTTCTATGGCTACTAGAGAGGCAGTATGGCTTAGAAAACTGCTTGTGGGATTATTTGGTAAACCTCTGAAACCAACTATCATCCACTGCGACAATCAAAGCTGTATTAAGCTATCCATGAATCTAGTATTCCATGATAGATCTAAACATATTGAGATTCCTCATCACTATGTGCATGATATGTTGGAAAGGAATGTGATTTAGTTGGACTATATCAGTACAGGAGATCAAACTGCAGATATTCTTACCAAACCACTCCTCAAGGTGAAAGTTGAATACTTCTGAAAAAATCTTGGTATGATTGAAATGTAAGACTCTAATTGATTTGCACTAATATATTAAAGATGTTTAATGTGTAAACTTCTTGTGTCATATGTGTGACTCTATGACATTATGGGCCTACCCATTCTGTGTTTATTTCTAAAAGTGATGACTTTTGGATAATCTACACTTGTACCTAACATTATAAGGTGATGATCTTATAATTTTCATTAGACTAATATCATGTGACTTGATATTTCTATGAATCATGGAGTTATCATGATTAAGATATGGTAGACATTATGTGACTTAATGTCAGTGCACATACCATAACTAGGATATATAAGGAGAATGTAATGTTCTCGAGTATAGTATATCATGTAGTATCACGAGGTAGGTGATGCTACGTATCACGAGATAGGTGATACTATATATCATGAGTTATGTGATATTAATTACTTTGAGTAATTCATTATAGATCAGATAATTGATAGTCACAGAGATTATTGTGATATTGTTATCTTCCCGAGCTAAGAGGGAGTGTTAAGTTGCTTGTAGCTTCGATCAGATAACGTATTTATTATGATCATAATAAATATGAATATATAAGTAATATTAAGTATTACTTATATATTCATACTTAATATATAAGGTATGTTAAAATAAACATGAATATAGCATGATCGAATGATATATTACCAAAGTATAAACATCACTACAAACGGTGATTAGAAATTGCTAAAGAAATGGAGAGGTGACAAGGTCACACCTATGATAGGCGTGACTCCTTGAGGAGTCATGTCTATCACAGATGTGACTCCTACCGTCACTCATATATATAACAACGTCTTTGCCCTGCAATACCATGGACAGACACAGAAATCAGAAGTGTATGAGAAGTGGAAGTTGCATCTAAAAGAAAGTAATAAATTAAGTCTGCAAAACAATAGATCTTTCTTTATATGTAAAAGCATTGAGAAGAATACATTAGTATTTCTTCACACTAAGTAACTTAGCATCGAATTGATCTAACAAAAAATCTTGCTCCCTTATTCAAAACCCAATTTTAAAAAATATCTTTTTCTTCAATCAAAGTTGCACCAACATGCATGTTGAGTAGAATATTATTATGAATAATGATGGATTATTACCTATAGTGGGGATTTCATGTATTGTTGACACACTTTCCAAATGATGGATTATTACCTAATATCATCCTATTAATACTTATGTGTGGCTAAGGATACTTCTTTATATAGAAGAGCATTAGGAAGAATATATTGGTTTTTCACACTAGGTGACTCAACATTGAATCACTCCAACAAAAATCTTACTCTTGAATTTAAAACCCATTTTTAATATTTTTCTTTTTATTCAATAAAAGTTGCACAGGATTGCATGCTAACTATAATATTATTATGAATCATGATGGAAATATTACCTATAGTGTGGCTTTCATGTATTGTTGTCACACTTTTCAAATGATGGATATTACCTAATTCCATCCTATTAGTAATTATTTATGGCTAAGGATACTTCTTTATATGTAAAAGCATTGGGAAGAATACATTCATTTTTTGACACTGTGTAACTTAGCATTGAATTGCTCCCACAAAAAAACTTACTCACGAATTCAAAACCCCCCTTTTTTTTTTTAATATCTCTTTTTCTTCAGTCGAAGTTATACCAACATGCATGTTGCATAGAATATTATTATGAATCATGATGGATTATTACCTATAGTGAGTCTTTCACATATTGTTGGCATGATTTTCAAATGATGGATTATTACCTAATTCCATCCTGTTAGTACTAATGTGTGGCTAAGGGTACTTCTTTATATCTAAGAGCATTAGGAAGACTATTGTTTTTTTTCATACTAGGTAACTCAATGTTGAATGGCTCCCACAAAAAATCTTACTCTCAAATTCAAAACCTAATTTTTTTAAAAAATATTTCTCTTTTCTTCTTAGTCAAAGTTGCACTAATATGCATGCTAAGTAGAATATTATTATGAATCATGATAGATTATTACCTATAATGGGGTTTCATGTATTGCTAACATGCTTTTTAAATGATGGATTATTACCTAATATCATCTTATTAGTATTTATGTGTGACTAAGGATACTTTTTATATGTAAAAGCATTGGGAAGAACATATAATTTTTCACACTAGGTAATTCAGTGTCAAATTACGCCCACAAAAAATCTTACTCTTAAATTCAAAACCCATTTTTTAAAAATATCTCTTTTTTTTTCAAGCAAAGTTGCACCAACATGCATACTAAGTAGAATATTAGTATGAATCATGTGATGGATTGTTATCCATAGTTGGGGCTTTCATACATATTGTTGAAATGCTTTTCAAATGATAGATTATTACCTAATAGGTCATCTTATTAGTACTTATGTGTGGCTAAGGATAATTCTTCATATGTAGATGCATTGCAAATAATATATTAGTTTTTCACACGAAGTAACTCAAAATCAAATTGATCCCATACAAAATCTTACTCCCAGATTTAAAACCCAATTTTTCCTTAAAATATCTCTATTTCTTCAGTCAGAATTGCATCAACATACATGTTGAGTATAGTTTTATTATGAATCATGATGGATTATTACTTATAGTGGGGCTTTCACATACTGCTAGCATGCTTTTCAAATGATGGATTATAACCTAATACCATCTTATTAGTACTTATGTGTGGCTAAGTATACTTCTTTATATGTAAAAGCAATGAGAAGAATATATTGGTTTTTTCACACTAGGTAATTAAACATTGAATCACTCCCACAAAAAATATTACACTCAAATCCAAAATCCAATTTTATTTTTAAAAATATTTCTCTTTTTCTTCAATTAAAGTTGCACCAACATGCATGTTGAGTAGAATATTCTTATGAATCATGATGGATTATTACCTATAGTGGGGCTTTTAAGTATTGCTAGCACACTTTTCAAATGATGGATTATTACCTAATACCATCCTATTAGTACTTATGTGTGGCTAAGCATACTTCTTTATATGTAAAAACATATCATCCAAATGACATGTTTTTCATGGTGAGTCTTAGAGATTATTAAATGGAGAAATTTGTTTGGTTAAGGATGCACATACATTTTTTCTGGGACTAAACTTGTCATTTTATATTACTTCAAACACATATAATATACTAATTCAAAGAAAAGTAGTGGAATAGGATCATATCTCAATTAAACAAAAGTGATTAAACAATTAGTTTAGAAGAGCTATAGAACTAGTAAGAGGAGGAGGTGAGTCACGATCAAAGGGTTTCCCATAACCATTTGAGAGGTCCCACCTTGTGATGTTACTTTCTTCATTTTATTCTCCAATCTGATGAGAAACTCTTATTGGAGAAATAGCTAAGCTCGGATGAGGAACTTTGTCACAATCAAGATAACCAAAAGCACCCCTATCACATGGTTGGTAAGTGACAAGGGGAACACATGTCTATTAAGACCATCCATGTCCACACTACTAAGAAGAACCATGTATGGGAAGTGTGTTTGGTATGATCATTATGGTTGTGGCCATGTTTGCACCCTCGAGAAGGGGAAGGACTCCTACTAGAAGGGGCAGGTGGCATGCACGTACCAATATAAGGTGCATTAACCCAATACTCAATGAGAGTTTGCAAATGAGGATACTTCCAAGGAAAAAAAATTAGCTTACACATAAATCTATAGAAGAACATTAGAATAGATTATAGATTTAGTATACAAGGAAAATTGTAAATCAAGAAAAGCTCCTAAAAAAGTTGAATTTCTATCTAAATCCAAATACTAAACAATTTTTACAATAAAATTCAAACTGTTTTATTCATGTATGCATCATCAATCATGAGTACAAAAACTATACAATTCAACCATTCTACTCTTCTTTTTACAATGAAAATACTTTCTTCCCAAAAATACTAGAAGACCCCAATTGAGTACAACAACTTCCATTTTATACTTCAAATTGTGGAAGTTGAACCGTTTACCAACTTTGTCGTTATAAAACTGAAATGTCGTAGTCATAACTATGACTCTGACATTTTTAAGCATTCACAAACCAAAAGGATTGTTGAAAATAACATATTTTGATAATTCAATGCTTTTTTGTCAAACTTCCTTTAAATCCTTTTTCGATAAATTGACAATTCAATGAACCTTTGAACTCTTTTTTAGCAAATCAACATCTTTGTGGACTTTTGAACTTGTAAGTTCTTCCTTAACATTTTGGTGATTCGACGATTCAGAGAGCTTATGAACTTCTGAACTCATTTTCATGATCCATTTCAACAAATTGGTGAATCGACAAACTTTTGAACTCTTGAACTCATCTTCATAATCCATTTCGACGAATCAATGAATCAACAAAGTTTCAAACTTCTGAACTCTTCTTCATAATACCTTTCAGTAAAATGGCGATTTGGCAAACCTTCAAACACTCGGACACTTTTCTTGACGAACCTTTGAGTTTGCAAACTTATATGTTTGTCAAAACACTTTATACAAATTCTTTAAGTTCTTCAAAACACCTTTCAACACAGGATAAGGTTTGCTAACTTGTAAAATATTGCCGAAAAGGGAAACTTGACAAATTCTTTTGATGGAAAGAGGAGTTCACAAACTTAAATAATTGTCAAAATAAACTCTTTCGACAAAAATTGGAGTTCATAAACCTTATATTTTACCAAAACAACTCTTTCAGTGAAAAATGGAGTTTATGAACCTTGAATTTTTCTGAAATGCTTTAGACTTCACCAATTTGCTCCAAACTTCACCAAATCGAAATTGTAGATACCCATTTGGCCCTTCTATAGGGTGATGTCTTTAACTTGACCAAATTGAATCTGAAAAACTTCTCCTAAAACATACTACTAGAAACTAACTAAAACACAACAAAATTGAACTGAATCTGAAAACAAAACTTGAACTATTTTGGTTGATACAAGATTGCCCATGGCCCTAGATGCTCCTGCATCATAATAGCTTCTCTCCTCATATGTTTGCATGGTTGAAGATAGTCAGATAGCTAGCTATACATAGATAGGGCTCCAGTTGCTTTCAATCATCACTCATATATGCTTCCAGCGTTGAATTCACATCACTTCTCACTACTTCTAGACTCTACAATAGTGAGTGGCCATCAAATCACCATTTCTGTGATAGTGAGCAACCAACAAACTCAATAGTGAAAACTTTATCTTTGAATTGCAAGCGCAAACTGTAAACACCCATGGACTGTAAACTCTCACAAGATAGAGACTTGCAAAATAAAAAGTGAAAAAACTCTAAGAGCCTTTTTTGGACAAATTTTAGGTTGAACTATTACAATTTTTTTTGGTTTTCTTAAAGTACACAACATTTTGAACTTCATAGATTAGATTCAGAAAACCATGTGACATAGCTTGTAATAAACTAGGATATAGTGATTGGGGAGCATTTTGTTGTTGGAGTTATCACCCTTATTCATTTCTCCAAGATAAACAATAGTGTTTTCATTCATTTGTGTGCTCTTATCTTCTCTATTTTCACTGTATTGCATGTGTGTATGGGTTTACAATGAACTAGGTAGTAAATTTGAACTCCATATTGGTGAATCCTATTCTTGGAAGAATTGTTTTTGTGCTAGTATAACTCTATATTTAGAGAGAGCTAGTAAAGGAATATACTCAGTAATTTATAGGTCAAGAATTTACTATGCTTTTTTGAAATATGTAACATACATTTTTTTCCATATGTACTTAAAGACTGCTACCTACCTACATTAAAAAAATGACCCAAAAAAATTGTTTATTATCATATTGTTGAGGTAATGAACTGGGCAAACACTTGTGGACTATTAACCATGCTTTTAAACTAGCAGAAATATTTCCAGCTTAACAATAGTTTTATCATGGTTAAAATATAGCGGTCTCTATTCAAGACTCTGATACTTGATTTTTTTGTAATTTTAAAATTTACAACACAAGAGTTGGCCTGTATATAGCCTAAGTTGGCCTATTGGTGAAAAACTTGCCCTCTTGAAAGAGAGGTCACAAGTTCAAATCCTGCAGGGGTAGGGTATGTATGCCTCATATTTGAAGCACAGTTAGGTGCGAGTATAATGGGAGTATGAGGTAGTCTCATATATTTTGAGCTGGTAAAGTTTGTCTGGATGTTTGCAGTCATCTGAGGATGCAAAAAGGATTTTGAGGATTCAAGTTCCTATGTCCCTTTCTTTGGGAGACATTCCCTTCTTTCTAGTGGAAGGATCTTCAGATCTAATTCTTACAGATGGTTGTGTTGACAAGATTTCTAGGATGATAGAAAATGGATCCCTGGTACATATATTTTTGGGTAGAAGGCTAAATGTGTATGAGATCAATTTGGTGGATGGGGCAAACTTTAAGGGATTCTAAGTTCCCATCTCTATCTGTTATGTCTAAGTGTTTTTGCCAAATTGAATTTTAGACTGTGGAGGAGCAGGATTTTGTTTGGATTAATGGCCCTTGGTTCTGAATTGGTTTTTATTTGCACCCATGGAAGCCCTTTTTGGACTCTAAGATGGAGACTATAGCTAGGGTTCCTATTTGGATTCATTAGTATAGGCTTTCAATGATCTTTAAAAATGAAAGATTGATAGAGCTGCTGGCACATAAGATTGGCAATTTTGCTAAGATCGATCCTGAGCTGGCCTGTGCTTTTGCAGACATCTCTTAATCTATCATTCATTCCATTCGCATCTTTTCTACACATGGATCTTAGCTTCAACATGTGGATTTTAAGTGTCTACTCTTAGATGCCTCCATTGCAATTAGATTAGGCACAAGATTGCTAAGTATTCTTCCTTTCAGATGTCCAAGTCCAGGAACCATGGTTGTTTCATGGCTGCTTGAGAGAGAAGTGTCTTGCCCTGCTTTGGCATCTTCCAGGGAGACCCAAGGGGGATCTATAAATCAAGTTGGTATCTTTGGTAAGTCCTCTCCAGATGTGGGTTGGGTTGAAAATTTTTGAGGTGTTGAGGTTGGATCTTCAGGAGAAAAGAAAGTAGATTTGTGTTTGGCTTCAAATGTTGAGGCTGTGTGTGGTAGGTGAGGGTTTGTTGTTTGGAAGTTTTGGAGAGCATGGGGGAGCTCACTGTCCTTGAAAAGGTGTCCTTGGAGGATAAGCCTAAGAAGGGCAGGGGGTGCCTGTTGAAGATAAAATGCAGCAAAATGAAAAACTAAAACAGATAAATAATCAAAGACACAGAGATAAAATCAGAGACACAAATTTAACGTGGTTCACCATCAAGATGGCTACATCCACCAAGGAAAGCAGGACACACTATTCCATTAATCAATCCAATTACAACAGTCTTCATCTCTACCAAAAAGAGAATGAGAAGGAAATTATATAGACTCTTCAGGCAACTGAAGAGATATAGGAAGAGGAAGACGAAAGGGCAGTGACGGTTGGGCTTCATTTCCAACAATCTCCCACTGAAGTCCAAACTGCACTGCTATCCCCACTTTCCTTGAAACTTATGGTTACTTAACTACAGTACCAAGTAACCACTCCATTGGCTGACCAATCCTAGTGAGAATTTCAACTAGCTCAACCAAACTAACACTAATGGATATTTGCTTCGACTTATCACCATGTGGAATGCAAGGACCACGCTCGTACAATGGAGTAGTAGGCACATTATATACTCTAGCAGCATGAGTCCATTGATGAACATCTCCATTTGTAAGAGCAATGAAGTCTTCTCCATAGCATCCAACATCAGAAACCTTACGTCCAACAAGTGTGCCTACAGCAAGCTGACATGTAGCAACAAAAAATCCTGTCAGAATTACACATGGAGACTCGACAACATGCTCAGACACCACTGCGTTCTCTACCTTTGTTCCCCATATGGATATGAATATAGAGCAGGCTGGATCTGCTACATGCCAATCTTTGTATTTTATCAAAAGAGTGGAGGCTACTACTCCCACACTCCCCAAGGTATCAGCAAGTACATGCAAGAAAATACCCTCCATATTGTGATCAATGTGACGATGATCCTTGGACATGTGATTTTCTACCAAATGACGATGCCCTGAATCTGAATGGCTATGGTCCAAGTGAGAATCGCTATGCAACTGGCTAGGCTTCAAGTGAGAATAACTATGCTCCAAATGAGAATTACTCGCATGCTTCTTCTCCTGTCGGTATTCTTCCTCATCATCCCTGGTTTTGAAATTATTCTCTTGAAATTTTCTCTTCTTCCTTCTATCTCTGGCCTTAGTATTATCACCATCATCCTCTATTTTTCACCACTTGTGAGGGCTACTATAGCGGTCTCTTTCTCCACCGTCTCTACCCTCATAAGAGTGCTTGGGCTTCCTTCCAAATTTTTGTAGGTTGTCACAACTTTTTTCACAAGATTTAAAGTTTTCATAAGGCTCCCATTCCATAGCTTCTGTCCTTTTAATTTCTGTATTTTCTGCAAAGACACTTGCACTTTCTTGCACAAATATTTGATCAGATTCCAATAGGTTAAGAAATTCATCAATGACGGAATCAACATCATCTAAGCTATCCATTTCACATGAAGCAAGAGTTTGTATGCCGTATATGGTGCCTACTTTGCTGCCTTGAGCAATTACCAAGGCCCCTTTTGTGACTTTCCATCTATTCAATTCAAAATCAACTTTACATCCTTGTGAAAACAATTGTCTAGCTGAAATGAAATTCTGTTTGAGCTGAGGGATATATCTGACATTTTGCAACAACCAACTATTTCTATTTTTTAATTTTAACAAAACATTCCCTTTGCCAATAACATCACAAGATTTGTTATTGCCAAGAAGAACCTTACCAAAGTCACCGCTTTGCAGATTAATGAAGTACTCCTTGCATGGAGTGGCATGAAGCGATGCTCCCAAAGCGAGCACCTAAAAATTTGGTGATGTTTCTTCCGAGGCTAAAACAAGAACACCAATTGTTGCACCGGTATCCTCTTCACGTACTGAATTTGCTTCATCTTCTTTTGGCTGATTTTCAGCCTTCTTCAAAAACCAACAATTCTTCTTGATGTGGCCTTGCTTGCCACAATACCAGCAACCAACATCTCTCTTGCTGAATTTTAGCCTCCCTTGTGATTTCCTAGGACTTCCTTCATCAGTCGGCATTGCTCTCACTCAAACTCAAACCTCTCATTCCAAATGACCGAGCACCATGACTCTGATACCAATTGTTGAAGATAAAATGCAGTGAAATGAAAAACTAAAATAGATAAATAATCAAAGACACAGAGATAAAATCAGAGACACGAATTTAACGTGGTTCACCATCAAGATGGCTACATCCACCAAGGAAAGCAGGACACACTATTCCATTAATCAATCCAATCCAATTACAACAGCCTTCATCTCTACCAAAAAGAGAATGAGAAGGAAATTATATAGACTCTTCAGGCAACTGAAGAGACATGGGAAGAGGAAGACGAAAGGGCAGTGACGTCTGGGCTTCATTTCCAACAGTGCCAAACCAAAGTGGAAAGACTGCAGATGGAAGTGAAAGCAACGATAAATGAAGGACCATGGAGGATCTCTTTTCAATTCTAGAGAGTAGAGATGTCTTTTTCTGAACTGTAGGGTTCTCTGTAATACATCCTCCATTCTCTCAATTTTTGATAGTTTTTAGTTCTTGGCATTAAGAAATCGATGTTAGTCTTCCTACTTTTTTGGTAGCCTTTGGTTCCTTCTACTTCTATATAACGCTGACTTTGATAGTTTAGCATTCAGGATAGATTTTGCTAGGTGAAATTCTATCCTCAAATTTTGTAAACAAAAGCATCTACAATCTGAACAACTGGAATCTAATTAAGGACAAGTCCCACCCCCAAATGGTAAAGAAATGATTGTTTAAATATCTCCAACAAAATGACACGACACTATCTTATACCAAATTAATATAAAATTATAAATCCTAACCAAGTTACAGCTGCCTAAAAAGCTCAAAGTACACTTGTTGTATTAGACATGCCATATATTCAGATAAGCGAAACACTATAAAATATTCAGAATCCAGATATTCAGACGCCATATATTTACCTAATCATGCCTAATCCAAAGCCATGAAAAGGAAATAGTCATTGGGTGGAAAGACAAACACTATGAGCCTCGTGAAAACAATCAAACAAACAGCAACAATATTAGCATACTGTTCACTGGAGCGGGGCATCCTATAAAATCTTAAGGCCTGCAACTGCATATTCCTTTAAAAATACACCAATTCTATGAGCAAAACGCCTAAAAACACTGCCTTATCTGCCACTGACCCTCTTATTCAATCAACTCACGCAAGATAACATTCCGAGATGATAGCATTAATTGTTGCCACCATTTTTAAAATACACCAATTCTATTAGCGAAAAGCCTAAAAACATACCAGCACTTGGAGCTATTGTAAAATCCAAAAGACTCAGTGTCCAAACTACAAATACTACTTATTTAATCAGCATGTTTAGGAACTCCATCAACTCTATGAAAACTACAGAGAAAACTATTCAGAATGTACCTTCTCTCCATTTACTATGGAATTTGTCATTCTCTATCACACAGCCGAGTGAATTTCTTTTGTGAAAGAGAACAGAATCTGTAAAATTTTAAGACAAACAATATATTGTTAAATATTTTAGCAAGATCACTAAGACAAAAATGCAAACACGTCTTAAAAAGAAACAAGATCTCTAAACCTCCAAGCGACTGCAATCAAAGCCCAAAAAGAAACAATGGAATCGAGCAATGGAAGCCTCATATTAATCTTAGTTAATATTGCTCTAATTTCTAAAGAGAAATTTCTATTATTAACCTGTAGTTCCATACTACTCTAATTTTTAAAGGAAAATTTCTATGATTAACGTGTAGTTGAATTGATGACCTTTTCATCAGCCAGCTCTTCTTGGGCTTTAGGAAATAAATCAATCACCCGGATTGTTTGTGATAAGCATTACATTTGTTTATGCGGGGGATTATATGAAAACAAATTGGGGTTTAGATTATGGATTTAAACCGTATTTAAGTGTGACTGTCCAATAAACTTTTAATGAAGTTTTTTCTTGTATATATTTAAAGGTTAAAGGTCATGTGTAAGGGTTAAAGGTCATGTGTAAGGTTAATAAAGTGTTGTGGTGCACCTACATATTATCCCTTAAATAAATAATAAAATTATTTAGGGTGCACTTAAAGGTCATGTGTCTAAGGTTAATAAAGTGTTGCCACGTGCACCTACATATTATGCTTCAAAACATAAATTAATTATTTAAAGCCCATTTTATATCACTAAGGCTCCCTTTAGATGGATGCCTTTTCATATAGTGTTAAAATTAAGATAAAGGTTAGAAATAGAGGTGATTCTTTCATTCTCAATAGATGTTTTGTAAAATAATAGTCACTATCAAACTCTTGAGTATAGTAATACATATTCCTATATTGTATCTCACATTTTTCCTTTGTGTTCTAGTGTTCAATAAGCATACCCTTGGGCACTCCTTGGTTACACAATGGGTCTACATGTGTGTTAGTTCAAAGTTTTCAAGGCCTGGCAATACCCTTGCACTAATTTACTTCTTCATCTCTAAATAAGTCCCTACTTCTTCTCCTTGGTATGGAAGAAAGAAAGAATCCCTTCTAGCTATCCACTAGGGTGTATAGCCATTCATAATTTGCTTGCTACTTCCCTATTAGGCCCTACATTTAGTTGTCATTAGGGGGCATTTTTTGTTCGATGATTAGATCCCACCTCTACTCTTGGGGAAATAAAACTACAAATATCTCTATTTATTCAAAAAGAGTTTACTCCAAATTATAGAATGAGTTGGAAATAATGTTATTTTTATCATTCCTAATGAAACTTACATGGAGTGGCAATTATTGTTAAACCCTTGTGTACAATTACACATGTTCATGTGTCATGCATCTCGTACTACCTTAAAACTCCTTGGGTTTCTAACAAAAGTATTTTTGATACACATGTAGAAATTTCAAGGGATATAAAATAGTAAGGGATGCTTAGGCCATCACAAAATCTATGGTCCTCCACAAATTACAGGACTAATAAGCACTAGTGTCAATTTTTCCATTATCAACAAATCTTTTGTAGCATGGTAGTCATAGTCAAACCCTTGTGCATAGATACACATGTTCTTGCAACATGTATTCCCTTTTTCATCTAAGCTCCTTGAGTCTTCATTAGAGATACCCTTGGGCACTACCTTGTTAGTTTTGTGATGGGTACACATTTAAAAAAAATCAAGACCCAATATTTCCATTGTGCTAATTCACTTTTCCATTCCCAAGCATAATCCCATTTTTTTCCTCATTTCTTCACTACTTTTAGGTTTGTGGTTATCAACCCATCCACACATCCCTTCCAACTATCAACTAGGGTGCACAATGCTTCATACTTTACTTTCTAGAACTATTTTAAGCTTTTAGCTTCAAGTGCATCATTAGGGATTAGTTTCCCTTCAATAGCTAGATGCTAACCCTCTTCCTAGGGGAATTGGACCACAACTATCTCCATTTCTTCAAGTGTTCTCCACAAATAATAGAACAAGGTAGTAATAATGAAAATTAACCATTTTATAGATATTTCTTATGGAGTGACAACAATTGCAAAACCCTTTCACGTAACTACACATGTTAATGTGGCATACCTACTCTTCTACATTTATGTTCCTTAGATCTCTAAAAAGATAGCCCTACTCACTCCTTCCTTCATTTTACAATGGGTCCTCATGAATATTGAAATTTATAATTTTAAGGCCCAACATTTCACCCACAATAATTTACTTTTATTTATCTAGATGGAACTACATTCCTCACTCCTCAAGTCTATGTGACTTCAAAATATGTCATCTTTAACTAATCTCAAATGTATCCTTAAAATATTTTGAGGAAGAAACAAAAATAATGTTGGAAGTGAAAGGAAATATGAAAATTTTCTTACCTAATCCTATGAAGAGAGATGCTACAAGTTATTAAATCTATGAAAAATTTAGCAAATTAACATGACATGCAAACACCACTTAGAAAAAGAACAAGAAAGGATCAAGAATCAAGAATAGAGAGGAATGTTAACATTACAATATAAAGAGTGTCATAAATATACAAGTTAGGAATACACTATAAGAGGAGAAACCAACCTTCAAAGCATTGAATTGAATCTATTAACAATAAGAAGAAGGTTACAATACAATACCAAGCTTCAAGCTTCTCAGGAGTTCAACACTCTTCAATCTAGATAACTTGAAATTATTGTTGGTTGTAGATATATTTCAAGTTATCTACATTTTATCATGTGATGTTTAACATTATGTTTTGAATGCATGATTTGTGTCTCTATATGTATAGTAATATTTATGACCTCTAATATGTGTATTTAGATATTATGTTGACATGAAGCATAAATGTTATGTTTTCTCACTATTATATGTTGAAAACACATATATGCTGAGAGGGGGATGAATCAGTATATACTAAAATTTTTGCTCTTCTGTTTGCATTCAATCAAATGTAAACATTTAAACCATGGGAAACAAAAGAACACACAAGCACATAACAGCGGATTTACGTGGAAACCCAAGATGGGAAAAACCATAGTGAGCAAGTTGCTTGGATCTACTATCTATATCTAGCCTCAAAAATAAAAAGATGATTACAACAAGTTTTATGGGCACCAACCCAAAGGAAGCACCAACTCCTTGATACACTGAAATAAATGAGTCATCAACCTATGCACTACTATCTTACTAAATCATTACCACAAACCAAATGAGACACCAACCTTTGCATAGATGATTCAGATGATTATTCTTAATTTTATACAATTGCTTCAACTTCAAGCTTCTGTTGATCTCTACAAACTTTGTACTACTATCGTCTTGGCCATTTTGACTAATTCTGATGGCTCTTTCACCTCCACACAATCACTATACCAACCTCTGCAATATTAGAATTCCTTCATATACCTCTATGCTATCATAACAACATCACAACTTCTTCAAATACCTCCGTAGCAACATCACTTCTACATTGACTTTAACTGAATTGATCTTTTCCACACTTCATCATCATACTACTTCTAAAATGATCGTATTCACACATTATCATTGTTAAAACACTCTATGCATGCTTTTTTTGCAACAATCTTGAACTTTCATTTATATGCTCCATAAACATGCAAATCTTCATCTATGTCGACCTTAATGAAACGTGTAAATACCTTAACCCGTTGGCCCCCAAAACTCTTGCGATGATTTAGGAATGAAATCTCCTTATGCATTTCATACTAGATGATCTCCTAGACCCAAATTACTTCTTCCAATGCCCTTCAGTTGGCACACTCATCCCAATCCTTAGCGTAGACACTCAAATGCATCAAGTCTGCTCCGCAAGCACTTAACTTTCCAAACATTAGCTCCAGACACAATGCAGTACCAGAGAAGCAAAATAACAACAAGCGGTTCACACAGTAAGAACTATGGGTTCTAACCATCTTCCTCATAAACTTTTCTTTCTAGTTCAAGCATCTTTTTTTTGGTGCAAGTGATCAGACATTGAAACCTGTTATCCCTACACTTTCCTATCTCGCAGTCTTACCTTAAAACATTGCTAAACATATTTGTGGTACTTTTTACATTCTAAAATTTGGATATGTTATGAAAGACACCATTATTCACTTATGGTTCAAACTACCAGGCTATATCTTCAAGTGTGGAGAAATGTGGAGCATTCTTCTATACCTTTAAGACTACAACACTGTAACACCACTATCTTCACTCTGCTAAGTATGGAAAGATTTGTGGTAGTTCTTATGCTCTCAAATCTAAACCACACATACATTATAGATATTTCTATCTAACTTCCAACTCGTAGGCTCATGTCTTCATCTATGGAGGAATGCAGTACATTTTCCTAAACCTATGACACCCTTCATAACTGGAAATTTACTTAGACAACTTTCTTCAAACTTTTTGCAACTTTCTTCATCAAGCGCCAACCATCATGACTCCAAAACATTGAAAGACAACATATGCAACCAACATTGCTCCATGACATTTGTTATCCAACGCACCATACCAAACACATCAAAGACAACACTTCAAGCACTTTAATAGCAAGAACTGCTTAAGCATCAATCTCCTTTGACAATAATGGCAATATACAACACCTTCATGACTATTTGGCATGCATACCTTTATGACGGTGTTTGGCATCAATGACAACACATGTGCAACAATCTTCATGACAAAGTCAACATGAACATATCATGATAGTGCTTGACATCAATGAAAACATGTGTAACAATCTCCCCATTTGTCATTGATGGCAACACTAACCTGCCAATCAAAATCTCTCCCTTTGAAATCAGGGCAAAGGATTAGTAACTTGCTTTGTTCACACAAGCTCCCCCTATCTGCATTAGCCTCTAATTTTCATTCTACCTGCTTCCCCTAAGAGGAAACCTCTGTCACTAAAAAAATGATGTAGTAAAACATTGTCCTTCATCTTCCTTATAATGTACATAGGTTATATATACATAGTGCCTTGTTCTTACCAAAATAACACTGCTCATGCTTGTCTTACTCTCCAAATACCTATTCTGCATCAAAATTTTGTCTTACCTTCAAAATATGTTCTATTCACTTTGATGGTAGAACATTCTTATATATAGATTTCAACTGGACTAGAGTTGTATCCTAGTGTCTCTTTGTTGAAGACAAAATATGCATTTGGCTCTCTAGTTGAATGTATAAATCTTCTTCCTTCATTTCTAGTGTGGATGGCACCTTCACCTTCTAGGCAACGATATCTACTTCTGACAAAATTCTAGTCAAAGATGTTAACCTTAAACTTACCACTTCCCTCAGCTAACCAATATCACTTTTGATTTGTTCCCTTTGATCTTGAAGCTGCTTCAGTTGGGAGTGAAGTTTTTCTACTTGTGCCTTTGTAGCTCCATCTTTGTCCTTAACCAAATCATATGTAGTGGCCACTTGTGTGATTTGTAACTCAATAACATCAATTTGATCATTTATATTTTTGGTTGTTGCAAGCCATTTAAGACAAAAATGATACAACACTTTTGCTTCTTCTAAGCATTTTTTAATGTTTTTTACATTCTCTTGCATTTTAGTATGTGCCTTAGCACATCTTCTAGATGTATTTGCCATTCTCTTTCTATTCATTTGTTCAAATATCTTCATCTCTACTTGTTTCTCCAGATATGAGGAATGTGCTTTGAAGGTCTCCAATAATTGCTTCATTGTTGTGATGGAGGTAGAGATGATCCCTTTTTACCTCTAGTAATTCATCTTATATTATTTTTATTACTTCTTTCAACAACTTAGTTCCTTCAACTTGTTGCTATAAGATCTCCTCTCTTGCAGTGGATTGTAGTACATCTCCAAGTTGTACCTTGTGAAGAGGAGATATGTTGGAGAAGTTGACTTGTCCATCAAGAACTGGCAGTTGTAGTAGCTAAGGAGTGACTAGGGGTTAAGTTTGCATTTGTTGTGCCAGAAACTCCTTAATGGAATCTATAGGAGAGGAGGAGAAAGATGTTTCCTATATTTCTTCAAAACTCTCCCCTACATCAACTGAGACCTATTCCTCTTGCTGATCTAGTTGATTTTGTTCCAGAGGAGGATTCCCTTGCTTAGAGTTGTGAGGAGGAGATGTTTTCCCTTCATCTAGCTTGACTTCATCCTCTTGCTAACTTTGTTGGCATTGTTGAGTAGTATTAATCAGAGGAGTGCATTGCCCACTGTTGTGTGAAGGAGCTACATCTTTTTGTCGATCCACATTTTTGTCTCCCCATTTCACACCTTCAAGAATTTTTATGGTCACTTCCTCTGTTTCCTTTTGAATCTTGGCTCTGTCATCTTGCTCCATTTTCATGAGGGTATTCACCCTTTTTTGGGTTTTGAATTCTTGGGCTTGCATTTGAGTTATCTTATCCCTCTCTTCCTCAGAAATGGAAGTCCCAACTTTGTCTAGAGTCTGTTGTCTTAGCTCTTCTTCCAATAACACAACCTTTTCTCTCCTTTGCCTTAAGGCTTGTCCAAGACTATTCAAAACTTTTTCAATTACTTATCCAGAGATTTATTATATTTGATCATGTAAATAACTATATATTTCTCTATAGTAGCCTAATCTGATGGAGAGACCCCCAGATGCAGTTCAGTTGTCTCTTCCAATAATCCATGGTGTATAATTCCACTGAAAATTGCCTCTAATTACAGAGGGTCTTGTGACTCTTGTAGAGGAGGCTCTAGAGTAGTTTGCTTTGTTTTCTATTTCTTCTTCTGTGACTTAGAGGTTTTATCCCCTCCCTCTTCATCCTCTATTTCAATTATCTATGTTTGACCTTTCTTTCTCTTTGCTTGCTGCTTTGGCCTTGGATGTTTCTTTCCTTCTATTTTCATCTACACTAGTGTTTTTGATGTTGTCTTTTCACCAGTGGAAGCTATTTGTGCAAATGAAGAAGGTTGCAATGCACCTACTACAACATAAGAGGTTCTACTAGTCCTCCTTGGCATCTGAGATGAGGTAAGAGCTTGCAGATCAGTGGGGATAGTTTGAGGCTCCTCTGCCAGGGTTTGTGATGCAACTTTGGCCATTTGTGGTATCCCCCATTGATCATGTAGTTTTGCTTTCCTTTTCTTAAGCTGCTCCTTTGCATTCTTCTTGCATATTTTGTCCATAATCTCCTTGTAGGTTCCAAACCTCTCTATAATAGTGTCCTTTGGTTTTCCTAGAAGGTTCTCCACATAACCCTTAATTTCTACAACTGAAACCTCATAAGGTAGTTTGGGAATCCAAGCCGTTCTTGGTTCCACTGCTTTAATGTAGCAATACTCCCTATCAACCATAAAAGTAATTTCTTCTTTGTAGTCTTACCATATCATATGGTATTCTTTCTCTACCTTGCATATTATCTTGCAAGGTCTTGAAGAACACCCAATACATAGTATTGCAAGCCTTTGTGTCTCCAAAACCCCTCATATGATTTTTAATTTGAGTAGCAACAGACAAATGTTGTTGTCATACCTTTCCTTTGAAAGCAGACAACTCATTTAAGAAATAGAATACAAGACAAATAATGAGAGTGTCATACCTAAAGTTGTAATTTGATTCTTTTATCCTTTACAAATTTTCTATTAGTTGCTCCCTCATGACTTCATAGAGGTCAAAGTCCTTTCCATCTTTTACCATTTAATATGTGGTATGGATTACAGTGCCTGTTGCAAATCCTTCTCTATTTGCATAATAAACTTTGTAGGCTATACCCATTGTGGCATACTAGACCCTTGGATTAGTTATGTCAGTTACACTTAGGGTTCTTTTGTCAGGTTTTACCCTAGTCAATTATGTAATCTTGTCATTTTTAATGGCTTTCATCATTGGTACCGACCCAGTAGAGCATAGTCTAGAAACAACCCTAATTGAATCTTTGGCAATCTGATAGGGTTTGTAAAGATATAAAAAATCATCATGAATTATGCTTAACATAATTCTTTATCATTCACGCTCATCACATAAGTATGGGTAGTCTTTCCAAACATCCAATCTCTTAGCCACAACACTCACATACTTCGGCTTGTATTTGGTATCATCTAAGAGGGTATCTCTCACCTCCTCAAACTTCATGTGGTTGATTTTGTTTGAGTGGAGAGTGGATGTATATCCTTACATCCTCTATGTAAACAACATCTACAGGAACACTAGAAAATGCCTCGTCCTTGTCCACTTCCATAGATTTGAAAGGGTATTTTTTGTACTTTGGCATTGGATTCTCAAAAACATCAACCAACTTTGGTGTCACCCTCTTTATCTCCTTTCTATTCTATAATTAGGGTTTTAATAATTAACAATTCTAAAAATACATTCGTGCTTTGTAGCTAGTGTTTCACCTTCTGATCTCCTTTTCTCAATTTATTGATTGCTTTGAATGTGAATGAAGTTGGAATGAAGAAATTAGGTCTTAAGTGACTTTCTTTTGCCTCAACTTTTGCATTTATTACACCTTTTTTCTTGTTAGGTTTTCAGCTATTGGTGAGTTTTGTGGGTTCACAAAGACATGTCCCCATTCAACATTTCTCCACCTTCAATGTTTTCAATCCAAAGATTTGGGGTATTGAAACTGTCTTGCTTTATCAACATCCCCTTTTGTCAACTTCATGATGGATCATCTGTATGCCTTGCTTCCATTTGTAGAAGCAACAATCATTCAAGGGGTTTTAAAAATTTATGCATTGGTTAGCTCTCACTGTATCCATGCCTTTTCTTAATTAACTATGAAGTCTTCTGCATGAGGCAAAAGCACGAGTTCTTCCTTCTCATTATCTTGCTCTTCTTTCCTTTTCCATATTCTTGTAACTTCCTTCTTCTGATTGCTCATGGGGTCTTTCATCTTCTTGTACTAGTTATATGGTTTCACAAAACCAATTTTGCAAAATATTGCTTTATGCCCAAAATTGTTGCACTTGTAGCAAACAACATTATATTCCAGAGGCAAAAATGAGCTTACACTCATGTAACCATTTCTCCTTGTTTTAGTTCTACAATCAACAACCCTATGACCAAACCTATTGTAAGACTAACAGTAATCATAAAAGGGTTGAGAGAACCTACAAGTAGCATCTTGTCTAGAAGGAGGACCCTTGAGTCTCTTCTTCAGATCACTGACCTTTATGAGACCATCATCCAACCTCAGCTTCTCATTTTCAATATTTTCAGAAACTTTAGTGTTGGGTTATGCCTTCTTTATCTCATACATGCCTTCAGGTATATCTATTTTTGAACTCTAACCTTTCTCAAACCCAAGACCAGTCTTATTCCTAGGTGGTGTTTGATTACTAATTAGCTCATCAAGGATGATTGTGCTTATCTTAAATTTTAGACTCCTGTTAATCTAATCCTTTGATTTCTCTAGTACCTTCCTTAGGGAGATAATTTATTTTTCAAGTTTGGAGCATTCATCTGATCTAGCATTGAGCTTAGTATTTAGATAGTCTAGAATTCTTTTTCCTTCTTCAATCTAAATCTTCAAGTTAACAATTACTTAAATTCTAATTCTTCAATCTTAGCCTTACATTTTATGTTCTCCTTCCTTACTGCGCTCATATCTTCCAAAGCAAAAATGAGTTCCCCTTCAAATTCAACTCCACATTATTCTTTATTAATGATGTCATGTCTTCATCATCCTCTACAGGGATCTTATCATTATCCAAGACTTTATTATCCATGTGTTCCAATCCAAGATCTATCTTAGCTATTAGACTGTATTAAAAAACTTAGCTTTGATACAAATTATTGAACACACAGATACATAGAGAGGGGGTGAATCAGTATATACTAAAATTTTTACTCTTCTATTTCGTAAATCAAATGTAAACATTTAAACCATGAGAAACAAAAGAACACACAAGCACATAACACCAGATTTATGTGGAAACCCAAGATGGGAAAAACCACAATGAGCAAGCTGCTTGGATCTACTATCCAAATCTAGCCTCATAAATAAAAAGATGATTACAATAAGTTTTATGGGCACCAACCCAAATACACTGAAACAAATGAGGCATCAACCTCTACACTATTATCTTACCGAATCATTACCCCAAACCAAATGAGGCACCAACCTTTACATAGTTGATTCAGATGATTCTTCTCAAATTTATACAACTTCAACTTCAAGATTCTGTTGATCTCTACAAACTCTGTACTACTATCTTCTTGGCCATTTTGACTAATTTTGATGGTTCTATCACCTTCGCACAATCACTATACCAACCTCTACAATATCAAAATTCCTTCAAGTACCTGTGCACTATTAGATCAACATCACAACTTCTTCAAATACCTCCGCATCAACATCACTTCTGCATTGACTATAACTAAATTGATCTTATTCACACATTATCATTATTAACACACTCTACGTGCACTTTTTTTGCAACAATCTTGAACTTTCATTTTGTTTAGGGTAAACTTTGAATAGGGTTTGATTTGATTGGTTTGGTGTATCCTTCTTTCACCCTAAAGCATTTAAGGACCTTAGGTCAAGTAAGACTCTACTATTAGGCCCTTTGTCACTTAGAATGTTGGGAAAATTGGATTTGTGTGGTTTGATTGCTTGATTATGCTCAATTATGCTTAAAACCCTAATTATGCAAATATGGAAGCAAACAGACGAATACTGGAAAATGCTCCTATAGAAAGATGTAAAATAACTGACAAATGTGTATAATTTCTAACGTTCAGGAAGCAGAACAGTCAGGGACTAATGAGTGGGTGCCCTAATCCAGTGCCATGCTTTTTGTCAGGATATGGGAACTTTATCTACAAATTGTTCCTGCTATCTAAGAGATTATTCTGTTGTATGATCCAGAGGACTAATGAGCAGGCGCCCGAGTCCAGGTCCCTATTTTCAGCTTTGATCTGCAATTCTGACACTTTGCAACTCCACTTTTCCTACTTCTTCAACCTATAACTTGCAATCATGGAGAAATAGGGAGGAGGTTGTGGTGTTCAGAGGCTTGCCTCAGTCAAGCCCTGGAGAGACATTCAAGTCTTCTGAACACCGTTGTTAGATAGAGAGTGCATGCCCTTGGAGGACAGAGGCAAATCTCAAATGATAAATGCTTGAAAAGACAAATGATATAACCTTGTAGTGAAGATCTCATTAAAGGAAGAAGCTCTTCATTCCATGAGGAGATGGATGCTCAAATTTGCAAATACAAACATATAAACAACACAATATCTGCTTTAACACACAATGAATGCCTTGAATCACTTCTACACCAACTCATAAATCAAAATTGCCATTTAGTAATCATCTAATTTACAAATGAATGCCTAAAAATGCTTATATATGCAACTACAAACACTCCCACTAAGAATTTTTTAATTCAAACTTATTGTGTCGGCATAGGACCAAAATAACAGTCACAAGGTGACACTTAAAATTTGGGCCTATCCCAAAATATGGTAGGACTAGGGTGTGGGCACCCAAGTCCTCCCTCCGTATTTTAGGCAGGGTCTATCTCAAGTGGTCCCCCTAGGTCCTATTTTCCATAACACTTAGGAGTTTTCTCATCGGGATGCCAAAATATGATGCAAGATGTCATAAATGGAGATTAAAGACCTAGGAGCTAAACCTTAAGAGGGAAAAGCCCCCAAGGGGACATTTTCTAACATTACATTTAGCCCCCACTTTAATGTATGTATAAATACAAGGCCAATACATGCATTAAAGTATGGTCAACAAACACAACAAACACAACAAACATGCCAAGCACAGAGAAGACACGCCAATCATAGAGAAGGAAAGAATAGGCACGCAAATCACAGAGAACACAGTTACAGTCACGCAAAACATGGAGAATACAACATTGAATATATAGAAGATAGTAAATGCATAGAAGACATGAATGATTTATTTTCCTTTTCTTTTTCTCATATATATAAAATGCAGATGCAAGTATGAGGAAAGTAAAGACACCACCCATAATGCAAGAAACACTCATCGCGCTGGCCTTCAAACTGCATATGGGGAAACACACATGCAAGACATGCCAAACCTCCCATAATGTAGGAAGCACTCATCATGCTAGTCTTTAAACTACACATGGGGCAACAGACATGCCAAACAAATCAAGCACACCAAACACACACACTTGGAAAACATGGAGAAAACATGGCAGATAAGCGATGGAGTGTTCCTATTTCTAGGCTCATCACCATCTCAGGCACATTACAGGTATACATTGATGATTGGGCTTCACCACAACAATCGTCGAAGACACACTTAAGGGTTGAGTTAGTCACAGAACTGCTCCCCACCTCTGCAGAGGACTTTTGAAAATGATAGGATGTGCACTCTCTTTAAGAAATACACCATCCCTACCTCCGTAGAGGGCTTAAGATGATTAATGATTGATTGATTGATTGCAAACAAACTCAGAGTGTAGGAGTACTCATCGTACTAGTCTTTAAACTGCACCTAAGGACAAGCACATTGCTAACATCTACAATAGACAACTTACCTTATATATGCCCCACCTTAAGGTGGTTGATATCAGATATCTATATCAAGCACGTTAAGGTAGGAAGAAAACACACAAGGGAACATGGACTCTCGCAAAGCTCATGCCCCCTAGAGGTGACATGTACTTTATGATCACCAAATGTTCCTACAAACACATCCCTGCAAGAAACATGTTAGTGTCCATAATTATGATAAACAATAATGCATATGATCAATCACACAAAGAGCTGAGGTTATACTATGAATTCGGAGATCAAGTATAACCATGGGGCTATATCACGAAAATCTCAGAACTGAGTGTCACTAAGGTGAGATTCAAAGACAAACAAAGTGTACGGAGCAATAGTATTGTTAAGGTTTATAAGTGAGATAGAACATCATCAAAATCACTATGCAAAAAGCATGGAGTGCTTCTACTACCTAAGTGTCAGATAATATATTACAACCCCATCATCATATTAGGAACTAAGTCCAATTTTTTATTTCTCACTAAAGGGATGCTAGGTTCGCCTCAGTATAAATGTTTTTCATCATCTGCCCGCTAGATAGAAACACTAGAGGAAGGGAAACAATAAATAAGAGAGGAGAAACAAGTGTCTTAGGGATAATCATGTAGGAGGGTGCCCCTAAGTCACCAACCGCAATGCTATGTCCGTAAGACACAACACACGACTATGAAAATAGAGAGAGGCAATATAGAAGAATGATGATACAAATAGACGAATGTCACAACAGAGGTAGTCTCCTAGTATCCTAGACCTTACAAGAGAATCAAGGGTCATCCTAGGAGGCCTAAAAAACACATAACACATCACAGGGGAAACACATCATGAGAGATAAAGGGTTAGAAATACTTACCTGGTAGGATCTTCGAATTAAATTTTAGAGCCTACGAACCTCTTAGAGAGGTACTCGATCATATTTAATGCAAAGTTTGAGTGGTTTATACTAGTTTGGTAACATAGATGTAATAAGATACAGTGGTGATGCTATTATCCAGGGTTGTTGACATTCAGTGATGCTCCTGATGTTCATGGTTGGATGTCATGCCTTGATCAGTGTCAAGTCAAGTTGTTTTGAGCATGCTTATGGTTAACAAAGATGAATTGATGATGAGATACTAAGATGAGAATTAGAAGCACTAAGATGAATGATGATGCATTAAACTATGTTGAGGATGAGAAGATGGTGTTGAGGGCTTGTGGCATGTTGTATGATCCTTCTTGTTGTTCCTAAGGATGTATGTGTTGTTATATGAAGGGTTTGGCCTCTAGAAGTCTGTAAAGGTTTATGTTGCAGAGAATTGCCTGAAGACTATCTGATAAAATACTTCGCATTCCTTTGCATTTGAAGCTATGGTCATGCAGTTCAAAAGTTAAGTTAAGGATGCTACACATATGCTAAATCCAAAGTTTAAGATCATTCTCTTCTCCGTAGTGAAAGATACAAGTGATTGAGTTTTGGTCCACGCTCTGGTAGTATAGTGTGTTGGTGAAGATAGTTTGGAATACTCTGCATTCCTCCATAGTGATAGATATGGATGTGTGGTTTTGATGATTTGTTCACAACAATGCATGAGTGCATCCATATGAGTTTCAAGTGCTGTGGAACTCTGTAATCTTAGTTTTCAAATGACAGTTCTGATACAAATGGCTCTGGAAGCCTAATTATTCTCAGGATATTGTTTGAGTACTTGTGCTCATTGGAGATTGCATAGATAAGTCATATGAGTTTGTGTGGACATTTTACATATCTCAAGACATTTCAAGTTTGAAGATCATGAAGATCCTTCTTGTTTCTAGTACTGCAAAATGTTTTTCAAGTCAGAATGTGAAGAGTTGTTATTGTTGAAGTCATATTGAGTATGTTGATGTGCACCAACCTGTTGTTGTATGAATTGGTACATTGGCTGATGGAAGATGATCTTGATGACCTTTTGATGATTCTAGTTACTCCATAAGATGTTTTTTTGATCTCTCTGGAACTAGTTACGGTCCAGAATGATGATATTGCTAGGTTATGCCTCTGTCTAGCCGATTAAAGAATGTTGAAGGTATGCACAACAAAGTTCTTACTATGTAGAGTTTAAGAAGTATTTGGAGATGTTGTATAGGTCCTGTCGACTCATATGGAAGAAGAACAAGCATTTTTTTATCATTCATGAGTACCACCAAGTTGAAATGACCATTGTACTACAAGCTTCATTCTTTCTTGCTTAAGGAGACCTAATTCAAATTTGTGAAGTGTGCGGATGTTATTCCTTGAAGAATGATGTTGGGAAGACTCTTTAGGACTGAACTAATCATGTATTGAGATCCATAAGGCACGTGTTTCCTTCTGGAGTAGTGTGTAGTTCATGATAGGGCTTACCCTATGCACGTTTCATGTTGTGTGATCTCTGGATGACTTGTAAAATGTAATATTTTTGTTGTATTGGCTGACTTGTAATGAAATCAATGTAATGTCATGTATATATCGTAAACTTAGTTGGTCTAGGTGTAGTATGATTGTATAGATGAATTTTAGATTGTAAAGAGCAGAGCATGAATATCATATGCATTATGATGTATGACTGAAGGAGGAAGAAAAAGGTGTTAGAGGCTATCCTGATTCATCTTGAAGCCATTTTTGTGATAGGAAAGAAGTGAAGAATGTGCCTAATTGATCCAATCGGCAGAAGAAACAAAATTCTAATCATCAAAGGTGTAAGCTTCAATGGTAGTTTTTAGGCAGTAGGACTATCATACTGAAATAATTTTTGAGTTCTTTCTCATTTCAGGTAGTAGTTGGGTCCTTGGGTTGTAGCCCTAAAACATAGTTTTCAGGGAGTTGTATCTTCCTTGGAAGTGACCCTAAAACAAAGTCTTCAGGGAGTAGTAGCTTACTTGGGTTGTAGCCCTAAAATAAAGTCAACAGGGAGTAGTAGCTTCCTTGGGTTGTAGCCCTAAAATAAAGTCAACAGAGAGTAGTAGCTTCCTTGGGTTGTAGCCCTAAAACAAAGTTGTAATCTTCATATACTGTGAGTTAATCCTCACTATGGTTTTTCCCTTCTTGGGTCTTCCACATATATCTGGTGTTATGTGTTGATGTGCATTGTGTTGATCTTTCATGTTTATGTTAATGTTGTAATGCTTAATTCTTAATTTGCTTTGAAGGTTTTAAAGTTTGATTGGATACCGATTCACCCCCCCTCTCAGTATCCTGGTGTGCTCAAGACAACCTAGATGATAAGGTTGGTCAAATAGAGGGTGGGGTAAGACATCCCATCATGACACCATATATAGACCTCTGATTTCTCATACACATATTTATACATCTCATGGATATATAGAAATTCCTCTATAATAAAATTTACTAGGAAAGTGGGGTCAATTAGGACACCCTTTACGAGTTCCCCATTGAACCCAACAGAAATATAGAGAGGACCCTCATATATCTCGGTAGGGATGTCAGAGGAAGAGAAGGAAATGATAGTTTTTGGAATGAAATGATCTCAAACAGGTTGAGACTAAATGTCAACCATTCCTAACATTTGGGTAAAGGAAGAAGAAGAGGGAATGTTAGGAGTTCTATCTAGCACCACAGATGGTGAAGCAAGGTCAAAGAAGTTAGAAGATACTTGGATGACATTTTGGTCGATGAGGTCTTGCACTATGTGCTTGAGATGCAAACATCTTTCAGTGTCATGACCAGGGACTCTGTGGAACTGACAAAAGACATTCTAGTCATAAGAAGGCAACAAGGGTTTATGGGTATCAAGAGGATGAATGGGTGGTAGCTACACTAAATTATTATTCAAGAGCTGCTGCAAAATAAAATAAAGAGACTCCATGAGAGGAGTAAACTTATGATTATTTGTGTTTTTAGGATCAAAGAGGGCTAGAGTAGCCTGAGAAGGTGTTGTAGATACTACATTATTTATTACTATTGAAACATTATTTTTAAAGAAAATTGTATTCTTTTATAGTTATTGAAAGAAGAAGAAACCCCAGAATGATCAATAAGAGATGGTGAAGTAGACACCTCAAATTGGCTAATGGACTGTTGATAGTCACAAAGTGTTGTACATAAATGTGCGAATGATTGATACTTCATTAATAAAATCTTATCTGTTATATGTGGCTACAATTTTCTAATGAAAACTTGCTACACATTAGAGTCTGGTAGGGCATAAGGAATTTGTGAAAAGAGTGTTTTATAATGACAGATGAAATTAGTTACTTTTTCATTTGCTCCCTGTCAACAATGAACGAGGTCAGTAAACATGACATGTGGTCCAATGTTAGCCTAAAAATGTTGCAAGAACTAATTTACCAACTATTCAAAAGAAACAATGGAATGATCAGGAAGTGAATAAAACTAGTCCAACACAGTGTCTTTCAATGACCATGGGAATAGTTTCATTAATAGAGCATCCTAAAAAATGAAATCACTACACGAAGAAGTGAAGGAAGATACGTGTGTCTAAGGGTCTCATTTTCCATAGAATACTTTTCAAAGATGGGTGCCTCAAAGCTCTAGGGGGAGGGGGTAGCAATAATGGCAAGTGAAATCAGACTGTGTTTGTAGTAAGAAGGAACAAGAGGTTGTGTGAATGATGTAGAGAATGAGGCAAGCTACTGCTAAAGGGAACCAATGTTTTGAAGTAGTTGGTTGATGATGAGATCAATAGTGTGGGTGGGCACAAGGAGAAAAGTGAAAGCCAGAGAGAGATATAATTTTTGAGAATCTCTAAGGGCACCATTAGGAAAAATAAATTGTAATGGACACAAGAATGAAACAAAACCATACTGGTTAATGGGGTTCACATATCCTCCAGACAAGCTAGTAACTACACTTCCATGTTGTGTAGTAGTGGTATCCAATTGTGAAGATGTGAAAATTTACATTTCTAAAGTAGGAAGAGGAACAAAAAGTTGATTACCTATTATGTTTGAGTGAGAGTCTTGAAGTTCTGCAACATAGCTCGCCAACAATGGTGTGTCAATGTGCACGGTATGGGTGATACCACATAGGAAATCAAGACCTTTATGATTATTAGTTAACAAAAATGAAGAGCATCAACTAGAGGAATAACAAACCTAGGCAAGTCCTCATGACATAAAAAATCTTGGAAATCAACCAATGGTGATCTAGCTCATGAATCTATTGCAGTGGGACATAGCCTAAGGTGGCCTCATGATCGAAAGTTGCCTTTTCATCATGGGAACTAGTCATTGGAACAATGGTGAAAGAAGAAAAATGAAGGGTTATTGAATCAAAAGATAAGTTTACAAAATTTGGGATTGAACGAATTGGAGTGTTAAGGGCACCAAATTGAGCCATTATAGAAAAATGGTGTAAACTTCTATGAACAATGTATTAATAATTAGAGGACTGGGTTGTGAAGCTCATAAATAGAGTTTTGGCTTCACAACATACAGTATAATGTGATGAAATAAAATTTATTTTGATTTAAATGTTTGAGAGAGATTTTGAAAAGATGTTTATAAGTTTAAATGAAAAACAAAGTTATATGTGCAAGACGGTGAGTTCACCAATATGTAGATGATGAAAAATTACACCTTGATCAAACATGTTAATCAAGGGAACTTTTCAATACAACTACACTAAGGTCATGCTTAGTTTTTTGCTATCTAATTGTTTATAAAGACTAATGTCAGTAGACCCACTTTGTGCTAAAGATGTGAAAATAGAAACTACACTAGTTGTTTAAATCATGAATAAAAATTTAGAGAATACTGGAAATGCACTACTAAAGATAAAATTTCTGAATTTCAAGTACATAATGGAAAAGAGGGCTCACAGAGGAATCTATCACCGAACGATGGAGGCCACTACCAAGGATGTGAATGCATCACGAGGACATATGTACATCATGTTGTAGTCCTAAAAGCTAGAGAAATAAAAAGATTTAGTCCAGTTTGATCTCCTATGATCACCTACATAGTACGACACTAAATAAAAAACCTATTCAGTAATTCTCCAGGTGACAAGAAATAAACAACACCTAAAAGATATATAATAACTTTGAAATAAATGGAATGAATAACAATGAAGTAAATGGAAATGGAGTAAGAGGATACAAAACTAGATATGAAGAATGAAGCTCTCTACTCAAATTTAACACCTAGAAGAGAAAACAAAAAAAAGGTTTGGGACTACTTAGGGGCTTGCCTTCAGGTCAAGACCCTATTTGGTCTTTTGACCTCCACGGGCAGCCAATATGAAGAAATATCAAAAAAGAGTATGTGTGTGCTCTTACTTCTTAAGCATTTTTAAGAAATAAATAGTAGTAACAAATGAAATTTGCAAATAAACTAATCTATTCAAGGCTAAGTGAACAAACTAGTGCAAATGACTATGAAAAAATAAAGGATGATGAAATGTAATCACACAATACAACTTCCAACAATGAGGTTACATATATATAATGAATTCAAAGAGAGAAATATGAAACCTAATCACTTCTGAGATGAAACACAATCTACCTAGTTGGAGTGGCTTAACTAGTAAGCAATGATTTCATACAACCCTACAAAAAAGAGTAGAAAATCCTCCAAGAGCTCACATGAAAATGCACCAAAAGATTTTAATTGAAATGGAGACTTGAAGAAGCACAATAGGACATTGTAGGAGATCACCAAGAGAGATAAATCTTCATAAAAGTTCACAAAAAGTTACAAAGCCAAGAGAGTTCACTCACAATACATGAGAACCAAAGGTAAAATTCAAAAATCACCATACAAGAGGGAAAAGCCAAAGATAGAGTCAAATAGAGATATTATGAGAGATAGAAAGGCATTAGTAGAATCTCAAATCATCATTGGAGGTAGCCAGTAATGCCTAGAAATGATCACTTGGTGCCACATAGATGCAGGAAGCTAGCACGCCATGTAGACATCTACACTATGCACTCATGTCTAGGAAACTTTAGTTCTTAGTGACATGGAACACCATCGGATGATGACATAAACAAAGCATTAAAACAAAACTTCATAGAAATAAACACAAAGAGTTGAACATAACACAAAATAATGTGTGGTTATAGAAAAAAAAGCTAAGGAAAGGCTAAAATGAACCTAAAAACATGCTAGGGGAGTGGACACCAAAGTGGTTGCAAAATGTAGTGTGAAATTACAAGGGTGTGCAATTTTTGACTTTACACTTAGATGAAAGCATAAAATATCATGATAATGAAAGAGCCAATTAAAAAAAATACAACAAAACCTGACAAAAGTCAACGCCTTAGCAAATACATTACAAGTCAAACTCGACAAATAGAAATAAAAAGTAGAATTGTTGGAACATAAAATAGAGGAAGAGAGAAAAACACTAAAAAACTACTTCTAGAGCTTTAAAAAGTAGAAAATGAAATAAAGTATTCCCAAAATAAAGTATCTAAATTTCATATGAAAATAATGATTCATATAAAACAAAAAAATTGAGGAAATAATGCAAAGAATTGATGATTTGTCTCAACTGTTTGAATTGATCGAGGGTCTAGTAGTACAAAATATGAATCTCAAACAATATGTTCTTCACAATAAAAGCATGACTTCAAGAAAGAAAATTGCAAAGAAATTTTTGCAAACAATATACAAAATTAGTGACAATGAATTGGTATCCAAAGGAATTCATGCAGATTGATGCCTCAATAAAGGTGTCATCTATCATTCAAAAGTGTGTGAAGCTAGGTGAAACACATGAATTTATCGATCAGGCTGCAAAAATGATGTGGAAGCTATATAAAAAGCTAGAATGCTTGAAAGAACTTGGTTTGCCATTGGCTTTGAACACAACAAAGTGATACATTAGAAAGGGTGATTTCAAAAAGAAGATGGAAGATACAATTGAAGTTGGATAAGGACCGGTTTCCTCATAAGCTAGATGAGGCAAACTTTGTGGATTCCATCAAACCATTGATAACCTTATTTTTCATATATGAGGCCTCATAGACCATTATTTTAGCTTCTGTTAGTGGAAAATGTGAACAATAGCATTAAACAACTAAACAATCTAATAACTCAATGGAAATAAGACAAATGCAATCAAACAAAAGATAATACCTTTGCAACCAAATTTACCATGTGCTTTCCATTGTTGCCTACTTTCTTTGATCTTGTATGATTTGAAGCTCTCAGAAGTGTGTGCTTCCTTGCTGTTGAAGATGACAAAGATTGAATGACGTGTGATAGGAATGTGCAATGGAGACTAAACTACAATGCAACTATAATGAATATGGATGATTGATAATGGAGACATGGTGATGATAATGAAATGATAATGCAAATGCAATGAAGGTGATTTTGCCAAAGGCACGCTGGTATGATTTTGGTAGAGTAAGATTACGAATGCTTGAGTGGATGCAAAATGGGTGTGAGAACCTTGCTTATATAGGCTCAAGAGAGGCCAAGTCCAAGTGTCAATAGATCCATGACTGGAGGAATTACCTGTGAGGTGTATAGTTGAGGAAGCTTGAGGGAATGTGTGTGAATCAGAAGAGGACAAGTGTCTAAGCCTTCTTTAGGAGTTAAGGGAGTTAACAGAATAGATTGAAGAGTTAACTGAGATGATTGATCAGTTAACTGGGTTGATTGGGGAGTCAACAAAATAGATTGACTAATGAACTCAATTGACTAATTAGTTAACTGATTTGATTGATGAGTTAACTAATTTGACTGGAGGATAAATAGGACAAGTGGGTAAGGGGATATTAGCTAATTAAATATTAAAATATTTAATTATGTGTGTAACCTGGTGAGATGGATTTATGAAATTAGGACTTTTGAATAGAAGAATTTAGGATTATTTAATTATATGGGACATTAGAATAATTAGGGAATTTAATTAAATAAAATGATTTTATTTAATTATTGGAGGGATGTACCGATAAGGGCATGGTTCGGTGGTTAAGTCGCTCGGTTGTAGTGGCGGCCACAAGAGTTCAAACCCCCGTTGGGCCAACGAGCTCATAGGTTTGATGTGTTCTTGCTAGGGGATGAGGTCCCCCATGTTGTGGCCTCACCGATTCATAGCTCCGGGCAAAAGCGTTGCTGTGGAGCTAGAGGGCATGTCGCACCAGCATCATCAGTCACGTTAAAAGTTTACCAGGCACATTATCTTTAAAAATTTTTTTATTGGAGGGATGTGAATCATTTAAATAAATTAGGATATTTATTTAATTGATAGAGGAATGAGAATAAAATAAATATTAAAATATTTATTTAATTTGACTTAGTCATTTTTAGGTGTATAGATTTTGCCCCTCTTTGATGCAATGTGTTTTATCACATTGTTTCAAAGAATTAAATTTTTTTGCAATTGATACATGCCCCAGTTTGCCCCTGGTATAGGTTAATGATGATAGGATGCCCCCTTAGGAGATTGGACGGGAAGAAAGTGATGATAGGATGATGGACGATCTCACGATGAGATAGGTTGGAAGGATAGACTGGAGAAGAAATTGGTTGATGTAGAAGAAAAATGCGACAAAAAATGGGAAAAATAGTAAGTACACTTTGAATTTTAGCTTAGGTGCATTTATTGCGGTCAAAAATCTAGGTCAAACTTAGGTGTCTTGAATGCACAACAGAAGTGAATCTGCGCATTTACCTTGCAATTTGGCACAAATGACCTAATTATGTGCAAATACAAGCAGAATCTGCTCAAATACTAGGTTTGCACAAATGAATGTCAGTCTTATGCAAATACAAAGGGTTTCTATGCATTTAAGTTATTGTTGTGCATTTGTTATGATGCTACGCAAATGTTGTAAAGCTGCACAAATGTGGTATGAATCCACACATTTGAATAATCCTACACAAATAAAGGGGGATGTTGCACATTCACCTTAAAGCTGCACAAATGCCTTACAGAACTGTGCATTTGTTGTTGGTAGCAAAATACTTAGGAATTTGATAAAGTCAGCATCGAAGTCGATGTTCGTCAACTGACAATGCATCGCTGATATTGATAGAATCTCAGAACAGATGATAGGATAGATATCTTGATAAAATAGCTAAGTATTTGATGCTTGATTGATAGATTTGCAGTTTAGTAGATTATGTTTGCTTAATGCACGTTTAGCTGATTGCAGGAGGAGTTGAATGATGTACTCATGCCTCAAGAGCAATTTTTAGTGACACAGATGTTGAGGCCTTGTTAGAGCTTGACCGTCTGGTACTAAGATTAGCAGGTTTGTCATATGTTTGCTTTATGCCAAAGATTCGGATAAATCTTGGTATGTTGATGGTACTGTTAGAGCTTTATCACAATGAGGATGGGAAATTTCACCTTCCTACTGGGGAGATTATGGTGACACTGGAGGATGTCCATCAGATTCTGTACATTCTGATAGATGGAGAGCTTGTTGAGTATGAGTCTCAAATAGTGATGCAGAGTACAACCCAGAAGAAGCATATGAACCCGGTCAAAGACGCTTTGGAGCCTACAAGACAGCAAATTGAGAATATATCGGCAAGACCAGTTGAATGTCACACTGAAAAATACAAACTCATTGCCTATCGGCAAGACACTACCCCGTTAGTCAAGCTCAAAACTCTTTCGCCAACCTGGTTAGTCATTCTGATGAGCGGCCTCTGAAAATACTCCATCGGCAAGATAAAACATAATGTCTCACTGATATGCCCTTATCGGTCTGACAATGACTATCGACACATCACAATGCAACTCACTCTGATGCCCAGGTCACACCGATGAAGTCTTCATTAGATTTGCCTATCGGCATGACATCGCCTATTGGTGAATTCTTTGAAACTCCTGCCGACGCCTTCACCTCACACCGATGAGCCTAACACATAACCGTCGGCATTGAAACGATGAACCGGTTCAATCCAATGGTTCAACGGCTAGGTTCAACCTGATGGTTCAACGACTAGGTTCAATCTGAAGGTTCAACACCTAGGTTCAATCTGAAGGTTCAACGATGAGGTTTAATCTGAAGGTTCAACACCTAGGTTCAATCTGAAGGTTCAACGGTGAGGTTCAATAGAGACTGAAAATACATTCTTCCCTTGCTATCGGCAAGACGTTTACTTTTGTCTCACCGAAGTAGTTCTCCTCTTACCTATCGACAAGACAATAACTATCGGCCCACCTTTCTTCAGTGTTCACCGATACTGAATGTCATGCCAAACACTTATCACCAGCTACTCTGTCGGTGAGACTCCCATGTTTGTCACCCCGATGGACTTAGTGCATACCGTCATCGGTGAGACTTACTACCATCGGACCAACACACTTCCTCTTTGCCGATGCCCTGACTCTCACTGATGGGCCGAATACAGAATACCTACAGAAAGATTACTTCATACAGGTGACGGGTATTCACAACTGGTGTTTTCCCACCATGTAACAGCAAAACATTCAATCAATACACACTGGACATATACACCAATGGAAATTGCAACAACGAGAGACACTGAGAGATTTCTTGAAGTGGTTCTGCAATTCCTAACCTTCCATACCTAGAACAAATAAACAAAGTTGGGGAATTAATCTACAAGTCCATTCCACTGATTTCCCCCAAAATCTACTAGTGGAATGGATTTATCTAGTTAATTCGACCACAGAAGCACAAAACTAAATTATATACAAACCCTACACAGAATGAATTTCTACACAGAGTATCTACACTGGATATCTACACAGTATTCAGAATCTGGAAAGAAAATAAATTGCAGAACTTCTACTCCTTCTTGATGTTTAGAAATTACATTTTCAACTGTTCAGAGACCAGACCCAAAAACTACCACCCTCTCCTCTACAAAAGGTTTTCCCCTTTTTATCTTTCCCAATGCGAGGGACTGACATTCCCCTCTGTTTCTGGGATTTGATCTTTTCAAAATTATAGGTGGAAACCCTTAATCTATTACAAATGACATCTGTTTTGCATAAGACAGCAAAACTCTTAAAGCTAAGACACCTTGATTATCTTTCCCTTAATCCAAACTGTCAATAAATGTCAAGTTTGGAGTTTACCAACATGAAATGCTAATAGAGAATGTTACATTTTTGAAGATGCTATAAGGTAACATAAAATGTCAAAAACTATATTAGTCTTCTTCCTCTCCCTCTTGTGTATGTTGATCCAATTGAAGGGGTGCCCCTGCACCAAATAGGGGCTTGATTAGATGACTGCTGTGAGGTTTTTGATGAGGACACCATCAAGGGTACAGAGGTCAGCTGGGCAGACATGGCTGCCTATTACGAGCCTCTTCTGTCAGTCGTTGCTGGGTTGATCGGAGGGATAGTGTGCCCCAATAGGAGATCACATGGGTTTGTGGTTAGATGGGGGAGGACTCTGGAGCGGATTGTTACTGAGGGGACTTAGTTTGCTTAGGGTCCTTGCTTGCTTGCACACCTCTACCATGACTTGCATCAGTTTGTTTATGATGGTGCAGCTAGTTTGTCATGTGGGGTATCACTGTTGCAACTTTGGGCTTGGTGACACATTGCAATCATGCGACCTATTGTTATGGCTCCTCGATGCCGGGATCAGCTTTATTCGTATATGTTCCAGGAGAGTCTTTCCTAGCCCAAGCTAGGGAAGCTAGAGTACTAGCAGCATGCATTTGATAATGTCGACTTAGTTATTTGGCACCCTTACCTAGATTGCGAGGTATGGGAGGATGACATAGTAGAGTTACCATTTTATTTTCAGACTAGATGGCTTATAGGGAGGACTCCCTACATTTTAGAGAGGCACATCATTTCTTGTGTGTACCGGCAGTTTGGCAGGATCCAAGGGATGCCCCAAGGGAATGCCATCTTTGCTAGGATGTAGAAGGAGCATCCTTGATGGGGTCTTGGAACTTCATTTGAGTAGGCTCGGTCAGAGTTTCTATAGCTTCCATATCAGCCATGGTCTATGAGATGATCAGTTGCAGATGCTGGCATGACACAGGATTACACAGCTTGGTTCGCAGCACACCCATTCCCTCGATACTTAGGATCTGGAGAGAGAGCCTTGAGACTAGACAATCGGGAGGAGGATGAGGAGGGGCCTTGACAGCGATGGGGGGACAAGGCAACAAAGGTGGCGGGGATGGGGGTGATGATGGCAGAGATGGTGGAAGAGGTGGTGGTGGAGGTGATGATGGCGGAGGTGGTGGAGGAGGTGGGGATGATGGGAGTGATGGAGATGGTGGAGATGGTAGGCAGGTATGCCGGTGGATTGACATAGATCCTGCCTAGTAGGTACATGTATAGGTTGGACAGATGCTGCCTCCTGGATAGGCACAGGCACAGGTTGGACAGATGTCACCTCCTAGACAGGCACAGGCATAGGTTGGACAGATGCCACCTCCTGGATAGGCACAGGGACAAGGGGATGGTGAGGTTGCAGCCCTACAAGCTTAGGTAGCTCAGCAGTAGGTATAGATAATGTAGATGCAAATGTAGTTAGGGTGGGTGCACAAACAGATCACCCAGCTGCAAGGTGAGGTATAGATAGCGAGACTGGAGAGGGATACCGCCATCCAATGCTATACTAGGGCAGAGGGGCTACTTGAGCAGGTGTAGCAGACTACAGCATAGGGGCCTATAGGACATACAGTGGCAGAGATGATCAGGGTGGCCAGGAGATATTCTACTAGCAAGGGTTATACGAGTAGGCCGTGCCTCCAGAGCGGTGAGCAAGTAGTTTCCAACCTAGCTACTGTAGTAGGTCTCACATGACTTTCACAGAGAGTGGAGGAGTGATGGGACCACAGAGGGGAGCATCAGGTGTAGGTACATTAGGGGGGTGGAGATAGATAGCCACAACAGACACAACAGACACAGCAAGCAGCGCCACCTAGGTACCTTCTAGGACTTGCATCATTTTAGCAGTATTTATTTTGTATACACCACATTGTGGACATTCGAGATGTACTTATGTTTTTGATATCATTATATACTTGGACTTTTATTATTATTTTGATATATGATGATGATCTATATGAGTTAGGGGTACTACATGCATGTGTTCCTATGGATGGATTTTATTTATTATGTTTATGGTTGAATGTGATGCTTCTAACATGTTTATGCAACCCTATGATGCACTTGATATCTATGGGACAAGATGCTTTTATGTGGTACATGATGGACATGATGGATTATATGCATGCTTATGATTCTATATGCCGATATGTTACTATGATCTGATGCACACTGTGGTGATATTATAGAATGTAACACATGATGGTTTTATTACTTTATGTATGGATGATGATTTAATATGCAAACACTATGATATCTATGTTTTTTGTAAATTTTTTATTTGAAATGTTTATGCAATCTATGTGGATAAATGACATGACTATTGTGATCTAAATGTTTAAGGCCACTAATGCACCTATATGATAATGAACTAATGATGCACACACCTATTTATGATATGCAAAATGCTTTTTTTTGTTGTCCAAGTATACTCAATCATAAAATAAAAGAACACTTAGAAGAATTGGACAAAGAAGTGGGATAAATGGAAAAATGGATCTTTTGACACTTGGAATTTTTGACAAGGATGAAATGCTTCTAATGAAATGCAATTTGATATGTATGGATGTGGATTTTGTCATCTTCGTATATAAGTTTTTGAAGTACTTTGTTTCATCAGTGAGCTTTTAAAATGTTGTAAGAAAATACAAGCATCTAGGTATAATTAAACCATGATGACCTGAGCATTACTTACATGGATTTTGATTTAGCAAGTTAATACAAGCATCTAAGTATAATTGAACCAAGATGAACTGAGTATTGCTTTTATATCAACAGATAAGGATTATACCTGTTTCATGTTTAGACACATGATGTCCTCGATGATCATTATGTTGATCATGTCATTAGACAAGGCTTAACATTACTAAAGCTAAACCCACAAAGAACAGACAAAGCAAATTATTATGCCCCCATCATAGCTCCTCTAGTTTTTGACATCCTTGAGTAGCATAAAAAGACATAATAACAAAAATCGTGATATAAGACTTAAAACAACCATTAAACCTTCTTGCCATAGATGTATTTTTCTTGTAATAACTGATAGATTCATGTTTGATGTTTTAGGTAGGCTAGGATTTGTCTGGTGTAGTTTAAATGTCTCTTGTCAAGATGATGTTTAAAAGCTTGCTTTATTGCGCTGTTTGTTGTCTAGTGATAAAACCATGATCCGGTTTGCTTATCCTCTAAGTTATAGCATTCAAAAATCCAATTCACTAACTAGGTCGAGGATTTGCCCCAGTCAAGTAAAGGATGAATTTATTATGAATGAATTGACAATAGACACGAAGAAACGGACCCTAAGGGACTGACCTAGTGCCTCGGGGGCTCATTGATAAATGGCCTTGCCTACGTGATGACGCAGAGGCAACATAGTTTAGGGTACGGACTTTGTGGACCTAGGACCTAGGCGATGGGAAAATGGTGCAGGTACGGATGGACAAAAGGATGGGCGATACGAGATGGAATGGATGGGAAAGGAGCCTCGGGGGTACATCAATGATGGCCTTGCCTATGTGATAGCTTAGAGGCGATGTAGTTCAGCTACAGTTTAATGGATTGGTCAAGGATGGACTACAAGATGGATGCTAGTTTGGGTTGACAGCCTGGTGGGATAAGGTGATAAGGATAAGTGAATAACAGGCCATGGTAGGTATCTCGATATGATTAGATGATTATGGTAAGAAGGGATGGATGAGGAACAAGGTCCTAAAAGATGGAGGAAGCAGTTTATCACAAATAGCGTCTATTTTTAGGTTTTCACCACTTTCTTTTTATTTGCACGGAAGTTAAAATACACATTACACCTGCTTGCCAGGTTTTTATCATGGTACCTATCCAAGGTGCCTCTTTACCAAGTTTTCACCAGAGGATGATTTTTTTTTGCTATTTTTTAGTTTTTTTGATTTTTTTTTATCATTTATTTTTGGTTTATTTTGATTCCTTGCATTGGGGTTTAGGTATAGAACTTGCGAAGATGCATGCTGTTGATGGGATCATTAAGAAGCTCACCTTTTGATGTAGCCAATTGATAAGCACCTGATCCGAAGGTAGCTATGATGACATAAGGACCCAGCGAGTCAGACTCAAACTTACCTTTCTTCTCTTTGTCCTGTTGATTCCTTGGATTTTCTCTTAGAACTAAGTCACCCACCTAGAAGACTTGTGGTTTGACCCTGTGATTATAGCTTCTTGACACTCTCTGTTGGTATGCCTTAAGATGGTTGAAGGTATGTTGTCTTTATTCTTCTAGCAGCTATAACTCTTGGAATCTTGATACTCTGTATTCTTCATCATTTATGACACCCTTTAACAACACCCTAAGGGAAGGTAACTCAACTTCTATAGGCAAGATGGCTTTAGATCCATAAACAAGGGTGTATGATGTCGCACCTATGGGAGTGTGTATACTGGTTCTATAGACCCACAGAGCAGGGTTCAATTGCATATGCTAGTCACAGCCAGCATCATCGATAGTCTTTTTGAGTATTTTTATGATAGTTTTGTTCGATGCCTCAGCTTGGCCATTACCTTGCGGGTAGTATGGAGTGGAAAAGCAATGCTGAATGTGGAATTTATCATAGAGTTGTTTTACATCCTAATTCTTGAAAGGTTACCCATTATCTGTGACAATGAATAATGGAATACAATATCTACATATGATGTAGTTAAGGATGAAAGAGAAGATTTGTTTCCCTATGACATTGGTTAATGCGACGACCTCAATCCACTTCATGAAATACTTAGTGGTGGTGATAATGAAGTTGTGGCCATTGGAGGATGGAGGGTGGATCTTGCCTACTAGATCAAGTCCCCATTAGCAGAAAGGCTAGGGTGTCGATAATGGTTGCAGCTCTTGTGTGGGTGCATGTATGAGGTTCTCGTGGATTTGGAATTTCTTGCACTGCTTCACAAAATCATAGGAGTCTTTTTCCATAGTTGGCCAATAGTATCTGAGACACATGAGTTTCTTCACCAAAGGTAGGACCACTAGAGTGTGTCCCGTATATTCCTTCATGTACCTCACTCAGAGCGGTCTGATATTCCTCACTATCTAAACACCTAAGGAGAGTACCATCTAAACCTCGTTGATACAGGGTGTTTGTGATGATGGTATATTGGGATGTTTGGCGTATGAATGTTCACTTCTAGTTGTTTGATAGGTTGGGTGGTATGGTGTTCTCTTTCAGATAAGTATACACTTTGTCATATAAGGGAGAATCAGATCCTACGATATGGCAAATGATATGGGATTTGGGGGTGTCGCACGCAGGATGGGATACTAGCTCCACTAAGAACTCATAACGAGAATGATTTTTAGGCATGTCGAGGAGGGATGCAATAGTAGCCATTGCATCTTCTGCTTTGTTTTCCAATCTTGGTATCTGTTCGAAGGATATCACAACAAAATATTCTTTGAAATCATCCACCATACTCTTGTATAGTATCAGCTTCTCATCCTTAGTTTGATAATCATCATTTACTGGATTAATGATGAGTTGTGAGTCCCCATACACATGAAGTTCCTTGACCTTCCAATCTACTGCCAACTTTATGCCGATAACTAGTGCTTCATACTTGGCCATATTGTTGGTACATGGAAACATAAGTTTGTATGATTTAGGGATTGTATCTCCATGTGGTGTTACCAACAAGATTCTTACTCTAGATTCATGTTGAGTGTATGACCCATCAAAGTATAGTTTCCAGGTTGTGGTAGTGATGTTGAAGATAGACTCATCTGGAAATTTAAATCTTAGTGGTTGGTCATTTGTCAATGGTGCATCTACCAACTGATTTACAATGACCTACCCCTTTATTGCTCTTCTATCTACATACTCAATATCAAATTCACTGAGCATCATGACCCATTTAGATATTCTACCTGTTAGGGTAGCTTTGCTGAGTAGGTATTTTAATGGATCAATCTTTGCCACTAGCTTAACAGAGTGTGAGAGCATGTAGTGTCGCCACTTTTATGAAGCAAAGATAATGGCAAGGCATGCTCTTTCAATTGGTGTATACTGCAATTCGTAACCTATTAGTGTTCTGCTGATGTAGTAGATTTCTTGTTGATTTCCTTTGTGGTTTTGTTGGGCTAGTAGAGCTCTAAGAGCTGTGGGTGTAGCTAAGATGTAGAGAAGTAATGGTTTTCCCTGAATTGGCGGCATCAAGACTGGTGGGTTCATTAGATATTCCTTCAGATGCTAAAAATCTTGCTCACACCTATCATCCCATTTGAATGGAATGTTTTTGTGTAGGAGATGTGTGAATGGGTGACACTTATCTGCCAGTTGAGAGATAAACCTTCTGATGGACTGTAACTTTCCTTGTAGAGATCATAACTAACTTAGATTCTTAGGTGGCAGTATTTCCATGATTGCTTTTACCTTGGTTAGGTCCACCTCTATTCCATTAGCTGACACGATATATCCAAGGAGTTTACCGGATGTGACTCTGAAAACTCACTTTTTTGGATTTAACCATACATTGAATTGCTCTAATCTTGTGAAGATCTTGTCTAAGACTTGCAAATGTCCTTCTTTGGTAATTGACTTGGCTAGGATGTCATCTACATAATCTTCCATGATGGTGTGCATCATGTCATGAAAGATAGTGGTCATTATGTGTTGGTATGTTGCCCCCGCATTCTTTAGTTTGAATGACATGACTCACCGACAATAGGTACCCCATGGACATGTGAATGTTGTTTTGTGCTGATCCTCTGGTACTATTTTGATTTGGTTATAGCCAGATAATCCATCCATTAATGACAACATGGTGTGCCCTGCCATTAGATCTACAATGATGTCTATGTTTGGCAGAGGAAAATCATCTTTTGGACAAGCCTTGTTTAGGTCTCTGAAGTCATTACATAGTTGAACTCTTCCATCTGGTTTGGAAATAGGAACTATATTTGATATCCATTCTAGATAATCTATTGGTCTGATGAAACCAACATCTAGCAGCTTCTTTAATTCTTCTTTCACCATTAATGCTATTTGTGGGTGCATTTTTCTTAGTTTCTATTTAAGTAGCTTAGTTGTTGGAGCTAGTGAAAGATGATGCATGATAAGATTAGGATCCAATCCCAACATGTCAGCATATGACCAAGCAAAGTTAATCTATTTCTGCTTGAAGAACTTGGTGAATTTTGGCTTTTCTTCTGTAGATAATGATTGTGCCATATGAATTATCCTTCGGCTGTCTGCTGCTCCAATACTGACAGGTTCTGTTGGTTTAATCAAAATTGAGGACCTCTTTTGATGCATTAGATTGGGAAGAGTGTCAAGCCTTTCATCCTTCGGTGCCTCAGAGAGGTTTTCACCATTGGATACACCTTTTATTTTTTTACTATTTTCATGATCTAACACTGTCGTAGAGCAGTTTTCACCATTAGATCAATATTTTATTTCACATTTTTATGACTGAAAGGATTGGCACTCTCTCCAAAGTAAGCATTGTCATTGAGTTCTATGGCGCAGCCAGTTTTGTGATCCCCTATGGGTAGATGGTCCCTAGGCTCTAGGTAATCGATAATAGAATCATCATTTTTGGAATGTATCTAGTTCAAGGGTGGTGTCCTGCAAATCCCAGTCTATCAATTCAGGGTGCACTAGGGGTAATGGATCATTCGGTTGATCTGGTTCAAAGCTAGTAATGGTTAGAATGGAGGAATTGTTTGAATAGGTAGAAGGATTGATAAGGTCTATTATGGTACTCTCCTCAAGCTGGTTCGTCAAGTGTGATATCATACTCTCCTCATGAAATTCACATTTGTCATATTGTGGATCAAACTCTAGCGATCTAGCCCTAAGGTTTTGTCCCTCATGCATCATATGAGTAGAGCTATACTGTTGCACCACATCAACCTCTTTATCTTCGTAAGACTTTTTTGAGAGGTTATTCCATGCATACTCATTGGAATCTATTTCACTCCATTCCTGTAGTTGGTGAAGCTATTCTATGAAGTTAGTGGTAGTTGCTTGTTTGTCTTTTGCTTGAGTTTCACCTTACCTTTGGTTGTCTCCTTACCCTTGTATCCCAACCCAATAGTGTCTTGGGTTGTGGAAGTAGAGGTTTGAATCAGTTCTATGAGACTGTCTTTCCTTAATCCTATGGGGCCATGTCCTTCATATCCCATCCTTTGTAGAATAGAAAATCCTTGTCCATACTGTGTAGTGGGTAGCTTTTGTTGATGATCATTTGGTGTGGTTTCACTATCTTCATCTTTGTAAAGCCATTGTAAAATATATTTTTCATCGCACTCATCCGATAGGTTTCCCCATCTAATGAAAGGACCTTTAGAAGGCTCCATTGACTTGGCTTTGGTCGGTAATGGCTTTCCATATGATCTTGGTGATAGAGGTAGCTATTGCTAGACATAACGATCGTTCAATGACATATTCTCCAACACCTTTGTCCTTGACCTTGACTTTAAGCTCTGATGTTTTGGAGGTAGAAGCTAGAGAACTTGGATCCACATGGCTTGAAGAAGATGAAGCTACTCTATTGTTAGGAATTACTGTTCCAAGTATGGACCTAACTGGTGTTGTCATTGATGTCAACATACTCCTATTGCATTGATGATAAGGATTGGATGAGCTGTATGCTGAGGATACTAAGAAAATTAGTCCTATCAAGAATAGAGAAGATCAGTGAGGCAAAGATCCCAGCTAAGATGAAGATCAGAGGATGTGCTTCAAAGGGTTTGTAGATATGTGCCTTAAGGTGATCCAGTAAAGATTTTAGAGGTCCGCATGAAGATCTGAAGAAGTTATGGCCACTTAAGTAAAACCAGTTTCGGCAGTTGTTTAGAGGTGATAGAGTGACACAGATAGGTCCGGTGAGCTCTGGAAATGCAATATCCTGTTCTGCGGATTTAGGGGAGTGCTTAGGAAGTCAATGTGAATTGACAACTCAATTGGTTCATGGTTTGGAGGTCCGTAAGCATCCTTTCTAATATGGCAGTGATGATAGACTGTGTTCTTGAGGTTCCAGATGAGGGAGAGAATGTTTTCAGTAAGCAGAAGTAGTGTGGATGTTCTTGGTGATTTAGGCAAGCTTGTGGAGGTCTTTGGATTGTGTCCAGTTCATGTTGATGGTCTGCATTGAAGATTGAGCTTGTAATTGAAGAATTACTTCCGGATGATGTTCTTCCCAAGTCAGGCCGATTGGATGAGTTACACATCCTACGGATGATCTTGAAGAGTTTCTGTGAGGAATGACATGTTCTTAAAGGAAGATTGAAGTCTTGGATCTATGTGGCCGGCAGTGTGTTGATCCGCGTGAAGTCTTTTTGTAATTAGTCATGTTGTATTTATGTATTTGCTCTGTAATGTTTTCTGACTTGGATGATTATCCTTAAGTCGATGTCTTGTATAAATAAGGAGTTGCAAAGTCATTTCAAATGGGTGTTGTAGAGATGAGAGGGTGGTAGAGAGGAGAAAAGTGAAAGGCAGAGCAGAAGTATTGGGATTAAATGGAACTGACTCAAGCATGGTGAAGATGCTATTCTTCAATTCAAGTATGTAATAATTATAATTCTGTAGATAGTCTCTTGTAGGCAGTGGGCCTCTTGTGAGCAGTGTGATCGGGCAGTGAGCCCTAATTAGCATGTGCCATTTTGTTCTTTCTATTCTTCTAATAGAGAATACAATCTTGGGTTAGTCACCCCGTGGTTTTTCCCTTAACTAGGTTTTCCAAGTCAAAATCTTGGTGTCTTATGTGTTAATGTGTTTCTACTCTTGATTTAATGCATTATGTTTCCATGATTGATTTATTATTACACTTCTAAATTAGAAAGTGGAATTAAGTGGTTAATTTCAAGAAAGTGTTAAACAATTGATTCACCCCCCTCTCAGTTGTTTGTCCTAAATCTAACAATTGGTATCAGAGATAAGTTCCTCTAAAAGAGCTTAACTGCTTGAGGAGATCCAGGATGTCGTCCTACAAGAAGGATAGTCCGAGGTTTGATTGTACCAATTTCACTCTTTGGAAAAGTCGCATGGAATGTCACTTGCAATGTATGGGAATGCAGTATTGGATCATGGCTTCAAAGAAGTATACTCCTCCATAGAATGGTCTGAAAATCGTAGATGAAATCAGAGATACTGAAAACAATCTGTAGACTAAAGAAGCTCTTCTAAGTGCCTTGTCTGATTCAGAGCTGACAAATGTTGTTAACCTACAAACTACTTTTGAGATTTCAGAAAAATTGGAACTTCTGCATGGAGACAAGTATGTTAAATGTGCCAAGCTACAGAGTCTGAAAGGAAAATTCAAAAATTTGAAGATGAGAGAAGATGAAAATATCACTACATTTATGCCAAGAGTGAATGAGCTTGTTTGTGGTATTAGATGTGCTGGTGGAGTCTTGGATGAAGATGAGATTGTTGGCAAAGTTCTTAGATCCCTTTCTGATTCTTATAAGTACAAGGTTGCTGCTATTGAAGAATTCAGATCTATTTCAGGTATCACAAGAGATCAATTGGTTGGTAAATTGGCTGCATTTGAATTGACTAAGTTTGGAGGTGCCCCCCTCAAGACTAAATCTGCATTCAAAGCTAGTGCCTCTCTAAATGGAAAATAAAAGTTTGATTCGGGAGAAAACTCTTCAAGAAAATCATCATGGTATGAGAAAGCAAGAAAAGACCTAGAAGAAGATGAAGCAGAAGTTGCTCAACTTGAAGCCCTTATTGCAAAAAGAATGCCAAGAGGATTCGGTAGGTATGAGGGGAAATTACCTTTTAATTGTTTTAACTACAATAAGATTGGTCATTTTGCCTCAAGGTGTTCGGAAAGATTTTCAAGGCCAAATCCTAACAGATCAAGGTTCCAAAAGAATTGTTACTATGTTCATGAAGATGATGATAATGAAGGAGTAACAGATGATGAATCAGAGATAGGAAACAAATTTGGAAGTGACTAGGTGTTTATTGCCATCAAGTAAGAAGATCCAATGCCCTCTAAATCTATCAATCATAAAATTGTAGAAAGAGCTCTGGCTGCCCAAGTTGAAGAAAAGGATGATTGGGTCATTGACAGTGGATGTTCTCACCATATGACAAGTGACAAAAACAAGTTCATAGATTTGGAAAGGTATGAATGAGGAGTGGTAAAGTTTGGTGATAACTCTGTTGGCAGAATCAGAGGAAGAGGAACCATTTCTTTTGATGGAAAGAACAAAACTAGTAATGTACTATATGTTGAAGGTCTGAAGCACAATCTTCTTAGTGTTGGATAGTTGGTGGACAAAGGCTATGATCTCTGATTCAAGAATGGAAAATGCAAGATCTTTGAAAGTTTCAGAATAGAGATTGCATCTGGTACTCAAACAAAAGGAAATATCTTCCATTTGGTCGGTACTGGTAAAAATTGTTTGTTTGTTCAAATTGATCAGAGTTGGTTGTGGCATAGGAGAATGTGTCATGTAAATTTTGATAATATCATCAAGATAAGTAACACCCAAGCTGTGAGAGATCTTCAAAGACTGGTGAAACCTATTAATAGTTTGTGCAAAGAATGTCAGTTGGGTAAGCAGAGTAGAGTCTCATTCAAAAGTAAGGAACAATCTTCTATCAGATTATTTGACTTAGTTCATACTGATCTATGTGGTCTAGAAAGAATCAGGAGTGTGCAAGGTGATAGATACTTCATGCTATTAATTGATGATTACTCCCAGATGATGTGGGTGACTTTTCTGAAAGAGAAATCAGAGGCTCTTGAGAAATTCAAAATATTCAAAGCTATGGTAGAGAATGAAACCAGATTGAACATAAAATGTCTAAGGTCTAATAGAGGTGGAGAATTCACGTCTGGCGAGTTCATAGAGTTCTATGAGAAACATGGAATTAAAAGACAGTTGTCTGCTCCAAGGACACCTTAGCAGAATGGAGTAGTGGAGAGAAAGAACCAGACCATCCAGGAGGCATCTAGAACAATGATGATGGAAGAAAATGTTCCTCAGATCTACTAGAGAGAAGCTGTAAGCACTGCAGTCTACACTCTTAATCAAGTTCAAATAAGAAGTAATACTGGTAAGACTCCTTATGAACTCTGGTTTGGCATCACTCCCACTGTGAAGTATTTTAGAGTTTTTGGTAGCAAATGTTACATTAAAAGAGATGAAGATCTAGGCAAATTTGATGCTAGAAGTGATGAAGGAATATTCTTGGGTTATTCTACTCAAAGCAAAGCATACTAGTGTTATAACAAGAGATTGAGAAATATTATAGAAAGTACAAATGTGAAGGTTGATGAAGGCATTGAAAAACCCTCAAGGTTTTATGAATATGATAAAGATGATTAGAATGATGTTTTGATCGAAGGAGTCCAAGCCCGTTCTGAAATTCAGATCCAAACTGATCCAGTGAATTGTGAAGAAGAGATGAGTTTGAATGAACTTGTTCAAGAAATAGAAGTGCAAGTAAATCCCAAAATTCCTAGGTATGTACGACATAATCACTCTGAAGATTAGATCATAGGTGATAAAACTAAAGGTGTTCTAATAAGAAGAAGGATTGCTCAAGATTCAGAAGAGTATTGTCTGATTTCAAAAATTAAACCTAAGACAGTAAATGAAGCATGCAATGATGAAAACTTGACTAAAGCAATGGAGGAAGAGCTGATGCAAATTAAGAAAAATCACACTTGGGATCTTGTTCCTAGACCTAAAAACAAGAATATGATTGGAACCAAATGGGTCTTCTGGAATAAACTAAATGAGGTTGGTGAAGTAGTCAGAAACAAAGCTAGATTGGTCTACAAGGGTTACTCTCAAATAGAAGGAGTTGATTTTGAAGAAACTTTTGCTCTGGTGGCCATAATTGAAGCAATCAGGTTATTTCTTGCCTTTGCTACCTTCAAAGACTTCAAAGTATATCAGATGGATGTCAAGTTTGCCTTCCTGAACAGTGACTTGGAAGAAGAAGTATTCATTGAGCAACCAGATGGATTTCAATTGTCTAATCATGGTGATATGGTCTGCAAGTTGAAGAAAGCACTGTATGGACTCAAGCAAGCCCCAAGAGCCTAGTATGAAAGATTGGATAAGCATCTTTTGAAAATTGGTTTCAACAAAGGTACTATTGACAGTAATTTGTACTTCAAAATTGATCATGAAAATATCCTGATTGTTGAAGTGTTTGTTGATGATATCATTTTTGAAGGAAGAGATAGTATGTGCAAAACTTTTGCAAATCAAATGAAAAGTGAATTTGAGATGTCCATGCTTGGGGAAATGAATTTTTTCTTGGGTCTGCAAATCATTCAAACAAAGAAAGGAATCTTCATTTCTTAGACCAAATATGTGAAAGAATTGTTGAAGAAATTTGGAATGGAAGACTCAAAGCCAATGAGTACTCCCATGGCAACCAGGTGTAAGTTGAGCAAAGATGATGACTTTCCTAAGGCTGATCAGAAAAAGTATAGGTCAATGATTGGAGGATTGTTGTATCTCACTCAAACAAGACCTGACATTATGAATGTTGTTGGTCTTGTTGCTAGATTCCAAGCTGATCCTAGAGAATCTCATGTCATGGCAATCAAGAGGATTTTTAGATATCTTAAAGGGATAGTTGAGTATGGTTTGTGGTATCCTAGAGATCATAATTTCTCTCTTCATGCATATATAGATGCAGATTGGGTAGGAAATGTGGATGACTGGAAGAGTACCAGTGGTGGAGCATTCTTTTTGGGGAAAAGATTGGTTTCTTGGCTAAGCAAGAAACAAGAGGCAATATCTTTGTCCACAGCTGAAGCAAAATATATTGTAGCAGCAGGTAGTTGCACTCAAGTTTTGTGGATGAAGAAAATGCTAAGAGACATCAGAGTGGAGTATGAGGAACCTATCACAATCTTCTGTGATAACTCAAGTGCAATAAATATATCTAAGAATCCAGTGTTGCATTCAAAGACTAAACATATATCCATCAAGTTTCACTTTTTGAGAGAGCAAGTAAACAAGAATGAAGTCAGATTGGAGTTTGTGCCTTCCAAGGATCAGATTGCATATATTTTTACTAAAACTCTTCCTAAGGACTCTTTTGAGTATCTCAGGGAAAAGTTAGGGGTTATTACCCCTCTAGTTCTGAATTAAGGTGCATTGATGTGCATCAGTCCAGTGGATCTCACAGTCATATCTTGTGGTCCGGATTGATGTTTGGGAAGTTGCCACTCAGGGGAAGCAGCTGGTATGCTTCTAAATTAGTGCAAGTATGTGCCCTTTGCCATTGATGTCAAAGGGGGAGAGAAGACATGTGAAAAACAAGTGGTTTCTGATCAAAGGGGGAGCAGTAAATGAAGAGAAGACATGTGAATGATTGTTGTTGATAGGGGGAGTTGTGTCAGTAAGGAAAAGTTCTTGTCTTGATGGTTAAAATAATTTTTCACATCATATGTTGCTATCAATGACAAAGGGGGAGATTGTTGCAAGTATGGACCTAACTGGTGTTGTCATTGATGTCAACATACTCCTATTGCATTAATGATAAGGATTGGATGAGCTGTATGTTGAGTATACTAAGAAAATTAATCCTATCAGGAACAGAGAAGATCAGTGAAGACAGTGAGGCAAAGATCCCAACTAGGATGAAGATCAAAGGATGCACTTCAAAGGGTTTGTAGATATGTGTCTTAAGGTGATCTAGTGAAGATTTTAGAGGTCCACGTGAAGATCTGAAGAATTTATGGCCACTTAAGTAAAACTGATTCTGGCAGGTGTTTAGAGGTGACAAAGTGACACAGATAGGTCCGGTGAGCTCCGAAAAGGCAATATCCTATTTTGCGAATTTGGGGGAGTGTTTAGGAAGTAAATGTGAATTGAAAACTTAATTGGTTCATGGTCTGGAGGTCCACAAGCATCCTTTCTAATATGACAGTGATGACAGACTATGTTCCTGAGGTTCCGGATGAGGGAGAGAATGTTTTTAGTAAGCAAAAGTAGTGTGGATGTTCTTCGTGATTTAGGCAAGCTTGTGGAGGTCTTTGGATTGTGTCTAGTTTGTGTTGATGGTCTACATTGAAGATTGAGTTCATAATTGAAGAATTACTTTCGGATGATGTTCTTCTCAAGTCAGGCCGACCAGATGAGTTACACATCCTACGGATGATCTTGAAGAGTTTCTGTGAGGAATGGCATGTTCCTAAAGGAAGATTAAAGTCTCAGATCTGTGTGGCCGACAGTGTGTTGATCCACGTGAAGTCTTTTTGTAATTAGTCATGTTGTATTTATGTATTTGCTCTGTAATGTTTGCCGACTTGGATGATTATCCTTAAGTCGATGTCTTGTATAAATAAAGAGTTGCAAAGTCATTTCAAATGGGTGTTGTAGAGATGAGAGGGTGGTAGAGAGGAGAAAAGCGAAAGGCAGAGCAAAAGTATTGAGCTTAAATGGAACTAACTCAAGCATGGTGAAGATGCTATTTTTCAGTTCAAGTATGTAATACTTATAATTCTATAGATAGTGTGTCTCTTGTAGGCAGTGGGCCTCTTGTGAGCAGTGTGCTTGGGCAGTGAGCCCTAATTGGCATGTGCCATTTTGTTCTTTCTATTCTTCTAATGGAGAATATAATCTTGGGTTAGTCACCTCATGGTTTTTCCCTTAACCAGGTTTTCCACGTCAAAATCTTGGTGTCTTATGTGTTAATGTGTTTCTGCTCTTGATTTAATGCATTATTTTTCCATGATTGATTTATTATTACACTTCTGAATTTGAAAGCGGAATTAAGTGGTTAATTTCAAGAAAGTGTTAAACAACTGATTCACCCCCCTCTCAGTTGTTTGTCCTGAATCTAACAATTACCACATCTGGTTTTGATTGGATGTTGTTGCAATACTGAAATGGGTCAGGGTCACCTTGTATGGTAATTTCTTTGCCATCTTGTGGGAACTTGATACATTGATGGTATGTTGACGGAACAACCTTCATTGAATGGATCCAAGGTCTACCTAGAAGAATGTTATATGCTAGCTCCATGTCTAGAACTTGACACACCACATCCTTTACTACCGGTCCCACTCTGATTGGAAAAATAATGGTTCCTTTGGAAGTTCTCTCTTCTTTGTCATACGCCTTGATAGTTATTTTCTTTTTAGGATCAACGACATTTTGTGAAAACCCCAATGCAAGGATTAACTTTAACATGCATATATTTAAACCAGCGCCTCCATCTATTAGAACCCTTTTTATTCAGTGTTTGTGGATTTGCTTGCCTCAATGTGGAGGGATGCATTGTGTGGTTGGTTGATGGACATATCATCTTTCTCTGTGAAAGATAAGAAATGCGGTGTGGTTAGGTGACCTACCATAGCTTGGAATTGCTCTTGAGCAAGACTTGTAGGAACAATCATTTCTAAGAGGGCCTTCTCTAAGATGGCTTTATGAGACAGGGACAGAGGCAATAACTCCAAAATGGATGTGTGTGCGAGTGTTCTATGGAGTTGGTCAAGTATGATGTACTGGTTTGATGTGGATGACGACGTGGGTGTAGCTCCTTATAGAGTAATGTTTCCATGATGAGTGGTCATGTTATAGTCAAGATTTTTGTTGATAGTGATTACATTGATGTGCGAATCACTTTGTGAGATGTGATTAATAGTGTACTTGTAAGAAACATTATTATAGCTTGCTTTGTCAGCACCGTTGTTGTTTTGATTGGATGATCCTCCTTTCTCATAGTGAGGAAGAGGATTTTTGAATGTTATATGCTCTTCTTTAGATGTATGCCCTTCAATTGATACACGTTTTTGATCTAGCACGTCTTGAACGACATGTTTTAGTGCTTGACAGTCATTAGTTTTGTGTCCTTTGTTTCATTGATATTCGCAAAAGTTGGAATCATTCCACCAAGCAGGTTTAAATCTTGGCTCATAATTTTGCACCGCTAGAAGTATTATGAGGTTGTCTGCTATTAACTTCTGAAGGGCGGATTCGAGAGACTCTCCTAGTGGTGTGAATTTTCTCCTAGAAGGAAAGTTTGTAGGTCTTTGTTCATTGCTTGGAAGCTTTTGGATGGTGCATTGTTTTGTGGTTTTGACAAATTGAAGATCGATTGTTTTTGTACCACATTTTTAGCATCTACCACACCATCATTTACAATGGGTTTGTTCTTGGTCCAAAATCATGACTTTTCCACATTGTTGTTAGAACTAGGGGTGTCTTTGTATAGCTTAATTTGCCCCTTTGCTATCAAGGCTTTCTCAATGAGTAGCCCCATTTCAATGACCTTACTAAAAGTAGTTGGGCATTGTATTTGGATTTGATAACTCAGTTACGTGGCTAGGTTGTGAACAAACATTTCTATCATTTGTTTCTCTGGTATGTGGTAGAGACACTTGCTTGCAGGTTGTCTCCATCTTTGTAGGAAAGAGGCGTATGATTCTCCCCCCTTTTTCTTGTTATTACAAAGGTCCAACGTGGAGATTTCATGTTTGATGTTGTAAGAGAAATGTGTTACAAATTTATCACTAGCTCATCAAAAGTGCGGATGCCGGGAGGTAGGCGAGAGAACCATTCCATTGCTTGGCCTCCTAAGCTTTGTGGGAATAGTCGCATAAGATATGTTTCGTTGTGTGTGACTTTTATGCATGCTGTGCTAAATTCCCTTATATGGCCTCTTGGATCACCTTTTTGGTGTAGGAGCACCACTTCAACAAGATAAATATGCACAATAAGGTTTTAGTAAGGATCAGGCATTTCATGTTACTATGTAGCATTTATATGTCTAAATCAAATGTAACATTTTATGTTAGCATTTCATGTTTGTAAACATCAAAACTTACTTTTCAGACATATTGGGTGATGTGAAGGGTTAAACAATGTGTCTTGTCATTAGGAGTTTTGTTGTGTTATGCAAAACAAATGTCATGGGATTAATTAGGGTTTTTGTTAATGATCATTGGAAAATTCAAAATCCCAAAAACAGAGGTGATGGGGTTAACAAAAATGGGGAGAGATGGTCGAGAAAGAGAGTCTTTCATTTTTTTCTGGAACTGATCAAATGTAAGAAGCTGGAACGAAAGAATAGAAAATTCTGCAAATTATATTCTATAAATTTTGAATCTTGTGTGAAATTTTGGTGAACCGAATTGTTCTATTTATTAGCTGTATAGAACCGTTGTATTTTAAATTTTAGTTATTCTGTTGCCGTAATGCAAGGTTAAATCCATTCCACTGGTGGATTTCTGTGAAATCAGTGGAATGGACTTGTAAAGTAGTTTTCCATTTTTTGGTTCATTCTTTTGTTAGATAAACATGGAAATGTAGAAATTGTAGAATTCGTCTCAGAGAAGGTCATCGGCAGGGAAAATTCAATTATACATTTGAAGTACATACATGAAATGTATGTCTAAGATAGTCTATGAATATATCGCACCTGCTGCGAGCCTCATTCTATGTATGCACAGTGGAAAGTGTTTGTGAGTATACTGCGTTGGCATAGCAAAGAGGCATCAGTGTGAGAAGAGTCATTGGGTGGATGAAATTGTGTTGAGTCGACAATATAAAATCTCACCAATTAAGTTGTATCAGGGTGATAACTGAAGGTGTCACCAATGGATAGTTCATCGGCACATCGGCGGAGGGAGGTTCACTATGGCTGATTGTGAATGTCTCACCGATAGAGGAAGTTTGAGGATTGAGTGGTCGGGAAGAGATAAACCATCGGAGGGTGAGTAGAAGGTTTCACTGATAGAGGCAGTCTTACTGAAGGAGAAGTTGGTGTTAGGTATATTGGTATGAGATGTGCATCGGCGGAAGAAGTTGGGAGTCACAGCGAACGACTGGGTCACACCGATAGAAGGCACATCGGTGTAAGAAGTAGGGAGTCTGAGCGATAGTGTTAACATATCGGTGTGAGTTTTGATTTCAACGAGCAAGGAGAAAGCTAGGCTGATAACAAGTGTTTGGCTGATGAACATAACAGTTTTGGTAAGAGGGAGAGCGTCGGGAAGAAAGAATCAAGGAAGGCTGACAAGGTAAGTCAGGCTGACAAGGATAAAGAATCGTAGTTCGGTAAGACGTTGACAGACTCTTGCTGATATTGGAAAAAATAAACATTTTGCATGTTTCCACTAAAGACCTCTGCATCAAAGTGGTATTAGAGCCAAGTTGTGTTCTTTGGGTAGAAGAAGAAGACAAGATGTCAGAAGGAGAAGGATCAAAAATGTACCCAACAAAGATGACCAATGTTGAGTTGACGACCTTAGTAAGAAAGCACATGGTAGAGAGCAAAGCAGATCGAGCTCAGAATCAGGCATTGAAAGAAGAGTTAGAGAAGTTGAGGGACAGAGTAGAGAAGGAAGAGGAAAACTCTAGTGAATGAGAAGACAGGGATGAAGAGGAGATCCCTAAGCAGGAAGAGATAGAGGTTCCTACAGACCAGAGACCCTTACTCAATGCCCTCAAGTCCATGGAAAGAAGGACCATGGATATGAAAATAGACCTACTAGTGTTTGCAAGAAAAATGGAACCTGATTCGGTGATGGAGTGGATAGACTCCTTGAATAATTTCTTTGAGACTAAAGAAATACCAGAACACCAAAGAGTGAAGATGGCTCAGTCCAAAATGAAAGGAGCTACACTGACTTGGTGGAATTTCATCCAAGATGACAGGGTGAAAGAGGGAAAGAACAGAGTTATGACATGGAAGAGAATGATGGCTTTAGTGAAGGAACCCTATGTTCCATTGGATTACAATATCTAGTTACATAAGAGGAAACAAAATTTGAAGTAGAAGGAGCTAGATGTCAGCTCATACATAGAAGAATTCATGAAACTGTGTGTAAAAAAAAAGGTAAGGGAAGGTGAGGAAGAGAAGGTAGCAAGGTACCTTAATGGATTGAGGTTCAACATCCAAGAAGACCTAAATCTGCATAATCCAGATATAGTTCAGAAATGCTACCAATTGGCACTCAAAGTGGAAGAAAAATTAAAGAGAAGGCATGAGCAGAACAATAGAGGTAGAGGAAGGCATCAAAGAGGAGGAAGAAGTCCTTTCAGAGGCAGGGGATTTGGATACCAAGGTGAATCCAATCAAGAGAACAGCAAGGGAGACAACAATCAACATCAAGGGGGAAGTTACAATCAAAGAGGAAATATTAGACACAGAAGACCACCATTTAAGGGGAAATCTCAAGGTAGAGGGCCTATTAGATGTTACAATTGCAATCAAGAAGGCCATATAACCAGCAGATGTCTAGCAAAGACAACAAGTTCAATAGGAGAAAAGAGGATCAATCTGATCCAAGAATCTGATTGTCAAAGTGTAGCAAGCTCAAGCACTAATCAAAGTGTGAATGTTCTTGATAGTTATGGATATCCTCAGAATGGAGAATCTTTGATGATTAGGAGAGCAATGACCACCATGAAGGTGCCTGGAAAAGAACCTCCACAAAGGAAGTCTCTCTTCAGAACTACTTGCAAGGCAGGAGGAAAGGTATGTAAAGTTCTGATTGACTCTGGGTCTACTAAGAATTTTGTGTCCGTTGAGATGGTAGAAAAGCTTAAGCTTAGGAGACTACCACATCCTTGCCCATATAAAATTTCATGGCTCACCCAAGGTCAGCAAATAGTTGTAGAAGAACAGGCTTGGGTAGAATTCCAAATTGGCCCATACAAGGATAGGTTATTATTTGACATTGCCAAGATGGATGCTTACCATCTCCTATTTGGAAGACCATGGTAGTATGACTTGAAAGCATATCATGATGGAGTTAGAAACACCTATTCAATCACTAAGAATGGTAAGGTGATAAAATTACTACCATTAATGGAGAATGAGGTGGAATCAAAAGGAAAAGAAGTTAAGGTGATGATGGTAGAAGGCAAACAATTCATGAAAGGGATAGTAGAAGAAGGAGCAGTTGCATATGCTCTAATTCCATGCCTAAAGGTGAACAAGAAACAACAACAAGAAGTCAAGGGAGAGAAGAGGCAAAGGTTCATAGATCCTGCTATCCAAGAGTTATTGGACAAGTACAAAGGCATTATCTTTGATGGAATACCAAGGTCCCTACCACCTATAAGAGACATCAGTCATTACATAGATCTGATCCCAGGATCTACACTGCCAAACAAAGCAGCCTACAAGCTTACCCTAGAACAGAATGTAGAAGTAGCAAAGCAAATTGAGGAATTGTTGGAGATAGGCCTAATTGGCAAAAGTTTAAGCCCATGTGCAGTACCGGCTGTGCTAGCACCAAAGAAGGAAGGCAATTGGAGACTTTGCACTGATTCAAGGGCTATCAACAAGATAACAATCAAGTATAGGTTTCCAATCCCCAGGATAAAAGATTTACTTGATTGTTTAGGAGGTGCTAAATACTTCACCAAAATAGATTTAAAGAGTGGCTATCATCAGATTAGGATTAGACCTAGTGATGAGTGAAAAACTGCATTTAAGACTAATGAGGGGTTATATGAATGGAAGGTCATGCCTTTTGGTTTGTCCAACGCCCCTAGTACCTTTATGAGGTTGATGAATAAGGTCTTGAGGGAATTCATGGGAAAATTTGTCATAGTATATCTAGATGACATCCTGATTTTCAGTAATATGAGGGAAGAGCACCTCATCCATATAGACTTGGTTCTGAAAAGGTTATCTGAAGAGTAGCTAATGATCAATTTAGCAAAGTGTCTATTTATGCAGGAAGAGATCATCTACTTGGGATTTGTTATCTCACATAACAAACTGAAAAATGGATCAAGAGAAGGTAAGTGCCATATTGTCTTGGCCAACTCCCAAAACCTTGAATAATGTTAGAAGTTTCCTTGGGTTAGCAACCTTTTATAGGAAGTTTATAAAGGGATTTAGTCATATTTGTGCACCCATGCTTGACACCATAAAGGGAGGATAGAAGTGCAAGTTTACATGGACAAAGGAGGCAGATAATTCCTTTGAAACATTGAAGAAGAAGGTGGTAGAGCAGCCAGTTCTTGCATTTCCTGACTTCAGTAAGATTTTTCAAGTAGAATGTGATGCAAGTCATATTGCAATTGGGGCAGTACTCAGCTAAGAAGGTAGGCCTATTGCATTCTTCAGTGATAAATTAAATGATGCTAAGGAGAGATATTCATCCTATGGCTTGGAGATGTATGATCTAGTCCAATCACTTAAGAAATGGAGGCATTACTTGATGCCAAAAGAATTCATAGTGTTCACAGACAATCAGGCCCTTAGTTTTATAAATAGTCAAGAAAAGCTGAACCATAGGCATATGAAGTGGGTAGAAACTTTGCAAGCTTTCACTTTCACACTCAAGCACAAGAAAGGGGTTAAGAACAAAGTGGCAGATGCTTTAAGTAGGAGAGTTCTGACCATCAATCAGATCCAATTGGAGAGTGTTGGGATTGATTCTTTAAAGACAATGTATGATGATGATGAAGAGTTTGGCGAGCTCTACAAGGTATGTACTTCTTTTGGAGACAAATATCATGTTAAGTTCTCTAAATGTCTGATCTAAGATGGATTACTTTTCAAAGGTGGACAACTATGTATTCCAAGATGTTCTATGCGACTGAATATTATTCAAGAGAAACATTGTGGGGCCATGGCAAGACACTTTGGTCTCGATAAAACTCTTGATCTTGTGAAGAGGCATTACTATTGGCCTAAGCTACAGTCAGATGTGAGAAGATTTGTGGAAGCATGTGTGATATGTCAGAAAGCCAAAGGAAGATCCACAAATGTAGGTTTATATCAGCCACTACCCATTCCTTCTAGGCCATGGGAGAGCATAAGCATGGATTTTGTACTAGGTTTGCCTCAGACAAGGAAAGGATATGATAGTGTTTTTGTGGTAGTAGATAGATTTAGTAAAATGGCACATTTCTTTCCATGCAATACCACTTGTGATGCTTCATATGTTGTAGACCTATTTTTCAAGGAAATAGTGAGGATCCATGGATTGCCATTGAGCATAGTCTCAGACAGAGATGTCAAATTTATTGGCCATTTTTGGAGGACTCTTTGGAAGAAGCTTGGAACCAATTTGTCCTTCTCATCAGCCTACCATCCTCAAACAGATGGGTAGACTGAAGTTGTTAACTATTCATTGGGTAATCTACTCAGGTGTTTAACCAGGCAGCATGGAGAGAAATGGGATAATATCCTCCCACAAGTAGAATTTTCCTATAATGACACCGTTAATAGGAGTACAGGAAAATCACCTTTTTAGGTAGTATATGGAATTCATCCAAGGGGTATCCTGGAACTAAGAGATCTGCCTACAGGAGAGCCTATTAGTGCAGATGGAAAAGCTTTTACTTTAGCCATCAAAGAAGTACATGATCAGGTCAAGAACCAACTTTACCAAACTACGTTAAAGTACAAAACATATGCTAACAAAAAGAAAAGAGATTTACAGTTTGTGGTTGGAGATTTGGTGTGGGCTAATCTAAAGAAGGAAAGGCATCCCAAAGGTAAGTATACCAAGCTAATGTAGAGGAAGATTGGACCATGTCAAATTTTAAAGAAGTGTGGGTAGAATACTTATGAGATCCAACTTCCTCCTGATCTTGGATTGTCACCCATTTTCAATGTCTGTGATTTAACTCCATACAAACAGATACAAATGTAGAACAAGAACCATTACAGGATGTAGAAGATGATGATATTCCTAAGCATGATCCACCAAAGAAGAAGGTATTAGACTTAAGAGTGACAAAGAAAATAAGGGACAAAGAGTACATGGAGTATTTGGTATCTTGGCATGGGCAACCTATTTCAGAGGCAGTTTGGATGACTGCAGATCAGATCACAAAACATGGTGCAGACCTTCAAAACCTGATCTCAAGTGGGCTTGAGATCTCTTCTCTCAGGGAGTATGGTGCAGGAGCACCACTTCAACAGGATAAATATGCAAAATAATGTTTTAGTAAGGATCAGGCATTTCATGTTACTATGTAGCATTTATACGTCTAAATCAAATGTAACATTTTATGTTAGCATTTCATGTTTGTAAACATCAGAACTTACTTTTCAGACATATTGGGTGATGTGAAGGGTTAAACAATGTGTCTTGTCATTGAGAGTTTTGTTGTGTTATGCAAAACAGATGTCATGGGATTAATTAGGGTTTCTGTTAATGATCATTGGAAAATTCAAAATCCCAAAAACAGAGGTGACGGGGTTAACAAAAATAGGGAGAGATGGTCGAGAAAGAGAGTCTTTCATTTTTTTCTAGAACTAATCAAATGTAAGAAGCTGGAACAAAAGAATAGAAAATTCTGCAAATTATATTCTATAAATTTTGAATCCTGTGTGAAATCTTGGTGAACCGAATTGTTCTATTTATTAGCTGTATAGAACCGTTGTATTTTAAATTTTAGTTATTCTGTTGCCATAATGTAGGGTTAATCCATTCCACTGGTGGATTTCTATGAAATCAGTGGAATGGACTTGTAAAATAGTTTTCCATTTTTTGGTTCATTCTTTTGTTAGATAAACATGGAAATGTAGAAATTGTAGAATCCATCTCAGAGAAGGTCATCGGTGGGGAAAATTCAATTATACATTTGAAGTACATAGATGAAATGTATGTTTGAGATAGTCTATGAATATATCGTACCTACTGCGAGCCTCATTCTATGTATGCATAGTGGAAAGTGTTTGTGAGTATACTGCATTGGCATATCAAAGAGGCATCAGTGTGAGAAGAGTCATCGGGTGGACGAAATTGTGTTGAGTCAACAATATAAAATCTCACTGATTGAGTTGTATCAGGGTGACAACTGAAGGTGTCTGGTGCAGGGGCACCCCTTCAACAGGACCAATATACACAAGAGGAAGGAGAAGAAGACTAATTTCAATTTAACATTTCATGTTATCTATAGCATCTTCAAATGTAACATCCAATGTTAGCATTTCCTGTTTATAATGTAATGTTAGCATTTTCTGTATGAAGTTTCTGACAGTTTGGATTAAGGGGAGGTTAATCAAGGTGTCTTAGCTTTAAGAGTTTTGTTGTCTTAGGCAAAACAGATGTCCTTTGGAATAGATTAAGGGTTTCCACCTATAATTTTGAAAAGATAAAAATCCCAAAAACAGAGGAGAATGTCAGTCCCTCGCATTGGGAAAGATAAAAAAGGAGAAAACCTTTTATAGACAAGGGGAGTTTTGTGTCTGATCTTGGAAGAGTCGAGTGAAAATTTCTAAACATCAAGGAGGAATAGAAGTTCTATAATTTATTTTCCATCCAGATTCTGATTACTGTGTAAATATCCAGTGTAGATATTCTGTGTATACATTTCGTCTGTGTAGAGTCGGTATAGAATATAGTTTTGTGTCTCTGTGGTCAAATTAACTAGATAAATCCATTCCACTGGTGGATTTCTGTGAAATCAGTGGAATGGATTTGTAGAATAGTTTCATTTGTTCAATTTTGTTTGGTTCAAAATTACTGGATCGCTCCAAAGTCCTCTTCGGTGTATAATGTTGCTACAAGAATGGCATCCGTGTTCTTAAGTTCATTCTGTATGCTGTAGGAAGCATTTGAGTCTCTGTGTTGTTCGTCAGTTGTATCTATATGTATATCATCAACTAGGCAGGGGTCCAAACCAAGCCAAGAATGTATGTTTGAAGGCATTGGCATAAGTCCTCATTCGTGTCACCGATGAAGGAAGTATCGGCGAGAGTTAAGGCATCAGCAAAAAGAAATTGTGTTCACCCGATGGCGAAAGTCTCTCCGATGGTAGTATTGGCCAAAGCTATCAACGTGAGAAGGTGTATCGGCATAAGATCTTGAGTGTTAGCCGATAGTCCATGTCTCGCCGATCGGGGTGACAACGGAGAATTTGATACCTTTTTTTTTTAGGAGAATTTGAAAGAAACCCATTAAGCAATCTGGGGGTGAATGGGTGTTGGACATCCTGTTTCTAAGCTTCTACTATGCAGGCTCTGCATCAAGTGGTATCAGAGCTAGAGAAAGCTCTGGGAAAGGTTAGTGTGAAAATTTCATTTCTAAAGTTATTTGTTCCATCTAGCAGTAAAAGAAGAAAGCAAAATGTTAAAAGGAGAAGCCTCAGACACTCTTCCAGCAAAAATGACCAATGCTGAATTGATAGCCTTGGTGAAGAAGCAAATAGCAGAGAGTAGAGCCGATAGAGCTCAGAATCAGGAATTGAAGGAAAAACTAGAGAAGTTGAGGGAAAGAGTGGAGAGAGGGGAAGAAAACTCTAGTGAACATGAAGATGGGGATGAAGAGGAGACCCCAAAGTAGGAAGAGCTAGTGGTTCCTGCAGACCAGAGACCCTTACTCAATGCTCTCAGGGTCATGGAAAGAAGGACCATGGATGTGAAAATAGACCTGCCAGTATTCGCAAGAAAAATGGAACCTGATTCAATAATGGAGTGGATAGATTGCTTGAATAATTTCTTTGAGACATAAGAGATACCAGAACACCAACGAGTGAAGATGGCTCAGTCCAAAATGAAAGGAGTTGCACTGACTTGGTGGAATTTCATCCAAGATGACAGGGTGAAAGAGGGAAAGAACAGAATTACAACATGGAAGAGAATGATGGCATTGGTAAAAGAGGCCTATGTTCCATTGGATTACAATATCCAATTACATAAGAGGAAACAAAATTTGAAGCAAAAGGAGCTAGATGTCAGCTCATATACAGAAGAATTCATGAAATTGTGTGTAAAAACAAAGGTAAGGGAAGATGAGGAAGAGAAGGTAGCAAGATACCTCAATGGATTGAGATTTAACATCCAAGAAGACTTAAATCTACATAATCCAGATACAGTTCAAAAGTGCTATCAGTTAGCACTCAAAGTGGAAGAAAAACTAAAGAGAAGGCATGAGCAGAACCATAGAGGTAGGGGAAGATAGCAGAGAGGAGGAAGAAGTCCTTTCAGAGGCAGAGGATTTGGATACTAGAGTGAATCCAACCAAGAAACCAGCAGAGGAGATAACAGTCAGAACCAAGGAGGAAGCTACAATCAAAGGGGAAACTTCAGGGGCAGAAGACCCCCATTCAGAGGAAGATCTCAGGGCAGAGGACCTATCAGATGTTACAATTGCAACCAAGAAGGCCATATAGCCAGCAGATGTCTAGCAAAGGCAACAAGTTCAATAGGAGAAAAGAGGATCAATCTGATCCAAGAATCTAATTGTCAGAGTGTAGCAAGCTCAAGCACTATTCAAAGTGTGAATGCCCCTAGCAGTTATGGGTATCCTGAGAATGGAGAATCTTTGATGATTAGGAGAGCAATGACCACCATGAAAGTGCCTGGAAAAGAACCTCCACAAAGGAAGTCTCTCTTTAGAACTACTTGCAAGGCAGGAGGCAAGGTATGCAAAGTTCTGATTGACTCTAGATCTACTGAAAGTTTTGTATCCATTGAGATGGTAGAAAAACTTAAGCTTAGGCAACTACCACATCCTTGCCCTTATAAAATTTCATGGCTTACCCAAGGACAACAAACAGTTGTAGAAGAACAGGCTTGGGTAGAATTTCAAATTGGCCCATACAAGGATAGGTTATTGTTTGACATTGCCAAGATGGATGCTTGCCATCTCCTATTTGGAAGACCATGGCAGTATGATTTAAAAGCATACCATGATGGTGTTAGGAACACCTACTCAATTACCAAGAATGGTAAAGTGATAGAATTGATACCATTAATGGAGACAGAGGTGGAGACAAAAGGAAAAGAGGTTAAAGTGATGATAGTAGAAGGAAGACAATTCATGAAAGAGATGGGAGAAGAAGGAGTAGATACATATGCTCTAATTCCTTGCCTAAAGGTAAACAAGGAACAACAGAAAGAAGTCAAGGGAGAAGAGAGACAAAAGTTCATAGACCCAGCTATCCAAGAGTTATTGGACAAGTACAAAGGCATTAGTTCTGATGGGATGCCAAGTTCCCTACCACCTATAAGAGACATCAGCCATTGTATAGATCTGGTCTCAGGATCTACACTTCCAAACAAAGTAGCATATAAGCTCACTCCAGATCAGAATACAGAGGTAGCAAGACAAATTGAAGAGTTGTTGAAGACATGCCTAATTGGTAAAAGTTTAAGCCCATGTGCAGTACCGGCGGTACTAGCACCAAAGAAGGAAGGCACTTGAAGGCTTTGCACTGATTCCAGGGCTATCAACAAGATAACAATCAGGTACAGATTTCCAATCCCTAGGATAGAAGATTTACTTGATTGTTTAGGAGGTGCTAAATACTTCACCAAAATAGATTTAAAGAGTGGTTATCATCAGATTAGGATTAGACCTGGTGATGAGTGGAAAACTGCATTCAAGACAAATGAGGGGTTATATGAGTGGAAGGTCATGCCTTTTTGTTTATCCAACGCTCCTAGTACCTTTATGAGATTGATGAATGAGGTCTTGAGCAAGTTCATAGGTAAATTTGTCATAGTATATCTAGATGACATCCTGATTTTCAGCAATATGAGGGAAGAACACCTCATCCATATAGACTTGGTTCTCAAAAGGTTACATGAAGAATAGCTAATGATAAATTTAGCAAAGTGTCTGTTTCTGCAAGAAGAGATCATCTACTTAGGATTTGTTATCTCACATAACAAACTGAGAATGGATCCAGAAAAGGTAAGTGCCATATTGTCTTGGCCAACACCCAAAACTATGAATGATGTTAGAAGTTTCCATGGATTAGCAACCTTTTATAGGAAGTTTATAAAGGGATTTAGTCATATCTGTGCACCCATGCTTGACACTATAAAGGGAGGACAGAAATGCAAGTTTACATGGACAAAGGAGGCAGATAATTCTTTTGAAACGTTGAAGAAGAAGATGGTAGAACAGCCAGTTCTTGCATTTCCTGATTTCAGCAAGATTTTCAAGTAGAATGTGATGCAAGTCATATTGCAATTGGAGCAGTACTCAGCCAAGAAGGTAGGCCTATTGCATTCTTTAGTGAGAAATTAAATGATGCCAAGAAGAGATACTCATCCTATGATTTGGAGATGTATGCTCTAGTCCAGTCACTTAAGAAATGGAGGCATTACTTAATGCCAAAAGAATTCATAGTGTCTACAGATAATCAGGCTCTCAGTTTCTTAAACAGTCAAGAGAAACTAAACCATAGACACATGAAATGGGTGGAAACTTTGCAAGCTTTCACTTTCACACTCAAGCACAAGAAAGGGGTTAAGAACAAAGTAGCAGATGCTTTGAGCAGGAGAGTTCTGACCATAAATCAGATCCAATTAGAGAGTGTTGGGATTGATTCATTGAAGACAATGTATGCTGAGGATGAAGACTTTGGATAGGTCTATAAGGTATGTACTTCTTTCAGAGACAAATATCATGTTGAGTTTTCTGAATTTTTGATCCAAGATGGATTACTTTTCAAAGGTGGACAACTGTGTATTCCCAGATGTTCTATGAGACTGAATATTATTCAGGAAAAACATTGTGGGGCTCTGTCAGGACATTTTGGTCTTGATAAAACTCTTGATCTGGTAAAAAGACATTACCATTGGCCTAAGTTACAGTCAGATGTGAGAAAATTTGTGGAAGCATGTGTAATATGTCAGAAAGCCAAAGGAAGATCCACAAATGCAGGTTTGTATCAGCCATTACCCATTCCTTCTAGGCCATGGGAGAGCATCAGCATGGATTTTGTACTAGGTTTGCCTAGGACAAGGAAAGGATATGATAGTGTTTTTGTGGTAGTAGATAGATTCAGTAAAATGGCACATTTCTTGCCATGTCAAACCACTTATGATGCTTCATATGTCGCTGATTTGTTTTTCAAAGAGATAGTGAGAATACATGGTTTACCATTGAACATAGTATCAGACAGAGATGTGAAGTTTATTGGCCACTTCTGGAGAACTCTTTGGAAAAAGCTGGGAACAAATTTGTCTTTCTCATCAGCCTACCATCCTCAAATAGATGGGCAGACTAAAGTTGTTAACCATTCATTGGGGAACCTACTCAAGTGTTTAACCAGATAGCATGGAGAGAAATGGGATAATATCCTCCCACAAGCAGAATTTTCTTATAATGACACCATCAATAGGAGTACAGGAAAGTCACCTTTTCAGATAGTGTATGGAATTCATCCAAGGGGTATTCTGGAGTTGAGAGATCTACCTATAGGAGAACCTCTTAGTGTAGATGGTGAAGCCTTTGCTTCAACTATTAAAGAAGTGCATGATCAGGTCAAAACCCAACTCCAACAGGCTACAACGAAGTATAAAACATATGCTGACCAGAAGAAAAGAGATTTACAGTTTGAAATTGGAGATTTGGTCTGGGTAAATCTGAAGAAGGAAAGGCTCCCCAAAGGTAAGTATACCAAGCTAATGCAGAGGAAGATTGGACCCTATCAAATTTTAAAGAAGTATGGACAGAATGCATATGAGATCCAACTTCCTCCTGATCTTGGATTGTCACCAATTTTCAATGTATGTGATTTGACTCCATACAAGCCAAATGCAGCTATAGAACAGGTCCCATTGCAGGCAGTAGATGATGATATTCCTAAGCATGATCCACCAAAGGTGAAGCACATCTTAGACTCACGAGTGCTCAAGAAAACAAGAAACAAAGAGTACATAGAGTACTTAGTGGCTCGGCAAGGACAACCAGATTCAGAGGCAATTTGGATGACTGCTGACCAGATTTCAAAGCATGGTACAGACCTCCAAACTCTGATCTCAAAGGGGCTTGAGATCTCTTCTCTTGGGGAGTATGGTGCAGGGGCACCCCTTCAATAGGACCAATATACACAAGAGGAAGAAGAAGAAGACTAATTTCAATTTAACATTTCATGTTATCTATAGCATCTTCAAATGTAACATCCAATGTTAGCATTTCCTGTTTATAATGTAATGTTAGCATTTTCTGTATGAAGTTTCTGACAGTTTGGATTAAGGGGAGGTTAATCAAGGTGTCTTAGCTTTAAGAGTTTTGCTGTCTTAGGCAAAACAGATGTCCTTTGGAATAGATTAAGGGTTTCCACCTATAATTTTGAAAAGATAAAAATCCCAGAAATAGAGGAGAATGTCAGTCCCTCACATTGGGAAAGATAAAAAAGGAGAAAACCTTTTGTAGACGGGGGGAGTTTTGTGTCTGATCTCGGAAGAGTCGAGTGAAAATTTCTAAACATCAAGGAGGAATAGAAGTTCTGCAATTTATTTTCCGTCCAGATTCTGACTACTGTGTAAATATCCAGTGTAGATATTCTGTGTATACATTTCGTGTATGTAGAGTCGGTATAGAATATAGTTTTGTGTCTCTGTGGTCAAATTAACTAGATAAATCCATTCCACTGGTGGATTTCTATGAAATCAGTGGAATGGATCTGTAGAATAGTTTCATTTGTTCAATTTTGTTTGGTTTAAAATTACTGGATCGCTCCAAAGTCCTCTTCGGTGTATAATGTTGCTACAAGAATGGCATCCATGTTCTTAAGATCATTCTGTATGCTGTAGGAAGCATTTGATTTTGTGTGTTGTTCGTCAGTTGTATCTATATGTATATCGTCGACCAGGCAGGGGTTCAAACCAAGCCAAGAATGTATGTTTGAAGGCATTGGCATAAGTCCTCATTCGTGTCGCCGATGAAGGAAGTATCGGCGAGAGTTAAGGCATCGGCAAAAAGAAATTGTGTTCACCTGATGGCGAAAGTCTCTCCGATGGTAGTATTGGCCAAAGCCATCGGCGTGAGAAGGTGTATTGGCGTAAGATCTTGAGTGTTAGCCGATAGTCCATGTCCCGCCGATCGGGGTGACGACGGAGAAGTCTGGCCGATGTAGTATATATATATCGGCATGAGTTACATCATCGGTAGAAAGAAGAAAGGTGGCATCAACAGTTAGTGGTCTCACTGATAGAGAAATGTCATCGGCAAGAGAGGTGTGTATCAACGAAAGAATTCAATGCTGGGCCGACAGTCCAAGTGTTGCCGATAGGCAACTTGGTCGATGGTGGTGACCATTGGCGGAGGTGACCAGGACCGGCGGTCACCGGTTGAAGACTATAAGCATCGGTGTGAGGGAGAGCATCAGCAGGAGATTCAAAGAGCTCACCGACAGATAGAAGTCTCACCGAAGGAGAGGCGAGAGTTAGATGCTCATCAGAGTGAGAGTGACGAGGTCTGGCCGATGGAAGGCTCATCAGAGAGAGGGATGGATCGGCAAAGGAGTTTTTAACTTGAACGATGGTGTAGTGTCTTGCCGATAGGCAAGGGGAGAGCTACTTCGGTAAGACAAAGGAAATGTCTTGCTGATAGTAACCAGAGTGTGCATTTCCAGTCTCATTTGGAATTTGAGGAGAATTTGAAAGAAACCCATTAAGCAATCTGGGGCTGAATGGGTGTTGGACATCCTATTTCTAAGCTTCTACTATGCAGGCTCTGCATTAGTGTCACCGATGGATAGTTCATCGGCACATCGACGGAGGGAGGTTCACTGTAGCTGATTGTGAATGTATCACCGATAGAGGAAGTCTGAGGATTGAGTGGTTGGGAAGAGATGAACCATCAGAGGGTGAGTAGAAGGTTTCACCGATAGAGGCAGTCTTGCCAAATGAGAAGTTGGTGTTAGGTATATCGGTATGAGATGTGCATTGGGGGAAGAAGTTGGGAGTCATAGCGAATGACTGGGTCACACCGATAGAAGGCACATCAGTGTAAGAAGTAGGGAGTCTGAGCGATAGTGTTAACATATCGGTGTGAGTTTTGATTTTGGCAAGCAAGGAGAAAGCTAGGCCGATAACAAGTGTTTGGCCGATGAACATAACAGTTTCGGTAAGAGGGAGACCATCAGGAAGAAAGAATTGGGGAAGACTGACAAGGTAAGTCAGGCCGACAAGGATAAAGAAGTGTAGTTCGGTAAGATGTTGACAGACTCTTGCCGATATTGGCAAAAACAAACATTTTGCACATTTCTGCTGAAGACCTCTGCATCACTTTTCCTCTTTACTTATCGAATTTAGAAACCTCAAATATTGAGGGAAAAGGTATCATGAGCGAAGATTTATCAAAGGGATATGGTGAAATATCCTCAAGAGAATAATATTTTTTTGCTGTTCCACTTTGGATGTCCATCAATTATTTTTTTAAGGCTTGGACTTGTGTTGTCAATGTGTCCAAGGGATTGCGTGTATCCTTAGCCTTTTCTGATTTATTATTGTCAGTTTTGGAAGCATCTTTGTCATTTTTGGAGCCATCTTTCAAAGACTCAGCTTCAGAATTGTTCGCTCTTAGAGTTGAGACATCAAAATATGAGGGCAACTTAGCTCCTTGTTGAGCTAGCATGAGGAAATATTTATGAGGATCCGTTTCAACGATCCTATCCATCATTTTTTGGAATTTTGGATCTTGAAGTTGTTTAAGGATTTCTTCTTGACCAATCTCCTCATCATTAGAATTTCGCCCACTATTGTTTAGGGAACCCATTTTTTTCTTTTGTTTTGATTGGGACCTAGTTTGAACCATGCAAGTTTTGGATGAGGGTGATGTTGGATGCAAGACTTGGTGAACTTGGTTTGATTCTTTGGTATGAAAGTGATGCGAAGGTGAATATGGTTTTGGTAAGATTTTTCTAAGGTTTTCTATTGACTCTATTTGTCCAAACAAGGTGTTCTTGAGCTACAAGGTACTCAAAACAGGGATGGTTGATCACCACTATTTGATGTAGACTATTCTTCTATCAAGGTACACAAGTATAGTTTCGATGTGAAGGATGATTGGAATCTTGATATGAAACTAACTAGATTCTTTCTTGAATTTGGGAGAGTCCCAATAATGCCTTGATGAAAATCTTGTTTAGAATGTTTTGGATAGTAAGGTGGTGGTATGCAAAAGGTAATGTGTGAAAAATGGTGTGAAGGTGGTCTACAATGGTTGAACTAATTTTCCAAGTAAAAACTAGGGCAAAAAGGGTATCCAAAAATAGGTTCAATTTTGTCTTCAAGTGTACGAAAGTGCTCTTAGTTTTGGATGCATAGCGTTAGATGCGTAGGAATAAGAGGCAAATGCACAACTCTATTCTAAGTATGCGGAGCTCTCTATGCATAGGTGTCATGCCCACACTTCCCATGTGGTCATGACATGAAATATCAAAAAATTTCCATGCATTCCTAGAAACCCCCTCGCATGCGTAAGCGTGCTCAGTGGCAATACGCATAAGGCATAAACATGTTAGTTGAAAGCGGGATAATGTGATCACATGCGCATTTTCCCTATGCGATGAAGGCCAACTAGGTGGGTAGATACGACATGAATAACATTGCTAATAGGGTTAGGATCGAGGATCAAAACCCTAGGTTTACCTAAGTGAATGAAGGGATTTTGACATAAGTCAAAATCAAAATCCTATCTCTAATACATAAGAATAAATTTAAAATCAAATAACAATGTTGACAAGCTGGCAAAAGTAATAATTTAACACTATGCAAAGTTAAATTTACTAGCCTAACTAAACCCTAGATTCTAAAAAACTCTGACAGCATAACACCTCACGGGCGTGAATAGGGTTTAGTTTAAATAATTAATCTTGGTCAAAAGTTTACTAAGCTTGCTAAGCTAGATTAAAACAACTAATCTAACTAATTAATAATACACTCTATCCTATTCAGAAAATGCAATTGAATTAAATAGTCAAATCATAACAAAAAATTATCCTTATGGGTTAACGTCTACATGCATCTATCTACTTGCAAGGATTTTAAAATTAATTTCATTTTAATACATAAATTAGATTAATGTCCTAAGCAATAATTTAAATTCAATTTCTTAATAAAAGTAAATACATTCTGATAGATAGATAGGAGTAAATTAAATCAATTAATCAAGTCCCAAACTAATAATTTAAAATAAAAATAGTTCCCTCTAGTAATTTAAATTTATACTATAATGGTCCCGTTTATAAAAATAGTTAAAATATTTTTTTTCCTACCCCCTAAATTATAAATTCAAATAACAACATCAACTTTACCACACTAAAAATCCCACTCAGTAATAAATTTCCCTAATCATCTCAAATAAAAAAATAAAACAGAATTAGAGGCAATAATAAAATGAGGTGGAAAAATTACTTAAAAGCAATTTTAAAATTACAAGCCCTAAAAAGCTCTCAAATAGAATAATAATTTCCTTAAGGAAGGAAAGCAAACCCTAGCCTCCCTCATTCTCATTTCTTCTCTTTTCCATTTTCTCATTTTCTCTCCTTTCTTCCTCTCCCTAAATTTTGTGTGTGCAGGTTTTGGAGATGGGCAATCATGGCTTCCTCCTTGTTACAGAGGTATATACATAAGATATACCCATTTGTTTTATTTTGATATAAATAGATATGAGTATATGCACTTAAATATATATGTGAATATATATATATATATATATCTGGTTTTAAAACTAGAGGGTTTCCTTTTGTCTTAAATAGAAATGAAAGTGTACATAGAAATATATATATTCAATAATGTATATTTTGCATTAAAAATATTGATAAACAGTATCAACGGCCAAAAGGCCAAAAAAATGTAGAGACAACAAGAGCTGGGCTACCAGGAGGGTTTCATCATTTGGAGGACATCGGAGGGAGATTAGCTACGGAGGAACAGTGGGTGCAGGTCTGCAGTGGCAAGGGGGATGTGGGGACAACAACAACGGAAGGGGGATGTGGGCGGAGAGTGCTACGACGGTGGGATAGAAACGAGGGTGTGGGAGTGTGGGGAGGGGTCGAGCCCCACCCACACTCCACTATGTTGGAGTGTGGGTGGGGCTCGGCCCCTCCCCACACTCCACTACGGTGGAGTGTGGGTGGGGCTCGGGCCCTCCCCACACTCCGATGAAAACAACCAATGGTGGGGGGTTGAACCCCCCCCACCACATCTCTATTCTTTATAAACTGTAACTCTAAAAAAACACAGTCCGTTCACTCAGCATTACATTTATTTGCTATTTTTGCATTTTTAAATAAATATATATATATATATATATATATATATATATATATATTGTATATACTCAGTTTGTGTACAACAACACAGTTTTAGTATAAAATGACAGTAAACAAATAAAATGTGTATATAGCTCAGGTTTATATATATATATAAACATAAATCCTCCGCCATTAATTTAGATAGTAATATGAGGCACAAGTCCACAATTATATATACAAATACATACATACATACATATATATATACACAAATACATATATATATACACACACAATAGTATATGTATATACATTTAAAACTGTAAATGCATTAATATGGAAATTAGATAAACATTCTTCTCCTAAAAAAATAATGTTGATATAGAAATACTACAGCCAACACAAACAACACTATATAGGATTTTCCTTTTTTTTTTTCTTAAAAGAAAACAATGCATTAAAACATTTTTTTTTTGAAATAAAACAACAGTAACTAATATTTCCTTTCTATGAGCAAAAATCATTTTCATTAACAACTATCAAATTTTCTTTTTTTTTTTTGAATAAAACTTATACATACCAATGAAATAGAGCAACCATTTTTACTTATATTCACATTTTTCTCCAACTCATTACACATAAAAAAAATTAGAATATATATACTTTCATTCCCAAATACATAGAAGTTAAATACAACTCAAGGTTAAATTTTTTTGTTTTACAACTCAAGAGAGCACATGCACTCTCTACTCATTAACACATCTACAAATAGGCCAACCATGGCCATGCTCTCTCAAGAGCTCAAAATAACAACACAAAAAAATAGTGTTTACTCCAACATCTCATAGCTCCAAGGAGAAATCCTACAATGACACAAAAGGGAAAGAAGCTACATTGAACTTCTCTCCTCCCTACCATTGACTCACTCATGAGTCACCTCCAAGCTAGGAGGTCATCCTCACACAAGGTAAGCTCACACCACAACACAACAATGCATACAAACACCAAAACAAGATATTCCCATGGCTTTCACATAACAAAACTCACCCAAGGTGAGTTTAATGGGGTAAGGGAGTGGACTTCACTCAACTCAAGAGTGCCACTCCTACAAACTTCCCAAAAATAATTTCTTCTCAAGGACTCAAGCCAACTCTTTAAACCATATTTTCATAAGTTTTTCTCTTAGCTCTCAAGTCATTTCACAAAAAGATCATATACTCATATTGCCCTCAAGGCTAAAATCCCACAAAAATAAGGATGTGACCCTGAGGAGGTTCACTCTTCCCCCACCCCACACATGTTGAACATTCTCTCCAAATGGAGAAGCTCTCACAACTCCCATACCCAATTTTCCCACAACAACAAAGTAAAAACAAACAACATAGAACTCACACACACATCATACAAGTAAAGAAAATGCACAAGGAAAGGCATTTGCCTTGAGTCCAACCTTATAAAGCCCAAATGGAAGATATTTGAGTAGAGCTCCTCGATCTCCCCCTCCAAGTTTAGTCTCCAACCTTTTTCCTCTAACTTTTTCCCAAAAGCAACTAAAATTCAAAAAAAATGGAAAAGATTCAACAACCCCTCCCTCTCTTCAAGAGGGATTAAAATAGGCTCTTCTCATGAGCCTTGAGGAATGGGGAGGTGACACATGTCACCTCCTCACTCCTCTATGTAACTAATTGCAAGACTCTTGGAATGGGGTGGCGACACATGTCATCCACCGATTCCACCAAGTCTTTCTACCATCCACTTTCTCTCTCACATATGTGGGAGAGAAAGGTGGAGCCAAAGGAGTGGGTACCACATGTGCCCCAATCATCTCCTCCTAGGAAAGCCCACACAACCCCAAGGTACCCTCACCAATTGTGGGAGAGGCTTGGAGTTGAATCCTCCACAATTAGGGGGTCTTAAAGACTCCCCCAACCTAGGAAAGAGGAAATGAAGAGGTTGAGTGTTTGACCCACTCATCCTCTCCCTCCCAAACTTCCATTTTCGTCACTTTACTTCATGGTGAAGTTAATGTGACCAAATGGAGGTTTACTTAAGGTTACACAAGCCCAAATGACCCCTAGACCCTAGGGGTACAACCCAGGGTCAATTTTAACCCATTTTGAGCACCATAGGTTGAGTAAAAACATATAAAAAGGGGCCTTAAAATAAATAAAAACTCAAAATAAAATTCAAATGACATTACAACTTACAACACCAATCAAAAGTCAAATAAAGGAAGGGGTAGACCTAACCCAACTAACATCACACAACAACATTACAAAAATTTATCATACATCAGATAGTTGATCTTGATTCCTCTTGGAACTAGATCAGCTTCACATGGGAACAACATAGTGTGTAGGATGATCTCTGAATATCCGTGGCTTCGTTAGAAACACCTGTGCACTCAAATGTAATGTTAATCCCACATGTATATAATAGCTAAAGAAAAGTGAAACATACACTCACATCATCACATGATCATATAAACATCAAAGAATCACTTCATAATTAAATTCTAAATTTTGCATTTCAAAAATCCATCAGAAGATAAAATCACATAATAAATTTGTAACTAAAATCACATGAATAGTATCCCAATAACATCATAATGTAAATCATCTATCTAACATCATCAGTGAATCAATATCAAGGTCTAATCTCATTGTAATCATGCTAAACATAATAAATCCACATAAAGCATAAAGTCTAATAGTCCTGCAAATTGGGATCACCAGTCCGATAGGTCTAACATGTGTCACCAACAGTAAAATAAAGTAGTCAAATATAAGGGAATGAAATGGTAGGCCTCATAGTAGGAATGTTCTTTGAATGCACATAAATGGTATATGTGTAGCAAAATAGTGTAAATGCGCAGAAAAACTATTTAAATGCACAACAATACTGAATGCATAGCAAGAATTTGTAAATGTGCGGTAGGACTATGTGTATGCGTAGGTCTGTAGAATTTTTGCCTTTTTGTTATAGTTTGGTAGTTTTGGCTTGTTTGCATGTTTTCTAAGGATGTTCAAAAGTTTTAAAGTACTTTTTTTACTCAAGTTATTGCCAGAAAACACAATAAACAAGAAGTTTTCATGATTTTTGATTTTTTTTTTTGAAATAAGTTTTTGATAAATAAAAAACAAGCAAGTACAATCCTAAGGATGGCAAGGACAATATTTGTTGAGTTCCAACTTGGATTTTACCCAAGCCACTTACATAAAGGCATGACGGATAGTAACTTGGTAGCACCAGCTCCCCTCCACGACACTCACTTCTCACGCATAACAAGTTACAGTTCCTCTAAAGAGTTGAACTTTTTTGTCTCCACACTAAATGAGTGTATGACGTTTATGGATCTAGAGGATTTTCCTCCTATGTCAACAAATAGGGGTTTTTTTGCATTCTAAAAACAATGGCTTTTAGTATGGACATCCGTTCAGGTGGTTACATGTGCGGCAATTCACTCTGATAAGGAGGCTTCCCATCCTCAAGAGGTTACGCTCCATAGGGTTTTGGGGGAAACATTTGTTAGTGTAACAAAACAACACCTGTTGTTTGTAACTTTCATCACAAACACAATTTATTTAGAGTGACTTAGAAGTGGCTTGGCTTTAGCCCATATCGCTTAAGGTTGTCCCACTTGGAAGGAAGGAATTCCAAGGGCAGGCCTCTTCTAAAGGTTACACATGCAAAATGATGAGTTTGGCATTTTGGTCACCCAAAAAAGGGGAGAGCATAGTCCTATCATAATTCTAAAAACATAGAGAACACTGGTTCTTTATCCCCTTAGTTAAAAATAAAGAAACTAAATGTGTTAATCTACCAAGCACAAGCCATTTGACTAGATAGCTATAACCTTGAAAAGATGGTTCATTTTATCCCTTAAATAGATTTATGTAAAGATTTGTTTGTTTGTAGAATAAAAATAAGTTACTTTCCACTAAGTTAAGCTAGATGAGAGATTGTGATGCAAGATAGAAAGAACAAAAAGATTTGTTTAGTTTTAGCCACCTAGATTGGGACTATGTGTGAGTTGTATGCAACAAATCAGTTTACTTCTTCCTATTTTAATATAGATGAAATTAGTATGAAGATGTTAGATTACTATCCATTAATTAAATCTAGATGAACTAAAGATGTAGCTAAATGACTAAACAATGCTCCAACACCTGCTAGATGTTAGTACATAAATCTTTGTGAAACATTACAATTTTTCTGACATCATTTAAATGCGCAGAAACAGAAGGTGAATGCACATGATTGTTCAGTGTTTGCATAGAAACACATATGCACAAAAATAATTAATGAATGCACAGATCTGTTCAATGGATGCACAGAAATAGCGGATGCGCAGTACTATTTTGTGAATGTGCAGGAATACGATGTGGATGGACAGAACTACGGATGCACATCAAGAAATTGTAAATGCGCAGAACTAGAATGTGGATGCACAAAATCGACTTGTTACAACAATAGCTTCACAAAAAACTCAAATGGAGGTTAAAATGGTATAGGGGCCCCACGTTTGGCACCAAAAATGTTAGTGGAAAATGTGAACAATAGCATTAAACAACTAAACAATCCAATAACTCAATGGAAATAAGACAAATGCAAGCAAACAAAAGATAATACCTTTGCAACTAGATTTACCGTGTGCTTTCCATTGTTGTCTATCTTTCTTTGATCTTGTATGATTTGGAGCTCTCAGAAGTGTGTGCTTCCTTGCTATTGAAGATGACAAAGATTGAATGACGTGTGATAGGAATATGCAATAGAGACTAAACTACAATGCAACTATAATGAAGATGGATGATTGATAATGGAGACATGGTGATGATAATGCAAATACAATGAAGGTGATTTTGCCAAAGGCACACCGGTATAATTTTAGCAGAGTAAGATTACGAATGCTTGAGTGGATACAAAATGGGTGCGAGAACCTTGTTTATATAGGCTCAAGAGAGGCCAAATCCAAGTGTCAATAGATCCATGACCAGAGGAATTACCTGTGAGGTGTACGATTGAGGAAGCTTGAGGGAATGTGCATGAATCAGAAGAGGACAAGTGTCCAAGCCTTCTTCATGAGTTACAGGAGTTAACAAAATAGATTGGAGAGTTAACTAAGATGATTGATCAGTTAACTGGTTGATTGGGGGGTCAACATAATAGATTGACCAGTGAACTCAATTGACTAATTAGTTAATTGATTTGATTGATGAGTTAACTAATTTGATAGGGGGATAAATAGGACATGTGGGTGAGGGGATATTAGCTAATTAAATATTAAAATATTTAATTATGTGTGCAACCTGGTGAGGTGGATTTATGAAATTAGGACTTTTGAATAGAAGAATTTAGGATTATTTAATTATATGAGACATTAGAAGAATTAGGGAATTTAATTAAATAAAATAATTTTATTTAATTATTGGAGGGATGTGAATCATTTAAATAAATTAGGATATTTATTTAATTGATAGAGGAATCAGAATAAAATAAATATTAAAATATTTATTTAATTTGACTTAGTCATTTTTAGGTGTATACAGCTTCCATATCTAATTCTTTCATAATCTCTTCTTCTCTTCGATCTTCTTCATCCTCTTCTTTTTCTTCTAAAATTAAGCCATTTTATAACTACTAAATCTTCTTCTTTCTCAAGGGGTTGCTCCCAACCTTTATCTTCTTCATTGTAGTCATCTAATCCTTCCCCTTTCCTCAAGATCTACTATTAATACATTCATTTTCATCATAGTCATTTTCCTCTAACAATAGTTCTTCTTCTATTAGACCTTCCACCATTGCTATGCTTAGACATCTTGGACTTTCTATAATATTATGTAAATAATCCTTGGTTTTTCTATATAATTTGACTAGTCATCTTGAAGATGAAGAGAGTGTGAACTAAAAGGTCACTTTGTTGATATATTTATATACAATTTTTCATTCAATAGAATCAATCTTTTGGGTTTGCACTTTTGTTGATTTCCATTTTCATTTTAATCCATTCATGGCCTAACATTGGTATCAGAGTACAAGCTTTTATATTCATCCTCCATTTTTTTGCAATAAGATATTCCTCCATTTGTCTAAGTTTTTCAATAAATTATTCCTCTAATCTTCAAAGTCAAAATTTTATAGCCTTGGCTTCATCACATTTTGATTCACAACTAGTTATCAACTCATTAGCACTCAATACTTCCTAGTATGTCTTTTTTCTATATCCTTCTACAATACTTGTGTGCCATTCTATGAAAAATTTTACATGTCCTAACATATAAGTAAGTCTTCTATTTTCTTACAACATCTATTATTTCAAATCTTCTTTTGTACCCACACACCATCAGATGTATCTCTTATGTGGAAAGAATTCCCAAATATTCGATAGATACAAATCCCACATACACACACCCAACATTTTAGCAAAAATCAAACTTGTGTTCTATACTATTTTTCTATACTTGTGTCTTTTTCTTGAGCTATATGAGGCAGACGTTAAAGAAAGAAAAAGGCCTCTAAAGTACTGTCAATTGTTAATGATTCTACTGAGTAAAACAACCTCGTAGTTTTCCATCATCTGTAGCAAATGGGGCTTCCTTATCTTGCAATGAAGTGACTACTTTTGACCTTGCAAATTTGATAAGTGTGTGCTCTTATCAAGGGAGGATGTTAGGTAGAAAAGGTGGCAATTTACTTTGGGCATGTCTTACCTATTTCCAAATGAATTTTATTATAAGAAGTTGTGACTCTTCTTGAAGTGGCCTACACTATTTGATCAATAGTTTTATGACAAGTCATCTATCTTTAGATGGTGTTGGAAAAAATCAAGAATAGGCTACTAAAAAATATTGCTATCACCAAAAGAAAAGATAAGCTTCATTTTTTTTTCAAAATATAGTTATTTTTAAAATTTTGGAGGAAAAGTATTTTGGGGGAAAGTCAAAAGTTTTTAAAATAATAAGTCTTATTTTTTTCGAGTTTTGAAAAAGTGATTTTCTGAGTAAAATAAATTTGAATGATATTTCAAATATGATGACTTATTTAAAAATATAACAAAATAAGTTATTTTTTCAATGCAAACAAGAAAATAAAAGAAAAATTGTAAGCCAAGACAATCATAGCGTTCAATATTCATGGGACCTCTGGTTCATATTTATAGGTCAAGCCATCACAATTGAACTGTTGTACCCGTTACCTAGTATAGCTGTAACAACGACATCTATGGGATCATCCCTATAAATCACCATGGAGAAATAAGGACATTTTTAATTTCCATTTCCCTCAATTACCCTTCATTGCTATCATGAGATGTAAATATAGGTATCTTTGATAGGGTGAATTGTTTTAAGATATTTCCTATGTTTTATGTACCTCTCTACTCTCATATGGTTTAATGTTTATTTTATTTACCAATAAGTATACAAAAATGATGGGATTCTTCCATGTACCGATAGGTATATTGAAAGGGTGAGCATATTGAGAGTTTTGGTATATCAGTCTAGTAGTATATAGAAAACTAATCTTTTGGAGTGATAAGGAACTAGTCCATCTCCCATTGACAATCTATCACATCAATTGGTACAACACTAACTAAAAAAAAACTTGGTTAGAATGGTTAAGGAAAGTCTAGAATACTATCTTCTTTAATGAGTTGTGATTCAAACTTTGTGATGTGGACTCACAACTAACTCAACCAATAGTAATTGTAGAAAAACAAATCTAGAAACATAGAAGTTCTAAGGCATTGGCCTTGATAAGGGTTTCAATTGATGGAGAAGTTTTTTGTCACATTCAACAGTGCAACACACCATGGGAAGTGTTACACAAATTCAAGGATTTGTATGATTCACATTCATAATTAGAACACATACAATTGCAATTGAAGTTGTCCAAACTTGAGTTGAAGGATGGTGATGTAATGCATCTCACTTTTGAAATCCAAGCATTCAAGTATGATATTGAAGTTTCCAATGTAAAAGTTGATATATGACCACTTTCATAAAATCTCTTCTTCCCACATATTCAACCTACTTGGAGTCATATGTAAGAAAGCATTCAATTCAAGACACTGAATTTTAATTAGTTGGTTGAAAATATGGATGAAAGAAAAAAGGCATTTGGAAGAAAAACTAAAAGCATGAGAGATGATACTTATTATGCTTGTCAAAAAGATAAATATTCCAATAAGGGTCCATCTTCCAAAAATGAAGGAAATGAAAGAGGAAAAGGAGACATAGAGGAAGAGGCAAAATTTGTAAAATTAGTGGTTAACACCATGAGAAGCAAAATGAAAGATAGAATTTAGTTTGAAAACATTGTGGCAAAAAAAGGAGTGATGAAGCCCACAAATGTAGAACACCATGGGATAGGATTGAGGCCTATCAAAAATAGAAGGAAACAAAGAAGGGCAAAAAGAAAAACTTATAAATAGACTTGGCTCGGTTTGCAAGTGAATGTGTGCTTTCCATATCAGATGATGTTAACTATGTCTCCATAAATTCAACCTGATTTGATGCTTTGGTCCTAGATATGGGTACCACACAACACATGACTTTTTGAAGAGACTTCTTTGAAGAGTTTCATGGAGAAATATGTGGACCTATGTTCTTGGTATACTAGATAAGTTTTCAAACTGAAGGAAAAGGGATAATTTGACTCAATCCACTCGGACTTATAAATTTTATTCTCCACAATGACCTATACCTTCCTCAACTGAAATGAAACTTGCTATCCCTAGTTCTCATTTGACAATAAGACCACTCCATTTTATTGGATGATTGGACATAGATTATAATCATAATAAAAGTGGCAATAAAATTGCCTTGACTATATTTTAGGAAGGAAAGTTATTGAAAATTAAAAGTGACTCTTCAATTTTAAGAAAATTTGCTCACCTTGTTGAGGGAGGAATGTCAGCAAGTCTATTCTGGAATGTAAGATTTGAGCAAACCAACTATGACAACATTCACACAATGCAAAAGAATGTTTTTTGTAGGTGTTGTTCCTTACCCACACACCCCATTTTCTGATGCAAATGATGTGGACCCCTCTTTTGATTTGTTTGTTCAGTCTGAGTCTCCCAATTTTGACCTTCTTGCCTTTAATAAAGTGGTATTATTGAAGAGTTTGGAGGAATTATATCCATATTTATTATAGCTTCATCCTAGGTAAAGTGTTGTTGGCAAATTTCCTTAGGAAAATACCTTCATTTGACCATCTTAACAAAATTGTGAAACTTTTACACTAACGTGGATGTGGAGTTCTTGGGGTAGTTTGAATATTTAAACTTTGAGTCTTTTTTATCCATATTGATCTTGTTTTCCCACAAGTCTATTTACATGCCTTTCTTAAAAAGTTGTGGAATATATCAATGTTTTAGCTTTTTTGGATTTGCAAATTATGTCTGGACATACCTTAAAGTTTCGATAATTCTATCAAGTATTAGACCTCCATAAATTTGATAAAAGTAGAGCTTTTGTAATATCCTAGAAAGTCACCATTTTCCACCATGACCTTAACCTAGGGTTGTCCATTTTGTTTTTACATGAGTTACATTAATGGCATGTTTAGGGAGGTATTTAAGTCATTTTTCATGACCCATTTAACATGTTTTCTCTCATATTCTCACTCCAAGCTTGCATTAGTGATTCACCAACTTCTAGACTGTGATTATCCTCAAGCAACTACCAAATTCTTTCAAAAATATTGGTCCAACTAAACAAAGTTTGCAGAATTCTTTATCAAGCAATCTACAAGCAAGTAGGTTTCAAAACCTCCCTCTTACATATCCTTCTATTTCATTTTGAAAATGGGGGATAGATGAAGGATTTTGATTTAAATACATATCATTTTATGCCCTATTTAAACTGAACAATACCATCTAAGAGATCATATTTTAAACTACACATTTCCTAGTCTTGTTGAACTATGCCCAAAACTAAAATCCCTAAAAACTTGAAATAAGATGCACCTCAAACTCTTTTGGCATCCATTAACAATTTTTCAAATGTATAGCCATTACACAAAAACCCTAGAATACTTACTGCTATAACCTTAAGCAGGGTTTAATGAAATTGGGAACTTTTCATCTTATTAAGCGATGAATTTGATTCTTAGAAATGTGATGAAATTTGTAGTCTCGTAATATGAGTCTTGTCAAAAGTCATTTGAGGGGTTTGCATATTGATCTAGATCTATCCCTTGTGCCTTAAATTCCCCACAAACCTTTTTGAACTCATATTGATGTGGCTTCCTTGTCGTTTTATGCTTTTGCAAGTTTTTAATATGAATAAGGACATGTCTCACCTCCCCTTAAAACCTCAGAAGATTCAAAACCAATTCTTATCCCAACAAAAAAGTCTTATGTCTTGCTTTTTGAGACTTCACAATAGGTCCAGATATATCTTGTTGACCCTCAAAATCCTACAATGTCCAAATGACTCTTCGCTCCCACAAATCCTCCTTACAAGTTGCTTTGCATAGTTTTACTCTTAGATCGGATATGTTGGTAGAGTCCTAAAATCTCCATAATTCTTAAAGGGTCTATATCTCTACCAAATCTATGTGCATATTCTTTTGCAAAGATTTATCCCAAATAGGGATATATTCAATATGCTCTATTTGACCACAAATCCTTATGAGACCCATACTTTCACAAATATGTCTATCCATTAATTTGTGGGGATGCGATATAGATTTGGATATATGCATGACCATGGTTCACCTATGATTTTCTAACGGGACCTCTATACCTGTGAATTATTCTATAACAATTTTTTGTGGGTTTTTAGAGTGAACCTAATTATACCCATATAAACTCTTTCATTCTATAGGATCCATATAGCCCTAAAATTCTTGTAAAACAATGGTGACTTCTTCATGTAGAGTTTTTTCTTAGATAGCAATAAATCCTAATGGCCTTTAATTACTTGTATCCCCTTTTGTGTTCAACTCATGCATTTCCAAAAGGGGGAATTTTATTAAATCCATGATCTTGTGATAAGTAACTTGCATTTATCTGCATGGTTTTCACTCATTTTAAATTAAATGCACATGAATTTGAGGGAAATAATGTTGTTTCCATTTGTTTGAAAATCTCTGCAAGTCTTTTGAAACATTGTAGTAATAAAATGGATTTGTCTAATTCTTAGGATGAATTGTACCTTATAATTGACTGAATATTTTAAACTCCTATTATACATGGAATCTCCATGCTAACGTTGTTATAGACTAAGGTGTTGTCAAGGTAATTTATTATCACTTTTCCTAAAGGGTCAATGTCCAGATTGAGCAACATGATGTATGAGTTCAAGGGGGTCTTCCTGGACTTTAAAATCACATCAACCTGAAATAATGTAGCTAATACTAACCTAGTACACATGGACATTAAAAATTTTAAGGAGAAGATGTATGGAGCCAACCCCTTAGGACTGGTTAGGAAATTGGTGAATAATGGTATTTCCCACGCTATAGGATTTCCAAATTCTACACAGTACCCATAATTAATCATGGAATGTAGAGAGCACTACCATCTACACTCAAGGAAGATCATAGATCTTGATGGAAGAGTAATAGCTGATCTTACCCTTAATGCCATCTCAAAAGCCTTTGATATTTTAGTTTATCGAACAATGATATATGACTGAATATTATGGGAAAGGCATCTACGATCATGGTCCAAAAGCATGAAAAAAGATTATTACTGCCAAATGGATGAAGTCAAATCCTACACTCTCAAAATTACCCAAGGATTTGTATAGGAGATGAATTCATTGTAGAAATCAATGATCTAGTGACTTTATTAAGCAGATTTATGGGGATCCCATCTATCTCTTCTTTTGAGGGATGGATGTTTAGTTTCATTGGGGTAGTCATCAATGGAAAGGAGAAGGTATACTGGTCCAAGATCATTAGTGATAACCTCCATGATCAATTTTTAGCCCTAGAAGAAATAAATATTTCCTAACTGACCTCTTATGTGGTCTATATTTTACCTAGAAACTTTCATTATCTTGGATTGACAAGAGTTGGGACTATTGGTAACATAGATGGAGAAGTGAAAGTTTATTAATATTGTTATCCATAGATACAGTTGGTGAACTCTCTAGCATGCTATTTAAGAGGTAAATGATGCATTTATCATGTATATCACAAGAATGTTACAAGGATATTTGGATAAGAGATTATTTGTTCAATCCATGGAGTTGGTCAAGATTAAATTCAAGTATTGGTTCATCCAATTCCCCAAATTCACCTATTTGAGAATAAAGGGCTTCACTAGGGCACCATACAGGCTTCCCAAGTACCCAAATGTTAAAATGATATTCACAAGACAAATTTGTCAATCACATCAACTCTTGAAGGAATACATAGGTTGCAATGCCATTTCCTCTCATTGTGGGAAAATGAATATTCATCTGCACTACCTCCTATGATGTTGAGGATTCTAAGGTTAAATTGCAAATGTACCACCTCCTCTTTTACAATGCAATACAACACTTTGGTCTATATCATAAGTTGGAGTAGTATGTAGTAAAAATTCACTATCATGAAGAGTACTTGGAGGAATTTTGGTTCAATTGTCATGATGAACATGAGGTCAAGAAGAGAAGATACTCTAGGCTTACTACACATTTTATCAATCTGTTCAAGATAAGTGCAATTCCAAACTAAATTGTAGATGGAGTACTAGTTCGTGAGGTAGAATATAGAAGGGTCTTTGATCAACCAATTCCTCTTCCTAACTAGACTAAAGAATAAGTGAGTTCTCTTGATGAAATAATGAAGGAAAACATCAAGTATAGAAAAAAGTTGAATGATGAACAAGTAGCTAAATTGATTTCCCAAGGTATTTCACTCACATATACCCCATTGGAGACTAAGATAAAAAGAGTGTCTAAGGTGCCAGCCTTGGAGGGACCTTCTAGAGCAGGGAAAACCTATAGTCCAAGGGAAAAAGAAGTGCAAATAAATAGTGAGGAAACAAAAGAAGAAGCATCAACACCTCCTTTTAAACACAAAGGCAAAGGTAAGGAAAAGAAAATGAGGAGTATCCAAAAGCCTCCCTCTACATCCTAGACTCAAGTATACAAGAGAAAGAGTGACCAAACTGAGGAGGTTGAAGTACAAAAGTTAAAACATTAATTGAAAAGGAAGACATAAAAGAGTAAAAGAGACAAAACTCCTCAGGTTGCCTCCGCTTTATCTTCTATCAACCCACTCCTTACTTCCTCTATTTCCATTGATCCTACCTCTTCTCTCCTCATATCCATCCCACAGTCTTCCACCATTACCATTCCAGCTCCTTCTTCCACTACTCTTCTTTATTCTTCTTCCCTGCCAATTTCCACTTCACTTCCCACCTCATCTAGTGACATCCCCCTCATTTCTACCATCACCACATCTTCCATTCTTCTTTCCCAAACATCTTCTACCATTCCCATATCTTTCCCCTCCTCTTCCATTCCTATAGTATCTTCACCTTTACTTACAACCCCATACTCTTGGGACTCCTAACACAAGTAAATTTAGGTTGAGATCATACAGATTAAAATTCAAAACAAGCAGGGGTTGATCCTCATGTGGGGAATAGTGCAAAGCAAGCTAATTCTTGTTAGAATCCATAAAATAGATTATAACCCAGAATCAATTGAAAGAGTCAAAAACAAAAAACTATAAATGCAAAAGTAATTGAAACAGCATAACAACGATACCAAGAGATTGATGTGAAATGGTTGAATGGCAAAATAACATCAGAAAACTATCTCCAATATCGAATATTGAATGAAAATACAAGCTAGGTAGCATGCTTATATAGACTAGGGAGGGGGAGGAGGTGGCAACACCAACCAATGGGGAGCAACCATGATGCAGGAGCATCCAGTGGTGTAAGGGCAATCTTGCATCACACAAAAAAATATGCGTTTCAAAATTGTTGATGTTCTTTCCATTTCTTTTCAAAATTTGTGGTCCTGGTTCCATAATCACTTGAATAATGATGTAGAAGTTTCAGTTTTTCCAAACTGCTAAAAATAGTAACCTGCTATTTTTAGAAAGTTTGCATTTGGGCACGGATTGAAGTGAAAATTTACAGGAAGTTACATAACAGAAATATAAGACCTTTGGTGAAGGAATCACACAAAGGTCATTTGTGAGCTGAAAGATATTAAAGTTTCCATTTCTCAAAAAACACTTGAAAATTATTCAAACTCAGGTTTGAGGCACCAAACAGCCCCGTACGGGCCCAAAAATGGCTGAAATCAGCAGAGCAGGTTCTTAGCACGTAGAGCACTCCACAAGATTTCTGATGCATAAAATGGTTCATCAATCAGACACCCAGATCAAAAGTTATGGCTCTCGGAAGTTGACCTATTTTTGGAGGGAGATACAAATTTCAAAATTAGGTTGTTGGCTGCCGAAAAGGCTATTAATAACCATTTTTTGGAACCCTGGGTAGTAGTAGAGTTATGGGAGCAAGTGTGGAGTCAAGAATAGGTGGGTAAACAGAAACCCTAGTTGATTTGGGGTTACAGAAGGCAGGTGATTCTAGAGTCTGGGAATAGGAAGCTATAATGTGTTGCAGCCTATGGAGGGTTGATTCCTCTGATTGTATTTGAGTTTCTATAATGTAATAAGTTGTCCAAATCAATAAAGGAAGTTCTATTTTCTGTGTGTAATTTTTGTTGTTGTATGTTTTATGATTTAACCCCTTCATCAAACCATCTATTAGACTAAAAATAGAAAAGTATCTTCCCAAGATAGCTAATGGATGCTCACATGTAGGAAGGTGACACCTCATAATCCTCTCACCTAATAAAACATGCTTTATTAACTTAAGCAAGCTTAAATAAATGTGTAGGAAAAACCTTATAAAAGCGGAATAAAAAACCTACACTAACACGCCCCTTAAGCGTAGCTTAGGTGGGTAAAGAAATGGGTCCTGGCAAATGAAGCTTGATGAGGTACCCATGTTCAATGAAATTCCCCCCCAAAGAGAAGAAGCCCCCCGAGAAAAGAGAGAAAAGCCCCCCCAAATAGAGAGAGAAGAGACCCCCCAAAGTAGAGAAAGTGAAAGAGACTATGAAACCCCCCCATAATGAAGTAGCTCTGGTGTCAAAGGAGGATGCCCATATAGGAATGCTAAAGATGATCCATTTGTGCCAAATGACATTTCTCCCCTTATGAAGAAACAACTCCAATGGTGAATGCCGAAGTAACTCCCATTCAAAGAAGTAAGGTGAGGAAGGAAGCCTCATGATATATCCTATCTTAGAACTCTATTCAAGTTTCCCCATGTGAATATCAAAAGATGCCTCAATGCACGAAGGTAGAAGCAATCCAATCCCATGTGTAGAACCAGAAGGTACAAGATCCAAAGATAAGGAAGATGAGATAATAGTGATGAAATGACTATCATCAAAGAGGAGTTGAATGTCCTCAAGAGTGTCATCTAGATCCGAAATGTGAGACTCTACAAACAAATAAGAGATGTCTGGTAGAAATCGGTCCCAATGAAGTGAATCCAGAAGACAAATATGATCCTGTTGCAAAGAATCACTAGAAGCCCTCGAAGAAGCAACTCTAAACTCTGAAGTAGCAATAGGTACAGTAGGAATGTCCCCAACTATAAATGGGGCATCAATGTATGTCAACCAAATAGACTGATCATCCCATGAGGATGTGTCCACACAAGAAGGGGCAACAAAAGTCTTAGTATCATCCATAAGAGCCTGGTCATCCAAGGAAACATCACTATCAGATGAAGATCCAAAGTCTCCATACAACTGTTGGATGATGGTCCAAGTAGTAAAAGGGCACTCGATGTGCTCTATGTGATGTATAATATCTTCAGAAACAATAATACATATTAGTCCATAGAGAATGTCATTATCGTTAAACCATGCATTCTTTTGTTCATAGTCACTTGGCTTAGGAACGAGTCCAAGGAGATGGGGTAATAGATCCTGCTCAAGGCATTGATTCTTTATCCCTTGTTTCCAAGAAAAATAGTTCTTTGAGGTTAGCTTAACAAAAGAAGGATGGAAATAACTGAAATCCATGATGAACCCCCAAAATGATTACAATAACCCCATAAAAGATGTGACTCAAAGAGAGCACATAAGACACCCCCCTTTTTACTCAATCAAAGAACCACCCCAAGAAAATTTGATTTGGAACTTTTTATTTAGTGCATTTACAATTGCCACCAACAATAAATACTGAGTGGATTTGATCTCAATGCTATTACAAATCCTCAAGAAGAGCATATGTTGAAAATATAACTTTGGCACAATACCCAGTGAAATAAATAACACCACTATAAGCTACACAAAAAACATCCACTTTCAAAATAAGAATCACCTCGATCTGAGGTTTTATGCAAAAGTTATACCTCTTCAAACTTCCCAAAATGAGAACTATGCAATGTCACGACTGAGAATCTACAATTTCTAAAAATTCTCTGGATCAAAATTAGAAAACATCTGCACTAGTGCATAGAGCACAAAAAAATAGCCAAAATCAAAAAAACATTCATGAGAAACGGAGTCCGTATGAGCAAGAATAGAGCATTTGAAAATTGCCTTCAAATTTGCAACTGCCAACTGAGAGGGGTCTTGGTGTAGCTTTCTATGTTTGTTTTTGCAAAATATACAGGCTACATGCAAAAACTAAGAGATACCCAGATGGTTTTTCTATGTGGTAAACAAAACCTAGAAGGCATTTTTCTTATTGATGTACAAAAGACGTGGATCTAATGTAAAACAGACACCTTTAGCAACAAAATCCAACCCCATCAACCAAAAAATGGCATGCAAAGGCTAAATCAGCTACCTAAGACAAGCAAAGGCATGCTGCAACTTGCAATATTGATGAACACACAAAATATGCAAGATTCAAAACCCTTGTTTGCAGGTATGCCAATGATCTCCAAAATGAGTGAAATGAAAGCCAAAAATGACTTTCAGGAGCCTTCTGAATGCAATAGAATAGTCAAAAATGCTGCCAGACCACCTGAAGATACTGCAATCACCTAGATCTCATACATGTAAAAACAAGATTACTGGATCTTCATATATCCTTTCTAATTCTCTAGATAATTCGAAAACACAAGAGAAGAGCATACGAGATTTTGCAATGTCTCTATAAAGAATCTAACCTTACAAAACTTGCTCTCATGCGATGTTAGAATCTATAAAACACATTATAACCTAGAATTAATTGAAAGAGTTAGAAACAAAAAATTGTAAATGCAAAAGCAATTGAAACATCATAACAATGATACCAAGAGATTTTTGTGAAATGCTCGAATGGAAAGATAGCATTAGATAACTATCTCCAATATCGAATGAAAATACAAGATAGGTAGCATGCTTATATAGACCAGGGAGAAGGAGGAGGTGGTAACACCAACCAATGAGGAGCAACCATCTATCAGACTAAAAATAGCAAAGTATCTTCCCAAGATAGCTAATGGATGCTCACATGTAGGAAGGTGACACCTCATAATCCTCTCACCTAATAAAACATGCTTTATTAACCTAAGCAAGCTTAAATAAATGTGTAGGAAAAACCTTATAAAAAAAGAATAAAAAACCTACACTAACAATTCTACTCCTCATATAGAAAATTTACAAAGGTAAGAAAGTCAGTTACCAAAGAGCTCCATCAATAAGACTATGGAAGAAAACCAAGATGCAAATTAGATATGGACACTTTGTTAGAACACATTGATATACTAGGGGGTGAATCAGTATATGCCACTTTTTAAAAAAACTCTACTGCAACAACATGATCTCTACTGCATCAACAGAATATGAAAGAACTATGCAAGCATAAGTAGAAACACACATCCACACAAAAGACCATAACAGCAGATTTAAGTGGAAACCCAAGATGGGAAAAACCATGGTGAGAAAGATGGTTGGATCAACTATCCAGATCCAGCCTCACAAGGAAAATATTAAACAATGAATTGTAATATTTTGTAGGCTTCAACCCATAGGACTTCCAACTTGAGAAGGACTACAATCCAAGGTTTTACAAATCTGTAGGCTTCAACCTACTAGAGACTTCAATCTCAAATAAAATTGATCTTCAACCCAGCTAGATAAGTTCTAACCTCCCACAAAAACTGAGCTACAACCCAACAATAGGCTTCAACCTATCTGAGGCTCTAACCTCCCACATCAACTAAACTACAACCCAATAATAGGCTTCAACCTATCTGAGGCTCCAACCTCCCATAGTAACTGAGTTGCAACCTAGCAATAGGATTTAGCCTATCTAAGGCTCCAACCTCCCATAGAAATTAAGCTACAACTCAGGAAACTAAAAACGTAACAAAACATTCAACACCTACATATATTGTGCGAACTTGGGATCTTGAATTCACACCTTTCACAACCTTCAACTTCGCATATCTTCACATGCCTACAATATTGATGTTAGCATGCATTCTACTTCTCATTCACATTCATAGATATAGTTAGATTTTTTGCTTATACACACACATACTTACAAATGAACACAATCATTTGCTCAAACAAATTTTTCTTTTATACTAGAAACTATACATTTTCATATCTCCAAGTCGGATATACAAAAAATAGAACAAAATTCAAAGACGAATTAACATTCTCCAAGGTTGGCATCCAGTATTTTGAATTCCAATGTGATCATTTTAACAAGACGGAACCAAGTATAAATTTCAATGACTATATGTTTGAAACAAGGCCCAATATACTCTTCCTTAGGTCGACCCAAAATGGGTCAGGACCCAAATCCAAACAATCAACACGCTACTGCAACTGTCCCAATAAATCTTCAATTAGAAACTAGTCCTTAAACCATCTTACTAGTCATCCTCAAATCATATATTCAAATCTTTAATTTGAATATACACTATCTTCATATCACTACCACAACAACTTATCTTCCAACCCTTTATCAGTGAAATCACTTTGTTGAGAACCTTTATCTTTGTTCCCTTTATTGGAAAAAACTCACTATCACGAACTTAGCCTTTTTAACTTTTATTGGAAAAAACTATCTTTTACTAACTTGGTCTTTATCACCCTTTAATGATGAAATATCCCTTTTTCAAACTTGGCCACATTCCTTCTCTATTGGCAAAACCACACTTTTCCAAACTTCAAGCACAAAGGCCCTTATCAGCAAATTCTATTTTTTACAAGCCAGGACTTAAGCTCCTTTATCAGAAAATACTTGCTTTTACAAACTCGAACACATCCTCTTTGTTATCGGCAAATTATTGTTCTCACTAACCAACACTTAATTACCTTCATTGCCAAATGAACTTAACCTTTAATGCTATTGGAAGAACTCCCAAACCACAAACTTAGATCATTAAGGTCTTTGTTGCCTAATTGATGAATCAACGAAAAGTCGAACTCATGAACAAGTTTGTGAAACACATACTTTGCTGATAACACACCTTACACTTCAAACTTTAAGATTTTCTTCCTCAAGCCTCCTTTTTCAGTGAACTAGCGAATAGGTGAATCAACAAATTTTGAAACTCATGAACCAAATTCTTTGCCAAGATTTAAACTTTTTCTTCTTCCAAACTTCCATTGCCCAATTTTCTCTTCTGTTAGGGAATCGACAAAAAACAAAACTAATGAACCAATGCGTGGACCAAGCACTTTACCGATCAAAAGCAAAAATCATTCAGCGTTAGATTTTTTTGTGACAAATTTTCATCAACCCGTAGAGTGTCAGTAAAACTAGTTTTCGACAAACCTGTGGGTTTGCAAACTGAGCATTTTCTGACTAAAGGTAGAAACCTTGTCTTATAAGCTTTTCATGCCTTAGAAATTTTTCATCCTTCCAACTCCATGCCTTAGAGACTTTTGACATCAATGACAACACTCCAACAACCTCCCCCTTTGTCATTGATGGCAACACCAACATAGATCTTCTTCACAACTTCTACTTTTACTCTACTCTCCCTAAACTGTAACACTTCTAAACTCTCTCCCCCTTTGACATCAATGGAAAAGGGATGCAACCAACCATTTTTCTTACTATAAACTGAAACTGCTAGAACAGGCTCCCCCTGACATAAAGCTTCTCCTCATTATGCCAAACTGTGATTATCTAAACCATCTTCTTTCTACCTACTCCCCCTGAGAGGTAGCCATTGTCTAAACAGGGATGAAGAATATGCCTTGTGTTGCTCCCCTAGACAGGTGCATCATCATAATCTTTACTGAAATAATGAGAGCGATATCACTCCCAACTTCTACCTTAAATACTTAAATGTGTCTTTAGGAAGGGGTTTTGTAAAGATATCTGCAATCTGATCCTTTGTAGGCACATACTCTAATTTCACTTCTTGATCAACAACCTTTTCTCTCAAAAAGTGATACCTAATAGATATATGCTTGGTTATTGAATGCATCAATGGATTCTTTGATATGTTAATTACACTTGTATTGTCACATAGAATATAGATAGGCTCATCATACACAACTCCTATATCCTTCAATGTCTGCTTCATCCACAAAACCTGAGTACAACAAGCTACTGATACAAGATATTTTGCTTCTGTTGTAGATAAGGCAATAGAATCATGCTTTTTGCTTAACCATGAAACCAATCTACCACCTAGAAAGAATACTCCACCACTTGTGCTCTTCCTATCATTAGTGCTGCCAGTCCAATCTACATCTGTATATGATGTCAAAGAGAAATCCTTTCCCTTCTCATACCACAACCCATAATCCAAAGTGCTTTTCAAATATCTGAAAATCATTTTAATAACTTTCACATGAGTTTCTTTTGGATCTTCTTGAAATCTAGCCACCATACAAATTGTTTGCATAATATGTGACCTAGAAGCAGTCAAGTATAATAAGCTTCCAATCATGGATCTATACAGAGTCTAATCAGATTGAGGTGACTCATCATCCTTGCTAAGATGACAACCTATTTTTGATTATATAGGTAAAACATGTTTTAAAGGGTCCCTAAAACCCTTTACAAAAAGAAGCAGACTGAGAACAGTAAGCCAACCAACCACCAACTGAAATCTACATAAACACTAAAGCATAGAAAAACATAACACAAAAAATAATAGCCTAGACTGAGTACTTTTCTCTAAGGTTTCCGCTGCTTCAAGTTCCTGCTCGTAGAATTTCTCATGCAGTTTGGCAAAATTCATCAACTCTTTTTTCTCCTCTTCAAACTATTTCTTTCTACTTCCCCTCATGTGAGTTGAAGGGCCACCTGTATCCTCCATAACCACTTGTTTACCCTTTTCTTTAGTGCCTTCCTCTTTGTCCTGCCCACCAGAGTCATCCACATTCAAAATGTCATCAGCTCTGAAATCTTTGAACTAGTCTTTTTTGAGTTCCTTGAGTTTATTAGTCAACATCTTCATACCCTTTAAACTATTCTAAATGGTTAACTTACTTATCGATTACCATAGGTGTGCTTACTGGTTTGCAGTCATCCATACCAAACTTTTTCAACATCTCCTTGACATACTTCATTTGTGAAACAAACATACCCTTGTCTAATTGAGCAATTTGAAGTCCAAGGAAAAATGAAATCTCACCAATCATAGACATCTCAAATTATTTTTGCATCTCTTCAGCAAACATCTTGCACATCTCTTCATTTCCACCAAAGATAATATCATCAATGTATGCCACAATTGTCAACATGTCATCACACATAATCTTGATATAAAGATTTCTATCATCAATCCCCTTCTTGAAACCTTGCTGGTATAGGTATTTATCCAACCTTGTGTACCATGCCCTAAGCACTAGCTTGAGACCGTATAATACCTTCCTGAGTCTGCATACCATATTTTGATCTTCTGATAGCTAAAATCCTTCAGGCTTCTCTATGTAAACTTCTTCTAAGTAACCACTCAAGAAAGAAGATTTGACATCCATTGGATATACCTTGAAGTCTTTTTGAACTACAGATGTAAGGAACATCCTTATTGCTTCCATTATTGCCATAGGAGAAAACATCTCCTCAAAATCAATGCCTTCCACTTGTGAATAACCCTTGTAGACTAATCTTTCCTTATTTCTAACCACTTCTCCATGTTCATTCAATTTATTTCTAAAAACCCACTTGGTTCCAATCACATTCTTGTCCATTGGCCTTGGAACACATTCCCAAGTTCTATTCTTCTCAATCTGGTTCAAATCATCTTGCATTACCTCAATCTAACTTTCATCCTTGCTAGCTTCAGAAAAATTCTTTGGTTCTATCTTGGATAGTAGTGAGAAGTTTACTTATTCTTTGAGACTTCTCCTAGTCATAACTTCTTTATTCTTATCTCCAATTATCTAATTTTTAGAATGATTCTTTTGAACAAACTTTGTAGGTGACTTGGTGGTCTCTATGGGTGTCTATTCTTTAGCAACTTCATTTTCTCCTTCTGTGTTGGGTGGATCATCTAATCAATAGTCTTCTAAATCATCTTTACTACAAGCTAGATCATATGTAGATGGATATAACTTTTCATCAACTTTAATACTTGCACTTTCAACTATCTTCTTCAGTCTCTTGTTGCAACATTTATAAGCCTTGCTTCTAGTTGAGTAACCAAGAAAAATTCTTTGATCTGATCTTGAGTCAAACTTACCCAAATTTTCTTCATCTCTTCTGATGTAGCATTTGCTTCCAAAAATTCTGAAATACTTGACTAATGTAGGTTTGCCCTTCCATATCTCATATGGTGTCTTAGTGTTGTTTACTCTCAGTTGTCCTTTGTTAAGAATATAAACAACAATATGAATTACCTATTTCAATACACATTAGGCAACTTAGCTTCATTCAACATTGTTCTTGCCATCTCTTGGACTATTCTATTCTTCCTTTCAACGACTCCATTTTGCTGAGTCCTTGCAATAGGGTATTGTATTTTATTCCATGTTCTTCACAAAATTCTTCAAATTCATTGGATGTGAACTCACCACCTCTATCTAATCTTAAACATTTGATTCTAGCATTCATTTCATTTTCAACCATAGATTTGAAAACTTTGAATATACTAAAAGCTTCTGATTTATCTTTCAAAAAGGTAACCCAACTCATCCTATAATAGTCATCAATGAGCAACATGAAATATATTTCACCTTGAAGTATCCTTGTCTTGGTAGGACTGCATAAGTCTATATTAATCAGCTCCAATGACTATGTACAGTAGTGTTCCTTGACCTTAAAACTAGCCTTTGTTTGCTTCCCAATTTGACATTCCTTATAAAAGGAACTGGTGGGTTTGGCAATCTTTGGCATGTCTCTACTTGAAAGTTTAGAGCTGAACTTCACAAGATTGTCAAATTTGATGTGCCCCATCCTCTTATGCCACAACCAACTCTGATCAACCTATCCTAAAAGGAAACTCTTCCCTTTGACTTCACAAAGTTTGTACAAGCTATCTTTTGTTTTGCTTGCTTCTGCCACAAGTTACCTAGTGCTTGCTCTTCCAATTTCACATCCTTGTGCATGGAAGATGATATTATAACCTTTGTTGTGCATCTAAATTACACTAAGAATATTTTTCTTGATACCTTCTACATATAGAACATCGTCTATCCTATTCCTTCCATCAAGACTTACTATACCATTACCACATATTTTTGCAGTGTTGTCTCCGAACTTGACTGATCCACCATCCCATTTATCAATCCAAATAAACTTACTCTTATCACCAGTCATATGACTTGAGAAACTGTTGTCAATAATCCATGGATTTTCTTGACCTTGTACATGAAATGCAACTTGGACAATCATTGAGTTTTCACCTTCATGATGATTCAACTTGACTTTTCATTCCTTCTTTTGATTTGTCTTCTAATTTATAGGAATGTCATTATCTTTGCTGATAGCAATTTTCTGAGTTTTTGATTTAGCCAATCCACTTTTGCAGTGCCTTGATATGTACCCAAAGTTGTTGCAAATATGACATATTATATTGAAATCAAACAAAGGGGCAAAGGAATTTTTACTTACAAAATTGCTTCTCCTCATTCTCGATCTGCATTCAATAGATTTGTGACCATACCGATTGCAATTAAAACAATAGCCAGAAAAAGCAAAATTGAACATATTCATGAAAGTTTGTCTTGTAGGAATTAATCTTTATGAATCTTCTTTGAGAAATAGTAGGAATTAAATCAACTTCAATTTTTGTATTGTCCTTTTTCATTAGGATCTCTTTGTTTGACATTTTCTTCCTTGGATCAATCTTCTTTGTTGGAACAAAAGGTTGTGTGACTTCTTCATCATAGCCCAAACCTGACTTAATGAATAGAGGTCTCTAAATGTTTATTCTATCATTCGAAATTTCAAAGCTCTTACCAAATTTGATATTCTTACTTAGCTAAGTGCGAACCTTTTCAACCTCCTTTCTCAGTGAAACAATTTCTTCTTCAAGTTTTGAACATTCATCTGATTTGGATTTAAAAGTAATGTTCACCATGTCTATAATTGTTTCTCCTTCTTCAATCTGATTCTTCAAGTTAACAATCATCTCCTCCGATTCTATGAGCTTGGCTTTTTGTTCTTCATTTTCTTTCCTTGCTAAATCCAAGTCTTCAAGAGTAGAGATCAGTTCACCTTCAAAATCAACTTCACATTTTTCTTCTTTATCAATAGAAGCACTATCAAAGTTGTCCAAGACTTCCATAGCCATGAATAAAGACAGAGCTTTTGAAACCCTTATTGTTATCTTCATTCTTCTTAAGAGGACATTTAGATGCATAATGCCCAATATTTCCATAGTTGAAACACTTGAAAGGTAGCTTACCTTTATACTTACCTGAACCCTTCTTTCACTTTCTTACAAAGTTGGATTCCTCATTATCAGATGCATCACTAGACTCATATCCATTTTTCTTAGATGCTTTGAAAGTAGCTTCCTTCTTAGATGTTTATTTAATTGTGTTTCTCATTTCAAAGGCAGTGAGTGAACCAAATAATTCATCCATTTTGAATACCTTCAAATCTATTACTTCTTCAATAGCTAAAACCTTTGAATCATACCTTTCAGGGAGTGATCTCAAAACCTTTTTCACAACTGTTGATTTCACCACCATCTCACCAAGATCTTTGATAGAATTTACAACCTTATCTACTTGGAGAAGATAGTCAGCAATGTTCTCTTCTCACTTCATCCTCAGATTTTCAAATTCTACCTTGTGGGTTTTCAATTTTGCTTGCTTTAATTTATCATCCCCTTCATAGAGACTTTTAAGTTTATCCCATATGTCCTTAGTTGTCTTTCACTGCAAAACCTTGACAAACTCTGAATTGGTTTAATCACTTAAGATGACATTGTTTTCTTTGGCTTTAATTTCATGGGACTTCTTCATATTCACATCTATAATAGGATGAAAAAGTTCAATAAATGCATCAATTGCAGCTCTCCAAACATCATACCCTAGAGAGGTAAGATAGACTTCCATCCTTACACGCTAGAAAGCATAGTTAGTTCCATCAAATAGAGGTACTTTGTTAAAAGAAGATGATCATTCCTGCGCCATGTGTTCAAATCTAAGATCTACCTTTATAGGTTAGGTTACTGCACCAAGGAACCTCACTCTGATACCAATTGGTAGAACACATTGATATATTGAAAGGGGGTTGAATCAGAATATGCCATTTTTTAAAATGCTAATGCAACAATAGGATCTCTACTGCATCAAAAAAATATGAAAGAACTATGCAAGCGTAAGCAGACACACACATAAACACAAGAGACCATAACAGTAGATTTATGTGGAAAATCAAGATGGAAAAAACCATGGTGAGAAAGCTGCTTGGATCTACTACCCAAATCCAACCTCAAAAGGAAAATATGAAACAATGAATTACAATATTTTGTAGGCTTCAACCACAAGACTGGTGTAGGAGCACCAAGACATCAGGGTTTTGGTTAGATTTTCAAGATGTTTTGTTTGTTAATAAGGTCCTTGAGACCATCTTCAATATTGTAATAAATCCTTTTAAGGCATAGTTAGTTAGTGGAGTTTAGTTTAGTCATTTTGTGTAGTGGTCTGCAATTTTCTCAACTAGGATAGTCTATTTTTAGACAAAAATAGTCTTTTTAGTAAAAGCGGTCAGTTTTGCCTTAATAATAGCTTTCCCCATGATAGAGTGGGAGAAAAAGGTTGTTTTTAAATTAGAAACACTGGTTTGTATTCATCATGATCTAGGAGATGGAAAAAATGTAAGGGAAAGAAGTTTTATGAAGAAAAAAATACAGAAAACAGTCTTTTTGCTACCTTTTTCACTGTTTTTACTGTTTTCCTGCCCCAAAATCGTACTTGCCGTACTGTCATAAACCCATACAAGTAAATGAAATGGGTCTCTACCTTGTTTATCTTGTGTATGCATTGTTAGATGATTTTTGAGGAGTTCGAAGAGGAAAAAAATGAAGAACATGTCTGTTGTTGTCCCATTTCACAGTTTTCTATATGTTGCTGTTCCTTTGTTTTCTCCACTGCCGTATAGTACTATCTTGTACTTCCATGCATGGAATATTAAATGAGATATGGTCACCCTTGTTTTACAACAAGTTTGGAAGATTTCCATTGTTATTAGAGGGCCTTATCAACATTTTTTTGTTGCTGTCCTGTTTTTCCAGTTTATAACTGTTTACTGCTGTTCTTCAATTCTGTATGGGATTGTACATTGTTGTCAAGGGTACAAAGGTATATGGATGTGTAAAGGATGAAGTTACCTTTGATTTAAGTCCATTTGGAGGAGTTAAGATCATAGTAGAGGCATTTTGTGACCGTTTTGTGCAGGGAGGTCTGAACTAGGTTTTAGAAGGGTTTTGTAGAGTTTTGAGGAAATCGATGGTTTCCTAGTCATTCTCACCTACACCCTAGTCCATTTATGGTTGGAGTAGATTCATTTTGTTTGCATTTAATTGTTTTCCCACATTTCAAGAGTAGGGGCTGTTGAAGGAAGTCTATAACAACAATTAGTGCTTGATGTCACCTTATGTTAGGTCTTTTGATCAATTGTGGTATAGGGATTTTCAAGGTTAATGAAGTGGACTGACCCAAAATCTTTGAAAATAGAGTAATTAGTCCATTTAGGACTTTTTGGGTGCCTTGGAGTGGGTCTCTATAGATGAACAAGTTTATGGTCTTTTGTCATGTTTAGGAAGCCTATTTAGGCCTTAAAACAACAGGTGCAGTCAAGTTTAGAGGCTCATGTTCCAAAGTAACACACCCTGCATGTTTGGTATGTTGTGTACTGCCATAATGGGTACCTAGAAGTCTAGTTTGTTCATGGGTTTGTTAGGTTTTATGAAATCTATGCTCTAAAAACCCCTCAAATAGGGCTACAAGCAATTAAATTGTTTACAAAGGGATGATAGGAAGAATAGATTTCTAAGATATGTAGTGAGTTTGGTGAGTGTCATCCAGGGAAGATAGTGTGTTTTAAGGTGGTTTGAAGGTCAGGCAAGTAGACAATGAAGCTTTCCATTTTGTGTGCTGCCCCTATCTCTGCATCAAAGACTTTTAACCTGAGGACTACAATCCTTTTACAAATTTGTAGGCTTCAACCTACCAGAGACTTCAATCTCAAAGAAAACTAAGCTATAGGCTCCAACCTATCTGAGGCTCCAACCTCCCACAACAACTGAACTACAACCCAACAATAGGCTTCAACCAATCTGAGGCTCCAACCTCCCACAACAACTAAGCTACAACCTAGCAATAGGCTTCATCCAATCTAAGGCTCCAACATCCCACAATAACTGAGCTACAACCCAACACTAGGCTTCAATAAATATGGGGCTCCAACCTCCCACAAAAATTGAGCTATAACTCAGGAAACTGAAACAATAAAAAAAATTCAACACTTTCACATACTGTGTAAACTCAGGATCTTCAATTCACGCCCTTCGAAACCTTCAACTTTGCATATCTTCATATGCCTAAAAGCTTGATGTTAGCATGTATTCCACTTCTCATTCACATTCACTAATACAGTTAGTTTTTCTGCTTATACACATGCATACTTATGAACAAACACAATCAATTTCTCAAAATGAATTTTCTTTTATACCAAACTACACATTTTAAAATCTCCAAGTCAACTATACAAAAAATAGAACAAACTCCAATGATGAATTAGCATTCTCTAAGGTGTTGTATATTATCATTATTGTCAAAGGAGATTGATGCTTAAGTTTTGCTTGCTATCAAAGTGCTTGAAGTGTTGTATTTGATGTGTTTGGTATGGTGCATTAGATAACAAATGTCATGGATCAATGCTAGTTGCATATTATGTCTTTCAATGATATGGTGTCATGATGGTTGGCGCTTGATGAAGAAAGTTGCAAAAAGTTTGAAGAAAATTGTCTAAGTCAAATTCTAGTTATGAAGGGTGTCACAGGTTCAGGCAAATGTATCATATTCCTCCAAAAATGAAGACATGAGCTTGTGGGTTGGAAGTTAGCTAGAAATAGATATAATGTATGTGTAGTTCAGATTTGAGAGCATAAGAACTACCACAAATCTTTCGAGAGTTAGCAGAGTGAAGACAATGGTGTTACAGTGTTGTTGCAGTCTCAAAGGTACAGAAGAATGCTTTGCATTTCTCTGCACTTGAAGATATAGTCTGGTAGTTTGAACCATATGTGAATAATGGTGTCTTGCATAACATATCCAAATTTTAGAATGTAAAAAGTACCACTACTATGTTTTAAAGCAATGTTTCAAGGTAAGACTATGAGACAAGAAAGTGTAGGGATAACAGGTTTCAATGTTTGATCACTTGCACCAACAAAAAGATGTTTGAACCAGAAATAAATGTTTATGAGGAAGATGGTTAGGACCCATAGTTATTACTATGTGAACTACTTGTTATTTTGCTTCTCTAGTACCGCATTGGGTCTGGATCTAATGTTTGGAAAGTTAAGTGCTTATGAAGTAGACTTGATGTATTTGAGTGCCTGTGCTGAGGATTGGGATGAGTGTGCCAAATGAAGGGCATTAGAAGAAGTAATTTGGATCTAGGAGATCATCTAGTATGAAACACATAAAGATATTTCACTCCTACATCATTGCAAGAGTTTTGGGGGCCGATAGGTTAAGGTATTTACATGTTTCATTAAGGCTGACATAGATGAAGATTTGAATGCTTGTGGAGCATATAAATTTGTAAAATCAGAAAATGTCCCCTTGGGGGCTTTTCCCTTTTAAGGTTTAGCTCCTGAATCTTTAATATGCATTTAGGACATCTTGCATCATATTTTGGCATCCCAATGAGAAAACCCCTAAGCGTCATGGCAAATAGGACCTAGGGGGACCACTTGAGATAGACCTTGCCTGAAATAGGGAGGGAGGACTTGGGCGCCCATGCCCTAGTCCTGTCCTATTTTGGGTCAGGCCCAAACTTTAAGTGTCTACTTGTGACCGTTATTTGGGTCCTATGCCGACACGGTCCTACGCCCTAGTCTTTCCCTATTTTGGGTCAAGCCCAAACTTTAAGTGTCAGCTTGTGACCGTTATTTGGGTCCTATGCCGACACGGTAAGTTTGAGTTACAAAATTCTTGGCGGGAGTGTTTGTAGTTGCATATATAAGCATGTTTAGGCATTCATTTGTAAACTAGATGATTACTAGATGGGAATTTTGATTTATGATCAGGTGTAGAAGTGATTCAAGGCATTCATTGTGTGCTAGAGTAGATATTATGTTGTTTATGTGTTTGTATTTGTAGATTTGAGAATCCATCTCCTCATGGCATGAAGAGCTTCTTCCTTCCATGATATATTCACTACAAGGTGATATCATTTGTGTTTTCAAGCATTTATCATTTGGTTTTTGCCTCTGTCCTCCAAGGGCATGCACTCTCTATCTGACAACGGTGCTTGAAAGACTTTAATGTCTCTCTGGGGCTTGACTGAGGCAAGCCTCTAAACACCACAACCCCCTACCCATTTCTCTGTAATTGTAGGTTACAGGTTGAAGAAGCAGGAAAAGTGGAGTTGCAGAGAAGGGTTGTAGAGTGTCAAAATTGCAGATCAAAGCTGAAAACAGGGACCTAGACTCGAGCACCCACTCATTAGTCCTCTGAATCCTGCAACGAAAGAATCTCTGAGACAACAGGAACATGTTACAGATAAAGCTCCCAGATCCTGACAAAAAGCATGGCACTGGATTAGGGTGCCTATTCATTAGTCCTCAACTGTTCTACTTCCTAAACTTCAGAAACTAGTACACATTTGTCTGTTATTTTATATCTTTCTGTAGCAACATTTTTCAGTATTCATCTGTTTGCTTCCGTATTTGCATAATTAGGGTTTTAAGCATAATTGGGCATAATCAAGAAATCAAACCACACAAATCTAATTTTCCCAACATTCTAAGTGACCAAGGGCCTCATAGTAGAGTCTTACTCAACCTAAGGTCCTTGAATGCTTTAGGGTGAAAGGAGGATACACCAAACCAATCAAATCAAACCCTATCCAAATTTTACCCTAAACATTTTGGTGAACCCATGTTCTTAATTAATTTGGCACCTTAGTGAGTATTTTTCTTTAGATTTACATTGATTTCATTCAATCATATAATTATTCATCTTATTACATTGGAAAAATTACAAAAAAAATTGGAAAATTTGAAAAAATTGCATTCTAGGTTTTGCATCTTCATATAATTCTCATAAATAAATTTGAATTTCATTAAATTGATAATTTTTGCATTAGATCTGAGATAAATTGCAAAAAATTACAGAACTTCAATCACATGCATTGCATTTTCATCATAAAATTGCTAGGGTTTTGTTAGAAATTTCAAATTTTTCATATAACCTAGTAATTTCCAAAACTAGGGTTTGTAGGTAAAATCTTGTTTCAGATTTTTCTACTGATCTTATACACTCATTAAAATTTTCATTTGGTTGTAGTGTTGCATTTTAGTGTAAACTTGCATTGAGATTTCAAAAATTTGCATTTCTACATAGAAAATTTCAACAAAAAACTAGCATTTTTCATCGATTTTCATTAGATTTGCACTTGCAATTTGCATTATAGGGTTTGAAAATCATTTTAATATTTGAGTGAATTAATTAACATCATAAATCAGATTTCAAGACATCCACATAGCATTTTACATTAAGATCTCATGCCTAGGGCTTGAAAAACCTTGATTTTCACTAGATTTGGCCTTATCGACTCTCTAAATTTGCACCATAGGCATGTTGTGAAGAATATTTTTTTACTAATTGGCTATTATTAGGGTTATTATCTTATTCCCATTCTAAAAATCTTCACAACACCTTCTTATTGGGCTCTTGTAGTGAAAATTTGGAAAAGGTGATCCTAATACTCATGTGGCAGCATTCACAGCTTGTGTAGCGATTTCTACTTTGAATAGGACTTGTTAGAAAAAAATTTCCCATGATCTCTCAAGGATACTGCTTTAGAATGGTTTTGCTCATTACTTGTAAATTCTATACACTCCTTTCACAATTGGTTGATCAAATTTTACAACATTTTCAAGCAAATATTGGACCTCAAGTTTCCTTGATTGATTTAATTCATTGCAAGCAAGGTTTGAAAGAGAAATTAACTGAGGTTATTAGTCGGTATCAAGCTTTATATACACAAATTCAATATCAGATGAAAGATGAGGATGTTCAAAAGGTGTTTATCACAAATCTACAACCTAACATCTGTGATAAGATCCTCTTGATGAAGTATAATTCCTTTCAACATTTATGCACCGCCCTTAATGATTATCAACTTTCATCTAGTCAGTATGAAAATCACAACTCATCAGCTCAAGTTGGTCAATCCATGGGTGGATTGTCACAAAACAACTTTAAGAGGAATAACAGTAAGAGTTTCATAAGGGTGAATAGATCGAATACAAATAACTTTTCTAATGTGTCTGCTATCACTAATCCAAAGAAGGCATTGTATCAACCAAGAAAGTTTACTCTGATATTTGAGTCTTATAATTCTATCATGAATCAAGTTGTGAGTAATAATCTTCTAAAGCTTCCCCCGATTAAGCCTTTAGATCCTAGTAAAGCACAAGGATCTTATTTTGATGCTAATGCATTTTGTCATTTTCATCGGACACAATGACATGATACTAAATGATGTATGCATCTTAAACATGAAATACAAGACCTCATTGATTCAAATATCATACAGGTATCAGGTGTGAATGATAACAGAAATAAATCGGTCAGTTCACCAAATTAGAATTTACAAATCTTCACTTATCCGTTCCCTAAGCATACTGATAACAATATGTTGGAACAAGGTTTAGTGGAAGTAGATGATGATGATTATTTGGAATATGATAACATTGTAGGTATGATAGAAGTGGATAAGGAAAAGTTGGATAACCCACATCGTCCACATAGATAAGGAATTTATACTGAGGTCCTCCTCTATTATCCTTACAAGGATTAGGAGATAACCAAAATGCATCAGAACAACAAATGAAACAACTGAAACAAGAGACTATAACAAAGGAAGAAAGTGAGATATTACAAGATGATTCTTGTAACCATGGTAGACAAAATCAACAACAAAAACTCGTTAAAAATCAAAAAAGAGTAAGATGATTATCATCAATTGGAAATAATAGTGGTTCTCCTCCTCCCAAGCAACAAAAGGTCTAACTTACAAAAGGATCTAAGAAACAAGCATTACACAAATTTTTTGACAATAAGCAAGACTCTCATAAGAGGTTAAATGCAAGGAGATGGGGGACCAAAAATTAGCCACCATCTCCAAAATTAAAACAAAACATGTGCACATTATAATGTACTCACATTTTGCTTTTCATAAAAGCAAAAAAAAATGTTGTTCTACTCATTCTCCCATGACCATTTCTCCTTACTGCAGCAAATAAGAAAGGAAAAACATGATCGCATTGAAGAAAAGGCTATTGAATCAAGTGCAATAGAGAAAACAACAAATTCACAATGCCACCTTGCTGCCAAAGACATCGTCATGCAAATTTGGAGGATCCAACATAGGAAGAAGGTAGGGTTTGACTGATTTTGTTAGTTTGAGAACAATTTTTGAGTTTTGCAATGTTTGATTTGTTTTTATATTGCATTTATAGTTATTGGAGAAAGAGACAACAAAAATCCAGCTGAGGAGGGTGAAAACAACCCCCAAAATGCTCCAAACCCTCAAAAGTACCTTCACCTCCTTTTAATGTAAGGGATAATCAATAACACTACCTAGGGATAATAGAAGAAAACAAGAAACATCTTCAAACTATTATTGAAACCCTAAACAATCCAAGTGGAACCACTGATCATAGGAGGGCACTTGGAAAATCACTAGAGGAGATTGTTTCTCACACAGATTCGGTGACAAAACAAATCACTGAATTCCAAGACTATAGGGAGAGGTGTCGGCAATATTATGTCGACAAGTTATCATATGAACAAGTTAAGAATGAAATAATTATAAAATCTCAATTATGTGAACACTATCAATTTCAAAATCAGCCAAAGATTAGAAAAAAGTTGCAAATGGTTTCCTATACATTGGTGTAGGAATGAAGAAATATCTCAAAACTTTTGGGATAGATGGTACATGGTCTTCCATGAACTCCCATACAACAATGATGAGGTACTATTAAGGGAAAATTGGATTCAAATGAATAATCAATATATCAATATCAAAATACCCAAAACTCAACGAAATACAGAAACAAAGAGATTAATCAAACAAAATAATTTCAAAAACCTTTGCAAATCTCAAAGCTCCATAGCTTCCATTGGTTGCCTATCTCAATCGATCTTGTATGTATGAATAAGGCCATCAGAGAGTGCACTTCCTTGCTATGATTCCAAGATTGTCAATGGAGAACGACTATGATAATTGCTTTGCAATGAAGATGAACTTCACAACAATGATAGTAGTGTGTAGTAATGAGTGTGATCACAAGCAATGAAGGAATTGGTACCAAAGATGCACTGTAATTCCTATAGAGTAACAATACTTAAAGCTTGGATGATTAAAATGGAGGAATAGGGTTCAATTTATAGACTTGAGAGAATGAAGATCAACGGTATAGAAAGAATGAGAAGATCAATGGTATAGGACGGTTGAGGAACGTACATGAATAGAAAGAAGACATGTGTCTTACTATATTTTGCATGAGAGGAATTAAAGAAATAGAAGAATGAGCTAACTAAAGAGATTAAATCAATTAAAAGAATAGATCAATTAGTTAAGAGAATAGAACTAGAGAATAGAAATTGCATGAGGATAAGAAGATATTTTAGCTCAATTAAATATTTCTAATATTCAATTGCATGTGCACAAGGATTGAATTATATTTAGAGATAACTCAATTTAGAAGAAATAGACAGTTTAAATAAATATTTGATTTATTTAAATTTAGAGAAGATATTATTGGAAGAAACAAATAAATAATTAGTATTATTTAATTTAGAATGATTTTTGGAAGAATTAAATAAAATATTTGATTATATTTTATTTTTAGAGATTGAGAGGATTTAAATAAATTTGATCGATTTATTTAAATTTGGAAGAATGATTTGATTTAATTAAATAATTAAGAATTATTTAATTGTTTGGAAGAATTTAATTAAATAAAGGATTTTATTTAATTTTGATTTTAGAAGAGGTAATTAAATATTTTGATATTTAATTTAGAGGAATGTGAATCGAATAAATAAATTTATTTATTTATTTATTGATAGAAGAATTAGAATGGAATAAATATTAAGAATATTTATTTAGACCAAGTCATGTCATTTTTAGGCGTATACATTTTGCCCCTCTTTGATGTAATGTAGTTTACGACGTTGCTTCAAAGAAATCGATTGTTGAATAACGATACATGCCTCAGTTTGCCCCTAGTACAGGTTATGATGATAGGATGCCCCCTCAGGAGATTAGACAGGAAGAAGGTAGAAGGACAAGAGACAGGCAATCTCACAAAGATGAAGGGAAAACTTGGTTAGGTTTGAAGAAAACGGGACGTGTTTCTGAGAAACAGAAAGAAATTGGGAAGAAACGGGTGTGGGAAGTAGTCATAGTCACCACCTAGCTAGATTAGGGTTTGCATGCTATATATAGGAGTTGGGTCCACAAGATAATTCATTTGCACACTTGGCTTTGTTTGATTTGCTTCTGACAGTTTAGGAGAGCATAGAGCATAGAGCAGTCAGCACGAGGATGAACATTCCATGCGAGGAGCATCGTTTTGAGCAAGTCCATCAATTCGACTGGCCAACAGAGGCAGGACTCTAGGTATATATCTCAAAAAAATTTCCCGTAGGGTAGATTTTGATTGCAATAAATGCTACGAGAAAAATAGGATAGACAAATGCGGTGGATCACAGTTTGGCGCATATGACATGTGAAACTATGCATCTGTAATTATGTGGTGCATTTAGGATATAGAATGGCACATACAATAAAGTTGTGCATGCATAAGTTTAGCTAGTGCATGCATAATTCTGTGGCACATTTATGATATGTAGCAGCACATGCAACTGGGTGGCGCATTTACGGTATGGGACAACGCATACATGAAATCTTGTGGCACATGCATCAGAAGTGGCACATTTGACAAGAAATGGCACTTTTGATAAGAAATGGTGCATGTACCATCTATTATGGTGCATACGATATAGATAGGTAGTTTACTTAACAAAATTGACTCGATTGGCATCTTGTTTGATGCGTCAATCGATAAGCTATCTCTGAGATTGCAGGAATCTAGTCAAGAGATGTAGTGTGCTGTTTTGATCAATTTGATGGGTAAGTACAAAAAGATGGGGGGCCAAAAAGTGGCCAAATTGTTTTCAAAAAAATTTAATGCATAACGCGAATGCATTATGAATTATTATAAATTAAAAAAAAAAGCTAATCATCTCATTTCATTTCTATTTTCTCCTCTATACCCGCGGCCTGCAAACCCTAGGAAGTGCGCTCGCATTTTGGAAAAATCAATTCAACACCAAAATCTTGTTGATTCGTCACCAAAATGCCGCCACGACATTGAGCATGCCAAAGGAGTGAGTTTTATTTGTTTTATTTGTTTGAATTTCTTTCTAAATAGGTAGGTTTGAGTTGATTTTTGATGTATATTTCATTAATTGTTAGGAAATGTTAATGCACCTCCTCCTCCTCAAAATCCACAAAATCTTGAGGAGGAAATACTTGCAGAACAACAACCTCCTCCATCCATTCCTCGACATGCCCCTGGAACACAAGAAAATATAATGGGGCAAATTAAAAACAACAAATAAGAAATTGAAGATATAATTGCAAGGTTGAAAGATCCTTCCACTTCAACCTTGCATAGGTCCATGCTTGTTGAATCTCTTGAATCTATGTTGTCAAATGTAGATTCAATTAGCAAGAAAATATCTAGTTGGACGGATAAATGGAGAGAGTTTAGAGACTATTATGCAGACAAGCTGTCATACCAAGATGTGAAAAAATTACAAATTACAAAATTAGACTTGTGTTCAATTTTCACAAACCCACAAACAAATCAACCTCCACCCATTACATGCAAGAGGTTCCCTATCGATTGGTGCAACAACCAAGTGATAAGGGACAATTTTGGGCAGAGGTGGTGGATGGTTTTTGACCATCCTCCATGCAATAATAATGAGGTCCCGTAATACTTTTTGAGGAAACTCTACTGCAAGTTTATCCTCAATAAAGTGCCAAACTATTTTGATATGTGAGACTTCCAGGGTAGAGGTGGGGGGTCAGCACAAGATAGACTAGGGGCACATGTTGACCCATAGTGGGCAGTGAGATGAGTAATTAGCAGACCAGCCCATGAGCATGTTTCTATCCCTTCCATTGTGAAGGAGAGTGTTGAGGTCGATACACTTCAGTCCATTAGTGCCTTAACCCAGAGCATCATAGAGAATGTTAGTCCTGCAACACAGAGTGGGTTGGGAGATAGTGCGAGGAGTAGTGTCCCACCCCATGCTTGTTAGACTTGCGGGTCAGCTTGTAGTTATGACCCCATGGATAGTCAGGATGCAGGTGCATAGGCTACATCTGGAGCTGAGCAGATGGTGATGACAGATACCCTCCTGAGTGAGACTTTTGGCCTTGATACTCAGGTATATATTAGCAAGTTTATTAAATTTTATTTTTGAAATACAAGATTAACTAATTTAGTTTGATGATTTTAATAAAATTTTAGGGTCATAGTGTTGATGCAGTTTTTAGTGGTTCTCCACCTGCATATTACACTAGATCATATACTGTCGGGGTATGTAACTAGTAAACAATTATAAATATTACATGTGAATAGCATCGTTATATGAATGGTATTCTAATATTTGATTTTGGATGTTGAATAGGTTAATATTGGAGATTTCACGGCAACACCTGCCAGCGGTGGTGGACTTCAAAGCTTCATGGAGGTAATAAGATAAATAGTTTAATGAATGAATTGTATGTACTAGATTTTTGCATGTGACTTGTGTGCTTTATTGTGTGTACTTCCATGTTTAGATGAATGTGTATGTATGTTAGGAGCCATGATTTGCATCACTATTATAGTTTTCGTAATTGAATAATGTTATTTTATTTTCAGATGATGCAGGCTATGGAGACACCTCCCAATGTTCATAGGGCAATGGAGCATGGTGTGACCTCTGCGATTCATAGCTCCATGGCATTGATAGGGGTATGAGGTAGATTAGTAAATTTTAATTTACATTCATTGTTATAGTTGTTTATTTTTGAAAAATCAAAAGATTATTGATTTGAAATTTAATTTCTATGTGGATGGTTTCTATATGACATGACATCACCACGGCCTATTCTTGCTACTGAGGCAAGTGAGGAGATAGATTATATGGTAGCGGTAAGTGATTATTTTGTTAAATGTTTCATTTTTTATAACATGTAATTTCTATATATTAATGCCTATACTTTTTATTGTAATAGCTAAAGATGCAGGAAGAACTAAATAGGAGGAGCAGCCCTCAGGTTCGTAGTAGACCACCCACATGCGCGTCTCCATCCCCTAGAAGATCAAAGGCTACCCATGGTCTATTCTCTTCACCAGCTAGAGGTGAATGACTTTTTATTGTGTTCCTTTGTTGTATGCCTATATGGCATTTGTGGACATATATTTTGTATTGCATATAGTTGACATTGTATGCCTATATGGCTATTTTGTATATATGTTATACTTATATCAACATATATTGATGTATGCCTATATGGATATTTGATTAATACAAATCTTTTTTATTGATGGCATCCATACTTGCATTATAAATCCATGTTTGAATGGATATTTGTAGATGGCTACTTCAAATATTTAAAGTCTAATTGTATTACATAGGATGTTTGTTGATCCAACAAGCTAGCTATTGTTATTCAAGTATCACCTAAACCTCATTTTGGAACTAAAAGATAAAAGTTGTATTTAAAAAAAATGAATCATCATGTTGAACATAAAATATTAATATTCTTTATGAGTTGCTCAATTGAAAATATTCAAATAAGTATGCTGATCCATATTCTTTATGAGTTGGTCAATTGAAAATATTTCTTAATTTATTGTTATTATACCATATTGGGATGCAAAGAGTATGTTTGTAGTTTTGAATAAGATAGTCAAAATCATATGCTTACGAGCACCTGATGACCATTGTGGTTATTAAATGTAATTCCTCTTGCATATAAGGTGAGGTTATGAGATTACATTGAGTCTTACCTAATTTTAGTATGCAACATAACATTAGGGCTATAGGCTTCCATAAGTCATACCTCAAGGATTTTTAGTTTTAGGTGCAAATTTGCATTAAGACCTTAGGTGCATTTCTCTACTTGCACAACCTAAAAACTCCGCCTAGAACTCAGGGCACCTTTCATCATCCAAACAACCTAAAAATTATGCCTTGATATTGAAAGGATGTTTCAAAGTATAAAGGAGGGTGCCTTAAAGGAGCTAATTCATCTTGATTATCAAAGTTGATCAAACATATCAAACTGAGCATCATACCTCTAGGTGCATTTTTGCCTCTCTCTAAACTATCCATTTTGGCACCTTGATGTAAAGTGAAGTCTAAACTTAGTGAAGATTGTGCCTAGAAAGATATCACCTTAGATATGCACCTAGAGTCATCCTAGATCATCCATTTGCACCTAAGGGTCAATATAACATAATATAACTTAGGAAGACTTTAAAAATCGTCAAAAGAAGCCTAGACACCTTTTCTTGTCTCCACCATCCATTTTGGGTGCCTAGAGGAAAATGAACTTCAAATCACTTCCAACTATAGCACCTAATGTTAGAACATTCAAAATGACTAAATCTTACCAAAGGAAGTCTAGGCTGGATCATCATGAATGAGTGCCTAAGTGGAAGGAGAATAAGCATCTTGTATGGAGGTGCACTTTTGTGTCTAACTAACCTCATTTTGGCACCTTGAAGGAAGATGTTCTAAATCCTAAGATCTAGTGCCTAAGTGTAAAATGGTCTGCTATAGGTTTGAACAAGTGATTGAAGCCATCAAATTGCCAAGAAATGAGCTATGTATACTAAGGCGCCTTTTCTTGTCTAAACTATCCATTTTGGTGCCTAGGAGGAAGGAGATTCAACATCATGAATCAAGGCACCCTTTTCCATCAAAACAACCTCACATTGGTGCCTAGACGTGTTGGAACTATCAGTTTGGCCACACTAGGAGAAGAATGAAAGTTACACCCCTTTGCAACTTTACACTGCCTCCTTCTAATGATTTTTAGGGCAGCAGAAAACCTTTCACCATGGGCAAACACCTCAGAGATATAAAAAACTAAGAGAGGTTATTGTAGAGGCACTCTACGTGATCGTGTTGCCTCAGATGAAATGTTTCTAAGTGACACAATTTTTAAGTAATATCTCGTCAAAGATTGCTGCCTTTTTACACTTTGGACTCTTCAAGGATATCGTCGGTACAATGTAGCTCGAACTGTTCCGACATGTTTGGGTGAAAAAACAAGACCATGCCTAGCATAAATGTACCCATCTAGATGTGTTGGAATAGTTAGTTTGATCACATCAGGAGTAGGATGAAAGTTACACCCCTTTGCAACTTTACACTACCTCCTGATAATTTTTGGGTAGCAGAAAACCTTTCACCACAGGCAAATGCCTTAGAGATATAAAAAATTAAGAGAGGTTATTATAGAGGCACTCTACATGATCATGTTACCTTAGATAAAATGTTTATAAGTGACATGGTTTTTGAGTAACATCTCATCAAAGATTACTGCCTTTTTGTACTTTGGACTCTTCAGGGATATTGTTGGTACAATGTAGCTCAGACTGTTTTGACATGTTTGGGTAAAAAATAGGACCATGCCTAGTGTAAATGTACCCATCTAGATGCATTGGAATAGTCAGTTTGGTTGCATCAGGAGCAGGACGAAAGTTACACCTCTTTGCAACTTTACACTACCTCCTTCTGACGATTTTTGGGGCAGTAGAAAATATTTCACCATGGGCAAATGCCTTTGAGATATAAAAAACTGAGAGGTTATTGTAGAGGCACTCTACATGATCATGTTGCCTTAGATGAAATGTTTCTAAGTGACACAATTTTTGAGTAACATCTCGTCAAAGATTGCTACCTTTTTGCAGTTTGGACTCTTCAGGGATATCGTCGGTACAATGTAGCTCAGACTGTTTCGACATGTTTAGGTGAAAAACAGGACCATGCCTAGTGTAAACGTACCCATCAAGATGCGTTGGAACTGTTAGTTTGGCCACATGAGGAGAAGAACAAAAGTTACACCCCTTTACAACTTTACACTGCCTCCTTCTGACAATTTTTGGGGTAGAAAAAAACCTTTCACCATGGCCAAGTGCCTTAGAGATATAAAAAACTAAGAGAGGTTATTGTAGAGGCACTCTATGTGATCATGTTTCCTTAAACAGAATGTTTCTAAGTGACACAATTTTTGAGTAACATCTCGTCAAAGGTTGCTGCCTTTTTGCACTTTGGACTCTTCAGGGATATCATCGATACAGTGTAGCTCAGACTGTTTCAACATGTTTGGGTGAAAAATAGAACAATGCCTAGTCTAAACGTACCCATCTGGATGCATTAGAACTATTAGTTTGGTCGCATCAGGAGCAGGACACCAAAAATGCATAAAATGATGATGTAAAAATGTGTATGTGTAAAATGTAGCAGGAAATAAAAAAAGACAAACCTTACAAATTAATGTGCATACTTACAACTCAATGTAACATGACTTTACAAAATCAATGTGAATACTTGCAAATTAATCCAATGAACCATCTTGGCCTGCTCTACTCTTTATTGTGTCTAGTATTACTTCATGGTCAGACTCATGCACCTTCCACAAGATTTTGTTCAAAGGTCTACCCCGATACTTTATCAAATAAACATTGGATGCCACGACAAGGTTAGAGTGATGAAGAATCTTTCGATGCCTGTCAAAGTCCTAAAACAACCAAACATTAACACTCTTATGTGGGTACCTTCTAAGCCATGTTCCAGTAATAACCACTAAGCCTGTAGGGTATTCGATATTTTCTCCATCTGTAACTAGGGCCTCTAATTTGTTTTTGGCCTCAACACAACAACATAAGTAATAATCTATTCCCTCTTCATTATCTTCATCTGCAATAACTACATATACGTGCCCTACATTGATATGTGTAGCAAATTAGATGAAATTAGTCAATATTACAAAAACACTACAAAGTAAGATGACATTACCTGGTTGAACTAGATAAAATTAGATGCATATACGTGCCCTATATTACCTGGTTGAACTAGATTTGATATGTGGTCAAAGTCAACTAATGATTCCATCTATGTTAGTTCCAGTGCCATCGGGGGTCAATACGTGTCAAGTGGGATAAGATAACTTAACTGCCATTCATCAACCCACTCCTTTGACTCACACTCATCCCAGGCTTGAATTGTATAAGAAGAACAAAAGCATGACATCTTTTACATATGGATACTCCATGAACCTGCAATTAAGCTTTTGAAAGAGTGCATCTCATTTGATCCTGTTAGTGTAGAACAATCCTCATATGGTGCAATGTTAGAATCATCTATCAACCAAAAAAATCTATGAACTAAAGACTTACCTTCATTACCTGGACACATGGAAGTATTACACCACCTGACAATCGATTTTGCATCTATCAACTTTGTATTGTCTTTATACTTTAACTCTTCTCGTGCTATGGCCCTTTTGATACATGCTCCTGCACCATCATGCTCCCCCTTTCCATGCCCAGCCTCACAAAAGTTATGCCTCCTACTCAGCCAATAGAAATTCCATGAGTTCTTGAATTGTGACGCACAGTTATCCAGCCATATGATATGCTGACCGAACGATATGCCCCTTCTAGCCAAATCATTGTAGAACACCTGAAAGCAACCTTGCACGAACTCCGTAGAATGCGTACGATCATCACTAATATAGAAATTATACTCCCTTATGATCTTTTTGTCATCCTCTCTACTATCATTCACATGAATGAATGTGATGTGCACAAATATAGAAACTTGTGTGGAGTTGTAATATTGTGATTGCACCTCACGCTGTGGCTGTAGATTGTAGTTCTCTACAAAGTTGATGACTGAAACAATGCTACCAACTGGAAATGTGTCCTTGCATAACTTGAATTGCAAGTCCAACCATCAAGCTCTATGGGCATGTCTTGCATACTCATACACTATTCTATCACGAAATATAGGCATAAACTGATACATTGGAATATTTTCAATTACCAATTCACACCTCTTTGCTTCTTTACCATCTTTTGTATTGTATGCCACTGTTTTATACTTGCCAAACTCTACTAGTTCATTTCCAACCGCATATGTTCTTTCCATATGTGCACATATTGGCAAATGTTGCAAGCCACCGCAATGATGACATGTGCCATCCAAGAATAATTTCTTGTAGAATATTTGACCTTCCTCTCTTTCACATAAAATTCTTGATATGAAGTCTCTTGAAGATGTTGGTGGGGCACGTATGGTACAACCTTGCAAAACATTGTTAGTATGCATATCTAAACATATAGACCTATAAACATCAAAATGGTTAGAAAATTCAATAGGTAATCTACAACAACAAGTAGTGCATGTGTGATTTATCTTGACATAGAAAGGTTTTAGCATTTAAAAATATCTTTGATAAATTTTAATTTGAGGATACTTCTCTAGAAATTTACCATAAAACTGTGTTTGAGTCTCATCCAAAAAATGCTTTGGATATGGCTCACGGTTCTGACTACTGATTCTCTTTCTTACCACATCCCTTTGATTCGGAGATACCCTTGTGTAACTCTTCCAAAAGTCTTCAATTAGTGATCTCAATGCTTCAACAATTGGTTTATCTTTTTGTGGTAATCTCCCCAAGAATGCCCATAATTCATTGGCATTAGTGTCCTCAATTCTTTGGCATCTTCCAACAGCTCTTGATAAAGTTTTCCTATTAATTCTCAATTCTTGACTCGTCTTTCTAATGAGACAAGCTTGCCTCATTTGACTACTTACTATAGTCGATGTAATCACACGTTGTGTTGCATTACTATCTTTTGTACGTGAGGTGTTATCCACACTCTCATACACACTCATTAGATTCTTGACAATAGATTTTTCACTTGAAGCCTCTGATGTTCTCAACCCAAGAATATTCATGATGGACCTATACTTTATACTTTGCATCATTTCAATGAATAGTTGAAATCTTGCAGTCTCATTTAACTTTCCAAAGAACAATCTCCAAATCTTATGAGCATATCTTCTACAAGTGCGTTTTGGAATCTTATCTTCCATTGGTTGCAAAATATTCTCATCAATATCAATCAAATACTTTGGCTTTCTATGCAAAATTATAGGTGGTGTTAAGTTAGGTAAATTCATCTCAACATTAGGAATTTCATCAATATTTAAATGAGATGGGCTAGATGGCATACCTTTCATCGAAGACGGAATAGATGACATACCTTGAGGTTAAGGTGGGAATGATGGTGTACCTCCTTCATCACATGTGAGTGATGATGTACTCTCAACTTGAGATGTGGTAGATGGTGTCCCTACATGTTGACTTGCGGTAGAGGATGTGTCTCCAACTATGGTATTCAAATCTCTTGTAGCATGAAGTTTTGCATTCATTCTCTTTGTGCCCCCAATACCATATCTCTTTGTGATGGTTGTGGTTCCTCTTCAATTGGCATGTCTTCATTTATCATGTCCAATTTCCTCTTCTCACGAAGTTCCCTCATAGCCACTGCTTTCTTTGCATTCTTAGCTTCTATCTCTTCCTATGTTGGTTTAATTCTTGATTGTTTCCTCAGTATGATGGAGAATTTGTCTGTAGCATGATAAAGAGACCAATATTAGTTCCTAAGAAATGAATATAAGATAATAGTGGGATTGTATTTTTATTATGTTGTAAGGATTTATTCTTGTATAGTTTGACATCATGGTATGTTAAGGTTTGTTTATTACACATAATTATTAAAAGCCCAAGTGTAGAAAATATACATGGCATCATGTGAGATTGTAGGCTACTTTCTTGATTGGGAATGTGTCTATTTTAAACATGTATGATAAAGCATGATAAAGTAATTCAAATAGAATTAAGGAAAATGTAAAGAACATGCATGTAAAGACTTGACATACCTAAAAAATGAAGATTCGAATGGAGAGAGTACCCCATTATGTTGTGTTTTTTTCTCCTTTTATCAATCTCCTCAACAATTTGAGTTTTTCACCACTTGCTTCCTTTTCAATGTTAACTTGAATAACACTCAAATATAATTACTAACAATAATACTATTAATAATTCTATAATGTTAAATTCCTAAAATTGAATCACAATTAACATTACAACACTACAAAAATTAAAACTTGAATAGATATATATCAAACTTGGTGTGAAAACTATGTTATTTCCTCCTTCTCAAGTTGGCAAAGCAGAAAAGGAGGTGGAAAGATCATGAAAAGGTGGTAGAATGTGTAAAATGTGCATGTGAACTTCCCAACCGCATGAAAGCACTTATTTTTTGTCAGAGCACGTGCATAATCAGTATGCAAACACAGCATGTGGGCCTGGATCACAGGGGTCAACACTTTTTTACCATTTCTATAGCAAGACAAAACATGAGTGTGTTATAACGTGCTCACATTTTGTCCTTCTATAGATTGATCCATAAATATTTGTACCTATCTCACCTTTGATAGCACCTTTACAATATCTCACCTCTAGTTCCATTAGCTCATGTTCTATATCTCACTTATCTCTCCCTCTCACCTCTCTACCTCTCTACCTCTCCCCTCTCTATGTTTCTTAGTCACTCCTTGTATACCTTAACCCTAATCCCTCGACCCTCAACCCTATCACTAAACCTTCGACCCTCGAACCTCAACCCTCAACGTCAAAACCTAATCCCTCAACCCTTAACTCTGATCTTTCGACCCTTAACCTTATCCCTAAATCCTAAAGCCTTAACCCTCAACCCTCAACACCAAATCCTAATCCCTCAACCCTTCACTCTAATCCCTCAACCCTAAACCCTATCCTTAAACCTTCAACACTATACCTTAAACCCTAATCCCTCAACCCTTAACCCTAAACCTTATCCCTAAACCCTAATCCCTCAACCCTCAACCCTAATCCATCATTCCTCAACTCTAATCCCTCATCCCTAAACCCTAAATGCTATCCCTATTCCTAAACCCTCAATGGGCTCGGTACTATACCTTAAACCCTAATCCCTTATCCCTAAACCCTCCAACTGTATTCTTAATCCTTATACCCTCGACACTCTACTTTAACCCTAATCCCTTGACCCTCAACCCTATCCTGAAACCCTTAACCCTCGAACCTCAATGTACTCAACCCTCAATGTCAAACCCTAATCCCTCAACCCTTAACTCTGATCCCTCGACCCTCAACCCTATCCCTAAAGCCTTAACCCTCAACCCTCAACATCAAATCCTAATCCCTCAACCCTTCACTCTAATCCCTCAACCCTAAACCCTATCCCTAAACCCTCAACACTATACCTTAAACCCTAATCCCTCAACCCTCAACCCTAAACCTTATCCCTAAATCCTAATCCCTCAACCCTCAACCCTAATCCGTCATCCCTCAACTCTAATCCATCATCCCTAAATCCTAAATGCTATCTCTATTCCTAAACCCTTAATGGGCTTGATACTATACGTTAAACCCTAATCCCTTATCCCTAAACCCTCCACACTCTACTTTAACCCTAATCCCTCAACCCTCAGCCCTATCCCTAAACCCTCAACCCTTGAACCTCAAACCTCAACCCTCAATGTCAAACCCTAATCCCTCAACCCTTAACTCTAATCTCTTGAACCTCAACCCTATCCCTAAACCCTAAACCCTAAAGCCTCAACCCTTAACCCTCAACGTCAAATCCTAATCCCTCAACCCTTCACTCTAATCCCTCAATCCTAAACCATATCCCTAAACCCTCAACACTATACCTTAAACCCTAATTCCTCAACCCTCAACCCTAAACCTTATCCCTAAAACCTAATCCCTCAACCCTCAACCCTAATCCGTCATCCCTCAACTCTAATCCCTCATCCCTAAACCCTAAATGCTATCCCTATTCCTAGAGCCTCATCAGGCTCGATACTATAGCTTAAACCCGAATCCCTTATCCCTAAACCCTCCAACCCTATCCCTAATCCTTATACCCTTGACACTCTACTTTAACCCTAATCACTCAACCCTCAACCCTATCTTGAAACCCTTAACCCTCAAACCTCAATGTACTCAACCCTCAACAAAACCCTCAATCGTCAACATCAAATCCTAATCCCTCAACCCTTCACTCTAATCCCTCAACCCTAAACCCTATCCCTAAACCCTCAACACTATACCTTAAACCCTAATCCCTCAACCCTCAACCCTAAACCTTATCCATAAACCCTAATCCGTCATCCCTCAACTCTAATCCCTCATCCCTAAACCCTAAATTCTATCACTATTCCTAAACCCTTAATGGGCTCGATACTATACCTTAAACCCTAATCCCTTATCCCTAAACCCTCCAACCCTAACCCTAATCCTTATACCCTCGACACTCTACTTTAACCCTAATCCCTCGACCCTCAACCCTATCCCGAAACCCTTAACCCTCGAACGTCAATATACTCAACCCTCAACGTCAAACTCTAATCCCTCAACCCTCAACTCTAATCCCTCGACTCTCAACCCTATCCCTAAACCCTAAACCCTAAAGACTCAACCCTCAACCCTCAACATCAAATCTTAATCCCTCAACCCTTCACTCTAATCCCTCAACCCTAAACCCTCAACACTATAACTTAAACCCTAATCCCTCAACCCTCAACCCTAAACCTTATCCCTAAACCGTAATCTCTCAACCCTCAACCCTAATCCATCATCCCTCAACTCTAATCCCTCATCCCTAAACCATAAATGCTATCGCTATTCCTAAACCCTCAACGGGCTCGATACTATACCTTAAACCCTAATCCCTTATCCCTAAACTCTCCAACCCTATCCCTAATCCTTATACCCTCGACACTCTACTTTAACCCTAATCCCTCAACCCTCAACCCTATCCTAAAAGCCTTAACCCTTGAACTTTAATGTAGTCAACCCTCAACGTCAAACCCTAATCCCTCAACCCTTAACTCTGATCCCTCGACCCTCAACCCTATCCCTAAACCCTAAAGCCTCAACCCTCAACCCTCAACGTCAAATTCTAATCCCTCAACCCTTCACTCTAATCCCTCAAACCTAAACCCTATCCCTAAACCCTCAACACAATACCTTAAACTCTAATCCCTCAACCCTAAACCTTATCTCTAAACCCTAATCCCTCAACCCTCAACCCTAATCCATCATCCCTCAACTCTAATCCGTCATCCCTGAACCCTAAATGCTATCCCTATTCCTAGACCCTCAATGGGCTCAATACTATACCTTAAACCCTAATCCCTTATCCCTAAACCCTCCAACCCTATCCCTAATCCTTATGCCCTCGACACTTTACTTTAACCCTAATCCCTCGACCCTCAACCCTATCCTGAAACCCTTAAACCTCGAACCTCAATGTACTCAACCCTCAATGTCAAACCCTAATCCCTCAACCCTTAACTCTGATCCCTCGACCGTTAACCCTTAAAACTTGAACCCTAAAACCTATCCCTACACGCTCGACACTCGACACTATATCTTAAACCCTAATCCCTTAACCCTCATCCCTAAAGCCTCAACCCTAAATCTTTAATCCTTTAACTCTAAACCCTATCCCTAATCCCTCTACCCTTGACACTCTTATTTAACCCTAATCCCTTGACCATTAACTGTATCCCTCAACCCTCAACCATCAACTCTCAACTCTCAACATTAAATCCTAATTCATCAACCCTAAACCCTAATCCCTCGAACCTAAACCCTATCCCTAAACCATCAACCCTCAATACTATTCCTTAAACCCTAATCCCTATCCCTCAACCCTTAACCCTTAAAACTTAAACCCTATCCCTACACCCTCAACACTTGACACTATATCTTAAGCCTTAAACCCTCATCCCTAAAGCCTCAACCCTTAATCCTTAAACCTTCAACCCTAAGCCGTATACCTAATCCCTCTGCCCTTGACACTCTAACCCTAACCTTGACATTAAATGCTAATCCATCAACCCTAAACCCTCAACCATCAACACTATACCTTAAACCCTAATCCATCAACCCTAAAACCTAATCCCTCAACCCTCAACCCTAAACACTATCAATAAACCCTCAACCCTCGACACTATACCTTAAACCCTAATCCCTCAACCGTCAACCCTAATCCCTCAACCCTCAACTCTAATCCCTCATCCCTAAACCCTAAATGCTATCCCTATTCCTAAACCCTCAACCCTCGACACTATACCTTAAACCCTAATCCCTTATCCCTAAACCCTAAACCCTATCCCTCAACCCTTAACCCTTAAAAATTAAACCCTAAAACCTATCCATAAACCCTCGACGCTCAATACTATATTTTAAACCCCAATCCCTTAACCCTCAGCCCTAAAGCCTCAACCCTCAATCGTTAAACCTTCAACCCTAAACCCTATCCCTAATCCCTCTACCCTCAACACTCTACTTTAACCCTAATCCCTTGACCATCAACCCTATCCCTAATTTCTAAACCCTCAACCTCAACTCTCAACATTAAACCCTAATCCGTCAACCCTAAACCCTATCCCTAAACCCTCAACCCTCAACACTATACCTTAAACCATAATCCCTCAACCCTAAACCCTAATCCCTAAGCCCTCAACCCTAAACCCTATCCCTAAACCTAACAAAATTGCTTTGCCTTATGTTAGGTTGTTAAACCCATCATTTTTGACACGCTTCTCTTAAAGATATTTGAGTTGCAAGAATATGTCAGAAAAATGGCTATGAACTTTTTCAATGTTAGTAATGTTATATGGCATGTTTTTCTGGCCCATCTGGGGTTCATTATGCCAATAGGTGTACACACTATGAGAAAAGCTTTGCGTATTGTACATCCACAGTGAGTAATTAACAGTTGAAATTGGAAGGATGATCATTATGAGAAAAGCTTTGCATTGGGGTACATCTATGTTTCTTGATGTCCACCCTGCACTTACGAGAGGTATATTGTTATGAAATAGGCAAATAATCTCCCATTGTTTACTAGCTCTATCCACAAGAACTACTAAACTATACCTTAAACCCTAATCCCTTAACCCTAAAATTTCAACCCTAAACCCTATCCCTAATCCCTCTACCCTCAACACTCTACCTTAACCCTAATCCCTCGACCCTTAACCCTAAACGCTATCCCTAAAGCCTCAACCCTAAACCCTAATCCCTCAAGGTCCTAAACTCTAATCCCTTATCCCTAAACTCTAAATCCTATCCCTAAATGCTCAACCCTCAACCTTAAACCTTAATCACTCAATCCTTATCCACCCCTCTCCTCCCCTATTTGGCTCACTCCCATCTCTACCCTCCTCTACCCTCGACACTATACATACATACATATAGGCATACATACTTACATACATACATATAGGCATACATACATACATACATACATACATACATGATTAATAGCCTTGAACATAAAAAAATTCAATGGAAACATAACGCGATCGCGTTATTTCAAACATGACAAACAACACAAACTTTTGCGGAAAAGGAAAAATGCAAAGCAAAAAATAACGCGAGCGCATTATAACGTGCTCGCGTTATGTTTTGCTTTGGGTATCCCCAGCCTTGGGCTTGGGATTTGCTTTGGATTTCCAACCCAAAGGCTTGGAGTGCCTTTTCAACATTCACAGACATGTTTTTCCATATTCTTCAAGATTTCACATAATTTCGTTTGTGCTAACCCTTAGATTTGCATGTGTTTCAAGGTTGAACAAATCAAACACCTGGATAATGTTAGGCTTTCTCTTAGCTATTTGATGATATGATTTTTTTCACATTTTAACAATGTTAAGCTTTTCATCTTTAATTTCTTTTGTTTATGTGTCCGTTTTTGGGTAAAAACCACTGTTTGGTCTTTTTTTCATTGTAAATTAACTATTCATTGAAATTTCAAAAAAATTACATATTTAGAAACTAGACTCAATTCTACACATATTAAAAAAAGAAAAAAAATGATTTTCAATTAGTTTTCAAAATTTATAGGGGTAGCATGGCCAAAATTCTATTTTTTAGGATGTGTCCACTTTGAAAATTAGTAAAAAATCAAATATTCATCAAAAAATTATCAGAAAAATCGGGCATAAACTAAATGTTATTAGCTAATTTCTCACTGAAGCGATTTCAAAAATACCAAAAAAAAGTTGACCTTTTGAGGGAGCCACAAAACATGCCATGTTATGTTTTTTTGATAGAAACAACACCAATTTCTATGGCCCCCTCTTTTGAACCCCTTAATCTATGCCATTTTAAAAAAAATAGTAGTTTAGAAAGTAGACTCGGAGCACTATGAACATTGTTTTGGTTACATCTCTAAATTTTGAGTGTAACTATGCTCAATTTCTCATCCAAGGCCAGCATTTCCTGATTTCAGAAAAAAAAAGTTGCCACTTAAGACCCCTTTTTGGCCCCCCATCTTCTTGCACTTACCATGATATGTTAAGTTAGTTGATATGTTTCTATAGATATATTGAGCATGGTTCTTGTAGCTTTAGGTTGATGCCTTGCCTTGTGTGCTTGCAGGAGGTTATACGAGATACACTTCAGTCGGGGAAGCAATTTCCCATGCTGATGTTGCAGAGACATATGCTGACAGAGATGGACCAAGAGGTGCTTGGTGTGATGGGTTTGGACTATGTTTGCTTTATGCCCAAAGTTCGAGCAAACCGCAGGTTGCTGACTGTAGCAGTGGAGAGGTTCCACAATGAGGATGGGACCTTCCACTTCCCTACTGGTGAGATGACAGTTACATTAGAGGACGTATCCAGGATTCTCCACTTACCCATTCAGGGAGAGCTCGTGGAGTATGATCCACAGAGGGACGCAGGACTTGCTGAATGCAGGCGAGTATTTGATGACCTTGAGCTGGTTGGACAGGTCATCTCTTGGCATGACATTCATGAATACTATGACTATTTCCCAGGTATAGTTGCAGGACTGATCAGAGGCACTGTATGCCCCGATAGGAGATCACATAGTTCCCCATTGGATGGGGTCGGATCATGGAGCAGATGGTTACAGAGGGCACCCATTATGCCTTGGGTGTCTGCGGCCTAGTGCACCTATACCACGATATGTATCAGGTGGTATACCAAAGGGGTTCAAGCATATCTGTAGGTGTGTCATTGTTGCAGTTTTAGCTATGGGAGCACATAGTGATCACTAGATTGATTTGTGTTTTTGACAGATAAAGAGGAGATCCTTACAGCTATGGCTATGCCAGAGTGATTTCCCAGCATAGGCTGAGGAAGCTCAAGTACTAGAGGCATGTCCTGGATGGAGTAGATGTGGTCTTCTGGTTGCCATATCTAGATCATGAGCCTTGGGAGGATGAGGCAGATGAGCTACCATACTGTTACCATACACGGTGGCTGATAGGCCGAACACAGTTCATTTTAGAGAGATAGATTGTTAGCCGAGTATGGAGACAATTTGGGAGGAGATAGGGCATGGCACAAGGGCAGGCTCTATTTGTGCAGACTCATGCTAAGAGGTTTAGATGGGGGCCAGTGGCGTCTTATGAGGAGGTGGTAGCAGAGTTTTGGTAGACACCCCATGTTGCATGGGATATGAGGAGAGAGATTACAGATGCTGGGATGACACAGGACTATGAGGAGTGGTTCGCTGCCCACCCATTTCTAAGATACTCAAGGCTTGGGGAGCTGGTGCCTCATATAGATGAGGTAGATTCAAATGATGAGGGCCAAGTTGGTAGGAGGAGGAGGAGGAGGAGAGGAGGAGGAGGAGGCGGTGGAGATGGTGGAGGAGGGGGAGGTGGTGGAGATGATGGAGGAGGAGGAGAAGGTGGAAATGGAGACAAGCCTAGACAGAGGAGGAGAACTGGGGAGGGACCTTCCCACACTCTATAGGCATTGCCACCACATGCTGCACAACAGGCTCCACGGTAGGCACAGAGGCCGCCACCTCAACAGGTGGCACAATAGCAGGTACACCAGCCACAGCAGCAGGGATAGGCATAGGCACCGCAGGGTCTAGCATAGTTAGATGTTTAGGAGAGGGCCATAGCTATGCTGAGAGGACAGGTTAGGCAGCTACGGGCCTAGCTTAGGACTACTGAGGTCTGGTGAGAGATAGATGCAGAGGTTATCTCGGGGCTCACCAAAGAGCGGGATATGGTAGAGGCGTGGATACGAGTTATCCAAGTAGAGTAGGATACAACAATGTCAGCCCTTGGGACAGACATGACTAGTAGCTTTTTGGTTGGGTAGGTGCACCAGGCACAGGCACAGCTAGTACAGGCATAGGCACAGCTAGCACAGGCATAGTTGGCGCAGGTGCAGGGGTAGTTAGCGTAGGTGCAGGGTGAGCTTGCTAGATCGCAGGCTCAAACATAGTATTATCAAGGTTTATACCATGGTGCTATGCCAGTTAGTCAGAGGGCTCTGAGCTATAGGAGCTAGTCTATGGCCTCCTAGAGAGAAGGTGGAGGAGGGGATTCAGGAGACACTACTAGGAGTAGTAGTTCATTGCAGCAGGGATAGCAGACACTTGTGAAGATTTGGACTCTTACATACACTTTTTGATGGCTCAGATAGCTGGATATACTTGTGTACCACTTTTGTATTTTGAGACATGTATCACCATCCTTGAGATGTATTTATTGTATATGACACTGACTTAGAGATGGAGCTTGATATTGTACATTTGGACATATTTATGAGATTTATATGATGATGTAGTTTATTTGATGCTCTCTATATTTATGAGTTATGATGCATTTCTATTGTATGATGTGATGCACATGTTTATCTAATGCAGACTTAGATGTTTATTTGATGCTATGTGATGTTGTCTGATGTAGCTTTTTATATGATGCTATGTGATGCTATATGACCTAATGCAGACTTAGATGTTTTACTTGATATGCCTCTAATGTGTAAATGTGAATGGTATCTATATGATTATGCAATTTATGTGATGCACTTATCTATGTTTTTAATTTTTTCTGTTTGACACTATGTGATGATTGCAAAATGTATACGGATGACCTGATGCACTTTATTATGTATGCAACTGATTTAATCATGTAAATGATTATCTCATGTGATATGATATGCAACTATATGCTAAGTTTTTGTGATGTCCAAATGTACCCTATCGACATAGAAATGCCATAATGCTAAATAGAAGATTGATTGATGGTGCAGGAGCTTAGTTTTGTGTTAATTTTTCATGTTAGTTATTTACCTCTAAGGCTTTAAAAGCCATTTTGTTGTGTTGAAATAAAAGACTTAGTCATTTCATTGACTAGTCTACTTTGGAGTTAATCTAGGCCTATTTTCTAGGAGTTGTCTTTTTGAAATTTGGAGTTTTCTTTAGAAACTTATTCTTTATGACAACAAACTGCCTTTTCCATTGATTTTCTGCCTTCCTAGGCAGTTGTACGGACAGCTGGGAAGTGGAAGAGTTTTTGAAACTTCCTATAAATATTAGTTGTAAAAACATGCCAAATATAATACAGCAAGAAGGAGTTTTTTAAGAGAAAAACTATGTTTTTTCTGTAAAAACAACATTGGTACGGCCTGGTACAGATTACTCATAGGCCAAAATTTATGAAATTTGTTAGAGCTATGAAATATCTTTCAAGTACATCTAATTAGGATTCTTGACATTATTTGTGGAGGTTTCATTTTATTTTAGATAAACTGGTCTTAAACCCTCCATAGCAAGGGTTTTGTTGATAAAATGTTTAATTCTTCCTCTGCCCTCTGATGATGGTCACTCATTTCAAGGTGGGATGGAGGAAGATAAAGTATATTTAATGTTTTCTTATAGTTTGCAGATTAACTCCTTCTCTACAGGGTGTATGGCATGCATTTAACTAGTCTCATCACTGACTAGTTAAGAAATTGAATGTGGACTGTTTTATGACAGTGAAACAGCGATTTGTTTTGACAGATTGGAGGTGGAATCTATGTTTATTGGTGGAGTTGGACTAGAATAGGGTAGGATGGATCTTATGCATGCATAGTGGATGCATTTCCTTGTCCATTATTTGTCATTTAGGCCTTAGTTTTAAGAAAAAATAGTTTGTTGTTCTCATTCTCCTACAGTACGGTACGGAAACACAAGTGTGGATGCAAGTGCATTTTCTTGAAGAGCTTTTGAATATGGATGGAGTGGTGTAGGACATGTGGAGTTATAAACATATAAGATGGTTTTAAATACCTCTTTGACTATAGGGTTTACCTTCTTGAAAAGCTATTTTCTTGTGACAGTCATAGACAGTCAAGGTTTTCTGTCAAGATAAATGCAGGAGTATGGTTTTGGTCAGTAATTTTATGACCTTGGTTAGGTGTATGTTCAATTGGTGAGGAGATCTTGTTGAGAAGGAGTTAGTATTGGCCTTGTTATTCATAAAGGATGAGACTGTCATGTTGCCACTGTCATAGGACAGCCACCTGTTGTTTTGCTGTCCCCTGCCTGTAGAGTATAGTGTAGGTTTGTATATGGGAGAAATTGTTTCTTTTCACAATTATTATTGAGTTTACATTATGCACTGATGGCCATTTGAGACCTTGAGAGGTTAATGAGGGTTTAACCAATGATTAGATTACAAGGGAATGAGTCAAATTAGAACTCTATCTTTTTTTATGACAGTCATACTCAGTTTACTGTCCATGGTTGTGTTTGGGAGTAGAATGGTAGATTATTGGTCAGAGACCTTTGTTCATGCTTATCATAGATAGGTGTATGATGGTATTTGTTGCCTATGTTGGTAGAGGTATTGGTAATAGTTTTTGTGTTCTTGAAGGTGGGTTGTGCTTCTGAGTTGGGTTGAGTTTTGAATCCCCAAGGTAAGTGGTGAGTAGCCTAAATGGATGGCACCAGAGGGTGATCCTAGGCCAAGTGGATTCCTATAACAGCCTTGTGAGGCTTGTAAACACAAACACCTTGTAAACATTTTGGAGGAAGCTGAGAGAACTAATACAACCTTACCTTACCTCTGCATCAATTGAAAGAATGAATCGATAGAAAGACTCACAATCTTCAATTTGTATTGATACTCTGCATTGTTTAGATCTTTTATTGCATGGGATATGGATGTATGGATGTATCTATGGATATATAATGGGTGCTTTGACATCTTGATAGTACAAGTATTTTGAAGTTCTTATTTCATCATTGGGTGATTTTTTTTGGTACTTTTTCTAAATGTTGTAAGTTAATACAAGCATCTAGGTATAATTGAACCGAGATGACCTGAGCATTGCTTACATGGATTTTAATTTAGCAAGTTAATACAAGCATCGAGGTATAATTGAATCGAGACGACCTGAGTATTTCTTGCGTGTCAACAGACAAGGATTGCCCCCGTTCATGTTAGACCTTTGAAGTCCTCGATGATCTTTTGCTGATCATGTCATTAGACAAGGTGTCACATTACTAAACTTTAATCCACAAACAACAAACAAACAAATAATTATGCCCCCATCATAGCATCTCTATCTTTTTGCATCCTTGAGTAGCATAGAAAGACATGATAGTAAAAATCAAGACCCTTGTATTTTAACCATGATCCCAATCCACAAAATATACTTGCATTTAGATGTGTTTGTTTCTTGCCACAGTTTGATTAAAATCATGTAGAAATGCCTTAGGTGTTTGTTTTCTTTGCTCTGGATAGGTTAATGTCTTGCATCAGGATTTTCTGCTTGAAAAGAGTGGGTTTTGTTTGCGCTTGCTTGCCTGGTGAGAAGATTCCACAATCCTTATTGGTGAGACAGACCCTAAGGGACTGACCTAGTGCCTCAGGGGCTCATTGCTAAATGGCCTTGCTTACATGATGATGCAGAGGCAACGTAGTTCGGGGTAAACCCTAATGGACCTAAGACCTAGGTGATAGAAAGTGGTGCAAACTTAGATAGATAGAAGGACTAGACACGAGACGAATGGGACAGTGGAGCCTCGGGGGCGCATTGAAAAATGGCCTTGCCTACGTGACAACACAGAGGCAACATAGTTAATGGACTTGGACCATGGATACTAACGAGAGACACTATGTTAGGCTGACACTATGGATAGGATATGGGATAAAACCTTGGTTGACAAGGCAACAAAGAGATAGAGTATCAAGGCATGATAGGTTATCGTTACATTTTTATTATGGAACATATATGGATCGAATGGGACATGAGTGAAGGAAGAATGGACACAAGGTGATTAGTTTCCCAAAGATGGAGGAAGCAATTTATCACAAGTAATGCCTGTTTACTAGGTTTTCACCACTTGCTTTTATTTGCACGAAAGCTAGAAAGTATGCATGATGCCTATTTGCCAGGTTTTCATCATGATACCTATCCAAGGCGCCTGTTTGCCAGGTTTTCACCAAAGGATGATTTTTTTGTACTTTTTTGATTTTTTGATTTTTTTGGTATTTTTCTGATTTTCTGATTATTTTTGTATTTTATGCCCCCTTACATTGGGGTTCTCTTAGGTATAGAACTGGTGAAGATGCTTGCTGTTGATTAGGTCATCGAATAGCTCACCCTCTGATGTTGTGAACTGATATGCCCCTGATTCATAAGCAGCTACTATCACATAAGGCCCAAGCCAGTTGGGTTCGAACTTGCCTTTCTTTTCTTGATCCTGTTGATTGCGGGGGTTCTCTTTAAGTACTAGATCTCCAACCTTAAAGACTCTTGGGTGAACTCTGTGGTTATAGCTTTGTGACATCATTTGTTGATATGCCTTGAGATGATCAAAGGCTTTCTGTCTCCTTTCTTCTAGCATCTCTAGTTCTTGCAATCTAGAAACTCTGTATTCTTCATCTGTTATGAGACCTTTTAACGACACCCTGAGAGATGGTAACTCGACCTCAATAGGGAAGATAGATTATGAGCCATAGACAAGGGCGTAAGGGGTAGCACATGTGGGAGTGCGTATACTAGTTCTATAGGCCCACAGAGTGGGATTGAGTTGGATGTGCCAATCACGGCTAGCATCGTTGACTATCTTCTTGAGGAGTTTCAAGATGGTCTTGTTGGATGCTTCTGCTTGGCCATTGCCTTGGGGGTAATAGGGTGTGGAGAAACGGTGTTGGATTTTGAATCAATCATAGAGTTCTTGGACATCCTAGTTTTTGAAGGGTCTTCTATTATTCGTGATAATGGATGAGGGAATTTCATATCTACAGATGAGGTAATTCAGGATGAATGAAGAGATTTGTTTACCTGTGATGGTGGTGAGGGGAACGACTTCAATCCACTTGGTAAAGTACTCAGTGGTGGTTATGATGAATTTGTGGCCGTTGGATGAGGGTGGATGGATCTTTCCCACAAGGTCAAGTCCCCATTGACAAAAGGGCCAAGGTGTTGTTAAAGGTCTCAACTCTTGAGCTGGTGCATGTATCAGGTTCCCGTGTAATTGGCACTACTTGCACTTCTTCACAAATTAATATGAATCTATTTCCATGTTCGGCTAGTAATAACCCAAACGCATGAGTTTCTTAGGTAAGGAAGGACTACTAGAGTGTGTTCTACAGATCCTTTCATGTATGTCTTGTAAGGTGATTTGGGATTCTTCCCATTCTAAACAATGGAGTAAAGTACCATCTAGACCATGTCGATATAGGGTGTCAGCAATAATGGTATAGCGAGAGGTTTGGCATATAAAGGTTTATCGTTGGTTTGAAGATAAGTTAGGCAGAAGGGTGTTGTCCTTGAGGTAAGTGTAAACTTTACCGTACCAAGGTGAATTAGATCCAACTAATAGGCATATGGAATGGGTTTCAAGAAGATCATAAGCTGGTTGCTGAATTGATTCCACTAAGAACTCGTACCGTGACTCATTCTTTGGTATTTTGAGAAGAGAGGCAATGGTTTCCATGGCATCTGCTACTTTATTTTTGATGCGAGGTATCTGCTCAAAAGAGATGATCATAAAGTATTCCTTAAAGTCCTCAACCATCCTCTTGTATGGGACAAGTTTCTCATCTTTGGTTTGGTAATCGTCATTGACCTAATTGATCACTAGTTGAGAATCACCATAGACATGTAGCTCTTTGATTTTCCACTCTATTGCCATCTTGAGGCCAATGACCAAGGCTTCATATTCTACTATATTATTGGTACATGGGAATAATAGATGGTAAGACTTCGGTATGGTGTCGCCATGAGGAGTTACAAACAAGATTCCTACCCCTAATCCATGGTTTGTGTAGGACCCATCAAAGTAAAGTGTCGAGGAATGTGTTGATATATTGAATAAGGATTCATCTAGAAACTCAAATTGCATTGGTGTGGTGTCTTGTAGTGGTGCCTCCACTAGCTGATTAGCAATGACTTGCCCTTTGATAGCCTTTATGTCTACATACTCAATGTCGTATTCACTTAGGAGCATTATGCATTTGGCCAAGCAACCTGTTAGAGCTGCTTTGCTTAGTAGGTACTTCACTGGATCTATTTTTGCAATAAGTTTGACTGGATGTGCAAGCATATAATGTCAAAGTTTTTGGGAAGTAAAAACTACCACAAGACATGATCTTTCTATCTGAGAGTATTGTAATTCATAGCCCACCAATGTGCAGCTGATGTAGTAGACAACTCTTTCTTTATTTTCATAATCTTGTTGTGCTAGAAGAGCCCAAAGAGTTGTTGGTGTAGTAGATATATATAGTAACAATGGTTTCCCTTGGATAGGAGGCATGAGAATAGGTGGATTCATAAGATACTCTTTCAGTTTTTCAAATGCCTCTTCGCATTTCTCATCCCATCTAAATGGAATGTTCTTGTGCAGGAGATGACTGAATGGTTGACACTTGTCTGCCAATTGTAATATGAATCTATGGATTGCTTGTAGCTTTGCCTGTAGAGATCTTAGTTGAGAAAGAGTCTTGGGTGGTGGCATGTCCATAATAGCCTTGACTTTGGTGGGGTCCACCTCTATTCCATTTGCTGATACAATAAAGCCTAAGAGCTTGCCTAAGGTGACTCCAAATACACATTTCTTTGGGTTCAACCTAACTTTGAATTGTTCTAATCTCTGAAATACTTTCTCTAACACATCTAGGTGTGATTCTCTTGTGAGTGACTTTGCAAGGATATCATCTACATAATCTTTCATTGTTACGTGCACCATATCATGGAATATAGTGGTCATAGCACATTGATATGTGGCTCATGCATTCTTTAGCCCAAATGGCATGACATTCTAGTAGAAAGTACCCCATGGACAAGTAAAAGCTGTCTTATGCTGGTCTTCTAGTGCTATCCTGATCTGATTATATCCCAAGAAGCCATCCATGAGAGATAACATGGTATGCCCTGCTGTTAAGTCGACTATGAGAAAATCATCCTTGCAGAAAGCTTTGTTTAGATCTTTGAAATCATTACATAGTCTGACTCGGCCTTCAAGTTTGGAAACTGGTACTATGTTGGAGACCCATTCCAGATAGTCTATAGCTCTAATGAACCCTACATCCAGTAATTTCTTGAGTTCTTCTTTTACAAGCAGTGCTATGTGTGGATGCATCTTTCTAAGCTTCTATTTCACTGGTTTCACTCCTAGATCTAATGGAAGATGATGTAGAATTAAATTTGGATCTAACCCCGGCATATCTATGTATGACCAAGAAAAGTTAACTTACTTTCTCTTGAAGAATGGTACAAACTTAGTCTTCGCTGGTGGGGTAGGAGACTTAGCAAAGTGAATGATCTTAGGTTGTTCCTCTGTTCCAATGTTAACAGCTTATGTGGGTTTCACAACAATCTGAGACTTCTCCTAGTGCATGTCGTTGGGGAGAGTGTCAAGGCTTCCATCATCAGGTGCCATAGTTGGGTTTTCACCATCAGATGCGTCCTTTATTTTTACTATTTTAGGATCTAACACTACCACAGAGCAGTTTTCACTGTCAGATCTAGTTTTTATTTTGATATTTTTGCGATTGGAAGGCTTGGTACCCTCTCCAATATAAGCCATGATATTAAGTTCAATAGCTTTATGATCTCCTTTAGGTAGGTGGTCCCTAATTTCCATATAGTCAATATAGGCATCATCGTTTTGGAACATATCTAGTTGCGGGGTTCCTTGTAGATCCCATTCAATAAGCTCAGAATGCACAAGGGGGAGGGAGTTAGAGGATAGATCTGATTCATTGATAGTTTGAATGGATATACTAGGAGTATTGGTAGGGGGAGTGTTCGGGATGGTACTTTCCTCCAAATTGTTTATTGCGATAGAACTCAAACCTTCCTCAAAAGTCATAATCTTAGGGATAGGCAAATCACACTCTAATGGCCTATGCAGTAGTATTTGTCCCTCACAGTAGGGGCTATAAGTTTGAATGGTATCAACCTTTTTGTCATCATAGGAATGCTCTGTTAGCTCATCCCACTCATATTCATTGGAATCTACGTCACTGTCCTCTTGAAGTGTATGGATCATTTCTACAAGACAAGCATTTGCTTTAGCTTTGCTATTATCTTTATATCCTAGACCTTTTGTAGTTCTACCCAATGAGGATGAAGAAGGTTGAATGGGTTCTATGATTCCTTCTTTTCTTAGGCTGATGGGGCCTTGTCCTTTGTAACCCATTCTATGTAGGATAGATTTGCCTTGCCCATAGATTTCCTTTGGGAGCTTAGGTGGTTCTTGTTGTATGTTTTCTTCTTCTTGAGTGTAAAGCCATTGTAGGATATCTCTTTCCTCTATTTCATCTAATAGGGTCCCCTATTTTACAAAGGGAGCTATGGGAGGTGTAGGAGGAGCAAATGGCTTTGGAAAATGCTTGGGTCACCCAAAGGATCTAGGAGATAAAGGCATCTTAGCTAGATTGAGGTTGTGCTCAATGGTGTATTCCCCTACTCCTATTTATTTAGTGGTAATTTTTTGCTCTTCAGGCTTTGATGAGGAAGCTTTAGAGGTAGAATCATGTTGTGGGGTAGGGGATGTAGATGATCTATTATTTGGTATGATGCAATTAGGTTTTGAAAGGATAGAGTTGCAATGCTGAAAGAGGTCAGGGTCACCTTGGATGGTGACTTGCTTGCCATTATGAGAGAATTTTATGCATTGGTGATAGGTAGAAGGCACAACTTTCATGGCATGAATCCATGGTCTACCTAGGAGAACATTAGAGGCAAGCTCCCTATCTAGGACTTGGTACACAACATCTTTTATTATTGGTCCCACTTGTATGGGTAATACCACTATTCCTTTGGTAATTCTCTCCTCTTCATCATAGGCTTTGATAGTAATCTTCTTCCTTGGATCAACTGCATTTTCAGAGAACCCCAATGTAAGGACTAGCTTCAATGTGCAAATATTTAAACCGGTTCCCCCATCAATGAGAACCCTCTTGATGTGGTGCTTATGGATGAAGGTGACCATATGTAGAGGGGTGTTATGAGGTTGAGACACTAAGAGGTCATCTTGTTTGGTAAATGATATGGCACTTGAGGAGGTCAAATTACCTACCATGGCCTGAAACTTCTCTTGGGCCAAGTTAGTGGGGACTATCATTTCCACTAAGGCTTTATCGAGAATCTCCTTGTGGGAAGGAGATAGACGTAACAAATCTAAGATAGAAATGTGGGCCGGAGTCTTCCGTAGTTGGTCTATGATGCTATACTGATGGAAGTTGTACTGAGAAGGCGATGACCTTGGAGGAATGGTATTCAAGGTGACCTTACCAATGCAGGTAATGATACTACAATTAGTTCTGTTGGGTTCTGATTGTTGGTTGGGCATGACCACATTGATTTGTGGGACATGCTCTGATATGCAATTGATGGTATAGTCGAATGGCACACTTGCATAGTTGGCCTTACTATTCCCACTTTTTTTATTTTTCCTATTGCAGTTGTTGTTGTTGTTGTTGCCATTGTTGTTGTTGTACAACCTTTCGTGATTGAGAAGCAGATCTTTGTAAGCCACATGTGTCTCATTAGAAGTATGTTGATGAACACCTCCTTGATTTTGATCAAGCACATCTTGAATAACATGTTTGAGATGGATACAATTGTTGGTTGTATGTCCTCTTCCTCTATGATACTCACAATAGTCGGTGTCTTTCCAATAGTGAGGTTTAATTTGAGGCTCATAATCACTTGTTGGTGGTAGAGAGATTTCATTGTTGGCCAATAGCTTCCTTAATGAAGATTCTTGGGACTCACCCAATGGTGTAAACTTTTGCCTTGGATTTGAGTTGAACCATGGTCTTGGCTCCTGAGAGAATGTTTTTTTGGGTGTAACATTACTTGTCTCTCCTTTGAGAGTGAGTATTGGCTGTTGTTTGGGAGCTACCACCTTGGCATCAACTACTCCATCATTGATGACATTTTTATTCTTAGTCCAAAACTTTGATTTGTCAGTCGTGTAGTTGGAGGTAGGTGTGTCCTTGTATAACTTGATTTGCCCCTTGGTGATCATAGCTTTCTCGATGAATAATCCCATTTCAATGACTTTTAAAAATGAAGTAGGGCATTGAATTTGTATTTGGTAGCTAAGATCAGAGTTAAGGTTATGGACAAACATCTCCATTAATTGCTTCTTGGGTACATCATATGAGCATTTGCTTGCTAGTTGTATCCATCTTTGTAGGAAGGTGGTGAATGATTCGCCACTCTTTTGCTTGGTATTGCATAAATCAAGCATAGAGACTTCGTGTTCAATATTGTATGAGAAGTGTGTGATGAATTTGTTGACTAACTCAACAAAAGTTTTGATGCCTGGTGGAAGCCGTGAGAACCACTCCATGGCTTGACTACCTAGAGATCTAGGGAATAGTCTCATTAAGTAAGTCTCGTTGTGAGCTACTTCCATGCATGTTGCATTGAATTCCCTATTGTGATCTCTAGGGTTCCCTTTCCCTTTGTACTTGTCAAATTTAGGAACTTCGAATCGAAAGGGAAATAGTGTCATGTTCAAACTTTTATCAAAGGGGTATGGTGCAATATCTTCCAAGGAGTAGGTTTTAGTGTTTGTACCCATCTTGAGATCTGTCATTTGTTGCGTTAGATCCTTAATTTGTTTCCTCATTTCTTCCATAGGAGTGCTTGGGTATATGGATTTCTTTCCTTTTTCATGATTATCCTCTATTTTTTCTTGGATTGTGCTTAGATCGAAATTGGCGAGGAGTTTAATTCCAAGATTTGCAAGATGATAAAAATACTTGTGAGGGTCCTCATGGAGCACTTTCTATAGCAAGCGTTGGAATTTTTGATCTTGGAGGGTTCTTTGATACCCTTCGTGAGAGATTTCCTCATCACTATCATGAGGTGTGATAATGTGGTTGGATGATTTGGCCATTTCAAGTTGCTTTTTGTATTGAGATCTAGTAAGAACCATGCAAGGTGATGTGGGATGAGGTGGGATGAAATTGGAGATTTTGGCAAGATGCCGGTGGAGACTGCTGAGAAAAAGATACTTACGACAAGATTTGGACAAGGGACTCTTTTGATCAATGATTCCAAGTAAGACAACCGATACAAGATGATAGTCACTAGTAAGGGTACTTGATACTTGTCTTACTGTGTAGGGACTAGTCGTGAACCAAGACCACTAGGGTTACTTGAATCTAAAAATGACATGAAAAAGAGGCTTATGCTGATCTGATATGGGATACTTTAACTTTGGACTAGGAAGACCTGATAGAAGGTGAATGGAATGACTAATGAAAGAGAGACTTTGACGTGAAATGGATGAAAAATTGACTGCAAGCTAAGATCTAATCTCAAAAATTGGAACTAGGCTAAAATGGGTACCCAGAAATGACAAAATTTTTCTCTCAAAGACTGTGGAAGTGCTCACTATCATGCATGCACCGGAACAGATGCACCGCGAAAACTGGTAAATGTGCAGGAAGTTGGCATAGAAGCGCCACACTGGTAAATATCAAATGTGCCATAACAGGTAGTAAAAGTGTTGCAAGTCAGTACAGATGTGCCATAGTTTGGCATAAATGCACAGCAGAAGAGGACGGATGCGCCACTCTAGTTTTCTCATTATTTTTGCAAGTTTTTGAAAATTTTCTAATTTTTTTGTGTACTTTGGTTGCAAGAAGGTCTTTTTGATTTGATTTTCTGAAATTATGGCAAGAAGACACAACAAACACAAAGAATATTTTTATGGTTTTTATTTTTTTGTGATTTTTTTGACTCTTTTTGGACTAAAAAGAAAGCAAGTACAAACCTAGGTTTCAAAGGACAGTATAAAACATAATTCTTACTATCTCTAGTGAATCATCTTCGGGAGGTGATAATCGCCCTTCCTTGCACCAGATTATAGGGGTTTTTGGTCTACTAAAACAAATGATGAGTAATAAAGGCAACTATTTGAGTGGTTATATATGCGGGAACACTACTCTCCGTTATGGAGTCTCCCAGCCTGCAAGGGTTGAGCCTTGGAGGGTTTTCGGGGAGGTTGGTTGTCGGTATAACACAATTGCACTCATTGTTTGAAGCTTTTGCTCCAAAAACAATTTATTTATAGTGGCTTGGAAGGGATTGGCATCTAACCTGTTACCACTTAAGGGTCATTCCTACTTGGATGAATAGTATCAAAGAGTAGGCCCCTCTAAAGGAAAAACACATGCGAAAATGATATGTCTGGCATTTTGGTCACCCAAGATAGGGGAGAGCATAGGCCTGGTATCATTCCCAAAACACAAAAGACAGTGGTTCTTTTCCCCTAGTTAAAATGAGAAAAACTAGATGAGCTATCTACTTGGGCTAGCACAAAAATTTGTTAACTTTGAAGTGATAACAAGATAGCAATGGTCCAATTTTACCAAGATAACAATGATGTGTTCAATTTTAGCCTAGATAGCATGAATTTGTTAACTTTGAAGTGATGATCGAGATAGCAATGGTTCAGTTTTACCCAGATAGCAATGATGTGTTCAATTTTATCTAGATAGCATGAGTTGTTAACTTTAAAGTGATAATTGAGATAGCAATGGTTCAGTTTTACCTAGATAGCAATGATGTGTTCAATTTTATCTAGATAGCAATGAGTTGTTAACTTTGAAAGATAGCAATATAGCAATGATTCAATGATATGCAAGATAGCAATGATTCAATTATCGCCTTCCTAGTTAAAACCATGTGAGATTTGCATGAGCATCCATTTACTTCCCTGTTAGAAATTGAAGTGTAAGTTAACAAGTGCAACTATATGATTCTAAACCAATACCTAGCCTACAAAATAGATCAAGAGTGTTCCTGCAAAGAGACGTCAGCGTTAGCAAAAAAACTTCAAGGAAAAATCCTAAAAATCACTGCCTAGATCAGATGCATAGCTTCAGAGACTAAATGCATAGAAACAAAGATTAGAAGCACCGCAGCACATATGCACTAAGACAAGGGTCAAAAGCATAGGAAAATAGTGTGTATGCACCGATCTAACAGATGTGCCATATTAGAGGGTAAATGCGCTATAACAGAGTCTATATGCACTGAAAGGATGTATGCACCAAAACAGACAGTATATGTGTTAGATCAAAGACTGTATGCGCTGCAAGAACGTATGCACTGAAACAAATATCAGATGCGTGTTAGGATGTGTTAGATGCATGATTTCCTCCTATGTACAACTTTCTAAAACACAAAAACTTAGTTTTTAGGTTAAATTTGGGGCTAGGCCCCATGGTGGATGCCAAAAATGTTAAGGGAAAATTGGATTCAAATGAATAATCAATATATCAATATCAAAATACCCAAAACTCAACAAAATACAGAAACAAAGAGATCAATAAAACAAAAAAACTTCAAAAACCTTTGCAAACCTCAAAGCTTCATAGCTTCCATTGGTTGCCTATCTCAATCGATTTTGCATGTATGAATAAGGCCCTCAGAGAGTGCACTTCCTTGCTATGATTCCAAGATTTTCAATGGAGAATGGCTATGATAATTGCTTTGCAATGAAGATGAACTTCACAACAATGATAGTAGTGTGTAGTAATGAGTGTGATCACAAGAAATGAAGGAATTGGTGCCAAAGGCGCACTGTAATTCCTGCAGAGTAACAATACTTAAAGCTTGGATGATTGAAATGGAGGAATAGGGTTCAATTTATAGACTTGAGAGAATGAAGATCGATGGTATAGAAAGAATGAAAAGATCAATGGTATAGGATGATTGAGGAACGTGCATGAATAGAAAGAAGACATGTGTCTTGCTATATTTTGCATGTTAACTGAAGAGATTAAATCAATTGAAATAATAGATCAATCAATTAAGAGAATAGAACTAGAGAATAGAAATTGCATGAGGATAAGAAGATATTTTAGCTCAATTAAATATTTGGAATATTCAATTGCATGTGCACAAGGATTGAATTATATTTAGAGATAACTCAATTTAGAAGAAATAGACAATTTAAATAAATATTTGATTTATTTAAATTTAGAGAAGATATTATTGGAAGAAACAAATAAATAACTAGTATTATTTAATTTAGAATGATTTTTGGAAGAATTAAATAAAATATTTGATTATATTTTATTTTTGGAGATTGAGAGGATTTAAATAAATTTGATTGATTTATTTAAATTTGGAAGAATGATTTGATTTAATTAAATAATTAAGAATTATTTAATTGTTTGGAAGAATTTAATTAAATAAAGGATTTTATTTAATTTTGACTTTAGAAGAGGTAATTAAATATTTTGATATTTAATTAATTTAGAGGAATGTGAATCGAATAAATAAATTTGTTTATTTATTTATTGATAGAAGATTTAGAATGGAATAAATATTAAGAATTTTTATTTAGACCAAGTCATGTCATTTTTAGGCGTATACAGGTACCATAATATTTCTTGAGGAAACTCTATTGCGAGTTCATCCTCAACAAGATTCTGAATTATTTTGACATTCGTGAGCTCCAGGGTAGAGGTGGTGGCTCTGCCCAAGATAGACCCAGGGCTCAGCGAGATGAAAACCGTGTGCCTGTACCCTGAGTGAGGCCGGAACGTAGGTCACTCTCTTTGTCTTTGAAGGAGACTGTTGAGGTGGAGACATTACATTCATTGACTACTCTCACCCAAACTCTATCATAGCATGCCGATGATCTTACCTAGGCCGATGAGGGTGTGAGTAGTAGGCATCATGTGTCCCCACATTTGTGCACTACATGTGGGAACCTATGTGATTATGGGACACAAGAGGCACGATAGGACTCTCAGTAGGATGCTGCGACACAGGGGTAGGACATATTAGATGATCTTGTTCTCAATGATGATCTCTTACAACATACATTTCGTATTGACTCTCAGGTAATTTGTTACAAGTTTCATCTTGATTTAGTATATTGCTGTTTGAAATTTGTAATTAATTTTATATGATTATCTATATTATAAGTAAAAAATAATGTATGTAATTGTCTGCACAATGAAATTCTAGGGTCAGAGTCTTCATCCTACCTCCATTAGTTGTCCATTGGTGGGTTATGAGAGGAGGTCAAGTCAGCAGGTATGTAATTTATCACATAATCGAGTAATTATTGTAGATATGTCAATGGTAATATTATTTTGTGATAATTTGATGATTTTGAATAGTCACCGGTACCTCCATAATTTCCTTGGTCCCCTGGATGCCAAACCACCACTTTTACAGAGGTAAATTTAACCATTTCTAATCATTATGCATTTTAAAAATAATGTTATGTATTTATTTTGTTTGAATAATTTTGAACTTGATTTTCAAATGCTGAATACGGTGGAGACTCCTGATGTTCGTGAGTCAGCGTAGATAGGCATTGTTGCAGCTATAATGTCTTCAAATCCTTTGATCGAGGTATGAGCCAATAACATGAAAATGTCATAATTTTGTATTTATTGTTTTATCTCATGTCATTTGATGTACATAAATGATATTTATATGTTTAGTCAATTTTTCTTCTTGATGCTTCTCACAAGAGGTCACAACTCCAATCCATCCAAGTACGGATGTAGAGAGAGACAAGATGATAGAGAGCAATAATTAGGTGGTAGTTAGTGATTGATTACATATTTCATACATTTTTTATATTAATGTGCATATGTTGTTTGATTGTATTAATAGGTGGAGTTGGATCAAGTTTTGTCGAAGAGGTCTACTCAACGACAGAGAGAGGATGAGTCAGTGACTGGATTTACATCTTCATGGTCAAGCAAGGGCCGCCAATTATTTCAAAAAAGTCCATATGAAACTAGTTTTTGGAACATTTTTTGTATGCCTAGATGGCTTTGTATACATACATTTGTATGAACTACCAATGTATATTTTTGAATTTATGCATGTATGGCTTTGTTTGGACATGCCTATATGGCTTTGTATATAAACTAGATGTTATGTTCATGACATTATGTATATGACAACGTATATTAAATATTTAATATGATGATCAATTATCATTACAGGAATTTGGTTTTGCACGTGCCAATTGCATTTGCTTGAAATTTTATAAATTGTTTTCAAATAATCCATTTTGTGCATATCTTGCAATTATTGCATTCTGTGGGACTGTGCATTTCTTTGAGGCATCATTTCAAATAGTTCATGCACCTTGGACCTATGCCTCCACACTTTCCATATAGTTCATGTGCCTTCATGAGGTGACATTTCTTTGGGGCATCATGCCAAATAGTTCACATGCCTTGTCTATGTTTCCACACTTTGTCTACAAGAGTAGCTGCAATTATAACATGTGACAAATTTCCTACATCCTTTATGCTTTGATGGCTATCCATACACTATAGGACACATTCTATATTGGTGTACAGATAGGGAGGATGTTGGCAAAGGTTATGGAATTTGTCTTTACATGTGCCAATTGCTTTTACTTGTTCAAAATTTTCTAAAGTCTTTTCAACAAATCCATTTCATGCATATCTTGTAATCATTGCATTCCATGACACAACATTTCTTTGAGGCATCGTGTCAAACAGTTTGAAAGTTCATTGTATATGCTTCCACACTTTGCATACATGTGTTGTAGGGTACTTACAACTATGACATTTTACAAAATTACTATATCCTTTATGCTTTGATGCAAGATAACTCCATAGTGAAGGGTGGTTGATTTGTTTTGGTGGGGATGAGGGTGGTTCATTTGTTTTGATTTGTTTTGGTTGATTTGTTTTGATACAAACTTTTCACCTCTTGCTTACAATGAAAACCCCTGTTCAGTAACCTTTTTAGAGCCTCATGACTATTCCTCTTCTAGTAATTTGTTTATAGGATGGCTTTGTGAACTTCTTAGGTCTTGATACCTTCAGTGATTACTAGATCAAAGTGTAAGCAGTACTCAAAACCTTTCTTGCAATAATACTCCTGTCCAAATGAATTAAGATAGTCATTAATGCTACTCAAAAGTAGGTTGGGGTCGGCTAGATAGTCTTGTGATGAAGTTTAGTGAGCTAGACACATGGGGGAAGTCTTTTAGAGACCTTGATTACGTATCTATACTCCCAAAACTCATAGAATAGACTTTTGGAAAGTTTATTAGAATATTTCTATGCATGGTTTTAATGGTAAATCAAAGCACAAAAGTTGTTACAATGTTGCCCCTATTTAGCAGTCCTATATTGGTAAGGTGTTGGAAGTCCTTTGATGAAATTGTATGTTTATTCCACCACAATATCTCCTGATTATCCATAACCTATGAACCTAGATAAAATATATGATGATATCTTTGATCCCCTCTCAAAATACTATGATATTAATGATCTTGAATCATCCTCCTGGATCCAAGTCACTGTACTCAATCTCATGGCAACCATGGCCACCCATAACATCCATCTAATGTGATTGCACTTGAAGTAGGAATGATATAAAAGGTAACCCAAGGTGGATGGATAATACTATTCCCTTAACTTGCAATGACTTAGAGCTAGGTAATTGGAAAATTGTATTAGAATAGTGGGTTAAAGAGGGTTGCTTTACACATAGTGTAACAACTAATATTCAATGGGTGGGTTTGGATAGTGCTTGAAATGTAGATGACAGTGCTGAATCTTTCTTTCTCCAGAAGTAATCAATTTCTTACTCTTTGGTGCAAGGGCACCAAGGCAAATTCATGTAAATAAGGTCTAATGTTAGATTTTAGGGGTTTGGAGTCTTTTATTGTGTAATAAGGTCATAATATACTATCTAGTATGTAATTAGGAGTCATTGAATTTATAATGTCATTGATTTTATGTAATTAGATGTCATTTAGTCATATGGAGTTGTAAAGGTGAAAACAATGCAAATTGAGGAATCCCAATGGTCATGGGTATTCAAATGGCAGTTGTGACCATTGGTTGGTGTTGGAAAACATTTAAAAAGACTTGTAACCTCAAGGAAAGAGGTTGGAGACTTGGTATGAATGAAGAATCAATAAAAAGCTCCTGTTTTATGTAATTTCTATGAGTTTTACATTGAAAACTATTGTTACAGGCTGTTGTACTTGTCCGTATAGAAGCATACTAACCTAAAAGTCATGAAATTCATTGGAGGCATGAAGTAAAATTTTTTTGGTTTTTGTTTGACTAAATTTCATTGTGATTCAAGGGTTTTGTTCTCACTTTTCTGTCAGCAGGTCTGAAACTCTGTTATGAGGGTTTGTAGTTGCATAAGATGGACTAATGGCCCATTCCTCTATCTGTACTTCCTGTAGATAATTAGAATGGGTCCAATATGACAAGGTTTGATATTTTAATGGTTTGTGTGAGTAGGGGAGGCGAGTTGAGGGGTTTTGTGTGGTGCCATAGGGCAAAGTTGTGAGTTTTTGGCTTGAAAAGTGATGGCTAAGAGTGGGAATTTGTATAAAGGGCATTAGTAAGGGATTTGTGAAGGTTGGTATAGCATAGGTAGACATAGTAAAACATGTTTGAGGCATTGGGAAGGTTAGAAGGTGTGTGGAGTATGAATTTTCAATAAACCCTCATAGGTCCAAGCCTAAAAAGGCCTAAAACAAGGGTTTTGTAAGTTAGATCTTTAATGAATGTCCCAAGCCCTAAAAACTATTGATTCCAAGGTTTTGGAGGTTGGTCAAGGATTGTCAATGAATATTCAGGGCTGGTAAGGAGTTTAAAGGGTACTTGCTTTGAAAAATAGGGCTAATTGCCCCTTTGTAGTAGCAAAATAGTTATTTTTAGGAGGATACTTTCCAAAGTGATCATAGTTAGTTTCAAGACATGTTAAAGTACTCCATAAAGGGTATCTAAAAAAGTCATTCTTTTGTGGGTTTGGGTTTCCTTTAGAAAATTATGTTGAATAGACCCCTTTTGGAGGGCTAGTAGGCATAAGGGAGCCATTGAAGGACCTGTTGATGATGATTGTTAGTTATAACAACATGCATAAAAATTTGCATAATAAACCTTTATTATCTTGTAAAGTATGATCAATTTGAGATAAATTGATGACTCCAAGGCTTCGTTCATCAGGTCATGATCGTCTGACATTACTCAGAGGTTGATGTGACATGTTGTTTTCCATTTCAAGGGGTCTTACGTTTGTTTAGGTGATCAATATTGCACTATATTATGTAAATTCACTCCATAGAAAGGTTAATTCTACTCTATTTCCAAAGATCATTGTGATATTTGTAAGTCTGATCAATTCTTCTGATCATTAATCATCATGAACTTACACATTCTTCTACACTCCATATTTATTTAAATGATGTGTCTACAAGTAAATATTTATGTGTTCCTCATGGATATTTATCTATATTTGCATGATATTTATCAATTTGACATGCTTCCATCCAAAATATGCTCTGTATTTTCAATTGCCTACGAGATATCTGCATATTTCATGTTTATTTGCTTTTGATTGTGTGTTATTTGCAATTATGGAGATGATCTGTTATCAAATTCAAAGAAATTTAAAAGAATACTTCTAATTTTAGTGAATCTTCAGTTATTGAATCACATACACTTAGGATACAGTCATGAAGAGAAGAAATCAAACCATAATTCACTAGGTTGTTCCACAGCTAGGTATGGTTGATGCTAACTTCAAAGGAACAAAGAATGAAAACAATACATGTAGGCTGGAAAGCACTCCAAGGGACATAGCAAATCAATGCATATATCTAGACTCCACTCACAGATTACTTAGAATTTACAATGATTTTTAATCAAAATAGCTTCTCTTTCATTAAGTATGCAAAACATGCATATTCACAATAACTTTGAAATAAGTCCTAAACTCTTCAGCAATCAGATTTCAATTAAGTTTCCAATGATTAAAAGATTGCACCCCTGCACCTTTTATAGAATAAGGTGGGGAGGCAGTTACAATTGACCAACGGTCAATATTTATCAATTTAGATCAATGGCTGACAATCTTAGTCAACCCTTTATTCATGGCATAGGTTGCCAGCTGGCAACCATCTGTATGACTCACTATTTGTAAGTATCCCATGTATATGTTCACTTAGTGATGCATCTATACTTATTCTTCATGTCCTTCCTCTTCACTTTCTTCTTACTCATCATTCTCTTCATCTTCATCACTTTCATTAGCACTATCACTCTGATAAACATTCTCTTTCATGTGGACCTTTACTGCTGTCTTGATAGATTGATATGCTTGCACTATTTTATCAACCTCTCCCCCATCCTAGGTCTTGGATTTTACTATTGCATGTTTATGAGATTGGAACTTATCCTTGAGAGCTTCCATTTTTCCTTTCTTGCTATTCAATGTCTCATTGTATGTCTCCACTTTAACCTTTATTCTCATGATTCTATTCATTACTTCTTCTGACAAGTGGGTGAGGGGGTCATCTGCTACTGGCTTGAAATTATCATGCAGAGCCTTAATAGAAAAATCTACATCCCAATTTTCAATCTTACCTTCTATTTTCCCTTCCAAAGCTTCCAAAGCTTCCAAGGTTTCTACCACATATGCCATCATGTTGTGTAGCTTGACACTGATATCCCTAAGCTTGCCACTACACTTCTTCAATACATCATACTCAAACCTAATATCTTCATACCATATACCTGTTAGCAAGGAAGTATTATTGTCTAATACCTTATTAGAATTTGTGAATCAATTCTCTTCATCTCACTCAGAGCACTTAGGTCCTTTTCAATTGGAATGACCTTCTTCCTATGTCATTCTACATTTTGTCCACCTTCCTCTTTAAGTTGCTCAAAGAATTCCACCCCTGCAGGGAGGTCCTTAATACATCCTCAGCCTCAGTGAGTGCTGAAAACATCTATATTTCCATCACCATTGCTTCATGTTTCATCAAGTCCAATTTGGTAACCTCCTCTTGTGATATGATAGTCAATGGGACTGTAGGATCAGCTGGTGCATGATCAGGGTTAATTAACCCTTTTATGAAAGAATACAATTGAGCAATGTGTTCCTTATGTACCTTATTTTTCTCCTTTTCCCTCTTCAACCTTTAGGTTAAAGAATCAATAATATCCTTCCCTTCTTGACCTTCATAGTCTTCATTGGCAAAATCCAGATCAACATTTGTGATATGAAATTCCTCCAGGCATATTTTGCCTTTTTCCTTTTCAACTGTGGGGAGAGCCACCTGTGTGGTCCTCCTATCTGTGGTAGGATCTCTTTTTATAGTAGATGTCAACCTTGCCTTCCTTCTTGGTTTCATCATGTTTTCAGCAAATAGGGCAGAGACATCAAAATCTTGGATCTCTGACACTTGTTCTACATGTATTTCCCTTCTAAGCCAATGAGGTATATCACCTCCAGATTCTTAGTGGCCCTTGTTTATATCATGGGTATCCTGCTCCCTAGTATTATCTTCTATCCTTGGTGGAGACGACACCTTCTTGATTTCTTCCTCATGTAATTCATCATGAGGGAGATCTTGTTGGATTTCTTCTTGTTGAGGGGTTGCCCCTTGCAAAGGAGGATCATGTGGAATATCCACATTCTGATCTTGTGCTTCATTCTGTGATCCCTCCTTTGGATTTTCATCTTCTTTCTTACCTTTTTCACCCTATGGTACATTGACCTCTTAGAAGGCCTGCCTATTTTGACTTTGAGGATCACCCTGATCACCCTTGGTCATACCCTCTATCTCCTTATTAGTATCCTGATCATGGGTCATTTCGTGTTCTCCACCTGTAGTGGCATTAATATTTTATGGCTTGGGGTCTTCCTGGCCTGATTTATCTTCTGTCATTGGGACTTCTCTCGAATCTCCCTATTTGGTATGTAGTGGAGGTATGCTCTATTCTTTATGAACATCTTTGAGTAACATCCCTTGATCTTCTTTATCTTGAGGCAATGATGAACCTCCCTGGGCCTGAGCAACACCAATGTGTGATATGGCCTAATCACCCCCACTCTTCTGTTGGACCTCTGATATTTTTGGTTCTATGGGTGTCTCATGTTGTTGCTGATCTTGATCAAGAGAAGTACTATCCTTCTCTATATGCTCTACCACTTTATCCCTTTTAGGCTCCTTGGGTGCACCATCATCCTTGCTTGGCCTTATATCACCCCCATATGCTAAGTCTATGGCTGGAGGACTAGTAACCTGATCAACCAACATGTCTGGTCCTATCTGTTGAGCCACCTTTTCAGGACTATCCTATTTTGTTTCTTCCAATAGTTTTCCTTCTTACAACACCGTCATCTGGGCTAATGGAGTTCGATGAGGAGTCATTTTGGTGTTGGTAACCAGAGTTTTCATATGTTGAGTGGTCACCTCTTGGACTACCTCATCATTTGATAAATCTAGTGTATCATCTAAGGAGAAAGGAATCTCCTTACTTGTCCCGAGTGTTTCTCTTGCTTGCTCTTCATCTTCTCAATTTTAAATTTAATTATTGTGGGAAGAAGAACATCATGCTACAGTGCCTTCCTAAAAACTTAACCACCTGCTCCTCTCAACATGATGGGTTCAACATGGACATCTCCCCTCACAGCTGTTCTCTGTTTCTTAGGTGGTGACATCAGTGGCATCCCCTTCCTCTTCTTGCTTGCTATCAGTAAGTCATCTTCTTTGGGTTCTTTATTTAATTGTTCTTCTTGCAAGGGGTTTCCTTCCTCTAATTCATGTTATAGGATCTGCCCTTCCACTTGCATCTCTGGAGTCTCAACAGTAGGCTTCAAACTTCTCTTAGTTTTTTGGTTTTTCTGGTGGAGACTGTGTCATTGATGTAGATGCCTGAGCTGATGTGGACGCACCTACAGCCTTAGTGGTGACCCTTTCTATAATCCCCCCCTTGGTTCATTTTTACTTTCCTTACTTTTAGGGGGTATCTTCTTTTGCTTTTCTATGGGCAATCTCTCCCCATTGGATTTCCTCTTTTCAGTGAGGAAATCATCGTATTCCTCATCAGACAATTCTTGTCTCTTCTTCTTGGTATCAACAGTAAGGGTAGTGTCCCTTTTCTTTAGTTTGGCCATTTCTGCATCTACCCAAGCTTTGGTTAGCTAGATCACCCCATTTATCATCTAATCTAGGGATATATCCTCTTGTTATGTAAGATCAGGGGCCGATATGGTGTCATTATACACCTTTTTGTCCTCATATTCATTGCACATGATTCTCCCATCATCTTTATGTAGTTGTCTTGGCACTGGGATATAGTGAAAGGTCTTGACTTGATTTAAGGTGAGTCTTTGATATTTCCTTCTTCTCACCTCAGTCTCATCATCACAATCGGTCCAAAAGTTCTCTAGATGCTTTTGATGTATTTGTTTTCCCAATACCTTCTGCATCCTGCCATAAGGATCATATGATATGGCCAGAGGAAATGATTGTAGATACATCAGTCTCAACCCCTCGAGAGCATGTTTTATGTTCTCTGAATCTGGGCACATGTATCAGCCCATAGATACTGGAAACAAAATTGGAGGTATCTTCTTTTGTGTCATATAGGCCTTAACTATGGTAGATACGTATCTAACAAATTCCATCAAGACAATCCAATCAGTAGGGTATCTTGGCAACATAAGAGGATGTCCCTCAAATCCCTCAATCCTAATATATGAAAATGTAGCAAATTGGATAAGCCATGCTCCATGTTGATAGATAATTTCTTGAGCTTCCATGCTCAGCCTTTTAGTTCTATCCTCCTCCATAGTTCTGACCAAATGCATGGAGAATGCATCATTTACCAGTTTATAGTCTTGGAGGTATATCTTTCTTTGCAATTGGGGATAATGATCCCATATGTGTGCATCATCAGCATCACCACCAACCATGCCTACTATTTTTAGAGCATCAAATGTTCCTCTATATGCACAAGAGTACACCACATATGAAGTCATGTAGAACGAACATGTTTGTCCTCCCAGGCTCGTCATTCCCTCATCCAATGAGTCACTGATGATTTTGGCCCATAGGGGTTTGTTGTCTACATATAAGACCATCTGGATGATTTGAAACATCTAGTTCTTGAAATTTCTAGAATGAGGCCTACCAGTCACCTTGCTTAGTAGGGCAATCATATATTGGTACTCATCATCAATGTTGAACTTGTACAAGTGCACTGGTAGCTTGGCTAAGGCAGTATAAGTTCTGCTCTTTGATCTCCATTGGTACATCTTCTTCATGGTATTCTTCTTGTTATTGTTATACTTTGTCTCCAGTTTATGCAAGTCCACATTCACCACCTTATTCCCTACCAGCAAATTGAAAGTGGTAGTGATGCCCTTGACTAAAAAGTTGGCTTATATCCTTCCATGCTTCTCTACCTACCTAGTTTTTGGATTGTAATTTCTCAAACATTCCACTACCAATTCCAAAGCTTCCATAGCATAGGGAAAACCAACTGCATGCCACATACCTAAGATAAACACCCTATCTAGAATAGGATTGTCCTTATCATTATCCAATCTTGTCGACCATACAGCTAGGTCTGTATCCCCCTAATGTGTATCAGCAATGACCCCATATTTGAATTGTACCCCCTTTGGTTGCACAAACATGAGCTTGAGGAACTCGGCCTCATACCTATTTCTCCTAACATCGGCCATGAATTCCTGCAATAGACACGATATATTTTATGCTATGATATGCACATGTATTTTCCTAAACAATATCATGTACTTCTATCATATCATGTATGTTCTATATATTACCCTTCATTTATCCTTTCTACGCACTATCACAAGAGTTTACCCTAGTAAAGACAAATACTCTACCTAGAATTATAGAAAATGGCAATGAGAAGGGTTTGCTATTACCTAACTAATAATGCTTTCCTTGGGATTAGATGAGTAATTATGGGGAAAGGCTGTAAATGTGCAAGATCACCCGTTCTATTTTGTTACATTGAAGGATCTAATCTGTAGACATGTAGCTTATGAGGGTTTGACTTCAGAGCTCTGTAATTTCTTGATTTATTGCAAGGTGAATGAAAATGACCTTCAAATTTTACCCTTAAATAGATCAATGAGAGAAATTAGGGTAAAATGCATTGTCTTGATTAAATCCATTGATCATTTGCAGGGAATTCATAGATGTCGCCAAGTGTTCAATTTGTATTTGTAATCGGCGAGAGTTCATCTACCACTTTAATTGCATTTAATGTTAAAGGGGGTGATCTTCCAAAGATCAAGGATATTCAAAAATATGACCACCCTTAGATAATATGACCCCCCTCTTTGTGCTGGATAACTATGTGCAAAGAATCAGGTGATATGGTCAACCATTTGACTATGATGTATATTAGGTCATGGAATTAAGATCAGGGGTATCTAAAATATGACCCCTCCCCCTATTTTTGGAAAAATATCATGGTGACATCATCATGTCATCGATGTCATTTAGTTATCATGTTTTAATGACATCATCGTCATATTAAGAAATATGACAGATATTGGATATATAACCCCCCCGTGGTTCAAATAGAACGATGATGTCATCATCAGGATGATTTCTTTCATTCATTGGAATTACATGACATCACCATCATATTGGCATAGGGTGATATCTGTGAAGAGGGTGATATTTGTAAGATGACTGATATTAGGAAATATGACCCTCCGATGGATATGCGAAGTCCTTTGACAGGTAGGTGTCGGCTCTTATTTAAATTTGATGTTTGGACATTGCACACGTAACAATTGTCATGTGATGATTCTAAATCTAGGTGATCTTATCAAATATGACTGATATTAGAAATATGACCCCCCCACCTGGGTAATATCAGGTTTGACAAACTTTGACTGATCATAACTTTCTTTCCTTAGACAATTTTGGGGTGATCTAAAAGACAAACCTGCTTAGAATTTTAAATATTTTATCAACTAACCTCATCCAATGGAAAATCCACCCTCTTATAAGGTTACATGCATGACTGATTTTACCAAACCACCCAAAGTAGAAAACAAGCAAGCCACAAGCAAAAAGAAAAGTTGGGTCCCTATTTTGTCAAGGCAAAATGGGGCGTGTTGTGTAACCACACAACAACTTGCCACCAAAGAAAATAACCAAATTCCAATGATTCAAGTGATGTGATCACATTCTAACATAGCATTTTAACTCTCTCTAAGTATAAGTATTATGACCTTTCTGAATGATATGATTTTCATCATTGCAACAATGCTAGCAAGGGATCAGGTGTGTGCAAATGATTAATTATCGTCATCTTGAAAGTAAGTTGAAAACATGAGTAACTGATGTTAAGCTACATATTTTGAGATCATCCCTCATAGCCAACCTAGATAGACCCTTGCTGCCAGCAGATGTCTATAGCCCCGACAAGGTTATCTATACAATCCCCCTAAGTAGAGCTCCACTGCCAGCAGGTGTCTATAGCCCCGGTAGAGTTACTTAGATGGCCTAATTTTGTTCCTTTCAGATTTTCAATATTTATTCTTTGTTTATATGATATCATCATGTAAGCTCAATGTGTGAGGTATGGTCACTTGCTGATTTAGGTTGGAGATTGTATTGGTAGCAAGGGAGTCCCTTTAGATTTTTCACTTAACACCTATACTTATGTGTTCCACAAACCCAAGGCTGTTAGGTGAGTCATTGTGAAAATTACCTCAGTTAAAAAAAGGCACCATGATGAAAAGGATATCATAGACCTAATCACTGATAGTCCTCAAAATGAGTCATAACCTATATAGGAATTTGTTATCATCACTTGACTCCTAACAAATTGGTTTGGTTTCTTAGGGTGATAAGTTGCATCATCTTGACTAACCAAAACAAAACTCAACAGACAAGCAAACAAGAAAAACAAAACTACACAAACAACTATACAATATGTGCATTATAATACATTTGACTTACATGACACTGTTTTAGGCTTGAAAATAATGCTTGAGGAACTGTCCATTAACTGGTAATGAGACATCCTCGCCGGTTAAAGTCTTGAGTCTATAGGTACTATCTCCTAAGATTTCCAAAATTTGAAAAGGACCTATCCAAAGTTTATCAAATTTACCATGATCTCCTTTCTTTTCATGTGCTTTATCCCACATAAGGACTAAATCTAAAATTCTAAAAGCCTTAACTCTGGCTCTTTTATCAAACTAGCACTTGACAACAGCCTAATGTTTAGTAAACTGATCAATTTCTCTATTTCTTTTTTCTTCTAGATGCATTAACTGAAGTAACCTAACTTCCTGTTTGTTATCTATACCGAGATACTCTTGTGGAAACTGCAATGTGGGAATCTTTAGGTTAATAGGGAGGATAGGATCCACCCCATAGACTAGGTGATAAGGAGAATTTCCCAATGCAGCCTTCATCCTAGTTCTATCTACCCACAATGCATACTTTAATAAGGTGTTCCACTCCCTTGGGTTTTTCTCTATCAATTTCTTTATGATGTTTAACAAGTTCTTATTCATAGACTCTGCTAGTCCATTCCCTTGAGGGTAATAATTTGAAGAAAACTTCAAAAAGATTCCATGGTCAAAAGCCCAACTTGATAACCTTAATGATGCAAAGGTAGGTCCATTGTCACATACTAAAGCATAAGGAACTCCATACTTGGTTACTATGTTGCTTTCCAAGAACTTGATCACATCCTCAGCATTACATGTCTTACTGCTAACAGCTTCGGTCCACTTGGTACAATAATCCATGATAGTCAACACATACCTATGGCCTAAGGATGTGGGTCCTATGAAATCCATGCCCCATTGAGCAAATGGGCACATCTCCATCACTGGTTGCAAGGGTTGAGTAGCATATCTTTCTCTATTTGCAACAACTTGACACCTATGACAACATTTGATGTGTTCACCAGTATCTTTAAAAATAGTGGGCTAGTAATATCCTACTCTGAGGATAGCATGAGTAGTGGCTAAGTTTGACCCATGTGCGGTTCCAAACTTATCATGTAATTCTGTTAACACCTTGTTTGCTTCTTGCCTTTCTAGGCATCTAAGATATATTCCTTCATAGTTCCTTTTGAAAAGTATTCCTCCTTTTATCATGTATTTTTGTGATCTTATCTTCAAGGCTCTCCTCTGTGAGGCCTGTAATTTTGAAGGATATCTTCCAATAATCAAGATGTGCCTGATATCTAAATACCAATCTCCAATTTTCTTTGTATTTATAACATATTGCTAGCTTATGATGTTGGGATCAATTTCTAATATCATCTGGCTTAGGGCTTATCCTCTTACTAACTTCATGGGTGTTATTTCCATATCATATTCTTGGAGAACTGTTATCCATTTACCTCTCTTCTCACCTAGTTCACTTTGCATTAGAAGCATCTTTACTACTGCATCTGGTACTACGACAATTACCTTACTTCTCAAGATGTAATGTCTAAACTTCTTAACTACATGAACTAAAGCAAGTGCCTGTCTTTCAACATCCATATATCTAAGCTCTGCATCCCTAAAAGGGAAACTCATGAAATCTATAGGCTTTTCTTCTTTAGCCTTATTTCTTTGTGTTAGTACTACTGTAGATGTATGCTCTAAAGCAAATGAGTATATGTAAAAATCTTTAGTATAGTCTAGACTAATTAGAATAGGGGCATCAGATATAGCTCTCTTGATGTCCTCAAAAGCTACTCTGGCTTCAGGTGTCCACTTAATTTTAGCATCCTTCTTGAGCATTGCATTCAATGGTCTGACAATCTCTGCAAAACCAGTAATGAATTTTCTAACAAAGTTGATCTTACCAAAATAAGATTTGAGCTCTTTCTTACTCCCAAGAAGTTGTATTTTCATGATAGATTCTACTCTTATAGGATCAATTATGATCCCATTCTTTGTTATCAGGTGACCTAATAACTTCCCTGTGGTTACCCAAAATATGTATTTCTTAGGGTTTAGGGATATTCCATAATGTTCACACTTATTTAGTACCTTCCTGAGGTCTTCCACATGATTTCCTGTCTCTTTAGAGAAAGCTGTCAAGTCATCCATTTATATGACTATGCATTTACCAATTAACCCTCTAAAGGCTATATCCATTGCTCACTAAAAAGTGGCCCCAACATTTATCAAACTAAAGGGCATGCGCCTGTAAGCAAATATACCCCACTTAGTGGTGAATTCTATCTTCAATCTGTCTATTTTGTCTACCATCACTTGATTGTAACTTGAAAACCATCTAAAAATGACATAATCTTTGCACCATTTACTATCTACAAGACCTCATCCAATGAGGGCAAAGGATAATTATCCTTTTCAGAAGCTCTATTTAAATTCCTAAAGTCTACACATAACGTAATGTCACCGTTCTTCTTCCTTACAGGGACCAAGTTGGTCACCCATGTAGAATGCCTCATAGGGAATATGATTTTGGTATTAAGCAATTTCTTCACTTCTTCAAAAATGATGGGCTCTAATAAAGCATTAACAGTTCTCTATTTTTGTCTAAAGGGCTTGGCATCTAGCTTTAATGTATAGTATGAGTGATGATTGAAGTATCATAAGTTTTCAACTCATCATATGTCCAGGTGATAACATGGATATAATCTTTAAGTGATTGGGTTATCCCTGTCATTTCCTCTTCTATACATACTTTTCCAATTAGGACATTCTTTTTTTCTTCATCATGTCCTATGTTGACCAGTGAATATTCTCCTCCATCTACTTTAGGGAGATCTTTCTATTTCAGCATGTTATCTAAATCAAATGCTCTTTCTAGCTCAATCATCCCTTTGGGAATCTTGTTACTGGGTAAATCCATGATCTCTTCTTCTTCCCAAGTATGATCTTCCACATTCCTTTCATCTATGATTTGTGTAACAAACACATCTCTATTTGATATGAAGTCTAAATTGTGCTGGTCATCATTGAACACTTGAAGGTTAATATCTTATATAGAGGGTACTGACACTAATTCAACTGAAAATCTCTTCAAACTAGATATGGATAATGGCTCCAAAGTACTCGCGGCTTGGGCCAAGGCATCTGCTCTGTGATTTTGTTCTCTAGGCACATGGGTGATGTTAAATGTATCAAAATCTTCTATCAAATCCCATACTCTATGTCTATAATTAGAGAACTTATAATTACAAGAATATATGCCTCTAACTTGTCTTACCACTAATTCTGAGTCTCCATAGACATGCATAATCTTTACTTTCTTTTTGAGTGCAAATAATATCCCGTGGATCAAAGCTTCATATTCTATCACATTATTTGTGCATGGGAATTGTAATCTATATATTGCCAAGTAGGATTTACCAGTTGGATCAATAAGGTCTATTCTTACTCCAGTCCCTTGTTTTGACTTAGATCCATCAAACCTGAGGATCCGTGGTTTATCCTTAGTTAAAGGTTTACCTGGACCTTTTCTTCTCTTTTTAGCTCTGGCAGCTGCACCACCTGATATCCATTTCAATTTTGGTGCTTCAACATCTATCCTTATTTGGTTAGGAATTCCTTTCCAAGGTAACCACATGTGACTAAAATCAGTGGACATGTATCCATTGAGTGTTTTTGACCAATCCCTACTGAGCAACATTCCATATGTGTCTGGTATATCTACTACCTGGATATCAATGTAGTATTGAATTCTTGGATCTGATGCTGACTGCATATGGATGTGAGTTAATTCTCCTACGACACTCACCTCTATTTTATCTAATTGTGTTACCTTCTTCAATGACTTGGCAAGATGTAACCCTAAAGCGTTACATATGGACAAAGGCATTACATTAGTAGATGCACCTAAATCTACTAAGAAATTATGTAATTTCTTACTAAACATCCTTATGGTAAGGAGAAAAGGAGGTGAATCAGTCTTATCTCTATAAAGAGTCATGTGTGAAGTTTCTATAGCTTGGACAATGGCTGGAATTTTGTGCTTAACACTAGTATCCTTAGTTGCATGATCTTTATTCAAAGTTTGATTTGAGGGATGATTGTCTTCTTTTGGAGCAAGATCATCTAAAGATTTCATGAAGGCCCTTTTAATAGCTGTGGTTTTGAGTAGTTCTAACAATGACAAACTAATTTTGATCTTTTTCATTTCATCTGCTAAGTATGTGACCAACTTGTCAGACTCAGGGGACTGATTACTAGTTTTTGGCACTACATTTTTAGGTGCTAAGTACTGAGCATTAACCTTAGGAAATCTAGGGTTATTGCTTGCCTTAGGATCAGGAGGAGTGTTAAAATTATTTGGAGGCAAGGATGTAGTCAAAGGACCAGTAGGTTGGTTGGAGTTATTCCTTAGGTTGTAGTTATGTCTATCATGATATTGCTGCTGATAAGCATGCACCTCTTCATGTTCAACTGATGGCTCAATTTCATCTTAAAATGGAAAAACATAATTTGTTTCAAAAGCCATAGCTGACTCTTCACATTATAAGGTGTAATTCTCATGAGATAACATTATCTTCTAATGAGGATGATTGATGAAACTTTCCAATACAAGAGTAGAATCATATCCACAGGGGACAATTTCATTTCCTTCAACATAAGGTTGATTACCTGCAATATTAGATACTCCAGCTTGAAATATACTAGCTGCTATCCTGAACTAAGGACAATCTAGCTCTACATGAGCATTGGTGTTATGTATCCTACACTAGTTTGTAAGGGCTGCTTCTGCCAGGTTCACTTTAGTGGTCTGCTTAGGTTCACTAGGAGGCTGATTATCTAGGGGTGATGGCAGAGAACCATTGTTTGGCCTAGTGTTCCACACTCTAGGCTGCCTAAGGGGATTGTTGTTACCATTGTTGTTACTATTATTATTATTATATCCTCTATCAGGATATCTAGATCTATCATTGTTATATCCTCTATTCTGATTTGGTTGAGAATAGAAATTCTAACTCCTCAAATGAGTGATTTTAGTTGTCAGTTTCCTTAGTTGTACTGATATCTCTTTGATTTCTTCCTTTTCTTCTTGAATTTTGGCTACTACATTCTCTGTTTGGGGTTTAAAAAAAGAAGAACCATTGTTATTATTATTGGTTTGTCCTACACTCTTAGGTACTTGTGTATGTCCTAGATATTGCACCATCTGGCCATTTCCATTTGGAGGTGGCATGATGCTAAGTAGAGGTACCTATAAAGGACTTGGCATTATAGATGGAGGCATCACAACTCTATTGATTTGTTGTTGAGTAGGATATGTAGGATAGACAGGAAGTGTAGGAAATGCAATATTAGGTGTTGGCATAGGAATCAACTGTTGACTAACTTTTATGGCTTCCTCAAAAGCTCCTGCCAAGGTTGTGACACTAGGATGTGTTCTCTTGATAAACATAGAAGTTAGGGGATCTAATGATGAGTAGTATATACTCCTAGTAGCTTCATCTGCTATAGTATAGGGAGTGACTAGCTTTGAGAGCATTTTTTGGAATCTTGCATTAAAATTAGCAATAGGTTCTCCTTCAAATCTCTTGATTGTGGCAAACAGATGATAATTCATTGAAGGATCTATAGGTATTTTAAATCTATCCTTAAAATATTTCTCCAAGGCATCCCATGAACCAATTGAACCTTGAACAAGACTGATATACCAATTATATGCCTCTTCTCCTAAGAAAAATGGAAATAATTTGCATACCACATCCTGATGTTCAATTCTTTCTCTACAACAGGCTTCCTTGAATGTTCTAATGTGATCATCAACATCCTGATATGGATGATATTTAGGACAAATCTTGTCAGGATTTTTAGGTAAAGGATGATATGCATTGAAAGTCAGAGGTGACTCTACAGAAAAGAATGACATTGTGACTAGTGGAGGTTAGATTGGGGGCGTTACAGGTGATCATGTAGATATTTGCAACCTGATAGGAGTTATTGGAATGTGTTCTGGTGAAGCTCCTGATGCACTAGAACCAGGAGTATGATGAATATCTATTGTTCTAGGTCTGAGTCCTTGGATAGGCAATTCTTCAAAGAGTCCACTAGATTTGGACTTGGTATTTGGCCTAAGAGCCAGGATTTCTACAATTTATGAAAATTTGGCTTGTTTACTATAAAGATCAGCTAAAACACTCATGTAAAGGATGTATTTATGACCAGAATCCAAAACTAACTAGATATTTATGCAATATTTACAAAAATGATGCAAATATGAGATGATGTGAGACTTTTAGATGCAGATATCAAAATATGAGTTATCATAAGTGAATCACTTCAAAGACTTAGTAAGAATACCTGAATAACAAATTATCTTTCAAGGATCACAACAATCGACTGCAAAGCTTAAAATATCTATGCTCAATTTTGAAATTTTTCTGGTGGATAAGCATGAACAGACTCAAAAACAACAAATCCTTTCAAAATATTTAAAGTAAAGAGCTACACGAATATTACCTCTTCTTCTGCATCACTAAATCACCTACTAGGCAGTGAAGATGGCCTTCCTTCTAGTGCAAATTTAAGTTGATGATGATTGTTACTCATAACAACATGCATAAAAAATTGTACAACAAACCTTTATTATCTTGTAAAGTACAATCAATTTGAGATAAATTGATGACTCCAAGGCTCCGTTGATCAGGTCATGATCATTTGACGTTACTCAGAGGATGATGTGACATGCAGTTTTCCATTTCAAGGGGTCTTACATTTGTTTAGGTGATCAGTATTGCACTATATTATGTAAATTCACTCCATAGGTTAATTCTACTCTATTTCCAAAGATCACTATGATATTTGTAAGTTTGATCAATTCTTCTGATCATTGATCATCATGAACTTACACATTCTTTTACACTGCATATTTATTTAAATGATGTGTCTACAAGTAAATATTTATGTGTTCCTCCTAGATATTTATCTATATTTGCATGATTTTTATCAATTTGACATGCTTCCATTCAAAATATACTCTATATTTTCAATTGCCTATGAGATATTTGTATATTTCATGTTTATTTACTTTTGATTGTGTATTATTTGCAATTATGGAGATGATTTGTTATGAAATTCAAAGAAATTTTATAGAATACTTCTAATTTTAGTGAACCTTTAGTTATTGAATCACATACACTCATGATACAGTCATGAAGAGAAGAAATCAAACCATAATTGACTAGGTTGTTCCACAACTAGGTATGGTTGATGCTAACTTCAAAGGAACAAAGAATGAAAACAATACATGCAGGCTGAAAAGCACTCCAAGGGATGTAGCTATTCAATACATATATCCAAATTCCACTCACAGATTACTTAGAATTTACAATGATTTTTAATCAAAATAGCTTCTCTTTCATTAAGTATGCAACACATGTACATTCACAATAACTTTGAAATAAGTCCTGAATTCTTCAGCAATCAGATTTTAATTAAGTTTCCAATGATTAAAAGATTGCACCCCTGCACCTTTTATAGAATAAGGTGGGGAGGCAATTACAATTGACCAACGGTCAAGATTTATCAATTTAGATCAATGGCTGACAATCTTCCTATGACTTAGTCAACCCTTTATTCATGGCATAGGTTGCTAGCTGGCAACCATCTGTATGACTCACTATTTATAAGTATCCCATGTATATGTGCACTTAGTGATGCATCTATACTTATTCGTCATGTCCTTCCTTTTCACTTTCTTCTTGCTCATCATTCTCTTCATTTTCATCACTTTCATTATCTAGCAACCATCTGTATGACTCACTATTTATAAGTATCCCATGTATATGTTCACTTAGTGATGCATCTATACTTATTCTTCATGTCCTTCCTCTTCACTTTCTTCTTGCTCATCATTCTCTTCATCTTCATCACTTTCATTATCACTATCACTCTGATAAACATTCTCTTTCATGTGGACCTTTATTGCTGTCCTGATAGATTGATATGCTTGCACTATTTTATCAACCTCTCCCCCATCTTGGGTCTTGGCTTTTACTATTTCATGTTTATGAGATTGGAACTTAGCCTTGAGAGCTTCCATTTTGCCTTTCCTGCTATTCAATGTCTCATTGTATGTCTCCTCTTTAACCTTTATTCTTATGATTCTATTCATTACTTCTTCTGTCAAGTGGGTGAGGGGGTCATCTGCTACTGGCTTGAAATTATCATGTAGAGCCTTAATAGCAAAATCTGCATCCTAATTTTCAATCTTACCTTCTATTCTCTCTTCCAAAGCTTCCAGGGTTTCTGCCTCATATGTCATCATGCTATGTAGCTTGACACTGATATCCCTAAGCTTGTCGCTGTACTTCTTCAATACATCACACTCAAACCTAATATCTTCATACCATATGCCTGTTAGCAGGGCAGTATTATTGTCTAATACCTTATTACTTATTAGAATTTGTGAATCAATTCTCTTCATCTCACTCAGGTCCTTTTCTAATTGGAATGACCTTCTTCCTATGTCATTCTACATTTTGTCCACCTTCCTCTTTAAGTTGCTCAAAGAATTCCACCCCTGCAAGGAGGTCGTTAATACATCCTCAGCCTCAGTGAGTGCTGAAAACATCCATTTTTCCATCACCATTGCTTCATGTTTCATCAGGTCAAATTTGGTAACCTCATCTTGTGATATGATAGTCAATGGGACTGTAGGATCAGTTGGTGCATGATCAGGGTTAATTAACCCTTTTATGAAAGAATGCAATTGAGCAATGTGCTCCTTATGTACCTTATTTTTTTCCTTTTTCCTCTTCACCCTTTGGGTTAAAGAATCAATAATATCCTTCCCTTCTTGACCTTCCTAGTCTTCATTGGCAAAACCCAGATCAACATTTGTGATCTAAAATTCCTCCAGGCTTATTTTGCCTTTTTCCTTTTCAATTGTGGGGAGAGCCACCTGTGCGGTCTATTGGCAAGAGACACTATATGGATTCATGATTGTTGTCATTGATGGCAACAAAGTTCATTCCACACATCCGCAGGACATGGTGTGCCTCTACCAGAAATCAAAGTGAAGAATGTTGTGGTCCGGTAAGCAAGAACAAAGCATGTGGCAAGGTCCGACAGTTAGGTCTAGATCTCTCAAAGAAAGTATCTTGGTGAAGTATGGATTTGGGGATGTCAAGAGGATGACCTTGACTGATAGATTCTAAGGATTTAGCCTCTAGTGGTAGATAAAGAAAAAGATATGAATACTTGAGTATCGGGTTCTTGATTGACAGTGTGGACAGAGGAAGAACTGACTGGCAGAACATCAGACATCATTCTGGATGTGTTACTGATGATGGTAAAGGTTATTAAGGCATAAGTTATGATTGGCTAACATGATTGATGACTTCTACAAGTATATCCTTGATCCACATTACTTGGTATGTAAGGATTCAGCCGACAGATCAGAGTTTGTGGAAAAGACTGACTATTTCGGATGCCGACTAGAAAGGTGATGAAATCACTTGTGCAGATATATATAAAAGATGGATTTAGTTGTGAGAGGTGTTGTTGTTATGAGTGAGGGTGAAGAAAAGTAGTAGAGTAGAGTGAAAGTAGTAAGAAAGGTCTGGTATGTGAAAGAAGAGCAGCACAAAATAAGAAGAAAGATGAAGTGTAGCAGATCAGTGTACTGAGCCTAACCAGAACTGAACTCTAGCATATGTAGATGCTCCTTACCAGTTCAAGTATTGTATTACACTCTTTATAAATTGTAGACAGTGTGTCTCTTGTAGGCAATGTGCCTCTTGTGAGCAGTGTGCTCAGGCAGTGAGCCCTAATTGGCAAGTGCCATTTTGTATTTCCATTCTTCTAATAGAGGATACAATCTTGGGTTAATCATCCCGTGGTTTTCTCCCTTAACAAGGTTTCCACATCAAAATATTGTGTCATGTGTATTTCCATTTCATGGTTATGTTTGCATATTTGAATTAATACTGTATTGATTAATAAGAAGGTTTAGAAAGTAGAAATAATTAGGATAACTGATTCACCCCCCTCTCAGTTATCAACAATTGGTATTAGAGCCAAGTTCCTTCGAACAGAGCCTAACAGCTTGAGGAAGATCTAGGAATTCAAATGGATGTGTATGGTATGAGGGAGCAACTTAAGTCTGCCATAGATGATCTTGAGCAGTCAAATTCTAAAGTCAATGAATTGAAGGAAAGACTCAAACAGGCTGATGATTTCATAAATGAACTAAAAGGGAAACTAAGTCTCTCTATGAAAAAGAGAAAAGAGCACCTTCAGCAATTGGCAAATCAAACTGAAGCAAATGATACAAGTGGAGATCTGAAGGACAAAACCAAGTTGTGTGAAAAGTTATCAAAAGAGATCATTATGGTAAGACATGAGATGGAATCAGGAGTTATGAAGTTTACCAAAGAAATTGAAGAAAAAAGATGATCTAAGACAATCCCTCAAGGAGAAATTAGAAGACTGCCACAAGATGGATAGAATAATTAGACAGCTTGAATCTCATCTTGAAGATGCTAAAGATAATGAAGAAAAACTTGAGGATCAAATTGTCTCTCTTAAAAGGGATCTTCAAACAACAAATGAATATAAAGAAAAATTCAAGATAAGTTTTGCTCAACTTGAAGTTCTTCTTGAAAGTCAAAAGAGGGTAGATGACAAGTGTTGTTTGGGATATGAGAAAGGAGAAAGCTCTGGATCTAGTCAAAAGAATTTTGGATCAGATAATCCAAGGAACAGAAGACCTCCGGTAAGGCAGCCTAATGCTCAAAGATATCCATCCTTCAATGGATACTACCACAATTGCAATAACTTTGGTCATAAAGCTAATTAGTGTAGAAAGAGAATGAATCAGACTAATTCATCCTTCTCCGGATAGTGTTTCAACTACAAAAGGTATGGTCACAAATCTCATGAATGCAGAAATATGCAAATAAACAAGTCATTCAATGGTAGATGCTTTGCATGCAATAGAATAGGTCATATGGCTAATCAATGCAGATCAAAAGGATATCAATCAAATATGCAAAGAAATGTTGTTTGCCAAATTTGCAATAGATCTGGTCATATTGCAAAATTTTATAGAAGCAAGAATCAGGACAAAAGAGGTCTGGTACATCATAATCAGAATCAAGATAAGGGAAAACAAAAGGTTAATGCGGATGAAGTTCAAAGGGAGATGAACAAGATTTGGGTGAAGAAAAGTACAGAGAATGAAGGGGATGGATCCACACCAGACTCTAGTGCTGATATTCCTTCCAGAAATTAAAAAGGTGAGCTCTGGCTTAGGGGGAGACACAAAGAAAACCCTGTTCCCCCAGCCAACTAATTGGTGCTGGAACTGGCTCAAAAAGAGTTGTTGATTAAAGGATTCATAAGAGAAATATCCAAGTAAACTATGGTTAAGATTTCAAAAATCTGTAAGATGTTTAAGATCAAGATTGATCTGGTTCTTCAAGTCATCCAAATAAGGCAGATTAGAATGACTTAGGTTGAGCATTTATCGCAACCTAACATTAGGGTTTGCGGAGCAATATAAGGGTTTCCTCATTAAACATTTATTCATTCTGCATTCAAGAAGAAATGAAAAGAGAAGCTCTGCAACTAAATTCCTCAAGCTCATCCAAGATCATTTGCAGAAGTCAACTCATCTAGAAATAGATCCAGCTAACTCCGTGAAACCAAAAGACGCAAAAGGTATTTTTCCATTCTCTGCAAATCTTTTTAAAAGATGTCTACTCTAAATATTGTGAAGATCACTGATAGGCCTCGCCCTAAATTCAAGAAACATCCCTTGGAAGTAGATCCCCTAGGAGCCTTTTCCAGTGTTCCGCATGGTGTCCTGCATATAGAAAATATTAGGGTTTACATTCACGCAAATATTGAAGAATTCAGAGAGTCCAAATTGATGGATATCTATCACAAGCAGCTAACAGATGACTCTTTTGAGATCAAACCTCAGTATAAATCCATTTGGGATAAGCATTTTGCACAGTGCATTCATTTCCCCTATTTTCTGGAAGATAAATGGGTCTGGCACGTATTAAGCATAATACTTGATAACTTCATATGGTTGAATAGACCATTCAAGCTCACAAAAGATGCCATCAGGGCAGTTACTAGATTGCACTCATCTGGTGGGATACTTGTTCTAATATCTGCCAAAAATCAAACGGTGACTGAGGCTACTAGATCAAAGTTTGATAAGAGGGCAATGACAATTTAAGATATCACTGATCCAGATATCAAGTTTGCATCCATGATCATCGGATACAAAATATATCACTCTAGCAGGGAAAACTTAGTACCTGGAACTGCAATATATACTGCCTATGAAATGTTAAGAAAGAATGTTGACTATGATCTTTGTGAGCTCCTTCTAAACTAACTTCTGGAAAATTTACAGAAGATAAAGAAAGACAAGAAGAACTCCTTCAAATACAGTGGCTTGATACTATGTCTGTTCTTCTATTATATGAATGAGCTACCTGGATCTAGTGGCTGGATTTGGCAAAATAACATAGTGGTTGCCATACAAATCAGGGATTATTTGCATGGACTTGGTGATGTTAAGGCACAGAATACAACACTCTGGGGCTATTTCAAGAACTTTTAGAGTATGATGCAAGCAAGAGAGAGAATCCCCTAAGCTCTAGTTGAAAAGTATAAGGATACTGTTTGCTTCATGGTAGAAACTGATCAGTGCCTTATGGAGGCAGTGGAACCAAGAATAGTATGGATCATGCCGATGGGGTATGAAGTTGATGAGAAAATTGTTGAGCTACATATTGAACACATGTTAAGTCAGCTGAAAGATCCCAAGGCAGAAAGGTTTGGAACCTTTAAGGAGCTAAGTGTAAAGATTCATGTGGAACTCAGACAACCAGAGATCAAGAGGAAGGCAAGAAAAGAAGTTGAAGATGTTGCAAAAGGCTTTGGCATATCAAAGGAGGCACTTGATGCCAATAGGGAAAAGATGGAAAGGGCTGAGGAAGAGAAGAAAAAGGCAGAAAAGAAAAGTGAGGAAAGTGCTCCGATAAAATCTTCCACCCAGACCAGATCATCAAAGAGATCTGTACCTACCACTACCAAAAGCTCGAGGCCATCAAAACCGGAAGCAAAATCATCCAGCAAAGGAGAGAAAAGAACAAAGACAAAAGCCACAAGGGCTTATGCCAGTCAAAATGATGATGAAGAAACTAAATCAGATGAGGAGATAAAGAAAATGAAGAAACAGAAGAAGGAAGGATCCGGTAAACCCTCTACCAGTAAAGACAAGAAAGAGATGGCAGAAGAATTTGTTGAAAGGCCTACTCTATCCTTAGATGATGTCATCAAATCAATCACTGTGGATGGAAATCTCCAACCAATGGCTGAATTCTATGATGATTACAATGAAGCAGACCAAAAGATCTTGTAGGAAGCATCAGTTAAGTATCTGAACATATATAACAAGGCTTTCATTGAAATTATATCTCTTATTCCCAAAAGCCTAGAAAAAGAGTTAGAAATAAGAAAGAATAATGCTAGGGCAAAGGATCTTGAAATCTGGGAACAGATAGCCATTCAGCTATATCCCTCAATTGATTTAAAACAAATGAATATGATCTTCAAAGACTGTAAGGATGAATTCTGGAGCAAAGCCATAATGATTCAGCTCATGCTTGGTGAGACTGGCAAGGTAGCCAAGGAAACAGAAGAGATCCTTCGAAGTGCCTTTAAAAATTCAATATTCCCATCATAGAGGACTTGGGTGCTGATCCTTCGACCATAGGTGTTGAAAAGGAACCCACTGAGGAAATGACAGAAGAACTAATGGACACTGGTAAAGATAAGGGCTTAGAATCCTCTGCTCTGGAAGAGGTGGCCCATGAACAAACAAACATCTCTCCTCCAGTTTCCCCTATAATCTCCAGATCCAAAGGAGAAGAAAGAATAGAGGATAAAGGAAAAGAAGTGAAGGAAAAAGAAGATGATAGTACCAAGGTTACAGAAGGAGAGAAGACTTCAACAGAGAAGACCACAACTACTAGTAATAAGAATGTAGAAGGAGAGAAAGCTCTAAGAGATAGTTCTAAGAATGCAGAAGAGAAGAAAAATATGTCTCTGGCAAGAGACACTGCAAAAACTGTCCAAGAATTCTTGAACAAAGAGACAATGGAGATTGATGAACCAGAGCTTCTACAAGGACCATTTAATTTTGATTCTATTTCTTCAGTACAGACAATGTAGATAGCTTCATTTGCTAATGCAAAAGCTAAAGAAAAACTCCTAAAGTCCCACATGGAAGACTGTGAGTTGATAGAAGCTGCTTTCGGAGTGCTAGAAAAGATTATGCCATCATTTCAGAAGGATCCCACATCATCCTCATCTGGTAATCTCACATTTTTGATTAATAACATTAGTACACATTTTAGTTCTCTAGAGAAATTAGCTAAGGAGAAGGTCAAGAAAGAGTTTCTGGACAAGAGATTCTCTGAGTTGCAAGGGCTGATAGCAAATGACAGGAGAGTAATAATGGATATTGGGATAAAGAGCTTGGAAACTGCTCTTAAGGATGGAGGAGATGTATACAAATTTTGTATATCCTAGTCTAAAGCAACAATGGAGATTGAGAAGAAAGTGAAAGAACAAGAGGACAAACTAACTAAACTTTCTCAATATTTTGATCCACTTACCACATCCATAATAAATCAAGAATGTCAGACGATTATAGTTTTGAATGAAATTAAAAAGCTTAAAGAAGAAAAGAAAAATAGAATCAGCAGGTTGAATGAAATTAGAGGAATAATTATCCCTAAGGTGAAGGCCATGCATGAGGCCTTAGGTGATGCTCAAACTACAGCCAGAACAAATGATCTGATAGATCTGAAAAAGGCAGAAGCTTATGCATTCCTGTTGAGTGGTCACATCATAATTTTGGATAGAATGAAGCAGAGTTGGGCAACAAAATTTGTCTAGTTGAAGACATCTTTTGCAGATATCCTTCAGTTTATGTAAAGTATAGCATGTATAAATACTTATGCGGCTAAGTATAGAAGTGTTTTTGAGAAATCTTTTTGGTGTGCAGACCCCACCCTTTTCCATTGATGTCAAAGGGGGAGTGAAGAGTAGTGAAAAATGAGGAATTCAACTAAGGGGGAGCTTTGAAAAATGCATATAAAAATAGAGCATCAGCTAAGGGGGAGCATAGTGTAGACACTTAGTCATTTTTCCCTAAGTGTTGCCATCAATGACAAAGGGGGAGATTGTTCGCAAGAGACACTATATGGATTCATGATTGTTGTCATTGATGGTAACAAGGTTCATTCCACACATCCGCGGGACATGGTGTGCCTCTACCAGAAATCAGAGTGAAGAATGTTGTGGACTGGTAAGCAAGAACAGAGCATGTGGCAAGGTCTGACAGTTAGGTCCAAATCTCTCAGAGGAAGTATCTTGGTGAAGTGTGGATTTGGGGAAGTCAAGAGGACCACCTTGACTGATAGATTCCAAGGATTTAGCCTCCAATGATAGATAAAGAAAAAAATATGAATACTTGAGTAGTGGGTTCCTGATTGACAGTGTGGACAGAGGAAGACTGGCAGAACATCAGACATCATTCTGGACATGTTACTGATGATGGTAAAGGTTATTAAGGCATCAGTTATGATTGGCCGAGATGATTGATGACTTCTACAAGTATATCCTTGATCCACATTACTTGGTATGTAAGGATTCAGCTGACAGATCAGAGCTTGTGGAAAAGACTGACTATTCCGGATGCCGACTAGAAAGGTGATGAAATCACTTGTGCAGATATATATACAAGATGGATTTAGTTGTGAGAGGTGTTGTTGTTATGAGTGAGGGTGAAGAAAAGTAGTAGAGCAGAGTGAAAGTAGTAAGAAAGGTACGGTATGTGAAAGAAGAGCAACACAAAAGAAGAAGAAAGATGAAGTGCAGCAGATTAATGTACTGAGCCTAACTGAAATTGAACTCTAGCATATGTAGATGCTCCTTACCAGTTCAAGTATTGTATTACACTCTTTATAAATTGTAGACAGTGTGTCTCTTGTAGGCAGTGTGCCTCTTGTGAGCAGTGTGCTCGGGCAGTGAGCCCTAATTAGCAAGTGCCATTTTGTATTTCCATTCTTCTAATAGAGAATACAATCTTGGGTTAATCACCCTGTGGTTTTCTCCCTTAACAGGGTTTCCACGTCAAAATATTGTGTCATGTGTATTTCCATTTCATGGTTATGTTTGTATATTTGAATTAATGCTGCATTGATTAATAAGAAGGTTCAGAAAGAAGAAATAATTAGGATAACTGATTCACCCCCCTTCTTAGTTATCAACACGGTCCTCCTACCTTTGGTAGGATATCTTTTTATAGCAGATGTCAACCTCACCTTCCTTCTTGGTTTCATCATGTTTTCAGAAAATAGGGCGGAGACATCAAAATCTTGGACCTCTCACACTTGTTCTACAGGTATTTCCTTTCTAAGCCAATGAGGTATATCACCTCCAGATTCTTGGTGGCCCTTGTTTATATCATGGGTATCCTGCTCCCCAGTATTATCTTCTATCCTTGGTGGAGATGACACCTTCTTGATTTCTTCCTCATGTAATTCATCATGAGGGGGATCTTTTTGGAATTCTTCTTTTTGAGGGGCTGCCCCTTGCAAAGGAGGATCCTGTGGAATATCCACATTCTTATCTTGTGCTTCATTCTGTGATCCCTCATTTGGATTTTCATCTTCTTTCTTACATTTCTCACCCTGTGGTACATTGACCTCTTGGACGGCCTGTGTATTATGACTTTGAGGATCAACCTGATTACCCTTGGTCATACTCTCTATCTCCTTATTAGTATTGTGATCATGGGTCATTTCCTATCCTCCACATTTAGTGGCATTAATATTTTTGGCTTGGGGTCTTCCTGACCTAATTTATCTTCTATCCTTGGGACTTCTCCCGAATCTCCCTATTCGGTATGTAGTGGAGGTATGCTCTGTTATTTATGAACATCTTTGAGTAACATCCATTGATCTTCTTTATCTTGAGGCAACGATGAACTTCCCTGCGCCTGAGAAACACCAATGTCTGATATGCCCTAATGACCCCCACTCTTTTGTTGGACCTCTGATATTTTTGGTTCTATGGGTGTCTCATGTTGTTGCTGATCTTGATCAAGAGAAGTACTATCCTTCTCTGTATGCTCCACTTTAGTCCCTTGGATGCACCATCATCCTTTCTTGGGCTTATATCACCCCCATATGCTAAGTCTATTGCTGTAGGACTAGTACCCTGATCAACCAACTTGTCTAGTCCTATCTGTTGAGCCACCTTTTTAGGACTATCCTATTTTGTTTCTTCCAACAATTTTCCTTCTTCCAACACCCTCATCTAGGCTAATGGAGTTCCATGAGGATTCATTCTAGTGTTGGCAACTAGAGTTTCCATATGTTGAGCGGGCACCTCTTGGACTACCTCATCATCTGATAAATCTACTGTATCATCTAAGGAGAAAGGAATCTGATACTTGTCCCAAGTGTTTCTCTTGTTTGCTCTTTAGCTTTCTCAGTTTTAAATTTAATTATTGTGGGAAGAGGAACATCATGCGGCAACTCCTTCTTGAAAACTTCACCACCTGCTCCTCTCAACATGATGGGTTCAACATGGACATCTCCCCTCATGGCTGTTCTCTATTTCTTAGGTGGTGACATCAGTGGCATCCCCTTCCTCTTCTTGCTTGCTATCAGCAAGTCATCACCTTTGGGTTCTTTATTTAATTGTTATTCTTCCAAGGGGTTTCCTTCCTCCAATTCATGTTGCAAGATATGCCCTTCCACTTGCATCTCTGGAGTCTCAATAGTAGGCTTCAAAATTCTCTTAGTTTTTGGTTTTTCTAGTGGAGGCTGTGACTGATGTAGATGCCTGAGCTGATGTGGACGCACCTACAACCATATTGGCAACCCTTTCTATAATCATCCCCTTGGTTCATTTTTACTTTTCTTACATTTAGGGGGTATCTTCTTTTGCTTTTCTGTGGACAATCTCTCCCCATTGGATTTCCTCTTTTCAGTGAGGAAATCATCGTATTCCTCATCAGATAATTCTTGTCTCTTCTTCTTGGTATCAATAGTAAGGGCAAGGTCACTTTTCTTTAGTTTGGCCATTTCTGCATCTACCCAAGCTTGGGTTAGCTGGATCACCCCATTCATCATCTGATCTAGGGATATATCCTCTTGTTTTGTAAGATTAGGGGCCGATATGGTGTCATTATACACCTTTTTTTCCTCATATTCATTGGTCATTATTCTCCCATCATCTTTATGTAGTTGTGCTGGCACTGGGATACAGTCAAAGGTCTTGATTGATTTAAGGTGAGTCTTTGATATTTCCTTCTTCTCACCTTAGCCTCATCATCACAATCGGTCCAAAAGTCCTCTAGATGCTTTTGATGTATCTGTTTTCCCAATACCTTTTGCATCCTGCCATAAGGATCATATGATATGGCCAGAGGAAATGGTTGTAGAGACATTAGTTTCAACCCCCCAATAGTATGTTTTATGCTATCTAAATCTTGGCACATATACTAGCCCATAGATACTGGAAACAAAATTGGAGGTATCTTCTTTTGTGTCTTATATGCCTCAACTATGGTGTATACTTGTCTAACAAATTCCATCAAGATGATGTAATCAATAGGGTATCTTGGCAACATAAGAGGCTGTCCCTCAAATCCCTCAATCCTAATATATGAAAATGTAGCAAATTGGATAAACCATGCTCCATGTCGATAGATAATTTCTTGAGCTTCCATGCTCAGCCTTTTAGTTCTATCCTCCTCCATAGTTCTGACTAGATGTATGGAGAATGCATCATTTACCAGTTTATAGTCTTGGAGGTATACCTTTCTTTGCAATTGGGTATAATGATCCATATGTGTGCATCATCAGCATCACCACTAGCCTTGCCTACTATTTTCATAGCATCAAATGTTCCTCTATATGCACAAGAGTACACCACATATAAAGTCATTTAGAACAAACATGTCTGTCCTCCCAGGTTCCTCATTCCCTCATCCAATGAGTCACTGATGATTTTGGCCCATAGGGGTTTGTTGTTTGCATATAAGACCATCTGGATGATCCCAAACATCTAATTCTCAAAATTTCTTGCATGAGGCCTACCAATCACCCTACTCAGTAGGGCAATCATATATTGGTACTCATCATCAAAGTCAAACTTGTACAAGTGCACTGGTAGCTTGGGTGAGGCAGTATAAGTGCTACTTTTTGATCTCCATTGGTACATCTTCTTCCTAGAATTCTTCTTGTTATCATTATACTCTATCTCCAATTTACGCAAGTCCACATTCACCATCTTATTCCCTATCAGCAAATTGAAAGTGGTAGTGATGCCCTTGACTAAAAAGTTGGCATATATCCTTCCATGCTTCTCTACCCGCCTAGTTTTTGGGTTGTAATTTCTCACACATTCCACTACCAATTTCAGAGCATTTATAGCATAGGGAAAACCAGCTGCATGCCACATACTTGAGATAAACACCCTATCCAGAATAGGATTGTCCTTAGCATTATCCAATCTTGTCGACCATACAGCCAGGTCTGTATCCCCCTGATGTGTATCACTAATGACCCGGTATTTGAATTTACCCCCTCTAGTTGCACAAACATGGGCTTGAGGAACTCAGCCTCAGACATATTTCTCCTGACATCAGCCATGGATTCCTACAATAGACATGATATATTTTACCCTATGATATGCACATGTATTTTCCTAAACAATATCATGTACTTCTATCATATCATGTATGTTCTATGTATTACCCTTCATTTATCCTTTCTACTTACTATCACAAGAGTTTACCCTAGTAAAGACAAATACTCTACTAGGAATTATAGAAAATGACAACGGGAAGGGTTTGCCATTACTTACTTGATAATGCATTCCTTGGGATTAAATGATTAATTATGGGGAAAGACTGTAAACATGCAAGATCACCCGTTCTGTTCCGTTACATTGAAGGATCTGATCCATTGATAGGTAGCTGATGAGGGTTTGACTTCGGAGCTTTATAATTTCTTGATTTATAACAAGGTGAATGAAAATGACCTTCAAATTTTACCCTTAAATAGACCAATAAGATAGATTAGGGTAAAATGCATTGTCTTGATTAAATCCGTTGATCATTTGCAAGGAATTCATAGACGTCGCCAAGTGTTCAATTTGTATTTGTAATCGGCAAGAGTTCATCAACCACTTTAATTACATTTAATGTTAAAGGGGGTGATCTTTGAAAGATCAGGGGTATTCAAAAATATGACCCCCCTCAGATAATATGACCCCCGTCTTTGTGCAGGATAACTATGAGCAAATAATTAGGTGATATGGTCAACCATTTGACTATGATGTATATCGGGTCATGGAATTAAGATCAGGGGTATCTAAAATATGACCCCTCCCCCTTTTTTTGGAAAAAGATCTTGGTGATATCATCATGTCATCAATGTCATTTAGTTATAATGTTTTAATGACATCATCATCATATTAAGAAATATGACGAATATTGGATATATAACCACCCCGTGGTTCAGATGGAACAATGATGTCATCATCGTGATGATTTCTTTCATTCATTGGAATTAGATGATGTCACCGTAATATTGGTGTAGGGTAATATCTGCGAAGAGGGTGATATTTGTAAGATGACTGATATTAGGAAATATGACCCTCCGATGGATATGCAAAGTCCTTTGATAGGTAGGTGTCGGCTCTTATTTAAATTTGACGTCTGGGCATCGCACACCTAATGATTGTCATGTGATGATTCTAAATCTGGGTGATCTTATCAAATATGACTGATATTAGAAATTTGACCCCCTTTCCTGGGTAATATAAGGTTTGACCAAACTTTGACTAATCATAACTTTCTTTCCTTAGACAATTTTGGGGTGATCTGAAAGACAAACCTGCTTAGAATTTTGAATATTTTCCAACCATGAAGTTAATAATGGCAACTTTTGATTTTATCAACTGACCTCATCCAATGGAAAATCCACTCTCTTATAAGGTTACATGCATGACTAATTTTACCAAACCACCCAAAGTAGAAAACAAGCAAGCCACAAGCAGAAAGAAAAGTTGGGTACCTATTTTGTTAAGGTAAAATGGGGCATGTTGTGTAACAACACAATAGGACCTTCAATGATCACTGAGTTTTGAGACTTGCAGGTTTGTTTTCCTAAAAGTTGAACATCCTAACACCTTGCTCTGCATCACTCTTGAACACCATCTCCCCAGTGATTAAGGACCACATTAACTAAATAAGAAACATGACTGCACCCTACCTCTGTGACTATCCCCAAGATCTACCCTACAGAATATCAATCAGAAGGTTGGGAAGGACTGTCTCAAGGGTAGCATATTCCAAAGTATAGGTGTGATAACCTTGTTGCACCATAAAATACTCAATGACTTCCCTTAGAGACTTATACTTATACTTATACTTATACTTAGAGAGAGTTAGAATGCTTATCAAACCGATAAAAAATGAGTATTTTAGATACCTATTATGGTCTACTTTAACATATCAAACTTGTGCATACCTTTGTTTTGGAACATCACCTTCAAATCTTGACTATATCATTGTCCTAAGGGTAAATTAGACTTGTTTTAAAAAGTACCTATGAGATATTCAACCACCAAACTTACAAACTTTACTCCAGAGGTCTTGTCACATCACATAATGACAATTCATGCATATTTTATCTCCACCTTTCATCACAATCTTGCTACCCCACAAGTTCTCTAACCAACCTAGTTTCCTTCATAAAGGACTATCATTAACACCTCAAACACCATAACCTACACCAAGAGGGTCTTACATAGGATGGAGACAACAAATACAATGCAATGATGCTTCACAAGAACTTAGGAACACCAAGCTTCTAAGATTTCCTTATTTGACTGACCCTAGGCCTAGTAGTACAACAAAATGACATGCTTCTAAGCTTCTAAGATTTCCATAGCTCATGGGGCTGAATGGACTACTACAATATATTAGGGTGGGTAGGTAAATACCAAGGGAGGTCTTGTTTCATGTGCCAAGTACCCCAATTGTTCAGGGTAGTAGGCTACTGGTAAAGTCCCTTAAGATCCCTAAGATGAAAAAAATGCCAAACTTTGATAGAGCAATTCTCAAAATTCATGGTAGTTGGGAACATTTTGTTTTGACCTATAGGTGCATGTGGGGTCTATCTACAATAACCTCTCTCAGTTTCATTCAACTCTGTCTGTTTGACCATGTCAGAATCAAACACATTCTTGCAAAATGCTTTAGTTCCATGCAGTAGAAAGGTGCTAGGAGTGAAATTTTACAATCCATAGCTTTTGGGGCCAAACAGACTATACCAACACATCGGGGTGGGTGGGTAAATTCTAGGGGAGGTCTCTTTTTGTGTGCCAAGTGCCCTAATCGTTCAGGGCAGCAGGCTACTGGTAAAGTCCCTTAAGATCCCTAAGATGCAAAAACTGCCAAACTTTGACAGAGTAGTTCTTGAAATTTGTGGTATCTAGGAACATTTTGTTTGGACCTATAGGTGGATGTGGGGTCCATCCACAATAACCTCTCTCAGTTTTGGTCAACTCTAGTTTTTTTCACCGTGCTGAAATCAAATGCATTCTTGCAAAATGCTTCAGTTTCATGTAGTAGAAAGATGCTAGGAGTGACATTTTGCATTCCATATCTCGTGGGGCTGAATGGACTGCACCAACATGTTAGGGTGGGTAGGTAAATTCCAGGGGAGGTCTCATTTCATGTGCCAAGTGCCCCAATCTTTCGAGGCAATAGGCTACCGGCTAAGTCCCTTAAGATCCTTAAGATGAAAAAATTACCAAACTTTGACGGAGTAGTTCTTAGAATTCGTCGTAGCATGGGAAGGTTTCATTTTGACCTACAACTACATGTGGGATCCATCTAAAATAACCTCTCTCGGTTTCGTTCAAGTTCTGTCCGGTTTACCGTGCCAAAATCAAACACATTCTTGCAAAATGATTCAATTTCATGCAGTGGAAAGGTTGCCAGGTGCCATATTTTTTGTTCTGCTCATCATGGGGCTGAACCAACTGTGCCAACACATTGGGATGAGTGAGTAAATGGTAGGGAAGGTCTCATTTTGTTTGTTAAGCATCCTAGTCATTCTAGGCTGCAAGCTACCGGCAAACACGAAAGGTGCTAGGTGTCGGTAGCTTACAGCCTTAAATGACTGGGATACTTGACACACAAAATGAGACCTTCCCTACCATTTACTCACCCACCCCAATGTGTTGGCACAGTCGGTTCATCCCCACGATGAGCAAAACAAAAAATATGGCACCTAGCAACCTTTCCATTTCATGAAATTGAAGCATTTTACAAGAATGTGTTTGATTTCAGAACGGTCAAAGGGACAAGACTTGAATGAAATCAAGAGAGGTTATTTTAGATGGATCCCACATGCAGTTGTAGGTCAAAATGAAACATTTCTAGCTACCATGAATTCTGAGAATTGCTCCGTCAAAGTTTGGCATTTTTTTCATCGTAGGTATCTTAAGGGACTTAGCTGGTAGCCTGTTGCCCCAAAAGATTAGGGCACTTGGCACACAAAATGAGACCTCCCCTAGCATTTACCCACCCACCCCGATGTGTTGGCATAGTCTGTTCAGCCCCACAAGCTATGGAATGCAAAAGGTCACTCCTAGCATCTTTCTACTACATGAAACAAAATCATTTTGCAAGAATGCATTTGATTTCAGCACGGTCAAATGGATTGAGTTGACCAAAACCAATAGAGGTTATTATGGATGGACCCCGCATGCACTTGTAGGTCTAAATAAAACATTCCCAGCTGTCACGAATTTAAAGAACTGCCCCATCAAAGTTTGGTAATTTTTTCGTCTTAGGTATCTTAAGGGACTTTGCTAGTAGCCTATTGTCTCGAATGATTGGGGCACTTGGGACATGAAACAAGACCTTCCCTAGCATTTATCCACCCACCTTGACATGTTGGTGTAGTCTGTTTGGCCCCATGAGCTATGGAATGCAAAATGTCACTCCTAGCATCTTTGTACTACATGGAACTAAAGCATTTTGCAAGAATGCATTTGATTTCGGCACGGTCAAATGGACTGGAGTTGACCAAAAATGAGAGAGGTTATTGTGGATGGACCCCACGTACACATATAAGTCTAAACAAAATGTTCCCAGCTACCACGAATTTCAAGAACTACTCTATCAAAGTTTAGCAATTTTTGCATCTTAGGAATCTTAAGGGACTTTGCTGGTAGCCTATTTCCTCGAATGATTGGGACACTTGGTACACAAAACAAGACCTCCCTTGACATTTACCCACCCACCCTAATGTTTTGGCATAGTCAGTTCAGCCCCATGAGCTATGGAATGCAAAATGTCACTCATAGCATCTATCTACTACATGGAATTGAAGCATTTTGCAAGAATGCATTTGATTTCGGCACAGTCTAACATATTGGAGTTGACTAAAATTGACAGAGGTTATTATGGATGGATCCCACATGTACCTGTAGGTCCAAATGAAATGTTCCCAGCTGCCACAAATTTCAAGAACTGCTCTGTCAAAGTTTGGCAATTTTTGCATCTTAGGGATCTTAAGGGACTTTATCGGTAGCCTGCTTCCCCGAATGATTGGGGCACTTGGCACACAAAATGAGACCTCCCCTAGCATTTACCCACCCACCCTGACATGTTGGCATAGTCCATTTGGTCCCACGAGCTATGGAATGCAAATGTTGCTCTATGTTTAGAAGTCCTAGAATTAAGAGTTGAAGCTTAGGGATTGAAACTCATATTGTTGCCTTGTTGTTTAGTTAGTTTGTGACCCCTGCACCTGTTGGAGGATTGAAACTAATATTTCACTTTTTGACCCCTCTTGGAGGCATGACAACCTAGGTGCCCCTACACCATGAGGACACTGAAGTTGATAAAGTTTTCCTATTACCTAAAAGAGCTTCCCTTAGCTTCAAGAAATATAAATATTCTATACTAACAAGGCCAACCACGTGAAGGTGGAAGCTCATGTGGCCTCACCTAAGACCTACGACACTTGTATTCTAGTAGACGTAGGACACCTAAGACACCTAGTAGACTTAAGACACCTAGTCTTTATACCTTATCGTAGTCTAGACCTAAGTCACCTAGACACCTACATTATATTTCTACCTAAGACATCTATTATAGTAGACCTAGTTGACATATAGTATCCACCTAAGATACCTAGATTAAATTATACCTTATCCTAGTCTCTCGATAGGTAGTTGATATATAGTATCTACCTAGAAGACACCTAGATCATTCTAGATTATACTTTATTCTAGTCTCTAGATAGGTCATTGATATATAGTATCTACCTAAGAAACCTAGATTAGATTAAATACCTTTTTTCTAGTCTCTATCTACCTAGTTGACATATAGTATATAACTAAGACACATGTAGAGACAACTATTATCTAGTTAGAAACCAAGACACCTAGAGACACCTATAATCTATACATTACCTAGATTTTATACATTACTCTCAGGATCAACTTCATCCATCACTTAGGTCTAACCCAATGAAGCATAACATGATGATATAAAAATGTGTATATGTGTAAAAATGTAGCAGCAAATAAAAAAAGACAAACCTATGTAAACTTACAAATTAATGTGCATACTTACAACTCAATGTAACATGAATTTACAAAATCAATGTGAATACTTACAAATTAATCCAATGAACCATCTGGGTCTTCTCTACTCTTTATTGTGTCAAGTATTGCCTCATGGTCAGACTCACACACCTTCCACAAGGTCTTGTTCAAAGGTCTACCTCTATATCATATCAAATGAACATTGGTTGCCATGACAAGGTTGGAGTAATGAAGAATCTTCTGATGTGTGTCAAAGTCCTCAAACAATCAAATATTAACACTCTTATGTGGGTATCTTCTAAGCCATGTTCTAGTAACAACCACTGACCCTATAGGGTATTTGATGTTTTCTCCATCTGTAATTGGGGTCTCCAATTTCTTTTTCACCTCAACACAATGACACAAGTAATAATATGTTCCCTCTTCATTATCTTCATCTGCAATAACTACATAAACATGCCCTACAATGATTTCAAAAACCTCAATATAGATTTGGGAGTCTATTTCAAACATTGTAAAGGTGATTCCAATAGGTATTAAACACCTCGACTCAAAAGCAAAGCCTAACTTGCTTGGGTCCAACACTTACTCAATGATTGTAAAAATAATCCTCTTGGGACAAACATAATAAAACTTGTCTAACCCTTGAAGAATGCTCTAAAATCCTTTTTTCAAGTCTGTAGGACCTTCTAAGACCCCTTTCCAACAAGGAATATGCACAACCAACACTTTTAGACTTAGATTTGATGAACTTCCAATTGCTGCCCCAACACTGTCATGCACAATCATTTAGGATAGTCATCACACTTTGTCAAATAATGGCCAAGAAATCTTTGAGCACGTCTGAAATTCATGATATACACTTGAATATAGGTCATAGAGTATACACTTGAATACAAATACAAAGTCATAGTGTATACACTTGAATACAAATACAAAGTCATATAGTATACACTCGAATACCTAATCATGAAGTATTCACCTAAATGGAAAGAGGACATTTAGGGAAAAAATTTAATACACTTGAATTATGTGATGTCAAACAAGGTATACTAATCACCAAATTCCAAAAAAATCAACTTGCAAGTCCTAAGAACTCTATCATCATTAATGTCCTTCAACAGCGCCTTTATGCCTACTAGCCCTCCAAAAAGGGTCTTTTGAACATAACTTTCAAACAATGACTCAAACTCAGAACTTATTCACCATTTTGAATACCCATTAAGGATTTATTTAACATATCTCACTTCCACATAGGGTTGTTTAAGAACTTCATGTCCCAAAATTGACTGTTCCTGTTGCTATAAAGGGGCAATTAGCCCTATTTTTGAAAGCAAGTACTCAAAATCCTTCACCCAAACATCCCAAACATACAATATCACCCTTTTAAAGTTTCCAATAGACAAAATCAACAATTTTTGGTCAAAGATAGGCCTTCTACATCACCTAACCACCATACCCTTAGTCTAGGCTTGTTTTAGGCTAGTTTCCATGAGGGTTTATTGAAAATCTATCTTCTACACCCTGCCACACCTTACCAATGGCTCAAAAATCTTAGGTTAGACCTATACATACTTCCCAAACTCTCATTTATCCCTTGTCAACACCGTTTCATCAAACTCTCACTCAAAACCACCATTCTCAAGCCAAATTTCACACAAAACCCTTAGGGCAACCTCCAAAACCCCACCAAATCACCTTCTCTGCTCCTAAAACCCAATATTACATCTAAGACAATCTAATTGGACCCATCCCACCAAGTTACAGGAGCCACAGTAAGTGGAATGGTTCATTATAACATTCTATGTAATTAAATTCCTCAAAAATAGTTTTCCCAGGCAGCTACAGAAAAATGACTCAAACTGTCACCAAATTCAATGTAAAAAGCTCAAAATAGGTTTAAATTAATGTTAACTTAGTCCTATACCAAATTCATAAGGTTTTAGAACATTTATCCCCTATATAGAACTCTACCAGGTCTGGGAAAAGTCAATTTGTAGAGAAAAATACAGAAAACAGGGGTCTTTATTATTGATATTCACTTCAAAACATTCTTCCTCCCTTACAATGAGTTCTTCCACATATATATGTTTTCCCTCCAAAGACCAACTACCTAAACTGACTAAAATGACCTTTTGAGACCAATTGACCCTTGGTATTCCATAGTATGTCTTTGAACTTCTTACATAGCATTTTTGACAATATTACAAATATGACACTTTCTTTGTAGTAATAAAACCCCATGACTCAAATTGCATTTGAAGTGGTCTATTATGATCTTATTCAATGACAAAAGACTCAGACTCTCCTAGAACCTAACACTTGACCAAGATTAAGACCTTATTTACAAACTTTGCACAAGATAAACTTGGTGCCCCTGCATCATTATGGACTATGAATCTTATGAAGGAGAAAGTTGGGAAGGTTTCCAAAAGACTCTAATACTATGATAGTCATAGTGGACTGATGTACATAAATAGTTTTGTTCCTTCAAGACTATCATGAGTATTTCCATAAAGGAAAATAGGGCTGCCAAGAGACTTCAAAACTATTTGAAACCATAAGGTGTTGAGAGATCAATATTTAAAGGTATATCTCTATTACTAAGCCTCCCTTTGACCCTATCAACTCTTAAGAACATCACCTTGACTACACTTGACTGTCTTTCCCCTTGAAGGCCAATCTTTGGACTCTTATATGAGTATTAATCATTATTTTAGGTTTGGAAATCATATATTGTATGGTTGATTTTTTACATATATGAGTTATATGAAGGTGATTTTGAAGGATGACAAAATGAATGCCATTGAAGGGGACTATTAATCAACATAAATTGACTATTCTAATAGTCTTAAACCAGTCCAAAAACTTTGTTACAGTCAAAAGAACATTAACCCTTGAAGATAACCTTCTAGATACTCATGACAAAAGATTAAAGACATCTTAAGTAATGCATAAATTAAAAACAACTTCATGATGGTCATGACTATGATAGTGGACTATTATATAGACTTGTGACTATCCTACACTCATGAAAACCTCCTTTTTAGTGTTTTATCTCCTTAAAACTCCCTTTGTATCATCTTGTGTCATGATTCTTGTATGTCCGTATATTTGTAGATAACTCTCTTCTCTAAAATTTTGTTATGTTGATGAAGTGTAATACATAATCTCAATCATATTTTTTATGGATTGAGTGGTATCAAAGTGAGTTGCAACAATTAGTCAAATAGGTTGTGGTGCTCATTTCCTCCATTTTTTGTAAGAAAACTATCATTTCATGCTTTGGTGAGATGTTAAGCCTAGTGCAAAGTGTTGTTTTTAGTACAAGGGAGGGTTGCATATAGGGTATTTGTGAAGTTGCCAATGGCAACAAGTTTACCACCTAGCTCTCCTTAACTAATCCATGATTGCAAATGGATGTATTTTGGCTTCTATTGACTAGAACTTCAACTTATTTATGAATTGGTGCATAAGGAATGTCCTGGCCCAAGACACTAAATAGGTCTCCACATCCTCCAACCTTCTCCAAGAGAATTCATACTATGAAACATGCATTGAAAAGTTATAAAAAGGACACCTAACAATTATGTCTAAATGATCAATAGAGACAAGTAGGATTGTCATAATAGGGGCAATAGGATAGTCTCAAATTCAAGCCATTGTGTTAGAAATGAAAGCAACACTACTTCAATGGAAATATGATTCGAATAAAATTTAGTAACCTTTTAAGTGTGCATTAACAATGAAGATTGTAACAAAACATAAACCCACAATACATAAATATACCAGAAACAAAATGAAGCACTAACACAAGTGTTTAACGTGGAGAAAACCCTTTTGGGTAAAAAACTCCACCAAGAAAAGAGGCCAAGTTGTATTATCTTCATAAAAGGAGATTACAAATACATTCACTTCCTCTGTCCTTCAACCTTCACTCTGGTAGAACCTGGGTACCTGTAAACTATTATATGCATCTCATCTACTATGCTATGGTTTATATAGAATTTACACGACCTCAAGATATTAAATGACTTCTTACAAGCCTATAACACTTGTCAAGAGTCAACAATACAACCTTGGGAATCCATGGCCAAGAATAGGCTCTTACGGGGTCATAAATGCTGTCATACATGCATCCTACACTTGGAAAAATGACCCCATGCAAGCTTGAATGCCTTGGGGCCAAAAATAGCCACTACAACATCTTATGACATGTCATATGCTATTATTAGTGTCATTGATTCTTATGACAACTTATAGTTGTCATAGAATCTCTTACACCTTACAACATCTATGAAATGCGTCATAACACTAAAAATAGATTATTCCTCCACATATGCACCCCACTTTGACCAATTACCATTTACCATAGTAAATGACATCTCGCAACTACCGCTAGTAACTCTAGGACTTACCATGTTGTAACTCCGTAATTATCGTGGATAGTAAATCATTTTTACCACTGCTGGTGAAACTTGTACATCCCTTATGGGTAATTACAAAATGCAAATAATAAATGGAATAAATACAATATTGGGATTTACAAGGTTAATGACACCTTATCCCAACATTCTCCCACTTGACATTATACATTGTAAATCAGGCACTAGAAACAAGGCCCATGGCCTCTCTACACCATATGAACTTCTTTGTACTCAAAGGCTTGGTCAATGAATCTGCAACATTCTCTTGAGTGTCTATCTTCTTCAGCTCAATCTCTCCATTTGCAACCAACTAACAAGGGTCGTTGTACCTCATCATTTAATCATATTTGAGATGTCAAATCTAGGGCTGTGTCCTTGGCTGTCCGCAATTAGGAATCCTATAGTTGCCAGTTTCACCCAACTAATTCTAATGACTTTTCACTAATTTCAGAAACTGATCTATCTAGTAAGAAATGATTCCTAAGAATATTGAAAACACAAATTGAACAACAAATTGCTTAAAGTAAATCTATATTATTCCTTTCAATTGAAAAATACATTTATCTATGAAAATAATAATTATCTCTTTAAATAGAATCTGAAATAACAAAACAATAGTACTAGCCTTCTGCCTTGGTGGTGAGAGTGGGCCCTTGCTCCACATCCTTAGGGCTGAAGACTAAAAGTGAAGAATCAACACAAAAAGAATAATGTCAAAACTCAGTTCAGTCCAATTTCATCAGCTTTGTATTCAGAAAATATCTATATCAAAACGAGATTATAGAAATCAGAAATATGTTCGCTCTCCCTTTGTTTCTTTTTCTGTGTTTATATATCCCATCAGTGGTGAGATTTACTTATCTTAACTACTAGTTCTTCTATGAGATTGCATCAATCTCCTTATTCTACTAACTGTCTAACTATAGAATAAATATCCATGCAATAAATTAGATTGAGTAGAACAGAAGTCCACACTAAATCTTAGTCTTAAGTACACTTGGGCAACGAGGCCCTAAAATATGGGTATTAAATCAGTTCATCCATAACTCGTGCAAAAACAAAAAGATATAAAAACTTCCAGTAGTTAACTATAGACTTCCCTTATTTACTCAGGTGATGATTTGAGTAATATCAGGAGCATCCCGATCACCACTAGAAGTGTCTAACTAACAGCTGTACTAGAAATCTGCACTATTCTAAAGAAGTGCTAGAGATGTGTGCTTCTGTCTATAGCTCTGGAGATATAATTGTGTCCTCCTTATTTAGCTCCTAAGATGTTCAAGACTTCAGTCCACCTCTGAAGATGCTTCACTTCCTTATCCCAAAACTTCTTCAATCAAGTTTGAACATTGGAGACCAATCGTGGCATTTTGATGTCAGCTTCGGAGGTCATTATGACTACCTCTGGAGATGCACAAAATTGTCAACCCAAACATCTGTACTTGTTGATTCAATAAGAGAAGATTTCTACATATTTCCAACAACTCGATGCACATTAGTCCTTTAATTAGAAATCATGATTCTAAGTAATTCATCTCTTATTAATCATTATTAGAACAAACTTGTTAGCCTATTTTGGTGTAGTCATCAGGATAATGGAACTAGAAGGGGGAAAACAAGAGGTAAAAAGGGTGTATTTCATGGGTACTACCTGGCACTTATCATTCCCTCCATACTTAAGGATTAGTAGGTGCTCCTACTTCTCACAATCTAGACTTATTCTGGTGGAATAGCTTGTTAGTCAAACTGTAGTCCTGTGTACAAGTTTTCTAGGTGGTGCAGTCTATATTACCATTTCCCTTGTATTGATCCACCTATTTCATCCACTCCTGCAACTTATCATCTTCCATTTGTTTGGCCCACATAGGTAGTGGTTCAATGATGAGAGGGGGTTTGAAGCGGCCACCTATCCAATCCTGTTGGTATCTATCCATCATTTTGGATATTAACTTGGCCTTTCTCATAAATAATTGCAAGTTAGCAGGAGTCACCACTTCTCTCATTTTTTTACTCTGAAGTTAAGATGTTCCACCTTTTCTTTGCTACTGCCAACATTGAATTAGCTGAACTGTTCATAAAAAGACAAAATCAATGGAACACTCCTACAGATTTTTCAGATATAATGGCAAAATCTTGTTTTGACTTTCAGGGTGATAGACATATAATCTAAATTAGATTTTAAAAGTATTGGGGTTTGGACATCCCTTCTTGATGAAAAGTCTTGTTTCTGTGTCCTTCTTGAGATATGCCTCCATTCTCTCATTCCAAATATGATGATTTCTCATTAGTGACATGAATGCTTTGAGCTGTGGTTCTCCTACAAAATAGTTAATAATGAATGTTATGTCATCAACACAGAAGCCATGCAGATATAGTTCACATAGAAAATTTTTATCTTCGTTAGAACTCCTCATATAAACAGCCATGAACCCCTCCCTTGTTTCTGTGTTCTCAGTCAGATCAGACAGGACTAAAGATAGTTTTCTTTGAAGGATCCTCTCCTGTAAGAACATAGCATAACTTGCACTTGGAGGACTGCAAGATATAATCTCAGATGAAATGGAGGCTATATGACTGACTTTCTCCTCCAGGGTTTGTACTCTTTTTGTCATGGCAGTGACTGCTCTCTGGAATTGTAGCATAGGCGTAGAAGCTTCATATTCTCTACATCTTCTTTCCAATGGAACAGGGCCTTAGGAATATCAATCAGAATTGGGCCCACATAAGGATCTATTTGTACCTCCTATTCAATGGTTGCCCTTGGGCCAATTAACTCATGAATATACTCCTCTTGATCATCTATTTTATTGTTGGCCCAAGTCAACTATTTATCTTAGCTCTGTACTTTGTCAATTAATGCTACAATTATTATGAGACTATTGTCTCTGGCCTTGGTGAGATCAAAAATACTCTATGCTGCCTCTATTTCCTTTCCCTTCATGAGTTTAGCTTCCTCAGTCTTCTGGGCCTCCAATTCTGCTTCCTTCTCCTGAATTATTTGTTGTTTACTCTGGAGCTCTGTTTGCAGTTCGTCAATTACTTGCTTTTGCTCCATCTATTTTTCCATTCTGACCTTCTTGAGGTTAGTGATAATCATATTTTTCAACCATAGCAGTCTTTTTAGGTTGTCAATTTCTTCCATCATCTGCTGCTCCTTTGAAATTTCAACATCCTCCTAATCGAAGGGGTGAGAGGGGGTTATTGTTTCTTCTTTAGCTTGCTGTACATCAGGATCTTCTATAGCCATTGTCTCTTCACTATTAGTTGTTTCCTCTTCTATGTATTATACCTCAGAGTCTTCCCCAGACATTATTTCTTTACTACCTCCTGCAATCTCTCTGTTATGAGTTTCTTCTGTTTCAATTTCCCCTGCAACCTCCCTATTATGAGTTTCTTCTTGAGTTTCCTCTACATCTACTGGTACTGATGAAGGTCCAACTTGTTCCTCAGAAGTTCTAAGACCCAAAAGAACTTTCGCTAGGAGAGCAGTTTCTTGTTTAGTTTGGGAGAGCTACCTTTTTCTTTTGCTTCTCTGTAGCATAGGTGGAGCAGGTGTATCATCCTCAGAATAAGAGGAAATAGTAAAATTTTTCCTTTATTCTATCTCTAGAGTAGGGGAATGTTGTTTATGAATAGGTGGCTCAAAGGAATCCTTTCTTGGTTTCTTCTTTCTCACAAGAGGGACTTCATCTGAGTCATGGGATGCTTCTTTAGCCCAGTAATGTATGTTAGAGTCAGTTTTCCTTGAAGTTGTTCTTGTCTTCTGACTTGACTGCTCCCTTGTTGGTTCTTTGGAGTAGACTCCTCAGCCAAGGCTATTTTATTCCTTGCTGAGCGAGTCATATATGGTGTATGCTCAACAACGGTTTCTCTAATTTCTTTTCCTTTTATTTTCTGGTCAAAAATAGAGGTAGTAGATGATGTTCCCTCTAGTGAGGACTTTTTACCTTTTTCAATAGCTGGAGAGGAAGTTGAAGGTTCTACCTCATCTTCTTGCTAGGTAGAGGAAACCACATCCTCTTCTTGTGCCCCCCCTAGTTCTCTGTCCTAGGGTTTGTTATCTAGAAATGTCTGCCAGAGTGCTTCCCCATCAGCTTGGGACATGAAGTGATGTTTGACTATTAGAGAAATGAGGCCATGATGTTTCATAAGACACTTATTTTGTTGATACTTTTCTGCAATTGCCTTAATGGTAGAGTATAAAAAGTTGGGAATATTGAGGCTGAATTTAGGGTGTGCATTTCCATGTCTTAGAAAAATCAACATTTTCATTATAGGCCCTAAAACTATGGAAAATTGACCATCACAGGTGAAGTATTTCATCAACCAGGTAGCTACAGATTGCTAAGGGTTTGGAAGTGAGGACCTAAGAATTCTTTTAACCTCATTTTTGCTCAAATGCATTTGTATTGCAGGTTCACCTTCTATAGAAAAGTTTCTAATAAAATCAGCATACAAAGTTTTTAGGTGGTAGAACCTCTCACCTTGTTCAGGCAATCTAGAAATGTGATTGATAGTGGTTGCAGAGAGATTAACTTGAACTCCCCTTACAATAGTTTGATTGTGCCTCAGGTTTCTTAGGAAGTCATCAACAATATCCTCTTGAAACCCCTCAATTTTTTCTAGAAACTCCAACCATCCTGCATTTCTTAGAATTTCTGCTACAACATCATCTTGCAGAAGAGCCGTAACATTTTATGTCTCTGATTTATTCTTAACTCCCATTTTTAAATCCTTTTCCACCCTCTGTGATGAAATTCTTCCCTATTTGCCTATGTAGTTTGTTCTTTCTTCTTTAACTCCATAGGCTCCAGAGGACTGTATCAACTGACTCTGTTGTTCAGCGTATTTGCAGTTTGAATGAGGATTATTACATCAATTCATCAATGGCTTGGATATTGGAAAAAGAACTTAAAATTGGTTAGAGTGTTTATACGGTCATAATTGTGGTAGGGTGATGGGACATTCCATAGATATGTGACAGCAGAGCGAGGATGGCAGTATGCATGAATTTAGAAAGGAATAATTGGCAAGAGGACATGTCATAATGATGGCACCCAAAAATAGAAACAATGAGACAGTTGCTAATAAATGCTTAATTAAGAGAGAAGTACCTCAACCAATCTTAATGATGAGAGGCTAATGTACTTGGCTAAAATGCTGCAGCACTGATGAGATTGGATGTGACATGACTCCTGAGCAGCTTCTTTGTGACTTGAATGACGTCAGCACTTTATTGTCACACAACCTGTAATTATTCCAATAGAGTGGTTCGAGAATCCATGTATTCAGGTGATGTCAGCGCAGTCATTTGTGAGTACCTGTGCATACGAGAGAAATGATTTTCTCATAATGCATGTTGACTTCATCTTTATTCTTGCCATAAAATGGAGGATAAGTCATGATGACCTCATCATATGACATCTCAACTTTATTTCCTAGAGAGGTGGGTCCCCTCCCAACTTATTATATTTATTGATAGTTTTTATTGGTGGAGCACCAGAGGTGCTCCTAGTTTGTGAGCGTCAGAGGTGCTCCTAGTTCTTGAAGCACCGAAGGAGCTCCTAGTTCCTAAAGCACTGGAGGTGCATTTGAGTAACTTCTGGCAACTGATCACCTTCGTAGATGTATTTTTTTTATTTTGGTTTGAAGAAGGGAACTACCATTTGCTAGTTTTCAATCCCCTTGGTCAAGAAAGACAGCCATTTACTAGTTTTCTATCTTCCTCTCCTTTTTTTTGGTAAGAAGGCCGCCATTTACTAGTTTTCAACCTTCTCTCTTTTTTTTTTTCAGTCCAACACTTTGACAGAGGATGTGTCCCCTATAACCAAACATAAATCTTTGATGAACTCCTCCTTTGTGGATGGCCTCTTATAGAGTCTAATTCAGTGGCCATTTACTAAAAATGCATCTGTGCTTCCATCAATAGGTTCTAATAGCACTATTCCATTCTTAAAAACTTCCTTGATCTGATAAGGACCTATCCAATGAGTTTGTATCTTTCCTTTGAACTCCTTGAACTTAGAATCATAAAGAAGAACCCAATCACCTTGTTGAAATGTCCTCCTCTTGATGTATTGGTCATGCCATTGCTTCATTTGATACTGAACTAGTTCTGTTTGATGAATGGCTTCAGTCCAGATTTCATCTAACTCATTGATCTGAAAAAATTCTATTTTGTTGGGCTATAGACAATGGTAGACCAATATCTAATGTAGTTTTAAGTGGCTGGAGCTCAAATTCTATAGACAGAATAGGCTTTTTCCCATAAACTAATTCATATGGCAAGAACTTTGTTGTGAATTGCTAAGTGGTATTGTAAGCCCAAACTACTTCAGGTAATCTGTTAGCCCAATCTTTCCTATTCATTACCACTGTCCTTGTTAGAATGTTCTCGAGTTCCCTATTAGTTACCTCTACTTGCCCATTGGCTTGAGTATGGTAAGGTGAAGATTTTCTATGTTTGACTTGATATAGATCTATGAATGCTCTGATCACCTGTGAAGTAAACTAAGGTCCTTTGTCTGAAACTATGGATCTTGGGGCTCCAAACCTCAAGAAAATCTTATTATAAAGGAAATCAACAACTTTCTCTTCTCTTGCAAATTGTAAAGCTTGAACCTCAACCCATTTAGTCACATAGTCTATGCATACCAAAATATACTCTTTGCCTGATGAAAGTGGAGAAATTGGTCCCACAAAGTCTAGACCCCACTGTTCAAATGGTTCCATCATTACTTGAGGATGCAGTAACATTTCCTGGGTGAAGGTTGGCTGTCCCATCCTTTGGCATTGATCACACTACTGCACATACTTCTTGGTATCCTTATGGATAGTGGGCCAGTAGTAACTAGCTCCCAGGATCTTGTGGATAGTTCTGTGGGTAGAATAATGCCCACCAGATGGTTCATCATGACATGCTCTCAACACATCAAAAATTTCATCAACTTTTAGATACCTGCGTAAAATGAAATCAGGACCACATTTAAATAGCAAACCATTTAGCCATTTGTAAGATAAGATTTCCTTAGTTAAGCATTTCCTTTGTTTGGAGCTAAAATGGGATGGGTATAAACATGTAGCTAAAAGATTAGCTATGTTAGCAAACCAAGGTGTAGCAGAGGAGATAGCAAAAAGATGTTCATCTAGAAACCTGTCCTCCATTGGTTGGTTCTCTCCACCTATATGCAATCTTGACAGAAAGTCAACAACCAAATTAAATTTTCCTAGATTATCAATTATGGTAATGTCAAATTCCTTCAACAACAATAACCACCTAATTATCCTTGCACCCACTACTAGCTTATTCATTAAGTATTTGATGGCTACATGATCAGTATGTACAAATATTTTGTACCCAGTAATATAGTGCATGAATTTGTTTATAACATAGATGACTACCAAGAATTCTTTTTCAGTTGTGGTGTAATTTATTTCTGTAGAGGTAAAGTTTTTGCTGATGTAGTAGATGACATGCATACTTTCTCCTTCCTCCTTCTATCCTAAGACTGCCCCAATGGACTCATTTGAAGCATTAGTTTGTATGTGAAATGGTAAAGTCCAATTAGGTCCTCTCAAAATAGGTGTGACAATAAGATTTTCTTTTAATGTTTCAAATGCTGATTGATAGTCTTCTGTCCATAAGAATTTTGTGTCTTTGTTAAGAAGGGTAAATAAGGGGGCAACTATTCTCCTGAAATTTTCTATACATCTCCTATAGTAGCGTGCATGACCCAGAAAACTTCTAACATTAGTCTAATTTTTGAGTGAGGGTAACTATTTAATCACTTCTATTTTGTTTTGATCCACTTTGATCCCATTTGCTGAAATGTGGTGTCCCAATACAATTCCTTCCTCTACCATCATGAAGCACTTTTCATGGCTTAGGGATAATTGGTTCTTCTCATAGCATTTTAGTACTTTCTCAAGATTTGTGAGAGCTTCCTCAAAGTTGTCCCCATACACAGTAAAGTCATCCATATAGACTTCCATGCACTTATTAGCTAATTCAACAAAAATGGCTAAAACAAGCCTGTGAAATGTGGCTGGAGCATTACATAGTCCAAATGGAAGAACTTTGTAGGCAAAAGTTCCCCAAGAATAGGTGAAAGTGGTTTTGTCCTGATCTTTAGGTGCTACTTGGATTTGGTTATACCCACTGAACCCATCTAGGAAAGAAAAATACTTTCTCCCAGCAAGGTTGTCCAACACTTGGTCAATGAATGGCAAGGGAAAGTAGTCCTTTTTTGTAGCTTTGTTTAGCTCCCTATAGTTAAGACATACTCTCTATTTCCCATTCCTTGTAGGCACTATGACTAGGGGTGAAACCCATTGACTATTTGAGATTGGATATATAAACCCTACTTGTAGAAATTTTTCTATTTCAGTCTTAACAGTGTCTTTTAAAGTAGGATTTAGTCTTCTCTGGGGTTGTCTAACAAGTTTGACTTCTTCAGTGTATATACGATGAGTACAGATCTTGGGAGGGTTGCCTTTCATATCTTGGTATTCCCAAGCAAAATCAGTTGAATGGGAAACTAGGAGTTGGATAAGTTTTTCTTCTTGATTTTCTATTAACTAGGTGTTGATATTCAATGTTCTCCTTGGTAAAATCATGACCTATTTTGTAATCTGATCCATGGATGTAGTCAATTCATATACTGGAGTCATGGAATTGAGGGGGCAAGATTGTGGAAGCAACATGTGGAATGTGGCTAAGTCTTTGTAAAAGGTTTCCCCACAAGGAATGATATTTGCTAGGGTACAATGAGCAGAAGTGAGAAGTTCTCTCTTAGAATCTTGGACTAGCTCCATTATATCCTCATTGATTAGAATGTAGGTGATATCTTCTATTGTATCATAGTAGGTTTTTCTTTTAATTCACCCAAATGTTCCTTGATGGTAACCATATCTACTGAGGCACTATTTTCCATGTTATCTGGCTCATCCACCCATACTCTCCCTGTATAATGTATTGATGGTTTAGCTGGAGGATACAAGGATATTTTCTTCAAATCTATTCCATTAGAAATGACCATATCCCTAGTTCGACAATCAATAGATGTTGCTACTGTAGCCAGCCATGGTCTTCCTAATATTAGTGGATAAGCATTTCTCTGGTTTCTTGGTTCTAATATTAGGTAGTCTACTAGAAATTCCCATGATTCTATCACAACTGGAACATTAGTAATTACCCCTTTTGGAATAGCTATTGACTGGTCAACAAGTTGAAGGATTGTAGTTGTGGATTGGATACCTATTAGGGCTAGTTTGTCCATTGTATGATCTATCATTACATTTATTGCTGCTCCCAAATCAACCAAAACATTAGAAATTTCTACCCCTGAGATGTAAACAGTTATGACAGGATTTCCAGGGTCTCTATATTTTGGGAGGAGCATCTCCCCCATCAGTAGATCTACTACTTTCCCTTCCACCTAGATTGTAGAAGGAAAGTTTTTCTTCCTACCCTGTGTTTTGACACAATGTTGTTTAATGAATTGGTTCAGTTCTGGGACATCTCTGATTGCTTGGAGAAGTGGAATTTTAATGTTTAGTTGTCTAATTTCTTGTAAAAGTTTTGATTCCAGTGTGGATTGGACTTGTTTTTGTAAGATCTTTTTCTAGGTAACATGTTGTTTAAGTCATTCTGGGTATGGTGCTAGTTTTTCCATCTCTGGAGCTTTTACCAGAAATGTTTCCAGGAATGTCCTCTAGAGTCAACTTTTTATGAGGAACTCTGGAGTTATCCAAGGATGATTCTTTTAGCACTGTTTCGGTAGTAATCTCCTCTGGAAGTTGAGTGGATAAATTTTTAGGTTCCACATCATTGGTTACTTCAACTATAGTTGGAGGAGATGGTCGTGTGAATGCTTTCCTAAAACACAGCTGGAGATTATTAGGATATATAACATTAATACCAGCCATGTTTTCTTGTTCAATCATGTAAACAATTGCTTCCTGTTTATTTCATGGATTTGGTATAGGTTGAGCTGGTAAGGGTGGTTGGCTAATTGGCTCATTTTGTGATTGACCTTGTGTGTTGGAGGGTCCAGTTAGTAATGCTTGTTGTTGAGGTTGGAAATGTCTAGGTTGTCCTTGGTATTCTTGATTATATCCTTGTTGAGGACCCCATTGAGGTTGCATGTTTTGTGATCCAAATTGTGGTTGCCATTGTTAATTCCCCCAAGGTTGATTTTGCCAATGTTGGTTTTTCCATTGTTGATTTGGCCAATCTTGCTGTCCCCAAGGAGGATTATTCTAAGGCCTATGCCAAGTTGGATTCTATTAATTATTTCCGTAATTAGGACCCCTGTAAGAAGGTTCATTTGGATACTGATTATAAGGAAAATTTCTAGCTTGCTTTTGTCCTACATAGTTCAACTCTTCTTCTATGATGGCATTCTTCTAACTCAACCTTTTTAGGGTTGGAAGTTGACTACACTGACTGGTAGGGTGTTCCCTATCATAGATCTAATAGATCTCTGATTTGTCTAAAGTGCATTCTCTCAATAGATGTTTGTTTCTACACCTAGGACAATAAATGGAGAGTGGTTTAGTTGTTCTACCTTGATCAGTTGTCCTAGTTTTTGCTTGAATCCCATCCAATCTGGTATTCAGTTGGACTAGAATATCTATTTTTAGATTTGTGATCTCTTCCATTAACTATCCTATTTCATTCTTCCCCTTGAAAGTTTTGGATGATCTCACTCCATCTTGGGTTTTAGAATAGTTCCTGCAAAGTTCTTCTATGGCAGGTATATCCATTTTGTTGATATTCCCTTTTCCCATTAGATCTAGGGCCTATTTTGATTCTTTGTCTAATCCTTTTACAAATAGGGTTCTGGCCAAAGAGTGATATATTGGGTTGCCATACCTTCTCAAAGTGAAGTTAAACCTATCCACATAGTCCTCTAAGGTCTCTTCCTCCCCTTATTTAATTTTGAACAATTCCTCATTTTTATTACTGACTCTATAGTAATCTTGGTATTTTCCTAAAAACTTAGTTTCCATCTAATCCTAGGAATGGATAGAGTTCTAGCGTAAACACATAAACCATCTCATTACAGAATCTTTCAGGGTTGAAGGGAACAGTTTAAGTTTTTAGTTATTTGATCCATAATCATAAGTTTGGCATACCACTTTGAATTCAAACAAAAAATGATCTACATCCTCAGAAGCAAGTCCCCTGAAATTTGGCAAGTGTGCTAGTAAAATATTTTTCATAGGAGCATTGTCTCTAGCAGCCAAAACAATGGGATATGAGAAGGTTTTTGGAGCCTAATTTTCCTCCACTTCATGATTATCATGATTATCATCCATGTCTAGTACTCGTTCTTCTCTATGAGGTTCTAGGAAATTAGGTTCTATCAAAGGATCTACTTAGAACTTTTGTTGTAATTCTTGGATGTAGTTAGTGAGTGGAAGATTTGGAGGATCTAAGGAATTATTGATCTGAGGTGTAGTTTCCAAGGTAGGTTCTAGGTTTCTTTCTTTAATAAGATCTTGTGCCACCCCACTGCTTTCTTCTATAGTTTGTTGATGGGGTGTCTGTTTTATGTATCTTCCTTTTGAATCTCTAGCACTAACCATACATATCTATCCTAAACTATTTAGCTAAGTTTCCCTAATTAACACAATATCCCTAGCAATAGCCCCAAAAATGACAAGGGTCATTGTACCTCATCATTTAATCATATTTCAAATGTCAAATTCGGGCTGTCTCCTCGACTGTCTACAATTAGGAATCTTATAGTTGCCAGTTTTACCCAACTAATTCTAATGACTTTTCACTAATTTTAGAAACTGATCTATCTATTAAGAAATGATTCCTAAGAGTATTGAAAACAAAAATTGAATAGCAAATCACTTAAAGTAAATCTATATTATTTCTTTCAATTAAAAAATACATCTATCTATGAAAATAATAATTATCTCTTTAAATAGAATCTGAAATAACAAGACAATAGTACTAGCCTTCTACCTTGGTGGTGAGAGTGGGCCCTTGCTCCACACCCTTAGGGCTAAAGACTACAAGTGAAGAATCAACAAAAAAAGAATAATGTCACAACTCAATTCAGTCCATTTTCATCAGCTTTGTATTCAATAAATATCAATGTCAAAACAAGATTACAGAAATTAGAAATATGTTCGCTCTCCCTTTGTTGATTTTTCTGTGTTTATATATCCCATCAGTGGTGAGATTTACTTATCTTAACTACTAGTTCTTCTATGAGATTACATCAATCTCCTTATTCTACTAACTATCTAACTATAGAATAAATATCCATGCAATAAATTAGATTGAATGGAACAAAAGTCCACACTGAATCTTAGTCTTAAGTACACTTGGGCAACGAGGCCCTAAAATATGGGTATTAAATTAGTTCATCCATAACTTGTGCAAAAACAAAAAGAGATAAAAACTTCCAGTAGTTAACTATAGACAACCCTTATTTACTCAGGTGATGATTTGAGTAATATCAGGAGTGTCCTGATCACCACTAGAAGTGTCTAACCAATAGCTGTACTGGAAATTTGCACTACTCTAAAGAAGCGCTGGAGATGTGTGCTTCTGTCTGCAGCTCCAGAGATATAATTGTGTCCTTGTTTAGCTCTAGAGATGCTTCACTTCCTTATCCCAAAACTTCTTCAACATTGGAGACCAATTGTGGTGTTCTCATGTTGGCTCTGGAGGTCATTAGGACTACCTTCAAAGATGCACAAAATTGTCAACCCAAACATCTATACCTGTTGATTCAAAAAGGGAAGATTTCTACATATTTCCAACAATTCAATGCACATTAGTCCTTTAACTAGAAATCATGATTCTAAGTAATTCATCTCTTATTAATCATTATTAGAACAATCTTGTTAGCCTATTTTGGTGCAGTCATCAGTATAATGGAACTTGAAGGGGGAAAAAGAGAGTAAAAAGGGTGTATTTCATTGGTGCTACCTGGCAATCATCACCAACTCTCAAACAAAGTGATAGTGAACATCAACATGCTTAGTTCAAGCATGATACATGGGATTCTTAGCCAAACAGATAGCACTCTAACTATCACAACCAATCTAAATGTTCCTGTAATCAGAACCAATACCTGTACATAGTCTCCTCAACCAAACTGCCTCCTTAGAGACATGAGTTGTAGCCATATGCTCTACTTCTGTGGTGGACAAAGCAACTGTGGGCTACCTCTTACTCATCCAACTCACTATACCTCCAAATAGAGTAAACACATAGCCACTAGTGGACCTTCGACTATCCAAGTCACTTGCCTAATCTACATGAACAAAACCCTATATGTCTAAAGATTTATCAGCACTATCAGTATGAGAATAAACCAAACAATGATCAAGAGTACCTACAAGATATTTAAACACCTTCTTCACATAGTTCCAATGCTGTATGCTAGGGTTAGACATAAATCTGCTCAAAACTCCCACTGTTTGGGTAATATCTGGTCTAGTAAAAACCATTGCATACATCAAACTCCCTACAACACTAGCATATGGTACATTAGACATATCTTCAAGAACATCCTCATTCTTTGGACACATATATAATGAAAGCTTAGTACCAATGTGTAAAGGAACTCTAACTAGGTTACAGTCCTACAAACTAAATCTCTGCAAAATAGTATTCACATACTTACTTTGTGATAACCAAAGCTTTTTGTTAACTCTGTCCCTCATAATCTCCAATCCCAAAATATACCTTGCAACACCAAGATCATTAATCTCAAATGCACCTAAAAGTTAGGCTTTAAGCTCACTGACCATACCCTTAGTATTGCTGAAAAATAACATGTCATCAACATACAAAGCAATAAACAATATAGAATCATCAACACAATGAATGTAAAGACAATGATCCTCCTTGCTTCTAACAAAACCCAATTTCAAAACAAATGAATCAAACTTTTGATACCACATTCTGGGGGACTATTTCAAACCATAGAGAGACCTCTTTAACTTGCAAACCCAATGTTCTTTTCCTTTTACCTCAAAACCTGTAGGCTATTGCATATAAATTTCTTCTTCAAGATCTCCATGCAAGAACACGATCTTAACATCCATTTGCTCAATCTACAAATAATAAGCTGAAGCAATGGATAAGAGAAATCTAAATGAAGTCAATTTAGCAATAGGAGAGAATATCTCACCAAAATCAACTTCCTCTCTCTGGGAGTAGCCCTTGGCTACCAGTCTAGCCTTGTACTTCTCCAATGACCTGTCTGCTCCAAACTTCTTCTTGAAGACCCACTTACAACCTATGGCCTTTCTTCCTTTGCGAAAATGAACAAGATCTCAAGTGTTTTTAGAGTCTAAGGCCATCATCTCCTCTTGCATGGCTAACTGCCAAGACTCACTATCATCTATAGAAATAGCTTCCGTGTTAGATCTAGGTTTATCGTTAGTACTCAATAAAGCATATACACAACAAAAATATGGTGGGCTATACCTGTTATTTGGATTCTATTGTCTTGTGGATCTTCTCAAGGGTGGAGTAAGAGCCTCTACTCATTCTTCTGCATGATCATCTGCAACAACTTCTTCTATCACAATAGACTCATCTTCATCAGAGCTACTTGAATCTTCTTCTTCTTCTTCTTCACCCCCCAATCCATCATTTTGTTCTTCCTTAGGTGCATCTTCCTACTCTAAATCAAAGTGCACCTTCTTTACCTTTTCATATTTTTATTTTGGTTGCTCAAGTTCAGAAATTGCTCTCAGTTCCTTGAAAATAACATCTCTAAAAAAGATAATCTTGTGGGTTAGTGGATTCCAAAGCTTATAACCTTTCACATTATCACCATATCCAATGAATGTACACTTTTCAGCCTTTGGATCCAACTTAGATCACTTTTCCTTAGGCATATGAACAAAAGCCTCACAGCCAAAAACCCTTAAATGTGAAACAGGAGGTTTCTTGCCTGTCTACACTTCATAAGGTGTCGAATCAAGAGCCTTACAAGGAGATTTGTTTCTCAAGTAGCAAGCAGTACACACAACCTCTGCCCAAAAGTATTTATCCAACTGTGCATCACTAAGCATACTTCTGGCCCTTTCCATAATTGTTTAGTTCATCCTTTCAGCAACACCATTTTGTTGTGGTGTATACGGAGTTGTCTTTTGTCTGATTATACCTGCATGCTTTCAAAAATCATCAAATTACTTAGAGAAATATTCCCCTCCATTGTCAAATCTTAATATTTTTATCTTTAACCCTGATTGATTCTCTACCAAGACTTTGAATTCCTTAAACTTAATGAAGACTTTAGATTTATGCTTCATAAAATAAATCCATGTAAATCTAGATACATCAGCAATGAAGGTTACAAAATAATGATATTTTCTGATAGATTCATTATCCACAGGTCAAACACATCCGTATGAATAATTTATAACTTCTCTTTTGCTCTATTGTTTCCTGAAGGAAATGATTTTTTATTTTGTTTACCAAACACACAATGCTCATAGAAATCAAAGTGCTCATCAGAATAGGAGAAACCATCCAACAAATTTTTATTCTTAATAGTTTTTAATACATTATTGCTTGTGGGGCCCAATCTCTGGTGCCACAACATGCATGTATTTTTAGTAGTGGCCTTAGATACATAGGAGGCATTACAAACTGTAGTGGCTTCAAGCTTAAACAAGTTCCTGAATCTCTTCCCTTTTGCTACCACCATGTTCCCTCTCACCAATCTACAACCATGCTTGTCAAATGTCACATGCATTCCCAAATCATTCAACTTTGAAACTGAAATCAAATTTCTAGCTAATCTAGGAACATGTAAAACACCAGGGAGGGTTTTATTCCTCCCATCACTGAAACACAACAATACCTTTCCTTTCCTGATAATCAGATATGTAGAGTTGTCAGCAAGGTAGATATTACCTCCATCATATTCTTCATATGTGGAGAACCATTCCTTATGCGAGGTCATATGAAACAAGCATCCTGAGTCAACCAACCAATGATCATTAGAAACAAGATTACATGTAGAAAGTAAAACTTCTTCACCTACATTTGAGGACTTATTTGAAGAACTCTCCCACTATTTCTTGGGGTTTCTGTACTCCTTCACATGTCCCCTTTTACATCAGTTCCAACATTTAACTCTGTTCTTTTTGCCAAGAGTCTTAGACCAACCCTTGGACTTGTCCTTAGCCCCTTTATGATCTCCTTTAGGTCCCCTTTCCTTAGACCTTCCCCTAATACTAAGCATCACCTGAACTATCCAAACTCTTCTTCCTCAATTTCTGTGCCAGTAAAATTGGAACAAGAGCATCCAACTTCAGATCTATGAGGTTAGCAGTGATAGCCAAAATGACATTTACCCATGATTTAGGTAAAGAACAAAGAAGAAAGATACATTTATCTTCCTCATCAACTTCAACATCTACTGAAGCAAGCTAACTTTTCATCAAATTAAAAGAATTTAAATGCTCTGCAACTAGCTCACCCTCTTTCATTTTGAAAAAAAACAACTTCCTTTTTAAATAAAGTTTATTTACCATACTCTTGGCTTGGTAGATTTCACCCAACTGATTCCACAATTTGTATGCAATCTTTTCCTTTGCGACATTCAGCAGCACAGATTTTGAAAGACACAAACAGATGGTTCCCCATGCCTTCTTATCTAGTCTATCCCACTCATCTTGAGAGACATCATCAGGTTTCTTCTCTTTTTGGACAGACAACCAATGGTTTCTTTCTTCCAATAAATCTTCCATTTTCAACTTCGACAACTCATACCCTATTCTGTTGAACTTCTCAATGTCCATTCGAGAGGTTGATGCAATGCTAGATGTAGCCATAATAATAACACAAGATCTGCAAAACAAACACAACCAAATCTCCCACTGTAGCTACAACTTCCACACTACCACCCAAGAGTCAAAACTGGCCAGGCTCTAATACCAAATGTTAGAAATGAAAGCAACACTACTTCAATGGAAATCTAATTCGAATAAATTTTAGAAATCTTTTAAGTGTGCATTATTAATGGAGATTATAACAAAACATAAACCCAGAATACATAAATATACTAGAAGTAGAATGAAGCACATAACACAAGTGTTCAACATGGACAAAACCCTTTCAAGTAAAAAACTCCACCAAGAAAAGAGGCCAAGTTGTATTATCTTAAAAAAAGGAGATTACAAGTATATTCACTTCCTCTATCCTTCAACCTTAACTTTGACAGAACCTGGGTTCCTGTAAACTGTTATATGCATCTCATCTACTATGCTATGGTTTATATAGAATTTACACAACCTCAAGACATTAAATGACTTCTTACAAGCCTATAACACTTGTCAAGAGTCAACAATACAACCTTGGCAATCCATTGCCAAGAATAGGCTCTTACGGGGTCATAAATGCTGTCATACATGCATCCTACACTTAGAAAAAATGTGCCCATGCAAGTTTGAATGCCTTGGGGCCACAAATAGCCAATTACAACATCTTATGATGCGTCATATGCTATTATTAGTGTCATAGATTCTTATGACAACTTACAGTTGTCATAGAATCTCTTACACCTTCTTACAATATCTATGACATGCGTCATAACACTAAAAATAGATTATTCCTCCACATGTGCACCCCACTTTGACCAATTACCAATTACCATAGTAAATGACATCCCGTAACTACCTCCAGTAACTCTAGGACTTACCGTGCAGTAACTCCATAATTACTGTGGATAGTAAATAATTTTTACCACTATCGGTGAAACTTGTACATCCCTTATGGGTAATTACAAATTACAAAGAATAAATGGAATAAATACAATATTGGGATTTACAAGGTTAATGGCACCTTATCCCAACTCATTGCACGTGGTTCTATTAAATGAATTGAATTATGCATGTATTAAGGAATAAATCCTTCTATATCATCTTAGGGCAAAAATTAAGAGTCTTCCAAAATCAAATTTGGCTCCATTGATCATGAATATGAGTATGACAAACAATTGTTCACTAAAATTATTTTATGAATTATTTGATAATGTTTTTCTCTTGTATAGCTGAAAATAGGTGAAATGAAGGCATGAAGGGCCGAAACAAGGTGGAAACATGAGGAATTTGGAGTCTTTTTTACTAAACTAACTGATATACCTAGACACATATATATCTTAGAACATAAAGAACATAAAAAACATAAAGACATAAATACATTTAAAGACATAAAGAACATAAGAACATATATATGTGAATTAAAATGGACATAAATTGAACATACCTTAGAATTCGATATTGTAGTTGACCAATTCTCCAAAAGATGGCTTCAAAATCCTCAAATTCTTCTTTTTCGCAAGTTTGATTATGATTTCTATATAATTCTAGAATAGGATTAGTGAAATTTGTGGAAAAAACAAACATATATCATCAAATTCAATCTTTATATCAATGGTAATTATCTTTGAAACAATATCACACATGAAACATGAAACTTTCAGTTTAAATAATTAAATTTTCTCCAAAAACATGCAAAATCAATTATTCTATGTTGAAAAAACAAAAAAGGTGGTGGATTGATATAAAAATGATTCTCAATTAGTCAAACAACATGAAAAGTGTTTTCTTATTCAATATACTCGTGAAAAGCAGGAATAACAGTCATGTGGGGTCTGAAACACAGATCCCACATGCTTTTTTACCCTTTTCCATGCTTCCCAAAATGCACTCGCATTATAATGCAAGCACGTTCTAGGAAGCATGAAAACATAAAGGTTCATGCATACAAAAATCATAACCTTCTAAATGTTGGTGCCAAAATCATGGTCTAGGATGTCATGCTCTCACATAAAATATATTGTAACTATGCATGTAGTGCATCAAATAGGTAATCAAGTGATGGTCCAAGAGTATCCATAGACTCAATTATCCATGTGGTTTGTGAAATAGAACTTTTTAAAACAACGACAAACAAATGTAACCTTGTATCTACATGTGAGAGTCTCTCTCTCTCTTCATTTGTCTATCCTATATATAGAGAGGGATCAGGAGACATGGAGAGATAGAGAGGGACATGGAGATAGAGAGGATAGGTGGAGATAGAGATGGGGAGAGGGAGAGAAGGGGATTGAGATAGAGAAAGGGGTCTATAGAAGGAGAAAGATAGAGATACATATATATATATATATATATATATATATATATATATATATATATATATATATAGAGAGAGAGAGAGAGAGAGAGAGAGAGAGAGAGAGAGGGGAGATATAGGGAGATAGATCTAGCAAGGGAGAGATAGATAGGGAAATACAAAGAGAGAGGTAGAGAGGGGTATATTAAGAGATGGGGTTATGAGGATAGATATCTCGATAGGGAAATAGATCAAGATATGTCTAGAGACACAGGGAGAGAGATTTCAAGAGGTAGAGAGATGGGGAGAGAGATAGAGAGGAGGAGAGAGAGATAGTGAGGGATAGATTAAGAGATAGGGATCCATATGTCCAGAGAGATAGAGATAGGGATCCCTATTCTCCCCTCTACCTAAACCATAAACCTAAACCTCTAAACCATAAACCCTAAACCCTAAATAATGCCCCTAAACCCTAACCCTAACCCTTAAACCCTAAAATCAAGCAACCCTAAACCCCTAACCCCTAAACCATAAAACCTAGAAGCAACCCTAAACCTCTATCTCCCTATCTCTCCCAATCTATATTGGTCCCCTCTCTCTATTTCTCTCTAAATCCTAAATCCTAACCCCTAAACTCAAGCAAACCTAAACCCCTAACCCCTAAACTCAAGCAACTCTAAACCCCTAACCCCTAACCCCTAAACCCCAAACCCTAAACCCTAAACCATAAACTCTAAATTTGAGCATCCCTAAACCCGTAAAGCCTAAATAATTCCCCAAAACCCTAAACCCTATTAACTTGAGCAACCCTAAACTCATGTAAACCTCAAAGAGTGAGGGAGGGAGAGATAGAAAGGTAGAGTTAGAGAGAGGGGATCGAAAGAGATCTAGCAAGATAGAGAGATAGGGAGAGAGAGAGATAGAGAGGTAGGTATAGTTAGAGAGAGGGATAAAGGAGACAGAGATATCTCTCCCAAGCTCGGTCTCCTCTATATCTCCCTATTCATCTCTCTACCTAAACCATAAACCTAAACCTCCAAACCTTAACCCCTAACCCCTAAACCATAAAACTTGGAAGCAACCCTAAACCTAGAAGATATTTGTTTGATTGTCTATGTTTTCTTAGGGACTAAGTGTCTCATCATGGGATATTGATTGATAATGAATAGAACTAGCATGGGATGATGGGTATGAGTGATGTGGGAACTTACTTTCTCATGGATAAGATCTCAAGATCATAGATAATATCTTGATCACAAGAAGGATAAGCATGGATAGTGCGATATTAGATATGGATAGGATAAGTGGGGATGCATCGATATTGATTGGATTGGGGAGTAAGAGGTGGTGATGGGGGTTCACTAGGAGATGTTGAAGGATCAATGATGGGATGGATGTACATAGGGGTTGACCATGACATGGTAAGGGAACCGAGATGGGATTAGATGGGATGTTTGGATTTAGATTAGGATGGGTGGTTGGTGTTTCAACATTCTTTGGACTAGGCTAGATTAAAGTATAGCTATTGGATTTCTTAGATGGATGTGATGGGTTCTTGGATCCAGGATCAATAATCTTTGGATGTTTGATAACATGGCTACATGATGGGGTTTGACTTGGACTTATGGTAGGAGACTCTTCAATGAAATGGATAGACATAGGAGTGGATGATGGTGTTGGAGTGGTATACATGTTATTAGGAGGTTCTTTGTTGGGCTCAAGGATAGGAATTTGAGTACATGATGTTCTTAGATTCCTTGCTAATAGTCCTTGGGTCACATCCTTCATGGCTTCATGGGTTGATGGACTAGGATATGCATATAGTTGATGGAAAATTATGGAAGATGTTGTGGTTTTACGATTAGGATCGAGTGAATGGATATGGGAGGCCCAGATGGATTAGGATTGGGAGTGTTAGAGGGGGATGAAATTGGATCAGTGGATTTAGATGGCTCCATATCTTTGCTTTTATTTTTGGATTTTCTAAAAGACTCTTCAAGGAGAAAAATTTTCAAGCATTCATGGGTTGATGGATTAAAGCTTAGAATGTTTGATGGTGGATTAGATAGTGAGTTATATGGTGGATGGATGATAGGGATTTATGGATTAGGAGATGGGTGGACTAATGCATTAGTATTACAAGGATTGGAGGGAAATTATAAAATAATTCCTCTTTAACACTAACCCCTAAGCCCTAAACTTGAGAAACCCTAGAAACTCATAAACCATAAATAATTTACCCCTAAAGGTATGAGCAACCCTAAACTCATAAACCCTAAATATACCCCTAAACCTGAGCAACCCTAAACTATTCTCTCTCCCAAAACCTCTAAACCCTAAATAATACCCCTAAAATCTAACCCCTAAACCATAAACCCAAGCAACCCTAAACCCTTAAACCATAAATAATTCCACTAAACCCTAAACTTAAGCAACCCTAAACTCATAAACCTGACCAACCCTCTCTCTCTCTCCAAAACAAGAAAACTAAGACTCTCTCTCTCCCCTTATCACCTTGTTTCTCCCCTGTCTCTCCCATCCATCTCCATCCTCTCTCCCTCTTCCCCCCTCTCCTCTCACATGTCGACAAAGAATATGGAAACAAGAAAACTAGGACATGCAAAGAGGGATGAGGATATAAATTGGGATGATGAAATGGAAACAAGATAATTTATGAAATTTCATTGGATGGGAAGAATGACGAGGAGAGGTAGAGAGGGGAGGGAAGTAGAGAGTGAGAGAGAGGATATGAGGTAGAGACAAGAGGGAAGTAGAGAGTGGGAGAGGACCATAGGAGGTAGATAGGGGAAGGAAGAAGAGATAGAGGGTAGGAGGTAGATAAGGGAGGGAAGCAGAGACTGAGAGAGAGGGTAGGAGGTAGATAGGGGAGGGAAGTAGAAAGTGAGAGAGAGGGTAAGAGGTAGAGAGGGAGGGGGGAGAAGAGAGTGAGAGAGAAGGTAGGAGGTAGAGATGTGAAGGAAGAAAAGACTCAAAAAGAGGGTAGGAGGTAGATAGGGGAGGGAAGTAGAGAGAGAGAGAGGGTAGAAGGTAGATAGGGGAGGGAAGAAGAGAGTGAGAGAGAAGGTAGGAGGTAGAGAGGGGAGGGAAGCAGAGACTCAGAGAAAGAGTAGGACGTAGAGAGGGGAGAAAAGTAGAGAGTGAGAGAGACGATAGGAAGTGTAGCTACCCTTGTAGACATGTATGTAAAGTGTGGAATCATAGACAAGGCATGTCAATTGTATGATGTAACACCTCAAAGAGATGTTCTATAATGGAATGCAATGATTGCAAGATATGCAAAAAAATGGATTTGTTGAAAAGTCTTTAGAAACTTTCAAGCAAATGCAATTGGCATGTGTATTGCCAATTATGATCATCATAGCGTGAGCATGTTATAATGCGCTCACGTTATGCTCATCTTTGTTTGACATGTTTTTATCAGTTTTTAGCAAAATCTAGAGATAATCTGGAGCATGCTCCCCATTAGGATGGCACTTTTTTCAATGAAAACTAAAAAAAAATACCACCATAATCTTAAGCTCTCTGTTAGCTATTTAACCATATAATTTTTTTCACATTTTGAGTACATTTATTGTTTCATCTTGAATTTCTTTTAATAGTGTGTCCAGTTTTTCTCAAAAACTAGTGCCTAGTGTTTTTGACTTTTTTTAGCCATTCATAAAAAATTGAAATAAGTCATATTTTTAGAAACTAAACTCCATTCTACACGAATTCAAAAAAAAATTCAATTTTTGATTAGTTTTCAAACATTTTAGAGGGGAGCATGCTCAAATTTCTATTTTTCAGGATGTGTCCACTTTAAAAATTACTAAAAAATCAATTATTCACTAAAAAATTATCAAAAAAATCAAGGATAAACTACATGGTGTTAGCTAATTTCTCACTAGAGCGATTATTGAAATACTAAAAAAAAGTTAACATTTTAGGGGGAGCACACCAGAAGCTATGTTATGTTTTTTTGAGAAAAACAGGACCAATTTGTGTGCTCCCCCTTTTTGAACCCCTTAATCTCAACCATTTTTGGAAAAAAATAGTAGTTTAGAAACTAGATTTGGAGCACTACAACTCTTTTTTTCATTCCATCTTCAAATTTTGAGTGTAGATATCTTCAATTTTTCATCCAACATCAATGTTTCCTAATTTCAGAAAAAAGTGGCAACTTAAGACCCAATTTTGGTACATCATCTTCGTGCACTTACCCTTAAGGATGTATTGATATCAAACTTGTGTTAAGTATTGTGTTTGATAATGGGGAGATATCAGTAATCATAAAGAGGAAGTATTTTGTTTATGGTTGAGATTTGGGAGCAAGATGGCCCATGCCTTGCTTTGGATATGTGTTGTTTATGTGTTGTTGTGATTGCTTCAAATTGAAGTTTTGGGACAATGATTTAAGAGTTCATCCTTGTGATTATGTTTTGTATGCAAGAAGGTAAATGCCTTGCATTGTTTATGTATATTGGTCATTATGATGGTAATTGTCTAGATGCAGGTAGGGGAGTGGCTTTCAATGTGGGGCCAGCACCCAAAGTGGCTTGTCAGGGTAACCCATTGGAAGTTGTTAATCCAGTGATAACTTAATAATAAATTTAGAGGGTTGGGTAGTTTTCAAACTAATTAAGATAATTGGATGCCTCACCCATGCCTATAGTGCTCATTCAGGCTAAGGATGGGATGAGAAGGCTGTGGTTGGCAAAATCAACTTCCTTGTCCTCATGAAAGGAATGTTGGTTCTACTTGTGTCACCCTATGGGGCCGACGTGAGAGACTATTAGGGTAACCATAGATGGGGGCCGATGTCTAGTGAGAGAATGTTAGTGTAACCCATGTCAAGGCCATGCGATGATACTCTTCCCTATTGTATCCTAGCATTCCCTAATTGTGTTTTCCCCTTTCATGTGTGATTGCCTCTAGAAGTGATGTTTAAGTTGCTTGTGATGTCTTTGTTGACCAGTGTTGTATTTGAGTCATGTGTAGTCCTTGCACTTGTTAGCCTATTGTCTTCTTGGTTGTTTGCTTAGTGGGACCTTATTGTTATCTCCTAGCATGGGGGGTGGACCTTAGGGTTCAACATGGTCAGGTGGTTGTGCTTTTATCTCCATTGGTTCCCCTTGCCATTGTTCATGTGTGAGAAGGATGTACCTTATGTGGTAGATTCCAGATCTTGTTCTAGCTTGAGGAGATAGAAAATTATGTTCATGTTCCAGTTTTGTATATCAGTAGAATCATGTACTATTATCTTGATGTATGTATTCCAATGTAATCAAGAAAGCAATATTGTAAGCAATGTAATGGTGTACCCTCATGTAAAGGGAATTGTATATGTACTTGTAATCCTTTATACATGACCTTAATGATTACATATCTGATGTTATAATATGGAAATGTATGTGTCTATTCAATTGATGCAATTAGATTTAGAATGAACTATGGTTGTTAGTTAATTCATAATGTTGGTTAGATCTTGTTAATAGTTTGTTAGTAATGCAGCTGTGGAACCCTATAGGATAATCTTAATTTGATGTTATGAATAAATATGATTTACATTTCTTTGTTATTTCTTTCCTTAAAAAAATTGTCCTTTTTGTATAGCATAGTTGAGTTGTTCTCTAGGGTTTCCTTGCAGGGTGTTACAAGTTCCTGAGACAAAGTTGTGTGTATCCTTTTGGTCTGAAAAGACTAACTTAGCTAAAATTGACTAAGTATTGGTAGTCTACCAAGATAGTGAAAGTGATTCAGTTGGTACTCCTCTACAGTTGAAGATCATGATATGTGGTTTTGGTATGTTGTACATAATCCTTTGATGATGTTCTATTCCAGCATTCAAGTCCTAATAATCTCTGGAAGTTACAATATGATTTGTCTAAGTCTGGGTGAAAAGAGTTGAGTCAAAAATAGTGTAGAGTACTTGAGTAATGTGTTAGGGTTAGCCGGTAGAAGATATCAATTAAATGCAAATAAAGATTAACAGAGGAATGAAAAATACACAGAAATAATAATAGCAAGAGAAACATTTTAATGTGGTTCACCCAAACTCAGGCTACATCCACCAAATAGAGAGTCCAATATTATTATCCAGTAAATCAAACCAATTACAACTAGCAATCCTTGCAACTCAATACCACTGCAAATGCTACAATACAATATATAAAAAACCCTAACCCTTAGCCCCTTTTATCAAGCCTTATGTCAGTTACAAAATAGGGTTTTTTTATGTCTCCCGACCCTGAATCCTGGCGAGGATACATGGCTAGTGTACAATACTTTCTTGATTAGTCACCACCTACCAACAATCTCCCACTTGGAGACTAATCAGGCTCCACACCAAACAATCTCCCACTTGCAGATTGATCCTGGACAACACCGCTGCACATATAGCTCCCACTAGAAATAAGCACCTTGGACTCTGTTGTGATTTTATTGCTTCAGTCTTGAAGACCAACCAAAGCTGAAGAGGAGCTTAGCTTCTCCCTTGTAACTGCCTTTGTTAACATATCCACTAGATTTTCATCTGTATGTATCTTTTCCAGCCTTAACTATCCATTATCCAACATTGACCGAATAAAGTGATACCTCAACTGTATGTGTTTGGTATTTGAATGCAAGGCAGAATTCTTTGCAAGATGTATGACACTCTGACTGTCTGTATACAAAGAACTGTTAGCATGTTGTTTGCCTAATTCTTCCATGAAAGATTGTAGCCATATCATCTCCTTGCTTGCCTCTGTTGCAGCTACATACTCTACCTCTGTGGTGGATAAAGAAACCACCTTTTGCAACCGTGAGATCCAACTCACTGCTATCCCACCTACATTAAAGACAACCTGTAGTACTCCACCTGGTATCAATATCACCTACCAAATCTAAGTCTACATAACCTGCTAAATCAATATTAGAGCTCCCAAAACATAAGTGTTTATTGGATGTACCTCTCAAATATCTAAGAATCCATTTTACCGCATTCCAATGCTCCAATATGAGATGACTCATATACCTACTGATGATTCCTACAACATGTGCAATATCTGGTCTCATTCATACCGTGGCATACATTAAACTTCCTACAACTAAAGCATATGGTACTTTGGACATTTTTTCTTCCTCCTCTTGTGTCTTTGGACACGTCTCCTTAGTCAATTTCAAATGACTAGGCAAAGGTGTGCTGACATCTTTTGCATTCTCCATATGGAATCTCTACAACACCTTTTCAACATAAGCAGCATGAGATAGAGTCAATTTTCTATTCTTCCTATCTCTACAAATTTTCATACCAAGGATTTGTTTTGCTGCCCCTAAATCCTTCATATCAAAGGACTATGCTAACTGTTGTTTTAACTCTCTTATGTGATCCATGTTAGACCCAACTACAAGCATGTCATCAACATATAAACATAAAATAATGTAGCTGTCATTATCCAACCTCTTAAAATAAACACAATGGTCAGAATTACACCGACTGTAGCCTTGCTCAGCCATAAAACTATCAAATTTCAAATACCATTGCCGAGGTGCTTGTTTCAGGCCATACAAACTCTTTTTCAATCTACACACCAATTTCTCTTTACTTTTGACCTCAAATCCTTGGGGATGTTCCATGTATATCTCCTCCTCCAAATCACCATGGAGAAAGGTAGTTTTCACATCTAGCTATTCTGAATACAAATCTTCAGTAGCCACAATACATAAGACAATACGAATAGAAGTCATCTTGACAACTGGAGAAAATATCTCATCAAAATCAATACCCTTTTTTCTGTGCAAATCCTTTTACAACTAACCTGGCTTTAAATATTTTCTTACCTCCATTTTCCTATTTCAGCCTATAAACCCATTTGTTTGGTAAATCCTTTTTACCTACAGGCAACTTACATAATTCCCAAGTCTAATTTTTCAGCAAGGAGTCCATTTCTTCTTTCATTGGAAGCTCCCAATGAACCTGTATATCCACCTGCATAGCTTCATCATACCCTTCTGGTTCACTAGCATCTGTTAACAAAATAGAATACAAAGAGAGAGAAAACCTTTCAGGAGGTCTACTTAGCCTTGTTGACCATCTAACATTCACTGGAGTTTGTGGTATTTCTGGTTGCTATTGCGGAGCATAAGGAACCACTGGAATGCCACTATTTGGAGTATCATCCAACACCACATAATCCTTCTTTCTTCTCATGATGCTGCAACTAATCTTTGTACAACACCTTCTCATTGAATATAACATCCATGCTTCTCACAATTTTTTGATTTTCAAAATCCCAAAGCCTATAACCAAATTCATCAATGCCATATCCAACGAAGGTACACTTTTTTGATTTTGCATCCAGTTTGGTTCTATTTTCAGAATCTACATGTGTAAATGCTTCACATCCGAAGGTTCTAAGAAAAGAATAACTCACCTTCTTACCTATCCATGCTTCCTCTAGAATACCACAGCCCAAAGGAACTGAAGGACCTCTATTAATTAAATATACAATAGTGTTGACAACCTTTGCCCACATGTTTAAAGGCAGCCCAGCATGTAATCTCATAGTCCTTGCATGCTCCATTATTGTCCTATTCATGCGTTTAGCCACTCCATTCTCTTATGGAGTCCCTGGAACTATTTTCTGCCTACGGATTCCATTAAAGGAACAATAATCTTCAAATTCTTTGCTGCAATACTCACGACCATTATCAGATTTAAGACATTTTAATCTTTTACCCATCTCATTCTCAACCAAGCTTCTCCATTTCTTAAATGTTTCAAATACATTAGATTTCTGCCTAAGGAAATAAATCCATACCTTCCTAGTTGCATCATCTATGAATGTAATGTAATATCGAGAGCCACTGAGAGAAGATACCTGAGCTGGTCCCCATACATCTGTATACACAAGCTCCAACTTTTCATTTTTCTTTTGCTTCCCATCCTTGAGAAAACTGACTCTCTTTTGTTTTCCATACACACAACTTTCACAAAAATCCATATTAATACATTTTAGACCTGGTAAAACTTTCTTAGAATGAAGCACCTTCATACCTTTTTCACTCATTTGCCCAAGTCTGTTATGCCACAGTGTTGTCTCAGAACTTGCAACAACTGTTTCAGTCTCTTCCTGTGAACCTACAGTAACTGTTCCTAAACCTGTTTGTTTTTTCTCTACAACAACTAGAGTAGAAGGAACAGTATGACATGTACAAAGATATAATGTGCCTACTTTCACAACTTTTTATACTATTAAGGCACCTTTTGAAACCTTCCAATTTTTATCAGTAAATGTAATGATGCAACCTTCTTCAGCTAGCTACCCTGCTAAAATTAAATTCTTACTGAGCCTTGGAACATGCCTTACCTCTTGTAGAAGCCAATGATTCCCATTTTGCAACTTAATCTTGATTCTTCCCTTTCCAACAATCTTACAGGGTTCATTATCTCCCAAATAAACTAGCCCAAAATCCCCTTGGACATAATCAAGAAAATAACTTCTATGGGGCATAGCATGAAATGAGGCCTCTAAATCTAAAACCCATGAATCATCAACATTATCTAGGGAAAGAATCAAAGCATCATCTTCAGATTTATTACTTACCACATTTGCCTTCTTATTGCCTTCTTGTTTGTCTCCTTCTTTATTTTTCTAAGACCATCAATCTTTCTTCAGATGACTTGGTTTCCCATAGTACCAGCAATCCTTTTGTCCTCTGGTTTGGGATCTCTTATCCTTTGATTTTCCTCATGACTTCCCATGACCTCTAGAACCTTTTCCTCTCTCTTTTGATCTGCCCCTGCTTTCTGCATTCAAAACACTGCTTGATGTGGATCCACCTGAGCTTTTCCTACGAATTTTCTCACTCAAAATAACACCAACAACATCATAAAATTTTAGGGTATTTGAACTAGAAATAAAGTTACTAACTGCCATTACTAAACTATTCCAGCTTTCAGACAATGAACATAATATCAAGAGAGTTCTAACTTCTTCATCAAATTTTACATTTATAGAAGTCCATTGACTAACAATCATATTAAATTCATTTAAATGATCTGTCACAGATCCAGCTTCAACCATTTTTAGATTAAACAAATGCTTCATGAGAAATACCTTATTTGAGGCTGAGGGTTTTTCATACAATTTAGCCAAAGCTTTCATCAAACCATCTATTGTTTTTGCTTCTGTTATATTGAATGCTACCGATGGTACATGCATAACCGAATGGTTCCCAGTGCCTTTCTATCAAGAAGATTCCAATCCTCATCACTCATTGTTACCAGTTTCTTGGCTACTCCTTCTAGCAGCATCCATAAATCCTTTTGATAGAAGTAATCCTCCATCTGCATCTTCCATAACTGATAGTTCTGCCCATTGAATTTATCGACCTTCAATTTACCCTCGTCCGCCATTTCTCCCACTCAATCATGAGACTCCCACTCAACTGTGAGACCTTTCTGTAGATGATAATTGAACACAACCCACTCTGATACCACTTGTTAGGGTTAGCCGACAGAAGATATCAATTAAATGCAAATAAATATTAAACAGACGAATAAAAGATACACAGAAATAATAACAGCGAGAGACAAGTTTTAATGTGGTTCACCCAAACTCAGGCTACATCCACCAAACAGAGAGTCCAATATTATTATCCAGTAAATCAAACTGATTACAACCAGCAATCCCTGCAACTCAATACCGCTGCAAATGCTACAATATAATATATCAAAAAACCCTAACAATATGGTCCGCATTCCTTCGCTGATGATTATTTTGATTTGTGGTTTTTAGGTATTGTAGATACATGTCATAAGCATCTAATTCTATATTTGTAGTGCTTGAAGTGCATCAGATCATCATCTACAAGTTAGCTAGTATCGGTATCAATATCTAGTTTGACAGAGTTTCACAAAGTTAGAGTCATCGGTTCAGAGATCCGCATCTTGCCATATAAGAATATTATGATTTGCAGTTATGAAGGTATGATTGGTAATGTCCAATGAATCACAATTATGAATTTTGGAGTCCCATGAGATCTACATTAGAAGTTATGATATGACAGATAATAAGGTTTAAGTATGTACATTGGTATAATGCTGACACACAGTTGGATTGATGTGCGGTAAGGAGATAATGTTTAGATCATTATTGTAAGTAGTTTTATAATAGGTCCAGACCTATATGAAGATTTCTAGATGACTATATGGGTTTGCATTGTTGTTTGTGCAAAGGATTAAGCCAACACAGTACAACTTTGGGATATAAGTTTCATATTTTGCATGCTGACCCAGTTTTGGGATAATTCATGTTGCAGATATATATACTTGATATATTTCAGTATTGGAGATATGTGATTGCATGAATTATTGGGAAGAGACACTGTGTGGCTTCATGATTGTTGTCATTGATGGCAACAAAGTCCATCCCACACATTCGCAGGACATGATGTGTCTATACCGGAAGTCAGATTGAAGAGTATTTTGGTCCGGTAAGCAAGAATAGAGTATGTAGCAAGGTCTGACAGACAGGTCCAGATCTCTTAGAGGAAGTATCTCAGTAAAGTGCAGACTTAGGGAAGTCAAGAGGAGTACCTTGACTATTAGATTCTAGGAATTGAGCCTCTGGTGATGAAAGAGTGAAGAGATATGAGTACCTAAGTATTGGGATCCTGTTTAGCAGAGTAGACTGTGGAAGAACTGACCGACAGAGCATCAAACTTTTTTCCAGATGAGATATTGATGATGATCAAGTTTCTTGAGGGATCATTCATCGCTGGCCAACATGATTGATGACTCCTATAAGTATCTCCTTGATACACATCACTTGATAAGTAAGGATTTAGCTAACAGACTAGAGTTTGGGAAAATATGGACTATTTTGGATGCCGACTAGAAAGGTGTTGAAATCATTGGTGTGGATATATATACAAGATGAATTTGGATGTGAAGTGAAGTGTTGTGTGTGTCAAGTGCAAAGAAAAGAAAAAGTGTAGTGTGAAGATAGTAAGATAGGTCCAGTATGTGATATGACAACATCACCAAAGAAGAGGAAGGATGAAGTGCAGTAGATTAGTATACTGAGCCTAACCAGAACTGAACTTCAGCATATGTGGATGCTTCTCATTAGTTCAAGTATCTTGTTACTCTCTTATAACTTGTAGATAGTGAGTCTTTTGTAGGCAGTGAGCCTCTTGTGAGCAGTGTGCTCGGGCAGTGAGCCCTAATTGGCAAGTGCCATTTTGTATTTCTATTCTTCTAACAGAGAATACATTCTTGGGTTAGTCACCTCGTGGTTTTTCCCTTAACATGGTTTTCCATGTCAAAATCATTATGTTATGTGTATTGACTTTGTTTCTACTCTCATGATTATGGATGCTTATTTGCTTTGATGCTATACTAGTTGTTAAAGATGAATAGAAAGTTAAATTAATTAAGATAACTAATTCACCCCCCCTCTTAGTTATCAACAATTGGTATCAGAACTAAGTTCCTCCAAACAGAGCCTAATAGCTTGAGGAAGATTTGGGGATCTCAATATGTATGGTATGAGGGAACAACTTCAGTCTACTCTAGATGATCTTGAGCAATCTCACTCCAAAGTCAATGAATTGAAGGAAAGACTCAAACAAGCTGATGAATTCATAAATGAACTAAAAGAGAAACTCAGTATCTCTATGAAAAAGAGAAAAGAACTACTTCAACAGTTAGCAAGTCAAAGTGAAGCCAATGCTACTAATGAAGATCTGAATGAAAAGAACAAATTATGTGAGAAGCTATCAAAAGAAATCATTATGGTAAGACATGAAATGGAATTAGGTGTTATGAAATTCACTCAAGAAATTGAAGAGAAAAGAAAGAATGAAGATAATTTAAAACAATCTCTCAAAGAAAAGTCAGAAGATTGCCACAAAATACATAGAATAATCAGACATTTGGAATCTGATCTTGAAGAAGCTAGAGATAATGAAGAACAACTTGAGAATCAGATTGTCACTATAAAAGGGGATCTTCAAACAACAACTGAATACAAAGAGAAATTCAAAATAAGCTCTGCTAAACTTGAAGTTCTTCTTGAAAGCCAAAAAAGGGTAGATGACAAACAAGGTTTAGGATATGAGAAAGGTGAAAGCTCCGGATCCAGTCAAAAAAACTTTGGATCAGGAAATCCAAGGAACAGGCCTAGAAGACCTCCAGTAAGGTAACCAAATGCTCAAAGATATCCATCCTTCAATGGATATTACCACAATTGCAATAAATTTGGTCATAAAGCAAATCAGTACAGAAGAAGAATGAATCAGACTAATTCATCCTTCTTCGGACAGTGTTTTAACTGCAAAAGGTATGGTCACAAATCTCATGAATGTAGAAATATGCAAATGAACAATTCATTCAATGGTAGATGCTTTGCATTCAATAGAATGGGACATATGGCTAATAAGTGTAGATCAAGAGGATATCAGTCAAATATGCAAAGAAATGTTGTTTGCTACAATTGCAATAGATCTGGTCATATTGCAAAATTCAGCAGAAGTAAAAATCAGGATAAAAGGGTCTGGTGCATCATAATCAAAACCAAGACAAAGGAAAAGGAAAAGTGAATGCGGATGAAATTCAAAGGGAGATGAACAAGATATGGGTGAAGAGAAGTACATAAAATTATGGGGATGGATCCGCACCAGAATCTGGTGCTAATATTCCTTCCGAAAACTAAATAGATGAGCTCTGGCTCAGGGGGAGTAACAGAAGAAAAACATTTTCCCCCAGCCAGTCAATAGGTGCCTAAAATTGGCACATGAAAGGTTGTGGATTAAAGGGTTCTCAGAGAAACATCTAAATAACCCTTGGGAAAGATATGAAAGATCCACAAGGAATTTGAAGAGGTTAATCATTTGAGATTAATCTAGTTTAATAGTCATCTGATAAGAATAGGATTTTCACAAATAGATCTAGTATGATTCAAATTTGTGGTATCTTGATCTGTGGATAGATCAAATGTTTGGAGAAAGGAAGATGGATTGTCATTAATCACCAAGAATAACTCTATATATATCTCAGTGATCCAAAAAAGATCTTTCTCAGAACAAGGAGAACAAGGCAACCAGAATGACTTAAGTTGCACATTTATTGCAATATGGAATTAGGGTTTGCTCAGAGATAAAAGGGTTCATTTTCTCGTCATTTGCACATTTGCATTAGTGAAAAAGATAAGAAGAGCTCTACAAACAAGTTTGCTTCATCTCTCTCAAGGATCAACCATAGAATTCAAGTCAACTGGAGATCTTTTCGACTCATTTCATGAACCCTAAAAGCGTAAAAGGTATTTTCCATTCTTGAAATCTCTCTTTGAATCTTTTGAAAGATGGCTACTCCAAATGTTGTGAAGAACACTGATAGACCGTGTCCCAAATTCAAGAAACATCCATACAAATCCCTAGAAGTTGATCCCCTAGGTGCCTTTTCCAGTATTCTGCATGTGGTTTTGCATGTTGAAGACGTTAGGGCATATATTCATGCAAACATTGAGGATTTTGGGAATCCAAGTTAATGGATATCTATCACAATCAGTTAATAGATGATGCTATTGAACTCAAACCATAGTACAAGGCTATTTGGGACAAGCATTTTGGACATTGCATCCATTTCCCCTATTTTGCAGAAGATGAATGGGTCTGGTATGTTCTAATTAGAATGCATGATAACTTTATATGGTTGATGAGGCCATTCAAGATAACCAAGGATGCCATTAGGGCAGTTACTGAATTGCACTCATCCGGTGGGATACCTGCTCTCAAATCTGTTAAGAATCAGACAGTGAGTGAGGCAACCAGATCAAAATTTGATAAGAGAGCAATGACAATAGAAGATATCACTGATCCAGATATCAAGTTTGCATCTATGATAATTGGCTATAAGATATATCACTCTAGTAGGGAGAATTCAATATCTGGAACAACTGTGTATACTACTTATGAAATGCTAAGAAAAATGCTAACTATGATCTCTGTGAACTTCTTCTGAGCCAACTATTAGAAAACTTACAAAGAATCAAGGACAAGAAAAACTCATTCAAATATGTAATCTGATATTGTGTCTATTCTTTTACTTTATGAATGAGCTACCCAGATCTAGTGGTTGCATATGGCAGAATGACAGACCAGTAGCCATACAAATCAGAGATTATATGCATGGGCTTGGTGATGCCAAGGCGCAGAATACAATACTATGGGGATACTTTAAGAACTTTCAGAATATGATGTAAGCTAGAGAGAGAATCCCCTAATCTCTAGTTGAAAAGTATAAGGATACAGTTTGCTTTATGGTATAAACTGATCAATGCCTAATGGAGGCAGTGGAGCCAAAGATAGTCTGGATCATGCCAATGGGGTATGAAGTAGATGAGAAATTGTAGAGATACATGTTCAACACATGCTAAGTCAACCCAAGGATCCTAAGGTAGAAAGGTTTGGAACCTTTGAAGAGATGAGTGTGAAGATTCATGTAGAACGAAGACAACTAGAAATAAAAAGAAAAGTGAGGAGGGAAGTAGAAGAATTTGCTAAAAGGCATGGAATATCAAAGAAGGAAGTTGATGCAAATAGAGAGAAGATGGAAAGGGCAGAGAAAGAAAAGGAAGAAGGAGAAAAAGAAAGTGCTCTGGTTGAAGTCCCCTCCCGGACTAGATCCTCTAAGAGCTCTGTACCTGCCACTGCTAAGAGCTCAAAGGCATCAAAACCGCAAGCAAAATCATCTAGTAAAGGAGAAAAGAGAATAAAGACAAAGGCCACAAGATCATACACAAGTCTCAAGGATGATGAAGAGATAGAGACAAATGAGGAAGTCAAGAAAATGAAGAAGAAGAAGAAAGTATCTAGAGAATCCTCTACTGGTCTAGACAAGGAAGAAGAAAAGGCAGATAAATGTGTTGAGAAGCCTATTCTTGGAGATATCATCAAGGCAATCACTATGGATGGAAACCTGAAACCAATGGCAGAGTTCTATGATGAATGTAGTGAAGCTGACCAGAAGATTCTGCAAGATGCCACAATCAAGTATCTGAATATCTACAACAAAGCTTTCATTGAAATCATATCTCTAATTCCTAAAAGCCTTGAGAAGGAACTTGAAATGAGAAACAATAATGCCAAAGAAAAGGACATGGAGATCAAGGAATAGATAGCTATTCAGCTCTATCCTTCAATCACTCAGAAACAAATGAATATGATCTTCAAAGATTGCAAGGATGAGTTTTGGAGCAAAGCTAGAATGAATCAGCTTATGCTTGGAGAGACCGACAAAGTTGCAAAAGAAATAGAAGATATCCTCCAGAATGCATACAAAAGATTTAATATTCCTATTATAGAGGACTTAGGTGATGATCCCTCGGCCATGGATGACAAAGAAGAATCTACTGAGACAGTGGGAGAAGAGGCAAAGGAGACAAGTGAAGAGAAAACTAAGGACCTGGATTCCTCTACTCCAGAAGAGGAAGTCCATAAAGAAGAAAACATCTCTCCTCCAGTTTCCCTTGTAGACTCTAGATCCAAAGGAGAAGAAAGATTAGAGGAGAAAACCAGTCAAGAAGAAGAAGTAAAGGAAAAGGAAAAAGACCAAACAGAAAAGAGCCCAAGAGATAGTTCTGAAACTGTAGAAGGAAAGAAGACTCTGTCTCCGGCAAGAGACACTGCAGAAACTATCAAAGATTTCTTGACCAAAGAGATGATGGAATTTGATGAACCAGAACTACTTCAAGGTCCATTCAATTTTGATTCCCTCTCCCTGGTTCAAACCATGAAGCTAGCATCCTTTACTCAAGCAAAGGCAAAAGAAAAACTCTTGAAGTCTCACATAGAAGATTGTGAGCTCATAGAAGCTGCATCCAGTGTATTAGAGAAGATCATGCCATCCTTCCAAAAGGATTCTTTGGCCTCCACATCTGGTAATCTAAAGTCTCTTGTAAATTCTATTAATACACATTTTGACTCTTTAGAAAAAGCAGCAGAAGAGAAAGTCCAGAAAGAATTTTTGGATAAGAGATTCTCCGAAGTGCAGGGTCTAATTTCAAATGATAGGAGAGTTATGGATATTGGAATAAAGAGCTTAGAAAATGCTCTTAAAGATGGTAGAGATATCTATAAATTTTGTTTATCCTAGCCTAAAGTGACCAAGGATATTGAGAAGAAAGTAAAAGAGCAAGAGGATAAATTGTTAAGTTTATCTCAAAGTTTTGATCCTCTCTCCTCCTCCATAGTAAATCAAGAGTGTCAGACTATTGCAGTCATAGATGACATAAAGAAGCTTGAGAAGGAGAAGAAAAATAGAATAAATAGGTTAAGTGAACTTAGAAGGATAATTATGCCTATGTTAGAGGCCATGCATGAGGCCCTAAGTGATGCTCAGACAATAGCCCAGACAAGTGATCCGATAGATCTAAAAAGGGTAGAAGCTTTTGCATTCCTGTTGAGTGGTCACATCTCAATTTTGGATAGGATGAAGAGGAGTTGGGTGATAGAAGTGGTACAGTTGAAAATCACTTTTGCAGATATAATTCAGTATATGTAAGTAAAACATGTATATATGTTTATGCGGCCAAGTATAGATTATTTTTGGGAAATTTTGGTGTGTGGACACTACCCTTTGCCATTGATGTCAAAGGGGGAGTGAGGAGTAGTGAAAAATGTGGAATCCAACTAAGGGGGAGCTCCAGTAAAGTGTATATTAGAACAGAGCATCAGCCAAGGGGGAGTGTATTGTGATACTTAGTCATTTTTCACTAAGTGTTGCCATCAATGCCAAAGGGGGAGATTGTTGGCAAGAGACACTGTGTGGCTTCATTATTGTTATCATTGATGGCAACAAAGTCCATCCCACACATCTGTAGGACATGATGTGTCTATACCAGAAGTCAAATTGAAGAGTATTTTGGTCCAGTAAGAAAGAACAGAGTATGTAGCAAGGTCCGACAGACCGGTCTAGATCTCTTAGAGGAAGTATCTTAGTAAAGTGTGGAATTGGGGAAGTTAAGAGGAGTACCTTGACTATTAGATTCCAAGAATTGAGCCTCCGATGATGAAAGAGTGAAGAGATGTGAGTACTTAAGTATTGGGCTCCTGTTTAGCAGAGTAGACTGTGGAAGAATTGACTGACAGAGCATCAGACCTTTTTCTGGATGAGATATTGATGATGATCAAGTTTCTTGGGGGATCATTCATGGCTGGCCGACATGATTGATGACTCCTATAAGCATCTCCTTGATACGCATCACTTGATAAGCAAGGATTCAGCCGACAGACCAGAGTTTGGGAAAATATGGACTATTCTGGATGTTGACTAGAAAGGTGTTGAAATCATTGGTGCAGATATATATACAAGATGAATTTGGATGTGAAGTGAAGTGTTGTGTGTGTCAAGTGTGAAGAAAAGTAGAAGAGTAGTGTGAAGACAGTAAGACAGGTCCGGTATGTGATAAGACAGCAGCACCAAAGAAGAGGAAGGATGAAGTGCAGTAGATCAGTATACTGAGCCTAACCAAAACTAAACTTCAACATATGTGGATGCTTCTCATCAGTTCAAGTATCTTGTTACTCTCTTATATTTTGTAGACAGTGAGTCTCTTGTAGGCAGTGAGCCTCTTGTGAGCAGTGTGCTCAGGCAGGGAGCCCTAATTAGCAAGTGCCATTTTGTATTTCTATTCTTTTAACAGAGAATACATTCTTGGGTTAGTCACCCTGTGGTTTTTCCCTTAACAAGGTTTTCCATGTCAAAATCATTGTGTTATGTGTATTGACTTTGTTTTTGCTCTCATGATTATGGATGCTTATTTGCTTTGATGCTGCACTAGTTGTTAAAGAAGAATAGAAATTTAAATTAATTAAGATAACTGATTCACTGCCCCCTCTCAGTTATCAACATGAATAAGGTGTGAATTCAATGTGTATGCGATCTGATGCAATTTCATGATCAAAAAACAATAGTAAGAGAAAAAGAACATAGTATATGTGAAGTAGAGCAGAAAAGAAGGACAAATATAATGAAGACATTTGAGTCTGTATATGAGCTATCAATGGAACTACATTCTAGAATTTTCTTAGATGCATTTGTAGCATTCCTCTCTTGGCAGTGAGCCACCCTTTCTCTATCTTCTCCTCTTTATGGCAGTGAGCCTATTGTAGTGAGAACTTCTTTGGATAGTGAGTCCTTGGGCAATGAGCCCTTAGGCAATGAGCCTTTTGTAATCTAATTTTGATATCATAATATATTGTGAGCTAACACTCACTATGGTTTTTCCCTTCTTGGTTTTAATTTAAAATGTTTTACATGCAATAGATTTGGGCATATGGCTAACCAATGTAGATCAAGAATGAATTTAGCTAATGAAAGAAATTAAGGAAAAAGGAATGTTTTTTGTTACAATTGCAATAAGCATGGACATAGTGCAGAATTCTGTAGAAGCAAGAATCTGAAAAGAAACAATCCTCCAAAAAAGAGGAAAACAGAGCAGAGGGAAGATAAAGGAAAGAAAAATGTCGATCTGGTAGAAATCAAGAAAGAAATGAGCAAGGCATGGAATAAGAAGGATGTAAATGAGGTCAAAGATGGATTCACACTAATCTCTAGTGTAGATACTTCCTCTAGGAAGTAAGTTGGGAGATCTGGCTCAGGGGGAGATTTTATTGAATATTTCAATCCCCTAGCTAGATAGTGGGTGTTGAGATCCAACACTAAGGTATCTGATAAAGTAGTATTGGATGAATCATTTGGAGAAGAAACCAGTAGAAAAAGACCTAATGTGGCACATTCTGAAGCAATCTTAACTGATTGTGCCTAATAGTGAAGTGTTTGACAACTTTTTGAGAACAACACTTACGATGACTAGGTTTTTGCATAACAAGGGTTAAAAGGGGGTGCATTCAAAAGACTAATCACTTTGCATTCAAGCTATCAAATGTTCAAGAAAAACTGAAGTAAAATTCTTAGTGACTTCAATGATTTCTAGTGATTTAAAGTAACTTACAACAATTTCAAGTGAAGAAAACCCTAATTTGATAAAAGGGCATTGACATTTAATGATATAGAAGACCATGCAATAAGGTTCACATTAATGGTGATTGGGTATAAGATTTACTTCACCAACCGGGAGAACTTTGTCTCTGGTACGACCATTTACACCACCTATGAGATGATTAAGAAGAATACAGATATTGATTAAGAAGAATGCAGTTAATGGAAAATTTGAAGAAGACAAAAGAGCATAAATATCCCTTCAATTTTAGTACATGGATCATTTGCCTATTTTTCTATTTCATGCAAGAGTTACCAGGAATGTAAAACTTGTTTTGGTCTAGCAACAAACTAGTTGCAGTACAAACAAGGAATCATCTAAGCAGGATAGGAAGCTATGATGCAGGAATATAGCCCTATGGGGCTATTTCAATAATTTTCAAAAGGTCATGTAGTCTAGGGAAGGGATCCCTAAGTCAATTGTTGAGAAATATAAGAATGACATGTTTTATTGTAAACCAAGATTAATGCATGATGGAGGCTATTGAGCCTAGGACAGTTTGGATTCTTCCAATGGGCTATGAAGTTGTAGAAATGTGTTAGATGGTTATTTTGAGCTCATGTTGAGCAAACCTAGGGATACCTTTGAAGAAAGATCTGGCACCTATGAACAAATATATATAAAAGTACATGTAGATTTGAGAATACCTAAATATTAGAAAAATGCCCAGAAAATGGTGGAGGAGTATGCCCATAGAAAGGGATTAACCAAAGAATAAATCTTTAGTACAAGGACAAGGGCTAAAGTAGAGAAAGTTGCACAAGAATAAGTGAAGGACCAATAAGAAACACATAATGCTCTGGAAGTGCAAGAGGTGAAATCAGGGGCACCTACAACACTAAAGAAAAGGACAAGAGGTTCCACGTGTGCTGAAACAATCTCGAAATCCTTCAGTCCTACCACATCTGCAGAAGCACCCACCAAGAAAAACACTGACAAGGGTCATAAAAGGCAAAAGACCAAAGGACACAGAATGTATGTCAATGTGGGTAAAGAAGATGAAGAAATAGAATCAGATGAAGAGGTTAAAAAGGTGAAAGAAAAATCAACTAAATCCTCTGGTACTAAGCAAGACAAGCCCTCTAGAAAGGGCAAAGGAAGGAAGAAGGTGAAGAAAATAGAGCTAGAGAAAGAAGGGGTTATAATTAATTTGGAAAATGTCTTAACTTCTATGGCAACACATGACAATCTAAATCCAAGAGCACAACTATATGATGAATACAATGATGTAGACAAAGGCATCATTGAAACTGCAGTAATCATATTTTTGGAAATGTTTAACAAAGCTCTTATTGAGGTTATCACTGATCTCCCTGATAGCCTTGCTAGCATTATATCTACCAGAGAGGAAGCAACTATGGAAATGGATGTTGAGCTTAGAGAATATGCACTAATAAATCTATGTCTAGAAATCACTCCTAAAGAAAAAGCAAAGGTCTCCAAAGTACTTGGTGTGAAGTTTAGAAAAAAGAAGAGGACACACAATCTCATGTTAGGTGGCATTAAGAAGTTGGTTAAGGAAACTAAGGAAATCACTCTGGAAGCACTAAAGGAATTCCATCTTCAAATCATATATGATAAAAAAGATACAAGTGTTGGAGATAACATATTTGTTTCGGAAGTCAGATTGGATCAAGGGTTGGACAAAGCTGATTAAGAGATGAAGGAGAAATAAGATGATCAAACCCCTACATCTGATCAAGCTCTTATTACTGATGGTCAAGACAAGCTGAAAAGGACCAAACAAGGTCAAGTCCTCCTCCAAATCAGCAAACTAATGATCAAGCAAACAAGGAGAAGACTGGAGATGATAAAGCGTTTGATGATATGGCAAGAGATGTTGCTACCTCACATGATTCGATAAATACTATCAAGGAATTTTTAGAGAAGCAACAAGGAACACAAGTTTTGGATGCACCTGAGTTTCTGCAAGGACCAATAAATTTGGCCTTAATGTCACCTCTACACAAATTCAAGCTAGTATTATTTGTTCAAGCCAAAGCTCAAGAAGAAATTCTAAGGTCTCACATCTAGGACAATGAGCTCATTAGAGAAGCATTTGGTATTTTAGAGAAAATGATGCCTACATACCAAAAGGATACATCATCATCATCAACTAACTAGCTCAATGGCTTGAAAAACTTACTAAGTACTCATTTAGAGTCTTTTGAGAAGTCTGCTAATATAAAGGTTAGGAAGGAATTTGACGATAAAAGATTAGCAGAGTTCAAGACTAAGCTAGACACTAATAAAATTTTGTTAGACAATAGCATCAAGAATATAGAGTGTAATATCAAGGAAGCCTATGACATACACAAATTTTGCTTATCATGGCCTGAGACCACTAAGGAAATGGAAGAAAAGATCAAATCTATGGAACTTCAATTAGTGAATATTCTAAATCTTATGATTTGGTAGTTGATTCCATAAGCAATAAGGAAATACAAGCTATACAGATTCATAATAACATAAATAGTCTGCTAAGAAAAAAAGAAATGAAAAGTAGAATGTGCCAATTGAGAGGGTTAATAAGCCCTAAAATTGATTCAATGACAAGTCTAGCTGCTGAAGCTTTAAAGGTCAAGGCAATAACTGATATACCTACTAATGTGCAGAAGGCAGAAGACTTAGTTTTTTAGATCAATGGTAACATTCAAATTTTGAATAGTGCTAAGAGTAGGTGGGATGGAGAATTAGACAATTAAAGATTATTTACAATGATATCCTTTTACCCACAACTAACTAAATTGAAAGATTACACCTATATATATGCGGACAAGTATAACTAAAATGAAAGATTGCACCTGTACATATGCCAAAGGGGGAGATTGTTGGCAACATGGTCAAGAGACACTGCTGATATGTTGGAGACCTGATGTTGTCATTGATGGGAATAATCAAACATGATTTGGAATGGTTCTTGAGACAAAGTTGTGTGTAACCTTTTGGTCTGAAAAGACTAACTTAACCAAAATTGACTAAGTATTGGTAGTCTACCAAGACAATGATAGTGATTTAGTTGGTACTCCTCTGCCGTTGAAGATCATGACATGTGGTTTTGGTATGTTGTACACAATCCTTTGATGATGTTATGTTCTAGTATTCAAGTCCTGATAATATCTAAGTCTAGGAGAATAGAGTTGAGTCAGAAACAGTGCAGAGTACTTGAGTAATCTAGTCCGCATTCCTCCACTGATGATTGTTTTGATTTGTAGTTTTGAGGAATTGTAGATACATGTCATAAGCTTTTAATTCCATATTTGTAGAGCTTGAAGTACATCAGATCACCATCTACAAGTTATCTAGTATTGACATTCAATTTGACAAAGTTTCACAAATTCAAAGTCGTCAGTTCACAGATCCACATCTCGCCATATAAGAATATTATGATCTATAGTTATGAAGGTATGATTGGTAATTTCTAATGAATATCTGATATGAATTTTGGAGTTCCATGAGATCCGCATTAGAATTTATGATAGGCTTAAGTATGTACTTTGTTATAAGGCTGACACAATGTTGGATCGATGTGCAATAAGGAGATAATGTTTAGATCATTATTCTAAGTGGTTCAATAATAGGTCCAAACCTATATGAATATTCCTAGATGACTATATGGGTTCACAATGTTGTTTGTGCAAAGGATCAAGCTAACAAGGTACAACTTTGGTATACAAGTTTCATATTTTGCATGTCGACCCAGTTTTGGGATAATTTATGTTGCAGATATATATACTTGATAGATTTTAGTGTTGGAGAGATGTGATTGTGTGAATAAGGTACGAATTTGATGTGTATGCGATCTATGGCAATTTTGTGATTAGAAAAGAACAGTAAGGTCAAAAGAATAGAGTATATGTGAAGCAAAGTAGAAAAGAAGGATAGATATAACGAAGACTTTTGAGTTTGTATATGAGCTATCAATGGAACTACATTCTAGCATTCTATAGATCCATTTGTAGTAGTCCTCTCTTGGTAGTGAGCCACCCTTTCTCTATCTTCTCCTCTTTATGGCAATGAGCCTATTACAGTCAGCACTTCTTTGGACAATGAGTCATTGGGCAATGAGCCCTCAGGTAGTGAGCCTTTTGTAATCCAGTTTTGATAGCATAATATATTGTGAGCTAACACTCATTGTGGTTTTTCCCTTCTTGGGTTTTCCACATAAAAATCCTGGTGTCTATGTGTTATGACTTTGTTGCTGCTCTTATGTTTATTATGCTTTCATGTTATTAAATTTGGTAAATGGATTAAAGAACATAAGAAGGAATGGTTTTATAGAATACTAATTCACCCCCTCTCAGTATTCTTTGTGTACAACACCCATTTGGAGGATAGAAAGTAGGAAAAATAAAGGGAAAAATGAAATATAAAATAAAATGAAAAATAAAATAAAATGAAAAATAAAAAATAATATTTTAATGCCAAGGATGGTGTCCCACTTGGAGAAGAGAAAATAAAATAAAATAATATTATTTTGTCAATTTGGCCACACAAGTTGAGGAATAGAAAAAAGAAATAAAATATTATTTTATTATGGAGATGGACATGAAATAAAAATAAAATAAAGAAAAATTAGGTGCTCCACTTGGGCATTATAAGAGGGCATTTGGAGGTCATTTTTCATCATTATGTATTTGTCATTTGATATTGGAGATTTTCTCTTTGAGTTACAACTTTGTTTCAACTATTTTCTGAGGACGAAAACCCTTAGAAATTTAGTGGTTTAGACGAAAACCCACTCCACTTTGAGAGGTGAATCCATACAGGATTTGCTATTGGGCATATTTGTAGGTTTTTGCATCTTTTTGGAGCTACAAGGACATCATTTTTTGCAAGTTACATCAGCTAGGGTTTGAAGGACAAATTGACATGATTTGTACCAAATTGTCAATTTGCTATGATGGATATTGAATGATAATAGATTACAGGTCATTTGTGATGGGATTGGCATTGATATCACATGGTTTTATGATGGAATCAATGATTTTCTAAGTCAGATCTAAATATCATCATTGTTGGCCGCTAGGGTTTGTGGAGCATTCAATATCATAAATGATACAATGCATATGTGGGCACTTGTAATTACATATTGTGGTGTTTGTGAGGTAGAAATATCATATTTTTCCATTGCCTAGGGTTTAGGCTTGGTTGGAGGAGTTTGTGCCACCTTTGGAGAGATTGCTCAACAACATTTTTGCAATCAAATTTCATATCAAACCTTTGTAGTCATATCAGATTGGTGAATCAGGGTTTTGGATAGCATATTCTTCATTGATTTGATACATATCTTCATTCTAGGGTTAGTGAATACCTTGGGAGTCCATCCCCTCATCATTGAAGGAGTTTGTGGCTAGTTTGGAGTTGATCCATCATCTACAAATTCATATCAGATTTATTGTCGACAACAACTATAAAAATTAGTCATCTATTTGTCATGTATGATCTCATATTGTACTAAGAATAAGTGTAACCAAATCAGGTACATTGTAAACGCTCTTCTTATTCAAATCTTTAATTTGTAATAAGAATACATTTATGATCTAGTTATATCAGACCTAATTTTATTGTAATCAATCATCTTGTTTTGAGAAATAAAGTTATAATTGAAGTGGGATAATCTTGCTATTTGGGTACATTTGTTTTATGTTTGTTTGTCAAAATTGCATTGAAAACATTAAAACAAATACACAACATCAGTATATCATATTCATATCAGAATTCAGAAGGTTTGAAAACATTATTTTCAAGGAATCAAAACTAAACTTTGACTCTTGCCAGCCTCGAGGGTAGGATTTCATTTACAAATCAATTTGTTCAGTTACATACAGTAGGGTGTAAAAAGGTTTCAATAATGAATAGAGGTGGTTCAGCTTCATCAAGGAAGGATGGAAGAGATAGTTTGACTCCAAATGATTGACTTATGAAAGAGTTTATGAATGATATGAATAATTTGGTCAAGAGTCAACAACAAATGATGGACAGTTATATGCAATACCAGCAGAAATTCATGATAGCCATTGAGTTACTTGTATAAGAAGAAGAAGAAGAAAAGAAGAGAAAAAATTAGTTGGGCAAAGAAGATTCACTTCATGCATCCACAAGTAAGGAATACATGCATCCTCATGCAAATGACAATATTGGAAGGCATGATAATATGTAATTGAGTAAATCAACATCTATTGGATCAACACTTGATGAAGAGCATGCAACAAGGGAGGAAGAGGTATTTGAGGTTCTTGAGGACACTACAAAAAGGTATGAGACAAGTTTTGACTTTCCAATTTGGAACAATAGTCCCTTACCTTTACATAATCATGAAATGGCAGCCCTTACACATGAAAATGATAGTGGGAAAAATTCTTCCATTGTAGACACTCAAGATTTAAGGGTTGAACATGAGACATTTGTTGGGGATCCAAGCCAAAGAAGTCTGCTTTTGTATACCATGGTATAGCAGAGGTAAAGAAGACATGAGATATGTGTGATGGATGGTTACAAAGAGCTTGGAAGGCAAAGTTATTGGCTTCGCAAGCTAGACAACACCTACAAGAGGTCAAGGAATGTTGCAATTAGCTAGATCAGGTAATGCAACAAAGGGAGTCACACCTTAGGTTACTATTTCTTCCAAGGGAAGAATGTGTAGAGGTTGAGCATGCAAGGGATAAGCCTTTTGAGGTGAGAAAGAAAGAGGAACATACTACAGTGGGATTATAGTGTTTTGGGGCTGCTGAATTCTTTTCAATCATTTTTTGAGTTTCTGCAATAGCATGTACAATATATTTGAGGCATTTTATGAGTGGTACCATTGAGGCACAATAGTTCCAACAAGGGGAACTTCATTCAAAGTTTTTGCATCAATCAGTTACAGCCATAGCTCTTATATTTTTCTACATCATTTTGCTATTCAAAGTGTACTTGGCTATTGCATTTAATCTTTGTTGTTATAGAGTTTTTTGTTGTTGATTCTATAATCATAATTTTATAAATTGGATGATTCACCACCAATATACTAAGGAATTGTAAGTCTAGAAGTACTACTAATAGATTGGAATTTCATTTGATACTATAAAGGATACTGGAAGGTTTGTTGGAAAGACAGTTGTCGTTGCACCAAAAGGTCATCCTGTTAATGACTAATGTTGGGATAAGGTGCCATTAACCTTGTAATTCCCAATATTGTATTTATTCCATTTTCATTTGTAATTTGTAATTACCCATAAGGGATGTACAAGTTTCACCGACAGTGGTAAAAATAATTTACTATCCACAGTAATTACAGAGTTACTGGACGGTAAGTCCTAGAGTTACCGGCGGTAGTTACGGGATGTCATTTACTATGGTAAATGGTAATTGGTCAAAGTGGGGTGCACATGTGGAGGAATAATATATTTTTAGTGTTATGACACACGTCATAGATGCTGTAAGAAGGTGTAAGAGAATCTATGACACTAATAATAGCATATGACACATCATAAGATACTGTAAATAGATATTTTTGGCCCCAAGGCGTTCAAGTTTTTATGGGCACATTTTTCCAAGTGTGGGATACATGTATGACAATGTTTATGACCCCGTAAGAGCCTATTCTTGGCCATGGATGCCCAAGGTTGTATTGTTGACTCTTGACAAGTGTTATGGGCTTGTAAGAAGTCATTTAATGTCTTGAGGTTGTGTAAATTCTATATAAACCATAGCATAGTAGATGAGGTGTATATATAATAGTTTACAGGTACCCAGGTTCTGCCGGAGTGAAGGTTGGAGGACAGAGGAAGTGAATGTATTTGTAATCTCCTTTTGTGAAGATAATACAACTTGACCTCTTTTCTTGGTGGAGTTTTTTACCTGAAAGGGTTTCTCCACATTAAACACTTGTGTTATGTGCTTCATTCTGCTTCTGGTATATTTATGTGTTACGGGTTTATGTTTTGTTACAATCTCCATTTTTAATGCACACTTAAAAGATTGCTGAAATTTATTCGAACCAAATTTCCATTGAAGTAGTGTTGCTTTCATTTCTAACATTTGGTATCGGAGCCTGGCCAACTTTGACTCTTGGGTGGTAGTGTGGAAGTTGTAGCTGCAATGGGAGATTTGGTTGTGTTTGTTTTGTAGATCTTGTGTTGTTATTATGGCTGCATCCACCATTGCAACAACCTCTCAATTGGACATTGAGAAGTTCAACGGAACAGGGTATGAGTTGTGGAAGCTGAAAATGGAAGATTTGTTGGAAGAAAGAAACTAATAGTTAGCTGTCCAAAAAGAGAAGAAACTTGATGATGTCTCTCAAGATGAGTGGGATAGACTGGATAAGAAGGCATGGGGAACCATCTGATTGTGTCTTTTAGACTCTATCCTATTGAATGCCACAAAAGAAGAGACTACATACAAATTGTGGAAACAGTTGGGTGAGATCTATCAAGCCAAGAGTATGGTAAATAAACTTTATTTAAAAAGAAAATTGTTTTCCATGAAAATGAAAGAGAGTGAGTCAGTTGCAGAGCATTTAAATTCTTTTAATTTATTGGTGAGTCAGCTTGATTCAGTAGATGTTGAGGCTAGTGAGGAAGATAAATGTATCTTACTTCTATGTTCTTTACCTGAGTCTTGGGAGAATGTTATCTTTGCTATCACTGCTAACCTTGCGGATCTGAAGTTAGATGCTCTTGTTTCAGTGCTACTTTAACATGAATTGAGGAAGAAGAGTTCAGATAGTTCAGGGGATGCTTTCAGTGTCAGGGGAAGGTCTAAGGAAAGGGGACCTAAAGGAGATTAGAATGGGGCTAAGGACAAGTCCAAGGGCTGGTCTAAGACTCCTAGTAAAAAGAACAGAGTTAAGTGTTGGAAATACGGTAAAAGGGGACATGTGAAGGAGTGCAGAAATCCCAAGAAACAGTGGGAGAGTGCTTCAGATAAGTCCTCGAATGCAGGTGAAGAAGTTTTACTTTCTGCATGTAATCTTGTTTCTAATAATAACTAGTTGGTTGACTCAGGATGCTCATTTCATATGACCCCGCATAAGGAATGGTTCTCCACATATGAATAATATGATGGAGGTAATATCTACCTTGGTGACAACTCTACATATCCAATTGTCAGGAAAGGAAAGGTATTGTTGTGTTTTAGTGATGGGAGGATTAAAACCCTCCCTGGTGTTTTGCATGTTCCTAGATTAGCTAGAAATCTGATTTTAGTTTTGAAGTTGAATGATTTGGGAATGCATGTGACATTTGAAAAGCATGACTAAAGATTGGTGAGAGGGAACTTGGTGGTGGCGAAAGGGAAGAGATTTGAGAATTTGTTTAATCTTGAAGCCACTACAGTTTGTAATGCCTCCTATGTATCTGAGGCCACTACTGAAAATACATGTATGTTGTGGCACTGCAGATTGGGCCACACAAGTAATAATGTACTGAAAACTATTAAGAATAAAGAATTGTTGGATGGTTTCTCTTATTTTGATGAGCACTTTGATTTTTGTGAGCATTGTGTGTTTGGTAAATAAAATAAAAAATCATTTCCTTCAGGAAGCAATAGAGAAAAAGAGAAGTTAGAAATTATTCATATGGATGTGTTTGGACCTGTAGATAATGAATCTATTAGAAAATCTCATTATTTTGTAACCTTCATTGATGATGTATCCAAATTTACATGGATTTATTTTGTGAAGCATAAATCTGAAGTTTTCACTAAGTTTAAGGAATTCAAAGTCTTAGTAGAGAACCAATCAGGTTTAAAGATAAAAATATTAAGATCTGAAAATGGAGGGGAATATTGCTCTAAGGAATTTGATGAGTTTTGCAAGCATGTAGGTATAATCAGACAAAAGACAACTCTGTATACACCACAACAAAATGGTGTTGTAGACAGGATGAACTGAACAATTATGGAAAGGGCTAGAAGTATGCTTAGTGATGCACAGTTGGATAAATGCTTTTGGTCAGAGGCTGTGTGTACTGCTTTCTACTTGATAAATAGATCTCCTTGTAAGGCTCTTGATTTGACACCTTATGAAGTGTGGACAGGTAAGAAACCTTCTGTTTCACATTTAAGGGTTTTTGGCTGTGAGGCTTTTGTTCATGTGGCTAAGGAAAAGTGATCTAAGTTGGATCCAAAGGCTAAAAAATGTACATTTATTGGATATGGTGATAATGTGAAAGGTTATAAGCTTTGGAATCCACTAACCTGCAAGATTATCTTTTCTAGAGATGTTATTTTTAGGGAACTTAGAGCTATTTCTGAACCTGAGTAGCCAAAAGAAAAAGATGAAAAAGTCAAGAAGGTGCACTTTGATTTAGAGAAGCAAGGTGTGCCTCAGGAAGAACAAAATGATGGATTGGGGGGTGAAGAAGAAGAAGAAAATTTGAGTAGTTCTGATGAAGATGAGTCTGTTGTTATAAAAGAAGTTGGTGCAGATGATCATGCAGAAGAACAAGTTGAGACTCTTACTCCACCCTTGAGGAGATCCACAAGACAAAAGAATCCAGTTGACAGGTATAGCCCACCAGATTTCCATTGTGTATATGTTTTATTGAGTCCTAACGATGAACCTAGATCCTATAGGGAAGCTATTTTTGTGGATGATAGTGAGTCTTGACAGCTAGCCATGTAGGAGGAGATGATGGCTTTAGACTCTAATAACACCTGGGATCTTGTTCATTTGCCCAAAGGAAGAATGGCCATAGGTTGTAAGTGGGTCTTCAAGAAGAAGTTTGGAGCAGAAAGGTCATTAGAGAAGTACAAGGCTAGACTGGTAGCTAAGGGCTACTCCCAGAGAGAGGGAGATGATTTTGGTGAGATATTCTCTCCTAGTGCTAAATTGACTTCTATTAGATTTCTCTTATGCATTGCTACATCTTATGATTAAGAGATCTAGCAAATGGATGTTAATACTGCGTTCTTGCATGGAGATCTTGAAGAAGAAATTTATATGCAACAACCTACAAGTTTTGAGGTAAAAGGAAAAGAACATTGGGTATGCAGGTTAAACAAGTCTCTTTATAGTCTGAAATAGTCCCCTAGAATGTGGTATCAAAACTTTGATTCATTTGTTTTGAAATTGGGTTTTGTTAGAAGCGAGGAGGATCAGTGTGTTTACATTCATTGTGATGATGATTCTATACTGGTTATTGCTTTGTATGTTGATGACATGTTTTTCAGCAATACTAAGGGTATGGTCAGTGAGCTTAAAGCCCAACTTTCAGGTGCATTTGAGATGAAGGATCTTGGTACTATAAGGTATATTTTGGGAATGGAGATTAGGAGGGACATAGTTAACAAAAAGCTTTGGTTGTCACAAAGTAAGTATGTGAATGCTATTTTGTAGAGGTTTAGTTTGCAGGACTGCAACCCAGTTAGAGTTCCTTTACCCATTGGTACTAAGAATTTATTAGATATATGTACAAAGACTAAGGATGATCTTGAGGATATGTCTAATGTGCCATATGCTAGTGTTGTAGAGAGTTTGATGTATGCAATGGTTTGTAGTAGACCAGATATTGCCCAAGCAGTGGGAGTTTTGAGCAGATTTATGTCTAACCCTGGTAGACAGCATTGGAACTATGCAAAGAGAGTGTTTAAATATCTTGCAGGTACTCCTGATCATTGTTTAGTTTATTCTAGTACTGATAGTGCTAATAAATCTTTGGACATGCAAGGTTTTGTTGATGCAGATTGGGCAGGTGACTTGGATAGTCGAAGGTCCACTAGTGGCTATGTGTTTACTTTGTTTGGAGGTGTAGTGAGTTGGATGAGTAAGAGGCAACCCATAGTTGCTTTGTCCACCACAGAAGTAGAGTATATGGCTGTAACTCATGTCTCTAAGGAGGCAGATTGGTTGAGGAGACTATGTATAGGTATTGGTTTGGATTGCAAGAACATTTAGATTGGTTGGGATAGCGAGAGTGCTATCTATTTGGATAAGAATCCCATGTATCATGCTTGAACTAAGCATGTTGATGTTCAATATCACTTTGTTTGAGAGTTAATTGCAAATGGAGAGATTGAGCTAAAGAAGATAGACAATCAGGAGAATGTTTTAGATTCATTGACCAAGCCTATGAGCATAGAGAAGTTCATGTGGTGCAGAGAGGCCATGGGCCTTGTTTCTAGTGCCTGATTATTTTTTCATTTGATTTCGTATGGGTTGATTTACAATGTATAATGTCAAGTGGGAGAATGTTGGGATAAGGTGCCATTAACCTTGTAAATCCCAATATTATATTTATTCCATTTTCTTTTATAATTTGTAATTACCCATAAGGGATGTACAAGTTTCACCGGCAGTGGTAAAAATAATTTACTATCCACGGTAATTTCTGAGTTACTGCATGGTAAGTCCCAGAATTACTGGCAGTAGTTACAGGATGTCATTTACTATGGTAAATGGTAATTGGTCAAAGTGGGGTGCACATGTGGAGGAATAATCTATTTTTAGTGTTATGATGCACGTCATAAATGTTGTAAGAATGTGTAAGAGATTCTATGACAACTGTAAGTTGTCATAAGAATCTATGACACTAATAATAGTATATGACGTGTCATAAGATGCTGTAATTGGATATTTTTGGCCCCAAGACATTCAAGCTTGCATGGGCACATTTTTCCAAGTGTAGGATGCATGTATGACAACATTTATGACCCTGTAAGAGCCTATTCTTGGCCATGGACGCCCAAGGTTGTATTGTTGACTCTTGACAAGTGTTATGAGCTTGTAAGAAGTCATTTAATGTCTTTAGGTTGTGTAAATTCTATATTAACCATAGCATAGTAGATGAGATGTGTATATAACAGTTTACAGGTACCCAGGTTCTGCCAGAGTGAAGGTTGGAGGACAGAGGAAGTGAATGTATTTGTAATCTCTTTTTGTGAAGATAATACAACTTGACCTCTTTTCTTGGTGGAGTTTTTTACTCGAAATGGTTTTCTCCATGTTAAAAACTTGTGTTATGTGCTTCATTATGCTTTTGGTATATTTCTGTATTGTGGGTTTATGTTTTGTTACAATCTCCATTGTTAATGCACACTTAAAAGATTGCTGAAATTTATTCGAATCAAATTTCCATTGAAGTAGTGTTGATTTCATTTCTAACATAATACAACCACTAGAGTTAATGAATCCATGGGAGGTGGTAAAACCTTGTCATGAACCCAAGCATTGTGCTGCACAACACAAGGAGACCAAGGATGCATACCTTGCAACAATATCCTTGCATGAGTGAGTGGTTCAAACTTGTGACCCATGCTCTGATACAAATTATTGGAAAGATGGTTTCCATTGTACCAAAAGATCAACCCGTTAATGTTTGATACAACTGCTAGAGTTAATGAATTCATAGGAGGTGGTTAAGCCTTTTCATGAACTCAAGTGTTGCACTGCACAACACAAGGAGACCAAGGGTGCACACCTTGCAATAAGGTTTACCTCCAAATCCTACTTTATTTGTATTTTATTATCAGCTAATTTGGTTTTGATCTAGATTCCATATAATATAGTTTTTCAATTTATTAGACACTAGATCTACTTGTTATCTACTAATTCAACATTGATTGGATATGTATATTATAATCTATCATTTTGGCATTAGTCGGACCTGTTGTGCATTCTCTGCGAGTTCGATATTATTGTGAGCTATGTAGCTTGCCACCAATGAGTTGTATTAGTTTGCTTATTTCCTACATCCCAACTTTCATATGCTATCACCTTGCCCACATTGGGATCTTAATGATAAAAAAGGGCTCAAGTTTGTGTTGATTTTGAAAATTTGGTGAATTTTGGCTAACGATTTGGTTAGCGAAATAGGATGTCTCATTACCCTAATGAGGACAAAATAATTAATCAATACAAATGAATACATATTTCAAACATTATGACTTGCAAGGTGCATGACACACCTAATCCCAACACTATTGCTCTCCAATGGGTAGGATTTTTCTTTTGATCAAATGCGGAATGCCCCAAAAAACTATTAGCATTTTAATTTTTCCTTTTCAAGATAGCTCAAACTGTAACAATATGTGAGGAAATCCTCTCTTGAAATTTGTAAGGGAGGCTCCCAATATCGTCTACTCCTAAATTCTAAAATAAAGAAACTAGATTGTTACTTATGAACACTATAGAATTATCTTATGAGAGTTTGTAAAAAAAAAGCTTGAAAACAAGCTAGACCTATATTTTTGATCTTGAAGGGAGAAGCACAAGACTAAAAGTACTTATCTCACTACAATTTTTTTCCTATTTATGCAAGTGAATAAAAAGATGAACTAAAAATGAAACACTATTAATGGTTAAAGTAGATAACAATGAATTAGTTTAAACAATAGGATTTGATTTAACATAAGAAACATTCCACAAATAAGGCAAAACATCATATGAGATTCAAGACAAAAATTCTTAAAAGCATGCAAACCTACTGATTAAGAGTAAAGGACACATGTTCAGCAAAGTTGAACTCAAATCTTCTTATTATTGACTTCTCGAATCTCGACACAATAAATAGAATTTGGAGTTGAATGAAAACCTATGCAGCATAAGTCTCAAACGAAACTCATTATTTTTCTATGTTCTTGAGGAACTTATTTATAAACTCTCTAAGAGAAGCTTCTAAGGAAAATAATAATAAAATTCTACCTTAAAGCTACTTTAAAACAACCCTAATCCCTATTCTCTACAAAAGAGGCAATAAAACACTTAGTAGCTTAAAATAGGCTTTCATCTACTTTAAATCTAATTTCTTCTTCAAACAGGTCACCTATATCAAAGAAGGGTTGAGATTCAATGCATTTTTTGTGCTTTGCAAGACTTTGTCTTGGCGCTGATTTCTTAATTGAGCAACTTGTTTATAAATGGTTGACCTTTAGATGGCTTTGCCATCATGAAAGTGTGCCATAGTACTACTTATAACCCTTTTTCATATTTGGCAGAGACCACTAAAGAAATTGCCATGCTAGGTGCTAATTTCAATTGGCAATGCCACTTAGAAAGTTTGCTTTATGACTCGGGTGCTATTTTATGAAGTCTTAGATAGCATGGTCACCATTTGAAAGTGGAGTTGTCAAATGAGAAACACAACATAACTTAAGTGTTGAAGTTCTTTCTATTTGTCATGCCTTTACCATTTTATTGATAGTAGCATTGCTCTTTTGATGTGGCATTACCATGTCATTTAAGTGCACCTTTTTTTAAAGTTTCAACTAATTTTTGCTGATTGTGACTTTGCAATCACTTAGCCACTTAAGTTTTCATTGCTCATTAGCATCACCACTAAAAAGATGCAACTTTCATGCTTAGTATTTATTGTTGCAAATATGTGCCTAATCGGTGTTGTCATTGATGTCAACATATCCTTGTTGTCATTGGTGTCAACTGTACTTGTTTAGAAGACCTGTATGTTGAGGATATTGAGAAAATTAGCCTCTCTAGAAGAGACAAGTGAGTTACACATTTCTTTGTAAAGGATAGTGAAGACAGTGCAGTTCAGTGAAGTAGTCTACTCTGTATTCCTAGTAAGATGAAGATCAGAGTCTGCGGATCAAAAGGTTATGTAGAGGATAGTCTGAAGCTTCTCCAGTCGAGATTTGATAGGTCCGCATGAAGGATTAATGAAGTTATGGCCATCTAAGTAGAACCAGGTTTTACAGTGTTCAGAGGTTACAAAATATGATCTAGATTGATCTACATTGAAATATTATGGTCTACAGATCCAGAGGTATGTTTGGGATGTTAGTGTGTATCCTCATCTCAAGTGGTTCATGGTTTGGAGGTTTGTATGCAATCTTTCTAGTATGACAGTCATGGTCGTCAGTGTTCTTGAGGTTCCAGATGAAGGTGCAAGTGTTTCTGGTGATCAGAGGTGGTGAGATTGTTCTTGTTGATTTCATTGGGCTTGTGGAGGTCTTTGGATCATGTTCCTATTATGTTAGTGGTCCGCATTGAGGATTGAGTTTGCAATTGAAGATTCCTTCTTGGGTGTTGTTGTTCTTCTCAGTCTTGGCCAATCGAATGCTTTGTGCATGTTGCAGATGATCTAAGAGATGTTCTAAGAAGTATGGCATGTTGTCCAAGGAAGATTTGGGTCCCAGCTATATTTGGCCGACAGTATAATGATTCGCATTAAGTCAAATGTTTGTAGTGCCAACCTTGATGTTTATTCCAAGGTTGATGAAGCATATAAATATGAGCGGTTGAGTTGTGGAAATGTATCCTTTTGCAAAAATGATAAGATCCTAAGAAAGGAAAAAGGTAGAGTAGAGAAGAGGAACAATAAAAGCGGAAGAGAAGTAAAGGATGAAGAGATAGAGAAGAAGTGTTTGGGGGTAGAGAAGAAGTATTGTGTGCTATAATGGAACTGACCTTGGCAAGAAGAAGATGATGTTTTCTAGTTCAATCTTTCTGTGATAAACTTATAAATGTTTATGTAGGTAGTGAGCCTCTTTGAGCAGTGACCTCTGGGCAGTGCACCCTGAAGGCATGTGCCTTCCTCATTTTCTATTATTTTAACAGAGAATAAATCTTGTGGGTTAACCCCCACCTTGGTTTTTCCCTTAACCAAGTTTCCACATAAAAATCTTGGTGTTATGTGTGTTAATTTTGTTTCCGCTCATGTGTTGTTGATTTATTCTTTCATGGTTATATCATTCATCTAATAATAAGTGGTAAATAAGTTTAATTGCAAAAAAGGATACAAGTTTTTGTGACAACTGATTCACCCCCCTCTCAGTTGTCTGTCCTAATTTCAACAATTGGTATCAGAGCCGGTTCCTCTAAAAGAAGGTTGATCTCTTGAGGAGATCTAGGATGTCGACTTACAAGAAGGATAGTCTGGGATTTGATGGAACAAATTGCTCTCTTTGGAAGAGTCGCATGGAGTTCCACTTGCAATGCATGGGTGATGCTTATTGGTTAATATTTAAGGATGAGTATAAACCTCTGGAGAAAGGTCCTTCAACTCCAGATGAAGTCAAAAATGCTAAAAACAACATTCAGGCTAAAGAAGCATTATTGAGTGCCCTGACTGATACAGAAATGACAAATGCCCTAGAATTAAAAATTGCTCATGAAATCTAGAAGTTGGAAGCTCTATATGAAGGTGATGAATATGTCAAATGTACTAAGTTGCAGAGTCTGAAGGGTAGATATGAAAATTTGAGGATGAGTGAAGATGAAAACATCACTTCCTACATGTAGAAGGTGAATGAACTTGTGTGCAGTATTAGGTGTGTTGGTAGAAAACTGGAAGAATCAAGATTATTGCCAAAGTGCTTAGATCCTTACCTACTTCATACAAGCATAGAGTTGCTGCTCTTGAGGAAATCATGACTGTGATGATTGTTACAAGAGATCAGTTGGTTGGCAAGCTCTCAGCATTTGAAATGAGTGAGTTTGGTGATTCTCTTCCCAAATTTGAATCTACATTTAAGGCCAGTGTTTTTGGAAATCAAAGATTTGATCCAGGTGAAAGCTCTTCAAGAAGACTAACTAGATTTGAGAGGGCAAGGAAGGATCTTGAAGAAGATGAATCAAAGCTTTAAGAACTTGAAGCCCTTTTTGCCAAAAGACTACCAGGAGGATCCGATAAGTATGAAGGAAAGTTTCCTTCAAATGTTTGCCTTGCAATAAGATTGGTCATTTTGCATCAAGATGTTTGGAGAGGGTTTCAAAGCCAAACCCTAATAGACCTAGGGTTCAGAAGAAATGCTACTATGTCCAAGAAGCCACTAAAGAAGAAGTCACTGATGATGAATCTGATAAAGGAAGTACCTCAAGAAATGAATGGGTGTTCATTGCCATCAAAGAAGAAGATCCGGTGCCTATTGAATCTGCTAGCTGTGTGAATGTGGAAAGAGCCTTAGCTGCTAAGGTTGAAGAAAAGGATGAATGGGTAATTGATAGTGGATGCTCTCATCATATGATAGGTGATAAGAGTAAGTTTATTTTATGGAAAAGTATGAAGGTGGAATTGTGAAGTTTGGAGACAATTCATCTGGTAGAATCCATGGTAGAGGATCCATCTCTCTTGATGGTAAGAATAGCACTAATGATGTTTTGTAAGTAGAAGGGCTGAAACATAATCTTCTCAATGTTGGACAGTTGGTTGACAAGGGATATGATCTCCGATTCAAGGATGGAAAATGCAAAATATTGGAAATCTCTAAAACTAAAATTGCATCTAGTACACAGACTAGAGGTAACATCTTTCATTTAAGTAGTATTGGTAAAAGTTGTTTGATTGCTTAGATTGATTAGTGTTGGCTATGGCATAGAAGAATGTGTCATGTAAACTTTGATAACATTGTCAAGATAAGTAACACTCAGGCTGTAAGAGATCTTCCAAAGCTTGTAAAACCTACTAATAGCATGTGTAAGGAATGTTAGTTGGCCAAATAGAGCAGAACTACATTCAAAAGTAAAGAACAACTTTCAAGTGGATTATTGGAACTTGTGTACACTAATTTGTGTGGTCTTGCCAGAGTTAGGAGTTTTCAAGGAGAGAGATACTTTATGTTGCTGATTGATGATTACTCTCGGATGATGTGGGTCACTTTCTTGAGAGAGAAATCAGAGGCTCTTAACAAATTCAAGGTGTTCAAGGCTAGGGTGGAAAATGAGATTGGTGTAAAGATAAAGTGTCTGAGATCTGATAGAGGTGGAGAATTTACATTTGGTGAGTTTAATGCATTTTGTGAAGAGCATGGAATAAGAAGACAATTATCTTCTCCTAGGACTCCTTAGCAGAATCGAGTTGTGGAAAGGAAGAATTAGACTATTCAAGAGGCTTCTAAAAGCATGATGATGGTGGTAAATGTTCCACATATCTATTGGAGAGAGGCTGTGAGTACTATTGTCTACACTCTTAACTAGGTGCAGATCAAAGGTAATACTGATAAAACACCCTATGAACCATGGTTTGGTAATGCTCCTACTGTGAAATACTTTAGAGTTTTTGGTCATAAATGCTATATCAAGAGAGATGAAGATCTAGGCAAGTTTGATACAAGAAGTGATGAAGGAATATTTTTGGGTTATTCTAACCAAAGCAAGGCATACAGGTGCTTTAACAAGAGATTGAAAAAGATTGTTGAAAGTGCTAATTTCAAGGTTGATGAAGGCATGGAGAGACCCTCCAAGTCTTGTGGATATGAATTAGATGATGAAAAGCAAGTTCAAGCTCAATCTCATATTCATATTGCTCCAGAGATTCTAGTGAATCAAGAAGTTAATGCAAATGTTGAGGAACAAGTTCAAGAATTAGAAGTTGAAGAAAATCCCAAAACTCCCAGGTATGTAAGATTGAATCATTCTAAAAATTAGATCATAGGAGATACAAATAAAGGTTTTCAAACTAGAAGAAGAATTGCTGACAAAAAAGAGGAGTATTGTCTGATTTCAAAGATTGAACCAAAATCAGTGAATGAAGCTTGTAATGATGAAAGTTGGGTAAAAGCAATGGAAGAAGAATTAATGCAAATTGAAAAGAATCATACTTGGGATCTTGTTCCTAGACCTAAAAATAAAAATGTAATTGGAACTAAATGGGTCTTCCAGAATAAATTGAATGAAGATGGTGAAGTTGTGAGAAATAAAGAAAGATTGGTGTGCAAAGGATATTCTTAGGTAGAGGGAATTGATTTTGAAGAAACTTTTGCTCTAGTGGCAAGAATTGAAGTAGTTAGATTATTTCTTGCTTTTGCTACTTACAAAGATTTCAAAGTTTACTAGATGGATGTCAAGTCAGCATTCCTAAATGGAGATTTGGAAGAAGAGCTCTACATTGAGCAACCAGAAGGATTCCAGTTATCTAATCAAGGAGATAAGTATGCAGACTAAAGAAAGCATTATATGGACTTAAACAAGCCCCAAGAGCCTAGTATGCAAAATTAGATAAGTATATGCTAAAGTTAGGCTTTAACAAAGGCACTATTGACAGTAATCTTTATTTCAAGATTGATCATGAACACATCGTGATTGTTGAGGTATTTGTTGATGACATCATTTTTGATGGAAATGAGAGTATGTGTAAAAAATTTGTTGATCAGATGCAAAGTGAATTTGAGATGTCCATGCTGGGTGAAATGAATTTCTTCTTAGGTTAGCAAATCATTCAGTCAGAAAAAGGCATCATCATATCTTAGTCTAAGTATGTGAAAGAGTTGTTAAAAAGTTTAGAATGGAGGATTCAAAACCAGTGAGTACTCCTATGGTAACTGGATACAAGTTGAGTAAAGATGATGATTCCCCTAAGGCAGATTAGAAAAGATATAGATCTGATTAAAGGATTGCTTTATCTGACTCATACCAAACCTGATATTATGAATGCAGTTGGTCTTGTTGCTAGATTTCAAACTGATCCTAGAGATTCTCATGTTGTAGCAGTCAAAAGAATTTTTAGATATCTAAAGGGAACTTCTGACTATGGATTATGGTATCCCAAGGGTGATGATTTCACTCTTCATGCATATACAAATGCTGATTGGGCAGGAGATGTGGACAATAGGAAGAGTATTAGTGGAGGCGCATTTTTCTTGGGAAAAAGATTAGTTTCTTGGTTGAGCAAAAAATAGGAGGCAATATCTCTGTCTATTGTAGAGGCAGAGTATATAGCAGCAACAAGTAATTATACTTAAGTTTTGTGGAATCAGAGTTGTGTTTGAAGAACCTGTTACAATCTTTTGTGATAATTCAAGTGCAATAAACATTTCAAAGAATCTAGTGTTGCATTAAAAAACAAAGCATATATCCATCAAGTTTCACTTTTTGAGAGAGAAGGTAAATGAGAATGAAGTCAGATTGGAGTTTGTCTCTTCAAAGGATCAGATTAAGGATATCTTCACTAAGCCTCTACCTAAGGATACTTTTGAATATCTTAGAATGATGCTAGGGGTTATTACCCCTCCTATTCAGAACTAAGGTGCACTAATGTGCATCAGTCTGGTGGAATTCACAGTCATATCTTGTGATCTAGATTGGTTTTAAGGAGTTGCTACTTAGGGGGAGTAGTTAGTGTAGACACCTAAAATTGACTCATTATCACTACCATTCAAATATCGCATTATCCATCATTTGCATTTGTCTAACACACTTGAGCAATATCCCTAACACATCTATTTCTTCTATTAATTAAATAAATTTATATTTATTTAATTAATTCATTAGCTATTTCTTCTATTTTCCTCTAAGCTATAATTAAACAATCTTTAATTATTTAATTATCTTCATTCTTCTATTTTTAATTAAATAAAGTTTATTTATTTAATTAAAAATTCCTGTCATAAACCCACTTTCCAATTAATTAAATAAATTTTATTTATTTAATTAATTTCTCTTATCATTTATCTTATGAGCCGATATGTATGCCTCTTTCGTTTAAAAAAGATAATTGGTACTACTTTCACATGTAGTACTTTTTATGTACACGGTCACACATAAGCCTTATCTTTCCTCCACTTGTCATCTACACACTCACCTATGATCATCATTTAATCTTAGCCATTCACATAGCCACCGAATCTCCACCGTTGATTGATTTTGGTTGAGTTCTATATAAACACCCTCTCATTTCATATTACATCTATCCAGCATTCATATAGCATCTACATTATCATCCTAAGAATATTGAGCACTTCAATAGTCATATCATCCATTTGAGTTTATCATCATTATCATTCATTCATCATGGTAGCTTTTATCTTCATAATTATTCATTGTTGAAGAAGCAATCCACATCATAAACAAGGAATCACACAATCTAGGTGATATTATGCTTGAATTGCATGCTTTTTGATTTCATTTGGATTAGATTCTTTGATGATGGTAGGGTTAAGTTTTCATGGCTATGCTTGATCTTATTAACCTGATTTTTTACCTATCACATTCTGGCACGCCTGGTGGGACCCACGTCCTTGATTGACTTTGCTATTTGAAGTTGTTTTTGTGAAGATCAAATTTTCCAAGTGCTTACGGCAAGTTCTAGTCACTTTTTAGTGAAAACCAATTGCTGTCTGAATATACGCATCACTTTTGAGCTGAATTCTGCCACTTTTAGCATTTTCTGGATTGCTTCTGAGTGAATAGTAGTCGCTTCCTATCGGTTTTACATCGCTTATACACTAACAGTGGTAGCTTATGTCCTTATTTGAATCGCTTTTAATCTGACAGTGATCACCTTTAGCTAATTGAATTGCTTATTGCAAAACTAGGATTTTTTTTGTATTCTATTTGTCTAGCAGATCTAAGTCACTTATGATCCTTAACTAGTCATTTCCTACTTTTTTGCATCACTTGTGAGATTTATCAATCCACATCTAGCATCATAGGAACCGCTTATGATTTGTAACATTTCACCTGTGGTAGAATATAGTTCACTTTTGATCAACAGTTGATCACCTTTGGTAAACTGTGTCATTTTCAGTCTTTTTCATTTGTAGTTTGGTTTTCTTGACTACTAATTGGGTATTTGTGCAACATCTTATCGATTGTCCAAGAAACGAAGGTTATCAAACTACTAACATATCTGTTGCAGCTTCGATCAGTCCAAGACTTGTGATTTTTCAATAAATTAGGAACATTTGGGCTTGGTGCTTAAAATGAATAATTGCTTGTTCCATGCATGATTTATCCTTTTTGATTGCTTGCACGTTCTTGATTATAACCCGAATTTAATAACAAAAGTATCCTCTATCCTTGCCTATCAAATGGATCTTGGGTGTATGAGAACTTGTTATTATCTTTAGAGGGCCTACCTTCCCAGTGTGAGAAGAGATACGACCCAAGTGGTAATGGGCTAAAGCCAAGTCCTTCCGAACTGCTATATAAGAAAAGTGTTTGTGTCGAAAGCCACAAACAATGGATGTTGTTGTGTTATACCAATAGCCAACCTCCCCCAAAACCCTCCAAGGCGTAACCCTTGAAGGCTGGGAGATTCCTTAACAGAGAGTAGCACTGTCACATGTATAGCCACTCGAACGAATGTCCTTATTAGCAACTTTGTACAGTAGCTAAAAATATTCTATTTGTTGATGCAAAAGGTGGGACCTTTGAAGCCACCCCAATTCACGTGGTTCTTAGAAGAGATAGTAGGGACAATCCTAAGGTTTGGTGGGGGGACAAGCCTTGGGAAACCTAGATCTTGGCATGCATGAGAAGTGTGTGTCGTGGAGAGGAGCCGATGCTACCAAGATCCTGAAGCTATCTGCTTTAAATAAGCATGGCCAGGGGACTCAACAAATACAGTCCTTTCCTAGCCTAGGTTGTACAAGTTTGTGATTGTTGTGAGTGTGAGTGATTGCAATTACTATTTCTTGTCAAAAAACCACAAATCAGACATATTTCCTGATAGACACAGTTGCTTCTGAGCTTAAACTGCCCGCATATAGACAATTGGATCACCTTTAAACAATAATCAGTCACTTTTTTGCCTAAATTGGATCACCTTTAAACAACAATTAGCCACTTTTTGCCTAAATCAGATCACTTTTAAACAATAGTCAGCCACCTCTGGTCTAAACTGCATCACCTCTGATCAATAGTAAATCACTTTTGAGTCAATACTAGTCACCTGTGGAACATTGTAACCTGCTATCAGAACTAAAACCAAATTGCATTTGAGCTATTACCAGTCACCTTTGACCTTTTCTGCATCACATATGAGCTATTACTTGTCGCCTGTGGTCAAATACTAGCAAATCTTAGTGACTCAGTTGAATCAGCCACAAGTCTAGCTTGTTCAGCCTCAGCATTAGCTTTTAGACCTGTCTCTGATCATTAGCGGATACTTGGACTTTGTCTCTTGCTTTGAGTTTACCAACCAATCAAATTTAATGAGATTTTCATCTTCTTGAGATCCCAAACTAGCAAACCAAACATTAAATCAATCAATCTAATCAATCAACAAAACATCATCTCTCAGCTTTAGCTTCAACAACATCAGCAACATAGAAAACTTAGCAAACAACTTTTCCCTTGAGTGTGTGAGCTATTCTCTAGGGAAGTCCAACCCAACAACAAAGCAAATAGCCAACCAAGCAAACCAACAACAAAGAAAACAACCAACCAAGCAAACCAACAACCAACAACCAGCAACCAAACAATCAGCACACTATCATCTTTTGGGTCTCAAAACCTTGACAAGCTAAAGTTCAGTTTTCATTCATCATGCCTCAAACTAGGAGTCAATATAGAGCTGAAATGGTAGCCAAATTGTGAACTAAAACATAAGCCAAATTGTAAGGTGAGATGGAAGCTAAGATGCAACAATCTAGATCAACACCTCTTAGAGACGCGACTCAATTTATGACTGGTATGCCTCCTCATATGTTTATGCCTCATGGGTATACCATTGGAGAGTCATCTTCACAACAAGTACAACCTCAAACATTTTTGGAGACTTATGAGGAACAATCCCAAGATGACTTATCAAAATTTTAGGATACACATGTATGGGATCAAGTTGAGAGACTTGTCTTATCTGAGCCTAATTGCTACTTCTTGCAATTGATCACATGGGTGCTAAATTACCAAGAGAATTTGACATATCCGCTATTAGAGAGCACGATCCAAACACTCCTGCTGTTGTTGGAAAGGGACCATCCACTATAGTCACACCATGGCCTATCATATCACAAACTCCATCTTCAAACACATCTCTTTCACTGCTTATTATTACTTCATTTGATCCACCATGTGCTGAGTACACTCTAGAACCTTTGATAATGCCAACCAATGTGCTCCCTTTTATTTCACAAAATTTGAACATTCCACCTATCCATGTTCCTCAACATACTCCTCCTACCATGACCGTTTCCATGCCTCAAGTAACACAAGTTGTCCATATGGCCCAAGTGCAAATGCCCCAAACATCACAAGCTATCCCCATATCCCATAGTGCACAAGCTTCCCAAACTATCCAAACAACACCAATGGTCCTAGCTTCACAACCATTACAACCTGTTATATCCCATGTAGATAGCATAGCTCATATACCTACTAATCCATCCAATACATCATATAATCCCAATGTTAGTCTCATTGACATGAGTGACCCTCCTATTGTTTCTCAAGCCAATCCTAGCACTACGGTCACTTATGTTGAGCAACTTATGTCCATTCCATCATCTTCTTACAATCCTTCACAACCTATCAAGCCATCTTATGCTACCCAAGGTTTTCCTATTGTCACCCAACACATGACGCATATCAATCCTCATGTTGTCCAAAATACAAATCCAAGTGTCCATCCTTCTTTCACATCCACCAATCCTTCCATCACTTACCATGTTACAAACCCAACTCCAAATTCACAACCATTAACTAGTGTCATTCCATCTTCCACTTCTCATGTGATGTAAAATCTTGCTGCTAATTCATCACAATATACCCAACCACCGCTTGTGTCTCAAAGACAACACTCCTCAACTACATATGTGTCACATACCAATCCTTTGACATACATTGTGAGTACGTAAACTCAACAAACGGTCATGACTTCATATATCCCACAACAACAACCTCAAATACATCATACCATGTTTCACCCCCTTTGCAACAACAACAATTATCTTCAGCAGATGTTCAATGAATGATCAACCAAGCAGTAGGACAAGGCAAGAAGACATTTTCTTTAGAAAACATATGCACTTATCCGTTTGACAAGTCACTTCATATGACACCTTTTCCGCCACAGTTTGAAATTCCACAATTTGACAAGTACAAAGGAAAAGGAAATCTAGAAGACCATCTTAGAGCATTCTTTGTGGCATGTCTCGATGTTGCTGATACCTATCTTTTGAGACTATTTCCTCGAAGCTTAGCAGGACAAGCTCTTGAATGGTTCTCTCATTTACCTCTAGGAATTAAGTCTTTTTTAGAGTTAGCAAATAAGTTTTGATCACACTTTGCTTTTAACATTGAACATGAGGTTAACATGAATGACCTTGTCAACAATAAACAACGCAATGGTGAAGCCTTTTCTTCATTTACTCAACGATGGCGTAATATGGCTAGCAAACTATCATGGAAAATACCTGAAAAGCAACAGCTCAATATCTTTGTTCAAAATATTCATCCTGAGATGTCATTCCAACTACAATTGCAAAGTGCTAGCACCTTTGATGAACTTGTTTCCAAAGGAACCATCATTGAACGAGCTTTAATTACTAAAGGTACTATCAAGATCTTTCGCGATAACAAAGACTATCCTTAAAACACCAATGATAAATCTCGCTTTTGGAACAAAAATAAGAATGTTGTCAATGATGGTGTTGTGGACGCAAAGAACATACAAACTATGAAAGCTCCCATCAACATTCAAGTTGCTTCTACAACAACACAACCTTTTCAATGAACACGACAATGACAAACTTCAAATCTGCGCTGACAATTTACACCATTAGCGGAACCTATGGAGGTTGTCTTTCGAAAGCTTGTCCAAGAGGGCAATATTATGTTACCGGATGCACCACCCAATGGTGAACTTCTCTTCAAAGCTCCTTGGTACAAAGAAAATGAGTATTACGATTACCATAGAGTTAAAGGACACAAAACAAATGGTTGTATGCACTTAAAACATGTTATCCAAGATTGCATTGATCAAAGGTTTAATCAAAATTACACCTTCAACAACTCAACTTGCACAACAATCGACATCGAACTATGATCTAGATGCTTTCAAGAATCCACTTCCATCTCATGAGAAATCAAGTAACTCTCATGCCAAGAATGCTATTCAGTACAACTATGAATCATCTACTATTGGCCACATTGACCATGCTCACATTTCTACCATTACTATCCAAGGCAACGCACCTGACTGTGCTATAACCACCTGAAGAGGTTGAGTTACCATTCAAGGAGCACCTATTTATTCTCCTCGACCATTCTCTAACTATAATATCCTAGATCACCTTGGCAAAACACCTGTGTATATATCCATTCTTGAGTTACTTCGCATATCCCCTACTCACAAAGCTATCCTTGACAAAGCCTTACAAGAATCTTCGGTACCTAATGATATTGATATCACACAATTCCAATATATGGTCACTAGTATTGTAGCCCCTTGTCATTTAACCCTTTTTGACAAAGATCTTCAGCTTTCCATTCACCCTTCACACAACGAAGCCCTCCACATTGAAGTGTTTGTTAAACAATGCCATATCAAACGAATCTTGGTAGATGGTGGAGCTGGTCTTAATATATGTTTCTTGCAATTAATAAAACAATTGGGATATTCTAAGAAAGATGTTGACACCTCCAAAGTTATTACTATCAGAGCATATGATGATGCCGAGAGAGATACTGAAGGGATTATTTACTTGCCTATCCAAGTTGGGCCATTCACTACTGAAACCCATTGTCAGGTTCTTGATATTGACCTTCCTTATAACATCATTCTTGGTCATCCATGGATAGATGCCCCCAAGGCAGTTCCTTCTACATACCATCAATTTCTTAAATTTCCACACAATGGTGTTGAGATTACTATCCATGTTGATCCCAATCCATTTGATTTTTGTCATCCCTTTCAAGCTAAATACCAGAGTCTGAACCACATTCCTATCAACACCAAGGCATATCCATCTTCATCCTATATAGACCCTGTTGGGTCTTTCTCTCTGAATCAGCAAAGGGTTTGCCAATTCCAATGCACAGGCAGATTCAACCAACAAATATAGGAGGTTGCGTGAGCCACCTCCCCTTCGCTTCTAGTTCTATCGCACCAAGGGGGGTATCCCTATAGCTAAAGATTTAACCTTGACTCACCCAATGACAAAAGATTTAACTTTACAACAACAGGTAGAATACTCTCATTTATGGACCAAGATTTTCATGATAGATCACAAGTTTGACAATATTCTTGGACATATCTAACTGGTTGAGGATGGGAGTATGCAGGGGTCCTTTTTCTAATCCTACAACCAAATAGGTTAGAATTATGAAATGATTTGTTTTAACATTTTGGATGCAAGATAGGGGGTTTTGGATCATAACTACTACACAAGGGTAGACCAATGCCTATCTTAGGGCAAGGAGTCAACTAGACATATACATATGAATGATTTGCACAAACACAACAAAGATTCAAGTTTCAAGGGGTTAGATTGGTATTTTCCTTACAAATACCACCCAAGAATGGGTATTTAACTATCTCTACTTACAAACATCCCTACTGCCATGCAATCTTCTTCATACTTGACCTAAAACAATTTAATCCACTCCTTGAATGGAAGTTACAGATCAAGCATGCAATACATACATCTATATCCTAGAATCTAAGTAACCCTTAACAACCAGATTGAAAAGAAGGGATGCATACAACAAATGGAGAGGAACAGCTAAACACATGCAACAAAACATTTTTCATATAAAAATGACATGAAACTGCACATGTATGCAACATGCATTCAAATGCAACTCATAAACTCCAAAATGAGACAAAACAGCCAAAAAGCTCTATTTTTCATTATTTCTCCAAAAAAATTTGCCCAAGTCTTCAACAACCTCTAAAATGAGTAACACAGTTTGCCCTTTATAGCAAGAATGTACACTCAACATTCAAGGTACATGGTCATTTTCAAAATTCTGCCAGATACAGTGCACCATCAGAATGGCACCTAAAACATTCAATGCTCCATGCAGAAAAAGAAGGAAAAGCAGGTGAAATCAGGAGATGTGCCACCGTTTAAAGATTTTCCTCATGAAGAAAGTAGCTATCCTGTCAATAAAGACCCATACCCTTGCAAATTCACCATTAATGGCCAACCTACCCATTTTGGGATACAGCAACAGTTCACGTGTTTTTTGAAGTTCTTCTCGCCTAGAATGTTGTTGTAGATACAAATAAATCCGTCCTTCCTTGGACATCTGAAACAAGGCCGTCGATTCCCCCTCATCACCAAGATCAATGGCTTTAATTCATGCTGAAAAGTTATCAGCTAATGAGATCGTGCCACACAGGTAGCTTTTGCTTCTTTGACTTTTCATATCGTGACATACATTTTGCCTTTTTGCCCTCTTTACCTTTGTATATGCAGTTGTATATAGATACAACTGCCCTGGGACATGTGTCACCCACTGATTGGATCACCATCGCTAAAAAATCACATCTCTAAGTTATCGGGACCCACCACTGCATCCTACTCACCATCAGACCATTACATCAACCTTTGTATCTTGCATTTGTATATGCAATTGCATATACAAACAATCACAATGTATACAAGCGGCGGACCCCAAATTTTCATGAAACAAACTAAAATCACATTCGGGTCTGGTTTGTATCTTTATTCTTTGTATATCGCCTTGTATATCACACATACAATGTGCAATATACAACCCGCGAACCTCAGCCACTTATCCACCACAACAAACTTTTCCTTTTCACATCCGGGTTGTATCTGCACCTTTGTATATCGGCCTTGTATATCGCATATACAATGTGAATATACAAGCAAAACTATATACAATCATTTGTACATTGCAAACATGCATTTGACCCTTGTATGTTAACGTTGTATACTCCCTTGTATCTGCCCTTTGTATGTCTAAACATACAATGCGAATGTACAAGCAAAAGATGCATACAAACATGTCGGCCTTTATCAACTAAACTGCATAACTTTTTGGGTCTGGGCCTTGTATATCAGGAAAGTATATGCCCTTGTATGTGCGATTGTATATGCAAAGATACAATCGCCTATACATGCAATTGGTGGGCCCCAGGCTTTGTATCTCTTGCTTGCACCTGTGACTTGTATATGAGATACAATCGCCCTTGTATGCACCTGCTAGGCCTGATTTAATAATTTTTTGAAGTTTGGGATTGTATATTGTGCTTTGTATGTTACATTGTATATGTCACATACATACAATCCCCCAGATACAACCGTGGGCTCGACCGTAGTTCACAACCTGATTTGAAACCTTTTGAAGTCCGCGTTGTATCTTGCCCGTTGCATGTCTAAACATACAACAACATATACATACAATGCTTTTGATACAACCGTGGAATCTTCCAGGAATATGTGATATACAACCATAGCATATTCTAGGAATGCATCCGAATGCCAAATACAAACCCGATATGCATACAAAGATGCATACAACTATTTCTTCACTTTTCTGAAGCTGATTTGACTTATTTTTCAGGTCCGCCAATGTACATTTACATCTGCACATTAAAAAGGCACATACAAGTGGCCATATACAAAGATACATGCAAACAACTGTGAAGGCCGAAGGACTTAGAATGTTAAGGGTTTAAATAAAAAGACCAACAAATTTTCAAGCTCGAAACCCTAACTCAAGCCATCATCTAGCAAAGCTACTTCCAAGCTCCATATCAAGTACACCTAACATGGTCCTGGTGAATACACATTGCAAGAATCTTGTTGTGTTGGCACCCTTCCCTTATCTCCCAAATCTCATGGTAAACCTTCTACATCCAAGCCAACTTCATTCCCAGCTGTCATCAAAGCCCCACCCACAGTATTCATTAAAGGTGGATTCCTGGATGATGAAGACATTAATGATATTAAGTCTTGGATATTCTTTGATGAAAATGACCAAGTACAACTGGAAGTGGAAAGATATAAAAATGGGTTCCAAATCATAAAGAACATGGGCTAACAAGGACATGGTGGATTGGGATCATAGGAACAAGGACCTATTGAACCTATTATTGTGTCTAAGAAGTTTAATAAGCAAGGCCTTGGTTATCAGCCGGAGGTACCACAACCCAAAGACATTAAGTGTATTTCTGATAAAGACATTAAGTGTATTTCTGATATTGACACTGGACCCTCCTCGGCAGGAGAGACTTCTAGTTTGGATACTATCAATGACTCCTCCCTTCATATTATTGACCTTTTTCAAGAAAACTCCATCTTCATGATTTCCACAACTTCTTCTAGCCACAACCATTCTTTTGTTACCCTTTCACTCGTATATCTTGACCTTGTTGATTGGGACCAATAGGGGGCACTGATATTAAATACATTTGAAAATGATGAAGCTATTGTAGAATTCATGGGCTTACGACAAGGCATCCCATTGGGTGATCACAAAGCAGGTTTCATGATGGATCTAACTAAACTAGCATATTTTGGCGGAAGTATCAAATCCTTCAGTCACAAAAATGAAATAAACAAAATCAAACAAAATAGGTCACTAGGTGCCTCTTGACCATGAAAAAAGTAAAAATAAAGGACGTATCCGAAGGTGAAAACCTCTCTGAGGCACCTGAGGATGGGGGATTTGATCTTCCTATTGCCACTGATTATCATGAGAAATCAACCGTGCTAGTTGAACAATCACAAGACATGAACTTGGGTACAGAGTAGAATCCAAAGATCACTTTTTTGGCAACATCGCTATCAGAGAAAGAAAGAAGAGACTTCACAACATTTTTCATGAAAGAGCCATAAATTTTGCATGGACTTATGCTGACATGCTGGGTCTAGATCCATCACTTGTGGTACATCATCTAGCAGTATCTCCTAATGCAAAACTTGTTAAACAAATATTGCGTAAAATGCATTCGCAAGTAGCTTTATTGGTCAAGGCAAAGATTTAGAAACTATTAGAAGCAAAGTTCATAAAGCCTATTGATTATCCAGAATGGGTTTCAAACTTGGTACCTATTGCAAAACCTGATGGACGAGTTTATTGTTGCACAAATTTTAGAGATTTTCATAAAGCATGTACTAAGGATGACTTTCCATTACCAAGAATAGACAACATTGTAGATCTTAAAGCTGGACATAAAATGCTATCTTTGATGGATGGATTTTCAGGGTATAACCAAATCAAAATAGCAGACGAAGACCAAGATAAAACATCATTTATTTGTCCATGGGGCACATACTGCTAGGTTGTAATGCCTTTTGGTCTCAAGCATGCTTGAGCTACTTATCAGCAAACCATGATAGTTATTTTTCATGACCTCTTTCACAATATCATGGAAGACTATCTTGAAGACATCCTAGGAAAATCTAAGACAAGAGAAGGACATCTACAAGTATTAGCACAAATCTTTGATTGATTAGAAAAGTATCAAGTCAGAGTGAACCCAAAGAAATGTGTATTTGGCGTAACATCTAGAAAACTGTTGGGATAGATTATGTCTCAATGAGGGATAGAAGTGGACCCAACTAAAGTAAAAGCTATCATGGAAATGCCTCCACCAACAAATCTCAAGTAGATCCGCAGTCTACAAGGAAGGTTTTAGTCCATCCGCAGATTTATCTCACTAATAGTAGATAAATGTCATCCTTTTCAACATCTTCTTCGTAAGGGTGAACCTTTTAAGTGGGATGAAAAGTGTCAACAAGACTTTGATAAAATAAAGGAATATCTAGCAACACCTCCTATGTTAGTACCTCCTTTGCTTAACCACCCACTATTGCTCTACATATCATCAACAATGATAGCATTGGGTGCCCTTCTAGCTCAACATGATGGTTCAAGAAAAGAACAAGCCATCTACTACATCAACAAAACTCTTGTGGGATATGAACTTAATTATTCATCTATGGAAAAAGCATGTTTAGCATTATTGTTTTCTTCCCAAAAGTTGCGACACTATATGTTGAACCAAACGACAAAGCTCATATGTAATGTGGATTCACTCAAATATCTTCTTTCTAAAGCAATCCTCACAGGAAGATTAGCAAAATGGGTCATGATTTTAAGTGAATTTGACATACAATATGTGGATCGAAAAGCCATCAAAGGACAAGTCATCACTAAACAATTAGCTGCAACACCCATCACAGACATTCACCCAATGTATCGAGAATTCCCTGATGAAGGGTTGTTCAATTTAACTTCCCCAGCATGGTGGTAGCTATATTTTGATGGATCTTACACACAACATGGATCGGGAGCAGGGATATTATTTGTTACCCCACAAGGAGATTGTATATCCAAATCATACAGAATTGCATTTCTATGTACCAATAACATAGCAGAGTATGAAGCTTTAATCACAGGATTACACATGGCAGTACAATAGGCTATCAAACAGTTACAAGTCTTTGGCAATTCTCAATTGGTTATCAAACAGGTCTTAGATGAATATCAAACAAAAGATGAGAAGCTTCTTCCATACAAGCTAATGGTTGATGATTTTAAAAAGTATTTTGACAATATCACCTTTGATCAAATCCCAAGACTACAGAACAGAGCAGCAGATGCCATGGCTATAATTGGGTCTCTTCTAGACATGCCATTTAATACACATAAATGTGAGTTTTTGGTTGAACAACTTCTGATTCCAGCATTTGAAGTACCACAGTGTGAGCTTATATGTGAAATTGTTGGTCCTAATTCACTGTGGTACGAGGATTTATATGTGTATCTCCATAATCAAACCTTTCCATTTCAATTATCTAACACCCAACGTAAAACCTTTATCCGTCGAGCCTCTCGTTACACTATTTTGGGAGATATCCTTTATCACCAGAGTCTTGATGGTATCCTTCTTAGGTGTCTTGATTCTAAGGAAGCAAAAGTGGCCTTACGTGATGTACATGAAGGTGTCTATGGCTCGCATTCCACTAGCCCTAGCCTTGTTAAGAAACTTCTACGAGCAGGATACTATTGGCCAACTATGGAGAAAGATGCACAACAATTTGCAAAGAGATGTCTACAATGTTAGAAACATGGAATTTAAGATATGTACCAGCACATGAGCTTTAGCCTATCATTACTTTATGGCCTTTTTTGTAGTGGGGACTTGATCTCATAGGTAAAATCCATCCTACATCAAATGGTCATAAGTTCATTATCACCACCACTGAATATTTCACAAAGTGGGTGGAAGCCATACCAATGACTTATATCACTGGCAAGCAAATATCTAAGTTTATCCTACACTATATCATTTGCTGTTATGGATTTCCTTAAGCTATTGTCATGGATAATGGTCACCCCTTTAAGAACCAAGAGGTTAGAGATCTTTGCAAAAAGTTCCATATCCAACATTGATTCTCTACCCCTTACTATCCTTAGAGCAATGGCCAAGCTGAGGCTTCTAACAAAATAGTCATCAAAATTCTCAAAATGACAGTCAATGAAGCTGGTTGGGATTGGCATTTACAACTCCATCCTACATTATGGGCATATAGAACAAGTATCGGAACTCCTACTGGAGCTACACCTTATGCTCTTGTGTATGGCACTGAAGCTATTTTACCTATTGAGGTTGAGATCCCCTCACTACGAGTATCCCTACAACATATCATCTCAGAGGAAGAATATCGAGTATCCAGACTCCATGATCTTGATCTCCTAGATGAACAATGTCTTACAACACTCAACCATCTCCAAGTCTATCAAAACTGTCTACGCCGCAACTACAACAAAAAAATCAGAGAATGCAGATTTCAAGTTGGAGATCTTGTCCTTAAAGAGAATCAAAAGAATCATCAACATCGTGAGAAACAAGGCAAGTTTGAACCAAATTAGCTTGGTCCTTTCATCATCACAATAGTTTATGGATTAGGTGCATGTACTCTTTCAACACCTGAAGGCATTCCATTAGGTGAACCAGTCAACAATATTCATCTCAAGAAGTTTTAGCCTTGAATCTCAGCTATCCCAAAAAAAAAATCCAGCCAATAGTGAAAACCACTTTGTGGCACTTTGGATAACAAAAAAATATAATAACATAAGATAAATAATCCATCCTCTGGTGAAAACCTGGTAAACAAGTGCCTTGGATAAGTACCATAGTGAAAACCTGGCAAACAGTCGCTATGTGTAGTGACCGACTTCCATTATCTGCTTGGTTTGTTTGATCACCACTCCCCTTAGCCTACTTCTCCATCTTATCCCACATAATCCATATCATAATCCACATGTCATCGCAATAAATAGCTTTTCCATCATTGCCTCTGTCAATGCTAGCTATCATACTTGAGACATTGTTGTGATAACTATATCTTTTGGCACCTTAGCATCTTAACAAAACGCATTCTCCATTCTTGCTTCTTCATAATAAACCTCATTCCACACTGGGGGCATTTGTTGAGCCTTATTTGGAAGTGGATACTGCTAGCTCTAGGACATAACACATCAAACACTTTAGTTCACAATACAACAAACTTTCACCTTCAACCATAGCCTTCATCCAATGACAAACATGGCTAACCTTTGCAACCAGGATTCGTATCTTTGTAATCAATTCATGCTCAACTAACATCCACACATAGAAACACATCACCAATGCAAACATTCAAGCAATAAGTTGATTCTTTCAACATCACTCACCAGTGTAATAAGTAAGAACTACATTCTATCTCTATCGTTACAGCCTTGATCTCGTGGATACAGGGTATGTAGGCAATCTGAGATGCGAAGGAAGCACTCTAATTTAGGCTAAGATGATAGCCCCTTCTTTTCATCATCCATCTTTCATCGTTCTGCTAATCATCCTCTAAATCTTTCATCTCACATTCTTCTATCTTTCATCACATACATCATCAATACAACCTAGAACTACATATTCATAATGTCTCATCATCATCGTAAATGTGCTTTGATCCTGTGGATATAGGGTATGTAGGCAATTTGGAATATGAAGGAAGTTTCTAGTACTCAAGCATAGATGATCCACCCAATCTTCTTCATCTTCTATCTTCTTCTCTTTGATCAGCTCAAGCAAGACATAAACTATGTGTATACTGAAAGCTCCAGCGCTTTAACCAATCAAGAATAAGCCAGAAGATATTTGTCCACATGCCTTAAGCCAACGTTTGTTGTAGTAGTTTATCAACATATTTAGCCTTCAACAGGATGCAGCTTTCCTCTTAACAAGGCCCCAGCTTAAATCCATCTAAGAGCACCTAAATTTGGCAAGAGAACGTGATGACAGTATCTTTTGTTTTATCTTTTTTATTTATCTTTTGTCCCTTTTCTATGCCTAATCAAGACTGCCTTGATCTATCTATATCTTGGTATGTTGCGATGAAGTAAGGAATGTGGCATGGTCACATTGCTTTCGTATGCTGTGTCTACAGGATGATCTTATTCTCTTCCTATGCGTATTGGTATCTTGTACGTGTTGGGATTAGCATCTTACATACCAATATCTCTAGCATCTGAGAAGCTAAATAGTCCCTTATGCACTTGAGACTATTTTATGTCAAGACTAGCTCTAGACATATAACCAACAAGGTGTCACTATGCATAGTGCAGATAATCTCAAACCATTGCTTGTAGTGTCAAAGTCCATCTTGAAATACTAGCCGTTATTCATATCTTGTGCATGTTGGCTCAACACCTTGACCTCATGTGTTCAGACAAGATTGTAGCATATTAGTTTGCATTGGATATCTTAACACCTTGGTCTTTTATACCTTGGTGCATAACATCCACATGCTATATCAAACATAAGGATTGCATTTCTTTTCATTTTGAGCAATTACTTCAAAAGCTACCCATTGTACCATCTATTCATCCTATTATTTGTCTATATAGTCCTCAACCAAGATCAATCATTTACATCATCCTTCTTCCATGTCTCTTATCCTACAAAACAAGTGTGTTAGACATACATAAGTCCATCACATATCATCTCATTACCATCTATCTATATGCATAAGTCCATATCATATCATTACCATTTACATATTTGCATTATCATACATGTCTATTCATTTCATTTGCATAAACATCCATACATAATCCATGAAAATACAAATACAACTGCATAACCATCATAGTACTAAATGTGCATCCATTTCAACATCATGTAGATAAGCAATATGCCATCATATATATATATATACATGTGTCAATATACAAGTGTCTACATATACAAGCTGAGCCATAAAAAATGTATGTACAAGCGGCTCTAGGTCTCATCATGATACAACATAAAATACATAAACAAGGTAGCCCTAGTGACTACTGGTAGCTCCCTCACCTTGACCACCACTACTAGGTACTGCACCTGTCCCCCTATCTCTTGATGGCCCCATCATTGAGGCTACAGGTCAAGATCCACCTGACCTCCCTGATCCTGAAGCTCCTGATCTGCTCCTAAAACTAGGCTGCCTCTACTCTGCTGGCACAACCCCATAGTATAAACCCCTACAATACTCCACCTCACCCTATACTCTACACAACTCTACCTGTACCTGTGTCACCTATGTGGCTGAATACATTGTAGCCCCATCTGTACCCAATGCAGTCACTACTCTATCCCACTCACTAGTCATCCCCTGTAGCTGCTGCATAGCCGTATCCCTCTCTACCCATAGACTATCTCTCTCCACCCTCATTGCCTGCATCTACTGTATGGCAGTATCTCGCTCTAATCTCATCATCTGCTTGCTCTGTCTAGTTGTATCTCTCTCTCCTATCACTCTAGCAAGCGCACCATCATCCTACCCATCCCCAGCCTACACTCTCACCTGTAACTGAGCCTGGTATGTCAGAGCCTGAGCCCTAGCATGCCGTAAGCCAATCACTGACTGGTGTCTATCCATCTCCACTCTCTTCAATCTCATCTGAGCCCATTGCCTCCATCCCCTCTCCTCTCTAATCCTCCTCCATAGCTACTGAATCCCAACATCATCACCCCCTAATATCTATCCCTGATGCTGTGCAAGTATCTGAGGCTGCCCCTGCACCTGTCCCTATATCTGTATCCTTGGTACTACTGGTACAATAGTTTGCATTGGTGGAGCCCATCGTTGCCTCCTCCTAACTGGTCTCTCCATCCCTATCTCTCCTATCTCTCCAACCCGTGTCAGCCACGTCAGTCTCACTATCACCCAGTATGTATCATAATTTGGTAGCATGCCTAGATCTACAGGACCTTGTCCCTGTTGATGACTGTTTTGATGCAATCATAACAATAAGTTAAAATTCACATATAATGAACTGAAACTATACTTGAAAGATAAGAAGGAATCATTTGAGATTCAACTAATCCCAAGTCTACAATGGTTCAGTTGGTCAAGTTCAGTTGGTCAATGTGAAGCTGTAATGTTCAAGGGGCCTTACGTAGTTTAGGTTTGTTTGGTGGCTTACTGGACTAAGAGTATGCAAAAAGGTCATAGATTTCAACAAGTATTCTGTTCATTTGCATACAAGTGTTACCGGGCTGCAAGTTTTAGATGGTTTTCTTGGATTTTTGCAGCTTTCTTCTTTATCTATTTATGAAAACTATCTACTTATAGCTCTGTTATGCATGCTTCTTCAAATTTGAGACAATTTCCTTTAGATTTCTACGTTTTCAGCTAAATATTTCAGATGGGTTGGGAAAAGTTAGAAAGATCTAATCTATACCTCATTTAATCTACCGAAGGATCTAATTGTTTCTGTTATGCACTATGTAAATACCACAGTAATTTGATCAAATCCACAGTAAAAACCCTAAATGTAAGTTCTGAGCATTTTCACAAACATACATTTAAAATTGCAAGCTCTCAAAGAAAATATTTCAAAACACAAAGAAGGGCAGAAGAACACTCAGAAGATAGATGCAGAACTCCAGATTCTATTGTATTAGAAACGAATAGTCATACATGATTTACAATGTAGGAATGACTCTTAGTTTCATTGATCATACTACAGAGAACTTACAAGCTTTACAGATATAGTAAGGCAGCCAGACATTCCACGCGCACCTTACTGTAGACAAACAGGCGACCTCCTTCTTCTACCTCTAAACTATGCTAACTTGCTGTATGCTTCTAAAAGAAAAAAAAATTGTTGTAGCCACTGTTGTTTTCCTAAAATCCCTGTTGTAGGCCCTAAAATCCCTGTTGTAAAGTATTACAGTGTAGAGAGGCACAATATAAAGACATTCTGATTGTCCTCACTACAGCAAAAACCTAACTGAACCCCTGGTTCAAACCCCTGGTTACAGCAATAAATACAGGTGAACCAGTTCTCAAAAATATCTCTGAGCAGTGTCAAATTTGGGTGAAATATTGCCCTTCTGAGAAGTTCCGGCAGCTGGGTAATAACTTCTGTTTGTCTGTTGCAGTAATACCTTCAGCTGCAACCTTGTTCTTTACTTGAATGGCCCTGACTTTTTGCATTTCATCCTTATCTTCCTGCTCCTGAGATCGGATCTTTTGCCTCTATGAGGTCACTGTGTTGACTTTCCAGCTGCTTCCTCAACTGCAAGCCTGCAAGACAAGACAAGCAATAAGTATTTCATTTATCACATAAACAACATGAAATTAAAATAAGCGTTTAAACCCAGGTGATTGCGCAAGATTGCGGAAATCGGATCCAGAATACTCCCAAAACGCGTCCAAAATGCGCTCAGACTGCTCAAAATTCATCGGGTCAACCATCGCTGACCGGGAAAATGCCACAGGTGCCAAAAAAAACACTTTAAAATTCCACCGCTTCATTTCCCGCCCATCGGCATGACCATCGCTATCGGCGTGTCAAAAAAACATGCTAGCCGACATTCTCTTCATCATCATGATATTCTGGAAATATGATGCACTTCCTTCCGAAGGTCCAGATGACGTCATCATGATATTTCGCTTCTGCATATTGGAGAAAAGAACAACATCATCATCATCATCATGTTGAAGAAGAATAGGAGGATATGGAATATAATCCTGCTGCTGAGTAAAGGAAGATGATGGTGATGTCATCATGATATTCGGGCTTCATTGAAATGCTAAGGATGATGTCATCATCATGTTCAGTTAAGATCAGGGGACTAATTATGATATCGGGTCACCTAAGGAGCATGATCAGGATGATGAATGTAATATGACCCCTTTGCGGCCAAGGCAACCCTCTCGAAAGATCAGGATGATGATGATCATCATCAGGATATTTGCTTTTGTCAAACTTATAATAAGACGTCATCATCATGTTCGGGAACCAGATCGTGCTTTGGAAAATATCCTGCCGAAGGGAAAATGTGATGATGATGATCATCAGGATATTTGGTTCTTCGTTTATTAGATCGGGATGACGTCATCATGATATTTCGCTAACCGGATCATGTTTTGGAAAATATCCTGCCGAAGGGAAAATGTGATGATGATGATCATCATCATCAGGATATTTGCAAAAGGTCGTTCTTCTCGGCAGGAGGACCTCACGAAATGTCGGGTGAATAAACAAGATCATGATGATCTTGACAACAGGACAGGATAAAATATGATGATGATGATCCTCATCGATTTATCATGATGACGTAATCATCATATTTCGTTTTCGGAGCACAAGGATGAGTTGAGGTCATCATGATATTTGCGCTAGGGTGATATTGTAAAATATGATCATGCTGTTGAGGAATGGAATATCGCCTTCTTCAAAAAGACAGGGTGATCATCATGATATTGCAAAAAAGGCGATCAGGAAGATATGAAGTCGTCATGATGATCCTCTTAATCGAATTATGATGATGATGTCTCCATCACTTAGCGAATTTCAGCGAATATGACCCTCTTTGTGAAAGATCAGGATGATGATCATGATCATATTTGGAGATCAGGAGGATATGAAGTCGTCATCATCATCTTAGCGAACTTCAGCAAATATCATGATGATGACCCTCTGATAGGTTTATAACATGCGCATGCAAATATGCCGAAGGTGAATTTTCTAAGTCAGGGTGATCTTATATTATCAGCATGATATTTTAATTTTAGGCGATGCAAAGATATCATGATGATGCTCGCGATACAAAGACCGCTCGACGGGGGAACTTACCTTGACTTAAAATTGATGTCATCATGATATTTGAACCTCAGGATATTATCGGGGGGGGGGGGTTCAAATATGATGATGATGATGTTCTTCATGTAACCAAAACCGAGTTTATAACATATGACCCTCCTAAAAAATATCATGATGCTGCATAATGCGCATAAGGCCATTTGACGGGTAAAGGGCACTACCACCTAAGATTGACGTCCGGATATTGCGACTGCATGATTTTTATCGGGTGATAGACCAAGATCATGATGACCCTGTCAACATGAAAAAAATATGATGATCACTTGTGATTATCAGGTTTGACCAAAACTTTGACCGTGCATAACTTTCACATATGGACGAATTTTCAAGTGAAGTAAAAGGCAAACCTGCATGGAACTTCAAGCTCTTTCTAAATATGAGGTCACATAAACAAAATATGAACTTTGACAAACTGACCTCATGATGATGACCAACCTTATCCAATATCATGATGATGATGCACCTGACCTTCATTTTTACCAAACCGCCAGAAAGCAGAAAAAACACAAGCAGAAGCAAAAAGCAAAACATCAGCAGGGGTCCCCATTTTGCTAAGGAGCATAATGGGGCGTGTTGTGAACATCACAACAACTAGCAACCAAAACAAAACAATTAAATTCAGAGTGTTCAAGGAAACTAGATGAAATGAACTCATAACTTCCAACTATCTTTCCTGCAAATTACTATTCAGCTTGAGACTCAAAGTATTCAATAAAGATGCATGAATTTCCATTTTCAGTTTAGTTGTGTGCATGTGATTAATTATCCTCATCTTGAAGATTGGTTGAACAAACCAGTGACTGACATTAGCCTACGTAGGTGAGGATATTCCCTCATAGCCAACCGGATAGAGCCTTGCTGCCAGCGAGCGTCCATAGCCCCGGCAAGGTTATCGTTACAATTCTCCTAAGTAGAGCCCCACTGCCAGCGAGCGTCCATAGCCCCGGTAGAGTTACTTAGATGGCTTAATCTGGATTTTCAATATAATCCACTTTATTTATTTATTTATTTTTTTGTTTTCTAATTTTGAAAGATTTCATAAGATATAGCAATTTGTAACTTCATGATGCAAGGAGTGGGCACTTGCTGAAACTAAGCTGAGAATTGTAATGGTAGCAAGGGTGACCTCTGATTTTTCACCTAATATCTACACTGGTAGGTTCAACAAACCCAAGGATTTTAGGTGTGTCATCGTGAGAAACCTGCTTCGAATTCTCAATCACATTTATTGAATACAAAACTTCAGAAGATGAACAACTCTCTACATTCATGACAGTGATAGGTTATGTGTAAATTGCAAATGGTTAACCTGAATATCCTAAATTATATACTGTTTTAAATGGTTGCTAGTTTTGCTCCTTAATACTCTAAAGTAAAATAAAGATCCCTGCTGAGGAGACAACAAACAAACCAAACAAACAGGCTGTACAAACAACACAACAAAAGAAAAAACTGTACAAACAGAAAGAAACAAAAGCAAAAACAAACAGAAGACAAACTATACAAACAGCCAACCCAAAAGAAACTAGCAAAAGAAGAATTGTACATTATCTACAGCACTTTACATTAAGAAAAAGGGACTGCCCCCCTTTTTACCTCAAGCCTGGAAGTAGTGTTTCAAATGCTGGCCATTAACTGGTAATGGTACATCTTCTCCAGTCAAGGTCTTAAGTCTAAAGGTGTTATCTCCTATTATTTCTGAGATTTGTAATGGACCCAGCCATAATTTATTGAATTTTCCATGGCTTCCTTTCTTTTCATGTGCTTTGTCCCAGCACAACACTAAGTCTGATATCCTAAATGTTTTGACTCTTGCCCTTTTGTCAAACCACCTCTTAACAACCGCTTGGTGTTTGGCAAACTTCTCGAGGGCTTGACCTCTTTTCTCCTCTAGTTGTAACATTTGCACTATTCTGGCTTCCCTATGGTTATCAAAGCCTAGATATTCATTGGCAAACTTCCAGGTTGGTATTCTCAGATTAACCGGAAGTATGGGATCAGTCCCATAAACTAAGTGATAAGGTGTGCTACCTAAAGCTGTTTTAAACTTGGTCCTGTCTACCCATAATGCATATCTTAATAGGGTATTCCACTCTCTAGGACTTTTGGCAATTAACCTCTTGATGATGTCTAATAAGATTTTGTTTGTTGATTCAGCCAGTCCATTACCTTGAGGGTAATAATTCGAAGAAAACCTTAGAATGATCCCATATTCAAATGCCCATTTAGAAAATTTTAAAGAAGAGAAAGCAGGGCCGTTATCACATACCAATGAATAGGGCGTTCCAAATCGGGTGATAATGTTTTCTTCAAGGAACTTGATAACTACCTCAGTTGTGGAAAACTTGCAGCAGGTGGCCTCAGTCCACCTTGTACAATAGTCTGTTACCGTCAATATAAATTTGTGTCCTGCAGAAGATGGGGGATTGATGACTCTGATAAAATCCAAGCCCCATTGTGCAAACGGTCTGGACTCGATCACAGGCTGCAGTGGATTGGCCAGATTTCTTCCTTTGTCTGCTGCAGTCTGACAGGTGTGGCAACCTCTGATGTGACTCTTAGTATCTTTGAATATAGTGGGCCAGTAATAGCCCGCTCTCAGTATTTTGTGTGTTGTAGCTAAATGGGAACCATGGCCGGTTCTGTACTTGTCATGTAGTTCTGTCAACACTCTATCAGCTTTAGTTCTGTTTATGCATCTCAGATAAATTCCATCATGGTTCTTCCTGAATAGAAGACATCCTTGCACCATATAATGCTGTGCCTTAATCTTCAAAGCTCTCCTCTGAGAAGCCTTCATCTTGCTTGGGTACTTTCCAGCTATCAGGAAGGTGCTTAAATCATCGTACCAGCCTGATGCGTCTTGGGAATTCAATACATATTGCTGTTTTATCAGATTTGGATCCATGTTTGCTATTGTCTGCACCAACGCCTGCCCTCTGACCAGCTTGGCGGGAATGATCTCCATGTCAAATTCTTGCAGTGTGGTGATCCATTTGGCTCTTTTTTCTCCAGGCTCGTTTTGCATCAGCAACATTTTTACTGCTGCGTCTGGTACTATGGCTTTAATCTGGCTGCGCAGAATATAGTGTCTAAATTTTTTCACAGCCTTCACCAATGCGAATGCCTGTCTTTCGATATCTAGATATCTCAGCTGTGCATCCTTCAGAGGCGCACTCATAAATACTATGGGCCTCTCTTCATTATTTTCACCTTTCTGTGTCAAGGCAGCTGCGACAGAATGAGAGGATGCAAAGGAGTAGATGTAAAACGGGCATGTGTAGTCTGGACTTGCCAATACAGGGGCATTAGAAATTGCCTCCTTGATATCCTCAAATGCGGCTTTGGCCACTGGCGTCCATTCCATCTGTGCATCTTTCTTTAACATGGCATTCAACGGCTGCACAATCTCTGCAAAACCTGTTATAAACTTCTGAACAAAGTTAATTTTACCAAAAAATGATTTCAATTCTTTCCTACTGTTTGGTATTTGCAAATTTTTTATGGATTCTATTCTATCCGGATCAATTGAAATTCCATTTTCAGAAATGACATGGCCTAATAATTTACCTTCAGTTACGCCAAATATACATTTCTTAGGATTAAGGGAAATCCCATTCCTTTCACATCGCTGGAGTACTTTTCTGAGGTCCTTAGCGTGGGTGGATGCTTCCTTGGAATACACAGTTAAATCATCCATATACACAACAATGCATTTACCTGATAATCCACGAAAAGCAACGTCCATGGCCCTCTGAAAAGTGGCACCTGCATTAATTAGACCAAAAGGCATTCTTCTATATGCATAATTTCCCCATTTGCAAGTGAAGGTGGTTTTTAGTCTATCTTCTCTGTCAATTAAAACCTGGTTATAACCTGAAAAACCATCTAAAAAGGACATCATCTTTGTGCCATTTACTGCTTGCAGTACTTCATCTATTGGGGGCAAAGGATAATTATCCTTTTCAGAAGCCTTGTTTAAATTTCTAAAGTCTACGCACAACCTGATGTCTCCGTTTTTCTTCCTCACTGGTACCAAGTTAGCTACCCAGACAGAATGTCTGACTGGAAAAATTATTCCAGCGGACAGTAATTTTTTAACTTCCTCAAAGATTAAAGGCTCTAGAATGGCATTTACAGGCCTATGTTTCTGCCTAAATGGTTTGACTTCTTTTCTTAAAGGTATTACGTGAGTTATGATGGACTCATCAAATGTTTTCAAGTCTTCATAAGTCCATGCTATGACATGTTTATATTTTTTCAGAACGTCCAGAACCTCTTTTCTGATTTTCTCAGAGCAAGCTTTCCCAATTAGTACATTTTGTGGGTTTAGCTCAGTCCCTAAGTTATGTAAATCACACTTACCCCCTTCTGTTTTGGGTAAGTCTTTCTGTCTTATTATTCCGTCGAAGTCAAAGATGTGTTCTAATTCGATTACTCCTTTTGGTAAGAAGTTGCTCTTTAATTTGATCATATCTTCTTCGTCCCATGTTACTTCAGGCCTTTCTTGTTCATCAATAATTTGGGCCTCAAATGCCTCATTACAAGTCAGAAAATTAATAATTTGCTGATCCTCTCCAAATACCTGAAAGTGTGTAACGTTGTCTGGTATACTGGGCACGTTAACTAACTCAATAGCAAATCGTCTTAATCCTGACAGTGTCAATGGTTCTAATGTACTAGCAGCAACTGCTAACACATCTGGCCTGTGGTTCAGCTCTCTAGGAATATGCTCTATGTTAAAAGCATCAAATGAATCCATTAAACCCCATACTCTATGTCTGTAACTAATCATCTTCTTATAATTGCAGGCATATAGTTTCCTCACTTGTCTGACTACTAATTCAGAGTCTGAAAATACTCTGATGGTTTTTACCCCTTTCTTGATGGCCATGACAAGTCCTAAAATTAGGGCCTCATATTCAGCAATATTGTTAGTGCAGGAAAATTGTAATCTATATGCTGCCAAATGTGATTTACCTTGAGGATTTATGAGTTCAATACCCGCACCTGCGCCCTGTTTTGATTTGGACCCATCACATTTTAACGCCCACATGCCATCTTTACTTTTTTGATCTTTTACCTTGGCATACTTTGTCTCTTTTATTGCCTGTGGGGTGTTGTCTTGTTTATTCATGGGTTTTTCCGTTTGGTTATCTTGCATATGTGTGTTTGTAGTTTGCAACTTAGAAAGATAACTACCCTCATCCTGTATTTCTTTTCCTAAATCTGGAATCAAGGCCTCTATATTATCCTGAACATATCTCTGTGCTGGATCAAGATTCTCATTTTTCTTTTGTGATTCTACCCTCCCTATGCACTTTTTGTATTCATATTCAATGATGTCTTTGCATATTTCACAATTTTCCTCAGAATGTTGCCTATCATGGACTCTACACCTATTTTTATATAACTTACATTGGATTGGGAGATTGTGTGTAACGCACTCTTCCACCTCTTGTCTAATGGCACGACCAAATTTGTGTATTGCACTGTTTTCCTCATCTGAAGAATTTCCGTCAGACTCAATGAATAGTGCCATTCTATTGCTGACACACTTCTTTCTAATGTTTAACATCCTAATCTCTTCAATCTGCATCCCATTGTTGGTAATTCTATAGACACCTGGTTCAACAGCAGCATATAATATTTCATTCGTTCGATTATACTCTGTTATCATATGTTTCATTCTGGGCTTTGCCCCTATTCTGATCTAGTTTGGGATGCCTCTCCATGGTAACCACATGTGTGAAAAGTCAGTAGCCATATATCCGTTAAATGTCTTGGACCAATCCCTACTTAGCAACATTCCATAATTTACGGGTATATCCACTACTTGAATGTCAATGATTTGGCTTACCCTAGGGTCTGAAGCTAATTGCACTTGTATGTTCATGAGTTCTCCTATTACGCTAACCTCGATCTTATCTAATTGTGTGACAACCTTGGCAGATTTGGTGGGAGTCAGCCTGAGAGTTTTACATATTCCTAAGGGCATTACGTTGGCTGAAGCACCAGAATCTACCATGCAATTGTGTATATTCTTCCCACACAACCTAACAGTTAACAAGAAAGGTTGAGTATCCCTCTTATCCGCATGTATTACTACATTTGTATTGGAAGGCTGCTCAACTTTCTTACCTTTCTCCTTAGGTGGTGAATCACTATTAGGAACAGTTGTATCAGTAGACACCTTGTTCATTATAGATGTGTCCAGGGATTTTAAAAAAGCATTTCTGATCCCTGGGGTCTTCAATAATTCATTTAGAGGTATACTGACCTTAATTTTCTTTATTTCCTCTGATAAGTAACTCATTAGTCTTGTTGTCTCCATTGCTTCTATCTTACTTGTTTGATCCTTTTGCACTGCTGTTCCATTATTTGTGTGCTGACTAGCTTTAAGTATGGCAGGATTGTTGCTAGCATTTTGATCTGGGGGTGTATTGATGTTATTCGGGGGAGTGGAAGTGGTGAAAGGTCCTCCCAGCCTAGGGTTGTTCCTCAAATTGTAGGTGTGGCTTTTATTTGTTTGTTGAAAGGCCTGCACCTCTTCTGTTTCATTTAATATCTCATTTTCAGATTCAAAAGGAAACTGAAAAGCATTTAACACAAAGGCTGATTCGGGATAAAGACTTTCACAACAGTATGGTTCATCCTCTAGCAATTCATCCTCCTTCTCTTCTGCAGTTGCAAAGGTAAACGTTTCTAAGACTAATGCTGTGTCATATTCTGAGGGTACTACCTCATTACCCTTAGGAATGAGAAATTTAGAGGTAGGAGGCTATACATCTATGTTGAAAATACTAGCTGCCAAGTGGAACTGTGGACAGTCGTGCTCAGCATGGGCATTGGTATTGTGAAATCTGCACCAATTTTTGGGTGTTGTACTGGCCATTTGTATGCTAGTCGTTTGTTTTGGACCATGATTATCTATATTCTCAAAAGGAGAAGCCAGAGTACCGTTATTGGGCCCAGTGTTCCATGTCTTGGGTGGCCTAGGTTGATTCTGATTTTTGTTATTATTGCCCCAGGTCCTATTATCTATCACTGGCCCCCTATTTTGCATTGGTTGCCCCTGACTGGGGCCTTGATGCTGATTGTAGCTTTGGTTCTGATTGTACTGCTGATTTTGGTTGAGACTATAATTCTGATTTTGGCCTTGGTTGTGATTTTGATGTGGATTGTAGTTTTGGTTGCTTCTTCCATAGAGGTTCTCATTTCTTAGCTGTGTCACTTCGGTTGTTAATCTTTTCAAATGTGTAGTAATCTCTTTGATTTCTTCCCTATCCTCTTGTGCTTTAGCCACAGTTACATCCCTAGGAAGTTGGAAGAAAGGCTGACCATTATTTTGACTGTTATTGGAAGTACTAGCCGTGTAAGGAGTTATAGCCTGGATTGGAGTAGGATTATACACAGGTGTGTAAGAAGGAACCGGATTTACTAGTGGAGCATGCTGCACAGGGGCTCCATTCCATGGCTGTGCCTGATTCTGCACCCCAAAATTTCCTCCAAATGGATTGTAAGTTGTATGTCTCATTTCTTGGTTCACTGAGGCTGCCTCTTTATAGGCTTTGGATATTGAATCTATGTCAGGTTTTCTTTTGACAAACATGGCAGTTAAAGGATCCAAGGCAGCATAGTACATAGCCAACAAGGGAGCATCATCTATGGTATAAGGGGCTACCAGCCTAGAATAGGCCTTTTGAAATCTGTCATTGAAATTATCAATTAGCTCTCCCTCACCTCGTTTTATAGCAGCCAATTTATGATACAAAGCGCAAGGGTCAATGGGTCCTATAAATCTGGACAGAAAAGCTTCTTCCATAAGTGCCCAGGAAGAAATGTAACCATTGGGTAAGTTTACGTACCAGCTAGAGGCCTGCTCATTAAAGGTGTAAGGAAACAATCTACACACAACATCCTCGTGCTCTAACATAGCCCTAAAACATGCTTCCTTAAATATTCTAATATGATCTTCTGGGTCCTGATACAACTGGTATTTGGGACATATCTTTTCCGGATTTTTTGGCATGTCATGATAATCATTGAAGAATATGGGAGAATTGACATCGAAATAAGCCATTATAGGTGGTTGAGCTTGACTTGAACTTGCAGAAATACCTGGATTGATTGGTGGATTAGGATTTAGAGGAGGATTGAGACCTCCAGGAGTGCCTGAACCAAGATTTAAAGATCTGAACAGTGATCTGTCAGGACTTACAATACTACGGATGTTAAAAGGTGACCCAGGAGGTGTTCCAGATGAACTTCCTGCTTACAATATCTTTGGATTCCAAATTAAAGGGCTTTTACTTCGCCTTGTATCAGGTAGTTGCACAAATATATCTCCTGAACTGGACCTAGACCTAGTCACTCTATTACTGTCGTTAGCCAGTTTGAAATGAAACCTAACTCAGGAAGGCCCTCCTTCTAGCGCCAGAAAACTGTTGATGACTGTTTTGATGCAATCATAACAATAAGTTAAAATTCACATATAATGAACTGAAACTATACTTGAAAGATAAGAAGGAATCATTTGAGATTCAACTAATCCCAACTCTACAATGGTTCGATTGGTCAAGTTCAGTTGGTCAATGTGAAGCTGTAATGTTCAAGGGGCCTTACGTAGTTTAGGTTTGTTTGGTGGCTTACTGGACTAAGAGTATGCAAAAAGGTCATAGATTTCAACAAGTATTTTGTTCATTTGCATACAAGTGTTACCGGGCTGCAAGTTTTAGATGGTTTTCTTGGATTTTTGCAGCTTTCTTCTTTATCTATTTATGAAAACTGTCTACTTATAGCTCTGTTATGCATGCTTCTTCAAATTTGAGACAATTTCCTTTAGATTTCTACGTTTTCAGCTAAATATTTCAGATGGGTTGGGAAAAGTTAGAAAGATCTAATCTATACCTCATTTAATCTACCAAAGGATCTAATTGTTTCTGTTATGCACTATGTAAATACCACAGTAATTTGATCAAATCCACAGTAAAAACCCTAAATGTAAGTTCTGAGCATTTTCACAAACATACATTTAAAATTGCAAGCTCTCAAAGAAAATATTTCAAAACACAAAGAAGGGCAGGAGAACACTCAGAAGATAGATGCAGAACTCTAGATTCTATTGTATTAGAAACGAATAGTCATACATTATTTACAATGTAGGAATGACTCTTAGTTTCATTGATCATACTACAGAGAACTTACAAGCTTTACAGATACAGTAAGGCAGCCAGACATTCCACGCGCACCTTACTGCAGACAAACAGGCGACCTCCTTCTTCTACCTCTAAACTATGCTAACTTGCTGTATGCTTCTAAAAGAAAAAAAAAACTGTTGTAGCCACTGTTGTTTTCCTAAAATCCCTGTTGTAGGCCCTAAAATCCCTGTTGTAAAGTATTACAGTGTAGAGAGGCACAATATAAAGACATTCTGATTGTCCTCACTACAACAAAAACCTAACTGAACCCCTGGTTCAAACCCCTGGTTACAGCAATAAATACAGGTGAACCAGTTCTCAAAAATATCTCTGAGCAGTGTCAAATCTGGGCGAAATATTGCCCCTTCTAAGAAGTTCCGGCAGCTGGGTAATAACTTCTGTTTGTCTGTTGCAGTAATACCTTCAGCTGCAACCTTGTTCTTTACTTGAATGGCCCTAACTTTTTGCATTTCATCCTTATCTTCTTGCTCCTGAGATTGGATCTTTTGCCTCTATGAGGTCACTGTGTTGACTTTCCAGCTGCTTCCTCAACTGCAAGCCTGCAAGACAAGACAAGCAATAAGTATTTCATTTATCACATAAACAGCATGAAATTAAAATAAGCGTTTAAACCCAGGTGACTGCGCAAGATTGTGGAAATCAGATCCAGAATACTCCCAAAACGTGTCCAAAATGCGCTTAGACTGCTCAAAATTCATCGGGTCAACCATCGCTGACCGGGAAAATGCCACAGGCGCAAAAAAAAACACTTTAAAATTCCACCGCTTCATTTCCTGCCCATCGGCATGACCATCGCTATCGGCGTGTCAAAAAAACATGCTAGCCGACATTCTCTTCATCATCATGATATTCTGGAAATATGATGCACTTCCTTCCGAAGGTCCAGATGACGTCATCATGATATTTCACTTCTGCATATTGGAGAAAAGAACAACATCATCATCATCATCATGTTGAAGAAGAATAGGAGGATATGGAATATAATCCTGCTGCTGAGGAAAGGAAGATGATGGTGATGTCATCATGATATTCGGGCTTCATTGAAATGCTAAGGATGACGTCATCATCATGTTCAGTTAAGATCAGGGGACTAATTATGATATCGGGTCACCTAAGGAGCATGATCAGGATGATGAATGTAATATGACCCCTTTGCGGCCAAGGCAACCCTCTCGAAAGATCAGGATGATGATGATCATCATCAGGATATTTGCTTTTGTCGAACTTATAATAAGACGTCATCATCATGTTCGGGAACCAGATCGTGCTTTGGAAAATATCCTGCCGAAGGGAAAATGTGATGATGATGATCATCAGGATATTTGGTTCTTCGTTTATTAGATCAGGATGACATCATCATGATATTTCGCTAACCGGATCATGTTTTGGAAAATATCCTGCCGAAGGGAAAATGTGATGATGATGATCATCATCATTAGGATATTTGCAAAAGGTCGTTCTTCTCGGCAGGAGGACCTCATGAAATGTCGGGTGAATAAACAAGATCATGATGATCTTGACAACAGGACAGGATAAAATATGATGATGATGATCCTCATCGATTTATCATGATGATGTAATCATCATATTTCATTTTCGGAGCACAAGGATGAGTTGAGGTCATCATGATATTTGCGCTAGGGTGATATTGTAAAATATGATCATGCTGTTGAGGAATGGAATATCGCCTTCTTCAAAAAGACAAGGTGATCATCATGATATTGCAAAAAAGGCGATCAGGAAGATATGAAGTTGTCATGATGATCCTCTTAATCGAATTATGATGATGATGTCTCCATCACTTAGCGAATTTCAACGAATATGACCCTCTTTGTGAAAGATCAGGATGATGATCATGATCATATTTGGAGATCAGGAGGATATGAAGTCGTCATCATCATCTTAGCGAACTTCAGCAAATATCATGATGATGACCCTCTGATAGGTTTATAACATGCACATGTAAATATGCCGAAGGTGAATTTTCTAAGTCAGGGTGATCTTATATTATCAGCATGATATTTTAATTTTAGGCGATGCAAAGATATCATGATGATGCTCGCGATACAAAGACCGCTCGACGGGGGAACTTACCTTGACTTAAAGTTGATGTCATCATGATATTTGAACCTCAGGATATTATCGGGGGGGGGGTCAAATATGATGATGATGATGTTCTTCATGTAACCAAAACCGAGTTTATAACATATGACCCTCCTAAAAAATATCATGATGCTGCATAATGCACATAAGGCCATTTGACGGGTAAAGGGCACTACCACCTAATATTGACGTCCGGATATTGTGACTGCATGATTTTTATCGGGTGATAGACCAAGATCATGATGACCCTGTCAACATGAAAAAAATATGATGATCACTTGCGATTATCAGGTTTGACCAAAACTTTGACCGTGCATAACTTTCACATATGGACGAATTTTCAAGTGAAGTAAAAGGCAAACCTGCATGGAACTTCAAGCTCTTTCTAAATATGAGGTCACAAAAACAAAATATGAACTTTGACAAACTGACCTCATGATGTTGACCAACCTTATCCAATATCATGATGATGATGCACCTGACCTTCATTTTTACCAAACCGCCAGAAAGCAAAAAAAACACAAGCAGAAGCAAAAAGCAAAACATCAGCAGGGGTCCCCATTTTGCTAAGGAGCATAATGGGGCGTGTTGTGAACATCACAACAGTCCCCACTATCATACAATTGGCTATAGCCCTTCTCTCTCTGCCAAAACTATGTCAACCACAACCTCCAGCCCCCAATCAAACACCTCCTGTCTAGTCCTCCCAAAAATGGTATTCCCAACTGGTACTACCTGTGGTAACCTGAACTATCTCAACACCCTCTCGGGCAAATAATGCTCTATAATGTATATGCTATGTCCAAAAATATATCTTGCCTGCCTAGCATAGACCAGCTCAGTATCCTACTCATCCCATCTCTCACATCCCAGCCATGGCCTCCATATAAATCTATCTACCTCATCCAACATCCTCCACCAGTACACTAGTCCTTGGCACTACCGGTATGTCAATGCTCCCCTATACATCCTAGCATAAGGCTCTCCTGTTGCTCTAGCCACCCATCCCTCTGGTCTCATCACTGGAATATGCTCATAAGCCCACACATGCAAAACTGTAACTCCTGCAGACATACTAGCCCTGAACACATATGCACAATCATGCAGGAAATGATAGAGCTTTCCAAACACACACTCCACCCATGCATATCTCGCCTATAGGAGAACATCCCCTCCATCACTATCCCCCATCCTGCTGAAAACCCTCTCACTCATCTGTCTCCCACTAGCCATTTGATAATAGCTACTACCATTCGCTGTAGTCTGTCAAATAACTCCTCCATCCTCGCCATAAGAATCTCTGAGCTGTCTGCTCCAATGTTTGGTGTCCTGAACAATCTCCTAAATGAAGCTGGACCCATGTCAGAATCATAATCTACTCGATCCCCATCTATAGGAATCCGCAGAATTCAGAACACATCCTCTAATGTGATCGTAGCCTCTCCTATCAGCAACAAGAAAGAACTATGCTCGCTCATCCATCACTCCACCATCTCCATCATCAGTCCTTGATGTGCCTGCACCGGCTCCAATCTAGACACATGCTCTAACCCGAGGATCTCTAACACCAGCCGGTCCTCTACATCTAGTAATCTCACCAACCACAAATCCCTAGGATGTGGCTCTCTTGATAACAAAGGAGGTAGTATATCCTGCATCATTTCATTTATCATGTCAGTCCCTTCCACTACATACAATTGCTATTCAAATGACATCATTTACTGCTATACCAGCTTCTATCTATTGTAAGTGACTCATTTTTCCATATGCACTTATCTTCTGCTTGCATGCGACCTACTTTTCTACATGTGCTTATTTCTCACTTACATGCGACTTACTTTCCCTATGCGACCACTTATTGACCAAGTGTGAGCTCTACTTTTATATGCATATACCTTTTTCTTATAAGCGATCTCTATCCTACAAGAGAGCATCTTTTCTTTACAAGCAAGCTGTACCTATGTATGCGCATGTTTTTAGCCCATAAGCGACTTGATTTTATCTATATGTGCATTTTGCCTCTGTTTTTCTATTCGACTAAAAGTGACTTGTTATTTCCATATGCAAACAAGCCACGCCTATAAGCGACCTTAACTACCTTGAGTGACTTGTTTTCCTTCCTAAGTGACCTGAATTGACAATCCTAAGACCTGGTCGCTTATGGTGACGTGTGTACATTTATGACGCTTCTAGCCTATCAAAATCACGCTTTTAGCAACAGTTTCGATACATACTGGTACGCCTACTCCCTCTGGTCGTCCATGTGTCCTCACTCACTCAGCACAATGATCTTTGCATGGAATCACCATCTTGATAGCTCTCCAACTCTCGTCGCACACCAACTCTAAAGAGCTCTAGATCTCTATAGCTTTCTGAACACAACTGAACATAAATGAGCCTATTTGCCCTTGAAAAACCTACTTATAGCCCTATCCAAACCCTAATTCTTCTATGCCAAAGCCTATTTTCTTCTACCTTAAAACATTTATTCCCACCCATCCCCTTTTTCTTCGTGTCAATCTTGTGTCCTACCTTTTTCTTCTATCATGAGCCAATCCAACCCTTCCTGGTTAGCCTGGCTTACCTCTCGAGGGGGCATCACCTACTAGTTACACTAGGGCATAACCTTTTTTATCAAACGAATATCATATCTTCTTTGACACAACACTCTATCAAACATTGTATCAGAGAGGGGCAAAATGTTGACACCCAAAATTGACTCATTATCACTACTATTCAAATATTGCATTATCCATCATCTACATTTGTCTAACACACTTGAGCAATATCCCTAACACATCTATTTCTTCTATTAATTAAATAAATTTATATTTATTTAATTAATTCATTAGCTATTTCTTCTATTTTCCTCTAAGCTATAATTAAACAATCTTTAATTATTTAATTATCTTCATTCTTCTATTTTTAATTAAATAAATTTTATTTATTTAATTAAAAATTCCTTTCATAAACCCACTTTCCAATTAATTAAATAAATTTTATTTATTTAATTAATTTCTCTTATCATTTATCTTATGAGCCAACATGTATGCCTCTTTCATTTAAAAAAGATAAATGGTACTACTTTCACATGTAGCACTTTTTATGTACACGGTCACACATAAGCCTTATCTTTCCTCCACTTTTCATATACACACTCACCTATGATCATCATTTAATCTTAGCCATTCATATAGACACCAAATCTCCACCGTTGATTGATTTTGGTTGAGTTCTATATAAACACCCTCTCATTTCATATTACATCTATCCAACATTCATATAGCATCTACATTATCATCCTGAGCATATTGAGCACTTGAGTATTCATAGCATCAATTTGAGCTTATCATCATTATCATTCATTCATCGTGGCAGCTTTTATCTTCATAATTTTTCATTGTTGAAGAAGCAATCCACATCATAAACAAGGAAGCACAGAATCTAGGTGATATTGTGCTTGAATTGCATGCTTTTTGATTTCATTTGGATTAGATTCTTTGATGATGGTAGGGTTAGGCTTTCATAGCTATGCTTGATCTTATTAACCTAATTTTTTACCTATCACAGTCAGTATGCTGATTCTAGATTAAGAAATAAAATTAGGAAGAGATGATTGCAAATATATTCTCTTTTCGATTGATGTTAAAGGGGGAGAGAAGTCATGTGAAAAACTTGGGAGTGAGTAGTTGTTGGTAAAAGGGGGAGTAGTGAAGAAAGTGGTTGTAGGTGTGATAAGAGAAAGGGGGAGAAGTTGTCTTGATGGTGGAATTAATTTTTCACATCATATGTTGCCATCAATAACAAAGAGGGAGATTATTACAAATATGTGGCTAATCGGTGTTGTCATTGATGTCAACATATCGTTGTTGTCATTGGTGTCAACTGTACCTATTTAGAAGACTTGTATGTTGAGGATATCAAGAAAATTAGCCTCTCCAGAAGAGACAAGTGAGTTACATATCTCTTTGTAAAAGACAGTGAAGACAATGCAGTTCAATGAAGTAGTTTGCTCTACATTCCTAGTAAGATGAAGATAAGAGTCTGTAGATCAAAAGGTTGTGTAGAGGATAGTCTAAAGCTTCTCCAGTCAAGATTTGAGAGGTTCCTATGAAGGATTAATGAAGTTATGGCCATCTGAGTAGAACTAGGTTTTGTAGTGTTCAGAGGTGACGTAGTGACAGAAATATGATCCAGATTGATCCGCATTGAAATATTATGGTCTTGGGATCCAGAGGTACATTTGAGATGTTAGTGTGTATCCTAAACTCAAGTGGTTCATGGTTTGGAGGTTCGCAAGCAATATTTTTAGTATGACAGTCATGATAGTCAGTGTTCTTGAGGTTCCAGATGAAGGTGCAAGTGTTTCTGGTGATCTGAGGTGGTGTAATTGTTCTTGTTAATTGCATTGGACTTGTGGAGGTCTCTGGATCGTGTTCCTATTGTGTTGGTGGTCCGCATTGAGGATTGAGTTTGCAATTGAAGATTCCTTCTTGGATGTCATTGTTCTTCCTAGTCTTGGCCGATTGGATGCTTTGTGCATGTTGCGGATGATCTAAGAGAGGTTCTAAGAAGTATGGTGTGTTGTTCAAGGAAGATTTGGGTCCCAGCTATGTTTAGTTGATAGTATAATGATTCACATTAAGTCAAATTTTTGTAGTGCCAACCTTGATGTTTATTCAAAGGTTGATGAAGCATATAAATATGAGCAGTTGAGTTGTGGAAATGTATCTTTGTACGAAAATGATAAGATCCTAAGAAAGGAAAAAGGTAGAGCAGAGAAGAGGAAGAATAGAAGAGGAAGAGTAGTAAAGGATGAAGAGATAGCAAAGAAGTGTTTGGGGATAGAGCAGAAGTATTGTGTGCTATAATGGAACTGACCTTGGCATGAAGAAGATGTTGTTTTCTAGTTCAATCTTTCTGTGATAAACTTATAAATATTTTTGTAGGCAGTAAGCCTCTTTGAGTAGTGAGCTCTAGGTAGTGTGCCCTAAAGGCATGTGCTTTCCTCGTTTTCTATTCTTTTAACAAAGAATAAATCTTGTGGGTTAACCCCCACCGTGGTTTTTCCCTTAACCAAGTTTCCACGTAAATATCTTGGTGTTATGTGTGTTAATTTTGTTTCCACTCATGTGTTGTTGATTCATTCTTTCATGGTTATATCATTCATCTGATAATAAGTGGTAATAAAGTTTAATTGCAGCAAAGGATAAAAGTTTTTGTGACAACTGATTCACCCCCCTCTCAGTTGTCTGCCCTAATTTCAACATTTATTTCCTTTTCTCTTATTGCACTTTTAGCACTACATTGCTAATTGAATTACATTTTAGGATGGGAATGCCAAGGACAAAGCGCAACCTCATTTTAAAACTTACACTCATACGTGTTTGTCCCATGAACACATATACTATGTTGGCACTCTCACTTGTCATAAGTAATCTTGTGATGTATATTTTTAATTGTCGGTGATGTGATGAGTTTGTGAGTGGTCACACACCTCTAAAAAGTGTTGTTTGAAGTCTACACCAACACCACAATATATTTTTCTCAATATTGTCAAGTTCAAAAGAAGACATCACCATAGAGACCACCTACGACATTCATACACTGTAGTAAACACCTCGGGTATAGATCTTTGCATTAGGCACTTTATTACTAAGTAATAAAAATATTGATTGCAAGCATATGTGTTCATTTAGATGGTGATATTCTATGTGTTGTGCTCAAATATATTTATATGAGTTTTTGTATATGCCTCTAACTTTCACTACCATCCCTTTTTGAACATGGACCCAAGAATACAATAGGAGCACCAACTATAAGATTGTAACTCATACAAGATTTAGGATTTTCAAAATTATTTCCCTATAGTTATGGTTTGAGCACATTTAAAAGCATAAGATGGCAGGTTGTTAGCTGATATTGTGACTTCACTACCTTTTGATAATTTTTAATCATCTCATAATTTTTAATCATATCTAAATTATAAAATCACTTTGAAATTAACACTAAATCACTACATTTTGATAGTTTTTAATCATCTCATAATTTTTAATCATCTAAAAATTATAAAAGCATAAGATTGCAAGTTGTTAGATGATATTGTGACATCATTACCTTTTGATATGTTTTTGGACTATCCACCCTTGAATAAAAGCATCTCTAGAAAATAGGTGCATAGTCCAAAAACAAGATAAAGGAATACACATTTATTCGAAGATAAATAATAACTATATCTTTTTCCTTTCATTCAATTTTGACATAATATATTAGTAAAACAATTATAGCACTTTTTCACAAAAACAATATGTGATTTGAGAATTTCCTGGAATATTCTGGTTTTGAGTGTAAGGTTCAACTTTTTCCTTGCTGCTTGTAATTTCTCTGAGGAAACTTCTCTAACTTATTTACTTATGCCATATTCAAGTCATTTTAATCAATATTATTGTTAATAGTTCACTTCAATTTATGTTATAACCTAAGAAACCATAAATCCATACCATTTAGAGGCTAAATTTGGTTGGCTTTAAACTATGTGCATTATTTTAATATTTATACAATAATGAACTTGACATGCAACAATATAGCTTAGGAAGTTGACATCCAATACCCTTTCTAATTCTCATCACTATAGGTTCATTTGACCAGCCATATTATTGACATATTTTCCTTTTTAGTGATTGATCATAGTGCACATGGCATTTGGTGTAGATTTTACTACCAAGATTCCCTTATCTTCTATCAGTAACTATGAGTCTGATAAATTATGCTATGTAAGTGTTAACTATTAGACTCACTAACAATGTCTGTGTTACATGCTCACTCAAAAGAAATAATATTTAACTGCAAAATAGACAATGTTTTAATTCTTTTGCCTTATTTGTTTTTGGATCTTGGAATTATGCAAAATATAAGCCTAGTTTGCTAATACTGCATATAGTCATCTTTGCAGTCTTCTTGTGATTGTGGCTTATTTGTATATTTGTGCTTTGCGTGATATATGAGAATGCCATTATTAACCAAAATTGTTTGGAAATATTGTTTTATATTCTCTGTAGTTGGATATTTACAATGGTTCTCTAGTTTTATAGTATATAAGATTGACAGGGGGACTAAGAAATGTTGAAAATCCCTACTTTTCATGATTTAGAATTGTTCTCATAGTTTTGGGCTATTTTTATTAATGACTTTTATCATACAAATATGTCACAAGTGTTTTTAAAAATATGCCATGTGTGGTCTGAAAACAGTGTTTGTGGTTATGGCCCTTTTGCCTTAATTGAACCATCACTAAATTTGTTTCTATAATCTATTGTCTACAATAGTTTGTCCTTTGGTTTTGGCAGGTTTATATTCATGACTTGTACTCCCAAAAGTTTACTCATTTTTATTATTTGTTCCACTAGCTTGCAATCTACAAGAACATTTATAGATTTGGTTGCTTTCTCTCATAATTGTATAACTAAGTAATATCATCCCACAATTCAAAATGTAGCTAAAATTTTAGTAATTTTTCCTTTGTTTAGGTATCACACCATTTGCAAACCTTTATCATTATTATTTACTAGCTGGCCCTAAAAAATCCTTTAAAGTGTGGTTAAGAATCAAAGTAGGGAAATTTTCTAGTGCAATTTGTCTTCTTTTGAGATCTATCAGCTCATTTTGTATTGTAGATAATTCAATTTTCTTTGCAAAACTTTGAATCTCAAATTTATGTCCCTCTTGTTATGGTGATAATTGTTTTCCTATTATGTTTAGAAAAGAATATGTAAAAAACATAGAATTCTGCTTCAAAACATTTGGTGGCAAGGGAAATATATTTTTATATTTCTGGAAGTTGATTCCATATTATCCTAGTTCCATTAAGATAAAACATGGGTGTGGGTTAGGTTCTTAAGCATGACAAGTGTACTGATCTACTATTTAAAAATTCTAAATGTGGGTATTAGTCATTTGTTTTTGTGTTTATGGTGCTTCCAGGCCCTAGTGTTGCCATGTTTCTCTATAAAGCAAAATAGATGATTGTGTAAAAAATAGTTTGATAGCTTTAGAAATTTGAACAAGTTGTATTGTGTGTGTCACTTGTTTGAAATTTGAATAAGCATTGTTATTATATATTTGTGATGCCTCAAAGAGATGGAGATTGCTCTATGGTCATTCAACGACTCAACTCTAATCTTAGTAGGATTTTATTATTATGCATATAAGGTATTTTTAGTGGACTTCAATTTCCATCAAGCTGCTATTGACACTAGTGAATTGGTATGGAAGAAGGATCTAATCCAAAATATTGGACTTTGTCATGACATTAGTTGAAATACTTGCACATTTATTGCCCTTTATTGTATGCCAAAGATAAACTATATCTTCAGTGTTCAAAAATATTTGTTTTCTTACTATACGTTCACAGGATGTGTCTCATTGAATTTGGTCAGATGCATTGAAGAGATCATGATGAGCACATGCTTATACTAGGGGTGAATCCGTATAAGCCAAACTTTTACTTCAAAAATTAATCAACCACAACAACAACAAGCATGCAAGATCTAACAATTAAAAACACAATAAGAAAACAAGATTTATGTGGAAATCCTTTCGAGAGAAAACCATGGGAAAATATTGCTTATATTAGATTATCTTACAAACTTTGTAGGCACCAACCTACAAGAGACACCAATCCCCATTAATCTTTGTAGGTACCAACCCACTAGAGACACCAATCCCCATTAATCTTTGTTGGCACCAACCCACTAGAGACACCAATCCCTATAACTAAGCACCAACCCAGCAAGAGACACCAATCTCTTCTATATGAGGCACTAACCTCTCCAATATGAGGCACCAACCTTCAACTCAACAAAGTCATGTCTTCTTTAGAATAACTTGTTGGCAAGAGACACTATATGGATTCATGGTTGTTGTCATTGATGGCAACAAAGGTCATCCCACATATCCGCAAGTCATGGTGTGTCTCTACCGGAAGTCAGAATGAAGATTGTTGTGGTCCGGTGAACAAGAACAGAGCATATGGCAAGGTCTGACAGATTGGTCCGGATCTCTCAGAGGAAGTGTCTTGGTGCAGTGTGGATTTGGGTAAGTCAAGAGGACTACCTTGAGTAGTATATTCCAAGGATTTAGCCTCCGGTGATGAACAAAGAAAAAGATATGAATAGTTGAGTACCAGATTCCTGAGAGACAGTGAGAACAGAGGAAGAACTGACTGACAGAGTATCAGACTATTTTCTGGATGTGTTACTGTTGATGGTAAAGGTTGTGAAGGCATGAATCATGTTTGGCCGACATGATTAATGATATCTACAAGTATATGCTTGATCCGCATTGCTTGGTGAGCAAGGATTCAGCCGACAGAACAGAGTTTGTAAGAAACTAGACTGTTCCGGATGCCGACTAGAAAGGTGATGAAATTACTTGTGTGGATATATATAGAGGATGGATTTAGTTGTGAAGAGTGGAATTGTGTGAAGGTATATGCGAATAAGTGCAGAACAGAGCAGAAGTAGTAAGAAAGATCCGGTATGTGAAAGGATAGCAGAATAAAGAACAGAGGAAAGATGAAGTGCAGCAGATCAGTGTACTAAGCCTAACCGGAACTGAACTCCAGCATATGTAGATGCTTCCAATCAGTTCAAGACTATGATTCTTATCACTTTGTAGACAGTGTGTCTCCTTGTAGGCAGTGAACCTCTTTGTGAGCAGTGTGCTCAGGCAGTGAGCCCTAATTGGCAAGTGCCATTTTTGTAATTCCCTATTCTTCTAACAGAGAATAATCTTTGGGTTAATCACCCCGTGGTTTTCTCCCTTAACAGGGTTTCCACGTCAAAAATACTGTGTCATGTGTTTCTTATTTCATGGTAATGTTTTTGTGTTTGATTCAATGCTGCATGAATTAATAAGAAAGTTCAAAAGAAGAAATAATTAGGATAACTGATTCACCCCCCCCTCTCAGTTATCAACAATTGGTATCAGAGCTAAGTTCTTCCTAATAGAGCCTAACAGCTTGAGGAAGATCTGGGAGTTCAAATGGATGCATATGGTTTAAGGGAGCAACTCAAGACTGCCCTTGAGGATCTTGAACAGTCAAATTCTAAAGTCAATGAATTAAAGGAAAGACTCAAACAGGCTGATGAATTCATGAGAGAATTAAAAGACAAATTAAGTCTCTCTATGAAAAAGAGAAAGGAGCTACTCCAACAATTGGCAAGACAAAGTGAAGAAAGCAATACAAATGAAGAATTGACTGAGCAAACCAAGTTATGTGAAAAGTTATCAAAAGAAGTCATTATGTTAAGACATGAAATGGAATCAGGAACTATAAAGTTTACTCAAGAGATTGAAGAAAAAAGAAAAGCTGAAGACAATCTAAGACAATCTCTTAAAGAAAAATTAGAAGAATGCCACCAGATGGATAGGATTATCAGACATCTTGAATCTGATCTTGAAGATGCCAAAGATAATGAAGAAAAACTTGAGGATCAAATTGCCTCTCTCAAAAGAGATCTTCAAACAGCAAATGAATATAAAGAAAAATTCAAGATAAGTTCTGCCCAACTTGAAGTACTTCTTGGAAGTCAAAAGAGGACAGATGACAAGTATGGTTTGGGATATGAGAAAGGAGAAAGCTCCGGATCCGGTCAAAAGAATTTTGGATCAGAAAATCCAAGGAATAGGCCTAGAAGACCTCCGGTAAGACAGCCCAATGCTCAAAGATATACATCTTTCAATGGATACTGCCACAGCTACAACCACTTTGGTCACAAAGCTAATCAGTGCAGAAAGAGAATGAATCAGATTAATTCATCCTTCTTCGGACAGTGCTTTAACTGCAAAAGGTATGGACACAAATCCCATGAGTGCAGAAATATGCAAGTAAACAAATCATTCAAAGGTAGATGCTTTACATGCAATAGAGTAGGTCATATGGCTAAACAATGTAGATCAAGAGGTTATCAGTCAAATATGCAAAGAAATGTTATTTGCCAAATCTGTAATAGGTTCGGTCATAATGCTAAAGTCTGCAGAAGCAAGAATCAGGACAAAAGAGGTCCGGTGTATAATCAGAATCAAGACAAGGGTAAACAAAAGATGAATGCGGATGAAGTTAGGAATCAGATGAGCAAGATTTGGGTGAAGAAAAGTTTAGAGAATGTAGAGGTTGGATCCACACCAGACTCTGGTGTTGATATTTCTTCCGGAAATTAAAAAGTGAGCTCTGGCTCAGGGGGAGACTCAAAGAAAATCCTGCTCCCCCAGCCAATCAAGTGGTGCTGGATGTGACACAAGATGCGGAGTAAAGGGTTTGAAGATACAAGTCCTGAGATGATCTAGACAAGATTTCAGAGGTTCGCATGAAGATATAAAGAAGTTGTGATCGATCAAGTAAAGACCTATTCCGGGAGATGCTCCGGAATGACAGAGGACTACAAAAGGGTCCGGAGGGATCCAGAAGTACATTATTTTACTCTGCAGACTAGACAGAATGTTTGGGATGTTCTTGTAATGTGTCATCTCGATTTATTCATGATTGAAAGATCTGCATGATGTTCATAGATCAGGACTGATCCGGGATACTCCAAGCTATCCGGACAAGGTAAACCAGAATAATATAGGTGAAGCATTTATTGCAAATAGATATTAGGGTTTGCGAAATGATATAAGGGATTTCTCAACAATCATTTGATCATTCCACATCCAAGAAGAAGAGAAAAGCGGAGCTCTGAAACAAAATTCATCAAGATCACCGAAGATCTCCTGCCGAAGTCATTACATACAGAAATCAATCCAGCTACTCTGTGTAACCGAAGACGCAAAAGGTATTTTCCACTTTCGATATCTTGCTACAAATCTTTTGAAGAAATGGCTACTCCAAATATAGTAAAAATCTCAGATAGGCCCCGACCTGAATTTAAGAAACATCCATACAAGTCATTGGAGGTAGATCCCTTAGGAGCATTTTCCAGTGTTGCTCATAGAGTTTTACACACAGAAGACATTAGGGTTTACATACATGCAAGCATTGAGGAATTTGGGGAATTCAAATTGAGAGATCTCTATCACAAACAACTGATAGACAATGCTTTTGAGCTTAAACCAGAGTATAAGGGTATCCAGAAGAAACAATTTGATCAATTCATTCATTTCCCCTGCTTTGAAGATGATGAATGGGTCCGGTATGTACTGAGCAGGATGCACGACAACTTCCTATGGCTGGATAGACCCTATAAGATCACAAAAGAGGCAATTAGAGCAGTAACTGGTCTATACTCTTTCGGAGGGATACCTATCCTCAAATCTGTCAAGAACAACATTGTAACTAAGGCCACCAGATCAAAATTTGATAAGAGGGCAATGACCATTGAAGATATTTCGGATCTGGATATCAAGTATGCATCCATGATAATAGGATACAAGATCTATCACTCCAGTAGGGAGAATTCTGTATCCGGAACTGCAGTATATACTGCCTATGAAATGCTAAGGAAGAATGCAGAATATGATCTCTGCGAACTACTCTTAAGCCAATTAATGGAAAATATACAGAAAATCAAGAAGGACAAAAAGAATTCCTTTAAGTATGGTACTCTTATATTATGTCTATTTTTCTACTTCATGAATGAGCTGCTCGGATCAAGTGGATGTGCATGGCAGAATGACAAACCTGTTGCAGTCCAGATAAGAGACTATTTACATGGGCTTGGGGATGCCAAAGCAAGAAATACAGCCCTATGGGGATACTTCAAAAACTTCCAAAGCATGATGCAAGCAAGAGAGAGAATTCCCCAGTCTCTTGTTGAAAAATACAAAGACTCAGTGTGCTTTATGGTGGACACTGATCAGTGCCTAATGGAGGCAGTGGAGCCAAGGACTGTCTGGATCATGCCCATGGGGTATGAAGTGGATGAACAGATAGTGGAGCTGCATGTTCAACACATGCTAAGTCAGCCCAAAGATCCTAAGGCAGAAAGGTTTGGAACCTTTGAGGAGCTGAGTGTAAAGATACATGTAGAACTCAGGGAACCTGAGATAAAGAGAAAGGTGAGAAAAGTAGAGCACATTGCTCAAGGCCTAGGCATCTCAAAAGAGGCACTTGATGCCAGCCGGGAAAAGAGAAGAAAATCTGAGGAAGAAAAGAAAGAGGCAGAAAAGAAAAGCAAGAAAAGTGCTCTGGTGGAATCCTCAACCCGGACCAGATCATCTAAAGGATCCACACCTATCAAAACCAAAAGCTCAAAACCAGAAGTCCAGGGATCCAGTAAGAGATCCAAGTCAAAAGCCTCAAGAGCTTATCAAAGCCAAAAGGATGAAGAAGAAACTGAGTCAGATGAGGGAGTGAAAGAAATAAAGAAACAGAAAAAGAAAGGATCCGATAAACCCTCTTCTAGCCGAGACAAGGAAGAAATGACAGAAGAATTTTCTGGAAAGCCCACCCTATCTCTAGACAGTGTAGTCAAATCAGTCACTATGGATGGGAAGCTTCTACTGGTGGCTAAATTCTATGATGACTACAATGAGGTAGATCAAAAGATCCTGTAAGAAGCTATAATAAGGTACTTGAACATCTACAATAAAGCTTTTATTGAGATTATCTCTGAAATCCCAAAGAGCCTAGAAATGGAATTAGAGATAAGAAAGAACAATGCGATGGCAAAAGACCTTGAGATCAGGGAACAGATAGCTATTCAACTATATCCTTCAATTGATCACAAAACAATGAACATGATATTCAAGGACTGCAAGGATGAATTCAGAAGCAAAGCAAGGATGAATCAGCTTATGCTTGGTGAAACTGACAAAGTAGCCAAGGACACTGAAGAGATCCTCCAGAATACATTCAAAAGGTTCAACATTCCTATTACAGAGGACTTAGGTGCAGAAACAGCTGCATCATCTGCTCCAGAAGAAATGCCACTAGAACAGACTAACATCTCTTCTCTGGCTTCTCCTACAGTCTCCAGATCCCAAGAAGAAGAAAAATTACAGGAGGAAGAAGCAGCAGAAAAAGAAAAAGAGGCTGACAGCACCAAGGATGCAGAAAAAGAGAAAAATCCAACAGAGAAAACCACGACTGTAAGTGGTAAGAATGTGGAAGGAGATAAGACTCCTAAGGACAAAACTGCAGAAGAAAAGAAACATCTGTCTCTGGCAAGAGACACTGCACAAACAGTTCAAAAGTTTCTAAGCCAAGAAACTTTAGAGATTGATGAACCGGAACTTCTAAAAGGCCCATTCGACTTTGACTCTCTCTCTCTGGTACAAACAATGAAGATAGCTTCATTTGCAAATGCCAAGGCAAATGAAAAACTCCTAAAGTCTCATATGGAAGACTGTGAGTTGATAGAGGCTACTTCCGGAGTGCTTGTAAAGATTATGCCATCAATCCAGATAGATCCGACAGCCTCCTCTTCTGGTAATCTCAAAACCTTAGTCAGCAGTGTTGATACACATTTTGATTCTCTAGAAAAATCAGCTGAAGAAAAGGTCTGGAAGGAATTTTTGGATAAAAGATTTTCAGAAGTATTAGGATTAATCTCTAACGATAGGAGAAATATGAGTATTAGAATAAAGAGCTTAGAAAATGCTCTTAAGGATGGTGGTGATATTTACAAATTTTGTATCTCCTGGTCAAAGGCAACAGTAGAAATAGATAAGAAAATAAAAGCAGAACAGGACAAACTACAAAGTTTGTCTCAAAGTTTTGATCCTCTCTCTTCCATAGTAAATCAAGAATGTCAAACTATTGCAATCACAAATACAATAAAGAACCTTGAGAAGGAAAGGAAGAATATCACTAATCGGATGGGAGAACTTAGAAGGATTATAATCCCTAAGTTAGAAACTATGCATGAGGCCATCAGTGATGCTCAGACCACCGCCCAAACAAATGATCTGACAGATCTCAAGAGGGCAGAAGCTTTTGCATTTTTGTTGAGTGGTCACATTTCAATTTTGGATAGAATGAAGCAAAGTTGGGCTACAGAACTGATCCAACTGAAGACATCTTTTGCAGACATTCTTCAGTTCATGTGAGTATGTAAATATGCGGCTATGTATAGAAAATTTTTGAAAATTTTGGTGTGCGGACCCTACCCTTTGCCATTGATGTCAAAGGGGGAGTGAGGAACAGTGAAAAATGAGGAATCCAACTAAGGGGGAGTTCCGGAAATTGTATATAAAGATAGAGCATCAGCCTAGGGGGAGCATAGCGTAAAGACTTAGTCATTTTTCACTAAGTGTTGCCATCAATGCCAAAGGGGGAGATTGTTGGCAAGAGACACTATATGGATTCATGGTTGTTGTCATTGATGGCAACAAAGGTCATCCCACATATCCGCAAGTCATGGTGTGTCTCTACCGGAAGTCAGAATGAAGATTGTTGTGGTCTGGTGAACAAGAACAGAGCATATGGCAAGGTCCGACAGATTGGTCCGGATCTCTCAGAGGAAGTGTCTTGGTGCAGTGCGGATTTGGGTAAGTCAAGAGGACTACCTTGAGTAGTATATTCCAAGGATTTAGCCTCCGGTGATGAACAAAGAAAAAGATATGAATAGTTGAGTACCAGATTCCTGAGAGACAGTGAGAACAGAGGAAGAACTGACTGACAGAGTATCAGACTATTTTCCGGATGTGTTACTGTTGATGGTAAAGGTTGTGAAGGCATGAATCATGTTTGGCCGACATGATTAATGATATCTACAAGTATATGCTTGATCCGCATTGCTTGGTGAGCAAGGATTCAGCCGACAGAACAGAGTTTGTAAGAAACTAGACTGTTCCGGATGCTGACTAGAAAGGTGATGAAATTACTTGTGTGGATATATATAGAGGATGGATTTAGTTGTGAAGAGTGGAATTGTGTGAAGGTATATGCGAATAAGTGCAAAACAGAGCAGAAGTAGTAAGAAAGATCCGGTATGTGAAAGGATAGCAGAATAAAGAACAGAGGAAAGATGAAGTGCAGTAGATCAGTGTACTGAGCCTAACCGGAACTGAACTCCAGCATATGTAGATGCTTCCAATCAGTTCAAGACTGTGATTCTTATCACTTTGTAGACAGTGTGTCTCCTTGTAGGCAGTGGGCCTCTTTGTGAGCAGTGTGCTCGGGTAGTGAGCCCTAATTGGCAAGTGCCATTTTTGTAATTCCCTATTCTTCTAACAGAGAATAATCTTTGGGTTAATCACCCCGTGGTTTTCTCCCTTAACAGGGTTTCCACGTCAAAAATACTGTGTCATGTGTTTCTTATTTCATGGTAATGTTTTTGTGTTTGATTCAATGCTGCATGAATTAATAAGAAAGTTCAAAAGAAGAAATAATTAGGATAACTGATTCACCCCCCCCTCTCAGTTATCAACATAACTCTCCTTCAACAACTTCCTTGAATAATTTTCTAATATTTTTTCTCCTCAAATATGCATGTGTTTATATGATATATCTTCATACACACCACACACTTTCCTCCTCTTCTTATTTGATCTTCACATATCTCACATCTTCTAGTACAGGGGCACCATGTCAACTTTTGTAAATATGGTCTTATGCTAGGTGTCTTGTGAGTCTAATAAGGTCATAATAGACCATTCCTAATGTAATTTGAGTCATGTAGGTTCATTATTGTAAAAAGTGTCATTTATTGTAATGTTGTCATATAATGTCAAAATTGGAATATGAAGAGTCATTAGGCAGAGAAAGGTTTTTGGTCATGGAATCTCAAAAGGCAGTAAGGAAAGTGGTTATAAAAAGGCATTGTGAGACCTTGTATGGTTGAAGGAGGATTGTATATATCAATAAGATCAATAAAAAGCCCTGTTTTCATAGTAAAGTCTATGGTTTCTATGTTTTTCCTGACAATTCCTTGTTTGCAGGCTTATGTACAGACCCATACAATTAGATTCTTGAGGGATAGTCATTGGAAGTGGTAAATCTATGAGTCTACATCATTTTTCTTTTGGTCTTGTTGAATTTCATTGAGTATAATGAAAGATATTGCAATTTGTGTAAACTATCTAGAAACTCTGTGTAAGGAGCCCGTGAGCAACAAAAAATGGTATCAGTCTCATTTCACCAAATGAAATCTCTTTAAACTTGGTAGAATGAAGGTATTTGGAATAGGTTTTGACATGGTATGAGTTTTAGAAGCCAAGAGTAAGGGTTTGTGCATGTATGGTGAAGACCTATAGGGAAAATTCATGTAATTTCATTGTAAATGATAGTGTAAGTGTTAGGGTTTGCAAGAAGGCCCTTGGAAATGATCATATGAACATGGAGTGAGCATGAGAAGGATATTTTAGAAATTTTTGAATGATTGGTTGACTAGATAGAGGACAAGAGTATTGATTTCCTATAAAACCCCATGAAACCTAGTCTAGAACAACTTAACCAGGAGTTTGAAGTTTTGGGAAACTTTGTGAAGATTTCTCCTTGTGAAAATTGTTGATTATTAGGTTTTAAAACCTATGGAGAGTATTGGAATAGAATTTGGAAGTTTGGAAGAAGATTGGTATAGGGTTGCTTTGCAAAAGTGGCCTAATTAGGCCTCAGAAAAATAGAGGACAATCAATTTTTGAGCCTTTTGTTTCAAATTAACCTATACTGTATTTTTGATATGTTTTAAAACTACTTAATGGGTGTCCAAAAATCCCCTTGTAGTCTTTAATTGAGGTCTGAAACAAAAGATATTGTCTGACAGTCCATTTTGGATGGCCACTAGCAATTTGGGACAGTTTGTAGGAAAGGATCATGATGGCTGCAGGAAGGTTCTAGCGAGGAGTTGGTGGAGTGAGTTAGAGTCATTAAGGTAAATAAAGAATGTATGTAACCTTGTATTAGCTTGTGGACCTAAGGAATCAAGAAAAATGTGCCTTGTGAAGTAAGTTGCCATGAAGTTATTTGCCTTTGAAAGTTGACGAATTAGTCTTTGAGCCCATTGTTGTGAAATATGCCTCAATTTGAGTGAAGTGAACCATTGTCTGTACATAAATTGGTATCAAAGCTCAGAAGGTCTGGGAAAGAGAGAGTTTGGTGTTTGTGTTTGTGTGTGTGTGAAGGTTGAAGAGAGAACCTAGTTGCCAAAAGACTAGGTAGAGAAGGAGAAGAGACCTAGGTGAGGCAAAGACAAGAGGAAGCAAGGTTAAAGGGAATTGCTTGAAGAAGGAGAAATGGATTTGTTGAAGAGGTACTTGTTGGGTGAGGGTTCATTAAAGAAGAAGCAAGAAGAAAAAGAGAGGAAGAGGAAAGAGGAAAAGATGAGACAAATAGAGGTTGAGAAAGAAATAAGAGAATTGAAACAAGTCTTGAAATAGATGGAATAAGATATGGAAAGAACAAATCGGGAGTTTCGAATGAAGATCCAATAGTTGCAAAATTGGCATTTGACAATAAAGAAGAAAGTTGCATGGCCTATTCAAAGGATGATGCAAAAGAGAAGAAAAATGGGAGCACCAAAACTAGATGAGAAGAAGCCTTTGTTGGTGGAGGAAGACAATAAACAAACCAAGAAACATGTGATGAAGGATGCAGCCATTTCAAATCATGGGAATGCTGAGACAACAATGAATGTACAAGAGGATAGAAGGTAGTTAGATCTTTTTAAGATAGAGGTTGGTAAACGTGATGGTACAGAGGATTGGGAACTTGATAAGATAGTGGTATTTGTTGGAATTAGTCTGGACAACTAAGAGGGGGGGTGAATCAGTTGTCCCACAAATATTAATCTTTTCTTCTTTTAAACTTCTTTTACAACTTTCAATCAGATAAACATTAAATCATGAATCAATAACACAAGAGTAAAAATAGATTGAACACACATAACATAGGAATTTTTACATGGAAACCTAGTTAAGGGAAAACCATGGTGGGGGTTAACCCACAAGAATTGTACCCTGTTAAAAGTACTTAAATGAAAAGAGAAGGCACATGCCTTTGGGCTCACTACCCAGAGCTCACTGCTCAAGGGAGGCTCACTGCCTACATAATTTGTGTTTAGTATAGAAGGAATTAACTGATAAATAGAATCTACTTCATGCTTGGTTTAGTCACATTGAAATGCTTACAAAACTTCTGCTCTGCCCCATATACTTCTTCTCTAATTCTTCATCCTTGACATCTCTTGTTCTTCTACTTCTTCTCTACTTTTCTCTGCCTTTTATCCTTTCTTTTAATTTTATTATTTTTGCACAAGATGATTTTTCACACTTCAACTACACTCCTTTATATGCTTCATCAACCTTGGAATAAACATCAAGGTCAGCTTGACTTAATGTGGATCACTATACTGTTAGCCAAACATATATTAGACTTGAATCTACCTCCAACAACATGCCACACTCCAGAGAACTGCTCTTAGATCATTTGCAACATACTTGAATCATCTGGTCAGCCAGGACTGGGAAGGACATCAACACCAAGAGGGAAATCTTCAATAGCGAGCTCAAACTTCAATGCAGACCTCCAACATAGTAGTCACATGATCTAGAGACTTCCACAAGCACATTGAATTAAACAAAAACATCTGCACTCCTTCAAATCATCAGAATCACTTGCATCTTCCTCTGGAACCTCAAGAACATTATCTACCATGACTATCACATGAGAAAGATTGCTTGTGGACCTCCAAACCATGAACCACTTGAATGGATGATACACACTAACTTCCCAAACATACCTCTAGATCCAAAGATCATCACTTGACATATCTGGAACAATCTAGACCTCTTTCCTGTCACTCTCTCTCTTTTGAACACTACAAAACTAGTTCAACTCAGATGGCCATAGCTTCTTTGAATCTTCATGTGAACCCTTCAAAACTTAACTGGAGCTTCTTTATACAATCCTCTACTTAGCCATATGGTCTACATACATTGATCCTCATTAATTTTCTCAATATCCTCGACAATCTAGTCTTCTATAAAGGTAGTAAAATAGGATACAATTGACACTAACAGCAACAAGGATATGTTGACATCAATGACAACACCGCTTAGGCACATATTTACAACAATCTCCCCCTTTGTCATTGATGGCAACATATGATGTGAAAAATTGATTTGACCATTAAGACAAAACCTTCTCCCCCTTTCTCTTATCACTTCTATGATCACTTTCTTCACTGCTCCCCTTTCATCAGCAACTAGTTTTTCACATGAACTTCTCTCCCCCTTTGACATCAATGGCAACGGGCACATATTTGCAATCTTTTCTCCCTTTTTGTTTTAGATTGATCCAGAATTTTTATAATAACTACTCCCCCTAAGTAGTATCTCCTTAACATTAATCTGGATCACAAGATATGACTGTGAATTCCATAAGACTGATGCACCTTAGTGCAACTTAGTTTAGATCAGGAGGGGTGATAACCCCTAACTTCTCTCTGAGATACTAAAAAGTATCCTTGGGAAAAGGCTTAGTGAAAATATCCACAATTTGATCCTTTGAAGACAAAAACTCCAACTTGACTTCATTCTCATTTACCTTCTCTCTCAAGAAATGAAACTTGATGGATATATGTTTTGTCTTTGAATGCAACACTGGATTCTTTGAGATACTTATTACACTTGAATTATCATAGAAGATTGTGAGAGGCTTCTCAAACACAACTCTGATGTCCTTCAACATTTGCTTCATCGACAAAACTTGAGTACAATTGTTTGTTGCTATTATATACTCTGCCTCTGTTGTAGCTAGGGAAATTACCTCCTACTTTTTGCTTAGCCAAGAAACCAATCTACTTCCCAAGAAGAATGTACCACCACTAGTTCTTTTTCTATCATCCACATCTCCTACCCAATCAACATCTGTATAAACATGTAGAGTGAAGTCATTATCCTTTGGATACCATAATCTATAATCAATTGTCCCTTTGAGATATCTAAAAATTCTCTTGACTGCTACAACATGGGATTCTTTAGGATCAACTTAGAATCTAGCAACAAGTCCAACTACATTCATGATATCAAGTCTGGTCTAAGTCAGATAGAGTAGTCCTCCAATCATTGACCTATACCTTTTTTGATTTTCCTTAGGGGAGTCATCATCTTTACTCAACTTGCATCCGGTTACCATAGGTGTACTTACTGGCTTTGAGTCTTCCATTCCAAACTTCTCTAACAATTATCTCACATACTTGGACTGAGATATGAAGATACCTTTATCTAACTAAGTGATTTGCAAACCTAAGAACAAATTCATCTCACCAAACATGGACATCTCAAATTCTCTTTGCATTTGATCAACAGATGTTTTGCACATGCTCTCATTTCCACCAAAAATGATATCATCAACATATACTTCAACAATTAGAATGTTCTCATGATTAATCATCTAATCAACAAATGTTTTGCACATGCTCTCATATCCACCAAAAATGATATCATCAACAAATACTTCAACAATTAGAATGTTCTCATGATCAATCTTGAAGTAAAGATTACTATCAACAGTGCCTTTGTTATATCCCAGCTTTAACAAAAACTTATCTAATCTTGCATACTAGGCTCTTGGGGCTTGTTTGAGTCCATATAATGCTTTCCTCAACCTACAGACCATATCTTTCTAATTAGACAATTGAAATCCTTCCGGTTGCTCAATATAGACTTCTTCTTCTAGTTCTCCATTTAGGAATGCTGACTTGACATCCATCTAATAGACCTTGAAATCTTTATAAGCAACAAATGCAAGGAATAATCTAACTACCTTTATTTTTGCCACCAGAGCAAAAGTTTCTTCAAAATCAATTCCTTCCACTTGAGAATATCCTTTGCATACCAACCTTGCTTTGTTTCTTACAGATTCACCATCTTCATTTATTTTGTTCTAGAAGACCCATTTAGTTCCAATCACATTTTTGTCCTCAGGTCTAGAAACAAGATCCCATGTGTGGTTCTTTTCAATTTGCATTAATTCTTCTTCTATTGCTTTTAACCAATTTTCACCATTGCAGGCTTCACTTACTGATTTTGGTTCAATCTTTGAAATCAAACAAATCTCTTCTTGATCTTCAGAAATTCTTATTCTAGTTCGAACACCTTTATTTCTATCTCCTATGATTTGATTTTCAGGATGATTCATCCTTACATACCTGGGAGTTTTGGGATTTGCTTGAACTTCTATTTCTTGAACTTGTTCCTCAACTTTTGCATTATCCTCTTGAGTCCCTGAGCTTTCCAGATCAATCTAGATCTGAGTCTGGGTTTGAATTTTCCTTCCTTGACTTGGATTTTCATCTTGATCATCTAAATCATATCTGCAAGACTTGGAATGTTCTTCTTTGCTCTCATCAACTCTGACATTAGCACTTTCAACAATCTTTTTCAACCTCTTGTTAAAGCACTGATATGCTTTTCTTTGAGTAGAGTAACCCAAAAAAATTCCATCATCACTTCTTGCTTCAAACTTGCCTAGATCCTCATCTTTTTTGATATAGCACTTACTACCAAAAACTCTAAAATATTTTATAGTAGGAGGATGACCAAGCCAGAGTTCATAAGGAGTCTTACCAGAATTGCCTTTGATTTGCACTCGGTTAAGACACTTGTAAACAATAGTACTCACAACTTCTCTCCAATAAACTTGTGGAACATTTGTTTCCATCATCATGGTCCTAGGAGCTTCTTGAATGGTCCACTTCTTTCTTTCACAACTCCACTTTGCTAAGGAGTCCTAGGAGCAGATAACTATCTTTTTATTCCATGCTTTTCATAGAACGTATCAAACTCACCGGAGGTAAAATCTCCACCTCTGTCAAATCTTAGACACTTTATCTTCACACCAATCTCATTTTCCACCATAACTTTGAATACTTTGAATTTGTCAAGAGCTTCTGATTTTTCTTTTAAGAAAGTTACCCACATCATCCGAGAGTAATCATCAATTAGCAACATAAAATATCCGTCTCCTTGTACACTCCTAATTCTAATAGGACCACATAGATCAGTATGCACAAGTTCCAATCAGCCATTTGAAAATTGTTCTTTACTTTTGAATGATGTTTTGTTTTATTTGCCCAATTGACATTCTCTACACATGCTATTAGGTTTCACAAGTCTTGGAAGATCTCTCACAGCCTGAGTAGAACTTATCTTGACAATGTTATCAAAATTCACATGACACATTCTCCTATGCCACAACCAACTCTAACCTATTTGTGCAATCAAACAACTTTTACTAGAACTACTTAACTAAAAGATGTTACCTCTAGTTTGTGTACCAGATGTAATTTTAGTTCTAGAGCTTTCCAAGATTCTGTATTTACCATCCTTGAATAGCAGATCATAACCCTTGTCAACCAACTATCCAACACGAAGAAGATTATGTTTTAGTCCTTCCACATATAGAACATCATTTGTGTTATTCTTACCATCAAAAGAGATTAATCCTCTGCCATAGATTCTACCAATTGAGTTGTCTCCAAATTTTACAAATTCACCTTCATAATTTTGAAATCTTACAAACTTACTTTTATCACCAGTCATATGATGAGAACATCCACTATCAATCACCCATTCATCCTTTTCAACAGCCTGAGTAGCCAAGGCACTTTCCATATTTACATAGCTATTAGAATCAGTAGACACTGGATCTTCTTCTTTGATGGCAATGAATACCCAATCATCTTCAGTGGCACCTCCATGATCAGATTCATCATCTGTGATTCCTTCTCTAGCCTTTTGGACATAGTAACAATTCTTCTGACCTTTATATCTGTTAAGGTTTGGTTTTGAAAACATCTTCGGACATCTTGAGGCAAAATGACCAATCTTATTACAAGAAAAACATTTGTATGGGAGTTTTCCTTCATACTTGCTGGATCCTCTTGGTATTCTTTTGGCAATAAGAGCTTCAAGATCTGTAGTCTCAATTTCATCATCTTCAAGATCCTTCCTTGCCTTCCCAAATTTGTTTGACCTTGCTGAAGAGCCTTTATCTAGATCATATCTTTGTTTTCCATACACACTGGCCTTAAATGCAGTTTCAGACTTAGGAAGAGAATCACCAAACTCACTTAATTCAAATGCTGAAATTTTGCCAACCAGCTGATCTCTTGTAACTTTTGAGATAGTCCTGATCTCCTCTATAGCAGTAACCTTATGTCTGTATGAATTAGGTAAAGATCTGAGCACTTTTGTGACAATTTCTAATTCTTCCAAAGTTCCACCAGCACACCTAATACCACACACAAGTTCATTTATCTTTTACATGTAGATTGTGATGTTTTCATCTTCACTCATCCTCAAAGTTTCAAATTTTCCTCTCAGACTTTGTAGTTTGGCATATTTGATATATTCATCACCTTCATAAATATTCTCCAGCTTCTTCTAGATTTCATGAGTATTTTTTAGTCCAAATACATTTGACATTTCTAAATCAGTCAGGGCACTCAACAAGGCTTCTTTAGCTCGAAGGTTATTTTTTACATCTTTGACTTGATCTAGAGTTGAGGGACCTTTCTCTGAAGGTTTATACTCATCTTTGGTTATATCCCAATAAGCATCACCCATGCATTGTAAATGACATTCCATGCGACTCTTCTAAATAGAGTAATTTGTTCCATCGAATCTCAGACTATCCCTCTTGTAAGTTGACATCCTGGATCTCCTCGAGCGGTTAAGCTTCTTCTAGAGGAACCTTGCTCTGATACCAATTGTTGGATTTAGTCTGGACAACTAAGGGGGGTGAATAAGTTGTCCTATAAATATTAATCTTTTCTGCTTTTAAACTTCTTTTACAACTTTCAATCAGATAAACATTAAAGCATGAATCAATAACACAAGAGCAGAAATAGATTGAACACACATAACACATGAATTTTTATGTGGAAACCCAATTAAGGGAAAACCACGATGGTAGTTAACCCACAAGAATCGTACCCTATTAAAAGTACTTAAATGAAAAAAGCACATGCCTTTGGGCTCACTGCCCAGAGCTCACTGCTCAAGAGAGGCTCACTGTCTACAGAATTTGTGTTTAGTACAGAAGAAATTAACTAATAAATAGCATCTACTTTATGCCTGGTTCAATCACATTGAAATGCTTACAAAACTTCTGCTCTGCCTCATATACTTCTTCTCTAATTCTTCATCCTTGACATCTCTTATTCTTCTGCTTCTTCTCTGCTCTGCTCTACCTTTAATCGTTTCTTTTGATTTTATTATTTTCGTATAAGGATGATTTTCCACACTTCAACTACACTCCTTTATAAGCTTCATCAACCTTGGAATAAACATCAAGGTCAAATTTCCTTAATGCGGATCACTATACTATCAGTCAAACATATCTGAGACTTGAATCTACCTCTAGCAACATGCCACACTCCAGAGAATTGCTCTTAGATCATCCACAACATACTTGAATCATCTGGTCAGCCAGGACTGGGAAGGAGATCAACACCAAGAGGGAAATCTTCAATAGTGAGCTCAAAGTTCAATGCAGACCTCCAACATAGCAATCACATGATCCATAGACCTCCACAAGCACATTGAATTCAACAAAAACATCCGCACTCCTTCAAATCATCAGAATCACTTGCATCTTCCTCTAGAACCTCAAGAACACTATCTGCCATGACCGTCACATTAGAAAGATTGCTTCCAGACCTCTAAACCATGAACCACTTGAATGGGTGATACACACTGACTTCCCAAACATGCCTCTAGATCCATAGATCATCACTTGACATATCCGAAACAATCCAGACCTCTTTCCTGTCACTTTATCTCTTTTGAACACTGCAAAACTAGTTCAACTCAGATGGCCATAGCGTCTTTGAATCTTCATGTTAACCATTCAAAACTTAACTAGAGCTTCTTCACACAATCCTCTACTTAGCCATATGGTCTGCATACATTGATCCTCATTAAATTTCTCAATATCCTCAACAATTCAGTCTTCTATATAGGCAATGAAATATGATACAATTAACACTAACGACAACAAGGATATGTTGACATCAATGACAACACCACTTAGGCACATATTTGCAACAATATTAGGGGCATAAATGAAGGTAAGATAAGGACTGAATCAAGGTGAATGGCAAAGGCAAATGAATGAGTTTGAGCATGCAACAAGAGTTAAGAAGAGGATAGTCCAAGATAGAGTTGTTGAAGACATGTTTGTAGGTGTGAAGACAAGTTCAACATCAATCTTAGATGAGGGAAAGATAAGTGAACATTCATCAAGTCAGTTTGTGAAAATGAAGTAGTTTCTTGGTGGCAAGAAGTCTATCAATGCGAACAACAATGCAAAGATTCAATACCTAACACATTGGAAAGGAAAACCAGGTGAAAGGGTTTTTGAAGATCAAGGAAATGAAGTGTTCAAGTGTGGACAAGTTGCCATTCAATTTCCAAGTGACTTGGAATCTTTTTTTTTGTCTGGGTGTATGGTGCAGGGGTACCATGTCAACTTTTGTAAATATTGTCTTATGCTAGGTGTCTTGTGGGTCTAATAAGGTCATAACATACCATTACTAATGTAATTTGAGTCATGTAGGTTCATTATTGTAAAAAGTGTCATATTTTGTAATGTTGTCATATAATGTCAAAATTAGAATATGAAGAGTCATTAGGTAGACAAAGGTTTTTGGTCATGGAATCTCAAAGGACAGTTAGGAAAGTGGTTATTAAAAGGCATAATGAGACTTTGTATGGTCGAAGGAGGACTGTATATATCAATAAGATCAATAAAAAGCCCTGTTTTCATAGTAAAGTCTGTGGTTTCTATGTTTTTCTTGATAATTCCTTGTTTGTAGGCTTCTGTATGGCCCTGTACAATCAGATTCTTGAGGGGAAATCATTGGAAATGGTAAATCTAAGAGCCTACATCATTTTTCTTTTGGTCTTTCTAAATTTCATTGAGTATAATGAAAGATATTGCAATTTATGTGCATATTGTCCAGAAACTTTGTGTAAGGAGCCCGAGAGCAACAAAAAATGGTATCAGTCTCATTTCACGCAATGAAATCTCTTTAAACTTGGTAGAATGAAGGTATTTGGAATAGGTTTTGGCATGGTATGAGTTTTAGGAGCCAAGAGTAAGGGTTTGTGCATGTATGGTGAAGACCTAGAGGGAAAATTCATGTAATTTCATTGCAAATGATAGTGTAAGTGTTAGGGTTTGCAAGAAGGCCCTTGGAAATGATCATATGAGCATGCAGTGAGCATGAGAAAGGTATTTTATAAGTGTTTAAGTGATTGGTTGATAGGATAGAGGTCAGGAGTATTGATTTCCTATAAAACCCCATGAAACCTAGTCTAGAATAGCTTAACCAAGAGATTGAAGTTTTGGGCAACTTTGTGATGGTTTATCCTTGTGAAAATTTTTATTTTTGAGGTTTTGAAACCTGTAGAGAGTATTGGAATAGACTTTGGAAGTTTGGAAGAAGATTGGTATATGGTTGCTTTGCAAAAGTGGCCAAATTAGGCCTAGGAAAAATAGAGGACAGTCAATTATTAATCTTTTGTTTCAAAGTAACCTATATTGGATTTTTCATATGCTTTAAAACTACGTAATGGGTGTCCAAAATACCCTTAATAGTCTTGAATTGAGGTCTAAAACAAAAGATATTATCTGACAGTCCATTTTGGAGGGCTACTAGCAATTTGGGACATTTTGTGGGAAAGGACCATGATGGCTATAGGAAGGTTCTTGTGAGGAGTTGGTGCAGTGAGTTAGAGTCATTAAGGTAAATAAAGAATGTATGTAACCTTGTTTGAGCTTGTGGACCCGAGGAATGAAGAAAAATGTGCCTTGTGAAGTAAGTTGCCATGAAATTGTTTGCCTTTGAAAGTTGAGGAATTTGTCTTTGAGCCCATCATTGTGAAATATGCCTCCATTTGAGTGAAGTGAACCCCTGTCTCTACATCATCTTCCTCCTTACATACGACTGATAAAACATTTTATTCTCCTTCATAGATGAGCTTGTATCATGTATTTCGCACCCTCATTCTTCTTTGTAGATCTTACAAATGATAATACAATATCCTTTTGTTAACATTCTTTATACTTTCCATAAATCTAATTTCTACCTTCGTACTAATTCATAATTGGGTAAGTGCAAGAAGATGGGGGGCCAAAAAGGGGTCTTAAGTGGCCACTTTTTTTCTGAAATCAGGAAATACTGGCCTTGGATGAGAAATTGAGCATAGTTACACTCAATATTTGGAGATGCAACCAAAACAATGTTCGTAGTGCTCCGAGTCTACTTTCTAAACTACTATTTTTTTGAAAATGGCATAGATTAAGGGGTTCAAAAGAGGGAGCCATAGAAATTGGTGTTGTTTCTGTCAAAAAAACATAACATAGCATGTTTTGTGGCTCCCTCAAAAGGTCAACTTTTTTTTGGTATTTTTAAAATCGCTTCAGTGAGAAATTAGCTAATAGCATATAGTTTATGCCCAATTTTTCTGATAATTTTTTGATGAATATTTGATTTTTTACTAATTTTCAAAGTGGACACATCCTAAAAAATAGAATTTTGGCCATGCTACCCCTATAAATTTTGAAAAGTAATTGAAAATCATTTTTTCTTTTTTTAATATTTGTAGAATGGACTCTAGTTTCTAAATATGTAATTGTTTTGAAATTTCAATGAATAGTTAATTTACAATGAAAAAAAGACCAAACAGTGGTTTTTGCCCAAAAACAGACACACAAACAAAAGAAATTAAAGATGAAAGGCTTAACATTGTTAAAATGTGAAAAAAATCACATTGTCAAATAGCTAAGAGAAAGCCTAACATTACCCAGGTGTTCGATTTGTTCAACATTGAAACATGTGCAAATCTATGATTGTTCAAAAGGCACTCCATGCCTTTGGGTTGGAAATCCAAAGCAAATCCCAAGCCCAAGGCTTGGGATTCCCATTGCAAGACATAACGCGAGCGTGTTATAACGCACTCGTGTTATGTTTTGCTTTGCATTTTTCTTTTCCGCAAGTCTGTTGTTTGTCATGTTTGACATAACGCGAGCGCGTTATAACACGCTCGCTTTATGTTCCTCTTAAATTTTTTATCTTCAAGGCTATTAATCATGTATGTATGTATGTATGCCTATATGTATATATGTATCTATGTATGCCTATATGTATGTATGTATGTATGTATATATGCCTATATGTATGTATGTATGTATCTATGTATGCCAATATGTATGTATGTATGTATCTATGTATGCCTATATGTATGTATGTATAGTGTCGAGGGTAGTGGAGGGTAGAGATGGGAGTGAGCCAGATACGGGAGGAGAGGGGTGGATAAGGACTGAGTGATTAAGGTTTAAGGTTGAGGGTTGAGCGTTTAGGGATATGATTTAGAGTTTAGGGATAAGGGATTAGAGTTTAGGACCTTGAGGGATTAGGGTTTAGGGTTGAGGCTTTAGGGATAGCGTTTAGGGTTAAGGGTCGAGAGATTAGGTTTAAGGTAGAGTGTTGAGGGTAGAGGGATTAGGGATTAGGGTTTAGGGTTGAGGCTTTAGGGATAGCATTTAGGGTTAAGGGTCGAGGGATTAGGTTTAAGGTAGAGTGTCCAGGGTAGAGGGATTAGGGATAGGGTTTAGGGTTGAGGCTTTAGGGATGAGGGTTAAGGGATTAGGGTTTAAGATATAGTGTCGAGTGTCGGGTGTGTAGGGATAGGTTTTAGGGTTCAACTTTTAAGGGTTAAGGGTCGAGGGATCAGAGTTAAGGGTTGAGGGATTAGGGTTTGACGTTGAGGGTTGAGTACATTGAGGTTCAAGGGTTAAGGGTTGAGGGATAGGGTTGAGGGTGATGGAGTCAGGTTGTCATTGATGTCAAAAAGGTGTCCTCAGTGTGTTTGATGTCATCAGGACTTGGTTGATCAGGTTGGCCTTCAATGTGTTCTTCTAGTTCATGTTACTTGGTGTTGAGTTCAGTTACTTCATGTCATGACAATATTCAGTGATGGTGTCTTGAAGTGGTTTGGTATGAAGAATGTTACAGGTTGTTTGGTTTGTGTTTGCCACAAATAGAGATGATTTCATTTGATCCTAGTTTCAGTTGTGACAGTTGTGATGTCATTGTCTTTGATAGTATGGTCTTCATTTGATCCTAGTTTCAGTTGTGACAGTTGTGATGTCATTGTCTCCTGCAAAGTATTTATATAGTGTTCATCTATGTCTCTTGACAATTTCTGTTGACAAGACTCTTACAGTGGCATGTGAACAAAGTCTTTATCTCATAATGTTCTTTAGTTGCTATAGTATAAATATGTTCTTGACTCTTCTATGAGTTTTTACATTTGTTCACATTTCTATCTATGCTAGATTTTATATCTCTGATCATAGAATTTTGAAGACTTTAAAATCCTAAAAGTCTTATGATTTAAATTCTAGGCAAACCTAAGAATTAAAGACCTAGATGTCTATAGTTCTAAATTACCCTTTATAATCTATGAATAGAATGTCATTCACTTTTGTTTTATTCATTCATTGACCGGTTGAAATGGTCATTGTCACTTAAGTGACAACTAAAGGGTGTTTGCCACATTCCATAACCGGCCCCTATTCCTAGTGAGACCGGCTCCATCGGTGGCAGGGTGAAGCGGATGGGCGCCAAAAACTGATCAAAGGTTGTATTTGAATGAAGGTTGAGCGGGTATGGTGAAATCAATGGTCGGCATTCAAATTGAGCCATCTCTTCATGTGTATGCACTTTGACGTGCAAATGGATGTCACTGTGTGTGACCATTTGGAAACTATTTTTCTGAGGCTAAGTTTAGCCCGAAATAAAGGCAATTTTTTTGGTGTTTTTTTAAGATCTTTCCTTCAGAAGTTTTTGTGAGATTTTTTAATGAGATTCATTCTATTTTAATCATCTTAACTCGTGTATTAAAAAAAGTAAAGAAGGAAGCTTTTTGTTTTTTTTTTAGCAGTGATTAAAAATTCTTCTTGAGAAAAGGTTAAGAGAAATATTTGTGGAACATTGAGATTTTTGTAAGGATCCTAATGAATTTTTTTCAGAGATAGATTGGTCTCTTGCAGATTGAGTAGATGAATATATAGAGAGAAAAGAAAAATTGGATCAAGGAATTTTTGCACAAGGATTACGAAGAATTTGAAAGATATTAGTTTTTGAAGAGACATTTTTTTTACAGATGAAGATAAAATTGCTCAAATAAGAAAATCAATGTTGATCAGTTATTTTGAAAGAAATTTGATGCAGAAATGGAAGATCAAGAGTTTTTGAAAAAGAGGATAATACAAAATGGTTTTTGTGATTCACAGAGAGAAGAAAAGGAGATGAAAATGAAAAGACTAAATATTCAAAGAGTTTTTTTTTATTTTACAAGTCCTGATTGAAATGATAAGAGAATATGAAATGATCTTGCCAATAATGTTACAGAGAAGTTTGATTGAAAAATTGGTTGAGTTATTTTTGCAGATTGAATTTGAACGGGCAAAATGATTTTATTTTTGAAGGGACAATATTGGAGATTCTTTTGCAGGAATATGAAGGATCATGCATGAAGGCATTTTGATGGAAGATGAAAATGAGGACAGAGATTTTATTACAGGGGCAAATTCAAAATACTTTATAATGAATTCTTTTTGCAGTTTAAAAAGAATACAGAATGGAGATCTATTTTCTTTCAGAGAAGATGAAAGGTTTTGATAAGAGGATAATGAAAAATATGTTTTAAAGGTGAAAGGACTTTTCAGATGCATTGATGCAAATTTATAAATAGACATTGATGAAACATAGATTAATATGTAGTGTTGTTGAGTGTATCCGGATGTAGGATTGAACTTAAATAAAATGATCATTTGACAGAAATATGTGAGTGATGTTGTACAGATCAACATGCAAAGATTGATGATGAACTGACAGGGATCAAATACAGATATAGAGATTGACAAGGTGATTAAAAAGACAATATGCAATTGTATTGACAATCAGGTGCATGAATCATAAATTTGATTGATCAAGACATTGAGACTTGTAAGACAGAAATGAAACAGACAGAGTAAAGTAGTGTTGTTGAGCATATTGGAATACAGGATTGATATTCAATGTTGTTGAATGGATCTGATTAATTTGCAGAGAAAATTGTTTATAGATATTTGTATATGGAGCTTGTTTTGATTTGAAAATCTAACAGGAGGTATAAGGTTGTATACAATGGTGCAAATCTGATTGAACAGCAATCATGTCTTGCACACGATGGTTGATGTTTTGTTTATAGTGATTGTGTTTGCCAGTGAGGCACATTATGCCTATGAGGCTTGTGGTCAGTGAGACCTTTGTATTGCCAGTGAGGCATGTTTTCCAATTAAGCCAGTGAGGCACTTTATGAGTGGTTTTTCTACCCCTGAGGGTTTTCCACTCGGTAAAAAGGTTGTGTCCTGATTTCTTCTATGTGTGTGCATATTATTGGTTTGATCATGTTTTGTTTACATCTGTTATTGTAAGTCTTGTGCATATAAACTCAACAAATCATTAATGTATTCCTTTCCATCTGTTCTGTAAGAGATAGCTTGCAAAAAGTTGTGAAATGTTTGAAAATTAATACAACACTGATTCACCCCCCCTCTCAGTGTTGTCCGGACTCCTACAATTGGTATCAGAGCCAGTTTCCCTTCTACAGCTTATTCAGCTTGGGTAGGTCTTGTGTGTGGAGTTCAATGGGTAAGTGCAGGAGAAATAAGAACATGAGAAATCTTAAGCATCATTCTGGTCAGAAGACACAAAAGACATTATCCATATCAAATTCAGATGTTGATATAAATTCAGTTGATAAAGATGTTCTCCATGTTAAGTCTGGTATTGTATTAGAAGAAAAGATTTCAGATGCTCCTTTGTTTAATGGTTCAGATTTTTCAGTTTGGTGTATGAGAATGCAAGCTTATTTATCCTCTTTAGGATATGATATATGGATGTCTGTTGAGAATGGATATTCTAACTCTACAAATAACAAAGAAGCTATTAATTGCAATCATATAGCCAAGAAGGTTATTTTATCTGGTTTATCTAATGATATTTCTTGTAAAGTGGTGCAGTGTGAAACAGCTCAGGATGTCTGGAAAAAGTTGATAAAAATTTATCAAGGTACTGCACCTGAAGAAGAAAACAACTTATTATCTGAGAAGAGTGACCATGAAAGGAAACTTTCAAATGAAGGAGTTGATGTTCAATCCCAATCTGATTTAGAAGAAGCTAGCATCACTAGTGATGATGATGAAGAAGATTGTGAGATTGATATGGAAGGAGAGCTTATATATGCCCTGAGTGAGCTCAAGAAGTACAAGAGAGAGAATCAGAAACTAAACTTGCAGCTGCAACAAGAAAGAGAATCAAAAGTCAATGCACTTTCAGAACTTGAAATTGTTTCTACAGATCTTGAAGAGGCCAGATGTCAGATTATTAGTTTAAAGACATATATTGATGATTCTGACAAACTAATTGCTAGATTGAAGACAGAAATTGAAGAAGCTAAGAGGATAGCTGATGTATCAATATCTGACCTTGAAGTTAGAAGGAATGAGAATCTAAAACTAGAGGGAGAAATTATCAAACTCAGAAAAGATTATGATAGTCTGAAGACTTTATCTAAGAAGTATCAGGAGTTTGAAGAAAGCACAAGCAAGTTACATGTGTTGTTGGGCAAACAGAAGCAGCATAATGACACAACTGGATTAGGATTTGAAGAAGGAGAATGTTCAAAAGTCAGAGAGACTCCCAGAGAGAAGATTGATTTGAATACTGCCACTGAAAACAAAATGCATAATCAAAGAAGAAGAAATTTCAGAAGAAGTGCTCCTGTTAGACAAGCATACATGTACAGGTATAACTATTCATTTAATGGTTACTGTTATACTTGTAATCATTTTGGTCATAAAGCAGTTGATTGCAAAAGGAATACTAACCTTATTTGTTACAAGTGCAATCATGTTGGACATATACAAAGGAATTGTAAAAGGTATGATTCTGCATGGAAGTCTAACATAAGTTCTCAAAGGTACTATCAGTCATTTGATTATGATATAGTTTGTTATAATTGCAATTCTCCTGGTCATAAAGCATTTAGTTGCAGAAAAGCATCATCTGCATCATCTAATTTGATAGGTTGGAAATGCAAAGAGGCAGAAAAGGTTTGGAGGAAGAAAGCACCTGTAAAAATTTGGAAGCAGAAAGAAGGTAAAGAGAAGTCAGAATCTAAGCTTGTGCATCTTGCACAAGTCATTTCATCTGTTACATAACAGATAACATGAAGTGAGGGGGAGTTGTTCATGTGCTATCATTTGACCCCAAGAAGTTCAGTAGGAGATCTTTTGAATGGTGATCTTGTCTTGTTTATCATATTTTCCAATCTTGTGAGATAGTTGTTGAAGATGTTGCTAACTAAGTTGATTTTTAGTGTATATCAGTGATGCAGGAAGAGCTTATTAATGCAGTTGGTATGCAAAATTGATGGACTGGATGCTCATATGGAAGTGCTCTTGATGTTTGACATTGTGATTGCAAAAGATGATCCTCACTCTTTGTTGCAGAATGAATGTTCATTTAGAAGTGATCATTGGGATAATAATTTGACATGTTCTTCCTCATTAAAATGATTCAGAAAGGTATGAGAAAATTGTGTGCCTCTTGTTTTGAAGTGGTAAGGTATGTATGTCAAGCCATGACATCTAGAGTTGCTTATAAAATTGATGGAGTATGACAGTGATACAGGTGTTCATTGGCTTATTATGATTTCAAGGTATTGAAAAATGTTTCAGGATTTCAAAATGCACAAATTGATCAGGTTGAATTATCATGATATTGCAATCCAAAGTGTTTTGGAAAGGGTTGTTGCAATAATATCTTGTTTTGAATGATGAAGTCAAGAGGCAAGAGTTTTTGTTGATTTCAGTATGTTTCAGTTTCTGCCAGAGTGTTGTATATCAGATTTGACAGTATAATATGTGCAGGAACAGCAAGATGGTCTATCAAGAAAAGGTGTTAGAATATGCAGGATGATAGTTCATATCAGGAAATTAGTTTGATGATTATATCTATTGCTTTATTGAGTTATGTTTATGACATGTACCTTGGAGCTTTCAGAAAGGTTTGTTCAAATTGTGTGGTGATTTCAGGTATGAGCTTCAAGTTATGACAATCCAGAGTCTTTTATGACATTGATGGTGAATCTTGTTTTTCTTCAAATCGGAGGCAAGTAAAGGTCTTATAAAAAATGATCATCTTGACATCTGTGTGATGAGAGGTCTACATGTTTTGTGCTTGCAAAATTGTTCATCAAAGAGTATTGGTATGTTTATGATTTTCTTTGCAAAAGTGTTCAGAAGGTTGACTGTCAGTAAATGGATGGTATACTTCAAGTTGATATGTTGCTTCGGGACTAATTCAGGAAGTGGATAAGTATTGAGTTGAGTTGAGTTATGTTGGTTAGTCTTGTCAGTGTTTACCAATGGTATTTCTGAGTAGTAATTTGTTTGTGATCTTTTATACATGGAAGATCTTGGAGATTTGTTATTTCAGGTCAAAAAGGTTGTTGATTGAAGAAGAACTGTTTGTTTTGAAAGTTTGTGATGTTATCAGAAAGGAATGTTTCAGTCTTCATCTTCACAGTGGTATTGTCATATGGCTTCAAAGATTTTGGTAAGTGGTTCAAAGATAACAAAAGATAATAGTCTTTTCAATGGAGTTGTTCTCAGGAGAAGATAATAGTCTTTGTCATCCGATGTCAAAAAGGGGGAGAAAGAAAAATATGCATCAGGTGGTTTTGCCATCAATGACAAAGGGGGAGATTGATGGAGTCAGGTTGTCATTGATGTCAAAAAGGTGTCCTCAGTGTGTTTGATGTCATCAGGACTTGGTTGATCAGGTTGGCCTTCAATGTGTCTGTTTATGTTCTTCTAGTTCATGTTACTTGGTGTTGAGTTCAGTTACTTCATGTCATGACAATATTCAGTGATGGTGTCTTGAAGTGGTTTGGTATGAAGAATGTTACAGGTTGTTTGGTTTGTGTTTGCCACAAATAGAGATGATTTCATTTGATCCTAGTTTCAGTTGTGACAGTTGTGATGTCATTGTCTTTGATAGTATGGTCTTCATTTGATCCTAGTTTCAGTTGTGACAGTTGTGATGTCATTGTCTCCTGCAAAGTATTTATATAGTGTTCATCTATGTCTCTTGACAATTTCTGTTGACAAGACTCTTACAGTGGCATGTGAACAAAGTCTTTATCTCATAATGTTCTTTAGTTGCTATAGTATAAATATGTTCTTGACTCTTCTATGAGTTTTTACATTTGTTCACATTTCTATCTATGCTAGATTTTATATCTCTGATCATAGAATTTTGAAGACTTTAAAATCCTAAAAGTCTTATGATTTAAATTCTAGGCAAACCTAAGAATTAAAGACCTAGATGTCTATAGTTCTAAATTACCCTTTATAATCTATGAATAGAATGTCATTCACTTTTGTTTTATTCATTCATTGACCGGTTGAAATGGTCATTGTCACTTAAGTGACAACTAAAGGGTGTTTGCCACATTCCATAACCGGCCCCTATTCCTAGTGAGACCGGCTCCATCGGTGGCAGGGTGAAGCGGATGGGCGCCAAAAACTGATCAAAGGTTGTATTTGAATGAAGGTTGAGCGGGTATGGTGAAATCAATGGTCGGCATTCAAATTGAGCCATCTCTTCATGTGTATGCACTTTGACGTGCAAATGGATGTCACTGTGTGTGACCATTTGGAAACTATTTTTCTGAGGCTAAGTTTAGCCCGAAATAAAGGCAATTTTTTTGGTGTTTTTTTAAGATCTTTCCTTCAGAAGTTTTTGTGAGATTTTTTAATGAGATTCATTCTATTTTAATCATCTTAACTCGTGTATTAAAAAAAGTAAAGAAGGAAGCTTTTTGTTTTTTTTTAGCAGTGATTAAAAATTCTTCTTGAGAAAAGGTTAAGAGAAATATTTGTGGAACATTGAGATTTTTGTAAGGATCCTAATGAATTTTTTTTCAGAGATAGATTGGTCTCTTGCAGATTGAGTAGATGAATATATAGAGAGAAAAGAAAAATTGGATCAAGGAATTTTTGCACAAGGATTACGAAGAATTTGAAAGATATTAGTTTTTGAAGAGACATTTTTTTTACAGATGAAGATAAAATTGCTCAAATAAGAAAATCAATGTTGATCAGTTATTTTGAAAGAAATTTGATGCAGAAATGGAAGATCAAGAGTTTTTGAAAAAGAGGATAATACAAAATGGTTTTTGTGATTCACAGAGAGAAGAAAAGGAGATGAAAATGAAAAGACTAAATATTCAAAGAGTTTTTTTTTATTTTACAAGTCCTGATTGAAATGATAAGAGAATATGAAATGATCTTGCCAATAATGTTGCAGAGAAGTTTGATTGAAAAATTGGTTGAGTTATTTTTGCAGATTGAATTTGAACGGGCAAAATGATTTTATTTTTGAAGGGACAATATTGGAGATTCTTTTGCAGGAATATGAAGGATCATGCATGAAGGCATTTTGATGGAAGATGAAAATGAGGACAGAGATTTTATTACAGGGGCAAATTCAAAATACTTTATAATGAATTCTTTTTGCAGTTTAAAAAGAATACAGAATGGAGATCTATTTTCTTTCAGAGAAGATGAAAGGTTTTGATAAGAGGATAATGAAAAATATGTTTTAAAGGTGAAAGGACTTTTCAGATGCATTGATACAAATTTATAAATAGACATTGATGAAACATAGATTAATATGCAGTGTTGTTGAGTGTATCCGGATGTAGGATTGAACTTAAATAAAATGATCATTTGACAGAAATATGTGAGTGATGTTGTACAGATCAACATGCAAAGATTGATGATGAACTGACAGGGATCAAATACAGATATAGAGATTGACAAGGTGATTAAAAAGACAATATGCAATTGTATTGACAATCAGGTGCATGAATCATAAATTTGATTGATCAAGACATTGAGACTTGTAAGACAGAAATGAAACAGACAGAGTAAAGTAGTGTTGTTGAGCATATTGGAATACAGGATTGATATTCAATGTTGTTGAATGGATCTGATTAATTTGCAGAGAAAATTGTTTATAGATATTTGTATATGGAGCTTGTTTTGATTTGAAAATCTAACAGGAGGTATAAGGTTGTATACAATGGTGCAAATCTGATTGAACAGCAATCATGTCTTGCACACGATGGTTGATGTTTTGTTTATAGTGATTGTGTTTGCCAGTGAGGCACATTATGCCTATGAGGCTTGTGGTCAGTGAGACCTTTGTATTGCCAGTGAGGCATGTTTTCCAATTAAGCCAGTGAGGCACTTTATGAGTGGTTTTTCTACCCCTGAGGGTTTTCCACTCGGTAAAAAGGTTGTGTCTTGATTTCTTCTATGTGTGTGCATATTATTGGTTTGATCATGTTTTGTTTACATCTGTTATTGTAAGTCTTGTGCATATAAACTCAACAAATCATTAATGTATTCCTTTCCATCTGTTCTGTAAGAGATAGCTTGCAAAAAGTTGTGAAATGTTTGAAAATTAATACAACACTGATTCACCCCCCCTCTCAGTGTTGTCCGGACTCCTACAGAGGGTCGAGGGATTAGGGTTAAGGGATAGGGTTGGAGGGTTTAGGGATAAGGGATTAGGGTTTAAGGTATAGTATCGAGCCCGTTGAGGGTCTAGGAATAGGGATAGCATTTAGGATTTAGGGATGAGGGATTAGAGTTGAGGGATGATGGATGACATATTAGGGTTGAGGGATTAGGGTTTAGGTATAAGGTTTAGGGTTAGGGTTGAGGGATTAGGGTTTAAGGTATAGTGTTGAGGGTTTAGGGATAGGGTTTAGGGTTGAAGGATTACAGTGAAGGGTTGAGGGATTAGGATTTGATGTTGAGGGTTAAGGGTTTAGGGTTTAGGGTTTAGGGTTTACGGTTAGGGTTGAGGGTCGAGGGATTAGAGTTAAGGGTTGAGGGATTAGGGTTTGACGTTGAGGGTTGAGGGTTGAGGATTGAGGTTCGAGGGTCAAGGGTTTAGGGATAGGGTTGAGGGTCGAGGGATTAGGGTTAAAGTAGAGTGTGGAGGGTGTAAGGATTAGGGATAGGGTTGGAGGGTTTAGGGATTAGGGATTAGGGTTTAAGGTATAGTATTGAGTCTGTTGAGGGTTTAGGAATAGGGATAGCATTTAGGGTTTAGGGATGAGGGATTAGAGTTGAGGGATGATGGATTAGGGTTGATGGTTGAGGGATTAGGGTTTAGGTATAAGGTTTAGGGTTGAGGGATTAGGGTTGAAGGTATAGTGTTGAGGGTTGAGGGTTTAGGGTTGATGGATTAGCATTTAATGTTGAGGTTAGGGTTAGAGTGTCGAGGGTAGAGGGATTAGGGATAGGGTTTAGGGTTGAAGGTTTAACGATTGAGGGTTGAGGCTTTAGGGATGAGGGTTTAAGGCTTAAGATATAGTGTCAAGTGTTGAGGGTGTAGGGATAGGGTTTAAGTTTTAAGGGTTAAGGGTTAAGGGATAGGGATTAGGGTTTAAGGTATAGTGTTGAGGGTTGATGGTTTAGGGATGGGGTTTAGGTTTGAGGGATTAGGGTTTAGGGTTGATGAATTAGGGTTTAATGTTGAGGGTTGAGGGTTGAGGTTGAGGGATAGGGTTAATGGTCAAGGGATTAGGGTTTAATGTTGAGGGTTGAGGGTTGAGGTTTGAGGTTTGAGGGTTGAGGTTGAGGGATTAGGGTTAAATAAGAGTGTCGAGGGTAGAGGGATTAGGTTTTAAGGTATAGTATCAAGCCCGTTGAGGGTCTAGGAATAGGGATAGCATTTAGGGTTTAGGGATGAGGGATTAGAGTTTAGGGATGACGGATTAGGGTTGAGGGATTAGTGTTTAGGGATAAGGTTTAGGGTTGAGGGTTGAGGGATTAGGGTTTAAGGTATAGTGTTGAGGGTTTAGGGATAGGGTTTAGGGTTAAGGAATTAGAGTGAAGGGTTGAGGGATTAGGATTTGACATTGAGGGTTGAGGGTTTAGGGTTTAGGGATAGGGTTGAGGGTTGAGGGATTAGAGTTAAGGGTTGAGGGATTAGGGTTTGACATTGAGGGTTGAGGGTTAAGGTTCAAGGGTCAAGGGTTTAGGGATAGGGTTGAGGGTCGAGGGATTGGGATTAAAGTAGAGTGTGGAGGGTATAAGGATTAGGGATAGGGTTGGAGGGTTTAGGGATAAGGGATTAGGGTTTAAGGTATAGTATTGAGTCTGTTGAGGGTTTAGGAATAGGGATAGCATTTGGGGTTTAGGGATGAGAGATTAGAGTTGAGGGATGACGGATTAGGGTTGAGGGTTGAGGGATTAGGGTTTAGGGTTGAGAGTTGAGGGATTAGGGTTTAAGGTATAGTGTTGAGGGTTTAGGGATAGGGTTTAGGGTTGAGGGATTAGAGTGAAGGGTTGAGGGATTAGGATTTGACGTTAAGGGTTGAGGGTTGAGGGTTGAGGGTTTAGGGTTTAGGGATAGGGTTGAGGGTTGAGGAATTAGAGTTAAGGGTTGAGGGATTAGGGTTTGACATTGAGGGTTGAGGGTTAAGGTTCGAGGGTCAAGGGTTTAGGGATAGGGTTGAGGGTCGAGGGATTAGGGTTAAAGTAGAGTGTGGAGAGTATAAGGATTAGGGATAGGGTTGGAGGGTTTAGGGATAAGGGATTAGGGTTTAAGGTATAGTATCAAGCTTGTTGAGGGTCTAGGAATAGGGATAGTGTTTAGGGTTTAGGGATGAGGGATTAGAGTTCAGGGATGACAGATGACGAATTAGGGTTGAGGGATTAGGGTTTGGGGATAAGGTTTAGGGTTAGGGTTGAGGGATTAGGGTTTAAGGTATAGTGTTGAGGGTTTAGGGATAAGGTTCAGGGTTGAGGGATTAGAGTGAAGGGTTGAGGGTTGAGGGTTTAGGGTTTAGGGATAGGGTTGAGGGTTGAGGGATTAGAGTTAAGGGTTGAGGGATTAGGGTTTGACGTTGAGGGTTGAGGGCTGAGGTTCGAGGGTCAAGGCTTTAGGGATAGGGTTGAGGGTCAAGGGATTAGGGTTAAAGTAAAGTGTGGAGGGTATAAGGATTAGGGATAGGGTTGGAGGGTTTAGGGATAAGGGATTAGGGTTTAAGGTATAGTATCGAGTCTGTTGAGGGTTTAGGAATAGGGATAGCATTTAGGGTTTAGGGATGAGGGATTAGAGTTGAGGGATGACAGATTAGGGTTGAAGGTTGAGGGATTAGGGTTTAGGGATAAGGTTTAGGGTTGAGGGTTGAGGGATTAGGGTTTAAGGTATAGTGTTGAGGGTTTAGGGTTGAGGGATTAGAGTGAAGGGTTGAGGGATTAGGATTTGACATTGAGGGTTGAGGGTTGAGGGTTTAGGGTTTAGGGATAGGGTTGAGGGTTGAGGGATCAGAGTTAAGGGTTGAGGGATTAGGGTTTGACATTGAGGGTTGAGGGTTGAGGTTTGAGGGTCAAGGTTTTAGGGATAGGGTTGAGGGTCGAGGGATTAGGGTTAAAGTAGAGTGTGGAGGGTATAAGGATTAGGGATAGGGTTGGAGGGTTTAGGGATAAGGGATTAGGGTTTAAGGTATAATATCGAGTCTGTTGAGGGTTTAGGAATAGGGATAGCATTTAGGGTTTAGGGATGAGGGATTAGAGTTGAGGTATGACAAATCAGGGTTGAGGGTTAAGGGATTAGGGTTTAAGGTATAGTGTTGAGGGTTTCTTTTGTCAAATGTAGATCTATGGGTTCGATTATATTGTTTGCCTCTCTAATTTTGGGGTGTGGATGTTTTGGAATCAATCAGGAAGTCTTTAGGAGACTTTGTGGAAGTGGATTAGAAATTGCTTGATAGAACCCTTGCTATTTATGCTTGGATAAAGATTTCTCACAAACTAGAACTTCTGCTTCCAAAGAAGATCTGTCTTTCTTCCTCGATGGGCATTTTTTATCAAGAACTTGATTATGAGGGCTTGCCCCTTCATTGTTATGCCTATCATATGGCGGAGCATCTGGCAAGCTCTTGCAGGAAACAGGAAAAGTTCTCCCTCAAAAACCTTGTGGTCATTCAAGTCTGAAGGGGAAGGTTTGGAAAGAGATGTGATCAATGCAAAGAATGCGATCAATCTATAGCAGGACAAAACATGAGCACATTATAACGCGAGCACGTTATAATGCGCTCGTGTTTTGTCTTGCTATTGAAATGGTAAAAAAGTGTTGACCCCTGTGATCTAGGCCCACATGCTCTATTTTCTTACTGATTCTGTGCATGCTCCAACAAAAAAGAAGTGCTTTCATGCTGTTGGGAAGTTCACATGCACATTTGACACATTGTACCACCTTTGCATGATCTTTCCACCACCTTTTCTGCTTTGCCAACTTGAGAAGGAGGAAATAACATAGTTTTCACACCAAGTTTGATATATATCTATACAAATTTCAATTTTTGTAGTGTTGCAATGTTAATTGTGATTCAATTTTAGGAATTTAACATTATAGATTGGTTAATAGTATTGTTGTTAGTAATTATATTTGAGTGTTATTCAATTTAACATTGAAAAGGAAGTAAGTGGTGAAAAAACTCAAATTGTTGAGGAGTTTGATGCAAGAAGAAAAAAACACTACATAATTGGGTACTCTCTCCATTCGAATCTTCATTTTTTAGGTATGTCAAGTCTTTACATGCATGTTCTTTACATTTTTCTTATTTTGGATTGAATTACTTTATCATGCTTTATCATACATGTTTAAAATAGACACATTCCCAATCAAGAAAGCAGCCTACAATCTCACATGATGCCATGTATATTTTCTACACTTAGGCTCTTTAATAATTATGTGTAATAAATAGACCTTAACATACCATGATGTCAAACTATACAAGAATAAATCCTTACAACATAATAAAAATACAATCACACTATTATCTTGTATTCATTTCTTAGGAACTAATATTGGTCTCTTTATCATGCTACAGACAAATTCTCCATCATGCCGAGGAAATGATCAAGAATTAAACCAACACAGGAAGAGATAGAAGCTAAGAATGCAAAGAAAGCAGTGGTTATGAGAGAACTTCGTGAGAAGAGGAAATTGGACACGATAAATGAAGACATACCAATTGAAGAGGAACCACAACCATCACAAAGAGATATGGTATTGGTGGCACAAAGAGAACGAATGCAAAAACTTCATGGTACGAGAGATTTGAGTACCATAGTTGGAGACACGTCCTCTACCACAAGTCAACATGTAGGGACACCATCTACCACATCTCAAGTTGAGAGTACATCATCACTCACATGTGATGAAGGAGGTACGCCATCATTCCCACCTCAACCTTGAGGTATGTCATCTATTTCATCTTCGATCGAAGGTATGCCATCTAACCCATCTCATTTAAATATTGATGAAATTCCTAATGTTGAGATGAATTTACCTAACTTAACACCACCTAGAATTTTGCATAGAAATCCAAAGTATTTGATTGATATTGATGAGAATATTTTGCAGCCAATGGAAGGTAAGATTCCAAAATGCACTTGTAGAAGATATGCTAATAAGATTTGGAGATTATTCTTTGAAAAGTTAAATGAGACTGCAAGATGTCAACTATTTGTTGAAATGATGCGAAGTATAAAGTATAGGTCTATCATGAAGATTCTTGGGTTGAGAACATCAGAGGCTTCAAGTGAAAAATCTATTGTTAAGAATCTAATGAGTGCATATGAGAGTGTGGGTAACACCTCACGCATAAAAGATAGTAATGCAACACGGTGTGTGATTACATCGACTATAGTAGCATTGTTTCAGTCGTCGACTTTGCAGAGAACTACAGTCTACAGCCACAGCATGAGGTGCAATCACAATATTACAACTCCACACAGGTTTCTATATTTATGCACATCGCATTCATTCATGCGAATGATAGTACAGAGGATGAGAGAAGATCATAAGGGAGTATAATTTTTATATTAGTGATGATCGTACGCATTCTATAGAGTTCGTGCAAGGTTACCTTCAGGTGTTCTACAATGATTTGGCTAGAAGGGGCATATCGTTCATGCAGCATATCATATGGTTAGATAACTGTGCGTCACAATTCAAGAACTCACAAAATTTCTATTGGCTAAGTAGGAGGCATAATTTTATAGGTAGTCAGCATATGTGGAACTTTTGTGAGGCCAGGCATGGAAAGGGGGAGCATGATGGTGCGGGAGCATGTATCAAAAGAGCCATAGCATGAGAAGAGTTAAAGTATAAATACAATGCAAAGTTGACAGATGCAAAATCGATTGTCGAGTGGTGTAATGCTTCTATGGGTCCAAGTAATGAAGGTAAGTCTTCAGTTCATAGATTTTTTTGGTTGATAGATGATACTAACATTGCACCATATGAGGACTGTTGTACACTGACAGGATCAAATGAGATGCACTCTTTCAGAAGCTCAATTGCAGGTTCATGGAGTATCCATACATGAAAGATGTCATGCTTTTGTTCTTCCTATACAATTCAAGTCTCGGATGAGTGCGAGTCAAAGGAGTGGGTTGATAAATGGTAGTTAAGTTATCTTAGCCCACTTGACACGTATTGACCCCTGACAGCAGTGGAACTAACACAGATGGAATCATCAGTTGACTTTGACCACATATCAGATTTAGTTCAACCAGGTAATATAGGGCACGTATATGCATCTAATTTCATCTAGTTCAACAAGGTAATCTTATCTTACTTTGTAGTGTTTTTGTAATGTTGACTAATTTCATCTAATTTGCTACACATATCAATGTAGGGCACGTATATGCAGTTATTGTAGATGAAGATAATAAAGAGGGAACAAATTATTACTTATGTCATTGTGTTGAGGCCAAAAATAAATTGGAGGCCCCTATTACGGATGGAGAAAACATCGAATACCCTACAGGCTTAGTGGTTATTACTGGAACATAGCTTAGAAGGTACCCACATAAGAGTGTTAATATTTGGCTATTTCATTACTTTGACATGCATCGGAAGATTCTTCATTACTCAAACCTTGTCATGCATCCAATGTTCATTTGATAAAGTATCAGGGTAGACCTTTGAACAAAATCTTGTGGAAGGTGCGTGAGTCTGACCATGAAGCAATACTTGACACAATAAAGAGTAGAGCAGACCCGGATGGTTCATTGGATTAATTTGTAAGTATTCACATTGATTTTGTAAAGTCATGTTACACTGAGTTGTAAGTATGCACATTAATTTGTAAGGTTTGTCTTTTTTTATTCCTCCTACATTTTTACACATATACACATTTTTACATCATCATGTTATGCATTTTTGGTGTCCTCCTGATGCGACCAAACTCATAACTCACCCTACTTCCTCTAGACACCATTTGATGATCTCTCCAACACTCTGGATCCAAGGAGCCCAATCCTGATGATGACCTATATACCATTCTCCCAAGGCACTCATAATGAATGAAAAGAAGATCAAGGGCACCCAAGCTTAATAGACTTATTTCTTTCAATTTTGATGATCCAAACTCTTGCAAAACAACATCCACTTTCATGCCTTTAGATCTTCCTTCACATATAGGATGCCATTTCAAGGTTTGAGCCATTAAAGTCTCTTGATATTAAGCACTCATGATGATGAAACTTAGAGATTTTTCCTTTCCTATGCACTCATCTAAGATGTTTGAATGATAAGGAGCGCCTTGACCTCTATAATGTACATTAGGCACCAAAATCAAGGTGATTTTACTCTAGGCATGGTCCTGATCATGATGCGACCAAACTGACTGTTCCAATGCATTTGGATGGGTACATTTACTCTAGGCATGGTCCTATTTTTCACCCAAACATGTCGAAATAGTCCGAGCTACATTGTATTGACGATATCCCTGAAGAGTCCAAAGTGCAAAAAGGCAGCAATCTTTGATGAGATGTTACTTGAAAACTGTGTCACTTAGAAATATTCTGTCTGAGGCAACGCAATCATGTAGAGTGCCTCTACAATAACCTCTCTCATTTTTTTATATCTCTTAGACATTTGCCCGTGGTGAAAGGTTTTCTACTACCCCAAAAATCGTCAGAAGGAGGCAGTGTAAAGTTTCAAAGGGGTGAAGCTTTCATCCTACTCCTGATGCGACCAAATTGACTATTCCAATGCATCTGGATGCGTACATTTACGCTAGGCATGGTCTTATTTTTCACCCAAACATGTCGAAATAGTCTGAGCTACATTGTACCAACGATATCCCTAAAGAGTCCAAAGTGCAAAAACGCAGCAATCTTTGATGAGATGTTACTCAAAAACCATGTCACTTAGAAACATTTTGTTAAGGCAACACGATCATGTAGAGTGCCTCTACAATAACCTCTCTCAATTTTTTATATCTCTGAGACATTTGCCCATGGTGAAAGGTTTTTCGCTGCCCCAAAAATTGTCAGAAGGAGGTAGTGTAATGTTACAAAGGGGTGTAACTTTCGTCCTGCTCCTGATGAGACCAAACTGACTATTGTAACACATCCGGATGGGTACATTTACACTAGGCATGGTCCTTTTTTTCACCCAAACATGTCAAAATAGTCTGAGCTACATTGTACCGACGATATCCCTAAAGAGTCAAAAGTGCAAAAAGGTAGCAATCTTTGACGAGATGTTACTCAAAAACTATGTCACTTAGAAACATTTCGTCTAAGGCAACAGGATCATGTAGAGTACCTCTACAATAACCTCTCTCAATTTTTTATATCTCTGAGACATTTTCCCATGGTGAAAGGTTTTTTATTGCCCCAAAAATCGTCAGAAGGAGGCAGTGTATTAAGTCAGGATGAAAGCCTATTCACTCTAGGCACCAATCTCAAGTTGCACAATCATGAATGGGTACCTAGAGCAATAAGGCACTACATCATAGTTCTAGGACCTTGAAATGGTGCCCAAGCATGTAGGAGGAATTTTCAAGGAGCGAGAATGTTTTTGAAACTCTAAGGAACTAGTCCAAAGACTCTATGGCGCCATCTTGATACCATTGAGTAAACTTTGGAACTCAAACATATTGAAACAAGGTCTAGGAAGCTAGGCGCCATCTCTTGCCAGTTCACCCTCTTAGATGCACAACATTAGAAAGACTCTTAATGAGCACCTAAGTTTGAATTGATCTTGTGATTGAAATTTTGATGTATTGGTGCAAGATGATCTTCAATTGAAGCAATCTAAGTTCCAAGAAGGGTTTAGAAGTTATCAACCTCTTCACTAAGTTAGGCGCACTTTACAAGATTTCTTACCCAAGAGTTGCACCTCATTAAGACAAGGCGCATCTTAACCTCCAGGACTTTTCCAAAGAAGCGCTTCAGTTTATTAGCACCTTTGGACCTTTTTTTGCATTCTAAAATAGAAGGCACACTTTGGAGGCATTTCTAACCTAGATTGATGCCTAGGTATAGTCATCTCTCTGGAGCATTACAATGTGTTTTAAAATGAAGGACATTTCATAAGTTGGGGAATTGATCACTGAAGACCTTGGAGTGTTTGAATTACTCTAAGAAAGAAGGCGCATTTCCATGGAGTAGCATACTCTAGATAGTGCCTAATGCCATCAAGGCGCAATTCCAACCTCACTTTGGTGCCTATCATCAAGAAGGGGTATTAGGCATTCCTTGAATAGTTTTGAGTGTTCGAAGTTTGTGAAATCACCAAGGAATGTTGGGCGCTATGTGTATCTTCAACAAGCTTGAGTTTGCGCCTAGACAAGTTGGCACTTATTCATGTTTTAACTTCCCTCTTGAAGCACCTAAATTGGGAAAAAGTTATCTTGTTGTTAGTCAAGTGTTTGATGTGTTTTGGAGACTCCAAAAGACTTCCTCTTGCTAGGCGCTCTTCTTGGCAACTACAACCTTCAATTGGTGCATAGATCCTAAAAAAAACACTTGCAAGTGTGGGTGCACTTTCCTTGTGATGGAGCATCAAACTGGCACCTAGAAATCATAATGCATGAAGTGAGCGCCTAGGATCCTATTGGTCCAATAGGTGGTTTTGGGATTCATGTCAAGTCACTCTGATACAAGACTCTAAGTCCCTCACCTATCAGTAGGACTTAATACCATCGGCACATTCAAAAACTCTTCTACTGACACACCGATCTCACCAATGACAACCTTTAGACCACACCTATTGGTGAGACTCCAAACATCGGTGAACTCTAATCTCATTGGGTTGATACACCAATGGATTTTGACTGTCGGTGTGACCCCCTTCATCGGTGAATCTCTCAACTGCTCTTCCATTGCGTCGATGGGATCATGTTCTGATACACCGATGTCTTCGACTTCGAACCACACTCGTCAGTAAGACAAACCACTATTAGCAAAGCCTAACCAAGGTCTGCCGATATGCCGATACGACTAACTGATGATGTTGATACAAGGTTCTTTTGAAGGCAAAGGGTGCCTAGGCTTATGGGGCTCAATTTGATGTATTTATTGAAAGCTCAAGGTGAATTGATGTTATTGAAAATACCACTTAGTCCTTCATTTTCATTCTAGGTGCCATTTCCTATTGACTTATATACTCCTCCTCATGCTAGGGTGCCATAATGAAGTGGTTTAGACAATAGGTGCGCTTCACTTACTAGAGGCTTGTTCTCCTTCCACCTTAGGTGCACTTTTATGGTGGAATAGGTGTCAATGGGCGCCTTGTCTTAAATGAATGCTCTCTCTAAGTTGGGTGCCCTTTTGAGGCTTTATGAGTTGTAAATTGCACCTTAACCCTTCATGCTTGTTGCTCAATGTTTGAATGTTTAAGAAAGTCTCCTTTAGGCGCTCATCTTAACGACTTTTTCTCAAGGTGCAATCATCCTAATGACTTGGATATTCATCCTAGTGTTTCAGGATATCAGGCTACCAGACTTAGTCATTTTCAGGATCTCCAACATAAAGAATAACATGATGATTCATTTTTTTGTATTGCATATAGTTGACATTCTATGCTACTCATAAAGAATATTAATATTTTCTGTTCAACATGATGATTCATTTTTTTTAAATACAACTTTTATCTTTTAGTTCCAAAATGTGGTTTAGGTGATACTTGAATAACAATAGCTAGCTTATTGGATCATCAAACATCCTATGTAATACAATTGGACTTTAAATATTTGAAGTAGCCATCTACAAATATCCACTCAAACGTGGATTTATAATGCAAGTATGGACGCCATCAATAAAAAAGATTTGTATTAACCAAATATCCATATAGGCATACATCAATATCTATCGATATAAGTATAACATATATACAAAATAGCCATATAGCTTACAAGAATGCCATATAGGCATACAATGCCAACTATAGATAATACAAAATACATGTCCACAAATTCCATATAGGCATACAACAAAGGAACACAATAAAAATTCACTTCCCTCTGGCTGGTGAAGAGAATAGATCACGGGTAGCCTTTGATCTTCTAGGGGATGGAGACATGCATGTGGGTGGTCTACTACGAACCTGAGGGCTGCTTCTATTTAGTTCTTCCTGCATCTTTACCAGTTACAATAAAAAGTATAGACATTAATATATAGAAATTACATGTTATAAAAAATGAAACATTTAACAAAATAATCACTTACTGCTAACATATAATCTGTCTCCTCACTTGCCTCAGTAGTAGGAATAGGCCCTAGTGATGTCATGTCCTATAGAAACCATCCAGATAGAAATTAAACTTCAAATCAATAATCTTTTGATTTTTCAAAAATAGACAACTATAACAATGAATGTAAATTTAAATTTACTAATCTGCCTCATACCCCTGTCAATGCCATGGAGCTATGAATTGCAGAGGCCACACCCTGCTCCATTGCCCTATGAACATGGGGAGGTGTCTCCGTAGCCTGCATCATCTGGAAATAAAACAACATTATTTAATTACAAAAACTATAATAGTGATGCAAATCATGGCTCCTAACATACACACACGTACATCTAAACATGGAAGTACACACAATAAAGCACATAAATCACATACAAAAATCTAGTAAGTACAATTCATTCATTAAACTATTTATTTTACTACCTCCGTAAAGCTTTGAAGTCCACCACTGCTAGTAGGTGTTGCCGTGAAATCTATAGTATTAACCTATTCAACATCCAAAATCAGATATTAGAATACCATTCATATAACAATGCTATTCACATGTAATATTTATAATTGTTTACTAGTTACATACCCCAACAGTAGATGATCTACTGTAAAATGTAGGTGGAGAACCACTGAAAATTGCATCGATGCTATGACCCTAAAATTTCATTAAAATCATCAATTTAAATTAGTTAATCTTATATTTCAAAAATAAAATTTAATAAATTAAATTCAATAAAATTGCTAATATTTACCTGAATATCAAGGCTGAAAGTCTCACTCAGGAGGGTATCTGTCATCACCATCTGCTCAGTTGTAGATGTAGCCTATGCACCTGCGTTCTGACTATCCATGGGGTCATAACCACAGGCTGACCTGCAAGCATGACAAGTATAGGGTGGGGCCCTACTCCTTGTACTATCTCCCAACCCACTTTGTGTTGTAGGACTGGCATGCTCTATGATGCTCTGGGTCAAGGCACTAATCGACTGAAGTGTATCGACCTCAACACTCTCCTTCACAATGGAAGAGATAGAAGCATGCTCGTGGGCTGGTCTGCTGATTACTCATCTCACTACCTGCTGTGGGTTAAGACATGCCCCTGGTCTATCTTGTGCTGACCCCCCACCTCTACCCTAGAAGTCCCGCATATCAAAATAGTTTGAAACTTTATTGAGGACAAACTCGCAGTAGAGTTTCCTTAAAAAGTATTGTGGGACCTCATTATTATTGCATGGAGGATGGTCAAAAACCATCCACCAGCTCTACCCAAAATTGTCCCTTATCGCTTGGTTGTTGCACCAATGGATAGGGAACCTCTTGCATGTAATGGGTGGAGGTTGATTTGTTTGTGGGTTTGTGAAAATTGAACACAAATCTAATTTTGTAATTTGTAATTTTTTCACATCTTGGTATGACAACTTGTCTGCATAGTAATCTCTAAACTCTCTCTTCTTATCTGTCCAACTAGTTATTTGCTTACTAATTGAATCTACATTTGATAACATAGACTCAAGAGATTCGGCAAGCATGGACCTATGCAAGGTTGAAGTGGAAGGATCTTTCAACCTTGCAATTATATCTTCAATTTCTTTTTTGTTGTTTTCAATTTGCCCCATTATATTTTCTTGTGTTCTAGGGGCATGTCGAGGAATGGATGGAGGAGGTTATTGTTCCGCAGGTATTTCCTCCTCAGGTATTTGTGGATTTTGAGGAGGAGGAGGAGGAGGTGCATTAACATTTCCTGACAATTAATGAAATAACAATAAATAAATCAACTAAAACCTACCTATTTAGAAATAAATTCAAAAAAAAACAAATATAACTCACTCCTTTGGCGTGCTCGACGTCGTGGCGATATTTTGGCGATGAATTGATAAGGTTTTTGTGTTGAATGGAGTTTTACAAAACGTGAGCGCGCTTTTTAGGGTCTGCAGGCCGCAGGCATAGAGGAGAAGAAGAAATGAAATGAGATTAGAAACCCTTTTTTTATTTATAGACAATCATAATGAGAGCGCGTTATAACGCGCTCACATTATAACGTGCTCGCATTATGGCTTGGTAGTGACGAGCCTAAGGCTTGTCAAAACCAAGCCATAACGCGAGCGCATTATAATGCGCTCGCCTTATGGCTTAGTAATGACGAGCCTAAGGCTCGTCAAAACCAAGCCATAACGCAAGCGCGTTATAACGTGCTCGCATTATGACTTAATTTTTTTAAAATTAATTTGGCCACTTTTTGGCCCCCCATCTTTTTGCACCTACCCAATCACTGCATTAAACCAAATATAATTGCCTTATGAAATGTAACATTACCCATTCACAATCATTGCCTATAAATTTTTAATGATCTCTACTCCATTATAATCGCTGCAATTCAGAATGTAGCTGAAATTTTGATAATTTTTCCTCTATTCAGGAATCACACCATTTGCAAACCTTTATCATTATGATTTACTGGACGGGCCTAAAAAATCCTTTGAAGTGTGGTTAAGCCTTAAAGTAGGCAAATTTTCTTTGCAATTTGTTTTCTTTTGAGATCTATCAACTAACCTTGTATCGTAGATAACTAAATTTTCTTTGCAAAACTTTGAATCTCAAATTTATGTCCCTCTTTTTATGGTGATAATTGGTTTTCTATTATGTTTAGAAAAGAATATGCAAAAAACATAGAATTCTACTTCAAAAGATTTGGTGGCAAGGGAAAATATATTTTTATATTTCTGGAAGTTGATTCTATATTATCCTAGTTCCTTTCAGATAAAAGGTGGGTGTGGGTTGGGTTCTTAAGCAGGGCAAGTGTACTGATCTGCTACTTAAAAATTGTAGATGTGGGTATTAGCCATCTATTTTCATGTTTATGGTGCTTCTAGAGCTTGGTGTTTCCATGTTTCTCTACAAAGTAGAACAAATGACCCTGGAAAAAATAGTTTGATACCTTGGGAATTTTGAACAAGATGTATTGATGTGTGTCACTTGTTTGAAATTTGAATAAGCATTGTTAATATATATTTGTGATGCCTCAAAGAGATAGAGATTGCTCTATGGACATTCGATGACTCAACTTCAATCTTAGTAGGCTTTTATTATTATGCATATCAGGTATTTTTAATGGACTTAAATTTCCATCAAGCTACTATTGAGGCTGGTGAATTGGTATGAAAGAAGGGTCTAGTCCAAAATATTGGACTCTGCCATGGCATTAGTGGAAATACTTACATGTGTATTGCCCTTTATTGTATGACAAAGATAAAATATATCTTTAGGGAGTAAAAGCATTTTTTTTGTCTTACTATACGTTAACAAGATGGGTCTCATTGCATTTGGTCAGATGCATGGCAGAGATCATGATGAGCACATGCTTATGCTGGGGGTGAATCCATATAAGCCAATCTTTTACTTTTTCAAAAATTAAACAACCACAACAACAAGCATGCAAGATCTAACAATTATGAACACAAGATTTATGTGGAAATCCTTTTACAAGAAAACCATGGAAAAGTATTGCTTATATAAAATTATCTTAGAAACTTTGTAGGCACCAACCTACAGGAGACACGAATCCCCATTAATATTTGTAGGAACCAACCCACTAGAGACACCAATCCCCATTAATCTTTGTTGGTACCAACACACTGGAGACACCAACCCTTACAACTGAGCACTAACCCATCAAGAGACACCAATCTCTTCTATATGAGGCACCAATCTCTCCAATATGAGGCACCAACCTTTAACTCAACAAAGTCTTGTCTTCTTGAGAATAAATCACCTTCAACAACTACCTTGAATAATCTTCTAATATTTTTTTCTCCTCAAATATGCATGTGTTTATATGTTATATCTTCTTACACATGACACACTCCCCTCCTCTTCTTATTTGATCTTCACATATATCACATCTTCATCCTTACATAAGATTGCTACTACATTTTATTCTCCTTCATAGATTAGCTTGTATCTTGTATTTCACACCCTCATTCTTCTTTACAGATCTACTTACAAATGATAATACATTATCCTTTTGTTAACATTCTTTATACTTTCGATAACTTTGATTGTTTCCTTCTTACTACTTCATAATCACTACCTTAAACCAAATATAACTGCCTTATGAAATGTAACATTGCCCATTCATAATCGTTGCCTATAAATTCTTAATGATCTTTGCTCCATTATAATCATTGCTCTTCATACTTAATAATTACTGCCTCTACATCACTACATTTAATCGTAACTCTTCATATTTAATAATTACTTCCCCTACATCACTGCATTTAATCATTACACTTAGAATACTCTACATTGGACAATTTATATGTATAAATATATCTCTTTACCAAGACAAGTGACTCCTTCAAATGGGACGACTTGTCTAAAAGGAATTCGATCACTTATTAATAACAAATCCACATAAAATATAACAAATGTATCTCTCACATAGTTGGCCAGTATATAAGTTTTATTGTCATTATGAATATCATTTGGGTGGGCTAGTAAACAATACATTTCTCTTTCATAGTCAACCATCTTAAACTTGTCTTGCATATATGTTGACAATCCTCATTAGAGATTTCTCAAGACATTGACATCAATTACAACTAGTAAAAGAACAAAAGGTGCTATCAAATGGCTGATAGGCACAAATATTTATACGCTTATCACTAAATAGTTTATATTTTTATTTTTATGAAAAGTCATTACATGTAGTTGTTGGTAAAAAAGGCCATAAATACAATAAGAAATTCAATAATCTTTTTGCAAATAAAAATAATTGAGTGGTATTAAATGAATAAGCACATGATGTAAATCATTAATTGTGAATGAACTAAATAAATTCTAAGCAATCAAGAGATTAGGTGAACCGTGCAGTACCTAAATAATGTAGGATAATAAAAATCCATGTTACTAATTTCCTATCGACCAAGCATTACACAAAATAATGTTTAAAAACATATATTTATGAAGTGTGAGTTTGAATCAACTATGTGTAAAGTGATTGAACTAACATTGTGTGAAGAGTGTGCTTTAACTTTGGCATTCACTTTGTGTGCGTTTGTTCTTTGGCATATTTGAACTTGAGTGGTTACTTGTGTGTGATTGAACTAACTTTTTGCATGAAGCATGTTTAAAATTTGGCACATGTTCACTTTCTATGTGTGAAGTGTGTGTTTTAACTTTGACATTCATTTTGTGTGAATTGTGTGTGTGAAATTTAATTTGGGCATTTACTTTGTCTAGTGTGTGTATTTGAACTTTACCGTGTTTTATAAATTTGGCACCCACTTTATGAGTGTGTTTAGAGTTTGGAATGTTTGAACTTAAGTGTTGTAACATCGAAAAATGTCCCCTTGGGGGCTTTTCCCTCATAAGGTTTAGCTCCCGAGTCTTTAGAGTGCATTCAGGACATTTTAGTTCATATTTTAGCATCTTGATGGAATGAGACCTAAGTCCCATGACAAATAGGACCTAGGAGGACCCCTTGAGCTGTACTCTACTTAAAATAGGGGGGAGGAATTGGGTGCCCACACCCTAGTCTTGCCCTATTTTAGGGCAGCCTCAATTTTTGGGTGTAAGTTAGTGACCGTTATTGGGCCCCTTTGTTGACACGGTAACTTTGAATTTCAAATATCTTGGTAGGAGTGCTTGTAGATACATATATAAGAAAGTGTAGGCATTCATTTGTAAACTATATTGTTATGGTGAACTCTAGGCATTCTCAAGGTGATTCAAGGCTTTCTATTATGTTGCAAGATCAAACTTGTGTGTTTTGTGTGTTGATATTTACAGATTTGAGCTTCAATCTCCTCATGGCATGAAGAGCATCTTCCTCCATGAGAGCTTCACTACAAGGTGACCTATCATTGATTCCTTTTGTTTTGGCTTTGGCTTACAAGGGCACACCCTCTTTGACTGACAACAATGTTCGGAGACTTAAGTGTCCTCCAGGGTTTGACTGAGGCAAACCTCTAAACACCACAAGCCCCAAACCAAGTCTTGTGATTACAGGTTATAGGTGTCGCATTCAGGAAAAGTGGAGTTGCAGGAAGGCTAGGAAGACATCAGGGATTCAAGATTTGAAGGAAATACAAACAAAGGAGCACTTCTGGGACTAGGGCACTCACTCCAGTGTCCTCCGCAGACTAATTCCCAAAAATAGAAGTTACAGGGTTGATCAGTGTCCGAAGGAGGTCCAGATTCCCAAAAAGGAAGGTACCTTGGACTTGGGTGCCCACTCCAGTGTCCCCAACTATTCTGCTTTGGAACCCCAAAAATAGGTATCCTGTAATTTGATAGTTTACTTCCATCTGCAAGAGCTTTTTCTGTAATTCATTAATTTGTTGTCGTATTTGCATAATTAGGGTTCTAATGGTCAATTAAGAATAGAAGAAGGAAAAATTGATATTTAATTCACTAATCCAAATTTCCCTACATTTGAAAGTGATTCTAGGGTATGATAATGCTTGCCATTTGACCCTAGATCCTTCAATGTATAGTGGAGAGGCAGATTTAAACATCTAACCCACAAAAGATTAAAGATCCAATTTTCCACTAAACAAGTGTTAATGCATGCTTGTACTAAATTTGTGTGAATGAATTGTGTTTAAACATTGGCATATTCACTTTTTGTTTATGTAAATTGTGTGTGTGTGGGAAAGTTAATTTAGGCATTCACTTTGTGGTGTGTATTTTTAAAAAATAATTTTGGTATTCACTTTGTGTGGTATATGTGTTTGAACCAACTTTGGAATTTGTTGTGTATCTATGTAATCTTAAATTTTTTTTTTACATTTAGTTTTTCTTTATTTATGAATGAACTTAAGCTAACACATTTTGTGGAGTGAATGAACTTCAACTATCACATTTTGTGGAGTGTATGAACAAACTTTGATGTTCACTTTGTGTAGAATGCAATTGAAAGATTTGAAATTCTTTATTTTGTGTGTGTACAAATGAGCCTTGGATATCATTTTGTGTAGAGTGTATGAATGAACTTTGATGTTCACTTTAAGTGGAATGTGCTTGAAAGAACTAACATTCCTTTTTTGTGTGTATGCACGAATGAACTTTGGATATCATTTTGTGTGATGCATGAATAAACTTTAATTTTCACTTTTTGTGAAATGTGTCTACAAAAAAATTTCAATGATGTTCATTGCGAGTCTTTGTGTGTTTGAAAAAATTTTGACTTTCATTGTGTGTGTGTGTGTGTGTGTGTGTGTGTGTGTGTGTGTGTGTGTGTGTGTGTGTGAATAAACTTTGACATTAATTGTGTGCATGTTTGAAAGATAACTTTGGCATTCACTTCAATTTTTGTGTGTGTGTGTGTGTGTGTGTGTGTGTGTGTGTGTGTGTGTGTGAGAGAGAGAGAGAGAGAGAGAGAGAGAGAGAGAGAGAGAGATTTAGTTTTATCATTCAGTTTGTGTGAAGTGTATGCCTATGTATTTGAATGAAATTTGTCACACTTTGTGTGTGCATGCATGTGTCTGTGAATGAGCTTTGGCACTCACTATATGTGTGTACAAAAATATTGATGTTCACTTTGTGTCAAGTGTATGTGTGTGAATTAACTATGGTTTTCATGTGTGTGGGTGGGTAGGTTTGAGAGTTAGCTTTGGTATTCATTGTGTGTGCACATGTTTATGTGAATGAACTTTGACATTCACTTTATCTGTGTAAGATGTGTATGAACTAAATTTATTACATCAACCAACACTCATTTCATTTGTTCACAATGGTGACTTACCCATAATAGTGTTTTCATTTAATAAAAATTATTTAAAATTATTTAAAAAAGAACGTCATAATAATTCATCCTCTAATTAAGGAATCCATAAACACAAATTTAGAGATATGATTGCATATTGAATTTAGAAAAAAAAAAACATTTTTAAATATAAATTTAAATGTTATCACTCACTCTTAAATTAATTTAAAAAGATATTATAATAACTAAAATTTAGGGATATGATTGCATATTGAGATTTTTTAAAAAAATCATTTTTAAATATAAATTTAAATATTATCACTCACTTTTATATTAATTTAAAAAGGAATTTTATAATAAATCAATCCACCAAATGGGAAATTGTTAGCTACTTTTAAGGAGTAGATTTCTGCATTAGAAAAAAATTAGTTTCTAGAACTTACTAAAATAAATTTATTCCTTAAATTGTATCATTTTTTTAATCACACTTTGCAATTAATATGCCAAATTAGAATACCAAACATAGAGAAAAAGAATATTAATAAAAACCATAATTAATTTTATTATTAATTTTAACCAGAATAAAATAATTTAAGAATAATCACTTATATAAAGTTCATATGACAATATATATGTATTTTTTAAAAAATAAATAAGTAAATAGTGGTAATTAATTAATAAATCTATTTCTATATAATAGTGGCCAATTAACTAAATAATACTTACTGATTTTCTGAATTTGAATTTAAGGTTAGACTAGTATTTGGAGCGAAACAGCAGAGACAATATCTTTCAAACGCGTCAACTGGGAGATTATGTGGAGGAGAGATATCTCCTCCACGTCGAGTACCCGCTCTCTTCCTCTGATTTTTCATTTATTATGCTTTTATTGGTCTGTTTTCGTATTGTTGTTTGGTTAAATTAATTTCATGGATGCCGAGCCTGTTAATCCGCAATTCCCGCCTGACCCTGGAGCCCTAAATCCACCGAGGAGATCTTTTGCTGAAATGGTTGCCCCTCCCAGCAATGGCATCTCCTCTGCTGCACGCTTTGTTTACACCCCTCCGAGTGAAAGACCTGGAGCCAAAGGTAAGACGTCTGGTAACCCCTTGGAAAATATTTGCATTATGCCCAATGATGAAATGTTGCATGAGATCTCGCTCGAAAAATGTCGGTTAAGCTCTACTGCTATTTTCTTTTCCTGTGTAGATATTGATAAATGCCCTCCCCATAAATTCATGGACGACTGGTTTCACAGTCTATGGAATTTGAAGTTAGGTTTTAAAATCTCATTCTGTCGACAGATTCAAAGAGGGTTGTTTATCTTCTTTAGTAATCATGAATCGCAGGTTGAGGCCCTTAAAAGGCACTACTGGACGGTTGGGAAAACATCCTTTCGTGCCCTTGCTTGGTCTCAGGATGCAATTAATGAAGAAATTCTTGCTTTAGCTTGCCCTAGATGGGTTATTGTGAAAGAAGTTCCGCCATTCCTCTGGAAGTTCTTGCCTCATTTGATGGACAATTTTGGGAAAATCATCCGTATAGACAAAACGGCTAGGCTGGTTGCTAATATGGATGCCCGCATGTTGATTTCTATTAAATCGGGTATTGACATTCCCCCCAATCTAAAGCTTAACATTGGCAGTGAAGTTTTTATCTGCCCTATTAAAGTTTTAGGTGGCCTAAACACTTGCTTTCTATGCAAAAAAGAAGGGCATCAAAGGAAAAATTGCCCCATCATTACCAATAAAAAAAAACCGCTACAAATGAAACCCTAATTGCTTCTAAAACTATTCATTCCACTGTGTCTTTACCCAGTTTGGGTTCTCCTGTGGGCTCAATTGGTAATCCTGTTAATTCCAATATGGTTATGCATAATGACAATAATGAGGGTGGTTCTTCTTCACCCTCTGCTGGTAATCAAAGCCATACCCAATTCTCTGAAGGAGTTAATTTTCAGTCTACCTCGGTTATCCTTGGTAACCCTAGTAGCTCTAAGATGGCTATGCACAGAGATTATAATTTGGCTGGTCCTGCTTCACCCTCTGCTACTTCTCAAAACCATGCCCCAGCCTATAAAGGAGTCCACAACCAGTCTACCACAGGTGTGGTTGATTACCCTGCTAACTCTTTGGTGGCTATTTTCAACAACACTAATATGGCTGCCCCTTCTTCCTCTCCTATTCTTACCCAAACCCAAACCCCAAAATCTGCCGGATTCATTAACCAGACTTCCAAAACTTTGGCTTTAACCCCGATTACCTTTTCCTCTCCTGAGCCGGCTGCCGTTGATGATTTCCAAACTATCGGGAAGCACAAACGACAACGGAAAAATGCCCAACAATTAGCTTTAGACCGCATTCGTGCTTTTCAGCCCACTGCTAACAGGTTTGATGTTCTCAGCTCCTCTACTTCTCATTCTGTTGATACTCCCTTTCCCTCTCCTCTTGGCACGATAGATTTAAATAATAATGCTTCACCCATGGAGGAAATTAGGGACTCTAGCCCTGTCATTGACCCTTCCTCACCTCACATAGATTCTAGTCTAGATGGGATTCCACCCAATCCCCCTACATCTTCCTTAAAAGAACTTGATGATGATGTGATTATTGAGGTCATTCATGCCAAGCCTACTCCGGTCTCTGGTGGTTCTAAGTTGATTACGAAAGTCCCAAGCTTAGTCTCTGATGACATCAGTGAAGATGAGGATGCCATGATTAAGGCCAGCTCAAAGAAAAAGGGTCGACCTCTTGGTTCCAAGAACAAGAAGAAAGGTGGGGATTCTGATCCCCTTACTAGTTCCACTAAAATACCTTCTTAATGAAAGTTGTCTCTTGGAATGTGAGAGGCCTCGAGTCTCCTGATCGCAAGACTATTGTCAAAAATTTCATGAGTTCTCATGCTAAATTTGATATCATGATGTTGCAAGAAATTAAGACGGTTGGCTTTAACCTTGATACTGCCCTTAACTTTATCTATAAAGATTCCTTTAAGATAGTTACTGAACATACCAAAGGCAAGGGCGGTGTTGCTCTCCTCATCAATCATAAATGGACCAATTCTATCACTAGTTTTGGAATATCCCCCTGCAACCGCACTGCCTGGGCGATTTTTAATATCAATAATTCTCAATTTGGGATTTGTTCCCTATATGCCTCTAATGACTATAATGACAAAATCCACTTTTGGGATTGGCTAACTTCTCTTCCTAGCATCCCTTGGTTCTTTGGTGGAGATTTTAACATGATTGAAAACTCTGGTGACAAAGTTGGTGGCTCACCTTTTGAGTGGAGCCCTGCTGAAAAACAACATTGGGACAAGTTCAAGCATCACTTTCATCTCTTCGATCCCCTTGAAGGAGATATACCTGGGAATAGGTCTCTGTGGTTCACCTGGTGTAACCTCCAACAGGGGGCTAACCGGATTTACTCCAGGCTTGATAGATTCTACGCTGACTGCAATTTTTTCTCTTTTTCTCCAAATCATTGCGGATCTCCTGTCACTACCCTTCCTGCTACTTTATCTGATCATTATCCTATCATGGGTCAAATCAATTTCAGAACCCTCACCCTGCCGACCTATACCTCCCCCCATAAATTCATTCTTAATGTTTCTCTACTTGAGGATCAAGATGTGAACATTGCTATTAAGATGATCAGACTCATAAATTTGCAAAATAAATCCCTCTCTCACATCAATAGATGGATTCTTAATATATCTTCTTGGACCAAGATCTTTCAAACCTTTGGGCAAAAGAAAGCCAAAGACTACAGACGGATTGAGCAGGTGCTGACTAATTGGCTCTTTGTGGCTGAAAATAATATCCAATCCCAACCAGACTCTATCAGCCTTGCTGAGCAAGTGTCCATGGCCAGGAATTCTCTCAGAAAACATCAATATGTTAAAGCCAAAGGGGCCTTCATCAGAGCCTGGAATCATTGGCTTCAGTTTGGTGACAAAGGTACTAAATATTTCTTTAATCTGCTTAAGGAGAAACAAAGCAGAGAGAGGATTGATAGAATTTTTGATAATGACAAAGAGTTGCTTACGGACCAGGATATTTCTTTGGCCTTTGAAACTTTTTATAAGAATTTGTTTACCTTAGAAGATAATGACACTTCGAGGATGATGCGTCTTAGATGCTCTGAGCTTATCCCTAAGGTTCTTTCGGAGGATGATATTTCTACCCTCCAAAGCCCTGTCTCCCAGCAAGAAATTGTTGATGCCATCCAAAAGCTAAAGGATAACAAAGCCCCGGGCCTTGATGGGATTCCTACTGAATTCTACAAAGCCAATGTTGAATGGGTTTCTAAAGACCTCCATGATTTATATCTTGAGGCCTTCTCGCATGGCACCCTTGGATCTATCATTAACACTGGTATCATTAAGCTCATCCCTAAAGAGGGGGACAGAGCTTTGATTAAAAATTGGCGGCCTATCACTTTACTTAATGTCTCCTATAAAATTCTTGCAAAAGCGTTGGCCTCCCGGTTAGAAACTATTCTTCCTAAGTTTATCTGCTCCACTCAGACTAGCTTCATTAAAGGGCGATTCATCTTGGAAAACCTCATTTCCAGCTGGGAGGCCTTGGAATGGGCCAATTCCTCTCATCAAGAGGCTGCTATGCTTCTCCTTGACTTCGAAAAAGCCTACGACAGAATTGAGTGGGACTTCATCTTGATGATGCTAAAAGCCTTTGGATTCCCTGATTTCTTTTGCAAGTATATTCAAATTCTTTTAAAAGATGCTTCTGCCATGATTGATGTCAATGGATCCCTATCCAATCCCATTCCTTTGTCTCGGTCTATTCGTCAGGGTTGCCCTCTTGCTCCTGCTCTTTTTGTCATTGCTTCCGATGCTCTTCATTATATCCTTAAAGATGACACCATCTCCCCTAAGGTGCGTGGTATTACTCTTCCTAATGATTCTGAGCTCCTTAATATTCAATTTGCCGATGACACTTCTCTCTTTCTTGAGCTCAGTTTTGAGAACCTAATCTGCCTTTGTAATAAACTTGATATGTTTGGTAAGGCTTCTGGAGCTCGTATTTCCAGCTCCAAATCCATTATGCTGGGATGGAGTGATCATCCTCCGGACTGGCTTTGCCAATTCGGTTATTCCTGGGGAGGACCTAACCAGATTGTCAGGTATCTTGGTATCCCCTTTTCTGTCAAGCCTTCCCTCAAAGATATGTGGTTATGGATAAAAGACAAGATTTTTAGAAAACTTAATAAATGGAATCATAGACTCTTATCCCTTGCTGGGAGAGTCCAGGTTTGCCAAAAGATTCTCTCCTCCTATAGTATATATTACTCTTCTGTCTGGATGTTTAGCAACTATCAGATCTTGGAAATTCAGAAAGCCATCAGGCACTTTCTTTGGTCAGATGGCAACGATTCTAGGAAAGCCCATTCTGTTAAATGGGACTGGTGCCATCTTGAGAAAAGTCTCAGAGGGCTTGGTCTTAAAGATCTCAAACTTCAAGGAATGGCTCTTGCTTCTAAATGGATCCTTCAATCCCTTGTTGGTGACGAGCCCTGGAAAGTTCTTGTTAGAAATAACATTCAGAATGGAGTGCCTAAAACTACTAAATCTTGGAAACATCTCCCCTTCAGTGATTTGGTTTTTGGCAATTTCCCCATATCTGTGAAGGGAACTTGGGTTTTCCGTTCCTTATGGAAAGCATGGGAGAACATTCGTCACTATATTGTTAACTCAGCCTTTGATTATCATTATACTCTTCAAGGTGAGAGATCAATATGGTGGAATCTTCTCCATCAAGGTAAACCCCTTGCTTTGACTAAAGGCTGTTCAGCTAAACTTTGGGCCAACAAGGGTATTAAGTATATCATGGATATCCTTGAACACAATCAGCTCATCAGTTGGGAAGACCTTGCTAATCAATTTGATATCCCTGCTTCTCATAAGCGAATGTATAACCTCATCAAAATGGCTTGTTCTCACCTTAATCTCCCCCGTAATACTGATTTGGATTCTCACCGATTTCTCTCTTTTAGGTGGCAGAATGGTACTCACCTCTCTTCTATCAAAGCTAAAGATATATACCGATTTCTTAACCATGATACCTCTGTTTCTCAACATCTTAATGTCATTTGGTACTCTTCCTTTTCCTCCTCTGATTGGCATAAAATGTTTGATAAGCTCTGGAAAGCTCCTATTCCTCCTAAAATTCAATGCTTTAAATGGTTTCTCCTGCTGGACAGGCTGCCCATTAGAAACTAGCATGCCACCCTTGATATTTGTTCTATCTGTAGAGTCCCTGAAACTATGAGACATATATTTTTTGACTGTTCCTTTGCCCGTGAAGTTTGGCTCATGTTTGGTATTTGCATCACTCGCTATGTTTATACTTTGGATATTATTACTGGTTTTATTGATGGCCTTAGAAAAGATACTAACTTATTTTGGCAAGTTCTCTCATCTTTCATCCTTTGGCATATATCGAAATTTAGAAATGATTCTAAGTTCTAAGGTTTTACCAGATCTCTTACTGGATTTCATAGAAATCTCATTTATTTTAAAATTGCCTCACAGGTCTGCTACGTGCTCAACCTGGAAAAAAGGAAGTTGCTCAGATTTTTGCGTGATGGCCGGGCTACAATGTTTATATATGAGATGCAGAATGGTTATGAGTTAGCTAGTGTGCTGGACAACTAGATGGCATTTGATGAAGCCCTTGCCAAGATCATGCAGGAGATCCAAAACAGCAAAAACCCCTCTGTTGATAACCTTCAGGTCTTTCATCAACTGCTAGAACAGAAAAAGGCTATCTGGATGGAGGGACCCCTTGGTTGGACATCCTGGGTCAACAAATCTGAAGATGTTTACCCGTAGGACTATTCCTTTTTTGGTTGCTCTTCTGGTTCTCTTGTACTCTGTTGCTTCTCGGCTGTATATGTTTCTCGGATAGTTCTTCTCTTTGGTGGTTCTCCTTCATTGCTGTTCTCCTTCTAGCTGGTTGAGGCTCTGCCTCCCTCCTTTTTGATGTACTCTTTTGAACTCTCGATTTATAATATAAAAATAAATAATACTTACTAAATATTCCAATTAATATAAAATAAAATATTAATATCCTCACCTATCAATTATATCACAAGGAAATTCAAATCTCTTAAAATAAGCCATAAAATAGAAATTCCTTTAACTGTTTTAAAGGGATTGAATTAGGCAATCACAATGAATAAACTTTAACTAAATATGAAAAGATTGTATTCATGCATTTAAATTTAAATCATTACATTTATATTTAAAATAAAATATAAGTGCTACTCTAAAATAAATGAAAATAAATGCATCCACCAAATGAGGAATTCCTAAGCTAAAAATTGGGGATATGATTACTTAATAAACAAAAGTGATTTTAATACACACCTAAATTAGCATATAAAATTTATGACAACTAATTATCTCAACCTTATGTCACATAAAATAAGGAAGAGGGGGCTATTTCTTGGGATTTGTTTTACATAACTTAATGATAAGATTCTATAATAAATCTCACCTAAAAAAAAATCATATAAACTCTAACATTCTTTTATTTTACAAATCTTCTCATTTCATTTCTTTATTGTTCTTTAATATTTTTATGTTGTGCAGGTAAAATGGAGTATTGGAAATGTAGTTCCAGAGAAACCATGGAAGCTACACAACTCCCCTCTCAAGCATGCAATCATGTTTGATGGGTCTTCATTATAAGATATTTAATTTATTTACAATCCAATTTTTATTAAATATGTTGCATTCTAATATTTTTTTATACATATATTTTTAAATTTTTTTAAATTTTTGTTTATTTGCAGATCTACAGGTTCAAGAATGATTATCCACATGCAAAATCCTATTTATCTATCCAAGCCAAGCCCATTGCATGCACAATTTTAGGAAGACAATGCCACAATGGAGAAAAGATATTGTGTTTCCAATTGATTCTATATTCTGGGTTTTATTTTTCCAAAATTTACATTTTTTTCTTGTCCAAGCAACATGTCTTTACTCAAACAAATATTTGTATATTTATTTATTATTTTCTATGCTAAGATAGTTGAATAAGTTTTGAAATCAAAGAAAAATGCATGATAAAAGATCTAATTAATTAGTCTATGAAAAATATAAAAAAAATAAATATGATTAAACAAATAAATTAAATAGCATTAGCAATAATTAAATTAAAAAAAATCATTCTGAAAACTTAAGCTAAATCTATTTTCAACATAAATAAAAATGTCACATAACTTAAAAAATGATTAGTAATAGCACCTCTAGGAATCATAGTAAAGACAATATATGGTATAGAATTTTCTAATATTCCCTCTTGGTTTTAGAATAATGTGTGAAGATGAAATTTATGTGTCACATAAGTGAGTGTCACCATGTTTTTCATTTAAAAATAAATAAAAAGTCGTGGAAAAAAAAGATAAAAATAATGATTATTTTATTTTATATTTGAAGTGCAGTTTCAAAAGTCTATATTATTAAACTAAAAATGAAGAATTGAAAGTGAAATTATTAAACTAAAAATTATTGTTCTAAGATATATCTAGGTCTTTACAAGAATCACCTTCCTTGTGGCATTTCATTCTCTATTTATTTCCCTTCTTGCACCATGTCTCCTTCCATTGTCTATTTTTGGGTCTTCTCCTATTTTTTTTTTGTTGTTTAAAAATTTTAAAATTTTTGAACGACCAAAAAATAGGACTACCAATTTTTTGGCAGTTACAAGATGTGTGCACATATAGAATGGCCTATTGGCCAAATTAATCCAACAATCTCATCCATACACCTTAGACTTCAATGACAATATTTCCAACTTCTAGTTTCATATGGTGAAATGTGATGATGCAAGGTTCATGGTTTCGAGCTGTAAAAATTAAGCTTGTATATTTGACAAATGAGTATGTTGTCAATTACATATATTATTATATTGTTATGTTTTGTTTGTATGTTTGTATCCAACTATGTATTATTCACATGTTGGCTTGTGGGTAGTCATTAAGAGTTGGTTGTATGTAGTTTTCAATGGTTGTGTTGTATTTGGTAACCATCAGGCACTTTAAAAATGCTTCTCGTAGTCAAGGAAAGTAGTTTAATTGTATACACATTCCTCCCTAGTCTACATTTGGATAGCATAAGAACCACCCTAATGTAAAGTATTCATTGGCTTCATCTACAATTATCTGTTATGTATTGTTATATTCCATTTATATTGCAATTGGTAGTGTTAGACATTTGGTGTCGTTGCCTATAATGAAGCCGAGTTAGATTCAGAAATAACTAAGTGAACTGGTGAGTAACTATTGACAAGTACACTAAAGAGTGATGAAATTAATGCCCTCAACCTTCAACAAAGGCGGGAGAAAATCAGAGCATAGTTAGAAGATAGATCATGAATTCAAACGATTCCTCCAATTGGTAGAACAAGAAGAGTGAAGGAGGAGGCTGCAAGAAGCAAGCGACTATAGAAATCCATTGGTCCGAAGTGAAAGCTAAAGCTGAAGTTAGAGTTGAAGCATAAGTTAGAGCTGCTATTGGGTGTGCAAACGTCATAACATTCATCCAACTATGTACAACAATCTATAATGTATGGAGGAAGAGTGGATCAAAGATTTCTAGCCATCTTCCCCTTCTAGAAGAAGTTTGTGCGTATCTTGTAGACCAGGTTTGGTCCAAGAAATTAATAGAGCCTTCTCTATGTGAGGAAAGTCTTTGTCTTGAGACAGAGTTAAAAGACTTTTTCATAGATAGAGAGAGGGAAGAATATGAAAGCAATCTTCAAGGAATCAAAGACTTGTTAATGAAAAAATGAACTGTGCCAAAAACACCATGGTGAAGGACTAGAGTGGAGAAAAGAGAAATTGAGGGCAATATGAGTGTGGAATGCTTGCTAGCTATATACTTGGTATGCCTTCAAATTGCAATTTTAAAAAAATTGGTGCCCCCTTTAGTGCTTTGGCCTAGCCTAGCCCATTACTAATTGTTAATTTTATAAGTGATGAATAGGCTTCCTTGATCACAAGTGTGCTTGGTGTCATGCTTTGCCTCCTCTTATACTTCAATCATGTGCCCAAGTTGCAAAAATCCAAGAATTTATAAGTATTCAACTATTTGTGTTTGTGCCTGTTGTAGAGAATAAAGACAAATATGTTGGAAAATTTCAATCTTTAATCTAATGGTTTGATATCAAAGCTTCATTATCAAACCATGATACCAATTGGTGAGATACAAGGATTAGACTACTACAATATGGAAATCTAGAATTTGTATGCAATTATGAAATTAGGTGTTCTTAATCTTGGAATTACCATAAAGAGATTTAATGGATTAAAATAAAAAAATAGAAAAATCAACAAACACCATTATTGCATCACATAACACAGGAGGATTTATGCAGAGAAACCCTTCTGAGAAAAAACTCTAGCAAGAAGAAAGGCCAAGCATGTATTAACTTTGAAAGCAAAATTACAATACGATCATACTTCCATTCTCCTCTTTGCCTCTAATCCAAAAGCACTTGTGTACTTGTGAACAATCTCAACACATCTAACTCTCTATCCCATTCTTGCAACCTCTCCAACCTATTTATTCCATTACCCTCTCTTCCTCACCTTTTACCACTATCCAAGGCACTAATTTATAGGATTATTGAAACACAAGAGAAGCCAAAATGCTTATGCCCATTTCCAAAACCCCAACCTTTATATTGCCTCCTTGAATGTTAAAGGTCAAAACAAATGCATCCCAAAAGTCTTTGTCCTCACTCTTCCAAGCATGCAAATTGGGGAATGCCAAAAGACAAATCATAGGATGTCCAAAAAGTATTTGTCCTCACTCTCCCAAGAACCCAACTTGGGGAATGCCAAAAGACACAAATTTGGAACTCAAGAGTCATCCACTCTTTCCCAAGTACTCCACTTGTAGGTGGAACCTTAATTAATTAATTTTTTCTCCATAATTCATCTTTACCACTGTCAATGGACCCCTGTTTCCTTATGAATGTATTACAAACACTAGGAGGGATTAAATATTACAAATCAATTTCCAATAACACCCTAAGTGCCTAGAGACACTTTCCAAGGATGTTGGAACCATGTAAAATGACATAAGATTTACAAGGTAGATGGCACCTAAATCCCAATAGGATATGGATATTTCAAACATCTTAAATTAAACCCTAGATGCCCCAAGTGGCCTAGCATTAGAAGGACAATTTCATTGCAAGGGATATACAAGTACATTAAATGCCATGACTGGTAGAAGAATCTTGCGAACCCCAATTAGACAAGAAAAGTGCATTGTAACATGAGGCTATATACACATGAATGAAAGACACTGTAATGACTAGCCATTAAGCCAATTTGTTGACTACAAGTGTCTCAAGCTAGTTATAGGGCATGATGTGATGCAAGTATGATCTATAGGAGAATGCAATGTATTTGTATATCATAGGAAGAATAGTCAATAAACAATATGCATGTAAATGAATGTCTCCATGACATGTTGTAATGATTTAGGAGGATACTCAAACCTAGTTGTGGATCCTCTCTTGCCACATCCATTAGTATGAATATGACAGGGGTTTGATGAATATGTCACAAGTTCTAATGCATTGCAAAGCCTTTGTGATGGTATCTCCTTTATTTCATTTGGGTCTTTGCAATACTAAGATGTATTATTATCTCTGATTTATATGCATGTACACATCTAGTTCCATTCATGTTTTGTAGGCATATCCCCTCTTTCTTATAGGTAATTACTTTGTTTCTCAATCGATTAGGCTTTAGTCTGATTGGTGTTAGGCAAAACATCTTTTATTTAATCACCTCTTTGTTCCCTATAGATTAGGAGAAGATTAGGGTTCTACATGCTCTCATGATTCAATGATACAACTTGGGGATTATCCTAAGCAACCTCAAACAATTAAAATTGTTCTAGAGCATCATGTCATGTATGCTTACACCTTGCATTTGTGTATGAAATGTTAAATGGAATGACTTGTACTATTGTCATCTTTAGGTGCATATGTAAGGATGTAGTTATTAACCTAAGAAGAGGTTTTATGCATAACTAGTTAGTCTTTGGCCTAGTGAGAAATCTTGGGATCAAGCATACATTAGGTATGATTATAGTTGGTTAGTTTTTCTTATCATACTCTATTAAACGTGTTGTTGAGGACACCTCTAGTAACACCCTCCTTGGTCTAGCTAAATTCAAAGCTAAAGGTGAGCATACCCACTCATAATAATTGGCCTGTTCATGCCATTATCTAATCATGAGTCTTGCCCATCACATACATTGATGTAACCTAGCCTTAGGTTTTAATGAAAGTGTTTAGGATTTGTGGGGATACATGTTGGATAGCTAACAATGCTAAATTATTTGAAAGATTTGAGGATTCTCACATGTCCAAGAGTGCTAGTATAGCATTGGAAGATCAAAATTAGATCTTTTTAAGGAGTAGGTTCTAGTCACTAAGTTCACATTAGCCCAAGTGTAGAGGCAAAAGATACCTATGTTTACCAAAGATGGATCTGAAAATCCAATAAGGCATTGTAAGACTTGTGAAACCATTTGGGTAGGAAATGGATAATATGATAAAAATGATTGGCTATAGTCATTCCCAACCACCCTCAAAATGTGGCAATTGATTGGTATAAAAAGATTGAGCCAGCCAGTTGAACTACATGGGAGAACTTATATAAGGCTTTTGAAGAAGAGTTTAGATTATTTGAAATAACACTCAAAAAGTAAAACATGAGAATGTGTGGGCTTACAATCAAAGGATCAAGGAATTGTTAGTAAAATTAAAAAATGAACCAGTCAACTAGTTGAAGAAAGGATGGTTCATGGAATGTCTCGTTCCTTCATTGAGGAAGAAAATGAAAGTAGTAAAACCTTCATAGTATGCAAAAGCATACAATAGAGAAATGGACACAGAAAGTGAGAACAAGGTTTCTTCAGGATCCAAATGAAAAACTAACAAAGATGGTGTTTGTAAGCAATGATAGTAGATTCAAGTTAGTAAAGCATTGTGAAGAGATATGCTTTGTATGATGAAGGAATTAAAGGCAAAAAAAAAATCTAACAAAGTGCCTAAAGATTTATGGTGTACAAATTGTAGAGTGTTTACTCTTCTATCCGATAAAATTGATACTTGAATTAATGATAGAAATAATAATGCATAGCAAATAGAGGAGTAAAAGTATATCTTTATTTACACATGAAGTTATTACAGAAGTAGACCAAAGAGATGGTCGACAAAGGATAGACTGTTTTCCTTAATGATACAAGTTTGATTTAAAGAACTTGACAATTACCAACAAGAACACAATTGTCTACTGACTGAATCTTATAACTACTCAAAATCTAACAATAGTTAATACATAGTCGGATAACCGTATTATCAAAACATAATAATAGGTATTCTACACTGACTACATAGAGTAGAGAGCCACACTAAAATAAACTACACCACGAAGATGTTTAGTGATATATTCCAAATAATGGGTCATTCAATCAAAGCATGCATGTATAATTTGAAAATTATGAGTACACAAGTACTCTTTACCCAAGAAGGGCAATCTACTCCACCAAGCACACCACCCAAAGCTGCAAAACAATAAGAATGCATCTCCTAGTGGCTATTAGATTCAAAGAGGTAATAATAATAGATTCAATAATAGTAGTGGGTGAGATAGGAGTTGAATCCAATATGACTTCAATGTTCGACCTATAATATAATGTCAAGGACAATGAATAAGGCCACTTTGCAAGTGACCACCCAAGAAGTCAGAGAAAAATAAAACTACTTTGTAAATGGTGTGGACCCAAAGATCATGATGATTCTAGATGTCTAAAAAAGAAGGAAAACATCAAGTTGATTGTAGAGAGAAATAATGAAGTATTGGTCATTACTTGAGACCAAACCAAGAAGGCTATGTACCCAAACCCGTGTATCAACAAAAACACTATGAAAAGAAAGAGATGAGGTGGAGCATGCTATGGATAAAAAATGTTGCTACTTAAATGCAAATGCAATTATGGTAACAAATAGTTTAAAATCATATAAAATTATTTCAAGGTAATTACTTCAAACCACTGCACCAATTAAACTAGTGTCTTTATTGCAAAATATTCCCAAATCTATACCTAAAAGGAATGAGATGGTACATGCTACCACCCATTTAAAATCTAGAAATAATGAAGACCCAATAATGTTTCAAGATTAGCTAATTGATCCCATGATCCTTATGATGAATTTGGCAAGGAAATCGATAGTGATACATATGGAGAAACTTGAGAAGAACTTGACAAATATGATTAAAAATAGTGAGCCTGGCATGAATGTACTTCTAGAAGATGCTTGGCAAAGTCTAGTACACCGACTATTGGCCACCAATTTTCAAGTTGGTAGGAGCATATCAACAAGGAAAATAAGTGATTGGATTCTTGATGGGGCAGAAGGTCATTATTGGTACTCAAGCATTCCTACTTAACTTCATTGTCATCTCATTACACAAAGGTGTATGATACATTGTTGGGTCATGGCTGGTTGGTAATAGACAAAGATGACCACAATTGGGAAAAGAACATAATCTCCATTAAAAGAAAAGGTTATAAATATGTAATTGATTTGAAGAATCAAACAATGAATGAGAAAGCAACTTCCTCAAATTCATTAGTTTCTAACTCCAAAGAAGAATGGACAAAGAAAAATGATTAGGGTCCCATGGAGTTGAACATTGAAGGAAACTTGGAATTACAATGATGTTTGGAAAATGAAACAAGTTCTCTCAGTGATTTGTTCCATTGGAAAATAGAGGACTATGAAGTATTTCCATTGAACCACAATTTTATTGAATCTATGGAAATTAAAGAAGATGAACAAGGACTATAAGATGACAAGAGGCAATTAAAGAAACCATTTAAAGTTGAGGAAATCTAGAAGAATGATTCTCAAAAGTTGAATAGTCCATGTATGTGGGATAACATACATGATTCAATTCTCAAAGGCTAGAAGCTATCAATTATGGAGGCTTGATAGACCTGTTTGAAATAATGGGCAAATTTATCAACAAAAGTGTTAAAAGTTATTAAAATTTTTGGTCTTGAGCTAATTGCTACATGTTGTGTTAATGGATCTTAAAAGAGAGCCTACTCATATTGTGTAAATCAACAAATATGACAAATTGATAAAGTTAAAATAGTAATAGAAGGGAAATTAATAAAGTTTCAAAAATAAACACAAGACAAAATAATGAAGTTGGAATAAAAAATACAATATGGGTGCTACATTAGAAAAATGAAGGAAATAATAAAAGGAAAAGCACTTGGCAATGGGTAAAAAAGAAGGAAATTGAAAAAAAGTCCACCATATGATCATTTTTTCCATTTATTGAAAACAAGTCCACTGTATGATCATTTTTTTCCATTTATCAAAAACAAGTCCATTGTAAGTTTATTTTCTCTACTTATTGGAAACAAGTCCACTGTAAGGTCATTTTTTTCACTTATTGAAAACAAGTCCATTGTACAACCATCCATAAATATTTGTTCCACTAGACAATCACAAAATAATTTTGGTCACTCCAAGTCTACAATACAACCTAGTTTCAACATGCTTCTTCTATTGTATGTCCTGTTGTAGAAATCATGTTTTTGTTTTTAGCCATCCAATCTATGGATGGTGAGGACATTAACAAAAAGTTTGATTAAGATTCATTGGCTACTTTCTTATATGGTCCTCTGATGTAGTTCATTTAGTTTTATTTCCATTGATAAGGACATGCTCCATATGGTGCACATCATTCTAGCTACAAGGTTGATCAATGTGTACTTCATAAGTTTTATTTTTTACTTCCAACCGAAGCATCCTTTGCCAATTTCAAGCTACTTGAGATGGAAGCTCAACATTCCAATGATCTCCATGAGTTATTAGCGGTGGAGTGTTCAAGATTTGATCAGGCTATCCTAGCTGAACAAGGAAAAGATTAATTTGAAGGCCTTTCTTCCACTACAATGACACCAAGAATTTGGAAATTTTTCCCTAATATTATATTCTTTTTGTTTTTTTCTTTTTGGATTAGAATCCAACATTTATTTTCAGGGGGGATGATGTAGAAAGTATATATTTAATTTTTATGGTTTGTTAGTATGTTTGTAGCTGACTATGTATTATTTACTTGTCTTGTGGGTAGTCATTAGGAGTTGGTTGTAGGTGGTTGTCAATGGTAATGTGCTATTTGACAACCTTCAATCACTTTAAATATGCTTCTCATAGTCAGGGAAGGCAATTTGATTGTATACATGATCCTTGTTAGTCCACATTTGGATTGTACAAGCACTACCATGAAATAAAGCATTCATTGGTTTCATCTAAAATTATTTGGCATCTATTGTTAGATTGCATTTAAATTGCAATTGGTAATGTTAGACATTTGGCAGTAAGCATATATTGCATAAGTTACATAGTCTTGTATATTTAGGTGGCCATGCTTCAATTAGCCACAATTACTTTTCTTCTTAGCAACCCTTTTTTGAGTGCACTTAGATTTATTTGAGTTTCTATTCATTGATTTCCCATACTGAAAATATTTTATCTTGTTAGTAGATTCTTGGAATGGGGTTTCCTTTCATCCTTATTTTTAAAAATGCAACTTTCTTGAAGCTTTGGGAATTAAAATAGAATATCAATTATAGCTTTGAGTGAGTCAAATTTATAGTGTAATTTCCCAAGTATTGATTTTTTATTAATCATAAAGGTGGGTTTTTGAAAGGGCCCAAACCCTTATCTACAAATCAGGAAGGATATAACAAAGAAGCCCAACAAAGCAACAAAGAGTAGAAATAAGAAACAAACAACACTAAGGCTGCATTACAACAATAAACAATCAATAGAGGAGCTAAAAGCATTAGACCCAAAGTTCACAACCCAAGGACCAAAGAAGACCAATCGAATCAAGGCAATTTGAAATCAAAATGCTTCAAGGAGCACTAAATGTTATCCATGGAGCAAACCTTTTGTGTTGTTCTTCCTTTTTTAAGTGCTTCTCTTGATTCTAAAGGATTTGAGCAGCCACAAGAACTTGACAACATTTCCCCCTTTTTCTTTAAAAATGTTGGGTGATATTTGTAGCTCCTTTGTGGGGTTGAAGAAACAAGCATCTTGGGTTTCACCCAAACACCACCTTTCCTTAAATTTCACCCTCCTACAACCCTTCTTCAATGCCACTTTCGGAAGGGCCTTGCAACCGTCATTAATTTCACTCGACAAAGGGTTTTCCTCTACATTGCAATTTTCCACAAGCCTCTATAGAGGTTGAGAAGGTAGAGTTTGTTCCTTTTTCTTCCAAAAAGATATCTTTTTCTTGTTGCATGGGATCTCTGATGCTGCATGACTAGCTTTGAGACAACAATGGTAAACATCCATGGAATTCTCAAAGACTAACCATTGTACCCATTTACCCTATTTCAAGGACAAGGTAATTGAAGAAAGGAGCACTTTCCTGACCTCTACATAAGCACACAATCTTGCAAACAATAGTCATTTCCTAGATTTGGTGACCACAACCATTGAAATAAGTTGACTAAAGTGTTGATTTTATTTGCCTACCTTTTACAATGCAATTTCCCAAGTATTAATTTCATTTGCCTACCTTTTCAAACTGAAAAGAACATGGAATAAGTTAAATCATAACTATATTATTGCACCTTCTTTTATTTGAAAGATTATTCCCAACATCTGTTCTTATAAGATCTTTTGCCTTATACATTTCTCTACTCTATAGGAGACCATATAATCACTACTTTGGTGGAGATATAAACATGCAACATAGCTCAAAAGATAACATTGATCAATGGATTATGTTCAAGAGGGTAAAACTTGTCTTGGTTTGATCTTTGTACATTTATGCATCAGAGAGTATGCTGTAGAGTGCCAAGGTTATTCAGATTGATCCTTCCCATTCATCCTATCACATCTCGTTTTTATGAACAATATGATCATTCTAGTTTAGTGAACAATTATGGTGACCGATTTTACTTTAAGTAATTTTGCATATGTGGAGCTAATTATTATGAGTTATAATTGATGAAATTTGGAAATTATTTTAAATATTGAATATTGATGCAATGATTTTCTTCGGCTATGTTTTTGGGGACACTAACCTATTGACGTCGAGTTGAGTGCAAATGGATGTAGGTACTCATCAAAGACGAGAGCATGGCTAAGGTAGAGATGTTCTAGCCACTTGGCAAGAATTGATGGATGGATTACCCCGATGCAATCACACACATCACATAGTTTCATATGCATTATTGAATGACTTTGATTGCTTTAATGTGTGGATATTAATAGTTTTCAAATGCATGATGTGATTACTTTAATTTAATATCTTTTTCAAAATATATTAAAATGATGTATTGTGTTTTAGTTTAATAAATAATAAAATATTGTTTATAACATGTTTGGAAGACAATATTTTAAAAATAAATTTAAAAAATTATTTTATATTAAAATATGTGTGTACTTTTGTATTATTTTAGTACTTCTTGAATTATCAAAATAATAGCATTTTAGTAAAATAGTTTAAATAATATTAAAAATAGTGTTACTATATTTAGATGAGTAAACAAAAGAATTAAATTTATTATTGTCACCCATGTGACAGTAAGTTGCAAAAGAAGATATTATTTATTTGTTTAAAATAACTTTCTTCTCAAATTATATTAGAGGAAATATCATGCAAACAAAAATATAACTTCAATTTTTAAAACCTAAATTCTGATTGCTAAAATTAAGTGTGAGGGAAATTTAATAAAGGAAAGCTGATCGCTCAACTAAGGGATACCACGATTGCAGAGGAGATGACTTGATTTCCTAAGTGACAGGAAGGAGGACAAGAAGGCAGAGACTGTAAACTACCAGAATCCTTCATCAAATCGACGACTTTATCCATCTTTTTATCTCATGTTTGTGTGTATTGAAATCATGGTTTTTAAGTTGAAAAATATAATTTTTCAAGTGTTAAATGCTATGTTTTAGTCAAAATTTTGTCTTATCTGAGTCATCCTCCTTACATGGTCATCGACCTTCGTATTCATTAGGCTGTTTGTTTTGTTTTTCTTCATGATAGCAATCTTCTTTGGCTGCCTATATCTTTTCCTGGATGATTCCTTATTAGGGCCATCATATTTCTAAATGGCTGCCGTTTCCTTTTTTGCCAAGCCATCCATTCTCCTTATGGACGTGGCCCCTTTTATGGGTCGCCGACTACATTTTCTTGGCTACCTAAGTCTTTTGCTGGGCGATGCCTTCATGCTGGCCATCATGCCTTTGTTTGGAAGTTAAAATCTCCTTGGTTGATCCTATGCTGAATAAAATTGACCTAATCTAGTTTGTTGTCGCAGATCTGTATCATGGCTAAAATGTGACTGATAAACATATTTTTCTTCATTGTTTAAAACTACTTGAAGCTTAGTATTATCCTAAAAATTATATGATTGTTTAAAAACTATTAAAACCCTTGCCAAATTCTCTAGATGGCTGCTAAATCGATTCCTGTCAGACAATATTATGACTATAATATTCTTTTTATATGCTGGTTGAAATGAATTATGTAGAAAATTGACCTATCTATGTTGAAAAAACTCACAAAAAGTAGTTTAAACTAAATTTTCTTATGAATTTCTATTACAAAATAGTGCTAAAACTTTATCAGTGAATGACTTTTAGAAGATTGGAAACCTTTGTTTCTGGCTTTATGTATTTCTACCACAGTTCCTGTTGCAACTGCAACAAGAAGACTATTCTTTGTCATTTTGGACTTCCTATTGCAACTACGATAGGAAGGTTACTGATTTGATTAAACTTAAATAGAATTTATAAACTAATTAGTACTTGTCACAGAAATGACAGTAAGTTGAAGTAAACTGAAAAATGACATATACACAACAATTTGTGACTAGAAATGGATTGAAACCTTTATGATTTGATGAATATTGGATAAAATTATGATTTCGATTATATGACCAAAGATGGTTTATTGCTTGAAAGTGTATTTTCCCTTATTTGATGATTTTGGAAAAAGGGAATTGGATTGAATGAAAACTTGTACTTTCAATTCTTTACTTTATTTTCTTTCTTCTTGGGGAAAGAAGTAGTTTTTATCTAGGAATGTTATTGGGTTACTTTTAGGATTGTGATGCTAAATGTGGATATTCAGAGATGACTTTTCCTCTTTTCAGGAATTGACCAATTTACTTGAAATGATTAGATCTAATCAGAATAACATTGAAATAGATGTTTATTGTCTAGAAAACTTATTTATTGTTATCTCTGGCACATCTTGTTTTGAGACAATTTGCTTTTTCATTACTTAGAATTGTACATTTAGACATTAGGGTTGCATTGGGTGTTCCCTCCTGTAGTTGTTACCAGGTAGCTAGATATTTTATGCAGGGTTGTGTTTCCTCATTTCAGGAAGGAATACGGGGAAGTGTAAATACTTCATGGTTGGGTGGAAAAGTACCTGAGCCATGTTCCCATCTCTCGGCTTGCAGGTGGTGGACCACTTGGTTCCTGTAGCTGGAGAGTGTGTTGATTTGTTTATTATTGATGTACTTGATTATTGTACCTATTTTAAATGTATTATGGCATGTCACCAAATGATTTATGTATAATTTTTCATAGTGCTTGTTACCTAGATTAAGCTCGATTATGTAAGATTTATTAACATTTTTGTATCTATAATATTATCTTTTGTTTGAGATATTTTGATTAAGCGGATTAATTACAATTATTATCTTTGAAAGTTGTATCTAAGTGGATTATTTACTTCTTCTTTACTTTGGTTATTGTGATGTTGTATTTAAGTGGATTATTTACTTCATTTATTTTTGAGTTGGTTTAAATGCTTTTACATGGTTTGTGAGGCTTTACACATCCCAATAGCCTTGTCCTATAGTTCAAAACATATAAGATAAATCTCCAAATGACTAATTTTTTCTTCCAGAAAATTATTTGATCATTGCTTGTTGAAGTGATCAAACCTTAATAGCTTAGTGGAAATTTGTCATAGAAGGAAACTATTCTAATGAAATCTCGAGAGTCCACGAAGTAATTGATATTTAATTTTGAGTGAAATTGCTTTTTCCCTCTTTCAATGTAGTTACAAAATAAATCCACAAGGACATTCTACAAACATAGATGGTTGTGGAGAGTTTTATCCTGAGTCCTAACCACCCCTTTTGTCTCTCCTACATTAGATGCATTTCTCAATGGTGAGGACTTTACTGAATCAATGGTCCACATTCATCAACATGCCCTTTGGTTTGTTAGATATCCACCTCCAGCCTCCTTTTTTTGCTCTCTTAATTATTCTCTATTAAGTAATCTCCTTGTCACACATTTTGATGGTGTGATTTTAGGATTATCTTTTTCTACAAAGGAGTGACATCCATAGGTGGTAGATTTATGCATGTTAACTCATCAACTAAAGGTTGGTGATGCAACCTCCTTACAATCATCCATCCCCCCATTTCATAGCATGGTTACCACAGTTGCTTATTTTTCTTATTGTTACTATTGCTTGTGAAGAAACAATACATTTTTGTTTGTTTCTGTTTTGGCCTGCAAATTATTTGTAATAGTTTATAAATTATCCAATGCCTACAAAGAATATTAGAATTGGGTGGCATCATGTTCTTCTTAGAGAAATGCTTTGTATGAATTAAAAGAGAAAGAACATTGTGGCACAAAAGGTGGAAGGGTATTCACCTTTGATAGTGTGATGCACAGAATAAGCATTTTAGGTGGCCCCTTTCTTGGCTTATTCTATTAGCCTTTATTTCTCATAAGAGTAATGCCTTCTAAGTAACTATTTTTCTCCTATTGGAGAATTCTGGTTGAAATTTTCCTTAGTGCAATCCATCTTTAATAGCTTCTTTTTACATGAGTGTTTAACTATTTAGCATCAAGTTCTTTATTGAGTGATTATTCATAGTACAAACTTCAAGTGAATGATATGTGTTTCATAGATACACATATTCTTCAGTTAAGACTGTATGTCAAGCTTTTTTTGGTCTTGCTTATGAAGCTCAATGTCACAATTTATAGTGTTGCATGTTAGGCTTTGCTATTTGTTAAATGCTACTTATGAGCTTCTGGTCTAGTTGAAGAGTTGTCTATTTCATTCTGATAGAAACCTTTTTTTGTTGGTGAGCTTCTGCTTCTTGAAATGCTATTCACTATCTTCATTTACATAAGTTTCTCTGCTATAAGTTTTCACCTACATATAATGTTCTCTGTTCTTGTATGTTTCTTATGATAGATATAATGGTATTTACGTGTTAGTAGCAATTTACCCTATTTTGACCACCATATTTCTCTCTATAATCATCATAACTGGTTTCAAAAATAGCAGTTATAAAAGCCACAAGTCTTGTAGTTAAAAGAAATTTTTCTTCTTACTACCCTCCAAGAGTTCAAAGTCTTGTATGGTATCTATTTTCTTGGAACTTCTCCAAAGTAAATACTTGCATATGTTCTTCCAACAAAAAATAAGTTTGGTGTCTAAATTTAGAAACTTCTTTTGGAGCCCAAAGGTTGTCTATAATATCTAAGCCAATAGCAGAACATGAAATCTAGAGCAAAAAAATGTTTGCAATTGAATATTTTGTTATTGAATATGTAGTTGTTGTTGATCAGATCTAGAGTGCATGAAAATATAGAATAGACAATAGATTAGGACTTTGACCAGCATAGTATTTGTCAAATCATTACACATTAAGAAAACCAAACAATGTAGTATTCAGGTAGGGACCCCAGGTGCTTTGTAGCCCTTGATAACATAAAGAAAACTTCCAACAACATCAACATCATGTCTTCACAAAATTATGCCTCTTTATCTTTGAGTAATTTGTATCACCCATCCACACTAGACATTGGATGTTAAAGAAGCAAAACCCTATTATTAGGAAAAGAAGATCGAGAAAACTTTGTCTAATTTTTAAGTAATCATGATGAGGGAGGTCTTAGTGTGACTGCAACAATAGAGGCATTAATTCCTTTGCTCTATTGCAGTGAATTCCTCCTCCACTTCTGACATCTTGTTCTGAAAATCCTTTGAAGACGCTCCTACTTTTTTGGTCAGGTGCAACATACAATTGTCTGTGTTCCAATGCAACAAAATCCTATAGGCCCCGTTAAGCTATTTTTAGACATCATCATCATTAGTTCAATAGTGAAAGCAAACGTTAATTTTTGTTAGACAAATATTTACTACTTTTGGTTGTTTGTTCAATGAATGAATGAAATATTTTAACAAGTGCCATGTAGTGGCTAGTATGTGCCCTTTGTTTTTGTTTATATATGTGTTTGTTTAGAGTTAGAGATATGAATGTATTAGAACAAGGCAATATAATGGAGTATAGTTTATAAACATAAAGAAATGATTTTTATTAAAACATAATGGTGTAAAATGTCTTGTCAAAGTATGATCCTTTTTGCACTAGAGCCAGCTCAGAAAGTAACTCTAGCGAAAATGAATTCTCCAACTTTAATCAAAGTTTCATCTAGTTTGAAGGGTTCTAAAACTACTATGAGAGTTCATCGATGATCTCATTGTTTACAAGAAGAAAATGATGGGAGGAGGAGAAGCGAAAGATCTTCTTTTGCATTTCATGGGGGAGGAAAGACAATGACAAGGATGGAGAGAGTCACCATACAAGTTCATGGCATTTAATGTCATACTGAGACCATTTTTGGGGAAGAAGATGGTGTACGAGAATGTGAAGGTACTTGCTCTAGCATTTGGGGAGGTCCACAGGAGGAGAAATAAAATGCATGGCATGGTATGGAAAAAGCATAAAAATTAAATTTCTAGATGTTATAACTTTCTCTAGCATTCAGGGAGCTCTGTAGGAGGAGAAATCAAGATTTCAGAATTACAAGGACCATTCCTCACTACAAAGGTCATACTAAACCCCTACACAAATGGAATGATCCTAATAAACCACACCTAAACCACCCTCTCCAAGCTTTTTTTAGCTACTATGAACTAGAACAGTTGCATCAAAGCAAAAAAAAGAGTACATGGAGCACATACATTAGTTAAGGAAGAAAATGACCTTCGTTAGAAGACTTAAATTTAGCACTGTGCATAGCAGCTGCTATGTTGGAGTGTAGAGCCACATTGAACTAGTTTTTCACCTCCTAGGGTGAAAATGAGAATGTAGGGTTGACAAGAGAATTAAGCAATGATGCACTTCCTTCTCTCAACAATGACCCATATCCATCTTTTCACTTATTTTTCAAAGCCTCGTGCACTATAAGCCCTTTTCCCAATGTTGTTAGGAAAGAAGAATTGCTTCCAAATAGGTTTGATATGGAGCTAACAATGGATAATATATGTAGAAATGAAGATGGAGGTGATCCCCAAAAGTTACAAGTGCCTGTGCTAGAGCCTGGAAGGTGTGGGATAGAGGTGATGGGTGGAAGGCCTAGAATCTATTAAGGGGAACCTATTAGTATAGATGGTACCTCTAGATTGAATGGAGTAAATGGACTCATACCCACTATTGGTGTCAGTGAAGTGGATGGACTCATACCCACTACTGGTGTTGTTGGAGATGATGATGATAGGACAGGTAGAGTGTGATATGATGGCACACTCAGAGATGATGAAGATGAACAGGGGATGAGTGGAGCACCACCATATGGTAGCACAGACAAAGCGGTGGGAGAGGAGTAGCTCCCTGTGGAGGATGACGGAGGTGCAATCAAAGTGGGGGCTTCATAGTAAACCACACCAAATGACCCTCTCCACGCTTTTAATTGTCATGAAAATTTTATGTGGCTTCCGCCAGTGCTTCTAAGATGAATATAAAATGTTACCCCTATATGAGAAACTTAGATTCAAGAGAAAATTGATCCCTCTTTGCAGCATCAGAAAATAGGTAAGCTTAGCAGATTAAATATTACAATACAACCAAATGAAGAGAAAAGTAAAAACCATAGATAAACTAGATTAAAAGAGAGAGGATCTATTGTTATATGTTTTCATATTGGAGTGAAAGATAATGTGGAGGTTCTTCCCAAGTCTCTCAAAGGATAAAAAGTCCCACAAAACATAGAACTACACCTTGGAAACTTACTAGTGTTATCATTGATGTCAACTCCTAGCATATGATTTACTTGGTTTCCTAGTGCTTTTGAGAAAATTTGAATAAAAAGGTATGCAATGTGATAGATGTGTGATTAGTATTGTGCTCCACACTTCTTCTCAGTTGAAGATAGGATTGTCCAGTTTGGGAGTGATGATTAGAGGTATTAAGAGGTATTATATCTAGATTTGTAGGTTTTGGATTATGTGGAAGTAGAGGATGTGTTTGAGAGAGTGTTTTACTATGAAGAAGACTATATGGGAAAACTGAGATTGCTCCACATTTCTCCTCATTTAGGTTTCTTGTCCTGCGGATTTGGGGATATACTTATATAGTCTACATCTAACTTCCTTTGAAGTATCTAGTGATGGGTTGCTCTACAAGTTTAGTTCTTGTGTTGGTTTTTAGTGGTAGTGCATCTTGATGTACATAATGAAGACATTCTTTGTTTCAAGTGGTTGCAACAGTGTTGCAGAGGATTATAATGATGTTGAATGTTCTAAGAAGGTGTGTGAATGTCGTGGAGTGTCTCTCTCTAGTCCACATGATGTTTTTAGGATTGGAGAAGCATGGATGTGATCTTTACCTAGAGTTTGGCCGATTTGGCTTGCTAGCGCTATTTGTGGAGGTACATGATGGATTGTGGATGTAATGCGTAGTTTGGTGATACATGTTTGAGTCTTGATCAACCCTTGACATCGTCCACTTTCACTTCTCTCCATCACAGAAGTGTTTAGTGCTGAACTAAGTGATGTTGCATGTGTGTGATATACATGCTTCATTAGGACTGACCTAATTGAGATAGGTCTTAGTTGTAGATACTATAAATGCAAGATGAAATTGAATGGAGTAATGTATAGAAGATGTTGTGAATGTGGATCAAGGGTAGTGAGTTATCTGCAATCTTAAATGCCTATGACTTTGACATGGAGTGAGTAGAAGGTGTGTACATTTCAGTGTGCTAGAAGTTGTTGGAAGCATTGAGCCAAATGTTGGTTCCTAGAAGGAAACCACCAATCTTATTGACATTTTTTTTTATGCATAGCCCCTTAGTTGCTAGTATTACCATAGGGATTGGAAAAGAGTTTTACATCATCCCACCCTATGATTGACTTCCTCACCTTTGTACGACATGCCTAACATGTGTTGTGAATACAACCACATTACATGTGTGTCACCGAGCACTTATGTTGCATGTGGGGGGCTTTTAGAGTTAGGTGGGATTTTTTTTTAATTTCATGTCATGACTAGATGATAAATGTGGGCATGATATGTTGATATTGTGTCATGACCACATGGCAAATGTGGGCATGACATTTGGTATTAGAGCCAAAGTTTAAATACTGGGCATTGAGGGCACATTATTTATTCCATATTTTTTAAAAAATTTTAGGCACCTTGTTCATGTAGGATGCCACCTAGAGCTAGGAGAGGACGCTCTTGTGTCAGTGAGTCTAGAGGAGCTTGATCATAAGATATTTTATCTACTTCACCATCTGAAGCCTGGAGTTAGGAGGTACCCCCTAACATTGGGCCTCAGATACTAAATGCACTTTAGGCCGTATTAGCGAGACTTCCACCTATTAAGGACGGACTGCGAGTAGAGGTACCAGTGACGTCAGATGAAGGCCACACATCAGCTAAGAGGGAGAATAGCAGGAGTCCACCGCCACATAGAGAGGATCGTGAGGAGGAGGTTGTGGTAGAATTAGTTCATTTTGACCCATTGGGTTTTGATCAGGAGATTGAGGTAGAGGTTCCAATTTGGGGTCACCGCGACCACGGGGATCTAATTAGGAATTTTATTTGGCTAAATCCACCTACATTTGTGGGTACTATTGAGGGAGCTAAGGCTGAGGCTTGGATCATTATCCTGGATTGGTACTTTGTTTTGCATCCTTATGGGAGCAACACAAAGGCATGAGTCACAATTCATTTTCTATGTGACGTTGCAACTACATGGTGGCACACTGAGGAGTGCAAGCACCACCTCTTTTTTGATACCCTATCTTGAAGTACATTTCTTGAGTGCTATAAGGTGGAGTACTTATCAAAGGATTATCGACAGTGCTGCATAGATGACTTTCACAACTTGCAACAGCGGGGTTCAACAGTGGCTTAGTATGAGAGAAGATTTGTAGAATTGTCATAGTATACGTAGTATCTTTGGGATGAGAAGCTTCTTGTTAATAGGTTTATTAGAGGCTTGAATCCTAGGATAGCATGGCCAGTGCACATGGCAGACTCCTAGACTATGAGTGAGGCCACCGAGAAGGTGTACATTACTAAGGAGATTCATGGGCAGAACTATGATTCGCGTTTAGAGTACTAGAATCACAACCAATAGTAGGATTAGAGTTTCCATAGACCCCCAACCCTCAAAAGGGTGGGTATAGAGTTGCTTCCTTACCTTCTAGGCCTCCACAGTAGTAGCATCCACAGGATCAATAGCAAGAGAGGTCTAGACCATAGTAGAGAGCGCAGGGTGGCCACAATCAAGGATGGCACTCGTAGGGACCGCACAGAGACTAGAGACATCAGACATAGGCTACATGACCAGCATGTTCAGAGTAGTCGTATAGAGGCTTCTAGAGTAGTGCAAGTCAATCGGGAGCTCAACAATCTAGTAGGACATAGTTAACGCACATTCGGACGAGAGGACCTTGTTATGTATGTGGTGGCACTGGGCACTTAGCTAGGGAGTGGCCCTAGGGATTTATAGTAGAGGGCAGCATGCTAGAGGTTCTGAGCAGATAGTAGGAGATGTGGGTAGATTACATCATGTGTTTGCAGCAGTTGATAACCACTAGGTTGAGTATCAGGCTTCTGTCATTAAGACACTAGGTATGATTGGCGATGTTCCTATTACTGTATTGTTTGATTTTGAAGCTTCAGACTCCTTTATATCTCCATCGTTAATAGAGCATTGTAGGCTGGTGGCATCTAGGTAGGATGTTAGGTGGGAGGTCAAGTTAGCAATAGGGTCCAAGGTGGATGTAGATTTAGTGGTTCAAGATTATGAGCTATCACTTGGAGCCTTCACTATGGCTGTAGACCTTAGGATCATACCCTTAGGGTCTTGGAGTGGTGCTAGGCATGGATTGGCTTATGGCTTATAGAACCAAGATTGATTATCACCAAAAGGCAATAGGATGCTTTGACAACCATGGTACAACAACAGAGATTCTGGGCATTCAAAGGCCCATAGCCTTATGTATGATTTCTGCACAACTTAAGAGTTGTATGTAGAAGGGTTGTGAGATGTTTGCAATCATGGTTAGTGATAGATCAAAGGATGAGATAGAGACTTCACTTGATGACCATCCCATCCTTAGGGAGTTCACAGATGTTTTCCCCCCTGAGCTTCTAGGGGTGCCACCTTGCAGAGAGGTAGATTTTCATGTTGATCATGTACCAAGTGTCGAGCCAGTGTCTCATGCACCATATAGGATGACTACTCATGAGCTCACATAGCTCAAGCTTTAGCTAGAAGAGTTTCTAGTGAAGGGGTACATTTGACCTAGTGTCTCACCTGGGGTGCACCGATCATCTTCGTTAAGAAGGATGGGTCTCTTTGTCTATGCATGGATTATAAGCAGTTGAATAAGGTGATGGTGAAGAACCATTATCCTTTGCCTAGGATTGATGATTTGTTTGATCAAATGTAGGGAGCCAGAGTGTTCTCTAAGATAGAACTGAAGTTCAGTTACCATCAACTATGTATTATAGAGGCAGATATTCATAAGACCGCCTTTTAGACTTCATGTGGTCATTATGATTTTACAGTGGTACCCTTCGGTTTGACAAACACCCTGGTAGTCTTCATGAGTCTCATGAATGTAGTGTTTTGCACTTACCTAGATCAGTTCAAGTTAGTATTCCTTGATGACATTTTGATATATTCACAGTCTGAGGAGCATGAGGAGCACTTCTGTCAGGTTTTACAGTGTTTGCAAGATCAATAGCTTTATGGCAACTTGGCAAAGTGTGCCTTCTTCCATACAAAGGTTTAGTATTTGGGGCACGTTCTATCTAGTGATGGTATCTTAGTAGATCCATTAAAGATTAGAGCGATCATGGATTGGCCAGCACCTACTAGTGTGATAGAGGTTAGGAGCTTCATGGGATTAGCAAGTTACTATCACATATTTGTTGAGGGCTTTTCTAGGATAGCTCATCCTATCACTTCTATTCAGCGGAAAGGGAGAAACTTCTTGTAAATAGATCAGTGTGAGAGGGCCTTTGGGGTCCTCAAGGAGCATCTCAATAGTGCTCCTATTTTTACAGAACCTAATCTAGCAATAGATTTCATGGTATGCACTGATGCATCTTTAGAGGGACTAGGTGCAGTCCTTATGCGGGATGGTCGATTCATCACGTATGAGTCACAAAATCTTAAGACCCACGAGCTGAACTACCCTACTCATGATTTGAAGCTTGCAACTGTAGTTCATGCTCTTGTTAGATGTAGACACTTCCTTTTAGGATGTGATTTTGAGTTGCACTTAGACCATCACAGTCTTCAGTAAATCTTCACACAGCCAAATCTAAATACCTATCAATGGGGTTGGATGGAGTTCTTGTGCGAGTATGAATTTGATGTGCATTACATCAAGGGAAAGGAGAATGTGGTTGCTGATGCCTTGAGTTAGAGGTGACACGAGATCTTGACCTTGACCTTGAGTTTGGACTTGAGAGAGCGCATCTTGCAGCATCTACCAAAGGATGAGTGGTTTCTTGAGGTTTAGTGGGAGATTTAGTCACAGAGGGCCCTTAAGGGCAAGTTTGCAAGATATTCCATTGAGGCAGATGGACTTCTACGAAATCAACTTCACATCTATGTACCCCTTGTAGGAGATCCTCATACAGTGGTTCTATCAGAGGCTCACAAAGCACCTTATGCAACACATCCTAGGGTGAAGAAGATGCATGCTAATCTTAGACAGTTATTTCATTGGGGAAGGATGAGATATGACATAGTAGATTTTGTAGCTCATTGCCTTGAGTGATAGAGGGTCAAAGATGAGCATCAACATCCAACAGGATTTATTTATCCCCATGAGATACCAGAGTGGAAGTGGGATACCATTTCCATGGACTTCATAGTTGGTCTCCCTTTGTCATCTCGCCGCCATGATGCCATCATGGCGATGACTGACAAGTTGACCAAGGTGGCACATTTTTCACTGGTACGTATGACGTATAATACACCTACAGTGGCAAGGGTCTTCTTGAATGATACAGTGAGACTTCATAGAGTTCCTCGCCGCATCATTTCAGATAGAGATTCATTGTTTACATCAGCTTTTTAGAGAGCACTATAGCAGGCATTGTGCAATCAGCTTAACTTTAGTTCAATGTATCACCCTGAGACATATGGATAGATAGAGAGGGTGAATCGAGTATTAGAGGACATGCTTTGCATGTATGTTATCCTACAATAATGGATAGACTATCTGTGATGCAGGAGCATCTAGGGTGTAAGAGCAATCTTGCATCAACCAAAAAAAAAAGAAATTAAAAAAAAAATGTTGTTTCTTTTCAATAAGGGCTAAATTTGGCAGTGTTACTATTTTTAGTAAGTTTGCATTGCATTTGTGCACGGTTGGATACAAAATCTTACACAGACCTCTAGAATGGTGAATTGAAGCTAATGGTGAAGAAATCACTTCAATATCATTTGTCATTTGTGAGATATTAAAATTTCAAATTCCAAAAATCCTATTGAAATATTCAAAGTCAAATTTGAGGCACTTAGAGGCTCCGGATGGGCCCGAAATTTGGTGGGAAACCCAAGTAGTCTACCTATCGGCACCATCGTCTTTTCGAGAGCTTTCGAAAAGGTATTATAATTGAAAATACAATGGTCGGATCGAAAGTTATGGCCCCGCGGAATTGACCTATTTTTGGAGGGAGATGCAAATTTCAAATTAAGCTGGTGGTCGCCAAAAAGGGCTATATATAACCATTTTCGGAACCCTTAGGGTAGTAGAGTGAAGGGGGAAGGTACAGAGTCAAGAAAGTCAAGAAATTAGAAACCCTAGTTGAGTTGGGAATTACAGAAGGCTGAAGATTCCAGAGTTTTGAGAGAGGGAGCTGTAATGTGTTGCAGCCTATAGGGGATTCATCCTCTGATTGTATTTGAGCTTCTGTAATGTAATGTTTTTCCCATATTAATAAAATATCATTCTATTTTCTGTGTGCAATTTCTGTTATTGTGTGTTTTATGATTTACCCCCTTCATCAAGTAGTATCAGAGCAAGGGTTTTTGAGTGTGTAGATAGATCACCAGCTGTGAGGTAGTTTGCACCAGGACCTGAGGTTGTGGGTTTGCTGTGGAGACCAAGATGCCTCCACGAAGAAATCATGTTGGGAGGAATGCTTTGACAGAAGAGGGTTTTAGAGCCCTACAAAGATAAATCGATGCATTGGAAGAGGAGCTGCGAAGAGGATTCGAGCCGAGAAGGAGAGAGGAAAGCAAAGATGAAGCTGAAGAAGAGCTATTTAAGGAAGAACAAGAAGCTGCGGGAGATCCTGCAGAAGTTAGGTTGTTGAGGGCCATTTCAAAGATCGGAAAGAGGCCCAATATTGAAGTTTCTACCTATTCTGGAGATTTGAATCCGGAACAACTTATTGATTGGATCAATGATATGGAGGAGTATTTTGAGTATGAAGATGTGGAAGACCCTGAACGGGTCAAGTTTGCAAAGACAAAGTTGAAGGGCCACGCCATTATTTGGTGGAAGGAGGTCCAGTTAGAGAGAAACAGAAGAGGAAAAGCAAATATTACCAGATGAGAGCGGATGGTGGAGAAATTGAAGAAGTAGTTCATTCCTATGGACTATGAGATGGAGTTGCTGAAGAAGCTGCAAGGATTGAAGTAAGGTAACAAGTCTATTAAGGAGTATACAGAAGCTTTTTATAAGATCACTATCAGGACAGGCCATGGAGAGGCCAACAAGGAGAAGGTGGCCTGTTACATTAATGGGTTGAGGCCAAGTATTCAAGAAGAGTTGAGCTTGGTCATAATGACCACCATAGAAGATGTGTACCAGTTTTCTCTGAAGGTGGAAGAGAAGCTGAATAAGGGATTTGAAAGCAAGCAAATGGGAAGAGGTCAAGGTGGAAGGACTGGTGGAAGACCCTATGGAGGTCGAAATGAAGATCCAAAGAAAAGTGAAGAAGCTGGAACCAGTCGAAATCAGAGAGGAGATAATACCTACCGCCCTCGTGACCAGAATAATGGTGAGCAAAGAGGAAGAGGAAGAGGTAGACCTAGGCAAGGACCTGGAAGAAGAGGTTTCAGAGGAACATGTTTCCAGTGTGGCGAAGAAGGGCATCAAGCATACGAGTGTCTGCAACATCAAGGAAGGATGAATAGAAGACCTGAAGGTAATGCACGAGTTGCACATGTGGATGAAGATGCCTAGTCTGAGCGCTCCGAAGATGCAGAAAGGGGAGAAACCCTAGTTGTCAGAAGAACTTTGTTGAATGAGGAGAAAGAACCTAATCAGAGGAAGAGTTTATTCTGCACAAGGTACAAATATGAAGGTAAGTGTTGTGATATTATTATTGACAGTGGAAGCACTGATAATCTTGTTTCAGAGGAGATGGTTGACAAGTTGAAGTTGACAAGAAGAAAACATCTGCATCCATACCAGATTGCATGGTTGCAGAAGGACCATAGAGCTTTGGTCAATGAACAGTGTTTAGTGAAGTTCAAGATTGGTGACTACCATGATGAGGTGTTGTGTGACATCATACCAATGGATGCATGTCATATGTTATTGGGGAGATCATGGCAGTATGATAGGAGCGCCGTCCATGATGGCCATGCAAACACATACTCCCTAACAAAGGATGGAGTTCGTCATAAGTTGAAGCCCTTGAAGGAGGTGGAAGAAAATGTATGTAGTACTGCTAGAATTTGCTTGGTAGATGGCAGAAAGTTTTTGGAGGGTATGAAGCATGAGCATCATTGCTTTGCATTGATTCCTAAGATCAGTCAAGAGAAATGTGAAGATGTACTAGTAGAAGTCTCAGAAATGTTGGAAGAATTTCAAGATATTGTCTCTGATAATGTACCAGAAGGTTTACCACCAGTGAGGAAGATGAGTCATCAAATGGATTTGATACCAGGAGCTAGTTTGCCAAATAAGGCAGCCCATAGAATGACTCCAACAGAGAATGAAGAGTTAAACAGACAAGTTCACAAGTTGTTAAGGAAGGGACTGATAAGGGAGAGCCTAAGTCCATGTGCGGTACCTATAGTACTAGCACCAAAGAAAGATGGAGAGTGGAGGATGTGTACAGATTCCCGAGCCATCAACAAGATCACAATCAAGTATAGATTTCCATTGCCGAGAATGGATGACATAATGGATTGTTTGAGTGGAGCCAAGTACTTCACGAAGATTGATTTGAAGAGTGGGTATCACTAGATTCGAATCAAAGAAGGAGATGAATGGAGGACAGCCTTTAAGACAAAGGAGGGTTTGTATGAGTGGTTAGTCATGGCATTTGGGCTAACCAATGCATCGAGCACATTCATGTGGCTCATGAACGAGGTACTGAAGGAATTGTTGGGAAGTTTTGTTATTGTTTATTTAGATGACATTTTGATTTTCAGTAAGACTTGGGATGAGCATTTGATGCATATCAGAAGAGTTTTAGAGAAGCTAAGGGAGGAGAAGTTGCTGATTAATCTGAAGAAATGTAGTTTTGCAAAGAAGGAGTTGGTATACTTGGGATTTGTAGTCTCAGAGGAAGGTCTTAAGATGGACCCAAAAAAAGTAAGGGCTATCATTGAATGGCCTATGCCAAGGAGTGCAATGGAGGTAAGATCTTTTCATGGTTTGGCAAGTTTTTATAGAAAGTTTATCAGGAGTTTTAGTAGCATTTGTGCACCCCTAACTGAGACAATGAGAGGGGATAGAAAAGAGTTTAGATGGACTAAAGGAGTAGACAAGAGCTTTGATACATTGAAGCAGAAAGTTGTAGAACAACTCATTTTGGCACTTCCAGATTTCAATAAGGTATTTTAGGTAGATTGTGATGCTAGTGGTAGTGGTATAGGAGTTGTTTTGAGCCAAGAAGGTAATCCCATTGCCTATTTTAGTGAGAAGCTTAATGATGCCAAGAAAAAGTATTATGTTTATGATAAGGAGTTTTATGCAATAGTTCAGGCTTTGAAGAAATGGAGACATTATTTGTTGCCAAAGGATTTTGTTTTATATATTGATCATCAAGCTTTGTAGTATCTTAATAGTCAAGGAAAGTTGAACCAAAGGCACTTAAAATGGGTTGAGTTTTTGCAGAGCTATACTTTTGTTTTGAAGCACAAGAGTGGAAAGTCCAATAGAGTTGCAAATGCTTTGAGCAGAAGGAAAATTTTTTTGACAGAAATGAAGATAGAGGTTGTTGGGTTCGATGAGCTTAAAAGTTTGTATCCTGAAGATCCGGATTTCGCAGAGGCCTAGAAAGCTTGTATGGAACCTCTTACTTTGGACAGGACAAAATGGTTGGATTTCATAATCCAGGATGGCATGTTATTTAGAGGAAGCCAGTTGTGCATTCCAAGGACACAGAGAGGACATGATTCCATTTTTGTGGTGGTGGACAGATTCTTGAAGATGGTACATTTTATTCCTTGCAAGAAGACTAATGATGCTATTCATATTGTTGAATTATTTTTCGGAGAGGTGGTGAGACTACATGATCTACCAAAGAGCATAGTTTTAGATCGAGATACCAAGTTTGTTGGTTATTTTTGGAGGACATTATGGAAGAAGTTGAAGATAGATTTGAAGTATAGTTCTGCACACCATCCACAGACTGATGGACAGATCGAAGTGGTGAGTAGGAGTCTGGGTAACCTGCTACAGTGCTTAGTAGGAGATAAGCCCAAGGGATGGGATTTGATTTTACCATAGGTAGAATTTGCTTACAACAATTCTGTCAATAGGAGTACTAGTAAATCACCATTCTAGGTTGTATATGGCAATAGCTCGAGGAATGCTTATGAGTTAAGGAAGCTGGACAAAGGAAAAAAGACAAGTGCTGAAGCTGAAGACTTTGTAGAACATCTGAAGAATTTGCATGAAGAGGTGAGAAAGCACATTAATAAGATGAATATTCAGTACAAGGCTAAGGCAGATTAGAAGAGGAGGTATAAGGAGTTCCAGGTAGGAGATGAAGTCATGGTTCACTTGAGAAAAGAAAGGTTCCTAATTGGAACATACAATAAGTTGAAAATGAAGAAATTTGGACCATGCAGAATCTTGAAGATGCATGATTCAGGAAATGCATATGAGGTAGAGCTACCGAATGGGATCAATATTTCCCCTATTTTCAACATTACTGATTTAGCAGAATATCATGAAGGTGGAACAAAGGATGGACCAACAGAAGTGCAGTGGAGTATTCCAGCATCTACTTCAGAGAAGGAGGAGATAGAGGGCATTCTGGATAGCCGTGTGGGTAAGAGTACAAGAAACAGGCAATATACAGAATACTTGGTAAAATGGAAAGGAAGGCCTGTTGAAGATTCATTATGGTTATCTGAGACTGAGGTTAATCGTTTTGGTTTCCCTGTAGCACATGAGAAGTGACAGGGTCACTTTTCAAATTACCCCGGGTGTCTGATGCAGGAGCATCTAGGGTGTAAGAGCAATCTTGCATCAACCAAAAAAAAAATGTTGTTTCTTTTCAATAAGGGCTAAATTTGGCAGGGTTACTATTTTTAGTAAGTTTGCATTGCATTTGTGCACGGTTGGATACAAAATCTTACACAGACCTCTAGAATGGTGAATTGAAGCTAATGGTGAAGAAATCACTTCAATATCATTTGTCATTTGTGAGATATTAAAATTTCAAATTCCAAAAATCTTATTGAAATATTCAAAGTCAAATTTGAGGCACTTAGAGGCTCCGGATGGGCCCGAAATTTGGTGGCAAACCCAAGTATTCTACCTATCGGTACTACTTGACTCACCATTGTCTTTTCGAGAGCTTTCCGAAAAGGTATTATAATTGAAAATCCAATAGTCGGATCGAAAGTTATGGCCCTGCGAAATTGACCTATTTTTGGAGGGAGATGCAAATTTCAAAATTAAGCTGGTGGTCACCAAAAAGGGCTATATATAACCATTTTGGGAACCCTTAGGGTAGTAGAGTGAAGGGGGAAGGTACAGAGTCAAGAAAGTCGGGAGATTAGAAACCCTAGTTGATTTGGGAATTACAGAAGGCTGAAGATTCTAGAGTTTTGAGAGGGGGAGTTGTAATGTGTTGTAGCCTGTAGGGGATTCATCCTCTGATTGTATTTGAGCTTCTATAATGTAATGTTTTTCCCATATTAATAAAATATCATTCTATTTTCTGTGTGCAATTTCTGTTATTGTGTGTTTTATGATTTACCCCCTTCATCAATCTGTATCTATTTGAGTTTTCCTATAATAATGGGCATCACAACTCATTAGGTATTTCTCCCTATCAGGCCTTGTATGGAAGACCTTGCAGGACTCCTTGGAGTTGGGACCGCATTGAGGACATAGTTGTGATTGCTCTAGAGATAGTACATGACATAGAGTAGTAGGTCACTTTGATTAGGTAGAGATTGCAGGAGGCACAAGATCATCAAAAGAAGTATGTTGATGCCAAGATATTGGATTGGAGCTGCTCGTCTAGCGATCAGGTGTTCTTGGGAGTGTAGCCACATAAGAGCCCAATCTATTATGGAAAGGGATCTAAGCTTACATCAAGATTTGTTGGATCTTTTGATATTTTGGAGCAGATGGGACTTGTAGCTTATCGTCTAACTTTGCCACCTAGCCTGTCACGTATCTACAATGTGTTTTATCTATCTGTGTTGAGACGGTATGTATCTGACATGGCTCATGTTTTGGATTGGGATGCTATGCAGGTAGAGTCAGATAGGTAGCTATCTTTGGAGCCCATTCACATCTTGGCTTGTCAGATGCTAGCCCTTCAAGGGTGAGAGTTGGACCAGGTCAAAGTTTAGTGGGATTGCTATGATGAGGTTTCAGCTACTTAGGAGGATGCTACACATTTGAGGGCAATCTACCCTCACCTCTTTGATAAATTCTAGGAGAAAGTTTAGTCATAGGGGGGAGGATGTGAGGCCTACTCTCTTCATACCTTTTATTTTTCTTATGATACTTGTCGTATGGACCATATTTTGACATGTTGACGTTTTGGGGGCTATTGATCCCATATATCTAGACACTCATTGACTATATTTTATGCTTTGATTAGATAGATGAGTTAGATTATGATGATGATATATATTTGCATGTTAGATTACATTTTGATTTATGATGTTTAATGAGATATTATAATTGATGCAATTGAATTGGCTTAGTTAGATGATCGAATTGATGAAACACTATGTGATAATGTACCTAATTGTGTTATTGGAGATACAAATGATTTGATAATCAAGTGAATCTTTATCTTGTGATATATCTGAGATTGTATGTACTTATGTGATCTTGTGTGTGTGTAGTTCAATTTGCTTCGGCTATGGTATACCTTGTGCTATTGATGTGTTTGTGTAGTGTGCAGGTCTTTTTTCATGGCCAATGGAAAATTGGAGGTCAAATAAATAACCCCAAGTATTAGCCATGTAAAACCAACCTAGTCCCTAAGGTGGACTAAGGTTATTTGTGTTTGAGCATGACGTATTGTGTTACCTTTGATTTGGATTTTTATTTTTGAGTCACCTAAGGTTGACTTAGGTTGAGTGGTTGGTGAGTTGTCACCTTGTGTCATTTTCGTTCATATAGTTTATGGGCTTTTTAATTGGTGTTTTTTGAGTCTTTTAAGGTTATTTTCATGTGTTTAAGGTGTCTAGGTCAAGTACCTATGGGTTAGGCACCTTTTAGGCCTTAAATCACGAGTTCTAACTCACTTTTGACCCCTCTTTTTAACTCTAGGAGTTAGGTGACGAAATTTAAATCTTGGTTAAGGATTGGATGACATGTCTCATTCCATCCCACTACCCAATGTTGTTGAGTGAGCTTGGGGGAATCCCAAGGGCTCTCACATGCGTGAGAACACCATGTAAGAACCTTTGGGAAGTAAACCTTTACCACTTCCCTCTTCCCCATGTCTCACACATGTGTGAGGAGAAATATGGGGAGAATTGTCTTGGAGAAGGAATGAGAGGTTAACATGTGTCACCTCTCTACTCCTCCATATCCCACACATGTGTGAGAGAACTTGTGGGAAGTTGTGCATTTGAGAATGAATGGGAAGGTGACAAGTGTCACCTCCTCGTTCATTAGAAAGGTGACATGTGTCACCTCCTCATCCATTGGGAAGTGTTTTGAAACCCTCTTTATATCCCTCTTTTTGAGAAGGGAAGAGTTCCTATTTTTGGTTCTTTGATTCTTGACTTTGGGAAGGAGAGCTTGGGCTTGGAGTGGAGAAAATTCTTGGAAGGATCTTGGAGTTAGGCTCTTGGAGCTCTTCACCAACTTCTTGCAACCCATGGGGCTTGAGAGGTAAGCTCTCAATGCTTCAAGCCTTCTTTATTCTTATTTGGCTTATGAATGTATGTGATATGATATGTTTTGTGTTCTTTCCTTTTTCCTTGATGTTGTAAGGGTTTTGGGGTTGTTTTGGTGAGCTCTCCATGTGAGAGAGCTCTCCTTGTTATGGGTGAGAGAGGTGAGAACCTCCTCAGGGAAAACCCTCTTCATGTAGAGTTATTTGATGGCCTTGGGCCTTATTTGTGGAAGTTTATTATGGTTTGGTTATGGCAAGAGTGCCTTGGAGTTATTCTGGGTGAAATAAGTTTATGATAGCAAGAGGATATGAGATAGAGTATTTTGAGTTTGAGTTATTTGTGGTTTTCCCCTTGAGTAGAGTGATGTCCACTTGCTCACCCCTAAAATCCATGTTTAATGGATTAGTTCGTGAGTCTTCATGGGTGGGTGTTTTTGTGCTTTCTATGAGTGTGTGTCTTTAAAATCCCTTGTTTGAGTATGCAACTGGTTATTTTGTTGGCATTCTAGCTCAAGGGTGGCTTGCTTGCAAGCCTATAGTTGGGAGGTGATCTCCCCATGACCTTGGAAAGATTTTCATTGTTTTGGCAGGTTTTGGCTCTTGGAGGAGAGTTTGAGTTTTGGAGTCATGAGGAGAAAAGTTTATTTTAGTTGAGTTTTGTAAATTATGAATGCAATATGGTTGCCTTGGCCTTTTGAGCCTTGTAATAGTTTTGTTGCTATCAAGAGAGTAAATCTCTCTTTGAAAGTCTTTGTTGTATAAATTCTCTATGTATTTATATTTGTTCATTTCAATAAAATGTATGGCTTGAAAAGCTATTATATCTTGATTTTGTGGAAATATATAAATGATGTGAAATAAAGTCTCTCACTCTCTTCCTATTCTTCATAATTAATATTGTGAGTTTGCTTGAAAAGTAAAAGAACCATATCTTGATTTTAATATTTGATTGACTTTGGAAAATAAATGGTTATATGCTTGGCAAAATAAAAACAATATATATATATATATATATATATATATATATATATATATATATATATATATATATATATATATATATATATATATATATATTCATATTCCTTTAGTTTCACAAAAAAAAAAAGATCTATTTTTATACCCCTTTAGTGTTATATATATGATCAACTTGTTGTTTATGATTATTGAGTTCTTTATTTTATTAAATAGAATACATAGATAAATTATTGGTATATATATATAAATTTATTTAGGGGTGTTTTATATTTTATATGTTTCATTGAAAATCTTTTAAAATAAATCGAATCGCATAGAAGATTAGGGTTTATTGTTTAAGGGTAAAAGCACAAAGCTGTGTCACACTTTCAGCTGACTTATCAACACAAGCAAATTTAAGTATTTCTAACTACAAATCAATTTTGGTCAAACATATGATCTTGTAAGATTCATTCTAGCTAAGTTAGATATGTGCACAACTTTTACAACTAAAATTGTTGGCTAAATGCATATATAGCACCATGATGAGGTCAATTTACCAAAAAAATAAAATTATTTAAAAAACTTGATATTTCAACAAATTCTACTCGTCTAAATAACATTTTTTTAAAAATATAAAAATACCCTTTTGTAGATCTATAAGTTTAGTTTAAAAAAAAAAAATTAATAGTTCAATTATTATTTATATTTTACTTTTTATTTTTACTAAAAGTAGGTTATCAGCACAAAACATTAAGTCAATTACCATGTCAAGGAAAAATAGTAAAACTTATTTAAAAAAATTGAAAAAAATATGATGCCCTAGATAAAAGAATCTATATCAAGATGGTATAATTTTTTTTCTATTTTAGATAAATAGTTAATATGAAAGTTGACATCGACTAGAAACAATTATGTTTTAATACACGCACATTTTAATATTTGTTTAAAAATATATGTTTATCAAAATTGAAAAAAAAATATCCATGCCCTAAAGTTTCAAGTTATAAATACAGACAAAAAAATTGAAGAAAAACAAATAAAATTTACTATATAAAGATTGCCATCTCATGTAACTTCAGTTTTCAGCATTTTATCAGCAACTAAATTATAGTGTCAATTTATTAAAAACTATATTCAAATAATTTTTTAATTTTTTCAAAAAAATAGAAACATAAAATATACTAAAAAATAAATATTTTATTAATTTACATCATTTCAAAATTTAAAACATATATGTCACTTTTTAATGATTCAAATTTAAAAGCTGGATCAGCGTTGGTCGTTTCCTTTATAAAAGTGTGACACAGTATTGTACTTTTACCCTTAAGTTTTTTTTACAACAAAAATAAGGTTTATGTTGAGCGGCTGACCCCAGCCTATGAGGTAGGGCCGATGCAAGGCTGAAGTGCCCCGTCCTACCCACAGAGCCATGAATATATGGGTGTGGTGGTGACCTCTGCCCCTAGGCCACTAGTCGCGGCCTACACAGGTCGTGGGCCATAGACCTGCAGACTGTGCAGTCCATGGCATCCGGTGGCCATGCACACTGGATTTAAAAACCCTCTATTTTTAATATAGTCTGATATCATACTTTTGTTCAGCCCTTTCTTGCAACCAATTTTAGTATAATTTATTATTATCACTGTGGGATTTATATAAATTTTGTTTTTGTAAGGTGTGTGTGTATATATACATATATTACTCTCTGTCTTTTAGGGTAGTAGACCTTTACTAATCTTTTCATGTTTCTATCTATATATTATCTATATATATCATTTAACCATTATTCTCTGTGTAAATATATGAAAACAAAAATAAACCAGAGAGTTAGAGAACTTTAGATTGGATACAAGACAATGTATCTTTTTGGGAAAAACTATAGAAATGATTTAAGTTGCTTCATAGAAATATATATATACCCGCTAGAAAAATATAAACATGTTAGAGAAGAAATCCAAGGAACTTGTAGAAAATGATATTAGTAAATATAAACAATTGTTAGAATCCCTCTTGGGGAAAATGCCTTCCCACTTGGGGAAGGGATTTTTCCACTCTTACAACTTGCATATGCACAAACCAATAAAAACCAAAAGTTAGAGCTTGTGAGCAAATGAGAATTTAGATTGCTTTTATAAGATATTCTAGGGCTTTGAGATGCCCTAATTATTAGGGAGATGATTTACACTAAAACCTTGTTTACTCTTTTAATCCCACTTAGTGAGTGGGTATGATTAATTGCTTGGAACTTTTGTGCGGGGTTTATTTAATTCATTGTATTTAATTTATTCAAACTCTATAGTTAAAGTGATTGATTTAAATATTTTAGCTTAAATGTTGGGACCATTGAGTTATTTAATCTATTTAATTTTGTTTTAAATTTTGAAAAGGTTGTAGATTAGGATTATTATTTTAATTTATTTTTACTTCTGTCATAGTTAATATGGTGGCATTATGCTGCCAAAATTTCTAGGGAAAATTTACCCTTAGCCCTGTTATGCTATAGAAATTTTCAAAATTTAAAGATGGGGTTATTTAATTATTTTATTTCTAGTATTTACCCTTTTGTTTTATTTAGTTGGATAAATGTTTTACTTAATGGCTTGTAATCTTGTTGATTCATAATTAGATCAAAAAGGTTTTTAGGGTTATCTAGTCTTATCTTGACTAGTTGCTTTATTTTAATATTAATTTTAGTGGATAATTTAACTCTAGGGTTAGGTTTTGACTTAGGTCAAAACCGCATCACTCTCACATAGGAAACCCTAAGGTTGGTTCCTAGAAGGAAACCACCCCTCTTAGTGACACTTTTTTGCGATGCATACCCCTTAGTTGTTGGCGTTACCATAGGGATTGCGAAAGGAGTTTCACATCATCCCGCACTGTGATTGACTTCCTCACCTTTGTGTGACACACCTAACATGTGTTGCAAATACAACCACGTTATATGCATATGTCACCGAGCACACATGTTGCACACAAGGGGGTTTTAGAGTCAGGTGGAATTGTTTTGTTATTTCATGTCATGACCACATGACAAATGTGGGCATGACATGTGGATATTGTGTCATGACCACATGGTAAATGTGGGCATGACAGTAGACAAAGTGGTTGTAGACTAAATTAGGGAGTTGGTTGCATGGGGCTATTAACCTCCATGGATAACAAATATTGAATAGTGAGTATATAACAAGAGAAAACACACCAAACACTTCTTTTCTATAACAACCTAAATATTATTGAATACCTTTCCATTTCTTACCTAACTATATATTATTGAGTCATAATGTAAGCCCACATGACTGAATACCTTTCCATGTTCTTACCTAACTAAGAACACCTCTCCTTGAGTAGATAGCTAGGGATAAGAGGCATACACCCAATATCCCTTTCCTTGCAATCTTTGACGCCTTGCCCAAAGAACACTTCTATCTTTCCTTCAAGATAATATGGATGGTGAGTAAGTTCAGGGTATGTTCCGCATCCCTTGCATCACACTATAAAATGGTTGATAATCTTATCTAGGTTTACAAAAGCTTCTAGGGATTCCTTAATATACACTAGGTATAGGAGGCACAAATCTATGAATGGGAGTGTCTCAATCAACTGACGCTCAACTATATGAGTCTTGGTGAACCAAGTATCCCAAAAGTATTTTACTTGGAGGTGAGATGGTCTTTCCTTTGAAGTCAAGTCTTTCAATACTCCCAACATTTATATACTACACCTGAACATGTGGTTGGGGTCATCCCTAGAGGTGATGAAATCCCCTAGTAGACCCCCTAAAAAGGATATCAAGTACTTTTGATTCTCAAGATTATTTTTCAATGCGAGAGAAGAACATACGTCTTATTCTTGAGTCCCTGGGAAAAAAGAAAATGAAAGTAGTAAAAAAATAACCTAAGTATTTTTTATTTCCAAGGTCACTTTTTATTTTGAGGAAAGAGCATACGTACTAAGGCATTCAAGACACATAATACAATGATTAATTTATTTATAAAATTGAAGTGTTTCTAAGACTTAGTATGAAAAGATAGTTCTTTCGACAAACATCCTACACCAAATATGTTAGGAAATCACTTCTTGATGCTTGTTTGATAAGATACTTTGCCAATTGATATTAATTCTAAAAAAAGTAATTGATTAGTGAAAACAGTTGAACAAACCAAATGCAAGTTTTTGTGTTGCAGAGAAGCATTAAAATTTCCCAGAAGCGAGATTTTATCATACAAAGGTGTATTTTTGCTGTGCAAAGGCATGTTTCTACTATGCAAAGGAGTGTTTCTATTGATCAAAGGCACTTTTCTATGATCAAAGGCACTTTTCTGTGACAATCCTACAAAAAAGTAATAAAATTAGGCCAAAGGCTTGATTGATTGATTGATGAATGAATTCATGATGGGCCAAAAGGTTGGATGACGATGTGGATCTATACCCCTGCACCAAGATCAGATAATAAAGCACATTTATATGATTGATTAGTATAAAAAGAAGGATGGTACCCACAAATAAATCATCTTGAGGATACAATATAGTAAATGTTAGCAAATATATCAGCATGCTAAACACAATAAAAGATCACAAAGTTGTCAGAGATCCATGTTGATACAAAAGATAAGTCAGAAAAATCTAAAAATTAGAGGTGAGTTGTAATTGACCAAAGGTGAGTTAATATGGTGCAAATGTATATCTTTGCACTACAAAGGTGCAAAAATATCTCTCAAAGGTGCCTTTTTGTCAGCCAAAGGTGTATTTCTATGGTTCAAAGGTGAGTTTCTTCATTGCAAATACACAGTTCTATACCTGTGCCTAGAAAAATCTATTTTTCTCAAAAAAGAAAAGCTAAATTAGGTTTTGTGGGTCCCACCAGGCGTGCCCGAATGTGTATAGGTAAAAATTGAGTAAATAAAGATCAAGCAATGATGATTAAACTCAATCACTTAACCTTCAAAGAATATATCAAAGATGATAACAAGATTAAAAGCTAAATGAAACGACAAACATTAAGCCCATGATTGTGTTTATTCCTTGGTTCTTTCTAGATTGCTCAATAGATTATGTAACCACGGTTGCAAAAAGTGGTCATAGGCGATGTGTTCAAAGGTTTGATAAGGGTGCTCAATGATGCATAGTACACTTAAAGTGCTATATGAATACCCAAAGCCTAAATGATCAAAGAGGATTTTTGATGTAATGAAGGGGGTATATAGAGGTTTCAGGGGAAGATTGATCAATGGTGGAGATAATTCAATGAAATGGATGGATGAGATGAGTTAAGAGGACATGAAAGAATGTGCACACAAAAAGCGTCCATGCAAAAAGATGCTTTATCGAGTTAACTTCTTGCTTGGATAAAAATAAGATTGATTTCATAAAATAGAATGTTTTTTATTTTATGAGTTGATTGATAAAAACAATGATAAAAGCCAATTAACTCAACTTCTGATTTTCATTTTGACATGATTTGAATAAAATTAAATAATAAATTATTTAATTTGTGTGCATGGAAGAAAGAGATATTTTTAGAATATAATTAAGAATTAAATAAATAAATTTATTTAATTTATTGTGCATGATGGAAGAATAAATAACATATAAATAAAATATTGATTTTATTTATTTTTAGAAGATAAATTCAACTTAAATAAATTTGAACAATTTATTTAAATTTAAAAGAATAATTAGTTTTTTTTAGACTACGAGAATCAGGTAGCTCCTCCTATAAACTGCAGTGCACCTGGTAAACTTTTTTCACGTGGTCGGTGACGCTGGCACGACATGCCCTTTGGTACCATGGGGATGGGGGGGGGAGATTGGACCTCATGACCTTCTTTACCGCAACATAATTTTTTTAGCCAATTGAGCCAGGGCGTCTGCCCAGAAGAATAATTAGTTAATTAAATAATTAAAATTATTTAATTATGGATAGGAGGAATTTTGAGTGATGAATTAATTAAATAATTAGATTTATTTAATTAATGTGGATTTGAATGTTTGAAGAAGATAATTCAATTAAATAATTAAATTTATTTAATTTGGGAGAATAATGTGGAATTTAATGAAATTTATTAAATAAATAGAATTTATTCAATTAATGTTGGAATTAGGGGAATTAGAAGAAATTGATGAAATTAATTAAATAATTAGATTATTTAATTAACATTAGATGCAAGTGGTTTTGAAAAAATTGACGTATGCAAGGTGAATTACGTAAAGGTGATTTTTAGGTGTCTACACTTCTAACAGGCTAAGCACTGCTTGAGATACTAGCAAGCATCTTGTTCCATAGTAGGCCAATAATATCCTAATCTTAGAAGCTTCTTAGCTAAGATCATGCCACTACTATAGGCATTGTAAATATCGTCATTGACCTCCCTAAGTGCAAGATTTGCCTCTGTCATATTTAGACACCTCAGTAAGGAACCATCAAAGCCTCTTTGATATAATGTATCACCAAGGATAGAAAAACAAGAGGTGTGTTGAATGAAGTTTTTACATTGGTTATAGGAGAGGTTTGGCAACAAGGTTTGATTGTGGAGATAGGTGTAAATGTCATGATACCAGGGTGAATTGGGACTAACAAGTTTACCTACAAGTTTAGGTTTAGGAGCATCATATGTAGGTATCAATTGAAAGGAAGCAAGGTATGCGGAAAATGCTTCCTACACTGATCTAGTGAGGAAAGATTTATGCAGATTTCAACTTTTTAGTTATAGATTAAGATGCACATTAACATAAAGGTAATAACAACATTCAAATGCAAAAATCACAGCACAAGATATACGTGGGGAAAACCCTTTCAGGTAAAAAACCTGACACTCCAAAGCCACTTAATATATTGTTTAGGAATCAAGAAGATTACAATATACTTGCAAAGAAAGATTTCATAGGAGTATTAATCAACCAGATATCCAAAGTTAACTTAACATATATAACACTCTTTCACACAACCTCCATCTCTAGCTCATGATATATAGGAGATAGAATACAGTAAATTTTCAACGGTAATTACAAAACCATGAGCCAAAATCACCCAAAAGTGGTGCCCAAATTATCTCCAATAAAAGATGCCTTATGATGTGCCAAATCACACACCAACATGAGTAACTCTCCACCTTACAACTCTTTTAAGTGTCCAACATGTTTTCACATTTCCCAAAAATAGGAGGTCCAACTTTCGAAGGCCATAACTTTTGATCTGGGTGTCTGATTGACAAACCATTTGATGCATCAAAAATCTCATGAAGAGATATATCAATCCATAACCTGCTTCACTGATTATGAAAAATTTTAGGATGTTTAGGGACCTCTAAGTGCCTCAAAACTGAGTTGGAAACTTTTTCTGACAGTTTCAAGAAATAGAAACTCTAATATCTCACAATCCAGGTTGATCCTGAGGGAAAACTCACCTGAGATGTTTACTTAGTCATTCCACACCTTTTGGGAAAATTTTAGGTCCAACTGAGGTCAAATATAGAGTTAATAAAAATAGTAAGTCCTGCCATTTTTAGCCCTTTCAAAAACTTTGAAAGTTCTAGACCATTCTTCAAGATAAAGGGTATTCAAAAAGATCAAAACTAGGAAGAATAGTAACCTTTTGTAGTTGCAAGGTTGAGACACTTTTCCTAACATCAATAAATGCTCAACAAGAAACTTGTAATGCTGACTATTCTATGGCATGTCTAAAAGACATCCAATTGTCTCCATGGCATTAATTACTCTATTGTTGGGATGAGATACTTGTGCAAAATGAATGTTATCAAAATAGTGCTTGAAAATATCTACCATTCTCTTATAAAGGAGTAACTTTTCATGTTTTGTCTAGTATTGATCATTTACTTGCATGATTATTAATTGTGAGTCCCCGTAAACAAGGAGATGTGAGATTTTCCATTATATTACTATCTTAAGTCCTTCTTGTAGGTTCTCATATTCAATAATATTATTTGTACATAGGAATCGTAGGCTAAATGCTTTTGGTATGAAGTCTCCTTGTGGTGTGACAAGTAAAATTCTAGCACCTACTCCATGATTTGTACAATATCCATCAAAATAAAATTTTTGTATTGATGGCTCTTCAATTGTCAAAATAGATTCATCAGGGAAGTCTATCACTAAAGGATGATCATCTATAAGTGGTGCCTCAAAATAGTTGATATGTAATAATTTGTCCCTTAATTGCTTTCCAGTCTACTTATTCAATGTCAAATCCACTCAATGTCATGACCCATTTTGTCAAATGTCATGTAAAAGAAGCTCTAGATAACATATACTTATGTAGGTCAATCTTGGAAATGAGTTGTGATTTATGGCTAAGCATGTAGTGTCTTAACTTTTATGTACAAAAGAAAACTACTAAACATTCTTATTCCATGGTTGTATAATTTAGCTTGTAAGCTACTAGTGTTTAGTTGATATAATAAATTGTTCTCTCATGGCCCTATTCTTCATGTTGTGCCAAAAGTGCCCCCAAGGCAACATGTGTAGCTAACATATGAGAGCAAAGGCTTATTTGGTATTGGAACCATAAGAACTAGTGGTGATGTTAACTATTATTTAATATTATCAAAAGTGTGTTGACATAAGTCATCCCATTGGAAATCAATATTCTTTTTGAGAAAATGGGAAAATGAGTGACACTTATCAATAAGTTGTGCTATGAATCTTTTGATGGTTTATAGTCTTCCTTGTAAATTGTGAAGTTGTTTTAGATTTCAAGGAGGTTGCATTTTGATGATAGCTATAACCTTTGCTAGATCTACCTCTATTCATCATGGAGAAACTATGAATCCTAATAGATTTCCTAATGTCACATCAAAAACACACTTCTTAGGATTAAGATGAATGTTGTACTTTCTTAGGTGATCAAATATCCATTCAAGTACATGAAGGTGTTTTCTCTTTTCTTTGATTTTCTATCATGTCCCCTTTCTAGAAAAATTAATTTGGTAAGATTATTAGTCCATTCCTATTTTCTTGTGGACTAATATATTTAATTAGGGAAATATTTTACTAAATATTTTAATTGAATTTTTATAAATTATGGACATAATATTTACTAGAAATAATTAAATATTAAATATTGTCATTTATTTGTACAAGAGGGGGTGTGGAACATGGATGAGGTGTTTTTGTAACATCTAAAAGCTATCTTTAGATGATTTATGACAATTATGATAGGAATCTATGATGACATCTATGGCAGGTTGTAATTGCAAGATGATAGTGTAAGTGGAAAGCTAATTTTAGCAAGCAAGATGGAGTGAGAATCCCAATGTAATTTTTAACTAATATTTTCCCTCCAAATGGGGTGTGGGATTCAAGCACCCAAATTATCTAGGATATCTTTAAATATTACACGAGTTGCATATAGAACATCTTTTGCCAATTCAGTCTTTCATATTTCCTGTATGAATACTTGTGTTGTATAGTAATCTGTTATGGATAAAAACCATTGGATATTGAAGTCAATGGATGAAAACCCATTGATTTATAGGGGTTATCTTATACAAAGATTGCATTGAAATGCTTTAGAGTTATGGAGATTCAACTTGTTTTTCAGTGTTGTTTTGTGCTTGCAAGTTTATGTGGCAATTTGGGGTTTTACTTTGTTGTATCTTATTGTAGTTTTTTGTAGTTGTGTTTCTATTCATACATCCTCCATATTAGATTCTAATTTTTTGAGTTATTGAGGGTTTCAGAAGTAGTTTTGGGTGATTTTATGTGTGTTGCAAGCATATTTTATAGTTTGAATTTTCTAGTGTGTTGTAGGTGTTGTTTTTTTTTGGGTGGTTTGATTTTGCTATTATTTTGATGTTCATGGTCATTCCTAAGATATAGAGTATTCATCTTTATATTTGGTCAGGTTTGGCAAGGTTAACGATGAAATACACATTGTGTAATTCAATGTTTTGTGGAGTTTTTGTTGCAGAATTTGTTGTGATTGTTGTATCAGTCAATATTGTTGTAATTATCAGTTTAATATCATTAATAATATTTGTGGTAGTCTTTGGCATATTTGATACATTTTTGGTGTTGACTAGTTGCTAGTTTGTTGTGTATTGTGGAGTTTTTGGTGAAATTTTTTAATGCTATTCTCATATCTAAATTTATTAATAAAATTAGAGTACATGGATTTATAGTGGCATTAGAGCAATGACCTTTCCAGCCTATAGATTATGTTGATGATTGATGCTTCCTAGTGACATAGAAATTAGATACTAGAGAAGAGACCAAAAGAAACTGCAAGAATAGGAAATGATGGGTGACATGAGTGATCCTAGAGAAGAATTTAAAGCAATAATGGGTGAAATGTTTCAATAGAAAAGTGACATGAAGATCATGTTTCATGAGATGTTTAAATAGATATAGAACAATTCCAACATGCACATCAATAACAATGGAGGAACTAGTACTTTAGGAGAGACTAATAATGGAAAGGGAAAGGGGAAAGAAGTGGACACTCAAAGTTCAGGTGTTGGATTTGATAATAGGCCTCTCAAACATAAATTCATTCAAAGAGAAGAAGTGATTCTAGAGGAAGAAACTACTTTGCAAGATGAGATTTCAAAAATGTTATGAAGAATATAGAGCACTTCCAATTGGGATCCAAGAGGCTATGTCATTATCAAATTATATGAAAATGAGGAAAACCAAAGGTGTAGTAAGGAAAGAGCCAAGAGTATAGACAAAACCAAAGTATTTGGAGCATTTTTTTGGGAAAATTAACTCTTTCTACCTTTGATGGAATGGAAAAAAAGTACCTCAAGAGCATGGTTACAAAAGTTAGATACATATTTGTCTCTCAAACATATAGCAGAAGAAGATGCTATCAATTTTGCCACCCTCCATTTAGAAGTTATAGCTCATGACTGGTGGTACCATGGGTTGATCACCTAGGGCCATAATATCATTCATTCATATGAAAAAATTTGTAGTAGATTGACTAAAAGATTTGATAGGAGGGATCTTGAAGAGCATTTCAAGGAGCTTGCTAGACATAAACAAAAAGGTAGTGTGGACGAATATGTTTCTGATTTTTGCAAGTTATCTATCATGGTAAATGATATTTCAAAGAGAAGACACATTATTCCTTTCATAAAAGGATTATTTGAAGACCTTAGGGGATTAGTTAAGGCATTCAACCCTTCAACTCTACAAGAAACTATCAAGAAGACCTTTGATTTGGCGGTAACCATTGCTCAAAAAAAAATTTACTCTAAGTCATCATTTTGGAACAAGGTATACACATGAAGGTATTTGTTGCACAAACACAGCTCCAATTGCAACAACAAATATGAATGAAGGAACAAAGAATTAACTTAGGAGGAAGAATCTATGTTTCTCTTGTAGAGATCCATGGACTCTAGGTCACAGATGTCCTGGCAAAGGACAAGTACATTAAATAGAGGTTGTTTCTAATAAAGATTCAAATTTATCTATGAATTTGAAGAGTTTCATGATCTAGGAGATCCCACCCATGAAGAGGAAGAAAAAGAGGAAGATAATGGTGGAACACTTGTATCACTCTAAGGATCACTTTGATACCATCCTTTCAGAGTTAGTGGAGAGCTTGCTAGACATAGAGTAATTGTGTTAATTAATAGTGGGGCTACATACAATTTCATTGATGAAGGCTTGATAAAAAGAAGAAGACTAAAAGTAGAATATTTTGAAGGCTTTAATGTCATTGTAGTTGATGGATATAACATTCCATGCTTGAAAAGGATTCAAAATCTTGACATAGCCTTTGGAGATCATAAGGTTTGTGATGATTTTTATGTTGTTGGTTTAGGTGATATTGACATGGTTTTGGGTGTGTAGTGGATACATTCTTTGGGATAATATTCACAACATTATCAAATAATGGAACTTAAGTTCAAATATGAATGGAAGGATGTAGTTTTAAAAGGAACAAAAAATGGAACACCTCAGTAATTACAAAAAGAATGTTAGGATTAAGGTGCCATCAACCTTGTAAATCCTATGTAATTAATTAATCCTAATATTGTTTGTAAATTACCCATAAAGGATGAAAGGTTTCACCAATAGCTGTAACATGTCAACTCATATTACCCAAATAATCAACTTAATTTACCATTAAGTAAATAGTCATGATCAACATAATCATGTTTTTGTTTAACAATAAACAATTTCATAATCAATAATTGAAATGCATATCTTTTCTAGATAATTTCAAAACTGAAATTTACAATATATCCCAAAGATAACATATTAGTGAATCCTTTCACTATACAATCATAATGTTTTTCTCATGGAAATAATGATAAGTTTTACATAAAATACTTGACTAAGAAGTCATATAATAGAATATACTCCATCTAGATTTTGATATCTTTCTTCATAAGCCTCAACATGTCATCTACTTGGGAAGGAGAGAAATCACCCGAGTACTTTTCCTCCAACCACAGATCGATGGTTCCTTGTACAACTTCCTATCTAGAAGTGACCCTACCCTTCATGAAGAGGATAGATATAAGGAACCAAATAGGTTTTCCATCTAAGTCTCTAGTGTTGTTTCCTTCATAATTCTTCATGGTCATACAACTATAGATAAACTATAACTATGTATATGACACTACTGGAAGAATTATTCCATCTAGAATACAATGAACTAACTAATGCATGCAGAGACAAGTGCATTACTTTGGCCAAAGATTTAATATACATAGATGTTTCACAATGTATGTAGTTGACTATTCACACACTCTAACTTGAATTAGAAGTTATCTCATCCTGGAAAGATTTTAGACATAACTTGTCTATTCATCATTTCCTTTAGTTAATTTGATTAGTATCATTCCTTAGACTAGGATAAATACACACATATATATTATTAATAGTATTAGGTAATTATTAGTCCATTTGACTAGATTACTAACTTTGATTTCTAGAGTTTAGTAAAATATTTCTTGTTTCAACTACAATTCAAAAATTGTGACTACCTATCACCCTGTTCCTTATTACAAAAGTTTGTATCCATAATAGTTCAATATCTAGTATCAACACAAGAGAAATTTGTTATAATTTCAAAAGTTATCTCATGAACTCATCTGGGCCAAGGATTCTCATCTAATCCTCCCTAATAATAACCTTACTTGCCTTATTTAAAAGTCAACAATAAAACTTAGAAAGTTTATTGACATTTGTCCATAAATAAGTTATCCATCTCTAATCCCATAAGATATAACAATCTTGTCCTTGGGAAATAAGAGACTACCACATATTTGACAATACTAACTATTTATATCAAGTCCCATGAACTCTCATCATTCACGAAGGTTAACTAGAGTTCTTGCAAAATAGTTCCATAATATCATTGTATCATTTGACCTTACTAACAAAAGGTTTCTTTGACTACCACTTTGATAGGCCAAAGCTGGGGTAAAGATTGTATTCAATTTCATGTGTAATAATAAAACTTAGTTTGGTCTAAGTGTCAATCTGGGGATCATAAGGTTATGAAAGGTGTTGTGGTTATATGCCGAAGGGCTGTAGGTAGCAAGTTGAGTGGGGACGAAATATAGCTAAAACACATTTTAGACTAGAAATTGAATTCAATGTTTTTTTCTTCTGTCTTACTATCAGAATTATGCAAGGAAATGTTACAAACTGGTAAGAATAACAACTTGATTATTGAATGTAGATTCTAATTACAAAACAATCGATTGAAGTAGGTTCTAATTACTAAAAGTAGATGCAAACAATAACTTGATTACTAAAAGGAGATTTTGAAAGTCAATCAAAAATAGTTACACTGTAATAAAATAATTATAAATAATAATAACACTGTAAGAAAATAATTTAGAAAGAACATAAATCACACATAGCATAACAACCACATTGTAATCTAAAGGTCATCAGATAACCTCAAAGTGGGCCCTACCTCTTTGGTTACTTGAGTGATGAAGTGAAAGAGAGTTGGTTACATTGAACTGATCAACAGAATGTTGTTTTTATTTCTCAGAGGTAATTCATAAAAATTCCCCCTATCAAAGTCTTCCTTATGCTGCTTATATATATGCAACCTATAACAACTATGTGCATGATAGATAGTTTGTTTGGGCTTGCAACCAATAAACTATATTACAATGGTCTACGTGAAACATTGGTTTCTGTCCACAAATGAAAACCAAATTTGTTATAACAGTGGACCAAAAATAAAGATGAGAATATTGTCAATTTTAATCCATCTACCAAACACGTCCCCTTTCACAAACTAATATTTGTAGTTTTCTCAAGAAAGCATATCAACCATACAGCTAGTAGCACATCCTCCATCATAGGTTTCCATATGGGATACAATGGTGCTGAAGTGGCCACTATGACATGGAAATATTGGGTTACAAAGATGCTAGCATGAAATAAATTCATGTGGATAAAGGTGCCATGAAGGAAGAACCAAAGTAAGGTCACCATTAGATAAAACAACACATAGTCAACACTAAACAGGTAATCGATGTCACCTTAGAAGCTGACATCATCTTTTGAAAAGATGACAAAACTAAATTACTGGTCAGAAAGTGACAGGAAGATTTTATGCATAAAAGGTGGCAGGAAATTCCTATGATCTACATGCTACAAGGTTTATTTTCCAAGGCTTGAAATCACAATGCTTATTAGTAAAGACAATTAATAATTATTTTCCATATTTTATCCAAAAACTATATTAAATACCACTTATATATATACTTAATCATATGCAACATAAAATGGTGAAATAGTATGATATGGAACGAAAATGGAATGTGGGAATGGATATGAAGGCATATGAAATATGATAAAATATGGCATAAAATGGAACATAATTGGCTCTCATCACAAGATCCCCAAAATATAAGTACAATATGTGGTACTTTATTTCAATCCAGCACATTTACAAATCAAAAAGTGCATTTAATAAAAGAATGCAATTTCTAGAAGAAGGACAAAATGAGTTAATGTCATGAGGTGGACAACAAAGACATAGATCAAACATGGATTACAAACCTCAAAAAAATGACAAGAACTACAAAAGTCTAATATTTGGCACTTTACTTTAATGCATTTACAAATCAAAAAGTGCATTCAATAGATGCATGCAATGTCCAGAAGAAGGACACAATGAGTTAATGTTGTGAGGTGGACAATGAAAACATAGACCAATAATGTCTTAAAAACCTCAAACAAATGACAAGAACTAAAAAAGTGAAACCCCTCATAAAAAATAATGTTGTAAAATATGCCCCTCTAGAAAAAAGAAATTACAAGATTGAGTACAATTTTGACAAATTGGAAGCCTAAATCGACCATTTATTATAACACAAAAATTTTACAATTTTCCCCAAAAAAGGACATTCCAAAGAAAAATGACATGTACCAATGAATTCCTTGCCTTTTTTTGATAAATTTCAAAAACAATTTACTCAATTTTGACATTGTGGTGAAAATTTAGGCCTTGTCAAAAAATGTTGAAAAAATCAAGAAAAATTGACTTTTGGAGGCAACTCGCAGAAAAATACTAAAATTTGGGGAAAAATGAGTTTCACCATGTCAAATTAGATGAAACCAAATTTTCATTGACTATAATAAGTCAAAAATCTGACACCCTAGGTACAAGTTGTGGGAAAAATAAAATAACCTCCCTTGTAGAGCAATGAAATGGCCCAGGTGCCTAGAGCAAGCAACCTATCCTATTTTGCGATAGTTTGTCCCATTCAGGGATAAGGTGTGTGATTACAAGACAATGTGTCCTATTTGTGGATAGAGTGTCTTATTTCTAGATAGAATGGTTGTGGCGGACAAGGAGGTTGATTGGGGCATTAGGGCAGCGAAGTAGACAAAAAGGTTGAGTGGAATAGTGTAGCTGAATGGGACTAGGAGTCTGCAAATAAGGCTTGGATGAGTCTATAGAGCCAAACATAGGGCTGACCAAGGTAGAGGTTGGAGTCCATGGGTCCTAGAGTGTAATTAGGCTAAGGATTGGCCCAAAAAAGGAGCAATAAATTTGTAGGTGGCAATTTTTCCTTCTACTAAAAGAAATATTTTTTCTGACAAAAAATTTCATACTATGCAAGCATAGACCTAAAAAAAATTAGATACCATTTTAGGATTAGCTATGGAGGTATCTATCCCAAGATCAAGATGCCTAAGAGATAATCACAAGAATCAAAGAAGATCAACAAGATAGAATAATAATTTATACAAAAAGATAATGTTATGATGTTGTTACAAGTACAATGAGAAGCCTTAGTTATAAGGACCAAGCTGAAACATAGGACACCATAGAATGATGACAAGTGTCATAATCCTATGACATGTGACAACTAAAGGATAAGATCACATATGTACTAGAAAGATTCCTAGTTCCCTAAGTCAACTTAACATGTGAATAGGTTCTAAAAGGGAATCATTTAGGGAATAACCCTTTTCACACCAACACCTTTTTCATTGGCTTTAGCTATAGATCTAGAGGGAGATGAGGGGCATCTAGGGATTTTATTGGGTAGTTTCTTTGAAGATACATATATATACAAAAATATTGACATCTAAAAGGAAGATCTTCATAATTTATTTATTAGAGCCAATGCATGTTTCCCAAACTAATCTCTAAAGAATTAAGCAAAGTCATGTTAAGATCAATTTAAGCACAAATATGAGCATAAGTTGGTTACCTTTCTTTCAAGCATGTGATAAGAAGGGACCAAAGGTTTCACAAGGATTGCAATAATTTATTATAGAATGTCAAATGCACAAAATTCCATGGGTAGTCAGAGGAGGCAAACCTAGACTAGAATCTCACACGAGAGCTCCTCCACTAGGTCAAATCCCACATTCGAAGTTTGATAAATAATCCAACTTGATTATGAAAATATAGTCCTCCCTCAAAGGTAATATTTCAATCAACCCTTCTTGAAAACATGACAAAAAATTATCTATTCTTCATGAGAATAATCTCCATATCTCCCTTAGGTTGCCAAGTTTGATGAGCCCAAGCTTCAAAGAAGGGAAAAAATATTTTGATGCCCATAAACTTGCATATAGGAGTGTTTTCAAAAATATAAAGCACATAATCTACAATAAATTAAGGATTAATCAGAAAATGGATCAATCCAGCCTCTTCTCCAAAAAACCATTTGGTTTTGATCATTTTTCCAATTTCTAATCAGACTTACCTCACTCATTGGATGCAATAGAAATCAAACAACATTATCGTGGCTAGATGAGGAAGGCTCATTGGCCTTAACCACTTGTTTGAAGAAGAAAGGAAAGAGGTCCCTAGGACCCCTATTCACAACCATGCACATAAAAAAATATAGAAAATAAACTCCCAATAGAAGCCCAAAAATCTAGAAAAGACCACTAGAATGAACCTTTAGAAATTTACCTACCTCAACAATACCACCAATCCAACAACCTTATCAAAGATCTCCAAAGTGCATGCACATGAAACAAAAGCTAAAGGGAGGTCAAGCCCTCATGCATGGCCATGGGATCACATGCAAAGTTGGCTCCATTCACCTGCCCATCCATTCAAATGGTGTTCCAAATGCTTATTGTTGTTGTAATGTATTCATGTAATTTTTATGGTTGGTTTGCATTTTATTTATTTATTTTATTTTGTTAGTATTTTCTATTAATGGTGTTGTATCCACCTACCTTAACTTCTTTTCTCTTTGAACTTTCTTATACAAATAACCCACTTTAGTTACTTGTGGTCACAAATATAAACATATTTTATGTTTGCTAAAAATTACTTATATTTTGTAATTTTTCTTGATATTTTAATAATTGTTTGCATTGATTTTGTAACAATGATATTTGACAATATTAGATGGTTCTTCAATATCAATGCACCAAAAAATGAACTATGTAGATGGTGATAATTTGTTAAGTGTTTAGAGACTTGAAATGTCTATTTAAGTTGTTTGAAATTTAGTTTGGATAAAATTTATTTAGAAATATTTTGCAAGTACTTAGTAGTTTGCATTTTGTTCTACCTTATTTTGTTTAGTACATATATCCAAAGAAAATATTTTTTTATTGTAATGTTATATTAATAATATTATTATGATGAAGAGAAATGAAATATTTGATAAAATATACGAGCCAAGTGAAGGTGAAAGGATAAAATAATTTTGATGCTGTATATGAAGTGCAAGAGAATGTGATAAGAAGTGTAAAGTTTATGGAGTTGAGTCCAAAAAAGATTTTACTTTACTGACAATAATGTGCTCAAGCCATCAATATTAAGAAAAATATTATTTAAGTAGCAACAATCATTTATAGCTTGAAATATGTATTCTGACAAGAATATGATCAAATTATCAATATTAAAAAAAATTCATCCCAAGGGAATACACCTGATCAACAATAATCTAACACTTTGAGTGTAATATTTAATAAATTGTCTATGAAAATATTTTTCAAACTTCAACAAGGCATGTGTTGTATATACACTTTGAAAGAGAGATTTGTATCTAACCTATTTAAAAAATAAGGAAAAAAAATCAATTGATATAAAATATGTATTGTACTTCTTTAATGGGCTAATGATTTCCCTTTATACCAACAAAGAACCTATCATTGATACACATAAATATCTTCATTCCCTCAATTCATAAATGAAAATAAGATGAGAATTAACAAAAGTATTATCATTAAACAACAATTGTTCTATTCTTCTTCCTTAGCATCTCTCCCTCTTTTTTACAATATAATGTCTTCTCTTTTATGAAGATGTTAGTTCAACAAATACATAACAAAATAGAATATGATCAAACTAAATTAGTTAGTAGTAAATTCAACAAATCTTATATAATCCCACCAAATCTATATGTAGTTAGGTGCTATTTTATGCATGATGATTATATAAGATTCTTCATGTCCTAACCTTGTAATACTTTGAGATTGTAATAGTTAGTATAATTATTTTTGCTTAATATTTTACTATGTAAATTTATCTCATATTGATTGTATCTCGTAAGTTACTCTTTATGAGAACTTTATATTGATGTTGCAGTAAAACAAATATGATTTTGAGATAGTATTTTACAATTGAGGTTTCCTTTTAAAGAGGTTTTGAGAGATTTTGCTAATCAAGAAGTGGTGAAAGTAGTGGTCTTAAACATTTTTTGACTAAATAGTTTTTTGTAATATATTGTCTGGTTGGAAATCTTATATGGAGTGTGTAAACTATTATATATAGATGTCTTTCTAGCTTAAATAGATTCCTATTAAATGGTTTAGTGAATTGAATGATTCTTAGCTCTAGTACCTAAGTTTTAGACAACATTTGTCGACAAACTTAGGCTTCCATATACCTTCTATCAACCTATACTCTTACCTAATACCCTATGTTAAAAAAAAGGATGGTTCTTCATGTTTACATGTGGATTTTTAAAAATTAATCTAAATCATAATCAAAGATAAGTTTCTAATTCTCATGATTCATGAGAAGTTCTATAAATTATAGGGGCTCTTTTTTCCAATATAAACTTATGATCAAGATATCACCAAATCTACTTACATGAAGATAATATTCTTTAGTTTGCTTTCCACACTCATGAGGGATACTATGAATATTTGGCTATCAAATATTTAGCCTTAGTGATGCCCCCTCTACATTCCAAAGCTTGATAATTAAGATTTTTGAGTCATTCCTCTAGAAATTATTCTAGCATTCTTTGATGACATTCTCGTCTACAATAGAACTTGGTAAGCACACCTCATGCACATTGATCAAAATCTCCAAGTTTTATGAAACTAATTATGTCCAAAGAATTCAAAGTGTTATTTTGGCCAAATGGAGGTGGAATATCTAGAACATATTGGTTGAAGGAATTGAGGTTCACCCTAAAAATTTGAAGAATTAAATAAGTGGCTAAAACAAAAATTCTCAAAAGTCTTTAGGGATCCTTGGACATCATAGTGAAGGCCTTTGATTTTTTCAATCATGGTATGTGCATTATGCCAATCCTTATTTTTCCAAACTTACAAACATTTTATCATTGAAAGTGATTCTTTGAGTAGTGGTATTGGAGTCATGTTAATGAAGGATGAGTGACCGTTCACTTTTACTAGTCAAGCATTGGTTGGGAAAAATCTTTCTAGATTCATTAATGAGAAAATGTTTGTTATTATCCATGTTGTTACTAAATGGAGGCCATATTTGGTGGGACAACACATTTATATATCAAAACTAATCATATAAGTCTCAAGTACTTTAGTGTGTTTCCTCTCTCAAACAACAAAAGTGGGTGACCATGCTATGAGGCTATAGTCATGTTATTATTTACAAAAAGGAGAATGTGAATGTGGTGGTCAGTGCCCTATCCTAAGAATTTGATGACCAAGGGAGATTATTTTCTCTTTCCAAATTCCAACTACAGATTAGTTATAGTTGATCTAATATAAATGGATCAAAGGATGTGACAATTTAACAAATTTTTCATCAAATACAAAATGGTTCCACAACTAAGCCTAGATACACTTGGGATGGTAGTTACTTGTCCTACAAAAGGTGAATAATTTTCTTACACTCTTCAATCCCCACTATTATAGGAACTATAGGCACCCTTTTTCACAGGGAAATTTAGCTTCATAAATACATATGAAGGGATAAAACCTAAATTTTTTAGGTTTGTATGAAAAATTACATTACAAACATTGTCACAGAATGTCATACATGCCAATGATAAATAGGAAAAAAAATTTAGGCTCCTTGCACCCTACAACCATTGCTCATTTTGATTGTCATATAGACTAACATTCCCATGGATTTTATTGAAGAATTGTGCAAGTTAGGTGACAAGTCAATCATTCTCATAGTAGTGGATTGTCTCTCCAAATATGTACACTTTTGTTCCATAGCCCATTTGTATCACATCTATTGTTGCCCAATTTTACTTTGACTAAACTTCCTCCCACCATGGCATGCCCACTTCCATTTTCTATGATCATGTTCCCACATTCACTAGTAAATTTTGGTAGCATTGTGTACAACTAAACTCTACTTGAGACACCCAAAATTGTTCTGAGCTAGGATTGAAAAGGTATGGCATTATGTACAACCAAACTCTACCTGAGACACCCAAAATTGTTCTGAGCTAGGATTGATGAAGGGGGTAAATCACAAAACACACAACAACCAAAATTGAACACAGAAAATAGAACTTTCTTTTATTAATCTGGGCAACTCATTACATTATAGAAGCTCAATTACAATCAAAGGATGAATCCTCTACTGGCTGCAACACATTACAGCTTTCCCAACCTTAAGACTCTAGAATCTTCAACCTTCTGTAACCCCAAATCAGCTAGGGTTTCTATTTTCCCACCTATTCTTGACTCTACAATAGTCCCCTTAACTCTACTACTGCCCAGGGTTCCCAAAATAGTCATAAATAGCACTTTTTGGCTGTCTCCAGCTAAATTTCAAAATTTGCAACTCCCTCCAAAAGTAGGTCAACTTCTGGGAAGCATAACTTTTGATCCGGATGTCCGATTGACGAACCATTGTAAGCACCGAAAATCTCGCGATGTGAACTATCACGCCAAAAATTCATAAATGGATTTCCATCAACTTTTTAGGATGTTATGGGATGTTTTAGTGCCTCATATCTCATTTCAAAAATTTTCAGGCGCTTTTCAGAAAACAAAAACTTTAATATCTTTTAGCTAACAAATGATCTTTGCCTGATTCCTTCGCCAAAGGTATTATATTTCCATTATGTAACTTTCTGTAAGTTTTTGCTTCAATCCGTGCCTAAATGCAAACTTTCCTAAAATAGTGGGTATACTTTCCAAAATAGGCAGGTTGCTATTTTTAGCAGTTTTGGAAAAACTGAAAGTCCTACATCATTATTCTAGATATTATGGAACCAAAAACACTAATTATGGAAAGAAATGAAAACAACTACAATGATTTTGAATTATCTTCTTTTTGGGTGATGCAAGATTGCCCTCACACCACTGGATGCTCCTGCATCATACACCCAGGGTAATTTGAGAAGTGACCTTGTCACGTCTCAGATGTTTGTGTGAGGAAAACCCAAAAACCCAAATGGTCAACCTCTGCCTTAGACAACCAAGAAGAATATTCAATGGGCCTTCCTTTCCATTTTACCAGATATTCTTCATATTGCTTGTTCTGAGTACTTCCCACACAGCTATCCAAGATCTCTTCTATCTCCCCCATTGAAGTAGATGCTGGAATACTCCATTACGCTTTTGTTGGTCCATCCTCTGTTCCACCTTTATGATATTCTGATAAATCAGTAATATTGAAAATAGGGGAAATATTGATCCCACTTGGTAGCTCTACCTCATATGCATTTCCTGAATCATGCTTCTTTAGGATTCTGCATGGTCCAAATTTCTTCATTTTCAACTTATTGTATGTTCCAATTGGGAACCTTTCTTTTCTCAAGTGAACCATGACTTCATCTCCTACCTGGAACTCCTTATACCTCCTCTTTTGATCTGCCTTAGCCTTGTATTGAATATTCATCTTATTAATGTGCTTTCTCACCTCTTCATGTAAATTCTTTAGATGTTCTGCAAAGTCTTCAGCTTTAGCACTTGTCTTTTCTCATTTTTTTAGCTTCCTTAACTCAAAAGCATTTCTTGGGCTATTGCCATATACAATCTAGAATGGTGATTTACTAGTACTCCTATTGACAGAATTGTTGTAAGAAAATTTTGCCTATGGTAAAATCAAATCCCAACCCTTGGGCTTATCTCCTACTAAGCATTGTAGCAGGTTACCCAAACTCCTATTCACCACTTCAGTCTATCCATTAGTCTGTGGATGGTGTGTAGAACTAAACTTCAAATCTATCTTCAACTTCTTCCATAATGTCCTCCAGAAATAACCAACAAACTTGGTATCTCGATCTGAAACTATGCTCTTTGGTAGACCGTGTAATCTCACCACCTGCCTAAAAAATAACTCTGCAATATGAACATCATCATTAGTCTCCTTGCAAGGAATAAAATGTGCCATCTTTGAGAATCTATCCAACACCACAAAAATAGAATCATGTCTTCTCTGCGTCCTTGGTAATCTAAGAACAAAATCTACACTAATATCATCCCATGGCTTCTCTAGTATAGGTAATGATTGATATAGCCTTGTCTTCTAACTGGTTCCTTTTTCCATTTGACACACTCTACAACTCTGCACAAATTTCCTCACATCCTGTTGCAACTGTGGCCAATAATAATTTTCACCAATAATAGAAATGGTCTTATCTCAACCAAAGTGTCTAGCTAATCCCCCACTATGCTTTTTATTAGGTTCTCTCTCATGGAACTCCTCAGAATGCACAACTAGCTTCCTGTAAACAACATGCCATCTTGGATTATGAAATCCAACCATTTTGTCTTATCTAAAGTAATAGGTTCCAGACAAGCTTTCCAAGCCTCTACAAAATCTGGAACTTCAGGATACAAACTTTTGAGCTCATCAAATCCAACAACCTCTATCTTCATTTTTGTCAACAAATTTTGGTTTCTACTCAAGGCATTTGCAACTCTATTGGACTTCCCACTCCTATGCTTCAAAACAAAAGTATAGCTCTGCAAAAACTCAACCCATTTTAATTGCCTTTGATTTAACTTTCCTTGACTATTAAGATACTGCAAAGCCTGATGATCAGTATATAAAACAAACTCCTTTGGAAACAAATAATGTCTCCATTTCTTCAAAGCCTGAACTATTGCATAAAACTCCTGATCATAAACAAAATACTTTTTCTTGGCATCATTAAGCTTCTCACTAAAATAGGTAATGGGCTTACCTTCTTGGCTCAAAACAACTCCTATACCACTACCACTAGCATCACAATCTACCTGAAATACCTTATTGAAATCTAGAAGTGCCAAAATAGGTTGTTCTACGACTTTCTACTTCAATGTATCAAAGCTCTTGTCTACTCCTTTAGTCCATCTAAACTCTTTTCTATCCCCTCTCATTGTCTCAGTTAGGGGTGCACAAATGCTACTAAAATTCTTAATAAACTTTCTATAAAAACTTGCCAAATCGTGAAAAGATCTTACCTCTGTTGCACTCCTTGGCATAGGCCATTCAATGATAGCCCTTAATTTTGCTGGGTCCATCTTAAGACCTTCCTATGAGACAACAAATCTTAGGTATACCAACTCCTTCTTTGCAAAACTACATTTCTTCAGATTAATCAACAACTTCTTCTCCCTCAGCTTCTCTAGAACTCTTCTGATATGCATCAGATTTTCATCCCAAGTCTTACTGAAAATCAAAATATCATCCAAATAAACAATAAGAAAACCTCCCAAAAATTCTTTCAGTACCTCGTTCATGAGCCGTATGAATGTGCTCGGTGCATTGGTTAGCCCAAATGGCATGACTAACCACTCATACAAACATTCCTTTGTCTTGAAGGTTGTTTTCCATTCATCTCCTTCTCTAATACGGATTTGGTGATACCCACTCTTCAGGTCAATTTTCGTGAAGTACTTGGCTCTACTCAAACAATCCATGATGTCATCCATTCTTGGCAATGGAAATCTATACTTGATCATTATCTTATTGATGGCTTGAGAGTCTGTACACATGCTCCATTCTCCATCCTTCTTTGGTGCTGGTATTGTAGGTACTGCACATGGACTTAGGCTCTCCCTTATCAGTCCCTTCCTCAACAACTCCTAAACTTGTCTGTTCAGCTCTTCATTCTCTAGAGGGGTCATTCTGTGGGCTACCTTATTCGGCAAACTGGGTCCTGGTATCAAATCCATTTGATGACTTATCTTCCTTATTGGTGATAAACCTTTGGTACTTTATTAGAGACAATATCTTGAAATTCTTCCAACATCTCTGAGACTTTAGCTGGTACATCTTCACATTTCTCTTAACTAATCTTAGGAATCAATGCATAGTAATGACGCTCATGCTTCATACCCTCCAAAAATTTTCTACCATCTACCAAGCAAATTCTAGCAGTACTACATACCTTTTCTCCCACCTCCTTCAAGGGCTTCAACTTCTGACGAACTCCATCCTTTGTTAGGGAATATGTGTTTGCATGGCCATCATGGACAGTGCTCCTATCATACTGCCATGGCCTCCCCAACAACATATGACATGCATCCATCAGTATGATATCACATAGCACCTCATCATGGTAGTTCCCAATCTTGAACTTCACTAAACATTGCTCATTGACCAAAGCTTAGTGGTCCTTTTGCAACCATGCAATCCGATATGGATGTGGATGCTTTCTTCTTGTCAACTTCAACTTGTCAACCATCTCCTCTGAAACAAGATTATCAGTGCTTCCACTATCAATAATAATATCACAACACTTACCCTCACATTTCCACCTTGTGCGGAATAAACTTTTCCTCTAATTTGGTTTAATCTCCTCATTTAGAAAGGTTCTTTTGACAACTAGGGTTTCTCCCCTTTCAGCATCTTCAGAATGCTCAAAATGTATATCTTCATCTACATGTACAACCCATGCATTACCTTCAAGTCTCCTATTTGTCCTTCCTTGATGTTGCGGACACTCATATGCTCGATGCCCTTCTTCTCCACATTGGAAACAGGTTCCTCTGAAACCTCCTCTTTCATGTCCTTGCCCAGGTCTGCCTCTTCCTCTTCCTCTTTTCTCACCATTGTTCTAGTCATGAGGGCGGTAGGTATTATCCCCTCTTTGATTTTGACTGGTGCCTGCTTCTTCACTTTTCTTTTAATATTCATTACGGCCTCCATAGGGTCTTCCACTAGTCCTTCCACCTTGACCTCTTCCCCTTTGCTTGCTATCAAATCTTTTTGTTCAATTTCTCTTCCACCTTGAGGGAAAACTGGTACGCATCTTCTATGGTGGTCATTCTGACCAGGCTCAGTTCCTCTTGAATACTCAGCCTCAACCCATTAATGCAACAAGCTACCTTATCCTTGTTGGGCTCTACATGGCCTGTCCTGATAGTAATTTTATAAAACTCTTCTGTATACTCCTTAACAGACTTGTTACCTTGCTTCAATTCTTGCTACTTCTTTAGCAACTCCATCTCATAGTCCACAGGAATTAATGGCTTCTTCAGTTTCTCCACCATCTGATCCCATCTGGTGATCTTTCCTTTTCCTATTCTATTCCTCTCTAATTGGACCTCCTTCCACCAAATATTGGCGTGGCCCTTCAACTTTGTTTTTGCAAACTTAACCCGATTTGAGTCCTCCATATCTTCATACTCAAAATACTCCATGTCATTGATCCAATCAATAAGCTGTTCTAGATTCAAATCTCCAGAATATGTAGAAACTTTGATCATGGGCCTCTTTTCGATCTTTGAAATGGCCCTCAACAACCTAACTTCTGTGGGATCTCCTACAGCTTCTTGTTCTTCCTCAAATAGCTCTTCTTCAACTTCATCTTCACTTTCTTCTCTTGTTCTCGGCTCAAACCCTCTTCATAGCTCCTCTTGCAATGCATCAATTTGCCTTTGTAGGGCTCTGAAACCCTCTTCCGTCAAAGCATTCCTCCCAATACAATTTCTTCATGGAGGCATATTGATCTCCATAGCAAACCCACAACCACAGGTCCTGGTGCAAATTGCCTCACAATCAGTGATCTATCTACACACTCAGGAACCCTTGCTCTCATACCACTTGATGAAGGGGGTAAATCACAAAACACATAACAACTGAAATTAAACATAGAAAATAGAACTTTCTTTTATTGATCTAGGAAACTCATTACATTACATAAGCTCAATTACAATCAGAGGATGAATCCTCTACTGGCTATAACACATTACAACTTTCCCAACCTCAAGACTCTAGAATCTTTAGCCTTTTGTAACCCCAAATCAGCTAGGGTTTCTATTTTACCACCTATTCTTGACTCTACAATAGCCCCCTTAACTCTACTACTGCCCAGGGTTCCCAAAATAGTCATGAATAGCACTTTTTGGCGGTCACTAGCTAAATTTCAAAATTTGCAACTCCCTCCAAAAGTAGGTCAACTTCCGGGAAGCATAACTTTTGATCCGGGTCTCTGATTGCCAAACCATTTTAAGCGCCAGAAAGCTCATGATGTGAACTATCACCCCAGAAATTCATAAATGAATTTCTATCAACTTTTCAGAATGTTATGGGATGTTTTAGTGCCTCATATCTTGTTTCAAAAAATTTTAGGGGCTTTTCAGAAAACAAAAACTTTAATATCTTTCAACTCACAAATGATCTTTGCCTGATTCCTTTGCCAAAGGTCTTATATTTCCATTATGTAACTTTTTGTAAGTTTTTTCTTCAATCCATTCCCAAATGCAAACTTTCCTAAAATAGCAGGTACACTTTCGAAAACAGACAAGTTGCTAGTTTTAGCAGTTTTAGAAAAACTAAAAGTCCTACATCATTATTCTAGATATTATGGAACCAAAAACACTAATTATGGAAAGAAATGAAAACAACTACAATGATTTTGAATTATCTTCTTTTTGGGTGATGCAAGATTGCCCTTACACCACTGGATGCTCCTACGTCAATTGTGTACAACCAAACTCTACCTGAGACACCCAAAATTGTTCTGAGCTAGGATTGAAAAGGTATGGCTGTATAATGGTATAATTCATAAATAGTGAATTGACCCAATATCTTCCCTTAGTCATACTATCCCATTTTTAGGTATAAAGAGAGTAATTACTTTTTGGTGTTATTTGCTAACCAATACACTATAGAGTGCAAGAGACTATTGTTCTCTTATGACTGATTTCTATTAACTTTAGAGGGTCTTTTAATATACCAAAAGGTACATCGAAGCTCAAGTTTGTCTTCAAATATTATTTGAGACTTAGGTATTGGACTCTAAACACCCCTTATTTCACTAGTCCCTTTATAGAGAATTTAGCTTAGCTAGAAAAAAAAATTCTTTACAAAATTTTAAGACTTCTAACATAGGATTTCCAACCTAAATATCTACTAAAAAAAAATTGCAAAAGAATATGTATTACCTTTGTCTACTTTCACCACTTTTTTATCACTAAGATCACTTAAAACAAGGTGAAAATAGACAATGGGTAGTTGAAGTAAGTCAATAATCTAATATTTCTATAATGTGACCTTAGAAAGAGCTCTAATACCACTTGTTAGGATCTTTACCTATAAAATATTATCAAATGGAATAATAACATGCAAAAAGAACACAATGTTCAAAAAATAGATACAAATATTTTTATATTAATAAAAAAATGCAACCTCTTCGAGAGGAAAATTTCTTTGAGAGAAAAATTTGATTACAAAATAGGATTTCAAAATCATATATATATTATTACAACATCAATATAAAGTGTTCACAAAGAATGGCATACAAAATATAGCTAATGTAATATTAACTAAAAATGATAATACCATTATTATTGCATTCTCAAGCTGTACAAATTTATAACATAAATAACATGCATAAATAAATACCTAGTAATAGATAAGTAGATTTGGTGAGATTATATATAATTAGTTGGATTTGTTGTAGAATAATTTAGTTTGATTATATTTTTTTGTGTAATTTGTCAAGTTATACTCAATAATAATACTTTTATTAACTTTCATTTTGCTTTCATTTATTGGTTGAAAATGACAGAGATTTCCTTCCAATGCAACAAAGATGAGCTCTTTGTTGGTATCAAAAAATCCATAACCCATTAGAGAAGTAGAATACATACTTTATTTCAAGCAATTTTCTTGTTTCCTAAATAGATTAGGTCTAAATATCTCTTGTAGAAGTGTATATATAATGTATGCCTTATTTAAGTTTGAACAATCTTGGAGTAGAAAATTTATGATCACTTAATAACATCAGATTGTTGTTGATCAACTTTCTATGGGATGAAGATTTTTTTAAAATATTAATGGCTTAATCATGTTCTTGTCCAAATGTATGTTTCAAACTATGAATAATTACTTCTACTTGGACCACTTATGAAATAATGTTGGATATAATGCTAGTAATAGTAATATAATGTGAATTTATTGCTACCAAATTAAAAATCAATAGACAAACAATATAATAATATTGAATATTACCCTTAGGATATTAAGATTTCTTCATTTTTGTAAAAAAAAAAAGACTAGATATCATTACTAGTTTAAAGGATATATAGAAATGAGACAAAACTAGATTTTTTATAAACGCCAAATAAACTTTATGAATAAATGGTAATTTATTTTACATAGAATTTTGAATTACTTTCAAATCACAAGAAAACTTCATAGGAATGTAATAACAAGATTTGAAATTATTTGTATGATACCCAAGTTTGAGTGGACTAGCTATGTTTCAATTATATCATGCCCATAGAGAAATGTAACAATGATAAAACTATAGATTTAGTCAAAGTCTTAGCTAAAGATAGGTAGATTTGGTCAGATTATATAAAATTAGTTTGATTTGTTATCAAATAATATAGTTTTATTATAATTTTTTGTTGTTTAATATGTTAAGTTGTACTAAATAATAATATTTCTATTAACTTTAATTTTTCTTTCATTTATCAGTATTTCCTTCCAATGCAACAAAGGTAAGTCTTTGTTAGTATTAAAAAAATGCATAACCCATTAGAGAAGTAGAATACATATTTTATTTCAAGAAATTTTCTTGTTTCCTAAATAGATTAGGTCTAAATATCTCTCTCATGGAAGTGTGTATATAATATATGCCTTATTTACGTTTGAACAATTTTTGGGTAGAAATTTTATGATTACTTAATAACATTAGATTGTTGTTGACCAAGTTTCTAAGGGATGAAGGTTATTTTTAATATTAATGGCATAACCATGTTCTTGTCAAAATGTATATTTCAAACTATGAATAATTACTTCTACTTGGATCACTTTTGAAATAATGGTGGATATAATGCTAGTAATAGTAATAGTGATATAATGTGAATGTATTGCTACAAAATTAAAAACCATTAGACAAACACTATAATATTATTGAATATTACCGCTAGAATATTAAATTTTTTTTTTCGAAAAAATAAAGTCTAGATATCATTACTAGTTCAAAGGATATATAAAAATGAGACAAAACTACATATTTTATATGTGCCAAATAAACTTTACAAATAAATGGTAATTTCTTTTACATAAAATTTGGAATTACTCTCAAATCGTAAAAAACTTCATAGGAATGTAATAGTAAGCTTTGAAATTATTTGTATGATACCCAAGTTTGAGTGGACTAGTCATGTTTCCCTTATATCATGCCCATAGAGAAATATAACAATGATAAAACTATATATTTAGTCAAAGTCTTATCCTCATGTCATAGGATTAAAAATTTAACCATTATCTTTTTGATACATTAAAAGTATAGAAAAACCTTAGTTTACTCTTACATTTCAAATTAGACATATTAGTAAATATTGCTATTAAGAGGACTTATTCATGAGTATCATGACAAAATTAAAAATAGGCACCAAGATCTAATCGTATTAGATAGATTATTCTTTTTGTTGATCATCTTTAAGAGTATACCCCTTTCTTATAAATTTTTCAAAGCCATCATTCATGTATGGCCTTTTAGAACATTTTTGGTTTGCCTTTAAACAAATATGATGTAGTGCCCCTCATTTTGCTTTCTATTAGACTAATAGTTATTCTATTAGAACTAGACATTATGACTTTTCGCTTGATGATGGATTTACTATTATTATGTTAGTTGATGATACCTTGTTGATGACCTACTGCTATGATGACATTTGATGATACTTTTATTACTGGTGTTTTATGCTTATGTTATGATTAGTTATGGACTTAATTGACTATGTGGATTAATCTTATTATGTGCATCATGTGATTATCTGATGATGTTTCTTATCTAGTTGTTCAGCTATTGATGGTTATGTGTGATGTGGTTACTTGTTTGATGTGTTTTGTGAAAGGGACAATGTCACATTACTCATGCGTGAGTACCCTGCTATGTTGCAATTTCTTTCATGGTGTGTTTGATTGTATGATATATATATATATATATATATATATATATATCATACAGTCAAACACACACACACACTATATATATCTGTGTGTGTGTGTGTGTTTGATCATTTTTGTGTGCTGCAGGTTATAGGTATCAGGCATCGACTCCACCTGAATTGACAGGTTTGAGTGTGCCTTAAACCCAATGGAAATTGTTGAATGGAGATAACATATGGTCCCCTAGTTATCCATCATCCTTGAAAAGGATGAGTATCTAGTTTTTGTACCCAGTTAGTGTTGTCTGTATGGGCGTGATAGTCAGTCACTGTTGTTGTGGCCATGCTTTGCAATCATGCATAGTGGTGTGGTATTGTTTGTCATTTGGATTTATCTAGTTAGAATTATCTAGTTAGAATCACAGTCTTATGGTCTAGAAGTTAATTATTCTCTTAATAGTAGAAAGGAGTATATTTATATTTATGTTTATATCTTTTAGAATTTAACTAAATATAGATTTAATTAATATTCATATTTAGTTATTTAAATGTAGTTTGTTGATTTATCCTTAATACAAACATAAAAAAATTACAAATATGTTTTGAATTTGATAATATTAATTTACTTGTAATGACATTATTAATTGTGAATTGATATAGGCGATTAGTCTTTTAAATAAACATAAATTAATTATAAGTTGGGTTGATGCTAATGATTGCAATTTACTTGTAATAAGGTTATGAAATTTAATTTGCAGGTAATGAGTTACTTATGTTTTCTTGGTCTCTATGTTTTTTACATTGACCTGAGTTGTTTAGTTTTCAGAGGCCTAGGATGTTTATGTTTTGATTTCATGTATTGCGTTAATGATGTTATAAGAGCATGATGTCTCTTATTTATGTATGAGGGTTTTGGTAAATGACAATGTGAAATGATGTATATTCTATGTTGTAAATGCATCATGATGAGGTAATAATCTCCTTCAAGGATGTATTGTTTGTTGGTTTGATTGTATTGAACTTGTGTTAAGTATTGTCTTTGATAATAGGGGGACTTTGGTAATCGTAAATGATGGAGTATGTTGTTTATGGTTGTTGTGATTGCTCCAACTGGAAGTTTTGGGGCAATGATTTAAGAGTTGATCCTTGTTATTATGTTTAGTATGCAAGAAGGTAAATGCCTTGCATTGTATATGTATAGTTATACTTGTCATTATGATGGTAATTTTCTTGTTTGATTGGTAAGGTCTTCTAGATGCAGGTACGGGAGTGGCTTTCAATGTGGGGCTGGGGCCCAAAGTGGCTTGCTAGGGTAACCCATTGAAAGTTGGTAACCAAGTGATAACCTAAAATGAATTAGGGGGAAAAGGGTAGATTCCACATTAAACAAGATAATCAGATTCATCACCCATGCCTATAGTGCTAGTCTAGACTAAGGATGGGATGAGAAGGCCTGGTTGGCAAAATCAACTTCCTTATCCCTACAAAAGGAATGTTGGTTCCACATGTGTCACCCTATGGGTCCGGCGTCTAGTGAGAGACTGTCAGGGTAACCATAGATGGGAGCCGACATCTAGTGAGAGACTGTCAGGGTAACCCATGTTAGGACCATGCGATGACACTCTTCCCTACTACAACCTAACATTTTCTAGTTGTGTTCTCCCCATTCATTATGTGAATGCTTCTAAAAGTGATGTTTGAGTTGATTTTGGAGTTCATATTGACCCGTGTTGTATTGGAGTCATGTGTAGTCCTTGCACCTGTTAGCCTACTATTTTCTTGACTATTTGTTGTAGTAGGACCTTATGTTATTTCCCAACATGGGGGGTGGACCTTAGGGTTCCACATGGTTGGGTGGTTGTGCTTTATCTCCATTGGTTTTCCTTGTTGTTGTTTGTATGTGAGAAGGATGTATCTCTTATAGCAGATTTCAGATCTTGTACCAGTTTGAGGAGATAATTACTTATGTTCATGTGCTAGTCTTGTATATTAGTTGAATCAAGTACTGTAATTTTGATGTATACATTCCAATGTAATAAAAAAAAGTGATAGTATGAACGATGTGATGTTGTACCCTCATGCAAGGGAATTTGTATATGCAATTGTAGTTCTTTATACATGATCTTGATGATTGCTTACCTGATGATTTGTAGTGCCCCTCATTTTTCTTTCTGTTAGATTATTAGAACTAGACATTATGACACTTTGTTTGATGATGGATTTACTGTTATGTTGTTAGATGATGTGGATTAATCTAATTCTAGCCTTATGTGTTATCTAATTAGGGTTATAATGCTAATTTTGGTATTTGAATGTAATTGATCATTATGAAACTGATTGTTCTATCTTGTTTGATTGATGGTTATGCATGATGTGTTTACTTGTTTGCTGTACTTTTGTGAAAGGAATAGTGTCGCATTACTCATGCATGAGTACCCTACTATGCTGTGATTTCCTTTCATGGTATGTTTGACTGTATGAATATATAGTTATGCATCTTTGACCATGTTTGTTGGCTGTAGATTGCAAGTATCTGGCATCGACTCCACTTGCATTGACAGGTTTGAGTGTACCTTAAATCAATGGAAATTTGTTGAATGGAGATAATGTAGGGTCCCCTAGCTTGTCACCATCCTTGAAAAGGGTGAGTATCTAGTCATGGTCGTTAATTGTGCTGAACTGTTTGTTTCCATCGTCATGGTCTTGCTTCCCGATTTTGCATGATGGTCAAGTATTGTTTGGTATTTGATTTATTTCATTAGGAGTGTTGATTTATGCTTAGTTTATTGCCACATAAAATAAATTACATAATCAAGTATAAGTTTGATTTAAAGGATATAAAAATAAATCTTTAAATAATTATAATATATATATATATATATATAAATAAATTTATTTCATTTTATTGGGTTGTCTTAAAACCCATAATTAGAAAATGCATAAATAAGGAGAAAAATCAGTTAGAATCTTTTGGTGGGGGGTTGTCAATAAGATATATTTAGTCTTTTGCATGCAAGAATGGGGGAGGAAATTCATTTTCGTGCATGGGAGGAAGTTATGGGAGGTTTTGGGGATTCTTTTTTGGGGAACCATCTATAACAATTTGGAGGGATTTTCCTAGGGTAAAATTCTGGTTTTGAGAGATTTGGTGGAGGTTTGTTTTGGAATTCTCGTTTAGAGGCTGGAGCTGCACGATTAGATTTAGGAGTAGCATCAACCCCATAGCCAAGCAATTGGAGTCTAGGTTTCACTATCTTTTTAAGTTTATCTCTAACCCTTTTGAATCTGAATGTTGTGTATATTGATTTTGATTGTTTCTTCCTGTGATTAATTGTTTATTTTTATGGCAATATCTCTAGAAGTATTGTGTTAAATAGGTCACATGCATTATTTATTGTTCCACATTTTGGTATGCATGTCTGCCAGGACAGTTGCAACCATGACATCTGACATTCTTTTTCCTCCATGTGCATTGATGGATGTCCATGAAATGTTCCAGATCTTCCATTTTGTCACATGCTGGTAGAACGATGGCAAAGACTGTTGGATTTGGTTGCACACTTACCTAATGCATTCACTTAAATGTTTTTAAGGCCTTCTCAACGAGTCCATTTTGTGCATACTCTGCAGCCATTGCATTTGTTTAAAAAAAAATCCTAAAGCCTTATCAACAAATCCTTCTTGTGCATATCCTATAGTTTTTTAAACCATGAGATGCCATCTCCTTGAGGTGCATGGAAGGTAGTTCACATACCTCCATATTGCTTTTGTTAGAAATTTTTTAAAGACTTCTCAACGAATCTGTTTTGGGCAGACCCTACAATTATTGAAAGTCATGAAAAGAACATGTGCCATTTTATGGCCATAAATCTAACTGCATCCAAGGATCATTTTAATTCCTCTATCTTTCATTAATCTCCTTAACTATTGGACCTCTCATACCTACCATTTCTGCGTAGATGTCTCAGAAAAGAATAGATGTCGTGCAACATTGTTAGGACTTAAATATAGAAGTAGCGTTGTTGAAATTACTTCTAAGTCAAAATTCAAGGTAGCATTACTATAATTGTTCCTAAACCTATATTCATATGTGGTCTACAAACACTAAGAAAAATGTATCCTTTTTCACTACAGATTGAGGATTGAATGGGCATCTTAATGATGAAGTTTAAGGTGTTCTCAACATAACCGGCTCCCACTGGTATGTCAACCATGCATGCATAATAATCAACTGTAGCTGAAGGAAAGACATTCTTATGTCTATTTTTTTGGTGTGCCACCTAAGAATTCTATCAGTTAGGATTACCTTTGTCTACTCCTTTACACGTAGTCAGAACCCAACAATATCTATTCATTGTATAGCCTGATGTCACTACATTTGATGAGATGCTGATTTTATTTGAGACATCTTGACAAACAGTTCATGTGCCTTGGTTGTGCTACCATTTTATTTTCTTATTTGTCCACTGGGGTGAATACCACTTCAAAATTGGAATTTTGTTTGTCAATCCCAATTGCATGAAGTTTCTAAAGCCTTTTCAATGAATCTATTGTATGCTTATCTGGCAATCTTTTTAATTCCACTTTCAATTACTTAATCATATCTGTTCACTTATGCTTAGACATTTGAGAGAAGAACATTCGATCTACAGTATCATATTGTGTGTAATCTGATTCCGTTATGCTATAATGGATGTCCCCTGTATTTCGGCCTACTCAACTGACTTAGAGGAGAGATGAAATAAGGAAGTTAATTGTGACTACCTTTATCTGCAAGTTTCTAAAATTGAGTGTCAGTTTTAGCATTAAGGTTTGGAAACCATTTTAGTAAGTATTAAAAATTACCTTAGAAGGATATGGGCCACGACCCATAAGTTAGGTTATTACTAATTGTATCAATTTAAATATATCTTTTGGCTGCAACTAAGAGTATTCTAGCCTAAAACAAATGTAATACATATATTCTTGCTATTTATTGGTGTAAATATCCATTTGTGTAATTGACAACCATTAGACAAGTATAGCATGCTATTTTAAATTTACCTAGTCTATGACACTCTTTAGGACATTTTGATGTTATTGGTTAGTTACCTAGATCTTGGAAGAATATTTTTGAAACTAATAGTTACCCTACCTTCCTCTTGTGAATTTTGGCAACTCGGTTCTAGTGATCCTTGATAAAACTCTTAGAGTATCATGTTTAGTATTTTTGTAGTTAGCTAAAATTGAGAAATAGTACTTTATTGTATTAAGTCATTTTTAAAAATAAATTAAGTACTCAATAACATAGTTTGTATACTCCTTAATACTTAAGGAATAGACATGAATTGTTGGGACAAACCCATGACGATTTAGGTCTAGTCCATTGGTTTTATTACCTAGTGATTTTGTGTATCCATGTGAATTTGATGGAAGTAAGTAATTAGAGTGTATTCATTCATCATTTTAAGAAGTGAACCAATGTTTTGGACCTTATTGCGTTTGCATGTATTAAAGAATTGAACTCATTTTATTCTCAACTTATGGAAATACTCTTGTATTGCTCAACTACATCCTTGTGTCAATCTAATGCATGTGCTCAAATGATAATCTCTATCCTAGACTAAATTTTGAAGCCTTGTTCAGGTCTAAACTAATTAGGACCAATGTAATATCTGACTTCTAAATTGATATGACTACTGAGTATGGTCTTTGTTGTTTGTATGATGTATATCTTCTTGCATCAGTATGTTTTAATTTTTACAAAATGCATCATTGGATGTTGAATTCTTGGGTTGCAAGTCAAAATTGCATTATGTAAGTGAAATTTATCATTGGTAGTATTAGGGCTATGTCCAAGTTGTCAAGGTTTGACTCTAGAGGCCTAGGATGTTTACATCTTGAATTCATGTTTATGCTTGATGTGGTATTAAGTCCTTCATGGGTGTTGGGAAATCATTTATTTTCTTTGAGCTTGTAATAAAGTATTGTGTGGATTTCGATGTTGGGGAGACACAGGTAATTGTAAGATGAGTATGTGGTTTATGCATCACTTCATTGGCAAGCTATGGGCAATGGATTGTAAATTGTCCATGTGATTATGTTTTGTTTGCAAGAAGATAAAATCCTTGCATTGTTTATGTATTCTTTTCGATGTAATTGTCTTGCTTGGATGGTGTTATGGGTTATAAGTATCGGTTGAATGGTTTTTTTCTTATGCATGTTCTTGATATTAGTTATCAATGATGTACTTGAGATGCATACATAAGTGTTTTAGCCTTGCACCACTTATTTGCACTTGGGTTGAGATTTGTGAGCAAGATGGTTCATGCCTTGCTCAGGATTTATGTTGCTTCTGATTTTTTTTTGTTAGGGTGCAAGAGGGTTGAATTTTGTTTGATGTTTTTGGGTTTCCTACATGTAGTTAAGGGAGTGGCTTTCAATGTGGGGCCAGTGCCCAAAGTGGCTGCCAGGGTAACCCATTAAAAGTTGGTAATCAAGTGATAACTTAATAATAAATGAAATAAGGGGTTGGGAAGTTTCACACTAAACAAGATAATTGGATGCTTCACCCACTAATGTAAAAGCCCTAAAATCCATCACAAAAGTAAAACAAAGAAAAAAAGAAGTAATAATTCACTTAAATACAACATCACAAGAAACGAAAGTAAAATGATTTATATAATCCACTTAATTACAATATTTAATCAAAAACAATAACTTCATTAGGAAGAATCAAGAGTTAATAAATCTTCACAAAAAAATATCATCGATATCAAACAAATATGTCTTTAAATCTTACATATTCACGAGCTAAATTTAGGTAATATGCACTATAAATCAATATACATAAATCCTTTGGCAACATGCCATAATACATCCAAATAGGTACAATAACAGGTACATCAATGAATAACAAATCAACACTCTCCAGTTGCACAAACCAAGTGGTTCACCACCTACAAGTTAAGCAACGGGAACATGGCTCAAGTGCTTTTCCACCCAACCATGAAGTATTTACACTTCCCTGGATCCCTTCATGACATGAAGGAAACCCAGCCCTGTACGAAATGTATAGCTACCTGATAACAACTGTAGGAGGGAATACTCAATGCAAGCCTGGTCTAAATGTGCAATTCTAAAATGAAAAGCAAATTGACTAACAACAGGATGTGGCAGAGATATACATAATAAGTTTTGCTAGATGAAATAAACATCTTTTTCAATGGCATTCCAAATAGATCTAATCATTTCAAGTAGCTTGGACAATTCCTGAAAAGAGGAAAAGCCATCTTTGATATATCCACAATGGCATCCAAGACCAGAAAGCAACCCAATACATTATTATCTACCTCTTTCCCAAAGAAGCAATAAAGAAATAAAATAAAGGAAATAAATCAAAAATCACTTATGACCACCTCTAATCCCTTTCCAGCATTAATAAAGAAAGAACACTTTTCGATCAAGCAGAAATGAAGATCACAATGAATCCTTTTTAAAAGCAATAATCTGATTATATTCTCAATCATATTTCTATGGTTTAAATAAATTGTTGAAACTAATAATTTACTTCACAACCAAATACTATTTCATAATCCAAATAATAAAATAAAATGGTGTTTGACTACTCCACACTTGTACAAGAAGGTTTCATACATACTTGTGTCAACTTTTATTTCTATCTTTCCTCTAGATCAAGTAAATAAATAATAGAATAGAACAATCAATGTTTCCCTATAAATCATTTCAAATTCCTTTTAACAAAACATCAATCAGGAGATATAAGCTATGAAGAAATCCACTAATTTAGTCATTCACTTCTTTCAATAATAATCAATTTAATTCACAATTCTACCTTCCTGTCATTTATGTGATAGGAGGTTTCTAAAACACCTTTAAATAATTAAAACAGTCTTCATGTCACTTCTGCGACAGGAAGTTAATTTAAACGTAATAACACTTCAAACAAAGTTTATGTCGCTATGGCGACAGGAACTGCTACAAAAACTAAAATAGCGACTAGGAACAAGTAATTCATTTGAACTGCATGCTAAACAATAAGACTTTTATTCTATCGACTTGATTTTGCCAATATGTTGTTTATTTAGTTTAACAGTTTTGTTGTCATTTATTTTTATCTATCCAAAGGAACATTATTGTTGTCTAACTTCAGAAGTCTACTATTCAATCATATAGATGTCATTTTTTTGTCTACTGTTATCTCAGCTAATGCATAAATGCAAAATGCAGTCATAAGATAAGTTTACCAAAACAATAAAAAGCTTATTTCAAGAGGTTCATTTTTAGCCAACAAAGAGGAGGTCGATTTACTTGGTTTTTCTCTCATTTCGGCCAGCATGATAATAAAATATAGTCACAAGATCATGCTATAGGAACCTACAATTTTTGTCTAAGTTTGACCTCAGCCATCATACAGAGAAGAAATGCGAGTTGAATCAATTTATCAGTCATTTAACAATGATCTATTAATCAATGTAAGCATAAGAAAAATACCTGGAGTTTATTCCTGAAAGAAGATGGCGATTCTGTCTTGATTGCTCATGTTTTGCTCCATTCGCTGCCCCATCTGAATACGTCATATTCCTCTGTAAAAATGCTTACCCAAAACTATGAAGTTTTTAAAAGGATTTCTGGGTTTTGTTCTACTCTTCTCCAGATTTCTGAAACATTTTTTAGTTTTGAATTTTGTTTTGATATGAGAAAGTTACACTATTTTTTGATCACTATTCCAGACTGGTTTTCCAAACGCCTTCCTCTTTTTTTTTTTTCCTAAAGAAAAAACCCCCTTTTTAATTTTGGCGAACCTGTTTTAGGTTTTGGAACTAGAGTCTATATTTTCAGTTTGCATGAATTTAAACCAATAAAAAGGCTCACAGTTTCTATTAAAATAAATAATAGCTAATTAAATTAGCTTACTGTCATGCAAATGTTAGTAACTAATCTTTTATTTATTTTATCAAATCTCTAAATATAACAATGCTATTTCAATATAACTTAACTATTTTAAATAGAACATAATATCTTTAAATAATTAAGAAGTGGAATATAATATTATATATATATATATATATATATATATATATATATATACATCTATTATAATTTAATATAATTATTTAAATCTAATTAACATATTGTCTTCCAAACATCCTTGTTTCAGAAAAATAGAAAACAATATTTATTATATAATAATATAATTCACACACAATTTTGAATATAAAAAGAACATTAATATTGATTTTGACAAAAATATACCTTTGAAATAACTTGTCGTAATAATTAAAACACAATATTTTCTAATTATTCCTTCATCAATCACATTTAATAATCACACATCAATGCATAAAATAAGCCATTCAAAAATGCATATGCAACTACGTGAGTGTGATTGCATCAAGGTAACCATTCCATCAGTCATTGCTAAGTGGCTAGAACACTTCTGCCTCAACCATGTTCTCGTCTTCGATGAGTACCTGCATTCATTCACACTCAACTCGACGTCAATAGGTTGGTTCCCAAAAATATAGCCGAAGCAACACATCATAATCATATCGATAATATTTAATATTTAAATCAACTTTCTAATTTATGTAAGCATATCATCATGATAATTACCTTTACACATGTGTAACTTAATCAAAGTAAAACAATCATGGTAAATGTTCACTAATCTAGAATAATAATATAGTCCATAAAAACGAGATGTGACATCCTTCCCCACTAGGAAGAGACATCATCTCGATGTCTTATTACAATCACCATGAAATAAAAAGAGTAAACACACTCCTGTTATAAAAAGTAACACATCGTGCAACATGGTATCATAATAAGTATCTCAACTAGATTAAGGAAATTAAGGGTATTCCGAATCTATATGCAATGATTCGTTCTAAAGAAAAATACCAATAATTCTTTTTCCTTTCTATTAGTTTCCATTTTCAACCTTCATTATCACTATAATGATTTCTATCTCATATACTAACTCAAGAGGCATATCTACCTTCTACAACACACATAACTGCTCATATAAAGATATCAACAATATGTTTAGTTTTGTCAAGCATGCCTACCCATATGAGACATCTAAACATTGCCATCCAAGGATGATAAACAAGCATCCCATGCAACTTGTTATCATCATCGGCTAGTACTTATCAACATTATATAAAGGTAAGAGTTTCAGTAATAAATCCAATATCAACACTAAAGAAAAAGAGAAAGTTCCCATCAACAAAAAGTTAGGATCATCAACACTAAAATAAGACCATCAACATTAAAATAGGATTATCAACACCAAAATGTTCAAAATTACAATATTAAATCATGATTGCAATTAGATAGTCAATCATAGAAAAATCAACATGTTTCCAACAATAAACTTTCAAAGAATCAACAATAAGGTAAGTAGATCAATATGTTTTTGACACTAAATCTAAAAGTTTTTTTTTTTTTTTAAAAGAAAATAGTTCGACATGATGTCAACATTAAATAAAGAAGATCAACATTAAATAATTTCAACAGTAAATCACAAAAGATCAAAATTACATATGTTGACTTGTTTTCAATACTAAATTAACAAAAATTCAAAGTTAACATTAAATTTCGAAAAGAACTTCTACTAAACTGCATTTGGTTAAGCTTATGGTACTCAAGCTATTCATAAGTTTCAAGCATAAATAATAAGACTTTTAAATCAAAGATGATCAAATCTCAAAAGCAAAAGGAGTAACTTGAATGTAAAAGGTCATACAAAAGGAAGATATCAACAAGAAGCTAATACATCCAAATAAAAGTTATTCAACATCAAAGAATGGAAGCCATCATATTTTCAACACTAAGTTGACAATTCTAATAATAAAGGTCCTGAACCTTCTAACTTAACTGTAATTAAAGAATCAACTCAAACTCCACATTTCTCAAGTAAAACAAGAATAATATAATCTTTCTTATTGAATTTCAAATTCACATGTACATAAACCTAATCCACTAAGAAGTACATTTGATACATAATCCAAAATTTATTCATCTTATGCTTGTAGCCTATCAAGTCACCCTAGCATCACCAAGGTATTACAATATAAGTATGAAATATCAATAATATCTAATATCAATCCAACGTCTCTGGCTACATCTATGAGCCAAGGGACGAGAACATGGTTCGACGCTTTTCCGCCCAACCACGAAGCTTATGCTTCCCCAGGATCCTTCCAACATGAAGGATACCCAATCTTGCTCATAGAACCTAGTAATATATATATCAATATGCAGGATGGAATCTGGTGTGTGCCTGTTAACCTACACGCATCCCTACATGAATGCAGCATCTCATTAACAGGATGAGGCAGAGAATTATATCAATAAAAACTAGGCATACATCCATCTATTTCAATGGTCCATTCGTCTATTTCAACGTCAAAAGTTGACTTTGGCCAAAGTCCGAAACTAATTTTTACGGTGTAGATTTTGAAAAAGAAAATCTACTTCTCTGTAATTCCTCATTCGGCACTCGTCTCAGAAGGTAACTTTCCCAAAACACATAAAGCATAGCAACAATGCAATCACTTTCTTTTCTCAATAAAATGTTCATTTTCATTCAAGCATGACTTAGGAAATAAACAAATCATTATGTTTGATTTCAGCATACTTGTGTAACTTTCCCCAAACCAAAACAATTATAACAAATAAGGCTATAAAAACTTTCATTTTTCTTTGATTCATAAAACAAAACTTAATCCATCTTTTTGTCTATTCAATGTCTATTTTCTTTCTTATAATGCAATTATTTTATAATAATGCATAAGATAGTTCCAATGTGTATATTTAGTTTTATCTCATAATAATAGTTTATTTCTCCTTTATTTTGTAGGTTTAAAAGATAGAGTTTCAATCATGTTATAAATGGATGTTTTCCTCATGTATGATCTTTCAAAACTAAGAAGTATATACAATATATATATATATATATATATATATATATATATATATATATATATATATATATATATATATATATATATATATATAATCACTCACAAACAGAAAAAGAATAGATTTAAAGACCTCTATTTTTCACACTTTCGGCATAGTACTTGCTATCCTCAATCATTTTTTTTTTAACAATAAGGTTTTCAATGTCCAATGCTTATTATAGTAGCAAATCAGTCTCAGATGTTCTAAACAGCCATGAAGTCAATCTCAATGGCTTTAGACAGCATATTCATTCATATTTCAAGTCGTTTCACAGGGTATACGATATATTCAGTTCAGTTTCCTTGTTAAACAATGGTATTCAGCATAAAACACAATATCATTCCTACATAACTAAACCAATCATAAGAAAAGATACCAAGCAATAAAAAAAATGCATATCATTCAAAGAAGTCACAATCATCATGTGATGACACACATATAACCATACATAAGCAACATCTAGCAACCAAAAATCAATTCAAGATAGAATCAGGTTCCACATGTCTACTCACACACTCTCACAACAGGGAGTAGTCATGTTTCTCCCAAACATAAGGGTAATACACTAATGCACTACTTACATAAAAGACAAACAAGAAGAGGGAGAGTTAGATTGGTCATTAAGTTATCGCCCAACATCCCATCCACTTGATGGCTAACTTACTCCACAACAGGACATGATAGGAATAACTTAGATAGCACGCAATCTAACTGTAATGTAAAAATACCACAACTTCACTCAAAGGGAAGACTTACGTCAAGCATCACTCAACCATATCCTCAAGAACAATCATCAGGGTCTATCTAACCCCGTAAAAAGAAGGCACATGCTATTCATAGCAGGCCAACACACAAGGAACCACACATGCTCGATCAAACTGAGCAACACACACACACCCAGAGCTCCCAATGTTGGAACCGCGCTCTGATACCAAATGTAAAATCCCTCAAATCCATCACAAAAGTAAAACAAAGAAAAAAAGAAGTAATAATTCACTTAAATACAACATCACAAGAAATGAAAGTAAAATGATTTATATAATCCGCTTAATTACAATATTTAATCAAAAACAATAACTTCATCAGGAAGAATCAAGAGTTAATAAATCTTCACAAAGAAAATCTCATTGATATCAAACAAATAAGTCTTTAAATCTTACATATTCATGAGCTAAATCTAGGTAATATGCACTATAAATCAATATACATAAATCCTTTGGCAACATGCCATAATACATCCAAATAGGTACAATAACAGGTACATCAATGAATAACAAATCAACACTCTCCAGTTGCATGAACCAAGTGGTTCACCACCTGCAAGCACGGGAACATGGCTCAAGTGCTTTTCCACCCAACCATGAAGTATTTACACTTCCCCGGATCCCTTCATGACATGAAGGAAACCTAGCCCTACACGAAATGTATAGCTACCTGATAACAATTGTCGGAGGGAACACCTGATGCAAGCCTAGTCTAAATGTGCAATTCTAAAATGAAAAGCAAATTGACTAACAACATGATGTGGCAAAGATATACATAATAAGTTTTTCTAGATGAAATAAACATCTTTTTCAATGGCATTCCAATTAGATCTAATCATTTCAATTAGCCTGGACAATTCCCAAAAAGAGGAAAAGCCATCTTTGATATATCCACAATGGCATCCAAGACCAGAAAGCAACCCAATACATTATTATCTACCTCTTTCCCAAAGAAGCAATAAAGAAATAAAATAAAATAAATAAATCAAAAATCACTTATGACCACCTCTAATCCCTTTCCAGCATTAATAAAGAAAGAACACTTTTTGATCAAGCAGAAATGAAGATCACAATGAATCCTTTTTAAAAGCAATAATCTGATTATATTCTCAATCATATTTCTATGGTTTAAATAAATTGTTGAAACTAATGATTTACTTCACAACCAAATACTGTTTCATAATCCACATAATAAAATAAAATGGTGTTTGACTACTCCACACTCATACAATAAGGTTTGATATATATTTGTGTCAACTTTTATTTCTATCTTTCCTCCAGATCAGTAAATAAATAATAGAATAGAACAATCAATGTTTCCCTATAAATCATTTCAAATTCCTTTTAACAAAACATCAATCAGGAAATATAAGCTATGAAGAAATCCACTAATTTAGTCATTCACTTCTTTCAATAATAATCAATTTAATTCACAACTCTACCTTCCTATCATTTATGTGATAGGAGGTTTCTAAAACACCTTTAAATAATTAAAACAGTCTTCATGTCACTTCTGCGATAGGAAGTTAATTTAAACGTAATAACACTTCAAACAAACTTTATGTCGCTATGGCGACAGGAACTACTACAAAAACTAAAATAGCAAATAGGAACAAGTAATTCATTTGAACTGCATGCTAAACAATAAGACTTTTATTCTATCGACTTGATTTTGGCAATATGTTGTTTATTCAGTTTAACAGTTTTATTGTCATTTATTTTTATCTATCCAAAGGAACATTATTATTGTCTAACTTCGGAAGTCTGTTATTCAATCATACAGAGGTCATTGTTTTTGTCTACTGTTATCTCAACTAATGCATAAATGCAAAATGTAGTCATAAGATAAGTTTACCAAAACAACAGAAAGCTTATTTCAAGAGGTTTGTTTTTAGCCAATAAAGAGGAGGTTGATTTACTTAGTTTTTCTCTCATTTCGACCAGCATGATAATAAAATACAGTCACAAGATCATGCTACAGGAATCTACAATTTTTGTCTAAGTTTGATCTCAACCATCATATAGAGAAGAAATGCGAGTTGAATCATTTTATCAGTCATTTAACAATGATCTATTAATCAATGTAAGCATAAGAAAAATACCCGGAGTTTATTCCTGAAAGAAGATGGCGATTCTATCTTGATTGCTCACATTTTGCTCCATTCGTGGCCCATCCGAACACGTCATATTCCTCTGTAAAAATGCTTACCCAGAACTACGAAATTTTTAAAAAGATTTCTGGGTTTTGTTCTCCTCTTCTCTGGCTTTCCGGAATAGTTTTTGGTTTTGAATTTTGTTTTGATATGAGAAAGTTATCGCTGTTTTTGATTGTTGTTCTAGACTAGTTTTCTAAATGCTTTCCTCTTTTTTTTTTTTCCCAAAGAAAAAAACCCCTTTTTAATTTTGGCAAACCTATTTTAGGTTTTGGAACTAAAGTCTATATTTTTAGTTTGCATGAATTTAAACCAATAAAAAGGCTCACAGTTTCTATTAAAATAAATAATAGCTAATTAAATTAGCTTACTGTCATGCAAATGACAGTAACTAATCTTTTATTTATTTTATCAAATCTCTAAATATAACAATGCTATTTCAATATAACTTAACTATTTTAAATAGAACATAATCTCTTTAAATAATTAAGAAGTGGAATATAATATTATATATATATATATATATATATATATATATACATCTATTATAATTTAATATAATTATTTAAATCTAATTAACATATTGTCTTCCAAACATCCTTGTTTCAGAAAAATAGAAAACAATATTTATTATATAATAATATAATACACACACAATTTTGAATATAAAAAGAACATTAATATTGATTTTGACAAAAATATACCTTTGAAATAACTTGTCGTAATAATTAAAACACAATATTTTCTAATTATTCCTTCATCAATCACATTTAATAACCACACATCAATGCATAAAATAAGCCATTCAAAAATGCATATGCAACTACGTGAGTGTGTGATTGCATCAAGGTAACCATTCCATCAGTCATTGCCAAGTGGCTAGAACACTTCTGCCTCAACCATGTTCTCGTCTTCGACAAGTACGTGCATTCATTCGCACTCAACTTGACGTCAATAGGTTAGTTCCCAAAAATATAGCCGAAGCAAAACATCATAATCATACCAATAATATTTAATATTTAAATCAACTTTCTAATTTATGTAAATATATCATCATGATAATTTCCTTTATACATGTGTAACTTAATCGAAGTAAAATAATCATGGTAAATGTTCACTAATCTAGAATAATAATATAGTCCATAAAAACAAGACGTGACAAGGGAGTGGCTTTCAATGTGGGGCCAGTGCCCAAAGTGGCTGCCAAGGTAACCCATTGAAAGTTGGTAATCAAGTGATAACTTAATAATAAATGAAATAAGGGGTTGGGAAGTTTCACACTAAACAAGATAATTGGATGCCTCACCCATGCCGGTAATACTAGTTTAGACTAAGGATGGGATGAGAAGGCCTAGTTGACAAGATCAACTTCCATGTCCTCACAAAAGGAATGTTGGTTCCACATGTGTCACCCTATGGGGCCAGCGCCTAGTGAGGGGCTGTCATGATAACTATAGATGGGGGCTAGTGCCTAGTGCGAGGCTGTCAGGGTAACCCATGTTAGGACCATGTGATGACACTCTCCCTACTGCAGCCTAGCATTCCCTTGTTGTGCTTTCCCCATTTGTTTTGCAATTACCTCTAGAAGTATTGTTGAGTCACTTGTGATGTTTATATTGATCCGTGTTGTATTGGAGTCTTGTGTAGTCCATAGTTGCCTATCTACTTATCTGTTGTTGTCATGGGACCTTATGTTATCTCCTAGCATGGGGGTGGACCTGAGGGTTCCATATTGATTGATGGTTGTGCTTTATTCCACTGGTTTTCTAGTGTTAGGGATCGAGGATGTATATCTCATGGCTCTAGTTTTGCATCTATAACTAAGGATAAACATTTGTACTTTTTGTACCTGGATGTTTATATCAGTGGAAATCAATTTATAAATCAATGTATTTAGGTATAGCTTTTGTATTATTGAAAATTATGTAATTCTTCTTCTAGGACACTATTTGTACTTGTAATTATGATTGAAAAGGTGATGTATCTATCCAATGATGTAATAAAAGTTGTTAATTGACTCTTTTGGATTTATTTACATGCGCTATGTATGAGGTTGAATATTACTTAATGCATTCATGACATCCCTAGAGATACTAGTTTAACTTGTTCATGTCAGACTATGTTATGTGATGTTAACATTATTTCCTTTTAATTTTTTTTTTTTTGCCTTTTTATTACTGAAGTTGAACTTATCTCTAGGGTTGCATGACTGGGCATTACATGATATAATATGGAAATGCATGTGTTTATTCATTTAATACAATAGATTTAGAATGAATTATTGTTGTTATTTAACTCATGATGTATGTTTAGTTCTTGTTAATAATTTGTTAGTAATGCAACCATGGAACCCTAGAAGGCAAAGCTTAACTTATATGATATGTGTAGATATGATTTACGTTACTTTATTATTTCTTTCTTTAAAAAAAATGTCATTTTTGTATAGCATAGTTGTGTTTGTTCTTTGGGGTTCCTTGGCGGGGCGTTACACCTGGTATCAGAGCCCAAGTTCTAACACTATGTACTCTGGTTTTATATGAGCCCATTAGATTGTCCTAGTTGCTTAGACTCTAAAGATTATGTTCTTTTGTCATCCTCGCCTAACTACCTGAGGTTGTCCTCTGACATTGTTTATGTAGGAAGATGCCTAGAGGTCGAGGATGAGGTAGGGGATGCGAGAGAGGTGGTGGCGGTAGCCCTCCTCCTAGTTCCCCTCTTTTGAGTCCTCAGGAAAGCGAGAGTCAAAATCAAGAGAATCAGAGTCAGCCAAAGTTAGAGGGAGATCACTTGCGTCATTTGCTTGAGGAGGTCCTTGCTTGCCTAGGCCCTAGATAGGAGGTTGATCCACAGGTGGAGAGAGAAAGAGAAAGGTCTCCTAGGAGAAGAGAGATTATAGCAAAGCAAGATGTCAGGTGGTAGGTCGAATTGGTCTCTGGAGCTAGAATAGCGGTAGAATCCCTTGTGTATGGTTGTGGTTTGAGGATTGGTTCTCTCTTTACCACGGTGGATCTTTGCATCATACCCTTAGGATACTGTGATATAGTGTTGGGTATGGATTGGTTAGATGCTCATCGAGCTGTGATAGATTGTCAGCATAAGTCAGTGTGGTGTTTGGATGATTTAGGTAGCGAGGTAGAGGTAGTTGGCATTCAGAGGCCCATCTCCTTGCATATGATTTCTACCATGCAGCTAATGAGATGTATGCATTAGGGTTGCCAATTGTTTGCCGTGACGATTAATGATTTGGAGTTAGGGGAGAGTCAAGAGGTGTCCCTTGATGATCATCCTATCCTTAATAAGTATGCAAATGTCTTTCCCAGTGAGATTATGGGGATGCCACCTAAGCGTGACATTGATTTCAGGATAGATCTTGTTCTGAAGTAGAACCTATCTCGCAAGCTCCATATTAGATGACCACTCAAGAGCTTAAGTAGCTTCGGTTGTAGTTAGAGGAGTTGTCAGCAAAGGGGTTCATTTGTCCTAGTGTCTCTCCTTAGGGAGCACCTACCATTTTTGTGAAGAAAAAGGATAGGTCCCTTCGGTTGTGTGTTGACTATCAGAAGCTGAATAAGGTGACTGTGAAGAACATATATCCCTTGCCATGGATTGATGTCCCCTTTGATCATATTAAGGGCGCTAAGGTATTTTCAAAGATTGACCTAAAGTTGGGGTAGCATCAGTTGCATATCTTAGAGGAAGACATTCATATAATAGCATTTCGCACTCGTTATGAGCACTATGAGTTCAATGTTGTGCTGTTTGGGTTGACAAATGCACTGTCTATGTTTATGAGCCTGATGAATGGTGTATTCTGCACCTATCTCGATAGATTTGCCCTTGTGTTCTTGGATGATATATTGATTTACTCAAGGACTATGGAGGAGCACATGGAGCATTTGCGACATGTTTTGTAGTGTCTGAGAGAGAATCAGTTATATGCAAATTTGGCAAAGTGTGAATTCTTTCAGACAGAGGTGAGATATTTGGGGCATGTTATTTCCAGTGAGGGCATTTCTGTGGATCCTTCGAAGATCCAAGCCATCATAGAATGGCCTGAGCCCACTAATGTGTTAGAGGTTCACAGTTTTATGGGTTTAGTAGGTTATTATCGATGGTTTGTGTAGGTTTTTCAAGGATAGCTCACCCTATCACTTCCCTTTAGAGGAAAGGGAAGAAGTTCATTTGGTCAGAGTAGTGTCAAGTAACCTTCTAGATTCTCAAGGAGCGGTTGACTAGTGCACCCATTTTGGCAGTTCCTAACCCTACCAAAGACTTTGTGGTGTGTACTGATGCATCTTTGGAGGGTCTAGGAGCAATTTTAATGTAGGATGGTCACATGATAGCCTATGAGTCTTGTAAACTTAAGGATCATGAGTTGAACTATCTCACACATGATTTGGAGTTAGCCGTTGTCATGTATGCCTTGGTGAAATGGAGACATTTCCTATTGGGGTATCGGTTTGAACTACATAGTGATCACCATAGTTTATAGTACATATTCACATACCCAAACCTGAATGCTAGGCAGAGGCAGTGGATGGAGTTCCTCTATGAGTATGATTTTGAGGTGAAGTATATCTAGGGTAAGGAGAATGTTATGGAAGACGCTCTTAGTCGGTGGAGGCATGAGCTTTCAGCAGTCACTCTTGGAGTGGATTTGAGAGGTCAGATTCTTGTAGCACTTCCTTCCAATAGTTGGTATCAAGAAGTGAAGTTAGAAGTTGAGTTAGGTAGACCCTTGGAGGGTAGATTTGTCAGTTACTCCCTTGAGTCAGATGGTCTCTTGCGATAGTTAGGTCACATCTATGTTCCCCCTTCAGAGGGTCTTCATACCCTATTTATGTCAGAGACACATAGGGCACCCTACTTAGCACATCCTGATGTCAAAAAGATGCACGCAGACCTCCATCAATTATATTTTTGGGTCAAAATGAAGAGGGATATTGCTAATTTTGTCTTGAGGTGTCTAAAGTGTTAGAAGGTTAAGGAAAAACATCAGCACCCCACAGGTCTTCTTCAATTGCATCTTGTTCCAGAATGGAAATGGGACATCATTTCAGTAGACTTTATAGTCAGTTTACCTGTATCCTCTTGTCATCATGATGCCATTATGGTCACCGTGGATAGGTTGACTAAAGTGGCACACTTCTCTCCTATTCAGTTTTCATATAATGCATCTTCTGTGGCTAGAATCTTCATGGAGGACATAGTTAGATTGCATGGGATTCATCACAAGATCATCTCCGATATGGATCCAACATTCACTTTAGCACTTTGGATGTCCTTATAGCAAGTGTTGGGAACTCAGTTGAACTTTAGTTCATCTTACCATCTAGAGACTAATGGGCAGACTGAGAGGGTTAATCAGGTCCTCAATGATATGCTCAGGATGTATGTCATGGATCAACAGACTCACTAGGAAGATTATGTTGGTATGTGGCGACTGATCATGCAAGAACTATACATAATTTATGTATCCTTGTTGGGGTTTGGGGGTGATAGCCCCTGAGAAGCACGATCGAAGTTGGTTGTTAATTTTTTGTTAACTGACAAAAGAAAAATGACATTACAAAACCCTAATTCTAGAAGATTCCAAAAAGCTTGTTATAAGTGGCTGGGATGTATGTTACAGCGGTGGAGTTCATGAGATTGTAATCTATTTTGCATTGGATAATAAAATCATTGGATGGCTGAGTTTTTGTGGATGTAGCCCATATTGGGTGAACCATGTTAAATTTCTATGTTGATCTCTTTTGTGTTATTCTTCATTGTTATATTTAGGTTCTTAATCTGGATATAATTGTTATTGTTTATTGCTCTAATCTTCCCTAACCCTAACAATTGGTATCAAAGTGAGGTTGTGTTTGATTATTGTCTGTATGAAGGTCTCACAATTGAGTGGGAGTCTCACAGTTAAGTGGGAGCAATGGTGGATGAGGGTAAATTGAAGGTAGATAAATTTAATGGACAGAACTATCAATTATGGAAGATTCAAATGGAGGATTATCTCTATCAAAAGGATTTATGGAGGCTGTTGGAAGGAATAGCCAAGAAATCAGTAGTAATGACTGATGAGGATTAAGAACTTTTGGATAGAAAGGTACTAGGAACCATTTGGTTGTGCCTGTCACCATCTGTGGCATTCAATATTACAGAAATGAAGACAAAAAGTGAACTGATGAAAGCTTGTTGGAATTAGGGCTGACAATTGAGAGGGGGGGTGAATCAGTTGTCTTAAAACTTTAAAGCTTGTTGTAGTTAATTCTTCTTTACCACTTCTTAACAGATTAATCATGAAATGAAAGAATCAATAACACATAAGAAGAAACACAAATAACACACTTGACAACAATAATTTTAATGTGGAAACCCGGTTATGGGAAAAACCACTGTGGGGGTTAACCCACAAAGATTATAATCTGTTAAAAGTATTATAATAGGGGAAGGCACATGCCTTCGGGCTCACTGCCCAGAGCTCACTGCTCAAGAGAGGCTCACTACCTACAAGAATGATTACAAGAGGATAACAGAATGTTTTTAATTGATGAGTAGCATCTATCAATGCAAAGATTCAATTCCAGTTAAGAACAGAATACTGATCTTACATACTTCATCTTCACTTCTACCCTGTTGACTGTTCTACCATAATCCGTACCTTAGATCTTTTCTCTTTCACACTTCTATTTTCCCTTTTCACACTTACTCCATTATTGCACACCACACACACACCAATACACTTGAATCTATTGGCTATATATATCTTTCTCAAGAAATTCAATCACTTTTCTGTCGGCCTTATGAAGAACTTAACAAACAACACAAGTAATCTGTTCTGTCAGCTGAATCCATACACCAATATTGATGCGTTACTAGAAATAACACTTGCAGTTCACCATATATGTTAGTCACTAACATTATATCCCATACACAACTCACCAAAATACTTCTACTAGATCTGCACAAGGATCTAACACAAGTTAGCCTGTTCTTGACTGAACTATTCTGTCATATTAGGACCCGGTACTCAGATGCTCATAACTTTTAATCCCTTTGTCACTGGAGGGTAAAATCTTAGATTTGGATTCTCCTAACATTCCTCTATACTCCCTTAGATTTGCAACACATAATAATTAACTGGAGAGATCTACTGACCAAAATACTGAACTTTGCCATATACCTTGTTCCTGTCTATCCGGACTTGATAAATCTTGGAACTGACATCCGATATGATCTAATACTCCACTTTGGATGTGTGGAATGGACTTAGTTGCCATTAATGACAAAACATAACATGCTTTCCAGTGTCTCATTCCAACAATCTCCCCCTTTGGCATTGATGGCAACACTTAGTGAAAAATAACTAAGTGTCATGACTGACTCCCCCTATTGTGTACACTTATATATTCTTCCACTGCTCCCCCTTTGATGGATTCTTCATTTTCTTTAATTTTTCACTGTCTCTCACTCCCCCTTTGACATCAATGGCAAAGGATGGGATCCACAAACCAAAATTTACACAAGAAACCTATATACAAGGCCGCATATGTATAAATAATCCATGTATTATATTTACATGAACTTGAGAATATCTGCAAAGGTATTTTCAACTGCATAAGTTCAGAGGGCCAACTTCTTATCATGCCATCCAAAATTGATATGTGCTCACTTAGTAGGAATGCCAGTGATTCTACTTTCTTCAGATCTGAAGGATCACCTTTCTGGACTACAACTTGAGCTTCTGATAAAGTAGTAAACATTGTTTCTAACTTGGGGGCAATCAATCCCTGGAGCTCACACATTCTCTCCACAATATTGCTCTTTTCTTTAACAAGTTTCTTTATTTCATCAGTCAGGCTAATTACTTGACACTCCTAACTTACCGAAGAAATTGTTAGAGGATCAAAATTTTGAGATAGGTTCAATAATGTTTGTTCTTGCTCTTTTATCTTCTTCTCAATATCCTTAATAACTTTGGGCCAAGATAGAAAAAAATTGTATATATCATCTTTGTCATTAAGAGCATATTGAATACTCTTTATACTGATATCAAGTACTTTTCTATCATTCCTCATTAGGCCCTTTAGGTCACTAAATCTTTTATCCAAAAATTCATTCTGGACTTTAATCTCTGCATACTTCTTAAAGGACTCAAAGTGTGTACTTACAGAATTTATAAGGCTCTTCATATTTCTGGAGGGAGAATCAGATAGATTCTTCTAGAAAGTTGGCATTATCTTCTCCAATATACCAGATGCAAGAATTAATAGCTCACTATCCTCTATGTGAGATTTCAATATCTTTTCACTTGCCTTGGCTTGTGTGAAAGATGTTATTTTCATCATTTGGACTAGAGAGAGAGTATCCAAGTTGATTGGTCCTTGAATAAGTTTTGGTTCATCAAACTCTAGCATTTCTTTGCTCAGAAAACTCTTCATTACATTTGCAGTGTCTCTTGCCACAATTTTTAGACCACTTTTTTTTCCTGGAGTTTTCTCAGTGTTAGTATTAGGACTATTTAGTTTGGATGCATCAACATTTGTACCATCTTCTTCTGCTTTATCTTACTTACCCTTGACTTCTTCTTCTTCCTTTTGTTGTGAGTCAACTTCAGTGGGAATTTCAGTTTCCATGTTTGTTTCTGTGTTAACTCCATTTGTTTGATCCTGAGTATCCTGTTTGTCTTCAGCCTCTTCTAATTTCTAATCCTAATTCTTCTCAGAGTCATCTTGAGTGAGACTTAGTGTCTCCACATAGGTTTTCTCTAGAGGATTTAAGTATCATTTTGGTCATCATTTCCCTTTCTAGTCTCTTCTTTTGAAGTTTCCTATTCCAGAACTGAAGCATTGCCTTCCTCAACTTGTTCCTTTGAAGCAACATAATATTTATATTTATATAGGGCCTTCTTAAAAGTTTCCTCTGTTTCCTTTACAAATTCCTTAATTTTACCAAGCATTAGCTTGTTCTTCCAGATCTTTCTTCTAAATTTCTCCTTCACTTCCTTAAGGATTTTATTTTCTTCCCTTCTGGTTATTATTGGACACAAGGTGGAGAGGATATGTTCTCTAAGTTCTAGGTCTTTAGCCTTGGTGGCTTCCTTCCTCATCTCTAGTATATTCCTTAAACTTTTAGGAATTTCTTGAAAAATCTCTAGTAGAGCTCTATTGAATTTATTCAAGTACATGATGGTGGCATCCTCCAAGATTTTCTTATTTGCTTTATCAAAACTATTATAATATTCTCTAATAGGCCTTAGATTTCCATGAACAGTAATTGTTATTACAATTTCATCAACTGTCATAGCAACCTTACCAGTCTCTTGCTTTTTACTTGCCTTTTTACTTCCGGAAGGCTGGTCCTCAAAAACATTTGAAATCTTGGCTTTCTCAGATCTTATCTCTTTAACTTCTTCATCTGTTTCTATCCCCTCATCATCTTTTGTGCTCATATACACTCTTGTGGACTTTGTTTTCTTTCTCTTTCTTTCTTCACCGAATGGTCTGGCTTCTAGTGTCTTAATGGGAATGGAATTTGATTGCTTAGAAACAGTTGCAGAACTTGTTTTTCTTGATGAGCTAGGTGTGACTTTCAGAGTAGCTACTGGTTCACTTTCTGCCCTCTCTTCCGAAGCTTGCTCAGTTCTTCTCTTCATCTTTCCACTTCCTTCTTTGTTCTTTCTCACAACTTCTTTTGTGATGCCAATGCTTTCAACATACATTTCAACTTGCCTCTGAGCTTTTCTCTTGGTCTCTGGTTGCCTGAGCTCAACATGCAATTTTAGACTTAGCTCCTTATACGTTCCAAATCTTTTGACAGAGGTGTCTTTTGATTTTCTCAGGAGAGGTTGAGCATACATGTCCAAAATCTTCTCATCAACCTCATATCCCATAGGCACAATCCATACAATTTTGGGTTCCACAGCCTCCATTAGGCACTGATCAGTGTCAACCATAAAACATATTTCATCTTTATACTTTTCCACAACTGACTTAGGAATTCTCTCCCTTGCATGCATCATACTCTAAAAATTCTTAAAGTATCCCCAAATTGTAGTTTTCTGTGCATTAGAATCTCCAATACTGAGTAGATGATCTCTTATTTGCCATGCAACTGGCCTGTCATTTGTCTAGTGCACACCTTGTACTCTATGGACTTAATTCATAAAATAGAAAAACAAACATATAACTAGGGAACCATATTTGAAGGTATTTTTCTTATCCTTCTTGAGTTTTCTCAAATTTTCAATCAGTTGGTTTTGTAGCAGCTCACATAGGTCATAATCTATATTCTCTTTTAACATGTGATATGTTGCATATATGGCAGTTCTGGAGATAGAATTCTTCCTGTTGGAGTGATAAATCTTATCGCCAATCACCATGGAAGAAAACTTAACATCTAGTTCTATAATGTCATTTATGGTCACTGCCCTCTTGCCAAAATTTGCACTGGTTGCATCTGTAACAGTTTGGTTTTTCACAAATTTCAACATGGGTAATCCACTGATTGAATTTAACCCAGTCACAATCCTAATAACATCCTTGGTAATCTTGAATGGTTTTAACAACCATATGAATTCATCATGCATTCAGCTCAAGATGTATCAAACCCACTCATTCTCATCAAATGTCAGAAATTTAATGACTTGTAGAAAATGTTTGCTCTCTAGGGTTTTGAATTTCGGTTTCAGATCATAATTATCATTTGTTAGATGGTTTTCAAACAATTCTAGTAATCTTAGATTTCCAAATTCATCAATATTACAATGGATTATGTTGTAATATCTTTGACATATAGTACACCATATGGGACACCAGAAAAAGCACCTAACGGTTTAACTTCAACTAACTTGCATGGATGCTTCTTAAATTTTGGTCGGGGCCTTTTAGTAACATCAATAACTAGAGTAGTCATTGCAAAAGATTACAAATTCAAAGCTTCATAGATAAATACCTTTTTCTTTCATGGAGTTAGGGTTAGCTGACAAATTTGTTTGTCACACTTCAAATCCTTGAAATCTTAGCTCAGATGCTCTTCTTCTTTCTTTATTCTATTGCAAAGTGATTCAAATGAAGGATGAATGACATTTTTATGCTCTGAAAGACCTAATTTGTCTTTGTTATAAATTCTCTGCCCTAACACATCTAGTTACACTATATCTTAACCTTTAATTGCTCCACAAATCGTTAAATCCACTTCTTTTCTTCTAGAAATCCTTTCAAATGATCTGTAGTAACCCAAATTATCTTTTCCCATCATTCTAGATTCAAGAACCCACTTACTGGATGGGGGAATTTGATTTTCAATGTAGTTCTCCCTAAGCTAGAGCTCCTAATTCAATTCCCAGAGGAATTATCAATACCAGATTTCGGTGGGGACCCATTACTATTATTCATAATTCTTTTCTTGACCCATGTCTTGCTCATTTCATTCTTGATCTCATTCACATGAATTTTTCCTTTGCCTTTATCTTGTCTCTGCTCATCCAATTTTCTATTTACCAGACCTCTTCTTTCATTAATCCTACTTCTATAGAATCTTACAATATGACCAAATTTATTGCAATTGAGGCACACAATATTTTTTTGGTTATATACTTGATTTGATCTTGATCTGCACTGATTAGCCATGTGTCCAAATCCATTGCAAGAAAAATAGTATCCATTGAAAGAATTGCCATTTCCTTTATTGTTAGGGTTATTCATTATCATACTTCTACATTCATTGGATCTGTGACCATACCTCTTTCACTTGAAGCGTTGACTGGAGAAGGATGGATCACTTTGATTTACTCTGCTTCTATACTAAGTAGCTCTATGACCAAATTTATTGCAATTGAAACAATTTCTATTAAATGATGGATATATTTGAGCATTATGCTGTCTTACCAAAGGTCTTCTAGGTCTATTTCTCCTATTCCTTGATTGAGAGTTTTTTATCCAGATCCAGAGCTTTCACCTTTCTCATACCCAAGACCATGCTTATCATCAACCTTCTTCTAATACTCAAGTATTGCTTCAAGTTTAGCTGAGCTTATTTTGAACTTTTCCTTGTATTCATTTGCAACATCTAGGTCATGTCTGAGAATGACAATTTGCCTTTCAAGTTCTCTTTCATTGTCTCTGCTTTCTTGTAGATCAGACTCTAGATGGCCAACTATTCTGTCCAATCTATAGCATTCTTCAGTTCTTTCTTTTAGAGTTTGATTCAAGTCTTCTTTAGTCTTCTTCCTTTGCTCAATTTCTTTGGTTAGCCTCATTACCCCAGATTCCATCTCATGTTTTAGAACAGAAACTTCTTTTGTCAACTTCTCACATTCCTTTGTTTTTTCTTCCAAAGCCTCATTCATGCCATTTTCTTCAGTAAGATTAGCTAGCTGATGAAGTAGTTCCTTTGTTTTTTCCAATGATTTCTTTAATTTATCTTTTAGCAAGTCAATGCAATCATCAACATCCTTAAGGTTTTCTTTCAAGTCATCTACTTTTGCTTTGCTCTGATCAAGATCTTCTAGAGCTAATTGAAGTTGTTCTCTGAGTGAACCATTGTAACTCTTGTTAGATCTAGGGCACACAACTGAGAAGGGGGGTGAATCAGTTGTACAAAAACTTGCTTTTACTTCAAACACTTGATTCTTCTTTATTAGTTAACAGCATATCAATTAACCATTCATGAAAGCAGAAAGCATAAACACTGGAGTAGATAAACATCAACACATTAGACACCAAGATTTTTGATGTGGAAAACCTAGTTAAGGGAAAAACCATGGGGTGATTAACCCAAGGATTATTCTCTGTTAGAAGAATAAGAAAAAAAGAATGGCACATGCCAATTAGGGCTCACTGCTCGAGCACATTGCTCACAAGGAGGCACACTGCCTACAAGAGACACACTGTCTACAAGATCATAAGTATCACAATCTTGAATTGGAGAATGACATCTTTACCATGTTTGGAACAATTCCATTTAAGCCTGAAACACTTTTGCTCTGCCTTTTGCTCTTTCGTTATACCACACACATCTGCTCCACAACACACATCAAAATGAGCTCACAAGCCTTTATTTATACAAGACATTGACTTAGGAACAATCATCTAAGTCGGCAATCAATCATAAGAACATTCGCAAGATGAATAACACATCTAGTCGGCCACCACAAGAACATTCGTAAGATGAACAACTCATCCGGTCGGCTGGTCTAAAAAGAACTTCATCCGGAAGAATATCTTCAATTCTGGGCTCTACCACCAATGCGGACCAATCAACACAACCTCAATATGATCCAAGAACCTTCACAGGCTTGCCTGAATGACCAGGTACATCTACACTTCCTCTACTCACTAGAATCTCTTCTCTTCTTCATCTAGAACTTCAAGAACACAATCTATCGCCATTGTCATACTGTAGGAGGTACTTCTGAACCTCCAAACCATGAACAAATTGAGATGACACATCACAAGGACATCCCAAACATTCTTTCCAATCCATAGAATAGGACAATGCACTTTCAGATCTCACCAGACCTTTTTGTAACACTCTGTCACTCCGAAGCATCTCCCGGAACCGGTTCTACTAGATTAATCACAACTTCTTCACATCTTCATGCGGACCTCTGAAATCTTAACTGGATCATCTCAAGACTCATATCTACAAACCCTTTAATCCGTATCCTCTAATACTCAACCTATTGAGTACTTTTGCTTTCTTCTCATCACTGTTCTTCACTATTCCTGATTGAGACTAATTTTCTCAATATCCTCAGCATACAACTCATCCAATCCTTCTTGTCAATGCAATATGTTGACATCAATGACAACACTAGTTCACCTCATACTTGCAACAAATCTCCCCCTTTGTCATTGATGGCAACATATGATGTGAAAAACCATCAAGACAAGAGCTTCTCCTTTCTGTCACAGCTCCACCTATCAACAACAACTCTTCACATGTCTTCTCTTCCTTTACTGCTCCCCTTTGATTGTCAACCACTTGTTTTTGACATGTCTTCTCTCCCTTTTTGACATCAATGGCAAAAGGCTCATACTTACACTTCTAACATATCAGAATCATACTAGCTGCTCCCTCTTAGTAGCAGCTCCCTATCATCAATCTGGATCACAAGATATGACTGTGATATCCACCGGACTGATGCACATCAGTGCATCCTAGTTCATCACCAGAGGGGCCATGACCCCTAACTTCTCCCAGAGATACTCAAAAGAGTCCTTGGGAAGAGGTTTAGTAAAGATATCTACAATCTGATCCTTGGAGGGTACATACTCCAATCTGACTTCATCCTTGTTCACTTGCTCTCTTAGAAAGTGAAACTTGATAGATATGTGCTTGGTCTTAGAATGCAACACCGGATTCTTAGAAATATTTATTGCACTTGAATTATCATAGAAAATGGTGATAGGCTCCTCATATTGTACTTTAATGTCTCTTAACATCTGCTTCATCCATAAGATTTGAGTGCAACTACTTGCTGCTGCAATGTATTCTGCTTCAGTTGTAGACAAGGATATTGCCTCTTGTTTCTTTCTTATCCAAGAAACCAACCTTTTTCCCAAAAAGAATGCTCCTCCACTTGTACTCTTCCAGTCATCTACATCTCCTGCCCAATCTACATTTGTATATGCATGAAGAGAGAAATCATGATCTCTAGGATACCATAGACCATACTCAACTGTCCCCTTTAGATATCTAAAAATTCTTTTGATTGCCATAACATGAGATTCTATCGGATCAGCCTGGAATCTAGCCACAAGACCAACAGCCTGCATTATATCTGGTCTAGTTTGAGTGAGATACAATAAACCTCCAATCATTGATCTGTACTTGGTCTGATCTGTCTTAGGAGAGTCATCATCTTTGCTCAACTTACATCTAGTTGCCATAGGAGTGTTCATTGGCTTTGAATCTTCCATACCAAATTTCCTCAACAATTCTTTCACATATTTGGTCTGAGAGATAAAGATGCCTTTCTCTGTCTGAGTAATTTGCAGACCCAAGAAGAAATTCATTTCACCAAGCATTGACATTTCAAACTCACTTTTCATTTGATTTGCAAAGGTTTTACACATACTATTTTTTCCTCCAAAGATGATATCATCAACAAATACTTCAACAATCAAGATGTTTTCCTTATCTATTTGGAAATATAGATTACTATCAATAGTACCTTTGTTGAAACCAATCTGCACAAGATGCTTATCCAACCTTTCATACCATGCTCTTGGGGCTTGCTTCAATCCATACAATGCTTTCTTCAACTTGCAGACCATGTCATCATTATCAGACAATTGAAATCCATCTGGTTGTTCAATGTAAACTTCTTCTTCTAGATCACCATTTAGGAAGGTAGACTTGACATCCATCTAATATACCTTGAAGTCTTTGAAGGTAGCAAATGCAAGAAATAATCTGACTGCTTCAATTCTTGCCACCAGAGAAAAGGTTTCTTCAAAATCAATTCCTTCTATTTGAGAGTAGCCTTTGCAGACCAATCTAGCTTTATTTATGATTACTTCACAAACTTCATTTAGTTTGTTCCAGAAGACCCATTTCGTTCCAATCACATTTTTGTTTCTAGGTCTAGGAACAAGATCCTAAGTATGATTTTTCTCAATTTGCATCAATTCCTGCTCCATTGCTTTGGTCCAGTTTTCATCATTGCAAGCTTCATTAATTGTCTTAGGTTCAATCTTTGAAATTAGACAACATTCATTTGAATCTTGAGCAATTCTTCTCCTTGTTTGTACCCCTTTGCTTTTATCACCTATGATCTGATCTTCAGAATGATTTAGAGTTACATACCTTGGAACTTTGGGAGTTTCTTGCACTACTGTTTCTTGACCAGGCTCATTCAGACAAACCTCTTCTTCCTGATTTACCGGATCAGTCTGTATCTGAATTTCAGAGGAGGATTGAGCTCCTTGCACCAGAGAATCATTCTGATCATCTTCATCACATTCATAGAATCTTGAGGGCTTCTCAATTCCTTCATCAACCTTCACATTTGTACTTTCTATCATCTTTCTCAATCTCTTATTGTAACACCAGTATGCTTTGCTTTGAGTGGAGTAACCCAAGAAAATTCTTTCATCACTTCTAGCATCAAACTTTCCTAGATCTTCATCTCTTTTGATATAACACTTGCTACCAAATACTCTAAAATATCTCATAGTAGGAGTTACACCAAACCAAAGTTCATAAGGAGTCTTACCAGTATTGCTTTTGATTTGAACTCGATTAAGAGTGTAGACTGTAGTGTTGACAGCTTCTCTCCAAAACATTAGGGGAACATTTTCTTCCATCATCATTGTCCTAGATGCTTCCTGGATGGTCCAGTTCTTTCTCTCAACTACTCCATTCTACTATGGAGTCCTAGGAGCAGACAATTGTCTCTTTATACCATGCTTCTCACAAAAGTCTATGAATTCACTGGATGTGAATTCTCCACCTCTATCAGACCACAGACATTTCAGTTTCAAACCAGTTTGATTCTCTACCATGGCTTTGAAGATTTTGAACTTCTCAAGGGCTTTTGATTTCTCTTTTAGGAAGGTGACCCACATCATCTGGGAATGATCATCAATTAGTACCATGAAATATCTATCACCTTACATACTCTTGATTCTTGTCGGACCACATAGATCAGTATGGACTAATTCCAGTAATCTGATAGTGGACTAATCCTTGCTTTTGAAAGAGACTCTGCTCTATTTACCTAGCTGACATTCTTTGCACAAACTATTTGTAGGTTTCACCAATTTAGGAAGATCTCTTATAGCCTGAGTATTTCTTATCTTGATGATGCTATCAAAATTCACATGACACATCCTTCTATGCCATAACCAACTCTGATCAACTTGAACAAACAAACAACTTATATTAGAACCAACTAGATGGAAGATATTACCTTTTGTTTGAGTACCGGATGCAATTTCAGTTCCGATGCTTGCAAAGATCCTGCATCTTCCATTCTTGAACTGGAGATCATAGCCTTTGTCCACCAACTGACCAACACTGAGAAGATTGTGCTTCAATCCTTCAACATATAGTAAATTACCGGTTTTTCTCTTTCCATCAAAAGAAATAGTTCCCCTACCTCTGATTCTACTAGCAGAATTGTCACCAAACTTTACCATTCCTCCTTCATACCTTTCCAAATCTAAGAACTTGTTCTTGTCACTAGTCATATGGTGAGACCATCCACTGTCAATAACCCAATCATCCTTTTCTTCAACTTGGGCAGCCAAAGCTCTTTCTACAACCTCAAGATTGACAGATTCAGAGGATATTGAATCTTCTTCCTTGATGGCAATAAATACCCATTCATTTCTAGATTTGCTTCCTATTTCTGATTCATCTGTTACTCCTTCATTATCATCTTCTTCATGAACATAATAACAGTTCTTTTGGAACCTTTGTCTGTTAGCATTTAACCTTGTAGATCTTTCCGGACATCTTGAAGCAAAATGACCAATCTTATTGCAGTTGAAGCACTTATAGGGTAGTTTTTCTTCATACTTACCAGATCCTCTTGGCAGTCTCTTTGCAATGAGGGCTTCAAGTTTCTGCTTCTTCCTCTTCCATGTCTTTACTTGCTTGATCATACCATGACAGTTTTCTTGAAGAGTTCTCTCCCGGATCAAATCTTTATTTGCCTTTCACATAGGCAGTGGCTTTGAATGCAGATTTAGTCTTGGGGTGATCATCTCCGAACTCAGTGATTTCAAATGCAGCTAGTTTGCTAGCCAATTGCTCTCTTGTGACAGTTGTATGGGCTCTGAATTCATCAATGGTAGCAACCTTGATTTTGTAGGCAGCAGGAAGGGATCTACAAATTTTGCAAACAATTTCATTTTCATCCAAAACTCCGCCAGCATTCCTGATTCCACAAACCAGCTCATTCACTCTTGGCATAAAGGTAGTGATATTTTCATCATCTCTCATCTTCAATCTTTCAAATTTCCTTTTCAGTCTTTGCAACCTTGCACTCTTAACAAACTCATCTCCTTCATGCAGAAGTTCCAGTTTAACCCAAATCTCATATGCAGTTGGTAGGTCAATGACATTTGAGAGTTCTAGATCATTCAATGCGCTTAGAAGAGCTTCTTTGGTCTGCAAATTGTTTTCAACATTTGTGATTTCATTCAGAGTTGACGGACCACCCTGTGGAGGTACACAGGGTTTTGAAACCATGGTCAAGTATGCTTTTCCCATACATTCCAAGTGACATTTCATGTGACCTTTCCAGAGAGTGAAGTTGGTTCCATCGAACTTTGGACTATCCTTCTTGTATGACGACATCCTGGATTTCCTCAAGTGGTTAAGCTCCTTTCAGAGGAACTTAGCTCTGATACCAATTGTTAGATCTAGGGCACACAACTAAGAGGGGGGGTGAATCAGTTGTACAAAAACTTGCTTTAACTTCAAACACTTGATTCTTCTTTATTAGTTAACTGCATATCAGTTAACCATTCATGAAAGCAGAAAGCATAAACACCGGAGTAGATAAACATCAACACATTAGACACCAAGATTTTTGACATGGAAAACCCCGTTAAGGGAGAAACCACGGGGTGATTAACCCAAGGATTATTCTCTGTTAGAAGAATAAGAAAAAAAGAATGGCACATGCCAATTAGGGCTCACTGCCCGAGCACACTGCTCACAAGGAGGCACACTGCCTACAAGAGACACACTGTCTACAAGATCATAAGTATCACAATCTTGAACTCAAGAATGACATCTTTACCATGTCTGGATCAGTTCCATTTAAGCCAAAAACACTTCTGCTCTACCTTTCGCTCTTTCACTATACCACACTCATCCGCTCCACAACACACATCAAAATGAGCTCACAAACCTTTATTTATACAAGACATCGACTTAGGAACAATCATCTAAGTCAGCAATCAATCATAAGAACATTCGCAAGATGAATAACACATCCAGTCAGCCACCACAAGAACATTCGCAGGATGAACAACTCATCCTGTCAGCTAGTCTGAAAAAGAACTTCATCCGGAAGAATATTTTCAATTCCAGGCTCTACCACCAATGTGGACCAATCAACACAACCTCAACATGATCCAAGAACCTTCACAAGCTTGCCTGAATGACCAGGTACATCCACACTTCCTCTACTCACTGTAATCTCTTCTCTTCTTCATCTGAAACTTCAAGAACACAGTCTATTGCCACTGTCATACTGCAAGAGGTTCTTCTGGACCTCCAAACAATGAACAAATCGAGATGACACATCACAAGGACATCCCAAACATTCTGTCCAATCCGCAGAATAGGACAATGCACTTCCGGATCTCACCAGACCTTTTTGTAACACTCTGTCACTCCAGAGCATCTCCCAGAACCAGTTCTACTAGATCAATCACAACTTCTTCACATCTTCATGCAGACCTCTGAAATCTTAATTGGATCATCTCAAGACTCATATCTACAAACCCTTTAATCTGCATCCTCTGATACTCAACCTATTGAGTACTTTTGCCTTCTTCTCATCACTGTTCTTCATTGTTCTTGATTGAGACTAATTTTCTCAATATCCTCAGCATACAGCTCATCCAATCATTGTTGTCAATGCAATATGTTGACATCAATGACAACACTAGTTCACCTCATACTTGCAACAATTCCTTCCCAGGTCTTCCTCAAGCTGTTAGGCTTCTTTCAAGGAACTTTTCTCTGATACCAATTGTTGGAATTAGGGCTGACAACTAAGAGGGGGGTGAATTAGTTGTCTTAAAACTTTAAAGCTTGTTGCAATTAATTCTTCTTTACCACTTCTTAATAGATTAATCATGAAAAGAAAGAATCAATAACACGAGTAGAAACACAAATAACACACTTGACACCAAGAATTTTAATGTGGTAACCTAGTTAAGGGAAAAACCACGGTGGGGGTTAACCCACAAAGATTATACTCTATTAAAAGTATTACAAAAGGGGAAGACACATGCCTTCTGGCTCACTACCTAGAGCTCACTGCTCAAGAGAGGCTCACTGCCTACAAGAATGATTACAAGATGATAACATAATATTTTGAACTGATGAGTAGCATCTACCAATGTAAAGATTCAATTCTGGTTAAGCATAGAATACTAATCTTACACACTTCATCTTCACTTCTGCTCTATTTTCTACTCTGCCATAATCTGGACCTCAGATATTTTCTCTTTCTCACTTCTATCTGTCATTTTTGCATTTACTCCATTATTCCACAACACACACACACCAATACACTCGAATCCAGTAGCTATATATATTTGCCTCAAGAAATTAAATCACTTTTCTATCAGCCTTATGAACTTAACAAACAACACAAGTACTCTGTTCTATCAGCTAAATCCATACACCAATATTGATGCATACTAGAAAAAACACTTGCAGGTCACCATATATGTTGGCTACTAACATTATATCCCATACGTAACTCACCAAAATACTTCTACTAGATCCGCACAAGGATCTAACACAAGTTGGCCTATTCTTGACTAAACTATTATGTCATATTAGGACCCAGTAGTCAGATGCTCATAACTTTTAATCGCTTTATCACCAGAGGCTAAAATCTTGGATTTGGATTGTCGTGACATTCCTCTATACTCTCTCATATTCACAACACATAATGATTAATTGGAGAGATTTGCTAACCAAAATACTGAACTCTGCCATATACCCTATTCATGTCTATCCAGACTTGACAAATCTTGGAATTGACTTTCGGTATGATCTGATACTGCATTGTGGATGTGTGGAATGGACTTAGTTGCCATCAATGACAACACATGACATGCTTTGAAGTGTCTCATGCCAACAAATCTTTGGCCAAATTGTATGAAAAACCCTTAGTCTCTAATAAGGTATTTCTTATGAAGCATTTGTTTAATCTAAAAAAGATTGAAGGTGGATCTATGTCAAATCATTTAAATGAGTTTAATATGATTACCAATCAGTTAACTTCTATAAAAGTGAAATTTGATGAAGAGGTGAGGGCTGTCTTGGTTTTATGTTCTTATTTAGAAAGCTAGAATAGCTTGGTAATGATTGTAAGTAACTTTGTCTCCGGTTCAAATACTTTGAAATTTGATGATGTTGTTGATGTTATCCTTAGTGAGGAAATGTGATGGAAAAGCATAAGTGAGAGTTCAACATTGGGTAATGCTTTGACTATAGAGAATATGTGAAGAACAAAGGAGAGAGGAAAAATCCCAACAAATCATGGGAAGTCACAAAGGAAGTCAAAGAAAGGAAGATCTAAATCTAGAAGAAGAATGGATTGTTGGCACTGTGAAAAGCTAGGACACTTGAAGAAGGATTGCTGGTCTTGAAAGTGAAAACAAGGAGAGGGACAACATGATGACAATAAGGAAGCTAATATTGCAAGTAATAAATTACATGATGCTTTACTTTTGTCTTTAGACAATGCTAACGATTCCTGGGTAATAGATTCAGGGGCTTCATTTCATGCCACACCCCATAGGAAATATTTTGTAGATTATGTTCAAGGTGATTTTGGATAGGTATATTTGGGTGATGATGAACCCTATCAAATTGTTGGAAAAGGAAAAATAAAAATCAAGTTACAGAATGGAAATGAATGGTTGCTACAGGAGGTAAGGGATGTTCCAAATTTGAGAAGGAATTTAATCTTTGCAGGACAATTGGGTAGTGAATGATATATAGTTACCTTTTCAGACAAAGTTTAGAAGGTCACTAAAGGTGCATTAGTAGTCGCTAAAGGTGAAAAGGTAGGCACATTGTGTTTGTGTACTGGTAATACTTATTCTACCTTAGTTGCTATAGAAATAGTTGTTAATGAGATAGTTATAGCACTTGCTACAGGGATAGAAATAGAATTATGGCACCATAGACTTGGGCACATGAGTGAGAAAGGGATGAAGATCCTTCACTCCAGAAAGTTGTTACCAGGTTTAAAGTAGATTGACTTGGCATTCTGCAAAAATTGTGTTTATGGAAAACATAAGAGTGAGAAATTAGAGCTTGTGCATTCAGATGTATGGGACCATCTTAGGTATCTTCTCTTTTTTGCACAATTGGAGTCGATTGTTAATTTTTTATTAACTGACAAAGGAAAAATGACGTTGCGAGACCCTAATTCTAGAAGCGTCCAAAAAGTTTGTTATAAGTGGCTAGGATGTATGTTACGGTGGTGGAGCTGACGAGATTGTAATCTGTTTTGTAGTGGATAATAAAATCATTGGATGGCTAAGTTTCTATGGATGTAGCCCATATTGGGTGAACCACGTTAAATTTTTGTGTTATTCCTCATTATTTTATTTGGGTTATTAATCTGCATATAATTTTTAGTGTTTATTGCTATGATCTATCCTAACCCTAATAGATTATTTGTACTTGGTGGAGTTTGCATACAATAATGGGTATCACAGATCTATTGGTATGTCTCATTTTTAGGCTTTGTATGGTCATCCTTGTTAGACCTCACTGAGTTGGGATCGTCTTAAGGACAAAGTTCTCCTAGGACTAGAGATGCTCCAGGAGATGGAGCATTAGGTTGATCATATTAGAGAGCATTTGGTGGTAGCATAGGACAATCAAAGGAAATATGCAGCTGCCCATAGGGTTGATCACCAGTTTTCGGTTGGAGACCGGGTGTTCTTTCAGGTGCATCCACAAAAAAGTCTGATCCATTATGGAAAAGGCTCTAAACTCACACTGCGCTTTGTTGGGCCATTCAAGGTTTTGGAGAGGATTGGTCCTGTTGTATACCATCTTACTTTGCCACCCAGTCTATCGTGCATCCATGATGTATTTCATGTTTCCGTTCTTAGGCCATATTATCCAGATATTTCTCATGTTCTTAACTGGAATGTTTACAGGTAGAGGATGGGTAGCTGGCTTTAGAGCCCATAGGAATTTTTAAGCATAGGAGACTCATCCTCAGGGGTAGAGACGTGGAGCAGGTAAGGGTCCAGTGGGATCCTAATGATGAGGCTTCAACTACCTGGGAGGAAGCATCCTAGATGCGAGAGTTATATCCATACTTGTTTGCAGACTTCTAGGAGTAAGCTTGAGTCTAGGGGGAGGATGTAGTGCCCCTCATTTTTCTTTCTATTAGAGTAATACTTGTTCTATTAGAACTAGACATTATGAAATTTCACTTGATGATAGATTTATTGTTATGATGTTAGTTGATGATACCTTATTGATGACCTACTGCTATGATGACATTTGATGATACTTTTATTACTTGTATTTTATGCTTATGTTATGATTAGTTATGGACTTAATTGACTATGTGGATCAATCTTATTATGTGCATCATGCAATTATCTAATGATATTTCTTATCTAGTTGTTCAGCTACTGGTGGTTATGCATGATGTGGTTACTTGTCTGATGTGTTTTGTGAAAGGGACAGTGTCACATTACTCATGCATGAGTACCCTGCTACCCTGCGATTTCCTTTCATGGTGTGTTTGACTGTATATGTGTGTGTGTGTGTTCGACCATTTTTATTGTTGCAGGTTGCAAGTATCAGACATCAACTCCAGCTGAATTGACAGGTTTGAGCGTGCCTTAAACCCAATGGAAATTGTTGAACAGAGATAACATGTGGTCCCCTAGTTAGCCATCATCCTTGAAAAGGATGAGTATCTAGTTTTTGTACCTTGTTAGTGTTGTTTGTATGGGTGTGATAGTCAGTCACTATTGTTGTGGCCATGCTTTGCAATCATGCATAGTGGTCATATATTATTTGGCATTTGGATTTATCTAGTTAGAATTGTCTGATCAATGCTTTGGTTAATTGTTACATTATAATAAGAATCATTAAGTTAAGAAGGCGCTTTCGATAAATAAATATAAATTCCATAATGTAAATTGTAGTTTATATGGGAAAATATACTATAATGTAATCTAAGGTTAATAAATAATAATAATAATAATGATTTAAATAAAGTGTTATAAAAATGAGAATATAATTGATAAAATTAATATGAAAATAAATAATTATAATTTATCATTATATATATAGCAAATATTGAAATAAATAAATAAAAGTTACATTGTAATGTTATAAATTTAATAAATAGCAAATTGTGAGGGAGTAAAAGATGGAATTTGTTGTCATTAATGGAATTGGGGGCATGAGAATTTGAAATGTATGGAGAGCTTTTTGGAGGAATTGTTTAGATGAAATTAGGGGAATTCTCTTTAAAAATGAATTGGTAGGATTGGGGTTGAGAGGAGGTTGGAGCTACAAGCTGGGATCTGGGAGTAACATCAAATCTTCTACCCTGTCAAGCCAGCAAAACTAGGTTCCTTTGTTACATTTGAAATTTAGCCCACATTGCTATATTATTTGTCTCATATGAATTTGATTTATTTCTCTGCCTACTGATTGTATTTGCTTGAGATTTTCAGAAGCCCTTTTATCATATCCAATTTGTGCATGTCTATATCATTGCACTCTATGGGATGGATGCCCTTGATTATTGTTGAATATCTGTCATAGTGCACATTATAATAGTGCAAGTCTATTTCTTTCAGATCATTTCATTTAGCATCACCAATATACTCAATAATATTGTATCTGTTTAAATGACTAGTGTGAATCTATCTTTTAGATTGTTTCATTTGATATCGCCAATGTTCTCCAGAAGCATATGGTATCAGTTTAATGATGGAAATGATCCACATCTCTCAAATGATTTCTCTTGCAATGGTCTAGGAAAAAAAGACATCTCTTTGAGGTGTCTTTCAATTCATTTTTCTTGTCTATGATTATAGCTTTTTCATACCCACCTACCAGAGCTTCTCCAACCTTAATATCTGACAAAAACTCTCAATTTCATTATGCTTTAGCTGATGTATATTAACTGTTCCAAAGATCCCATTTTTGGTGTAGGCTAGAAGGGATGCTGGCAAAGGTTGCAGATCTATCTTTACATCTGCCAATTACATTTTCTTTAAACTTTCAAAGGCCTTTTCAACAAATCCATAGTATGAGCATCCTGTAATCTTTCCAATTACATTTGCTTGAAAGTATTCACTTCTCCTCAACAAATTCATTTTGTGCAAATCCTGCAATCATTAGAATCCATGAGATAATGTCTCTTTGAGGCATCTGTCAAATAATTCACATACTTTGTCTACTACAAGTTCTAGCTAGCATGTGTCAAAGTTTAGGGTGTCTTCAAAGTCAATCAAACTCATATAATGATCGATTGTAGGCCTAATGTAGTAAGGGTTATACATGCAATTGAAGCATGTCTAGCTCTCATTCACATACATGCGTGGTTGCATGCACCTAGAACCCAAGCCTAGCTTACAATGTTAGAATGTGTTCCTAAGTGCATTATTAATTCAAAAATAAGGAGATCAGCCCTATTAAATCCATCTATGCATATCCAGCGGTCATTGAAATCCATGAGATGCCATCTCTTTGAGGCATTTGTCAGACAGTTCATGATCCTTGTCTATGCACCCAATTTTTTCCCAAAACCTATTCTAAATCTCCCATTTTGGCATACGTTGGCAGAATGCTGGTAAAGGTTGTTGATTTTGGTTTAACACCTCTCAGTTGCATTTTTTTGAAAGTTTCTAATGACCGTTCAATAAATACATTTAATACATAGTCTGAATTAACCAATTTACATGCCTTGTATAAAATCTTTTTAGGTTTCTCTAGAGTAATAGTAATTAGGGATTCCTTAATAAATATTAATATTAGGGTTGGGATTTAAACTATAATGTAAATATTTATCTAAGTTGTATTATACTCTAATGGTTGTATAGTAGTTATTATATTTATATATATATGCATTTGATATGTAAATATAACTATATACTTATATTTTGTTTAAATCTAATAGAATATTAAGGAGGCTCTCAAACTTGGATAATCACAATCTTATGGTCTGGAAGTTAATTATTCTCTTAATAATAGAAATGAGTGTATTTATATTTATGTTTATATCTTTTAGAATTTAACTAAATACAGATTTAATGAATACTCTTATTTAGTTATTTAAATGTAATTTGTTGATCTATCCTTAATATAAACATAAACAAATTACAAGTTATGTTTTGAATTTGATAATATTAATTTACTTGTAATGACATTATTAATTGTGATTCGATATCATCGATTAGTCTTTAAAATAAACATAAATTTATTATAAGTTGGGTTGATGCTAATGATTGCAATTTGCTTCTAATAAGGTTATGAAATTTAATTTATGGGTAATGAGTTATTTATGTTTTCTTGGTCATTATTTTTTTTACATTGACTTGAGTTGTTTAGTCTCTAGAGGCCCAGGATGTTTATGTTTTGATTTCATGTTTTGTGTTAATGATGTTATAAGAGCATGATGTCTCTTGTTTATGTATGAGGGTTTTGGTAAATGATAATGTGAAATGATGTATATTCTGTGTTGTAAATGCATCATGATGAGGTAATAATCTCCTTCAAGGATGTATTGTTTGTTAGTTTAATTGTAATGAACTTGTGTTAAGTATTGTGTTTGATAATGAGAGGACTTTTGTAATCATAAATGAGGTAGTATGTTGTTTATAGTTGTTGTGATTACTTCAACTGGAAGTTTTGGGGCAATGATTTCAGAGTTGCTCCTTGTGATTATGTTTAGTATGCAAGACGGTAATTGCCTTGCATTGTATATGTAAACTTGTCATTATTATGGTAATTGTCTTGGTCGATGGGTAGGGTATTCTAGATGCAGGTAGGGGAGTGGCTTTCAATGTGGGGCTTGTTGAAAATATGTGCCTAAGCAGTGTTGTCATTGATGTCAACATATCCTTGTTTCTATTAGTGTCAACTATATCCTATTTTAATGCCTGTTTAGAAGACTAGATTGTTGAGAATATTGAGAAAATTAATAAGGATCAATGTATATAGACCATATGACTGAGTAGAGGATTGTCTGAAGAAGCTCCAGTTAAGTTTTGAAGGGTTCACATGAAGATTCAAAGAAGCTATGGCCATATGAGTTGAACCAGGTTTGCAATGTTCAAAAGAGATAGAGTGACAGGAAAGAGATCTGGATTGTTCTAGATATGTCAAGTGATGATCTGCAGATCTAGAGACATGTTTGGAAAGTCAATGTGTATCATCCATTCAAGTGGTTGATGGTTTGGAGATCTGCAAGCAATCTTTCTAATGTGACAATCATGGTAGATAGTGTTCTTGAGGTTCCAGAGGAAGATACAAGTGATTTTGATGATTTGAAGGAGTGCAGATGTTTTTTGTTGAATTCAATGTGCTTGTGGAGGTCTCTGGATCATGTGACTGCTATGTTGGAGGTCCGTATTGAAGTTTGAGATCACTATTTGTGTTGATGTCCTTCCTAGTCCTGGTCAACTGGATGATTCAAGTATGTTGTGGATGATCTAAGAGAAATTCTCTAGAGTGTGGCAGGTTGTTGGAGGTAGATTCAAGTCTCAGATATGTTTGGCCGACAGTATAGTGATCTGTGTTAACTCAAGTCGACCTTGATCTTCCAAGGTTGATGAAGCATATAAAGGAGTGTAGTTGAAGTGTGGAAAATCATCCTTGTGCGAAAAAAATTAAATCAAAAGAAAGGATCAAAGGCAGAGTAGAGTAGAGAAGAAGAAGAACAATAAGAGATGTCAAGGATGAAAAATTAGAGAAGAAGTATATGGGGTAGAGCAGAAGTTTTGTAAGCATTTAAATGTGACTGAACCAGACATGAACTAGATGCTATTTATTAGTTAATTCCTTTTGTACTAAACACAAATTTTGTAGGCAGTGAGCCTGAAGGCACGTGCCTTCTCTTTTCATTTAAGTACTTTTAATAGGGTAAATTCTTGTGGGTTAACCCACACCGTGGTTTTCCCTTAACTAGGTTTCCACATAAAAATTCTTGTGTTATGTGTGTTCAATCTATTTCTACTATTGTGTTATTGATTCATGGTTTAATGTTTATCTGATTGAAAGTTGTAAAAGAAGTTTAAAAGCAGAAAAGATTAATATTTTTAGAACAACTGATTCACCCCCCTCTTAGTTGTCTGGACTAATTCCAACAATTAGTATTAGAGCGAGGTTCCTCTAGAAGAAGTTTAACAGCTCGAGGAGATCTAGGATGTCGACTTACAAGAAGGATAGTCCAAGATTCAATGGAACAAATTACTTTGTTTGGAAGAGTCGCATCGAATGCCATTTACAATGCATGGGTGATGCTTATTGGGCAATAACCAAAGATGAATATAAGCCTCCAGAGAAAGGCCCCTCAACTCCAGACTAAGTCAAAGATGTGGAAAATAACCTTTGAGCTAAACAAGCCTTGTTGAGTGCCCTGACTGATTCAGAAATGTCAAATGTCTTTGGACTAAAAACTGCTCCTGAAATTTGGAAGAAGTTGGAGAATCTTTATGAAGGTGATGAATATGTCAAATATGCCAAACTACAAAGTCTAAGAGGAAAATTTGAAAATCTAAGGATGAGTGATGATGTACACATCACAATCTACATGCAAAAGATAAATAAACTTGTGTGTGGTATGAAGTGTGCTGGTGGAACTTTCAAAGAATCAAAAATTGTGGTAAAAGTGCTCAGATCTTTACCTAATTCATACAAACATAAGGTTACTTCTATAGAGGAGATCAAGACTATCTCAAAAGTTACAAGAGATCATCTAGTTGGCAAAATTTCATCTTTTGAATTAAGTGAGTTTGGTGATTCTCTTCCTAAGTCTGAAACTGCATTTAAGGCCAGTGTGTATGGAAAAAAAAGATATGATCTGGATGAAGGCTCTTCAGCAAGGTCAAATAGATTTGGGAAGGCAAGGAAGGATCTTGAAGATGATGAAATTGAGACTACAGATCTTGAAGCTATTATTGCCAAAAGAATACCAAGAGGATTCGATAAGTATGAAGGAAAGCTCCCATTTAAATGTTTTGCTTGTAATAAGATTGGTCATTTTGCCTCAAGATGTCTGGAGAGGTTTTTAAAACTAAACCCTAATAGATATAAAGGTCAAAATAATTGTTACTATGTCCAAAAGGCTAGAGAAGGAGTCACAGATGATGAATTTGATCATGGAGGTGCCACTAAAGATGATTGGGTATTTATTACCATCAAAGAAGAAGATACGATGTCTACTGATTTTGATAACTATGTAAATATGGAAAGTGCCTTAGCTTCTTAGGTTGTTGAAAAGGATGAATGGGTGATTGATAGTGGATGTTCTCATCATATGACTGGTGATAAAAGTAAGTTTGTAAGCTTTGAAAATTATGAAGGTGGATTTGTAAAATTTGGAGACAACTCAGCTGGTAGATTCTGTGGTAGAGGATCAATCTCTTTTGATGGTAAGAATAACACAAATTATGTTTTGTATGTGGAAGGACTGAAACATAATCTTCTCAGTGTTGGATAGTTGGTTGACAAGGGTTATGATCTCTGATTCAAGGATGGTAAATGTAGAATCTTGGAAAGCTCCAAAACTGAAATTACATTTGGTACACAAACTAGAGGTAACATCTTTCAATTAAGTAGTTTTGGTAAAAGTTGTTTGATTGCAAAGATAGATCAGAGTTGGTTGTGGCATAGGAGAATGTGTCATGTGAATTTTGATAACATTGTCAAGATAAGTTCTACTCAGGCTGTCAGAGATCTTCCAAGACTTGTGAAACCTGATAGCATGTGTTGAGAATTTCAATTGGACAAATAGAAAAAAACATCATTCAAAAGTAAAGAACAATTTTCAAGCGGGCGATTAGAACTTGTGCATACTGATCTATGTGGTCCTACTAGAATTAGGAGTATGCAAGGAGACATTTTTTATGTTGTTGATTGATAATTACTCTCAGATGATGTAGGTAACTTTTATAAAAGAAAAATTAGAAGCTCTTGACAAATTCAAAGTGTTCAAAGTTATGGTGGAAAATGAGATTGGTATGAAGACAAAGTGTCTAAGATCCGACAGAGGTGGAGAGTTTACCTCTAGTGAGTTTGATACATTCTATGAAAAGCATGGAATAAAAAGAAAGTTATCTACTCCTAGGACTCCTTAGAAAAATGGAGTTGTGGAAAGAAAGAACTAGACCATTCAAGAAGCTACCAGGACTATGATGATGGAAACAAATGTTCCATAAGTTTATTGGAGAGAAACTGTGAGTATTATTGTTTACACTCTTAACCGGGTGCAGATCAAAGGCAATTCTGGTAAGACTCCTTATGAACTCTAGTTTGGTCATCCTCCTACTGTAAAATATTTTAGAGTTTTTGTTAGTAAGTGTTATATCAAAAGAATGAGGACCTAGGTAAGTTTGAAGCAAGAAGTGATGAAGGAATTTTTCTAGGTTACTCTACTCAAAGCAAAGCAAACCAGTTCTTTAACAAGGGGTTGAAAAAGATTGTTGAAAGTGCTAATATCAGAGTTGATGAGAGCAAAGAAGAATATTCTAGGTCTTGCGGATATGATTCAGATGATCAAGATGAAAATCCAAGTCAAGGAAGGCATATTCAAACCCAGACTCAGATCCAGATTGATCTGGAAAACTTAGTGACTCAAGAGAATAATGTAGAAGTTGAGGAACAAGTTCAAGAACGTAAGGATGAATCATCCTAAAAATTAGATCGTAGGAGACAGAAATAAAGGTGTTCGAACTAGAAGAAGAATTGTTGAAGATAAAGAAGAGATTTGTTTGATTTCAAAGATTGAACCAAAATCAGTAAGTGAAGCCTACAATGATGAAAACTGGTTAAGAGCAATGGAAGAAGAATTAATGCAAATTGAAAAGAATCACACATGGGATCTTGTTTCTAGACCTGAGGACAAAAATGTGATTGGAACTAAATGGGTCTTCTGGAACAAACTAAATGAAGATGGGGAAGTTGTAAGAAACAAAGTAAGGTTATTATGCAAATGATATTCTCAAGTGGAAGGAATTGATTTTGAAGAAACTTTTTCTCTAGTGGCAAGAATAGAGGCAGTCAGATTATTCCTTATATTTGCTGCTTATAAAGATTTCAAGGTCTATCAGATGGATGTCAAGTCAACATTCCTAAATGGATAACTAGAAGAAGAAGTCTATATTGAGCAACCAGAAGGATTTCAGTAGTTTGATCAGAAAGATATGGTCTACAGGTTGAGGAAAACATTATATGGACTCAAACAAACCCCCAGAGCCTAGTATGCAAGATTAGATAATTATCTGTTAAAGCTAGGATATAACAAAGGCACTATTGATAGTAATCTTTACTTCAAGATTGATCATGAGAACATTCTGATTGTTGAAGTATTTGTTGATGATATCATTGTTGGTGGAAATGAGAGCATCTGCAAAACATTTGCTGATCAGATGCAAAGTGAATTCGAGATGTCCATGTTTGGTGAGATGAATTTCTTCTTAGGTCTGTAATCACTCAGTTAGATAAAGGTATCTTCATATCTTAGTCCAAGTATGTGAGATAATTGTTAAAGAAGTTTGGAATGGAAGACTCAAAGCCAGTAAGTACACCTATGGTAACCAGATGCAAGTTGAGTAAAGATGATGACCCCCCTAAGGAAAATTAGAAAAGGTATAGGTTAATGATTGGATGACTACTCTATCTAACTCAGACCAGACCTGATATCATGAATGTAGCTGGATGTGTTGCTAGATTGCAAGCCTATCCTAAAGAATCCCATGTTGTAGTAGTCAAGAGAATTTTTAAATATCTCAAAGGGACAATTGATTATGGATTATGGTATCCAAATGATAATGACTTCACTCTACATGCTTATACAGATGTTGATTGGGTAGGAGATGTGGATGATAGAAAAAGCAATAATGGTGGTGCATTCTTCTTGGGAAGTAGATTGGTTTCTTGGCTAAGCAAAAAGGAGGAGGCAATTTCCCTATCTACAACAGAGGCAGAGTATATAGCAGAAACAAACAATTGTAATCAATTTTTGTGGATGAAGCAAATGTTGAAGGACATTAGAGTTGTGTTTAAGAAGCATGTCACAATCTTCTGTGATAATTCAACTACAATAAGTATCTCAAAGAATCCGGTGTTGCATTCAAAGACAAAAAATATATCCATCAAGTTTCACTTCTTGTGAGAGAAGGTAAATGAGAATGAAGTCAAGTTGGAGTTTGTGTCTTCAAAGGATTAGATTGCAGATATTTTCACTAGGCCTCTTCCCAAGGATACTTTTGAGTATCTTAGAGAGAAGTTAGGGGTTATCACCCCTCCTGATCTAAACCAAGTTGCACTAACATGCATCAGTCTGGTGGAATTCACAGTCATATCTTGTGATCCAGATTGATGTTAAGGAGATACTACTCAGAGGGAGTAGTCAGTATGAAAATTCTGGATCAATCTAAAACAAAAAGGGAGAAATGATTGCAAATATGTGCCCTTTTCCATTGATGTCAAAAGGGTAGATAAGTTCATGTGAAAAACTAGTTGCTGATGAAAAGGGGAGTAGTGAAAAAAGTGATCATAGAAGTGATAAGAGAAAGGGGGAGAAGGTTTTGTCTTGATGGTCAAATTAGTTTTTCCCATCATATGTTTCCATCAATGACAAAGGGAGAGTTTGTTGAAAATATATGCCTAAGCGGTGTTGTCATTGATGTCAACATATTCTTGTTGCTGTTAGTGTCAATTGTATCCTATTTTACTACCTGTATAGAAGACTGGATTGTTGAGGATATTGAGAAAATTAATGAGGATCAATGTATGTAGACCATGTGGCTAAGTAGAGGATTGTCTGAAGAAGCTCCAATTAAGTTTTGAAGGGTTCGCATGAAGATTCAAATAAGCTATGGCCATATGACTTGAACTAGTTTTGGCAGTGTTCAAAAGAGATAGAGTGATAGGAAAGAGGTCCATATTGTTTTGGATATGTCAAGCGATGATCTGCAAATCTAGAGGCATGTTTGGGAAGTTAGTGTGTATCATCCATTCAAGTGGTTCATGGTTTGGAGGTCTGCAATCAATCTTTCTAATGTGATAATCATGGAAGATAGTGTTCTTGAGGTTCCGGACGAAGATGTAAGTGATTCTGATGATTTGAAGGAGTGTGGATGTTTTTGTTGAATTTAATGTGCTTGTGGAGGTCTCTGGATCATGTGACTTCTATATTGGAGGTCCACATTGAAGTTGGAGCTCGCTAATGAAGATTTCCCTCTTGGTGTTGATGTCCTTCCCTATCCTAGCTAACCGGATGATTCAAGTATGTTGCGGAGGATCTTAGAGCAATTCCCTGGAGTGTGGCATGTTACTGGAGGTAGATTCAAGTCTCATATATGTTTCACCAACAGTATAGTGGTCCGTGTTAAGTCAAGCTGACCTTGATGTTTATTCCAAGGTTGATGAAGCATACAAAGGAGTGTAGTTGAAGCGTGGAAAATCATACTTGTGCGAAAACAATAAAATCAAAAGAAAAGATCAAAGGCAGAGTAGATTAGAGAAGAAGTAGAAGAACAAGAGATGTCAAGGATGAAGAATTATAGAAGAAGTATATGGGGCAAAGTAGAAGTTTTGTAAGCATTTCAATGTGACTGAACTAGGCATGAAGTAGATGCTATTTATCAGTTAATTCCTTCTGTACTAAACACAAATTTTGTAGGTAGTGAGCCTCTCTTGAGTAGTGAGCCCAAAGGTATGTGCCTTCTCTTTTCATTTAAGTACTTTTAACAGGGTACAATTCTTATGGGTTAACCCCCACCATGGTTTTTCCTTAACTAGGTTTCCATGTAAAAATTCCTATGTTATGTGTGTTCAATCTATTTCTACTCTTGTGTTATTGATTCATGCTCTAATGTTTATCTAATTGAAAGTTGTAAAATAAGTTTAAAAGTAGAAAAGATTAATATTTGTGGGACAACTGATTCACCCCCCCTCTCAGTTGTCTGGACTAATTCCAATAGGGTCGGGGCCCAAAGTGGCTTTCCAGGGTAACCCATTAAAAGTTGGTAACCAATTGATAACCTAGAATGAATTAGGGGGAAAAGGGTAGATTCCACATTAAACAAGATAATTAGATTCCTCACCCATGCATGTAGTGCTAGTTTAGACTAAGGATGGGATGAGAAGGCCTATTGGCAAAATCAACTTCCTTGTCCCCACGAAAGGAATGTTGGTTCCACATGTGTCACCCTATGGGGCCAGTGTCTAGTGAGAGACTATCAGGGTAACCATAGATGGGGGCCGACAACTAGTGAGAGTCTGTCAGGGTAACCCATGTTAGGAACATGTGATGACACTCTTTCCTATGACAACCTAGCATTCCCTAGTTGTGTTCTCCCCATTCGTTGTGTGAATGCTTTTGAAAGTGATGTTTGAGTTGATTGTGAAGTTCATATTGACTCGTGTTGTATTGGAGTCATGTGTAGTCCTTGCACCTGTTAGCCTACTATCTTCTTGACTATTTTCTATGGTGGGACCTTATGTTATCTCTCAGCATGGGGGGTGGACCTTAGGGTTTCACATGGTTGGGTGGTTGTGCTTTATCTCCATTCATTTCCCTTGCTGTTGTTCATGTGCAAGGAGGATGTATCTCTTATAATAGATTTCAGATCTTGTACCATTTTGAGGAGATAGTTACTTATGTTCATGTTCTAGTCTTGTATATTAGTTGAATCAGGTACTATAATTTTGATGTATACATTCCAATGTAATTGGAAAAGTGATAGTATGAACGATGTGATGTTGTACCTTCATGCAAGGGAATTTGTATATGCAATTGTAGTTCTTTATACATGATCTTGACAATTGCTTACCTAATGATATAATATGGAAATGTATGTGTTTATTCATTTAATGCAATAGATTTAGAATAAATTATTGTTGTTAGTTAACTCATGATGTATGTTTAGTTCTTGTTAATAGGTTATTAGTAATGTAGTCATGGAACCCTAGAAGACAAATCTTATGTTATATGATATGTGTGGATATGATTTATGTTACTTTGTTATTTCTTTCTTTTAAAAAAAAATATCCTTTTTGTATAGCATAGTTGTGTTTGTTCTCCAAGGTTCCTTGGCGAGGCATTACATATGATAATGCAAATGTAGTCTCTTGGCCTAAACAACAACAAGAACATTGTCTTCACCCTTTTTTCCATATTATTCTACACCACAATTTCTACTAGGGTCTAATTGCATGTTTGAAACTCAAAAGCAACTGAACATGACCAAAAGCATAGAGATAAAGTTAAACATGTTATTATTTTATATATTTTAAATAAGGTAATCTATGTTTTATCATTCAAAATTTTCTAAAAATACAAAGAATGGACTTTTACAAAATGAACATCTATGTTTGACACAATAAAATTTGTCTTCCCTTTGGTGTAGATTGACTAAAACATAAAAATACCACAAATAAAATTAAAATATAAATTATATGATTTAAGAAACTTTCATATAGTATGTTAGTAGTGTTTAGGGTAAAGTTGAATTTGTTAATCTTTTAGTGTTTAGATGTTAAAACCTGCCTTTCCACTTAACATTCAAGGATCTAGGGTTGAGTGGCAAGAACTATCATACCCTAGGTCACTGTGAGATGAAGGGAAACTTGGATTAGGGAATTAATTATCAATTATTCCTTGTCCTATGCTCAATTGACCATTAAAACCCTAATTATGTAAATACGACAATAAATTGACAAATTACATAAAAAGCTCTTCCAAACAGGAGTAAAATACTGAATCACAGAATACCTATTTTCGAGGTTATGAAGTGGAATAGTCAAGGAAATTGGAGCTGGCACCCAAGTCCAAGGTACCTGCTTTTTTGTAGAATCCAGACCTCCTTCCGACACTGATCAGCCCTATAACTTCTATTTTCTGAGATTTAGAGGCAGAGGACATTGGAGCGAGCACCCAAGTCCTGGAAGTGCTCCTGTGTCCAACTTTTCTTCAGATCCTAAATCCCTGATGCCTGCTAAGCCTTCTTGCAATTCCACTTTTTCTAGATGCAGCACCTGTAACCTGCAATCACAAGACCTGGTTTGGCACTTGCATCAGTCAAACCCTGGAGGACACTTAAGTCTCCAAATACTGTTGTTAGATAGAGAGTGCATACCCTTGTGAGGTAGAAGTAAAAACCAAAGGAATCAATCATAAAAACACAATATTATGTCACCTTGCAGTGAAGCTCTCATGGAGGAAGATGCTCTTCATGCCATGAGGAGATTGATGCTCAAATCTGCAAATATCAACACACATAACATATAAGTCTGTTCTTGCAACACAATGAAAGCCTTGAATCACCTTGAGAACACAATAGCTTGCTAGTAATCATCTAATTGAAATCTTGTAATCATCTAGTTTACAAATGAATGCCTATGCATGCTTATATATGAAACTATAAACACTCCCACCAAGATTTCCAAAATTCAAACTTACTGTGTTGGCAAAGGGACCTAATAACGGTCACAAAATAACACCTAGAAATTAGGGCTACCCCAAAATAATGTAGGACTAGGGTGTGGGCACCCAAGTCCTCCCCCCTATTTTGGGCAAGGTACAGCTCAAAGGGTCCACCTAGGTCCAATTTGCCATGAAACTTAGGTCTTATTCCATCAGGATGCCAAAATATGAACTAAGATGTCCTAAATGCATACTAAAGACCTGGGAGCTAAACCTTATGAGGGAAAAGCCCCCAAAGGGATGTTTTCTGACATTACATTTAGCCCCCACTTTAATGTATGTATAAACACAAGGCCAATACATGCATTAAAGTAAGGTCACAAACACAACAAACACACCAAGCATGGAGAAGACACGCCAATCACATAGAAAACAAAAATAGGAACACAAAACATGGAGAAGATAGTTACAGTCATGCAGAACATGGAGCAGATAGTTAATGCATAGAAGACACATTAATGCATGTAAGATAGAACTGATATCTTTTCTTTTCTTTTTTTCATATATCTGAAATGCAAATGTAAGTACAGGAAAGTATACAAACCTCCCATAATACAAGATGCACTACCCTAAGGCACAGTTCTATGTATATGGGGAAACACACATGCAAGACACACAAAACCTCCCAAAATGTAGGAAGCACTACTCGAGGGCATTGGTCTCTGCATATGGGTAACAAACATGCCACACAAAACAAGCATGCCAAAACACACACACTTGAAGACATAGAGAAAACACGACAGACAAGTGATGGTGTGTTCCCTATTTCTAGGCTCATCACCATCTCAGGCACATTACAGGCACACACCAATGATTGAGCTTCACCACAACAATCACCAAAGACATGCTTAAAGGTTCAGTTAGTCACAAAACTACTCCCCACCTCCACAACAGACTTTTGAAAATGACAAGATGATGCAATCTGCTCCAAGAAATACACCATCCCTGCTTCCAAAGAGGGCTTAAGATAAAAAGGATATACGTGATATCCCACCTCCATAGAGGGCTTGCATGATTGATTGATTTTAAACAAACTCAAGATGCATGATGAACTACTCTGGGGCACAAGTCTTTGCATATGAGGTCAAACACATTGCTAACATCTATGACAGACAACTTACCTTATATATGCCCCCACCTTAAGGTGGTTGATATCAGTTATTGATATCAAGCACGTTAAGATAGGAAGAAAACACACAAGGGAACATAGACTTTCGCAAAGCCCATGCCCCCCGAATGTGACATGTACTTCGTGATCGCCAAATGTTCCCACAAACATATCCCTACAAGAAACATGTTAGTGTCTACAAAATCATGATAAACAACAACATCTATGCATATGATTAACCACACAAAGAGCCAAGGTTATACAATGAATTTAGAGTTCGAGGATAACCATGGGGCTATATCATGAAGCTCTCTGGATTGAGTACTGCCAAGTCCAGATTCAAATGCAAAAAAAGGTGTACAGAGTAGTAGTATTGTTAAGGTTTGTAAATGCCACAGAACATCATCAAATTCACTACATGGAAAGCATGAGTGCTTCCACTAGCCAAGCCTTAGCTAAAATATACAACCCCATCATCATATTAGGAACTAAGTCCATTTTTTTATTTCTCTTGAAAGGGACACTAGGTCTACATCAGTATAAATGTTTGTTGTCATCCACCTACTAGATGGAAACACTAGAGGAAGGGAAACAATAAATAAGAGAGGAGAAACAAGTGTCTTAGGGACAGTCACGTAGGAGGGTGTCCCCAGGTCACCAACCACAACTCTATGTCTGCAAGACACAACACACAACAATGAAATCAGAGAGGCAATTTAGAAGAATGATGATACAAATAGAAGAAGGTCACGACAGAGATGGTCTCCTGGTAGCCTAAACCTTATGGGAGAATCTGAGGTCATTCCAGAAGGCCTAAACAACACATAACACATCACGGGGGAAGCACATCATGAGAGAGATAAAGGGTTAGAGATACTTACCTGTAGGGCACCTACTGGGCTAGCGAGTATGATGAATCTTGATCTTTATCTTAATGGTTAAGGTGTTATTACTTCTTCTTTCTTCCATATGTTCATGAGTTTGTGGGGGTAAGTATATAGGAAAGGTTTCTCTTAACAACGGTTGAGAGGGAATGTTTCCATTGTTTGTGTCAGCTATAACAACATTCAAAATGCCATTTAAATGAGTGTGGAGGCATCCAAAAGATACCCATTTTAGTCCCTATATAGGGTGTTGGAATGGCTTGAGTAAGAGGGATTGCTTGTTCTTACATAGCATGTAGGATTTCATCGCTTTCCAAAGTATGTGATAGTTCATGATCTGTTAGTTGGTTTAGCATGTAATTGAGAAGTTCTTGAACATAAGGTGGCAAATTATCATTAGACTTAAGCAAATGGTCACAAAGAGATTTTGCATCATCTAAAGTTTTATCCTGATTAGAGAGAGTGGGAAGGGATGGTAGAGTAGTGTGGATAAATGTATCAATGATATCTTCTTCTTGTGCCAATATATCCTCACCAAGTGGGGTTATGTTGGGACAAGTCTCTTTGTTTGATAGATCAACCATTGCTATTTCATTTTTATAGGTAACAAAAAGGATTTGCATTATATCATCATGAAATAAGGGGAGAGTGGGAGTAATGTTATCATCACTACTTTCTCCATGGTGGTTTTTAGCTATAAATTTTTTGAGATTCTCCATGATTGAAGGGAAAACATCTATAGTCTCACGAAAGTTATCAAAGTAAGCTATTGATCAAAGGATATCACATGTAGTAGTGTTGGTTATGTCAATGCCATAGATGTATGTGATTTGATGCAAGACTTGAGGATATTTGTTAGTGAATTTGCAAAAATTATCATGGTTCACAATGTAATCATACAAATCTTCTAAATATGTACCATTAGGAGAATCCATTAATGTAAAATATATGTAAAAACTCTTGATTTTTCGATATGTTTTCAATGCCAATGAATGGAATGAAATGTGGTGTAAGGATTCTGATCAAGGGAAGAAAGTTACATGTTTTATATCAGTCCAAAACAGTAAAGTATCCTCAACAAAATCTTGATGCGATTTCAAGTTAATGCCAAGTCAAAATATAGTGAAAATATGTCAAAATAGGCACTTTTTTCACCAAAATTCAATGCAAAGAGCATAACAAAAGGTGTTGGGAGGAAAATGATGATGGAAAGTAAATAATATCAATACTAATAGCCACTATATGCAATAATACCCAACACAACATGCTTGGAGTGCAAACTAGGTCAAACCCTAGGGCAAAATGGTCAAAATGTGTAGTTTTTTGCACAATTTTCACTACAAGAGCCCGATTAAAGGGTGTTGTGAAGCTTTTTATGAGGGGAAGAAAATTATTACCCTGATAAAAGAAAATTAATGTAAAAATATCTTTCACAACACACCTATAGTGTAAGTTTGGAGAGTTGATAAGGCCAAATTTAGAGAAAATTGTTGTTTTTGAAGCCCTAGGTTTGCGATCTTGGGACAAAATGATATGTGAGTGTTTTAAGTTCTGATTTATGATAGAAATTAAATACTCTCATTTTTTAACATGATTTTCAAGGTTAAACATGCAAAATGCCCATGCAAATTTAATGAAAATGCATCAAAATTAATAGTTTTTTGTTGAAATTTTCTACGCAAAATTGCAAATATTTTAAATGCAAATGCAAATTTGCACTAAAATTTGAGACTAAATACAAATGTTAATTTGAATGAGCCTCTAAAATCAGTAGAAAAATTTCAGAAAAGATTTTGCCTACTAACCCTAGATTTTGGAATTACTAGGTTATATGAAAATTGCCAAAATTTATACAAAAACCTAGCAAATTAATAATGAAAATGCAATGCAAATTTTTGAATTTTTGGATTTTTCTATATTTTATATTAGATATGATGCCAAAATCATGAATTAGGAAAATTTAGAAAGAATTGATGCAATTTAGTAAGCCAAACAATGCAATTTTTTTGAATTTTTCCAAATTTTCAATTTTTTTTGAATTTTCTCAATGCAATAAAATGAATGACTATATGAATGAATGAATGAAATCTAAATTTGTAGACACACACTCTAAAATTTTTAATTTAAGTAAAAAAACATGGGTTCACCAAAATGTCTAGGTGGAAAATTGGATTTGTTAATCTTTTATTGTTTAGATGTTAAAACCCGCCTTTCCACTTAACATTCAAGTATCTAGGGTCGAGTGGTGAAAACTATCATACCCTAGGTCACTATGAGATGAAGAGAAACTTGGATTAGGGAATTAATTATTAATTTTTCCTTCTCCTATGCTCAATTGACCATTAAAACCCTAATTATGCAAATACGACAACAAATTGACGAACTACGGAAAAAGCTCTTACAAACAGGAGTAAAATATTGAATCACAAAATACCTATTTCTGGGGTTCCAAAGTGGAACAGTTGGGGACACTAGAGTGGGTGCCCAAGTCCAAGGTACCTTCTTTTTCATAGAATCCAGACCTCCTTCTGACACTGATCAACCTTGTAACTTCTATTTTCTGAGATTCAGATGCAGAGGACATTCGAGTGAGCACCCAAGTCCTGGAAGTGCTCTTGTGTCCAACTTTTCTTTAGATCCTGAATCCCTAATGCATGCTAAGCCTTCCTACAACTCTAATTTTTCTAAATACGACACCTATAACCTGTAATCACAAGACTTGGTTTGGGGGTTGTGGTGTTTAGAGGCTTGCCTCAGTCAAACCTCAGAGGACACTTAAGTCTCTGAACACCGTTGTCAGATAGAGAGTGCGTGCCCTTGTGAGGTAGAGGCAAAAATCAAAGGAATCAATGGTAAAAACACAATATTATGTCACCTTGTAGTGAAGCTCTTATGGAGGAAGATGCTCTTCATGCCATAAGGAGATTGATGCTCAAATCTGCAAATATCAACACACAAAACATACAAATTTGCTCTTGCAACACAATGAAAGTCTTAAATCACCTTGAGAACACAATAGCTTGCTAGTAATCATCTAATTGAAATCTTTTAATCATCTAGTTTACAAATGAATGCCTAAGCATCCTTATATATGCAACTACAAACACTCCCGCCAAGATTTATGAAATTCAAACTTATCGTGTCGACAAAGGGACCTAATAACTGTCACCCAGAAATTAGGGTTGCCCCAAAATAGGATAAAACTAGGATGCAGGTGCCTAATTCCTCCCCCCTATTTTGGGCAGGGTACAACTCAAAGGGTCCACCTAGGTCCAATTTGCCATGAAAGCCAGGTCTCATTCCATCAGGATACCAAGATATGAACTAAGATGTCGTAAATGCATACTAAAGACCTGGGAGCTAAACCTTATGAGGGAAAAACCCCCAAAGGGACATTTTCTGATGGTACAAGTGGTTTTTTAATAAAGAGAAGAACTTAGAGTATTTTATTATATAATATTTCTCCAATCTTATTCAATATAACGTGTTTTTTCTTGATCTCTGTTATGATACATTAAACTATGAAGAATACTCAACTTATATCACTTACTCAGGATAGTCAAAAAGTAATGATAAGCATAATAGTTGGTCCATTTCACTACATTACATTTTATTTGTGGATGTTTTCATCAAAATAGATTGCATTAAGAATAATGATTTGTCTTTTGGAATTGAAGATTTACCATAGTGGATTGTACTTGCCTTTACCAGTGGAGGAAGATCATTAGCCACAACCTATTTCATTAATATCTACTAAAGATCAATAAATTCTCTTACCTAAAGATCCTAGCTTGGTATCATTTCAAAGGTGGGCATAATTTTTTTACAAAAAATTTACAAAATTCCTATGATAATCTTCATTTGTGTGATTGCTCTTTCCTTGAATTCAAAGCAATTAATCATGTGAAAGTTTTTGAATTTTGAAGAGATGATGACTATATAGATAACCTCTTAACAATTCTAGTAGGATATATTCTTAATGGTAGACGATCTGATATAGATGAAATTTCAAGCCAACAAGAAATGAATTTGAATGAATTCAACCAAGGCATTGGACAAATATTACAACTAGAAAACAATTTTTTTGACCTACAACACTAGTGTAATTCTTTTTTTGAAGATGAAATATTCAAAATGAATATGGATATAGATGTGTAAGGGACTCCCATAGAATTCCAAAATCATGCCTATGAAACTCTAGGAATTGTGTTTGATGGATTCCCTCAACAATGTTTTAAAAGTTCTAGTCATAATGACATGTCTCTCTTTGAAAACCATGTGTTTCCTTAGATAAGAAATTTACCATGAAAGAAATGATTTATATTCAATTTTATGATCATTATTTATATTTTTTTCAAGTTTCTTTACTTTCATGTGATTTTTTCCCTAATAATGGGGTAGCTCAAGGCCTAAAATTTGGTATTGTTGTTGTAAACTATTGATGTAGTGCCCCTCCATTCTCACTTTGGATGAGCAAGTGGTCGGGCTAAGGAGCATGAAGAAGAAGGTAAAATACTCAGAATATGTAGGGTATGATAGACATGTTGACTGTAAGCTTACTGTTATGATGTAGTTCATGACACTCATTGATGTTTATTATGATGACACTGTTGATACTTTATGATTAATAGATTAGGCTTATGTTGTGATCAGTTATAAGTTAATTGATTATGTAGATTAGTTTTACTACGTGATTAATACAATTATTTGTCTATGTGTTATATGGATTTACTAATGAATTTGTTTAATGTGGATACTTGTGATGTGTTTTGTGAAGGAACAATGTAGTATTACTCATAATGAGTACCCTACTACGCTGCGATTTCCTGTCACTATGTGTTTTCTTGGATGATTATATGTATGTATTTGACACTTTTGTTTGTTGTAGGTTGCAGGTACTAGACATTGACTCCATCTGAATTGGTAGGTCTGAGCATGCCTTCATACCAATGGAAGTTGTTGAATGGAGATAACATATGGTCCCCTAGCCTAGCCATCATCCTTGAAGAGGATGAGTATCTGGTTGTGTACCCTGTCGGTGTTGTCAGTTTGGTCAAGATAGTCAGTCATTGTTGTGGGGGTCTTGCTTTCTGATCTTGCATAGTAGTCAAGTATAGTTTGACAGTTGGGTTATTTTTTGGTATTGTTTTGGTTATTGTTGCCTTAAATAAAATAATTAGTTATGAAGAATTTTTGTTAAATAAATAAATATATAAATGTCCTTATGTAAATTTAGTTTATGAAAAATATATTATTCTATAAGTTAAGTTAGTAAATAATAATAATAATAATAATAAATGTAATTGCAACTAGAGTTAAATAAATAAATAATATTTATGTGTTGCCATAAAATATATTTATCTTGGTCTAGTTGTAAAATGTTAAAAATAGCAAACTGTAAGATATTATTCATGCAGGAGTTATTGCCTCTTGTGGGGGGAATATTTGAGAAGACTTTAGGGGATTTCTTTCTCTAAATAGGGAGTTTTTGGGTTGTATTTCTCTCTCATAAGAATCTTCAGCAAATAGAACTTTTAGGGAGAGAATGATTTGTAGCTGCAACAGTTGAACTCAGCATCGAATCTTTAGCCAGTCAAGCAAGCGAAATCAGGTTCCTTTGGTTCTAATTTCTATCTCATTTTTCTCTTGAAGAAAATGTTTGATTTATAATTTTTATTATTGATTGTAATTTTCTTGAGAGGTTAGAAACCTTGTTGTCAAATCCAATTGTGCATGTCTGTATCATTGCATTTCTGAGAATCACTAATTGATGTGACTGTCTATCTCTTGCCGATTTCATATCTATTTTTACTGTCTATTGTGGCAGCCACAACTTTAATTTTGCAAACTAGATACCTCTAAATTTTTGATATATGGTGCATGTCCTAATTACCTAAATCATATCCAAAATTTGACCATACATAGTTCGTCATTTTGGAGATATGAATGTTTTGTGAATGTCTATCTCTCGCTCATTTCATCTCTATTTTTATAGTCTTTTGTGGCAGCCATAACTTTAAGTTTACAAACTGGGTTCCTCTAAATTTGTGACATATGGTGTATTACCTAGTTACCTAGATCATATCTAAAAATTATCTATACCCAGTTCGTCATTTTGTAGATATGAATGTTTTGTGACTATCTACCTCTCAACCATTTCGTCTCTATTTTACCAGGCTGTTGTATTAGCCATAACTTTCATTTTACGAACTGGGTTCCTCTACATTTTATATATATGGTGAATGACCTAGCTATATAAATCTTACCCAAAATTCATCCATACTCAGTTTGTTATTTTAGAGATATAAATATTTTGTGACTGTCTACCTTTCACCTGTTTCATCTCTGTTAAAACAGTTAGTTGCGTCACCAATAACTCTATATTTTCGAATTGGGTTTCTCTAAGATTTTTCAACAAATTCATTTTGTGCATATCCTACGATCATTGCTTTCCATCATATGACTCTCTTTGAGGAATTCCATCAATCAGTTTGCATGCTCTGTCTATGCTTTCACATTTTACATTATTGGTAGCTTCTAAAGCCTTCTCAACAAATTCATTTTGTGATAATCCTATCTTATGCATGTGGTTTAAAGTGTGGTATATTTGATGAAGATGTTAGATCTATAGGAGTGTTTTATTGTTCTGTATTCCTTTCCTCCCAATCTAACCTTAGAACAAGGTTCTTTCATTGTAGCTTTGGGTTTTGTATCTTGTAAGATATTTATAACATTATAATATTATAAGCTTTTAGCCTTGCATATACAGTTATATTTAATAGTATTTAGAAAATTGTCTAGATTATTAATGAAATCTACATCAATTGTAAATAGTATAAATAATTGTTGTGCTTAATTTGTATGTCTTAGGGTTATTTGCATGTTGTTCACATTCATTTTAATTAAATAAAATTAAAATAAGTCTTGAGAATTATTAGCTACTATTCTGTATTGTTGAGATAGATTCACTTTATATTTGTTAGATGATTGATCATGAAAATAGTGATGAAGGATCTTAGTTTATGATGTGCATCTGAGAGTGAATGTGATGTGAGCCCATTGTGTTTAGTGGTGTCAAGTGTTTGTGTTAATTAGGGAAGTTGTTTCCAGAGGCCTAGGAGGGTGTGATTGTGGGGGGCTTGGCTATGTGTGCATCATGTGAATTGAATGAACTGTATGCTTGAAATGCTGCCTCCTATTCAAGTGGTTATGATGACTATGCAAGATGGATAATGCCTTGCTTTGTGTGATGTGAAATGATGTGTATTTTGTGTTGTAAATGCATCATGATGAGAATGTGATAGTTAATGTTTGGTTTATGTTTGGGCCAAGGATATAAGAATTGGTCCTCATGATTATGTTTTGTATGCAAGAAGGTAAATGCCTTGCATTGTATATGTTATTTTTCATTGTGATGGTAATTGTCTTGTTTGATATTTTAGGGTCTTCTAGATGTAGGTAGGGGAGTGGCTTTCAATGTGGGGCCAGTGCCCAAAGTAGCTGCCAGGGTAACCCTTTGGAAGTTTTTAATCCAGTGATAACTTAATAATAAATTTAGAGGGTTGGGTAGTTTCCACACTAAATAAGATAATTGGATGCCTCACCCATGCCTGTAGTGCTTGTTCAGGCTAAGGATGGGATGAGAAGGCTGTGGTTGGCATGATCAACCTCCTTGTCTTCATGAGAGGATGTGTCAGTTCCGCATGTGTCACCCTATGGAGCCGGTGCCTAGAGAGGCTGCCAAGGTAACCATAGATGGTGGCTGGTTTCTAGAGAGAGGTAGCCTGGATAAACCATGCTAGGACCATGTAATGACACTCTCCCTACTGTAACCTAGCATTCCCTAATTGTGTTTTCCTCTTGCATTATGTGTTTGCCTCTGGAAGTGTTGTTTGAGTTGCTTGTGGTGTTCATTTCAACCAGTGTTGTATTAGAGTCATGTGTAGTCCTTGCACCTATTAGCCTATTAACTTCTTGTGTGCTTGCTTAGTGGGACCTTATTGTTATCTCGTAGCACAAGGGGTGGACCTCAGGGTTTCACATGGTCGGGTGGTTGTGCTTTATTCCATTAGTTTTCTAGCATTGTGGCTCGTGTGTAAAGAAGTTATATCTCTCATGTTTCTAAATTTGCACCTATATTTGAAGATAGATATTTGTACTACTCACATTTAGATCTATGTATCGGTGGAATTCATTATGTAATTTGATGTATTCAAGAAGAAAGAGTTTTCGTAACTATGAACTATGTAATTCCTCTTGTAAGATAAACTATTTTGTACTTATCTTGATCGAAAAAATGTTGATATATTCATCTGATGTTGTAACATAAAATGTTTATTTGATTTATTTGATTGATTAAATCTTGTATGTTGTTGATTATTATGTATTCCCTAGAGATGTTTGTTTAACTTTGTTGCTATTAGTCTATGTTATGTTTTGTTATCATTACTCCTATGTAGATAAAAAAACATTTCACCCTTTTTATGTCTTAGTTAAACTTATCTTTAGGGTTGCATGGTATGGCATTATACTTGGCATCAGAGCCTAGCTTGCAACATTGAGACATCTGGATTGTTGTTGTTGATCTAGGTTAAGTGATTTTCTCTTTGTGGTGTGTTGGTAATAGTACCTCCCACCTGTATGCATTAGTATGAAATTAGAAGATTGATAAGTTTACAGACTTGCTCTTTAAGAAATGAGTTCTTTATGTCATGTTTACTTATGTGTCTATGATGTATTCTTTCTTCTTCATTTTGAAAATGTGATGATATATTTGCCAATATGAATTTCCTAAATGATAGTGCATGTAATTAAGTATTGGAATGACTTAATCATCTGGTGAGTCATGTGGTTGTGTGATGTTGTCATGTATGGGGTATCTTTTTGAGGTTGCTTGATAATCTATATCTAACCCCTACTTGGTCATGATCTCATGTGGAAGAATTGTTGTGATTTATGAAAGTTATCATTGTGGATGCATGTGTAAGAACCATGTGCAGAAGATCAAATTGTAGCTTGTGTTGGATCCATGAGATCATGAATTTGATACTGTAAGTCAATTATAGTTTTGAATTATTCTTGTGTGTGACATCATACATTTCCTTTGTAAGTATTTTCTCGCATAAGGAAGTAATTGCATATGTTCATAGCTTAGTAAAAAGAAATTGTATTGTATTAAAAATAGAAGTTGTTTGTATACAAGTAGTGACTCTGTTGCCTTAAATATTTGTATAAAAGTTTCTTAAATAAGAGTATGTAGTTAATTAAATCATTTGAGTGTTGGTGTACATTCTCTAACACATTTTGGATATTATGTCCTTGAGTGTTGTGTAGCGGATACTCCCTTTTTGTGGCTAAAATTAGTCACACCGTGATGTGGATTTGTTTTGTAATTTGGTTGTTTTGAAAATTTTGACAGTTGTTTCATGTGTTGTTGGGGGTTAACAATGAATTTTCTTTCTTTGAAATTTCTTATGACAAGAGTGGTCACCAAACCCCTTTTATTTTTACTTGACTTATTGTTGAAAATTACCAATAATTTGTGACTTAAAGTTGGATTTGATTGTTTTCCCACTTGGGTTTGCATTTATTTTTAAATCTCTATGGTGGCTATTCCAAATGTTTGTTTTTGTTTTCCCCATTTTGTGTTAAGTGTTGTTTCTATCATGTTCATTTTGAACCTCTGATAGTATGTTCAAGGGAGGACTCCGCTGAGAATTATACTATGTATGTTAGTAAATAGTCAAAAGCATAGTGGAAATAAGATATGAGAAGTATTTTTCCTTGAGTATATGTGATTGCAATTCTCTAAACCATATGAAACTTTCAAAATATGTGTGGTTAGATATAAGTAGATCACATGATATACCTTAAAGGTAAAGAATTGATATTCTTCTTGTCTTTATTGAACAATTGTGCTTGTTTTATGAACAAATGCTTAATATGGATGCATATGTTGGCAATAGAAAGTTGCAATACTAATATGTTATGTTTCCACCCTAGTCTGTGACTTCCACGAGGAAGTCAAGTTTCAGGGGGGATGCAAGTGGTCAGGCTAAGAAGCATGAAGAAGAAGGTAAAATACTCTGAATATGTAGGGTATGATAGACATGTTGATTCTAAGCTTATTGTTATGATGTAGTTGATGACACTCATTGATGTTTATTATGACACTCATTGATGTTTATTATGATGACACTATTGATACTTTATGATTAATACATTATGCTTATGTTGTGATCAGTTATACGTTAATTGATTATGTAGATTAGTTTTACTACGTGATTAATGCAATTGTTTATCTATGTGTTATCTGGATTTACTAATGAATTTGTTTAATGTGGATACTTGTGATGTGTTTTGTGAAGGGATAGTGTAGTATTACTCATAATGAGTACCCTACTATGCTACAATTTTCTGTCACTATGTGTCTGCTTGGATGATTATATGTATGTATTCAACACTTTTATTTGCTGTAGGTTGCAGGTACCAGACATCGACTCCATTTGAATTGGTAGGTCTGAGCGTGCCTTCATACAAATGGAAGTTGTTGAATGGAGATAACATATGGTCCCCTAGCCTAGCCATCATCCTTGAAGAGGATAAGTATCCGATTGTGTACCCTGTCAGTGTTGTCAGTTTGGTCATGATAGTCAGTCATTGTTGTGGTGGTCTTGCTTTCCGATCTTGCATAGTAGTCAGGTATAGTTTGATAGTTGGGTTATTTTGTTGGTATTGTTTTGGTTATTGTTGCCTTAAATAAAATAATTAGTTATGAATCATTTATGTTAAATAAATAAATATATAAATGTCCTTATGTAAATTTAGTTTATGAAAAATATATTATTCTAGAAGTTAAGTTAATAAATAATAATAATAATAGTAATAAATGTAATTACAACTAGAGTTAAATAAATAAATATTATTTATGTGCTGCCATAAAATATATTTATCTTGGTTTGGTTGTAAAATATTAAAAATAGTAAATTGTAAGATATTGTTCATGCAAGAGTTATTGACTTTTGTGAGGGGGAATCTTCTAGAAGATTTTAGGGGATTTTTTTCTTTAAATAGGGAGTTTTTGGACTGTATTTGGGGGAGGGGGGATTTATCTCTCATAAGAATTTTCAGTAGATAGAACTTTTGGGGAGAGAATGATTTGTGGCTGCAATAGTTGAACCCAACATCGAATCTTCAGCCAGTCAAGTAAGCGAAATCAGGTTCCTTTTGTTCTAATTTCTGTCTCATTTTTCTGTTGAAGTAAATATTTGATTTATAATTTTTCCTGTTGATTGTAATTTTCTTGAGAGGTTAGAAACCTTGTTATCAAATCCAATTATGCATATTTGTATCATTGCATTTCTGAGAATCACCAATTGATGTGACTGTCTATCTCTCGCCCATTTCATCTCTATTTTTATAGTCTATTGTGGCAGCCATAACTTTAATTTTACGAATTGTGTTCCTACAAATTTTTGATATATGGTTCTCAGCCTAGTTACCTAAATCATATACAAAACATGTCCATACCAAGTGCATTGTTTTCGAGATATGAATTTTTTGTGACTATCTATCTCTCACTCATTTCATCTCTATTTTTACAGTCTATTGTGGCAGCCATAACTTTAATTTTACAAATTGGGTTTCTCTACATTTGTGATATATACTGCATCACCTAGTTATCTAGATCATATCCAAAAATTGTCCATACCCAGCTTGTTGTTTTGGAGATAGGAATGTTTTGTGACTGTCTACCTCTCATCCATTTCATCTCTATTTAGCATGCTATTGTATTAGTCTTAACTTTCATTTCACGAACTGGGTTCCTTTAAGTTATTGATATATGGTGCACGACCTAGTTATCTAAACTAAAACCAAAAGTCATTGATACCTAGTTTGTCATTTTAGAGATATAAGTATTTTGTGACTATCTACCTTTCACTTGTTTCATCTCTGTTAAAACAATTAGTTGCGTCACCAATAACTCTATATTTTCAAATTGGGTTTCTCTAAGATTTTTCAACAAATTCATTTTGTGCATATCTTACAATCATTGCTTTCCATCATATGACTCTCTTTGAGGAATTCCATCAATCAATCTGCATGCTTTGTCTATGCTTTCACATTTTACATTGTTGGTAGCTTATAAAGCCTTCTCAACAAATTCATTTTGTGATAATCCTATCTTATGCATGTGATTAAAAGTGTGGTAGATTTGATGAAGATGTTAGATCTATAGGAATGTTTTATTGTTCTATATTCATTTCCTCACAATCTAACTGTAGAACAAGGCTCTTTCATTGTAGCTTCGGGTTTTGTATCTTGTAAGATATTTATAACATTATAATATTATAGGCTTTTAGCCTTACATATACAGTTATATTTAATAGTATTTAGAAAATTGTCTAGATTATTAATGAAATCTACATCAGTTGTAAATAGTGTAAATAATTGTTGTGCTTAATTTGTATGTCTTAGGGTTATTTGCATGTTGTTCACATTCATTTTAATTAAATAAAATTAAAATAAGTCTTGAGAATTATTAGCTACTATTATGTATTGTTGAGATAGATTCACTTTATATTTGTTAGATGATTGATTATGAAAATATTGATGAAGGATCTTAGTTTATGATGTGCATCTGATAGTGAATGTGAAGTGAGCCCATTGTGTTTAGTGGTGTCAAGTATTTATGTCAATTGAGGAAGTTGTTTCTAGAGGCCTAGAAGGGTGTGATTGTGTGGGGGTTGGCTATGTGTGCATCATGTGAATTGAATGAATTGCATGCTTGAAATGTTGCCTCCTATTCATGTGGTTATGATGACTATGCAAGATGGATAATGCCTTACTCTATGTGTTGTGAAATGATGTGTATTTTGTGTTGTAAATGCATCATGATGAGAATGTGATAGTTAATGTTTGGTTTATCTTTGGGCCAAGGATATAAGAATTGGTCCCCATCATTATGTTTTGTATGCAAGAAGCTAAATGCCTTGCATTGTATATGTTATTTGTCATTGTGATGGTAATTTTCTTGTTCAATGTTTTAGGGTCTTCTAGATGCAGGTAGGGGAGTGGCTTTCAATGTGGGGTTGGTGCCCAAAGTGACTTCTAGGGTAACCCATTGGAAGTTTTTAATCTAGTGATAACTTAATAATAAATTTAGAGGGTTGGGTAGTTTCCACACTAAATAAGATAATTGGATGCCTTACCCATGCCTGTAGTACTCGTTCAGGCTAAGGATGAGATGAGAAGGTCGTGGTTGGCATGATCGACCTCCTTGTCTTCATGAGAGGATGTGTTAGTTTTGCATCTGTCACCCTATGGGGCCGGTGCCTAGAGAGAGGTTGCCAGGGTAACCATAGATGGTGGCTAGTTTCTAGAGAGAGATATCCTAGATAACCCATGCTAGGACCATGCGATGACACTCTCCCTACTGCAACCTAGCATTCCCTAATTATGTTTTCCTCTTTCATTATGTATTTGCCTCTGGAAGTGTTGTTTGAGTTGCTTGTGGTGTTCATTTTGACTAGTTTTGTATTAGAGTCATGTGTAATCCTTGCACCTGTTAGCCTATTGACTTCTTGTGTGTTTGCTTAGTGGGGCCTTATTGTTATCTCCTAGCATGGGGGGTGGACCTCAGGGTTTCACATGGTGGGGTGGTTGTGCTTTATTCCATTAGTTTTCTAGTGCTGTGGCTCATGTGTAAAGAAGTTATATCTCTCATGTTTCTAAATTTACACCTGTATTTAAAGATAGATATTTGTACTATTCACATTTAGATCTATGTATCAGTGGAATTCACTGTGTAATTTGATGTATTCAAGAAGAAAGAGTTTTCGTAACTATGAACTATGTAATTCCTCTTGTAAGATAAACTATTTTGTGCTTGTAATCTTGATTGCAAAAATGTTGATATATTCATCTGATGTTGTAATCTAAAATGTTTGTTTGATTTATTTGATTGATTAAATCTTTTATGTTGTTGATTATTGTTAATTTTCAATAATGTAGCTATGTATTCCCTAGAGATTTTAGTTTAACTTTGTGGCTATTAGTCTATGTTATGTTTTGTTATCATTACTTCTATGTAGAAAAAAAATATTTCACCCTTTTTATGGCTTAGTTAAACTTATCTTTAGGGTTGCATGGTGGGGCATTACATTTGAAAAGTGTGTTTAAATGTTTTATAAATCTTAAGCTCTAAAAAACTTCTAACTATTATAGAAAGTGAATCATATTGCAACATTTTCTCACTTATTAGAATATTAAGTCATTTCAATTGTGTTTTTCCTGATAAATATTAAAAAAAAATTAAAATGTGAGTATAGAATTTATCTTTCCGCCATGCATTTTATAATTTTTTTTCATAGTAGAATGTACTCAAAGTGTAGTTATCATAGTTCCTAGAAGACTTGTATATTAACCCCTAATACTCATATTTTATCTCTAAAAGGTTTTTGTCTTAAAGATGTGTATAAAAAATCTCTAGACAATAGAGGACTTCAACTGACATCTACGGATGTCTCCAAAAATATTTCTTAAAAACTAAACATTCTTATATAAGATTTTTAAATGTTATGTAATATTTTGATTTTTTATTAATAGTTATTTCAATAGATGTGAAAAAGAGGAGTATGTATTTTTCTTGAAGTTGTATGGATATATTTTGTAGATAAAAGTTTTAATGTCAAAATCTAAAATATTATTAACAAAGAAAAAGGAAGCTAGATATTTGTATAAGAATTTTTATCAATTAATCAAGTTGTGAAAAATTAATAATATAGCATGCCTTTTTTCACACTTTGATTAGTTGATAAAAAAAATTATACAAATATTTCAACTTCCTTTTTTCTTTGTTAATAATATTTTAGATTTTGATATTAAAATTTTTTATCAACAAAACATAGCCATATATTTTCAAGAAAAACACACACCTCTTCTCTTTTTTACATCTATTGAAATAGTTATTAATTAAAAATTAAATTCAAAGTATTACATAATATTTAAGAATTGTGTATAAGAAGTTTTTGTTTTTAAGAAATATTATTGGAGATGTGCATGGATGTTAGTTGAAGTCCTCTCTTCTCTAGAGATTTCTTTATACACATCTTTAAGGCAAACATTTTAGAGATAAAATATGAGTACTAAGGGTTAATATACAAGTCTTCTAGTAACTATGATAACTACACTTTGAGTAGATTATACTATGGAAAAAAAATAATAAAATGCACAGTGGAAAGATAAATTTTATACTCACATTGTAAATATATATCTTTTTTGTATTTATCATTAAAAACACAATTGAAATGACTTAGTATTCTAATAAGTGAGAAAAAGTTGCAATATGATTCACTTGCTATAATAGTTAGAATTTTTTTTACAGCTTACAATTTCTAAAAAATTTAAACACACTTTTCAACAATTTACAACATCAATACTATAATGTAATTTTAGGCCTTGACCAACTATATGATTAGGAAAAAAAATCACATGAAAAGTAAACAAACTTGAAAAAATCTAAATAATGGCAATAAAATTCAATATAAATCATTTCTTTTATGGTAAATTTCTTATCTAAGGAAACACATGGTTTTCAAAGAGAGACATGTCATTATGACTAGAACTTTTGTCATGCCCACATTTTCCATGCGGTCACGACATGCAACACATGTGTCATGTCCACATTTGACATGTGGTCATGACACGAAATATCAAAAAACTTTTCCACATGTCCCTAGAAACCCCCTCGCATGTGTCATGTGTCAGTGTGCTCGGTGGTAATACGCATAAGGCGTAAACATATTAATTGAATATAATGGAATAGAATTTACGTACGCAATTTCCTGCGTGATGGTAGCTGACTAGGGGGCTATGCGACGTGAGGAGCGTCGGTACTAGGGTTAGGATCAATCTGACCTAAACCCTAAGTCTCCTAGGTGAGTAATATGATTTTGATAGGAGTTGAAATCCAACCGTAATTCTAGAGCATAAAAATAGATTAAAATACACTAACATTAAAATAATAATCACAAGGCAAAATAAAATGTTTAAAAATAACTACCCTAAGTCTTGGAAAATTCTAGTAGCATAACACGTTATTAACGTTTGAAATAAATAATTTAAAAAGATATCCCTCTAAAACATTTGGGAGAAAAAATTTAGATAAAAAGATTAAATTAAATCTACCCAAATAACATTATAAAAATTACCCACCCAAATAATCGAAAATCAAATTAAATGAAACTATTAAATAGTTTATCCCAAAATAATAAAGGTCTATGAATAAATATAATTCTAACAATTATATTTATTCAAATAAATCAAGGTAAAATTAAAATCAATAAATAACATTATAAAATTTTTGCCCTCCATTTAATAACTCATTAAAATAAATAGAACAATTAAGTAATTGATTACCCCTAAATAAAATATAATAATATAACCCAACTAATAAAAATAGCCCAAACAATTAAATTTATAGATAAGGTAAAATATAATTCCCCTTTAACAAATAAAAATGAAGGATTGGACTTAGAAATCTCCCACTCAAGTCTAAGTCAAAAAGTGAACTATTTTAAACAAATCCTATGAGAAAAGAAGAGGGAATTTTAAATCCACGTTCACATAGAAAAAAAAGGCAAAAATAAAAACAAGAACAAATAAATATAATAAACTTCCCTCTAAATCCCTAAAATCCTCCTCTATTATTTTATTATTTTCTCATCTTACCCTAACCCTATTCTTTTCTTTCTCCTCTTCTCTATTATTCTCACATTTTGCTTTCCTCCTTTTTTGTTTCTCTCCTTATTTTTGCAAGTAGGGTTTTCTGTTTTGAAAATGGCATCCATGGACATGCTTCCCCAAAGGTATATATTTAATAGATATACTACATAGGGTTCCTTTATTTTCTTTGTTATATATATACATTTATTTATTACTGATCTCTTTTATTTATTACTGATCTGAGTATATATTTTGTTTTTGTTTTAAAATTACTGAGAAGGCAATACACACACATATTATGTTTTGCAATTATTATAAATAAAAATATGAATATATAGATGGACCAAACGCAGGTTATAACAGTGGAGGGACGACGCATTGTAATGGCAGTGCCAACATCAAACAGAGGTCATGGTTTTTATTTGTTTTAAGTATAAGAAACAGGTGTGGGGAGGAGGGTCAAACCCCTACCCACACCCTTACGTGTGGGTGGGGGTTTGGCCCCCCTCCCCACACCCCTTTCAAAAAAGTCGTCAGCTGTGTGGGCGGCAGATTGTGGCCGCCATCCACACAGCCCCTCACTATTTTTTATTAAAACTTAAAACCCTAAAAAAATTCTAGGGTTCGACCACAGTTTTTTTAATCCTCTTTTCTATTGACTTCTATTCTATATAATATGTAGTCCAGGAATAAAATGCTATTTGATTTATAATAAAAATCTTATCATCTGAATATGATATATATATATACACACACTCACATGTATATATACACAAACATAAATTGATTGTTTATCAGTGAGGTTTATAATTTACTTTTAACAATAACACACACACACACACACACACACACACACACACACACACACACACACACACACACACACACACACACACACACACACACATATTATATATACACAAATAAGCATAAAAAAATCAGCTAACTTCAAATGCGAGTCTAGGAGCACTTGTAAGGAACAAATTTCTTTTTTTTTTTTTGCAGAAATAAAATAGGAGAGAATACTACTTTTTTGAAAAAAAATTAATTTCTCTATTTTTTTTACAGCAAGGTAAAATATGATAGTCACATTATTTTTCTTCAAAAATAGCAAGCATTATGAAAACGATAAATTTTTCTATGAACCCTAAATTAGAGTTTAATTATTTTCTTTCTTCCATAGCAATAACCACTAATTTTTTTGTATAAAAATAACTCTACAACAGTCTTATCCTTTTCTTTGCTTTGCAACCAACCATTTTAATAGGGAAATAACTTCTATTAAAGAGCAGCAAAAGACTTCTATAGCAGTAATTTTAACTTCAATAAAAGTTATAGGAACATTTACAACATAAGGAAAATTTTATTACATGGATTCAACTTTGAGAGTACTCTTTTCCAACCAAATACAATAAGGTTACAAAGACCATGGCTCACAAAACAGCCAACAAGATAGTAAAAATAAAGCCACAATAACCATTCTCCAATGCTCCAAGACCACCAAAATAACTTGCAATAATTTAACATAAGGAGGGGACAGCCAAGCCACAAAAACTACTCTCCTCCCTACCATAGACCTGCTAGTGGGTCACCCCTGAGCTGGGAGGTAGATCATCACATGGGATTCAATCATTCTACAATAAAAATTAAAATACAAGCCAACAATACAAAATCACCCATAGCTTTTACACAAAACAAAACTCATAGAAATGAGTTTGGAGGGGTAAGGGAGTGGACCCCTCAACTCAAAAGGTCACTCCAAAACTCATAGTCTCAACACCACAAGGTCTCAAGCCAAAAAATGATATCTCCATGAAATACAAAATCACCATGGCACTCATGCCAACCAAAATAATCCCATACTCCAAATAATACCCTCAAGGCCATAAATATACCAACACCAGGAGGGTGACCTCAAGGAGGCTCACTCCTCCCCCACCCCACACAAGGAAGGAAACACCCAAATGGGTAGTCTCATCCCAACACACCAAAATCCACACAAAGAAAATACTCCGAAAACACACCCAAGTGCATAGGTAAAAATAAATAACAAGAATAAGGAATGGCTAAATGCCATGAGGCTTACCTTAAGAGACCAACAATGGATGCAAGTTGAAGAAGAGCCCATGAGCTTTTTCCAAGCCTCCAATCCTCCAAATTTCTCTAACTCCTTCCCAAAACCCTCCAAAGATAGAAAAATTTCCAAAAAGAAAGAACTCCCATCTCCTCTCCAAGAGGAGATAAAATATGCCTCCAATCTGTTGGTTTTTTCCCAAACTGGATGCTTATTCCCAGATTTCCCTACAAGGTAGCCATCAATGATCAACAGGATCTCTGGGCCAGGGGCCAACAGTGTAGGAGATAGACTCTATATTTTATCTCCTCTTCTTCTTTAGGCTCTGCAAAACCTAGGGGGGTATTCCCTACTCAACATCCATGAGGATATACATACAAGGCTGGGATGCTGATAGAAAGTAGATAAGTCCTCCTGTAAGTAGACCAAAACTGTAAGATAAGAGCAAAGGGGCTAGCTTTGGGCCTATTTACAGTTGTAGACAGAGGACTGAGGATCCTAAAACTAATTCTAATGTCCTAATGGTTGTTTTAGAGTTTGGTTTTGATTTTATATTTGGATGCAAAGCTGGACATGGTATATAACACAAAGACAAAGCTAGATCGGTGCTTATCCAATAGACATACACCTGTGAATGATATGCGTGAACAACTAAAATTGGATTTCAGGGGGACACATATGATACCTGCCTTACAGATATCTCCCAATACAGAGTGTTAAGCTATCTATACTTATGGCATCCCTACTGCAGTATACCCTTCCCAATGTTCAATCTGAGAACAATTTAATCTACCCCTTGAGCAGAAGTTAAGAGATCAGACATTCAACACAGGAATTCTATGTTCTAGAGTCTCAAACATTGCTTAAATATCCAGACTCAGAAGAAAGATACATGCAATACTGAAAATAGAATTAACAAAACACATGCTAACATAGCATTTCTCATATAGAATTAACCATGAAATCAGTGGATTCATGCAAAAATGTACAACAAGAGATACATAAACTCACAGGTTTTGCTGTACAGAGCAACCAAATCAGCTATATTGTATTACAGAGCCAAATGTTCAACTTTCAACAACCTCTAATGATGGTAACACAATCTGCTTATATCAGCCAGAAAATGTACCACAACAATTAATTACAAGGCTTTTACAAAAATCTGCCAGATACAGATCCTTCAAAGGAATGGTGCTCAGAATTTATTACTGCAGAGACAGAAAGTAGACAATGGTGGCCTCGAGCCCTGTGCCACCATGTGGAAGTCCTCGTGCCAAAAATTGGGTACTTGACTGTTCAACAACTTGCCCATGCCCCTGCTACAGTCGCCATTGATGGCTCAACCACCCGCAGCTGCTTGAAAACCGTTGCAGCACTTCAAAAAAGAAATTCTTGCCAAAATGCGTTTACCATAGGTTCAAAAAATGTAGGGAGATTAATCCCACATTGGTGCCGTGGAGACAACTTTATCATTTTAAAAACACGGCCGCATGTATAACAAATGTCAAGCGCTTTTGCCGCGCTCGACGCATAAGCCTTTGTCTAAAGCCTATCACCAAGACCCGAGCCATTGGCACACTCCCAAATCCTCCTGCCGATCTATCAAGTCTCACCGATGACACCTCCTGAAAGCCTACAACTTCCATATCGGCTAGAGAAGAACCATTGGCCAACTCCACAAAACTCATCTCGACATCAATAGTCTGGCTGATGACCACAAACTACACTCTACACCCCCATCGGTGTGATTCTCTCCATTGGAGAATCCAAAAATCCTCTGGCCGACCTCAACAGTCTCGCCGACCATTTCACTACATTCCCCTCATCGGCCAGAGACTGATCATTAGGCTAACTCTCCAGACTCCCACCGATAATACGAGTTTCCCTGATGGCCACCAAAACATACTTCGTCAGCCAGACAACAACTGTCGGGCTAGCCCAAAATTCCCTCGCTGACATACTAAGTCATCCTGATGGTTCACTCCAAACACACCCATTGCGAAGACATAGACCATCGGCATAACAGAAAAGATGCTCACTGACAACACAACTCATGCCGATGGACCCTGGCCTCCTTCCGTCGGTGTGACATACACCATCGGGCAAGTCAAAAACTCTTCGGCCAATCGCACAAAGTCACACCGATGCTCGTTCCAAATCCCTCCATCGGCAATATCAACACTATCGGCCAAACCCAAAGCTCCCCAGCCGATGGACCAAACTCTCACCGATGAAGTCTCCACATTCCTCACCTGTCGGTATGACCAAAGCCATCGGCGAACAACAAAATGCCTACACCGATAGAACTTGTCACCTCGATAAACACATCCTCCTTGGTCCCATCGGCCAAGCCCCCCATCGTCGGCACAACTCAAAACACTCATGCCGACAATACAACACACACTGATAACATCCATTGGCCAAACACAAATGAAGCCTGCCGACGATGAATATCACACCGATGGCATTTCCATCGGCCAAACCAAACACATCGGAGGGAACAAAAAATAGCTCACTGATAGGACAAGCTCTTGCTGATGGACAAGAAGACCTAGGGTTTAAATGAAGAAACCCCCCAACATGCAAGCTCAACCTCTAGGCCAAAATAGGTACCAACACTAGCTCTGTCTGGGGACGTGCAGGTGCAAAACTGCAGCGAGGACCCTAGAATCTCTGGTTTCGCAGATTGGGCCATATCTATTGGGCAACACAGTCAATCATTGCACCAACCTGCACAAAAACTATATTTTAGTCATCACTTGGGTGGCCCCGGGTAGCCAAAAAGGAAGAACCAAAATTTTTTCCTGCCAAATGCCTGATTCCAAACTCAAAGATCCCAATCCCAACTGAAAAAATTGGCATAGTTTGTCCATAAGGTCATTTGCTCAATTAGATATTCCACCACCTTTGACAGCTTGCCACTTGTAGTACTACCTCTGTCACTCTGCATTTCAAAATCAAACATGCAACCATACATGCTAAAAAATCCTTCAGCATTAAGCAACATATGCATGTTATACTCTTCAGATGGTACATCATACTGCTCTTGGCAGTCTTCATCATTTATCTGGCTACTGCACACCATCAGGCACTCATCCAGCTGATCCAAAAACTCAAAATACTCAGAAAAAATGAGACCCCCAATATCTACTGATATTGAAAACAAATCCTGATCCACACACCCAATGTTGCACATATCTAAACAAGGTGATGATGAACATCCATCTTTCACAGTTTGCAAATCCATAGTATCTTCACAAGAACTGAAGATATCTGATTCATATGCCCCCCACTCACAAACTGATGTAACACCAAGGTCAACAGTCTCCTTATATTCATCATCATCCTCAAAAAGAGGATTAATCCTACACCACTGAAAGTCAAGATTCAAAACATCAAAGGCATCTGTAGACTCATCATAAAGGGGATTAACACTCTCCGCAAAGGCCTCTGCTTCTTCTTCATGATACTCTAATTCTTCTTTAGTACTATCAGATCCAAAGTCATAAGAAGAACAAACCTGATCCATGAATTGATCATGGATATCATTTCTATCAATTGATTGCCCCATATACAAGATTTTTGCTGTTTCAATGCATTCTGAAGTTGAGCTATCTGCATCATTCTCCATCCCTCTAATACTTCCTGATGAAACTGATACTGACTGTTGATCCACATGATCACAACCTTGCACAACTAGTTCATTTAAACATGATGGCTCTTTGATAAGGGCTGGTATGTAAATATTACTTGAAAAACCATTGTTTTCAACTTCATTTGTTGGGCAAAACAAGACATCCTCCTTTATAACAAAAACATCATCAACTTGAAATGATGCAAAAACTGGGACAATAGGGGTGTGAATACTTTGACATTCATTGTCAACTCCTGAATTAAATCTTTCATTAACATCGGGGGCTGCAGGACAACAAAATTTTTTAGAAAAATAACCCTTTTGTATTCCATACCTCCAATTGTTTTCAATATCTATTGCAAACTGATGTGCCTGATGCAATGTGGTGGGCTCCTTATCTCTTAATCTGTAACTCATTTTCTTATCAAAGGCTCCCAAATAGACAACTAAGCACAGTGCATCATTAGGTCTCATGCATTCTGGAATTCTATTCAATGCCCTCATAAATCTGAGGTTAAAGGCTGGGATCAACTCACCTTCTTCAATATGGATGTACATAAAATTACTAATAACTGCATATTCAGAGATTCTTTCACCATATTGTACTAGAAATGCATATTTAAAACCATGCCAAGAGCTGACAGAGTGAGCTGGAAGGTAGGAAAACCAGTCCCTTGCATCTTCATCTAGAGATTGAACAAATAATCTCATAACCACATCCTCACGGTCAATCTCAAAGTCATCTATCACATTCATAAACTACTGCAAGTGTCTCTCAGCTGATTCATCCTTTATAGCATTAAATTTAGGCAAAAAAATTCTGATTTTAGGTGGAAGAGCATTTAGATAGCCACAAATGCCACTAAAATTTATGGGCTTATATCTGTCTATGTTGAAACTTCTTTTATTACATTGTTGGGACTGATTACTATACATTTTTGCACTTGACACTTCACAAGGGTGCATAGGCTGATAATACATCCTTTATGTTTTTGCAACCCTCCTCTCTACTCAGATTTTCTACAAACAATGACTTTAGGCACTCAAAATTTAGACTATTTTTTCAAACTTTCCTAAAGTCCTTTAAATGAGTCTTTTTAGCAACATTGCATGCCCTTTGAAATACAGAATAAGTTCTAATAAAAGCATGCAAGCTTTGCTTTCACCAATGTTTCCCTTTTAACTAGTGTTATCTCACCAAATAGGGAGTCTGTCAAACAATATGAAATACCTGGATATGTTGCAGGAGCTGCAAATTCTTCTCTAACTGATTTTGTTCTTTTATTAGGTTCTTTGATGCAGAGTCGCCACCTCCTTGAAGAGGAATGAGCTTCAAACAAGCTAAAGCTGCAAATTGATTTCTTTCTTTCTGGGTCATCCACCAATAGAGTCACATATACAACCTTTTTCTCTACTGCAACAAACACATCCAGGCCTAATTCTTCAATCTCATAGACTCAAACTTTCATGGATATGACATTGATCTCCCCAGCAGAGTCGCCAATTTTTGTTGGTTTTTTCCTAGACTGGATGCTTATTCCCAGATTTCCCTACAAGGTAGCCATCAATGATCAACAGGATCTCTGGGCCAGGGGCCAACAGTGTAGGAGATAGACTCTATATTTTATCTCCTCTTCTTCTTCAGGCTCTGCAAAACCTAGGGGGGTATTCCCTACTCAACATCCATGAGGATATACATACAAGGCTGGTATGCTGACAGAAAGTAGATAAGTCCTCCTGTAAGTAGACCAAAACTATAAGATAAGAGCAAAGGGGCTAGCTTTGGGCCTATTTGCAGTTGTAGATAGAGGACTGAGGATCCTAAAACTAATTCTAATGTCCTAATGGTTGTTTTAGAGTTTGGTTTTGACTTTATATTTGGATGCAAAGCTGGACATGATATATAACACAAAGACAAAGCTAGATCAGTGCCTATCCAATAGACATACACCTGTGAATGATATGCATGAACAACTGAAACTGGATTTCAGGGGGACACATATGATACCTGCCTTACAGATATCTCCCAATACAGAGTGTTAAGCTATCTATACTTATGGCATCCCTACTGCAGTATACCCTTCCCAATGTTCAATCTGAGAACAATTTAATCTACCCCTTGAGCAGAAGTTACGAGATCAGACATTCAACATAGGAATTCTATGTTCTAGAGTCTCAAACATTGCTTCAATATCCAGACTTAGAAGAAAGATACATGCAATACTAGAGACAGAATTAACAAAACACATGCTAACATAGCATTTCTCATATAGAATTAACCATGAAATCAGTGGATTCATGCAAGAACGTACAACAAGAGATACATAAACTCACAGGTTTTGCTGTACAGAGCAACCAAATCAGCTGTATTGTATTATAGAGCGAAATGTTCAACTTTCAACAACCTCTAATGATTGTAACACAGTCTGCTTATATCAGCCAGAAAATGTACCACAGCAATTAATTACAAGGCTTTTACAAAAATCTGCCAGATACAGATCCTTCAAAGGAATGGCACTCAGAATTTATTGCTGCAGAGACAGAAAGTAGACAATGGTGGCCTTGAGCCCTGTGCCACCATCTAGAAGTCCTCATGTCAAAAATCAGGTACATGACTATTCAACAACTCACCCATGCCCCTGCTACAGTCGCCATTGATGGCTCAACCACCTGCGGCCACTTGAAAACCATCGCAGCACTTCAAAAAAGAAATTCCCGCCAAAACACGTTTACCACAGGTTCAAAAAATGTAGGGAGATTAATCCCACATTGGTGCCACAGAGACAACTTTATCATTTTAAAAACACGGCCACATGTATAACAAATGTCGAGCGCTTTTGCCGCGCTTGATGCATAAGCCTTTGTCCAAAGCCTATCGCCAAGACCTGAGCCATCGGCACACTCCCAAATCCTCCTGCCGATCTATCAGGTCTCGCCGACGACACCTCCCGAAAGCCTACAACTTCCATATCGGCCAGAGGAGAACCATCGGCCAACTAAACAAAACTCATCCCGACATCAATAGTCTGGCCAATGACCACAAACTACATTTTGCACCCCTGTCGACATGACTCCCTCCATCGGAGCATCCAAAAATCCTCTAGCTGACCTCAATAGTCTCGCTGACCATTTCACTACATTCCCCTCATCGGCCAGAGACTGACCATCAGACTAACTCTCCAGACTCCCACCGACAATACGAGTCTCCCCGATGGCCACCAAAACATACTTTGTCAGCCAGACAACAACCGTCGAGCTAGCCCAAAATTCCCTCGCCGACATACTAAGTCATCCCGATGGTTCACTCCAAACACACCCGTCGCCAAGACATAGACCATCGGCATAACAGAAAAGATGCTCACCGACAACACAACTCACGCTGATGGACCCTGGCCTCCTCCTTCCGTCGGTGTGACATACTATCAACACTATCGGCCAAACCCAAAGCTCCCCAGCCGATGGACCAAACTCTCACCGATGAAGTCTCCACATTCCTCGCCTGTCGGTATGACCAAAGCCATCGGCGAACAACAAAATGCCTACACCGATAGAACTTGTCACCTCGATAGACACATCCTCCTTGGTCCCATCGGCCAAGCCCCCCATCGTTGGCACAACTCAAAACACTCACGCCGACAATACAACACACGCCGATAACATCCATCGGCCAAACACAAATGAAGCCTGCCGATGATGAATATCACACCGATGGCATTTCCATCGGCCAAACCAAACACATCAGAGGGAACAAAAAATAGCTCGCTGATAGGCCAAGCTCTTGCCGATGGACAAGAAGACCTAGGGTTTAAATGAAGAAACCCCCCAACATGCAAGCTCAACCTCTAGGCCAAAATGGGTACTAACACAATCTAGGCCTTGAGGAATGAGAAGGTGACACATGTCACCTTCTCCTTCCTCATTCAATGCCACTTGTAAGGGAGAAGGAATGTTAGGGTGACATGTGTCACCCTCCTATCCATTCAAACCATCATCCTCTCCACTTGTGCTCTCACACATGTGTGAGAACAAATGTGGAGAGGTGGCATCTCTCCCCATGGCTCCATGAGGATAAGGGATGACACATGTTATCACCTTACTCCTCAAGAGAGCCCCTTCACTCCAAGATGCTCTCACACATGTGTGAGAGTCTTGGAAGAAGGTTCCACACACTTGGGGGTCTTGAAGACTCCCCAAGTCTTCAAGGTGGAGGAATCCCCAAGCCTTGGGAAGGGAGATGGGCCTTCTTTCAAGGCATGACTCATCTCCCACCCTTAGCCATTTTGATTTTTTACCACTTTTATTAACCCCAAGTTTAGGGTGACTAGATGGGAGTTACCCTAGCGTTTAGTAAGCCCAAATGGACCCTAGACATTAGGGGTACCACCTAGGTTTAGTTTGGTCCCCTAATAAACACCTAAGGTGTTGTAAAATCACATTAAATGGACCAAAATAAAAAGAACACCAAATGGTGTGAATTAAAACACAAGTTTTACAACACATCAATTATATTAAATAAAAGGGGTGAACTAGGCCAATTAATTAAATACAGGCATTCATGAAAACATCATTCAATCATACATGATCCTTATCCCTCTTGGGAATGGATTGGCTTAACAGGAAGACACATAAGTGTGAGATCAACCTTCAATTTTATGTGGCCTGGAAAATCACCTGCACACTTGAACAAATGGTCAATCTAACATATATATCATAGCTGAAGAAATAGAATGTAACACTCATGTCACCACATAATTCATACAACACATTAAACAACTCACATGATAATTAAGATTTAAATTTGCATTTCCTATATATTCTATCACAGAATCAGAATCAAATAACAAATCTATATAATGAGCTCATAATCAACATCAATAATAATCATCAAGTGTATCTCACATGTCTAGCATCATAAGAGAATCAAAATGGAACCTAAGTAAATCACCACATAACTAATCAAAGCTAATCCAAAATAAGGAGATATAGTCTAAATCTGCATAATGGAAAGCAATAGTCCCTAAATGTCTAAAATGTCTTTAGCTATAATATGAAATGATCAAACTAGGGAAGTGAAATAAATTGGCCTCACATCTTCCCCCCCTAAGACTAAACTTCCTCTTGGAATTCGTCAAAGAGGTGAGGCTAGAGTGTCCTCAATCTAGTTGTATCCTCCCATGTCACCGTGACCTCATCATATCAATCCCACTAGACTCTAACATAGTCCAGCTCTTGACCTCGAAGGCCCAAGGTCAGATGAGCCAATTTGTGAATTGGCTCCAAAGCACACTGCCTAACCACCTCTACCTATAGAGCACTCCAGTCCAATACATGAGATTTAAATCAGATATCTATCACTATAATACAAACACATGAAAAACATCATGGATGCATGATAGGCTAGGTGGCAAGGATAGACAGTAGGCTTTAGGTCCTATCCACTCCAAGATCTCAAAAGGCCCTACGAACTGTGATGCGAGCTTAGAACCCTTTCCATAATGGATTAGACTCTTGTGTGGCCGCACTCTCAAGAATACTCTGTCACCAACTGAGAAGCTCCAATCTAGTCTCTTAGCATCGGCATACTTCTTATGTTGATCCCATGTCTCCTGAAGTCTCTGCCTAATCAGTGTGACCTTCTGCTCCATATCTTGAACCAATTCTAGACTAATGGCAACTTTGTCCTCTATCTGATCCCAACTCAACGGTGTCTTGCAAGGTCTGCCGTACAAGCCCTGATAAGGAGGCATACCCAATAACCTATGATGCCCATTAATGTAGGTAAACTCATCCAGATACAAATACTCCTCGCATCTAGATTGGTGGTTCATAACATACATATGGATCATATCCTCCAACACTTGATTCACCCTCTCTATCTGACCATCTGTCTTGGGGTGATAAGCGGAGCTAAAGTTGAGTTGAGTGCCCAACACCTATTGGAAAGCCCTTCAAAAGGCTGATGTGAACACTAAGTCCTCGTTAGAAATGATGTGGTGAGGTACCCCATGTAATCTCACTATGTCATCTAAGAATACTCTCGCCACTACTGGTGCATTGTACATTGTGTGTACATGTGAGAAATGTGCCACCTTGGTCAACTTTTCAATTGTCACCATGATGGTATCATGGCAGTGAGAAGACATAGGAAGACAAATAATGAAATCCATGGAAATGGTGTCCCATTTCAACTCTGGTATCTCGTGAGGGTATAAAAGACCTGTTGGGTGCTGATGATTGGCGTTGACCCTCTGGCACTCAAGGCATAGAGCAACAAACTCTGCAATATCCTATCTCATACCCACCCAATGGTACAACTATCGTAGGTTGGCATGTATCTTCTTCACCCCCAAGTGCACTGCATAAGGTGTTCTATGAATCTCTGATAACACTACTATATGTAGGTCACCTACACGGGGTACATAGATGCATTGTTGATGTCAAAATAGCTCATCTACCTCAAGGGAGTATCCTACAAACTTGCCCACAAGGGCCCATTATGACTGGATCTCCTACTACACCTCAAGAAACCACTCATCCTTAGGCAGATGCTAAATAATGCGTCCCCTCAAGTCCGCACTTAGAGTCAAGGTTAGGATCTCGTGGGGCCTCTAACTCAATGTGTTAGCAACCATGTTCTCTTTCCTTTTGATACAGTGGACATCAAAGTCATACTCACAAAGAAACTCCATCTAACACCCCTATTGGGTGTTTTGATTTGACTACGTGAATATGTACTGAAGACTATGATGATCTGAATTAAGCTCAAAGTGACAACCCAATAAGAAATGTCTCCAACAAACTAGAGCATGAACCACTGCTGCAAGTTCTAAATGATGAGTGAGGTAGTTAAGCTCATGGGTCTTAAGCTTTCATGACTCATACGCGATCGCTCTACCACCCTGCATAAGTACAACTCCTAAACCCTCAAGTGATGCATCCATGCAAATCATTAAATCTACTATTGGATCAGGAATTTCTAAGATGGGAGCACTGGTAAGATGCTCCTTGAGGACCCCAAAGGCCCTCTCACACTACTCAGTCCAAGTAAAACTCTTCCCTTTCCACTGAAGGGAAGTGATGGGGTGTTCTATTGGGGAGAAGCGCTCAACAAATCTACAGTAATATCCAACTAACCCCATGAAACTCCTAACCTCTATCACACTAGTGGGTGCTAGCCAATCCTTGATAGCCTTGATCTTCGATGGATCTACGGAGATACCATCGCCAGATAGGATGTGCCCCAAATATTGTACCACTATCCTAAAAAATGCACACTTTGCCAATTTACCATAAAGGTTCTGCTCCCTCAAGAACTGTAAAACCTGACGTAGGTGCTCCTCATGCTCCTCCTCGGTCTGCGAATAGATCAATATATCATTAAGGAAAATAATAATGAACTGATCCAAGTAGGTACGAAACACCCCATTCAAGAGACTCATGAACACTATAGGGGTGTTCATCAAGACGAAGGGTACCACAGTGAACTCATAGTGGCCATATCAAGTCTGGAAGGCAGTCTTATGGATGTCCACCTCTGTGATGCACAACTGGTGATAACCAGACTTTAGGTCTATCTTAGAGAACACCGTGGCTCCCTGCATCTGGTCGAAGAGATTATCAATCCTAGGTAGAGGATAACGGTTCTTCATCATCACCTTATTTAGCTACCTATAATCCATGCATAGATAAAGAGACCCATCCTTCTTCTTCATGAAGATGACCGGTGTGCCCAAGGTGAAATGCTAGGTCAGATGTGCCCCTTCTTGATAAACTCCTCTAACTGCAACTTGAGCTCCATGAGCTCATGACTGGTCATCTTGTAGGGTGTACGAGACACTGGCTCGACACCAGGCACTAGATCAATATGAAATTCTACCTCTCGATGGGGTGGCATCCCTAGTAACTCTGGTGGAAACACATTGGCAAACTATCTCAAGATGGGATGATCATCTAGTGATGCCTCAGGCTCATCCTCTGATCGGTCACTAACAGTGATGGAAAACATCTGGCATCCCTTCCGCATGTAGTGCTTAAGTTGCTGAGCAGATATCCTACAAACTGTTGTGGGCTTCTAAATACCTACTATCTCAACTGACGTACCATGATTGTCTAAATGGCTAATTGCCTTTCAGCGACAATCTAACTTGGCTCTATGAGCCACAAGCTAGTCCATGGTCAAAACCACACCATAAGATCCTAAAGGCATAACCCTAAGGTCACATAATGTATTAAAGGCCCCCAAAGATATCTCACAGTCATGGACTAAGGCATCTACTTTGATCTTAGCTCCTATGGCCAACTCAACCTCCCACCTATCACCTTGCCTAGAGGCCACCAATCTGTAACTCTCCACTAACAATGGAGATATGAATGAATCATTAGCACCAGAGTTAAATAAAATAGAAATGGGGACATCCCCAATCATATGTGAGGTTTCAATCACTGATGCCTGAAAATCAGCCTGGCGGTTATCAACCGCTGTGAACATACAGTGGGACCTACCCACATTTGCAACTGTCTTCTCTAATCCTCTTGCATGAGGCTATCCCCCTACTATAAAACCCTATGGGTACTCTCTGGCTAGATGTCCTACTCCACCAAAAACATAGCATGGGCCCCGAGCTTGTACTTGTCCAGACTGTGTCCTACTTGACTACTATTGTCCAGATCAACTCGTGGACCCCTGTTAACCCCTATAAGACTATTGTGATCTCACAAGTCCATAGGTGGTCCCTACTATCTCTAATCCCTACGTGGGCCCTGTTGCTACCAACCTCGATTATGACCCCCATGTGCCCTCTGTTGTGGCCTACATCTCTGTTGTTGCTGCTATGGAAGCCTAGGAGATGGTGGCGTAGAACTAAATCCTCCTCTCTGAGGTGGTGGTGGTGGTCAGTAGAATCCCTATTGCTGCTGGCTATGATCTTGAAACTGAGGGTGTGAGCTCTAACCTTGTCCCTATATCTCCTCAGCAATGTATGCCTTCTCGGTAGCCCTCACTCAAGGTCTGGGGGTCTACCATGTGCACAGGCCCTGCTATCCCTAATTCAAACCTCTGATAAACTTGTGAACCAAAAAGTTTCTCATCATGGAGATACTCCACATAACGTGACATCTCAGTGAACCTGCCCTCATACTGTACTACAATAGACCCTCACTGCTGTAAATTGTGGAATTCATCAATGTGACACTGCCTGTAGTGGTCTGACAAATATCACACAATAAAGCACTCAATAAATGTGTCCCATGAAAGTGTATCCAAAGATAAGTAGCACTTGCACTCCTCAGTGCGCCACTAAGTCACTACTATGTCTCTCAATAGGTGAACTACCACACGTGCCTTCATGTTGCCCTCATAAGGGTGCAATGCAAAGCATCTATCTAAACTGATAAGCCAAGCCTTAGCTTCATCTCCCTCTGTGGTCCCTATGAAAGTAGGTGGATTCAGCCTAAGTAAGTCTATGATAGGATCTCCTCAGTCTATGTGTCCTCTAATAGGCTCATCCACACCATAAGCGTAAGGCTCATGATAAACCTGCTCTACTCTCACTGCCTTCTCTCACCTCGCCTAGTGCGGTGGGATCCTGCTACGACCTCTATAAGCTAAACCAACCTCCTCCACAGTAGTGTCAAGAATCTCTACAAAAGGCTCTACTCATGGTGCAACTCACAGCTTGATGTGGGGCTCGACATGTGGCTCTACACATGACTCGGCATGCAGCTCTGCAAGTGACTTGGCATGTGGCTCCACGCGTGGATCCTCTCATAGATCAATGTGGGGCTCAACGTGCATCTCTACTATCACTGGTGGCAAACTCTCTAACACTGTCTGTAATGCTTGTAAGATCTGTGGTCTAATATTAGGTACTAGTGGTGCCTATGGTGCCTACTGCTCTTGTGCAGTTGGTGGTCCTTGACTATCTTCTGTAGACTTGTTCTCATTCTGTATCTCTATGGACACTATGGTGCGTGAGCGCGCTCACCTAACTCATTGGGGAGGCATCCTACAAGAACAAGGTATTCACAAATTAAACAAAATTGTGGAATATATAATGTGCCCAAACAAGCCTAGTGTTTAAACTTGGGCTTTGATACCAAATGTCATGCCCACATTTCCTATACGGTCACGACATGCAACACACGTGTCATGTCCACATTTGACATGTGATCATGACATGAAATATCAATAAACTTTTCCACCTATCCCTAGAAACCCCCTCGCACGCGTTAGTGTGCTCGGTGACAATACACATAAGGTGTAAACATGTCAATAGAATCTCAAAGAAGAGCATTTACATACGTAATTCCCTGCATGATGGTAGTCGACTAGGGGGTTATGCAACGTGATGAGCGTCACTATTAGGGTTAGGATCAATCTGACATGAAGCCTAAGTCTCCTAGGTGTGTGATATGATTTCAATAGGAATCAAAATCCAACCCCAATTTTAGAGCATAAAAATAGATTAAAATATGCTAACATTAAAATAATAATCACAAGGCAAAATTAAATGTTTAAAAATAACTACCTTAAGTCTCAGAAAATTTTGGCAGTATAATGCGTTATTAATGTTTGAAATGAATAATTTAAAAGGGTCTCCCTCTAAAACATTTGGGAGAAACAAATTAGATAAAAAGATTAAATTAAATCTACCCAAATAACATTATAAAAATTACCCACCCAAATAATCGAAAATCAAATTAAATGAAACTATTAAATAATTTATCCCAAAATAATAAAGGTCTGCGAATAAATATAATTCCAACAATTATATTTATTCAAATAAATCAAGGTAAAATTAAAATCAATAAATAACGTTATAAAATTTTTGCCCTCCATTTAATAACTCATTAAAATAAATAGAACAATTAAGTAATTAATTACCCCTAAAAGTATAATAATATAACCCAACTAATAAAATTAGCCCAAACAATTAAATTTATAGATAAGGTATAATATAATTCCCTTTTAACAAATAAAAATGAAGGATTGGACTTAGAAATCTCCCACTCAAGTCTAAGTCAAAAAGTGAGCTATTTTAAACAAATCCTATGAGAAAAGAAGAGGCAATTTTAAATCCATGTTCACATAAAAAAAAAGGCAAAAATAAAAACAAGAGCAAATAAATATAATAAACTTCCCTCAAAAGCCCTAAAAGCCACCTCTATTATTTTATTATTTTCTAATCTTACCCTAACCCTATTCTTTTCTTTCTCCTCTTCTCTATTCTTCTCACATTTTAGTTTCCTCCATTTTTGTTTCTCTTTGTTTTTGCAAGTAGGGTTTTCTGTTTTGAAAATGGCACCCATGGACATGCTGCCCCATAGGTATATATTCAATAGATATACTACATAGGGTTCCTTTATTTTCTTTGTTATATATATATATATATATATATATATATATATATATATATATATATATATATATATATATATATATATATATATATATTGTTTTGCAATTATTATAAATAAAAATTTGTATACACAGATGGGTCGAACGTAGGTTATAGCAGTGGAGGGATGATGCATTGTAATGGCAGCGTCGCCATCAAACAGAGGTCACAGTTTTTATTTGTTTTAAGTATAAGCAACAAGTGTGGGGAGGGGGGTCGAACCCTCACCCACACCCTTTGGTGTGGGTGGGGGTTTGACCCCCCTCCCCACACCCCTTTCAAAGAAGCCATCGGCTGTGTGGGCAGCGGCTTGTGGTCGCCATCCACACTACCCCTCACTATTTTTTTTTATTAAAAGTTAAAATGCTAAAAAAATTCTAGGGTTTGACCACAAATTTTTTTAATCCTCTTTTCTATTGACTTCTATTCTATATAATATGTAGTCTGAATAAAATACTATTTGATTTATAATAAAATGCCTATCATCTGAATATGATTAATATATACTCACATGTATATATACACAGACATAAATTAATTGTTTATCGGTGAGGTTTATAATGTACTATATATAGACTCACAGGTCTATATACACAAATAGAAATTAATTATTTATCAGTGAGGTTTAGAATGTAATTTTAACAATAATATATAAATTATATGTGTGTGTGTGTATTATATAATATATATTCATAGATAAGCATAAAAAAATTAGCTAACTTCAAATGTGAGTCTAGGAGCACTTGTAAGGAACAATTTTTTTTTTTGCAGAAATAAAATAGGTCAGAATACGATTTTTTTGAAAAAAAAAAAGCTAATTTCTCCCCCCCTTTTTTTACAAGGTAAAATATGACAGTCACATTATTTTTCTTCAAAAACAGCAAGCATTATGAGAAGGATAATTTTTTCTATAAACCGTAAATTAGAGTTTATTTATTTTCTTTCTTCCATAGCAACAACCACTAATTTTTTGTATAAAAATAGCTCTACAACAATCTTATCCTTCTCTTTGCTTTACAACCAACCATTTTAACAAGGAAATAACTTCTATTAAAGAGCTGCAAAAGACTTCTATAGTAGTAATTTTAACTTCAATAAAAAGTCATAGGAACATTTACAACATAAGGAAAATTTCATTACATAGCTTCGACTTTGAGAGTACTCTTTTGCAACCAAATACAATAAGGTCACAAGGACCATGGCTCACAAAACAACCAACAATATAGTAAAAATAAAGCCACAATAACCATTCTCCAAAGCTCCAAGACCATCAAAATAACCTGCAATAATTTAACATAAGGAGGGGAAAGCCAAGCCACAAAAACTACTCTCCTCCCTACCATAGACTTGCTAGTGGGTCACCCCTGAGCTGGGATGGATATCATCACATAGGATTCAATCATTCCACAACAAAAATCAAAATGCAAGCCAACAACACAAAATCACCCACATAAAACAAAACTCATAGAAATGAGTTTGGAGGGGTAGGGGAGTGGACCCATCGACTCAAGTGGCTACTTCAAAACTCAGTCTCAACACCACAAGGCCTAAAGCTAAAAAATGATATCTCTATGAAATACAAAATCACCATGGTACTCATGCCAACCAAAATAATCCCATACTCCAAATAATGCCCTCAAGGCCATAAATATACCAATACCAGGAGGGTGACCTCAAGGAGGTTCACTCCTCCCCCACCCCACACAAGGAAGGACACACCCAAATGGGTAGTCTCATCCCAACACACCCAAACCCACACAAAGAAAATAGTCCAAAAACACAACCAAGCGCATAAGCAAAAATAAATAACAAGCATAAGGAATGGCTAAATCCCATGAGGCTTACCTTAAGAGCCTAACAATGGATGCAAGTTGAAGAAGAGCCCACAAGCTTTCTCCAAGCCTCCAATCCTCCAAATTTCTCTAACTCCTTCCCAAAACCCTCCAAAGATAGAAAATTTTTCAAAAAGCAAGAACCCCCAACTCCTCTCCAAGAGGAGATAAAATAGGCCTCCAATCTAGGCCTTGAGGAATGAGAAGGTGACACATGTCACCTTCTCCTTCCTCATCCCATGCCACTTGCAAGGGAGAAGGAATGTGAGGGTGACATGTGTCACCCTCCTATCCATTCAAACCCTCATCCTCTCCACTTTTGCTCTCACACATGTGTGAGAGAAAAAGTGGAGAGGTGGCATCTCTACCCATGGCTCCATGAGGATAAGGTATGACACATGTCATCACCTTACTCCTCAAGAGAACCCCTTCATTCCAAGATGCTCTCTAATGGATCTACTTAACAGGAAGACACATAAGTGTGAGATCGGCCTCCAATTTTCCGTGGTCTGGAAAATCACCTATGCACTTGAACAAACGGTCAATTCAACACACACACACACACACACACACACACACACATATATATCATAGCTGAAGCAACAGAATGTAACACTCATGTCATCACATAATTCATACAACACATTAAATAACTCACATCATAACTAAGATTTAAAATTGCATTTCCTATATATCCTATCACTAAATCAAAATCAAATAATAAATCCATATAATGAGCTCATAATCACCATCAATAATAATCATCAAATGTATCTCACATGTCTAGCATCATAAGAGCATCAAAATGGAATTTAATCAAATCACCACATAACTAATCAAAACTAATCCAAAATAAGGAGATATAGTCTAAATCTGCATAATGGAAAGCAATAGTCTCTAAATGTCTAAAATGTCTTTAGCTATAATATCAAATGACCAAAATAGGGAAGTGAAATAAATTGGCCTCACATCTTTCAAAACATTGTTGAGGGAATCCATCAAACACAATTCTGAGAGTTTGATAGGCATGATTTTGGAAATCTATGGGAGTGCATTGTGCATCTATATCTATATTAATTTTAAATATTTCTTCTTGAAAAAATGAATTACACTAGTATTGTAGGTCAAAACAATTGTTTCCTAGTTGTAATCTATGTCCAATGCCTTGGTTGAATTCATTGAAATTCATTTCTTGTTGGCTTTAAATTTCATCTATATTCATTGGAATAGTTAAGTGGTTATCTACGTAGTCATCTTCTCTACAAAATTCAAAAGCATACACATGATTAGTTATTTCCAATTCAAGAACAATCACACAAATGAAGATTATCATAGGAATTTTGTAATTTTTTTGTAAAATAGTTAGGCTCACCTTTGAATAAATGCCAAGATAGGATCTTCATGTGAGAGAAATTGTAGATCTTCAGTAGATACCAATGAAATAGGTTGTGGCTTATGGTCTCCCTCCATTGGTAAAGGAAAGTGCAATCCACTATGGTAAATCTGCAATTCCAAAAGACAAATCACTAATCTTAATGCAATCCATTTTGATGAAAATATCCACAAATAAAATGTAATGTAGTGAAATGGACCAAGGATTATTCTTTAAAGTTGACTATTCTTAATCAGTACCTGTTGACTAGCTCAAGCAAGTGACATAGGTTGAGTATTCTTTAAAGTTTCCTGTGTCAAAGCAAAGATCAAGAAAAAACACATTATAATGTTCATAAGATTGGATATATATTATATAATCAAATACTCTAAGCTCTTGCCTTTATTAAAAGAACTACTAACATACTAAACGAATGTTTCTTAAATCATATGATTTATATTTTAATTGTATTTGTAGTATTTTTAGGTTTTAGTCAATCTACATTAAAGGAAAGATAAATTTTATTGTGTCAAGAATAGGTGTTCATTTTGAAAAAGTTCATTCTTCGTATCTGTAGAAAATTTTGAATGATAAAACATATCTTACTTTCTTTATAATATAGAAAATAATAACATGTTTAATTATATCTCCTTGTTTTTGGTCATGTTTAGTTGCTTTTAAGTTTCAAACATGAAATGAGACCCTAGTAGAAATTATGGAGTAGAATAATTTGGAAAAAGGGTGAAGACAATGTTCTTATTGCTGTTTAGGCCAACTCATTTGCATTATCATATTTTCTTAAAGGTGAACCCAAAAATTTCTAAAAGGCAAGACATGAATGATGGCCCTACAATCTTTATAGGAAAGGGGTACACTCTTAAACATTGTCAACAAAAAGAATAATGTATTTGATATGATTAGATCTTGGGTGCCTATTTTTAATCTTGGCAAGACATTCATGAATGAGTCCTCTTAATAGCAATATTTACTAATATGTCTAATTTCAAATGTAAGAGTAAACTAATGTTTTTCTATAATTTAATGTATCAAAATATAATGGTTAAATCTTTAATCCTATGACATGAGTATATGACTTTGACTAAATATATAGTTTTATCACTATTGCATTTCTCTATGGGTATGATATAAGAATACCTGACTAGTTAACTCAAACTTGGGTATCATACAAATAATTTCAAACTTATTATTACATTTTTGTGGTGTTTTCTTGTGATTTGAAAGTAATTCAATTTTTTTCTGTTAAAGAAATTACCATTTATTCATAAAGCTTATTTGGCATGTATAAAATATCTAGTTTTGTCTCTTTTTTATGTATATCCTTTGAACTAGTAATAATCTCTATTATTCATTCTTTTTGGAAAAATGAAAAAATTTTAATAAGTATAATACCTTGTGATTATGCATCTGAATAATAGTTTCATGTATGGTTTTCCCCACATCTTTTACTTTCTTTAAAGTGGTAATGTGATCTACTTCATTACCAAAATACTTGAGATATCAACAAAATATTAAAATTATTGAGATTCATAGGAACACCATAAAACTTATCTTAGCTTAAAAAACTCAATAAAAAAGAACTATAATTGACATAAAAATTCAACAAGAAATTGAAATACTAAAGGTGTATAAAATATTAAAATTAAAAAAATACAATGGATTTGGTATGTATTTTTAATTATATTGAGTTTGTGATTACTAACTCTTCTTGCTATCAAAATTCAAGATATAAATTAAGCATTCTTTTGTATTATTTAATATAGCTATATATAAGTTTCAAGATGTCCCTTCAATTGATATTGATAAGGAAACAAGCTCTCTTAAATGAAGTATGATTCCATTGGTGTAATCGAAGGTAAAGTTATCAAAGAAAGGATTTCTATTAGAAAATGTTGAAAAGTTGATTATTCTCTCTTTTGTTAATATATCATCACATGGAAGAAAATTCAAAACATAACATTCCCAAATATTATGCCATGGATGCATTAGTCCAAATTCTAGTCATTACTTAGATATTGCAATGAAACCATCTCGTTGACCCTATGATACATAAAAACTCAACAAAACAAATTATATTTAAGATTAGATTGGACAAAGTTGACAAATTTGATATTTATCCAAAATGATCCCAACAACAATAAATCTTTGTCTTGTGGTTCTTATTTGAGTGCATTACAATATACATACATATATATGTGCAAAAACATGTATTCTAAGTTGCCAATTTGGGATCAAGTTCAAGTAGGCTTTCCACAACCTGATTTGATTATGATCGTTCAACAAAAGAATTTAACCCAAATTTTGTAGGGTTAGGTAAGACCATGCGAAATATTTATTAAATATTTTAAAGTAAAAAATAGCTTCACTTTTTACAAAATAGAGTTGATAATTGATAATTCATGTAATTTTAAATAGAAATCAAAATGGTGTGTACAAAAAATACAACAATAATAAGTGGTCAAACATGCAATTGCACATGGAAACGCTATAGAAATCATCATATTTCTTCTCATCAACAACCATGAGTAATGAATAGCATTGGGATTTTGGGTATTGACTTAGGTTGGACCCTAAATGTACCCAAGTTGTACATGAATTGAGACTTGTACTTAGTATACACCCCATAAGGATTTGGCATGGGGACATGGCATATCTAGTAACACATGTATTACATACATACATATGAGGTACATGCATGAACCTACACATAGAATGCAATGTGTCTTAAGCACTTAGTGTGAATAAATAAATGAATGAAACTTCTAAACATTTAGGTCAAGTGCTTGAAAGTATGGGTGTCACTAAATATATCATGGCAATCCTTGATAATAAACATTTGGTACTAATTGCAATGCTCTCATTCATACTTAAGATTACTAATTTATGACTACAACAACCATATCCATCATCTAGATTATATTATAATAAGAGACATTGGTCCCAACTCTTGATTGTGAATCTTCTTTCGTTTCAATATTATAGCATGGAACTCCTACAAATACAACCAAATGTCTATCAAAGCTCCTACAATCCCTATCTTGACTTTAGAAGGTAAAAATACCTCGTGCCATCTAATTAATATGAGATATATTGGCAAAGACATAAATCCTCCATGTCCATGTGTCCTAAGTTTCATTAATGGATTGGTTTAATTCATCAATATGATTTCTCATTAATTAAAACAAAAATTTAGTAGTGTTGTACCAAAATGAAAATTTTCATACTAACTTGAATTCTAAGTATAAAACTTCTCATTTGTCACTTGTAAGTCATTTATCAGTCCTTGATGTTGCTAGTTGTCAATGTTGTCATTGTCAATTTACAGTTAGCAATTATGCAAGATCCATAAGAGAGGTTTTTCAAGCATGTCGAGCAAGTTGGATGTGTCAGCTAGGGTATAACGAAAAGCAATTATGTCAAAAGGTAAGAAGATGAATGATAGAGCTTTTAAGGCATGACTTAACAAAGCAAAGGTACCTAGGGATTATTTTAGTCTAAGGAAAAGCATATAAGTGATCTAGAGGGTGTCAAAAGAACATAAAGTCATTTTGGTGGGCCAATATCATGTGAAAATAACTCCAAACATCTTGGGCATGTCCCTAAGGGGTCCATGTCACATTACAAGGAAAAAAATTGCTTCAGTCATAAGTGTGCACTTTTCAATCCCAATGAGTAAATAGATTTACTCCAAAAAACTTTTTTACTTAAGTGACAAATGACAATGAAGAATTAGAACAAAGGTACACTTTTAAAATTTTTTCACCGAACTCAATATCAAATTAGAATAATTAAAATACCTTTTTGACACTTAACTGAAAAAGTGCACCTAAGATGACTTAAGTGTCAAAGTGTGAAAGTGAAATTAGATCAAAAAGTGACTCTAAGAAGCTTGGTAACCCATTTCATTACTTCAATGTCAAATGCCATTGTGTAAACATTTAAAAGTGGCATTCTACCTCTATTGGGCCCCCCCATGAGACCTTGGATGTCAAAGTGATAATTACTTCAAAATGTCAAAAAGTGCACTTAAGTGAAGAATGATGCCCCTAATGACTTGAATGCCATAGTGTTAATTGAAGATTATAACATAAAGTTGGTTGTGCCCAAGAACTTAGTGTCAAGGTGTCAACACAAGAAAAGAAGATAAAGTGCTTCAAAGTTCTCTAGATGGGCTTGAGAGGGGTTGAATGTCAAAACATAATTGGAAGACGTGAGTCAATGTCAAAAAGCACACCTCCTACATGTTGAAATTGGGGTTTCATCTTTGTAACACTAAAGGGCACCATTGAAGCAACCTTATAAAGCATTCTATTGGTCATTAGTGACAAATTCCACAAGCTCCATATAGTTTCCCAAGGATCAACACTTGTCTTCATCATGGACAAGACCTAACTACAAGACATCGAATTACACAAGTTTTTGAGGAAGGAATCAAACTCAAGTCAACAAGATTGATCATTAGGTTTTAGGGTTTCTTGAGAAGGATCTACCATGGTTAGAATGAAAGAGCTTGATTAAAATTATCACTAGGAGCCAAGTATTAGATTGGTTATTTATAGCTCATGTAATTTTAATCTATCACTATTTTTATAAGATAATCATATTTTTAGAAATCTATTTTTAGAAGATCTATTTATAGAATATCTATTTTTAGATGGCCTTATATAAGGTCTATTTTTATTTGATAGTTATTGATATAAGAGCATCTTCAGAGAAATCGCAATCCAGCATCAACTAAAAACATATTTTAGATACATCATGGTAACCTTCACAGGGTAAGGCAGTATCTAGAATAAATGACTTCATTGGATTCCAACCATTCATCACTTCACTTCTAGGGATAATTCATGAAACAGAACAATTGCTAGATGTAGGATATTTGCAAATCCCAAGCACAAAATAAAATGCGGAATAACAAAATAGAAAGCAAAGGAGACACACAGCTAGGCATGCAAACTTCTTGTTTATTCTATTCAATCAGAAAAATAACAATTATAAATGATTTCTAAACTTGAAACAAAAAACTACTAAGAATACACTTGATTTGCAGTGATTTGGAGCTACACACAAACTTCCTATTTCTCTAGAGCTATCTGCTACTCCCTACACACACTGAACTGCTCAGAACTGTTGTTCATGTACACAAAGAACATTCTCTGTAGCTACTACTTTTGCAACTTCCTCTTCTACCTCTTTGTCTTCTAACTATCCTAAAAACATTCCCTCCTCTTGTCTTAACCTTCACAAAAAACATTTTCCGCCCAAATTTGTCGCTAAAAAAAAATCAAATCCACCTAACTGTAGTAAATGGAGACTGACCAACATTAAAAACAAACAAACAGACCATCAAATGTGCATTAATTATTTTGTAGGGTACAGTAGGAAGGAGATCATTGGAGGATCTCAAATGGCTAGGGGAACTAAATTCCCATGCTCCAAATTTTTTTTTCCAACATTCCCCCTTAATTTGGAGTGACATACCTCTTTCATTCTATGTCTCTAGAGCTGCTTGGAGCTTTCTTTCCAAAACTGAAACTGGAGCTATCCACAATGCCTAATCTATCTTTGAGATGTTCAAAGCTCTCTTTGCTTAATGGTTTGGTAAAAATGTTTGCAAGCTACTGCCCAAATACAAAACTTCATTTTGATTTCACCGTTTTCAACTAATTCTCTTATGAAATGATACCTAATTTCAATATGCTTGCTTCTTCCATGAAAAATTGGATTCTTTGTCAAAGCAATTGTTGAAGTATTGTCACAAACTATAGTTGGTCCATCTTTTTATTCGTCCTTCAAATATACTAAGATCCTCCTTAGCCAAATAGCTTGACATACTGCTGCATTAGCTACTATATGCTTAGCCTTAGCTGTAGATAGGGAAACTATGGGTTGTTTCTTGGAAGCCCATGAAATGACTTCTAATCCCAAATGAAACACATATCTAGATGTGCTCTTCATGTCATCTACATTCGTTGCCCAATCACTATCTGTGTAACCAACTAGCCTAAAAACATTTGTTGCACTATACAAAATGACATATCCTTTGGTTCCATTCACATATCTCAGGATTCTTTTACCCACTTGCCAATGTGACTCTTTTGGAGTCTCCATAAATCTAGAAATCAGACTTACACTATGCATTATATCAGGCCTAGTAGCAGTCAAATACATTAGACTTCCAACCATATTCTTGTAGAGGGTTGGGTTCACATTATTACTACTGTCCTCCTTAATTTCAGACCTATAGCTGTTGGTGTGGGGGAAGGCTTGCTATCTTGCATCCTAAACCTCTTCAAAATCTCTACTGCATACTTTGCTTGAGAGATAAATATACCATCATGCATTTGTTTTACTTCTATGCCTAGAAAATACCTCAAGAGACCTAAGTCTATCATTTAAAATTATCTTTTCACGGCCTCTTTAAAATCAACAATGATGAAATCATCATCACTAGTAAAAACTAAGTCATCAACATACAAGACAACAATTAAAATCTTACCATCAACTGTCTTGATGTAAAGAGGGGGCTCACCATCACTCTTGCTAAAGCTATTATTCAACAAATATGAGTCAATCCTGCTATACCATGCCCATGGTACTTGCTTTGGCCCATAAAGAGCTTTCTTCAGCCTATATACCTTGTTTTCTTGACCTGAAACTTCATAACCAGGTGGCTGCTCCACATACACTTCCTCTTTCAACACTCCATTCAAGAAGGTGGACTTCACGTCCATTTGTGTTGGGTTGCGATTGCTATAACTATCCACACTATTTCCATTTTTGCAACTAGAGCATATGTCTCATCATAATCTCTTCCAAACTTCTATTTGTACCCCTTGACAACTAATCTTGCCTTATGATTTTCTATTCTTCCATCGACATTGCTCTTCATCTTATAGACCCATTTCACTCCAATGACTTGCTTGTTGGGAGGCAAATTAGTTAGCTCCCATGTTCTATTCCTCTCTATTGCATCTATCTCCTCATCCATGGCTTCACACCACTTTTGTTCTTTCATAACTTCCTCAAAATAAATTAGATCACTATGAGAAAATAATGCAAAATTCATACTTTCATCAAACTCTTCATCATACCTTTCAATTTGGTAGACCTCCCTTAGACTCTTGGTCTTTCTTGGCAATAGGGAAGTGAAAGTAGGGTCTAAACTCTCACTACTATTGCTGCTATGTTGTGTAGACCCTATCTGGAGCTGTTTAGAGCTCTTTGTCTATGTTTGGAGTAGTCTAGAGCTATTTGGAACTCTGTGTATAGAGCTTTGTGCCTATCTATGGTCTGTGTCAGGGGCTCTCTAGAGATGTTAGGAGCTCTCTGGAGTTGTCAGGAGCTACTCATACTCCTTTTCTTCATCAATCAGTGTTACCGAGATCTGTCCAGAGCTATCAGTATCTATCAAGCCATCCCATGACTCATTCTCCAAGAACTCCATATCTCTGTTAACAACTATTTTCTTGGTGACTAGATTATATAGCCTATAGGCTTTGGACTCTTCACTATAACCCATGAAGATACACTTCTCACCCTTGTCATCTAACTTTTTCCTCTTCTCTTTTGGTATGAGTGCATATGCCACACACTGAAACACTCTCAAGTGCTCAACTATCCACTTGTATTTCGTCAATGCTTCTTGTGGAATCTTGTCACGAACTTCCTTTGTAGGACTTCTATTTATCAAATATATCATTGTTGCTATAGCTTCACCCCAATATTCATTTGGGAGTCTCTTGGCTTTAAGCATACTTCTTACCATCTCCACAATGGTTCTATTTTTCCTCTCAGCCACTCCATTTTGCTACGGAGTATAGGCTATTGTTAGCTCCTTCTTAATGCCATGTTGCTTGCAAAAATTCACAAATTGATTGGAGGTATACTATCCCCCTCAATCTGACCTTAGGACCTTGATGAAATGTCCACTCTCCTTTTCAGCCTGGGCATTAAACACTTTAAAATTGTCAAAAGCTTTAGATTTATGTTGTAGAAAATAGACCCATGTCTTACGGTTGTAGTCATATATGAAGGTCATAAAATATTGGCTCTTACCAATAGAAATTGTTTGTATAGGGCGACACAAATTAGTGTGTACTATCTCCAATGATGCTCTTGCCCTTCTAGAATACCTTGATTGAAAGGGAAGCCTATGTTGCTTTCCTAAAATGCAGGCTTCACATTTACCACTAGGCTCTACAATGGTTGGTAAACCTCTAACCATACCCTTCTTTGACAAAAGATTCAAACCAACATAACCTAAGTGTCCATACCTAAGATGCCAAAGATTGGAAGGGTCTTGAATGACTATCTTGAAGGGTGACTATTGAGCCACTGCTGTAGATGCCATCTAGTTGACTCTGGAGCCATTCGGAGCCATCTGGAACTTGACAGATATAGTTGCAGACTAAGCTAAGAAACATGTTTCTAACCTCAAAGGAAACATTCTATTCTTTGTCATTGGCATTGCTACAAGTATTTTCTTGCTTCCATCCTTCTCATAAGTGATGCATTCTCCCTTTTCCATCAACACTTTGTAGCCTTTTTGGATTAGTTGTCTAATACTCATGAGATTGTGCTTTATACTAGGGGAAAAATTGACATTTTCAATATCTTTCTTCTCACCTTGACTAGTATGAAACATAATAGACCTCTTTCCCACAATTGGAACTATTTCATTATTCCCCATTTTTATCTCAGACTTGATATTTTTATCAATGAAAGAAAAAAAACTCTCATTACCGCTCGTGGTTGCTACATCCACTATCTAAAAACCATACCTCATCACTGCCTTTCTCAGCAATGTTGCACATGATAAAGGCCTTTGACTTATTACCTTTAGCCACATTTTCATCAGCCACATTTGCACTTTGCTTGGACTAATCACGTTGCTTTTTCTAGCACTCACTTGCATAATGACCAAAGTTATGGCAATAATAACATTCAACATTGCTCTTGTCATACCTTTGACTCAAGTTGTTCTTCTTAACTTGTCTAAAGTTGGACTGAGAGCTACTTGCTCCCTCTTGGCTATATGCTCATCTTGAGCTATCTTCTCCAGCACTTCCATGTCCAGATCTACCTCTACCTCTACCTCTTGTGCCTCGTCTAGAGTTGTTTCTACCTCTCCCCCTACCTCTTGAGTTGGCTTGAGCTTTGAAAGCTTGTTCATGGGAAGAATTTGTAGACCTATTTAGGCACTACTCATGGGTTAGTAGGGAACCCATCAGCTCATCAAGTGCCATTTTTGAGAGATCTTTGGTCTCTTCTATGGTAATAACTATTGGATCAAATCTCAGGGGCAGACTTCTAAGGATTTTCTCTATAATCCTTTGTTCATCCATGGTTTCTCCATTTATCCTCAGTTGATTAACCAAGGTGGAAACCCTTGTGTGAAAATTTGAAATGGACTCACTATCCTTCATCTACAGGGTCTCAAAATCTCTCCTAAACAACTGGAGTTTCACTGATCTTACTTTGTCAATTCCCTTGTAACTAGTTTGCAATATTTCCCATGCTTCCTTTGCATAGTTAACTGTTACTATTCTAGGGAAAATAGCCTCTATCAAGGCTGCTTCAATTAGACTCAATGCTTTTGCATCTTTCCTCTTTATCTCCTTCAGCTAGGTCTTTTGGTTGTTTATGAGGGCTGCATACACAGCTGGGTTAGTCACATCATTAAACCCATTAAACACAAGCTCCCATAAATCATTTGCAACCATTATGTTCTTCATTTTCTTTACCCAAACATCATAGTTGTGTCCATTGGATTGTGGTGGTTGCTGCCAACTCTTACTTTCTTCTCTAGCCATGTTTCCTATCCAAAAAACTTTAAACACCCAGAAAACAAATGCCCAACTCACTCAAGACTTAGGGCCTTTTGGCTCTAATACCAATCTGTAGGATATTTGCAAATCCCAAGCACAAAATAAAATGTAGAATAACAAAATAGAAAGAAAGGAGACACACAATTGGGCATGCAAACTTCTTGTTTGTTCTATTCAATCAGAAAAATAACAATTACAAATGATTTCTAAAACTTGAAACAACAAACTACTAAGAATACACTTGATTTGCAATGACCTAGAGTTGTACACAAACTTCCTATTCGTTTGGATCTATCTGCTACTCCCTGCACACACACTGAAATGCTCAGAACTATTGTTCATGCACACAAAGAACATTCTCTGTTGTTGTTACTTCTGCAACTTCCTCTTCTGCCTCTCTGTCTTCTAACTATCTAAAAAATGTTCCCTCATCTTGTCTTATCCTTCACCAAAAGAAATTTCTGCTCAAATTTTCCACTCAGAAAAAATCAAATCCACCTAACTGTAGTAAATGGAGACTGACCAACATTAAAAACAAATAGATGGGCCAACAAATGTGCATTAATTATTTTGTAGGGTGCAGTAGGAGGGAGATCAGTGGAGGATATCGAATGGCTAGGGGAAATAAATTCCCAAGCTCCAAAAATAAATTTTCCAACACCAGAGGCACTGAGCCAATCTATTATGACAATCAATTCCACAGTAGCTAGAAATAACATTACCTATTAAAAAAGAACTAGAAGAAGAAACTAGTGTTGTAGAGGGCTTGTACATCTCAAATTTACGATTGATTGAAATATGTGCAATCTCTACATAACAAGTTTTATTTCCAGCAGGCAAAGCCACAACCAATTTGGTTAACTATGTCAAAAGAATATCCATAAATAAGGTAATGTGACCTGTTCAACATACTGTCTGAAGGAAATGTGAAATTGCAAATACAAGGTCCTGAATGGTTTGACATACTTTGGTCTCAAACATGATGAGCGGATTTTGTGATAGAGTATAGGTCCCATGAAAGCACCATCAGTGTAGTTTTTAAAACAAAATTCCTCAACCTTTGTTAGCATCTTTTACCCCTGGGAGAGCTTGTGGATTTGGACTAGAAATCCATCAATGCATATTAAATGAAATTTTTATCAGTTACTATACTCCAAAATGAAGCATAGTCATAGATAGAGCCGCCATCTACTTGTCAAAATGTTTAAAGGAGATAAGGTCATGCCTGATAAGAAATTCAAGATGTCTAATGATGTGAACAAACATGCATCAATAGAAGTATAAAAGCTTATGCAAGGAGCTTTGAAAGAATAAATGAAATTTTCTTGCAATTTGTGACTTGATGTCTACCAAGTCGCTCAACACCCTACCAATGGTAGTTTCTCATTTTGATAGCAAATTCCACTCAAGGTGTAAATCAATCTCAACTACCTAGTGTTCCAAGGGAAAATCAACATGGAGGCACAAGATGATAGGCTCCAAGTTAGTGCTATGATATTGGAAGTCTTGGTGAAATATGGATAAACTCAATGCAATTATTAAAAATTGTGAGCACACTCTTCAAGAAATCAAGTCATTGTTACTCTCAGAATATGTTCACCACTACATCATGGAAGCCATCCAAGAACAAGAACTTTAATCCCCTCCTAAGCATTAAATGTATCATATAGAGAGTTCCAACAACATGGGCACACAAGGAACTAATTGGAAAGCATCTTAGGTTAGCCTTCCATAACCATCAACCCACAGAAAGTAATTCACAATGGTGAATGGTTCTACTTCCCACATGTTTCTTGTTATCTAGGGAGGAAGTAGTTCCACTCAATGCTTTTAAGATCTCAAATTAGTTGTATATCCTTTTATTGTAAATAGTCAGTGTCTAATCTCAAGAAGATCTTTGTCTCCTTAAAAACACTTTTGTAATCAATAGTTGTTTAATATTAGATGTAATGTTTAGACATAGGTATCTAGCATGTATAATGATGTAATCACAAATATATTACTTGTCTCATTAATTTGCTTACACATTATAAGTTTCAACCAGTAATCTAACTTCCTCATATGATAATAAATGAAGTATGCACACAATTGAATGTCTGCATCACAAAATTTATCTCATTTCTTTGAGCCTTTATCCAACATTTGGTATCAAAACAAGGTAGTGCCACCACTAGATGAGAAATGAAGCCCTAGTAAAATAGAGTATGCTAGTGATCAGTTTGAGGAAAGTGAAAGAGAATAACATTCTTCTTTGTTTATATTAGTGGTAGCAACAAACTAATGATTCATCATGGAATATTTTGTGAGAAATTCCATGCAATATCATAGTCAAAATTGCAAAAGAATTTGTGTCAAATCAAACTAAAGAGGATAGGGCTAATAGAAGAAAAGAAAAATGTGCCTGACAATAGCAAAAAATAATAGGTAGCATTGACTATAAAAATGTTATAGTTGCCAAAAATGGCAGATCCTTGGATTAGTGATGGGAAAACATAGCTATCTACAAATGATCCCAATTATATAGAAATTTAGAGAACAATACACTAGAGAGGGACTAGGTGTATTGTATCTAGTAATTCCCAAACACGACCGATGCATCAAGAACAATTATTGAAGCTAAGAAAATGTATTTTATTTTAAATTGAGAGAGCTTATATGATAGATGAAAAATTTCATGGAAGAGATGCATGCCTTCACCTCAATTTTATTGATTCTAATTCAACACATATAAATTATTAAACAAACTAGAAAAATTACTAAAAAATAGTAACTATGGTCTAATAAAAAACTAAAGAGTTTCCATACCTATGTCCTCCTTGGAAGTTGAAAAGAATAGTTGGATGAGGATAAATTAACTATAAAATTATGTATAAAACTAGGAAACTATTTAAGTTTGGTACTCCACCTTGATGGCATCATAAATCTTAGTTTGCTCGGTGAAAATTGAGCTTCTTGAAAGCATTGGAAAGATATACAAGAGATGTATGTTGAGTTATAAGGAGCTATAATAATTCATTATAGCAATGGGGGGGCATAGATGTTTTGAAGGCCTTTGAAAATGTAGATTATGAAGATGTAGATATTATTGAAAAATTATATAATTTATGATATTTCCTAGATTCAACCATGTAATTACGATTAAAATATTCTTGAACCTTGGATAATTCATCACTCCTCAAGGAGCAATGGACCCCAATGCATCAAGATTTTGCAATAAATGAGGAAACTTCTTCCCAACTTGGCCCATGGAGAACCATTTACCCTAATGATAAAATTATCTTTCCTATACCACATGGCAGAGAGAAATCCACTAGAATCTTAGTTTCTTGGAAAAACATCAATGAATTGATCTAAGTCCATTGTGAGACTTGTGTCTAGATTCACGTGTACACTATGAAGGTGTTTGACAACATTAGTGATGTCCAACAATTGAGGGAAGTATGGGTATAGTAACTTGTCACTAAATATAGGATGTAGTCCAAGAAAAGAGGGCAGCTCAAAGGCATTCACCCATTTTTTTGGGATGGTTTAAGGGCTATATCAAATGGATTAAAGTTTCTTGAGTGGTCCTTGTAGATGTTTTCTGTAGGTGAGGCCAAACTTTGTCACCAATCTAAAACTAGTGAGGAGTATAATGTTAATCATGTCACTTCTTGTACTTCTGGTTAGCAGGTTGTAGTATCTCATGAACTTGTCATTGGAAGTGGTGGGTTTTTCTAATAAACTTCCATGCCTTATATACCTCCTTCTAGCATGTAGAGATGTCTCATTCAACATGGTGGGCAAGGCTATATCAATGGGTGCTAATTTTTGGTACCCAATGAAAAGTTCAAATGGACTATATGTCTTGTGGAGATATGCAATACATAGTTGTAGCAATATTGAACATAGGGGTGCTTTCATCCCATGTGCAAGGATGCTTTGAATAATACATCTATAAAATGAAAATATGAATGATCATATGATTCACCACCTCATTTTTCCTATCTTTTTTATGGTGAAATGTAGTGGACTTCATCCACCTAATGTCCATCATGGCCCACAATGTTGACCAAAATTTGCTATGGAATCTACTATCACCATCAAAGATGATACTTTGTGGTAAATCAAAATGCACCCAAATATTGTCAAAGAAAACCTTGGTAGTGTCTTCTATAGAAACCCCCTTTTGCAAGATACCATGATGACCATGTTTGAGCATTTGTCTACCACTACGTACACAATCATGTCCATGTTTTATAATAGGAAGGACTGACATGAAATCAATGAAGACTAAATGCTAAAATGTAATGTCCCTTTTTCAACCATTGTTGCAAAGTGACTTAGATATTTGGAAAATTGGAAAATAAGTTAAAGCTTGGAGAATGGAAAGTCACTTTGAGTAGTTAAATCATGCATTTAACTATTTTTCCTTGGAAAAATGATGTTGGATTATGACTTGGAGTAATTTTGTGGTAATTATGGTGAAGTCAAAATTAATTAATTAATTTGCCTTGTAGAGGAGTGACCCACTATTGGCAACATGGTAAAAAGACACTGCTGATATGTTGGAGACCTAATGTTGTCATTGATGGCAGCAATCAAACATGATTTGGAACAGTTCTTGAGATAAAGTTGTGTGTATCCTTTTGGTCCAGAAAGACTAACTTAGCCAAAATTGACTAAGTGTTGGTAGTCTACCAAGACAATTATAGTGATTCAGTTGGTACTCCTCCACAATTGAAGATCATGATAGGCAATTCTGGTATGTTGTACACAATTCTTTGATGATGTTATGTTCTAGTATTCAAGTCCTGATTGTCTTTGTAAGTTACATTATGATTTGTCTAAGTCTGGGTGAACATCTATTTGAGTAAGAAATAGTGCAGAGTACTTGAGTAATCTAGTCTGCATTCCTCTGCTAATGATTGTTTTGATTTGTAGTTTTGAGGTATTGTAGATACATGTCATAAACATCTAATTCCAAATTTGTATATCTTGAAGTGCATCAGATCATCATCTACAAGTTCTTCAGTATCGACATTCAGTTTGACATAGTTTCACAAAGTCAGAGTCATTAGTTCAGAGATCCACATCTCACCATATAAGAATGATTGGTAATGTCTAATGAATGTCTGATATAATTTTTGGAGTCCCATGAGATATGCATTAGAAGTTATGATATGAAAGACAATAAGGTTTAAGTATGTACTTTGGTATAAGGCTGACACATAGTTTGATCAATGTGCAGTTAGGAGATACTATTTAGATCATTATTCTAAGTGGTTTGATAATATGTCTAGACCTATATGAAGATTCCTAGATGACTGTATGGGTTCGCATTGTTGTTTGTGCAAAGGATCATGCTGATAAGGTACAACTTTGGTATACAAGTTTCATATTTTGTGCGCCGACCCAGTTGTGGGATAATTCATGTTGTGGATATATATACTTGATAGATTTCAGTATTGGAGAGATACAATTGTGTGAATAAGGTGTGAGTTTGATATGTATGCCATTTGAGGCAATTTTGTGATAAGAAAAGAACAATAAGGGTAGAATAATAGAGTATATATGAAGTAGAGCAGAAAAGTAAGACAGATATAATGAAGTAGAGCTATCAATGGAACTGCATTCTAGGATTTTGTAGATGCATTTGTAGCAGTCCTCTCTTGGTAGTGAGCCACTCTTTCTCTATCTTCTCCTCTCTATGGCAATGAGCCTATTGCAGTGAGCACTTCTTTGGATAGCAAGTCATTGGGCAGTGAGCTTTTTGTAATCTAGTTTTGATATCATAATATATTATGAGCTAACACTCACTGTGGTTTTTCCCTTCTTAGGTTTTCCACGTAAAAATCATGGTGTCTATGTGTTATGACTTTGTTGCTACTCTTCTTTTGTTTATTATGCTTTCATGTTATTGAATTCAGTAAATGAATTAAAGAACATATAAAGGAATGCTATTATAGAATACAGATTCACCCTCCCCTCTTAGTATTCCTTGTGTAAAATAGTTGGTATCAGAGTAAGCTTCCTTGGAAGAAGCCTAACAGCTTGAGGAAGATCTGGGAAAGTGTACACATGGCAGCCAGAAGGAATCCCACTCCAAGCAGTGTCACAATTGATGATTGTGCATATGCTAGTAATCAAGAATTAAAAACTACTCTTGAAGATCTTGATAAGTATGTGTAATGTCAGAAAATGTCCCCTTGGGGCCTTTTCCCTCATAAGGTTTAGCTTCTAGGTCTTTTATCTATATTTAGGACATATTACATCATAATTTGATATCCTGATGAGAAAACCCCTAAGTGTCTTGGAAAATAGGATGTAGGAGGACCCCTTGAGATAGACCCTACCCAAATTAGGGGGGAGGACTTGGGTGCCCGCGCCCTAGTCCTACCCTATTTTGGGTTAGTCCCAATTTTTGGGTGTCATCTTATGACCATTATTTGGGTCTTATACTGACACGGTAAGTTTGAATTATGAAATTCTTGGTGGGAGTGTTTGTAGTTGCATATAAAAGCATGTTTAGGCATTCATTTGTAAACTAGATGATTACAAGATTTCAACTAGAAGATTACTAGAAAGCTATTGGCATTCAAGAAGTGATTCAAGGCTTTCATTGTGTTGCAAAAGTAGATTTGTGTTGTTTATGTGTTTGTGTTTGTAGATTTGAGCATCCATCTCCTCATGGCATGAAGAGCTTCTTCCTCCCATGAGATCTTCACTACAAGGTGACATTAATTTATGTTTTCAAGCATTTATCATTTGGTTTTTGCCTCTACCTTCCAAGGCATGCACTCTCTATCTGACAATGGTGTTCGAAAGACTTGAATGTCTCTCTGAGGATTGACTGAGGTAATCCTCTAAACACCACAATCCCCTCCCAAAGTTTTCATGATTACAGGTTACAGGTTGAAGCTACAATTAAAGTGAAGTTGTAGGAGGGTACAATAGAGTGTTAGAATTGCAGATCAGAGAAGAAAATAGCTCCCTAGACTAGGGCACCTGCTCATTAGTCCTTAAAGTTTTGTGATGGGAAAACCTTTGGTATAACAGGAACAGGTTCCAGATCTTGTTTGCAGATCCTGACAAAAAGTAGGGCACTCGACTTGGGTGCCCGCTCTTTACTCCCCAACTTTTCCACCTCCAAACCCTGAAAATAGGTACACATTTATTTGTCGTTTTACATCTTTTTGTAGTAGCATTTCTAATATTCATCTATTTACTGTCATATTTACATAATTAGGTTTTTAAGGCATAATTGAGAATAAGAGAAGATAATTGGCAATCAATCATAAAAATCCAAGTTCCCCTACATCTCATAGTGACCTAGGGTATGATAGTACATTGCAACTCGACCCTAGTCCTTGAATGAAAGGGTGAAAGGAGGATACATACACAAAACTACCAAAAATCAACTATCCAAATTTTACTCTTTACAACTTGGATATCACTAAGGAAGAGAAGACCATTAATATCCCTCCTTTAATGAAATATTCAAGTCATTTGGACATCACTAAGGATTTAAAAACATCAATTTCCTCTTTGAACATCACCAAAGATACAAACATTGATAATTGTCCTCACAACACCTCACCTTCCCCTCATTCTGATGCTCTTTTCTCAAAAGATGTAGCACTAGTGGATGAGGAAAGGTCTCCTACATTAAAACTCTCTTGGATAGATACTAAAATCACTTACACAAAATTCCTTCTTCCATCTCTCAAGAGTATAATGTATACAACTCAATAAGAAAGCATTCAACTTAACATTGAACCAAACAAAGATGATCCTAACAAAGACAAGAATTGGGCTATGGTACCTTATGTCCCACTTTCCTCTAGCATTCAGGAGTGGGAGGATGATGATGATTTACTTGATGATGAGGCTTAGCCCAGAAGACCCTATAGGTAAGTATTTCTAACCCTTTATCTCTCTCATGATGTGCTTCCCCCGTGATGTGTTATGTTGTTTAGGCCTCCTGGGATGACCCTTGATTCTCTTGTAAGGTCTAGGATACCAGGAGACCACCTCTGTTGTGACCTTCTTCTATTTCTATCATCATTCTTCTTTATTTCCTCTCTCTCACATTTCATTGTTGTGTTTTGTGTCTTATGGACATAGCGTTGCAGTTGGTGACTTGGGGGCACCCTCCTATGTGACTATCCCTATTACACTTGTTTCTCCTCTTTTATTTATTATTTCCCTTCCTCTAGTGTTTCTATCTAGCGAGCAGATGACTAAAAACATTTATACTGATGTGGACCTAGCATCCCTTTAGCGAGAAATAAAAAATTAGAATTAGTTCCTAATATGATGATGGGGTTGTATAAATTATCCGATGCTTGGATGGTCAAAGCACTTGTGCTTTCTGTGTAGTGATTTTGGTGATGTTTTTATCTCATTTACAAACCTTAACAATACTGATGCTCTTTGCACTATATTTGTCTTTGAATCTCGCCTTGGTGACGCTTGATTAAGAGATTTTTGTGATATAGCCCCATGGTTATCCTCGATCTCTAATTTCATAGTATAATCTTGGCTCTTTGTGTGATTGATTATATGCATTGATGTTGAACATTGTTTATCATGATTATGTAGACATCAACATTTTTCTTACAGGGATGTGTTTTTGGGAACATTTGGCAATTGTAAAGTACATGTCACCTCCGGGGGGCATGGGCTTTGCAAAAGTTTGTGTTCCCTTGTGTGTTTTCTTCCTACCTTAACATGCTTGATATGGATGCATGATATCAACCACCTTAAGGTGGGGCCATATATAAGGTAAGCTATCTATTGTAGATGTTAGCAATGTGCTTGTCCTCATGTGCAGTTTAAAGACTTGTGCGATGAGTACATCCTGCACTCTGAGTTTGTTTTCAATCAATCAATCAATCAATCATTTAAGCCCCATGTGGAGGCAAGATATCATGTATATCCTTTTTATTTTAGGTCCTCTACAGAGGTGGGGGTGGTGTATTTCTCAGAGCAGATTGCACCATCCTGTCATTTACAAAAGTCCTCTGCGGAGGCGGGGAATAGTTTTGTGACTAAATCAACCCTTAAGATTGTCTTCGATGATTGTTTTGGTGAAGCCCAATTGTCAGTGTGTTCCTGTAATGTGCTTGAGATGGTGTTGAACCTAGAAATAGGAACACTCAATCACTTGTCTGCCATGTTTTCTCCATGTCTTCAAAGTGTGTGTTTGGTGTGCTTGCTTGGTTTGGCATGTTTATTGCCCCATATGTAGTCTAAAGACCTACATGATGAGTGCATCCTACATTATGGGAGGTTTGGTGTGTCTTGCATTTGTGTTGCCCCATATATGTAGTTTCAAGACTTGTGCAATGAGTACATCCTACATTATGGGAGGTTTGTTTTCTTTCTTGTACTTGCATCTGCATTTCATATAAATGACAAAAAGAAAAGAAAAGAAATCATTCCTATCTTCTATGCACTAATGTGTCTTCTATGCATTCAATGTATTCTCTATGTTTTGCATGACTGTAACTGTCATCTCTATGTTTTGCATGCCTGTCATTGTCTTCAATGTGTCTCACATGTCTTCTCCGTGCTTGGCATGTTTTCTATGTTTGTTGACTATACTTTAATTAATGTATTGGCCTTGCATTTATACATACATTAAAGTGGGGGCTAAATGTAATATCAAAAAATGTCCCCTTGGAGGCTTTTCCCTCATAAGGTTTAGCTCCTGGGTCTTTTATCTGCATTTGGGACATATTAAATCATAATTTGACATCTCAATGAGAAAACCCCTAAGTGTCTTGGCAAATAGGACCTAGGGGGACCCCTTGATGTAGACCCTACGCAAAATAGGGGGGAGGACTTGGGCGCTCATGCCCTAGTCCATCCCTATTTTTGGTCAGTCCCAATTTTTGGGTGTTGACTTATGACCGTTATTTGGGTCCTATGCCAACATGGTAAGTTTGAATTAAAAAATTCTTGGCGGGAGTGTTTGTAGTTGCATATAAAAACATATTTACACATTCATTTGTAAACTAGATGATTACAAGATTTCAACTAGAAGATTACTAGCAAGCTATTGGCATTCAAGAAGTGATTCAAGGCTTTCATTGTGTTGCAAGAGTACATTTATGTTGTTTAAGTGTTTGTGTTTGTAGATTTGAGCATCCATCTTCTCATGGCATGAAAAGCTTCTTCCTCCCATGAGATCTTCACTATAAGATGACATTCATTTATGTTTTCAAGCATTTATCATTTGGTTTTTGCCTCTACCTCCCAAGGCACACACTCTCTATCTGACAACAGTGTTCGGAAGACTTGAATTTCTCTCTGGGGCTTGACTGAGGCAAGCCTCTAAACACCACAACCCCCTCCCAAAGTTTTCATGATTACAAGTTACAGGTTGAAGCTATAGATAAAATGAAGTTGCAAGAGGCTACAACAGAGTGTTGAAATTGCACATCAGAAAAGAAAATAGATCCCTAGACTAGGGTTTCCATTCATTAGTCCTTGAAGTTTCATGACGGGAAAACCTTTGGTACAACAGGAACAGGTTGTAGATCTTGTTGATAGATCTTGACAAAAAGTAGGGCACTGGACTTGGGCACCCACTCTTTAGTCCCTAACTTTTCTACCTCTGAACCTTGAAAATAGGTGCACATTTATTTGTCATTTTACATCTTTGTGTAGCAACATTTTCTGATATTCATCTATTTACTATCGTATTTGCATAATTAGGGTTTTAAGGCATAATTGAGCATAAGAGAACATGATTGGCAACCAAATCATAAAAATACAAGTTTTCCTACATCTCATAGTGACCTAGGGTATTATAGTACATTGCAACTTGACCCTAGGTCCTTGAATGAAAAGGTGAAAGGAGGATACATACACAAAACTACCAAAAACCAACTATCCAAATTTTACCCTTTACAGTATGAAGCAAATATCTGAGATTTAAAGGAAAATGTCAAAGAAGCTAATGAATGCATCATGAAGCTAAGAGTGCAAGTAAAGAGATCAAACGATAGGAGCAGAGAGCTAAGTGAATAGTTGAAAGAAACAAATGAAACTGTAAATGATTTATCAATGTTGATAGAAGAAAAAGAAGAAATTGAGAAGCATTTAAATCAAGCTTTGAAAGGCAAGTTTGAAGAATGTGAAAAATTGGCAAAAGATGTTTTCTTTTAAAATATGATCTGGAAGAAGCCAATAGTTATAAAGAAAAGTTTAGGATAAGCTCTGCAAAGCTAGATGAGTTGATTAACAACCAGAAAAGTCCAAATGACTAGAAAGGTTTAGGATTTGAAACAAGAGAAATCTTTAAATCAAGACAAGTTAACACTGAGATGAAGAGAGTCAAAGACAACCAAGTTTGGAATCAGAGAAACAAACCTAGAAGACCTCTGGCTAGGCAACCAAATGCTCAAGGGTACCCATCTTTTAATGACTAATGTTTTAATTGCAATAAGTTTGGTCATAAGGCTACTCAATGTAGGAGTAGAATGAATCAAAATGTTCCATCATTCTCTAGTCAATGTTTCAATTGCAAGAAAATTGGTCATAGATCAAATGAATGTAAAAGTTTGGTAAGGAATGGTTTCAATAATGGAAGGAATACCGAATCTTTCAATTGAATTTTTTTTGCATGCAATAGATTTGGGCATATGGCTAGCCAATGCATATCAAGAATGAATTTAGCTAATGGAAGAAATCAAGGATAGAGGAATGTTGTTTGTTACAGTTGCAATAAGCCTAGACATATTGCAAAATTCTACAGAACCAAGAATGTGAAAAGAAACAATCCTCCAGAAAAGAGGAAAACAAAGTAGAGGGAAGATAAAGGAAATAACAAAGCTGATCCAGTAGAAATCAAGAAGGAAATGAGAAAGGTATGGATTAAGAAGGATGTAAATGAGGTCAAAGATGGATCTGCACTTGTCTTTGGTGCAGATACCTCCTTCAGGAAGTAAGTTGGGAGCTCTAGCTTAGGGGGAGATTTTATTAAATATTCCGATCCCCTAGCCAAATAGTGGGTTGTGAGATCCAACACTAAGGTATGAGTTAATGCAATATTGGATGAATCATTTGGAGAAGAAACCAGTAGAAAAAGATCTAATGCAACACATTGCGAAGAAATCTTAACTGATTTTGTCTAACAGTGAAGTATTTGAAAGCTTTTTGAGAACATCATTTATGATGACTAGGTTTTTGAATGATAAGGGTTAAAAGTGGGTGTATTCAAAAGACTAATCACTTTGCATTCAAGCTATCGAATGTCCAAGGAAAACTGAAGCAAAATTCTAAGCAACTTCAACAATTTCCAGTGATTCAAAGCAACTGAGATCAATTTCAAGTGAAGAAAACCCTAATTTGATAAAAGGGCATTGATAGTTAACGATATTGAAGACCATGCAATAAGGTTTGCATCAATGGTGATTGGGTATAAGATTTACATCACCAACCGAAAGAACTCTATCTCTGGTACGGCCATTTACACTGCATATGAGATGATTAAGAACAATGCAGATTATGATCTCTATGAGTTGTTCTAGTAATAGTTAATGGAAAATCTGAAGAAGACAAAAGAGTACATATATCCATTTAAGTTTGGTACATTGATCATTTGCCAATTTTTCTATTCCATGCTAGAGTTATTAGGAATGAAAAACTTGTTCTAGTCTAGCAACAAATCAATTTTAGTGCAAATAAGGAGTCATCTAAGCAATATATGAAGCTATGATGCATAGAATATAGCCCTATGGGGCTATTTCAAGAATTTCCAAAAGGTCATGCAGTCTAGGAAAAGGATCCCTAAGTCAATTATTGAGAAATATAAGAATGACATGTTTTATTGTAAACCAAGATTAATGCATGATGGAGGTTGTTGAGCCTAGGACAGTCTCGATTCTTCCAATGGGCTATGAAGCTGCAAGAAATGTGTTATATGGTTATGCTGATCTCATGTTGAGAAAACCTAGGGATACCATTGAAGAAAGATTTGGCACGTATGACGAAATATCTATAAAAGTACATATATATTTGAGAAAACCTAAAAATTAGAAAGAGACTTGAAAAATGGAGTATGCCCAAAGCAAGGGATTCACCAAAGAATAAATCTCTAGTACAAGGACAAGGGCTCAAATAGAGAAAGTTGTACAAGAACAAGTGAAGGAGTAAGAAGAAACAAATAATGCTCTGGAAGTGCAAGAGGTTAAATCAGAGGCACCTGTAGCACCAAAGAAAAGGACAAGAGGTTCCACATCTGCTGAAACAACCTCAAAATCCCCCGGTCCTACCCCATCTATAGAAGCACCCACCAAGAAAAACATTGACAAGGGTCATAAAAGGCAAAAGACCAAAGGACATAGAATGTATGTCAGTGCAGGTAAAGAAGATGAAGAAACAAAATTAGATGAAGAGGTTAAAAATATGAAAGTAAAATCAAATGAAGCCTCTGGTACTAAGCAAGACAAGCCCTCTGGAAAGGGAAAAGGAAGGGAGAAGGTGAAGAAATCAGAGCCAGAGAAAGAAGAGACTACAATTAATTTGGAAGATGTCTTAAATGCTATGGTAGCACATGATAATCTAAAGCCAATAGCACAACTATATGATGAATACAATGATGTAGACAAAGGCATCATTGAAACTACAGTAATCGGATTTTTGGAAATGTTTAAGAAAGCTCTTATTGAGGTTATCAATAATCTCCCCAATATCCTTGCCAACATTATGTCTACCAAAAAGGAAATAGCTATGGAAAAGGACATTGAGCTTAGAGAATATGCACTAATAAAGCTATGTCCAGAAATCATTTCTAAAGAAAAAGAAAAAATCTCCAAAGTGCTAGGTGTGAGGTTTAGAACAAAGAAGAGGACAAACACTCTCATGTCAGGTGACATTGATAATTTAGTTAAGGAAACTAAGGAAATCACTTTGGAAGCACTGAAGGAATTTCATCTTCCAACCACATATGATAAATAAGATATAAGTGTTGGAGATGACACATCTATTCTAGAAGTTAGCTTGGAGTAAGGGTTGGACAAAGCTAATGAAGAGATGAAAGGGAAAGAAGATGATCAAACCCATGTATCTGATCAAGCCCCTATTACTAATGGTTAAGACAAAGATGACAAGGACCAAACAAGGTCAAGTCCTCCTCCAAATTAGCAAACTGATGATCAAGTAAACAAGGAGAAGACTGCAGATGATAAAGTGTCTGATGATATGGCAAGAGATACAACTGCCTCACAGGACCCGATAAATACTATCAAGGAATTTTTGGAGAAGCAACAAGGAACATGAGTTTTGGATGCACTTGAGTTTCTACAAGGACCAATAAACTTGGCCTTAATATCACCTCTATATAAATTCAATCTAGTATTAGTTGTTCAAGCCAAAGCTCAAGAAGAAATTCTAAGGTCTCACATCTAGGACAATGAGCTGATTGAAGAACCATCTAGTATTTTAGAGAAGTTGATGCCTGCATACCAAAAGGATACATCATTGTCATCAACTGACTAGCTCAAAGGCTTGATAAACTCAATAAGTAATCATTTAGAATCTTTTGAGAAGTCTTCTAATATAAAGGTTAGGAAGGATTTTGATGACAAAAGATTAGTAGAGTTTAAGACTAAGCTAGATAGTGATAAAATTTTGTTAGATAATAGCATCAAGAATATAGAGTGTGCTATTAAGGAAACCTGTGCAATATACAAATTTTTCTTATCATGGCCTGAGGCCACTAAGGAAATGGAAGAAAATATCAAATCTATCGAACTTCAATTGCTGAATATTTGTAAATCTTATGATCCGGTAGTTGATTCCATAAGCAATAAGGAAATACAAGTTGTAAATATTCATAATAACATAAGTAGTCTACTGAGAAAAAAGGAAGAAATGAAAAGTAGAATGTTCCAATTGAGAGGGTTAATAAGCCCTAAAATTGATTCAATGGCAAGTCCAGTTGTTGAATCTTTAAAGGTTAAGGCAATAACTGATATACCTACTAATGTGCAGAAGGTAGAAGACTTAGTTTTTCAGATCAATGGTAACATTCAAAATTTGAACAGTGCTAAGAATAGGTGGGATGGAGAATTAACACAATTAAATATTATTTACAATGATATCCTTTCACCCACAACTAACTAAATTGAAAGATTGCACATGTACATATACGAACAAGTATTACAATTTTGAAGTTTTGACACCATTTTGTTACTTGTACATACAACTTTGCCATTGATGTCAAGGGGGAGAAGAAGAACTAGTGAAAAATGGACAAACATCTTAAGGGAAGAAGAAAAATAGAGTGTACATAGTAAGGGGGGTAGGGTGAGTATTTTTCACTAAGTGTTGACATCAATACCAAAGGGGGAGATTGTTGGCAACATGGTCAAGAGACACTGCTAATATGTTGGAGACATGATGTTGTCATTGATGGGAACAATCACACATGATTTTGAATAGTTCCTAAGACAAAGTTGTGTGTAGCCTTTTGGTCTAGAAAGACTAACTTAGCCAAAATTGACTAAATATTGGTAGTCTACCAAGATAGTGATAGTGATTCATTTGGTACTCCTCCGTAGTTGAAGATCATGATACGTAGTTCTAGTATATTATACAAAATTCTTTTGATGATCTTATGTTCCAGTATTCAAGTCTTGATAATCTCTGGAAGTTACATTATGATTTGTCTAAGTCCAGGTGAATAGAGTTGAGTCAGAAATAGTGCAAAGTACTTGAGTAATTTGGTCCACATTCCTTTGTTGATGATTATTTTGATTTGTAGTTTTGGTGTATTGTAGATACATGTTATAAGCATCTAATTCCAAATTTGTAGAGATTGAAGTGCATTAGATCATCATCTACAAGTTCTCTAGTACTAGCATTCAGTTTGATAGAATTTCACAAAGTCAGAGTCATTAGTTCAGGGATCCGCATTTGGCCATATAAGAATATTATAATTTGTAGTTATGAAGGTATGATTGGTGCTATTTAATGAATGTTTGATATGAATTTTGGAGTCCCATGAGATCTATATTATAAGTTATGATATGACAGATAATAAGGCTTAAGTATGTACTTTGGTATAAGGCCAACACATAGTTGGATCAATGTGCGGTAGGGAGATAATGTTTAGATCATTATTCTAAGTGGTTCGATAATAGGTCTAGACCTATATGAAGATCCTATATGACTTAATGGGTTTTCATTATTGTTTGTGCAAAGGATCAAGCCACCAAGGTACAACTTTGATATACAAATTTCATATTTTGCATGCTGACCAAGTTTTGGGATAATTCATGTTGTGGATATATATAATTGATAGATTTCGGTATTGGAGAGATGCAATTGTGTGACTAAGGTGTGAATTCGATGTGTTTGTGATTTGAGGTAATTTTGTGATCAAAAAAGAATATTAAGGGAAGAAGAATAGAGTATATGTGAAGCAAAGTAGTAAAACAAGATAGGTATAATGAAGATTTTTGAGTCTGTATATGAGCTATCACTAGAACTACATTCTAGCATTCTATAGATGCATTTGTAGCAGTCCTCCCTTGGCAGTGAGCCACCCTTTGTCTGTCGTCTCCTCTCTATGGTAGTGAGCCTATTATAGTGAGCACTTCTTTGGATAGTGAGTCCTTGGGCAGTGAGCCCTCAAGCAGTGAGCCTTTTATTATCTAGTTTTGATATCATAATTTATTGTGAGCTAACACTCACCATGGTTTTTACCTTCTTGGGTTTTCCATGTAAAAATCCTCCAGTGTCTATGTGTTATGACTTTGTTGTTGCTCTTCTTATGTTTATTATGCTTTCATGTTATTGAATTTGGTAAATGGATTAAAGAACATATAAAGGAATGATTTTTTAGAATACTAATTCATGCGACTCTCTTAGTATTCCTTTTGTACAACACCCACTTGGAGGATGGAAAGTAGGAAAAATAAAGGGAAAAATGAAAAATAAAATAAAATGAAAAACAAAAAATAATATTTTAATGCCAAGGGTGGTGTCCCACTTGGAGAAGAGAAAATAAAATAAAATATTATTATTTTGTCAATTTGGCTGCCAAAGTTGAGGAAGAGAAAAAATAAATAAAATATTATTTTATTATGGAGGTGGACATGAAATAAAAATAAATTAAAGCAAAATTGGGTGCTCCACTTGGGCATTATAAAAAAGGAATTTGGAGGTCACTTTTATCATTATGTATTTGTCATTTGATATTGGAGATTTTCTCTTTGAGTTACAACTTTGTTCCAACTATTTTATGAGGACAAAAGCCCTTACAAATTAGTGGTTTGGATGAAAACCCATTCCAATTTGAGAGGTGAATCCATACGGGATTTGCTATTGGGCTATTTGTAGGTTTTTGCATCTTTTTGTAGCTACAAGGACATATTATTTTCTGTAGGTTACATCAGCTAGGGTTTGAAGAAAATATTGACATGATTTGTGCCAAATTGTCAATTTGATATGATGGATATTGAATGATAATAGATTGTAGGTCATTTGTGATGGGATTGGTATTGATATCACATGGTTTTATGATGGAATCAATGGGTTTTTTAAGGCATATCTGAGTATCATCATTGTTGGCCACTAGGGTTTGTGGAGCATTCGACATCATACAGGATACATTGTAGATGTGGGCACTTGTAATTGCATATTGTTACGTTTGTGAGGCAGAAATATCATATTTTTCCATAGCCCAGGATTTAGGCTTGGTTGGAGGAGTTTGTGCCACCATTGGAGGGATTGCTTAACAACATTTTTGCAATCGGATTTCATAACAAACCTTTGCAGTCATATCAAATTGGTGAATCAAGGTTTTGGATAGCATATTCTTCATTGATTTGATACATATCTTCATTCTAGGGTTAGAAACTACCTGGGAGTCCATCACCTCATCATTAAAGGAGTTTGTGGCTAGTTTGGAGTTGTTTCATCATCTACAAATTCATATTAGATCTCATAGTGGACAACAACTATAAAAATTAGTCATCTATTTGTCATGTATGATCTCATATTGTACTAATAATAAGTGTAATCAAATTGGGTATGTTGTAAACACTCTTCTTATTCAAATATTTAATTTGGAATAAGAATACATTTCTGATTTGAGTTATATCAGACCTAATTTTATTGTAATCAATCATCTTGTTTTGGGAAATAAAGGTATATTTGAAGTGGGATAATCTTGCTATACATTTGGGTACATTTGTTTTATGTTTGTTTGTCAAAATTGTATTGAAAACATTAAAACAAATACACAACATCAATATATCAGATTCAGATCAAAATTTAGAAGGTTTGAAAACATTATTTTCAAGGAATCAAAACTAAACTTTTGGGTCAGATTTAGCAAGGGTTTGTTGGCAAGAGACACTATATGGATTCATGATTGTTGTCATTGATGGCAAAAAAGTTCATCCCATACATTCGCAGGACATGGTGTGTCTCTACCGGAAGTTAGAATGAAGATTGTTGTGGTCTAGTAAACAAGAACAGAACATGTGGCAAGGTCTGACAGATAGGTCCAAATCTCTCAGAGGAAGTATCTTGGTGAAGTGTGGATTTGGGAAAGTCAAGAGGACTACCTTGAGTGTTATATTCCAAGGATTTAGCCTTCGATGATAGATGAGGAAAAAGATATGAATAGTTGTGTACCAGATTCCTGAGTGATAGTGTGAACAGAGGAAGAACTGACTGACAAATCATCAGACTACTTTCCGAATGTGTTACTGATGGTGGTAAAGGTTATGAAGGCATGAATCATGTTTGGCTGACATGATTAATGATTTCTACAAGCATATACTTGATCCGCATTACTTGATGTGCAAGGATTCAGCCGACAGATCAGAATTAGTGAAAAGATTGACTATTCTGGGTGCCGACTAGAAAGGTGATGAAATTACTTCTGCGGATATATATACATGATGGATTTAGTTGTGAGAGTTATTGTTGAGGTAAGTGATGTGAGAATAAAAGCAGAAATGCAGAGCAAAAGCAGTAAAGAAGGTTTGGTATGTGAAAGGAAAGCAGCAAAAGAGAAGAGGAAAGATGAAGTGCAGCAGATTAGTGTACTAAGCTTAACTAGAACTGAACTCCAGCATTTGTAGATGCTCCCAATCAGTTCAAGTATTGTATAACATTCTTTTTGTAGATAGTGAGTCTCTTGTAGGCAGTGTGCCTCTTGTGAGCAGTGTGCTTAGGTAGTGAGCCCTAATTGGCAAGTGCCATTTTGTTTTTCTATTCTTCTAATAGAGAATACAATCTTGGGTTAATCACCCCATGGTTTTCTCCCTTAACAGGGTTTCCACGTCAAAAATATTGTGTCATGTGTATTTCCATTTCATGGTTGTGTTTGCTTGTTTGAATTAATGCTGCATTGATTAATAAGAAAGTTCAGAAAGAAGAATTAATTAGGATAACTGATTCACCCCCCTCTTAGTTATCAACAATTGGTATCAGAGCCAAGTTCCTCCTAACAGAGTCTAATAGCTTGAGGAAGATCTGGGAATCCAAATGGACGCATATGGTTTAAAGGAGCAACTTAAGATTGCCCTTGATGATCTTGAACAGTCAAACTTTGAAGTCAATGAATTAAAGGAAAGACTCAAACAGGCTGATGATTTCATGAGAGAACTAAAAGACAAATTAAGTCTCTCTATGAAAAAGAGAAAGGAGCTGCTTCAGCAATTGGCAAGACAAGGTGAAGCTAATGATGCAAATGAAGAGCTGACTGAAAAAACCAAGTTATGTGAAAAGATATCAAAAGAAGTCATTATGGTAAGACATGAAATGGAATCAGGAGTTATAAAGTTTACACAAGAGATTGAAGAGAAAAGAAAAACTGAAGATAATCTAAGACAATCTCTCAAGGAGAAATCAAAAGATTGCCACCAAATGGATAGAATTATCAGACATCTTGAATCTGATCTTGAAGATGCTAAAGAAAATGAAGAAAAACTTGAGGATTAAATTGTCTCTCTCAAAAGGGATCTTCAATCAGCAAATGAATATAAAGAGAAATTCAAGATAAGTTCTGCTCAACTTGAAGTTCTTCTTGGAAGTCAAAAGAAGGTAGATGACAAGTGTGGTTTGGGATATGAGAAAGGAGAAAGCTCTGGATCCGGTCAGAAGAATTTTGGATCAGAAAATCCAAGGAACAGGCCTAGAAGACCTCCGGTAAGACAGCCCAATGCTTAAAGATATCCATCTTTCAATGGATACTGCCACAACTGTAATCACTTTGGTCACAAAGCTAATCAGTACAGAAAGAGAATGAATCAGACTAATTCATCCTTCTCCGAATAGTGTTTTAACTGCAAAAGGTATGGTCACAAATCTCATGAATGCAGAAATATGCAAATGAATAAATCATTCAATGGTAGATGTTTTGCATGCAATAGAGTAGGTCATATGGCTAATCAATGCAGATCAAGAGGATATTAGTCAAATATGCAAAGAAATGTTGTTTGCCAAATCTGCAATAGGTCCGGTCATAGTGCAAAATTCTGTAGAAGCAAGGATCAGGACAAAAGAGGTCTGGTATATCATAATCAAAATCAAGATAAGGGCAAACAAAAGGTGAATGCGAATGAAGTTAAAAGTGAGATGAACAAGATTTGGGTGAAGAAAGGTACTGAGAATGTAGAGGTTGGATCTACACCAGACTCTGGTGCTGATATTCCCTCTGGAAATTAAAAAGTAAGCTTTGGCTCAGGGGGAGACACAAAGAAAACCTTGTTCCCCCAGCTAGTCAAGTGGGGCCGGAACTGGCACAAGAAGAGTTGAGGATTGAAGGGTTCATAAGGGAAACATCCAAACAAACTATGGTTAAGATTTGGAAGATCCACATGATGTTTAAAGATCAGGACAGATCCAGTTCTTCAAATCATTTGAATAAGGCAAACTGAAATAATGTAGGTCGAGCATTTATTGCAATATGATATTAGGGTTGACGGAGCAATATAAGGGTTTCCTCATTAATCACTTGTTCATTCTACACTCAAGAAGAAACAAAAAGTGGAGCTCTGCAACGAAATTCCTCAAGTTCATTGAAGATCATTTACAGAAGTCATTACATCCAAAAATCAATCCAACCAACTCCGTGAAACCGAAAGGCGCAAAAGGTGTTTTCTATTTTCAATAACTCACTACAAATCTTTTGATAATGGCTACTCTGAATATAGTAAATATTTCTCATAGACCTCGCCCCACATTTAAGAAACATCCTTACAAATCCTTGGAGGTAAATCCTGTAGGTGTATTTTCCAGTGTTCTGCATGGTGTTTTGCATACCGAAGATATTAGGGTTTACATACACACAAATGTTGAAGAGTTTGGGGAATTCAAACTAAGAGATATCTATCACAAACAAATGTTAGATGATTCATTTGAGCTTAAACTAGAATATAAGGGTATCCAAGAGAAATAGTTTGATCAATTCATTCATTTCCCCTGCTTTGAAGAAGACGAATGGGTCTGGTATGTGTTGAGTAGGGTGCATGATAAGATCACAAAGGAGGCAATTGGGGCAGTAACTAGTTTATACTCCTCTAGAGGGATACCTGTCCTCAAATCTATCAAAAACAACATTGTAACTGAGGCCACCGGATCAAAATTTGATAAGAGGGCAATGACTATTGAAGATATTACTGACCCGGACATCAAATTTGCTTCTATGATAATAGGATACAAGATATATCACTCTAGTAGGGAGAATTCAATATCTAGAACTGCAATATATACTACCTATGAGATGTTGACAAAAAATACATAATATGATCTCTGTGAACTTCTTTTGAGCCAATTAATGGAAAACATACAAAAGATCAAAAAGGACAAGAAAAACTCTTTCAAATATGTTGCACTAGTAGTATGTTTATTTTTCTACTTCATGAATGAGTTGCCTAGATCAAATGGATGGGTATGGCAGAATGACAAACCGGTAGCAGTTCAGATCAGAGACTACTTGTATGGGCTTGGGGATGCTAAAGCAAGAAATATAGCCCTATAGGGATATTTCAAGAACTTTCAGAGCATGATGCAAGCAAGAGAAAGAATTCCCCAATCTCTTGTTGAGAAATACAAAGACACAGTATGCTTTATGGTAGAGACAGATCAGTGCCTAATGGAGGCAGTAGAACCAAGAACTGTGTGGATCATGCCTATGGGGTATGAAGTTGACAAACAAATTGTGGAGCTACATATTCAACATATGCTAAGTCAGCCAAAGGATCCAAAGGTAGAGAGGTTTGGAACATTTGAAGAGCTAAGTATAAAGGTTCATGTGGAACTCAGGCAACCGGAAATGAAGAGGAAAGTTAGAAAAGAAGTTGAAATTGCAAAAGGCCTAGGCATATCAAAGGAGCACTTGATGCCAATAGGGAAAAGAGGAAAAAGGCTGAGGAAGAGAAGAAAGAGGCAGAAAAGAAAAGTGAGGAAAGTGCTCCAGTAGAAACTTCCACCCAGACCAGATCATCAAAGAGATCAGTACCTGTCCTTGCTAAAAGCTCAAAACCAGAAGTCCAAGCATCCGACAAAGGAGAGAAAAGGTCAAAGACAAAAGCCACAAGGGTTTATGCAAGTCAAAGGGATGAAGAGGAGACTGAATCTGATGAAGAAATCAGGAAAATGAAGAAAAAGAAGAAAACATCCTGTCAACCCTCTACCAGACAAAAGGAAGAAGAAAAGATAGAGGAATATGTTGAAAAACCCACTTTTCACATTGACAACATAATCAAATCAGTCACAGTGGACAGAAATCTTCAGCCAATGGTTGAGTTCTATGATGACTATGGTGAAGCAGATAAGAAGATATTACAAGATGCCACAGTCAGGTATCTAAATATCTACAACAAAGCATTTATTGAAATTATATCTCTAATCCCTAAAAGCTTGGAAAAGGAACTAGAAACAAGAAAGAACACTGCCCAAGCTAAAGACCTAGAAATCTAGGAACAAATAGCTATTCAACTATATCCTTCAATCGATCCCAAGACAATGAATATGATATTCAAAGATTGTAAGGATGAGTTTAGAAGAAAAGCAAGGATGAATCAACTTATGCTTGGTGAGACTGACAAGGTAGCCAAGGACATAGAAGAGATCCTCCGGAAGGCCTTCAAAAGATTTAATCTTCCTATTATAGAGGACTTGGGTACTGATCCCTCAACCACAAGTGTTGCAGAAGAAACTACTGAGAAAATGATAGAAGAGGTGGGCCCTGAACAGACTAACATTTCTCCTTTGGTTTCACCTACAGTCTCCAGATCTATAGGAGAAGAAAGATTACAGGAGAAAGAAGCAGAGGTGAAGGAAAAAGAAGATGACAGTGCTAAGGTTGCAGAAGAAGAGGAGACTTCAACAGAGAAGACCACAACTGATAGTGGTAAGAATGTAGAAGGAGAGAAAGCTCCAAGAGATAGCTCTAAGAATGCAGAAATAAAGAAAAATCTATCTCCGGCAAGAGACACTACAGAATCAGTCAAGGACTTCTTGACAAAAGAAACTATAGAAATTGATGAACCGGACCTACTAAAAGGACCATTAGATTTTGACTTTCTGTCACCGGTGCAAACAATGAAAATAGCCTCATTTGCAAATGAGAAGGTCAAAGAGAAACTACTGAAATCTCACATGGAAGACTATGAGCTTATAGAGGTAGCATCCGGAGTGCTGGAAAAGATCATGCCATCCTTTTAGAAGGATCCTACAGCCTCCTCTTCCGGTAATCTCAAAACCTTAGTCAGTAGTGTTAGTACACATTTTGATTCTTTAGAAAAATCAGCTAAAGAAAAGGTCTGGAAGGAGTTTTTGGATAAAAAGTTCTCTAAGGTATAGGGTTTGATCATTAATGATAGGAGAAACATGAATACTAGGATAAAGAGCTTAGAAAATGCTCTTAAGGATGGTGGAGAAATATACAAATTTTGTATTTCCTGGTCCAAAGTAACACTGGACATTGAGAAGAAAATAAAGGAACAGGAGGATAAACTATCAAACCTATCAAAGAATTTTGATCCTCTCTCTTCCTCTATAATAAATCAAGAATGTCAGACTATCACAGTCTTGAGTGAAATCAAGAAGTTGGAGAAGGAAAGAAAAAATAGAATAAGCAGGTTGAGTGAGCTCAGGGGGTTAATTGTCCCTAAGTTAGAGGCCATGCATGAGGCCATAAAAGAAGCCCAAATTACAGCCCAAACCAATGATCTGACAGATCTAAAAAGGCAAGATGCATTTGCATTCCTGTTGAGTGGCCACATCTCAATTTTGGACAGGATGAAGCAGAGTTGGGCAACAAAAGTTGTACAATTGAAGAACACTTTTGCAGACATACTTAAGTATATGTAAGTATTCCATATGTATATACTTATGTGGCTAAGTATAGTTAAATTTTTGAAAATTTTGGTTTACGGACCCTACCCTTTGCCATTGATGTCAAAGGGGGAGTGAGGAGCAGTGAAAAATGAGGAATCCAACAAAGGAGGAGCTCTAGAAAATGTATATAAAGACATAGCATCAGCCAAGGGGGAGCATAGTGTAAACACTTAGTCACTTTTCACTAAGTGTTGTCATCAATGCCAAAGGGGGAGATTGTTGGCAAGAAACACTATATGGATTCATGATTGTTGTCATTGATGGCAACAAAGTTCATCCCATACATCCGCAGGACATGGTGTGTCTCTACCAGAAGTCAGAATGAAGATTGTTGTGGTCCGGTAAACAAGAACAGAGCATGTGGCAAGGTCTAACAGACAAGTCCAGATCTCTCAGAAGAAGTATCTTGGTGAAGTGTGTTGTACCCAACCAAATTTTTTGCTTCATTAAGGCATTTTGGAACAATTCTAGAAAATTTTTCGTCAAAAAGTCAAAAAAGCAAAATTTCTAAAAATAGAAATTTCTATTTTTAGAAATTTCTAAAAATAGACGTCGAGTTAGGTTTTCTGGGTTTCTTGAGATATGGATGTTGGTAAAACTTTCTAAAAATAGAAAGTTTCTAAAAATAGAATCTCCAAATCAGGTGTCGCGCTCGATTTTGCTCCACGATCGGCACGGTTCAGACGGAATCTTCAAACAACCAAGTTTTCTCTACTGGGTCATTTTTGCTTTTTCACAAGGTGAAGCATGAGCTTGAAACTCATCAACATAGAAAGGTTCACCTGCCAAAATTCTTTGATGAGTTTCCAATGCTGTTTCAACGATGCAAAACTGACAAACGGCTGTCAACTCGATGATGCATGCAAAACGATGCAAGATGGATCCAAGGTGAATGGAAAAGTTGGAAAAACACAAAAATGGCTAAGTCTAGTGAAATTGGGTGCCCCAAGAGTCTTGGGGTGCCCATCTTCTCCTGTGTTAGTTTTTTTTTTCACGTTTTTTGAGAAACGTAAAAAATGCTTCCGTCGGCTCTTTTCTGATTGGTCAAACTTGGTCAAATTTGGTCAAAAGTCAGTCAAAGACAGGATTTTATCATAGATATGTTCAGACTACTCAGATCACTCTCCATCCCACCTCAACAGTCACCAAAACAACCAAAATCAAAGATCGAACAGGAGCCATCGGCACAGAAATCGAGAAAAGGTACAAAATTGAAAATTTTAAAAACTTTTTCTTAGTGTTGGGAAACCAGGCACCCCAGGAGGCTTGGGGCACCCAAACTCTCTAGTGTTAGATTATTTTTGATGTTTTTCTTGAAAAACGTGAATCTCCTTCCGTCAGCTCGCTCTGGTTCAGTGTTGATCAGTTTGGCACATTTTTTGAGGCAAACAAAAGGTACAATCAGCTCAATTTTCATCAGGCTTGCATATTTGCCAAATCATCAAACTCATTTTCATCCCAGTTGATATAAATTGATAGCCAAATAGGGGTCCTGTGCCTCTGGAACGTGCACGCAAACCAAGAAATTAAAAAAGATGGAAAATTTGAAAAAATGGCTAAGTGTTGGGAAATTAGGCACCCCAGGAGGCTTGGGGTGCCCAAATTGAGTAGTGTTAGAATATTTTCATGTTTTCAGTGTTTTCTGACATGCTTTGTTACCAATCTTCACCTGTTGGCAGTTTTCGGGACGTCAAACTTGGTCAAATGATGTTAGATCATCGAACGGAGGTAGGGGATGGAATCTTAGTTGATCAATCTCCACAATGTCAGGATCAGTTAGCTTTTTTAGTTCATGACAACATTTTCTTGCCTTGTTGAAGTCGGACACAGGCCATATTTTAGTCAAAACAAATGTTGAAGTGTCGAAAATGAAGAAAATTTTGTTAACACTTCTTCTAACTCATGCATTCGATGACATTATCAAAGAAGATATTTTTTGTCATCTTGCACATGAACCCATAGGCTCCTACAAAATAGGGATTCTTCCTATTCGAAGACATCCATTTGGATTTATGCTTTAAAAGTTGCTTTCTTCATGGATGAGGATGAAGTTTTCTTCTCACACAAGTAAAGCTGTTGTTTCGACCAAAAGATTTATAAAGACAAGCTTTGGGCTTCTTTATTTCATTTTCTTTTGCAGGTTGCATCTAGAGGAAAGATTTTATTTTTCTTTCAATGAAGATTCGAAGACCCAAACCAGGCGCTTTTTCAGTGTTCTTCATAGATTCAGGTTGAGGAAGAAGAGAGGCTTGCTTTTTCAGGGTCCTTGTTTCAAGGAGATCATTTTTCAGGAATTTGACTAGAGCTTTTTCAGTTTTCGTCGAGATGGGTTAACCTAGATTATCATCCTCTTGAAGATTGGGAGTTGTGTTTTTTTTTAGGAAGCTACTTTTTTCCTGCTTTTTCAAGAAAATCTCTACTTTTTCAAAATTCGACAATCTGGGTTGCTTAGAAACAAAATTATCTACAAAACCCATGTGCCAGCTTTTTTAGCTCACACTCTGCTTTTTCTAAAAATCAGCAAATAATTTTCAGTCATCTGTTCAATACTTCTTCCAACAGAGGCGTGTTCACAGTCGATTTTCAAATCTTCCAATATGCAGTACTCTCCAACACAAATCAGGCATAAAATACCATTGGTTCATGATTACCTGAAAACTTGTGAAATAGACTTGCATAAAGTACTTCCAATAATCAATTTACACTCCTTGGAGGATGCAAGAAATAATGCTATCAGGAATCTTGGACACTCCGGTTTGCTTGCAGCAGCATCCTTTCCTATCACCGTGCAAACTATCGAGTTTGTGATTGCTTGCGTGACGCATTACAACTCGGTCACAAGAGAAATTCAGTCAGGTGATGGACGTGTGCTCTATAGCTTGAGGCCAAATGACATTGAAAAGTGTTTTACAATACCTATTTGGAGAGAGAACTTAACTGTTTCACTTGAGGAATGCAAGAGGGTTTGGAACAATGATAAGGAAAAATACAGAAAAAAGATTGGTCAGAGATGGTTGAAAGAAAAGCAGAATGTTATGCCAAGGAATGTTGGATGTGGAGAATTCAAGGAGGAGCACGCAATAATGATTACTCTGCTAAGTCGTATCACGGGTCAAGTAGATGCAAACAAATTTTAGCCTTGGATGTTTTACATCATGTCCCAGATTGTGGATGGAACTGAATTCTATGATTGGTCGGCACTAATCAGTGATTGTCTCCACCAACAAATAATTGATTTTCAAAGGGCTCATGAATTCCATATGATATCATACCTTGTGTATTTGATGGCTTTTTAGGGTCAATTCAGAGGTTTGAATGTTGTTGGAACTCTAGGTACTCAGCATGTGTATCATCATTTCTCGCAGTTAGAGATATCTCAAGCTGAACGACATTACAGGTGGATGAATGATGCATTCTTGATGCATGCAATGCGAGACATGGACAAGGAGTTGCATATATGGTTCTCTGTAGAGGCTAGAATAGCAATGGTAGAATGGGCTGATTGGTTTATCCAATTTCCTACTTTTTCCTACATCAGAGTATATGTCAAGAGAGCCAGCCATGTTGCTGCAATATCCTACAGATGAAATAGCATTTATAGAATTTTTGAGGCAAGCTTATGAAGTGCATACATTTTTGCATAGTAGACGCAAGATTGCCTTCAATTTTCCACTTGTGATGAGTATTTACAGATGTAGATCTAGAGCAGATGCCAAGGCAATCGGTAATGAATCATCCAGATATGGTCTTAAGTTTTTCAACAAGAGATCTTCATATGATTCCCGTGGTGTTTATGCATCACATCTTGGCCAGAATTGTATGCACAAGTTTGCAGTTGAAGACTTCTAGGCTAATTGTGCTGATGAGTATGAAGTGTGAGGACGTAGTTACAGTAGGTTCACTCTTCAGCAAATGTCTGATATCCTATCAGAAGACATAAAGGGTCTGACAGAGAGTGGTGAAGTTCTACTTCCCATGTATTTCAGAGACCAAATTGAGCAACAACCATTGCTGCCAGTTAATTGGTCAGTAAAAGAGAGTACTTCCATTGAGGAGAGAACAAGTCAAGTGGTTAAAAATAGTTTGATATTCTTGAAGACTAAGTAGAAGGATGATATTCCAGTAGCAAAGCTGCTAGTTGTGCAACCATCAGAACCTTCCACTTCCAAGCCAAAATAAAGAGTAAAAGCTATGAGTGTCCTCCCAGAGGGAACAAAAATGGCAAAGTTAAAGAGGAGAAAAGATGAGTCTCCAGCTCATGTCCAACAGGAACATCCACCAGTTGAACCAGAAACTCATGTTGAAACAATGCCGCATGTTGAAGTGTTACCTTCAGATCATGTATCTCCACCTTCTTCACCGATCCCTTCTCCTATTCACATAGATTCAGAGCCAGATTCACTGGTTCGCAACTTTGATGCAAGCATTGATTCATCAGGAGCTGATGAGGTGAGAGCTGAGTTTCCAAGAGAGGATGGCTCATCCTGGCTTGAAAATATTCTGGGAAGGAAGAGAAGAAAGCCCTCATATCAGCTAGATTTAACAGAGCTAAAAAGAATCTATCAAGACACAATAGACAAGCAGCTGAAGAAGCATGTTTGCATTGAGAAGAATGCAGATGGAGAAATAATTCTTGAGACTACAACACCTCTAGAAAATAGAAGTGCTAATGATGTCGAGGTTGATGACTTCACAGTTGTCAAAGCTAACCTTGGCAGAAGTACTCACCATATAGATGTCAATCTCTTCGAGGTTGCAGCGGATAGCTTGAAGGAAAAGGTGTTAAGAGATGGAGAAGACAAGGTAGCTCTCAAAGCTGAAGTTCAACAATTGCGGCAATACATTTCCAACCTTTTCCATAGCACTTCACAGGTTGATTTGCTTCTTCTAAAAAATCTTGGATCACCAACCGATCAACGGCATTTCAATAAGTTGGTCCTACATGGACAGTTGGGTAGAAGAAATTGTGACCAAAGGGAGAGTTGTACTTGTAGAGCTTTATTAGTTGAAGTACAATGCTCATGATTTACACCAAGGCATACAGGGGTCACAGTAGATCATGGCAAAAAATAGACTGGTATTTGAGATCATTATCTCTGACTTGAAGATTGCACTTGATACTGTACATTCAGCTGAAGATAAGAATATAGTTTCTACTTGGAAAGCACAATATCTTTTCATAGTAAAAACTTATGGCAGTACGATTTCAGAGTTGACAGAATGGAAAGAAAAGGTAGTCGGCATCCTCAAGTTCGTTAGATCCTTTGTCTCTCAGATCCCGTGTTTGTATGAGAAAGAAGATGGTACCCTGTATGATCTTGGGTAAGTGCAAGCAGAGTTCCAGACTCTTGTCTGCAACAACTTTAATGATAATATCAATGCCAGCAAGATGAGTCGTCTTGCCACAATGATAGTGAAATTTGACAAGGCTGCAGGTGAAGTTCACGAATTTCTTTAGATGGTTGCCAATGGTGAAGAAATGTTAGAGAATCATAATATTGTTCTAGAAAGTATCAGTGTTCCTGGCAGAGATGCGGTCACTTGCTTTTTAGAAGATATTGTTTCCCAGAATATCAACGGATGACATCACCAAAAAGCTAAAATGTTGATGAGGATGCATTCCAAAATAAAGCAGCTTTAAATCAGATGCTTTTTGTTTTAAAGCATGTGCTTTCATCCTAAGCTCATCCATTCTATATTTAGAAAGAAATCAATTTGTGATAGTTGGAATCTTCTTTTCTTTAAAGCAGATTGCTTTAAAGCATTTGTTTATTGTATCTTTGTCTTAGAATAGTAATAAAGCTTGCGAGTTGGCAAGTTAGGGTTAATCGAGGAGATTTTAGGGTTCCCTACTCCTTTGATTTTAGTATAAATAAGGGCATCCTTGCCCATTGTTTGTAATGACTTTTGTGATAACAAATTTGCTATGCCTATTCTAGCCTACAAACATTGTTATTCCAAGTGTTTGTTCACTTTGTGTTCATTGTTCTCTGGTGTTTGATCGCTTACTATATGCCTACCTTTTGCTGCAGTATTGCTATCCTGGAGGTGTATTAAACCTTGTGATATTGAATAGAAGTCTCATGCCTACTTTGCTCTGATATTCTATATCGATTCATCAAGTTTTTGTCATCAGATGTGTAGCTTCTGTAGCTTTCATTTTCAGCTTTCATCATTAAAGTACTCTTAGTCTTGTGGTGTAAATCTGGACAAAAACTACTTAAGTTTTTGTGTTAACAATCATTCCTCGTTCGCTTTCAACTTCCTTTGCTCTGAATTTACTTAGGAGGTTGAAAGCGTCATTAGTCTTGTTAGTGCCTGAATTGACTGGCAGTTTTTTGAGCAATTTTCATGCAGGCACTCTCCCTAAGTATCCAAAAAATGTTCTAAGTGTTGGACCTCCTCAGCAGTTTTCAGCTGCATCATCATATTTTCTTGAGGAGGAGGTCATCATCATCATGTTTGTTTCGATGAAGGTCAGCATCATCATGTTCTCCGTCGACCGGTTTCTCATCGTCATCATCATATTTCAATATCAGGTGATGTTTGGTTATTATCCTGATCCTGCTGATGAGCTACAGTGCGCCCTGATTTGCTTGCGGAGGAGATTTTTCAAGTATCCGGTGATCTTCCAATTATCACCTTGCCCAAACATGATGATGATGTTGCCTTGATATTCTGAAGGGGTTATTCTTTGAGTTGTTCGACCTGACTTGTTTTTTCTTAAGGGTCGTCGTCATCATCATCATATTTCCAGTTATCGCCGTGTTGCTTGCGGGGGTCATCATATTTTCTGCCTTCATGATATTTCACCGGGGGTGATATTTTTATCATCGAGTGATCTTGGTTATGATCATCCTGATGATGTTGTTGAAGAGTTCTAAGTGCGACCCGATATTCACTGGGGTCATCATATTTTGAACGTCAGGATGATCTTAGTCAATATCATCCTGATGATGTTGTATCACTTCTTGTTCGTTGTTTTGTCATCCTGATGATGCTGACGTCATTCTTATATCAGGGTGATATCTATTTCTCTGCCTATCTGCATCATGATATTTCTGAAGGAGGGGGTGATATTTTCATATCACCCGGGTGTATGTTTGTTCCAGCGTCATGATGATGCTGACATCAAGGAGATATCCGCCTGTCGGCTTCGTGCATTATCTAGTGGGGGGTGATCTTTTCAAGCATCATCATATTTATCAATCGCCCCGATCTTATAGTGGAGCTACAGTGCAACATGATTTTCGTGCATCAGGATGATATTTCCAAATATCCGGTTGTCTTCCGAATATCATCCTGATGTCGATATGATGATGACGTCATCAAGGTCCAGGGGGGGGTCATATTTCTAACACAGATCATCTTGTGGAGATCTCCCGATATTTGCAAACATGATGATGACGTCATCCGGATATAGGAGGTGCGCAGTAGGCAGATATGATGATGACGTCAGCAGGATATGATGATGATGTCATCAGGATGTTCATCGGCCAGACTTTTGGTATAGGCTTAGCAGGAGGATGTTCCTCCGATGGATCAGGTTGTGCCGATGAAGGCGATTATCATGCAGGTTATATTGCGATGTGATGCTGACGTCAGGGTGATATTTCAAGCAACAGGATATCATGCTGCCGGAGGATGATGATGATGAAGTCTTATACTAGTGTCGTCAGGAGCAAAAGCACCGACATCATATATGCTCATGACCTAGTATATAAAGTGTTAATGAGGTTGCTGCGGGGTGCACGTGGGATAATTGATATCCTGCATTTTCAAATATCATGATGATGAATCTCAGCGGGAAATGGTTGTGATCGACTGTTAAATGTTTTTCCCAAGGCCGCGGGTTGGTGCGCCATTAATGGCGAAGGTTGCAGAGGTATGGGCGGATCTGGTACCCGATTGAAGGTGTACATCAGCGGACAGTGGCGCAGGGCTCGAGATATCTTCCTGTCTCCTCCCCTACCTGCTGCATTCATGTTTGGGCGCCAATCTGGTAGTGTTTGAGCGCCATTTTTATGATACTGTGTATCTGGCGGGCTTTTTGGTCAACCTGGTAGTTAATGCTGAATACACCCTCCTGCTATATAATGCGGACGGTGTTATTCATTTGTGGTTGTTAAAAGTTGAGGATTTTTGGCTCTGTAATCAAAAACCAGCTGATCTGGTTGCTCTGTACAGTCTAACTTGTGAGTTTATGTATCTCCTGTTGTACGATTTGGCATGAATCCACTGATTTCATGGTTGATCTTGTATGAGTAATGCTATCTTAGCATGTGTTGTGTTAATTCTGTCTCCAGTATTGCATGTATTCTTCTTCTGAATTTGGATATTTGGGTAATGTTTAGATTCTAGAGCATAGAATTCCTATGTTGAATGTCTGATCTTTTAACTTCTGCTCAATGGGGTAGATTAAACTGTTTTCAGGTTGAACATTGGGAAGGGTATACTGCAGTAGGGATGCCATAAGTAGAGATAACTTAACACTCTTCATTGGGAGATATCTGGAAGGCAGATATCATGTGTATCCCCTTGAAATCCAGTTTTAGCTATTCATGCTGATCATTCACAGGTGTATGTCTACCGACTCCAAGCCCTGGATAGGCACCAATCATGCTGTGTTCTTGTGTTATACACCATGTCCAGCTTTGCATCCAAAATTCAAACTAAAACATTTCATACTTCCACCTGTTAGTTGTAGGAGTAGGATTAGGAACCCCCTGCATGCTCTCATACCCAACCAGACACCATGTCCAAGAATGTTGCCAGCCTTGTGATCTATCATACAGATCTTGGTCCATACATGAGAGTATTCTACCTATTGTTGTCAAGTTAGATCTTTCTATCTTTGAGCTAGTCAAGGTTACATCTTGAGTTACAGGGATACCCCCCTTGGTGCGGCAGAACCAGAAGTGAAGGGGAGGCAGCTCACGCAACCTCCTGTATTTAGTTGGCTGAATCTGCCTGTGCATTAGAAGTGGCAGACTCTAATGCTGATTCAGAAGAAATACCAACAAAGTGGCGACTCCGCTGGGGATGTTGATGTAAAATGATATCCTGCAGTCTCTGGTGAAGTTTTGCTCTGCTGGTGGAATGAACTCAGAAACATATTTGATGAGCTTTCAGCTGCTGTAAATTTTGTCCTCTCTGGAGAGGTGGCGACTCTGCAAAAAAGATCCAAATGCACATGAAAGATGGATGTATGTGATGTGACAGAAATGTGTTGTTCATTTTTCTGCATCTGTATGAGAAAAGGTACCTTGTTCCTTCCCCTTTATTTGCTGTTTTACTGCATAGATTAGATGCCAGGGGAAGCCTTAGGTCTTAGACAGACAAAGGATGTCTGAGAGTAAGATTTTTATGAATCCAAGTATGAATTATCCCATACTCAGTGGTGAAATGTTGGATAAAGGAATAGAAGAGATAAGAAATAGGTTGATATTCTTAGAGGCTGAGCAGGCCCAGTTAAGAAGCAGTAACCCTGTTGTGTCTGCCTGTCAGAAAGCTAAACCTCCTGTCAGCCCTTTTGATCCTTTGTATGACCAACTGGATTTGTCATGGGTGGATTATAAAGTAGAAACTATGCCTGCTAGGATATACTGTCAGATGCCTAGATTTAGTGGTCACAATGTATGTGATGGGAATGCACATATCCAAAATTTTCAAAGTTTTATGGGAAAATATTCATTCAGAGATGAGGATATGTGGATGAGGTTTTTTGTTAGGTCCTTTGATGCAAAAGCAAAAGACTGGTATTTGAGCTTTCCAAAGAAATCCTTTGCCTGTTGGGATGAGCTTGCTAACTGTTTCAAGGAAGAATTTGCAAAAGAACCGGCTGATCTTGTTGCAGGATTGATGAGAATCAGAAAACAAGATGAAGAACCATGTGTTGATTTCAGTCATAGGTTTGCAATAGCCCTTTCACAGATCCCAGAAGTCTTCAGACCTGATATTTCAGCCTGTGTTGGCATATTCTTTGAAGCTTTTGAGGAGGGCTTTAGTGCAATACTGAGGGATTTCAAGGTGACAAGTATGCAGATGGCATACAGGTTCATAGAAAAGATAGAAAAAATTAGAAATGTGTACCTGCTGAAACCCCTGTCCCCAGGCATTGGTGTGAGAAAGGGTTATGAAGCTGCAAATGACCAAATGATTATGGCATCATGTGCAGATAAAAATGAAAATAAAAGCATAGAGGTTGAGACTGCTATATTTGAACATAATGCTAACAATACTGCTCAACTGGATTGTTCACCAGTTGAGGATGCCAGTGAAAGGACTAATGAGGATTCCCATTGCAATGATGAGGCAGCTGACCATGAAGACAATAACGAGGTTGTGGACAGCAATGAACAATTTTTAGAATGGACCTGTGGAGACAATTGTGAGTATTGTACTCAAGACAGAGAAGATATAAGCAAACAGAGAAGCAGTCCTATGTGTGACCCATTACCTACCTTTCAAACACATGGAGATCATGAAGAGCAGTCAGAAATTGAAATAAGTGCTAGTTCAGAGCATGATTGTTTTTCATTTGATGGCTGTTTTGCTTATGACACACAGGCTGATACTCCTCCACAGAGTGAATCCATTGGTGATGAAGAGGTGTGCTCTGCTGCCCATGAACAAATGGCATACTATGATGAAACTGATGCACCTGGGTCACCCATTTATGACACATATGGTGATGAGGGTCTGTCTGAGTATGGTGAGGATCTAGACATTATTTTTGGCTTGGATTCTGTTTCTCATCCTGATGAAAGAGGAAACAACGTACATCAGGTAAGTGACTGTGAAAGTGTGCCTGATTTGAGAGAAATGCCAGAGCCTGATCTTTTCCAGCCTGGTGCTGCTGATTGTTGTGTACATGATGTGCACAATTGTGATTTTGAAAGCTTTTCTTTTGATGTGCCAGCATATAATACAATGAGCCCTGATCTTCCTAGTTGTGTGGTGGACTCCGAGTGTTTCCTATTTGCAGTCCAGCTAGGAGATCATGTTGCAATGCATGATGATGATACAGATGATAACCTGTGTTCTATACCATGAGTATGCATTGCCTGATACATTCTGCACCCACATGTCACATGATGTTGAGGGTTATCTGCACAGGGGTGATAATGACAAGCCAAATCAGAGGGTTGAATATGCAGATGACAAGATTTGTTTGTGGGTGGATCTTTGTAGTATCTCCAAGCTTGACCCAGTGCATGCAGATGAAAACAAGATATTTGACAAAGGGAGATACATGTTTTTCTTTTCTTGGTGGCCTTAGGCCATCAAGTGTGTTTGGTGATGCAAGTCAGTGCAGTATTTGACTCTGTGCCCAATGGATAAGGGACTGGTTTGCATCTCAGAGATCTGGGGTTCTCGCTGCAGTCTTGCACCTGCACGTTCCCAGACAGAGCCACTGTTAGTGCCTGAATTGACTGGCAGTTTTTTGAGCAATTTTCATGCAGGCACTCTCCCTAAGTATCCAAAAAATGTTCTAAGTGTTGGACCTCCTCAGCAGTTTTCAGCTACATCATCATATTTTCTTGAGGAGGAGGTCATCATCATCATGTTTGTTTTGATGAAGGTCAGCATCATCATGTTCTCCGTCAACCGGTTTCTCATCGTCATCATCATATTTCAATATCGAGTGATGTTTGGTTATTATCCTGATCCTGCTGATGAGCTACAGTGCGCCCTGATTTGCTTGCGGAGGAGATTTTTCAAGTATCCGGTGATCTTCCAATTATCACCTTGCCCAAACATGATGATGATGTTGCCCCGATATTCTAAAGGGGTTATTCTTTGAGTTGTTCGACCTGACTTGTTTTTTCTTAAGGGTCGTCGTCATCATCATCATATTTCCAGTTATCGCCGTGTTGCTTGCGGGGGTCATCATATTTTCTGCCTTCATGATATTTCGCCGGGGGTGATATTTTTATCATCGGGTGATCTTGGTTATGATCATCCTGATGATGTTGTTGAAGAGTTCTAAGTGCGACCCGATATTCACTGGGGTCATCATATTTTGAACGTCAGGATGATCTTAGTCAATATCATCCTGATGATGTTGTATCACTTCTTGTTCGTTGTTTTGTCATCCTGATGATGCTGACGTCATTCTTATATCAGGGTGATATCTATTTCTCTGCCTATCTGCATCATGATATTTCCGAAGGAGGGGGTGATATTTTCATATCACCTGGGTGTATGTTTGTTCCAGCGTCATGATGATGCTGACATCAAGGAGATATCCGCCTGTCGGCTTCGTGCATTATCTAGTGGGGGGTGATCTTTTCAAGCATCATCATATTCATCAATCGCCCCGATCTTATAGTGGAGCTACAGTGCAACATGATTTTCGTGCATCAGGATGATATTTCCAAATATCCGGTTGTCTTCCGAATATCATCCTGATGTCGATATGATGATGACGTCATCAAGGTCCGGGGGGGTCATATTTCTAACACAGATCATCTTGTGGAGATCTCCCGATATTTGCAAACATGATGATGACGTCATCCGGATATAGGAGGTGCGCAGTAGACAGATATGATGATGACGTCAGCAGGATATGATGATGATGTCATCAGGATGTTCATCGGCCAGACTTTTGGTATAGGCTCAGCAGGAGGATGTTCCTCCGATGGATCAGGTTGTGCCGATGAAGGCGATTATCATGCAGGTTATATTGCGATGTGATGCTGACGTCAGGGTGATATTTCAAGCAACAGGATATCATGCTGCCGGAGGATGATGATGATGAAGTCTTATACTAGTGTCGTCAGGAACAAAAGCACCGACATCATATATGCTCATGACCTAGTATATAAAGTGTTAATGAGGTTGCTACGGGGTGCATGTGGGATAATTGATATCCTGCATTTTCAAATATCATGATGATGAATCTCGGCGGGAAATGGTTGCGATCGACTGTTAAATGTTTTTCCCAAGGCCGCGGGTTGGTGCGCCATTAATGGCGAAGGTTGCAGAGGTATGGGCAGATCTGGTACCTGATTGAAGGTGTACATCAGCGGACAATGGCGCAGGGCTCGAGATATCTTCCTGTCTCCTCCCCTACCTGCTGCATTCATGTTTGGGCGCCAATCTGGTAGTGTTTGAGCACCATTTTTATGATACTGTGTATCTGGCAGGCTTTTTGGTCAACCTGGTAGTTAATGCTGAATACACCCTCCTGCTATATAATGCGGACGGTGTTATTCATTTGTAGTTGTTGAAAGTTGAGGATTTTTTGCTCTGTAATCAAAAACCAGCTGATCTGGTTCCTCTGTACAGTCTAACTTGTGAGTTTATGTATCTCCTGTTGTACGATTTGGCATGAATCCACTGATTTCATGGTTGATCTTGTATGAGTAATGCTATCTTAGCATGTGTTGTGTTAATTTTGTCTCCAGTATTGCATGTATTCTTCTTCTGAATCTGGATATTTGGGTAATGTTTAGATTCTAGAGCATAGAATTCCTATGTTGAATGTCTGATCTTTTAACTTCTGCTCAAGGGGTAGATTAAACTGTTTTCAGGTTGAACATTGGGAAGGGTATACTGCAGTAGGGATGCCATAAGTAGAGATAACTTAACACTCTTCATTGGGAGATATCTGTAAGGCAAATATCATGTGTATCCCCCTAAAATCTAGTTTTAGCTATTCATGCTGATCATTCACAGGTGTATGTCTACTGACTCCAAGCCCTGGATAGGCACCAATCATGCTGTGTTCTTGTGTTATACACCATGTCCAGCTTTGCATCCAAAATTTAAACTAAAACATTTCATACTTCTACCTGTTAGTTGTAGGAGTAGGATTAGGAACCCCCTGCATGCTCTCATACCCAACCAGACACCATGTCCAAGAATGTTGCCAGCCTTGTGATCTATCATACAGATCTTGGTCCATACATGAGAGTATTCTGCTTGTTGTTGTCAAGTTAGATCTTTCTATCTTTGAGCTAGTCAAGGTTACATCTTGAGTTACAGGGATACCCCCCTTGGTGCGGCAGAACCAGAAGTGAAGGGGAGGCAGCTCACACAACCTCCTATATTTAGTTGCTTGAATCTGCCTGTGCATTAGAAGTGGCAGACTCTAATGCTGATTCAGAAGAAATACCAACAAGTCTATGCTAGTTGTAGTAGAAGTTTTATAAATAGGAAAAAACCTCTTCTGTAGCGTTTAGAGTTTTATAACCTTGTGGTCGCAGCTGAGAATCAAAGAGAAGATAGGTGAAGTTTCATTCAAGTTATCTTTTCAGCGAACATCAGCAAGAAAGGGAACTCCCCCTTCCAATATGAGAGCAGTTTATTTGTGCATAGTTGTCCATTTCCAAATCGCATACCACAGGTGCGAATTGAAACGCCAACAATTTTCTGGCGCCCACCATGGGGTACAAGGCATAAAACTTCAAGCAAGCTTAGGCTTATGACACGGTAATGACTCTCTGGCATCCTTCTGCTCCAGTTCAACAACCAAATCTTACACCACCTGTTATTCAACCAAATCTTGTATGAGTGGAAGGAGAGCAAACGAACATCATTAGCAGCCTTAGAAGTTTCATATTTGTACAAAAGGAAAGTCCTGATCAGTGGAGAAATGCGGCTGCTATCCTTGACGAAGAAGAACACAAAGTAGATCTTGCAGTAGGAAGACCAGGACTACCACCTCCCACGTGGCAATAGATAATCTTGGCTCACAGGTTTATTCAAGAAAGGGAAAAGGCGGTGCTATGGATCCTTTCTTTCAAGATCTTGATTCTGCAAAAGTTGGAGAAGCGTCCAACATAGTTCGAGAAATTCAGATAGTTCCTGAAGTCAAGCAGGAAGAATTACAAGAAGAACCAGTAATCCAGCCTAGAGCAATGGGTGATGCAAATAACAATAATCATAATGATCCAAATCAAAGGCGACCGCCACCATTGCCTTGGGGTAATAACATTGGACCTTTGGCCCTACAAGCACATCATGATTTACCAAAGGGGTCAAGGAAGCACTTTCCTTAGTTCCATGGAGATGGAACTCAACATCCTGATGAACACATCTCTGCATTCACAACAGCTTGTGCTATTTTGCATGTATCACATGAAGATGTTACCGTGCGTCTCTTCCTTGAGACTCTCGCAGGAAATGCTGCCGATTGGTTCAATCATCTGGAACTAGGAATCATTACAAGTTGGGCAACTATGAGTGAGAAATTCTTGGCAAGGTTCAAGCCTACCGAAGATGGTCATAGATTGTTCGCCCAACTCTCAAATTCAAAGATGGAAAACAATGAACCAATGAGGGAGTTTGTGGCAAGGTTTAATCACCTAGTTACACGTATTTCTCATACTCTTAATCCATCTCTGTAAATTCTGTTGAGCAGTTTCATTAACACTCTTCCTTCTGAGATAGCCTTCTTTTTGAGATTGGCTAATGAAACAGAATTATCCAATGCACAAGAAAATGCCATCAAGTTAGAGGATGACATGATTACCTCTAGCAAGATGAAAACAGATTCAATCAGGCCTCTAGTTTAGAGTTTTGCAGATCCACTACTACATAAGGTAGCAAATGAAGTGACTATCATGAAGAGACAGTTGCCTACTCAGGGGCAATCCGCGCAACAACCATATCAGTCATCACAACAACAATACCAACCACAACAACATTATCAACCTCAGCAACCATATCAGCCTAAGAGGAATAATTTTCATCCTTTCAATAACTATAGGCCTAGGTTGCTAGCACCACCACCAAGGCAAGTAGTTGATGCTGCTCAAAATGCAGTGTTTTGTTCCTTTCATGAGACTGATGCACATACTGGAGCCACGTGTCCTGAAAATTTAAGGATAAATCAAATCATGGGATATGCTGATGCTGCACCTATTTCAAACATTGTTCCTTCCCCAAGTGCAAATGTTGTCTTACCACAGACAGACAACTTCGATGGCGACTCTACCACGGGATACTTCCAGAACGAACCCGTTATAATGAAGGAAGAACAAGATGATTTTTGTCAATATTATCCTGCAATGAATCATGAAAATCTTTCAACTCCTGTGTTTACACGTACTCAACATTTTAAAGCACAGAAGGAAGTAGAGGATAGACAAAGACCAAAAGAAAAGGAGAAGGAAGTGGTTTCCACTTCCAATGCTTAGCCATCACGTGAAAATGTTTAGACTGCTCAAAATTCATCTTCAACAAATTTTGATATAGTTGATTCCATGATGAAGACAAAGGTGCAGATTTCTCAGCTAGAGTATCTTCAAGACCATCCAGATCAGTTAGAAAGAATAGTCAAGTATGTCAAGAAAGATACTATCGTGCAGCCCACATTGCTAGAATCTTCTATTCTGGCAGGAGAGAAGCCAAAGCATTTCTATATTTCTCTATATATAGGAGGTTATAAATTGAGCAATTGTATCATTGACTTAGGAGCCTTAGACAACGTCATGCCTTTGCAGGTAATGAATGCTTTGGGACTCTCGTGCACCAAAACACATGACAAGTGTTATTCGCTTGAGTCTAAATTAGTGCCATTAGTTGGACAATTGAAGGATGCTCAAGTATGATTAGCGGCTTGCCCAGAGAAGAAAATAATGATGACTATCTTGGTAGCTGACATTCCAACCAGCTATGGGATGTTGCTGAGTAGAAGTTTCTACAAAGATCTTGGAGGAGAAATACAATTGGATTGGTCATCTATGACCATTCCTTTAAAGAAAGGTAATTTCAAATTGGAACCAGAAACCAAGTCACGGTTCACGGTTGTGAAATCTCAGGATCCTCGAGCACAAGTGCTATATCAAGAAACGGGTCTTGGTACATATGTTATGCTATCTGAAATAACTAAAAAGAATCAAGAGGTTGTCTATGTGGTTGATGAATTAGAGGAAGTATCCGAAGAAATGTGCAATTTGTGAACTTTCTTTGAAGAAGAAGTGCAACAATCTTCTCAAGAGCAAAATTACAAGGAAGAGATCAAATATGTTGCAAAGAGCAATGAAAGATCTGATTTGTTCTTCTCACCTTTTGAAGGTTGGTTTGAAGAACCTGTGTCAGATATATCCAAGGGAGAGACAAAAGAAGTTTTACAAGCAGAGCAAGAGCATGATCTTCTTTTTGAAGATGATTTCTTCCTGGAAGAATTTTTCAGAATTGGAGATCATATGAAAGTTCCATTATCAGATCTAAATTGTTTTCAACATCAGTGGGAAAGTGATTCTTCAATGGAAGGTACTGGAGACTTTCCTTTACAATATAGCCCATCTTCACCTGCATCTCGAGAATCTTTCATACATACTAGTGAACAGGATGATGTTGAATCCATCTATGAACCTATACAAGAAAAAGACTTTACTGATACTATGCACTCGGTGTGGAATACAACATATGAAGAGGTTAATGGAGAAGAGGAGTTCATGGAATATTCAGTTTTGGTCACTAAAGAGGACGATATTGAAAAATCAGAGATTCTTGACAAATGTCTTGTGAGATATGCCGTGTGTGAGATTGATCAAGAAGAAGAAGAGGAAACATATGATTCAGATGAAGCTGTCTTTGATTCTACTCCTTTTACAAAGCAAGAAAGATACGTGAATGCTGAAGAAGAAGTGATGATGGATATCCACATTGAAGAAGAGTACTCTACAGAGGATGACGAGATTCCAGGTAATGAATGGGAAAGTGAGCTAACAAGTGAATATGTTCAAGAGTTTAAGCATTCAGATCTTGACGATTCATTAGATTTTGGAGAGTGGATGGACGAAAACACAACCGATGAAGAAGTCCCTGTAGCACTTGAAAAATGGGCAACGATGGTTGTGGATCCTATAAGCCATGAATCAATGATGAGAGTCATGTATGAGCAGCTTGCACCTTTTCCAGAAGATGATGCATTGACTGAATACAAAGTTGTATGTGTACAAGATATAAATGAAACTCATATTCAATATGTGGTGGTGACCATTCCCACAAATGTACTTTGGCTACAAGACTTTCCTGTATATCTTCAGAAAGAAGTTCTATATCTCCACCTATTACAGAGGTTGCTTGCATTGGAGGAAGATGCCCCACCTAATCCCTGGCATATCAATCAATTTCTCAGAAACTTCTCATGGCCTGAACGTGAATACCCTCCTGAATCATGGCTCTTTGAGGGGATGTTGCAGAGAAAGAAAATTTTTGTGCTACCAAGGCAATCTTCACAGCTAAAGAGAGATGGTTCTTACTTTCTGAGTCAATTGATGGTTTTATGTGACAGTCCTAAATCTCTTCTCATCCTCGCTCAGGAAAAAGAGCACGTGAAACACTTTTTGTTCTCGTAATGTGTTTCCCCTTTCTGTGATGTGATCATTATGTTGTAATGTTTTTCCCCTTTCCGTAATGTGACAGTTGTGTTCCTATTGTGTTCTGAAGTTCCAACTCCCTAGGTGATTTTAGGAAGTCCGGTCTTAGGTGATGTAGGAGAAAAGTCTTGTTCTAGGTGATTAGGAATGTAACTTGACTCTATTGGCCAATGGATAAGGCACTGGTCCAACTTGCAAAAGTCCAGAGATTCTTGGTTCTCCTATGCCGTAAGCATCCTCCATGGTCCCCAGACAGAGCCAATTGTTGTACCCAACCAAATTTTTTGCTTCATTAAGGCATTTTGGAACAAGTCTAGAAAATTTTTCGTCAAAAAGTCAAAAAAGCAAAATTTCTAAAAATAGAAATTTCTATTTTTAGAAATTTCTAAAAATAAACGTTGAGTTAGGTTTTCTGGGTTTCTTGAGATATGGATGTTGGCAAAACTTTCTAAAAATAGAATCTCCAAATCAGGTGTCGCGCTTGATTCTCATTGGTCGATTTTGCTCCACGATCGGCACGGTTTAGACAGAATCTTCAAACGACCAAGTTTTCTCTACTGGGTCATTTTTGCTTTTTCACAAGCTGAAGCATGAGATTAAAACTTAACAACATAGAAAGGTTCACCTGCCAAAATTCTTCGATGAGTTTCCAACGCTGTTTCAAAGACGCAAAACTGACAAATGGCCGTCGACTCGATGATGCACGCAAAACGATGCAAGATGGATCCAAGACGAATGGAAAAGTTGGAAAATCACAAAAATGGCTAAGTCTGGTGAAACTAGGCACCCCAGGAGGCTTGGGACACCCATCTTCTCCTGTGTTAGTTTTTTTTCACGTTTTTCAAGAAACGTCAAAAATGCTTCTGTCAATTCTTTTCCGGTTGGTCAAACTTGGTCAAACTTGGTCAAAATTTAGTCAAAGCTAGGATTTCATCACAGATATGTTTAGACTACTCAGATCACCCTCCGTCCTGCCTTGACAGTCACCAAAATGACTGAAATTGAAGATCGAATAGGAGCCGTCGGCACAGAAATCGAGAAAAGGTACAAAATTGAAAATTTTTGAAAACCCTAGGAGGCTTGGGGAACCCAAAATCTCCAGTGTTAGATTATTTTTTATGTTTTTCTTGAAAAACATGAATCTCCTTCCGTCAACCCACTCTGGTTTAGTGTTGATCAGTTTGACACATTTTTTGAGGCAAACGGAAGGTACAATCAGCTTAGTTTTCATCAGGCTTGCATATTTGCCGGATCATCAGACTCATTTTCATCCTAGTTGATAGAAATTGACAGCCAAACAGGGGTCCTGTGCCTCCGGAACAAGCACGCAAACCAAGAAATTGAAAAAGTTAGAAAATTTGAAAAAATGGCCAAGTGTTGGGAAACTAGGTGCCCCAAGAGGTTTGGGGCACCCAACTTGAGTAGTGTTAGAATATTTTCATGTTTTCAGTGTTTTCTGACATGCTTTGTTACCAATCTTCACCCGTTGGCAGTTTTTGAGAGGTCAAACTTGGTCAAACGATGTCAGATCGTCGAACGGAGGCAGGGGATGGAATCTCAGTTGATCAATCTCCAAAATGTTAGGATCAGTTAGCTTTTCTAGTTCATGACGACATTTTCCCACCTTGTTGAAGTTAGAAACAGGCCATACTTTAGTGAAAACGAGTGTTGAAGTGTCGAAAATGAAGAAAATTTTGTTAACACTTCTTCCAACTTGCGCATTCGATGACATCATCAAAGAAGATATTTTTTGTCATCTTGCACATGAAGCCATAGGCTCCTACGAAATAGGGATTCTTCCTATTCGAAGACATCCACTTGGATTTATGCTTTAAAATTTGCTTTCTTCATGGATGAGGATGAAGTTTTCTTCTCACACAAGTAAAGCTGCTTTTTCGACCAAAAGATTTATAAAGACAAGCTTTGGGCTTCTTTATTTCATTTTCTTTTGCAGGTTGCATCTAGAGGAAAGATTTTATTTTTCTTTCAATGAAGATTCGAAGACCCAAACTAGGTGCTTTTTCAGTGTTCTTCATAGATTCGGGTTGAAGAAGAAGAGAGGCTTGCTTTTTCAGGGTCCTTGTTTCAAGGAGATCATTTTTTAGAAATCCGACTAGATCTTTTTCAGTTTTCGTCGAGATGGGTCCATCTATATTATCATCCTCTTGAAGATTGGGAGTTGTGTTTTTTTTTTGGGAAACTACTTTTTTCCTGCATTTTTGAGAAAATCTCTGCTTTTTCAAAATCTGACAATTTGGGTTGCTTAGAAACAAAATTATCTACAAAACCCATGTGCCAGCTTTTTTAGCTCACACTCTTCTTTTTCTAAAAATCAGCAAATAATTTTCAGCCATCTGTTCAATACTTCTTCCAACATAGGCTTGCTCACAGTCGATTTTCAAATCTTCCAATATGCAGTACTCTCCAACACAAATCAGGCACAAAATAGCATTGGTTCATGATTACCTAAAAACTTGTGAAACAGACTTGCATAAAGTACTTTTAGTAACCAATTTACACTCCTTGGAGGATGCAAGAAATAAAGCTATCAGGAATCTTGGACACTCTGGTTTGTTTGCAGCGGCATCCTTTCCTATCACCATGCAAAGTATCGAGTTTGTGATTGCTTGCATGATGCATTACAACTCGGTCACAAGAGAAATTCAGTCAGGTGATGGACATGTGCTCTATAGCTTGAGGCCAAATGACATTGAAAAGTGTTTTGCAATACCTATTTGGAGAGAGAACTTAACTGTTTCACTTGAGGAATGCAAGAGGGTTTGGAACAATGGTAAGGAAAAATATAGAAAAAAGATTGGTCAAAGGTGGTTGAAAGAAAAGTAGAATGTTATGCCAAGGAATGTTGGACGTGAAGAATTCAAGGAGGAGCATGCAATAATGATTACTTTGCTAAGTCGTATCACGGGTCAAGCAGATGCAAACAAATTTTAGCCTTGGATGTTTTACATCATGTCCCAGATTGTGGACGGAAACAAATTCTATGATTGGTTGGCACTAATTAGTGATTGTCTCCACCAGCAAATAATTGATTTTCAAAGGGCTCATGAATTCCATATGATATCATACCTTGTGTATTTGATGGCTTTTTAGGGTCAATTCAGAGGTTTGAATGTTGTTGGAACTCTGGGTACTCAGCATGTGTATCATCATTTCCCGTAGTTAGAGATCTCTCAAGCTAAACGACATTACAGGTAGGTGAATGATGCATTCTTGATGCATGCAGTGCGAGACATGGACAAGGAGTTGCATATACAGTTCTCTGTAGAGGCTAGAATTGTAGTGGCAGAATGGGCTGATTGGTTTATCCAATTTCCTACTTTTTCCTACATCAGAGTATATGGCTTCTCAGGATAGCTAGCCATGTTGCCGCGATATCCTGTAGATGAAATAGCATTTATGGAATTTTTGAGGCAAGCTTATGAAGTGCGTACATTTTTGCATAGCAGACGCAAGACTGCCTTCAATTTTCTACTTGGGATGAGTATTTACAGATGTAGATCTAGAGCAGATGCCAAGGCAATTGGTAATGAATCATCCAGATATGGTCTTAAGTTTTTCAATAGGAGATCTTCATATGATCCCCGTAGTGTTTATGCATCACATCTTGGCCATAATTGTATGCACAAGTTTGCAGTTGAAGACTTCTAGGCTAATTGTGCTGATAAGTATGAAGTGCGAGGACGCAGTTATAGCAGGTTCACTCTTCAGTAAATGTTTGATATCCTATCAGAAGACATAGAGGGTCTAACAAAGAGTGGTGAAGTTCTACTTCCCACATATTTTAGAGACCAAATTGAGCAACAACTGTTGCCGCCAGTTAATTGGTCAGTAAAAGAGAGTACTTCCATTGAAGAGAGAACAAGTCGAGTGGTTAAAAATAGTTTGATATTCTTGAAGACTAAGCAGAAGGATGATATTCCAGTAGCAGAGCCACCAGTTGTGCAACCATCAGAACCTTCCACTTCTAAGCCAAAACAAAGAGTAAAAGCTATGAGTGTCCTCCCAGAGGGAACAAAATAGCAAAGTTAAAGAGGAGAAAAGACGAGTCTCCAGCTCATGTCCAACAAGAACATCCACCAGTTGAACCAGAAGCTCCTGTTGAAACAACACTGCATGTTGAAGTGTTACCTTCAGATCATGTATCTCCACCTTCTTCACCGATCCCTTCTCCTATTCACATAGATTCATAGCCAAATTCACTGGTTCGCAACTTTGATGCAAGCATTGATTCATCAATAGCTGATGAGGTGAGAATTGAGTTTCCAAGAGAGGATGGCTCATCCTGACTTGAAAACATTCTAGGAAGGAAGAGAAGAAAGTCCTCATATCAGCTAGATTTAATAGAGCTAAAAAGCTTCTATCAAGACACAATAGACAAGCAGTTGAAGAAGCAGGTTCGCATTGAGAAGAATGCGGATGGAGAAATAATTCTTGAGATTGCAACACCTCCAGAAAATAGAAGTGCTAATGATGTCGAGGTTGATGACTTCACAGTTCTCAAAGCTAACCTTGGCAGAAGTACTCGCCATACAGATGTCAATCTCTTCGAGGTTGTAGTGGATAGCTTGAAGGAAAGGGTGTTGAGAGATGGAGAAGACAAGGCAGCTCTCAAAGCTGAAGTTTGACAGTTGCAGCAATACATTTCCAACCTTTTCCATGGCACTTCATAGGTTGATTTGCTTCTTCTACCAAATGTTGGATCACCAGCCGATCAACGGCATTTCAGTAAGTTGGTCCTCTATGGGAGGCACATGGACAGTTGGGTAGAAGAATTTGTGACCAAAAGGAGAGTTGTACTTGCAGAGCTTTATCAGTTGAAGTACAATGCTTGATTTACGTTAAGGCATACAGGGGTCGTAGTAGATAATGGCAGAAAATAGATTGGTATTTGAGATCATTATCTCTGACTTGAAGATTGCACTTGATACTGTTGATTTAGCTGAAGATAAGAAGACAGTTTCTACTTGGAAATCACAATATCTTTTCACAGTAAAAACTTATGACAGTATGATTTTAGAGTTGACAGAATGGAAAGAAAAGGTAGTCGACATCCTCAAGTTCGTTAGATCCTTTGTCTCTCAGATCACGTGTTCGTATGAGAAAGAAGATGGTAGCTTGTATGATCTCAGGGAAGTGCAAGCAGAGTTCCAGACTCTCGTCTGCAACAACTTTAATGATGATATCAATGCCAGCAAGATGAGTCGTCTTGCCACAATGATAGTGAAATTTGACAAGGTTGTGCGTGAAGTTCACAAATTTCTTCAGATGGTTGCCAATGGTGAAGAAATGTTAGAGAATCAGAATATTGTTCTAGAGAGTATCAGTGTTCCTAGCAGAGATGCGGTCACTCGCTTTTTACAAGATATTGTTTCCCAGAATATCAATGGATGACATCACCAAAAACCTAGAATGTTGATGAGGATGCATTCCAAAATAAAGTAGCTTTAAATCAGATGCTTTTTGTTTTAAAGCATGTGCTTTCATCCTAAGCTCATCCATTCTATATTTAGAAAGAAATCACTTTGTGATAGTTGGAATCTTCTTTGCTTTAAAGCAGATTTCTTTAAAGCATTTGTTTATTGTATCTTTGTCTTAGAATAGTAATAAAGCTTGTGAGTTGGCAAGTTAGGGTTAATCAAGGAGATTTTAGGGTTCCCTACTCCTTTGATTTTTGTATAGATAAGGGCATCCTTGCCCATTGTTTGTAATGACTTTTGTGATAACAAATTTGTTGTGCCTATTCTAGCTTGCAAACATTGTTATTCCAAGTGTTTGTTCACTTTGTGTTCATTGTTCTCCAGTGTTTGATCACTTACTATATGCCTACCTTTTGTTGTAGTATTGCTGTCCTAGAGTTGTATTAAACCTTGTGATATTGAATAGAAGTCTCATGCCTACTTTGCTCTGATATTCTATATCGATTCATCAAGTTTTCGTCGTCAGATGTGTAGCTTCTATAGCTTTCATTTTCAGCTTTCATCATTAAAGTACTCTTAGTCTTGTGGTGTAAATATGGAGGAAAACTGCTTAAGGTTTTGTGTTAACAATCATTCCTTGTTCACTTTCAACTTCCTTTGCTCTAAATTTACTCAGGAGGTTGAATGTGTCATTAGTCTATGCTAGTTGTAGTAGAAGTTTTATGAATAAGAAAGAACCTCTTCTGCAGCATTTAGAGTTTTATAACCTTGTGCTCGCAGCTGAGAATCAAAAAGAAGATAGGCAAAGTTTCATTCAAGTTATCTTTTCAGTGAACATCAGCAAGAAAGGGAACTCCCCCTTTCAATAGGAGTGCAATTTATCTGTGCATAGCTATTCATTTCCAAATTGCATACCAAAGGTACGAATTGAAATGCCAACAAAGTACAGATTTGGGGAAGTCAAGAGGACTACCTTGAGTGTTATATTCCAAGGATTTAGCCTCCGGTGATAGATGAGGAAAAAGATATGAATAGTTGTGTACCGGATTCCTGAGTGACAGTGTGAACAAAGGAAGAACTGACTGACAGATCATCAGACTACTTTCCGGATTTGTTACTAATGGTGGTAAAAGTTATGAAGGCATGAATCATGTTTGGCTGACATGGTTAATGATTTCTACAAGCATATACTTGATCCGCAATACTTGATGTGCAAGGATTCAGCCAACAGATCAGAATTAGTGAAAAGATTGACTATTCCGGGTGCCGACTAGAAAGGTGATGAAATTACTTGTGCGGATATATATACACGATGGATTTAGTTGTGAGAGTTGTTGTTGAGGTAAGTGATGTGTGAATAAAAGTAGAAAAGCAGAGAAGAAGTACTAAAGAAGGTCCAGTATGTGAAAGGAAAGCAGCAAAAGAGAAGAGGAAAGATGAAGTGCAGTAGATCAATGTATTGAGTTTAACCGGAATTGAACTCCAACATTTGTAGATGCTCCCAATCAGTTCAAGTATTGTATAACATTCTTTTTGTATACAATGAGTCTCTTGTAGGCAGTGTGCCTCTTGTGAGTAGTGTGCTCTGGCAGTAAGCCCTAATTTGCAAGTGCCATTTTGTTTTTCTATTCTTCTAACAGAGAATGCAATCTTGGGTTAATCACCTCGTGGTTTTCTCCCTTAACAGGGTTTCCACGTCAAAAATATTGTGTCATGTGTATTTCCATTTCATGGTTGTGTTTGCTTGTTTGAATTAATGCTGCATTGATTAATAAGAAAGTTTAGAAAGAAGAATTAATTAGGATAACTGATTCACCCCCCCTCTCAGTTATCAATAGGGTTCATATAGTGGTATTAAGGCAGTGTATCTTGCCCATCTAGAGGATAGGATTTCATTTACAAATTAGTTTGTTTCAGTTACATACAGCAAGGTGTAAAAAGGTTGCAACAATAAGTAAAGGTAGTTTAGGTTCATCAAGGAAGGATGGACGAGATAGTTTGACTCTGAATGATTGACTTATGAAAGAATTTATGAATGATATGAATAATCTAGTCAAGAGTCAACAATAAATGATGGACACCTATATGCAATACCAGTGGAAATTCATGACAACCATTAAGTTAATTGCATAACAAGAAGAAGAAAAGAAGAGCAAAAATTAGTTGGGTAAAGAAGATTCACTTCATGCATCCTGATGCTAATGACAAGATTGGAAGGCATGATGATATGGAATTGAGTAAATTAGCATCTATTAGATCAACACTTGATGAAGAGCATGCAACAAGGGAGGAAGAGGTACTTGAGGTTCTTGAGGACCCTACACAAAGGTATGAGACAAGTTTTGATTTTCTTCAATTTGGAACAACAGTCCCTTTCCTTTACATAATCATGAAATAGCAACCCTTACATAAGAAAATGATAGTGGAAAAAATTCTTCCATTGTAGACACTCAAGATTTAAGTGTTAAACATGAGACATTTTTTGTGGATCCAAGCCACAAGAGGTCTAATTTTGTATACCATGGCATAACAGAGGTAAAGAAGTCACAAGATATGTGTGATGGATGGTTACAAAGAGCTAGGATGGCAAAGTTGTTGGCTACCCAAGCAAGACAACACCTACAGGAGGTCAAGGAATGTTGCAATCAACTAGATCATGCAATGCAACAAAGGGAGTCACACCTTAGGTAACTATTTCTTCCAAGCAAAAAATGTGTAGAGGTTGAGCATGCAAGGGATAAGCCTCTTGAGGCAAGCAAGCAAGATGAACATACTAGAGTGGGATTATAGTGTTTTGGGGCTATTGCATTCTTTTCGATCATTTTTTGAGTTTCTGTAATAGCATGTATAGTATATTTGAGACATTTTATGAGTGGTACCATTGAGCCATGATAGTTCCAGCAAGAAGAACTTCATTCAAAGTTTTTGCATCAATCAGTTACAGCCATAACTATTGTATTTTTCTCCATCATTTTTATATTCAAAGTATACTTGGCTATTAAATTTAATCTTTGTTGTTATAGAGTTGGTTGTTGTTGATTCAATAATCATTATTTTATAAACTAGATTGTTCACCACCAATATATTAAGGAATTGTAAGTCTAGAAATACTACTAATAGATTGGAATTTCATTTGATACTATAAATGATACTGGAAGGTTTGTTGGAAAGACGGTTGTCATTGCACCAAAAGATTGACTTGTTAATGCATGATAAAACCACTAGAGTTAATGAGTCCATGGGAGGTGGTTAAGCCTTGTCACAAACCCAAGCATTGTGCTGCATAACACAAGGAGACCAAGGGTTAACACCTTGCAACAATCCCCGCAGCATGAGCTAGGGGTTCAAACCCATGACCCAGGCTCTGATACCAATTATTGGAAAGATGGTTTCCATTGCACCAAAATATCAACATGTTAATTCCTGATACAACTGCTAGAGTTAATGAATCCACAAGAGGTGGTTAATCCTTGTCATGAATCCAAGCGTTGCACTACACAACACAAGGAGACCAAGGGTGCACACCTTGCAACAAGGTTTACCTCCAAATCCTACTTTATTTGCATTTCATTATCAACCAATTTGGCTTGATCTAGATTCCATATAATATAGTTTGTCAATTTATCAGACATCAAATCTACTTGTTATCTGCTAATTCAACATTGATTGGATTTGTATATTACAATCTATCATTTTGGCATTAATCAGATATGTTGTGCATTCTTTGTGAGTTTGATATTGTTGTGAGCTATGCAGCTTGCCACCAATGAGTTGTATTTGTTTTCTTATTACCTACATCCTAACTTTTGTATGCTATCACCTTGCCCGCATCAGGATCTTGGTGATCAAAAAGGGCTTGGGTTTGTGTTGATTTTGAAAATTTGGTGAATTTAGGCTAACAGTTTGGTTAGCAAAATAGGATGTCTCATTTCCCTAATGAGGATAAAACAATTAATAAATACAAATGAATATATATTTTAAAAATTATGACTTGCAAGGTGTATGACACACCTAATCCCAACACTATTTCTCTCCAATGGGTAGGATTTTTCTTTTCATCGAATGCAAAATACCTTAGGCTATCCAAGATGTCTTCTTATTCATATTCAATCCAATTGATATTAGGTTTCAAAATAGGACCTTGAGGAGCTTGAATAGTCATTTATCATGAAATAGTAACTTTCAACAACTTAGGCCCCATAATGGGCACCAAAAACTATTAGCATTTTAATTTTTCCTTTTCAAGATAGCTCCAACTATAACAATATGTGAGGAAATCCTCTCTTGAAATTTGTAAGGGAGGTGTTGTGTGGTTACACAACACGCCCCATTTTGCATTATCAAAACAGGGACCCAACTTTGCTGGCTTGTTCCCTTGCTTTTGTGCTCTGGGCGGTAATGGTAAAACAGTGTCAGTCAGTATGCATATGCCTAATCTCAAGCATATTTGTGATCTTGAAGTCTGAGCTCAAATTTGAAAGTCTGAATCTATCCTCAGAAATCTTACCATGTGAAAGAGCTTGAAATTCTAGGCAGGTTTGCCTTTTACATCACCCTAAAATTCATCCATATGAGAAAGTTATGACAAGTCAAAGGTCTGGTCAAACATGATTTTAGGAGGGTCATATTTCATAACAACGAGCATCATGATATTATAACATCACCTGATATTATAATATCATGCTGATATTAAATATCACCCTGCTTAGAAAATCCACCATCTACATATTTGCATGCGCATGTCAAAGTCCTATCGGAGGGTCATCATCCTGATCTTTCAAGGGAGGGTCATATTTGCTGATATTCGCTAATATGATGATGACATCATCATATCCTCCTGATCTCCTTTTGCATGATCATGATGATCACCCTATCTTTTAAAGGGGGGTGATACTCTCAGCAGCAGGATCATATTTCAAATCCTCCTATTTTTCCTTCGACATGATGATGATGATGATGTCATTCTTTCCCCAATATACAGAAACAAAATATGACGGTGACGTCATATATAATATGGAGGATGATCGGCCTAAGGTATGTCATCGGTGGAGCTTGTTATTGTCTGCCCGATCTTATATATCTCCCTGATGGAAGTTGATCATCGGCCTAACTTTTGATATCGACCACGCTTTGTATTGTCTCCCCGATGGGAGTAGTCTCGCCGATATGGCAGTTCTTTGGCGTAGTTTTCATTATCGTCCGCGTCTTGAAATCTTTCCCCGATGGGTGTTGTCTCCCCGACGGAAAAGTCCGTTGGCATAGTTTTCATTATCGGCCGCGTCTTGAAATTTCTCCCCGATGGGAGTAGTCACCCCGATGGAAAGGTGATCGGCATAGCAGCGTTTATCGGTCGAGTCCCGAATTCTCTCACCGACGGGAGTTATCTCCCCGATATAGAAGTCCATCAGCCCAACATATGATATCGGCCATGCTTTATATTTTCTCCCCGATGGAGATAGTCACGCCGATATGCTGTTGATCAGCGTAGTTTTAACTGTTGGCCCTGTCTTGATTTTTCACTCCGATATAAGTGGTCACGCCGATACATACAATGTAACATGTACATTAGCGGACTTGAAATGATTATCAAATGCCACAAAGTTGTTGTATATTGGCGCTTGTATATTTTCATATACAAGCGAAATGTACAATGCACTATTCACATGCAAGAGCGAAGGATGCATGCATAATATACAAGGCCGGATTCGAAAAAAATTTAATGGTGGTTAAATCGTTGTATATTTTACGTTGTATATGCAGATTTGAGCGAAATATACATTCAAAATATACAAGCGCCGGATGTCAAGTAAAAGTTAAATACAGGAAATTGCTTGTATATTTTTGTTTTTCATGCTTCTATATGCAGATTTAGAACCCGATATACATGAAAATGGGCGGGAAAACAGAGCGATAGAAATTTGAAAGCCCGACTGCCTAATTTTTGGTCAATGATGGTTGACCCGATGTTTTTTTAAACGCTGTTTAGGCATTTAGTGCATACTTTCCACTGATTTGGAGCCCGATTGCCTGTAGCTACACATTTTGAGGCCTGGTTAATAAAACGTTTAAATTCCTGTTGTTTATCAAATGATGCTAGACTTAATGTTTGTCTATTTATTGCAGGAAGTCCCGGAGCTGTTTGAAGCTGATAATTGCAAAGTTGCACACGAAGGCAACATGAACCAGAAGTGAGGATATTGTCAAATATGCTGTTTGCCAGCTGGAGATCGAATCAAGTTAAAGATGCTGGAATATTCTGTGCCAGCTATACATTTGCCAACTGGCAAAGCATGTGCTATTCATCTGGACCGTTGATTATTATGAGAAGATTGTGATCCTTGGATTATTGTAACTGCTTTTTGGCATTTGTTCTATATAAGAGCCAGAGCTTGTCGAAAAGAGATAGATAGAAAAAAGAATATATACATTAGAATATACATTAGAAGATACATAGGAACATCTAGCAAGAAGGCCAATTACTGTAGAATCAATTAGGAGATCGGATTACTGAGACTAATGAGGATAGAATTGTTGAAATGTCAAGGTTCTTTCTTCAGATCACTATAAATGTACCTGTTCTTGAGCATACTGAATGGATATGAAGTTTCAGATTACATCCTGATTGTAAATTTTACGTAATCTTCATGTTGATTTTTGGATATGTACTGGTGAATGCTGTGTTCAACTAGAAGCGCTTTCATTTCATTACATGTTGTTATCAACTTTTCCTTTGAAGATTTGCACTAGATCATGCGGATTTGTGGAATGTCCTGGTGAAGTATGATTCTAGTTTCCTTCTTTTCATTGCATGTATGGGAGCTTGTATGTGGATCAGTGATCTCAGTCAAGTAGTTTTGGGAATCTCATTCTTTAACCCTTTTCTTTATTTTAATTTCATAAATTCATCACCATAACTGCAAATCATGATAAATAACAAGCAGAACAGAGAAATATGCTGACATCTCGTAGATAATAGAAAATCCTTAGCATATTTGAGTTAAATGCATGTAGTATTGAAAATATCATGCAAAGAATCATAAATACTGGTAGAAATCATGCAAATATCAGCCTGTAGGCACATTATTTGACTAAATTCACAGTGCAGAGGTAGAATTATTGGAGATTTATTTAGGGCAGACATAAATAACAGGATATTTGGAAAAATAATGATGAACTTTGTAGAAATACGTAAGGCCCCTCAATGGAAAACAGCAACACACATCAACCACTGAGTAACGTCAGTAGATTAAGACCTAATCAACGGAGACTTGGGATCATGAATTCTCTGAATTCATCGTATCTTTCAAGATGAGTAAAGGTTGTTGTGTAACTTTTATTCTATGTTTGTGTATGACTAACATCATGACCAACATAAATTGGCGCTAGAAGGAGGGCCTGAGCTATGAATTTCTGGATTTCTACAAATATTGCATAAATGTTTTGGTATTTGAGTTAAATGGCTGCAAATATCTCTTATCTGAGAGGTTTTGGTTGCACCTTTGTCAAGATCTAGCTCGAAACATCAAAGATTAGTTTGATTTTCTGGACTTTCAAGTTTTATTCTGAGATATGATAGATCTCATTGAAATTTCAAAATCCTAAAAAATTGAAAAAATAGAGTCTCAGTTTGATGGATGCATATGAAAATAATTGTCAAATTAACATGCCTTTATTTCAGGAAACTTTGAATAGGCAGCTTTACCCTCACAGTTTGTCTAACATTAGTTTATCTACCTGTTGCAGGATACACCAGACTATGGAACACAGTGAAATTAATTGTTTAACTTTCCTTACAAGGTTGGATTTATATTTGAAACGACTAATATTCTTCCCGGATGTGTTCAGGGCCGAAGTCTGGCAGGAAAATGAAGAAATTCTGGAGCAACAAGCAGATGCAGCACCAGAAGTTATTAGTAGTTCAGACGCTGAAGTGGACCGCTCTGAAGATTTTGAATTATACTTGTCGAGAAATATACAGTGTAGTCAAATATTAGGTTTATCCACTGATGATGTCTTGATTGAAAGTTGGTGCAGATTACATGACGAAGAGCATTCAGAGAGAGATTGTTACCCTTGCTTGGTCATGATGAAAAAGATTTTAGAAAATATAGTGGCTGAATCAGTTCCAGAAGGTAAAAAAGAGGAAACATCTTTCCTTGATTCATTCTATGGTGAGATTGATAGGAGTTCTCTACTTCCTAATACAAGTAAGGATCAGTCAGTATGCAGGTATGAATCTTGTGAAAATTCTAGAGAAGAAATCACTCATCAAGATAATATTTTTGATTCTGATCTTAATACTTTTGATAAAGAAGATGAAACATCTTTCCTGGAGTCGTTCTATGGTAAAGAGAAGTGTAAACAAATAGTAGAACAATTTAAATTCACTGTTGATGATGAAGTTCCTATAGTGGTAACTCAGGAAGTCATAGAGAAGAAAATAGATGCTGATTTATTACCTGACTTCTTTGAATTGAATGATCAAATACAGGAATGTTGCAGCTTAATGGAACCAGGGACTCTAATAGATAGAAGATGTGAATTATTTAATAAACAGTTTCTGAAAGATGAAGATGTAGAAGACTTTGGAGTTGTTGTGCATGATCAGACGTCACTCCAGAAATATTTTGAGAATGAAACAGGGGAGTGTCCTTATCAAGTGAAAGTTGTTTCTCTTTTACAGTCAAATGATTTAGAAATGATAAATTTTTGTATATCAGGTTATGATCATAAAGATACTTATTTAGCTGTTGATGTGCAGGAAATTGAAGAAAATATTGAGAAGTTTCCTAAACTAGAGGATAAATTGAACATCCAGAATGAAGGGATAAAGTTGGATAAAGATGAAGAATTAATACATCAAGAGTCATACATCTTTCAATTTGAAGAGAGACCAGACACTATGCCAAGCAACGAAAATATAGAATTAAATGGAGGACCAACTGCCAATGAAGAAGCATGTCCAACAAAATTAGAAATACACCAGGTTGTATTTCTCCTTTCCACAGTAAATGATGTTGATTACTATTTTGATTATGGAAATTCAGGAGATAAGACATGCATATGGATTAATCATGAACATGATGAGCTTCCTCAGTTGCTGATCATCAAGAGTTGTTCTGTTAAATACAGTGAATTCAGAATATCAGAATATTTTTCAGAATATAAAGATAAATTTGCTAGGTTGAGAACCATAACTAATACCCTAATGCTCCTACACAATCAAAAGAAGTATGCAAATACAGGTGTATTTGGGTCGTCTTCTAGTTTTTGTTTGCCTAGTAATGGTTTGTATATAATTTCGTAGGTTAGTTGTTTGTACAGTTTGCTTGTTTTGCTTTCTGTTGTTTCCTTTTCGTAGGTTAGTTGTTTGTACAGTTTGCTTGTTTTGCTTTCTGTTGTTTCCTTTTCATAGGTTAGTTGTTTGTACAGGTTGCTTTTTGCTTTACGTTGTTGAGCTTTTGTTTTGGTTGGGCAAAGTTGGTGCACCTTGTTACTTAAGAACACTACATAAATTGTTAGAATTCAAAATTTGGATATAAGTTTTTACATAGGTTGTAACTCATATCAGTGTAGGTATTCTTGATCAGGTCTGTGGTATCATATTCATCAGTACTACTTTTCTTGAGTCAAAGTGATCCTCACAATGACACACCTAACAGCCTTGGGTTTATTGAACATATCAGTGTAGGTGTTAAGTGAAAAATCTAAAGGTTGCCCTTGCTACCATTGCAATTCTCAACTTAATTTCAACAAGTGACCATTCCTTGTATCATGAAGCTACAATTGTTATATCTTAAGAATTAAATTCAAAATATAAAATAAATAAAATAATAAAATGGATTTTCTAAAATCCAGATTAAGTCATCTAAGTAACTCCAACGGGGCTATAGACGCCTGCTGGCAGTGGGGCTCTACTTAGGGAAATTGCAACGATAACCTTACCAGGGCTATGGATGCCTGCTGGCAGCAAGGCTCTATCCGGTTGGCTATGAGGGATGAACCAAACTATGTAGCTTAACACCAGTCACTGACTTATTCAACTCACTTTCAAGATGAGTAAATGAATCACATGCACACAATTGATCCCTTATCAATTCATTGTTACATTGATGAAAATCATACCAGTTAGAAAGGATTAGGATGCTCATGCTTAATAGGAGTTGGAAATTTATGTTTTAATTTATCCTCACCTTTTAAATTATTTGAATTTTGTTGTTTTCTTTGGTGGCAAGTTGTTGTGTGGTTACACAACACGCCCCATTTTGCATTATCAAAACAGGGACCCAACTTTGCTGGCTTGTTCCCTTGCTTTTGTGCTCTGGGCAGTAATGGTAAAATAGTGTTAGTCAGTATGCATATGCCTAATCTCAAGCATATTTGTGATCTTGAAGTCTGAGCTCAAATTTGAAAGTCTAAATCTATCCTCAGAAAGCTTACCATGTGAAAGAGCTTGAAATTCTAGGCAGGTTTGCCTTTTACATCACCCTAAAATTCGTCCATATGAGAAAGTTATGACAAGTCAAAGGTCTGGTCAAACATGATTTTAGGAGGGTCATATTTCATAACAACGAGTGTCATGATATTATAACATCACCTAATATTATAATATCATGCTGATATTAAATATCACCCTGCTTAGAAAATCGACCATCTGCATATTTGCATGCGCATGTCAAAGTCCTATCGGAGGGTCATCATCCTGATCTTTCAAGGGAGGGTCATATTTGCTGATATTCGCTAATATGATGATGACGTCATCATATCCTCCTGATCTCCTTTTGCATGATCATGATGATCACCCTATCTTTTAAAGGGGGGGTGATACTCTCAGCAGCAGGATGATATTTCAAATCCTCCTATTTTTCCTTCGACATGATGATGATGATGATGTCATTCTTTCCCCAATATACAGAAATGAAATATGACGGTGACGTCATATATAATATGGAGGATGATCGGCCTAAGGTATGTCATCGGTGGAGCTTGTTATTGTCTGCGCGATCTTATATATCTCCCCGATGGAAGTTGATCATCGGCCTAACTTTTGATATCGGCCACGCTTTGTATTGTCTCCCCGATGGGAGTAGTCTCGCCGATATGGCAGTTCTTTGGCATAGTTTTCATTATCGTCCGCGTCTTGAAATCTTTCCCCGATGGGTGTTGTCTCCCCGACGGAAAAGTCCGTTGGCGTAGTTTTCATTATCGGCCGCGTCTTGAAATTTCTCCCCGATGGGAGTAGTCACCCCGATGGAAAGGTGATCGGCATAGCAGCGTTTATCGGTCGAGTCTCGAATTCTCTCGCCGATGGGAGTTATCTCCCCGATATAGAAGTCCATCGGCCCAACATATGATATCGGCCATGCTTTATATTTTCTCCCCGATGGAGATAGTCACGCCGATATGTTGTTGATCGACGTAGTTTTAACTGTCGGCCCTATCTTGATTTCTCACTCCGATATAAGTGGTCACGCCGATACATACAATGTAACATGTACATTGGCAGACTTGAAATGATTATCAAATGCCACAAAGTTGTTGTATATCGGTGCTTGTATATTTTCATATACAAGCAGAATATACAAGTGAAATGTACAATGCACTATTCACATGCAAGAGCGAAGGATGCATGCATAATATACAAGGCCGGATTCGAAAAAAATTTAATGGTGGTTAAATCGTTGTATATTTTACGTTGTATATGCAGATTTGAGCGAAATATACATTCGAAATATACAAGCGCCGGATGTCAAGTAAAAGTTAAATACAGGAAATTGCTTGTATATTTTTGTTTTTCATGCTTCTATATGCAGATTTAGAACCTGATATACATGAAAATGGGCGGGAAAACAAAGCGATAGAAATTTGAAAGCCCGACTGCCTGATTTTTGGTCAATGATGGTTGACCCGATGTTTTTTTTTAACGCTGTTTAGGCATTTAGTGCATACTTTCCACTGATTTGGAGCCCGATTGCCTGTAGCTACACATTTTGAGGCCTAGTTAATAAAACGTTTAAATTCCTGTTGTTTATCAAATGATGCTGGACTTAATGTTTGTCTGTTTATTGCAGGAAGTCCCGAAGCTATTTGAAGCTGATAATTGCAAAGTTGCACACGAAGGCAACATGAACAGAAGTGAGGATATTGTCAAATATGCTGTTTGCCAGCTGGAGACCGAATCAAGTTGAAGATGCTAGAATATTCTGTGCCAGCTATACATTTGCCAACTGGCAAAGCATGTGCTATTCATCTGGACCATTGATTATTATGAGAAGATTGTGATCCTTGGATTATTGTAACTATTTTCTGGCATTTGTTCTATATAAGAGCCAGAGCTTGTTGAAAAGAGATAGATAGAAAAAAGAATATATACATTAGAATATACATTAGAAGATACATAGGAACATCTGGCAAGAAGGCCAATTACTGTAGAATCAATTAGGAGATCAGATTACTGAGACTAATGAGGATATAATTGTTGAAATGTCAAGGTTCTTTCTTCAGATCACTGTAAATGTACCTGTTCTTGAGCATACTGAATGGATATGAAGTTTCAGATTACATCCTGATTGTAAATTTTACATAATCTTCATGTTGATTTCTGGATATGTACTGGTGAATGCTGTGTTCAACTAGAAGCGCTTTCATTTCATTACATGTTGTTATCAACTTTTCCTTTGAAGATTTGCACTAGATCATGCAGATTTGTGGAATGTCCCGGTGAAGTATGATTCTAGTTTCCTTCTTTTCATTGCATGTATGGGAGCTTGTATGTGGATCAGTGATCTCAGTCAAGTAGTTTTGGGAATCTCATTCTTTAACCCTTTTCTTTATTTTAATTTCATAAATTCATCACCATAACTGTAAATGATGATAAATAACAAGCAGAACAGAGAAATATGCTGACATCTCATAGATAATAGAAAATCCTTAGCATATTTGAGTTAAATGCATGTAGTATTGAAAATATCATGCAAAGAATCATAAATACTGGTAGAAATCATGCAAATATCAGCCTGTAGGCACATTATTTGACTAAATTCATAGTGCAGAGGTAGAATTATTGGAGATTTATGCAGGGCAGACATAAATAATAGGATATTTGGAGAAATAATGATGAACTTTGAAGAAATACGTAAGGCCCCTCAATGGAAAACAGTAACACACATCAACCACTGAGTAACGTCAGTAGATTAAGACCTAATCAACGGAGACTTGGGATCATGAATTCTCTGAATTCATCGTATCTTTCAAGATGAGTAAAGGTTGTTGTGTAACTTTTATTCTATGTTTGTGTATGACTAACATCATGACCAACAGGAGGCTCCTAATATAATCTACTCCTAAAGTCTAAAATAAATAAACTATGCACACAATAGAAATTATCTTATGAGAGTTTTACATGTAAACAAAATTCTTCAAAACAAACTAGACTTATATTTTTTATCTTGAAGGGAGAAGCACAAGAGTAAAAGTACTTATCTCCCTACAATTATTTTCCTATTTATGCAAGTGAATAAAAAGATGAACTAAACATGAAACACTATTAATGGTTAAAGTAGATAACAATGAATTAGTGTTAACAATATGATTTGATTTAACATAAGAAACATTCCACAAATAATACAAAAAATTTTATGAGATTTAAGACAACAATTCTTAAAAGCATACAAACCTATTGATTAAGAGTAAAGGACACATGTTCAACAAAGTTGAACACAAATCTTCTTATTATTGACTTCTCAAATCTTGACACAATAAACAAAATTTGGAGTTGAATGAAAACTTATGCAGCATAACTCTAAAACAAAACTCTCATTATTTTTCTTTGTGCTTGAGGAAGTTATTTATAAACTCTTTAAGAGAAGCTTCTAAAGAAAATAATAATTTAAAATTCTACCTTAAAGCTGCTTTAAAACAACCCTAATCCATATTCTCTATAAAAGAGGCAATAAAACACTTTAGCAGCTTGAAATAGGCTTTCATCTGCTTTAAATATAATTTCTTCTTCAAAAAGGTTGCCTATATCAAAGAAGGGTTGAGATTCAATGCATTTTTTGTGTTTTGCAACACTTTGTCTTGGCGTTGATTTCTTAGTTGAGCAACTTGTTTCTAAATGGTAGACCTTTTAGATGGCTTTGCCATCATGAAAGTGTGCCATAGTACTACTTATAAACCTTTTTCATATTTGGTAGAGACCACTAAGGAAATTGCCATGCTAGGTGCTAATTTCAATTGGCAATGCCACTTAGAAAGTTTGCTTTATGACTTTGGTGCTATTTTATGAAGTCTTAGATAGCCTGGTCACTATTTTAAAGTGGAGTTATCACATGAGAAACACAAAATAACTTAAGTGTTCAATTTCTTTTTATAAGTCATTATTTTACCATTTTATTGATAGTAGGGTTTCTCTTTTGATGTGGCACTACCATGCCAAAAGTGCGCCTTCTTTTTAAGTTTCAATTGATTTTTCCTGATTGTGACTTTGGGATCACTTAGCCACTTAAGTCTTCATTCCTTATTGGCATTCCCACTAAAAAGATGCAACTTTCATGCTTAGTATTTATTTCATTTTCTTTTGTTGTACTTTCAGCCCTACATTGCTAATTGAATTACATTTTTAGGATGGGAATACCAAGGACAAAGTACAACCTCATTTAAAAACTTGCACTCATACGTGTTGGTCCCATGACCACATATACTATATTGGCACTCTCACTTGTCATAAGTAATCTTATGATGTATATTTTTAATTGTCAATGATGTGATGAGTTTGTGAGTGGTCACACACCTTTGAAAAGTGTTGTTTGAAGTCTACACCAGCACCACAATACATTTTTCTCAACATTGTCAAGTTCAAAAGAAGACATCACCATAGAAACCATCTACGACACTCATACATTGTAGAAAACACCTTAGCTATAAATCCTTGCATTAGGCACTTTGTTACTAAGTAATAAAAATATCCATTGCAAGCATATGTGTTCATTTAGATGGTGCTATTCTATGTGTTGTGCTCAAATATATTTATATGAGTTTGTGTATATGCCTTTAACTTTAACTACCATCCATTTCTAAACGTGGACCCAAGAATACAATAGGAGCACCAACTATAAGATTGTAACTCTCATGCAAGATTTAGGATTTTCAAAATCATTTCCCTATAGTTATGGTTTCAACACATTTAAAAGCATAAGATTGTAGGTTGTTAGCTGATATTGTGACTTCATTACCTTTTGGTAATTTTTAATCATCGCAAAATTTTGATAATTTTTAATCATCCAAAAATTATAAAATCACTTTTTAATTAACACTAAATCACTACATTTTAATAGTTTTTAATCATCTCATAATTTTTAATCATCTAAAAATTATAAAAGCATAAGATTGTAGGTTATTCGATGATATTGTGACTTCATTACCTTTTGATAATTTTTTGGACTATGCACCCTTGAGTAAAAGCATCTCTAGAAAATAGGTACATAGTCCAAAAACAAGATAATGGAATACACATTTCTTTGAAGATAAATAATAACTATCTCTTTCCTTTCATTCAATTTTGACACAATATGTTAGTAAAATCATTATAGCACTTTTTCACAAAAACAAAATGTGATTTGAGCAATTATTGGAATGTTCTAGTTTTGAGTGTAAGGTTCAACTTTTTCCTTGCTGCCTGTAATTTCTCTGAAGAAACTTCTCTAACTTATTTACTTATGCCATATTCAAGTCATTTTAATCAATATTATAATTAATAGTTCACTTAAATTTATGTTATAACCTAAGAAACAAGAAATCCATACCATTTAGAGGCTTCATTTGGTTGGCTTTAAACTATGTCAATTATTTTAATATTTATACAATAATGAACTTGACATACAATCATACAACTTAGGATGTTGACATCCAGTACCCTTTATGATTCTCATCACTATAGCTTCATTTGACAAGCCATAAATTATTGGTCCATATTTTCCTTTTTAGGCCATACTAATGATTTTTCATTTTACTGCTAATATTCCCTTATCTTCTATCAGTAACTCTAACTCTAATGAATTATGTTGTTTAAGTGTTAACTATTAGACTTTCTAACAGTGTTTGTGTTCGATGCTCACTCAAAATAAATAATATTTAATTGCAAAATAGACAATGTTTTAATTATTTTGTCTTCTTTGTTTTTGGATTTTGGAATTATGCAGAATATAAGCCTAGTTTGCTAATATTACATATAGTCATTTTTGCAGTCTTCTTGTGATTGTGGCTTATTTGTATATTTGTGCTTTGCGTGATATATGGGAATGCTATTATTAACAAAAACTGTCTGGAAAATATTGTTTGATATTCTTTGTAGTTAGATATTTACAATGGTTCTCTGGTTTTATAGTATATAAGATTAATAGTGGGGCTAAGAAATGTTGAAAATCCATGTTTTTCATGATTTAGAATTGTTCTCATAGTTTTGGGATTTCTTTATTAATGACTTTTATCATACAAATATGTCACAAGTGTTTTTAAAAATATGCCATGTGTGGTCTAAAAAGGGTGTTTGTGGTTATAGCCCTTTTGCCTTAATCGCATCATCACTAAATTTGTTTCTATAATCTATTGTCTACAATAGTCTGTCCTTTGGTTTTGGCATGTTTATATTCATGAATTGTACTCCCAAAAGTTTTCTCATGTTTATTTTTTGTTACAATAGCTTGCAATCTACAAGAACATTTATAGCTTTGGTTGCTTTCTCTCATAATTGTATAACTAAGTGATATCATCTTGCAATTCAGAATGTAGCTGAAATTTTAGTAATTTTTCCTTTGTTCAGGTATCACACCATTTGTAAACCTTTATCATTATGATTTACTGGCTGGGTCTAAAAAATCCTTTGAAGTGTAGTTAAGCCTTAAAGTAGGGAAATTTTTTATGCAATTTGTCTTCTTTTGAGATCTATCAACTCATCTTGAACAATAGATAATTCAATTTTCTTTTCAAAACTTTGAATCTCAAATTTATGTCCCTCTTGTTATGGCAATAATTGTTTTCCTGCTATGTTTAGAAAAGATTATGTAAAAAACACAGAATTCTACTTCAAAACATTTGGTGGCAAGGGAAAATATATTTTTATATTTCTAGAAGTTGATTCCATATTGCCCTAGTTCCTTTTAGATAAAAGGTGGGTGTGGGTTGGGTTCTTAAGTAGGACAAGTGTATTGATTTTCTATTTAAAAATTGTAAATATGGGTATTAGCCAACTATGTTTGTGTTTATGGTGCTTCTAGACCCTGGTGTTGCCATGTTTCTCTACAAAGTAGAATAGATGATCCTTGAAAAATTAGTTTGATAGCTTGGGAAATTTGAACAAGTTGTATTGGTGTGTGTCACTTGTTTGAAATTTTTAGTAAGCAAAAGCATTTGTTGTCTTACTATACATTAACATGACAGGTCTCATTGCATTTGGTCAGATGCATGGTAGAAATCATGATGAGCACACACTTATATTGGGGGTGAATCCTTATAAGCCAATCTTTTACTTTTTCTGAAAATAATCAACCACAATAAGAACAAGCATGCAAGATCTAAAAATTAAGAACACAAGATTTATGTGGAAATCCTTTTGGGAGAAAACCATGGAAAAATATTTCTTATATAACATTATCTACAAACTTTGTAGGCACCAACCTATAGGAGACACCAACCCACTAGAGACAACAATTCCCATTAATTTTTGTTGGCACCAACCCACTGGAGACACCAATCCTTACAACTGAGCACCAACCTAGTAGCAGACACCAATCTCTTCTATATGAGGCACCAACCTCTCCAATATGAGGCATCAACCTTTAACTCAACAAAGTCTTATCTTCCAGAGAATAAACGTCCTTCAACAACTACCTTGAATAATCTTCTAATATTTTTTCTCCTCAAATCTGCATGTGTTTATATGATATATCTTCTTACATACCACACACTTCCCTTCTCTTCTTATTTCATCTTCACATACCTCACATCTTCATCCTTACATAGGATTGATATTACATTTTATTCTCCTTCATAGATCAACTTGTATCATGTATTTTGTACCCTCATTCCTCTTTGCAGATCTACTTACAAATGATAATACATTATCCTTTTGTTAACATTCTTTATACTTTCCATAAATTTAATTGTTGCCTTCATACTACTTCATAATCACTGTCTTAAAGAAAATATAACCACCTTATGAAATGTAACATTGCCCATTCATAATTGCTGCCTATAAATTCTTAATGATCTCTACTCCATTATAATTGTTGCTCTTCATATTTAATAATTATTGCCTCTACATCACTGCATTTAATCATTGCTCTTCATATTTAATAATTACTTCCCCTACATCACTCTATTTAATAGTTGCACTTAGTATACTTTACATTGGGTGATTTATATGTATAAATATGTCTCTTTATCAAGAGGATCGACTCCTTCAAATGGGATGATTTGGCCAAAAGGAATTCGGCCACTTATTAATAACAAATCTACATTACAATATAACAAATGTCTCTCTCACATAGTTGGCCAGTATGTAAGTTTTATTGTCATTATGAATATGTTTTGGGTGGGCTAGTAAACAATACATTTCTCTTTCATAGTCGGCCATCTTAAACTTGTCTTGCATATATGTTGGCAATCCTCATTAGCGATTTCTCAAGACATTGACATCAATGACAATTAATCCAATAGTCTCATCCATATGCCTTAGACATCAATGATAATATTTCCAACAGATCATCCATATTCTTATTTTGAAGTCTTGGGGGGTACATCACACTTCTAGTTTCATATGGTGAAACCCGATGATGCAATGTTTTTGGTTTTGAGTTGCGAAAACTAAGCTTGTATATTTGACAAATGAGTATGTTGTCAATCGCATATATTACATTGTTATGTTTTGTTTGTATGTTTGTAGCCAACTATGTATTATTCATATGTTGGTTTGTGGGTAGTCATTAAGAGCTGGTTGTAAGTAGTTGTTGATGGTTGTGTTGTTTTGGTAAACATCAGGCTGTTTAAAAATGCTTCTCACAGTTAAGGAAGGTAGTTTAATTGTACACACGTTCCTCCCTAGTCTACATTTGGATAGCATAAGAACCACCCTAATGTAAAGTATTCATTGGCTTCATCTACAATTATCTATTATGTATTATTATATTGTATTTATATTGCAATTGGTACCATTAGACATTTCGTGTCATTGCCTATAATGAAGTCAGGTTAGATTCATAAAGAACTAAGTGAACTAGTGAGTAATTATTAACAACTACACTAAAGAGTGATGAAATTAATGCCCTCAACCTTGAACAAAGGCGGGAGAAGATCAAAGCATAGTTAGAAGGTAGATCATGAATTCAAACAATTCCTCCAATTGGTAGAATTGCATGACAGGTCTATACATTAACATGACAGGTCTCATTACATTTGGTCAGATGCATGGTAGAAATCATGATGAGCACACACTTATATTGGGGGTGAATCCTTATAAGCCAATCTTTTACTTTTTCAAAAAATAATCAACCACAATAAGAACAAGCATGCAAGATCTAAAAATTAAGAACACAAGAAGAACACAAGATTTATGTGGAAATCCTTTTGGGAGAAAACCATGGAAAAATATTTCTTATATAACATTATCTACAAACTTTGTAGGCACTAACCTATAGGAGACACCAACCCACTAGAGACAACAATTCCCATTAATCTTTGTTGGCACCAACCCACTAGAGACACCAATCCCTACAACTGACAACCAACCCAGTAGGAGACACCAATCTCTTCTATATGAGGCACCAATCTCTCCAATATGAGGCATCAACCTTTATCTCAACAAAGTCTTATCTTCCAGAGAATAAACCTCCTTCAACAACTACCTTGAATAATCTTCTAATATTTTTTCTCCTCAAATATGCATGTGTTTATATGATATATCTTCTTACACACCACACACTTCCCTCCTCTTCTTATTTCATCTTCACATACCTTACATCTTCATCCTTACATAGGATTGATATTACATTTTTTTCTCCTTCATAGATCAACTTGTATCATGTATTTTGTACCCTCATTCCTCTTTGCAGATCTACTTACAAATGATAATACATTATCCTTTTGTTAACATTCTTTATACTTTCCATAAATTTAATTGTTGCCTTCATACTACTTCATAATCACTGTCTTAAAGAAAATATAACCACCTTATGAAATGTAACATTGCCCATTCATAATCGCTGCCTATAAATTCTTAATGATCTCTACTCCATTATAATCGTTGCTCTTCATATTTAATAGTTATTGCCTCTACATCACTGCATTTAATCATTGCTCTTCATATTTAATAATTACTTCCCCTACATCACTCTATTTAATAGTTGCACTTAGTATACTTTACATTGGGCGATTTATATGTATAAATATGTCTCTTTATCAAGAGGATCGACTCCTTCAAATGGGATGATTTGTCCAAAAGGAATTCGGCCACTTATTAATAACAAATCTACATTACAATATAACAAATGTCTCTCTCACATAGTTGGCCAGTATGTAAGTTTTATTGTCATTATGAATATGTTTTGGGTGGGCTAGCAAACAATACATTTATCTTTCATAGTCGGCCATCTTAAACTTGTCTTGCATATATGTTGGCAATCCTCATTAGCGATTTCTCAAGACATTGACATCAATGACAATTAATCCAATAGTCTCATCCATATGCCTTAGACATCAATGATAATATTTCCAACAGATCATCCATATTCTTATTTTGAAGCCTTGGGGGGCACGTCACACTTCTAGTTTCATATGGTGAAACCCGATGATGCAATGTTTTTGGTTTTGAGTTGCAAAAACTAATCTTGTATATTTGACAAATGAGTATGTTGTCAACCGCATATATTACATTGTTATGTTTTGTTTGTATGTTTGTATCCAACTATGTATTATTCACATATTGGTTTGTGGGTAGTCATTAAGCGCTGGTTGTAAGTAGTTGTTGATGGCTGTGTTGTATTTGGTAAACATCAGGCTGTTTAAAAATGCTTCTCACAGTTAAGGAAGGTAGTTTAATTGTACACACGTTCCTCCCTAGTCTACATTTGGATCGCATAAGAACCACCCTAATGTAAAGTATTCATTGGCTTCATCTATAATTATCTATTATGTATTATTATATTGTATTTATATTGCAATTGGTACTATTAGACATTTCGTGTCATTGCCTATAATGAAGTCAGGTTAGATTCATAAAGAACTAAGTGAACTAGTGAGTAATTATTAACAACTACACTAAAGAGTGATGAAATTAATGCCCTCAACCTTAAACAAAGGTGGGAGAAGATCAAAGCATAGTTAGAAGGTAGATCATGAATTCAACAATTCCTCCAATTGGTAGAACAACAAGAATGAAGGAGGAGGCTGCAAGAAGCAACTGACTATAGAAATCCATTAGTCCAAGTGAAAGCTAAAGCTGAAGTTGGAGTTGAAGCGCATAAGTTAGAGCTACTACCAGATGTACAAATGTAATAACATTCATCCAACTATGTACAAAATCTATATTGTATGGAGAAAAACACTGGATCAAATATTTCTAGACATCTTCCCCTCCTAGAAGAAGTTTGTGTGTATCTTGTAGACCAAATTTGGTCCAAGGAATCAATAGATCCTTCTCTATGTGAGGAAAGTCTTTGTCTTGAGATAGAGTTCAAATAGCTCTCCATAGATAGAGAGAGGGAAGCATATCAAAGTAATCTTTAAGGCATTGAAGATTTGTTAATGAAAAAATGAATTGTCAAAAACAACATGGTGAAGGATTAGAGTGGAGAAAAGAGAAATTGAGGGCAATATGAGTGTGTGGAATGCTTGTTAGCTATATACTTGGTATGCCTTGAAATTGTAATTTTAAAAAATATGGTGCCCCCTTTAGTTCTTTGGCCTAGCCTTGCCCATTGTTGATTACTAATTTTAGAATTGATGAATAGGCTCCCTTGATCACAAGTGTGTTTGGTGTCATGCTTTGCCTCCCCTTACACTTCAATCATGTGCCCAAGTTATAAAAATCCAAGAATTTATAAGTATTCAGCTATTTGTGTTTGTGCCTATTATAGAGAATAAAGACAAATATGTTGGAAAATTTCAATTCTTTAATGCAATGGTTTAACATCAAAGCTTCATTATCAAACCATGATACCAATTGGTGAGATACAAGTCTTAGACTACTACAATACAGAAATCTAGAAATTGTATGCAAATATGAAATTAGGTGTTCTTAATCTTGGAATTACCATGAAGAGATTTGGATTCAAATCAAAAAATAGAAAATCAGTAAACACCATTATTGCATCACATAACATAGGATTTATGCAGAGAAACCCTTACGAGAAAAAACTCCACCAAGAAGAGAGGCCAAGCATGTATTAACTTTGAAAACAAAATTAAAATACAATCATACTTCCATTCTCCTCTTTGCCTCCAATCTGAAATTACTTGTGTACTTGTGAACAATATCAACACGTCTAACTCTCTATGCCATTCTTGCAACCTCTCCAACCTGTGTATTCCATTCCTCTCTCTTCGTCACATTTTGAAAGGAAGCTAGGTGTGCGAAAATCACTTCCTACACTAATCTAATGAGGGGAGGAGAGTACAAATTTAATTTTATCCTTACTACTAAAGCAATATTAAACCAATAATAGAGATATGGTAGAAAACACATAAACAAGAAAGTGAGATAGAAGAAGAGAGACACAAGATATACGTGGGGAAAACGCTTATCGGGTGAAAAACCCCACTCCAAAATCTGCACAATGTATTATCAAAACAGAAATGGTTTACAATACACTTCCAATGCAAGCTCTTAGGAGTCTTTGACGCTCGTATCTGGAGACAAACTCATAGTATAATAGTACTTGTCAAACCTGTAATACATCTCCTCTTCCAAGCACCTGTTTATATAGAATATACAAGGCAGAAATGGCTTCACATAGGGATGAGCGTCCAACGTGGCCTCATGGACCAAAATCCATGCCTATGGACACTTGTCCAACTCTGTAGGATGCTCCTAACACTTGTCAAGTCACCCCATCCCAAGGAGTTTGCCTATTTCCAAAATGGGCTATGACAGATGCTCTTACGACTCTTACAACTGTCATAGAATCTGTCATAGCTATCATAACTTACAGTTGTAAGAAAATTTGTCATACATAGGCTATAAATAGCATTTTTTCTTACAACATGTCATAGTCCACCTTGGGGTGCCCAAAGATGCCTTTTTCAAAGATGTTCTTCAACACATGTCTTCACCTATCATAGAATCTCCTATTTCTAACTCTTACATGTCATTACTTCATCATAGGAATCTGTCATGACTGTTATGGTCAGTATTGCCTTACACAACACTCAAGATACTAACACATGGAAAAATATTCCTACCACTAAGTGGGATGCCTATCACCTCATGTGAGGACAAAAATACATGTGGTTATATGCCATGTAGGATGACACATCATCATGCCAATTCCCACAATATGACAACATAGGATTTGCATCCAAATAATACAATTGACAATAAATAAATAAATACAATTTAAAAGACAAGGAATTACCAAGGTTGAGATACCTTAATTCCCAACATTCTCCCACTTTTTGAACACCTTGTAAGAGCCAATAGATTTAACAGGATTTAACTACTATAGGCCGAAAGGCCCATAGACTCCGAACACCATCTAAACTTCTCTATGCCCACTGGTTTTGTCAATGCATCTACAACATTCTTCAAAGTATCTACCTTCTCCAAATTTACCTTCCCATCCTCTACCATGTCTTGTATGAAGTGAAACTAAACATCGATATGTTTTGTTCTAGCATGGAAAGTTAGATTCTTCGAAAGGCAAATCACACTCTGACTGTCACAACTAATCGTAATCTATCTTGCATCAACATGAGTATCTAAACACAATCTCTTAAGCCAAATGGCTTCCTTACAAGAATGAGTTGCAGCCATGTACTCAACTTCTATAGTGGACAAAGCAACCATAGGTTGTCGCTTACTCATCCAACTAATTACACCACCAAACATAGTGAACACATAGACATTGATGGATCTCCTGCTGTTAATGTCACCCACCTAATTAGAATCCACAAATGCACAAATACAAACTGAATATGGAGGTCCTATAACATTACCATGATAACATATGGAATACTCAGAAGTACCCCTCAAATATTTGAACACGCTTTTAACTGCATCCCAATGTACCCATCCAGGATTAGCCATAAATCGACTAAGGACTCCCACTGCTTGGGCAATGTCTGGTCTTGTGCATACCATAGCACACATCAAACTACCAACATCACTAGCATAAGGTACTCTACTCATGTCCTCCACCTCACTAGGAGATTTTGGACAATCACTAATAGACAACTTTGTCCCCAATGAAATAGGAACACACAATGGTCTACAATCTACCATGCTGAACTTATCCAACACGGTCTTCACATACTTACTCTGGCTTAACCAACATTTTTTGTTAGCTTTGTCTCTTCTGATTTCCATTCCTAGAATGTCCTTGGCTACCCCTAAATCTTTCCTTTCAAACTATGCTGACAACTGAGACTTAAAATTAGAAATCATATTCTTACCCTTCCCAATCAACATATCATCAACATATAATGCAAGAATGATAATATGATCATTATCTAGCTTGTAGTACACACAATGATCCAATTTTGATCTCATAAATCCAATTGACAACACAAAGGCATCACACTTCAAGTACCACATCCTAGGAGACTGTTTCAAACCATACAAAGACTTGTTCAACTTACAAACCAAAATTTCTCTACCTTTCTCTATATAATGCTCTGGCTGTGACATGTAAATCTCTTCCTCCAAATCACCATGAAGGAAAGATATTTTCACATCCATCTATTCTACCTCTAAGTCATAAGCAGCTGTAAGAGATAGCATAAATCGAATAGATGTCAGCTTTGCAATGGGAGAGAAAATTTCACCATAATCAATTCCCTCCACTTGTGAATACCCCTTTGCAACCAATCTAGCCTTGTACTTTTCAACACTACCATCTGCACTAAATTTCTTCTTGAACACCCATTTGTATCCAACGGGTTTCCATCCTTCAGGCGAAGGCACCAAGTCCCATGTTTTATTCTTTTCCAAAGAAGTCATCTCATCTTCCATGGCGTCCTTCTAGGAACCTACATCTTTCATGCCCATAGCCTCTTTCATAGTTCTAGGCTCATGAGTGTTAGTAAGTAAAGAAAAAGCACAGTTAGAATCATGTAGTGAATAACCAAACCTATCAAGTTGCTTTCTTGTTCGTGTAGACCTCCTCAATGGCTGAGGTTTGCCGTTCTACTTCTTCTTTTGAGCTTTTAGAGATGCTAGAGCTTTCCTCAGCATCAGGTCTCACATGGTTTGTTTGTTCAATCTTCTCAGGGGTAGAAGGAAACTGAACCACATCTTCTTTCTTTTGTATTTGTTTTGGCCATAGAACAATGGAAGAAGGTGTTAGCTCTCTGAAGATACACTTCTGCTATACAACAATTTTGCAACCATAGGGTCCCAAAGCTTGTATCCTTTCACACCAAAACCATAGCCAATGAAAATACATTTAATAGCCTTGTTCTCCAATTTAGACCATTTCTCCATAGGCACATGTGCATATGCCTCACAACCAAAAATATGAAGATGCCTAACTGAAAGCTTCTTACCAGACCACACCTCCATAGGTGTCTTACCAACAAGAGTTGATGTAGGAGATCTGTTTACCAGATAGAAAGTAGTGGCAACAGCTTCAGCCCAAAACTTTTGTTCAAGGCTTGCTCCACTAAGCATACTACTAGCCTTCTTCATCAGTATCCTATTCATCCTCTCTATAACTCCATTTTTCTATGGGGTATATGGAGTTGTCTTATGCCTTTCAATCCCTTTCTCTTTACAGAACTTATCGAATTCTACCGAACAAAACTCACCACCATTGTCAGTTATCAAACACTTAATCTTTTTACTAGTCTGATTTTTAGCAAAGGCTTTAAACTCCTTAAACCAACTAAAGACTTTAGTCTTGCTTCTGATAAAATAAACCCATGTCCTTCTATTGTAATCATCTATGAAAGATACAAAATATACAGATTTCAAAATTGAAGGAACATTAACATGACCAAACACATCAGAATGAATAAGATCCAATACACCAAAAGACTTGTGAGAACTAGAGTAAAACTAAACACAATTTTTCTTTCCATAAATTCAATGTTCACAAAAGTCAAACTTGAGATTACAATCATTTAACCCCTTAACAAGGTTTTTAATTTTAAGGGTATGTAGACCCTTCTCACCAATGTGGCCATATCTCAAATGCCATAACATAGTATTTTCAGTAGGAAGCTTGGCTTCCAAAGCATGTGTACTACCATCATAACTAGTTACAACAAATTTCTTCACTGCTCGCTTAGATGGTGGGGATGAAGTGACCACATCTCCTTTCTTTGCGTCAGAAGAACTATTGCACTATGAAGTGCATGCCTCTAGCTGAAACAAAGTACCCCTTTGAGTACGCTTTGCAAGCACCATAGATCCTCTAGTCATCTTGCATCCATCCTTCGAAAAGACAACCTGCACACCTGCATCATTCAACATACTTATAGAAAGTAGGTTCTATGCAAGGCCTGGAATGTGCATAACTCTAGTGATCCCCTTCACTCATCCATCAAGGAATTGGATTGAGACTCTTCCATGACCAACAATCTTCAGATGAGAGTTGTCACCTAGGTACACACTTCCACCATCAAACTCTTCATACTTAGTGAAACAGTCTTGATGTGAGCTCATGTGGAATGATGCACCAGAATCAATCAACCACACATCATCAGATGCATGGGTGGCTAGGGCTGTGATGAAGGCATCACCATCATCTTGTGACTTGTCAGAATCTAAATCAGGAGCTTTCTTCTTCTTTTTCTTCTCCTCTTTGCATTCCTTTCAGAAGTGCCTAGTTTTACCATAGTTCCAACAGAGAGCCTTAGACTTTCTAGGAGATTTGGATCTCCCATGGGATTTGGATCTACCCTGTTCACCTTTCTTGTCCTTCTTCTTCCCTTTCTCTTTGGGTCTTCCACAAACTACAAGAGCCTCTGTGGATGCCTCAGAAGACTTTCTCCACATCTCTTCAAATAACAGCAAAGATACTACATCATCCATCTTGAAAGTGGTTGTAGTGCTTTCGATAGCCATGACAAGATGATCCCACGAATTTGGCAATGAACAAAGTAAGGTCATACACCGATCCTCCTCCTCCATTTTCACACCCACAGATGTCAACTGTGCAACGATAATGTTGAAAGCATTCATATGGTCCAGAAGATCCTCCATCTTCCATCTTCAGAGAAAACAACTTCTTTTTCAAGAAAAGTTATTTTACTAAGGACTTGGCTTGATAAACATCACCCAACTTCTTCCAAAGATCTTTCATGCTCTTCTCCTCATGGACATTCAACAAGATATAGTCTGCTAAACATAGTCTTATGAGACCCTTAGCCTTCTAATTTTTGAGGTCCCAATTAGCTTGTGACATTGCTGCAGGTTTCACACCAGATACCATTTCCCATATGTCACGATCAACAAGTAGGTCCTCCATCTTGAGTTTCAACAACTCAAAATTAGTGCCATTGAATTTCTCAACCTCTAACCTTCTAGATATGGTTGCCATCTCCTTGCTACAAAAAGATATAGAATACTCTACACAACACTCCCACTTAACCTAAGATTAGCTCAAAAAACCCCTACCCAACAACTAGAACCAAACTGGCCAGGCTCTGATACCAACTAAAAGGAAGCTAGGTGTGTGGAAATCACTTCCTACACTAATCTAATGAGGGGAGGAGATTGCAAATTCAATTTTATCCTGACTATTACAGCAATGTTAAACTAGTAATAGAGATATGGCAGCAAACACATAAACAAGAAAGTGAGACAGAAGAAGAGAGACACGGGATATACATGGGAAAAATGCTTATCGGGTGAAAAACCCCACACTCCAAAACCTGCACAATGTATTATCAAAACTAAAATGGTTTACAATACACTTGTAATGCAAGCTCTTAGGAGTCTTTGACACTCATATCTAGAGACAAACCGATAGCATAACAGTACCTATCAAACCTATAATACATCTCCCCTTCCAAGCACTTGTTTATATAGAATATACAAGCTAGAAATGGCTCCACCTAGGGATGGGCATCCAACATGGCCTCATGGCCCAAAAGAAACACCTATGGACACTTGTCCAACTCTATAGGATGCTCCTGACACTTGTCAAGCCACCCCATCCCAAGGAGGTTACCTATTTCCAAAATGGGCTATGATAGATGCTCTTACGACTCTTACAACCATCATAGAATTTGTCATAGTTGTCATAACTTATAGCTGTAAGAGAATCTATCATACACAGGCTCTAAATAGCATATTCTCTTACATGTCATAGTCCACCTTGGGGTGCCAAAAGATGCCTTTTTCAAATATGCTCTTTGACACATGTCTTCACCTGTCATAGAATCTCCTATTTCTGACTCTTACATGTCATAACTTTGTCATAGGAATCTATCATGACTATTACGATCAATATTCCCTTACACAACATCCAAGATGTTGACACATGGCAAAATATTCCTACCACTAAGTGGGATGCCTATCTCCTCATGTGAGGACAAAAATACATGTGATCATATGCCATGTAGGATGACACATCAATGTGCCAACTCCCACAATATGACAACATAGGATTTGCATCCAAATAATACAATAGGCAATAAATAAATAAATACAATGTAAAAATACAAGGAATTGCCAAGGTTGATACACCTTAATTCCCAACACATTTTACCACTATCCAAGGCACCAATTTATAGATTTATTGAAACACAAGAGAAGCCAAAATTCTTATTCCCATTTCCAACACCCCCAACCTTTGGATTGCCTCCCTGAATATTAAAGGTCAATACAAATGCATCCCAAAAGTCTTTGTCCTCACTCTTCCAAGTGCCCAACTTGGGGAATGCCAAAAGACACATCATAGAATGTCCAAAAAGTCTTTTTCCTCATTGTCCCAAGCATACAACTTGGGGGATGCCAAAAGACACAATTTTGGAACTCAAGAGTCATCCACTATTTCCCAAGTGCTCTACTTGTAGGTGGGACTTTAATTAATTAATTTTTTCTCCACAGTTCATCTTTAACACTATTGATGGACCCCTTGCTTCCTTATAAATGTATTACAAACACTAGGCAGGATTAAATATTACAAAATAATTTCTAATAACACCCTATGTGCCTAGAGACACTTTCCAGGAATGTTAGAACCATGTAAAATGACATAAGAATTACAAGGTAGATGGCACCTAAATCCCATTAGGATATGGACATTTCAAACATCTTAAATGAAACCCTAGATGCCCCTAGTGGCCTAGCACTAGAAGGACAATTTCATTACATAGGATGTACAAGCACATTAAATGTCCTGACTGGTAGAAGAATCTTGTTAACCCCGATTAGACAAGAAAAGTGCATTATAACATGAGGCTATATACACATGAATGAAAGACATTGTAATGGTTGGTCATTGAGAAAATTTGTTGACTACAAGTGTCTCAAGCTAGTTCTAGGGCATCAGGTGATGCAAGTATGATTTGTAGGAGAATGCAATGTATTTGTATATCATAGGAAGAGCATTCAATAAACATGATGCATGTAAGTGAATGTCTCTATGGCATCTTGTAATGATTCAAGAGAATGCTCGAACCTAGTTGTGGATCCTCTTTTACCACATCCACTAGTATGAATGTAACAAGGGTTTGATGAATATGTCACAAGATCTAATGCATTGCAAAGCCTTTGTGATGGTCTCTCCTTTATTTCATGTGGGTCTTTGCAATACTAAGATGGATTATTATCTCTAATTTATATGCATGTACACATCTAGTTCCATTCATGTTTTGGAGGCATATCCCCTCTTTCTTATAGGTAATGAATTTGTTGCTCAATGGACTAAGCTTTAGTCTAATTAGTGATAGGCCAAACATATTTTAATTAATCACCTCTTTGTTATCTATAGATTAGGAGTAGATTAGGGTTCTACATGCTCTCATGATTCAGTGATACTACATGGGGATTATCCTAAGCAACCTCAAACAATTAAGATTGTTAGAGGACCATGTTATGTACATGTACACCTTGCATTTGTGTATGAAATGTTAAATGGAATGACTTGTTGTATTGTTGTCATTGTTAGGTACATATGCAAGGATGTAGTTATTAACTTAAGGAGAGGTTTTATGTATAACTAGTTAGTCTTTGGCCTAGTGACAAATCTTGGGGTCAAGCATACATTAGGTATGACTATATTTGGTTAGTTTTTCCTATCATACTCTATTAAACATGTTGTTGAGGATACCTCTAGTAACACCCTCCTTGGTCTATCTAAATTCAAAGCTAAAGGTGAGCATACTTAATCACAAGAATTGGCTCATTCATGCCATTATTTGATCATGAGTCTTTCCCATCACCTACATTGACGTTACCTAGCCTTAGGTTTTGATGAAAGTGTTTAGGATTTGCGGGGTTACATGTTGGATAGACAACAATGCTGAAGTCTTAGAAATATTTGAGGATTCTCACACGTCCAAGAGTGCTAGTATAGCATTGGAAGATCTAGACTAGATCTTTTTATGAAGTAGGTTCTAGTCACTAAGTTTGTATTAGCCCAAGTGTAGAGGAAAAAGCTACCTATATTTACCAAAGATGGATCTAAAAATCCAATAAGGCACTCTAAGACTTATGAAACCATTTGGGAAGGAAATGGACAATATGATAAAAATGATTGGCTATAGTCATTCCCAACCACCCTCAAAATGTGGCAATTGATTGGTACACAAAGACTGAGCCAGCCAGTTGAACTACATGGGAAAAATTATAGAAGGCTTTTGAAGAAGAATTCAAATTATTTGAGACAACACTCAAAAAGGAAAACATGAGAATGTGTGGGCTTACAATCAAAGGCTCAAGGAATTGTTAGTAAAATTACAAAATGAACTAGTCAACTAGTTGAAGAAAAGATGGTTCATGGAAGGTCTCGTTCCTTTATTGAGGAAGAAAATGAATGTAGTAGCACCTTCATAGTATGCAAAAGCATACAATAGAGAAATGGACAAAGAAAGTGAGGACACGGTTTCTTCAAGATCAAAATTAAAAACTAACAAAGATGGTGTTTGCAAGCAGTGATAGTAGATTCAAGTTAGTAAAGCATTGCGAAGAGATATGATTTATATGATGAAGGAATTAAAGGTAAAAAAGAATCCAACAAAGTGCATAAAGATTTTTGGTGTACAAATTCTAGTGTTTACTCTTCTATCTAATAAAACTTATACTTGAATTAAAGATAGAAATAATAATGCATACCAAATAGAGGAGTACAAGTATATCTTTATTTACACTTGAAGTTATTTACAGAAGTAGACCAAAGAAATGGTCGGCAAAGGATAGACTGCTTTCCTTGATGATACAAGTTCTATTTAAAGAACCTGACAATTGCCAAGAAGAACACAATTGTCTACCGACTGAATCTTATAACTACTCGAAAGCTAACAACAGTTAATACTTAGTCAAATAACCATATTATCAAAACATAATAATAGGTATTCTACACTAACTACATAGAGTAGAGGGCCAAACCCAAACAAACTACACCACGAAGATGTTTAGTGATATGTTCCAAATAATGGGTCATTCAGTCAAAGCATGCTTGTATAATTTGAAAATTATGAGCACACAAGTACTCTTTACTAAATAAAGGCAATGTACTCTTTACCCAAGAAGGGCAATGTACTCCACCAAGAATAACACCCAAAGATGCAAAAAAAGAAGAATGCATCTCCTAGTGGCTATGTGATTCAAAGACGTAATAATAATAGATTCAATAATAGTAGTCAGTGAAGTAGGAGTTGAATCCAATATGACTTCAATGTTCGGCCTATAATATAATGTCAAGCACAACGAATAAGGCCACTTTACAAGTGACTACCCAAGAAGTCAGGGAAAAAAAAACTACTTTGTAAATGGTGTGGACCCAAAGATCATGATGATGCTAGATGTCTAAAATAGAAGGAAAGCATCAAGTTGATTGTAGAGAGAAATAATGAAGTATTGGTCATTATGAGACTAAACCAAGAAGACTATGTACCCAAACCTATGTATCAACAAAAACACTATGAAAAGCAAGAGACAAGGTGAAGCATGCTATGGATAAAAAATGTTGCTACTCAAATGTAAATGAAATTATGGTAACAAATAATTTAAAATCAAATAAAATTACTACAAGGTAATTACTTCAAACCACCACACCAATTAAACTAGTGGCTTTATTGAAAAATATTCCCAAACATATACCTAAAAGGAATGAGATGGTGCATGCTACCACCCATTTAAAATCCATAAATAATGAAGACCCAATAATGTTTCAAGATTAGCTAATTGGTCCCATGATCCTTATGATGAATTTGGTAAGGAAATTGTGTAGTGCCCCTCATTTTGGCTTTCTGATAGATTCTTAGTTATTGCTTTATATCTAGACATTATGACATATTACTGATGATGGATTTACTGTTTAGATGTAGTTGATGACACTCATTTATGTTTACTATGATGACACTGTTGGTACTTCATGATTAGTACATTATGCTTTTGATATGATCAGTTATGGGTTAATTGATTATGTAGATTAGTTTTATTATGTTCAATGCAACTATCTGACGATGTGTTATTGAGTTGATTAGTTAAAGATGAACTTGTCTAATGTGGATATTTGTGATATCTTTTGTGAAGGGACAATATAGTATTACTCATATTGAGTACCCTACTACGATGTGATTCACTGTCACTATGTATCTGTTTGGATGGTTATATATATGTTGTATTTGACACTTTTGTTTGCTGCAGGATGTAGGCACTAGGCATCGACTCCACCTAAATTGGCAGGTCTGAGCGTGCCTTCATACCAATGGATGTGTGGAAGGGAGATAACATGAGGTTCCTTAGTTTGTCAACATCCTTGATGAGGATGGGCTCTCAGTTTTGGGTCCCATCAGTTTAGTCAGTTTGGTGCCTGGTTATAAGTCTCTGTCATTCTCTAGTGTGTTGCCATCAAAATATGTTCACTATGTAGCTTGAGTTGTCTATTGTTTCATTAAATAGAATTATTAATTTATTTTGTATATAAATAATGTTAATATTGAAGAATATTAAATAATTGATTTTAATAGGAATTAAATTAATAATTTTAATAGCTAATAGTAATAACAATAATAAATAAGTTACAAGTATTTAATATTATATTAAATGAATAAATATTCATTTTGTATATTTTGTTAAGATATTATTTTATTCGTAGATTTATTTGAAGTTAGTGAGTTGTCGTGAAGTGCCTGTAGGTGGAGATGGAATGCATTTAATTTTTTAAGGAAGTGGATTCCTGTAACGAGTGAGTCATGGGATGGAATTTAATGAAATTGTCTATTTTTGTGTGAGGGGGATATTTGAAGGGGATTTTGGAAGAATTTGGATAGAAAGATTTTGGGGGAGAATATTTACATAAGAAGAATTGGAGGAAGGAGAGAGGAATTCAATGGGAGGACTCTGAAGCTTGGCGATAACAAGATTCTGGGTATGTTTAGTAGTAAAATAGAATTAACTTTAATTGAGATAATTTAGTTTCTGTATGAATCTCTCTCTTGCCTCTCCCTCTCCCATGTAGTTTTATTTATCTGAAAATCATACCGATATATTTGATAGCCTGTGTGGTGCAGGAGCACCCCTTCAAAATAAGGAATAGGTCTAATTAGAGTATGCTGTAATAAGGTCCATGTGACCAATTCTTATGTTTTAAGTCAATCTAGGTTTATGTGCAAGTCAGTTAGAAGTTTGTTATGCTAGATGTCCTCTCCCAGCCACTTGGAAGTCTCCCAACCGTTGGGAATTGACTCTATACTACACGTGAGGAGTACATATATATGCCCTAGCTCAGTTTATTTTAGGGAGATAGTTGCATAGGAGAAACAGAGACATTGTGTTTTGGAGATCAGACTGAGCATTGTGATACAGTGGGGCTGTGATATTTGTATGCACTTCTGTTATTGAAATAAAGAAGATCCCATTGTTTCATTTATCTATGTAGTCAATTTTAATTTTACAAGCGAAATGGATTCATTCATCCATTCCACCAGTTGATTCTTTGAATTGGTGGAATGGGCATGTACAATAGTTTAGTTTTCTTTTCTATTTTTATGTTTGTGCATTTCATGCTTTTGGGATCGATTTATTGCATGTAGTGAGCAAACCTAGCATCCTCATGTGCTAGGGTTTGAAGGATAAAATCTAAGTTAAGATTGCCCAGGAAATAGATCGACTCGACCTCAGTGTTTTCTGTGTGAAATTTGTGAAGTTTCACGAGTTTTGGTTGAAATGTACATTTGACGTATATACAGTGTTTGTATATGACATACAATCTATGTGTATATCACATTTGTATCTATGTGTATATCGCTAAATAGATCAGGTGTTAAAACATGTTAAAAATGCATGTTTCAAAGGTACAAAGGTGAAGCAGCCCCGGATATACAATTCCTGTGTATATCACTTTTGTTTGTTGGGGGCAATTGATGTGTATATCACTTTTGCATCCGAGGATCATTTTGTGTGTATCTGTCATTTGTATATCGCTATTGTATGATGGAACATACAAGCAGTTGGAGGTACATTTGATACATACAAGCGGGTCAACGGTGAGTCAAAGGTACATTGAGGGCATATTTGAAGGAATATTTGGTGATTGTATGTTTGTTTTTATCTAGCGCTTGTATATTGGAAATATACATCGCACTTATACATTTGGTTGAGATGCATAAGGTTACCGGCCACGGAGGTAACAGGAACTGGCGATAAGAGGTCAGAGTTTGCATGTTCAATGTAAAGGAAGTGACAGATACAAAGGGACCACCGGATCTGCAAGTCGAGGCTTGTATATGTCAAGGAGACAATCGTCATCAGAGCAACTCAGATTGGAGAACCTGATAGACGATATCCTACCGATAGGCAATATTAATGAAACACTCATCGGTGTGAGGTGGAGTTCAGCATGATAATGTTCTTAGGTCCCGATAGTTGTTGTTTGGCCGATAGGATGTGTCAGTGAAACATTAGGCAGCTCTTGCTGATGAAATGGGAAATATCAAATTCCACCATTGATAAATGTTTCCAGCTGTGGCTCTGCGTCATAGTGGTATCAGAGCTTTGGAGTATCTTCTGGGAAGATAAAAAGATAGTAAGATGTCAGACGAAGAAGGAACATTAGAACTTCTGGCAAGGATGACCAACACTGATTTGTCTATTCTAGTGAAGAAGCAGATTGCAGAGAGCAAGGTAGTGAAAGCTCAGAATCAGGCATTAAAAGATGAGTTGGAAAAGTTGAGGGACAGAGTAGGTTCTGGTAAAGAAAAAGATAGGGATGAAGAGAAAGAGATCCCTAGGTGGAACGAGGAAGATGTTCTTGTAGACCAGAGACCCTTGATTGATGCCCTCAAATCCATGGAGAGGAGAACCATGGATGTGAAACTGGATTTGCCAGTGTTTACGGGAAAGATGGATCCTGATTCAGTGATGGAGTGGATAGACTCCCTAAATAATTTCTTTGAGACAAAAGAGATACCAGAACACTAGAGGGTAAAGATAGCCCAATAAAAAATGAAAGAGGCTGCATTCACTTGGTGGAATTTCATCCAAGATGATAGAGTACAAGAAGGAAAGTGTAGGGTTGCCACATGGAAGAAGATGATGGCTTTAGTGAAAGAAGCCTATGTTCCATTGGATTACAGCATCTAATTGCATAAGAGGAAACAAAATTTGAAGCAGAAGGAGCTAGATGTCAGCTCATAGACAGAAGAGTTCATGAAGCTTTGTGTCATGACAAAGGTAAAAGAAAGTGAGGAAGAAAAGGTAGCCAGATACCTTAATGGATTGAGGTTCAACATTTAGGAAGATTTGAATTTGCATAACCCAGATACAGTTCAGAAATGTTTTTAGTTGGCATTGAAAGTGGAAGAGAAGTTAAAGAGAAGACAAGAACAGAACAATAGGAGAAGAGGAAAACAACAAAGAGGTGGAAGAAGTCATTTCAGAGGTAGAAGACATGGATTTGGATATCAGGGAGAATCCATTCATGACAACAACAAGGGAGATAACAGTAAAAAAGGAAGTTACAATCAGTAAGGAAACTTCAGAGGTAGAAGACCTTTCAGAGGAAGATCTCAAGGTAGAGGATCTATCAGATGTTATAATTGTAATAAAGAAGGCCATATAGCCAGTAGATGTCCAGAAAAGGCAATAAGTTCAATGAGAGAAAGGAGAACGAATCTGATCCAAGAACCTGATAGTGAAAGTGCAACAAGCTCAAATGCTTGTCAAAGTGTGAATGCTCCTGACAATTATGGATATCCAGAGAGTGGAGAATCTCTGATGATGAGGAGAACAATGACTACCATGAAGGTACCTGACAAAGAACCCCCACAAAGAAAGTCTCTTTTCAGAACTACATGCAAGGCAGGAGGTAAGGCATGTAAAGTTTTAATTGATTCAAGTTCCACTGAAAATTTTGTATCTTATGAAATGGTAACAAAGCTTAAGCTTAGAAGATTGCCTCACCCATCCCCATATAAGGTCTCATGGCTTACCCAAAGTTAGTAAACAGTTGTAGAAGAGCAAGCTTGGGTAGAATTTCAGATTGGAGCATATAAACACAGGTTATTGTTTGATATTACTAAGATGGATGCTTGCCATCTTTTATTTGGAAGACCATGGCAGTATGACTTGAAGGCATGCCATGATGGTGTTAGGAACACCTATACAATCACCAAAGATAGTACAGTGACAGAGTTGATCCCACGGATAGAGAAGGACGAGAAGTCAAAAGGAAAAGAGGTGAAGGTAATGTTGATGGAAGGAAAACAATTCATGAAAGAAGTAGTAGCAGAAGGTGCAGTTGCATATGCCCTAATTCCACATTTGACAGTGAACAAAGAATGGTAGCAAGAAGTCAAGAAAGAGAAGAAGCAGAGGTTCATAGACCCAGCTGTCCAAGAGTTATTGGATAATTATAAAGGCATCATCTCAGATGGAATGCCAAGATCCCTACCACCTGTAAGGGATATCAGCCATTACATAGATCTAGTCCCAGGATCTACACTTCCAAACAAAGCAACATATAAGCTAACTCTAGAACAGAATGTAGAATTAGCAAGACAACATGAGGAATTGTTAGACATAGGTTTGATTGGTAAAAGTTTAAGCCCATGTACAGTACCAGCTATACTAGCACCAAAGAAAGAAGGCACTTGGAGGCTTTGCATAAATTCCAGGTCTATTAATAAGATCACAATCAAGTATAGGTTTCCAATACCTACGATAGAGTATTTACTTGACTATTTGGGAGGTGCTAAGTATTTTACAAAAATAGATTTGAAGAGTGGTTATCATTAGATCAGAATTAGGCAAGGAGATGAATGGAAAACAACATTCAAAACCAATTAAGGGTTGTATGAGTGGAAAGTTATGCCTTTTGGTTTATCTAATGCACCTAGTACTTTTATGAGATTGATGAATGAGGTTTCAAAAGAATTCATAGTGTTCACAGATAATCAGGCTCTGAGTTTCATAAATAGCCAGGAAAAATTTAATCATAGGCATATGAAATGGGTAGAAACTTTGCAAGCTTTTACTTTCACATTGAAGCATAAGAAAGGAGTCAAGAATAAGGTAGCAGATGCCTTGAGCAGGTGAGCTCTAACAATCAACCAGATTCAGTTGGAAAGTGTTGGCATTGATTCACTGAAGACCATGTATGATGATGATGAAGATTTTGGAGAGATATATAAGGTATGTACTTCTTTTGGAGATAAATATCATGCGGAGTTCTCTCAATTTCTGATCCAGGATAGATTGCTATTCAAAGGTGGACAGTTGTGTATTCCAAGGTGTTCTATGAGGTTGAACATCATTAAAGAGAAACATTGTGGAGCTATGGTAGGACATTTTGGTCTGGAGAAGACTCTTGATCTTGTCAGAAGACATTATTTTTGGCCTAAGTTACAATCAGATGTTAGAAAATTCGTAGAGACATGTGTGATATGTCAGAAAGAAAAAGGAAGATCAACTAATGCAGGTTTATATCAGCCTTTACCCATTCCTTCCAGACCATGGGAAAGCATAAGTATGTATTTTGTGTTGGGTTTACCCAGAACCAGAAAAGGATATGATAGTGTTTTTGTTGTGGTGGACAGATTCAGCAAAATGACACATTTCTTGCCATGCAAAACCACTACTAATGCTTCATATATTGCAGATTTGTTTTTCAAGGAAATAGTCATAATACATGGATTGCCATTGAGCATAGTGTCAGATAGAGATGTGAAGTTTATTGGTCATTTTTGGAGGACTCTTTGGAAGAAACTGCGAACAAATTTGTCTTTCTCATCTGCATATCATCCTCAAACGGATGGACAGACTGAAGTGGTAAATCATTCCTTAGGGAATTTGCTCAGATGTTTGACAAGACAGCATGGAGAAAAGTGGGATACTATCCTATCTCAGGCAGAATTTTCCTATAATGATACTGTCAATAGGAGTACAGGGAAATCACCTTTTCAAATAGTATATGGTATGCATCCACGAGGTATTTTGGAGCTGAGAGATCTACCTACAGGAGATTTTGTTAGTGCAGATGGAGAAGCTTTTGCAGAAGCCATAAAAGAGGTTCATGATCAAGTAAAGTTCCAACTACAACAAACTACCTTGAAGTATAAAGAATATGCTGATAGAAAGAAGAAAGATGTACAGTTTGATGTTGGAGATTTGGTATGGGTTCATTTGAAAAAGGAATGACTTCCTAAAGGCAAATATACTAAACTCATGTAGAGGAAGATTGGACCATGTCAAATTTTGAGAAAGCATGGACAGAATGCTTATGAGATACAACTTCTTTTTGATCTTGGTTTATCACCTATATTCAATGTATGTGATTTAACTCCATACAAGCATAATCAAGATGAAGAACAAAAACTACTATAGGATACAACAGCTGATGACATTCCAAAACATGATCCACCACAGTTGCAGAAGATTTTAGACACAAGAATGATCAAGAAGACCCAGAGCAAAACATATTTGGAGTATTTGGTGGCTTGGCAGGGAAAACTTGATTCAAAAGTAGTGTGGATGACTAAAGAATAGATCAACCAACATGGTTCAGACCTACATACTCTCATCTCAAGTGGACTTGAGATTTCTTCTTCTGGGGAGTATGGTGTAGGAGCACCCCTTCAAAATAAGGAATAGGTCTAATTAGAGTATGATGTAATAAGGTCCATGTGACCAATTCTTATGTTTTAAGTCAATCTAGGTTTATGTGCAAGTCAGTTAGAAGTTTGTTATGCTAGTTGTCCGCTCCCAGCCACTTGGAAGTCTCCCAACCACTGGGAATCGACTCTGTACTACTCGTGAGGAGTAGATATATATGCCCTAGCTCAGTTTGTTTTAGGGAGATAGTTGTATAGGAGAAATAGAGACATTTTGTTTTGGAGATCAGACTGAGCATTGTGATACAGTGGGGCTATGATATTTGTATGCAATTATGTTATTGAAATAAAGAAGATCTAGTTGTTTCATTTATCTGTGTAGTTGATTTTGATTTTGCAGGTGAAGTGGATTCATTCATCCATTCCACCGGTTGATTCTCTGAATCGGTGGAATGGGCATGTACAATAGTTTAGTTTTCTTTTCTATTTTTATGTTCGTGCATTTCATGTTTTTGGGTTCGATTTATTGCATGTAGTGAGCAAACCTAGCATCCTCATGTGCTAGGGTTTGAAGGATAAAATCTAAGTTAAGATTGCCCAGGAAACACATCATCTTGACCTTAGTGTTTTCTGTGTGAAATTTGTGAAGTTTCACGGGTTTTGGTTGAAATGTACATTTGATGTATATACAGTGTTTGTATGCAACATACAATCTGTGTGTATCTTGCATTTGTATCTGCATGTATATCGCTAAACAAATCGAATGTTAAAACATGTTAAAAATGCATGTTTCAAAGGTACAAAGGTGAAGCAGCCTAGATATACAATTCTTGTGTATATCACTTTTGTTTTTTGGGGACAATTGATGTGTATATCACTTTTGCATCTGAGGATCATTTTGTGTGTATCTGTCATTTGCATATCACGGTTGTATAATGGAACATACAAGCAGCTAGAGGTACATTTGATACATACAAGCGGGTTAATGGTGAGTCAAAGGTACATTGAGGGCATATCCGGAGGAATATTCGGTGATTGTATGTTTGTTTGTATCTAGCGCTTGTATATTGGAAATATACACCGCGCTTATACATTTGGTTGAGATGCATAAGGTTACCGGCCACGGAGGTAATAGGAACCGGCAATAAGAGGTCAGAGTTTGCATGTTCAATGTAAAGGAAGTGACAGATACAAAGGGACCACTGGATCTACAGGTCGAGGCTTGTATACATCAGGGAGACAATCGTCATCGAAGCAACTCAGATTGGAGAACCTGATAGATGATATCCTGCCAATAGGAAATATTAATGAAACACTCATTGGTGTGAGGTGGAGTTCAGCATGACAATGTTCATAGGTGCCGATAGTTGTTGTTTGGCTGATAGGATGTGTCGGTGAAACATTAGGCAGCTCTTGCCGATGAATGAGAAATATCAAATTCCACCATTGATAAACGTTTCCAGCTATGGCTCTACATCACTGTGATATTAAGTCCCCTGTTGCCATTTGAATCTGTGTTGCTATGGTGTACTTTCAACCTATTGATTCTTCCTCCCAATCAGCCATATTGGAAACCTTAAGCTAATGTCTTGAATCTAGGAAATACTTGCCGTTTGCATGCTCCTTAGATGTGATCTGACTCCTCCATGGAAAATACATAACTTTTGTGGCCCTCAATCCAACTGTTATCAGGGATCTTTTAATTCATATGTCTTCTTTCCATCTTCATAAGTGAGTTTCCCTAGAAGGCAACTCTTTTGTTGTTGTTCACTCTCCCCATTTAGTTTTTCCTCAAATCTTGTGATTTGTTAAGCTTGCCTAAGTTATTTACTTAAAACTATTTTAGCAATAAGCAGGGAACATTCAAACGACATGAGTCGAGTCTTTCTAGCACTTGTTCCCTCTTTGGAAACTGTTTGGAGTTAATTTGAGGGTTTTCTCTAGGTCTTGTGTTTTAATCTACATGCACATCCATTGGAGCCGCACCACTTCTATAACCAATCAAATCGATGCCTTCTAGAATGATCTCAAGTTACTTTTAATAATTCTTATTGTTACTTTTTAAACATCCTCTCTCTGAAGCCCATAGTGAGTGACTATCCTCTACAATCTAACATTCTAATTGATTCCAAGGAGTGATGTATTTATCTACATGGTATTGCCTACCAATGAAATTAGTTTAGTTCTAAATATTCTTGTTGGTCCCCTTAGGCGCAAACCTTATAATCCTTTGATTGGATTATCTTTCAAACATCCAGCCAGTAGTCGTTGGGTGACTCTCCTGTAATCATTTTAGAGTCGTGGCATTGCCTCATTGAGGCATTTTGTCAACAACTTTAGTTCCTCCTAATTGCCCCTCCAAAAAATGTCACTATCTAGTATAATGATTCTATCATATCTAGACGATTCATGCAACACGCTACATTATCATTTTAGCTTTTAACATTTCTTGATATCATTCGATTGTGTTGAATCACTGCATTAGGTTGCTTCCTCTAGTGTTGATCTATGATTTTCCAGTGAAGTTCAATACTGTTCTTCAAACTACAAGATCCATTGATGGCCATTATTCGACCTCTGTGGTGAACTTATTCCAGTCGCTGGGGTCTCTAAAATATTATCTATCTAATTTAATCTTACACTTGTGAATCTTGCATCCAAATCTACCTGATGACAAAATTAGAACGTTCCCATTTCATAGTGAAATGCTATTCTCTATCTTGTGTCATAATGGACGATTTCTATTTTAAATTCCTTCATATCTGATAGGATATATTTCTTACATCGATTATTTTAATTTGTTAGTATGGTATATTATTATTCATATTCCTATATGAGTGAATTTATTAGAATTATTTAAGTTAATAACTATTGGAATTAGATATATATTTGACTTTGGGCTGTGCCATTTCTTCATAGTTAATCAAATTATTTAGTAGATGTGATTAAAGGGTATCTACCTTATCTAATTAAAGTTTAGTCAATTTCGTTAATTAGCATATATATATATATACAATTATAACATCTTCTATAAAACTACACTTATTTTATTAGAATATAAGTAGTTTTTATCTTTGGTAAATAAGCTGGATGTGGTAAAACAAGGCTCCTTAAATATATTGTCTTGGCCAATTCTAACATTAGATAGTTGTGTTATTTTAAATATTGATTTAAGTTAGTTCAAATTTGAATTATTATTATTCAAAGATATTTAATTTTTAGATTTTGAAAGAATAGTAGATTTAGAGAGATTCATAATTGTTTAGTTAAGTTAATTTAAATTGGTATTATAAATATTAAATCATTATGTTATTAATTAATTGGATCAAAATAGGGTAGTTAAGATGGTTGTGTTGAATGTCATGTTGTGATTTTAAGTTGTATGTTACTATCATATCTCTGGTTTAAATTTTATATTTCGCTGATTAGTGTCAATAATGGTTGTTGATAACCCATCATATTGTTGAGTAATGTAAACCTATGGATGTTAGTAGGACTAACTTAGAAATGAGTCAAATTCTTACTCTTGTTTTTACCCTTTTATGTTGATCTTGCATGTGTCACCCTATGGGGCCGGTGCTTAGAGAGAAGTTGCCAGGATAACCATAGATTGGGGACAGTGTCTAGTGAGAGTCAGCTAGGATAACCCATATCAGGACCATGCGATGACACTCTACCTACTGTAGTCTAGTATTCCCTCTTGTGTTCATTCTTGTTGTTCATGTTGCCTCTGGAAGCATTGTTTGAGCAACTTGTTATATTTTTAGAGTCTGTGTTGTTGGGATCCATGTTGGATATTTACCTGGTTGTATTTACCATCTTTACTGTAGTCATTGTGGGACCTCATTGTTATCTCCTAACATAGGATGTGGACCTCAGGGTTCTACATGGTCAAGTGGTTGTGCTATATTCCATTGGTTTTCTGGCGTCGTGGCTCATGTGTAAAGAAGATGTTTCTAGTTTTGCACCTGTAATTAAAGACAAACATTTGTGCTATCTGTATCTAGATCTTTTGTATTAGTGAAAAGTCATTATGTAACTTGAGGTATCTAGAAAAGAGCTTTTGTATCATTGAAATTATGTAATTCCTCTTATAAGATAAACTATTCTGTACTTGTAGACAATATTGCAAATGTTGATGTATGTATCTGATGATGTAATCAAGTTGTTAGTTTAAGTTATATGATTATGCTATGTATGATGTTGAATATTGTTTAACTTCATTAATGCAACTATGTAATCCCTAGAAGGTGTTAGTTTAATGTGTTGCAATCAGACTATGTTATGTTTTGTTAATATTATTTCCATTTAAAAAAAATATTTGCCTTTTTATTTCTTTCGTTGAACTTATCTCTATGGTTGCATGGCGGGGCATTACATTTGGTATCAAAGCCAAGTTTAAAAACTGGGTACTTTGGGTATATATAAGCTCATTATATTTTCCTAGTTGCATAGATTCTGTAGGGTATGTTTTCCCTTTTATCATCCTCACCTTACAACCTAAGGTTGTCCTTTGTTGGTCTAGTGTAGAAGATGCCTAGAGGTCGAGGTTAAGGTAGGGGACGCAGGAGAGGTGGTGGCGATAGCCCTCCTCCTAGTTCCCATTGTGAGAGTGCTCAGGAAGGTGGGGGTTAGAATATGGAGAATCAGGGTCAGTCAGAGGGAGCTCAGTTGCATCAATTGCTTGAGGAGGCCCTTGCCCATCTAGGTCCTAGATAGGAGGTAGATCAGCCAGGAAGGAGGCAGGAGGTTGATTAGCTAGGACGTAGGGTGGAGGTTGATTAGCCAGAGGTAAGGGAGAGAGAGAGAGAGAGATCACCTAGAAGGAGAGAGATGATAGCAGAGCAACAAGCTACCTTAGCCAGTCACATGAGAAATCTTTTAAGGGCACGCCCTCCCACTTTTTATGGATCTGGTAGTGGTTTGGAGGTGGAGGCCTGGTTGTTGGATTTGGGTAGGTGTTTTATCGTGCATCCGTATGGTAGTAACATGAAGGCGAGATGTGCTATCTTACACCTCAGATGATTTGATTCCACATGGTGGTGCTTGGAAGAATAGAAGTTGCACTTGGACATTGGTACAGTTTCTTGGGAATTGTTCTTGGAGAGGTTTAGAGCTCATTTCCTATCAGATTATTGGAAGTAGCATTGTGCCGATGAGTTCCATGAGTTGAGACAAATGGCCATGTCAGTAGAGTAGTATGAGTGTAGATTCTATGAGCTTAAGCAGTACACAGGCATTGGTGATGATGAGGCTATGTTAGTTAAACACTGCATTAAGGGATTGAATGTCTGTATCAGTGGAGGAGTTCATGTTTTCGATCCTAAGACCATGGAAGTAGTAGTTGAGAAGGCCCACCTAGTAGAAGAGAATTTGACTATGGCTCTTGGAGGTCATATGGGTGTGCATATTAGTAGTGCACCTTCTATAGGCTTTGGGCCTCAAGGTGGTCAGACACAGGTAGCAGATTCTTTTAGAGGTCATTATGCACCTGCTAAGGGTGAACAGCAGTAGCAGTAGCAATATTCTCATCACAATCAAAGAATCCTTAGCCTCAGCAGGGTAATAGATTTTAGTCTAAGAAGAATCAGAGTTGCCAGCGAGCTAGACGTGATTGTATTGATCAACAGGCTCAGAGCACATAGCCTGCAGTTAGTAGAGATAGTTTTCATCAGTCTAATGCTTTCTCAGGTGGTGAGAGTTTTGACAGAGGTACAGGATGTTTCTCTTGTGGCTAGTAGGGCCATATAGCCAGGTAGTGTCCACAGAAGAACACTACAGGATTTGGCTAGAGGTTGGCAGGTTCAGAGCTGACCACAAGTGATGCAGGGAGGTCTCATAAAGTGTTCATAGTGATTGAACACCCCCAGGCATAGTGTCAGGGGATAGGCTTGGAGGCTGCATGTAGAGGACAGGCAACTTTCTTTGGAGCTCATGTGTGTTCTACAACATCAAGAATAGACCCTCAGGGGTAGGGCATAGAGCAGGTAAGGGTCCAATGGGATCCTAATGTTGACTCTTCAATTCTTGGGAGTTGGTGTCAGGATGCAAGATCTTTACCCTTATCTTGTTGCAAGCTTCTAGGAGTAAGCCTGATCCTAGGGTGGAGGATGTAGTGCCCCTCGTTTTGGCTTTCTGATAGACTGTTAGTTATTGTTTTATATCTAGACATTATGACATATTCCTGATGACGGATTTACTATTTAGATGTGGTTGATGACACTCATTTATGTTTACTATGATGACACTATTGATACTTCATGATTAGTACAGATGCTTTTGATATGATTAGTTATGGGTTAATTGATTATGTAGATTAGTTTTATTATGTTCCATGCGACTATCTGATGATGTGTTATTGAGTTGATTAGTTAATGATGAACTTCTCTAATGTGGATATTTGTGATATGTTTTTTGAAGGGATAGTATAGTATTACTCATATTGAGTACCGTACTACGCTGTGATTCCCTGTCACTATGTGCTTGTTTGGATGGTTTTATATATATATATATATATATGTTGTATTCGACACTTTTGTTTGTTGTAGGATGTAGGTACCAGGCATCGACTCCACCTGAATTGGGAGGTTTGAGCGTACCTTCATACCAATGGATGTGTGGAAGGGAGATAACATGAGGTTCCTCATTTTGTTAACATCCTTGATGAGGATGGACTCTCAGTCTTGGGTCCCATCGGTTTAGTCAGTTTGGTGTAGGGTTGTAAGTCTCTATCATTCTCTAGTGTGTTGCCATCGAAATATGTTTGGTATGTATCTTGAGTTGTCCATTGTTTCATTAAATAGAATTCTTAATTTATTTTGTAAATAAATAATGTTAATATTGAAGAATATTAAATAATTGATTTTAATAGGAATTAAATTAATAATTTTAATAGCTAATAATAATAACAATAATAAATAAATTATAAGTATTTAATATTATATCAAATGAATACATATTCATTTTGTATAGTTTGATAAGATATTATTTTATTCGTAGATTTATTTGAAGTTAGTGAGTTGTTGTGAAGTGCCTGTAGGTGGAGATGGAATGCTTTTAATTTTTTAAGGAAGTGGATTCCTATAACGGGTGAGTTATGGGATGGAATTTAATGAAATTATCTATTTTTGTGTGAGGGGGATATTTGAAGGGGATTTTGGAAGAATTTGGACAGAAAGATTTTGGGTGAGAATTTTTACAGAAGAAGAATTGGAGGAAGGAGAGAGGAATTCAATGGGAGGACTCTGAAGCTCGGGGATAACAAGATTCTGGGTATGTTTAGTAGTAAAATAGAATTAATTTTATTTGAGATAATTTAGTCTCTATATGAATCTCGCTCTTGCCTCTCCCTCTCCCATGTAGTTTTATCTATCTAGAAATCATACTGATATATTTGATAGCCTATCATATTAAGTCCCCTGTCACCATTTGAACCTATATTGCTATGGTGTACTTTCAACCTGTTGATTCTTCCTACCAATCAGCCATACTAGAAACCTTAAGCTAATGTCTTGAATCTAAGAAATACTTAGCATTTGCATGCCCCTTAGGTGTGATTTGACTCCTCTGTGGAAAATACATAACTTTTGCAGCCCTCAATCCAACTGTTATCAGGGATCTTTTAATTCCTATATCTTCTTTCCATCTTCATATGTGAGTTTCCTCAAAAGGTGACTCTTTTGTTGTTGTTCACTCTCCCAATTAAGTATTTCCTCAAATCTTGTGATTTTTTAAGCTCACCTAAGTTATTTACTTAAAACCATTTTAACAATTGGCAAGGAACATTCAAATGACATGAGTCGAGTCTTTCTAGCACTTGTTCCCTCTCTGGAAACTTTTTGGAGTTAATTTGAAGGTTTTCTCTAGGTCTTGTGTTTTAATCTACATGCACATCCTTTGGAGCTACACCACTTATGTAACCAGTCAAATCGATGCCTTCTGGAATGATCTCAAGTTACTTTTAATAATTCTTATTGTTACTTTTCAAATGTCCTCTCTCTAAAGTACATAGCGAGTGAGTATCCTCTACAATCTAACACTCTAATTGATTCCAAGGAGTGATGTATTTATCTACATGGTATTGCCTACCAATGAAATTAGTTTAGTTCTAAATCTTCTTGTTGATCCCCTTAGGTGGAAACCTTGTAATCCTTCGACTAGGTTATCTTTCAAATATCTAGCCAGTAGTCATTGGGTGAATCTCCTGCAATCATTTTAGAGCCATGGCACTGCCTTATTGAGGCATTTTGTCAACAACTTTAGTTCCTCCTAATCACTGCAAAAAATGTCACTATCTAGTATAATGATTCTATCATATCTGGACGATTCCTACAACATCCTACATTATCATTTTAACTTTTAACATTACATGATATCATTTGATTGTGTTGAATCACTGTGTTAGGTCACTTCCTCTGGCGTTGATCTATGATTTTCCAATGATGTTCAATACTTTTCTTGAACCTGCAAGATCCATCGATGGCCATCATTCGACCTATGTGGAAAACTTATGCTAGTTGCTGGGATCTCTGAAATATTATTTGTCTAATTTAATCTTACACATGTGAATCTTGCATCCAAATCTACCTGATGATGAAATTAGAATGTTCCCATTTCATAGTGAAATGATATTCTCTAACTTGTGTCATAATGGATAATTTCTATTTTAAATTCCTTCATATCTGATAGGATATGTTTCTTACATTGATTATTTTAGTAATCTATACATTTGTTAGGATGGCAGTCTATTATTCATATTTCTATATGAGCTAATTTCATGGAATTATTTAAGTTAGTTAATAACTTTCAAACCTCCACTGGGCCAATGAGCTCGCAAGGCTTTACACCTTCGCTGGGCCAATGAGCTCGCGGGTTTGAAGTGTTCTTCCTAGGGGATGAGGTCCCCCATGTTGTGGCCTCACTGGTTCATTGCTCCAAGCAAAAGCATTTGTGTGGACCTAGAGGGCGTGTCACACTAGTGTCGCCAGTCACGTTAAAAAGTTTACCAGGCACATTAAAAAAAAAAAGAAGTTAATAACTATTGGAATTAGATAAATATTTGACTTTGGGTTGTGCCATTTCTTCATAGTTAATCAATTTATTTAGTAGATGTTATTAAAGGGTATATACCTTATCTAATTAAAGTTTAGTCAATTTTGTTAATTAGCATATATACATTCAATTATAACATCTATCTCTTGTATATAAAACTACACTTATTTTGTTAGAATATAAGTAGATTTTATCTTTGGTAAATAAGCTGGATGTGGTAAAACAAGGCTCCTTAAATACATTGTCTTGGCCGATTCTAACATTAGATAGTTGTGTTATTTTAAATATTGATTTAAGTTAGTTTGAATTTAAATTATTATTATTCAAAGCTATTTAATTTTTAGATTTTGAAAGAATAGTAGATTCATAGAGATTCATAATTGTTTAGTTAAGTTAGTTTAAGTTGGTATTATAAATATTAAATCATTATGTTATTAATTAATTGGATCAAAATAGGGTAGTTAAGATGGTTGGGTTGAATGTCATGTTGTGATTTTAAGTTGTATGTTGTTATGATATCTCTTGTTTAAGTTTTATATTTTGTCGATTAGTGTCAATAATGGTTGTTGATAACCCATCATATTGTTGAGAAATGTAAACCTATGGATGTCAATAGGACTAACTTAGAAATGAGTCGAATTCTTCTCTTGCTTTTATCCTTTTTGGTTGTATTGCTCCATAGGCATAGGGTATTTTGATCTTAAGTAGCGTTATGTGTTAACTATGAGTTTATGATTTTCCCTTTATGTATGAGGTCTTGGTGTTTGTTAATGAGGTAGATTGTTGATTTGAGCATTGATATTTGTGATTAGTTTTTGTGAAGATATCTATATGCAAGAGGAAAGATGTCTTGCTTTGCCATTGTATACTTGTCATGATGGTTAGGGTTACTAGGTGCATGTAGGAGAGTGGCTTTCATTGTGGGGCCAGTGCTCAAAGTAACTGCCTGGATAACCCTTTGAAAGTTGTAATCAAGTGCTAACCTAATAATTAACCTAGGAGGGGTTGGGTAGCTAACTCATTAAATAAGATAATTGGATGCCTCATCCATGGTTGCAACACTCATTTAGGCTAAGGATGGGATGAGAAGGCCTAATTGGCATGATCAACTTCCTTGTCTCCATGAAAGGTTAGTTGGTTCCGCATGTGTCACCCTATGGGGCTAGTGCCTAGAGATAGGCTACCAGGATAACCATAGATGGGGGCTGGCATCTAGTGAGAGTCAGCCAAGATAACCCATGTTAGGACCATACGATGACACTCTACCTACTGTAGTCTAGTATTCCCTCTTGTGTTAATTCTTGTTATTCATGTTGCCTCTGGGAGCATTATTTGAGCCACTTGTTATATTTTCAGAGCCTGTGTTGTTGGGATCCATGTTGGATATTTACCTGATTGTATTTACCATCTTGATTGTTGTCATTGTGGGACCTCATTATTATCTCCTAGCAGCGGGGTGGACCTCAGGGTTCCACATGGTTGGGTGGTTGTGCTATATTCCATTGGTTTTTTGGTGTCGTGGCTCATGTGTAAATAAGATGTTTCCAGTTTTGCACCTGTAATTGAAGATGAACATTTTTACTATTTGTATCCAAATCTTTTGTATTAGTGAATAGTCATTATGTAACTTGAGGTATCCAGAAAAGAGCTTTTGTACCATTGAAATTATGTAATTCCTCTTGTAAGATAAACTATTCTGTGCTTGTAGACAATATTACAAATGTTGATGTATGTATCTGATGATGTAATCAAGTTGTTAGTTTAAGCTATATGATTATGCTATGTATGATGTTGAATATTGTTTAACTTCATTAATGCAGATATGTAATCCCTAGAGGTGTTAGTTTAAGTTGTTACAATTAGACTATGTTATGTTTTGCTAATATTATTTCCATTTTTAAAAAAATCGTCTTTTTATTGCTTTAGTTGAACTTATCTCTAGGGTTGCATGGCGAGGCATTACAAATCAATAGTGATACATAAGGAGATTCTTGAGAAGAACTTGACAAATATGATTACTAATAGTGAGTCTGGCATGAATGTACTTCTAGAAGATACTTGGAAAAATCTAGTAGACCAACTATTGGCCACCAATTTTCAGGTTGGTAGGAGCATATCAACAAGGAAAATAAGTGATTGGATTCCACATGGGGCAAAAGGTCATTATTGGTACTCAAGCATTCCTACTTCATTGTCATCTCATTACACGAAGGCGTATGATACATTGTTGGGTCATGGTTGGTTGGTAGTAGCCAAAGCTGACCACAATTGGGAAAAGAATATAATCTCCATTAAAAGAAAAGGTTCTAAATATGTAATTGATTCGAAGAATCAAACAATGAATGAGAAAGCAACTTCATCAAATTCATTAGATTCTAACTCCAAAGAAGAATGGACAAAGAAAAATGATCAGGGTCCCATGGAGTTGAACATTGAAGGAAACTTGGAATTACAATGATGTTTGGAAGATGAAACAAGTTCTCTCAGTGATTTGTTCCATTGGCAAATAGAGGACTATGAAGTATTTCTATTGAACTACAATTGTATTGAATCCATGGAAATTAAAGAAGATGAACGAGGACTACAAGATGACAAGAGGCAATCAAGGAAACCATTTAAAGTTGAGGAAATCTAGTTCAGAATGATTATGAAAAGTTGAATAGTTCATGTATGTAGGATAATGTACATGGTTCAATTCTCAAAGGCTAGAAGCTATCAATTATGCAGGCTTGATAGAATTGTTCGAACTAATGGGCAAATTTTTGAACAAAAGTGTTAAAAAGTTATTAAAATTTTTGATCTTGAGTCAATTGCTACATGTTGTGCTAATGTATGTTAAATGAGAGCCTACTCATATTGTGTAAATCAACAAATATGACAAATTGATAAAGTTAAAAATAATAATAAAAGGGAAATTAATAAAGTTTCAAAAATAAAAACAAGAAAAAATAATGAAGTTGGAATACAAAATACAATATGGGTGCTACATTAGAAAAATGAAGGAAATAATAAAAAGAAAAGCACTTGGCAATGGGTAGAAAAGAAGGAAATTGCAAACAAGTCCACCATATGATCATTTTTTCCATTTATTGAAAACAAGTCCACCATATGATCATTTTTTCCATTTATCAAAAACAAGTGCATTGTAAATTTATTTTGTCTACTTTTTGGAAACAAGTCCACTATAAGGTCATTTTTTTCACTTATTGAAAACAAGTCCACCGTACAACCATCCATAAATATTTGTTCCACTAGACAATCACAAAATAATTTTGGTCACTCCAAGTCTACAATACAACCTAGTTTCAACATGCTTCTTGTATTGTATGTACTGTTGTAGAAATCAGGTTTTTGTTTTAAGCCATCCAATCTATGTATAGTGAGGACATTAACAAAAAGTTTGATTAAGAGTCATTGGCCACTTGCTTGTATGGTCCTTCGATGTAGTTCATTTAGTTTTATTTCCATTGATAAGCACATGCTCCATATGGTGCACATCATTCTAGATACAAGGCTGATCAATGTGTACTTCATAAGTTTTATTTTTTACTTCCAACTGAAGCATCCTTTGCCAATTTCAAGCTACTAGAGCTGGAAGCTCAACATTCCAAGGATATCCATGAGTTCTTAGCAGTGCAGTGTTCAAGTTTTGATCAGGCTATCCTAGATAAACAAGGGAAAGATCAATTCGAAGGCCTTTTTTCCACTACAATGACACCAAGTATTTGGAAATTTTGCCCTACTATTATAGTCTTTTTGTTTTCTTCTTTTTGGATTGGAATCCAACATGTCTTTTTAGGGGGGATGATGTAGAAAGTATATATTAAATTGTTATGTTTTGTTAGTATATGTTTGTATTTGACAATGTATTATTTACTTCTTGTCTTGTGGGTAGTCATTAAGAGTTGGTTGTAGGTGGTTGTCAATGGTAATGTGCTATTTGGCAACCTTCAATCACTTTAAATATGCTTCTTGTAGTCAGGGAAGGCAATTTGATTGTATACATGATCCTCGTTAGTCCACATTTGGATTGTACAAGCACTACCATGAAATAAAGTATTCATTGGTTGCATCTACAATTATTTGACATCTATTGTTATATTCCATTTACATTGCAATTGGTAATGTTGGGTAAACATATATTGCATAAGTTACACAATCTTGTATATTTAGGTGGCCATGCTTCAATTAGCCACAATTCCTTTTCTTCTTAGCAACCCTTTTTTGAGTGCACTTGATTTATTTGAGTTTCTATTCATTGATTTCCCATATTGAAAATATTTTATCTTGTTAGTAGATTCTTGGAATGGGGTTTCCTTTCATCCTTATTTTTAAAAATGCAACTTTCTTGAAGGTTTGAGTATTACAATAGAATATCAATTATAGCTTTGAGTGTGTCAAACTTATAGTGTAATTTCCCAAGTATTGATTTTTTATTAATCATAAAGGTAGGTTTTTGAAAGGGCCCAAACCCTTATCTACAAATCAGGAAGGATATAATAAAGAAGCCCAGCAAAGCAACAAAGAGCAGCAACAAGAAACAAACAACACTAAGGCTGCATTTCAACAACAAACAATCAATGGAGGAGCTAAAACCATTAGACCCAGGGTTCACAACCCAAGGACCAAAGAAGACCAATCAAATCAAGGCAATTTGAAATCAAAATGCTTCAAGGAGCACTAAACCTTATCTATGGAGTGAAAGTCCTTTTGTGTTGTTCTTTCTTTTTTAAGTGCTTCTCTTGATTCTAAAGGATCTAAGGGGCCACAAGAACCCAACAACATTTCCCCCTTTTTCTTTAAAAATGTTGGGCAATCTTTGCAGCTCCTTTGTGGGCTCGAAGACACAAGCATCTTGGGTTTCACCCAAACACCACCTTTCCTTAAATTCCACCCCCTACAACCCTTCTTCAATGCCACTTCTAGAAGGGCCTTGCAAGCATCATTAATTTCACCCGATAATGGGTTTTCCTCCACATTGCAATTCTCCACAAGCCCCTATAGAGGTTGAGAAGGCAGAGCTTGTTCCTTTTTCTTCCAAAAAGGTAGCTTTTTCTTGTTGCACGGGCTCTCTGACGCTGCATGACCAACTTTGAGACAGCAATGGCAAACAGCCGTGGAATTCTCAAAGACTAACCATTGCACCCATTTACCCTATTTCAAGGATAAGGTAATTGAAGAAAGGAGCACTTTCCCGACCTCTACATAGGCACACAATCTTGCAAACAACAGTCATTTCCTAGATTTGGTGACCACATCCACTGAAATAAGCTGACCAAAGTATTAATTTTATTTGCCAGCCTTTTACAATGCAATTTCCCAAGTAAATTTCATTTGCCTGCCTTTTCAAACTATAAAGAACATGGAATAAGTGAAATCATAACTATACTATTGCACCTTCTTTTATTTGAAAGACTATTCCCAACATCTGTTCTTATAAAATCTTTTGCCTTATACATTTCTGTACTCTGTAGTAGACCATATAATCACTACTTTGGTGGAGATATAAACATGCAGCATAGCTCAAGAGATAACATTGATCAATGGATTATGTTCAGGAGGGTAAAACTTGTCTTGGTTTGATTCTTTGTACATTTATGCATCAGAGAGTATGTTGTAGAGTGCCAAGCTTGTGCAGATTGATCCTTCCCATTCATCCCAACATCCTTGTCCTGCGGTTCAAAACATATAAGATAAATCTCCAAATGACTCTAATTTTTTCTTCCAGAAAAATATTTGATCATTACTTGTTGAAGTGATCAAACCCCAATAGCGTAGTGGAAATCTGTCATAGAAAGAAACTATTCTAATGAAATCTCAAGACTCCACGGAGTAAGTGATATTTAATTTTGAGTGAAATTGCTTTTTCCAACTTTCAATGTAGTTACAAAATAAATCCACAAGGACATTCTACAAACATAGATGGCTGTGGAGAGTTTTATCCTCAGTCCTAACCACCCCTTCTGTCTCTCCTGTATTAGATGCATCTCTCAATGGTAAGGACTTTACCGAATCAATGGTCCACATTCATCAACATGCCTTTTCCTTTGCTAGATATCCAACTCCAGCCTCCTTTTCTTGCTTTCTTAATTATTCTCTATTAAGTAATCTCCTTGTCACACATTTTGATGGTGTGATTTTAGGTGGCAGAGTTCTGCATGTTAACTCATGAACTAAAGGTTGGTGATGTAGCCTCCTTACAATCATCCATCCCCCCATTTCATAGCATGGTTACCACAGTTGCTTGTTTTTCTTATTGTTACTGTTGCTCGTGAAGCAACAATACATTTTTGTTTGTTTCTGTTTTGGCCTGCAACTTATTTGTAATAGTTTATAATTTATCCAATGCCTACAAAAAATATTAGAACTGGGTGGCATCGTGTTCTTCTTAGAGAAATGCTTTGTATGAATGAAAAGAGAAAGAGCATTGTGACACAAAAGGCGGAAGGGTATTCACCTTTGGTAGTGTGATGCACAGGACAAGCATTTTAGGTGGCCCCTTTCTTGGCTTATTCCATTAGCCTTTATTTCTCATAAGAACAATGCCTTCTAACTAACTGTTTTTCTCCTATTGGAGAATTCTGGTTCAAATTTTCCTTAGTACAATCCGTCTTTAATGGCTTCTTTTTACATGAGTGTTTAACTATTTAGCATGAAGTTCTCTATTGAGTGATTATTTATAGTACAAACTTCAAGTGAATGATATGTGTTTCACAGATACACATATTCTTCAGTTGAGACTGTATGTCAAGCTTTTTTGGTCTTGTTTATGAAGCTCAATGTCATAATTTATAGTGTTGCATGCTGAACTTTGATATTTGTTAAATGCTACTTATGAGCTTCTGGTCTAGTTGAAGAGTTCTCTGTTTCGTTCGGATAGAAACTGTTTTTTGTTGGCGAGCTTCTGCTTCTTCAAATACTATTCACTGTCTTCATTTACATAAGTTTCTCTGCTATAAGTTTTCACCCACATATAATGTTATCTGTTCTTGTATGTTTCTTATGCTAGATATAAAGGTATTTATGTGTTAGTAGCAATTTACCCTGTTTCCACTGCCACATTTCTCTCTACAATCATCATAACTCGTTTCAAAAACAGCAGCTATAAAAGCCACAGGTCTTGTAGTTGATAGAATTTTTTCTTCTTACTGCCCTCCAAGAGTTCAAAGTCTTGTATGGTATCTTTTTTCTCGGAACTTTTGCAATGTAAATACTTGCATATGTGCTTCCAACAAAAAATAAGTTTGGTGTCTAAATTTAGAAACTTCCTTTGGAGCCCAGACGTTGTCTATAATATCTAAGCCAATATCAGAACATGAAATCTAGCGCAAAAAAATATTTGCAATTGAATATGTAGTTGTTGTTGATCAGATCTAGAGTGCATGAAAATATAGAACAGACAATAGAGCAGGACTTTGACTAGCATAGTATTTGACAAATCATTACACATTAAGAAAACCAAACAATGCAGTAACAAAATTATGCCTCTTTATCTTTGAGTTATTCGTATCACCCATACACGCTAGACATTGGATGTTAAGTAAGCAAAACCCTATTATTAAGAAAAGAAGATGGAGAAAACTTTGTCTAATTTTTATGTAAATAATGTTTGTCGAATACATCAAATTATAGGTGATGCTTGTACTCCGAGGTCACCTATCCTATACTACATCCTTGCTCAAACTATGAAATGTGCTCACAATCTAACTTGAATCTACTTAACTTGCTACTTCATTTAGAAAACCTTGAGCAAGTACAGTTCACTTCGTTGGATGTATGTGGGAACTCAGAACATCTCACTTAAAAGGTCAAAAAGAAATATGTATCTAGAAATTGACTGCATGTGGATTGTTTTATGTCTTTTAGGCAATAAACTACAACCACATTTTGAACTTGCCTCTAAATTAGAGTAATAAAATGTGAAAGTCGTTAAGTTTTATGTATCTGAAAATCAGTAATACCCACTAATCTTTTTTTTTTTTTTTTTTAAAACAGAAAAACGGGGAGTGAACACCCATATATTAGGAAATAAAAAGTTACAGAAAACATGGCCGAAGCCGAGTCCAGGAGCAAAACACCCCACGCTAAAACAGAAACTAAAGAAAGGAAAAAAGTAAGAAAACAGGCACCCAGTCAAGCGCCACTGAGGCCGCCACTACTGGCGGCAAAGAGAGAGCACCGAGAAAGACATCCCACAGCACGCGAAACCACCACCAGGGCAAGAGCCGAAAAAACAAAACCTGCCATCCACCCACGCCAGACGCAGCCGAAGAAACTGCCAGAGCCAACCCCACACCGACACCGAGCGAACAAACACAGAGACCGCCACCAAACCAAACACTCCCAACCGTTAAAACGGAAACCCACCACCCCCGCAGCGCACCGCAACGAACACAGGACATCCGGCAGCAAAAACCTCTGACCACAGACCACGAGCCCCGCGAGAAACATCGCGCCGCTGGTGGAGCAGCCGGTAGAGCTTGTGCGTCCATATCCATTGAAGGCTCAGACTGACCACCCTCCTCCACCTCAGACAGAGCGTAATAAGGCATACCCGGGGCCAGGTCCGAAGCATGGATCCTGAGAAAGCGAATTGCTGTGAAAACATCCTTGATTCGCTCGGACCGTTTCTTTGAGAAGTGAAAACAGTAGGACCGAAGCGCTTCATCCAATTCCGCACTACACAGAGATTTAAGACTAGATTGCATTGCCCTATAAATCGCCTGCTGGGGAGGGGAATTTCGCAGGGCAGTGAGGTTAAAAATCCCTCCAATGAGGGCGTCACCTTGGTCCATTTTATAATTAGCGACTGCCACCTCCCAACGTTCCATCGTATAAATGTTCTTGAAGAACAACCCTGCCGCGAGAGAGTGGACATAGACACCATCCATAACTAGATCCATAATGTTGGAGAGGAGCTGCGAAACGACATCAAAATAGTTTAGAACACGACCCTCATAACCCCTGATCCAGGCATGCCCCACAATGTTCCGGACAGCAAACTGGATAAGAGTGCAATCCGAATCAATCAAGGTCATAAGATCGATTGCCTTCACGCGTCCCCTTATCTCAGGTTCCCAGTCCAAAGAAGGAAAAAACAACCTCTGGTTTAACCGCGTATCCGCCATCACCAATCGCCAGAAGACCAAAACTTGGAAGAAGATGGAGCGACAGAGACTGAGAAAAGCTAGCCAAATGAAACTGAGGGCTGGCGAAGAATAATAAATACAATTGCTTCAGCCACATATGAAGATAGGGAAGTACGCAGCCAGCTAGAAGAAAAACCGGAAGGGGTAGCCACGTGTCCTGTGAAATACGAAGCAATCGGGAAGTAGAGGCCGTTGCGCCGTCAAAGAATAAATTCAAACCAGTGAGGACTGCCACTGCAAAGGAAATTAATGAACAACCAATGAAGACAGATTCGCAATCTTTCTCATGCGGGCAGGACAAGTGAGAAAACTAGAACTGTCCAAATACACTCAAACTCACTATTAAAACCCGATCCAATGTCCTTGCAGAGTGTCAGACGTCCTTCCCTCACAATAAAAGCAAAAATAAATGAGGCGGTCCCCCAACTAATCGCAAAGCAACACCAGTAGCCTGGGAAGGGACACCTCAGCCTGACATGTGAACAGTCAAGATTAAAACCTGATAAAGGCGCAAAGCTTACTCGGCTTCCTTGTCAGCACACAGGATAGAGTTCAAGCCACTAGTCAGATGGTGATCATCAGAAGGGAAGATTACGTGTGCATTCTCATTGTCCAATGCTACATTGGCTAAAAAGTCCGCCACCCTGTTGCCTTCACGTAGTGTGTGGGAAATAAAGAAATTATCAAATCTAGACAGGAGAGATTTGGCCAGGCTGAGGATGTAATTCAGTTTCCAATTGTCTAACCCTCTCCCTTTGATGGCGTTTATAACAATGAGAGAATCCCCCTCTATCCATACAGTTCTTAGACCCTTTGCCAAAGCCAGGTTGAGTCCATGTACCAGAGCCCATGCTTCTGCCTCATTGTTAGTGCCTGGGGGTAGCTTGGTTGCCTTTGCTGCAATCAAATCTCCATGTGAATCCCTAATGACACAACCCATTCCGGAGGGACCAGGATTACCATGACATGCCCCGTCAAAGTTGATCTTAAAGAAAGGAGAAGAAGGTGGCATCCATTTAGCCTTATCTCTACGTGTGGCTATCTTAGCAGGAACTGTGATAGAGCCAAGCCCCATAAATCTGATAAAAGGCCACAACGAAATGATTTCCTCATCCCATTTGGACCAAGCCAACTTGGTAGGGTTGATGGATCTAAGGTGGGTCACTACCTGATCCGAAAGAGCAGCTTCAAGCTTGGCACAGACCTGAGACGTGGAGCTTGCTTCCTTCCTAAAAATACGCAGATTTCTTTCCCACCAAATATGCCAGATGACCATGGAAGGTCCCAATTCCCAAAGGCAGGCTAATGTAGAATTGCCGAACAAAAGGGGCCAATTTTTGAACATAAGGAGTAAAGATTTGGAAATGGGACTAGTCCATTTTAACTTTCTACAGAACCAGGTCCAGCACACTCTACTGAAGGGGCACTGAAGCAAAATATGATCTACAAATTCTTCCTCACATCCACAAAGCACGCAGGGGAAATTGGAACCCAAGCCCAGTCTTTTAATACGATCGCCTGTGAGAGTTTTGTTGTGCAGTGCACACCAGGCGAAGGCTCCAGCTCTAGGGAGAATTGACTTTCCCCAGCACAGCTTGGAGGGCCAGTCAGACAAAATTTTCTGCACACCAATTCTATATCCTTCCTTAACTGAATAGCACCCTGAAGCTGCTGCAGTCCATGTCACTTCATCCTCCAAGCTGGAGACAAGCACTAACCTCTTACTAAGAAGTCTACTAAGGAGAGCTTTTTGTTGGATGGGAAAGTTGCAATTCTGAAAACTTTTCCAGGCGACTGTAACTGAAGAACCCTCCCTAATCACCTGCCAGTAGTCCTTGACTTTGAAGCCCCAATTTAACTGAAGAAAAATTCGTGCCTCAGAGAGCTCATAGAAACGAGACAACGGCGCCCCCCCGCCCCAAGAATCAAACCAGAAGTCTGCCTTTTCACCATTATGAATGATCCACGAGAGATTAGGTTGGAGAAGATCTCTACTTCTTACTAAGAAATTCCAAATAGCTGACCCCTTAGGGGGATTTTGCACTGTGAAAATCCTCTCATTATCCAGCGAGTCAAGGTACTTGGCTTTCATTAACTTAACCCACAAGGCATTTGGCTTAGAATACATACTCCACGCCAATTTGGCACCAAGTGCTTGGTTTTGAACTTGAATGTCCAGAATTCCAGAGCCTCCTTCCGCCTTGGGTTTGCAAACCTTATCCCAAGCCAATAGGTGTATTCTCTTCTCTTCTTGAGAGCCCTGCCAGAGGAATTTCCTGCATAAGCCATCAATTTTAACAATAATGCCTTTTGGAATGTGGAAAGCCGACATCATATAAACGGGCACCGCTGATAAAACTGCCTTTATCAAAACTATTCTCCCTGCTAGGGACAAGTGCCGCCCTTTCCATTTGGCCAGTTTAGAATTCAAGTTCTTAAGCACCTTGCCCCATAAATTGTTTTTGTATCTGCCCATGAACAAGGGAAGACCAAGATAAAATCCTAGAAGAACCTGAGTTTGAAGATTTAGAGTGACTTGAATCAGCTTTTGGAGAAGCAGTGGGACATTCTGAAAGAAAACCATAGATTTGTTAAAGTTCACTAATTGTCCTGAAGCACAACAGTAAGATTGGACTGTGTTCATCATTGATCTGGCTTCGCGAAGTGAGGCTTGACCAAAAAGGATTGTGTCATCAGCAAACAAAGCATGAGTGAAGGGCTCTTGAATACCTTTGATTTTAATGCCTTGCCAGTCTGATTTCCTCTTTGCTTCCTTTATGGACCATGTAAGGGCTTCAAACATAATGATAAAAAGATAGGGAGAAAGAGGATCGCCTTGTTTTAAGCCTCGCGAAGGCTCAAAGAAACCGGACACCTGTCCATTGATTAACACTGAAGCTCTAAAACCTGAAATGCAGGAATTAATCCACCTAACCACATCTTTGGAGAAACCCATTTGCAACAGGATATCAAGGAGAAAGCACCAATTCACTCTGTCATAAGCCTTGGACATATCCAATTTCACTATCATGGCTTTCTGCTTATCTTTATTCACCGAATGCAATATTTCATGAGTGAGAATGGCGCCCTCCATGGTCTCTTTACCTGGAACAAAGCCTCCTTGCTCACTTGAGATCAACACCTTCATCAGGGGGGAAAGTCTGATCGCTAAAGCTTTTGAAATTATCTTATAAATAAAATTACATAAAGAAATAGGCCTGAAGTCTTCAAAAGTCTGAGAGAAACCTGACTTGGGGATAAGCATTAGGCAAGTCGATTTGAATTCCTTGAGCACATTTCTAGCTTTCCTGGATTCTTCCATAGCCAAAAAGACATCCCTTCCTATGATATCCCAACACTTTTGGAAGAAAAGTCCCGTCCATCCATCCAGGCCAGGCGCTTTCTCTCCCGCCAATGAGAACACAGCCAACTTCACTTCATCTAGAGTGAAAGGTTTCAAGAGCTCCCTATTATGGTCTTCTTTAACTATCTTGGGGATAAAGGAACAAACCTACAGACCTTTATCCCGTTGATAAATCGGACTGGTAAGGAGATCGGCAAAAAAATTTTGGGCTGCAGCGAGGATGTCTGATTGATCCGAGCAGGTCTGACCATTGTCCAGATGAATGGATTTAATAGAAGTTGCACCGGCTTTCACTTTGGTTGATAAATGGAAGAAGGAGGTGTTTTTGTCACCATCTTTGAGCCATAGCTCCTTATAACGCTGTCTCCAAAAGATTTCCTCCCTTTTCAAAATCTCTTCCAGCTCGGCTTTCAATAACTTCTCCTTTTGGAAAGAAAAAGAATCCATGCCTCTATTCATAATGAGATCTGCAAGTCCTTTGATCTCTTGCTGTACTCTAGCTTTTTCTGCAAAAATATTACGAAAGTGAAGCTTATTCCAAACCATAATCCTATGTCTCAAGAATTTTAATTTACTTGCAAGCTGAAACATGCGAGAGCCATCCACGAATGGGATGTTTTTCCACCAGGTTTGTATATTATCCATAAAGGAAGAGTCTCTAAACCACATAGCCTGGAACCTAAACGCCTTTTTACTTGGAAGCTTAAGTCCACCTACCGAGAGCCTAACTGGGTAGTGGTCAGACCCTGTCAAGGGCCATATTTCTGCATCAAAGCTGACTGAAATAAAGAAACATTTAGGAGATAGGAGGAATCTGTCCAACCTTTCTGCTATCTGGAAAAAACCTTTTCTTCTATTCGTCCAGGTAAAAGCACCATTATTAGGAATGCAATCGAGCAGAAGATTATTATTTATAAAGTCCTTAAAGTCCTTTTGAGATCTGGGCGGATGCGTAATACCCCCTAGCTTTTCCTCCTCATCTAATATGGAGTTAAAATCACCCCCTAAGATGAAAGGGCTCCATTTCAATTTCCTTAACCAAGCAGACAGATTGTCCCACACAAGTTTCTTCTGGGATAGATCAACAGGCGCATATACATTCACAATCCACAAGTCAGAACCCTTAATAAGTGCAGGAAACTTACCTATTAAGAAATTATCAGACCTTTCCACCACCTCCAAGGGTTGAATATGATCCCTCCAACCTGTAGCCAGGCCTCCTGACGCTCCTCGAGCATCCACCTTCGCAAAACTCCATCCTCGCCAACTCTTAGAAAAAAGATCAAAAGACTCTGTAGACAGTTTGGTCTCCTGTAACAGAAGTATATCAGCTCTATCCTCATCAATTTGATATTTGATGAGGTTCCTTTTGTTAGGGGCGTTAAGTCCCCTAACATTCCACGTAAGAATCTTCATAGCTCCTGAGGAGAGTAGCTTACTCTCCTCCTGCTTGAGTTTCGAGACACCTTAAGATTAGACCCACTTGGCACGGCTTTGCTACTCCTCACCTGCTTCTGTCGTGCGCTTTTCCTGGGCGGCGTAGAAACATCTTTGGCCAATGGGCTGCTCATAGATGTGCGAATCAGGCCTAGCGGCCTATTCTCATCCTTCTCTAGATCTTCCTGCAGAACCTCATCTTTGAACTTCGTATTTTTAATAAATAATGAGAAACGAGACGGCCTCTTCAAATCCAGTAGCAATTACAGTAGCAAGGCGTTAAAAAACTTCGAAAAAATAAATATTAATTGACAGGCAAAAATCCAGTCAAATTCCAGGGTTAACTCTCCCTGAATTTTAGATGCTTAAATGTTTCCGTTCCTTAACTGCGGCATTCCCTGTTAAATATTAGGATAAAAAACTAGCAAAACTATCTCCGAACAATTTGCTGTGATCCCCACACACAAGCAACATTTCACGCATGAATTTCCTCTCTACATTTATGGGACCTGCGCCAAAATGCGGAATTTCTCGCATCCCCGACAAAATGTAAATATTTGCTATAATCGTTAGTATCGTCATATTGAGTTCTGCAAAGCATGCAATTCTGATTGTAACATGTACACAGTTGTTTCCAGAAGTTTTTAACATAATTTATCTTGTTGCAGTCCTACACATTTAATCAAATTTCATACAGAAAAGTATATTCAACAAGAATAGCCAAAAAAATAACAGAGAAGAGTTGAACAGACCTCCTTTCTACTAGACAAATTGTGGGCTTTCCTGTGATGAGCGCTATGTCCAGATTCAACAACATCATCCATTCGTCTGCTTTTATTCAACAAGAATAAAAGAAGAAAAAAAAATAAAAATTGAACAGACAGATTGTGAGGGAGAACATGATGAGCGCTATGTCGAATTTGCACAAAATTGACAGCTCTCTCGCCTTCTTTTATAGCCCATGTATTTTTAAGACCTCCTCACATCATCCAACATGCCCAGCCTTTGCCACCCGTCTTAATTTTTTCCTTTGCTCTATTTTAGGGAGGTCTCAGTGCGACTGCTATGATAACAGGGGCATTAATTCCTTTGCTCTATTTTAGTGAACTGCTCCTCCACTTCTGACATCTTGTTCTGAAAATCCTCTGAAAACGCCCCCATTTTTTTGGTCCAGTGCAACATGCAATTGTCTGTGTTCCAACGCAACAAAATCCTATAGACCCCATTAAGCTATTTTTAAGACTGATATACCATGGCTTCAATTTGACGGTCGACCTTGGCTGTCGAACAATTTTTTTTGAACTTGCCTTTCAAATATTGAAGTCTTTCTATTTTAAGAATATATAGAGTGACAATCTACATAAATGTTACCTTCCAAGTGTTACAGTCTTCCAAAAATTTTAATTGTATTTTACAGTTAAAATGACTAAATACTAGAATGGCCATCAAATTTATCAAATTTAACCCTTCAGCGCAACAATCAAAGCAAACTAACCCTAATGCTAACCATAATCCCAACTCTAATTTAAAGTGTGATTATATTCCTAACCCTAATTCTAATTCTAATTATAAACCAAACAGTAACCCTAACCCTAATTATAACTCCTAACTCTAATCCTAAATATAATATATAATATAATTAAAATTATAATTATTATATAATATAATATATAATTATAATTATTATATATAATATTTAATAATTATTATAATATAATATAATAATATATCTAATATATACTATAATATTATATTATATAATTATAATAATTCATATAATTATATGATATACTTGGAATTAAGCTATAATATAATCAGAATTAAGCTATAATTTAATTAGAATTAGAATTATTATATAATATAATATATAATTATAATTATATAATGTTGGCATAGCGACTATATCGACGATGAGATCCCTTTCCACCACTAGTACATGCTTTTTGTGTGACGACAAATTTTACATGGTATCAGAGTGTAGGTCATTGGTTCGAATCCCTCGAGCCCTCGATCCTTGGTCCGCGTAAGCTCAGCTTATCGACGTGGTACGTAGTGGGTACAAATCCCATATGGTACTTGGTTGTATCCAACTCTATTGTGGGGGGGGGTGTTGGCATAGCGACTATATCGACGATGAGATCCCTCTCGACCACTAGTACGTGCTAATTCTACATATAATATAGTTAGAATTAGGCTTGCGACTCTGGGATGCTAGTAGCATATTTATATTAAATATTATATATCTAAAGTACACCGAGAAGGATATCTCTCGGCATACTTTAGATATATTATATTTAATATAAATATGCTAGTTGTATTTTACAGCTAAAATGACTAAATACTAGAATGGCCATCAAATTTAAGCCTTGAGTTCAACAATCAAAGCAAACTTTAATTTTTGTTAGGCCAAACATTTACTACTTTTGACTAATTACCACTAGACCAAATGATGTTTATATATAGATAGATATATAAATAGATAGAGAGATAAAGACATAGATATATAGTTTATAAGAATAATGTTATAAATTTTTGTATATCAAATAATTATTAAAAAATTGCATGATATTCAAAATCACATGGAATCAAATTTAATATTAAATATAAATATAAAAAGAAAAAAACCACCATTAAATTCAATCCCACATGATTTTTACATTGAATCACTATCTTAGCATGTTAAAAATGAGAAGGAAAGCCCTAAATCTAAATCAGTTATGCTTAATTTTCAAACACACATTTTAAATGGAATTTGAGGCATCTCATCTTTTCTTGTCACATAATTTAGACACGACCATAAGCTCACCAATTTGCTATTACAACTTGATTGTGCCACCATCATATGCTTTCCCACCACAAGCATGAAATGTGTTGCAACTTTTTTCATGTAGAAATTTTGGTGGAAAAGGAGACTACCAGCAAAGAATGACCAAGATTATTTTCCTCATCTTACCTCCCTTCTTGAATAGTTTAAACTATTGATCTAGCAAGTTAACTCGGTCCCTCTCACAAAGGGAATGCCTTTGGCGTAATTATGAATCATGATGGATAATACCTAATACCATGCTATTAGAACTTATGAGTGGTTAAGGATGTTTTTTAATATGTAAAAGCATTGGGAAAATTATAATAGTTTTTTCACACTAGATAATTCAACGTCAAATCACTCCCACAAAAAATCTTACTCCCACATTCAAAATCCTTTTTTTCAAATATCTCTTTCTCTTCTATCAAAGTTGCACTGACATGCATGTTGAGTAGAATAAATTATTATGAATCATGATGGATGATTACCTATAGTGGGGCTTTCACATATTGTTGGCACACTTTTCAAATGATGGATTATTACCTAACATCATCCTATTAGTACTCGTGTAGCTAAGGATACTTCTTTATATGTAAGAGCATTGGGAAGAATATATTGGTTTTTCACACTAGGTAACTTAGTGTTGAATGGCTCCCATAAAAAATATTACTCTTGGATTCAAAACCCCTTATATGTGGTGAATTGATTAAGAAATAAGCACCTCAAGAAGGATATCTCTCAGCATATTTTAGATATATTTTTTAAATATAAATATGCTAGTCTAGCCTACATTCTTACTTTTCCACCGTGTAAAGGAAAGGATAAGGAAAATAATATAGAGATTAAAAGATTACTTGGTTTTCTTTGCTTCGTATAAGATGACATTACTTTCCTAAGAAAAATGAAGGAATTACTACTTTAAAATGTCTGGTATTAGATAAGGATAGTGATGCCAAGACATGATGAGGATGGGGTTTGGGAGGGTGTAGGATGCATGATAGGGACATCTTAAATTTTCCTAAATGTTTAAATAAATAATAAAATAATTTATAAATATATATAATAAAATAATTAATTAATTAAAAGAAAAAATAAAATAACAAAATCTATCTATAAACAAATAAAACTAAAAAGCAAAACAAAACAAAATAGTCAAGTGACACATAGTGGCCAATATGTTTCGTTGTAGTATTGTAATAATAGAAATTGTTTAGTTATCCAAGGATGAGCCATCACAAAGTGATTCTTTAAGTCAACTTGACAACACTTGGAGATCAAAGACATAAGGTGGCTTAATAAAAAATTGTTGCCTTTGTAATATTGTAATAATAGCAATTATTTAGTTATCCAGGGATGATTTATCACAAAGTGATTCTTGATTTAGCTCCACAACACTTGGAGATCAAAACACATAAGGTGGCTTAACATGAAATTGTTAGGAGCTGAATGTATGGCAATTTTACTAGGCTAAAGAAGATTTTAATTGTTAGGGTCTAGTTAATTGTTAGTCAAGTAGCTATAATTAGCTACTAGTGCACAAAGATGGCAAATCCAAGTAACAAAGTTGTGTTAATGGCTTTTAAGGTGGCATAGTTGAGGTCTAGTTAATTGTTAGTCAAGTAGCTATAATTAGCTACTAGTTCACAAAGATGACAAATCCAAGTAACAAAGTTGTCTTAATGGATTTTAATGAATGTGGCTAAAGCATATAAATATGTTTAAGTAGTTTTAAAAATAATGAAAAACTTATAAAATAATATAAATCAAATAAAAATAAAAGTCAACTTATGAATCAAGCTTAACAAAAAATTATAGTTTAACTTGAAAATAAATGCATGAACTGATACAAGAATATGTCATAAAGGCATGCATTAATATAAGTATATATTATTCACTACATTTATGAAAGTAAAAATAAAATAAAAAAATTACCAAAATATTGAATATGACATTTTTTTCAAAAGTAAAATTGAAAGTTATGTAAAATAAATGTATTTCAAGTAAAATAAAATAAATAATTGTAAAAGAAAACAAAAGAAAGAAAAAAAAATTAAAAAAGTCATTTTTTAAAAGATATAATTAGTTTTAAAAATTAGAAAGGAAAAAAATGATGTTTAATAATAAATTAAAAAGACAATTTAAAAATAATAATAAAATGAAGTATTTTAATAATAATATTATTAATTTAGAGGGCGGATGGGTGGGCATCCTACCTTTCATTTGGGAGGACCAGGTACACATGTTGTCATATGACCAGACAAAATCTTTAGTTGAGCTGGCCGGTGTTGGTGACATCGTGGTTTGGGAATGAGCTGGAGTGGCAGTGGAGCATGTGAAGCTCCTCAAGGTAGAAAGTGGAGGTTCAATGGCTTGCGTCACATTGATTACATCCCTTGTTAGACATCATATGAAAGACAGCTTCCCATTCTTCTCTAATGCCTCATTGGGAAGATTCAAGAAGTCTGAGCAGGGGTTTTCTAGGAAACAAAATGCAGGGGTAGGCTCTGTGCTATTTGTGCTAGTTTGTCCCATTCCTAATGGCAAGAGGGTCAAGATTTATAATACGGATCTCCACAGAAGGGCTGGTGTGTTTGGGGTTGAGCACTCTAATTCAGATTGAAAGTTTAGTGAGACAGAGGGCATTTAAGGGTCTGGTGATGGAGCACGGGTTGAAAAGGATTTTATGCCACAGTGATGAATTCGTTCTCTTGGAAGTCAAGGTCATTTTAGGTAAGGAGTTTCTTGAAGAGGAAGAATTTGATAGGGTGGACACTGCTATCATTTCTCGATTCCTAGCTTCAATGCTAGATGTAAGCACTACAAAAGACCAATGCCTTCTTTTGATGCAACGACTTTTTATCAACAATCTTTTGATGGGAGTGGAGGATATTGTGAGGGTGGCCGAACTGGGTGTCGGGATCCCCAAGCTGGGGGATTTCCAGTCTCTACAAGATGAGGATGCAGTCATGCATTATTTCCCTTTCCTTCTCAATCCTAAAGGGTGGTCGTAAATCCTCCACAGGGAGCATGTTGTGGCAGGTGTTGAGTTTCTGTGTAAGCTCCTGCAAATTTCTCCCCACGGTGGATCCTTTGATTGGCTGGAGGATTTCAGGGTAAGGGTAGCCAACCTTGGCTTTCAAGTTTGATGTCTCCTACGTTCTAGTTCTTGTCAGGTGTTAGTTTGGCTTTCCTTCAGGATATAGTTTAGTAGGGTTAGAAGTTAGTGCAGGATTTTGTTCATCTCCCTACAATATTCACATATAGTTGTTACTCTATTTTGGACAACCTTTGTTAGTAAGTGTGGCCTTGCATGGCCTTTTTCTAATCTGGTAGATCCTGCAAGGTCAAGTAGATGATAGGGATTTGCAGATGGATGCTATCAAAGAAAATAGACAGTCATATTTGTAAATATATTTATATCAATACATATATTTCTATTATGCACCAAAAAATAATAAAATTATTAATTTAAAATTAAAAAATTGTTTAATAATATGATTTTTTATAAAAACAAATATTTAGTACAACTTTGTATAAAATTTATAAAAATTTATAAAATCACTAATATAAGATCCATAAAGTAGTAGATACTAGCATACCTATATTTAAAAAATATATCTAAAGTATGCTTAGAGATATCCTTCTGAGTAACATTTCCTTGTGCTATACTTGTGCTATCCTTATAAATATAGTATGAGATAATTTAAGTAATATTAAGAAGATAAAAATAAAAGAATATTCTTTCTTGGAGAAAAAAATAAAAGAATATTCTCTCTTAATTTTTTTAAAAAAAGATCATTCTTATTAGGAGATAAGGGAAAGTAAAATTGCATGGCAAACATTAATAAGTTTTGCTTATTAATATCTTAAAAAAATCCACAAAATCTGCATTTTAAGAGCTCAAATTATTAGCCAATTTGATAGTTTTGTTAAAAATTTTACAGACTTAGGAAAAATTAATATTTGTTCAACATTCAAATAATACTATGTTGTGATTGGTTTATTTTACATAAAAAACATTTAAGATCATTCTTATTAGGAGATAAGAGAAAGTAAAATTGCATGGCAAACATTAATAAGTTCTCCTTATTAATATCTAAAAAAAATCCACAAAATTTGCTCTTAAGAGCCAATTTGATAGTTTTTGTTAAAAATTTTACATAGACTTAGGAAAAATTAATATTTGTTCAACATTCAAAGTAATACTTTGTTTAAATTGGTTTATTTTACATAGAGGTCTAGCCATTTGACCACCCAACCATACCTTAATGGGCACAATATAATATATTAATATTTAGATGAGTATAATATTTCAATATTTAATATTTATGCACAAATCTATTTAATAATATTTCATTTTAATAACATAAATATAAATACATTATAATCATAATTCTACTAATTTAATATACATTCTATTATTAATATATAATTAATTATATTATTTATTAATATTTAAAATATCAAATTTATAATTAATATATACAATGAATGAAAATTAAATAATCACAATATTATATTAGTATAAATATTACAATTTTTGTTATAATATTTGCATAGGCTTAAAAGAAAAAAATATATTATATGTTTAATATTAAAAATATTATTTGTTTAGTAATTCTCTCAAGAATTTAGCCAATTAGAATTTAACTCCTCCAAGTGGCTTCATTCCATTCCATATCTCTTGAAATACACATCTTTAAGAGCTCAAATTTTGAATCAATCACAACACAGATAGATAAATGATTTTCTAAATATTTTTTGTTAAAATCTCCTCATATAGACTTACCAAAAATTAAAATTTGTTCAACATGAAAAATAATATTCTATTTTGATTGGTTTACTTTCAATAGATTAACCACTAAATAAAAGGTCGTGTTTGCCGGCTTGAAGAGTAGTGAAAAGTCTGACAGAGAAATATAACATGCATATACTGGATGTCAGATTATCGTTGCCATGGATATATCAATATCTGAAGGGTGGTGACAAGTTTGACAGAGAAATATAACATGCATATACTAGACGTTGGATTGTAGTTGCCATGGATATATCAATATCTCCCATTTTATTGTTTCAGAATGTGTAATAATGATTTGTAAGTGTACTGGTTTGTGCTTATTTGCCATCATTTATTTAAAATAGTTTAAGATTGTATTGTTAGACCTGCCAATAACAAGTGTTAATGCCTTGTTTGTGTGTGGGAGTACAGTTAGTCACCGACGTCTTGTTTCAGGTTTGTACCCCGTGCATCCATTTAAGATCATGTAACACCTTTATTGCTACGTGGGGATTAATGACTGGGTTTTTTAGTGAGAAGCTCCAATCTTCTCATCCATGGCATGTTCGTAGGAATTTTTGCAAGTGGGGGGTGCCTTATTTTAAGGGCATGAAATATTAAGGTTTCATGACAGTTTTTCATTTTTGTGTGACTTTATTAGGGCATAAAATATAATGGCAAGTACTTGACTTGTATACTACTTTGGTGTAATTATATATTTTTTTAATTGTCATGATTAATGTATTGATATAGATTCTAGTTCATAATAATATAAAAGATAATTTTCTTTTTAAGGAATTGGTGATTTCACATGCACATAGTTCCAATTATATATATTTTGATATTAGCACAAATAGATTTATATGAATTTATTGTATATATTTTATATCTTTTATTCTTTTAAGTGGATCCTTTCAAATGAGTATAACTAGCAATCACACCTTGGTGTGCAATGGGTATGCTAAAGAGTTGTGGAAATCCAATTGCCACATCTTTAAGTGAATGATGATTGCCTTGTATCCCTATAGCCCATGTCGTTTTTGTTTTTTTGAGTGAAATGAAGTTCACAAGTGCATTCCATTAGTCATGATATAGGTATACTATATAAGCTCAATATCCCTATGGCCTATTTTACATGAGTACAAGCTCAATATCTATCTAGTCCAAGTAACCATCTCCCAAAAGTATTTATTTAGGATGGATGTCTAGCAAAGCATTTGATGGATAACAAAATGGAGCACTTTCTCTATTAAATGTCCTATAAGAGAAGCAATAAAGACTACACAAGGAATTGAAAAGAGAATCTTTTTTCACAGGATCATCTCTATTGGCCTATAGTAAACTATCAACCATTGGTCTCTCAAAACAACTCATTGCATCTTTGGATTCTTGGCATGAAACAAACAATTGAAAGTCACTCTCTTTTCTCTACCATTAGATCGTTCATATGAAAAGTCCATTTAATGAGGCTTCAGTGGAACTAGATGATCTAGACCAACCCATACCAAACTCCATGATCTTTAATGCAGTACTAACCTCAAACTTAGAATACTCATTACATATGTCATATTTTAATTGTTGGCATGAAATGACTGATCAAAAGATAGTCTATCACTCTATTCCTCTATTTCTATCGATCTCCCTCTATCTATATCTCTATGTGTCCCTCTCTATTTCTCTCTCATCTTGAGTCATCTCTTTGTCTCCCCATCTCTTTCTTTATCTTTCCCTTTCTATATCTCTATCTTTCTCTCTCTATGTCTCTCTACATCTCTCCGTCACTCTCTCCCCCTTTATCTCTCTATCTCTATCTCTACTTGTCCCTCTCCTCTTAGCTATCTAACTCTTTATCCCTCCCTCTCTTTTTCTCTATCTCTATATCTATATCTTTCTATCTCTCCCTCTCCCTCTCCCTATTTATCCTCTCTCTATCTCTTCCTATCTCTATCTCTCCCTCCTCTCTCTCCCCATATCCTCTACCATTCTCTTCCTTAATATTCAAAGCTAAGTTACCTAAATGTGGACCCAAAACCCTAAATATTGACACTAAGGCATTAAAAAATGGAAGTGGAAGATGGGCAAACGAGTCATCAAAAATATCTCTCTTTCTCTATTCCTCTCTCTTTCTTAATATCCCTCCCTCTCTATATCTCTATCTCTCCCTCTCTATCTCTCTTCTACCCTCACTATGTCTCTTAGTCTCTCTTCCTCTATCTCTTCCTCTATTTTCTCTATCTCTCTTTCCCTCTATATCACTTATCTAGATTGTAACAAATCTACCCATATAACATCGTAAACACTTTGGTTCCCACTAAGAAAATATTTAAATTCCTTAAAAAGTAGGAAAATGTTTTTTTCTTTTTTGGACATCATCATTTGCACTTGCATAATTGAAACATAAAACATTTCATAATGAAATAACATTTCATTTCAATTTGTAAAAGAAATACATCTTTTCTTGATTACAATTTTCATACATGATTTATAATCAAGTAAACAAATTTATAATTTACAAATAAGTACAGGGTCGGGATTTCCATATCTGGATTAATCTTATGTTTCACAAGCCTCGGCATGTCATCTACAAGAGGAAGAGCATCACCCAAGCACTTTACCTCAAATCATAAATTGGTAGTCCCCCACACACCTTCCATCTAGAAGTGGCCCTAACCTTCAATGAAGAGTATAGACTAATGAACTCCTAGTATTTCCATATAAGTTTCTAGTGTTGCGTCTTACATAACCAACACAGTCATACAACTATATAGCCTCCTCTAACTATGTATGACACTATTGGTTGGCTATACAAATCTGGAGCACAGTGAACTGACAAGTGCAAGTAGAGACTTTTGTACCTACTTTGGCCAAAAGTTTTGAATAAAATTCAACCACTTCAAAAGTGGAGTTGTATGTTCACCCACAACTAACTTGACTTGGAAACCTTCAATGGCCTATGGTTAACTCAAAATTTTGTTTGACCAAATGGTTTGACTTTCCTTGATGATCTTATTTGCATAGTGTTAACTCATTGAGTCAATACATGACTGGCTAGTTAATTTCTCTAACTTTGAACACCCATGTTACATTCTAGTAACCTCTTGGGTCTTGGCTATTGCCACTTTTTCAAGTCCTTTCTGTAAACCATGAGAGTAACTAATCTTCTATTTTTAAGTACTTTATTTAATCATGACAACAACACATCATCGACTTGACCCTTCTGGTCTCATAACAATAATATAGACAATATATCAAATGATTTCTTCAATAAATTAACATCTTATATAAAAGATTACTTAAATATAGAGGTGTCAAAGCTTATTCAGGGACACACAACTTATACAACATTAATATAATGATATCAAAGTTGGCACAACTTTAACAAGACTACCATAGCTATGTCACAATGATTTCAAAGCTTTCTGGCCAAAGAACACAATATTTCTATCAACCACATAATTCAACCTCAATATCATATAGCCTTTCAGCCACATCAGACACAAGGGTTTACATTTTTTTGTTCATGTTAGTTGTAGACACCTAAAAATGGTCACAACCAACTTCATCCACTCATGCATTCAACCCTAATCCAAGCCTTACCTTTTCATAAATGAGTCCTTACATGTCATACACCTACTCGATCCTAGCCATCCATCCATTCAAACTTGTATTCTCATCCATTGATCAACCCTTGAATCTTGGGGCAACTTTCTCATCCAATCCAGACATGCCATTTGTCCAATTCTCCTTGCTTGAGGATCCTCAAGCAATCTCAACCATTGATCCTTCAAATTGATCCTAGCCCTCCAATCCCATCTCCAAAAATCTATAAATTGAGGCCTCCACCTCCCATTTGGAACAAGCCATCATATGCAAGAAAACTCTACCAATTTGAGTGCTCAACATCTAGAATTAGTCCACTTCTAGCATAGTTTAGTAATAGCATTTCATATCTTAGGGCATATCACTACTAATAGACTCATTTAGGGTGCAATTAGATAGTTTAGTTTGTTAGTAGTTTATCCCAATCTTGAGGTCCCTTGGACTTGAGATTAGGTGCATTTTAGGTTCAATTTGCATCTACTTTAGGTCTCATTTCCATAGGTAGACATTTTGGCACCCCTGGTGGGACACCCACCACCTTAACCCTAACAAAATTTGCATGTTTTGTGGTGTTATTCTTGTGACAGGTTGGATTAGCACCTATCTAGCATATTAATGCCTATCTAACACATCAATGCCTATCTGGCACATCAGCAGCTAGTCTGACAAATCAACACCCATTCCAATAGATCAGCACCCATTTGGAGACAAGGTAAAATCACTCATTGTCATGAATTTTAAGTCAAAGTCAGCATTTTATGTCTCCATGATATTTTAAATGATATTTTACTAAATTTTTGGCCACCTTAGGTCTTTGTTTTGTAGGAAAAATCAAATTTATAAGGGGAAAGTGATGTCTGTCTCAGATCAATGCCTACCCCTTTGCATTAGTGCCTAATTCCCCAGATTGGTACATAACCAGAAATTGTGTTTTTAGACTAACACTTGGTTTTGCAGCCTTATTCGACCATCAAAGACTTGCCTACAATTACTAACTTCCTCTTTGCAGGGTTGTTTATTAGCTTAAAAGCATTTACCGTTGTTGTTTTTGTGTGAAATTACTTGATTAATCATAGGCACATTTATAAGGTTTAAAAAGAACAACAAATTTGCATCCTTCACTCATATGGTTTAAAAAGAACAACAAACTTGCATCCTTCACTCATATGGTTTAAAAAGAACAACAAATTTACATCCTTCACTCATATGGTTTTAAAAGAACAACAAATTGCATTCACACCTTGATTGGGTTTAAAAGGACCACAAACTTGCATTTCTCCTCATCTAAACAAGAAAATGAATAACTTTGTGTGAAGTGTCTTGTGATTGTGTTTGTATTGTGAAAGTGTATGCTCTTCCCTCACACCATTTGGTGATCTTGGGAATCAAAAACATCTCACAACACTTGCATAAATCACCCCCAACATAATCCAAGAGCTAAAAATGAACCTTGTTTAGTGTGACCCAAGCCTAAAAATACATATCCTCTCCCCTTGCATCTTTGTATGAAATTGGGGATCAAAAGTATTTTTGCGCTTGTGTTGCTTTTGTTGAACCCTTAGAGGGCATGCCATCCTGCTTCGAAAGGTGGGAATGACCCAAGCGGAAATAGGTTAAAGCCAAACCCTTCCAATCCGCTATATAAAATAATGTATTTGAGATGAAAATCATAAATAATGGGTATTGTTGCATCATATCGACGAGTGTTTTCCCCAAAACCCTGTAGAGCACAACCTCTATAGGCTAGGAAGCCTCCTTTATCAGAGCAAATCACCACATGTATGGCCACTTGAATGGATGCCCTCACTAGCTACTTTGTTTAGAAGCCATAAACCCCCTACTTGTTGATACAAGAGGTCAGAAGATCAAACTCTGATAGTCGTCCCACATTTTCATGGCTTATGGTAGAGATAACAAAGTATCTTAGGATCTATGCATCTTAAGGACTTGGAACTTGGTGTGCCTGAGAAGTGAGTGCAGTGTAAGGGCAAGCCCATGCCCCAAGTTCCTAGAGCTATACACCATAAGTAGGTGCGGCTGGGTTAAACCAAGTGGGAACTCAACAAGTATTGTCCTTGCCTCACCATAGGTTGTGCATTATTGTTTATTTTTACAACAAAACCTTTGGACATTGTATGCACTTGTTTGAAATGTTTGTATCACTTTCCATAGAAAACTATCATGGACATAACCCAAACATTTGAAAAAACAAACCATTGAAACTTCAGAACACATCAAATACATCATTTAACCTCTAAAGCCCAAAACATCACATCCCAAGCCCAAAATTTGCATAAAACCACCACTGTCCTATATTAGTGCCCAAACCTCCAGATTAACGCTTAATCCTCTACATCAGTACCTAAACCTTTGCATCAGCACCCAAACCTCCACATCAGCACCCAATCATCTACATCAGCACCCAAACCTCTGCATCAATACCCAAATGTCCACATCAGCGCCTAATCCTCCAAATCAGTACCCAATCCACTACAGCAACGCCCAACACTCTGTATCAATGCCTAATCCTCTGAATCAACACCCAGTCATCTGCATTAGTGTCCATTGACAAAACAATTGGAAAACTCAAGACTTTGTACTTTAAGGTGTCAACATTTCATGTCACCTCATCCATATCTTCATCCATTTGTCCTTGTTAGCTTATGATCCAATCCTAATCATTGATCATCATCATTGTCATCATCCTCATTAATTTATAGGTTATCCAAGTCACCCATCGTCAGTTATGTTGCACTAGCACCAAGGGCTTGGAGCCCATGTATATACTTGCACATTTTTGGTGTGATGTTTTTGATTTTCATTAGGAAGGCGCGGGATTGATGCAAGCGTAGGTTCATTTGATAGCATATCAAGTGATTTATGCATATACAAAGTGGATCCATTGGAGTGAGAGAGCTAATTGGCAAAGCATTAAGAAGTTATATCGATAGCCAGTGTCCCACCGATGAAACGGTATATCGGTGGAGGACAAAGTAGGTCTCGCCGATGAAGACAATTATCAGCGTGCATATCGGGAGAAGGTATGGAAGTATGGCTGACCATAGGAGGTCTTGCCGATGGCGAAGTGGATATGAGGCATATCGGCGTGAGATGGAAATTGGTGAACAAAAGGAAAGTTACACCGATAGGATAAGTCTAGCCGATGATCCTATCCATCAGAGAGAGTAGGCGCATTGGTGGAATGGTGAAAGGTTTCACCAATGTTGAAAGTCACACTGATAAGTGTGAAGGGAAGACTCATCGTGGAGAAGATGGGTATCGGCAGAAGAAGATTGGAGTTTGTCGATGGTGTTTGTCACACCGATGACAGTCAGCGAAAGTAAACTAAGTCAAAACTATGTTGGGCTCATCAGCAGGAAGTAAGCTATCGGGGGAATGAGATGTGAGGATGCTGATAGGCATTATTTCACCGATGATAGTCAGCAATGAAAACCACAGTAAGTAGACTATCGGTTATTTGTAAAAGTGATCAGGCTATCACCCTAACTGTATGCCAAGGTGTTAGGCTGATGGAATAGCCAGGAACAACACCAATGTAGGAAACCCTAACTATCTGATAACGGACAAGGGTAAAATTTATAAAAAGGCTAGATTCATTTTGTGAAGGGGTTGGAAGCCTGAGATGCTATGAATGTAATAAGCACTTCCATAGCAATAAAGAAAACTTGGATTGTCTGATTCATTTGTGAAATTCTGTAGAGTGTACATATTTTGGTCTAAAACAAAGAGGTTTTCTTTCCTGTTATTTTTGTTTCTATTTGTATATAATGGCTATGGTTTGATGTCTTCACATATCCTCTGTACAGTCATGGGAGGGCATCAAGCAGAGTCTCTTTTTTTGTTTTTCCTTCTATTGTAGTGAATGGAATGCTAGGAGAGGCCATGTGAACTTGCCCTAGGTGAGCTTTACCATAGCCCGGCTAGGCATGCAAGTTGCAGTCTAAAAGAGATAGGGGTGAAAACAGAGTAGGATGATTTTGAGTACCAAGCAATTAGAACCCTATAGCTACTTGGAAGGGTATGGTGGCTAAAATCAAAGAATTATACATGCCTGGAGATTATGAAGTCCAGTTGTACAAGAAACAACAAAATTTGAGACAGAGAATTAGATGTCAATGCATACACTGAGGAGTTTCAAAAACTATGCCTGAGGTCGAAGGTGATGGAAGATGAAAATGTAAAAGTAGCAAGATATCTCAATGGTTTGAGGTGGAGTATTCAAGAGGAAATCAGCTTATTCAGCCCTACAACAGTTCATCAAAGCTATCAGCTAGCACTCAAGGTAGAGGAGAAGGGTAAGAAGAAACAAGAGTCAAGCAGCAAGTTAAGAGGAAGAGGTAGCGACAACAGAGGAAGAGGAAGTTATGGTGGTAGGAACACTAATCAAAGGCCCCAAGGCGAATCCAAGCTCACAGAGTAGAGTGGAGAGACTAGTAGTAGAGGAAACTACCGAGGAAGGGAATCTAATAGAGGGAGATCAGGAGGATTAGGTAGAGGATCCTACTTTGCCACTATGAAATGCTACAATTATGGTCAGTTGGGCCATCCAGCATATAGGTGTCCTTATAAGGGCACATCTTCTTCTCAAGGAGTTGATAAAAGAAATCATTATGTACAAGATGATGCTTCAAGCAACAAATCACCTAAAGTTAGTCTAGCCTCAAAAGTGGGAGAGAACATCATGGTCAGGAGAACCTTGATCAAAGAACTAGTGAAAGCTGAACCAAGCCAAAGGAGAGCATCATTCAGAATCAGATGCAAGATTATGAATAAGGTATGTTAAGTAATTATAGACTCAGGGTCTACTGATAACATAGTGTCTAATGAAGTAGTTAGAAAATTAAATTTGCAAAGAATACCTCATTCAAATCCATATAGAGTCACATGGTTAAATAAAGGTCAGCATGTGATAGTCAATGAGCAAGCTTGGGTAGAGTTTGGTATAGGTGGATACAAAGGCAAGGTACTCTGTGATATCCTACCCATGGATGCATGTCATCTCTTATTGGGCAGACCATGGCAGTATGACTGAAAGGCCATACATGATGGTGAGAAGAATGCATATTCTTTTCAAAAAGATGGTGTCACCTATAAAATTCAATTTTTGGAAGATGAAGGAGCAAATAAGACTAAGAGTCCTAGTATCTTAGTTGTGAATGGTAAAATTTTTTTGAACACTCTTAAGGAGGATGGTATTGGTTATGCTATCATAGTGAAGCCTAAGGAGGAGCAAAAAGACAAAAAGGTAGTGATCCCAAAAGAGGTGCAGACTATACTAGAACAGTATAAGGACATCATTAGTGATGGAACACCAGCAACACTACCTCCACAAAGAACTATTAGTCATCAGATAGATCTCATTCTAGGAGCATCTTTGCCTAACAAGGCTCCTTAAAAGATGACTCCAAATCAACAAAAGGAAATAGCTAGACAAGTACAAGAATTGCTTGACCAGGGGTTGGTTAGGAAAAGCATAAGTCCTTGTGCAGTGCCTACAGTGTTGGCACCAAAGAAAGGAGGAACATGGAGACTATGCACAGACTCCAGAGCTATCAATAAGATCACCATAAGGTACAAATTTCCAATTCCCAGAATTGAAGATCTTATGGACTATTTAGGAGGGGCTAAATACTTCACTAAGATAGACCTGAAAAGTGGCTATCACCATATCAGAATCAAGGAAGATGATGAATGGAAAAAAGCCTTCAAAACCACATAAGGACTATATGAATGGCTTGTTATGCCATTTGGTTTATCAAATGCTCCGAGCACATTCATGAGGCTCATGAATGAAGTCCTTAAGGATTATATGGGTAAATCTGTAGTTGTTTATCTAGATAACATCTTGATTTTTAGTCAAACTAAAAAAGAGCATCTTGAACATGTAAATACGGTTTTGAAAAAGTTACATGATGAACAACTAACCATAAATTTGGAGAAGTGTGACTTCATGAAGCAAGAATTAGTATACCTTGGTTTTGTGTTGTCTAGAGGAGAATTGAAGATGGACAAGTCAAAGGTAGAAGCCATATTGAATTGGCCTACTCCCAGAGCAGCAACTGAGGTGAGAAGTTTTCATGGCTTAGCTCAATTTTATAGAAAATTCATAAAGAATTTAAGTGCTATTTGTGCACCCATGATTGATACAATCAAAGGTGGGATGAAAACAAAGTTTCAATGGACACAATCAGCTGGTAAGAGTTTTGAGTTGTTGAAGAAAGAAGTTGCCACACAGCTAGTGTTAGTGCTACCTAGTTTTGATAAGTTATTCACTTTAGAATGTGATGCTAGCAATATTGCAATAGGTATAGTACTCAGCCAAGAGAATAGACCAGTAGCCTTTTTCAGTGAGAGGCTAAATGAAGTAAAGAGTAGATACTCTTCATATGACTTGGAGCTCTATGCTCTAGTCCAAGCACTTAGAAAATGGAGGCATTATCTCCTACCTAAGGAATTTGTTGTATATACAGACAATCAAGCTTTGAGTTTTCTGAACTCACAAGATAAGTTGAACCATAGGCATATCAAGTTGATGGAGTACTTGCAGTCTTACACATTCACAATTAAGCATAAAAAGGGACAGCTCAACAAGGTAGCAGATGCTTTAAGAAGGAGGCTGCTCACAATACAAGAAGTGCAATTAAGAAGCATAGGAATGGAAGAGTTTAGAGCCCTTTACAACGAGGATGAAGATTTTGCTGAAGCATACAAGGTATGTCAAGACTTTGAAAATCACTTTCATAGTGAATTTGCAGATTACACTTTGCAATAGGGATTGATGTTCAAAGGTGGACAGTTGTGTGTACCAAAAGGATCCATGAGAGAAAATCTCATACAGGAGAAACATAATGGTAGTTTGAGTGGACATTTTGGTCTGAATAAAACATTGGAGTTAGTCCAGAGGTTCTACTATTGGCCGAAGATGCACAAAGATGTCAGAAAGTATGTGGAGCAGTGTATCATCTATTAGAAGGCCAAGGGAACTGCTTCAAATGTTGGACTATATCAACCATTACCAATTCCTTCCAGACCATGGGATTGTGTAAGTATGGATTTTGTAGTTGGTCTACGAAAGACTAAGACTGGTTTTGATAGTATTTTTGTAGTTGTTGATAGATTCAACAAGATGAGTCATTTCATTCCCTGTAAGGTGACTCATGATGCCAGTCATATAGCTCATTTGTTTTGCAAAGAGGTCATAAGGATTCATGGACTACTAGCAAGCATCGTGTCTGATAGAGATGCTAAGTTCATGTGACATTTCTGGAAAACTCTATGGCAGAGGCTAGGGACAAATCTGTCTTTTGGATCAGCCTATCATCCACAGATAGATGGCGAAATAGAAGTGGTGAATAGGACATTGGGCAACTTGTTAAGGTGTTTGACAAAAGAATATGGATAGAGTTGGGATCAAGTCATTTATCAGGCAGAATTTGCCTATAATGACAGTGTGAATAGGACTACTGGCAAAAGTCCATTTGAGATAGTGTATGGAATGCATCCTCGAGGTGTATGTCAACTCTGACATCTTGGAGACATGGAATACAGGAGTGGTCATGTAGAGGATTTTGCACAATCTATGAAGGAGATACATGAACAGGTAAAGAAGACATTGATGAAAAATACCTAGAAAATCAAAGATAGGGTAGATGCACACAAGAAGGATGTTCAGTTTGAAGTTGGTGATTTAGTCATGGTACATTTGAACAAATCCAGATTGCAGAAAGGGATGCCAACTAAACTGCAGTTGAGACGGATTGGTCCTTCCAGAATTCTGAACAAGTATGGCAACAATGCCTATAGGATTGATTTGCCAGCAGACTTGGCAATTTCACCAGTGTTCAATGTTCAAGACTTGGTGCCATATAAAGGTCCTCATCCAGCAGCAAGGGAATCTGCATAGACAGTGAATGATGTGACCTTGCCACCAAAACTCAAACCACAGACTGAGAGAATTCTGGATTCTCGAGTGCAGAAATAGACCAGACATGGTGTGTATATGGAGCATCTAATCAAGTGGAAACAATTACCAAAAGCAGAGGCTACCTGGATTGTAGAGTCTGAGTTCAAGAAATAGGGCATTGATTTTGCCTTGTTGTCACTAGAGGTGACTTGACTTTTTCCACACAGGGGGAGTATGGTGCAGGAGCACCAAGGGCTTGGAGCCCATGTATATACTTGCACATTTTTGGTGTGATGTTTTTGATTTTCATTAGGAAGGCACAGGACTGATGCAAGCGTAAGTTCATTTGATAGCATATCAAGTGATTTATGCATATACAAAGTGGATCCATCAGAGTGAGAGAGCTCATCGGCGAAGCATTAAGAAGTTATATCGATAGCCAGTGTCCCACCGATAAAACAATATATCGGTGGAGGACAAAGTAGGTCTCACCGACGAAGATAATTATTGGCGTGCATATCAGGAGAAGGTATGGAAGTATGGCCAATGATAGGAGGTCTCGCCGATGGTGAAGTGGATATGAGGCATATCAGCGTGAGATGGAGATCGGTGAACAAAAGGAAAGTTACACCGATAGGATAAGTCTGGCCGATGATCCTATCCATCAAAGAGAGTGGGCACATCAGTGGAATGGTGAAAGGTTTCACCGATGTTGAAAGTCACACCGACAAGTGTGAAGGGAAGACTCATCGAGGAGAAGATGGGTATCGGTAGAAGAAGATTGGAGTTTGCCAATGGTTTTTGTCACATTGATGATAGTCAATGAAAGTAAACTAAGTCAAAACTATGTTGGGCTCATTGGCAGGAAGTAAGCTATCGAGGGAACAAGATGTGAGGATGCCAATAGGCATTGTTTCACCGATGATAGTCAACAAAGCAAACCACAGTAAGTAGACTATCAGTTATTTGTAAAAGGGATTGGGCTATCACCCTAACTGTATGCCAAGGTGTTGGGCTGATGGAACAGCTAGGAACAACACCAATGTAGGAAACCCTAACTATTTGATAACAGACAAGGGTAAAATTTATAAAAAGGCCAGATTCATTTTGTGAAGGGGTTGGAAGCCTAAGATGCTGTGAATGTAATAAGCACTTCCATAGCAATAAAGAAAACTTGGATTGTCTGATTCATTTGTGAAATTCTGTAGGGTGTACATATTTTGGTCTAAAACAAAGAGGTTTTCTTTCCTGTTATTTTTTTTTCTGTTTGTATATAATGGCTTTGGTTTGATGTCTTTGCATATCCTCTATACAGTCATGGGAGGGCATCAAGCAGAGTCTCTTTTTTTTAATTTTTCCTTCTATTGTAGTGAATGGAATGCTAGAGAGAGGCCATGTGAACTTGCCCTAGGTGAGCTTTACCATATCCCAGCTAGGCATGCAAGTTGCAATCTAAAAGAGACAGGGGTGAAAATAGAGTAGGATGATTTTGAGTACCAAGTAATTAGAACCCTAGACCCAGAGAGGAGGGCTAATAACGGACTCAAGAAGGCTATAAGCCTTGGGAATTGAGAATCTTGGAAGCAGAGAGGACAAAGAAGAATGTCCCACACCAAGAATGTAGTGTCTGTATCGGGAACAATAGACAAATAGGTCTTTCACCTCTGTAATAGACTGTTTAGGTTGAATTAGGCATTTTGGGGTAGAAAATGTCTATGAGCACTTGAATTGGTAGGGAGACTTGGGATTGACATAGGTCTTGAAGTGTTTTGTCAAGATAGAGTGACTAAACCAATAGGCCTCCCCATCAAATTAAGACTAGTCTAGCATCATCCTTGTAATAATCAATATTGGTCCATAATCCACTCTTAGTCAAATCTTTGATTGACCATCCACTATCATCTCTAATTGATCCCACCATCCCTAATCAATCTTTGTCAATCCAAATAATCAATCAACATCCTCAAATCGAACTAATCGTCATCCCTATCCATAATCGATCCTTCTCCAAATCCGTCAAATCAATCCAAACCACATCCAAATCCTAAGGTTAAAACTCTAGATCAAAATTATCCTTTTGTTTGTATTAGGCTTGAGACTTCGTTCATCTTGAGGTTAGTATAAACTAAGAATCATTGACCCCCTTAGATAAATTAGCTTAGGAATCTAGACGACTCCTAAGTTAGTGGATTCCAAGAAATCTCGTTTTGCTTGGTGCATCTTATCTACCCCAAGTAAAATAATCCTATTGTCCTCTTGCTTAGGCTCTTTGTCTACCCTAAGTATATAGGATAACCATCGACCTTTAATCATCTTGATCTAGATTTTTGAACCTATCTTCATCATCTCATCATTGGTACCTCATCATCCAAATCCAACCCAAATGCATCTTTTATGCCTCCCATCACACGATCACAAGCTAAGAAAATGGATGCTCATTACCAACCCCTCTCTCCTAGTGGATCTACCACAAGCAAGATGGAAGAATATGTCAACCAACCTAAAAATGGAGGAAGTATAAACTCATCCTCATCAAACATATTCCCCCACCTTTGTTGAGTTCCTTAATGAAAAGGGGTTACACGACAAATTTGACCAATTCATTGACAACCAAAAGGATGAATTTCTTCAACATCTCATTGAACATGGCACACGCCTCCCATATTTATATGGCCATAACAAACTCAAAACCATATTTCATGAAATACCACCAACACCCATCTGTGATCAACCATGGGGACGTGTCCCTAATCCTAATGAACTCATTTATGACAACTCGTGGGCTAGTTTTGCTTCCAATACCACCACTATTCACACCTTGGGACAAGAATGAGGGCTATAAATGTTTCACAACCACAAGCATCCAACCCCCCATTGGGTTACCTTATGACATGCTACCCTCTGATGTGACCATTTTTGGGGTAGCTTCTAACGTCACCATCACCGCCATACCATGATTGTACCACAACCTCTCCCTCCACTAAACATTCCACCAAGGTCAATCATCACACAAATGGTGGTACCACCCACAACTTGAACACCCATTGTGAATCCACTCAACCAACCACAAAACCCATTGACAAGCTATGCCAATCCCACACACACATATCAATCTTCCACGCATCAACAACCTCGCCATAGGTCATTGGTGCAACCTCCTTATGACATGGTCCAACAACAACCACCACCCCAAAATCATCAATAGAAACATCATATTTTTCCATTGCCTAGGGTTTAGGCTTGGTTGGAGGAGTTTGTGCCACCATTGGAGGGATTGCTGAAACAACATTTTTGCAATCAGATTTCATATCAAACCTTTGCAGTCATATCAGATTGGTGAATTAAGGTTTTGGATAGCATATTCTTCATTGATTTGATACATATCTCCATTCTAGGGTTAGAAACTACCTTGGGAGTCCATCACCTCATCATTGAAGGAGTTTGTGGCTAGTTTGGAGTCGATTCATCATCTACAAATTCATATTAGATCTCATTGTGGACAACAGTTCTATAAAAATTAGTCATCTATTTGTCATGTATGATCTCATATTGTATTAATAGTAAGTGTAATCAAATTGGGTATGTTGTAAACACCCTTCTTATTCAAATATTTAATTTGGAATAAGAATACATTTCTGATCTGAGTTATATCAGACCTAATTTTATTGTAATCAGTCATCTTGTTTTGGGAAATAAAGTTATATTTGAAGTGGGATAATCTTGCTATACATTTGGGTACATTTGTTTTATGTTTGTTTGTCAAAATTGTATTGAAAACATTAAAACAAACACACAACATCAGTATATCAGATTCAGATCAAAATTTAGAAGGTTTGAAAACATTATTTTCAAGGAATCAAAACTAAACTTTTGGGTCAAATTTAGCAAGGATTCATACACTGGTATCAGAGCAGTGTATCTTGCACGTCTAGAGGGTAGGATTTCATTTACAAATTAGTATGTTTTAGTTACATATGGCAAGGTGTAAAAAGGTTGCAACAATGAGTAGAGGTGGTTTAGGTTCATCAAGGAAGGATGGACAAGATAGTTTGACTCCAAATGATTGACTTATGAAAGAATTTATGAATGATATGAATAATTTAGTCAAGAGTCAACAACAAATGATGGACACTTATATGCAATACCAGAGGAAATTCATGATAGCCATTGAGTTACTTGCATAACAAGAAGAAGAAAAGAAGAGCAAAACTTAGTTGGGCAAAGAAGATTCACTTCATGCATCCACAATTAAGGAGTACATGCATCATGATGCTAATGACAAGATTAGAAGGCATGATGATATGGAATTGAGTAAATTAGCATCTATTGGATAAACACTTGATGAGGAGCATGCAACAAGGGAGGAAGAGGTACTTGAGGTTCTTGAGGACACTACACAAAGGTATGAGACAAGTTTTGATTTTCTTCAATTTGGAACAACAGTCCCTTTCCTTTACGTAATCATGAAAAAGCAACCCTTACACAAGAAAATGATAGTGGGAAAAATTCTTCCATTGTAGACACTCAAGATTTGAGGACATGAGACATTTATTGTGGATCCAAGCTAGAAGAGGTCTGATTTTGTATACCATGGCATAACAGAGGTAAAGAAGTCACAAGATATGTGTGATGGATGGTTACAAAGAGCTAGGATGGCAAAGTTGTTGCCTGCCCAAGCAAGACACCACCTACAGGAGGTCAAGGAATGTTGCAATCAGCTAGATCATGCAATGCAACAAAGGGAGTCACACCTTAGGTAACTATTTCTTCCAAGGGAAGAATGTTTAGAGGTTGAGCATGCAAGGGATAAGCCTCTTGAGGTGAGCAAGCAAGAGGAACATACTAGAGTGGGATTATAGTGTTTTGGGGTTGTTGCATTCTTTTTGATCATTTTTTGAGTTTCTGAAATAGCATGTACAGTATATTTGAGACATTTTATGAGTCGTACCATTGAGCCACGACAGTTCCAACAAGAGGAACTTCATTCAAAGATTTTACATCAATCAGTTACAGCCATAGCTATTGTATTTATCTCCATCATTTTTTTATTCAAAGTATACTTGGCTATTGCATTTAATCTTTGTTGTTATAGATTTTGTTGTTGTTGACTCTATAATCATTATGTTATAAATGAGATCATTCACCACCAATATACTAAGGAATTATAAGTCTAGAAATACTACTAATAGATTGGAATTTCATTTGATACTATAAAGGATACTGGAAGGTTTGTTGGAAAGATAGTTGTTGTTGCACCAAAAGATTGACTTGTTAATGCCTGATACAACCACTAGAGTTAATGAATCCATGGGAGGTGGTTAAGCCTTGTCACAAATCCAAACATTGTGCTGCACAACACAAGGAGACCAAGGGTGCACACCTTGCAACAGTCCCCATAGTGTGAGCTAGGGATTTAAACCTGTGACCCAGGTTCTGATACCAATTATTGGAAAGATGGTTTCCATTGCACCAAAATATCAACATGTTAATTCCTGATACAACTGCTAGAGTTAATGAATCCACAGGAGGTGGTTAAGCCTTGTCACAAACCCAAGCATTGCACTACACAACACAAGGAGACCAAGAGTGCACATCTTGCAACAATGTTTACCTCCAAATCCTACTTTATTTGCATTTCATTATTAGCCAATTTGGCTTTGATCTAGATTCCATATAATATAGTTTGTCAATTTATCAGACATCAAATCTACTTGTTATCTGCTAATTCAACATTGATTGGATTTGTATATTATAATCTATCATTTTGGCATTAATCAGATCTATTGTGCATTCTTTTGAGTTTGATATTGTTGTGAGCTATATAGCTTGCCACCAATGAGTTGTATTTGTTTGCTTATTTACTACATCCCAACTTTTGAATGCTATCACCTTGCCCACATCAGGATCTTGGTGATCAAAAAGGGCTTGGGTTTGTGTTGATTTTGAAAATTTGGTGAATTTAGGCTAATGGTTTGGTTAGCAAAATAGGATGTCTCATTTCCCTAATGAGGATAAAACAATTAATAAATACAAATGAATACATATTTCAAAAATTATGACTTGCAAGGTGTATGACACACCTAATCCCAACACTATTGCTCTCCACTGGGTAAGATTTTTCTTTCCATCAAATGTAAAATGCCTTAGGCTATCCAAGATGTCTTCTTACTCATATTCAATCCAATTGATATTAGGTTGCAAAATAGGACCTTGAGAAGCTTGAATAGTCATTTATCATGAAATAGTAACTTTCAACAACTTAGGCCCCATAATGGGCACCAAAAACTATTAGCATTTTAATTTTTCCTTTTCAAGATAGCTCCAACTATAACAATATGTGTGGAAATCCTCTCCTGAAATTTGTAAGGGAGGCTCCTAATATAATCTACTCCTAAAGTCTAAAATAAATAAAGTAGATTGTTACTTATGCACACTATAGAAATTATCTTATTATTGCAAGTATGGGCCTAATCAGTATTGTCATTGATGTCAACATACTCCTGTTGCATTGATGATAAGGATTGGATGAGCTGTATGCTAAGAATATTGAGAAAATTGGTCCTATCAAGAACAGAGAAGAATAGTGAACATAGTGAGGCAAAGATCCTAGCTAAGATGAAGATCAAAGGATGTGCATCAAAGGGTTTGTAGATATTCATCTTATGATGATCTAGTAAAGATTTTAGAGGTCCGCATGGTGATCTAAAGAAGTTATCGCCACTTTAGTAAAACCAGTTTTGTCAGACGTTCAAAGGTGACAGAGTGACACAGATAGGTCTGGTGAGATCCAGAAATGAAATATCTTGTTCTGCGGATCTGGTGGAGTGTTTAGGAAGTTAATGTGAATTGACAACTCAATTGGTTCATGGTCTAGAGGTCCACAAGCATCTTTTCCATTATGATAGTTGTGACAGACTGTGTTCTTGAGGTTTCAAATCAAGGAGAGAATGATTTCAGTAAGCAGATGTAGTGTGGATTGAAGTTTGAGCTCACAATTGAAGAATTACTTCTAGATGATGGTGTTCTTCCTAAGCTTGGCAGACCAGATGAGTTACGTATCCTGCGGATGATCTTGAAGATGTTATGTGATGATTGGCGTGTTCCCAAAAGAAGATTGAAGTGTCAGATCTGTGTGGCCAACAGTGTGTTGATCCGTGTGAAGTCTTTTTATAGATTAGTCATGATGTATTTATGTGCTTGCTCTGTAATGTCATGCCGACTTGGATGATTATTCCTAAGTCGATGTCTTATATAAATAAGGAGTTGTAAAGTCATTTCAAGTGTATGGTGTTGAGATGAGAATGTGGTAGAGAAGAGAAGAGCGAAAGGCAGAGTAGAAGTATTGGGCTTAAATGGAACTAACTCAAGCATGGTGAAGATGCTATTCTTCAGTTCAAGTATGTAATACTTATTATTCTATAGATAGTGTGTCTCCTGTAGGTAGTGAGCCTCTTGTGAGCAATGTGCTTGGGCAGTGAGCCCTAATTGGCATGTGACATTTTGTACTTTCTATTCTTCTAACAGAGAATACAATCTTGGGTTAGTCACCACATGGTTTTTCCCTTAACCGGGTTTTCCACATCAAAATCTTGGTGTCTTATGTGTTAATACATTTCTACTCTTGATTTAATGCATTATGTTTCCATGATTGATTTATTATTATGTTGCTGAATTACAAAGTGGATTTACGTGTTTAATTGGAAGAAAGTTTTGGACAACTGATTCACCCCCCCTCTCAGTTGTTTGTCCTGAATCCAACACTTATGAGAGTTTTACATGTAAACAAAATTCTTCAAAACAAACTAGACCTATATTGTTTATCTTGGAGGGAGAAGCACAAGACTAAAAGTACTTATCTCACTACAATTATTTTCCTATTTATGCAAGTGAATAAAAAGATGAACTAAAAATGAAACACTATTAATGGTTAAAGTAGATAACAATGAATTAGTGTTAACAATATGATTTGATTTAACATAAGAAACATTCCACAAATAATACAAAAAATCATATGAGATTCAAGACAACAATTCTTAAAAGCATACAAACCTACTGATTAAGAGAAAAGGACACATGTTTAGCAAAGTTGAATGAAAACTTATGTAGCATAACTCTAAAACAAAACTCTCATTATTTTTCTATGTGCTTGAGGAAGTTATTTATAAACTCTCTAAGAGAAGCTTCTAAAGAAAATAATAATTTAAAATTCTACCTTAAAGCTGCTTTAAAACAACCCTAATCCATATTCTCTATAAAAGAGGCAATCAAACACTTTAGCAACTTGAAATTGGTTGTCATCTACTTTAAATATAATTCCTTCTTCAAAACGGTTGCCTATATCAAAGAAGGGTTGAGATTCAATGCATTTTTTGTGCTTTGCAACACTTTGTTTTGGCACTAATTTCTTAGTTGAGCAACTTGTTTCTAAATGGTAGACCTCTTAGATGGCTTTGCCATCGTGAAAGTGTGCCATAGTACTACTTGTAACCCTTTTTCATATTTGGCAGAGACCACTGAGGAAATTGCCATGCTATGTGCTAATTTCAATTGGCAATGCCACTTGGAAAGTTTGCTTTATGACCCTGGCACTATTTTATGAAGTCTTAGATAGCCTAGTCACCATTTTAAAGTGGAGATGTCACATGAGAAACACAACATAACTTAAGTGTTCAAGTTCTTTTTATAAGTCATTCTTTTACCATTTTATTGATAGTAGGGTTGCTCTTTTGATGTGGCATTACCATGCCAAAAGTGCGCCTTCTTTTTAAGTTTCAATTGAATTTTTTTTATTGTGACTTTGTGATCACTTAGCCACTTAAGTCTTCATTCCTTATTGGCATTACCACTGAAAAGATGCAACTTTCATGCTTATTATTTATTTCATTTTCTTTTGTTGTACTTTCAGCACTGCATTGCTAATTGAATTGTATTTTTAGGATGGGAATACCAAGGACAAAGTGCAACCTCATTTTAAAACTTGCACTCATATGTGTTGGTCCCATGAACACATATAATATGTTGGCACTCTCACTTGTCATAAGTAATCTTGTGATGTATATTTTTAATTGTCAGTGATGTGATGAGTTTGTGAGTTGTCACACACATTTGAAAAGTGTTGTTTGAACTCTACACCCACACCACAATACATTTTTCTCAACATTGTCAAGTTCAAAAGAAGACATCACCATAGAAACCATCTATGACACTCATACATTGTAGCTAACACCTTAGCTATAGATCCTTGCATTAGGCACTTTGTTACTAAGTAATAAAAACAGCCATTGCAAGCATATGTGTTCATTTAGATGGTGCTATTATATGTGTTGTGCTCAAATATATTTATATGAGTTTGTGTATATGCCTCTAACTTTAACTACCATCCCTTTCTAAACATGAACCCAAGAATACAATAGGAGGACCAACTATAAGATTGTAACTCTCATGCAAGATTTAGGATTTTCAAAATCATTTCCCTATAGTTATGGGTTGAGCACATTTAAAAGCATAAGATTGTAGGTTGTTAGTTGATATTGTGACTTCATTACCTTTTGGTAATTTTTAATCATATCATAATTTTTAATCATCTAAAAATTATAAAATCACTTTTTAATTAACACTAAATCACTACATTTTGATAGTTTTTAATCATCTAAAAATTATAAAAGCATAAGATTGCAAGTTCTTAGCTGATATTGTGACTTCATTACCTTTTGATAATTTTTTGGACTATGCACCCTTGAGTAAAAACATCTCTAGAGAATAGGTGCATAGTCCAAAAATAAGATAATGGAATACACATTTCTTCAAAGATAAATAATAACTATATTCCTTTCCTTTCATTCAATTTTGACACAATATTGTTAGTAAAATAATTATAGCACTTTTTCACAAAAACAATATGTGATTTGAGCAATTATTGAAATGTTCTGGTTTTGAGTGTAAGGTTCAACTTTTTCCTTGTTGCTTGTAATTTCTATGAAGAAACTTCTCTAACTTATTTACTTATGCCATATTCAAGTCATTTTAATCAATATTATAATTAATAGTTCACTTAAATTTATATTATAACCTAAGAAACAAGAAATCCATACCATTTAGAGGCTGCATTTGGTTGGCTTTAAACTATGTCAATTATTTTAATATTTCTACAATAATGAACTTGACATGCAACCATACAGCTTAGGATGTTGACATCCAGTACCCTTTATGATTCTCATCACTATAGCTTCATTTGACAAGCCATAAATTATTGGTCCATATTTTCCTTTTTAGTGATCGGTCATAGTGCACATGGCATTTGGTGTACATTTTACTACTAAGATTCCCTTATCTTCTATCAGTAATTCTGACTCTGGTGAATTATGTTGTTTAAGTGTTAACTATTAGACTTTCTAACAATGTTTGTGTTCCATGCTCACTCAAAATAAATAATATTTAACTACAAAATAGACAATGTTTTAATTCTTTTGTCTTGTTTGTTTTTTGATTTTGAAATTATGCAAAATATAAGCCTAGTTTGCTAATATTGCATATAGTCATCTTTGCAGTCTTCTTGTGATTGTGGCTTATTTGTACATTTGTACTTTGCGTGATATATGGGAATGCCATTATTAACAAAAATTGTCTGGAAATATTGTTTGATATTCTTTGTAGTTGGATATTTACAATGGTTCTCTAGTTTTATAGTATATATGATTGACAGGGGGACTAAGAAATGTTGAAAATCCATGTTTTTCATGATTTAGAATTGTTCTCATAGTTTTGGGCTTTCTTTATTAATGACTTTTATCATACAATTATGTCACAAGTGTTTTTAAAAATATGCCATGTGTGGTCTAAAAAGGGTGTTTGTGTTTATAGCCCTTTTGCCTTAATCGAATCATCACTAAATTTGTTTCTATAATCTATTGTCTACAATAGTCTATCCTTTGGTTTTAGCATGTTTATATTCATGACGTGTACTCCCAAAAGTTTTCTCATGTTTATTATTTGTTACAGTAGCTTACAATCTACAAGAACATTTATAGCTTTGGTTGCTTTCTCTCATAATTGTATAACTAAGTAATATCATCCTGCAATTCAGAATGTAGCTGAAATTTTAGTAATTTTTCCTTTGTTCAGGTATCACACCATTTGCAAACCTTTATCATTATGATTTACTAGCCAGACCTAAAAAATCCTTTGAAGTGTGATTAAGCCTCAAAGTAGGGAAATTTTCTATGCAATTTGTCTTCTTTTGAGATCTATCAGCTCATCTTGTATCATGGATAATTCAATTTTCTTTTCAAAACTTTGAATCTCAAATTTATGTCCCTATTATTTTCCTATTATGTTTAGAAAAGAATATGTACAAAACATAGAATTCTACTTCAAAACATTTGGTGGCAATGGAAAATATATTTTTATATTTCTGGAAGTTGATTCCATATTGCCCTAGTTCCTTTCAGATAAAAGGTGGGTGTGGGTTGGGTTCTTAAGCAGGACAAGTATACTGATCTGCTATTTAAAAATTGTAAATATGGGTATTAGCCATTTGTGTTTGTGTTTATGGTGCTTCTAGACCCTGGTGTTGCCATGTTTCTCTACAAAGTAGAACAGATGACCCTGGAAAAATAGTTTGATAGCTTGGGAAATTTGAACAAGTTGTATTGGTGTGTTTCACTTGTTTGAAATTTTCATAAGTATTGTTATTATATATTTGTTATACCTCAAAGAGATGGAGATTGCTCTATGGTCATTCAATGACTCAACTTTAATCTTAGTAGGCTTTTATTATTATGCATATCAGGTAATTTTAGTGGACTTCAATTTCCATCGAGCTGCTATTGAGGCTGCTAAATTGGTATGGAAGAAGGGTCTAGTCCAAAATATTGGACTCTACCATGACACTAGTGGAAATACTTGCACATTTATTGCCCTTTACTATATGACAAAGATAAACTATATCTTCAGTGATCAAAAACATTTATTGTCTTGCTATAAATTAACACAATGGGTCTCAGTGTATTTGGTTAGATGCATGGTAGAGATCATGATGAGCACACACTTATACTGGGGGCAAATCCTTATAAGCCAATCTTTTACTTTTTCAAAAACTAATCAACCACAATAAGAACAAGCATGCAAGATCTAACAATTAAGAACACAAGATTTATGTGGAAATCCTTTTGGGATAAAACCATGGAAAAATATTACTTATATAACATTATCTTACAAACTTTGTACACACCAACCTATAAAAGACACCAATCCCCATTAATCTTTGTAGGTACCAACCCACTAGAGACACCAATTCCCTTTAATCTTTGTTGGCACCAACCCACTGGAGACACCAATACCTACAACTGAGCACCAACCTAGCAGGAGACACCAATCTCTTCTATATGAGGCACCAACCTTTAACTCAACAAAGTCTTGTCTTCTAGAGAATAAACCTCCTTCAACTACCTTAAATAATATTCTAATATTTTTTCTCCTCAAATATTCATGTGTTTATATGATATATCTTCTTACACACCACACACTTCCCTCCTCTACTTATTTGATCTTCGCATATCTCACATCTTCATCCTTACATAGGATTGATATTACATTTTATTTTCCTTCATAGATCAACTTGTATCATGTATTTTGTACCCTCATTCTTCTTTGCAGATCTACATAAAAATGACAATACATTATGCTTTTGTTAACATTCTTTATACTTTCCATAAATTTAATTGTTGCCTTCTTACTACTTCATAATCACTGTCTTGAACCAAATATAACCACCTTATGAAATGTAACATTGCCCATTCATAATCGCTGCCTATAAATTCTAAATGATCTCTACTCCATTATAATTGTTGCTTTTCATATTTAATAATTATTGCCTCTACATCACTTCATTTAATCGTTGCTCTTCATATTTAGTAATTACTTCCCCTACATCACTCTATTTAATCATTGCACTTAGTATACTTTACATTGGGTGATTTATATGTATAAATGTGTCTCTTTATCAAGAGGATCGACTCCTTCAAATGGGACGATTTGTCCAAAAGGAATTCAGCCACTTATTAATAACAAATCTACACTAAAATATAACAAATGTCTCTCTCAAATAGTTGGCCAGTATGTAAGTTTTATTGTCATTATGAATATGTTTTGGGTGGGCTAGCAAACAATACATTTCTCTTTCATAGTCGGCCATCTTAAACTTGTCTTTCATATATGTTAACAATCCTCATTAGCGATTTCTCAAGACATTGACATCAATGACAATTAATCTAATAGTCTCATCCATACACCTTAGACATCAATGATAATATTTCAAACAGATCATCCATATTCTTATTTTGAAGTCTTGGGGGACACAGCAAACTTCTAGTTTCGTATGGTGAAACCTAATGATGCAAGGTTTTTGGTTTTGAGTTGCTAAAACTAATCTTGTATATTTGACAAATGAGTATGCTGTCAATCGCATATATTACATTGTTATGTTTTGTTTGTATGTTTGTATCCAACTATGTATTATTCACATGTTGGCTTGTGGGTAGTCATTAAGAGCTAGTTATAAGTAGTTGTCGATGGTTGTGTTGTATTTGGTAACCATCAGGCTCTTTAAAAATGCTTCTCGTAGTTAAGGAAGGTAGTTTAATTGTATACACATTCCTCCCTAGTCTACATTTGAATAGCTTAAGAACCACCCTAATGTAAAGTATTCATTAGCTTCATCTACAATTATCTGTTATGTATTATTATATTCTATTTATATTGCAATTGGTAGCATTAGACATTTCGTGTCATTGCCTATAATGAAGCTAGGTTAGATTCATAAAGAACTAAGTGAACTTGTGAGTAACTATTGACAACTACACTAAAGAGTGATGAAATTAATGCCCTCAACATTGAACACAGGCTGGAGAAGATCAAAGCATACTTAGAAGGTAGATCATGAATTCAAACAATTCCTCCAATTGGTAGAACAACAAGAACGAAGGAGGAGGCCAAACGAAGCAACCGACTATAGAAATCCATTAGTCCAAGTGAAAGTTGAAGCTGAAGTTGGAGTTGAAGCATAAGTTACAGCTACTACCAGGTGTGCAAATGTAATAACATTCATCCAGCTATGTACAACAATCTATATTGTATGCAGGAAGAGTGGATAAAATATTTCTAGACATCTTCCCCTCCTAGAAGAAGTTTGTGTGTATCTTGTAGACCAAGTTCGGTCCAAGGAATCAATAGATCCTTCTCTATGTGAGGAAAGTCTTTTTCTTGAGACAAAGTTCAAATACTTCTTCATAGATAGAGAGAGCAAAGCATATGAAAGTAATCTTTAAGGCATCAAAGATTTGTTAATGAAAAATTGAACAGTGTCAAAAACACCATGGTGAAGGATTAGAGTGGAGAAAAGAGAAATTGAGGGCAATATGAGTGTGTGGAATGCTTGTTAGCTATATACTTGGTATGCCTTGAAATTGCAATTTTAAAAAATATGGTGCCCCCTTTAGTGCTTTGGCCTAGCCTTGCCCATTATTGATTAAAATTTTTAGAATTGATGAATAGGCTCCCTTGATCACAAGTGTGCTTGGTGTCATGCTTTGCCTCCCCTTATACTTCAATCATGTGCCCAAGTTACAAAAAATCCAAGAATTTATAAGTATTCAGCTATTTGTGTTTGTACCTGTTGTATAGAATAAAGACAAATATGTTGGAAAATTTCAATTCTTTAATGCAATGGTTTAACATCAAAGATTCACTATCAAACCATGATACCAATTGGTGAGATACAAGTCTTAGACTACTACAATATGGAAATCTAGAAATTGTATGCAAATATGAAATTAGGTGTTCTTAATCTTGGAATTACCATGAAGAGATTTAATGGATTCAAATCAAAAAATATAAAATTAGTAAACACCATTATTGCATCACATAACACAGGATTTATGTAGAGAAACTCTTACAAGAAAAAACTCCACCAAGAAGAGAGGCCAAGCATGTATTAACTTTGAAAACAAAATTAAAATACAATCATACTTCCATTCTCCTATTTGCCTCCAATCTAAAAGTACTTGTGTACTTGTGAACAATATCAACACATCTAACTCTCTATCCCATTCTTGCAACCTCTCCAACTCGTGTATTGCATTCGTCTCTCTTCCTCACATTTTGAAAGTAAGCTAGGTGTGCAAAAATCACTTCCTACACTAGTCTAATGAAGGCAGGAGACTGCAAATTCAATTTTATCCTTACTACTATAGCAATGTTAAACCACTAACAGAGATATGGTAGCAAACACATAAACAAGAAAGTGAGACAGAAGAAGAGAGACACAAGATATACGTGGGGAATTTAACCCTTATCGGGTGAAAAACCCCACACTCCAAAACTTGCACAATGTATTATCAAAACTGAAATGGTTTACAATACACTTGCAATGCAAGCTCTTAGGAGTCTTTGACACTTGTATATGGAGGCAAACTGATAGCATAATAGTACCTATCAAACCTGTAATACATCTCCTCTTCCAAGCCCCTGTTTATAAAGAATATACAAGGTAGAAATGGCTCCACATATGGATGGGCATCCAACATGGCCTCATGGCCCAAAACCCATGCCTATGGACACTTGTTCAACTCTGTAGGATGCTCCTGACACTTGTCGAGTCACCCCATCCTAAGGAGGTTACCTATTTCCAAAATGGGCTATGACAGATGCTCTTACGACTCTTACAACCATCATAGAATCTGTCATAGCTATCATAAGTTACAGTTGTAAGAAAATCTGTCATACACAGGCTATAAATAGTATATTCTCTTACAACATGTCATAGTCCACCTTGGAGCACCTAAATATGCCTTTTTCAAAGATGTTCTTCGACACATGTCTTCACATGTCATAGAATTTCCTATTTCTAACTCTTACATGTCATAACTTCATCATAGGAATCTGTCATGACCTTTACGGTCAATATTCCCTTACATAACATCTAAGATGCTGACACATGGAAAAATATTCCTACCACTAAGTGGGATGCCTATCACCTCATGTGAGGACAAAAATACATGTGGTCATATGCCATGTAGGATGAAACATCATCGTGCCAACTCCCACAATATGACAACATAGGATTTGCATCCAAATAATACAATTGGCAATAAATTCAATGTAAAAATACAAGGAATTAGCAAGGTTGAGACACCTTAATTCCCAACATTCTCCCACTTGTCGAACACCTTGTAACAACTAATAGATTTAACAGGATTTAATTGCTATAGGCTGAGAGGCCGATAGACTCCGAACACCATCTAAACTTCTCTATGCCCACTGGTTTCATCAATGCATCTGTAACATTCTTTAAAGTATCTACCTTCTCTAAATTTACCTTCCCATCTTCTACCATGTCTCACATGAAGTGAAACTAAACATCAATATGTTTTGTTCTAGCATGGAAAGTTAGATTCTTCACAAGGCAAATCGCACTCTAACTGTCACAACTAATTGTAATCTATTCTACATCAACACCAATATCTAAACACAATCTCTTAAGCCAAATGGCTTCCTTACAAGCATGAGTTGCAGCCATGCACTTAGCTTCTATAGTGGATAAAGGAACCATAGGTTGTTGCTTACTCATTCAACTAATTACACCACCAAACATAGTGAACACATAGGCATTGGTGGATCTCCTGCTGTCAATGTCACCCAGCCAATTAGAATCCACAAATCCATGAATACAAACTGAATTCAGAGGTTCTGTAACGTTACCATGATAACATATGGAATACGCAGAAGTACCCCTAAAATATCTGAACACTCTTTTAACTGCATCCCAATGTACTCATCTAGGATTAGCCATAAATTGACTAAGGATCCCACTACTTGGGCAATGCCTAGTCTTGTGCAACACACATCAAACTGCCAACACCACTAGCATAAGGTACTCTACTCATGTCCTCAACCTCACTAGGATATTTTGGACAATCACTAATAGACAACTTTGTCCCCAATGAAATAGGAACACACAATGGTCTACAATCTACCATGCTGAACCTATCCAACATGCTCTTCACATACTTACTCTAGCTTAACCAAAGTTTTCTGTTAGCTCTATCTCTTCTGATTTCCATTCCCAGAATGTACCTGGCTGCCCCTAAATCTTTCATTTCAAACTATGCTGACAACTGAGACTTAAAATCAAAAATCATATTCTTACCCTTCCCAATCAGCATATCATCAACATATAATGCAAGAATGAGAATATGATCATTATCTAGCTTGTAGTACACACAATGAGCCAATTTCAATCTTAGAAATCCAATTGATAAGACAAAAGGCATCACACTTCAAGTACCACATCCTAGGAGATTGTTTCAAACCATACAAAGACTTTTTCAACTTACAAACCAAATTTTCTTTACCTTTCTCTTTGTAATGCCCTAGCTGTGACATGTAAATCTCTTCCTCTAAATCACCATGGAGGAAAGCTATTTTCACATCCATCTGTTCTACCTCTAAATCATAAATAGCTGCAAGAGATAACATAAATCGAATAGATGTCAGATTTGTAATGGGAGAGAAAATTTCACCATAATCAATTCCCTCCACTTATGAATACCCCTTTGCAACCAATCTAGCCTTGTACTTTTCAACACTACCATCTACACTGAATTTCTTCTTGAACACCAATTTGCATCCAATGGGTTTCCATCGTTCAGGAAAAGGCACCAAGTCCCATGTTTTATTCTTTTCCAAAGAAGTCATCTCATCATCCATGGCCTCCTTCCAGGAACCTGCATCTTTTATGCCCATAGCCTCTTTCATAGTTCTAGGCTCATCAGTGTTAGTAAGTAAAACAAAAGCATAGTTAGAATCAAGTAGTGAATAACCAAACCTATCAATTTTCTTTCTTGTTCATGTAGACCTCGTCAATGGATGAGGTTGTGGTTCTGCCTCTTCTTCTAAGATTTCAGAGCTGTTAGAGCTCTCCTCATCATCAAGTCTCACATGGTCAGTCTGTTCAGTCTTCTCAGGAGTAGAAGGAAACCAAACCACATATTCTTTCTTTTCTATCTGTTCTGGTTGTAGAACAACAGAAGAAGGTGTTAGCTCTCTAAAGATACACTTCTACTATACAACACTTTTTCAACCATAGGGTCCCAAAGCTTGTATCCTTCCACACTGACACCATAGCCAATGAAAATACATTTAACAACCTTGTTCTCCAATTTAGACTATTTCTCCCTAAGCACATGTGCATATGCCTCACAACCAAAAACACAAAGATGTCTAACTGAAGGCTTCTTACCAGACCACACCTCCATAGGTGTCTTACCAACAAGAGCTGATACAACAGATTTGTTTACTAGATAGCAAGCAGTGGCAACAACTTCAACCCAAAACTTTTGTTCAAGGGTTGCTCCACTAAGCATACTACTAGCCTTCTCCATCAGTGTCCTGTTCATCCTCTATGTAACTCCATTTTTTTGCAGTGTGTATGGAGTTGTCTTATGCCTTTCAATCCCTTGCTCTTTATAGAACTTATCAAATTCTACTAAACAAAACTCACCACTATTATCAGTTCTCAAACACTTAATCTGTTTACTAGTCTAATTTTTAGCAAAGGCTTTAAACTCCTTAAACCGACTAAAGACTTCAGTCTTGCTTTTGATAAAATAAACCCATGTCCTTCTACTGTAATCATCTATGAAAGATGTAAAATATATAGATTTTGAAATTGAAGGAACATTAACAGGACCAAACACATCATAATGAACAAGATCCAATACACCAAAAAACTTGTGAGAACTAGAGTAAAACTAAACAAAGTTTTGCTTTCCATAAATGCAATGTTCACAAAAGTCAAACTCAAGATTACAATCATTTATCCCCTCAAAAAGGTTTTTAATTTTTAGGGTATGTAGACTCTTCTAACCAATGTGGCCATATCTCAAATGCCATAACATAGTCTTTTTAGTAAGAAGCTTGCCTTCCAAACCATGTGCACTACCATCAGAACTAGTTACAATAGATTTCTTCACTACTCATTCAGATGGTGGGGATGAAGTAACCACAACTCATTTCTTCGAGTTAGAAGAACTATTGCACTATGAACTACATGCCTCCAGTTGAAATAGATTACCCCTCCAAGTAACCTTTACAAGCACCATAGATCCTCTAGTCATCTTGCATCCATCCTTCGAAAAGACAACCTACACACCTGTATCATTCAACATACTTATAGAAAGTTGGTTCCGTGCAAGGCCTGGAATGTGCATAACTCCAATGATCCCCTTCACTCGTCCATTAGGGAATCAGATTGAGACTCTTCCATAGCCAACAATCTTCAGATGAGAGTTGTCACCCAGGTACACTCTTCCACCATTAAACTCTTCATACTTAGTGAACCAGTCTTGATGTGAGGTCATGTGGAATGATGCACCAAAATCAATCAACCACACATCATCAGATGCATGGGTGGCTAGGGCTGCGTTGAAGGCATCACCATCATCTTGTGACTTGTCAGAATCTAAATCAGGATCTTTCTTCTTCTTTTTCTTCTCCTCTTTGCGTTCCTTTCAGAAGTGCCCAGTTTTACCACAGTTCCAACAGAGAGCCTTATACTTTCTAGGAGATTTGGATCTCCCACAGGATTTAGATCTACCCTTGTCACCTTTCTTGTCCTTCTTGTTCCCTTTCTCTTTGGGTCTTCCACGAACCACAAGAGCCTCTTTGGCTGCCTCAAAAGACTTTCTCTGCATCTCTTCAGATAACAGCAAAGATACTACATCATCCATCTTCAAAGTGGTTGTAGTGCTTCTGATAGCCATGTCAAGATGATCCCACAAATCTAGCAAAGAACAAAGTAGGGTCATACACCAATCCTTCTCCTCCATTTTCACACCTAGAGATATCAACTGTGCAACGATCATGTTGAAAGCATTCATATGGTCCAGAATAGATCCTCTGTCTTCCATCTTTAGAGTGAACAACTTCTTTTTTAGGAAAAGTTTGTTTACTAAGGACTTGGCCTGATAAACATCACCCAACGTTTTCCAAAGACCTTTCATGCTCTTCTCCTCATGGACATTCAACAAGACAGAGTTAGCTAAACAGAGTCTTATCAGACCCTTAGCCTTCTGATCTTTGAGATCCCAATTAGCTTGTGACATTGTTGTAGGTTTCACACTGGATACAATTTTCCATAGGTCACGATCAACAAGTAGGTCCTCCATCTTGAGTTTCCACAACTTGAAATTAGTGCCATTGAATTTCTCAACCTCTAACATTTTGGATATGATTGCCATCTCCTTGATGCAACAAGATACATAATACTCTGCACAACACTCCCACTCAACCTAAGATTAGCTCAAAAAACCCCTACCCAACAGCTAGAACCAAAACTAGCGAGGCTTTGATACCAACTGAAAGGAAGCTAGGTGTGTGGAAATCACTTCCTACACTAATCTAATGAGGGGAGGAGAGTGCAAATTCAATTTTATCCTTACTATTATAGCAATTTTAAACCACTAACATAGATATGGCAGCAAACACATAAATAAGAAAGTTAGATAGAAGAAGAGAGACAAAACTCTGTAGGATGCTCTTGACACTTGTAAAGCCACCCCATCCCAAGGAGGTCGTCTATTTCCAAAATGGGCTATGATAGATGCTCTTACAACTCTTACAACCATCATAGACTTTGTCATACACAGACTATAAATAGCATATTATCTTACAACATGTCATAGTCCACATTGGGGCACCCAAAGATGCCTTTTTCAAAGATGCTCTTCGACACATGTCTTCACCTGTCATAGAATCTCCTATTTCTGACTCTTACATGTCATAACTTCATCATAGGAATCTATCATGACTGTTACGGTCAATATTCCCTTACACAACATCCAAGATACTAAATCATGGTAAAATATTCCTACCACTTAGTGGGATGCCTATCTCCTTATGTGAGGACAAAAATACATGTGATCATATGCCATGTAGGATGACACATCATCGTGCCAACTCCCACAATATGACAACATAGGATTTGCATCCAAATAATACAATAGGCAATAAGTAAATAAATACAATGTAAAAATAAAAAGAATTACCAAGGTTGACACACCTTAATTCCCAACACATTTTACCATTATCCTAGGCACCAATTTATAGATTTATTGAAACACAAGACAAGCCAAAATTCTTATTCCCATTTCCAACACCCCCAACCTTTGGATTGCCTCCCTGAATATCAAAGGTCAAGACAAATTCATCCCAAAAGTCTTTGTCCTCACTCTTCCAAGTGCCCAACTTGGGGAATGCCAAAAGACACATCATAGGACATCCAAAAAGTCTTTGTCCTCACTCTCCCAACCACGCAACTTGGGGAATGCCAAAATACACAATTTTGGAACTCAAGAGTCATCCACTATTTCCCAAGTGCTCTACTTGTAGGTGGAACTTTGATTAATTAATTTTTTCTCCACAATTCATCTTTGCCACTATTGATGGACCCTTGCTTCTTTATGAATGTATTACAAACACTAGGCAGGATTAAATATTACAAATTAATTTCCAATAACATCCTATGTGCCTAGAGACACTTTCCAAGAATGTTAGAACCATGTAAAATAACTTAAGAATTACAAGGTAGATGGCACCTAAATCCCATTAGGATATGGACATTTCAAACATCTTAAATGAAACCCTAAATGCCACAAGTGGCCTAGCACTAGAAGGACAATTTCATTACACAGGATGTACAAGTGCATTAAGTGCCTTGACCGGTAGAAGAATCTTGTGAAACCTGATTAGATAAGAAAACTGCATTGTAACATAAGGCTATATACACATGAATGAAAGACAATGTAATGGTTGGTCATTGAGACAATTTGTTGACTACAAGTGTCTCAAGCTAGTTCTAGGGCATCAGGTGATGCAAGTATGATCTATAGGAGAATGCAATGTATTTGTATATCATAGAAAGAGTATTCAATAAACATGATGCATGTAAGTGAATGTCTCCATGGCATCTTGTAATGATTCAAGAGAATGCTCGAACCTAGTTGTGGATCCTCTCTTTCCACATCCACTAGTATGAATGTAAAAAGGGCTTGATGAGTATGTCACAAGATCTAATGCATTGCAAAGCCTTTGCGATGATATCTCCTTTATTTCATGTGGGTCTTTGTAATACTAAGATGGATTATTATCTCTCATTTATATGCATGTACACATCTAGTTCCATTCATGTTTTGGAGGCATATCCCCTCTTTCTTATAGGTAATGAATTTGTTGCTCAATGGACTAGGCTTCAGTCTGATTAGTGATAGGCTAAACATCTTTTAATTAATCACCTCTTTGTTATCTATAGATTAGGAGTAGATTAGGGTTTTACATGCTCTCATTATTCAATGATACTACATGGGGATTATCCTAAGCAACCTCAAACAATTAAGATTGTTAGAGGACCATGTTATGTATGCTTACACCTTGCATTTGTGTATGAAATGTTAAATGGAATGACTTGTTGTATTGTTGTCATCTTTAGGTGCATATGCAAGGATGTAGTTATTAACTTAAGAAGAGGTTTTATGAATAACTAGTTAGTCTTTGGCCTAGTGACAAATCTTGGGGTGAAGCATACATTAGGTATGACTATAATTGGTTAGTTTTTCATATCATACTCTATTCGACATATTTTTTAGGACACCTCTAGTAACACCCTCCTTGGTCTAGCTAAATTCAAAGCTAAAGGTTAGCATACTTACAAGAATTGGCTCATTCATGTCATTGTTTGATCATGAGTCTTTCCCATCACCTACATTGATGTTACCTAGCCTTAGGTTTTGATGAAAGTGTTTAGGATTTGTGGGGATACATGTTGGATAGATAACAATACTAAAGTCTTAGAAATATTTTAGGATTCTCACATGTCCAAGAGTGCTAGTATATCATTGGAAGATCCAAACTAGATCTTTTTATGAAGTAGGTTCTAGTCACTAAGTTCGTATTAGCCCAAGTGTAGAGGCAAAAGCTATCTATGTTTACCAAAGATGGATCTAAAAATCCAATAAGGCACTGTAAGACTTGTGAAACCATTTGGGAAGGAAATGGACAATATGATAAAAATGATTGGCTATAGTCATTCCCAACCACCCTCAAAATGTGGCAATTGATTGGTACACAAAGATTGAGCCAGCCAGTTGAACTACATGAGAGAAATTATAGAAGGCTTTTGAAGAAGAATTCAGATTATTTGAGACAACACTCAAAAAGGAAAACATGAGAATGAGTTGGCTTGCAATCAAAGGCTCAAGTAATTGTTAGTAAAATTACAAAATAAACGAGTCAAGTAGTTGAAGAAAAGATGGTTCATGGAAGGTCTCATTCCTTTATTGAGGAAGAAAATGAAAGTAGTACCACCTTCATAGTATGCAAAAGCATACAATAGAGAAATAGACAAAGAAAGTGAGGACAAGGTTTCTTTAGGATCCAAATTAAAAACTAACATAGATGGTGTTTACAAGTAGTGATAGTAGATTCAAGTTAGTAAAGCATTGCAAAGAGATATGCTTTGTATAATGAAGGAATTAAAGGAAAAAAAAGAATCCAGCAAAGTGCCTAAAGATTTCTGGTGTACAAATTGAAGAGTGTTTACTCTTCTATCTAATAAAACTGATACTCAAATTAATGATAGAAATAATAATGCATACCAAATAGAGGAGTACAAGTATATCTTTATTTACACATGAAGTTATTACAGAGGTAGACCAAAGAGATGGTCAGCAAAGGATAGACTGCTTTCCTTAAGGATACAAGTTCTATTTAAAGAACCTGACAATTGCCAAGAAGAACACAATTGTGTACCGACTAAATCTTATAACTACTCGAAAGCTGACAATAGTAAATACTTAGTCAGATAACCATATTATCAAAACATAATAATAGGTATTCTACACTAACTACATAGAGCAGAGGGCCAAACCAAAACAAACTACACCACGAAGATGTTTAGTGATATGTTCCAAATAATGGGTCATTCAGTCAAAGCGTGCTTGTATAATTTGAAAATTATGAGCACACACATACTCTTTACCAAATAAGGGCAATGTACTCTTTACCCAAGAACAACAATCTACTCCAACAAGAACAACACCCAAAGCTACAAAAAAACAAGAATGCATCTCCTAGTGGCTATTAGATTCAAAGAGGTAATAATAATAGATTCAATAATAGTAGTGGGTGAAGTAGGAGTTGAATCCAATATGACTTCAATCTTCGGCCTATAATATAATGTCAAGCGCAATGAATAAGGCCACTTTGCAAGTGACTACCCAAGAAGTCAGGGAAAAATAAAACTACTTTGTGAATGGTGTGGACCCAAAGATCATGATGATGCTAGATGTCTAAAATAGAAGGAAAGCATCAAGTTGATTGTAGAGAGAAATAATGAAGTATTGGTCGTTACTTGAGACCAAACCAAGAAGACTATGTACCCAAACCTGTGTATCAACAAAAACACTATGAAAACAAAGAGACGAGGTGAAGCATGCTATGGATAAAAAATGTTGCTACTCAAATGTAAATGCAATTATGGTAACAAATAATTTAAAATCAAATAAAATTATTGCAAGGTAATTACTTCAAACCACCACACCAATTAAACTAGTGGCTTTATTGCAAAATGTTCCCAAACATATACATAAAAGGAATGAGATGGTGCATGCTACCACCAATTTAAAATCTAGAAATAATGAAGACACAATAATGTTTCAAGATTAGCTAATTGGTCCCATGATCCTTATGATGAATTTGGCAAGGAAATTGTGTAGTGCCCCTCGTTTTGGTTTTCTGATAGACTATTAGTTATTGCTTTATATCTAAACATTATGACATATTACTGATGATGGATTTACTATTTAGATGTAGTTGATGACACTCATTTATATTTACTATGATGACACTGTTGGTACTTCATGATTAGTACATTATACTTTTGATATGATCAGTTATGGGTTAATTGATTATGTAGTAGATTAGTTTTATTATGTTCCATGCGACTATCTGATGATGTGTTATTGAGTTGATTAGTTAATGATGAACTTGTCAAATGTGGATATTTATGATATGTTTTATGAAGGAATAGTATAGTATTACTCATATTGAGTACCCTACTATGATGTGATTCCCTGTCACTATGTGTCTGTTTGGATAGTTATATATATGTTGTATTCAACACTTTTGTTTGCTGTAGGATGCAGGTACTAGGCATCGACTCCACCTGAATTGGCAGGTCTGAGCATGCCTTCATACCAATGGATGTATGGAAGGGAGATAACATGAGGTTCCTTAGTTTGTAAACATCCTCGATGAGGATGGGCTCTCAGTCTTGGGTCCCGTCAGTTTAGTTAGTTTGGTGCATGGTTATAAGTCTCTATTATTCTCTATTTTGTTGCCATCAAAATATGTTCGCTATGTAGCTTGAGTTGTCTATTGTTTGATTAAATAGAATTATTAATTTATTTTGTAAATAAATAATGTTAATCTTGAAGAATATTAAATAATTGATTTTAATAGGAATTAAATTAATAATTTTAATAGCTAATAGTAATAACAATAATAAATAAATTATAAGTATTTAATATTATATTAAATGAATAAATATTCATTTTGTATATTTTGATAAGATATTATTTTATTCGTAGATTTATTTGAAGTTAGTGAGTTGTTGTGAAGTGCCTATAGGTGGAGATGGAATGCATTTAATTATTAAAGGAAGTGATTGCTTTAATGGGTGAGTTATGGGATGGAATTTAATGAAATTGTGTATTTTTGTCTGAGGGGGATATTTGAAGGGGATTTTGGAAGAATTTGGACAAAAAGATTTTGGGGGAGAATTTTTACAGAAGAAGAATTGGAGGAAGGAGAGAGGAATTCAACTGGAGGAATCTAAAGCTTGGGGATAACAAGATTCCAGGTATGTTTAGTAGTAAAATAGAATTAATTTTATTTGAGATAATTTAGTATCTGTATGAATCTCGCTCTTCCCTCACCCTCTCCTATGTAGTTTTATCTGTCTGAAAATCATAGCGATATATTTGATAGCCTATGATATTAAGTCCCCTATCGCCATTTGAATTTGTGTTGCTATGTTGTACTTTCAACCTATTGATTCTTCCTCCCAATCAACCATACTAGAAACCTTAAGCTAATGTCTTCAATCTAGGAAATACTTGCCATTTGCATGCTCCTTAGATGTGATCTAACTCCTCCATGGAAAATACATAACTTTTGTGGCCCTCAATCCAACTGGTATCAAGGATCTTTTAATTCCTATATCTTCTTTATATCTTCATATGTGAGTTACCTCAGAAGTGACTCTTGTTGTTATTCACTCTCCCCATTTAGTTTTTCCTCAAATCTTCTGATTTGTTAAGCTCGCCTGAGTTATTTACTTAAAATTATTTTAGCAATCGGCAAGGAATATTCAAACGACATGAGTCAAGTCTTTCTGGCACTTGTTCCCTCTTTGGAAATTGTTTGGAGTTAATTTGAGGATTTTCTCTAGGTCTTGTGTTTTAATCTACATGCACATCCATTGGAGCCGCACCACTTCTGTAACTAGTCAAATCAATTCCTTCTAGAATGATCTCAAGTTACTTTTAATAATTCTTATTGTTACTTTTCAAATGTCCTCTCTCTAAAGTGCGTAGTGAGTGAGTATTCTCTGCAATCTAACATTCTAATCGATTCCAAGGAGCGATGTATTTATCTACATGGTATTGCATACCAATGAAATTAGTTTAGTTATAAATCTTCTTGCTGATCCCCTTAGGTGCAAACCTTGTAATCCTTTGCTTGGATTATCCTTCAAACGTCCAGCCTGTAGTCGTTGGGTGAATCTCCTGTAATCATTTTAGAGTTGTGGCACTGCCACATTAAGGCATTTTGTCAACAACTTTAGTTCCTCCTAATTGCCCCTACAAAAAATGTCACTATCTAGTATAATGATTCTATCATATCTAGATGATTCTTGGAGCACCCTACATTATCATTTTAGCTTTTAACATTTCTTGATATCATTCGATTATGTTGAATCACTGCATTAGGTCACTTCCTCTGGCATTGATCTATGATTTTCCAATGAAGTTCAATACTTTTCTTTAACCTACAAGATCCATTGATGGCCATTATTTGACCTCTGTGGTGAATTTATGCTAGTCACTGGGGTCTCTGAAATATTATCTATCTTATTTAATCTTACACTTGTGGATCTTGCATCCAAATCTACCTGATGACAAAATTAGAACGTTCCCATTTCATAGTGAAATGCTATTCTCTAACTTGTGTCATAATGGACGATTTCTATTTTAAATTCCTTCATATCTGATAGGATATATTTCTTACTTCGATTATTTTTGTAATCTATACATTTGTTAGGATGGTAGTCTATTATTCATATTTCTATATGAGTGAATTTGTTAGAATTATTTAAGTTAGTTAATAACTATTGGAGTTAGATATATATTTGACTTTGGGTTGTGCCATTTCTTCATAGTTAATCAATTTATTTAGTAGATGTGATTAAAGGGTATCTACCTTATCTAATTTAAGTTTAGTCAATTTTGTTAATTAGCATATATATATATATATATATATATATATATATATATATTGAATTATAACATCTATCTCTTGTATATAAAACTACACTTATTTTATTAGAATATAAGTAGTTTTTATCTTTGGTAAATAAGCTAGATGTGGTAAAAAAAGGCTCCTTAAATATATTGTCTTGGCCAATTCTAACATTAGACAGTTGTGTTATTTTAAATATTGATTTAAGTTAGTTTGAATTTAAATTATTATTAGTCAAAGCCTTTTAAGTTTTAGATTTTGAAACAATAGTAGATTCATAGAGATTCATAATTGTTTAGTTAAGTTAATTTAAATTGGTATTATAAATATTAAATCATTATGTTATTAATTAATTGGATCAAAATAGGGCAGTTAAGATGGTTGGGTTGAATGTCATGTTGTGATTTTAAGCTGTATGTTGTTATGATATCTCTGGTTTAAGTTTTATATTTCGCTGATTAGTGTCAATAATGATTGTTGATAACCCGTCATATTGTTGAGAAATGTAAACCTATGTCCATGTCAGTAGGACTAACTTAGAAATGAGTCAAATTCTTACTCTTGTTTTTACCCTTTTATGTTGTATTGCTCCAAGGGCATAGGGTATTCTGATCTTAAGTAGCGTTATGTGTTAACTATGAGTTTATGATGTCCAATGTATGTAAGAAGTCTTGGTGTTTGTTAATGAGACAGATTGTTGATTTGAGCATTGATATTTGTGATTGGTTTTTTTGAAGGTATCTATATGCAAGAGGAAAGATGTCCTGCTTTGTCATTGTATACTTGTCATGATGGTTAGGGTTACTAGGTGCATGTAGGAGAGTGGCTTTCATTGTGGGGCTGGTACCCAAAGTGGCTACCTAGATAACCCTTTGAAAGTTGTAATCAAGTGATAAGCTAATCATTAACCTAGGAAGGGTTGGGTAGCTAACTCATTAAATAAGATAATTGGATGCCTCACCCATACCTACAATGCTCATTTAGGCTAAGGATGGGATGAGAAGGCCTGGTTGGCATGATCATCTTCCTTGTCTTCATGAAAGGATAGTTGATTCCACATGTGTCACCCTATGGGGCCGGTGCCTAGAGAGAAGCTGCCAGGATAACTATAGATGGGGCCGGTGTCGAGTGAGAGTCAGCCAGGATAACCCATGTCAGGACCATGTGATGACACTCTACCTATTGTAGTCTAGTATTCCCTCTTGTGTTCATTGTTGTTGTTCATGTTGCCTCTGGGAGCATTATTTGAGCAACTTGTTATATTTTTAGAGTCTGTGTTGTTGGGATCCATGTTGGATATTTACCTGATTGTATTTGCCATCTTGACTGTAGTCATTGTGGGACCTCATTGTTATCTCCTAGCATGGGGGGTGTACCTTAGGGTTCCACATGGTCGAGTGGTTGTGCTATATTCCATTAGTTTTCTGGTGTCGTGGCTCGTGTGTAAAGAAGATGTTTCTAGTTTTGCACCTATAATTGAAGATGACCATTTGAGCTATTTGTATCTAGATCTTTTGCATCAGTGAAAAGTAATTATGTAACTTGAGGTATCTAGAAAAGAGCTTTTGTATCATTGAAATTATGTAATTCCTCTTGTAAGATAAACTATTCTACACTTGAAGACAATATTGCAAATGTTGATGTATGTATCTGATGATGTAATTAATTTGTTAGTTTAAAGTATATGATTATGCTATGTATGATGTTGAATATTGTTTAACTTCGTTAATGCAGCTATGTAATCCCTAGAAGGTGTTAGTTTAACTTGTTGCAATCAGACTATGTTATGTTTTGTTAATATTATTTCCATTTAAAAAAAAAATTGCCTTTTTATTTCTTTAGTTGAACTTATCTCTAGGGTTGCATGGCGGGGCATTACATTTGGTATCAAAGTCAGGTTTAAACACTGGGTACTCTGGGTATATATAAGTCCATTATGTTTTCCTAGTTGCGTAGATTCTGTAGGGTATCTTTTCCCTTTTGTCATCCTCGCCTTATAGCCTGATGTTGTCCTTTGTTAGTTTAGTGTAGAAGATGCCTAGAGGATGAGGTCAAGGTAGGGAACGCGAGAGAGGTGGTGGTGATAGCCCTCCTCCTAGTTCCCATCGTGAGAGTTCTTAGGAAGGTGGGGGTTAGAATATGGAGAATCAAGGTCAGCTGAAGGGAGCTCAGTTGCATCAATTGCTTGAGGAGGCCCTTGCCCATCTAGGTCCTAGATAGGAGGTAGATTAGCCAGAAGGGAGGCAGGAGGTTGATTAGCTAGGAGGGAGGCAGGAGGTTGATTAACCAAAGGTAAGGGAGAGAAAGAGATCACCTAGAAGGAGAGAGATGATAGCAGAGCAAGAGGCTACCTTAGCTAGTCACATGAGAGATCTTTTGAGCGCACGTCCTCCCGCTTTTGATGGATTTGGTAGTGGTTTGGAGGTGGAAACCTGGTTGTTGGATTTGGGTAGGTGTTTTTTCATGCATCCATATGGTAGTAACACCAAGGCGAGATGTGCTATCTAACACCTTAGATGATTTGATTCCACATGGTGGCACTTGGAAGAACAGAAGTTGCACTTGGACATTGGTACAGTTTCTTGGAAATTGTTCTTGGAGAGGTTTAGAGCTCATTTCCTATTAGATCACTAGAAGCAGCATCGTGTCGATGAGTTCCATGAGTTGAGACAAATGGCCATGTCAGTAGAGCAGTATGAGCATAGATTCTATGAGCTTATGTAGTACACAAGCTTTGGCGATGATGAGGCTATGTTAGTTAAGCACTTCATTAGGGGCTTGGATGTCTATATAAATGGAGGAGTTCAAGTTTTGAGCCTAAGAACATGGAGGTAGTAGTTGAGAAGGCCCGCTTGGTAGAGGAGAATTTGACTATGGCTCTTGGAGGTCATATGGGTGTGCATATTAGTAGTGCACCTTCTATAGGCTTTGGGCCTTGAGGTGGTTAGACACAGGCAACAGATTCTTCTAAACATCATCATGTACCTGCTAAGGGTGAGCAGTAGTAGAAGAAATAGTATTCTCAGTCACAACCAAAGAATCCATAGCCTTAGAAGGGTAATACATTTTAGTCTAAGAAGAATCAAAGTTGGTAGCAAGCTAGACGTGATCGTATTGATCAACCGGCTCAGAGCACACAACCTGCAGTTAGTAGAGATAGTGTTCAGCAGTCCAATGCTTTCTCAGGTGGTGAAAGTTTTGATAGAGGTAAAAGATGTTTCTCTTGTGGCTAGTAGGGCCATATAGCCAGGCAGTGTCCACAGAAGAACGCTACAGGATTTGGTCAGAGGCTGGAAACTTCAGAGCCGACCATAGGTGATGCAGGGAGTGTCATAGAGTGTTCACAATGATTGAACACCACCAGGTAGAGTGTCAGGGGATAGGCTTGGAGGCCACAGGTAGAGGACAGGCAGCTTTCTTTGGAACTCGTGCGTGTTCTCCAGCATCAGGAATAGACCCTTAGGGGTATGGCATAGAGCAGGTAAGGGTCTAGTGGGATCCTAATGTTGAGTCTTCAGTTCTTAGGAGTTGTGTCAGGATGCAAGATCTTTACCCTTATCTTGGTGCAGGCTTCCAGGAATAAGCCTGATCCTAGGGTGGAGGATGTAGTGCCCCTTGTTTTGGATTTCTGATAGACTGTTAGTTATTGCTTTATATCTAGACATTATGGCATAGTACTAATAATGGATTTACTATTTAGATGTAGTTGATGACACTCATTTATGTTTACTATGATGACACTGTTGATACTTCATGATTAGTACATTATGCTTTTGATATGATCAGTTATGGGTTAATTGATTATGTAGATTAGTTTTATTATGTCCATGCGACTATCTGATGATGTGTTATTGAGTTGATTAGTTAATAATGAACTTCTCTAATGTGGATATTTATGATATGTTTTGTGAAGGAACAGTATAGTATTACTCATATTGAGTACCCTACTATGATGCGATTCCCTGTCACTATGTGTCTGTTTGGATAGTTATATATATGTTGTATTCAACACTTTTGTTTGCTGCAGGATGCAGGTACTAGGCATCGACTCCACGTGAATTGGCAGGTCTGAGCATGCCTTCATACCAATGGATGTATGGAAGGGAGATAACATGAGGTTCCTCATTTTGTTAACACCCTCGATGAGGATGGGCTCTCAGTCTTGGGTCACATCAGTTTAGTTAGTTTTGTGCAGTATTGTAAGTCTCTGTCATTCTCTAGTGTGTTGCCATTGAAATATGTTCAGTATGTAGCTTGAGTTGTCTATTATTTCATTAAATAGAATTATTAATTTATTTTGTAAATAAATAATGTTAATATTGAAGAATATTAAATAATTGATTTTAATAGGAATTAAATTAATAATTTTAATAGCTAATAATAATAACAATAATAAATAAATTATAAGTATTTAATATTATATTAATTGAATAAATATTCATTTTGTATAGTTTGATAAGATATTATTTTATTCGTAGATTTATTTGAAGTTAGTGAGTTGTCGTGAAGTGCCTGTAGGTGGAGATGGAATGCATTTAATTTTTGAAGGAAGTGGATTCCTGTAACGGGTGAGTTGTGGGATGGAATTTAATGAAATTGTCTATTTTGTGTGAGGGGGGATATTTGAAGGGGATTTTGGAACAATTTGGACAGAAAGATTTTGGGTGAGAATTTTTACATAAGAAGAATTGGAGGAAGGAGAGAGGAATTCAATGGGAGGACTCTGAAGCTTGCAGATAAAAAGATTCTGGTATGTTTAGTAGTAAAATAGAATTAATTTTATTTGAGATAATTTAGTCTCTGTATGAATCTCACTCTTGCCTCTCCCTCTCCCATGTAGTTTTATCTGTCTGGAAATCATACTGATATATTTGATACCCTATGATATTAAGTCCCCTGTCTCCATTTGAATCTATGTTGCTATGGTGTACTTTCAACCTGTTGATTCTTCCTCCCAATTGGCCATACTGGAAAACTTAAGCTAATGTCTTGAATCTAGGAAATACTTGTCGTTTGCATGCTCCTTAGATGTGATCTGACTCCTCCATGGAAAATACATAACTTTTGTGGCCCTCAATCCAACTGTTATCAGGGATCTTTTAATTCCTATATCTTCTTTCCATCTTCATATGTGAGTTTCCTCAGAAGTCTACTCTTTTGTTGTTGTTCGCTCTCCCCATTTAGTTTTTCCTCAAATCTTGTGATTTGTTAAGCTCTCCTGAGTTATTTACTTAAAACTATTTTAATAATTGGTAGGGAACATTCAAATGAGATGAGTCGAGTCTTTCTGGCACTTGTTCCCTCTCTGGAAACTCTTTGGAATTAATTTGAGGGTTTTCTCTAGGTCTTGTGTTTTAATCTACATGCACATTCTTTGGAGCCGTATGACTTATGTAACCAGTCAAATCAATGCCTTCTAGAATGATCTCAAGTTACTTTTAATAATTCTTATTGTTACTTTTCAAACGTCCTCTCTTTGAAGTGCATAGCGAGTGAGTATCCTCTACAATCTAACATTCTAATCGATTCCAAGGAGCGTTGTATTTATCTACATGGTATTGCCTACCTATGAAAATACTTTAGTTCTAAATCTTCTTGTTGATCCCCTTAGGTGGAAACCTTGTAATCCCTCGGCTGGATTATCTCTCAAACATCCTGCCAGTAGTCATTGGGTGAATCTCCTGCAATCATTTTAGAGCCATGGCACTACCTTATCAAGGCATTTTGTCAACAACTTTAGTTCCTCCTAATCGCTGAAAATAATGTCACTATCTAGTATAATGATTCTATCATATCTGGATGATTCCTACAACACCCTACATTATCATTTTAACTTTTAACATTTCTTGATATCATTTGATTGTGTTGAATCACCATGTTAGGTTGCTTCCTCTAGTGTTGATCTATGATTTTCCAATGAAGTTTAATACTTTTCTTGAAACTGTAAGATCCATTAATGGCCATCATTTGACCTCTGTGGTGAACTTATGTCAGTCACTAGGGTCTCTGAAATATTATCTATCTAATTTAATCTTACATATGTGAATCTTGCATCCAAATCTACCTGATGAGGAAATTAGAATGTTCCCATTTCATAGTGAAATTTTATTCTCTAAGTTGTGTCATAATGGATAATTTCTATTTTAAATTCCTTCATATCTGATAGGATATATTTCTTACATCGATTATTTAGTAATCTGTACATTTCTTAGGATGGTAGTCTATTATTCATATTTATATATGAGCTAATTTCATAGAATTATTTAAGTTAGTTAATAACTATTGGAATTAGATATATATTTGACTTTGGGCTGTGTCATTTCTTCATAGTTAATCAATTTATTTAGTAGATGTTATTAAAGGGTATCTACCTTATCTAATTGAAGTTTAGTCAATTTCGTTAATTAGCATATATACATTAAATTATAACATCAGCATATACACATTAAATTATAACATCTATCTCTTGTATATAAAACTACACTTATTTTATTATAATATAAGTAGTTTTAATCTTTGGTAAATAAGCTGGATATGGTAAAACAAGGCTCCTTAAATACATTGTCTTGGCCTATTCTAACATTAGATCATTGTGTTATTTTAAATATTGATTTAAGTTGGTTCAAATTTAAATTATTATTATTCAAAGCTATTTAATTTTTAGATTTTGAAAGAATAGTAGATTCATAGAGATTCATAATTGTTTAGTTAAGTTAATTTAAATTGGTATTATAAATATTAAATCATTATGTTATTAATTAATTGGATCAAAATAGGGTAGTTAAGATGGTTGGGTTGAATGTCATGTTGTGATTTTAAGCTGTATGTTGTTATGATATCTCTTGTTTAAGTTTTATATTTCGCCAATTAGTGTCATAATGGTTGTTGATAACCATCATATTGTTAACAAATGTAAACCTATGGATGTCAATAGGACTAACTTAGAAATGAGTCAAATTCTTGCTCTTGCTTTTACCCTTTTTGGTTGTAATGCTCCAGAGGCATAGGGTATTTTGATCTTAAGTAGCGTTATGTGTTAACTATGAGTTTATGATTTCCCCTGTATGTATGAGGTCTTGGTGTTTGTTAATGAGGCAGATTATTGATTTGAGCATTGATATTTGTGATTTGTTTTTGTGAAGACATCTATATGGAAGAGAAAAGATGTCCTACTTTGTCATTGTATACTTGTCATGATGATTAGGGTTACTGGGTGCATGTAGGAGAGTGGCTTTCATTATGGTGTCGGTGCCCAAAGTGGTTGCCGGGATAATCCTTTGAATGTTGTAATCAGTGATAACTTAATAATTAACCTAGGAGGGGTTGGGTAGCTAACTCATTACATAAGATAATTGGATGCCTCACCCATTACTGCAACACTCATTAGGCTAAGGATGGGATGAGAAGGCTTGAATTGGCATGATCAACTTCCTTGTCTCCATGAAAGGATAGTTGGTTTTGTATGTGTCACCCTATGGGGGCCGGTGCCTAGAGAGAGGCTGCCATGATAACCATAGATGGGGGCTGGTGTCTAGTGAGAGTCAGCTAGGATAACCCATGTAAGGACCATGTGATGACACTCTACCTACTGTAGTCCAGTATTCCCTCTTGTGTTCATTCTTATTGTTCATGTTACCTCTAGGAACATTGTTTGAGCCAGTTGTTATATTTTCAGAGCCTGTGTTGTTGGGATCCATGTTTCATATTTACTTGATTGTATTTGCCATCTTGAATGTTGTCATTGTGGACCTCATTGTTATCTCCTAGTATGGGGGGTGGACCTCAGGGTTCCACATGGTTGGGTGGTTGTGCTATATTCCATTGGTTTTCTGGTGTCATGGCTCATGTGTAAAGAAGATGTTTCTAGTTTTGCCCCTGTAATTAAAGATGAACATTTATGCTATTTGTATCTAGATCTTTTGTATTAGTGAATAGTCATTATGTAACTTGAGGTATCCAGAAAAGAGCTTTTGTACCATTGAAATTATGTAATTCCTCTTATAAGATAAACTATTCTGCACTTATAGACAATATTGCAAATGTTGATGTATGTATTTGATGATGTAATCAAGTTGTTAAGTTTAAGTTATATGATTATGCTATGTATGATGTTCAATATTGTTCAACTTCATTAATGCAGCTATGTAATCCCTAGAGGTGTCTAGTTTAACTTGTTGCAATCAAACTATGTTATGTTTTGTTAATATTATTTCCATTTAAAAAAAAATTCTGCCTTTTTATTGCTTTAGTTGAACTTATCTCTAGGGTTGCATGGCGGGGCATTACAAATCGATAGTGATACATATGGAGATTCTTGAGAAGAACTTGACAAATATGATTACTAATAGTGAGTCTGGCATGAATGTACTTCTAGAAGATACTTGGAAAAGTCTAGTACACCAACTATTGGCCACCAATTTTCAAGTTGGTAGGAGCATATCAACAAGGAAAATAAGTGATTGGATTCCACATGGGGCAAAAGGTCATTATTGGTACTCAAGAATTCCTACTTCATTGTCATCTCATTACACGAAGGCATATGATACATTGTTGGGTCATGGTTGGTTGGTAGTAGCCAAAGTTGACCACAATTGGGAAATGAATATAATCTCCATTAAAGAAAAGGTTGTAAATATGTAATTGATTTGAAGAATCAAACAATGAATGAGAAAGCAACTTCCTCAAATTCATTAGATTCTAACTCCAAAAAAGAATGGACAAAGAAAAATGATCAGGGTCCCATGGAGTTGAACATTGAAGGAAACTTGGAATTACAATGATGTTTGGAAGATGAAACAAGTTCTCTCAGTAATTTGTTCCATTGGCAACAAAGGACTATGAAGTATTTATATTGAACTACAATTTTATTGAATCCATGGAATTAAAGAAGATGAACGAGGACTACAAGATGACAAGAGGCAATTAAGAAAACCATTAAAATATGAGGAAATCTAGTTCAGAATGATTCTGAAAAGTTGAACAGTTCATGTATGTGGGATAATGTACACAGTTCAATTCTCAAAGGCTAGAAGCTATCAATTATATAGGCTTGATAGAATTGTTTGAAATAATGGGCAAATTTTTGAACAAAAGTGTTATATTAAAATTTTTGATCTTGAGTCAATTTCTACATGTTGTGCTAATGTATGTTAAAAGAGAGCCTACTCATATTGTGTAAATCAACAAATATGACAAATTGATAAAGTTAAAAATAATAATAGAAGGAAAATTAATAAAGTTTCAAAAATAAACACAAGAAAAACTAATGAAGTTGGAATACAAAATACAATATGGGCGCTACATTAGAAAAATGAAGGAAATAATAAAAGGAAAAGCACTTGGCAATGGGTAGAAAAGAAGGAAATTGAAAACAAGTCCACTATATGATCGTTTTTTCCATTTATTGAAAACAAGTCCACCGTATGATCATTTTTTCCATTTATCAAAAACAAGTGCAATGTAAGTTTATTTTGTCTACTTTTTGGAAACAAGTCCACTATAAGGTCATTTTTTTCACTTATTGAAAACAAGTCCACCGTACAACCATCCATAAATATTTGTTCAACTAGACAATCACAAAATAATTTTGGTCACTCCAAGTCTACAATACAACCTAGTTTCAACATGCTTCTTCTATTGTCTGTCCTGTTGTAGAAATTAGGTTTTTGTTTTCAGCCATCCAATCTGTGGATGGTGAGGACATTAACAAACAGTTTGATTAAGAGTCATTGGCCACTTGCTTGTATGGTCCTTCAATGTAGTTCATTTAGTTTTATTTCCATTGATAAGAATAGGCTCCATATGGTGCACATCATTCTAGATACAAGGCTGATCAATGTGTACTTCATAAGTTTTATTTTTTACTTCCAACTAAAGCATCCTTTGCCAATTTCAAGCTACTAGAGCTGGAAGCTCAACATTCCAAGGATCTCCATGAGTTCTTAGTGGTGCAGTGTTCAAGTTTTGATTAGGCTATCCTAGTGGAACAAGGGGAAGATCAATTTGAAGGCCTTTCTTCCACTACAATGACACCAAGAATTTGGAAATTTTGCCCTAATATTATATTCTTTTTGTTTTCTTCTTTTCGGATTGGAACCCAACATTTCTTTTTAGGGGGGATGATGTAGAAAGTATATATTAATTTTTTTTGTTTTGTTAGTAAATGTTTGTATTTGACTATCTATTATTTACTTGTTGTCTTGTGGGTAGTCATTAAGAGTTGGTTGTAGGTGGTTGTCGATGGTAATGTGCTATTTGGCAACCTTCAATCACTTTAAATATGCTTCTTATAGTTAGGGAAGGCAATTTGATTGTATACATGATCCTTGTTAGTCCACATTTGGATTGTACAAGCACTACCATGAAATAAAGTATTCATTGGTTTCATCTACAATCATTTGGCATCTATTGTTATATTCCATTTACATTGCAATTGGTAATGTTGGACATTTGGCAGTAAACATATATTGCATAAGTTACACAATCTTGTATATTTAGGTAGCCATGCTTGAATTAGCCACAATTACTTTTCTTCTTAGAAACCCTTTTTTGAGTGCACTTGATTTATTTGAGTTTCTATTCATTGATTTCCCATATTGAAAATATTGTCTTGTTAGTAGATTCTTGGAATGGAGTTTCCTTTCATCCTTTTTTTTAAAAATGTAACTTTCTTGAAGGTTTGAGAATTACAATAGAATATCAATTATAGCTTTGAGTGAGTCAAACTTATAGTGTTAAGTATTGATTTTTTTATTAATCATAAAGGTGGGTTTTTGAAAGGGCCCAAATCCTTATCTACACATCAGGAAGGATATAACAAAGAAGCCCAACAAAGCAACAAAGAGCAGCAACAAGAAACAAACAACACTAAGGCTGCATTCCAACAACAAACAATCAATGGAGGAGCTAAAACCATTAGACACAGGGTTCACAACCCAAGGACCAAAGAAGACCAATCAAATCAAGGCAATTTGAAATCAAATTGCTTCAAGGAGCACTAAACCTTATCCATGGAGTGAAAGTCCTTTTGTGTTCTTCTTCCTTTTTTAAGTGCTTCTCTTGATTCTGAAGGATCTTAGGGGCCACAAGAACCCAACAACATTTCCTCCTTTTTCTTTAAAAATGTTGGGGGAAATGTTGGGCAATCTTTGCAGCTCCTTTGTGGGGTTGAAGACACAAGCATCTTGGGTTTCACCCAAACACCACCTTTCCTTAAATTCCACCTCCTACAACCCTTCTTCAATGCCACTTTTGGAAGGGCCTTGCAAGCATCATTAATTTCACATAGGCACACAATCTTGCAAACAACAGTCATTTCCTAGATTTGGTGACCACATCCACGGAAATAAGCTGACCAAAGTATTAATTTTATTTGCCAACCTTTTACAATGCAATTTCCCAAGTAAATTTCATTTGCCTACCTTTTCAAACTATAAAGAACATGGAATAAGTTAAGTCATAACTATACTATTGCACCTTCTTTTATTTGAAAGATTATTCCCAACATCTGTTCTTATAAAATCTTTTGCCTTATACGTTTCTCTACTCTGTAGTAGACCATATAATCACTACTTTGGTGGAGATATAAACATGCAGCATAGCTCAAGAGATAACATTGATCAATGGATTATGTTCAGGAGGGTAGAACTTGTCTTGGTTTGATTCTTTGTACATTTATGCATCAGAGAGTATGTTGTAGAGTGCCAAACTTGTTCAGATTGATCCTTCCCATTCATCCCAATATCCTTGTCCTGCGGTTCAAAACATATAAGATAAATCTCCAAATGACTCTAATTTTTTCTTCCAGAAAAATATTTGATCTTTGCTTGTTGAAGTGATCAAACCTCAATAGCGTAGTGGAAATCTGTCATAGAAAGACACTATTCTAATGAAATCTCAAGACTCCACGGAGTAAGTGATATTTAATTTTGAGTGAAATTGCTTTTTCCAACTTTCAATGTAGTTACAAAATAAATCCACAAAGACATTCTACAAACATAGATGGTTGTGTAGAGTTTTATCCTCAGTCCTAACCACCCCTTCTGTCTCTTTTCTATTAGATGCATCTCTCAATGGTAAGGACTTTACTGAATCAATGGTCCACATTCATCAACATGCCCTTTCCTTTGCTAGATATCCAACTCCAGCCTCCTTTTCTTGCTTTCTTAATTATTCTCTATTAAGTAATCTCCTTGTCACACATTTTGATGGTGTGATTTTAGGTGGCAGAGTTCTGCGTGTTAACTCATCAACTAAAGGTTGGTGATGTAGCCTCCTTAAAATCATCCATCCCCCCATTTCATAGCATGGTTACCACAGTTGCTGGTTTTTCTTATTGTTACTGTTGCTCGTGAAGCAACAATACATTTTTGTTTGTTTCTGTTTTGGACTGCAACTTATTTGTAATAGTTTATAATTTATCCAATGCCTACAATAAAATATTAGAACTGGGTGGCATCGTGTTCTTCTTAGAGAAATGCTTTGTATGAATGAAAAGAGAAAGAGCATTGTGGCACAAAAGGCGGAAGGGTATTCACCTTTGGCAGTGTGATGCACAGGACAAGCATTTTAGGTGGCCCCTTTCTTGGCTTATTCCATTAGCCTTTATTTCTCATAAGAACAATGCCTTCTAACTAACTGTTTTTCTCCTATTGGAGAATTCTGGTTGAAATTTTCCTTAGTACAATCCATCTTTAATGGCTTCTTTTTACATGAGTGTTTAACTATTTAGCACGAAGTTCTCTATTGAGTGATTATTTATAGAACTTCAAGTGAATGATATGTGTTTCACAGATACACATATTCTTCAGTTGAGACTGCATGTCAAGCTTTTTTGGTCTTGTATATGAAGCTCAATATCATAATTTATAGTGTTGCATGCTGAGCTTTGATATTATTTAAATGCTACTTATGAGCTTCTGGTCTAGTTGAAGAGTTCTCTGTTTCGTTCGGATAGAAACTGTTTTTTGTTGGCGAGCTTCTGCTTCTTCAAATACTATTCACTGTCTTCATTTACATAAGTTTCTCTGCTATAAGTTTTCACCCACATTTAATGTTATCTGTTCTTGTATGTTTCTTATGCTAGATATAATGGTATTTATGTGTTAGTAGCAATTTACCCTGTTTCCACTGCCACATTTCTCTCTACAATCATCATAACTCGTTTCAAAAACAGCAGCTATAAAAGCCACAGGTCTTGTAGTTGATAGAATTTTTTCTTCTTACTGCCCTCCAAGAGTTCAAAGTCTTGTATGGTATCTTTTTTCTCGGAACTTTTGCAATGTAAATACTTGCATATGTGCTTCCAACAAAAAATAAGTTTGGTGTCTAAATTTAGAAACTTCCTTTGGAGCCCAAAGGTTGTCTATAATATCTAAGCCAATATCAGAACATGAAATCTAGCGCAAAAAAATATTTGCAATTGAATATGTAGTTGTTGATCAGATCTAGAGTGCATAAAAATATAGAACAGACAATAGAGCAGGACTTTGACTAGCATAGTATTTGACAAATCATTACACATTAAGAAAACCAAACAATGCAGTAACAAAATTATGCCTCTTTATCTTTGAGTAATTCGTATCACCCATCCACGCTAGACATTGGATGTTAAGTAAGCAAAACCCTATTATTAGTTCCTGCAGTAGGCAGGTATACTAATGCATTGGCTGGATGCATTTTTTTTCTCTATTGAACCAATGAAAACAAAGAATTAAAACTTTAGGACAGAAATTCTATAGTTTAGATTTAATTTTAATTTTTATTTAAACTGATTGTAAAAATACTATTTTTCTTTTTCCTATTGGTTTATATTAGGAACAGTAAGGAGAAAAATCAATTTTCTCAGTTGGCCCCCCTCAGCCGCCATCTCACGCATTTAATGAATCATTTATTAAATTTGGAAAATCTTCTGGCTTTTGTACAGGCGGATCGATTCTAAAGCTAGAGCTAGAGTCGATCCATGATTTAGACATTTCCAACCAATCACATTTCATACCCATGGATAATAATCAACGGATGCCCTTCATTCTTCATTAAAATCAAAATGAAGCAACGGTAAGATGTCCATCAAAACAAACACAACTCTTAATTTTTAAACCACGTGGTGAGAGCTATTTTTAACTTTTGCAAATCCCAAAATAAAAAATAACAAATTTTGCCCGCCTAACTAAAATCAAAATGAACCAATGGTAAGATGTCCATCAGAACAAACACAACTCTTAAACCACGTGGTGAGAGCTATTTTTAACTTTTGCAAATCCCAAAATAAAAAATAACAAATTTCGCTCATCCGATTTTCAATTTCTCTGTTTGTTCGTTTCTTGGGTTTGTGATATCTACCACGGCATTGACGGCCTCTCATCACTGTGTCCACTGCCTTCATTGTTTATTTCCTCAATCTGTAGTTTGAGGCCAACAACCATTGCTTGGTTGCACTTGGCGCGCTTCTGCCATGTCCGGGATTCGATCGCGAGACCTCTAATTTGGCTCTAAACCCTTCTCCTGCAGCTTCCGTGATATTGCTACCGCAGCAGAGCACAGTAACACCTTGCAATGATTTTCTGTCTTTTCCTCTAGATTTTGCCTCATTTGTTCTTCCTGAGGAAGAAAACAGAAAGAAGAGTAAAACGTTTTATTAGTTAAAGAAATGATATTTTCAGAGTCCAGGAAAATGAATTGTAAAGCTTATAGATTTTTTTATTCCAATTTCAGCGATCTAATGTTCTAAAGATTTTCTTTGATCTAATTTTTTTACCTGCAGTCTCAAAAACTGTTCAGTTACGTCTCTCTGACATTGAATCTCGGCAGCCAGGTTGTTGCGTGTTGTTGTTAGGTGTATTATTGTTGAAGTCTTTTATTGTTTTTATTTTCACACATCCCCATGCAGTCTGTGTTAAACTCGACCATTGATGCATAAAATGGCTCACATGATGTCATACCAAACGTAGAACCCTCAAGTGAACAAATTATTCCAAAACAAGAATATAATTCTTATTAATTTAACACATTCAATAAAATTTCACATAAATATTGAAATATTAAATGTTTTTCTGCACAGTTGTTTAACAAAATATTTAGAGGATTTGCAGGCTAAACAGAGTCTGTGCAGCATATCAGTCAACAGAAATTTGAATAAATCTCTGGTAACATATCACATTTATGTTTTTAAATAAAATTTGGAATTACCTAACAGCATTTCAATGCAATTTGTGGGTATTATTCACCTGCGATGGATGAGCACAATTTTAATTTGGCCATTGTAGATCTGTTTGAGGGAAGAAGGATGGCCCGTACAAAGCAGACAAGTCCACCGGGGGGAAGGCTTCTAGAAGCAGCTCGTCATTAAGGTTACTTTCTATGGTGCCCTAGTACAATTGCGCTTATATCTAGTTTACTGTTTGAAATCTAGGTTATGATTGTTTCGTGTTGCAAGTCACTCCAAATCTACCCCCACAGAAATTGCCCATGTGTGGCTATTAATAATGAAGCAGGCTACTAGATGGAATGCATGCAGAGTGAATTAGCCGTCACGTGGCTTACTAAAATTCAAACATTAGTTATAAAGAATATAGCACTGAGTAAATTTTATGTGTTGCAAGTCACTCCCAAATCTACCCCCACAGAAATTGCCCATGCGTGGCTATTAATAATGAAGCAGGCTACTAGATGGAATGCATGCAGAGTGAATTAGCCGTCACGTGACTTACTAAAATTCAAACATTAGTTATAAAGAATATAGCGCTGAGTAAATTTTATGCCCAAAAATAAAATAAAATAAAATATATATGGTGACCACTGTTAGTCATTCCATATAGTTATTAATCAATTAGGTCACTCTAAGGCGTGATGGCTGGCCCTATTATTTTCACAAATTTGTGCTCTTATTGATTGATTGTCCATGTTTAGTGGCATTAATCTTTTCAGGATAATAATAATGAATTGGGTTTGCAAGTTAATTTCTAATAATTGTTTGGGTTAGTGTAAAATCCTATGGTTGTGTTCTATTTTTCAAAAAAAAGCTGTAAGCTTACACTTTTTTTAATGTTAATTACTATTAATCACTTGATGATGACAATCATGAATTGAGTTTGTAAATAATTTCTAATAGTCGTTTGGATCAGTGTATAGTGTCATGGCTGTGTCCTGTTTTAAAAAAAACTATAAGATTACATTTTTTTTATTTTGACTGCTTTTAGTCATTCAATGATGATAATTATGATTTGGTCTCTAAAAGTATTGCTAGTAATTAATTGGGTCAGTGTAAGGTGTCATGTATATGCCCTATTTACTGAAAAGCTGTAAGATGTTTTAGTTGGTGTTAGGTACAATTTAATCAGTATAGTAAATGATGCTAAGTTCCTTTTTAATTTTTCTATAGGTAATATTAAACTAGCCATGGCTAGTTCTGGGTCAGGCGGTATGAATTGTAGAAGTCTTGTTGTGGTTCTCATAGGACCACCTGGTAGTGGGAAGAGCACCTTAAAATCTAGCAAATAATTCCAAACTCTATATATTAAGTTTATTGGGAATAAAGTGATGTCAGTATATAATTTGTCTAATCAATGTATGCACATGTTCCTACATGTTAGAAAATGCCCAAAAAAGATGTTTATTTTTATTGGATTCTCTCAAATTTGGTTGTATATGGCACCCTTGTAATTTTTGTGGAGACAATTATTTGGAAAGGTAGTTGGAATTAATCGAGCATGATTATATCCACTGTAATGATCAACCATTGTCTCATGGTAAATTGGCTTGCTTAAATAATTACTGGACACTCCCATGAGATAAGTAAGAAGAAAAATTAGTAGTATACCAATCTGCAAACTTATCCAAGTATTACTTTAGATAGTGCTTTTAAAATAATGTTAGATTATTATTGATGTAATGTTCCCTCCTAGATTTTACTTATTATTATAGTACTATCCTAAGTTGTGATTGGTCAACGTAGTAGCTTCGAGATTTAATGATTTAATAAAAGTAATTTATTTGTTCTCGGGATTCCTAAGTTCACTAAGCAATATTTTAGGCAAAGTTCGTTAAAACTGTATGCTCATATTTACATATTTTAACATATTATGCATTGCTCCTAGTTAAAGCATATTATTCTCTGTAATTATTTAGTAAATAGGTATTAAAATATTGACCAATTCAATATGTACTTAAACATGCAATGTGTTGTTCCTTTTGATTGCTCATTATAATATGTACAAATATGTTAAAATATTATGTTTTAACTAGTAAATAGGAATGCCTGTGAATTTTTCATAATATGATGTACATAATAGATTGCCCATTGATATAGGAAATAGATGATTTTAATCGGGATATATGGAACCCCATATGTTATGGGGATTAGAAAGTTGGATATCTATTATTCTTTCTCATTAAAAATTAATAAAAATATTAAATAAAAATAACCTCTAATAAAAAATTTAAACCCTATAATTATCAATTCAAACAAATAAACTTTCTTAAAAGGTATAATCTTTAATAAAAATTATAAAACAAAATACATTATTTACCAATAATATTGTAGAACATGTTGAGTTTTTTAAAATACTTAGTGTAATAATACCAAAAATGTGGTTATTCAAGTTGCATGGCATTAGCCAGTAAATGATCCATTTTACTATTTATTTCATGCAACTTAAATTTGACACATGTTTGCAAGCAGAAAGTGCACCTATTATATGGTTTTCCTGGTTCCACAATCTACACTAGTTGAGAAACATTGAAAAGTTCATCTATTTCCATTTTGTGGAATCTTTCAATTCAAGGACTGGCATAAACAACAATTTAACAAAGTTGATTTTATGGATGACATCAATTTAACTAGGTTGATTGGTCTAGAGTGATTGAGAAAAGGTACTGCCCATTTAAAACTTGAAGTTTGAAGTCCTATACATTTAGAGTCCAATTTAGGAAAAAAAACCTCGCTACTAGATGCATTCTATATATCTCTTTATTTACAAATGTTAGAGATTCACATAATTGATTTTTCTTTTCTTTCAATGTATATGCATGCTAAGACATGCTTAGGAAACAAGCAAGAAGTATAGATTAATGAGTGGAATATGATGGGGCTATTTTTTCTAAAGAGCAAGTCATCATCTTGAACACCAAGAAATTGATTACAATATTTAGTCAAAGTCTATTGAGGCCACAAGTCCAAATTGCTCATGCATTGATCATAGTTGATGTATACTATTGTTAAGTGAGGGCTCCAATATATGATAGTATACCAACTTATGGAGCTTTTATATTATTGTTATAACAATTGTAAATAGTAGAGGCTTTCTATTTTAATGGAGAATTGTTTTGCATTTCTTTTAATGAATAAGCATTGTATTATTTATTAAAAAAGATAATATTACACATCATAAAAAAATTGGGTGGAGGAAGTCACACCCCAAAGTCCACATGGAGCTAGGTCTGAACCATCAAAATACAAGACAAAGTCACTAAGCGACGAGAGTTATACTACTTGCGAGGGGAGAGGGGATCACAATCATCTAATTTGCCTAATCCATCAGCGAGGTCTAGGTCATCAAGAACAAGCTCCTACTCAGTGATCATTCCTTCATCATTTTCTTCCTCAATAGGCTAAGTGTCATGAGTAGGCAAGATGGTTAAAGCAAGGTAACAAACTTTGCTAGACTCTGAGGTGAAAGGCAGACATGATGGTTGAGATTGTTGGATTGTGAAGTCCAAAAGACATATTATTTCTCCCGCCAAATCTCTTGCCTCTTGGTCTTCCTTATCCATTGTGGATATTACTTTATAAGAGAGATGTATTGCTACTCTCATGTATTGTATTCGCACTTCATATAGAGATAATAAAATTGTTCCCCTACTCCTGTGGATGTAGCCAGTTTATGGTGAACCACGTTAAATTGTTGTCTCGTGTGTGTGATCTTTATTGTGTGTTCTATTTCACTTTGCTTTCATTGTTCTATTTAATTTAACAATTGGTATCAGAGCTCGGTCAAGGAGCTGGTTGAGAAATTTGTGACAAATTTCAAAGAAATGGAAGAAGCGGACAAGTGTAGAATAGAGAAATTTTCAGGGTAGAATTTTAGACTTTGAAAGCTGCAAATTTGTACCCTACTAATTCAAAAAGACCTAGCTATCATGTTGAAAGAAAAAACAGCAAAACTGGAGAAGATGACAGATGACAAATGGGATGTGATGGGTCAAAAAGTAGCTGCTACAATTATCCTCTCACTATCTAGCAATGTCTTATTTAGTGTTGCAAGAGAAACTTCAGGAAAACAGATTTTAGACAAGCTTTGTGACATGTATGAGATGGCATCCATAACCAATAGGGTCTTCTTGTTAAAGAAGTTATTCAATCTGAAAATGAAAGAGGGAAAAAGATTTTTAAATCACTTGAACGAATTTAACATTGCAATCAGCCAACTAGTTTCTGTAGAAATCAATTTTGATGATGAAGTGAAGGCTATACTACTCCTGTGCTCGCTTTCCGACAGGTGGGATAATGTCATGATGACGATCAACAATTCAACACCTGGGAGAAGAGAATCTGAAGAGAAGGAAAAGAAAGCAATGTTAAGATTTGATGATGTTGCTACCACCCTTCTCAACAAAGACATGAGGAGAGGACAAAATAAAATATGCGGTGAAGCCTTGGTTTTAGGCGATAGGGGAAGAACCCAAGATCGAGGAAAACATAATAGAAGAAGATCTAAATCAGCTAAGAGATCAAAGTCAAGAGGACGGAAAGAAGGTTGCTGGTTTTGCAAAAAAGATGGACATGTCAAGAAGGATTGTTGGTGTTACAAGAAAGCCCAAAAACAATTGAAATAAAATGAGGTTAACACGACTCTTGAAGATGATGGAGGAGCTTTTGTCTTGGCAATAAGTGAAGTTGAAGCTGACTTATGGATATTAGACTCTGGTGCCTACTTTCATGCAACATCAAATCGGGATGCCTTCAAAACATATCAAGAAGGAAAATTTGGCAATGTTTATCTCGGTGACAATGAGTTGTGTGAGATAGTCAGCAAAGGTGATATATTGCTACAACTAAAGAATGGAACCAAGTGGCTACTAAATGATGTAAGACATGTTCCTAAACTTAAGAGGAACTTGATTTCAGCTGGACAACTTGATGCTCAAGGCTGCAGCATCACTTTGTCTTCCAACATTTGGAAAGTAACCAAACGAGCTTTAGTTGTTGCAAAAGGTAGCAAATCAGGATCTCTTTATGTGCCCAAATGTACCGCTGAAGTGGGAGCTATGATGGCCATAGTTGATAGTAGGACAAAACATTGGCATAGGAGACTTGGCCATATGAGCAAGAAGGGAATGGAAGTTTTGCTCAAAAGAGGCCAACTTTTTGGTTTACAATTAGCAGATTTAGAGCTATGTGAGTATTGTATTTACAGGAGACAAAGGCGGGCTAGCTTCTCTAAAATCAGACACGACAAGAAGTCAAGACCCTTGGAACTCGTGCATTCAGATGTCTTCGGTTCCACGGAGGTAACCTCCATTGGAGGAGCAAACTATTTTGTAAATTTTTTAGATGATTGCACCCATAAACTTTGGGTCTATATGCTCAATAGAAAATCAGAAGTGTTTGCAAAATTCAAAATTTTGAAGGCTGTTGCAGAAAATCAAATTAGGAGCAAAATTAAATGTCTTAAAACTGACAATGGGGGGGAGTTTTGCTCTTTAGATTTTGATACTTATTGTGCAGATAATGGCATTCAACACATCAAGGTTGTACCATTTACACCTCAAGAAAATGGTGCAGATGAAAGGATGAATCGCACGATTCTAGAGAGGGCATGAAGCATTCTTTCTAATGCTGGTTTGAGTAAAGAATTCTGGGCTGAGGTAGTTAACACGATGGTTTATTTGATCAACCGAAGTCCTTCCACTAAACTAGGCTTTGATATTCCGGAAGAAGAGTGGTTTGAAAGGAAGATCTCTAACAATCACCTTTGAGTTTTTGGCTGCGAGGCGTTTGCTCACATTCCAAAGGAAAAGAGAACAAAATTGGATTTCAAATCCAAACGGTGTATCCACATCGGTTATGGGGAAGAACAATACAGATTTAGGTTGTGGGTTCTAGTTGTAAAGTAAATCATTTGTAGCCATGATGTGATATTCAATGAAAAAGTGTTCCCAGCCTTGCAAGCACAAAAAACACAAGATAAGGAGTATATATCAGTTGATGATATTGGATGTGATATGCAGTTTTCACATCCAAAAGTGGCATCAAATACAGAAAGCAACTCAAATCCAGCATTGGCTCATGGTAACCAAATTACTTTGCCACCACTTAATTTTGGTTTACATTATAAAAATGTTGAATTTAACCAATGCTCTATCTCCTATCTGCCATCCAATTCCCAATCACCACATTCAGTGGGAGTAATTCCCACACAGGTGGGTGAAACAGAGACACCCACTATGGGCTAGCGCTCTCATAGACAAGTTTCTAGTTTTGATATGGGCAGGTCATAAGCATCGCTCTACATACCATATGGTCAGTGGCCTGAGAAATCCTATCCACAAGTGCTAAACGCACCACAAGATGCTTTGAAACTGCCATCCACTGTGTCTAATATGGCCTCACACAATGATTCACAACCTTTAAGCACAACGATCCATCCAACTTTGGTTAATACATCTCCTCTGCAAGGTCAAAACTTTTTCACTCCTATGCAGCTGCCTCCTAATACATAATCTTTGCAAAATTTTATTGCTACGCAGCCTACAAAAGGTGAATGTTTTGAAAAGGTTGTGGAAGTTTTTTCAACACAGTTAATGCAAATAGCAAACCCACATGCCATGTCCCCTTTGCAAAATCAAAGTCTCTTGATTCCAACGCAACTAGCTTGGAATGCCTCACAGTCTCCAAACAATGATATCTCTTCCTCGCTAGCAATAAGACATTCGCCAGTATTGAGGGAGAAAGAAGATTCAATAAGTTCAAATTCATCTATACCACCTATAATCTACTAGTCATAGGGTATACAAAGGAACAATACAGAATTACAGGGTAGTGACAATAAAAAATAGACGAATGTTGCAATTGAACAGAGCATTGCATAGGGCAATCTACAAGAACAAATTCCTCCATTAAGGAGGTCTACCAAGGAGAGGAAACTTCCTTCAAAGTTTGATGATTATCAATTGCTTATATCCGATCAATCAGAGCAAATTACATTCTGAGAGGCTTGCAATGATAGGGACAGTGAGAAGTGGATGCCTGCAATAAAGGATGAAATGGAGTCACTAATGACAAACCATACATGGGATCTAGTCTGGCTTCCACCTGATCGCAAAGCTTTGAAGAATCAGTGGGTCTATAGAATCAAAGAGGAAGAAGGTGGCACAAAATGCTATAGGGCCATACTTGTTGTGAAAGGATATAATCAACAAAAGGGAGTAGACTTTAATGAGATTTTCTCACTAGTCGTGAGGATGAACACAATTCGAGCCATTTTTGGTTTGGCAGTAGTTATGACCTTGAGCTTGAGCAACTCGATGTCAAAACCGCATTTCTCCACAGTGATATAGAAGAGGAATTGTACATGCATCAGCTAGAAGGTTTTGTCAAGCAAGGGCATGAAAATCTATTTTGCAGATTAAGGAGGAGCTTGTATGGGTTGAAACAAGCCCCAAGACAGTGGTACATCAAGTTTGATAACTTCATGATGGAGAATCAATTTATACGTTGTGAATCTAATCCATGTTTATACTACAAGGTGTTGCCTAGTGGTGAATTTATTTTGTTGCTAGTCTATGTTGATGACATGCTCATCACCGGCACCAACATGAGAGTCATTGCTGATTTGAAGCAACTCTTGGGAAACAAATTTGCAATGAAGGACCTTGGGGCAGCAAAGAAGATTCTTGGCATGACCATCTTTCAAGACAGAAAGAAGAAAGAAATCAGATTGACTCAGCAAAAATATATTGAAAAAGTTTTGGACAAATTCAATATGAGAAGTGCTAAGCCGGTTAGCACTCCACTTGCCGATCATTTTCACTTATCTTCCGCATTGTGCCCCAAGAGACAAGAAGAACAAGATTACATGAACATTCCATATTCTTTAGCTGTGGGAAATCTTATGTATGCAATGATATGCACCCGTCCTAATATTTCCCAAGTAGTGGGAGGTGTTAGTCATTTCATGAGCAATCTCGAGAAAACTCATTGGGAAGCTGTGAAGTGCATATTGAGGTATCTAAAAGGCACTTCAGATTATGCCTTATGCTTTGGTGGGAAAGTTGCATAGCTAAAAGGGTTAGTTGACTCTGATATGGCGGGTGACTTGGATAAAAGAAGGTCTACATCAGGTTATGCTTTCACTTTTGCCCAGGGAGCTATCACCTGGGTCTCAAGATTGCAACAAGTAGTTGCTCTTTCCACTACTGAGGCTGAGTACATTGCCCTCATTGAAGGAGCAAAAGAAATGGTTTGGTTGCAGCGTTTGTTTACTGAATTGGGTTCCAAACAACAAGTTTTCCCACTCTTTTGTGATAGTAACAGTGCTATTCATTTGGCCAAGAATGCGGCATTCCACAATAGAACCAAACACATTGAGCTGAGGTATCATTTCATCCATAGTATGATTGAAGAAGGCAAGTTAAAAGTTCAAACGATCGACACCAAGATCAATCTAGCCGATGCATTGACCAAGGTTGTACCTCGAGAGAAGTTCAAATTCTACTGGGCCTCTCTCAGTATTGTCAAAATGTGACATTAAGAATTGAGTAGGGGAGTGAGTAGCAATCAATGGACTTCAAGTGGGAGATTGTTGGATTGTGAAGTCCAAAAGACATATTATTTCTCCTGCCAAATCTCTTGCCTCTTGGTTTTCCTTATCCATTGTAGATATTACTTTATAAGAGAGATGTATTGTTGCTATCATGTATTGTATTCACACTTCATATGTATTGTATTCGCACTTCATACAAAGATAATAAAATTGTTCCCCTGCTCCTGTGGATGTAGCCAGTTTATGGTTCATGGTGAACCATGTTAAATTGTTGTCAGAAATAAGTGTGTTCCTGTAGCTTTTGAGTCATATTTTTTTAATTTTAGTTTTTAATATAATGGGAACAAGATATTTGCAATCAAAAGGAATTATTGTGTTGTTAATATAAACTTTGGTCGTACATGTGTTTACATTTTATAAAGTTTGGTTGGAATATTAAAATAACATATATAGTTTAATTTTTAAATCCCCATAACATTGAATAGGCAGAACAATTGATGCCTTTTATTTTACTTCTTAAATTTCAGAATGATTATTAAAAAATTAATACAATAAATTTTATAAGAACAACTTAACTTAAATTTCACAATGATTATTAAAAGAATTAATAAAACCATTTTTATACATAACAACTTTAGGTTAAAGCATGTGGTTTTTGTTTTAGAAAGTGGATTAATTATTTAAATATATATAATATAGATTTTATAGTAAAAATTTTAAATTGGGCAATACTTATTACAAATTTGATAAAATAAAATTTAAAAACAAATATTTCAATTTACATTTTAAAATTTTATTGGTTATAGAATTTACAAAACAAGTTTCATATTTTCAAGGTGGGGTTAACCCAATCTATCCAATTACACATCATGTAGGTATGAAAAAGATGTTAGTGAACATGATTTGATGATTGAACATTTTACCCTATAGGCAAATTGTTGCGCATAAAATCCGTGCAACTACTGTGTAAGTATTTGATGCAATTGGAGTCTTAAACACTCCTTTTCGAACTAAGTTCTATCCCTTTCCATATTATATAACTAGCACTTGAACCTGATAGGAAATTGAAGGTAACATTTAAATATATTTTTAAGTGAGTTTACAAATATTAAGAATTAATCTTTTAATATTATATAATTAATTATATAACAATAAGTCTATTTCTTTCCATATTATATAACTAGCACTTGCACCTGTTAGGAAATTGAAGGTAACATTTAAATATATTTTTAAGTGAGTTTACAAATATTAAGAATTAATTTTTTAACATTATATAATTAATTATATAACAATAAGTCTATACATGCTTTTGATTGCAGATATGCACAATGTTTCTACTGATCTAATTATATATGCCAACATCATTAGATCTAAGAATGAGTACCTACAAACACAAAGAACTTGTACAATATGTGGAACATACATCAAGTTGAGAGCATTTGTTAAAATTGATTATCTAAATGATTTAATTCATTTCTTTATTTATTACTTGTTCAAACATTTAATCTATTTTAACAATATCTAGTGGAAGACTAATATTTTTTTAATTCTGCCAATTAATTAACGTTTAAACATCGAACCTAAGAGTTGGTTTCTAAAAGTTAATGATAATCCTCATGCAAGTTCAAAATAGACACATACAATAAAACAACAACTATTAATTACAACAAGAATCATTACATTTACCACATCATCAGCAGGAGGAACTTGAGGCAATACGTCTCTTGTTAAGAAAAGAAGATGGAGTAAACTTTGTCTAATTTTTATGTAAATAATGTTTGTCGAATACATCAAATTATAGGTGATGCTTGTACTCCGAGGTCAGCTCAAACTATGAAATGTGCTCACAATCTAACTTGAATCTACTTAACTTGCTACTTCATTTAGAAAACCTTGAGCAAGTACAGGTCACTTCGTTGGATGTATGTGGGAACTCAGAACATCTCACTTAAAAGGTCAAAAAGAAATATGTATCTAGAAATTGACTGCATGTGGATTGTTTTATGTCTTTTAGGCAATAAACTACAACCACATTTTGAACTTGCCTCTAAATTAGAGTAATAAAATGTGAAAGCCGTTAAGTTTTATGTATCTGAAAATCAGTAATACCCACTAATCTTTGAACTTCGTATTTTTAATAAATAATGACAAACGAGATGGCCTCTTCAAATCCAGTAGCAGTTACAGTAGCAAGGCGTTAAAAAACTTCGAAAAAATAAATATTAATTGACAGGCAAAAATCCAGTCAAATTCCAGGGTTAACTCTCCCTGAATTTTAGATGCTTAAATGTTTCCGTTCCTTAACTGCGGCATTCCCTGTTAAATATTAGGATAAAAAACTAGCAAAACTATCTCCGAACAATTTGCTGTGATCCCCACACACAAGCAACATTTCACGCATGAATTTCCTCTCTACATTTATGGGACCTGCGCCAAAATGCGGAATTTCTCGCATCCCCGACAAAATGTAAATATTTGTTATAATCGTTAGTATCGTCATATTGAGTTCTGCAAAGCATGCAATTCTGATTGTAACATGTACACAGTTGTTTCCAGAAGTTTTTTACATAATTTATCTTGTTGCAGTCCTACACATTTAATCAAATTTCATACAGAAAAGTATATTCAACAAGAATAGCCAAAAAAAAAAAAACAGAGAAGAGTTGAACAGACCTCCTTTCTACGCGCCCGTAAACAGCCGGTGAGTTGTGCCGACTGAAAATTTTCAAATTTTTTACCTGTAATTGTTTGGACAGATTCAATAATTGTGATCAGTTGATTCATCTGCAGCTTTTGAACAAAATGATTTGTAGGAAAATCTGCCCAAAAATGGTTAGTGGAGGAGATTTTTCAAATTTTTTAGCAGTTACAACGTGCGGGCTGTTTAAGCTCTTCCCTTTCTACGAGACAAATTGTGGGCCTTTCCTGTGATGAGCGCTATGTCCATATTCAACAAAATGGAGAGCTCTCTCGCCTTCTTTAAAATAATGGATAATGTGAGAAGGTCTTTAAGAAGGCCAAAGAGCTTTCCATTTTGTTGAATGAGCGCTATGTCCAGATTCAACAATATCATCCATTCCTCTGCTCTTATTCAACAAGAATAAAAGCCAAAACCAAAAAAAAAATAAAAATGAACAGAGAGATTGTGAAGGAGAACATGATGAGCGCTATGTCGAATTTGCACAAAATTGACAGCTCTCTCGCCTTCTTTTATAGCCCATGTATTTTTAAGACCTCCTCACATCATCCAACATGCCCAGCCTTTGCCACCCGTCTTAATTTTTTCCTTTGCTCTATTTTAGGGAGGTCTCAGTGCGACTGGTATAATGACGGGGGCATTAATTCCTTTGCTCTATTTTAGTGAACTCCTCCTCCACTTCTGACATCTTGTTCTGAAAATCCTCTGAAAACACCCCCATTTTTTTGGTCCAGAGCAACATGCAATTGTCTGTGTTCCAACGCAACAAAATCCTATAGACCCCATTAAGCTATTTTTAGACTGATATACCATGGCTTAAATTTGACGGTCGACCTTGGCTGTCGAGCAAATTATTTTGAACTTGCCTTTCAAATATGGAAGTATTTCTATTTTAAGAATATATAGAGTGACAATTTACTTAATGTTACCTTTCAAGTGTTATAGTCTTCCTAAAATTTTAATTGTATTTTATAGCTAAAATGATTAAATACTAGAATGGCCATCAAATTTAACCCTTGAACTCAACAATCAAAACAAACTAATCCTAATGCTAACCATAATCCGAACCCTAATTTAAACTGTGATTATATTCCTAACCCTAATTCTAACTCTAATTATAAACCAAACAGTAACCCTAACCCTAATTATAACCCCTAAGTCTAATCCTAAATATAATATATAATATAATTAAAATTATAATTATTATATAATATAATATATAATTATAATTATTATATATAATATTATATTATATAATATTTAATAATTATTATAATATAATATAATAATATATCTAATATATACTATAATATTATATTATATAATTATAATAATTCATATAATTATATAATATACTTAGAATTAAGCTATAATATAATTAGAATTAGAATTATTATATATTATAATTATAATTATTATATATAATATAATATTATATTATGTTTAATAATTATTATAATATATTATAATAATATATCTAATCTATATTATATTATTATATTATATAATTATAATAATTTATATAATGTTGGTGTAGTGACTATATCGACGATGAGATCCCTTTGCACCACTAGTACATGCTTTTGGTGTGACGACAAATTTTACATGGTATTAGAGTGTAGGTCATCGGTTCGAGTCTCTCGAGCCCTCGACCCTTGGTCTGCGTAAGCTTGGCTTATGACATGGTACGTAGTGGGTACGAATCCCACATGGTACATGGTTGTATCCGGCTCTATCATTGGGGGGTGGTTGGCGTAGTGACTATATCCATTAGTACGTGCTTTTGGTGTGACGACAAATTCTACATATAATATAGTATATTTATATTAAATATTATATATCTAAAGTACACCGAGAAGGATATCTCTCGGCGTACTTTAGATATATTATATTTAAGGATCCTTCTTGGCAAATTTTAGATATATTATATTTAATATAAATATGTTAGTTGTATTTTACAGCTAAAATGACTAAATACTAGAATGGCCATCAAATTTAAGCCTTGAGTTCAACAATCAAAGCAAAATTTAATTTTGGTTAGGCCAAACATTTACTACTTTTGACTAATTACCACTAGACCAAATGATGTTTATATATAGATAGATATATAAATAGATAGATAGATAAAGACATAGATATATAGTTTATAAGAATAATGTTATAAAATTTTTATATCAAATAATTATTAAAAAATTGCATGATATTCAAAATCACATGGAATCAAATTTAATATTAAATATAAATATAAAAAGAAAAAAACCACCATTAAATTCCATCCCACATGATTTTTACACTGAATCACTATCTTAGCATGTTAAAAATGAGAAGGAAAGCCCTAAATCTAAATCATTTATGCTTAATTTTCAAACACACATTTTAAATGGAATTTGAGGCATCTCATCTTTTCTTGTCACATAATTTAGACACGACCTTAAGCTCACCAATTCGCTATTACAACTTGATTGTGCCACCATCATATGCTTTCCCACCACAAGCATGGAATGTGTTGCAACTTTTTGCATGTAGAAATTTTGGTGGAAAAGGAGACTACCAGCAAAGAATGACCAAGATTATTTTCCTCGTCTTACATCCCTTCTTGGATAGTTTGAACTATTGATCTAGCAAGTTAACTTGGTCCCTCTCAGAAAGGGAATACCTATGGCGTAATTAAGAATCATGATGGATATTCCCTAATACCATGCTATTAGAACTTATGAGTGGTTAAGGATCTTTTTTTATATGTAAAAGCATTGGGAAAATTATTATAGTTTTTTCACACTAGATAACTCAACGTCAAATCACTCCCACAAAAAATCTTACTCCCACATTCAAAATCCTTTTTTTCAAATATCTCTTTCTCTTCTATCAAAGTTGCACTAACATGCATGCTGAGTAGAATAAATTATTATGAATCATGATGGATGATTACCTATAGTGGGGCTTTCACATATTGTTGGCACACTTTTCAAATGATGGATTATTACCTAACACCATCCTATTAGTACTCATGTGTGGCTAAGGATACTTCTTTATATGTAAGAGCATTGGGAAGAATATATTGGTTTTTCACACTAGGTAACTTAGTGTTGAATGGCTCCCACAAAAAATATTACTCTTGGATTCAAAACGCCTTATATGTGGTGAATTGATTAAGAAATAAGCACCTCAAGAAGGATATCTCTCAGCATATTTTAGATATATTTTTTAAATATAAATATGCTAGTCTAGCCTACATTCTTACTTTTCCACCGTATAAAGGAAAGGATAAGGAAAATAATATAGAGATTAAAAGATTACTTGGTTTTCTTTGCTTCGTATAAGATGACATTACTTTCCTAAGAAAAATGAAAGAATTACTACTTTAAAATGTTTGGCATTAGATAAGGATAGTGATGCCAAGACATGATGAGGATGGGGCTTGGGAGGGTGTAGGATGCATTATAGGGACATCTTAAATTTTCCTAAATGTTTAAATAAATAATAAAATAATTTATAAATATATATAATAAAATAATTAATTAATTAAAAGAAAAAATAAAATAACAAAATCTATATATAAACAAATAAAACTAAAAAGCAAAACAAAACAAAATAGTCAAGTGACACATAGTGGCCAATATGTGTCTTTGTAGTATTGTAATAATAGAAATTGTTTAGTTATCCAAGGATGAGCTATCACAAAGTGATTCTTTAAGTCAACCTAACAACACTTGGAGATCAAAGACATAAGGTGGCTTAGTAAAAAATTGTTGCCTTTGTAATATTGTAATAATAGAAACTACTTAGTTATCCAAGGATGGGTTATCACAAAGTGATTCTTGATTTAGCTCCACAACACTTGGAGATCAAAACACATAAGGCGGCTTAACATGAAATTGTTAGGAGCTGAATGTATGGCAATTTTACTAGGCTAAAGAACCTTTTAATTGTTAGGGTCTAGTTAATTGTTAGTCAAGTAGCTATAATTAGCTACTAGTGCACAAAGATGGCAAATCCAAGTAACAAAGTTGTGTTAATGGCTTTTAAGGTGGCATAGTTGAGGTCTAGTTAATTGTTAGTTAAGTAGCTATAATTAGCTACTAGTTCACAAAGATGACAAATCCAAGTAACAAAGTTGTCTTAATGGATTTTAATGAATGTGGCTAAAGCATATAAATATGTTTAAGTAATTTTATAAATAATGAGAAACTTATAAAATAATATAAATCAAATAAAAATAAAAGTCGACTTATGAATCAAGCCTAACAAAAAATTATAGTTTAACTTGAAAGTAAATGCATGAACTGATATAAGAATATGTCATAAAGGCATGCATTAATATAAGTATATATTATTCACTACATTTATGAAAGTAAAAATAAAATTAAAAAAATTACCAGAATATTGAATATGACATTTTTTTCAAAAGTAAAATTGAAGGTTATGTAAAATAAATAATTGTAAAAGAAAACAAAAATTAAAAAAGTCATTTTTTTAAAGATATAATCAATTTTAAAAATTAGAAAGGAAAAAAATGAGGTTTAATAATAAATTAAAAAGACAATTTAAAAATAATAATAAAATGAAGTATTTTAATAATATTATTATTAATTTAGAGGGCGGATGGGTGGGCATCCTACCTTTCATTTGGGAGGACCGGGTACACATGTTGTCATATGACCTAACAAAATCTTTAGCTGAGCTGGCCGTTGTTGGTGATGTCGTGGTTTGGGAATGAACTGGAGTGGCAGTAGAGCATGTGAAGCTCCTCAAGGTAGAAAGTGGAGGTTCAATGACTTGCATCGCATTGATTACATCGCTCGTTAGACATCATATGAAAGATAGCTTCCCATTCTTCTCTAATGCCTCATTGGGAAGATTCAAGAAGTCCAAGTAGGGGTTTTTGAGGAAACAAATTGCAGGGGTAGGCTCTGTGTTGTTTGTGCTGGTTTGTCCCATTCCTAATGGCAAGAGGGTCAAGATTTATAATGCATATCTCCATAGAAGGGCTGGTGTGTTTGGGGTTGAGCACTTTGATTCAAATTGAAAGTTTAGTGAGACAGATGGCGTTTAAGGGTCTAGTGATGGAGCACAGGTTGAAAAGGATTTTGTGCCATAGTGATGAATTCGTTCTCCTGGCAGTCAAGGTCATTTTGGGTAAGGAGTTTCTTGAAGAGGAAGAATTTTATAGGGTGGACACTGCTATCCTTTCTCGATTCCTAGCTTCAATGATGGATGTAAGCATTACAAAAGACCTATGCCTTCTTTTGATGCACCGTCTTTTTATCAACAATCTTCTGGTGGGAGTGGAGGATATTGTGAGGGTGGATGAACTGGGTGTCGAGATCCCCAGGCCGGCGGATTTCTAGTCTCTTCAAGATGAGGATGCAGTTGTGCATTATTTTCCTTTCCTTCTCAATCCTAAAGGGTGGTCGTTAATCCTCGACAGTGAGCATGTTGTGGCGGGTGTTCAGTTTCTGTGCAAGCTCCTGCAAATTTCTCCCCACAGTGGATCTTTCGATTGGCTGGAGGATTTCAGGGTAAGGGCAGCCAACCTTGGCTTTCAAGTTTGATGTCTCCTACGTTCTGGTTCTTGTCAGGTGTTAGTTTGGCTTTCCTTCAGGATATAGGTTAGTAGGGTTAGAAGTTAGTGTAGGATTTTGTTCACCTCCCTACAATATTCACATATAGCTGTTACTCTATTTTGGACAACCTCTGTTAGTAAGTGTGGCCTTGCATGGCCTTTTTCTAATCTGGTAGACCCTGCAAGGTTAAGTAGATGATAGGGATTTGTAGATGGATGCTATCAAAGAAAAATAGACAGTCATATTTGTAAATATTTTTATATCAATACATATATCTCTATTACGCACCAAAAAAATAATAAAATTATTAATTTAAAATTCAAAAATTGTTTAATAATATGATTTTTTATAAAAACAAATATTTAGTACAACTTTGTATAAAATTTATAAAATCACTAATATAAGATCCATAAAGTAGTAGATACTAGCATACCTATATTTAAAAAATATATCTAAAGTATGCTTAGAGATATCCTTCTGAGTAACATTTCCTTGTGCTATACTTGTGCTATCCTTATAAATATAGTATGAGATAATTTAAGTAATATTATGAAGATAAAAATAAAAGAATATTCTTTCTTGGAGGGAAAAAAAGAATATTCTTTCTTAATTTTTTTTTAAAAGATCATTCTTATTAGGAGATAAGGGAAAGTAAAATTGCATGGCAAACAGTAATAAGTTCTGATTATTAATATCTTAAAAAAATCCACAAAATCTGCATTTTAAGAGCTCAAATCATTAGCCAATTTGATAGTTTTTGTTAAAAATTTTACAGACTTAGGAAAAATTAATATTTGTTCAACATTCAAAAATAATACTCTGTTGTGATTGGTTTATTTTACATAAAAAACATTTAAGATCATTCTTTTTAGGAGATAAGAGAAAGTAAAATTGCATGGCAAACATTAATAAGTTGCCCTTATTAATATCTAAAAAAATCCACAAAATTTGCTTTTAAGAGCCAATTTGATAGTTTTTGTTAAAAATTTTACATAGACTTAGGAAAAATTAATATTTGTTTGACATTCAAAATAATATTCTGTTTTGATTGGTTTATTTTACATAGAGGTCTAGCCACTTGACCACCCAACCATGCCCTAATGGGCACAATATAATATACTAATATTTAGATGAGTATAATATTTATGCACAAATCTATTTAATAATATTTCATTTTAATAACATAAATATAAATACATTATAATCATAATTCTACTAATTTAATATACATTCTATTATTAATATATAATTAATTATATTATTTATTAATATTTAAAATATGAAATTTATAATTAATATATACAATGGATGAAAACTAAATAATCACAATATTATATTAGTATAAATATTACAATTTTTGTTATAATATTCGCATAGGCTTAAAAGAAAAAAAAATTATATGTTTAATATTAAAAATATTATTTGTTTAGTAATTCTTTCAAGAATTTAGCCACTTAGAATTTAACTCCTCCAAGTGGCTTCATTCCATTCCATATCTCTCGAACTGTATTTCGTCCTTAAGAGCTCAAATTTTTAGCCAATCACAACACAGATAGATAAATGATTTTTTAAATATTTTTTGTTAAAATTTCCTCATAAATTTACCAAAAATTAAAATTTGTTCAACATGAAAAATAATACTCTATTTTGATTGGTTTACTTTCAATAGATTAATCACTAGATAAAAGGTCGTGTTTGTTGGCTTGATTGAAGAGTAGTGAAAAGTCTGACAGAAATATAACATGCATATACTGGATGTCAGATTATCGTTGCCATGGATATATCAATATCTGAAGATTAGTGAGAAGTTTGACAGAGAAATATAACATGCATATACTAGACGTTGGATTGTAGTTGCCATCGATAGATCAATATCTCCCATTTTATTGTTTCAGAATGTGTAATAATGATTTGTAAGTGTACTGGTTTGTGCCTATTTGCCATCATTTATTTAAAATAGTTAATAAGATTGTATTGTTAGACCTGCCAATAACAAGTGTTAATGCCTTGATTGTGTGTGGGAGTACAGTTAGTCACTGACATCTTGTTTCAGGTTTGTACCCCGTGCATCCATTTAAGATCATGTAACACCATTATTGCTACGTGGGGATTAATGACTGGGTTTTTTGGTGAGAAGCTCCAATCTTCTCATCCATGGCATGTTCGTAGGAATTTTTGCAAGTGGGGGGTGCCTTATTTTAAGGGCATGAAATATTAAGGTTTCATGACAGTTTTTCATTTTTGTGTGACTTTATTAGGGCATAAAATATAATGGCAAGTACTTGACTTATATACTACTTTGGTGTAATTATATATATTTTTAATTGTCATGATTAATGTATTGATATAGATTCTAGTTCATAATAATATAAAAGATAATTTTCTTTTTAAGGAATTGGTGATTTCACATGCACATAGCTCCAATTATATATACTTTGATATTATCATCAATAGATTTATATGAATCTATGTTTTATATTTTATATCTTTTATTCTTTTAAGTGTACCCTTTCAAATGAGTATAACTAGCAATCACCTCTTGCTGTGCAATGGGTACGCTAAAGAGTTGTGGAAATCCAATTGCCACATCTTTAAGTGAATGATGATTGCCTTGCATCCCTATAGCCCATGTCATTTTTGTTTTCTTGAGTGCAATGAAGTTCACAAGTGCATTCCATTAGTCATGATATAGGCATACTATACAAGCTCAATATCCCTATGGCCTATTTTACAAGAGTACAAGCTCAATATCTATCTAGTCCAAGTAACCATCTCCCAAAAGTATTTATGTAGGATAGATGTCTAGCAAAGCATTTGATGGATAACAAAATGGAGCACTTTCTCTATTAAATGTCTTATAAGAGAAGTAATAAAGACTACACAAGGAATTGAAAAGAGAATCTTTTTTCACGAGATCATCTCTATTGGCATATAGTACACTATCTGCCATTGGTCTCTCAAAACAACTCATTGCATCTTTGGATTGTTGGCATGAAACAAATGATTGAAATTCACTCTCTCTTTTCTCTACCATTGGATCATTCTTATGAAAAGTACCATTTAATGAGGCTTCAGTGGAACTAGATGATCTAGACCAACCCATACCAACCTCCATGATCTTTAATGTAGTACTAACCTCAAACTTAGAATACTCATTACATGTGTCATATTTTAATTGTTGGCATGAAATGACTTATCAAAAGATAGTCTATCTCTCTATTCCTCTATTTCTATTGATCTTCCTCTCTCTATATCTCTATGTGTCCCTATCTATTTCTCTCTCATCTTGAGTCATCTCTTTGTCTCCCCATCTCTTTCTCTATCTCTCCCTTTCTATATCTCTATCTTTCTCTCTCTATGCCTCTCTACATCTCTCCCTCACTCTCTCCCCCTTTATCTCTCTATCTCTATCTCTACTTGTCCCTCTCCTCTTATCTATCTAACTCTTTATCCCTCCCTCTCTTTTTCTCTATCTCTATATCTATATCTTTCTACCTCTCCCTCTCCCTCTCCCTATTTATCCTCTCTCTATCTTTCCCTCCTCTCTCTCCCCATATCCTCTACCTTTCTCTTCCTTAATATTCAAAGCTAAGTTACCTAAATGTGGACCCAAAACCCTAAATATTAACACTAAGGCATTAAAAAATAGAAGTGGAAGATGGGTAGATGAGTCATCAAAAATATCTCTCTTTCTCTATTCCTCTCTCTTTCTTAATATCCCTCCCTCTCTATATCTCTATATCTCCCTCTCTATCTCTCTTCTACCCTCACTATGTCTCTCACTCTCTCTTCCTCTATCTCTTTCTCTATTTTCTCTATCTCTCTTTCCCTCTATATCACTTATCTAGATTGTAACAAATCTACCCATACAACATAGTAAACACTTTGGTTCCCACTAAGAAAATATTTAAATTCCTTAAAAAGTAGGAAAATATTTTTTTCTTTTTTGGACATCATCATTTGTGCTTGCATAATTGAAACATAAAACATTTCATAATGAAATAACATTTGATTTCAAATTGTAAAAGAAATACATCTTTTCTTGATTACAATTTTCATACATGATTTATAATCAAGTAAACAAATTTATAATTTACAAATAAGTACAAGGTCGGGATTTCTATATCTGGATTAATCTTATGTTTCACAAGCCTCGGCGTGTCATCTACAAGAGGAAGAGAATCACCCAAGCACTTTACCTTAAATCATAAATTGACGGTCCCCCACACACCTTCCATCTGGAAGTGGCCCTAACCTTCAATGAAGAGTATAGACTAAGGAACCCCTAGTATTTCCATATAAGTTTCTAGTGTTGTGTCTTACATAACCAACACAGTCATACAACTATATAGCCTCCTCTAACTATGTATGACACTACTGGTTGGCTATGCAAATCTGGAGCATAGTGAACCGACAAGTGCAAGTAGAGACTTTTGCACCTACTTTGGCCAAAAGTTTTGAATAAAATTCAACCACTTAAAAATTGGAGTTGTATGTTCACCCACCACTAACTTGACTTGGAAACCTTCAATGGCCTATGGTTAACTCAAACTTTTGTTTGACCAAATGGTTTGACTTTCTTGATGATCTTATTTGCATAGTGTTAACTCATTAAGTCAATACATGACTGGCTAGTTAATTTCTCTAACTTTGAACACCCATGTTACATTCTAGTAACCTCTTGGGTCTTGGCTATTGCCACTTGTTCAAGTCCTTTCTGTAAACCATGATAGTAACTAATCTTCTATTTTTAAGTACTTTAGTTAATCATGACAACAACACATCATCAACTTGACCCTTCTAGTCTCATAACAATAATATAGACAATATATCCAATGATTTCTTCAATAAATTAATATCTTATATAAAAGATTACTTATATATAGTGGCATCGAAGCTTATTCAGGGACACACAACTTATACAACATTAATATAATGATATCAAAGTTGGCACAACTTTAACAAGACTACTGCAGCTATGTCACAATGATTTCAAAGCTTTCTGGCCAAAGAACACAATATTTCTATCAGCCACATAATTCAGCCTCAATATCATATAGCCTTTCGGCCATATTAGACACAAGGGTTTACATTTTTTTGTTCATGTCAGTTGTAGACACCTGAAAATGGTCACAACCAACTTCATCCACTCACGCATTCAACCCTAATCCATCCGCATCACTTCATGTAGACTGACTATTAATTTAATAGTCTTTAATTATGTAATTAATTTATTCTGCACCTTTATCATGTCATAAAAATCAAATTCATCTACTATAGTTTCAAAATTCAATATTTTTTTTACTATAGTTCATTCTAAAAATTAAATAAATTATCATATTTATTTAATTCGCTATTTTGTGCACTTTTGATTACATTTTGTAATCATGATTATTTTCTTCTAATCCATGTGCACATGAATTAATTTTAATTAATTCATCATTACAAACCCCCATGTTTCTAGAAGTCCGCTTGTCATCTAATGTACACATATGTACATGACAAGTGGTACTTTGGAAGCATGGGCAAATCTTCCAAAATGGGTACATTTGTCTTATTTCTTCCACTCCACTCCATATGTCACTATTCATTCTAATTTGAAATTCCATGTGGCACTATTTGAACACTATTCTTCTAATTTTAAATTCCACTTGTCCTCTCCATGGAATTTAAAATTTCTAACAAAATCCAATCCTTACCTTTTCATAAATGAGTCCTTACATGTCATACACCTACTCAATCCTAGCCATCCATCCATTCAAACTTGAATTCTCATCCATTGATCATCCCTTGAATCTTGGAGCAACTTTCTCATCCAATCCAAACATGCAATCTCAACCATTGATCCTTTAAATTGATCCTAGCCCTCCAATCCCATCTCCAAAAATCTATAAATTGGTGCCTCCACCTCCCATTTGGAACAAGCCATCATATGCAAGAAAACTCTACCAATTTGAGTGCTCAACATCTAGAATTAGTCCAATTCTAGCATAGTTTAGTAATAGCATTTCATATCTTAGGGCATATCACTACTAATAGACTCATTTAGGGTGCAATTAGATAGTTTAGTTTGTTAGTAGTTTATCCCAATATTGAGGTCCCTTGGACTTGAGATTAGGTACATTTTAGGTTCAATTTGCATCTACTTTAGGTCTCATTTCCATAGGTAGACATTTTGGCATGCTTGGTGGGACACCCACCACCTTAACCCTAACAAAATTTACATGTTTTGTGGTGTTATTCTTGTGACTGGTTGGATTAGAGCCTAAACTTCTGCAGATTAGCACCTATCTGGCATATCAATGCCTATCTGACACATCAGTACCTATCTGGCACATCAGCGCCTAGTCCGACAGATCAACACCCATTTTGATAGATCAGTGCACATCTAGAGATAAGGTAAAATCACTCATTCTCATGAATTTTAAGTCAAAGTCAGCATTTTATGTCTCCATGATATTTTAAATGATGTTTTACTAAATTTTTGGCCACCTTAGGTCTTTGTTTTGTAGGAAAAATCAAATTTATAAGGGGGAAGTGATGTCTATCTCGGATCAATGCTTAGCCCTCTGCATCAGTACCTAATTCCCCAGATTAGCACCTAACTAGAAATTATGTTTTTAGACTAACACTTGGTTTTGTAGCCTTATTTGACCGTCAAAGACTTGCCTACAATTACTAACTTCCTCTTTGCAGGGTTGTTTATTAGCTTAAAAGCATTTACCGTTTTTGTTTTTGTGTGAAATTGCTTGATTAATCATAGGCACATTTATAATGTTTAAATAGAACAACAAATTTGCATCCTTCACTCATGGTTTAAAAAGAACAACAAACTTGCATCCTTCACTCATATGGCTTAAAAAGAACAACAAATTTACATCCTTCACTCATATGGTTTTAAAAGAACACAAATTGCATTCACACCTTGATTGGGTTTAAAAGGACCACAAACTTGCATTTCCACTCATCTAAGCAAGAAAATGAATAACTTTGTGTGAAGTGTCTTGTGCTTGTGTTTGTATTGTGAAAGTGTATGGTCTTCCTTCACACCATTTGGTGATCTTGGGAATCAAAAACTTCTCACAACACTTGCATAAATCACCCCCAACATAATCCAACAGCTAAAAATGAACCTTGTTTAGTGTGACCCAAGCCTAAAAATACATATCCTCTCCCCTCGCATCTTGGTATGAAATTGGGGATCAAAAGTATTTTTGTGCTTGTGTTGCTTTTGTTGAACCCTTAGAGGGCATGCCACCCTGCTTTGAAAGGTGGGAATGACCCAAGCAAAAATAGGTTAAAGCTAAACCCTTCCAATCTGCTATATAAAATAATGTATTTGCGATGAAAATCATAAATAATGGGTGTTGTTGTGTCATACCAACGAGTGTTTTCCCCAAAACCCTGTAGAGCATAACCTCTACAGGCTAGGAAGCATCCTTTATCAGAACGAATCACCACATGTATGGCCACTTGAATGGATGCCCTCAATAGCTACTTTGTTTAGAAGCCATAAACCCCCTACTTGTTGATACAAGAGGTCAAAAGATCAAACTCTGATAGTCATCCCACATTTTCACGGCTTATGGCAGAGATAGCAAAGTATCTTAAGATCTATGCATCTTAAGGACTTGGAACTTGGTGTGCTTGAGAAGTGAGTGTACTGTAAGGGGGAGCCCGTGCCCCAAGTTCCTAGAGCTATAAACCATAAGTAGGTGTGGCTGGGTAAAACCAAGTGGGAACTCAACAAGTATTGTCCTTGCCTCGCCATAGGTTGTGCATTATTGTTTAATTTTACAACAAAACCTTTGGACATTATATACACTTGTTTGAAATGTTTGTATCACTTTCCAAAGAAAACTATCATGGACATAACCCAAACATTTGAAAAAACAAACCACTGAAACTTCAAAACACGTCAAATACATCATTTTACCTCTAAAGCCCAAAATATCACATCCCAAGCCCAAAAGTTATATAAAACCACCACTATCCTATATTAGTGCCCAAACCTCCACATCAATGCTTAATCCTCTACATTAGCACCTAAACCTTTGCATCAGCTCCCAAACCTCCACATCAGCACCCAATCATCTACATCAGCACCCAAACCTCTGCATCAACACCCAAATGTCCACATCAGCGCCTAATCCTCCAAATCAGTACCCAATCCACTACATCAATGCCCAACACTCTGTATCAATGCCTAATCCTCTGAATCAACACCCACTCATCTGCATTAGTGCCCATTGACAAAATAATTGGAAAACTCAAGACTTTGTCCTTTAAGGTATTGACAATCCTCGTTCCACGTCATCCATCAACATTTCATGCCACCTCATCCATATATTCATCCATTTGTCCTTCTTAGGTTGTGATCCAATCCTAATCATTGATCATCATCATTGTCATCATCCTCGTCAATTTATAGGTTATCCAAGTCACCCATCGTCAATTAAGACTAGTCTAGCATCATCCTTATAATAATCAATATCGGTCCCTAATCCACTCTTAGTCAAATCTTTGATTGACCATCCACTATCATCTCTAATTGATCCCCCCATCGCTAATCAATCTTTGTCAATACAAATAATGAATCGACATTCTCAAATCGAACTAATCCTCATCCCTATCCATAATCGATCCTTCTCCAAATCCGTCAAATCAATCCAAACCGCATCCAAATCCTAAGGTTAAAACTCTAGATCAAAATTATCCTTTTGTTTGTATTAGGCTTGAGACTTCGTTCGTCTTGAGTTTAGTATAAAATAAGAATCATTGACCCCCTTAGATAAATTATCTTAGGAATTTAGACAACTCCTAAGTTAGTGGATTCCAAGAAATCTCATTTTGGTTGGTGCATCTTGTCTACCCCAAGAAAAATAATTCTATTGTCCTCTTGCTTAGGCTCTTTGTCTACCCTAAGTGTATAAGATAACCATCAGCCTTTAATCATCTTGATCTAGATTTTTGAACCTACCTTCATCATCTCATCATTGGTACCTCGTCATCAAAATCCAACCCAAATTCACCTTTTATGCCTCCCATCACATGATCACAAGCTAAGAAAATGGATGCTCATTACCAACCCCTCTCTCCTAGTGGCTCTACCACAAGTAGCATGGAAGAATATGTCAACCAACTTGAAATGGGTGAAGCATCCACTCATCCTCATCAAACATATTCCCCCACCTTTGTCAAGTTCCTTAATGAAAAGGGGTTACACGACAAGTTTGACCAATTCATTGACAACCAAAAGGATGAATTTCTTCAACATCTCATTGAACATGGCGCATGCCTCCCATATTTATATGGCCATAACAAGCTCAAAACCATCTTTCACAAAAAACCACCAACACCCATCTGTGATCAACCATGGGGACGTGTCCCTAATCCTAACGAACTCATTTATGACAACCCATGGGCTAGTTTTGCTTCCAACACCACCACCGTTCACACCTTGGGACAAAACATGAGGGCTAGAAATATTTCACAACCACAAGCATCTAACTCCCCATTGGGTTACCTTATGACATGCTATCCTCCGATGTGCCCATTTTTGGGGTAGCTTCTAATGTCACCATCATTGCCATACCACTGCCACCAAACAAGAAGCCACCATGATTGTACCACAACCTCTCTCTCCACTAAACATTCCACCAAGGTCAATCATCACACAAATGGTGGTACCACCCACAACTTGAACACCCATTGTGAATCCACTCAACCAACCACAAAACCCATTGGCAAGCTATGTCAATCCCACACACACATATCAATCTTCGACGCATCAATAACCTCGCCATGGGTCATTGGTGCAACCTCCTTACAACACAGTCCAACAACAACCACCACCCCAAAATTATCAATAGAAACATCATATTTTTCCATTGCCTAGGGTTTAGGCTTGGTTGGAGGAGTTTGTGCCACCATTGGAGGGATTGCTCAACAACATTTTTGCAATCAGATTTCATATCAAACCTTTGCAGTCATATCAGATTGGTGAATCAGGGTTTTGGATAGCATATTCTTCATTGATTTGATACATATATCCATTCTAGGGTTAGAAACTACCTTGGGAGTCCATCACCTCATCATTAAAGGAGTTTGTGTCTAGTTTGGAGTTGATTCATCATCTACAAATTCATATTAGATCTCATTGAGGATAGCAACTATAAAAATTAGTCATCTATTTGTCATGTATGATCTCATATTGTACTAATAATAAGTGTAATCAAATTGGGTATGTTGTAAACACTCTTCTTATTCAAATATTTAATTTGGAATAAGAATACATTTCTGATCTGAGTTATATCAGACCTAATTTTATTGTAATCAATCATCTTGTTTTGGGAAATAAAGTTATATTTGAAGTGGGATAATCTTGCTATACATTTGGGTACATAGGTTTTATGTTTGTTTGTCAAAATTGTATTGAAAACATTAAAACAAACACACAACATTAGTATATCAGATTTAGATCAAAATTTAGAAGGTTTGAAAATATTATTTTCAAGGAATCAAAACTAAACTTTTGGGTCAGATTTAGCAAGGGTTTATACACTAGTATCAGAGCAATGTATCTTGTACGTCTGGAGGATAAGATTTCATTTACAAATCAGTTTGTTTTAGTTACATATGACAAGGTGTAAAAAGGTTGCAACAATGAGTAGAGGTGGTTTAGGTTCATCAAGGAAGGATGGATGAGATAGTTTGACTCCAAATGATTGACTTATGAAAGAATTCATGAATGATATGAATAATTTAGTCAAGAGTCAACAACAAATGATGGACACTTATATGCAATACCAGTGGAAATTCATGACAGCCATTGAGTTACTTGCATAACAAGAAGAAGAAAAGAAGAGCAAAAATTAGTTGGGCAAAGAAGATTCACTTCATGCATCCACAATTAAGGAGTGCATGCATCCTGATGCTAATGACAAGATTGGAAGGCATGATGATATGGAATTGAGTAAATTAGCATCTATTGGATAAACACTTGATGAGGAGCATGCAACAAGGGAGGAAGAGGTAATTGAGGTTCTTAAGGACACTACACAAAGGTATGAGACAAGTTTTGATTTTCTTCAATTTGGAACAATAGTCCCTTTCCTTTACATAATCATGAAATAGCAACCCTTACACAACAAAATGATAGTGGGAAAAATTCTTCCATTGTAGACACTCAAGATTTGAGGACATGAGACATTTATTGTGGATCCAAGCCACAAGAGGTCTGATTTTGTATACCATGGCATAATAGAGGTAAAGAAGTCACAAGATATGTGTGATGGATGGTTACAAAGAGCTAGGATGGCAAAGTTGTTGGCTGCCCAAGCAAGACATCACCTACAGGAGGTCAAGGAATGTTGCAATCAACTAGATCATGCAATGCAACAAAGGGAGTCACACCTTAGGCAACTATTTCTTCCAAGGGAAGAATGTGTAGAGGTTGAGCATGCAAGGGATAAGCCTTTTGAGGTGAGCAAGTAAGATGAATATACTAGAGTGGGATTATAGTGTTTTGGGGTTGTTGCATTCTTTTTGATCATTTTTTGAGTTTCTGCAATAGCGTGTACAGTATATTTGAGACATTTTATGAGTGGTACCATTGAGACACGACAGTTCCAATAAGAGGAACTTCATTCAAAGTTTTTGCATCAATCAGTTACAGTCATAGCTATTATATTTTTCTCCATCATTTTTCTATTCAAAGTATACTTGGCTATTGCATTTAATCTTTGTTGTTATAGAGTTTGTTGTTGTTGATTCTATAATCATTATTTTATAAATGAGATCATTCACCACCAATATACTAAGGAATTGTAAGTCTAGAAATACTACTAATAGATTTGAATTTCATTTGATACTATAAAGGATACTGGAAGGTTTGTTGGAAAGATAGTTGTCGTTGCACCAAAAGATTGACTTGTTAATGCCTAATACAACCACTAGAGTTAATGAATCAATGGGAGGTGGTTAAGCCTTGTCACAAACCCAAGCATTGTGTTGCACAACACAAGAAGACCAAGGGTACACACCTTCTAACAATCCCTGCAGTGTGAGCTAGGGGTTCAAACCCGTGACCCAAGTTCTGATAACAATTATTGGAAAGATGGTTTCCATTGCACCAAAAGATCAACATGTTAATGCCTGATACAACTGCTAGAGTTAATGAATCCACAGGAGGTGGTTAAGCCTTGTCACGAACCCAAGCATTGCACTACACAACACAAGGAGACCAAGGGTGTACATCTTGCAACAAGGTTTACCTCCAAATCCTACTTTATTTGCATTTCATTATTAGCCAATTTGGCTTTGATCTAGATTCCATATAATATAGTTTGTCAATTTATCAAACATCAAATCTACTTGTTATCTACTAATTCAACATTGATTGGATTTGTATATTATAATCTAGATCATTTTGGCATTAATCAGATCTATTGTGCATTCTTTGCGAGTTTGATATTGTTGTGAGCTATACAGCTTGCCACCAATGAGTTGTATGTGTTTGCTTATTGCCTACATCCCAACTTTTGTATGCTATCACCTTGCCCACATCAGGATCTTGGTGATCAAAAAGGGCTTGGGTTTGTGTTGATTTTGAAAATTTGGTGAATTTAGGCTAACGGTTTGGTTAGCAAAATAGGATGTCTCATTTCCCTAATGAGGATAAAACAATTAATAAATACAAATGAATACATATTTCAAAAATTATGACTTGCAAGGTGTATGACACACCTAATCCCAACACTATTGCTCTCCAATGGGTAAGATTTTTCTTTTCATCAAATGTAAAATGCCTTAGGCTATCCAAGATGTCTTCTTACTCATATTCAATCCAATTGATATTAGGTTGCAAAATGGGACCTTGAGGAGCTTGAATAGTCATTTATCATGAAATAGTAACTTTCAACAACTTAGGCCCCATAATGGGCACCAAAAACTATTAGCATTTTAATTTTTCTTTCTCAAGATAGCTCCAACTATAACAATATGTGAGGAAATCCTCTCTTGAAATTTGTAATGGAGGCTCCTAATATAATCTACTCCTAAAGTCTAAAATAAATAAACTAGATTGTTACTTATGCACACTATAGAAATTATCTTATTGTTGCAAGTATGGGCCTAATCAGTGTTGTCATTGATGTTAACATACTCCTATTGCATTGATGATAAGGATTGGATGAGCTGTATTTTGAGAATATTGAGAAAATTGGTCCTATCAGGAATATAGAAGAAAAGTGAAGACAGTGAGGCAAAGATCCCAGCTAAGATGAAGATCAGAGGATGCACATCAAAGGGTTTGTAGATATGCATCTTATGATGATCCAATAAATATTTCAGAGGTCCGCATGGTGATCTGAAGAAGTTATAGCCACTTAAGTAAAACTAGTTTTGGCAGATGTTCATAGGTGATAGAGTGACACAGATAGGTCTGGTGAGATCCGGAAATGAAATAGCTTGTTCTACGGATTTGGTGGAGTGTTTAGGAAGTCAATGTGAATTCACAACTCGATTGGTTTGTGGTCTGGAGGTCCGCAAGCATCTTTTCCATTATGACAGTTGTGACAGACTGTGTTCTTGAGGTTTCAGATGAAGGAGAGAATGATTTCAGTAAGTAGATGTAGTGTGGATGTTCTTGGTGATTCAGGCAAGCTTGTGGAGGTCCTTGGATCATGTCCAGTTCTTGTTGGTGGTCTACATTGAAGTCTGAGCTCACAATTGAAGAATTACTTCCGGATGATGGTGTTCTTCCTAAGCCTAGCCAACCAGATGAGTTACGCATCATGTAGATGATCTTGAAGATGTTATGTGAAGATTGGTGTGTTCCCAAAAGAAGATTAAAGTGTCAGATCTGTGTGGCTGATAGTGTGTTGATCTGCGTGAAGTCTTTTTGTAGATTAGTCTTGATGTATTTATGTGCTTTCTCTGTAGTGTAATGCTGACTTGGATGATTATTCCTAATTCGATGTCTTGTATAAATAAGGAGTTGTAAAGTAATTTCAAGTGTATGGTGTCAAGATGAGAATGTGGTAGAGAAGAGAAGAGCGAAAGGCAGAGCAGAAGTATTGGGCTTAAATGGAACTGACTCAGGCATGGTGAAGATGCTATTCTTCAGTTCAAGTGTGTAATACTTATTATTCTGTAGACAGTGTGTCTCTTGTAGGCAGTGAGCCTCTTGTGAGCAATGTGCTTAGGTAGTGAGCCCTAATTGGCATGTGCCATTTTGTTCTTTCTATTCTTCTAACAGAGAATACAATCTTGGGTTAGTCACCCTATGGTTTTTCCCTTAACCGGGTTTTCCACGTCAAAATCTTGGTGTCTTATGTGTTAATATGTTTCTGCTCTTGATTTAATGCATTATGTTTCCATGATTGATTTATTATTATGTTTCTGAATTACAAAGTGGATTTAAGTGTTTAATTGGAAGAAAGTTTTGGACAACTGATTCACCCCCCCTCTCAGTTGTCTATCCTGAATCCAACACTTATGAGAGTTTTACATGTAAACAAAATTCTTCAAAACAAACTAGACCTATATTTTTTATCTTGGAGGGAGAAGCACAAGACTAAAAGTACTTATCTCACTACAATTATTTTCCTATTTATCCAAGTGAATAAAAAGATGAACTAAAAATGAAACACTATTAATGGTTAAAGTAGATAACAATGAATTAGTGTTAACAATATGATTTGATTTAACATAAGAAACATTCCACAAATAATACAAAAAATCATATGAGATTCAAGACAACAATTCATAAAAGCATACAAACCTACTGATTAAGAGTAAAGGACACATGTTCAACAAAGTTGAATGAAAACTTATGTAGCATAACTCTAAAACAAAACTCTCATTATTTTTCTATGTGCTTGAGGAAGTTATTTATAAACTCTCTATGAGAAGCTTCTAAAGAAAATAATAATTTGAAATTCTACCTTAAAGTTGCTTTAAAACAACCCTAATCCATATTCTCTATAAAAGAGGCAATAAAACACTTTATCAACTTGAAATTGGCTTTCATCTACTTTAAATATAATTGCTTCTTCAAAAAGGTTGCCTATATCAAAGAAGGGTTGAGATTCAATGCATTTTTTGTGCTTTGCAACACTTTGTCTTGGTGCTGATTTCTTAGTTGAGCAACTTGTTTCTAAATGGTAGACCTTTTAGATGGATTTGCCACCGTGAAAGTGTGCCATAGTACTACTTATAACCCTTTTTCATATTTGGCAGAGACCACTAAGGAAATTACCATGCTAGGTGCTAATTTCAATTGGCAATGCCAGTTGGAAAGTCTGCTTTATGACCCTGGCGCTATTTTATGAAGTCTTAGATAGCCTGGTCACCATTTTAAAGTGGAGTTGTCACATGAGAAACACAACATAACTTAAGTGTTCAAGTTCTTTTTATAAGTCATTCTTTTACCATTTTATTGATAGTAGGGTTGCTCTTTTGATGTGGCATTACCATGCCAAAAGTGCGCCTTCTTTTTAAGTTTCAATTCATTTTTGCTGATTGTGACTTTGTGATCACTTAGCCACTTAAGTTTTTATTCCTTATTGGCATTACCACTGAAAAGATGCAACTATCATGCTTAGTATTTATTTCATTTTCTTTTGTTGCACTTTCAGCACTACATTGCTAATTGAATTACATTTTTAGGATGGGAATACCAAGGACAAAGTGCAACCTCATTTTAAAGATTGCACTCATATGTGTTGGTCCCATGAACACATATACTATGTTGGCACTCTCACTTGTCATAAGTAATCTTGTGATGTATATTTTTAATTGTCAGTGATGTGATGAGTTTGTGAGTGGTCACACACCTTTGAAAAGTGTTGTTTAAAGTCTACACCAGCACCACAATACATTTTTCTCAACATTGTCAAGTTCAAAAAAAGACATCACCATAGAAACCATCTACGGCACTCATACACTGTAGAAAACAACTTAGCTATAGATCCTTGCATTAGGCACTTTGTTACTAAGTAATAAAAATAGCCATTGCAAGCATATGTGTTCATTTAGATGGTGCTATTATATGTGTTGTGCTCAAATATATTTATATGAGTTTGTGTATATGCCTCTAACTTTAACTACCATCCCTTTCTAAATGTGGACCCAAGAATACAATAGGAGCACCAACTATAAGATTGTAACTCTCATGCAAGATTTAGGATTTTCAAAATCATTTCCCTATAGTTATGGGTTGAGCACATTTAAAAGCATAAGATTGTAGGTTGTTAGCTGATATTGTGACTTCATTACCTTTTGATAATTTTTAATCATCTCAAAATTTTGATAATTTTTAATCATCTCATAATTTTTAATCATCTAAAAATTATAAAATCACTTTTTAATTAACACTAAATCACTACATTTTGATAGTTTTTAATCATCTCATAATTTTTAATCATCTAAAAATTATAAAAGCATAAGATTGTAGGTTCTTAGTTGATATTGTGACTTCATTACCTTTTGATAATTTTTTGGACTATGCACCCTTGAGTAAAAGCATCTTTAGAAAATAGGTGCATAGTCCAAAAATAAGATAATGGAATACACATTTCTTCAAAGATAAATAATAACTATACTCCTTTCCTTTCATTCAATTTTGACACAATATTGTTAGTAAAATAATTATAGCACTTTTTCACAAAAACAATATGTGATTTGAGCAATTATTGAAATGTTTTGGTTTTGAGTGTAAGGTTCAACTTTTTCCTTCTTGCTTGTAATTTCTCTAAAGAAACTTCTCTAACTTATTTACTTATGCCATATTCAAGTCATTTTAATCAATATTATAATTAATAGTTCACTTAAATTTATGTTATAACCTAAGAAACAAGAAATCCATACCATTTAGAGGCTGCATTTGGTTGGATTTAAACTATGTCAATTATTTTGATATTTATACAATAATGAACTTGACATGCAACCATACAACTTAGGATGTTGACATCCAGTACCCTTTATGATTCTCATCACTATAGCTTCATTTGACAAGCCGTAAATTATTGGTCCATATTTTCCTTTTTAGTGATCGGTCATAGTGCACATGGAATTTGGTGTACATTTTACTACTAAGATTCCCTTTTCTTCTATCAGTAACTCTGACTCTAGTGAATTATGTTGTTTAAGTGTTAACTATTAGACTTTCTAACAATGTTTGTGTTGATAATTGAGAGGGGGGGTGAATCAGTTATCCTGAATTTGCTTTCAATTCAAACATTTAAATCCACTTTGTTATTTAATAGCATAGCAATTAATCATTCATGAAAGCATAAAGCATAAACACCAGAGAAGATACACATCAACACATGAGACACCAAGATTTTGACGTGGAAAACCCGGTCAAGGGAAAAACCATGGGGTGATTAACCCAAGGATTATTCTCTATTAGAAGAATAAGAAAAATAGATGGCACATGCCAATTAGGGCTCACTGCCTGAGCACACTGCTCACAAGAGGCTCACTACCTACAAGAAACACATTGTCTACAAAGCAACAAGTATCACAAACTTGAACTAGAGATTGACATCTTTACCATGCCGGGATCAGTTCCATTTAATCCCAAAAACTTCTGCTCTACCTTTCATGCTCCTGTTCACTACCACACACTCATCACACCAAGACACACTTCAAATAGAATTCACAATCCCTTATTTATACAAGGCATCGACTTAGGAACAATCATCTAAGTCGGCAAACACCTACAAGATCATCTGCAAGATGTGTAATACATCTGGTCGGCCAGTCTCAGGAAGAACACCAACAATCAGTGGTCTTTACATCAAATCCAAACTCTAACTTCAAAGCGGACCACCAATAAGAATTGTGCATGATCCAAGGATCACCAAAACCTTTCCTGAGTCACCAAGAACATCCGCACTTTATCATCTTACTGGAATTCTTCTCTTCTTCATCTGAAACTTCAAGAACATAGTCTGTCGCCACTGTCACAATCACGAAGGTGCTTCCAAACCTCCAAAACATGAACAAATCTAGTTGTCACTTCACACTGACTTATTCAACACTCCCTCCAATCCGCAGAATGAGATAATACAATTCCGGAGCTCACCGGGGCAATCTATGACACTCTATCACCACTGGACATCTGCCAGAACCAATTCTACTAGAGCAACCATAACTTCTTCAGATCTTCATGTGGACCTCTAAAATTTTGACTGAAGCATCTCAAGACTCATATCTACAAACCCTTTAAACCACATACTCTGATCTATAACATATTTGGGGCTTTTACCTTCTTGTTATCACTGTTCTTCACTGTTCCTGATTGAGGCTAATTTTCTCAATATCCTCAACACACAGCTCATCCAAATCTTCTCATTAATGCAATATGAGTATGTTGACATCAATGACAACACTAGTTATCCTCATACTTGCAACAATTTGTGTTCCATGCTCCCCATCACCAATCTATATCATAAGATATGACTATGATATCCACCAGACTAATGCACATCAGTGCATCCTAGTTCATCACCGGAGGGGCAATAACCCCTAACTTCTCCCTGAGAAATTGAAAAGAGTCCTTGGGAAGAGGTTTAGTAAGAATATCTACAATCTGATCCTTAAAGGGCATAAACTGCAGTCTAACTTCATCTTTGTTCACTTGCTCTCTCAGAGAGTGAAACTTAATAGATATATGCTTAGTCTTAGAGTGCAACACTGGATTCTTAGAAATATTTATTGCACTTGAATTATCACAAAAAATTGTGATAGGCTCCTCATACTCTACTTTAATATCTCTTAGCATCTGCTGCTACAATGTATTCTGCTTCAGTTGTAACAGAGATATTGCATCTTATTTCTTGCTTAGCCAAGAAACCAATCTCTTGCCCAAAAAGAATGCTCCACCACTAGTACTCTTCTAGTCATCCACATCTCCTACCCAATCTGCATCTGTGTAAGCATGGAGAGAGAAATCACGATCTCTAGGATACCACAAACCATACTCCACTGTCCCTTTTAGATATCTAAAAATTCTCTTGATTGCCATGACATGAGATTCTCTGGGATCAGCCTGGAATCTAGCAACAAGACCAATAGCTTGCATAATATCCAATCTAGTTTGAGTGAGATACAACAGTCCACCAATCATTGATCCGTACTTTGTCTGGTCTACCTTAGGAGAGTCATCATCTTTGCTCAACTTGCATCCACTTGCCATGGGAGTATTCAATGGCTTTGAATCTTCCATCCCAAATTTCCTCAACAATTCTTTCATATATTTGGTCTGAGAAATGAAGATCCCTTTCTTTATTTGAGTAATTTGTAGACCCAAGAATAAATTTATTTCACCAAGCATAGACACTTAAAACTCACTTTTCATCTAATTTGCAAAAGTTTTACACATACTATCTCTTCCTCCAAAAATGATATCATCCACAAACACTTCAACAATCAAAATGTTTTCATGATCAAATTTGAAATACAAATTACTGTCAACAGTACCTTTGTTGAAACCAATCTTCAAAAGATGTTTATCCAGTCTTTCATACCAAGCTCTTGGGGCATGCTTCAATCCATACAGTGCCTTTTTCAACTTGCAGACCATATTACCATGATCAGACAATTGAAATCCATCTGGTTGGTCAATGTATACTTCTTCTTCCAAATCACCATTTAGGAAGGCAAACTTAACATCCATTTGATATACCTTGAAGTCTTTGAAGGAAGCAAATGCAAGAAATAATCTGACAGCTTCAATTCTTGCCACCAGAGCAAAGGTTTCTTCAAAATCAATTCCTTCTATTTGAGAGTAGCCTTTGCAGACCAATCTGGCTTTGTTTCTAATTACTTCACCAACTTCATTTAGTTTGTTCTGGAAGACCCATTTGGTTCCAATCACATTCTTATTTCTAGGTCTGGGAACAAGATCCCAAGTGTGATTTTTCTCAATTTGCATCAACTCTTCCTCCATTGCTTTGGTCCAGTTTTCATCATTGTAGGCTTCATTTATTGTCTTAGGTTCAATCTTTGAAATCAGACAATACTCATCTGAATTTTGAGCAATTCTCCTCCTTGTTTACACTCCTTTGCTTTTGTCACCTATGATCTGATCTTCAGAGTGGTTTAGAGTTACATACCTTAGAACTTTGGGAATTTCTTGCACCTCTAATTCTTGATCAATCTCATTGACACTTATCTCTTCTTCCTGTCTTACCAGATCAACTTGACTTTGTTTCTCAGAAGGGGCTAGGATACTTTGAATTTGAACACCATTTTGATCATCTTCATCATATTCATAAAATCTTGAGGGCTTCTTAATTCCTTCATCAACCTTCACATTTGTACTTTCTATCATCTTTCTCAGTCTCTTGTTGTAACAACGGTATGCTTTGCTTTGAGTGGAGTAACCCAAGAAAATTCCTTCATCACTTCTAGCATCAAACTTTCCTAGATCTTCATCTCTTTTAATGTAACATTTGCTACCAAATACTCTGAAATATCTCATAGTAGGAGTGATGCCAAACCAAAGTTCATAAGGAGTCTTACCGGTATTGCTTCTAATTTGAACTCGATTGAGAGTATAGACTGCAGTTCTCACAGCTTCTCTCCAAAACATCTGGGAAACATTTGCTTCCATCATCATTATCCTGGATGCTTCCTGGATGGTCCAGTTCTTTCTCTCTACTACTCGATTCTTCTGTGGAGTCCTAGGAGCAGACAACTATCTCTTTATACCATGCTTCTCACAAGAGTCTATGAATTCACCAGATGTGAATTCACCACCTCTATCAGAGCTCAGACATTTCAGTTTTAATCTGGTTTGATTCTCTACCATAGCCTTGAAGATTTTGAACTTCTCAAAAGCTTCTATTTTTTCTTTCAGAAAGGTAACCCACATCATCCGGGAATGATCATCAATTAGTAACATGAAGTATCTATCACCTTGCACACTCTTGACTCTTGTCGGACCACATAGATCAGTATGAACTAATTCCAATAATCTGGTAGAGGACTGATCCTTGCTTTTGAATGAGACTCTGCCATGTTTACCTAGCTGACATTTCTTGCACAAACTATTTGTAGGTTTTACCAATTTTGGAAGATCTCTTATAGCCTAAGTATTGCTTATCTTGATGATGTTATCAAAATTTACATGACACATCCTTCTATGCCATAACCAACTCTGATCAATTTGAACAAATAGACAACTTTTATTAGTACAAACTAGATGGAAGATATTACCTTTTGTTTGAGTACTGGATGCAATCTTAGTTCTAGAGCTTTCAAAGATCTTGCATCTTCCATTCTTGAACTGGAGATCATAACCTTTTTCCACCAACTGTCCAACATTGAGAAGATTGTGCCTCAATCCTTCAACATACAGTACATTACCGGTTTTGTTCTTTCCATCAAAAGAAATAGTTCCCCTACCTCTAATTCTACTAGCAGAATTATCACCAAACTTTACCATTCCTCCTTCATACCTTTCCAAATCTAAGAACTTGTTCTTGTCACCTATCATATGGTGAGAGCATCCACTGTCAATAGCCCAGTCATGCTTTTCTTCAACTTGGGCAGCCAAAGCTCTTTCTACAACCTTATGATTGATAGATTTAGAGGATATTGGATCTTCTTCCTTGATGGCAATAAACACCCATTCATTTCTAGATTTGTTTCCTATCTCTGATTCATCATCGGTTACTCTTTCATTATCATCTTCTTCATGAACATAATAACAATTCTTTTGGAACCTTTGTCTGTTGGAATTTGACCTTCTAGATCTTTCCGGACATCTTGAGGCAAAATGACCAATCTTATTGCAGTTGAAGCACTTAAAGGGTAATTTTCCTTCATACTTACCAGACCCTCTTGGCAGTCCCTTTGCAATGAGGGCTTCAAGTTGAGCTATTTTTGCTTCTTCCACTTCCATGTCTCTTCTTGCTTGATCATACCATGATAGCTTCCTTGAAGAGTTTTCTCCCAGATCAAATCTTTGTTTACCTTTCACAGAGGCACTGGCTTTGAATGCAGATTGAATCTTGAGGGGATCATCTCCAAACTTAGTCATTTCAAATGCAGCCAGTTTGCCAGCCAATTGGTCTCTTGTGACAGTTGTATGGGCTCTGAATTCATCAATGGTAGCAACCTTGATTTTGTAGGCAACAAGAAGGGATCTGAGAACTTTGCCAACAATCTCATTTTCATCCAAGACTCCACCAGCATTCCTAATTCCACAAACCAGCTCATTTACTCTAGGCATAAAGGTAGAAATATTTTCATCATCTCTCATCTTTAGTCTTTCAAATTTTCCTTTTAGACTCTGCAACCTTGCACACTTAACATACTCGTCTCCTTCATGCAGAAGTTTCAGTTTGATCTAGATCTCATAGGTGGTTGGTAGGTCAATAACATTTGAGAGCTCTGAGTCAGATAATGTGCTTAGAAGAGCCTCTTTTGTCTGTAGCTTGTTTTCAGCATATGTGAGTTCATTTAGGGTTGTTGGACCACCTTGAGGAAGAACATATGCTTTTGTGATCATGGATAAGTATGCCTTTCCCATACACTCCAAGTGACATTTCATGTGACCTTTCCAAAGAGAGAAGTTGGTTCCATCAAACTTCGGACTATCCTTCTTGTATGATGACATCCTGGATCTCCTCAAGTGGTTAAGCTCTTTTTAGAGGAACTTAGCTCTGATACCAATTGTTGATAACTGAGAGGGGGGAGAATCAATTATCCTAAATTTGCTTTCAATTCAAACACTTAAATCCACTTTGTTATTTAATAGCATAGCAATTAATCATTCATGAAAGCATAAAGCATAAACACCAGAGTAGATACACATCAACACATGAGACAACAAGATTTTGACGTGGAAAACTCGGTCAAGGGAAAAACCACGGGGTGATTAATCCAAGGATTATTCTCTATTAGAAGAATAAGAAAAATAGATGGCACATGCCAATTAGGACTCACTGCCTGAGCACACTACTCACAAGAGGCTCACTACCTACAAGAGACACACTGTCTACAAAGTAACAAGTATCACAAACTTGAACTAGAGATTGACATCTTTACCATGCCGGGATTAGTTCCATTTAAGCCCAAAAACTTTTGCTCTACCTTTCGCGCTCCTCTTCGCTACCACACACTCATCACACCAAGACACACTTTAAAATAAATTCACAATCCCTTATTTATACAAGGCATCGACTTAGGAACAATCATCTAAGTCAGCAAACACCTACAAGATCATCTGCAAGACATGTAATGCATCCGGTTGGCCAGTCTCAAGAAGAACACCAACAACTGGTGGTCTTTACATCAAACCCAAAATCTAACTTCAAAGCGGACCACCAATAAGAATTGTGCACAATCCAAGGATCACCAAAACCTTTCCTAAGTCACCAAGAACATCCACACTTTATCAGCTTACTGGAATTCTTCTCTTCTTCATCTGAAACTTCAAGAACATAGTCTGTTGCCACTGTCACAATCACAAAGGTGCTTATGGACCTCCAAAATATGAACAAATCTAGTTGTCACTTCACACTGACTTCTTCAACACTCCCTCCAATCCGTAGAATGAGATAATACAATTCCGGAGCTCACCGGACCATTCTGTGACACTCTGTCACCACTAAACATCTGTCGGAACCAGTTCTACTAGAGTGACCATAACTTCTTCAGATCTTCATGCAGACCTCTGAAATCTTGACTGGAGTATCTCAAGACTCATATGTACAAACCCTTTAAACTGTATACTCTGATCCACAACATATTTGGGGCTTTTACCTTCTTGTTATCACTACTCTTCACTATTCCTGATTGAGGCTAATTTTCTCAATATCCTCAGCACACAGCTCATCCAAATCTTCTCATTAATGCAATATGAGTATGTTGACATCAATGATAACACTAGTTATCCTCATACTTGCAACAGTTTGTGTTCCATGCTCACTCAAAATAAATAATATTTAACTGCAAAATAGACAATGTTTTAATTCTTTTGTCTTGTTTGTTTTTGGATTTTGGAATTATGCAAAATATAAGCCTAGTTTGCTAATAATGCATATAGTCATCTTTGCAGTCTTCTTGTCATTGTGGCTTATTTGTATATTTGTGCTTTGCATGATATATGGGAATGCCATTATTTGAAAAAATTGTCTGGAAATATTGTTTGATATTCTTTGTAGTTGGATATTTACAATGGTTCTCTAGTTTTATAGTATATAAGATTGACAGGGGAACTAAGAAATGTTGAAAATCCATGTTTTTCATTATTTAGAATTGTTCTCATAGTTTTGGGCTTTCTTTATTAATGACTTTTATCATACAAATATGTCACATGTGTTTTTAAAAATATGCCATGTGTGGTCTTAAAATGGTGTTTACGGCTATAGCCCTTTTGCCTTAATCGAATCATCACTAAATTTGTTTCTATAATCTATTATCTACAATAGTTTGTCCTTCATTTTGGCATGTTTATATTCATGACTTGTACTCCCAAAAGTTTCCTCATGTTTATTATTTGTTACAGTAGCTTACAATCTACAAGAACATTTATAGCTTTGGTTGCTTTTTGTAACACCTAGTTTAGTTTTCACCCTAAAAACTAAGTTTTAACCAATGGTAATTTTTTTTTTGAAAGTGTAAAATAGAAAAGTAATTTGTTTCCAATTCTTATAACCAAGGAGAACATCCATTGACTAACAATAATCATGAATATATAACTTATACAAAAGGAAATAATCATCCATAACATTTAAACAATATGTTGTTAAAAGTTACTTAGAAAAATTCCAAAATGGGAACTTACCAAAGTCACTACATCCCGATTGTCGACCATCCAAATTCAAGTCTTAGTAATCCTTAAGAATAAAGAAGAGAAAGTATCTTCAAGGAGCTTAACCTCCAACCATAGACCATCGGTCTCCTGCACTCCTTCCTAATCAGAAGTGGCCCTACCCTACTCAAGAGGATAGACTTAGGATAACCAATGGTGTTTGCCATCTAAGTACTGGTGTTGTGACCTATGCAACTTGTTATCATACAATCCCCTAGATACCCTCTAGTCAAGCATGACCACTCCACAAGCTACGCCATCCAGTCACAGTGAACTATCAATGCACTTGAGGCTCATCCATTACCTTGGCCAAAGGATTTAAATTTAATTAGCATTGTAACAACGCAAGTAATACGTTAACCCACCCCAACTTGACTCAAATTGATTGCAATCCTACAGATTCCTATAAATAAATTCAATACAATGACATTGATAACCTCTAGGTGTTTGAAATTCATCATGCATTAATGCATGGCAATGAGGTTTACTCTCTATCAACTTAGCTCATGGAAACATTTCCGTCTACATGATAAAAGAATGGTTTCCTAGCTTATCGATTATTCAGATAACGCTAAAGGTTATTTCAATGTTTTCTAAGTAGCCAACTACTTAATTTATCCACTCAAGAGTGGTCACTAAACTCAACGTTGTTGCTTCGGAAGGGTTTCACAAAAAGCCACTTAAAGTATACAATGTTTGAAGATCCTATGATAAAATTTAACACTCAAGATTCTACTTCGACTTGTTGAAATCTTCGACATAGCTTAAACTTTGTCAATCTAAACATTAGAAAACCCTAGGTCTAAGCTTGAAACTTGACAAAAGACTCATTACATTGTTTTTAAAACTTCATAATATTAACTTGTATGGCTGCAATGGCCAAAAGGTAAGTCTATCCCTTCTCTCGAGAACACTACAGTTTGAATACTTTAATAGCAAAAGAGTAGCCTACAAAGACAAAAAGGACTAAAACTTGTTATAATTTGTAGCAAGGTTTGTAAATTCTATATGGTTGACCGACCATTTTAAACTCAGAAATAGAAGAGAACTCTAAAGTCTTGCATGTTTCAGCTTACACTTTACATCATTGATACTCCTCTGTCGAAGGTTATCACAAAATAAATCTTTTACTTTAAAACTAGCTGACTGTTATACTTGACAGAATCAAGCAATGTCATTTGACTGTCCAAAAGAGAAGTCAATCTATGTCATCGAAGGTTTTACCATTGTAGCTTGTAATAGCTGTGAAATGTTTTACAACCAAACACATACTCTGAATTACACTCTACACATAACTAAAAACCTCCTAAAGTAGAACCAATGACTACACATTAATCTTGACCTTCGTAGGACAATGCAATAAACTGTGGGTTTCACATCTATGGTGCGGTGTAGTGCAGGAGACAAAAACATTGCTCTAATTTTGAAGATGATAAAAACATGCAGGCTACGATTGTTAACAAATAACACTTTGTATCTACAAGCAAATTCTATGTTCCATCGAAATGCAAGTGACAACATTACTTATTACAAGAAAAACTACGATTGCACAGTGAAGAGAGGAAGAGAACCTGTAGATAGTCTCTTGAGTCTCCTTACAGATTGGTCTGTGGCATTTGATATTTGCTAAGCCGTTCACCCTTGCTTCTTGCATCATCTCCTCCCCCAAAACTAACTCTTACTACTCCCTAAATCCCGCCTAACTGTGAAGGGATAACTGTCTCCTCCACTTACAAGACCATGCCTATCGATAAGGGTAACTACCCGACATGCAAAAATGTTCTCCTTCTTACACGACCACAACTAGGAAATGGTTTTCCATTCCACTCATTCCGCGATCATTCTCCAAGATGGAGCCCCACACTTGGCGAGGTGGCGGTTCGCAGTTTTAACAAACTTTCTTACTACTCATATCTGCTATGAGTATAAATCAAATGCATGGACTACAAAATAAAAGCTAGACCGAAGACCAACATGAGGTCTAAAGATTGAAGGCAAAAGACTATTCAAAATAAAATACATCTTAGAAAAAGCTTAAGTGTGTCCCTCTCGAGCCTTTGCCCGATTACCGACATCACTAAAGAATAAAGGAATTATCTCAAAACAGCACTTTAATTATAACTAACAATAATATTACATATTCTAATACCATACGACCAAGGGTACTACACACCATGGTTTCTAGATTTAAAACATTATTTAAACCCTTTAACATTCGATAATAGCCCAATAAAGAACAATTCAACATCCGTCAAATTTTGCAAGGAGACATTTACGTCATACGCTCGTAGCGCTTTATGATGATAACGACGAATTGAGCACAAATGCATAACAAGGCTTGGGATCGACTTACGCACAACTTTCAACTTTTGCGCCGAACCAATAACAAGACATGACTTACAACTCAATCATAAGTATATACATATATTTACATATAAACAATATATCAGTCGTTCATATTTGATGACACGATTCAGAGTATTACGACACCAATGTCGATTTCCCATACTCAAAATGACGGCTTATGAAAGGAGAAAGACCTATTTGTGCAAACATCGATATCTTGACTAAAATTAACTTAGCCCGTAATCAAAGCTTAACTCAAAGCATCTAGGTTTGTCTACCTGATATTTATTTTCAGTGGCAAGCACCAATGGGTTATTCTAGAGTCTATGCTCTCTTTCTCAAAGATACTTTCTCTTCTTCTTTCTTCCTAGTGGATATGTTCCATCTATTCCTATCATTGACAATCTCACATACAATTTATGGTCAGAGTACCAATGTTCTGATCAAAACATATTTATATCAAATGATTTCATTTTCATATCGAAGGACATTTTAATTCATAACATCAAATTGATCATAATCAAGTAGATTCCATAATTTCATAAAATTAACCTTTTCTATTCATATCATCAGTTCCTATGATGTTAAAACATATCCACATAACTGTACTATTTAAGAAAAATAAATAGTAATATTGAGTCCAAAAAGGGGATGTAACATATCTTTCCCCTATAGAATCATCGTCCTCGATGATTGAGTTTACCGAGCAAAATTTTAACATAAAACAAACTTTTATAGTTTAACATTAATGTTTTTGAAAAAATAAGGAAATCTTTGGTAGATGTCATTATAGTCTTCGCAAGTGGCGCTATCCTCGCCATATTGGTCCCATTGAGTTTTGTATTGCAAAACCTCTCGATTACGTAAACTAAGTTTACACATTTTGAGCACTTTGAGTGGCTCGATCACAACCATTCCTAGCTCTTGTATGTGTAAAGAATTCCATTTAAGAATGTGGTCATTACCTACAAAATATTTCTTTAGGTATGAAACATGAAAAACATTATGCATTTTGGACAAGACTGGAGGTAGAGCAACTTTGTAGGCCACTAGATTGATAATCTCAAGGACTTCAAAAGGTTTGACATATCGAGGAGCCAAATTTGATGATTTACCAAATTTGATTGAACTTTTATGGGGTTTCACTCGCAAAAGAACTTTCTCACCAACAGAGAAATGTCTAGGCACTCGTTTGTGATCTGCATAACTTTCCTACCTGTCATTGGATTTTGCCAACCTCTTCCTAATCATTTTCACTTTTTCTTCCATATCTGCAAGCATTTTAGGTCCAATACTTATCCTATCTTCTAGCTTATCCCAGCTTATAGGAGTTCTACATTTCCTTCCATATAATGCTTCAAACGATGCCATCTTAATGGCAGAATGATAGGAATTATTATAGGAAAATTCAACAAGAGGTAAATATTCCTCCCATCTGTATTGCTGATCCATCCAATACATTCTTAAAAGATCATCTAGGACCTACTTAACCCTTTCTGTTTGTCCATCAGTTTCAGGATGGTAAGCGGTGCTCACATTGAGTTTAGTCCCTAATGCTAAAATTAAACTTTGCCAAAATCGAGAAGTTATTCAAGCATCTCTATCGGATATAATCTTTTTAGGTACCCCATGCAATATGAATATTTCTTGCACAAATTTCTGAGCCAAAATATGAGCTCCATCTATCAAATTTCTTGGTATAAAATGTGTTACCTTGGTTAGTTTATCTACAACAACCAATATTGCATCATGTCTATTCTTAGACATTGGTAACCCTTGAACAAAATCCATACTAACAACCTGCCATTTCCATTCTGGAATATCATGCAGGTATAACAATCTAGCAGGATGTTAGTGTTCTACCTTTACTCTCTGACACTCCAAGCAACTTGCTACAAACTTTGTAGCATTGCTTTTCATTCCTTTCCAGAAATATAGTGGTTTGACATTAGCTAAAAGTTTTGTTACTCCTGGGTGTCCGGAATAAGGTGCACAATGAACTTCCTTCCAAACAAGGTTTCTAAGTTCTACAGAATTAGGAACGTAGATCCTTCCCTTAAATCTCATCAATCCATCTAACTCAAAACAAAATCCATCATACCTCGGATCCCTAGGTGTTAATTGTAGAGCTTGCTTCACCTACTCATAATATTCATCTCCAGATAAACTTTGCAATACTAAATCTTTAAAATTAGCGTGAATTGAGATTATAGAAGCTATGTGTCTTCTTCTACTTAAAGCATCAGCTACTTGGTTTTCTTTACCTTTGATGTAAGAAATCTCAAAGTCATAATCTGATATTAATTCTAACCATCTCCTTTGTCTTGCATTGAGATGAGGTTGTGTAAATATGTAACAAAGACTTTGATGATCTTTTTTTAGTATAAAAGTCTTTCCCAACAAATAATGTTGCCACATCTGAAGGGCGTGAATCACTGCTACCAGTTCTAAGTCATGAGAAGCGTAATTCTGCTCATAGTTTTTCAACTTTCTTGATTCATAGGCTATTACACACCCATTTTGGATAAGCACACCTCCTAACCCTTCTCCCGAGGCATCAGTAATAACCTCAAATTGCCCTTTAGGATCAGGGACTTTCAAGATTGGTGTTGTTGTTAACTTTTCTTTTAATAAATCAAATGGCTTTTGACATTCTTCAGTCCAAACAAATCATTTTCCTTTTCTCTGCAAAGAACTAATTGGACTAGCAATACTTGAGAAATTCAAAACAAATTTTTTGTAATATCTAGCCAATCCCATAAAACTTCATACTTTTGAAACATTGGAAGGTACATGCCATTCCATAATAGCGTTTATTTTAGCTAGGTCAACTAATATCCCTTCAACTGATATTATATGTCCCAAATACTGCACCTCTTTCTAAAAGAAAGTGCATTTTGAGAGTTTTGCATACAATTTGTGTTCTCTTAATCATTGCAAAACAATTTGAAGATGCTATCTATGCTCCTCCTCATTTTCGAATATATTAGAATATCATCAATGAAAACTAGGACAAATTTATCAAGGCAATCTCTGAAAACACTATTCATGAGATTTATGAAAGTGACTAGTGCATTAGTTAATCCAAATGGCAACACAGTAAACTCATAATGACCATATCTTGTTCTAAATGCAGTCTTGTGAGTATCTCCATCTTTCATCCTCAATTGATGGTATCTAGATCTCAAATCTATCTTAGAAAATAATGATGCACCACGCATTTGGTTGAATAGATCATCAATATGTGGCAATGGATACTTATTCTTTATTGTTGCCTTATTTAGCATCTGATAATCTATACACAGTCTAAGGGTTCTGTCCTTCTTCTTGACGAAAATAACCAGAGCTCCCCATGGTGATACACTTGGCCTAATTAGATCTTTAGATAATAGCTCCTACAATTGAGCCTTCAATTCCATAAGTTCAGTAGTGGTCATTCGATATGGAGCTTTAGATACTGGCTCAGATCCTGGTTTAATATCTATGGCAAAATCAAAGGTTCTTTTTGGAGGCAAGCTTGGAAGTTCCTCAAGAAATACATCACTAAAATTGCAAAGATATGGATATTTTTCATCAAATGTTTGCTTTTCTAAGGCTTCCTCTACTAGGTCCATTTTGATTGCAAAAAGTTGACATCCCTTATGCCTAGCCCACTTTAATTGTTTTGAAGAAATAGATCTAATCCTTATTTCCCTTTGAATACCCTGAAAATTTACTTTATTTCCTTTATCATCCAGTCACTCAATTGTTTTATGAAAACAATCTACCCTGGCCCTATGTCTCCACAACCAATTCATTCCTAAGATGACATCGTAGGACCCTAAAGGTGCTATATATAAATTTACCTTAGTGGAGAAGTTTGAAATATCAATCTTAGCTTCGAACAAACATTGCTCTACCTGAGCCTTTGAGTGATTTGCATACAACTGTCTACGGTTTTGACATAAAACCCACCTTTCTAGGAAATTTACTTAAGACTCTATATGACACAAAATTTTTTTGTTGCACCAGTATCAAATAGAATAGAAACAGGAACTTCAAATAATGTACCTGTCATCTTAGTGGGAGTAATCTAATACTCAACTTGTCGATTGTCACGGGCAACATGAATCCTTTGTTGAAATGATTCCTGCTGCGAAGGAAGTACCACATTCCTAAGCTGCCCATTCTACTTTTTATTAGGATAACAGTTAGCATAATGATCTCCACCACATGAAAAACATCCTCCAATTGGTCCTCTCTTCTTGGATGGTCTACTCATAGCATCATTTTTCTTCTTAAAATTGTCATTTTTCTTATAGTCTTCATTTCTACGTTCATTACCAAATCCCCCTTTGTTTTTTTGATTTCCTTTATCAAACCTCCTATTTCCATATCCTTTATCATTCTTCCTTTTATACATCTGATCATTGAAGTTCTTATCAAATCTCTTATGTTTCTTTTCACGGTAAGTAGAAATGGATTTGATCTTCTATTCCTGCTTAATTGCTTTCTCATATACCTGGTCCATTGTGTTTGGACCATGCACCTCCACCTCACCACCAATCTGAGGATTGAGTCCCATAATAAATTTTCTTATCCGAAATCTTTCATCCTTTTGATATTGAGGAACATACTTCAACAATCTAGTAATTTTTTCTGCATATTCAACCACAGACAGATCACCTTGCCTTAGGTTTTGGAAATCTATTAGCTTTTGATCAAAATATAGCTGTAGTAACCACCTCTTTCAAAAAAGTTCCACAAATTAATTCCATGTCACCTTCAAGGGGCTTAATTCCAATTCCATTTTCTTGTTCATCCACCAAGTGGATGCTTCTCTAGATAACTGATATGCTCCCCATACTGCCTTTGTAATCTCAGAGTAATTTCTAATTTCAAAGTATTTCTCCATTTCTGTTAACCATGCTTCTATTGCATCACCAGTTTTTGTTTTGTCAAATTTGGGAGGGATAATCTTTTTCATATCCTTAGATAGTTCCAGTGCAAGTTTGTCTTTTGTCTCCCTCTGGGTTTCACTATCATCTTGGTTTTCACTTGACATGCCATGATCCTGTTGTTTACTTTTACTTGAAATATTAGAATATTCATTTTCACCCTCCGTATTCCCAGTTTCATTCACTTTCTTTTCCAATTTGCCCAACCTTTCCTTAGTTTCAGTAAGCATATTAAGAATTCTGTCCAATTTATCGGTGGAATTTTCTTGAGAGTTCTGACCTTCCTGATCTTCTCTCTCATTAAACTCTAATTGGTCTGTGATTGTTTGTTTTCTCACCTACTTAAGCAAGTACTAATTAGTTCTATGATTTATCATTTTGTATATTATCAAAACATAACAATTTCTCATAACCATGGTTATTCTCAAACCAAAATTTATCTTTATTATACTTTGCAAAATGTATATACATTCTTTAAGGATAGACATATCTCGTATTTCACTCAGTATTTACAAGTGGGGTGTAACCTTCGGATTCATTGTTCGACACATATTCACGAGGTGTATAACCCTCAGACTCACTATCATATGATAGTACAATGATTTCAGCTCTAGGTGGTATACGGGGATCCCTAGTGATCATGGGTACACTAATAGGGCAATAATTGACCATAATTCAAGCTGCTGTCCTAGCTATCTCTAGGAGTTCTTTTTTCATTCATTTGAGTTGTGACAGAGCATTGGCAAAGGTTTCCACATCATCTAGCCAAATGTCATTTTTCATCATTCATTTTCTCAATAGTCTTGATCATCGCAAGTCATTTCTGCTTAGCTTGCAGATAACGTTCCTTACCAACGAAGGACTTCCTTGCAGTTTTCTTGATATGTACCATCCTGGCATAGTAAATCAAATCATTAGCTACCCACATAATGTTGATTCCTAATCAGGTTAGTGGACTCATCAGCCCTAGTACTGAACCTTGTTAGCTCTGATACCATATGTAACACCTAGTTTAGTTTTCACCCTAAAAACTAAGTTTGAACCAATGGTAATTTTTTTTTTGAAAGTGTAAAACAAAAAAGTAATTTGTTTCCAATTCTTATAACCAAGGAGAAAATCCATCAACTAACAATAATCATGAATATATAACTTATACAAAAGCAAATAATCATCCATAACATTTAAACAATATGTTGTTAAAAGTTACTTAAAACAATTCAAAAATGGGAACTTACCAAAGTCACTACATCCTAATTGTCGACCATCCAAATTCAAGTCTCACCAATCCTCAAGAATAAAGAAGAGAAATTATCTTCAAGGAGCTTAACCTCCAACCATAGACTACCGGTCTCCTGCACTCCTTCGTAACCAAAAGTGGCCCTACCCTACTCAAGAGGATAGACTTAGGATAACCAATGGTGTTTTCCATCTTAGTACTAGTGTTGTGACCTACACACCTTGTTATCATGCAATCCCCTAGATTCCCTCTAGTCAAGCATGACCACTCCACAAGCTACGCCATCCAGTCATAGTGAACTATCAATGCACTTGAGTTTCATGCATTACCTTGGACAAAGGATTTGAATTTAATTAACATTGTAACAATGGAAGTAATACATTCACGCACCCCAACTCGACTCGAATTGATCGCAATCCTACAGATTCCTATAAATAAATTCAATACAATGACCTTGATAACCTCAAGGTGTTTGAAATTCATCATGCATTAATGCATGGCAATGAGGTTTACTCTCTATCAACTTAGCTCATGGAAACATTTCCATCTACATGATAAAAGAATGGTTTCCTAGCTTATCGATTATTCAGATAATGCTAAAGGTTATTTCAATGTTCTCTAAGTAGCCCACTGCTTAATTTATCCACTCAAGATGGTCACTAAACTCAACGTTGTTGCTTCAGAAGGGTTTCACAAAAAGCCACTTAAAGTATACAATGTTCGAAGATCCTACGATAAAATTTAACACTGAAGATTCTACTTCGACTTGTCGAAATCTTCAACATAGCTTAAACTTTGTCAATCTAAACATTAGAAAACCCTATCATATTGTTTCTACTAGAAATAAGATTACATGCAAGTCTAAGCTTGAAACTTGACAAAAGACTCATTACATTGTTTTTAAAACTTCGTAATATTAACTTGTATGGCTGCAATGACCAAAAGGTAAGTCTATCCCTTCTCTTCAGAACACTATAGTTTGAATACTTTAATAGCAAAAGAGTATCCTACAAAGACAAAAAGGACTAAAACTTGTTATTCTTTGTAGCAAGGTTTGTAAATTCTCTATGGTCGACCGACCATTTTAAACTCAGAAATAGAGGAGGACTGTGAAGTCTTGCATGTTTCAGTTTGCACTTTACATCATTGATACTCCTCTATCGACGGTTATCAAAAAATAAATCTTTTACTTTAAAACTAGCTGACTATTATACTTGACAGAATCAAGCAATGGCATTTGACTGTCCAAAAGAGAACTCAGTCTATGTCATCGAAGGTTTTGCCACTACATCTTGTAATAGCTATGAAATGTTTTATGACCAAACACATACTCTAAATTGCACTCTACACATAACTAAAAACTTCCTAAGTAGAACCAATGACTACACATTAATCTCGACCTTCACAGGACAATACAATAAACTATGGGTTTCACGTCTATGGTGTGGTGTAGTGTAGGAGACAAAAACATTGCTCTCATTTTGAAGATGATAAAAACACGGAGGCTACGGTTGTTAAAAAATAACACTTTGTATCTACAAGCAAATTCTATGTTCCATAGAAATAAAAGTGAAAACATACTTATTACAAGAAAAACTATGACTGCGCAGTGAAGAGAAGAAGAGAACCTGTAGATAGTCTCTTGAGTCTCCTTATAGACTGGTCCGCAGGATTTGATATTCGTTAAGCCATTCGCCCTTGCTTCTTGCACCATCTCCTCCCCCCAAAACTGAATCTTACTACTCCCTAAATCCCGCCTAACTATGAAGGGATAACTGTCTCCTCCACTCACAAGACCATGCCTATCGATAAGGGTAACTACCCGGCATGCAAAAACATTCTCCTTCTTACGCAACCACAACCAGAAAATGGTTTTCCATTCCACTCATTCCGCAATCATTCTCCAAGATGGAGCTCCACACTTGGCGAGGTGGCAGTTGGCAGTTTTAACAAACTATCTTACTACTCATATCTGCTATGAGTATAAATCAAATGCATGGACTACAAAATAAAAGATAGACCAAAGACCAACATGAGGTCTAAAGCTTGAAGGAAAAAGACTATTTGAAATAAAAGACATCTTAGAAAGAGCTTAAGTGTGTCCCTCTCGAGCCTTTGCCCGATTACTGACATCACTAAAGAATAAAGGAATTATCTCAAAATGACACTTTAATTATAACTAACAATAATATTACATATTCCAATGCCATATGACCAAGGGTACTACACACCATGGTGTCTAGATTTAAAACATTATTTAAACCCTTTAATATTCGATAATAAACCAATAAAGAATAATTCAACATCCATCAAATTTTGCAAGTAGATGTTTACATCATACGCTCATAGCACTTTAAGATGATAATGATGAATTGAGCACAAATGCAGAACAAGGCTTGGGATAGACTTACTTACAACTTTCAACTTTTGTGCGGAACCAATAACAAGACACGACTTACAACTCGATCATAAGTATATACATATATTTACATATAAACAATATATCATTTGTTCATATTTGATGACATGATTCAGAGTATTATGACACCGATGTCGATTTCCCATACTCAAAATGATAGCTTACGAAAGGAGAAAGACCTATTCTTGCAAACATTGATATCTCGACTAAAATTGACTTAGCCCGTAATCAAAGCTTAACTCAAAGCACCTAGGTTTGTCTACCTGATATTCGTTTTCAGTCGCAAGCACCCATGGGTTATTCCAGAGTCTATTCTCTCTTTCTCAAATATACTTTCTCTTCTTCTTTCTTCCTGGCAGATATGTTCCATCTATTCCTATCATTGACAATCTCACATACAATTTGTGGTCAGAGTACCAATGTTCTGATCAAAACAGATTATATCAAATCATTTCATTTTCATATCGAAGGACATTTTAATTTATAACATCAAATTGATCATAATCAAGTAGATTCCATAATTTCATAAAATTGACCTTTTCTATTCATATCATCAGTTCCTAGGATGTTAAAACATATCCACATAACTGTACTATTTAAGAAAAAGTAAATAGTAATATTGAATTAAAAAAGGGGATGTAACACTTTCTCTCATAATTGTATAACTAAGTAATATCATCCTGCAATTCATAATGTAGCTGAAATTTTAGTAATTTTTCCTTTGTTCAGGTATCACACCATTTACAAACCTTTATCATTATGATTTACTGGCTGGGCCTAAAAAATCCTTTGAAGTGTGGTTAAGCCTCAAAGTAGGGAAATTTTCTATGCAATTTGTCTTCTTTTGAGATCTATCAGCTCATCTTGTACCGTAGATAATTCAATTTTCTTTTCAAAACTTTGAATCTCAAATTTATGTCCCTCTTGTTATGGTGATAATTGTTTTCCTGTTATGTTTAGAAAAGAATATGTAAAAAACACAAAATTCTACTTCGAAACATTTGGTGCCAAGGGAAAATATATTTTTCATATTTATGGAAGTTGATTCCATATTGCCCTAGTTCCTTTCAGATAAAAGGTGGGTGTGGGTTGGGTTCTTAAGCAGGACAAGTGTACTGATCTGCTCTTTAAAAATTGTAAATATGGGTATTAGCCATATGTGTTTGTGTTTATGGTGCTTCTAGACCCTGTTGTTTCCATGTTTCCCTACAAAGTAGAATAGATGACCCTAGAAAAATAGTTTGATAGCTTGGGAAATTTGAACAAGTTGTATTGGTGTGTGTCACTTGTTTGAAATTTTCATAAGTATTGTTATTATATATTTGTGATACCTCAAACAGATGGAGATTACTCTATGGTCATTCAATGACTCAACTTCAATCTTAGTAGGCTTTTATTATTATGCATATCAGGTATTTTTAGTGGACTTCAATTTCCATCGAGCTACTATTGAGGCTGGTGAATTGGTATGGAAGAAGGGTCTAGTCCAAAATATTGGACTTTACCATGGCACTAGTGGAAATACTTGCACATTTATTGCCCTTTACTGTATGACAAAGATAAACTATATCTTCAATGATCAAAATATTTGTTGTCTTACTGTACATTAACACAATGGGTCTCATTGTATTCGGTCAGATGCATGGTAGAGATCATGATGAGAACACACTTATACTAGGGGTGAATCCTTATAAGCCAATCTTTTACTTTTTCAAAAATTAATCAACCACAATAAGAACAAGCATGCAAGATCTAACAAATAAGAACACAAGATTTATGTGGAAATCCTTTTGGGAGAAAACCATGGAAAAATATTACTTATATAACATTATCTTACAAACTTTGTAGGCACCAACCTACAGGAGACACCAATCCCCATTAATCTTTGTAGGTACCAACCCACTAGAGACACCAATTCCCATTAATCTTTGTTGGCACCAACCCACTGGAGACACCAATCCCTACAACTGAGCACCAACCCAGCAGGAGACACCAATATCTTCTATACGAGGCACCAACCTCTCCAATATGAGGCACCAACCTTTAACTCAACAAAGTCTTGTCTTCTAGAGAATAAACCTCCTTCAACAACTACCTTGAATAATCTTCTAATATTTTTTCTCCTCAAATATGCATGTATTTATATGATATATCTTCTTACACACCACACACTTCCCTCCTCTTCTTATTTGATCTTCACATATCTCACATCTTCATCCTTACATAGGATTGATATTACATTTTATTCTCCTTCATAGATCAACTTGTACCATGTATTTTGTACCCTCATTCTTCTTTGCAGATCTACTTACAAATGATAATACATTATCCTTTTGTTAACACTCTTTGTACTTTTCATAAATTTAATTGTTGCCTTCTTACTACATCATAATCACTGTCTTAAACCAAATATAACCACCTTATGAAATGTAACATTGCCCATTCATAATCGCTGCCTATAAATTCTTAATGATCTCTACTCCATTATAATTGTTGCTCTTCATATTTAATAATTATTGCCTCTACATCACTGCATTTAATCGTTGCTCTTCATATTTAGTAATTACTTCCCCTACATCACTCTATTTAATCATTGCACTTAGCATACTTTACATTGGTTGATTTATATGTATAAATATGTCTCTTTATCAAGAGGATCAACTCCTTCAAATGGGATGATTTGTCCAAAAGGAATTCAACCACTTATTAATAACAAATCTACATTAAAATATAACAAATGTCTCTCTCAAATAGTTGGCCAGTATGTAAGTTCTATTATCATTATGAATATCTTTTGGGTGGGATACCAAACAATACATTACTCTTTCATAGTCGGCCATCTTAAACTTGTCTTGCATATATGTTGACAATCCTCATTAGTGATTTCTCAAGACATTGACATCAATGACAATTAATCTAATAGTCTCATCCATATGCCTTAGACATCAATGATAATATTTTCAATAGATCATCCATATTCTTATTTTGAAGTCTTGGGGGACTCAACAAACTTCTAGTTTCATATGGTGAAACCTAATGATGCAAAGTTTTTGGTTTTGAGTTGCAAAAACTAAGCTTGTATATTTGACAAATGAGTATGTTGTCAATTGCATATATTACACTGTTATGTTTTGTTTGTATGTTTGTATCCAACTCTGTATTATTCACATGTTGGATTGTGGGTAGTCATTAAGAGCTGGTTGTAAGTAGTTGTCAATGGTTGTGTTGTATTTGGCAACCATCAGGCTCTTTAAAAATGCTTCTCGTAGTTAAGGAAGGTAGTTTAATTGTATACACATTCCTCCCTAGTCTACATTTGGATAGCATAAGAACCACCCTAATGTAAAGTATTCATTAGCTTCATCTACAATTATCTATTATGTATTATTATATTCTATTTATATTGCAATTGGTAGGATTAGACATTTCATGTCATTGCCTATAATGAAGTTAGGTTAGATTCATAAAGAACTAAGTGAACTGGTGAGTAACTATTGACAACTACACTAAAGAGTGATGAAATTAATTCCCTCAACCTTGAACAAAGGCAGGATAAGATCAAAGCATAGTTAGAAGGTAGATCATGAATTCAAACAATTCCTTCAATTGGTAGAACACCAAGAATGAAGGAGGAGGCTGAAAGAAGCAACTGACTATAGAAATCCATTAGTCCAAGTGAAAGCTAAAGCTGAAGTTGGAGTTGAAGCATAAGTTAGAGCTACTACCGGGTGTGCAAATGTAATAACATTCATCCAACTATGTACAACCATCTATATTGTATGGAGGAAGAGTGGATAAAATATTTATAGACATCTTCCCCTCCTAGAAGAAGTTTGTGTGTATTTTGTAGACCAAGTTCGGTCCAAGGAATCAATAGATCCTTCTCTATGTGAGGAAAATCTTTGTCTTGAGACAAAGTTCAAATACTTCTTCATAGATAGAGAGAGGGAAGCATATGAAAGTAATCTTTAAGGCATCGAAGATTTGTTAACAAAAAAATGAACAGTGTCAAAAATACCATGGTGAAAGATTAGAGTGGAGAAAAGAGAAATTGAGGGCAATACGAGTGTGTGGAATGCTTGTTAGATATATACTTGGTATGCCTTGAAATTGCAATTTTAAAAAATATGGTGCCCCCTTTAGTGCTTTGGCCTAGCCTTGCCCATTATTGATTAAAATTTCTAGAATTGATGAATACACTCCCTTGATCACAAGTGTGCTTGGTGTCATGCTTTGCCTCCCCTTATACTTCAATCATCTGCCCAAGTTACAAAAATCCAAGAATTTATAAGTATTTAGCTATTTGTGTCTGTGCCTGTTGTAGAGAATAAAGACAAATATGTTGGAGAATTTCAATTCTTTAATACCATGGTTTAACATCAAAGATTCACTATCAAACCATGATACCAATTGGTGAGATACAAGTCTTAGACTACTACAATATGGAAATCTGGAAATTGTATGCAAATATAATATTAGGTGTTCTTAATCTTGGAATTACCATGAAGATATTTAATGGATTCAAATCAAAAAATAGAAAATTAGTAAACACCATTATTGCATCACATAACACGGGATTTATGTAGAGAAACCCTTACAAGAAAAAACTCCACCAAGAAGAGAGGCCAAGCATGTATTAACTTTGAAAACAAAATTAAAATACAATCATACTTCCATTCTCCTCTTTGCCTCCAATATGAAAGTACTTGTGTACTTGTGAACAATATCAACACATCTAACTCTCTATCCCATTCTTGCAACCTCTCCAACCTATGTATTCCATTCCTCTCTCTTCCTCACATTTTGAAAGGAAGCTAGGTGTGCAAAAATCTTTTCCTACACTAATCTAATGAGTGGAGGAGAGTGCAAATTCAATTTTATCCTTACTACTATAGCGATGTTAAACCACTAATAGAGATATGGTAGCAAACACATAAACAAGAAAGTGAGAAAGAAGAAGAGAGACACAAGATATACATGGGGAATTTAACCCTTATCAGGTGAAAAACCCCACACTCCAAAACCTGCATAATGTATTATCAAAACTGAAATAGTATACAATACAATTGTAATGCAAGCTCTTAGGAGTCTTTGACGCTTGTATTTGGAGACAAACCAATAGCATAACATTACCTATCAAACCTGTAATACATCTCTTCCAAGCACCTATTTATAAAGAATATACAAGGCATAAATGACTCCACATATGGATGGGCATCCAACATGGCCTCATGGCCCAAAACCCACGCCTATGGACACTTGTTCAACTCTGTAGGATGCTCGTGACACTTGCCAAGTTACCCCATCCTAAGGAGGTTGACTATTTCCAAAATAGACTATGATAGATGCTCTTACAACTCTTACAACCATCATAGAATCTGTCATACCTGTCATAACTTACAGTTGTAAGAAAATCTATCATACACAGGCTATAAATAGTATATTCTCTTAAAAATGTCATAGTCCACCTTGGGGCACCCAAATATGCCTTTTTTAAAGATATTCTTTGACACATGTCTTCACCTGTCATAGAATTTCCTATTTTTGACTCTTACATGTCATAACTTCGTCATATGAGTCTGTCATGACCGTTACAGTCAATATTCCCTTACACAACATCCAAGATGCTGACACATGGAAAAATATTCCTACCACTAAGTGGGATGCCTATCGCCTCATGTGAGGACACAAATACATGTGGTCATATGCCACGTAGGATGACACATCATTGTGCCAACTCCCACAATATGACAACATAGGATTTGCATCCAACTAATACAATTGGCAATAAATAAATAAATACAATGTAAAAATACAAAGAATTACCAAGGTTGAGACACCTTAATTCCCAACATTCTCCAACTTGTCGAACACCTTGTAAGAGCCAATAGATTTAACAGATTTAATTGCTACATGCCAAGAGGCCAATAGACTCCCAACATCATCTGAACTTCTCTATGCCCACTGGTTTCGTCAATGCATGTGCAACATTCTTTAAAGTATCTACCTTCTCCAAATTTACCTTCCCATCTTCTACCATTTATCACACAAAGTGAAACTAAACATCGATATGTTTTGTTCTCGCATGGAAAGTTAGATTGTTTGCAAGGCAAATCGCACTCTGATTGTCACAACTAATTGTAATATGTCCTACATCAACACCAATATCTAAACACAATCTCTTAAGCCAAATGGCTTCCTTACAAGCATGAGTTTTAGCCATGTACTTAGCTTCTGTTGTGGACAAAGCAACCATAGGTTGTTGCTTACTCATTCAACTAATTACACCACCCAACATAGTGAACACATAGGCACTGGTGGATCTCCTGCTATCAATGTCACCCGGCCAATTAGAATCCACAAATCCATGAATACAAACTGAATTCAGAGGTCCTTTAACATTACCATGATAACATGTGGAATACTCAAAAGTACCCCTGAAATATCAGAACACTCTTCTAACTGCATCCCAATGTACCTGTCTAAGATTAGCCATAAATTGACTAAGGACTCCCACTACTTGGGCAATGTCTAGTCTTGTGTAGACCATAGCACACATCAAACTGCCAACACCACTAGCATAAGGTACTCTACTCATGTCCTCAACCTCATGAGGAGATTTTGAACAATCACTAACAGACAACTTTGTCCCCAATGAAACAGGAACAAACAATGTTCTACAATCTGCGATGCTGAACCTATCCAACATGGTCTTCACATACTTACTCTAGCTTAACCAAATTTTTCTGTTAGTTCTGTCTCTTCTGATTTCCATTCCCAGAATGTACCTGGCTGCCCCTAAATCTTTCATTTCAAACTATGCTGACAACTGAGACTTAAAATTAGAAATCATATTCTTACCCTTCCCAATCATCATATCATCAACATATAATGCAAGAGTGAGAATACGATCATTATCTAGCTTGTAGTACACACAATGATCCAATTTCAATATCAGAAATCCAATTGACAAGACAAAGGCATCACACTTCAAGTACCACATCCTAGGAGATTGTTTCAAACCATACAAAGACTTTTTCAACTTACAAACCAAATTTTCTTTACCTTCTCTATGTAATGCTTTGGCTGTGACATGTAAATCTCTTCCTCCAAATCACCATGAAGGAAAGCTATTTTCACATCCATCTATTCTACCTCTAAATCATAAGCAGCTACAAGAGATAACATAAATCGAATAGATGTCAGCTTTGAATCAGGAGAGAAAATTTCACCATAATCAATTCCTTCCACTTATGAATACCCGTTTGCAACCAATCTAGCCTTGTACTTTTCAACAATACCATCTACACTGAATTTCTTCTTGAACACCCATTTGCATCCAATGGGTTTCCGTCCTTTAGGCAAAGACACCAAGTCCCATGTTTTATTGTTGTCCAAAGAAGCCATCTCATCATCCATGGCCTCCTTCCAGGAACCTGCATCTTTCATGCCCATAGGCTCTTTCACAGTTCTAGGCTCATCAATGTTAGTAAGTAAAACAAAAGCACAATTAGAACCAAGTAGTGAATAACCAAACCTATCAGGTTGCTTTCTTGTTCATGTAGACCTCCTTAATGGCTGAGGATGCAGTTTTGTCTCTTCTTCTGAGTTTTCAGAGCTGCTAGAGCTCTCCTCATCATCAGGTCTCACATGGTTAGTCTATTCAGTCTTCTCAGGGGTAGAAGGAAACTAAACCACATCTTCATTCTTTTCTATCTATTCTGGTTGTAGAACAATGGAAGAAGGTGTTAGCTCTCTGAAGATACACTTCTGCTATACAACACTTTTTCAACCACAGGGTCCCAAAGCTTGTATCCTTTCACACTGACACCATAGCCAATGAAAATACATTTGACAGCCTTGTTCTCCAATTTAGACCATTTCTCCCTAGGCACATGTGCATATGCCTCACAACTAAAAACACGAAGATGTCTAACTGAAGGCTTCTTACCAAACCACACCTCCATAGGTGTCTTACCAACAAGAGATGATGTAGTAGATCTATTTACCAGATAGCAAGCAGTGGCAATAGCTTCAGCCCAAAAATTTTGGTCAAGGCTTGCTCCACTAAGCATACTCCTGGACTTCTCCATCAGTGTCCTGTTCATCCTCTCTGCAACTCCATTTTTCTGCGGGGTGTATGGAGTTGTCTTATACCTTTCAATCCCTTACTCTTTACATAACTTATCGAATTCTACTAAACAAAACTCACCATCGTTGTCAGTTCTCAAACACTTAATCTTTTTACTAGTCTAATTTTTAGCAAAGGCTTTAAACTCCTTAAAATAACTAAAGACTTCAGTCTTGCTTCTGATAAAATAAACCCATGTCCTTCTATTGTAATCATCTATGAAAGATACAAAAATATATAGATTTTGAAATTGAAGAAACATTAACAGGACCAAACACATCAGAATGAATAAGATCCAATACACCAAAAAACTTGTGAGAACTAGAGTAAAACTAAACATAGTTTTGCTTTCCATAAATGCAATGTTCACAAAAGTCAAACTCAAGATTACAATCATTTAACCTCTCAACAAGATTTTTAATTTTTAGGGTATGTAGACCCTTCTCACCAATGTGGCCATATCTCAAATGCCATAACATAGTCTTTTCAGTAGGAAGCTTGGCTTCCAAAGCATGTGCACTACCATCAGAACTAGTTACAATAGATTTTTTCATTGTTCATTCAGATGGTGGGGATGAAGTGACCACAGCTCATTTCTTTGAGTTAGAAGAACCATTGCACTATGAACTACATGCCTCCAGTTAAAATAGAGTACCCCTACAAGTACCCTTCGCAAGAACCATAGATCCTCTAGTCATCTTGCATCCATCCTTCGAAAAGACAACCTGCACACCTGCATCATTCAACATACTTATAGAAAGTAGGTTCCGCGCAAGGCCTAGAATGTGCATAACTCTAGTGATCCCCTTCACTCATCCATCAGGGAATCAGATTAAGACTCTTCCACAACCAACAATCTTCATATGAGAGTCGTCACCCAGGTACACTCTTCCACCATCAAACTCTTCATACTTAGTGAACCAGTCTTGATGTGAGGTCATGTGGAATGATGCACCAGAATCAATCAACCACACATCATCAGATGCATGGGTGGCTACGGCTACGATGAAGGCATCGCCATCATCTTGTGACTTGTCAGAATCTAAATCGGGATCTTTGTTCTTCTTTTTCTTCTCCTCTTTGCATTCCTTTCGGAAGTACCTAGGTTTACCACAGTTCCAATAGAGAGCCTTAGACTTTCCAGGAGATTTGGATCTCCCACAGGATTTAGATCTACCCTTTTCACCTTTCTTGTCCTTCTTCTTCCCTTTCTCTTTGGGTCTTCCACGAACCGCAAGAGCCTCTTTGGCTACCTCAGAAGACTTTCTTTGCATCTCTTCAGATAATAGCGAAGATACTACATCATCCATCTTCAAAGTGGTTGTAGTGTTTCTGATAGCCATGTCAAGATGATCCCACAAATCTGGCAAAGAACAAAGTAGGCTCATACACTGATCCTCCTCCTCCATTTTCACACCCAGAGAAATCAACTATACAATGATCATGTTGAAAGCATTCATATGGTCTAGAATAGATCCTCCGTCTTCCATCTTTAGAGTGAACAACTTCTTTTTTAGGAAAAGATTGTTTACTAAGGACTTGGCCTGATAAACATCACCCAACTTCTTTTGAAAATCTTTCGTGCTCTTCTCCTCATGGACATTCAACATGACAGAGTCAGCTAAACAGAGTCTTATGAGACCCTTAGCCTTTTGATCTTTGAGGTCCCAATTAGTTTGTGCCATTGTAGGTTTCACATAGGATACCATTTCCCATAGGTCACGATCAACAAGTAGGTCATCGATCTTGAGTTTCCACAACTCAAAATTAGTGCAATTAAATTTATCAACCTCTAACCTTCCAGATATGGTTGCCATCTCCTTGATGCAAAAAGATACATAATACTCTGCACAACACTCCCACTCAACTTGAGATCAGCTCAAAAAACCCCTACCCAACAACTACAACCAAAACTAGCGATGTTCTGATACCAACTAAAAGGAAGCTAGGTGTGCAGAAATCGCTTCCTACACTAATCTAATGAGGGGAGGAGAGTGTAAATTCAATTTTATCCTTACTATTATAACAATGTTAAACCACTAACAGAGATATGGCAGCAAACACATAAACAAGAAAGTGAGACAGAAGAAGAGAGACACAACTCTATAGGATGCTCCTGACACTTGTAAAGCCACCCTATCCCAAGGTGGTTGCCTATTTCCAAAATGGGCTATGACAGATGCTCTTACAACTCTTACAACTGTCATAGAATTTATCATACATAGGCTATAAATAGTATATTCTCTTACAACATGTCATAGTCCACATTGGGGTGACCAAAGATGCCTTTTTCAATGATGCTCTTCGACACATGTCTTCACCTATCATAGAATCTCCTATTTCTGACTCTTACATGTCATAACTTCGTCATAGGAATCTATCATGACTGTTACCATTGATATTCCCTTACACAACATCCAAGACGCTGACACATGGTATAATATTCCTACCACTTAGTGAGATGCCTATCTCCTCATGTGAGGACAAAAATACATGTGATCATATGCCATGTAGGATGACACATCATTGTGCCAACTCCCACAATATGACAACATAAGATTTGCATCCAAATAATACAATAAGCAATAAATAAATAAATACAATGTAAAAATACAAGGAATTACCAAGGTTGAGACACCTTAATTCCCAACACATTTTACCACTATCCAAGGCACCAATTTATAGATTTATTGAAACACAAGAGAAGCCAAAATTCTTATTCCCTTTTCCAACACCCCCAACCTTTGGATTGCCTCCCTGAATATTAAAGGTCAATACAAATGCATCCCAAAAGTCTTTGTCCTCATCTTCCAAGTGCCCAACTTGGGGAATGCCAAAAGACACATCATAGGACATCCAAAAAGTCTTTGTCCTCACTCCCAAGCACGCAACTTGGGGAATGCCAAAATACACAATTTTGGAACTCAAGAGTCATCCACTATTTCCCAAGTGCTCTACTTGTAGGTGGAACTTTAATTAATTAAATTTTTCTCGACAATTCATCTTTGCCACTATTGATGGACCCTTGCTTCCTTATGAATGTATTACAAACACTAGGTAGGATTAAATATTACAAATTAATTTCCAATAACACCCTATGTGCCTAGAGACACTTTCCAAGAATGTTAGAACCATGTAAAATGACATAAGAATTACAAGGTAGATGCAACCTAAATCCCATTAGGATATAGACATTTCAAACATCTTAAATGAAACCCTAGATGCCCCAAGTGGCCTAGCACTAGAAGGACAATTTCATTACATAGGATGTACAAGTGCATTAAATGCCTTGACTGGTAGAAGAATCTTGTGAACCCCGATTAGACAAGAAAAGTGCATTGTAACATAAGGCTAGATACACATGAATGAAAGACACTGTAATGGTTGGTCATTAAGACAATTTGTTGACTACAAGTGTCTCAAGCTACTTCTAAGGCATTAGGTGATGCAAGTATGATCTATAGGAGAATGCAATGTATTTGTATATCATAGGAAGAGTATTCAATAAACATGATGCATGTAAGTGAATGTCTCCATGGCATCTTGTAATGATTCAAGAGAATGCTCGAACCTAGCTATGGATCCTCTCTTGCCACATCCACTAGTATGAATGTAAAAAGGGTTTAATGAATATGTCACAAGATCTAATGCATTGCAAAGCCTTTACAATGGTATCTCCTTTATTTCATGTGGGTCTTTGTAATACTAAGATGGATTATTATCTCTCATTTATATTCATGTACACATCTAGTTCCATTCATGTTTTGGAGGCATATCCCCTCTTTCTTATAGGTAATGAATTTGTTGCTTAATGGACTAGGCTTCAGTCTGATTAGTGATAGGCTAAACGTCTTTTAATTAATCACCTCTTTGTTATCTATAGATTAGGAGTAGATTAGGGTTCTACATGCTCTCATGATTCAATGATACTACATGGGGATTATCCTAAGCAACCACAAACAATTAAGATTGTTAGAGGACCATGTTATGTACGCTTACACCTTGCATTTGTGTATGAAATGTTAAATGGAATGACTTGTTGTATTGTTGTCATCTTTAGGTGCATATGCAAGGATGTACTTATTAACTTAAGAAGAGGTTTTATGCATAACTAGTTAGTCTTTGGCCTAGTGACAAATCTTGGGGTCAAGTATACATTAGGTATGACTATAATTGGTTAGTTTTTCTTATCATACTCTATTAAATGTGTTTTTGAGGACACCTCTAGTAACACCCTCCTTGGTCTAGCTAAATTCAAAGCTAAAGGTGAGCATACTTACAAGAATTGGCTCGTTCATGCCATTGTTTGATCATGAGTCTTTCCCATCACCTACATTGATGTTACCTAGCCTTAGGTTTTGATGAAAGTGTTTGGGATTTATGGGGATACATGTTGGATAGATAACAATGCTAAAGTCTTAGAAATATGTTAGGATTCTCACATGTCCAAGAGTGCTAGTATAGCATTGGAAGATCCAAACTAGATCTTTTTATGGAGTAGGTTCTAGTCACTAAGTTCAAATTAGCCCAAGTGTAGAGGCAAAAGCTACCTATGTTTACCAAAGATGGATCCAAAAATCCAATAAGGTACTGTAAGACTTGTGAAACCATTTGGGAAGGAAATGGACAATATGATAAAAATGATTGGCTATAGTCATTCCCAACCACCCTCAAAATGTGGCAATTGATTGGTACACAAAGATTGAGCCAGCCAGTTGAACTACATGGGAGAAATTATAGAAGGCTTTTGAAGAAGAATTTAGATTATTTGAGAAAACACTCAAAAAGGAAAACATGAGAATGTGTGGGCTTACAATCAAAGGCTCAAGTAATTATTATTAAAATTATAAAATGAACCAGTCAACTAGTTAAAGAAAAGATGGTTCATGGAAGGTCTCGTTCCTTTATTGAGGAAGAAAATGAAAGTAGTACCACCTTCATAGTATGCAAAAGCATACAATAGAGAAATAGACAAAGAAAGTGAGGACAAGGTTTCTTTAGGATCCAAATTAAAAACTAACAAAGATGGTGTTTGCAAACAGTGATAGTAGATTCAAGTTAGTAAAGCATTGTGAAGAGATATGCTTTGTATGATGAAGGAATTGAAGGCAAAAAAAGAATCCAACAAAGTGCCTAAATATTTCTGGTGTACAAATTGAAGAGTGTTTACTCTTCTATCCAATAAAACTGATACTCAAATTAATGATAGAAATAATAATGCATACCAAATAGAGGAGTACAAGTATATCTTTATTTACACATGAAGTTATTATAGAAGTAGACCAAAGAGATGGTCGGCAAAGGATAGACTATTTTCCTTAAGGATACAAGTTCTATTTAAAGAACCTGACAATTGCCAAAAAGAACACAATTGTCTACCAACTAAATCTTATAACTACTCTAAAGTCAACAATAGTTAATACTTAGTCAGATAACAATATTATCAAAACATAATAATAGGTATTCTACACTAACTACATAGAGCAGAGGGCCAAACCAAAACAAACTACACCACGAAGATGTTTAGTGATATGTTCAAAATAATGGGTCATTTAGTCAAAGCGTGCTTGTATAATTTGAAAATTATGAGCACACAAGTACTCTTTACCAAATAAGGGCAATGTACTCTTTACCCAAGAAGGGCAATCTACTCCACCAAGAACAACACCCAAAGATGCAAAAAAACAAGAATGCATCTCCTAGTGGCTATTAGATTCAAAGAGGTATTAATAATAGATTCAGTAATAGTAGTGGGTGAAGTAGGAGTTGAATCCAATATGACTTCAATGTTTAGCCTATAATATAATGTCAAGCACAATGAATAAGGCCACTTTGCAAGTGACTACCCAAGAAGTCAGGGAAAAATAAAACTACTTTGTAAATGGTGTGGACCCAAAGATCATGATGATGCTAGATGTCTAAAGTAGAAGGAAAGGATCAAGTTGATTGTAGAGAGAAATAATGAAGTATTGGTTGTTACTTGAGACTAAACCAAGAAGACTATGTACCCAAACCTGTGTATCAACAAAAACACTATGAAAAGAAAGAGACGAGGTGAAGCATGCTATGGATAAAAATTGTTGCTACTCAAATGTAAATGCAATTATGGTAACAAATAATTTAAAATCAAATAAAATTATTGCAAGGTAATTACTTCAAACCACCACACCAATTAAACTAGTGGCTTTATTACAAAATATTCCCAAACATATACCTAAAAGGAATGAGATGATGCATGCTACCACCCATTTAAAATCTAGAAATAATGAAGACCCAATAATGTTTCAAGATTAGCTAATTGGTCCCATGATCCTTATGATGAATTTGGCAAGGAAATTATGTAGCACACCTCATTTTTGCTTTCTGATAGACTGCTAGTTATTTCTTTATATCTAGACATTATGGCATATTACTGATGATGGATTTACTATTTAGATGTATTTGATGACACTCATTTATGTTTACTATGATGACACTATTGGTACTTCATGATTCGTACATTATACTTTTGATATGATCAGTTATGGGTTAATTGATTATGTAGATTAGTTTTATTATGTTCCATGCGACTATCTGACGATGTGTTATTGAGTTGATTAGTTAATGATGAAATTGTCAAATGTGGATATTTGTGATATGTTTTTTGAAGGAACAGTATAGTATTACTCATATTGAGTACCCTACTACGATCTGATTCCCTGTCACTATGTCTATTTGGATAGTTATATATATGTTGTATTTGACACTTTTGTTTTCTATAGGATGCAGGTACCAAGCATCGAATCCACCTGAATTGGCAGGTCGAAGCGTGTGTTCATACCAATAGATGTGTGGAACGGAGATAACATGAGGTTCCTCAGTTTGTCAACATCCTCGATGAGGATGGGCTCTTAGTCTTGGGTCCCATTAGTTTAGTCAGTTTGGTGCATGGTTGTAAGTCTCTATCATTCTCTAGTGTGTTGCCATCAAAATATGTTCGCTATGTAGCTTGAGTTGTCTATTGTTCCATTAAATAGAATTATTAATTTATTTTTTAAATAAATAATGTTATATTGAAGAATATTAAATAATTGATTTTAATAGGAATTAAATTAATAATTTTAATAGCTAACAGTAATAACAATAATAAATAAATTATAAGTATTTAATAATATATTAAATGAATAAATATTCATTTTGTATATTTTGATAATATATTATTTTATTCATAAATTTATTTAAAGTTAGTGAGTTGTTGTGAAGTGCCTGTAGGTGGAGATGGAATGCATTTGATTTTTGAAGGAAGTGGATTCCTTTAATGGGTGAGTTATGGGATGGAATTTAATGAAATTGTCTATTTTTGCGTGAGGGGGATATTTGAAGGGGATTTTGGAAGAATTTGGACAGAAAGATTTTGGGGGAGAATTTTTACATAAGAAGAATTGGAGGAAGGAGAGAGGAATTCAACTGGAGGACTCTAAAGCTTGGGGATAACAAGATTCCAGGTATGTTTAGTAGTATAACAGAATTAATTTTATTTGAGATAATTTAGTCTCTGTATGAATCTTGCTCTTGCCTCACCCTCTCCTATGTAGTTTTATCTGTCTGAAAATCATACCGATATATTTGATAGCCTATGATAAAGTCCCCTGTTGCCATTTGAATCTGTGTTGCTATGGTGTACTTTCAACTTATTAATTCTTCCTCCCAATCAGCCATACTAGAAACCTTAAGCTAATGTCTTCAATCTAGGAAATACTTGCCATTTGCATGCTCCTAATATGTGATCTGACTCGTCCATGGAAAATACATAACTTTTGTTGCCCTCAATTAAACTGGTATCAAGGATCTTGTAATTCCTATATCTTCTTTCTATCTTCATATGTGAGTTTCCTCAGAAGGTGACTCTTTTGTTGTTGTTTGCTCTCCCCATTTAGTTTTTCCTCAAATCTTGTGATTTGTTAAGCTTGCCTAAGTTATTTACTTAAAATTATTTTAGCAATTAGTAGGGAACATTCAAACGTCATGAGTCGAGTCTTTCTAGTAGTTGTTCCCTCTTTGGAAACTGTTTTGAGTTAATTTGAGGGTTTTCTCTAGGTCTTGTGTTTTAATCTACATGCACATCCATTGGAGCTGCACCACTTCTGTAACCAGTCAAATCGATGCCTTCTAGATGATCTCAAGTTACTTTTAATAATTCTTATTGTTACTTTTCAAACGTCCTCTCTCTGAAGCCCAAAGTGAGTGAGTATTCTCTGCAATCTAACATTCTAATCGATTCCAAGGAGAGATGTATTTATCTACATGGTATTGCCTACCAATGAAATTAGTTTAGTTCTAAATCTTCTTCATGTTCCCCTTAGGTACAAAGCTTGTAATCCTTTGACTAGATTATCTTTCAAATGTCCACCCAGTAGTTGTTGGGTGAATCTCCTGTAATCATTTTAGAGTTGTGTCACTGCCTCATTGAGGCATTTTGTCAACAACTTTAGTTCCTCCTAATTGCCCTTGCAAAAAATGTCACTATCTAGTATAATGATTCTATCATATCTAGATGATTCTTGCAGCACCCTACATTATCATTTTAGCTTTTAACATTTCTTGATATCATTCAATTGTGTTGAATCACTGCATTAGATCGCTTCCTCTGGCATTGATCTATGATTTTCCAATGAAGTTCAATACTTTTCTTCAAACAACAAGATCTATTGATGGCCATTATTCAACCTCTATTGTGAACTTATACCAGTCGCTAAGGTCTCTGAAATATTATCTGTCTAATTTAATCTTACACTTGTGAATCTTGCATCCAAATCTACCTGATGAGGAAATTAGAATGTTCTGATTTCATAGTGAAATGTTATTCTCTAACTTGTGTCATAATGGACAATTTCTATTTTAAATTCCTTCATATCTAATAGGATATATTTCTTACATCGATTATTTTAGTAATCTATACATTTGTTAGGATGGTAGTCTATTATTCATATTTCTATATGAGTGAGTTTCTTAGAATTATTTAAGTTAGTTAATAACTATTGGAGTTAGATATATATTTGACTTTGGGCTTTGCCATTTCTTCATAGTTAATCAATTTATTTAGTAGATGTGATTCAAGGGTATCTACCTTATCTAATTAAAGTTTAGTCAATTTCATTAATTAGCATATATACATATTGAATTATAACATCTATCTCTTGTATATAAAACTACACTTATTTTATTAGAATATAAGTAGTTTTTATCTTTCGTAAATAAGCTAGATGTGGTAAAACAAGGCTCCTTAAATATATTGTCTTGGCCAATTCTAACATTAGATAGTTGTGTTATTTTAAATATTGATTTAAGTTAGTTCGAATTTAAATTATTATTATTCAAAGCTTTTTAATTTTTAGATTTTGAAAGAATAGTAGATTCATAGATATTCATAATTATTTAGTTAAGTTAATTTAAATTGGTATTATAAATATTAAATCATTATGTTATTAATTAACTGGATCAAAATAGGGTAGTTAAGATGGCTAGGTTGAATGTCATGTTGTGATTTTAAGATGTATGTTGTTATGATATCTATGGTTTAAGTTTTATATTTCACTGATTAGTGTCAATAATGATGGTTGATAACCCATCATGTTGTTGAGAAATTTAAACCTATGGATGTTAGTAGGACTAACTTAGAAATGAGTCAAATTCTTACTCTTGTTTTTACCCTTTTATGTTGTATTGCTCCATGGGGATAGGGTATTTTGATCTTAAGTAGCATTATGTGTTAACTATGAGTTTATGATGTCCCATGTATGTATGAGGTCTTGGTGTTTGTTAATGAGGCAGATTGTTGATTTGAGCATTGATATTTGCGATTGGTTTTTGTGAAGGTATCTATATGCAAGAGGAAAGATGTCCTGCTTTATCATTGTATACTTGTCAGGATGGTTAGGGTTACTAGGTGCATGTAGGAGAGTGGCTTTCATTGTGGGGCCGGTGCCCAAAGTGGCTGCCTAGATAACCCTTTGAAAGTTGTAATCAAGTGATAACCTAATAATTAACCTAGGAAGGGTTGGGTAGCTAACTCATCAAATAAGATAATTGGATGCCTCACCCATACCTACAGTGCTCATTTAGGCTAAGGATGGGATGAGAAGGCCTGGTTGGCATGATCGACTTCCTTGTCTTTATGAAAGGATAGGTGATTCCGCATGTGTCACCCTATGGGGACGGTGCCTAGAGAGAGGGTACCAGGATAACCATAGATGGGGGCCGGCATCTAGTGAGAGTCAGCCAGGATAACCCATGTCAGGACCATGTGATGACACTCTACCTACTATAGTCCAGTATTCCCTCTTGTGTTCATTCTTGTTGTTCATGTTGCCTCTAGGAGCATTGTTTGAGTAACTTGTTATATTTTCAGAGTCTGTGTTGTTGGGATACATGTTGGATATTTACTTGATTGTATTTGCCATCTTGACTGTAGTCATTGTGGGACCTCATTGTTATCTCCTAGCAAAGGGGGTGGACCTTAGGGTTCCACATGGTTGAGTGGTTGTGCTATATTCCATTGGTTTTCTGGCATCATGGATCGTGTGTAAAGAAGATGTTTCTAGTTTTGCACCTATAATTAAAGACGACCATTTGAGCTATTTGTATCTAGATCTTTTGCATCAGTGAAAAGTCATTATGTAACTTGAGGTATCTAGAAAAGAGCATTTGTATCATTGAAATTATGTAATTCCTCTTGTAAGATAAACTATTCTACACTTGTAGATAATATTGCAAATGTTGATGTATGTATCTGATGATGTAATTAATTTGTTAGTTTAAGTTATATGATTATGCTATGTATGATGTTGAATATTGTTTAACTTTATTAATACAACTATGTAATCCCTAGAAGGTGTTAGTTTAACTTGTTGCAATTAGACTATGTTATGTTTTGTTAATTATTTCCATTTAAAATAAAATTTAGCCTTTTTATTTCTTTAGTTGAACTTATCTCTATGGTTACATGGTGGGGCATTACATTTGGTATCAAAGTCAGGTTTAAACACTAGGTACTCTAGGTATATATAAGCTCATTATGTTTTCCTAGTTGCGTAGATTCTATAGGGTATGTTTTCCCTTTTGTCATCCTCGCCTTACAGCCTAAGGTTGTTTTTTGTTAGTTTAGTGTAGAAGATGCCTAGAGGTTGAGGTCGAGGTAGGGGATGCGGGAGAGCTGGTGGCGATAGCACTCCTCCTAGTTCCCATCGTGAGAGTTCTTAGGAAGGCAGGGGCTAGAATATGGAGAATCAGGGTCAGCTAAAGGGAGCTCAGTTGCATCAATTGCTTGAGGAGGCCCTTGCCCAACTAGGTCCTAGACAGGAGGTAGATCAGCCAGGAGGGAGGCAGGCGGTTGATTAGCTAGGAGGGAGGTAGGAGGTTGATCAACCAAAGGTAAGGGAGAGATAGAGATCACCTAGAAGGAGAGAGATGATAGCAGAGCAAGAGGCTACCTTAGCCAATCACATGAGAGATCTTTTGAGGGCACGTCCTCCCACTTTTGATGGATCTAGTAGTGGTTTGGAGGCAGAGACTTGGTTGTTGGATTTGGGTAGGTGTTTTTCCATGCATCTGTATGGTAGTAACACCAAGGTGAGATGTGCTATCTTACACCTTAGATGATTTGATTCCACATGGTGGCACTTGGAAGAATAGAAGTTGCACTTGGACATTGGTACAGTTTCTTGGGAATTGTTCTTGGAGAGGTTTAGAGCTCACTTCCTATCAGATCACTAGAAGCAGTGTTGTGCCGATGAGTTCCATGAGTTGAGACAAATGGCCATGTCAGTACAATAGTATGAGCATAGATTCTATGAGCTAAAGCAGTACATAGGCATTGGCAATGATGAGGCTATGTTAGTTAAGCACTTCTTTAGGGGCTTGAATGTTCGTATAAATGCAGGAGTTTGAGTTTTCAAGCCTAAGACCATGGAGGTAGCAGTTGAGAAGGCCCACCTGGTAGAGGATAATTTGACTATGGCTCTTGGAGGTCATATGGGTGTGCATATTGGTAGTGCACCTTCTACAGGCTTTGGGCCTCGAGGTGGTTAGACACAGGCAGCAGATTCTTCTAAAGGTCATCATGCACCTACTAAGGGTGAGTAGCAGTAGAAGCAATAGTATTCTCAATCACAACCAAAGAATCCTTAGCCTTAGCAGGGTAATAGATTTTAGTCTAAGAAGAATCAGAGTTGGCAGCAAGCTAGACGTGATCGTATTGATCAACTAGCTCAAAGCACATAGCCTGCAGTTAGTAGAGATAGTTTTCAGTAGTCCAATGCTTTCTTAGGTGGTGAAAGTTTTGATAGAGGTACAAGATGTTTCTCTTGTGGCTAGCAGGGCCATATAGCCAGGCAGTGTCCACAGAAGAACGCTATAGAATTTGATCAGAGGCCGGCAGCTTCAGAGCCGACCATAGGTGATGTAGGGAGGTGTCATAGAGTCTTCACAATGATTGAACAGCACTAGGCAAAGTGTCAGGGGATAGGCTTGGAGGCTATAGGTAGAGGATAGGTAGTTTTCTTTGGAGCTCGTGCATGTTCTGTAGCATCGGAAATAGACCCTCAGGGGTAGGGCATCGAGTAGGTAAGGATCTAGTGGGATCCTAATGTTGAGTCTTCAGTTCTTGGGAGTTGGTGTCAAGATGCAAGATTTTACCCTTATCTTGTTGTAGGCTTCCAGGAGTAAGCCTGATCCTAGGGTGGAGGATGTAGTGCCCCTTGTTTTGGCTTTTTGATAGACTGTTAGTTATTGCTTTATATCTAGACATTATGGCATATTACTGATGATGGATTTACTATTTAGATGTAGTTGATGACACTCATTTATGTTTACTATGATGACACTATTAATACTTCATGATTAGTAAATTATGCTTTCGATATGATCAGTTATGGGTTAATTGATTATGTAGATTAGTTTTATTATGTTCCATGTGACTATCTAATGATGTGTTATTGAGTTGATTAGTTAATGATGAACTTCTCTAATGTGGATATTTGTGATATGTTTTGTGAAGGGAGAGCATAGTATTACTCATATTGAGTACCCTACTACACTGTGATTCCCTGTCACTATGTGCTTGTTTGGATGGTTATATATATGTTGTATTCGACACTTTTATTTGTTACAGTATGCAGGTACCAGGCATTGGCTCCACCTAAATTGGCAGGTCTGAGCATGCCTTAATACCAATGGATTGTGGAAGGGAGATAAGATGAGGTTCCTCATTTTGTTAACATCCTCAATGAGGATGGGCTCTCAGTCTTGGGTCCCCTCAATTTAGTCAGTTTGGTGCAGTGTTGTAAGTCTCTGTCATTCTCTAGTGTGTTGCCATCGAAATATGTTCAGTATGTAGCTTGAGTTGTCTATTATTTTATTAAATAGAATTATTAATTTATTTTGTAAATAAATAATGTTAATATTCAAGAATATTAAATAATTGATTTTAATAGGAATTAAATTAATAATTTTAATAGCTAATAATAATAACAATAAAAAATAAATTATAAGTATTTAATATTATATTAAATGAATAAATATGCATTTTGTATAGTTTGATAAGATATTATTTTATTCGTAGATTTATTTGAAGTTAGTGAGTTGTCGTGAAGTGCCTGTAGGTGGAGATGAAATGCATTTAATTTTTGAAGGAAGTGGATTCCTGTAACGAGTGAGTTATGGGATGGAATTTAATGAAATTGTCTATTTTTGTGTGAGGGGAATATTTGAAGGTGATTTTGGAACAATTTGGACATAAAGATTTTGGGTGAGAATTTTTACAGAAGACAAATTGGAGGAAGGAGAGAGGAATTCACCGGGAGGACTCTGAAGCTTGGGGATAACAAGATTTCAGGTATGTTTAGTAGTAAAATAGAATTAATTTTATTTGAGATAATTTAGTCTTTGTATGAATTTCGCTCTTGCCTCTCCCTCTCCCATGTAGTTTTATCTGTCTGGAAATCATATCAATATATTTGATAGCCTATAATATTAAGTCGCCTGTCGCCATTTGAATCTATGTTGCTATGGTGTACTTTCAACCTGCTAATTCTTCTTCGCAATCGGCATACTGGAAACCTTAAGCTAATGTCTTGAATCTAGGAAATACTTGTTGTTTGCGTGCTCCTTAGATGTGATCTGACTCCTCCGTGGAAAATACATAACTTTTGTGGCCGTCAATCCAACTGTTATCAAGGATCTTTTAATTCCTATATCTTCTTTCCATTTTCATATGTGAGTTTCCTCAGAAGCCGACTCTTTTGTTGTTGTTCTCTCTCCCCATTAAGTTTTTCCTCAAATCTTGTGATTTGGTAAGCTCTCCTGAGTTATTTAATTAAAACCATTTTAACAATTGGTAGGGAACATTCAAACAACATAAGTCGAGTCTTTCTGGCACTTGTTCCCTCTCTAGAAACTATTTGGAGTTAATTTGAGGGTTTTCTCTAGGTCTTGTGTTGTAATCTACATACACATTCTTTGGAGCCGCATGACTTATGTAACTAATCAAATCGATGCCTTTTAGAATGATCTCAAGTTACTTTTAATAATTCTTATTGTTACTTTTCAAACGTCCTCTCTCTGAAGTGCATAGCGAGTGAGTATCCTCTACAATCTAACATTCTAATCGATTCCAAGGAGCGATGTATTTATCTACATGGTATTGCCTACCAATGAAATTACTTTAGTTCTAAATCTTCTTGTTGATCCCCTTATGTGGAAACCTTGTAATCCTTAGACTGAATTATCTTTCAAACGTCCTGCCAGTAGTCGTTTGGTGAATCTCCTGCAATCATTTTAGAGCCATGGCATTGCCTTATCGAGGCATTTTGTCAACAACTTTAGTTCCTCCTAATCGCTGCAAAAAATATCACTATCTGGTATAATGATTCTATCATATCTGGATGATTCCTATAGCACTCTACATTATCATTTTAACTTTTAACATTTCTTGATATCATTCAATTGTGTTGAATCACTGTGTTAGGTCACTTCCTCTGGTGTTGATCTATGATTTTCCAATGAAGTTCAATAATTTTCTTGAAGCTACAAGATCCATCAATGGCCATCATTCGACCTCTGTGGTGAACTTATGTCAGTCACTGGGGTCTCTGAAATATTATCTGTCTAATTTAATCTTACATATGTGAATATTGCATCCAAATCTACCTAATGAGGAAATTAGAATGTTCCCATTTCATAGTGAAATGCTATTCTCTAACTTGTGTCATAATAGACAATTTCTATTTTAAATTCCTTCATATCTGATAGGATATATTTCTTACATTGATTATTGTAGTAATCTATACATTTGTTAGGATGGTAGTCTATTATTCATATTTCTAGATGAGCTAATTTCATAGAATTATTTAAGTTAGTTAATAACTATTGGAATTAGATATATATTTGACTTTGGGCTGTGCCATTTCTTCATAGTTAATCAATTTATTTAGTAGATGTTATTAAAGGGTATCTACCTTATCTAATTGAAGTTTAGTCAATTTCGTTAATTAGCATATATACATTTAATTATAACATCTATCTCTTGTATATAAAACTACACTTATTTTATTAGAATATAAGTAGTTTTTATCTTTGGTAAATAAGCTGGATATGGTAAAACAAGGCTCCTTAAATACATTGTCTTGGCCGATTCTAACATTAGATCGTTGTGTTATTTTAAATATTGATTTAAGCTAGTTCAAATTTAAATTATTATTATTCAAAGCTATTTAATTTTTAGATTTTGAAAGAATAGTAGATTCATAGAGATTCATAATTGTTTAGTTAAGTTAATTTAAATTGGTATTATAAATATTAAATCAATATGTTATTAATTAATTGGATCAAAATAGGGTAGTTAAGATGGTTGGGTTGAATGTCATGTTGTGATTTTAAGCTGTATGTTGTTATGATATCTCTTGTTTAAGTTTTATATTTCGCCAATTAGTGTCAATAATGGTTGTTGATAACCCATCATATTGTTGACAAATGTAAACCTATGGATGTCAATCGGACTAACTTAGAATTGAGTCAAATTCTTACTCTTGCTTTTACCCTTTTTGGTTGTAATGCTCTAGAGGCATAGGGTATTTTGATCTTAAGTAGCATTATGTGTTAACTATGAGTTTATGATTTCCCCTATATGTATGAGGTCTTGGTGTTTGTTAATGAGGCAGATTGTTGATTTGAGCATTGATATTTGTGAATGGTTTTTGTGAAGATATCTATATGCAAGAGGAAAGATGTCCTGCTTTGTCATTGTATACTTGTCATGATGGTTAGGGTTACTGGGTGCATGTAGGAGAGTGCCTTTCATTGTGGTGCTGGTGCCCAAAGTGGCTGCCTGGATAACCCTTTGAAAGTTGTAATCAAGTGATAACCTAATAATTAACCTACGAAGGGTTAGGTAGCTAACTCATTACATAAGATAATTGGATGCCTCACCCATGCCTACAATGCTCATTTAGGCTAAGGATGGGATGAGAAGGCCTGATTGGCATGATCGACTTCCTTGTCTCCACGAAAGGATAGTTGGTTCCGTATGTGTCACCCTATGGGGCCGGTGCCTAGAGAGAGGCTGCCAGGATAACCATAGATGGGGGCCAGTGTCTAGTGAGAGTCAGCTAGGATAACCCATGTCAGGACCATGCGACAACACTCTACCTAATGTAGTCCAGTATTCCCTCTTGTGTTCATTCTTGTTGTTCATATTGCCTCTGGGAACATTATTTGAGCCACTTGTTATATTTTCAGAGCCTGTGTTTTTGGAATCCATGTTTAATATTTACCTGATTGTATTTGCCATCTTGACTATTGTCATTGTGGGACCTCATTGTTATCTCCTAGCATGGGGGGTGGACCTCAAGGTTCCACATGGTTGGGTGGTTGTGCTATATTCCATTGGTTTTCTAGTGTCATGGCTCATGTGTAAAGAAGATGTTTCCAGTTTTACACCTGTAATTGAAGATGAACATTTATGCTATTTGTATCCAGATCTTTTGTATTAGTGAATAGTCATTATGTAACTTGAGGTATCCAGAAAAGAGACCATTGAAATTATGTAATTCCTCTTATAAGATAAACTATTCTGCACTTATAGACAATATTGTAAATGTTGATGTATGTATCTGATGATGTAATCAAGTTGTTAAGTTTAAGTTATATGATTATGCTATGTATGATGTTGAATATTGTTTAACTTCATTAATGCAGCTATGTAGTCCCTAGAGGTGTTAGTTTAACTTGTTGCAATCAGACTATGTTATGTTTTGTTAATATTATTTCCATTTTAAAAAAACAATTCTACCTTTTTATTGCTTTAGTTGAACTTATCTCTAGGGTTGCATGGTGGGGCATTACAAATTGATAGTGATACATATGGAGATTCTTGAGAAGAAATTGACAAATATGATTACTAATAGTGAGTTTGGCATGAATGTACTTCTAGAAGATACTTGGAAAAGTCTAGTACACCAACTATTGGCCACCAATTATCAAGTTGGTAGGAGCATATCAACAAGGAAAATAAGTGATTGGATTCCACATGGGGAAAAAGGTCATTATTGGTACTCAAGCATTCCTACTTCATTGTCATCTCATTACACGAAGGCGTATAATACATTGTTGGATCATGGTTGGTTGGTAGTAGCCAAAGCTGACCACAATTGGGAAATGAATATGATCTCCATTTAAAGAAAAGGTTGTAAATATTTAATTGATTTGAAGAATCAAACAATGAATGAGAAAGCAACTTCCTCAAATTCATTAGATTCTAACTCCAAAGAAGAATGGACAAAGAAAAATGATCAGGGTCCCATGGAGTTGAACATTGAAGGAAACTTGGAATTACAATGATGTTTGGAAGATGAAACAAGTTCTCTCAATGATTTGTTCCATTAGCAAACAAAGGACTATGAAGTATTTATATTGAACTACAATTTTATTGAATCAATGGAAATTAGAGAAGATGAACGAGGACTACAAGATGACAAGAGGCAATTAAGGAAACCATTAAAATCTGAGGAAATCTAGTTCAGAATGATTCTAAAAAGTTGAACAGTTCATGTATGTGGGATAATGTACATGGTTCAATTCTCAAACACTAAAATCTATCAATTATACAGGCTTGATAGAATTGTTCGAAATAATGGGCAAATTTTTGAACAAAAGTGTTATATTAAAAATTTTGATCTTGACTCAATTTCTACATGTTGTGCTAATGTATGTTAAAAGAGAGCCTACTCATATTGTGTAAATCAACAAATATGAAAATTTTATAAAGTTAAAAATAATAATAGAAGGGAAATTAATAAAGCTTCAAAAATAAACACAAGAAAAACTAATGAAGTTGGAATACAAAATACAATATGGATGCTACATTAGAAAAATGAAGGAAATTATAAAAGGAAAAGCACTTGGCAATGGGTAGAAAAGAAGGAAATTGAAAACAAGTCTACCATATGATCATTTTTTTCCATTTATTGAAAACAAGTCCACCGTATGATCATTTTTTCCATTTATCAAAAACAAGTGCACTGTAAGTTTATTTTGTCTACTTTTTGGAAACAAGTCCACTATAAGGTCATTTTTTTCACTTATTGAAAACAAGTCCACCGTACAACCATCCATAAATATTTGTTCCACTAGACAATCACAAAATAATTTTGGTCACTCCAAGTCTACAATACAACCTAGTTTCAACATGTTTCTTCTATTGTATGTCTTGTTGTAGAAATTAGGTTTTTGTTTTCAGCCATCCAATCTATGGATGGTGAGGACATTAACAAAAAGTTTGATTAAGAGTCATTGACCACTTGCTTGTATGGTCCTTCGATGTAGTTCATTTAGTTTTATTTCCATTGATAAGCACAGGCTCCATATGGTACACATCATACTAGATACAAGGCTGATCAATGTGTACTCCATAAGTTTTATTTTTTACTTTCAACTAAAGCATCATTTGCCAATTTCAAGTTACTAGAGCTGGAAGCTCAACATTCCAAGGATCTCCATGAGTTCTTAGTAGTGCAGTGTTCAAGTTTTGATTAGGCTATCCTAGCATAACAAGGGAAAGATCAATTTGAAGGCCTTTCTTCCACTTCAATGACACCAAGAATTTGAAATTTTTTCCCTAATATTATATTCTTTTTGTTTTCTTCTTTTTGGATTGGAATCCAACATTTCTTTTTAGGGGGGATGATGTAGAAAGTACATATTAAATTGTTTTGTTTTGTTAGTATATGTTTGTATTTGACTATGTATTATTTACTTGTTGTCTTGTGGGTAGTCATTAAGAGTTGGTTGTAGGTGGTTGTCAATGGTAATGTGCTATTTGGCAACCTGCAATCACTTTAAATATGCTTCTTGTAGTTAGTGAAGGCAATTTGATTGTATACATGATCCTTGTTAGTCCACATTTGGATTGTACAAGCACTACCATGAAATAAAGTATTCATTGGTTTCATCTACAATTGTTTGGCATCTATTGTTATATTCCATTTACATTGCAATTGGTAATGTTGGACATTTTGCAGTAAACATATATTGTATAAGTTACACGATCTTGTATATTTAGGTGGCCATGCTTCAATTAGCCACAATTACTTTTCTTCTTAGCAACCCTTTTTTGAGTGCACTTGATTTATTTGAGTTTCTATTCATTGATTTCCCATATTGAAAATATTTTGTCTTGTTAGTATATTCTTGGAATGGGGTTTCCTTTCATCCTTATTTTAAAAAATGCAACTTTCTTGAAGGTTTGAGAATTACAATAGAATATCAATTATAGCTTTGAGTGAGTCAAACTTATAGTGTCAAGTATTGGTTTTTTTAATAATCATAAAGGTGAGTTTTTGAAAGGGCCCAAATCCTTATCTACAAATCAAGAAGGATATAAGAAAGAAACCCAACAAAGCAACAAAGAGCAGCAACAAGAAACAAACAACACTAAGGCTGCATTCCAACAACAAACAATCAACGGAGGAGCTAAAACCATTAGACCCAGGGTTCACAACCAAAGGACCAAAGAAGACCAATCAAATCAAGGCAATTTGAAATCAAAATGATTAAAGGAGCACTAAAGCTTATCCATGGAGTGAAAGTCCTTTTATGTTGTTCTTCCTTTTTTAAGTGCTTCTCTTGATTCTAAAGGATCTAAGGGGCCACAAGAACCCAACAACATTTCCTCCTTTTTCTTTAAAAATGTTGGGGGAAATGTCAGGCAATATTTGCAGCTCCTTTGTGGGGTCGAAGACACAAGCATCTTGGGTTTCACCCAAACACCACCTTTCCTTAAATTCCACCCCCTACAACCCTTCCTCAATGCCACTTCTGGAAGGGCCTTGCAAGTATCATTAATTTCACATAGGCACACAATCTTGCAAACAAGAGTCATTTCCTAGATTTGGTGACAACATCCACGGAAATAAGCTGACCAAAGTATTAGTTTTATTTGCCAACCTTTTACAATGCAATTTCCCAAGTAGATTTCATTTGCCTACCTTTTCAAACTATAAAGAACATGGAATAAGTTAAATCATAACTATACTATTGCACCTTCTTTTATTTGAAAGATTACTCCCAACATTTGTTCTTATAAAATCTTTTGCCTTATACGTTTCTCTACTCTGTAGTAGACCATATAATCACTACTTTGGTGGAGATATAAACACGCAGCATAGCTCAAGAGATAACATTGATCAATGGATTATGTTCAGGAGGGTAAAACTTGTCTTGGTTTGATTTTTTGTACATTTATGCATCAGAGAGTATGTTGTAGAGTGCCAAGCTTGTTCAGATTGATCCTTCCCATTCATCCCAATATCCTTGTCCTGCGGTTCAAAACATATAAGATAAATCTCCAAATGACTCTAATTTTTCCTTCCAGAAAAATATTTGATCATTGCTTGTTGAAGTGATCAAACCTCAATAGCGTAGTGGAAATCTGTCATAGAAAGAAACTATTCTAATGAAATCTCAAGACTCCACGGAGTAAGTGATATTTAATTTTGAGTGAAATTTCTTTTTCCAACTTTCAATGTAGTTACGAAATAAATCCACAAAGACATTCTACAAACATAGATGGTTGTGGAGAGTTTTATCCTCAGTCCTAACCACCCCTTCTGTCTCTTCTGTATTAGATGCATCTCTCAATGGTAAGGACTTTACTGAATCAATGGTCCACATTCATCAACATGCCCTTTCCTTTGCTAGATATCCAACTCCAGCCTCCTTTTCTTGCTTTCTTAATTATTCTCTATTAAGTAATCTCCTTGTCACACATTTTGATGGTGTGATTTTAGGTGGCAGAGTTCTGCGTGTTAACTCATCAACTAAAGGTTGGTGATGTAGCCTCCTTAAAATCATCCATCCCCCCATTTCATAGCATGGTTACCACAGTTGCTGGTTTTTCTTATTGTTACTGCTGCTCGTGAAGCAACGATACATTTTTGTTTGTTTCTGTTTTGGCCTGCAACTTATTTGTAATAGTTTATAATTTATCCAATGCCTACAAAAAAATATTAGAACTGGGTGGCATCGTGTTCTTCTTAGAGAAATGCTTTGTATGAATGAAAAGAGAAAGAGCATTGTGGCACAAAAGGCGGAAGGGTATTCACCTTTGGCAGTGTGATGCACAGGACAAGCATTTTAGGTGGCCCCTTTCTTGGCTTATTCCATTAGCCTTTATTTCTCATAAGAACAATGCCTTCTAACTAACTGTTTTTCTCCTATTGGAGAATTCTGGCTGAAATTTTCCTTAGTACAATCCGTCTTTAATGGCTTCTTTTTACATGAGTGTTTAACTATTTAGCACGAAGTTCTCTGTTGAGTGATTATTTATAGTACAAACTTCAAGTGAATGATATGTGTTTCACAGATACACATATTCTTCAGTTGAGACTGTATGTCGAGCTTTTTTGGTCTTGTTTATGAAGCTCAATGTCATAATTTATAGTGTTGCATGCTGAGCTTTGATATTTGTTAAATGCTACTTATGAGCTTCTGGTCTAGTTGAAGAGTTCTCTGTTTCGTTCGGATAGAAACTGTTTTTTGTTGGCGAGCTTCTGCTTCTTCAAATACTATTCACTGTCTTCATTTACATAAGTTTCTCTGCTATAAGTTTTCACCCACATATAATGTTATCTGTTCTTGTATGTTTCTTATGCTAGATATAATGGTATTTTTGTGTTAGTAGCAATTTACCCTGTTTCCACTGCCACATTTCTCTCTACAATCATCATAACTCGTTTCAAAAACAGCAGCTATAAAAGCCACAGGTCTTGTAGTTGATAGAATTTTTTCTTCTTACTGCCCTCCAAGAGTTCAAAGTCTTGTATGGTATCTTTTTTCTTGGAACTTTTGCAATGTAAATACTTGCATATGTGCTTCCAACAAAAATAACTTTGGTGTCTAAATTTAGAAACTTCCTTTGGAGCCCAGAGGTTGTCTATAATATCTAAGCCAATATCAGAACATGAAATCTAGCGCAAAAAAATATTTGCAATTGAATATGTAGTTGTTGTTGATCAGATCTAGAGTGCATGAAAATATAGAACAGACAATAGAGCAGGACTTTGACTAGCATAGTATTTGACAAATCATTACACATTAAGAAAACCAAACAATGCAGTAACAAAATTATGCCTCTTTATCTTTGAGTAATTCGTATCACCCATCCACGCTAGACATTGGATGTTAAGTAAGCAAAACCCTATTATTAAGAAAAGAAGATGGAGAAAACTTTGTCTAATTTTTATGTAAATAATGTTTGTCGAATACATCAAATTATAGGTGATGCTTGTACTCCGAGGTCACCTATCCTATACTACATCCTTGCTCAAACTATGAAATGTGCTCACAATCTAACTTGAATCTACTTAACCTTCTACTTCATTTAGAAAACCTTGAGCAAGTACAGTTCACTTCGTTGGATGTATGTGGGAACTCAGAACATCTCACTTAGAAGGTCAAAAAGAAATATGTATCTAGAAATTGACTGCATGTGGATTGTTTTATGTCTTTTAGGCAATAAACTACAACCACATTTTGAACTTGCCTCTAAATTAGAGTAATAAAATGTGAAAGCCGTTAAGTTTTATGTATCTGAAAATCAGTAATACCCACTAATCTTTGAACTTCGTATTTTTAATAAATAATGACAAACGAGATGGCCTCTTCAAATCCAGTAGCAGTTACAGTAGCAAGGCGTTAAAAAGCTTCGAAAAAATAAATATGAATTGACAGGCAAAAATCCAGTCAAATTCCAGGGTTAACTCTCCCTGAATTTTAGATGCTTAAATGTTTCCGTTCCTTAACTGCGGCATTCCCTGTTAAATATCAGGATAAAAAACTAGCAAAACTATCTCCGAACAATTTGCTGTGATCCCCACACACAAGCAACATTTCGCGCATGAATTTCCTCTCTACATTTATGGGACCTGCGCCAAAATGCGGAATTTCTCGCATCCCCGACAAAATCTAAATATTTGTTATAATCGTTAGTATCGTCATATTGAGTTCTGCAAAGCATGCAATTCTGATTGTAACATGTACACAGTTGTTTCCAGAAGTTTTTAACATAATTTATCTTGTTGCAGTCCTACACATTTAATCAAATTTCATACAGAAAAGTATATTCAACAAGACTAGCCAAAAAAAAAAAACAGAGAAGAGTTGAACAGACCTCCTTTCTACGAGACAAATTGTGGGCTTTCCTGTGATGAGCGCTATGTCCATTTTCAACAAAATGGAGAGCTCTCTCGCCTTCTTTAGAATAATGGATGATGTGAGAAGGTCTTAAAGAAGGCCAAAGAGCTTTCCATTTTGTTGAATGAGCGCTATGTCCAGATTCAACAACATCATCCATTCCTCTGCTTTTATTCAACAAGAATAAAAGAAAAAAAAAAAAAAAAAAAATTGAACAGATAGATTGTGAGGGAGAACATGATGAGCGCTATGTCGACATTGCACAAAATTGACAGCTCTCTCGCCTTCTTTTATAGCCCATGTATTTTTAAGACCTCCTCACATCATCCAACTCTTATAATTTTATAGCCCGTGTTGAGTTTCCTGTTGCCCAATCTTTGCCACCCGTCTTAATTTTTTCCTTTGCTCTATTTTAGGGAGTTCTCAGTGCGACTGTTATAATGACAGGGGCATTAATTCCTTTGCTCTATTTTAGTGAACTCCTCCTCCACGTCTGACATCTTGTTCTGAAAATCCTCTGAAAACGCTCCCATTTTTTTTTGGTCCAGTGCAACATGCAATTGTCTGTGTTCCAACGCAACAAAATCCTATAGACCCCATTAAGCTATTTTTAGACTGACATACCATGGCTTAAATTTGATGGTCGACCTTGGCTGTCGAGCAATTTTTTTTTTGAACTTGCCTTTCAAATATTGAAGTCTTTCTATTTTAAGAATATATAGAGTGACAATTTACTTAAATGTTACCTTCCAAGTGTTAAGTCTTCCTAAAATTTTAATTGTATTTTACAGCTAAAATGACTAAATACTAGAATGGCTATCAAATTTAACCCTTGAGCTCAACAATCAAAACAAACTAATCCTAATGCTAACCATAATCCCAACCCTAATTTAAACTGTGATTATATTCCTAACCCTAATTCTAACTCTAATTATAACCCTAACCCTAATTATAACCCCTATCTCTAATCCTAAATATAATATATAATATAATTAAAATTAGAATTATTATATAATATAATATATAATTATAATTATTATATAATATTTAATAATTATTATTATAATATATTATAAAAATATATCTAATATATACTATAATATTTTATTATATAATTATATAATATACTTAGAATTAAGCTATAATATAATTAGAATTATAATTATTATATATAATATTATATTATATTATGTTTAATAATTATTATAATATATTATAATAATATATTTAATTTATATTATATTATTATATTATATAATTATAATAATTCATATAATTATAATTATATAATGTTGGCATAGTGACTATATTGATGATGAGATCCCTTTCCACCACTAGTACGTGCTTTTGGTGTGATGACAAATTTTACATAGTTTCAGAGTGTAGGTCATCGGTTCGAGTCTCTTGAGCCCTCGACCCTTCGTCTGCGTAAACTCGGCTTATCGACGTGGTACGTAGTGGGTACAAATCCCACATGGTACGTGGTTGTATCTGGCTCTATCGTGTGGGGGGGTGTTGGCATAGCGACTATATCAATGATGAGATCCCTCTCCACCACTAGTACGTGCTTTTGGTGTGACGACAAATTCTACATATAATACAGTTAGGATTAGGCTTGCGACTCTGAGACGCTAGTAGCATATTTATATTAAATATAATATACCTAAAGTATGCCAAGAAGAATATTGAGAAGGATATCTCTGGGCATACTTTAGATATATTATATTTAATATAAATATGCTAGTTGTATTTTATAGCTAAAATGACTAAATACTAGAATGGCCATCAAATTTAAGCCTTGAGTTCAACAATCAAAGCAAACTTTAATTTTGGTTAGGCCAAATATTTACTACTTTTGACTAATTACCACTAGACCAAATGATGTTTATATATAGATAGATATATAAATAGATAGATAGATAAAGACATAGATATATAGTTTATAAGAATAATGTTATAAAATTTTTATATCAAATAATTATTAAAAAATTGCATGATATTCAAAATCACATGGAATCAAATTTAATATTAAATATAAATATAAAAAGAAAAAAACCACCATTTAATTCAATCCCACATGATTTTTACACTGAATCACTATCTTAGCATGTTAAAAACGAGAAGGAAAGCCCTAAATCTAAATCAGTTATGCTTAATTTTCAAACACACATTTTAAATGGAATTTGAGGCATCTCATCTTTTCTTGTCACATAATTTAGACATGACCTTGAGCTCACCAATTCGCTATTACAACTTGATTGTGCCACCATCATATGCTTTCCCACCACAAGCATGAAATGTGTTACAACTTCCTGCATGTAGAAATTTTGGTGGAAAAGGAGACTACCAGCAAAGAACAACCAAGATTATTTTCCTTGTCTTACATCCCTTCTTGAATTGTTTGAACTATTGATCTAGCAAGTTAACTTGGTCCCTCTCACAAAGGGAATGCCTTTGGCATAATTATGAATCACAATGGATATTACCTAATACCATGTTATTAGAACTTATGAGTGGTTAAGGATCTTTTTTTATATGTAGAAGCATTGGGAAAATTATAATAGTTTTTTCACACTAGATAACTCAACGTCAAATCACTCCCACAAAAAATCTTACTCCCACATTCAAAATCCTTTTTTTCAAATATCTCTTTCTCTTCTATCAAAGTTGCACTGACATGCATGTTGAGTAGAATAAATTATTATGAATCGTAATGGATGATTACCTATAGTGGGGCTTTCACATATTGTTGGCACACTTTTCAAATGATGGATTATTACCTAACACCATCCTATTAGTACTCATGTGTGGCTAAGGATACTTCTTTATATGTAAGAGCATTGGGAAGAATATATTGGTTTTTCACACTAGGTAACTTAGTGTTGAATGGCTCCCACAAAAAAATATTACTCTTGGATTCAAAACCCCTTATATGTGGTGAATTGATTAAGAAATAAGCACCTCAAGAAGGATATACTTTAGCATATTTTAGATATATTTTTAAAATATAAATATGCTAGTCTAGCCTACATTCTTACTTTTCCACCATATAAAGGAAAGGATAAGGAAAATAATATAGAGATCAAAAGATTACTTGGTTTTCTTTGCTTCGTATAAGATGACATTACTTTCCTAAGAAAAATGAAAAAATTACTACTTTAAAATGTCTGGCATTAGATAAGGATAGTGATGCCAAGACATGAGGAGGATGGGGCTTAGGAGGTTGTAGGATGCATTATAGGGACATCTTAAATTTTCCTAAATGTTTAAATAAATAATAAAATAATTTATAAATATATATAATAAAATAATTAATTAATTGAAATAAAAAATAAAATAACAAAATCTATATATAAACAAATAAAACTAAAAAGAAATACAAAATAAAATAGTCAAGTGACACATAGTGGCCAATATGTGTCTTTGTAGTATTGTAATAATAGAAATTGTTTAGTTATCCAAGGATGAGCTATCACTAAGTGATTCTTTAAGTCAACTTGACAACACTTGGAGATCAAAGACATAAGGCGGCTTAACAAAAAATTGTTACCTTCGTAATATTGTAATAATAGCAATTATTTAGTTATCCAAGGATGGCCTTTGTAATATTGTAATAATAGAAATTATTTAGTTATCCAAGGATGAGTTATCACAAAGTGATTCTTGATTTAGCTCCACAACACTTGGAGAGCGAAACACATAAGGTGGCTTAACATGAAATTGTTAGGAGTTGAATGTATGGCAATTTTACTAGGCTAAAGAAGATTTTAATTGTTAGGGTCTAGTTAATTGTTAGTCAAGTAGCTATAATTAGCTACTAGTGCACAAAGATGACAAATCCAAGTAACAAAGTTGTGTTAATGGTTTTTAAGGTGGCATAGTTGAGGTCTAGTTATATGTTAGTCAAGTAGCTATAATTAGCTACTAGTTCACAAAGATGACAAATCCAAGTAACAAAGTTGTCTTAATGGATTTTAATGAATGTGGCTAAAGCATATAAATATGTTTAAGTAATTTTATAAATAATGAAAAATTTATAAAATAATATAAATCAAGCTTAACAAAAAATTATAGTTTAACTTGAAAATAAATGCATGAACTGATATAAGAATATCTCATAAAGGCATGCATTAATATAAGTATATAGTATTCACTACATCTATGAAAGTAAAAATAAAATAAAAAAATTACCAAAATATTGAATATGACATTTTTTCCGAAAGTAAAATTGAAAGTTATGTAAAATAAAATAAATAATTGTAAAAGAGAACAAAAGAAAGAAAACAAAAATTTAAAAAGTCATTTTTTTAAAGATATAATTAATTTTAAAAATTAGAAAGGAAAAAATGAAGTTTAATAATAAATTAAAAAGACAATTTAAAAATAATAATAAAATGAAGTATTTTAATAATATTATTATTAATTTAGAGGGAGGATGGGTGGGCATCCTACCTTTCATTTGGGAGGGCCAGGGACATGTTTTGTCATATGACCTAACAAAATCTTTGGTTGAGCTGGTGGGTGTTGGTTACTTCATGGTTTGGGAATGAGCTGGAGTGGCAGTGGAGCATGCGAAGCTCCTCAAGATAGAAAGTGGATGTTCAATGGCTTGCATCACATTGATTAGATCCCTTGTTAGACATCATATGAAAGACAGCTTCCCATTCTTCTCTAATGCCTCATTGGGAAGATTCGAGAAGTCCAAGCAGGGGTTTTCTGGGAAGCAGAACACAGGGGTAGGCTCTGTGCTATTTGTGTTGGTTTGTCCCATTCCTAATGGCAAGAGGGTCAAGATTTATAATGTGGATCTCCACAAAAGGGCTGGTGTGTTTGGGGTTGAGCACTCTGATTTAGATGAAAGTTTAGTGAGACAGATGGCGTTTAAGGGCCTGGTGATGGAGCACGGGTTGAAAAGGTTTTTGCGCCACAATGGTGAATTCATTCTCCTAGTAGTCAAGATCATTTTGGGTAAGGAGTTTCTTGAAGAGGAAGAATTTTATAGGGTGGACACTGCTATCATTTCTCAGTTCCTAGCTTCAATGTTGGATGCAAGCATTACAAAAGACTGATGCCTTCTTTTGATGCGCCGTCTTTTTATTAGCAATCTTTTGGTGGGAGTGGAGGATATTGTGAGGGTGGCCGAACTAAGTGTCGGGATCTCCATGTTGATGGATTTCAAGTCTATGCAAGATGAGGATGTAGTCATGCATTATTTCCCTTTCCTTCTCAATCCTAAAGGGTGGTCGTTAATCCTCCACAGGGAGCATGTTGTGGCAGGTGTTGAATTTCTATGCAAGCTCCTGCAAATTTCTCCCCACGGTGGATCTTTCGATTGGATGGAGGATTTCAGGGTAAGGGCAGCCAACCTTGGCTTTCAAGTTTGATGTCTCTTGCATTCTAGTTCTTGTCAGGTGTTAGTTTGGCTTTGCTTCAGGATATAGGTTAGTAGGGTTAGAAGTTAGTGCAGGATTTTGTTCACCTCCCTACAATCTTCACATATAGTTGTTACTCTATTTTGGACAACCTCTGTTAGTAAGTGTGGCCTTACATGGCCTTTCTCTAATCTAGTAGACCCTGCGAGGTCAAGTAGATGATAGGGATTTGCAGATGGATGCTATCAAAGCAAAACAGAGTCATATTTGTAAATATTTTTATATCAATACATATATCTCTATTACACACCAAAAAAAAAAATATTATTAATTTAAAATTAAAAAATTGTTTAATAAAATGATTTTTTATAAAAACAAATATTTAGTACAACTTTGTATAAAATTTATAAAATCACTAATATAAGATCCATAAAGTAGTAGATACTAGCATACCTATATTTAAAAAATATACCTAAAGTATGCTTAGAGATATCCTTCTGGAGTAACATTTCCTTATGCTATACTTGTGCTATCCTTATAAATATAGTATGGGATAATTTAAGTAATATTAAGAAGAAAAAAATAAAAGAATATTCTTTCTTGAAGAAAAAAATAAAAGAATATTCTTTCTTAATTTTTTTTTAAAAGATCATTCTTATTAGGAAATAGAGGAAATTAAAATTGCATGGCAAACATTAATAAGTTCTGTGTATTAATATCTTAAAAATATTCACAAAATATGCACTTTAAGAGCTCAAATTATTAGCCAATTTGATAGTTTTTGTTAAAAAATTTACACAGACTTAGGAAAAATTAATATTTGTTCAACATTCAAAATAATACTCTGTTGTGATTGGTTTATTTTACATAAAGAACATTTAAGATCATTCTTATTAGGAGATAAGAGAAAGTAAAATTGCATGGCAAACATTAATAAGTTCTCCTTATTAATATCTAAAAAAAATCCACAAAATCTACTCTTAAGAGCCAATTTGATAGTTTTTATTAAAAATTTTACACAGACTTAGGAAAAATTAATATTTGTTTGACATTCAAAATAATACTCTGTTTTGATTGGTTTATTTTACATAGAGGCCTAGCGACTTGACCACCCAACCACGCCCTAATGGGCACAATATAATATACTAATATTTAGATGAGTATAATATTTCAATATTTAATATTTATGCACAAATCTATTTAATAATATTTCATTTTAATAACATAAATATAAATACATTATAATCATAACTCTACTAATTTAATATACATTCTATTATTAATATATAATTAATTATATTATTTATTAATATTTAAAATATCAAATTTATAATTAATATATACAATGAATGAAAATTAAATAATCACAATATTATATTAGTATAAATATTACAATTTTTGTTATAATATTTGCATAGGCTTAAAAGAAAAAAAATATTATTTGTTTAATATTAAAAATATTATTTGTTTAGTAATTCTCTGCAAGAAATTAGCCATATAGAATTGAACTCCTCCAAGTGGCTTCATTCCATTCCATACCTCTCTCGAACCGTATTTCGTCCTTAAGAGCTCAAATTTTGAGCCAATCACAACACAGATAGATAAATGATTTTCTAAATATTTTTTGTTAAAATTTCCTCATGTAGACTAACCAAAAATTAAAATTTGTTCAACATGATAAATAATACTCTATTTTGATTGGTTTACTTTCAATAGATTAATCACTAGATAAAAGGTCGTGTTTGTCAGCTTGATTGAAGAGTAGTGAAAAGTCTGATAGAGAAATATAACATGCATATACTGGATGTTAGATTATCATTGCCATGGATATATCAATATCTGAAGAGTAGTGACAAGTTTGATAGAGAAATATAACATGCATATACTGGACGTTGGATTGTAGTTGCCATGGATATATCAAGATCTCCCATTTTATTGTTTTAGAATGTGTAATAATGATTTGTAAGTGTACTGGTTTGTGCCTATTTGCCATCATTTATTTAAAATAGTTTAAGATTGTATTGTTAGACCTGCCAATAATAAGTGTTAATGCATTGATTGTGTGTGGGAGTATAGTTAGTCACCGACGTCTTGTTTCAGGTTTGTACCTCGTGCATCCATTTAAGATCATGTAACACCTTTATTGCTACTTGGGGATTAATGACTGGGTTTTTTGGTGAGAAGCTCCAATCTTCTCATCCATGGCATGTTTGTAGGAATTTTTGCAAGTGGGGGTGCCTTATTTTAAGGGCATGAAATATTAAGGTTTCATGACAGTTTTTCATTTTTGTGTGACTTTATTAGGGCATAAAATATAATGGCAAGTACTTGACTTGTGTACTACTTTAGTTGTAATTATATATATTTTTAATTGTCATGATTAATGTATTGATATAGATTCTAGTTAATGTAACCATAATAATATAAAAGATAATTTTCTTTTTAAGGAATTGGTGATTTCACATGCACATAGCTCCAATTATATATACTTTGACATTAGCACCAATAGATTTATATAAATTTATTGTTTATATTTTATATCTTTTATTCTTTTAAGTGGACCCTTTCAAATGAGTATAAGTAGCAATTGCACCTTGGAGTACAATGGTTATGCTAAAGATTTGTGGAAATCTAATTACCACATCTTTACGTGAATGATGATTGCCTTGTATCCCTATAGCCCATGTCATTTTTGTTTTCTTCAGTGCAATGAAGTTCACAAGTGCATTCCATTAGTCATGATATAGGTATACTATATAAGCTCAATATCCCTATGGCCTATTTTACATGAGTACAAGCTCAATATCTATCTAGTCAAAGTAACCATCTCCCAAAAGTATTTATGTAGGATGGATGTCTAGCAAAGCATTTGATGGATAACAAAATGGAGCACTTGCTCTATTAAATGTCCTATAAGAGAAGCAATAAAGACTTCACAAGGAATTGAAAAGAGAATCTCTTTTCATGGGATCATCTCTATTGGCCTATAGTAAACTATCAACCATTGATCTCTCAAAACAACTCATTGCATCTTTGGATTGTTGGCATGAAACAAATGATTGAAAGTCACTCTCTCTTTTCTCTACCATTGGATCATTCATATGAAAAGTACCATTTAATGAGGCTTCAGTGGAACTAGATGATCTAGACCAACCCATACCAACCTCCATGATCTTTAATGCAGTACTAACCTTGAACTTAGAATACTCATTACATGTGTCATATTTTAATTGTTGGCATGAAATGACTTATCAAAAGATAGTCTATCTCTCTATTCCTCTATCTCTATTGATCTCCCTCTCTATATATCTCTATGTGTCCCTCTCTATTTCTCTCTCATCTTGAGTCATCTCTCTGTCTCCCCATCTCTTTCTCTATCTCTCCCTTTCTATATCTCTATCTTTCTCTCTCTCTATGTCTCTCTACATCTCTCCCTCACTCTCTCCCCCTTTATCTCTCTATCACTATCTCTACTTGTCCCTCTTCTCTTATCTAACTCTTTATCCCTCCCTCTCTTTTTCTCTATCTCTATATCTATATCTTTCTATCTCTCCCTCTCCCTCTCCCTCTCCCTCTCCCTATTTCTCCTCTCTCTATCTCTTCCTATCTCTTTCTCTCCCTCCTCTCTCTCCCCATATCCTCTACCTTCCTCTTCCTTAATATTCAAAGCTAAGTTACCTAAATGTGGACCCAAAACCTTAAATATTGACACTAAGGCAATAAAAAATAGAAGTGGAAGATGGGTAGATGAGTCATAAAAAATATCTCTCTTTCTCTATTCCTCTCTCTTTGTTAATATCCCTCTCTCTATATCTCTCTCTCCCTCTCTATCTCTCTTCTACCCTCACTATGTCTCTAACTTTCTCTTCCTCTATCTCTTTCTCTATTTTCTCTATCTCTCTTTCCCTCTATATCACTTATCTAGATTGTAACAAATCTACCCATACAACATAGTAAACACTTTGGTTCCCACTAAGAAAATATTTAAACTCGTTAAAAAGTAGGAAAATATTTTTTTCTTTTTTTGGACATCATCATTTAAGCTTGCATAATTGAAACATAAAACATTTCATAATGAAATAACATTTCATTTCAATTTGTAACAGAAATACATCTTTTCTTGATTACAATTTTCATACATGATTTATAATCAAGTAAATGAATTTATAATTTACAAATAAGTATAAGATCTGGATTTCCATATCTAGATTAATCTTATGTTTCACAAGCCTCGGCATGTCATCTGCAAGAGGACGAGAATCACCTAAGCACTTTACCTCCAACCATAAATTGATGGTCCCCCACACACCTTCCATCTTGAAGTGGCCCTACCCTTCAATGAAGAGTATAGACTAAGGAACCCCTAGTATTTCCATGTGAGTTTCTAGTGTTGTGTCTTACATAACCAATACAGCCATACAACTATATAGCCTCCTCTAACTATGTATGACACTGCTGGTTGGCTATGCAAATCTAGAGCATAGTGAACTGACAAGTGCAAGTAGAGACTTTTGCACCTACTTTGGCCAAAAGTTTTGAATAAAATTCAACCACTTCAAAAGTGGAGTTGTATTTTCACCCACCACTAACTTGACTTGGAAACCTTCAATGGCCTATGGTTAACTCAAACTTTTGTTTGACCAAATGGTTTGACTTTCCTTAATGATCTTATTTGCATAGTGTTAACTCATTAAGTCAATGCATGACTAGCTAGTTAATTTCTCTAACTTTGAACACCCATGTTACATTCTAGTAACCTCTTGGGTCTTGGCTACTACCACTTATTCAAGTACTTTCTATAAACCATGAGAATAACTACTCTTCTATTTAAGTACTTTAGTTAATCATGACAACAACACATCATCGAATTGACCCTTCTGGTCTGATGACAATAATATAGGCAATATGTCCAATGATTTCTTCAATAAATTAATATCTTATACAAAAGATTACTTATATATAGAGGTGTCGAAGCTTATTCAGGGACACACAACCTATACAACATTAATATAATGATATCAAAATTGGCACAACTTTAACAAGACTACCGCAGCTATGTCATAATGATTTCAAAGCTTTCTGTCTAAAGAACACAATATTTCTATTGGCCACATAATTCAGCCTCAATATCATATAGCCTTTTGGCCACATCAGACACAAGGGTTTATATTTTTTTGTCCATGTCCACTATAGACACCTGAAACTGGTCAGAACCAACTTCATCCACTCATGCATTCAACCCTAATCCACCCACATCACTTCGTGCAGACTGACTATTAATTTAATAATCTTCAATTATTTAATTAATTTATTCTGCACCTTTATCATGTCATAAAAATCAAATTCATCTACTATAGTTTCAAAATTCAATATTTTTTTACTATAGTTCATTCCAAAAATTAAATAAATTATCATATTTATTTAATTCCCTATTTTGTGCACTTTTGATTACATTTTGTAATCATGATTATTTTCTTCTAATCCATGTGCACATGAGTTAATTTTACTTAATTCATCATTACAAACCCCCATGTTTCTAGAAGTCCACTTGTCATCTAATGTACACACATGTACATGACAAGTGGTACTTTGGAAGCATGGGCAAATCTTCCAAAATGGGTACATTTGTCTTATTTCTTCCACCCCACTCCATGTGTCACTATTCATTCCAATTTAAAATTTCATGTGGCACTATTTGAACACTCTTCTTCTAATTTTAAATTCCATTTGTCCTCTCCATGGAATTTAAAATTCCTCCCAAAATCCAAGCCTTACCTTTTCATAAATGAGTCCTTACATGTCATACACCTACTCAATCCTAGCCATCCATCCATTCAAACTTGCATTCTTATCCATTGATCATCCCTTGAATTTTGGGGCAACTTTCTCATCCAATCCAAACATGCCATTTGGCCAATTCTCCTTGCGTGAGGATCCTCAAGCAATCTCAACCATTGATCCTTCAAATTGATCCTAGCCCTCTAATCCCATCTCCAAAAATCTATAAATTGAGGCCTCCACCTCCCACTTGGAACAAGCCATCATATGCAAGAAAAATCTACTAATTTGAGTGCTGAACATCTAGAATTAGTCCAATTCTAGCATAGTTTAGTAATAGCATTTCATATCTTAGGGCATAGCACTACTAATAGACTCATTTAGGGTGCAATTAGATAGTTTAGTTTGTTATTAGTTGAGCCCAATCTTGAGGTCCCTTGGACTTAAGATTGGGTGCATTTTAGGTTCAATTTGCATCTACTTTAGGTCTCATTTCCATAGGTAGACATTTTGGCACGCCTGATGGGACACCCACCACCTTAACCGTAACAAAATTTACATGTTTTGTGGTGTTATTCTTGTGACAGGTCAGATTAGCATGTAAACTTCTACATATTAGCACCTATCTAGCATATCAATGCCTATCTAACACATCAACACCTATCTGGCACATCAGCACCCAGCCTGGCAGACCAGCGCCATTTCTAGCAGATTAGCGCCCATCTAGAGACAACGTAAAATCACTCATTTCTCATGAATTTTAAGTCAAAGTCAACATTTTATGTCTCCATGATATTTTAAATGATGTTTTACTAACTTTTTGGCCACCTTAGCTCTTTGTTTTGTAGGAAAAATCAATTTTAGTAGGGGGAAGTCATGTTTGTCTTAGATCAACACCTAGCCCTCTGCATCAGTGCCTAGTTCCCCGTATTAGCGCCTAACCAGAAATTGTTTTTTTAGACTAACACTTGGTTTTGCATCCTTGTTCGATCATCAAAGACTTGCCTACAATTAATAACTTCCTCTTTGTAGGGTTGTTTATTAGTTTAAAAGCATTTAGCATTGTTTTTGTGTGAAATTGCTTGATTAATCATAGGCACATTTGTAAGGTTTAAAAAGAACAACAAATTTGTATCCTTCACTCATATGGTTTAAAAAGAACAACAAACTTGCATCCTTCATTCATATGGTTTAAAAAGAAGAACAAATTTACATCCTTCACACATATGGTTTTAAAAGAACAACAAATTGCATTCACACATTCATTGGGTTTAAAAGGACCACAAAATTGTATTTCCACTCATCTAAGCAAGAAAATGAATAACTTTGTGTGAAGTGTCTTTTGATTGTGTTTGTATTCTGAAAGTGTATGCTCTTCCCTCGCACCATTTGGTGATCTTGGGAATCAAAAACTTCTCACAACACTTACATAAATCACCCCCAACATAATCCAAGAGCTAAAAACAAACCTTGTTTAGTGTGACCCAAGCCTAAAAAAACATATTCTCTCCCATCACATCTTTGTATGAACTTGGGGATCAAAATTATTTTTGCACTTGTGTTGCTTTTGTTGAACCCTTAGAGGGCATGCCACCCCACTTTGAAAGGTGGGAATGACCCAAGCGGAAATAGGTTAAAGCCAAACCCTTCCAATCCACTATATAAAATAATGTATTTGTAATGAAAATCATAAATAATGGGTGTTGTTACATCATACTGACAAGTGTTTCCAAAAAACTCTGTAGAGCATAACCTCTGTAGGCTAGGAAGCCTCCTTTATTGTAGTGAATCACCACATGTATGGCCACCTGAATGGATGCCCTCACTAGTTACTTTGTTTAGAAGCCATAAACCCCCTACTTGTTGATACAGGAGGTTAGAAGATCAAACTCTGATAGCATTCCCACATTTTCATGACTTATGGCAGAGATAGCAAAGTATCTTAAGATCTGCGCATCTTAAGGACTTGGAACTTGGTGTTCCTGAGAAGTGAGTGCACTATAAGGGGGAGCCCGTGCCCCAAGTTCCTGGAGCTATACACCATAAGTAGGCACGGCTGGGTAAAACCAAGTGGGAACTCAACAAGTATTGTCCTTGCCTCACCATAGGTTGTGCATTATTGTTTAATTTTACAATAAAACCTTTGGACATTGTATGCACTTGTTTGAAATGTTTGTATCACTTGCCAAAGAAAACTATCATGGACATAACCCAAACATTTGAAAAAACAAACCATTGAATCTTTAGAACACCTCAAATACATCATTTAACCTCCAAAGTGCAAAACATCACATCCCAAGCCCAAAATTTGTATAAAACCACCACTGTCCTATATTAGCACCCAAACCCTCCACATGAACGCTTAATCCTCAACATCAGCACCTAAACCTTTGCATCAGCGCCCAAGCCTCTGCATCAATGCCCAAATGTCCACATCAGCACCTAATCCTCCAAATCAATACCCAATCCACTACATCAGCACCCAACACTCTGTATTAGTGGCTAATCTTCTAAATCAATGCCCAGTCATTTGCATTAGTGCCCATTGACAAAACAATTGGAAAACTCAAGACTTTATCCTTTAAGGTATCGACAATCCTCGTTCCATGTCATCCATCGACATTTCATGCCACCTCATCCATATCTTCATCCATTTGTCCTTCTTAGCTTGTGATCTAATCCTAATCATCGATCATCATCATTGTCATCATCCTCATCAATTTATAGGTTATCCAAGTCACCCATCGTCAATTAAGACTAGTCTAGCATCATCCTTGTAATAATCAATATCGGTCCATAATCCACTCTTAGTCAAATCTTTGATTGACCATCCACTATCATCTCTAATTGATCCCACTATCCCTAATCAATCTCTATCAATCTAAATAATCAATCAACATCCTCAAATCAAACTAATCCTCATCCCTATCCATAATTGATCCTTCTCCAAATCTGTCAAATCAATCCAAACCGCATCCAAATCCTAAGGTTAAAACTCTAGATCAAAATTATCCTTTTGTTTGTATTAGGCTTAAGACTTTGTTCATCTTGAGTTTAGCATAAACTAAGAATCATTGACCCCCTTCGATTAATTAGCTTAGGAATCTAGACAACTCGTAAGTTAGTGGATTCCAAGAAATCTCATTTTACTTGGTGCATCTTGTCTACCTCAAGTAAAATAATCCTATTTTCCTCTTGCTTAGGCTCTTTGTCTACCCTAAGTATATAGGATAACCATCGGCCTTCAATCATCTTGATCTAGATTCTTGAACCTATCTTCATCATCTCATCATTAGTACCTCGTCATCCAAATCCAACCCAAATTCACCTTTTATGCCTCCCACCATAGGATCACAAGCTAAGAAAATGGACGCTCATTACCGACCCCTCTCTCCTAGTGGCTCTACCATGAGCAACATGGAAGAATATGTCAACCAAACTGAAATGGGTGAAGCATCCACTCATCCTCATCAAACATATTCCCCCACCTTTGTTGAGTTCCTCAATGAAAAGAGGTTACATGACAAGTTTGATCAATTCATTAACAACCAAAAGGATGAATTTCTTCAACATCTCATTGAACATGGTGCACACCTCCCATATTTATATGGCCATAACAAGCTCAAAACCATCTTTCATGAAAAACCACCAACACCCATCTATTATCAACCATGGGGACATGTCTCTAATCCTAATGAACTCATTTATGACAACCCATGGGCTAGTTTTGCTTCCAACACCACCATCATTCACACCTTGGGACAAAACATGAGGGCTAGAAGTGTTTCACAACCACAAGCATCCAACCCCCCCGTCAGGTTACATTATGACATGCTACCCTCCAATGTGCCCATTTCTGGGGTACCTTCTAATGTCACCATCACCGCCATACCGTTGCCACCAAATAATCAACAAGAAGCCACCACGATTGTACCGCAACCTCTCCCTCCACTAAACATTCCACCAAGGTCAATCATCACACAAATGGTGGTACCACCCACAACTTGAACACCCATTATGAATCCGCTCAACCAACCACAAAACCCATTGGTAAGCTATACCAATCCCACACACACATATCAATCTTCCACGTATCAACAACCTCATCATGGGTCATTGGTGCAACCTCCTTACGACACGGTCCAACAACAACCACCACCCCAAAATCCACAAGTCATTCTGCAACAACAAACCCATGGGTCCCATGTTTACACGCAAACTATAGGCCTTCCACCACACAACAAACACAACAATACATCCATCCTCAACAAACACAACAATACATCCATCCTCAACAATAACAACGATACATCCATCCTCAACACCAACAATCATCGTCACAACAATAGTACATTCATCCTCAACACCAACAATTGTTGTCACAACAACAATATGTCCATCCTCAATACCAACAATCATCATCACAACAACAATACATCCATCCTCAACAACAACAACAAAATGTCCATCCTCAATATCAACAATCATTGTCACAGCAACCTCCACTCCAACACACATCGCAACCACCTCTTGCTAACCCTTTCGATCAAGAGTGGCAAGAAATGAAAAATGTACTTAAAAATATCCAACTAGGGACCCAAAAGAAGCATTATAAGTTTGAAGACTTATGTCCCTACCCATTTGATAAAAACATTGCCATCACACCTTTTCTCAACACTTTCAAATGCTAAAATTCGATAAATACAAAGGAAAAGGAGACCCTTGTGACCACATCAAGGAGTTCTTCATGGCATGCCAAGAAGTTGCCTATGATGACCAATTCCTCCTTCATCTTTTTCCATGAAGCCTAGAAGGACAAACCCTAGAATGGTTCATGCACTTGGTTTATGGCTCCATATCTAATTTCACCGATCTTTTAGAGAAATTCGTCGCCCACTTCTCATACAACGTAGAACATGAGATTACCATGCTCGACCTTTGGAACACCAAGCAACAAAGTCGTGAGAGTTTTTTTGCTTATCTACAAAGATGGAGAGCCCTTGCTAGTAGGCTACCATGGACAACCCCTAAAAAATAACTCATCCATATTTTCATCCAAAACCTCAATCAAGAAATGGCCTTCCATTGGCAAGTACATTGTGCAGTAGCATTTGATGAAATCGTAGAAAAGGGGGTCACTATTTAAAAGGCCCTTATTGCGAAGGGTCTAGTTAAAATCTACAACAAGAATGACAATGATAAAACCTCCAATGACAAACCTAAATTTGGGCTAAAAACAAGAACATTGTAGGAGATGGTGCTACCAATTCCAAGCACATTCAAATCATGACTCCCAAACCAAAAGAGCCAAACATTGTCCAAAATGTTTCAAACAATGTATCGGTTCCACCTACTCCTCCAAAGAGGAATCCCCCTAACAATCCAAAATGTAAATATACTTCCTTGGGTGAACCACTCGAGGTTGTATTTCAAAAGCTACTCTATGCAAGCATGGTTGAGTCCCCCACAATAAAACCATTTGACCAAAACCAACCTAAACTCATGTGGTACAAAGAAAATGAGTATTGTGATTATCATCGCATCAAGGGCCACACCACAACAAATGCATGAAATTGAAAAACTATGTCCAAGACCTCATTGAACATGGTGGAATCCAAATGCAAGACCACGACAACACGTCACCCAATGATGGCCTAGGAGTCTACCAAGACCCTCTTCTAGACCACAACAATAATCAAACTGCTTCCCAACCATCCTCCTCCAACTCTAATCCTAACAATCAAACCAATAATATCAACTACAACAATGTTCTACCTCCCTATGATATTATAGTAGGTAGAATTGATTTTGATTCTACTCGCATCGCCACCATCAAAGTAAAAAATCCTACCCTTGAATGTGTTGTTACTACTCATCGTGGCCGTATTACTGTATAGGGACCATCCCCATCCTCCACTACCACCACTTCCCAATACAACTTCCTCAACCATCTTGGAAAGAGCCCGACTCAAATCTCCATTTTGGAACTCCTTAGGACATCTGCCGTCCACCAGGAAATACTCGACAAGGCTCTCCAAGTGTCTCATGTTCCTACTGACATACCTCCCACCCAATTCCAAAACCTTGTCGCTAAATTATCATCATCCTATCATCTCACCTTTAGTCATGCTGACATGCCACCTATTGACCTGCACATAATAAATCCCTCCATATCAAAGTCCAAATCGCCAACCATAGAGTTAAGAGGGTCCTCTTGGATAATGGATCTGGCTTGAACATAGTTACATTAAAATTCATAAAACTCCTTGGGTATTCAGCGGTTGACTTGGAATCTTTGGTTCTCTCTATCAAGGTATATGACAACATGGAGAGAGAATCCAAAGGCACTACTACCTCCCTATCAAGGTAGGCCCACTCATCATGCCCACTCTATGTCACGTGATTAATCTTGACCTTCCATATAATCTCCTCCTATGCCAACCATGGTTGCATGCCATGCAAGCTATTCCATCCACCTACCATCAATGCCTCAAGTTCCCTCATAATGGTGTGGAAGTCACTATTCCCGCCGATCAACAACCTTTTAAATACTGCAAGGCTTTAGAGGTTGTTTATGATAGGCAATTCCATTTTCCAAGTACCTATGGGGATCATGTCAAAGATCCCTCATCCACTCCATCCGCATCATCATTCATGCCACATGTCACCATTGAACAATCACAAGATTCCACTTCATCTTCCACCCATACTCCTCAAAAGGTCAAGATTGTAGACAAAGGGTGTGGCAAGTATGAGCTTCACAATGCCTTCCATGTGGGATAGTTACCATTGTCCCCCTGCTCTCATAGTCATCATCTTTTGAAGAAGGAAAAAGAACAGCAATGCAGGATCAATGATAAAATTCCCTTTGTACCAGCATATGTCTCTAGAGAAGAAGAAGTTGAAGAAACAACTCTAAGTGATTGGCTATATCATGATGAAACTACCCTAGCACCTGTCAATCTAGAATACTTCAAAGAAAAATATCCTATACCATTTCAAATTTGTACCAAAATGCCTTACCGTGGAACATGAATTGGCATCGATAAATAAGGTGTTACAGAATCCATACTGGTTGATCCTACGTCTCCCAAGAAATATGCTCAATATTTTGGTTTAGGATATGCTCCACCAACTATGACAATCTGTGGACCTACTAAAACCTTGGTACAGGTAGTAGACTCCTCTTCTAGTGTTGAAAACATCAATCTGAGTGTCATCATAGCTTCATACAAAGCCCTTGATATTTTATACATCTTCCCTGACAACGCTATCTTTGTTATTGACCTTCCCCTCATTCATCATGAACTCATTGCTTGGGATTGTCAAGGACCCCCGCCTCTCAATGTATTCCAAATGATGAGGCCCTCACTACATTCCTAGATCTCAGAGACACCTCGCAATATGACATATGCTTGCACGCTGATGCCTATTTTGGGGAAGAAGAGATCCTTAGTCCAAAAAAGCAAAAATCAAAAAATAGAAAATTGTCCCCTAGTGAAAACCTCTCTGGGGCACTTTTGGACACAAAAGAGAAATGTAAAGACATATCTTCTAGTGAAAACCTCTCTAAGGTCATAGAAGATGAGGATCTCCATCTTTCCCCCATACCCTCTCACTGGAAAGAGCGTTCCAACATTCTGATTGAAAGCACACAAGAAATTAACCTTGGCATGCAAGAATTTCCTAAGCTTACACATCTATCAAAAAGTCTTGACACAAAAGAAAAATCCAACATCTCCATAGTACTTCATGAAGCCCCTGATGTGTTCACTTGGTCCTACGCTGACATGTCAAGGTTGGATCCATCTTTAGTTGTTCATCACCTTGTAGTACATCTTGACGCAAAACTTGTTAAGAAGAAACTCCACAAGATGCACCTACAAGTTGCCTTGCTTGTGAAAGAAGAGCTACAGAAGCTATTAGATGTTGGCTTTATCTGTCTTATTAATTATCTAGAATGGGTTTCCAATATTGTTCTGGTTGCTAAGAAACTTGGGGGCATCCGTTGTTGTACAAACTTCCAATACCTTAACAAAGCATGTCCAAAAGATGATTTTCTACTCCCCAACATTAACATGATTGTAGATCTCACAACAAGGCATGAGATGCTCTCTCTCATGGATGACTTTTCGGGGTATTATAATCAAATCAGAATCACCCCTGAAGATCAACATAAAACAACTTTTACCTATCCCTGGGGCACATATTGCTGGCAAGTCATGCCCTTTGGTCTAAAGAACGTGGGGGCAACCTATCAACGTGTAATGACTACAATCTTCCATGACATGATACATAAGATAATGGAAGACTATGTGGATGATCTCCTAAGGAGATCTAGAACAAGGGAAGAACATCCTGAGATATTGCAATAGCTCTTTGCATGGCTCAAAGAATACAAGCTTCGCCTCAACCCCAAGAAATGCATCTTCGACGTAATATTGGGTAAACTCTTGGGGTTCATTATCTCCTACAGGGGCATCAAGGTAGATCTTGCTAAGGTCACAACCATAACAGAAATACCTCCTACAAAGATGTTCAAACAACTCTGAATCCTCCAAGGCAAACTACAGGCTATACGAAGGTTCATCACTCAACTTGTAGACAAATGCCATCCTTTTGCCCATTTACTTCACAAAAACACACACTTTAAATGGGATCAGAATTGTCAATAGGCATTCAACCACATCAAGGAGTATCTTGCTTCACCACCGGTCCTAATGGCGCCTATCCCTGGCAAGCCCCTATTACTATATATATCAGAAACTTTAGTAGCACTGGGGGCACTTTTAGCACAACAGGATGATACCAGCCATGAGAGAGCTATATACTACATCAGTAGGACTTTAATCAGATATGAGTTTAACTACATCCCCATGGAATGTGCATGTCTAGCTGTCATTTTCTACTCTCAAAAGTTATGACACTACATGCTAAGTCACTCTATCAAGCTCATTTCTAAGGTTGAACCCCTTAAGTACCTCCTTTCCAGGACCACACTCATAGGACGAATGACAAAATGGGTCATGTTGTTGAGCGAATTTGATATTGGGTATGTTGATAGGAAAGCAATCAAAGGACAAGTTGTAATAGACTAGCTGGCCGAAGCACCCCTCATAGATTGTCATCTGCTATCCATTGACTTCCCAGATGAGTCCATTCTCACCGTGATAGAACCTACACATTGGAAGTTATACTTTGATGGATCCTTCACTAATCATGGTTTAGGGGCAAGAATATTATTGGTGACCCCGTAGGGTGACTACATCCCCAAAGCTTATAGACTTGCTTTCCCTTGTACAAATAATGTGGCTGAGTATGAAGCCTTGATCATTGGTCTCAAAACAACAGTATAATGGAATATCTCATAGCTACAAATCTATGGAGACTCTCAATTGATCATCAAACAAGTGAATGATGAGTTTACCACAAAGGATGATAAGCTAGTGCCCTATAAGCAAATGGTTGATGAATACAAGTTGGTATTTACCTACATAGAGTTTGAACAGGTACCGCACCTTCACAACAAAGTAGTTGATGCCATGGCTACTATCAGTTCCCTTCTGGATATGGCTCATGATAGCCATCAATGTGAGTTTCTTGTGGAACAACTCTTAATGCCAACATACCATGTCACTGAGTGAGAATTTGTTTGTGAGATTGTTGGTTTGAAAAATCCTTGGTACCATGACATTTACACCTACCTCCAACATCATACTTTCCCTCTTGAATCCACCTGCAAACAACAAAGATCACTCATTCGCTGAGCTGCCCACTACACTATTCTTGCTAACACCCTCTATCACCGAAGCTATGATGGCACTCTCCTTCGATGCTGAAACATGGAAGAAGCTTCCCTTACCTTACACGAAGTCCATGTAGGTATCTGTAGAGTATACACAAGTGGGATTGTCCTAGCCAAGAATCTCTTGCGTATCAAATATTATTGGCCTACTATGGAACATGATGCATGTGTGTATGTGAAGAAGTGTAAGCCCTGTCAACAGCATGGAGATCTCATTCATGCTCCTTCTTAGGCATTGCAACCTATTACTACACCATGGCTTTTCTCTTAGTGGGACCTAGATCACATTGGCAAAATCCACCCATCCTCCTCCGATGGACACAAATTCATTATCACCACCACAGAATACTTCACTAAGTGGGTAGAAGCCATCCCCCTCACTTTCAACATAGGAAAGCAAATCATTAAGTTCATCCTCTACCATATCATCTACCATTATGCTATCCCATCTACCATTGTTACTGAAAAAGGTAAACCTTTCAAAAACCATGATGTTTGGGACCTTTGTGAAAAATTCCACATTCAACATCATTGGTCCACTCGATATTACCCACAAGGTAATGGACAGGCTGAGGCAACTAGTAAAACCCTACTTAAAATCCTCAAGAAAGTTAATGAAATTGGCCATGATTGGCACCTCCATATCCACCCTGCCCTCTGGGCCTATCGCACTAGTATCTGCACACCCACAGGAGCTACACCATATTCCCTTGTCTTTGGAGTGGAAGCCATCTTGCCAATCAAGATTGAATTTCCCTCCTTGCACGTCTCCTTGCATAATGTCATTACTGATGAAAAATATTGTGTTGTACACCTCCAAGAACTCGAGCTATTGGATGAATGGTAACTCAATGCCTTGAATCACTTCCAAGCATACCAAAATTGGCTTCGCAGATCCTATAACAAGAAGATCTATGCCAAGGAGTTTGCAGTAGGAGATCTAGTCCTAAAAGAAAATTAAAGGAATCTATCTGAGTGAGAAAAGAAAGGGAAATTTGAGCCTAATTGGCTAGGACCCTACATGTCACTGCAAAGTATGGCTCTAGAGCATATTGCCTCTCCACCCTCGAAGGAGAAGAACTTGAAGATCCTATGAACATCATCCACTTAAAATGGTTCCACAATTAGTTTGTTGAATACCCCATGTCAAATATACAAAAAAATTAGAAAAATATAAAAAATTACAAAAAAATAGTAAAGAGAAATAATCCATCTTGTGGTGAAAACCACTCCTTGTGGCGCCTTAGATAAGTACCATGATGAAAACCTGCATGCAGGTGTCATGTGTAGGTTCAATTCGGATCCATTGTTTAAACCAACTTCCCATCTTCATCTGCACTATCCATTCCACCTATCCCCTCCTCTGAGCTTCGGAATAAACCCATCATTTGAGATTCCATTGTCCATCATTCCCAACATACCTCTCATCTCCTAATTACTTAATTTCCATCTTTCCACATCACCATTATGTCACTCACTCTACCCTCCTATCCATCCATGACCTTGGTCCCTTTAATGTTTTCACCACGTCACTCCCTTTATTACACCAACAGCATCCCCTACCTATCATAGTTCTTTGTACCATGATACCCATTGACCAATTGACAGCCACATCCACTAAACCATATCTCATCATTCCACATGAACCAACCCTATCCTTACATCATCAAGTCTCCCAAAACTACATATCATCCTCACCCACATTGTAATTTGCCTTGATCCTATGGATACAAGATATGTAGGTAGTCTATAATACAAAGGAAGTATCTAGTACATAGGTACATACGATGCACCCATCCAACCCATTTAGATGGTCCCACTTTTTTTAACTTGTTGATTACACTTGACCTATGATCAATATACTTGCTGGGCAGGGCATCTCATCAAAGCATAACACTCTCACGAAAAATCTTTCACCAACATATTGGCTTTTCCATAACCCGCAGCACGTATCCCTTCACCTATTCTTAGTTTAGTTTAATCCATCATTGATTCTTGTCCTAGGATGCATTCTTCCTACAATCAACAAAATCATCAATCTTCCATCCATCCTTTGGCAAGAGATACAATGGTTGTATGTTCTAGGTCAATCAGTCTTTTGGTCTTTGATTTTTATCTTATGCATCATTCTTGTACTATGTCAAAGCTGCCTTGATCTCATTATATCATGGCATGTGGCAAACAATCCAGAATGGGGCATGGTCATTACTTTTGTATGCCATATTTGTGGGAGGTTCTCACTACTCCGTATTAGTATTCATACCTCATGGATCATAGGGTCGGTTCTAGCATATTGTTCCCCTTCTGCATCTAAGGTTCATCATACCTTTGATGTATTAAGGACTTATGCTATGAGTCCCCTTCCCTCGTCTAGACAAGGTTGTACTATTATGGGCATAAATGGTTTCATCCTATTGATTGTAGAGTCTAATCCTATGCATGGATGCCTTGTCACCTTGGTTCCATATAGCCTAGTGCATAACATCCTATGCTATATCAATAGTAGCACTAAATTTTATTATCATTGGTAGAATATCTTAATATAACGTTGTTCCTTGTACTTGTATCCACCCTCGTCACCCCATCCCTCTCTTGTGGCCTCAAGATTCATTAGACCTTACAATCCCATTCCCCCTATTTTCTATCATCTACTCATTTCCCATCATTTTGTGACCATTTTCAGGGTTCTATTGGTGTGCCATGATCACCTGTCATCCTGCATCACAAATGCGTTAGCCTGTATCCGCATACCATCATATATCATATGTACATAAATCCATCTATCCTAACACATATACACATACGCTCCATACTGCATCCAACCATATGTCCAATCATAACATCTCACATCTCAAACATCATAAACATATACATAACAATCTAACACCCTAGCCATGACCTCACCCCCTTCTATGACCTAGCAGCCTGAGGCAAGCACCACCCTCCCCTCACCCCAAGTAACCATTCCCCTCCCCTTGAGCAACCATTCCCCCAACCCTGAGCCACCATTGCCCCATCCTGAGAAAACATTCCCCCATTCCCCCCAAATATCCACCACCCACGCTATCAAAAAATCAAAAAAATTAAAAAATTATCCAAAAAAAGCTCAAATTTTTTTTTATCAAAAATACACAAAAAATTATTATAACAAAAAAAAGCACAAATAACCACACCCTTGCCAAATGGATTCTCACATGCTCCCTGTGAACCCTATCCTACCCCCCTCCCCTCCTACACACTACCTGGTCCCCTCCCACCCACTACCTGGTCCCCTTTCGGCACTACAATGCCCCCACACCCTATACCCCCTCACATAGTGCCCTATGGGTACCCGAGCATCTCTCCCACACTGTTTACGTGCCTGCTACCACCCTCTATGCCTACTAGGTGCCCGTCTCTTCTCCTAGCACTCGTTGCGTGCCAATCCCCGCTACCAAGTGCCAATCGCCCCTTTCAACACTCATTGGGCGTCGATCTTCACCTCTCCACCCCAAATTCACAAGCCCAAAATAATAACAATAAGATAATAATACAACACAATCAAATAAAACTTTAAAAATTCAAAACCCATCAAAATAAAAACATTTTTTCTCAAAAACCCATAAAATCCAAAAATCAACAACTTTTTCGCAATTTTTTTAACAACCCATCCAAAATAAAAATATTTTTCACAAATCCATTAAAACTTTTTTACAAATTTTCAAAAACCCATTAAAAAATTTTCACAAATTTTAAAAAACTTATTAATTTTTTTAAAAATTTTCAAAAAAATAACACCCACCCATTTGCTCGTTTTGCGCACTAATCCATATTTTCCACCCTACACCCCCACAACCTGTGACATTCCCCCCACCTGCACCCACTCCTCTTTGTGCTTCTCTTGATTGATGTGTGTGCTTTCTTTGTTATCATCCCAAACATTCTTGACCCCACATTCATGTCATCATCATATCCTCATCATGCCAACTCATTCTATCCTAATCACATTCCTACTCATATCTTCCATCATTCAACCTTCACATCCTAATCAGCATCCTTAGCCACTTCATATCCTAGTCATATCCAAGTCATCATAATTCAAACCCTAATAATTCCAAATCACCTTCTTCCAAGTCAAACCCTAATCATTCCATGTAACACCCTAGTCCACATGTTCATTCCAAGTCATCAAATCATCATTACATTCATACCATATCCTTATCATTCAACATAATCATTATCCTAATCACTCTTCCTAATCATGTTCATCCTTGTCATCCCATCATCTTTATCATTCACATAACCCATATCCTAATAGTCATTATGCCTCATCATAATCACATCCTGATTACATTAGCCCCATTCCACATTATTCCCTTTCTAATCATTCCAAGTCAAACCAACACCATTCCAAGTCAAACCAACACCTAACCATCACATTCTAATCATTCTAAATCACCCTTCTAAGCCAACCCATTTCATCCAAATAAAATTATCCTATTCATTATATCTTCATCATTACACCTCATCTAATTGTACCCCATTCATCATCCTAATCATTCTTCTAATCAATCCAATTCATCCTTATCAAACCTTAATCATCACTTTCACCTAATCACCGTCATCTTAATTATCCTAATCATACCCTAGTCATCATATCCTAACCACTCTACCTCATCATAATCATCCTCCTCATACCTTAGTCATATTCTAATCATACCCTAACCATTTCCAACTCATCCAAATCACCTCTTTCATCCTATTAACATCCTCCTAATCCTCCCTAATCATTCCATATCATCATCATCCCTTGTCACCTTCTTCCTAATCACATTCTTATCATTCCTAGTCATTACACCTCATTCTTATCATATCTTCATCATATTCTAGTCATCATTCCAAATCATTCCACCATATCCTTATCATAGCATATTAAAAAACATAATCATTTCACATTTCATCCTAAACCATCCAAGTCTTCAAAACCCTAATCATCAACATTCAGAATCCAATTCACTTCTTGTTAATCCATCCAAACCAACCAATCTCATCACTATACATCGTCATCTTTATTCCACTGCAATCAAATCATTCCCAATCACTATACTCCACAATCGTAGGGAAACTTGGAGCATCTACTATCCCTATCAAATCCAATTACAATTTCACCAAAGCCATCCCCTATATATCCAATCCCATTCCTTTACGATTAAATTTTATTACAACATTTCATCTCATTTAGTGGTGTAGGAGCACCTCAGAAATCATGTTTTCTTTTGTAATAAGGTCTATTTGACCAATGCATTTTCATTTTAGTTTGTATCTAGGTTCATTTTGTAAGCGCCAAGTGATTTAGGACACTTTTGTCAAATTGTAACCACATAATGCCAAAAGTAGGGTAGTAGAGCAGTTGGAGCCTGTTTAGATGGTTGTCTCCCAGCCACTTGGATCGATCTCCCAGCCACTTGGAGTCAGTTTGGTATTCCTTAGGGTGAGTTGATAAATACCTAGAGGAATGAACCAAATGATCATTGTAATCAGATCCAAGAAGGGTGTGAATGTAATTGTGTATTGTTCTTGAAAGAAATAAAGCTATTCTATTATGTCAATTCAATTTCTATTTCCTGTAACTACAAACTGTGTTACTGTAGGTCTCCATTCTTTATGTGCTTTCCATTTTGTTTCTGTATGTCGTCATGAAGCATTCCATTGGTAAGATTTCTGTCAAAATCAGCAGAATGGCTTCATTGTACCAGTATTCATTTCACTTCTTGTTTTGTTTTGTGTCGACAATGCAGATGATCTAGACAGGGCATTTCGCACAGTAGGTTAACCTAGCATCTCCATGTGCTAGGGTTCGGAGAAGGTAACCTGTGCATCGGAGTGATCAGTGTATCAAAAGCTCCAGAGAAAGCCCCACCGATAGCAGAAGTCTCGCCAAGGGTGTTGTTTCATCGGCACATCGGCCAGAGCCTATAAGTGCTTGCTGACGAGAAGAGTCATACCGACACGGTTTTGTTTGACCAGCATTGAAGCCGACATGGTTAAGGCAAGGGGGAACTTAACAACCATCGGGGTATTGGTAGAAGGATGGAATACTCTATCAATAAAAGAAGTCTCACCAATGATGGAGAGTGAACGACTCATCGTGAGTCCTGTGTCATCTCGCCGAAGATGAGGTAAAGTTAGTTATCGGTGTAAGTTTGATCAATGTTAAGACTTAGGAATGTCTTTCTGACGGTGGCTGTCCAGTAGATGAAAATGTTCCAGTGGTTCATTTGTTAGTTTTTTCCAGTTGTGACTAACTTGGGACCTGGACTGCAGTTTCTACTGTGTGGTCCCCATCATATTGGTATCAGAGCGGGGAAAAAGATTTGGGCAGTAAGTCAAATTGAGGATTTGCAGGAGTGTTGGCGTTTGGGTGTTGTCTGTGAATGTTTATGTCAGACAGAGAAAGGGAGACAGAGGTAGAAAGGATGCCTCCCAAAAGTATGTCGTAGGACGTTGTTAAGAAGTTGATCGAGGAGAAGCTTGAATCCAAGTTGGGAGAGTTCAAGCAGTCCAAAAGAAAAGATATGGAAGATGAAAGTGACAGCGATGAAGGTGATACAGAAATTGAGGAAACTAATAAAAAGATAGAGATTATACCAACAGACCAGAGGGCATTTGTAAATGCATTGAAGTCAGTCAATAGGGACACCATAGATGGGTTACCTATGTATAGTGGAAGTATGGAAGCTGAAGAGGTGATTGATTAGATTGAGGCATTGAACAATCATTTCAAATACAAAGAAGTCCTTGATGATAAGAGGGTTAAGTTAGCAAAGGGAAGATTGAAGGGATCTACCCTTGCATGGTGGAATTATGAGCAAGGAGAGAGAGAGTCAAGGAGGGGAAGAATATGATAACCTCCTGGGAAAGGATGAAGACTAAAATCAAGGCACAATTCTTACCCCTGGACTATGATGTACATATGTATAAGAAATTGCAAAACCTCAGACAGAGAGATCTTGATGTGAATGCATACACACAAGAGTTTCATAAACTCAGTCTCAGATCAAAGAGACAAGACCCCTGGACTATGATGTACATATGTATAAGAAATTGCAAAACCTCAGACAGAGAGATCTTGATGTGAATGCATACACACAAGAGTTTCATAAACTCAGTCTCAGATCAAAGAGACAAGAAGAAGAGTCAGAGAAAGTCGCCAGGTATTTGAATGGCCTAAGGATGAACATCCAAGATGAGATCAACATCTTAGCATGAGAAACAGTGAACAAGTGTTTCCAAATGGCCTTAAGGGCTGAAGAGAAGATAAAGAGAAAAAGTGAGCAGAATAATAGGGGTAGAGGTGGAAGGAATTTCAGAGACAGAGGCAATTTTGGAGGAAGAAGTCCTAACCAGAGGCCTAGTGGTGAGTCTAGCCAAGAAGAGCAAGTTGGAGACTCCAGTAGCAGAGGAGGCTATTGAGGAAGAAGGCCTAATGCAAGAGGTGGGACAAGTGGATCAGGTAGAGGATCCAAATTTTCCAATATGAGATGTTATAACTACAATTAGGTAGGGCACCCAGCATACAAGTGTCCAGAGAAGGCCTCAACTTCTCATCATGGTGAGAGGAGAACCACTTTGATTCAAGAAGATGCAAGGAATGTGACATCTCCTAAAGTGTATCTAGCATCAGAAATGGGAGAAAATCTAATGATCAAGAGGATGCTGCTCAAGGAACCAGTGTAGACTGAACCATCTCAAAGAAGGGCTTTGTTTAGAATCAACTGCAAGATCCAAGGTAAGGTTTGTAAAGTTATTGTTGACTTTGGTTCTACTGATAACATTATATCTTTGGAAGCAGTGAATAAGTTGAATCTAGAAAAGATACCCTGTAGCAGTCCATATAAAGTCAGTTGGTTGAATAAGGGACAGCACATACTCATCAATGAACAGGCATGGGTAGAATTCAATATTGGGGGTTATAGAGATAAAATCCTATGTGACATCCTTCCAATGGATGCTTGCCATCTTTTGTTAGGCAGACCATGGCAGTTTGATAGAAAGGCTCATCATGATGGAGAAAAGAATGCTTACTCATTCCAAAAGGATGGTGTGACTTATAGGATACAGTCATTGGTAGAAGAGGATCCGTAACATGTAGGGTCTAGTGTAATGATGGTAGGAGAGAAAGAATTCATGGACACATTAAAGGAAGGTGATGGAGTTGGTTTTTCTTTGATTGTGAAGCCTAAGGGGGAAAAGAAGAAAAGTGTGAGAGAAGTAGGGCCTAAGGAGGTCAGAGATTTGCTTGAAAGTTACAAAGGAGTGATTGCAAAAGATATACTTAATTCCCTACCACATGTCAGAGACATTAGCCATTAGATAGATCTCATACCAGGAGTGGTACTTCCAAATAAGGAAGCATATAAAATGACTCCTTAGCAGAATGAAGAGATAGCGAACCAGATTCAAGAACTCCTAAACAAAGGGCTGATAAGGAAGAGCCTTAGCCCATGTGCAGTGCCTACTATTTTAGCCCCAAAGAAGGATGGGAAATGGAGACTGTGTACTGATTCTAGGGCAATAAATAAGATAACCATCAGGTATAGGTTTCCTATTCCTAGAATAGAAGATCTAATGGATTGTTTGGGAGGTGCTACCTATTTCTCTAAAATAGACTTGAAGAGTGGGTACCATCAGATTAGGATAAGTGAGGGGGATGAGTGGAAGATAGCTTTCAAAACCAATGAAGGGTTGTATGAGTGGCTTGTGATGCCGTTTGGTCTTTCAAATGCTCCTAGCACCTTTATGAGGCTGATGAATGAGGTGTTGCAGGAATTCATAGGGAAATTTGTGGTATTCCACCTTGATGATATCTTGGTGTTCAGTAAGAGCAAGGAAAAGCATTTGGAGATAGTCTTGAAGAGGCTGCAAGATCAGAAGTTACTGATAAACTTGGAAAAGTGTGACTTCATGAAATAAGAATTGGTGTACCTAGGTTTTGTCATCTCTAAGGGTGATTTAAAAATGGATTCTTCCAAGGTAGAGGCTATTTTGAACTAGCCTACACCTAGGACAGTAGGAGAGGTCATAAGCTTTCATGTCTTGGCAACATTTTACAAAAATTTTATTAAGAATTACAGTGATATTTGTGCACCTATGTTAGAGATCATCAAGGGTGGAGGAAAGATGAAGTTTGTGTGGACAAAAGAGGCAGATCAGAGTTTTGAAAGTCTGAAACAGAAAGTTGCTAAGTATCCTTTTTTAGTACTTCCTGATTTCAATAAGGTTTTTACCATTGAATGTGATGCAAGTGGATTGGCCATAGGAGCAGTGTTGAGCCAAGAAGGTAGACCAGTAGCCTTCTTTAGTGAAAAGTTAAATGAAGCCAAGAGGAAGTACTCCTCTTATGATTTAGAGTTGTATGCTATGGTACAAGCTTTGAAAAAATGGAGGCACTACTTGCTTCCTAAAGAATTTATTGTATACACTGACAATCATGCTCTCAGTTTTTTGAATGGATAGGAAAAGCTCAACCATATACACATGAAATGGGTGGAAAGTCTTCAAGCATACACCTTCATCATCAAACATAAGAAAGGGATAACCAATAAGGTTGCTGATTCTTTAAGTAGAAGGGTGTTGACAGTGCAAGAAGTGTAGCTACAAAGCATGGGTGTTGAGTCACTCAAAGGATTGTATGAAGAGGACCAAGATTTCTAGGAGATTTACAAGGTATGCAGTGCATTTTCCAATGCTTTCCATAGTGACTTTTTAGATTGTACATTGTAGGATGGACTTTTGTTTAAAGGAAGTCAACTATGTATCCCTAAGTGTTCAATGAGGGATAATATAGTGAAGGAGAAACATAGTGGTGGTTTAGGAGGAAATTTTGGGCTCAATAAGACCTTAGATCTTGTAAGAAGGTTTTACTTTTGGCCAAGGATGCAATATGATATCAGAAGGTTTGTTGAGAGTTGTATGATTTGCCAGAAAGCAAAGGGAGTCTCAGCCAATGCAGGACTGTACCAACCTTTGCCCATACCAAACAGACCTTGGGAAAGTTTGAGTATGGATTTTGTGATGGGATTGCCCAAGACAAGGAGAGGTTATGATAGTGTGTTTGTTGTGGTAGGTAGGTTTAGCAAAATGGCTCACTTTATTCCTTGTAAAATCACTAATGATGCTAGTTACATTGTAGGTTTGTTCTTTAAAGAAATTATCAGGATTGATGGGTTACCTTTGAGTATTGTATCTGACAGAGACAACAAATTTGTGGGACATTTATGGAGAACCTTGTGGAAAAGATTGGGTACTAATTTGACTTTTATTTCAACCTATCATCCTTAGACTGATGGCCAAACTAAGGTTTTGAATAGGTCATTAGGCAATCTACTGAGATATTTGACAAGAGAACATGGCAATAGTTGGGATGTGGTACTCCCACAAGCAGAGTATTCCTATAATGATTCTACAAAGAGAAGTACAGGTCTAAGTCCTTTTGAAGTTGTCTATGGTAGTCATCCTAGAGGAATTTTTGAATTGCGAGATGTTCAAGGGTTGGACAAAAGGAGTGGACATGCTGATACATTTGTAGAAGCTATGAAAGAAGTCCATCAACAACTTAGAGATACTCTACACCACAATAGTCAAAAGATCAAGGCTAGATTGGATCAAAGAAGAAGGGATGTGCAGTACCAAATAGGAGATATGGTCATGGTTCATCTCAACAAGAACATACTACCCACAGGAAAACATAGCAAATTGATGATGAGAAAAATTGGACCTTCTCGGATTTTGGAGAAATATGGTTCTAATGCTTACAAAATTGAACTCCCTAATGATATTTCTATTTCTCCTATATTCAATGTTACTGATCTGACATTATATAAGAGTCCTGATATAGGAGAAGGTACAATAGATTCTGTCCAAGACAATATAGAGTGGGTGCAGCATTTACCACCTAAGGAACCACCGAAGATGGAGTGCATCTTGGATAGTAGGGCAACCAAGAAGACAAGAAATCTGACCTATTTTGAGCACTTAGTCAAATGGCAAGGACTTCCAAACTCAGAGGCCACATGGATGCTGGAAGAAGACATCAAAAAGTAGGGTGGTGATTTCTAGCAGTTAGTCTCTAAGAGGACTTGAGACAACTTTCACCTAGGGAGTATGGTGCAGGAGCACCTAGGAAATCATGTTTTCTTTTGTAATAAGGTCTATTTGACCAATGCATTTTCATTTTAGTTTGTATCTAGGTTCATTTTGTAAGTCCCAAGTGACTTAGGACACTTTTGTCAAATTGTAACCACATAATGCCAAAAATAGGGCAGTAGGGTAGTTGGAGACTATTTAGACGGTTGTCTCCCAGCTGTTTGGATCGGTCTCCCAGCCACTTGGAGTCAGTTTGGTATTCCTCAGGGCAAGTTGATAAATACCTAGAGGAATGAACCAAATGATCATTGTAATCAGATTGAAGAATGGTGTGAATGTAATTGTGTATTGTGCTCAAAAGAAATAAAGCTATTCTGTTATGTCAATTTGATTTTCGTTTCCTATAACTACAAACTGTGTAACTATAGGTCTCCATTCTTTTTGTACTTTCCATTTTGTTGATGTATGTCATCGTGAAGCATTCTGCTGGTATGATTTCTATCAAAATCAGTGGAATGTCTTCATTGTACTAGTATTGGTTTTTCTTCTTGTTTTATTTTGTGTAGACAGTGCAGATGATCCAGACAAGGCATTTCACATAGTAGGTTAACCTAGCATCTCCATGTGCTGGGTTACAGAGAAGGTAAACTGTGCATCAGAGTGATTGGCATATCGGCAGCTCCGAAGAAAGCCCCACCGATAGTGGAAGTCTCGCCAAGGGTGTTGTTTCATCAGTGCATTGGCCAAAGCCTATAAGTGCTCACTGACAAGAAGAGTCATACCGACGTAGTTTCATTTGACAGGTGTTGAAGCTGACATGGTTAAGGCAAGGGGGAACTTAACAACCATTGGGGTATCAGCAGAAGGACAGAAGACTCGACTGATGAAGAAGTCTCACCAATGATGGAGAGTGAATGACTCAGTGTGAGTCATATGTCATCTCACTAAAGATGAGGTAAAGTCAGTTATTAGTGTAAGTTTGATCAATGGTAAGACTTAAGAAAGTCTTTCTGATGGTGGCTGTCTAGCTGATGAAAATGTTCTGGCGGTTCATTTGTTAGTTTTTGCCATTTATGACTAAGTTGGGACCCAGACTGTGGTTTTTGCTATGTGCCCCCCATCATTCAGCCCTTGACATCAATACAGGTTCCCAAACATAGTCTTCCTAAGGTTGAAACATAGGGAGAAACTATCAAAGCTTGACTGTATCACTAGTGCAAATCTAGACCAAGAGACCTTGACATCTTTTTCAAATCAATCACAACTTGGGCTTAATACCACAAGGCTAGTTTAAGTCCATCCTTCCAAGTGAATTTTGAAACTCATGGGTTCACTCTGATGAATCCTTTCATCCACACCTCAAGGTCTCGATAAATCTAATTTTTGCTTTGATAAGGTCATTAGTAGACGAGAGTACCCTCTTGGAGCTAGACTTTTTGAAGACTATTATCATTTACCTCTATGATTGTCTAGGCCTTATCACCTCGCATTGACATCCCCATAGCATCCCACAATTCACAAGTCTTGTATGGTAAAGGCATGGTTGCAAAACGAAGGGAAAGGAAGTAGATCCTCCTAGTCATCCTTCCTTCTAAACATTCTACACATTCCCACCAACACATTCATTCTTGACCCCTTCATTCTAAATGACATCTTAATCATTATTTTTGTCATTCTACATCATATCATAATCACATCCTACTCATAGCTTTGTCATTCAATATCCATTCCCTTCTCTTTCACCTTTCACTGATACATTTCCTTTTGAGAGCATACCCATATTTGTCTAACCCGCCTATCCTCTCGAGGGGGCATCATCATCCCATTATTATCATTTTCCTTTATCCATTTCCTTAGCTTCTTTGAAATGATGTTACTTGACACAAATCTTATCATAATGAACATCATCTCAAAGAGGGGAAAAATGTAGACACCTGAAAATGGTTACAACCAACTTCATCCACTCACGCATTCAACCCTAATCCACCCGCATCACTTCATCTGAACTGACTATTAATTAAATAATCTTTAATTATTTAATTAATTTATTCTGCACCTTTATCATGTCATAAAAATCAAATTCATCTACTATAGTTTGAAAATTAAATATTTTTTACTATAGTTAATTCCAAAAATTAAATAAACTATCATATTTATTTAATTCCCTATTTTGTGCACTTTTGATTACATTTTGTAATCATGATTATTTTCTTCTAATCCATGTGCACATGAATTAATTTTAATTAATTCATCATTACAATCCCCCATATTTCTAGAAGTTCACTTGTCATCCAATGTACACACATGTACATGACAAGTGGTACTTTGGAAGCATGGGCAAATCTTCTAAAATGGGTACATTTGTCCTATTTCTTCCACCCCACTCCATGTGTCACTATTCCTTCCAATTTAAAATTCCATGTGGCACTATTTGAACACCATTCTTCTAATTTTAAATTCCACTTGTCCTCTCCATGGAATTTAAAATTCCTCACAAAATCCAAGCCTTTCCTTTTCATAAATGAGTCCTTACAAGTCATACACCTACTCAATTCTAGCCATCCATCTATTCAAACTTGCATTCTCATCCATTGATCATCCCTTGAATCTTGGGGCAACTTTCTCATCCAATCCAAACATGCCATTTGTCCAATTCTCCTTGCTTGAGGATTCTCAAGTAATCTCAACCATTGATCCTTCAAATTGATCCTAGCCCTCCAATCCCATCTCCAAAAATCTATAAATTGAGGACTCCACCTCCCATTTGGAACAAGCCATCATATTTAAGAAAACTTTGCCAATTCGAGTGTTGAACATACAGAATTAGTCCAATTCTAGCATAGTTTAGTAATAGCATTTCATATCTTAGGGCATATCACTACTAATAGACTCATTTAGGATGCAATTAGATAGTTTGGTTTGTTAGTAGTTTAGCCCAATCTTGAGGTCCCTTGGACTTGAGATTGGGTGCATTTTAGGTTTAATTTGCATCCACTTTAGGTCTCATTTCCATAGGTAGACATCGGCCTCTCAAAAACATAGTTCAACCTTATAATACCACTGGTTTATATACTTGTCAGCCTTATGAAACCCAAAGGTTATATGAGCACATCGAGGCTCTCAAAGCATAGGCTAGTTAATTAAGTATGATGTCTCTATTCTAAGAGATTACAAATACTCCCATGGAAAACTAATAATAGCAGTAGCTTTTCATAGACAATTGAAACATAAAATAATTATATTCAATCATAGAGGATATAAACCTCTGTTCATAATCAAACAAATTTATATATATCTATATATATACAATGGTTCATAGTATATAGCAATGTTTAGTAGGCTATTAGCCTCATACGATAACACATGCAAAGCATAATCATGTGCAGAGCACAACATATGTAAAGCATCGGGTTAAAATAAGAAAAGAACCTATTGATATTGTTCCACAGTCTTTTCTCTTATGAACTTGATTCCCTTTTTCTCCTACTATCAAACTTCTAATTTATGTCCTTTTACTATTGTTTCTTCCTTGAAATCCTTTAGGATAATTCCAGTTTCTTGTCTCTATGACATACTATCATTCTTTTTTTTTTTCAAATTGTGTCAAATCAATATGCTCCAAGAGCAATAACTATTGTTGTTTTAACACTTCTCTCATTCACAAAAGAAAAATAGTTGGAATTTTCCACTTGTGGCTTCCAACAGTTTAGGGAATCATAGCCCACTTAGCTTGCAAAGAAGGCATGAACTATGCCTAATGCCACCACTTTGTGGCCTCAGTGGAGTTCAAATAGCTTCATGCTTCTGCCACTAAAAGTTGGCGGTAAGGTATTCAAGAAAGTTTACTTGCATTTACTAAAACTATCACCTATAATATGGAAAAGGTGGCGATGTCATCATTCATACATAACCTTATAAATAGCCTTCGATGGTGGCTCATAATGCCCACAAAGTGCATATTCTAATATAGATTTTAATCAACAAGAAATGATTATATATATATATATATATATATATATATATATATATATATATATATATATATATATATATATATAGTAAATCGACAATTTATATTGTAAATCGACTATGGGAAATTGTTAATTATATATATATATAACAATTTCTCATAGTCAATTTACATTGACAACATAATGTAAACACCTTGTAATTTCCATTAATGGAAAAGAGGCCATGACACAACTTGACTTGACTAGGTTCAACTTAACCTAACAATCCTGTTAATAACTCAAACTGACTCGACGTGACTAAAAAAATAGACCTACGTGAGTATGTGTAGAAAGTCAAATGGAAATAACTAATTTTCTAAAGTCTATTCTCCTCTCCTGGGTGATACTCTCCATCTCTCTAGATGGAAAGAAATTATCTTATATTTCACTTAGAGAAGCATTCACATAGCTAGCCATTAAAAATCTAAAGATAACATAATGTGAATTAAATATCATATATTCATTCAAATACAAAAACATCTCATTGCCAAGCATCCAATGATGACCTGGAGAATCATAAAAACTTGACAGAAATACTAGTTTTTGGGGAGGGTTTTGTATGTGGCTTTGTGTTGCAGGTATCTTTGGGAGATTCCTAGAGTAAATCTGAGCTCACCATTGAGTTTAGATCTACCATAAAAGTCAGAATAGCCTTTTGTTTTGTTCATATTGGACACTGGAAGCCATTTTTATGAGGGTTTGAAGTTAGAAGGTGCATGCCAGATCCATTAGGTACCTGATCCTTTGGAGGAGCTTGAGGCCAAATGGACCCTGCCACCGTGTCTAAAAGGCCTAAAAACCTTAAGATCACCTGTCAAATCTTTGAAATTGGAGCAGTTTTTAGGACTCTTTGGCCCCTACACACAATTCAAAGTGAAAGCTTCCATTTTAAAGAAATTTCTAAAATTTTCTTTTTTTATTTCTTGCAATTTTTCAAAAAAATTTAAGTAGGAATTTTTTTCATTGGAAAAAGCTCAAAAATAAATAAATAACCAAATAAATAAATAAAAAATATGGTACACAGGGTACATGCACTGTGCACAAGGCCCTTCTACCTAGGCATACTTGCTGGGCTTAGGGCCCCATGCTCATACAGGCCATGACCCTCTACAGGGTCTGCAAACCCCTCTATGAGACAAGGGGTGTGGGGGTGGCTTTGACCCTCCCAGTCACATCGAATTTTTTTTTAATATCAAAACTTTTAAAATTTTAAAAAGAAAACTTTAATCTTTAAATTTCTATGCCCTGTACATTTAATCCCACGTGGCTAGTTTGGCAGACCCATTACATTTAGTGGTACTTTTAGTACTTCCACTAGATCTGGAGATACCTCTATATTTATCTGGTTGTGTACCTATTTTTGTTTAAGCTATATTTGGCAGAAAATCTAGCAAGGCTATTTGGAGAAGATTCTCTATTTTTTGGTAGAGATTTTCTATTCTTCGAGATTCTACTAAAGTTGGGGGTAGTTCTACCAACTTTGGAAGAGTAAAAAAAATTTGTTTTTTTCCCCCTTCACCATTGTAGTTTTCTACTTTGCACCTAAACTTTGGGAGGTTCATTCTCAGCCATATAGAGGTATTTTTCAGTGCAATTTTTTTTAAAAAAGGGTAGAATTTCATTCTCTTCGCAGTGTTGTGACCAGTTTTTGAGTAGATCTCTTTTTTCTAAAAAGTTCAATTTTCTTATCAGATCTGAAGGACTGTTCTCATTTTTTTGAACTTCAAACAACTGTAACTTTCACATACAACCTTGGATTGAGGTGGTTCTTTTTTTAAAAGTGCATATTTTTCTGAGAACTACACATTGGTGTTAGTTTGAAGCTTTGATTATAATTAAATTCTATACTTTTAGTATTTGGGTCCTTTTTTAGACATTGTAAAACTCTGGAAAACAACTCCAACACTGTAAACACACTGATCTATAAAGTACCAAATAATATTTGTTAGGGTAGATTCTTGTTTGAGTGAAAAAAGGGGGTCTCTTGGTGTTGATCTTTTGCTCTTGCTAGTGTTTTGGAATCATGTCTCTCACTCACAATCCTTTTAATTTTAGCATTCTTCAATTTCCTCCAAAATCATTAAAGGTAAAATGTAGTTACCATGGTCAGAAAATCACACCAAAGATTAATGCATGGTAAGTGATTGTTATGGAGTAAAAAGTGGACACATGCCTTTTCACATCCTAGTTTAGCTTCTAGGTCTATGTGTTTACACTCTACATGCATAATTAATCATCCCAATGAGAAATCCCCCAAAACCCATGTCAATGGGAACTAGGAGCCCATTTAATGCTTAAGTCTTGACCAAAAAGGCACCTTGGGACTTGGGTTCCGACACCCAAGTCCATCCTGATTGGTCGAGGTAAAATTTAAGGGATGTCAACATAGGACTTTTAAATGGGTCCTTCCTTGTCAACTATTTCAATTAATTTGCAAAAGTTTAATAGGATAGCATATATAAACAAGTTTTTGAATTAATTTATTTACAAGTTGATGATAACAAGGTTAGGATATTATGCAAAGGTGAATTCAAGGCATTCATTGTGTTTGTTGCAGATTTGAATTCATCATCAACATCCTTATTAATTAAAGAATCTTCATCCTCTCAAGGACTTCACCTCTAAGGTGACATTATCATTGAGTTTGAATCATTTCATCATTATTTGGATTATCTTTAGCATCTACCCTCCAAGGGCATACTCTCTCTAACAATGGTGTTGAGAAGGCTTGAATTCCAACCTAAGATTTGATTAAGGTAAATCCCTAAACACCACAACCCCCAAACCCCTTTTCTTCTTGTGTACAGGTTATAGGTGTGTGGATTGAAGAAGTGAAGGTACAGAGAGATTGAGCAAGTGATTACATTTCAAGATCCAAGAACACATTTTGGAAATTTATCTGCGGAAGACTTGGGCACCTGCCCAGTGTCCTTCTGCTAAATTAGGCACTAGATATAGCATCAAGGTATCATTTACAATAATTCTATAGTTCAGAGTTTCCAGAGATTTGGACTTTCTAGACTTGGACACCCATCCTAGAGTATTCCAATATTTTAGCTTTGGAGGAACAATTTACAACATCTTGCTGATCATCCAGGTGCTTTTAGACCCTGAGTTTTCTTTTCTGTTTACCTGTTATAAGTTAAACATCTCTCAATTAGGGTTTTACTCTCATCTAGCCTAGGATTTGGTAAAAATCTTCATTGAATCACATCTTTCCTTGACAATCAGGAGCACAACATCTATAGCTGAGTCCACCTTCTCCTTGGTTATGATTAAGCTCAATCTTATCCATGAATGATGTAGAGAAAAAGGGTTTGATCTTGCATACTTACATGCTTTTATTTATCCTCTTTTCCCTATTAAACATTTTGGTGAACCCGTAGCAGCAAACATTTGTATCTTTCTAAGTGTTGAAATCAAATATTTCATTAATTCATATCATACTTATCATTATTCATTGAAAAATCTTGCATAAATTTGAAACAAAGTGAAAAAAAAAAGCATTCTAGGCTTGCATAAAGGCATAGTTTTGCATTATTTAATTGCATATCATTGAGGCATTTTGAAAATCTGATTTATACATTAGATCTCATATAAATAATAGAAATTAATCATTTAATTATATCACATCTTTCATTTGAAGATCTCATTTGCTAGGGTTTTTGTTGAAAACTTGCATTTTTCTCATAACCTAGTCATTTGCAAAGCTAGGGTTTGTACTCAAAATTTTATTTCAAATTTTACTACTATCATAAACATCTCAAATCAGATCTCACATTGATTTCTTTGCATATTCATTTGGAAATTTTTCATAATTTTGGAAAAAGTGCATAATTATCATACTTTTGCAATTACACAATGTGTATTTCAACATAAGAGAATAAGCATCTTTTTCACATATTTTGCAATAAATAAAAAATTATCACTATCACCTTTTGTGTAGTACTTTTAACATTGAATTCACTTGGTTTGTAGTGACACTAGTGTATTTTTATCTTTACAAAAGCTTCAAAAACCTGGTTCCCTCAAACTAGTGTTGTGGTGTACAAAAGCCTCTCATATTGGTTCTTTTGATAAATGAATAGATCTTCTTCATTATGGCATCTTCTAATTGTTCCTCTTTGGTATCCTTGCATGCATATATCAAAGATTTTGAACATTTTTACAAATTCATTAATATGCATCCTTATGTTTTGACTCATATACAATCCATGTATGATAAGGATATCTTTAAATGCTCTTCATTTCAAATCCTTGATTATGTATCTGATTTTAAAAACTTCATAACTCTTACAAATGAATATCCTTCGATATTAAAGGACTTTACTAATGTCATCTCCATGAATACTCATAAGAAAGATGATTGTGAAAGTTCTTCTTCTTCTATTACTACTATAAATCATGATAATGCCTTGGATCTAATATCTAAAGTATATAATGATGATGATGATCCTATTCCTCCTTTAGTTGAATGTTCAAACACCTTGGATATCACTAGGGAAGTGAAGACCTTCGATCTTTCTCCTTTGGTTGAATGTTCAAGTACTTTGGATATCTCTAAGGATGTGAAAACCATGAATAGTTCTCCTTTGGTTGCATGTTCAAACTCCTTGGACATCACTAAAGACACAATCATCAACAATTCTTCTAGCAACATTTTACTTTCCCTTGATTTCAATGCTCTCCCTTTAAAAGATGAAGTATTGGTGGATGAAAAAAGGTCTCTCATATTAAATCCTTTAGGGATGGATGTTGAGCTTAAATAAAGTAAAACTAATGTTAATTCAATAATCACTAATAGACTTATCCCACCGACTAAGAGAATATTGGATAAGTTTACTAATGTTCCTAAACTCATTGTGAATGGGACATGTAGTGTGCCTTCTCACTTTAAATCAGTGATTATGGTTCAAGGTTATCCAACACCACCTAGACCCTCAGGCTACATTCTTAATTTTACAAAACAAATTACTCAAGGAAATCAAATGTATCAAAATGTGTCACAACAACCCTATCACAATATGGTTGCTCACACATACAATACATGAAATAATAAACAAAGTAAACAACAATTGAACATTCTGATCACTTTACCAACTTCTCAACCTATGCTTCCTCAACCACCTCATCTTACTCAAAAAGGTGGTCAAGATTATGATCTTGTTGAGCAACTTCATGCTACTCCAGCTAAGATCTATCTTTGGGAACTCATACAAACATTGCCTACATACCACAAAATGCTTCAAGAAGCTTTACAAAAGGTGATTGTACCACCTATTGTTAAGCCTAATGATGTAGCAACTCTGTTAGGTTGTATGCATGTGACAAAAACATACATGTTGTTTCCACAACATGAGTTACCCTCTATGGAAGTTCAGAAACAATATGATCCTCTTATAATCTTTGTCACTATAAATAAAAATTTGATAAACTGAGTTATGATTGATAATGGATCAGCTCTTAATGTTTACAATGTTGATTTATTACACAAAATCAATGTTAGTATAAATTTAATTAAACTAGATAAGCTTAACATTTGTGGCTTTGATAATGTTGGTAGACCTTCCTTAGGTACTATAACTTTACCTATAAAGGTTAGACCTGTGACATTATCTACTCTTTTTCATGTCATGCCTGGTGCTCTTTCCTATAATATGATTCTTAGTAGGTCATGGATTCATGACATGGAGGCAGTTCTATCTACTCTTTATCGATCAATAAAATTTATTTATGAAGGTAAACTTCACACCATCGAAGTTGATCCAAAATCAAAAAGTTATTTGCACATGTTGAAACATAAAAACAAGTTGTCAATCATAAGATTCTCAATAACTTAAAAGTTGATTCATCAATACCTCTTGCTGGAGATAATGTTTTGCAAGATTCAACATCAAATGCATTCCTTGGTGACAATTGGGGTTCATTAGATTTTACTCCTACCTTCATAAGGGAATATAAACTCAATAATGTTGAAACATCAAAAGTTGCATCGATCTCATCCAAGCAATCTTTGGAACTACCTAAGAAACCTAAAGTTTCTTTAGTAGAAAATGTTGACCTATTTTTCCCCTTCCCAGAAAATAGCCCATCTTGAAAATATTGAAAATCTTGTTGAAATTCCTTGACTGCATAGTATCTTCAGTTTTTAGTATGTTTCCCTTGTAAAAAATTCCCAAAATTCCCTAAAGGAAGTACCTTGAAAAAGCCCAAAAAATCTAGAAAATTCAAGACTTTTGCCTTAGTTTTTCTTCCTTAGTTGGCAAATTGTTAGGTTCACGAACCTACCAGTTCACCGATAGGAGGAATCACCAACAAGGATGGAGGGAAGACATGCAAAAATTAAACTAAGGCAAAGAAGGAGGACAAAATGGCTTTATCAAGAAGTTGGGGAAAACTTAAACTTATCCAATGGTTTAGTTTTTCCCAAGTTTGCTGATAAGGCAAATCATCAACAAGGTGAGGAAAGGTCAAAGGCGAGAGACTTTTTCAAAATATCTAAGGAAGGATGGTTAAAAAAAGTGAACTATTGCTGACCAAGGGAGAATTAGGGCCAAAAAGAGGACTCAAAAATCAGCTAAGGGAAAAGAAAGAAGATGGCCTCTATTGGCAAATCAACCAATTTTCTAACTCCCCAAATAGTTCTAAAATTCTTAAAATCATTGACAAGGTGATTCATCAATGAAAATGAAAGACAAAAGGCTGAAGGTGAAGCAAAAACAAGGCTCAAAAGTGAGATTTTTTCAACATAAGGTTTTGCTAATAATGAGCAAAAAGGACTAGGGCAAGAGCTAGTTTAAAAAAGGCAAACTTTACCGATAAGGAAGAAAAAAGACAAAAGATGGCAAAGGTTGAAAATCTTCAACATGGAAAAAGAGACATGAAAGTATAAAATAAAAGGAAAAAAGAGAAGATGGAATAGTCCACAAAGGCCAAGTGTTTCTGACCAATGATAAAGGCAAAGATAGAACAAGTTCAAAAAATGAAGATTTTGCCGACAAAGAGGAAAAAAACATAAAAATGGCTAAGGCAAGGAAAAAAGGGAGCCTCTATTGGCAAATCAGTAAGAAGCAAAACTTACCGAAAAGTTCAAGAATTTCCAAAATCACCGATAGAGTGATAAGTTATAAATTACCAACAAGGTAAAGAAAGGCGAACAAGGCAAAGTTTGTAAAATCATGAAATCACCAATTAAAGGCAAAAGTTGAGCAAAGAAAAGAGTTTGATAAATGGTGGTTTTGTCGATAAGGGAAAAAGAAGGCTTGGTTCAAAAAATTGTAACTTTGCTGACAAAGGGGAAAGCAAGCCAAGTTCGAAAAAGTTAGGATTTATCGATAAAGAAGCAAGCAAGGTTGGTTTAAAAAGATGAAGTTTTTCCAATAATGGGAAAAAAGGATAAGAAAAGAAAAGTTCTAAAAGGGTCAAATTTTCCAATAAGGTAAACAAAAGAAGACATTTAAGTTCCAAAACATAGACTTTTGTTAACTAAAGGGACAAACCAAAGAGCAAAAATAGGGATGATTCATGAAAGACAAATTTTGCTAACAGGCAAATTTTAGGCCAAAATTTGAGATAAAGTAGAAATAATGAAGATTGAGCTTGTAATATATTGTAAGCTTTAAATATTTAAAGTGTTGTAAAAGATCTGTATAGGGAGATTTTGAGGAGAAAATATTTTGAATATCTCCTTCAGCCATTAATGTAGATCAGATCTCTCAACTACTCCATTTCTAGATATTTCACATTTATTGTTGCAGATGATGAATCAACTACTTCCATTAACACAATAAATATCTTCTATCTACTTCATGATCTAAGATATTTTTTACAGATAAATATTCTATTGATAGAGATATTTTTTGATAGGCCTATTGGGTGAATTAATTGTGGTAGATGAATTAGGTCAATGATTGGAATGTTATACATACATGTAACAAATATGTAATGAGGGTTAGATACAGAGACATATTTTTGTATTCAAACAAAACCCTCCTCTACTATAACTATGTCTTTTAATCAATGCACACTATGTTTTTCACCTTTTCTTGTTGTTTCTTAATTCTGTGTATGTTTAGAACTAGTTATTATTTGTGAATGTATAATTCCTTGCAAAACTTTCTTACCTTTACCTATGTTAGGATCTGCATGATTTGTGTGAATTTATTAGTTGTATTTCATTATTTTGTGCATTTAGCTCTAAGGGTGTTCTATATTCAAACCTGGTGATTCACCTTTAAATTGTAGTTTTTCCTTCTTCCCCTTTTCCCAACAGTGATTAGGTTAGGTTTAGTCTTAGTCTACTTTGAATTGTATATTCAGAGGAAGGAACTAGCCTTCTCTAGAGGTTTGATTTCTTTGTAGGATCCCACACCTGGAAATCACTCAAGTGTTTCACTGGCTTGTTGTTGCAAGTGCTGCAACTCAGGTTGTAAATCTAAGTGACAATAGTTTTTGACATGCCTAGTGGGACTATTTTTTATCTGAATCAAGAATTAGGCTAAGAATTTGGTGTTGTTCTTAGTACTATGTAGTTCAATAGACAAATTTTATGCACATGATGACTCTACAAGCACTTGGTTTTTGCAGTCCAACATTATATGCATGTGTAGATAAGAGCTTCTTCAAGAGGTAATAATTGTCAGTTTGTTGAATTACTTGTTGTTGCTTCAAGGAGAAGAACAAGGTTATCTAGGTTTCCTACAAGAAGGAATAACAGTGTTGTCCCTCCTCAGCCAAGAGTTCAATCTACACCTCCTCCTATTAGGTTTTAGTACTCAAGAAGAGGATTGAACATACCTAGAATAAATTTGAATACCCTAAATATGGCTTTGCCAAGAAACCTACCCTTTGTGACCTTCAATGGAGGCAACCCTTTAGATTTTCCTACACATAATGGCATATCCACATCAGCCCTAAAGAGTATCTCATTCTTTACAGGTGATTGTTCTAATACACCTATAGAACATATCAAAGACATCAAATATATGTTCAGTCCACCATATTCAACATGGAGATGTGGCTATTAGACTTATGGTTTCATCCTTTGAAGGGAGAGCCCTTCTATGGTTTAGGAGTTTACCCCCTACTTCAATACATGATTGGGATGAGCTAGAAGAAGCATTCTATAGGAAATTTGGGGAGATGGCAGACAATGTTTCTCTGCTAGAATAATTGACAACCATAAAGAGGGCTCCTAGTGAGATGTTGGCTAATTTCAATCTCAAATTTTAGAGGACATGGGAAAGAATCACTACTCTCCTCAGACTGTCTCCACAAAATGTTTTTTTATGTTTTCTGATATCTTTAAATTCTGATATTATTGTTATGATGCAATCTATGGGTGTTGTTACCTTACTTGATGCATATGAAATAGCTTTGAGGGCTGAAAATTGCTTAATACAAGTTGTGAAAATTGCTCCTAGACCTCATGTACCTATTTTCATAGGGCTTCCTTCATAGTTACAATAGCCTACTATTTCCCCCATCCCAGAGCCTAAATCCTCTACATCTTCTCTTTTTGAAGAAGAGAATGACCTCAAAACCCTAGTGACCAATTTGACCAACAAAGTCAATAGCATAGCTATTCAAACTGCCCCTAAACCCCATCAAAATTATAACTAGGGGCAGTCTTCAAATTATAATTGGAATCAGGGCTATAATTGCAATAGAAATAAAAGATGGAACCAACATTACCAGTGAAATAGGTACCAAAACCCTAACCCTCCTTACCCCTTGCAAATAATTATACTCATTCAATAGATACTGACTGTTAATCAAGTTAGAGCTTTGGTTCCCACTCAAAACAATCTAGCCCAAGAGGCAGATTGGTGTTATCCTTATAACCAACCTCACAATCAATCCACTTGTGCTTTTGGAGCACAAGAGTGAGCCTTAATGGTGCAAAATTTTCATACTCAACAAGCATCATTGGTGGAGCCAGCCAACAAGAACCCTGAGGTACCAAATGAGGCTGCTTCGGATTCCAATTTGATGTTATGGACTCCTGAGGATTTCTGTACTGTCAATCAACCTATGGAAAATGTTGTTATGCATGTTACAAACAACATAAGGTCCAAAAAGAGGGAGTTAGAGGATAACCATATGCCTACTATATTACAAAAGGAACTTGTGTCAAAGGCAAAAGGGCCTAGTGCTACGAATTCAAATATGAGCAACATGACTGCTATTGCAAAATAAGTTCCTTCAAGCCTAAAAGTTCTTGAACAAGCTATAAAGCATTCAAAGAAGGGAACATGGATTCCTTCAATGCGTAAGACAACAACTTTTCCTCTAAACATTGTGGAACAAATGAAAAAGACAAACATAAATGTGTCAGTGTGGGAGGTAATGTCAATCCCCTCTCAAATGGATTTGTTGCAAGAGGCCTTAGAGAAATTCCTAGGAGCTGAATTAGCAAAGCAGAAAGAAAAGAGCCTAGTTAATCTTGTACAACCAAGTGAAGAGCAAGGGGGTCCAACAAATAAGCCATCCCCATGTTACCTATCTCTAATCATCGAGGAATTCTTGGTGCATAATTGTGTGATTGATTGAGGGGATAATGTTTCAGTTATGCCAAAGAAGATAGTAGATGCATTAGGCATCAAGTATACCCTTGTTTCATCAAGTGTATTACAACTGGATGGCACTTCTACCAACACTGTTGGAGTGATCAAAGGATTAGATTTGACCTTGCATGCCTGGCCAAACTTGACTTATAGTCAAGATATTTGAGTCATTGATCTTACTCTTTTCTTTGCTATCTGTTTGTCAAGAGACTTCATAGCTAACGTAGACTACCTCTCTTTTGACTAGTCTCACATGCTGCTGAGGACAAGATATGGCACAAGGTTCACCATCAAGGTTGAACTAGTTTCAAATTATCATGTAGAGAATTATGATCACATCCTAGTGAACCCTCATTGTATGATTTAGGGTGAGGAAGTGCATGATTCAGGGTCTCTTGAGATAATATCTTCACCCCTTCGAACCCCATATCTTTTCCTTGATGAGTGAGCAAATGAGCACTTTGATTTGGATCCTTATGACACCATTAAGACAACTAGGTTGGGCACCTACATGATTTATGAGGAGAAATCCTCAGTCCCCTCTATACTTAAACCAGATGATGATTCTGGTGGCCCATGGAAAATGTTCTTTGATGGTGCAAAGAGCATAAATGGAGCTGGTGTAGGGTATTACTCATTTGTACAATGGGTAAGAAACTACATTTTGCTCATAGGCTACAATTTTCATGCACAAATAATGTTGCAGAGTATGAAGCATTGGTCCATGGCCTATTGATTGATGAAAAGAAGAAAATTAGGTACCTGGAGATCTTTGGAGATACTATTTACTTGTTGTCAACGAGGTCATATAAAGATGTACAATAAAGAATCAACTCCTTAGAGCTTATAGACATAGAGTTTGGGGCTTGCTTGAGGATTTTGATGCTCTCAACCTACAAGTGATCCCAATGAAATCAAATTCTAAGGCAGATCAATTGGCCACCATTAGTGCTTAGTTTTCTCCTCCTAAAAACCTCTTTCAAGGCCTTGATCAACATGTCAAGGTAGTGGTTAGGCCCTCCATTCCAGATAATGATGTGAACTGGTACATATTTGACAGTAATGAAGAAATTATGAGCTTCATCCAAAATGAAGCTGAGTTCTCATCAATGGCACAGTCTAGGATGCAAGAGGGTTATGGCGACCAAATTATGCAACTGAAATTGAATAAGTTGCCAAAGGGTTTAGTCAGCCTTGAGGCTATTTTTAGTCATGATGATGAATACAAGGGCAAAGAGAGGAACATCATGTGCAAAAAGGAAGATTATCAGAATGTTTCTGTTACCCAAGGGAAAGATCTATTGATGGGAAAGGTATGTCGTGATGATAAACAACAAGATTTTATTCACCTTTACAAGAAATATGGTGATGTTTTTAAATGGGGTTATGAAGATCTAAAGGGTTTCGACCCCAATGTTGCCCAACACTCTATAGATCTCTACCCAGGTGCCAAACCCATCTACTAGAAGCAAAGGTCCATAAACCCCAAAATTGAGCCTCTGATGAAGAAGGATCGTTCCAAGCTCATTTTGGCTAGAATTATCTTTCCCATCAAGTACTCCACCTGGGTGGCTAATTTAGTACCTATGAGGAAGAAAAAAGGTGAGATAAGGTTGTGTGTGGATTTTTGGGATCTGAATCATGCCTCTTTGAAAGACCACTATCCTCTACCATCTATGGACAAAATCTTGCAGACTGTTGCAAGGACAGAAATGTTTTCATTGCTTGATGATTTTTCTGGTTATAACCAGATATATGTGAAAGAGGAGGATAGATTAAAGACAACATATGGTCTTTCTCTTCCTCTGCCTACTCATAAAAAATCTCTACAGTCATTTTTGGGACAAACTAACTTTGTTAGGAAATTCATTCCTAACTGTGTTGGTTTGGTCAAACCACTGACCCTTATGCTTAAAAAGGATGCTTTTGGGTGGACTAAAGAGGGGAAGGATGGTTTTGAGAAGATAAAGGAAGAAATTGCCCAAGCTCCTACTCTCATGAATCATAATTATGAGGACTTTGTTCATTATGCCCATGGAAGAGAGAACAACATTGCAGTTGTCCTCATGTAGCAAAATGACAAAGGTATGGAAAAACCGCTGGCTTTTTTCAGTCAGACATTGAAAGATTATGAGATAAGGTATAGTCCCATGGACAAATGAACATTTTCCATTATAAGGGCATTAAAAAGTTTAGATATATGCTAGAAAATAACCATATCAAAGTATTAGTTTCTCACCCTAGCATGAGAGACTACATAATGGGAAATGAAATTAGTGAAAAGAGAGCAAGCTGGGTCACTAAGATCCTAGAGTATGATGTTATTATCAAAGAAAATAAGATGATTAGAGGTAGAGGATTATGTGAACAACTAGCTCAAGCTACTATGGATGAAGTGAAAGATCATCCTACCACTTGAATGAAACAGAACCTATAGCTGAAGCAACAACTGTGATTTATTGGATAACAGATATGGCCATGTTCCTATCTACTCGTGAATATTTTTATGGACTTGACATAACTAAGTGTAATGTTAGAAAATGTCCCCTTGGGGGCTTTTCCCTCATAAGGTTTAGCTCCCAGGTCTTTAGTATGCATTTAGTACATCTTAGTTCATATTTTGCCTTCCCGATGGAATGAGACCTAGATTTCATGGCAAATTGGACCTAGGTGGACCCCTTAAGCTGTGCCCTGCCCAAAATAGGGGGGAGGACTTGGGCGCCCGTGCCCTAGCCCTGCCCTATTTTGGGGTAGCCCTAATTTTTTGGTGTTAGTTTGTGACCGTTATTAGGTCCCTTTGCCGACATGGTAAGTTTGAATTTCAAAAATGTTGGCTGGATTGTTTGTAGTTGCATATATAAGCATGCTTAGGCATTCATTTGTAAACTAGATGATCATTGTGAACTTTAGGCATCCTCAAGGTGATTGAAGGCTTTCATTGTGTTGTAAGAGTAGACTTGTGTGTTTTATGTGTTGATATTTGCATATTTGACCATCAATTTCCTCATGGCATAAAGAGCATCTTCCTCCCATGAGAGCTTCACTACAAGGTGACATTATATTATGTTTTCATCATTGATTCCTTTGGTTTTTGTGTCTACCTCACAAGGGCATGCACTCTCCATCTAACAACGGTGTTCAGAGACTTAAGTTTCCTTCAGGGCTTGACTGAGGTAAGCCTCTAAACACCACAACCCCCAAACCAAGTCTTGTGATTGTAGGTTACAGGTGTCACATTTGGAAAAAGTAGATTTACAGGAAGGATTGGCAGGCATCAAGGATTCAGGATCTAAAGAAAAGCCAGACATAAGAGCACTTCTAGGACTTGGGTGCTCTCTCTAGTGTCCTCCATAGACAAATCTCAGAAAATAGAAGTCACAGGGCTGATCAATGTGAGAAGGATATTGATGCAGAGTGGCCAGCACAAGCGTTCAAACTTGGTGGGATTTAACTATTCTCATTCCATCGGCAAGATCTACCATAATGTCTCCCTAATATATGCTATTGGTCAAACAACAACTATCGGCACCTAAGAAAATTGTCATGCTGAACTCCACCCCATGCCGACGGATGTCTTTCACTTTATTGCCTATCGACAAGACTTTGTCTGTCAGCTTCTCCAAACCAAGCTATCTCGATGGCCATTGTCATAGTGATACATACAAACCTTAACCTGTGGTCACCGGTTCCCCTTACTGCCATGGCCAGTAACCTTTTGTATCTCGATCCAAGGTGCAAGTGCAATGTATATTTCCCATATACAAACGATACATACAAATAAAAATATGCAATCACCGAATATTCCTCCAGAGATACCATTAATGTATGTTTGACCCAGCATTGACTTCTTTGTATCTGCAGAATGTATGTTCAGACATACATTCAAATATACAACGCTGAATATGCATTCATCAAATATCCCTTAGAATATTCCTTCCGCAATCCACTGACCGTTGACCTTCCCTTGTATCACTTGAATGTATATTTGAAATATACATTCACTATATACAAACCATCAAATGCATTTGATGGATATGCAAGATCTGTATCAAACATGCAAATGCAGTATACACACGAATTGTATACAAAAGGTGTATACACACAACTTGTATGACCCGATGTACAATAGCGATATACATAGAGATTGTATAGCGATCCTTTACCAAATCCACAATATACGAACCCGATATGCAAATGATGAATACACATGAATTGACCCTTGGATGCAAAAGTGATATACACATCAATTGTCCCCAACAAACAAAAGCGATATACACAGGAATTGTATATCCAAACTGTTTCACCTTTGTACCTTCGAAACATGCATTTTTAACATGTTTTAACACCTGGTCTATTTAGCAATATACACACAGATACAAATGTGATATACACACAAATTGTATGTTACATACAAACACCGTATATCCATCAAATGTACATTTTGACAAAACCCATGAAACATCACAAATTTCATGCGAAAAACACAGAGATCGGGCCGATATGTTTCCTAGGCAACTTTAACTCAGAATTTAACCTTACAACCCTAGCACATGAGGATGCTCGGATAAATAATAGCATACTACAAATCGATCCCAAAAACATGAAATGCACAAACATGAAAATAGAAAAGAAAACTAAACTATTGTACATGCCCATTCCACCGATTCAGAGAATCAATCGGTGGAATGGATGAATGATTCCATTTCGCCTACAAAATAAAAATCAACTACATAGATAGATGAAACAATGGGATCTTCTTTATTTCAATAAGAAATGTATGCAAATATCACAGCCCACTGTGTCACAATACTCAATCTGATCTCCAAAACACAATGTCTCTATTTCTCCTATGCAACTGTATCGAACTGTGAACTGTACCCTTTCTAAATAAATTGATCTAGGGCATAAATAACTACTCCTCTTGAGTAGTACAGACTTGATTCCCAGTGGCTAGGACAAGACAGCTAACATAACAAACTATAACTGTCTTGCACACAAACCTAGACTAACTAAAACATAAGAATTGGTCACATGGACCTTATTACATCATACTATAATTAGACCTAATCTATATTTAGAAGGGGTACTCCTATACCATACTCCCTAGAAGAAGAAATCTCAAGTCCACTTGAGATGAGAGTATGTAGGTCTGATCTGTTCTTCAGTCATCCACACTGCTTATGAATCAGGCTTTCCCTGCCAAGCCACCAAATATTCCAAATATGTTTTGTTCCTTGTTTTCTTGATCACTCTGGAATCAAAAATCTTTTGCAACTATGGTGGATCATGTTTAGGAATGTCATCAGTGACTATATCCTGGAATGTGTCCAGTTCTTCATCGGGATTATGCTTGTATGGAGTTAAATCACATACATTGAATATAGGTGATAAACTAAGATCAGAAGGAAGTTGTATCTCATAAGCATTTTGTCCATGCTTTCTCAAAATTTAACATGGTCCCATCTTCCTCTACATGAGTTTGGTATATTTACCTTTAGGAAGTCGTTCCTTCTTCAAATGAACCCATACTAAATCTCCAACATCAAACTGTACATCTTTCTTCTTTCTATCAGCATATTCTTTATACTTCAAGGTAGTTTGCTGTAGCTGGGTCTTTACTTGATCATGAACCTCTTTTATGGCTTCTGTAAAAGCTTCTCCATCTGCACTAATAGAATCTCCTGTAGGTAGATCTCTCAGCTCCAAAATTCCTAATGGATGCATACCATACACTATTTGAAAAGGTGATTTCCCTGTACTCCTATTGATAGTATCATTATAGGAGAATTTTGCCTAAGATAAGATATTATCCCACTTTTCTCCATGTTGTTTTGTCAAACATCTGAGCAAATTCCCTAAGGAACGATTGACTACTTTAGTCTGTCCATCTGTTTGAGGATGATATGCGGATGAGAAAGACAAATTTGTTCCAAGCTTCTTCCACAGAGTTCTCCAGAAATGACCAATAAACTTCACATCTCTATCTAACACTATGCTCAATGGCAATCCATGTATTCTGACTATTTCCTTGAAAAACAAATCTGCAATATATGAAGCATCAGCAATGGTTTTGCATGGCAAGAAATGTGCCATTTTGTTGAATCTATCCACCACAACAAAAACACTGTCATATCCTTTTCTAGTTCTGGGTAAACCCAACACAAAATCCATACTTATGCTTTCCCATGGTCTAGAAGGAATGGATAAAGGCTGATATAAACCTGCATTAGTGGATCTTCCTTTTGCTTTCTGACATATCACACATGTCTCTACAAATTTTCTGACATCTGATTGTAACTTAGGCCAATAATAATGTCTTCTGACAAGATCAAGAGTCTTATCCAAACCAAAATGTCCTGCCATAGCTCCACAATGTTTCTCTTTAATGATGTTCAACCTCATAGAACACCTTGGAATACACAACTGTCCACCTTTGAACAACAATCCATCTTGGATCAGAAATTCAGAGAAATCAGAATGATATTTATCTCCAAAAGAAATACTTACCTAATATATCTCTCCAAAATCTTCATCATCAGCGTACATGGTCTTCAATGAATCAATGCCAACACTTTCCAACTAAATTTGGTTGATTGTTAGAGCTCTCCTGCTCAAGGCATCTGCTACCTTATTCTTGACTCCTTTCTTATGCTTCAATGTGAAAGTAAAAGCTTGTAAAGTTTCTACCCATTTCATATGCCTATGATTTAATTTTTCCTGGTCGTTTATGAAACTCAGAGCCTGATTATCTATGAATACTATGAATTCTTTGGGCATCAAGTAATGCCTCCATTTCTTGAGTGACTGGACTAAAGCATACATTTCCAAATCATATGATGAATACCTCTTTTTAGCATCATTGAGCTTCTCACTAAAAACTGCAATTGGCCTACCTTCTTGGCTGAGTACTGCTCCAATTGCCATGTGACTGGCATCACATTCTACCTAAAAAATTTTGTTAAAATCTGGAAGTACAAGGACTGGCTGCTGTGCTACCTTCTTCTTCAATGTTTCAAAAGAATCATCTGCTTCCTTAGTCCAAGCAAATCTGCACGTCTGTCCTTCTTTTATAGTAATAAGCATGGGTGCACAAATATGACTAAACCCTCTTATAAACTTTCTGTAGAAGGTTGCTAACCCATGAAAACTTCTAACATCATTCATAGTCCTAGAAGTTGGCCAAGACAATATTGCACTTACCTTCTCCTTATCCATTTGTAGCTTTCCTTGTGAAATGACAAAACCCAAATATGTGATCTCCTCCTGCATGAACAAACACTTGTCCAAATTTATCATCAACTGCTCTTCATGTAACCTCTTGAGAACCAAATCTATATGTCTGAGATGTTCTTCCTTTGTATTGCTGAAAATTAGAATGTCATCTAGATATACTATGACAAACTTTCCCATGAGTTCTCTCAAAACCTCATTCATCAATCTCATAAAAGTACTAGGTGCATTAGATAAACCAAAAGGCATAACTTTCCACTCATACAACCCTTCATTGGTTTTGAATGTTGTTTTCCATTCATCTCCTAGCCTAATTCTGATCTGATGACAACCACTCTTCAGGTCTATTTTTGTAAAATAATTAGCACCTCCCAAATAGTCAAGTAAATCCTCTATCCTAGGTATTGGAAACCTATACCTGATTTTGATCTTATTAATAGCCCTAGAATCTATGCAAAGCCTCCAAGTGCCTTCTTTCTTTGGTGCTAGTATAGCTGGTACTGCACATGGGCTTAAACTTTTACCAATCAGACCTATGTCTAACAATTCCTCAATTTGTCTTGCTACTTCTGCATTCTGTTCTGGAGTTAGCTTATATGCTGCTTTGTTTGGAAGTGTAGATCCTAGGATTAGATCTATGCAATGGCTGATATCCCTTACAGGTGGTAGGGATCTTGGCATTCCATCAGAGATGATGCCTTTATACTTATCCAATAACTCTTGGACAGCTGGGTCTATGAACCTCTACTTCTTCTCTTTCTTGACTTCTTGCTACTATTCTTTGTTCACTGTTAGACATGGAATTAGGGCATATGCAACTGCACCTTCTGCTGCTACTTCTTTCATGAACTATTTTCCTTCCATCAGCATTACCTTCACCTCTTTTCCTTTTGATTTCTCCTCCTTCTCTGTCCGTGGGATCAGCTCTGTCACCTTACCATTTTTGGTGATTGTATAGGTGTTCCTAACACCATCATGGCGTGCCTTCAAGTCATACTACCATGGTCTTCCAAATAAGAGATGGAAAGCATCCATCTTGGTGATATCAAACAACAACTTGTCCTTATATGCTCCAATCTGAAATTCTACCCAAGCCTGCTCTTCTACAACTATTTGCTGACCTTGGGTAAGCCATGAGACCTTATATGGGGATGGGTGAGGCAATCTTCTAAGCTTAAGATTTGTTACCATTTCATCAGATACAAAATTTTTAGTAGAACTAGAATTAATTAAAACTTTACATGCCTTACCTCCTGTCTTGCATACAGTTATGAAAAGAGAGTTTCTTTGTGGGGGTTCTTTGTCAGGTACCTTCATGGTAGTCATTGTTCTTCTCATCATCAGAGATTCTCCACTCTCTGGATATCCATAATTGTCAGGAGCATTCACACTTTGAAAAGCATTTGATCTTGTTGCACTTTGACTATCAGGTTCTTGGATCAGATTCATTCTCCTTTCTCCTGTTGAGCTTGTTGCCTTTTCTGGACATCTGCTAGCTATATGGCCTTCTTTGTTACAGTTATAACATCTCATAGATCCTCTACCCTAGGATCTTCCTCTGAAAGGTCTTCTGCCTCTAAAGTTTCCTTGCTAATTTTAACTTCCTTTTTTACTGTTATCTCCCTTGCTGTTGTCATGACTGGATTCTCCCTGATATCCAAATCCATGTCCTCTGCCTTTGAAAGGACCTCTTCCACCTCTTTGTTGTTTTCCTCTTCCTCTATTGTTCTATTCTTGTCTTCTCTTTAACTTCTCTTCCACTTTCAATGCCAACTGAAAACATTTATGAACTGTATCTGGGTTATGCAGATTCAAATCTTCCTGAATGTTGAGCCTAAATCTGTTAAGGTATCTGGCTACCTTTTCTTCCTCACTTTATTTTACCTTTGTCTTGACACAAAGCTTCATGAACTCTTCTGTATATGAGCTGACATCTAGCTCCTTCTACTTCAAATTTTGTTTCCTCTTATGAAATTGGATGCTATAATCCAATGGAACATAGGCTTCTTTCACTAAAGCCATCATCTTCTTCCATGTAGCAACTCTGCGCTTTCCTTCTTGTACTCTGTCATCTTGGATAAAATTCCACCAAGTTAATGCTGCCACTTTCATTTTTGATTGGGCTATCTTCACCCTCTGGTGCTCTGGTATCTCCTCTGTCTCAAAGAAATTGTTTAAGGAGTCTATCCACTCCATCACTGAATCAGGATCCATCTTTCTTGTAAATACTAGCAAATCCAGTTTCACATCCATGGTTCTTCTCTCTATGGATTTGAGGGCATTAATCAAGGGTCTCTGGTCTATAGGAACGTCTTCCTCATTCCACCTAGGGATTTCTCCTATCTTCTTCTTTACCAGAACCTACTATGTCCCTCAACTTCTCCAACTCATTTTTCAATGCCTGATTCTGAGCTTTCACTGCCTTGCTCTCTGCAATCTGCTTCTTCACCAGCACAGCCAACTCAGCGTTGGTCATCCTTGCCAAAATCTCTTATGTTCCTTCTTTATCCGACATCTTACTGTCTTCTTATCTTTTCCTAAAGATCCTTCCTTCGCTCTGATACCACTATGATGCAGAGTGGCCAGCACAAGCGTTCAAACTTGGTGGGATTTAAATGTTCTCATTCCATCGGCAAGATCTACCATAATGTCTCCCCGATATATGCTATCGGTCAAACAACAACTATCGACACCTAAGAAAATTGTCACACCAAACTCCACCTCATGTCGATGGATGTCTTTCGCTTTATTGCCTATCGGCAAGACTTCGTCTGTCAGCTTCTCCAAACTGAGCTATCCCGATGGCTATTGTCACAATGATACATACAAACCTTAACCTATGGTCACCGGTTCCCCTTACCACCGTGGCCGGTAACCTTTTGTATCTTGATCCAAGGTGCAAGTGCGATGTATATTTCCCATATACAATTGATACATACAAATCAAAATATGCAATCACCAAATATTCCTCCGAAGATGCCCTCAATGTATGTTTGACCCGGCATTGACTTCTTTGTATCTGCGGAATGTATGTTTGAACATACATTCAAATATACAACGCTGAATATGCATTCATCGAATATCCCTTGGAATATTCCTTCTGCAATCTGCTGACCGTTGACGTTCCCTTGTATCACTCGAATGTATATTTGAAATATACATTTGCTATATACAAACCATAAAATGCATTTGACAGATATGCAGGATCTGTATCAAACATGCAAATGCAGTATACACATGAATCATATACAAAAGGTGTATACACACAACTTGTATGACTCGATGTACAATAGCGATATACACAGAGATTGTATATCGATCCTTTACCAAATCCACAACATACAAACCTGATATGCAAATGACAGATACACAAGAATTGACCCTCATATGCAAAAATGATATATACATCAATTGTCCCCAACAAACAAAAGTGATATACATAGGAATTGTATATCCGAACTGTTTCACCTTTGTACCTTCGAAACATGCATTTTTAACATGTTTTAACACCCGATCTGTTTAGCGATATATGCACATATACAAATGTGATATACACACAAATTATATGTTGCATACAAACACTGTATATCCATCAAATGTACATTTTGACAAAACTTGCGAAACTTCACAAATTTCACACGAAAAACACAGAGATCGAGCCGATCTATTTCTTGGGCAACTTTAACTCAGAATTTAACCTTCAAACCCTAGCACATGAGGATGCTAGGATAAATCATAGCATGCTACAAATTGATCCCAAAAACATGAAATGCATGAACATGAAAAACAAAAAGAAAACTAAACTATTGTACATGCCCATTCCACCGATTCAGAGAATCAACCAGTGGAATGGATGAATGATTCCATTTTGCCTACAAAATCAAAATCGACTACACAGATAGATGAAACAATGGGATCTTCTTTATTTCAATAACAGAAATGTATGCAAATATCATAGCCCACTGTGTCATAATACTCAATCTGATCTCCAAAACATAATGTCTCTGTTTCTCCTATGCAACTGTATCAAACTGTGAACTATACCCTTTCTAAACAAACTGATCTAGGACATAAATAACTACTCTTCTCGAGTAGTACAGACTTGATTCCCAGCGGCTGGGAGCTTCCAAGTGGCTGGGAGAAGACAACTAGCATAACAAACTATAACTGTCTTGCACACAAACCTAGATTAACTAAAACATAAGAATTGGTCACATGGACCTTATTACATCATACTATAATTAGACCTAATCTGTATTTAGAAGGGGTGTTCCTACACTAGATGTCTAGATTCCATGAAGAAACTAGTACCTTAGAGTTGGGCACCCGCTCTAGTGTTCCCGACTATTCTGCTTCTGAACCCTAAAAATAGGTATTCTGTGATTTGATATTTTACTCCTATCTGTAAGAGCTTTTTTCGTAATTCATCAATTTGTTGTTGTATTTGCATAATTAGGGTTTTAATGATCAATTGATCATAGGAGAAGGATAATTTGAGAATTAAATTCCCTAATCCAAGTTTCCCTAGATCTTTGAATGTTAAGTGGAAAGGCGGGTTTTAACATCTAAACAACAAAAGATTAACAAATCCAAATTTCCACCTAAACATTTTGGTGAACCCATGTTTTTGGACTTAAATTGCAACTTTCTAAGTGTTTTTCTTTAGATTTGGATTGATTTCATTCATTCATATAGTCATTTATTTTATTGCATTAATAAAAACTCAAAAAAATTGAAAAATTGGAAAAATACAAAAAATTTGCATTGTTGGGCTTACTAAATTGCATCAGTTCTTCCTAAATTTTCTTAATTCATGATTTTTGCATCAGATCTGATATAAAATACAGAAAAATCCAAAAATTTAGAAATTTACATTGCATTTTCATTAGTAATTTGCTAGGTTTTTGTGGAAATTTTGACAATTTAATATAACCTAGTAATTCCAAAATCTAGGGTTAGTAGGAAAAATCTTTTATCAGATTTTTCTACTGATTTTAGAGGCTCATTCAAATTTACATTTGTCTGTAGTCTTGCATTTTAGTGTGAATTTGTATTTAATTTTAAAATATTTGCAATTTTGCATAGAAAATTTCAACAAAAACTAGCAATTTTGATGCATTTTCATTAAATTTGCATGGGCATTTTGCATGTTTAAACTTGAAAATCATTTTCAGATCTGAGAGTAAGTCAACTTCATCATAAATTAGACCTTAAAATATTTGCATAGCATCTTGTCTCAAGATCTCAAACCTAGGGCTTCATAAACAATGATTTTCACTAAATTTGACCTTATCAACTCTCCAAACTTGCATTATAGGTGTGTTGTGAAGGATATTTTTACATTAATTTTCTATTATCAAGGTAATCATTTTTTCCCCTCATAAAAAGCTTCACAACGCCCTTTCATCGAGCTCTTGTAGGGAAAATTTTGCAAAAAAAACTACACATTTTGACCATTTTTTGCCCTAGGGTTTGACCTAGTTTGCACTCCAAGCATGTTGTGTTCGATATTTTGGGACCAACTGGTTGTTATTACTGATATTATTTGTTGTCCATCATCATTTTCCTCACAACACCCTTTTTTATGCTCTTTTGCATTGAATTTTGGTGAAAAAAGTGCCTATTTAGACATAGTTTCACTATATTTTGACTTGGCATTAACTTGAAATCACATCAAGAATGTGTTGAGAATGATACTTTGTTGTTTTGGACTGATATTAGACATATAACTTTCTATCCTTGATTGAAATCCTTACAACACCAATTGTGTCATTCATTGGCATTGAGTCATATCCTTCTCCTAGGATTTGTTTTCTCAGTTTGAGCGTTGTGTGTTGTATGCTTTTGTACAAGCTTTATGACACGCTATCCTAAAAACAATATCCCTTTGAGAAGAAGTAAAAGTTTAATGGGATCTAGTGCTGAAAATGACATTCCTACCTCTAATAATCCTTTGGACACCTTCTTTACAAAGGGAGAAACTCAAATGGTACATGATATCATACATCCTCCAATCACAATGGAAGAACAATTTTTGCATGATGTTGATAATACTATTGAGGCAACAAGATATGTATCTGATGAGTAAATAGAAAAATTGGATAAAGACCTAGCTGAATTTCAATCATTTATGGAAAATGAGAGAATAGCTGATGAAGTTGTCTCTACAATTCATAATATAAGAGAACTGATAAAAGAGGGACAAGAGGGTGTAAATGCAATTTGTGGTCTAGCGCATATTGTACAAACCAATATCATGCCTGTGACCGAATGTACACAAGTGATAAATAACACTTTATCACCATCTCATACTCAAGTTTCAGCACCTATATCGACTACGAGAATATCCACTTTTACATCAATGATCTTAACAACTAATGTGAATGCTTGTAGTAATGCTACCACAGGTATTGTAGTATCTAATGGCACTAATTACAAATTTGTGGGAATTAATTATCAGAATTTGGTTCCTAAAGGGACCTCCTCTATGAATAATTATTCTCAACCTCTTATCTATTCCACTCATTCCCAACCACCTATTACATACTCGCAACCATCTTCCACATATCAATATGGCCAACTACTGTTAATATACTCTCAACCTCCACATATTGTATTGCAAGCTCATTCACCTCTTCACTTCAGTTCTAATTCCTCACAACAAACCGCATCTCCAAATGATGCCATCCTAAACCAACTTTTATAGGGCATGACTACTTTACAACAAAAGGTAACAAACTTGACAAACTCTTCGCAGCCTAGCTTACCGACATACCATGCCTGTAATCTCGTTTCCTATGCAATCTTGAGAACCCCTATACATGAGAGGTTTGAGACTCCTCGTTTTGAAAAATTTGGTGGAAAAGGTGATCCTAATATTCATGTGGCAGCATTCACAGCTATGTGTAGCAATTTCTATTTTGAAGAAGATTTGTTAGCAAGACTTTTCCCATGATCTATCAAAGATACTACCTTACAATGGTTTTGCTCTTTACCTCCAAATTCAATACACTCCTTTTCATAGTTGATTGATCAATTTTAACAACATTTCCAAGAAAATATCACACCCCAATCACTCTAATTGACTTGGTTCAATGCAAATTAGGTTCGAAAGAAAAATTGACCGAATTCATTAATCGGTATCAAGGACTTTATGTACAAATTCAATATCAAATGAAAGATGAGGATGTTTAGAAGATATTTATTACAAATCTACAACCTAATATTTGTGATAAGATCCTCTTGATGAAGTATAACTCCTTTCAACATTTATGCACTACCCTTCATGATTATCAACTTTCATCTAGTCAGTATGAAAACCAAAACTCATCAGCTCAAGTTGGTCAATCCATGGGCAAATCATCACAAAACAATTTTAAGAGGAACAATAACAAGAAATTCATCAAGATTAATGGACTGAATATGAACAACTTCTTGAATGTTTTAGCTATCACTAATCCAAAGAAAGCATCATATCAACCAAGAAAGTTTACTCCGATATCTAAGTCCTATCATTCTATCATGAATCAAGCTATGAGTAGCAACATTCTAAATCTTCCCATGATCAAGCCTATTGATCCCAATAAACAAAAACCTTACTTCGATGCTAATGCATTTTGTCATTATCATTGGATGCAAGGACATGACACTGAATGATGTATGCATCTTAAACATGAGACACATGACCTTATTGATTCAAATATCATCCAGGTATTGGGTGTGAATGATAATGGAAATAATTTGGTTGATCCACCGAATCAAAATTTACAAATTTTCACTAATCCTTTTCCTAAGCATACTAAAAATAATATGGTGCAACAAGGTTTAATGGAAGTAGATGAGGACGATTACTTGGACTATGATAGTATTGTGCATATGATTGAAGTCAATAAGAAACAAGTGGATAATCTACCTCATCCATGAAGAAATAGAATTTACGCTGAGGTTCCTCCTTCGTTATCCTTATATGGATTGGGAGATAATCAAAATACATCAGAAAAGAAAGAACAATGACCGATAAAGATGAGTAAGATGCTACAGGATGATTCTTGTTACTGTTCTAGAAAGATTCAACAAGCAAAACTCACTAAAAATTAGAAATAATAGTGGATCTCCCCCTCATAAGCAACAAAAAGTCTCATTTAAACAAGGAATTAAGGAACAAACATCATATGATAACAAAAAAGACTTTCATAAGAACCACTCAAATTTTGCATTAAACATGATCGAACACCTCTCCAAGAGGTTTGTGAGCTCCAACATATAATATGAGGGTCCTACAAGTAAGTATTTCTATCCCTTTTATCTCTCTCGTGATGTGCTTCCCCCATGATGTGTTATGTCTTGTTTAGGCCTCCTAGAATGATCTCAGATTCTCCCACAAGGTTTGGGATACCAGAAGACTGCCTCTGTTGTGACCTTCTATTTGTATCATCATTCTTCTATATTGTCTCTCTCTAATTTCATTATTGTGTGTTGTGTCTTATGTACATAGCATTGTGGTTGGTGACCTAGGGGCACCCTCCTACATAACTATCTCTAAGACACTTGTTTCTCCTCTCTTATTTATTGTTTCCCTTCCTCTAGTGTTTCCATCTAATAGGTGGATGATGACAAACATTTATACTAATGCGAACCTAGTGTCCCTTTCGAGAGTAGTAAAAAAATGGACTTAGTTCCTAATATGACGATGGGGTTGTATATCTTATCCAACCCTTGGCTAGTGGAAGCACTCGTGCTTTCCACGTAGTGAATTTGATGATGTTTCTATTGCATTTACAAACCTTAACAATACTATTGCTCTATGCACCTTTGTTTGTCTTTGAATCTAGTCTTGGTAGTACTTGATTTAGAGAGATTTGTGATATAGCCCCATGGTTATCCTCAAACTCTGAATTCATTGTATAACCTTGGCTCTTTGTGTGGTTAATCATAAGCATTGATATTGTTATTTATCATGATGTTATAGACACTAACATATTTCTTGCAAGGATGTGTTTGTGGGAACATTTGGTGATCATAAAGTACATGTCACCTCCGGGAGGCATGGGCTTTGTGAAATTTAGTATTCCCTTTTGTGTTTTCTTCCTACTTTAACATGCTTGATATCAACAACTAATATCAACCACCTTAAGGTGGGGGCATATATAAGGTAAGCTGTCTGTTATAGATGTTAGCAATGTGTTTGACATCAGATGCAAAGACTTGTGTCCCAGAGTAGTGCATCTTGCTACCTAAGTTTGTTTGTAATCAATCAATCAATCATGTAAGCTCTCTGTGAAGGCAGGATATCGTGTATATCCTTTTTCTTAAGCCATATGTGGAGGCGGGGAGGGTGTATTTCTCAGAGTAGATTGCATAATCCTGTCATTTTCAAAAGTCCTCTACGGAGGTGGGGAGTAGTTCTATGACTAACTCAACCCTTAAGTGTGTCTTTGGTGATTGTTGTGGTGAAGCACAATTGTCAGTGTGTACTTGTGATGTACTTGAGATGGAGTTGGACCTAGAAATAGGTACAGTCCATTGGCTGTCTGCCATGTTTTCTCCATGTCTTCAAGTGTGTGTGTTTTGGCATGCTTGTTTTGTGTGGCGTATTTGTTTTCCCATATGCAATGACCAATGCCCTCGAGTAGTGCTTCCTACATTTTGGGAGGTTTTGCATATCTTGTGTGTGTGTTACCCTATATATACTGAGACTTGTGCCCTATGGTAGTGCATCATGTATTATGGGAGGATTGTATATTTTCCCGTACTTGCATTTGCATTTCATATATATGACAAAAATAAAAGAAAAGATATCATTTCTGTCTTCCATGCATTAATGTGTCTTCCATGCATTAATATGTCTTCTATGCATTAATTGTCTGCTTCGTGTTCTGCATGACTATAACTATTTTCTCTGTGTTTTGTGTGTCTATTACTATTTTCTATGTGATAGGCGTGTCTTCTCCATGCTTGGTATGTTTTTTGTGTTTGTGACCTTACTTTAATGCATGTATTGGCCTTGCCTTTATACATACATTAAAGTGGGGGCTAAATGTAATGTCATAAAATGTCCCCTTCGGGGCTTTTCCCTCATAAGGTTTAGCTCCCAGGTCTTTAATATACATTTAGGACATCTTAGTTCATATTTTGGCATCCCGATGGAATGAGACATGGGTTTCATGGCAAATTGGACCTAGGTGGACCCCTTGAGCTATACCTACCCAAAATAGGGGAGGACTTAGGCACCCATGCCCTAGTCCTGCCCTATTTTGGGGCAGCCCCAATTTTCAGGTGTCAGTTTGTGACCATTATTAGGTCCCTTTGCCGACACGGTAAGTTTGAATTTTAGAAATCTTGGCGGGAGTGTTTGTAGTTGCATATATAAGCATGCTTAGGTATTCATTTGTAAACTAGATGATCATTGGGAACTTTAGGCATTCTTAATGTGATTGAAGGCTTTCATTGTGTTGCAAGAGTAGACTTGTGTGTTTTATGTGTTGATATTTGTAGATTTGAGCATCAATTTCCTCATGGCATGAAGAGCATCTTCCTCCCATGAGAGATTCACTACAAGGTGACATTATATTATGTTTTCATCATTGATTCCTTTGGTTTTTTCCTCTACCTCACAAGGGCACACACTCTTCATCTGACAATGGTGTTTAGCGACTTAAGTGTCCTTCGAGGCTTGACTGAGGCAAGCCTCTAAACACCACAACCCCCAAACCAAGTCTTGTGATTGTAGGTTATAGGTGTCGCATTTGGAAAAAGTGGAGTTGTAGGCATCAAGGATTGGTAGGCATCAAGGATTCAAGATCTGAAGAAAGACTAGACACAGAAGCACTTCCAGGACTTGGGCACTTGCTCTAGTGTCCTCTATAGATAGATCTAAGAAAATAGAAGTTACAGGCCTGATCAATGTCAGGAGGTCTAGATTATGTGAAGAAACTAGTACCTTGGACTTGGATGCTGGCTCCAGTGTCCCTGACTATTATGCTTTGGAACCTCAAAAATAGGTATCTTGTGATTTGATATTTTACTCCTGTTTGCAAGAGATTTTTTCATAATTCATCAATTTGTTGTCGTATTTGCATAATTAGGGTTTTAATGATCAGTTGAGCATAGGAGAAGGAAAAATTGACAATTAAATTCCCTAATCCAAGTTTCCCTACATTTGTAAGCAACCTAGGGTATGATAGTGCTCGCCACTTGACCCTAGATCCTTGAATGTTAAGTGGAAAGGCAAGTTTTAACATTTAAACAACAAAAGATTAACAAATCCAATTTTCCCCTAAACACTAAAACAAGACATTTTTGGTTGTAGTCCATTCCTTATGCTTTGGTGGATGGTGTTCTCTTTAAGAGAAATCTAGATGGAGTCTTGCTGAGATGCATTGAAGAAGCTCAAGTGGACATATTGCTTAGTGAGTTTCATGCTGATCTAGCTAGAGCCCACTTCTTTGCAAGAGCTACAACAATGAAAATAATTGGGTATGTTACTTTTGGCCCACATTATCCAATGATGCCCATGTGTGGGTAAGAAAATGCAAAGAGTGTGCTCTCTTTGCTGGAAAGAAAAGGTTAGAAACTCTTCCACTTCATCCTATTTAGGAAGATCAACCTTTCTCACAGTGGGGATTGGATTTCATTGGCATGATCAACCCTACATCCAATGCGAGTCACAAATGGGTTTTAACTGCAACAGACTATTTCACCAGGTGGGTTGAAGCAGTCCCACTCAAAGAGGCTACATAATCAACAATCATGGATTTCTTAGAAGAAATCATGACAAGGTTTGGATCTCCTCACACTATCATTTCTGATAATGTAGGAGCTTTCATTTGTTTCAGGATAATTGATTGGGTTTTGAAGTATAATGTGTTCTTGAAGACTTCATCTAACTATTGCCCCTAAGGTAATGGGTTAGCTAAATTAATGAATAAGAACCTAATCAAAATTATTAAGAGGACCATGGAAACAAACCAGAGGCAGTGGCATAATAAGATTAGATTGGCTCTTTGGACTGATAGGATCACCTATAAAAAGGGCAATTGGTAACTACCCTTTTGTGCTTGTGTATGGAAGAGAGGCTAGATTGCCTTTATCTTTGGAGATTCCTTCATTAGAATTAGCCCAACCGTTGGGTTTGGAAGGTGAGGATGTTATATTTGTAAGGATAGCTAAATTAACTAAATTAGATGAACTGAGGTAGTTAGCCATGGCTACCTTGGAAGAACACCAAAAATTGACCAAGAGATATTTTGACAGGAAGGCCAAGGATCAGATTTTCAAGGAAGGAGATCTTGTTCTCAAATGGGACACTGATAGAGCCAAACCTAGAGGCCATACTAAATTTGATGCAATCTAGAGTGGCCCATATATCATCACTAGCTACAAGCAAATCGATGCTTTCAATCTTTCAAAACTGGATGGTGAAGTTCTATTGATCATAGTGAATGGGATCCATCTCAAACCTTACTTCTAAGGTTGGTATAAGATTTTGTATATACTATTTTGTTTTGTTTCTACTTTAGTTTCTTCCTTTTCCCTAAGTATTGTTGCACAGGGTACACTCTCATTAGGAGAATACAGGCCTTGTTTCCCTTTTTGGTGTTGTTTTGAAGGTATGGTTTTAGTTGTTTTCAGCCTACTATAATCCCTATTGACTCAATGCCCAATGGATGTTTAAGGCCACTAGTTTATTTGTTTAACAAGAAAACATCCCTGAGAGGTCACCAAAATGTTGACCTATTTTTACCCTTCCCAGAAAAATAGCCCATCTTGAAAATGTTGAAAATCTTGTTGAAATTCCTTAATTGCCTAGTATTGTTCAGTTTTATAGGGCATTTCCCTTGTAAAAAAAATTCAAAATTCCCTAAAGGAAGTCTCTTGAAAAAACCCCCAAAAAACCAAAAAAATCAAGACTTTTGCCTTAGTTTTTCTGCCTTAGTCAACAAATTATTAGGTTCGTGAACCTATTGGTTCGTCAATAGGAGGACCGTTGACAAGGCTGGAGGGAATAATTGCAAAAAATAAACTAAGGCAAAGAAGGAGGACAAAATGGCTTTATCGGGAAGTTGGGAAAAACTTGAACTTATCCAATGGTTTGGTTTTTCGTAGGTTCACTGATAAGACAAATCACTGACAGGGTGAGGAAAGGTCAAAGGCGAGAGACTTCAAAATAGCTAAGGAAGGATGGTTTAGAAAAGAAAACTATTGCTGATCAAGGGAGAATTAGGGATGAAAAGATGACTCAAAAATTAGCTAAGGGAAAAGAAACCAGATGGCCTCTATTGGTGAATCGACTAATTTTATAACTCCCAAAACAATTCTAAAATTATTAAAATACCGACAGGGTGATTCATCAGTGAAAATGAAAGACAAAAGGCTGTAGGTGAAGGTAAAGCAAGGTTCAAAAGTGACAGATTTTTTTGACAAAAGCTTGGTTCATAAAGATAAGGTTTTGTTGATAATGAGCAAAAAGGACTAAGGCAAGAGCTAGTTCAAAAAAGGTGAACTTTGCCGATAAAGAAGAAAAAAAGCAAAAGGCAGAAAAGTTCGCAAAGGTTGAAATTTGCCGACAAGGCAAAAGAGACATGAAAGTATAAAATAAAGGGAAGAAAGAGAAGATGGAATAGTTTGCAAAGGCCAAGTTTTGCCAACCAAAGATAAAAGAAAAGACATAACAAGTTTGAAAAATGGAGATTTTGCTAACAAAGAGGAAAAAAGCATAAAAATGGCTAAGGCAAGGAAAAAAGGGAGCCTCTAGTAGTGAATCAGTAAGAAGAAAAACTTACCAAAAAGTTCAAGAATTCCCAAAATTGCTATTAAAGGGACCCACATAAATATCACAAAGGTTCGAATAGAAAACTAAAGCTATTAAAGGGACCATTTTACCCACAAAGAAAGCATACAAATCTCAAATAAATTTAGTGTAAACTTATAGAGAGGCAACATAACAGTTTGTATTAATCATGAAGGCTAGAAAGCCATTACAAAAGAGAGGTAATGTCATAGAAATTAGACATAGAATAACTAGCTACATTCATGGATGAACAATAAACCAAAGACAACAAAGGCTCAGAATTGAGCACAATGTATAACATCTAGTTAGTTCATGTAGGTATGTTACAAGGTCCATGGCAACAACTATCTAACCTATATAATAACCCAGATGAACAACTAAAAGAATTACATCTTGTTTACCTGTATATATATCATTCATAATCCACTCTACAATAGTAGCTGCTGAAAAATTTGTCCACTCACCATGCACATGGCCACGCCGCATTTATTTTTTCCCTAGAAATGCTGTTAGGTGAGGGATGATGGCCATGCTTCTTAAAGTCTGTAGAACTACAGAGGAGATTGATTGCATGCATATGTATGGCCACATTGAATAAGGGAGTCTTGGAATCCATCCTGGGTACATGAAAATTATCTATTTTATTTCTTATTTGTACAGAGGCATTGAAGAATTGCATTGTTTCAGCTACCTACAATCGACTTTGGCATACAAACTTTGAATGTTGGATACCTTCACCCTGACATAATGGTGCAGTTTTAGTGATGTTGCAAGATTTTACAACACTTTAAGTATTATACCTTAGAATCTATCATGGTGTCTTAGAGGAATTTGAATTCCTATGCAATTTCCCCTATTGGCTTAAATGGTGAGATATCTTATGCAGAACTCTATGCCTTTGATTTTCCTTTGGTTAGCATTTTCTCTCTTTTCAGAATCATCAGGCTCAACTTTTTCCTTATTGGAAAAAAATACATTCTTGTGAACTTTTATCCTTTGTCTCCTTTTCTCCTTATTGACAATTCTTACATTTCATGAACTTGTCAGCAAGTCACCTTTTCTTCTTTGTATTATCGACAATGTCTTGTCCTTGAGAACTGGGCTCATAGTAGCCTTATTGGTAAATTCTTGAAATATTGAACTACCCTTGAGTTCTCCTTTTACCCAACCTATCAAAATGGCTACCTTTTCCTCTTCGTCTTTTTTCCTTATCGACAAAACTTCACTTTTCAAAACTAGGCAAACCTTTTCTCTTCACTATCATTTTCACCTTATCGGTGATTTTAAGGGATTGTGAACTAGGCTTTCTCTCTTTTTTTTTCTTTTAAGTCTTCTATCTTCACTCTTTTTGGCCTTGTTAGTAAATCCACCTTATGCAAATCTACCTGCACCTTGGACTTTTACCCTCGATCGGTAAAAATCCATTCTTACAAACTGAGCTCGGCCACTTCTTTTGCCTTATTAGTGAATTAGCCCTTCTTCAAACTTGTTAGCAAGTTCTTACTTTCTCCAATTCCTGGACTGGCTGGCTTGCAACACTTTTTTACCTTATTGATGAATTTTGAATTTTATGAACCTCACTTGCCTTAGTAGCCCTTTACTTCCCTTTGACTTTTACTTCATTTGACAAATCTTCTTTTATGAACATGGCCTTCTATTAGCAAAAGTCCACATTTTTGAACCATTGAGCCTTCACCACTTTCATTTGAGCTCCTATCACCTTATCTATGAATCCTCAAAAACTCAAACTATTTAGGGAGTTTGACATTTTACTGATTCATCAATAATGACCTTTTCCACACTTTGCATTAGTTAAATTTTTGTCTCTTTTCTCTTTGATGAAGATTCCATTTTGCCACTTGGTCAATGAAATGTCCATTGGAAAAATCATCAATCGGTAAATTATGAAGTTCGCGAACCAACAACTTTGCCGATAAAGGCAAACTTTTGTCTCCTTTTCCCTTTGCTCTATATTATTTTTGCCTTAGCCGATTCACCCTTTAGTTGACAAATTGGTGATTTGGCTAACTTTCAAACTTGCGAACCAAAGGTTCACCAAATTGAAAATCCGTTGACTAAGCAAGGAAATGACAAAAAACTTGGAATTTTTTTGGGATTTTATTTGGGTTTTTTGCTAAGGGAAACTTCTTCCATTTCAGGTAGCTCAGATTGGATATTTTTGATGGAAGAAGGGATTTTTTAGGTTATTTTAACCTAGGCAAATATAAGACAACATTTTGGTGACTATGCAGGGGTGTTTGCCAGTTAAACAAAAGGATCTAGCTACCCTATACAATCTATTGGGCACAAGGTCAAAAGAAAATGTATCTGCATGACCAAACAAAACTAAAAATGCCTCTAGAAAACATAAAACACAACAAGGAAAACAATCTCCTAATGAGGAATTTGCTTGTGCAAAAGCACTTAGAGGAAAGGAAACCTAAAATAGAAAATAGATCTCCTCTAAATATTTGGAGAATCCAAAACCAAACTCAGAAGTATGGTTTGAGATGAATCCCATTCACTGGGATCATAAGTGTTTCACCAGTTAGCTTGGAGAGTTGAAAAGCATTGCCTTGCTTGCAACTGGTGATAATGTAAGGGTCACTCCATAAGGCATCAAATTTGGAATGCCTCCCAACCTTAGCTCTGTCTTCATCCCATTTCAAAACCAAATGTCCCTCTTGGAAGACTCTATCAACTACTTTTTCAAAGGTCCTTTTGACTTGATCTTGGTGGGATTTAAGGGTTTTCATAGTAGCATCCCTCTTTTCTTTGAGCTCCATCAACTCAACAAACTTGACTGTCATGGCATCATTTTCCAATAGCTTCATCTATTGGGCCAGCTCAAGGGAAGGCAACTTGGTGCAGGAGCACCAAGGCTCAATGCAGCCTGTACATAGCCTTTTTGATTTGTCAATTTTGAGTTTGCAGCATGTGATTTTGTCTTTGGAGTTTTTTGAGTTATCTAAAAATGCATCGGTGGGAGAAGCACTTTACTTGTGATCGGCCTTTTAGCCAAGTGAAATTCAAGTTAATGAATGTATGTTTGAAGGTGTTTGGCATTTGTTCAACGGTTGAACCGCGCCGTTGATCCTCTTCGTTGAACCCCGTGGTTGAACCTTGCCGTTGAACCTCAACATTGAACCCTGCAGTTGAACCTCGCGCCAAGGTTCAATGGTTCATTGGAATCATTGGTCACTTTGTTGATCAATTGAACCCCGCAGTTGAACCTCGCAGTTGAACCTCGCATTTGAACCTCGCGCCAAGGTTCAATGGTTCAACAGGTTCATGCATATAGGATGGTGAATTTGGAATCATTGGTCATTTTGTTCAAACGGTTGAACCACACCGTTGAACCTCTTCGTTGAACCTTGCGATTGAACCTCGCTATTGAAGTTCAATGGTTCAACAGTTCATCATAGTGGGTATTGGCATGAGAAACATGATCGGTGAGCCAATAGAAAGCTACACCGATGGTTAAGGTCTAGACGATAATTCTTATATTGGCGTATGAAGTATGTATCGGGGTGACAAGGAGATCGGCGTAGGATGCAAGGTGTTCGCCGATGGAGGTAGGTCGGACCGATCGGGGTGATGAACCTCAAGGTCTCACCGATGGGGATGTGCAATTTAAGCTTTTCGGTGAGAGATGTGTATCGGCCAATGAAGTTTTAGACTTGCCGACAGTATATGGTGTTACAGATAGGAAAGAATATGTCAGAGAGACATCAGGGTAAGTCTAGCCGCCAGTCAAGAAAATGCAGAATTAAACCGGCAATTAGAATACGAACCGTCTGGTAACTGAACCATCATGTAATGAACATGAGCAAATATAAATGATATAGCATTCTTTCTGTAGAGAGTTCAACAGAAGAATCGAAGAAGGGAATTTTGATGTGAGAAGCATTTTTGATGTAAGAACAGTTTTTGAATAAAAATCAAATACAGCAGTTCGATCAATCTGTGTATTTCTATTCTATTTTTAGTTTGTTATTCTGAAGTAGATTAGTCATTTCTTTTTCTGCAATTTTGTTTTCTTTTGCAAACCATGACTTTGCATTGATGTTCCTCGAGTTCCTCTGTACAGTATGGAGGTCATCAAGCAGAGCCATGCCTTTTGTTTGTTTTTCTTTTGTGGGGTGGTCGGATTGTCAACTAGAGGCAATGCATGCTTGTTCTAGGTGAGCTCAGTAAGGAGTCCGGCTAGATAGACAAGTAGGAAAACAGACTTGCAGTGGTGGGAAATAGAGAGAAAGAAAGTGAGCATCAAGCAGTCCAGACCCTTGAACAGAGTGAGAAGGGTGGGCAACGGGCTCAGAAAGTTATGTGCCATTAAGGCAGTATCTTGGAAGCAGTGAGGACAAGGTATGTGTCCCACACCAAGTAGGGAGATAGAGTTTTTCCATCTCTGCAAAGAGTTGAGGAATTTAGCTGACATTTTTGTGTAGAAAGATGTTTGTTAGCACTTTGAATTGGTAGGGAGGCTAGAGTTGTCAAATAGTCTTGTACACCTACAGGATGCAGAGTAGGCAGTCTAGAGTCCTCCCTATCAAATTGGTATCAGAGCAGTAAGATTTGGGTTATTCCTAGCTAGGAATAGAAGAGTTGTATGTCATCACCGAGTTCAAGTGAGTCTGTAAGTTCATCCAAGAAAATGGTGACTAATGTAGAGTTAGCAAAGAAGATTGAGGATCAAGAAGAGGAGAATAGACTCCTACAAGAAAGACTAGCAGAAATGGAAAGTAGACTGGGTATAATGATGGAGAAGACTGAAGAAGTCAGGCAAAAAGTAAATAAGGAGAAAGGTGTGTCTGTAGAAGATGAAGAGCCCACACCTGATTCTAAGTTGGAAGAACCATTCTTGAAAGCTTTGAAAGCAATGAGTGGTAAAACATTGGAAGGAGTACCACTTTTCAGTGGGAAAATGGACCCAGATTTGGTCATGGAATGGATAGAAGGCCTTGAAAATCACTTTGAATGTGATGGTGTAAGCGAGGCACAGAAAGTAAAGGTGGCCAAATCCAGACTCAGGGGAGCTGCCTTAACTTGGTGGAAATTTGTGCAGACTGAAAGAGCAAAAGAAGATAAGAAACCCATAGCTACTTGGAAGGGAATGGTAGCTAAAATCAAAGAAGCATATATGCCAGAAGATTATGAAATACAGCTGCACAGGAAGAGACAGAATCTGAGACAAAAGGAATTAGATGTCAGTGCATACACTAAAGAATTCCAAAAGCTATGCTTAAGGTCCAAAGTAATGGAGGATGAAAGCATAAAGGTAGCAAGGTACCTTAATGGTCTGAAGTGGAATATACAAGAAGAAATTAGTTTGTTGTGTCCTACAACAGTACAAAAATGCTATCAGTTGGCACTGAAAGTGGAGGAAAAGAATAAGAGGAAACAAGACTCAAATAGCAGAGGAAGAGGAAGAGGCAGAGATAACAGAGGACACAGAGGAGGTTTTGGTGGAAGGAATGCTGACAATAGATCCCAAGTAGAATCCAAATTCACAGAGCAGAGTGGGGAGTCGAGTGGTAGAGGAAACCACAGAGGAAGAGGATCTAACAGAGGAAGGTCAGGAGGATCAGGCAGAGGATCCTATTTCACCAACATGAAGTGGTACAACTGTGGCAATCTAGGTCATCTAGCATATAGGTGTCCAGAAAAGGCCACATCCTCTTCTCAAGGAGGTGATAAGAGAAATCACTATGTCCAAGATAATGCATCCAACAGCCAGTCACCTGAGGTCAGTCTGAACTCAGAAGATGGAGAGAACCTGATGATAAAGAGAACCTTGATGAAGGAACCAGTAAAGTCTGAACCAAGCCAGAGGAGAGCACTATTCAGAATCAAGTGCTAGATTTTTAATAAGGTATGTAAAATTATCATAGACTCAGGATCTACTGATAATATTATTTCTGATGAAGCAGTTAAGAAACTGAATTTGAAAAGAATTACTCATGCAAACCCATATAGAGTCACATGGTTGAATAAGGGTCAACATGTGGTAGTAAATGAACAAAGTTAGGTAGAGTTTAGTATAGGTGGCTATAAGGATAAGGTATTATGTGATATACTACCCATGGATGCATGCCATCTCTTATTGGGCAGACCATGGCAGTATGACCGAAGGGCAGTACATGATGGTGAGAAGAATGCCTATTCTTTTCAGAAGGATGGTGTCACCTATAAGATTCACTCATTAGAGGATGAAGATGTAGTTCAGACAAAGAGTCCTAATATCTTGGTTGTGAGCGGAAAAGAGTTTTTGAGTACTCTTAAGGAGGACGGTATTGGTTATGCCATCATAGTAAAACCAAAAGAAGGACAGTAGGATAAGGAGACGGAGATTCCCAAAGAGGTGCAGCCTATACTAGAGAAGTATAAAGGCATAATCAGTGATGGTACACCAGCCACATTGCCTCCATAGAGAGCAATAAGCCATCAAATAGACTTGATTCCAGGAGCATCTTTGCCAAATAAGGCACCTTACAAGATGACTCCAGATCAGCACAAAGAGATTTCCAGGCAAGTGCAGGAGTTGCTAGATCAAGGATTGATCAGGAAGAGTATTAGTCCTTGTGCAGCGCCCATAGTGTTGGTACCCAAGAAAGGAGGATCATGGAGATTATGCACAGATGCCAGATCCATAAACAAGATAACTATAAGGTATAGATTCCCAATTCCCAGAATTGAAGATCTCATGGACTGTATTGGAAAAGCAAAGTATTTCACCAAGATAGACCTGAAGAGTGGTTACCACCAAATAAGAATCAAGGAAGGTGACGAGTGGAAGACAGCCTTCAAGACCACAGAAGGACTGTAGGAATGGCTTGTTATGCCATTCGGTCTATCAAATGCACCCAGTACCTTTATGAGACTCATGAATGAAGTCCTAAAGGATTACATTGGTAAATTTGTTGTTATTTTTCTAGATGATATTCTAATTTTTAGTCAGACCAAGGAAGAACATCTAGAACATGTAAATACTGTTTTGCAAAAATTACATGATGAACAACTAACCATCAATCTAGAGAAGTGTGAATTCATGAAGCAGGAATTGGTATACCTTGGTTTTGTGGTGTCCCAGGGAGAATTGAAGATTGACAAGTCCAAAGTAGAAGCCATATTGAGCTGGCCTACTCCCAGAGCAGCCACAGAGGTGAGAAGTTTCCATGGCTTAGCCCAGTTTTACAGAAAGTTTATTAGAAATTTCAATGGAATATGTGCACCCATGTTGGATACAATTAAGGGTGGAATGAAAGCAAAACTCAGATGGACACCAGCTACAGATAGAAGTTTTGAAAGGTTGAAGAAAGAGGTAGCAACCCAACCTGTTTTGTTGTTTCCCAGTTTTGATAAGCTATTCACTATTGAATGTGATGCAAGTAATATAGCTGTAGGAGCAGTGCTAAACTAGGAAAACAGACCTGTAGCCTTTTTCAGTGAGAGGCTGAATGAAGCAAAGAGTAAGTACTCTTCGTATGACTTAGAGTTGTATGCTCTAGTCCAAGCATTGAGGAAGTGGAGACATTATCTCCTGCCTAAAGAATTTGTTGTCTACACAAATAACCAAGCTCTGAGTTTTCTAAACTCACAGGATAAGTTAAGTAGCAGGCATATCAAATGGATGGAGTACCTGCAATCTTATACCTTTACAATTAAGCATAAGAAGGGGTAGCTGAACAGAGTTGCAGATGCTTTGAGCAAAAGATTGCTCACAGTGCAGGAAGTGCAATTGAAGAGCATTGGAGTTGAAGACTTCAAGAATCTCTATAAAGATGATGAAGATTTTGCTGAGGCATACAAGGTATGTCAAGATTTTGAGAATCACTTTCACAGTGAGTTTGCAGATTTCACCTTACAGCAGGGATTGCTATTCAAAGGTGGACAATTATGTGTGCCAAGAGGATCTATGAGAGAAAATCTCATACAGGAGAAGCACAATGGCAGTCTGAGTGGCCATTTTGGTCTGAACAAAACACTGGAGCTAGTCCAAAGGTTCTATTATTGGCCAAGGATGCACAGAGACATCAAAAGGTATGTAGAGTAGTGTATCGTAAGTTAGAAGGCCTAGGGAACCATTTCAAATGCAGGACTGTACCAACCCTTACCCATTCCTTCCAGGCCATGGGAATGTGTAAGCATGGACTTTGTAGTTGGTGTGCCTAAGACTAAGACTAGTTATGATAGCATATATGTAGTTGTGGACAGGTTTAGCAAGATGAGTCATTTCATTCCCTATAAAGTGACTCATGATGCCAGTCATATAGCACATTTGTTTTTAAAAGAAGTGATCAGAATTCATGGACTACCAGCAAGTATTGTGTCTGACAGAAATGGTAAATTCATGGGGCATTTCTAGAAAACATTGTGGCAGAGATTGGGAACAAATTTGTCTTTTAGTTCAGCATATCACCCACAGACAGATGGTCAGACAGAGGTGGTAAACAGGACATTAGGCAACCTGTTAAGGTGTATAACCAAAGAATATGGACAAAATTGGGATCTTGTCATTCATCAGGCAGAATTTGCCTATAATGATAGTGTGAATAGGACTACTGGTAAGAGTCCATTCGAAATAGTCTATGGAATGCATCCCAAAGGTGTATGTGAGCTCGGGAATATGGGAAACATGGAGAACAAAAGTGGACATGTAGAGAATTTTGCACAATCCATGAAAGAAGTGCATGAGCAGGTGAAGAAAACTTTAACAGAGAACACACAGAAGATCAATGACAGAGTAGATGCCCATAGAAGGGATATTCAGTTTGAGGTTGGTGATTTGGTTATGGTGCACTTGAACAAAGCCAGAATGCAGAAAGGAATGCCAACCAAACTGTAGATGAGGAGAATTGGTCCTTGCAGAATTCTGAACAAGTATGGAAATAATGCCTACAAAATTGAATTGCCAGAAGACTTGGCAATCTCACCAGTGTTTAATGTCCAAGACTTGGTGCAATACAGGGGTCCTCAGTCAACAGCAAATGGATCCATTTCAGAGAAGGAACAGACAGTCAGAGATGTGACTTTGCCACTAAAACCCAAACTACAGGCAGAGAGAATACTAGATTCAAGAGTATAGAAGCAAACCAAACATGGTGTCTACATGGAGCATTTGGTCAAATGGAAGTAGTTGCCTGAAGCAGAAGCTACCTAGGTTGCAGAGTCAGAATTCAAAAAGAGGGGCATTGATTTTGCCTCATTGTCACCGGAGGTGACCTAGCTTCTTTCCGCATAGGGGGAGTATGGTGCAGGAGCACCAAGGCTCAATGCAGCCTGTACATAGCCTTTTTGGTTTGTCAATTTTGAGTTTGCAGCATGTGATTTTGTCTTTGGAGTTTTTTGAGTTTTCTGAAAATGCATCGGTGGGAGAAGCACTTTACTTGTGATTGGCCTTTTAGCCAAGTGAAATTCAAGTTAATGAATGTATGTTTGAAGGTGTTCGGCATTTGTTCAACGGTTGAACCGCGCCGTTGAACCTCTTCGTTGAACCCTGTGGTTGAACCTTGCCATTGAACCTCAACGTTGAACCCTGCGGTTGAACCTCGCGCCAAGGTTCAATGGTTCATTGGAATCGTTGGTCACTTTGTTGATCGGTTGAACCCCGCAGTTGAACCTCGCAGTTGAACCTCACGCCAAGGTTCAATGGTTCAACGGGTTCATGCATATAGGATGGTGAAGTTGGAATCACTGGTCATTTTGTTCAAACGGTTGAACCGTGCCGTTGAACCTCTTCGTTGAACCTTGCGATTGAACCATGCTATTGAAGTTCAATGGTTCAACAATTCATCATAGTGGGTATCGGCATGAGAAGCATGATCGGTGAGCGAATAGAAAGCTACACCGATGGTTAAGGTCTACCCGATAATTCTTATATTGGCGTATGAAGTATGTATCGGGGTGACAAAGGAGATCGGCGTAGGATGCAAGGTGTTCGCCGATGGAGGTAGGTCGAACCGATCAGGGTGATGAACCTCAAGGTCTCACCAATGGGGATGTGCAATTTAAGCTTTTCGGTGAGAGATGTGTATCGGCCAATGAAGTTTTAGACTTGCCAACAGTATATGGTCTTACCGATAGGAAAGAATATGTCGGAGAGACATCAGGGTAAGTCTGGCCGCCAGTCAAGAAAATGCAGAATTAAACTAGCAGTTAGAATATGAACCATCTAGTAACTGAACCGTCCTGTAATGGACATGAGCAAATATAAATGATATAGCATTCTTTCTGTAGAGAGTTCAGCAGAAGAATCGAAGAAGGGAATTTTGATGTGAGAAGCATTTTTGATGTAAGAACAGTTTTTGAATAAAAATCAAATACAGCAGTTCGATCAATCTGTGTATTTCTATTCTATTTTTAGTTTGTTATTTTGAAGTAGATTAGTCATTTCTTTTTCTACAATTTTGTTTTCTTTTGCAAACCATGACTCTGCATTGATGTTCCTCGAGTTCCTCTGTACAGTATGGAGGTCATCAAGCAGAGCCATGCCTTTTGTTTGTTTTTCTTTTGTGGGGTGGTCAGATTGTCGACTAGGGGCAATGCATGCTTGTTCTAGGCGAGCTCAGTATGGAGTCCGACTAGATACAGAAGTAGGAAAATAGACTTGCAGGGGTGGGAAATAGAGAGAAAGAAAGTGAGCATCAAGCAGTCTAGACCCTTGAACGGAGTGAGAAGGGTGGGCAACGGGCTCAGAAAGTTACGTGCCATTAAGGCAGTATCTTGGAAGCAGTGAGGACAAGGTATGTGTCCCACACCAAGTAGAGAGATAGAGTTTTTCTATCTCTGCAAAGAGTTGAGGAATTTAGCTAACATTTTTGTGTAGAAAGATGTCTGTTAGCACTTTGAATTGGTAGGGAGGCTAGAGTTGTCAAATAGTCTTGTACACCTACAGGATGCAGAGCAGGTAGTCTAGAGTCCTCCCTATCACAACTCCAATGAAAATGGAAGCCTTTCTTCTTTTCCATATACTAGCATGAAGGGTGAATTGCCAATCACCCTTTTAGGGGTAATTCTATCTACCCAAAGAGCTATCTTCAACTTGGAATGCCAATTTCTTTGATTATCATCCACTATTCTTTTGATGATTTTGATCAAATTTTTATTCATGAACTCAACCAAGCCATTCCCTTAGGGGTAGTAATTGGATGATGTCTTTAGATAAATCCCATAGTTTAGTGCCCATTCACTGATATTTGTGCCTACAAAGGCCTTGGTGTTGTCAAAAATAATGGTGAATGGAACACCAAATCTGGTAACTATCCCCTCAAGGAAGTCTAAAATAGAGGCCTTTATAACATCCTTCAATGTAACTGCCTCTTTCCACCTAGTAAAATAATTAGTGGCTGCTAAAATCCACTTGTGGCTAGTACTAGAAGGTGGAGTAATCATCCCAAATGAAGTCCAAACCCCATTAAGCAAATTGCTGATCAGTATGAATTGGTTGAAGGTGAAGAGAAATTGACCTTTGTTTTTCTACAAAGAATGCACATTCTTTGTAACTCCTTATCCATCTATGGGCATCTTTGAATAAATTGGGCCAATAATAACCAACCCTCGTGATTTTGATAGTAGTTGTTCTTGGAGAATAATGGTCAATAACATGGCCATTACAAAATTCTTGTAACACCTTAGAAGTCTGATCTTGTGTAATACATCTAATAAGAACTCCATTGACATCTTTTCTAAACAAGACAGCATCAACAAGAACATAAGGAATGGACTTGAGTTTGAAATACCTTCTTTTTGCTTGATCTAGTCCATCTATGCATCTACCTAATTGTAGAAATGTGACCATGTCATGATACCAATCAGTGGGAGTGTGGGAATCAACTAGTGATGCTTGCCATTGGGCACATATAACATCATTTATGACCTCAAAACCTGTGGCCATCTACTTACATAGGCCTTTGTAACATACAAGCTTGTTAACATTAATATTGACATCATATTCCATTACTTTTGTGATCCACCTTGCCCTCTTCTCATTGATATCTATGCTAAAAGAAATTCTTTAACACCAGGGTGGTTCACCATCAACTATATTTTGTTGTTTGAGAGCATATGTCTAAACTTCTTGAGTACTTTCACCATAGAAAATACTTGCTTTTCAACAAAATCATACCTTAGCTCATATTCTTTAAGTGGCTAGCTAAAGAAAGCAATTGGCTATTCCAATTTTTCTTCATTCTACTATGTTAAAACTGCGGATATACTCTCCTTGCCTTCAAAGGCATAAAGGATAAAATCCTTCTCATAGTTGGGATTTATCAGTGTTAGAGCATGTGCGATGGCCTACTTGATAGCTTCAAAATTGTCTCCACCTTCTTTTGACCATGTGAAGACAACATTCTTTTTAAGCATCATTATGAGGGGCTTTCTTATTGAAGAAAAATTGGGAATGAATCTCCTCACAAAATTTTTCTTCCCCAGAAAGCTTTATAGGCCCTTCTTGTGACTAGGAAGGGGAAGAGCTAGAATGTAATTTGTTCTTTCTAGATCAATAGCTAGTCCTATTAGTGTACGTTTTTTATTCCTTTTCATAAGGTTTTTTCTACACATTTATTTAAGCTTGCTTAGGTTAATAAATCATGTTTTATTTGGTGAGAGGATTATGAGGCATCATCTTCCTACATGTGAGCTTCCATTAGCTATGTTGGGAAGATACTTTGCTATCTTTAGTCCAATAGATGGTTGTTCCTCATTGGTTAGTGTTGCCACCTCCTCCCTCTCCATTGTCTATATAAGCATGCTACCTAGCTTATATTTTCATTCGATATTGGAGATAGTTATTTTATGCTATTTTGCCTTTTGATCATTTCAAATCAATCTCTTGGTATCGTTGTTATGCTATTTCAATTGCTTCTGCATTTATAGTTTATGTTTCTAACTCTTTCAATTGATTTTGGGTTATAATGTATTTTACGGATTCTAACATGGTATCAGAGCAAATTTTGTAAGGTTAGATTCTTTGTAGAGATCGTGCAAAATCTCATATACTCTTGTCTTACGTTTTTTGACTGATCTGGTGAATCAAAAAGGATTTATGAAGATCCATTAATCTTGTTCTTGCATGTATGAGATCTGGGTGATTGCACCATTTTTAGGTAGTTGGAAGCATTTTTGTTTGTTTCAATGCATCTGAGAGGCTCTTGAAAGTCATTTTTGGCTTTTGTTTCACTCATTTTGAAGATCGTTGGCCATACCTGCAAACAAGGTTTTTGAAGCTCAAATCTGACAATCAGCTTGCATATTTTATGTTTTAATCAATAGTGTAGGTTGCAACATGTCTTCTGTTGTCTTAGGTCATTGATTTAGCCTTTGCATACCCTCTTTTGTTGTTGGGGTCATTTTTTGTTGCTAAAGACTTTTTTTACATTAGATCCACATCTTCTATACATTAGAAAGAAAAATTCCTTTTGGGTTTTGTTCGCAACATTAGAAAACCATCTAGGTATCTATTAGTTTTTGCATGCAGCTTATATATTTTGCAAAAATAAAATTAGAAAGATACAGCAGACCCCCTCTCCGTTGGCAGTTGCAAATTTGAAGGTAGTTTTCAAATGCTCCATTCTTGCTCATACGGACTCTATTTCTCAAGAAATTTTTTTGATTTAGGCTATGCTTTCATTCTCTATGCACTAGTGTAGATGTTTTTTTAATTTTGATGTAGAGAATTTCCAAAAATTAAAGATTCTCACCCATGACACTGCACAATTCTCATTTTGGGAACTTTGAAGAAGCATAACTTTTGCATAAAACCTCAGTTTGAGTTGATTCTTTTTTTGAAAGTGCATATATTTTTTGTGTGTCTTGCATTGATGCTTTTTATTTCACTTGGTATTGTGCCAAAGTTGTATTTTAGCATATGCCTTTTTTGAGGATTCGTAATAGCATTGAGATTAAGTCCACTCAATATTTCTTGCTGGTGGCAATTGTAATGACACTAAATATAAACCAAGTCATATTTGCTCGGGGAGGTTCTTTGATTGAGTGAAAAAGGGGGGTGTCTTATGTGTTCTTTCTTGCATCTTTCTTTCCTACACAATAAACAACAACAACAATTTATTTCTACATTAAGATGGATTAATTAACAGTGCCTATTCTAACACCCTACAACTACTATGAGTGGAAGTCCAAGATGACTATCCAACTTAAGAAGTTAGGACTATATAGAGTAACTATGGGTTTAGAAACTAAACCAACCTTAATTATAGAAAGGCCTAAATTTCATAATAGGCTAGATGAAGCTTTTGGAACTATATGCATGTTTGTATCTCTTGATCTTCTTTTCCATGTTGAATCTACTACAACACCAAATGATGTATGGACTACTTTAGAAAATCTCTTTGGTAAACAAGATGAATTAAGGGGACATCAATTAGAGAATGAGATAATATGGTTAAATCCATGTAATTTTGATACAATACAAGACTTCTTCACAAAGCTAAAGGCCATTAGATTACAATTGAAGCAATGTGGAATTGAGAAGAAAGACACACAATGATATTACGTATTCTTTCTAAGCTTGATCCTAACTACTTATTGTTTGTTTCTACATTTTATGCCACTAAAAGTACTCTTGGGTCTACCAACAAAATGCCTTCTTTAGATGAATTTTCTATTGAAGTCACTAAGAATAAGATAAATTGGTTTAGATGGGCACTATTAAGCCTTCTAAGTCTCATGTTTTGGCTACAAATCAGGGAACTAAAGATCAAAAAGGCAATGTCAAGAAAAATAAGAAAGAAAAGGATCAAGGAGAGAAGAAACAAGGTCCAAAACAAGCTACAACCAATGTAGCTCCTAAGTCTTCCTCTAAAGACAACAAGTCTTAAAAGGAGAAGACAAAGTGTGCATTTTGTAAGAAATCTGGTCATGATGAGCATAAGTGTTTGAGAAAAAAAATAGATCATCTCACTCATCTTCTTGAAAAGAATAATATAAAAGTGCTAGATTCAACTAAGGAAGATCCTTTAGAATATTCAAAGGACACAAAAAATAATAAGGGGAAGGGCAAGGCTCTTGTTGTAGTTGCTACACTGCTAGATAGTTGGGAAATGACTCACGTGCTTCTCACCACATGGTCAACACAAAGGAAAGTTTCTCATCCTTGGAGTCATGTTCTATGCCTGATATTCTTATGGGTAATGATACACCAGAAGAAGTTCTTTGGAGAGGGTCTATTGACGTTGGTGACATGACATTCCATGATATTCTTTGTGTGCCTTCTTTGTCAACTAATCTCCTATCTGTCTACCAGATCACCCATACAGGTTTCGATAAGAGAGTTGAATTTACACTTGACTCGGTGGTTATCAGTGATAGAGGCCATCAACTATGCATGTTATATCTACAACTGAGTTCCTCACCAAGATGTGAAGGGGGTAACTCTTTTTCAAGCTTGGACTGGTTAGAAACCCATAGTCAAGCACTTCTGAGTGTTTGAGTCTCCTGCATGGGCCCACATTCTAGCAAAGAAACACAAGGATATGGATCCGTAAAGTAGGCCTTGCATATTTGTTGGGTATACATATGTGTCAAAGGCTACATGCTACTCCACCCTACCACACACGAGCTCTTCATTAAGAGGAGTGTTCATTTTGAGGAGGATACTTCTTCTACCACTTCTCCATCAGTCATTCCCATGGAGACACTACGAATTCATGATGATAGTTCTTCTATGGATCTTAATCCTCCTAAGGAGTCTTCTTCCTCCACTTTAGATGGTGATGATGAGGATTCATCTTCCTCATCTTTTAGTCATCATTTAGAGGATGTTGATTCTCCTCTGGATTCTCTTGATTCTCTTGCCAGTGGGCCTCTTTAGGCTTGTTATACTTTAGAGTTAGCAGGTGATTGGGTTGGTGATCATTCAAATGTGAGAAGAATAACGTCAGAATTTGAGCAAGCTCCTCATCTCTTCTTTGCTTCAGCTTCTAATCCATAGTTTTTCAAGGAAGCTTCTAGTGTCCCCAAGTGGGATGGTGCTATGTAGGTAGAATTTAGTTCCTTAGAAAGGAACCACACTTGGGATTTAGTCCCACTTCCTAAGGGAAGAAAAATTGTTCAATGCAAGTGGATCTATTGAACAAAATTTATTGCAGATGGGTCAGTCGATAAACATAAGACTCGCTTGGTTGCAAAAGGATTCTCCTAGCTTCCTGGGATTGACTACTATGAAAATTTTGTACTGGTTGCCAAGATGAATTCAATCTAACTTATCCTTGCCGTTGTTGTAGCCCATCACTAGGAAGTTCGTCAGATGGATGTGAAGAATTCTTTTTTTCACGGTGATCTTTAGGAGGAGATATATATGGAGCAACCATAGGGGTTCATCCAGGATCCTTCACTTGTCTGCTAACTTCAGAAGTCTCTCTATGTCCTTAAATAGGTCCCTCAAGCCTAGTATGCCAAGATGGACTCCTTTTTTCTATTAGTTGGTTTCACTCGGTGCCATTCTAATCCAAACATCTACATTTTGCAGTAGGATGATATTCTCACTTGTTCTCTATGTTGATGACTTGTTGATTATAGGGAGTTCCTCATCCACCATCAAGGTAGTGAAAACTGCCCTTCATGATCGGTTTCTGATGTCTAACTTGGGTCTTCTTCATTACTTCTTGGGCATTAAGATCACATAGTCTTTAGCTGGTATCTTTCTTTCTCAACCCAAGTATGCACTTGATATGCTCTCTAGATTTTGCATGGCTGAATGTAAACCTGTGCTGACTCCATTTTTGTTAGGGGTTAAACTTGAGGCATCTTGTTCTTCATCTTTAGTAGATGTTACCTTGTATCGCCAATTGGTTAGGAGTCTCATATACTTGACTCACATAAGGTTTGATATTTCATATGTCATGGGCCTAGTCTCCAGGGTCATGTAGGAGCCACATGAGTTGCATTGGAAAGTAGCTAAGCGGATTGTTCACTATGTACATGGCACTCATAATTATGAGATTCATTATGCAATGGGCATGGATATTGACTTGGTGGGGTACACAAATTTAGATTAGGTGGGCAATTCTTAGGATTGCAAGTCTACTTGATACAGGAGCATCCCTGGTTCATGAGTAATCTTGCATCAACCAAAAACATTTGCAATTTGGTTTGTTTTCTTTTCATTTTCTAGTTCAGTTCAATCAATAGTAGTTCTTGTATTTTGGTTTGCATTCTACCATATTTGTAATTAAGGCCTTGTAGAGTTAGACTTAGCATCTAGACACATTCATGCACATCATATCCAAATCTCAGATCATTTGGATTAGGTATTGGTAAGATATCACTATTAGAAGATCGGTCATTTTCTCATAACAGAGCATCTTGGTAGTCTCAGATAATCAACTAAAGGAGAATACTTGTAGAGTATTTCATGACTTCCAAAGATAAATGACACATCATTCAATATTGTTTAGATTGTGGCCAACCTTTCCTAAGATCCTCACATCATTCCATTCATTTGTGTGGAGGAGTTCTATTCAATTAGATTTGATCTATCCATGTACACATGTTACAACTCTACATTAGAGTTTGTGACCTTCCTCAGCCGACGTAGAGGAATCTATTGTTTTGAAAATGATATATATTGATGTAATAGATGCCTAAGAAAGTAGTTCATCATATTAGAGATAGTTGATAGTTTAAATTCTTGGTGAAGGAGCATCAAAGTTATATCTTGTGCATATTTTGTAGTTCTGTAATCAGGCTTGTGAGCCCTAATTGTAAGCCCGCATGTTGCCGACCAATTTGTATTTCATTTCTATGATATACTGAATGATTAAAGCTGCATTTGATTTATCTCTTTGAGTTGTTTCCATTATGTTTACTCTAGTTGCATGGTCGGGATAGTTCACTCTGTGGACCCTCCTAACTATGACTACACCAAGTGGTATCAGAGAGAAAGATCAAATCTTCAGGAGCGAATTGAGCAAAGTTGGAAAAGGAATTCCATAAGATCTTGTTGTGAACAGATCACCAAATTTAAGGTAGGTTACTTGTGTTATCAACCGATCATTGATTGTGAGGCAGTTGTCACCTTGTAGCCTGATCACTGAATTTGAGGCAGTTGCACTTGATCCTAGGAAGAATGCCACCAAAAAGAATCTCTTCTATTGGAACAATGGCTGGAAGAATGGATGAAATGATGGAGATGACAAAAACCATGTGAGTTCACATGGATACTATTGAAAAAGATCAGAGAAGGGGACTTACACCTTGACTTAATGTTAAAACTGATGATGAGGAAGAATTTAAATCCGCTGATCAAAATAAAGTAATCCTAGGAGATGATGATTAAGAAGAATCAGATCAAGATAAGATGTTGCAAGCTATTTCAAAGATTGGGAAAAGACCTAGAATTGATGTATTGAATTACACTGACAATTTGAGTTTAGAGGAGTTGATAGATTGGATAAATCACCTAGAAGAATACTTTGAATACGAAGAACTTGAAGATCTAAAGAAGGTGAAATTTACAAAGATAAAGTTGAAAGGACATGTTGGTATATGGTGAAAAGAAGTACAGTTAGATAGAAACAAAAGAGGAAAATAGAAGATTACAAAGTGGCATAGAATGGTGACAAAATTTAAGAATCAGTTTATACCTGCTGACTATGAGTTAGAGTTGTTGAAAAGATTGCAAAACCTAAGAAGAAAGGAGAAATCTGTGAAGGAGTACACTGAAGAATTTCATAAGATGATCATTAGGATAAGACATAGTGAAGTAAGGAAGGATAAAGTAGCTAGATACATCAATGGATTGAGATTGAACATTCAAGAAGAATCGAGTTTAGTGAGGATGACATCTCTAAAGGAAGCATATTAGTTTGCCTTGAAAGTTGAGAAGTTGAATAAGAGGCATAATCAAAGGCAAAGAGGTAGAGGAGGTAAATTTCAGAGAGGTAGAACATTTTCTAGAGGAGAGAGATCATATGCAGAGTAGAACAGATAAGAGAACACATTCAAGAAGGATGGTAGAGATAACGATGCACACTGGAGGGATGATAAATGTTCTACCATAGAGGAGACCCTATTCCATACTAGAGTGAAGGATACAGAAGAGAAGGAAGAGGATCTGATAGGAGAACATTTAGAGGAACCTATTTTAAGTGTGGAGGTGAAGGACATAGAGCATTTGAATGTAATCAAAGAAATACAAGCAAGAAGATAGAGAACAGTGGAAGAGCAACTTATGTGGAAGAACCTGTTGGATCACCTAGTTCAGTTGGTAAACCTAAGAAAGGAGAATCCTTAGTCATGAGAAGAGAACTATTTCAAGTAGAGACAAATGAGGAACCATTGTATAGGAAAAGTTTGTTCCAGACCATATGCAAATCAGGAGGTAAATGTTGCAAAGATGTAATTGATAGTGGTAGTTTAGATAATTTAGTTTTAGAGAAGATGGTGACTAAGATAAAATTAGAAAGATTGAAACACTTGAAGCCATATCAGATAACATGGATTCAGGATGATCATAAGGTACTGGTGAGTGAACAATGTGTTAGAACAGGAAAAAATTTCACATTTTGCATAGCCTCCACATACCTATTCTTTTTTATACCACAGAAAATAGCCATTCTGCAATCTTGTAATCAATATGAGTTGCCAACATTTGTGTGACAAGATCCATTTTAGCCCCAAAATTTATGTGACAAGATCCATATCACATTGCCAAAATTGCATAAATTTTACTAAGTACTATCAGTCTAACAATGTTCTATCGGTGGAACCCTCATTAGAGTCCCACCGATGACCCAATGATAGTTGTTCACATCTTCATGTTGGTCTAACACTTACCTATCAGGCCAACTCCTAAGATGCTCTCCCAATGGACCAATTGAACAAACAACGATAAGCACATCGATGTAACACATAAATATCTGTGGAACAAATAAGTATATCCCATTGATAACCTGATATAACCATGCATTACTTAACAATAAACATATACCGGTGGAAGTAGTTTATATCAGGGGAACGTGATCTGGTGTCTCACTAATAGACCAAAAAGAAAAGTATTAATTGGTGGGAAAGGGATATGTCGGTGGAAGTAGAGCTATAATCTCACCGATACAATGATGATGATTATCACCAACCAGTACGGTACCTCGAGGCGTCATTGTAATATTTGAAATAAATGCTCCTACTGATGACATGACTGAAATGGATGGTGCATTTATCAACTAGAATTAAAATAAATTATACCACCGAATGATTGATTCAGTCATTGCCAAACCAGGGGAGATTGCTAGGAGAGATCTTACACAACAAAGAATTGGTAAAAGCAGAAGTCAAGTAAGTATACCTATCCAATTGAGAAACTACATTTTACAAAAATTTAAAGTGTTTAAACGATGGAAGAACACCCACAAGAACATAAAACTAAGAAATAGAAGATTGAAAAAAGAGCTCTAAATCAAGACTTGATAGACTAGTGTCCTAGGTCTAGGCTAAGACCTAAAAGAAGTGCACAAGTGGATCCTTCAATGGATTGATTATTGGATAAACATAAGGGTCTAGGAGAGATTTGGATGCCACATCAGGGATATGAGCTTTTCATGTATCATTATAGAAAACAATATAGGTTCTCCCCAGTTTGCAACACATGGAGACTTAACATGGGAAGAGTAGTAGTGCCCAATGTGTTCATCAATGTAGAACTGGTTAAAGCCCTTACTAGAAACTATGACCCCAAGAAAAGGACTATTCAGGCTCATGATGGAACTGACTTACTCATTATTTCGAAGGACCTCATTTCTAAAGTGTTCCAACTTGAGTGTTCTCTTGACTCACAATTCACAGTTTGAGATTTGCTGATAGAATATAAGGATATGGACACTAGCTATAAAAGATGGAAGCTATCCCTACATAGGCCTAGAGATGAAGATGGCCAGTTAAGAAAATTTTATGACACTGAGAATCCCCCTTTTCATGAAGATATATTTGAGGAGTACTTCAGATACACCTATTATTTAGCTGGTCAAGTTTTAGGGGTAGAAGTTCCTACTTTTATGTCTATTGCCCCTATGGTTTTGGCCACATATATACAGAGCAAGAATGCAAGTCATTATGATTATGCAGGCTATTTGGCAAATGCCCTGAATCAGGGACTTGAAAAGATCAAAAACAACAGTGAGTATATCAGTTTCAAACATTACTCTTTATTGATGCATTTACTGTTATATGAGGGACATGGTAGAAGATTGTGGAGTGAAGAGTTGAGGGTAAAGGATACCTTTGAGAATGGAGATGATAAACCTATGCAGATGTGCACTTCACTGTGGGACAACATATTTGGCCAATGTCACTATCTTTATTTTGAGGAATATTTTGTTAAGCCATTGATGAAATTGTTAGGATACCCATGTACTTATAACTTATCCTCAGAAGTGCAACGATTTTTGAGACTGAAGAGTAATAACTTTAATAGTAAAGTAAATCATAACTGGGGGACTAGTATGCTTTCTCTGACTGCATAGTAATTAGTGTTTATGGGTTTGATGGAATTCCACATTTGTTACCAAGGGTAGTCCTTGATAGAGTGGCTTATCTAGGGATTGTAAGACAATTAGCTAAATCATATATCAAACACCTCAAGGGACACAATAAACAGTCAATTATGCCTGGCACGCTATGTTTTGGGGATTTCATAGTAGTCACTAATGAAGGATATGAAGAAATTGATGCTAAGTTGGCACATTATAATCTTCCCTTGGGCAATGAAAGAAAGAATTTTGATGCAGAGGGTTTTATTCATAGAGCAAGGGTGTCACAGGGGTTATCAGGATATGAACATTTGTTCTTAAATGAAGATGTGATTAGTAACTGTGATGAGGTTGCCATGATGAATAGAATGGACACATATAAAAAAATTCTACTTATAGAAGAATGGAAAAGGAAGAGTATTCCTTTTTACTCCAAAGCCTTCAGTGAGATATAGGATCCTCTGGAAAGAGTTGAGCAACTTATTGCTCATGTGAATGAATTGGTTGAAAACATGCCTTCATTTGTTTTTGATACATCTCATATGGCTTATTCAGGAACATAGGTCGAGGACATACAACCTATAGACTATGTTCCATCACAACATACTCTTGAAGTGTGCTTTTCTGTAGATACTAAAATAAGTGAAGGGGGAGAAAGTGATGACAAAAGTGAATCAGTACAACCAATAAATACACTAGTAATAAAGAAGTATGAACCCTCTCAAGAATTGAATGTTATGTAATTTGAAGTATCAGATGAATTGTCAGATGATGTTAGGGTCTTGGCTGCAAGAAAATTTACTTCTGATAGTGACTTTGTTAAAACTGTTGAGTTCAAATCATTTGTTTATGAGTACAAAGGAAAGAAGATAAGACAAAAGATGCAGGTTGCCACTCCTGAATAGGAGGCTGCTACTCTTAATGACCTAAAGAATGAAGTAAGCAAGGAAATAGAATTAATCACTCCTAAAAGAGGAAGGAATTACTTCAAGAGGCTGAAGTATCACTTCTTCCAAGATGGGACATGAGTTTTACAATAGTATTTGACAGTTTTAAGAAAAGAGTTGACAAGATAGTGAACCTAATAGGTGAGGCAAGTGACAAGGTATATTTAGGATCAGGGTATAACCCAAATGAAGCCACTTTACTTGTTTGGTCACTATATCCTCCTGATAAAAGACCAATTGCCATCAATGACGCAAAGCATGTGTTTGGTCACCTTTTGGTCCAAAGGGTAGGGGATACCAATCCCATGGAAATAACAAAACTAAATGTCAATGTAGCAAAATTTACTAAAGCACAAATTGAAAGATTGGTTAGAGAAAATGGCAAATTAACAAAAGAGCTAGCACACCTAAGAGAGAGAACACCTACCTTGTCTACCATAGAATTATATTCTCTAGGAATTGAGAAAGATAAAAGAGTTTTAGATGTATTGGTTGATGTAGCCTATTCGAAAAAAAATGTAGTTCAAAATCAGAGGAGAAATATGAAAAATTAGAAAAGTAGATGAAAGTCCTCAAATTCAATATTGTATCTGAAATAATCAAGGTAATGTTTGACAAAATGATGAAATGTACTGATAAATACTAGAAATTGTTTAAACAAACACATTCAACAATGACTGCGACCAAATGACTACAAGGGAGCATGACTGAGAAGGAGGAGTTATAAAAAAAAAACTTTTTCAGAACAAGTGTTGTAGACATATAATGAATTAATGGAATCACATAATAAATATCATGATAATCTTGAAGAAGATCTTGAATGTTTTAATCTAACTCCCTCACTTCATGATGATATAGGAAATCTCAAAAGTCTTGAAGGTTGGAAAAATGAATTTACTGAATTGTTGACTGCCGCTTTATAGGAAATCAAGGATGAAGCCATGATTATGCAGAAAGCCCATAAATGGATTGAAAAAATCATGTACATGGTATACGACATGAAACAAAGGTTAATCAATGTTGACACTCATGCTGAACAGGGATACATCCATCACCTCTCTACAGTCAACTTATTCATCAACCGAATCATGAACACATCTGATATAGTGGAGCACATATCTTAGTGAAAAGTAATTAGTTGGCATCATGTTGAGCACCAAATCAAAGAGTAGAAGCTTTGAATAGGCCTTAGATGGTCATAGGTTTCAGTTGGGAGATTAACAAAGCGGTCAACTCATCTACTATTTTGTTTTAGTTATTTTAGTTACTAAAAGGTGTGACTTTTTGAAAGGGGTCCATAGCTTGTTGCCTCTCACTTATAAAAGGAGAGACCAAGACCCATAAAAGATCATCATTACTATTTCATAGATTAGGTAGGGCATTAGTAAGAAAGTGCATTCCATCCATCCCACCCATCCATTTTCATACTTCAAAAGAATTTTGCACTTACCATATGTTCTCTGAGACAATATAATGGAGGAGGCTTATCTTATATGGTGATTTATTCATTGTTCAGCAGTTGTGTGGATTTATTTTGCTCATATGTTATTTAGCTATCTCCAAAGTGGTTGTTTATGTTATTCAAATTAAGTGTGAAAATACATTTGATTTGTCAATACACATTTGTTGTAGTTGTGTGATGTTGTTGATTGGTTTCTATGTGCAGAAGGATTAAATTGCCTTTTGAGAAATCTAATTTGATTGGTTCCTGTGTGTGGATTAAAATCCTTTTAAATAGATCATCTTAACTAGATTCTCCTCACATTTGAATTAAAATCCTTTCACAACTTTACAATAACATAAGGGGATATCACTGGGATCATTAAGAAGAGCTCAATTAACTGACATACTTGCATGTCTATATAAGGTACAAAAATTCAAAAGTGCCCAACTGTTAGAGTTAAGCTGAAGTAAATCTACTAATCCTACATCCCTGCCTCCATAATCATCATCTCTCCATTGACTCCATCCACCCAATAGAGTAGGCACTGATCAATTTTGGAATTCTTTAGATAAATCTAATTCACATCCTTCATACTTCAAGCTTTTATTAGGAGTTAGTAAGTAATCTTTGCAATTATTTCACACCTATGTGCCATAGTGAGTAAAATTGTCTAAGTCAGAATCCATTTAGATTTTAAGTCTACCTTATCCTTTAGGTGCACCTGCCTAGGTCTAGCAAAACCTAAAGAGTAGGGGGTTTTCAATTACACAAACTCTATCTTGTTGACCAAAAACGTATCAAGAGATTGGCACCCTCTTGTGGTCTAAAACCAACGTTTTTGTGACCCAACACAATGTTTGGTGAAATTTCATATTGGATCTTATCATGATGAAGTCTTGTGTGATATTATGCCTATCGATGTATGTCATATCTTGTAGGATAGACCATGGTAGTATGATAGAAAAGCTATACATGATGCGAGAATGAATACATATACTATAACATCAAATGGAAAGAGAATTACTTTGATTCCTTTGGAAGATGATCCTAAGAGTGAAGTATGTGAGAGTGCTTGAATCTCTTTTGGTAGATGGAAGCAAATTTCTGGATGGTTTGAGACATGAGAATATGTGTTATGCTTTGATTCCTAAGAAGCTTGAAAACCTAAAGATAGAAACTAAAGAATCATAACCGAAGTAGATAGCTAAGTTGCTGAAAGAGTATGAAGATATCATATCAGATAATGTACCTAAAATATTACCACCAATTAGAAGTATCAATCATCACATGGATCTTATACTCAGATCTAGTTTGCCAAACAAAGAAGCACATAGAATGACACCGGTAGAAATGAAGAATTGAATATACAGATACAAGAATTGTTAAAGAAATGTTTGATCAGAGAAAGTTTGAGTCCTTGTATAGTGCCTATAGTGTTAACCCTAAAGAAGGATGGAGAATGGAGAATGTGTATAGACTCTAGAGCAATCAACAAGATCATAGTTAAGTATAGATTTCCCTTGCCTAGGATGGATGATATCATGGATTGTTTGAGTGGAGCAAAATATTTTACAAAGATAGACTTGAAGAGTGGATACCATTAGATCAGAATCAGAGAAGGAGATGAATGAAAGACTTTTTTTAAGACAAATGAAGGATTGTATGAGTGGTTAGTGATGCCTTTTGATTTGACAAATGCATCGAGTACTTTCATGAGATTGATGAATGAAGTTTTGAAGAAATTCATAGGTAAGTTTGTTATTGTATACTTTGATGATATTATGATTTTTAGTAAGACAAAGGAAGAATATTTGTGGCACATGAGACAAGTATTGCAGAGACTAAGAGAAGAGAAATTGTTGATAAACATCAAGAAGTGCGGTTTTATGAAGGAAGAATTGGTCTATTTGGGATTTGTGATTTCTGTGGAAGGATTGAAGATGGACCTTGAGAAAGTTAGAACAATTGTTGAATGGCCTACACTCTGGAGAGCATTGGAGAAGTTAGATCATTTCATGGATTAGCTAGTTTCTACCTAAAGTTCATCAAAAATTTCATTTTAGTATGTAACCCTATGACAGAGACAATGAGAGGTGATAGAAAAGACTTTAAGTGAACATCTGAGGTAGACAAAAGTTTTGAGTTTTTGAAGCAGAAGGTCATAGAGCAACCTGTGTTGCCACTACCAGAGTTCAATAAGGTATTTCAAGTAGACTGTGATGCAAGTGGAAATGCAATAGGAGTAGTGTTAAGTGGTGCAGGGCACCTAGGAGCACCTTGGTTCCTAAAGGCATTTTGATGCATTTTGAGAAGTTATGTTTTTTTTGTTCAATGTGTTTTGTAATAAGGCTTTTAGCAATTGTTGTTTGGTCCATTTTGTATGGTCAAGAGGTTTGGGGTGACTATATAAACCTTAAATCCTTCTTAGTCCATTTGGACCCTTGTTGTGCCAATTAGGCCTAGAAGGTCTAAGGATTGGTTTTCGAGTTTTTTTTGGTTGTTTTAATGTTTTAGTATGTTGGAAGTAGTGTGTTGATCATTTGGACTCCATTGGACAAGCCAAACAAATCAACCTCCTTGTGTTAATGCAAAACACCATAGTTGTCAAAGGTGTTATGTGTTGGGTTGGTTCAAAAACCACTTTGGGCAGTTAAATGCTGTTGTAGAAGTTGGAAACCAACTTGGATGGGTTAATATGGTGGATATCTAACTCCAGTACGGAGGAGGAAGTTTTTGTACGGAATTTGGGCACAAAAATCAAGAAAACTGACTATTTTTCACTATTTTTCTTGTTGTGTACGGACTGTACAGACTTTTCATGTGTGCAAATGATATTTTTCTGAAAGCTCTTGGAGTCAGGGTTCCAATGCAACTAGTTTGAGGTCTTGAAGTTGTCGGAGTCAAAAGTTATTGAATTTTCTTTCAAAACTGGTCTAGAAACCCTATTTTCTAGGGCAGTCCCACAAATTTGGCCCTAGAATGCATTTCCACCAATGAAATTTCATGCCACTCGGTGAAATGCAGGCTAGGGGTATATACTACTTGATTCCAAAAGCATTTTCTGAGAAAATACAGTTTACTATTTTTAATGTGATGCCCTAGGTCAAATATCTCTATGTATTTGACTGAATTTATGCAATTTATTGTTGTATTTGACAAAACCCTAAGAGGATGAGTGAATGAATGGTGGATTTGTGTTGTTTGGGGATGGTAGAGTCATTCCAAGTTCCTGCCCCTGACCTATGCACCCAATTTTGAGCACTTGCTTTGTAACCTAGCTTAAATTGATCAATTAGGCCTAGAGACCTAGTAGGTGTTCTGGATTGCTGGAGTAGAGTTAGAGCAGGAGATTTGGAGGTTTGTTAGGGTCCCATGAAAGGTGTTCAATTCCATCATTTTTTTTCCTAGACCTTTGGGATTTTGTCAAGTTTTGTTGAGAAAACCTAGTTTGGAGGGCTAGTAGCCTTACTAGTCAAGGTATAGGTTGAAGAGTTTTGGGAAGTTGGAGATCAAACCAACTGCATAGAAGGTGTTTGTTGATCTATCTTAAGGTGTTGGAGAAGCCTTAGGGGTTGGACAATAGTCTGGACATCAAATCCTTCATATGCCTTGTATGTGCCTTTGGTTGGTTGGTTGGTTGAAGGCTAGTTGAAGTGGGTGAGTGGGCAAAGGACAATAGAGTAAACCTTTGTATTGTGCTTCCCTTGTGCCACTCTGCATCAGGTGGTATCAGAGCCATCAAAGAGATGGGAGATAGAGAAGAAGAGGAGGAAATTCCTTCAAAGGTGACAAATGCCGAATTGGCAAAGATAGTGAGAGAGCAAGCAGCCAAAAACAAAAGGATGGAGGCTGAGATAGAAAAGTTGAAGAAAGACAAAGACAAGAAGAAGAAGTTAGAAGTCATCTTGGATTCAGATGAAGAGGATCAAGATGAGGAAGAAGAAGTGCCTATGGAAGAGCCACAAGGAGGCGTGTCAGAGAGACAATTCCTAGATGCACTTGGAAAGTTGAGTAGGAAGGACACTAAGGCAGACTTACCTATGTTTCCTGGTAAGATGAATCCAGAGGAGTGCCTTGATTGGATTGAGGCAATGGACAACTATTTTGAATGTGAAGAAGTGGCAGAAAATCAGAAAGTGAAGATTGCCAAATCAAGAATGAAAGGGCCAGCCTTGAGTTGGTGGAATTTTATTCAAAATGAGAGGATAGAAGATGATAGGAATCCTATCTCTACATGGAGGAAGGTGGTACTTGAAATCAAGAAGCAATTTGTCCCTGAGGATTATGAGGTCAACTTGAACAAGAAGTTGCACAACTTGAGACAAAAGGACATGGATGTGAGCACCTACACAAAGGAGTTTCACAAGATGACATTGAAAGCCTGAGAATGAAAAATAGAAGCTTGCAAGGTATCTTAATGGCCTCAAGTTCTCCATTCAAGATGAATTAACTCTCTTTAACCCGGAGACAGTCCATAAGTGTTTTCAAATGGCATTGAGAATTGAGGATAAACAAAGAAGAAAAGGTGATTCATATAGCAGCAGCAGAGGCAGAGGAAATCAGAATTTTAGGGGCAAGGGCAGATTTCAAAATAGAGATAATTTCTCTAGATTCCAAGGTGGCGGATCACAAGAAGGCAGCCAAGGGCAGGCTGATAAAAATAGTGCTGATAAGGGTCAGTTTAGGGGCAGAGGTAATGGCAGAGGAAGAAGTGGGGGCAGAGATCCCAATGTGTTTACTAGAAGGTGTTTCTCTTGCAATCAGATTGGACATCAGTCCTTTAGGTGCCCGGAGAAGATGGGAAACACTGCTACAAATCAGAAAGAAAGAAGAGTACAACTCCTTCAAGAAGAGGATTGTCAAAGCACCACAAGTTACCAAACAGCCTCTTCCAAGTCTGCAGCACCTGAGAGTGGAGAATGCATCATGTTCAATAGGTCACTCATCATGCCAGCCACCAAGGAGCAGCCCCAAAGAAACAACTTGTTCAGAACCACTTGCAAGGTGAAAGGAAAAGTGTGCAAGGTAATAGTTGATTCAGGTTCTTCTAAAAATTTGGCTTCTAATGAGATGGTGACTAAGTTAGGATTGGAAAGAATGCCTCATCCTAACCCCTATAGAGTCTTTTGGCTAACCAAGGAACAACAAATTGTGGTGAAAGAGCAATGTTGGGTTGAATTCAAGATAGGTGAATATCATGATAAGGTTCTTTGTGAGATAGTGGATATGGATGCATGCCACCTTCTTCTTGGAAGGCCTTGGCAACATGACACAAGTGCCCAACATGATGGTAAGAACAATGTGATTCATTTGTCCAAGAATGGTGAAAAGTTTACAATGACTCCTTTGATTGATGATTGCAAAGAGAAAGTCATTTCTAGTTCAGTTATGTTGGTAGGTGAAAAAGAGTTTTTGGCTAACCTCAAGGAAGAGAAAGTGCCATGTTTTGCAGTAGTCATCAAGCCCAAGGATGTGAATCCCAAGAAGGTCAAAGTGCAGCAACCTCTTAGGAGGATTGGACCAAAGGAAGTGGAAGAACTATTGGAGAAGTTTCAGGATGTGATAGCCGATGAAGGCAAGGATGCCCTTCCACCAAAGAGGGAGATTAGTCATTGCATTGATCTCATCCCTGGATCCACCCTACCAAACCAAGCAGCCTACAAGTTGACTCCAGAGCAAAATGCTGAAGTGGCAAGACAAATCCAAGACTTGTTGGATAGAGGGCTTATCAGGAGGAGTATTAGCCCATGTGCAGTACCTGCAGTGCTTGCACCTAAGAAGGAAGGAACATGGAGACTATGCACTGATTCCAAGGCCATCAACAAGATTACTATCAGGTATAGATTTCCAATGCCTAGAATAGAAGATTTAATGGATTGCTTGGGTAGGGCTAAGTATTTTACCAAGATAGATCTAAAAAGTGGTTATCACCAAATCAGGATAAGGGAAGGGGATGAGTGGAAAACCGCCTTCAAAACCAATGAAGGACTATTTGAATGGGTTGTCATGCCTTTTGGCTTGTCAAATGCACCAAGCACCTTCATGAGATTGATGAATGAAGTGCTAAAACCTTTCCTTAACAAGTTTGTTGTTGTATATTTGGATGATATACTGATTTTTAGTGACAGCAAGGAAGACCACATAAGGCATATCCATCAAGTGCTCAGGAGGCTTCAAGAGGAGAAGTTGAGAATCAATCTTGACAAATGTGTCTTCCTACAAGAAGAGTTGATATTTTTGGGGTTTGTCATCTCCAAGGGCAGCCTAAAAATGGATCCAAGTAAGGTCACAGCCATTCTTAATTGGCCAACACCTACAACAGCCTCGGAGGTAAGGAGTTTCCATGGTTTATGCAGCTTTTATAGAAAGTTCATTAGAGGGTTTAGTGGCATTTGTGCTCCACTTGTTGACACCATAAAAGGGGGCAAGAAATGTGTGTTTGTTTGGACAAATGAGGCCAGCAAAGCCTTTGAACTGTTAAAGAAAAAAATTTCAGAAAAACCAGTCCTAGTGCTACCTAATTTTGACAAGGTCTTTGTGGTAGAATGTGATGCAAGTAAGAGGGCTGTTGGGGGAGTCTTAAGTCAAGATGGGAGGCCTGTAGCATTCTTTAGTGAGAAGTTAAATGAGGCAAAACAAAACTACTCCACCTATGATCTAGAGTTATATGCCATGGTTCAGTCATTGAGGAAATGGAGACACTACTTATTGCCAAAGGAATTTATAGTTTTTATTGACAACCATGCATTAAGCTTCTTGAACAGGCAGCAAAAGTTGAATCACAGACATGTCAAGTGGATGGAGTACATCCAAGCATACACCTTCTCCATAAAACACAAGAAAGGAGTGGCCAATAAGGTAGCCGATGCCTTAAGCAGGAGAAATCTTGTTGTGCAAACTATTCAGTTGGAAAGTACAGGTATTCATGCCATTAAAGATCAATATACAGCAGATCAAGACTTCAAAGAGCCATACCTATCTTGCAAGGCCATGACAGGAAGGTATAATACTGATTTTTCTGATTTTTTGTTGCAAGATGGATATCTTTTCAAGGGTAGCATGTTGTGTATCCCAAGAGGATCTGTTAGAGAGAATATAATCAGGGAAAAGCATTGTGGCAGCATGTCAGGTCACTTTGGTATTGATAAGACCCTAGAATTGGTTAGGAGGTACTATTTTTGGCCAAAATTGCCAACCGATGTAAGGAAGTTTGTTGAAACTTGTCAAATTTGCCAAAGAGCAAAGGGGCATACATCAAATGCAGGTTTATACACTCCTCTACCTATTCCTTCAAAGCCTTGGGATTCCATAAGTATGGACTTTGTACTTGGTTTGCCTAGAACAAAGAATGGACATGACAGCATTTTTGTGGTTGTAGATAGGTTCTCAAAAATGGCTCACTTCATCCCATGTAAAACCACACATGATGCCTCACACATAGCAGGTCTTTTCTTCAAAGAAATAGTCAGGTTACATGGTTTACCTTTGTCCATAATCTCAGACAGAGACCCCAAGTTCATAGGACACTTCTGGAGGACACTGTGGAAGAGACTAGGTACAAATTTGTCCTTATCGTCTGCCTATCACCCTCAGTCTGATGGACAAACAGAGGTGATTAATAGGTCACTTGGCAACCTCCTAAGATGCCTAACAAAGGAGCAGGGTGCTAGTTGGGATTCAATTTTGGCTCAGGCAGAGTTCTCATACAATGACACTGTCAATCGAAGCACCGGCATGTCTCCTTTCCAAATTGTTTATGGCACTCACCCAAGGGGTATTTTGGAACTAAGGGAGGTTAAAGGACTGGGAAACAATAGTGCCTTGGCTGAAGACTTCGTTCAAGTCATGAAAGATGTCCATGAACAAGTACAACAGAAATTGATGTCCACTTCTCAGAAATATAAACAATTTGCTGATAGAAAAAGAAGGGATTTGCAGTTCAAGGAAGGTGATTTAGTAATGGTTCATCTAAAGAAGGAGAGGCTCCCGGTAGGTAAACACACTAAGCTACTCATGAAGAAGATTGGGCCTTGTGAAGTGCTCACGAAATGTGGAGAAAATGCCTACAAAATCAGACTTCCGGATGGCATTGCTTTGTCTCCAATTTTTAATGTTTCAGACCTTTATCCCTATAAAGGATCTGATCCTCAGACTATTTTTGAAGAAGATCAAACTGATCAGACACTCCAGGAACTCATTCCTTCATCTCCAACTCAGATTGAGTGCATTTTGGACAAGAGGATTGCAAAACAAACTAGAAGGCACACCTATCATGACTATTTGGTGAAGTGGCTAAACAAACCTCAGGAGGATGCCACTTGGATGAGCAGGGCAAACATTGAGAAGGCAAGTTTCACATTTGACAGCATTCCAACTCAAGAGACTTGAGTTCTCTTTGACAGTGGGTGTATGGTGCAGGGCACCTAGGAGCACCTTGGTTCCTAAAGGCATTTTGATGCATTTTGAGAAGTTATGTTTTTTTTGTTCAATGTGTTTTGTAATAAAGCTTTTAGCCATTGTTGTTTGGTCCATTTTGTATGGTCAAGAGGTTTGGGGTGACTATATAAACCTTAAATCCTTCTTAGTCCATTTGGACCCTTGTTGTGCCAATTAGGCCTAGAAGGTCTAAGGATTGGTTTTCAAGTTTTTTTTGGTTGTTTCAATGTTTTAGTATGTTGGAAGTAGTGTGTTGATCATTTGGACTCCATTGGACAAGCCAAACAAATCAACCTCCTGGTGTTAATGCAAAACACCATAGTTGTCAAAGGTGTTATGTGTTCGGTCGGTTCAAAAACCACTTTGGGCAGTTAAATGCTGTTGTAGAAGTTGGAAACCAACTTGGATGGGTTAATATGGTGGATATCTAACTCCAGTATGGAGGAGGAAGTTTTTGTACAGAATTTGGGCACAAAAATCAAGAAAACTGACTATTTTTCACTATTTTTCTTGCTGTGTATGGACTGTACGGACTTTTCATGTGTGCAAATGATATTTTTCTGAAAGCTCTTGGAGTCAGGGTTCCAATGCAACTAGTTTGAGGTCTTGAAGTGGTCAAAGTCAAAAGTTATTGAATTTTCTTTCAAAACTGGTCTAGAAACCCTATTTTCTAGGGCAGTCCCACAAATTTGGCCCTAGAATGCATTTCCACCGATGAAATTTCATGCCACTTGGTGAAACGTAGGCTAGGGGTGTATACTACTTGATTCCAAAAGCATTTTCTGAGAAAATACAGTTTACTATTTTTAATGTGATGCCCTAGGTCAAATATCTCTATGTATTTGACTGAATTTATGCAATTTATTGTTGTATTTGACAAAACCCTAAGAGGATGAGTGAATGAATGGTGGATTTGTGTTGTTTGGGGATGGTAGAGTCATTCCAAGTTCCTGCCCCTGACCTATGCACCCAATTTTGAGCACTTGCTTTGTAACCTAGCCTAAATTGATCAATTAGGCCTAGAGACCTAGTAGGTGTTCTGGATTGCTGGAGTAGAGTTAGAGCAGGAGATTTGGAGGTTTGTTAGGGTCCCCTGAAAGGTGTTCAATTCCATCATTTGTTTTCCTAGACCTTTGGTATTTTGTCAAGTTTTGTAGAGAAAACCTAGTTTGGAGGGCTAGTAGCCTTACTAGTCAAGGTATAGGTTGAAGAGTTTTGGGAAGTTGGAGATCAAACCAACTACATAGAAGGTGTTTGTTGATCTGTCTTAAGGTGTTGGAGAAGCCTTAGGGGTTGGACAATAGTCTGGACATCAAATCCTTCATATGCCTTGTATGTGCCTTTGGTTGGTTGGTTGGTTGGTTGAAGGCTAGTTGAAGTGGGTGAGTGGGCAAAGGACAATAGAGTAAACCTTTGTGTTGTGCTTCCCTTGTGCCACTTTGCATCATTAAGTCAAGAAGGTAGACCTGTAGCATAATTTAGTGAGAAGTTAAATGACATAAGGAGAAGATATTCAATTTATGATCAAGAGTTCTATGCCATAATTCAAGCCTTGAAGAAGTGGAGACATTACTTGTTGTCTAAGAAGTTTGGGTTGTATACATATCATCAAGCTTTGCAATATTTTAATAGTTAAGGTAAGTTGAATTAGAGACATATGAGATGGGTAGAGTTCATGCAAAGTTACACTTTTGTATTGAAGTATAGGAGTGGTAAGTCAAATAAAGTTACAGATGCATTAAGTAGAAGAATAAATTTACTGATAGAGATGAGAGTTGAAGTGTTAGGTTTTGAAGAATTAAAGAACATGTATAAAAAATATCTTGATTTTGTAGAACTTTGGAAAGCATGTAAGGAACCTATTGTGACTAATTAGAGTAAGTGGTTAGATTATTTCGTTTAGGAAGATGTATTGTTCAAAGGAAACCAGTTATGCATACCTAGGAGATCAATGAGAGACAATTTGATCAAGGAGAAGCACAGTGGTGGATTGGCAGGACATTTTGGCATTGATAAGATAGTAGCTTTGGTAAGTGAAAATTAATTTTGGCCATAGATATATAAGGATGTTAGGAAATTTGTGTAGAGTTGTAGAGCTTGTCAAGTTGCAAAAGGGAGTAGTCATAATACCAGATTGTATAAATCTTTGACAGTACCAGAGAGACCTTGGGAAGACATAAGTATGGATTTCATAATGGGATTGCCAAAGACACAAAGAGTAGATGATTCAATACTTGTAGTAGTGGATAGATTTTAAAAGATGGCACATTTCATACCTTGTAAGAAGAAAACTAATGTAGTGCATGTAACTAACCTATTTTTCAAGGAGATTGTAAGATTGCATGGATTACCTAAGAGCATGATTTCAGATAGAGATACAAGATTTCTTGGATACTTTTGGAAGACACTTTGTTAGAAGATGAAGATAGATTTGAAGTTCAGTTCAACATTTCACCCACAAATTGATGGATAGACATAGATAGTAAATAGGATTTTGGGAAACTTGTTGAGATGTTTGGTTGGAGAGAAGGAAAAAAATTTGGATTTGATTCTCTCACAAGCAGAGTTTGCATATAATAATTCAGTGAATAGGAGTACTGGAAGAACACCTTTTGAGATTGTGACATGAACTAACCTTAGAGGAGTAGCAGAATTGAGAGATATCAACATGGAAGACAAGAGAAGTGCAGAAGTAGAAGAATTTGCATGACACATGGAAATAGTACATAATTAGGTTAACAAGTATTTGGAGGAGATGAACAATAAGTATAAGGAACAAGCAGATGAGAAGAGGAGACACAAGGAATTTACAGTTGGAGATGAAGTGATGGTGTACTTGAGAAAAGAGAGATTTCTAGTTGGGACATATAACAAGTTGAAGATGAAGAAGTTTGGACCTTGTAGGATACTTAGAAAATTTGATTTAGGAAATGCATATGAAGTGGAGCTACTAGAGACATTGGGTATTTCACCTATATTCAACATTGCAAACCTATATCAGTATCATGAAACTGAGATTAGTGACAACATTGAAGCAGACTTGGAAAAATAGTTACCACAACAAGCACCAGAGCAGATTGAAAACATCTTGGATAGTAGAATTGGATGCAACACCAGAGGCACGTAGTACAAATAATATCTTGTGAAGTGGAAAGGCAGATTGGAAGAAGACTTGTCTTGGATTTCTTAGGCTGAGGTGAACTATTTTGGTTTTCCCTTATCCCCAGCAAAGTGAGGGAATCAATTTCTTAACAACCTCAGGTGTTTGATACAGGAGCATCCCTGGTTTAAGAGTAATCTTGCATCAACTAAAAATATTTGAATTTTAGTTTGTTTTCTTTTCATTTTCTAGTTCAGTTCAATCAGTTCAGTCAATAGCAGTTCTTATATTTTGGTCTGCATTCTACCGTAGTTGCAATTAAGACCTTGTAGAGCTGGAAATAGCATCTAGGCACATTCATGCATATCATACCTAAATCTCAAATCATTTGGATCAGGTACCAGTAAGATATCGCTATCAGAAGATCAATTTTTTTCTTAGAACAAAGCATCCTGATAGTCTCAGATAATCAGATAAAGGAGAAGACTTGTGGAGCATTTCATGGCTTCTAGATCTAATTGCACATAATTCAATGTAGTTTGGATTGTGGTCAACCTTCCCTGATATCCACACATCATTCCATTCATTTGTGGAGGAGTTCTATTCAATTAGGTCCGACCTATCTATTTACACACATTACAACTCTTCATTGGAGTTTGTGACCTTCCTCGGCTGACGTGGAGGAATCTATTATTCTGGAGATGATATATTGATGTAATGGATGCCTAGGAAAGTAGTTCATCATATTAGAGATAGTTGATAGTTTGAATTCTTGGTGAAGAAGATTCAAAACTATATCTTGTGCATATTCTATAGTTTTGTAATCAGACCTGTGAGCCCTAATTGTAAGCCCACATGTTGATGTCCAGTTTGTATTTGATTTCTATGACATACTAAATGACTGAAACTATATTTGTTTTATCTCTTTGAGTTATTTCCATTGTGTTTACTCTAGTTGCGCGGTCTAGATATTTCACTCTATGGACCCTCCTAACCATGACTACACCACTACTTCAGAGTATTACTTCTCTCTTGTTTCTGGTTTGATTTCTTGGTTGAGCAAGAAGTAGTCTACCATTGCTCTTTTATATACAGAGACTAAGTATTAAGCAGTAGTTAATGCTACTATTGAGGCTATTTGGCTTCAACACATTCTCAATAATTTTGGCATTTCCTTTAGGAATCCCATAGTCATCTTTTGTGACAACCAAAGTGCTATTTAGATCTCTCACAATCCGATCCATCATCAACAGACCAAACACATTGAGATTCACATGCACTACATTTGGGAGATGATTCATGAGTAGGTTCTTGATCTTCAATATTGTTCGACATTAGATTAGACTACATACATCTTCACCAAACCCTTCACTAAGAGCAAATTCATTCATTTGTGAGCTTTGTTTGGGGTGCGACAAGTGTCCTCCATTGAGGGGGCTTCTTATCTCCTTATTTCCTTCTCTCTCTATTCTAGGGGGCGTACTCTATTTTGTGGGGGGGGGGGGCTACTTCTCTTTTGGTGGAATTCTTTGTACATGGGTACCTCATCAGGCTTCATTTGCCATGACCCATCTCTTTACCCAGCTAAGCTACATTTAAGGGGGGTGTTAGTGTAGGTTTTTTATTCCTTTTCATAAGGTTTTTCCTACACATTTATTTAATCTTGCTTAGGTTAATAAAGCATGTTTTATTAGGTGAGAGGATTGTGAGGTGTCACCTTTCTACATGTGAGCATCCATTAGCTATCTTGGGAAGATACTTTACTATCTTTAGTCAGATAGATGGTTGTTCCTCATTGGTTAGTGTTGCCACCTCCTCCCTCTCCCTAGTCTATATAATCATGCTAACTAGCTTGTATTTTCATTCTATATTGGAGATAGTTATCTAATGTTATTTTGCCTCTTGATCATTTCACATCAATCTCTTGGTATCCTTGTTATGTTGTTTCAATTGCTTTTGCATTTATAGTTTTTTTCTAACTCTTTCAATTGATTCTACGTTATAATCTATTTTACAAATTCTAATAAGTCCTTCTTTTGAGATTATATGCCCCAGCAATCTGCCTTCTGGGACAACAAACACATGTTTTTCAGATTCAATGATATACCGTATTCCCTACATCTTTCAAAGACTTTTTTTAGATGGCCCAAGTGGTCAGCTACATGCTTAGAGTACATAGTCAGATCATCAAGATACACTAAAATGATACCATTAATTCAAATCCATTTCTCTTTGGAAGGTCACCCCAACATTGGCCCATGCAAATGGCATTTTTTGGTAAGCCAGAGTACCCCACTTGGTGGTAAAGGTTGTCTTGTACTGGTATGATTCTTTTACAAGAATCTGGTTATAGCCTGAGTATGTTGGCAGTGAGACAACATATCTCATGGGATTTGTGATATGGCTTAACTGCCTCCCATGGATTCATTAACTCTGGCGGTTGTATTAGGCATTAACAGGTCAACCTTTTGGTGCAATCACAACTATGTTTCCAACAAGTGGTATCAGAGAATAGGTTCCCTATAGAAGTCTAATCAGCCTGGGCAAGTCCTGAGTGTGGAGTACCATGTGTAAGTACAAAAGAAATATGGAAAAGAAAAATGTTAAGTCTCCTACTGATCAAAAGATACAATCTATACCAAATTTAGATGTTGATATAAAATCAGTTGATATAAATGTTTCACAAGTTGAGTCAAGTATTAAATTAGAGAAAGAATTTTCTGGAGTTCCTTTATTTGATGGTTTAGACTTCTCTATTTGGTGTATTAGAATGCAAGTATATCTATCCTCTTTAGGGTATGGTGTTTGGATGTCAGTTAAGAATAGATATTGTGTTTCCTCTCAATCACCTAATACTACAAATAAAAAAGAGACTTATGAATGTAATTATACAACAAAGAAGGACATTTTGTCTGGATTATCTAATGATGTTTCTTGTAAAGTTATGCATTGTGAAACAACTTAGGATGTGTGGAAGGACTTAATTAGAATCTATCAAGGTGATGCACTTGAAGAAGAGGATAGCTTGGTGTCTAAAGAAAGTGATAATGAAAAAGAGACATTTACATGAAGGAGATGAGGTTCAATTTGATTCAGAAGAAGGAGATTATATTATGAGTGATGATAAACAAGAATATGAGGTCGATGTTAAAGGAGAGCTAATATGTGCTCTGAGTGAAATAAGGAAACACAAAAAGGAGAATTAGAGACTAGAGTTGCAGCTAAAATAAGAAAAAGATTTAAAAGACAAAGCACTTTCAAAGCTTGAAAGAGTATCTTCTGATCTTGAAGAGGTAAGAAATATGATTATAGGCTTAAAGAGTCATGCTGATGAATCTAACAAAGTGATTATAAGTCTAAAGACTAAGATTGAAGAGGTGAAGAGTGTAATAGATGTGTTGGTGATGATTGTTAGTCATAACAACATGCATAAAAGTTTACACAACAAACCTTTACTAACTTGAAAAGTACAATCAATTTCGTATGAATTGATGACTCCAAGTCTCCGTTGATTAGGTCATGATAGTTTGACATTGCTCAGAGGTTGATGTGATATGATATTTTCCATTCAAGGGGTCTTATATTGATCTGATAACACGAATTGATGTTTATTCACTTAATTCTGCTCCTGCTTCCTGTAAATTTCTTCACAAATAAAGGTTAATCCTACTATGATGATGATCTTTGATATGTTTGATCAATTCTTCTGATCATCAGTTGTAATTGATTATTTTCACTTCTACACTATGAATTTGTTCAAATAATGTTCCTATAAGCTGATATTTGCATGATTACTATTGTTATTTATGTGCATTTGCATGATATTTTCAATTATGCATGTAGATTAGTTCAAATATGCTATTGATGTTCAATTTCCTTCAAGATGTCAACATATTTATGTATTCTTTCTTAAGGTTGTCTATATATTTGCAATTATGGAGATAATTGTAGTGAAATTTAAGAAAATGAACTCAAACATTCTAAATTTATTGAAATTAAGTGAGTCTTTGACAGTCGATCCATTATGCAACATTTAATATTTCACAAAATAGAGATGAAATCAAACCATGTGTTGCTTAGCCATTCCACAACTTCACATAGTGGATGCTAATCTTCAAAGGTAAAGAATGACAACAATATCCACAAATTGACATGCACTCTAAGGGACACAGCACATCCTAGTGAAATATCCAGATGACATTCACAAGATTACTCAAAATTTATGAGGATATGTAATCTGAATCTCTATTTTATTAGTATTCAAAAGCATGCACATTTACAATATGTCTTGAGAAAGTATCATGACATTCAACAATCCTATCTCAATTAAGTCTCTAATAATGATACAATGAGCACTCCATCTCCTTTTATAGGACAAGAAGAGGAGGCAGTTACAAATGATCCAATGATCATGATTTATCAATCTAAATCAATGGTCCATATTCCCACTTTGACCAGGTCAATCATATGTCAACATGGCACAGGTTGCCAACTGGCAACCATTTGGTGAAACTCAAACACTTTTGTCTTGTTATGCACATGACATTGTCATCATGCACCTTCACTCACTCTTCATTCTCTTCTTCTTCATCTTCTTCTTCATCTTCATCTTCTTCTTCTTCATCATCTTCATCATGAGGATCACTTCCTATATGCACTTTGATTGTCTTCCTGATGGATTCATACACTTGTATTATTCTCTCAACTTCTCCTCCATCTTGAGTTTGAGCTTTTGATACAACATGTCTCTGGGAATGGAATGATGTTTGTAGAGAACTCCACTTGCTTTTTCTATTATTTAACATTTCATTGTATGCCTCCACCTTGGCCTTCATTCTCATAGCCTTATTGATTACATCCTCTGTCAAATGATGAAGAGGGTCATATGTTGCTTACTTGAAATTATTATGGAAAGCTTGGACTGCAAAATCAGCATCCCGATTTTCTATTTTCCCTTCTACAGTGTCCTCCAAAGCTTCCAAGATATTTACTTCATCTGCCATTAGGTGGTGCAACTTTACACTAATATCCCTGAGTTTTATATTGCATTTCTTTAGGATATCACTCTCAAATTTGGTATCTTCATACCATAGGGTCAACAATTATGCAGTATTGTTATCTAGTACCTTATTATTTATAAGTACTTGCATATCTATGTACCTCACCTCTGCCAGAGCATCCAGATGCTTTTCCAACTTGAAAGATCTCCTTCCAACCTCATTTTGCAATTTATCAACTTTGCTCTTTATTGTGCCGAGAAAATTCCAATTTGTGAGGGAGGTCTTTATTACTTTCTCATCCTCCGAAATAAAAAGAATAAACCAAATATCTACCATTTGGGCCTTATTCTTCATAATATCTAACCCTGTTATCTCCTCTTGAGATATGATGGTCAGTGGGGTGGCTATGCTATCTGGTAAATGATTAGGGTTAATTAACCCTTTTATTAATGTATGCAATTGAGTAATGTGCTCTTTATGCACCCTGTTCTTATCCTTCTCCTTCTTTAGACTTTTCAATAAGGAGTCAATGATATCTTTGGCCTCTTGACCTTCCTTCTCCTCTGTAGCAAATCCCAGATCAATATTGGTTATCTGGAATTCCTCCATATTTATTTTTCCTTTCTCCTTATCTACCATTGGCAGGGCTAGTTGAGCTATCCTCCTACCTGTAGTATGATCTCTCCTTATGGATGAGGTAGGTCTAGCCTTTCTCTTTGGCTTCATCATGTCTGCTGAAAATAATGAAGAGACATCAAATTCAAGCACCTCATCAATCTATTGGGGGTTTATTTCTTGTTGTAACCAATATGGGACATCACCCTTAGGTCTCTGTTGATCAATTTACTCAATGGGAGCATCCTGAGGCCTATTCTATTCTACCCTTGGTGGAGATACTTCTTTTCTCTACTATTCTCGTGAATCTCCTTATGAGGGTTCTCTTGCTAGGGAATCTCGTGGGATGCATGCACATTCTAATTTTGTACATCTTTTTGTAATTTATCATGATGAGCAGATTGTGCATTCTAATTTTGTAGATCTAAGTGATCATTCTGATCATCCTTGGTTACCTTCTCTAGTTCTTTTTGCTGATCATCACCCTATGGAAGACTCTATTCTTCAGGCTTTGATGTATCTATTTTTCTAAGGTCTAGAATCTTATCCAATTCCTTTTCATTTATTTTATCTTTTAGTGTCAGGGTTGGGTCATTACCCTGATTTGCATTTTTATCCAACACTTCCTTATTCTGATCATCACATTTATCTAGTATCTCCTGATCACCCCCCTTTTGTTCATTGATTTCTACCTTCTTTGGCTCTTGAGGTGGCTCCTTATCTTTTCCTATATCCTCATCACCTTGTTAAGCTAAATCAATTACATTAGAACTGGTGACTTGATCAACCAGATTTGTCAGTCCTATATGTTGAGCTACCTCCCCAAGAGTTTCTTCCTTAATTTCTTGCATGGTGACCTCATCTTGATAGACTTCCTTTTGAACTTGGGGAGTATCATGTGGGGTCATCTTTGTGTTTTCTACCAATGTCTCCATCTTTTGAGTAGACACATCATTCACCACATCATCATCTGACAAATCCATTGTATCATTAAGTGGTAGTGGTGGTTCTCTTTTGGTATTGTGCCTCTCTGCTCTTTGTTTTTCTACCTTTTCAGTTTTGAATTGAACAATTTCATGGATGGGACCTCATGTTGTAGGTTCTTTAAGATACCCTAACCACTTGCACCCCTTAATAGAATGAGATTAATATCAATCGTTCCCCTCATGGTAGTCTTTTATTTCTTTTGAGGTGGTGATGTTTATTGCACCTTCTTTCTTTTCTTCTTTATTAACAAGTCATCATCCAGGGGCTCTTCTTCCTCCTCTATAACAATAGGAGCAGGCTTTGCAACAATGTTCTTTTGTTTGATAGGGGTATGAGATGATGTAGCAGCTAATGTGGAGGCTACATCCCCTTTTTGTTGTGGCTGCCTAATGATCACCACTCTAGATGTTTGGGCTATTTTCTTATTTTTACCCCATTGTTTGTCATCATTTGGTTGCCTTTCTCTATTGGACTACCTCTTCTCCTTGAGGAAGTCATCATATTCCTCCTCAAATAACTCTTGTCTTTTCTTCTTATTGTCTAAAGGGCTACACCCTTCTTTAATTTGTTGACCTCAGCATCTACCCAACTTTGGGTCAATTGAATAACCTTCAGCATTATTTGATCTAATGAAGTGACCTTAGGTTGGCTTAGATCAAGGGCTGATATGGTTTCATTATATACTTTCTTGTCCTCATATTCATTGGACATTATCTTACCATCATCCTTGTGCAACTTAACAGGCACTGAGTGAGTCTCTGCTCCTGACTTCTATCTCATCATCGCAATTAGCCCAATAGTCTTCAAGGTCCTTTTCATGTATAGGTTTCCCCAGTGATGCATGCATCCTATTATATAGGTCATATGACCTAGCTAGTGAAAATGGCTATAAGTACATTGGGTTCGGTCCTCCAATTGTATCTTTGACACTTTCTCTATCTGGACACATATACCAGCCAATCATGATTGAAAACAACATAATTGGAATCTTTCCTTTATCAATGTAAGCATGTATTGAGGGTAATACTTGCCTAGCAAATTCCATTAGGATGACTTTATCGTTAGGGTTCCTGGGCAGTATGAGAGGTTGCCCTATGAAGCCTTCTATCCTCATGTATGAAAATATGGGGAATTAGATAAACCAAGCCCCATGCTTATGTATAATAACTTGCGCTTCCATACTTAACCTTTTTGTTCTATCTTATTCCATGGTCCTGACCAGATGCATGGAGAAGGGGTCATTCACTATCTTATAATTTTGGAGAGATTCCCTCCTCTTTAGCTATGGGTAATGTTCCCAGATATTCACATCCTTAGGGTTATTTCCAACCCTACCTACTATTTGTTATCCATTAAAGGTTCACCTAAAAGCACAAGCATATACCACATATGAAGTCATATGAAACATGTTTGTTGTTCTACCTAGCCTCTTCATGCCCTCATTTAGGCTATTACTTATGATTTTTGCCCAGAGGGGCTTGTCATCTGAGTACTTGACCATATGAATGATACCATACATATAGTTTTCAAATGTTCTGGTGTTTGGTCTTCTTGTCATTCTGACGAGCATGACCATCATATACTGGTATTCTAGAGCAAAATCAAATTTAAAGAGGTACACCAACAATTTAGCAAATGCTTTTTAAGTGCTACTCTTGGATCTCCACTAGTACATGACCCTTCTAGCCTCTTTTTGATTGTGACAATATTCCTTTTCTAGTCTTCTCAAGCATAGATCAACCACATGAGGTCCTGTAGGCAAATTAAAGGTGGAGGTGATGCCTACAATTGAAAAATCTGCATAGACCCTGCTATGCTTTTCCACTTTTCTAGTCTTAGCGTTATAGTTCCTTGCACACTCTATCACTAACTCAATAGCTTCCATGGCATAAAGGAATCCACCAGCATTCCATATCCCTGAGGTGTATATGCTCTGAAGTAGAGGGTTTCCACTTCCTTTATCTAGTTTCCTCATCCATGCATCAAGATCTATATTTCCCTGATGCATGTCATTGATCATTCCATATCTAAATGTTGTTCCCTCTGGCTGTACAAACATGGGTTTCAAAAAATCTATATCGGACCAGTTCTTTCTAACTACCATTAGATCCTGCAATTTAAACATGCATATATTACCCTAACATGTCGTATTTAGCATAGGCTTAGGGATCACATGCATTCTATGGTGATATTATGTTATTCTAACTTGTGTCATGCATCACCATGCTAATTAAATTGGTAAAAAGTATTTTTTACCTTATGACTCACCATAAATGACAAAAAGAGGTTTTACAGTTACATAAGAGGGTTTTACAGTTACATACCTGATAACCGCTTTCCCTTTTTACTGTATGTGTGATAATGATATGAGTGTGATTGCACTGTATTCACCATCTTATATCCCATTTGAATGTGTTTCCATTCTGTTTGCAGGTCACAGTGATGCTTTGATCTTCAGAGCTCTATAATTCTTGTTTAAACTTATGGTAAATGTAAAATAAACCCCAAAATTAATTTTAACTAATTAATATTTCAAATTAGGGCGTGCTTAGTGTCTTTTGTTTAAGTCCTTTGATTGACACATGATGTCTGTATATGTGGACAAGTGGTGGGTATGTATTTGAAATTTCAAAAGCTCTACCTACTATTGGGATTGCATTTATTGTAGAGGGTGATCTTCACAAAAATCAAGGATATTTGAAAATATGACCCCTATATGGGTGATGATGGTGACATCATCATAAGGATGTTTAACCATTGACTAAAGACCAAGGTCAGGTCACCATACATTTGTTAGTCCTCGTGATATTGCTTTGTGTCAATAGGATCAGGTCTATGTGCCACATGGCATCATTTGATTGGTCACTGGAAATTACTGCATCTTGGGTCATCAAAGGTTGACATGAGGGATATAAAGAAATATCTATCTTTTAACACTACGAGATATCACCTTATTTAATAAAGTGAGGATGACATCATAATTTTATAAGTCTTTTGAAATTGGTTGAGAGAATGATGTCATCGTCATATTAGTTAAGATCGGGGATATTTCAAAATGTAACCCTCTTGGGTCTAGGTCATGATGGCATCATCATCATAACATGTTCTCTTTGTATCAAGTTAGGATGACGTCATTGTCATATTGAGAAATATGATAGACATTTAGAAATATGACCCTATGGGAATTGAGTATACTGATGACATCATCATCAGCTTGAGTTCTTTTATAAATTGGAACAAGATGACGTCATGGTCATATTTTGGCGAAGGGTGATATTTCAAAACTTGACAGATATTTAGAAATGTCACCATCTTGAAATATGCATGAAGGTTTGATAGGTATATATTCTATCACACTTAACTTGGATGTTCACATATTAAAGGAAATGCAGATATCAGGTGATCTTCCCATGTCGGGGTCATCTTACAAATATGACTGATATTTGGAAATGTGGCCCTATGGAAATATCTGGTTTGACTGAACTTTGACTTGGCATAGCTTTCTATCTTTAAGGAATATTAGGATAATCAAAAAGACAAACCTACTTAGTTTTTTGCACTCTTTTAGATTATGAGGTTTATAATAGCAAATATTGACCTCGACAATTGACCCCTTTTCTTGGGAAGCACATGCATATGCAAGGGTGATATACTTACTTGACTTTTGCCAAACCACCCAAAGCAGGAAAACAAAGAAAACAAGCAAAAGCCAAAAGTTGGGTCCCTGTTTTGCTAAGGCAAAATGGGGCATATTGTGTAACCACACAACAAGATGTAACAAAATCTAAGCTTGAGATTAAAAGAATTGAATATCTAAAATTAGAGGCTGAAATTATCAATCTTAGAAAAGATTATGAAGGTCTCAAGGTTCTATCCAAGAAATATGAGGAGTTTGAAGAAAGCACAAATAAGTTGCATGAAATGTTGGGCCAACAAAAGTATAATAAGGACACTACTAGTCTAGGTTATGAAGAAGGAGAATGTTCCAAAGTAAGAGAGACTCCTAGAAAGAAAATTGATCTAAGTTATCATGCTGCTGCTCCTGAAGGAAAAAAGAAGATTGCAGCTGAAATGAAAACCAAAGATGAGTTTGTCAAAATGCACAATCAAAGAAGAAATTTCAAAAGAACTGCTCCAGTAAGACAAGCATTTATGTACATGTATAATTATTCATTTTTTGGTTATGTTATACCTATAATCATTTTGGACACAAAGCAGTGAATTACATAAGAAATCAATTTGCTTCAATAAGGAATGATAATATTGTGTGTTTCAAGTGCAATTCTCCTAGTCACAAGGCATATAGTTGCAGAATGTATGGAAGAACAATACCACCTGATCTGAAAGGTTAGTAAAAGAAAAAGCTTGAAAAGGTTTGGAAGAAGAAACCTGAACAGAAGAAAGAACCTGTGAAAGTTTGGAGGGTAAAACAAAGAAAAGAGAAGATAGAGCCCAAACTTGTGCATCTTGCATAAGTCACATCATCAGTTGCATAACATATAACATAAAGTGAGGGGGAGTTGTTCAATGTTCTATCAATTATGCCCAAGATGTTTTAGGAGGATGCTTATCAATATGATGATCTTGTCTTGATTATCATTCTATTATATTCTTGCTTGATAATGTTTGCTAAGATGCTACTCATATCAGTCTTATAAGATGAAGTTCATGATGGTGTTGATAACTATGTTGTTCTTCAATATATGTCAATGATACGAGTGATCAATTGTTCATGATGCAAACAAGATGTTGATAAGATGTTCAAGGGTTCAATGCACAAAGTGTTTAATCACGTTGAGTGACTTGGTCTATAAATGAACCTATTTATATCTTATTTATATCATGTTGATACTTACAGAGGTTGAGTTGTCATGATATTGCAGTTCAAAGTGTTCTTGATATGTTTGTGAGAATGTGATGTGTTGTTGCAGGAAGAACTTGATGGTACAATTAGTTTGTTGATGTGCATACTTGATGGGCTGATTTGAATGATGATTGTTAGGTCCTAGGATCGAAACCTGACTCTGAAAGATAGGATAGAGTTCTCATCAAATGTTAGCATATGTTGGCTGAGAATGTTGCAAATGGAAGAAGTCAATACGTAGCACATCTCTGCATTTAGTTCTTACAAAGGTATTAATAGTGGTTATGTATATATTAGATTTGACATTGTGTTGTAAAAAGTGTCTTGTGTAGGAATAGGAGGTTGATCTTCATTCTTTATCATATCAAGAAGTGTGTACAAAAGTAGATTGGTTAGAGATTGTTGTAGGTTGATTGTCCATTACGATGTAACTTGTCAATATCATGGAAGTCTTGTTAAGGTCATCTCTAGACTGGTCATCATGTTATCATGAATGTTGAAATGTTTATGATATCTTTCATGGAGTTCAAGTTCATATGAGTCATATCAAAGGAGTCAATCTTATGCCTTCATAATCATACATCATACTTTATGCTTTGGGAGATCTTGGAGATGTGTCATTTAGGTCAAAAAGGGTTAATGATTGTGAAAGATTTGTTTGTCATGAAAAAATTGTTTTGCAACCACAAGTGATGTCATCAGGAGTTTGTATTTGATAGTAAAGATATGTCATTTTTTCATCTTCATCTTCATATTGGTGTTGTGATAAGAAGTGGTATTGTATTCAGAGTATGGTATAGTCTATGGGCAGTTTAAAACAATGGTAATATTTGTCCTTGTAAGTAATTAGCAGTGATTTGTTAATGCACTTCATCACAGGGGGAGAAAATAAATTTTAGCCTTTATCATTAGATGTCAAAAAGGGGGAGAGAGAGAAAATGCATCATGTAGTTTTACCATCAATGACAAATGGGGAAATTGATGGAGATTGATTATCATTGATGTCAAAAAGGTGTTTAGTTGATGATGCAGATTCATCATAGTGAAAGTTAGATCATACATGGTGACCTTAGTTCAAGTTGATTGGCCTTCATATGATAGGATGTGGGTCATGCTTTCAAGAGTTTAAAAGAGTTCACTTAGTGAACATGCTTGATGAAGTTGCTTCATGTTTGTTAAAGATGAAGTTCATATCTTAATGATTATTCTTCATATGTGAAGGTTTGATTTCTCATCTTAAGGAGTTGTTTCATGATGCTTATGCTCTCATCTCAAGAGTTCACACAATATGATGTCCTTATATTATGATCTGCATTGCTTTGTGTCAAGATGATAATTGAAAATTTAAGTTGATATGTTGCCTCATGTCATGCTTCAGTGTACTCATCATAATGCCTCAATTAGTCTTTAGGACCTCTTCATGTTGATAACGTGTTCATAATCACAAGTAAAGTTGTTGTAGTCAAAGAGAATGAATAGATCACAGATAAGTTCATATGATAATTTTGTGACTCACATGGGAATTAGGATGTTATGCCTTTATATGATTTAGTGATTTCATGTAGTATTGATGATGAGATGTTTGATGATAGAGAGTTGAGTTGTTGCTCAGAGTTGATATGATGTTCATTCTTTGTCTTTGTTCTTGATTTGATGCTCATGTTCTGTCTATGATCAGCAAGGTAAGAAACAAGGGGATGTTTGTCATGCCATTGGCTCTTCATGATTTAGATGCAAAGTGTAGAGTGTTCATCAGTTGTGGATGCATTCTTTAGGGTTATATTTCATCTACCATATTCATCTTATCTTAAGTTTTTTATCTCCTATCTGTAATGTACTTTCTGCTACAGATGATCTGTATATGTCAAGTAAATTTTATAATGTCTTATGGTTTTCTAAACCTCCTAATCCTAAAAGCCTACATTATAAAATAATCCTAAGTATTCATTCTTAATACACTCCACTTTGCTTTTCACAAAAGTCATACATTTTTGTTTTAATTCCTAGTTGACCTGCTAGTATTGGTCATGGGTTACCTATTAAAGGGGTTTATAACATTTGTGACTAGTCCCTTTACCTCTCCAATCGGTCACCTCTTAAAGTTTGTTGGTGCCAAAAAGCCATCAAAGGCTAATGTTGAAAGTTGATGGGTGCGAATAGGTCATATCAATGGCTTTATTTTAAATTTAGAAACCTTTTTTATTAACTCCTAATTTTAACTCCTAATTTGATAGCCTCTTGAATGCTATCTCTTTTTGACAGTGAATAAAGTGGAGTTTATAAGCTATTTTCAAGGAGTTTTTGGATAAATTTGAAGGTAGTTTATGGTAAAGTTTTTAAAGGCAATTTTTTAGGAGATTTTCTATTCATTCATAATAATAAGGAAATAAATTATTTCCTTTTTCTAAATTAAAAGATCTTATGCAATATTGATTGCATTTTTAAAATTGAAAAATTCTTTTGTGAAGACTTGTTTTGTGGAGAAGTAGGAAGATAAAAAGGTATATTGATTATTTGTTTTTAAGGCAATTTTTGAAGAAGTCTTTTTGGTTTGACAAGGTAGATTGATAAAATATTTTTGAAGACTTCTAATGAAAAGTTTGAAGATGAAAATGGTTATGGTAATGTCATTAGGTGATGATCTTATTTTTGCAGAAGGTTTTTGAGAAGGGGATGCGAAGATGAAATGATATTATTTCATGTCAAGACAATCTGATTTATTTTATTCTTGAAGATTATTTTTTTGCAGATTGGAGATTATAGAAGATTTGTTTTTGAAAGGGGAAAGAAGAGGAATATGAAAAGTTTCTTTATTTCATTTATAATGACATTGTAGGTTGTGAAAATTAGAGTAGGTGATTGTGGTTTAAAATGACACAAATTGAAATAAAGAAACCTTTCATATTCCACTTGTTTCCCCTTTCAAAAATAAATCTTCTATAATCTCCAATCTACAAAAAAATAATCTTCAAGAATAAAATAAATTAGATTGTCTTGACATGAAATAATATCATTTCATCTTTGAATCCCCTTCTCAAAAACCTTCTGCAAAATAAGATCATCACCTGATGACATTACCATAACCATTTTCATCTTCAAACTATTCATTTTCTTGTATCAAATATCTTTCATTTTTCATTAGAAGTCTTCAAAAATATTTTATCAATCTACCTTGTCAAACTAAAAAGACTTCTTCAAAAATTGCCTTAAAAACAAATAATCAATCTGCCTTTTTATCTTCCTACTTCTTCTCCACAAAACAAGTCTTCACAAAATAATTTTTCAATTTTAAAAATGCAATCAATATTGCATAAAATCTTTTAATTTAGAGAAAGGAAATAATTTATTTCCTTATTATTAAGAAGGAATCAAAAATCTCCTAAAAATCTACCTTTAAAAACTTTACCATAAACTACCTTTAAATTTATCCAAAAACTCCTTGAAAATAGCTTATAAACTCCACTTTATTCACTGTCATAAAGAGATGACATTCAAGAGGCCGTCAAATTAGGAGTTAATAAAAAAAGGTTTCTAAATTTAAAATAAATCCATTGATATGACCTATTCATGCCCATCAACTTTAAACATTAGCCTTTGATGGCTTTTTGGTGCCCACAAACTTTAAGAGGTGACCGCTTGGAGAGGTAAAGGGGCCGGTCACAAATGTTATAAACCCCTTTAATAGTTAACCCATGACTGATACTAGCAGGTCAACTGGGAATTAAAACAAAATGTATGACTTTTGTGACAGGAAGAGTGGAGTGTATTAAGAATGAATACTTAGGATTATATTAGAATGTAGGCTTTTAGGATTAGGAGGTTTAGAAAACCATAAGACATTATGAAATTTACTTGACATATATAGATCATCTGTAGCAGAAAGTACATTATAGATAGGATATAAAAAAATTAAGATAAGATGAATATGGTAGATGAAATATAACCCTAAAGAATGCATCCATAACTGATAAATACTGTACACTTTGCATTTGAATCATGAAGAGCCAATGGCATGACAAACATCCCCTTGTTTCTTACCTTGTTGATCATAGATATAACATGAGCATCAAATCATGAACAAAGACAAAGAATGAACATCATATCAAATCTGAGCAACAACTCAACTCTCTATCATCAAACATCTTATAATTAATATTGCATCACATCATTAAATCATATAAAGTCATAACATCCTAATTCCAATGTGAGTCACACAATTACCATATGAACTTATATGTGATCTTTTATCTGTGATCTCTTCATTCTCTTTGACTGCAACAACTTAACCTGTGATTATGAGCACATTATCAACATGAAGAGGTCCTGAAGACTAATTGAGGCATTATGATGAGCACACTGAAGCATGGCATGAAACAACATGTCAACTCAAATTCTCAATTATCATCTTGACACAAAGCAATGAAGATCCTAATATAAGGACATCATATTGTGTGAACTTTTGAGATAAGAGCATAAGCATCATGAAACAGCAACTCCTTAAGATGAGAAATCAAACCTTCACATATGAAGCATGATCATCAAGATATGAACTTCATCTTAAACAAATATGAAGCAACTTCATCAAGTATGTTCACTAAGTGAACTCTTGTGAACTCCTAAAAGCATGATCCACATCCTATCATATGAAGACCAATCAACTCGAACTAAGATCACCATGTATGATCTAACTTTCACTATGATGAATTTGCATCATCAACTCAACACCTTTTTGACATTAATGACAATCAATCTCCATTAGAGTAGCCATCTAGAAGTGAAAATCTTTCAGCTGCTGCCACTGTTTAATGGAGAATCTACTAGTCCATGGAAGGAAGTGGATAGTGGTATTTAAGGGGGGCCTTACTGAGGTCTCTAAAGTCCACACACAATTTGATTTCCACATTCTTTTTGCTAACTAGAACTAGGTTAGCTACCCAAGATAAATGTTTGATTGGATAAATGATTTTTGTCTCTATGAGTTTGGATAGCTCTATTCTCATTAATGGCTGAATTTTGGGGTTGACTGGCCTTTGTTTTTGGTAGATAGGTTTTACATTGGGGTCTAAATAAATGGTATGTTGGATAAAACAAAGATCAAATCATTTAAGATACCTATAATCCAAGCTATTAAATCATCAAATTCATTACAAAGTTCAATAAAACCCTACTTTTTAGCTTGGTCACATACCTTGCCATGTTTTAGAAATCTGCCCAATGTAATTTCCACCTCTTCATAGTCTTCTTTTTTTATTGTTATGTTCATTTTCTCTTTCTTTGGTTGGTCCAACACCAAATATGTTTTCTAAGGTGACCAGTCCCCTGGGCAGTTTGTTGGTCTTTAGCTAGATCACCTGGTCACCATACTATTCTTGCAATGTGGATTAATTTTTGGCAACAAACTCTACCTCTTCTTGCATGAAATTTATGATCTGCTAGTCATTTTCAAATACTTGCCAGCTCATCACATTGTCAAGCACAACAAGCCTCACAAAAATCTTCATATGCTGGTCTAAGTTTTGTTTAACATTATGGGGAATATTTAGGTTAATTCTAGGTATGTGCAAGGTCCTTATTGAATATTTAAATCTAACTTAGAATCTAGATGGAGGGGAGTAGACTGGACTCTTGAAGAAGATGGAACTGCACTCATATCTTCAAAATACCTTGTGTTTCTCTAATCTCTAAAATCAAATGATGACTGAAATACACCTTCATTTTCCATAGGGGTAATGTATGGCTCCATCATGTCAAGCCAACTATAATAATTTTCATGCTCTTGTGTTGGTTCCCCTCAAGTCTATTAGATAAATCTGAGAAGTGAAAACATTCATACTCTACTAGATAAACAGTATTGGTAGCACATTTTTTATCTGTTACACTAGTTAAAACATTCATATTTGACATCCTCTTGGACCTCTTCAATATGATGCTTTGATGATTTGAAAACATATTTTACCTTTATGTCTAACAAATAAAACTGTTCAAAAGCAAAGGATTGAAAAGTGTTAATAGAGCAAACATCTGAATTTTGTTATTCCAATAAATAAATTTTGTCCACAAATATCCTTTCATACTAAATCAATCTTGGCCTATGCCCCTTCAATTCTGACAGATCATCACTTTTATATGATAGAAGATCCTCCACCTTGCTCTTGTATTTGTTAGTTTCTAAGGGGTCTTCTTTAATTTCTTCTAGTTGTGTACTTTCTTCTAGATTCTCTACAAAGATTGGGTTATCTTTGCACCAATAAGGGTTAGCATTTCTCACCTTTGATAAATTTAGATGTGCATCATAAAATGGATTATGCCTTATATTGATTTTTTCCATACATTTCTCTAATTCAATATCCTGATGGTTCATATCCTTATCAGACTCATAGTTATCATAATCCTGAGAAGATCATTCAAACAAATGACCCTCACTTTCAATGTTGTTGGTAACAAATGATTTAACTTCATATTCATGTTCATATATAGATGAATCATCAGGCAATGAAGTTTCATTACCTAAAAGCAAATATATCCCTTTACCAATAGGAGAATCCATTTTTTATTTTAGCAAGAAATCTTGAGAATGAGAATTCTTTTCATCACTTATATAACTATCAAAATAAATAGATTCATCTATTGCAAGGGCATTATCTTATTCTTCATCTATCATTAGCATATATTCCCCATATGTTTTAATACTATCTATTTCATGAGTTGTTTTATCAGGTTGGGAACTCGAACACCTCCATCCTTCCTGACTAGGGGGCTCAAAATAAGTAATGGTTTCATATAGGATTTTATTTCCATCACATTTGTTATTCTCAATGTTGTAATTAATATTCCCACCTTCATTACTCAAATTTTGAGTTTTGTTTCTTGAATGATCAAATAAGGGCTCATTTGAAAGATTCAGGTCTGTTCCTTCCTGATAGATGATAATATTATTGGACCTATACCTCATAGCAGAATTCATAGTTGCAAATTCATATTATCTTATCCTCATATGTTTCAAATTGTTATCAATATCCATAGCCATAGAATATTCTTGCCTCATATTAGTAGGATTCCTATCTCTTAAAAGATAACTAACTTCTTCATTAAATATACCTAGCTATACAACCAAACACATAGAATCATTTAGTCTAGTATTTTCAAGGATATCCCTCATCATTTTGGCAAATTTTGGATTGACAATTGGAACTAATTCATCATCATCCTTTTCAACATGAATAAGCTTGTTAATCAAATACTAATATCAATCCTTTCTCCAAATTGTTCTATAAAAGCCATTTTGAGGTCTTGCCATGAAGATATGTAGTGGGTAGGAAAATTTGTAAACCAATCTCTAGCATCTTCTTTCAAGGACTGAACAAATAATTTCATGGCCACATCCTTTGTATCTACTTCATAATCTCCTATCAAATCACAAAAACCCTGCAAATGCCTGTCTGCTCATTTGAGCTTGTCACTACTAAATTTTGGTATTTGATCTCTAATTTAATGTGGGATATGGTTTGGAAAACCACATATATTCCTAAATTTAATGGCTCTATATATTTCCATAACTAAGCTTCTCTGATAACATAAATGTGGTTGTATACTACACATTGGTGTATTTGGATCCACATAGGGACGCATAAATTGATGACAAATTTTTCTTATGCATATGGAAACTTTCTATTATCAATTTTGTAGTTACTTATGGTAATTTTGAAATCTCCTTTTACAAGATTTTAAGTCTTTCCAATACATATCTATTATCTCTTTTAGCCCAAAATCTTGTACATGACCCTTATTCATAAAAACAAGCATACTTCACTTTTAGAAGCACATATTGTAGTATGTAATTTATCACCACCCCTTTCCTTTCTCTTAGTGCTTAACCTTTATTAGGTTAAGGAACAAGAATACTTTCCACAAACAATCCAAAAAATATCCTTCATGGAGACAAGAAAAAGTAAAATACCTAGAAGTATGTTATAACTACTGCAAACTCTCTTCCTAACTGGGAACTTATGAGTATTGAAATATTCTTCACACTTTTATTAGGTTATTTTTTCATAGATTCACCACCTCTTTTCATAGAGGATTGAAACTTTAAACAACATAAAGCTCTTTAAATCTTTTATTTCATTCTAGGCCTTCTTCACATTAGAACCATACATAAATTCTTCTTAGCTCAATCGGTAAGGAGAACATCAGAGTCACCACCCTTTATAGGGAATAATAATGATAATGCACTTATGTAAACTCTAAATACCCATGATAGAATACTAGATACAAATTTTCATAATTTATAGAATAAGTCCCTAGTAGAGTCGCCAATATGTTGGTCCTTTTTAATTCCCAACCTGATCTTCACTACATTCTAAAGATTAGCCCTGTCTTGTGATTAATTGCATGAAGGGATTGGCCAACGAATAGGAAAAGATAATAGATCTATTTTCTCTACACTTTAGGCTCTATCTCACCTAGGAGGGTATTCCTTATAGTATTCATTATACTTTCACTTGCTAATTCCTTTCAAATACTATTATAGGCAAATATACTTTGTTAGTCATATCAAGAATGGCATATATATTTAGGCAATTGGCTAGATTCCTAATCTTCTACATCTTCATTTGTTCAAGAACATGAGAGAAACATAATTTACATAAATTACCACAAAGGATAAATGGTTCATTTCATATTTTCAATTAGGATGACCAAAGAGATGTATCACAACCATGTTCACAAAGATTGGTGCCTCAATCCACATAGCTACAGAGTCAAAAAAAATATATAAATGGAACTCTATATGACTATATTTTCCTCAATTTATGAACTATTATGATACTGCATTACACTAGCATCTTCTAGTAGTTCAAAACTAATCATACTTTTTTTTTTTCCAAAAAGAAGGGGTAAAAATTTTATTCAATCAGAACCAGAGTACAAAGCAAAGGCCAAAGGCCCACCCAACAAAGAAACACCACCAGACTAGCCAACAAAAACATTACCTATTCATATCCTCCACTAATAACCTCTCCAGGGTCTCCAGATAAATAGAAGAAAGGTCATCCTTTCCACTAATATCCTAGCCCCCCACATTCTCAGAGGCCCACTTCGCCAGACAATCGGCCACTTTGTTCCACTCTCTAGGGATATAACAAAAGGAGATAGAATCCAAGGAGCTGCAAAGACTCAAAATCTGTCTACCCACAGAAGCCAATTGCCAACTAACATCATCCAACCTTTGGTTGTTCAGTAACTCCACAACAATCTGAGAATCTGACTCACAGATGATCCTCCTCCAGCCTAAAGAGCAACCACGCTCCACAACAATCTTAATAGCAAGGGCCTCCATCAGATTATTGGAATGCTACCCTTTGTAACTAGAAAAGACAAAAACCACACCGCCATCATTACCTCTACCAATACCCCCCACACCAGCATGACCAGGGTTCCCACGAGAGGAACCATCAGTATTAATCTTTAGGACCCCCACTGGGGGAGGCATCCACCTCCCATCACGACACACCCTTTGCCGAACCTGACGAGGCCTTCTGCTAGCAAAACAACCCCGGCTACTATCCTCCAAGCTCAAATTCCGTGCAATGTCAAGATCACCAGGATCACAAGTTTCAGACATGTCACACTTAGCCAAAATAGTCTCCTGAAGCCTGCTAATTATCTTCTTCCACAACTGAAGATTTCCCAAATTTGAACCACGAAAAACTCTATGGTTCCTCTCCAACCAAAGGTTCCAAAGAATGAAAATAGGCCCAATAGACCAGGCCACCTGAAGGAAAGGAGACTTTGCTGGAGGTCTGCCCAAACTTTCCCAAAAGTCAATCAAGGAGGTAGCATGAATACAACCATGATGCCAAGCCTCCCACCATCTGTGCCATAACTCTCTAGAATAAGGACAAAGGAAGAACAAGTGGGAGGTACACTCCTCACTATGAGAACAAAGAAGGCAAATAGAGGGTCCCTGAAAGCCACGTTTGCGAACATTTTCCCAAGTGAGGCATTTCCTCTGAACAACCAACCATAAGAAAAAATTGCATTTGGGCCAAGAGAAGTTGTCCCAAACCTTCTTCCACCAGTGCACCTCAGTAGGACCATAAAGGTTCCTGTCAAGCATGGCATAACCTTGGACAATAGTAAATTTACCTTTTGGACTAGGATTCCAAGCCAGAACATCCCTCCCATTTAGGGAGCTGCAGAGCCTAGTATCCAAAACTCTAGAAAGAACACCACGATCCTCCTCCGAACCCCCCTCGGGCCACTCCTAAGGGTCCTTCCAGCAAGCCACCACCGCCTGCCCAATACGCTTGACAGTTTTAAAATGCTCCACCTTAATCCAACCGGCCGCAGAGAAAATGTGGCACAGAGGTTGAAGCTGAGGAAAACTAGAAAGAATGGGAGGGTGGCCATCCCAAGAGTCCTACCAGAACAAAGCATCAGAGCCTCTATTACAGATCTAGAAGAGGCCCTCCTTAATCAGTTGAGCACCCTTCTTAAGGGTATCCCAAATACAAGAACCTTTACCCAACAAAGGGAGATGCGGCACATCGAGGCAATTAGCCCCAGGGAGATACTTGTGGGTCAGAATCCTAGCCCAATCCTAATCTTGATTGTTGCACCACCTCCAGTACAACTTGGCAGCCAAGGCAGTGACAGCAAGAGCCATAGACCTGAGACCAAGGCCCCCAGCATGCTTCGGCCTGCAAACAGACTCCCACTTGACTAAGCTCCATTTTGAGGAAAGAAGGTTGCCAGACCAAAGAAATTGCTGAGACATAGCATCAAGTTCCTGCACAAAGGTGGATGGGGGAGCCTGCACACAACACCTATAAATGGGGAGAGACTGCACCAAAGTCTTAAGAAGAATCACTCTCCCAGTAGAAGATAGCCATCTGTAAGTCCAATGGCTAACCCTACTATGAAATTTATCCAAAATTCCCTGCCAATAATCTCTCCGCTGGGCTCCCAAAGCCAAAGGGATCCCAAGGTACATCAAGGGAAAAGAACCGATCTGAAATCTAAGGACTCTAGCAATTCTACTCTGAATAAGCTGAGGAGTATTAAAGAAGTAAATGGAAGATTTGTCATCGTTAATACACTGACCAAAAGCCTTCAAGTAGATGTCTAAGGCTCGCTTGAAGTTCACCGCCTCACTAATTCTAGCCAAGCCCATTAGCCCAGTATCATCCACAAACTGAAGATGAGAGTAGGAAGGGAGAAGGTTGTGCCAGCTCCAGCCATGGATAAGACCCTGTCTCACCTGAGACTTAATAAATCTTCCAAGACCCTCTGCCATGATAATGAATAAGTAAGGGGATAAAGATCCCCTTGCTGGAGTCCCCGAGAAGCACCAAACAAATCTGAAGGTTCCCCATTAATGAGAACTGAGAATGAGGCAGAGGTCACACAACTAAGAACCTAGTTCACCCAATCCTCAGCAAAGCCAAAAGCCAAGAGAGTTTTCTGTAAGAATTCCCAGCTCACCCGATCATAAGCTTTAGACATGTCAAGTTTAATAAACATAGCCTTCTCCTTAGAATTAGCCATAGAATGAATAGCTTCCATGGCGATCACAACACCATCCAAAATTTGTCTCCCTTCAACAAAACCACCCTGCTCAACTGAGATCAAAGAACCAAGGAGTGGTTTGAGTCTCTCAGCAATCAATTTGGTGATGATCTTGTACACCACATTACATAATGCAATAGGCCTGAATTGAGCTAACTGGTTAGCTTCTTCCAACTTAGGTATGAGGGCCAAGAAAGTAGAATTCATAGACTTGAGCATTTGTTTGTTCCTAAGAGATTCCTGAACTACCTCAAGGAGATCGAACTTTATAATTTCCCAGAAGTCTTGGAAAAACTCAATCGGAAACCCATCCAGACCAGGGGCCTTACCTTTTTCATATTAAAAACCACTTTCTCCAGCTCAGGTAACAAGATAGGACATAAGAGAGCCCCATTCATCTCAGCAGAGACTAGGTGGGGAATACAATCCATGATGGCCTGCTCCTCAACCCTCGCAGCATGATTCTCCCTAGAAAAGAGGTTTGAAAAATAATTGACTGCCTCCCTGGAAATATCAGCATAGGATGAGAGTTGAGCCCCATCCTACAAAACAAGAGAGGAGATAGAATTTCCCTGTCTTCAAGCCTTAACTGAATTATGAAAGAAAGTAGTGTACCTATCCCCCTCCTGAAGCCAATCAATACAAGATTTCTGCTTCTAGAAGATCTCTTCCCGAAGTTCCCACTCTTCTAAACCCTTTAGAGCCAAGGATTCAGCCATACTGAGGGTAGAGGTCAACCCCTGATCCTAAATCTGACGAGTGATAGAATCCAAATTGGACTGGGCCACCATCTTCTGAGCTTGAAGGTTCCAAAAACATTGTTTATTCCATCTCTTTAGTCTGAACTTCACATGCTGAAGCCGCTTACTAAAAGTGAACATGGCCGTCCCATGAGAAGGCATCCCCTCATACCACTAGTCCAGCATAAGATCCTGAAGAGACAGATCTCTTAACCACATCAATTGGAATTTGAAAGAGGGATTTTTTGTGACACCATAATCGGTGACAAAAAGCTTAATGGCCCAGTGATCAGAGCCCCTCCAATCAAGAATTTCAGAACTGGTAATCAGCCTACTATTCAACCAATAACAGGAGACAAGAAATCTGTCAAGCCTTTCAGAGATAGCCTCCCCACCACATCTCTTATTATTCCAGGTAAAGACACCATTGGAAGGCTTTACATTAATGAGATTCAAGGTACCAATCATATCCCTGAGAAGATTTGCAGAAGGTTCCAACCTAGCTAACCCACCACGTTTTTCATCTAAGCAAGTAACAACATTAAAATCACCAGCCATAATCCATGGAAGAAACAGGTCTAAGGCCCGGATGAAACGAATGTGAGCCCAGAGATTTGACTTACCTGAAAGATCAGTAGGAGCATAAATATTGGATAAGAGACACCTTTCTCCAGTCACAAAACTAGAAGCAACCAGAGAAATGGAAGACCGACTAGACATCCAACATAAGGGGGAAACTTTCCTCGAGTTCCAGAAGTAGGCCACACCCCCTGCATTATTCAAAGCACCTACCCCCTGCCAATTGCCTTGGGGCCAGATACGCGAAGCACAATTTGCCAGCCCATCCACAGTAAGCTTAGTTTCTTGGAGAAAGACCACATCCGGTGACTGAGATTCAATTAACCTGCGAACAGCCTTTTGTCTAGGGATGATGTTCAACCCCCTTACATTCCAAGATAAAACAATCATTTATGGGGGTGGGAGAAATGGGAATCAATGGGCTTCACAGACCTAGACTCAACCAAAGTGTCACCCATAAGCTTAACCTTCTCTTGATCAGTCTTTCTTCCACTCTTTGACAGTTTATCAAGAGGCCCCTTTTTAAAGGATTTCTGATGTAAGCCTAATGCAGGAGGATGGTGCAGGGCACCTAGGAGCACCTTGGTTCCTAAACGCATTTTGATGCATTTTGAGAAGTTATGTTTTTTTTGTTCAATGTGTTTTGTAATAAGGCTTTTAGCCATTGTTGTTTGGTCCATTTTGTATGGTCAAGAGGTTTGGGGTGACTATATAAACCTTAAATCCTTCTTAGTCCATTTGGACCCTTGTTGTGCCAATTAGGCCTAGAAGGTCTAAGGATTGGTTTTCAAGTTTTTTTTGGTTGTTTTAATGTTTTAGTATGTTGGAAGGAGTGTGTTGATCATTTGGACTCCATTGGACAAGCCAAACAAATCAACCTCCTTGTGTTAATGCAAAACACCATAGTTGTCAAAGGTGTTATGTGTTGGGTCGGTTCAAAAACCACTTTGGGCAGTTAAATGCTGTTGTAGAAGTTGGAAACCAACTTGGATGGGTTAATATGGTGGATATCTGACTCCAGTACGGGGGAGGAAGTTTTTGTACGGAATTTGGGCACAAAATTCAAGAAAACTGACTATTTTTCGCTATTTTTCTTGATGTGTACGGACTGTACGGACTTTTCACGTGTGCAAATGAAATTTTTCTGAAAGCTCTTGGAGTCAGGGTTCCAATGCAACTAGTTTGAGGTCTTGAAGTGGTCGGAGTCAAAAGTTATTGAATTTTCTTTCAAAACTGGTCCAGAAACCCTATTTTCTAGGGCAGTCCCACAAATTTGGCCCTAGAATGTATTTCCACCGATGAAATTTCATGCCACTCAGTAAAATGCAGGCTAGGGGTGTATACTACTTGATTCCAAAAGCATTTTCTGAGAAAATACAGTTTACTATTTTTAATGTGATGCCCTAGGTCAAATATCTCTATGTATTTGACTGAATTTATGCAATTTATTGTTGTATTTGAAAAAACCCTACGAGGATGAGTGAATGAATGGTGGATTTGTGTTGTTTTGGGATGGTAGAGTCATTCCAAGTTCCTGCCCCTGACCTATGCACCCAATTTTGAGCACTTGCTTTGTAACCTAGCCTAAATTGATCAATTAGGCCTAGAGACCTAGTAGGCGTTCTGGATTGCTGGAGTAGAGTTGGAGCAGGAGATTTGGAGGTTTGTTAGGGTCCCCTAAAAGGTGTTCAATTCCATCATTTTTTTGCCTAGACCTTTGGGATTTTGTCAAGTTTTGTTGAGAAAACCTAGTTTGGAGGGCTAGTAGCCTTACTAGTCAAGGTATATGTTGAAGAGTTTTGGGAAGTTGGAGATCAAACCAACTACATAGAAGGTGTTTGTTGATTTGTCTTAAGGTGTTGGAGAAGCCTTAGGGGTTGGATAATAGTCTGGACATCAAATCCTTCATATGCCTTGTATGTGCCTTTGGTTGGTTGGTTGGTTGAAGGCTAGTTGAAGTGGGTGAGTGGGCAAAGGACAATAGAGTAAACCTTTGTGTGTTGCTTCCCTTGTGCCACTCTGCATCAGAGGAGCTTTGTTACCCTTCACAGGAGCTGAAGCCCCCTTAGGAGCAGGGGGTTCAAGAGCCACCGCAACAGAGTCCTTTGGAGTCTGTGACCCCTGGAGAACCCTGAAATCTTGAGCAAGGGCCGAAGAATCCATAGCCTTCTGATCCTTCTGATGAACCCCTGCAGAAAGAATTTGATCCTCTTTCCTTGCATTTTCTTCTTGAACATCATGTAGTCCCTTAGCCCCATAAGAGAGCTCAACCAGAATACCCTCCTCTTGGTTCAAATCATCAAGAACCTCAAACCTGTTAAAGTTGCCTTCATTTTGCCTATCCATCCAGGATCTCTTCTTGCCCTTGCCTTTGTTATGGGACTTGACTGGAATAAAACCCTCCTTATCCACAGGTTCATTAGACATTGGTGCCTTTCCCTTGTCCCCCTTGGGAGGCACAGAAGCATCCAAGGGGGAGGGTTTAAATCTAGGGCATTTGTGGTGTAAATGTCCATATTCATGACAAATTCTGCATCTAAAGGGTAGAGTCTCATAATCCAGCTGTTGGATCCAAGAAGAAGATCCCAGGCAAATTTCCATAGAGTCTGGCAGAGGATTATTTAAATTAACTTCAACACAAATGCGGGCAAAAGAAATTACCTTACGATCTTGAGTTTGGGAAGCCGATCCCACAGGTTTTCCAAGAAGTAGAGAGATTGAGTGGAGAATATCCTCCCTCCAGAATTCCAAAGGAAGCCTCGGCAAACAAATCCACACAAGAACCCGCGAAGGGATCTCTTCAGCCGAGTTGAATCCCATGTGCCAGGGTTTGATGAAGAGCCCTACCTAGTTAAAGAAATAAGGACCTCCTTTGAAAGCCCTATTCCTGTCAGACATGCTTGAAAAGATAATCAAAAAATAGTTATTAGCTGCCAGAATAATCTCCATATCACCTTCAGGGTTCCAAACCCGACGAGCCCAAGAATCCAAAACTGGTAGAGATAAATGAAGGCCCAAAAATTTGCAAATAAGTGCATGGTTGCCCCAATATTCAACATCCTTTGAAACTTGCTCAGGTTGGATAACTAAGACTGGACGATCCTCGGACCTCTCCAAATAACAGTTTACTTTTTTAATTCAAAAATTCCCTTTTGAAGAGGAGACTCCGTCCCCAGAGTGGGGTTTCCCCATCTGATCAAGACCACTAGCATGCATCGAAGAAGAGGGCTCCACCATTTCCAAATCCCCGGAAGAAACAAAATCTTGATTTTCCATGTGCCAAAGATAGGGCAAGAGACCCCGCGCCCCAAAAACACAAGCACCACCCACTGAGGACAAACCCGGTGCAGAAGAAACATGACAGAGACCAAGGAATAGACACCCCCCGGCCCAAATGCGAGCCAAAGCCCCCACTTCGACCCATGCCCCCCAGGAAATCAACCAAACCCCCCCTGGATGTAGCAGAATGGGCTCAAGCGTGGCAGAAACTAGAAGAAAGGGCGTGCTAGGGCACGCAGGCCTTATCGCGCGAGCAGAGGCCGTACCGATCCATCCTTCTCTCCTGTCTTGACTCGACTCAAAAACTACCTAGTTAAACCCTGAAATAAAATATCATAATTTTTCAAAACTAATCATGCTTATTTATCCTTGCAACTTCTCATTTCATTCAACATTATTTCCATAGCAGTTTTAATTCATTCCTTAAGAAAACACTATAAGCATAACATTCATATACAGGAAAGACTGGATGGTGAATAAAGCAACCTTTGATTTAACTTTACCCACAAATGAAATGCAAATTACATAGATGAGACAATATAGCTTTGAACTTGGTAGTTTATTCAATCTTTAAACTGGTACCATCACATAAAAATTACATATACATCATGTTTATGCTTAACAAACACACCTAGAATGCAGAAAAATGACTCTATTACTAAATGCTCTATGATACAAAGTCTCTAAGATCATCCAGATTGGATCCCATTCCTCAGGCCTTGTGTGAAAAAATATTCTGGAACCAACCCCTTTCCATAGGCCCTGAATTCCCTTTTATAAGAACAAGGGAGCAACAAGCTCCAGGCCTTGACGATATATGTCATATTTTCATTTGACAATTTATTACAATATTGGGATTCAAATATAATTGTTTTTTTAACTAAACAGGTTCACCTTTGCAATAATTTTGTCCCTTTTAGCAGACAAGGATAATTGTCTTGGTGTTGTATGCTTCTTCACTTTTGGCATGGAGCTAGGCCTAGATGTTGACGGTTGGTATCTTGCCAGATGCTCTTCTTCTTCTGCCACCTTTGTTTTCTAGATACTTGTCTATAAGACAAGAATTCCCTACTTCACCTCTCTAGCCATGCATGAAGATGTAGGAAAAGATGCAAGGGATAACATCGAAAGGAAACCCTAGAAACTAGAGTACCCCTTATTATGCCTAGTCCTAGGCACAAGCATGTGACTCCTCATATTTCAATGATAGGTTTCCAACCTCCTCAATTACAAAGAAACTAGAGGAAGCCACTCATAGCTAAAACTGGCTGTACCATTATTCTAGCTAGAAAGACAACAATAATAATCAAATTTTCTTCTTTATCTCCCATTTGTTTTATCTAGGTGGGTAACACTCCCACGGTTAGATTTATTGCTCTGCTAAGATCATTAAACTTAGGGGAGGGGAAGAGAGACAAATGATGCCTCTCTACCTGAGATCCTAATCTGGAAATTCACAGAAATAAGGAACTACTGGAGTTCGGAGACTGGGAATCAAATCCCTCATTTGGATGAAAAAATGGAGAAAAGAAGAGTGTAGAGGAGTTTGATGCCTACCACTACACTCCCCTCATTTTCCCTACACCACTTATTCCATAAGAAAATCTTCTAATTCCTTGACTCTATAAGAACAAAGCATTAACCATGAAAACAAAGAAGAAAATCCTATAGAACAAGGCATCATACTATAAAGGTAAGTATCTATTTTTTCTGCATGGAAAGTGAAGTATATGAAATTTTATCAAAGGAACCTATTTATAGCGAATTAACAATAATTCCTACACTCAGATATGTCCTTGATCAATTTATTTCATCCTTTCCATGACATATTGGTTATAAATGGAAATCTTCTGATGATTTTCCAATTATGCCAGATAAGGACGGGATACAAAGTACTTTACCCTTTCATTGTTGTTACATACCCTAGCATAACTATGAATGTTATTTCCTGCAATGAGGCCACCAAATTAGTTTTATTGGTTTCCGCATTTAATTCCATTTTAAGCAATTTATCCTGTCACAACACGCCATCAAGCAAGCAAAAAATCTCCTTATGTCAGAATATAGATCCCCAAGAGTTGATTCCACCATCCTATCAATACTTAGGCATGTCTATCCCTTTGCAGTGGTAGCGATGAAGACTCAACACATGCTTGGAAAGCCATTTCAACACTAGTGTATCATTATTATGTGCCACCACCTCATCTTTAGGATTTGAAAATGGATCGTTGATCTCTATGACAATGGATCCAAATTGATGGTGAATGTGTGGTCAATAAGAGCAAAAATCCTCATCATTTATGTGAAAGGAACAAGGACCAATCAGAGCATGCCACCTGGACAGCCACCCAAGCCACAACTCTTAGAAGAAAAGTTAAATAATTCCAGCAAGATGTTTTTTTGTGCTTTTGCAGTTGTAATATTTAGCAGTAGATAGAGATCAACAGAATGGAGAAAACTGTCAGATTATACCTCGTGGCATGGTGTGGACCCCTTGAAAATATCCTATATACCATAGGAAACCTACCACATAATATAAGAGCCAATGTATACCATTCACTTCACATGAAGGAGGACATGTGGGACTTTCTTGCAATTTCGCATGAGTCTCATGGGCCCACCGTTGAGGATCAACAAAATGGAGGAAATCACAAGAACCTGCCACATGTCCATTGGGGACCCACCCCTTTTTTCTTTCATGAGTCCTGATGAAAGAGCTTGCCACGTGTTACCTTTCCACTATTCTGTAGAACTCTTTATCTTCAATATTTTAATCTCCATGGAACAACGAAATCCAATAATAACATGCCATCTGTCATTGAATAACTAATGGGACCTAACCTTACATATTTCTCTTAAAAACAACATTCATCTACTAGGAATAAAGGGGGCCACGAGACTCATTAAGGGGTAGATTTTATACACAGGCAAAAAGCAGTGGAAAAGAGGTATGGGGCCGATAAATAACATAGCTTTATACATTAGTTTTTGTAACTTAAAGGACCCGACATACGCTACAAACAATCAACAACCAAATATAACAAAAGTAACTAGTCGCTTGCATAGAAAAACTCTAGAGTTTAGGGTTTTAGACCCTTAGGAAAATATTCAGTGTTTTAGATAGAAACTCTAGGCAGAAGACTCTTAGAAAAGGGACAAGACAAGGAAAAATTGTGGGAACTTGGAAAACTTTTTAGAGTTCTACTAGGGGAGTAGACTAGACTCTTGAAGGAGATGGATCTGCACTCTTATTTTGCCTCACAAGGGACCTAGATAGTCTACTTTTTCTTCTTGATTCAGTAAACGATAGCTCGATGAATTGAGAATTATCTCTAGAAGAAGACTAAGCCTACACTCCAGGTATGAAATGTTGAATGATTTGGATACTAGATCGGAAGAGTCGCCAGGTGCTTGTTGAGTGCTTACAAAATAGTAAATGAACTAAGAAAAGCAACAAAATTTCTCAGTCCAACTCTAACACGTCTCATTTTTATAGACTATATTATTATTCTAGATTAGTGAACATTTACCATGATTGTTTTACTTTGAGTAAAGTTCCACGTGTGTGAAGGTAATTATCATGAAGTTATAAATTGTGTAAATTGGAAAGTTGATTTAAATATTAAATATTATCAATGTGATTGTAATGTTTTGCTTCGCCTATGTTTTGGGGAACTAACTTATTGACATCGAGTTGAGTGTGAATGAATGCAGGTACTCATCGAAGATGAGAACATGGTTGAGGTAGAGATGTTCTAGCCACTTGGCAATAACTATTTGGGATGGTTAACCTTGATTCACTCACACACTCACAGAGTCTCATATTGCATTTTGAATGGTTTATTATGCATTATTGTATGGATAATAAATGTGATTGATGGTTAGATACTTAGAAAAATATTGTATTTTAATTGTTATAATGAGTTGGTTTCGAATGTTTGATTTAGTCATAAAATTAATGTCCTTTCAATTTATATTATAGATGGTGTATTTATGGTGTAATTATATTTAAATAGTGAATATATATATTTAATTGATGTATTTATATTATTTAATAATAAATAATAAATGTTTCCTAATTATTTAATATGGATGTTTAGAAGACAATATCTAGATTAAACTTAAAACAAATAAATTTAAATAGCAATAGAAATATCTATATATATATATTATTTTAATATTATTCTAAATACTTGTTTGATTTAAGTAAATATTTTATTATTTGGAAATAAATAAACTATATTATTAATACCTATTATAATTAGAAATCTAAATAGAGGAATTAAAAGAAATGGTTATTACTTATTTTTAATTAGATAAATTAATTTATTATTATGAATATTATATTTAGAATTCTAATAAAAGAAGTAAAAGAATAATATTATAAGCTTGTTGTACTTTAATTTTGGAGGCTTTGAAAAACCAAATTTCATGTAAACTTGGAAGAAGACTTCAGTTATTAAAAAGCAAAAGAAAACCTAAATAAAACACCAAAAGTAAGAGGACAAATGGGGATTAAAAAAAAAGAAAAGGCTAGGCAAAGAAAAGGAAGGAAACCACCACATTTTTGGCAGCAACAGAAAGGAGACATTATTGTTATTTTTTATCAACGATAGGAAGGAAAGGAAACCAGGGATAGGAAGAACAAAAACCAACAAGAGGAAGCAGAATCAATCTTCTTCTTCATCAAATAAATCTCAAGTATTTTTCCTTATTTAATTGCAATAAAATATGATTGATTATGGCTGATAAAGACATAGCAATCTAGCCTGCATACTATTCTTTTATGGTTTGCATTCTTTCTTTCCTCATGTCGAGTTGGAATCTACCTTGTTTTTAAAGGCATTGGTCTACATAAAGAATGACCTGCCTTATATTATACCTTTGTCGTCAGCATACTTACCTCTGTTTTATGTTACTAGGATCGACTTTCTTGTCTAAATATCATTAACCTAAGCATCTTTTTTTATCTGCATAAATCTACCCTATTTTCCTTATCATTGCATTGGCCTATTATAGTTGGTAGCATGTTTTGGAGCAGCCTAGATGTAGGAAATGACCTATTTGATTGTCTTAAAAATCCATTTTTAAATTGCTAAAAACTACCCCTTGTGATCGTTAAAATCTATTAACACATGCTTGTTGATTCTTCATATTATTGTTCTTTATCTTATTTCATTCTGTAGCAATCTTTTTACCAGTTCCTATAGCAGAAAAGCTCTATTCCTATAGCCTATTTTTACCAGTTCCTATAGCCTGTATTACATAGTTCCTGTAGCCTAAAATTTAATGCTTTTGCAGCTTCTTTTAAACTCTTAAAAATAGTAATGTTATTTCAGAGAAAAAAGATAGTTTGATTATTTATTATCACTTTACCGATGTCTGAATGAAAAAGAATATGAGTTAAAACTATCTTTTCCTTATCCGTTAGTATGATGGAGTAAATTCTGAGATGTAAATTTCATTACCTTGTCAAAACTTCTTGAAGAGAATTGGTATACTTGAAATGAATGATTTAGAAAACTTAACATATTGTGGAATTTAAATTTAAAAATGAATTAGGAAATAAAACTAGTTTATCAACTTTTGGATGCAATTGTATGATCAAATGATGAATTACTTGAAAAGTGTGTTTCCTTGATTAATGTGTTCGGAAAGGGATTTAGAGATGGACTATAAGAAAAAATAGATTATTTTATTCTATTATTTTATTTTACTTATTTCTTGGGGAAAAAAATAGATTTTTATCTAGGAATGTTATTAGGTTACTTTCTAGGCTAGGATGCCAAATGTGGATTATCAGAGATGGCTTTCCCTCTTTTTAGGAATTGAACTAGGTTACTATGTTTTAAGGGATTAGATCTAATGAGTTGTCATTGAAAAAAATGAATATTTTGTCTTGCAAACTTATTGATGTATATCTTTGCCACATCCTGTTGTGAGAAAATCTATAGTTTGTTATTTAGAATTGTACATTAAGACATTAGGTTGCATTAGGTGTTCCCACCTACCAGTTGTTCCAGGTAGCTAGACATTTCATGCAGGGCTGGGTTTCCTTCATTCCATGAAGGTATCCAAGGAAGTGTAATTGTTTCATGGTTGGGTGGAAAAGCACCTAGGTCATGTTCTCATCTCTCGACTCATAGGAGGACCACTTGGTTTGCGGGGACTGATGAGTGTATTGATTTATTTATACTTCTTTTACATGATTATTGTAACTTGTACTTGGATGTATTATGGCATGAATGCCAATGGACTTTGTATATTATTTTATAGTGCTTTCACCTAGATTGAGCACATGACTTTTTTAAGATTTAATGACTTTTATTGATTCATATTTATGAGACTTATCTTTTACTTGGGTAAGTGCAAGAAGATGGGGGGCCAAAAAGGGGTCTTAAGTGGCCACTTTTTTTCTGAAATTAGGAAATACTGGCCTTGGATGAGAAATTGAGCATAGTTACACTCAAAATTTGGAGATACAACCAAAACAATGTTCATAGTGCTCCGAGTCTACTTTCTAAACTACTATTTTTTTTTAAAATGGCATAGATTAAGGGGTTCAAAAGAGGGAGTCACAGAAATTGGTGTTGTTTCTATCAAAAAACATAACATAGCATGTTTTGTGGCTCCCTCAAAAGGTCAATTTTTTTTTGGTATTTTTAAAATTGCTTTAGTGAGAAATTAGCTAATACCATGTAGTTTATGCCCGATTTTTCTGATAATTTTTTGATGAATATTTGATTTTTTACTAATTTTCAAAGTGGACACATCCTAAAAAATAGAATTTTGTCCGTGCTACCCCTATAAATTTTGAAAACTAATTGAAAATCATTTTTTTCTTTTTTTAATATTTGTAGAATGGAGTCTAGTTTCTAAATATGTAATTTTTTTGAAATTTGAATGAATAGTTAATTTACAATGAAAAAAAGACCAAATAGTGGTTTTTGCCCAAAAACAGACACACAAACAAAAGAAATTAAAAATGAAAGGCTTAACATTGTTAAAATGTGAAAAAAATCACATCGTCAAATAACTAAAGAAAGCCTAACATTACCCAGGTGTTCGATTTGTTTGACCTTGAAACACGTGCAAATCTAAGGGTTAACACGAATGAAATTATTTGAAATCTTGAAGAATATGGAAAAACATGTCTGTGACTATTCATAAGGCACTCCAAGCCTTTGGGTTGGAAATCCAAAGCAAATCCCAAGCCCAAGGCTTGGGATTCCCAAAGCAAGACATAACGCAAGCGCGTTATGTTTTGCTTTGCATTTTTCCTTTCTCGCAAGTCTGTTGTTTGTCATGTTTGACATAACGCGAGCGCATTATAACGCACTCGCGTTATGTTCCCCTTAAATTTTTTTATGTTCAATGCTATTAATCATGAGGGTTAAGGGATAAGGGATAGGGTTGGAGGGTTTACGGATAAGGGATTAGGGTTTAAGGTATAGTATCGAGCCCATTGAGGGTCTAGGAACAGAGATAGCGTTTAGGGTTTAGGGATGAGGGATTAGAGTTGAGGGATGACGGATTAAAGTTGAGGGATTAGGGTTTAGGGTTAGGGTTGAGGGATTAGGGTTTAACGTATAGTGTTGAGGGTTTAGGGATAGGGTTTAGGGTTGAGGGATTAGAGTGAAGGGTTGAGGGATTAGGATTTGACATTGAAGGTTGAGGGTTTAGGGTTTAGGGTTTAGGATTTAGGGATAGGGTTGAGGGTCGAGGGATTAGAGTTAAGGGTTGAGGGATTAGGGTTTGACGTTGAGGGTTGAGGTTCAAGGGTCAAGGGTTTAGGGATAGGGTTGAGGGTCGAGGGATTAGGGTTAAAGTAGAGTGTGGAGGGTGTAAGGATTAGGGATAGGGTTGGAGGGTTTAGGGATAAGGGATTAGGGTTTAAGGTATAGTATCAAGTCTGTTGAGGGTTTAGGAATAGGGATAGCATTTAGGGTTTAGGGATGAGGGATTAGAGTTAAGGGATGATGGATTAGGGTTGAGGGTTGAGGGATTAGGGTTTAGGGATAAGGTTTAGGATTGAGGGTTGATGGATTATGGTTTAAGGTATAGTGTTGAGGGTTCAGGGTTTAGGGTTGACGGATTAGGGTTTAGGGTTGATGGATTAACATTTAATGTCAAGGTTAGGGTTAGAGTGTTGAGGGTAGAGGGATTAGGGATAGGGTTTAGGGTTGAAGGTTTAAGGATTGAGGGTTGAGGCTTAAGGGATGAGGGTTTAAGGCTTAAGATATAGTGTCAAGTGTTGAGGGTGTAGGGCTAGGGTTTAAGTTTTAAGGGTTAAGGGTTGAGGGATATGGATTAGGGTTTAAGGTATAGTGTTGAGGGTTGATGGTTTAGGGATAGGGTTTAGGTTTGAAGGATTGGGGTTTAGGGTTGATGAATTAAGGTTTAATGTTGAGAGTTGAGGGTTGAGGGTTGAGGGTTGAGGTTGAGGGATAGGGTTAATGGTCAAGGGATTAGGATTAAATAAGAGTGTCGAGGGTAGAGGGATTAGGGTTTAAGGTATAGTATCGAGCCTGTTGAGGGTCTAGGAATAGGGATAGCATTTAGGGTTTAGGGATGAGGGATTAGAGTTGAGGGATGGCTGATTACGGATTAGGGTTGAGGGTTGAGGGATTAGGGTTTAGGGATAAGGATTAGGGTTAGGGTTGAGGGATTAGGGTTTAAGGTATAGTGTTGAGGGTTTAGGGATAGGGTTTAGGGTTGAGGGATTAAAGTGAAGGGTTGAGGGATTAAGATTTGACATTGAGGGTTGAGGGTTGAGGGTTGAGGGATAGGGTTGAGGGTCTAGGGATCAGAGTTAAGGGTTGAGGGATTAGGGTTTGATGTTGAGGGTTGAGGGTTGAGGTTCAAGGATCAAGGGTTTAGGGATAGGGTTGAGGGTCGAGGGATTAGGGTTAAACTAGAGTGTCGAGGGTGTAAGGATTAGGGATAGGGTTGGAGGGTTTAGGGATAAGGGATTACTGTTTAAGGTATAGTATCAAGTTTGTTGAGGGTTTAGGAATAGGGATAGCATTTAGGGTTTTGGGATGAGGGATTAGAGTTGAGGGATGATGGATTAGGATTGAGGGTTGAGGGATTAGGGTTTATGGATAAGGTTTAGGGTTGAGGGTTGAGGGATTAAGGTTTAAGGTATAGTGTTGAGGGTTCAGGGTTTAGGGATAGGGTTTAGGGTTGACAGATTAGCATTTAATGTCAAGGTTAGGGTTAGAGTGTCGAGGGTAGAGGGATTAGGGATAGGGTTTAGGATTGAAGGTTTAAGGATTGAGGGTTGAGGCTTTAGGGATGAGGGTTTAAGGCTTAAGATATAGTGTCAAGTGTTGAGGGTGTAGGGATAGGGTTTAAGTTTTAAGGGTTAAGGGTTGAGGGATAGGGATTAGGGTTTAAGGTATAGTGTTGAGGGTTGATGGTTTAGGGATAGGGTTTAAGTTTGAGGGATTAGGGTTTAGGGTTGATGAATTAGGGTTTAATGTTGAGAGTTGAGGCTTGAGGGTTGAGGGTTGAGGTTGAGGGATAGGGTTAATGGTCAAGGGATTAGGATTAAATAAGAGTGTCAAGGGTAGAGGGATTAGGGTTTAAGGTGTAGTATCGAGCCTATTGATGGTCTAGAAATAGGGATAGCATTTAGGGTTTAGGGATGAGGGATTAGAGTTGAGGGATGATGGATGACAGATTAGGGTTGAGGGTTGAGGGATTAGGGTTTAGGGATAAGGTTTAGGGTTAGGGTTGAGGGATTACAGTTTAAGGTATAGTGTTGAGGGTTTAGGGGTAGGGTTTAGGGTTGAGGGATTAGAGTGAAGGGTTGAGGGATTAGGATTTGACATTGAGGGTTGAGGGTTTAGGGTTTAGGGATAGGGTTAAGGGTCGAGGGATCAGAGTTAAGGGTTGAGGGATTAGGGTTTGATGTTGAGGGTTGAGGGTTGAGGTTCGAGGGTCAAGGGTTTACGGATAGGGTTGAGGGATTAGGGTCAAAATAGAGTGTGGAGGGTATAAGGATTAGGCATAGGGTTGGAGGGTTTAGGGATAAGGGATTAGAGTTTAAGGTATAGTATCGAGTATATTGAGGGTTTAGGAATAGGGATAGCATTTAGGGTTTAGGGATGAGGGATTAGAGTTGAGGGATGATGGATTAGGGTTGAGGGTTGAGGGATTAGGGTTTAGGGATAAGGCTTAGGGTTGAGGGCTAAGGGATTAGGGTTTAAGGTATGGTGTTGAGGGTTTAGGGATAGGGTTTAGGGTTGAGGGATTAGAGTGAAGGGTTGAGGGATTAGGATTTGACATTGAGGGTTGAGGGTTTAGGGTTGAGGGTTTAGGGATAGGGTTGAGGGTTGAGGGATCAGAGTTAAGGGTTGAGGGATTAGGGTTTGACGTTGAGGGTTGAGGGTTGAGGTTTGAGGGTCAAGGGTTTAGGGATAGGGTTGAGGGTCGAGGGATTAGGGTTAAAGTAGAGTGTGGAGGGTATATGGATTAGGGATAGGGTTGGAGGGTTTAGGGATAAGGGATTAGGGTTTAAGGTATAGTATCAAGTCTATTGAGGGTTTATGAATAGGGATAGCATTTAGGGTTTAGGGATGAGGGATTAGAGTTGAGGGATGATGGATTAGGGTTGAGGGATTAGGGTTTAGGGTTGAGGGCTGAGGGATTAGGGTTTAAGGTATGGTGTTGAGGGTTAAGGGATAGGGTTTAGGGTTGAGGGATTAGAGTGAAGGGTTGAGGGATTAGGATTTGACATTGAGGGTTGAGGGTTTAGGGTTTAGGGTTTAGGGATAGGGTTGAGGGTCAAGCGATTAGAGTTAAGGGTTGAGGTATTAGGGTTTGACGTTGAGGGTTGAGGGTTGAGGTTCAAGGGTCAAGGGTTTAGGGATAGGGTTGAGGGTCGAGGGATTAGGGTTAAAGTAGAGTGTAGAGGGTATAAGGATTAGGGATAGGGTTGGAGGGTTTAGGGATAAGGGATCAGGGTTTAAGGTATAGTATCGAGTCTATTGAGGGTTTAGGAATAGGGATAGCCTTTAGGGTTTAGGGATGAGGGATTATAGTTGAGGGATGATAGATTAGGGTTGAGGGTTGAGGGATTAGGGTTTAGGGATAAGGTTTAGGGTTGAGGGATTAGGGATTAGGGTTTAAGGTATGGTGTTGATGGTTTAGGGATAGGGTTTAGGGTTGAGGGATTAGAGTGAAGGGTTGAGGGATTATGATTTGACATTGAGGGTTGAGGGTTTAGGGTTGAGGGTTTCAGGATAGGGTTGAGGGTCGAGGGATCAGAGTTAAAGGTTGAGGGATTAGGGTTTGACGTTGAGGGTAGAGGGTTGAGGTTTGAGGTTCAACGGTTTAGGGATAGGGTTAAGGGTCGAGGTATTAGGGTTAAAGTAGAGTGTGGAGGGTATAAGGATTAGGGATAGGGTTGGAGGGTTTAGGGATAAGGGATTAGGGTTTAAGGTATAGTATTGAATCTGATGAGGGTTTAGGAATAGGGATAGCATTTAGGGTTTAGGGATGAAGGATTAGAGTTGAGGGATGATGGATTAGGGTTGAGGGTTGAGGGATTAGGGTTTAGGGATAAGGTTTAGGGTTGAGGGTTGAGGGATTAGGGTTTAAGCTATAGTGTTGAGGGTTTTTGTCGTCAAATGTAGATTTATGGGTTCAATTATATTGATTGCCTCTCTAGTTTTGGGGTGTGGATGTTTTGGAATCAATCAGGAAGTCTTTAGGAGACTTTGTGGAAGTGGATTTGAAATTGCTTGATAGAACCCCTTCTATTTATGCTTGGATAAGGATTTGTCACAAACTAGAACTTCTGCTTCCAAAGAAGATCTGTCTTTCTTCCTTGATGGGCATTTTATATCAAGAACTTGATTATGAGGGCTTTCCCCTTCATTGTTATGCCTATCATATGGCAGAGCATCTGGCAAGCTCTTACATGAAACAGGAAAAATTCTCCCTCAAAAACCTTGTGGTCATTCAAGTCTAAAGGGGAAGGTTTGGAGAGAGATGTGATCAATGCAAAGGATGTGATCAATCTATATCAAGACGAAACGTGAGTGTGTTATAATGTGCTTGCGTTTTGTCTTGCTATAGAAATGTTAAAAAAGTGTTGACCCCCATGATCTAGGCCCACATGCTCTGTTTTCATAATGATTCTGCACGTGCTCCAACAAAAAAGAAGTGCTTTCGTGTTGTTGGGAAGTTCACATGCACATTTGACATATTGTACCAACTTTGCATGATCGTTCCACCACCTTTTCTACTTTTCCAACTTGAGGAGGAAATAACATAGTTTTCACACCAAGTTTTATATATATCTATTCAAGTTTTAATTATTGTAGTGTTGCAATGTTAATTGTGATTCAATTTTAGGAATTTAACATCATAGATTGGTTAATAGTATTGTTGTTAGTAATTATATTTGAGTGTTATTCAATTTAACATTGAAAAGGAAGCAAGTGGTGAAAAACTCAAATTGTTGAGGAGTTTGATGCAAGAAGAAAAAAACACTACATAATTGGGTACTCTCTCCATTCGAATCTTCATTTTTTAGGTATGTCAAATCTTTACATGCATGTTCTTTACATTTTCCTTATTTCAGATTGAATTAATTTATCATGCTTTATCATACATGTATAAAATAGACACATTCCCAATCAAGAAAGTAGCTTACAATCTCACATGATGCCATGTATATTTTCTACACTTGGGGTCTTTAATAATTATGTGTAATAAACAGACCTTAACATACCATGATGTCAAACTATACAAGAATAAATCCTTACAACATAATAAAAATACAATCCCACTATTATCTTGTATTCATTTCTTAGGAACTAATATTGGTCTCTTTATCATGCTATAGACAAATTCTCCCTCATGCTGAGGAAATGATCAAGAATTAAACCAACATAGGAAGAGGTAGAAGCTAAAAATGCAAAGAAAGCAGTGGCTATGAGGGAACTTCGTGAGAAGAGGAAATTGGACACGATAAATGAAGACATACCAATTGAAGAGGAACCACAACCATCACAAAGAGATATGGTATTGGCGGCACAAAGAGAATGAATGCAAAAACTTCATGGTACGAGAGATTTGAATACCATAGTTGGAGACACGTCCTCTACCACAAGTCAACATGTAGGGACACCATCTACCACATCTCAAGTTGAGAGTACATCATCACTCACATGTGATGAAGGAGGTACGCCATCATTCCCACCTCAACCTCAAGGTATGTCATCTATTCCATCTTCAATCGAAGGTATGCCATCTAGCCCATCTCATTTAAATATTGATGAAATTCCTAATGTTGAGATGAATTTACCTAACTTAACACCACCTAGAATTCTGCATAGAAAGCCAAAGTATTTGATTGATATTGATGAGAATATTTTGTAGCCAATGGAAGGTAAGATTCTAAAACACACTTGTAGAAGATATGCTAATAAGATTTGGAGATTATGTTAAATGAGACTGCAAGATGTTAACTATTCATTGAAATGATGCGAAGTATAAAGTATAGGTCTATCATGAAGATTCTTGGGTTGAGAACATCAGAGGCTTCAAGTGAAAAATCTATTGTCAAGAATCTAATGAGTGTGTATGAGAGTGTGGGTAACACCTCACACACAAAAGATAGTAATGCAACATGGCATGTGATTACATCGACTATAGTAAGTGGTCAAACGAGGAAAGCTCGTCTCATTAGAAAGACAAGTCAAGAATTGAGAATTAATAGGAAAACTTTATCAAGAGCCGTTGGAAGACACCAAAGAATTGAGGACACTAATGGCAATGAATTATGGGCATTCTCAGGGAGACTACCACAAAAAGATAAACCAATTATTAAAGCATTGAGATCTAGTTCAACCAGGTAATGTCATCTTACTTTGTAGTGTTGACTAATTTCATCTAATTTGCTACACATATCAATGTAGGGCACGTATATGTAGTTATTGCAGATGAAGATAATGAAGAGGGAACAAATTATTACTTATGTCATTGTGTTGAGGCCAAAAAGAAATTGGAGGCCCCTGTTACAGATGGAGAAAACATCGAATACCCTACAGGCTCAGTGGTTATTATTGGAACATGGCTTAGAAGGTACCCACATAATAGTGTTAATATTTGGCTATTTCAAGACTTTGACATGCATCAGAAGATTCTTCATTACTCAAACCTTGTCATGGCATCCAATGTTCATTTGATAAAGTATCGGGGTAGACCTTTGAACAAAATCTTGTGGAAGGTGCATGAGTCTGACCATGAAGCAATACTTGACACAATAAAGAGTAGAGTAGACCCGGATGGTTCATTGGATTAATTTGTAAGTATTCACATTGATTTTGTAAAGTCATGTTACATTGAGCTGTAAGTATGCACATTAATTTGTAAGGTTTGTCTTTTTTTTATTTTCTCCTACATTTTTACACATATACACATTTTTACATCATCATGTTATGCATTTTTGGTGTCCTACTCCTGATGCGACCAAACTCATAACTCACCCTACTTCCTCTAGACACCATTTGATGATCTCTCCAACACTCTGGATCCAAGGCATCCAATCATGATGATGACCTATATACCATTCTCCCAAGGTGCTCATAATGAATGAAAAGAAGACTAAGGGCACCCAAGCTTAATAGACTTATTTCTTTTAATTTTGATGATCCAAACTCTTGCAAAATGACATCCACTTTCATGCCTTTCGATCTTCCTTCACATACAGGGCATCAAATCAAGTTGAAAAATCTACATAAGGGTGCCAAAATGGATGAAAGGAGACATGAAATGTGCCTTAGGACTCCATGCTAAGGTTTGAGCCATTAAAGTCTCTTGATATTAGGCGCTCATGATGATGAAACTTAGAGATTTTTCCTTTCCTATGCACTCATCTAAGATGTTTGAATGATAAGGAGCACTTCGACCTCTATAATGTACATTGGACACCAAAATGAAGGTGATTTTCAGTCACTTTGAGTCATTTGGGGTCAGTTTGAGTCTTTGAGTCATGTTGCAAAAAAGTGTCAATGTTGTCAAGTTGCACAAAGTAACTTTTGCATTTTTGGTGTCCTGCTCGTGATGCGACCAAATTGACTATTCCAACACGTTTGGATGGGTACATTTACACTAGGCATGGTCTTGTTTTTCACCCAAACATGTCAAAATAGTCTGAGCTACATTGTACTGACGATATCCCTGAAGAGTCCAAAGTGTAAAAAGGCAGCAATCTTTGACGAGATGTTACTCAAAAACTGTGTCACTTATAAACATTCTATCTAAGGTAACGTGATCATGTAGAGTGCCTCTATAATAACCTCAGTTTTTTATATCTCTGAGACATTTGCCCATGGTGAAAGGTTTTCTGCTGCCCCAAAAATCATTAGAAGGAGGCAATGTAAAGTTGCAAAGGGGTGTAACTTTCATCTTGCTTGTGATACGACTAAACTGACTATTCCAACGCATCCAGATGGGTACATTTACGCTAGGAATGGTCCTATTTTTCACCCAAACATGTCAAAATAGTCCAAGCTACATTGTACTAACAATATCTCTGAAGAGTCTAAAGTCCAAAAAGGCAGCAATCTTTGATGAGATGTTACTCAAAAATTGTGTCACTTAGAAACATTCTGTCCAAGGAAGCACGATCATGTAGAGTGTCTCTACAATAACCTCTCTCAGTTTTTTATATCTCTGAGGCATTTGCCTGCGGTGAAAGGTTTTCTGCTACCCCAAAAATCATCAGAAGGAGGCAGTGTAAAGTTGCAAAGGGGTGTAACTTTCGTCCTTCTTGTGATGTGACCAAACTAACTATTCCAATGCATCTGGATGGGTACATTTACGCTAGGCATGGTCCTTTTTTTCACCCAAACATGTCGAAACAGTCTGAGCTACATTGTACCAACGATATCCCTGAAGAGTCCAAAGTGCAAAAAGGCAGCAATCTTTGACAAGATGTTACTCAAAAACCATGTCACTTAGAAACATTTCATCTAAGGCAACGCGATCACGTAGAGTGCCTCTACAATAACCTCTCTTAGTTTTTTATATGTCTAAGACATTTTCCCGTGGTGAAAGGTTTTCTGCTGCCCCAAAAATTGTCAGAAGGAGGCAGTGTATTAAGTCAGGATGAAAGCCTATTCACTCTAGGCACCAATCTCAAGTTACACAATCATGAATGGGCGCCTAGAGTAATAAGGCGCTACATCATGGTTCCAGGACCTTGAAATGACACCCAAGCATGTAGGAGGAATTTTCAAGGAGCCAGAATGTTTTTGAAACTCTAAGGAACTAGTCCAAAGACTCTATGGTGCCATCTTGATACCATTGAGTCAACTTTGGAACTCAAACATATTGAAACAAGGTCTAGGAAGCTAGGTACCATCTCTTGCCAGTTCAACATCTCAGATGCACCAACATTGGAAAGACTCTTAATGAGTGCCTAAGTTTGAATTGATCTTGTGATTGAAAGTTTGGTGATGTATTGGTGCAAGATGATCTTCAGTTGAAGCAATCTAAGTTCCAGGAAGGGTTTAGAAGTTATCAACCTCTTCACTAAGTTAGGCGCACTTTACAAGCTTTCTTACCCAAGAGTTGCACCTCATTAAGACAAGGCACATCTTAACCTCCGGGACTTTTCCAAAGAAGCACTTTAGTTTATTAGCACCTTTGGACCCTGTTTTGCATTCTGAAAGAGAAGGCGTACTTTGGAGGCATTTCTAACCTAGATTGACACCTAGGTATAGTCATCTCTCTGGAGCATTACAATGTGTTTTCAATAGAAGGAGGACATTTCATAAGTTGGGGAATTGATCACTGAAGACCTTGGAGTGTTTGAATTACTCTAAGCAAGAAGGCGCATTTCCATGGAGTAGCATACTCTAGATAGTGCCTAATGCCATCAAGGTGCAATTCCACTCACACTTTGGTGCCTATCATCAAGAAGGGGCATTGAGCATTCCTTGAATAGTTCTGAGTGTTTGAAGTTCATGAAATCACTAAGGAATGTTGGGTTCCATGTGTATCCTCAACAAGCTTGAGTTTGCGCCTAGACAAGTTAGCACTTATTCATGTTTTAACTTCCCTCTTGAAGTGCCTAACTTGGGAAAAAGTTATCTTGTTGTTAGTCAAGTGTTTGATGTGTTTTGGAGACTCTAAAAGACTTCCTCTTGCTAGGCGCTCTTCTTGGCAACTACAACCTTCAACTGGTGCCTAGATCCTGAAGAAAAACACTTGCAAGTGTGGGCACACTTTCCTTGTGATGGAGCATCAAACTGGCGCCTAGAAATCATAATGCATGAAGTAAGCACCTAGGATCCTATTGGTCTAATAGGTGGTTTATAGATAGCTCACATCATTGTCCATCTAAGTGGTCATTTCCCTAAATATTATGATAAGATAATCCTGTTAATGAACTTTGGATTGAATGAGAATCCACATGCTTTGTCTTGACTAGAATAGTTGGGATGGACAAAAATCTATTGATTCTAGGTTGGGTTGTTAAAGGTCAAGAAGTTTTGGTGTCTAATGTCCTCTAAATCTAAATATTCAAAATCATAGTGGTTCAATAAGTTACAACAAATAGTTAGGTAGACAATAGACTATAAGGAACAAGGACTACATATGAATCCAAAACAATACCAGTCAATAAGGACATCACAAGTAACTCAACATTACTTCCAGAGGCGTTCACAAAAACAAAGGGGAGAACACAACTAGAGAATGCTAGACTATAGTAGGGATGAGTGACTGATGCAAAGCACACAGTGGAAGCACAGAATTATCAACTTTTGAACCTTCGAACTCACTATTGGCGAGACAACATACCATCGATGAGCTTAAAATTTCATCGGCTGATAGGCCAATGCCACCATGACTCCATTTGATTTCACTTCTAACAAACATCCCATCATTGACACTTATCAGTCAGATAGACCGCTATCAGTGAATTTATATCCTTTCACACTGATGTCTTTGTCACTTCAATACGAGACTCTAAGTCCCTCGCCTATTGGTAGGACTTAATACCATCGGCACACTCAAAAACTCTTCTGCCGACACATCGATCTCACCAATGAAAACCTTCAAACCACACCCGTTGGTGAGACTCCAAACATCGGTGAACTCTAATCACATTGGGCTAATACACCGATGGATTTTGACTGTCGGTGTGACCCCCTTCATGGGCAAATTTCTCAACTGCTCTTCTAATGCGCCGATGGGATTCTCTTCCAATACACTGATGTCTTTGACTTCAAACCACACTCGTCGAAAAGACATACCACTATTGGCAAAGCCTAACCAAGGTCTACCGATACGCTAATATGACCAACTCTTGACGTCGATACAAGGTTCTTTTGAAGGCAAAGGGTGCCTAGGCTTATGGGGCTCAATTTGATGTATTTATTGAAAGATCAAGGTGAATTGATACTTATTGAAAATGCCACTTAGTCCTTCATTTGCATTCTAGGCACCATTTCCTATTGACTTATATACTCCTTCTCATGCTAGGGTGCCATAATGAAGTGGTTTAGACAATAGGTGTGCTTCACTTACTAGAGGCTTGTTCTCCTTCCACCTTAGGCGCACTTTTATGGTGGAACAGGTGTCAATGGGTGCCTTGTCTTAAATGAATGCTCTCTCTAAGTTGGGCACCCTTTTGAGGCTTTATGAGTTGCAAATTGCTCCTTAACCCTTCATGCTTGTTGCTCAATGTTTGAATGTTTAAGAAAGTCTCCTTTAGGTGCTCATCTTAATGACTTTTACTCAAGGTGCAATCATCCTAATGACTTGGATATTCATCCTAGTGTTTCAAGATATCAGGCTACTAGACTTAGTCATTTTCAAGATCTCAAACATAAAGAATAACATGACGATTCATTTTTTTGTATTGCATATACTTGACATTGTATGCTACTCATAAAGAATATTAATATTTTTTGTTCAACATGATGATTCATTTTTTTTTTAAATACAACTTTTATCTTTTAGTTCCAAAATGAGGTTTAGGTGATACTTGAATAACAATAGCTTGCTTATTGGATCAACAAACATCCTATGCAATACAATTGGACTTTAAATATTTAAAGTAGCCATCTACAAATATCCATTCAAATGTGGATTTATAATGCAAGTATTGGTGCGTGAATTGACTGTCAGTTTCTAAGCAATTTTTCATGCAGGCACCTTCCCAAAAAATCCAAAAAGTTCTGAGTTTTGGCACCCCTTCAGTGTTTTGCAGCATCTGCATCATCTTTCTTGAAGAAGGGGTCATCATGTTTTGTCCATCGGTGAAAGTTTTGTTTTTTGAGTGCTCCGAGTGTGTCTTTGAACTTTCGGTTTGAACCTCGCCAGCGAACCTCAGTGTTGAACCTCCCCATTGAACCATCGAGTTGAACCGATTCAATGGTTCAGGGGCTCTGGTTCCATATTTTCACTAAGTGAATCCTTTGCTCATCTTTTTGATCCAATCAGTGTGGTTGAACCTCCACATTGAACCTCCCTCTTGAACCCTTTTCTTCAAGGTTCAACGGTTCGGTTCAATGGTTCAAAGCTTTATTCTTCTTGTTCATCAGCGTAACATGTGTGATCGGCAGAGGACTTATAGGTTGTGCCGATGACGGGAGGTTTGGCCGATGGGGAGTCATTGGTGTGTGTCTGGCCGATGGAGGAATAGAGTGTAGCTCGTTGGTGCATCAACGAGACTATTGTGATTGGCTGGGGAGATTTTGGTTGCTCTGATGGTGTCACACTGACGAAGGTGGTAATTGGTATGACAGTGTGTGTCGGAAGGAGGATTTTCGGCTGGGCCAATGGTGGTTGTTTTGCCGAAGGGGATGTGTTTTGTTCGGCCATCAGAGTGATTTGTACTATCAGATGGATGGTGGAGAGCTAATTTGATGGTTCACCTCTAGCTGATGGAAGGTTAGCGGTTTGTAAGGCTGGTCATCGGGGTGACTTATACTATCGGCCAGGGAATTTCTTGTTGTTCCGAGGGATGGTGGTCTCGCCAAAGACCTTGGATGTTGTGTTCATCGGCGTAACATGTGCGATTGGTAGATGATTTCTAGGTTGGGCCGACAGTTAGGGGTTTTGCCGATGAAGAGTCATCGGCGTATGTCTTACTGATGACCCAGATTTGAGTAGGCATCGGCGTAACATTTGAGATCGGCAGGGAAGCTTTTGGGTTGGCCGATAGACTATCTCTGGCCGATACAGGGGAATGTGATGGTGCGGTTGGCGAGACTTTTGATGTCAACGTGAGTTTTTTGGGGTGAGCCAATGGTGTTAGTCTTAGCGATGGGCTTTTGGAGAAGGCTTGTGCATCGAGCGCGGTAAAAAGCACTCGACATTTGTTATGCAAGTGACTGTGCTTTTAAACTACTAAGGTGGTCTTCTCACTATGCATGTGGGATTAATTTCCCTACATTTTTGAAACTGCGATAAAACGTGTTTTGGCGAGAGATTCTTGTTTGAATGTTGCAACGGTTCCCAAGTAGGCCACGGGTGGTTGAGCCATCAATGGTGATTGTAGCAGGGGTATGGGCGATGGTACACATGATCAGGTTGCCCGATTTTTGGATGAAGACTTCCAGATGGCAGCACAGGGCTTGAGGCCACCCCTGTCAACTCTCCTGCCTACTGCATTGATGACTTATGAGCACCATTTCTCATGGAATGTATCTAGCAGATTTTTGTTAAGCCATGGAATTAATTGTTGTGGGTACACTTTTTGGCCGATCTAGGCAGACTGTGTTACCATTTTTTTGGTTGTTGAAAACTAGACATTTTGGCTCTATAATAAGATACAACTGGTCTTGGTTGCTCTGTATAGGAGGTCTTGTGAGTTTATGTATCACTTGTTGTATGTCTCATGCATGAATCTACTGATTTCATGATTGGTTTTATATGAGTAATGATATATTTGCATGTGTTATGTTAATTCTGTCTCTAGTATTACATTTGTTCTTCTTCTGAATCTAGATATCTAAGGGGTGTCTAGTATTCTAGAATATAGAATTCCTGTATTGAATGCTTGATCTTTTAACTTCTGCTCAAGGGGTAGATTAAAGTGTTTTCAGATTAAGTATTGGGAAGGGTATACTGCAATAGGGATGCCATAAGTAGAGATAACTTAACACTCTGTATTGGGAGATATCTATAAGGTAGATATCACACAAATCCCCTTGAAATCCAATTTTATTGTGTTCATGCTGATCATTCACAGGTGTATGTCTACTGACTCCAAGCCTTGGATAGGCACCAATCTAGCTCTGTGTTGAGGTTATACACCAGGTCTAGGTTTGCATCCAAACATCAAATCAACTCATTTCATATCCTTTCACCTGTTAGTTGTAGGATTAGGAGTAGGAAACCCTTGCATGCTCTCATACCTAACTAGACATTATGTCCAAGAATGTTGCCAACCTTGTGATTTGTTACACAAATCTTGGTCCATACATGAGAGTATTCTGCCTGTTGCTGTCAAGTTAAATCCTTTTGTCATTGAGCTAGTCAAGGTCATACTTTTATCAAATAGGGACACCTCCCTTGGTGCGGCAGAACTAGAAGTGAAGGGGAGGAGCTCACGCAACCTCCTGTATTTAGTTGGCTGAATCTGCCTGTGCATTAGAACTGGCAAACCCTAATGCTAATTCAGAAGAAAAAACCAACAGCAAGTATGGACGCCATCAATAAAAAAGATTTTTATTAACCAAATATCCATATAGGCATACATCAATATCTGTCAATATAAGTATAACATATATACAAAATAGCCATATAGGCTTACAAGAATGCCATATAGGCATACAATGTCAACTATATACAATACAAAATATATGTCCACAAATGCCATATAGGCATACAACAAAGGAACACAATAAAAAGTCATTCCCCTCTGGCTGGTGAAGAGAATAGATCACGAGCAACCTTTGATCTTCTAGGGGATGGAGATGCACATGTGGGTGGTCTACTATGAACCCGAGGGCTACTCCTCCTATTTAGTTCTTCCTGCATCTTCACCTGTTACAATAAAAAGTATAGACATTAATATATAGAAATTACATGCTATAAAAAATGAAACATTTAACAAAATAATCACTTACTGCTAACATATAATCTGTCTCCTCACTTGCCTCAGTAGTAGGAATAGGCCCTGGTGATGTCATGTCCTATAGAAACCATCCAGATAGAAAGTAAACTTCAAATCAATAATCTTTTAATTTTTCAAAAATAGACAACTATAACAATGAATGTAAATTGAAATTTACTAATCTACCTCATACCCATGTCAATGCCATGGAGCTATGAATCACAGAGGCCACACCCTAATCCATTGCCCTATGAACATGGGGAGGTGTCTCTGCAGCCTACATCATCTGGAAATAAAACAACATTATTCAATTACAAAAACTATAATAGTGGTGCAAATCATGGCTCCTAACATACACACATGTTCATCTAAACATGGAAGTATACACAATAAAGCACACAAGTCACAGACAAAAATCTAGTAAGTACAATTCATTCATTAAACTATTTATTTTATTACCTCCGTAAAGCTTTGAAGTCCACCACCGCTGGTAGGTGTTGCTGTGAAATCTACAGTATTAACCTATTCAACATCCAAAATCAGATATTAGAATACCATTCATATAACGATGCTATTCACATGTAATATTTATAATTGTTTACTAGTTACATACCCTGACAATAGATGATCTAGTGTAAAATGCAGGTGGAGAACCACTGAAAACTGCATCGACGCTATGACCCTGATATTTCATTAAAATCATCAATTTAACTTAGTTAATCTTGCATTTCAAAAATAAAATTTAATAAATTAAATTCAATAAACTTGCTAATATTTACCTGAGTATCAAGGCTGAAAGTTTCACTCAGGAGGGTATCTGTCTTCACCATCTACTCAGCTACAGATGTAGCCTGTGCACCTGCATCCTGACTATCCATGGGGTCATAACCACATGCTGATCCGCAAGCCTGACAAGCATGGGGTGGGACCCTACTCCTCGCACTATCTCCCAACCCACTCGGTGCTGCAGGACCGGCATGCTCTATGATGCTCTGGGTCAAGGCACTAATGAATTGAAGTGTATCAACCTCAACACTCTCCTTCACAATGGAAGCGATAGAAACATGCTCATGGGCTGCTATACTAATTACTCATCTCACTACCTGCTGTGGGTCAAGACGTGCCCCTGGTCTATCTTGTGCTGACCCCCCACCTCTACCCTAGAAGTCCCGCATATCAAAATAGTTTGGCACTTTATTGAGGACAAACTTGTAGTAGAGTTTCCTCAAAAATTATTGCGGGACCTCATTATTATTGCATGGAGGATGGTCAAAAACCATCCACCACCTCTACCAAAAATTGTCCCTTATCGCTTGGTTGTTGCGCCAATGGATAGGGAACCTCTTGCATGTAATGGGTGGAGGTTGATTTGTTTGTGGGTTTGTGAAAATGGAACACAAGTCTAATTTTGTGATTTGTAATTTTTTCACATCTTGGTATGACAACTTGTCTGCATAATAATCTCTAAACTCTCTCCTCTTATCCATCCAACTAGTTATTTGCTTGCTAATTGAATCTACATTTGATAACATAGATTGAAGAGATTCAGCAAGCGTGGACCTATGCAAGGTTGAAGTGGAAGGATCTTTCAACCTTGCAATTATATCTTCAATTTCTTTTTTGTTGTTTTCAATTTGCCCCATTATATTTTCTTGTGTTCCAGGGGCATGTCGAGGAATGGATGGAGGAGGTTGTTGTTCTACAGGTATTTCCTCCTCAGGATTTTATGGATTTTGAGGAGGAGGAGGAGGAGGAGGAGGTGCATTAACATTTCCTGACAATTAATGAAATATACATCAAAAATCAATTCAAACCTACCTATTTAGAAACAAATTCAAACAAAAAAACAAATATAACTCACTCCTTTAGTGTGCTCGACGTCGTGGCGGCATTTTGGCGATGAATCGATAAGGTTTTTGTGTTGAATGGAGCTTTTCAAAACACGAGTGCACTTTCTAGGGTTTGCAGGCCACGAGCATAGAGGAGAAGAAAGAAATGAAATGAGATAGAAACCTTTTTTTATTTATAGCAAGTCAAAATGCGAGCACGTTATAATGCGCTCTCGTTTTGTATTAATTTTTTTTGAAAATAATTTGGCCACTTTTTGGCCCCCCATCTTTTTGCACTTACCCACTTGCGATATTGTAATTAAATAGATTAATCACATTTTTTTACTTTTGATATTGTGATGTATTTAAGTGGATTAATTATTACATTTTACTTCATTTTACTTTTGTGATGGTTTTGTGGCTTTTTCATTTGGTATCAGAGCTCTAGGTTGAACACTAGGGCCTCTATTTTCTTTTGGGGACTATTAAGCTAAGTTGCCAACTTGATGCATATTATCCATCATGAATACTACAAACATTGATCATAGTGAAGGATCAAGAAGTGGTCAAAATAGAAGAAACCGTGGGGGTGCACATAGAGGTGCTCATGGTGATGGAGATGATAATAATGATCAAGATGGAAGATTGGACCAAATTCTTTCTCTCTTGACCCAACATGATATGAGAATGGATGCTCTTGAGTAGGAGATCAGAGGAAATCTTAGAGAGCTGAATCAGAATGAAAACCCAAGAGATGAGGTACTGATTGAGAATCTGAGGATAGAAGTCCAAGTTCCTAAAGTTGGAGTTAATTCTAATAATCAAGGATTGCAGAAGAGTTGGGAAAAGACCTCAAGAAGGTTTCACCACCAAAATTTGATGGAAAGAAAATTGGAGATGGAGCTAAAGCATGGATCATCGAAATGAATAAATACTTTGGGCTTCAAAACCTTTCAGATCACACGAAGGCAATGTAGGGATCATACAAGTTGATTGGTGAAGTAGTAACATGGTGGGACAACAAGAAGGTAGATAAGAATTTGTTACCTGGTGAAATAACATGGGAGATTTTCTTGCAAATTTTTAAGAAAAGATGGTTACCACAGTTATTCTTCAATAAGAAGATGACAGAGTTTCAGAATTTGGTTCAAGGATGTATGTCTGTAACTAGTTATTGGGAGAGGCTCTCACATCTACTTAAGTATGTTCCATGATATCAGAGAGATGAGAGATTTCAGATCAAGAAGTTTATATTAGGTTTAAGGCCTCAAATTTGAGTAGAGGTAAACATTCATAACCCACTCACTATGGATACAGTATTTGAGAAAGCAATTAAATGAGAGTAGAAGTTGCAACAAGCGGTTAGTTACAATAAGCAAAGAGATGCTAAGTTTGCCAATAAGAGACCTTAGAATAATCAGTAGAACTATCAATAGAATAACAATCAAGGCAATAATAATTGGTAGATTAGGAATTTGAAGAGAGATAATAACTCTCAAGATGGAAATAGTGGAAACCAGCATGGAGGAAATAAAAGAGGTGGCTATAACAACAAAAACAACAATCAACAAGAAAGAATTGAAGGATAGAGAGCACCTAAGGGTGGATACTATAATTATGGAGGAGAGCATTATGCTAATTCATGTCCATAGAGATCAACTAGAAGAGGAAATAAAAATCAACATGGAAGGTGCCTCAACATCTGATTCATGCCACAGTGGACAATCGACAAGTAGATTTTCAAGCAACACCTATATAGTTTCAAGGTAAGCTCTATGGACTACCTATTTCTATTTTAATTGATACTGGTGCCACAGAATATTTTGTAGATCCTAGAGTAGTATCTAAGTTATCAATTAGACCTAGGCATATGGAAAAATCTTTGATGGTACAATATGGAAATAGAGCAGAAAAGAGAGTAGCCTCATGTCTAGCATGCAGTGAGTTAGATCTTCCTAGTTTTCATATGCAAGTTAATCTGTATGTAGCACCTTTAGGGTCTTATGATGTAATTATAGGAATCAACTAGTTAGCTGAATATAAGTCTCTAGTAGACTATGAAGACAAAGTTATTAGATGTTTAGATGACCTAGGAAATCAGATGGAAATTAATGGATCTAAGAGACCTTTAGAGCTTAGACAAATCTCGGCTATGCAATTGAAGAAAGCCAAGAGGAAAGGTGTGCCATTTATGTCATCCAAGTAAAGGGCCTTGACAAAGAAGAACCAGTGTTTAATGACTACCCAATCCTTAGAGATTTTAGAGATGTATTCCCTATGGAGTTGGCAGAGTTACCACTGAAGAGAGAATTTGACTTCTTAATTGATTTGCTATCAGGGACTAAGCCTCAATCTAAGGAACCCTATAGGATGACTACTACAGAATTGTATGAGCTTAAAGCACAATTGTAGGAGTTGCTAAATCAAGGGTTGATGAAGGGGGTAAATCATAAAACACACAACAATAGAAATAGAACATAGAAAATAGAATATTTCTTTATTGATTTGGGCAACTCATTACATTACAGAAGTTCAATTACAATCCGAGGAATCAATCCTCCTTAGGCTGCAACACACTACAACTACACATAACTAGGCTCTAGAATCTTCTGCCTTCTGTAACCCCTAAATCAACTAGGGTTTCTATTTTCCCACCTATTCTTGACTCTACACTTTCCCCCTTTAAATCTACTACTTCCTAGAGTTCCCAAAATAGTCATAAATAGCACTTTTTGGTGGCCTCCAGCTAAATTTCAAAATTTGCAACTCCCTCCAAAAGTAGGTCAACTTCCGAGAAGCATAACTTTTGATTCAAGTGTCTAATTGATGAACCATTTTAAGCACCGGAAAGCTCGTGATGTGAACTATCACGCCAAAAATTTGTAAATGGATTTTTGTCAACTTTTTGGGATGTTATGGGATGTTTTAGTGCCTCATATCTCATTTCAAAAATTTTCAGGGGCTTTTCAGAAAACAAAAACTTTAATATCTTTCAGCTCACAAATGATCTTTACCTGATTCCCTCACCAAAGGTCTTATATTTATGTTATGAACTTTCTGTAAGTTTTCTCTTCAATCCGTGCCCAAATGCAAACTTTCCTAAAATGGCAGGTACACTTTCCATAATAGGCAGGGTACTATTTTTAGCAGTTTTGGAAAAACTAAAAGTCCTACATCATTATTTTGGATATTATGGAACTAGAAACACTAATTATGGAAGGAAATGAAAACAACTACATTGATTTTGAATTAACTTCTTTTTGGGTGATGCAAGATTGCCCTTACACCACTGGATGCTCCTGCATGAAGGGTTCATTAGACCTAGTATGTCACCATGGGATGCACCAGTCATCTTTGTAAAGAAGAAGGATGGTACTTTGAGGTTGTGAATTAATTATAGGATGCTTAACAAAGATACTATAAAGAACAAGTGCCCACTCCCAAGAATAGATGAACTCTTCGATCAGAGGAAAGGAGCTACAGTGTTCTTGAAGACAAACCTTAGATCCAACTATCACCAACTGCGGATTAAGGATGATGACATCTCTAAAACAACTTTTAGGACTTGATATGGTCACTACAAGTTCATAGTGGTACCATTTAGGTTGACTAATGCTCCAATAGCTTTCATGAATTTGGGGAATAGCATTTTCAAATATTGTTTAGATGATTTTGTGTTGATCTTCCTTGATGACATATTGATATACTCTAAATTAGTGGAAGAGCATGAAAGGTATTTGAGGATAGTCTTGCAGTGCTTGAGAGAGTGAAATCTTTTTGGAAAAATATGTAAGTGTACATTCTTTCAAGATAAAGTACACTATTTGGGTCATATGATCTCGACAAAAGGGATTGTGGTTGATCCTAAGAAGATAAAAGTGATAATGGAATGGCCTGAACTGCAGAATGTGACAAAAGTTAGAAGTTTAATGGGACTTGTAGGTTATTATAGAAAGTTTGTGGAAGGTTTCTCAACTATTGTAGCATTGATTACCTTGCTACAAAAGAAGTGTAAGAAGTTTGAATGGACAAATTGGTATGAGCAAACTTTCCAAGTGTTAAAGGAAAGTCTCACAACTTCTCCTATCTTAACCATACCAGATCCTAATGGTCACTTTACAATTATAAATAATACTTTAGGAAAAGGAGTAGGAGGAGTGTTGATGCAGAATGAGCAAGTGGTTGCATATGAGTCAAGAAAGTTAAAGCAACATGAGTTCAAATATATGTTGTATGATCTTGAATTAGCCACCATAGTTCATACACTTTAGATGTGGAGGCATTATCTTCTAGGTGAGGCCTTTGAGTTAAGGTCATTTAGGGTTCAAGTATATATTTACTCAACCTAACCTTAATGCATGACAAAGAAGGTTGTTAGTTCCTTTGTGAGTATGAATTTGGAATTGAGTATATAAAAGGAAAGGAGAATAGAGTAGCAGATGCTCTTAGTAGGAGAAGACATTTGGCTACCATGGTTACAACGAGATCTAATTTGAAGTAGAAAGTAATTCAAAATCTTCAAGGGGATGAACATTATGAAAGAGTAAAGAAAGCTTTGGAAGTAGACCCCTTAGATCACAGGTTCAATGGTTATCTGATTGAGTTAGATGGACTTTTGAGATTTCAAGGAAGAATGTATATTCCTAACTTAGGAGAGTTAAGGAAGTTAGTACTTGAAGAGATCCACAACGCACCTTATCCATAGCACCCAGGAGTGATGAAGATGGTCAAAGGTTTGAGACCTTTATAATTTTGGCCTAGACTTAAGAGGGATGTGACAAAATTTGTGATAGGATGTTTAGAGTGCTAGCGAGTCAAAGCTAAGCATGTGCATCCATCAAGATTGTTATACTCGCATAGTGTTCCTGACCATAAGGGGCAAGTGATAAGTATGGATTGTAATGCCCCTCATGTTTTGGCTTGTGATAGTTGTTAGTTCACATTTCTCTCTATTAGTTCTGAGACAGTTCCTAGTCTTGCATTACATTTATACAGTTCTGAGACATTTGATTAGTAGGCTATGGTTTATGTTTATTTTGATCTTGATGGACTATGTTCGACTGATATAGTTTTGACATGTGTTATGAGTTTATGATGACATTACTATTATTCTAGTTATGAGTTTGACATGATTAGTAATGGTTTAATATTATCATGTTTCATTTGATCTGTTGATATCTGAATTCAAGTAAAAGTGGTTATAGTCTTGTTCAAGAGCGGGGACGGTGTAGTACTACTTGCTTCGAGCACCCTACTACGACATGATTCTCTGACTCTGTGTGTGTTGACATATATGTATTTGATCATATACAACCAATTATTCGGATGTAGGCTACAGGTACCAAGCCTCGACCTCACCTGATATAACAGGTTTGAGTGGGCTCTTGCACCAATGAATATCGGTGATGGGAGATAATGTGAGATTTATTCTAATAGGTCAGTCCCAGTCTTTTGTTGTGGTCTTGTGTTGTGATGTGACATCTGATCCTCATTTCATGTTGTTGGTCATCACGTGTTGTGGAGCATTGTTGAGTTTGTTTAAGTTATGTCTATGTGTTCTTTGTTATCATTATGTTAAATCTAATAGTATTTTGTATAGTCGTAAAATTTGGAATATTGTTGAAGTAAAGTTTATAATGACAAAATTCATTATCTTATTGTGTAATTATGCATCTGGGGTTGTTTATGATTAATTATTATATATAATGCTTTTAGAGGATAATATTAGGTGAGAAATTTAAAGTTGTGAGTTGTCGAATGTGAAATTTCAGATCTATGTAATCTCTATTATTAGTAAAATTTTATCTCTGAGGAGTGGGGATTCTGGGTAATGGATGGATGCTTGTGGAACTCATGAGATTAACCATCATTTTTAAAATGGGAAGGGGGTTGGTGAGGAAAGAGATGGAAAATTGGAGACAACTAGTTTAGAAAAGGGGAGAAGGGGGAAGCTGAAGGAAGTTTAAAGTTTGGAACGAAATTGTTGGGTATGTGCATTTGTGTTTTCAAAAATAGTTTAGACACATTAGTTTAGATCTTTGTGTTCCTTGTGTGATTATTTTTTTGGTTAAGAAATCCATGCCTCCCTGCCTCCATTCAAAATTTTAGGACTCCTGCATTCGATAGCTTGCCATTCTAGCCATGTGTAGCAAGATTCTTTCTCCCTTCATTTTAATTGAACTCTCAGTGATCCTATAAGTGAAATATGCAATGCTTATAAGTTGAAATCACACTAAATCAATCAAGTCTACCAGAAAAAGAAACCTTTATCCTTATATCACGAATTAAAAATGAATTTCTTTGGCTTGTCATCAAATTTCTGTGCCTCTGGTTGTTGTGGCCCTTAATCATTTCCTTGATCCTTGCCGGACTAAGTTAAGGTTTATTTGGAGCAATTTTTGTCCATTTGTAATCTAGAAACCATAATCTTCTGTAGCCCTCCCACAGTGTGATCTCACCTCTGTTCATCTCTGTAGAGGTTGCATGATGTGTTATTGTCACCTAAACTAATCCATCTCATCATTGCTAGTTTGTTTACATTGTATCTTGCCAGATGTTGTGTGTCTCTGCTCTCTCTCACATCGTTAGAGTTAAATGAGGAATGACAGTCTGTGTTTTCCTTCCTCTCTGTGACCTACCTTGCGTCCATACCTCTCCTTGGTTGTATGCTTTCAGTGTTTCTCCTCTAAGTAGTGTCCATATAGCTCCTCTCCCCATGATAGTGCCAAGGGTGCAGTTTTCACGATATCCTTCCTTCGGTGCACTTCTCATTTGTTACAAAACCCTCAATTCTATCATTTATCTATTTACTTGAAGCAATTTTTGCCTATCTAATTCAAACCTTCCTTTTTATTGCCCTACCTTCTCTAATGTTTCCCTCTTTTTTCTAGTGTTCTCCTTCTCTCGCATGCTCCACCCTTATTGTAGCAATCAGGCAACATTATTCATAGTTTAGTAATGATTCTCTCCAAGGATGTAGAAGAATTGCATCACAGGCTTATTATTTGAATTCCATAGATAGCTTTTATTGTTTATATCTTACCTATATCTTATGATGATGCCTTCTTGGGATTGGCCCCACTTCCAAATTAAAGAAACCTAGTTGTTGAATAGCATCATTTTCTCTTTCAGTGAGCCCACAGAACAAAACACGACCATTGAAAGTTTTCAACCTGTGGATTTCAGTCCCTCCTTTGCAATTGCTGTTGCGCTATAGTTTTGGCTGTAATTCATGTCTTGGCATTTCCTACATTCTATCCAATTAGCAATGTGCCATACCACTAAGCGAACCTGCAAATTATGCCTTGTTTTAGAGTTTACATCATTCCATCAAACCACAATTGCTTGCTTAAATCTCTAGTTGGCCTAGATATCAATCGTGTAGTTTCTAAACCTTCACCTTCTGCTTCATTGCACCAACTTTTCAATTACAGATTTTATGATTCGATTTGCAGTAATTTTAGAATCCAGTGAGTTAGGAAGGTGCATTCACCAATTACGAAAATTCTTAATTGGATTCCATACTTCTATCCATGAGAATCCCAATAGGAAACCTTTGGATTGTGGATGTTTCGTTGGCAGATTCTGTATTTAAATTCTGGCCACTTTTTATGGCGAGTTTGGTATTAAAAATATATATATATAGATGATAATTTGTTTTTTTTTAATTTGTAATTGTAGTTATTAAAATGATAGGTGGGAAGTTCATTAGTATAGTACAGAAAAATATTTTGGTAATTTGTTTTATTTGAAATTGTAGTCTGTGGAATGTTGAATGGGGTATGGATGTCTTTAGCGAAATGTATATATGTATGTAGTTGTTTCATTAGAAATTATAGTTAGTAAAATATGATGGGAAAGTTATGTTATAGGAAAAGTATATATATATATAGTTGTTTCATTAGAAATTATAATTGGTAAAATGTTAGATGGTAATCTACGCCTATATATATATAGTTATAGTGTTTAGATTGTTGCAAGTATGAGGTGAGCCAGTGTTGTCATTGATGTCAACATACTCATATTGCATTGACAAGAAGGATTGGATGAGCTGTGTGCTGAGGATATTGAGAAAATTAGCCTCAGTCAGGAATAGTGAAGAACCGTGATGAGAAGAAGGCAAATGTATTGTATAGGTTGAGAACCGGAGGATGCGGATTAAAGGGTTTGTAGATATGAGTCTTGAGATGCTTTAGTTAAGATTTCAGAGGTCCGCATGAAGATCTGAAGGAATTGTGGTTGTCGGTGTAGAACCAGTTCCGGCAAGTATTCAGAGGTGACAGAGGATCACAAAAAGGTCTGGTGAGGTCCGGAACTGTATAATCCTAATCTGTGGATTGGAAGGAGTCTTTGGGATGTCCTTGTGATGTGCCATCTCAAGTTGTGTATGATTTGGAGGTCTAGAAGTACCTCTTGCATTATGACAGTGGCGACAGACAGTGTTCTTGAAGTTCCGGATAAGGAAGAGAAGAGACTCCAGTAAGTAAAGAAAGTGCGGATGTACCTGGTCATTCAGGCAGGCTTGTGAAGGTTCTTGGATCATGTTGAGGTTGTGTTGTTGGTCCGCATTGATAGTAGAGCCTGGAATTGAAGTTATTCTTCCGGATGAAGTTCTTGCTCTGTTTAGCCGACCGGATGAGTTGTTCATCCTGCGAATGTTCTTGTGGTGGCCGACCGGATGTGTTATTCATCTTGTGGATACTCTTATGGTTGTTTTCCGACTTAGATGTTTGTTCCTAAGTCGATGTTTTGTATAAATAACGGTTTGTGAGTTCATTTCGAAGTGTGGATTGTGTGGATGAGTGTGGCATAGCGAAGTGAAGTGCGAAAGGCAGAGCAGAGGTTTTTGGGCTTAAATGGAACTGATCTAGACATGGTAGAGATGTCATTCTCCAGTTCAAGATTGTGATTCTTATCACTTTGTAGACAGTGTGTCTCCTTGTAGGCAGTGGGCCTCTTTGTGAGCAGTGTGCTCGGGTAGTGAGCCCTAATTGGCAAGTGCCATTCTTTTTCTTATTCTTCTAACAGAGAATAATCCTTGGGTTAATCACCCCGTGGTTTTTCCCTTAACCGGGTTTTCCACATCAAAATCTTGGTGTTCAATGTGTTGATGTTTATCTGCTCTTGTGTTTATGTATTATGCTTTCATGGATGATTAATTGATATGCTGTTAACTAACAACGAAGAATCAAGTGTTTGAAAGAATAAGAAGTTTTATACAACTGATTCACCCCCCCTCTCAGTTGTATGCCTTAAATCCAACAATTGGTATTAGAGCAAAGTTCCTCTGAAAGGAGCTTAACCGCTTGAGGAGATCCAGGATGTCATCATACAAGAAGGATAGTCCGAAGTTCGATGGAACCAACTTCACTCTCTGGAAAGGTCGCATGAAGTGTCACTTGGAATGTATGGGAAAAGCATACCTGGCTATGGTCTCAAAACCATATGTACCTCCACAAGATGGTCCGACAACTCTGAATGAAATCACAGATGCTGAAAATAATCTGCGGACCAAGGAAGCCCTACTAAGCGTATTGAATGATTCAGATCTCTCAAATGTTATTGACCTACCAACTACATATGAGATCCTGACTAAACTAGAACTTCTGTATGAAGGAGATGAGTTTGTCAAAAGTGCAAGGTTGCAAAGTCTGAAAGGGAAATTTGAAAGATTGAAGATGAGAGATGATGAAAACATCACTACCTTTATGCCAAGAGTGAATGAGTTGGTATGTGGAATTAGAAATGCTGGTGGAACTCTAGATGAAAATGAGATTGTCTGCAAAATCCTAAGATCCCTTCCTGCTGCCTACAAAATCAAGGTTGCTGCCATTGATGAATTCAGAGCCCACACAACCATCACAAGAGAACAACTGGCTGGCAAACTAGCTGTATTTGAAATGACTGAGTTTGGAGATGATCCTCCCAAGATTGAATCTGCTTTCAAAGCCAGTGCCTATGTGAAAGGCAAACAAAGATTTGATCCGGGAGAAAACTCATCAAGGAAGATGTCATGGTATGATCAAGCAAGAAGAGACATGGAAGAAGAAGAAGCAGAAACAGCTCAACTTGAAGCCCTCATTGCAAAGAGACTGCCAAGAGGATCCGGTAAGTATGAAGGAAAACTACCCTTTAAGTGTTTCAACTGCAATAAGATTGGTCATTTTGCTTCAAGATGTCTGGAAAGATCTGCAAGGTCTAATACTAACAGACAAAGGTTTCAAAAGAACTGCTATTATGTTCATGAAGAAGATGACAATGAAGGAGTAACAGATGATGAATCAGAACTAGAAAGCAAATCCAGAAATGAATGGGTGTTTATTGCCATCAAGGAAGGAGATTCAATATCCTCTGAATCTGTCAATCACAAGGTTGTGGAAAGAGCTTTGGCTGCTCAAGTGGAAGAAAAGGATGATTGGGTTATTGATAGTGGATGTTCTCACCATATGACTGGTGAAAAGAATGAGTTCTTAGATTTGGAAAGGTATGAAGGAGGAATGGTAAAGTTTGGTGACAATTCTGCTGGTAGAATCAGAGGTAGGGGAACTATTTCATTTGATGGAAAGAGCAAAATAGATAATGTACTATATGTTGAAGGATTGAAGCACAATCTTCTCAGTGTTGGTCAGTTAGTGGACAAAGGCTATGATCTCTGGTTCAAGAATGGAAAATGCAGAATCTTTACAAGCTCCGAAACTGAAATCGCATCCGGTGCTCAAACAAAAGGTAATATCTTTCATCTGGTTGGTTCAAACAAAAGTTATCTGTTTTCTCAAGTTGATCAGAGTTGGTTATGGCATAGAAGAATGTGTCATGTGAATTTTGATAACATCATCAAGATAAGCAATATTCAGGCTGTAAGAGACCTTCCAAAATTGGTGAAACCTACAAATAGTTTGTGCAAAGAATGTCAGCTAGGTAAACAGAGCAGAGTCTCTTTCAAAAGCAAAGATCAGTCTTCTACCGGATTGTTGGAATTAGTACATACTAATCTCTGTGGTCCGACAAGAATCAAGAGTCTGCAAGGTGATAGATATTTCATGTTGTTAATTGATGATCATTCCCGGATGATGTGGGTTACCTTTCTAAAAGAAAAATCAGAAGCATTTGAGAAGTTCAAAATCTTCAAAGCTATGGTAGAGAAACAAACCGGATTGAAACTAAAGTGTCTAAGGTCTGATAGAGGTGGTGAATTTACATCTGGTGAGTTCATTGACTTTTGTGAGAAGTAGGGTATAAGGAGACAATTGTCTGCTCCTAGGACTCCACAGCAGAATGGAGTAGTTGAAAGAAAGAACCGGACCATCCAGGAAGCTGCCAGGACAATGATGTTGGAAGAAAATGTTCCTCAGATGTTTTGGAAAGAAGCTATCAGCACTGCAGTCTACACTCTCAATCGAGTTCAAATCAGAAACAACACCGGTAAGACCCCCTATGAACTCTGGTTTGGCATCACTCCTACTGTGAAATATTTCAGAGTATTTGGTAGCAAGTGTTATATTAAAAGAGATGAAGATCTAGGAAAGTTTGATGCTAGAAGTGATGAAGGAATTTTCTTGGGCTACTCCACTCAAAGCAAAGCATACCGGTGTTACAATAAGAGATTGAGGAAGATGATAGAAAGCACCAATGTGAAAGTTGATGAAGGAATTGAGAAGCCTTCAAGATTTTATGAGTTTGATGAAGATGATCAAGATGGTGTTCAGATTCAAGGGACTCAATCCCCTCCGGTAAGTCAGAATCAACTTGATCTAGTAAATCAGGAAGAAGAAATAGGTCAGAATGAACCTGATCAAGGAGCAACAGTGCAGGATATTCCCAAAATTCCAAGGTATGTAAGACTAAACCACTCTGAAGATCAGATCATAGGTGACAGAAGCAAAGGTGTGCAAACTAGAAGGAATGTTGCTCAAAATCAGGATGGATGTTGTCTGATTTCAAAGATTGAACCTGAAATAGTAAATGAAGCCTGCAATGATGAAAACTGGACTAAAGCAATGAAAGATGAATTAATGCAAATTGAGAAAAATCATACTTGGGATCTTGTTCCCAGACCTAGAGATAGGAATGTGATTGGAACCAAATGGGTCTTCCGGAACAAACTGAATGAAGCTGGTGAAGTTATCAGAAACAAAGCTAGATTAGTCTGCAAAGGCTACTCTCAAATAGAAGGAATTGACTTTGAAGAGACCTTTGCTCCGGTGGCAAGAATTGAAGCAGTCAGATTATTTCTTGCATTTGCTGCCTTCAAAGACTTCAAGGTATATCAGATGGATGTCAAGTCTACTTTCCTAAATGGTGATCTGGAAGAAGAAGTTTACATTGAACAACCGGATGGATTTCAATTGTCTGATAATGATGATATGGTCTACAAGTTGAAGAAAGCATTGTATGGACTAAAGCAAGCCCCAAGAGCATGGTATGAAAGGTTGGATAAGCATCTTGTGCAGATTGGATTCAACAAAGGTACTGCTGATAGTAACTTATATTTCAAAATTGTTCATGAAAACATTTTGATTGTTGAAGTGTTTGTGGATGATATCATTTTTGGAGGAAGAGATAGTATGTGTAAAACTTTTGCAAATCAGATGAAAAGTGAGTTTGAAATGTCTATGCTTGGTGAAATGAATTTCTTCTTGGGTCTGCAAATTACTCAAACAAAGAAAGGAATCTTCATTTCTCAGACCAAATATGTGAAAGAATTGTTAAGGAAATATGGTATGGAAGATTCAAAACCAATGAACACTCCCATGGCAACCAGATGTAAGTTGAGCAAAGATGATGACTTCCCAAAGGCAGATCAGACAAAGTATAGATCAATGATTGGTGGATTGTTGTATCTCACTCAGACTAGACCAGATATAATGCAGGCTGTTGGTCTTGTGGCAAGATTCCAGGCTGATCCTAGAGAATCTCATGTTATGGAAATCAAAAGAATTTTTAGGTACCTGAAAGGAATAGTTGAGTATGGTCTATGGTACCCTAGAGATCTAGATTTCTGTCTTCATGCTTACACAAATGCAGATTGGGCAGGAGATGTGGATAACCAGAAGAGCACTAGTGGTGGAGCATTCTTTTTGGGGAAGAGATTGGTTTCTTGGCTAAGCAAGAAACAAGATGCAATATCTCTGTCTACAACTGAAGCAGAATACATTGCAGCAGCAGGTAGTTGCACTCAAATCTTATGGATGAAGTAGATGCTAAGAGACATTAAAGTTGAATATGAGGAGCCTATCACAATTTTCTGTAATAATTCAAGTGCAATTAATATTTCTAAGAATCCGGTATTGCATTCTAAGACTAAGCACATATCTATCAAGTTTCACTTTTTCAGAGAACAAGTGAACAAGGAAGAAGTCAGATTGGAGTATGTTCCCTCAAAGGATCAGATTGCAGATATCTTTACTAAACCTCTTCCCAAGGACTCTTTTGAATATCTCCGGGAGAAGTTAGGGGTCATGGCCCCTCCGGTGATGAACTAGGATGCACTGACATGCATCAGTCCAGTGGATATCACAGTCATATCTTGTGATCCGGATTGATGATGGGGAGCTGCAACTAAGGGGGAGCAGCTGGTATGATTCTGATGTATGAGAATTGCAAGTATGAGCCCTTTGCCATTGATGTCAAAGGGGGAGAGAAGACATGTGAAAAACAAGTGGTTGATGATCAAAGGGGGAGCAGTAAAGGAAGAGAAGACATGTGAAAAGTTGTTGTTGATAGGGGGAGCTGTGACAGAAAGGAGAAGTTCTTGTCTTGATGGTTTTTCACATCATATGTTGCCATCAATGACAAAGGGGGAGATTGTTGCAAGTATGAGGTGAGCTAGTGTTGTCATTGATGTCAACATACTCATATTGCATTGACAAGAAGGATTGGATGAGCTGTGTGCTGAGGATATTGAGAAAATTAGCCTTAGTCAGGAACAGTGAAGAACCGTGATGAGAAGAAGGCAAATGTATTGTATAGGTTGAGAACCGGAGGATGCAGATTAAAGGGTTTGTAGATATGAGTCTTGAGATGCTTCAGTTAAGATTTCAGAGGTCTGCATGAAGATCTGAAGGAGTTGTGGCTATCAGTGTAGAACCGGTTCCGGCAAGTATTCAGAGGTGACAGAAGATCACAAAAAGGTCCGGTGAGGTCCGGAACTGTATAATCCTAATCTGCGGATTGGAAGGAGTCTTTGGGATGTCCTTGTGATGTGCCATCTCAAGTTGTGTATGATTTGGAGGTCCGGAAGTACCTCTTGCATTATGACAGTGGCGACAGACAGTGTTCTTGAAGTTCCGAATAAGGAAGAGAAGAGACTCCAGTAAGTAAAGAAAGTGCGGATGTACCTAGTCATTCAGGCAGGCTTGTGAAGGTTCTTGGATCATGTTGAGGTTGTGTTGTTGGTCCGCATTGATAGTAGAGACCGGAATTGAAATTATTCTTCTGGATGAAGTTCTTGCTCTGTTTAGCCGACCGGATGAGTTGTTCATCCTGCGAATGTTCTTGTGGTGGCCGACCGGATGTGTTATTCATCTTGTGGATACTCTTATGGTTGTTTGCCGACTTAGATGTTTGTTCCTAAGTCGATGTTTTGTATAAATAACAGTTTGTGAGTTCATTTCGAAGTGTGGATTGTGTGGATGAGTGTGGCATAGCGAAGTGAAGTGCGAAAGGCAGAGCAGAGGTTTTTGGGCTTAAATGGAACTGATCTAGACATGGTAGAGATGTCATTCTCTAGTTCAAGATTGTGATTCTTATCACTTTGTAGACAGTGTGTCTCCTTGTAGGCAGTGGGCCTCTTTGTGAGCAGTGTGCTCGGGCAGTGAGCCCTAATTGGCAAGTGCCATTCTTTTTCTTATTCTTCTAACAGAGAATAATCCTTGGGTTAATCACCCCGTGGTTTTTCCCTTAACCGGGTTTTCCACGTCAAAATCTTGGTGTTCAATGTGTTGATGTTTATCTGCTCTTGTGTTTATGTATTATGCTTTCATGGATGATTAATTGATATGCTGTTAACTAACAACGAAGAATCAAGTGTTTGAAAGAACAAGAAGTTTTATACAACTGATTCACCCCCCCCCCCTCTCAGTTGTATGCCTTAAATCCAACATAGATTAGAAATTGTAATAGTAAAATGATAGACAGAAAATTTATTATTATTGCAAGAATATAAATATATTTGTAGTTCGTCATATTAGAAAGTGTAATTAGTAAAATGTTAGATGGAAGTTCATGTTTATAGAAAATATATTTATGGTTTGTTTTATTAGAAGATGGTAGAGTTGCAAGTATGGGCCTAACTGGTGCTGTCAATGATGTCAACATACTCCTATTGCATTGATGATAAGGATTGGATGAGCTGTATGCTGAGGATATTGAGAAAATCAGTTCTAATCAGGAACAATGAAGAATAGTGAAGATAGTAAAGTAAAATTCTAAGATAAGATGAGTATCAAAGGATGTAGTTCAAAGGGTTTTTAGATATGTGTCTTAAGACGATACATTAAAGATTTTAGAGGTCCGCATGATGATCTAAAGAAGTTGTGGTTGGTCAAATAAAACTGGTTGCGGTAGGTGTTTAGAGGTGATAGAGTGATACAGAGAGGTCCGGTGAGATCTAGAAATGCATTATCCTATTCTACGGATTTCGTTGAGTATTTAGGAAGTCCTTGTGAAGTATCAACTCGATTGGTTCGTGGTCTAGAGGTTTGCAAGCATCTATTCCTTTGTGATAGTGATGATAGACTATGTTCTTGAGGTTCTGGATGAAGGAGAGAAGGATTTCAGTAAGCTGATGTAGTGTGGATGTTCTTGGTGATTCAAGAAAGCTTGTGGAGGTCTTTTGATTGTGTCCAGTTCGTGTTGGTGGTCCGCATTGGAGTTTGAGCTCGTAATTGAAGAATTACTTCCAGATGATGTTGTTCTTCTTAAGACTGGCTGATTGGATGAGTTACACATCCTACAGATGTTCTTGTAGATGTTTGCCGACTTAGATGATCATTCCTAAGTCGATGTCTTGTATAAATAAGGAATTGTAAAGTCATTCCAAAGCTGAGTGTGTGGTGATGAGAATGTGGTAGCGAGGAAGAGAGCGAAAGGCAGAGCAAAAGTATTGGGCTTAAATGGAACTAATTCAAGCATGGTGAAGATGCTATTTTCCAATTCACGTATGTGATACTTATTATTTTATAGACAGTGTGTCTCTGGTAGGCAATGGGCCTCTTGTGAGCAGTGTGCTCAGGCAGTGAGCCCTAATTGGCAGGCACCATTTTGTTCTTTGTATTCTTTTAACAGAGAATACTTTCTTGGGTTAATCACCCTGTGGTTTTTCCCTTAACTGGGTTTTCCACGTCAAAATCTTGGTGTCTTGTGTCATAATGTGTTTTTGCTCTTGATTTAATGCATTATGTTTCCATGATTGATTTATCATTATGCTACTGAATTACAAGGTGGAATTAAGTGCTTAATTAGAAGAGAGTTTTGTACAATTGATTCACCCCCCCTCTCAGTTGTCTGCCCTAAATCTAACAATTGGTATTAGAGCTAAGTTCCTCTAAAAAGAGCTTAACTACTTGAGGAGATCTAGAATGTCATCCTACAAAAAGGATAGTCTGAAGTTTGAAGGAACCAATTTTAATCTCTAGAAAAGCCACATGAAATGTCACTTGCAATGTACGGGAATGTAGTACTAGACCATGGCTTCAATGAAGTATACTCCTCCACAGGGTGGCCCAAAATCCCCAAATGAAATCATAGATGCTGAAAACAATCTGCTGACTAAAGAAGCTCTTCTAAGTGCCTTGTCTGATTTAGAGCTTTCTAATGTTGTTGACCTAAAAATTGCCTTTGAGATTTGGGAAAAACTAGAACTTCTATATGAAGGAGACAAGTATGTTAAATGTGCAAGGCTACAGAGCCTAAAAGGGAAATTTGAAAATTTGAAGATGAGAGAAGATGAAAATATCACTACTTTTATGCCAAGAGTAAATGAGCTCGTTTGTGGCATTAGATGTGCTGGTGGAGTCTTGGTTGAAGATGAGATTGTTGGCAAAGTTATCAGATCCCTTCTTGCCTCTTAAAAAATCAAGGTTACTGCCATTGAAGAATTCAGAGCCCATACAACTGTCACAAGAGATCAACTGGTTGGTAAATTGGTTGCATTTGAATTGACCGAGTTTGGAGATGACCCCCCCAAGAATGAATCTACATTCAAAGCTAGTTCTTCTATAAAAGGTAAACAAAGGTTTGATCTGGGAGAGAACTCTTCAAGGAAACTATCATGGTATGAAAAAGCAAGAAAAGACCTAGAAGAAGAAGAAGCAGAAACTAGTCAACTTGAAGCCCTTATTGCAAAAAGATTGCCAAGAGGATCCGGTAAGTATGAAGGAAAATTACCTTTTAAGTGTTTTAACTGCAATAAGATTGGTCATTTTGCCTCAAGATGTCTGAAAAGATTTTCAAGGCCAAATCCTAACAGATCAAGGTTCCAAAAGAATTGTTACTATGTTCATGAAGAAGATGATAATGAAGGAGTAGTAGATGATCAATCAAAGACAAGAAACAAATCCAGAAGTGATTGGGTGTTTATTGCCATCAAGGAAGAAGAACCAATACCCTCTGAATCTGTCAATCATAAAATTGTAGAAAGAGCTCTGGCTGCCCAAGTTGAAGAAAAGAATGATTGGGTCATTGACAGTGGATGCTCTCACCATATGATAGGTGACAAAAATAAGTTCATAGATTTGGAAAGGTATGAAGGAGTGGTAAAGTTTGGTGATAATTCTACTGGTAGAATTAGAGGTAGAGGAACTATTTTCTTTGATGGAAGGAACAAAACTGGTAATGTACTGTATGTTGAAGGATTGAAGCACAATCTTCTCAGTGTTCGATAGTTGGTGGACAAAGGCTATGATCTCTGATTCAAGAATGGAAAATGCAAGATCTTTGAAAGTTTTGAAATCAAGATTACATCTGGTACTCAAACAAAATGTAATATCTTCCATTTAGTTGGTACTGGTAAAAAATGTCTATTTGTGCAAATTGATCAGAGTTGGTTATGGCATAGGAGGATGTGTCATGTGAATTTTTATAATATCATCAAGATAAGCAATACTCAGGCTGTAAGAGATCTTCCAAAATTGGTGAAACCTACAAATAGTTTGTGCAAAGAATGTCAGTTGGGTAAACAAAGCAGAGTCTCATTCAAAAGCAAGGAACAATCTTCTACCGAATTATTAGACTTATTTCATACTGATTTATGTGGTCTGGCAAGAATCAGAAGTGTGCAAGTTGATAGATACTTCATGTTATTAATTGATGACTACTCCTGGATGATTTTCTGAAAGAGAAATTAGAAGCTCTTGAGAAATTCAAAATATTCAAGGCTATGGTAGAGAATGAAATTGGATTAAGATTAAAATGTCTAAGATCTGATAGAGGTGGAGAATTCACATCTGGTGAGTTCATAGAATTCTATGAGAAACATGGAATAAAGAGACAATTGTTTACTCCTAGGACTCCACAATAGAATGGAGTAGTGGAGAGAAAGAACTAGACCATCCAGGAAGCTTCTAGGACAATGATGATGGAAGCAAATGTTCCTCATATCTATTGGAGAGAAGTTGTCAGCACTACAATCTATACCCTCAATCGAGTACAAATCAGAAGCAATACTGGTAAGACTCCTTATGAACTTTGGTTTGGCATCACTCCTATTGTGAGGTATTTTAGAGTCTTTGGTAGCAAATGTTACATTAAAAGAGATGAAGATCTAGGGAAGTTTGATGCTAGAAGTCATCAAGGAATATTCTTGGGTTACTCTACTCAAATCAAAGCATACCAGTGTTATAACAAGTGACTGAGAAATATTATAGAAAGTACAAATGTGAAGGTTGATGAAGGAATTGAAAAACCCTCAAGGTTTTATGAATATGATGAGGATGATTAGAATGGTGTTCTGATTCAAGGAGCTTGAGCCCCTTCTAAAATTCAGATTCAAACCGATCTAGTAAATCAAGAAGAATAGATGAGTTTTAATGAGCTCGATCAAGAATTAGATGTGCAAGAAACTCCCAAAGTTCCCAGGTATGTAAGACTAAACCACTCTAAAGATCAGATCATAGGTGATAAAAGCAAAGGTTTACAAACAAGAAGAAGGATTTCTCAAGATTCAGAAAAGTATTGTCTGATTTCAAATATTGAACCTAAGACAGTGAATGAAGCTTGCAATGATGAAAACTGGACTAAAGCAATGGAGGAAGAGCTGATGCAAATTGAGAAAAATCACACTTGGGATCTTGTTCCTAGACCTAGAAACGAGAATGTGATTGGAACCAAATGGGTCTTCCAGAACAAACTAAATGAAGTTGGTGAAGTAATCAAAAATAAAGCCGGATTGGTCTACAAGGGTTATTCTCAAATAGGAGTTGATTTTGAAGAAACTTTTGCTTTGGTGGCAAGAATTGAAGCAGTCAGACTATTTCTTGCTTTTCCTGCTTTCAAGGATTTCAAAGTATATCAGATGGATGTCAAGTCTGCCTTCCTAAATGGTGACTTGGAAGAAGTATACATTGAGCAACCAGATGGATTTCAATTGTCTGATCATGGTGATATGGTCTGCAAATTGAAGAAAGCACTATATGGACTGAAGCAAGCCCTAAGAGCCTGGTATGAAAGATTGGATAAACATGTTTTGAAGATTGGTTTCAACAAAGGTACTGCTGATAGTAATTTGTATTTCAAAATTGATCATGAAAACATCTTGATTGTTGAAGTGTTTATTGATGATATCATTTTTGGACAAAGAGATAGTATGTGTAAAACTTTTGCAAATCAAATGAAAAGTGAATTTGAGATGTCCATGCTTGGGGAAATGAATTTCTTCTTGGGTCTGCAAATCATTCAAACAAAGAAAGGAATCTTCATTTCTCAGACCAAATATGTGAAAGAGTTGTTGAGGAAATTTGGGATGGAAGACTCAAAACCAATGAATACTCCCATGGCAACTAGATGTAAATTGAGCAAAGATGACGACTCTCCTTAGGCTGATCAGAAAAAGTATAGGTCAATGATTGGAGGATTGTTGTATCTCACCCAAACTAGACCTGACATTATGAATGCTATTGGTCTTGTTGCTAGATTCCAAGCTGATCCTAGAGAATCTCATGTCATGGCAATCAAGAGGATTTTTAGATATCTAAAAGGGACAATTGAGTATAGATTGTGGTATCCCAGAGATCATGATTTCTCTCTTCATGCATATACAGATGCGGATTGGGTAGGAGATGTGGATGACTGGAAGAGTACCAATGGTGGAACATTCTTTTTGGGGAAGAGATTGGTTTCTTGGCTGAACAAGAAACAAGAGGCAATATCTCTGTCCACTGCAAAAGTAGAATATATTGTAGCAGCAGGTAGTTGCACTCAAGTTTTGTGGATGAAGCAAATGCTAAGAGACATAAGAGTGGAGTATGAGGAGCCTATCACAATATTCTGTGATAATTCAAGTGCAGTAAATATATCTAAGAATCCGGTGTTGCATTTAAAGACTAAACATATATCCATCAAGTTTCACTTTTTGAGAGAGGAAGTGAACAAGAATGAAGTCAGATTGGAGTTTGTGCCTTCCAAGGATTAGATTACAAACATCTTTACTAAACCTCTACCTAAGGACTCTTTTGAGTATCTCAGGGAGAAGTTAGGGGTTATTGCCCCTCTAGTGATGAACTAAGATGCACTGATGTGCATCAGTCCAGTGGATATCACAGTCATATCTTGTGGTCTAGATTGATGATGGGGAGCTGCTACTAAAGGGGAGCAGCTAGTATGGTTCTGAAGTGGTGAAATTGCAAGTATGTGCTCAAAGGGGGAGAGAAGACATGTGAAAAACAAGTGGTTTTTGATCAAAGGGGGAGGAGGAAAGGAAGAGAAGACATGTGAATGGTTGTTGCTGATAGGGGGACTTGTGACAGTGAGGAGAAGTTTTTGTCTTGATGGTTAAAATAGTTTTTCACATCATATGTTGCCATCAATGACAAAGGTGGAGATTGTTACAAGTATGGGCCTAACTGGTGTTGTCATGGATATCAACATACTCCTATTGCATTGATGATAAGGATTGGATAAGCTATATGCTGATGATATTGAGAAAATCAATTCTAATCAGGAACAATGAACAACAGTGAAGACATGAAAGTAAAAGTCCAAGATAAGATGAGTATCAGAGGATGCAGTTCAAAGGGTTTGTAGATATGTGTCTTAAGATGATCTAGTAAAGATTTCAAAGGTCCACATGATGATCTAAAGAAGTTGTGGTCACTCAAGTAAAACTGGTTCCGACAGGTGTTCAGAGGTGACAGAGTGATACAGAGAGGTCCGGTGAGATCCAGAAATGCATTATCCTGCTCTGCGGATTTGGTTAAGTATTTAGGAAGTCCTTGTGAAGTGTCAACTTGATTGGTTCATGGTCTAGAGGTCCGCAAGCATCTATTCCTTTGTGACAGTGATGACAGACTATGTTCTTGAGGTTCCAGATGAAGGAGAGAAGGATTTCAGTATGCAGATGTAGTGTGGATGTTCTTGGTGATTCAGGAAAGCTTGTGGAGGTCTTTGGATCGTATCCAGTTCATTTTGGTGGTCTGTATTGGAGTTTGAACTCACAATTGAAGAATTACTTCCGAATGATGGTGTTCTTAAGACTGGTAGACTGGATGAGGTACACATCTTGCGGATGTTCTTGTAGATGTTTGCTGACTTAGATGATCATTCCTAAGTTGATGTCTTGTATAAATAAGGAATTGTAAAGTCATTCCAAAGCTGAGTGTGTGGTGATGAGAGTGTGGTAGTGAGGAAGAGAGCAAAAGGTAGAGTAGAAGTATTGGGCTTAAATGGAACTGATTCAAGCATGGTGAAGACGCTATTTTCCAGTTCATGTACGTGATACTTATTATTTTGTAGACAGTGTGTCTCTTGTAGGTAGTTGGCCTCTTGTGAGAAGTGTGCTCAGGTAGTGAGCCCTAATTGGCAGGTGCTATTTTGTTCTTTCTATTCTTTTAATAGAGAATATTTTCTCAGGTTAACCACCCCGTGGTTTTTCCCCTAACCGGGTTTTCCACGTCAAAATCTTGGTGTCTTGTGTGTTAATGTATTTCTTCTCTTGATTTAATGCATTATGTTTCCATGATTGATTTATCATTATGCTACTGAATTACAAGGTGGAATTAAGTGTTTAATTAGAAGAGAGTTTTGTACAACTAATTCACCCCCCCTCTTAGTTGTCTACCCTAAATCTAACAGGTAGTTGATAGAATATTAGCTAGGAAATTTATACTTGGGTTGTATAGAAATTGTCACTTCCGTAATCTATAATTTCTTTGAAAGGAAGTTGGTATCTCATATTTAATTTCATGTTTAAATTTATTAGTATATTAAATCTCATTATCCTCCTTGTCGTATCTATATGCTTATATTGGGTCATTGTATCTATTTGAGGTTTGAGTTTATGAATATGCCTTGGCCAAATGTGAAGTGAACTATCTAGGAGATGTCAAGATTGTTGTGCGTCAAGTCACGTAAACTATGGTCCATATCAGGGAATGGTTGTTTTAACATTGACATTGTGTTCTACTTACCTAACTCCAGAGGTGAGGCTTCTTGGTTGGGTTCAAAATTGTGGCATGTCATTGTAATGGGTTATCAACTCAAGTTTCGTTATGGATGAGGAAAAAGTTTTGTGAACTTGGACTTAAATTGTCTATGTAACATGATGGGTTGTGGAAAGTTAGATGCCTAATAGTTCCTTGCCCATGTATGTCTTTTGTTTCAGATGTTGGATAAGGGTTGCTAGTGTAGAAAGGAGAGTGGCTTCCATGGTGGGGCCAGTCCCCAAAGTGGCTACTTGGATAACCCCATGGAAGTTGTAATCAAGTGATAACTTAAAAATAAATCTAGGTGGGTCGGGTAGTATTTCACATAACAAGATAAGTATGTTGCCTCACCCATGCCTTGAAGTGCTCTCATAGGCTAAGGATGGGATGAGAAGGCCTAGTTGGCAAGGTTGACCTCCTTGTCCACATGAGAGGATGTGTCAGCTCTGCATGTGTCACCCTATGGGGCCAGTGCCAGAAAGGGGTCACCAGGATAACCATGGATGGGGGCTGGCTTCTAGTGAAAGATAGCCTGGATAACCCATGATTAGGACCATGTGATGAAACTCTCCTCATTGCAGCTTAGCTACTTCCCTCTTTATTTGTTTCCATTGTTGCCTCTAGAGTGTTGTTTTGTTTTGTACAGACTTGTTATAATGGTTGGTCTGTGTTGAGTCAGTATTTGTTTGGTTATATTTGTTGTTTTATCCTTGGCTTAGTGGAATCCTCATTGTTATCTCCTAGCTTAGATGGGTGGACCTCAAGGTTCCACATGGTTGGGTGGTAGAGCTATCCATTGGTCTTCTTGGAGATTCAGTTCAAGTCTAGTACATAAGTGTTCTCGTTCCAGATTGCTTTACACTCTCAGAGTTGTATGCATTCATAAGTATTTATTTGTAAACCGACATGATCGGTCTTGTAATCTTGTATTGTAACTTTGTAACTTAACTTTCTTTACAAATGTAAAAGTTATTCTTATCTATAGTGGTATGATGTATATCACTTGTGTTGTTAAGACTTTATGATCAACTGATGCAATTATGTTTCCCTAGAGGAGTTAGAAGTGCACTTTTCTTTATGTTGTGTATAATGATATCTTTGGTTACTAATATTGCAATTTCTTTCTTTAAAAAAAATTATTTTTATAATTTTTCTCTTGTTAGTATAACTCTCTAGGGTTGCATGATGGGGCATTACATTTGGTATCAGAGACAGGTTTAAACACTGGGTACTCTAGTTATAATTGAGCCCATTATGTGACCTAGTGCTTAAACTCTGTAGATTAACTTATATCCCTGTTATTCCCTTTCTATGTGTAATGAATCATCTTTTGGTGTTGTAGGTAGATGCCTAGAGGTAGGGGTCGAGGTCGTGGTAGAGGTAGGGGTTGTGGGAGAGGTGATGGCAGTACACCTCCTCCCAGTTCTCCTCATGAGAGTGCCCTTGAAGGCGGAGGTCAGAATATGGAAGGTTAGGGTCAGCCTAAGGGAGCCCAATTGAGATAGTTACTTGAGGAGGCCCTTGCTTGTTTAGGCCCTATACAGGAGGTTGAGCAGCCTAGAGGGGGTCAGGAGGTAGATCATCCAAATCCTAAAGAGAGAGAGATCTCCTAGGTAGAGAGAGTTGATAGCTGAATATGAGGCCACACTAGCTAGCCATATGAGAGATCTTCTAAGGTCACACCTTCCTACCTTTGATGGAGCTGGTAGTGGTCTAGAGGCAGAGACTTGGTTATTGGATATAGGCAGGTGTTTTGCCATGCGTCCTTATGGAGCAACACCATAGCCAGGTGTGCTATTTTGCATCTCCGAAGGTTTTCTTTGACTTGGTGGCAATTAGAGGAGCATAAGCTACATTTGGACATTAGCACTATCTCTTGGGAGTTATTTTTAGAGAGGTTCAAAGCTCGTTTCCTATCTGATCATTGGAGGTAGCGCCATGCAGATGAGTTTCATGACCTGAGGCAGATAGCCATGATAGTGGAGTAGTACAAACGCAGATTTTATGAGCTCAAACAGTATGCAGGTATCAGAGATGACGAGTCTATGTTGGTGCAGCATTTTATCAGGGGCTTGAATGCCCAAATTAGTGGTGGGGTTCATGTATTCAAACCTAAGTCTATGGAGGTTGCCGTGGAGAAAGCCCGATTAGTGGAGGAGAATTTGGCCGTGACACTTGGTGGGCATATAGGTGTGCATATTGGTAGTGTACCTTCTTTAGGATTTGGTTCTCGGGGTGGTCATACTCAGGCATCAGGACCTCCTACACCCTCAAAGGGTGGACAACATCAGCAATACTCTCAGTCCAAGCTGAAGAATTCACAGCCATAGCAAGGTAATTGATTTTGAAACAAGAAGAACCAAAATTGGTAGTCTGCTAGATAGGATTGTGTTGATCAACCTGCTCAGAGCACTCAACCCACAGCGAATAGGGGTAGTTTCTAGTAGTCTAGTGCTTTTCAGGGTGGCGGTGGTTTTGGTAGAGGGACTGGGTGCTTCTCTTGCGGCTAACAGGGCCATATTGCTCAACAGTGTCCTCAGAGGGGTACTTCTGAGTTTGGACATTGACCGGTAGCCTCAGAGCCAATGGTTGATGATGTAGGCAGATCACACAGAGTCTTTATAGTGGTGGATAACTGTCAGGCAGAGTACCAGGGCACTATGGTGCAGACCTTTGGTTTCATGCGAGGTATTGGGTTTTCTATTCTTTTTGACTCTGGTGCATCTGATTCATACATTTCTCCTTCTCTTGTGGAGCATTGTGGTTTAGTGGCAACAAAGCAGGATGATAGGTGGTAGGTTAAGTTAGCTTCTAGGGCTAAGGTCGCAGTTGAGTCTCTAGTGCCCGGTTGTGAGTTGAAGATTAGCTCTCTATCTACTTCAGTAGACCTTTGCATCCTACCCCTTGGATCTTATGATATAGTTTTGGGGATGGATTAGTTAGAGGCCCATCAGGTAGTGACCGATTATCGGCATAAGTCTATTAGATGTGTGGATGATTCTGGTACAGAGGTTGAGGTTGTAGGAGTTCAGAGACCTATATCCCTACATATGATCTCCGCTATGCAACTTAAGAGATGCATGTGTCAGGGATGTCATCTTTTTGCAGTTTCTGTTAGTGACTTGGAGATGGAGGAGAGTCAAGAGGCATCTCTTGATGATCACCCACTCTTGAGGGAGTATGCTGATGCTTTTCCATCTGATATTTCAAGGATGCCACCTAAGCGTGACATTGACTTCAGGATTGATCTTGTTCTCGACACAGAGCCTATCTCTTGAGCTCCATATAGGATGACCACTCAAGAGCTTAAGGAGCTTCAACTGCAGTTGGAGGAGCTGTTAGCCAAAGGATTCATTCAACCTAGTGTCTCTCCTTGGGGGGCACCTGTGATCTTTGTAAAAAAGACAGATGGATCTCTGCGGTTGTGTATCGATTATCGACAGCTCAATAAGGTGACAATGAGAAATAGGTACCCCTTGCCTCAGATTGATGATTTATTTGATCAAATTAAGAGGGCCAAGGTGTTTTCTAAAATTGACCTTAAGTCAGGATACAACCAGTTGCAGATATTTGAGGCAGATATTCACAAAACAACATTTCGCACCTGTTATGGACATTATGAGTTCACAGTGGTACCATTTAGGTTGATGAATGCACCTTCAGTATTCATGAGCTTGATGAATAGTGTTTTCTGTACTTATCTCGATAGGTTTGTCCTTGTTTTTCTAGATGATATATTGATCTATTTGAGGACTATGGAGGAGCATGAGGAGCATTTGCCTCAGGTGTTGCAGTGTCTGAGAGAAAATCAGCTTTATGCCAATTTGTCAAAGTGTGAATTCTTTCAGACAGAGGTGAAGTATTTGGGTCATGTTATCTCTAGAGAGGGTATTGCAGTGGATCCTTCGAAGATCCAAGCTATTATGGATTGGCCGACACCTACCAATGTTTCTAAGGTCCACAGTTTTATGGGTTTGGCAGGCTATTATCACCATTTTGTTATGGGGTTTTCAAGGATTGCCCATCCTATTTCTTCTCTTCAAAGGAAAGGGAAGAAGTTTGTTTGGTCAGAGTAGTGTCATGTAGCTTTTCAGACCCTTAAGGAGTAGTTGACCAATGCACCTATTTTAGTGGTTCCTGATCCTACTGTAGACACCCAAATTTGTCCATGTCTAGCGACACCTTGTTAAATCACTAATCCATTAGCCAATTAATTAAATAAATTTTATTTATTTAATTAAAATCCTATTCTCATCCACTTAGCCAATTAATTAAATAAATTGTATTTATTTAATTAATTCCACATCATGTCTTATCTCATTTTATGCATTTATCCTATTAATTAAATAAATTTTATTTATTTAATTAATTTCCAACTCATATTCCAACTAATTCAAATATTTTATTTGAATTAAACCCTCATCATTGATCACATTTCAACACTTGGCCATTTCCCATTCATCATGTGTTGTAAGACAACTTTCATTTAAAATCCTTCACATGCACAACTAATTGGACCTAAATTTAGTAACTTTCAATCCTAGCCATTCACATAGCCTCTGAATCTCCACCGTTGATTGATCTTGGTTGAGTTCTATATAAACACCCTCTCATTCCATATGAGACATCCAGCAATCATATAGCACCTACATTATCATCTTGAGCATCTGAGCATTTGAGCTTTTATCATCCATCATGGCAGCTTTCAGCTTTGTAATTGCTTACTATTGAAGAAGCAGTCCACATCTCTCTCTCAAACAAGGAATCGCACGGTCTAGGTGATGTTATGCTTGAATCGCATTATCCTTTGATTTCATTTAGGTTAGATTCCTTGATGATGGTAGGGTTAGGGTTTCATGACTATGTCTGATCTTCCACACCTGACTTTCACCTATCACATTTTGGCACGCCCGGTGGGACTCACGTCCCTGATTAACTTCATTTTGTGGAGTTGTTTCTTTGAAGATCAGATTCTGCAGGTGCTCGCAGAAAATTCAAGTCACTTTTGAATGAAAATCCGCCGCTTCCAAATTTCTGCGTCGCTTTTAAGCTGGAACAGGTTGCATTTTCCTCTCTGGATCGCCTTTAAATAAACAGTCGTCACTTGAGGTAAAACGGTATCACTTTTGTTCTTAAAATGTTCGCCTGTTATTTTTGCAGCTGCTTTGACAGTATTTATCGCTTTTGACCTAACATCCGCCACTTTTACACATAATCAGGTCACTTTTGACATAGCAGTGGCCACCTTTGCAGATGTTCGCGTCGCTTTTGATCTAACAGTACTCGCCTTTACACTGATCTATGTCGCTTATGAGCTAATAGTGATCGCCTGTGCAGGTTAGGGTTTTAGCTTTTGCTTGCAGATACAGGTCGCTTTTGTCTTGCAACAGATTGCTTCTGGGTATATCTGGATCGCATATGAGTCGACAGAGGCCGCGTTTGACTTCATTAGTATCGCTTATGGACTGATAATACTCGCCTGTTAGACTAGTGTTTTTGTTTATCAGTTGTGTTTTTGCAGAAACAGTTCGCATCCAGCCCTTAATCGATCACTTATGGCCAATCTGCATCACTTATGAGCTGACAGGTGTCACATCCTATGTTTTTACGCGTCGCATATGATCTGCAGTATTTCGCCTCTGATATAATGGAGGTTGCTTTTGATCAGCAGTGAATCACATCTGGTAAGTTCTGTTGTTTTCAAATCTGTTTCAGTTCTAGTTTGATTTTTGGCTATTAACTGGGTATTTGCGCAGCATCTTATCGATTTGTCCAAGAAAGGAGGTTATCAAACTACTGACATATCTGTTGCAGGTTTGATCGGTCCAAGATTTGTGGTTTTTTTCACTAAATTAGCTATATTTGGGCTTGGTGCTTAAAATGAACTACTATTTGCTCCGTGCTTGATTTATCTTTTTGATTGCTTGCATGTGCCTGATTGTAACCCAAATTTAATGACAAAAGTATCCTCTCCCCTTGCCTATCAAATGGATCTTGGTTGTATGAGAACTTGTCATTATCTTTAGAGGGCCTGCCTTCCCGCTGTGAGAAGGGATACGACCCAAGCGGTAACGGGCTAAAGCCAAGTCCTTCCGAACCGCTATATAAGAAAAGTGTTTGTGTCGAAAGCCACAAATAACAGGTGCAGTTGTGTTATACCGACAGCCAACCTCCCCCAAAACCCTCCAAGGCGCAACCCTTGGAGGCTGGGAGACTCCATAACGGAGAGTAGCGCTGCCGCATGTATAGCCACTTGAATGGATGCCCTTATTAGCCACTTTGTGTAGTAGCCAAAAACCTTCTATCTGTTGACGTAGAGGGCAAAACCCTTGAAGCGGCCCCGATTCATGCGGTTCTTAGCTGAGGTAGCAGGGACAATCTAAAGGTTTGGAGAGGGTCAAGCCTTATAAGAAACCCGGATCTTGGTATGCGTGAGAAGTGTGTGCAAATGTAAGGAGGAGCCGGTGCTACCAAGATCTTGGAGCTACCCGCTTTGAATAGGTGCAGCTAGGGGATTCAACAGATACTGTCCTATCCTAGCCTAGGTTGTATCAGTTTGTGCTTGTTGTGAGTGTGAGTGACTGTTATTACTATTTTCTTGCTGAAAAACTACAAAATCAGACAACTTCTACACAAACATAGTCACTTTTGAACCTAAACTGCTCACATACACCACAGACATCGCTTCTAAACTGTAATAATTCACTTTTTGCTTGAACTGCATCGCTTTTAAACAACAAAGGCCCGCATATTGCCTGAACAGAATCGCTTTTAAACCACAGTTGATCGCCTTTTGCTTGAACGGAATCGCTTTTGAACCACAGCTGATCGCCTACTGTCTGAACCAAGTCACATCTGAGTCATAACCAATCGCATCTTGTCTGAGCCAAATCACTTTTAAGCCACAGTTATTCTCCTGATTCCTGAACAAGCTCGCCTCTGAATAATAGACTGTCGCCTATAGGGATATCTGAGTCACCTCTGATTAACAGGAAATCGCCTTTGAACCAACAGTCGTCGCCTCTAGCATAGCATTCGCTTCTGGTTAGCACTGTCATTTTTTGTCAAAACTAAACCAGATCGCATCTGAGCTATCATTGATCGCCTTTAGCATCCTTTGAGTCACCTTTGAGCTATCATCAGTCGCCTGTAGCTAAAATCCCTGCAAATCTCAGTGCATCAGCCGAGTTAGCCACAAGTCTAGCCTGCTTAAGTCTCAAACATCAGCTTTCAGACTTCTCTTTGATCAACAGCAAATACCTGGACATTGTCTCCTATTTTGAGCTTATCAATCAATCACAACTCATGATCTTTTCCATCTTTTTGAGACCCCAACTAGTAAATCAGACATCAATCCAATCATTTCAATCAGCAAACATCCTTCAGCTGTAGCTTCAACACACATCATCCTTCAGCTTTAGCTTCAGCAAACAACATCTTTTAGCTTTAGCTCCAACAAACATCAACAGCAAACAATCTTTCCCTTGAGTGTTTGAGCTATCCTCTAGGGAAAACCAACAACAACAACTTAGCCAAAACAAACCAAACAAGTGAACTAGCCAAACCAGCAAACCAAAACAACAACCAATCAACCAACTAGCCAACTACCATCTTTTGGGTCTCAAGACTTTGACAAGCTTAACGTCATCATCAACATCATGCCTCAAACTAGGAGTCAATATCGAGCTGAAATAGAAGCCAAATTGAAAGCTGAAATGGAAGCCAAATTGCAAGCTGAGATGACACAATTCACAACACCTCTTAAGGATGCAACTCAATTCACAACCGGTATGCCTTCTCATATGTTTATACCTCAAGGATACACTATTGGTGAGTCATCTTCACAACGAATGCAACCTCCACCATCCTTGGAAACTTTCGAAGAACAATCTCAAGACAACTCATCAGAATTCCAAGATACCTATCTATGGGACCAAGTTGAGAAACTCATGATATCTGAGCCTGATCGCTATTTTCTCCAACTTGCTCGCATGGGTGCTAAACTACCTAAAGACTTTGATATATCCACTATTAGAGAGCAAGATCCCAACACTACTACTGTTGTTGCGAATGGACCATCTACTATAGTCACATCATCTCCTATTACATCGCAAACATCGTCATCATTGCCTATTGTTGCTTCATTTGAGTTACCACGATCAGAGCATACTTTAGAACCATTGATAGTGCCCACCAATGTGCTCCCTCTCATGTCACAAAATCTCAACATTCCACCTTTTCATGTCCCTCAACATATCTCTCCTTCTACCATGACTGTTTCCATGCCTCAAGTAACACAAGCTGTCCATGCAACACAAGCGCAAACACTTCAAGCATCACAAGCCATTCCCATGTCTTATGGTGTGCAAACCTCTCAAACCATTCCAACAACACATGTTGTCCATGCTTCACACCCATTACACTCTACCACATCTCATATACCAACTGCTAATTCCTCCATGTTATCCTATAATCCCAACGTTAGTCTCATTGACATGAGTGATCCCCTCATTTCTCAAGCCAATCCAAACAATAAGATCGCTTATGTTGATCAGCTTACATCCATGTTGTCCTCTTCTTCCAATCCTTCACACACCATCAATCCATCTTATGCTACCCAAGGCTTCTCTAATATCACCCAACACATGACATATACCAATCCTCATATTGTCCGAAATACCAATCCCAATGTTCATCCATCTGTCGTATCTACCAATCCCTCCGTCACTTACCATGTCATGAATTCAATCCCAACTTCCCAACCATCTGCTACTATCAATCCAACATCCACTTCTCATGTGATGCACACGCCATTGCCGCTTGTGTCTCAAGGACAGCAATCCTCCAACACATACATGTCACATACCACTCCTTTGACATACATTGTGGGCACACAACCCCAACAAACAGTCACAGCTTCATATACCCCACAACCACAACAAACAGTCACAACTCCACATATACCACAACCGCAACCACAATATGTCTCATTTCATACTCCACCCCCTTCACAACAACAGCAGTTATCTTGAGCCGATATCCAACAGATGATCGATGAAAGGGTAGGACAAGGCAAGAAACCTTTCTCTCTCGAAAACATATGTGCCTATCCATTTGACAAGTCTCTTAATATGATACCTTTTCCGCCACATTTTGAAATCCCACAATTTGATAAGTACAAAGGGAAAGGAAATCCGGACAACCATCTTCGAGCCTTTTTCGTGGCATGTCTCGATGTTGCTTATGATGATACATATCTTTTGAGACTATTTCCTCGAAGCTTAGCAGGACAAGCTCTCGAATGGTTTTCCCATTTGCCTCCAGTAATTAAGACTTTTTCTTAATTGGCAAACAAGTTTTGATCACACTTTGCCTTCAACATTGAACATGAGGTAAACATGAATGACCTTGTCAACAACAAACAACGCAATGGTGAAACCTTTTCCTCATTTACCCAACGATGGCATAATATGGCTAGCAAATTATCATGGGAAATCCCTGAGAAACAACAGCTTGACATTTTTGTTCAAAATCTTCATCCTGAGCTGTCATTCCAATTACAATTGCAAAGTGCTAGCACCTTTGACGAACTAGTTTCCAAAGGAGTTATTATTGAATGAGCCTTAATTGCCAAAGGAACTATCAAGATCTTTTGTGATAACAAAGATTCTCCCCAAAATTCCAATGATAAGTCTCGCTTTTGGAACAAGAACAAGAATGTTGTCAATGACGGTATTGTCGATACAAAGAATATTCAAACTATGAGAGCTCCCATCAACATTCAAGCAGCCTCTACACCAAGACAACCTTTTCCACAACGAAGAAACCAACGCCAAACTTCCAATCCACGCTGACAATTTACACCATTAGTGGAACCCATGGAAGTTGTTCTTCAAAAGCTACTTCAAGCAGGAGACGTTATTCTACCCGATGCACCACCAAATGGCGAACCACTCTTTCGAGCTCCTTGGTACAAAGAGAATGAGTATTGTGATTACCATCGAGTTAAAGGGCACAAAACAAATGGTTGTATGCGCTTAAAACATGTTATCCAAGACTGCATTGATCAAGGTTTAATCAACGTCACACCTTCAACAGCTCAACCTGCTCAACAATCCACATCAAACTATGATCTAGAGACTTTCAAGAATCCACTTCCATCTCATGATCAGACAAATAATCTTCAAGCTGGAAATGCTATTCCCTATAACTATGCATCATCTACTATCGGCCGCATTGACCATGCTCGCATTTCTACCATTACCGTTCAAGGGAGAGCACCTGATTGTGCCATAACCATGTGAAGAGGTCGAGTTACCATTCAAGGAGCACCTCCTCATCCTCCTCGATCTCTCTCTGACTATAACCTCTTGGATCACCTTGGTAAAACACCTGCACACATATCTATTCTTGAGCTGCTCCGCATATCTCCCGCACATAAAGCTATCCTTGATAAAGCCTTACAAGAGTCTTCGGTGCCTAATAATATTAATATCACACAATTCCAATCTATGGTCGCTAGCCTTGCCGCCCCTTGTCATCTGACCTTTTCAGACAAAGATCTTCAGCATCCGTCACATAACGAAGCCCTCCATATTGAAGTATTAGTTAAACAACGCTGTATCAAACGAGTCTTGATAGATGGGGGAGCTGGTCTAAATATATGTTCTTTGAAACTTATCAAGCAATTGGGATATTCTGAGAAAGATGTTGACACCTCCAAGGTTATTACCATCAGAGCATATGATGACGCTGAAAGAGATACCGAAGGGATCATCTTATTGCCTATTCAAGTTGGGCCGGTTATTACTAAAACTCACTGTCAAGTCCTTGATATTGATCTTCCTTACAACATCATCCTTGGACGCCCTTGGATCCATACCCTTAAAGCAGTTCCCTCCACATACCACCAATGCCTTAAATTTCCGCATAAGGGTGTTGAGGTTACCATTCAAACTGATCCTAATCCATTTGAGTTCTGCCATGCCTTTCAGGCTAAATATCAGAATCCAAATCGCATCCCTATCAACACCGAGGCATATCCGTATTCATCCTATATCAATCCATCCGCTCTTCTCAAGCCCTCATCTAGCAAAACTGCTTCCAACCTCCATATCAAATATACCGAACATGGCCCTGGTGAATACAAATTGCAGGAATCCTATTGTGTGGGTACTCTTCCATTATCTCCTAAATCCCACGGTAAGCCCTCTACATCTAAGCCCACTTCATCCTCCGCTGTTATCAAAGCTCCCCCTACCGTATTCATTAAAGGTGGTTTCTTGGATGACGAAGACATTGAGGACATCAATTCTTGGATATTCTTTGATGACAATGACCAAGTCCAACTTGAAGTAGAGCGATACAACAACGGGTTTCGTATCATAAAGAACATGGGCTATAAAGGACATGGTAGCTTGGGATCACAGGAACAAGGACCTATTGAGCCCCTTATTGTGTCTAAGAAGTTTAATAAACAAGGCCTTGGTTACCAACTGGAGGTACCGCAAACCAAAGACATTAAGTGTATTTCTGATATTGCCGTTGGACCTTCTTCGGTAGGAGAGCCTTCTAATTCGGATACCATCGATGACTCCTCCCTTCATATCACTGACCTTTTTCAAGAACATTCCATCTTCATGTTTTCCGCAACCTCTTCTAGCCATCACGATCCCTCCATTAGCCTTTCACTCGTATATCCTGACCTCATCGATTGGGACCAACAGGGGGCACCGATATTAGATACATTTGAAAATGACGAAGCCATTGCTGAATTCATGGGTTTGAGACAAGGTATTCCACTGGGTGATCATAAAGCAGGTTTCATGATGGAATTACCTAAACTAGCATATTTTGGCGGAAGTATCAAATCCTTCAGTCGCAAAAGTGAAATAAACAAAATTCAACAAAATAGGTCATTAGGTGAAAACCGCAAGGCGCCTCTTGACCGTGAAAAAGCAAAAATAAAGGACGTATCCAAAGGTGAAAACCTCTCTGAGGCACCTGAGGATGAGGGATTTGATATTCCTGTTGCCACTGATTACCATGAGAAATCAACTGTGCTAGTTGAAAAATCACAAGACATGAACTTGGGAATAGAATAGAATCCAAAGATCACTTTTTTGGCAGCATCACTATCAGAGCAAGAACAAAAGAACTTCATAGCATTTTTTCTGAGAAGAGCTATAAATTTTGCATGGACTTATGTAGACATGCCAGGACTAGATCCTTCACTTGTGGTACATCATTTAGCAGTATTCCCTAATGCAAAGCCTGTCAAACAAAAATTGCGCAAAATGCATCCACAAGTTGCCTTATTGGTCAAAGCAGAAATTCAGAAGCTGTTAGAAGCAAAGTTCATAAAGCCTATTGATTATCCAGAATGGGTTTCAAACTTAGTACCTGTAGCAAAACCAGATGGACGAGTTCGCTGCTGCATAGACTTTAGAGATCTTAACAAAGCATGTCCTAAAGATGATTTTCCATTACCAAGCATAGACAACATTGTTGATCTTACAGCAGGACATGAAATGCTATCTTTGATGGATGGATTTTCAGGTTATAATCAAATCAGAATAGCAGAGGAAGACCAAGATAAAACATCTTTTATTTGTCCATGGGGCACATATTGCTGGGTTGTAATGCCTTTTGGTCTCAAAAATGCTGGAGCTACCTATCAACGAGCCATGACAGTTATTTTTCATGACCTTTTTCATACTATCATGGAAGACTATGTTGATGACATCCTGGGAAAATCTAAGACAAGGGAAGGACATCTACAACTGTTGGCACAAATTTTTGATCGATTAGAAAAATACCAAGTCAGACTAAACCCAAAGAAGTGTGTATTTGGTGTAACATCAGGAAAACTATTGGGATATATTGTGTCTCGACGAGGGATAGAAGTGGACCCAGCTAAGGTAAAAGCTATCATAGAAATGCCTCCACCAACGAATCTCAAACAGCTCCGTAGTTTACAGGGTAGGCTACAATCTATCCGCAGATTCATCTCACAACTAGCAGATAAATGTCATCCTTTTCAGCATCTTCTTCGTAAGGGTGAACCTTTTAAGTGGGATGAAAAGTGTCAACAGGCTTTTGATAAGATAAAGGAATACTTGGCAACACCTCCTGTGTTAATACCTCCTGTACTTGATCGTCCATTACTGCTCTATATATCATCAACAACTGCAGCATTGGGTGCACTTCTAGCTCAACATGATGATTCAGGAAAAGAACAAGCCATCTACTACATTAGTAGAACTCTTGTGGGATATGAGCTTAATTACTCGTTCATGGAAAAAGCTTGTTTAGCATTAGTGTTTGCTTCCCAAAAGTTGCGACACTATATGCTGAACCAAACAACAAAGCTCATCTCTAATGTGGATCCCCTCAAGTATCTCCTTTCAAAAGCACTTCTCACAGGGAGATTAGCAAAATGGGTTATGATCTTGAGTGAATTTGACATACAATATGTGAACTGTAAAGCTATCAAAGGACAAGTCATTGCTGATCAATTAGCTGCAGCTCCCATCACAGACATTCAGCCAATATATCCAGAATTCCCTGATGAAGGATTGTTTAATTTAAATTCTCTAGCACGATGGCAGCTATACTTTGATGGATCATACACTCAACACGGATCTGGAGCAGGTATCTTGTTTGTCACTCCCCAAGGAGACTGCATACCTAAATCATACAGAATAGCATTCCCATGTACCAATAACATAGCAGAGTATGAAGCTTTAATCACAGGTTTGCGCATGGTAGTACAATGGGCTATCAAACAGTTACAAGTCTTTGGCGATTCTCAGCTGGTTATCAAACAGGTCTTGGATGGATATCAAACAAAAGACGAGAAGCTTCTTCCATACAAGCTAATGGTGGACGATTTCAAGCAATATTTTGAGGACATTACCTTTGAGCAAATTCCAAGACTACAAAACAGAGCAGCAGATGCCATGGCTATGATTGGATCCCTTTTAGACATGCCATCTAACACCCATAAATGTGAATTCTTGGTCGAACAGCTTTTGATCCCAGCATTTGAAGTTCCACAGTCTGAGCTCATATGTGAGATTGTTGGTCCCAACTCGTCGTGGTACAAGGATATATACGAGTATCTCCGTAATCACACCTTGCCTCTTCAACTATCCAACACCCAGCGTAAAACTTTTATCTGTCGAGCCTCTCGTTACACTATCTTAGGAGACACCCTTTATCGCCGGAGTCTTGATGGTATCCTTCTTAGATGTCTTGATTCCAAGGAAGCAAAAATGGCCTTACGTGAAGTACATGAAGGTGTCTGCGGTTCGCATTCCGCTGGCCCTGGCCTTGTTAAGAAACTTCTACGAGTAGGATACTATTGGCCAACTATGGAAAAAGATGCCCAACAATTTGCAAAGCGATGTTTACAATGTCAGAAACATGGAGATCTCATACATGCACCAGTACATGAGCTTCAACCTATTGTCACTCCATGGCCTTTTTCGCAATGGGGACTTGATCTTGTGGGTAAAATCCATCCTACTTCATCAAATGGTCATAAGTTTATTATCACTGCCACTGAGTATTTCACAAAGTGGGTAGAAGCCATACCAATGACCTACATCACAAGTAAACAAATAGCTAAATTCATCTTACATTACATTATCTGCCATTATGGAGTTCCTCAAGCTATTGTCACAGACAATGGTCGGCCTTTCAAGAACCAAGAGGTTAGAGATCTTTGCAATAAGTTCCATATTCAACATAGGTTCTCTACGCCTTATTATCCTCAGAGCAACGGTCAAGCTGAAGCCTCTAATAAGACAATCATCAAGATCCTTAAAAAGACTGTTAATGAAGCTGGTTGAGATTGGCATCTACAACTGCACCCTACTTTATGGGCCTATAGAACAAGTGTCAGAACTCCTACTGGTGCCACACCCTATGCTCTCGTCTATGGCACTGAAGCTATTTTGCCTATCGAGGTTGAGATCCCCTCTTTGCGTATATCCTTGCAACATACTATCTCAGATGAAGAATATCGAGTGTCCAGACTCCATGATCTTGAGCTATTAGATGAACGCCGCCTTACAGCATTGAACCATCTTCAAGTCTATCAAAACCGGCTATGCTGCAGCTACAACAAAAAGATCAGAGAACGCAGATTTCAGGTTGGCGACCTTGTCCTTAAAGAAAACCAAAGGAATCAACAGCATCGAGAGAAACAGGGCAAGTTTGAACCAAATTGGCTTGGTCCTTTCATTATCACAGCAGTCTATGGATCCGGTGCATACACTCTGTCAACACCTGAAGGCATTCCCTTGGATGAACCCATCAACAGCGTTCATCTCAAGAAGTTTTATCCATGAATCTCAGCTATCCCCCCCCCAAAAAAAAAAGCCAAAAAAATCAAAAAAGCCAAAAAAAAAAAAAAAAATAGCAAAAAAAATAAAAACATTCAATAAATAATCCGTCCTCTGGTGAAAACCTGGTAAACAGGTGCCTTGGATAAGTACCATAGTGAAAACCTGGCAAACAGGCGCTATGTGTAGTGACCAGCTTCCCTCATTTGTTTGGTTCGTTTGATCGTTTTTCGCACTGCATCTTGTATAAGCCATATTCATAAGCCCTATCACAATCTCACACATAGCCTTTCATCTTCATCCTTTGCCAATGCTAGCTATCATACTTGAGCCATTGTCATGATATCTATATCTTTTGGCACCTTAGCATCTTGGCTACATCTTTTCTACATTGTTGCTTCTACATAATAAACCTCATCCCACACTGGGGGCATTTGTTGAGTCTTATTTGGAAGTGGATCCTGTTATCTCTAGCTCATAACACATCAAACAACTCAGCTTACAACACAGCACACCTTATCAACTTCAGCCATGGCACATGTCCACTGACAAATATGATCTAACGACTTGCAACCAGGACTCATACCTTCGCAATCCATCCACATTCATCCAACAATCGCAACAAACGTCGCTTGATCAACCATCCAATCGATTAGCCACATCAAAAAGAACTACATCTAGCTCTATCGTTGACGCCTTGATCCCGTGGATACAGGGTATGTAGGCAATCTGAGATGCAAAGGAAGCACTCTGATTCAGGCTAAGACGATAGCCCCTTTCATCAGTCATCTTTCATCTTTCTTCTAAACATCCTTCAATCTTCTAGCTCACATTCTTCTATCTTTCATCACTTACATCATCAATAAAACCCAGAACTACATATTCATCATGTCTCATCTTCATCGTAAATGTGCTTTGATTCCGTGGATACAGGGTATGTAGGCAGTCTAGAATACGAAGGAAGTTTCTAGTACTCAAGCACCGATGATCCACCCCATCTTCTTCATCTTCATGCATCATCCACCTTCTTCTCTTTGATCAGCTCAAACAAGAAGCAATCCATGTGTATATGGCAAGTTCAAGCACTTTAATCAATCAAAGGTAAGCCAGAAGCTATTTGTCTGCATGCCTTAAGCCAATATTTGCTATAGCCGTTTATCAACAACTTTAGCCTTCAACAGGATGTAGCTTTCCTCTTAACAAGGCGCCAGCTTAATCCCTCCAAGAGCACCCGAAATTTGGCAAGAGAACATGATGACAGTATCTTTTGTTTTATCTTTTGATTTATCTTTTGTCCCTTTTCTATACCTAATCAAGACTGCCTTGATCTATTTATATCTTGGTGTGTTGTGATGAAGTCAGGACTGGGGCATGGTCATATAGCTTTCGTATGCCATGTTTGCGGGATGATCTTATTCTCTTCCTATGCGTATTGGTATCTTGTACGTGTTGGGATTAGCATCTTACATATCAATATCTCTAGCATCTGAGAAGCTAAACAGTCTCTTATGCATTTGAGACTATTCTATGTTAAGACTAACTCCATACATATAACCAGCAAGCTATCATTATGTGTAGTGGAGATAAGCTCAAACCATTGTTTGTAGCGTCAAAGTCCAACACTAGCTGTTATTCATATCTTGTGCATGTCGGCTCCACATCTTGGCCACATGCATTCAGACAAGATTGTAACATGCTAGTTACGCATTGGATACCTTGACACCTTGGTTTCTTATACCCTGGTGCATAACATCCATATGCTATATCAAACATAAGGACTGCATTTCTTTTCATTTTTGAGCAATTACTTGAAAGCTGCCCATCATCATCCTACTTATTCATTCTATCTATCCATTTGTTCCATCATCCTCAGCCAAGGTCGATCATATCTATCATCTTTTCTCCATATTCCCGCTCCTGCAAAACAAGTGTTAACCATACATAAGTCCATTATATATATCTTTCATTACCATCTACCTATATGCATACATCTATTCATATCATTACCTTTTACATATTCAAACGTTTTCTATCCATTACCATTTGCATAAACATCCATCCATAATCCATATATAATCCATACACATAACATGCATAGCCATCATAATATCAACATCACAATCATTATAACATCATATAGATCGCCAAAACTGCCATATATATATACATGTGTGTCAAAATACAAGTGTCTACAATACAAGCTGAGCCCTGAAAAGAATGAATGTACAACAACGGCTCTAGGCCTCATCATGATACAATGTCAACAAGGTATGCCCTAGCGACTACTGCCAGCTCCCTCGCCCTGACCACCACCACCAACAGGTCCTGTACCTGGTCCCTCATCTCTCGATGGCCCCATCACTGAAGCTACTGATCGAGATCCACCTGACCTCCGTGAGCTCGAAGCCCCTGACCTGCTCCTAAAGCTAGGCTGTCTTTGCTCTGCCGGCATAGCTCCATAATATAAGCCTCTATAATACTCAGCCTCACCCTGCACTCTCCGAAGCTCGGCCTGTACCGCTGTCAACTATGTGGCCAAGTACATGGTAGCTCCATCAGTCCCCAAGGCAGCCACTGCTCTATCTCACTCACTAGTCATCCCCTGCAGCTGTTGCATGGCCCTATCTCTCTCAGCTCGCAGACCATCTCTCTCTACTCTCATAGCCTGCTCCTGCTGTACTGCAGCATCTCGCTCAAGCCTCATCATCTGCTCATGCTGCCTGGTTGTATCCCTCTCTCCTGTCACTCTAGCCAGAGCACCGTCATCCTGTCCATCTCCTCTCTGTGCTCCCAACTGCAGCTGAGCCTGATAAGTCTGTGCCTATGCTCTAGCATGTCGTAGACTAATCACGGCCTGATGCCTATCCATCTCCACTCTCCTCAACCTCATCTGTGCCCGCTGCCTCCATCTCCTCTCCTCTCTGATCCGTCTCCGCAGCTGTTGAATACCCACATCATCTCCTGCTCCGATCTGTGCCTATGGCTGTGCTAATATAGCAGGCTGACCTGGCACCTGCCCTGGCATCTGTATCCCTGGTGTAGCTGGCACTACTGCCTGTGCTGGTGGAGCCCGTCGTCGTCACCTCCGCACTGGTCTCTCCATCCCAATCTCTCCAATCTCCCCATCTCATGTCAACCGAGTCAGCCTAGCTGTCGCCCAGTATACATCATACTCTGGCAATGTGCCTGGATCTGCAGGACCCTGTCTCCACTGCCATGCTACTGGCTGCAGTCCATCTCTCTCTGCCAAGGCTGTGTCCACCACAACCTCTGGACCCCAATCAAATACCTCCTGCCTCGTCCTCCCAAAAATGGCATCCCCTACAGGTACTGCCTGTGCCTCTCCAAACTGTCTCAGGGCTCTCTCTAGCAAATAGCGCTCTATAATATACACACCGCATCCAAAAATGTACCTCGCCTGTCTAGCATAGACAAGCTCCGCATCCTCCTCCTCCCACTATTCACATCCTAGCCATGGCCTCCATACAAATCTGTCTATCTCATCTAATCTCCGCCGCCAGTATACTACACCTCGGTGCTGTCGATATGTCAACACTCCTCTATACATCCGTGCAAATGGCTCTCCTGCTGCTCTAGCAACCCATCCCTCTGGTCTCGTCACCGGAATGTGCTCATATGCCCATACATGCAAAACTGTCACCCCTGCTGACATACTGGCTCCGAACATGTACGCACAATCATGCAGGTAATGATAGAGCTGTCCCAACACGCACTCTGCCCACACATATCTCATGCCATAAGAGAACATGTCCTCCATCACTGTCCCCCATCCTACAGGAAAACCTCTAGCTCTCCTATCGCCCACTAGCCATCTAATGATAGCCACTACCACCCGCTGTAATCTGTCACAGAGCTCCTCCATCCTCCCCATCGGAATCTCTGAACCCTCTACTCTAATGTCTGGTGTGCCAAACAATCTCCTGAATGCCGCTGGGCCCATCTCCGGATCATAATCTACACGGTCCCCATCTACTAGAATCCTCAATATTCGGAACACATCCTCTAAGGTAATGGTCGCCTCTCCTGTCGGTAATAAGAATGAACTATGCTCGCTCATCCATCGCTCCACCATCGCTGTCATCAGCCCTCGATGTGCCTGAACTGGCTCTAATCGGGACACATGCTCTAAGCCCAGGATCTCCAACACCAGTAGCTCCTCTGCATCCAACCGTCTCACTAGCCACAAATCTCTCGGATGGGGCTCCCATGATAGCAATGGCGGTAGTACATCCTGCATCATCCATTTACCCTTGTCAGTCCATTCCATTAGCCATCCATATCAAAATTTGCCTATCTATCTGCTATTTTATTCTACACCTACTATAAGCGGTCCATTTTACTACATGCGATGTTTTCCTGCTCATTAGCGACCCACTTTACCATATGCACCTCTGTTTTGACTATATGCAAGCTATTTTACGTCATGCGCTCACTGTTTCACTATAAGCGACATAAACTTCCCTATGCACTCATTATTCCTTCATATGCGAGTCATATCCTATGTGCGACTCTATTTACCCTAAAAGCGAGCTCTATTTTCTATGCGCCTAGCTTTTCACTCTTAGCGAGCTACCTAACCATATGCACCTATTCTCGCTCTATAAGCGCGCTATCTACCCTACGCGAGCTACTTGCCTTCATATGCGCACTGTATTGCCCTATGTGACTACTATTTGCTCATAAGCGACTAGTTTTCGTCTATATGCGCATTTTTGCCGATATTTTCCCGCCGACAGGATGCGACCACTTTTTTCCTAAGCGACTTACCCGCGCCTATATGTGAGCTGAACTACTCTAAGTGATCTCTATTCCTATATAAGCGACCTAAATGTGCCATGTCCTAACCTAGTCACTTTTGGTGACGTGTGTGAATTAATTACGCTTTTAGGCTATTAATTACACGCTTTTGGGAAAGGTTTTGAAACATACTGGTGCGCCTGCTCCCTCTGGTCATCCATGTGTCCTCACTCGCTCCGCACGATGATCTCTGCGTGGAATAACCATCCTGCTCACTCTGTCACTCTCACTCTCAGGAGCTCTGGATTTCTCTAAGTTTCTAAGCACAAATGAGCACAAATGAGCCTATTTGCCATTGAAGCACCTACTTATAGCCCTTCTCCAAACCCTAATTCTTCTATGCCATAGCCTATTTTCTTCCATGCAACCCCCATTTCCTTCACGTCTGCCCTCTTTTCAGCCTTTTTCTTCTATCGAGAGCCAACCCAGCCCTTCCTGGTTCGCCTAGCTTACCTCTCGAGGGGGCATCACATGCCAGTTACACTGGGGCATAACTTGTTTATCGAACGCATCTCACATCTTCTTTGACACAACATTCTATCGAACATTGTATCAAAGAGGGGCAAAATGTAGACACCCAAATTTGTCCATGTCTAGCGACACCTTGTTAAATCACTAATCCATTAGCCAATTAATTAAATAAATTTTATTTATTTAATTAAAATCCTATTCTCATCCACTTAGCCAATTAATTAAATAAATTGTATTTATTTAATTAATTCCACATCATGTCTTATCTCATTTTATGCATTTATCCTATTAATTAAATAAATTTTATTTATTTAATTAATTTCCAACTCATATTCCAACTAATTCAAATATTTTATTTGAATTAAACCCTCATCATTGATCACATTTCAACACTTGGCCATTTCCCATTCATCATGTGTTGTAAGACAACTTTCATTTAAAATCCTTCACATGCACAACTAATTGGACCTAAATTTAGTAACTTTCAATCCTAGCCATTCACATAGCCTCTGAATCTCCACCGTTGATTGATCTTGGTTGAGTTCTATATAAACACCCTCTCATTCCATATGAGACATCCAGCAATCATATAGCACCTACATTATCATCTTGAGCATCTGAGTATTTGAGCTTTTATCATCCATCATGGCAGCTTTCAGCTTTGTAATTGCTTACTGTTGAAGAAGCAGTCCACATCTCTCTCTCAAACAAGGAATCGCACGGTCTAGGTGATGTTATGCTTGAATCACATTATCCTTTGATTTCATTTAGGTTAGATTCCTTGATGATGGTAGGGTTAGGGTTTCATGACTATGTCTGATCTTCCACACCTGACTTTCACCTATCACACCTACCAGGGACTTTGTTGTTTGTACCGATGCTTCCTTGGAGGGTTTGGGAGCAGTTCTGATGTAGGATCATCGCGTGATTTCCTATGAGTCTCGCAAGCTCAAGGATCATGAATTGAACTATCCCACTCATGACCTAGAGTTAGTGATAGTTGTGCATGCCTTAGTGAGATGGAGGCATTTTCTCTTAGGGCATCGGTTTGAGCTGCACAGTGATCATTATAGTTTGCAGTATATTTTCATGCAGCCAAAATTGAATTCAAGGCAGGGGCTTTGGATGGAGTTCTTGTACGAATATCACTTTGAGGTCAAGTATTTTTAGGGCAAAGAGAATCTGGTAGCAGATGCTCTTAGTTGTCGAAGGCATGAGATCTCAGTGGTTTCTCTCATAGCTGATTTGAGAGGTCAGATTCTCGCAGTACTTCCTACCGACAGCTGGTGCTAGGAGGTGAAGTCTGAGATCGAGCCTGGTAGACCTTTAGAGGGTAGATTCTCCTGTTACACTCTTGTGTCAGATGGTCTTTTGCAACATTTGGGTCATATCTATGTTCCTAGTTCTAAGGACCTTCTCACCCTAGTGTTGTTAGAGGCGCATCGGGCACCCTATTCTGCTCATCCAAGTGTCAAGAAGATGCATGCAGATCTGTGTCAGCTGTACTTTTGGAGTGGCATGAAGTGGGATATTGCTAATTTCATGTCGAGATGTCTTGAGTGTCAGAGGGTGAAGGTGGAGCATCAGCATCCTACAAGTCTTTTGCAACCTCATTTGATTCTAGAGTGGAAGTGGGACATCATTTTGATAGACTTCATTGTTGGTTTATCGGTATCCTCTCATCGACACGATGTTATTATGGTCACTATGGATATGTTGACAAAGGTAACTCACTTCTCTCCTATTCATTCTTCTTATAATGCCTCTACAGTGGCTAGAGTGTTCATGGAGGACATCGTTAGACTTCATGGGATTCCTCGTAGGATCATCTCCGATAGGGATCTAGTGTTCACTTCCGCCCTATGGACTTCTTTGTAGCATGCCTTAGGGACACAACTGAACTTTAGTTTAGCTTACCATCCTAAGACTGACGGTCAGACCAAGAGGGTTAATCAGGTTCTCAAGGATATGCTTAGGATGTATGTGATGGATCGGCAGAGCCATTGGGAGGACTACCTATACCTAGTGGAGTTTGCTTATAATAATGGATATCATAGTTCTATCGGCATGTCTCCATTTTAGGATTTGTATGGTCATCCTTGTAAGACCCCTATGAGTTGGGATCGTCTTGAGGATAGAGTTCTTCTTTGTCCAAATATGCTTAGAGATATGGAGTAGTAGGTTGAGAGGATTATAGAGCATTTGGTGGCAGCACAGGACAGACAGAAGAAGTATGCAGATGCTCATAGGATCGATCGTCAGTTTTCAGTTGGGGATCGAGTGTTCTTGCATGTGCGAGCACGAAAGAGTCTGATCCATTATGGAAAGGACTCTAAGCTAGCACCATTGTTGGACCTTTTGAGGTGTTGGAGAGGATCAGTCCAGTTGCATATCGTCTTGCTTTGCCACCTAGCCTTTCACGCATCCATGATGTGTTTCATGTTTTTGTACTTAGACCTTACTATCCAAATGTTGCTCATCTTCTTGATTGGACTGCTCTATAGGTAGAGGATGGGCAGCTGGCTTCAGAGCCTATAAGAATTCTATAGCACATGAGACTTGATCTCAGGGGCAGAGACATGGAGCAAGTCAGGGTCTAGTGGGATCCTAATGATGAGACTTCTACCTGGGAGGATACTTCCAGCATGAGAGAGTTATACCCTTACATATTTGCAAGCTTCCAGGAGTAAGCCTGATTCTAGGGGGGAGGATGTAATGCCCCTCATATTTTGGCTTGTGATAGTTGTTCATTCACATTTCTCTCTGTTAGTTTTGAGACAGTTGCTAGTCTTGCATTACATTTATATAGTTTTGAGACATTTGATTAGTAGGCTATGGTTTATGTTTATTTTGATCTTGATGGACTATGTTCGACTGATATAGTTTTGACATGTGTTATGAGTTTATGATGATATTATTATTATTCTAGTTATGATGAGTTTGACATGATTAATAATGGTTTAATATTATCATGTTTCATTTGATTTGTTGATATCTAAATTCAAGTAAAAGTGGTTATAGTCTTGTTCAAGAGCAAGGATGGTGTAGTACTACTCGCTTCAAGCACCCTACTAGTCCGTGATTCTCTGACTCTGTGTGTGTTGACATATATGTATTTGATCATATACAACCAATTATTTGGATGTAGGCTGCAGGTACCGAGCCTTGACTCCACCTGATATAGTAGGTTTGAGCGGGCTCTTGCACCAATGGATATCGGTGATGGGAGATAACACGAGGTTTATTCCGCTAGGTCAGTCCTAGTCTTTTGTTGTGGTCTTGTGCTATGATTTGACGTCTAATCCTCATTTCATGTTGTTGGTCATCATGTGTTGTGGAGCATTGTTGAGTTTGTTTAAGTTATGTCTATGTGTTCTTTGTTATCATTATGTTAAATCTAATAGTATTTTGTATAGTCATAAAATTTGGAATATTGTTTAAGTAAAGTTTATACTGACAAAATTAATTTTCTTATTGTGTAATTAAGCATCTGGGGTTGTTTATGATTAATTATTATATATAATGCTCTTAGAGGATAATATTAGGTGAGAAATTTAAAGTTGTGAGTTGTCGAATGTGAAATTTTAGATCTATGTAATCTCTATTATTAGTAAAATTTTAAATTCTCTAAGGAGTGAGGATTTTGGGTAATAGATGCATGCTTGTGGAACTCATGAGATTAACCATTTTTTTTAAAATGGGAAGGGGGATGGGGAGGAAAGAGACAGAAAATTGGAGAAAACTAGTTCAGAAAAGAGGAGAAGGGGGAAGTTGAAGGAAGTTTAAAGTTTGGAATGAAATTTTTGGGTATGTGCATTTGTGTTTTTGATAATAGTTCAGACACATTAGTTTAGATCTTTGTGTTCCTTATGTGATTGTTTTTTTTGGTTAGGAAATTCATGCCTCCCTACCTCCATTAAAAATTTTAGGACTCCTACATTCGATAGCTTGCTATTCTAGCCATGTGTAGTAGGATTCTTTCTCCCTTCATTTTAATTGAACTCTCAGTGATCCTATAAGTGAAATCTGCAATGCTTATCAATTGAAATCATACTAAATCAATCAACTCTGCCAGAAAAAGAAACCTTTATCCTTATATCACGAATTAAAAATGAATTTCTTTGACTTGTCACCAAATTTCTGTGCCTCTGGCTGTTTTGGCCCTTAATCATTTCCTTAATCCTTGCCAGACTAAGTTAAGGTTTATTTGGAGCAATTTTTGTCCATTTGTAATCTGGAAACCATAATCTTTTGCAGCCCTCCCACAGTGCGCTCTTACCTCTATTCATCTCTGTAGAGGTTGCATGATGGGTTATTGTCTCCTAAATCAATGCATCTCATCATTGCTAGTTTGTTTACATTGTATCTTACCAGACGTTGTGTGTCTCTGCTCTCTCTCATGTCATTAGAGTTAAATGAGGAATGGTGTTCTATGTTTTCCTTCCTCTCTGTGACCTACCTTGCGTCCATACCTCCCCTTGGCTGTACACTTTCAGTGTTTGTCATTTGAATGGTGTCTATACAGCTCCTCTCCCCATGATAGTGCCAAGGGTATAGTTTTCACGATATCCTTCCTTTGGTGCACTTGTCATTTGTTATGAAACCCTCAATTTTATCATTTATCTATTTACTTGAAGCAATTTCTGCCTATCTAATTCAAACCTACCTTTTTATTGCCCTACCTTCTCTAATGTTTCCATCTATTTCCTAGTTCTCTCCTTCTCTCGTGCGCTCCACCCTTATTGTAGCAATCAGGCAGCATTATTCGTAGTTTTGTAATGATTCTCTCTGAGGATGTAGAAGACTTGCACCACAGGCTTATTATTTGAATTCCATAGATCACTTTTATTCTTTATATCTCAGCTATATCATATGATGATGCCTTCTTGGGCTTGGCCCCACTTCCAAATTAAAGAAACCTAGTTGTTGAGTAGCATCATTTCCACTTTCAATGAGCCCATAGAACAAAACATGGCCATTGAAAGTTTTCAACCTATGGATTTCAGTCCCTCCTTTGCAATTGCTATTGTGTTATAGTTTTAGCTGGTAATTCATGTCTTGGCATTTCCTACATTCTATCCAATTGGCAACGTGCCAGTTCACCAAGTGAACCTGCAAATTATGCCTTTTTCCAAAGTTTACATCATTCCATCGAACCACAACTGCTTGCTTAAATCTCTAGTTGGCCTGGATATCAATCGTGCAGGTTCTAAACCTTTGCCTTCTACTTCATTGCACCAACTTTTCAATTGTAGATTTTATGATTCAATTCGGAGTAATTTTCGAATCCAGTGGGTTAGGAAGGCGCATTCACCAATTATGAAACTTCTTAATGGGATTCTATACTTCTATCCATGAGAATCCCAATAGGAAACCTCTGGATTGCAAATGTTTCATTGGCAGATTCCTTAATTAAATTTTGGCCACTTTTTATGGTAGGTTTGGTATTAAAAAAAATATATAGATCAGAATTTGTTTTTTTTTATTTGTAATTGTAGTTATTAAAATGATAGGTGGGAAGTTCATTAGTATAGTAAAGAAATATATTTTGGTAATTTGTTTTATTCAAAATTTTAGTTCGTGGAATGTTAAATGGGGTATGGAGGTGTTTATCAAAATGCATATATGTATGTAGTTGTTTCATTATCAATTATAGTTAGTAAAATATGATGGGAAAGTTATGTTATAGGAAAAGTATATATATTTATAGTTGTTTCATTAGAAATTATAATTGTTAAAATGTTAGATGGAAATCTATGCCTATATATATATATATATATATATATATATATATATATATATATATATATATATATATATATATATATATATATATAGTGTTTAGATTAGAAATTGTAGTAGTAAAATGATAGACAGAAAATTTATTATTATTGCAAGAATATAAATATATTTGTAGTTGGTCATATTAGAAAGTGTAATTAGTAAAATGTTAGATGGAAGTTCATGTTTATAGCAAATATATTTATGGTTTGTTTTATTAGAAGATGGTAGTTGATGGAATATTAGCTAGGAAATTTATACTTGGGTTGTATAGAAATTGTTACTTCCATAATCTAGAATTTCTTTGAGAGGAAGTTGGTATCTCATATTTAATTTAATGTTTAAAGTTATGAGTATATTGAATCTCATTATCCTCCTTGTCATATATATATGCTTATATTGGGTCATTGTATCTATTTGAGGTTTGAGTTTATGATTATGCCTTGGCCAAATGTGAAGTGAACTATCTAGGAGATGTCAGGATTGTTGTGCGTCAAGTCATGTAAACCATGGTCCATGTTGGGGAATGGTTGTTTTAACATTGACATTGTGTTCTACTTACCTAACTCCAGAGGTGAGGCTTCTTGGTAGGGTTGAAAATTGTGGCATGTCATTGTAATGAGTTATCAACTCGAGTTTCGTTATGGATGGGGAAAATTTTTTTGTGAACTTGGACTTAAATGGGTTGTGGAAAGTTAGATGGCTAATAGTTCCTCGTCCATGTATGTCTTTTGTTTCAGATGTTGGATAAGGGTTGCTAGTGTAGAAAGGAGAGTGGCTTCAATGGTGGGGCCGGTGCCCAAAGTGACTGCCTGGATAACCCCATGGAAGTTTTAATCAAGTGATAACTTAAAAATAAATCTAGGTGGGTCGAGTAGTATTTCACATAACAAGACAATTATGTTGCCTCACCCATGCATTGAAGTGCTCTCATAGGCTAAGGATGGGATGAGAAGGCCTAGTTGGCAAGGTCGACCTTCTTGTCCACATGAGAGGATGTGTTAGCTCCGCATGTGTCACCCTATGGGGCCAGTGCCAAAAAGGGGTCGCCAAGATAACCATAGATGGAGGGCGGCTTCTAGTGAGAGATAGAGTGGATAACCCATAATTAGGACCATGTGATGACACTCTCCTCACTACAGCTTAGCTACTTCCCTCTTTATTTGTTTCCATTGTTGCCTCTGTAGTGTTGTTTTGTTTTGTGCAGTCTTGTTATAATGGTTGGTCTGTGTCGAGTTGATATTCATTTGGTTATATTTTTTGTTTTGTCCTTGGCTTAGTGGAATCCTCGTTGTTATCTCCTAGATTGGAGGGGTGGGCCTTAGAGTTCCACATGGTTGGGTGGTAGAGCTATCCATTGGTCTTCTTGGAGATTTAGTTTGAGTCCAGTGCAAAAGTGTTTGAGTTCCAGATTGCTTTACACTCTCAGAGTTGTTGTATGCATTCATAAGTATTTATTTGTAAACCGACATGATCAGTCTTGTAATCTTGTATTGTAACTTTGTAACTTAACTTTCTTTGCAAATGTAAAAGTTATTCTTATCTGTAGTGGTATGATGTATATCACTTGTGTTTTTAAGACTGTATGATAAATTGATGCAGTTATGTTTCCCTAGAGGAGTTAGAAGTGCACTTTTCTTTACGTTGTGTATAATGATATCTTTGGTTACTAATATTGTAATTTCTTGCTTCAAAAAAATTTATTTCTGTAATTTTGCTCTTTTTAGTCTAACTCTCTAGGGTTGCATGATGGGGCATTACATGGATTTTATTTAGGGGTTACCCATGTCTAATAATAGGCATGATGTTATCTTAGTGGTTGTGGACAAGTTAACAAAGGTAGCACATTTTATTCCAGGGAATATTTCAGATGGTTCTTTCATTTTAGCAAAGAAGTTTGTGTAGGAGATTTTTTGATTACATGGAGTGCCTGAGATGATCATTTCAAATTGAGACACTCACATGACATCTAGATTTTGGAAAACTCTTAGTTTAGCTTTGGGCACAAAGTTGAATTCTAGTTTGGCATATCATCCTCAAAAGAATGGTCAGATAGAAAGAGTCAAGCAGGTTGTAGAAGACCTTCTCAGAATGTATTGTATGGATCAACAATATAAATAGGAGGAGTATCTTCCATTGGTAGAGTTTGCATACAACAATTCATACCATGCATATTTAGGAATGACACCATTCAAAGATCTTTATGGGCGTAGGTGTCGAACACCTATCAGTTGGGATAAGGTGGAGGATAGAATAGTCATTAGACTTGATATGTTAAGAGAAGTGGATGATCAAATGAAGTTGATCAAAGAAAGTTGAAGAAAGCTTCATATCATCAAAAGAGTTATGTAGATAGGAATAGAACACCTAGACATGTCTTAGTTGTTGACAAAGTCTTCTTGAGGGTCAAACTTCAAAAGAGTTCAGTTTTGTTTGGCAAAGCATCTAAACTTGCTCCTCATTTTGTAGGACCGTTTGATGTCTTGAAAGTGATAAATCCTATAGCATATAGACTTGATCTACTACCTATACTTGCCATAATCCATAATATTTTTCATGTGTCCTTGCTTAAGCTTTATCATCCTGATGTGTCACATATTCTTGATTGGCATGCTTTACAGGTTTAGGATCCAAGAGTGGTGCTGAGCCCACTCAAATTTTGGAGAGTCGCAACGTTAAGTTGCGTAGCAGAGATGTGGTACAATTTAAGGTCCAATGGGACCAATATTTAGAGGAAAGTACCACATTGGAGGATGTGGAGGAGATTGATAGATCTTTTCCTCATTTGAGGATATAGCACAGATTTCTTATTCATGCATGGATTATGATATCTTGAGTTCAGTTATTGTTTTTGACACTTTGAGTTATTGTTATTATTTTATGATAATTTGATACTTTGATTGATGGTAGATTGATTCATTATTAGTTTGTTGTGTAATAAGACATCGGGATGATGTCTCTTCCAAGTGGGGAAGGATGTCATGTCTCATTTTTATAGACTATTATTATTCTAGATTAGTGAACATTTACCATGATTGTTTTACTTTGAGTAAAGTTCCACGTATGTGAAGATAATTATCATGAAGTTATAAATTATGTAAATTGGAAAGTTGATTTAAATATTAAATATTATTGATGTGATTATAATGTTTTTATTTGGCTATGTTCTGGGGAACTAACCTATTGACATTGAGTTGAGTGCGAATAAATGTAGGTACTCATCGAAGACAAAAACATGGTTGAGGTAGAGATGTTCTAGCCACTTGGCAAGAACTATTTGGGATGGTTAACCCTAATGCACTCACACACTCACATAGTCTCATATTGCATTTTGAATGGTTTATTATACATTATTTTATGGATCCTAAATGCGATTGATGGTTAGATGCTTAGAAAATTATTGTATTTTAATTGTTACAATGAGCTAGTTTTGAATGTTTGATTTAGTCATAAATATTAATATCCTTTCAATTTATATTTGAAATGGTGTATTTTATGGAGTAATTATATTCAAATAGTGAATATATATATATAATTGATGTATTTATATTATTTAATAATAAATAATAAATGTTTCCTAATTATTTAATATGGATATTTGGAAGACAATATCTAGACTAAACTTAAAACAAATAAATTTAAATTGCAATAGATATATCTATATAAATATTATTTTAATATTATTCTAAATAATTCTTGTTTATCTGAGGGGTCGCATGAGGGTTTATCTACAAATCCTCCATGTGCCTACCGTTTGGGCTCCTCTCCCTACTAAGAAATCTTTCATGTTCCTTGTTTTGCTTGGTTGAATTTGCAGTCAAGTCTTTGGTCTTGATAGAGGTTAATTGTTATTGTTTTTTGTCTTATTTTATCTTTTAAATTTTTAAACCTTCAGCCTAGTTTTTCCTGTCCTCTTCATTACGTCATATTGGGTCAGCCCAAGGGGTTGGTGGATGGGCATTGGTGAGGGGAATATGGTGTGTGGGAAGGTAGTGAATATGCATTGAAGAGATTTGAGTGCCCATGGAGGACAACTCTGGTGGACAAGCCCAGCCAGGTAAGGAAAGGTTAAAGTCTTTCAAAGAAATAGTTAGATGATGCACAAACCGTGCAAAAAAATGTAGTCTTCATGGTCATGGGTGATGTTGGAGGACACAGTCCAAGTGCAGAGGAGGGAAAAGAAGGAAGTGGACCCATGGAGTGAAGGCAAGGTGAGCTTCTTTCAGTGCCAAGGAAAGTTTCTTTAAAACCTAACGATGAATTAGGAAAAGCACTTAAAAATGAAGAACTAAGATTAATGAATGTTGTAGTTTTTTTCACTTGTGTCAATTTGGAAAAATTGTCATCTAGAAAATTCTTTGACAATTGGTTGATTACAGTATGGTAAAAAAAAATGGGCATTCACTATTCTTTCTATCACATGATACAACTGGGAATCTTTGTAAATTTTTTTAAATTGCATACTATGCAGAAAAGGGTAATTGAAAAAGATTATTGGAACCTAGGGCTGACTCTCTTCAAGGATTTTCCTTGGAAGCCAGATACACCACACAAAGAAATACAGTTTTGCTCAGTACCAAGATGGATTCTGCTAAAAGATGTTCCAGTCCAATTCTGGAACTTTTTGCCACAAATATTTGAACCATTTGGAAAAAAATTTAAAAATTGATGATACAAGAGCCTCCCTACCCCATCTCAATGTGAGAATGCTGGTTTCCTTTCACACAGGGGTACAAATCTTAGAAGATCTAGAAATTAATTGGGAGGAAAAGAAATTTCAATGTGAGTTAAAAAGTATGGGTGGGCTTAATTCATGCTTCCTATGTAAACAAGATCGACATCCAAAAAAGAATTGTCTGGCCCTTAATAGAAACCTAAATAAAGGAAAAATGGGGGTTTCAAAAAATAACCTTGAAAGAAAGGGGATGGACTTTGGTGGTGGAGTATCTGCACCTCCCCCAGAGGATAAAAATGTGGGTCAAAAAACAAATAATGAGAAAGTTAATAAAAACAAAAGCTTAGACCCTAATGGTGGCCCGGGTCTCATGGCATCATCTATAGAAGAGGTCATGAATGGGTCTATGTCTATTGATGATGGCTTGGACTCAAAAGCTATAGAGGAAGATCACCTAGATGGAGATGATTTAGATAGCACCCAAGATGGAACCCTTAGTAGTTTCTCCTTGGAGGAAAAATCCTCTAATGGGTGGATGGAAGAAGACCCCACTCTTGTTTCATAGATTGTAGATACTCCATTGCAATGCAATAATAACCCCAATTCCCTGAGGGAGAACTTTGCCCCCAAATTTGTCCCTAAAAATAATCAAGATGGTGTTCCTCTAGGATATACCTCTAACAATGGGTTTATCTCAGTGAGAAAGAAAAATGCACAACTTGCACTTAACAAAATAACAGAAGTTGTAGAGCAAAGGAATAAATTAGATCAACTTAAGGAGGAATTCTTGAAAAGGAGAGAGGTAGATCCCTCTTGATTAGAGCAGAGCATCCTCAAATAGGGTATCCTTAAGGCCGAGGATGAATGTATAAAAAGAAATAAACTGAGTAGGAACATTAGTAGCATTAAGCCTAGAAAGAAAGGAAGAGATGATTCTATCCAAAAATATTTGGTGCAAAACACTAATCTTTGAAGAGACCCTCTACCCCCTCAATCTCTAGAGTAATGAAAACCATTCACTGTTGTAGTTGGAATGTTAGGGGTATGGAGTCCCCTGACAGGAAATATATTCTGAGAGATTTTTGTAACAAGAACAAGGATATGGATGTATTATTTATTCAAGAAGTTAAGGCAGTAGGCTTCACCTTAGAAAATACATTGAGATTTGTATGGAAGGAAGCAATTGCCTTTACATCCAGCCATGAGAAAGGTAGAGGGGGAAATGTTATTTTGTTAAATAGAAAACTAGAAAAATACCTAAAAGAATTTGATCACTCTCCCTACAATAGGTATGTATGGATCACTTTGAACATTGGGGGGTGGACATTGGGTTATGCTCTATCTATGCCCCCAATGACTATTTGAACAAAACTAAACTATGGAAAGGGTTAACATCAGGTCTTCCCAAGGTTCCCTAGATCTTTGGTGGAGATTTTAACATGATAGAATATTCAAAAGATAAAAAAGGTGGGAATCCTCTAGAATTGAGAGGGAATGAGAAATTCTTCAGGCTAAGATTTAAAAAATCACTCAACCTGGTAGACCCACTAGAAGGCGGGAAAAAGAACAACAAATACATCTAGTTCTCTTGGTCAAATTGTTAGAAAACAAACAAAAAAATATATTGCAGACTTGATAGATTCTATTTGAATAAGGATTGCTTCTATATCATTCAAAAGAAAGACACAAACACAACTCAAGTCATCCCAAACCCACTATCTGACCATCACCCTATTAAAATGATAGTATCAGTCAAAGAGCAAAAGCAAAGCATAAGAAGTCAAAAGGGATCCTTGTTTAAATTGAATTGTGAGTTACTAAAGGATGAAGATTGCAATAAAGGAATTAAAACTCTTAGGAATATATGCATGGATATGCATGGAGGCCAATGACATATATATTATTGGTCTAAATTCACTGAAGCATGTAAAACTATTTTCCAAATTGTTGGGAAAAATATGCTTTAGATAGGAAAAAAGAAGAGCTCTTGCTACAAGAAAAGTTACTCTAGGTAGAAGAGAAAATACAAGACAATCCAAAGGATGAGGAGCTAAATATCCAATTGGGAGATATAAAACATAAACTAAGAAAAATTCAAATAAGGAAGGCACAAGGAGCAAGAGCTAGAGCTAAACTCAACTGGTTACAAGATGAGGACAAGGGTACTAAGTATTTTTTTAATTTGTTGAAGCAGAAAAACATAAAAGAAAATATTCAGGCAATAATAGAAAATGGAGTCAGTATGAACTCCCAAGAGCAAATATTGGAGGCATTTAGGAAGTTTTATGAAACTTTGTTTAAGGTAGATGATAATAGGGATGATTGTAGGGAGGCCCAAGAATTATGTTGTAGAATCTATAAAACTAAATTGACCCCAGACATGAGTAAGAAATTAGAACAAAAGCACACTAAGGAAGAAATAAAAAAAAGCTATCCATTCCATGAGCAATAACAAGTCCCTTGGGGCTAATGGGCTGCCAGTAGAATTTTACAAAACAAATATTGACTGGATAGTAGATGACCTCCTTGATCTTTACTCTAAAGTAATAGAGAAAGGAACTTTAGGGGAAGATATAAATAAAGGCATTATAAAGCTTCTTTCAAAGAAGGAGATAGATTAGAAATGAAGAATTGGAGACTCATAACACTTCTAAATGTCTCATACAAAATTATTACAAAAGTGTTGGCCTTTAGACTCAGAGATATCCTCACAGATATAATTAGCCCAACCTAAACTAGATTTATTAAGGGAAGATAAATTCTTGAAAGCCTGATAACAAGTTGGGAAGCCTTGTAATGGGCTAAGGACTCCAAACAAAATGCAGGTATACTACTACTAGACTTTGAAAAAGCATACAATAGAGTGGAGTGGTCCTTTATTTTTATGATGCTCAGAGCTATTGGATTTATTGAATTCTTTATCAAAATGGTTATGATGCTTTTTTTGGATGCTACAGCTCAAGTGGAAGTGAATGGAGAACTCTTTGCCCCATTTAAGATGGGAAGGTCAATCAGATAGGGCTATCCCCTTGCCCCCTCCCTTTTTGTAATTACTTCAGAGGACCTTCATTATATTTTGAGAATAGAGGTAGTTGAAGGAACAATTGAAGGTTTATTATTGCCTAATGGTGATAGGCTTCTGAATGTCCAGTTTGCAGATGATACTACCCCTTTTCCAAAGGTAGAGAAAAAAGAGATAGAAAATATAGAAAAAAGACTTCACATTTTCTTCTTGGCTTCAGTGGCAAAAATCTCCTACCCTAAATCCATCCTCTTGACTTGGGATGAACCTATTCCTAATTGGTTTATGATGGACAAATGGTAGTGGGGAGGGCCTTCAATGCTAGTTAGATTTCTTGGTATCCCTTTTGTTGTTTCCCCCTCTTAATGTTATGTGGCATTGGCTTTTTACCAAGATTGAGAAAAATATAAAAAATTGGAACAAATTGTTGTTATATGGAGCCTAATCAGACTCAGAGGTTAAATTTACCCTATTTTTTTAACCAACAATAGTCATGATAAAAATGGCTAAGGATTAGGGTTTCCATTGATATTATATTGTAGCATTTTGCAGCGGTGTTGAGTTGCAGGGATTGCTTGTTGTAATCGGTTTGATTTACTGGATAATAATATTGGACTCTCTATTGGTAGATGTAGCCTGAGTTTGGGTGAACCACGTTAAAACTTGTCTTTCACTATTATTATTTCTGTGTATTTTCATTCCTTTGTTTAGTCTTTATTTTCATTTAATTGATATCTCCTGACGACTAACCCTAACAAGTGGTATCAAAGCGGGTTGTGTTCAATTATCATCTATAGGAAGGTGTCACGATTGAGTGAGAGCAATGGCAGATGAGGGTAAATTAAAGGTTGATAAATTCAATGGGTAGAACTATCAGTTATAGAAGATGCAGATGGAGGATTACCTCTATCAAAAGGATTTATGAAGGCCATTGGAAGGAGTATCCAAGAAATCAGCAGGAATGATGGATGAGGATTGGGAACTTCTGGACAAAAAGGCACCAAGAACCATTTAGTTGTGCCTATCACCATCTGTGGCATTCAATATAACAGAAGAGAAGACAACAAGTGAACTGATGAAAGCTTTAGCTAAATTGTATGAAAAACCCTTAGCCTCAAATAAGGTATTTCTCATAAACCACTTGTTTAATCTGAAAATGATTGAAGGTGGATTTGTGATAGATCATTTAAATAAGTTTAATATGATTACCAGTCAGTTAACTTCTATAAAAGTGAAATTTGATGAAGAGGTGAGGGCTCTCTTGGTTTTATGTTCTTTGCCAGAAAGCCGAAATAGCTTGGTAATGGCTATAAATAACTCTGTCTCTGGTTCAAACACTTTAAAATTTGATGATGTTGTTGGTGTTATCCTTAGTGAGGAAATGCGACAAAAAAGCTCAAGAGGGTCCACATCAGGTAGTGCTTTGAATATAGAAAGCAAGGGCAGATCCAAGGAGAGAGGAAAAGGTTTTGGAGGTCATGGGAAGTCATGAGAAAAATCAAAGGATAGAAGATCCCAATCCAGAGGATAGAAGGAATGCTGGTACTATGGGAAACTAGGTCATCTGAAGAAAGATTGTTGGTCTCAAAAGAATAAAGGAGACAAACAAGAAGGCAATAAGGAGGAAAATGTGGTAAGTAATAAAACTAAAGATGATGCTTTAATTCTTTCCCTAGATAATGCTGATGATTCATGGGTTTTAGATTCAGGGGCCTCATTTCATGCTACGTCCCATAGAAGTTATTTTCTTGATTATGTCCAAGGGGATTTTGGGCTGGTTTATTTGGGAGGTAACAAACCCTGTTAGATTGTTGGAAAGGAAAGAATTAAGATTAAGTTGCAGAATGGGAATCATTGGCTACTATAAGAGGTAAGGCATGTTCCAAGGCTTAGTAGGAATTTAATTTCAGCAGGGTAGCTAGCTAAAGAAGGTTACATTGTTACATTTACTGATAAAAATTGGAAGGTTTCAAAAGGTGCCTTAATAGTAGCAAAAGGTGTGAAAGTAGGCACCTTATATCTTTGTACAGGTCATACTATTCCTTCTACATTAGTTGTTGTAGAGAAAAGACAAACAGGTTCAAGAACAGTTGTTGGAGGTTCTCAGGAAGAGATTGAAATAGTTGCTAGAGGTTCTGAGGCAACGCTGTGGCATAACAGATTTGGGCATATGAGTGAAAAAGGTATGAAGGTACTTCATTCTAAGAAAGTTTTACCAGGTCTAAAATGTATTAATATAGATTTCTGTTAAAGTTGTGTGTATGGAAAACAAAAGAGAGTTAGTTTTCTCAAGAATGGGATGCAAAAGAAAGATGAAAAGTTGGAGCTTGTGCATACAGATGTATGGGGACCGGCTCGGGTATCTTCTCTTGGTGGCTCTCAGTATTATGTTACATTCATAGATGATGCAACTAGGAAGGTATGGATTTATTTCCTTAGGTAGAAATCTGATGTATTTGAAACATTTAAGAAATGGAGAAGCTTGGTTGAGAATGAGATAGGTAAAAGATTAAAATGTCTCAGATCTGATAATGGTGGTGAGTATTGCAACAAAGAATTTGAAGATTATTGTTCCTTTAATGGAATCCATAGGAAGAAAATGGTTCTAGGGACTCCACAAGAGAATGGAGTGGCTGAACGCATGAATAAGACAATAATGGAGCATGCAAGGACCATGAGATTGCATGTTGGGCTGCCTTTAAACATGTGGACAAAGGCTGTCAACACCGCTGTATATTTAATTAATAGAGGTCTTTCAGTTCCTTTGGGCTGTGGGATTCCAGAGAAAGCATGGACAGGTAAGAAGGTGAGTTATTCTTTTCTCAAAACCTTTAGATGTGAAGCATTTGCACATGTAGATTCTGAAAATAGAACGAAGCTAGATGCAAAATCAAAAAAATGTACCTTCATTGGATATGGCATTGATGAATTTGGTTATAGGCTTTGGGATTTTGAAAATCAAAAAATTGTGAGATGTAGGTGTTGTAAAAAGATCAGTTGCAGCAACATGAGAAGAAAGAAAAGAATTGTGTGGTGCTAGATGATACTCCAAATAATGATGTTCTAGTGGTTACTCATGCTCTGCAACAGTAACCAGAAATACCTAAAACTCCAGTGAATTTTAGATGGTCAACAAGGCTAAGTAGACCTCCTGAAAGGTTTTCTCCCTCTTTGTTTTTTATTTTGTTAACAAATGTTGGTGAACCAGAAGGGTATGACAAAGCTAGGTGGATACACATGTTCAGTGGGAGCTTGCAATGAAAGAAGAAATGGACTCCTTTCTAAAAAATTAGACTTGAGAATTATGTAAGTTGCCAACAGGTAAAAGGGCTTTACTAAACAAATGGATTTATCAGTTGAAAAAGGAAGATGGAGGTAAGAAAAGATATAAAGCTAGGTTAGTTGTAAAAAGATTTGCACAGAAAAAGGGCATTGATTTTGATGAGATATTTTCTCTGGTTGTCAAGATGACTTCTATTCATACTATTTTAAGCATTGTGGATGCTAAAGATTTAGATTTGGAATAGCTAGATGTGAAAACTTCTTTTCTCCATGGTGATTTGGAGGAGATATACATGGAATTGCCCTAGGATTTGAGGTCAAAGGTAAGGAGAAACTGTTGTACAGATTGAAGAAGAGTTTGTATGGCCTGAAAAAAGCACCTCGGTAATGGTACTTGAAATTTGATAGTTTTATGGTTGAGCAAGGCTATAGTCGGTGTAATTCTAACCATTGTGTTTATTTTAAGATGTTGGATAATGACAGCTACATTATTTTATGTTTATATGTTGATGACATGCTTGTAGCAAGGTCTAACATGGATCACATAAGAGAGTTAAAACAACAGTTAGCACAGTCATTTGCTATGAAGGATTTGGGGGTAGCAAAACAAATCCTTGGTATGAAAATTTGCAGAGATAGGAAGAACAAAAAATTGACTCTATCTCAGGCTGATTATGTTGAAAAGGTGTTGTAGAGATTCTATATGGAGAATGCAAAAGCTATCAACACACCTTTGCCTAACCATTTGAAATTGACTAAGGAGATGTGTCCTAAGACACAAGAGGAGGAAGAGAAAATGTCCAAGGTACCATATACTTTAGCTATATGAAGTTTAATATATGCCATGGTATGCGTGAAACCAGATATTGCACATGTTGTAGGAGTTGTAAGCAGGTATATGAGTCATCCTGGATTGGAGCATTGGAATGCAGTAAAATGGATTCTCAAATATTTGAGAGGTACATCAAATAAACACTTATATTTTGGGGGCTTTAATACTAATTTAGTAGGTTATGTAGACTCAGATTTGGCAAGGGATATTAATACCAAGTAGAGTACTACAGGTTATGTCTTTACTGTAGGTGGGACAACTGTGAGTTGGATTTCCAAGTTGCAAAAGGTGGTTGCTTTATCCACCACAGATGCAGAATATGTAGCTACAACAAAGGCAAGCAAGGAGATGATATGGTTGCACTCTTTCATGGAAGAATTGGGCAAACAATAGGTTAACAGTTATTTGTTTATAGATAGCCAAACTACCATACATCTTGCAAAGAATTCTGCCTTGCATTCAAAGACTAGACACATACAGTTGAGGTATCAATTCATTCGGTTAGTGTTGGATGATGGATAGTTAATGCTGGAAAAGATACATACATATGAAAATTCAGTGGATATGTTTACAAAGGCAGTGCCAAGGGAGAAGCTAAGCTCCTCTTCAGCTTCGGTTGGTCTTCAAGACTGAACACAAAATTAGACCAACAAAGTCCAGGGTGCTTATTTCCAGTGGGAGCTACAGGGTCAATGGTGTTATGATCAGTCTCCAAGTGGGAGATGATATGGTGTGGAGTCTGATTAGTCTCTAAGTGGGAGATTATTGTTATATGGAGCCTAATCAAACTCAGAGGTTAAATTTACCCTATTTTTGTAAATGACAAAAGTCGTGATAAAAATGGCTAAGGATTAGGGTTTTTATTAATATTGTATTGTAGCATTTTGTAGTGGCGTTGAGTTGTAGGGATTGCTAGTTGTAATCGGTTTGATTTACTAGATAATAATATTGGACTCTCTGTTGGTGGATGTAGCCTGAGTTTGGATGAACTACGTTAAAACTTGTCTTTCATTGTTATTATTTCTGTGTATTTTCATTTCTCTATTTAATCTTTATTTGCATTTAATTGATATCTTCTGCCAGCTAACCCTAACACAAATTGTATCTATCCTTAGCTAGGAGAATACATGTTTGTCTAAAGATACTCTCTACATACACTATCTTTTACTCTTCCATGTGGTTGTTTTCCAACTACCAGTTTGAGATTATTCATAAATTGATAAGAAACTTCTTATGGTCTGACAGTAAAGGAAAACCAAAAAAGCATCTTGTAAAGTGGGATTGGTGCTATGTCAGTAAAGAACTAGGAGGACTGGGTCTCAAAAATCTAAGAATCTAAGGAATGGCCTTGGCCTCTAAATGGATCACTAATGCCATAACTGGTGGGAACCTTGGAAAGTTCTGGTCAGACATAATATTGATAATGCTACACCCTCAAAAAAGAAAGGTTGGGGAATAATTAGTTTTGATGATGCCCTGTTAGGGGAGTCTCTCTAGGCCAAGGGGGTCTGCAATGTTTTGTAGTAATTGGAAGGCATGGGAAATGGTGGAACCTTTGATTTTGGATAGAGAAGCTATCAGTTGGAATAAAGGAGTCATTTGGGGACAAAGGTCAATATGGTGGAATGTTATTCACAAAAAAAAGCCATTGGCTTTGCTTCAAGGTTGCTCAACAAAAAAATGTAATGATAAAGGCCTATCCAAACTAGCAGATCTGTTTGAGCAACGAATGTCAAAAGATTGGAAGCAAATAGAATGCTAGTTTCAGTTATACAACAAGTTTTTTAGAACCTTCTCCACCATTTATAAAGTAATGTTAAGTAAGATAAATAATAAAATAGAAATAACAGGGGATGAGAGATTGGGGAAACTGAAGTGGGAAGATGGCACTCCCTTTGTTCAAATAAAACCAAAGTTGATCTATAAAATGATGTCAAAATCGTAGGATATTTTCCATCACATCAACCTCTCTTGGGCTGGCTCCTTTATAGATGAAGAACTTATTAGAACCTTTAAACTATTGTGGTCTAAAGTCCTAGAACCAAAAAAGCTTCATTAAAATGGTTGCTATTACTTAGTAAATTTAACCTAGGAACCAAGGCTGTAATTTGTCCTCTATGTAATGAGTCAGAGTCGGTGTCCCATATTTTCTTTGAATGTTTATATGCCAAGTATATCTGGTCCTTTTTTATGGGTAATGTTGAAAAGTGGTGTCCTAAAGTTAATATGATTATGAAAGAAATACTTACTAGTCTAATCAAAGGTCTGAATGCAAATGATAACTATTTTTAGTTTGTCATGTCATCTGAAATTCTATGGTTCCTATGGAAAAAAAGGAATGAAGAAAGATTTCTTAGCAAGGAAAGAGGACTCACTGGGTGGTGCAAGAGAACCTAATGGGCTTTATGCCTCCATGAGGCCATTTTCTAAATATTTGATTTATGTTGTGTTTTGAGTATTTTGTTATGTAATAAGGTCTATTAAAGACTACTCTTCATGTTTTAGAGGTCACTTGTAGTGGAGTTTTAAGATTTGGTTAAGTTTAGTCTTTCTATGTTGAGTAGTGTTAGTGGTTTGGCTATTTTTAGCCTCTTCTTTTTGCATGTAAAAGAGAGTGGACTGATAGAACAATGAATATGAATGTAAAGACATTATTTATGCTTTGACATTTCATTCAAGAGGTAGAGATGAAGGAGAGATGAAGTTCAGAGAAGAGAAATGAAATAAAAGTTTAGTTTTCTACATTTTTTAACATTTTTTTCTATTTCTGAGGCTAGCACAACCCTATAAAGACTCCAAATGGCATGAAATTGGATTGTTTTGAAATATCTCTAAGTATTCTTTCTTTTGGTGTTGGTTTCATCAAGTTTTATTATGTTTTGTGAAAGTTATGATTAATTTAGTGATTGATACTTCTAGTTTTTTCACTGTAATAGTCATTTTGTTTGGAATGGTATAGATTGTATAGATCAAGTATAGGTCTGAAACTAATGGGAAAATATGGAGATATGAGTCTAGTTTCATATTATTTTAGTTTGGGCAACTTTTATTAATAATTGAGTGAGTTATGTCATTTTTGGTGAGGGCAGGTCTGCGATCTATTAGGGTCTCCATCTCTGTAATAGTGCATGTTTGAAGCATACTTTCAAATGTAACCCCTACCCATTTTGCGAAATGTTAAATAAGGGCCAAATGGGTATTTGAATCAGGTTTGAGTTTTTAGATATCAGTTTTGGGTCGAAAGTTATGGCTCGGAAAACCCTATTTGGTGCTCCATTTCAAAACATAGGGAAGAGTAGAACAATCACCTTTTGAGGCATATGTCCAAAAAAAACTATGTTTCATATGAGATATGTTGTGTAAGACTGAGAATGGTATCCAAATCAATTTTTATATCATGGGTTGGAGTTGTATTCTAAAAATTATGTTAAATTTACCTTATTTATTGCTCTCATCAAAGCATAGTGGAAGTTTGTGAGATAATTCTTTTGTTTGAAGTGTGTTTGTTTTAGGTGAATCCAACATGGTCTGCATCAATTAGTATTAGAGCTCAGAAGGTCTAGGCAAGAGAGTTTGGTGTTTGTGTTTGTGTGTTTGTGTAGGTTGAAGAGAGAACCTGGTTGCCAAAAGACTAGGTAGAGGAAAAGAGAAGAGACCTAGGTGAGAAAAAGACAAGAACAATCAAGGTTAAAGGGACTTGCTTGAAGAGAGAATGGATTTGTTTAGGAGATACTTGCAGGTTGGGGGTTCAAAAAGGAAGAAGCAAGAATAAAAAGAGAGAAAGAGGAAAGAGGAAAAGATGAGGCAAATAGAGGTTGAGAAAGAGATAAGAGAACTGAGGCAAGCTATGGAAGAGATGGGAAAAAAATATGGAAAGAATAGTTTAGAAGTTGCAAAGTTGGAACTTATCAGTGAAGAGGAATGTTACATCCCATTAAGAAGATCATGCAAAGAAGAAGAAGAAAAGTACGTACAACAACAAATGAGGTAGAGGTAAAGTTTGAATCTATTGTTTGAGTTGAGCAAGGTAAGTTACAAGTTGAGATGCATGATATTCCAGTTGTGTTTGAAGATGAACTTAACCTCTTTGTCTGATGATTAACCAATAGAAGGGCATATGGATGTTGAGACTAATGATATGGTTGTTGAGGTTGCTGGTAAATTTGATATCGATACTCAAGTTGCTGATGATAAGGTTGTTGATAACGTTGGTGTTGATATTCATGATCAAGTTATTGTTGATAATGAAATTGCTAATAAGGATGTTTCAAATTTGTTTTCTAATGATATATATGAAGGTTTGCATGAGTATGATGTAGGTTACACTAATGGTGAATATGTTGTCATATGGTGTTCCAATGATGAGGATGAAAACAAAGATAAAGCTACTGAGGTATATACACAAGAAATGTAGTTTTGGAGCCTTGAAGTTGAGAAGATGATGGATAAGAGATGGTTTAAGAAGAAGAAAAAGAAGGACCCAGGAGGAGTTACAAAGATAAAGGATAGGTTATGAAAGAATTGGAGGACTAGGAAGAAAGACATGACTTGCATTCAATGGGACTTGAATTTTCTTTCCTCCAGGAGTATGGTGCAAGAGCACCTAATGGACTTTATGTATCCATGAGGCGATTTTGTAAATATTTGATTTATGTTGTGTTTTGAGTATTTTGTCATGTAATAAGGTCTATTAAAGACCACTCTTCATGTTTTAGATGTCACTTGTAGTGGACTTTTAAGATTTGGTTAAGTTTAATCTTTCTATGTTGAGTAGTGTTAGTGGTTTGGCTATTTTTAGCCTCTCCTATTTGCATGTAAAAGAGAGTCGAGTGATGGAACAATGAAGATGGATGTAAAGAAATTATTTATGCCTTGACATTTCATGCAAGAGGCAAAGATGAAGGAGAGATGAAGTTTAGAGAAGAGAAATGAAATGAAATAAAACTTTAGTTTTTTGCATTTTTTAACATTTTTTTCATTGTTCCTAAGGCTAGTATGACCTTGTACGGACTCCAAATTGCAAGAAATTAGATTTTTTGGAAATATCTCTAAGTCTTATTTCTTTTGGAGTTGGTTCCATCAATTTTTATTATGTTTTGTGAAAGTTATGATGAATTTAGTGATTGACACTTCTAGTTTTATTTTACTGAAACAATTATCTTATTTGGAATGGTACAGATTGTATAGATCAAGTATAGGCCTAAAACTAATCGAAAACGATGGAGATATGAGTCTAGTTTCATATTATTTTGGTTTGGAAAATTTTCATTAAGAATTGAGTGAGTTATGCCATTTTTGGTGAGGGCAGGTCTGCGATCTACTAGGGTCTCTATTTATATAACAGTCCATTTTTAAAGCATACTTTAAAATGTAACTGTTGATCATGATGTTAGTCATAAACAAACATAGAATAAAAGTTATACATCAACCTTTACTCATCTTGAAAGATACGATGAATTTAAATAATTCATGATCCCAAGTCTCCGTGGATTAGTTCTTAATTAGCTGACGTTACTCAGCGGTTGATGTGTGTTGCTGTTTCTATTTTGGGGCCTTATGTTTGCTCGTCAGTAAGATTCTGTTCCTGTGATGATGTTACAAAGAAAAGTTATTCTACATAGTATATTATTTCAAATGATATGTCTATACTCAAATCTTTGCATGATATTTATCAATGGTACATGCTTTAACCTCAAATATGCTATGAATTTTTAGTTATCTATGAGATGTCTCCATATTTTATAATATTTGCTTATGATTGTCAATTATTTGCAATTGTGATGGTGAATTCTCTGAAATTAAAAGAAATGTAAAGAAAACTTCAAATTATGATGAATCTTCAGCTATTGATTCACATACACACTTGATACAGTCATGAGAAAGAAGAAATTAAACCATATGTTCACCAAGATGTTCCACAGCTAGATACAGTTGATGCAAACTTCAAAGGATGAAGCATGAAGACAATATATGCAGACTGATGAGCAATCCAAGGGACGTAGCAAATCAAAGCATATATCAAGAATTCGTACACAGACTACTCAGGATTTACGATTATTTGTAATCAAAATGGTCTTCTCTTTCATTAAGTATGCAAAAGTATGGATGCTTACAATAACTTTGAAATAGGCCTTGAATATTTCAGCAAACAAATTTCTATTAAGCTTTGAATGTTTAAAACAAGGCATCCTTACACCTTTTATAGAATAAGGTGAGGGAGCGGTTACACATGATCTACGATCAAGATTTATCTATTAAGATCAATGGTGCATATTTCTCTTTTGACATGGTCAACTTTTTCATGTGGCACAAGTTGCCAACTGGCAACCATCTAGGTAGCTTATTTTGTCTAAGTACCTAAGGCAGATATTTTCCTTGTAGCGCATCTTCATCTACTCCTCAAGTTCTTCTTCTTCATCATCATGATCATCATGATCATCACTTTCCATGTCTTCATCATCCTGATGACTGTCACCTTGTATATGGACCTGCATGGATATCTGGATATTTTCATATGCTTCTACTATCTTTTCAACTTCCCTGCTATCCTGAGTTTTGGCCTTGCTGATGGCATGCTTGTCCACTTGATATTTATCCCTGAGGACTTCCAATTTATTTTTCCTTCTATTGAATATTTCATTATAGTTCTCCACCCTGACCTTGATCCTCATGATCTTGTTCATTGCTTCTTCTGTCAGGTGGTTAAGGGGGTCATCAACCATTGGCTAGAAGTTATTATGCAGAGCTTTTATTACGAAATCAACATCTTGATTTTTAAACTTTCCTTCTACCTTCCCCTCTAAGGCCTCCATGAATTCTGCCTCATAAGCCATCATGTCATGCAGCTTCATACTGATATCCCTTAATTTATTGCTGCACTTCTTCAATATATCACTTTCAAATCTAATATCTTTATACCAGATATCCATCAACATGGCAGTATTTTTATTCAGTACTTGGTGAGTTATCAGGAACTAAGGATTAATCCTCCTTATTTCACTTAAAGCACTCAAGGCTTTCTCCAATTGGAATGACCTTCTTCCGGTCTCTGTCTGCAACTTATCAACTTTTCTCCTTGAGATGCTCAAAGAATTCCACCTCTATAAAGAGGCCGTCAATACTTCCTCAGCTCCTGCTAATGCTGATGACATCGATTTTCTCATAATTACAGATTCATGATTCATAAGGTCCAATTTATTGACCTCCTCCTGAGAAATTATAGTCAATGGGACTGCCTGATCTGATACTGCACTGTCAAGGTTAATTAACCCTTTTATGTATGCATGCAGCTGAGCAATGTGCTCTTTATGCTGCTTATTTTTCTCCTTTTCTCTCTTCACCCTTTGGGTTAAAGAATCTATTATGTCTTTCCCCTCTTGACCTTCTTGGTCTTCATTGGCAAATCCTAAATCCACTATGGTAATCTGGAATTCTTCCAGAGTGATCTTACCTTTTTCTTTCTCAACAGTGGGGAGTGCTACCTGGGTGGTCCTTCTACCCATAGCAGGATCTCTTCTGATGGCAGAGGTTAATCTAGCCTTCCTCTTAGGCTTCATGATGGTTTCTGAAAATAATGTTGAAACATGAAACTCTTGAATCTCAAAACCAGATTCTGTACTTATCTCTTTCTCGAGCCATTGAGGCACTTGATCTCTGGATCTTTGGTGTTCATCATCATCATCATCATCATCATGTCTACCTTGATCTCCTGCATCTGTCTCAATTCTTGGAGAGGTTGATTTCCTCATTTCTTCCTCATGATGATCTCCATGACGGTGATCTTGTTCTACTTCCTCTTCCTGAGGAGTCTCTTCTTTCGATGGAGGATCTTGCGGTGCATCTACATGATGATCCTAGAGTTGATCTTGCACTACATCTTCTTTTGTTTCATCCACCTTGGTAATCTCCTCATCTAGAGGTGCAGATATATCCGTGGATATCTTTGTCTTTGTATTATGTACTTTAACCTGATTTTGGATCACATTTTGATCTGCACCTGTTGCATCTACCTCCTGGGTCCTAAGGTCCTCATGACCGAATGTTTCTATATCCTTATCTCTGGAGATTTCTTGAGTCTTGGGGGCATCTTCACTTGATATATCTTTGTCATTCTTGCCTTTTTGCTGGACTTCCACTATTTTAGGTTCAGCAGGTATTTCCTGTTGTTGCTGACCTCAATCTAAAGTGTGGCTTCCACTTCTTTCAACTTGATTTCTTTAATATTTCCTGTTCTATCAGGTGCACCTACTTGATGTTCAGGACTTGCATCCTCCCTATGTGTTAGATCAATCGCTGCAGGATTGGTTACCTGATCAACCAATTTATCCAGCCCTATCTGTTGGGCTACCTTCTCTGGGCTATTTTCTCTTTCTTGCTCTGCTTGTTTCAACTCTTCTAATATCACCCTCTGTGAGGATGGGGTTCCTTGGGGGGTCATGCGAGTACTTGAAGCAAGGGTCTCCATTTGCTAAGAGGCTACATTTTCTACCACCTCATCATCTAATAAGTCCACAATTTCCTCTAGTGAGAAAGGACCTTCTTGACTTGCTCCAGTGGTTTCTTTCACTTGTTCCTTAGCCTTCTCAGTCTTAAACTGAATTATGGTAGGAAGTGGTACATCATGTTGCAACTCTTTTATGAAAACTTCACTACCTGCTCCCCTTAGCATTATGGGATCATGCCTTATTTCACCCCTCACGTGTGTTCTTGGTTTTTTAGGGGTGGATACGATTAAGGGTGTCTTCCTCTTCCTTGTGAATATCATAGGATGATCATCTGAAAGCTCCTTAGTCACTGGCTCCTCCTCAACAAGGATATCTTCTCCTTCATGTTGCCTTGAGGATTGGCCCATATCTTATGTTTCTATGGTCTCCATAGCTGGCCTCAGGATTCTTTTGGTCTTTTGCTTATCCTCTGGAGGCAGTGCAGATGAGGCTAATGTCTTTCCTAATGCGGATGCACCCTCAGCTGATACATCAATTCTTTAAATTATTACCCCCTTAGGATTATCATCAGTTTTCTTCTTTCCTCTGGGAAGTCCTTTTCTTTGTTTCTGAGGTGGCAGCCTCTCTCCATTAGATTTCCTCTTCTCTACCAGAAAGTCATCATATTCTTCATCTAAAATCTCTTTCCTTTTCCTTTTATTATCTATTATGACTGCCACACCTCTCCTTTTCAGTGTATTAGTATGTTCATTCACCCATGCTTGGGTCAACTTCAGTATCCCACCTGTAAACCGATCCAATGAGATATCCTCAAGCTGAGTCAGGTCAGGGGCTGAAATGGTGTTATTATACACCTTATTTTCTTCATATTCATTTGACAACAACTTTCCATCATCCTTCTTTAATTGTGCAGGCACTGGAATACAATAAAATGTCTTGATCTGGTTGAGGGTGAGCCTCTGATATTTTCTCCTTCTAACCTCAGCCTCATCCTCACAGTCTATCCAAAAATCCTCCAAGTGCTTCTTGTGGATGGGTTGACCTACAATCTTCTGCATCCTTCCATAGGGGTCATAAGATCTAGCCAATGGGAATGGCTATAAGTTCATCATGTTCAAACCTGCTATGGCCTTCTTTATATTTTCTGAATCAGGGCATATGTACCACCCTATAGTAACTAGAAACAATACTCAAGGAATCTTATTGTTTTCTTTATATGTATCCAGTATTGTTGATACTTGTCTTAGAAACTCCATAAGGATCACCCCATCAGTAGGGTACCTAGGTAACATTAAGGGCTGGCCCTCAAAACCATCTACTCTTATGTATGAAAATGTGGCAAACTGGATAAACCAGGCACCATGTCTGTATATAACCTCCTGAGCTTCCATGCTTAGTCTTTTAGTCCTATCCTCCTCTATCGTCCTGACCAGATGCATAGAAAATGCATCATTCACCAATTTGTAATCAGGGAGGTAATTAATTCTTTGCAACTGAGGGTAATGATCCCATATATAGGCATCATTCAAACTGCCACCAATCTTTCCCACTATGGTAAATGCAACAAATGTACCTTTATAAACACATGAATATACAATATATGATGTCATATAAAATGAACAATCCAGGCCTCCCAGGTTCATCAGTTGTTCATCTAGGGCATCACTAATCATCTTAGCCCATAATGGCTTATTATCTGTGTATATGCACATTATGATAACCCCATACATCTAGTCCTTGAACCTTCCAGCATTAGGCTAGCCTATCACTCTGCTGAGTAAGGCAATCATATATTGATATTCTTCATCAAAGTCAAATTTGTACAAATGTACTGGTAGTTTAGTAGCCTTCTTGTTGTTTATATACTCAATTTCCAATTTCTTCAAATCCATGCTGACTACTTTCCTTCCCAGTGGAAGATTGAAAGTAGATGTGATCCCTTTGATGGACAGATCTGCATATACCTTGCCATGTTTTTCTACTTTCCTCGTTTGAGGGTTATAATTCTTGGCACATTCAATTACCAACTCTGGAGTTTCCATAGAATAAGGAAATCCAGCTGCATGCCACATTCCTGACACAAATATGCTATCCAGTAGGGTACTATCTTTATCTTCACTCATCTTGGATGACCATGCTGCCACATCTGTATTTCCTTGGTGGGTATCTCCGATGACACCAAACTTGAATTGTACTCCTTTTGGCTGAGCAAACATAGGTTTGATAAATTCTGCATCAGACTTGTTCTTCCTGATGTCTGCCATGGCTTCTTATAACAAAACATGCCTGGTCTTACAACAACATCCACATCTATTCATATACAACCTTATATATTCATGGCATCATGCATATTATACTTATTAAGCTCTATTTTACCATGATATGCATACTTACATTTCAACCTACTAGAAAGACATCCTACTTGGACGTGCAGAAAATGACAATGGGATGGTTTTTTAATTACTTACCTGATTACGCTTATCTCCTGAATTATGCTGATGATTACAGAATATGAGTTTCGACACTGGTGATAATCATGTGTTATGTTCTGCTGTAAGTTGTATGTGTCTGTAGGTAGCTCGTACGAGGGTTTGAATGTTCTATGCTCTGTAAATCTCGTTTCTTCGCAATGTGTATGCAAAATGACATTGTAAATTTACTTTTAATCTTATTATTAGGCAAATTAGGGCAAATCAGGATTCAATTGATCATAACCATTGATGTTTTGTCATAAATCTACAGGCATTGCCAGGTGTTTAGATCATGTTTGTGATCGGTGGGAATCCACCTACTGCATTTATGACATTAAATGTTATGTGGCAAGATGAGGGGGTGATCTTCGAAAGATCAGGTGATATTTGGAATATCAGGGTGATATTCAAAATATGACCCCCTATGTGTAATATCAGGTGATGTTTGAATATGACCCCTTAGGACTAATGTGACCCGCTTCCAAAAGATCAGGATGATGTCACCTTCATATCATGCAAAAAGGGTGATCGCTGGAAATATACCTCTGCAATTTAAAAAGGAGGATGACATCACCATCAGGGTGATTTTCTTTATTCATCGAGATTGGATGACATCATCAGCATATTGATTCTAGGGTGATATTTTGCGACAGGGTGATATTCAAAATATCAGGTGATATTTGGAATATCAGGTCATGGTTGAAATATGACCCCTGCAAAATATATGACGCTGTTTGACGGGTAAATATCACTATCATGTAAAATTAACATCCAGATCTCCGGACAAAATGATTATCGGGTGATAAAAATTGGATCGGGGTGATCTTTATAAGATGATGGGTATTTGTAATATGACCCCCCCTTTAGAATATCAAGTTTGACCAGGACTTTGACTCACCATAACTTTCGTTCCCTAAAGAATATCAGGGTGATCCAAAAAGTAAACCTGCATGAAATTTTGTGCTCTTTCCAACCATGAGGTTATTGACATGAAATATTAACTTTGAAAAAAGTGACCTCATCATGATGACTTACCTAACCCACTTTATACAGGATCACCTACATGACTTACTTTTACCAGACCGCCGAAAAGCAAGAAAACACAAGCCAAGCAAAAAGGTTGGGTCCCTATTTTGTCAAGTCAAAATGGGGTGTGTTGTGTAACCAGGCAACAACTTGCCACCAAAGAAAACATACAAATTCCAATGATTCAAGTGAGGTGATCACATTCATATATAGTATTCTAACTCTTTCTAAGTATAAGCATTATAATCTTTCTGTATGATAAAGTATTCATCATGGCAACAATGCTAACAAAGGATTAGGTATGTGCAAATGATTAATTATCTTCATCTTGAAAGCAAGTTGAAAACATGAGTAACTGATGTTAAGCTACATAGTATGGGAGCATCCCTCATAGCCAACCTGGATAGAGCCTTGCTGCCAGCAAGTGTCTATAGCCCCGGTAAGGTTATCTATACAATCCTCCTAAGTAGAGCCCCACTGCCGGCAAGCGTCTATAGCCGCGGTAGAGTTACTTAGATGGCCTAATTTATTTCTTTTCTGATTTACAATACTTTATACTTTGTATATCTGATGTCATCATGTAAGCTCAGTGTGCAAGGTATGGTCACTTGCTGATTTAGGTTGGAGATTGTATTGGTAGCAAGGGAGTCCCTTTAGATTTTTCACTTAACACCTATACTTGTGTGTTCAACAAACCCAAGGCTGTTAGGTGAGTCATTGTGGAAGAATCACTTTGGTCAAGAAAAGGCACCCTGATGAAAAGATATCACAGACCTAATGACAAGCACTTCTCAGAATGAATCATAACCTATATATAAATTTGTTCTCATCACTTGAATCCTAACAATTTAGTTATTTTCTAGGGTGATGAGCTGCATCATCTTGACTAACCAAAACAAAAACTCAACAAGCAAACAAAACAAAACACAAAACAAAACAAAACAAAACTGTACAAACAACTATACAAATATACACTATGATACACATGGCTATCATGAAGCTACTTAGGCTTGGAAATAGTGTTTAAGGAATTGTCCATTAACTGGTACTGAAACATCCTCACCTGTCAAGTTTTTAAGCCTGTAAGTGATGTCTCCTAAGATTTCAAAAATTTGGAAGGGACCTATCCATAATTTATCAAATTTTCCATGGTCTCCTTTCCTCTCATGTACTTTGTCCCACATCAAGACCAAATTTGAGATCATGAAGGCTTTAACCCTAGCTCTTTTGTCAAACCAGTGTTTAACAACAACCTAATGTTTGGCAAATTGATCAATTGCCTGACTTCTTTTCTCTTCTAGGTGCATCAGCTGAAGCAACCTGACTTCTTGCTTATCATCTATGCCTAGGTACTCTTGTGCAAACTACAGTGTAGGAATCTTTAAGTTAACAGGGAGGATGGGATTCACCCAATATACTAAGTGGTAAGGTGAGTTTCCTAATGCAGCCTTGTTTCTGGTTCTGTCTACCCATAAGGCATATTTCAAAAGGGTATTCCACTCCCTAGGGTTCTTTTCTATTAACTTTTTTATGATATTGAGCAAATTTTTATTGGTGGATTCTGCTAATCCGTTCCCTTGAGGATAATAATTAGAGGAAAACTTTAGTATAATCCCATAATCAAAAGCCCAGCCTGACATTTTCGTTGAAGCAAAAGTAGAGCCATTGTCACATACCAGAGCATAGGGAACTCCATACCTGGTGACTATATTACTTTCTAGAAATCTGATGACATCTTCAGCGTTGTAAGTCTTGCTACTGACAGCTTCGGTCCACCTGGTACAATAATTAGTAATCGTTAAAACATACCTATGGCCTGATGATGATGGAGGGTTAATTGGTCCTATGAAGTCCATGCCCCATTGTACAAATGGGCGCATCTCCATCACTGGCTGCAAAGGTCAGGTAGCGTATCTCTCTCTGTTGGCAACAACCTGACATACATGATAGCATTTAAATGTGTTCAGCAGTATCCTTGAAAATGGTGGGCCAGTAATATCCTGCTCTGAGGATAGCATGTGTAGTGGCCAAGGATGACCCATGGGCTGTCCCAAACTTGTCATGTAGCTCTGATAACACTCTATCTGCTTCTGGCCTTTCTAGGCATCTTAAATATATTCCCTCATAATTTTTCTTGAAAAGGACTCCTCCTTTCATCATGTACTTCTGGGACCTTATTTTCAGAGCTCTCCTTTGTGAGGCATGTAGTCTTGGAGGACATCTTCCAGTGATCAGGATGTGCATGATGTCTGAGTGCCATTCTCCATTGTCCTTTGCATTAATAACATACTGTTGACTTATGATATTGGGGTCAATCTCTGATATCATTTCTCTTAAAGCATGTCCTCTCACTAGCTTCATGGGTTTAATGTCCATGTCATATTCTTGTAGGACTGTGATCCATTTAGCCCTTTTCTCTTCTGGCTCGCTTTGCATTAACAGCATCTTGACTGCTACATCAGGCACCATAGCAATTACCTTGATGCTCAATATATAATACCTAAATTTCTTTACTACTCTGACCAAATCAAGTGCTTGCCTTTCAGAAACCATATATCTTAGTTCAGCATCTTTGAAAGGGCAGCTCATAAAGGCTATGGGCTTCTCTTCTTTTTCTTCATTTCTCTGTGTTAGCACTATTGCAGACATATGCTCTGAAGCAAATGAATAAATGTAGAAATCCCTAGTGTAATCTAGACTAATTAGGACTGGAGCATCAGATAAAGCTTTTTTAATGTCTTCAAAAGCTGCTCTAGCCTCTAGTGTCCACTCAATTTTTGTGTCCTTCTTGAGCATGGCATTTAGGGGTCTGACTATTTCTGCAAAGCTAGTGATGAATTTTCTTACAAAATTAATCTTACCAAAGTAAGATTTAAGCTCCTTTTTGCTTCCAAGAAGTTGTATTTTCATAATGGATTCCACCCTGTCAGGATCAATGATGATCCCATTTTCAGTTATCAGGTGTCCTAGCAATTTTCCTGTTGTCGCCCCAAATATGCATTTCTTGGGGTTTAGGGATATCCCATATTCTTCACATTTTTTTAAGCACATTTCTGAGATCTTCTACATGGTTTCTTCTATCTTTAGAGAACACTATTAAGTCATCCATGTATATGACTATCCATTTTCCTATTAAGCCTCTAAAGGCTATGTCCATCTCTCGCTGGAATGTTGCTCTAGCATTTATCAACCCAAATGGCATGCGCCTATAAGCGAATATCCCCCACTTTGTGGTGAAGGTAGTTTTCAGTCTATCTATCTTACCCACCATTACCTGGTTATAGCCTGAGAAACCATCTAGGAATGACATCATTTTAGCACCATTTACAATTTGGAGGACCTCATCTAGGGAAGGTAAAGGATAATTATCCTTCTCAGATGCTCTATTCAAGTTCCTGAAGTCCACACATAATTTGATGTCTCCATTTTTCTTCCTCGCTATGACGAAATTGGCTACCCAGGTGGAGTGCCTCACAGGAAATATGATCCTGGCATTTAATTGATGCAGAGGCATCCACACTATAACCTTCGCATATAGCATGAATGTCTGCAGACCAACCTCATCATCATCATCTTCGCCATCATCATCATATTTCCTAAAACCACCAACAGCATCATCATATTTCGCGTTACACAGTCAGCATCATCATATTTCGGATGATCACAATCATCCTCCTGCCGACTACTATTCACCTCCTCCGCCTTCCTTCTAACATCATCATCATGATGTTCAGCGGGCGCAAACATCCTCCGATTGCACTGTTCATCGGGCTCCAAACACTATCGTCATCATCATGATCTCCGACACTACCTTCGTCAGCAGGATATCTAAATATCCGGTTGCTCAAATATCCTGATGACGATCACCTTCAGCAGCTTACCTTTGATGCTCCGCTACCCGACGATACAAGTAACAGCATCATGATCTACTTTATCCGGTCCTCTCGAAACCTCCTGATGATGCTAATACAACTTCCTGCTACAGACTTCCGCCGATACCTTAGCACTTAATGACGGCAGGATAAACTCGCATAAGGGGATATCTCAATATCCTGATGACGATGACGTCATATCCTGATGACGATGATGTCACCCAATATCCTGATGACCTCTTCAACACTTAGTCAAAAACACGAACTTTCTCTCCCGCATCTACTCGCGATACACGGATGTTTGGCACTCCCGATATGATGATCCTGATGCCGATACATGCACTTAGTCTATGTCCGACCTAAAACATCCTGATGCACTCGCAACATGCAACCTCCAACAGTTTCATGACCCGATCTTCTTCCTGATGCCGATGCACTCCTCCTCGGCTCCTCCAGACGATGATCACCCCGACGCGCCTGCACTTCATGCACTCAAAAGCATCATGCTCTCCTTCACTTATCCGGATGACGATGTCCGAACTGTCTGCAGGATATTCATCAAGATATCCTGATGATGCCGTCTTGACCAGTTTCTTCACTTAGCGAAATCTCACTTCGCCGATCCTCCAGGGATGACCTGATCCAGTCTTAGGGTGATCTCCCACACTCTATCTTATCAGCTTGACCTAGCACATGCCCATGCTAGGGTCTTCAACATCTCTTGACCGCGATCCTGCACACCTGCATGCGAATAGAAAACAAACTACTACCTAACCTACTATACACTACCATTCCACCGATCAGACGGATCAACCGGTGGAATGGATCAGCAAATCCATGAAACCTCTCAAACCAGCAAATCAATTACAAAGGGGATCAAACAGGAAACTGAAACAGGATCTTTATTGATTCAAAGATGCAATACAATATGATGTTCCTCACACAGCATAATGGAACTCCTCTACTTAATGCAATACTAGACTGCCGATCGATGATATCTGTCTGTATATGCAATATCAACCGATCTCATGCTTAAATAGATTATCCTACGAGTACTACTGACCCGACTCCAAGCGGCTGGGAACTCTCCAAGCGGCTGGGAGATCCAACTGAACATACATCATGACAGCTGTTATAACCAACTAACTAAAAATAGCAAAAGCCTGGTCAGCATGATCTTATCATGATCAGCGTGACCTTATTACATGCATTTGGTCTTAACAGACCTTCTTGGAAACATAAACAAGACCTAAACTACTAACTGCCTTATCAAGACCAGCTGTCAGGTAGGTGCTCCTGCACCATACTCCCCAAAAGAAAAGAACTCATGTCCCATGAGTTTAGTATGTGGAAGTCCTCCACCTTTACACTTTGCCTTGTCAATAGTCTGACCTGCTCCAGCTTCATCTGCTGCTGTCTCTTGGCTGCTCCAAGACTTCTGAACTGTAACTTGCTTTCTGGCAAGTAAATCATCATGCCTGTTGATGTAGGCCTTTCTCTCACATACCCTGTGTGTATCAGGTTGCCTGACCAGAACCTCTTTCTGAACTACCTCTTGAACTGCCGCAATGTTCAACTCTATCTTCCTGTCACTCTTTATAGGACAAGCAATAGTCCCAATTATGACAACATCCATGTCATTCTTCTGAACTGATGGTTGCTTGCACCCCTGTTTCTGCACCTGCTGCTGACCTCTGTCAGTCACAACTGAAACTTTCTTCAGCTTGTTGTCTGTAACAACTCCTTTCCCTGCAGTGTCCTAAACTGCCTTTGTGCCTGCTCCTCTAGGCATCTGCACAAATTCCTTCTTTCCCATCAAAATGATTTGGGCTGCCTTCTGTACTGCAGCTTTTGCCTGCAATGGCATCAACTTAATAGTCTTCCCATCCTTCTTGATGGTGTAGGTATTAGCATACCCATCATACAGTACTCTTCTGTCAAATTGCCATGGTCTACCCAACAGTAGGTGACAACATTCCATAGGCAATATGTCACACAAAATTCTATCCTGATATGGTCCAATCTGAAAATCCACATATGCCTGTTCAGAGACAAAAAGTGATTGACTATCACTCACCCAAGATGTCTTGTAAGGGTGTGGATGTGGAATCCTTTCCAAATGTAGTTTATCCACCATTTCCTGAGATACCATGTTGTCTGTTGAACCAGTATCAATGACAACCTTACATACCTTACCTTTGCTCTTACATGTGGTCTTGAAAAGAGCTCTTCTTTGCATCATATCCTTTGATGCCTGCAAACTAATTCTCCTTAACATCAATGATTCTCCACTCTCTGGATACCCAACATTATCAGGATCTCTATTTGAACTCTGTGCACTTTCTTCTACTTTCTCTTCTTGCACCAATTGTACTCTCTTGTCACTAGTTCTATCATTTCTGGATGATGAACCTTTATTTTCTGGACATTTGAAAGATGGATGACCAAACTCACCACAGGTGTAACATTTTCCTGAAAATGTAGTAGAACCTCTACCACCTCCAAATCTTCCTCTATTGCCTTTCCATCCACCTCTGAAATCAGACTGTCCTTGTCCTTTACCAGTGTCTTCTTGACCCTCATTGGTTTGCTTTTGTGCAGGGGCTGCTCCTCTTCCCCTATTGTTTCCTCTTCCTCTCATGGACTTCTCATGTCCTCTATTCATCTTTTCTTCAATCCTGATTTCCATTTGATAACAATCCTCCACATTCTTAGGGTTAGCTAAAACTAACTCATCCTGTATGTTAAACCTCAAACCAGCCAAGTACCTAGCCACCTTTTCTACCTCATTCTCATGATGACCAGATCTCATACTCAACAGATAAAATTCCTCAGTATATGCTTTCACATCCCTATCTTTCTGCTTTAAAAATTGCAGCTTCTTAAACATCTGGATTTCATAATCCCTTGGCAAGAATTTACCCTTTAACCTTGCTACCATCTTATCCCAAGAAGTGATCTTTGACTTCCCTTGTTTCCTTCTCTCAGACTGTACATAATCCCACCATACCAAAGCATGACCTCCTAACTTGGTCTTTGCAATCTTTACCTTCTGATCCTCAGCAACATCTTCACATTCAAAGTGATTATCAAGTGCAGCAATCCAATCTAACAACTCATCTTCATTCAAGCTTCCAGTATACTTGGTAACATCAACCTTTACCTTAGGTTTTTCACTCTGCACTGCCTTTAACAGTTTTGCCAATCTCTGGTCTTAAGCATCCAAATCTTCAGCTACCTCTTCATACTCTTCAACAGTATCTTCTTCTTCTTCAGACTCACTGTCTTCTACCTCCCTCTTTTTGTTCTTTTCCAGGGCTGTCAGCCTGGCTTGAAGTGCTTCAGCAAGCTCCTTCATCTTCCTCATCTCTCTAGCATGTTTCTCCTTCATCTCCTGCAATTCCCTTGCAGTACCACTACCTTTAGGAGGCATTTTGTCAACCTCTCAATCAACACACAACACACAATCAACTCTACCTCTGCCCTTTCGGTGACAGAATCAACACACAACAGCCCAGACCTTTTGCTGAGCTCTGATACCACTATGATGCAGAGGCATCCACACTATAACCTTCGCATATAGCATGAATGTCTACAGACCAACCTCATCATCATCATCTTCGCCATCATCATCATATTTCCTAAAACCACCAACAGCATCATCATATTTCGCGTTACACAGTCAGCATCATCATATTTCAGACGATCACAATCATCCTCCTGCCGACTACTGTTCACCTCCTCCACCTTCCTTCTAACATCATCATCATGATGTTCAGCGGGTGCAAACATCCTCCGGTTGCACTGTTCATCGGGCTCCAAACACTATCGTCATCATCATGATCTCTGACACTACCTTCGTCAGCAGGATATCCAAATATCCGGTTTCTCAAATATCCTGATGACGATCACCTTCAGCAGCTTACCTTCGATGCTCCGCTACCCGACGATACAAGTAACAGCATCATGATCTACTTTATCCGGTCCTCTCGAAACCTCCTGATGATGCTAATACAACTTCCTGCTACAGACTTCCGCCGATACCTTAGCACTTAACGACGGCAGGATAAACTCGCATAAGGGGATATCTCAATATCCTGATGACGATGACGTCATATCCTGATGACGATGACGTCACCCAATATCCTGATGACCTCTTCAACACTTAGTCAAAAACACGAACTTTCTCTCCCGCATCTACTCGCGATACGCGGATGTTTGGCACTCCCGATATGATGATCCTGATGCTGATACATGCACTTAGTCTATGTCCGACCTAAAACATCCTGATGCACTCGCAACATGCAACCTCCAACAGTTTCATGACCCGATCTTCTTCCTGATGCCGATGCACTCCTCCTCGGCTCCTCCAGACGATGATCACCCCGACGCGCCTGCACTTCATGCACTCGAAAGCATCATGCTCTCCTTCACTTATCCGGATGACGATGTCCGAACTGTCTGCAGGATATTCATCAAGATATCCTGATGATGCCGTCTTGACCAGTTTCTTCACTTAGCGAAATCTCACTTCGCCGATCCTCCAGGGATGACCCGATCCAGTCTTAGGGTGATCTCCCACACTCTATCTTATCAGCTTGACCTAGCACATGCCCATGCTAGGGTCTTCAACATCTCTTGACCGCGATCCTGCACACCTGCATGCGAACAGAAAACAAACTACTACCTAACCTACTATACACTACCATTCCACCGATCAGACGGATCAACCGGTGGAATGGATCAGCAAATCCATGAAACCTCTCAAACCAGCAAATCGATTACAAAGGGGATCAAACAGGAAACCGAAACAGGATCTTTATTGATTCAAAGATGCAATACAATATGATGTTCCTCACACAGCACAATGGAACTCCTCTGCTTAATGCAATACTAGACTGCCGATCGATGATATCTGTCTGTATATGCAATATCAACCGATCTCATGCTTAAATAGATTATCCTACGAGTACTACTGACCCGACTCCAAGCGGCTGGGAACTCTCCAAGCGGCTGGGAGATCCAACCGAACATACATCATGACAGCTGTTATAACCAACTAACTAAAAATAACAAAAGCCTGGTCAGCATGATCTTATCATGATCAGCGTGACCTTATTACATGCATTTGGTCTTAACAGACCTTCTTGGAAACATAAACAAGACCTAAACTACTAACTGCCTTATCAAGACCAGCTGTCAGGTAGGTGCTCCTACACCATTAATAGTTTCTTGACTTCTTAAAAAATAATGGGTTCTAGCAAAGCGTTGACATGCCTTTGCTTCTATCTGAAAGGCTTAGCATCTGGCTTAAGGGGTATGGTGTGAGTAATGACTGATGTGTCATACGTTTTCAGCTCATCATAGGTCCAGGCAATGACATGGAAGTAATCCTTAAGAGCTTGGGTTATTCCTTCCAACTCTTCTTCCGTGTAAACTTTTCCTATCAGGACATTTTTCTTTTCATCATCTGGTCCAATATTGACTTGTGAATATTGTCCTCCATCAGCTTTTGGAAGGTCCTTCTATTTCAGCATGTTGTCCAGATCAAATGCTCTCTCTAGCTCTATCATTCCCTTAGGAATCTTATTGTTGAGCAACTCTAAGATCTCTTCTTCTTCCCAGACATGATCCTCTACATTATTCTCATCTATGATCTGAGCATCAAATATATCCCTGTTGGAGATGAAATCTAGGATATGCTGATCATCATCGAATACTTGGAGGTTGGTTACATTGTCAGGCACATAAGGTACTGACACCAGCTGTACTGAAAATCTTTTCAAACTAGAAATAGAAAGTGGCTCCAAAGTACTGGCAGCCTGGGCTAAAGCATCTGCCTTATGATTCTGTACTCTAGGTACATGGGTGATATTAAATGCATCAAAGTCTTCAATCAGGTCCCACACCCTGTGTCTGTAATTAGACAGTTTTTTATAATTGTAGGAGTAAATTCCTCTTACCTACCTCACTACTAATTCTGAGTCTCCATAGACATGTAGAATTTTCACTTTCTTCTTAAGGGCAAACAATATTCCATGAATCCGAGCTTCATACTCTGTTACATTGTTGGTGTAGGAGAATTGTAGTATGTATGCTGCCAAGTAGGATTTTCCTAATGGATCAACTAGATCTATCCCTACTCTAGCACCTTGTTTGGATTTAGATCCATCGAATCTAAGGATCCATGGCTTTTCTTCAGCCAAAGGCTTATTTGAGCCTTCCCTCTTCGTTGTAGCTCTGGCAGCTACACCACTTGATATCCACTTCATCTTTGGTGGCTCAACTCTCCTAGCTTTCACCTCTTTTGTTTTATGTGAAGCTGACGTCTCTTCTTTTTTCTTATCTTCAGAAGGATGATCTTCTGAACTAGGCACTGTCTGTCTTTTCAAAATATGTAGGCACAATGAGCAAGCAGTTTCTGAATGGGGTGCTTCATGTAGCCTGCACCAGTTTTCAATCAGGACCTCCTATGGAGACCTTTGCTACTATATCATTTTCTGAATCTCTTCTGACAGAAACTCTTCAAATTTAGTCAGATTGCTGCCTCTGTCTTCATCAGATAGCTCATAATCTGATTCAACAAAATAATCACTCCCTGGGGTGATTTTCTTTCTTCTCTTAACATTACTCTGGTTGCATACCAGCATCTCTTCTATTATCTGAACATGACTTTCATCTTGCTGTATAGCTTCCTCCGTTCCTGCAAAAAACAAACAAGCATCAGTGTCACTATCACTATCACTGTCTGCAGAGCTTACCTCTGACGACGATGATGATGATGATGTCGATGATAATGCTTCACTATACGCTTGTTCCAGCTCCATCATGTCGATGCAGGCATCACACGTTTTCTCAGAATGTGACTCATTATGCAACCTACACCATCCATCTTTTAGAATATCATTAACCGACACTTTTAGCATTTGACATCGTTTTACCTCTCTAGATAGGTGTATCTCAAAATTTCTAAAATGATCTACCTCATTCTCATTTTCAGCATTAGGATCAGACTCTACAATTATTTTGTCATCCTGAGGATCATCATCATGATGATGAACATCATACATCAGGATTTCTTCTATCCTAATAGTCAGTGGTCTGATGGTGTAAACTCTGGGCTCCACATCTACATACATGATCTCATTAGTTTTGTTATACTTGGTGATCATGTGCTTCATTCTAGGCTCCGCATCAATTCTTATCTGGTTTGGTATCCCCTTCCAGGGTAACCACATGTGACTGAAATATGTGGACATATATTCGTTAAGAGTTTTAGACCAGTCTCTGCTAAGTAGCATCCCATAAGTATTAGCTATGTCAACTACCTGAATGTCTATATAGTACTAGATCCTAGGATTAGATGCTATCTACATGTGGATATGAGTTAACTCTACTGCCACACTTAATTCTGTTTTGTCTAGTTGTGTCACTTTCTTTAGGGATTTAGTAGGATGCAATCCTAAAGCTCTGCATATGGACAGGGGCATTACATTGGTAGATGCTCCTGAATCCACTAAACAATTGTGCAGATTTTTGCTAAACATCCTGATGGTGAGGAGGAAAGGAGGTGACTCACTCTTGTCTCTATATAAGGTCATTGGGGAGGTTTCTGCAGCTTGAACAGTAGCTGGCACCTTGTGTTTAACATTATTGTCTCTAGCAGCATGATCTTTGCTACCAGACTGACTTGAAGTGTGACTATCCTCTTTAGGAGTAGGATCATCTAGTGATTTCATAAACGCTTTCTTGATGGCAGGAGTTTTAAGTAACTCTGACAAGGACAAGTTGATTTTAATCTTCTTCATTTCATCAGCTAGATATGTGACTAACTTGTCAGATTCATGAGGTAGACTCACAACCTTTGATGCTGTATTTGGTGATAAATACTAAGCATTAACCTTGGGGAACCCAGGGTTATTACTTGCCTTAGGATCAGGAGGTGTATTGAAATTATTCGGAGGTAAGGATGAGGTCAAAGGACCAGTAGGTCTATTGGCATTGTTTCTCAGGTTGTAGTTGTGCTTACCCTGATATTGCTATTGGTAGGCATGTACCTCCTCATGTTCATTTGAAGGCTCATTTTCATCCTCAAAAGGGAAAATATAATTTGACTCAAAAGCCATGACTGATTCCTCACATGCCAGGGTATAATCTTGGTGAGCAGGCACTGTCTGCTGATAGGGATGATGAGTGTAACTCTCTAACACTAAGGCAGTGTCATATCCACATGGAACAAGTTCATTTCCCTCTACCTGAGGTTGATTTCCTAAAGTATTGGACACTTCAGTCTGAAAAATCCTAGCAACAATTCTGAATTAAGGACAGTCTAACTCTGCATGTGCATTGGTGTTATGTATTCTACACCAGTTAGTGAGGGTTGCTTCTGCAAGGTTGACTCTAGTAGTCTGTTTGGGTTCATTTGGAGGCTAGTTGTCCAGGGGTGATGGCAAAGAACCATTGTTTGGCATAATGTTCCACACTCTAGGCTGTCTGGGAGGATTATTGTTGCCATTATTGTTGTTATAGTTATTGTTATACCCCCTATTAGGATAATTTGGTCTGTCATTGGCATAGCCTCTATTTTGATTAGGCCGGGAGTAAAAGTTTTGACTCCTTAAGTGAGTAATCTCAGTAGTAAGCTTCCTTAACTGAGTTGATATTTTTTTAATCTCTTCCTTCTCCTCCTGAACCTTAGCCACTACATTTTCTATCAAAGTCTTAAAGAAAGAAGATCCATGGTTATTGTTGTTCTAGTCTACAACTAGAGGTGCTTGAGTTTGTCCTAAATACTACATCATCTGGCCATTTCCATCAGGAGGTGGCATTATACTCAATGGAGGTATTTGTAAAGGTGCTAACATCATAGCTGGAAGCATCATCGCTCCATTAGGTTGTTGTTGAGCATGATATGATGGATAAACAGGATAACCGGGATGACCAGGAAGTGTTGGGAATGCAATGTTTGGTGTAGGAGCAGGAACCAGTTGCTAATTTACTTTGATAGCTTCTTGGAAAGCTCCTGTTAAAGTTGTGATTTCAAGATGTGCTCTTCTGATGAACATGGAAGTTAAAGGATCTAGAGCTGAATAGTATATGCTCCTAGCAGCTACATCTGCTACAACATATGGGGCAACTAACTTAGATAACATTTTCTGGAACCTAGCATTGAAGTTGGCAATAGGTTCTCCTTCAAACTATTTGATTGTGGCAAACAAATGATAATTCATTGAAGGATCGATTGGTACTTTGAACCTATCAGTGAAAGCTTTCTCGAGGACAACCCATGATCTGACTGAACCTTGACCAAGGCTAATGTACCAGTTATAAGCCTCTTCCCCTAAGGAATAAGGAAATAACCTGCATACAATGTCCTAATGTTCAATTCTGGCTCTCCAACATGCTTCTTTGAAAGTTCTAATATGATCATCCGCATCCTAATATGGATGATACTTCAGACAAATTTTATCTGGATTCTTTGGTAAAGGATGATATGCTATGAAAGTCAAAGGTGATTCAGCTATGAAGAATGACATTGCAATCAGTGGAGGTTGAGCTTGAGGTATCACTTGGGGCATAATTGGCTGAGGTTGAGCCAAAGGTGTGATAGATTGTCCTGTAGGTGTTTGTAGACCAATAGGAGTTATAGGAAGACATTCAGGTGAAGCTCCTGACACACTAGGATCAGGAGAGTGATGTAAGTCTACAGTTCTAGGCCTAAACCCTCTGACATGTAATTCTTCAAAGATTCCACCAGATTGGGACACGGTATTTGGCCTGTGAGCCAAGATGTCTCAAATTTATGGAAAATTACTGGATGATTGTAAAGATCGATTGGAATTTACCAGCAAAGGTTATATTTATGGTCAGGAATGGTAACTGACTGGATATTTACAGAATATTTGCATGAAGAATGCAAATATGAGGTGATATTGAGATCTAGTGACTCTTGCAACAAGATATCAGGTTTCTAAGGCAAACTAACTCAAAGCTGTGACAAATTTACCTGAGATAGGACTGATCTTTGCAAATTCATGATGACTGACTACAAATCTTGCAGTATTTATGATCAATTTTGAAAACTTTACAAAGGATTAGCTTGTACAAGCTGTAGATTAGATAATGCAAACAAGGTAAAATACTAAATCAAATGCAATAACACAAGATTATACCTCACATACAAATCTAATCCCATCAAGGGAGGAAGGAGCCTTTGCACCCAAAACAAGATCCTAAGACCAAGATGATCCCTAGAATATGGATTTCAATGTGAAATGCTCTTCAATTGTGCAACTCACTATCCTAGCTCAAGAATGATTTTGGCATGGTAACTTTGCATAAACTTGGATGATGAAAATGGCTTGGGAGAGGTTGTCTTTATAGATTTTTGGAGGGGATTTTGATCCAAGGGTGGAGATTGATTGGAGAGATCAATGGTGGAGGATAAAAGTGATGTGGAGGGCCTAGATTTGATCTTGGAAGATGGAGGGCTAGGAATAAAAGTAAATCTTTTATTCATTTTTGGGAAAGAGGTGAATTAATGAGGTTGGGTGAGATGGATTATTTGTGAATTAAAAATTCACATGGGGAAGGGTAAAATGAATTAAAAATTTATTTGGGGAAGAGTGGTCTTTAATGAGTTATGACATGTGTAAGGAGTGTAAGAGGTATTTAATGAAGATTATGACAAATGTGCATTAAAAATTGATTTATGTGGCATGGAAATCAATTTTTTTATTCATGGGTTGTGGGGAGAAGTGTTAATGAGGGTTTGACGCAATTAATTAAGGTGATTAACTTAATTAATATGGCTAGAATAAATTAGTAGAGGGATTAGTGGGAGAATTAGATTAATTAATTAATGATTTAATTAATTAATCTTAAGGCTAGGATGAGGTAGGCTAGGGTAGGCAATTAAATAATAGCCATTTAATTGTCTAGGGTAGGGATAGGTTAATTAGTAGGATGTATTAATTAGTTAACATGCTTTTAACTAATTAATTAGATTTACAGAAAATGGGGGAATTGATTTAATAAATTTTGCATATTTATTAAATCAACTGGCTAAGGTTTCGACTATTGAATTAATAAAATTAATTCAATTTTGGGGATAAAATGGTGTGGATTTAGAAAATGAAAGGGGTAATTAATTAAATAAAAATTTAATTAATTGGTTAGGATGGAATTTGGCATGTTTAGGGATGTCGGGGTCAATTTGGTGGTCGAGACATTTTTAGGTGTCTACATTTGCCCCTCTTTGACGTGGCGTCAGGACCAAGGAGGGAAGTGGCATCAGGTCGAAGAAAAATATGCCCTAGCTACCGGGAAGGAATGAGATGGATAGGGGATGCCCCCTCGAGAGGTTGGTGAGAAAATAAAATTTTGCAGGTAAGCTCTTGAAAGGATGTGATGGAAGTGAAAGTTGGGTACGGGATGACAAAAGAGGATGACGGGAGGAAAAACAGAGAAAAAAGGCTGAGATCTGCACCCTGGAGGAAAAAAGAAGTGGTGGAGAGATGACATGGCCCACTATATTAGGCAAAGTGGGCCCAAAGAGTGCCACATTGGCACACTTTTGACTTTGTAGAAGAAAGGACGAAGGAGAGATGGCTGACCGCAACCCGCAGTTTTTGCGTCTTCATCACATTTCTGAGCAATTCTGAGAGTTCAGGCGGTCACCCGAGGCTGGACCCCAGGTAGGGCCTGACCCTGTCTTTGTAATTTTTGCATTTTACACACATTTTTTTTGGGGTTTTGGGATATGGGAATGGAGTGCGTGGTGCTAATGACAAGGTGAATTAGCACCATCCTCTGGATTGGCGCTATTTGCTAGGGTAGGGGTCAGGCAGTTTTGTCGACATTTAGGGGATATATTGGCGCTATCATCTGGATTGGCACCAAAGCTTAGAGGAATGAAAATATAGCATTTTAGCACTATGTTGGGATTAAATTGGCACTATACTCTATAATAGTTCCATAGGTTTAAATAGCACTATTGTGTGTAGTAGCGCTAAAGATGTAATTGACGATAAAATGGAAATCAGCGCCATTGTCTAGATTGGCATGATGCATGTCACCCGGTAGCACTTTTTTCTGTAATGGTGCAATGGGGGGGGAAGATAGTGCCATTTTTTTAAATGGCACCAGGGGTTGTCCGTGTGGAGGCCACATGATGTGGGCCTTTTAGACAATAGAAGAAAAAGGGGTATTTTGGGGAAATGATAAGTTAGCCTCTAAACAAAAAGTGGTGGATGTAGGATACACAACGGTTTATCTTGCAGTCATGGGAGCGATGGGTGCCATCTGTGATGGCACTGTTTGATGATGCGATGCGGGCTCGACTGACGAGGCTGGGGCTTTGGATGGTGGCATCGATGCTAGTGCTGCGAGCTCATAGAGCTTTGATGATGGCCATGGTGGAGCGATGTCGCACCGAGACTTGCAATTTTCTGTTGCCGACAGGAGAGATCACCATTACACTTGAGGATGTTTATCGCATCCTCAAGCTACCTATTCGAGGTCGATGTGTGAGGTATGACATGAGGAGGGGGTGGATTGCTTTGATTAGAGTGTTTGGAGTAGATTACATTGTGTTCTCAGCAGATGGGAGGGAGATGGTGACAGGTTGTCACTTTACCTCATCATTTAATCTGTTTTCAGATGTCAAAGAACCAGGGCTGTGTCCAAGGCTGTCTGCAACTAGGGATTCTAAGTGACCAGTTTATAGCTAACCCTAATGCTTAAAAAAATTGACTAATCTATCTGCTTGTTGAATAAATGTAATGAATGCTGTAAAACAGAATAAAACAGGAAATGTACTCAAAGCAAAGAAACAATAACAAGCATCTATCTATTAAAATGGGAAACACCTTTATAAAAGAAAAGTTGGAACAATAAAATAGAGATACTAGCCTCCTACCTAAATGGTGAGAGTGGGCCCTTGCTCCACACCTTTGAGGCTGAAGGCTATTGCAGGAAATTAGCACAAAAGATGATCTAAACTAAATTCAGTCCAACTCATTCATTTCTGTATTCATGAAAATATATGGGTATAATAGAACTGAGATCTCTGAAAATCAAAATAATTTTACCATCGTTGTTCTATTACTATTTTTGAGAGTATATATAAAAAGAGTGATGATATACCACTGAACTTATCTATCAGTCTTTCTAAGAGATGACACCATCTCTTATTTGTACTTAACTGTCTAACTTATGAAAGATCACCATGCAAGAAAGGTAGACTTGAGTGGAACAAAAGTCCACTCAAAGGTCTAAGTTGAAGTCTTAATACACTTGGGCATCAAAGCCCTGAAAATAAGAATATTGGATTAGTTTAATTTGTAACTCATGCAAAATCTTTGGAAAGATAAAACTTTAGTAGTTTAACTGATAGTTGACCCTTCACCACTCAGGTGATGATTTGAGTGAAGTGAGGGGGGTATTTAGGATCGCTACTGAAGTGTCTGGTCGGCAGCTCTGTCTGGAAACATGCCCTATTCTCAGGAGGCACCGGAGATAGCTGTTCCTGTCTGTAGCTCTGAAGATATTCTAGACATTTGCAGAGCTCCAGAGAGTCATTGCCCATATCTTCAAAACACTAGGTGTCACTGTTCTTTGTTATTGTCTCCGGAGATCATTGAAGACGATCTCTGGAGATGCACAAAATTGTTGTTTCTGGCATCTACACCTGCTAATTCAAAAAGAAAGAGAAATTCTACATTTTTTCCATTAATCCCATGCACATTAGTCACCTAATTAGAAATTCTAATCTCAAGTAATCTATCTTAATTAATCACAAAATAGAACAATCTTGCTAACTTATTTGAGTGCAGACACAAGGAAGATGAACTGAATAGGGAAAAAAGAGAGGCAAAAAAGGGGTGTATTTTATGAGTGCTATTTGGCACTCATCATCCCCCCATACCTAAGGTTTGGCAGGTCCTCCTACTTTTCACATCCTGGATTTATTTTGATGAAGCAATCTGTCAGCCAAACTATACTCCTGGAGATAGGTTGTCCAAGTGGTTTTGTTGGTGTTACCATTTCCTCTGTACTTATCAACTTGCTTCATCCAGTCTTGCAATTTTTCATCTTCTAGTTGTTCTGTCCATATAGGGAGTGGTTCAATTATCAGAGGAGGTCTGAACTACCCACCTATCCATTCCTGTTTATGTTTATCCATCATTTTGGATATCATCTTTGCCTTCCTCATGAATAGTCTCAGGTTTGCAGAGGTGACCACCTCTCTAAGTTTTTGCTCTGGGGTCAAAATACTCCATCTCCTCTTTACTATAGTAAGTATAGGATTTGCTGAATTAATCATAAAAAGACCAAAGTCAATGGAGCGTTCCTACAAACTTTTCAAGTATAATGGCAATATGTTGGTTGCACTTGCAGGATGATAGATAAAGGACCTGAATTGGGTCTAAAAAGCAAAAGGATTGGGACATTCTTTTCTGATGAGGAGATCTATTTTTGAATCCTTTTGAAGATGATCTTCCATCCTTTCATTCCAGACCTAGTGGTTTCTCATGAGGGACATGAATGCCTTAAGCTGGCATTCTCCCACAAAGTGATTAATCATGAAGGCTATATCATTAATGCAGAACCCATGTAAGTATAATTCACATAGGAAGTTTTTGTCTTCATCATTGCTTCTAGTGTAAGCTGCCATGAAACCTTCTACTATTTCGGTATCCTCATTTATGTTAGATAGGACTAAGGAGAGTTTCCTTTGCAGTACCCTTTCTTGTAGGAACATTGAATAGCTGGCACTTGAAGGCCTGCAAGATAGAATTTCTGAGGGAAGGGAGGCCATTTGAATGATTTTGCTTTCCAAAGTTGCTATCCTTTCTGCTCTGGCAGTGACTGCCCTTTGTAATTGCAACATTGGCTTGGAGGCCTCAAATTCCCTACACCTTTCCTCCCAATGAAACAGGGCTTTGGGAATGTCAATGGGAATTGGACCCACATAGGCATCTGTTTGAATTTCCTATTCATTGGTTGCCCTTGGGCCAAATAGTTCTTGAATATATTCTTCTTGGTCATCCAGTCTGTTATTGGCCCAAGTTAATTGTTTATCCTAGCTTTGTACCTTTTCAATCAGTGCTGCCATTACTATAAGGCCATTGTCTCTAGCCATGGTGAGCTCAGAAACCTTTTGTACTACTTTTTTTTTTCTTCCATTACTTTTGTTGCCTCACATTTTTGTGTTTCCAACTCTGCCTCCTTCTCCTGGATGATTATGTCCTTGTTTTGGAGGTTTATTTAGATATTTGCAATAGTTTGCTTCAGTTCCATCTCCATCTCTACTCTGACCTTCTTGAGGTCAGTAATAATCAAATTTTTTCCCCAGAGCATTCTTTTTAAATTTTTAATTTCTTCCATTAATTGTTGCTCTGTTGAGATTTCTATATCCTCTTGGTCAGAGGGATGAGATAGAGTTTCTGCCTCTATTTCTGTGGCTGTTGGTTGATTATTAATATTATCCATGGCCACCTGCCCTGCTTCCCCCAATGTATTCATGTGCTCTATTTCTCCTTCTACAGTGTTCCTGTCTTGAGGATCCTTTGCTGTTGCTGGCATTGATGAGGGTCCTGCTTTGTCCTCACATGTGCTCAATTCCAGGAGTGCCTCAGCGAGCAGGGCAGTATCCTTCTTGGCTTGTGAGAGCTACCTCTTCCTTTTGCTTCTCCGGAGTAGGTCTCCCTTCCTCAGAATCTAAGGAGATAGTAACAGTTGGTAAGCTTCCTGTCTCCGGAGCACATGGTGGTGTTGAAACTGGACTTGACTCCATATGAACAGATGGTGCTGGAGAATTTTCACTTTGCTTCCTCTTCCTGACCAGAGGTACCTCATTTGAATCATGGGATGGTTCTTCAACCCACCATCTCCCCTCAATTCCCTATCCTGACTTTTCCTCTGTTAATTCCTTAGGCCTAGATTCCTCAGGTAAAGTCATTTTTTGCCTGACTGACCAAGTCATGTATAGAGGTCATGTAAGAGTAGGCTCTGCAATTTGTTTGCCTTTCCCCTTCTTGTCAGGAATAGGGGCTGCAGATGATGTAGCCTCCTATGAGGGTGATGTCCCTTTGTGAAAAGTTGTAGAGGAGGCTGGAGGCTCGGTTTCTTCATTCTGGTGAGAGGGAGAACTCTCATCCTCTATTTGTGTTATCTCTGGTTCTCTGACCTGAGGGTTATGCTCAAGGAAGTTCTGCAATAGTTCTTCTCCATTGGCCTAAGATAGGAAGTGGTGCTTGACTATCAGGAAAATGAGGCCATGATGTTTCATGGGTCCCTTACCCTGCTGGTATTTCTCTGCAGTTGCCCTGATAGCCGAATACAAGAAATTGGGGATATTTATGTTATATTCGGGGTGCCTATTTCCATGTCTGAGAAAAATCAGCATTTTCATTATGGGCCCTAAAACTATGGAGAATTGACCATCATAGGTAAAGTACTTCATTAACCAGGTAGCAATAGTTGCCCAAGGGTTTGGGAGAGTGGACCTCAAAATTCCTTTGACCTCATTCTTATTCATATGTAATTGAATAGCAAGTTCACCATGAATAGAAAAATTTCTAATTAAATCAGTATACAAGGTTTTTAAGTGGTAGAACCTCTCACCTTATTCGGGGAGTCCAGAGATGTGGCTGATAATTGTGGAGGAGAGACTGATTTGGTTTCCTCTCACAGTGGTCTGGTTGTCTCTTAAATTCCTAAGGAATTCATCCACAATATCCTCCTAAAACCCTTCAAACTTGTCTAGAAAATCTAACCATCCAGCAGCCCTTAAAATGTTTGCTGCAGCTGCATCCTTCAGAAGACCCACAGTATTTTCTGGCTCAGACTTTTTCTTGACCCCCATTGCTAAATTGATGGCAGTTTCTATGTTTTATTCTTTTACTTCTGCAATCTGCAGTCTATCTGTCCCTCTTATCTCTGTGGGCTCCGGAGTATTGTTCAAATTGCTCTGTAGACTCTAGAGAGTTGTTTAATTTATCTTATGCTTCAGTCTATTCCGGAGGTTTGAATGAGGGATGCTATTGTTTTCAGGCTGGGCTTATGCAGATGGGTTAAGGGACCAAAGCAGCCATAATTGTGATAGACTGATAGGGCGCTCCGGAGGTAAGGTGGCATTAAGGCATAGATGGCGGCATGCTTGGATGTGAAGAAGGAAATGACGGCGGAGGGACTTGTCATCTAGGCAGCACCCAAAATAGAAAGACAGGATAGTTACTAATTAATGATTAATTAAAAGCAGATTTACCTGGATCAGTTTTAATGATGAGGCGACGTACATGGGAGAATGCTGCGCCATTTTGGAAACTACACGCGTCATGGCATTTAAACAGTGGCCTAAAATGACATCCACTTCCTACTTGCATGCAACCTGCAATCATTGCACTGAATGGCACTAAAATCTACACCCATGGGTGATGTCAGTGTCGGCTTGTGGACACTCCTGCAATTATTAGTATTCTAATTTTAATTATGATGTGCGATGAAGTAGAAGATGAGTCATGATGACCTCATCATATGAGTTGTCTACTTTACCACCTGGCGAGGTAGGTCCCGCCCTTATTATGGAAACTGTCAGCGTTATTAACAGAGCGCTGGAGGTGCTCCTAATTGGAAAGCATCGGAGGTGCTCCTTATTGGAAAGTGTTGGAGATGCATTGGGCCAATTTCTGCTAACTGATCATATCTGAAGCTCAATTATTACAACTGTCCTAAAGAAGGGAACCGCCATTTTACTGGTTTTCAACTCCCTTGGTCAAGAAAGACAGCCATTTGCTAGTTTTCCATCTTTCTCTATATTTTTTTTTAGAATGCAGCCATTGCTTGTTTTCAACCTTTTTTTTTTTTCAGTAGGCAGCCATTGCTGGTTTTCAACCTCCTTTTTTTTATATATTTTTTTTCCAACACCGTGACAGAGGAGGTATCCCCTGTATCAAAACACAGATCATCAAGAAACTCTTCTTTAGTAGATGGTCTTTTGTAGAGCTTTATCCAGTGACCATTTACTAGAAATGTGTTTGTGCTCCCATCAATTGGTTGCAGTAATACAGTTCCATTTTCAAACATTTCTTTTATTTGATAAGGACCCAGCCAGTGAGTCTGTAATTTTCCTTTGAATTCTTTAAATTTAGAATCATAGAGAAGAACTCAATCTCCTTGTTGAAATGTCCTCCTCTTAATATGTTGGTTATGCCATTATTTTCTTTGGTACTGAACTAATTCTGTTTGCTGAATGGCTTCTGTCTGAATCTCATCCAACTCGTTGAGCTGAAGAATTATGTTCTGTTGAATTGTAGACAATGGTAGCCCAACATCCAATATAGTTTTAAGTGTCTAGAGTTTAAATTCTATAGATAATATAGGCTTTTTCCCATAAACCAATTCATATGGTGAAAACTTTGTTGTGGACTTCCAAGTGGTGTTGTAAGCCCAAACTACTTCAGGTAGTCTAGTAGCCCAATCCTTTTTGTTCATTGCCACTGTCCTTGTTAGGATATTCTCAAGTTCTCTATTAGTTACTTCTACCTACCCATTTTCTTGAGGATGGTAAGGTGAAGTTTTTCTGTGCTTGACTTGGTATAAATCTGTGAATGCCTTGATTACCTGTGAAGTAAATTGAGGTCCTCTGTCTGAAACTATTGATTTTGGGGCTCCAAATCTCAAGAAAATTCTATTGTAAAGGAAATCAGTAACTTTTTCTTCTCTTGCAAACTGTAATGCCTGAACCTCAGCCCACTTAGTAACATAGTCTGTGCATACTAGAATATACTCCTTGCCTGATGATGGCGGTGAGATTGGTCCCACAAAGTCTAGACCCCATTGCTCAAATGGTTCCATCATGACTTGAGGATGTAGCAGCATTTCCTGGGTAAAGGTGGGCTGCCCCATCCTTTGGCACTGGTCACAGTGCTGCACATACTTCTTTGTGTCTTTATGAAGAGAAGGCCAGTAGTAACCAGCCCCAAGGATCTTGTGGACTGTCCTGTGGAAAGAGTAGTGGCCACCAGATGGTTCATCATGACATGCTCTCAACACATCAAAAGTCTCATCAGCCTTCAAGCACCTGTGTAGAATGAAATCAGGACCACATTTAAATAGTAAACCATTCAACCATTTGTAGGATAAACTTTCTTTAACCAAACGTTTTCTTTGTTTTGAAGTAAAATGGGATGGATACAATCCTGTACCTAAAAGATTAGCTATGTCAGCAAACCAAGGTGCAGTAGTGGATATGGCAAAAAGATTTTCATCTGGGAATTTGTCCTCCACTGGTTGATCTTCTCCTCCTGTATGCAATCTTGACAGAAAATCAGCAACCAAATTAAACTTTCTTGGATTATCAACTATGGTAATATCAAATTCTTGCAATAGCAATAACCATCTGATGATCCTTGCACCTACTACTGGTTTATTCATTAGGTACTTGATGGTTGCATGATCAGTGTGCACAAATATTTTATATCCGGTAATATAATGCCTGAATTTGTTTATAGCATAGATAACTGCCAAGATTTTTTTCTTAGTTGTATAATTTATTTTTGCAGAGGTAAGGTTTTTGCTGATGTAATAAATGGCATGCATACTCCCTTCTTCTTCCTTTTGTCCTAAAACTGCCCCAATGGATTCATTTGAAGCATCAGTTTGTATGTGAAATGGTAAAGTCCAATTAGGTCCCCTTAAAACTGGTGTCACAGTAAGCTTCTCCTTCAAAGTTTCAAATGCTGATTGACAGTCTGCTGTTCAGAGAAATTATGTTTCCTTGTTAAGCAGGGTAAACAGGGGGGCAACTATTCTACTAAAATTTTCTATGAACCTCCTATAGTAGCCTGCATGACCTAGAAAACTTCTGACATCAGTCTAATTTTTGGGTGAAGGCAACTGTGTGATTACTTCTATCTTGTTCTGATCCACTCTGATCCCTTTTTCTGAAATATGGTGTCCCAAAACAATTCCTTCCTCCACCATCATAAAACATTTCTCATGGCTAAGGGATAGTCAATTTTTATCACAGTATTTTAGTACTTTTCAAAGATTTGTGAGAGCTTCCTCGAAGTTATTCCCATACACAGTAAAGTCATCCATGTAGACTTCCATGCATTCATTAGCCAGTTTAGCAAAAATAGCTAGAACCAGTCTCTGAAATGTAGCTGGGGCATTGCATAGCCCAAAGGGAAGAATTTTGTAAGCAAAGGTTCCCCAAGAGCATGTGAAGGTGGTTTAGTCTTGGTCCTCAGGTACTACATGAATTTGATTATACCCACTGAATCCATCTAAAAAAGAAAAATACTTTCTCCCAACAAGGTTGTCCAGAACTTGGTCAATAAATGGTAAGGGAAAGTAGTCCTTTTTTGTGGCTTTGTTGAATTCTCTATAATCAATACACACCCTCCATTTCCCATTCTTTTTAGGCACAATGACAAGGGGTGAGACCCATTGACTGTCTGAGATTGGATATATGAACCCTGCATGGAGTAATTTTTCTATTTCAGTTTTGACAATGTCCTTTAAGGCAGGATTCAATCTTCTTTGTGGTTGTCTGACAGGTTTAACATCCTTAGTGTAGATATGATGGGTACAGATCTTAGGAGGTATACCTTTCATATCTTGGTATTCCCAGGCAAAAGATGCTAAGTGGGAGACTAAAAGCTGGATAAGTTTTTCTTCCTGACTTGCTATTAACTGAGTATCTATGTTAAGTGTTTTCCCTCGCAGAATCATGACCTGTTTTGTAATTTGATCCATAGATGTGGTGGGTCCATACATTGGTGTCATGGCATTGAGAGGACAAGAATGTGGGAGTAACATGTGGAAGGTGGCTAAGTCCCTGCAAAAGGTTTCCCCACAAGGAATAATGTTGGCAAGGGTACAATGAGAAGAAACGAGAAGTTCTCTCTGAGGATCTTGGGCGAGTTCCATCACATCTTTATTGATTAGGATGTGAGTGAAGTCTTCCATTGTATCATAGTATACTTCTTCTCCTAATTCTCCCAGATGTTCCCTAATGGTTACCATAGCTAATGAGGCACTGTTGTCCATGTTATCCAGTTCATCCACCCATACCCTTCCTGTGTAATGCACCGATGGTTTAGTTGGAGGATACAGAGATATTTTCTTTAAATCTATCCCATTAGAAATGACCATATCTCCAGTTCAACAATCAATAGATGCTACTGTAGTAGCCAACCATGGCCTTCCTAAAATTAGCGGATAAGCATTTCTCTGGTTTCTAGGTTCTAGTATTAGGAAATCCACTGGGAATTCCCATGAATCTATCACAACAGGTACATCAGTGATCACTCCCTTTGGAACAGCTACTGACTGATCAGCAAGTTGAAGAATTGTAGTTGTGGATTGGATACCTGACAGAGCTAACTTGTCCATTGTATGAACTGTCATCACATTAATTGCTGCTCCTAAATCAACCAGAACATTTGAGATTTCTACTCCCAAGATGAAAACAGTTATGACAGGATTTCCAGGGTCTCCATATTTTTGGAGGAGAATTTCTCCCATCAATAGATCCACTAATTTTCCTTCCACCTGTATTGTGGAAGGAAAACTTTTCATGTGGAAGGAAAACTTTTCTTTCTGCCCTGTGTTTTGATGCAATACTATTTGATGAATTGATTTAGTTCCAGTACATCTCTGATGGCCTGGAGAAGAGGAATTTCAATGTTTAGCTGCTTGATTTCTTGTAAAAGTTCTGATTCTTGATTGGGTTGGATTTGTTTTTGTAAAATCTTTTTCTGGGGAGCATTTTGTTTAAGTCGTTCTGGGTAGGGTGCTAGCTTTTCCATCTCTGGAGCATCTCCAGAGCTCTTATCAGAATTGTGTTCAAGACTGTTCTCTAGAGCTGGCTTTTTAGGAGTAACTCCAGAGTTGTCTGTGGTTGATTTTTCTAGCACTTTTTCATTAGTAATCTCCTCTGGGGGTTGATTGGATGGATTTTCAAGTTCCTCATCATTGGTTATTTCAACTATAGTTGGAGGAGAAGGTCTTGGGAATGTTTTCCCAGAACGCAGCTGGAGATTATTTGAATATATAGCATTAATTCCAGCCAGATTTTCTTGCTCTGTCATATAGACAGCTGCTCCCTATTTATTCTGTGGGTTTGGTATAGGCTGAGCTGGTAAAGGTGGTTGACTAACTGGTTCATTTTGTGTTTGACCCTGTGTGTTGGAGGATCCAGTTAGTAAAGCCTGCTGTTGAGGTTGGAAACGTCTAGGTTGTCCTTAGTATTGTTGATGATATCCCTGTTGAGGACCCCATTGAGGTTGCATGCCTTGTGACCCAAACTGTGGTGGCCATTGTTGATTTCCCCAAGGTTGATTTTGCCAGTTTTAGTTTTGCCAGTTTTGGTTTTGCCAATTTTGACCTAGCCAATCCTGCTATCCCCAAGGAGGATTATTTTGAGGCCCATACCAAGCTGGATTCCACTGATTATTTCCCCAATTATTAGGACCCCTGTAAGAAGATTGGCTTGGATACTAATTATAAGGGAAATTTCTAGCTTATTTTTGTCCCACATAGTTCAACTCCTCCTCTATCACAGCATTCTTTTTACTCAATCTTTTCAAGGCTGGAAATTGACTACACTGACTGGTAGGATGTTCCCTATCACATATTTGACAAATCTCTGATTTGTCCAAGGGATATTCTCTCAATAGGTGTTTGTTTCTACACCTAGGACAATAAATGGAGAGCGGTTCCATTGCTCTGCTTTGATCAATTATTCTAGTTTTTGCTTGAATCCCATCTAATGTGGTATTTAGTTGGACTAGAATATCTATTTGTAGATTTGCAATTTCCTCCATCAACTGTCCTATCTCATTCTTCCCTTTAAAATTTTTGGATGACCTTACTCCATCTTGAGTTTTGGAATAGTTCCTGTAGAGTTCCTCTATGTTAGGTATTTCCATTTTGTTAATGTTCCCTTTTCCCATTAGGTCCAGTGCCTATTTTGATTCTTTATCCAATCCTTTTATAAACAGGGTTCTGGCCAAGGAGTTGTCCACCGGATTGCCATACCTTCTCAACGCAAAATTAAGCCTATCCACATAGTCTTCTAAGGATTCTTCCTCCCCCTACCTAATTTTAAATAGTTCTTCATTTTTATTATTGTATCTGCAATAATCTTGGTATTTTTCTAAAAACTCTGTTTCCATTTGATCCCAAGAATGGATAGAACCCTGGGGTAAACCCATAAACCATCTCATCGTAGAATCTTTTAGGGTTGAAGGGAACAGTTTGAGTTTCTGGTTATCTGATCCATAATCATAAGTTTGGTAGACTACTTTGAATTCAAACAAGAACTAATCTGGATCCTCAGAAGAAAGTCCTCTGAAATTTAGCAAATGTGCTGGTGAGATATTCTTCATGGAAGTATTGTCTCCAGCAGCCAAAACAATAAGATAAGAGAAGGTTCTTGGGGCCTGATTTTCCTCTTCCCCATGATTATCATTTTCCATGTTTAGTACTGGTTCTTCTTCCTGAGGTTACAGGAAATTAGGTTCTACCAAAGGATTTGTCTCAACTTTTTGTTGTAATTCCTGGATATAATTGGCAAGTGGAATGTCTGTAGGATCTAAGGGATTGTTGTTTTGAAGTGCAGGTTCCAAATTAAGATCTAGGTTTCCTTCCTCAATAAGGTTTTGTACCACCTCACTGCTTTCCCCTATGGTGTGTTGTTGGGGTGTCTGCTTAATATATCTTCCTTTGAGATCTCTAGCTCTAACCATACAGATCTATTCTAAAAATTGCTTTTAACTCAGTGTCCCTAATTAACACAAGCTAATCACTGGCAATGGTGCCAAAAATGACAGGTTGTCGCTGTATCTCATCATTTAATCTATTTTCAAATATCAAAGAACCAGGGCTGTGTCCAAGGCTGTTTGCAACTAGGGATTCTAAGTGACCAGTTTATAGCTAACCCTAATGCTTAAAAAAATTGACTAATCTATCTACTTGTTGAATAAATGTAATGAATGCTATAAAACAGAATAAAACAGGAAATGTACTCAAAGCAAAGAAACAATAACATGCATCTATCTATTAAAATAGGAAACACCTTTATAAAAGAAAACTTGGAACAATAAAATAGAGATACTAGCCTCCTGCCTGAATGGTGAGAGTGGGCCCTTGCTCCACACCTTTGAGGCTGAAGGCTATTGCAGGAAATCAGCACAAAAGATGATCTAAATTAAATTCAGTCCAACTCATTCATTTCTATATTCATGAAAATATATGGCTATAACAGAACTGAGATCTCTGAAAATCAGAATAATTTTACCATCGTTGTTCTATTACTATTTCTAAGAGTATATATAAAAAGAGTGATGATATACCACTGAACTTATCTATCAGTCTTTCTAGGAGATGACACCATCTCTTATTTGTACTTAACTGTCTAACTTATGAAAGATCACCATGCAAGAAACAAAGACTTGAGTGAAACAGAAGTCCACTCAGAGGTCTAAGTTTAAGTCTTAATACACTTGGGCATCAAAGCCCTAAAAATAAGAATATTGGATTAGTTCAATTCGTAACTCATGCAAAATCTTTGGAAAGATAAAACTTCAGCAGTTTAACTGATAGTTGACCCTTCACCACTCAGGTGATGATTTGAGTGAAGTGAGGGGGGTATTTAGGATCGCTGCTAAAGTGTCTGGTTGGCAGCTCTATCTGGAAACATGCCCTATTCTCAGGAGGCGCCGGAGATAGCTATTCCTATCTACAGCTCCAAAGATATTCTAGACATTCGCAGAGCTTTGGAGAGTCATTCCCCATATCTTCAAAACACCAGGTGTCACTGTTCTTTGTTATTGTCTCCGGAGATCATTGAAGACGATCTCCAAAGATGCACAAAATCGCTGTTTCTGGCATCTACACCTGTTGATTCAAAAAGAAAGAGAAATTCTACATTTTTTCCATTAATCCCACGCACATTAGTCACCTAATTAGAAATTCTAATCTCAAGTAATCTATCTTAATTAATCACAAAATAGAACAATCTTGCTAACTTATTTGAGTGCAGACACAAGGAAGATGAACTGAATAGGGAAAAAAGAGAGGCAAAAAAGGGGTGTATTTTATGAGTGCTATTTGGCACTCATCAGATGGATTATGAGGGGACACTAGCAGCAGGTGCAGATCCATTTGCCTTATTTTTGTGTGCACTGATTGGAGGTGTGGTGATGCCTGATAGGCAAGGCAGGGGTTTGCCAGTGGGCTGGGGTGGGATGATAGAGGGGATGGTGAGCCATGATATTGTTTATGCATGGGGGCCAGTGATGCTAGCACAGCTGTACCACAAGATGCACACGGTCGCTTATCTGCATGACAGAGCCTTGTCTGTCGGGGTTACTCTACTACACGTATGGATTTGGGAGCATATCCCTGTGACTCGGTCGATATGCAGGTATTATCGGCTTTGTGTTTTTATATCAGGATGCAGAGTACACATACACTGGACAGGTGCACTACTGGCGGAGGATACTGGATGACATGATTAGTGTGGTATGGTGACCATACATTGGTTGTGAGGAGTGGCCAAATGATGTTATTCATCTCCCATCCACGTTTTAGTAGAGATATCTTATGGGTCATGTGGATCGTACCATAGAGATGTACCTACCCTCGTGGGTTATGCATCAGTTTGGACTAGTACAGGATACCTCCCAGTAGATGGTGATATATGCGTGGATGCCACGAGATATAGCCTACTGGCCTACACCTTTACAGCCACAGGTTGCTTTGAATGATTTTGTAGCACTTCGGCCAGTACCATGGGATTGGAGGAGCACAATGAGGGATGTAGGTACTACACCTGCGTATGAGATATGGTGGCAGATGCATCGGCCCACTCGATTGACAAATCTGACAGCAGAGGCAGCAGGGGATGACTCAGATGGGGGTGGAATGATCGTGATGAGGAGGGGGATGTAGTTATTGAGGACTACATTGTGGAGGTGATGGATGATGGGGAGGAGAGAGTGGTTGCGAGAGATGGCCAACCTATAGATGTGTTGGCAGCAACAGGAGTGAGACAGGAATAGGTGGGGCAGCAGGTTCCAGTGCAGCAGGCTCCTGTATAGCAGGCCCATGTTAGAGTCAGGCAACAACCTAGAGGACTGTGGCAGCATGGTGGATAGCCAAGGATAGAGCAGGGTGATTTATCTCCATCATGGGTGGAGCAACTACGAGTTGGCAGGCATGATACCAAGGCAGGGAGTTCAGGGTCAACTGTGGCGGTAGAGGTTGAGAGGCTGACACCTTGTTGATGTCCACGAGGTGAGGCGGAGGAGATGGAGACCTTACGTGCATAGGTGGCCAGCTTAGAGGAGGCGTTAGCGTGCCGAGAGGCTGAGTTGGTACAGCTACGGGGAGTAGATGGGCAGGTGGCAGTGTTAGAGGTTCAGTTGGCCCAGGCTCGAGGGGACATGGAGGAGTTAAGGAGAGAGCAGGATGTAGTGCTCTTGAGAGCATAACAGGCAGAGACTGCGTTGAGCAGTCTATAGGCTTCGGGTGTGGGACTTGCCCTGATTTTGGTAGGGATGTAGGCCCAGCTGGCCCAGGTGCAGACACATTCACATCAGGTACAGGGGCAGTTGAGCTAGGCACAAGGTCAGATATCTCAGGTACAGGGAGAGTTATCAGAGGCTAGATCACGGATGGAGTATTATCAGGGGTTGTATTATGCAGCTGTGCCAGCAGCACAGCAAGCACCGAGTTACAGCTAGGTCAGCAGATCGGGGGCATCAAGATCACATCGATCGAGATCTATTCAATCAGTTCAGTAGACGATGTCTCCTCCCTCATATGTACCCCAGCAAGCTCCTCAGGTACAGGTAGCACCATAGCCACAGTCACCGTCGGGATCATAGGCTTGCCCAGGGTCAGAGTCTCCTACTCCCTTAGAGAGAGGATCCTCTATGTGATAGTTGTACCATGTTAGCCCTTAGAGGCATTGTATCAAGACACTATATTTTTGATGATGTGAGCGATGTACATTTTTTTTGTGGTGATTATATATGATGCGATGCTTCTGATGGTTTATGATGTCCTATTATGATGATGCCTATATGATGGATGCACATATATGTTATGGTTTTATATGTTGTGGATGTGTTATGTTGATGCAAATGATGTGTGTGATTTGATGGATGCATGGATTCTTTTGTGATATATGCATGGTGTTGTGATTTTATGGACTATGTGATGCAATTGAATATTTAGACTAATAAACATTTATTATGGATGAAAATGTATGGAATTATGTATATGCCACTAGATGATTTAGATGTTGTTTCAATGGTGATGCTCATGATGTTGTAATGTAACTAATTGTTTATGAGATGTTTATATGTATGGAATGCAATGTGATGATACTAATTTTAACATGCACTTATGTGGTAAATGAGTATGATATGCTATGTAATGATGTGCAACTAAATGTTTGTAGAATGAACCTATGTTTTATGCAAACTTAAATAGATTAAAATGGACCTAAGATGTTATACAAAATGGATTAAACTGAACCTAAAATGATATGCAAATTAAATGATTAAAATGAACCTAAAATGATATGCAAAATTGGATTAAAATGAACCTAAAATGATATGCAAAATGGATTTAAAATGAACCTAAATGATATGCAAAATTGGATTAAAATGGACCTAAGTGATATGTAATTTTAGATATTTGAAATGAATCTAAAATGATATGCATAGATGCAGTGTAGGTGAGAGGTGGTATGCAAACTAGGTGATAGGTGAGATGGCTCAGTCCTGATACACATGATGTGCTTTGTGTTGACTCTGGGTGGTGAGATTATGGGAGAGTGTGTTAGGTTGTAGGGATGATAGGGGTGGGAGCGTCTAGGGGGATGGTGGTGGGGAGATTGGAGGATTGTTAGGTCATAAGACACCACGTCATTGAGGGGGTGTTTGGTTTGGTTCAAGATGTGTTAAGTGGAGATATGGTGGGGAAATGTGGTTAGTGAGGGAGTTAGATTATGGGAGGGGGGTGGGGGAAAAGTGATTATCAAATCTAGGCCGATATGGGATTAGGATGATGATTTTGAGCTAGTAACAGTAGTTGCACAAAATTAATTGAGAGCATTTCTTAGTTTAATTTAGCAATGTAGGATACAGTTCACAAAGGTATGAAATGACCTAGGTGATGATGTGTATCCTACAATTGCATGGACTAGACCCACAAACAATAGGTTGATTTCATGCATGCCCAAGGTAGTACAATCTTGTCTAGTGGAGGAAGGGGACTCATAGCAGTGAGTGTGAATAATGCATATAAGGTGTTGATGCCTGTATATGCAAATATGACACATCATGCTAGAACTGACTTGGACTTCAAGATATGAATACTATTCTTGGAGTAATAAAACCAACCCACAAGCACAACATGCAGAAACAATGACTATGTCTACTCTAGGTGCTATCCGTGACGTACCATGATATAATGAGATCAAGGTAGCTTTGGAGATGACTTAGAGCAAGACAAAGAGATAAAAAATCAATAAGCAAAAAGACCAACGAAAGATACAAATACCCTTTGTGTGCTCTTGCCAAGAGATGTGATAATGATAGATTTTTGTCCATTGTAGGAAAGATATATCCTAGGATGCAGATCCATTGGTGTTTGATTGAAGAATTTTTGGAAGATGGGCAAAAGAATAGTCTAGCCAAATGTAAGATTATAGTTGGTATGTTGCTTGATGATTTTTGTGCTAGGGACCATGTTTCAATTGTATACATAGCATGTGTATCGTTTATTAGATCTAGGAAGTTCAGTGAATGAGAGCCATCCAAATGGGTTGGATGGGTGCATCTTAGATACCTAAGTACTGGAAACATCCTTCATATTCTAGACTGCCTACATACCTTGTGTCCATGGGATCAAGGTACTTTTAAGATGCGGGCGAAATGAATATGTAGTTCTGGCATGACTTGATGATGTGGGAATGGTTTGCAATGGGTGTGATGTGATGAGGATTGACGTGTGTTTGATGATCGTGATGGGATGTGAGATTGATGTATGGGGTGATTATTTTTGGATTTTCTATGTTTTTCCACTATTTTTTGGAGTTTTGGATTTTTGTATTGTTTTTTGGATTTTTGTGATGTTTTTGTGATGTTTTTGGATTTTTCTGATTTTGTATGTACAAAGGGAGCTTACAAAGATCCTCATTCCATGGATGGGGTTTTTTGGGTGAGATAGTGCAGAGTGGGTGAAAAAACTTGATGCTTCAGAATTTCAAGCCATGGGATGTGTGGATATGGAGTGTTATGATGGAAAGATGACTTATTAGATGGTAGAACCAGCCACTACGCATGGCACCTGAAATAGGTTTTCACCATGGTACTTATCCAAGGCATCACTGAAGTGATTTTCACCATTGGAAGTTTTTATTGCACTCTGATTTTTCTTGATTTTCTGATTTTTTTATTTTTTTAATTTTTTTTTATTTTTTGATTTTTTGACTTTTTAATTTTTTTGATTTTTTGATTTTTTGACTTTTTTGACTTGGGGTAACAGATGGGTTATGCATAGACTTTCTTGAGATGCAGGATATTCATTGGCTCATCTAGAGGCTGCCCCTCAGGTGTTGCAAGCTGATATGCTCCTGATCGATAGTCGGTTGTGATGACATAAGGTCCTAGCCAATTGGGTTCAAACTTTCCTTGCTTAGGATGCTCTTGTAGGTTCTTCTGATTTTCTATTAGGACTAGGTCACCTACCTAAAATTTTCTGGTTCTGATCTTTTTGTTGTAGCTTCTTCTAAGGCGGTTTTGGTATGCCTGTAAGTGATTCAATGCATTCAGGTGTTTCTCATCTAGTAGTTCAAGTTGATGCAACCTTGTGACGTGGTAGTCCTCATCAGAGATAATGTTTTGTAGGGATACTTGTAGTGATGGGAGCTCAACCTCTATAGGTAAAATGGCTTCAGATCCGAATACTAGTGAGTATGGAGTGGCTCCTATAGGAGTGCAGATGCTTGTGCGATAAGCCCATAGGGTGGGGTTGAGTTGGAGGTGCCAGTTGCGGCCAGCTTCATTGACTATCTTTTTTAAGATGCAAAGGATGGTTTTATTAGAAGCCTCTGCTTGACCATTTCCTTGGAGATAATATGGCATGGAGAAATGGTGTTTAATGTTGAACTTTTCGCACAAGGTGCAAACTTCTTGGTTCTTGAATGGCTTTCCATTATTGTTGACATGGAATGAGGGATACCATAGCGGCAGATGATGTAGTGGAGAATGAATTTGGAGATTTGGATTCCTATGGTGAAGGTGAGTGGTATTGCTTCCACCCACTTTGTGAAGTATTTGGTAGCAGTGATTATGAAATTATTGCCATTGGAGGATGGAGGATGTATTTTCCCTACGAGGTCAAGTCCCCACTGTGAGAAAGGCCATGGTATTGTGATTGGTTGTAGCTCCTGTGCTGGTGCATGGATGAGATCGCCATGCTGTTGACATGGGAGGCATTTTCTGATAAACTGATATGCATCTTTGTCTATGGTGGGCCAATAATAGCCAGTCCTTAGGATCTTTTTAGAAAGAGCTGGTCCACTTGAATGTGCCCCACAAATACCTGCATGTACCTCTTCCAAGGCTACTTCAGCTTCCCTAGAGTCTCAACATCGTAGAAGTGTGCCATCAAGACTCCTTTTGTAGAGAGTGTCACCTACAAAGATGAAACAGGAGGCTCGATAGATGAAAGATTTTCTCTGTAATGGGGATAGGTTGTTAGGGAGGATATTATCATGAAGGTAGAGGTAGGTTTCCTAATACCAGGGGGATAGAGGACCAATGATTTCACACACTAGTTCAGATTGAGGAACATCATATGCTGGGGTGGGGAGCTCTTCAATCAGGAATTCACATTTCTTGCTGCCCTTCTTCATGTCTACCAGAGATCTGATGGTTGCCATGGCATCTACTACTTTGTTGTTTAACCTTGGGATTTGCTCAAAGTGGATGTCATCGAAATAATCTTTAAAATCATCGACCATCTTCTTATAGGGAAGGAGCTTATCATCCTTGGTTTTGTATTCATTATTGACCTACCTGATGACTAGTTGAGAGTCGCCATACACAGTTAGCTTTTCAATTTTCCATTGGATGGCCATTCGGAGACCTGTGATGAGGGCCTCATACTCTGCTACATTATTGGTGCATGGAAATGTGATTTTGAATGATTTAGGGATCGTGTCGCCTTAAGGGGTAATAAACAGGATGCCTGCCCCCGAGCCTCTATGAGTGTACAATCCATCAAAATACATCTTCCATGTGTTTGTGGCTGGTGTGATTGTCAAGATGGCCTCATCTGGAAATTCTACGATTGTAGGATGTTCTGCTAGAATAGGTGCTTCAGCGAGCTGATTTGCTATGACTTGTCCTTTAATGGCCTTTCCTTCTGTGTATTCAATGTCAAATTTGGATAGAATCATGACCCATTTTGCCATTCTGCCAATGAGAGCCGCTCTGTTTAGCAAATACTTCAGTGGGTCTATCTTAGCAATGAGCTTGGTCTTGTGATTAAGCATATAATGTCTTAACTTTTGTGACATAAAGACGAGGGCTAGACATGCTCGTTTAATTTGTGTAGTTAAGCTCATAGGAGATCAAGGTGCAGCTGATGTAGTAGATGGTTCTTTCCTTCCCATGGTCATCATGTTGTGCTAACAAAGCCCCGATTGCTGTGTCTGTCGTGGAGATATACAAGAGGAGGGGCTCTCCTTGTCTTGGTGGAGATAGGACAGGAGGATTAGCCAGATATTCTTTTAGCTGATCGAAGGCACCCTGACACTGATCAGTCCAGGCGAAAGTCGTATCTTTCCTGAGGAGATGCTGGAATGCTTGACACTTATCAGCGAGCTGGGCGATGAACCGGTGAATGGACTATAGTTTCCCCTACAGGCTTCTCAGTTGTTTCAATGTTTTGGGAGGTGGCATTTCAGTGACAGCCTTGACTTTCGCAGGATCTACCTCGATTCCTCGTCTGGAGACTATGTATCCCAACAGTTTGCCTAAGGTGATGCCAAAGACACACTTCTTTGGATTAAGACAAACATTATATTGCTCTAGCCTGTCAAAGATCTTGGCTAGTACATCTAAGTTTTCCTTCTCTAGTCTTGGATTTGCCGAGTAAGTCATCAACGTAGTCCTCCATGATGTGGTGAAGGAGGTCATGGAAGATGACGGTCATTGCTCTTTGATAAGTAGCTCTTGCATTTTTTAGGCCGAATGGCATTACTACCGAACAATATGTCCCCCATGGGCATATAAAGGATGTCTTGTGCTGATCTTCTTCGGCAATTTTTATTTGGTTGTACCCTGAAAAACGATCCATGAGAGATAGCATCTCATGTCCTGCGGTGAGATCCACGATCATGTCAATGTTGGGTAGTGGGAAGTCATCTTTTGGGCAGACCTTGTTGATGACTCTGAAGTTAGTGCAACAGCAGATTCTACCATCTGGTTTAGCAACCAGTACTAGATTTGAAACCCATTTGGGATAATCAATTGGGCGTATGAACCTAGCATCCAGTAACTTTTTTAGTTCTGCTTTGACAAGAAGGGCCACCTAAGGATTCATCTTTCGGAGTTTTTGTTTGACTAGTTTGGCATCGGGACGCACTGCAAGATGATGAACAACCAAGGCGGGATCTAGCCCTGGCATGCCTGCATAGGTCCATGCAAAAATGTGATTTCTTCATGTGAAAAATGCCAAGAAGTCTTCCTGTTCGAACATGTTGAGAGATTCTACTATGTATGTGATTTTCGGCTCTTCCTCTGTCCCCAGATTCATTTCCTGAGCTGGTTCAACCAAGATGGGTGATTTGTCGGGATATACTTTCTCTATCTCAGGGAGGCCCATGCTTCCATCTCTTGGTGCCTTGTGGAGGTTTTCACCAGGAGATACGTCGTTTATTTTTACTCTTTTGGGATCTGATACTACCATGGAACGATTTTCACCATCAGATCTTATTTTTCTTTTTGTGTTTTGATGACTGGAAGTAGGGGTTGTCTCCCCAAAATAGGCATTCGGATCGAGTTCCATGATGTATCCAGCTTTGTAGTCCCCCAAGGGAAAATTATCTCTAGCTCCCATCATTTCAGCAATGGCTTCATCATTTGGTGTGATATCGAAGATAGGAGGTCCTCGTTGGTCCCAATCAATGAGGTCAGGGTATACTAATGGTAGGTCATTGGATGATGAGGCAAGAGTGGTGACTGAGTAGATGGTGCAAATGGAGGAGTCAAAGAAGTTGGCAAAATCACTAAAGGAGTCTTGTAGGCCCGTTTCGTTAATATTGTCGACGTCTAGAGAGATTGCAGCAACCTCGGCTAAGATACATTTGCTAGTATTAAGGATGTGTTGTGGTTGACCATACCCTAACCCTTGAGTATAGGGGTTTCTTGTTGCTTGTAGTGGTTCTACAATCCCCTGTTCATGAAGGCCAATGTTGCCTTGTCCTTTGTAACCCATGCTTTTGACCATTTCAGAGCCCTTGCCATAAATGTTTGTTGGGATGGTGGGAATGTCTTGCTCTATTTCTTCATCCTTGTAAAGCCAGGATGAAATATCCTCGAGTATATCCTGATCTAGAAGGTGTTTCTTCTCAAAGATGGGTGAGGGTTTGCATTTGATGATGACCATGTCGGCTACCTTTGTGTTTGGAGTGCCAAATGTCTTAGGAGTGGGTAATGCACCCACACAAAAGGTAACGTGGAGGTTATATTCCCCACATCCTTTGTCGCTGAGCTGGATCTTGACCTCGGGTGGCGGAGGTGCTTGGGATGAAGTTGTGGCGATGTTGGCAGGGTCTATGTATGAGGTGGAGGCCATCGGATTGGTTTGGATGGTGGCTTTATTATATGGACAGAAGGTTTGGTTGTGGCCTTCTAGAAAGCTACAATATTGGAAGGGACAGGGGTCGACATAGATAGTGACTTCTGTGCCGTTGTGGGGGAATTTGAGACATTGATGGAAGGTGGATGGGACGGCTTGCATGGCATGAAACAATGGTCTGCTGAGAAGAATGTTATATGGGAGGTCAAGATCCAGAACCTGACATTTTGTTTCGAGGATTTTCTATCCCACTTAAATAGGGAGCTGTATGGTGCCCTCAAATAGCCTCTCGGTGTCATCATATCCTTTGATTGTGATGCACTCGCTAGCATCCACAACCACATCTAAGTACCACAAGTGTTTTAGCAATTTTAGAGTGCATATATTTAGGCCAGAGCCACCATCTATTAGGACCCTTTTAATGGTGTGTTTGTGAATGCAGACCTCGATGTGTAGTGCATCATTATGTAAGTGTTCGGAAGCAAGGAGATTTTTTTCAGAAAACGTGAGATGGTGCAGTGTGGCAATATGGCCGACCATGGCTTGAAATTGATCGACATCCAAGTTTGCAGGGACTTGTGTTTCCAAAAAGGCTTTGTCAAGGACATCCTTGTGGTGGGGTGATGTGTCAAGCAGCTCAAGGATGGAGATTTGCATGGGTGTCTTTCCTAGATGCTCTAGGAGGTTATATCGAGTGGTGGGTGATGGACGGGCGTTTGGACAAGGGGGAGGGGATTAGATGTGGATGCGGGTGTCTGTTCAGTGGGAGGGGCAGTGCAGATTGATACACGGCCTCGATGGGTTGTCACGGCGCAATCAAGTGCTTGTGCCCGAATGGTGATTGTGTTGACATAGTGGGACGAGGGTTCGATGCGGCCGACAATGGAGTCATAGGATGCGGGTGGTGGAGTGACATTGTATGCTTGGTTGGACGAGGAAGCTTTATTATGGTTCAGTAAAGGATCCTTGTAAGCTCCAAGGTTAGCATTTGGTGATGGTTGGGCACTTTGATCGAGGCTGACGAGATTTTGGTCTATGAGGTCTTGGATGCAATGTTTTAGTTGCATACAGTTAGCTGTTTTATGGCCCGCCACGCGGTGGTATTCGCAGTAATCATTTTCATTATACCATGCCACTTTGAGTTCATTGTCTTGACGTGGTCGAATGGGCAGGAGTGTGACTACTCCTTGTTTGAGACATCTATCGAGGACGTCCTCGATGGGTTCTGCTAATGGTGTGAAATTTTGGTGAGGTTTGCGTGGTTTATTTGGCCCTCTTGGGTTATTTACATTTGTTGCATACGTATGTGCAGGTGTTTGGTTTTGGATGTGTTGGATGGCTTTCACATCGGTGATGCCATCATTCAGATTATTCTTGTTCTTCCCCCAATAGCATGATTTATTGTTGGATTATGTGTTGGTATTGTTGTTGGTATTGGGGGTGTTGTGATTGGATTTGTAGTAGTAGTTGTTGTTGTTGTTGTGATTGTTGTTGGATTTGGGGTCGTACAGTTTGATGGAGCCCTTGGCAATGAGGTCTCATTCGACAGTAGTGCCTTTGTCAATAACCTCTTCAAAGGTAGATGCACAAAGAATTTGTAAGTGAAACCCTAGTTCCTAATTGAGATTGGCCACAAACATGGTGACAAGTTGTTTTTCAGGAATAGGCCATGGGAGTTTGCTTGCTAGGCCCCTCCACCTTTGTAAGAAAGAAGTGAAAGCTTCTCCGTTCTTTTGTTTGGTGTTGCAGAGGTCGGTCATAGATACCTCATGTTCAAAGTTGTATGAGAAGTGGTTGACAAACTTCTCCACAAGCTCGGGAAATGTTCGAATTCCAGGTGGAAGATGGGCAAACCATTTAGCGGCTTAGCCGCCAAGGCTTCTTGGGAAGAGTCTCATAAGATATGTGTCGTTGTTAGAGACTTTGAGGCAAGCAATGTAGAACTCCCTAAGGTGGTCCCTAGGGTCACCCTTTCCCTTGTATTTGTCAAATTTTGGCATTTCAAAGTTTTTAGGGAAAGGGGGCATGTACAATGTGCGGTCAAATGGGTAGGGGCAAATATCCTCAAAAGAATAGTATTTGCATTTTGCCCCCAGTTTGTAGGTCATCCACCTTTTGGATTAAGCCTTGTAGGATGGTGTTGAAATCCTGTGGTTGTTGTGGTTGGAATGTGTAGGGTTGTTGGTTGGTGAGATATGGGAGGTGGGGCGAGATTTGATGTTGGAGATTAGTTTGGTTGAGATGTTGGTGTTGCAGGTTGGGGTTTGGATTGATTAGTGCCTACTATTGTTGGTGCACGTAGAGTTGTTGGAGAACATGTGGGGGTATTTGGGATTGGGGTTATGTTGATTTATGGGATTATGGGGGTATGTGGCATTAGATGGATTGACATTGGGTATGTGGACATTGGATTAGTTAGATGTGTTGTGAGATTGTTGTGAGAATAGTTGTCGTAGGTAAGCAATGGTGTGAGGGTTTGGTGGGGGCACACTTGTGGAGGTACTTGCTTGCATGATGTTGCCTTGTATGCCCATGGTGATTTGTGAAACGAAAGGGTTGATGGTAGTTGTGGTAGTAGAAGTGATGACGGGTTGGGAGATGGTAGGGAGAGCGGTGCATGTGGGAATTGTAGATGTTGTAGTGGTTGAGGTTGTGGAGGTGGTAGATACGGTAGGTGTTGACGTTTGAGAGATTGTGGGTTGGGTATGTGATGTAGATGCTTGGGTATTTGATGTGGTAGGAGCGATTGTAGAAGTGGATGGTTGTGATGATGTTGCGATGGGGGGTAGTTGAGCACCAATTTTAAGAAGATGATCAAGATATCTATTTGGGTCCGATCTTAGGACTTTATCAAGTAGATCCATGTTATTGGCATCTTGCGTGAAGCTCAAGACATCGAGGTCATCTTGGGATATGGTGGGGATGTTTAGTGTTGGCGGCAGTGGTGGTGGTGGTTGTGTTTGTTGTAAGAAGTGAAAAGGGTTTTCATTAGGGCCATATGGGGGGATGAAGGAATATGTAGGTGGATTGTATGTTTGATAGGTGGGTATGTTGTGGTTGTTGGTGTTAGGCATGCCAAATGGCCATTGTTCTACCATTTCTTGATTCTTTTTGTGTTGTGATCTCATGATGGGCATACGTGTATGGGTTTGAAGTAGAGTGGAATGGGGGTGGAGACCTTAGAGAATCGGATTGATTTTGTTGGACCCAAAGATGGATGTGATAGTGAGATGGAGTAGAAGAGAGGATGTGGTGAAGATCGATATCTCTTTCCAAAGGTTTTATCCTAAGGGTGATACGAATGGATGATATTTGATTTTTGTACAAATTTTGGACCAAAGATGGATGATGAAAAAGGGATTTAGAATTTGATGTTTTGATTTTTGATTGATTAGGATGATTAGGATGATGTTCTTGATGGTTTACAAATTAAGCTTTTGGTAAGATCTAGATTTTTGAGTTGGCACAAAGGGATGTTTTTCTTTGTTTGGGGTAGACTAATGACCTTACGCAAAGAGGGGTGATTTGTTTTTCTTGAAAGGTAGACTAATGACTCTTCAAGGAAAATGTGATGTTAATGATAAGATCTAGATCTAACTTTGGCTCAAAAGGATGACAAGTTTTGGTTGATGATTTGTTGATGGGTGTTTTGATTTGGATGTGGATTTTTTGAAATGATTTGTTTTGATCCAAGGAGATGTGCAAAAAGTTTTGAAGGGGATGGATAGATATGGATTTGGGCTGATGATGATGTATCAAAGGGGTCCAACAATGGTGGTGATTGATCCTCTAAGGTCAAAGAGAAGGTGCGATTTTTGGAAAATTTTGAAGAAAATGGATAGACTATTGTCGGATTTCTATGAGATGGATATGGATTATGGCAGAGCAGATGGTGTAGATCACAACTAAATAGGTCTTTGTTTTAGGTAAGTCAATCTAAAAATAGTGCCAATCCACAGGTGAAATGGTGCTACAATTAGACAGATATGGCACTAAAATAGGGTAGATAGATTTTTGATGGCAAATTTTTGGATTTGTTTGTTTGGAATGTGATCAAATGATTTGTTTTGTCTCTTGGTAATGTTGTTGCAATCAATTCAAGCACAATAACCACACAACAATCAAGATTTTTCTTTTTTTTTGAAAAAAAGATGTGTGATTTTATTCAACAAGCACTTTGAACAACCTAAGGTGAGAATGTGACAATATTTGCTGAATCCCCTAGCTGCGCCTATTCAAAGCGGGTAGCTCCAGGATCTTGGTAGCACCGGCTCCTCCTTACAATTGTACACACTTCTCACACATACCAAGATCCAGGTTTCTTATAAGGCTTGTCCCTCACCAAACCTTTAGATTGTCCCTACTACCTCGGCTAAGAACTACATGAATCGAGGCCGCTTCAAGGGTTTTGCCCTCTGCATCAACAAATAGAAGGATTTTGGCTTGCTAAGACAATGGTTCATAGTAAGGGCATTCGTTCAGGTGATTATACATGCAGCAATGCTACTCTCCGTTATGGAGTCTTCTAGCCTCCAAGGGTTATGCCTTGGAGGGTTTTGGGGGAGGTTGGCTGTTGGTATAACCAAACAACACCTGTCACTTGAGACTTTCGTCCCAAACGCCTTATTTTATATAGCGGTTTGGAAGAGCTTGGTTAGCTTGTTGTCGCTTGGGTCGTACCCACCTTTCGAAGTGGGGTGGCAGGCCCTCTAAGGTTTACAAAAGTAATACAATCATGAAAACACTTTTGATCCCCAAGTTCATACAAAGATGCGAGGGGAGAGCATATGTATCTTCTATGATTGCATCACACTAAACATGGTTCAATTTTAGATCTTTGGATTAAATGGGGGTGTGATTAATGCAAGTTTTGTGATAAGCTTTTGATTCACAAGGTCACCAAAATGGTGCAAGGGAAGAGCATACACTTTCACACCACAAGCAAAAAGAGCACAAAACACTTCACACAATTAAAGGATGATTTTCTTGATTACATGCATGAGAGATGCAAGTTGTTGTTCTTTTTAACCAATGATGTATGCAATTTGTGGTTCTTTTTAGAGCCCAAAATTGAAGTGTTTGATTGTTGTTTGTTGGTACACAAAAGAATAAATTTTAGAGCACCAAAGGAAATGTTATAGGCACACACACTTCACACAAGGAGTTGTTTTTTTATTGGATTGATTTTAAAGCACCAATTTGAAATGTTGTCTAAAACCTAACATACAAAGGAGTTCATTTTAGTTTCCTAAATCAAAGTGTTTGCTAACTAAACATCAAACCACCCTACAAAAAGGCTTTGTTAGTATTTGCAGTACCTGCAACAGACAGAAAAGCAAGATTTTCAAAATAGTGCTAAACAAAACATGCACAGGCGCTACTGTGGGAAAAACAACCCGACTTACAAAAAAAGGCGCTAAAAACTACTATGGTGCTACTTAAAGACTATTATGGCGACACTTTACAGAATAGCATTAATAAAACTTTTAGCACCAATATTTCCTATTTAAAGTGACAATGTAGATGATAGCGATGATAACAGTATAGGAAGGTGCCACTGTACAATTCTTTAGAGAGTTTGTGTCTTTCGAGGATAGCGCCAATCTAAACAATAGCACTAAAATGGGGAACGGATGCTTGTTTTTTCCTTTTTTCAAAAATTTGCCATAACCTCCCCCTGTAATTCCTGGTTTTTTTTGCAAAAATAGAGAGCAAACGACAACAGAAAATGACAGGAAAAGCAAATCAAGAACACGTGAGTGAGGTTAGTAAGAATAAAAGGTTGCATAGAAATAGCACTAATATAGAAATAGTGCCAAAAAATGGTTGAGATAGCACTACTGCGTAGGGTGGATGGCGCTGCACCTACAAAAATCACGTCCTCACACCAAAACTCACAAACAAGGATTAGATTCAGACCTTGTGGGTCCCATCGGGCATGCCAATGTAGATTAGATAATACAAACAAGGTAATATACTAAATCAAATGCAATAACACAAGATTATACCTCACATACAAATCTAATCCCATCAAGGGAGGAAGGAGCCTTTGCACCCAAAACAAGCTCCTAAGACCAAGATGATCCCTAGACTATGGATTTCAATGTGAAATGCTCTTCAATTGTGCAACTCACTATCCTAGCTCAAGAATGATTTTGGCATGGTAACTTTGCATAAACTTGGATGATGAAAATGGCTTGGGAGAGGTTGTATTTATAGATTTTTAGAGGGGATTTTGATCCAAGGGTGGAGATTGAATGGAGAGATCAATGGTGGAGGATAAAAGTGATGTGGAGGGCCTAGATTTGATCTTGGAAGATGGAGGGCTAGGAATAAAAGTAAATCTTTTATTCATTTTTGGGAAAGGGGTGAATTAATGAGGTTGGGTGAGATGGATTATTTGTGAATTAAAAATTCACATGGGGAAGGGTAAAATGAATTAATAATTCATTTTGGGAAGAGTGGATATTAATGAGTTATGACATGTGTAAAGAGTGTAAGAGGTATTTAATGAAGATTATGACAAATGTGTATTAAAAATTGATTTATGTGGCATGGAAATCAATGTTTTTATTCATGGGTTGTGGGGAGAAGTGCTAATGAGGGTTTGACCCAATTAATTAAGGTGATTAACCTGATTAATATGGATAGAATAAATTAGTAGAGGGATTAGTGGGAGAATTAGATTAATTAATTAATGATTTAATTAATTAATCTTAAGGCTAGGATGAGGTAGGCTGGGGTAGGCAATTAAATAATAGCCATTTAATTGTCTAGGGTAGGGATAGGTTAATTAGTAGGCTGGATTAATTAGTTAACATGGTTTTAACTAATTAATTAGATTTAGATAAAATGGGGGAATTGATTTAATAAATTTTGCATATTTATTAAATCAACTGGCTAAGGTTTGGACTATTGAATTAATAAAATTAATTCAATTTTGGGGATAAAATGGTGTGGATTTAGAAAATGAAAGGGGTAATTAATTAAATAAAAATTTAATTAATTGGATAGGAAGGAAATTGGCATGTTTAGGGCTGTCGGGAGTCAGTTTGGTGGTTGAGACATTTTTAGGTGTCTACACAAGCTACAAACAACAAACCTTTACGTACTGATCAGAATCAGGAGGTATTTCAGTGTTACCTTAATTCCTACATCATCAAATCTGACTTATTGATGATAAGCATCTAGCTTCGGGCCCTCCTTCTAGCACCAATTTATGTTGATCATGATGTTAGTCATAAACAAACATAGAATAAAAGTTATACATGAACCTTACTCATCTTGAAAGATATGATGAATTCAAAGAATTCATGATCCCAAGTCTCCATGGATTAGTTCTTAATCAGCTGACGTTACTCAGTGGTTGATGTGTGTTGTTGTTTCCATTTTGGGGCCTTACGTTTGCTCGTCAGTAAGATTTTGTTCCTATGATGCTGCTGCAGAGAAAAGTTATTCTACACAGTATATTATTTTAAATGATGTGTCTATACTCAAATATTTGCATGATATTTATCAATGGTACATGCTTTAACCTCAAATATGCTATGAATTTTCAGTTATCTATGAGATGTCTACATATTTTATAATATTTACTTATGATTGTCAATTATTTTTAATTGTGATGGCGAATGCTCTAAAATTAAAAAAATGTAAAGAAAACTTCAAATTATGATGAATCTTCAGCTATTGATCCACATACACACTTGATACAGTCATGAAAAAGAAGAAATCAAACCATATGTTCACCAGGATGTTCCACAGCTAGTTACAGTTGATGCAAACTTCAAAGGATGAAGTATGAAGACAATATATGCAGACTGATGAGCACTCCAAGGGACGCAGCAAATCAAAGCATATGTCAAGAATTCATACATAGAATACTCATGATTTAGAATTATTTGTAATCAAAATGGTCTTCTCTTTCATTAAGTATGCAAAAGTATGGATGCTTATAATAACTTTGAAATAGGCACTGAATATTTCAGCAAACAAATTTCTATTAAGCTTCGAATGTTTAAAAAAAGGCATCCCTGCACCTTTTATAGAATAAGGTGAGGGAGCGGTTACACATGATCTATGATCAAGATTTATCTATTAAGATCAATGGTGCATATTTCTCTTTTGACTTGGTCAACTTTGTCACGTGGCACAGGTAGCTTATTTTCTCTAAGTACCTGATGTAGATATTTTCCTTGTAGTGCATCTTCATCTACTCCTCAGGTTCTTCTTCTTCATCATCATGATCATCATGATCATCACTTTTCGTGTCTTCATCATCCTGATGACTGTTGCCTTATATATGGACCTGCATGGATGTCTGGATATTTTCATATGCTTCTACTATCTTTTCAACTTCCCTGCCATCTTAAGTTTTGTCTTTTTTTTATGGCATGCTTGTGCACTTGATATTTATCCTTGAGGACTTCCAATTTATTTTTCCTACTGCTGAGTGTTTCATTATAGTTCTCCACCCTGACCTTGATCCTCATGACCTTGTTCATTGCTTCTTCTGTCAGGTGGTTAAGGGGGTCATCAGCCATCAGCTGGAAGTTATTATGCAGAGCTTTTATTGCAAAATTTGCATCTTGATTTTCAATCTTTCCTTCTACCTTCCCCTCTAGGGCCTCTAGGACTGTTGCCTCATAAGCCATCATGTCATGCAGCTTCATACTGATATCCCTTAATTTATTGTTGTACTTCTTCAATATGTCACATTCAAATCTAATATCTTTATAGTAGATATCGATCAACATGGTAGTATTATTATTCAGTACCTAGTGAGTTATTAGGATCTGAGGATTAATCCTCCTTATTTCTCTTAAAGCACTCAAGGCTTTCTCCAATTGGAATGACCTTCTTCCGGTCTTTGTCTGCAACTTATCAACTTTTCTCCTTGAGATGCTCAAAGAATTCCACCTCTGCAAAGAGGCCGTCACTACTTCCTCAGCTCCTGCTAATGCTGATGACATTCATTTTCTCATAATTACAGATTCATGCTTCATAAGGTCCAATTTATTGACCTCCTCTTGAAAAATTACAGTCAATGGGACTGCCTGATCTGATACTGCACTGTCAGGGTTAATTAACCCTTCTATGTATGCATGTAGCTGAGCAATGTGCTCCTTATGCTGCTTACTTTTCTCCTTTTCTCTCTATTATGTCTTTCCCCTCCTGACCTTCTTGGTCTTCATTGGCAAATCCTAAATCCACTATGCTAATCTGAAATTCTTCCAGAGTGATCTTGCCTTTTTCTTTCTCAATGGTGGGGAGTGCTACCTAGGCAGTCCTTCTACTCGTAGCAGGATCTCTTTTGATGGCAGAGGTTAATCTAGCCTTCCTCTTAGGCTTCATGATGGTTTCTGAAAATAATGTTGAAACATCAAACTCATGAATCTCAAAACTAGATTTTGTACTTATCTCTTTCTCGAGCCATTGAGGCACTTAATCTCTGGATCTTTGGTGTTCATCATCATCATCATGTCTACCCTGATCTCCTGCATCTGTCTCAATTCTTGGTGGAGAGGGTGATTTCCTCATTTCTTCCTCATGATGATCTCCATCAGGGTGATCTTGTTCTACTTCCTCTTCCTGAGGAGTCTCTTCTTTCGATGGAGGATCTTGCAGTGCATCTACATGATGATCCTGGAGCTGATCTTGCACTGCATCTTCTTTTGTTTCATCTGCCTTGGTAATCTCCTCATCCTGAGGTGCAGATATATTTGTGGATATCATTCTATTTGTATTAGGTGCTTTAACCTAATTTTGGATCACATTTTGATCTGCACCTATTGCATCTACCTCTTGGGTCCTAAGGTCCCCATGACCAGATGTTTTTGTATCCTTATCTCTGGAGATTTCCTGAGTCCTAGGGGCATCTTCACTTGATATATCTTTGTCATTCCTACCTTTTTGCTGGACTTCCACTATTTTAGGTTCAGCAGGTATTTCATGTTGTTGCTAACCTGAATCTGAAGTGTGGCTTTCCACTTCTTTCAACTTGATTTCTTCAATATTTCCTATTCTATCAGGTGCACTTGCTTGATGTTCAAGACTTGCATCCTCCATGTGTTAGATCAATCACTGCTGGATTGGTTACCTAATCAACCAATTTATCCAGCCCTATCTGTTGGGCTACCTTCTCTAGGCTATTTTCTCTTTCTTGCCTTGCTTGCTTGAACTCTTCTAATATCACCCTCTATGAGGATGGGGTTCCTTGGGGGGTCATGCGAGTACTTGAAGCAAGGGTCTCCATTCGTTGAGAGGCTACATTTTCTACCACCTCATCATCTGATAAGTCCACAGTTTCCTCTAGTGAGAAAGGACCTTCTTGACTTGTTCCAATGGTTTCTTTCACTTGTTCCTCAGCCTTCTCAGTCTTAAACTAAATTATGGTAGGAAGTGGTACATCATGTTGCAACTCTTTTATGAAAACTTCACTAGTTGCTCCCCTTAGCATTATGGGATCATGTCTTATTTCACCCCTCATGTGTGTTCTTGGTTTCTTATGGGTGGATGCCATTAAGGGTGCCTTCCTCTTCCTTGTGAATATCATAGGATAACCATCTAAAACCTCCTTAGTCACTGGCTCCTCCTCAACAATGATATCTTCTCCTTCATGTTGCCTTGAGGATTGGCCCATATCTTATGTTTCTGTGGTCTCCATAGCTGGCCTCAGGATTTTTTTGGTCTTTTGCTTATCCTCTAGAGGTGGTACAGATGAGGCTAATGCCTATCTTGATGCAGATGCACCCTCAGCTAATACATCAATTCTTTCAATTATTACCCCCTTAGGATTTTCATCAGTTTTCTTCTTTCCTCTGGGAAGTCCTTTGCTTTGTTTCTGAGGTGGCAGCCTCTCTCCATTAGAGTTCCTCTTCTCTACCAGAAAGTCATCATATTCTTCATTTGAAATCTCTTTCCTTTTCCTTTTATTATCTATTTTGACTACCACACCTCTCCTTTTCAGTGTATTAGTCTGTTCATTCACCCATGCTTGGGTCAACTGCAGTATCCCACCTGTAAATTGATCCAATGAAATATCCTCAAGCTGAGTCAGGTTAGGGGCTGAAATGGTGTCATTATACACCTTATTTTCTTCATATTCATTTGACAACAACTTGCCATCATCCTTCTTTAATTGTATAGGTACTGGAATACAATCAAATGTCTTGATCTAGTTGAGGGTGAGCCTCTGATATTTTCTCCTTCTAACCTCGGCCTCATCCTCACAGTCTGTCCAGAAATCTGCCAAGTGCTTCTTGTGGATGGGTTGACCTATAATCTTTTGCATCCTTCCATAGGGGTCATAAGATCTAGCCAATGGGAATGGTTGTAAGTTCATCGTGTTCAAACCCGCTATGGCCTTCTTTATATTTTGTGAATCAGGGCATATGTACAACCCTATAGTAACTGGAAATAATACTGGAGGAATCTTATTGTTTTATTTATATGTATCCAGTATTGTTGATACTTGTCTTAGAAACTCCATCAGGATCACCCCAACAGTAGAGTACCTGGGTAACATTAATGGCTGGCCCTCAAAACCTTCTACTCTTATGTATGAAAATGTGGCAAACTGGATAAACCAGGCACCATGTCTGTATATAACCTCTTGAGCTTCCATGCTCAGTCTTTTAGTCCTATCCTCCTCCATCATCCAAACTAGATGCATAGAAAATGCATCATTCACCAATTTGTAATTAGGGAGGTAATTAATTCTTTGCAACTGAGGGTAATGATCCCATATATGGGCATCATTCAAACTACCACCAATCTTTACCACTATGGTAAGTGCATCAAATGTACCTTTATAGGCACATGAATATACAATATATGATGTCATATAAAATGAACAATCCAGGCCTCCCAGGTTCATCAGCTGTTCATCTAGGGCATCACTAATCATCTTAGCCCATAATGGCTTATTATCTGTGTAAATGCACATTATGATAACCCCATACATCCAGTCCTTGAAGCTTCCAGCATTAGGCTAGCCTACCACTCTATTGAGTAAGACAATCATATATTGATATTCTTCATCAAAGTCAAATTTGTACAAATGTACTGGCAGTTTAGTAGCGGCAGGATAAGGACTGTTCTTTACTCTCCATTGATACATCCTTTTTCTTGTAGCCTTCTTGTTGTTTATATACTCAGTTTCCAATTTCTTCAAATCCATGCTGACTACCTTCCTTCCTAGTGGAAGATTGAAAGTAAATGTAATCCCTTTGATGGACAGATCCGCATATACCCTACCATTTTTTCTACTTTCCTCATTTGAGGGTTATAATTCCTGGCACATTCAATTACCAACTCTGGAGTTTCCATAGAACAAGGAAATCTAGCTGCATGCCACATTCTTGACACAAATATGCTATCCAGTAGGGTACTATATTTATCTTCACTCGTCTTGGATGACCATGCTACCATATCTATATTTCCTTGGTGGGTATCTTCGATGACACCAAACTTGAACTGTACTCCTTTTGGCTGAGAAAACGTAGGTTTGATAAATTCTGCATTAGACTTGTTCTTCTTGACATCTGCCATGGCTTCTTGGAACAAAACATGCCTGGTCTTACAACAACATCCACATCTATTCATATACACCATTATATATTCACAGCATCATGCATATTATACTTATTAAGCTCTATTTTACCATGATATGCATACTTACATTTCAACCTACTGGAAAGACATCCTACCTGACGTGTAGAAAATGACAATGGGAGGGTTTTTTAATTACTTACCTAATTACACTTATCTCCCAAATTATGCTGCTGATTACAAAAAATGAGTTTCGACACTAGTGATAATCATGTGTTCTATTCTGCTATAAGTTGTATACATCTGCAGGTAGCTCGTACGAGGGCTTGAATGTTCTACGCTCTGTAAATCTCATTTCTTCACAATGTGTATGCAAAATGATGCTAGAAATTTACTTTTAATCTTATTATTAGGGCAAATTAGGACAGATCAGGATTCAATTGATCATAACCATTGATCTTTTGTCATAAATCTACGGGTATTGCCAGGTGTTTAGATCGTGTTTACAATCAGCGGGAATCCACCTACTGCATTTATGGCATTAAATGTTATGCGGCAAGATGAGGGGGTGATCTTTGAAAGATCAGGTGATATTTGGAATATCAGGGTGATATTCGAAATATGACCCCCTATGTGTAATATCAGGTGATGTTTGAATATGACCCCATAGGATGAATGTGACTGTTGATGACTGTTTTGATGCAATCATAACAATAAGTTAAAATTCACATAAAATGAACTGAAACTATACTTGAAAGACAAGAAGGAATCATTTGGTGATTCAACTAATCCCAAGTCTACAATGGTTCGGTTGGTCAAGTTCAGTTGGTCAATGTGAAGCTGTAATGTTCAAGGGGCCTTACGTAGTTTAGGTTTGTTTTGTGGTTTACTGGACTAAGAATATGCAAAGAGGTCATAGATTTCAACAAGTATTCTGTTCATTTGCATACAAGTGATACCGGGCTGCAAGTTTCAGAGGGTTTTCTTAGATTTTTTGCAGCTTTCTTCTTTATCTATTTATGAAAATTGTCTACTTATAGCTCTGTTATGCATGCTTCTTCAAATTTGAGACAATTTCCTTTAGATTTCTACGTTTTCAGCTAAATATTTCAGATGGGTTGGGAAAAGTTAGAAAGATCTAATCTATACCTCACTTAATCTACAGAAGGATCTAAGTGTTTCTGTTATGCACTATGTAAATACCACAGTAGTTTGATCAAATCCACAGTAAAAACCCTAAATGTAAGTTCTGAGCATTTTCACAAACATACATTTAAAATTGCAAGCTCTCAAAGAAGATATTTCAAAACACAAAGAAGAGCAGGAGAACACTCAGAAGATAGATGCAGAACTCCAGATTCTATTGTATTAGAAACGAATAGCCATACATGATTTACAATGTAAGAATGACTCTTAGTTTCATTGATCATACTACAGAGAACTTACAAGCTTTACAGATACAATAAGGCAGCCAGACATTCCACGCGCACCTTACTGCAGACAAACAGGCGACCTCCTTCTTCTACTCTAAACTATGCCCAGAAAGACTCTACAATTCTGGCAAAATCCTAAAATCCCTGTGTGTAGCCCCTGTTGTAAAGTATTACAGTGTAGAGAGGCACAATATAAAGACATTCTGATTGTCCTCACTACAGCAAAAAACCTAACTGAACCCCTGGTTCAAACCCCTAGTTACAGCAATAAATGCAGGTTAACCAGTTCTCAAAAATATCTCAGAGCAGTGGTCAAATTTGGGCGAAATATTGCCCCTTCTAAGAAGTTCTGGCAGCTGGGTAATAACTTCTGTTTGTCTTTTGTGATAATACCCTCAGCTGCAACCTTTCTCCTCACTTGAATGGCTTTGACTTTTCACATTTCATCCTTATCTTCTTGCTCCTGAGATCAGATCTTCTGCCTCCATGAGGTCGTTGTGTTGACCTTCCAGCTGCTTCCTCAATTGCAAGCCTGCAAGACAAGACAAGCAATAAGTTTCACATTTATCACAAAAAACAGCATGAAATTAAAATAAGCATTTAAATCCAGGTGACAGCGCAAGATTGAGAAAATCGGATCAGAATGCACTCAAAAACGCGTCCAAAATGCACTCAGACTGCCCAAACTTCATCGGGTCAACCATCGCTGACCGAAAAAATGCCAGAGGCGCCAAAAAAAACACTTTAAAACTCCACTGCTTCATTTCCCGCCCATCGGCATGACCATTGCCGTCGGTGCGTCAAAAAAACATGTTGGCCGACATACTCCATCATCATGATATTCCGCTTCTGCATATTGGGAAAAAAAAAGAACAACATCATCATCATCATGATGAAGGATAATAGGAGGATATGAAGATAATCCTGCCGTTGAGGAAAGAAAGATGATGGTGACGTCATCATGATATTCGGGCTTCATTGAAATGCTAAGGATGACGTCACCGTCATACCCGGTTAAGATCAGGGGGATAATTATGATATCGGGTTACCTAAGGAGCATGATCAGGATGATGAAGTGAATATGACTCCTTCGTGGCCAAGGTAACCCTCTTGAAAGATCAGGATGATGATCATCATCATATTTGCTTTTGTCGAACATAGAATAAGACATCATCATCATATTTCACGAACCAGATCGTGTTTTGGAAAATATCCTGTTGAAAGAAAAAATAATGATGATGATCATCAGGATATTAGCTTCTTCATTTATCAGATCGGGATGACGTCATCATCATGTTCGGGTCCTTTGTTAAACTTAAAACATGACGTCATCATGATATTTCGCCAACCGGATCATGTTTGGGAAAAAATCCTGCCGAAGGGAAAATGTGATGATGATGATCATCAGGATACTTGCAAAAGGTTGTATTTCATCGGCAGGAGGACTTCACGAAATATCAGGTGGACAAACAAGATCATGATGATCTTGACAACAGGATAAAAAAATATAATGATGACCCTCCTCATCGAATTATCATGATGACGTCATCATGATATTTCGTCTTCGAAGCACAAGGATGAGTTGAGGTCATCATGATATTTGCGCCAGGGTGATATTGTAAAATATGATGATGCTGTTGAGAAATGCAATATCGACCTCTTTCGAATAGATAGGGTGATCATGCTGATATTACAAAAAGGGCGATCAGGAGGATAAGAACATGATGATCGTCTTTATCGAATTATGATGATGATGCCCTCATCACTTAGCGAATTTTAGCGAATGACCCTCGTGAAAGATCAGGATGATGATCATGATGTTGCAAAAGGAGACCAGGAGGATATGAAGTTGTCATCATCATATTTCGAACTTTAGCAAATATCATGATGATGACGCTCCGATAGGTTTATAGCATGCGCATGTAAATATGCCGATGATGATTTTTCTAAGTCAGGGTGATCTTACATTATCATCCTGATATTATAATTTTAGGCGATGTAAAGATATCATGATGATGATCGCGATACAAAGACCGCTCGACGGGGGGAACTTACCTTGACTTAAAGCCGATGTCATCATGATATTTGAACCTCAGGATATTGTCGGGGGGGTGCGTTTCAAATATGATGATGATGTCCTCATACAGCAAAACCAAGTTTATAAAATATGACGCTCCTAAGAAAATCATGATGCTGATGATGCGCCTGAGGCCATTTGACGGGTAAAGGGAACTACCACCTAAAATTGACGTCCGGATATTGCGACTGCATGATTTTTAGCGGGTGATAGACCAAGATCATGATGATCCTGTCAACATGACTTAGGATATAAAAATATGATGATCCTCTTGCGAATATCAGGTTTGACCAAGACTTTGACCGTGCATAACTTCCACATATGGACGAATTTTCAAGTGAAGTAAAAGGCAAACCTGCATGGAATTTCAAGCTCTTTTAAAATATGAGGTCACAGAAACAAAATATGAACTTTGACAAACAGACCTCATGATGATGACCTACCTTATCATATATCATGATGATGATGCACCTGACCTTCATTTTTACCAGACCGCCAGGAAGCAGAAAAAACACAAGCAGAAGCAAAAAGCAAGACATCAGCAGGGGTCCCCATTTTGCTAAGGAGCATAATGGGGCGTGTTGTGAACATCACAACAACTAGCAACCAAAACAAAACAATTAAATTCAGAGTGTTCAAGGAAACTAGGTGAAATGAACTCATAACTTCCAACTATCTTTCCTGCAAATTACTATTCAGCTTGAGACTCAAAGTGTTCAATAAAGATGCATGAATTTCCATTTTCAGTTTAGTTGTGTGCATGTGATTAATTATCCTCATCTTGAAGATCGGTTGAACAAACCAGTGACTGACATTAGCCTACGTAGGTGAGGATATTCCCTCATAGCCGACCGGATAGAGCCTTGCTGCCAGCGAGCGTCTATAGCCCCGGCAAGGTTATCGTTACAATTGTCCTAAGTAGAGCCCCACTGCCAGCGAGCGTCCATAGCCCCGATAGAGTTACTTAGATGGCTTAATTAGGATTTTCAGTATAATCCGCTTTATTCATTTATTTATTTATTTATTTGTTTTCTAATTTTGAAAGATTTCATAAGATATAGCAATTTGTAACTTCATGATGCAAGGAGTGGGCACTTGCTGAAATTAAGCTGAGAATTGTAATGGTAGCAAGGGTGACCTCTGATTTTTCACCTAATATCTACACTGGTAGGTTCAACAAACCCAAGGATTTTAGGTGTGTCATCGTGAGAAACCTGCTTCGAATTCTCAATCACATTTATTGAATACGAAACTTCAGAAGATGAACAACTCTCTACATTCATGACAGTGACAAGTTATGTGTAAATTGCAAATGGTTAACCTGAATATCCTAAATTATATACTGTTTTGAATGGTTGCTAGTTTTGCTCCTTAATACTCTACAGTAAAATAAAGATCCCTGCTGAGGAGACAACAAACAAACCAAACAAACAGGCTGTACAAACAACACAGCAACAACAAAAACTGTACAAACAGAAAGAAACAAAAAGCAAAAACAAACAGAAAGGAACTATACAAACAACCAACCCAAAAAGAAAACAGCAAAAGCAGAACTGTATATTATCTACAGCATTTTACATTAAGAAATAAAGGACTGCCTCATCCTGACCTTCAAGCTTGGAAGTAGTGTTTCAAATGCTGGCCATTAACTGGTAATGGCACATCTTCTCCAATCAAGGTCTTAAGTCTAAAGGTGTTATCTCCTATTATTTCTGAGACTTGTAATGGACCCAGCCATAATTTATCGAATTTTCCATGGCTTCCTTTCTTTTCATGTGCTTTGTCCCAGCACAACACTAAGTCTGATATCCTAAATGTCTTGACTCTTGCCCTTTTGTCAAACCACCTCTTAACAACCGCTTGGTGTTTGGCAAACTTCTCGAGGGCTTGACCTCTTTTCTCCTCTAGTTGTAACATTTGCACTATTCTGGCTTCCCTATGGTTATCAAAGCCTAGATATTCATTGGCAAACTTCCAGGTTGGTATTCTCAGATTAACCGGAAGTATGGGATCAGTCCCATAAACTAAGTGATAAGGTGTGCTACCTAAAGCTGTTTTGAACTTGGTCCTGTCTACCCATAGTGCATATCTTGATAGGGTATTCCACTCTCTAGGACTTTTGGCAATTAACCTCTTGATGATGTCTAATAAAATTTTGTTTGTTGATTTAGCCAGTCCATTACCTTGAGGGTAATAATTTGAAGAAAACCTTAGAATGATCTCATATTCAAATGCCCATTTAGAAAATTTTAAAGAAGAGAAAGCAGGGCCGTTATCACATACCAATGAATAGGGTGTTCCAAACCTGGTGATAATGTTTTCTTCAAGGAACTTGATAACTACCTCAGTTGTGGAAAACTTGCAGCAGGTGGCCTCAGTCCACCTTGTACAATAGTCTGTTACAGTCAATATAAATTTGTGTCCTGCAGAAGATGGGGGATTGATGACTCTGATAAAATCCAAGCCCCATTGTGCAAACGGTCTGGACTTGATCACAGGCTGCAGTGGATTGGCCAGATTTCTTCCTTTGTCTGCTGCAGTCTGACAGGTGTGGCATCTTCTGATGTGACTCTTAGTATCTTTGAATATAGTGGGCCAATAATAGCCTGCTCTCAGTATTTTGTGTGCTGTAGCTAAATGGGAACCATGGCCGATTCCGTATTTGTCATGTAGTTCTGTCAACACTCTATCAGCTTCAGTTCTGTTTATGCATCTCAAATAAATTCCATCATGGTTCTTCCTGAATAGAAGACCTCCTTGCACCATATAATGCTGTGCCTTAATCTTCAAAGCTCTCCTCTGAGAAGCCTTCATCTTGCTTGGGTACTTTCCAGCTATCAGGAAGGTGCTTAAATCATCGTACCAGCCTGATGCGTCTTGGGAATTCAATACATATTGCTGTTTTATCAGATTTGGATCCATGTTTGCTATTGTTTGCACCAGCGCCTGCCCTCTAACCAGCTTTGTGGGAATGATCTCCATGTCAAATTCTTGCAGCATGGTGATCCATTTGGCTCTTTTTTCTCCAGGCTCGTTTTGCATCAGCAACATTTTTACTGCTGCGTCTGGTACTATGGCTTTAATCTGGCTGCGCAGAATGTAGTGTCTGAATTTTTTCACAGCCTTCACTAATGCGAATGCCTGTCTTTCAATATCTAGATACTTCAGCTGTGCATCCTTCAGAGGTGCACTCATAAATGTTATGGGCCTCTCTTCATTATTTTCACCCTTCTGTGTCAAGGCAGCAGCGACAGAATGAGAAGATGCAAAGGAGTAGATGTAAAATGGGCATGTGTAGTCTGGACTTGCCAATACAGGGGCATTAGAAATTGCCTCCTTGATATCTTCAAATGCGGCTTTGGCCACTGGCGTCCATTCCATTTGTGCATCTTTCTTTAACATGGCATTCAACGGCTGCACAATCTCTGCAAAACCTGTTATAAACTTCCGAACAAAGTTAATTTTACCAAAAAATGATTTCAATTCTTTCCTACTATTTGGTATTTGCAAATTTTTTATGGATTCTATTCTATCCGGATCAATTGAAATTCCATTTTCAGAAATGACATGGCCTAATAATTTACCTTCAGTTACGCCAAATATACATTTCTTAGGATTAAGGGAAATCCCATACCTTTCACATCGCTGGAGTACTTTTCTGAGGTCCTCAGCGTGGGTGGATGCATCCTTGGAATACACAGTCAAATCATCCATATACACAACAATGCATTTACCTGATAATCCACGGAATGCAATGTCCATGGCCCTCTGAAAAGTGGCACCTGCATTAATCAGACCAAAAGGCATTCTTCTATACGCATAATTTCCCCATTTGCAAGTGAAGGTGGTTTTTAGTCTATCCTCTCTGTCAATTAAAACCTGGTTATAACCTGAAAAACCATCTAAAAAAGACATCATCTTTGCGCCATTTACTGCTTGCAGTACTTCGTCTATTGGGGGCAAAGGATAATTATCTTTTTCAGATGCCTTGTTTAAATTTCTAAAGTCTACGCACAACCTGATGTCTCCGTTTTTCTTCCTCACTGGTACTAAGTTAGCTACCCAGACAGAATGTCTGACTGGAAAAATTATTCCAGCAGACAGTAGTTTTTTAACTTCCTCAAAGATTAAAGGCTCTAGAATGGCGTTTACAGGCCTCTGTTTCTGCCTAAATGGTTTGACTTCTTTTCTTAAAGGTATGACGTGAGTTATGATGGACTCATCAAATGTTTTCAAGTCTTCATAAGTCCATGCTATGACATGTTTATATTCTTTCAGAACATCCAGAACCTCTTTTCTGATTTTCTCAGAGCAAGCCTTCCCAATTAGTACATTTTGTGGATTTAGCTCAGTCCCTAAGTTATGTAAATCACACTTACCCCCTTCTGTTTTGGGTAAGTCTTTCTGTCTTATTATCCCGTCGAAGTCAAAGATGTGTTCTAATTCAATTACTCCTTTTGGCAAGAAGTTGCTCTTTAAGTTGATCATATCTTCTTCGTCCCATGTTACTTCAGGCCTTTCTTGTTCATCAATAATTTGGGCCTCAAATGCCTCATTACAAGTCAGAAAATCAATAATTTGCTGATCCTCTCCAAATACCTGAAAGTGTGTAATGTTGTCTGGTATACTGGGCACGTTAACTAGCTCAACAACAAATCGTCTTAATCCTGACAGTGTCAATGGTTCTAATGTACTAGCAGCAACTGCTAACGCATCTGGCCTGTTGTTTAGCTCTCTAGGAATGTGCTCTATGTTAACAGCATCAAACGAATCCATTAAATTCCATACTCTATGTCTGTAACTAATCATCTTCTTATAATTGCAGGCATATAGTTTCCTCACTTGTCTGACTACTAATTCAGAGTCTGAAAATACTCTGATGGCTTTTACCCCTTTCTTGATGGCCATGACAAGTCCTAAAATTAGGGCCTCATATTCAGCAATATTGTTAGTGCAGGAAAATTGTAATCTATATGCTGCCAAATGAGATTTACCTTGAGGATCTATGAGTTCAATACCTGCACCTGCACCCTGTTTTGATTTGGACCCATCATATTTTAACGTCCACATGCCATCCTTACTTTTTTGATCTTTTACCTTGGCATACTTTGTCTCTTTTATTGCCTGTGGGGTGTTGTCTTGTTTATTCATGGGTTTTTCCGTTTGGTTATCTTGCATATGTGTGTTTGTAGTTTGCAGCTCAGAAAGATGACTACCCTTGTCCTGTATTTCTTTTCCTAAATCTGGGGTCAGGGCATCTATATTATCCTGAACATATCTCTGTGCTGGATCAGGATTCTCATTTTTCTCTTGTGACTCTATCCTCCCTATGCACTTTCTGTATTCATATTCAATGATGTCTTTGCATATTTCACAATTCTCCTCAGAGTGTTGCCTACCATGGACTCTACACCTATTTTTATATAACTTACATTGGACTGGGAGATTGTGTGTAACGCACTCTTCCACCTCTTGTCTAATGGCATGACCAAATTTGTCTATTGCATTGTTTTCCTCATCTGAAGAATTTCCTTCAGACTTAATGAATAGTGCCGTTCTATTGCTGATACACTTCTTTCTAATGTTTAACATCATGATCTCTTCAATCTGCATCCCATTGTTGGTAATTCTGTAGACACCTGGTTCAACAGCAGCATATAATATTTCATTAGTTCGATTATACTCTGTTATCATATGTCTCATTCTGGGCTCTGCCTCTATTCTGATCTGGTTTGGGATACCTCTCCACGGTAACCACATGTGTGAAAAGTCAGTAGCCATATATCCGTTTAATGTCTTGGACCAATCCCTACTTAGCAACATTCCATAATTTACGGGTATATTCACTACTTGAATGTCAATAATTTGGCTTATCCTAGGGTCTGAAGCTAATTGCACTTGTATGTTCATGAGTTCTCCTATCACGCTAACCTCGGTCTTATCTAATTGCGTGACAACCTTGGCATATTTGGTGGGAGTCAGCCCGAGAGTTTTACATATTCCTAAGGGCATTACATTGGCTGAAGCACCAGAATCTACCATGCAATTGTGTATATTCTTCCCACACAACCTAACAGTTAACAAGAAAGGTTGAGTATCCCTCTTATCCGTATGTATTACCACATTTGTATTGGAAGGCTGCTCAACTTTCTTACCTTTCTCCTTAGGTGGTGAATCACTACTAGGAACAGTTATATCAGCATACACCATGTTTGTCATGGATGTATCTAGGGATTTTAAAAAAGCATTTCTGATCCCTGGGGTCTTCAATAATTCATTTAGAGGTATGCTGACCTTCATTTTCTTTATTTCCTCTGATAAGTAATTCATTAGTCTTGTTGTCTCTATTGTTTCTGTCTTACTTGTTTGATCCTTTTGCACTGCTGTTCCGTTATTTGTGTGCTGACTAGCTTTAAGTATGGCAGGATTGTTGCTAGCATTCTGATCTGGGGGTGTATTGATGTTATTCGGGGGAGTGGAAGTGGTGAAAGGTCCTCCCGGCCTAGGGTTGTTCCTCAAGTTGTAGGTGTGGCTTTTATTTGTCTGTTGAAAGGCCTGCACCTCCTCTGTTTCATTTAATATCTCATTTTCAGATTCAAAAGGAAACTGAGAAGCATTTAACACAAAGGCTGATTCAGGATAAAGACTTTCACAACAGTATGGTTCATCCTCTAGAAATTCATCCTCTTTCTCTTCTGCAGTTGCGAAGGTAATCGTTTCTAAGACTAATGCTGTGTCATATTCTGAGGGTACTACCTCATTACCCTTAGGAATGAGAAATTCAGAGGTAGGAGGCTGTACGTCTACGTTAAAAATAATAGCTGCCAAGTGGAGCTGTGGACAGTCGTGCTCAGCATGGGTATTGGTATTGTGAAATCTGCACCAATTTTTGGGTGCTGTATTGGCCATTTGTATGTTAGTTATTTGTTTTGCCCCATGATTATCTGTATTCTCAAAAGGAGAAGCCAGAGTACCATTGTTGGGCCCAGTGTTCCATGTCTTGGGTGGCCTAGGTTGATTCTGATTTTTGTTATTATTGCCCCAGGTCCTATTATCTATCACTGGCCCCCTATTTTGCATTGGTTGCCCCTGACTGGGGCCTTGATGCTGATTGTAGTTTTGGTTCTGATTGTACTGCTGATTTTGGTTGAGACTATAATTCTGATTTTGGCCTTGATTGTGATTTTGATGTGGATTGTAGTTTTGGTTGCTTCTTCCATAGAGATTCTCATTTCTTAGCTGTGTCACTTCGGTTGTTAATCTCTTCAAATGTGCAGCTTCCCTATCCTCTTGTGCTTTTGCCACAGTTACATCCCTAGGAAGTTGGAAGAAAGGCTGACCATTATTTTGACTGTTATTGGAAGTACTAGCCGTGTAAGGAGTTATAGCTTGGATTGGAGTAGGATTATACACAGGTGTGTAAGAAGGAACCGGATTTATTAGTGGAGCATGCTGCACAGGGACTCCATTCCATGGGTGTGCCTGATTCTGCACCCCAAAGTTTCCTCCAAATGGACTGTAAGTTGTATGTCTCATTTCTTGGTTCACTGAGGCTGCCTCTTTATAGGCTTTGGATATTGAATCTATGTCAGGTTTTCTTTTGACAAACATGACAGTTAAAGGATCCAAAGCAGCATAGTACATAGCCAACAAGGGAGCATCATCTATGGTATAAGGGGCAACTAGCTTAGAATAGGCCTTTTGAAATCTGTCATTGAAATTATCAATTAGCTCTCCCTCACCTCGTTTTATAGCAGCCAACTTATGATACAAAGCACAAGGGTCAATGGGTCCTCTAAATCTTGACAGAAATGCTTCTTCCATAAGTGCCCAGGAAGAAATGTAACCATTGGGTAAGTTTACGTACCAGCTAGAGGCCTGCTCATTAAAGGTGTAAGGAAACAACCTACACACAACATCCTCGTGCTCTAACATAGCCCTAAAACATGCTTCCTTAAATATTCAAATATGATCTTCTGGGTCTTGATGCAACTAGTATTTGGGACATATCTTTTCTGGATTTTTTGGCATGTCATGATAATCATTGAAGAATATGGGAGAATTGACATCGAAATAAGCCATTGCAGGTGTTTGAGCTTGACTTGAACTTGCAGAAATACCTGGATTGATTGGTGGATTAGGATTTAGAGGAGGATTGAGACCTCCAGGAGTGCCTGATCCAAGATTTAAAGATCTGAATAGTGATCTATCAGGACTTACAATACTACGGATGTTAAAAGGTGACCCAGGAGGCGTTCCAGATGAACTTCCTGCTTGCGATATCTTTGGATTCCAAATTAAAGGGCTTTTACTTCGCCTTGTATCAGGTAGTTGCACAAAGATATCTCCTGAACTGGACCTAGACCTAGTCACTCTGTTACTATCGTTAGCCAGTTTGAAATGAAACCTAACTCAGGAAGGCCCTCCTTCTAGCGCCAGAAAACTGTTGATGACTGTTTTGATGCAATCATAACAATAAGTTAAAATTCACATAAAATGAACTGAAACTATACTTGAAAGACAAGAAGGAATCATTTGGTGATTCAACTAATCCCAAGTCTACAATGGTTCGGTTGGTCAAGTTCAGTTGGTCAATGTGAAGCTGTAATGTTTAAGGGGCCTTACGTAGTTTAGGTTTGTTTTGTGGTTTACTGGACTAAGAATATGCAAAGAGGTCATAGATTTCAACAAGTATTCTGTTCATTTGCATACAAGTGATATCGGGCTGCAAGTTTCAGAGGGTTTTCTTGGATTTTTTGCAGCTTTCTTCTTTATCTATTTATGAAAACTGTCTACTTATAGCTCTGTTATGCATGCTTCTTCAAATTTGAGACAATTTCCTTTAGATTTCTACGTTTTCAGCTAAATATTTCAGATGGGTTGGGAAAAGTTAGAAAGATCTAATCTATACCTCACTTAATCTACAGAAGGATCTAAGTGTTTCTGTTATGCACTATGTAAATACCACAGTAGTTTGATCAAATCCACAGTAAAAACCCTAAATGTAAGTTCTGAGCATTTTCACAAACATACATTTAAAATTGCAAGCTCTCAAAGAAGATATTTCAAAACACAAAGAAGAGCAGGAGAACACTCAGAAGATAGATGTAGAACTCCAGATTCTATTGTATTAGAAACGAATAGCCATACATGATTTACAATGTAAGAATGACTCTTAGTTTCATTGATCATACTACAGAGAACTTACAAGCTTTACAGATACAGTAAGGCAGCCAGACATTCCACGCGCACCTTACTGCAGACAAACAGGCGACCTCCTTCTTCTACTCTAAACTATGCCCAGAAAGACTCTACAATTCTGGCAAAATCCTAAAATCCCTGTGTGTAGCCCCTGTTGTAAAGTATTACAGTGTAGAGAGGCACAATATAAAGACATTCTGATTGTCCTCACTACAGCAAAAAACCTAACTGAACCCCTGGTTCAAACCCCTAGTTACAGCAATAAATGCAGGTTAACCAGTTCTCAAAAATATCTCACAGCAGTGGTCAAATCTGGGCGAAATATTGCCCCTTCTGAGAAGTTCCGGCAGCTGGGTAATAACTTCTGTTTGTCTTTTGTGATAATACCCTCAGCTGCAACCTTTCTCCTCACTTGAATGGCTTTGACTTTTCACATTTCATCCTTATCTTCTTGCTCCTGAGATCAGATCTTCTGCCTCCATGAGGTCGCTGTGTTGACCTTCCAGCTGCTTCCTCAACTGCAAGCCTGCAAGACAAGACAAGCAATAAGTTTCACATTTATCACAAAAAACAGCATGAAATTAAAATAAGCGTTTAAATCCAGGTGACAGCGCAAGATTGAGAAAATCGGATCAGAATGCACTCAAAAACGCATCCAAAATGCGCTCAGACTGCCCAAACTTCATCGGGTCAACCATCGCTGACCGAAAAAATGCCAGAGGCGCCAAAAAAACACTTTAAAACTCCACCGCTTCATTTCCTGCCCATCGGCATGACCATCGCCGTCGGTGCGTCAAAAAAACATGTTGGCCGACATACTCCATCATCATGATATTCCGCTTCTACATATTGGGAAAAAAAAGAACAACATCATCATCATCATCATGAAGGATAATAGGAGGATATGAAGATAATCCTGCCGTTGAGGAAAGAAAGATGATGGTGACGTCATCATGATATTCGGGCTTCATTGAAATGCTAAGGATGACGTCACCGTCATACTCGGTTAAGATCAGGGGGATAATTATGATATCGGGTTACCTAAGGAGCATGATCAGGATGATGAAGTGAATATGACCCCTTCGCGGCCAAGGTAACCCTCTTGAAAGATCAGGATGATGATGATCATCATCATATTTGCTTTTGTCGAACATAGAATAAGACATCATCATCATATTTCGTGAACCAGATCGTGTTTTGGAAAATATCCTGTTGAAAGAAAAAATGATGATGATGATCATCAGGATATTAGCTTCTTCGTTTATCAGATCGGGATGATGTCATCACCATGTTCGGGTCCTTTGTTAAACTTAAAACATGACGTCATCATGATATTTTGCCAACCGGATCATGTTTGGGAAAAAATCCTGCCGAAGGGAAAATGTGATGATGATGATCATCAGGATACTTGCAAAAGGTTGTATTTCATCGGCAGGAGGACTTCACGAAATATCAGGTGGACAAACAAGATCATGATGATCTTGAGAACAGGATAAAAAAATATAATGATGACCCTCCTCATCGAATTATCATGATGACATCATCATGATATTTCGTCTTCGAAGCACAAGGATGAGTTGAGGTCATCATGATATTTGCGCCAGGGTGATATTGTAAAATATGATGATGCTGTTGAGAAATGCAATATCGACCTCTTCCGAATAGATAGGGTGATCATGCTGATATTACAAAAAGGGCGATCAGGAGGATAAGAACATGATGATCGTCTTTATTGAATTATGATGATGATGCCCTCATCACTTAGCGAATTTCAGCGAATGACCCTCGTGAAAGATCAGGATGATGATCATGATGTTACAAAAGGAGACCAGGAGGATATGAAGTTGTCATCATCATATTTCGAACTTCAGCAAATATCATGATGATGACGCTCCGATAGGTTTATAGCATGTGCATGTAAATATGCCGATGATGATTTTTCTAAGTCAGGGTGATCTTACATTATCATCCTGATATTATAATTTTAGGCGATGTAAAGATATCATGATGATGATCGCGATACAAAGACCGCTCGACGGGGGGAACTTACCTTGACTTAAAGCCGATGTCATCATGATATTTGAACCTCAGGATAGTGTCGGGGGGGTGCGTTTCAAATATGATGATGATGTCCTCATACAGCAAAACCAAGTTTATAAAATATGACGCTCCTAAGAAAATCATGATGCTGATGATGCGTCTGAGGCCATTTGACAGGTAAAGGGAACTACCACCTAAAATTGACGTCCGGATATTGCGACTGCATGATTTTTAGCGGGTGATAGACCAAGATCATGATGATCCTGTCAACATGACTTAGGATATAAAAATATGATGATCCTCCTGCGAATATCAGGTTTGACCAAGACTTTGACCGTGCATAACTTCCACATATGGACGAATTTTCAAGTGAAGTAAAAGGCAAACCTGCATGGAATTTCAAGCTCTTTTAAAATATGAGGTCACAAAAACAAAATATGAACTTTGACAAACAGACCTCATGATGATGACCTACCTTATCATATATCATGATGATGATGCACCTGACCTTCATTTTTACCAGACCGCCAGGAAGCAAAAAAAACACAAGCAGAAGCAAAAAGCAAGACATCAGCAGGGGTCCCCATTTTGCTAAGGAGCATAATGGGGCATGTTGTGAACATCACAACAGTGACCCCCTTCCGAAAGATCAGGATGACGCCACCATCATATCGTGCAAAAAGGGTGATCGCTGGAAATATACCTCTGCGAGGTAAAAAGGAGGATGACATCACCGTTAGGGTGATTTTCTTTGTTCATCGGGATTGGATGATGTCATCAACATATTGATTCTAGGGTGATATTTTGTGACAGGGTGATATTTGAAATATCAGGCGATATTTGGAATATCGAGTCATGTTTGAAATATGACCCCGCAAAATATATGACACTATTTGACAGGTAAATATCACTATCATGTAAAATTGACATCCGGATCTCTAGACAAAATGATTATCGGGTGATAAAAATTAGATCAGGGTGATCTTTCATAAGATGATGGGTATTTGTAATATGACCCCCCTTCAGAATATCAGGTTTGACCAGGACTTTGACTCACCATAACTTTTGTTCCCTAAAGAATATCAGGGTGATCCAAAAAGCAAACCTGCATGAAATTTTGTGCTCTTTCCAACCATGAAGTTATTGACATGTAATATTAACTTTGAAAAAAGTGACATCATGATGACTTACCCAACCCCCTTTATACAAGATCACCTGCATGACTTACTTTTACCAGACTGCCGAGAAGCAGGAAAACACAAGCCAAGCAAAAAGGTTGGGTCCTTGTTTTGTCAAGTCAAAATGGGGCGTGTTGTGTAACCACACAACAGTAACCCCTACCCATTTTGAAATATGTTAAATAAGGGCCAAATGGGTATTTGAATCAGGTTTGAGTTTTTGGAGATCAGTTCTAGGTCAAAAGTTATGGCCAAGAAAACCCTATTTGGCGCTCCATTTCAAAACCTAGGGAAGAGTAGAACAGTCACCTTTTGAGGCATATGTCCAAAAATAACCTATGTTGCATGTGAGATATGTTGTGTAAGAGTGAAAATGGTATTCAAATCAATTTTTAGATCATGGGTTTGAGTTGTATTCTAAAAAGCAGGTACAATCCTTTTTCAAGGCACATGTTCCAAAGCAAGGTACCTTGCATGTCAGATATGTTATAGAGGGCCCAAATGGGTATTTGAAAAGCTAAAGAGTTCATTGAATTGTTTGGTAAGTCTGAGAGTTATGCCCTCAAAACCTCATTTCAAGGGCTATAAGGAAATTAGTCAAGTTGTGAAGGAACGTTGGGTAGGACAGACAACTGGCTCAATTGTTGAGTTTGGTGAGCATCCCTAGGTCAAATAAACATGTGTCATGTCCTCCTAAAGTGTTGATAGTCACTACTCTCATAAAAGCATAGTGGAAGTTTGTGAGATAAGTCATTTGTTTGAAGTGTGTTAGTTTAGGTGAATCTAGCATGGCGCAAGAGCACCTAATGGACTTTATGCCTCCATGAGGCCATTTTGTAAATATTTGATTTATATTGTGTTTTGAATATTTTTTCATGTAATAAGGTCTATTAAAGACCATTCTTTATGTTTTAGAGGTCACTTGTAGTGGAGTTTTCAGATTTGGTTAAGTTTAGTCTTTCTATGTTGAGTAGTGTTAGTGGTTTCGCTATTTTTAGCCTCTTCTTTTTGCATGTAAAAGAGAGTGGAGTGATGGAACAATGAAGATGGATGTAAAGATATTATTTATGCCTTGATATTTCATACAAGAGGTAGAGATGAAGGAGAGATGAAATTTAGAGAAGAGAAATGAAATAAAAGTTTAGTTTTCTACATTTTTTACTATTTTTTCACTATTCCTGGGGTTGGTACGACCTTGTATGGACTCTAAATGGAATGAAATTGGATTTGTTGGAAATATCTCAAAGTCTTCTTTCTTTTTACATTGGTTGCATCAATTTTTATTATGTTTTATGAAAGTTATGATGAATTTAGTGATTGACACTTCTAGTTTTTTCACTGTAATAGTCATCTTGTTTGGAATGGTACAAATTGTACATATCAAGTATAGGTCTAAAACCAATGGGACAAGAAGGAGATATGAGTCTAGTTTAATATTCATTTAGTTTGGGCAATTTCCATTAAGAATTGAGTGAGTTATGCCATTTTGGGTGAGGGGAGGTCTACGATCTACTAGGGTCTCCATCTCTGTAATGGTCCATTTTTTAAGCATACTTTCAAATGTAACCCCTACCTATTTTGAGGTATGTTAAATAAGGGCCAAATGGCTATTTGAATCAGGTTTGAGTTTTCAGAGATCAGTTCTAGGTCAAATGTTGTGGCCAAGAAAACCCTATTTGGTGCTCCATTTCAAAACTTAGGGAAGAGTAGAATAGTCACCTTTTGAGGCATATGTCCAAAAACAACCTATGTTGCATGTGAGATATGTTGTGTAAGAGAGAAAATAGTATCCAAATTAGTTTTTAGATCATGGGTTTGAGTTGTATTATGAAAATTATGTCGAATTTACCTTATTTGCTGCTGTCATCAAAGCATAGTGGAAGTTTGTGAGATAAATCATTTGTTTGATGTGTGTTAGTTTGGGTGAATCCAGGATCCTCTCTGCATCACTAGGATTCTTTGGGATCTCATAGTTTTTAATTTCTTTGAATAGGTCACTATAACGATGGAGATCTCCCTTGGCAGGTTTAAAGAACTGGTTGAAACAGGCACAATGTTCTACAAAGAGGATATCAAAGAAACAAATTTTTGTGCAAGAAGCCCCAATAAATTTGTTGAGAGGCTCTTCAATTCATATACATACTTCCAAAATATATATAGTAAACTAAAAGAATTAGAGAAAGTAGAATGTAAACTTTATAAACAGTTGGAGATGTTAGAACAAAACTACAGTCTCAACACTGAATAGCTCAGAATCTCACCCAAGATTGGAGCTATTCCAGTTCTAGATTCTTATGACAACAGTGATAATAGGATACACAGATGGGACAAAGAAGGTGAGTGGTATGATGACCTAAAGTTGGAATTCAAGAAAGTAGAAATGGAAGAGTCTAGGCATGGAACTGAACTCGATGACAGTCAAGTGATGTATTATGAATACATGGAAGCTGCATGAGGATCACATGTTGTTGATCAAAACATGCCTTCAATGGAGGAGATCATGGATGAGGATGTTAGAGACAATGATTTTGGATAGTCCCTTCATGCGATTACCTATAGAGATGGAGGATCAAGAAGCTCTCATGCTGGATCTTTAGACCAAACCAAGGACAAGAATTAATAACTCTTATAAAAATTAATCTTTACTTGGTACTTAGGTAAAGATTATATTTATTTCTTATTAAATACTTGTACTTTATAAATATAAAGTACTTTTGTTTTATGTGAGTATCCTCACACATGTGTGAGGATAACTCACGTCAATATTCCTCTTGAAGGAATATTTGATTTATCTAGTTACCTCCTTATGAGGTTTACACATGGCACTCACCCACATGAAAGGTGGGATATGGGAGTTGGATGCAACTCTCCTCTCACCTCTATTTATGAGGTGCCTTCTTCTCTCTTTCATTAATTCCTCTCATTTTTATTTCATGGCTTCATGCCATCTTTCATAATCTATAGGGGTCTTTTCTTTACATTTCCCCCCTTCAAAATCTCTGGTCTCCATTGTTGTGCATGCTGGTAATTTATTTATTATTTCATTCACATGTTTGATTAGTAGTTTGATTTGATCCTTTATTCTTTATAACATGGTATCAGAGCCATGCACTACTACTAATCTTGCTGTGAGTTTTCCTTTTTTACAGTATCCACCTTGGAGAAAATTACAGATAGAGAGAAAAGTTTTTTTTTGTGTACAGGAACAAGGGTTTTTAACCCTTTATTTTTTCTAACCTCTTTGCATGCACATTTATAATTTCTATTTTTTTAATATTTTTTATACAAGGGTTAAAAGAAAAAATTTATGTTTACAGATCTGCACAATGATTCTAGTTTATTTTAAAAGATTTTTTTCTGAAAAAAATAATCTATTGTAGAAAGATCTTCATTTTTTTCTAACCCTTTTACATGCAAATGTTTTGATAGTTTTTACAGCAAGGGTTTTAAAAAAAAATTCTAGATATGTTTCAAATTAATTTGTTTTAGGGCCTCAAGTCCTTTTCTCTTTAAAAATCAGTTTTTTAAGAGCTGCAAACACATGCAGATTTATAATATTTTTTTTTAAAAGATAGAAACAAATCTATTCTAAATATTTTATTAAAAAAAATTTGGGCTTGTCCTTCTTTGCAATTGAAGAAAAATAAATCTTTCTGGATTTTAAGAATTTTTTTTTTATATATAAAAATTTAATCAATCTTTACTAAATTTTTTTAAGCCTTTAAAATAATATAAATCTAAGTTTTTTTTATATTGAGTGTTTTAAAAAAATATTAATGTGAATTAAATTTTTATATAAAAATAATTCATTTTTTTTATTTTTATCATGGTTGTTTGGAGATTCCTCCTATGTTACAACTTTCTCTTCCTCCGCATGAATTAGTTCATCCAATTCCTGTGTAAATCCTTGATCATTAGGAGTGCCCCAGTTTCCTCTGCCAGCTCCCTCTCTCTTAACTTCTTAGCATCATCCAGTACCACTCTGCCACTCATACTGCCTTTGATTGCTATAACCACCAGACTAATTCATAAAAAGAAAAAAAAGCATTTTGAAAAAAGATTATAAAAAATTATAAGTTCAAAAAAAATTCTAATAAAAAATTATAAAAAATTTGAAGGTTTTAATAATGTTAAGGGGCTTCACAGGCCCTAAGGGCCTTGGCCCCTACTGCTCCCCTAGCCCCACCGGCCACTGTCAGTACCCTCGCTCCCCTTTCTTCCCCCATCGCTGAGTGGCCTCTCCCTGCTGCTCCACATCGCAACCACCAGCTGACCCCAGGCTGGGACCCTCCTCTCGCCACTCAGTGACCCCCAGTTTGCACCTTCTATTGGATAATGATGCAAAGTGCTTGGTTGATTTAGGTTGTGGATCAGGGAGTTTGTTTGATACCCTTTTAGATAAAAAACTAATTTAACACACATTGTTGGTGGGGACATTTTTGAGAAAAGCCTTGGTCGTGCGGTTAAGATCCTAACCTTGAATTCATAGATAGCCAAATGTAAATCTCAATTCAAGGTTCGCAGAGGGCTCATTGGAGCTTCTAGGGCTTCTCTGGGTTTTTGGAGCAGCATTCAGGCATTCTTGCATGCATCAATGCAAGGAGGCTTTACAAGTATTTTGTAAATTGCCACAATAACAATATGTTACAGGATGGGTGCTTTGCCAGGTTGGTAAGGCATATTTTGAAATGGTGAACTATTCCGAGGTAGAGCGTGAATTTAGTTGGGCTTGATGAGTTTCTTCCTACAATCTAAAAGGAATGGATATCTACTCTACAGTTCTATTTCATATGAAGGAGGAGATGAAGTTGAGTTACTTAGCCTAGGAATTGAATGCAATTGATTGTTTATCCCCTTAGGCTTGGTGTACCTTAGGCAATTGCTATAGTTTACAAAAAGATCATGAGATTGCCTTGAAAACATTTCAACAGGCCATACAAATTGATTCTCAGTTTTACTTATACCCATACTCTTTGTAGCCATGAATATGTTGCTATGGAGGAGTTTGAAAATGGTATCAACTATTATTGAAATGCATTGCAAATCGACCCTTGACATTACAAAGCCTTGTATGGCCTGGGAATGATATATCTTCGACAGGAAAAGTACAATTTTATAGAGCATCATTTTTGAACAGCTTATCTTATAAATCCCCTGATCAACGGCCTCTCTCATCCCTTGCCTTCATTGAGGGCACTTGCAAAGCATAGGAGCCACCATTACATTCATTTGTAGACTATTATTCTATTTAAAGCCACACAATTGATGCATTAAAGAAAGATGAATACGTAGGGAAACTCAATTCCTCACCAATTAATTTTCATATTTCTATCTTTTTCTAGTTTAAAAAAAATACCTTTTTTCAGTTTTTCCCTATGCATGCACCATTCTGTTGCATGATTATTTTAAAAAACAAATCTTTCTCTTCGTTGTTTGACTTTATTTTCTATTTAGAGTTTGTTGCAGATATTCTAGTCTTTTGTTGCAAAGATTTTGCATATTTTCTGTAGACAATATATGTTCCATTTTGCAAATTTTCTATTTTTTTCTGCCACATCAAGGTACTCTTCATGCAATGCCACTTGTTGGTATTGATATCTTCAATTACTTATGAGATAATTTTACCTTTATTTCAAATTTCAAATTTCAAATCTCTTTTAGGATTTTAATATCTTTGCTATATTAAAAAAAATTAGGTGCCTTTTAATCGGACATTTATTTTAAAAAAGGTTGCCTTTTTATTTTTAGGCATTTTTTCAAAAAAATTGCCTTTCATTTATTTAATTAGGCAATTTTTTTTCAAAATTTTTGGCTTTTAAATAGGTTTTTTTAAATTTAAGACATTATTAACCTTTTTCTTCAATGGAGACGTTTTTTTTTTTAAAGAAATTTTTACGCATTTAAAAAAAATGTGCTTTTTGTCTATGTAATTGGACATTTCTTAATAAATTTGTTTTTTCCTTTTATTTTGGAAACTAGGCAATTTTTTTTTTTTCAAAAAAAAATTGCCTTTTTTACAAAATAATCTTCTACTTTATTATTGGACTTGATCAACCCAATAATTTAGTACATGTTATAATTCAATTGTATTTGAAAAGAGGATATTCATGTAGTTCAAAATGCATGAATATCATCTTGGAATATATTTTGAGCATATTATTATATTTCCATATTCAACACAATTTATATCATTCTAATTCATCAAATGATCATTCTAATTTATCTACCTTAGTCTTGAATTATCATAATATTTAAAACAAATCTAGAGTTTCCTTCTCAACTATAATTATGTTGTCTTGATAAAGGGAATCTAATATTTTATTGTGCCTTATTATTAAAATATGATATTTTCTTATGCCTCATTTATCTGATTGATAAATCTGACTTCTTATGGATTTAATCCATATATATTATTTTGAAAATTAAATGCTTTATCTAGTCTCATTGGAGTATTTTCCTTCTTGATGGATTTATTCCATCTATATATATTTTGCAAATTAAATGCTTTATCTAGTCTCAATGGAGCCTTTAAATATTTTATGTGCAAGACGCATGTGTAGTAATGTTCAATAGGGAGCCTTATCTATAATGAATCATATATTTTATCAAATCTCATTGGAGTTTTTTTGGGCCCCATGGAAAATATTTCTATCCACTTTGATGATATGCACTTACATTTTTATGATGAACTGATCGTTGGGGATCAAGTTCTTAAAATTCTATTGAAGGCAATATGGTTTTTATATCATTTTTCGGACTATTTTCAATGTCCTTTCATATTTAAAATGAAGACAATTTGGTTTCTTAAAAAAACCACTTTTAGGACTATTTTCAATGTCCTTTGATATTAAAATATTTTATGAAGGCACTATGGTTTTTAAAACCATCTATAGGACTGTTTTTCAAATTCCTTGATATTGAAACTTAAAATGATGGCACTATGATCTTAAGGACTAATTTTCAAAGTCCATTATTATTAAACTTGATATAAGTTCCCTTTACAATTCAACAAATGATGTAGTTAGAGGAAACCTAGAACTATTATTGCTATGCCTATATATTGACATTTTATAATTTGGGCTATAAGCCATGATTTGTGCTACAATTTTTTACTAGGACTCTTGTTCAAGACTTAAGGTTATTTTATCTACATTGGGTTACTCTTATATTAGCTATGCTAACTTTTGCCTTATTGGCTTTATGACTTAAATTTGGATTCATTTGATCCACAAACTTTTGCTATGCAATATGCAATTTGTATCTCTTTATATGATTATACTAATATAGATTTAGGAGATGATCCCCATGATGGGAAATCCATTTGTGGTTATGGTTTGTTTAATGAAACAGGTTCAATATCTTGGCAGCACAAGAATCATCAATTTCTTTCTCTTGGCTCAATATTCAAATTGTTCAAATGCATCTATACAAGCACTTTGGTTCACAAAGGCATCTATACAATTATTCTCAAGATTACTTGAAGACTTGAAGACTTGTCTCTATCTCAAAATAGATTCTTCACTCTTCTTCAAGATTCTTTCTCAAGATATATATTCTTCTTCATTGTAAAGGCTTTCATGCCATTCTTGTAAAATGTTGTAATCATCCTTTATGGATTTGTTGTAATCTTCCCCAAGTAAATCTTAAGGGGGGATGTTAGAAAAATTAATCTTTACTTGGTACTTAGGTAAAGATTATATATATTTCTTATTAAATACTCATATTTTATAAATACAAAGTATTTTTGTTTTATGTGAATATCCTCACACATGTGTGAGGATAACTCATGTCAGTATTCCTCTTGAAGGAATATTTGATTTATTTAGTTACCTCCTTATGAGGTTTACACATGACACTCACCCACATGAAAGGTGGCATATGGGAGTTGGATGCAACTCCCCTCTCACCTCTATTTATGAGGTGCCATCTTCTCTTCTTTCATTAATTCCTCTCATTTTTCTCTCTTTTCATGCATTTCTTGACGAGCTCCTCCCTCTCTTTGTAATATTTTTATATCATGGCTTCATGCCATCTTTCATAATCTATGGGGGTTTTTTCTTTACTTTTTTGCCCTTCAAAATCTCTAGTCTCCATTGTTGTGCATGTTGGTAATTTATTTATTTATTTGTTTATTTCATTCACATGTTTGATTAATAGTTTGATTTGATCCTTTATTCTTTCTGACATGGTATCAGAGCTTTCTTAATAGCTAGTGAGCAGTCAATAGAAGATGATTATCCTTTCTAATATATACTTTGGTTTTTGAAGTATAAAACTTTTAGTGTATATCTAGAAAAAAGTAGATTTGGATTGATGTATGTAGCAATTTTTGGTATGGTATATCTAGCCACTATGATGTAATACCTAGTTATTTTTTTGAATAATATTTGTGCTCAATTCTCAATCCAAAAAAAAAATTCTTGTTTAATTTAAGTGAGTATTTTATTTTTTGGAAATAAATAAACTACATTATTAATACCTATTATAATTTGAAATCTAAATAGAGGAATTAAAAGAAATGGTTATTACTTATTTTTAATTAGATAAATTGCTTTATTATTATGACTATTATATTTAGAATTCTAATAAAAGAATTAAAAGAATAATATTTTTGTCATGCAGCCACAAGAAATAAATAAGTTTATTTTATACTAATTTTGGAGGCTCTGAAAAACTAAATTTCATGCAAACTTGGAAAAAGACTTTAGTTATTAAAAAGCAAAAGAAAACCTAAATAAAACGCCAAAAATAAGAGGACAAATGGGGATAAAAAAAGAAATGGCTAGGTAGAGAAAAGGAAGGAAACCACCACATTTTTGGCAGCAACAGAAAGGAGACATTACTATTATTTTTTTTAGGAGCAACAAGAAGTACAGGAAGCCAGTGACAAGAAGAATAGAAACCAACGACAGGAAGAATATAAACCAATGACAGGAAGCAGAATCAATCTTCTTCTTCATCAAACAAATCTTGGGTATTTTTCCTTATTTAATTGCAATAAAATATGATTGATTATGGGTGATAGAGACATAGCAATCTAGCCTACATAATATTCTTTTATGGTCTAGATATTCTTTCTTTCCTCATGTTGATTTGGAATCTACCTTGTTTTAAAGGTGTTGGTCTGCATAAAGAATGACATGCCTTATATTATACCTCTGTCGCCAACATACTTACCTCTATTTTATGCTACTAGGATCAACTTTCTTGTCTAAAGAACATTAACCTGAGCATCTTTTTGTATCTGCATAAATCTGCCCCATTTTCCTTATTATTGCATTGGCTTGTTATAGTTTGCGGCCTGGTTTAGAGTGGCCTAGCTGTAGGAAACAACCTATTGTTTGATTGTCTTAAAAATCCATTTTTAAACTACTAAAAACTACCCCTTCTTATCATTAAAATATATTAACACATGATTTCTGATTCTTCACCTTATTGTTCTTTATCTTATTTCATTATGTAGTAGTCTTTTACCAGTTCCTGTAGCAGAAAAGCTCTGTTCTTGTAGCCTATTTTTACTAGTTCCTGTAGCCTATTTTTACCAATTCTTGTAGCCTATTTTTTACCAGTTCCTATAGCCTATATTACACAGTTCATGTAGCCCAAAATTTAATGCTTCTATAGCTTCTTTTAAACTCTTAAAAATAGTAATGTTATATCATAGAACAGAGATAGTTTGATTATTTCTTATCACTTTACCGATATCTGAATGAAAAAGAGTATGAGTTAAAATTATATTTTCCTTATCTATTATTATGATGGAATAAATTCTAAGATGTAAATTTTTGAGAGGAACCTCCTACAACAATATAACGAAAAATGCAAGAAATAACAGAAATAGTAGAAAACAGAAGGAATTTATTGATTGCAGGCCACTTCGAGGGGGCAACCTCATTTGAGCAAGCTCAATACATCAAACTTGTGGATGCCTTCATTGGCCTCAACACGTACTTATATACTAAGTCTAATCTAAACAACTATTACTCGCCATGAATGTGGGATAATACAATATACTCACGGGATGACTTACAAAGCATATGCATCCAACAACAATATACTAACAAAGTAAAGAGAAGGGTTAAACATGAGTTCCTAAAATCCCCTCCGTCTTAAAAAAGCTTTGTCCTCAAAGCTTAAGATGTGGAAATTGTTGCTAAAGTTGAAGGAGTGGTTCCCATGTAGCATCCTCTAGTTGCATTCCGTGCCATTAAATTAATACCTCTGTGATGGATCAAGAGTGAAGCTGACGAGTGTGCCTATCGAGGATTACCTCTAGCTCTAAAATGATGGATCCTTCTTTATCCAGTTCTAGTAAAATAGTTTGTGCTCTAATGTTGGTGCCAAGAACTTTCTTTAGACAAGAGACATGAAATACTAGATGAATGCAGGAAGAAGGAGGAAGCTCCAATTTATAAGCAACTGACCCAATCTTTTGAAGAACCTTATATGGCCCATAGAATTTTGGAGCTAGCTTATGACACCCTTTGAGTTTTGGGGAGGATTGCTTTTATGGTTGTAGATGAAGAAAAACCATATCACCTACCTGAAAAGTGCACTTAGAACAATGCCGATCGGCTTGTTGTTTCATTCAAATTCTTGTCATGTGAAGATTGTCCTACAAAATGTGAACAATCTGATCTTGGGTTTGAAGAACCGTGTCAACTACCTAAAGTGGTGAACTGCTGGGGGTGTATGGAAGGAGCACTGGCGGTGCCTGACCATAGACTGCTTCATATGGAGTCATTTTAGATGCAGTGTTGTAGGAGGTATTGTACCACCATTCAGCGAGAGGGAGCCACTTTGCCCACTGATACTGTTGTTCTGAGGTGAAGCAATGAAGATAAGTTTCCAAACATTTGTTGATAACTTTAGTCTAACCATTTTTTTGTGGGTGATACCCTAAACTCAACTTTAGTTTGGTGCCAGTGTGGCAAAATAGTTCTGTCCAAAAATGATTGGTGAAAGTTACATCATGATATGAGACAATGGAAGAAGGGATTCCATGAAGATGGAAGATCTGGTCCATGAAAATCTATGTGATTGAGGAGGTGGTATAGGGATGGTTGAGGGCACAAAAATGACTATATTTGGGGAGGCAATCAACCACAACCAAGATCACTATCTTCCCTCTAGATTTAGGGAGACCTTCAATGAAATCCATAGAAATATCTATCCAAATCCATGTAGGGATGGGCAAGGGTTCGAGCAATCCAAGAAGGAGTGTCGTTTCACCCTTGTTGCGCTGGTAGGTATTAAATTTAGCCACCATATGTTGAATTGCCCTTTTCATTCCCTTCCAAAAGAAGTTATGCTGTGCCCGCTCATAAGTTTTGAGGAACCCAGAGTGCCCTACCGATGGAGAAGCATGGAGTTCATATAAGACAGCCTGTTGAAGATCTGTGCTCTGGGGAAGCACCAGATGACCCTTGTATCTTAGAGAAGCACCATCCCAAGAGTAATGTGGTACAATAGAAGGGTTACTGGCCAACTGTTGGATGATTTGAGATAATGAAGAGTCATTGACATAGCCTTGTTGGATGGATTCCAACCAATTTGGAACGGGGATAGAAATAGCTGAAAGAGAAGCTGGGTCATCAAATATGCAAGAAAGAGCATCTGCCACAATATTGTCCTTACCTTTCTTGTAAGTGATCTCATAGTCATAACCCATGAGTTTGTTAACCCATTTCTATTGTGCTGGGAAGGAGACCTGTTGTTCCAAGAAATATTTCAAACTCTGGTGATCAGTCTTGATGCAGAAATGATTCTCTAATAGGTATTGCTGCCACTTCTATACTACATACAAAATAGCCATCATTTTCTTCTCATATGTAGAGAGTACTAAATTCTTACCTGAAAGGGATTTGCTGGTGAATGTAATGGGATGTTCATCTTGAAGGAGAATAGCACCAAGTCCATTGCCGCAAGCATCACTCTCAATAGTGAAGGTCTTGGAAAAATCTGGCATAGCTAGAATAGGTGTAGTACACATAGTTTGTTTTAGTTTTTCAAATGCACACTCAGCAGTATGTGTCCATGTAAAAGCATCCTTTTTCAACAGAGTTGTTAATGGAGCTGTAATCTCCCCATAATCCTTGACAAACTTGTGCTAGTAGCTAGTCAATCCCAAAAAACCATGGAGGCTCTTGAGTGTCTGAGGATGCGGCCAATTTTTCATGGCATCTATTTTAGCAAGATCCATTCGAACCCCTTGGGCTGAAACAATATGCCCAAGATACTCCACTTCCTCTTGCCCAAAAACACATTTAGATTGTTTTACATAGAGATGATGATCAGAGAGAAGTTGCAGTACAAGATCCAGATGCCAGAGATGCTCAGCCCATGTTTTACTATAGATGAGGATATCATCAAAGAAGACCAGAATGAATTTCTGCAAGTAGGGCAATAATATTTTATTCATCAATGCCTGGAATGTGGAAGGAGCATTAGTGAGGCCAAAGGGCATGACCAAAAACTCATAGTGGCCATCATGCGTGTGGAAAGCCGTTTTAAGGATATTATCCTCATGAACCTAAATTTGGTGATACCTGAACGAAGATCCAACTTGGAGAAAAAATGAACACCTTGAAGCTCATCAACAACAGGAATCATAAACTTATCCTTGATTGTGATGTGATTAAGTGCTCGGAAGTCAATGCAGAGGTGCCATGACCCATATTTTTTTGGACAAGAAGAACTGGTGAAGAAAAGGAACTGGTACTAGGGTGAATAATACCTTGCTTTAGTAAGTCTCGAATGAGCATCTCAATCTCTATCTTTTGGTGAAATGGGTAGCGGTAGGGCCTGATGTTAGGAGGAATGCTTCTAGGAAGGAGCTGAATATGATGGTCCTCTAGTCATGAAGGTGGCAATCCCACTAGTTTAGCAAAGATACATGCATATCTATCCCAAATTCATTGTAGATCTGAAGGAGTAGTGGAGACCGCTGATGGTTGCATCTAAATGGAATGGAGTTGAGCAATGACACCATGTGAATTCTTCTTAAGGAGCTTTTCCATGCAATGTGAACTAATGATGCTGAGAGACCCTAGTTGTAAGCCCTTTAATGTGTGTTTTTGGCCATTATTTGAAAACTGCATCCAAAGTTTAGCAAAATCCCATAAGATGGGTCCAAGTGTGCATAACCATTGAGTGCCCAAACCACATCACATCTGCCTAAGGGCAAGGCAAACATGTCAGAGCACAGGTTATAATCTCCAATAGAGATACACACATTACGACACTTCCCTTTGCAAGGTAATGTGCCCCATTGGCAATCATGACTTCAAAGCTGGAGCAAGGATGGACAAAACAATCATCTTGTTTGGTGAGCTGAGGGTCAATGAAGTTATGAGTGCTACCAGAATCAATGAGTATTATAAGAGGGAGCTTCTTTAAGTAACCCTTGACCTGCTTGGTTTGTGGGGTGGTGACTCCTGCTAAACCATGGAGAGAGATCTCTGGGTGGTCATCCTGAGGAGGGTCAACAAGCGGCTGTTGAATGTCGACCTGATCATCTACTGTATCCTAAGCATCTTCATAAACTTTAGTTGCAGGCAGAGAATCCACATCCAAGAGATAGAGATTTTTCTCAACACATCTATGTCCCTGAGTGAATTTCTCATCACAATTATAACAAAGCCCTTTTTCTCTACATTCCCGCATCTCTGCTTCAGACAAATGCTTGATAGGAGTTGTTCTAGGAGCTGGCGTGATTGGAGGTCTTTGGGAAACCATATTTCTGAATGGAACAAAAGTGGATTTGGAGCACTATTGAGCTATGATCTTGTCCTCCACCAACTTAGCCAACCCCAAGCCTTCCAACATTATGCTGGGATGGAACATTTTAACCTCAAATCAGATAACATCCTTTAGACCACTGACAAAACAACTCCTAAATAATTCATCAGATAATCCCTCTGTGTGATTGGCTAGTTTCTCAAATTTTGTCTGATATTCTCTCACAGTGTAAGTTTGGCAAAGTTTAGTGAATGCTCCTATGAAGTCATCAAAAGCACTAGGGCCAAATCATTGCAAAATGAGTGCAAAAATATGTCTATTTTGGCTCTTCATGAGCCTTGATGTACCAACAGAACCATTGAAGGGCTTCATGTTCCAAACGAAAGGATGCAAGTGGGACTTTGTTGACATCAAAAGTATTATGCAGACTGAACTATTGTTCTACCCGGTATATCCATCCAGTCAAATCATCACCATTGAAGCGAGGAAAATCAAGCTTCGGTCCATGAAAATTGCTGGAAGAAGAGAACCCAGTGTTTGCAGAAGACTCTGGTTGCTGTCTATTGTTCATGGTTGAATGTTGAAGATTGAGGCCGAGAATTTTTTCATCCAAATCTTGGAGTTTAGTCTTGAGGGCTGCAAGTTCATCCTCCATGTTTTTGGCTCCTGTGCAGGTGACAACCATAACCAAGAGTTTTTTTTTGGGGAATGGGTAGAAAAACAAAAACATAAACTTTTTTAGTAAAGGAAAATTTGGATTTGGGAAAAACTTTGATGGGTAATTGGGGTTTGACTAGGTTTTGGATACTTTCTGAGGGACAAGGAAGAAAAAAAATAGGATTTTAGAAGCGGGGTGAAAGAATTGGAAAAATTTGTCCAAGAGGGACAAAGGAGCATAAATAGGAAATGAACACTGTGGTAAAATTTGAAGGCGATTGGGTGAGAATCGAAGAAGTTATGGTAAACCCTAAAAATAGACAAATGTGGGATTTCTGGCTTTGATAAGTGGAATTTGGGATAGGGTCCTCAAGGAAGGAAATATGCAGAATGGAATTTTAGTAGTTCCAGTGAATTTTCAGAAGGAACGGAGCTAAAGCAATGAAGATATGGTGAAAAAATAAATTTTTTTTACACTGGAAATGATATGCAATGGGATCTACAATGACTCCAGACAGATGCAATCTATGATTTAGTAGCTGGTAATAAATATGGACCCTAGGTATGTTTAGCTTCCTAAAGGTTCAGGGGATTCACTCAGCTACCAATGCTATTTAATGACTTACATATTGGGGCAGTACCCCTCACTCCACGGCTTAGGTAAAACTAATAACCACTTTGCCACAAATGACAGCTCTTGGTTTACCTCACAGATGGGAACTATTCAATCAGGTAGAGGCCATTGCCCTTTTTGTTGGCAGGTCCTCTCAATGGGCCAGCTACTTCAGGGTTCATGTGGTACTCCTCACAATGAGTTTTAGGGCTATGCCCAGGCACTTCCCATAGTTAAGTGGATAGGGATTATTCCCTGATCTAAACCTGCGATTGAAATGAACAATATAGATGCAAAGAAAAAAGAACTACAATAAACACAGTGCCTGGAGGCCACTGCAAAAAAAAATTTGGTAGAAATTCCACCCAATGAGCCCAAAAAAGTGCTCTTATACCAGATGAGAAGAACCTCCTACAACAAAATAATGAAAATGCACAAAATAATAGAAATAACAGAACACAGAAGGAATTTATTGATCGCAAGCCACTTCAAGGGAGCAACCTCCTTTAAACAAGCTCAATACAATAAACTCATGGATGCCTTCTTTGGCCTCAACACGTACTTATATACTAAGTCTAATCTAAACAACTATTACTCCCCATGAATGTGAGATAATACAATATACTCATGTGATGACTTACAAAGCATATGCATCCAACAACAATATACTAACAAAGTAAAGAGAAGGGTTAAACATGGGTTCCTAACAAGCACTCAGTGGAGAGGGAAAGAGAAAGATCTCCTAGGCAGGAGGTTGATCAACTGGAGGTAAGGGAAAGAGAAAGGTCTCCAAGAAGGAGAGAGATGACAGCAGAACATGAGGCTATCTTATTTGGTCACATGAGAGATCTCTTTAGGGAACACCCTCCCACTTTTGATGGATTTGGTAGTGGTTATGAGGCATAGACCTAGTTGTTGGATTTGGGTAGGTGTTTTTCAATGCATTCGTATGGTAGTAACACCAAGGTGAGATGTGCCATCTTGCATCTCAAAGGATTTGCTTCTACATGGTGGCATTTTGAGGAATAAAAGTTGCACTTGGATATTGGTACATTTTCTTGGGAATTATTCCTAGAGAGGCTTAGAGCTCATTTCCTATCAGATCACTAGAAGCAACGTCGACCAGATGAGTTCCATGAGTTGAGATAGATGGCGATGTCAATAGAGCAGTATGAGCGTAGATCCTATGAGCTCAAGTAGTACGCAGACATTAGAGGTGATGAGGCTATGTTGGTTCAACATTTCATTAGGGGATTGAATGCCCGTATTAGTGGAAGAGTCTGTGTTTTCAAACCTAAGACCATGGAGGTGGCAATTGAGAAGGCCCGTTTGGTAGAGGAGAATTTGGTAATGGCTCTTGGAGGTCATACAGGTGTGCATATTGGTAGTGCACCTTCTACAAGATTCAAGTCTCGTGGTGGTTAGTCTCAGGCATCAAGTTCTTCTAGAGGTCATCATGCACACATGAAGGGTGGATAGAAATAGTAGTAGTAGTAGTATTTCCAGTCAAAACCAAAGAGTTCTCAGCCTCATGAAGGTGGTGGTACTTAGTTGGGGAAAGATCGTAATTGGCAGCGGATCAAGAATTATCATCCCAATTAGCCAGTTCAAAGCTCACAGTCTATAGTTAGTGGAGATAGTTTTCAACAGTCCAATGCTTTCTTGGGTGGCAGAGGTTTCTGTAGAGGTACAGGATGTTTCTCTTCTGGCCAGTAGGGCCATATAGCTAAGCAATGTCCATAGAAGAATGCTACAAGATTTGGTCAGAGGTTGACAAGTTTAGAGATGACTGTAGGTGATGCAGGGAGGTCTCATAGAGTGTTCACAGTGATTGAACACCACCAAACAAAGCATCAGGGAATAGTCTTGGAGGTTGCAGGTAGAGGATGCACAACTTTCTTTGGAGGTTGTGCACATTCTGTAGCATTGGGAGTAGACCCTCAGGGGTAGGGGCATAGAGTAGGTAAGGGTCCAGTGGGATCCCAATGACGAGTCTTCAGTTTCTTGGGAGGTTGTGTCAGGATGCAAGATCTTTACCCTTATCTTGTTATAGGCTTCCAAGAGTAAGCCTGATCCTAGGGGGGAGGATGTAGTTTCCCTCATTTTGTTTTCAGATAGACTATTAGTTGTTCCTTTATATTGAGACATTATGACATATTATTGATGATGGAATTACTGTTTTGATGTAGTTGATGACACTCATTGATGTTTACTATGATGACACTATTGATGTTTTAAGATTGGTATATTATGCTTATGTTGTGATCAGTAATGGGTTTAATTGATTATGTGGATTAATTTTATTATGTGCTTTATGCGACTATCTGATGAGGTGTTATCTAGTTGTTCAGTTGATGATGAATAAGCATGATGTGGATAATTGTGACATGTTTGGTGATGGGGGCAGTGTTGCTCTATTCATGTTGAGTACCCTACTACGCTGTGATTCCTTGTAACAGTGTATCTGTCTGGATGATTATATATATATAGTATTTGACCCTTTCATTGGTTGCAGGTTGCAAGTACCAGGCATCGACTCCACCTGAATTGACAGGTCTAAGTGTGCCTTAATACCAATGGAAATTATGGAATGGAGATAACATGAGGTCCCTCAGTTTGTCATCATTCTTAATGAGTATGAGTTCTTGGTCTTGGGTTCCTTCAGTTTGGTCAGTTTGGAGCATGGTTGTGAGTCTCTGTTGTTCATTAATGTGTTGTCGTTGGGAAATGTTCGGTATGTAGTTTTGAGTTGTTTATTGTTGGTCTATTGCTTCATTAAATAAAAGTTGGTAATCTATTTTATAAATAAATAATACTAATTTTGTGGTACATTATGTATTTGTTAGAGATTAAATTAATAAATTCTAATAGATAATAATAATAATAATAAGCAAAGTCAAGTGAGCAAAACAAGTGGGAAATAAAAAAAATGAGACAATATGCAAATGTAAGCTTCCAATGGCAAGTGAAAGGTAGAGGAGCGAAAGGTAGAGGAATGAGGAGTAGGAAGGGGAAGGACAGAGGAGCAAAGGGTGGAAGATAAGTGGCAACAATAGAAAGGAAAGACAAAATGATCAAGGATTTAGAAATCGAAGTAGCTGGGGAGAGGAAATGGAACAGGTGGAACCTTTGGAAGATTTCAAAGTGAAAATCAATAACGGGTGGTTTACATATGGAGAAAAAGGGCCAGGAAAATGGAATAACCCCTACAGACCACAATGGGTGTGAGAAAATGGGGCATGGGTGGATACGTGTCATCCATTTTTCGTAGGGAGAAGGGTGAAAGAAAATCACAGACAAGTCTACCAGGGATGGGGGAGGAATAGAGAAGAGCATAGACCGTATCAAGCAAGGAGGAATAACTAGGATCCCTCATGGATGAGGCCAAACTACAGAAGAAGGAGAGTAAGTCAAGGGCAATGATCAGGCCATGGAGAAGGATCGAATGGGTGGTTTACGAAAAAGGGAGATATCAATGAAATCAAGCACTGGCGCGTAGTAGATCCACAAGAGGCGGAAAGCATATAGGCAAAAGAGGATGAAGCACACAAAAGGGAGAAGATGGAGGAAGGAATGATGGAAAATGGTATGTCCCCAGAGCATAAAACTATTTATGTTGAGTAAAATTCAATCAATCAAACTAGGGTTTTGATGCATGAGAAAGGTTTGTTTATTAAATGGGGGGAGGGCAGTTTTTGAGTTGGGAGGAGATTGTAAAATGGTGTAGGGAATCATAGGGGAATATAGTTATAGTTAGGGACTTCCAAAATGGCTTCCATCTAGTAATTTTCCCCTCCAAAGAGGAAAGGGATATGGCCTTAAGGTCAGGGCCGCATTTCATGGGGGGTTCACAAATGCATATACTGGAGTGGAAACCAAACTTTGATCCAGGGAAATAGGTGATAGGAGAAAGCTCCATTTGGGTGTGATTATACAATCTCCCCTTAAAATATTGGGATGAAGTACTCAAAATGTTTGGAAGACAATTAGGGCAATTTAAATTCTTGGATAAAATGTAGGAAGATCAAGCAAGGGGCACATATTTCAGATTATGTATTGAAATTGAGCAAGGGCTAGGAACTTCGGGGGTAATAAATTTGGAGTCGGGAGAAGGAGTTTGTAGACAAGAAGTGGTAAGGGAAGACTATCTGAGTTTATGCCCTACCTATAAATTAGTGGATCATGGACAAGACAAGTGTATAACTCGAATTAAAGAAAAGGGGCTTAATTTGTATGAGGAGGTAAAAGAAAATGTACTAGAAGACTGTGGGGAAAGAAGGGAGGAGTTGCCATAGGTAGATATGGAAAAAGAACTAGTGGATTCAATTTGGATCCAGGGGTTAGGGAAGGAGAATGCAGGAAAGGAAGGAGGTCATGATTTTAACTCTCATAGGGAGGATGATAGTCAACAGGAGCAAAGGAATGTGCAGGGCAAGGATAATACCCGGGTAAGGGAGGAATAGAAAATAGAAGAATTCCCACACTTAGATGAGATTGAGGAAGGAAGGTAGGATGAGGGGGTAGTGGATAAGCAAAGGGAAGATAGGGAGGAGGAGGGAGTTAGCTCAGAAGTAATGGAGAATGGGGTCTGTGAAGAGATCAGAAGTTCTGATATGGAGTCAAAAGAGGAGGGAAGTTTCAAGGATTATCAGGTGGGCATATTAGAGGAAAGGAGATTGGAGAAAATACAGTTAGGTAGAAGGACACCAAGGGTCAAGACAACTAATCAGAGAGGGCAAAAAACCAATAAGGAGAGGTTAGCCTTGGCTGGGGTCACTAAAGGGAAAACTAAAATAAGTCAAACTATCTTAAGGAATGGGAAGGATTTTCCCCTTCCCAGGGAGCCATGAAGATAATAAGCTGGAATTCTAGGGACTTAAATGCCCCTTTCAAATGGTACCTTTTCAGGTGTCAAATTGAAATAAGTAAACCAGTCATAGTTTTGATTCAGGAAAAAAAATGGAGTAGGGAAGAGCAGAATAATAAAATGAGATTTTGGAAGGGATGGGAAGGGGTGTTCAAGGAATCTGAGGGAGCTTCAAGAGGTTTGGGCATAATCTGGAATCTAGATAGAGTAAGATGCACACTTTTCGAAGCAAATCAGAATTGGATGGCGGTTGTAGTAAGGATCTACCAGAACAATAAGGAGATTAAGATAGTCAATATATATAGACCAACAGATGCAATAGCAAAGAGAAATGTCTAGGGAATGATCACATCCTTTGTAAATCACCATAAGGAGGATTGTATCCTGATAGGGGGAGACTTTAATGCCACACTAAATAACTCTGAGAAGAAAGGAGGAATGAGAATGTTGACTAGAGTGCAACAAGACTTTTAGGAGTTTTTTGATAATAATGAGCTAAGAGAGATTTAGACCAAGAATGGGGTATATACATGGATAAACAGAAGAATGGGTCATACTAATATCTTAGAAAAACTAGACAGATTTCTAATGTTTGGGAACTAGTCCCAAATAGCCAGTTTGGTGGAGGCAATGATTCTACCCTTGAGTGGTTTTGTTCACTTCTTGATTTAGGTATTGATAGCAAAGGATGAGTATAAAGGGGGTTTGCCATCTAGATTTGATAAAATGTGGCTATGAGACCTAGAACTACTAAGCACAATTGCACAATGGTGGAGAGAAACTTGGGGAGGCAATCAGTCACACCTACTTACTTTCCACAAAAAGCTAGCTGGGATAAAGACAAAATTGAAAATTTGGAATAAGGAACATTTCAAGAATAGCTTTAGAGAGAGAGAGATAAAGTAGAAGTGGAGCTAAGAGAACTCAATGAGAGAGTAATAGAAAGGCGAATGAGTCAGGAGGAGTTTCTAAAAGAGAAATAGTTCAAGAACATGCAAGAGGAAAATTTAGCCAGAATAGAATGTCACTGGAGACAAAATTCGTAGGAGTTATGGCTCAAGGAGGGATAGGAACACAAATTTTTTTCACAATACGGTCATAGCCAATCGAAATAGAAACAAGATCAGCGAACTAGAAAGGGAGGATGGGATGATAGTGAATAGTGAGGAAGAGATTAGCTAGGAAGCTATTAGATATTTTGAGGCTTTGTTTACTAGGATGGATCAACGATACGGTGGAGAGAGAGAGAGAGGATATTCTAGAAGGAATCCTCGCGATAGTAACAGAAGAAGAAAATAAGGAGTTGTTTAAGGAAGTTAGTTTGGAAGATGTTAATAAGGCCACTTTTTAGCTAGGTTTAGATAAAGCCTCGGGGCTAGATGGTTTTCCTACTCTCTTTTACCAAAAATGTTGGGAAATCATTAAGGGAGATTTGGTTAAGGCAGTAGAGGAATCAAGGAGGAAAACAACCATGTTGGGAGTGTTTAATCACACTTTTTTGCACTTATACCCAAAAAGAAGGAAGCCAAAAATATGGGAGACTATAGACCTATCTCATTATGTAATACCTTCTACAAGATAGTGACAAAAGTAATATCAAATAGGCTTCAGGTAGTAATTGATAGAATCATCTCTAAGGAACAGAATGGCTTCATGCCAGGTAGATCTATAGTGGAAGGAATAATAGTGGCACATGAAACAATTCATACAACCAAAAAAATTAGATTACCAAGTATGATATTGAAGCTAGACATCCTAAAAGCCTATGATCAAGTGGATAGATAGTTTTTGTTGGAAGTACTGATTAGATTTGGCTTTGACAACATATGAGTAGAATGGATTAGAAGCTGTATAGAGGCCCCAAGGTTTTCAATTCTAGTGAACAGGGTGGCACAAAGATTCTTCATCTCTTCGAGAGGCATTAGACAGTGGGATCCCCTCTCTCTGTTCCTATTCATCATAATAGTAGAGGCACTAGGCAGGAGAATTTGTCGAGCCAAAAGGGAGAATGTATTGAAAGGAATTCAAGCAACCCCAAGAGTGGAGCCATGTACACTGGTGAGATGTCGCTGTACCTCATCATTTAATATGTTTTCAGATGTCAAAAATCTAGGGGCTGTGTCCTCAGTTGTCTACAACTAGGGGTTCTATAGTTACCAGTTTCTAGCTAATCCTAACAGCTTCTACAAATTTGAAAGAGATCAATCTATCTACTTGCTGAATGAATTTAAGGAATGCTGAAAACAGAATAAAATAGGAAATTTACTCAAAGCAATCATAAAATAGTAACATGCATTTACCTATCAAAATTAGTAAATACTTTGCATAACAAAAAGCTGAAGTAATAAAACAATGGTACTAGCCTTCTGCCTTAGTGGTGAGAGTGGGCCCTTGCTCCACACCCTTGGGGCTGAAGGCTATAGTAGGGAATCAACACAAAAGAAGATTACAACTAGATCCAATCCAATTCATTCACTCTGCATTCATGAAAATATTGCTAACACAGAACTAAGATTACCGAGAATCAGAATAATTCAATCATTGTATATTTCTTCTACTGTTTCTACAAGTATATATCAAAAGAGTGATGACATATCACTTATCTTATCTATCAGTTCTCTATCAGATGACATCCATCTCTTTATCACACTAGTTGTTCAACTATGAAAGAAAATCATGCAAATAAAAGTAGACTTGAGTGGAATAGAAGTCCACTCAAAATCTAAGTTTGAGTCTTAATACATTTGGGCATTGAGGCCCTGAAAATAAGGATATTGAATTAGTTCCATCCGTAACTCATGCAAAAACTTTGAAAAGATAAAACTTCAATAGTTTAACTAAAGATGACCCATCATCACTCAAGTGATGATTTGAGTGAAATGATGGGTATTATGATCACTGCTGAGAGTGCCTAGTTGACAGCTTATGCTAGAAACATGCCCTGCTCTCAGGAGGCACCGGAGGTAATTGTTCCTGTCTGTAGCTCCAAAGATATGTCTGCAGCTTCAGAGATATGTCTACAGCTCCAGAGATATGTCTCCAGCTCTAGAGATACTGTAGCTTTCTCTGTTCAACTTTAGAGATGCTTCAGACTCCCGCAAATCTCCGAAGAGGCATTCTTCATTTCTTCAAAACCTCAGGTGTCAAGGCACTTTAGCATTGTCTCTGGAGATCATTGAAGACTATCTCTTAAGATGCACAAAATTGTTGTTCCTGGCATCTACACCTGTTGAATCAAAAAGAGAGAAGTTTCTGCATTTTTCCATCAATTCCATGCACATTAGTCACTCAATCAAAAATTATAATCTTAAGTAATCTATCTCAATTTATCATGAAATAGAATGATCTTGCTAGCTTATTTGGGTGCAGACATTAGGAAAGATGGACTCAGGAAGAAGAAAAAGAGAGGTAAAAAGATGTATTTCATGAGTACAACTTGGCACTCATCATCCCCCCCATACCTAAGGTTTGGTAGGTCCTCCCGCTTCTCACATTCTAGATTTATTCTGGCAAAGCAGCTTGTCAGTCAGGCTATAATCCTAGGCAGAGGTGGTCCAAGTTGTTTGGTTGATATTACCATTGCCTCTATACTCATCAACCTGCTTCATCCAGTCCTACAATTTTTCATCTTTCATCTGTTCTACCCAGACAGGGAGTGGCTCAATTATTAGAGGGGGCATGTACCATCCACCTATCCATTCGTACTTATGGTTATCCATTAGTTTGGATATCAACTTTGCCTTTCTCATGAATAATCTTAAGTTTGCAGGGGTGACCACCTCTCTCATTTTCTGCTCTAGGGTCAAAATATTCCATCTCTTCTTTGCTATAGCAAGTACTGGATTTGTTGAATTGATCATAAAAAGACCAAAATAGATGGAGCATTCCTACAAACTTTTTGATGCAGAGGCATCCACACTATAACCTTACCATACAGCATGGATGTCCGCAACCCTTCATCATCATCATCATCATCATCATCATGTTTTCCTTAACACTGTCAGCATCATCACATTTACTCTGCCGACCGATATCCTCCTGATGACAAGCCTTCACCTTTTCGCATGTCAACAGCATCAGCATATCCGACTATCGGCACCATCATCATATTCAGCAAGCGCGAACATCCTCCTGACGTCCACTGTTCATCTCACCGACAACTTCGACCTTTACTATCTTCAGCATCATGATGTTCAACATCATATTAATCAGCAGGATATGGAACATCCGGTTCCTCCCATATATCCTGATGATGACAAACCTTAACTCCACACACCGTCCCCTCGATGCTTACGTCACCCTGATATCTTGATGACAATTATCCTGATGATGATGACGTCATATCCTGCTGTTGGCCAAACTTAACTTTTTTCGGCCCGCGATCAACCTGATCTTCTACCTGATGTCGATACGCTCTTCCTCGGCACCTCCTGATGATGATCACCCTGACGCACATTCACTTCATGCACTCGACAGCATCATGCTCATCTTCACTTATCCAGATGACGATGCCCGAAGCGACTGCAGGATATTCACCAAATTATCCTGATGATGCCGTTTTCCAGCCTTAGCGGATTTTCACCGTCTTGATCCGCCGAACCTCCTGGGATGACCCGATCCACTTCCAGGGTGATCTTCCAAACTTTAATCTATCAGCTCGACCTAGCACATACCCATGCTAGGGTTCTCAACATCTCTCGACGGCGATCCTGCACACTTGCATGCAAACAAAAAGCAAACTAAAACCTAACCTACTGTACATAACCATTCCACCGATTCGACGAATCAACCGGTGGAATGGATCAGCAAATCCATGAAACCACCAAACCAGCAAATCGATCAAGCAATGGAATTCAACAGAGGATGAACACAAACAAGATCACTTTATTTGATTTCAAAAGATGCAAATACAATGATCAGTCTCTCTCTCTCAGTCTCACTCTCTGCAACCTAGCTCGAATGATCTAAAACCAATCGATCCTCATGCATATATAGGATCTCTGGCGAGTACTACTGACCCGACTCCAAGCGGCTGGGAAATCTCTCCTGGCGGCTGGGAGATCCAACCAGACCTATAGCATGACAGCTGTTCTAACAAACTAACTAAAAATAGTAAAGCATGATCAGCATGACCTTAGCATGGTTAGCATGACCTTATTACATGCATTGGTCTTATCAGACCTTCTTGGAAACATGAACAAGACTCAAAACTAACTAACTGCCTCATGAAGGCCAGCTGTCAGGTAGGTGCTCCTGCACCATACTCCCCAACAGAAAAGAACTCATGTCCCATGAGTTTGGGTTGTGGAAGTCCTCCACCTTTACACTTTGCCTTTGCAATATTCTGACCTGTTCCAGCTTTGTCCTCTGCTGGGTCTTGGCTGCTCCAAGACTTCTGTACTGTAACTTGCTTTCTGGCAAGTAAATCCTCATGCCTGTCAATGTAGGCCTTTCTCTTACATACCTGGTGTTTGTCAGTTTGTCTGACCAGAACCTCTGTCTGAACTGCTTCTGTAGTGTTCAACTCTATCTTCCTTTCAACCTTTATAGGACAAACAATAGTCCCAACTATGACAACATCCTTGTCATCCCTTTCAACTGGTTGCTGTTTGCAAACCTGTTTCTGCACCTGCTGCTGACCTCTGTCAGTCACAACTAAAACTTTCTTCAACCTGTTGTCCTTAACAACTTCTTTCCCTGCAGTATCCTCAACTGCCTTTATGCCTGCTCCTATAGGCATCTGCACATACTCCTTCTTTCCCATTAAAATGATTTTGGCTGCCCCCTGTGCTGCAGCATCTGCCTGCAATGGCATCAACTTCATAGTCTTCCCATCTTTCTTGATGGTGTAGGTATTAGCATACCCATCATACAATACCCTCCTATCAAATTGCCATGGTCTACCCAACAGTAGGTGACAACATTCCATGGGTAGAATGTCACACAAAACTCTATCATGATATGCCCCAATCTTAAAATCCACATATGCCTGTTCAGAGACAAAAAGTGATTGACTATCACTCACCCAAGATGCCTTGTAAGGGTGCTGATGTGGAATCCTTTCCAAATTCAGTTTTTCCACCATTTCCTGAGATACCATGTTGTCTGTTGAACCAGTATCAATGACAACCTTACACACTTTACCTTTGCTCTTGCATATGGTCTTGAAAAGAGCTCTCCTTTGCATCATATCCTTTGATGCCTGCAAACTAATTCTCCTTAGCATCAATGCTTCTCCCTCCTCAGGATATGCATAATAGTCAGGCTCCTTATCTTTTTGATAAGTGTTTGAATTCTGCACACTTTGCTCTACTTTCTCTTCTTGTACAAGTTGTACTCTCTTGTCATTTGTTCTATCATTTCTGGATGATGAACCCTTGTTCTCTAGACATTTGAAAGATGGATGACCAAACTCTCCACAGGTGTAACATTTTCCTGAAAATGTAGTAGAACCTCTACCACCTCCAAATCTGCCTCTATTACCTTTCCATCCACCTCTTAAATCAGACTGTCCCTGTCCTTTACCAGTGTCTTCTTGACCCTCATTGGTTTGCTTTTGTATAGGGGTTGTTCCTCTTCCCCTCATATTGTTTCCTCTTCCTCTCATGGACTTATCTTGAGTCCTATTCATCTTTTCTTCAATCCTGATTGCCATTTGGTAACAATCCTCCACATTCTTAGGGTTAGCTAAAACTAACTCATCCTGTATGTTCAATCTCAAACCAGCCAAGTACCTAGCCACCTTTTCTACCTCATTCTCATGATGACCAGATCTCATACTCAACTTATAAAACTCCTCAGTATATGCCTTCACATCCATTTCCTTCTGCCTTAAAAATTGCAGCTTCTTAAACATCTGAATTTCATAATCCCTTGGCAAGAATTTACCTTTGATCCTTGCTACCATCTTATCCCAAGAAGTGATCTTTGACTTCCCTTGTTTCCTTCTCTCAGATTGTACATAATCCTACCATACCAAAGCATGACCTCCTAACTTTGTCTTTGCAATCTTTGCCTTCTGATCCTCAACAACATCTTCACATTCAAAGTGATTATCAAGTGCAGCAATCCAATCCAGCACCTCATCTTCATTCAAACTTCCAGTATACTTGGAAACATCAACCTTTACCTTAGGTTTATCACTCTGCACTGCCTTTAACAGTTTTGCAAATTTCTGGTCTTTAGCATCTAGATCTTCAGCTACCTCTTCATACTCTTCAACAGCATCTTCATCTGCTTCAGACTCACTGTCTGCCACTTCCCTCTTTTTGTTCTTTTCCAGGGCTGCAAGCCTGGCTTGAAGTGCTTCAGCAAGCTCCTTCATCTTCCTCATCTCTCTGGCATGTTTTTCCTTCATTTCCTGCAATTCCCTTGCAGTCCCACTACCTTTTGGAGGCATTTTGTCAACCTCTCAATCAACACACAACACACAATCAACTCTACCTCTGCCCTTTCGGTGACAGAATCAACACACAACAGCCTAGACCTTTTGCTGAGCTCTGATACCACTATGATGCAGAGGCATCCACACTATAACCTTACCATACAGCATGGATGTCTGCAACCCTTCATCATCATCATGATGTTTTCCTTAACACTGTCAGCATCATCACATTTACTCTGCCGACCGATATCCTCCTGATGACAAGCCTTCGCCTTTTCGCATGTCAACAACATCAGCATATCCGACTATCGGCAGCATCATCATATTCGGCAAGCGCGAACATCCTCCTGACGTCCACTGTTCATCTCACTGACAACTTTGACCTTTACTATCTTCAGCATCATGATGTTCAACATCATGTTAATCAGCAAGATATGGAACATCCAGTTCCTCCCATATATTCTGATGATGACAAACCTTAACTCCACGCACCATCCCCTCGATGCTTATGTCACCCCGATATCCTAATGATGATTATCCTGATGATGATGATGTCATATCCTGCTGTTGGCCAAACTTAACTTTTTTCGGCCCATGATCAACCTGATCTTCTACCTGATGCCGATACGCTCTTCCTCGGCACCTCCTGATGATGATCACCCCGACGCACACTCACTTCATGCATTCGACAGCATCATGCTCATCTTCACTTATCCGGATGACGATGCCCGAAGCGACTGCAGGATATTCACCAAATTATCCTGATGATGCCGTTTTCCAGCCTTAGCGGATTTTCACCGTCCTGATCCGTCGAACCTCCTGGGATGACCCGATCCACTTCCAGGATGATCTTCCAAACTTTAATCTATCAGCTCGACCTAGGACATACCCATGCTAGGGTTCTCAACATCTCTCGACGGCAATCCTGCACACTTGCATGCAAATAGAAAGCAAACTAAAACCTAACCTACTGTACATAACCATTCCACCGATTCGACGAATCAACCGGTGGAATTGATCAGCAAATCCATGAAACCACCAAACCAGCAAATCGATCAAGCAATGGAATTCAACTGAGGATGAACACAAACAGGATCACTTTATTTGATTTCAAAAGATGCAAATACAATGATCAGTCTCTCTCTCTCAGTCTCACTCTCTACAACCTAGCTCGAATGATCTAAAACCAATCGATCCTCATGCATATATAGGATCTCTGGCGAGTACTACTGACCTGACTCCAAGCGGCTGGGAAATCTCTCCTGGCGGCTGGGAGATCCAACCGGACCTACAACATGACAGCTATTCTAACAAACTAACTAAAAATAGTAAAGCATGATCAGCATGACCTTATTACATGCATTGGTCTTATCAGACCTTCTTGGAAACATGAACAAGACTCAAAACTAACTAACTGCCTCATGAAGGCCAGCTGTCAGGGAGGTGCTCCTGCACCACTTTTTAGGTATAATGGTAAAATTCTATTCTTTCTATTAGGATGATAGATAAGGGACCTAAATTTGATCCTAAAAGCAGTCGGATTTGGACATTCCTTCCTAATAAAAAGATTTGTTTTTAAATCCTTCTTGAGATGATCTTCCATCCTTTCATTCCAGATCTGATGATTCCTTATTAGGGACATAAATGCCTTAAGCTGACATTCCCCCACAAAATGATTAAGAATGAAAGTTATATCATTAACACAGAACCCATGTACGTATAATTCACATAAGAAATTCTTGTCCTCATCATTGTTCCTGGTGTATGCTGTCATGAATCCTTCTGTTGTTTCTGTATCCTCAACCAGGTTAGATAGGACTAAAGAGAATTTCCTCTGCAGGACTCTTTCTTGCAAGAACATGGAGTAGCTAGCACTTGGAGGTCTACAAGATAGAATTTCTGAAGAAAGGGAGGCCATTTCAATGATTTTGCCTTCCAAAGTTGCTATTCTTTCTGTTTTGGCAGTGACTGCCCATTGTAATTGCAACATAGGCTTGGAAGCCTCATATTCTCTACACCTCTTCTCGCAATGGAACAGGGCTTTGGGAATGTCAATGGGGATTGGACCCACATAGGCATCTATTTGTATTTCCTGCTCATTGGTTGCCCTTGGACCAGCTAATTCTTGAATATATTCCTCCTGGTCATCTAGTCTGTTATTGGCCCAAGTTAACTGTCTATCCTGGCTTTGTACTTTCTCAATCAATGCTGCCATTATTGTGAGGCTATTGTCTTTGGCCCTGGTGAGCTCAGAAACACTCTTTGCTGCCTCTTTCTCTTTTTCTTCCAACAGTTTGGCTGCCTGAATTTTCTTTGCCTCCAACTCTACCTCTTTTTCAATTCTCTGGGCCTCTAATGCTGCCTCTTTCTCCTGGATGATCTTGTCTTTGCTTTGGAGTTTTGTTTGTAGATTTGTAATGATTTGTTTTTGCTCCATTTCCACCTCTACTCTGACCTTCTTAAGGTCAGTAATAATCAGATTTTCCCCCAGAGTAATCTCTTTAAGTTTTTAATTTCTTCCATCATCTGCTGTTCTTTTGAAATTTCCACATCCTCTTGATTAGAGGGGTGAGAGAAGGTTTCTTCTTCTACTTCTGTTGCTACCTCTGTGGCTGTTGGCTGATCATTAGGGTTTTCCATGGCCATCTGCCCTACACTATCAATTGTACTCATCTACCCTGCTTCATCCTTTCTTTCAGATTGCTCGTCGTGAGAGTCCTCTTGGGGTTCCTCTGCTTCTACTGGCACCGATGAAGGTCCAGCCTTATCCTCATATGTTCTAAGTCCCAGGAGTACCTCAGCTAGGAGGGTAGTATCTTTCTCAACTTGTGAGAGTTGTCTCTACCTTTTGCTTCTCCGTAGTAGAGGTGGGGCAGGTGACTTTAGAGTAGGTCTCTCTTCCTTAGAATCTGAGGAAATAGTAAAAGTTTGTATATATTTTGTCTCCAGAGCACATGATGGTTATGAAATTGGTCTCTTCGAAGCACATGATGGTTCTAAAATTGGACTCTTTGGATGAATAGATGGTGATGGGGAAATTTCTCTTTGTTTCCTCTTCCTGACCAGAGGGATCTCATTTGAGTCATGAGATGGTTCTTCAACCCACCAGGTTCCCTCTATTCTTTGTCCTGACCTTCCCTCTATTAAGTCCTTAGGGCAAGATTCCTCAGTTATTTTTCTTCTAATTGAGCAAGTCATGTAGGGAGTTTGTCTAGGAGCAGGTTTTGCAATTTCTTTGCCTTTTCTCCTTTTATCAGGAACAGGAGCTGCAGATGATGTTGCCCCCTGTGAAGGCTTCTTTCCTCTGTGAACAGCTGTGGAGGAGGCTGAAGGCTCAATTTCCTCTTCTTGGTGGGTAGGAGAACTCTCACCTCCTAGCTGTGCCATCTCTAGTGCTTTGTTGTTGGGATTCTGCTCAAGAAAGTGTTGCCACAATTCCTCCCCATTGGCTTGAGACAAGAAGTGGTGTTTATCTACTAGAAAGATGAGACCATGATGTTTCATGGGACCCTTATTCTGCTGATATTTCTCTACAATTGCCCTGATGGCAGAATACAGGAAATTGGGAATGTTTATGCTATACTCAAGGTGTCTATTGGGAATGTTTATGCTATACTCAAGGTGTCTATTTCCATGTCTTAGAAAAATCAGCATTTTCATGATTGGCCCTAAAACTAGAGAGAATTGACCATCACAAGTAAAGTATTTCATTAACTAGGTGGCAATAGATGCCCAAGGGTTTGGAAGTGTGGACCTCAGAATTCCTTTGACTTCATTTTTATTTGAATACAATTGAATAGCAGGTTCACCACAAATAGAGAAATTTTTAATCAAATCAGTGTATAAGGTTTTCAAGTGGTAAAACCTCTCACCTTGTTTGGGAAGTCCAGAAATGTGGCTGATAGTGGCTGAGGAGAAATTGATTTGTACTCCTCTAACAGCTGTCTGATTGTCCCTTAAATTTTTGAGGAATTCATCCACAACATCCTGCTGAAACCTTTCAAATTTTTCTAGGAAGTCTAACCATCCTATAGTCCTTAAAATGTTTGCTGCAACTTCATCCTGCAGAAGGCATGCAACACTCTCTGGCTTAGAATTCTTGACCCCCATTGCTAAATTAGTTCCACCTTCTATGCTTAATTCCTCACCTCCTCAATCTACTGTCTAAACTTTCCTCTTATCTCTATAGGCTCCAGAGGACTGTTCAATTTGCTCTGTTCTTCAAGGTACTTTAGAGGTTCGAATGAGGAATGTTATGTTTCTCATCTTAGGCTTATGCAGATTAGTTAGAGTACCGAGGTAGTCATAAATGTGACAGAATGCTAGGACACTTTGGAGGCAAGGTGGCGGTACAGTACAGTTAGCAGTATGCGTGAATTTTAGAAAGGGAATGATGGCAGAGGGACGTGTCATTGTGGCGGCACCCAAAAATAGAAAGACAAGACATTTTCTATTAATGATTAATTAAAGAGAGAATGACCTAGATTACTTTTAATGATGAGGGTGATGTGCACGGCAGAGGTGCTGCATCATTGTTGGAGACTGCACGCATCGCGACACATGGGGAGCTTTTGGTGGTTGGAGATGATGTCCATTACTCCACTGGTACGTGACCTGCAATCATTGCGTTGAGTGGTTCAAAAATCCACATTCTTTGGGTGATGTTAGCGCCAGCTTGTGAATACCCCTTTAAATGATATTCATGCCAATTGAATTTTTTTTTTATAAAGTAGAGGATGAGTCATGATGACCTCATCATGTGATGTGTCTACTTTACCGCTTGGAGAGGTGAGTCCCCTCCCTTATTATTTGAAACTAACTTCTTTATTAATAGAGCATCGAAGGGGTTCCTAGTTGGAGAGCACCAGAGGTGCTCCTAATTGGAGAGCACCGGAGGTGCTCCTAGTTTGAGAAGCGCCGGAGGTGCATTTGGTTTGAGAAGCATGGGAGGTGCATTTGATTAACTCCTAGCACCTGATCATCTCCGGAGCTCAATTGTGTTCAACTGTCTTGAAGAAGGGAACCGCCAATTATTGGTTTTCAACTCCTTTGGTTGATAAAGATAGCCATTTGTTGGTTTTCCATCTTTCTCTATTTTTTTAATAATTTTTTTAAATTTTTTTTAGAAGGCCACTATTTGCTGGTTTTCAACCTTCCCCTTTTTTTTCTCTTTTTTTAGAAGGCAGCCATTTGTTGGTTTTCAACCTTCCTTTAAAAAAAAAAAATTCAATCCAACATTGTGATAGAGGAGGTGTCCCCTGTATCAACACACAAATCATTAAGAAACTCCTCTTTAGTAGATGGTCTTTTGTAGAGCATGATTCAGTGACCATTTACTAGAAATGTGTCCGTGCTTCCATCAATAGGTTGCAATGATACTATTCCATTTTCAAAAACTTCCTTGATTTGATAAGGACCCATCTAATGAGTTTGCAATTTCCCTTTGAACTCCTTGAATTTAGAATCATAAAGAAGAACCCAATCACCTTGTTGAAATGTCCTCCTTTTGATGTGTTGGTCATGCCATTGCTTCCTCTGATACTGAACCAGTTCTGTTTGCTGAATGGCCTCTATCCAAATTTCATCCAACTCATTGAGCTGAACAATTCTATTCTGTTGGGCTATAGACAATGGTAGACTAATATCCAATGCTGTTTTAAGTGTCTGGAGTTCAAATTCTATAGACAAAATAGGTTTTTTACCATAAACTAATTCATATGGTGAGAACTTTGTTGTAGACTTCCAAGTGGTATTGTAAGCCCAAACTGCTTCAGGTAATCTACTAGCCAAATCTTTTCTGTTCATTGCTACTGTCCTTGTCAGAATATTTTCAAGTTCCCTATTGGTTACTTCTACCTGCCCATTCGCTTGAGGATGGTAAGGTGAAGATTTTTTGTGGTTGACTTGATATAAATCTGTGAATGCTTTGATTACTTGTGAAGTAAACTGAGGTCCTCTGTCTAAAACTATTGATCTTGGGGCTCCAAACCTTAAGAAAATCAGCAACTTTTTCTTCTCTTGCAAATTGTAATGCTTGAACCTCAGCCCACTTAGTAACATAGTCTGTGCATACTAGAATGTACTCATTGCCTAATGATGGTGGTGAAATTGGTCCCACAAAGTCTAGACCCCATTGCTTAAATGGTTCCATCATGACTTGAGGATGTAGTAACATCTCCTGGGTAAAGGTTGGTTGTCCCATCCTTTGGCACTGGTCACAGTGCTACACATACTTCTTTGTATCTTTATGAAGAGAGGGCCAGTAGTAACCAGCTCTAAGGATCTTGTGGATTGTCCAGTGGAAAGAGTAATGGCCACCAGATGGTTCATCATGACATGCTCTCCACACATAAAAAATCTCATCAGCCTTTAAACACCTGCGTAGAATGAAATCAAGACCACATTTAAATAGTAAACCATTCAACCATTTGTAAGATAAACTTTCTTTAACCAAACATTTTCTTTGTTTTGAGCTAAAATGGGATGGATACAAGCTTGTAGCTAAAAGATAAGCTATGTTAGCAAACCAAGGTGCAGTAGAGGATATAGCAAAAAGATGTTCATCTGGTAACTTGTCCTCCACTGGTTAGTTTTCTCCTCATGTATGCAATCTTGACAGAAAATTAACAACCAAATTAAACTTTCCTAGATTATCAACTATGGTAATATAAAATTCCTGCAATAGCAATAACCACCTGATGATCCTTGCACCCACTACTGGTTTATTCATTAGGTACTTGATGGCTGCATGATTAGTGTGTACAAATATCTTATATCCAGTGATATAATCCCTAGATTTGTTTATAACATAGATGACTGCCAAGAATTCTTTTTCAGTTGTTGTGTAGTTTCTTTCTGCAGAGGTAAGGTTTTTGTTGATGTAATACATGGCATGCATACTTTCTTCTTCCTCCTTTTGTCATAAAACTGCCCCAATGGACTCATTTGAAGCATCAGTTTGTATGTGAAATGGTAAGGTCCAATTTGGTCCTCTTAAAATTGGTGTGACAGTAAGTTTCTCTTTCAAGGTTTCAAATGCTAATTGACATTCTTCTGTCCATAGAAATTATGTGTCTTTGTTGAGCAGGGTAAATAGTGGGGCAACTATTCCGCTGAAATTTTCTATGAACCTCCTATAGTAGCCTGCATGACCTAGAAAACTTCTAACATCTGTCTGATTTTAGGGTGAAGGCAACTATGTGATCACCTCTATCTTGTTTTGATCCACTTTGATCCCTTTCTCTGAAATATGGTGTCCCAGAGCAATTCCTTCCTCCACCATCATGAATCACTTTTCATGGCTAAGGGATAATTGATTTTTCTCACAGCATTTTAGTACTTTCTCAAGGTTTGTGAGAACTTCCTCAAAATTATCCCCATACACAATAAAGTCATCCATATAGACCTCCATGCATTCATTAGCCAGTTCAGCAAAAATAGCTAAAACAAGTCTATAAAATGTAGCTAGGGCATTGCATAGCCCAAAGGGAAGAAATTTGTAAGCAAAGGTTCCCCAAGAGCATGTGAAGGTGGTTTTGTCTTGGTCTTCAGGTGCTACTTGCATTTGATTATACCCACTGAATCCATCTAGAAAAGAGAAATACTTTCTCCCAGCAAGGTTGTCCAGAACTTGGTTAATGAATGGTAAGGGAAAGTAGTCCTTTTTGTGGCCTTGTTGAGTTCTCTATAATCAATACACACCCTCCATTTCCCATTCTTTTTAGGCACTATGACAAGGGGTGAGACCCATTGACTATTTGAGATTAGATATATGAACCCTGCTTGCAGTAATTTTTCTATTTCAGTTTTGACAGTGTCCTTTAAAGCATGATTCAATCTTCTCTGGGGTTGTATGACAGGTTTAATATCCTTAGTGTATATATGATGGGTACAGATCTCAAGAGGTATGCCTTTCATATCTTGGTATTCCCAAGCAAAAGATGCTGAATGGGAAATCAGAAGTTGGATGAGCTTTTCTTCCTAATTGGTTGTTAACTAAGTATTGATATTAAGTGTTTTCCCTGGTAAAATCATGACCTGTTTTGTGATTTGATTCATAGATGTAGTTAATCCATATATTGGAGTCATGGTATTAAGAGGACAAGAATGTGGAAGTAACATGTGGAAAGTGGCTAAGTCTCTATAAAAGGTTTCCCCACAAGGAATGATGTTGGCAAGGGTACAATGAGAAGAAGTAAGAAGTTCTCTCCTAGATTCTTGGGGGAGTTCCATCACATCCTTATTGATTAGGATGTGAGTGAAATCTTCTATTGTATCATAGTATACTTCTTCTAATTCTCCCAGATGTTCCTTTATGGTTACCATAGCTACTGAGGCACTGTTGTCATTGTTCTCTCTCTCATCCACCTATACTCTTCCTGTATAATGTATTGATGGTTTAGTTGGAGGATACAGAGATATTTTCTTTAAATCTATCACTTAGAAATGACCATATCCCCAGTTCAACAATCAATAGATGCCGCTGCTGTAGCTAGCCATGGTCTTCCTAAGATCAGTGGATAAGCATTTCTCTAGTTTCTAGGTTCTAATATTAGGAAGTCCACTAGAAATTCCCATGAATCTATCACAACTGGTACATCAGTGATTACTCTTTTTGGAATAGCTACTGATTGGTCAGCAAGTTAAAGAATTGTAGTTGTGGATTGGATACCTGATAGAGCTAATTTGTCCATTGTGTGGACTGTCATCACATTAATTGCTGCTCCCAAATCAACCAGAACATTTGAAATTTCTACCCCTGAGATGAAAACAGTTATGACAAGATTTCCAGGGTCTCCATATTTTGGGAGGAGAATTTCTCCCATCAATAGATCTACTACTTTTCCTTCCACCTGTATTGCGGAGGGAAAGTTTTTCTTCCTTCCCTATGTTTTGATGCAATACTGTTTAATGAACTGATTTAGTTTTGGTACATCTCTAATTGCCTGGAGAAGAGGAATTTCAATATTTAGTTACTTGATTTCTTATAAAAGTTCTAATTTCAGGTTGGTTTGAATTTGTTTTTGTAAGATCTTTTTTGGGGAACATTCTGTTTAAGCCGTTCTGGGTATGGTGCTAGTTTTTCCATCTCTAGAGCATCTCTGGAGCTCTTGTCAAAATTGTGTTCAGGAATGTTCTCCAGAGTCAGTCTTTTAGGAACAACTCCGGAGTTGTCCAAGGATGATTCTTTTAGCACTTTTTTGTTAGTAATCTCCTCCGGGGGTTGAGTGGATGAATTTTTAGGTTCCTCATCATTGGTTACTTCAACTAAAGTTGGAGGAGATGGTCTTGGGAATGCTTTCCCAGAACGCATCTAGAGATTATTTGAATATATAGCATTAATTCCAGCCAGATTTTCTTGCTCTGTCATGTAAACAACTGCTCCCTATTTATTCAGTGGGTTTGGTATAGGCTGAGTTGGTAAAGGTGGTTGGCTAATTGGTTCATTTTGTGCTTGACCTTGTGTGTTGGAGGGTCCAGTTAGTAAAGCTTCTTGTTGAGGTTGGAAACATCTAGGTTGTCCATGGTATTGTTGATTATATCCCTGTTGAGAACCCCATTGAGGTTGCATGTTTTGTGGTCCAAACTGTGGTGGCCACTATTGATTTCCCCAAGGCTGATTTTGCCAATTTTGGTTTTGCCAATGTTGATTTTACCAATCCTACTATCCCCAAGGAGGATTATTTTGAGGCCCATGCCAAGTTGGATTCCACTAATTATTTCCCCAATTAGAAGGACCCTTGTAAGAAGACTAGTTTGGGTACTGATTATAAGGGAAATTCCCAGCTTGTTTTTGTCTGCATAGTTCAATTCCTCTTCTATTACATCATTCTTCTTACTCAATCTTTTCAAGGCTGGAAGTTGACTACATTGACTGGTAGGATGTTCCTTATCATAGATCTAACAAATCTTTGATTTGTCCAAAGGGCATTCTCTCAATAGATGTTTGTTTCTACACCTAGGACAATAGATGGAGAGTGGTTCAGTTGCTATGTTTTGATCAGTTGTTCTGGTTTTTTCCTGAATCCCATCCAATGTGGTATTTAATTGGATCAAATATCTATTTTTAGATTTGCAATCTCTGCCATCAACTGTCCTATTTCATTCTTCCTTTTAAAAGTTTTGGATGACCTCACTCCATCTTGGGTTCTAGAATAGTTCCTACAGAGTTCTTGTATATCAGGTATTTCCATTTTGTTGATGTTCCCTTTTCCCATTAGGTCTAGTGCCTGTTTTGATTCTTTATCCAATCCTTTTACAAATAGGGTTCTAGCCAAGGAGTGATCTACTGGGTTACCATACCTTCTCAAGGTGAAGTTAAACCTATCCACATAGTCTTCTAAGGATTCTTCCTCCCCCTGCCTAAGTTTAAATAATTCTTCATTTTTATTACTGGATCTGTAGTAATCTTGGTATTTTTCCAAAAACTCTATTTCCATCTGATCCCAAGAATGGATAGAATTCTGGGGTAAACCCATAAACCATCTCATCACAGAATCTTTTAGAGTTGAAGGGATCAACTTGAGTTTCTGGTTATCCGATCCATAATCATAAGTCTGGCAGACTACTTTGAATTCAAACAAGAACTGATCTGGATCCTCAGAAGAAAGTCCTCTAAAATTTGGCAGGTGTGCTGGTGAGATATTCTTCATAGGAGCATTGTCTCCAGTAGCCAAAACAATAGGATATGAGAAGGTTCTTGGAGCCTAATTGTCCTCTTCCCCATGATTATCATTTTCCATGTTTAGTACTAGTTCTTCTCCCTGAGGTTCTAGGAAATTAGGTTCTATTAAAGGATCTACCTGAAACTTTTGTTGTAATTCCTAGATATAATTAGCAAGTGGAATATTTGGAGGATCTAAGGGATTATTGTTCTAAGGTGCAACTTCCAAAGTAGGCTCTAGGTTTCTCTCCTCAACAAGATCTTGCACCACCCCACTACTTTCCCCTATGGTTTGTTGTTGGGGTGTCTGCTTTATATATCTTCCTTTCAAGTCTCTAGCTCTAACCATACAGATCTATCCTAAAAATTGTTTTAACTCAGTTTCCCTAATTAACACAATACATCCCTGGCAACGACGCCAAAAATGGTGAGATGTCGCTGTATCTCATCATTTAATCTATTTTTAGATGTCAAAAATCTAGGGGCTGTGTCCTCACCTGTCTGCAACTAGGGATTCTATAGTTACCAGTTTCTAGCTAATCCTAACAGCTTCTATAAATTTGAAAGAGATCAATCTATCTACTTGCTGAATGAATTTAAGGAATGCTAAAAATAGAATAAAACAAGAAATTTACTCAAAGCAATCATAAAACAATAACATGCATTTACCTATCAAAATCAGTAAATACTTTGCATAACAAAAAGCTGAAGTAATAAAACAATGGTACTAGCCTTCTACCTTAGTGGTGAGAGTGGGCCCTTTCTCCACACCCTTGGGGTTGAAGGCTATAGTAGGGAATTAGCACAAAAGAAGATCACAACTAGATCCAATCCAATTCATTCACTCTGCATTCATGAAAATATTGCTAACACAAAGCTGAGATTACTAAGAATCAGAATAATTCAATCATTGTATATTTCTTCTACTGTTTCTACAAGTATATATCAAAAGAGTGATGACATATCACTTATCTTATCTATCGGTTCTCTATGAGATGACATCCATCTCTTTATCACACTAGCTATTCAACTATGAAAGAAAATCATGCAAATAAAAGTAGACTTGAGTGGAACAGAAGTCCACTCAAAATCTAAGTTTGAGTCTTAATACATTTGGGCATCAAGGCCTTGAAAATAAGGATATTGAATTAGTTCCATCTGTAACTCATGCAAAAACTTTGAAAAGATAAAACTTCTGCAGTTTAACTAAAGATGACCCATCATCACTCAGGTGATGATTTGAGTGAAATGAGGGGTATTATGATCACTGCTAAGAGTACCTCATCAACAACTTATGCTGGAAACATGCCCTACTCTCAGGAGGCGCCGGAGATAACTGTTTCTGTCTGCAGCTTTGGAGATATGTCTGCAGCTCCGGAGATATGTCTGAAGCTCCGAAGATGCTTCAGACTCCCACAGAGGTCCGAAGAGGCATTCTTCATTTCTTCAAAACTTCAGGTGTCAAGGCACTTTGGTATTGTCTCCGGAGATCATTGAAGACTATCTTTGGAGATGCACAAAATTGTTGTTCCTGGCATCTACACCTGTTGAATCAAAAAGAGAGAAGTTTTTGAATTTTTCCATCAATTCCATGCGCATTAGTCACTCAATCAAAAATTATAATCTTAAGTAATCTATCTCAATTTATCATGAAATAGAATGATCTTGCTAGCTTATTTGGGTGCAAACATTAGGAAAGATGAACTTAGGAAGGAGAAAAAGAGAGGCAAAAAGATGTATTTCATGAGTACAACTTGGCACTCATCATACACATCAACAGTTTGTTGATGATACCATCTTATTTGGGCAAGCCACAAAGACAGAGGCAAGGATGATCAAGGATTTGCTAGATGGTTATAGTAATGCCTCAGAACAAGTAGTCAATTGGAGAAAATCAGAAGTCTACTTCCTAAATGTGCAATCGAGTTTACAGAGGGATTTAACAAGAATATTAGGGGTAAGGGTGGCTAGCTTCCCTGGGAGATTCTTGGGCATGCCCTTGTTTGTAAATGCCAATAAGGACTACTGAGAGAAACTAGTAGCTAGTTGTAAGAAGAAAATGGAACATTGGAAGGGCAAATGGCTAACCTCTGCAGGGAGACTACTTATGATAAGGGCAGTTTTGGATGCAATTCCAGTTTATTCAATGTCCTGTTTGAAGTTTCCTACCAGCATAGAGGATCACCTAAAAAAAATTGTAAGTTCTTCTGGAATGGACCAAATGATACGAGTAAAATCCCTCTACTAGCTTGGGAAAAGATGTGTAGACCACAGCAGGTAGGAGGTGTAGGGGTAAGGCACCTAAGGATCATGAAGTTGGCAATGGGGGTGAAGTTAGTATGGTAAATGTGCATCGAAAACCAGAAGTGGGTTAGACTCTTGAGAAGAAAATATCTAGACTCAGTTGATCTAGAGAATATAGTGAAAATAGTAAACCCACCAAGGGGTTCTGTAGTTTGGAATTTCATATGTGAAAATACTGATATTATAGTAAAATATGTCACTTGGGAAGTGTACAATGGATTGAAGACTTCCTTCTGGCAAGATTCTTGGGATGGATACTCTAAGTTGAGAGACACTCCCCATATGGAAGAAATTAGGGAGGAAACTAGTAGGGTATTGGGAACTAGGGTGTGCGACTTTAGAAGGGAGGGGGACCAGTGGGCATGGAAGGATCCAAGGGAGCTCAATGCCCTAGAAGAATAGAAAGAGGCTCTTAGAACAATCCTAGGAGAAAGGAAGATACTAGACATGACAGGAGAAGATGTTCTAAGATGGGCTACCTCAGAAGATGGTGAATACAAAGTTAAAATAGGCTACATGATCAAAGGAATGGAACCAGTTTAGCAATGGCTGAGGCTTCCCTTTTGGGGTAAGGATGTATTACCAAAGGCAGGCATCTTCCTATGACTTGCAACTCAAAACAGAATCCTGACATAGGACAAGCTGGAGAAGCTGGGATTTAGGGGACCTAATCGATGCATACTATGTAAAAGGAATAGGGAGACTATGTATCATTTGCTGCTAGGGTGCCCATATGTGAAATTTTGTTGGAAAGAGGTGGTTAGGAAACTAGGGTTTCAAACCTCATTCTCTCATAGCTTGCAAGAGTGGATTATGGCCTAGCTAGGGAAGAATAACAAGGGTGCTTTGGGTAGTATCTGGAAAATTGTACTTTCCATGATTTGTTGGGAGGTATGGAAGGAAAGATATAGAAGAACCTTCAAGGAACAGGCTATGGGCAGGGAAATCTTGGCAGGAAAAATTGAAAGGGCAATAGTAGAACTGGTAAATTCGGCGACCAAAAACAAACCTTTGGTTAAAAACAACTTCAACAACATGGATGTTGAGATAACAAATATATTTGCAGGATTAGGTATCCCACCAGCTGTAGGCACTGGCTGTGCAACAGAGAAGCTAGATATTCGAAGGCAGATAGTTTGGCAGAAATCAGAAGAGGGTTGGATAAAGGTGAATTTTGATGGTGCCTGTGTGGGAAACCCAAGCCTGGCATGAATCAGGTGTGTGGCTAGGGACTCAGAAGGGAAAGTATTGGACCAAAGGGTAGTCTTCATTAGGCATGGCACTAATAATGTAGCTAAGTTCAGAGTTGCATTAAGTGGGTTGGAGATGAGCAAAGATTTGGGGGCTGCTAAATTGCATTTGGAAGGAGACTCATTACTAATGGTGAATGAGATAAGGACCAAATTCACACTGATTTGGATTCTCTGCTGATTTTTTTAGCCAATCAAAAGACTCATAAACTCCTTTTCAGAATTCTGCATCAACCACACGTACATAGAAGGGAACACCGTGGTTGATGTTACTAAAATTCTTGACCACCTCAACAATAGTGGCAGTTACAAACCCCTTCCTCGCAATCCCATTTCTAAAGTCTTCAAGCTTGTTAAGAATGCTATCTCCAATTCCACCTTTGATGATCTCACCAAAAAACATCTCTTTCCCAACAAAGAAATTACAGCACACATCTATGGTGTACCTAAGATTCACAAGCCTAGCATTTCTCTGCATCTTATTGTCGACACCACCCACTCCCCCACATATAACCTTGCCACCCACTTGGCCAAGGTTATTTCTCCTCTTCTTGGGTAGCCCTCGTCTTTCAACAAAGACTCGTCCCATTTTGTTGACTTCATCAAAGATAAAAAAGTCAGTGATACTGACATTCTGGTCAGTTTTGATGTCATCTCCCTCTTCACCAAAGTCCCCCTTCAAGACTCCATTGCACTTGTTAAACATAAAACTAATGAAGAAATCGCTTCACTTGTTGAACTATGCTTAACCTCCACTCTCTTCACCTTCCAAGACATTGTTTACGAGTAATCTGATGGGGTGGCTATGGGTTCCCCCTTATTCCCTATCATTGCCAACCTTTACATGGAGTATTTCGAATAGCTGGCCTTAAACTCTTTCCATCTCAAACCTTCCTGGTGGAAACGTTATGTAGATGACACCAACATTTGTTGGCCACATGGACTTGATCAACTTGAGGCTTTTCACCATCACCTCAACAACATTGCTCCTTGTATCCTGTTCACCAAAGAACTTGAATCTAACCATCAACTCCCCTTCCTTGACATTGTTCTCATCAGGAAAGACTATGGTTCTCTTGGCTGTCGTGTCTTTAGAAAAGCCACCCACACTAACCTTTATCTTCTAGCTTCCTCGCACCACCACCCGGCCCAAAAGTCTAGTGTCCTCAAAACCCTAACTACTAGGGCCCTCCACATTTGCGATGACGATCACTTAAACCTAGAGTTGTCCCACCTTACCAAAGTCTTCAAACTTAATGGGTACTGCTCCAAATACATAAACAAAACCTTCAAACTAGCCCAAGCTTGCCTCCAATCTAAACCTGACAAGAAAAACTCTAAAGTTGTTTTTGGGGCCACCCTTCCCTTTATTGATGGTCTCTCTAATAAAATTTCCAAAATTCTTTGCAAGAAAGGCATTTCATGTTCCTTCAAACCACTTTCCACCATCAGAAATCTTGTTCTATCCACCAAAGACCCCAAAAACATCCTTTTGAACTCTAGTGTCTATAAAATAGATTGCTCTTGTGGCACCCCTTACATTAGTGAAACAGGTAGATCTATCTGCACGAGAATCAAAGAACATATTGCTGATATCAAACATGAAAGGGTCACCAAATCAGCCCTTACAGAACACTCCTCTCACACCAAGCATCACATCTGCATCGAAGATACCCTAGTCTTAGCCAAAGAAGATAACTACTTTAAAAGAAAACTTAGGGAGGCTATCTTCATCAAAAGCAACCCTTCTAACCTTAATCATGATGATGGGTGGAACTTAAACCACACATGGAATCCTCTCTTAAACTCCCTCAATAACTAATCCCCCCATCTTAGTTCTCTCCTTTTCATCTGTTCCCACCCACCACAATCTTGTCTTTGCTAGTGCTTCCCCCCTCTCCTTTTCTCCTTGCTTTCCTCATCTCCTTCTCATTCCACTTCTCAGCCTCCGTTAATCCCAACCTTTCTCCCATTCCCCCCTTGTATTTTGCCTTTAGGTTCCTGGTTCTCCTTTTGGTCTACCCTCCTCCTTTCCTTCACAAGTCCTTCTCTTCCTCCTTTTCTGTATATTTATGTTTTCATTTTTTACCTCTTGTGGCCTCCAATTCTTTGTTTCATCTTTTCTCCCACACCTTTAATCCTTCAATCGTTGTCCCTCTCTTTCTTTAGGCCTCTTGCTTCTCTTATGCCTATTCTCTTTTCTCTTTTTTTCTTTTTTTCTTTTTTGTCCCCTTTCCTTATCTTGTGTCCTTTTTATTCCTAGTTTTTTGGGTTTAATTTTTTGTGCATTTATTTCCCCTATATTTCCATCACACACACATGTTCTCTCTCACACACACAATGTTGCTTCTCTCTCTCTCTCTCGCCCCTGATTCTTTGTTTCTCCTTTGTTTCTTCTTATAATTTCCTTTTTGTGCCTTTCGTTCATTCTTGAGTCCTCTAGCTTTTCGTTATTGTTTTTATTTCTCTCTTTCCTTTCGTTATGCCTAAGCTCTTCTTCTTTTTTGCTTTTTTGCTTTTTGCCTTCTTCTGTTGCCTATATTCTTCTATTGATGTTTCTTTTTATTTTAACTTTTATGTTGATTTACAATTTCCCTCTTGTGTTTCATTTTTATCTTTCTCTTCTATTTCTTTCTTCTCTCCTTTCATTCTCTCTATCCTTTATTTTGGTTTTATTTGTATAGCTCTACCTTTAGAGGAACCTCTCTTTCCTTTCCCCTTAGCCTCTTAGTGGTTTTTTCTTATTTTTTGAGGTTTAGTTTCACACACACACTACATATTTATTTTATTACTTAATTTCCCGCTCTTCTTTATTTATAATTTTATTGGGTTATTTTTATTTGTTTCTTTTCCTACTTTTCTTCTTGTGGTTTCTTTAGCTCTAATCAACCTAGCATACTGTGGCACAGTAACTTCCCCCCTCTCTCTTTTTAAGGACAGTTAACTTTGCAATTTTACTCTCATTCTCATTTTTTTCCTGATGATGGATCACAGAGTGTGATCCGAAACATCGATGCAAAAAAAGAAACACAGTGTATCCAGAAGCTTTACATTTGAGAATACCAGTGAAGTAGAGGTCCGACATGGTGAGGAGTGATGGCAGATGGGTGAGATGGGAGGGTGAGGTAGAGGTGAGGTTTCCTGGTGTTAGAAGGATCTATCATGACAACTAAATGATAGATTGCGTTCGTGTGAGGAGATCAAGGTTCAAGGCCGAATCAACTCACAGATCATTGAGAGTGGAAAAGGACAAGCAAAATTCTCTTGAAAATTAGAAAGTAGTTATTTCAAGGTGCTTGATCATCACCTCATGATGAGGGAGCAGAAGGGGAAGTACATGCTAAGTAGTGGTAGTTTGTGTGGAAAAGGTGATGCATAAATGAAGCAATTATGGGAAGATGTGTTTTTTGGGCATAAATAGATGAGGGAGGCAAGGTAGAAAGCACCTATTTTGAGCAGCGACAAAGGAAGGCGCATAAGTTATGGATACACCAATATGCCTTGAGTCCATGACAACAATGGTAGCTTTCTTCGAAGTGGTTTCAGATAAGAGACTTTGGGGGATCCTCTGTATGAAGCATGAGCTAGTGTTGTACGTAGTGAAGGAGGTGCTGGGGCAGGAATTCTTGTGGTCTTACCATAGGCACTGGGTAAATACAGATATCCTGACATTGTTCTTAGCATTAACTCTGAGTAGAGGAGTGCCAAAGCCAAAGGCTAAACAGTTGTGCCAGATGTTTTTTAAACATGCGTACTTAGGGGAGATTGATGCGGTACTGGACAATGTGAGTGCTGATGACAAGATTTTGTTACCTCAACAACATTACATGAGGAAAGAGTGGGGGTTGAAGGAGATTTAGAGGTTTCCACTAGTTTTCTTAATGGACGCAGATGAGGTGGAGGAGAGGGTGGGTGCATTGGACCGAAACTTGGAATTCTTATAGAGGATAGCAGAAATTCTCCCACTCCCGTTGACGGAATGGATGGGTAACTTCTTGGCATAGGAAGGTTTTAGGGTGCCAAATGACAATGACAGAGAAGGGGGAAAAGAGGACATGGAATTGCCACTGTTGCCAGATTATGGAGAGGATTGGTTAGAAGAGGATGGAAGGGATGTCGAGGAAATTGCTAAAGGCCTAGCTCACAAGAAATGCAGACTAGACTATCTGGTGAAGGCTCGTATAGCACATGTGAGTTAGATGAGGAAGGACGTGGAAGAACTGAGCCCAGGGATGGATCTAGGGAGTTCAAGCTCCTCTGCGGTATGTGGTCGTCGATGCTGAAAAAGACAAGGGAAAGCTAGGCCTTGGGTGTATATTTTTTTGTTGTTATGTCTTGGTTAGGATAGGTGGTAGGAGGAAGAATATAATTTGGTTTCAAAAATAGTTTGATAAAGATGTAATTATGTATGGTAAGAAAGGGGTAAGGGAGCTTGTAGAAGTAGTTTTTGTCTACTAGGTACGGGGAAAAGGGAAGCTGGTAACAACATTTTTGTCTGAATATTGGGTTGTGATAGCAAATATGGACATGAAATCTGTAACATTTTGATTGATGATATAATACAATGGGAGTTGGCCCTTACCAGTTATTAAATTATCAAAATAATAATAATAATAATAATAATATCTTTTGAGTGAATAAATTTATTCTTTGGTGTAGGTATATAAGACACTATTTTATATTGCATTCATATATTATTATTAATGATTGGTCAGTTGTCAGATGAGTGAATAATAAATAATCAGATTGGTAGAATTTTCCTAGAGGTGGATACTGAATGAAATTACTTTTGCAGAGAGTGGGTTGATAGTAACGAGAAAATGATGGAATGGGAATTTATTGTAATTGGCTATTTTTGTGAGAGGATGGGGGGAAGAGTTTGGTAGAAGAAAAATTAGGGAAAAGAGAGGAATTTAATGAGAGGAGGATTCTGAAGCTCGAAGATTATTTCTGGGTATGTTTATTGGAGTAATTAAATGAATTTTTGATGGAATTAGTTTGAGTCTCTGTATGATTCTTTCTGTGTATGCATGTTAGCTTGAGCATTTTACCTCAAACCTATTATTATATTGGTTTTCTTGTCGCCATTTGCATCCAAGGAAGCCCTGTAATCTTTTATATGTGTAACTCTCTGACTATTTTAACCTCATCACATCTGTTCTTTCCTGCATATCAATTCAACTAATCCTTCCTTGTGCATGGTGAATCTCATAGTTGTTCAGGCCTTACTGTAGACATAGTTGATTTTATCATTGGAATATATAATAAACATGTCTATGTATCAAACGTTGCTAATATAATTTCAAATGTGATACATCTGAATGGATACCCCTCATTTTGACATCGATGGGCCTGTTAAACCGATCCCATTCTGTGCATAGCTTGCATCTATCATTACTCATTTTAGGGCCCCTAGAAGGTGAGTTAAAACAACAGACCTATGTCTAACCTAGTTACTTAAGTCTTTCAATAATTACACTATTTTAATTTACAATTATGCTACCAGGAGGACGTCTTATTGAGAGGCGAGAACAATGTTTTTCCTGCAATATTGGTAACAAGTATGTCGGTCCATTAGTGCGTTCTAACAAGCAAACTCTTCAACAAATCATTCATTTCATTCATGGAATACATCTTTTATCTCTTAAACTACTTAAGCAACTTGTGTGGGCACTTATCCCTTTTATCCTTATAGCAATTATTTGATGTTAAACTATGATACCTCACCTAACACAGCCAACAAATCCATTCTTCACCTCCTATCTTTAGGTGTTCCTTTGTGGGGTTTTGTTGAATCGATACAGTGCATAGGCCGCATACCCTATAAATCTCTTCCACATTAACATTTGAACCTACAATCATTTGGAATCTACAATCTTTATACCAAGCAAGGCAATTCGATCGTGGTGATTTGACTTCTTATAAGTCTTATTGCAATTTCTGGGTACATACTCCATCTTTGAGCATCATTAATCAGTCCTGTGTCATTTTGCAACCCTTATTGCATACGTTGGATTAATCCTCTGTGAGAATGGAGCTTTTAAACAAAACAAACATTGGTTTCCTAAATTAAATTCTTTCTCATTTTATAAAACTTGAGTTAGCATCTGGAGGAACGAGTACATTATAGTTATTAGTATTTTTATAAAATAAAGTTGATTTTATTTACCTATCCTCTGTAGTGAATCATTGCTTATTCTTCAAATTGCTACCTATTCGATTTAGTTGAAGAACTTTTCCAATGTATACCATTGTATCTGGAACCATAATCCTTCTTGTTTGGCCCTTTCTGGCAATTTTTTTGGTGCAGGCCACATACCCTTCTAGTCTCTTAAGAGTTTTCTCTTTAATTCATCCTTTGTAATCTACTTTTAATTCATCTATCATGGCTGAAGTTATTAGATGTAATTTTTTTCCTCATAACTTATATTTTTAACTCTGTCAGGAAATCAAAATAGTAAGTCTATATTTCATAGAAATCTGCATATTAAGAGGGTTAGTGAATTGAATCCTATTAGAAGATTCCATATTTAACTCCATGTATATTTTATGGTAAATTATTGCACTGATTTTATGATTATACCATTGTTATTATTCATTTTAAATTCATAAAATATGGTCAAATTTATATAGTATAATGTAACTGATTTCATTATTACAATAGATTATGAAATTTAAACATTATTCCTAATTGCTCCATTTGATGTTATTAAACCTAATTATTACAATAGATTTATCTATTAATCATTTACACTATAATATGTATCAATTCCAATTTTAACCAGTTTTGCACTTATAATTATTGGGTAAGTTTAGTAGTCTTAAATTATTAATAAAGTAGGTTATGGGATAATATAGTTTTCTTAAACTTATTGTCTTAGTAAATTCAATGTAAGTTGTTATATTATTTAAATGATGATTTAATATCGTTGTATTGATTATTTCATTGAATTATGTTATATAATTAATTATAGTTAAAATTTTAAATCTAGATCATTTGTGATTTGTGTTTCATTACAAACCAGAGTTGTTAATAACCTTTCCTAGTGTTTTTTCATTTACTGTCAAAAAATACAAGTCTAAGGATATAAGTAGGTTCCACTAAGGAATGGGTTGTGTTAGGTGTACTTGTTTTTATTTATTTATTTTTAGTTATTTAGCTCCAAAGGCCTAGTTGTTTGATCATAGATGTTGTCTTGAGATAATGAAATATTTATGATACCTTATGTTTTGTTGAGGTCATTGGTATGCAGTATTGAGGTAGAATGTTGAATTGAACATTGACATTTGAGTTGATGGTTATATTATTTTCAAAAGGGAAGATACCTTACATTGTCTATTTATTCTTGTCATATGATGTAAATCTTCTTATTGAATGGTTAGGGTTACTTGATGCATGTAGGGGAGTGGCTTTCATTATGGGGCTGGTGCCCAAAGTGGCTTCTTGGATAACCCTTTGAAAGTTGTAATCAAGTGATAACCTAATAATTAACCTAAGGGGTTGGGTATTTAATTTATTAAATAAGATATTTGGTTGTCTCACCCAATCCTGTAGTGCTCATTTATGCTAAGGATGGGATGAGAAGGCCTAGTTGGCATGATCGACTTTCTTGTCTTCACAAAAGGATAGTTGGTTGTGCATGTGTCACCCTATGGGGCCGATGCCTAGAGAGAGGCTACCAGGATAACCATAAATGGGGGCCGATGTCTAGTGAGAGACATTTAGGATAACCCATGACAGGACCATGCGATGACACTCTACCAACTACAGTCTAGTTTTCCCTCTTGTGTTCTTCCTCGTTGTTCATGTTGCCTCTAGGAGCATTGTTTGAGCTACTTGTGACTGTGTTATTAGAATCCGTGTTAGACTTTTCCCTGTTTGTGTTTTCCATTTGGACTATTTTCATTGTGGGACCTCATTGTTATCTCTTAGCACGGGGGGTGGACCTTAGGGTTCCACATGGTCGGGTGGTTGTGCTTTCTTCCATTGGTATTCTGGTGTTGTGGTATGTGTGTATAAAGGATGTATCTCTTGTAGCAAATTCCAGTTTTGCACCTATAGTTGAAGACAATTATTTGTACTATTCGCACCTAGTTTTGTGTATTAGTGGAATTCATTATGTAATTTGATGTAGTCAAAAAAGAGCTTTTGTAACTATGAAACTATGTATTTTCTCTTGTAAGATAAACTATATTTTACTTGTAATCTTTATTGTAAAATTATGATGTAATTATCTAATGTCATAATAAAAGATGTTAGTTATGATTCATTTGATTTAGTAGAAAGAGCTATGTATGCGTTGTTGTTTGTTGATAGAATATAATAATGCAGCTATGTAATCCCTAGAGATGATAGTTTAACTTTGTTGCTATTAGTCTATGTTTATTCTCTTTATCATTTCTTCTATTTAAAGAAAAAATATTTTCACCCCTTTTTATTACTTAGTTAAACTTATCTCTAGAGTCTCACAGCGGGGCATTACATTTGGTATCAGAGATAGGTTTTCAAATACTGGGTACTCTAGGTGTATATAAGCCCATAATCTTGTCCTAGTTGCTTAGATTCTGTAGAGTATGTTTTCCCTTTTGTCTTCCTCACCTAACAACCTAAGGTTTTCCTTGGGTGGTGTTTGTGTCAGAAGATGCCTAGAGGTCGAGGTCAAGGTTGGGGTTGAGGTAGGGGACGCAGGAGAGGTGGTGGCGGTAGCCCTCCTCCTAGTTCGCCTTGTAAGAGTGCTCAGGAAGGTAGGGGTTAGAATACAGAGAATCAAGGTCAGCCTAAGGGATCTTAGTTGCGTCAGTGGAGAGGGAAAGAGAAAGATCTCCTAGGAAGGAGGTTGATCAGTCAGAGGTAAGGGAAAGAGAAAGGTCTCCTAGAAGGAGAGAGATGACAATAGAACATGAGGCTATTTTAGCTGGTCATATGAGAGATCTTTTGAGGGCACGCCCTTGTACTTTTGATGGACCTGGTAGTGGTTAGGAGGTAGAGACCTGGTTGTTGGATTTGGGTAGGTGTTTTTCTATGAATCCATATGGTAGTAACACTAAGGTGAGATGTGCCATCTTGCATCTTAGAGGATTTGCTTCTAAATGGTGGTGTTTAAAGGAACAGAAGTTGCACTTGGATATTGGTACATTTTCTTGGGAATTGTTCTTGGAGAGGTTTAGAGCTTGTTTCCTATCAGATCATTGGAAGCAGCGTCGAGTAGACGAGTTCCATGAGTTGAGATAGATGGCCATATCAGTAGTGCAGTATGAGTGTAGATTCTATGAGCTCAAGCAGTACGTAGGTATTGGAGGTGATGAGGCTATGTTGGTTCAGCATTTCATTAGGGGCTTGAATCCCCGTATCAGTAGAGGATTCCATATTTTTGAACGTAAGAGCATGGAGGTGGCAGTTGAGAAGGCCCGTTTGGTAGAGGAGAATTTGGTAATGGCTCTTGGAGGTCATATAGGTGTGCATATTGGTAGTGCACCTTTTGCAAGCTTCAGGTCTCATGGTGGTTAGTCTCAGGTAGTATGTTCTTCTAGAGGTCATCATGCACCCATGAAGGGTGGATGGCAGCAATAGTATTTCCAGTCAAAACAAAATAATTCTTAGCCTCAGTAAGGTGGTTGTACACAGTCTTGGAAAGAACATAGTTGATAGCAGGTCAAGAATTATCATTCCAATTAGCTAGTTTAGAGCTCACAGTATGTAGTTAGTAGAGATAGTTTTTAGTAGTCCAATACTTTCTTTGATGGTGGAGGTTTTAGTAGAAGTACATGATGTTTCTCTTGTGGCTAGCAGGGACATATAGCCAGGTAGTGTCCATAAAAGAATGTTGTAGGATTTGGTCAGAGGCCAGTAGCTTCAGAGCCATCTGTAGGTGATGCAGGGAGGTCTCATAGAGTGCTCACAGTGATTGAACACCACCAGATAGAGCATTAGAGGACAATCTTGGAGGCCGCAGGTAGAGGACAGGCAGCTTTCTTTAGAGCTCATGCGTGTTCTGCAGTATTAGGAGTAGACCCTCGGGGGTAGGGGCATAGAGCAGGTAAGGGTCTAGTGGGATCCTAATGATGAGTCTTTAGTTTCTTGGAAGGTCGTGTCAGGATGCAAGATCTTTACCCTTATCTTGTTGTAGGCTTTCAGGAGTAAGCCTGATCCTAGGGGTGAAGATGTAGTGCCCCTTATTTTGTTTTCAGAGAGATTGTTAGTTGTTCTATTATATCTAGACATTATGACATATTATTGATGATGGAATTCTTGTTTTGATGTAGTTGATGACACTCATTGATGTTTACTATGATGATACTAATGATGTTTTAAGATTGGTATATTATGCTTATGTTGTGATTAGTAATGGGTTTAATTGATTATGTGGATTAATTTTACCATGTGATTTATGTAGCTATCTAATGAGGTGTTATCTAGTTGTTCAATTGATGATGAATAAGCATGATGTGGATAATTGTGATGTGTTTGGCAATAGGGAAAGTGTTGCATTACTCATATTGAGTACCCTACTATGATGTGATTCCCTGTCACAGTGTGTATGTTTGGATGATTTGATATATATATATATATATATATATATATATATATATATATATATATATATATATATATATATATATATATATGATATTTGACCCTTTTGTTGGTTGCAGGTTGTAGGTACCATGCATCGACTCCACATGAATTGATAGGTTTGAGTGTGCCTTAATATTGATGGAAATTGTGGAATAGAGATAACATGAGGTCCCTTAGTTTGTCATCATTCTCGATGAGGATGAGTTCTTAGTCTTGGGTTCTGTTAGTTTGGTTGGTTTGGAGCATGGTTGTGAGTCTCTGTTGTTCATTAATGTGTTGTTGTCAGGAAATGTTTGATATGTAGTTTTCAGTTGTCTAATGTTGGTCTATTGCTTCATTAATTAAAAGTTGGTAATCTATTTTGTAAATAAATAATACTAATTTTGTGGTACATTATGTATTTGTTAGAGATTAAATTAGTAAATTATAATAGATAATAATAATAAATAAATAAATAAATAAATTATAAACATCTAATATCTTTTGAGTGAATAAATTTATTCTTTTGTGTAGGTATATAAGACACTATTTTATATTGCATTCATAGATTATTATTAATGATGAGTGAATAATAAATAATTAGATTGGTAGAATCTGCCTAGAGGTGGATACTGAACGAAATTAATTTTTGAGAGAGTGGGTTGACAGTAATGGGAAAATGATGGAATGGGAATTTATTGTAATTGACTACTTTTGTTAGAGGATGGATATTTGAATGGGTTTTTTTGGGGGGGAGAGTTTGGCAGAAGAAGAATTGGGGAAAAGAGAGGAATTTAATGAGAGGAGGATTCTGAAGCTCGAAGATTATTTTTGGGTATATTTATTGGAGTAAGTAAATGAATTTTTTATGGAATTAGTTTGAGTCTCCGTATGATTCTTTCTATGTATGCATGTTAACTTGAGCATTTTACCTCAAAACTATTATTATCTTGGTTTTCCTATCGCCATCTGCATCAAAGGAAGCCCTGTAATCTTTTATCTACGTAACTCCCTGACCATTTTAAGCTCATCACATCTGTTCTTTCTTGCATATCAATTCAACTAATCTTTCCTTGTCCATGGTGAATCTCATAGCCATTCGGGCCTTACTATAGACATAGTTGATTTTATCATTGGAATATATAATAAACCTATCTATGTATCAAACATTGCTAATATAATTTCAAATGTGATACATCTGAGTTGATACCCCTCATTTTGACATCGATGGGCCTATTAAATTGATCCCATTCTATGCATATCTTGCATCTATCATTACTCATCTTACGGCCCTTGTAAGGTGAGTTAAAATAACAGACCTATGTCTAACCTAGTTACTTAAGTCTTTCAATAATTACACTATTTTAATTTACAATTATGCTACCTAGAGGATGTCTTGCTAAGAGGCCAGATCAATGTTTTTCCTACAATATTGGTACCAAGTATGTTGGTCCATTAGTGCATTCTGACAAGCAAAATCTCCAACAAATCATTCATTCCATTCATGGAATATATCTTTTATCTCTTGAGCTAGTTAAGTGACGTGTGTGGCCACTTATCCCTTTTATCCTTTTAGGAATTATATGATGTTAAACTATGATACCTCACCTAACATAGCCAACAAATCCATTCTTCACCTCCTCTCATCAGGTGTTCCTTCATGGGGTTTTACTGAGTCGATACAGTGCATAGGCCGCATACCCTATAAATCTCTTCCACATTAACATTTGAACCTGCAATCATTTGGAATCTGCAATCTTTATATCAAGCATGGCAATTCGATCATGGCGATCTGACTTCCTATAAGTTTTATTGTAATTTCTGGGTACATACTCCATCTTTGGGCATCATTAATCAGTCCTATGCCATTTTGCAACCCTCACTACATACATTGGATTAATCCTGTTTGAGAATGGAGCTTTTAAACAAAATAAATATTGGTTTCCTAAATTAAATTCTTTCTCATTTTATAAAACTTGAGTTAGCGTCTGGAGGAATGAGTTTACTATAGTTTTTTTTTTTTTATCAAATAAAGTTAATTTTATTTACCTATCCTCTATAGCAAATCATCGCTTATTCTTCAAATTGCTACCTATTCGATTTAGTTGAAGAACTTTTCCAATGCATACCGTTGTATCTGCAATCATAATCCTTCTTGATTGGCTGTCTGTGGAGATTTTTTTTGTTGTAGGCTATGTACTCTTCTAGTCTCTTAAGAGTTTTCTCTTTAATTCATCCTCTGTAATCTACTTTCAATTCATCTATCATGGTTGAAGTTATTAGATGTAATTTTTTTCCCCATAACTTATATTTTTAACTCTGTTAGGAAATCAAAATAGCAAGTCTATATTTCATAGAAATCTGCATATTAAGAGGGTTAGTGAATTGAATCCTATTAGAAGATTCTTGATGCAGGAGCATCCCTGGTTTAGAACAATCTTGCATTAACTAAAAACATTTGCATTTCAATTTGTTTGTTTCTTTTCATTCTTTCATTTCAGTTTAGGCAGTTCAGTCAGTAATTAGTTTCATCTTTGGTCTAATAGTCATCTGCAGTTTCATCTCAAGCATTGTGGATCTAGATTTAGCATCTAGACATGTTCATCAACATCACCCTAAGTCCGCAGAGCATTTGGATCAATCGCTAGAAAGTTATCGCTATTAGAAGATCCTCTGTTTTCTCAATACAGAGCTTTCTGACAGTCATGAGTAATCAACTGAATGAGAAGATTTGTGAGCATTGGCTGATTTGCGGATCCTAAAGATTCATTCTATAATGTTCCTTGGTTTGTGGCCAACCTTCCTCATAGGTCCGCACTTCATTGTATTCATTGGAGAAAGGTTTTCAAGCCGATAGGTCTGACCTATCCAAGAACACACATTACACCTCTTCATCAGTTTTCTGAACCTTTTGTGGTTGACATGGAGGAATCTATTGTTCCAGATATGATATATAATGATGTAATAGATCCATAGGAAAGAAGATTTCATATAGTTAGCAATTGATTCATATTCCTTAGTTTAGATCTGGTGCAAAAGAGCTTCAAAGCCTTATCTTGTGCACGTAAGTAATTAGGTCTGTGAGCCCTAATTGTAAGCTCGCATATTGCCGACGAATCTCTATTTTGAATTCTATGATATACTAAGTGACTGAATCTACATTTGTTCCATTTCTTTGAGTTGTTTCTGTTGTGTTTACTCTTGCTGCATGGTCTGGATAGTTCACTGTGTGAACCCTCCTATTGTGACTACACCAAGTGGTATCAGAGCAAAAGTTTGATTCTTTGGAGTGAGTTGGCAAGGGATTCCATAAGATCTTATTGTAAGAAGATCTCCGATCTAAGGCAGGTTATTTGTGTTGCAACCCATCACCAATTGTGAGGCAGTTGTCACATTGTAGCCCGAAATAGAAGTTTAGTTGGAAAGAAATAGAAGAGGAAAAGAAAATATTACAAAGTGGGACCAGATGGTGACAAAGTTGAATAATTAGTTTATACCTGCTGACTATGAGTTGGAGCTGTTGAAGAGATTACAAAACCTGAGAAAAAATGAGAGATCTGTAAAGGAGTACACTGAAGAATTTCATAAGATGATGGGTTAGTGCAAGAAGTTGGGTCCACTTTTTGGCCAAAAAGTTTAAGTGTTTTCCCTGATTTTCAGAATTTGTTACATTTGACCTGAACATTTGAGGCACTTAAAGATTGAATCTTAAAAAAAGTTAGTAATATGAAATGTAGTACTTGGAGTCTAGTTTCCAAATAGGTAATTTATTTTAATACCCAAATGATACAAATTGATTTTCAATAGGCATTTCTAAAAACCACTATTTAAAAGTCACTTTTTTTTATGATACCATGCACGTGTATGACCAACATAATTTGACCTAAATAAAAGTATTTTTCTAAACCCTTTTGGGGAAAGATGTGTAGTACATTGAAGTTTGATGAGGATTTTTTTATATTTCTTTTCTAAATAAATTTTTTTTATTAATTTTTTATTGGCCCTAATTGTTGTTTTCAAAAACCCTCCTGTACGACCAACATAATTTGAGCAAAACTAATCATAAATTGATTTTTTTTCATTGTGTAAAGAATAATGTGTAGATTGTAAAGAATAATGTGTAGATTGATGACATAATTTAAAAAAAAAAATTAAAACTTAAAACTTATTAAAAAAATACAAACACCTATCATTTCAAGTTTTTGGACTAGTTTTCTCATAAATTAAATAATAAATAGAAAAACAAGTCCAATAAAAAAAATTACATATTTGAAACTAGACACTATCATATGTAATGGGTTTTAATTTTGTAAAAAAATTTAGAAAAAAATGTCATCAGCCATATAGGTAAAATCAGTCTTTTCTCTTGTTCTGTACTTTGAAAAAAACTTGTAGGTCCAAGCAAAGGGGTTGGCTTAACATGCCTTCCCCAAGCCTAAGCTTTTAGGAATGGGTACCCGTTCTAAAACGGCTACCAGTTCCTTTTGTATGGGAAAAAAACGTGTGCAGGTTTTCTTTCAAATTCAAATATCTTTATAGAAAGGGGTACCCATTCCTAAATAGGTACCTATTTAGGATCGGGCACCTATTCCTAAACAGGTACCCATTTCTAAGTAGGCACTCGTTTAGGCTCAAGCACTCATTCCTAAACAGGTACCCATTTCTTTTAAAATGGGTACCTATTTCTGTCAGGGTTTTTTTTGCCCACGACTTCCCCTCTATGTGGACCCAACTTCTTGCACTTACCCTGATCATAAGGACAAGACAGTGAAGAAAGCAAGGAGAAAGTGGCTAGATATATCAATGGACTGAGATTGAACATTCAAGAAGAACTAAGCTTGGTAAGGATGACATCTTTAGAAGAAGCATATCAATTTGCCTTGAAAGTTGAAGAGAAGCTGAATAAGAGACATGATCAGAGGGAGAGAGGCAGAGGAGGTAAATTTCAAAGAGGTAGGACTTATTTTGGAGGAGACAGATCATTTGTGGAGCAAAACAAGTTTAACAGCTCGTTAAAGAAGGATGACAGAGATAATAATGCTTACCAGAGAAATGATAGAAGTTTTTACCGGAAAGGAAACCCTAGTGCATACCAAAATGAAGGATATAAAAGAGAAGGAAGAGGATTTGATAAGAGAACATTCAGAGGTATTTGTTTCAAATGTGGAGGTGAAGGACATAGAGCATTTGAATGTAATCAGGGTAGTACAAGCAAGAAGACAAAAAATAGTGGAAGACCAACCTATATTGAGGAAGAACCTATTGAATCACCTTGTTCAGTTGGCAATCTAGAGAAAGGAGAATCATTGGTGATGAGCAGAGCACTATTTTAAATAGAGGCAATTCATGAATCATCGTAGAGGAAAAGTTTGTTCCAAACCAGATGCAAATCAGGAGGTAAGTGTTGTAAAGTTGTGATTGATAGTGGTAGTTCAGTTAATCTAGTTTTAGAGGAGATGGTGACTAAGCTGAAGTTGGAAAGATTGAAACACCCTAAGCCCTATTAGATATCATGGATTTAGGATGATCATAAGGTACTGGTGAGTGAACAATGTTTGGTAAAATTTCATATTGGATCATATCATAATGAAGTCTTGTGTGATATTATGCCTATGGATGTTTGTCATATCTTGTTGGGTAGACCTTGGCAATATGATAGAAAAGATATACATGATGGGAGAAACAATACTTATACTATAACATCAAATGGAAAGAGAATTACCTTGATTCCTTTGGAGGATGATCCTAAAAATGTGGTATGTGGGAATGCTAGAATCTGTTTGGTAGATGGCAAGAAACTTTTGGATGGTTTGAGACATGAGAATATGTGTTATGCCTTTATTCCTAAGAATCTTGACACATTGAAGAAAGAGACTGAAGAAGAATAACTAGAAGAGATAAGAGAGTTGCTGACAAAGTATGAAGACATCATATCAGACAACATACCTGAAGGATTACCACCTATAAGGAGTATCAGTCATCACATGGATATTATACCTGGAGTAAGTTTGCCTAACAAAGCAACACACTGGATGACACTGGTAGAGAATGAAGAATTGAATAGATAGATACAAGAGCTATTGAGGAAAGGTTTGATCAGAGAAAGTTTGAGCCCTTGTGTAGTACCTGTAGTGTTAGCAGCTAAGAAGGATGGGGAATGGAGAATGTGTACTGATTCTAGAGAAACAAAGAAGATCATAGTTAAGTATAGATTTCCTTTACCTAGGATGGATGATATCATGGATTGTTTGTGCAGTGAAAAATATTTCACAAAGATGGACTTGAAGAGTGGATACCATCAGATTAGGATTAGAGAAGGATATGAATGGAATACTACTTTTAAGACTGTTGGATAACGGATTTGTCCTTATTATGAAAATAATTTATTCTGACTCTATACCCCTCTTTTAAAGAACAAATGAGTTAAACAACAAATGGGTGAACCTTTTAAATTAGTTCCCCTCTGAATTTAGGTATAGCTCCCTTTAAGATCTTCAATGAATTTAACCTATTCAACTAACCAAATGCATTTTTAACCAGAAAATGCTTAAGGCAGACTAACATTCATACATAACCATGTCATGAACGCGATAAACTTATACAGTAACAGGATAGAATGCACAGATTCTACTTTGATACGTTCAAATACATGAATACATTCATACAAACTGGCTGAACCAATAAAGAACAGAACACATATGACGAATTGTCCAAATAAAGAGCAATTACCAAATGAAAGGAGACTTTACATAGAAAATCTAATTCCACACATTCAGATGCACAAATCCAAAATACGTAGTAAGTGTTTCTTCTTTTCATTCACAGATGAAAATTACTCAGACAATTATCACATAATGTAAAAAAAATCAACCGTTCAGTCCCAAAAACTTTCTTCTTTTCTTTTCTAAAAAAAACTCCCTTACTTCAAAATTATAAAAACATATAAATATGAATGTCTTAACCCACGTCTTTGAGCAAATTAAACCAAGAGTTAACATACTCTGACCCATATGGGATTTAGTTTTTTTTTAACAACTGATTATAAAAGAACAAGATTGCTAGAAATAACAGAAAGAGGAACTGAAAGAGAACGAGCCCATGAAATTATGACTGGGGCGACGAGTCAACATCTCCTGATTTGTTATCCGTAGCCTGGGGAGCATGTTGGGCCTTCCACTCCTGAAAGGCAGCAACGAACTCCTAAATTTTAGGGAAGTTTGGTATACCTATATGCTTCATCCTCGATTTCCAGACTTCTTTTTCCCTCCGCATTTTCCCAAACTTTTCCTCGTGTTTAGGGAGTGCATCGATGCAGAGATAGAGCAGCGACTTGACTTTAGAAACCCTGGAGAAATCCTCAATTAGAATATTATCGTTTTCTTTAACAAAGTTGATTTTATCTCTAAAGGATTGGATCACTGTTTCAACATCTTCCACAGGCTTTCCATCATCTTTTAAGTATTTTACATCGATACATTGCAAATCATGTTGCAGTGATTGGGTGAATTCCATTATCTCCTTGATTAGCTTTGAGAGTTCAAAGCGCCCTTGTCGGGATATGGAGTTCCTCCATTCAATATTCTTCTTGTTCACATATAACAAATCCTTGTCCACACCAATCAAGTTCTTTTTTGCCAAAAACTTCTCCAGACCATATTTCTAAACTTCCTCTATTTGGTTTATTACACTTGTCCACTTACCTTTGTCCTTAGCCCAGACAGCAACCTGTGCTTTAAGATCTTTAATGGTGGCAGCAGTCAGGTCATATATGCCTTTGAGTTCATGAATATATTCAGTTCCCTTTTGTTCGATGCTGTCTAACCAATTGTTAAATGTTTTTGAGACCATTTTGCTTCTATGAACGTGATCTAACATTTTTTGATTGACAGATGATTTCAGGTCAAAAGACAAAGGGACCTGTGAGATCGGCTGTGGGTTAGGATTGTTAATGGACTCAATGTACTATGCCATTGAACGCAGAGCTTGTTTCAACTCTCTTTTGTCCTTCTCGTCTTTCATTGTTCGACTGACCATTCTCTTAGTGGAAGCTTCAAGGTGGTGCCCATCTACAGCTCTGGAGGCAGTACCGAGATCTATCCTCTCCACAGTGAAATCATGCACTATAGGATCTTGAACCTCTTCTTCAGTCACTGGCTTCGCTATTTCTGCACTCCAGTTACCAGTGTTTGGGTCAATATTTATTCTGGACATTGTTTTGAGTCTCTTGGACTCGGGGGTCTTCCCCAGACATTTACTAACCATGTCCTCTAGAGGGACAACAGAAGGAATCACTTTCTTCTTATCAGAGATTAAACTTTCCAGCCACTTCGGTGCAGGGGCTGAGATTGTTTTCCTGAGGTTCTCTCCATCTGAGGGTTCATTTGAGATCATTAACATCTCAGGAGTCTCCAAAACGGCCCCTGACTGTGACTCAGTGTCAATTACCTCTGTTTTGTTTGGGCTTGTCTCTTTGTCACCCATAGGCTCTTTTGCTTCTTCCTCTGAATTTAAATCAACAATTATTGTCTCAGAAGTTAGCTTCTTTCTTTTCCCTTTAGTTCTCAACCTGGTGACACGAGATGGCAGAACATCCGTGAGGACTCTTCTGGATCTCTTGGTGACAGGGCTTCCCTCAGTTGATGGCTTGGAAGCACCTGCACCACAGATAGCAAGAGGTTGATTAGAAGAGTCAGGGGAAAGCGATGATGCAACCATTGAAGAGAATTGTTGGACATTTTTATTTTGAATCCCTTCCTGTCTTTTTTCTCTCAACCATTTTTCAGTCCTCCTTATCACCGGAAGGGTCTTGATTTCAATTCTGTCCTCCTCTTTATTGCTCCAGTCCACCTCTGGAATGGGTAAGTGTTCTACTTTTTTGAATTGTGGATCAACCACTTGTTCATCATCAACAAAAATTCTAGAAACGTCCATTTTTAAATTAAGGGTAATTATTTATCCCAAAGAAAATCTACATCATAGCCTTCTCCTAACTTCAAATTCATTTGGGCAGTCCCCCAGTAATCTTCTAGCTTAGGAAGGTGTGAGTGCCCTGTTCCAGAATCTAGATTATCTTTAACAAAACATTTACTATCGAATTGAGCCCTAGCAGTGAAGAATTGAAAATTGAACCTTTTGAGGTTCACCTCCATATTCAAGGCATCAGACTTTGAATGGCATGAATAATGCCCAAGTTCAATAGGAAAAGCGATACCACAACCCCTTTTTGATGGGAATTTCTTATCAACATGTGCCAATTGCCGACATACCTCCATCAGTACAAAACGATCAAATACATACCTAGGCAACTTCACAAGTTCACCATCAAATCCTCCAACTCTGATATAAGTAAACTCAGAAAATTGAATGAAAAAGCTACCGTAGATACTGATTAGTTGCATTGCTTCACTGGTCATTCTCTTACCCAGGTTGCCTACCAGTTCATAGGTCATCTTTCCAGCGAAGACATCATTAATCCTTTTATAATTTTCATAACAATTTTTCCTTTGTAACTGTGAATAATATTTGTAAATTTTACTGTTCTCATCTAAAGGCTCATGAGGCAGGTCAAACCAATCTCTTGTGGATGCTAAACAGTAGAACAGATATGAAGACATATAGAAATCCCTGTTACCCAGATGATTATTTAAACTCTGATGTAGACAGTCGGCGACTATCTCAGCCCAATCCAAATATTGTTTGCCTTGAAGGATGACTTGTATGAAAAAGTACATCCAGTCCTCCCAGTAATAGGCATGCTGATTGCCTCTCAGTCTATGCAACAACACCACAATATCCCTTACTTCCTGTATCAAATGATCTCTGGTAAGGGGCCTGGGCAGCCTTGAACCGCCCTTTTGAAATTTTAGTAGCCAGTTCCTTGCTATTACACTTTTGTAAGTTGGTCTCTTTTCTGAGAAATACCCATTGGAGGCAGTAATGTCAAGACTGGAATACGCCTCCTTAGGCGGTTTCTTCATCACAGACATGAGGGTTTATCTGTCAACATGGAATAACACATCCCCGTCTGCTTTTCTGACGCACCTGTGTTGGGGATCGCATCTGTTCATACACTCTTGAACCAACTCTGGGTAGAATATAGCTTGAGGAAAGGCTGTGGCTTCAACTAAACCACTATCCACAATTTTCTTCATTATGGGGGTTTGAACAGGGTTTCTAGTTCTTCCTATGAATTCCTTTAAATCATATTGAACTAATGCAGTATCTCCAAATTCCGAGTGAGAGTAAGTGAGACCAGGGCCATGTTCATCCCCCAAACATGTAGATTTCAAAGACATACTTGGACGATTATAATAAAACACTTCGAGTTTCAAAAATAACAGAAATTCTAGAGGCTCTTCTTTCCAGTATAAGAATTCGGAATAGAACAGGGAAAACAAAACTCACCTTCAGGATATTTGAATTCACTACGAACCAAGGGTTATGTAGACCAACAAAAAGTTATGCGGCTTTGGTAAAAGGTTTCCAATTATAAAACAATTGAACCATTGAACCTTGAACGATTGAACCCCGCGGCAGAGTACAAGCGGAAGGTTCAATAATATATTAGTAGATAAGGAAACTGAGTGACCTGACTCATAAGAAGACAATGAGTGCTGAACCTTAAGACCATTGAACCATTGAACCTTGAACCCCGCTATAGAGTATGCACGGAAGGTTCAAGTTCAACCTGAAAGTACAAAGACACTTAAGACAAGTAAAAAGGCAGCTTACTTCATATGACACTTCAGACATATCGAACGATTGAACTTTGAGCTTTGAGAATGGTTCGGGTTCAAAGGTTCAAACCTTTTATACAAAGACGACACACGGGTAAAATTTGAAGGACTAAGAGTTGATTTACAAAGCAAAGGTACGACCAAAAATATAGTACAGTAAACTGACTCTTGCTTAAGAAATATTACCGATACATAAATAAACAAGGGCGACTCAAAAGGTAACAATGGCTCTGACTGGGGACTGCATTTTATGGCAAAATGCAGAGAACTCAGAAGCTCTGGTTTCGTAGAAAATGGAAGGAAGAGAAGAAAGGAAATAGACCGGGGCAAAACAAAAATGGGAAAGGAAAACACAAAACCAAACAAAAGGGAAGACTATGTACAAAACAGGGGACCCTATTTACAGATAATACAGCTTGAGATCCTGTCCATTATAGTACAGGGGTAAAATAGTTCCATCAGGATATTCCAGTTTGAAAGAATTTGGACCCAATACCTGGTGAATCTTGGAAGGCCCACTCCAGAGTGAGTCAAATTTACTATGTGCACCTTTTGGTTCTCTTCTTCTGTCCCACAGTAATACTTCATCTCCTTCCATAAACTTCCTGGGTCTTGTCTTCTTGTCAAAAATTTCTTTGACTCTGGCCTGATGCATAGTAATTTGGTCAACCAACTCATTTCTCTCTTCTTCAATCTTGGCTAAATACATAATCCTCTTCTCCAGGGAATCTTGGAAATATTGATCCTCAATTGCACTTTGTAGTTTGGCTATAGATAGCTCTAGGGGTAAAGATAATTGGGCACCTATCCCATAAACTAATTCAAAAGGTGCCATCCCAATTGCTCTTTTAGGAGTTATTCTGTCGGCCCAGAGTGCTTCATACAACTTCTTATGCCAATCTCTGGGGTTGTCATTCACCAATTTCTTCATGATAGTAATCAGGTTTTTGTTACTAGACTCAGCTTGTCCATTCCCTTGGGGATAGTAATCTGATGAATGAGAAAGAGAAATACTATGTTCATAACAGAAAGAAGTCATTTCTCTTGAAGAGAAACTGGTAGCATTATCTGCTACAATCTTCTGGGGCACACCAAATCGCACCAAGATATTTTCTTTAAGAAAATTACAAACCACCTCAGAAATTGTTCTTTTTACAGGGGCTGCCTCAACCCATTTTGTGAAATAGTCTGTTGCTATTAAGATGTGGGTATGCCCTGCACTTGAGGGGGGTGAGATAGGCCCAATAAAATCCAATCCCCACTATTTAAAGGGGTCTTCAACAACAACAGGCCTCAAAGGTAGAGCTGCAAGTTGTGGCCTTCCTGAGAACATTTTACATTTCTCACAATTGGTCACCCACCTATATGCATCTTTAAACATTCCTGGCCAGTAGTAACAATTTCTGAGGATTTTGAAAGCTGTAACTGAAGAAGAAAAGTGTCCACCACAAGCTTCGTTATGGAAAACTTCCAAGAATTTCTCTTCCTGCTCTTTATCCACACACCTCAGGAAAGTTCCATCTAACCCTTTCTTGTAAAGGACATCTCCCCAGATAACATATTTTGCAGCTTTTAGCTTCAAGTTTCTTTTCTCTTTAGGAGTCAGGTGATCAGGACAATCCCCATATGTAAGATAATGTGCCACATCCAGAAACCATGGATCCTGCAAGCTTACCAATAAGACTGTGGGTAGTCCTTCTCCTTCTTGTTCTTTGTTCTCAGCAATCAACTTACATAAGCCTTGACCTCTGATCAGCTTAGTAGGCTTAACTTCCAGATCATATTCCTGAATTTTAGCAACCCACGTTGCTCTATTGTTTAATCCTACTTCTTGCTGAGTCAAAATACTTTTCACAACTGAATTTGGAACAAATACAACTGAATGGGAATGAATATATAATATCTGAATTGTTTAACAGCTTTAACTACTGCAAAAGCTTGTTTTTCAACTAAAGAATATTTTTGCTCATGCTTCTTAAGGGGAACGCTCATAAAAGCTATGGGGACCTCTTCATCCAATTCATTTTTCTGCAACAAAATACCTGACATGGTGTGTTCCGAAGCATAACAGTAAATGATAAAATCTTTTTGAAAATTAGGATTTACCAAAGTGGGAGTGTTTGTAATCGCCTCCTTGATATCCTCAAATGCCTTCTTAGCAACTTCATTCCATTTGAAAGGTTGTTTCTCACTCATCATCCCAACAATGTGTTTTGTAATCTCAGCAAAGTCAGGAATGAACCTTCTGAGAAAGTTGATTTGACCAAAGAAGGACTTGACTCCAGTCCTATTTGAAGGAAGACTAAGCTGTTGAATTGCCTTGACCCTCTCTGGATCAATCTTGATTCCGTTCTTTGAGACTAGGTGTCTCAACAATTTTCCCTCAGTCACATAGAAAACTGACTTCTTGGGGTTGAGTGAAATGCCATGGCTTCGACACCTTTGCAAGACAGACTCTAGATCTCTCAAGTGATCCTTTCTATTCTTCGAAAAGATAGTCAAATCATCAAGGTAAATAACAATAATCCTGTTCTTCAGGTCTCTAAAAGATGAATCCATTGCCCGCTGAAAAGTTGCTCCTGCATTAATCAAGCCAAAGGGCATTCGACTATAGGCAAAAGTTCCTCGGGGTGTGGTGAAAGTGGTCTTATGTTGATCTTCTGCAGCTACACCAATCTGATTGTAACCTAAGAAACCATCCAACATAGACATCATTTCAGACCCAGCAATTGTCTGCAAGATGTGGTTCATCACAGGCAAGGGATAGTTATCCTTCAGGCTGGCTTGGTTCAAATTTCTAAAGTCGACACAAATCCTTATTTCCCCATTCTTCTTTCGTACTGGAACAATATTTGCCACCCAAGTGGAGTGATGAATTGGATAGATAATTCTAGCTTTTAGCATCTTATCAATCTCCCTGAAAATGGCTTCATCAACTTTTGGATTATAATTCCTCAGCTTCTGTCTAAATGGAGCTGCATTTGCTTTCAATGGAATATGATGTTGAAACTACCCATGTCTAAATTTTTTTAGATCATCATAGCACCAGGCGAAAACATCTTTATATTTGATCAGCAATTTGATCAATTTGTTTTTCTCTTCCGAAGAGCAGCACTTACCAATGGATATCCATTTAGGATTAGCTTCATCCCTGATATTTATCTTCTCATAATCCTCTACTTTATCAGGAATACAGGGAGGTTTGACTTTAACATATTCATCTCTTCAAGAAAACAGATGTTCTAAAGATACCAGCCCTTTAGGGATTTTGTTTCCCTTTAACTGAATGATGTCGTCTATTGGATTAATCCCAGGGTCAAGGCTGAATTCTTTACACTCTGTTTTGGAACCTTCAAATTAGGTCCCCAGGAACATTTCAGCATTTTCTAAAAACTTTCTGATCTGATTATCCCTTTCAAAAACTTGCTAGTTCTTAGCATTGTCGGGGACATTAGGGCGATATATCATTTCTATCCTGTAAGAATCGTTCTTGAAATCTGGATGTGGCAAAAGGAGAGAAGCTGATACTACTAAAGAATCTGCTCGGGAGTTTTGATCTCTGTGAATTGTTTCTATAGAGAAGGCATCAAAATATTCGATCTCATCCCATACCCTATTTCTGTAATGCCTTAGTCTTTCATTCTTAACGGAAAAGATCCCTCTTACCTGTTTCACAATTAGTTTAGCATCACCCTTCACCTTAAGTACCTTTACACCCTTTTCTTTAGCTTCAGATAATCCAAGTAGTAAAGCTTCATATTCTTGCAGTATTATTGGTGTTTTTAAACTCTAGCTTAAAAGAGTAAGAAAAAATTTCACCTTCAGGTGAGATCAACACAACTCCAGCCCTTGAACCAGCAGTAGCACAACTGCCATCAAATTCCATAACCCATAAATCATCAGAATGTATAGACTTTTGCATTAATTCCTCTTGGGGATCTGACTCATAGCTCTGTTCAGAGGAGAGAAAATAGTTGCCAAATTCACATTCCTCAAACAAAATCTGGGCTTTGGGATCATCAGAGGGGTAGACAGTGAACTTGCACTTGGGCTCAGGTTCCAGCTTCACTTTCTACTTCCCCACTAGGATTGTGGCCTCTGACCAATCCAGTTTGATTTGTCCACCCAAATCCTTGCAAAATGTCCTGCTCAAAAGCATTCCATAACTGGCAGGAATATCTGCTACCAGAATAGTCAATTTCACCCTCTTGTCAGGGTAAGCTGCAAGTGCGACTCGTGCATCTTTAATCTGCCCAAGCAAGGAAACCTGTTTTCCATCCATAGAATAACATCTTCCAAATGTTTTTGTGAGTGATAATCCTAGGGCTTTAGCCACAAAGGAAGGCATAATGTTATCAGAGGCTCCTGAATCTATAATGTAGTTACTAAGTTTATGGCCATTGATAAACAGAGACATAAAAAGGATTAGGTTTCAAATCAGTATAAGGAGCATTGGTGGATGAATTGGGAGTCGTTTTAGAGGCAGACAAGGATGACTCAGATGAGGAAGCAAATAATCTAGCAATGGGGGATTCGGTATCAACTTCCAATTGATTCTCAAATTCAGTTTGTGCAGGACTACCCTTAACATGTTTGACTAATTTGTCAAGTTCAGTAGGTTTCAACTTGAGGTACTCAATAGGAGAAATTTGAATTTTTGCAGACTTACAGAAATCTACAATATCAAAAGAAGCATCTAGATCATTTCTATGTAGCAATCTATTTTCTTGAGCCTTCAAATTAGCATCATGAGTTCTAGTTAAAGGCTCCTTACCTTTGCTAGGTACTTCTTGAGTATTAGAGGATTTCATATTCCTCTAACTCCTAGTGAGCACAGCGCATGAAGGATCTTCAAGGGTTACCAATATTTCACCTCCCCTTTCTAAATCAGATTCATATTCTAGGAAGTGTATCTTAGAGCCACTAGGTTCCTCAAAGTTCCTTTCTTCTTCTGTGGTTTCCCCTAACATGTCTTGAGTAGCGGTCATCTGATTGTACTTGAGCATTTCTGGGCAAGAATTCCCATCATGGTCAGTAGTTAAGTGAAAAATACACATGTTTCCTCTCCCAGGAGCAGGTTTAATAGCTAGTCTTGGCTGTGCTGCCATCAGGGGTAAAACTCTACCAGTATTTGGTTGTTGATTCAAATTCCTTTTGCTTATATCTTGATAGGGTTGTTGGAAGGGAGCACCAGCTCTGGGTAGTTGCCTCTTTAAGGCGATCATATCATTCACCAATCTTTGCACTACAGGGTCCGTAGATGATGAGGGCTGAGCATTTGGCACCTGAACCTCTCTCTTTCATTTACCAGCCATAATGAGATCATCCTCTAATCTGACTGCTAAGGCTTGTGCAGCTGGCAAATCAGTAATTACACCTCTTCTGAGATGGAAGCTAATATCAGGAGGCATAGAATTAATAAAGAAACATTTTTTATTTTCGCCAGACGGTCTTTTAGTGGCAGGGATTTTGTTCACAATTCTATTAAATTTAGCCACGAACTCCCTCATAGGTTCATGAATCTCTTTCTTAAGCTAAGTCAGCTGTGCAAGGAGGTAATGTTCATCCTCTGCACTTTTGAACCTATTTTCAAAAGCGGTCTTCATCTCGTTCCAATTTGTAATTGAGGAATCAGTCAGGTGGTAAAACCATTGTGCCGCAGTGTCAGTCAAAGTCTACACAAAGAGCCTTATGGCAACATCTTGGTGTTGTACACCTAACACACTATATGCTGCTGCAAAGGCACACAGATGTTCTTTTGGTGATGTTTTACTGTCACCATTGAACTTGGGCAAATTTTCTCTTGCATTTTTAGGTAATGGATTCAGGTTGGCCCCTAGGTTCAGAGGCCCTATGGCGGCTCCCCAAGGTTGAGCCATGGGAAGAAAATTTATAGCTAAGGGGATAACAGTGCCTGAAAGGGTTAAAGCTTGACAGACAGGGGAAGTAGCAGGTTTGGGAGGGCTAGGGAGTCTACTTCTAGCTCTTCTTGCACGAGTAGGGATATAAAGAAAATTAAGATTTTGCAGTGCTTAAAAGGTAGGGTCCTCAACTCCCTCTCTTCTCGAAGACTTGGTATACGGTCTAGAATCCAGCTTAAAATATCAAAACTGGATGGGCAGTTATTGATTTCTTTGCTGTTCTTGATTTCTTTGTGCTTCAAGGACTTGGTTTCTTGCAGTGTTTCATGCCTGCCTTCTTCTCTGCCTGAGTAACAGCAATCTCAAGTTATCGGCCAATTCCTCTTCTTGTTCTAACACTCTGCTTGCTCTTCTGTAATCTTCACTATTCTGTCAAGTACGCCAAGCAAGGGTATTCAACTGGCCAATAATGTCTTCCTGCTCGTCTTGAAATCCAAGATTTGGTTGCAGAACAGGAATTATGTTTCCATGTGGAAGCACCATTATTGCTTCATATTCAGGCGACCAATCTTTAATTAAGATTTTATCGATTTTCCCCAGTAGAGTCGCCAAAAACTGTTGGATAACAGATTTGTCCTTATTATGAAAATAATTTATTCTAACTCTATACCCCTCTTTTAAAGAACAAATGAGTTAAACAACAAATGGGTGAACCTTTTAAATTAGTTCCCCTTTGAATTTAGGTACAGCTCCCTTTAAGATCTTCAATGAATTTAACCTATTTAACTAACCAAATGCATTTTTAACTAGAAAATGCTTAAGGCAGACTAACATTCATACATAACCATGTCATGAACGCGATAAACTTATACAGTAACAGGATAGAATGCACAGATTCTACTTTGATATGTTCAAATACATGAATACATTCATACAAACTGGCTGAACCAATAAAGAATAGAACACATATGACGAATTGTCCAAATAAAGAGCAATTACCAAATGAAAGGAGACTTTACACAGAAAATCTAATTCCACACATTCAGACGCACAGATCCAAAATATGCAGTAAGTGTTTCTTCTTTTCATTCACAGATGAAAATTACTCAGACAATTATCACATAATGTAAAAAAAAATCAACTGTTCAGTCCCAAAAACTTTCTTCTTCTTTTCTTTTCTAAAAAAAACTCCCTTACTTCAAAATTATAAAAACATATAAATATGAATGTCTTAACCCATGTCTTTGAGCAAATTAAACCTAGAGTTAACATACTCTGACCCATACAGGATTTAGTTTTTTTTTAACAACTGATTATAAAAGAACAAGATTGCTGGAAATAACAGAAATAGGAACTGAAAGAGAACGAGCCAATGAAATTATGACTGGGGCGATGAGTCAACATCTCCTGATTTGTTATCAGCAGCTTGGGGAGCATGTTGGGCCTTCCACTCTTGAAAGACAGCAACGAACTCCTGAATTTTAGGGAAGTTTGGTATACCTATATGCTTCATCCTTGATTTCCAGACTTCTTTTTCCCTCCGCATTTTCCCAAACTTTTCCTTGTGTTTAGGGAGTGCATCGATGCAGAGATAGAGCAGCGACTCGACTTTAGAAACCCTGGCGAAATCCTCAATTAGAATATTATCATTTTCTTTAACAAAGTTGATTTTATCTCTAAAGGATTGGATCACTGTTTCAACATCTTCCACAGGCTTTCCATCATCTTTTAAGTATTTTACATCGATACATTGCAAATCATGTTGCAGTGATTGGGTGAATTCTGTTATCTCTTTGATTAGCTTTGAGAGTTCAAAGCACCCTTGTCGGGATATGGAGTTCCTCCATTCAATATTCTTTTTGTTCACATATAACAAATCCTCATCCACACCAGTCAAGTTCTTTTCTGCGAAAAACTTCTCCAGACCATATTTTCGAACTTCCTCTATTTGGTTTACTACACTTGTCCACTTACCTTCATCCTTAGCCCAGACAGCAATCTGTGCTTTAAGATCTTCAATGGTGGCAGCAGTCAGGTCATATATGCCTTTGAGTTCATGAATATATTCAGTTCCCTTTTGTTCGATGCTGTCTAACCAATTGTCAAATGTTTTTGAGACCATTTTGCTTCTATGAACTTAATCTAACATTTTTTGATTGACAAGTGATTTCAGGTCGAAAGACAAAGGGACCTGTGAGATCGGCTGTGGGTTAGGATTGTTAATGGCCTCAATGTACTCTGCCATTGAACGCAGAGCTTGTTTCAACTCTCTTTTGTCCTTCTCGTCTTTCATTGTTCGACTGACCATTCTCTTAGTGGAAGCTTCAAGGTGGTGCACATTTGCAGCTCTGGAGGCAGTACCGAGATCTATCCTCTCCACAGTGAAATCATGCACTATAGGATCTTGAACCTCTTCTTCAGTCACTGGCTTCGCTATTTCTGCACTCCAGTTACTAGTGTTTGGGTCAATATTTATTCTGGATGTTGTTTTGAGTCTCTTGGACTTGGGGGTCTTCCCCAGACATTTACTAACCATGTCCTCTAGAGGGACAACAAAAGGAATCACTTTCTTCTTATCAGAGATTGAACTTTCTAGCCACTTTGGTGCAGGGGCTGAGATTGTTTTCCTGAGGTTCTCTCCATCTGAGGGTTCATTTGAGATCATTAACATCTCAGGAGTCTCCAGAACGGCCCCTGACTGTGACTCAGTGTCAATTACCTCTATTCTATTTGGGCTTGTCTCTTTGTCACCCATAGGCTCTTCTGCTTCTTCCTCTGAATTTAAATCAACAATTATTGTCTTAGAAGTCAGCTTCTTTCTTTTCCCTTTAGTTCTCAACCTGGTGACACGAGATGTAAGAACATCCGTGAGGACTCTTTTGGATCTCTTGGTGACAGGGCTTCCCTCAGTTGATGGCTTGGAAGCACCTACACCACAGATAGCAAGAGGTTGATTAGAAGAGTCCGGGGAAAGCGATGTTGCAACCATTGAAGAGAATTGTTGGACATTTTTATTTTGAAGCCCTTCCTGTCTTTTTTCTCTCAACCATTTTTCAGTCCTCCTTATCACCGGAAGGGTCTTGATTTCAATTCTGTCCTCCTCTTTCTTGCTCCAGTCCACCTCTGGAATGGGTAAGTGTTCTACTTTTTTGAATTGTGGATCAACCACTTGTTCATCATCAACAAAAATTCTAGAAACGTCCATTTTTAAATTAAGGGTAATTATTTGTCCCAAAGAAAATCTACACCATAGCCTTCTCCTAACTTCAAATTCATCTGGGCAGTCCTCCCAGTAATCTTCCAGCTTAGGAAGGTGTGAGTGCACTGTTCCAAAATCTAGGTTATCTTTAACAAAATGTTTACTGTCGAATTGAACCCTAGCAGTGAAGAATTGAAAATTGAACCTTTTGAGGTTCACCTCCAAATTCAAGGCATCAGACTTTAAATGGCATGAATAATGCCCAAGTTTAATAGGAAAAGCGATACCACAACCCCTTTTTGATGGGAATTTCTTATCAACGTGTGCCAATTGCCGACATACCTCCATCAGTACAAAACGATCAAATACATACCTAGGCAACTTCACAGGTTCACCATCAAATCCTCCAACTCTGATATAAGTAAACTCAGAAAATTGGATGAAAAAGCTACCGTAGATACTGATCAGTTGCATTGCTTCACTGGTCATTCTCTTACCCAGGTTGCCTGCCAGTTCATAGGTCATCTTTCCAGTGAAGACATCATTAATCCTTTTATAATTTTCATAACAATTTTTCCTTTCTAACTGTGAATAATATTTGTAAATTTTACTGTTCTCATCTAAAGGCTCATGAGGCAGGTCAAACCAATCTCTTGTGGATGCTAAACAGTAGAACAGATATGAAGACATATAGAAATCCCTGTTACCCAGATGATTATTTAAAATCTGATGTAGACAGTCGGCCACTATCTTAGCCCAATCCAAATATTGTTTGCCTTGAAGGATGACTTGTATGAAAAAGTACATCCAGTCCTCCCAGTAATAGGCATGCTGATTGCCTCTCAGTCTGTGCAACAACACCACAATATCCCTTACTTCCTATATCAAATGATCTCTGGTAATGGGCCTGGGCAGCCTTGAACCGCCCTTTTGAAATTTTAGCAGCCAGTTCCTTGCTATTACACTTTTGTAAGTTGGTCTCTTTTCTGAGAAATACCCATTGGAGGCAGTAATGTCAAGACTAGAATACGCCTCCTTAGGCAGTATCTTCATCACAAACATGAGGGTTTGTCTGTCAACATGGAATAACACATCCCTGTCTGCTTTTCTGACACACCTATGTTGGGGATAGTATCTATTCATACACTCTTGAACCAACTCTGGGCAGAATATAGCTTGAGGAAAGGCTGTGGCTTCAACTAAACCACTATCCACAATTTTCTTCATTGTGGGGGTTTGAACAGGGTTTCTAGTTCTTCCTATGAATTCCTCTAAATCATATTGAACTAATGTAGTATCTCCAAATTCTGAGTGAGAGTAAGTGAGACCAGGGCCATGTTCATCCCCCAAACATGTAGATTTCAAAGACATACTTGGACGATTATAATAAAACACTTCGAATTTCAAAAATAACAGAAATTCCAGAGGCTCTTCTTTCCAGTATAAGAATTCGGAATAGAACAGGGAAAACAGAACTCACCTTCAGGATATTTGAATTCACTGCAAAAACTTGAATAATGAGAGCCTTATACTTCTAGCGCTATCCTTCTCCGCATGGCACAGTATATTTTCTTGCTAAAATTAGCTTGTTCTTGGTTAATAATGGCACTTACCAGAATGAATAATTATCTCTTGGAACAATACGTGCCAAAAATATTTGAAAAGACGTGAACTCTGATTTCTTCATTAATAACAAGTAATGTTCGTGCGCCATCATGAAGTATAATGATTATCCATAGTCTTCGCTAAATTAGAGCTCTCGATTTCATGATGAGTTTCTGACAAATTTTCCTCCAACTTTCCCGCTAAGTTTGACTTAGAAAGCTGCGGGAGCAAACGGGACCAAAATTATCAAATCTTTGAACTTATTGAACCATTGAACCTTTAGGACATGGTTCAACGCGATGGTTCAATGTGATGGTTCAAACATGCCAACTGGACTTTATAGGTAGGCAAAAGATTGACTTACCGAAACAGGGACTTGACTCATGAACCGTTGAACTTGTGAAGACATGGTTCAATACAAAGGTTCAATGACGCAAGGGTTATGTAGACCAACAAAAAATTACGCGGCTTCGGTAAAAGGTTTCCAATTATAAAATAGTTGAACCATTGAACCTTGAACCATTGAACCCCGCGGCAGAGTACAAGTGGAAGGTTCAACGATATATTAGTAGACAAGGAAACTGTGTGACCTGACTCATAAGAAGACAATGAGTGATGAACCTTAAGACTGTTGAACCATTGAACCTTGAACCCCGCTATAGAGTACGCGCGGAAGGTTCAAGTTCAACTTGAAAGTACAAAGACGCTTAAGACAAGTAAAAAGGCAGCTTACTTCATATGACACTTTAGACATATTGAACCATTGAACTTTGAGCTTTGAGAATGGTTCGGTTTCAAAGGTTCAAACCTTTTATACAAAGATGAAACACGGGTAAAATTTGAAGGACTAAGAGTCAATTTACAAAGCAAAGGTACGACCAAAAATATAGTACGGTAAACTGACTCTTGCTTAAGAAATATTACCGATACATAAATAAACAAGGGCGACTCAAAAGGTAACAAAGACAAATGAAGGATTGTATGAGTGGTTAGTGATGCCTTTTGAATTAAAAAATGCACCAAGTACTTTCATAAGATTGATGAATGAAGTCTTGAAGAAATTCTTGGGTAAGTTTTCTGATTATATACTTGGATGATATTCTAATTTTTAGTAAGACAAAAGAAGAACATGTGTTGAATATTAGACAAGTTTTGTAGAGACTGGGGGAAGAGAAATTGCTGATAAATATCAATAAGTGTAGTTTCATGAAGGAAGAGCTAGTCTATTTGGGATTTGTGATTTCTGCAGAATGATTGAAGATGGATCTTGAGAAAGTAAAAGTAATTTTTGAATGGCCTACACTAGAGAGCATTGGAGAGGTTATATCATTTCATGATTTGGCTAGTTTCTACCGGAAGTTCATCAGGAATTTTAGTTCAGTTTGTAATCCTATGATAGAAACAATGAGAGGTGACAGAAAAGACTTTAAGTGGACATCAGGAGTAGATAAAAGTTCTAATTTGTTGAAGCACAAAGTGACCGAGCAACCTATTTTGTCATTACTAGATTTCAATAAGGTATTTCAAGTTGATTGTGATGCAAGTGGGAATGCAATTGGAGCAGTGTTAAGTCAGGAAAGTAGACTAGTAGCATATTTCAGTGAGAAGTTGAATGATGCAAGGAAAAGATATTCAGTTTATGATCAGGAGTTCTATGCCATAATTCAAGCCTTGAAGAAGTGGAGACACTACTTGTTGCCTAAGGAGTTTGTCTTGTATACAAATCATCAAGCTTTTCAATATTTAAACAGTCAAGCTAAGTTAAATCAGAGACATATGAGATGGGTAGAGTTCATGGAGAGTTATACTTTTGTGTTGAAGCATAGGAGTGGTAAATCAAACAAAGTTGTTAATGCATTGAGTAGGAGAAGAAACATGTTGACAGAGATGAAAATTGAAGTATTGGGTTTTGATGAATTGAAGAACATGTATGAGGGAGACACTGATTTTGTAGAACCTTGGAAAGCATGTAAGGAACCTGTTGTAGCAGATAGGAGTAAGTGGTTGAATTATTTCATTCATGAAGATATGTTGTTCAAAGGAAGTCAGTTGTGCATACCTAGAAGTTCAATGAGGGATAATTTGATCAAGGAAAAGCATAGTGGTGGATTACCAGTACATTTTGGCATTAACAAGACAGTGGCCTTGGTGAGTGAAAATTACTTTTGGCCTCAGATACATAAGGATGTTTCGAGATTTGTGCATAGTTGTAGAGTTTCTCAAGTTGCAAAAGGAAGTAGTCAGAACACTAGATTGTATAAACCTTTGTCAGTAGCGGAGAGGCCTTTGGCAGACATAAGCATGGATATTGTAATGGGATTACCTAAGACATAAAGAGGACATGATTTAATATTTGTAGTGGTTGACAAATTTTAAAAAATGGCTCATTTCATACCTTGTAAGAAGACAACTGATGTAGTGCATGTAGATGACTTAATTTTCAAGGAGATTGTGAGATTGCATGAATTACCTAGGAGTATAGTTTTAGACAAAGATACAAAGTTTGTTGGTTACTTTTTGAAGACACTTTGGAAGAAGATGAAAATAGATTTAAAGTTCAGTTATACTTTTCATCTATAGACAGATGGATAGACAGAGGTAGTAAATAGGAGTTTAGGAAACTTGTTGGGATGTTTGGTTGGAGAGAAAGTTGAAAGTTGGGATTTGATTCTTTCACAAGCAGAGTTTGCATACAACAATTCAGTAAATAAAAGTACCGAAAGAAAACCTTTTGAGATTGTTACTAGAGTGAATCCTAGAGGAGTAGCAGAGTTAAGAGATATCGACATGGAAGAAAAGAGGAGTGCAGAAGAAGAAGAATTTGCAAATCATATGAAGACAATGCATAATCAGGTGAAGAAGCATTTGGAGGAATAGCGAGTATAAAGATAAGGCAATTGAGAAGAGAAGACATAAGGAATTTGAAGTTGGAGATGAAGTAATGGTGTACTTGAGGAAAGAAAGATTTCCAGTTGGGACATATAACAAGTTGAAGATGACGTTTGGAACTTGTAAGATACTCACAAAATTTTATTCTGGAAATGCATATGAAGTGGAATTACTAGAGACCTTGGGTATTTCACCTATTTTAAACATTACAGACCTTTATTAGTATCATGAAGCAGAGTTCAGTGATAGCATGGAAGAAGATTTGAAGAAGCAGTTACCACAACAGGCACTAGAGTAGATTGAAGACATCTTAGACAACAGAGTTAGACATAGCACTAGAGGAAGAAAATACAAAGAATATCTTGTGAAGTGGAAAGGCAAATTGGAAGAAGATTCGTCTTGGATTTCTCAGGGTGAGGTGGATTGTCTTGGTTCTCCCCTAGACCCAACAAAATGAGGGACTCACTTTTTCAATAACCACAGATGTCTGATGCTAGAGCATCCCTAGTTTAGAGCAATCTTGCATCAACCAAAAACATTTACATTTCAGTTTGTTTGTTTCCTTTCATTCTTTCATTTCAGTTCAGGTAGTTTAGGCAGTAAGTAGTTTCAGCTTTGGTCTAGTAGTCATCTGTAGTTTGATCTCAAGCATTGCGGATCTTGATTTAGCATCTAGACATGTTCATCAACATCAACCTAAGTCCGCAGAGCATTTGGATCAGTCACTAGAAAGTTATCGCTATCAGAAGATCCTTTGTTTTCTCAGTATAGAGATTTCTGACAATCATGAGTAATTAGCTGAAGGAGAAGATTTGTGAGCATTGGCCAACTTGTGGATCCTAAAGATTCATTCTACAATGTTCCTTGGTTGATGGCTGACCTTCCTCATAGGTCTACACTTTATTGTATCTATTGGAGAAATGTTTTCAATCCGATAGGTCCGACCTATCCAAGAACACACGTTACACCTCTTCATTAGTTTTCTAAACCTTTTGTGGCTGACGCGGAGGAATCTATTGTTCCAGATATGATATATAATGATGTAATAGTTCACAGGAAAGTAGATTTCATATACTTAGCAATTGATTCATATTCCTTAGTTTAGATCTTGTATAAAAGAGCTTCAAAGCCTTATCTTGTGCATGTAAGTAATCAGGCCTGTGAGCCCTAATTGTAAGCCCGCATATTGCTGGCGGATCTCTATTTTGAATTCTATGATATACTAAGTGATTGAATCTACATTTGTTCCATTTCTTTGAGGTATTTCCATTGTGTTTATTCTTGCTGCACGGTCCAGACAGTTCACTGTATGAACCCTCCTACCGTGACTACACCAATTCCATATTTAACTCCATTATATCTGATAGTAAATTATTGCATCAATTTTATGATTATACCATTATTATTATTCATTTTAAATTTATAAAATATGGTCAATTTTTTATAGTAGAATGTAACTGATTTCATTATTACAATAGATTATGAAATTTAAACATTATTCCTAATTGCTCCATTTGATGTTATTAAACCTAATTATTAGAATAGATTTATCTATTAATCATTTACACTATAATATGTATCAATTCCAATTTTAACCAATTTTGCACTTATAATTATTGGGTAAGTTTAGTAGTCTTCAATTATTAAGAAAGTAGGTTATGGGATAATATAGTTTTCTTAAACTTATTGTCTTAGTAAATTTAATGTAAGTTGTTATATTATTTAAATGATGATTTAATATCATTGTATTAATTATTTTATTGAATTATGTTATAGAATTAATTATAGTTAAAATTTTAAATCTAGATCATTTGTGATTTGTGTTTCATTACAAACCAGAGTTGTTAATAACATTTCCTAGTGTTTTTTTTTAATTTATTGTCAAAAAATACAAGTCTAAGGATATAAGTAGGTTCCACTAAGGAATGGGTTGTTTTAGGTGTACTTTCTTTTTATTTATTTATTTATTTTAGTTATTTGGCTCTAGAGGCCTAGTTTTTTGATCATAAATGTGGTCTTGAGATAATGAAATGTTTATGATATCTTTTGTTTTGTTGAGGTTATTGGTGTGTAGTATTGAGGAAAAATGTTGAATTGAACATTGACATTTGAGTTGATGGTTATATTGTTTGAAAAAGGGAAGATACCTTGCATTATCTATTTATTCTTGTCATATGATGTAAATCTTCTTGTTGAATGTTTAGGGTTACTAGATACATATAGGGGAGTGGCTTTCATTGTGGGGCCAGTGCCCAACGTGGTTGCTTGGATAACCCTTTGAAAGTTGTAATCAAGTGATTACCTAATAATTAACCTAAGGGGTTGGGTAGTTAATTCATTAAATAAGATATTTGGTTGCCTCACCCAAGCCTGTAGTGCTCATTTAGGCTAAGGATGGGATGACAAGGCATGGCTGGCATGATCGACTTCCTTGTCTTCACAAAAGGATAGTTGGTTCCACATGTGTCACCCTATGGGGCCAGTGCCTAGAGAGAGGCTGCCAGGATAACCATAGATGGGGGCCGACGTCTAGTGAGAAGCAACTAAGATAACCCATGATAGGACCATGCGATGACACTCTACCTACTATAGTCTAGTTTTTCCTCATGTGTTCTTCCTCATTGTTCATGTTGCCTCTGGGAGCATTGTTTGAACTACTTGTGACTATCTTGTTGGAATCTGTGTTAGAATTTTACCTGTTTGTGTTTGCCATTTGGACTATTGTCATTGTGGGACCTCATTGTTATCTCCTAGCACGGGGGTCATCCTTAGGGTTCCACATGGTTGGGTGGTTGTGCTTTCTTCCATTGGTCTTCTGCTGTTGTGGTTCATGTGTATAAAGGGTGTATCTGTTGTAGTGAATTCCAGTTTTGCACCTGTAGTTGAAGACAATTATTTGTACTATTTGCACCTAGTTTTGTGTATCAGTGGAATTCATTATGTAATTTGATGTAGTTAGAAAAGAGCTTTTGTAACTATGAAATTATGTATTTTCTCTTGCAAGGTAAACTATATTGTACTTGTAATCTTAATTGTAAAATTATGATGTAATTATCTGATGTCATAATAAAAGATGTTAGCTATGATTCATTTGATTTAGTAGAAGGAGATATGCATATGTTGTTGTTTGTTGATAGAACAAAATAATGTAGCTATGCAATCCCTAGAGATGATAGTTTAACTCTGTTGCTATTAGTCTATGTTATTCTCATTATCATTTGTTGTATTTAAAGAAAAATATATATTTTCGCCCTTTTTTATTGCTTAGTTATACTTATCTCTAGGGTTTAATGGTGGGGCATTACAACTTACTCAATCTTATGAAAACTTTTGTAATGCAAATATTTCAATAGGTAAACTATTGGAAACTTCCACACATTATTATGCATCCTATTGAAACTAAATATTAGGATTAAAATAGTTAATATTCTAAATAAAAGTTTTGCCTAGTCATAATATGATTATCCTTAAACATGTCTTACACTAACCCAATTAAGTTTGCATAGAATTTACTTTTTAATATATGGTTTGTACAATATAATTATAATGTATCACTACCACAACAAATTAATCCTTGGTCACAACATAGGTTTCCCACAACTTTAATGATGCAGGGACTTCCGGAGGTCATAACTTTTGACTCGGATGTGGGTTTTCTACGAAATTTTACAGGTGGATGCGTTATGAGGTGGCTAGTGGTTTCCCAACCACCCTAGTCGGTTGGACCTCATCTTGGCACTTTTTCAGGGCTTCAAACTTTCATCTTGGCCCTCAAAATGACAAATTAGTGTTTTTTTCTAGTTTTTTAAAAGTTGCTTTTTTTAATAACTTGAAACTCATGTTTCGAATTTAGGATGTTAGTTGGTTTTTCGTCCTACGTTAGCTTTATGAGCTTTTTGGGAAAAAACTGGATTCTCGAGATATGATTGTAAAATTACCTAAAATGGCAAAATCTGACAATTGTCGAAATCTGCCAAAAAAGGTAATTTTTTTGTTTTTTTTGTTTTCTTAGATATAAGAGAGTTTTCTCTCATTGTAGCAGCAGAGTTGAGGAATAGAAATTTTGTTATGTTTCAGCTTCCAAATTTTTGTCTCTCATGTTTAATGGCTCAATTCTGTTGAGTGTATGTTGTGTGTTGCATCATTTGGTATCAGAGCAGGAAGATGGCTGGGAGAGGAAGAGGAAGAGGCGGTCTTGCCCAGATGCATAGAGAAATGCAAAATCTGCAAAGGCAAATAGCAGAACTTACAACACGGATGGAAACCCAAAGACTGGGTAGAGGAGGAGACGAATTTGATGAAGAGATAGGTCAAGGAGGTGCAAATCAAGATACAGAACATGAAGAAGAAGAATTAGAAGGCATGAGTTTTGAAGAGAGGATGCTCAGGGCCTTAGAAGGGAAAAATGAAGGGATCAAGGTAGATGTTTTAGATTATGCAGGTAGTCTTAAACCAGAGGAGTTGATAGACTGGTTGAATGGCATGAGAAAATTTTTTGAATGGAAATCCATGACAGAGGAGAAGAAGGTAAAATTTGCATGCACCAAATTAAAGGGTCATGCAATGATTTGGTGGGATCATCTTCAAAAGGAACGAACAAGGAAAGGTAAGGATAAGATCAGGACATGGAATAAAATGGAGAAGAAGTTGAGAGAAAAATTTTTGCCCATAGATTATGCGCAAACCCTTTTTCGTAGGTTTCAAAATTTAAAGCAGAACCTCTCTTCTGTGCAAGATTATACAAATGAGTTTTATACACTGTCTATACGTATAGAGCATCAAAAAATTGATGCACAAATGGCTGCTAGATATGTGAATGGCCTGAAATTTTCTATTCAAGATGAATTGAGCATGCATCGACTCAACAATATGGAAGAGGCTTACCAATTGGCTCTAAAGGCTGAAGAAAAATAGAACAGACAGTATCATCAGAGGAATAGAGGAGGAAGAAGGGGTACATCAACCCCATTTCGAGGAGGTTCAAATTATGGCAGGGGAGAGTCATCCCATGGTGTGGAAAAACAAGTAGACACTCGGCAAGATCCTCCGAATCAAGAACGAGGAAGGGGATTTCAAAGAGGTAGAGGTTATTGGTAGTGGCAGAGGATGGGAAAACCAGAGAAGGCCTTTCACTTGTTTCAGATGTGGAGAAGAAGGTCATAGGGCATTTGAATGCTCCAATTATAACATGCAAGAAAGAAATCAAGGAGGACAACCTAGGGTGAACATGATTCAAATGCAGCATGAAGTGGAAGGGACAGAACTGGAGGTTCCACCAGATGTGGGAGAAAGTCTCATGATGAGAAGAGCAATGGTGATTCCAGAGAAGGAGAAAACACAAGCCAAAAGCTCTGATGGTTCATGGCTTCGAACCAATATTTTCAGAACCAGATGCACTTTGGGTGGCAAGGTATGTCAAGTCATTGTTGATGGAGGTAGTTGTGAAAATATGGTTTCTAAAGAAATGGTAGACAAATTGAATTTTCACTGTGAAAAACATCCTCATCCGTATCGCATTGCATGGTTTAAAAAGGGAAATGAAGTCACTGTTGATAAAAGATGCCTCATTAAGTTTAGCATAGGGAAGATCTATCAGGATGAGATATGGTGTGATGTTGTCCCAATGGATGCCTGTCATGTGTTATTGGGAAGGCCATGGCAGTATGATAGAAAAGTTATGCATGATGGAGAGAAAAACACATACACCTTTTGGAAAGATGGCGCTAAGGTGATTTTATTGCCTCTCAAGGATGAAGGAAAAGGTGAGACCATGTTGTCTGAAAGAGATCTTGTTAAAGAAATGAAGGTGACAGGGTGTTGCTATGCATTAGTAGTGAAAAAAGGTGAAGAGGAAGACATTTCAGTTCCCCCAGAAGTCACCGAGCTATTGAAAGAATTTGTTGATGTTTTACCTAATGAATTGCCTGATGGTCTACCGCCAAAGAGAGATATTCAACATCATATTGATTTGATTCCAGGAGCAACTCTACCCAACCAAGCAACTTATAGGATGAATCCAACACAACATGCAGAGATGAATAAGCAAGTAACAGAACTCCTAAGTAAAGGTGTGGTGAGAGAGAGCATGAGCCCATGTGCTATACCTGCATTGTTAACCCCGAAAAAAGATGGAACATGGAGGATGTCCACTAATAGCAGAGCAATTAATAAGATTACCATCAAGTATCGGTTTCCTATACCTCGTATGGAGGACATGATGGATGTCCTTGCAGGGGCTAAATATTTCAGCAAGATTGACCTACGAAGTGGCTACCACCAAATCCGGATTCGAGAAGGGGATGAGTGGAAGACAGCCTTTAAGACTGGAGATGGATTATATGAGTGGATGGTTATGCCATTCGGGTTATCAAATGCACCTAGCACATTTATGAGATTGATGAACACTATACTACGCCCTTACATTGGTAAGTTTGTGGTAGTTTATTTTGATGATATTTTGGTATTTAGTAACAGCAGAGAAGAGCATCTACAACACTTGAGGATCATCTTTGGTGTGTTAAGGAAGGAGAAGCTCTATGCCAATTTGAAAAAGTGTAGGTTCATGCAGGACAGTTTGGTTTTTTTAGGCTTTGTCATTTCTAAAGATGGTGTCAGAATGGATCCAGAAAAGGTCAGGGCAATCCTAGAATGGCCTAGTCCAAGCAGCATCATAGCGGTAAAAAGTTTTCATGGCTTGGCCACTTTCTATCGAAAGTTCATTCGCAATTTCAGTAGTATTGTAGCTCCTATAATAGATTGCACCAAAGGGAGGGAGTTTGTATGGACCAAGGATGCTGAGGAGAGCTTTAAGTACTTGAAGAAAAAGGTAACAGAAGCACCTATACTTGCATTGCCAAATTTTGATAAAGTATTTGAAGTAGAATGTGATGCCTCCCATGTAGGAATAGGTGTTGTACTTAGCCAAGCTGGCAAACCTATAGCTTTCTTTAGTGAAAAGCTGAATGCGGTGAGAAAGAATTATTCTACTTATGATTTGGAATTTTATGCAATTGTCCAAGCATTGAGGCATTGGAGACATTATCTAGTTCCCCAGGAGTTTGTATTGTTTACAGATCATATTGCACTGAGGTACTTGAACACACAGAAAAAGTTGAATAGTAGGCATGCCAAGTGGGTCTCTTTCTTGCAGGGTTACAACTCTGTGCTGAAGCATAAGTCTGGAAAACAAAATCAGGTTGCAGATGCGTTAAGTAGGCATGTTGCACTTTTGACCACAATGGAAGCTGAGGTGATTGGTTTTGATGCCATCAAAAATTTGTATGAGTCTGATGATGATTTTTGGGAGATTGTGGAACAATTGAAGACACCAATATCTGGTAACTTGGATCACTTTAGGGGTGAATATTTTATGCAAGATGGGTATCTATTTAAAGGAAAACAACTATGCATACTGGCTGGCTCAATGAGGGACAACATTATCAGAGAATTTCATAGTAGTAGGTTGGCTGGACATTTTGGCAAGGACAAGACAATAGCCTTGATAGAAGATAAATATTACTGGCCAAAGATGAAAAGGGATATAACTAAGTATGTAACAAGGTGTAGAATCTGCCAAGTGGCTAAGGGACATTCACAGAATACCGGATTGTATATGCCCTTACCAGTACCAGCTGCACCATGGACAGATTTGAGCATGGACTTTGTGTTGGGACTTCCACATACTCAACGAGGTAATGATTCCATTTTTGTAGTTGTTGATAGGTTCTCCAAGATGGTTCATTTTATTGCCTGTAAGAAGACTAATGATGCAACGAGGGTAGCAGAGTTAATTTTTTTCAGAAGTTGTTAGACTACATGGTGTTCCAAAGACTATTACCTCTGACAGGGATACCAAATTCCTCACTCATTTCTGGAGGACTTTATGGAAGAAGATGGGGACCAAGTTACAGTTTAGTAGTGCCTATCATCCTCAAACAGATGGGCAAACAGAGGTAGTTAATCGGAGTCTGGGAAATTTGCTGAGGTGTATTGTTGGAGAAAAGCCAAAACAATGGGATTTGGCATTACCCCAGGCCGAATTTGCCTATAATAGTTCTGTTAACCGATCAACAGGAAAGTCCCCTTTCCAGATTGTGTATGGCAGGAATCCTCAGGGTGTTCTAGATTTGGTACAGCTACCAATGAAAGATCGGGTCAGTGATGATGGGGAAGCATTTGCAGAACACCTTCAATAGTTGCAACAAGAAGTGAGACAGAAGTTGCAGGACAGTAATGAGAGGTATAAGAATTCAGTGGATCCTAGTCGGCGACATCAGACATTCAGTGAAGGTGACTTAGTGATGGTATATTTAAGAAGAGCGGTTTCCTACTGGAACATATCACAAGTTGAAGTACAAGAAAATTGGTTCTTGCAGAATTATAAAGAAGATCAATGATAATGCATATGAGGTCAGTTTACCAGATGATCTCTCTATTTCTCTCGTGTTTAATATTTCTGATTTATATGCATTCCATGGTGAGGATGATGCTGAAGATAGTCAACCAGAGGTGTCATGGCACAACCACATTCCCCATAAGAAGAAGGAAAAGATTGCACAGATTCTTGATAAGAACACTATCTCCACTCGGCAAGGGTGTTACAACAAGTATTTAGTACAGTGGGAAGGATTGCCACCAACAGATAGCACATGGATTACAGAGTGGGAAATGCAGAGGTTAGATCCCGTCAAATGGCAGCAGTTTGAAGACACTCACTTGTAGGAGCTGCGTTCTTTTCAACCAGAGGAGAATGATGCAGGGACTTCCGGAGGTCATAACTTTTGACTCGGATGCAGGTTTTCTACGAAATTTTACAGGTGGATGCGTTATGAGGTGGCCAGTGGTTTCCCAACCCACCCTAGTCGGTTGGACCTCATCTTGGCACTTTTTTGGGGCTTCAAACTTTCATCTTGGCCCTCAAAATGGCAAATTAGTGTTTTTTTCTAGTTTTTTAATAGTTGCTTTTTTTAATAACTCGAAACTCATGTTTCGAATTTAAGATGTTAGTTGGTTTTTCGTCCTACCTTAGCTTTATGAGCTTTTTGGGAAAAAACTGGATTCTCGAGATATGATTGTAAAATTACCTAAAATGGCAAAATCTGACAATTGTCGAAATATGCCAAAAAAAGTAATTTTTTGTTTTTTTTGTTTTCTTAGATATAAGAGAGTTTTCTCTCATTGTAGCAGCAGAGTTGAGGAATAGAAATTTTGTTATGTTTCAGCTTCCAAATTTTTGTCTCTCATGTTTAATGGCTCAATTCTGTTGAGTGTATGTTGTGTATGTTTAATATATGGTTTGTACAATATAATTATAATGTATCACTACCACAACAAATTAATCCTTGGTCACAACATAGGTTTCCCACAACTTTAATCATGCAACAAGATCTATAGCTTGCCCAAATAATAATAATCATCATCATCATCATTATTATGATGTTGTCACACTATATAGATTACCATGAATATAATAATTAGGTTTCATTCCTGAAAAGACACCAAAATAATATGCTACTTACTCTTAAATCACAAATCTCAATTACAAAGTTATAAAAAAATGACATTTAATATATTACACCAAGGATTAATCTTTACTCAAGCATTTCTTATCTTATAATAATGTTACCTATGTATTTTACCTAAATCAAAGTTAAGTGAATTCTTCAAGGAAAAGATATTTCAATTTAAGATATTAAATTAATATTGGGGTAGTTTCCCTTATTGATATTAACAACACCAAATGATCTTAATTATATATAGATCACCTAAATGAAATTAAGTAGAATTTAAAAAAAATAGAAATTCATTGATCTGTAAAGGAGTTCATTCCAATAACTGAAATAATTTGACCTAGAGCCCTATAACTTAAGAGGGAAATATGAACAACCCCTCTTTACCAGGGTTACCCCATTTCTAAGGATTCTGCAACTATGAATGACAGAGCACAATATAGTATAGGCCTCTGCCCAGCACCTAACCAACTACAGGTCCAAAACAAACAATAACATAAGTTTTTTTTTTTTTTTGGGGAATTGTTGCAAAAAGAAAAGAGTTTCAGTTAAATCCAGTATGTTCTAAGAAATTCCATGTAAACTCAAAGTTTAAAATTACTGAGTATTTAACACTAGGAGGGACATCTCAAATAAACTAACGATTAACGAACATGGAGGAATCTTAAATGTTAATAGTTAAAGCTGAATATTTGAGCTTTATCAATGGTGAAAGTAAATATCCAGTATATTATTTGCAACGCAAGCTCTTCCGTCTACCATTGTTGGGTCGGTGAATGAAAGATAACCTCAAAATAGAGTTTGTTAGTTTTAGTTATAAATCTATTCAGATCCTATTCAAATATTGTTAACTGAATCTTGAATGAGTATGAAATGGTTGGAACAGGTGGGCCCTTCCTGATTTTATTCTGTACAAATTTTTTTTATATAGGAGGGGACAATTTTCTACGACCATAATCTATTTGCCACCATTATCATTGGAAGACTTTAGACCTTGGCATGGTATATATGTTGATGTCAACCCATGTTAACGGAAAGTGAAAAGAGGAGAATAAGTTCTGAAATTCTTAGGTATCATCTACTTGTAATCAATTATTGAACTGTAGACAAGTGAGAAAAGACTCAACTTTAAACCTTGACCGCCACGTGACATGTATGCAAATTGTGGAACCGTAGACAAGGCACGATATTGTTTGATAGAACTGCCTCAAGAAATGTGGTATCACAAAATTCATTGACTGCAGGATACACAAAAAATCGACATATTGAAAAGGCTTTAAAAACCTTCAAGCAAAAGCAGTTGGAAGTGTAAAACCAGACTCCGCAACCTTTGCCAACATCCTCCCAGCAAGCATGAAAATGGGAGCTTTGAAGCGAGGTATGGACATCCATCAAAGCATAATGGAAGGGGGAATTTTTCTAAGATGTTGTAAAGCAACTGCCCTGGTAGACATAACTTTCAAAATGTGGAAGCATAGACAAGACATGTGAATTGTTTTATATAATCCCTCAATCTTAAAACTCAATGCTACGTTCAACTTAACACTAATCTGTTTGTCAGAGGTTCGATTCTTTCCTCTAAAGCATGTTCAACTTCCAAGGCAGTTTTGTATTATACACCACTTTCTATGCAGCGACTGAAGGACTGATGTTTCTATCAAGAGCTTTCTAAAGAATGTTGCTCCCTCTTTGGAATCCATGGGAGAAGGTGCGTATTCAAGCTCCAATTCAACAAAAGCTTCCTATGTTCATATATAGATGCAGATGTAAAATAAGTAGAGGAGAGACGATTAAGGAAGAATAGTAATTCCACCAGAAAATTAAAATACTCGCTACTGTGGAAGAGGAGGAAAAATAATTATTTCTCTGCCATCGTAGTAAAAAGTTGGCAATTGCATTTGGTTTATTAAACGTGTCTCGTAGAGCAGCAATTAGAGCTATTAAGAGCCTTAGGGTATGCGCTGATTGCCTCACTGCAACAAAACCTATCTCCAATATTGTTGCCAGAAAAATTATTGTGAGAGGTCTGAATCGTTTCCATCATTTAAACAGGGACAATTTTCTTGCGGAGGTTATTGGTGATTCTAAACGATGCAATCTGAAAAATAGGCTCACGCTATATTAATGCACACGGTATTAGATCTCTAGAATAATGACTGTAAATCCATCAAAGCATATCCGCAGGGGAATTTTTACCAGACGTTTAAAATGCAGGTGACTTGGTAACCACACAGGCACGTCAGAATATAGACAGTACTTATGAACAGTTTTCTAAAGTGCCTCAAGAGGCATCATCTCAAGGAATGCAATAATTGCAGGATAAACTCAAAATAAATTTGTTGAAAAATCTTTAGAAATTTCAAAGTAAATACAAATGGTAGAAATTTTAAGCCAATCCCGCAATCTTTGCAAACAACTCTCTATCACACTATATTTGACGTTAGATTTAGGTAAGCATATCTATCAAGGCAAAATGAAAAGAAATATTCAACAGAGAAAGAGAGAGAGAGCTTATATTGATATAAGGATTTCCAGCAATGCAAAGGGCAGGTTTAAAACCAACCTCCACATCCTCCCAGCCTTCTCCTTCAGCCTTGTGTTGAAACCTGCAAAACATTCTCCCCTAAAAACCTTCCCCTCCTCTCCAAAGTACCTCCGTTAAATATACATTTTTTAGTCGGTGCTCAAGTAGTGCTCAGAAAAATGGTAGAAAATGAAGTGGTGGAAGAAGATATGAAATCTGATTTTTTATTTTTATTTTTTTCCTTTCTCGTAAATTTGCGATATAGCCCTAAATTGATTTCTCCATACCACATAGCCACGTAGCGATTAAGTGCCTTCTCTGAGTCTTCAAGGTGTCAATCCATTGGGTTATAATATTAATAATAATTTTTTTGGTTCTTAATTAATGATTAATATAATTAAAAGTAACTATAATAGCAAGTATATTAAAAATTAAACTATTATTAGTAATTATAATTACTAGGTATTATCATCATGAAAGTGATAATTATAATTATTGTTTTAAAATTATTAATAACAATTATGATATTGCATTATACTTAAATAATAATAATCTTATTAACAAATAGAAGTTACAAACAAAGGTCATGACAATAATATATTTTAAAAATAATTTTTCCTTACCATTTATAACTTTTTTAGCCCTCTTATTCAAACAAAAAGATTCTAATGTTCAACAACTTTAATTAATCTAAAATACTAATTAGAATTATTATTGTTTAAGCTCTCAATTTGTGTTCTCTTAAACATGAAAAGATATTTCTAAAATATTACAATTAAATAATTATGAACCTTTGGAAATGGAAGGTCAACTTAATGCTCATAATAATTTCAACTCAATATGTGTCATACTACACCCAATAATATTCAACAAGAGTAAACACTTACACCATTATAACATATCAAAACTTGTTATTCACCTAATTACTTCTAATCATGTCAATATATATTTATTGACACAATATATACTTACCATCATAATAAATAATTCCTTAACACCTAAACCAAGATTAGTATTCAAAATGATATTTTATCATTTAAAATTATTTTAAATACACTCTTCAATATAACTCTCTTTTATTATGATAAGGTTGTACAAAGATTAAAGTGCTTTAGAATGTTGAATGAAAATTGTTGTAAATGTTCATTTCCATTTCTATTCTTACTCTAAAGCCATTTTTAACAAATCGTGTATTTTTTTAATGGTCTGCTCATAAATATAGAGAGAATTTACAAGTTTACAACCACAATTTTTTATTTCATCACCTTTACAAGTTTGAAAGAGAAAGTGAATGGATCTAAAGTTAAATATGATATATTTATGCATATCATATTCTTTCAAATCATGTTCATTGGTCTTGTTATGAAATAGTGCAAATTATGTATTATATTGTTTACGATACACATAAGTGATTATAACACAAAAGATTAACATATATCTTCTTTGAATTAAAATTACTTTTAAAAAGTTTTTCTTACAATTGTTGATTTAGAACTATCAGATCTTCCTTCTAAGAAAATATTTATCTCATCATTTCTCATTCATGGCTATTCAGGAAGGCAAAATATTGGTATTGAAATAAATTTTTATCCACTACTAGAAATACTATATATCACCAAGACCTTTTATAATTAATATTTTTTTCTATGTGTATTTGACAACCCTTTTCAATTGCTACTAAAAATACAAAATAAATTGATTTTAAAAATTACTATTTGTGTCCTAAATCAAGTTGCATTCATTTACCATAGATAAATATTTTTTAAAAAATATTTTGAACTCTCTACATAGATACACAATTCTCCAAACTCACATTTGTCATGTCCATGCTATGCAAATCTTGTTGAGGCTTTGAGAATTTATTACACATTAGAAACTCACACTATGAGCCTAAAAAATGATATCCTATACAAAAATTATGCAAATGGTGCTTGATTAAATATATTCAAGAGAATTGTCCACTTGTGGATGATTTCAAAAGCAAAAGAACAAAAAAATAGAATATATTCATGGAATCAAATCCATAAGCTCTACAATTCTTACCACATTCTCTTGCACTTCATATACAATGTATAATAATCTCCTCTTTTCTTCAGCTTCATCTTTCTCATGTATTTTGTGAAACATTTCTGTGAAACATGTCTTTTCTCTTTAATATAATAACATTATCAATAAATTACATTGCAATAAAACCTTGTATTCTTTGGATTGATGCACTTAAAAAATAAAACATAACAGGGCACAAACTACAACAAATACCTACAAAACCTTTCTAACAAAACTTTATCCAAGCTAACTCCAAACCTCCAAATGTTTAAGTCTCTAAGAATCTATTGAGTTTTGATCTCCTAAAGAGTCCATTTGTTGATGCACTGATGTTGAAAACCCATCTAATATTGTCAAAGATTGTTGCTGCAAAAGAAAGACAAACAATTTTAAGGATTACAAGAAACATTTGAATACCTAAGTACAAATTTTTAGTATTCATGTGAAGTAAAATAAAATATATTTATGCCAATGTCTACAAGTAACCAAAGTAGGTTAGTTGGACAAGAAAGTATTAAGAGAAAAGAAGAGAAGGGTTGTTAAAACACCATGGGAAACAAAAAATAATTGAATAAAATAAAGAAATAAAATGTAAATCCAACCAACTAAGCTACATGAATACATTGCAATAACCATAGTCATTTCAAAAAAAGGAGATGTCTCTCTTATGAGAGATGGGAAAGGAAACATCATTTTACTAGAAATGAGATAATAAAATATGAAAAAGTGCCACAACACAAATATTTTAGTCTATATAAACTTCATCAAAATAAAAGTATTATGAGACTTACAAATAAAAAATTTAATATATGAAATAATTTATAAATAAGAAAAATTAAATATATGAATGCCCAAGAGATATCAAATCGACTTGAGTAAACAATCCTCAAATATGATTAAAAAAAACTAAGGCACCTAATTCTAATCTATAGTGTTAAAGATCATATGTTTAGAATTGTTCAACATAATTCTTTTTTATATTTTCTCACAAACTTCATTGAATGTGATAGTTCTACATAATGAATATGATCAATAATGGATAGATAAATATGAAGATGAATGGTTTTGAAGGCCTTTTTCCATAAACTAATAACTATAGAAAATTTATTTATCTTGTATTTTTTATTTTAAAAAATTGGAAATATGAATCATGCAACGCCATAGTTTATGATAACAAACTAATAACATAGAGTACTTCTCTTTTGTACTTTGATAAATTAATAAAAATTCTTATACAAACATTTTAACTCCTTTTTTTATTATTAATAACACATTACTCAAATATTAAAAAAAATCAGCAACAAAATATAGACATGTATTTTCAAGAAAAATACATACCTCCTCTTCTATCTTCTCTCTCCACCTCTATTTTAACACTTATTAATAAAGATGAAATCAAATTTACTTCATTGACATTGAAGAATCATATATAATATATTTTCTTATTTTTGGGAATATTTTGGGAGATGTCTAAGGATGTCAACTAAAGTCTCATATTCCTATAAGTGGGAAAAATAGTATGATTTTCACTTTTTACAATAGTGAGAAATGTTATTTTCTAGGGTTTAAGATTTAAAAAAGTTCACACACAACCTTTTCAACAATTTATGTCAATACTATAATATAAATCTAGGCCTTAGGCTAACCCATGATAAGGGAAAAAACAATCATGTGGAAGTAATTAAACTTAAGAAAATCTATATGATAGTAGCGAAATTCTATTTAAATCATCCATTTCATAGTAAAAATCTTACCTGAGGAAATGAATACTTCTCAAAAAGAGACATGATAGCATGGCTAAAACTTGCAGGCCACTGTTGAGGCAACCCATCAAACGTAATTCCAAGAGTTCAAACGTAATTCCAAGAGTTTTAAAGCCATGATTCTGCAAGTCTATAGTAGTCCCTTGCAAATTCATATCCATCTCCATCTTGAATCTCTTGTCTTGAGGAAAAGAATTATACTGGTGTTGTAGATGAGAGTAATGGTTGCTGCAATCTATGTCTTTTGCCTTGGTTTAATTCATTGAAATATGATTCTTGTTGGTTTGGAGTTTCATCTATATCAGATTGCATACCATTAAGAACATATACTGGAGGATTCGGAAGGTGGTTATCTACATGATCAACATCTCTACAAAATTAAAAAAATTCATATAATTAATTACTTATTATTATTTAGCAAAGAGAACAATCACACAAATGAAGATTATCATAGGAATTTTGTAACCATTTTGTAAAATAATCAATCCCACCTCTTAGATAATACCAAGCTAGGATCTTTATGTAGGATAATCTGTTGATTCTCCATAGACGTCCATGAGGTAGGTTGTGGTTGATGATCTCCTTCCATTAGTAAAGGCAAGGACAATCCACTATGGTAAATCTTCAATATCAAAAGACAAATTAGTAATTTTGATGCAATCCATTCAATGTAAACATCCAAAAAAATGCAATGGAGTGAAAAGGACCAAAGATTGTGCTTATGAGTACCCGTTGACTAGCTTGAGCAAGGGACATAAGTTGGGTATTCTTTAGAGTTTCCTGGTTGAAAACAAATATTTAGAAAACTATATTATATTTAACAAGAATGGGGTAAATATTATGTCTACATAGTCAAATACTTTAAGCTCTTATTTTTATCAAAAATCTACCAACACACAATATGAAAGTTTCCTAAATCCTCTAATTAGTAGTTTAACTATGTTTGTAACATTCATATGTTTTGACTCAATAATTTACACCAGAGATGAGACATATTTCAGTATACCAAACATAGATGCTCATTATGTAAAAATACATTCTTTGCACCTAAAGAAACTTTTGAATGGTAAAACATATATATTTTCCTCTACAACATAGAAGCTACTAATATGCTTAATTTAACCTCCATATTTTTTTCTCGTGCTCAATTCCTTTAGTTACAAACATGAAATGAGACTTTGATAAAAATTCTAGAGTACAATAATTTAGAAAACAAAGGGTGAAGGAAATGTTCTTATTTTTATTGATTAGACCAAGAAACTACATTTGCATTATCATATTTGTTTGAAGGTGACCAAAAACCCTCTAAAAAGCAAGACAATACTACATTAAAAAATGAAGGGTTAAGGAAATATTCTTGTTGCTATTGCTTATAGGCCAAGAGACTTCATTTGCATTATCATATTTGTTTGAAGGTGACCAAAAAACCTTTGAAAGGAAAGACAAGAATAATATGTCTATAAATTAAACAGAAAGAGGATACACTCTTAAAAATAAACAACAAAAAGAAAAATCCATCGATACGATTGAATTTTGTGTGCCTATTTCTGATTTTGAAAAGATGCACATGAATAAGTCCTCTTAATAGGAATCTTAACTAATATATATCTAATTTCAAAGGTAAGAGTAAGCTAGGTTTTTGTTTCCCTAATAAATCAAAAATATAATGCTTGAATCTTTAATCCTATGACATGAGGAAAACATAGCTATGCCACTTAACTTGGGCATTAATGAATAATTTTAGAGCTTACTATTGCATTATTATGGAATTATTTTGTCATTTGAAAGTAATTTCAAACTTTTATGTCAAAGAAATCACTATTTATTCATAAAGCCTAGTTGGCATGTATAAAATATTTAATTTTATCCATTTTATGCTTTTTCTCCTTTGAACTAGTAATGATCTCTAGTTTTTTCCTATTTTTGAAAAAAATAAAGTAAATTCTAATAATTATAATACCTTGTGATTCTGCATTTGAATGATAGCTTTATGTATAGTTTCCTCCACATCTTTTGCTTGTTGTAAGGTGGTAATGTGATCTGGTTCATTACCAAGAAACCTGAGATATCAATGAAATATTAAAATTATTGCAATTCATAGGAACAACATACAACTATCTTAGCTTGGAAAACTTAATAAAAAGCTCTATTTAACTAAAAAACACAAGAAGTTGACATATCAATGGTGTATATAGAATATTAAAAAATTTAGATTTTCATATGTATTTTAATTCTATTGAGTTTTTGATTCCTAACTCTTCCTACTATCAAAATTCTAGATAGAAATTGAGCATTCTTGCCTATTATTTAATATATGTATATGAAAGATTATTTAATATTATTATATTATATGAATAATTTATATTGATAAGGAAACAAGCTCACATAGATGAAGTATGATTCCATTGGTATAGAAGGAGGTAGAAGATATCAAACAAAGAAGTCTTGCTAGAAAATATCTAAAAAGTCATCTATTCTCTCTGTTTATATATCATCACATGGGAAGAAATTCTAAACATAATTTCTCCAAATATTGTACAATGGATGCATTAGTCCAAATTCAATGTATTGATTAGATATTGCAATGAAGACATTACCTTGATCCTATTATATACGAAAAAACCCAAAAAAACAAATTACATTTACGATTAGATTAGACAAAGCTGAGAAGCAATGTTTGGTTTGTGGTTCTTATTTGAGGGTTTACATCATGCATGCATTGATATGTGCATAAACATGTATTCTAAGTTGCTAAATTGAATTCAAGTTTACATACAAATTCCACATCTAGTTTGATTATGATGGTTTAACCAATTTTTTAACTTGCATTTGGTAGGACTAGGTAAAATCATATGAAAAATATATTAAATATTTTATATAAAAAATAGCGATATTATTTTACAAAATATACAAAGTTAAATACATAACAAAACCAATAATTAATAGTTCATAATTCATTGTAAAATGTTAAAGATAAATCAAAATGGTATGTATAAAATATACTGATAATTGGTCAAACATGGAACTTCACATGGGAACTCAATACAAATCATCATATTTCTCTTTGTTAAGAGAAACAATGGGTAATGAGTAAGCAATGGGATTTTGAGTGAGTGTGGAATGAAAGATGGGAAGTGTTTTCCTTTTTTTTGTTGTTGATGTAATTAGGTAGTTAAAATGTTAGGGTTAGTTTAGGTTTTAAAATTCTATTTTTATTTTGCATTGTTTATTAAAAAAGGTTGTTTTCTTGATTTGGCATAGGTATGGCTAGGCATTAGACTATGGGTGCAACTCAATTACATCCCAAACCTAGGCTAGACCTTAGATGTACCAAACTTGTACCTAGACTAAGACCCATATCCAATACAAACCCCATAGGAGTTTGCATGGGGGCATGGCATTCCTAGTAACACATGAATTTCATACCTACATATTAGTTACATGCATGAGGCTACATATAGCATGCAATGCTAGTTAAGAACTTATTGTGAATAAATAAATGAATGAAACCATTGAACTCTTAGGGCAACGGCTTGAATATCGGCATCACTAAACCTATCATTGCAATCCTTCATAATAAATATTTGACACTAATTGCCACACTATTATTTATACTTAAGCTTACTAATGCATGACCAGAACACATTAAGTCCATCCTATTGAGTCTAGTATCATGATAGAAATTAAGCCCAACTCTTGATTGTGTGTAATGTCCCCTTCTAGACACATGATTAGTCCATCATGGATTTCCCGTGGGCTACCAGTTTGGTTAGGGACCTATGGTTAGTTTGGCTCTAGAGGTCTTTGTCGGTGCCCAGGTTATGGTTCATATTCAGTGGATCCAGTTGGCACCTTCGTGGTTGGCTCAGTGGGCTGTTAGTTGTTACTTACTATTTTTAGTAAGTCCAGGTACTATGTCGGTTCAAGATTTTCAAAGTTGGATCAGATGCGTTTCGTCGAGACCTTTCCAGTGAGCTAAAGATCTTTGAATTATGACACCATCTTCATATTTATTTTAAAGTCTGAAGATTTATTAATGTTATATTAATATGGACTTTATTATAAATAAAGGAAAAGTGAAATTGATGAAATGGAGACATAGGTTTATGTCTTGACCTTGGGCGCCCATCCCTAGGAGACATAAAGTGAAATTAAATTGTTATTTTCCCTCCTAAATGCCCAATGCCTATCTTGGAGGGACATAAAAGGTCATTTGGAGTTCATTTGGGTTTATGCTATGTTTATGATATTTCTAATTTTGAGTGAGTAACGGTATCCCATAGGTGTGAAAGATCACCCAACAGTGCCATTGAAGGCGGATGTATTCAGCATTCATAGTTGTGCTTTCATGGAGTTCACTTGATACGTTTTAAGAGGTCCATGGAGTTATCTTTTAGAGTTAGTTTATGCTCAGCCTAAGACAGTTAGATAGAGATAGATTTGAGTAGCTTTGAGAGAGAGTTTGCTGATGTATATTCCCTCTTTGTTGGCCATACCATTCTAGCCCAGCCATACCACCTTTGGATGCATTTTTGAGAAGTTTGGGTGCAGATTTATCCTTTCCATTTGGGTTGCCTGAACTACATTGCTGAGCAGATTAGTTTCAGACCAGAATACAGAGGTTTCAATGTTGTGTACAACTATCACAATCTTCATGGGGGCCGTACATCCTTGCATGGGGGCATGAGACTCCTTGAGGGTCGATTTGGTGTTTGTATGCAACTATATTCTTTCTTTTTGGAGCCATTTGAGGTCTTTGGGCCTAAATAATACATTGTAAGCTTTTTGCCAACATAAGCAATGCATTTGGAGTGAATCTGGCTATACCCTTTGCTAGTTTGGCAATAGCTAAAAAATGAAGTTGCATTTCTAAAATTGGGCATGTGCTAGCAATTGTTATTTGGTCATTCTACTATCTAGGTTGTCTTTAGTTTCTCCAAATTCATTATATATTTTCAGGGTTTCTATTATATGCAATACATTGTGTGCTCCGGCACTACATCTGCAAGAAAATATAAAACCCCCTTCTACATCTTCTGTCTATTTGAAAGAACACAAAAAATATAATAAAAATCACACAATAAAGATTTAAAAATAAACCTATAGGTACGACACATTACAGTGGAATCAGAGCTAAAGATCTTGCCATCCTGTGAGTTCAGTTTTGACATGCAGAAGTAAAAATGAGACATGTGACCTATAGATAGATATCCTTTCAGAAGCACAAGGGCAAGGCAAGGAACATAGGTTCTGTAGTTGGTTATTCCAGAGAATCTAGTACCCATAACAAACCCTTTTGAGTCAAAACTTGAGATAGTGGTAGCAACTACTGAGGATGATTCTCATATATCATGAATGGACCCATTTTCTAGAGAGCTTCCACCAGTTACAGGTCCTACAAGAGAGATGAGTGATAGGGAAGAACCAGAACTTAATGTGTGTGATATTTTGATCACACTCACTCGAGAGATGAGGGAGTCTCGACGAGAGATGGTAGAAACACAGGCTGAGTTGACACATGCCATTGAACAGTTGGGTAATGACATGGACAATCACCATGACAGGAACATGTACAATGGAGGTGACAGGAACATGTACCATGGAGGTGATAGGAACAGATACAATAGAGGTGACAGGAACAGGTACCAGGATAGTGATAGAAACAAACCTGATGGAGGAGAAAGGAATAGGAATGATGGGAATGATAGGCACAGTGGTGACAGGAACTGGGAAGAACAGAATAATGGGGACAGGAACCAAGATGATAGATGGAGGGATATAGATGATGAGGATGAGGCTTCGGTTAACCACTAGAGGGCTTTGTAGTTCACTGCGGGGGATAGACCTGGTATCCTGATATTTGCTCCTGGGAACCAAGTTCTTGAACAGGATCCCACACAAGAAGAGTTTCAGGAGGAGATTTTGAGGGACTGGAGAGCATCCAGTGAGGATTTTAGAAATGAGATGACATTTGCTGAATATTCTGAAAAGAGGATTAGGTGTAAACCTCAGAGGGGAGGTAGATCATAGAACTAAGAACTGTAGAGGAAAGTAAGTAAGATGACACTTCCTTACTACGACGGATCGGGTAAGACCACTGCGAGAGCTTGGGTCCAGAAATTGGACAGCTACTTGTAAATTAGTCCCATACCAGAGGAGGATGCTATTACGTATATAGCTTTACACTTGGAGGGGACTGCTCACAAATGGTGGATCAACCAGAAAGTCACACTGGGTCACGATTAGGTCACTTCATATGTGGAGTTTATAGCTAGACTGATCGATAAGTTCAATAAAAAGGACCCAGAGTTATAGTTCAAGGAATTGACTCAGTTGAGATAGACCGGATCAGTAGACTCCTACATTGCTGATTTCCAGGACATATCCATTATGGTCCCAGATATTATGGAGCATAGATTGGTTGTTCTCTTCATTGATGGATTGTCAGATCAACTTCGTGGTTGGGTTAAGGGTTTTGACCCTACTACACTCCAAGAAGCCATGAAGAATGCCTGGGACATGGAGTCATCAGTATGGAGAAATAAGTTTCAATCCAAAGGGTTTCCACCAAGGAGAGATAAGGAGAGAGATAGGAGACCACTCTAGAGAGATGTAGGACAACAGCATAAGAGTTCTTCCAGATTTGACAGCAATCAGCTGATGACTTGAGGAGGAAGAAGCTTTGCTTTCAGTGTTGTGAGCCTTGGGATCCTAAGCACAAGTGCGTAACCCAAGGAAAGGCCAAACAGTTAGAGTACTTTTCAGCCAATGAGTCTCTTCATGGGGAGCCCCATTCAGATTACAATTCAAAGGCCAAGGGTGTAGAATCAGAGGGCTTAGAGGAAGCATCAGAAAGAGAGGATGATATAGCTCTATCTATAGCACATATCACGAGTATCCAGAAGGAGAGATCATTTAGGATAAGGGGAGTACTGGGTGGGCAGTGATGTATTGCATTACTTGACACAGGTGCCACTCATAACTTCATAGACGAGGGCTTGGTTTCCAAGAGAGGGTTGAAAACTGAGGAATTTGAGGGATTTAAGGTGAAAGTTGCAGATGGTTTCGTGCTCACCTACACTAGGAGGATACCCAATCTATCAATCCAGCTGAACAAATACACTTGCCAATCAGAGTTTTATGTTGTCGGCATGGGTGAGATGGATGTTGTGTTGGGTATGAAGTGGTTGAATGATATTGAGGAGTTCACACTCAACTTGTGGATGATGGAAATGAAGTTTGAGGTGGAAGGAGTTAGACATGTGCTTAGAGGCATTTCAGATGGTGGGTTGAGAGTTGTTTCTCTCAAGCGGATGGAGTGATTGATTCGTCATGATCAGGTGGAGTGGATAGCCGAGGTTATGGTGATGCCTACAGTAGATAAGCAGAAGCATGCGTATCCTCCTAACATACAGTCTATACTTACTAAACACACCAAAGTATTTAGTGATATTGCACCAGGCAAGCCTCTTGATAGAGGTTTCGAGCATGTGATCGAGTTGGAGGAGGGTGCTAAGCTAGTAATCACGACACCTTACAGGCACCCAAAGAAGTGTAAGGATGAGATCGAGAAGGCTATCAAAGAGCTTCTCAAGATGGGTCACATCAGACCTAGTAAGAGTCTGTTTGCATCATCAGTGGTCCTAGTAAAGAAAAAGGATGGGACTCTTAGGATGTGCATTGATTATAGGGAGCTCAATAAGAAGACAATAAAAAATAGGTACCTAATACCCAAGATAGATGAGTTGATTGATGAGTTGCATGGGGCCTGTTACTTTTCCAAGATTGATTTGAGGTCCTGTTACCATCAGATTCAGGTCAGAGATGAGGATGTGGAGAAGACTGCATTTAGGTGTCACTATGGACACTTTGATTTCCTAGTCATGCCATTCAGCTTGACGAATGCACCAACCACTTTCCAGACTTGCATGAACAGAGTGTTTAGAGAGTAGTTGAGGAGATTTGTTCTAATTTTCTTTGATGATATATTGATTTATAGCAGGACATGGGAAGAGCATCTAAAACATATTGACATTGTTTTGAGCATCTTGTAGAGAGAGTCATTGTATGCCAAAATGTTGAAGTGCTAGTTTTGGATGACTGAGTTGCTATACTTGGGTCATATCATCAGTTCTAGTAGTGTGAAGGTAGACATAGAAAAGATTCAGGCAATTGTGGACTGGCCACCACCGAAGAATCTCTCATATCTTAAGGGATTTCTTAGCTTTTGTGGGTATTACCTCCAGTTTGTGAAGGGGTTCTCTCAGTCGGCTTCTCCCCTTACTGATTTGACTCATAAGGATGCTTTCAGTTGGTTGGATAGGGCACAAGAGTGTTTTGATAGTTTCAAACAGATCATGAGTACATGCCCTGTGTTAGCCATACCTGATTTCAGCAAACCCTTTAAACTACAGTGTGATGCCTTAGGTGAAGGTATTGGTGCGATAATCATGCAGGATAAGTACCCCATTGCATTTGAGAGTAGAAAGTTGAGGGGTGTGGAGAGGAGTTACAACATATATGACAAGGAGATGTTAGCCATCATGCATGCATTGGCTAAGTTTAGACAGTACCTGGTAGGTAGCAAATTTGTGGTCAAGATGGATCACAATAGTCTAAAGCATTTCCTTGGGCAGAAGGATTTGAATGAGAGGCAATAGAAGTGGGTCAGCAAGTTACAAGCCTATGTCTTTGACATTGTTTATGTCAAAGGCAAGAAGAACATTGTTGCTGATGCTTTATCCAGGAGGCCTCATTTGTGTGCACTAGGTGCTATTGCTAATGATTGGAGAGAATTGATTTTAGCAGAGTATGCCAAGAATGAGTGGGCTGCTGGAGTGATTGATGGCACCATCAAAGATGATAGGTACACAGTGGTAAATGATTTAATCATTTACAAGGACAAGATCTTCTTGGTGTCAGGTTCACAAATGAAGTAAAAAGTTTTGAGGGCATTCCATGATTTGCCTATGGCCAAGCATCTAGGATACTTCAAAACTTACAAATAGGTCAGAGAGAGGTTCACCTGAAAGGGCCTCAAGACTGAGGTAATGCAGTATGTGAGAGAGTGCCCAATATGTCAGCAGAATAAGCAAGAGCACTCACTTCCAGGAGGTTTATTGCAGCCCCTGCCCATTCCTGACAGGAAGTGGGATAGCATTTCTATGGACTTTATCACAGGTTTACCTAGAGCCCATGGCAGGGATTGTATTTATGTGGTGGTGGACCGATTGACGAAGTATGAACACTTCTTTGCTATTCCTACCACTTACACTGCAGCTTAGGTTGTAGAGTTGTTTTTTCATGAGGTATTTCAACTTCATGGGTTTCCTAGGAGTATTATCAATGATAGGGACAACAGGTTCCTCAGTAATTGTTGGCAAGAGCTCTTTAGGTTGTCAGGGACAAAGCTCACACCCAGTATAAGTTACCACCCCTAGACTGATGGTCAACCAGAGATAGTTAATAAGTGGGTGGAAGGATACCTTTGAAACTATGTTTTAGGGCAGCAGAAGGCATGGGTTAAGTGGCTTCACATGGGAGAGTATTTCTACAATTTCACTTACCACATGTCCATTCAGATGTCACCCTTCATGGCATTGTATGGTTATGAGGCACTGAGCTTTGTTGATTTACTGTTTGGTGATAGCAAGGTGCCAAAGGCCAAAGACATCCTTCAAGAGAATCAGGATATCATGAAGGCACTGAAGGAGAACATACAGAAGGCTCAGAATCAGTAGAAGCAGTATGTAGATCAGCAGATAACTGAGTGATCATTTGAGGTTGGTGACATGGTTTACCTCATGCTGTAGCCTTATAGGTAGTCCACTCTCAAGAAGAGTGGAGTGGAGAAGTTGAAGCCACGGTATTATGGACCTTTTAGGGTCTCCAGGAGGATTGGTGAGGTGGCTCATGAGTTGGAATTACTAGTAGGGAGCAGGGTACATAATGTGTTCCATGTTTCTTGCCTCAAGAAGGCACTAGGGTATAATTTGACTCCCTCAGTTGAGTTGCCTCCTCTTGATGAAGAGGGAAAGCTGATATTAGTACCCAAAGCAATTACTGACACCAGGGATTGTAATTTGAGGAGGAGGATTATCAGAGAGTATCTGGTCAAATGGAAGAACCTACCGGTTGAGGATGCTACATGGGAGAATGAGCAGATTCTGGAGCATCCTGAGCTGAGATTGCTTGAGGCAAGCAATCTTAGGGAGGGAGGACTGTAATGTCCACTTCTAGACACATGGTTAGTCCATCATGGAGTTCCTGTGGGCTAGCAGTTTGGTTAGGGAACTATGGTTAGTTTGGCTCTAGAGGTCTTTGTCGATGCTCAGGTTATGGTTCGTATTTAGTGATTCCAGTTGGCACCTTTGTGGTTGGCTCAGTGGGCTCTTGGTTGTTACTATTTTTAGTAAGTCCAGGTATTATGTTGGTTTGGGATTTTCAAAGTTGGATTAGATGCGTTTCGTTGAGACCTTTTCGGTGAGCTAAGGATCTTTGAATTCCGGCACCATCTTCATATTTATTTTAAAGTCTGAATATTTATTAATGTTATATTAATATGGACTTTATTATAAATAAAGGAAAAGTGAAATTAATGAAATGGAGACATAGGTTTATGTCTTGACCTTGGGTGCCCATCCCTAGGAGACATAAAGTAAAATTAAATTATTATTTTTCATCCTAAATGCCCAACGCCTATCTTGGAGGGAGATAAAAGGTCATTTGGAGCTCATTTGGGTTTATGCTATGTTTATGATATTTTTGATTTTGAGCTCTACTAGGGTTTCATATTGTTTGGGGTTTGAGGATTCAAACCAGAGGCTCTTGGAGATGGAAACCTCCCTGAGTAATGGTATCCCATAGGTGTGAAAGATCACACAACGGTTCCATTGAAGGTGGATGTATTTAGCATTCATAGTTGTGCTTTCATGGAGTTCATTTGATACATTTTCAGAGGTCCATGGAGTTATCTTTGAGAGTTAGTTTATGCTTAGCCTAAGATAGTTAGATAGAGAGAGATTTGAGTAGCTTTGAGAGAGGGTTTGCTGATGTATATTCCCTCTTTGTTGGTCGTACCATTCTAGCCCAGTCGTACCACCTTTGGATGTATTTTTGAGGAGTTTGGGTGCAGATTTATCCTTTCCATTTGGGTTGCCTGAACTACATTGCTAAGAAAATCAGTTTCAGACCAGAATACAGAGGTTTCATTGCTATGTGCAACTATCACAATCTTCATGGGGGCCGTACATCCTTGCCTGGGGGCGTGAGACTCCTTGAGGGTCGATTTGGTGTTTGTATGCAACTATATTCTTGCTTTTTGGAGCCATTTGAGGTCTTTGGGCCTGAACAATACATTGTAAGCTTTTTGCCAACATAAGTGATGCATTTGGAGTGAATCTGGCTATACCTTTTGCTGGTCTGGCAATAGCTGAGAAATGAAGTTGCATTTGTGAAAATGGGTATGTGCGAGTAATTGTTATTTGGTGATTCTACTATCTAGGTTGTCTTTTGTTTCTCCAAATTCATTGTATATTTCTGGGTTTCTATTATATGCAATACATTGTGTGCTCTAGCACTACATCTGTAGGAAAACATAAAACCCCCTTCGACATCTTCTGTCTATCTGAAAGAACACAAAAAATCTAATAAAAATCACACAATAAAGATTTAAAAATAAACCTATAGGTATGGCACATTACATTGTGAAGGTTCTTTTGTCTCAATAGTATAGCGTCAAAAGTCTTGCAAAAATAATAAAATGGTTATCAATGCTCTTACAGTCACAAGCTTAACTTTAGAAGATAAGAACAACCTCGTACCATATAATTAATATGAGATATTTACCAACAAAGATATACATCCTCCATGTCCATGTTTTCCATGATTCATTAATTAATTGATTAAATTCATAAATTTGATTCTCATTAATTAAAACAAAAAGGTAGTAGTGTTGTACTAGTCAATACCTAGATTTGTCTTACAACAATTTGCATAGCACTAGACATGGGAAGCCTTGTAGTTGTGTGACTTGAAGTGTTAGACAATCTTTGAGATTGAAAGGTTAACTCTTTATCTATTCTAGCTAACCTAACTATTGCATGTTGTAATTTCCCCTTCTTAGCCCATGTAGATAGATGGAGAGTTAGTCTATTATTGAGTTCTTGTAAACTAACCAGCCTAGTTAGGGAACCATTGTTGGCATTTACTTGGATGGGTTTGTCACTATTTGAGTGGATGTTGGCATGGTTTCGGTGCAATCTTCAATTTGGCACTTTCTAGGGTGGATTTGGTTACTTAGGCCTGGACTTACTATTTTTGAAAAATTAGGATTTCTATCCGTTTTGGGATTTTTAGTGTTGGAGATGAAGTGACTTGGCAAGACCTTTCCAATGGTCTATAGATCACTGAATTCTGAGATCATTTGGGCCTCCATTTTAAAGTCAATAAATTGTTAATGTTTATTTAATATTGGACTTTGGGTTATTATAGTTAAGTGTCAAAATTGAAATATTAATAAGTCACTATAGTCATAGTGTTGGAGCACCTAGCACTTTACAGTTGGTTTCAAGAAGGCTAATGGTAATGGTCGAAATGTAAATAAAATTAATTATTTAATTTACACTAGTTGATAGCTGTCATGTCCCTTTTTCCAAAAATGGCACTTACTAAAATAATAATTCCTCATTGTCCCAAAATAGTAAGTCCTCATTGTCCCAAAATAGTAAGTCAAAGTTAAAAGGAAAACTTTCAAAAATATTATTATTTAATATTTCTATTGTTCCAATGCAATATTCATACCATGGACAAAAAAATATTAAATTAAGAAATATTTTAGTGGTGCCAACACAAGTGAGGTGTGTTTGTCAAAAATAGCAGGTCAAGATCACAATGTTACATTAGGAAATAATATTTATTTAATATTATATTGTTAGGTGCAACTTCCAAATCCTAGCAAATAAATATTAAATAAATAATAATAAATAAATACATGCTTAAAGAAAAGCATTGAGATTTATGGAGCAAAAAAATAGATTATTTGCGGTATGGGAAATCTCTCCATTTATGGCTTTTTTGGTTCAACTGACAACTTGGAGTGGTGGAGTTTTTTAGAAAATATTATTTTGGGAATTAATAATACTTTTCTAGCACGCATGGCATTGGGATTTGGGCACCCAACTTGGAAATAACATATAAAAAATAAAGGCTTTTAGTTTGAAGGATTATTGTTATTTGATCATTTTTCTTCACAGAGCTATTTAGCTTGTGTATTTTTAGTGGGCAATGTATCCATTGAAGTAGGAGAATCTTGCACATTTGTTTTAGGGTTTTAGATTGTCTAAGGCTATTTATCTTTGGATTTCAGAGGGTAACCGCACCCAGAGGTCACATTTGCATTAAAGATTCAGGGAAGTTCGATAGTTTTCAGTGTTTTGGTTTGCAGGTGTTTGTAGATATTATTTTAATGTTTTCTAGAGTAGTGAATGGTGTTTGTATTGTGTAGGACATGGATAGCTATGTTTTTACTGCTGCACATCCATCCCAACCATCAACGATCAACTCTATCAGTTTGAGTTGGGTTTATGGTGTTTCAGCGGTGCCGTTAGTGTTTATTTTCATAGTTGTAGTTGTCTTTCTATGTATTTGTGGTTGCATGTCATTTCATTTTATTTTAGGAGTTGTATTTCATCCATTTCAGAGCTGTATATCATATTGGAGAAGTTGGGTATTGATGGTTTGATCTTAGGAAGTGTTGCATGTGCAGTATCTAGGTGTTGAAATACACATTGTGTAATCCAGTTTAGTTTGCAGTTGGTGTTGTGGGTAATATTGCAGAAGTTTGTTGTGAATGTTGCAGGTTATCATTCATGTTATTCCTACTGTATCAGATCAGATTTTGTATATTTCCTATGGGAAAATCAAACTATGCCAGTTTATGACATTTGCAGTGATATTCGGTGTAAACATGATACATATTTTTGTAGGTTTTGCATAGTTTTCGGTTGTATATGTTCATAGTGTTTGTTGTTTCTATTAATCAATGTATTAGACCTTATTCCATGTTGTTTTCATCAAGAAAGTCAAATAATAATTTATGTAGTGTTTCAGTTGATTTTGGTGTGTTGTTTTGTGTGAGACTAGTTGACTAGTTCCGGTGAAATTGGTATATTTATGAGATATTTTGTAAATTTATTTTTCAGATCTGCAATATATTATAAAAATTAGTTAAGGGACATTGCAAGTGGTATTAGAGAAAAAATATTGCCATCTTGTAGGGTATTGAAGTGTTATATGAATCATGGGAGGTTTCTTGGAATCATTGTTTAAGAGCATACGATAAAATTATGATGTAAGAAAACTTTCTAAATGGTATGAAGAATATCAAGGTTATAAGGATCTTCTATTGTTTCAAGAATATTTGATATTGTTGGGAATATCTATACTTGTGGAAGAGAAAATCATTGAAATTTTTGACAAATATCTAGAAGAACCTAAAAATGTCAGAGCCACAAAATCATTTGACAAGTACTACATCAGTTTTAGAAAAAAAAAAAAAAAAGAAAGGTTGAATGAGAGTAAACAAACAGATATATTTGTAGAAACACTAGAGTCACAAGTTCAAGATATGGAAGAGATGGTGATGGTGCAACAAAATAAAAAATCAGAATTGTACGAGAATAGTGGTGAAGTCAAGAAGGAAGTGTCACTTCCTGAATGCAAAAGTGAGGTTGATGATATTGTATCAGATGTCTTAACAAGGGAAGACTTGCATGTGGACCACTCCTATGGAATAGAATATAATTTCATAGTTTATCAAGAGTTTTAGGATGACCCCATTGAGAGACATGCACATAAGGTAAGTTCTTCACCAAATGCCAATATTGAATTTAGGTTGCTTCAAATTTTGGATCAGCAATTAGTGGTATACAAATTGATTGTATTCATGATTATAGCTTACGGAATAGAAGTAATAATATTGGAAAAGATCTAATGCTTGATAATTTATCATTACAATTTTCTCATAATCATGAAAAGCAACACATGGAGGATGAAAGAATCCATAATGGCCTATGCACGAGAGTATGGGATCTAGGTGCTCTATCCAAATCTAGCATATAGATTGAAGAACCCATGAAGAACGAACATGAATTAATCTCCCAATTTTTGAAAGGCAAGACAATGATTAGATCTCAGAGTATTGTGGTGAGTGGACATGCTTTTGAAGGAGATCTTCTCAGTTACAAGGATACCACTGTTGAGGGTATCGCAACAATCCACATCTCAGCAAAGAGGATGAGCTTGTTATGGGTAGCGCGACGTATGGAAATAATGATCATATTTCAGATTTGTTGTTTCCTCTTATATCAGTACAAAATTTTGGTCACCATGGGAAGCATGTTAACAAAAATGATCTCTTGAGAGTCAAAGTGAATAGAGGTATTAATATTGAGTTCACCATTCTTTGCATTTGGATTGAAAGAGAATCTATAAGGGATCATATGGGCCTTGTTGTGCTTACTAACCACATTGTAAAGGACCAATGTTCACAATTTATAGATCACTTGTGGGAGCCAAGTACCAAAATTAAAGACAAGCTCATGAGTGATAGCCAAATAGAGATAGCCCTTTTAGGAAGCTTGATGTTAGATGTGGGTAAGCAAAATAAGTGTCTTTTTTTAATTCAAGATATTGTGACTAAGTTTATTATGGTGCATTCTAGAGGGAAGTTCACTATGGGGTTGGACTCTAGGAGAAGGGAGGCAAAGCTTCAAGGAATTGAAAATAGAGCTCCAAAAGTTGTCATAGTTATGTGGATGAAATATCAATGGGAGACATTCATGACCTCTTCACAACATCAAGAAGAGTTTCCAGTCACAAAGTGGAGGAGTTTCCAGACCATTGCCATGGTTGAGGTATTCGCAACTAATAGAAGGTGGCTCCTGAATATTACATTTCTGATCTTTAGTAAAAGAATGCAATGTTACAACCATGGATTTGGGAAGATCTTTTTGCCTCATATTGTGTGTAAGAAGTTTCATCTTTTGGGGGAAATAAGTGCCAATATTATAGTTGATATATTGTTGGTTGAAAGAAAATTTCAAGCTAACTCTGACTATTATAGCCACCTTCCAGTCCACTTACAATTTGGTTCGAACAATCTTTCAAGTGGTAGAGATTTGGATAACATGATAAGAGTACTTGGAATATAATGTAATTATCATGACTAAATTGTGGGAAAGATAAGCCAAATTTTGAGCATACTTTGGTCTCATCCCAAGGAAGAGGAGGTAAGAGATTTTGATTATGATGATGATATTTTGATCTCCAACAAGACTTGGAAAATTATTTGGGAGCATTTGTGTATTGCCAAAGTATCTATAGGGGTGATTGACATCACCTACTTGGATCGACATGATCTAAATGATGAGAAACAAAAAAAGAATGGTCTAATGGAGGGACTCAAAGAATACATAGTTTTCCATCAGAATGAACCTTTGTTTGTAGATTTGAGATCTAGGGAGTATTTTCTGCTATTTTATGATGACTATTTCTACTCCTCAACTATACCATTGTTGTTCCAAACTAGACCTTGAAGTTGCATTTAACAATCTTCAAATTGAGACAGAGTATGGAATAATTAGTGTTGTTTTCAGCAGGGTTTATCTCCACCATTCGAAGGTAAAAGAGGTAACTATTTCCAAGTTGTATATTTGTTGTTGTGAAGGATTCATTAATTGTTATAACATTCCTATAGGCTATAAAAATCTGATTTGTGAAATAGTAAGTAGTTTCAGATGTTTATGGTACAAACTACCCAGTGCTCATACATGCATTCAATGGAAATAGAATGAACTATTGCTTGCAAATCTAGTTTTTTGGGAAATGGTGGTGTACATGCTACTGTTATTGTTGATAACTAAGAGGGGGGGTGAATCAGTTATCCTAATAATCCAACTTTCTGTGCTTTCTTAACAGTTAATGCAACATCAGATCAAATAAGCAAGCATAATCATGAAATGGAAATAACACTAATACATATCACACAATGATTTTGACGTGGAAACCCTGTTAAGGGAAAAAACCACAGGGTGATTAACCCAAGATATTATTCTCTGTTAGAAGAATAGAAGATACAAAATGGCACTTGCCAATTAGAGCTCACTGCCCAAGCACACTGCTCACAAGAGGCTCACTGCCTACAAAAGACTTACTGTATACACAAAGAAAACTTGAACTAATGAGAAGAATCCACACATGCTGAATTTAGTTTTGGTTAAGCTCAATAGACTGATCTGCTGCACTTCATTCTTACTCTCCTTAAGTGCTGCTATCCTTTTACATTCCGAACCTATTTTTCTGCCTTTTGTACTATTCTACTTTTTCTCACACTTCAACACTTACTCAACACACCTTCACATCTAAATCAATCTTGTATCTATATCCGCACAAGTGATTTCAACACTTTTCTAGTCGGCATCCAGAATAGTCAATATTATCTCAAACTTTAGTCTGTTGGCTGAATCCCTGCTTCCCAAGTCAAGCGGATCAAAAAGAAACTTATAGAAGTCATCTAATAAGTTGGCCAATCATGAAAGATACCTTAGAAATCTTTATCACCATCAACATCTCATCTGGAATAACTTCTGATGCTCTACCTATCAATTCTTCCTCTGTCTGTTCTATCAAACCGGACCCTAATACTTGAAACTTATATCTCTTTACTCTTTCATCACCGGACGCTCAATTCCTAGAATCTATCAGTCAAGGTACTCCTCTTGACTTCCCCAAGCCTGCACTTTCCAAAGATACTTCCTCTGAGAGAGCCAGACCTGACTGTTGAACCTTTCCACATACTCTATTCTTGCTTACCGGACCACAACATTCTTCAATCTGACTTCCAGTATAGACACACGATGTCCTGCAGATGTGTGGGATGAACTTTGTTGCCATCAATGACTACAATCATGAAGCTCCAATGTGTCTCTTGCCAACAATCTCCCCCTTTGGCATTGATGGCAACATTTAGTGAAAAATGACTAAGTGTCACACTATACTCCCCCTTAGCTGATGCTCTATCTCTATGTACATTTTCTGGAGCTCCCCCTTAGCTGAATTCCTCATTTTTCACTACTCTTCACTCCCCCTCTGACATCAATGGCAAAGGGTAGGATCCGCATACCAAAATTTTCAAAATTTTAACTATACTTGGCCACATAAGTATATACCTATGGCATACTTACATATACTAAAGAATGTCTGCAAAAGTTGTCTTCAATTGGATAAATTTTGTTGCCCAACTTTGCTTCATTCTATCCAAAATTGATATATGACCGCTTAACAGGAATGCAAACACATCTTCCCTTTTTAGATCTATCAGATCATTGGTCCGGGCTATGATCAGGGCTTCTTTTATGGCCTCATGCATGGCCTCTAACTTAGGGATAATTATCCCTCTGAGTGCACCCAACCTACTTATTCTATTTTTCTTTTCCTTCTCCAGCTTCTTTATTTCATTCAAGACTACAATAGTTTGACATTCTTGATTTATTATGGAAGATGAGAGAGGATCAAAATTCTTTGATAGATTTGTCAGTTTGTCCTCCTGTTCTTTTACTTTCTTCTCAATATCCATTGTTACTGTGGTCCATGATATACAAAATTTGTATACATCTCCTCCATCCTTAAGAGCATTTTCCAAGCTCTTTATCCTAATATTCATATTTCTCCTATCATTAGCTATTAACCCTTGTACCTCTGATAATCTTTTTGCCAAGAATTCCTTTCAGACCTTATCTTCTGCTGACTTCTCTAGGGAATCAAAATGTGTGCTAACACTATTGACTAGAGATTTGAGATTACCAGATGATGAGGCTGAGGAATCCTTCTGAAAAGATGGTGTGATCTTTTCTAAAAGCTAGATGCAGGTTCTATTAGCTCACAGTCTTCCATGTGAGACTTCAGTTGGCAAATGAAGCTATCTTCATTGTTTGAACTAGGGAGAGAGAGTCAAAGTTAAATGGACCTTGAAGTAACTCCAGTTCATCAATCTCCAACATTTCTTTTGTCAAGAAGTCCTTGATAGTTTCTGTAGTGTCTCTTGCCAGAGACAGAGATTTCTTCTCTTCTGCACTGTCACTTATGTTCTTCTTAGCTTGAGTTTCTTCTCTTCCTTTTGCTTCTTCTTCTTTCTCCTCTATTCTTTCTTCTCCTTTAGATCTAGAGACTGTAGGGGAAACTGGAGGAGAGATATTTGTTTGTTCATGGGCCACCTCTTCCGAAGCAGAGGATTCCAAGTCCTTACCTTTATCTTCCCTTGTCTCCTTAACCTCTTCTGCTACTGTCTCAGTAAATTCTTCTTTAATATCTATAGCCGAGGGATCATCACCTAAGTCCTCTATAATAGGAATGTTGAATCTTTTGTATGCATTCCAGAGGATCTCTTCTGTCTCTTTTGCTACTTCGTCAGTTTTTCCAAGCATAAGCTGATTCATTCTAGCTTTGCTCCAGAATTCATCTTTGAAGATCATACTCTTCTACTTAGGAGTGATGGGAGGATAAAGCTGAATAGCTATCTGTTCCCAGATCTCCATATCCTTCTCTTTGGCATTATTCTTCCTCAATTCAAGTTCCTACTCAAGGCTTTTAGGAATTAAAGATACAATCTCAATGAAAGCCTTGTTGTAAATGTTTAGATACTTAACTATGGCATCCTACATAATCTTTTGATCAGCTTCACTGTATTCATCATAAAATTCTATTAATGGCTTTAGATTTCCATCCACAGTGGTTGCCTTAATTATATCATCTAAGGACAGGGTGGCCCTTTCAACAAACTCTTCTGCTTCTACCTCCTTGGTTTCACTGGATATTTTCTTCTTCTTCTTCATCTTCTTTACTTCCTCATCTGATTCTGTCTGTTCTTCATCCTTTTGGCTTGTGTAAGACCTTGTTGCCTTTAACTTGGTTCTCTTTACTCCTTTATTGGATGATTTTGCTTCCAGTTTTGATGCCTTTGAGATCTTAGCAGTTGTAGGTGCAGACCTCTTAGAGGATCTGGTTCCGGAGGGGGCTTCTACCATATCACTTTCCTTTTCTACTTCTTCCTTCTCTTTCTCTGCCTTTTCCATCTTTTCTCCATGTGCATCAAGTGCCTCTTTTGAGATTCCATGCCTCTTGGCAAAATCTTCTACCTCTTTTCTCACTTTTCTCTTCATCTCCGGTTGTCTGAGTTCTACATGGATTTTTATACTTAATTCTTCAAAGGTTCCAAACCTTTATGCTTTAGGATCCTTTGGTTGACTCATGTGCTGAACATGCATGTAATGTCCCCTTCTAGCAAGCCAAAATTTTTGCACCCTTGAAAACAATTTCAACTTACCGAAAGAGAACATTAGTATTCCATTTTTCATTTCCTTTTAATCTTGATGATATTCATAAACATAACCCTATACTATTTGCCATTTCATAATCCATTTTTCCATATATCATGATTCTCCTTGGGTGAGATAATCCTTAGGCCTATTATTAACCTCACCTTCCACCTTGTGAGAGAAGATTCATTGGGTAGGTGATGTCATCTCAATCCTATGGGTCCATTAATATTATTCATTAGTTTGTCAACCAATGCCCTTAATTCCTTAGTTCGTCAACTAAGGCCCATTCCTTCAATACTTAAATCGAAGGTCCATAGTAATATCCTTGATTTGTCAATCAAGGCCCATAATATCCTTGATTCGTCAATCAAGGCCCATTCCCATGGAATGATCAATACCTACCATAACTATCTACCCCACCTTCTTAGCGTTAGGTGGTTAATTAGGAAGTCTCGTATCTACCCTTAGGAATTCATGCCTTTATTAATCTTTAGGTTTTACCCTAGAACCTTCTCCTTAGGTTTTCCCCTACAACCTTAATTAATCTTCATCTAGACATATACATACTTGTTATCTCTCATACGTCATTTATTAACAACTTATGTGAAATGAGATGAGAGTTGCCATTATCCACCATGGGGCTCTAATGTCTCCCATCCTTACTCAAGAAGTACCTTTGTACTCTTGGAGCTAAGGCCTCTATGAGACTTCTTGGTACTCTAGGTAGCCAAGGCCATTAATTCACAATCCTTGCACTATGGGTACCTCATACCTCATGTGACAAGGCCTCTATGTGATAAATATCCATGAATGGCCTCTTGGAACTTTCTACTCTTTCCCACATATGGTGTTAATAAATCACTTATGAATTCAAATCATACAAGATACATATTTAAAATATAAATTTTAGACATAAATGTATATATCACATATATCAGTGTCTATTTAATAACATTATTATTTATATCTTTCAAGTTATAAATTGAACAAGTAATTATAAATTCTTACAAATCATAAATTGATTAAGTAAATATAAATACTTACTTACCTGCTTTACCTGGGATTCCTTACCTATGCTGCGGTAATATAGTCTTTATTGTATTGTTGTTATAAAATGCAGATCTAAATATATGTATTTATCCCATACTCTTTTTATATTTTCTCCCGATGATCCTTTCCTTGGCTGCCCTCGTGTCTTCCTTGTGATATTTTCTTGCTATGTCTTTAATGAATTCAAATGATGTTTCTTCTTTATTACCTTTATTGAATTCACAGCTGTTTATTTATTTCTTTTTTATTACTTCATTCTTTCGATGATCCTTTCCTTCTATCTCACAACCTTTATTTATTTCCCTTTCAAGGGATATGTTCAAAGAGGTATGTCTCTTATTATTTTTATTACTTTATATTAATTCCCTTTTGTGGTAAAACTAGTTCTAACCATACGTAACTCCCTTATCATAAGAGGATAGGTTAAAAGATGTTTATTATTATTTATTTACCTTATTTGTATTTATATTATATCATTATAATAAATGATATATTATTTATATTTATATTACAATATAAGATAATAATAATAATTATATTTGTATTTATATTATTAGATATATTTATAATATATTATTTATTAATGTGCTGCACTTATATATATCTTCCTTGGACCTCCCCTTAATCTTTTTAAAGTACATTATTTATATAATATATATAGTATAAATAAATACTTTTGTTATTAAGTACGGGAGCTCTCTTATTTTATTTTATTTCCAAGCATATAATATGGTGGGATAATGTTTGTCTTATTAGACTTTATTTTTATATGATTTTATTTTGAATTTAACCTTTCGTTTAACCGTATTACTTTGTCTTATTCCAAATTACTTTACTTTCTAAATTACTTTACTTTCTAACTTTAATAGGCAAGACTCTTCATAATATTTATTTTTATATATAATAATGTATCTTATTAATTACTCACATAAATATTATATTAAAATATTTATATTTATAATATATTTAGTTAATTAAAATATAAATATATATATTTCATATATTTTATAATATTTAAATTATATTAAATTAATAATATTATTTATTAAATAATACATATTAATAATATATTTTAAATAAATATATTATATATTTAGTTTATATAAGGCTAACTTATTACTTAAATAAACAATTCAATTATAAATCATTATAGGGACATGACAACCCTCCCCACTCAAGATTGCTTGTCCTCAAGCAATTATAATTAGGTATCCTAAAGTAATATTTAATAACATTATATTTTATTAGGTTTTCTTATATAAAATAAGGTTTCACTCACCAATAATATAAAATAACCTCTAGAAAATGTAACAAATTAATATAGCTAATAAACTATAGTGCTATAAATAATATAGGGGCCTAAAATAATAATTTATAAATTTGGGTTTACCCTTTTAAATTTTCACCACTAAATTTGCATAAAGGCATTTCTATTTATTTAATTATCAAAAATGTTTTAATGACTACTAATATTATTTTAATGCCATGATTAACCAATAGCATCAAATGAACAATCCAAACCAAATAACCAAATGTCAAACATACCTGACACAACCAAAGTGAAAACGGAGGGGTACTACAATGCAGCTCCATGATTTTCTCATCCACCTCATACCCCATTGGCATGATCCATAATGTTCTTGGTTCTACTGCCTCCATTAGGCACTGATCAGTCTCTACCATAAAGCATACTGTGTCTTTGTATTTCTCAACAAGAGACTGGGGAATTCTCTCTCTTGCTTGCATCATGCTCTAAAAATTCTTGAAATATCCCCAGAGAGCTGTCTTCTGTGCCTTGGCATCACCAAGCCCATGTATATAATCTCTGATCTGAATGGCTACTGGCCTATCATTCTGCCATACCTTGCCACTGGATCTAGGAAGCTCATTCATGTAATAAAAGAAAAGATAGAGTATCAAACCACTGTATTTGAAGGAGTTCTTATCCTTCTTTATCTTCTGTAGATTCTCTAATAGTTGGTTCAGAAGGAGCTCACAAAGATCATAGTCTACATTCTTCCTCAACATTTCATAAGCAGTATATATAGTAGTTCCAGAAACAGAATTCTCCCTGCTAGAGTGATATATCTTATATCCAATTATCATTGATACAAACTTGATATCCAGATCTGTGATATACTTAATAGTCATATCTCTTTTATCAAACTTTGATCTGGTAGCCTCACTGACAATTTGGTTCTTGACAGATTTGAGCATAGGCATTTCACCGATTGAGTGTAATCCAATTATAGCCCTAATGGCATCCTTTGTGATCTTAAACGGCATGTTCAACCACATGAAGTTGTCATGCATTCTGCTCAAGATATACCGGACCCATTCATCTTCCAGAAAATAGGGGAAATGAATGCACTCAGCAAAATGTTTGTCCCTGACAGCTTTAAACTGAGTTTTGAGTTCAAATGAGTTATCTATCAAATGCTTGTGATAGATATCAACCAGCTTAGATTCCCCAAATTATTCAATATTCGCATGAATATATGCCCTAATATCTTCTACATGCAGAACTCCATGCAAAATACTTGAAAAGGCACCAAGGGGATCAACTTCTAGGGATTTATATGGATGTTTCTTGAATTTAGGGCGCGGCCTCTTAGTGATCTTTACAACATTCAGTGTATCCATCTTCAAAAAGATTTTTACAGAGAAGTATTCAATAACAGAAAGTACCTTTTGCTCGTCTAGGGTTCGTGAGGAGATCCGGATTGATTCGCTGGATGAATCAACTTCTGTAGATGACCTTTGATGGGCTTGAGGAAATTTGTTGCAGAGCTTCTCTTTTCTTCTTCTTAAATGTAGAATGAGTGAATGTTTAATAGGAAGAACCCTTATATTACTTCGTAAACCCTAATACCAATTCGAAATAAATGCTCGACCTAAGTTATTCTGGTTTGCCTTATTCGAATGACTTGAAGAACTGGATCAATCTTGATCTTAAACATCTTGCAGACCTTCCAAATCTTAACCATAGTTTATTTAGATGTTTCTCTTATGAACTCTTTAATCCGCAACTCTCCTTGTGCCAGTTCCGGCACCAATTGAATGGCTGGGGGAACAAGGTTTTCTTTGTGTCTCCCCCTGAGCCAGAGCTCACTTTTTAATTTCTGGAAGGAATATCAGCACCAGAGTCTGCTGCGGATCCATCCCCTACATTCTCTATACTTTTCTTCACCCAGATCTTGTTCATCTCACTTTGAATTTCATTCACATTCACTTTTTGTTTTCCCTTATCTTGATTCTAGTTATGATGTACCGGACCTCTTTTGTCCTGATTCTTGCTTCTATAGAATTTTGCAATATGATCAGATCTATTGCAAATTTGGCAAACAACATTTCTTTGCATATTTGATTGATATCCTCTTGATCTACATTGATTAGCCATATGACCCATTCTATTGCATGCAAAGCATCTACCATTGAATGAATTGTTCATTTGCATATTTTTGCATTCATGAGATTTGTTACCATACCTTTTGCAGTTGAAACACTATCTGGAGAAGGATGTATTAGTCTGATTCATTCTCTTTCTGCACTGATTAGCTTTATGACCAAAGTTATTGCAGTTGTGGCAGTATCCATTGAAGGATGGATATCTCTGAGCATTAGGCTGCCTTACCGGAGGTCTTCTAGGCCTATTCCTTGGATTTTCTGATCTAAAATTCTTCTGACTGGATCTGGAGCTTTCACCTTTTTCATACCCCAGGCCACACTTGTCATCTACCGTCTTTTGGCTTTCAAGAAGAACTTCAAGTTGAGCAGAGCTTATCTTGAATTTCTCTTTGTATTCATTTACTGTTTGAAGATCCCTTTTAAGAGAGATAATTTGATCCTCAAATTTTTCTTTATTCTCTTTAGCATCTTCAAGATCAGATTCAAGATGTCTGATTATTCTATCCATCTTGTGGCAGTCTTCTGATTTTTCCTTGAGAGATTGTTGTAGATCATCTTTAGATTTTCTTCTTTCTTCAACTTCTTGGGTGAACTTTATAACTCCTGATTCCATTTCATGTCTTACCATGATGATTTCTTTTGATAACTTTTGACATAACTTGGTTTTCTCTTTTAGATCTCCATTTGTATTATTGTCTTCACCTTGACTTGCCAATTGCTGAAGTAGCTCCTTTCTTTCTTTCATAGAGAGACTCAGTTTCTCTTTTAGTTCTTTTATGAAATCATCGGCCTATTGGAGTCTTTCCTTCAATTCATTAGCTTCAAAGTTTGACTACTCAAGATCATCAAGAGCAGACTTGAGTTGCTCCCTTATACCATATACATCCATTTGAATTCCTAGATCTTCCTCAAGCTATTAGGCTCTGTTGGGAGGAACTTGGCTCTGATACCAATTGTTGATAACTGAGAGGGGGGTGAATTAGTTATCCTAATAATCCAACTTTATGTGATTTCTTAATAGTTAATGCAACATCAGATGAAATAAGCAAGCATAATCATGAAATGGAAATAACACTAATACATATGACACAATGATTTTAACATGGAAACCCTATTAAGGGAAAAAACCACGGGGTGATTAACCCAAGATATTATTCTCTATTAGAAGAATAGAAGATACAAAATGGCACTTGCCAATTAGGGCTCACTACCCGAGCACACTGCTCACAAGAGGCTCACTGCCTACAAAAGACTTACTGTATACACAAAGAAAACTTGAACTAATGAGAAGCATCCACACATGCTGAAGTTCAGTTCCAGTTAAGCTCAATAGATTGATCTGCTACACTTCATTCTTACTCTCCTTAAGTGCTGTTGTCCTTTTACATTCTGAACCTATTTTTCTGCCTTTTGTACTATTCTACTTTTTCTCACACTTCAACAATTACACAACACACCTTCACATCTAAATCCATCTTGTATATATATCCGCACAAGTATTTTCAACACTTTTCTAGTCGGCATCTGGAATAGTCAATATTATCTCAAATTTTAGTCTGTCGGTTGAATCCTTGCTTCCCAAGTGAAGTGGATCAAAAAGAAACTTATAGAAGCCATCTAATAAGTCGGCCAATCATGAAAGATACCTTAGGAATCTTTATCACCATCAACATCTCATCTAGAATAACTTTTGATGCTCTGCTTATCAGTTCTTCCTCTGTCTATTCTATCAAACCGGACACTAATACTTGAATGCTTATATCTCTTTACTCTTTCATCATCGGAGGCTCAATTCCTAGAATCTATCAGTCAAGGTACTCCTCTTGACTTCCCCAAGTCTGCACTTTCCAAAGATACTTCCTCTGAGAGATCCAGACCTGACTATTGAACCTTTCCACATACTCTATTCTTGCTTACTGGACCACAACATTCTTTAATCTGACTTCCGGTATAGACACACCATGTCCTATAGATGTGTGGGATGAACTTTGTTGCCATCAATGACAACAATCATGAAGCTCCAATGTGTCTCTTGCCAACAGTTACATGATCTTATTTTCCATCCTTCTACATGTATTTTTCCATTATAGATCAGCCAATAAACTTGAAGGTACCATCCCTCAAGTTGAGGTAAAGTTTGGGCTAGCTAGTGTGCAATTCAGCCATGTATATTTCAATGTTTTGAAGATAGAAATGGTTGTTTTTTCCCAAAGATGTACTTGTTATAGAGGATGCAATGTTGGAAAGAGACATCGCTATGCATGACCAGTATTTTCATTAATGCCAACTAAGTTCATTCCACACATCTGCAGTGCAATATTAGATCATACCAAAAGTTAGTTTCAAGATTTGTCAAGTCCAGATAGATAGGAACATAGTATATGGCAGAGTTCAGTATTTTTGTCAATGGATTTCTCCAGTCAATCATTGTGTGTTGCATATTTGAGGTAGTATAGAGGAATGTCAGGACAATCTAAATCCAAGATGTCAGCCTCCGGTGACAAGGGGATTAAAAGTTATGAGCATCTGAGTACCGAGTGCTAATATGACAGAACAATTCAGTAAAGAATAGGCTGACCTGTGTTAGATCCTTATGCAGATCTGGTAGAAGTGTTTTGGTGAGTTGTGTATGGGATATAATGTTAGTGGCTGACATGAATGGTGACCTTCAAGTGTTATTTCTGGTACACATCAACATTGGTGTATGGATTCAGCCAACAGAACAAAGTATTTGTGTTGTTTGCTAAGTTCTTCACTAGGTCGACAGAAAGTGATTGAATTTCTTGACGTGAATATATATAGCCAATGGATTCAAGTGTATTGATGTGTAATGATGTGAATATGGATTAAGTGTGAAAATGGTAGAGAGGAGTGCAAAAAGGAAGAGATCTAAGGTCTAGATTATGGTAGAGCAGTAAACAGGGCATAACAAAGATGAAGTGTATCAAGTCAATATTTTGTGCTTAACTAGAACTGAATCCTTGCATTAGTAGATGCTAATTATCAGTTCAACTCATTATAATCTTCCTTTTGTAGGCAATGAGCTTTCTTTTGAGCAGTGAGCCTGAATGCATGTGCATTCCCCTTTGTAATACTTTTAACAGAGTATAATTTTTGTGGGTTAACCCCTGTTGCAAATATGTGCCTAAGTGGTGTTGTCATTGATGTCAACATATTCTTGTTGCCATTAGTGTCAACTGTATCCTATTTTATTATCTGTGTAGAAGACCAGATTGTTGAGGATATTGAGAAAATTAATAACAATCAATGCATGCAGATCATGTGGACATGCAGAGGATTGTTAGAGGTTGCTCCAGTCAAGATTTGAGAAGTTTGCATGAATATTTGAAGGAATTATGGCCATCTGAGTAGAACCAGTTCTTGCAATACTTAGATAAGACAGAGTGATAGGAAAGAGGTCTAGCTTGCTCTGGTAATATAAGATTATGATCTACGGATCTAAAGGCATGTTTGGAAAGTCAGTGTGTATCATCAACTCTAGTGGTATGTGGTTTGGAGGTCCGCAAGCAATCCTTCCAATCTGATGTAGTCATGGCAGAGTGTGTTCTTGAGGTTCTGGAGGAAGATTCAAATGTTTCTGATAATATGGTTTAGAGTGAATGTTATTGGTGATTCCAATGTGCTTGTGGAGGTCTCTGGATCATGTAGCTACTATGTTGGAGGTCCGCATTGAAGTTTGAGCTTGTTGATTGAAGATTTCTTCTTGAGGTTAATGTTCTTCCTAGTCTTGGCCGACCAGATGTTCCTGGCCTATTGCGGATGCCTTAAATACATTTCTATGAAGCATGAAGTGGTTGTAAAAGTAGATTCAAGTCTTAGTTGTATTTGGCTGATAGAGTGATTATCCATGTCAAGTCTAGCCAACCCTATTGATCATTCCAAGGTTGATGAAGTATACAAATACTTGTTGAAGAAGTATCGAAATCATCCTTGTGCAAAATAGATAAAATTTGGAGGAAGGATCAGGAGTAGAGAAGAGAAGAAAAGGAGTGAGAGTAGTGTAGAGTGTGAAGAAGAGTTTGAGTCAAAGCAAAAGTTCTTGAGCATTCATTGAAACTGAATCAAGCATGAAGTAGATGCTAATTCTTAGTTAATTCTTTCTAAATAAATTATGTAGGCAGTGAGCCTCTCCTTTTGAGCAGTGATCTCTAGGCAGTGTGCCCAAAGGCATGTGCCTTCTATTTTTCTAAGTACTTTTAATAGGGTATGCATTTTGTTGGTTAACCCCCATCGTGGTTTTTCCCTTAACCAGGTTTCCATGTCAAAATCTTGGTTTCAAATGTGTTGATTATGTTTTTGCTTTTATTTTGTTGATTCATGCTTAAATGTTTGTATTACTAATCTGATAGTAAGATAATAAAAAGGTTAAAGGTGGAAAAGTTTTTAAGGGACAACTGATTCACCCCCCCTCTCAATTGTCTAGTTCCAACAATTGGTATTAGAGCCAGACCCTCACACAAAAGCCTAACCACTTGAGGAGATCCAGGATGTCGACCTACAAGAAGGATAGTCCAAGATTTGATGGAACAAATTATTATGTTTGGAAAGATTGCATGGAGTGTCATTTGCAATGCATGGGTGATGCCTATTAGGCAATAACTAGTGTTGAGTATAAACCTCCAGAGAAAGGTCCTTCAACTCTTGATCAAGTCAAAGACGCTGAAAATAATCTTCAAGCTAAAGAAGCCTTGTTGAGTGCCCTAACTGATTCAGAAATGACAAATGTCTTTGCTCTAAAAACTGCTTATCAAATCTAGAAAAAGTTGGAGTATCCGTATGAAGGTGACAAATATGTCAAATGTGCAAAACTGCAAAGTCTGAGACAAAAATTTGAAACTATGAGGATGACCTAAGATGAAAACATCACAATCTACATGCAAAAGATAAATGAACTTGTGTGTGGCATCAGGTGTGCTGGTGGAGTTTTCGAATAATCAGAAATTGTACCAAAAGTACTCATATCTTTACCAAATTCTTACAAACATAAGGTTGCAACTATAGAAGAAATTAGGACAGTCTCAGAGGTTACAAGAGATCATCTGGTTGGCAAAATTTCATCTTTCAAACTAAGTGAGTTTGGTGATTCTCTTCCCAAGCCAGAATATGCATTTAGAGCTAGTGTGTATGGAAAATAAAGATATGATCCAGGTGAAAACTCTTCTGCAAGATCAAATAGACTTGCAAAGACAAGAAAGGATCTTGAAGATGTTGAGATAGAAACAACAGACCTTGAAGCTCTCATTTCCAGAAGAAGGCCAAGAGGATCCGGTAAGTATGAAGGAAAATTACCACTCAAATGCTTTGCTTGTAACAAGATTGGTCATTTTGCCTCAAGATGTCCGGAAAGGTTTTCAAAACCTAACCCTAATAGGTTTAAAGGTCAAAAGAAATGTTACTATGTCCAAGAAAATGGAGAAGAAGGGGTAACAAATGATGAATCTAATCATGGAGGTTCCTTTGAAAATGATTGGGTGTTTATTGCTATCAAAGAAGAAGATCCGGTGTCTACTGAATCTGCTAGCTATGAAAATGTGGAAAGTGCCTTGGCTACTTAGGTTATTGAAAGGGATGAATGGGTGACTGATAGTGGATGGTCTCATCACATGACTGGTGACAAGAGTAAGTTTGTGAACTTTGAAAACTATGAAGGAGGCCTTGTAAAATTTGGAGACAACTCAGCTGGTAGAATCTGTGGTAGAGGATCCATCTCATTTGATGGAAAGAACAACATTAATGATGTTCTATATTTGGAAGGACTAAAACATAATCTTCTTAGTGTTGGACAATTGGTTGACAAGGGTTATGATCTTCGGTTCAAGGATGGAAAATGTAGAATCTTGAAAAGCTCTGGAACTAAAATTGTATCAAGTACTCAAACCAGAGGTAACATCTTTCACTTAAGTAGTTCTAGTAAAAGTTGTTTGATTTCTCAGATAGATCAAAGTTGGCTATGGCATAGGAGGATGCGTCATGTGAATTTTGACAACATTGTCAAAATAAGTTCCACTCATGTTGTAAGAGATCTTCCAAGACTTATGCAACCTAATAACATATGTAGAGAAGGTCAATTTGGCAAGTAGAACAATTTTTTTTAAGAGTAAGAAACAAGATTCAAGTGAAAGATTGGAACTGGTACATACTGATCTCTGTGGTCCTGCTAGAGTTAAGAGTGTACAAGGAGACAAATATTTCATGTTGCTAATTTATGACTACTCCTGGATGATGTGGGTAACTTTTCTAAGAGAAAAATCAGAAGCCCTTGACAAGTTTAAGGTGTTCAAGATGATGGTTCAAAATGAGATTGGTGGAAAATTAAAGTGTCTGAGATCTAACAGAGGTGGAGAATTTACCTCCGGTGAGTTCGATGCTTTCTGTTAAAAGCATGGAATAAAAAGATAGTTATTTGCTCCTAGGACTCCTTAGCAAAATGGAGTTGTGGAAAGAAAGAACTGGACCATTCAAGAAGCTACTAAAACCATGATGATGGAAACAAATGTTCATCAAGTTTACTAGAGAGAGGCTATGAGTACTATTGTCTACACTCTTAACCAAGTGCTGATCAAAGGAAATTCTGGTAAGACTCCTTATGAACTTTGGTTTGGTCACTCTCCTACTATGAGATACTTAAGAGTCTTTGTTAGTAAATGTTATATCAAAAGAGATGAGGACTTAGGTAAGTTTGAAGCAAGAAGTGATGAGGGAATATTTTTGGTATATTTAACTCAAAGGCCTACTAGTGCTTCAATAAGAGATTGAAGAAGATTGTTGAAAGTGTGAATGTTAAAGTTGATGAAAGCAAAGAAGGACATTCCAAATACTCTGGATATGATTCAGATGATGAAAGTCAAATCAAGGAAGGCAAGTTCAAGTTTAGACCCAGATTTAGTTTGAACCAGTGACTCTAGACGTTAACACAGATGATGAGGAACAAGTTCAAAAAATAGAAGCTCAAACAATTTCCAAAACTCCTAGGTATGTAAGGTTAAATCATTCTGAAGACCAGATCATAGGAGATAAGAGTAAAGGTGTTTGAACTAGGAGAAAAATCTCTGCAAATCAAGAAGAGATTTGTTTGATTTCAAGGATTGAACCTAAATCATTAAGTGAAGCTTACAATGATGAAAATTGGGTTAAAGCAATGGAAGATGAATTGATGCAAATTGAAACGAATCACACATGGGATCTAGTTCCTAGACTTGAGGACAAAAATGTGATTGGAACCAAATGGGTCTTCCAAAATAAACTGAATGAAGATGGTGAGGTAGTAAGGAATAAGTCAAGGTTGGTATGTAAAGGCTACTCTCAAGTGGAAGGAATTGATTTTGAAGAAACTTTTGCTCTAGTAGCAAGGATAGAGGCAGTTAGATTATTTCTTGCATTTACCACCTTCAAATATTTTAAAGTATATCAAATGGATGTGAAATCAACTTTTCTGAATGGAGATTTGGAGGAAGAAGTCTACATTGAGCAACCAGAAGGATTTCAATTGTCTAATTAGAGAGATATGGTTTGTAGATTGAGAAAAGCCTTGTATGGACTCAAACAATCTCTAAGAGCCTGGTATGCTAGATTAGATAACCATTTGCTTAAGCTAGGATTTAGCAAAGGTACTGTTGATAGTAATCTCTACTTCAAAATTGACCATGAGGACATTCTAATTGTCAAAGTTTTTGTTGATGATATCATTTTTGGTGGAAATGAATGCATGTGTAAATCATTTGCTGATCAAATGAAAAGTGAGTTTGAGATGTCAATGTTTGGTGAGATGAATTTCTTCCTAGGTCTGCAAATTGTTCAATCAGATAAAGGTATCTTCATATCTCAGTCCAAGTATGTAAAAGAATTGCTAAAGAAATTTGGAATGGGAGACTCAAGGCTAGTGGGTACACCTATGGTAACCAAATGCAAGCTAAGCAAAGATGATGACTCTCCCAAGGCAAATCATAAAAGATATAGATCAATGATTGGAGGGCTACTTTATCTAACTCAGACTAGACCTGATATCATGAATGTAGTTGGACTTGTTGCCAGATTTTAAGATGATCCAAAAGAATCCCATGTTATGGCAGTCAAAATAATTTTCAGATATCTCAAGGGAACAATTGATTATGGACTGTGGTATCCAAATGACAATAACTTCAATCTTCATGCATATACAAATGTTGATTGGGTAGGAGATGTGGATGATAGAAAAAGTACTAGTGGTGTTACATTCTTCTTAGGGAGAAGATTGGTCTCTTGGATAAGAAAAAAGCAAGAGGCAATATCTATGTCTACTGCAGAAGCAGAGTACATAGTAGTAGCAAATAATTGAACTCAGGTTTTGTGGATGAAGTAAATGCTGAAGGACATCATAATTGTGTTTGAGGAGCCAGTCACAATTTTCTGTAATAAATCTAGTGCAATAAGAATCTCAAAGAATCCAGTATTACATTCAAAGACAAAGCATATATCTATCAAGATTCATTTCTTGAGAGAGAAAGTAAATGAGAATGAAGTCAAGTTGGAGTTTGTGCCTTCCAAAGATCAGATTGCAGACATCTTCACCAAGCCTCTTCCCAAGGATACTTTTGAGTATCTCAGAGACAAGCTAGGGGTTATTACCCCTCCTAAGAAGAACTAAGATGCATTAAGGTGCATCAGTATGGTGGAATCACATCCATATCTTTTGATTTGGATTGATGTCAAGAAGGTACTACTCAAAGGGGGAGTAGTCAATATGTAAATTTTGGGATCAGTCTGAATCAAAAAGGGAGACAAGATAGAAAATATGTGCCCTTTGCCATTGATGTCAAAGGGGAGAGAAGTCAAGTGAAAAAACTAGTTGCTAATGTGAGGGGGAGTAATAAAGAAAGTAGTTACAGAAGTGAGAAGAGAAAGGGGGAGAAGTTTTTGTCTTGATGGTTAGATTCAGTTTTTCACATCATATGTTGCCATCAATGACAAAGGGGGAGATTGTTGCAAATATGTGCCTAAGTGGTGTTGTCATTGATATCAACATATTCTTGTTGCTATTAGTGTCAACTATATCCTATTTTGTTGTATGTGTAGAAGACCAGATTGTTGAGGATATTGAAAAAATTAATAACAATCAATGCATGTAGATCATGTGGACATGTAGAGGATTGTCAAAGGTTGCTCCAGTCAAGATTTGAGAAGTTTGCATTAATATTTGAAGGAATTATGGCCATCTGAGTAGAACCAATTCCTGCAATACTCAAGTAAGACATAGTGATAGGAAAGAGGTCTAGATTGCTCTAGTAATATATGATTATGATCTGCGGATCTAAAGACATGTTTGGGAAGTCAGTGTGTATCATCAACTCTAGTGGTATGTGGTTTGGAGGTCTGCAAGCTATCCTTCCAATCTGATAGTCATGGTAGAGTGTGTTCTTGAGGTTTTGGAGGAAGATTCAAATGTTTCTGATAATATGGTTTAGAGTGAATGTTATTGGTGATTCTAATGTGCTTGTGGAGGTCTCTGATCATGTAGCTACTATGTTGTAGGTCCGCATTGAAGTTTGAGCTTGTTGATTGAAGATTTCTTCTTGAGGTTAATGTTCCTCCCAGTCTTGGCCGAGCAGATGTTCCTAGCTTGTTGCGGATGCCTTAAACACATTTCTATGAAGAATGAAGTGGTTGTAGAAGAAGATTCAAGTTTCAGTTGTATTTGGCCAACAGAGTGATGATATGCATCAAGTCTAGCCAACCTTGTTGATCATTCCAAGGTTGATGAAGTATATAAATACTTGTTAAAGAAGTATCAAAATCATCCTTGTGCAAAATAGATAAAATCTGAAGGAAGGATCAGGAGTAGAGAAGAGAAGAAAAGGAATGAGAGTAGTTTAGAGTGTGAAGAAGAGTTTGAGGCAAAGCAAAATTTCTTGGGCATTCATTGAAATTGAATCAATAATAAAGTAGATGCTAATTCTCAGTTAATTCTTTCTAAATAAATTATGTAGGCAGTGAGCCTATCCTTTTGAGCAATGAGCTCTGGGCAGTGCACTCGAAGGCATGTGCCTTCTATTTTTCTAAGTACTTTTAACAAGGTACACATTTTGTTGGTTAATCCCCACTGTGGTTTTTCCCTCAATCAAGTTTCCACGTCAAAATCTTGGTGTCAAATGTGTTGATTATGTTTCTGCTGTTATGTTGCGGATTCATGCTTAAATGTTTGCATTACTAATCTAATAGTAAGATAATAAAGAAGGTTAAAGGCAGAAAAGTTTTTAAGGGACAACTGATTCACCGCCCTCTCAGTTGTCTAGTTCAAACAAACCCCCACCGTCATTTTTTAGGTTTCCACGTCAAAAATCTTGATGTCAAGTGTGTTATTTATGTTTCTGCTCATGTATTATTGGTTGATGTTGTAATGTTAATATCATTTGATTATAAGTTGTAAAAGAGGATTAAAGGTAGAAAAGTTTAAATTTTGTGATAATTGATTCATCCCACCCCCTCTCAGTTGTCTAGACTAAGTCTAACAATTGGTATCTTAGCAAGGTTCCTTGAAAGAAGCCTAACAGCTTGAGGAAAGATCTTGGAAGAAGTTTCAATGGGTTCACTCAAAGATCAACTTCAGTTGGCCCTAGAAGATTTTGGTCAGTCCAAAGTAGAAGTATCTAATCTGAAAGATGAGCTCAGAGATATTGATGATACCATTGAAATGTTAAATGATAAATTAAAGAAATCTATGGAAAAGAGAAAGAAGCTACTTCTACAGTTATCTAGTTTAACTGAAGAAAAGACAAAGGAGTGTGAAAAGCTAACAAAAGAAGTTGTTATTCTAAAAGTTGAGATGGAATCTGGGGTAATGAGGCTAACTAAAGAAATTGAGGAAAGGAAGAAGACTAGAGAATATTTGAATCAAACTCTAAAAGAAAGAACTGAAGAACATTGCAAATTGGACAGAGTACCTAGCCATCTAGAGTCTGACCTACAAGAAAGAAGAGACAATGAAAGAGAACTTAAAAAGAAGATTGCCATTCTTAGAAATGACTTAGAAGTTGCAAATGAATACAAGGAGAAGTTCAAAATAAGCTCAGCTAAACTTGAAGGATTGCTCAAAGGACAGAAAAAGGTTGATGACAAGCATGGTCTTGGATAAAGAAATTCTCAATCAAGAAATGGAAGAAACAGACCTAGAATTCCTCTGGTCAGATAGCCAAATGCTGAAAGATATCCATCCTTCAATGGAAATTGTTTCAACTGCAATAAATTTGGCCATAAAGCTACTCAGTGCAGAAGTAGAGTAAATCAAAATGGTCCATCCTTCTCTGGTCAATGCTTCAACTGCAAGAGGTATGGTCATAGATCTGATGAATGTAGAAGTATGATAATGAATAACTCCAATGGCAATTCTTTCAATGGCTACTATTTTTCTTGCAATGGATTTGGACACATGGATAATCAGTGCAGATCAAGAGCAAATCAAGTATATAAGCAAAGAAATATCATGTACTTTAACTGCAATAAATCTGGTCATATGGCAAGATTATACAGAAGCAAGATTAATGAAAGAAGGGGTTTGGTAAATAGAAAACTGGATGAGAAGAGACAAGACAAAGGTAAATAAAAAATTGATGTGAATGAGATCTACAATGAAATGAGAAAGACATGGGTCAAGAAAATAATTGTGAACAATAGTAATGGGTCCGCACCATAATCTGGTACTGATAATTCCTCTGGGAATTGAATTAGGAGCTCTGGCTTAGGGGGAGTTGCATTGAAAATCAAATTCCCCTAGCCAGTAAGTGGGTGCCTGGATATGGCACAATAAGAGAAAATATTTTGAATTGTTTCAGAAATTTTGGAAGGATTTCTAGAAGAAAAGATGTTGATATGGAAATTTGCAGAGTAATTCATGAAGAACTATTCAAGAAACAAAGTAACCGGATGAATTTAGGGCAACACATTTATTACAATGCCAAATTAGGTTTTGCAAAGGATATAAAGTCACTTGGTCATGCATTTGAATCATTTTGCATTTGAAGGAAACAAGAAGAAGAGCATCTGAGCTACAAATCTAGAAATTGAAGCACGAAGAATGAATTCAACTGGTAATTGGTCAACCCTTACCTCACAGAAGAATAAGGTACTTATCTGTAAAGCCTTGAATCTGAAATCTATTGAGATGGCTACACCTCTAGTTGTTGATGTAACTGAAAGGGCCCAACCAATATTTAAGAAGCATCCATACAAGTCAGTTGAAGTTGAATTGTGAGGTGCATTTTCTGGAGTTCCATATGGTGTACTGCATGTTGAGGATATTAGGGTATATGTCCACTATAGAATTGATGAATTTGGAAACCTAAAACTCTTGGATTTGTTTAACAACTACCTAAGGGATGATAGCTATAAATTGAAACCAGATTACAAAGCCCTAGAAAGAAAACATTTTCTATAATTCATTAGATTTCCAACATTTGATGAGAATGAATGGGTTCAATATATCTTGAGCTAAATACATGATGAGTTCATATGGCTATTGAAACCATTTAAGATTACAAAGGATGTTATCAAGATTGTAACTGGGTTAAATTCAACTAGTGGATTACCCATGCTGAAAGCCATGAAAAACCAGACAGTGACTGATTCTACCAGTTCCAAGTTTGACAAAAGGGCAATGACCATCAATGATATTATAGAACCAGATGTAAAATTTGCCTCCATGGTGATTAGGTACAAGATTTACCACTATAGCAGGGAAAATTCTATCCCAAGAACTGCAATATATGTAGCCTATCAAATGTTGAAGGAGAATGTTGATTATGACCTATGTGAACTACTACAAAATTAGTTGATTGAGAATTTGAGAAAAATAAAGAAAGATAAGAAAAATACCTTCAAGTATGGTTCCTTGATTATATGTTTATTCCTCTATTTTATGAATGAAGTGCCTGGAGTTTAAGGTGTGCACTGGACAAATGACAGGCCAGTTGCATGGGAAATAGAAGATCATCTACTCAGCCTTGGTGATTCCCAAGCTCAAAAGAAAGTCATTTAGGGTTACTTAAAAAAATTTCAAAGTATTATACATGCAAGAGGGAGTCAGTTGTGGAGAAATATGAGAATGAAATATGCTTTATGTTTGACACTGATTAGTGCCTAATGGACGCTGTAGAACCCAGAACCATATGGATTATGCCAATGGGCTATGAGGTAGTTTTGGAAATGTATGCTCAACATCTCCTGAGAAAATCTAAAGACACATCTGTGGAAAGGTTTGGTACATACAAGGAGCTAAGTCTAAAATTGTATGTGGAGCTCAAACAACCAAAGACCAAAAGGAAAGTGCAGAAGCAAGTTGAAAAGTATGCTGAGAGCATTGGACTAACCAAGGAAGCACTGAAGCAAAATATAGAAAGAATTGAAAAGGATAAAAAAGAAAGGCAGGACAAGAAACAAGAAGATACTTCAGTGGAACCATCCTCCACTTCAAGGACTACTAGAAGCTCTGTTGCTGCTTCTGTTCCCCCTAAACCTACAAAACTAGAAAATAGACCATCCGGTGAAGGAAGTAAGAGAAAGAAAACAAAGGCCACAAGAACGTATGTGGGCACAAAAGATGATGAAGAGACAGATATAGATGAAGAAGTTAAAGAGATGAGATCCAAGAAAGAAAAGACTTCAAAGGCTTCTAAGGACTAGCCTTTCGGAAGCGAAAAGGCAAGTAAAAGGCAAGAGACTGGTAAGGTTGCTATGACTATTGATCAAATTATAAAATCAATTACTATTCACGGGAATCTAAATCCTATCAGAATATATTATGATAGTTTTGATGAAGCAAATAAGAAAATCTTGGAGGAAGCCACTATCTTGTACTTTAATAAATTCAATAGAGCTCTACTGGAAATTTTGCAAGAAATTCCCAAAAGTTTAAGGAAAATACTAGAAATAAGGAAGGAATTTGCCAAGGACAAAGACATAGAACTCAGAGAATATGTTCTCTCCACCCTGTGTCTAGTAATGATTAGAAGGGAAGATGATAAAATCCTCAAGGAAGTTAAGGAGAAATTTAGAAGCAAGATCCGGATGAACAAGCTAATGCTTGGTGAAACTAAGGAGGTTGTAAAGGAAACCGAAGAAATTTTGAAGAAGGCACTAGATAAAGATAAATATTACATTGTTTCATAAAAATAAGTTAAAGAAGGTAATCCTACGGTTCTGGAACTAGAAACCTCAAAAGAAGAAACTTGAAAAGGAAATATTGACCAAGATGATACTCTAGATCCTCCAAAGCAAACCTATGAGGAGACAAATGATGGGATTGATTCACCAATTCTAGATTTTGAAAAAGTAAACATCAGTGAGCAACAAAGTAAAGTTGATGACTCCTCGATTCTGGAAGAGGAGCAAATAAACAAAGAAGACTCAGAGATGATGGACAAAACTGATGATGTTGGAGATACTCCAACTCCACCTGATCAATCTGGTAAACAAGATAATATTGCTACTACATAAAGCCCTCTGGAATAGGTAGCAAGTGATGAAGACAAAGAAAAGATTCCCCTTGCTGATGATACAGAAAAAGGTGAAGCAAAGGAAGAGAAAGAAGAGGGTAAAGAGGACAAGGCAAAAGAAAATGGTGCAAATGTTAATTCACCCACACAAAAAAATTATGATGCTGAGAAATCTCAAGGGAAGGAAGGTGGTTTAGGAATTGTAGCAAGAGACACTGCAGATGCAGCAAAAGGTCTCCTGGGTAAAGAAATGCTTGAGTTTGATGAACCAGAGCTGTTTCAAGGACCGATCAATCTAGATGCTCTCTATTTGGTTAAAGTAATGAAGATAACATCTTTCACGTAAGCCAAGGCAAGAGAAAAGATGTTGAAATGTAACATTGAGGATAGTGAGCTGCTAGGCCTTGCAACCAGAGTATTGGAGAAGATAATGCCAACCTTATAGAAGAATCCATCTGACTCTCCCTTTAGACATCTGAAGAATCTTGTAAATTCTATAAGTACACATTTTGAGTCTTTTGAGAAGTATGTAGAGACTAAAGTTAGAAATGAATTTTTGGATCAGAAATTTAATGAAACAAAAAGCCTAATAAGGAATAATAGGATGATACTTGGTATCAGCATAAAGAGTATTCAAAATTCTCTAAGTGATGGAGGTGATATATAGAAATTTTGTCTATCCTAGCCCAAAGTCAGTGAGGATATTGAGAAGAAGATAAAGGAGCAAGAACAAAAATTGTCAAATCTATCTAAAAATTTTGATCCTCTAACAGTTTCTCCTATAAGTCAAGAATATCAAGTAATCAGCTTGACCAATGAAATAAAGAAGCTTGTTAAAGAAAAAGGCAATATTGTGAAGAGAATGTGTGAGCTCTAGGGATTGATTGCCCCCAAGTTAGAAACAATGTTTAATGCACTATCAGAAGCTCAAACTACAGTTTAGACAAGTGATCCTTCAGATCTAACAAAGGCAGAAGCATACGCATTTCTACTGAGTGGACACATCTCAATTTTGGATGGCATGAAAAGTAGTTGGGCCTCTAAACTTGAACAATTGAAAATTAGTCTTGTAGATATTCTCAAGTTCATGTAAACATAACTTTAGGATTGGTTGTACATATGCGACACTATATAATTTTTTTTTGAGAATTTTGGCTTGCAGACCCCATCCTTTGCCATTGATGTCAAAGGGGGAGTGAAGAGCAATGAAAAATGAGGAATCCAGCAAAGGGGGAGCTTTGGAAACAATGGAGAGCACAAGTGTACAGAGTAAGGGGGAGTAACTTTGACACTTAGTCATTTTTCACTAATTGTTTCCATCAATGCCAAAGGGGGAGATTATTGGAAAGAGACACTGCTATGTATGACTGATGTTGTCATTGATGGCAACTAAATTCATTCCACACATCTGCAGTGCAGTATTAGATCATACCGAAAGTCAGTTTCATGATTTGTCAAGTCTGGATAGACAGGAACAGAGTATATGGCAGAGTTTAGTATTTTTGTCAGCAGATTTCTCCAGTCAATCATTGTGTGTTGCGTATTTGAGGTGGTATAGAGGAATGTCAGGACAATCTAAATCCAAGATGTTAGCCTCTAGTGACAAAGGGATTAAAAGTTATGAGCATCTGAGTACCAGGTCCTAATATGACAGAATAGTTCAGTAAAGAATAGGTTGACCTATGTTAGATCCTTATGCAGATCTAGTAGAACTATTTGGTGAGTTACGTATGGGATATAATGTTAGTGGCCGACATGAATGGTGACCTTCAAGTGTTATTTATGGTATGCATCAACATTGGTGTATGGATTCAGCTGACAGAACATAGTATTTATGTTGTTTGCTAAGTTCTTCACTAGGCCAACAGAAAGTGATTGAATTTCTTGAGGTGGATATATATAGCCAATGGATTTGAGTGTGTTGGTGGGTAATGATGTGAATATGGAGTAAGTGCAAAAAGGGTAGATAGGAGTGCAAAAAGGAAGAGATCTAAGTTCCAGATTATGGTATAGCAGTAAACAGGGTAGAACAAAGATGAAGTGTATCAAGTCAGTATTCTGTGCTTAACTAGAACTAAATCCTTGCATTGGTAGATGCTAATTATTAGTTCAACTCATTGTAATCTTCCATATGTAGGTAGTGAGCCTTCTTTTGAGCAGTGAGCTTTGGGTAGTGAGCTCTAATGCATTTGTATTCCCCTTTGTAATACTTTAAACGAGTATAATCTTTGTGGGTTAACCCCCACCATGGTTTTTCCCTTAATCGGGTTTCCACATCAAAAATCTTTGTGTCAAGTGTGTTATTTATGTTTCTGCTCATGTATTATTGGTTGGAGCTATAATGTTTATATCATTTGATTGTAAGTTGTAAAAGAGGATTAAAGGCAGAAAAGTTTAAATTGTGTGACAACTGATTCACCCCCCCCCCCTCTCAGTTGTCCAGACTAATTCTAAAATGAAATGGATGTTATAATAGTCCTAATAGTAGCACTAAACATATTTATATCATGGAGAGAAGTTGTAAATGTTCTAGGATTGACTTGTCACATACTAGTGCACATGCACAACTAAAGAGGCAAGTTGTGGAAGAAAGAGTACTCATGGCAAGTAAGGGGAGGCATATTACATACCAATTTATAGCATGGATCAGTTGGTTTTATCTTGGTTATTTTTACATCAATATCACTTAGCTTAGGCCCACTACTCTGAAAGTTCCTTGGATTCCAAGAAGAATGTTGGTCAAAACTACATTTGGTGAGTCTACAGATCAGTTTGAGTATTGGAGAAAATGCACCAAGTATTTGCACAACCAAGAGCCTAGCTTATATGAACACTTCTATTTGGCAAAGGGTATGGTCACTAAAGAATCAAAATCTCCATGTTTGCATTGTATTATTTTGCAACAGTTGTCTCATTTAACAGGTACATGAGCAAGGCTTTTTGAGCAGTATAGCATAACTTATCAATGTTGCTTGAGAACAAGAAATCTTGGGAGGGAGGACTTGTCATGTCCCTTTTTAAAAAAATAGCACTTACTAAAATAGTAAGTCCTCACTGTCCCAAAATAGTAAGTCAAAGCTAAAAGGAAAACTTTCAAAAATTTTATTATTTAATATTTATATTGTTCCAATGCAATATTCATACCTTGGATAAATAAATATTAAATTAATAAATATTTTAGTGTTGCCAACACAAGTGAGGTGTGTTTGTCAAAAATAGTAGGTCAAGATCACAAGGTTGCATTGGCAAATAATATTTATTTAATATTATATTGTTAGGTACAACTTCCAAATCCTAGCAAATAAATATTAAATAAATAATAATAAATAAATACATGCTTAAAGAAAGGCAATGAGATTTATGGAGCAAAAAAGTAGATTTTTTGTGTTATGGGAAATCTCTCCATTTATGAATTTTTTGGTTGAACCAACAACTTAGAGGGGTGGAGTATTTTAGAAAAAAGATTATTTGGGGAATTAATAATGCTTTTCTATCAAGCATTGAATTGGGATTTGGGAACCCAACTTGGAAATAACATATAAAAAACAAAGGCTTTCATTTTGAAGGATTATTTCTATTTGATCTTTTTTCTTCACAGAGTTGTTTAGCTTGTGTAATTTTAGTGGGTGATGTATCCATTAAAGCTGGAGAATCTTGAGCATTTGTTTGAGGGTTGTTATGTGGTTACACAACACATCTCATTTTGCCTTAACAAAACAGGGACCCAACTTTTTCTTCTACTTGCTTTTGTTTCCTTGCTTTAGGCGGTTTGGCAAAAGTTAGTTAAGTATATCACCCTTGCACATGCACATGCATCCTATATATGAAGGCCAAATGTCAAATTCAAAATTTTCCTCCATAAGCCTCATAATCTTAAAGAGTGCAAAATTCCAAGCAAGTTTGCCTTTTGGATCACCCTGATATTCTTTAAAGATCAAAAGTTATGCTAAATCAAACCTGATATTTCTCATAGGGTCATATTTGTAAATGTTAGTCATATTCTTTAGAGGACCCCGACAGATGAAGATCACCTAATATTCGCATATTCATTATACAAAATATCAAAGTAAAGTGCAAAATAATATTTGCCTGTCAAGCCTTAGGCATATTTTCATAGGGTCACAATTCCAAATATCTGAATGTTCCTAAATATCACCCTTCGCAAAATATGACCATGACATCATCTTGGTTTGAGCTATAAAAGAACTTAATATGATGATGAAGTCACTAGTATACCCGATACCCTGAGGGTCACATTTCTAAATGTCCATCATATTTCTCAATATGATGATGATGTCACCTTTAACTAATACAAAGCAATCATGATTTCCTAATGATGTCACTCTCATGACCTAAACCAAGTAAGGTCATATTTTGAAACATCCTTGATCTTAACCAATATGACGATGACGTCATTTCTCTAAATAATTTTAAAGACTCATATACATGATGATGTCATCTTCAGTTTCCCTAATAAGAGGATATTTCGTAAGTTTTAAAGATCCAGATATTTTTTAATATCCCTCATATCAACCCTTATGACCCGAGATACAACGATTCCTAGTAACCAATTAGATGGTGCCACGTAGCACATCATCTAGATCATGTTGATATAGTATGTTGTCCAGATTCTTGACGAAGGCATATTGACCTGACCTCAATCATTGGTCAACGGTTTACCATCTTCGTGATGATGTCACCATCATGTTCTGAATATCAATCATAGTTTTGAATATCCTGATGTTCTTGAATATCACCCTCCACATTAAATGAGATCCCAACGGTAGGTGAAGCCTTCCAAATTTCAAATACTTACGCGCCACTTGTCAACATCTACTAATATCATATATCAATCAATGGACATAAGCAAAATAACATTAAACGCAATCTAATTTGACATTTAAAATGATTAAAAGGTAATTTTGGGGGGTCATTTTGAATCTACCATGCATTTAAATAGAATTTACAGAGCTTCGGGTGATTAAACCCTTACTACAACTTGCGAACGGAATGGGACCCACATTCAAATGGAATGAAGAATGGTAATCGCAGTACAATCACACTCATAAAGATATCACCTCTACATTAAGAAGGAAAAGTGATTATAGGTATGTAACTGAAAACCCTAGTGTTGTCATTTATGGTAAAACATGAGGTAAATATAGTTTTTACAAAGTTAATTAGCATGATGATTGCATAAGATGAAATAGAGAAATAGAATTATCACCATGGGATACATGAGATCATGAAACCACTGCTACATACGACATGTTAGGGTAAGACATATATGTTTTTATTATAGGACACCATGGCCGTTCAGAAGAACAGATTAGAAACCAAATTCTTAAAGCCCATGTTCTTACAACCAGAAAGGACAGTATTAAGATATGGAATAATCAATGAGAGACATCAAGGGTACACAAATCTTGATGCATGGATGAGAAGACTGAATAGGGGAGATGATAACCCTCTCCTCATGAGTATAGTCAATTTAGGAATGTTGAATGACGGAGGATTCCTATATGTCATGGAAGCCACAGAGCTGGTGATAGAATGTGCCAGGAATTATAATCCAAAAACCAAGAAAGTCGAGAAACATGGTAGGGTATATGTAGATTTCTCCATTGCAGGCATCACCGCGGCATTCTATTTGCCTAAGGGAACTAATGTGGTTCATTTGAGTTTGAGAAAATTAGAGAAAGAATATAAGAACAATGAAAAGGTAGTTAGATGAGTCATGTACCGGTGGAGATCTAAAAAAATCATGTATAAGGCTATCGCTAAATTGCCTCTGTGCCTTTTCAAATTTGATTATTCGTCAGAGTACCAGTACATGATTGTTATGCTCTGCAGAATGACAGGGACACTAAATGCTGGATCATTTGAGAACTGGATGTATGGTATAATCCAGATGATAGAATATTCTGATGACATACCCTTGTGGGCCAAAATTATAAGGGACAGCCTAGATGAAGGGATGACAAGGCTAGGAGGGAACATCAACATGTTCCATATGACCTCTTATATTGTGTACGCCTATGCTTTCAAAGGAACTTTCAATGGACTACAAACGGTAGGAAGACTGGGAAGCAATCTAGGAGATATGAATATATGGGAATACTACCCACAGCTGAAAAGGAGGGAAGCTCTTGATAATTATAAGTTAGTAAATGACTCTTTCTCCATGCATCTAGTTAGAACCATGGAAGAAGACATGACAAAGAGGATAAGTGTGGAGGTACAAGCTGTTATATATAAGCATGGGGCTTGGTTTATCCAACTCCCCACATTCTCATACATGAGGATAGAGGGCTTTACAGGGCAACCTCTTATGCTACCCAAGTACCCAAATGATAAAGTCATCTTGATGGAGTTTGTTAGAAAAATATTGCCTTCGGTGGAGGCTCACATTGAATGGGGAAAGATTCCATAGATCTTGTTAGACCAAATAATGTTGAAGGTCATGAAACAGACCTAGGAATGGATAGATACTAAAGTTAAGAAATTGAGGGATAAGGGTGTAGCCCTTACCATAGATAATAAGAGGAAAAGACAGGAACTGTCTGAAGAGGAATATGATGATTTCCTTGCAACAAAGAGGCAATCCAATGGAGAAAGATAGCCACCTGAAGATAAGAAAAGGCTAAAAACTAAGAAGGATTCCCAAGCATAGGGGTGGTGATCATCAGGCAGCCACGACCAAAATGAGATGATGCATCCACATCAGCTACTAGAACTTCATCTAATGCACCTCCCAAACAAAAGAAAGTTGTCACGAGGCCTGCTCTTGCTGCCATTGAAGAGGAGGAAGAAGAACCCTTGGATAGTGATTTGTTGATTACAAGGAAAAAGAGGAAAGTTGCGACATCATCTCAACCACCTCAAAAGAAGTAGAAGACTACTATGAGAGGAACGGTGGACATATATCCTCTACAATTGAGAGGTGCAAGTGGTCTAGATATTATGAAGAACATGCAACATGAGGTCCCTATCCCTGAAATTATGCAATTTAAAACTAAAAAGGTAGATGAACAAAGGGAAGAAATGCAGAGTGAAAGGAGGGAACCACCTCCACCACTTGATGATATAGTGGATTTGTCAGATGATGAGATAGTTAATGAGGTGTCTGCTTAGACGATGGAAACTTTAGTAGAAAATACAAGAATAACACCTTGTGGCACCTCCGCAGTGCAAAAAGAGATTCTTCAGAAGGACATAGAAATAGAAGAAATTGAGGAAGAAATCCTAGAGGTGAGCCCAACAAATTGGATTAACCAACTTGGTTGATCAGGTTACGCACCCTACAGTAATTGATCTGGCATTTCAAGGTTACCATGATCAGGATAAAGGCAATGATCCACCCTCAGAGCAAGAAAAGGTAGAAGTTCATGTACATATGGAAGGGGACAAAGAGATGCCTACCAAGAATGAAGATCAGGATAAAAATCCAGTGCCACAAGAGAAAACATGTGAGAAAGAAGTAGAGAAAGCTTAGGACCCTGCAGAGGGAAATACATCAGGAGATGCAGGACAAAGCCTTCAACTGGATAATGGTTAGCAAAAGGAAGTAGAGAATGTGAATTGGGAAGGTGAAGGAGAGCATATGGACAAAGTAGACCAAAATATCCAGCCTCCTCTTGAAGATCCACCTCAACAGAGTGTGCATGATCATAATAGTCAAGATCTTCCTAAAGATCAACATCAACAAAATACACCTAACCATAACATTGTTGCACCACAAGGACTCCCTACATCCCAAGAAGCTCCTGCTCAATAGGAGGTACCTCTTAAGGAGATCCCTCAGCAAGAGATCCCTCATGATAAAGTGCATGAGGAAGAACAAAGGAAAGAAACTTCTCCACCAAGGGAATAGCATAATACAGAGTCCCAGGATGCTTGCATTGAGCAAACTGATCAACAAGAGCCTAGTTCTGATGTGCCTTATTGGTTGCAACAAGAAATAAGCCCACAACATATTAATGAGGTTAGAGAATTTGATGTCTCTGCATTGTTTTTAGTAAGTATGATGAAGCCTAAAAGGAAGGCTAGACCAACATCTGCAATCAGAAGAGATCCTACTATAGGTAGGAGAATGGCTCAATTCGCCCTGCCAATGGCAGATAAGGCCAAAGGGGAAATAAATATTGAGCAATTTCAAATAACCAATTTTGATTTAGGTTTTTCTACTGAAGAGCAAGAAGGCCAAGAGGCCAAAGATAGCATTGATTCTTTATTGAAGAGGATAAAAAGGGAAAAGCATAAGAACATGCAACATAAGGAGCACATTTCTCAATTACATTCATTTATAAAAGGGTTAATTGACCCTAAGCATACACCACTCAGTACAGCCACCCCATTGACTATCATATCTCAAGATGAGATAACAAGGTTGAACCTCATGAAATATAAGGCTCATCTAGTGGATAATTGGTTTGTCTCTTTTGTTTTTGAGGTAGAGAAAGTAGTTAAAACCTCCCTCTCAAATTGGAATTCGCTCAGTGCTTTAAGGAGCAAAGTAGATAAGCTATAAAATAAGGTTGGGTGAAGGTCTTTCAAGTTGGAAAAACATCTAGATGCCTTGGATGAAATAAGGAGGATAGACATGAAAATACTTATGGATAATAAAGTACTAGACAATAACACTACACAGTTGCTAGGTATTTGGTATAAAGACACCAAATTTGAATGTGATATCTTGAAAAGATGTAGTAGCAAGCTCAGGGATATAACTATTAAACTGCATCATCTCATGGCAGAAGAAATAAATACCCTGGAGGCTTTGGAGGACAAAGTAGAAGGAAAAGTAGAAAATTAGGATATTGATTTTGTTGTCCAAGCCTTCCACAACAATTTTAAATAAGCAGTAGAGGATTCACTTCATCATTTGATAGAGGGTGTGATAAATAAGGCCATGAGAATGAAAGTGAATGTAGAAACATACAATGAGATATTAAATAGCAGAAAGAGCAAATGGAATGCTCTTCAGGCACAGTTTCATTCTCACAAGCATGTTGTAGTAAAAGCCAAAGTTCAAGATTGAGGGCAGATTGAGGAAATAGTACAAGCCTATGAATCTATCAGAGGGATGATCTGCATGCATATATGATGTGATCCTGGAGCTGACGATAATGATAATGATGATGAAGAGGATGAAGATGAAGAAGATGATGATGGAGCTAAAGAAGAAGAAGAGTAAGTAGAGAGGCATGATGACAAGGGCACATGAATAACAAGACAAAAGTGATCAAACTCAACCAGATGGTTACCAGTTGGCAAGTTGTTCCATGTTGACATGTGTTGACAAAATCAAAAGCAATATTGACCGTAGATTTAGATAGAAAAATTTTGATCATTGGATCAATGTAACTGCCTCCTCTCTTTATCCTATAAAAGGAGATGGAGTGCACATTCTAGATTATTGGAAACTTAACTAAACTTAGATTGATGAAGTTCTTAGGACTAATTTCAAACCTCATTGTGAATTTAAATGTGTTTTGTATACCTAATGAAAGAGAAGCTGTTTTGATTACAAATAATCATAAATCTTGAGTAATCAGTGGATGAATTCTAGATATATGCATTGGTTATCTGCATCCCTTGGAGTGCTTATGAATCTACATGTGTTGTTTTCATTCTTTGTTCCTTTGAAGTTAGCATCAACCATACCTAGTTGTGGAACATCCTAGTGAAATTATGGTTTGGTTTCTTCACTTCATGAAAGTATCTGGAATGTATGTGAATCAATAGCTAAAGGTTCATTAAATTTAGAAAGCATTATTTCAATTTTCTTTGATTTGATTACAATCATTTCCATAATTGCAAATAATAGATAATCTAAAGGAAATAACATGAAATGTGCCTATATCCTGCAAATAATTGAATATACAGAGCATATTTGAGTAAAATCATGTCAGAATGATAAATATCATGTAAATACTATAAGAGTCAATGTGACTCAGCAAGCTAGGATCACCTACAATCAAGACAACCTTCCACACAAAGATGACAAGAGAAGATGCTAAAATAATGGAGCAAAGAATCTATACAAAGATCATGTGAAGCTATATGAAATACAATGAGTGAGCCTTGCTTATAAAGGCAAGGTGGGAGCTAGAAGGTGGAGTGAAAGGTGGAGTGGAAAGTGGAGATATTCCTACATGTGTCAATTAGAGGATGATAACTAACTGCACATGTGGAGGATAAGACAACTCACTCCAACTATCAACAACTCAACACACAACTAGACTCAACTAGACACCTAGAAGACTCACTAAGTCAACTTAACATGTGTGAATTATGTGTTCACACCAACACCCCCCCTTAAGTGCAACTTAGGGAGTAGTTGACTAAAACAAAGATGCAATCATGGATGGGTCTCGGCTACTAGGCCATGTTAGGTACCCATGTACAAAATATCTCAAGTGGAAAAAAGGAGAAAACCTCATGCAACAAAACTCCTCTCCAAAAGTGAGAATACAGAAAACAAATGAAAGATGTGATGGAAGGAGGACTCAAGACCCTCCAAGAACTAGATCCAACACATATGTACAATCAATTACCCCCCATAGAAGATCAAGTGTGAGACTATAGGTCCCCCCCATAATGAAGTAGCTCCAGTGCCGATGGTGAATGCCCAAAGAAGAATACTAAAGAGAATCCAAAGCCTGCAAACAACATTCTTCCCCTTAGGAAGAAAAAAGTCCAAAGGCTGATGTCAAAGAAACTCCATCTCAAGGTATGAGGGAAAAAGCCTCATGATGTATGCTATATCTAAAAACTACTCAAGTGTCCACATGTCAAAACCAAACGATGTCACATGATCAGGTACTGCATGCCTAATCAAAGGTGACAATCCAAGACAAGATGAAAACTCAAGATCATCAATCTCCAAAGACAAAGAATCCTCTGAATGATGGTCAAGATACTCCAACTCAATGCCAAACTGTGACAAGTGAAGAGAAGAAGGTGCCTGCTCATCTGAAGTAGAAGAATCAACTCCTTCAAAGAGGAGATGAATGTCATCAATGATTTCCTCCAAGTCATCAAGATAGGACTCACAAAACAAGTTTGAAATACTCATCCCACAAACCTGTATCTGGAAGACAAACAATATCCTGCTCAACTGAAGTGGATGAAGCTATGTCAATGCCCATCTTTGTAGAAGCAGGAGGAGGAGGAAGATCAAAACTAGTCTCAGGAACTAAAGTAGATGCAAGAACACCAAGGTTCAAGTGACCAAACTTCTCCTTAGAAACATGATTCACACTTGACGAATGAGTGTGAATATCAATCAATGGATCTACATCATCATCAAAGACAAAATGGGATAAAGTATACAAGCAAGAAGCATGATCAACCATCCCAACAACAATGATATCTATGCTCTCCAAGTCCTATGTAATCATAGAATCAGGAGTGAACTCAACTGTCTTCCCTGCACCACAATGAGTAATCTGGTAGATGGAAAGAAGATTGCTTATCAAGGAAGGTACACACAACACATTGTCGAATATATTATTTCCAACATCAATGGTTCCTTTGCCAGTTGTATGCATGTATGTATTGTTACCCATCAAAGTAGGTGGCAAAGTACATGACTGAAATGAAGAGAACATCCCTTATGAAGATGCCATATGATGAGAAGCTCTAGAATCAAGAAGCCATCACTCTGACTGTAGACTTGTTGATGCAAAGAGTGCCTGTCCTTTTCCTTTGTATGACCCATTAGAAAAGCCTTCTGTTCCTATAGATGTAGATGATGATGGCAAAGAAGAAGACTCGGATAAAATAGTTCTTGATGAAGAATACTCAATGTTATTGTTTTGAAGAAGTTGTGACATCTCCTCAAATTTTTTCTCAGAACATTTAGTCTTAGCATGACCCAATTTCTTACAATAAGAACACTTTGGCTTCTTCTTCTAATTAGACTCCTCTTTGGAAGAAGAGTTACAGGTTTTCTTTGATTATTTCTCTTGCTCATTAGACTTTGAATCCTTTTGTTTCTTTCCCTTATTATGTGAAGCCTTAGGATCTTTTGTGCCTTGTTTTGCAACTAGAGCCTGTTTTCTAGGTGACTTCAATGTGCCCATGTGTATTAGCTCGGCTTGTTCCCTAGTGAGTTGCGCAACAAACTCCTCAAGTGAAGGCATTGTAAACTTACTACCAAAGGCATCCAGTGTAGCATAAAAGGTAGAAACATAAACTGAATATGCAGGACCCAATTTTGCAAGAATAGATAGAATCAATTGTTCATCTTCTTTCCCAAGACCACTTTGTTTGAGTTGCAACCTGAGAGACTTAAACTTGGTGAAGAAATCTTTGACTTGATCAAAATCTTGAGGATTAAGTGCAATTAGCTCATTCTCCAATTTGAACCTTCTTATTTTATCTTGCTTACCAAAGAGATTGTCTAGTGTTGTCCATATCTCATTTGGCGTGGTACAAGACTCAACATGAAATCTCAGATCTAGAGAAATAGCAAGACAAAGTGCCAAAAGCCTCATCTCTTTTGTCTAACCATTTTATTCTCTCAATAGCACTTGTGGGTTCAAGATATGTGCCTAAAGTTATTCTATGTAACTTTTGTTTATACAATACAAACTCCATGTTTTTCTTCCATTCAAGATAATTATATGCAATTAAAAGTGGAAATTGAGGCACATTCATGATGAAAAAGAAAGAAAACAACACAGGAACACCCATTTACTATGTAAGAGAGCCCCCCAATTTGTTGTGGCACTTTATACTTAGTGTGATTTATAATTGTCCTCAAAGGACCAAAATTGGGAAAAAAACAAAATCTCTTAAAAAAAGACATCCAAGTGAGATTACAGTCACTCACAATGATGTATTACATCAAACAAATCCTCTCAAAACAAATTTCACCCTCTCAAGAATCAAAATGTCCAAGTTATCACTCAAATGCCAAAAAACTGACAAATGAAATAAAATGCACTTAGAGAAGAAAACTGAGAAAAGTGTATGGATGGCTGTGTAGAACTCCTGAATACCTTTGCGATGCCACTTGAATCGTGAAAATCAGAGATCATGGCAAAAATTTATGAGCTCAGAAGCCAAAAAGGAAGATTTGCCTTTGACCTAAAATAAATGCTGTCAAATAGAAAAATCTATGAAAATGATTGATACCACTGCGAAGAGCTCCTTGTCAGCTTTCCATCGATATATAATTTTCTCGATTTTGACACCGTGGCCAAAAGTTGTGCAAAAAGCAAAAAAAGCCCTACTTTAGGACTTTGAGGGCAAAATAGGCCCCCCTTTGATGGAATATTCTCCCTATTTGCCAGAATATGCCACAGTTGATAGAAAACCACCACTAAGGCAAAAAAAAATGCTGGTTTGAGGGGAAAAATCAATGTTTTAGTCGCAAAACCACCTCTGTCTATGGGAAAACCACTTGTTTGCAATTCAAAACTATCAGCTTAAGTTTCAAAACCACTTGTATAAGGCATGAAACTGCCGATCAAATGTTGAACTCCCCCATGGTTTTAATGTGGTTGCCAGTCACAATATGATATTTGGCGTAGAAACCTTTGAATGACCCCATGAGACAATTCAAACTGCGGTTTGAAATTGCTTAGCAAGGATCTTTGATATTAATTGCTGACTAAACTTTATTTCCACCGGAGTCTTAGGTTGTTGCAGATGTTAAACCTCCAAGGGTGGATCTAAGATGCTGTTGAAATTTGCTACAGACTGGCGAAATCATTGACTGCCAGAGATCCCACTCAGAAACCGCCGAATACAGATTGAAGACCGCATATGGCGGATCAAGGACTGCCGAGGAATATGCTCATGAGATCCAGAGGTGGAAAAATGCAGACTGACGCCAAAGTTCCGAACACCAAGATTTCAACGAATAAAATGTGAAGATCATGGACTTAATGCTTTGAATGTCGATTGATGCACATTAAACACTATCGACTGCAAAGCAAAAAATAGTGTTGACTGTTGCTATACCGTTGCCTACAAAAAGAGTGCTGATGAGAGCTTTTACAATAGTTGATGACTTAGATCAAGGACTACCGATGTGCTTGGGATCTGTCGATGGGGAGATGCCAACCCTAGGGAGAGATCACCACCAGGAACACTGTGATTGCGGGATATTGTGCAAGCTGTCATGGAGCAAAACAAATGACGTTGACTATTCTAAATGCCGCCCGAACAACCTTTTAACCATTGTGATTTTTGAAAAGAACCCGCTAAATGTATTAAGATCTCATTGAGAGGATAACAAACATTGACTATTGTGGTCACTCGGAGCAAAATGTCGACTATATCAAATGCTGACTGCCAATAACAACAAGTGACTAGCGTGAGATACTAGGAAATGTAGCATGAAGACCACCAGAAGATCTAATGAAATGGCAACCATGGCTTTGGAAAAATACACTGCATACTTTCCTTTGATAGCTAGCAAAAAACAAAGATGCCTGGTTCATTAAGAAATGTGATTAGACACCGTCATAGATCTAGACCACTTGAGACTATATACTACCAGAATTGTGGATCAGGGAAATTTGATGCCGTCAAGCTAGTGTAAAGACCTGCTTTGAAAAACTTTAAAACCTAGGAATTTTAAATGCCACGAGGGTGAAAGACATAGGGATCAGGGGGTCACACCCACAATCCTTTTGAAAAGACTATGGCCTGGTCTAGGCCCACCTACCATGGTAGCAGCATGCAAGGTACTTGGTACCTTGCCTGCAACAAAAGTTTTCAAAAAAGCTTTTCAAACCCATAGATTTAAAAACCAATTAAAACAAATTACCCAACGAATTTTTGCTGACGATTTCGTAGAAGTACAACGCTGACACTGGCTGATGATAGGGCCATACGGATTTCGCCAAGGCTAACCAGGGGCAAAAAAATTTTGCCAAAATTTTTGATGATGAAATTCAATGAATGAACAACTAATCTATATAGATTTGGACCTCCTGATTGCAACTGTGATGTCAGATTTGCTCCAGGATGCTCCTATGACACTGCTCCAAGAAAAACCTCTCCAATAAGGGAAGGAAATTTTAGTCAAGGCTCTGATACCATGTAAGAGTCAATGTGACTCAAGAAGCCAGGATCACCTGCAATCAAGACAACATTCCACATAAAGATGACAAGAGAAGATGCTAAAACAATGGAGCAAAGAATCTATACAAAGATCATGTGAAGCTGTATAAAATACAATGAGTGAGCCTTGCTTATAAAGGCAAGGTGAGAGCTAGAAGGTGGAGTGAAAGGTGGAGTGGAAAGTGGAGATATTCCTACAACATGTGTCAATTAGAGGATGATAACTAATTGTACATGTGGAGGATAAGACAACTCACTCCAACTATCAATAACTCAACACACAACTAGACTCAACTAGACATCTAGAAGACTCACTATGTCAACTTAACATGTGTGAATTATGTGTTCACACCAATAAATACATATGAATATCAATGGTAATCATGTAAATATCCATTTGTAGAAACATTATTTAGATAAATACAAGTGTAAAAGTAAGGATAAGTTCATAACAGTTGATGATCAGAAGAATTGATCAAACTTATAAATATCATCCTCATTTGTCAAATACAGTAGGATTAACTGCATTTGTGGAGAGATTTTATAGGAAACAGGTGGAAAATTGAATGAACAAACATCAATTCATAATATAGGATAGTGTAAGGCCCCTTGAATGAAAAACAACATATCTCATCAACCTCTAACTAACGTCAGATGATCATGACCTGATCCAAGAGACTTGGAGTCATCAATTCATTCTGATCGTACTTTTCAAGATAATAAAGGTTTTTTGTGTGAACTTTTATGCATGTTGTTATGATTAAAAATCATCATCAACAAGGGTTTTAGATTATCTAAGGCTATTTATCTTTTCATTTCAGAGGGTAATCTCACCTAGAGGTTACATTTGCATTAAATATTCAGGGAAGTTTGGTAGTTTTCAGTGTTTTGGTTTGCAGGTGTTTGTGGATATTGTTTCAATATTTTCTGGAGCAGTGAATGGTGTTTCTATTGTGTATCATTTAGATAGATGTTTTTTTGTTATTGCACATCCATCCCAACCATCAAAGATCAACTCTATGAGTTCGAGTTGGGTTTATGGTCTTTTGGCGGTGCCGACAGTGTTTATTTTCATAGTTGTAGTTGCCTTTTTTGGTATTTGTGGTTGCATGTTAATGTAGGAGTTGTATTGAATCCATTTCAAATCTCTATATCAGATTGGATAAGTTGGTTATTAATGTTTTGATCTTAGGAAGTGTTACTTGTGCAGTATCTAGGTGTTGAAATACACATTGTGTAATCCAGTTTAGTTTGCAGTTGTTGTTGTGGGTAATATTGTAGAAGTTTGTTGTGAGTGTTGTAGATGATCATTGGTATTATTCTTATTGTATCAGATCAGATTTTGTATATTTACTATGGGAAAATCAAACTATGCCAGTTTATTACATTTGTAGTGATATTCAGTGTAAACAGGATACATAGTTTTGTGGGTTTTGCATAGTTTTTGGTTGTATAATTTCATAGTGTTTGTTGTTTCAGTTAATTAATGTATTAGACCTGGTTCCATGTTATTTTCATCAATAAACTCAAATAATAACTTTATGTAGTGTTTCATTTGATTTGATGTGTTATTTTGTGTGAGACTAGTTCACTAGTTTCGGTGAAATTGGTATCTTTATGAGATATTTTGCAAATTTATGTTTCAGATCTGCAATATATTATAGAAATCAGTTAAGGGACGTTTGAATAGCCTCATGTGGAGTTATGGGGGTTAAAAATAAAACAAATAAAATATTAAAATACCCTCTTCTTAGGCATTGGAAGCCAAGGGATTATAAAAACGCATTTGTGAGCTCATTTTATGATTATGTATTTGGAAAATTTGATATTGTCATCCAAACATTGAATCTTGGAGCCCTTTAGACATTGAACAAGGGTTTTGCAAAGATAGAAACCTTGGTAAGATCACTCTTTATGCTTGCGAGATAACATCAGGAGGGTTGTTGGAGGCTTCATACAGAGGCTTCTCTTGTGCTTTGGACTGATAGTTTGATGAGGATTTTATACAATTTTACATGTAGATTCTATGAAGAATATTGGTGAATAAATTGTAGATTTCAAGAAGGATTTCATGGTGTTTTTTGGGACTATTATTGCACATCCTTGCTGGCCGTACATCCCTGAACTTGGTTGTACATCTTATAGAAGAAGAACATAGGGTTCTTGATAGTTTTTATGCATAAACTTGGATGTTGGGATCATCATAATAGCTGCAAATAAAAATCAAAGATTGCTTTGACAGATTGAAGGTATTTGAGAAGTTATCTTTGCTGATATCACTAGTACTAGGTCATACAATAGCTGCCATGGTCATGGGTTTTCTTAAGGATGGATGCTTACCTCTTGGGCTCAATTACTGATGCAATTTGGTTGCCTAGGGTCTTACAATATAATGATATTCATTACTTATCAAAGAACAACTTTTGTTTGGCATTTGGAGTGATTTTTTTATTGTTCATAGTGCTGGTCCATATCCAGCGGATGTACAAAGTTGAAGAAATGCAAATGGGTATGTCACTACAATTCATTTTGGGAAATAATATGATCTGGGTCTTTGTTATGTTGGTCATAACTATCATAGTTTTTTGGGTTATCATTACATGTTATATATTTCATTGTATCTGGTAAAACAATTACATGCAAACCAAAATCACTTCTGCAACTTTTGTCTAGTTCTAAAAGATCACAAACAAATAATATAAATATAAAAATCAAGGCAGGTCATTATAGTGGTATCAGACCCAAGTTCTCCTGCCATCTAGTGGGTTAATGAATTTCTATGAGCATCAATGATAGAGAAAGAAAATATCAAGAAAGACAGAGAAAAAGGGAAGATGAAATTTGGGAACATTGGCCTTCTGATACAGAGGAACAACAATCAGTACACTCAGGAAATATGGGTGATGGAAGTAATAGAGACCCTGAACCAAACCATACAACACTTCTTTTGGATGCCTCTATTTGAAATCAGGAACAAACAAATCAGCGCATGGCTTAGTTGGCTAATTTGATTGCTTTAATGGCAGTCAAGAACAAGGGTAATGAGGACCAGAGGGATGGTCAAAATCCACATAGGGTAGAAGATCCATATCGAAGGGTAGAAATAGTGAGACCTCTTATGCCAGTTTTCCCACCCAGAGTTGAACCACTAGTAGGGGTGAACTCACACTAGTTGAAATGCAAGATCAATTTCGACAGGATTGGGTAGATGTAGGACCTAATTTTTAGTGTGACATATCTTCATGTGACTATATGGATGTTAGGATGAGGCATATGCCCAACAGAGGCAATAGAGAGCTTGTCTTGGAGCATGAGGAATATGTTACAGAGCTTCAAGATGATTCTATTCTTATGCATGTAGCTACTAAGAATGAGGATGTGTGCAATGAAAGTAACAAAACAACATACTTGAATACACATTTAGAGCTATCCAATGAAGCTGATAACACTAATGCAAATGTTGGGATAGTTGAGAGCATTAATATACCTTCAGATGATAGGCATATTGAGAACAGATATGATGAAGCCTTCAAATAAGATAATAATTATGATTCTACATTTATTTTCAATGATGGTGATATAGGTGGTGTTTTTGATTTTGAGAAAAAATCTGATTTCACATTGCATGTAGCCGATCCTGAGTAGAGCCCTAATGGTCTTGTTAATTTAGATTCACAATTCACTATTGAGGATGAAAAGGAAGAGGCACAGGTGATTTGGGATAGCCTTGGACTCATTGTTGATAGGTATGAATGTTCTAATTTTAGTACTCATCATAGCAGAAATTTGTTTTCTTTGCATGAACACGCTTGGAAAAATCAATTTGTGGTGATTGTTGATAATCCATTGTTTGAGATGGGTGTTGATATGGTGTATGACAATCCACCTTTTGATTTAAATGATGTGACTACTCATGATTGTAGCATTGCACTTGGTGAAAATAGCAAGGAAAGGGATCCAGGAGAAGATTCAAAACATGAGTTGAAGTGTGGTTTTTAGCTTGATTTTGATTTAGGTTCACATTATGAGGTGATTGGCTACACTCCTGGCAAACCACTGGATATGAAATATGTGAAGAAGACAAAAGAAGATTGCATAGGGAATGTTGTGACACTAGTAGACGAAGTAATTTCATGGGATCAATTGATTCATGTAGACTTCTTCATTTATGATTTTGGAAAGTTTCAAAATAATGCTCTTGATTTTGCTAGAATCTTCATAACAATGGGAAGTAAAGGAGGTTTCAAGCTTGTTACTTATGTAGCTCTAGAGGAAGAAGGACCTAAACATGACATCTACATGTTTGACAATCCATCTTTTGGATTGAATGACATTTTACCTCATACTAATCTTTCTTTGGGGTTGGTTTTGAAGACAACAACTACTTCTTGCACCTTAGTTATTGATGCTTTAAAGGATGGGTTACAAGATATTACCAAGAAGGGCACAAACCTCCTTGATGTGCATATTGTTATGGATGACACCTAGATTTATGATGTGTACCTTTCTAGTTATGTTGGAGTTTATTCTTGGTTGGATATCCATGCTTGTGATCCTCAACAAGGATTGATGGAGCTCATTAGGAAAGGTCGGTATGACCTTTGGAGGTATAAGGATGAAAATTTTAGAATTAATGATGTTGTTGTTGAACTGCACTTGACAACTAAGAGTGGGGGGGAATCCGTTGTCCTAAAACTTTTAACCAATTTTAATCCTTAACTTAGCAATCACTTATGTTCAGATATAACCATGAAACCATAGAATGAGAAGCTCAACACACAAACATAATCAACACATAAGACACCAGATTTTTACATGGAAAACCCTAAAAGGGAAAAACCATGGTGGGTGTTAGCCCATAGTACAATATATATGTTATATCGATACTAAAAATCAAAGGCTCACTATCTATAGGGTTCACTGCCCAAATTTCTCACTGCAAAAAGGAGGCTCACTACCTACAGGGCTCACTTCCCAAAATGCTCACTGCAAATAAAAAGGCTCACTGCCAAAGGATTGAACTGAGATAACAACATCTACTCCATGCCAAGGTTTAGTTGCATTGAAGCATAGACTCTTATGCTCTACTTTTACTTTGCTTCCAGTTTATCTTCACATCTCTCACACTTGGATACATTTTCATGACTCAATTATAGATATTTATACACTACATCAACCTTGGAATAATCATCAAGGTCGGCATTACAATTATCAACCATTGAAGTAAACTCCAAGGTCGATAAACATACATTACATCATAATAGGTATGGACCTAATAAAAATCATGCAAAGGAGAAGACACAAAATTATAAGCAGATAACATCGCGCCTTAACAAGGGCCCAAATACAATCTTCTATGTCATTACACGCTTCTACAATCTTTTATGAATCTCCACAATGACTAGAATTAACTATGTTGGCTAAGATTGGTTACATGCAATGTTATCTGGGAAAAATCTTCAATTTCAATTTGAAATTCTCATCACAGATCAATACAAATGCAGGAACACAATTAGGAGACATCCACAAGGACATTGTAGTCAACAGGAACATCCGCACAACATCTAACCACATGAATCATGAGATTTCTCCAACCAGAGGATAAGAACTCAACTGTCATCAATTGTCACTAAAGAAAGATCGCTTGTGGGTCACCAAATCATGAACCATTGCAATTACAAGTGCATATCATCATCCCAGACATCAGTCTACAACCGCAGACTGAAATACATAATTGTGGAGGAATATGGAGTAAAATACTTTCTCTCAGACACACCAGTGAATGATAGAAAAAGAAGGTTTTACTCTAGTGAACACAACTTCCTAAAATATTCATACCGGAGGCTCAAACGTAGAATATAAGAACTTCAGACATGCTTCTAAATAGCTTCCAATCTGCAGGTAAAAGTATTCATCCTATAGGAAATGCAGAGCAATCTTCTAGATTGTTCTTATGTATTCAACACACTGTTTCCACTGCAACTTACTGTTTCTACTGGAAGACTAATTTTCTCAATATCCTCAACACATAAATCTTCTAAATAAATAACAAAATAGGATATAGTTGACACCAATGACAACATAGATATGTTGACATCAATGACAACACTGATTAGGCACATACTTGCAACAATCTCCCTTTTATCATTAATGGCACATATGATGTGGAAAACTTAAAAGACCATCAAGATAAGATTCTCCCCTTTTCTCTTTACACATATGCATTCTTTCTCCCCTTGAGTTTTTCACATGATTTCTCTCCCCCTTTGACATCAATGGAAAAGGGAACATACTTGCATTTTGCTGCTCTGATTCAACTAAACGAATACCAACACATCTAGCTACTCGCCCTGAGAGGTAGCCACCAGAATATCAATCCAAATTAAATGATGAAACTTTGAGCTCTAGTGGATTGATGCATTCCTATGCATCTTAGTTCAGGGCAGGAGGGGTAATGACCCCTAAATTTTCTCTGAGATACTCAAAGGTATCTTTGGGGAGAGGCTTGGTGAAGATTAACAATCTGATCCAAGTTTGTGGACACATATTCCAAATTTACTTCATTCTTTATCACCTTCTCTCTCAAAAACTGATACCTTATTTATATGTGCTTTATTCTTGAATGCATTGCTGGATTCTTTAAAATGTTTATAGCACTTGTATTATCACAAAGGACTACAATTGGATCTTCATACAAAACTCTAATTTCCTTCAATGTCTGCTTCATTCATAGCACTTGAGTGCAACTATTGCAAGTATGGGCCTAGTGTTTTCATTGATGTCAACATACTCATGTTTCATTAATGAGAAGGATTAGATGAGCTGTGTGCTGAGGATATTGAGAAAATTAGTCTCAATCAGGAACAGTGAAGAACAGTGATGACAAGAAGGTAAAAGTCCTCAATAGGTTGAGGATCAGAGGATGTAGTTTAAAGGGTTTGTAGATATAAGTCTTGAGATGCTCCAGTCAAGTTTTCAGAGGTCCGCATGAAGATTTGAAGAATTTATGGTCACTCAAGTACAACTGGTTCTGGCAGGTGTTCAGAGGTGACAGAGTGTCACAGATAGGTCCGATGAGATCCAGAAATTCATTATCCCATTCTGTAGATTTGAGGGAGTGTTAAGGACATCCCTGTGAAGTATCAACTAGATTGGTTCATGGTTTGAAGGTCCAAAAGAGCCTATTCATTTGTGATAGTGATGACAAACTGTGTTCTTGAAGCTCCGGATGAAGGAGAGAAGAATTCCAGTAGGATGATGAAGTGCGGATGTTCTTGGTGATTCAGGGAAGGTTATGATGATTGTTGGATCATGTCCAGTTCATGTTGGTGGTCCGCATTGAAGTTAGAGTTTGCAATTGAAGATTAACCACTGGATATTGTTGTTCTTCTTGAGACTGGCCGACCGGATGTATTACACATCTTGCAGATGTTCTTGTAGGTGTTTGCCGACTTAGATGATTGTTCCTAACTCGATGCCTTGTATAAATAAGGGATTGTGAAGTCATTTTGAAGTGTGTCTTGCGGTGATGAGTGTGTGGTAGCGAGGAGAAGTGCGAAAGGCAAAGCAGAAGTATTGGGCTTAAATGGAACTAATTCAAGCATGGTGAAGATGCTATTCTCCAGTTCATGAAAGTGATACTTATTTCTTTGTAGACAGTGTGTCTCTTATAGGTAGTGAGCCTCTTGTGAGCAGTGTGCTCGGGCAGTGAGCCCTAATTGGCATGTGCCATCTTGTCCTTTCTATTCTTCTAATAGAGAATACATTCTTGGGTTAATCACCCTGTGGTTTTTCCCTTAACCGGGTTTTCCACGTCAAAATCTTGGTGTCTTATGTGTTGATATGGTTCTGCTTTTGATTTGAATGCATTATGGTTCATGATTAATATTCTGCTAATCACTAAAGAAGATTTAAGTCTTTAATTTGAGAAAGTTTCGCACAACTGATTCACCCCCCCTCTCAGTTGTGTGCCCTAAGTCTAACAATCAGTATCAGAGTTAAGTTCCTCTAAAAGCAGCTTAACCACTTGAGGAGATCCAGGATGTCATCATACAAGAAGGATAGTCTAAAGTTTGATGGAACCAACTTTGTTCTTTGGAAAGGTTGCATGAAATGTCACTTGTAGTGTATGGGAATGGCGTATTGGTCCATGGTCACAAAAGCGTATGTACCTCCACAAGGTGGTCCGACAACCCTAAATGAAATCACATATGTTGAAAACAATTTGCAGACCAAAGAGGCTCTTCTAAGCGCATTAACTGACTCAGAGCTCTCAAATGTTATTGACCTACCAACTGCCTATGAGATCTAGATTAAACTAGAACTTCTGCATGAAGGAGATCAATATGTTAAATTTGCAAGGTTACATAGTCTAAAAGGGAAATTTGAAAAACTGAAGATGAGAGATGATGAAAATATTACTACTTTTATGCCAAGAATGAATGAGCTGGTTTGTGGAATTAGAAATGCTAGTGGAGTCTTGGATGAAAATGAGATTGTTGGTAAAATTCTCATATCTCTTCCTGCCTCTTACAAAATCAAGGTTGCTACCATTGATGAATTCAAAGCCCATACAACTATCACAAGAGACTAATTGGCTAGCAAACTAGCTGCTTTTGAAATGACTGTGTTTGGAGATGATCCCCCCAAGACTAAATCTACATTCAAAGCTAGTGCCTCTATGAAAGGTAAACAAGGATTTGATCTGGGAGAGAACTCATCAAGGAAACTGTCATGGTATGAAAAAGCAAGAAAAGACCTGGAAGAAGAAGAAGTAGAAACTGGTCAACTTGAAGGCCTCATTGCAAAGAGACTGCCAAGAGGATTCGGTAAGTATGAATGAAAATTGCCTTTTAAGTGTTTTAACTGCAATAAGATTGGTCATTTTGCCTCAAGATGTCCAGAAAGATTTTCAAAGCCAAATCCTAACAGATCAAGGTTCCAAAAGAATTGTTACTATGTTCATGAAGAAGATGATAATGAAGGAGTAACAGATGATGAATCAGAGACAGGAAACAAATTTGGAAGTGAATGGGTGTTTATTGCCATCAAAGAAGAAGAACCAATATCCTCTGTATCTATCAATCATAAAGTTGTAGAAAGAACTCTGGCTACCCAAGTTGAAGAAAAGAATGATTGGGTTATTGACAGTGGTTGCTCTCACCACATGACAGGTGACAAAAATAAGTTCATAGATTTGGAAAGGTATGAAGGAGGAGTGGTGAAGTTTGGTGATAATTCTGCTGGTAGAATCAGAGGAAGAGGAACTATTTCTTTTGATGGAAGAAACAAAACTGGTAATGTACTGTATGTTGAAGGTTTGAAGCACAATCTTCTCAGTGTTGGACAGTTGGTGGACAAAGGCTATGATCTACGATTCAAGGATGGAAAATGCAAAATCTTTGAAAGATCCAGAACAAAGATTGCATCCGGTGCTCAAACTAAAGGTAATATCTTCCACTTGGTTGGTACTGGTAAAAGCTTCTTATTTGTTCAAGTTGATCAGAGTTGGTTATGACATAGAAGGATGTGTCATGTGAATTTTGATAATATCATCAAGATAAGGAATACTCAGGCTATAAGAGACCTTCCAAAATTGGTGAAACCTACTAACAACTTGTGCAAGGAATGTCAGTTGGGTAAGCTGAGCAGAGTCACATTCAAAAGCAAGGAACTGTCTTCTACCAGATTATTGGACTTAGTTCACACTGATCTTTGTGGTCTGGCAATAACCAGAAGTATTCAAGGTGATAGATACTTCATGCTGCTAATAGATGACTATTCCCCAATGATGTGGGTAACCTTTCTAAAGGAGAAATCAGAAGCTCTTGAGAAATTCAAAATATTCAAGGCTATGGTAGAGAATGAAATAGGAATAAAGTTGAAATGTCTGAGGTCTGATAGAGGTGGAGAATTCACATTTGGTGAGTTCATAGAATTCTATGAGAAACATGGAATTAAGAGACAGTTATCTGCTCTGAGGACTCCACAGCAGAATGGAGTAGTGGAGAGAAAGAACCGGAGCATCTAGGAAGCATCTAGGACCATGATGATGGAAGCAAATGTTCCTCAGATCTATTGGAGAGAAGCTGTCAGCACTGCAGTCTATACTCTTAATCGAGTTCAAATCAGAAACAATACTAGTAAGACCCCTTATGAACTCTAGTTTGGCATTACTCCTATTGTAAGATATTTCAGAGTCTTTGGTAGCAAATGTTACATTAAAAGAGATGAAGATTTAGGCAATTTTGATGCTAGAAGTGATGAAGGAATATTCTTGGGTTACTCTACTCAAAGCAAAGCATACCGGTGTTATAACAAGAGACTAAGAAAGATGATAGAAAGTACAAATGTGAAGGTTGATGAGGGAATAGAGAAATCCTCAAGGTTTTATGAATATGATGAAGACGATGAGAATGGTGTTCTGGTTCAAGGAGTTCAATCGTCTTCTGAAAGTCAGATTCAGACTGATCCGATAAATCAAGAAGAAGAGATAGGTCTGAATGAGCCTCATCAAGAAGCAGAAGTGCAAGAAACTCCCAAAGTTCCAAGGTATGTAAGAATGAACCACTCTGAAGATCAGATCATAGGTGACAAAAGAAAATGTGTGCAAACTAGAAGGAAAATTGCTCAAAATTTAGATGAATATTGTCTAATTTCAAAGATTGAACCTAAGACAATAAATGAAGCCTACAATGATAAAAACTGGACCAAAGCAATGGAGGAAGAGTTGATGCAAATTGAGAAAAATCACACTTGGGATCTTGTTCCCAGACCTAGAAACAAGAATGTGATTAGAACCAAATGTGTCTTCCAGAACAAACTAAATGAAGTTGGTGAAGTAATCAGAAATAAAGCCAGATTAGTCTGCAAAGGCTACTCTCAAATAGAAGGAATTGATTTTGAAGAAACCTTTGCTCCAGTGGAAAGAATTGAAGTAGTCAGATTATTTCTTGCATTTGTTGCCTTCAAGGATTTCAAGGTGTATCAGATGGATGTCAAATCTGCCTTCCTGAATGGTGACTTAGAAGAAGAAGTGTACATTGAACAACCGGATGGATTTTAATTATCTGAGCATGGTGATATGGTCTGCAAATTAAAGAAGGCACTGTATGGACTAAAGCAAGCCCCAAGAGCATGGTATAAAAGATTGGACAAACATCTTTTAAAGATTAGTTTCAACAAAGGTACTGCTGACAGTAACTTATATTTCAAAATTGACCATGAAAACATCTTGATTGTTGAAGTATTTGCTGATGATATCATCTTTGGAGGAAGAGACAGTATGTGTAAAACCTTTGCAAATCAAATGAAAAGTGAGTTTGAGATGTCAATGCTTGGTGAAATGAATTTCTTCTTGGGTCTGCAAATTACTTAGACAAAGAAAGGAATCTTTATTTCTCAGACCAAATATGTGAAAGAATTGTTGAGGAAATTTGGAATGGAAGATTCAAAGCCAATGAACATTCCCATGGTAACCGGATGTAAGTTGAGCAAAGATGATGACTCTCCTAAGGTAGATCAGACAAAGTACAGATCAATGATTGGAGGATTATTGTATCTCACTCAAACTAGACTAGATATAATGCAGGCTGTTGGTCTTGTTACGAGATTCCAGGCTGATCCCATAGAATCTCATGTCATGGCAATCAAAATAATTTTTAGGTACCTAAAAGGAACAGTTGAGTATGGTCTATGGTATCCTAGAGATCATAATTTTTCTCTTCATGCATATACAGATGCAGATTGGGCAGGACATGTGGATGACAGGAAGAGTACCAGTGGTGGAGCATTCTTTTTGGGAAAAAGATTGGTTTCTTGGCTAAGCAAGAAACAAGAGGCAATATCCCGATCTACAACTAAAGTAGAATACATTGCAGCAGCAGGTAGTTGCACTCAAGTTTTGTGGATGAAGTAGATGCTAAGAGATATTAAAGTAGAATATGAGGAGCCTATCATAATTTTCTGTGATAATTCAAGTGCAATAAATATTTCTAAGAATCCGGTGTTGCATTATAAGACTAAGCATATATCTATCAAGTTTCACTTTCTAAGAGAGCAAGTGAACAAGGATGAAGTCAGATTGGAGTATGTGCCCTCCAAGGATCAGATTGCAGATATTTTTACTAAACCTCTTCCCAAGGACTCTTTTGAGTATCTCAGGGAGAAGTTAGGGGTTATTGCCCCTCTAATGATGAGCTAGGATGCACTGATGTGCATCAATCTGGTGGATATCACAGTCATATCTTGTGATCCAGATTGATGATAGGGAGCTGCTACTCAGGGGGAGCAGCTGGTATGTTATGAAGTAATGGAGTTGCAAGTATGAGCCCTTTGCCATTGATGTCAAAGGGGGAGAGAAGACATGTGAAAAACAAGTGGTTGCTGATCAAAGGGGGAGCAATAAAGGAAGAGAAGACATGTGAATAGTTGTTGCTGTTAGGGGGAGTTGTGACAGCAAGGAGAAGTTCTTGTCTTGATGGTTTTTCACATCATATGTTGCCATCAATGACAAAGGGGGAGATTGTTGCAAGTATGGGCCTAACTGGTGTTGTCATTAATGCCAACATACTCATGTTGCATTAATGAGAAGGATTAGATGAGCTGTGTGCTGAGGATATTGAGAAAATTACTCTCAATCAGGAACAATGAAGAACAGTGATGACAAGAAGGTAAAAGTCCTCAATAGGTTGAGGATCAGAGGATGTAGTTTAAAGGGTTTGTAGATATAAGTCTTGAGATGCTCTAGTCAAGTTTTCAGAGATCCACATGAAGATCTGAAGAAGTTATGGTTGCTCAAGTAGAACCAGCTCTGGAAGGTGTTCAGAGGTGACAGAGTGTCATAGATAGGTCCGGTGAGATCCAGAAATTCATTATCCCGTGTTGCAGATTTGAGGGAGTGTTGGGGACATCCCTGTGAAGTATCAACTAGATTGGTTCGTGGTTTAAAGGTCCAGAAGAGCCTATTCATTTGTGACAGTGATGACAGATTGTGTTCTTGAAGCTCTGGATGAAGGAGAGAAGAATTCCAATAGGATGATGAAGTGCGGATGTTCTTGGTGATTCAGGGAAGGTTATGATGATCGTTGGATCATGTCCAATTCATGTTGGTGGTCCACATTGAAGTTAGAGTTTGCATTTGAAGAATAACCACCGGATATTGGTGTTCTTCTTGAGACTGGCTGACTGGATGTATTACACATCTTACGGATGTTCTTGTAGGTGTTTCCCAACTTAGATGATTGTTCCTAAGTCGATGCCTTGTGTAAATAAGGGATTGTGAAGTCATTTTGAAGTGTGTCTTGCGGTGATGAGTTTGTGGTAGCGAGGAGAAGTGCAAAAGGCAGAGCAGAAGTATTGGGCTTAAATGGAACTGATTCAAGCATGGTGAAGATGCTATTCTCTAGTTCATGAAGGTGATACTTATTTCTTTGTAGACAATGTGTCTCTTGTAGGCAGTAAGCCTCTTGTGAGCAGTGTGCTCAGGTAGTGAGCCCTAATTGGCATGTGCCATCTTGTTCTTTCTATTCTTCTAATAGAGAATACATTCTTGGGTTAATCACCCCGTGGTTTTTCCCTTAACTAGGTTTTCCACATCAAAATCTTGGTGTCTTGTGTGTTGATATGTTTCTGCTTTTGATTTGAATGCATTATGGTTCATGATTAATATTCTACTAATCACTAAAGAAGATTTAAGTGTTTAATTTGAGAAAGTTTCGCATAGCTAATTGACCCCCCCTCTCAGTTGTGTTCCCTAAGTCTAATAGCAACAACATGCTGCAATATATATTTTGCTTCTGTAGTTGACAAAGAGATTAAATCTTGTTTCTTGCTTAGTCATGAAACTAGTCTGCTACCTAAGAAAAAGGCATCTCCACTTGTACTCTTCTTGGCATCAACATATCCAGCCCAATCTACATCTGTATAAGCACTAAGAGTGAAATCATTGTCCTTTGGATACCAGAAGCCATAATCTAGAGTACCTTTCAAATATCTCAAGATTCTCTTAACTGCCATAACATGTGATTCTCTTGGATCAACTTGAAATCTTGGAACAAGATAGACTGCATGCATAATATCTAGTCTAGTTTGAGTTAGATAAAGCAATCCTCCAATCATGGATATGTATTTCTTATGATTAGCCTTAAGTGATTCATCAGTTTTGCTCAACTTGCAACCAGTCACCATGGGAGTACACACTGGTTTAGAGTCTTCCATCCCAAACTTCTTCAACAACTCTTTCACATACTTAGACTAAGATATGAAGATTCCTTTATCTGATTGATTAATTTGTAGACCCAAAAAGAAATTCATTTCACCAAACATGGACATTTCAAATTCACTTTTCATTTCAGTGGCAAAGCTTATACACATACCTTCATTTCCTCCAAAGATAATGTCATCAACAAAGACTTCAACAATCAATATTTGATCTTCATTAATCTTGAAATAGAGGTTACTATCAGCAGTACCTTTATTGAATCCTAACTGTAGTAAGTACTTATCCAACCTTGCATACCATGCTCTAGGGGCTTGCTTGAGTCCATACAAGACTTTCTTCAATCTGCACACATCTCCTTGTTATGATAACTTGAATCCTTCTGGTTGCTCAATGTATACTTCTTCTTCCAACTCACCATTTAGGAATGGAGATTTTGCATCCATCTGATACACTTTGAAATCTTTGTGAGCTACAAATGCTAAGAACATTCAGATTTCTTCAATCTAGGCTACAGAAGCAAAAGTTTCCTCAAAGTCTATTCCTTCAATCTGAGAATATCCTTTGCACACAAATCTTGCTTTTTTCCTTACAACTTCTCCATTTTCATTTAGCTTGTTCCTGAAGACCCATTTAGTTCCAATAACATTTTTATCAGCAGGTCTAGGAACTAATTCCCAAGTTTCATTCTTCTCAATCTGCAGTAGTTCTTCCTCCATTGCCTTTACCCAATTTTCATCATTGTGAGCTTCTAATGAAGGGGGTAAATCATAAAACACACGATGAAAGAAATGGCACACAAAAAATAGAATATCTCTTTATTGATTTGGATAACTTATTACATTACAGAAGCTCAATTACAATCAGAGGAATCAATCCTCTACAGGTTGCAACACACTACAGCTACCATCACCAAGCTCTGGAATCTTCTACCTTCTGTAACCCCAAAATCAGCTAGGATTTCTATTTTCCCACCTATTCTTGACTCTACACTTTCCCCCTTAACTCTACTATTGCCTAGGGTTCCCAAAATAGTCATAAATAACACTTTTTTGCGGTCTCCAGCTAAATTTCAAAATCTGCAACTCCCTCCAAAAGTAGGTCAACTTTTGGGAAGCATAACTTTTGATCCAAGTGTCCAATTGACAAACAATTTTAAGCACTAGAAAGCTTGTGATGTGAACTATCACATCAAAAATATATCAATGGATTTCCATCAAATTTGTGGGACATCATGGGATGTTTTAGTGCCTCATATCTTGTTTCAAAAAATTTTAGGGGCTTTTCAGAAAATAAAAACTTTAATATCTTTCAGGTCACAAATGATCTTTACCTTATTCCTTCACCAAAGGTCTTATATTTCAGTTATAAAGATTTCTGTAACTTTTCACTTCAATCCATGCCCAAATGCAAACTTTCTTGAAATGGCAGTCAAACTTTCCAAAACTAGTAGTTTGCTATTTTCAGTAGTATGGAAAAAACTGAAAGTCCTACATCATTATTTAGGAGATTATGAAACCAAAAACACTAATTATGGAAAGAAATGAAAACAACCACAATGATTTTGAATTAACTTCTTTTTTGGGTGATGCAATATTACCCTTACACCATTGGATGCTCCTACATCAGACACCTAGGGTAATTTGAGAAGTGACCTTGTCACGTCTCAGGTGTTTGTTTGAGGAAAAATCAAATAGCCAACCTATGGCTTAGACAACCAAGAAGAATCTTTATATTGCCTTCCTTTCCATTTCACCAGGTATTCTTCATATTGCCTATTCTGAGTATGTCTTCCCACATGGCTATCCAAGATCTCTTCTATCTCTTCCATTAAAGTAGATGTTGGAATACTCCACTGTTCTTCTGTTGGTCCATCCTCTGTGCCACCTTCATGATATTCTATTAAATCAGTAATGTTAAACACAGAGGAAATATTGATCCCACTCAGCAACTCTACCTCATATGCATTTCCTAAATCATGCTTCTTCAGGATTTTGCATGGTCCAAATTTCTTCATTTCCTACTTATTGTATGTTCCAATTGGGAACCTTTCTTTTCTCAAGTGAACCATGACTTCATCTCCTACCTAGAACTCCTTATATCTCCTCTTTTGATCTGCCTTAGCCTTGTACTAAATATTCATCTTATTAATGTGCTTTATCACCTCTTCATGCAAATTCTTCAGATGTTCTGCAAAGTCTTCGGCTTCAACACTTGTCTTTTCTCCTTTGTCCATCTTCCTTAACTCAGAAGTATTTATTGGACTATTGCCATATACAATTTGGAATGGTGATTTACCAATACTTCTATTTATAGAATTGTTGTAAGTAATTCTACCTATGGTAAAATCAAATCCCATCCCTTGGGCTTATCTCCTACTAAGCATCATAGTAGGTTACCAAAACTCTTATTTACCATTTCGGTATGTCTATCAATCTATGGATGGTGTGTAGAACTAAACTTCAAATCTATCTTCAACTTCTTCCACAATGTCCTCCAGAAATAACCAACAAACTTGGTATCTCGATCTGAAACTATGCTCTTAGGTAGTCCATGTAATCTCACCATCTCCCTGAAAAATAACTCTACAATATGAACAACATCACTAGTCTTCTTGCAAGGAATAAATTATGTCATCTTTGAGAATTTGTCCACCACCACAAAAATAGAATCATGTCCTCTCTATGTCCTTGGTAAACTAAGAACAAAATCCATACTAATATCATCCCATAGGTTCTCTGGTATAGGTAGTGGTTGATATAGACCTATATTTTGACTTGCTCCTTTTGCCATCTAACATACTCTGTAACTCTACACAAATTTCTTCACATCCTGCTGCAACTGTGGCCAATAATAAATTTCACCAACAATAGCAATGGTCTTATCTCGACCAAAGTGTCTAGCTAATCCCCCACTATGCTTCTCCTTAATCAGATTCTTTCACATGGAACTCCTCATAATGCACAACTGGCTTACCCTAAACAACATGCCATCTTGGATTATGAAATCCAACCATTTTGTCCTATCCAAAGTACTAGGTTCCAAACAAGCTTTCCAAGCCTCTACAAAATTTGGATCTTCAGGGTACAAACTTTTGAGCTCATTGAACCCAACAACCTCTATCTTCATTTCTGTCAACAAATTTTGCCTTCTGCTTAAGGCATCTGCAACTTTGTTGGACTTTCCACTCATGTGCTTCAAAACAAAAGTATAACTCTACAAAAACTCAACCCATTTTAAGTGCCTTTGATTTAACTTCTCTTGACTATTAAGATACTACAAAGCCTAGTGATCAGTATATGAAATAAACTCTTTTGGAAATAGATAATGTCTCCATTTCTTCAAATCCTAAACTATTGCATAAAATTCCTGATCATAAATAAAATACTTTTTCTTAGCATCATTAAGTTTCTCACTAAAATAGGCAATGGACTTACCTTCTTGACTCAAAACAACTCCTATTGCACTATCACTAGCATCACAATCAACCTGAAATACCTTGTTGCAATCTAGAAGTGTCAAAACAAGTTGCTTTGTGACTTTTTGCTTCAATGTATTAAAGCTTTTGTCTACTCCTTTAGTTCATCTAAACTCTTTTCTATCCCCTCTCATTGTCTTTGTTAAGGGTACATAGATACTACTAAAATTCTTGATAAACTTTCTATAAAAACTTACCAAACCATGAAAAGACCATACCTCTGTTGCACTCCTTGGTGTAGGCCATTCAATGATAGCCCTTACTTTTTCTAGGTCCATCTTAAGACCTTCCTCTGAGACAACAAATCTTAGGTATACCAACTCCTTTGCAAAACTACATTTGTTTAAATTAATAAATAGCTTCTCCTCCCTTGGCTTCTCTAAAACTATTCTGATATGCATTATATGCTCATCCCAAGTCTTATTGACAATCAAAATATAATCTAAATAAACAATAACAAAACTTCCCAAAAAAAATTTCATTACCTCGTTCATAAGCCACATGAATGTTCTCGGTGCATTGGTTAGCCCAAATGACATGACTAACCAATCATACAAACCTTCCTTTGTCTTGAAGGATGTCTTCCATTCATCTCCTTCCCTGATACGGATCTAGTCATACCCACACTTCTGGTCTATTTTTGTGACGTACTTGGCTCCACTCAAACAGTCCATTATGTCATCCATTCTTGGCAATGGAAACCTGTACTTGATCGTGATCTTGTTGATGGCCTGATAATCTATACACATTCTCTATTCTCCATCTTTCTTTGGTACTAGTACTGCAGGTATCGCACATGGACTTAGGCTCTCCCTTATCAGTCCCTTCCTTAACAGCTCTTAAACTTGTCTATTAAGCTCTTCACTCTCTGTAGGGGTCATTCTATGGGCTGCCTTATTCAGCAAACTGGCTCCTAGTACCAAATCCATTTGATGACTTATCTTCCTCATTGATGGTAAACCTTTTGGTACATTATTAGAGATAATGTCCTAAAATTCTTCCAACATATCTAAAACTTCTATTGGTACATCTTCACATTTCTCTTGAATAATCTTAGGAATCAATGCAAAGCAATGATGCTCATGCTTCATACCCTCCAAAACATTTCTACCATCTACCAAAAAAATTCTGGCAGTACTACATACCTTTTCTTCCACCCCCTTCAAGGGCTTCAACTTATGATGAACTCCATCCTTTGTTAGGGAATATGTGTTTGCACGGCCATCATGGACAGCACTCCTATCATACTGCTACGACCTCCCCAACAACATCTGACATGCGTCTATTGGTATGATATCATACCGCACCTCATCATGGTAGTCTCCAATCTTGAACTTCACTAAACACTGCTCATTGACCAAAGCTCTATGGTCCTTTTCCAACCATGCAATCTAATATGGATTTGGATGCTTTCTTCTTATCAACTTCAACTTGTCAACCATCTCCTCTAAAACAAGATTATTTGTGCTCCCACTATCAATAGTAATATCACAACACTTACCTTCACATTTGCACCTTGTGCAAAGTAAACTCTTCCTCTGATTGGGTTCTTTCTCCTCATTCAACGAAGTTTTTCTGACAATTAGGGTTTCTCCCCTTTCAGCATCTTCAGAATGCTCAGACTACGCATCTTCATCTACATGTGCAACTCATGCATTACCTTCAGGTCTTCTATTTGTCCTTCCTTGATGTTGTGGGCACTCGTATGCTTGATTCCCCTCTTCTCCACATTGGAAACAAGTTCCTCTGAAACCTCCTCTTCTAGCTCCTTGCCTAGGTCAGCCTCTTCCTCTTCCTCTTTGCTCACCATTGTTCTAGTCACAAGGATGGTAGGTATTATCTCCTCTTTGATTCTGACTGGTGCCAGCTTCTTCACTTTTCTTTTGATCTTCATTATGGCCTCCATAGGGTCTCCCACCAGTCCTTCTACCTTGACCTCTTCCCCTTTGCTTGTTGTCAAATCTATTATTCATCTTCTCTTCCACCTTTAGAGAAAACTGGGATGCATATTCTATGGTGGTGATTCTATCTAGGATCAACTCCTCTTGAATACTTGGCCTCAACCCATTAATGTAGAAGGCTAACTTCTCCTTATTGGCCACTGTATGGCATGTCCTAATAGTAATCTTATAAAATTCTTCTGTATACTCCTTAACAGACTTGTTATCTTGCTTCAATCCTTGTAGCTTCTTTAGTAACTCCATCTCATAGTCCACAAGAATGAACTCCTTCTTCAGTTTCTCCACTATCCAATCCCACCTAGTGATCTTTCCTTTTCCTCTTCTGTTCCTCTCTAACTGGACCTCCTTCCACCAAATATTTGCATGGCCCTTCAACTTTGTTTTTGCAATCTTGACCTAATTTGGGTCTTCCACATCTTCATACTCAAAATACTCCTCCATATCATTGATCCAATCAATGAGTTGTTCTGGATTCAAATCTCCAGAATAGGTAGAAACTTTGATCTTGGGCCTCTTTTCGATCTTCAAAATAGCCCTCAACAACCTAACTTTTACAGGATCTCCTGCAGCTTCTTGTTCTTCTTCAGATAGCTCTTCTTCAGCTTCATCTTCGCTTTCTTCTCTTGTTCTTGACTCAAACCCTCTTCGTAGCTCCTCTTGCAGTGCATAGATTTTCCTTTGCAAGGCTCTAAAACCCTCTTCCATCAAAGCATTCCTCCCAATCTGATTTCTTCATGGAGACATCTTGATCTTCACAACAAACCCACAACCTCAGGTCTTGGTGCAAACTACCTCACGGTCGGTGATCTGTCTACACACTCAGGAACCCTTCCTCTAATACCACTTGATGAAGGGGGTAAATCATAAAACACACAACAACATAAATGGCACATAGAAACTAGAATATTTCTTTATTGATTTGAACAACTTATTATATTATAGAAGCTCAATTACAATTAGAGGAATCAATCCTCCACAAGCTACAACACACTATAGCTATCATCACCAGGCTCTAGAATCTTCTACCTTCTGTAACCCCAAATCAGCTAGGGTTTCTATTTTCCCATCTATTCTTGACTCTACGCTTTCCCCCTTAACTCTACTACTGTCCAGGGTTCCCAAAATAGTCATAAATAGCACTTTTTGGTGGTCTCTCACTAAATTTCAAAATTTGCAACTCCCTCCAAAAGTCGGTCAACTTTCGGGAAGCATAACTTTTTCACTAGGTGTCCGATTGACAAACTATTTTAAGCGCTGAAAAGATCATGATGTGAACAATCACACCAAAAATTTATAAATGGATTTCCATCAACTTTTTGGGATGTTATACTTCAGTTATAAATGAATTTTCAAGGGCTTTTTAGAAAATAGAAACTTTAATATCTTTCAGCTCACAAATGATCTTTACCTGATTCCTTCCCCAAAGGTCTTATATTTCAATTAATATGCTTTCTGTAAATTTTCACTTCAATCCATGCCTGAATGCAAACTTTCTGAAATGGCAGTCAAACTATCCAAAACTAGCAGTTTGCTATTTTTAGCAGTTTGGAAAAAACTGAAAGTCCTACATCATTACTCAGGAGATTATGGAACTAAAAACACTAATTATGGAAAGAAATGAAAACAACTACAATTGTTTTGAGTTAACTTCTTTTTGGGTGATGCAAGATTACCTACATCAGCTTCATTCATAGTTTTTGGTTCAATCTCTGAAAGCAAACAGTAATTAACTTGTTCCTCTGCAGCGCTTCTTCTTGTTAGCACACCTTTGTTCTTGTCACCTATAATTTGATCTTCAGAATGATTGATCTTTACATACTTGGGAGTTTTCTCAATACTTTCTGGAGCCTCTTCTTCATCATGGTTGTCTTCTTGTTTGTTTGCTAAAGTCATAGGTTTATCTGATTCATAACAACTTGGGTATGATATTCTTTCCTTGCCTTCATCAACCTTCACATTTGCACTCTCAACAATCTTTTTGAGTATTTTGTTGTAGTACCAGTAAACCTTACTCTTGGTAGAGTATCTAAGGAAAATTCCTTCATCACATCTTGCGTCAAACTTTCCTAGGTCTTCATCTATCCTGATATAACATTTGCTTCCAAAGACTTTGAAGTATTTTACTATAGGAATTTTTCCATACCATAATTCATAAAGAGTTTGAGTACCATTACCTTTCACTTGAACTCTATTTTAGATGTAGACAATAGTATGAATGACCTCTTTCCAAAATACTTCCAGCAGATCTGCTTCCTTCATCATTGTCCTGGCAGCCTCTTGAACTGTCCTATTTTTTCTTTCCACAACTTCATTTTGCAGAGGAGTCCTAGGAACAGACAGCTATCTCTTTATCCTATGCTCATCATAGAACATGTTAAATTCATTTGATGTGAATTCACCTCCTCTATCAGACCTCAAGCATTTGATCTTCAAGTCTATTTGATTTTCAACCATTGCCTTGAAAGATTTAAACTTCTCTAGGGTTTCTGATTTGTCTCTTACAAAAGTAACCCAAGTCATTCTGGAATAATCATTAATAAGCAGCATGAAATACCTGTCACCTTGCAGACTTCTCACTCTTGTTGGACCATAGAGATTTGTATGCACTAGGTCCAATAATCTGGAAAAAAATTCTTCTTTGGTCTTCAAACTTATTCTTGTCTGCTTTCCCATCTGACATTCCTTACAAATTGTGTTTGAGGGTTTCACAAGTTTTGGTAAATCTCTCACAATCTAACATGAGCTTATCTTTACCAAATTATCAAAGTTCATATGACACATCCTTCTATTCCATAGCCAACTTTCATTTGCCTGAACCAATAAACAATACTCATTAGTTCCTATCAATTGATAGATGTTACCTTTTGTCTTCTTACTGGTAGCAATCATAGTTTTAGAGATTTCCATGATCTTGCACCCATTGTCTTTGAATCTTAGATCATATCTATTGTGATGTTCACAACACATCCCATTTTAATCCTTAGCAAAATGAGGACCCCTGCTGTGGATGTTACTTTTGCTTTTGTGTGTTTTGTTTTGCTTGGTGGTAAAGGGAAAAAGAGGGTTTAAAATTGCAAACTTTGTTTTAAAAAAAAGGAGAAAAAGCATTTTCAGTACTAGTGCATGATATGGTTGGATTCCTCGTGAAAAATGAGCTAGGGTTGCTTTTTGAACCATCTTAAAATTCACCATATTTTGCAAGTTATGATTATTTTGGTAAAATGTACATTCAGGTTTGTATATCGCTTTGCATATACAAAGTCCTTTGTATGTGCAAAGTCATTTTGTACTTAGTCACATTTACCTTTTGCAATCAGGTCCATATACAAAGTTAAATGCATAATGGGTCACTTGCATATTGCACATACAATGTCCTTTATACATCACTTTCATATACAAGGGCGATTGTATATTTTTTTTCCTTGTATGCATTTGGTTAAAGTTTTGAAATATACATACAAGGCGGACCTAAAATGTTTTTTAGGGTTGAGGTGAATATTTTTATAAATCCACCAGTTGTATATTTCAACATACAAAGCCGATATGCAACAGTTTATACAAGCTGGAATCCAAGCGGACTTAAAAGTGATTTATCCCATGTTTTACGTCCGACTTGTATATCGAAAATATACATTCCGATTAGCATACAGGGGTGATATACAAGGATTTAAACAAGATGAAGGGCATCGGTGTGAGTAATAAAATTGGTGGGAAATTGTTAGAGGGCCCTGATAGGCGAATGTTACACCGACAGAAGAAAAGACTTAGCCGAATAATAAAAGACATTGGCCAAACAATGGCGATCGACAGAGAAAATTTTGGCCGTGCCGATAGAAAGAAAATAGTGAAGGGCATCAGCAGGAGTCATAGCGACAAGAGTAGGTGATCGGACAGAGAAGAGCTATCGGTGGGGGTTTTGTTAACCGCACCGATAGAAGGAGGTCACACCGACAGTGCGAGGGTACAAGCTGATAGGCTATGTCAGCCAGAGTGAAACGATCGGCCAAATATTTTGGGCCCATGCTGATAGTGAAAGTCATGCTGATAGGAAAGAAACACAAGCTGATGGGGCTATTTCGCTGAGAGTTGAGCAATCGGTATGAAATTTCTAGCTCGCTCCAATGGGCATATCTCATGTCGATAGGCGGGGAAAGATAGAACAATAAGAATTTAAGGACATTTTAGGGCCCGAATGCATGTTTTTGTTCAACGATGGTTGACCCGACCAGTTTAACATTGAATATGCATTCTGGATGCATGATTTTCACAAATTTGGGGTCTGATGCTTGTGTTTACACAGTCACAACTGGATTTAATAACTGTTTGTCTTCCTGCAGGTTTATTAGGTGAGATGATACTTATTGTTGGTCTATTTTTTTGCAGGTTTACAGTTGAGGAAGGAGCTGAAGCTTAATGACGGTGACATCACGGAGGAAGAAATATGATCTTAGGAGCAGAGGAAGATAAGGATGAAGAGCGAGGAAGTCAAGGGTCTTCATTGATGAGGACAAAATGCAGATGGGGATATCATTGCAACAAACCACAGAAGTTATTATTAAGCTGCTAGGGTTTCTAGAATGGCATATTTCACCCAGATTGGATGTATGCTCAGAGATATTTTGGGAGACTTGTTGTCCAACATTTATTGCTATAACTAGAGGTTTGAACCGGGGTTTAAACTAGGGTTTTGAGTTGTATTGAGGACAATCAAAGTCTATATATTGTGCCTCTCTACATTGTAATAAAGGATACAAGGATTTTTTTTTAGAAAATAGCCAGCACTTGTAACTAGTTTTAGCATTTAGAGTAGAGGGACCTTTTAGTTTAGAAGTAGAAGAAGGAGGTCACCCATGTCTGAAACAAGGAGCATGTGGAACATCCTGCCTCCTTGTTGTATCTGTAAAGCTTGTAATTTTTCTGCAATTTGATCAATGAAGCTAAGAGTCATTCCGACATTGTAAATCTTATATGACTATCTGTTTCTAATACAATTGAATCTGGAATTCTGCATCTATCTTCTGAGTGTTTTCTTGCTCTTCATTGTGTTTGAAACATTTTCTCTTAGAGCTTGCAATTTTAGGTGTATGTTTGTGAAAGTGCTCAGAACTTACATTTAAGGTTTTTGTCTGTGGATTTGATTAATTTGCTGCAATACTTATACAGTGGATAACAAAACAATTAGATCCTTTGGTAGAATGAATGAAGTTTAGACTAGATCTTTCTAACTTTTCCCAACCCATTTGAAAATACTTAGCTGAAAACATAGAAATTTAAAGGAAATTATTTCATATTTGAAAGAAGCACGCATAGTTGAGTTGAAAGTAGACAGTTTTCATAATATTTAAGAGAGGAAAGGTTGCTATAATTTAAAATCATCTAAAACTTTGTAGCACAGTAACACTTTTATGCAAAGGAATGAACAACCTGCCGATATTTATGACCTTTTGCATAGTTTGAGTCCAGTAAACCAACAGGAAACCCTAAACTACGTAAGACCCCTTGAACATTACAGCTTCACATTGACCAACTAAATTTGCCCAACAGGTCAAGACCTGACCATATTAAACTTGGGATTAAGCGAATCTTAACCAATTCCTTCATATCTTTCAAGTCAGTTTTGGTTCATTTTATGTGAATTTTAACTAATTGTTATGATTGCATCAAAACAATCATCAACAATATCTTTTGTCACACATCTAACCAACACTCAAAAGATTATGCTTCAAGCCTTTCACATATAGAACATTGTCAATATTATGCTTTCCATGAAATGAAATAGATCATTTTCCACAAATCTTACCTACTGCATTATCTCCAAACCTAACCAATCCTCCATCATATTTTTCCAAACTTACAAACTTACTTTTGTCACCAGTCATGTGATGTGAGCACCCACTATTAATAATCCATTCATCCTTATCTTTCTCAACTTGAACAACCAAAGCACTTTCTTTCACTGGTTTTCATCCTTCACACAACTAATAGAGACATGATCTTCTTTAATAGCAATAAGCAAGCATTCATTTGCACTAGTACTAGCATCATCAGATTCATCATCAATCACCCCTTCATCATGAAAATCTTTGACATAGTATCATTTCTTTGGAACTCTAGGCTTGCTTTCATATTTCTTTCTATTTATTTCAATTCTTTCAAGACATCTGGAAGCATAATGACCAACTTTACCACAAGACAAACATTTGAAAGGTAATTTACCTTTGAACTTACCGAAACCTCTTTGCATCCTGTCAACAAAGTTAGCTTTAATTTCTTCAAAGTCATCATCCACTTTATATTTCTCAGCTCTGGAACTCTTTTCTGAAGTACTGCCTTTCAAGGCTGATTCAACTTTTGGAAGAGCATCACCAAATTCTCTCATCTCAAAGGATGTAAGATTTCCAAGTAACTAATCTATGTCAATAGTTTTCATAGTCATGAATTCTTCAATAGAATCCAACTTGTGACTATAGGATTTTGGTAGTGATCTGAGGATTTTCATCACAACTTCCTTATTAGTAAGAGTTCCTCCCATACCTTTTATTGCCATGACAAGTTCATCAACTCTCTGCATAAAGACTGTTATGTTTTCATCTTCATTCATCTTTAAACTTTCATAACTTACTTTCAGGCTCTGTAGCTTGGCTTCTTTGACATAATCATCACCTTCATACAGATTTTTCAGCTTCTTCCATACCTCATTTGTAGTTTCAAGTGCCACAACTTTTATCAATACTGAGTCACTTAAGGAACTTAACAAAGCATCCTTAGCTTTGACATCTAACTCATATTCTTTAAGATCATCCTCAATTGTCAATCCACCTTCTGACATTTCAAATTTTGACAGTGTATCTAACCATACTTTATAACCAAGACAGAGAAGATGGCTCTTCATTCGTGCCTTCCAAAGAGTGTAATTTGTCCCATCAAAATATGGAGCTTCCTTCTTATAAGACATCTTAGATCTTCCTCAAGCTGTTAGGCTTTCTCATGAGGAACGTGACTCTAACACCAATTATTGAACTGCACTGGACAACTGAGACGGGGGGTGAATCAATTGTCCTAAAAGTTTTAACCAATTTTAATCCTTAACTTAACAATCACTTACATTCAGATATAACCATGAAATCATAAAATGAGAAGCTTAACACACAAACATAATCAACACATAAGACACCATGTTTTTACATGGAAAACCCTAAAAGGGGAAAACCATGGTGGGTGTTAGCCCACAGAAATATATATGTTATATCAATACTAAAAATCAAAGGCTCACTACCTATAGGGCTCACTTCCTAAATTGCTCAATATAAAAGGAGGCTCACTGCCCAAAATGCTCACTGTAAATAAAAAGGCTCACTACCAAAGGATTAAACTAAGAAAAGCATCTAATCCATGCCAAGGTTCAGTTCCATTGAAGCATAGACCCTTCTACTCTGATTTTACTTCTCTTCCAGCTTATCTTCGCATCTCTCACACTTGGATATATTTTCATGACTGAATTATAGATATTTATACACTACATCAACCTTGGAATAATCATCAAGGTCGGCATTAGAATTATCAACCATTGGAGCAAACTCCAAGGTAGAAAAACATACATTACATCATAATAGGTCTGGACCTAATACAGATCATGCAAAGGAAAAGACACAAAATTATAAGCAGATCACATTGTACCTTAGCAAGGACCCAAATACAATCTTCTACACCATTACACACTTCTACAATCTTCTATGAATCTCTGCAATGATTGGAATTAACCAAGTCGGCTAAGATTGGTTACACGCTACGCTATCTAGGAACAATCTTCAATTTTGCTTCGAAATACTCCTCACGGATCAATGCAAAGGTAGGAACACGATCATGAGACATCCACAAGCATGTTGTAGTCATATGGAACATCTACACAACATCTAACCACTCGTATCATGAGATTTCTCCAACTGGAGCACAAGAACTCAACTGTCATCAACTGTCACTAAAGAAAGATTGCTTGCGGGTCGCCAAATCATGAACATAAAAAGCAGGTTTTACTCTAGTGAACACAACTTCCTCAAATCTTCATACCGGAGGCTCAAACTCAGAATATAAGAACTTCAGATAGGTTTCTAAATAGCTTCCAATCCACAGGTAAAAGTATTCATCCCATAGGAAATGCAAAGCAATCTTCTTGACTGTTCTTCTGTATTCAACATATTGTTTCCACTATAACTTACTGTTTCTACTGGAGGACTAATTTTCTCAATATCCTCAACATATAATGCTTCTAAATAAATAACAAAATAGGATACAGTTGACACCAATGACAACACAGATGTGTTGACATTAATGACAACACTAATTAGGCACATACTTGCAATAGTTGTTCCTTTCTTTACCAGCCATTTAACAATTCCATTTTCTTATCTAAAAATGGATTGAAGAGAGATTTTAAATAAGGATTTGAGTAATGAATGAATGGTTGCTTTTGGGAGTGTTACTTGGCAAAGCATGGATCAAAACTCCAGTGATGAGCTTGTTTTTGGGTTGCAGTTTAGTCACTTCAGTTTTTGAATTGCTCTAATTCAATGGAGTTGGCACTTTCTTCTTTGTCAAGGAAGTAATAGATTTCAATTGGTGATTGCTTGGAGGTATTTTCCAAGCATTTCTGAGTTGTGTCAGAACAACACAATGTTTTTAACACATGTTCATACTTGGGAAATCCATTGGTGTTGTTGTTGTCCTTGGGGTAGAGCACTAAAATCATATTGTACCTCTCTGATTTCAGTTTTGGACAACAATCATTATTGTTTACTTCAACCTTCCTAACTCAGAAAGTTAATCTTATGAAGGATTGTGATGTAAACTTTGATAGTTTACCTTCAGTGTGGGTTTACGATAGTGAGTTTTCGCATGCTATGATTCATCTTTTAGAGGGTCTTGGAGTTGCAACAATGAGTATTAACATCGCTGTCCACTTTCCAATCAGCCTACACATGACTTCGGCTCTTGACCTGGAGCTGTGTTGGTTTGTCTTTTCAGATTAGCAGTGGAGTATATGGTGGGTGGAGTTGGTTGATAGAAATGGTTTGATCATAGGAGATGACTCTATAACTACTTCCATACTCATCTCTCCTATGTTGTCAGTAGGATTTCAGAATGGTTACCACTACCCTTACATTTCCACATTGTTATGGTGATATTCTTTTGTGAGAATATTGGTTTTTAACTTTGGCATGATTTAGGACAAATGGTTATGGGAGTTTGTCAAGGAATAGTTCCTTTATTTAGTGCTTCCACCCTGGTAAGTGATAGGTACTACAGATACTTTATGCAGATAGTGTGCATATTGTCAGATGATGCCTTATTGATTGTAGTGGTTTGGGTGTGTTGGTGTGTTTCGAACCTTCCTTTTGACACTTGGAGATTGTTGGTGATATGAGTACAACTGATGATAGGAGAGGCATTCCCTAGTTAGCAGATTTTAGAGTTGTGACAATGATTGGTCCACTTCTTCTTTGGGGGAGTTTGGTTTTTGGGTTGAGCATACTATTCTTCCTATTGCCTAGGATCATGTTTGATGCATGGATGGTTGTCATGTACTTTACATGAATGCCTCAGTAGGAGATATCTCATAGTATGGGTTTCATCCCTTACCAGTGTTCTAGTTTGGGCTTTGGAGATGATTACTTATAGGAGTTCCTAGAGAGGAGAGTGTTATTGTGGCACGACCATTTTATAGTTTATATCAGAGTTGTGCATCGACACTATGGTGGTTTTTTTAGAGTAACTTGGAACCCAGGGATCACTCAAGTTGGTAGTCTACCAGTTGTTGAGAATGAGAGAGTTGATACTGACTCTCTTTAGCGTATTCTTACAATGTTACAGTTGGGTTTTTCTCGAGAGTAATTCCGTGAGGAGCTGATTGAGTTGATGCAATATCTGATTGCTCTTCTCATAGAAGGGTTTCACAAGGTCTTTTGTTTGGTACCTTGTAGGACAATGTCTTTAGCAGATGGTACTATAGATCTCCAAGGTTGACTTGGGACCTTGGGATCATTCTTGATTCCAATTTGGATCAGTCTGTTGATTGGAGGCTATATTAGCATTGCTTGAGTACAAGTAATCTTTGGGAAGGGTGAACTGTAATGCCCCCTTCTTAACCCATGTAGATAGGTGGAGAGTTATTCTATTATTGAGTTCTCATAGACTAACCAGCCTAGTTAGGGAACCATTTTTGGTGTTGACTTGGATGGGTTTGTCAGTATTTCAGTGGATGTTGGCATGGTTTTGGTGTGATCTTTAGTTTGGCACTTTCTAGGGTGGATTTGGTTTCTTAGGCCCACACTTACCATTTTTGGTAAATTAGGGTTTCTATTTGTTTCAATATTTTTAGTGTTGGAGATGAAGCGTCTTAGCGAGACCTTTCCAATAGTCTATAGATCATTGAATTTTGAGATCACTTGGGCCTCCATTTTAAAGTCCCTAATTATTAATGTTTATTTAATATTGGACTTTGGGTTATAATGGTTAAGTGTCAAATTTGAAATATTAATAAGTCACTATAGTCATAGTGTTGGATCACCTAGCACTTTATAGTTGGTTTCAAGAAGGCTAAGGGTAATGGTTGAAATGTGAATTAAATTAAATATTTAATTTACACTAGTTGATAGCCTAAGTTAGTTATATTATAAAATTGACTTAAATGAAGACTTAAGTTATGACTTAAGTTATGTGCTAGGAGGTGGACATGTCATGTGGAGTTATGGGGGTTAAAAATAAAACAAATAAAATATTAAAATACCCTCATCTTGGGCATTGGAAGCCAAGGGATTATAAAATGGCATTTGTGAGCTCATTTTATGATTATACATTTGAAAATTTGGTATTATTGTGCAAACTTTGAAGCTTGGATTTGGAGGTTGAACAAGGGTTTTGTAGAGATGGAAACCTTTGTAAGATCACTCTCTTTGTTCTTGAGAGATAGCATCAGGAGGGTGGCTGGACGCTTCATACGGAGGCTTCACTTGTGCTTTGGATTGATAGTTTCAAGAGGATTTTACACAGTTTTACGTGCAGATTCTATGACGAATATTAGTGAATAAATTGAAGATTTCAAAGAGTTTGTGGTTTTTCTTGGGATTGTTATTACACATCCTTGCTAGGCTTCCATCCGTAAACTTGGTCGTACAACATTTTGCATAAGAATAGAGGGTTCCTGAGGGTTTTTGTGCATAACCTTGGATGCTATGATCATCATAATAGCTGTAAATAAAAATTAGAGATTACTATGATAGATTGAAGGCATTTGAGAGGGAATCTTAGCTAATATCACTAGTACTAGGCTATACAACAGTTGCCATGGTCATGGGTTTTTTTGAAAATTGACACTTATCTCTTGGGATCAATTACTGATGTAATTGGTCACCTAGGGTCTTACAATATAATGACATTCATTAATTATAGAAGAACAATTGTAATTTGGCATTTGGAGTGATTTTCTAAGTGTTCATAGTGATGAAAGTAGATTGTAATTGATGTCAAAAAGGTGTTGGTATTGACAGGAGTTGTTCATATACTTTAGGTTGATATGTTGCTTCATGGCTAAGTCAGGAAATGCTAACTTGTTTGATCAGTTTGTGTACATTCTTGATATTCACAAGACTGCAAGATCATAATCATCAACCAGGATAAGTATGATACAATGCATATGTTTTATGATACAAGGTTACTTATAAAGTTCATCTTGTCATGCTTGATCAAAGTGGTAAGATCATCTTGTCTTCATGCTTGATCAGTGTGGTAAGTTCATCTTGACTTGATGGTTAAATCATTCATGGAGTTGTGTGTTGATAGTTCATTCCATTCATAATGATGTCTGGTGATGGTATGTGGGATATTGTTTGTGACAGAGACATTGAGGCTTGTTAATAAAAGATATAAGAGGCTAACAGAAGCATTAATATTTATTAATGGCAGAATCAATGCTTATCATTGTGAATTGAGCATTTCACTTATTCTACTATGTTAGGATTTTGTTATCAAAATGCCTAAAATATAAAAATTCTAACTATAAGCTCTAAGTGTATATAAGGAGATCAAATGTTATAAAGTATGACTTTATTTTATAAATGGTTGTTGACCTGTACGTGCAGGTTATTCCACTTGAAGTTACCTATTGAATATATTCAAAGGTCCTTATTTTATGGTGGGGAGCATGAATAAGGCATAAAAATAGCCTTACTTTAATTTAGAAACTTTGATTTTTTTTCATCTCCTTATAAATTAAATAAAGTGAACTTTATATGCTTAAAAAGTGGGGAGCAAAAGCATTAAATATTTAAATATATAAAAATCAAAGATTTTGGAGGAAACGTGAACAAGCCATTTCATAGCTTTATTTAAATAGATAAAGTTTTCTTTTTATCCTATTTTGTTGACCCCCTTTAAATGTCATATTTATGACAAATAAAAATGGATTTTATCATATTTTTATGGAGATTTTTGTGGGAAGATTTTATGCAGATTTTCTTGGAGCCTTTTTAGAAGATTTTGTTTCTATTCTTCTATCTTCATCTCATGTATTGGAAATAAAGAAGGAAATTGTTTTATAATGATATTATTCTTTTTAAGAATAATATTTTGTTACAAGACAATTTTTTTTACAAAGGGAATTTGGAGATGAGTTTTTTGAAAGAAAATAATAAAAAGATTTTATTCTTTCTAATGGTGATTAAGGATTTTTGGTTTCCATGAAGAAGAGATTTTTATTTACTCAAAGTAGATTGAATAAAATTCTTTGAAGTTTTTTTTGTAGATTCAAGAGATTGAAGAGTAATTTTTTATAAAAGGGTTTTGATTTTTTGAAAGAGAAAATTGTAGAGAGAAGGTGAAGAGTTTTTAATGCAGCAGACTGGTTTTATTTTTGCACATGAAGATGAAAATGTTTTTGCAAATGGAGATCATGTTAAAAAGAGATTTTATTCTCTCTAAGGGTAGATTGAAGAGAATTTTTTAATTTTTGATAGGGACAAAAATTGATTGGAATTTATTGAAGATGAAAATCATTCAAGATGAAATAAAATGATAAAGGAATTTGAAGAATATTTATTAATTTTGTTTGCAAACAGAAAATCTGATTTTACAGGGGAAGATGAAATTGAACAGGGAAAATTTGATTAAAGTATACAGAGAGAGTTGAAAAGCTATTCGAAGAAAATATCAATGGAATATGAAAAGTTTTTATTTTCTCTTACATGGATACAGAGAAGAAATATATATATATATATATATATATATATATATATATATATATATATATATATATATATATATATATATATATATATATATATATATATATATATATATATATATATATATATATATATATATATATATATATATGATTTATTTTTGCAGGTTCTAGATTGAGGTGTGTGTGTCATTGTGTATGTGAGAGCATGTTTTGATAGAGAGAAGAAGATGAGCAGAGAGATGAAGAGTTTAAAAATATAATCAGATGGAGATGTGATCACAAAGATGGTGCACGAATTATTACAGAAAGAATTTGTTTTTATGATTTGTTTCTTTTGTACAGATTAAAGAATATAATTTTGTAGTGGATTTGTTGTGAAAGATAAAGGGGAGGTATAATATTTTGCACTTGATTGAAATAAGGTAATCCCCTGATAAGATTTGTATGTGGACCCAAAGTGTTTACAAAAATGTTAGTGAGACTTTCTATATGCCAGTGAGGCTTGTAGGTTAATGAGACCTTACATTTGTTAGTGAGACACATATTGTAGCCAGTGAGGCTTGCCTGGTTAGTGAGACCTTCATGTAACTAGTGAGGTTTTGAATAAGCCAGTGAGGCAGTTTCGAAGTGGTTTTTATTCCCCTTGAGGGTTTTCCACTCTTGATATCTTGTGTTATATTTCTTATGTGTCTTCATGATCTGTGTTTAATGTCCTGATTCATGCCTTCAATATTATAATTGTACATCTGTGAGTTAATAAATAACTTTGTCTTTGTCTCTCTTTATCCTGTAAGTCAAAATGATTAAAATTGTAAAATTTATATAACACTGATTCACCCCCCTCTCAGTGTTGTCCTGGACTCCAACAAGTGGTATCAGAGCGTAGGTTCCCTTTTGAAGCTTAATCATCTTGGGTAGGTTCTATGTGTGGATTTCAATGGCTAAGTGCAAAAAAAATAAGAACATGAGAAATGTCAAGTCTCATTCTGATCAAAAGGTGTAGTCTCTATCAATTTTAGATGTTGATCAAAATGTTCAATTTGTATCAGGTATTAAAATAGAAAAGGAGTTTTTTGCAGTTCCTCTCTTTGATGGTTCTGACTTTTCTATTTGGTATGTTAGAATGTAGATTTATTTATCCTCTTTACGATATGGTGTTTTGATGTCAATTGAGAATGGGTATTGTGTTACTGTAAATGACAAAGAAGCTCTTGAATGTAATCATATTGCAAAGAAGGCCATATTATCTGCTCTATCTAATGATATTTTTTCTAAAATTGTACAGTGTGAAACAGCTTAGGATATGTGGAAGAAATTGATAAGAATTTATCAAGATGACAGTGTAGAAGAGGACAACTTGGCATCTAAAGAAAGTGACAATGAAAGAAGACAATCACATGAAGAAGTTGAGACTCAATCAGATTCAGAAGAAGACTATCATTAGGAATATGATGAACAAGAATTTGAAATTGATGTAGAAGGAGAACTTATGTGTGCTTTGGGTGAAGTTAAGAAATACAAAAAGGAGAACCAAAGATTAATGTGGCAGTTGAAACAAGAAAAAGACTTAAAAGATAAAGCTCTTATAGACCTTGAAGATGCTAGAAACCTGATTATAGATTTGAGGAATCAAGTAGGTGAATCAGATAAATTAATCACCAGTTTTAAAATAGAGGTTGAGGAAGTAAGAGAATAGATATTGTAACAAAGTTAGAGTTAGAAGCTAAATCACTTAAAGGAGAAATAGTTTCTTTGAGAAAAGATCTTGAGGATGTTAAGAAGCAATTAGAAAAGAATCTGAAATTTGAAGAGACCACAAGCAAGTTATATGAGATGTTGGGAAAACAAAAACAACATGGGGATACTTTTGGACTTGGTTATGAAAAAGGAGAGTCTTCTAAAGCTAGAGATACTCCTAGAAAAAAAATGATCTTCATCGTGTTTCTCCTAAGAGAAAAATGTACAATCAAAGGAGAAGAACTGCTTCTGTAAGACAAGCATACATGAATAGGTATAATTATTCATTCAATGGTTATTGTTATACTTGTAATCATTTTGGGCACAAAGCCATTGATTGTAGAAGGAGTACTAATCTTGTATGTTCTAAGTACAATGCTTCTGGTCACAAAGCATATAGTTGTAGATTGTATGGAAGAATAGGATCGCCTGGTTTGATTGGTTGGAAAAAGAAAAGGTTGAAAAATTTTGGGTGAAGAAAATTGAATAGAAGAAAGAGTCTGTAAAAGTCTGGAAGCAGAAAAAAAGTCAAGAGAAGACAAATTCTAAGCTTGTGCATTTTGTACAAGTTACCTCATTAGTTTCATAACATATGGGATAAAGTGAGGGGGAGTTGTTCATGGTCTATCAATTATCCCCAAAAAATTTCAGGGAGGAGATTGTTTGATTTGTGTATATATGTGCTACAAGTGATTAGTGGTTTGTGATGTCATATTGCAAATAAGATGTTTCAAAGAGTCCTTATTAGATATTAGCATATGTTTGATAAGATGGCTGAAAATAAAAAAGTTATTTCATAGCACTTATCTCTGCATTTGATTTTGCAAAGTTTTGTTGTAGGAAGTGCTTGATGGTGAAGTGAATTTATTGGTGTGCTTATTGAATGAGCTGATGTGAATGATATAGTGAAGAGTCATCATTATTGTTGATTGCATTCTATACTAGTTTTGACATTATGTTGTAAAAGGTGTCATGTACAGAAATAGGAGGATAATATTCATGTTTTATCATGTCAAAAAGTGTGTAGAGGAGTAGATTGGTTGCAAATTAATTGTTCATTTTGTTGTCATTATTGTGGAAGTCTTGGCACGGTCTTCTCAAGAGTAGTCATCATGCTATCATGAGTTGTGTATAGTGTGTTGAGCTGTCTTCATGCTATTAGAATGTTGCTTGTTAAGCCTGCATTATTGTCCATCATGAGTATTAAAGTGGTTATGTGTCTTGTCAAAGGCTTGATTCTTCAAAATCAAAGAGTCAATTCTATGCCTCATTCTTTATGTTTTAGGAGATCTTGGAGGTTTGTAATTCAGGTCAAAAAGTGTTGGTGGTTGTGAAAGAATTGTTTGGCATAATTTTTTTTTTGCAATCACAAATCATGTCATAAGGAGTTTGTATTTGATAAGAGAAGTATCTCAGATTCTCAGCTTGTTAAAGCAAGTAATCAGAGGATCTCTTTGATGTTAGTTTTCTTCTTCATCTTCATATTTGTGTTGTGATAAGAAGTGGTATAGTGTAGTCTATGGGTAGCTTCTAATAGTGATTTGATGGTTGGTTTGGTATGTCTTACATGGTGTTTGATGTCTTATTGCTCACAAGTTAAAAAGTTGTTCAATATGCAGATGACATGGACAGAGCTCAGAGCTCTCAGGATAGGTTTTGGATAGCAAATTGCAAAAATAATCAGTACCTTATGTGGTATTTCAATTATTGGTTTGTATGAAGGATGACAAGGTTAGTAATAGTGCCTATGATTCAAGAAATGAGAGTTGATTGATATCAACATACTTTGCTAGTCTCTCGCTAATGATCTATATGAGTTATTTTTCTCAGGGGGGATAATAGTCTTTGTCATTAGATGTCAAAAAGGGGGAGAAGAAAAAGAGTATCAGGTAGTTTTGCCATCAATGACAAAGGGGGAGATTGATGAAAGTAGATTGTCATTGATGTCAAAAAGGTGTTGGTTTTGACAAGAGTTGTTCATATACTTCAGGTTGATATGTTGCTTCATCGCTAAGTTAGGAAATGCTAACTTGTTTGATCAGTTTCTGTACATTCTTGATATTCACAAGACTGCAAGATCATAATCATCAATCAGGATAAGTATGATACAATGCATATGTTTTATGATACAAGGTTGTTGATAAAGTTCATCTTGTCATGCTTGATCAGAGTGGTAAGTTCATCTTGTCTTCATGCTTGATCAATGTGGTAAGTTCATATTGACTTGATGGTTAAATCATTCATGGAGTTGTGTGTTGATAGTTCTTTCCATTCATAATGATGCTTGGTTATGGTATGTGGGATATTGATTGTGATAGAGACATTGAGGCTTGTTAATAATAGATATAAGAGGTTGACAGAGGCATTAATGTTTATTAATGACAGAATCAATGCTTATCATTGTGAATTGAGCATTTCACTTATTCTACTATGTTAGGATTTTGTTATCAAAATGCCTAAAATATTAAAATCCTAACTATAAGCTCTAAGTGTATATAATGAGATCACATGTCATAAAGTATGACTTTATTTTATAAATGGTTGTTGACCTACAAGTGCAAGTTATTCCACTTGAAGTTACTTGTTGAATATATTCAAAGGTCCTTATTTTATGGTGGGGAGCATGAATAAGGCATAAAAATAGCCTTACTTTAATTTCAAAACTTTTATTTGTTTTCATCTCCTTATAAATCCAATAAAGTGGACTTTCTATGCTTAAAAAGTGGGGAGCAAAAGCATTGAATATTTAAATATATAAAAAGCAAAGATTTTGGAGGAAGCGTGAACAAGCCATTTCATGGCTTTATTTAAATATATAAAGTTTGTTTTTTATCCTATTTTGTTGACCCCCTTTAAATGTCATATTTTATGACAAATAAAAATGGATTTTATCATATTTTTATGGAGATTTTTGTGGGAAGATTTTATGTAGATTTTCTTGGATCCTTTTTAGAAGATTTTGTTTCTATTTTTCTATCTTCATCTCAAGTATTGGAAATAAAGAAGGAAATTACTTTATAATGATATTATTCTTTTTAAGAATAATATTTTGTTACAGGAAGATTTTTTTTACAAAGGAAATTTGGAGATAATTTTTTTTGAGAGAAAATAATAGAAAGATTTTATTCTTTCTAATGGTGATTAAAGATTTTTGGTTTCCATGAAGAAGAGATTTTTATTTACTCAAAGTAGATTGAATAAAATTCTTAGAAGTTTTTTTTGCAGATTCAAGAGATTGAAGAGTATTTTTTTATAAAAGGATTTTGATTTTTTGAAAGAGAAAATTGTAGAGAGAAGGTGAAGAGTTTTTATTGCAGCAAATTGATTATATTTTGGCACATGAAGATGAAAATGTTTTTGCAGATGGAGATCATGTTAAAAAGAGGTTTTATTCTCTCTAAGGGCAGATTGAAGAGAATTTTTTTAATTTTTGACAGGGATAAAAATTGATTGGAATTTATTGAAGATGAAAATCATTCAAGATGAAATAAAATGATAAAAGAATTTGAAGAATATTTATTGATTTTGTTTGCAAACAAAGAATGTGATTTTACAGGGGAAGATGAAATTGAACAGGGAAAAATTGATTAAAGTATACAGAGGGAGTTGAAAAGCTATTCGGAGAAAATATCAATGGAATATGAAAAGTTTTTATTCTCTTACATGGATACAGAGAAGAAATATATATATATATATATACATATATATAGATATATAGATATATATATATTTATATATGTATATATGTATATATATATGTATATATGTATATATATGTATATATATATGTATATATATATATAATATGATTTATTTTTGTAGGTTCCAGATTGAGGTCTGTGTGTCATTGTGTATGTGAGATCTTGTTTTGACAGAGAGAAGAAGATGAGCAGAGAGATGAAGAGTTTGCAAATATAATCAGATGATTGGAGATGTGATCGCAAAGATGGTACAAGAATTATCATAGAAAGAATTTGTTTTTATGATTTGTTTCTTTTGCACAGAGTGAAGAATATACATTTGTAGTGAATTTGTTGTGAAAGGTAAAGGGGAGGTATAAGATTTTGCACTTGATTGAAACAATGTAATCTCCTAATAAGATTTGTATGTGGACCCAAAGTGTTTGTAAAAATGTCAGTGAGACTTTTTGTATGCTAGTGAGGCTTGTAGGTCAGTGAGACCTTATATTTGTCAGTGAGACACATATTGTAGCCAGTGAGGCTTCTTTGTAGGTTAGTGAGACCTTACATTTGTCAGTGAGACACATATTGTAGCCAGTGAGGCTTCTTTGTAGCCAGTGAAGCTTGCCTAGTTAGTGAGACCTTCCTATAACTAGTGAGGTTTTGAATAATCCAGTGAGGTAGTTTCAGAGTGGTTTTTATTCCCCTTAAGGGTTTTCCACTCATCATATCTTGTGTTATATTTCTCATGTGTCTTCATGATCTGTGTTTAATGTCCTGATTCATGCCTTCAATATTATAATTGTACATCTGTGAGTTAATAAATAACTATCTTTCTCTCTCTTTATCCTGTAAGTCAAAATGATTGAAATTGTGAAATTTATACAACACTGATTCACCCCCCCTCTCAGTGTTAACTTGGACTCCAACACATAGTGCTTGTCCATATACAACAAATGTACAAAGTTGAAGAAATGCAAATGGGTATGTCATTGTAATTCATTTTGGGCAATAATATGATCTAGGTCTTTGTTATTTTGCTCATAACTATCATATTTTTTTTGGGTTATCATTGCATGTTATATATTTCATTGTATCTAGCACAACAATTACATGCAAACCAAAACCCCTTCTACAAATTCTGTCTAGTTCTGAAAGATCACAAAAAGATAATAAAAATAATATAATATAAATACAAAAAAGTCAGGGAAGGTCATTACACATGTGTTGTCATTGATGTCAACATGTTGTGATGTCGAAGGTATATTGTTGCATGTTATGTCAAAGGAGCAGGTCAAAGGAGAGATGAGAACATTATCATCTGTACATAGTTGTACTAGTAGATCAGAGGAGCAGTGATGGTGTAAGATAAGGAATATGTTAAGGGATCAATATCACCTATACACAGCCATACCTTATCTTTTGAAGTTCATGTTTTCTTTTATGAGTTATACTGATAATGAATGTCATGGAATTTATGCTAGTTGAATCTTGTTGTATGTGAATGATATGAAGTCATGTGATTTGACATTGGATAAAGAAAGTTTGAAGAAATTTGTGGATTGAAAGGTAGATAGACATTGCTCTCAGGTATGTGTGGTTCAAATTTGAGATCATGAAACTTACAACAAATATTTTTAGAGTCAACAGAGTGAAGGCAATGTTGAAATAGAGTAGTTCCAGTCAGAAAGGTTCAAGAGATTGCTTTGCACTTCTTCACAAATGAATATATGGAATTGTATTTTGGAGAATGGTCAGATACAGGTAAAATGATTGTATGTTTCAAGTTTCAAATGTTGAAGTGTACCATAGTAGTTTCTGGAGTGAGCTGTGTGAAGACAAGTCTTGTTATTGGTTAAGGTAATTAGAGGGAGATAGCAGAAGTCATTGCATCTCACTACATGATGATATTTGGCTTTGTTGATTAAAAGATAAGATTATATAATTAGTTGGTTTTCTTAATTCAAGTTTCATATGTCTTTTTTTACCCCAAGAGTGATTTTCAATGTTTCACATCAAGACTATGTAAGAAAAGTGTGTTAAGAATATCGGCATCAGTGTTCAAGTGTTTGCGCTAGTATGAAATAGCTTGAAATGATAAAAGGAGTGTATAGGAATGATTTGCAAGTCATATAATGCTTATTTTGTGGGCCACATGATGTATTCTTGTCTCCTCTGGTACCATTTTAGGTTTGGAGCTAATGAATCGAAGGTTAGATGATTGCTGGGCAGACTTGGTGTATGTTGATGATTATGCCATGTGTTTGAAAGTGTGCACCAGCATGGAATAGTGTGCTAAGGTAAAATTAGTGATGATTATCTCTTGGTTTGAACTGCATTGGACTTCTACTTACCTTAAATGATTTGGGTGTCAACTTGTTGCGGCCATTGCATGTTTCATGTTACACATTTCATCTTGGCCGACAAAGGAGAAAGATTTTGAATCTTGCAGAGGATATAAATGTAAGATTAAAGTTATTAGAGAAAAAAATGATGTGTGGTGTGTGATACTATTGATAGTTTGCAAATAAATTGACCACAAAAGTAGTTTTGATAATGAAATGTGGAAAGGGTCAATTTATGTAATGTTCTGCAAAAGGTTGAAGTAGTCTATTTTTGTGAAAGAAACATCTGAGTCAGATAAGTATTTTGTTGTAGAGGTTGAAGCCTCTTTTGTAAAAGTTATAAGTGTTGTAGCACTTTAGTGAGTTACAACTTCCTTTGGGTTAAATCCCATAAATGTTAATATAATCTTGTTTTTATTTGTGAGGTTGGATTTGGACAGTAGATCCAAGTAGCTTTCTCAACGTGGTGTTTCCCTTCTAGGGTTCTCCATGTAAATCTAGTGTTATGGTTGTATGCTTATGTGTTCTCTCTATTTGTCATAGTTTAAATGTTTACATTTGATTGAATGTTGTTTAAAGAAAATAATTTGATTAAGTACTGATTCAACCCCCTCCCCCTCTCAGTACTTCTATGTATTCAACACTAACTTTTTTTTATATACTCAAGAGGTATCCCTGCGACACAGCCCAGCGTTTCTCACCCAGCCTTACCTCGGGCTTCATTTAATTGCCAAGTTGGGGTGTAAGTAAGGTGAGTGGAGGCAAGACTAGTCCCCCTGGGGTGAAGCATAGAGCCCCTAGCCACACTTCACCGTTTAAACCCGAGAAGCGTGAGTTGACCTTGGGACCTATATGGGACAAACCCAAAGCCCTTAACCGACCATGCTACCTGTGTGGGTTGTGTTAAACACTAACTTAACAAAGAGGAGAAAGAGAAATGTTGAAATTAAATGACTAAAGAGAAAAATCTATGATGTTTTAGAACAAATATTCTATTGTTAATTCCTCATAGAAAATCTAATATAGTATTAAATAGTTATATAGAAATTAAAATTTAACCATAATCAAAAAATATTTAAAATGCCATTCATTCATAAACAATAAATGAATAAGGATATAATCAAACATGGCTTCAAATATATTGATTACTTCAAATCTTAGCATGATTACATATTGTGAACATCCAAATGATCTCTAGACACACAAATATAGGTAATTGAATGGCTTAAAAGTAGGAAAATTAAGCAACTAATTATACATACAAGGCTCATAGAGCTCAAGTTCATAAAATATAAAAGCTAGATAATAAGTAGCCGAAGGCTCTTATTTATATAAAAGGGCTAGCCAACAAAACATTGGGAATTTTTAGGACCAATGAGGAAATCAACACCTCAAATATATTCATAAATCCAACTCAATACAATCCTAGCAAGGTGGAGGCATTGGTCAAAATTCTCACTTGATTTGACCCTCACTCTTAATTGCAATTAGTTAGATGGGAGTGGTGTTGTGTGGTCTCATAGCACGCACTATTTTACCTTAGCAAAACAAGGACCCAACTTTTTGCTTGGCTTTGCTTGTGTGTTTTTTCCTTTTGGCGTTATGGAAAAATGTCATGTCCTAATCCATGGTCAATATTCCCCTATAAACACTATGAACAGATAGCGAATCACATTTTAAGTAACTTTGCCTTTTACATCATGTCAAAATTCCTCAAAATGAGCAAGTTATTCCCAGTCAAAGTTTTGGTCAAATGGATATCCTAGTTAAAGGGATATGGCCATTATGCTTCAAATGTCTTGTATATTCTTTAATGTCCATATCCATGTCTATTGCCATGCCTGATCTTTATACACGAAACAAAATTTCAATCATGTTAAATCGATAATTGTTCTGACAAGTGGATATAGTTTTATTGAAATATCCATATCCTCATCCTAATGAAACCGTCAAAATTTATCATGGCAAGTCACAAAAATGTCAATCAGATAGGATATTTGTATATGGACATTACCGATTGCCAAATATCCACATCAATGCCAAATATCCATATCCACTCTTGTGACGACTATTAAATTTATTATCATTGGTAGACTCCAATGCATGGATGTTTCGCACTAGATATTAAATCTCGAATATCTATGTTCAAATATCCATATCCATAACATGCATTGTTTTAAAGAACCAATGTTCTGTACATTCAAACCTTTGACTTTTCAAAGTGATGTTTGCAACCAGATGTTTTGCACTTGCCAAATATCCACATCTATATCTGGAGTAAGGATTTTGCTCCATGTGTCCAACCATTGAATTTTCAATGAGATATTCTGCATAAAGAGGTTTTATAAGGGATATTTCATATATCCTAAGTTTTGAAAGGTGAATTAGGTCCCATCACTCATTCCTTTGGTTAACAATGTTTGACCAAGACCTTTTGTTGATGCCATATGAAGATTTTGATATGGACATTCTGAATCAAACATTTAAATTGCAAATTTCCATATCCATATCCCTTCTTGCATTTAATGTCGCACATAAAAGCCATTGGCCTTTTAAATTTAAAAGCATGCCTTTTGCCAAATGTTTGTTTCTCCCACACCCAAACTGTGGGGATTTACCTAACATTATAAAAGTAATTAGTATGCCCTAATTAATGGATTTCAAAGGATAAAAGGTAAATTCATTTAATCTTATTGATTATCAGATTACTTGAGCTGAAATTGCAAATGTTTAGAAGCAATTAGAGGTGAATTACCAGCGATTAGGGCAATTCTACAGTGACCAAGAGATGGTGTACCAAGAATAGAATGGTGAACAGAAGTAAAATAGTATTCATGTCCACATCTACATGTTAGAGGTTAAGGTTGCGACTACAAGGTATGAATACGACAAACCTTGCCAGTCATTTTCATAACTTTACAGTAATTTTTACATGGGAAAGAGGTAAAATTCCCATGATAAGGGTAAATCATCAAGTGAATTCTTATTTGTATGTGGTTAGGGTGGATTTCAACCTACATAAAGGGAACTTAAGCTAATTTACCTGTTAATCTCGAAACCCTAAAACTTACTATGGGTACCTGTATGCTACAGGACGAAATGGTTCAAAAGAAAATAGATCTTCGAGATGGAAAGTTCAAGTGGGATTTGTACCTTGTCCCTAGTGACATATGAGCTAAATTCAGTTGTGCCAGTGATACACATTGTGGAAATATATGTTTCCCAAGAATGTTTGATGTAGCGGGGTTCCCATATGTGGCGAATGTATTGGAATTAGTTACAGAATGTACCAACAAATACAATCCATCTAACAGGTGAGTAAAGAGCCAGGGGAGGGTATATGCCAACCTCTATAAGGGAAATTACATAGGGATGTAGGTTGCCTATGGTCCAAAACATGTATCAGATTGACTTAGCCGCATTGAAGGCATAATACATTGGCAACATTGTCGACTACAGAAAGATAATCTTCACATCTTGGAGGGATCCCTCTAACAAGGCTAAGGCCATGGCTAAGATGCCACAACACCACTACAAATATGACTTTTGTCCAAAGGTGCAATATATGATGGTCTTGTTAAGCAAGATGGTGAGTAAAGCAGATGCTGGAATATTTGAACCATGGATGTTTGGGTTGATCCGGTTAGTCAAAGACAAGAAAATCATGTGCAACTAGGTTAAACTTATCAGCAATTCTCTGCATGAGGCAATGGTGGAATGGTAGAATAGGAAAATAATGTTTTATATGACCTCTTATATAGGGTATGCATGTTCTTTCAAAGCACAACCTACCGGGCTCAATACTTTTGGGAGGTTAGGACCTCAGCCTACGGATCATATAGTGTGCAAACATTACCAACAACTAGAGAGAAATATGTCCACTCAGTATTATAAGGTTGTTAATGATTATTTCATCATGCACTTGGTAAGGTTGATGGAGGATGACATGGCGAAGAGGATTTCAAAAGAAGCCCACGAGCTCATTTCATGGTGTTTCTTGGGACTGTTATTACACGTCCTTGCTGTCGTACATCCCTGAACTTGGCCATACAACTTATAGCAGGAGAATAGAGGGTTCTTGATGGGTTTTGTGCATAACCTTGGATATTGGGATCATCATAATAGCTACAGATAAAAATTCAAGATTACTACGATAGATTGGAGGCATTTGAGAGGTTATCTTTGCTGATATCATTAGTACTAGGTCGTACAATAGCTACCATGGTCATGGGTTTTCTTGAGGATGGACGCTTACCTCTTGGGCTCAATTACTGATGTAATATGGTCACCTAGTGTCTTGCAATATAATGATATTCATTACTTATTGAAGAACAATTGTTGTTTGGCATTTGGAATGATTTTCTAAGTGTTCATAGTGCTAGTCCATATCTAGGGGATGTACAAAGTTGAAGAAATGCAAATGGTATGTCACTGTAATTCATTTTGGGAAATAATATGATCTGGGTCTTTTTTATGTTGGTCATAACTATCATAGTTTTTTTGGGTTATCATTACATGTTATATATTTCATTGTATCTGGTAAAACAATTACATGCAAACCAAAACCCCTTCTGTAACTTTTGTCTAGTTCTAAAAGATCACAAAAAATAATACAAATAACATAATATAAATATAAAAAATAAGGGCAGCTCATTACAGTGGTATCAGACCCAAGTTTTCCTTCCATCCAGTGGGTTAATGAATTTCTATGAGTATCAATGACCAAGAAAGAAGATATCAAGAAAGATGGAGAAAAAGGGAAGAAGAAATTTGGGAACATTGGCCTTCTAATATAGAGGAACAACAATCAGCGCACTCAGGAAATATGGGTGATAGAGGTAATAGAGACCCTGAACCAAACCATACAACACTTCTTTTGGATGCCTCTATTAGAAGTCAAGAACAAACAAATCAGTGCATGACTCAGTTGGCTAATGCAATTACTTTAATGGTAGTCAACAACAGGGGTAATGAGGACCAGATGAATGGCCAAAATCAATATAGGGTAGAAGATCCATATCGAAGGGTAGCAGTAGCGAGATCTCTTATGCCAAATTTCCCACCCAGAGTTGAACCACCAGCAGAGGATGTACTCACACTAGTTGAGATGCAAGATCAATTTCGACGGGATTGGGTAGATGCAGGACTTGATTTTCAGTGTGACATATCTTTACGTGACTATATGGATATTAGGATGAGGCATACGCCCAATAGATCCAACGTAGAGCTTGTCTTGGAGCATGAGGAATATGTTACATAGCTTCAAGATGATTCTATACTTATGCACATAGCTACTAAGAATGAAGATGTGTGCAATGAAAGTAACAAAACAACATACTTGAATACACATTTAGAGCTATCCAATGAAGATGATAACACTAATGCAAATGTTGGGATAGTTGAGAGCATTAATATACCTTCAGATGATGGGCATATTGAGAACAAATATGATGAAGCCTTCAAATAAGATAATAATTATGATTCTACATTTACTTTCAATGATGGTGATATAGGTGATGTTCATGATTTTGAGAACAAATCTGATTTCACATTACATGTAGCTAATCCTAAGCAGAGACATAGTGGTCTTCTTGATTTAGATTCACAATTCACTATTGAGGATGAAAAGGAAGAGTGATTTGGGACAGCCTTGGAGTCATTGCTGACAGGTATGAAGGTTCTAATTTTAGTTTTCATCATAGCAGCAATTTATTTTCTTTGCATGAACATGGTTGGAAAAATCAATTTGTGGTGATTGATGATAATCCATTGTTTAAGATGGGTGTTGATATGGTGTATGACAATCCACCTTTTGAGTTGAATGATGGGACTACCCATGATTGTAGCATTGAACTGGGTGAAAATAGAAAGGTATGGGATCTAGGAGAAGATTCAGAACTTGAGTTGAAGTGTAGTTTTCATCTTGATTTTGATTTAGGTTCACATTATGAGGTGATTGGTTACACTCCTAGGAAAACAATGGTTATGAAATGTGTGAAGGAGACAAAAGAAGATTGCATAGGGAATGTTGTGACACTAGGAGAAGAAGTAATTTGATGGGATGAATTGATTATAATTAGCATAAACAATTATCTAAAGGAGATTGCTATTGATTCGAATAAAGAATTGTGAATAGTCAAAGTGAAGTCAAAATATTTTAAAAGATTCTAAAAGGGTATCTTTGCGCTTGAGGAATATTGTTTAAAAATATTTTGAAGTGACAGCTGGTGTATGAATTTTAATTTGAGATATTGGTGGTCTTTGTGACCATAGCAGGGAATTTGCAGTCTATTTAAGGGGCTTTGATAGTATATGTGGACACACATGACTGATATAAAAAAAAGTACTAGAGAATTTGCATTAGAAGTGATTTGTGAAAATACTTTGAGCATAGAGAGTTGAGTTAGCATTTTTCTTGTGTCTACAGTGGAGAGAATGTGGAATGTCCTATTTTATCTTTGTATCTGGAAAATGTCTGTCAGTTTGATTTAGTTTTCTGGTGCTTTCAAAGACCTTGAAGTCAAAATACATTGTAAATTTGAAATGGCTTTCATATATGTTAATGAATAAAAACATATAATCATTGTGTCTATTTTAGAGTATAATTAGATTCAGGTGTTCTTTGATGTATTTCCTTTGATGATTGTAGATCTATATGTTAATTTGTGATATTGCTCTAAAAATACATACATGAATTTAACTCCTTTGAAGTGTTACAGCTAGTCAGATTTGTGTGCATGAGTAGTAGAGAAATAATTCCTATAGAATCAAGTTTCTAAACCCTTTCTTTTAACTTTTTTTCATCAAATCTTTAAATAATTAGCATGCATGTAGTTATCTGAAGGAGATTGTTATAGATTTGAATAAAGCATTGTGAATTGCAAAGATCTTTAAATAGTTTTCATATAAATTTAGAGTACAAAGTATGTTTTTTGTTGAAATTCTTGCAAAGATTTGTAGAGAAATGGTAAATACATGCAAAGGATCACTAGTTATAGTGTAATTTGTAGTTATTTGCAAAGAATGAGTGAAAATAGCAAGTAATGAACATTTAAATCACGTAAGCCCCTTGAACAAACAACTTCACATTGAACATTGAGTAAGTCCAACACAACCATGACCTGGTTACCATAGACTTGGAATTGAGAACTATTTTCTAAATATTCTTCATATTCTTCAAGATAAGACAAGTTCTTTGTGAATTTATCTTATGTTGCATGTCTATAAAAACTACATCAATAGGATGGTTGAACACAACGACTAACTAGCCTTCCTAAGATATGACACTTGTGAGCTCAAGTGACAAGTGCTCATGCAAGTGGCAAGTAAACTTGCAAGAGGTGTCTCAAAGGATGAGGACATGTCTCCACCATATGATTTTAGACAAAACTCTAAAAATCCTAAGTAAACTTAAACTAAGTGTAAATAGGTTAATCGTAGAAAAGGTAATATCCTAACTAGATGCATGATGACCTTATTTACACTAACAGTATAAAGAGTTTCAACAACATGGGCACATGAGAAACTAATTGGCAAGCAACTTCAAGTCAACTTTCCATGATCAATAATCCTCCTTGTCCATGCGTTGGCACATCCAACTATGTCAATTCTCCTTATCAACAAATACAACTCATTCTTGGCATTAGCAAATAGATATAGGAAAATGTAATGAAAGATTTCATTTCCCTTGTCCACATGGCATGAGTCAATCCACTAGAACAATTTTGCTAAATAAAATAATATCGCCTGGTAATACTTAGCCAAAACTAAATAAAATACTTGTTGAGCCAACATTATGATTCTCAATGCTTTAAAAATAAGCTCAAACTAAAAATCATTCCCTTACCAATCATTTTAGCCTATGGGAATGGTGAATAGGCTAAACATCATCTCCATATGAGATCACTCTGGAAATGGGGACATGACAGTCCTCCCTTCCCAGGATTGCTTGTCCTCAAGCAATCAAAAGTGCCAACCAATGCTAGGATCCCAAATCCATCTAGGCTCTAATGGTAAGCAAGAAGAAGATAGGCAAAATGTATTCGATGATGAAAGAAGATACAAAGTACCTGTAAATACTATGTGAAACTAACACAGTAGTTGGCAGTTAAAACATAACTATAGAAACTAATGTAACCAGCCAACGGTTACGTAGACAATGTAATAATAGTATTATGCTAACATTCCCCCCATATTACATTGTTTTTACAAATGTACCCCCTAAACAGTTCAAATTTGATCTTACCAAGAGACTTGGTGAACATATCTGCTATCTGAGAGTCTGTAGGGTAGTACTGGAGCTGGATGTGGTGGTTTAAAACTTGGTCCTGAATGTAATGACACTTGACCTCAATATGCTTGGTACGCTCATGGAAAACTAGATTCTTCACCAGTTTTAACACATCCTGATTGTCGCAATAGAGAACTGGTGACTTCTCTTCAAGAATGTCCATATCTGCTAGAATGCAACGCAACCAAATCGCTTTGCACCTAGCTCCTCATGCGGTGCAATATTCAGCCTTAATGGATGAAAGAGCAACAACAGTTTGCTTCTTACTAACCCATGAAATAGGCCTAGATCTGAGATGAAAAACATAACCTAAGGTTGATTTATTGTCATCTACTAATCCTGTATAATCTGAGTCTATGTATCCCTATAAGAAGAACTAGTTGTTCTTCTTATATTCCAGACCATAATCAACTATGCCTCAGATATATCTCAACACATGTTTTGCTACAACCCAATGACACTTCTTTGGATCCTGCATGAATCTAGAGAGATAGCTAACAACAAAACATAAGTCTAGTCTGGTGTAGGTCAAGTAGATGAGGTTCCCAACCAGCTACTTGTAGAGAGTGGCATCTACTTGAGGTGAACCCTGGAAGCAGGATAGTTGCAAACCCTTCTCCATTGGAGTGGAAATAGGCTTATAGTTGACTATTCTATACTTTTCTAGGAGAGTTTTGGTATATTTCATTTGGGAGATGAATACATGGTTCTTTTTTTGCCATATCTCCAAGCCAAGACAATAATGAAGTAGCCCCAAATCTGTCATGTCGAAGGAGTTCTTGAGATCATTCTTTACATCATCAATGAGACTGTCTAAGCTGCCAGTGAGAATAAGATCATCCACATACAAAACCAGAATGACAATCTTTGTACCTACCTTCTTAATATACAAATTAGGATCTAAGGGGCTATAGGTGAATTCATGTTGCAATAGGTGACCATCAATCTTAATGTACCATGCCCTAGGAGCTTGCTTAAGGCCATAAAGTGATTTGATGAGACAACATACCCTGTGTGGATGATGTTTGTCAACAAACCCTTCTGGCTGGGTCATGTACACTTCTTCTTTGAGATCACCATTTAAGAAAGCACTCTTGACATCCATCTATTGAAGCTTCCATCCCTTCTATGCTACCAATGCATAGACCATTCTGATAGTTTTGATCTTCGTAGTGGGTGCAAAGGTCTCTTCATAATTAATGCCCTCCTATTGAGTATATCCCTTTGCTACAAGTCATGCTTTGTACTTATCGATAGATCCATCTGCCTTGTACTTTATTTTGAAGATCCATTTGCAACCAATGGATTTCTTCCATTCAAGCAGATCGACAAGTTCCCATGTATGACTTTGCATCAGAGAATTATACTCTGTATCCATAGCCTTCTTCCACTGAGGTTGTCTTAATGCCTCTCGAACTGTGTCAGGTTCAGTGTTGTCAACAACAGTACTCATGAGCATATGATTCACTTCATTTCTTGTCTGGCTCCTAGTTTTTATTCCTGACGAAGTGTCTAAAAGAGTGTGTAAGTTAGAGTCCCTGATTATACTTTGGACCCACTCTGGAGGTTAACTATGCTGCTGCTGGTGTGTAATGTTTTCTAGAGGGCCCAAATCAACATACAACTCTCCTTGTAGTTCACTTTCTCTATGAGAGTCTTCCACATGCTCATCATCTGATTGTGAGAGCAATTTATGAGAAGTAGGAGGCTGTTGCTCTTCTTTTTATGATAAGGAATCAAATGATGATTTATCACACACCACATCTCAACTCTCATGTATCTTCTTTGTCTCAGGATCTATGAGACAATGTGCTTTTGATGCAATACTGTATCCCAACAATATACACTGGAGCATCTTAGGATCAATCTTCTTTCTCTTATTGCCAGGGACATGCATGTATGCTATGCAACCAAACACCCTTAGATGAGAAATTGAAGGCTTTTGTCCAATCCATACCTCTTCAGGTGTCTTGTGTTGCAGGATCTTTTTTGGTGCCCTGTTGATGAGGTATTCAGTTGTCCACACTGCTTCTACCCAAAATCTTTCCTCTAACTTAGCTATGGAGAGCATGCATTGAGCCATCTCCATGATAGTCTAATTGCGACATTCTGTAACTCCATTCTGTTGGGGTGTATATGGAGCAGTTAGGTGCTGCTTGATGCCATGATGCTTCAAGTATGCCACAAACTCCTTGGAAGTGAATTCCCCCCTTGATCTGAGCAGAGGACAAGAAGAGACTGGCCTATTTCTTTGACAACTTGCTTGTGAAAGTCCTGAAAGTTGGCAAAGGCTTCATCCTTCTTCTTGATAAAAGTACACCCAGGTCTTTTGTGAGAAGTCATCCACGAACAATTGGAAGTACTTATGTCCTGAAAATGAAGTAGGCATGGGTCCACACAGATCGGTATGTACCAACTCAAGGTGTTGTTTACCTGCAAGGCATCCAGAACATATAGGCAATGAATTTGAAATTGGGGGAAGTCCTCTTACCATTTGTTTAGAGCTAAGATGATGCAAGGAGTTGACTGAAAGGTGCCCATAGTGATAGTGCTAGAGTCTAGTAGATTCTATTATTGAAGCTGATAGAGCTACTATAGGGGAGGAGACAACATCTAATGGAAACAGTCTATCCTTCATAAATGCTCTAGCAAGTATCATACCTTCTCTTGAGATTAGATAGGTCTTGACCCTGTCCTTCACCTGGAACTTGACTTTGAGTTTGTGGTTCAGAAGCTGAATGACAAATAGCAGCTTTGTTGTCAAACCAAGAACAATGGCTTGTCCCAAGAGGAATGATGGCCTTGCCTATTCCCTCTACAACATACTCCTTGTTGTCAGCAATTTGAACTCTATCTCTAGTAGGTTGTTCTGTCAATACATTGAACAGCTCACGATTGCCTATCATATGCTTGCTGGCACCTGAGTCTATCAACCAAGCATCCTTCTTGGGCTACAAGGTTTGGGAGACTAGGACTAGATTGTGATGAGTATCGCAGTTGGTTGTTTCTTCTTCATCTTCTTTTGATACATCATCCTATGGGCTGCTACATTGCCTTTGTGCTTTCTACGATGATGACAGTGTTTGGATGGCTAAGTATCACTACAACCAGAAAAGCCTTCTTTACTTGAATTGACTTGTGATAAGGCATTGTACCAATAGTTGATAGTGTCCTGATTGTTTTTGTTGCATATATGACACCATCGATTTGCCTTTAGAGGCTTCGATTGTTGATGTTCTTGTTGTTTCTATGGCTACTTTCCATGAGACTTCTGACCTTTTGATTGTCTAGAAATCAGGGCCTTGTTCTCAAGTTCACCTTGAATTGATTTGATGGATTCTTCCTACTACAACAGATTCACCAATTCATCAAATGATACCTCTTTCTTTGTGATGTTCAGCGTGGTGACAAAGATTTTAAATTGAGATGGTAGAACTCTTAGCGTAATTGGGACAAGTAGTTTGTCCTCCACCTTTTCTCCAATTGCAACAAGCTCAACTCGTAGTTCAAATACCCACCATAAGAATTCCTCAACTTTCTCGCCAGCTTGAGTATATAGATTATGTAGCTTGGATTGCAGATGGAGGATCTTTGTCTGATTCTTCACTTGGTAGATTGTGGAGAGAGAGTCTCATGCCACTTCTGATGTTTCTGCATCCTGAATGTGAGGTTGGACTTCATTAGTGATGCTGTGTGTTATCAACATCAATGCTTTGGTATTAGCCTTGTCAAACTTCTACCTTTCATCTAGGTCTTTCAATCTGGTCACATCACCAATGACGATTCCCCATAGCTCCTAAAAAATGAGAATTGTTGCATTTTTGTCTTCCATGTGGCATAATTCAGCCCTTTCAAAAGCCAAGCATCGGAGAGAAATAATTTTAGGGCTAACATTGTTCACCACAAAAAACACTAGTCCAGACAACAATTTTATTATTATTTTATTTATCAATACATTCACTTTCAAGAAGAAATTGTAGCACAGAGATGAGCACGATAGGCTTATGCTGTAAGACGGGGACGCTTGTGAGTACATTCTACCTCATCTTCGTCATTAGCATCATAACCCTCATCAAGTTTTACTCTAATCTTCCTTTCTTGACATTGTACATCAAACAGAAAGTAATCTAACAATCCTTGCCTAAACAATTCATCGAATTGAAAATTACCAGTGTTTTGTAGGGCATCTAGAAGGGCAAAATAGAATCTTTAGCTTTCAAAAACAACATGAACGCCTTGAGGTGGCTCATTTGCATAGTTACTAGCCACACTGCTAGCATCAGGTGCGATAGACATCCACTTTTTTTTATTGCAGGGTTTTGCAGACTATGTCTTCCTCTTTCAAGTGCCTTGTCATAGTCTACACTTCACCAAACAACACCAAAGTTCATTGTGTCTCCCTCTACATGCCTCAACTCAATCTTCAAGTGCCTTATGTCTTCCTCTAGCCACGTATAGGTCTCATTTCAGCAAAGAGACAAACTCGATGGAACTTACGACTCACATAGAGCTAAACTTCAAACTTCATGTGTCGATCTTCAAGCTTCACTACTGCAGTTTCATTACCAATGCGTATCTTCTACTTGTCATGGTTAGCATTGCTCATTGCTACTCACAGGATACTATGTTTCATATCGACAACGCCCAGCAATCTGAGAAATGCTCTAATAACATTTAATGGTAAGCAAGAAGAAGCTAGGCAAAATGTATTTGATGATGAAAGCAGATACAAAGCACCTATAAATACTATGTGAAACTAACACAGCAATTGGTAGTTAAAACATAACTACAGAAACTAACGTAACCAACCAATGGTTACGTAGACAATGTAATAATAGTATTATGCTAACAGGCTCTCCATAGATACTCACACAAAGAACCTCAAAGCTTCTAATGAAGAAGATCCTGGGACCGCTTCCATTGTCACACATTTATGGTCAACCTTGATACCTCACTGTCATAAATCAGAGGAGCATCATGCATACTGAAAACATCATCCAAAAAGATGTAGGAAGTGCCATTCATCATGCAAGAAGAAAGGAAATCATTATTAGACCAATCCATATGTTGTGCCAAATCATGAGCCTCTATCCATGTGTCCATGACATTATTTGCTACCTCCATAACATCTTCACATTTCTCTTAAAGGCCTTGAATAGGAGATGTAACCACACTCACTTCCTCATGAATAGGGGCTGCTATCTCATGAGAAAGATAGGATAAATTGCCACTGTTCTCAAACAAATCAAGAATAATCTCATTCCATTCTATAGTGTTGTTATCCCTATCAAACCTCAAATCCTCTCTATCTAAGGTTGATCCAATATGTGTCTCTCTATATGCATCACCTATGTCTTTATGAGACAGTTCATTACTCATATTTATCATAGATTTGAATGTTATGTCATGATTATGAAAGGAAATATGACTATTGTTCCAAAAATTAGAATTGCTTGCATACCTTTGTGATGTGTCTTCACAATTTACCATCTCAAAATCAACCACCTTCATACCTTCTTCATGATGTGAGGCTAAGTCAAGAACATTGGAATTGTTCATCTCACTTGTAGAAGCATTAACATCAATCAAGGAATCAATACCATCATTTACATTCATGTCTTCATAAGGATTACTCATGTCAATGCCATACTCATGTTCTTTTGTTGAAGCCTCAAGTGATTCTATCTCTTTGTCCTCATGCTTCTCAAATTCCTCATGTAGCCTTTTGACAACTTCACTTGTAGATGCATCAAATGAGTTTCTTTTATTCTTCTTTTCTTTTGCTTGTTGCACAAATGGTCACATGATGGTTGGTATTAAACTTATTGACATTTGTTGTTGGGATTGCATTTAAAACTCTATGAAATCATTCATGCCCTTCATAATCTCTTGTATAACTCTATCATTAACCTTCTTGGATGAACTTGAACTTGTACATGTTGATCTTGTCAAATCTCTCAAATACTTAGGCTTCCTTGAATCTTTGAATACTGTTGTGAACTATGAGTCTAGCTCTTTGAAATATTCTTATTTGATACCCTTTCCTTTGGTGGTGAAGGAGGAAGGTACGTAGTAATCTTCCATCTTTGATTCTAGAGATGAATGTAACCTACCATATGAAAAACAAACTCTAATTTTTCCCCTTTAGTTTGGCAATATCATGGCTCTGATAGCATTGTAATATCCCTAATGGATATTGCTCTGAAGTTTTGAATGCTCTGACACCACTGTAATATCCCTAATGGATATTGCTCTAAAATTTTGAATGCTCTGATACCACTGTAAAGTACCCTACTTAGAATGACTAAAATTTTTGCCTTTAAATTCACTCAATATTGAAATATCAAAATGCCAAATCACATCAACTATCATGTAAACACTTGCAAACCCAAACACCATGCATTATTATTGACTTCCATACAAATGAGAACAAATAGTTATTTGTTGTTCTAAATTTCACTCAATGTCTAATTTATATTAGGCTTATTTACATCATGAAAATTGACATCAAATGCATTCAATCAACTAGTATACAAATGCCAAATAAATGTAGAATGATTTGATAGACCATATATAACTATTACAACCTTATAGGATGACAAACAAATATCTGATATGACTATAATTAGCGGCTACAAGTGCTGATAACTCTGTTATAACCCACCAAGTGAAAAGATTACAAAAACCAACAAAATATCTCCTTCACATGCAAAAGATGGGCTCATAAATGAAGTGATTGGCTTGTAGTTCCACATAATGATGTCATCTTGTCTTAAAACTCCCAATATCTTCATGGAATCAAACCATAAAACCCTGTAGATGAATTTTCAGCTACCTGTCATAAAATCAGACCATACAAAAGATACCAAAAAATCACATAAATCACTCTTAGAATCAAACAAGCTACCTTGGTTAATCTCCTCAATGACCAAGGCTTTCAAATGATATGCAAATTCACTCCAAACATTAAAAATTCAACCTGTAATTCAAGCATAAATGATGAAATCTGAATGAAATCATCTCACAAAAGGATATGGTCCCATCACCATATCAAACAAGGGGTGATCACCTTGTCAATTGACTGAAAAATATAATTTCCAGCAATAAAACACAAAATAGAAAAGCTTACCAATTGATTAATAGTTGTGAAATGAAGTTGGAAGGCTCTATTTATGCTCCTCATGGTTGGATGTCCCAATTCCTTAGCAAATTTGTAATCAATTTGAAATCCACCAATAGAAAACCTCCCTTTTGAACTATTTTAAATGCATTCCTCCAATGAAACAAACATTTAAAATCAATCTTGATTTTATTAAATGTGTTTCATCTTCATCTTGGGCGGTGGCTGGATGTGGTATTGTTTTAGCATTTAAAATCATTATTTTGCATTTAAAAAACCTTCTCCTTCATAGTTGGGCACTCATACACCTCATCATCAATGTATTTCATTTAATAAACTTCCTTGCTAGCTTGGCAAATGCTAACAAACACCTCATTCGCATTTAAAATCCTTCAAATAATATTTTAAATGCTTTCTTCTTGGACATCGGCCATATAGGGATCATGTTTATCATTTAAAATCAACAATTTGCATTTAAAATACTCCTTTACCTTGTGCGCCAATTTCCATGAGCAAAATACAAATTTTATTTCAATTTTTATCCTCATCTGTGGGTGCCAATCCTCCTATTGGTCGTTGGCTCTTTTAGCAATGCAAATATCATACACATGATCCAATGAAGCATTTGAAATTACTCTTCCATATGAGTGAATGACTCAAAATCCCATGTAATCCCTCTAGGCATTGGCACAATGCTCAATATCACTTAGGTGTTGGCACCTATATCCATGCAATCCTCCTTGTCCATGTGTTGGCACATCCAACAATGTCCATTCTCCTTATCAACAAATACAACTCATCTTTGGCATTAGCAAATAGATATATAGGAAAATGTAATTAAAGATTTCATTTCCCTTGTCCACAGGGCATGAGTCGATCCACTAGAACAATTTTAACATTTGGCTAAATAAAATAATATCTCCTCGTAATACTTAGCCAAGACCAAATAAAATACTAGTTGAGCCAACATTACAATTCTCCATGCTTTAAAAATAAGTTCAAACTAAAAATCATTCCCTTACCAATCATTTTAGCCTATGGGAATGATGAATAGGCTAAACATCATCTCCATATGTGATCACTCTGGAAATGGGGACATGACAAAATTACAAAAGAATTTGTGACACAACCAACTAAAGAGGATAGGGCCAACTAAAGAAAAAAATAAATGTTATTAATAGTGGAAAAAATAGCAGTTAGGGACAATTGTAAAAATGTGAGTGGCAAAAGAAGATTGCTAGATTAGTGATGGGAACAACATAGATATCTACAAAAATTCAATAAAACCTTGTATTTTGTGATTCATAGAAACAATGTAAAATGTTAAACCAAGTACTAAGTTTTCTTTTGCATTTTAAAATCTAGAACACTAATTTTTTCTTTAAAATCCTTAGTCTTTAGCAAGACCTAAAACTATGTGACAAAATCTATAGATAGTCTGTTAAACCTATGTCAAAACCCTCATCATGGGAAACATTTAAAATCTCATTCTTCATACAAAGTACAAAAGCTAATGAGTCAAAATTTTAATGTTTAAAGTCACAAGATACACAATCTTGTTAAGTATTTAGACTATGACAAAAAAATGTTTAAAATAAAAATGAGAAAGGTTAGAAAGTTTAATGATTTTGATAAACCACACAAGGAAGCCCTTTTGTTGTTAAAATTGTTTTGTTTTTATGAGTTAAACCCTGATGTTTAGAATGTCATTTCCATTGGAGACCTAAATGGGAAAGCTTGGAAACTAAATATCAAACCTCAAAAAAAATAAAAATTGTATTTGATATATATGTTGTTTTCCATGAAATTGAGTAAGGATGGGTCCTTATTTGAACACCTCTTAGGATGAAAGACCTAGAAGAGTAGTTCTCTGCTATCAACAAAGAGGTGGATGAAGATGATATGGTCACTCTTGTCATCAATATTTGTGGAGTCCCTATATTCTTGTAAGAGTCAAAATCTCACAAAACAATTTGAATCTAGACTTCCTACACTGTACAAGCGAAAGCTAAAGAAAACTTTAACTTTTGAATCACAATCTAAGAACAAAATCAAATATTACAATTATAAGAAAGGTGTGCATGTCAAGAAAGAGTGTTGAAAATGACAATATGACTATCCCATAAAAAGCCACCCACTTAGGCTAATGTGGCAACAATTGAGGTGGAGCAAGACCTCAACAAAGAGTATGCATTCATGACGCTTTCTCAAGACAATGATGATGGAAACAGTTGGTTTTTTATCATGTCATGTCACATCATTTCACATTCAAATATTTGCTTGGTAAATTTGTTTGAAGGAGCAATTAGCAAGATGAGCAAGAGGTAGGCAATTGTTGCATTCTCAACTATAGAAGCTAAGTATATGATGGTTACTCATGCATGCAAGGAAGTTGTATGGTTATAAAGTAGATCTTGAGTTCTTAAAAAAATTCTAACAATAGATTCGAACAGCTAAAGTGCAATTTGTTTGGTACATAACCTTACTTTTCATACTCAAACAAAGCATATTGATGTTTCATGTCATTCTATTAGTTATGGTTGAAGGAAAAAATCCATTATTCAACAAGGATGCTAACTCATTGACAAAATCTATTAGTATTGAGAAGTTTTTTGGTGTAGAAATCAATGGGCATAGCTTCCCTTAGCATCTTTATGCATGGCTCCTATTCAAAGTATTCAACCAATGAGAGATTTGCTAGGTATTTGTTGTATTCATTGCATGCTTTATAGAGATTTTGGAGTCCTTATAGGTCTTTTTTTGGCTTCTAATTTTATACATTGTAGTACCACTTAGTAGTTTCTTGTATTGATATGGCTTTACATACTCACACATAAATTAGGATTAAGCACACATGCAAAATATCTTATCGAATTTTCAATAGTTGAATTAATATGATAAGTGAGCTATTTTTGTTGGGTTTTCCCCCAAAAGGGTTTCCCAGATAAAATTATATTATTGTATAGTGAGTTTGTCATTATTTATTTTTGTTGCATTTAAGATTATGTTAGCATTGCTTCTCTTGCATAGGTTAATTGGTATTTTTCAGAAAAGAAAAAAAAATGAAGCAATAACAAAACATCTTCCATCCAATTTGTTCTAAAATGCTTCTTATTCTTAAATTTTTATGAAGAAATGAATCACTAGAAAAAAAAGGAAGATCGAATAATTTTATAGTTATTTCTATAGGTTGAAAGGGAATACCACAATTTTTCTTGTACATTAGATAGTTGAAGTTTAATATGCCTCAACTCATTGTGCAACTCCTAAAAAGTAAAAACACAATAGGTTATTTAAAAAAACAAATCATCCATTTCTAATTAAACCATATGATCTTGTAAAAAATAATAACATTTAAGTTTCAAAAAAAAAAGGGTGCAGATTTCTTACCATATTTATCTACTTCACTATTTTAGTTGTGAGAAAAAAAAATCTAAGAAAAAAGTGTAGATGTAATCACAAAACCAAGAAAAGATTCTCCCCATAAACAAATGTTCTTCAACACATCCTAAAAAAATAATTGTACTTACGAAGAAAGATTAAAACAAATAACTCATAATTTAGACATTAATGGCTAAAATGTAAAGTTAAGATACACGTTACGAAGTGATTCCCCTAAGCCTTGAACATATACACACAAGGAAGTGGAATGAAATGGTGGTGACAATGCCATACAAGCCCACATAACCCGCTAGGCATACACAATGTATAAACACATATACATATGGTTTCCCCTCACACTTGGAAGGAGCTTCGTTATCTAGGCAGAGTAATCTGCAAAATCAATAAGGCAGAAGTGTGTCTTATGTAGCGGGAGTTAAAGGAATGCCTTTAGGGTCAGATACTCCTTGTGTAGTTGCACCTCTTGGCTAGGATCATCTGGGAGGTATTGGGAGGACAAAAGTAGCAGAAAAGATGCCCATATTGGAGTTGGAAGAAGACAGAGATAACTACATGGAGATGGTGTTGATATGTCAATTTAGTGACATCTGGCCCAACCTTTTGGAACTAAATGAATGGGTAAAATCTACCTGGCTACCTATTCCTGATGCTCCTCTTGTGATATACCCTCATGAAATTGGGTCTTTTTGTAGTAGCTTTTTATTTTGTAGAAGACCAAGGGAAGATTTTAGGCAAAGGGCTGTGGACCTAGAATATGGTGTCCAATAATAGAGTAACTTCCATATAGCCCCAATATGGGTGAGACCATCACTTCTGGCAGTCTTTGACTTTGAGAAGCATTGGCAACTCTTTGGGGAAATGTATTTTTGTTTCCCTGAAATTCATAGGTATGAATTAACTTCCACTGCTTATATTTAACCACTGCTGATATTTTAGTTCAGCTCGACTTTTCTCTTGGTTTCTCAGTTAATATTGGTTTAAAAGTAGGAAATGAGGTGTGGAAATAGCCATTGAATTATGAGAATGTTTTTGATATTGGTAAGCACTTGTAACTGTAGCTATGAACCAGGAAAAAAAGGGGTTTTGAAAGGGCCCCACCCTTATACAACAACAGGCCACAATATAACAAACAGGCCAAACAACCTAGAACTATGAATTATGAGAATGTTGATTTTCATTGTTGGAAATGTTTTAATGGAGAGTATTTAGTTGAAGAGTGTAATTTTTTTTAAAAAGCTCAAGAAAGTTCTCCTAGTGGAAGAATACAGAACCATGTGATCATTTAATGGGATGTTCTGTTTCTGAGCCATTTAACCCTCAAGAGTGTTGCAAATGTTGTCATTGATGTCAAGAAAGGATTAGTTGTCTAAGTTTATTATCATTGATATGCATGTATGAATGAGATTGTTGGAAAGTGTTGTCATTGATGTCAAAGGAAAGCATTGATGTCAAGATTGTTGTCATTGATGTCAAAGGCATATGGGGATTATGGTGAATCTACTAGACTTGGACGAGGCTCTCAGTTAAGTTATGGAAGTAGACAAATGCTCTAATTGACTAACCATTCATTGAGAAAAGATATAGTGAAGAAGAAAAAAGTTGTTATGTCAGAGTTTAATACATTTAAAGGAGATGTCTTTGCCGCAGTTTGATCTGCTTTAATCTCCACAAGATTTAAGATTACAAGAGTTGGAAGCAACGTCCAACAATGTTAGTGAGATCATTACTGAAGTCGACCCTTGAATTTAATATGAGTGCAGATCATAAAGGCATTCGGCCAAATGCATGAAGTGACCTTCTACGCGACGGGATTGTGATCATGTTTGTAGGAGGAATACAGACATCATAAAGGTACATAAATGATGATGCATTTTAATGGCACGTGGATAGTGTGCACTTACTTGCGACGGGATTGTGATCATGTTTGTAGGAGGAAAACAGACATCATAAAGGTACATAAATGATGATGCATTTTAATGGCACGTGGATAGTGTACACTTACCTGCATATAGGGAACCAGAGACTAATTTGGACTGCGACCTTATAAAGAAGCTTCCTTGTTAGATCCGGATATATAGAGGATAATCTTAAAAGGAGTACCTTGCAGATATATGAGTAGCAAATGAAGTAAATTTAGCAATGTGAAATCATATGGATTTGAGCAGATAAGCAGTGTAGAAATAAATATATATTAGTTTAGAAAATGGAGCGGATATAAAATGCATGTAGATTTGAAGAAGGGCAAGTGTGGAAATAAATGTTATATCATTTAAACACAAGAATATTTTAGGAGAGCAAGATAGATATTTTGTCATACAAAGACAAAATTGTGAAGAGGAGTACGTACAGATTTAAAGAAGAAAAGTATATGAAATTAAGTGCATTAAAATTGTGAAGAGTATATCATTTAAAAGAAGAATTTGTGAAGCAAATCAGATATCCATCATTCATTGAAGAAGAAACATCCTGAAGGTGGAACCTTGTTGTGGAAGTTGGTGCTTCCTAAAAGAGAGATTGGTGTCTCTCATTAAGTTGGTGCTTAGTAGTGGGGATTGGTGCCTCCAGTAGGTTGGTGCCTACAAATTGTGAGGATTGGTGTTTCTAGTGGGTTGGTGCTCACAGAGTCTACAGTGGGGATTGGTGTCTCCAATGGGTTGGTGCCTATAAAGTCTACAAGTGAGGATTGGTATCTCCAGTGGGTTGGTGTCTAAAAAGTGTAGAAGCAGGGATTAGTGTCTCCAGTGGGTTGGTGCTACAAATTGTACAGGAGGGGATTGGTGTCTCCTGTAGCTTAGTGCCTACAAAGACTGAAAGAGAAATTTATATATAAGCAACATTTTGCTGTGGTTTTCTCTCATAAGGGTTTCAATGTAATTCTTGTGTTGTCCTTGTATTGCATAAATGGTAGATCTTGTGTGATTGATATTGTTATGGTTGTTAAGTTGTGAAAATTAAAAAGATTGTATTATACTAATTCACTCCCTCTCTGTAGAATCATGTGCTCATCAAAGAGAAGCAAGCCAAAAATAATGGCAAAGAGATGGTGGATAGTATGGAGCTAGTAGGGGACGATGGTTAGTTCAGTGAGCCAGATGTACAGCCTATGGTGCAGTCAAAGGATAGAATTCTGCTAGTTCCCTGGAATCAAAGGTTAATTTTAAAACTGGTTGCTTTGAACTTGGAAAGGTAGATCTTCTCAAATTGTTAATGATTTCTTCAGTGAATCAAGCAGAATGCTTGGAGTAGTAGTAGCTGGCAAAGGTGGATCCCTTCTCTTCCAAGAACGATTTTCCTTTGGAATCTAGAGGAGAAAGTGAAGAAGAAATAGATCATTCTATGGAATGCTGCAATATGGTGGATGGACAACAATTATAAATCTTAAAATGAAAAAGAAGCATATCTCTTCACTATAAATAACTTTAAGATCTCATAAGGCAGCTGATAATTGACAATTCAATATCTATTGTCAAACAATAAAGATAAATCAAAATGGTTTATACTAGTGTATCTCCATTTCACTCATGATCCAAAGATGCATTGTGATCAACATTCTTAGATTCACAAATAAAGTTGTGATAGACTATTGGAAATTAGGTGTCTAAATCACATGAGAAAGGTGACTAGAATATCTTAGTGAACAACTATGCTAAATCACATGTATCATAACTTGTTTGCAAAATGAGGACCTAATTCTTTAGGCATTAGTAACAAATAGTGTTCTATGGGGACACATCCCCTGGTCTGGTTGAAGTCTCAGACATCTCATTCATTTGGTGTATGCCAATGTTTAAAACTCTTTTTTTTTAAATGTGTAAAATTCTCTAATTGGTCTTAAAAAGAAAGATTGTCACAACAATATTTTGTATTTTTGCGTCCCCCACCCAGAAACTCGAAGAAATGCTAGTAAAAATGGACAAACACAAGCTTCTGTGTATTAGGGAAACTAATTATGAAGATTCAATATGACGCTGCAATGTTTGCTGAACAGTCTGAGTGACAATGGGGCATGCAGATTAACAATTATTGGTTAAAGAAGATTTTTTGCTACAACAAGGATTTTTCTAATGATTGGCAAAAGGGATTTGATCAGATAATTTTTTTTCTATATTAAGGAATTTTCTTAACTATTGGCAAAAGGAGTTTGATATTGGCCATTTCAAGCAATGGGGAGATATTTGAAATATGTTCATAGAAGAAATTTGAGGCATTGTATGATGATAGTAAAGTGATGAACAAGATTTATAAGTTGAAGAGTTGGAGTCTGATGGGGAGGCCTAAGGGTTTTGAAAACCTATCTTGACATAACAATTCAAGAACTAAATCATACCCAAGTCTCCCTACCAATTCAAGTGCTTAAAGACATTTTCTACCCAAAATGCCTAATCCAACCTACACAATCCATTACAGAGGTGAAAGACCTATTTGCCTATTATTTTCAGTATAGACAATGCTTTCTTGGTGTGGGGTATTCTTCTTTGTCCTCACTACTTCCAAGATTCCCAATCTCCAAGGCTTCTATCCTTCTTGAGCCCTTTATCAGCCCTCCTCTCTGGGTCTAGGGTTTTGATTGCTTGGTGCTCAACTTTCTACTTTGTTTTTCACCCCTGTCTTCTTAGACTGTAACTTGCATACCTAGCCGGGCTATAGCACAGCTCGCCTAGGACAAGTTCACATGGCCTCTCATTGACAATCCAATCACTAACACAAAAAGAAACAAAAGAAATAAGGTCTCTGCTTGATGGCCCTCCATGATTGTACAAGGAAAATGTAGGGGCATCAAGACAGAGACATCTTGTACAAACAAAAACAAAATAACATAAATTAAACTGTCTACTCTACTACAAACTGGATTATACAAGTACTCTACAGACAATAGACAAATGGATTCAAACTGTTAATGTTTCTATTATCAAAAGTTTCTCTATTACATTCAATGTATGTTCTTCAATCTTTGTCCAACATTCCAACCCATTTACAAAGCCAAGAACAGTTCTTATACCATTCATCATGTCTATTATCGGATGGTTAGGGTTTCCTGTCTATTTGGTTCTCATCGGCGAAACAGATTCTTCGTCTCACCAATCATCTTTCCCCAGTCGATGTGCTTCTGTCGATACATTCATTCGTAGCATACAATGTCAAAATATGTTTCCACTTTCTTATCGGCAAGATGATCTCTATCATTTCACCGATCGAACTATGCTTTTACTTTCCTATTGGCAAGATAATCTCTATCAACCACTCCAAACAGTCTTCCACCAATATGGAACCTCACACTGATGCCTTTTTCATCACCCAGACTTCCACTGTCGGCATAGCTTTTCCCTTATTCTCCGATAATGCATATCACCCTGAAATAATAGTTTGCGGTTTTGGTCTTCGCCTATCGGCGAGATAACATCTATCGGTCTGTCCAGAATCTCTCCCATCGATATGTCATCTCTCCCTGATGACCTTTGATTCTCTTCCATTGGCTATACCCTCTCCATCGCTAAGACTTCGGCCTCATCTTCCAATGACTCCCTTTACGCCGATGAACACTAACCCATTGGCCAGACCTCCCACCGTCGGCCTAACTTTCATATCTCCTCCCGATGTCCATTGTTACTCCGATTAGCAACACAACTCCTGTCGGTCTAACTCGCTCCTGCTCTACCAATATCTAACCTCACGCCGATGGATTTCCACTTTGAATATGCGTACATTGTTTGACATGGACATGTTATCGGTGGGGCCCGTAATGTCTTTACTCAACAGTTCAACACTAATGCTCATACATCGGTCCCATTTATTCAAGGGTCTTGTTCCTTCCCTATATTTGAAAATTTCCAAACATCACACCAAAATGCAAACATATATACATGGGCTCCAAGCCCTTGGTGCTCCTGCACCAGACTCAGTTGAGTTTGATAAGCATGGCTGGGATATTATGGAAAATGAGTGCTTTGAACAATAGGATTCCAATGGGGCAGAATCTAATGTGATCAATGAGGGTATTGTTAGTATTCTTCAAGAGCATTCTAAGAGAAGTGGTAGATATCAAGATGAGATTCAGGTACTTGTGGATAGTTTGAGTGGGGATGTTTCTGATTAGGGAGGTATTTCTTAGAACTTCTTTTCTACTCCTGAGGATCATGCCCTCGATGGAGTTTGTAACACAATCCACAATCACATTTCCAGTGTGATTTCTGAGGTGAATGGTATACTTCAGATTCTTGATCAGAGACAGAGAACAAGATTAGCCAAGTCTTTTGGTTCTATAGCAGAGGGACCTGACATTGTAGACCTTAGGAAACTTGTTGGGAGATGCTATTGTAGTTCTCTTTTACTGTCTATACTCTTTGTTAGGTGGTTGTTTGAGCCATGATGTGAACTTTGGCTTGGTTTCAGATGAGTGTTCATTAGAGCAATAGATTTTCTACACTATCTTTTCCAATATTCAAAAAAGATAGTGATAAGGAAAACAACTCTTATGAGATACATGATGGAATAATCAAATACATTTGCAATCAACAAATTCAAAAAGTAAAAAAATTGTAAGTTTTGATCGAGTTGTTTATTTGAGTACGTCTTTCAAATTTTAAACACGCTACATTGAAGCTATGGAGAAGTTGATGGCATGCAATTAGATTGGATTTTAGTATTTTTGTAATGTAGCAAGAGAGATAGAAAGTCATTATATATGCTTTCTGAAAGTTGTTATAACATGGGATTTCATGTTGTTATTTTGTTGTTGAAGGATGTTTGGTATTGAAAAGCTAAAATCCAAAAACCAAAGCTTCTAGTGCTCAGATTCTATTTCATTTAATAGCTAACTTTTCAAAGTTCAATAATCTAAAGGATTATTCAAAATTTATGGTTTTTCAATTTGCTTCCGATTCATGTGATTTTTTAAACTGGGATTTTTTGCCAAATCCAAGTTCGAGCCTAAAATGTGCTAAGTGAATCTGAACCAATCTGAGTCTCAAAAATATTGCACAAACATCCATCATTGGTGATCATGAAGAAACACTGGCAATAAAGCAAATCTCGATGAAGTTAATGAAAGAGGCATTCAAAACAAAAAATAAAGATAAGACAAAGCTATTATTTTCTATATCAAGTAAGCATATACCTAGTAAACATAAGCAGGTAGAGATAGGAAATACTGTCACATGTGCTAAATTTATGATCATAAAATGAGTGTGATTATTATGCAGAATGAGTCAAGCTGAGAATAAATTCAAGTACATAGACAATAATAAAGATAAAACTTGAGCCAAAATCGAAACCAAATACCAGGGAAGTGTGATTCAAGTGGGTGACCAATTGTGAAGTGCTTCAAAGTGTTGAAAATGGGATCATTTCAATCGAGATTTCCTTGAGAAAGGAGCATAGGAAAGTCCTAAGAAGTTGTACTGGTAATATGGTCCAAGAAAACACAATGATGATGAGCATCCAAACAACTATTAATGTGTTAATCATAAGGGTTAACACTTATGTAATTTATTTTTTCAGTTTAGGTAGTTTTGATAGTTAAATTGTTCTTATGCCTACATAAACAAGAATGTAATATTCTTTGTAAAAATATAATTTTTAAACATTTCAATTAGTGTTTATATTTTATTTTTTCTTTCTACTAAAAGTAGGTCATTAGCACCAAAATATGGTGTGATTGTCCTCTTGAGAGAATAGTGAAGTTTATTAAAAAAAATTGAAAAAAATATGATGCACTAGAGGAGAGATTCCTTGTCAAGATGACATAATTTTTATCTTATTTTGGATAAATAATGAAGACAAAAGTTGGCGTCCCGTCGAAATAGTTGTGTTTTCATTACACACAACTTCCAAGATTTATTTAAAAATATATATTTATCAAATTGAGGAAGAAAATAATCCATGCACTAAAGTTTTGAGCTATGAATACACAAAAAAATATAGAAGGAAAATAAATGAAATTTACTATATAAAGTGTGACATCCCATTCAACCTTATTTTTTAGCATTTTCTCAGCAACTAAATTATAGTGTCAATTTTATAAAATACTAAATTTAAATAATTTTTTAATTTAAAAAAAAATAGAAACATCAAATACACTAAAAATCTACATGTTATTAGTTTACATCATTTTAAAATTTAGAACATATACGTCACTTTGTAGTGATTCAAGTTAAAAAGTTAGATCAGTGTTGCTTGTTTCCTTTATAAACATGTGATAGATGTTTATGCTTTTAGATCATATTTGCCCATTGCATTTGATGTATTTGAAGACATTATATCTCTGATTTATGACAACAAACTTCTTATTTGAATTTCTAGTCATTTTTGGTATTATTTTGGTGTTGGATCCATGTGTATTTCATTGTGTAATTTATCTATGGTTTTGGCACATATTTTGGCATGATGATTATGATGTATTTGACATGTAAGTGGTTGTTATATGTGTTTATTAAGTCTGAAACAAAAAAATAGAATTGTAGAAACTAGGGTTTTTGGATCAGATTTGAAAATCCGAGAATTAAGGCAAAAATCAGAACCCTAAAATCAGAAAATTTAGTAAATATCCTATGTGGGATATTATAGTGGTATCAGAGCCTTGATCTTGTCAGTCTAGAGGGTAGAATTTAGTTTGCAAATCAATGTTGATATAGACAAAGAAAAATCATAAAAGGAGATCATTGACAAAGAAGAAAATGACTTACTTTGTTATGAATGTAAATCTCTTCCAGTACGTATTACAGATGACTTGACTTTAAACGAATTCAAAAGGCGATGAAGGAATGAAAGGACCACAAGGACTGATCATAGTAGTGTTGAACCATCTTTGCATAATGATTGCAAGGAATCACTTAGTGAGTTGGCTATTTTGAAAATAGACACCATTCATAGCTGTGAAGGCAAAACTAAAATTGTGTTATCTGATGAACAAAATTACATACAAGCTGATATGTCTAATGAGGATGACAAATTGATCAAAGAAACAATGGACTCCATGAAGAAGAATCACTTGTTTGTGACCTGCAGCCTACAAGTGATCATGAGGAAGGCAGAAATCAGTCAATATGCATTGAAGATTGCACTTCCAGCCCTAAAGAAGATAAAGCCAAAAGTTCACTTCAGCCCTATGAGGATAAGGACAAAGGAGAGTCACCTATTGAGGCTACAAGTGAAGAGTACATGGGACTTCATGATGCCTACAGGGTTGAAGAAGACTCCACCATGAAAATTGCCAAGATGGATCAGCTACATGAAGGTATGAGTTCTTGTGGTAGCATTGTTTCACTTTCTTTACATCATATTGGTGATGATTCCAATTGTACATTGGGAGACCTTGAAGAAGATGTTGTCCATGCATATGAGGGCAATTCAGAAATCTTGTTACATAATGAACAAAGAGCATTGGATAAGATTGATTTGACATTACAAGATTTGAAGGACCCCTTGGTGGTTAAGGAGGTCATAGTTGTACACACTTTCTAGATCAGCCATTGAGGAAAATCATGATCTAGAGGATTCTTCTCACTACTTTGATGGTAACCCCTTGATGGAGCATGATGATGACCTAGTTTTGACAGATGGATGTAATGGAGAAGAGGCCATGAAGGAAGCTGATTTGGAGATGCATGATTATGAAGACCAAATAGAAATTTTGCATGGAGGTGTTAGGTCTCATAAGTCACACCACTTGGAAGGTCAACTAATGGTGAATGAAGGTACGATTGTGGCAGCCCTAACTCATTTTGACCATGTTCGTAAGATGATGGAAGGTTTGTGTTGGAAGGCTCAAGAGAAACATGAAGGTTTTGAAGGAAGCTTATATCTTACCAACTTACAAGAGCTCAAGGAGGCTTTGGTTTTGGTAGACTCAAACTACCTACACCTACTTCCGGATAGAGATCATCTCCTCACATTGATGAGATTTATGTTGATACATTGAGAAGGGAGGAAGATGAAGTGGATAAGCTCACCTTTGAGCTCAAGGACACTATGGATTCCTTGAAGAGTACCCAAAAGGCCCTTCAAGAATCAGAAGATTGTGTGGATGAGCTTTGTCAGGAGTTGAGCATGGCACACTCTTCACCATACATAGAAGAGTTTTAGTTTCCTATGCCAGCCACATCCGATGGACAAGTCAACATGAAGTTTGTCCACAAGGATGAAGGATTTGATGGTACACATGGAGGCATAGCTTATAGCCATGAGACAAAAGTTTTGTCACATGATACACTTGATTTCCCACTGGAGACATCCCTTGAACTTGCCCTAGTTGATGATCATCCACTCATGGAAGAAGAGGAGGTTAAGGTCTACAAAGACATCATTCAAAGGCAAGAGGTAAGGATTGATTTTATGATGTGTAAAAACAATCCCCTATCTTCATATTATCATGTTATGATAGCCAAGAGAATCAGCCTTGAGTCATGTATTTTTCATTGGGAGACTCATGTTGGATCGGCACTCCATGGAGAGCATGCAACAATGAAGGAGAAGTTTGGAGTGGCTGAAGATACTATGAAAAGGTATGACAACAGTTTTGATTTTTTGATTTGGAACAATTGTCTTTTACATTCGCATAATCATGAGATAGCAGCCCCTACTCATGAGGATGATAGTAAGAAGTCTTCTTCAATGGTTTGCACTCATTTGGGAGTCAAGCATGAGGTCTTTATTGTTTTTCCAAGACACAAGAGGACCAAGTTAGTACACCATGACATGGAAGAGGCAAACAAGATTCAACATATGTGGCATATGAGGGATGAGCATTGTATGGTAGCCAAACAAGTGGAGAAATCAATTTTGTACGATGAGAGGTATTAGTCAAAATTCTTTGTTTGTTCACATAGCTTGCTTCATGAGGATATGGTGTCACCTCTTTTTGAGAGTTATTTGAAGGCTCACATCATACACTTCGATGGCATTATGGAGCATACACTATGTGGATCAGCCACTAGTGTTATGACTACATATGTAGATGGAGATATGGGTGATGCGGATTTGGTTTGGTCTTTGCTCATTCATAGAGCACTTGAAGAGTTTACGTGTGATAAGATGCAATCCTCTCACATTGATGACCCTTTGGTAGAGTATGTAGCTGCCCTATTTCAAAGATTTGGGATGGAGAGACTTGCCTTTGTGTGGCATACTCTTGGAGTAATGGAGTTTCAATTGAGCTATGATCCTAGGTATGGAGGTATTACTATGCTATTTGATTTTGAGTCACTAATGTTTGTGTTTTAGTTGGACTATGGTGTAGGGTATGGAAATGAGCATGATAGTATTGGTGTTCCATCCCTATTTTATGGAGTTCTACTCCATACTTTGATATAAGATGGATGTTCTACTTCATGGTACATGGATTTCTTACGAGAACTCTTAGAGGATAGTGGTTGTTCAAGAGTTTGGAAGAGAGTTGCATCATCTCCTCATCATTGGAGGGTGGCATATGGATGATACTCTATCATCATATGTCATTGGCATCATTATTTGCATCCACATAGGTCTTATTTTCATTTGGTAGGTTGTTGTTCTCATCTACATCAGTAGCTTTGGAGGAGATGATATGCATTTTCTTGCACCTATGATGGGTGCTTTACACATCCATGAGTGATCAATTGGAGTTGGAGAGTTGTTTGGTGTTGATGGCACTTGGAGATGCCTCTATCTCTTCATATTTGATGGATGTGATGGCATGATGGTTTGGGGTCTGGGTGGTGGCATGCTTGGCACCTCACTCCATTTGGATCTAGATGAGTTGCTTCACAACTCATGGAGCATTGATGATGATTTTGACAGAGTGGAGCAGCAGAAGCTTGGAGACTTGCCGTTGTGTTTCAGAGTTCACACTCTTCATCACTTGTTGACAGGCCTAACTTTCTTTAGGGCTGCAAGTTGGCATAGTGTTTGGTAATTATTGGACTTAGCACTCATAGAGGATGGAGCCTTTGGAGACATGGAGGTTTGGGTTCTTGTGGTTGAGAGCATTGCATTCTTTGGAGGATGGGGCCAATCAAGTTTGAGTGTGTACGGGTTTTGCCACCAGAGCTCACTTCGCATAGCATTCTTCATATTCTTCTTAGGAGATCTAGTCATAGGTTGAGAAGTTGTGTGATCATGAGAGAAATTTGATTGGATAGAGATACTTGTCATTTGATGATATTTTGTAGGATGCATATTTGCGATTTCTTGAGGACAAGCAATCCTATGAAGGGAGGACTGTAATGTCCCCATTTCTGACATAATCACCTAATATGGATTGAGTTTGTTGATAACTGAGAGGGGGGGGTGAATCAGTTATCCTAATTATTTCTCTTATTGAACTTTCCTTTTAATTGAAGCAGCATAAAATCAAACACAAAACATTAACCATGAAGTAAGAAACACATGACACAGTATTTTTGACGTGGAAACCCTGTTAAGGGAGAAAACCACGGGGTGATTAACCCAAGAAATATTCTCTGTTAGAAGAATAGGAAATTACAAAAATGGCACTTGCCATTTAGGGCTCACTGCCCGAGCACACTGCTCACAAGAGGCCCACTGCCTACAAGAAGACACACTGTCTACAAAGTGATGATAATCACAGTCTTGAACTGATTGGAAGCATCTGCATATGCTGGAGTTCAGTTCCGGTTAGGCTCAGTACACTGATCTGCTGCACTTCATCTTTCCTCTGTTGTTTGTTCTGCTATCTTTCACATACCAGATCCTTTTTGCTACCTCTGCTCTTTCTCTGGACTTATTCGCATATCTCTCCACATCCACACACTTTACAACTAAATCCATCCTCTATATATATCCGCACAAGTAATTTCATCACCTTTCTAGTCGGCATCCGGAACAGTCTAGTTTCTTACAAACTTAGTTCTGTCGGCTGAATCCTTGCTCACCAAGCAATGCGGATCAAGCATATACTTGTAGATATCATCAATTATGTTGGCCAAACATGATTCATGCCTCCGCAACCTTTATCATCATCTGTAACACATCCGGAAAGTAGTCTGATACTCTGTCAGTCAGTTCTTCCTCTGTTTTCACTGTCTCTCAGGAATCCGGTACTCAACTATTCATATCTTTTTCCTTGTCCATCTCCGGAGGCTAAATCCTTGGAATATACTACTCAAGATAGTCCTCTTGACTTCCCCAGATCCGCACTGTGCCAAGACACTTCCTCTGAGAGATCCGGACCAATCTGTCGGACCTTGCCACATGCTCTGTTCTTGTTCACCGGACCACAACAATCTTCAATCTGACTTCTGGTAGAGATATATCATGACTTGCGGATATGTGGGATGACCTTTGTTGCCATCAATGACAACAACCATGAATCCATATAGTGTCTCTTGCCAACAATCTCCCCCTTTGGCATTGATGGCAACACTTAGTGAAAAATGACTAAGTGTTTACACTATGCTCCCCCTTTGCTGATGCTCTGTCTTTATATACAATTTCCGGAACTCCCCCTGAGTTGGATTCCTCATTTTTCACTGCTCCTCACTCCCCCTTTGACATCAATGGCAAAGGGTAGGGTCCGCACACCAAAATTTTCAAAAATTTTCTATATATAGCCGCATATTTACATACTCACATATACTGCAGAATGTCTGCAAAGGATGTCTGCAGTTGAACCATTTCAGTAGCCCAACTTAGCTTCATTCTGTCCAAGATTGAAATGTGACCACTCAACAAAAATGCAAAAGCTTCTGCCCGCCTGAGATCTGTCGGATCTTTTGTATGGGCGGTGGTCTGGGCATCACTGATGGCCTCATGCATAGTTTCCAACTTAGGGACTATAATCCTTCTAAGTTCTCCCATCCGGTTGGTAATGTTCTTCCTCTCCTTCTCAAGATTCTTTATTTCATTCAAGACTGCAATAGTCTGACATTCTTGATTTATTATAGAGGAAGAGAGAGGATCAAAACTTTGAGATAAGCTTTGAAGCTTGTCCTGTTCCTCTTTTATTTTCTTGTCAATTGCTGCTGTTGCCTTTGACCAAGATATACAAAATTTGTAGATGTCACCACCATCCTTAAGAGCATTTTCTAAGCTCTTTATTCCAATGCTTACAATCTTCCTATCCTTAGAGATTAATTCTAATATTTCAGAAAATCTTTTATCCAAAAATTCCTTCCGGACCTTTTCTTCAGCTGATTTTTCTAGAGAATTAAAATGTGTATCAATACTGCTGACTAAGGTTTTTAGATTACCGGAAGTGGAGGCTGTCGGATCTATCTGGATTGATGGCATGATCTTTACAAGTACTCCGGAAGCAGCCTCTATCAACTCACAGTCTTCCATATGAGACTTCAGGAGCTTTTCATTTGCCTTGGCATTTGCAAATGAAGCTATCTTCATTGTTTGTACCGGAGAGAGAGAGTCAAAATCAAATGGACCTTTTAGAAGCTCCGGTTCATCAATCTCTAGAGTTTCTTTGCTCAAAAATTGTTGAACAGTTTGTGCAGTGTCTCTTGCCGGAGACAGATGTTTCTTTTCTTCTGCAGTCTTAGAACTGTCAACCTCTTTGTCTGTCACCACTGCTTCCTTCTCCTGCAATTGCTCTTCTTCTTTGGATCCGGAGACTGTAGGGGAAACCGGAGGAGAGATGCTAACTTGTTCATGGGCTACTTCTTCTTGAGCAGAGGGTCCCAAGTCCTCACTTGTCTGTTCAGGGCTTACTTCTTCCGGAACAGAAGATTCCAAATCAGCAGCTGTTTCTGCACCTAAGTCCTCTACAACAGGAAGATTGAACCTTTTGAAGGCCTTCCGGAGGATCTCTTCTGTTTCTTGGGCCACTTTGTCAGTCTCACCAAGCATGAGTTGATTCATCCTGGCTTTGCTTCTGAACTCATCTTTACAGTCCTTGAAGATAATGTTCATTGTCTTGGGATCAATTTGAGGATATAGCTGAATAGCTATCTGCTCCCGGATCTCAAGATCTTTAGCATGAGCATTATTTTTCCTCACTTCCATTTCCTTTTCTAGGCTTTTAGGAATAAGAGATATTATTTCAATGAAAGCCTTATTATATATGTTAAGATATTTCACTGTGGCCTCCTACAGAGTCTTTTGGTCTGCCTCACTGAAGTCATCATAGGATTCAGTCATTGGTTGAAGGTTTCCATCCACCGTGACCGACTTGATTATGCTCTCTAGTGACAGAGTGGGCTTTTCAACAGTTACCTCTGCCATTTCCTCCTTGTCTTGTCCTGTGGAGGGCTTACCGGATCCTTTCTTTTTCTGTTTCTTTACTTCTCTTACTCCCTCATCTGATTCTGTTTCCTCTTCATCCTTTTGGCTTCCATAAGCCCTTGTGGCTTTTGCCTTTGATCTCTTACCGGATGCCTGGACTTCCGGTTTTGAACTTTTGGTTGAAGGAGGTGCAGATCTCTTTGTTGATCTGGTCCGGGTGGGAGCTCCAACCGGAGCACTTTCTTTGCTTTTCTCTTCTTCCTTGGCCTTCCTTCTCTTTTCCCGGCTGGCATCAAGTGCCTCCTTTGAGATTCCAAGACCTTGAGCAATGTGCTCTACTTCTTTTCTCACTTTTCTTTTGATCTCAGGTTCCCTGAGTTCTACATGTAACTTTATACTCAGCTCCTCAAAGGTTCCAAACCTTTCTGCCTTAGGATCTTTGGGCTGACTTAGCATGTGTTGAACATGCAGCTTCACTATCTGTTCATCAACTTCATACCCCATGGGCATGATCCAGACAGTCCTTGGCTCCACTGCCTCCATCAGGCACTGATCAGTGTCAACCATAAAGCACACTGAGTCCTTGTATTTCTCAATGAGAGATTGAGGAATTCTCTCTCTTGCTTGCATCATGCTCTGAAAGTTTTTGAAGTAACCCCATAGAGCTGAATTTCTCGCTTTTGCATCCCCAAGTCCATGCAAGTAGTCTCTTATCTGGACTGCAACAGGTTTGTCATTTTGCCATACCCATCCATTTGTTCCGGGTAGCTCATTCATGAAGTAGAAGAATAGACATACAATCAGAGTACCATACTTAAGGGAATTCTTCTTATCCTTCTTGATTTTCTGTATGTTTTCCATTAATTGGCTTAGTAGCAGTTCGCAGAGATCATATTCTGCATTCTTTCTTAACATTTCATAAGCAGTGTATATTGCAGTTCCGGATACAGAATTCTCCCTGCTGGAGTGATAGATCTTGTATCCTATTATCATTGATGCATATTTGATATCCGGATCGGAGATGTCTTCAATGGTCATTGCCCTTTTGTCAAATTTTGATCCGGTGGCCTCAGTTACAATGTTGTTCTTGACAGATTTGAGGATAGGTACTCCTCCGGAAGAGTATAGGCCAGTTACTGCTCTAATTGCCTCTTTTGTGATCTTGCAGGGTCTATCTAGCCATAGAAAGTTGTCATGCATCCTGCTCAGTACATACCGGACCCATTCATCCTCTTCAAAACAGGGGAAATGAATAAATTGCTCAAATTGTTTCTTCTGAATATCCTTATACTCTGGTTTAAGCTCAAAGGCATTGTCAATCAGCTGCTTGTGATAGAGGTCTCTTAATTTGAAATCCCCAAATTCCTCAATGTTTGCATGTATGTAAACCCTAATGTCTTCGGTGTGTAAAACTCCGTGAGGAACACTAGAGAAGGCTCCTAGTGGGTCAACCTCCAATGATTTGTAGGGATGTTTCTTGAATGAGGGGCGAGGTCTATCGGAGATCTTAACTATGTTTGGAGTAGCCATTTTTCAAAGATTTGCAGTGAGGTAATGAAAAACGGAGAATACCTTATGCGCCTTAGGTTTGCACGGAGTGGTTGGATTGATTTCTTTATCCAATAGCTTCGGCAGGAGATCCTTGGTGTGCTTGAAGAACCTTGTTGCAGAGCTCCACTTTTCGCTTCTTCTCGAGTGCAGAATGAGCAAATGACCTTTGAGAAATCCCTTAAATTGCTCCGCGAACCCTAATACCTGTCTGCAATAAATGCTTCACCTACATCATTCCGGTTTGCCTTGTCTGGATAGCTTGGAGTATCCCGGATTAGTCCTGATCTATGGATATCATCTGGATCTATCAATCATGAATAAATCGAGGTGGCATATTACAAGATCATCTCAAACACTCTGTCCAATCCGCAGAACAAGATAGTGCATTTCCGGATCTTTCCGGACCTTTTTGTAATCCTTTATCATACCGGAGCATTTCCCTGAACAGGTCTTATTTGATCGATCATAGCTTCTTCATAACTCCATGCGGACCTCTGAAAACTTGACTGAAGTATCTCAAGACTCATATCTACAAACCCTTTGATCCGCATCTTGTGCCACATCCGGCACCACTTGTTTGGCTGGGGGAACAAGATTTTCTTTGAGTCTCCCCCTGAGCCAGAGCTCACTTTTAATTTCTGGAAGAAATATCAGCACCAGAGTCTGGTGCGGATCCAACCTCTACATTCTCTGAACTTTTCTTCACCCAAATCTTGCTCATCTGATTCCTAACCTCATCCGCATTCATCTTTTGTTTACCCTTGTCTTGATTCTGATTATACACCGGACCTCTTTTGTCCTGATTCTTGTTTCTGCAGACTTTAGCATTATGACCGGACCTATTGCAGATTTGGCAAATAACATTCCTTTGCATATTTGACTGATATCCTCTTGATCTGCATTGATTAGCCCTATGACCTATTCTATTGCATGTGAAGCATCTACCTTTGAATGATTTGTTTACTTGCATAATTCTACATTCATGGGATTTGTGTCCATACCTTTTGCAGTTGAAGCACTGTCCGGAGAAGGATGAATTATTCTGATTCATTCTCATTCTGCACTGATTAGCTTTGTGACCAAAGTGGTTGCAGCTGTGGCAGTATCCATTGAAGGATGGATATCTTTGAGCATTTGGCTGTCTTACCGGAGGTCTTCTAGGCCTGCTCCTTGGATTTTCTGATCCAAGATTCTTCTGACCGGATCCGGAGCTTTCTCCTTTCTCATATCCCAAGCCATACTTGTCATCTGTCCTCTTTTGACTTCCAAGAAGAACTTCAAGTTGAGCAGAACTTATCTTGAATTTCTCTTTATATTCATTTGCTGTTTGAAGGTCTCTTTTGAGAGAGGCAATTTGATCCTCAAGTTTTCCTTCATTATCTTTGGCATCTTCAAGATCAGATTCAAGGTGTCTGATAATCCTGTCCATCTGGTGGCATTCTTCTGTTTTTTCTTTAAGAGATTGTCTTAGATTGTCTTCAGCCTTTCTTTTTTCTTCAATCTCTTGAGTAAACTTTATAGTTCCTGATTCCATTTCATGTCTTAACATAATGACTTCTTTTGATAACTTTTCACATAACTTGGTTTGCTCAGTCAATTCCTCATTTGTATTGCTTTCTTCACTTTGTCTTGCCAACTGTTGAAGCAGCTCCTTTCTCTTTTTCATAGAGAGACTTAATTTGTCTTTTAATTCTCTCATGAATTCATCAGCCTGTTTGAGTCTTTCCTTTAATTCACTGACTTCAGAATTTGACTGTTCAAGATCCTCAAGGGCAGTCTTGAGTTGCTCCCTTAAACCATATGCATCCATTTGAAATCCCAGATCTTCCTCAAGCTGTTAGGCTCTATTAGGAGGAACTTGGCTCTGATACCAATTGTTGATAACTGAGAGGGGGGGGTGAATCAGTTATCCTAATTATTTCTCTTATTGAACTTTCCTTTTAATTGAAGCAGCATAAAATCAAACACAAAACATTAACCATGAAGTAAGAAACACATGACACAGTATTTTTGACGTGGAAACCCTGTTAAGGGAGAAAACCACGGGGTGATTAACCCAAGAAATATTCTCTGTTAGAAGAATAGGAAATTACAAAAATGGCACTTGCCAATTAGGGCTCACTGCCCGAGCACACTGCTCACAAGAGGCCCACTGCCTACAAGAAGACACACTGTCTACAAAGTGATGATAATCACAGTCTTGAACTGATTGGAAGCATCTGCATATGCTGGAGTTCAGTTCCGGTTAGGCTCAGTACACTGATCTGCTGCACTTCATCTTTCCTCTGTTGTTTGTTCTGCTATCTTTCACATACCAGATCCTTTTTGCTACCTCTGCTCTTTCTCTGGACTTATTCGCATATCTCTCCACATCCACACACTTTACAACTAAATCCATCCTCTATATATATCCGCACAAGTAATTTCATCACCTTTCTAGTCGGCATCCGGAACAGTCTAGTTTCTTACAAACTTAGTTCTGTCGGCTGAATCCTTGCTCACCAAGCAATGCGGATCAAGCATATACTTGTAGATATCATCAATTATGTCGGCCAAACATGATTCATGCCTCCGCAACCTTTATCATCATCTGTAACACATCCGGAAAGTAGTCTGATACTCTGTCAGTCAGTTCTTCCTCTGTTTTCACTGTCTCTCAGGAATCCGGTACTCAACTATTCATATCTTTTTCCTTGTCCATCTCCGGAGGCTAAATCCTTGGAATATACTACTCAAGATAGTCCTCTTGACTTCCCCAGATCCGCACTGTGCCAAGACACTTCCTCTGAGAGATCCGGACCAATCTGTCGGACCTTGCCACATGCTCTGTTCTTGTTCACCGGACCACAACAATCTTCAATCTGACTTCTGGTAGAGATATATCATGACTTGCGGATATGTGGGATGACCTTTGTTGCCATCAATGACAACAACCATGAATCCATATAGTGTCTCTTGCCAACAGAGTTAGCCTATTCTTCATTCCCATAGGCTAATTAATTTGGAAAGGGAATGTTTTGGTTGAGCTATGGGTTTTGAATGTCATAGACATTTGGAAAGGTGGTCCCACATAGATATTTGAAAATTTGTTTCTATATGGTTCAACTATTTTTTCTTGACATGGCGAGTGTGGGAAATGACTTGATATATTTTTATATTATTTTTTGGATGGGTCAAAGATATTTAAATATTTTTCCTTGAAGAGGAGCGATCCATTTGGAGTTTTGAATATGGTAAAAAATGAATAAAATAATAATATTTTATTATTTGATGTGGTGCGCTCAAATTGGTGAATAAAATATTATTTAAAATCAAATCTTTAATTTGATTTTTGGGCACCCAAGTTGAATGGACCTGGTTGGCCAATTTGGAGAGAAAATGATTTGAAATTATCATTTCTAGGTCAGTTATGAAGGAGAGATGGCTATAATATAAATACAAGTTGCTTGGAAGGCATTTCATCATCTCAAGCATTATACATTTTGATTTGAGTTTTACTCTCTTTGGCTGCAACGCAAGTTGAGCAACAAACTGAGGATGAAAACCCCTATGTTCGCAGTGAGTTGGACGAAAACCTAACTCATCTTGGGAGATTCCGTGATGGGGATCTATTTGGATTTCATTGCTAATTCATTGAGGAGAAGAGAAAAATTGTACAATTAGATTTGCAGATCAGACTTGAGAGCTCCATCATTTGGTGAGGTTTGCATGTATTTTAGCTAGGGTTCGCCCTAGAACTTGAGGGCCACTCTTTTGGAAAGGAGCGACCTGATTTTTGGAGGTGATTTAGGTGTTTGTATGTTTCTAGGGTTTGAAGGAATTTTCTATTTTTGAGCAATAGCAATCAGATCTGATTCTGCATTCTTTGGGGAGGGAAATCAATGCTTGGAAATATCATTTGATTAGGGTTTTCACCCTGCATTGGAGCACCATACTTTGGGAGTATTCAGAGGGTTCTTTATGGCATCATTTGACTACTTTGGAGCAACCTGAAGCACATCATTTGGAGTAGCCTTTGGAGTGCTTCATGGTTCATTGACATTAAGCTTTCAAGCCCTAGTTTGAGTGCCACATCTTGGAAAGTGACTCCATCATTTTAGAGGTCATTTGTGCATGTACTTGGTCTGTACAAACCCTAGGGTTTATAACATTTGATAGTTGGGCATGTTTAGCATGTTTTCCCATTGCATTTGATGTATCTGAACACATTATATCTCTAATTTATGACAGAAGACTTCTGATTTGAATTTCCAATCATTTTTTGTATCATTTTGGTGTTGGATCCATGTGTATTTCATTGTGTAATTCATCTATGGTTTTGGCACATATTTTGGCATGATGATTATGTTGTATTTGACATGTAAGTGGCTGTTATAAGTGTTTTATTAAGTCTGAAACAGAAAATCAGAATTGTAGAAACTAGGGTTTTTGGATCAGATTTGAAAATAAAAAAATTAATGCAAAAATCAAGACCTAAAATCAGAAAATTTAGTAAATATCCCATATCGGATATTACAAGTTACTTCACTTATGACTGGTTTATCATATTTTCTACTTGTAAATCTCACATATATTTTTGCTCAAATGATATTCATTGTATTTCTTCACTTACTCATTTTTCTTTATTGATGTCTTTATTTCTGCACTAGATCTGCTTATTACTCTTATGATATTACATTGAAAACTTGTTTCCTTTAAATCCAACTCTCCCTTCTTTTATACCCATCACACAACTTCTTTAAAAGAAGGTGATCCATTGAAAGAGGGACGACTTGTTACAATATTGTTATTGATGTCAAAGGAAACCATAATCAATTTCATACATGTGACGATACAAATGTGGCTAAGATTCTATGTTGGTGCCACAATTTGATTTATTTATGATTTACAACAAGTGAAAAGGATAGCAAGTGAAAAGGATAGCAAGTGAAAAAGATAGCAAGTGAAAAAAATAGCATGCGGAAAGAAAAAAGATAGCATGCAAAAAAAAGTGCCAAAGATAGCATGCAAAAAGAAAGCAAAAGAATAGCATGTTTTATATCTTATATTAAAGCTTTATATCTATTTTAGAAAGTGCCTAAGTTGAGAATCTTTACATCTCTTTTTAAAGTGCTCTATCATTGTCAAAAGGTGTCATGCTTTATTGTTTTTAAAAGCATAACATAAGACAATCTTATTTTAAGCATGATTTATGCCATGACTTTAAAATAGAAAAAGACACTGCAGTAGCTTCTTATTAGAAAGATTTTTTTCAAGATATCATAGAGCGAAAAAAGAAAAAGTAAGAAGAACGATTTTGTATGTTATGATTTTTTTGTGTGTAAAAAGGATGACTAAAAATCAGTTCAAAAAACCAAATTTGATTACAGATTTAGAAAAAGAAAAGTAGCAGACTGGTAAGAGTACTGAGGGGAAGATCTATGATCGGGTTGACACTGTAGTAGCTTCTTATTAGAAAGATTTTTTTCAAGATATCATAGAGCGAAAAAAGAAAAAGTAAGAAGAACGATTTTGTATGTTATGATTTTTTTGTGTGTAAAAAGGATGACTAAAAATCAGTTCAAAAAACCAAATTTGATTACAAATTTAGAAAAAGAAAAGTAGCAGACTGGTAAGAGTACTGAGGGGAAGATCTATGAGAAGATTATGGGCTGAGTTAAAGAAAGTGCTTGTAGTTTTGTATGTGATTGTTTTTCATCTTTCATTGAAAAAGTCACAAGAAGATTTTGTGCCTATTGTATCAAAGGTTGGTGCCTTGTAAGTTGGTGCTCAAGAAAGTTTGTACTTTGAGTGAGTTGAAGCTCACTTTTGTATTCGAAGATTAGTTTTTTCTATAGGATGGTGCCTACTTATTAATAAAAGCAAATATTTTGTCGTGGTTTTTTCTCAAAAGAGTTTTCCATGTAAAATTGGTGTTCATTGCTTATGGTTCATGTGCACTATCAAGTTTTGATTATTCAATTTTTAAAAAGTTTAAAATTATTCTTATACTGATTCAACCCTCCCCTCTCAGTATGAGTGTGTGCTCTTCACAACTTGTCCCAAGGGTGGTGACTTCTTGGAGGAGTCAACCTCTTTAACACAAATAAACTTATTTTATTCTAATTCAATTTAACTCATTTAATTCCAATGTTGTCTTTGCCTTATAATGAGTCGGCCTACCAAGGAAGCCGATTCCTCTCACAATTTTTGTCTTCTTAATTTATATTTATTTTACTTAATAATAGGTCGGCCAACAATAATAAATGTTCTTGATAAACCCAGCGCTCTCATACATAGGAAGCCGACCAGCAACATAATGAAATTCATTTTATAAACTTAAACTTGTCTTATATATGCCAAAACAAAAGGTGGTCGGCTGGCATCCATAAACTTGTATTCTTGGTCTCTTGATTTCATTCTTTACTTGAGTTGCTTTGTATGGTGATTAGTGGCCTTTGGCCTTCATTCAATTTCATCCACATCAATAGCAACCACACACCTTTGAAATCAATGACGACATCCAACAATCTCGTCCATACATGCCTTCGACATTAATGACAAATAATCCAACATGTATGTTCTTCTAGCTTTCACTACCATCTCCACCTATAAATGGACCCAAGAATACAACAAATGTACCAACTTTAGGACTGGAACACTCATGCAAGGTTTAGGATCTCCATAATCATTTTCCTATAATTGTGGTGTGAAAAAAGGTCCAACAACACAAGATTGCAAGTTGTTAGCTGAGTTTGTTACTTCATTATCTTTTGATCATTTTTAAAAACTATATGGTATATGTATATTTTAATAGGAAATCACTGACATATATTTAGTTTACCATACAATTGCTTCCTCAAGGATGGCAAGGGAAAGGTCCAACAACACAAGATTGCAAGTTGTTAGCCGAGTTTGTTACTTCATTATCTTTTGATCATTTTAAAAAACTATATGGTATATGTATACTTTAATAGGAAATCACTTAGATATATTTAGTTTACCATACAATTGCTTCCTCAAGGATGGCAAGAGATCATTGCAAGTCTAATGAAATTCAAATTTACATTTACATTGTACATATTAAATTAGATGATCATGATTCCAAAAATTAAGAGACCAGTCTAATTTAAACAATTAAGAAAAAATTAAGAACGAAAAAGGAAAAAAGTTACCTCAGTTGTTTGGTTGCTGAATAAAATTGGGCCACAAAATAAATAATGAATGTTAGTTTCCAAGCAGTTAAAAATTTGGAAGAACAAATACAAGAACTATGAGATTAGCCACATTGTTGAAGTTTTAATGAATTAATAATTACCTTGCTCCTAGGAAATCTTCTATACTAACATCATGGTCTAGCTTTTTAAATGTTTTCTTGAGTGCCTGCGATTCAATAGTTTTTTCATGATTAGTATCATAATGAAAAACTATAATAATCATTCATAATAACATGCTTACTAAAGGTCAAATACTAAAAACCTAATCAAGAAATAATGGTGCTTGAGTATCTTACTTCAAGACTTTCTAGCTTCCTGTTCAAATAAAAATATAAATTAGTAATTTGCATGTTTTCATATTATAGAAAATATAATTTCAAAGTATGAAAATGTTCTAAAAACCTTATCAGGTTTAAAAATTTATAATCAAAACATACCTTTTTGCTCGTTCCTGTGGGGTTAGTTGAGCGAATCTTCCTATAACTTCTTCTAGGTTACTGAAATAGCAAAATAGAACTTCTGTGCTAAGGGACTGCCCATATTTATTCATTAAGAGAACAACTATGATTGCAAATGAGTTGTAACCCTTGAGTAAAAGCATCTGTCGAAAATAAGTGCATAGTGGAATAACAAGACAAAAGAACACACATTTCTTTGAAAATAAACAATAAAATTATATCTCTTTGAATTTGTTCAATTTTGACATAATACCTTAATAAAATAATTACAGCACTTTTTGAAAAAACAATGTGCAATTTGAACAATTAATGGACTATTCTTGTTTTGAATGTAAGGCTCAACTATTTCCTGCCTTGTAATTTCTCTGAAGAAATTGCTCTAACTTGTTTACTTATATCATCTTAGAGTCATTTTAATCAATATTATTGTTAAGAAGTTCACTTCAATTTCTGTTATAAACTAAGAAACAACAAATCCATCATGACTGGTTTGAAAACATCCTGCATATTGTCAAGCTGAACTTGCTACAATGAACCACAAGACACAGTTAAAAGTATATTACATTCTTTTAAATGAGCACTAAGAAGGGTTTAAAATTTGGGGAATGCCTTTTTTGTTACCTGTTTCCTCTACTCATTGATTGGTATGTTTCCTCTAATTGCCATTTTTCAAGAATATTTTTTACTGTTACTACTCTACAATCTTCAGCATCTGATTATTTTTTGTTTCAAATCCATCCCTCTAACTCCTCAAAAGCAAGTGTCTACAAACAATTCTCTTTACTCTTCTTCAATCCTGGAATTTTCTGACCCCAAAAACTGTGCTTTAAAGTGATCCCGCCTGTCTTGTTATGGTCCTTACTGCCTGCAATATTTTAGGTGATGCAAATCGAGTTGAAAAAACTAATTAGTGGCAGCCACCAAAATGATGCAGCAAATAGACTGTCAATACTCGATAACCTCACGCACTCAACAACTCCACACCACAACAATCGATACTCTTAGCCAGACACATTATAACTGAAATTGCTACAACCAAAACAAACTGCATGACTTCTACTCCACCGCTACTAGTATTATAGAATCCTAATCTGTCAGGAAGATTTATTAGATCCAAAAACATACAAGCCTAATTGCTAAATGTCTGTGGCCTCTCACTTTCTTCATCACCTCCAAAGGTGATCTCCTCTCTACCCTTTTAATGTTAGTCCCAGGAGCTAGAGTTTATACCCATAACAACACAAATACCCAAGAATAGTCTTCAGAACAAGTAACACCAATGGAATAAATCGATTCCAACAAAGATAACTGCCGTCAATCATAAAGGATTACCATAAATAGCAGAAAAAAACACAGTTTTTCTCAACTTTAGAAAGTGACATAAATTTATTATATTATACCATCTGTTGTTAGAGAATAATTTATATTACAAGAGGGTGATTTTCTTGTAAGCCATTTCTTTTAGGAACCAAAAGCGGCTCGTCTCTTTTTCTTAAAATAGACTTGAGAACAAAACTAAGCTTGTCGTTGAAACAATATTTTCATTGCCCTTACAGAAACTTATTAGCTCTAGAGATCATTGATTTAAGAAATCTTGTCGAAAGTATTATATATATATATATATATATTTTTCATAAGATAGTTTCCCAAATTTCCAATTCACCTATGAATTCACAAAATAACAAGGGAGATTATTTTACGCTTGACATGGTAAAATCTCTATTCGAGCTATGCTATAGATTTCAACAAATTTGTTATGCAAGCACATTCATTATGTCAGACCCAAAACAACTGACCATACAATGCACAAGACCAATCACTTAGCATCAATTCTCCCACAATGCTCTTAAATGAGTTGGCAATATCATAGTACAGTGTGTTGAAACAACTGACCTCTCTAATTATAAATGTAATCATCTAAAACTGATCATGCCCCCTCACACTCTACCTTCTACCTCACATTGCATGTCCTAATGTAGGAAGCATCGACAAGGACAATGTAGCCACCAAAAGACAAATGCTTTGTATTGCACCATTGTGCAAACCAAACAATTTGATCCAACCAATTAATAATATCGAATTAATAATATCGCTTTCATATGCTGAAAATAGAGCAAGGAAAATGTGGTACCCTAGATATTTGGGAACCATGAAAGGAATGATGTCAATGTTTTACATGTAAAGGTATCTAGACACTAATCTCAGAATGCCTAATTTATCCAAGCAACAATAACTTACTTTTATAGAGGTTCTTAATAAGAAACTTCAAGTTCTAAAACATGTGAAAATCTTGGGACAGTGACAATTTGCTTATTGTTTTTTAAAGTTTTTTAGAAACAAAAACATAATGACACATCTGTGAGCCCTATGGTGATACAAAGAGAGGAAAAAGCTTATGTTACTAGGCATAATATATTTATTAGAAACAAAAGTATATTTAGTTTATCCAAACAACAATAACTTACTTTTATAGAGGTCCTTAATAAGAAACTTCAATTTTTTTAAACACGCTGTGAAAATCTTGGGACAACAACAATTTGTCTTATTGTTTTTATTTTTTAATTTTTTACATTTAAAAACATAGTAACCCATCTCTGAGCCCTATGGTGATACAAAGAGAGGAAAAGCCTATGTTACTCTGTATAATATATTTTGTCTATGTTAACTTGAAATCTTTGAATTCACAAGTCTTAATCAACATAGCTCCTAAGAAGACTTGAATCTATTGCTAAGTTAAAATGATTGATCTCTCTACCTTGGAGCACACTCAAGACATACATGATAAATCCTACTCATGCATTACAGATAAATGATGATTAAGTTCAGCCCCCACTAATGGTTTAGCCTATTCTGAACTGACCTGTCCTTTTTCCTAGTACCTTGGGTTTAGATGAATTGGCAAGACTCGGAATTATTGAAAGCTTGGTCAAAAGACGTGCAGTTTGAACGATATTAAATGTAAATGGAAAGAGAGTCCTCTCATGGCCTTCTACAACACAACTCTCATACGTCAATTTTTTTATCACTTGGAAGTGACCTATAAAACTATCTTTACGTTCTTTACCTTTACCTTTTATATTACATTTTTTCCTTTCTTGTTAAAAAGAAAAGTCAAAGCATAACGAACCATATACCCTTTTACGCTTTTTCCCATATGAGCTGTTGTTGAATGGTATCTTTCTCTGAGGATCTCACAGATGTCCTAAGCTTATGATGAATTAAGTACATACAACATCTTGTTGGCTGATGCTCAGATGTGCATGCCGGCCAACATAGCTCAATTTGTAGCAGACTCTCGATCAGGTAGGCAGTAGTTTCGGTGTTTCTAAGAACCATAAGGTGTATAATCTGTATGCGGGAACTGCGCTCAATAAATGTTCTTTGTTGCATTCACAACCTTTTAAGTGTCCACCTGCTATACCTAATGGTGCTTGACTGACCTTCCTATGCACTTTGATCACCAGTATTTCTATTTTGTTTTCTGGTACTTTTTCCAACCAAGATGTCCAGGAAATGAGACAGTTTGTAACTCAACATTCGGTTGGATTTCCTCTTGAATTACTTTTGACAATGGTGGTGTGGATTCTGAATTCTAGAAAAGTACTCATTGATCAAAGCATGAAAGCACCGCTATCTTATTTAAACTTTTTGCAGGCTTACATATGAATCAATTGTCACTTTGAAACAGAAATCCATATTCAACAAGAATATAACATAGACAAACCCAAAAAAGAATGGTGTACATACCTCCTTTCTCCGAGACGAAGTGTGGGTTTTCCAGTGGGAGAGAACATGATCAGCACTAAGTCGATGTCGCACAAAATTGAGATCTCTCTGGCCTTCTTTAGAATTCCATTCCTCCGTTTAGAATAAGTCACCTGCCTATTATTGCTGTTCTCCAACCTCTTGATGGTCAGCTTCGTTCTTCCCATCCTCAATGTCTATTTCTAGATGATACTTATTTTCCTAATTCTCAATCTCGAAGATCGCTGCACATTCAGACATGTTGTTCCAGAAAAAAGGCCAAAAATGAGATTTGGGAATATGGGTTTTTGAGAAAAGACAAGAAAGACAATGGAATGGATGAGCTCAGATATCGGAGTGGTCGAGAGGGATTGCAAATTGAAACTGTGAAATCAACGCACAAGAGGAAGAATATATTTTGTCGTAATTCAAGATTTTAGTGGAGAAGTAAGCACCGACATGCATTCATAAATAATTGATTTCTTGTCCTGCTTGCCAGCGCTACAATTGCATTCATTTATTTTCTGTCAACTGCCAGCGCCCGGTCAGGCCTGCAATTTGGCATCCAACCTGCCTGTCAAATAGAAATTCTGTGACAGGTGGATAATTTTTGTTTTTCTTACCACAGTCCACTCGCTCCAATTTCTTGAATCTCTTTTAATAATATCTATTTCTAAATAGGCTTAAATAACACTTATAGGTGTAAATGTGACACAAGACATCGACAGAGTTGTCAGAAAAATTGTGCGACATCCTTAATATTGTGTGAGTGTTTTTTTGGTTCGGGGGTTGTCTTTTTGCCCGCCTGCGTTGTGGCGGTTTCAGTGGTGTTCGCACGGGTGTTAATATTTCAATCTTTCTGTTTTGTTAGTTTTTTGGTTCAGGACCGTTTTGGATTTCGTTGTTATGTTTCCTTTTTCTGGACTTGGCTTCGGTCACGAGTTTTGTAATACTTTTATCTATCTTAATCTATGGGTGTCCACTCCCCTTTTTCTGTTTTTAAAAAAAAAAAAAAATTGTGTGAGTGGTGCATGATGCAAATGAATGCATATGAACTGTATGATGTCCTTGGAGTTCTGTGACATGGCTCTAAGAAATACCTGAGTTGTGCATGAAGCAAGGAGTTGCATGCTCTATGTGAAATGATACCTAATGATGTGTAGGTGGCACATGATGCAAGGAGTTGTATCATGCTCACAACATGATTTGTTGCATTGCATGCATAACACATAACACAAGGAGTTGTGTGTGAAATGTGAGTTGTGTGTGAAATGTGTACTACTATGAAAGTGATGCATGGCAATCCTCATCAACCAAAAAGAAAAAATATTTTAATTTCCTATAGTTCGGTAATTTTGGAGTTGGAAAATAAATTGCAATATTAGGCCTAAATAATATATTAAATAATTGGTCTTATTTTAATATTACAAAATAATGTTCGTGTGGGAGATAGTTTAGGTGGCAATGTTGAGGTGTGAAAAAAAACAAATACCAAATTTGAGTGTAAAATCAAAAAGGCTATCTTGGGCAGGATTTTTGGGGAGTTACAAGTGAAAACAACTCATCAATGCTCCTCAATTGTTGCATGGAGAATTTGGGCACCCATGTTGAGTTGGTAGATTCTTTTTCCAGACCTATTTTCTAGGAGTGGGAATCTTAGTTGTTGCCTATTCTTAGCAAATCCTTGAGAGTGGTTTTGATTTTTCTTTATTGAGAATTTAATTTTTTTTAATATATTTTCAAAATATTCTGCCAAGTTGGACATTCAAAATGAGAGGCTACAGAAAATGGAGTTAGTGGAGGCATAAAGGAAGGATTTTTGACATTTTTTGGAGGTTGTTGCTTCCAGATTTTTGGGAGGAGGAAAAGAAAGGTGTGGATTTTGTTAGAGACTGATTTTTATAGCTGTGCAGCAGTAACAAATGGATTATGAAATCCATGGTTGATGATCAACACAGTTTTTGTTCAATATTGCAAATTTGAGAGCCAATTTCATAGTATAGGAGGATGATATGAAGGAGAAACACATGTAGTTTGTTTTTTCTGTTATTTGCTATCACACAACAAATTTATATCTGTTTTGTAATGATTTTTTTTAGCTTATATGGCTGCAAAAACTTTTGTAATCTGATTTCTATGAAATTATAAAACATTGTTGCCAATAAAATAGTGAAGATAAATTTTATTGCTGCACATTTGTGCATCCTATTTGTAGTTGATGATGTTGATTGATTTTTTGTGAGGGTTGTGTGAGCTCTCTATTTGCACAAATCATTCACCCCTTCCTGAAAAATAATCATCTCGATTGTAGTAAAGATACTTGTGTAATTTGGTGTGAAGGATGTGTGTTCAATCATGGATCTAGTTCAGGCATTTGATAATTCTTACCAATCACTAATATTGTGATGCTATGAGGATTGGCTATGTACACATCTTAGTGATGATACAAGTAGAGATACCTAAGGATTATGTCACTGGTATCAATTGGGGTGACATCACATACTAGCTCCTTGTGAAAAACATGAATAACCTATGAGAAGTGGCATTGACATATGACATGTATACCTTTGGTGTTGTAGTAACTGACCCATCCAAAACTATAAGGTTGTGGATGAGGCATGGTTGGTAAATTCAAGTATGTGATGATGGCCTTACAATGACATTCTTCATGCTATTACCATTGATAAAAATCAGTGTTTAACCTTACACCCACATCTATGAATGGAATAGGTTCTCTACTTCAACATCCAATGTGGTGGTTGTGGCTGTTGTTAGGACTAAGTGTGTTACAATTCACCTTACAACTCCTAATTGCAATTTTGAGGAATTAATATAATTTTTGGGATTCTAGATACACATTACAATAATTGAATGTTTTATGTGCAAATAGTTCCCTTGAGGACACAAATTATTCCTAACACTTGGCATGAAGTTCAGAGTGTTGAAGATGAAGAGTTGATGATCCTTATACAGGTATTATTCATTTTCTCTCATTCTATTGTGAAATTGTAATTTCAACATTTTGTCTTTTTTCATGGACACTTTGAAACATTGGGAAACATAACAAGTATTATAATCACATTGAATTGTAAAGTCCCACACACTATACTTAATAAGAGTGTTTTAATTGGTCTATTTTCTTTTATGATGCGGGGTTGTTAATGCAATAAACCTCAACTTATAAAGTGCCATAACATGCAATTGTCTTTGTGGCCTTACACATGGGCATTTTTGTAATTATCAAGTGATATAAAGTTCCACATCTTGGGGGTATTCACCATGTCTCTTATTCCCTCACCTTTCTATTTTAGTATCCTTAGGATATTTCTCCTCTTGTTCTCTTTAGAGAGAACATGGCATCTCTTAAGACTTCTCATGTCCAATATGGATGAATGTTCCCATGTGTGATTGTCCCACCTTAGTAGGATTATCCTTTGAAGCCTTCCAAATCATGTAGGATCAAATGTTCTTACTATCAAATGAAAAATCATAATGAATAGGAGTGCATTTAGAAGCACATTGATGAGTTGAAGTAGATTCTTCAGGAACATCACATTACCTTTCCAAATTCCTTTACACAATATTCATCACCTACTACATCAACATAGAACATAACTTCTCTACAAGCTATTACAAATACTCTTCAATAGGATCACACTTGTCATCTTGATTATCATGATGTCTACTTATCTGACATACATTTGTTGTTTGTAAAATCCCATATTTAGGATCTTGACAACACCATAAGGAAATATATCTTATATTTGCTAGTAAATCCTATTTTGGATATTTTAATGGTGCATTTTGACCCTCCTATTATGTCTCCAACCGATAATGCTTCTATCTTGACACATTTTAATTCACATCAATTTATATCTCACATTGAGAGCCATACATTAATGGTCAATGTTCTTGAATCTTGCATGGTTCTTGATCACATCAATCAATTTCAATCATAGTTCGACATGCATATTGAGACATGTGAGTATCTTCCCAATCCATACATCCTGATTCATTCTTATATTTTGCCATCTAAGTAATAATTAAGTAGTTTGATTGCTCTTGAGGCTTCCTTCCTCCAAAAGGAATATGCATCATTCATTATAGAGGAACCTTCTACAACACTCACCATGTGACATTCTACATCAACTTTCTCTCTTATATGTGGAGGCATACATAGGCCTTATCTTGCAAGGATTTTACTAAGAATCTAATCTTGGTTGGAAATATTAGTGATACTGATGTGAAGGTTATTTTTTACAAGTGTGGTTGCATGGTGGTTAAGGGAAAGAAATTGTTGACAAGTATAACTCAAGGTAAAAGACTATACATGTTGGGTTCTAGTGCAATAATTGTATACCCCACAATTTCTTTTATCATGTTTTGCACTCATTTTAAGTGTTCCCACTTTATGTGTTTTTATCATTATTTTTAGGCCTTGCTTCAACTTTGTCTAGTCATGTGTACATTCTTTTTAACCTTTGTCCACACCTACCTTAAAGTCTTGTTAATCCTTTGTGTATTCCTATGTGCTTATATGTCCCTTTTTCATGTGTTTTTGACTCTTGTGTAAGCCTTGTGTTTATCTTTTCACACGTGATCCTTATCCCACCCACATAACATTTAATTTGTATGTCTTTTCTCATGTGTATTTTACCGTCATTTTTCCTATTTTCCTTATTTCTCATGTTTTTGGGATCATTCTAAAATGAAACCTTTTCCATTTCTTATAAACTTTAGAGAAATATAATATCAATGGTGCCCCTTGGGGGGCACATATAGTTTTTACGGGGATTCTCACCAAATTTTTGTGGCAATGCATTCATTAGTTATCTATTAAATTTATTGTATTCACTTGCTCCAAATCCTTTCAAAAACTTATAAATATCCTGTCATTTCTTCGTCCACATTTTTTCTTCCTTGCAATCTATCAATCTTGCATTTATTTTCTTTGGAGCCTAGATCTATTGGAGCCAATAAAGTCTTCGAGGCTTAGAGGATTAATTTGGTGCTTGGGGTCTTCATAATTTTTTGTCAACTGCTTCACGATTTCTTCTCTTTTCTTATAGGCATGTTCTTTTTATTTTCCTCTTTTTGAATAGGTTTTCCATAGTATTTCCTTCTATAGATCTCTCTAGTTAGTGTTTTCCTCTTTCCTAGTGTAAATACTATTGGTGTAATACTCCACCTAATCAATAAGTTTACTTAGGATATTAAGAATATTTAGTACAATTATCACCTAGGAAACTTATAATGGTGTGTGTTCACCTTAACTTGAGGTACACGAATGCTACCACTACCTTGTCAACCCTTGATTGATGGTAGTTAGGTGCCACCTCTATTCAATCAAGGCCACCTTTGTCTTAGTCATATTGAGTTAACTCATCTCCTGATTGGGAGTGATAGAGTGTTCACTCATGACCTCTTGGACATGTCATTTCCTTGATTGAAGGATCTTGGAAGCCTATATATTTATAATTTAAACTTTATAACTTTCTCCATTATATTTAATAGAATATCTTTATTCATTTTCCTAGTTTTCTTATTAGCTCATATACAATAGGTCTAGGGTATATTTTTTGTGCATATGATAAATTCGAACATAGTATCAAATAAATGATGTTCTAAGGTTATTCCATTTCTAGTTCTTGAGAGAAATTAGATTACATTCATAGTGGTTCCTTTTTGTGGCTTTGTATTGTAGGCATGTTTTCAAGATTGGGGAAGCAAATATATGCCCACCATTTAGTCTAGAGCATTTGAAAAAGTATATTTTTTTTATTGTTATGTCCTAGTTGAACATCAAAGTTAGATATACAACAAAAGTTTTCATCAAGGAAGTGCTTTCAAGATCCTATAGGTAGCTAATTATTTAGTGAATTTTAAGTCAAATCTAACCTTGCCATTATGTCTAGAAGGCCTAAAAGCCCTAGGAAACACATGTCATTTCATCTAAATCAAAATACTTAGCCTAGGCTCCTTGTAGAATTTCTTTGCCCCTCCTTTGTAGAATATGGATCTATTTTTTATTTTTTTATTTTGAAAAAAAATTGTATTTTCATTTTAAAAAATTATAGTTTGTTCCCAAAAAACTATTATTATATTTGTCTTCTTTTTTTAAAAAAAATTGGTTTAGGAAGAATAAAGAATAAAACTCATTCCAGATCATGATGAAGCTTCCCCAAAGTTATAGATCTTTTGGACATAATTACTAGGAGTTCCCCTTCTTTGGATACTAGTGCCCCTTTTGTGGAGGATACCTCATGCGACCTTCTAACTTTATTAGAAACTTCTCTTTGTCATTCTAAGAAATTCATCTTCTTACACTTTTTATTTTTCTCATGTAGCTACCTCAAATTCTATATCAAGGTCTATTTTTTGTGTATTTAGTATATTTTGACCACCTTATTTGTATTTAGTTTTATTTCTATTTAGTTTCTGGACAAATGACTAATACTTACAGAACATGGGGAACATTAGGATTCTTAAATAAGAAGTTGAGAGCATTCCAACATAGAATCATCAATGTCCCCATTTGGAAACTAGGACCCTTTTGACAAAGGACATCAAGAGACTTTTTAACATCATTCTAAGATATCGAATTTCAAAGGGTTTCTTTCTTCCCTAGTGTACAAGTGCCACTTTTGATGCTTGACAATTTAAATTCCTAGCATAGTTTTATAATTGTTTTTCCAAGTCATTTTTCTTATTTCATGTCCCTTATCATTTGTTAGTCCTAGCTCTTTGTATTTGCTTCTCTTATATTAGATTTGAAAGTGATATGTTTGAACTATTTATTTGTGTTTGATTTAAACGTTAGTTAATATGATAAGAAAGAATCTATCTTAATTTTTTACACACCAAAAGAAAGTTAATGTTTGTTCTTTTAGCTAGCACAATGACCAGTCATGTTTTTCCTATGAGGAAGGAGTTTGTTGGTTGCAAATGGATGTATTATATGGTTGAATAAATTCAAGGAGATGTATGAGAATTGTATTTTCCTAGGAAGCTTGAGGTTATGCATGTTTGGCAAAGCCATGTTTGTTTGTTATTTATTTGTCTACTAGTTTTAAATATAGGATCTTCATAGTTTTGTAGATGGACATGTATTTGTTGTTAGCCTTGTATTACTTTGTAATTTCCTTTATTCTCTTTTAATGTATACAATAACTAGGATAATGTTAGAACTAAGTATATTGTACACTTTGCAAATCCTAGTAGTTATGTTGAGGTATTATTTTATTTTTGGAATGAAGTTGAGAGCATTGAAAAGGATGAGTTGGTCTCCTTGATTTGTAAAGTGTTGTATTTGTAAATGGTCTCCTTGATGGTACCTAAAATATTCTTGACACTTGGAATGAAGTTGAGAGCATTGAAAAGGATGAGTTGGACTTAAAAGTGGCACCCAAGTTAGTGAAACTTGTCTCCTAATAAATAGAAGCCTATCTTGGAAGAGCTAGAGTCTCAAGTTGAAGTTTGGATTTGGGAGATAATTTAAATGCTTGTGTTTTCATGTTGAGTATCAAGGGGGAAGAATTTCTTCTTCATAAAATCAAATATCTTGCACAGATTCTATCATGGATATAACTATGTCAAGCTAGATCTAAACATAATCATGGTTATACTCTTTAACTCACGTTAACACTACTTCCAAGGTAGAACTAATTCATCTACCAACCCTAATATTTCTCTATCTACTTTTTATGCATAAAGATATCTCTTAACTGACATTCACACATCCACAAATTAAGGTTGAACAACTTGTCATGTTAAGATATCATTACTAACTAGCCAAAAGGACTTCTAACGAGAAAAGAAAATAATACAACTAAAGCAAGAACTCTCAAAAGTCATGAATCTATGAAAGCTAACCTTTTCATTTCACCCGAGGCCTCAACTAAAGGCTTTATTTTTGTTGAGAACAAGAGGACACTAGAACGGAAAACTCATCAACGATATCTAACTGTGAAGGAATCTTACAAGGTCAGCCCTAGAAACTTCATATGCACTTTACTCAAAGTGCGTACCAATAATTGTTCTCTGAATGACAAAAGATAATTTAACAAAGGTTAACATCAAATCAGTCTTTGGCAATCAAGGAAATAAAGTTCAAGCGTTCCTTGACAACTCCATCTCAAAATCCAACGATTATGAGTGGCTATATCCAATCAGAAAGTTTATCATAGGCAACTCCTAATCAACGACAATACCACAGATTTAGTTCGCAATATTAGTAGCAATCTTACTACTTTTTCTAGAATAGTTTAAAACAAATCCAAGCTTGGGAATCCCTTCGTGAAGAGGAAATCAAAGAAAGAGGAATTTAGTAAAGAAATGTTCAACAACAATAGAAAAATAGGTTGTGCAGCATTGCCAGTCGAACTAGATCTGAATAGACCAGTTACTAGATTAGATATATATCTAGAGCCCTTATCTTGAAAAAGCCTGATATTGAAAAGAAAAAGATGCAAGCCTCTTACACATTTATCTCAAGCTACTTAATTTGTGATCAAATCAAGGACCGTTTCTATTCTGATTGTAGTGATTTCCCTCACTGGTAGCTTGCCCAACTTATGATCAGCTATAACATAAGTAGGTTGGTTCAATAACCCACCTCTTTTTTTAAATACAATACTTGTACCTTTTTTTTTCAAAAAAAAAAAATAGTAAACCATCAACATCAAATAAATGAATGCAATAGGAAGGGCAAGGAATGAAAGAGAATACAGAACGAATTTTTTTTTTTTTTTTACATATATACATACAAGGGGATTAAGAACACTTACAGGCAGAAACAATGTAATATTTGAAGTTATTAATAAGCTGAGGATCTAACGATTATGCGGGCTGACCAGAGATTAAGCTTGACCGACCTCCAAAGCATGACTTCTAAGTCTATTTTCCCCTCCATCGCCTGAGTGTTCCATAACCAGAGAAAACTTCAGACCCTATCTCTAACTCCTCTATCTCCTTCGTGATAAGAGAAGATTCTCTTCATTAAAATTCCAAAGTTGCATTCTCCTCTAATCCACATTGGCATGTTTTTCCTCCCTCAACTTCCTCACGCATCCTCCCAAAAAAAAAACAATAAACAAGCTTAGTGCCTTCCTTCACCGTCGATCCTCCCAAAAATCAAACAAAAAAACCGATTTTTCAGTTAGTAATTCCCAATTTTAAAGTCGATCCTACTATCTATGAGGTCGTAAAATGGTTGCAGCCTATCTAAAAAGGCAGATCTAACACTTAGAAACTCTAATATAATTAGAATCTCTAATGTGGTTCGACGTCAAAAAAAAAATTTTAAAAAAAAAAAAAAATTAATATCTATGAATTCTAAGTTGCCCCTTTACCCTCAGTTCATTTCTATCAATAATTCATGAAGACATATGTAAAATGGGTTGAATGCAAATTTATCTCTTATCCTCGGAATCTATAAAATCGATAAATGCCAATAGTACACAACAAGAAGAATTGTGATTGACCATAACCTACTACATATGTATTTTATATCAATTCAAAAAATATACAATTGAATTGAAAGACTTTTCTAACAGAATATGCACTAAGTAATAATTCAATCAAAAGAAAGTGATGGAATAAACCATCCTTGACTCTCTAGAGGGATTGACATACTTTGCAATATGAAATAAATAATATGCCTATTAACCATCATTCTTGTGCACTACAACATCACAACTCAAAGATTAACGACATTATAGAAGCATTACTTTCATATATATTAGCTACAAGGATAGTAGAATTGACAAACATCTATTAATCCAAAAATGACAACGTGTTATTATTGGTTGGGATAATGCTAGATAATACAAGTTCAAATGGATAAAAAATACTAGCCTATGTCATATTTAGATCTATGTTGATCATCATGCCTGAACAATTCTAAACAATACTCAATGTTTATTTGCATTCCTGAATGTGGTACATGACCCAACCTTAGCATTATTGCCTATCCACTTTGACCAGGACATTGATAACTTCAATTGTACACGTTTTATTCATAATAGAATGACTCCAGTGTGTGTATCCTCTAGATGAGTCATAAGGGTTAGGTACCTTACATGATATCTCAACTCATCCACTCCTCTCTATCCAATTCCATTCTCATTCTTGTCTCATTCTCGAAAACCCAAGTAATCACATAAAAATGAGTTTTCAAGAAAGAGACAAGAAAGAGAATGGAATTGGATTTAGGAGAGGAGTGGATGAGATGAGATATCAGAGTGGATTGTGTTATTAAATATAATAGAGGCATTATGATGGTGATGGACAGACCAATACATCAATAAATTCTAAAACAAGTTGGTAGATATAGTGGAACATAGCATCTAGCACTTTTATTGGAGAACAAAGATTGGGAGGATTAAAAATGGGTTTTGAAGAAAGAGACAAGAAAGAGAATGGAATTGGATTTAGGAGAGGAGGGAATGAGATGAGATATCAAAGTGGACGCATCAAATGATAATATAGTTGTCACTAGACATTGTGATAAATGTCAATGCCTAAAAATTACCCAGATCTTTTGTTATCATATTTTCATAATGACATATAACAGAAGATTGAAATAATTTTTAGGCATCGACATATATCACAATGGATAAGACAATTATAATAATATAGATTTAAAGGAGCAATGAAAACTAAAAAAGAGATGATCAAGAATACTATAGACTAAACACACCATAACCTAGTAGTATTCCTTTTCTCCTTCATTGTGCACATATCAAGGCGTAGATGGTTGCTTTTAAACGTCATCCATTTCAATAGTCAAAAGTCAATTTTGGCCAATAAAAATAGGACAAACATTTACCACTTTTTGTTGTGGATGAGGTGTACAATTGCTATTGATTGGTCGACCATTGATGTGGATGATGTTTAAGTAGAGCTGGCTTAGATGGTCATATTCTAGGACATGATATAAGTAGATCCATAGAAATTTGTGTAGTTTTGTTAGAGTATATGTGTGGGATAGCACACAACAATGTTCAAAAATAAGATGATAGTCTATAGATTGAGATTTTGTGTCATTTATAGTAGCAGTGTTTGGTTCCTATAGAGTTAGCTAGTTTGTAATTTTTGGGCCAAACTTCTCTTCGATTGGGAAGAATTTGTCAATTTGGTATGAAAAAATATACCTATAGGGTATTTATTTTTAAAATAAGTATGGGTGATTTTTCACCCCATCTTGAGCCAATCATTTTGGTACATAACTCTAGGAACTCATTTTGGTCATCTTGAGCATTTTTCATGTCTTATAATCACCTACCCCATTATGGAGATAAGAGGCACAACTGTATTCACCAATAGAGATAAGGAATTGAATAATAACTTTATTATTACCTAAGATAAATTTGTGGAGATCACTTAGTTGTCTTCATAATTCCAACAAGATGATTCTATTACTAGGGTACAAGTGTGTAACTTGTATGGGACAATGTTAACTCTAATATGAGTAAATATTGAAAACTAGATAAACCAAATTTTGTATTCATTTGCAAATGTAGCTTCTAATGAAATTATTTTATTAAAATATTTCTCTAAGATGTTAATCAAGTAGAATATAAAGATATCATTAATCTTGTTGTAATTTTTGTTGCTTTCTTTCAACTCTAACTAACGGTAACACTCATAAACTTTGTTTTCCCCAACACCCATGTAAATCCAATTTTGGTCAACCCTAAGAAAGTAGCTCTCCTTGCTACTAGATATACAAGATAAGAAGTCATATAAAACCTCTCACTCTCTTGTACATCACAAAGTTGATGTTACAAATGATCACTAATTATAGTTTTCCAATCAATTTAGTTTTGATCATCCATGATGGTAAGCATAAAATAGAACAATCATCGGTAGAAGTTTTTAGCTATAGGATTCCCCACCATTTTGTTGAATAAAGTAATTAGATCACTTATATTTTCATTGGATTTTCTCTTGTGAAGGATCTTGGGCATCGTTGTAATGGAAACACTTCTCTTATTTAACCAGTTATCATTTAGGTAATGATACAAAAGCATATTTGACATATGTTGGGAGTGCAAGTCTCCTTAGTAGCTTCTACAATCATTTTGAGTGTGATCTCATTTTATAGTTCATAGATCTTCCTCTTATCTAAATCATAGTACTAAAAACTTTCTAGTTTGACATATGTTGCGAGTCCAAAACTCTCAGGTTAGTAGCTTCAACAATGATTTTGAGTATGATCTCATTTTATAGTTCATAGATCTTCCTCTTATCAAAATCATTGTACTAAAAACTTGCTAGTACAAGTTCAAAATATTATGCTAATACTAGAAATGACGGAGCTTGTCCAATGCTGCTATGTGTAGTGTAGGTAGACCAATGTGACATATCATCTTCTTTATTAACCCTTTGAATGAACTTGTTGATGTTCGCAAGCCTCAAGTCTATGTCACCAATTTCTAAAACTATTGAAACAAGCTTTGAAGGAGAATGATAATATTTGAAATATAAGCATTCTCTTGCAAATATAAGCATGGTCACCACCTACATCATGTTTAGTTGCCATATTTCCTACCATCATGCATCCTCTCATGGGAGAGCTGTATGCTGTAATTCGAATTAGTCAATGTAGTTGGTGTATGGTGCAATAATTATATTCCATGAGACGATGTCTTGCTCTTTCATGTTGTCAAATAGTTAACAGGTATCTACCAAACTTTAACACTTGACATACATCTAAATACACTTATAATGAAAATTTGTGTTTTTCAAACCAATAGTTTAGAAGGATGTTAAACGATAGAAGGTGCTTGAATTAATCATCACTATACTCATCTTAGTTTCTCTGATGTTGGCTTTTTGACAGTTTTATTGATGTTTCCCACTAAGCTTGATGAGCAGTATCGCGTTGTGAAATCAAAGGAAATGATATAATAAGTGGAGATTTATTGACAATAGTCAACATTTATATATACTTATTATTTAATTATATATCTGTTTTATATATAAAATCTATATTATAGTTATATATTATATTTTATATAATATAAACTATTAAATATATTTAATATAATATAATATTATAAATTTGTATGTTTAAATATATTTTTATTTAATTTTGTATTTATTTTAAATATATAAAATATATATTATAATTATATTTATTATATATTATCTAATATAAATTAAATCTATAGAAGAAATTTTTCTACCTTGTCTATGCTTCCACATTTTGCACACGTATAGGAGATCTTTTCCAACTATAATATCTGATGAAAATTCCCCTTCCATTATGCATTGATGGATATCCATACCCTGTTCCAAATCTTTTAGTTTCACCGCTATCACTATAGTTAACGACCACCTTATAGTAACCAAGGGATGCAATAAAAAAAAGCATTATGCACTGCAATTCAATTTGGCCCCTACGATCAGCATACATTACAATAATTATATTCAATGAGACTGTATCTTTCTCATTCATGTGGTCAAATAGTAACTTACAGTGCAGGTCAATCTGCTTGCTCTACGGTTGATGGAAACGAGAGTGTCCATCCCAAGCTATAAGTTTTTTTTGCATGACTTGCACATCTAGACAACACGTGGGCCAATAATATAATAGAAATTTATTCTCTTCAAAAATAATTCTATTGTGAAAAAACTTCTCAGATTATTGTATAATTAATAAAAATATCAAACTATAAAAAAGGGTGTAGGTGTAGATGGGGATGATAAATAATCATATATTTTGATTTTCAAAAAAGATATGATTAAAACACATACTTTTAAACATATGTTTTTTATTAGTTCAGCTGGAAAAGAGGGTCTAGAACCCTTTACAAAGCAATCCCCAGGGAAAAATAAGACCTTAAACGAGCTAGAGATAGCACATTAATAGCACACAGACAAAGCTACAGCAACGCAACAAGGCTGCAAGGAACAACTAAAAACTAAACAACAACATAACCAGATCTTAGAACACCCTTGACCTGAGTGCGGGTTAGCAAGACATACTTAGGAAGACCACGCTTCCTTCTTTGGACCACAGTCCAACAAACATCATTGTCTCCATCTACAGAAAAAGGAGATGAAGGGGGTGAGGCTTTCCCCAAAACCACAGAAGGGGGTGGAACTTGAGGAGAGGAGGAAGACTTCATAATAGCATTAGCTCCATCATAAGATGATGCACAAATAGCAGTAGTTCCAGTTGTAAATAGCTCCCTAATGACAAGGGATGAGTTAGCAGCAGCCCCAATAGTAGAAAAACTCCTTGTTATAGGTGTTGAACAAGTAGTAGTAGCAACATCAACCTCTGAAATAGATGGCACAACAGTAGCAGCAGTAGGTAGCACCCCAGTAGCAACAACAACAACATATAAAATAGAATGGCACAGCAGTAGTAGCAATAGGAAGCACCCTAGAAGTAGAAGAAACATGTAACTAGCAACCAATAGCTCTAGGCTAGGAAGAGGAGCAGCGGAATGTACATTGGACTGGGGTGTCATAGCTAAGGGAGAGGAAGGAGTAGAAGCCATAGGAGCAATAGTGAAATCCATGGGATGAACATCACACCACCAAGAAGCCAAATGAGATTTAGATTTGGAGCATAAACACTGCTTGGCCAAATGACCAGTGCGAAAGTACCATCAACAGTGAAAGGGGATACCCTCGTAGTCCAAACTCTAGCACTAGGAATGGTCAGCAATGCTAAAGATAATCTCAGCAAGGAGTGCCTTAGATAAATCTAGATCCATAAGAATTCGAGTATAAGTTGTATGCGTAAACTGTAAGGTAGCAGGATCAGCCATAATAAACTACCCTAAAGCATTCCCAATCACAGAATAGCAAGACTTACTCCAAAACTGTAGAGTGAGGTTAGGAAGCCTAACCTAGATAGGTAAAAGATTCAAAGAATCAGTTGCATGATTGAAAAGTGGAAACCAGGGATGAAGCACTAGGGGATACAGATCCCACAGCTAAATAGAACCCTCAAACACAACATTACGGTCCTCAATATCATCAAATGTAACAATGAAGAAACCTCTAGCACATGGGTAGATTTCAATCTTACCATTCGTAATTGGTCCCCAAGAATCAAAGATCAATTTATTTAGGTCATTAAGGTGTGGCAAAAAATGGTTGAATTTGCAAATCAAGGCATGAGAGGAATAAAATTCCTCACTCTCCAAAACCTCAAACCCAAAAGAAATAGTAGGAGAAGCAACACAGGGCAAAGGCAATCCCTGATGCTTCCCTTGAGTAGTAGCTAAGAAAGATTTACCCTTTTCCAAAGAAGCCACCCCTACAAATGACTCACCAGCAGTAGCAGCAACAATCACAGATGCGAACAACACTCCAATGGCAGCAGTTTTAGGAAAAACCTACAAACCCCCAACTATAGTAGCCACTCTCGCAGGTGTATCCCCAACAGCAAGGCCCTCTATCACAATCGATGCTGCAGCAACCACAACCACATGAGCAGTAGAGGAAAAACTTGCGATTAACTCAGTAGCAACCTAACCCTAAGAACCAGGTGCATGGGCGGGAAGAGGAGCAGGAGTGGCCATTTCAAATCTCGACCAGCCCAGTATCTACCTAAGTTGTTACAATAATATAAATTATTGTAGGAACATTGAAACATATGTTACTAAGGATAATGAGGAACAATTAATTCTTTATAAATAATCTAAATTACATTACATTCCTACAATAATTTATATTATTAAATATTCTTATTACTTCTATCTCCATGTATTTTTGGTGCTACATATTCTAAACTTAACGCATTTAAATGCATATTTATATATTAATAGTACCCCCAAAAAATTAATTGATTAATTTATTTGTTTAATGATAATTCAAATGAATTTTTTTACATTGAAAAAGTGACATACAAATTAACAATCTAAAAAGATTTAATATATTTATAGATTTATTTACAATTGAAATTTATTGTATTTAATTATTTGTAAAATTATATAAATTTCTAAATTATATTAAATTTATTTAGAATATGTATTAATCTAAACATATCAAAATTGAAATTTATCACTAGGAACATTACATGTGGCAAATAGTTTTTTAGTACAAATATGATAAATTTTAAGATAAATATTATATATGACAAATAATAGATAATGTCAACAATAAATGTGAGTTCCCTTCATACAAAATTTCAACCTCCAATTGGATTATTTCTACTTAAATTAATGAAGCCAATTGAATATCATCATGCACAATTTGGTGGCTCCAGCTGTACAATGCTTCACTTTTCTCTCTATTGATCCCGTGTTGCCACTTGGAAAACCTTTTATATTGTTTCCTATGACTATTAAGCTTGATCATAGGGCTTTTAGGAAAGTGTTCTACACCTTGCATGGCAATGTTGTTTATTTACGTGGTTTACTCATTTATGTGGTTTACCTAAGGACGTTGGACTTATATGGTTAAAATAAATTATTACATAGATATAGTGGACTATCAAATTTCATCCCTACATTTTTTCTATTGAATAAAAGTTCAAAAATATTACATTAGAGCATTAGATGATATTAGTAATGGTACCCTCAACATGGTAAGAATAAATACAACAATAAATGGTAAGTCACAACCAACTGCCATTCTAATTCATCCATAATAAAGGTATTAGTGTCAATGCTTGATCATATGATTGATAATGTGATGAATAACTTCAATATACTAAAATTACACAATTAAGCCTAATTGCTTTATAGAGTGTTCTCAAATTATTACAGATCTCTAACACTCTTAATGATCTTATTTAATTTATAAACAACTCTTTTTAATTATTCTCCTACATATTGAATTACACTGAATTTGTTTAACCTACTTACCTAACTCAACATATATCTTTAATATATTTTACAATAAGCAAAAAAACTTTACCATCTAAAAAATGAAATAAATTAATAGAATACCAACTTCTAACTTATAAATAAAAATAAAATCTTTTAGTTTCACCACTATCACTACAGTTAACAACCACTTTATACTAACCAAGGGATGCAATTAAAAATAAAAATAAGCATAATGCACTTCGATTCAATTTGGCCACTACGATCGGCGTACATTAAAATAATTATATTCAATGAGACTGTATCATTATCTTTCATGTGGTCAAATATGGAAATGAGAGTGTCCATCCCAAGCTATAAGTATTTTTTGCGCGACTTGCACATCTAGACAACGCGAGGGCCAATAATATAATAGAAATTTATTTTTTTCAAAAATAATTACGCTGAGAGGCGTTCTACACTCACAACAAGGGCTAAAAAATTCAAATTCTCGTAAATAATTAAGATTTAGATTCCCAAGTAAACAAAATTCATAAAATGTGTAAATAAATAAATACGTGGAAGCGGATAGAAAACTCATGTAATTAATAAAAATATCAAACTATAAAAAAGGGTGTAGGTGTAGATCCGGATGATAAATAATCATATATTTTACTTTTCACAAAATATATGATTAACACACACACTTTTAAACATATGTTATTAAAGAAAATGAGGAACATTTATCTCCTTATAAATCATCTAAATTACATTGCATTCCTAAAATAATTTATATTATTAAATATTCTTATTACTTCTATCTCCATGTGCTTTTGGTGCTACATATTTTAAACTTAACGCATTTAAATGCATATTTATATCTTAATAGTACCAAACAAAAATTAATTAATTTATCTAATGATAATTTAAATGTTAATGTTTTTACATTGAAAAAGTGAATTACAAATTAACAATCTAAAAAGCTTTAATATGTTTATAGATTTATTTGCAATTGAAATTTATTGTATTTAACTATTTGTAAAATTATATAAATTTCTAAATTATATTAAATTTATTTAGAATATATATTGATCTAAACACATCAAGAATGAAATTTATCACTAGGAACTTTACATGTGGCAAATAGTTTTTTCGTACAAATATGATAAATTTTAAGATAAATATTATATATGACAAATAGTTATGTAGCATTATTTTAAAAAACAAGTATATTTTTATTTAAAAAATTATATCTAAAATACTATGAGGTATATTTTTTTCCATAGTTTCTTTGATTCTAGCTTTTTCCATAGTTTCTTTGATTTTCTCTTGCAATTTCTCTTTTGCTTTTTTTTTTTAAATTTTTTCCAATTTCTTTTTTGGTTTTATAGTTTTTCTCCACCTTTTTCTCCTTCCAACAGTTTCCAATTTCTCTTTTTTATTTTTTGATTTTTTATTTTTTCTAATTTCTTTTTTAGTTTTTATTTTATTTATTTTTTCCAAATTCTTTTTTGGTTCCATAGTTTTTGTGATTTAGCTCTGTTTTTAATTTCTTTTTTAGTTTTTTCCTTTGATTTTTTTAAGTTTTATTTTTTATTTCCTTTTTGGTATTTTAATTTTTTTTTCTTATAAATTTAGGCGTAAAAAATAAGTGCTCTCATCCCCACCCCACTGTGAGTGTATAACGGCATTTAAAAGAAATCTAAATTTAAAAATTAGTTCTATTTCCCATTAAATATGCAAGTTGTTACTGTTATTGTTTTCCATCTCGTTTAATAAAAAGTTAAAAAAAATAAAAAGAAATTGGAAAAAATAAAAAATAAAAAAAGAAATTGAAAAAAATAAAATAAATAAAAACTAAAAAAAAAATTGGAAAAAATAAAAAATAAAAACCAAAAAATAGAAAAAATAAAAAATAAAAAATATAAAAGAAATTAGAAAAAATAGAAAATAAAAACTAAAAAACAAGTTGAAAATAAAAAAATCCCAAAAATTATGAAACCAAAAAAGAAATTGTATAAAATAAAAAATAAAAACCAAATTTTAATATTTACAAAAGCAATCACTCTTTGACTTGCATTGATCATTCCAAAGATCATCTCAAAGGAATAGGTAAAGACATTTTTTATGGTGCTATAGTAGCACATAAAATTCTTCATTCCATTCAATCCCATAATCTTCAGGCCATGATTATAAAGTTGGACATGATGAAGGCATACGATAGAGTTTCCTGAGACTTTTTAATGAAAGTCTTGGCCAAATTTGGTTTTTCAAATAAGTGGTGTAAATAAATTTATTCTTGTATCTCAGGAGCCAAATTTTCAGTCTTAATTAATGGTTCCCTTGCTGGTTTTTTTAGTCAAGTCAGGGTATCAGTCTTAATCATCATTATGGCAGAGGCTTTGATTAGGTTTATTGTAGTTCAGAATTTAAGTTGTGCTTGGAATGGTCTATCTATCCCTAGAATTCCTTTTGCCTTTACTCATATTCTCTTTGGGGATGACACATTGCTTTTTGGATTTCCCTCTTTCTCAAAAGCAAAATGCATCAAAAAGGTTATTGCCATGTATTGTCAAGTTTCTAGCCAAGTTCTAAACCTTGAGAAATCAAAGATTTTCTTCTTCAGAACAAAAGCTTCTCTTCATTCTCGAATTGCATCTTTTCTTGGTTTTAGTATTGACTCTTTACCTTCTAAATATTTGGGTGTTCCTCTTTTTGTGGGGCTCATAAGAGTGACTATTGGCTTAAAACTAGTCAAGCTATTCAGAAAAAGATAGTTGCTTGGAAAGGTAGATGGTTGACTCTGGCTGGTAGAATTGCTATTATCAAATCAGTTCTGATAGCTATACATATTTATATGATGTCAGTGTTGAAAATGCCCAAAGGGGTGATCTCAGAAGTTGAGAAGTTTTTGAAAAGTTTATTATGGAAAGGGAATGAAGTTAAAGAAAGAAAAATCACTTTAATGGCCTAAAATAAGGTCTACTCTTCTATTAAATTTGGTGGTACAGGGATTCATAATTTGGAGAATCACAATGTGGCCTTAGGGGCAAAGCCAGCTTGGAGGTTGTTTACTAAGCCAAAGTCAAAGTGGTATAAAATGATGAAATATAAATATCTTGATTCTCCTCTTCCTGAAAGAGTCTTCACAGTGGCTAATCCTCCTGCAAGATCTAAGGTTTGGATTTTTCTTATGGAATGTAGGAAGATAATCCTCCATCATCTTTCTTGGATTATCCATAAAGGTAACAAAGCTACTTTCTGGCTTGATTCTTGCAATGGTTTCCACCCTCTATATCTTCAATTAGGGTTAAGTCAAGCTATAACGCCTGCCTTGAACACCTTAAAGAAATGCACACTTATGCTATATGAAACAGGGAATTTTTTTTTTTTTAAGATGATTAAGATAACACAGTATTGGTAACATAAATAATTACGACATATTCTCTAAGGATTCAAGGCTGCATTACTTTACAAACCAACTAACATTAATTTAACATACATCAGTAACTGATCCAAATCCATGCTCAATTAAATAATTTATTCACATTCATTGCATATCATCAAATAACAGAATCTACATGCTTAAATATATAACTGAAATGCTTTCATATAAGTACATCATGACATCATTACATTGCCATTTTTAGTCTACATCAAAATTACATACATAAAGAATGTTCTGTTACACAAATCTGGTACAAGATTATACACATACATCTTCATCATTGGTACAAGTACATTTGTCTTAAAACTGGGGTAAATCTTTTCTGCACATGAACTTCGACAAGAATAACCAATGGATAAAATAGCTCTTCCACCTGACCATGTGGAACCCTGAGGTCCACCCCCCAAGCTAGGAGTTAACATGAGGTCCCAAACAATGACAGTCAGGTAGACAAAAGACAAACAAGAATAAAGGAATGACCAAACGCCAATACAACACATGACAATAACAATACAACACAACTTAACTTCCAGAGGCGACACAAAACAAATGAGGAGAGACCGAACAAGGGATGCTAGGTTGTAGTAGGGAGAGTGTCATCGCACGGTCCTAGCATGGGTTATCCTAACAGCCTCTCACTAGGCGCCGGCCCCCATCTATGGTTATCCTGACAGCCTCTCACTAGGCACCGGCCCCATAGGGTGACACATGCGGAATCGACCTTCCTTTCATGAGGACACGGAAGTCAATCATGCCGACCAGGCCTTCTCTACCCATCCTTAGTCTATACAAGCACTACAGGCCATGGGAGAGGAATCCATTAATCTTGTTAAATGTGAAAACTACCCTTAACCCCCTAGTTCATTTTAGGTTATCACTTGATTAATCTACTTTCAATGGGTTATCCTGACTGCCACTTTGGGCGCCGGCCCCACGTTGAAAGCCACTCTCCTTCCTAACACCTAGTAAACCTTAACCATCATACAAGGCATTATAGCAATACACATACATGTTCATTGCAAGGCATAAACCCTCTTGCATTACAAACAGAATCATAACACCAATTGTTATCCATCGCCTATAGCATTACAACATTTTACACTTTTACAGATACCAAGTCTCTCCATACAACCATTACGACAAAACAAATACAAGATAGTCGCAACTGGCTAAATACCTCATCCAGAGAATATTATATCCACAAAATACATTAACAACTTTCCACAATACTTCATTCATAATAAATTGTACTTCATACTCAATTAGAATCACATGTTTAAGACAACACAACACTAGAACACCTATCCACATGTTGGTTGTACTCAGACACGACATACTATGCCTCTGGAATTTTTACCACTAGCAATTTATCATATTACGACAACAAGAATTCTTAATTTCATACAGTTTAAATTTAATTTCCAGAGTTAAAACACTAAAACTCCTTCTTAGTACAATGTGAACGACTTGTAAATTCAACATTAGATCTCTATTAATCAAACTGATTGATTTAAATTAATTGCAACACACATATTAATATATTACAACTAATTTATCTAAATATACTACATTTTGTTTCAAAAGCTAAATTACTAAATAGTTTACAACATTTCATTTGTAAAAGAATCACTTAGTACCCTTATACTATTTAATTCCTACTTATCATTACACACTCTTATTATCCATACGATCTTTATCATTTATCTTTCAAACTTGCCCAATTAACTTAACTCTTTCAAGTAATAAAATGAATAAGAATGCTAAGTCAAGTATAACTAAATGATAATTACAACGAGGAAAAATCATCAACAAAGAGCATTATTGTTTTGTTTTTCTCAAAATTCAATCTCAACCAGATAAGATGCTTGCATGTCTTCATCGTAACGAAGTCTCAGAAAGATTTTACTAAGAGTAATTAATTCTGCCAAAAAGGTCAGAATGATCATTTCACAAGCGATCATCACTTGATTGTTGTAGTTATTACTTTTTGTTCTCGTGGCGTTCCGATTCCTATGCAGATGCTTCTACTAGAATCATTTCAACTGTTGTCATCTACCGAGCAGCAATCATATGTCGCAGAGGAGGTGTAAAATTGTTATTGACTGTTTTACCATTGAAAAGGATGATATTAGTTTAGTCTAACAACTTCTGACAGCATCCATCTAACTCCTTCAAACTTGCAATCGATATAATTGGCGGTAACACTTCAACAGTTTTCTCTCTATCGTAATATTTTTTTTCACGAAAGTCAATGGTCACAGAAAACGAAGGCAATAGGTTTGAGGATTAATGTTTCGAAGGTTCCAAGGATGTTCTTTGAGATCCCAATACCTTAATAATGCTTCCAAGTAATATCAAAACTACAACTCCTAAATAGAGAACAACTCCTAAATGGGATCACATGGAAGAACGAAATTATGGATTAACTAATTGCTTGCTGATGTTGTGGACAGCTGAATGCACAACAATAGCCTATATGTCGAGTGACAATGAGAGTAGAGGATTATGTCTTGATATGTATAGTGGTTTCCAAGGTTTCCTTATAAATGGCACCCTAAATGCCAAAGATAAAGTTAAATCTCAAGAATATGGAGATAGCTATTAGATCTACCATATGACTTAAAAGCAATAATCCATGATGGCACCACAGATTTCTTGAGACACTCATGGCACCACGAGGCCTAAGAGCATAATGTGGATGAGATATTCCATAATAAGATTGTAGAATACAATCTGAGACTCTAAGGTTAAGAAATGTTCACTGTGTATGAGGAACAAGATGCTAAACTCCACTAAGGGTACGGTCTGCATGGGTAAACCCTCCACAGTTTATTGAGATGCTTATTGGCTTCAAGGAGAATAATGTATACCACTGCAGACAGACATCACACAAAACATACAGCTCTGTGAATAAGCCTACATGTACAGACTACCATTTTCATGTATGTTTTTATTGCTAAATGCTCAGTACCATACAAATTAGAAATCAAAACATCCGACACCATTTTGCTGCTCAATTACAAATATTGAGATTGCTTACAACAGCAAAAGAGAAGGGAAAATAACCTCCACTGACTGTATACCAAACTGAACCATCTATATCCATATTCCATCAAAAACCTCAATCTAACTTGGTCTCCACCATAAATGGATTATGAGATGCATCTGCACTAGGCTCTGATTTAAAAGACTCATCCTGGCTTCTATTCTTAATTCTAGGTATTTCTAATGCTTGGATTGTGGATGGCTTCTAGTCTATCTGCTACGAGGTGGGGATGGCCAATACTTGACCAAGTGTGCACTACATTCAATTTGAACTTACACATTTTGTCACAGCAGATCTATATTCACTGTTATAAAAGGCTTTGCCATTTGCATAATGTTAAACTCAGTAAGAATATAATGATGGCAAACACGCCTAGACAATTGAAGGACAAAACCTGTTATAGATCAGTTGGCAGCTAGTAAGCATCTATGACAAGAAATTAATCACAAAAGGAACATCCGCACCGAGAACTTTCCAAACCAACTTTTAAAGTGAAGAAAAATGCCTAAAATACAAAATGGCAACTGCAACAGAACAGTTTTTTTTTCCCAGATCGTATATCATCATTAATTACAGAAGTTGTGCAATCTCAAATATCCAAAAAGCTGAACTTTTAAATGTAAGCAACCCCGATCAGAACATGCACTGCCAGACATTCGTGATCTTATCATCCCTCAACTGACACAAGCTATACATTTCGAGAGGCATCATGCCTAACATACAAGATTCATGATTTGATCATTGTCTTCTCAGCAAATAAGCCAGCAGTTGCATCAATCTACTCGAATGCATACAAGAACACAAAACCAGATCAGAAAATGCACTGCCAGACACACTTCAAACTCTATTTCCTTGCGCCAAAGTTGTAATACCCTTGATTAAAGGTGGCGACTTCTTGTATTAAGCGGCTAATAAGAATGGCTGCGCCTATTAATTACAGGTTGTGACTTTCCTAAAGGAGCGGCTAACTCCTATGAAAGCTGCGGCCAAACTAGGAACAGCTATGGTTAAAACCAGCACTCTCAACCCTAACAATAAAACTCCCATACTATTACTAGCAGAAATTACTGCTGCTAACTCAGGGAATGAAATATCTGTTAAACTTGCACTGGTTTTGGAGTATTTTAAGAAGACATTGATCAGGAATATGAAGCATATTGTAGGGCAATGGAACTTCTAGTGACATGACTGCCAATGGTTTATTCCTGTCATAAAAAAAATGAATTTTAAGAGACCATTTAGTCACACCGGGATAGGTTTATACTCTGTGAAGTGAAAGCTTTAAATTCTCCGTAAGGCCACATCAAGTGAATAGCGGATTCTAATCTCCAGCATTTAAGTTTGTTGTTGCGCCATCTATCTTCTTTAATGAAGACAGATCAGGGATTGTGCATTTGATTGATAGTTGTTTGGCTATATAGTCTCCATCATTCCTCTTTTTAGCCACCCTTATTTGGATATAGATGCTCCAATCCTAATCTATTAGCTATTCTATCATTGCTATCCTTTGTTTGGTTTTGTAGGTGCGTAATGGAGGATGACAAAGTAAACTCTCGACTATCATTCCCTTCTCTTGCATGGAAGGTAGTCATCAGAGGGTGGGTGAGGATCATTGACCTATCTCAAAAATTGCTTTGTAAAAAAAAACCTTTGAAAGATCTTAATCCAATACGAATAGAAGAATACACGATTGTATAAATATATATACGAAAGGAAAACTAATTAGGTAGGGAACTCCATTCACCGCTTATTTCCATTTTGTTCCAGATGTAAGGTTTTGTGACACTTAAAGGCGTTCCACACAACATGGAATAGCTATTACATATTAATTCATCTGCACAAAGCCATTAAAAAGGGTTGCAGTATGGAGCTGGAGTCTATTGTATGCAATTATCAGCTGAGGATAAAAGGTGTTTGTGGAAGATCACACTGCTGGAGTTACGAATGAAGTTGGTTACCCTAGAGGTCTGCGGCTTCCCTATTGAGGTGCCCTTATCATCTACCACTGGGAATATGCGCTAATCTTGAGGACAGATTCCTTAGGAGCTGTAAAATGCTTAAAGCAAAATTTAAAAAGAATTCGCTGCAATTCACAAAGGATGGATTATAATGACAATGTTCAAAACCTTCTATCAATTGCAATTGGTAAAGCATTTTCTGTAGAATGTTGTGATATCACTGCCTTCAAGCTATGATCTAAGGAAATACACTATGTTTGCCGGTAAATAGAGTGGGAGGAAGACAATTACACAATGAATTCCTTGGCAGAAATGATTTAAAACCCTAAGAGATGTTACTCTTTAACCGTAGAGAATACAGTCTACTGAAATGAGCACCCGGGTTTAAGATTCGGCGGCAAAAACTCAAAATACAAGTTGATTGTAGATTGGAGTATATCTTAAAGCAGATATTCAACCAACAAACCATTTGGAATGAAATAAACAACAACATTTGTAGATTTAGAATAAGATTTAGAGATTAGGCATTCAGTGGAACCTGGCTGCGATGTCGATTTGACAATACCATTCCAACTGATGCAGTCCAAGCTTTTCCTCGTCTTCTTTCTTGCTCTACTACTTGCAATCCCCCCCTCTTTGCCTCTACAAGCTTTTCTTTTATAACACAGTCCATTCCATGTTCCAAGGAACTCGGCACGTGATCCCGTGCAACTCCCTCCTCAAGATATACTTTTATTTAATTTAATAATCCCAAGAGGTTACTCTTTTTTAAATATTAACACATAATTCTGACAACATTTAATTACTTTATAGCCGACCAACCATATTGTATTTAATAAAGTTATAACATTACAGTAATCTATAATTGTACAACTATATTTTAATTTATTTTATTAATTTAGTTGTAAATCACAATTTACAACATGATTACAACTATTTTATTTATTTAAATATTTATTATAAATAATATTATATTGAACAATACAAAATTTCTTACAACTTTATTTAACAACTACACTTCTAATAAAATAATAATTTATTTACAACGATAATCGACAACTAACAACATTATGCTCATTTATCAACATTTATATTCTTTCGTATAATGAATCTAATTAAAGCACAACACTACCATACACACTTAGACACCATCGAACCTAATTAGACTCCAAGGTACAATATTACCTGACAGCAAGACATGATCGAATGACAATCAATAACCACAAGGGTAAACTGACGACCAGATAACACTGACTAGGGACCTCATGTTAACTCCAATCAACTAATCCATTGGCAAAGGCACGCTCAGACCTGGCAATCAGGTGGAGTCGATGCCTAGTACCTGCATCCTGCAGCAATGCACGGTTAACCGTAACAAGATATATATATACATCACATGCAGTCCTATAGTGAATGGAAATCGCAGTGGGGTAGGGTACTCGAGAGCGAGTAATACGACACTGTTCCATTCACGTTTACGAATAAACAATTAACTATATTGAACAAGGTATCTGATTACTAGTCAACAACATAAAACATTCAATCCTCTTACAATCCAATATCGCAACTGACATCAAAACATCTGTAACATCTAGTTCATTTATCAAATTCTAAAGCATAAAATAACATAATCCAACATCAATATCTGTTATGATCACAATTAGGTCCATAATGAATCAACAAGATAACAGGAGATCCATCATCGAATAATCTAAGATACTATCATAATATCCAATACTACTAAACAAACATCAGTTCGATAGACGACAAGTTGAGGGGCACTACTGTAGCACATTTCACAGTTGAGTATATTAGGATGTCAGGATGTTGTCTTTTCATTGATGTCAAAATATCAGGATATCAGGATGTTGCATTTCACAGTTTTCACAAGATGTAGTTGACAGGTATATATCATGTTTGGTTATGCAATCAGTGTTGTGAAGTTGCCTTTTAATGAATTTGAATTGGTTATAGAGAATTCATCTAGTTGGATCAAATGTGTTGATCACATGATATTTCAGAAGGATTTTTCATAAGAGAGTTTAAGTCATGCTTTCAGTGAAAGTGGCTAAGGTTGGCTTTATGAGTGGTCTTCATGCAATTATGATCACAGTGTTTTGGTATCATCTTAGTTTTGATCTATAATGACATCAGTGCATGGTTTTCAGATCTCTCAGTTTTGATAAGTGGCATTCATTGCATATTATCAATTTTTGAATTAGGGAAAGGGCTTGCATTAACTCCATCTACATTGGGTTCATAACAGTGGCAGATCTGATGAAGCATGGTGTTTCATTTTAGTGCTATAGTATTTGAAATATGTGAAATTTGTCAAGGTTTATAGTATTTGAAATGGTAAGTGTGTTTGTTTAATAATTGACTAGTCTTATACATTGTTCTCAACATTTATATTGTTTAACCCTATTGCCCGTCATCACACTATGCACTTTATGTTATAATTTCAAAGTGACCGGTCGAGGAGGTCATCGAGCTTTAAGTAACAACATAAGGGTATGAGACTCATTAGTCTTACTGGCCCCGTTGCCTAGGGTGCTTGGTAACCAGTCAATGTGTTGTGTGCTCCGCGGGAAATGCCAAATCAACGACCATCTTTGAATCCTCATGTGGCGGGCACCGCAGATCAAAGGGTTATATTTTAAATGGAATGTTTAGTCAAACAGTTAGTTAGTGCCTTTAAAGTTGATGTCCTCCATTGTTCAAAAAGGCAATAAAACTATTTTTCTTGACCTATCTCACAGAATTCCAAGGGCCACTGAAGTTGATTTTTGTGTGAAGGAAAGAGTAAGATTTAGAAGGTTTCTAATTGATAAGAAGAGGAAAAGGCAGAATTCTTCGAAGGGGTTTCATTTTTCTTGTTTTGTGTTTTTTGATTTTGATTAGAGAGAAGATGATAAGTTTGAGAAAAAATATAATGTTGAAGTTGAACCGGTTTTTGAAGATTTTGTTTTGATTGAAATTCTTTTTGCATATAGAGATTTTGTATGGCAGATATATAAAGTTGCAGATCAGAGATGACATTTGAAAATTTTGGAAGAAGTTTTTGGAAAATGGAATTGTTGTTTTGAAATGTATTTTTGCAGGAATGGAGAATCATTTTTTCAAGGATTTATGTTGAGAGTTTGAAAGAATGTTGATTCAAAAATGAATGGAATTCTTCAATGATCATGATGGATTAATGTTTGTTCAGAGAACGTGAAGGTGATTAAAGACTATAATTTCTCAGAGAGGATAAATTGTTCAGTTTTGCACAGAGAGAAAGCTCAAGAAATGGTGAATTAGTTTGAGATTGTTTTGCAGAGGTATGAAATATTTTGAAGATCAAAATTGAATGACTGTAGGTGTTGAAGACAGTTAAAGGTTGATTGCAAATAATTTATTTTGTTTGTCTTAAAAGGGAGAAATAAGGTTTTGTTTTTATTGAAACAGGGAAATCCCCTGAGTTATAATTTTTCATTGAATGTGATGTTGTAATGTCAGTGAGACATGCAGAGAAGTACAATATGCCAGTGAGGCAGAATTGTAATGTCAGTGAGACAATTGTAATCAGAAATTTGAGTTAAGCCAGTGAGGCAGTTGAGTGGTTTTTATACCCCAGGAGGGTTTTCCACTCAGGAAATTTCTTGTGTCAAGTTTTGTTTTGATACTCTGCATATTTTTCTTTGTTCTATCTGAAGAATTCTACATTTGTGAATTTAACTTAAGAAAAGGAGTAAAAAGTGTTAAAATTGTTAACAACACTGATTCACCCCCCCTCTCAGTGTTGAGTGTATTCCTACAATTGGTATTAGAGCCTGGTACCCTGTCAAAGCTTAATCAGCTTGGGTAGATCATATTTCTGGAATACTTATCATGGCAAGTCAAGAAGGTTACTCTAATTATAAAGCACCTGTGTTTGATGGTTCTAACTATGCTTTTTGGAAATTCAGGATGGAGTCATTTTTGTCATCTCTGGGGTATGATGTGTATGCTGCCATTGTTACTGCATATACTACTACAAATCCTCCTAGCACAGCTAATGAGAAAAGAGCATATGAAAATAATGCTAAGGCTAAAAATGCATTATGTTGTGGTCTTACCAATGACATACTTGTCAAAATCATGGAGTGCAAAACAGCCAAGGAAATATGGGACAAACTGTCTAATATTTATCAAGGAGATGATAAAATCAAAGAAGCAAAACTGCAATCCTACAGAGCCAAATTTGAAAGTCTCCGAATGAGTGATGATGAGAAAGTGGCAGAATATCTTCTAAGGGTCCAAGAAATTGTAAATGCCATCAGAGGACTTGGTGATACACTGGAAGAGAAGACAGTTGTTACAAAAGTCTTAAGGACTTTAAATCCAAAATATGAATCCAAAGTGTCTGAGGTAGAAGAAAGAGACTTAAGCAAAGTTACCTTTGATGAACTTCATGGCACTTTCACAGCTTATGAGATGAGAATTAGCAATGACATACCTTCAAGCAAAGAAGCTGCTTTCAAATCAGTCAGAAAAGAAAAGGAGATTTCTGATTCAGAAGATTTGGATGAGGATCAAGAAATATCTCTTGCAAGCAAGTTGAAGAAGGGATCCGTTGGTAAGTACAAAGGTAAGCTTCCATTCAAATGTTTTGAATGTGGAAAGATTGGACACTATGTAGCTCAGTGTCCTTACAAAGACCTAGACAGTGATGAAGATGAAAACAAGAAGCAATTTAAAAAGAAACAGTTTGTTTCTAGAAGGAAAAATAATTTCAGAAAGAAAAGAAGTTTGTTCATAAAAAATGTTGATATGTCTGAAAGTGATTCAGATGATTTTCTTGATGAAAATGCACAGACTTTATTTATGGCTATTCTAAATGAAGTTCAAAATGAAAAATGTGAGGAACAATCAAACAGTTGTGAAGCAGTTATTGATTTTGAAGGAGAATTGATGTGTGCATTAAGTCAAGTCAAGAAACTTAAGAAGGAAATCATTGCACAAAGAAGTCAGTTTCAAAAAGAAAATGATATCATGAATAACAAGTTAACTTGTTATGAGAAACAAATTACTGATCTAATTCTTTCTCTTGAAGAAAGTAAGAAAATTATTGATGATAAAGACAAAGAGTTGAATAACAAGGACAAGGAATGTCATACACTTGAAGCTGAAATTGTTGGTCTGAGAAGAAGACTTGATATGTGCAAAAGTAGTGATAAACTTGATGATCTTCTTGATAGACAAAAAGGATTCAAAGATAAATCAGGTCTTGGATTTGAAGAGGGACAATGTTCTCAAAAGGCTAGTACAAAAGGAAAATCAATCATAAGGACAACAAACTACGACAAAAGTGATACTTTCAGGTATAATGCTCACTTTACTGGATATTGTTTTTGTTGCAACAGGTTTGGACATAAAGCCAGTGAATGCAGATTTGGAGTCAGAAGAGAAATGCATTTATTTCCAAGGAATCCATTCATGTTCTTAAGAAGTTTTAAGTGTCACAATTGTAAAAATTTTGGGCATATTGCCGAATTCTGTAGACCTTCATTGCAAATGCAGCAAACAATAAGAAATACTATTTCAGGTTTGTCTTCTTTGAGTTCTGAAAAGAAATTGTTTGTTTGGAAACCTAAGGTAATTAATAAGAGCTTTGATGTTATGATTGCACAAGCTGCTTTTCATGCCAAAAGGAAGGAATAGTGGGTGATTGATAGTGGTTGCTCCAACCACATGACAGGGGACAAAGATAAGTTTGTTAAATTTGAAGACATTAATGAAGGTTCTGTTATGTTTGGAAATAATGATTGCATTATGATCAGAGGCAAAGGTACAATTCTTCTTGATGATGAAACACCACTACATGATGTGTATTTTGTAGAAGGACTGAAGCACAACCTATTAAGTGTCAGTCAAATATGTGACAATGGTTTTAATGTGGTTTTTGATGCACATGGATGTGAGATCAAAAAGAAATCAGGTAAAGTTATTGCAGCAGGTCTAAGGACTAGTGGTAACATCTACAATCTTCATAACTCAGAAACTAAAAGTGTTGATAGCCATATCTGTTTCATGGGTCAAATTGAGGAAAGTTGGTTGTGGCATAGAAGACTTGGTCATGTGAATTTTGACAATCTTGTGAGAATCAGTAGGAATCACAATGTCAGAAATATGCCTCATATTTCAAAACCAAGTAATACTATATGCAAAGAGTGTCAGCTGGGTAAGCAAACCAAAGTTAGTTTCAAGCCTAAGGAGTATTTTACTTGAAAACCTCTGTAGCTGGTACATTCAGATTTGTGTGGTCCTACAAGGACTAAAGCTCTGGGAGGAGAAAAATATTTTATGCTTTTCATTGATGATTTTTCAAGAATGACATGGGTAACATTCTTAAGGCATAAATCAGAGGCATTTGATAGATTCAAAATCTTCAAGAAGATGGTTGAAAAGGAATCTGATTTCAAGCTAAAATGTTTAAGGTCAGACAATGGTGGAGAGTACACTTCAAAGGAATTTGAAGAGTATTGTGAAAAACATGGAATAAGAAGACAATTCTCCACTCCTAGAACTCCACAACAAAATGGAGTAGCTGAAAGAAAAAATAGGACTATAAAAGAGATGGCAAGAACCTTACTACATGATGCAAATCTGCTTAATGTTTATTGGAGAGAAGCTGTTCATACAGCTGTATATACTTTGAATAGAGTTCAATTAAGGGTAAAGTCAAATTATACTCCTTATGAACTTTGGTATGGTAAGTCAGCTAATGTTGGGTATTTTAAAATTTTTGGAAGTAAGTGTTACTTCAAGAAAGATAATGATAGCTTATGTGGTTTTGAGTCTCGATGTGATGAAGGCATATTTCTTAGTTATTCTACACATAGCAAGGCATATAAGTGTTTTAACAATAGGCTCAAAAGAATAATTGAAAGTACTAATGTTAAGGTGGATGAGGATTTGTAGCCCTGTATGTAGTTGATTCATGACAATGAAGTTGATCATCATTCACAGAAGGAAGAAGAAATTCAGGAAGAGGAAGAAGATCCTGAAAAATCTGTTGGTGTTAAGACAAAGACTCTTTCAAAGGCTTTTCAAAGAGATCATCCTCATGAGTTGATCATTGGGGATAAGGACAGTGGTGTGTTAACAAGAAGAGGAAAGCTTGATGCTGCACATAATCAAGCACATGTGTGTTTGATATCTGAAATGGAACCAAAGAATTATGTTGAGGCCAGCAAAGATGAAGCCTGGATTAAAGCCATGGAAGAGGAGTTAAGCCAAATAGAAAAGAACAAAACATGGGAACTTGTTCCAAGGCCAGAAGGTAAGAATGTCATTGGATCAAAATGGGTGTTTAGGAATAAGCTTGATGATAAAGGTAAAGTTGTTAGAAACAAAGCCAGATTGGTTTGCAAAGGGTATTCACAAATTGAAGGTATTGACTTTGAAGAAACATTTTCTCATGTTGCTAGATTAGAAGCTATAAGAATGTTTTTAGCTTTTTCAGTTTATAAAAATTTCAAAGTTTACCAAATGGATGTAAAATCAGCATTTCTAAATGGAGATCTTGAAGAAGAAGTCTATATGGAACAACCAGAAGGTTTTGTGAATAAAGATAATTCAGATCATGTTTATAGGTTGAAAAAGGCTTTATATGGTTTAAAGAAAGCTCCAAGAGCTTGGTATTATAGACTGGATAAGTTTCTGCAGGAACAGGGGTTCACAAAAGGAGGTGTGGATAGTAATTTGTACTATTTAATCAAAGGTGAGGATATTCTGGTTGTTGAAATTTATGTTGATGATATCATTTTTGGTAGTAACAATGATGATATGAGTCATTCATTTCCTAACATTATGAAGTTAGAATTTGAAATGTCTATGTTGGGAGAATTGTCTTTCTTTCTTGGTCTTCAGGTATCTCAGCTTGAAAAGGGAATATTTATCTCACAAAATAAATATGCCAGAGAAATGTTAAAGAGATTTCAAATGGATGATTGCAAACCTTGGGGTACTCCTATGGAGACAGGGCATAAGCTAAGTAAAAATGATGAATCACCTGAAGTAGAACAGTCTCTGTATAGATCTATGATTGGGAGTCTATTATATCTCACTACTTCTAGGGCTGATATTATGCAGGCTATTTGTTTGGTTGCTAGATTTCAAGCTTGTCCTAAACAATCACATTTGAATGCTGTTAAGAGAATTTTTAGATATATTAAGGGTACACTTGATTTTGGTTTATGGTATCCTAGACACAATGATTTTACACTTCTTGCCTATACAGATGCAGATTGGGCAGGGTGTCCTGATGACAGAAAAAGTACAAGTGGGGCAGCTTTCTTTCTGGGTGGCAGATTGGTTGCATGGCATATTAAGAAACAAGATTGTGTTTCTCTATCTACAACTGAAGTTGAGTACATTGCTGCTTCATCATGTTGTACACAGGTACTTTGGATGGTACAATCACTTCTTGATATTAAGGTTGAAGTTAAAAAGCCTGTGTCTATTCTTTGTGATAACACAAGTTCTATCAATATGTCAAAGAATCCTATAATGCATTCAAGAACTAAGCACATTGCTATCAGATATCATTTTCTAAGGGAAAAGGTGATTGAAAATGAAGTTGCTTTGGAATATGTGCATACTAGTGATCAATTGGCTGATATCTTCACAAAGCCTTTGCCAAAGGAGACATTTGAAACTCTGAGACAGAGACTGGGAGTTCTATCTCTTGTCTCTCTTCAGTAAGTTACAGAGATATTAGATTCAGGGGGAGTTGTTTTCTAGATTACTTTAATGTCCTAAATCTCATTTGTACATAGTCTGTATATAGTTTTTGTACACTTTTTTGGTTGGCAGTGTTATAGTATTGTGCATTTGATCAGTGTAAAGTTAAGTGTTGGTTTTTGGCAAATTTTTTAGAGGATTGCATTTACAAGAACAGGAATCTATTAGTTGTGGTATTTTTTTTTTGCCTTTGACAATTTTATGTCAAAAAGGGGGAGAAATGAGTTATGGTTTTGCCATCAATGTCAAAGACAAAGGGGGAGTTTTGTAGCACATTTCACAGTTGAGTATATCAGGATGTCAGGATGTTGTCTTTTCATTGATGTTAAAATATCAGGATATCAGGTTGTTGCATTTCACAGTTTTCACAAGATGTAGTTGACAGGTATATATCATGTTTGGTTATGCAATCAGTTTTGTGAAGTTGCCTTTTAAAGAATTTGAATTGGTTACAGAGAATTCATCTAGTTGGATCAAATGTGTTGTTCACATGATATTTCAGAAGGATTTTTCATAAGACAGTTTAAGTCATGCTTTCAGTGAAAGTGGCTAAGGTTGGCTTTATGAGTGGTCTTCATGCAATTATGATCACAGTGATTTGGTATCATCTCAGTTTTGATCTATAATGACATCAGTGCATGGTTTTCAGATCTCTCAACTTTGATAAGTGGCATTCATTGCATATTATCAATTTTTGAATTAGGGCAAGGGCTTGCATTAACTCCATCTACATTGGGTTCATAACAGTGGCAGATCTGATGAAGCATGGTGTTTCATTTCAGTGCTATAGTATTTGAAGTATGTGAAATTTGTCAAGGTTTATAGTATTTGAAATGGTAAGTGTGTTTGTTTAATAATTGACTAGTCTTATACATTGTTCTCAACATTTATATTGTTTAACCCTATTGCCCGTCATCACACTATGCACTTTATGTTATAATTTCAAAGTGACTAGTCGAGGAGGTCATCGGGCTTTAAGTAACAACATAAGGGTATGAGACTCGTTAGTCTTACCGGCCCCGTTGCCTAGGGTGCCCGATAACCAGTCAATGTGTTGTGTGCTCCGCGGGAAATGCCAAATCAACAACCATCTCTGAATCCTCATGTGGCAGGCACCGCAGATCGGAGGGTTATATTTTAAATGGAAAGTTTAGTCAAATGGTTAGTTAGTGCCTTTAAAGTTGACGTCCTCCATTGTTCAAAAAGGCAATAAAACTATTTTTCTTGACCTATCTCACCGAATTCCAAGGGCCACTGAAGTTGATTTTTGTGTGAAGGAAAGAGTAAGATTTAGAAGGTTTCTAATTGATAAGAAGATGAAAAGGTAGAATTCTTCGAAGGGGTTTCATATTTCTTGTTTTGTGTTTTTTGATTTTGATTAGAGAGAAGATGATAAGTTTGAGAAAAAATATAATGTTGAAGTTGAACTGGTTTTTGAAGATTTTGTTTTGATTGAAATTCTTTTTGCATATAGAGATTTTGTATGGTAGATATATAAAGTTGCAGATGAGAGATGACATTTGAGAATTTTGGAAGAAGTTTTTGGAGGATGGAATTGTTGTTTTGAAATGTATTTTTGCAGGAATGGAGAATCATTTTTTCAGGGATTTATGTTGAGAGTTTGAAAGAATGTTGATTCAAAAATGAATGGAATTCTTCAATGATCATGATGGATTAATGTTTGTTCAGAGAAAGTGAAGGTGATTAAAGACTATAATTTCTCAGAGAGGATAAATTGTTCAGTTTTGCACAGAGAGAAAGCTCAAGAAATGGTGAATTAGTTTGAGATTGTTTTGCAGAGGTATGAAATATTTTGAAGATCAAAATTGAATGACTGTAGGTGTTGAAGACAGTTAAAGGTTGATTGCAAATAATTTATTTTGTTTGTCTTAAAAGGGAGAAATAAGGTTTTGTTTTTATTGAAACAGGGAAATCCCCTGAGTTATAATTTTTCATTGAATGTGATGTTGTAATGTCAGTGAGACATGCAGAGAAGTACAATATGCCAGTGAGGCAGAATTGTAATGTTAGTGAGACAATTGTAATCAGAAATTTGAGTTAAGCCAGTGAGGCAGTTGAGTGGTTTTTATACCCCAGGAGGGTTTTCCACTCGGGAAATTTCTTGTGTCAAGTTTTGTTTTGATACTCTGCATATTTTTCTTTGTTCTATCTGAAGAATTCTACATTTGTGAATTTAACTTAAGAAAAGGAGTAAAAAGTGTTAAAATTGTTAACAACACTGATTCAACCCCCCTCTCAGAGTTGAGTGTATTCCTACAACTACATCCTCCCCCCTAGGATCAGGCTTACTCCTGGAAGCCTGCGAACAAATATGGATATAGCTCTCGCATTCGGGATGCATCTTCCCAGGTAGCTGAAGTCTCATCACTACACGATGGGCATCCAACCCATCCATCCCAACACTATGTCATAGGATCCTAGTGGTATAATGCGAAGATCCGCCATGGTAGATAAGGGACCTATCTTCAACTCGCAACCATACACAAGAGAGTCTACTGTTACCCTAGATCTAGAGGCCAATTCTACTTGCTACTTAATATCTTCAGGTTGCTAGGTGAGGACTATGAATGAATATGTTCTTCAGAGTTTGAACAACTAGTATAGCTTGATGGGCTAATATAAATCCCAGAGTACCTAGTGTTAGAAACTTGGCTCTGGTACCAGATGTAACGCCCGCCTTGAACACCTTAAAGAAATACACACTTATGCTATATGAAACAGGGAATTTTTTTTTTAAGATGATTAAGATAACACAGTCATGGTAACATAAATAATTACGACATATTCTCTAAGGATTCAAGGCTGCATTACTTTACAAACCAACTAACATTAATTTTACATACATCAGTAACTGATCCAAATCCATGCTCAATTAAATAATTTATTCACATTCATTGCATATCATCAAATAACGAAATCTACATGCCTAAATACATAACTGAAATGCTTTCATATAAGTACATCATGACATCGTTACATTGCCATTTTTAGTCTACATCAAAATTACATACATAAGGAATGTTCTGTTACACAAATCTGGTACAAGATTATACACATACATCTTCATCATTGTTACAAGTACATTTGTCTGAAAACTGGTGTTAATCCTTTCTGCACATGAACTTCGACAAGAATAACCAAAGGATAAAATAGCTCTTCCACCCGACCATGTGGAACCCTGAGGTCCACCCCCTGAGCTAGGAGTTAACATGAGGTCCCAAACAATGACAGTCAGGTAGACAAAAGACAAACAAGAATAAAGGAATGACCAAACGCCAATACAACACATGACAATAACAATACAACACAACTTAACTTCCAGAGGTGACACAAAACAAATGAGGAGAGACCGAACAAGGGATGCTAGGTTGTAGTAGGGAGAGTGTCATCGCACGGTCCTAGCATGGGTTATCCTGATAGCCTCTCACTAGGCGCCGACCCCATAGGGTGACACATGCAGAATCGACCTTCCTCTCATGAGGACATGGAAGTCAATCATGCCGACCAGGCCTTCTCTACCCATCCTTCGTCTATACAAGCACTACAGGCCATGGGAGAGGAATCCATTAATCTTGTTAAATGTGAAAACTACCCTTAACCCCCTAGTTCATTTTAGGTTATCACTTGATTAATCTACTTTCAACGGGTTATCCTGACTGCCACTTTGGGTGCCGGCCCCACGTTGAAAGCCACTCTCCTTCCTAACACCTAGTAAACCTTAACCATCATACAAGGCATTATAGCAATACACATACATGTTCATTGCAAGGCATAAACCCTCTTGCATTACAAACAGAATCATAACACCAATTGTTATCCATCGCTTATAGCATTACAACATTTTACACTTTTACAGATACTAGGTCTCTCCATACAACCATTACGACAAAACGGATACAAGATAGTCGCAACTGGCTAAATACCTCACCCAGAGAATATTATATCCACAAAATACATTAACAACTTTCCACAATACTTCATTCATAATAAATTGTACTTCATACTCAATTAGAATCACATGTTTAAGACAACGCAACACTAGAACACCTATCCACATGTTGGTTGTACTCAGACATGACATACTATGCCTCTGGAATTTTGACCACTAGCAATTTATCATATTACGACAACAAGAATTCTTAATTTCATATAGTTTAAATTTAATTTCCAGAGTTAAAACACTAAAACTCCTTCTTAGTACAATGTGAACGACTTGTAAATTCAACATTAGATCTCTATTAATCAAACTGATTGATTTAAATTAATTGCAACACACATATTAATATATTACAACTAATTTATCTAAATATACTACATTTTGTTTCAAAAGCTAAATTACTAAATAGTTTACAACATTTCATTTGTAAAAGAATCACTTAGTACCCTTATACTATTTAATTCCTACTTATCATTACACACTCTTATTATCCATACGATCTTTATCATTTATCTTTCAAACTTGCCCAATTAACTTAACTCTTTCAAGTAATAAAATGAATAAGAATGCTAAGTCAAGTATAACTAAACGATAATTACAACGAGGAAAAATCATCAACAAAGAGCATTATTGTTTTGTTTTTGTCAAAATTCAATCTCAACTAGATAAGATGCTTGCATGTCTTCGTCGTAACGAAGTCTTGGAAAGATTTTACTAAGAGTAATTAATTCTGCCAAAAAGGTCAGAATGATCATTTCACAAGCGATCATCACTTGATCATTGTAGTTATTACATTTTGTTCCCGTGGCGTTCCGATTCCTAAGCAGATGCTTCTACTAGAATCATTTCAGCTGTTGTCATCTACCGAGCAGCAATCATATGTCGTAGAGGTGTAAAATTGTTATTGACTGTTTTACCATTGAAAAGGATGATATTAGTTTAGTCTAACAACTTCTGACAACGTCCATCTAACTCCTTCAAACTTGCAATCGATATAATTGGCGGTAACACTTCAACAGTTTTCTCTCTATAATAATTCTTCCAAGTAATATCAAAACCACAACTCCTAAATAGAGAACAACTCCTAAATGGGATCACATGGAAGAACAAAATTATGGATTAACTAATTGCTTGCTGACGTTGTGGACAGCTGAATGCACAACAATAGCCTATATGTCGAGTGACAATGAGAGTAGAGGATTATGTCTTGATATGTATAGTGGTTTCCAAGGTTTCCTTATAAATGGCACCCTAAATGCCAAAGATAAAGTTAAATCTCAAGAATATGGAGATAGCTATTAGATCTACCATATGACTTAAAAGCAATAATCCATGATGGCACCACAGATTTCTTGAGACACTCATGGCACCACGAGGCCTTAGAGCATAATGTGGATGAGATATTCCATAATAAGATTGCAGAATACAATCTGAGACTCTAAGGTTAAGAAATGTTCACTGTGTATGAGGAACAAGATGCTAAACTCCACTAAGGGTGTGATCTGCATGGGTAAACCCTCCACAGTTTACTGAGACGCTTATTGGCTTCAAGGAGAATAATGTATACCACTGCAGATAGACATCACACAAAACATACAGCTCTGTGAATAAGCCTACATATACAGACTACCATTTTCATGTATGTTTTTATTGCTAAATGCTTAGTACCATACAAATTAGAAATCAAAACATCCGACACCATTTTGCTGCTCAATTACAAATATTGAGATTGCTTACAACAGCAAAAGAGAAGGGAAAATAACCTCCGCTGACTGTATACCAAACTAAACCATCTGTATCCATATTCCATCAAAAACCTCAATCTAACTCGCTCTCCACCATAAATGGATTATGAGATGCATCTGCACTAGGCTCTGATTTAAAAGACTCATCCTGGCTTCTATTCTTAATTCTAGGTATTTCTAATGCTTGGATTGTGGATGGCTTCTAGTCTATCTGCTGCGAGGTGGGGATGGCCAATACTTGACCAAGTGTGCACTACATTCAATTTGAACTTACACATTTTGTTACAGCAGATCTATATTCACTGCTATAAAAGGCTTTGCCATTTGCATAATGTTAAACTTAGTAAGAATATAATGATGGCAAACATGCCTAGACAATTGAAGGACAAAACCTGTTATAGATTAGTTGGCAACTAGTACGCATCTATGACAAGAAATTAATCACAAAAGAAACATCTACACCGAGAACTTTCCAAACCAACTTTTAAAGTGAAGAAAAATGCCTAAAATACAAAATGGCAACTGCAACAGAACAGTTTTTTTTTCCCAGATCGCATATCATCATTAATTACAGAAGTTGTGCAATCTCAAATATCCAAAAAGCTGAACTTTTAAATGTAAGCAACCCGGATCAGAACATGCACTACCAGACATTCGTGATCTTATCATCCCTCAACTGACACAAGCTATACATTTCGAGAGGCATCATGCCTAACATACAAGATTCATGATTTAATCATTGTCTTCTCAGCAAATAAGCCAGCAGTTGCATCAATCTACTCGAATGCATACAAGAACACAAAACCAGATCAGAAAATGCACTGCCAGACACACTTCAAACTCTATTTCCTTGCGCCAAAGTTGTAATACCCTTGATTAAAGGTGGCGACTTCTTGTATTAAGTGGCTAATAAGAATGGTTGTGCCTATTAATTAGAGGTTGTGACTTTCCTAAAGGAGCGGCTAACTCCTATGAAAGCTGCGGCCAAACTAGGAACAGCTATGGTTAAAACCAGCACTCTCAACCCTAACAATAAAACTCCCATACTATTACTGGCAGAAATTATTGCTGCTAACTCAGGGAATGAAATATCTGTTAAACCTACACTGGTTTTGGAGTATTTTAAGAAGACATTGATCAGGAATATGAAGTGAATTGTAGGGCAATGGAACTTCTAGTGACATGACTGCCAATGGTTTATTCCTGTCATAAAAAAATGAATTTTAAGAGACCATTTAGTCACGCCGGGATAGGTTTATACTCTGTGAAGTGAAAGCTTTAAATTCTCTGTAATGCCACATCAAGTGAATAGCGGATTCTAATCTCCAGCATTTAAGTTTGTTACTGCACCATCTATCTTCTTTAATGAAGACAGATCAGGGATTGTGCATTTGATTGATAGTTGTTTGGCTATATAGTCTCCATCATTCCTCTTTTTAGCCACCCTTATTTGGATATAGATGCTCCAATCCTAATCTATTAGCTGTTCTATCATTGCTATCCTTTGTTTGGTTTTGTAGGTGCGTAATGGAGGATGACAAAGTAAACTCTCGACTATCATTCCCTTCTCTTGCATGGAAGGTAGTCATCAGAGGGTGGGTGAGGATCATTGACCTATCTCAGAAATTTCTTTGTAAAAAAAAACCTTTGAAAGATCTTAATCCAATACGAACAGAAGAATACACGATTGTATAAATATATATACAAGAGGAAAACTAATTAGGTAGGGAACTCCATTCACCGCTTATTTCCATTTTGTTCCAGATGCAAGGTTTTGTGACACTTAAAGGCATTCCACACAACATGGAATAGCTATTACATATTAATTCATCTGCAGAGAGCCATTAAAAAGGGTTGCAGTATGGAGCTGGAGTCTATTGTATGCAATTATCAGCTAAGGATAAAAGGTGTTTGTGGAAGATCACACCGCTGGAATTACGAATGAAGTTGGTTACCCTAGAGGTCTGTGGCTTCCCTATTGAGGTGCCCTTATCATCTACCACTGGGAATATGCGCTAATCTTGAGGACGGATTCCTCAGGAGCTGTAAAATGCTTAAAGCAAAATTTAAAAAGAATTTGCTGCAATTCACAAAGGATGGATTATAACGACAATGTTCAAAACCTTCTATCAATTGCAATTGGTAAAGCATTTTCTGCAGAATGTTGTGATGTCACTGCCTTCAAGCTATGATCCAAGGAAATACACTATGTTTGCCGGTAAATAGAGTGGGAGGAAGACAATTACACAATGAATTCCTTGGCAGAAATGATTTAAAACCCTAAGAGATGTTACTGTTTAACCATAGAGAAGACAGTCTACTGAAATGAGCACCCGGGTTTAAGATTCAGTAGCGAAAACTCAAAATACAAGCTGATTGTAGATTGGAGTATATCTTAAAGTAGATATTCAACCAACAAACCATTTGGAATGAAATAAACAACCACATTTGTAGATTTAGAATAAGATTCAGAGATTGGGCATTCAGTGGAACCTGGCTGCGATGTCGATTTGACAATACCGTTCCAACTGATGCAGTCCAAGCTTTTCCTTGTCTTCTTTCCTGCTCTACTGCTTGCAATCCCCCCCCTCTTTGCCTCTACAAGCTTTTCTTTTATAACACAGTCCATTCCATGTTCCAAGGAACTCGGCACGCGATCCCGTGCAACTCCCTCCTCAAGATATACTTTTATTTAATTTAATAATCCCAAGAGGTTACTCTTTTTTAAATATTAACACACAATTCTGACAACATTTAATTACTTTATAGCTGACCAACCATATTGTATTTAATAAAGTTATAACATTACAACAATCTATAATTATACAACTATATTTTAATTTATTTTATTAATTTAGTTGTAAATCACAATTTACAACATGATTACAACTATTTTATTTATTTAAATATTTATTATAAATAATATTATATTGAACAATACAAAATTTCTTACAACTTTATTTAACAACTACACTTCTAATAAAATAATAATTTATTTACAACGATAATCGACAACTAACGACATTATGCTCATTTATCAACATTTATATTCTCTCGTATAATGATTCTAATTAACGCACAACACTACCATACACACTTAGACACCATCGAACCTAATTAGACTCCAAGGTACAATATTACCTGACAGCAAGACATGATCGAATGACAATCAATAACCACAAGGGTAAACTAACGACCAGATAACACTGACTAGGGACCTCACGTTAACTCCAATCAACTAAGCCATTGGCAAAGGCACGCTCAGACCTGGTAATCAGGTGGAGTCGATACCTAGTACCTGCATCCTGCAGCAACGCACGGTAAACTGTAACAAGATATATATATACATCACATGCAGTCCTATAGTGAATGGAAATTGCAGTGGGGTAGGGTACTCGAGAGTGAGTAATACCACACTGTTCCATTCACGTTTAAGAATAAACAATTAACTATATTGAACAAGGTATCTGATTACTAGCCAACAACATAAAACATTGAATCCTCTTACAATCCAATATCGCAATTGACATCAAAACATCTATAACATAATCAAATTATCAAATTCTAAAGCAAAGAGATCCATCATCGAATAATCTAAGATACTATCATAATATCCAATACTACTAAACAAACATCAGTCCGATAGATGACAAGTTGATGGGCACTACACAAGCTAAGGAGGTTCTTTCAAATGTATGGGGTACTAAGGTTAAAGATTATTTCATGTTAGACTCTGATTCACCTTTTCCTAAAGTTATGTGGAGGGATTTTAGTAATTTATCTTTCCCAGAAGAACAAAAAGTACTTGTCTCTTCCTTATTAAAGAAAAGGAGACTTGTGGTCTCAAATAAGGATGATGAACTAATTTGGTCTTTTTTGAAATCATGTGTATATTTAGTTAAGGAAGGGTAGCTTTCTATTTTGCATTCTTCAAGACCCTCAGAATTTTCTTGGCATTGATATTTGTGTTGGAATAAAGCCTATTTACCAATATTGAGAAATGGTAAGCAAACACACATAGATTAAATCATTACAGCTCAAGAATGTCAAAACATAAGATATATTATATTGATGTCATTGAATGATTTTCACATTGCATTATATTGGCTTTATAAAAACCTCTTCCCTTTAACTATTTGATAACTACCTACATAACCTCCATACAAGAATGTAACTCCCACAAACTAACTATTGTTTTATTTACTAACATTTATTTCACAATGTAATACCATTGTTACTATGACTATTATGCCAACATTCCCCCCCTTATTACATTGTTCTTGCAATAGTACCAAGGGACCCCCCTAAAAGCTAAAATACTCAACAAAGCTGATTACATAATATAAATACATATTTTATAGAAGATCTTCTCCCAAAGAACAAATCTTGAACTAAGCAGGGCTCCATCATGATGTCTCATCTACCCTCGGAAAGGCATAGCTTCAAGCTATGTTCTTGAGCTCTTTAGTCCCAAACTCTCAAATCATAGAGTCTTGAATTATTCATCAATGATCCCTAAGAGATACGACAGATCTCTATCACTGTCTAGTGACCATGAAAGGGTATAATTCTCGATCATATACTCTTGAAGCTCATTGGACAACAATCCATATTGAGCTCAAGACCAAATCCCAAACCTGTCTCCAAAACAAAATATTCACAAAACATACATTCTTCAAATCTATCAGCATCAACAAAGAAAAGAAAAATAACCAAAACCAAAAACACTTCTCATGCAAAGCATCATCTCAAATTGAGAAGCTAACTTGAGATGATGGAAAATCTTCCATCCTCTGATGTCACCTACCTCCAATATGACCTTGCTACACTTTATGTCACATTAGCCTCTTTGATAGCACAAGCATCTGAGTGTTTAAAGGCCTCGGAAGCACAAGTAGCATTTGTTATATGTGTAGCCATGATTAAAAAATAGTGATATCAATTTCAACCAATAAGGGACCCTCAACCTTATAACTCCAAAACATGTACTTTCAACTTTAACAAAAACATCTTACTTATTTCTCCAACAAATAAACCTTATTTCTCTTTATACCAATGTGCTATCTTTTTTATAGCCAAGACTTAATATCCAATCTCCATATCACTCAAGGGTTTGGCATCAACAATCAACACATCGACATATGGAAAATCTAATAACTAACACCTATGTATCAAGTGATAACATCACTCACGGCTTCCAGGTATGATACACAATACCAATAGATAAATTCTTCTACAGAAACAAAATTAATACCTATTTAATGCCATTTCCATATGCAGATTGACACGGATGGGAGTGCTTAGCAAGTGGATTCTCCAATAGCCTGAATCAGTGGATAACAATGAATATTTCTTCCACTAGTTACCCCTTTTATTATGCATAGCATTCACACCTCTATTCTTCACATAATTTAATCTTCCTTCATGTGCATCTCACACTGGTGATTTTGGATTCAATATAATTTGCAACCTTCAAACCTTACATGCACAGGCACATAGATTTTAGTTGCTCTTTGTTGTTGCGACCTTCTCAATGTTGACGGGCCTGCAAATGGCCTCCAAACTCAACACTATCTTTCAACGCTTCCTTTCAACATTGTCTAGCCTGGACGCTTCCTCTTTGCTCCTTTGTGCCTCAGATCTAGAACTCCATTGCCATCAAAAGACTGACATGAAGGTTGGTTCTGACACCATATTGAGAAATGGTGAGAAAACACATATAGATTAAATCATTACAGCTCAGGAATGTCAAAACATAAGATATATTATATTGATGTCATTGGATGATTTTCACATTTCATTATATTGGCTTTATAAAAGCCTCTTCCATTTAACTATTTGATAACTACCTACATAACCTCCATACGGGAATGTAACTCCCACAAACTAACTAACTATTATTTTATTTACTAACATTTAGTTAACAATGTAATACCATTGTTACTATGACTATTATGCCAACGACCAAAAGTTGGTTCATTTGCCTAGATGGCTTTTAACAATAAAATCTTTAGAAGCAAAAGGTTAGCTAAGCTTGGGATTTTTGGTTCTTTTTGTTGTCTTTTTTATGGCTTAGTTGAGGAAAGTACAAATCATCTTCTTGTTAATTGTTCTTTTGCCTTGCCTCGTTGGTATTGGGTTAGTGAGAAATAAAGCTGGTTTTCTCCACTGCCAGATAGTTTTTAGTCTCTTTTCTATAGTTGGCCAATTCTTAATAAAGGTTCAACATTTTCAGATCTCTAGTTAGTCATTCCTTCTTTTGTCATCTAGAGCATTTGGTTGGAAAGAAATAGAAGAATCTTCAAAAAGGAATGCAGGAATTTGGAGGATATTCTTTTTCTAATTGAGAAGATGGTTTGTGAAACTATTTTGGCTCATCTTAATAGGTTGGGTATTTCTAACTTGTCCTTGTCTAGTTGGGACTCTCTTATGTTAAAGAATTGGAATTATCTATACCCTTCCCTTGCAAATTATTTCAATGTTCTAAGTAAAGTAGACAGAAGTTCAGTTGTGTGGTCTCCTCTGACGAAATTATAGATAAAACTTAATTTTGATGGTGCCTCTAGAGGGAATCCTTGACCATCAGCTATTGGATGTGTTTTAAGGAATTCTAAGGGAGAAATTATTGTTGCTTTTTCTTCATGTATTCAAGAGAGTACAAATAATAAAGCTAAGATCTCTATTGCAGTTGAGGGTTTAAGATTAGCTAATTCTTGGGGAATTTGTAACATCAGTGTGGAAGGAGACTTCTTGGTAAGTGTTAATGCTCTTAAGTCTAGGAAAGATTTTAATTGGTAGTTAGAATATTTTATTTTTGGAGGCATAGAAGCTCTTGGATTCTTTTGATTTATTTGAGATCAGACATTCTTATAGAGAAGCAAACTTTCTAGCAGATGGGTTGGCTAATCTGGCCCTAGATTACAAATGGGAGAATAAAATGTTGAATTCAGATTCATTCAAGGATTTTCCTCATCTTGTTCTTATAGCCCATAATGATAGTTTATTGAGATCCAATAGATGAACAGTATTGTTTGTGAATTAAGCGTGCATGAAAAAGATTGTCAGTTTTGATTTGCTGGGTGTGGGAATTGTATTTTTTAAGTTTGAATTGGCAGCTAGAGTTTTTACTTAGTGGGGAGCTAGAAGTATTGCGATCATCAATGATGTCATGTCTCTATTTATAGAGACATGGTTTTTTTAGCTAATGTTTGTTTGTTGACTGGTAGGTTCTAATTTTGGTAGTGGATAACTACTTAAGATTTTAATTATTGTGGATCTTTTTTCTTCTAGCGAACTTGTGCGAAAGGAATGTTGTTGTCCTCTTTGTACCTCGTCTTTAATTCTTTCATGATGCCAGTTGCTTTGGTTGTGAGATCCAAAGATCGATTAAATAATGAAGCATTCATTTCTCACATGGCATCTCCTTCAAATATCTCTCATTTCATAGCATTTAGCGTTGAGAGTTTTCTTCAGTGTTTTGTTGATATTTTGGTATTTCTGTGTATGTTACTTGGTTATGGGTTCCCTGCAAATAAATAAGAGGTTATACTTTCCCATTCAAAAGTGGGAGAAGCCTACTCATGGCCTTCTGCATTCAAATTCACTTGCAGAGGTGTTTAAAATTCATAATGAGGAGGTTCAAAGCATGATTATCTTTGTATGTGGTCATGAAATGCTTGGGTTTCCCAAGCCTATCTACCCTTCTTAGGTCATTTCTCATTTCCTTTCTAATGCCATGGATTTCATTCAAAGAGCTAAGGTGGTAAGGAATTTGGGTGTGCTTTTTATCCAAGACTTCTTTTCTATGGACAAGTTTAATCTTGCCTTGGTAGATTACGATCTTCATTTGGGTACAACTCCAATATGTCGGTTATTTCTGCACAAGGACATTGTTCACTCTCCTATCATGCACTGTGTGTTCAATTCTATACTTTAGGGGTTGTAGAATGAATGTATAGTTTCCTTTCAGAATTGTCTCCATTGCCATGCAGAGGAACTAGGTCCTGCTATGGAAGTTGCTGGCAGGGAAGTGTTTTAGGCCCTTGATTTTCTAATACATTTTCATCTACCACCTCCTCCTCCTATTGTCACTAATGTAGCTCAAGGTGAACCCATCCTTCAAGGGTTTCTGATTGAAGATTTAAATGATGCAAATCGAGGCTGGTGTGCCTTTTTGTTCAGGATTTTCTTTTGGCTAAAGTTTAATATGTCTTAGTTGTTTTGCTTCCATTTACTATTCTGTTTAACCCACGGTGGAGATATATATATGGTTTTTGGTTTCTTGCTCTTCTCCTTATGTTCTATCTTCTAGAGAAGTTTTTTGGCTTTCATGGGTTAAGTACTAGTTCTATGGGGCTTCAGCTTTCTTTTTACTACCCATGTCTCTGCATATCTAGGCTTTTGTAATAAGCTATGTAATCATTTTATTCTAATATAATCTATTTCAGGTTTTCTACACCTTTTAACTAAAAAAAACCAAATTTTATTTTTTTTTGTTTTGTTTTTACATTGGAGTCTTATTTATTTTAATTGCAGTAAAAAAAATTACAAAAAAAAATCTAAATTTAAAAATTAAAAATTAAAAATCTAAATTTAAAAATTAGCTTATTTCTCAATAAGTATGCAAGTTGTTACTATTATTATTAGTTTTTCATCTCATTTAACAAAAATAAAAAATAAAAACCAAAAATGAAATTGAAAAAAATAAGAAAATAAAAACTCAAAAAAAATTGGAAAAATAAAAAAATAAAAACCAGAAATGAAATTGGAAAAAAAAAAATTGGAAAAAATAGAAAATAAAAACCAAAAAAGAAATTGAAAATAAAAAAATCACAAAAACTAAATTACACAAAATAAAAAATAAAAACCAAATTTTAATTTTTTTGTTTTGTTTTTAAATTGGATTTTTATTTATTTTAATTTTTTATATTGGAATCTTATAAAATTACACAAAATCAGAATCTTTGAGCTCTTCAACTCTATCCCTGATGTGAATGTAGGAATGCCTCTCAATATAATAATAGGTAATGTAAAAAATAAACGTGAGTTCCCTTCGTACAAAATTCCAACCTCCAATTGGATTATTTCTACTTAAATTATTGAAGCCAACTAGTTGTACAATGCTTCATGTTTCTCTCTATTGATCCTCTTGATGCTGACTGTGTTGCCACTTGGTACACCTTTTATATGGCTTTTGGGAAAGTGTTCTACACCTTGCATAACAATGTTGTTCATTTATCTGGTTTACCTAGGGACGTTGAACTTATATGGTTAAAATGAATTATTACATAGATCTAGTTGACTATCAAATTTAATCCCTACATTTTTCTATTGAATAATAGTTCAAAAGTATTACATTAGAGCATTAGAGGATATTAGTAATGGTACCCTCAACATGGTAAGAACAAGTACAACAATAGATGGTAAGTCACAACCAACTACCATTCTAATTCATCCATAATAAAGGTATTAGTGTCAATGCTTGATCATATGATTGATAATGTGATGAATAACTTCAATATACTAAAATTGCACAGTTAAACCTAATTCCTTTATACAGTGTTCTCAAATTATTATAGATCACTAACACTCTTAATGACCTTATTTAATTTTATAAACAACTCCTTTTAATTGTTCTCCTACACTTTTAATTACACTAAATTTGTTTAACCTACTTACCTAACGCAACATATATCTTTGATATATGTTACAATAAGCAAATAAGATTTACCATCTAAAAATAAAAATCAAATAAAATAATAGAATAACTATAAATTAACCCTAGACTTAAATATGAATACTAATACCAATACTAATCAATAGATAATAGCACAAAGGAAATTTAAATTCATGAGAAGCTAACCTTAAAAAACAAAAAAATTGTAATATCGTGCAACTTATTTAGCTCAATAGTTACGCCCCTTTTTTCTCAACCTTTTAGATATACAAAACATACCAACACAACAGATAGAAAGATGGCTATGGTGATGAAATGAACATTGAACCGAAGAAACAATAGAAAGGAATAAACGTGAACAACGACGGAAAGGAGAAGGAAAAGAAACCTCCCCTTGCTACTAGGTATACAAGATAGAAGTCATGTAAAACCTCTCACTCTCTTGTACATCACAAATTTGATGTTGTAGATGATCACTAATTATAGTTTGCCAATCAATTTAGTTTTGATCATCCATGATGGTAAGCATAAAATAGAACAATCATGGGTAGAAGTTTTTAGCTATAGGATTTCCCACCATTTTATTTAATAAAGTAATTAGATCACTTATATCTTCATTGAAGTTTCTCTTGTGAAGGATCTTGGGCATCATTGTAATGGAAGAACTTCTCTTATTTAACTAGTTATCATTTAGGTATCTAGCACAAGTAGTTGTCTTTTTGTCATAATAATCATTCACAAATTTGATTGATACAAAAGCATATTTGACATATGTCGGGAGTGCAAAAGTCTCCTTAGTAGCTTGAACAATCATTTTGACTATGATCTCATTTTATAGTTCATAGATATTCTTCTTATCTAAATCATGTAGTACTAAAAACTCACTAATTTGACATATGTTGCGAATCCAAAAATCTCCTTAGTAGCTTCAACAATGATTTTGAGTATGATCACATTTTATAGTATATTTATATTTAAAAAAATATATCTATAGTACGCTAAGAGATATCTTCCAATTTGTTGGCATTTATAAATTACTTACAGTTAGAATATTTGATATGCTCACATGAATTAATTTAAAGAGACTATGCTGCAAGACTTTTCATATTCTTCAAACGTAATAAAGATTTCACTCCATAATTGCCCAAGTTTTTCTATTTTTCTGTTCATTTGGCTTCCATGAATTTATTTATTTATTTTTTAACGTGATAAAGATTTCACTCCATAACTGCCCAAGTTTTTCAATTTTTCTATCCAATTGGCATCCATGAATTTATTTATTTACACATTTTATGAATTTTGTTTACTTGGGAATCTGAATCTTAATTGTTTATTGTAACGCCCGCCTTGAACGCCTTAAAGAATACACACTTTTGCAATATGAAACAGGAATTTTTTTTTTTTTAAATGATTAAGCAACTAATTACAACATATTCTCTAAGGGTCCAAGGCTGCATCACTTAACAAATCGACTAACACAAATTAACATACATCAACAACTGATCCAATCCAAAGCATAATTAATCAACTGATTCATATTCATTGCATGTCGACAAATAATGTAATACCATCTACATAATTAAGTACACAACAGATATGCTTTCCTTACACATGAGTACATCATGATATCACCATTTGTAGACTACATCAGAATTACATACACAATAAATGTTCTGTTACACAAATCTGGTACAAGGTTATGCACTTACATCTTCATCATTGGAACAAGTACAACTGGAACAAATCCTTTTCTGCATAAGATCCTGACAAGAGAACCAATGGATAAAATAGCTCTTCCACCCGACCATGTGGAACCCAAAGGTCCACCCCCCGAGCTAGGAGTTAATCATGAGGTCCCAAACACTGACAGTCAGGTAGACGAAGGACAAACAAGAACAAAGGACGACCAACGCCAATACAACACATGGCAATATCAATACAACACAACATAACTTAACTTAACTTTCACTTTACTTCCAGAGGCGACACAAAACAAATGAGGAGAGACCGAACAAGGAATGCTAGGTTGTAGTAGGGAGAGTGTCATCGCATGGTTCTAACATGGGTTATCCTGACAGCCTCTCACTAGGCGCCGGTCCCCATCTATGGTTATCCTGACAGCCTCTCACTAGGCGCCGGCCCCATAGGGTGACACATGCGGAATCGACCTTCCTTTCATGAGGACAAGGAAGTCAATCATGCCGACCAAGCCTTCTCTACCCATCCTTAGTCTAAACAAGCACTACAGGCCATGGGAGAGGAATCCATTAATCTTATTAGTGTGTAATCTACCCTTAACCCCCTAATTCATTTTTAGGTTATAACTTGATTAATCTACTTCCAACGGGTTATCCTGACTGCCACTCTGGGCGCCGGCCCCACGTTGAAAGCCACTCTCCTTCCTAACACCTAGTAAACCTCAAAACATCATGCAAGACTTATAACAATACATGTAAATGAACACTGCAAGGCATAAACCCTCTTGCATCAAAATAGAATCATAACATCAATTGTTATCCAACACTTTTAATCATTACAATACTTAATCCTTTAACAGATTTCAGGTCTCTCCATATGACAAAATGGCACAATAAGATCACAAGTGGTTGGATATTCCATCCTGAGATTATTACTTTACAAGACACAACATTCAACCTTGACGGAACCTCATTATACTTCATACTTTGTTTGATACACATAAACGCTATTACATCGTAATTACAACATCAACAATACACAAGCTGCAAATACTCAACATTGTCGACTTAGCCTCTGGAATTCGGGTTTAAACAACCCCAAAACGACTCATTACAACACTCAATCAATTCAGTTCAAAATTCAGGAGATGAAATACTATCATTCATTCTCAGTCCAATGCAAACAGCTTCTGAAATAAAATCAACATTATATTACAACAATTAAATTAATACCCTGCAACAAAATCTCTAACTAATCTTTATTTTGATTCAAAAGATAAATAAATTGATTAACTAAAACATTACAATAATAATAAAGAACCACTTAATTTCTGTTTACCATTCGACACTTTCATAACGATACGATCTTTATATACTTTCCTTCAATCTTGTCCAATTAACTTTATTCTATAAAGGATAATAACGCTAGGAGAGATATCTTACGGCTGAACGATAACTACACGAGGAGAGTTCAATCACGAAATGTTTGTTATCCTTCACACGGTCTTGCAGACATTCTAACGAGCTCAACCAAATAGATTCCTTTATGATTATTTGAAGATGTTTCTAAAGTTGATCCTATCCGTGGTGATATAACTTCTCAAGAGAACAATCGTAAATGCGCCCTATGCGAACAGCTTGAGATATTTTACTACTGAGATGTAAAATTGCTATTGACTGTTTTTCCAGAGAAATGGATAGCATCAGACCTTAACCAGTCATTTCGGACAGACATTGACATCTCAATCATTCTGTAGGATTCGACAGTTGATTTCTGTATGTACTCAGTTGAATTCCCTCGCTGCACTGGCCTTCGGAGGAGCGCCAATCTACATCTTCGAGATAACTGCTAAGTTTGTGTTGGTGGTGTGGTCTGATTGAAGTCTGTGCACTGGTGTGAAGGTGTAACCTAGAGGAAGGAACCTCTCAGACGTCTCAGCAATGTGAAAACAACCCACGGTGATATTCTAGTTATATACCAAAATTGCTGTTAAAAGAGGTTGAACTATGGTATACGATGCATCTAGTTGACAGAAACAGCGTTCTATGTGCATTGACCTGATTGTAGAAGGTATGAGATGTAGGCTAGCTTCTATGGGCAGCGTTCTACAGAGTTGAATTCCTTCAGAAGAGCGCCCGGCCAAGACAAGGGCGATCTACATCATAACTCGACTAACTTTTAGATTTTAATGTTTCAAACTGTTAATAATTGTAGTGTCATTTGGATGTTTGGATAAGACAAATGCGGAGGCTGCATTATTCATCTCCTCGAGTTAAATGTATACCTTAAACTTTAATATTGAGATCACAGTTAAATCTGCAGCGATTGGAAGGGTTATGATTGCAGTGGCTGCAAATATACCCAATGTAGCGATTGGCTGGTAACAGCGATCTAGCAAATACATAACATAATGCATTTCAGGCAATACTCCTCCAGATTCGCTGTGAGAGCAGTAGTAATCGATGCAAGACAAAATAGACAACACTTAGCCAACGAATTCGTTCAAGGCAAGGGCGATCTTTCCCGGATGATTATAATTCGCTCAGACTGATAGTAATCAGCTATTTGCAGGCCAGCATGACTTCAATCACCCTAGCTATGGAGTGGACTGGTCAGATATAACAACTAACTTTAGATTTTCCAGTTTTGCGATGCAGGAAACCTAATTTATTATTACAAGCAAATTATAAGGCCGGCAGCTTGATAAGTTCTCAAATGAAATTGTTAAAACAGATTATAATATGGCTAGAACCAATTATTAGATAACAGTTACAGGTGAGAGCAACTTTGACAATTTTTACAGCAGGTTGGTTGTGTGACGCAGATTTAATGATCCTGGGGGTGGTGGTAATTGTATATCTGATGACACATCTTAAGTAGATATACATGAAGCATTGATTCTATTTAAGTGACAGCTGTTCAGTGGTGGAGAAGAGTCCATTTAGGCGTCAAGCAAGCTGTACGTTATAGGTTATTAACAATGTTCTGAATGAATCTCTGCATTAAATATGTTTACATGGAACATCTAGTGTCCACATAATCACATGGCACCTATTGTGTTTTTAATACCATTTTCCTGTGGTGCTTGTTTACATTGGCCTTCCTAGCTGTTGCATAACTTTATCCATCGAGTAAGATGTATTCTAGAGAATGGCGTTATGGAAGCATTATCACTATTAGTAGTTGTTGACAGAATACAGTATCATGGATCAGAAGGGTGGACTTAGAGATAGCACTAGAGGACAACCATTCTAAAACCACCAAATATCTTATTATTGATGTTTAACTTTATTTAAATGGATCATTGTCTGTGTGCTAAGAACAGAGTTCATTCCTTCCTATAGCACATCTCCAAAAGCCGTCAGCTGGATACTGCATGACCAGATAATTAAATTATTTGTGATAAGCCCACGATGCTCAAAATGACCTGCAAAGTTTTCTGCGCTAAAACAGAATCTTAGATAATCATTCTACCCAAGCAAATATAGTTTGACATTGGCAAATCAAATTAACAGAGCAACGTCATTATATTTCTATCATCAGTATTAAGGCTAAACCCCTCTAACCTACTCACCGGGCAGGTTCCAGAGCAATGGACGAAAACAGGTGCAAGCTTTCAGCCTTCTTAATGGCGAACCTTTATTATAAGGCTATAGTTTTGAAAACAGAACATCTAGAATCCGTTGCATCTTCTTGGCACGAGTTATCATTGACATGGTCCTTTTGTCTTGGAATAACAGTCTACAGATGTAAAACAGTCACCAAGAGTGCTGTTCAAAATGGGGAATCATCGTGTTGATCTTATGTAGGAAAGGTGAATGAAAAGGATTCAAAACATTCATTTAAAACAATGATAATAAGGCAGCGAAACTAACTAAGAGCATTACCTCCCTATTACGCCCTAGAAATTGCCACCTACAGTGATAATTCAGTAATAGAGTGGACGAATCAGAGGGCAGCATCGTCCGGTTGAATGGCGAATGAAAAGACATTAAAACTTTCACTCCAGACAAAATAAGGCAGCGAACTCTCTTAATCGCCACCTCCCTTTCACGCCATAGCATAAACTCCCAGTATAATCTGATATTACCGATCCTCTACAGAATAGATCGAGCCTACTTTCATTTGAGATGAAATAAGGCAGCGGGCTAACTACAACCATTACCTCCCTTTCACACCCTGGCGTTGCCACTTACAGCGGTACACAAAATCATCCTTCCGTCATGAATAATACCAAGGAACAAAGGAATGATTAACATATCAGGCAAAACTCGTCAACCAGATCTTATTAAACAAAAGAGCTTCAAGTTGCAGACATAACCCTATGGACAGTGGCTGACAGGTTATCCCTAACCTATGCGTTAAATTCAAACTACTTCTCATTAGTCCCACGCCTGACATAAGATGGTATCGCCTGTCTATTTCTGTTTTGCACTTGCATCATAGGTGCAACCCTTATACTAACCTCCGGAAAACCAAACAAGATACAGATTTATGATGAGTGGTTTCGAGTCATATAAATCGACAAAGCCATGGCCTCGCAGGAGTAACCCATCATGAAGAGAAAATGAGTTTTGTTCTGGCTATTAAAATGAAATAAAAGCTACAGAGCCACGGCCCAGTGAAGGTTCATGATCTGTAATGCAGCGTACCCAGTACAGTGCCTTTGAAGCCGTGAGAAGTAAAGCATAAGGGTTTTGAGATGCTCAGGACAGGGATAAAATTGTATGCAAACAACCATGACTCCCAATCAATATACACGCTCAATAATGAGCATATATGCAGTAATAGTCACGGCTAGAGAACAAAGTGTGTAGAGAAAAGAACAGATGAAGGAAATGTAGGAAGTAAAAGAGCTACCTTTCATTTCTGTGGAATCATGGTGTAACTACGAAGTATTCCTTCAATGTGACCATGTATGGCACCTCAAGATAGAAGATCGACATAAGGGTACATAAAACAAAAGGAATACGTCAGAGAGAATGTTAAATCCGTGGCTTGAAAGGCTGGTTCCTTCCCAGAAGATGAAAGAAATCAAAGAGTATGAACTATATTTGTATTAGATAAACCTGTATTGCTGTGGTCCAATGGCCTAAGGAAAAGGGTTCGGAGTCCTCCATTCAAAACGAATGGAAACCAGTCAGCGGACTATCTAGCATTATCGGCCCATACAAGAACTAAAACCATCACAGCAAAACAATAACATGAAATGGTGAGAAAATGAGGCTCCCGAGATTTTCAACCAAATCAAATAATGATAATGCAATAGCAGCGCTTCCTATGTTATCATTCCAGTTATAAATATTTCTAAGGGATACCAACAGAATACAACGAAACCTCAAGTAAAAATTGATATACAGCGAGTTTCCAGACCAGTTTCTGGCTTAAACACAGAGAAGAAAACAATGACAACATTAATCTGATCTTACAGGGACGACTAGCTAAAACCAACAGCGATCTACGGCAACCCTATCGAGGTGTCCGTTACATCTACAAACCCTAGCAAGGTTTCGCCGGTCTGAGAGTGCATACGGAATGATTCGGCAACAGTGGAAGGAAGACAGTTGACTTACAGAATCTTTGGGCAGAAACGAAGTATTTAAACCCTAAGACAAAATGCTGTTTAAATACAGAGAGCAAACTAATTTCGGATCGAACTATTTGGGAACAATCAAACTACAACAACATTTGCAGATTTAGAAAGAAAATTCAGAGATAAAGCATTCGACGGAACCTGATTTCGCAATCACCGCGACGAACCCGCTCCAATTGTTGCAGTTCTCCGCTGCTTCTTTCCTTACCCCTGTGATGTCCTCCTTGTTGCACCGACAATTCTTTTATAACTCAGTCTCTTTCCTCTCCAAGGGCTTGGCACGCGATCCCGTGCACAACTCATTTAAAGAATATGTATTTTTTTTAATTTAATATAATGATTCCCAATTATTAGATACTTTATTTTATTATTATTTTCTTTATAACCGACCCCAAAATATTATTATTAATAGAATAGTACTATATCGACAATTATATATTTTTGTACTATACTTTAATTTATCTTATTAATCAAGTTGTAAATCACAATTTACAACATGATTACATCTATTTATTTATTTAAATATTTATTATAAATAATATTATATCGAATAATACAAACTCCTTACAACTTATTTATCAACAACACTTCTATTAAAATAATAATTTATTTATAACTTAAATCGACAACTAACGACAATATGCCTAGTTAACAACACTTATACTCTTCCGTAGAATAATTCTAATTAAAGCACAACATTGCCACACATACCTAGACACCTGCAGAACTCATTAGACTCCAAGATACGGCATTACCTGACCGTAAGACATGGGCGAATAACCACCACTAACCACAAGGGTAAACTGACGACGAAGGAACACTGACTAGGGACCTCACGTTAACTCCAACAACTAATCCATTGGCGAAGGCACGCTTAGACCTGTAATCAGGTGGAGTCGATGCCTAGTACCTGCATCCTGCAGCAACGCACGTTAACCATAACAAGATATACATATACATCACATGCAGTCCTATTGTGAATGGAAATCGCAGTGAGGTAGGGTACTCGAGAACGAGTAATACAACACTGTTCCATTCACGTTTATAAATAACAATCAACTATATTGAACAAGATATCAGATTACTAATCTACGACATAAAATGATCAACTAACTTCCAATCCATATAATGAATAACATCAAAGCATCTAAAACATCAGTTCATTTATCAAATTGTAAAGCATAAAATGGCATAATCCAACATCAACATCTGTTATCTTAACAATTAAGTTCACAATGAAGTAACAAGATAACAAGAGATCCATCTTCTATGGTCTAGGACACTATAAAGTTTAAGCAAACATCAATCTGATGGACGATGAGATGAGGGGCACTACATCCTCCCCCCCTAGGATCAGGCTTACTCCTGGAAGCCTGTGAACAAATATGGGTGAAATGTATTGAGTTTGGGCAGTTTTCACAACACTATGCAAACATGGAAGCACACACTGTGCATAAGATCTATTAATAGAAAAGTCTTGATATACTGACTTTACACCTTTAGCAGCATGGTACCAAAATTTATCATTTTATAAGCACTATATACATGATTTAACACACCTACACGAATTCAAATTACCACGAATCACATCTCAAGGCTGCACAAGGATCCCTCTGGACACCGGTAACTGACCTACTAAGGCGTGTCACAAAATCTATGAGCCAAAAGCCAACATCTATCCCGCACAATCCATACCACACACTCTGAGACTTGATGGTGCTAGGGCACACACACATGGTTAGCCCATCCAAACAAGACAACAATGACCTAACTCCTACAGCAAAATTTAGTTAACCTCCAAGAAATAGTCCTAGCCTCGGATATCCCCATCCTCAAGGTTCCCTGTATCTACTTCCTCGTATACGCTCACCAAGTCTGCCTCATACATCCTTGGAGAGAAATCACAATACGACACACGGCCAACATCGAAAACAATAAGGAAAAACTAGTTTAGCCACCAAAGTTAGATACAAATATAAAATAAAGATTAGATTTCATCAACAAAACAAGAAATGCGCGCAGTTCAACACTAAACCAAATGTAACCACAAGGGTTACGCACAGATGAAGATCACAAGGTGTGGCTAAACCATCACAATCAAATATAAACAAAGTGTCGGCCTTTTCAATTAATAGATAATCATCAAAAATTATAAGGAAAATACACAATCTTTGAAATTGCACTGTACAACACTGCGTGACTAGATACTAGCCACCAAACGAGGAAGGAGGGAACAACGTCAGGTTATCCTCAACTTTTATTCCACACAATAAGGGCTCTACATAAGCACCACGAAAATCCAAGAATACATACTTCCCAAGAGGATGCACAAGCATCTAGTCCTCTACCTGACAACTCCTCTAACTACAACCAAAGCTCCTTAAGGATAGGATGATCGTCGAGAGACACCTCTCGACTCTCCCCTAATTCCAAATTGTCCACCATCATGGCAAACAACTGTCAACCTTGACTCATGCATTTCTTTGACCGTATGGTAGATATCATATGCAGGGGAATGGATCTCTACATGCCAACTACCTCTACCTTAACCTCTAGGCATCTACCTATGTATACACTGCCAAGGGACACCCTCACGCTGTTAGGCAAGGATGACAAAGGAAGAAGAAAATCTACAGAGTTTAAGCAACTAGGACAACATAATGGGACTATGCACACCCAGAGTACCCAGTGTTTAAACTTGGCTCTGATACCAGATGTAACGCCCGCCTTGAACGCCTTAAAGAATACACACTTTTGCAATATGAAACAGGAAATTTTTTTTTTTTTAAATGATTAAGCAACTAATTACAACATATTCTCTAAGGGTCCAAGGCTGCATCACTTAACAAATCAACTAACACAAATTAACATACATCAACAACTGATCCAATCCAAAGCATAATTAATCAACTGATTCATATTCATTGCATGTCGACAAATAATGTAATACCATCTACATAATTAAGTACACAACAGATATGCTTTCCTTACACATGAGTACATCATGATATCACCATTTGTAGACTACATCAGAATTACATACACAATAAATGTTCTGTTACACAAATCTGGTACAAGGTTATGCACTTACATCTTCATCATTGGAACAAGTACAACTGGAACAAATCCTTTTCTGCATAAGATCCTGACAAGAGAACCAATGGATAAAATAGCTCTTCCACCCGACCATGTGGAACCCAAAGGTCCACCCCCCGAGCTAGGAGTTAATCATGAGGTCCCAAACACTGACAGTCAGGTAGACGAAGGACAAACAAGAACAAAGGACGACCAACGCCAATACAACACATGGCAATATCAATACAACACAACATAACTTAACTTAACTTTCACTTTACTTCCAGAGGCGACACAAAACAAATGAGGAGAGACCGAACAAGGAATGCTAGGTTGTAGTAGGGAGAGTGTCATCGCATGGTTCTAACATGGGTTATCCTGACAGCCTCTCACTAGGCGCCGGCCCCCATCTATGGTTATCCTGACAGCCTCTCACTAGGCGCCGGCCCCATAGGGTGACACATGCGGAATCGACCTTCCTTTCATGAGGACAAGGAAGTCAATCATGCCGACCAGGCCTTCTCTACCCATCCTTAGTCTAAACAAGCACTACAGGCCATGGGAGAGGAATCCATTAATCTTATTAGTGTGTAATCTACCCTTAACCCCCTAATTCATTTTTAGGTTATCACTTGATTAATCTACTTCCAACGGGTTATCCTGACTGCCACTCTGGGCGCCGGCCCCACGTTGAAAGCCACTCTCCTTCCTAACACCTAGTAAACCTCAAAACATCATGCAAGACTTATAACAATACATGTAAATGAACACTGCAAGGCATAAACCCTCTTGCATCAAAATAGAATCATAACATCAATTGTTATCCAACACTTTTAATCATTACAATACTTAATCCTTTAACAGATTTCAGGTCTCTCCATATGACAAAATGGCACAATAAGATCACAAGTGGTTGGATATTCCATCCTGAGATTATTACTTTACAAGACACAACATTCAACCTTGACGGAACCTCATTATACTTCATACTTTGTTTGATACACATAAACGCTATTACATCGTAATTACAACATCAACAATACACAAGCTGCAAATACTCAACATTGTCGACTTAGCCTCTGGAATTCGGGTTTAAACAACCCCAAAACGACTCATTACAACACTCAATCAATTCAGTTCAAAATTCAGGAGATGAAATACTATCATTCATTCTCAGTCCAATGCAAACAGCTTCTGAAATAAAATCAACATTATATTACAACAATTAAATTAATACCTTGCAACAAAATCTCTAACTAATCTTTATTTTGATTCAAAAGATAAATAAATTGATTAACTAAAACATTACAATAATAATAAAGAACCACTTAATTTCTGTTTACCATTCGACACTTTCATAACGATACGATCTTTATATACTTTCCTTCAATCTTGTCCAATTAACTTTATTCTATAAAGGATAATAACGCTAGGAGAGATATCTTACGGCTGAACGATAACTACACGAGGAGAGTTCAATCACGAAATGTTTGTTATCCTTCACACGGTCTTGCAGACATTCTAACGAGCTCAACCAAATAGATTCCTTTATGATGATTTGAAGATGTTTCTGAAGTTGATCCTATCCGTGGTGATATAACTTCTCAAGAGAACAATCGTAAATGCGCCCTATGCGAACAGCTTGAGATATTTTACTACTGAGATGTAAAATTGCTATTGACTATTTTTCCAGAGAAATGGATAGCATCAGACCTTAACGAGTCATTTCGGACAGACATTGACATCTCAATCATTCTGTAGGATTCGACAGTTGATTTCTGTATGTACTCAGTTGAATTCCCTCGCTGCACTGGCCTTCGGAGGAGCGCCAATCTACATCTTCGAGATAACTGCTAAGTTTGTGTTGGTGGTGTGGTCTGATTGAAGTCTATGCACTGGTGTGAAGGTGTAACCTGGAGGAAGGAACCTCTCAGACGTCTCAGCAATGTGAAAACAACCCACGGTGATATTCTAGTTATATACCAAAATTGCTGTTAAAAGAGGTTGAACTATGGTATACGATGCATCTAGTTGACAGAAACAGCGTTCTATGTGCATTGACCTGATTGTAGAAGGTATGAGATGTAGGCTAGCTTCTATGGGCAGCGTTCTACAGAGTTGAATTCCTTCAGAAGAGCGCCCGGCCAAGACAAGGGCGATCTACATCATAACTCGACTAACTTTTAGATTTTAATGTTTCAAACTGTTAATAATTGTAGTGTCATTTGGATGTTTGGATAAGACAAATGCGGAGGCTGCATTATTCATCTCCTCGAGTTAAATGTATACCTTAAACTTTAATATTGAGATCACAGTTAAATCTGCAGCGATTGGAAGGGTTATGATTGCAGTGGCTGCAAATATACCCAAGGTAGCGATTGGCTGGTAACAGCGATCTAGCAAATACATAACATAATGCATTTCAGGCAATACTCCTCCAGATTTGCTGTGAGAGCAGTAGTAATCGATGCAAGACAAAATAGACAACACTTAGCCAACGAATTCGTTCAAGGCAAGGGCGATCTTTCCCGGATGATTATAATTCGCTCAGACTGATAGTAATCAGCTGTTTGCAGGCCAGCATGACTTCAATCACCCTAGCTATGGAGTGGACTGGTCAGATATAACAACTAACTTTAGATTTTCCAGTTTTGCGATGCAGGAAACCTAATTTATTATTACAAGCAAATTATAAGGCCGGCAGCTTGATAAGTTCTCAAATGAAATTGTTAAAACAGATTATAATACGGCTAGAACCAATTATTAGATAACAGTTACAGGTGAGAGCAACTTTGACAATTTTTACAGCAGGTTGGTTGTGTGACGCAGATTTAATGATCCTGGGGGTGGTGGTAATTGTATATCTGATGACACATCTTAAGTAGATATACATGAAGCATTGATTCTATTTAAGTGACAGCTGTTCAGTGGTGGAGAAGAGTCCATTTAGGCGTCAAGCAAGCTGTACGTTATAGGTTATTAACAATGTTCTGAATGAATCTCTGCATTAAATATGTTTACATGGAACATCTAGTGTCCACATAATCACATGGCACCTATTGTGTTTTTAATACCATTTTCCTGTGGTGCTTGTTTACATTGGCCTTCCTAGCTGTTGCATAACTTTATCCATCGAGTAAGATGTATTCTGGAGAATGGCGTTATGGAAGCATTATCACTATTAGTAGTTGTTGACAGAATACAGTATCATGGATCAGAAGGGTGGACTTAGAGATAGCACTAGAGGACAACCATTCTAAAACCACCGAATATCTTATTATTGATGTTTAACTTTATTTAAATGGATCATTGTCTGTGTGCTAAGAACAGAGTTCATTCCTTCCTATAGCACATCTCCAAAAGCCGTCAGCTGGATACTGCATGACCAGATAATTAAATTATTTGTGATAAGCCCACGATGCTCAAAACGACCTGCAAAGTTTTCTGCGCTAAAACAGAATCTTAGATAATCATTCTACCCAAGCAAATATAGTTTGACATTGGCAAATCAAATTAACAGAGCAACGTCATTATATTTCTATCATCAGTATTAAGGCTAAACCCCTCTAACCTACTCACCGGGCAGGTTCCAGAGCAATGGACGAAAACAGGTGCAAGCTTTCAGCCTTCTTAATGGCGAACCTTTATTATAAGGCTATAGTTTTGAAAACAGAACATCTAGAATCCGTTGCATCTTCTTGGCACGAGTTATCATTGACATGGTCCTTTTGTCTTGGAATAACAGTCTACAGATGTAAAACAGTCACCAAGAGTGCTGTTCAAAATGGGGAATCATCGTGTTGATCTTATGTAGGAAAGGTGAATGAAAAGGATTCAAAACATTCATTTAAAACAATGATAATAAGGCAGCGAAACTAACTAAGAGCATTACCTCCCTATTACGCCCTAGAAATTGCCACCTACAGTGATAATTCAGTAATAGAGTGGACGAATCAGAGGGCAACATCGTCCGGTTGAATGGCGAATGAAAAGACATTAAAACTTTCACTCCAGACAAAATAAGGCAGCGAACTCTCTTAATCGCCACCTCCCTTTCACGCCATAGCATAAACTCCCAGTATAATCTGATATTACCGATCCTCTACAGAATAGATCGAGCCTACTTTCATTTGAGATGAAATAAGGCAGCGGGCTAACTACAACCATTACCTCCCTTTCACACCCTGGCGTTGCCACTTACAGCGGTACACAAAATCATCCTTCCGTCATGAATAATACCAAGGAACAAAGGAATGATTAACATATCAGGCAAAACTCGTCAACCAGATCTTATTAAACAAAAGAGCTTCAAGTTGCAGACATAACCCTATGGACAGTGGCTGACAGGTTATCGCTAACCTATGCGTTAAATTCAAACTACTTCTCATTAGTCCCACGCCTGACATAAGATGGTATCGCCTGTCTATTTCTGTTTTGCACTTACATCATAGGTGCAACCCTTATACTAACCTCCGGAAAACCAAACAAGATACAGATTTATGATGAGTGGTTTCGAGTCATATAAATCGACAAAGCCATGGCCTCGCAGGAGTAACCCATCATGAAGAGAAAATGAGTTTTGTTCTGGCTATTAAAATGAAATAAAAGCTACAGAGCCACGGCCCAGTGAAGGTTCATGATCTGTAATGCAGCGTACCCAGTACAGTGCCTTTGAAGCCATGAGAAGTAAAGCATAAGGGTTTTGAGATGCTCAGGACAGGGATAAAATTGTATGCAAACAACCATGACTCCCAATCAATATACACGCTCAATAATGAGCATATATGCAGTAATAGTCACGGCTAGAGAACAAAGTGTGTAGAGAAAAGAACAGATGAAGGAAATGTAGGAAGTAAAAGAGCTACCTTTCATTTCTGTGGAATCATGGTGTAACTACGAAGTATTCCTTCAATGTGACCATGTATGGCACCTCAAGATAGAAGATCGACATAAGGGTACATAAAACAAAAGGAATACGTCAGAGAGAATGTTAAATCCGTGGCTTGAAAGGCTGGTTCCTTCCCAGAAGATGAAAGAAATCAAAGAGTATGAACTATATTTGTATCAGATAAACCTGTATTGCTGTGGTCCAATGGCCTAAGGAAAAGGGTTCGGAGTCCTCCATTCAAAACGAATGGAAACCAGTCAGCGGACTATCTAGCATTATCGGCCCATACAAGAACTAAAACCATCACAGCAAAACAATAACATGAAATGGTGAGAAAATGAGGCTCCCGAGATTTTCAACCAAATCAAATAATGATAATGCAATAGCAGCGCTTCCTATGTTATCATTCCAGTTATAAATATTTCTAAGGGATACCAACAGAATACAACTAAACCTCAAGTAAAAATTGATATACAGCGAGTTTCCAGACCAGTTTCCGGCTTAAACACAGAGAAGAAAACAATGACAACATCAATCTGATCTTACAGGGACGACTAGCTAAAACCAACAGCGATCTACGGCAACCCTATCGAGGTGTCCGTTACATCTACAAACCCTAGCAAGGTTTCGCCGGTCTGAGAGTGCATACGGAATGATTCGGCAACAGTGGAAGGAAGACAGTTGACTTACAGAATCTTTGGGCAGAAACAAAGTATTTAAACCCTAAGACAAAATGCTGTTTAAATACAGAGAGCAAACTAATTTCGGATCGAACTATTTGGGAACAATCAAACTACAACAACATTTGCAGATTTAGAAAGAAAATTCAGAGATAAAGCATTCGACGGAACCTGATTTCGCAATCACCGCGACGAACCCGCTCCAATTATTGCAGTTCTCCGCTGCTTCTTTCCTTACCCCTGTGATGTCCTCCTTGTTGCACCGACAATTCTTTTATAACTCAGTCTCTTTCCTCTCCAAGGGCTTGGCACGCGATCCCGTGCACAACTCATTTAAAGAATATGTATTTTTTTTAATTTAATATAATGATTCCCAATTATTAGATACTTTATTTTATTATTATTTTCTTTATAACCGACCCCAAAATATTATTATTAATAGAATAGTACTATATCGACAATTATATATTTTTGTACTATACTTTAATTTATCTTATTAATCAAGTTGTAAATCACAATTTACAACATGATTACATCTATTTATTTATTTAAATATTTATTATAAATAATATTATATCGAATAATACAAACTCCTTACAACTTATTTATCAACAACACTTCTATTAAAATAATAATTTATTTATAACTTAAATCGACAACTAACGACAATATGCCTAGTTAACAACACTTATACTCTTCCGTAGAATAATTCTAATTAAAGCACAACATTGCCACACATACCTAGACACCTGCAGAACTCATTAGACTCCAAGATACGGCATTACCTGACCGTAAGACATGGGCGAATAACCACCACTAACCACAAGGGTAAACTGACGACGAAGGAACACTGACTAGGGACCTCACGTTAACTCCAACAACTAATCCATTGGCGAAGGCACGCTCAGACCTGTAATCAGGTGGAGTCGATGCCTAGTACCTGCATCCTGCAGCAACGCACGTTAACCATAACAAGATATACATATACATCACATGCAGTCCTATCGTGAATGGAAATCGCAGTGAGGTAGGGTACTCGAGAACGAGTAATACAACACTGTTCCATTCACGTTTATAAATAACAATCAACTATATTGAACAAGATATCAGATTACTAATCTACGACATAAAATGATCAACTAACTTCCAATCCATATAATGAATAACATCAAAGCATCTAAAACATCAGTTCATTTATCAAATTGTAAAGCATAAAATGGCATAATCCAACATCAACATCTGTTATCTTAACAATTAAGTTCACAATGAAGTAACAAGATAACAAGAGATCCATCTTCTACGGTCTAGGACACTATAAAGTTTAAGCAAACATCAATCTGATGGACGATGAGATGAGGGGCACTACATTTATGGGAATCTAAATCTTTCAACCCTTGTCGTGAGTGTAGAGTGCCTCTTGGCATAACAATCATTCACAAATTTGATTGATACAAAAGCATATTTGACATATGTTGGGAGTGCAAAAGTCTCCTTAGTAGATTGAACAATCATTTTGAGTATGATCTCATTTCATAGTTCATAGATCTTCAAGTCTCATCTAAATCATAGTACTAAAAACTTGCTAATTTGACATATGTTGTGAGTCCAAAGGTCTCCTTAGTACCTTTAACAATGATTTTGAGTATGATCACATTTTATAGTTCTTAGATCTTCCTCTTATCTAAATCATAGTACTAAAAACTTGCTAGTACAAGTTTAAAATATTATACTACTACTAGAAATGACAGAGCTTGTCTAATGCTGCTATGTGTAGTGTAGGTAGACCAATGTGACATATAATATTCTTTATTAACCCTTTGAATGAACTCGTTAATGTACACAAGGCCCAAGTCTATGTCACCAATTTCTAAAACTATTGAAACAAGCTTTGAAGGAGAATGATAATATTTTAAATATAAGCATTCTCTTGCAAGTATAAGCATTTTCACCATCTACATCAGTTTAGTTATCATCTTTCCTACTGTCATGCATCCTCTCATCAGAGAGTTGTATGCTGCAATTAGAATTAGTCGTTCTAGTTGGTGTATGGTGTAATAGTTATATTCCATGAGCTGATGTCTTGCTCTTTCATGTTGTCAAATAGTTAACAGGTATCCACCAAACTTTAGCACTCGACATACATATAAATGCACTTATTATGAAAAGTTGTGTTTTTTAAACCAATAGTTTAGAAGGATGCAAAAGGATAGAAGACACATGAATTAATCATCGCTACACTCGTCTGAGTTTCTCTAATGTTAACTTTTCAATAGTTTTATTAGTGTTTCCCACTAAGCTTGACAAGTGATGTCATGTTGTGAAAGGAGGAAATGGCATAGTAAGTGGAGATTTATTGGTAATGGTGACCATATATATATATAGTTTTTACCTAAGGGGGTAACTCCAAAAAAAACATTGAGGTCATGCAATATGACATGGGGTCATTTGCCAAATATTTTACAACACTCCTTCATTCTACAAATCCAAGCATTTGTACGTGGGATTATAGATATAATAATATATACAAAGGGTTTGTTTGATATGATCTTCTTATTATTATTTCGTTTTGGCCTTCACTTTGTCCCCACTCCTCCCCTGCATTATTTGTAATAATGTTGAGTTGACGTCTGGAGTGTGTGTCAAGCCGATTAGTACATGTACTCTCCCATAGATTACCAAAAGTAAATGCATTTGAAACCCATTATTCACTTCATCTTATCTAAAGGTACATGTATTTCAATCACCTTTGTCTCTTAACATTTGCAATATTCAATGAGGATAGAATAAAGGCTTAGTTATCATGCAATGTAGACTCCCATTTTTCTTTAGAGCAACAAGAGCCAACTTGCTTTCATGGGGTAGATATCAGACCATCGTCTGATAAATGTGTTGGTGCAAAATGAACATTGTTCGATTGATTCTGGGAAAGGAATTCTTAGTTTCAAGGGAATGGTATCGAGTTAACTCAGATATCCTATCCCAGTTTATAACATCACTGCTGGATCTTAGGGTTCCTAACGAAAGGATAGTAGCCCTTGTTAGATAAATATTTGATTCGAATATGCTAGATGGTTTAGACAAGGTGTTTGAAGCCTCTCGGATAGGTGTTGGGGTCCCTTGTCCCAAGGATCTGGGCTGTCATCAAGATTCTACCATTTCTACTAGGCATTTTATGAGATGAGTACTAGATGCATTGCTTCAAGGTCAAGGTTGACTATGACTTCTTTTTTTTTAGTGGATTGCCTAGTTTATAGAGTTTACGAATGGAAATGGATCCTTTTATAGTCCACAAGTGGCTTATAACATATGAGACTACCTCATACTCCCATTATATAGGAAGCACCTAACTGTGCTTCAAATATGAGCCATACATACCCTACCCCCTAAAGTATTTGAACTTGTGACCTCTCTTTCAGGAGGGTAACTTTTTCACCAACATGCAACTCAGGCTGTATATATACGTATTATTTAATTATATATCTATTTTATATATTAAATCTATATTATTATTGTAATATATTTTATATAACATAAACTATTAAATACATTTAATATAATATAGTATTATAAAATTGTATATTTAAATATATTTGTTATTTAATTATGTATTTATTTTAAATATATCAAATATATATTATGTAATATATATTAAAATAGGAGACATTTTTCTACCTTGTCTATAATATAGGGCACATGCAAATTTCTCAATCTAAAATCATTAATAGTTCCTTTGTTACCATGGAAGGTTGCTAAAATTTTGCCCTAGAAAGTCTAGCTTATGATGGTAGGATTTACAAAAAGGGGAGGGTTTCCAAGGTTGAACTATGTGAAAAAAAAGAACCCTAATAGGGTATCGGCCATCAATTGACAAAGGGTGTATGTATGTATGTATATGTCACTATTATGGGCATCCTGACCACGCATGGAAACCAATTTGTTAAAGAAAATATTATTGAAAATGGAAGAGCAAACAGATATATTAAGTCATTGCATAGAAATAGAAAATCTAGAATAATATATTATGTCTTGGAATGATGTTGCAATACAATTCAATGGCTTTTTAAAGCCTTATTATTCCCGTATATAACTTCTTACGGGAAAGTAACTTCCCAAAACCTAACTTATAAACTAACATTTATTTAATATGCATAAACTAACAATGTAATTTTATATGACTATTATGCCAACATTCCCCCCTTATTACATTATTCCTACAATAGTACCAAGGGACCCCCCCTTAATGCTAAAATAATCAACAAAGTTGATTACATAATATGAATACATATTTTATAGAAGATCTTCTCCCAAAGAACAAATCCTGAACCAAGTGGGGCTCCATCATGCTATCTCATCTACCCTCAGAAAGGCATAGCTTCGAGTTGTGTTCTTGAGCTTTTTAGTCCCAAGCTCTCAAATCACAGAGTCTTGAATTATTCGACAATGAACCCTTAGAGATACAACAGATCTCTGCCATTGTCTAGTGACTGTGAAAGGGTATAATTCTCAATCATATACTCTTTGAAGCTCACTGGACAACAATCCATATTGAGCTCAACACCAAATCCCAAACCTATCTCCAAAACAAAATCTTCACAAAACATATATTCTTCAAATCCGTCAGCATCAACAAAGAAAAGCAAAACAACCAAAACCAAAAATGCTTCTCATGCAAAGCATCATCTCAAAGAGAGAAGCTAACTTGAGATGATGGAAAATCCTCCATCCTACAATGCCACCTGCCTCCAATATGACCCAGTTACTCTTTAACCAATTGATGTCTTGGATGAGTCTTTGGAGGCCTCATCAGGAATAGAAAAGATGGCCCTGAAAGCATAAACTATCTTTGAAATATGTGCATTCATGATTAAAAGATGATAATGTCAATTTGAACCAAGGATAAACCCATACACTAATCAATGTTATATCTCCAAGATAATTTTCCTTATCACTCCAATGCATACAATTTTATTTCAATATTTGGCCCATAATTGTATTCTCATCATATTTACACATCCAAAAACTTCAAAATTCTTTAGATATTTTGAGAAAAAATTCACTACTTATCTCTCCCTTTTAAAAACTTTTTCCCTTCAAAACTTTTTAACTTTCTCCATACAAATTTTTCATGTGGCCTTCATATTTTTAAACTTTCTCTATAATAACTTTTCAGGATGGATTTCGTTTTAAGACTTCATTGGTTTTATATCTCTTGGCTGCAAATTAATTTCTTTTGCCACTTCTTCAAATATGTATTAGATGATTCTAAAATTAAATTTACAAATTTCAATTATTGAGATCTCTAATATATCTACATGCCTCAATTATCAAATGGATAATGTAGATTTCAACACCAATAATAATATTCCATTAGCAGCTGTCTCAATCTTTCATATGGTTGAACATTCAACGGACTTCAACCAAACTTCTGTGCTTGACATTCATGTAAATAAATGGTCACAGGTAGAAGTGCTTTGAAGGAAATAAAAAAACACATACAATAGTGAATTTCAATAGCCAACAAACAGTAAAAAATGTAAAATGTCCAGTAAGGAATGTGGAGTTCACCATGCCTTATCCTGTTCCTTTAGTTCTCAATGCACATTAAACACATTAGATCTTCATAAATTGTGATCTTCAAAGGAATTTGATAAGAAATGTTCACTTTCCTACCATATTAAGTGCCAAATAGGTAGTTATTACACCCACCGAAAGGATGCAACAGTCAATTTTAGCAGATTGAGACGCCAAACTTCTACTTTAAACTGCTCATGAAATATTATTAATTTCTTTAAAACATTTCTGGGTTTTATGATTCTATCCTTCTACTTTTTGAAACATTTTGAATGTTGAAATTTTGTTGAGAAATGAAAGAGATATCAAATTTTTACTGAATTGTTATCAAAACAACATACCAATAGATAATTAAAATGCCTCTTTCATATTATTCACGCCTTTTCTCCATGCCTTACACCCAGAAAGTTTCATAAAATAGAGGATCTTCAAGCCCATTCAATTCTAGTGAAAATCTTCTTCGAAATCTACCATCACCTAATTAAAAACATTCTTGAAAACACAATCTCAACACACAGGCACATGAATCAACAATGCTCTGATACCATATTGAAAATGGTAGAGCAAACATATATATTAAGTCATTGCATAGAAATAAAAAATATAGAATAATATATTATGTCTTGGAATGATGTTGCAATACAATTCAATGGATTTTTAAATCCTTATTATTCCCATATATAACTTCTTACGAGAAAGTAACTTCCCAAAACCTAACTTATAAACTAACATTTATTTAATATGCATAAACTAACAATGTAATACTATATGACTATTATGCCAACAAATATCACAAAGCGATTGTTACGGAATCATTTTTGGCCATCTCTCTATCTTAAATGCACATTTTCTTTTATATTCTAAATTCTATAAAAGTAGCACAACTATTTTTTCAGCAAAGCATGAAAGCAAGCCATACGTATCTAATTTAAACTTGTTACAGGAAATCCATATTCAACAAGAATATTATAACATACACAAACCCTAAATAAAAATGGTGTACATACCTCCTTTCTCTAAGAAAAAGTGTGGGTTTTCCAGTGGGAGAGAACATGATCAGCGCAATGTCTATGTCGCACAAAATTGACAGCTCTCTTTTCTTCTTTACAATTCTCATCCTCAATGTCTATTTCCAGATGATACACATCTTCCTATTTCCAGATGATACTAATCTTCCTAATGGTTTTTGAGAAAGAGAGGAGAGGCATTATGACTAACAAATTTAGTTATGGTGTATAGATCTTCATGATGACAGAAAATTTCCTCACCATACCTTGTCATCATGAAAATATCTCCATACTAATTTATGTTAGTAATTTATGTCCGGTTAATTAATATTTGATGTCCTCTAGATTATGCTTCTACAAAACTACTGACATGCATATCCATATGGCAAAATTGTTATGGTTCAGATAGAAGGAAAAAACAAGCAAAATGAACAGAGTATATTCTGCCCAGACCAAATCACAAAAGCTATGTATTTTTCACAACAGCAATATAAATATGTAACAGAAGGAATTTTAGAGCACACAACCAATCAAAGTATACCAAAGCCCCCCAAAAAACCTCGTCATCATATTATATTTTTCAGAGATATATACATATTTTATGCTTCTACATTGCCACAAGCTTCTACACACTTCTAACATAATGAAGGGTCGTAGAAGTAGTTTAAAAACCAATTGTTGCAATTCATACATCTATACATATAGAAATTGCTAGAAGACTCCAGTCTACAGCAGCTAAGGGAGTAAATGCTATCTTTATGGCAGAAGATAACAATCAAATCAAAGTGACTATTTGGGTTGAGTTGGAAGCCACTTCATTGGCTTCACACATCATAACAAAAACCACTCACATGCATATCCATATGACATTTACACAGTGGTGTCAATAGATTGTTTTAGTATATTATGAAAAAAGAATTTAAACAAAGTATTACGGTACTATTACATATTAATATTATATGTATATACTATAGTTAACTAAATATTAAAATAATCCATAAGTAAACATAATAATATAATTATAATATTAATTTATAATTAGTTACAAAACAACAAATTAAAATCAATCTTTAAAATAATTTATATTAATATTATATTATTATTTAGGATATAATTAATTATTATATTGTTATATTATAAACCATGTATATTAGTATATATATTTATTTATATACTAATAAATTTAATAGTATTTAGTAAGTTACTCATAAATAATTTAATATTAAAATTAATTTAATATTTTTATAATCTACATTCCTTATTTTTATTACCTAGGTTTGTGTAAGAGAAGAAAAAGATAGTTGAACAAGGATTCATATGTCCCTTGCTCATTAAGTTTGCGGGTAATGTTGAATATACAATTGTTAAAAATTGATATGAGAATTTGTGGGTGTCTGCCTCTAAAACATTCAAAACCAGAGGCTTGCCTAAACCAATTGTTAATTAATTAAATGCAATTACGGCCTGCCATTTTATATTATCCACCAATCAACGTATCTTTACATCCACAAAACTAAAGGGCACTTGATACATGACACATGATACATAGTTATGCTGAAGTGGTTTGCCAGTAAACCCCTCTGCGAGGAGATCCTGAATCCTCTGGTTGAATGTACAGTTTTGATGGTTTTGGGCCGTACTACCACGTACGCTTCCAAGTATGTTGTTGGTATTACTTTCTGTGCACTTGGTATTTAATCAAATTTAATGTGACCCTATGCCAGCAACATAATGATATTGATAAATCATTTTATATCAATCAAAGGTGTTAATGAAGTTAGTTGAACACAATTTCAGGGTGCCACTCATATAAAAATGTTTAAGAAGATGGGTTGTTCCCGCCACATGCTTGTCACAGTGCCAAGTTGGTACTTGGCATCGAATGTTTCAAAATATAATAAAATTTAAATAATAATAATTCTATTTTTGACCCTTATTGTTCATAGTAGGATTGTCCAATAAGGAAACAAATAAATCACATCTATCAAATTATCAAATAAGAAAATTAATTATAAACTATAGTATATTTGTAAAATGAATTGGTGTTTACATCAATTGACTATTGACAATCAATTAGTTGAATAAAATTAAATTTGATCAAATTCTAGCTTTTTCTTCATTTTCTCAAAGTAGAAAATGACTTACTCTAAAGATTCATATCCCTTAACTACAAATATTTCATATTAATAAGGACATATAGTTTAATATTAAGGACATTCAGGTGTGTCTAAAACAACATCAATGTGCATTGTCGTGTCAAAAGTTGAAAGCCTGCCAAGTATGGTATAAAATTATACAAGTGCTAAGTAGGGAAAATTTTCAGAAATGTAATTTTTTAATTAGATGTACAAAAAACTAATAAAATTATAAATATATGTGATGTATGTTTGTTTCATGAATAACAATAGAATTTAACAATTGGAGATTTCCACACATGAATATTGCAAGATATGTATCTGGATACGGCTGTGCCAAAACTTTTTTAATCTATATCCTTAATGAGGGGTCTCAAAAGATAATCCAAACATTGGATGAAATAGTTCAACATGTTTATATTCAGATACATATAGAACTTCATGCTAATAAGTATACACATATTAGCAAATCTAACAACTTTATGCACATTTTATGGAAAACTTGCAATGCAATTATTCTAAAAAATTTATGCAAGGATGAATCAAATTTTGTGAAAAGATAGCCAATTGATGGCACATTTGTAAAACCCTAATTCTAAATGTTAAATTGTCTATCAAAGCCCCTGTGGACAAAATCTTGAGCAAGGGAAAAAAATTAAAAATAGAAGGGTTAAAAAAATGTGTTACCATGGTCCAACAGAGTTCATAGATAAATCTTTCAGGTGGCACCACTACAAGGAGCTTCACACTATCACCACTTCTACCGCTTTTCCATTCTTGAATGCAATCATCTATCATATTTTTACACTCCATGGGTAGAACAACCATTTTCATTTAATTAGTTTTGTTTGTCAGTCTTCGCTTTTGCGCCTACCTTTGTCTCTACTACAACAACTAAAGAAGAAGATACCACCATTAACATGCTCAGTGGTTTTGTTTCCCCTTCGATTGATTCAAGTTCAAGTTCAAGCACAAGCAATTTTTTTGGAAAAAAATCCCATTTCTTGATGAGAAGTGTAAATGTACCTGCATACTAAAGAATTGAAGATTTATCCTTGCTACGTCAATTTTTCCTTTTCTCCACCCAAACCCTAACAAAAAATAATTGGGAAGGGAAGGGAAGGGAAAGGATTTATAAAGCTTTGGCTTCATGTTGGGCCCTCGCCCTACCTATGAAAAAATGAAATTCAATGAACAAAGTAAAGAAACTGTAGCCTCAGATGTAATGGTAGTTTCCACCACAGGCTTGTCATAGTGCCAAGTTGGTACTTGGCATTGAATGTTTTAAAATATAATAAAATTTAAATAATAATAGTTCTATTTTTCACCCTTACTGTTCATAGGATTGTCCATTAAGGAAACAAATAAATCACATTTATCAAATTATTAAATAAGAAAATTAATTATAAACTATAGTATATTTGTAAAATGAATTTAATACTCAATGTTGATTGGTTAAATAGACAAAACAAATTGCATCACATGGATGCATAAGTAATCCTGCCTAGGGAAGGAACTAATAGGGCAGGAACTAATAACTAATAATTTCTCTATAATAAATTAATTTATACCCTAGTATAAAGTATTTTAGAATTAAATTAATATTAAATTAGTATTAATACGTTGTGTTTATCTATAATATATATTAATATATCTATAATAAATTAATTTATGCATACCATAGATATATTTTTTGAAATATAAATATACTAGTTTATACCAAGTATATAATATATTAGAATTAAATTAATATTAAATTAGTATAAATAAACACAAAATATTAATACTAATTTAATATTAATTTAATTCTAATATATATATATATATTAATACTAGAATAAATTAATCAGAATTAATTTATTATAGATAAATTATTAGTTATTTTCACTGGATAAGGGGTCGAGAAAATGATGAAAGGATAACAGGTGTGAGGTGGCAACTTTTATGGGCAGGTGATCTGAAGCAAAGGATGACATGTGAATGGTGGTCCTCCCCACATGTGGGAGATATAATGAAGAGTTATATCTCTAAGAGTGAAGGTGTTGGCATTATATTGATTAACTCCTTTCATTCTACAGCGTGGCTCTTAGTAAAGGCTTGAGAGTTTGAAGTGTTTGGTGATAATGGCATCTAGACCAGGTAAATGACACCTAAGTGCATGCATGATATTTAGAGAGGGGAAATGAGGAGGGCAGGGTCATCTTGTCACATCCTCAATCTTTGACTATGCTTTACTTTTAATTGCATGTAATTAGTGGATAAATTTTCATGGATTAATGATTTGACGTTTAGAGAAAATGTTAGGATAAATCAATGATTTCATGATTTATGATTAAATGCATAGAATTAGACATATGCTTAAATGTTATTGAGATTGTTTAATTATGATGTATAAGAATTTACTGATGATACACTAATCATAGTTTGTGTCACTGTGAATTGTAACTAGGAAATAGATTTCCACCTCTGAGAAAAGGAGAGTTGGTCTTACAAGATGAGATTTAGTCTTACAAGATTCATGTTATGATCTATATCAATCCTAAATAAAATAGTACTTATTTGAATGAAAATTATACTCTAAAAGAATAAACTTTTATTCTACATTAGATGACTAGTATAATAGTAGTCTAAGAAGGACAAGTAGTTGATATGACTGTATCATATGATTATATATAGTTGACCTTGTTTGGCAAGTACTCTAGATGGCATTTGAAGAGTAGAGTTGGTTCATGAGACCTTGAACAAAATTGATTATTATTGAAGTAAGATATGATATTCATTTGCCTACAGGTAACAAGAGTATTAATGTTATATTGTAAGATGGGTTAGAGAAGAGAAAACTATAAAGAATAACCTGAATATGTTTGGTAAACATAAGATTCTCTACATGGTTATGTCATAAATTAAAATCAATGTATTTATTGTTGACAAGGAATAGTCAAGAATTCTTAGATCGAGATAGATGCCTAAGAGGAGTTGGGAAACCTTTGACCAAATTCTATGCTAATGTCAATATTAGACATCAAACTAATGAAGGAGGTAAATCACAAAACACACAATGAAAGAAATTGCACATAGAAAAATAGGAATGCTATTTTATTGATTTGGACAACACATTACATTACAAAAGCTAAAATCTAATCAGAGGATGCATCCTCCATAGGTTGCAACACATTACAGAGCTCCAATCTCTAGATTCTAGAACCTTCTACATTTTGAAGCCTCAAATCAGCTAGGGTTTCTATTTTCCCTCCTTTCCTTGACTCTACACTTTCCCCCTTATCTCTACTACTGCCAAGGGTTCCCAAAAATGGTCATAAATAGCCCTTTTTCGTGGTGTCTAGCCAAATTACAAAATTTGCATCTCCCTCCAAAAATACGTCAACTTTCGAGAGCCATAACTTTTGATCTAGGTGTTTGATTGACGAATTGTTTGAAGCATTGGAAATATCATGGAGTGCTTTACATGCTAAGAATTTGTTCTTCTAATTATTTCCATTTTGGGGCCTTACAAGGCCTTTAAGTTCCTCAAACATAACTTTGAAACTTTTTTAGGGGTTTTTCAAGAAACAAAAACTCTAATATCTTTCATCCCATAAATGATCTTTGCCTGATTCCTTCACCAAAGGTCTTATTTTCAATTTTGAAGCCTCTTGTAAATTTTCACTCCCATACATGTCTAATTGCAAACATTACAAAAATAGCAATTTGGAAAAACTAAAGGTTCTACATCATTATTTAAGCAATTATGGAACTAGAAATACAAATTTTGAAAAGAAATAAAAGAAAAGTCGTAGATTTTGAATCATAATTATTTTTGGGTGATGCAAGATTGCCCTTACACCTCTGGATGCTCTTGCATCACAAACCAAGAATATAAAATGTTTGAAACAAAGTGTAGAGAAAGAGACATGAAGTCATAGTATCAAAATTGTAAGTTACAATGAGAGGTTTTTTGAAAGACTATGTCCTCATTTCAAAACCCACCCTTGGTATTGTATTCTAGAATTTGGGAATAAATTCTAAGTCAGGAGGACTATGGGTGGAACTTAGTCAAATCACTCTATGACTAGTATGAGTCAAATTATATTTACTGTAGGATGAGATAGTTTTCAAGTCAAGTTAGATGTGTGTGAACTCACAACTACATTCATTATGAGCATCTATTTATATTGAATCTTTCACCAAAGTAATGCATCTATCTTTGCATGCATTAGTCAGTTCGTAGTGTCCAAATGGCATAACCAATAAGAATGATCATACTTAGCTAGAGGGATGTCTAGGGTTGTATGGTCAATTGAATTATATAGCACTAGGACTCATATGGAAAAACTTGTTGGTTCTTTATATTTATAGCTTTTGTGAAGAGCAAGGCCACTTCCAGGAAGGAAGGTGTGCAGGGGACTACTGGTTCATGATTGGAGGTAAAACACTTGAGTGATGCTCTCCCTCTATAGTAGAAGACTCAAGGTGAAACTTGTGGAAACAAATATCAAGAATCCAGATGAAGTTCATTTCATGATTAGACTTATGATAGTCAAACTTATGTAAAACTATTCTTATTTCCAAGAGTAAATTATTTGTAATTGTAAGGTGAAATATTCCACTAAAATGCTATCTTTGAATATGTTGTAAATTTCAAGTTTTGAAAATATTCAGAAAAGATATGCTATTATTTCCTTGATTATGTTATTGATATATGTTTATAAACAAATAATTGTGTTTATTATGTTCATTTACTTTTCTAGTAAATTCAGTATATAAAACTGAGTAATATGAGAAGACATGTTACACATCTTCAACAAAGAAGAGGTAAAGGAGGGTCTCAAGGGAAGAAGTAGTGGTAGATTTTTTAAACTTTGTTGACACAGAAATCAAGAGCCGTAGCTTGAGGTACTGGATGATTTAGTTCTGGGGAGTAGCTAAAGACTTGGACAAGAATCCAGAGACAGGCCTCTGCATGGCCATAGCCATATTTCTATTGGACCTTGGCTATGTTAGGGGATAGTGGTATGCCTTCGATGGTGCCCAATCTTTGGCATGTTCAGCAATGATGTTGATGGCAGCATGTTCCTATCTAATGCATGATGATGTGGGTGATGTTTTGGATCAAGTGGATGTATTCCATGACTGCATAATAGCTCACCTACATGGGATTAAAAAGAAACATGTTTGTTTATAACTAGCAGTGGAATAAATGGCAAAAAAGTTGCAAGTGGTGCTCCTTGTGGAGGCAATTCTAGATTTTTCAGAGTGACATGATGAGGAGGACGACATCAAGGAAGAGAATGTGATGAAGATGATGGATGAACCGATATGCAAAGATGGTTTAGGAAATTATAATGTTGATAAGGGGGTGCAGAGCCTGTGTAATTTGTCCTGGTACCGAGTATGTCTTGACACATTGTTTCATATATAGACCTACAAATAGTAATATTGTGATAGTAGAAGTTGATATCAGATAGTATAGAAGTTTTTTTTGCAGTAGATACCAGATAACATACTTTTGATATCTCATTAGTAATATATAAGAGGACTTTCTATAGAGTACTCTACTCTGGTTTTTTATGTTTCATGGACCTAAACCAAGTTCTACTTAACAAAAAATTATTAGTTATTTAATTAACTTATATAATGTTAGAATTTAATATACTATCAAATTTTATAACTAGTATATAAAGGTAATTGGTTGTACTAATATTTATTAATATTACCACTTATGCATGACAAATCTAAGCATTCTCTAATATATTTATTTAATTAGTATAATATTATTAAATTACAACAAACTATAACTATAATTACATATATCTAGATGTTCATACTGTTATCCTCTTACTAGTATAAATTGAGGGTGCCTGTATGCATTTGGGAGGGATGTCATTAGTGGTCTTTTGGGAATTTTATAAGGTGTGAAAAGGAAGAATGCTTTAGGTTTGAAGGAAGCATCATTCATATTAGGCATTAGGCCTTTGGATATTGTAAAATAATTTAGTGTAATTACGTAGTTTTGGCAATACCTATTTTACTTTTGTAACTATAGTTACCTTTGCTTTCAGGTATTGTTGATATTACTAAATATAATGCTCACTATTCAACCACCATATGGTCTTACCTTACCCTCACAAGATTTGGGTGATAGAAAGTGGTGAATTATGAAAATATTTACTCATCATCTTGAATCTAAGTGGTCATAAAGTTGTAAATATTCTAAATAATAAATTACTATATTAATTGGCATGATCTTCAAAAAGAACAAATTCATCCACTATTTAGTTATTACATATTCAAAAAAAATTTCATGGACATGCATATTTAAGTTGTTTTAATAATAAAATATACATATTAAGTTTTTTTTAAATGAACATATTATTTACACAAATTTTAAGAAGTTATAATTTAAAAAAAAAATTATTTTGAAATAAAATATTTTAAATTAATCCATAAATCAAAGTATATATATAATTCATCCTTTATATATATATTGTTGCAAGTATGCGTCTAACCGGTGTTGTCATTGATGTCAACATACTCACGTTGCATTAATGAGAAGGATTGGATGAGTTGTGTGCTGAGGATATTGAGAAAATTAGTCTCAATCAGGAACAGAGAAGAACAGTCATGACAACAAGGTAAAAGTCCAAGATAGGTTGAGGATCAGAGGATACGGTGTAAAGGGTTTGTAGATATAAGCCTTGATATGCTCCAGTCAAGTTTTTAGAGGTCCACATGAAGATCTAAAGAAGTTATGGCCAGTCAAGTAGAACTGGTTCCGGCAGGTGTTCAGAGGTGACAGAGTGACACAGATAGGTCCGGTGAGATCCAGAAATACATTATCCCATTCTACGGATTTGAGGGAGTCTTGAGGAAGTCCTTGTGAAGTGTCAACTTGATTGGTTCATGGTTTGAAGGTCTAGAAGCTCCTATTCCTTTGTGACAATAATGACAGACTGTGTTCTTGAAGTTCCAGATGAAGGAGAGAAGAATTCCAGAAAGCAGATGAAGTATTGATGTTCTTGGTGATTTAGGAAAGGTTGTGGTGATCTTTGGATCATGTCCAGTTCATGTTGGTGGTCTGCATTAAAGTTAGAGTTCACATTTGAAGAATAACCACCGGATGTTAGTGTTCTTCCTGAGACTGGCCGACCGGAGGTATTACACGTCTTGCGGATGTTCTTATAGGTGTTTGCTGACTTAGATGATTGTTCCTAAGTTGATGCTTTGTATAAATAAGAGATTGTGAAGTCATTCTAAAGGGGGTCTTGTTGAGATGAGAGTGTGGTAGCGAAGAAGAGAGCGAAAGGCAGAGCAGAAGTTTTAGGGCTAAATGGAACTGATCCAAGCATGGTAAAGATGCTATTCTCCAGTTCAAGTTTGTAATACTTGTTACTTTGTAGATAGTGTGTCTCTTGTAGGTAGTGAGCCTCTTGTGAGCAGTGTGCTCGGGTAGTGAGCCCTAATTGGCATGTGCCATTTGTTCTTTCTATTCTTAACAGAGAATACAATCTTGGGTTAATCACCCCGTGGTTTTTCCCTTAACCGGGTTTTCCATGTCAACATCTTGGTGTCTTATGTGTTGATGAGTTTCTACTTGTTGTTTAATTGCATTATGTTTCATGATTGATATACTGCTAATTACTAAGAAGATTTAAGTGTGAAATTAGAGAAAATTTTGGACATCTGATTCACCCCCCTCTTAGTTGTGTGCCCTAAGTCTAACAATTGGTATCAGAGCCAAGTTCGTCTAAAAGGAGCTTAACCACTTGAGGAGATCCAGGATGTCGTCTTACAAGAAGGACAGCCTGAAGTTTGATGGAACAAATTTTAATCTTTGGAAAGGTTGCATGAAGTGTAACTTGCAATGCATGGGTATTACATACTGGACCATGGTTACAACACAGTATGTACCTCCACAGGGTGGTCCAAAAGCTGCAAATGAAATCACAGATGCTGAGAACAATCTGCGGACTATAGAAGCTCTTCTAAGTGCATTATCTAATTCAGAGCTCTCAAATGTTATTGACCTACCAACTGCTTTTGAGATTTGGAAAAAATTAAAACTTTTGCATGAAGGAGACCAGTATGTTAAATGTACAAAGTTACAGAGTCTAAAAGGGAAATTTGAAAGCCTGAAGATGAGAGATGATGAAAATATTACTACTTTTATGCCAAGAGTAAATGAGCTTGTTTGTGGAATTAGAAATGCTGGTGGAGTCTTGGATGAAAATGAGATTGTTGGAAAAATTCTCAAATCCCTTCATGCTTCTTACAAAATCAAGGTTGCTGCCATTGATGAATTCAGAGCCCATACAACTGTCACAAGAGATCAATTGGCTGGCAAATTGGCTGCATTTGAAATGACCAAGTTTGGAGATGATCCCCCCAAGACTGAATCTGCATTCAAAGCCAATGCCTCTGTAAAAGGTAAACAAAGGTTTGATCCAGGAGAGAACTCATCAAGGAAACTGTCATGGTATGAAAAAGCAAGAAAAGACCTAGAGGAAGAAGAAGTAGAAACTACTCAACTTGAAGCCCGCATTGCAAAGAGACTGCCAAGAGGATCCGGTAAGTATGAAGGAAAATTGCCCTTTAAGTGTTTTAACTACAATAAGATTGGTCATTTTGCCTCAAAATGTCTGGAAAGATTTTTCAGGCAAAATCCTAACAGATCAAGGTTCCAAAAGAATTGTTACTATCTTCATGAGGAAGATGATAATGAAGGAGTAACAGATGACGAATCAGAGACAGGAAAAAAATCTGGAAGTGAATGGGTGTTTATTGCCATCAAGGAAGAAGAACCAATATCCTCTGTATCTATCAATTATAAAGTTGTAGAAAGAGCTCTGGCTGCCCAAGTTGAAGAAAAGGATGATTGGGTCATTGACAGTGGTTGCTCTCACCATATGACAAGTGACAAAAATAAGTTCATAGATTTGGAAAGGTATGAAGGAGGAGTGGTGAAGTTTGTTGATAATTCTACTAGTAGAATCAGAGGAAGAGGAACTATTTCTTTTGATGGAAGGAACAAAACCGGTAATGTTCTATATGTTGAAGGCTTGAAGCACAATCTTCTCAGTGTTGGACAGTTGGTGGACAAAGGCTATGATCTCCGGTTCAAGAATGGAAAATGCAAGATCTTTGAAAGCTCAGGAACAGAGATTACATCCGGTACCTAAACTAAAGGTAATATCTTCCACTTGGTTGGCACTGGTAAAAGTTGTTTATTTGTTCAAGTTGATCAGAGTTGGTTATGGCATAGCAGAATGTGTCATGTGAATTTTGATAATATCATCAAGATAAGTAATACTCAGGCTATAAGAGATCTTCCAAAATTGGTGAAACCTACTAATAGCTTGTGCAAAGAATGTCAATTGGGTAAGCTGAGCAGAATCACATTCAAGAGTAAGGATCAATCTTCTATGGGATTATTGGACTTAGTTCATACTGATCTATGTGGTCCAACAAGAATCAAGAGTGTACAAGGTGATAGATATTTCATTCTATTAATTGATGACCATTCCCGGATGATGTGGGTTACCTTTCTGAAAGAGAAATTAGAAGCCTTTGAGAAGTTCAAAATTTTCAAGGCTATGGTAGAAAATGAAACTAGATTAAAATTGAAATGTCTGAGGTCTGATAGAGGTGGTGAATTCACATCCGGTGAGTTCACAGATTTTTGTGAGAAGCATGGTATAAAGAGACATTGTCTACTCCTAGGACTCCACAGCAAAATGGAGTAGTGGAGAGAAAGAACCAGACCATCCAGGAAGCATCTAGGACAATGATGATGGAAGAAAACATTCCTCAGATGTTTTGGAGAGAAGCTGTCAGCACTGCAGTCTATACTCTCAATCGAGTTCAAATCAGAAGCAATACCGGTAAGACTCCTTATGAACTTTGGTTTGGCATCACTCCTACTGTGAGGTATTTCAAAGTGTTTGGTAGCAAATGTTACATTAAAAGAGATGAAGATCTAGGCAAGTTTGATGCTAGAAGTGATGAAGAAATTTTCTTGGGTTACTCCACTCAAAGCAAAGCATACCGGTGTTACAATAAGAGACTAAGAAAGATGATAGAAAGTACAAATGTGAAGGTTGATGAAGGAATTGAGAAACCTTCAAGGTTTTATGAATATGATGAAGATGATTAGAATAGTATTCTGATTCAAGGAGCCCAAACTCCTTCCAATACTCAGAATCAAACAGATACGGTAATTTAGGAAGAGGAGATGAGTCATAATGAGCCTGAGCAAGAATTAGAAGTTCAGGAAACTCCCAAAGTTCCTAGGTATGTAAGACTGAACCACTCTAAAGATCAGATCATAGGTGATAAAAGCAAAGGAGTTCTAACAAGAAGGAGAATTGCTCAAGATTCAAAAGAGTATTGTTTGATTTCAAAGATTGAACCTAAGACAGTGAATGAAGCTTGCAATGATGAAAATTGGACTAAACCAATGAAGGAAGAGCTGGTGCAAATAGAGAAAAATCACACTTGGGATCTTGTTCCCAGACCTAGAAACAAGAATGCGATTGGAACCAAATAGGTCTTCTGGAACAAACTAAATGAAGTTGGTGAAGTAATTAGAAATAAAGCTAGATTGGTCTGCAAAGGCTACTCTCAAATAGAAGGAATTGATTTTGAAGAAACTTTTGCTCTGGTGGCAAGAATTAAAGCAGTCAGATTATTTCTTGCCTTTGCTGCCTTCAAGGATTTCAAGGTATATCAGATGGATGTCAAGTCTACCTTTCTAAATGGTGACTTGGAAGAAGAAGCGTATATAGAGCAATCGGATGGATTTCAATTATCTGATCATGGTGATATGGTCTACAAGTTGAAAAAGACACTGTATGGATTGAAGCAAGCCCCAAGAGCTTGGTATGAAAGATTGGATAAGCATCTTTTGAAGATTGGTTTCAACAAAGGTACTGCTAACAGTAACTTATATTTCAAAATTGATCATGAAAACATCTTGATTGTTGAAGTATTTGTTGATGATATCATCTTTGGAGGAAGAGATAGTATGTGTAAAACTTTTGCAAATCAAATGAAAAGTGAGTTTGAGATGTCTATGCTTGGTGAAATGAATTTCTTCTTGGGTCTGCAAATTACTCAAACAAAGAAAGGAATCTTCATTTCTCAGACCAAATCTGTGAAAGAATTGTTGAGGAAATTTGGGATGGAAGATTCAAATCCAATGAATACTCCCATGGCAACTGGATGTAAGTTGAGCAAAGATGATGACTCTCCTAAGGTAGACCAGACAAAGTACAGATCAATGATTGGAGGATTGTTGTATCTCACTTAAACTAGACCAGATATAATGCAGGTTGTTGGTCTTGTTGCTAGATTCCAGGCTGATCCCAGAGAATCTCATGTCATGGCAATCAAGAGGATTTTTAGATATCTAAAAGGGACAGTTGACTATGGTTTGTGGTATCCTAGAGATCATGATTTCTCTCTTCATGCATATATAGATGTAGATTGGGTAGGAGATGTGGATGACCGGAAGAGTACCAGTGGTGGAGCATTCTTTTTGGGAAAAAGATTGGTTTCTTGGCTAAGCAAGAAACAAGAGGCAATATCTCTGTCTACAATTGAAGCAGAATACATTGCAGTAGCAGGTAGTTGAACTCAAGTTTTGTGGATGAAGCAGATGCTAAGAGATATCAAAGTAGAGTATGAGGAGCCTATCACAATCTTCTGTGATAATTCAAGTGCAATAAATATATCTAAGAATCTGGTGTTGTAGTCTAAGACTAAGCATATATCTATTAAGTTTCACTTTTTGAGAGAGCAAGTGAACAAGGATGAAGTCAGATTAGAGTTTGTGCCTTCCAAGGATCAGATTGCAGACATCATTACTAAACCTCTTCCTAGGGACTCTTTTGAGTATCTCAGGGAGAAGTTAGGGGTTATTACCCCTCCATTGATGAACTAAGGTGCACTGAGGTGCATTAGTCTGGTGGATATCATAGTCATATCTTGTGATCTGGATTGATGGGCGCTGCTACTCAGGGGGAGCAGCAGGTATGATTCTAAAGTATTGGAGTTGCAAGTATGTGCCCTTTGCCATTGATGTCAAAGGGGGAGAGAAGACATGTGAAAACAAGTGGTTGATGATCAAAGGGGGAGTAGTAAAGGAAGAGAAGACATGTGAATAGTTGTTGCTAATAGGGGGAGTTGTGACAGTAAGGAGAAGTTCTTGTCTCGATGGTTTTTCACATCATATGTTGCCATTAATGACAACGTAGGAGATTGTTGCAAGTATGGGTCTAACCGGTGTTGTCATTGATGTCAACATACTCATGTTGCATTAATGAGAAGGATTGGATGAGCTGTGTGCTGAGGATATTGAGAAAATTAGTCTCAATCAGGAACAGTGAAGAACAGTGATGACAATAAGGTAAAAGTCCAAGATAGGTTGAGGATCAGAGGATGTGGTTTAAAGGGTTTGTAGATATAAGTCTTGATATGCTCTAGTCAAGTTTTCAGAGGTTTACATGAAGATCTAAAGAAGTTATGGCCGCTCAAGTAGAACTAGTTCTGACATGTGTTCAGAGGTGACAGAGTGACACAGATAGGTCCGGTGATATCTAGAAATGCATTATCCCATTCTGCAGATTTGAGGGAGTGTTGAGGAAGTCCTTGTGAAGTGTCAACTCGATTGGTTCATGGTTTGAAGGTCCAGAAGCTCCTATTCCTTTGTGACAGTAATGACAGACTGTGTTCTTGAAGTTTCGGATGAAGGAGAGAAGAATTCCAGAAAGTAGATGAAGTGCGGATGTTCTTGGTGATTCAGGAAAGGTTGTGGTGATCTTTGGATTGTGTCTAGTTCATGTTGGTGGTCCGCATTAATGTTAGAGTTCATATTTGAAGAATAACCACCAGATGTTGGTGTTCTTCTTGAGACTGGCTGACTGGATGTATTACACATCTTACGGATGTTCTTATAGGTATTTTTCGACTTAGATGATTGTTCCTAAGTCGATGCCTTGTATAAATAAGAGATTGTGAAGTCATTCTAAAGGGGGTCTTGTGGAGATGAGAGTGTGGTAGCAAAGAAGAGAGCGAAAGGCAGAGCAGAAGTTTTGGGGCTAAATGGAACTGATCCAAGCATGGTAAAGATGCTATTCTCAAGTTCAAGTTTGTTATACTTGTTACTTTGTAGACAGTGTGTCTCTTGTAGGCAGTGAGCCTCTTGTGAGCAGTGTGCTCAGGAAGTTAGCCCTAATTGGCATGTGCCATTTATTCTTTCTATTCTTCTAACAGAGAATACAATCTTGGGTTAATCACCCCGTGGTTTTTCCCTTAACCGAGTTTTCCACATCAAAATCTTGGTGTCTTATGTGTTGATGAGTTTCTGCTTGCTATTTAATTGCATTATGTTTCATGATTGATATACTGCTAATTACTAAGAAGATTTAAGTGTGAAATTAGAGAAAGTTTTGGACAACTGATTCACCCCCCCCTCTCAGTTGTGTTCCCTAAGTCTAACATATATAACTAAATGCAAATAAATTGCATTGAAAACTCATAGCATTAAGGGTAGATTTCACCAATAATAAGTTGTGATAGATTTAAATCTTCCCACCATGCATAAATGGTGTTTGTTATAAAGGTCACCAAGCCTCCCCTTAATACGGAAATTATTTTCTTCATTTGAGCTTGCAACTTGACACCGTTATAGTTGTCTAACCATTCCACCCCAAGTATGAAGTTCTAAAATCAAAGCATTTAAAGCCCTGTCCATTTTATTAGTGGTGGCCAAGGTAGGTTTGTAGCAAGATCATAAGTACAATCAAACTTAGGCTTCAAATGTTTATTCATGTGTCTTTACTTTATTTTATTCAAAAAAATTTAACTTCATATTTATATATGTATTGAATGTTTGAAAATTATTATAATGTCATGTCATGTCAATACGATGCACTTTTTGCCACCATACTATAAGTTTTAATGGTTATGCTTTGAATCAAATTTATTTCTTTTCATAGATTAATTTTATGACATGTTTTTCATCAATATTTCAATGTGGCATCATTCTTAAAAGCCCATAAGGGGATTGACTAAGGCAGACTCCCCACTAACCTTTGCTTTTGTAGGGTACCCTCTCATGAAAGCGCACTTATAGGTCAGTTTTAGAAGATTTTAAGAACTTTTAGAAAATGTTCTAGAAGTAAAGTATCCCTTAAATTAGTTGAGCATGCCTTCATAGAAGTTATAGATTTATGTTTGAAACAATCAAGGCCACCCTATAGGCTTCCATTTGTTGGCTGGAAATGGATGTCAAGGCCACCCTACATGGTGTCATTTGTTGTTTTTGGGTCTATTTTGATTATTTTTGTCTAATGTACTGTTAAAGATCTATATCAATTGAAGGAATTATCCATGCTTAGAAATCAAAGTTTTATTAGGTGAAACCATTCTAATTTGTTCATTTTATCTCACTTTTAACAATTAATCAGGATCACAAGGTTTCCAAATCATTTACTGGGTGAAAACTTTCTAGTTCTCCAACTTGCATTCAATTTATATCATTCATGTTTATCGGGACCTCTTAAGTTTTATTACAAATTATATGTCTTATGTTGGTAATTGACAAGTGAACATTTTAAGGAGTTAGTAGACTCTGTCAATAGGCTCCCTATCAAATTTTGAGTATGTACCTACTCTCTAGTCAAGGTCACTCAGGCTAGACAATGTTGTCATGGTGGCTATCAAGATTGATCAATGCTATTATGAAGGTTGTTTTCCATAGGGTGGCATTGTCCTTTGGTCCAATGACTTAGAAAGACTTTTTTTTGGATCACCTCATCTCAAAGGTACATCTAAACCTACTTATTCACTATTCTTTATTTCTAATACTTAGTCAAATTCGTTGATTGCTGATTTTTAAGTCTTGCATGTTACAAGTTTGCATAGTTTGTTCAATTTCTAGTCTAGTTGATAGTCCTAGCTCTTATGGTTATAAATTATTGTTAGACTAGTTGGAGATAGTCTTAGGTAATATTAATTTTCACTTAGTTTGCACATGAAACCACACCTCAAAAAAGAGCAGAAATCTTCCCTTTATAAAAAGGTTCATCCTTAAGGTTCTTTCATTAGGTGAACTTGATGCATCCTACTAGTCTAGCCTTTTGACTTGTAAAATAGTTAGTGTCTTTTCATTTAAGGAATTTATTGTCCCCACATTCTCTACATTTTTCCTCATTGGTCTTTGGCCTTACAGACCCATAATAGACTCTAGGAACCTTCATGCCTTTCATTTAAAATTCTTGAACCTCTAATTTTCTTTTCCTCTTTCTTATCCACCTACCCACATATCATTAAAAATATCCTATATTTCCTTATCCTTCCTAATTATTAGTGTCATCATTCATCATCCTAAATCACTTTATGAACTATCCCACATTTTCTTCCTTCTTTGCATCTTGTCCATTGGACCTAGAACACCTATCCTCTTTCATCTCTCCTATCCTAGATCCTACCAATTAATCAAATTGGAAAAACTCTATCCCCACACCATCCTCTACCCATTGATCCCCATCTAATTCACCTTCTAATATTTCATTTTCCCACACCATAGATACTAGTTCACCCTATGTTCCATTATCCCCTCCTAATCTTGTTAATTACTTAATCCTAGTTTACCTTATGTTCAATTATCCCCTCCCAATCCTATTTCATTTCATGATCCATAGTCTCCTCCCCACCACATCCCATCACCTAGTCATATTTCATCTTATCCCTAATATATATTCCCTCCCTATTTAGTTTTCCCTCCTTACTAAGCCCACCTTATTCACCCCTACCCATTCCCTTCAATCTTTCCACACCTTATGTACAACTTTCTACCCTAGCTAATCCCACCCATTCAATTATATTCCTTGATCCCATAGCTAAACCACAACCTTTACAACTTGAACCTAATCCATCACATTCTCCTCATTCCTCGATGGGTTTAACTCACTTAACATTTGAACAAGATAGCTTAGTCTATGATGATCAAGATATGTTTTGAACAAATAGTTCTCAAGAACACTATGATGTAAATGGTGAACCTAAAGAGTATTTATCTCCAAATTCCTCATGTGAATTCAACATAAAAACCTTTAGCACCTCCTTGATGATAACCTTTGTTAAATATCTACCTATGATATCTGACTAGTACATAACAATAGGAAAATTATACTTTTTCAAATGCTCTAGACTCAATGGTGAGCTCATACTTGTTTCCCCAATCTCTAAAGCACACCTACAATACAAAGTAACAAAAAGGAACCACTAAGAAACTAATCTAATTTCTCTTAAAACCTTGAAATGGAATAACCTTAGGACATCTTTGATTTGATACTTTGTTATACTGTATCATATACACAACAAATATACCCTAGACCTAATGCATATGAGATAATTAAAAACTAGGAAAATGAATAACATTATTCTATTTAATATAATGGATCAAACTAAAAAGAGTAAATTATAAATACATAGGCCTCCAAGATCCATGAATCAAGGAGATGACATGTCCAAGAGCCCATGAATGAACACTCAATCACTCCAAATCAAGAGGTGAGTTAACTCAATATGACTAAGATAAAGGTGACCTTGATTGAATAGAAGTGACACTTGACTACCATCAATCAAGGGTTAAAAAGGAAGCAGTGGCACTTGTGTACCTCAAGTCAAGGTGAACACATGTCATTATTAGCTCTAGAGGTCATTGATTTAAGAAATCTTGTCAAAATATTAACTCTAGTGGCACTTGTATTAGCTCTAGATGTCACTGATTTAAGAAATCTTATCGTAAGTATTATATAATTGATTTGCATAATATAGTTTTCTAAATTTCTAGTTTGATCCTGACAATTTGTAGAAACTTACAGAACTAGCTAATAAGATTAAGTAACAAGGGAGATAATTTTATAATTGCCATTGTAAAATCTCTATTTGAGCTATATTATAGATTAAGTAATGGTTTGAAATAAGCTAGCTAAAATAGGGGAACAAGCTATGCTTTTTTACAAAATAGTAAGTGGTCATTTAGCTATGCTTGTTCTATAATGTTCCCTTTTTAGCTAGTTAGGCAGTTGAGGAGTTAGTCTATTATTTTTTCTCGTAGACTGACTAATGTTGTTAGGGAACCCTGGATGGTAGTGCTTTGGATGTCTTACTCAGTTGTGGGATGATGGTTTGGGTTTAGTTGTGACAGTTGGCTCTGTCAGTGATGGTTGGGGTGTTTGGGACCAGATATGCTATTTTTAGTAAATTTAGGAACAATGTCATTTTAGGTTTTTTAGTGTTGGAGATGGAGTGTCTCTTCGAGACCTTTCTAGAGAGCTGTAGATCAATGAATTCTAAGTTCATTTGGGCCTCTGTTTTAAAGTCTGTAAATTAATATTATTATTTAATATTGGACTTTGGGGTTTATTGGTTAAGTGATAAAAAATAAAATATTTAAAAGTCACTTAAGTCGTTTTATGGAGCACTCATCTTGGGAAATATTAAAAAGTGAAATTAAAAGAAATATTTCCCTCCAAAGTGAAACACCCCTCTTGGAGAGTTATAAAAGAGGGAAAAGTGCCTCATTTCTGATATGCTTGGTTTATTATTTTCTTCTCTCTTTGAGATTTCCCTATGAGGGTTTGGAGCTTGGCTCTAGGGTTTGAGTATTCTAACCAAGGCTCTCGGAGATGAAAACCTCCCTAAGTGATGGCATTCTACAGGTGTGCAATACCACCCAAAGGTGCCCTTGATGGTGGATGCATTAAGTGTTCACATTTGTGCCAGAATGGAGTTCGTGTAATGAGTTTTGTGGATTCATTCTTCATATCATTTGCATATTTTGTGAAGATTGTCTATGCAGATTTGAATGACTGATTTCATGGTTGTTTAGAACATATTTATTTGGGGTTTGGATCTATTATTATCTGTTGTGTTTTTCCTTGGCTAGTTGTACACCCCTCATGGAGGCCATACCATATTTATGGGTAGATTTGTGTGGTTTCTTGCCATATTTCTCTTCCTAATCTAATTGCCCCACCTTATTGACAGGATTTAGTCTATTGCCACCTTATTCAGAGGCCATACACCATTTGGTTTTTGTTCATCACTTCTAGCATAGGTCGTACATCCCCAAAAGTGACATGGAGGCATTTTGGCTTCATTTCTATTTGTGGGTATTGTCGATTTCACATTGCTAGTGGCATTTGGTGCCCTTTGTATTGCTGATGTCATTTTGTATGCTCATCTTTGTATTTTATGGGAGATTGGAGTGATTTCCAGCCATACCCATTGTTGGTCCGGCTACAACTATTGTATGAAGTTATAAATTTCAACATGGGTATGCGATAGTAATTGTTTATTGGCTATTTTACTATCTGGATATCTGTTAGTTTCTGTATATCTATTGTACTTTCTCTGTGTTTCTATTCTATGCTCTATATTGTATGCTCTGGCAACACATCTATAGGAAAATTGAAAACCCCTTCTGCATTCTTCTATCTAGTCTGAAAGATCACAAAAAAAAAACACATAAAAAGATCTTTAAAAAAATACAAATAGTTATGACACATTATAGTGGTATTAGAGCTAAAGATCTTAACATCCTATGAGGTCAGACTCATACATACATAGGAAAATATGAGACATACAACTTAGCTTTTCATGTGAGTGATCAGCACTTGCATGAGTGTTCAGAGTCATAGATAGGTTTAGTGAAGAAGAATTACAAAAGAAATTATACAACGTCGGTAAGAAACTTGAACACCTACCTTAGTCAAAAAGGGTTCTACACAACATTTTGGAGGAAATAGAATTATGTCTTTACAAGGTTGAACACCCACCTTCTAAGTTGATGCAACTTGCTATGTCTCCTATGGTGCATTCTTTGGTTAATCCAATGCTTATGAGATATCATAGTAAAAGGGTAAAGCTTTTAATCACTAGTTGTCTTAGTGAGATCACAAGGATTACAACTCGAGAGGAACCTTACGAAGATAACATTTTGAGAGAAGTTCTATAGCTGATTGTTGAGAGCTTTCATGGGTTTCACCATGATGAAGGCCCTACCTTTGGTAGGAAGGTTAAGATGTTAAAAGTGATGGTAAAAGTCAAATCTTGTTATCTTTTGATTGATTTAGAATGTGATGATCCTATTCTTTAATTGTTTTAGAATTTCATAGCATCGATCTGTGAGGATCATGGACATGCTATTTTTCCCTACATGAGAACCATTATGGTCCAAATCATTGAGAAATATGTTACTATTTCCCAGATGCTTATATCCATATTGATGACTATTTTGAGGCTAGAACAGGATGTCTTTATAGCTTCTTATGAGTTGGTTGAAAGAGTATTCAAACAATGTGAGGGAAGGTTGAAGCCTTTCTCAGATATTAGGGAAACTAGTGCAACTACTAAGGGGGAAGATGTGTGCAGTAAAAGTGACAAAACTACAGCTTTAGATACACATTTTGAGCTTCCCACTAAAGCTGATAACACAAATACAAATGTTGGGATAATTGAGAGAATTAATATGCTTTCAGGTGATGGGCATATTAAAAATAGATATGAAGAAGCCTTCAAATCATTTGATAATTATGACTCTACTTATATTTTCAGTAATGATGATATAGGTGGTGTTCTTGATTTTGAAAACAAATCTGATTTCACATCGCATGTAGCTGATCCTAAATAGAGACCTTGTGGCCTTATTGATTTAGATTCACAGTTCATTATTGAGGATGGTAAGGAAGAGGTACAAGTGATTTGGGATAGCCTTGGAGTCATTGATGATAGGTATGAAGGTTTTGATTTTAGTATTCATCATAACAAAAATTCATTTGGTTTGCATGAATATGATTGCAAGAATAAATTTGTGGTGATTGCTGATAACCCATTACTTGAGATGGGTGTTGATATGACATATGACAATCCACCTTTTGAGTTGGATAATAGAGTTGTTTTCGGTTGTAGCATTGCACTTGGGAAAAATAACTAGGTGTGGGATCTAGGAAAAGGTTCAGAACTTAAGTCAGAGCATGGCACTCAGCTTGGTTTTGATGCAGGTTTACATTATGGGGAGTTTGGATATCCTCCTGAGAGACAACTAGATGTGAAATGTGCAAATGAGAATGATGTATGTGGGGAGTTCCCTAATGTTGAAACTCAAGATTTGAGTGATAAAAATGAATTATGTGATGCAGATTCAAGGCACAGCAAGTCTAATTTTGCAAATGAGACCTTAGAAGATGTGAACAAATCAGAAAATTTACTTGTTAATGATGGGTCCAAGGAAAGATCTTTGGATGAACATGCATCTACATTGGAGGCAGTGGTGTGCAATGATTATGTCTAATCAGCCGCTTCTATTATGTCATTGGAGTCATCCCGTGAGGTACATAATAGTAGTACATTTATTGAGGAAGTTTGTAGAGATAATAACACACATGAGGATGCTTACCAATCGATGAATGATGATGATTTAGCCTCTTTCCATAGTGTAGAATACAAATCAGAAACTTGTATGGAGACAAATTGTCATAGGGGTCTAATCATTTGGCAGGGCAATTGAAGGTGAATGAAGGCATGGTTTCTTCAACCTTAGAACACTTTGCTGTTGCACAGTAGTTAGTGACACATTGTTGTTGGACTCCAGGTATATATGAGCAACTTGATAGTGGACTTTCCCTTGTTGAGTTTTAGGCACATTAATTCGCAACAGTATCTAGTAATTCCCAAACATGAACTATACAACAAGAACAATTACTGAAGCTAAGAAAATATATTTTATTTGAAATTAAGAGAGATTATATGAGAGATAAAAAATTCCATGGAAGAGATGCATGCCTTCACCTCAATTTTATTGATTCTAATTCAACACATATAAATTATTAAATAAACTAGAAAACTTACTAAAAAATAGTAACTATGGTCCCATAAAAAAATAAGAGTTTCCATACCTGTGTCCTCCTTGGAAGTTGAAAAGAATAGTTGGATGAGGACAAATTAACTTTAAAATTACATTTTAAACTAGGAAACTATTTAAGTTTGGTACTCAAACTTGATGGTGTCATAACTACTATTTTGCTAGGTGAAAATTGAACTTCTTGAAAGCGTTGGGAAGATATACAAGACATATATGTTGAGTTATGAGGAGGTATAATAATTCATCATAGCAATGAGGGGGCATAGACATTTTGAAGGCCTTTGAAAATGTAGATTATGAATATGTAGAAATTATTGAAAAATTATATTTATGATATTTCCTAGATTCAACCATGTAATTACCATCAAAATGTTCTTGAACCTTGGATCATTCATCACTCCTCAAGAAGCAATGTTTCCCATTGCATCAAGATTTTTCAACAAAAGAGGAAACTTCTTCCCAACATAGCCCATGGCAAACCATTTACCTTAATGATAAAATTGTCTTTCCTATACCACATGGTAAAGAGGAATCCACTAGAATTTTAGTTTCTTGAAAAAACATCAATGACTTGATCTATGTCCATTGTGAGAGTTATGTCTAGATTCACTAGTACACTATGAAGTTGTTCGACAACATTAGCGATGTCCAACAATTGATAGAAGTATGGGTATAGTAACTTGTCACTATAATAGGATCTAGTCCAAGAAAAATGGCAGCTCAAAGGCATTCACCAATTTTTGGGGGATGGTTTAAGGGCTATATCAAAGGGATTAAAGTTTCTTGACTGGTCCTTGTAGATGTTTTCTATAGATGAGGCCAAAATTTGTCACCAATCTAAAACGAGTGAGGAGCATAATGCTAATCATGTCACTTCATGTACTTTTGGTTAGTAGGTTGTAGTATCTCATGAATTTGTTGCTGGAATTGGTGGGTTTTCTTAATAAAGTTCCATACCTTATATACCTCCTTCTAGCATGCAAAGATGTCCTATTCAACATGGTGGGCAAGGCTATATCAATGGGTGCCAATTTTTGATACCCAATAAAAAGTTCAAATGGACTATACGTCTTGTGGAGATATGCAATGCATGGTTGTAGCAATATTAGACATAGGGGTGCTTTCATCCCATGTGCAAGGATGCTTTGAATGATACATCTGTAAAATGAAAATATGAATGATCATATGATTCACCACCTCATTTTTCCTATCTTTTTTATGGCGAAATGCAGTGGACTTCATCAACCTAATGTCCATCATGGCCCACAATGTTGACCAAAATTTGCTAAGGAATCTACTATCACTATCAAAGATAATACTTTGTGGTAAATCAAAATGCACCCAAATATTCTCAAAGAAAACCTTGGTAGTGTCTTCTATAGAAACCCCCTTTTTGCAAGATACCATCATGGCCATGTTTGAGCATTTGTTTACCACTACATACACAATCATGTCCATGTTTTGTCATAGGAAGAACTGACATGGAATCCATGGAGACTAAATGCTAAAATGTAATGTCCCTTTTTGAGCCATTGTTGCAAAGTGACTTAGATATTTGGAAAATTGGAAAATAACTTAAAGCTTGGAGAATGGAAAATCACTTTTAGTAGTTAAATCATGCATTTAACTATTTTTCCTTGGCAAAATGATGTTGGATTATGACTTGGAGTAATTTTGTAGTAATTATGGTGAAGTCAAAATTAATTAATTAATTTGTCTTGTAGAGGAGTGACCCACTATTGGCAACATGGTCAAGAGACACTGCTGATATGTTGGAAACCTAATGTTGTCATTGATGGAAACAATCAAATATGATTTGGAATAGTTCTTGAAACAAGGTTGTGTGTAGCCTTTTGGTCTGGAAAGACTAACTTAGCCAAAATTGACTAAGTATTGGTAGTCTACAAAGATAGTTATAGTGATTGGGTTCGTACTCCTCCGTAGTTGAATATCTATTGCAAGTATGGGCCTAACTGGTGTTGTCGTTGATGTCAAAATACTCCTATTGTATTAATGATAAGGATTGGATGAGCTGTGTGTTGAGGATATTGAGAAAATTAGTCCTAATCAGGAATAGAGAAGAACAGTAAAGACAGTGAGGTAAAGATCCCAGTTAAGAGGAAGATCAAAGGATGTGCTTAAAAAGGTTTTAAGATATGTGTCTTAAGATGATCCAGTAAAGATTTCAGAGGTCCACATGAAGATATGAAGAAGTTATGGCCACTTAAGTAAAACTAGCTCTGGTGGATGTTTAGAGGTGACAGTGTGACACAGATAGGTCCGGTGAGATCCGGAAATGAAATATCTTGTTCTGCAGATTTTGTGGAGTGTTTAGGAAGTCAATGTGAACTCACAACTCAATTGGTTCTTGGTCTAGGAGGTCCACAAGTATCTATTCCATTATGACTGTAATGACAGACTGTGTTCTTGAGGTTCCACATGAAGGAGAGAAGGATTTCAATAAGAAGATGTAGTGTGGATGTGTTAGATCTAGGGCACACAACTTAGAGTGGGGGGGTGAATCAGTTGTACAAAACTTGCTTCTATTTCAAACACTTAAATCCTCTTTGTTATTTAATAGCATATCAATTAATCACTCATGAAAGCATAAAGCATAAACACCAGAGCAAATATACATCAACACATGAGACACCAAGATTTTGACGTGGAAAACCCAGTCAAGGGAAAAACCACGGGGTGATTAACCCAAGGATTATTCTCTATTAGAAGAATAAGAAAAATAGATGGCACATGCCAATTAGGGCTCACTGCCCGAGCACACTGCTCACAAGAGGCACACTGCCTACAAGAGACAAACTGTCAACAAAGTAACAAGTATTACAAACTTAAACTAGAGATTGACATCTTTACCATGCTTGGATCAGTTCCATGTAAGCCCAAAAACTCCTGCTCTTCCTTTCACACTTCTCTTCGCTATACCACACTCATCACCATAAGACACACTTCAAAATGAATTCACAATCACTTATTTATACAAGGCATCGACTTAGGAACAATCATCTAAGTTGAAAAACATCTATAAGATCATTCACAAGACATGTAATACATCCGGTCGGCCAGTCTCAAGAAGAACACCAATATCCATGGTTATTCTTCAAATGCAAACTCTAACTTCAATGCAGACCTCCAATAAGAATTGTACATGATCCAAAGATCACCAAAACCTTTCCTGAGTCATCAAGAACATCTGCACTTTATCAGCTTACTAGAATTCTTTTGTTCTTCATCTGGAACTTCAAGAACATAGTCTGTCATCACTGTCATAATGAAAAAAGGTGCTTCTAGACCTCCAAACCATGAAAAAATCTAGTTGTCACTTCACATGAACTTCTTCAACACTCTCTCCAATCTGTAGAATGAGATAATGCAATTCTGAAGCTCACCGGACCAATTTGTGACACTGTCACCACTGAACACCTACCGGAACCGGTTCTACTTGAGCGATCATAACTTCTTCAGATCCTCATGCGGACCTCTAAAATCTTGATTGGAACATCTCAAGACTCATATCTAAAAACCCTTTAAACCGTATCCTCTTATCCTTAACCTATTGAGGACTATTGCCTTCTTGTCATCACTATTCTTCACTGTTCCTAATTGAGACTAATTTTCTCAATAACCTTAGTACATAGCTCATCCAAACCTTCTCATTAATGTAATATGAGTATGTTGACATCAATGACAACACTGGTTGTCCTCATACTTGTAACAATCTCCCCCTTTGTCATTGATGGCAACATATGATGTGAAAAATTATCAAGACAAGAACTTCTCCTTTTTGTCACAGCTCCCCCTATCAGCAACAACTCTTCACATGTCTTCTCTTCCTTTACTACTCCCCCTTTGATCATCAACCATTTGTTTTTCACATGTCTTCTCTCCCCCTTTGACATCAATGGTAAAGGGCTCATACTTGCAATTCTAACACATCAAAATCATGCCAACTACTCCCCCTTAGTAGAAGCTCCCCATCGTCATTCCGGATCACAAGATATGACTGTGATATCCACTGGACTGATGCACATCAGTGCATCCTAGTTCATCACCGGAGGGGCCATGACCCCTAACTTCTCCCTGAGATACTCAAAAGAGTCCTTGGGAAGAGGTTTAGTAAAAATATTTGCAAGCTGATCCTTGGAGGGCACATACTCCAATCTGACTTCACCCTTGTTTACTTGCTCTCTCAGAAAGTGAAATTTGATAGATATATGCTTGGTCTTAGAATGCAACACTAGATTCTTAGAAATATTTATTGCACTTGAATTATCACAGAAAATTGTGATAAGCTCCTTATATTCTACTTGAATATCTCTTAGTATCTGCTTCATCCACAAAAGTTGAGTGCAACTACTTGCTGCTGCAATGTATTTTGCTTCAGTTGTAGATAGGGATATTGCCTCTTATTTCTTGCTTAGCTAAGAAACCAACCTTTTTCCCAAAAAGAATGCTCCACTTGTACTCTTCCTATCATCCACATCTCCTGCCCAATCTGCATCTATATATGCATGAAGAGAAAAATCATAATCTCTAGGATACCATAGGCCATACTCAATTGTTCCTTTTAAGTACCTAAAAATTCTTTTGATTGCCATGACATGAGATTCTCTGGGATCAGCCTGGAATCTCGCCACAAGACCAACAACCTGCATTATATCTGGTCTAGTTTGAGTGAGATACAATAATCCTCCAATCATTGATCTGTACTTGGTCTGATCTGTCTTAGGAGAGTCATCATCTTTGCTCAACTTACATCTGGTAGCCATGGGAGTGTTCATTGGTTTTGAATCTTCCATTCCAAATTTCTTCAATAGTTCTTTCACATATTTGGTCTGAGAGATAAAAATTCCTTTCTTTGTCTGAGTAATTTGCAGACCCAAGAAGAAATTCATTTCACCAAGCATTGACATTTCAAACTCACTTTTCATTTGGTTTGTAAAGGTTTTACACATACTGTCTCTTGCTCCAAAGATGATATCATCAACAAATATTTCAACAATCAAGATGTTTTCATGATCAATTTTGAAATATAGGTTACTATCAGCAGTACCTTTGTTGAAACCAATCTTCAAAAGATGTTTGTCTAGCCTCTCATACCATGCTCTTGGGGCTTGCTTTAGACTATACAGTGCCTTCTTTAATTTGTAGACCATATCACCATGCTTAGATAACTGAAATCCATCTGGTTGTTCAATGTACACCTCTTCTTCTAAGTCACCATTTAGGAAAGCAGATTTGACATCCATCTGATACACTTTGAAATCTTTGAAGGCAGCAAATGCAAGAAATAGTCTGACTGCTTCAATTGTTGCCACCAGAGCAAAGGTTTCCTCAAAATCAATCCCTTCTATTTGAGAGTAGCCTTTGCAGACTAATCTGGCTTTATTTCTAATTACTTCACCAACTTCATTTAGTTTGTTCCGAAAGACCCATTTGGTTCCAATCACATTCTTGTTACTAGGTGTAGAAACAAGATCCCAAGTGTGATTTTTCTCAATTTGCATCAACTCTTCCTCCATTGCTTTGGTCCAATTTTCATCATTGCAGGCTTCATTTATTGTCTTAGGTTCAATCTTTAAAATCAGACAACATTCATCTAAATTTTGAGCAATTTTCCTTCTAGTTTGCACACCTTTGCTTTTGTCACCTATGATATGATCTTCAGAGTGGTTCAGTCTTACATACCTTAGAACTTTGGGAGTTTCTTGCACTTCTGCTTCTTGATCAGGCTCATTCAGACCTATCTCTTCCTCTTGATTTACCGGATCAGTTTGAATCTGACTTTTAGGAGAGGATTGCGCTCCTTGAAACAGAACACCATCTTGATCATCTTCATCATACTCATAAAACCTCGAGGGTTTATCTATTCCCTCATCAATCTTCACATTTGTACTTTCTATCATCTTTCTTAGTCTCTTGTTATAACACCAGTATGCTTTGCTTTGAGTGGAGTAACCCAAGAAAATTCCTTCATCACTTCTAGCATCAAACTTTCCTAGATCTTCATCTCTTTTAATGTAACATTTGCTACCAAATACTCTGAAATATTTCATAGTAGGAGTGATGCCAAACCAAAGTTCATAAGGAGTCTTACCGGTATTGCTTTTGATTAGAACTCGATTGAGAGTGTAGACTGCAATGCTAACAACTTCTCTCCAAAACATCTAGGGAACATTTGCTTCCATCATCATTGTCCTGGATGCTTCCTGGATGGTCCAGTTCTTTCTCTTAACTACTCCATTCTGCTGTGGAGTCCTAGGAGCAGATAATTGTCTCTTTATACCATGCTTCTCACAAAACTCTATGAATTCACCAGATGTGAATTCACCACCTCTATCAGACCTCAGACATTTCAGTTTTAATCTGGTTTGATTCTCTACCATAACCTTGAAGATTTTAAACTTCTCAAAAGCTTCTAATTTCTCTTTCAGAAAGGTAACCCACATCATCTAGGAATGGTCATCAATCAGTAACATGAAATATCTGTCACCTTGCATACTCTTGATTCTTGTCGGACCACATAGATCACTATGAACTAATTCCAATAATCTGGTAGAGGACTGATCCTTGCTTTTGAATGAGACTCTGCTTTGTTTACCCAGCTGACATTCTTTGCACAAACTATTTGTAGGTTTTACCAATTTTGGAAGATCTCTTACAGCCTGAGTATTACTTATCTTGATGATGTTATCAAAGTTTACATGACACATCCTTCTATGCCATAACCAACTCTGATCTACTTGAACAAGCAGACAACTTTTACTAGCACCAACCAAGTGGAAGATATTACCTTTTGTTTGAGTACTGGATGCAATCTCTATTAAGGATCTTTCAAAGATTTTGCATTTTCCATCCTTGAATCAGAGATCATAGCCTTTGTCCACCAACTGTCCAACACTTAGAAGATTGTGCTTCAAACCTTCAACATACAGTACATTGCCAGTTTTGTTTCTTCCATTAAAAGAAATAGTTCCTCTTCCTCTGATTCTACCAGCAGAATTATCACCAAACTTTACCATTCCTCCTTTATACCTTTCAAAATCTAAGAACTTGTTCTTGTCACCTGTCATATGGTGAGAGCATCCACTGTCAATAACCCAATCATCCTTCTCTTCAACTTGGGCAGCCAAAGCTCTTTCTACAACCTTATGATTGATAGATTCAGAGGATATTGGATCTTCTTCCTTGATGGCAATAAACACCCATTCATTTCCAGATTTGTTTCCTATCTCTGATTCATCATCTGTTACTCCTTCATTATCATCTTCTTCATGAACATAATAACAATTCTTTTGGAACCTTTGTCTGTTATAATTTGACCTTGTAGATCTTTCCGGACATCTTGAGGCAAAATGACCAATCTTATTATAGTTGAAGCACTTAAAGGGTAATTTTCCTTCATACTTACTAGATCCTCTTGGCAGTCTCTTTGCAATGAGGGCTTCAAGTTGAGTTGTTTCTACTTCTTCTACTTCCATGTCTCTTCTTGCTTGATCATACCATGACAGCTTCCTTGAAGAGTTTTCTCCCAGATCAAAACTTTGTTTACCTTTTACAGAGGCACTGGCTTTGAATGCAGATTTAGTCTTGGGGGGATTATCTCCAAACTCGGTCATTTCAAATGCAGCCATTTTGCCAGCCAATTGGTCTCTTGTGATAGTTGTATGGGCTCTGAATTCATCAATGGCAACAATCTTGATTTTGTAGGTAGCAGGAAGGGATCTGAGAATTTTGCCAACAATCTCATTTTCATCCAAAACTCCACCAACATTCCTAATTCCACACACCAACTCATTTACTCTTGGCATAAAGGTAGTAATATTTTCATCATCTCTCATCTTCAATCTTTCAAATTTCCCTTTGAGACTCTGTAACCTTAGACTCTTAACATACTCATCTCTTTCATGCAGAAGTTCTAGTTTAATCCAAATCTCATAGGCAGTTGGTAGGTCAATAACATTTGAGAGCTCTAAGTTAGTTAATGTGCTTAGAAGAGTCTCTTTGGTCTACAGATTGTTTTCAGCATCTGTGATTTCATTTAGAGTTGTCAGACCACCCTGTGGAGGTACATATGCTTTTGTGACCATGGACAAGTATGCTTTTCCCATACACTCCAAGTGACATTTCATGCAACCTTTCCAAAGAGAGAAGTTGGTTCCATCAAACTTTAGACTATCCTTCTTGTATGATGACATCCTGGATCTCCTCAAGTGGTTAAGCTCCTTTTAGAGGAACTTGGCTCTGATACCAATTATTAGATCTAGGGCACACAACTGAGAGGCGGGGGTGAATCATTTGTACAAAACTTGCTTCTATTTCAAACACTTAAATCCTCTTTGTTATTTAATAGCATATCAATTAATCACTCATGAAAACATAACGCATAAACAATAGAGCAGATATACATCAACACATGCGACACCAAGATTTTGACATGGAAAACCCGGTCAAGGGAAAAACCACGGGGTGATTAACCCAAGGATTATTCTCTGTTAGAAGAATAAGAAAAATAGATGGCACATGTCAATTAGGGCTCACTTCCCGAGCACACTGCTCACAAGAGGCACACTGCCTACAAGAGGCACATTGTCTACAAAGTAACAAGTATTACAAACTTGAACTGGAGATTGACATCTTTACCATGCCTGGATCAGTTCGATGTAAGCCCAAAAACTCTTGCTCTGCCTTTTACACTTCTCTTTGCTATACCACACTCATCACTGCAAGACACACTTCAAAATGAATTCACAATCCCTTATTTATACAAGGCATCGACTTAGGAAAAATCATCTAAGTCGGCAAACATCTATAAGATCATTCGCAAGATGTGTAATACATCCAGTCAGCCAGCCTCAAGAAGAACACCAATATCCATGGTTATTTTTCAAATGCAAACTCTAACTTCAATGCGGACCACCAATAAGAATTGTACATGATCCAAAGATCACCAAAACCTTTCCTGAGTCATCAAGAACATTCGTACTTTATCAGCTTACTAGAATTCTTCTGTTCTTCATCCAGAACTTCAAGAACACAGTCTGTCATCATTGTCATAATGAAAAAAGGTGCTTCTGGACCTCCAAACCATGAACAAATCTAGTTGTCACTTCACATGAACTTTTTCAACACTCTCTCCAATTTGTAGAATGAGATAATACAATTCCAGAGCTCACTGGAACAATCTGTGACACTCTGTCACCACTAAACACCTGCCAGAACCGGTTCTACTTGAGCGATCATAACTTCTTCAGATCTTCATGCGGACCTCTGAAATCTTGACTGGAACATCTCAAGACTCATATCTAAAAACCCTTTAAACTGCATCTCTTATCCTCAACCTATTGAGGACTATTGCCTTCTTGTCATCATTGTTCTTCACTATTCCTAATTGAGACTAATTTCCTCAATAACCTCAGCACACAACTCATCCAAACCTTCTCATTAATGCAATATGAGTATGTTGACATCAATGACAACACTGGTTATCCTCATACTTGTAATAGGATGTTCTTGGTGATTCAGGCAAGCTTGTGGAGGTCTTTGGATCGTGTCCAGTTCGTTTTGGTGGTCAGCATTGGAGTTTGAGCTTGCGATTGAAGAATAACTTTTGGATGATGGTGTTCTTCCTAAGTATGGCCGACCAAATGAGTTACGCATCCTGCGGATGATCTTAAAGATGTTATGTGAAGATTGAAGTCCTAGATCTATGTGGCTGACAATGTGTTGATCCGCGTGAAGTCTTTTGTAACTAGTCATGTTGTATTTATGTACTTGCTCTGTAATGTATGCCGACTTGGATGATAATTCCTAAGTCGATGTCTTGTATAAATAAGGAGTTGTAAAGTCATTTCTAAGGGTGTTTTGTGGAGATGAGAGTGTGGTAGAGAGGAGTAGAGCAAAAGGAAGAGTAGAAGTATTGAGCTTAAATGGAACTAACTCAAGCATGGTGAAGATGCTATTCTTCAGTTCAAGTATGTGATACTTATTATTCTATAAACAGTGTGTCTCTTGTAGGTAGTGAGCCTCTTGTCAGTAGTGTGCTCAAGTGGTGAGCCCTAATTGGCATGTGCCATTTTATTCTTTCTATTCTTCTAATAGAGAATACAATCTTGGGTCAGTCACCCCATGGTTTTTCCCTTAACCGGGTTTTCCACATCAAAATCTTGGTGTCTTGTGTGTTAATGTGTTTTAGCTCTTGATTTAATGCATTATGTTTCTATGATTGATTTATCATTATGCTGCTAAATTATAAAGTGGATTTAAGTGTTTAATTGGAAGAAAGTTTTAGACAACTGATTCATCCCCCCTCTCAGTTGTCTGCCTGAAATCTAACAATTGGTATCAGAGCTAAGTTCCTCTTAAGAGTTTAACCACTTGAGGAGATCCAGGATGTCGTCATACAAGAAGGATAGTCTGAGGTTTGATGGAACCAATTACACTCTTTGGAAAAGTTGCATGGAATGCCACCTGCAATGTATGGGAATGCAGTATTGGATTATGGCTTCAAAGAAGTATGATCTCCCATAGAATGCTCCACGGACCGTAGATGAAATGAGAGATGCTGAAAACAATTTGCAGGCTAAAGAAGCTCTTCTAAGTGCCTTGTCTGATTCATAACTAACAAATGTTGTTGATCTAAAAATTGCATATGAGATTTGGCAAAAATTGGAACTTCTGCATGAAAGAGACAAGTATGTGAAATCTGCCAAGCTATAGAGGCTGAAAGGAAAATTTGAAAACTTGAAGATGAGAGAAGATGAAAATATCTCTACATTTATGCCTAGAGTAAATGAGCTTATGTGTGGCATTAGATGTGCTAGTGGAGTCTTGGCTGAAGTTACGATTGTTGGCAAAGTTCTCAGATCCCTTCCTGATTCTTACAAATATAAGGTTGCTGCCATTGAAGAATTTAGAGCCCATTCAAGTGTCACAAGAGATCAATTGATTGGTAAATTGGTTGCATTTGAGTTGACCAAGTTTGGAGATGCCCCCCCCAAGACTGAATCTGTATTCAAAGCTAGTGCCTCTATAAAAGGTAAACAAAGGTTTGATCCAGGAGAGAACTCTTCAAGGAAGCTATCATGGTATGAGAAAGCAAGAAAAGACCTGGAAGAAGATGAAGCAAAAGTTGCTCAACTTGAAGCCCTTATTGCAAAAAGGCTGCCAAGAGGATTCGGTAAGTATGAAGAGAAATTGCCTTTTAAATATTTTAATTGCAATAAGATTGGTCATTTTACCTCAAGGTGTCTGGAAAGATTTTCAAAGCCAAATCCTAACAAATCAAGGTTCCAGAAGAATTGTTACTATGTTCATGAAGATGATGATAATGAAGGAGTAACAGATGATGAATCAAAGACAGGAAACAAATCTAGAAGTGACTGGGTGTTTATTGCCATCAAGGAAGAAGATCCAATGCCCTCTGAATCTATCAATCATAAAATTATAGAAATAACTCTGGCTGCCCAAGTTGAGGAAAAGGATGATTGGGTCATTGACAGTGGATGCTCTCACCATACGATAGGTGACAAAAATAAATTTATAGATTTGGAAAGGTATGAAGGAGGAGTGGTAAAATTTGGTGATAATTCTGCTGGCAAAATCAAGGGTAGAGGAACTATTTCTTTTGATGGAAAGAACAAAACCAATAATGTACTGTATGTTCAAGGCCTGAAGCACAATCTTCTCAGTGTTGGATAGTTGGTGGACAAAGGCTATGATCTCCGATTCAAAAATAGAAACTGCAAGATCTTTGAAAGTTTCAGAACAGAGATTGCATCTGGCACTCAAACTAAAGGTAACATCTTCCACTTGGTTGGTACTAATAAGAGTTGCTTATTTGTTCAAATTGATCAGAGTTGGTTGTGGCATAGGAGAATGTGTCATGTGAATTTTGATAATATCATCAAGATAAGCAACACTCAGGTTGTAAGAGATCTTCCAAGATTGGTAAAACCTACCAATAGTTTGTGCAAGGAATGTCAGTTGGGTAAACAAAGCAGAGTCTCATTCCAAAGCAAGGAACAATATTCTACCAGATTATTATCTACTTAGTTCATACTGATCTATGTGGTTTGGCAAGAATCAGGAGTGTGCAAAGTGATAGATACTTCATGTTATTAATTAATGACCATTCCCGAATGATGTGGGTAACTTTTTTGAAAGAAAAATCAGAAGCTCTTGAGAAATTCAAAATATTCAAAGCTATGGTAGAGAATGAAACTAGATTAAAATTAAAATGTTTGAGGTCTAATAGAGGAGGAGAATTCACATCCAGTGAGTTCATAGATATCTATGAGAAACATGGAATAAAAAGATAGTCGTCTGCTCCTAGGACTCCATAGTAGAATGGAGTAGTGGAGAGAAAGAACCAGACCATCCAAGAAGCATCTAGAACCATGATGATGGAAGAAAATTTTCCTCAGATCTATTGGAGAGAAATTGTAAGCACTACAGTCTATACTCTCAATCGAGTACAAATCAGAAGCAATAAGTTAGTAAGACTCCTTGTGAACTTTGGTTTGGCATCACTCCCACTGTGAGGTATTTTAGAGTTTCTGGTAGCAAATGTTACATTAAAAGAGATGAAGATCTAGGAAAATTTTATGCTAGAAGTGATGAAGGAATATTCTTGGGTTATTCTACTCAAAGCAAAGCATACTGGTGTTATAACAAGAGATTAAGGAAGATTGTTGAAAGTGCAAATGTGAAGGTTGATGAAGGTGTTGAAAAACCCTCAAGGTGTTATGAATATGATGAAGATGATCAAAATGATGTTTTTGTTCAAGAAGTCCAAGCTCCCTCTGAAATTTAGATTCAGACTGATCCAGTAAATTAGGAAGAAGAGATAAGTTTGAATGAACTTGTTCAAGAATCAGAAGTGCAAGAAACTCCCAATGTTCCCATGTATGTAAGACTGAATCACTCTGAAGATCAGATCATAGGCAATAAAAGCAAAGGCGTGCAAACAAGAAGAAGGATTGCTCAAGATTTAGAAGAGTATTGTCTGATTTCAAAGATTGAACCTAAGACAGTGAATGAAGCTTGCAATGATGAAAACTAGACTAAATCAATGGAGGAAGAGCTGATGCAAATTAAGAAAAATCACACTTGGGATCTTGTTCCCAGACCTAAAAATAAGAATGTGATTGGAACCAAATGGGTCTTCCAGAACAAACTAAATGAAGATGGTGAAGTAGTTAGAAACAAAGCCATATTGGTCTGCAAGGGTTACTCCCAAGTAGAAGGAGTTGATTTTGAAGAAACTTTTGCTCCGATGGCAAGAATTGAAGCATTCAAATTATTTCCTGCTTTTGCTACCTTCAAGGATTTCAAAGTATATCAGATGGATGTCAAACCTGCCTTCCTGAATGGTGACTAGGAAGAAGAAGTATACATTGAGCAACCGGATGGATTTCAATTGTCTGATCATGGTGATATGGTCTGCAAGTTAAAGAAAGCTCTGTATGGACTGAAGCAAGCCCCAAGAGCCTAGTATGAGAGATTGGATAAGCATCTTTTAAAGATTGGTTTCAACAAAGGTACTGCTGACAGTAATTTGTACTTCAAAATTGATCATGAAAATATCTTGATTCTTGAAGTGTTTGTTGATATCATTTTTGGAGGAAGTGATAGTATGTGCAAGACTTTTGCAAATCAAATAAAAAGTGAATTTGAGATGTCCATGTTTGGGGAAATGAATTTCTTCTTGGGTCTACAAATCACTCAAACAAAGAAAGGAATCCTCATTTCTCAGACCAAATATATGAAAGAATTGTTGAAGAAATTTGGGATGGAAGACTCAAAGCCAATGAGTACTCCCATGGCAACTGGATGTAAGTTGAGCAAAGATGATGATTCTCCCAAGGTTGATAAAAAAAGTACAGGTCAAGGATTGGAGGATTGTTGTATCTCACTCAAACTAGACCTTACATTATGAATGTTGTTGGTCTTGTTGCTAGATTCCAAGCTAATCCTAGAGAATCTCATGTCATGGCAATCAAGAGGATATTTAGATATCTAAAAGGGATAGTTGAGTATGGTCTATGGTATCCTAGAGATCATGATTTCTCTCTTCATGCATATACAGATGTGGATTGGGCAGGAGATGTGGATGACCGGAAGAGTACCAGTGGTGGAGCATTCTTTTTGGGAAAGAGATTGGTTTCTTGGCTGAGCAAGAAACAAGAGGCAATATCTCTATCCATTATGGAAGCAAAATATATTGCAGCAGTAGGTAGTTGCACTCAAGTTTTGTGGATGAAGCAAATGTTAAGAGACATGAGAGTAGAGTATGAGGAGCCTATCACAATCTTCTGTGATAATTCAAGTGCAATAAATATATCTAAGAATCCTATGTTGTATTCAAAGACTAAACATATATCCATCAAGTTTCACTTTTTGAGAGAGCAAGTGAACAAGAATGAAGTTAGATTGGAGTTTGTGCCTTTCAAGGATCAAATTACAGATATCTTTACCAAACCTCTACCTAAGGACTCTTTCGAGTATCTCAGGGAGAAGTTAGGGGTTATTACCCCTCTAGTGATGAACTAAGGTGCACTTATGTGCATCAGTCCGATGGATATCACAGTCATATCTTGTGGTCTGGATTGATGTTTACAGGGGGAGTAGCTGATATGGTTATGAAGTAATGCAAGTATGTGCCCTTTGCAATTGATGTCAAAGGGAGAGAGAAGACATATGAAAAATAGGTGGTTTCTGATCAAATGGGGAGTAGTAAAGGAAGAGACGACATGTGAGGGGTTGTTGTTGATAGGGGGAGTTGTGACAGTATGGAAAACTTCTTGTCTTGATGATTAAAATAGTTTTTCACATCATATGTTGCCATCAATGACAAAGGGGGAGATTGTTGCAAGTATGGGCCTAACCAGTGTTGTCATTGATGTCAACATACTCCTGCTGCATTAATGATAAGGATTGGATGAGTTGTGTGTTGAGGATATTGAGAAAATTAGTCCTAATCAGGAACAGAGAAGAACAATGAAGACAGTGAGGTAAAGATCTCAATTAAGATGAAGATAAGAGGATGCACTTCAAAGGGTTCGAAGATATGTGTCTTAAGATGATCCAATAAAGATTTTAGAGGTCCGCATGAAGATTTGAAGAAGTTATGGCCAGTTAAGTAAAACTAGCTCTGGCAGATGTTCAGAGATGACAGTGTGACACAGATAGGTCCGGTGAGATATAGAAATGAAATATCTTGTTCTACAGATTTTGTGGAGTGTTTAGGAAGTCAATGTTAACTGACAACTCAATTGGTTCTTGGTCTAGGAGGTCCGCAAGTATCTATTCCATTATGACTGTAATGACAGATTGTGTTCTTAAGGTTCCAGATGAAGGAGAGAAGGATTTTAGTAAGAAGATGTAGTGTGGATGTTCTTGGTGATTCAGGCAACCTTGTGGAGGTCTTTGGATCATGTCCAATTTGTGTTAGTGGTCCGCATTGGATTTTGAGCTCATGATTGAAGAATAACTTCTGGATGATGGTGTTCTTCCTTAGTATGGCCGATCGGATGAGTTACGCATCTTGCGGATGATCTTAAAGTTGTTCTGTGAAGATTGGCATGTTCCTAAGTGAAGATTGAAGTCCCAGGTCTGTGTGGCTGACAATGTGTTGATCCGCGTGAAGTCTTTTGTAACTAGTCATGTTGTATTTATGTACTTTCTCTGTAATGTATGCCGAATTGGATGATAATTCCTAAGTCGATGTCTTGTATAAATAAGGAGTTGTAAAGTCATTTCTAAGGGTGTTTTGTGGAGATGAGAGTGTGGTAGAGAGGAGCAGAGCGAAAGGCTGAGCAGAAGTATTGGGCTTAAATGGAAATGACTCAAGCATGTTGAAGATGCTATTCTTTAGTTCAAGTATGTGAGACTTATTATTTTGTAGATAGTGTGTCTCTTGTAGGCAGTGAGCCTCTTGTGAGCAGTGTGCTCGGGTAGTGAGCCCTAATTGGCATGTGCCATTTTGCTCTTTCTATTCTTCTAACAGAGAATACAATCTTGGGTTAGTCACCCTATGGTTTTTCCCTTAACCAGGTTTTCCACGTGAAAATCTTGGTGACTTGTGTGTTAATGTGTTTCAGCTATTGATTTAATGCATTATGTTTCTATGATTGATTTATCATTATGTTGCTAAATTATAAAGTGGATTTAAGTGTTTAATTGGAAGAAAGTTTTGGAGAACTGATTCACCCCCCCTCTCAGTTGTCTGTCCAAAATCTAACAATATCATGATATGCGGTTCTGGTATGTTGTACACAATCCTTTGATGATGTTATGTTCTAGTATTCAAGTCCTGATAATCTCCAAATGTTACATTATGATTTGTCTAAGTCTGGGTGGAGAAAGTTGAATCAGAAACAATGCAGAGTACTTGAGTAATCTGGTCTGCATTCCTTTGCTGATGGTTTTTTTGATTTGTCATTTTGAGGTATTTTAGATACATGTCATAAGCATCTAATTCCATATTTGTAGAGCTTGAAGCATCATATCATCATATACAAGTTCTCCAATATCGGCATTCAGTTTGACAGAGCTTCACAAAGTCAAAGTCATCAATTCAAAGATTTACATCTCACCATATAAGAATATTATGATCTACAATTATGGAACTATGATTGGTAATTTCTAATGAATATCTGATATGAATTTGGAGTCCCATGAGATCCGCATTAGAAGTTATGATATAACAAACAATAAGGTTTAAGTATGTACTTTGGTATAAGGCCGACACAGTTGGATCGATGTGGGGTAAGGAGATAGTGTTTAGATCATTATTCTAAGTGGTTTGATAATAGGTCTAGACCTATATGAATATTCCTAGATGACTATATGGGTTTGCATTGTTGTTTGTGCAAAGGATCAAGCTGACAAGTTACAAATTTGGTATACAAGTTTCATATTTTGTATGCCGACCCAATTTTGGGATAATTCATGTTGTAGATATATATACTTGATGTATTTTGGTATTGGAGAGATGCGATTGTGTGAATAAGGTGCAAATTTAATGTGTATACGATATGAGGCAATTTCATGATCAGAAAAGAATAGTAAGGGTAGAAGAATAGAGTATATGTGAAGTAGATCAAAAAAATAGGACAAATATAATGAAGACTTTTGAGTTTGTATATGAGCTATCAATGAAACTACATTCTAGCATTCTGTAGATGTATTTCTAGTAGTCCTCTCTTGGTAGTGAGCCACCCTTTCTCTATCTTCTCCTCTCTATGGCAGTGAGCCTATTACAGTGAGCACTTCTTTGGATGGTGAGTCCTTAGGCAGTGAGCCCTCAGGCAATGAGGTTTTTCTAATCTAGTTTTGATATCATAATATATTGTTAGCTAACACTCACTGTGGTTTTTCCCTTCTTGGGTCTTCCACGTAAAAATCCTTCTGTCTATGTGTTATGACTTTGTTGCTACTCTCCTTATGTTTATTATGCTTTCATGTTATTGAATTTGGTAAATGGATTAAAGAACATATAAAGGAATGGTTTTATATAATATTGATTCACCCCCCCCCTCTCAATATTCCTTGTGTACAACAATTGGTATCAAAGTGAGATTCCTTGGAAGAAGCCTAATAGCTTGAGGAAGATCTGAGAAAGTGTACATATGGCAGCTAGAAGGTATCTTGCTCTAAGTAGTGTCACAATTGATGATTGCACATATGTTAGTAATTGAGAATTAAAAACTGCTCTTGAAGATCTTGATAAGTATGAAGCAGATATCTAGGATTTGAATGAAAATGTCAAAGAAACTAATGAATGCATCATGAAGCTATGAGAACAAGTTAAGAGATTAAAGGATAGGAGCAGAGAGCTAAGTGAGCAGTTGAAAGCAGCAAATGAAACTCTAAAAAATTTATCAATGCTGATTAAAGAAAAAGAAGAGATTGAGAAGCATTTAAATCAAGCTTTGAAAGGCAAGTTTAAAGAATGTGAAAAATTGGCAAAAGATGTTTTTTTTTTAAAATATGATCTAGAAGCAACCAATATTTATAAAGAAAAATTCAAGATAAGCTATACAAAGCTAGATGAGTTGATTAACAGCTAGAAAAGTCCAAATGACAAGCAAGGTTTGGGATTTGAAAGAGGAAAAACCTCTAAATCAAGACAAGTTAACACTGAGATGAAGAGAGTCAAAGGTAACTAGGTCTAAAATCAGAGAAACAGACCTAGAAGACCTCCGGTCAGGAAACTGAATGCTCAAAGGTACCCATCTTTCAATGGCTATTGTTTTAATTGCAATTAGTTTGGTCATAAGGCTACTCAATGTAGGAGTAGAATGAAACAAAATGTTTCGTTATTCTTTGTTCAATGTTTCAATTGCAAGAAAATTGGTCATAGATCAAATAAATGCAGAAGTATGGCAAGGAATGGTTTCAACAATGGAAGGAATACTCAATCTTTCAATGGAAAATATTTTGCATGCAATAGATTTGAGCATATGGCTAACTAATGTAGATCAAAAATGAATTTAGCTAATGGAAGAAATCAAGGATAGAGGAATGTTGTTTGTTATAGTTGCAATAACCCTAGACATATTGCAAAATTCTACAGAAGTAATAATGTGAAAATAAATAATCCTCCAGAAAAGAGGGAAATAGAACAAAGGGAATATAAAGGAAAGAACAAAGTCGATCTGGTAGAAATCAAGAAGGAAATGAGTAAGGTATGGATGAAGTAAGTTGGGAGCTCTAGTTCAGGGGGAACTTTTATTGAATATTCTGATCCCCTAGCCAGATAGTGGGTGTTGAGATCCAGTACTAAGGTATGAGTTAAAGTATTATTGGATGAATCATTTGGAGAAGAAACTAGTAGAAAAAGACCTAATGCAGCACATTGCAAAGCAATCTTAACTAATTATGCCTAACAATGAAGTGTTTGATAGCTTTTTGAGAACAACATTTATGATGACTAGGTTTTTGCACAAAAAGGGTTAAAAGGGGGCGCATTCGAAAGACTAACCACTTTGCATTCAAGCTATCAACTATCCAAGGAAAATTGAAGCAAAATTCTAAGCGACTTCAATGATTTCTAGTGATTCAAAGCAACTTAGAGGAATTTCAAGTGAAGAAAACCCTAATTCAATAAAAGGGCATTGACAGTTAATGATATTGAAGACCATGCAGTAAGGTTCATATCAATGGTGATTGGGTATAAGCTTTACTTCACCAATCGGGAGAACTCTATCTTCGGTACAGCCATTTACACCGCCTATGAGATGATTAAGAAGAATCCAGATTATGATCTCTGTGAGTTCCTCTAACAACAGTTAATGGAAAATCTGAAGAAGACAAAAGAGCATAAATATCCCTTCAAGTTTGGTACATTGATCATTTGCCTATTTTTCTATTTCATGCAAGAGTTACTAGGAATGAAAAACTTTTTCTGGTCTAGCAACAAACCAATTGTAGTGCAAATAAGGAACCATATAAGCAGTATAGGAATCTATGATGCACATAATATAGCCGTATGGGGCTATTTCAAGAATTTCCAAAAGGTCATGTAGTCTAGGGAAAGGTTCCCTAAGTCAATTGTTGAGAAATATAAGAATGACATATGTTTTATTGTAAACCAAGATCAATGCATGATGGAGGCTATTAACCCTTGGACAGTCTGGATTCTTCTAATGGTCTATGAAGTTGTAGGAAATGTGTTAGATGGTTACACTAAGCTCATGTTGAGTGAACCTAGGGATACCTCTAAAGAAAGATTTGGCACATATGAGGAAATATCTGTAAAAGTACATGTAGATTTGAGAAAACTTGAATATCAGAAAAAAGAAAACTTGAATATCAGAAAAAGGCCCAGAAAATGGTGGAGGAGTATGCCCAGAGAAAGGGATTCACCAAAGAACAAATCTCTGGTACAAGGACAAGGGCTGAAGTAGAGAAAACTGCACAAGGACAAGTGAAGGAGAAAGAAGAAATAAATAATGCTCTGGAAGTGCAAGAGGTGAAATCAAATGCACCTGCAACACCAAAGAAAGGACAAGAGGTTCCACATCAACTGAAAGAACCTCAAAATCCCCCAGTCCTACCCCATCTGCAGAAGCACCCACCAAGAGAAACATTGACAAGGGTCATAAAAGGCAAAAGACCAAAGGACATAGAATGTATGTCAATGTGGGTAAAGAAGATGAAGAAACAAAATGAGATGAAGAGGTTAAAAGGATGAAAGTAAAATCATCTGAAGCCTCTAGTACTAAGAAAGACAAGTCCTCTGGAAAGGGAAAAGGAAGGAAGAAGGTGAAGAAAATAGAGCCAGAGAAAGAAGAGGCTACAATTAATTTGGAAAAAGTCTTAAATGCTATGGCAACACATGGCAATCTAAAGCCAATAGCACAACTATATGATAAATACAATGATGTAGACAAAGGTCATCATTGAAACTACAGTAATCAGATTTTTGGAAATGTTTAACAAATCTCTTATTGAGGTTATCACTGATCTCCCTGATAGCCTTACCAACATTATGTCTGCCAGAAAGGAAGTAGTTATGGCAAAGGACATTGAGATTAGAGAATATGCACTAATAAAGCTCTGTCCAGAAATCACTCTTAAATAAAAAGCAAAGGTCTCCAATGCACTTGGTGTGAGGTTTACAACAAAGAAGAGGACAAGCACTCTCATGTCAGGTGACATTGAGAAGTCGGTTAAGTAAACTAAGGAAATCACTCTGGAAGCACTGAAGGAATTCCATCTTCCAACCATAAATGATAAAAAAGATACAAGTGTTGGAGATGACACATCTATTCCAGAAGTTAGCTTGGATCAAGGGTTGGACAAAGTTGATGAAGAGATGAAGGAGAAAGAAGATGATCAAATCCCTGCATCTGATCAAGCCCCTGTTACTAATGGTCAAGACAAAGCTAACAAGGACCAAACAAGGTCAAGTCCTCCTCCGGATCAGCAAACTGATGATCAACCAAACAAGGAGACTACAGATGATAAAGTGTCTGATGTATGGCAAGAGACATTGCTGCCTCATAGGATCCGGTAAATAGTATCAAGGAATTTTTGGAGAAGCAACAAGGAACACAAGTTTTGGATGCACTTGAGTTTCTGCAAGGACCAATAAACATTGCCTCAATGTCACCTCTACAGAGATTCAATCTAGTATCAGTTGTTCAAACCAAAGCTTAGGAAGAAATTCTAAGGTCTCACATCCAAGACAATGAGCTCATCAGAGAAGCATCTGGTATTTTTGAGAATTTGATGCCTACATACCAAAAGGATACATCATTTTCATCAACTGACCAACTCAAAGGCTTGATAAACTCAGTAAGTACTCATTTAAAGTCTTTTTAGAAGTTTGTTGATATAAAGGATAGGAAGGAATTTGATGATAAAAGATTAGCAGAGTGGAAGGCTAAGCTAGACAGTGATAAATTTTTGTTAGATAATAGCATCAAGAATATAGAGTGTGCTATTAAGGAAGCCTGTGACATATACAAATTTTGCTTATCATGGCCTGAGATCACTGAGGAAATGGAATAATAGATTAAAGTTATGGAACTTCAATTAGTGAATATTTCTAAATCTTATGATCCGGTAGTTGATTCCATAAGCAATAAGGAAATACAAGTTGTAAATATTCATAATAACATAAGTAGTCTGCTGAGCAAAAAGGAAGAAATGAAAAGTAGAATGTGCCAATTGAGAGGGTTAATAAGCCCTAAAATTAATTCAATGACAAGTCTATCTATTGGAGCTTTAAAGGTTATGGCAATAACTGATATACCTACTAATGTGCAGAAGGTAGAAGACATAGTTTTTCAGATAAATGGTAACATTCAAATTTTGAATAGTGTTAAGAATATGTGGGATGGAGAATTAGCACAATTAAAGATTATTTACACTGATGTCATTTCACCCACAACTAACTAAATTGAAAGATTGCACATGTACATATGCAGACAAGTATAACAATTGTGAAATTTTGACATCATTTTGTTACTTGCACATAGACCTTTGCCATTGATATCAAAGGGGGATAAGAAGAACAGGTGAAAAATGGCCAAACATCTTAACGGAAGAAGAAAAACTGAGTGTACATAGTAAGGGATAGTAGTGTGAGCATTTTTCACTATGTTGCCATCAATACCAAAGGGGGAGATTGTTGGCAACATGGTCAAGAAACATTGATGATAGGAGGGAGACCTCATGTTGTCATTAATGGGAACAATCAGACATGATTTGGAATAGTTCCTAAGACAAAGTTTTGTGTAGCCTTTTGGTGTGGAAAGACTAACTTAGCCAAAATTGACTAAGTATTGGTAGTCTACCAAGACAGTGATAGTGATTCAGTTGGTACTCCTCTGTAGTTAAAGATCATGATATGTAGTTCTAGTATGTTGTACACAATACTTTGATGATGTTATGTTCTGGTATTCAAGTCCTGATAATCTCTGGAAGTTACATTATGATTTATTTAAGTCCAGGTGAATAGAGTTGAGTTAGAAACAGTGCAGAGTACTTGAGTAATCTGGTCCGCATTCCTCCACTAATGATTGTTTTGATTTTTGGGTATTGTAGATACATGTCATAAGCATCTAATTCTAGATTTGTATAGCTTGAAGTGCATCAGATCATCATCTACAAGTTCTCCAGTATCGACATTCAATTTGACAAAGTTTCACAAAGTCAAAGTCATCAGTTCAGAGATCCGCATCTCACCATATAAGAATATTATGATCTATGGTTATGAAGGTATGATTGGTAATGTCTAATGAATGTCTTATATGAATTTTAGAGTCCCATGAGATCCGCATTAGAAGTTATGATATGACAGAAAATAAGGCTTAAGCATGTGCTTTGGTATAAGGTTGACACACAATAGGATCGATGTGCGATAAGGAGATAATGTTTAGATCATTATTGTAAGTGGTTTGATAATAGGTCTAGACCTATATGAAGATTCCCAGATGACTGTATGGGTTTGTATTGTTGTTTGTGCCAAGAATCAAGCCAATAATGTACAACTTTAGTATACAAGTTTCATATTTTGCATGACGACCCAGTTTTGGGATAATTCATGTTGCGAATATATATACTTGATAGATTTTGGTATTGGAGAGATGTAATTGTGTGAATAAGGTGTGAATTCGATGTGTGTGTGATCTGAGAAATTTTTTTGATAAGAAAAGAACAATAAGGGCAGAAGAACAGAGTATATGTGAAGCAGAGCAGAAAAGCAGGACAAATATAATGAGGACATTTGAGTCTGTATATGAGCTATCACTGGAATTGCATTCTAGCATTATGTAGATGCATTTGTAGCAGTCCTCTCTTGGTAGTGAGCCATCCTTTCTCTATCTTCTCCTCTCTATGGAAGTGAGCCTATTACAATGAGCGCTATAGACATCCAAAATTGACCAAATCTTTCATTATTCCTAAAATCCATAATTATCCCTAATAATCCCTAAATATCCCATTAAATCCTTCATTTTAACATATCCCATAAATAATAAATTAAAATTAATTTATTATTTACCTATGAGTTAATAACCTCCCAAAAATAATAAATTAAATAAACTTAATTTATTATTTTAATCTAAAACCCGTAAAAATGCCTACCATAACCCTAACTACCTTTTACCGTTCACCGAATCAAAAATCTGTTTAACTACCCAAACCAATTTCTATCAAACTTTATAAAAATAAAAAATTCATTCTCATTTACCCGGCCCCCGACCATTTTCTACATTTGGAGTTATGCAATTATGCGAGCAACCACATTTTAATATTTTGGTAACATTTATATTTTGGTGGTTTTTATAGCTTTTATCATTAATTTTTTCTGTTGCACAGAGATAGATTTTAGGGTTTTACAATAGTTTTAAATCTTTTATGAAAAAATCTATATCTACTGCATACAATGGTGAACTTGATGTGAACATGCCCTTAATCCATTGTTTTGCAAAGTTTCGTGTGTTGAGTTTTTGTAGGTGGCCGAAAAGTTGAATTTTTTTTTAGTTTTGAGCCTTTTAACCCTTCATTTTACATAATCTTTATTGAGCTTTGATTATTTGCTGTGTACATAATATCCTCTCGGGTTCTGTCTACAAGATATAATCTTGGAGGGTTTCTTTCTTGTCTGCAAAATGTATTTCTGATCATTGGTGATAACTATTTTTGCTTGAGTTTGTTTCTGCAGGTGTGAGGATTCGCTGTAGTTCCTATTGCATTTGCTATGGTCTTTTAGTTACGGGTATATGGTTGGTTACTAATTGTTTGAAAGATAAAGCGTTCAATTTAAATGTTCAAGTTTTAAATGTTTTTTATCATTTCATTTAACAACGGTAGTCATGGTTAAAATGGTTTGCAATTACAAGCTTTATTAATAATACTAAGTCTCAAAAGGTTTTGTTTGTTTAAATTTGTGACCTTTGTGACAAGCAAGATTACTACAGATACACAACACACTCTTAGAGCCAGTACCACGTTACTATATTGTTTTGCAGATGCGAGTTTCATTATCTGCTGGTTATATGTGATCATTATAATGCTCAAACATTGTCTCATGCCTTAAAAAAAAGTTCACGCTAGAAAATTTTCTCAATTCATGGGTTGTTCCTGTCTGAATGCCTTGTATCTAGGGTGAAAATCTTCTAAACTTGTCAGTTATTTTCGGCTATCTATTTGTTCTTATTGGTATATTCCTTGAAAATGATGAGCTTTTATATGTGGGCATTATAGTGCTAGGAAAATTTTCGCACGCCGTTGGCTACTCGTTAGTGTGCAAATAGTTGAAATTTTCTCTAAACTCCTTGATTTTCCTATCGGCGTATTCCTTGAACATCCTATGGGTGCAAATGTTAGTTTTCTTGGCTACCTTACCATGAAAGTCAGAGAATCAATTGCATAAAGTTTGAGTCAATTTCAGACAGCATGCTACGTTTTATCTTGCAATTTCTTTCTTCTGGACAATTGACAATTATGACAGTTTTGTCTTGGTTTTAGCAGATTCATCCTTTACTTTCATTTGTGCAATTGCTCTTTGAATTTAGATCCTCTATGATTATGTAAATTGAGCCGTTTCTTCAATCACTATTGCTGAGTGATGATTTTCTTATGAATCTTTAGCTAGATTGGTGTATCTATTAGCTTGGTCATTTTGCAATTGTTATCATAATCTGTGGGTAAAATCGTGACATTTGGTATCAAGTTTTTAATGTCAGTAGAGATAAGAGACACCACTAACTTTCAAATTCAAACTTTTAGTTCAATGTTATCATCACATAGCATGTATTGTTAACTTTGATTATTGTTTTAAGATGACTTCATGAAGTTTTATGACTGCAGCCTCAAATACTTGGTTTAACGGTGTTTGAAATCTTCATTGTGGCATTTCAGGTTATGATTGTTAACTATGACATCTGATGTGACCTTCCTGTGTTAACTATGGAACATAATATTTTCTACTAAAGATGTGTCAAAAATAGAATTCAGAAAGCTTCACAACAATACAATCAATTCCTTCAGATTCTACCCAAATTTGCAGGCATTGGAAAGATACTTTTGAGCTCTACATAGCTATACTATCATTTCATTTGAAAACCTCTCAGGTTTGTAGGTATAAGCATTTACATTCAGCCTTTTTGTTTCAAATCATCAAACATCATGGTGCATTTAACGTGTCATGTGGACTTTTGTAGGATCGTTCATCTCAGTCTAACATTTTCTTGCAGCTACACGCCTGTCAAAGATAAATTTTCAAACTACTAATCAATTTTTTGCAGGATCGATTGTCAAAGAATCTAATCTTCAAACATTGTGTCTTCATTTTATAGATTAGATCACATCATAAGCAAGGGTTAAAATTAACAAGTGTTTATGATGTCTTGTGGCTTGCAATTTTGTCATTGAATGCGTATGCTCTTCTCTTGCACCATTCGGTGATCTTGAGAATCAAAAGCATTTCTTTGACATTTTGTATGACCACCCACACATTTGGATTTGGAATTAAAATGAACCCCATGCAAGTGTGAGGCAAAGACGTTGTGTATGCTCTCTCCTTACATTTTGTGTGATCTGGGAGATCAAAAACAATGTGTTTCCTTGCTTTTGTTATCCTTAGAGTGGGCCTGCTCTTGAGACACATCCGCAAGGAGAACTCATTTGTGACCCCAAGCGGTACTTTCATCCGGTCTGCTATATAAATTGAGGATAAGGTGAAAGCCAAGTCTAACCGGTATTAGCACTTACCGTACAGTGCTAGCTCGAAAGGAGGTGTACCTTGTGTATATTAAAACTCCTAGTAGGGTTAGTCAAAGCCTTTAGTGGCTTGCTGGATGCTCGTAAGGTGCCGGTCCCCTGAATATTCACTAGAACCCTTTTGTTTAGTGGCCAAAAACCCTCTACTTGTTGATACAGGAGGAAACTCTAATAGCTATCCCATATTTTCACGGCTTATGGTAGAGATAGCAAGGTACCTCAGGATCTGCGCATCCTAGGACCTGGAACTTGGTGTGCCTGAGAAGTGAGTGCACTGTAAGGGGGAGCCCGTGCCCCAAGTTCCTGGAGCTATACACAATAAGTAGGTGCGGCTGGGTAAAACCAAGTGGGAACTCAACAAGTATTGTCCTTTCCAAGCCTAGGATCGTGCATGTTTACAAGTGTTTGCAAAACATCAAGGTGCCATCAAAGCAACCAATCAAATTGTTGTGTGTCTTATATGATTGTGTGTGCCTGATCATCATCATAACTACAACTTGTCTCCTATATCATCAACCTGACTTTCAGAATTGAGAACCTATCATCCTTCTGTGTCACATCTCAAGTGGAACCTTGTCACTTTGAATCCTAAGGAGCTCTTTCAATTGATCCATCCATTTCCCACCTAATTCATTTTCCACTTAGTCCAATCCTTATTCTTCAACGTCAAAATGGTTGTGACCATCAACAAATCTAGGACAAATCAAAAACCAAAACTCATACTCCGCGGAGGCCCTCCTAGATATAATAATGATGAGAATATGGTAGATCATGATGCATATTTTGATACCCACGAACCATATGTCTCCCCATTTTGGCCTCCACCAACATCACTATCATCTCAAGAATATGGGGAAATACAAGAGCCTCGACATATCTATGATGATCATTATCCACAATCTAATTCTTATCATCTCAACACAACCCAAGATTTTTCTTCCATGCCCTCAACCTCACAAAACTATAATCCTACCCAGGTCTCAACCTCAACATCCATTAATCCTGAAGTCCTTCAGTTACAACAACAACTCGCTCAATCACTACAGCAAGAGGCTGATCTTAGATTTCAATTGGCACAACTATCACAATTATCTTCACAAATTCAACATCCTACCATGTCAACACCCCAACTCTATGAGTCATCTCCATCCACCTCATACAAATCTTTTTCACAACCAAGCTACCACTCATATCAACCCAACACATCTATACCTCAAACCTATTCAATAAAAAATTTACCTCAAACCTCACAGGTCCAAATCCCTACCCATGCTTCATCTTCACACATACCAAGTCCCCTCATCTTATATCTTCAACAAAAAAGCCAAGAAAAACAAGCCCTCCTTCGACAACAACAAATCTTAGCCCAAAAACCACAACCCTCATTTAGCACATCATCCACCATACCTTTATCCATGCAACAACAACAAATTCCATCTAATTTCAATCCTAATCCATTAGCCCCCCAGCCTTCTCATTCATTAATCCTTTCGTTACCTTCACCACCATCATCCATACAACATCAACAAATTCAACCTAAATTCTATGAGTCACCCCCATCATCATGCCAACCTAGTCCCTCCACATCAACCAATCTCATGAATATTCTTCAATATCCATCTCAAAATCCTCCACAACATGAGCATACTAGAACTAATCCCTCCTTGCACCAAGATCAAGAATGCACAAGTCATCTTAATGATACTCTTGACAAGGGAGATACCACCTGAAGTTTGGAATCATACACCAATCCATTCACTAGTTCTCATTCATTCATCTTTATGCAACCTCCATCATATAATCCTTCCAACCTTCCAAATCCTACTCCATTAAGCCAATCCCGAACACCCTTAAAGTCTAAACCATCAATTTTTCCACCTAAACCCAATCCTATGATCCATCAACCAAAACCTAATCCTAATCCCACTCCTATCACGCCTAATCCCATTATCCCTCTAGTGCATTCTAATCCTACACCTTCCACCCTTATTATCCATCCATTATATTGTGCATCCACTCGTATACTAATGAAGGATGTGATCCATAGGCTACTAGCAAGGAATCAACCACCATCCTCATGCCATCAAATCCCTATCCAGGAACCTTTAAATGTCATGCCTATTTCTCCAATCCCATCTTCTAGTCCACAAATTATCCAAGAACCTTCAAATGTTCTTGAAGATCCACCTGCCATAAGCCTAATTCACTCTCCACCATACATTGAATCTATTCAAGAAACCTCCATTCCTATCCAAACTCATGATTTATGTCAAGGGTCAAATCTAAAGCATGATCAACTTTGCCCCTTACCAAATCAAGATCAAAGCTCTTCCTTTCCACCTGTTCATAACCTATATCTTTTTTATGATCAAGATATTATCTGTGATCAAGAGCTTCTCACTTCCTCCACTCACGGTCCCAATACTATTCATGTTCAAGAAACCTCCACCATTCTTATCCATCATGCCACAATATCCACTTCCCTTGATGAGACACTTGGTCCTCACAAGCACATAGATAATCAAACAAATACATTGGATCTTCTTGAGCATAATGAGCATAATCAAGATCCTATTGCTCCTTCACCATCTCATACTGATACCATTTCAAATCCACCATCATGTCCTATTGTTCTTACTACCTTTCTAAATGAATGTTCTTCCCTAGGAGGGCAGCAACCTGTATCTGCCACCTCATCCTCCTCATCCAATAAGGAACCTGTGTCTTGTATCCTCAAAAATAAGCATCCCATTGCACATCGTATGTTCCAAAACATGAATTATCAAGGTAAACGCTTAGGCCTTCATGAGCAAGGTAACTTGGAACCCATCCATGTCAAAGTCTCCCCAAAACCATATGGTATTGGTTATACACCCCAAGGTAAGCAATCTCAAGATGTTGGTACCACACTCCCACCTCCTAAATCCACTCCATCTAAGCCCAAACTAGGTGCACCTCATCACACCCAAAAAACATATGTTTCCATTCCTCCTCCATTATCCTACAAACTCAAAAAGCATGTGACCATTCATCTTCCTCCATCCACTTTACCTCCACTCCTTCCAACTCCTAATATTCCCATCCCCCAATCTCCTTATCACTTTAACCACAAATCCATTCATACATCCCATTCCCATAAATCCCCTACAATTCCTAATCATGATCAACAAATGCACACATTGAATAAACATGAAGCTATCCTAAACACCCCTATGGGATTCAAAAATAAAAATTTGGATGTCTCCACCCATAAAGCAAAAAATCCCAATAATTCTCATGCCATATGGCACAAATGTGAAGAATCAAAGCAAAATCAAAATTCAAAAATGCTACCCAAGTCCACATCTCAAAAAGATACTCTCAACACCAAAATGATTTGGGTCCCCAAGCAAAAAGTACCTAGTTCACATGGAGCATCCACATGTCTAAAAACCCAAACATCCCACTCCCTATCACAAAATCCTAAAATTCATAAGTCCATTTGGGTTCCTAAAGACCTAAATGGGCAAATCCCTAAGATAACATCTCCATTACTCCCAAATCCCCCTTCCAAGCTTCAATATCCATTTCAGTGTGTGCAACCGTTGGTCTTGGTTCCCTTCCACTCCATAACATTCCCACATACATCTTTCTCCCCATCTCCCATCTACTATCCTACTTATTTCTTCCATCATAATCCTATGGTCCATGCTTTTGCATAAGACATATCTATCTCGTCAACTCCATCCTCATCCACTATCCTTCCATCATTGTCCAGCTCATACTCTCCTATCCCCTATCATTCCTTGCATGAACCTTTCATAATCCACATCAAAATCCATTGCCCTCTCATGCAATTCCCTACCAACATCTATGAGCATAACGACATTTGACATGGTCGGTGCATTATCCATCTTGGGACATTTCTATGGGAACAAAATCTTGAGTCCCCCATCTATTCCATCCGACTATCTCCTACAAAAAAATAAAAAATAAAAAAAATAAAAAAATAAAAATAGTAAAGATAAACCATTTCGTCCAATTGTGAAAACCTAGTAAACATGTGCCTTGGACAAGTACCATGATGAAAACCTAGCAAACAGGTGTCATGCGTAGATGATTATCTATGTGCTTTACACCTAGGGGCATGTTGTCTAATCTATCCCATTCCATATATCCTATCTTATCCATCATATCTATCATACCTTCCTCATTGCACTATCCATTTATATTCCCTTCCTCTTGATCTTGATAAGAGTAGGGGCATAATGTTGAAAATGCTTTTAGACACCTCTTGTCATACTCAAAATTCCATCCATATGTTTCTAAAAATATCCTCCATACATCCATCCACTACTACTTCCATTCATTCCTTTTCAACCATTATCCCTATCATGCATCCTAATCAGCATCACCCCACTGAATCCTAAGGTATAATATAGAGGAGGGGGCAGGTTATTCCTATGTGACGTAATCCTTTGAGATCACATCCTTAGTTCCTTTCATCCATATTCACTTCAATTCATCCATCTATCATATATTTCCCATCTATTGTCCTTCTATCCCCAATCCCATATTCTTACCTTTATCCTATTGCCGATTCACCCATCCTCTTACCCATTCATCCAATCTTTTTATCTATCGCATTCACTATTGTTCATCCCCATTCATTATTGATCCTTGCCTTGTGGTTTAGTTTTCCCTTGTCATTGGTATTTATTCAAAGGCTATCTACACACAATCTCATGCCAAAAATCCAAAAAAATCATAACATTTGCAAAACAAAATCAAAATGTTCCAAAAATACAAAAAAATCAAATATCCAACAAAAATCAAATCAATTACATGCAAGTATCCTTCCATACCAATCAATGTCAATCAATCAGGTCAAATTATCCAATCACATCCACAGTCTTGTTCCTAGCCTTGTTGTGAACCTAATCAATCATCATCATCAATGGGATATATCATTCCCAATCCTAGTGTTGTTCTCAGGATATATCGTTCCCCTATCAACAACACAATCCTTGCATTGTTCTCGGGATAAATCGTTCCCACATCAACAACGCTATCAACCCAATCATCGCGTTGTTCTCAGGATAAATCGTTCCCACATCAACAACGCTATCAATCAATCATCATCATTATCAGCATCAATCAATCTACTCAATCATTGGTTTTCAGCTTGATAGGGGCAATGCCTTGTTTGTTTTTAAATCATTTGTGCATGCTTGCTTGCTTGCTTGTGTGTGTTATCTTTTCATCTTGCATTTGAATCACATCCATATCATTCCAGCTAATATTCATATCTTGTGTGTGTTGGAATAGCTTTTTGCATTATCCTGTGCATCTAAGGTCACCACATACCTTTTTTGCATTAGGATTTTAATGCCCTAAGTTTACTTCCTCATACATTAGACAAGGTTGTATTATGCTGGGGCACAAGACACATCGTCACCTTGGTCTTTCTACCTTGGTGCATAACGTCAGGTGCCATATCAAACATCAAGTTGCTCACTATTTAATCAGCATAACTCCTTCATCCTTCTCTCTGTTTCCTTTCTCAAGAGCCTATCCACCTCCTTTGTCCCTGCATATCCTCTTGAGGGGGCATTATCTGCCAATGCTTCATTTTTATAAGCCCCATATAAACCCCAGCCTACCCAAGATCCAAATCTAAGCCTATGTTTTAATCTTCTTTGAAACAATATTGCATCGCAACATTGTCTCAAAGAGGGGCAGAATGTAGACATCCAAAATTGACCGAATCTTTCATTATTCCTAAAATCTATAAGTATCCCTAATAATCCCTAAATATCCCATTAAATCCTTCATTTTAACATATCCCGTAAATAATAAATTAAAATTAATTTATTATTTACCTATGAGTTAATAACCTCCCAAAAATAATAAATTAAATAAACTTAATTTATTATTTTAATCTAAAACCCGTAAAAATGCCTACCATAACCCTAACTACCTTTTACCGTTCACCGAATCAAAAATCTGTTTAACTACCCAAACCAATTTCTATCAAACTTTATAAAAATCAAATTCATTCTCATTTACCCGGCCCCCGACCATTTTCTACATTTGGAGTTATGCAATTATGTGAGCAACCACATTTTAATATTTTGGTAACATTTATATTTTGGTGGTTTTTATAGCTTTTATCATTAATCTTTTCTGTTGCACAGAGTATAGATTTTAGGGTTTTACAATAGTTTTAAATCTTTTATGAAAAAATCTATATCTACTGCATACAAGCACTTCTTTGGATAGTGAGTCCTTGGGCAATGAGCCCTCAGGCAGTGACCCTTTTGTAATCTGGCTTTGATATCATAATATATTGTGATCTAACACTCACTGTGGTTTTTCCATTGGGTTTTCCACATAAAAATCTTGGTTTCTATGTGTTGTGACTTTGTTGATGCTCTTCTTATGTTTATTATGCTTTAGAATGTTATTGAATTTGGTAAATGGATTAAAGAACAAATAAAGGATTGGTTTTATAGAATATTGATTCACCCTCCCCCCCTCTCAGTATTCTTCGCATAAAACACCCACTTGCAGGATGGAAAGTAGGAAAAATAAAGGGAAAAATGAAAAATAAAATAAAATGAAAAACAAAAATAATATTTTAATGCCAATGGTGGTATCCCACTTGGAAAGATAAAATAAAATAAAATAATATTATTTTGTCAATTTGGCTGCCCAAGTTGAAGAAGAGAAAAAAGAAATAAAATATTATTATATTATGGAGGTGGACATGAAATAAAAATAAAATAAAGCAAAATTGGGTGCTCCACTTGGGCATTATAAAAAGGCATTTGGAGGTCATTTTTCATCATTATGTATTTGTCATTTGATATTGGAGATTTTCTCTTTGATTTGTAACTTTGTTTCAACTATTTTCTAAGGACAAAAACCCTTAGAAATTTAGTGGTTTGGATGAAAACCCACTCCACTTTGAGAGGTAAATCCATACAAGATTTGCTATTTGGCATATTTGTAGGTTTTAGCATCTTTTTGGAGCTAGAAGGACATATCATTTTCTGAGTTACATCAGCTAGGGTTTGAAGGACAAATTGACATAATTTGTGCCAAATTGTCAATTTGATATGATGGATATTGAATGATAATAGATTACAGGTCATTTGTGATGGGATTGGCATTGATATCATATGGTTTTATGACAGAATCGATGGGTTTTTAAGGCAGATCTAAGTATCATCATTATTGGCCGCTAGGGTTTGTGGAGCATTCAACATCATAGAGGATACATTGCAAATGTGGGCACTTGTAATTGCATATTGTGGTGTTTGTGAGGTAGAAACATCATTATTTTCCATTGCCTAGGGTTTAGGCTTGGTTGGAAGAGTTTGTGCCACCTTTGGAGGGATTGCTCAACAACATTTTTGCAATGAAATTTCATATCAAACCTCTATAGTCATATCAGATTGGTGAATCAGGGTTTTGGATAGCATATTCTTCATTGATCTGATACATATCTTCATTCTAGGGTTAGCGACTACCTTGGGAGTCCATTGCCTCATCATTGGAGGAGTTTGTGGCTAGTTTGGAGTTGATTCATCATCTACAAATTCATATCAGATTTCATTGTAGACAGTAACTATAAAAATAAGTCATCTATTTATCATGTATGATCTCATATTGTGCTAAGAATAAGTGTAATCAAATCGGGTATGTTGTAAACACTCTTCTTATTCAAATATTTAATTTGGAATAAGAATACATTTATGATCTAAGTTAATATTAGACCTAATTTTATTGTAATTAATCATCTTGTTTTGAGAAATAAAGTTATATTTGAAGTGGGATAATCTTGATATACATTTGGGTACATTTATTTTATGTTTGTTTGTAAAAACTCTATTGAAAACATTAAAACAAACACACAACATCAATATATTAGATTCAAATCAGAATTCAGAAGGTTTGAAAATATTATTTTCAAGGAATCAAAACTAAAATTTTGGGTCAGATTTAGCAAAGGTTCTTATAGTGGTATCAGAGAAGTGTATCTTGCCAGCCTGGGGGGTAGGATTTCATTTACAAATCAGTTTGTTTCAGTTACATATAGTAGGGTGTAAAAATATTGCAACAATGAATAGAGGTGGTTCAGGTTTATCAAGGAAGGATGGACAAGATAGTTTGACTCTAAATGATTGACTTATGAAAGAGTTTATGAATGATGTGAATAATTTGGTCAAGAGTCAACAACAAATAATGGACACTTGTATGCAATACCAGTAGCAATGCATGACAGTTGTTGAGTTACTTGCATAACAAGAAGAAGAAAAGAAGAGCAAAAATTAGTTGGACAAGGAAGATTCACTTCATGCATCCACAAGTAAGCAGTGCATGCATCCTCATGGTAATGACAAGATTGGAAGGCATGATGATATGGAATTGAGAAAATCAGCATCTATTGGATCAACACTTGATGAAGAGCATGCAAAAAGGGAGGAAGAGGTACTTGAGGTTCTTGAGGAAACTACACAAAGGTATGAGACAAGTTTTGATTTTTGGAACAACAGTCCCTTACCTTTACATAATCATGAAATGGTAGCCCTTACACATGAAAATGATAGTGGGAAAAATTCTTCCATTGTAGACACTCAAGATTTGAGGGTTGAACATGAGACATTTGTTGTGGATCCAAGCCACAAGAGGTCTAATTTTGTATACCATGGCATAGAAAAGGTAAAGAAGACACAAGATATGTGTGATGGATGGTTACAAAGAGGTAGGAAGGCAAAGTTGTTGTCTGCCCAAGTAAGACAACACCTACAGGAGGTCAAGGAATGTTACAATCAGCTAGATCATGTAATGTAACAAAGGGAGTCACACCTTAGCTCAGTATTTCTTCCAAGGGAAGAATGTGTAGAGGTTGAGCATGCAAGGGATAAGCCTTTTGAGGTGAGCAAGCAAGAGGAACATACTAGAGTGAGATTATAGTGTTTTGGGGCTATTGTATTCTTTTCAATCATTTTTTGAGTTTCTGCAATAGCATGTACAGTATATTTGAGGTCTTTTATGAGTTGTACCATTGAGTCATGTGATAGTTCTAGTAAGGGGAACTTCATTCAAAGTTTTTGTATCAATCAGTTACACCCATAGCTATTATATTTTTCTCCATCATTTTGCTATTCAAAGTATACTTGGCTATTGCATTTAATCTTTGTTGTTATATAGTTTGTTATTGTTGATTCTATAATCATTATTTTAGAAACTAGATGGTTCACCACCTATATGCTAAGGAATTGTAAGTCTAGAAGTACTACTAATAGATTCAAATTTCATTTGATACTATAAAGGATACTAGAAGGTTTGTTGGAAAGACAGTTGTCATTGCACCAAAAGATCAACCTATTAATTCCTGATACAACCAATAGAGTTAATGAATCCATGGGAAGTGGTTAAGCTTTGTCATGAACCCAAGAATTGTGCTACACAATACAAGGAGACCAAGGGTGCACACCTTGCAACAATCCCCCCAGTGTGAGCAAGGGGTTCAAACCCATGACCTAAGCTTTGATACCAATTATTGGAAAGACGATTTCCATTACACCAAAAGATTGACTTGTTAATGCCTGATACAAATGCTAGAGTTAATGAGTCCATGGGAGGTGGTTAAGCCTTGTCATGAAACCAAGCGTTGCACTACACAACACAAGGAGACCAAGGGTGCACACCTTGCAACAAGGTTTACCTCCAAATCCTACTTTATTTGCATTTCATTATCGACCAATTTGGCTTTGATCTAGATTCCATATAATATAGTCTATCAATTTATCAGACATCAGATATACTTGTTATCTACTAATTCAACATTGATTGGATCTATATATTATAATCTATCATTTTGGAATTAATCGAATCTATTGTGCATTCTTTGTGAGTTTGATATTGGTGTGAGCTATGTAGCTTTCCACCAATGAGTTGTATTGGTTTGTTTATTGCCTACCTCCCAACTTTTGTATGCTATCACCTTTCCCACATTGGGATCTTAGTAATGAAAAAGGGCTCGGGTTTGTGTTGATTTTGAAAATTTGGTGAATTTAGGCTAATGGTTTGGTTAGCAAAATAGGATCTCTCATTTCCCTAATGAGGATAAAACAATTAATGTATACAAATGAATACATAATTCAAACATTATGACTTTCAAGGTGCATGACACACCTAATCCCAACACTATTTCTCTCCAATGGGTAAGATTTTTCTTTTGATTGAATGGAAAATGCCTTAGGCTATCCAAGATGTCTTCTTATTCATATTCAATCCAATTGATATTAGGTTTCAAAATAGGACCTTGAGGAGCTTGAATAGTCATTTATCATGAAATAGTAACTTTCTACAACTTAGGCCCCATAATGGGCACCAAAAAGTAATAGCATTTTAATTTTTCCTTTTCATGAAAGCTCAAACTATAACAATATGTTTAGGAAATCCTCTCTTGAAATTTATAAGGGAGGCTCCTAATATAATCTACTCCCAAAGTCTAAAATAAATAAACTAGATTGTTACTTATGTACACTATAGTAATTATCTTATGAGAGTTTTACATGTAAACAAAATGCTTGAAAACAAACTAGACCTATAACTTTGACCTTAAAGGGAGAAGCACAAGACTAAAAGTACTTATTTCACTACAATTTTTTCCCTATTTATGCAAGTGAATAAAAAGATGAACTAAAAATGAAACACTATTAATGTTTAAAGTAGATAACAATGAATTAGTGTTAACAATAGGATTTGATTTAACATAAGAAACATTCCACAAATTTAGACAAAACATCATATGAGATTCAAGACAAAAATTCTTAAAAGCATGCAAACCTACTGATTAAGAGTAAAGGACACATGTTCAACAAAGTTGAACACAAATCTTCTTATTATTGACTTCTCGAATCTCGACACAATAAACAAATATTGGAGTTGAATGAAAACTTATGCAGCATAAGTCTAAAAAAAAACTCTCATTATTTTTCTATGTGCTTGAGGAACTTATTTATAAACTCTCTAAGAGAAGCTTCTAAGGAAAATAATAATAAAATTATACCTTAAAGCTACTTCAAAACAACCCTAATCCCTATTCTCTGTAAAAGAGGCAATAAAACACTTTAGCAACTTGAAATAGGCTTTCATCTACTTTAAATCCAATTTCTTCTTCAAATAGGTTGCCTATATCAAAGAAGGGGTGAGATTCAATACATTTTTGTGCTTTGCAACACTTTGTCTTGGTGTTGATTTCTTAGTTGAGCAACTTGTTTCTAAATGGTAGACCTTTTAGATGGATATGCCATCATGAAAGTGTGTCATAGTACTACTTATAACCCTTTTTCATATTTGGCAGAGACCACTAAGGAAATTGCCATGCTAGGTGCTTATTTCAATTAGCAATGCCACTTAGAAAGTCTGCCTTATGACTCAGATGCTATTTTATGAAGTATTAGATAGCCTAGTCACCATTTTAAAGTGGAGTTGACACATGAGAAATACAACATAACTTAGGTGTTCAAGTTCTTTTTACTAGTCATTCTTTTATCATTTTATTGATAGTAGGGTTGCTCTTTTGATGTGGCATTACCATGCCAAAAGTGCACCTTCTTTTTAAGTTTCAACTGAGTTTTGCCAATTGTGACTCTACAATCACTTAGCCACTTAATTCTTCATTCCTCATTGGCATTACCACTGAAAAGATGCAAATTTCATGCTTAGTATTTATTTCCTTTTCTCTTGTTGGACTTTCAGCACTACATTGCTAACTGAATTACATTTTTAGGATGAGAATGCCAAGGACAAAGTGCAACCTCATTTTAAAACTTGCACTCATATGTGTTGGTCCCATGAACACATATACTATGTTGGCACTCTCACTTGTCATAAGTAACCTTGTGATGTATATTTTTAATTATCAGTGATGTGATGAGTTTGAGTGGTCACGCACCTCTAAAAAGTGTTGTTTGAAGTCTCCACCACCACCACAATACATTTTTCTCAACATTGTCAAGTTCAAAATAAGACATCACCATAGAGGCCATCTATGACACTCATACACTATAGCAAACACCTCATCTATAGATCCTTACATTAGGCATGTAGGAGTACAATCAACACTAAGAGAGGGGGTGAATCAGTGTTGTGTGAATTTTCAAATCTTTTTACACACTTTAACTTTCAGAGCACAAGGAGAGAAAGATAGCATTGATCTGTCAAATACATTTGCACATGACTGTGAATACAGAAAGAGAACAAAACTTCATAAGTAAATCATACACACACAAAGAAGATTATGACACAAGAATTGCATGAGTGGAAAACCCTCCAGGGGTAGAAAAACCATTCTAAACTGCCTCACTGGCTTAACTGATCAAACATGCCTCACTGGCTACAAAGAAGCCTCACTGGCTACAATATGTGTCTCACTGACAAATGTTAAGGTCTTACTGACCTACAAGCCTCACTGGCATACTGTTTAGAAGCACCAGCTTCAAGGAGCACCAACCCCTATTATAGAACAAACTAAAAACACAAATTCAGAGGGTTTCTCTATTTCAATACATAACATTTATTCTCTCTCATGTGTCTGTCAAATGATCATTCCAAATCATATACAAACTCAGATATTTCAATCCTGTATCATGATCCACTCTACAACACCAACACTGCTTGATTCTCAACAACACTGCTTGATTTTCAACAACACTTCACAACTATATGTAATCAATCTCTCATCATCTGTATTTTTTATTTCTATCTTTTTCAACCTACATATAATGCACCCGAAAAAATAATTTTATACAAGTTGAAAGTCTTTTCACTTTTCATCTCCTGTATGTTTCATCTCTATTCTTTCATATTCTATGATCTGAAGAAAATGATTTATATTTGAGACCTTTTAGTTTCCTTTTCTTCATCTCCCTGCAAATAAACTCTTTATCTTCACAAAATATTAACAAACAACTTCAATACGTTATTTCCTCCCTGATTCATAAAATAGAATTCTTTATTTTCTTACAAGACAAATCTTCTCCATGAAAACCTTTTCAATACCTGCAAAAACCATAAAAAAAATAGGATCATATAATATCAAACCCTATTTAAAAAATTTTCATATTCTTTGCTCATATTTACAATCTCTGCATGATGTTTCATATTCTCCAAAACACAAAACCCTTCAATCTAATTATCTTCTCTGCAAATAAAAAATCTTTATCTTCTCCTTCACAAGACTCTGCAAACATCTTCACTAAATTCCAATAAAATCATCTGATATATTTTTTTTAAGATCTCATAAAAATATAATCATTCCGCATTATATTTTTTCATATTCTCTCAAAACAAACTTTCACAAACAATCTCCAATCTTCAAAAAAATCTCCTCAAAAATTACTCTTCAAAATCTTCATCCTCTTAAAAAAAAACATTCTCTTTCAAATTGTGGAAAGCACAAAAAAATTCAATAATAAAAACTTCTTCTATGCAAATAGAAAACTCCTTAAAAACTCTTCTCTTAAAATTTTTTTTTAATTTTGTCACCAAATAAAACTCATTTTAAAACTCATAAAAATGGTATGAACTGACCACTTAGAGTTTATGAAAAATTTCTAAATAAAACTTAAAAGCCATAAAAGGCTTGGGGATTGGGTTTCAAGACTTTCTAAACACCTCACAAATTCTTAATAGAATTTTTCCTTAGTGCATCGGGCTCCACTTAACCTTTTTGGTGGTGATAATTTTAAATTCAAACAAAAATTTGAAAGCCCGCCCATTTTGCTCCATCGGTGACAATAAAGTTTCTAGTTTAAAAAAACAAAAACTTCTCTTTTGAATGCACCGCAGACCCTTTACAATATAAAGCTTTTTCAATGCTTTCTTTTTAAATCTCGCTCCACATATCATATAAAGACCGATGCATTAAGGAAGGGCCGGTCACCATCATGTGATGGTAGCCCTCTAACAGGTCACTTTAAGTGACTCTTACCACCTCAATAAGTCACCATCATGTTAAAACAAAAAGAAATGACAAGTCTCAAGCTTTGGATGTGAGGACACAAGTAGGTCATGAAGAGTATAGTATGAAGATCAACTTGTCAATCCAACCTATCAACTTCAAAAGCACCAAGAAGATCAAACCTGTGATGACCAAGAGTATAAATTCATTCTCTGCATCTGCAAGACTTTTGAACTATGTTGTGTTCCCCATATTAACGTAACCATAACAATTCAAGAATATTAGCTCTATCTTCAAATGAGTAGTGCACACATTACTCTGCCAAATGTTACTTTCAATCAACACACTGCAACTCCTGATGACATCACCTTGAAGAAACTTGCATGAAATCCAACTGATATCTGCATCTGTAAACTCAGTGGTATGACAACTCCTGTGATCACTTCTATCAATCCTTGATATAGAGTATGCCACACAAAATGAAACCAATCCTTATTGTAGAGAAAGTCAGACAACATGATAAAGGCTCCTGAGATCAAATTACCAAGTCACTACCACTACAAGTCATCTGTAAAGAACACACAAGATGATGTAATCAATAACATATAAACTCTACACAGGATGATGTGAACTCTTTGATCCTCCTGATCCTTTAACAAGTATGTATCTCTACACTGCATAACCAAACATGATATGCACTTCATCAAGTATGAAATGAATCACAACTTCTAAGCAAACTCTGTCCAAACATAGATGAGCACACATGAATGATGAACATTTGTCAACACTTGACAACCCTAAATCACCTTGTGACTTCACTTACCAAAGAACATAAGAAAACACATTGAAGGCCAAACCTGATCAACCAAGTCCTGATGACATCAAACAAACTGAGGACACCCTTTTTGACATCAATGACAACTTAACTCCATCAAGACACTTTGTTACTAAGTAATAAAAATATTCATTGCAAGCATATGTGTTCATTTAGACGGTGATATTCTATGTTTGTGCTCAAATACATTTCTATGATTTTGTGTATATGCCTCCAACTTTCACTACCATCCCTTTCTAAACATGGACCCAAGAATACAATAGGAGAACCAACTATAAGATTGTAACTCTCATGCAAGATTTAGGATTTTCAAAATCATTTCCCTGTAGTTATGGTTTGAAAACATTTAAAAGCATAAGATTGTAGGTTGTTAGCTGATATTGTGACTTCTTTGCCTTTTGATAATTTTTAATCATCTCATAATTTTGATAATTTTTAATCATCTCATAATTTTTAATCATCTAAAAATTATAAAAGCATAAGATTGTAGGTTGTTACCTGATATTGTGACTTCATTACCTTTTGATATTTTTTTGGACTCTGCACCCTTGAGTAAAAGCATCTCTAGAAAATAGGTGCATAGTCCAAAAACAAGATAAAGGAATACACATTTCTTCGAAGATAAATAATAACTATATCTCTTTCCTTTCATTCAATTTTGACATAATATGTTAGTAAAATAATTATAGCACTTTTTCACAAAACAATATGTGATTTGAGCAATTACTGGAATGCTCTAGTTTTGAGTGTAAGGTTCAACTTTTTCCTTGCTTCTTGTAATTTCTCTGAAGAAACTTCTCTAACTTGTTTACTTATACCATATTCAAGTCATTTTAATCAATATTATTGTTAATAGTTTGCTTCAATTTATGTTATAACCTAAGAAACAAGAAATCCATACCATTTAGAGGCTAAATTTGGTTGGCTTTAAACTATGTGCATTATTTTAATATTTATACAATAATGAACTTGACATGCAACCATACAGCTTAGGAAGTTCACATCTAGTACCCTTTCTGATTCTCATCACTATAGCTTCATTTCACCAGCCATATTATTGACATATTTTCCTTTTTAGTGATTGGTCATAGTGCACATGGCATTTGGTGTAGATTTTACTACCAAAAGTCCCTTATCTTCTATCAGTAAATCTAAATCCAATAAATTATGTTGTTTAAGTATTAACTATTAGACTCAGTAACAATGTTTATGTTGCATTCTCACTCAAAAGAAATAATATTTAACTACAAAACATACAATGTTTTAATTCTTTTGTCTTGTTTGTTTTTGGATCTTGGAATTATGCAGAATATAAGCCTAGTTTGCTAATATTGCATATATAGTCATCTTTGTAATCTTCTTGTGATTATGGCTTATTTGTATATTTGTGCTTTGCGTGATATATGGGAATTCCATAATTAACAAAAACTATATGGAAATATTGTTTGATGTTATCTATAGTTGGATATTTATAATTGTTCTCTAGTTTTATAGTATATAAGATTGAGAGGGGGACTAAGAAATGTTGAAAATCCCTATTTTTCATGATTTAGAATTGTTCTCATAGTTTTGGGCTATTTTTATTAATGACTTTTATCATACAAATATGTCACAAGTGTTTTTAAAAATATGCCATGTGTGGTCTAAAAACACTGTTTGTGGTTATGGCCCTTTTGCCTTAATCAAATCATCACTAAGTTTATTTCTATTATCTATTATCTACAATAGTCAGTCATTTGGTTTTGGCATGTTTATATTAATGACTTGTACTTCCAAAAGTTTTCTCATGTTTATTATTTGTTCCAGTATCTTGCAATCTACAAGAACATTTATAGCTTTGGTTGCTTTCTCTCATAATTGTATAACTAAGTAATATCATCCTACAATTCAGAATGTAGCTGAAATTTTAGTAAATTTTTTCCTTTGTTCAGGTATCACACCATTTGCAAACCTTTATCATTATAATTTACTAGGTAGGCCTCCTTTGAAGTGTTGTTAAGCCTCAAAGTAGGGAAATTTTCTTTGCAACTTGTCTTCTTTTGAGATCTATCAATTGATCTTGTACTGTAGATAATTCAATTTTCTTTGCAAAACTTTGAATCTCAAACTTATGTCCCTCTTGTTATGGTGATAATTGTTTTCCTCTTACATTTAGAAAAGAAAATGCAAAAAACACATAATTCTACTTCAAAACATTTGGTGGCAAGGGGAAATATATTTTTATATTTTTGGAAGTTGATTCCATATTATCCTAGTTCCTTTCATATAAAAGGTGGGTGTGGGTTGGATTCTTAAGTAGGACAAGTGTACTGATCTATTATTTAAAAATTATAAATGTGGGTATTGGCCATCTCTTTTTGTGTTTATGGTGCTTCTAAACCCTGGTGTTTCCATGTTTCTCTACAAAGAAGAACATATGACCATGAAAAAAATAGTTTGATAGCTTGGGAAATTTGAACAAGTTGTATTGGTGTGTATCACTTGTTTGAAATTTGAATAAGCATTGTTATTATATATTTGTGATGCCTCAAAGAGATGGAGATTTATCTATGGTCATTCAATGACTCAACTTCAATCTTAGTAGGCTTTTATTATTATGCATATCAGGTATTTTTAGTGGACTTCTAATGCAGCCAACAACATACACTCAATAGAATTGTACCATTAATCATACGAGAGCCAAAGATTTGAAGCTGGAACACAAAAAAAACTTTTATTCATCCACTCTACTGCTACAATGAGAGAAAACTCTCTTATATCCAAGAAAACAAAAAATTACCTTTTTTGGCAGCTTTTGACAATTGTCAGATTTTGCCATTTTAGGTAATTTTACAATCATATCTTGAGAATCCAGTTTTTTCCCAAAAGCTTCCTGAAACTAAGGTAGGATGAAAAACCAACTGATTTATTCTAAATTCAAAACATGAGTTTTGAGTAACTACAAAAGCAACTTTTTAAAAATCTAGAAAAAACACTAAATTGCCATTTTGAGGGCCAAGATGAAAGTTTCAAGCCCCAAAAAAGTGCCAAGATGAGGTCCAACTAACTAGGGTGGGTTGGATACCGTTGGCTACCTCATAACGCATCCACCTATAAAATTTTGTAGAAAACCCACATCCAAGTCAAAAGTTATGACCTCCAGAAGTCCCTGCATCAACTTCAAATTCCATCAAACTGCTATTGAGGCTGGTGAATTGGTATGGAAGAAGGGTCTATTCTAAAATATTAGACTCTGTCGTGGCAGTAGTGGAAATACTTGCACATTTATTTCCCTTTACTGTATGACAGATAAACTATATCTCCAGTGAGCAAAAGCATTTGTTGTCCTACTATACATTAACAGGACGGGTCTCATTGCATTTGGTCAGATGCATGGTAGAGATCATGATGAGCACACGCTTATACATGGGGTTAATCTGTATAAGTCAATCTTTTACTTTTTTAAAAATTAATCAACGACAACAACAACAATAACAAGCATGCAAGATCTAACAATTAAGAACACAAGAACATAAGATTTATGTGGAAATCCTTTTGGGAGAAAACGATGGAAAAATATTGCTTATATAAAATTATCTTACAAACTTTGTAGGCGCCAACCCACTAGAGACACCAATCTCTATTAATCTTTGTTGAAACCAATCCACTGAAGACACCAATCCCTACAACTGAGCACCAAGCCATCAAGAGACACCAATCTCTTCTATATGAGGCACCAACCTTTAACTCAACAAAGTCATGTCTTCTTGAGAATAAATCTCCTTCAATAGCTACCTTGAATAATCTTCTAATATTTTTTTCTCCTCAAATATGCATGTGTTTATATGATATATCTTCTTACACACCACACAGTTCCCTCCTCTTCTTATTTGATCTTCACATATCTCACATCTTCATCCTTACATAGGACATATATTAGATTTTATTCTCCTTCATAGATCAGCTTGTATCATGTATTTCACACCCTCATTCTTCTTTGCAGATCTGCTTACAAATGATAATACATTATCCTTTTGTTAACATTCTTTATACTTTCCATAACTTTAATTGTTTCCTTCTTACTACTTCATAATCACTACCTTAAACCAAATATAACTGCCTTATGAAATGTAACATTGCCCATTCATAATCGTTGCCTATAAATTCTTAATGATCTCTGCTCCATTATAATTATTGCTCTTCATATTTAATAATTGTTGCCTCTACATCACTGCATTTAATTAATTCTCTTCATATTTAACAATTACTTCCCCTACATCACTGCATTTAATCTTTGCACTTAACATACTTTACATTGGGTGATTTATATGTATAAATATGTCTCTTTATCAAGAGGAGAGACTCCTTCAAATGGGAAAACTTGTCAAAAAGGAATTCGGCCACTTATTAATAACAAATCCACATTAAAATATAACAAATGTCTCTCTCGCATAGTTGGCCAGTATGTAAGTTTTATTGTCATTATGAATATGTTTTGGCTAGGCCAGCAAATAATACATTTATCTTTCATATTTTTCCATCTTAAACTTGTCTTGCATATATGTTGACAATCCTTATTAGCGATTTCTCAAGACATTGACATCAATGACAATTTATCCAATAATCTCATCCATATGCCTTAGACATCAATGACAATATTTCCAATAGATCATCCATATTCTTATTTTGAAGTCTTGGGGGGTACTACAAACTTCTACTTTCATATGGTGAAACCTGACAATGTAAGGTTCTTGGTTTTGAGCTGTAAAAACTAAGCTTCTATATTTGACAAATGAGTATATTGTCAATTGCATATATTACATTGTTATGTTTTGTTTGTATGTTTGTAGCCAAATATGTATTATTCACATGTTGGCTTGTGGGTAGTCATTAAGAGTTGGTTGTAAGTAGTTGTCGATGGTTGTGTTGTATTTGGCACCCATTGGGTACTTTAAAAATGCTTCTCATAGTCAAGGAAAGTAGTTTAATTGTATACACATTCCTCCGTAGTCTACATTTGGTTAGCATAAGAAACACCCTAATGTAAAGTATTTATTGGCTTCATCTACAATTATCTGTTATGTATTGTTATATTCCATTTATATTGCAACTGGTAGCGTTAGACATTTGGTGTCATTGCCTATAATGAAGTTAGGTTAGATTCATAAAGAACTAAGTGAACTGGTGAGTAACTATTGATAACTACACTAAAGAGTGATGAAATTAATGCCCTCAACCTTGAACAAAGGTGGGAGAAGATCATAGCATAGTTAGAAGGTAGATCATAAATTCAAACAATTCCTCCAATTGGTAGAACAACAAGAACGAAGGAGGAGACTTCAAGAAGCAACTGACTATAGAAATCCATTAGTCTAAAGTGAAAGTTGAAGCTGAAGTTGGAGTTGAAGCATAAGTTAGAGCTGCTATTGGGTGTGCAAACATCATAACATTCATCCATCTATGTACAACAATCTATAATGTATGGAGGAAGAGTGGATCAAAGATTTCTAGACATCTTCCCTTCCTAGAAGAAGTTTGTGTGTATCTTGTAGACCAAGTTCAGTCCAAGGAATCAATAGAGCCTTCTCTATGTGAGGAAAGTCTTTGTCTTCAGATAGAGTTCAAATACTTCTTCATAGACAGAGAGAGGGAAGCATATGAAAGTAATATTCAAGGCATCAAAGATTTGTTAATGAAAAAATGAACTGTGCCAAAAACACCATGGTGAAGGATTAGAGTGGAGAAAAGAGAAACTAAGGGCAATATGAGTGTGTGGAATGCTTGTTATCTATATACTTGGTATGCCTTAAAATTAAAATTTTAAAAAAATTGGTGCCCCCTTTAGTGCTTTGGCCTAGCCTAGCCCATTATTGATTACTAATTTTAGAAGAATGAATAGGCTCCCTTGATCACAAGTGTGCTTCGTGTCATGCTTTGCCTCCCCTTATACTTCAATCATGTGCCCAAGTTGCAAAAATCCAAGAATTTATAAGTATTCAGCTATTTCTGTTTGTGCTTGTTGTAGAGAATAAAGACAAATATGTTGGAAAATTTAAATCTTTAATCCAATGGTTTAACATCAAAGCTTTATTATCAAACCATGATACCAATTGGTGAGATCCAAGGCTTAGACTACTACAATATGGAAATCTAGATATTGTATGCAAATATGAAATTAGGTGTTCTTAATCTTGGAATTACCATGAAGAGATTTAATGGACTCAAATCAAAAAATAGAAAAATCAAAAAATACCATTATTGCATCACATAACACAGGATTTATGCAGAGAAACCCTTACGGAAAAAAACTCCACCAAGAAGAGAGGCCAAGCATGTATTAACTTTGAAATCAAAATTACAATACAATCATACATCCATTCTCCTCTTTGCCTTCAATCCGAAAGCACTTGTGTACTTGTGAACAATGTCAACACATCTAACTCTCTATCCCATTCTTGCAACCTCTCCAACCTATTTATTCCATTCCTCTCTCTTCCTCACCTTTTACCACTATCCAAGGCACCAATTTATAGAGTTATTGAAACACAAAAGAAGCCAAAATGCTTATTCCCATTTCCAACACCCCTAACCTTTGGATTGCCTCCCTGAATGTTAAAGGTCAATACAAATGCATCCCAAAAGTCTTTGTCCTCACTCTTCCAAGTGCCCAACTTGGGGAATGCCAAAAGACACATCATAGGACGTCCAAAAGTCTTTTTCCTCTCTCCCAAGCACCCAACTTGGGGAATTCCAAAAGACACAAATTTGGACTCAAGAGTCATCCACTCTTTCCCAAGTGCTCCACTTGTAGGTGGAACTTTAATTAATTAATTTTATCACCACAATTCATATTTACCACTGTCGATGGACCCCTGCTTCCTTATGAATGTATTACAAACACTAGGCAAGATTAAATATTACAACTTAATTTGCAATAACACCCTAAGTGCCTAGAGACACTTTCCAAGGATGTAGGAACCATGTAAAATGAGATAAGATTTACAAGGTAGATGAAACCTAAATCCCAATAGGATATGGACATTTCAAACATCTTAAATGAAACCCTAGATGCCCCAAGTGGCCTAGCACTAGAAGGATAATTTCACTGTAGGGGATGTACAAGTGCATTAAATGCCTTGACTGGTAGAAGAATCTTGTGAACCCCAATTGGACAAGAAAAGTGCATTGTAACATGAAGCTATATACACATGAATGAAAGACATTGTAATGGTTGGTCATTGAGCCAATTTGCTGACTGCAAGTGTCTCAAGCTAATTCTAGGGCATCAAGTGATGCAAGTATGATTTGTAGGAGAATGCAATGTATTTGTATATCATAGGAAGAGTATTCAAGAAACACTATTCATGTTAGTGAATGTCTCCATGGCATCTTGTAATGATTCAAGAGGATGCTTGAACCTAGTTGTGGATCCTCTCTTGCCACATCCGCTAGTATGAATGTAACAAGGGTTTGATCTAAATATGTCACAAGTTCTAATGCATTGTAAAGCCATTGAAATGGTCTCTCCTTTATTTCATGTGGTTCTTTGCAATACTAAGATGGATTATTATCTCTGATTTATATGCATGTACACATCTAGTTCCATTCATGTTTTGTAGGCATATCCTCTCTTTCTTATAGGTAATGACTTTGTTGCTCAATGGATTAAGTTTCAATCTGATTGGTGATAAGCCAAACATCGTTTATTTAATCACCTCTTTGTTCTCTATAGATTAGGAGTAGATTAGGTTTCTACATGCTCTCATGATTCAGTGATACAACTTGGAGATTATCCTAGGCAACCTCAAACAATTAAGATTGTTCGAGCATCATGTCATCTATGCTTACACCTTGTATTTGTGTCTGAAATGTTAAATGGAATGACTTGTTGTACTGTTGTCATCTTTAGGTGCATATGCAAGGATGTAGTTATTAACTTAAGAAGAGGTTTTATGCATAACTAGTTAGTCTTTGGCCTAGTGACAAATCTTGGGGTCAAGCATACATTAGGTATGACTATAGTTGGTTAGTTTTTCTTATCATACTCTATTAGACGTGTTGTTGAGGATACCTCTAGTAACACCCTCCTTGGTCTAGATAAATTCAAAGCTAAAGGTGAGCATACCCACTCACAAGAAATGACTCGTTCATGCCATTATCTAATCATGAGTCTTGCCCATCACCTACATTGATGTAACCAAGCCTTAGGTTTTGATGAAAGTGTTTAGGATTTGTGTGGATACATGTTGGATAGCTAACAATGCTAAAGTCTTCGAAAGATTTGAGGATTCTCACACATCCAAGAGTGCTAGTATAGCATTAGAAGATTCAAATTAGATCTTTTTTAAGGAGTAGGTTCTAGTCACTAATTTTACATTAGCCCAAGTGTAGAGGCAAAAGCTACCTATGTTTACCAAAGATGGATTTGAAAATCCAATAAGGTACTGTAAGACTTGTGAAACCATTTGGGTAGGAAATGGACAATATGATAAAAATGATTGGCTATAGTCATTCCCAACCAGCCTCAAAATGTGGCAATTGATTGGTACACAAAGATTGAGCCAGCCAGTTGAACTACATGGTAGAAATTATAGAAGGCTTTTGAAGAAGAATTCAAATTATTTGAGACAATGCTCAAAAAGGAAAACATGAGAATGTGTGGGCTTAGCTCAAGGAATTGTTAGTAAAATTACAAAATGAACTAGTCAACTAGTTAAAGAAAAGATGGTTCATGGAAGGTCGCATTCCTTTATTGAGAAAGAAAATGAAAGTAGTACCACATTAGTATGCAAAAGCATACAATAGAGAAATGGACACAGAAAGTGATGACAAGGTTTCTTCAGGATCCAAATGAAAAACTAACAAAGATGGTGTTTGCAAGCAGTGATAGTAGATTCAAGATAGTAAAGCATTGCAAAGAGACATGCTTTGTATGATGAAGGAATTAAAGGCAAAAAGGAATCCAATAAACTGCCTAAAGATTTTTGGTGTACAAATTGTAGAGTGTTTACTCTTATATCCGATAAAACTGATACTTGAATTAATGATAGAAATAGTAATGCATACCAAATAGAGGAGTAAAAGTATATCTTTATTTACACATGACATTATTATAGAAGTAGACCAAAGAGATGGTCAGCAAAGGATAGACTATTTTCCTTGAAGATACAAGTTCTATTTAAAGAACCTGACAATTGCCAAGAAGTTCACACAATTGTCTATTGACTGAATCTTATAACTACTCGAAATCTGACAACAGTTAATACATAGTTGGATAACCATATTATCAAAACATAATAATAGGTATTAGACTACACTGACTACATAGAGTAGAGGGCCACACCAAAACAAACTACACCATGAAGATGTTTAGTGATATGTTCCAAATAATGGTCCATTCAATCAAAGCGTGCTTGTATAATTTTAAAATTATGAGTACACAGGTACTCTTTACCCAAGAAGGGCAATCTACTCCACAAAGCACACCACCCAAAGCTGCAAAAAAATAAGAATGCATCTCCTAGTGGCTATTAGATTCTTGAAGAGGTAATAATAATAGATTCAATAATAGTAGTGGGTGATGTAGGAGTTGAATCCAATATGACTTCAATGTTTGGCCTATAATATAATGTCAAGCACAACAAATAAGGCCACTTTGCAAGTGACTACCCAAGAAGTCAGCGAAAAAAAACTACTTTGTAAATGGTTTGGACCCAAAGATCATGATGATGCTAGATGTCTAAAATAGAAGGCAAGAATCAAGTGATTGTAGAGAGAAATAATGAAGTATTGGTCATTACTTAAGACCAAACCAAGAAGGCCATGTACCCAAACCCATGTATCAACAAAAAGACTATGAAAAGCAAGAGACGAGGTGGAGCATGCTATGGATAAAAAATGTTGCTACTCAAATGTAAATGCAATTATGGTAACAAATAATTTAAAATCAAATAAAATTATTGCAAGGTAATTACTTCAAACCACCGTACCGATTTAACTAGTGGCCTTATTACAAAATATTCCCAAACTTATACCTAAAAGGAATGAGATGGTGCATGCTACCACCCATTTAAAATCTAGAAATAATGAAGACTCAATAATGTTATGAGATTAGCTAATTGATCCCATGTTCCTTATGATGAATTTGGCAAGTAAATCGATAGTGATACATATGGAGATTCTTAAGAAGAACTTGAGAAATATGATTACTAATAGTGAGTCTGGCATGAATGTACTTCTAGAAGATACTTGGCAAAGTCTAGTACACCAACTATTGGCCACCAATTCTCAAGTTGGTAGGAGTATATCAACAAGTAAAATAAGTGATTGGATTCTGCATGGGGTAGAAGGTCATTATTAAGCATTCCTACTTAACTTCATTGTCATCTCATTACACAAAGGCATATGATACATTGTTGGGTCATGGTTGGTTGGTAGTAGCCAAAGATGACCACAATTGGGAAAATAACATAATCTCCATTAAAAGAAAATGTTGTAAATATGTAATTGATTTAAAGAATCAAACAATGAATGAGAAAGCAACTGCCTCAAATTCATTAGATTCCAACTCCAAAGAAGAATGGACAAAGAAAAATGATCAGGGTCCCATGGAGTTGAACATTGAAGGAAACTTGGAATTACAATAATGTCTGGAAGATGAAACAAGTTCTCTCAGTGATTTGTTCCATTGGAAAATAGAGGACTATGAAGTATTTCCATTGAACTACAATTTTATTGAATCCATGGAAATTAAAGAAGATGAACAAGGACTACAAGATGACAAGAGGCAATTAAAGAAACCATTTAAAGTTGAGGAAATCTAGAAGAATGATTCTGAAAAGTTGAAGAGTTCATGTATGTGGGATAATGTACACAGTTCAATTCTCAAAGGCTGGAAGCTATCAATTATGCATGCTTGATAGAATTGTTTGAAATAATGGGTAAATTTATGAACAAAAGTGTTAAAAGTTATTAAAAATTTTTATCTTGAGCCAATTGCTACATGTTGTGCTAATGGATGTTAAAAGAGAGCTCCTACTCATATTGTGTAAATGAACAAATATGACAAATTGATAAAGTTAAAAATAGTAATAGAAGGGAAATTAATAAAGTTTCAAAAATAAACACAAGACAAAATAATGAAGTTGGAATACAAAATACAATATGGGCACTACATTAGAAAAATGAAAGGAAATAATATAAGGAAAAGCACTTGGCAATGGGTAGAAAAGAAGGAAATTGAAAACAAGTCCACCATATGATTGTTTTTCCATTTATTGAAAACAAGTCCACCGTATGATCATTTTTTTCCACTTATCAAAAACAAGTCCACTATAAGTTTATTTTGTCTACTTATTGGAAACCAGTCCACTATAAGGTTATTTTTTTCACTTATTGGAAACAAGTCCACTATAAGGTTATTTTTTTCACATATTGAAAACAAGTCCACCGTACAACCATCCATAAATATTTGTTCCACTAGACAATCACAAAATAATTTTGGTCACTCCAAGTCTACAATACAACCTAGTTTCAACATGCTTCTTCTATTGTATGTCCTGTTGTAGATGGTGAGGACATTAACAAAAAGTTTGATTAAGAGTCATTGGCCACTTGCTTGTATGGTCCTCTGATGTAGTTCATTTAGTTTTATTTCCTTTGATAAGCACAAGCTCCATATGGTGCACATTATTCTAGATACAAGGCTGATCAATGTGTACTTCATAAGTTTTATTTTTACTTCCAACTGAAGCATACTTTGCTAATTTCAAGCTACTTGAGCTGGAAGCTCAACATTCCAAGGATCTCCACGAGTTCTTAGTGGTGGAGTGTTCAATTTTTTATTAGGCTATCCTAGCTAAACAAGGGAAAGATCAATTTGAAGGCCTTTCTTCCACTACAATGGCACCAAGAATTTGGAAATTTTTCCCTATTATTATATTCTTTTTGTTTTCTTCTTTTCGGATTGGAATCCAACATTTCTTTTTAGGGGGGATGATGTAGAAAGTATATATTAAATTTTATGTTTTATTAGTATGTTTGTATCTAACTATGTATTATTTACTTCTTGTCTTGTGGGTAGTCATTAGGAGTTGGTTGTAGGTGGTTGTCAATGGCAATGTGCTATTTGGCAACCTTCAATCACTTTAAATATGCTTCTCATAGTCAGGGAAGGCAATTTGAATGTAAACATGATCCTCGTTAGTCCACATTTAGATTGTACAAGCACTACCATGAAATAAAGTATTCACTAGTTTCATCTACAATTATTTGGCATCTATTGTTATATTCCATTTACATTGCAATTGGTAATGTTGGACATTTGGGAGTAAACATATATTGCATAAGTTACACAGTATTGTATATTTAGGTGGCCATGCTTCAATTACCCACACTTACTTTTCTTCTTAGCAACCCTTTTTTGAGTGCATTTAGATTTGTTTGAGTTTCTATTCATTGATTTCCCATACTGAAAATATTTTGTCTTGTTAGTAGATTCTTGGAATGGGGTTTCCTTTCATCCTTATTTTTAAAAATGCAACTTTCTTGAAGATTTGAGAATTACAATAGAATATCAATTATAGCTTTGCGTGAGTCAAATTTATAGTGTAATTTCCCAAGTATTGATTTTTTTTATTAATCATAAAGGTGGGTTTTTGAAAGGGCCCAAACCCTTATCTACAAATAAGGATATAACAAAGAAGCCCAACAAAGCAACAAAGAGCAGTAACAAGAAACAAACAACATGGAGGAGCTAAAAGCATTAGACCCAGGGTTCACAACTGAAGGACCAAAGAAGACCAATCGAATCAAGGCAATTTGAAATCAAAATGCTTCAAGGAGCACTAAACCTTATCCATGGAGCAAAAGTCCTTTTGTGTTGTTTTTCCTTTTTTAAGTGCTTCTCTTGATTCTAAAGGATCAGAGGGGCCACAAGAACCCAACAACATTTCCCCCTTTTCTTTAAAAATGTTGGGCGATCTTTGCAGCTCCTTTGTGGGGTCAAAGACACAAGTATGTTGAGTTTCACCCAAACACCACCTTTCCTTAAATTCCACCCCCCTACAACCCTTCTTCAATGCCACTTCTAGAAGGGCCTTGCAAGAATCATTAATTTCACTCGACAATGGGTTTTCCTCCACATTGAAATTCTCCACAAGCCTCTATAGAGGTTGAGAAGGAAGAGCTTGTTCCTTTTTCTTCCAAAAAGGTTGCTTTTCTTGTTGCACGGGCTCTCTAACACTGCATGACCAGCTTTGGGACAGCAATGACAAACAACCATGAAATTCTCAAAGACTAACCATTGCACCCACTTACCCTATTTCAAGGATAAGGTAATTGAAGAAAGGAGCACTTTCCCGACCTCTGCATAGGCACACAATCTTGCAAACAACACTCATTTCCTAGATTTGGTGACCACATCCACTGAAATAAGCTGACCAAAGTATTGATTTTATTTGCCTACCTTTTACAATGCAATTTCGCAAGTATTAATTTCATTTGCCTACCTTTTCAAACTGTAAAGAACATGGAATAAGTGAAATCATAACTATATTATTGCACCTTCTTTTATTTGAAAGATTATTCTCAACATCTGTTCTTATAAAATCTTTTGCCTTATACATTTCTCTACTGTGTAGGAGACCATATAATCACTACTTTGGTGGAGATATAAACATGCAGCATAGCTCAAAAGATAACATTGATCAATGGATTATGTTCAGGAGGGTAAAACTTGTCTTGGTTTTATTCTTTGTACATTTATGTATCAGAGAGTATGTTGTAGAGTTCCAAGCTTGTTCAGATTGATCCTTCCCATTCATCCCAATATCCTTGTCCTGCGGTTCAAAACATATAAGATAAATCTCCAAATGAATCTAATTTTTTCTTCCAAAAAATTATTTGATCATTGCTTGTTGAAGTGATCAAACCTCAATAGCATAGTGGAAATCTGTCATAGAAGGAAACTATTCTAATGAAATCTCAAGACTCCACGGAGTAATTGATATTCAATTTTGACTGAAATTGCTTTTTCCAGCTTTCAATGTAGTTACAAAATAAATCCAGTACAAGGACATTCTACAAACATAAATGCTTGTGGAGAGTTTTATCCTCGGTCCTAACCACCCCTTCTGTCTCTCCTGCATTAGATGCATCTCTCAATGGTAAGGACTTTACTGAATCAATGGTCCACATTCATCAACCTGCCCTTTGGTTTGCTAGATATCCAACTCCAGCCTCCTTTTCTTGCTTTCTTAATTATTCTCTATTAAGTAATCTCCTTGTCACACATTTTGATGATGTGATTTTAGGATTATCATTTTCTACTGAGGAGTGACATCCACAGGTGGCAGAGTTCTGCATGTTAACTCATCAACTAAAGGTTGGTGATGCAGCCTCCTTACAATCATCCATCCCCCCCATTTCATAGCATGGTTACCACAGTTGCTTGTTTTTCTTATTGTTACTGTTGCTTGTTAAGCAACAATACATTTGTTTCTGTTTTGGCCTGCAACTTATTTGTAATAGTTTATAATTTATCCAATGCCTACAAAGAATATCAGAACTGGGTGGCATCATGTTCTTCTTAGAGAAATGCTCTGTATGAATGAAAAGAGAGAGCATTGTCGCACAAAAAGCAGAAGGGTATTCACCTTTGACAGTGTGATGCACGGAACAAGCATTTTAGGTGGCCCCTTTCTTGGCTTATTCCATTAGCCTTTATTTCTCATAAGAACAATGCCTTCTAACTAACTGTTTTTCTCCTATTGGAGAATTCTGGTTGAAATTTTCCTTAGTACAATCCATCTTTAATGGCTTCTTTTTACATGAGTGTTTAAATATTTAGCATCAAGTTCTCTATTGAGTAATTATTTGTAGTAGTAGTACAAACTTCAAGTGAATGATATGTGTTTCACAGATGCACATATTCTTCAGTTGAGACTGTATGTCAAGCTTTTTTTGGTCTTGTTTATGAAGCTCAATGTCATAATTCATAGTGTTGCATGCTGAGCTTTGATATTTGTTAAATGCTACTTATGAGCTTCTGGTCTAGTTGAAGAGTTCTCTGTTTCGTTCTGATAGAACGAATTTTTTGTTGGCGAGCTTCTGCTTCTAGAAATACTATTCACTGTCTTCATTTACATAAGTTTCTCTGCTATAAGTTTTCACCCACATATAATGTTCTCTGTTCTTGTATGTTTCTTATGCTAGATATAATGGTATTTATGTGTTAGTAGCAATTTACCCTATTTCCACCGCCACATTTCTCTCTACAATCATCATAACTGGTTTCAAAAACAGCAGCTATAAAAGCCACAGGTCTTGTAGTTAAAAGAAATTTTTCTTCTTACTGCCCTCCAAGAGTTCAAAGTCTTGTATGGTATCTTTTTTCTCGGCACTTCTGCAATGTAAATACTTGCATATGTGCTTCCAAAAAAAAATAAGTTTGGTGTCTAAATTTAAAAACTTCCTTTGGGGCCCAAAGGTTGTATATAATATCTAAGCCAATATCAGAACATGAAATCCAGTGCAAAAAAATATTTGCAATTGAATATGTAGTTGTTATTGATCAGATCTAGAGTGCATGGAAATATAGAACAGACAATAGAGCAGGACTTTGACTAGCATCGTATTTGACAAATCATTACACATTAAGAAAACCAAACAATGCAGTATACGGGCAGGGACCCCAGGTGCTTTGCAGCCCTTGTTAACATAAAGAAAACTTCCAACAGCATCAACATCATGTCTTCACAAAATTATGCCTCTTTATCTTTGAGTAATTCATATCACCCATCCACGCTAGACATTGGATGTTAAGGAAGCAAAACCCTATTATTAGGAAAAGAAGATGGAGAAAACTTTGTCTAATTTTTATGTAAGTAATGTTTGTGGAATGCATCAAATTATAGGTGATGCTTGTACTCTGAGGTCACTTATCTTATACTACATCCTTGCTCAAACTATGAAATGTGCTCACAACCTAACTTGAATCTACTTAACTTGCTACTTCATTTAGAAAACCTTTGAGCAAGTATAGTTCTCACTTAAAAAGGTCAAAAAGAAATATGTATATTAACAGTTCCCGCATGACCTAGAAATTGATTGCATGTGGATTGGTTTAAGTCTTTTAGGCAATAAACCACCACCACATTTTGAACTTGCCTCTAAATTACAGTAATGAAATGTGAAAGCCGTTAAGTTTTATGTATCTGAAAATCAGTAATCCCCACTAATCTCTGTACTTCGTATTTTTAATAAATAATGGCAAACGAGATGGCCTCTTCAAAGCCTAAGATGAAAGGAATTACAGTAGCAAGGCGTTAAAGAACTTCGAAAAAATAAATATTGATTGACAGGCAAAAATCCAGTCAAATTCCAGGGTTAACTCTCCCTGAATTTTAGACGCTTAAATATTTTCGTTCCTTAATTGCGGCATTCCCTGTTAAATATTAGGATAAAAAATAGCAAAATTAACTCCGAACCATTTCCTGTGATCCCCACACACACAAGCAACATTTCACGAATGAATTTCCTCTCTACATTCCAAAACAAGAAAAGTATATTCAAATTTAATATATTCAACAAATTTCATACAGAAAAGTATATTCAACAAGAATAGCCAAAAAAAAAAAAAAAACAGAGAAGAGTTGAACAGACCTCCTTTCTACGAGACAAATTGTGGGCTTTCCTGTGATGAGCGCTATGTCTATATTCAACAAAATGGACAGCTCTCTCGCCTTCTTTAGAATAATGGATGATGTGAGGAGGTCTTAAAGAAGGCCAAAGAGCTGTCCATTTTGTTGAATGAGCGCTATGTCGAGATTCAACAACATCATCCATTCCTCTGCTTTTATTCAACAAGAATAAAAGCAAAAAAAAAATTTGAACAGATCTCCTTTCTACGAGACAGATTGTGAGGGAGAACATGATGAGCGCTATGTCGACATTGCACAAAATTGACAGCTCTCTCGCCTTCTTTTATAGCCCATGTATTTTTAAGACCTCCTCACATTATCCAACATGCGACTGCTATAATGACAAGGGCATTAATTCCTTTGCTCTATTTTAGTGAACTCCTCCACTTCTGACATCTTGTTCTGAAAATCCTCTGAAGACGCCCCCATTTTTTGGTCCGGTGCAACATGCAATTGTCTGTGTTCCAATGCAACAAAATCCTATAGGTCCCGTTAAGCTATTGTTAGACATCATCATCATCAGTTCAACAGTGAAAGGAAACGTTAATTTTTGTCAGGACAAATAGTTACTACTTATAGTTGTTTAAATGAATGAAAGATTTTAACAAGTGCCACTTAGTGGCTAGTACCTGTCCTTCATTTTTGTTTTTGTATGTATTTGTTAAGATTTTGATATATGAATGTATTGGAAGAGGCAATATAATGAGTATAGTTTATAAACATAAAGTAATCATTTTTATTAAAACATAATGGTGCAAAATGTCTTGTCAAAGTATGATCCTTTTTTCCGCGAGAGCCGGTTCGGAAGGTAACTCTAGCTAAAACGAATGCTCCAACTTTAATCAAAATTTCATTTGGTTTGAAGAGCTCTAAAACTGCTGCGAGAGTTCGTCGATGATCTCATTGCTTACAAGAAGAAAACGATGGGAGGAGGAGAAGTGAAAGATCTACTTTCGTGTTTCATGGAGGAGGAAAGACGATGACAAGGATGAAGAGAGAGTCGCCTTAAAAGTTCAGAGCATTTAATGTCAGATCGAGAGCATGTTTGGGGAAGAAGATGGCGTACGCTTGCTCTAGCATTCGGAGAGGTCTGCAGGAGGAGAAATAAAATTCACGGTATGATATGGAAAAACCATAAAAATTAAATTTCTAGATGTTGTAACTTGCTCTTGCATTTGGGGAGCTCTATAGGAGGAGAAATCAAGATTTCAGAATTACTAGGATCGTTCTTCACTAGAAAGGCCATGCTCAATCCCTGTACAAATGGAATGATCCTAGTAAACCACACTAAAACCACCCTCTCCAAGTTTTTTGTTTTTTTAGCTACTATGAACCAAAAACGTTGCATCAATTCAAAAAAAAAAAAAGAGTATGTGGAGTAGATACATTAGTTAAGGCAGCAAACAACCTTTGTTAGCGGACTTAAATTTAGCAACTTGCACAACAGTTGCTGTGTTGGAGCGCAGAGGCACATTGAACTAGTTTTTCACCTCCTGGGGCAAAAATGAGAACGTAGGGTTGACAAGAGAGTTAAGCAGGCACGCACTTCCTTCTCTCAACAACAATCCATATCCATCTGTTCGCTTGTTTGTCAAAACCTCCTGCACTGTAAGCCCTTTTTCGAATGTTGTCAAGAAAGAAGAACCACTTCCAAACAAGTTTGATATGGAGCTGAAAATGGATAATATATCTGGAAACGAAGTCAGATGCGACCCCCAAAAGTTGCAATTGCATGTACCAGAGCTCGGAAGGCCTGGGATAGAGGTGATGAGTGGAAGGCTTGGAACCGATGGAGGAGAACCCATCAGTATAAATGGTACCCCTGGATTAGATGGGGTAGATGGACTCATACCCACTACTGGTGTCGGTGGAGTGGATGGACTCGTACCCACTATTGGTGTTGGCGGAGATGATGACAACGGGACAGGCGGCATGCCATCTGATGGCACACTCGGAGATGATGAAGATGAAGAGGGCTAGGTAGAGCGCGGCCATATGATGGTACAGATGGAGCGGTGGGAGAGGAGGAGCTTCTTGTGGAGGGCGACGGAGGTGCAATCAAAGCGGGGGCTTCCTAGTAAACTGCACCGAAACCACCCTCTCCATGCTTTTTGTTGTCATGAAAATTTTATGTGGCTTCCTCCAATGCTTCTAATATGAATATTAAATGTTTCCCCTATATGAGTAACTCAGATTCAGGAGAAAATTGATCCCTCTCTATAGCATATGTAACATCCCTTCTTATATTACCAAAAGAAACTCAAGAATTTACAAGAGAGTAAATGAACATGGTAAACATGAGTGAGAATTTTTTTATATATAAATCATTTGGATAAACATTACAAATAAAATACAACTTTCTATATAATTTCAACCATGAAAATCATAACATAATCAAAGATAGAATCATAGTGAAATCCTTTCACTTTCCATTTACAATACATAAACTGCACTTGGCATAAAGAATAGTTTTACCAACTGTCATAAGTAGTAACACGGAATTACATTGCATCTAGAATATTGATATATATCTTCATAAGTCTTAGCGCATCATCTTCTTGGGAGGGAGAGCATCGTCTGAGTGCTTTACCTCAAACCATAGACTGGGGGTCCCCCACACACCTTCCACTAGTACAGAAAGAGAAATATATTACTAAAATACCTATTGGAAAGAGACACTGCTTCGCATGACAAGTGTTTTCATTGATGGCAACTAAGACTATTCCACTCATCCGCATGACATAATTTGTCCATACTGGAAGTTAGAATTAGAATTTATCTAAGTCTGGGTAGTCAAAAATAGAGCATGTGACAGGGTCCAGTATCTTGGTCCAAATCTCTCCGGTGGTAGATCAGAGTATGTTATGGATCTTAAGGAGTAATAAGGATAGTTAAGGCAATCTAAATCCAAAATTTTAACCTCCAGTGATGAAGAATTCAAAAGTTATTTGTATCTGAGTATGAGGTTATAGTTTGATAGTGCAAACAGTGAAGAACAGGTGGACCTGGCAATTGATCTTGATTCTGGATAAATGGAAGTTGTTAGTTGGATGACTTGCGATGATCAGTGATAGTGGCCAACATGATTAATGACTTGTGAATGCAAGTTTTGGTCCGTGTTACAAGTTATGCATGGATTTAACCAATAGAGCAAAGTCTTCAACAAAGTTTTAAGTGTCCTTGAAGCTGACTGAAAAGTGATTGAATATCATGATGCGGATATATGTAGCCAATGGATTTAAGTGATTTTAGGGTGTGTGTGTTACGACCATGGAATAAGTGTGAAAAGGGCAGAGATCTAAGGTTCAGATGTTAGCAGAACAGTAAACAGGGTAGAGTGAAGATGAAGTGTATCAAGTCAGTATTTTGTGCTTAACTGGAACTGAATCTTTACATTGGTAGATGCTAATTCTCAATTCAACCTCATTGTAATCTTCTTTTAGTAGGCAGTGAACCTTCTTTTGAGCAGTGAGCTCTGGGCAGTGAGCTCAAATGCATGTGCATTCCCAATTGTAATACTTGTTAAGGGAAAATTGGAGTAAACATGAATAATCAAGATATCAATATCAATAATTTATCCAAAACTCAATGAAAAGAGAAATAATCAAGATCAAACAAATAAAGATGAAAAACCTTTGCAAACCTCAATACTTCATAGCTTCCATTGGTTGCCTATCTCAATCGATCTTGTGTATGAATATGGCCCTCAGAGAGTGCACTTCCTTGCTATTCCAAGATTGTCAATGGAGAATGGTCATGATAGTGCTTTCTAATGAAGATGAGCTTCACAACAATGGTATTGATATGGTAATAAGTTGATCGCAAGAAAAAGGAATCACATGGGTACCAAAGGCGCGTTGTAATTCCTGTAGAGTAACAATATTGAAAGCTTAGATGAATTAAATGGAAGAACAGGGTTCAATTTATAGACTCATGAGAGAGAAGATCAACGGTATAGAAAAAATGAGAAGATCAACAATATAGAACGGTTGAGGAAAGTGCGCGAATAAGAAGAAGACATGTGTCTTCCTATATTTTGCATGAGAGGAATTAATAAAATAGAAGAATGAGTTAACTAAAAAGATTAATCAATTTAAAGAATAGATTAATCAGTTAAGAGAATAGAACTAGAGAATAGAAATTATATGAGGATGAGAAGATATTTTAGCTCATTTAAATATTTAGAATATTCAATTGCATGTGCACAAGGATTGAATTATATTTAGAGATAACTCAGTTTAGAAGAAATAGACAACTTAAATAAATATTTGACTTATTTAAATTTGGAGAGGATATTATTGGAAGAAACAATTAAATAATTGGTATTATGTAAATTAGAATGAATTTGGAAGAACTAATTAACTAATTGGTATTATTTAATTTGTTGGAGGATTTGGAGAATTTAATTAAATAAATGATTTTATTTAATTGTTGGAAGAATGCGAATCAAATAAATAAATTTGTTTGTTTATTATTGATAGAGGAATTAGACTTAAATAAATATTAAGAATATTTATTTGGACAGAGTCATGTTATTTTTAGGCGTATACATTTTGCCCCTTTATAATGCAATGTGTTTTAGCATATTGTTTCAAAGAATAAAATTTCTGATAATGATACATGCCCCAGTTTGCCCCTAGTATAGGTTTAACGATGATAGGATGCCCCCTCAGGAGATTGAACAGGAAGAAGGCAAAATGACGTGAGACGGACAATCTCACAATGAAGAAGGAGAAAAATAAGGTAGAATGAAGAAAAATAGGATGTGTTTATGAGAAATGGGAAGAAATGGATGTGAGAAGTAGTCATAGTCATCACACAGCCAGTTTAGGGCTTGCATGCTATATATAGGAGCTGGGTCCACAAGACAAGTGATTTGAACACTTGGCTTTAGTTGGTTTGTCCTTGAGAGCTTAGGATAGCACAAAGCATAGAGCAGTTAGCACTAGGATGGATATTCCATGAGAGGAGCATCACTTTGAGCAAGTTTGTCGATTCGATCGGCCAGCTAAGGCAAGACTGCCGGTATTTATCTCAAAAATCTTTAGCTAGGGTCAATTATGGGCACAATAAATGCTAGGCAAAAATAGGTTAAACAAAAGTGCAGGATCGCAGTTCAGTGTATCTGACATGCAGAACTACACATCCATCTTTCTAGGCGCATATAGGATATAAAACTGCACATACACTAGTGTTGCACACGCATGTTATAGGTTGGCACATGCATTAGTAAAGTGCACATTTGACATGAGAATCAACGAATGCAATTTGGCTGCGCATATACAGTATGAATCGACACATATGATATGGTTTAGTACATTTAAGAAATGCCACTACGCATTTACCAGAAGTGGCACATTTGTTGAGAAATGGTGCATTTACTTTCTGTTTTGGCTCATATGATATAGATAGTCAGTTTACTTAGTGGAATTGACTCAATTGGCATCTGGCTCGATGCGTCAATCGATAAGCTATCTCTGAGATTGCAGGAATCTAGTCAAGAGATGTAGTGTGCTATTTTGATCAATTTGATATGCTAAGTTAGTTGATATGATTCTATAGAAATGTTGAGCATGATACTTACAGCTTTAGGTTGATGCCTTGCCTTGCGTGTTTGCAGGAGGATATTCGAGACACATTGATGTCAAGGGAGCAGTTTCCCTTGCCGATGTTGCAACGCCATATGCTTACAGAGATAGATCGAGAGGCACTCGACACGATGGGCCTTGATTACATTTGCTTCATGCCCGAGGTCCATGCAAAACTCAGTTTACTGACTGCCGCAGTGGAGATATTTCATAGTGAGGATGGGACGTTTCACTTCCTAACTGGTGAGATGACTGTGGCTCTTGAGGACATCTACAAGATACTACACTTACCAATATAGAGAAAACTGGTGGAGTATGATCCACAATGAGATGCAGCACTCACAGAGTACAGATGGGTGTTTGATGACCTTGAGCTAGACTGTCAGGTTATCTATTGGCAGGATATACATGATTACTATGATTACTTCCTTGGGATAGTTGCAAGATTTATCAAAGGCATTGTATGCCCTGATAGGAGATCGCACGGGTTCTTGATTGGATGGGGATGGATTATGGAGAGGATGATCATAGAGGGCACCCGCTATGCATGGGGTGTCTATGTATTGGCACACCTATACCACGATATGCATCAGGTGGTATACCATAGGGGTGCCAGTCTATCGGTATGTGTTTCACTGTTGCAGTTTTGGCTATGGGAGCACATCGCCATTACGTGGCTGATATGTGTGTTTTCTAGACAGAAGGGCAAGCCCTATAGCTATGGATACGTAGGAGTGATTTCCCAACATAAGGTGGGAAAGCTAGAGTACTTGAGGCATGCTTTGGATGGGGTAGATGTAGTTACCTGGTGCCCCTACTTGGAGTGTGAGCATTGGGGTGACGAGGAAGATGAGCTACCATATTGCTTTCAGACTTAGTGGCTCATAGGCAAGACCCAATTTATTTTGGAGAGACGGATTGTTAGCAGGGTTCGGAGGTAGTTTTGGAGGAGACAGGGCATGCCACAGGGGCAAACACTATTTGCACAAACACATGTAGAGAGGTTTAGATGGTACCTAATTGCGTCCTATGAGGAGGCTCTGGCAAAGTTTTGGTAGCCGCCCTATGTTGCTTGGCCCATGAGGAGAGAGGTAGCAGATGCGGGGATGACTCCAGATTACGAGGAGTGGTTCGCTACTCACCCTTTTTTTGAGGTACTCAGGGCCCAGAGAGTTGGTTCCTTGCATAGACGAGGAGGATACAGATGATGAGGGTAGGGCTAGCAGCAGGAGGAGGAGGAGGAGGAGGAGAGGAGGATGGGGAGATGGTGGAGATGGAGGACGAGGAGGACAAGGAGATAGAGGAGATGGGGGAGATGGAGGAGATGGAGGAGGAGGAGGAGGAGGAGGACTAAGATAGAGGAGGAGATCTAGGGAGGGATTTCTCACCCTCAGTAGGTAGTGCAACCGCAGGTTGCACATCAGGTTTAGATGCCACCACCAAGCAGGTGACCCAGCAGTAGGTGGTTTAGCCACAGGTTGCATAGTAGGCTCAGATGCCGCCACCACAGCAGGTGGCGCAGTAGTAGGCACAAGGATAGGGACAGGGTCCTCAGGATTTGGTGTAGCCAAATGCTCAGGAGCGGGCTATCGCCATGTTGAGGGGATAGGTTAGACAACTGAGGGCATAGCTCAAGTTGGATGAGGCTCAGAGAGAGATAGACATAGATCATGTGTTAGAGATTTTGAGAGAGCGAGACGCAGCTTTGGCGAGGGTGCAAGCCATCAGAGTAGAGAGAGATGCAGTAGTGGCAGCCCATGGGATAGATGGTACTAGCAGTATTCTAGTTGGACAGGTGTAGCAGGCATAGACACAACTTGTGCAGGTTCAGGTACAGCTGGCACGGGTACAGGGTGAGCTTGCTAGAGTGTAGGCTTAGACGCAGTACTATCGAGTATTGTATCATGGTGCCATACTAGCAGAGCAGAGGGCACCTAGCTACAAGAGTCAGTCTATGGTAGGCATAGCGCAGAGGGGAGAGGAGTCATAGTCAGGAGCTTCCGTGATGGACCCACAATAGTCTAGGGCCAGCAGCGGAGGGGATGGAGAGGGGAGTACTAGGAGTAGTGGCCCATAGCAGTAGGGTTAGCTGACATTCCTGTACAGATTTTGATTTTCATGTATACACTCTTTGATGGCTCAGATAGCCTGACATGTACATGTACCATTTTTGTATTTGAGACATGTATCATTATGTTTTTAAGATGTATACACTATATATGACATTGACTCAAAGATGGTCCTGGTGGACATTGATATTTTGTACATTTGGACACATTTTACTTGATATTTATATGATGATGCAGCTATTGACACTCTATATATGTAGTTGTTCGTACTATATGCTATGGATGTATTTCTAATTGTATGATGGTACACATGTGATGCATACTATGATTATGTCTATATGATGTTTATCTAATGTAGATTTAGATGGTTTACTTGATGCTATGTGATGTTTATCTAATGCAGACTTAGATGTTTACTTGATGCTATGTGATGTTATCTAATGCAGACTTAGATGTTTACTTGATGCTATGTGATGTTATCTAATGTAGACTTAGGTGATTTATGATGCTATGAAATGCAGACTTTAGATGTTTATATGATGCTCTATGTGCCTTTGTCTATATTTTTGGATTTTTCTATGTTGACACTATGTTATGATGCAAAATGTGTATGGATGATCTAATGCATTTTTTATGTATGTAAATGTTTTAATCATGTAAATGACTATCTCATGTGATATGATATGCAATCCTATGCTATGTTTTTGTTATGCCCAAATGTACTCAATCATCACAGAGATGACACAATGATAGACATAAGATTGATTGAAGACTCACTTTGTAGAAAGACTCACAAGCATTTATTTGTATTGGTACTCTGCATTTTGTGGATCTTTTATTGCATGGGATATGGTATGGATGCTTTTATGGATGTATAATGGATGTCAATGGTGTTTGCTTTCTTGACACCTTGATGGTGCAAGTATTTTGAAGTGCTTATTTCATCATTGGGTGATTTTTTTTTTTTGTACTTTTTCTGAATGTTGTAAGTTAATACACACATCTAGGTATAATTGAACCAAGATGACCTGAGTATTACTTACATGGATTTTGATTTAGCAAGTTAATACAAGCATCGAGGTATAATTGAACTAAGATGACCTGAATATTTATTGCGTATCAACAGACAAGGATTTCCCCCTTTTGTGTTAGACATTTGATGTCCTCAATGATCTTTTGCCGATCATGTCGTTAGACAAGGCTTCACATTACTAAAGATTAATCTACAAACAACAAACAAAGAAAATAATCATGCACCCATCATAGCATCTCTAGCTTTTGGCATCCTTGAATAGCATAGAAAGACATGATAAAAAAAAATCAAGACTCTGTAAGTTAACCTGATCACAAGCACAAAACATTTTTGCACTTAGATGTGTTTTTCTTGCCATAATTAGATAGAATCATTTAAAGTTATTTAGGTACTTTCTTTCTTTTCTTTGGATAGGGAAAGGTCTTGCATCAAAATTTCTACTTGAAAGCAGGTTTTGCTTGCACTTGCTTGCCTTGTGAAAGGTTCCACAATCCTTATTGGTGAGACGGACCCTAAGGGACTAACCTAGTGCCTTAGGGGCTCATTTCTAAATGGCCTTGCCTACGTAATGATGCAGAGGCAACTTAGTTTGGGGTGAACCCTAATGGACCTAAGACCTAGGTGATAGAAAGTGGTGTGGACTCAGATAGATAGAAGGACCAGATATGGGATAGATGGGTGAGTGGGAGCCTCAGGGGCACATTTAAAAAAAAATGGCCTTGCCTACATGACGACGTAGAGGCAATGTAGTTCATGGACTTGGACCATGTGGACATTGACGACAGATGCTACGCTAGGATGACACTGTGGATAGGATACTAGATAAGACCTTGGTTGACAAGGTGACAACAAGAGATAGAATATCAAGCCATGATAGGTTATCATTAGGATTTTATTATGGAACAGATATGGATTGAATGGGACATGATTGAGGGAAGAATGGACACAAGGTGATTGGTTTCCCAAAGATAGAGGAAGTGGTTTATCACAAGTAACTCTTGTTTACCAGGTTTTCACCACTTGCTTTTATTTGCACGAAAGATAGAAGTACACATGATGATTGTTTGCCAGGTTTTTATCATGGTACCTATCCAAGGCACCTGTTTGCCAAGTTTTCACCAAAGGATGATTTTTTTGTTGTTTTTTCACTTTTTGATTTTTTTTGAACTTTTCTGATTTTTATTTTATTTTATTTTTTTATGCCCCCCTTAGATTGGGTTCTCTTAGGTATAGAACCATCAAAGATGCATACTATTGATTGGGTCATCAAATAGCTCACCTTTTGATGTTGCCAACTAATATGCCCCCGATCCATAGGCAGCAACGATCACATAAGGTGCAAGCCAGTTGGGTTCAAAGTTGCCTTTCTTTTCCTAATATTGTTGATTGCGAGGATTTTCTTTAAGTACTAGATCTCCAACCTTAAAGACTCTTGGATGGACTCTGTGGTTGTAGCTTCATGACATTATTTGCTAATATACCTTGAGATGATTGAAGGCCTTTTGTCTCCTTTCCTCTAGTAGCTCTAGCTCATGTAATCTAGAAACTCTATAGTCTTCATCAGTTATGAGACCCTTTTAATGACACCCTTAGAGATGGTAACTCGACTTCGATGGGCAAGATGGCTTCTAACCCATAGACAAGGGCATAAGGAATAGCACCTATGGGAGTGCACATACTGGTTCAGTAGGCCCACAGAGTGGGATTGAGTTGGATGTGCCAGTCACGGCTAGCATCGTTGACTGTCTTCTTGAGGAGTTTCAAGATTGTTTTGTTAGATGCTTCTTCTTGGCCATTACCTTGGGGGTAATAGGGTGTGGAGAAATGGTGTTGGATTTTGAATCCGTCACAAAGCTCTTGTACATCCTGGTTCTTGAAAGGTATTCCATTATCCATGATAATGGATGAGGGAATTCTGTATATGTAGATGAGGTAATTAAGGATGAATGAAGAAATTTGTTTACCTATGATGGTGGTGAGGGGAATGACTTCAATCCACTTGGTAAAGTATTCAGTGGCGGTTATTATAAACTTGTGACCGTTGTATGAGGGAGGGTGAATTTTGCCCGCAAGGTCGAGTCCCCATTGACAAAAGGGCCAAGGTGTCGTTAAAGGTCATATCTCTTGAGCTGGTGCATGTATCAGGTTTCCATGTATTTGGCATTGCTTGTACTTCTTCACAAATTGATATGAATCTATTTCCATGTTCAGCCAATAATAACCAAAATGCATGAGTTTCTTAGCTAAGGAAGGACTGCTAGAGTGTGTTCCACAAATTCCTTCATGCACATCTTGTAAGGTGGTTTGAGATTCTTCTCATTCTAAACAATGGAGTAAAGTACCATCCAGACCACGTTGGTATAGGGTGTCAACAATAATGGTATAACGAGACGATTGGCGTATAAAGGTTCAATGTTGGTTTGAAGACAAGTTAGGTGGGAGGGTATTGTCCTTGAGGTAAGTGTAAATCTTACCGTACCAAGGTGAATCAGATCTAACTAAAAGGCATATGGAATGGGTTTCAAGAAGATCATAAGCTAGTTGCTGAATTGACTCCACCAAGAACTTGTACTGTGACTCATTCTCTAGGATCTTGAGGAGTGAGGAAATGGTTTCCATGGCATCTGCTGCTTTGTTTTCAATGTGAGGTATCTTCTCAAAGGAGATGATCACAAAGTATTCTTTAAAGTCATCGACCATCCACTTATATGGGATAAGCTTCTCATCTTTGGTTTGGTAGTCATCATTGACTGGGTTGATCACCAGTTGAGAGTCACCTTAGACATGTAGCTCTTTGATTTTCCATTCTATTGCTATTTTGAGACCAATGACCAAGGCTTCATACTCTGCTATGTTGTTTGTGCATGGGAATAAGAGATGATAAGACTTCGGTATGGTGTCACTGTGAGGAGTTACAAACAAGTTTCCTGCCCCTGATCCATGGTTTTTGTAGGGCCCATCAAAGTAGAGCTTCCATGAGTGGGTTGTGATATTGAATAAGGATTCATCTAGAAACTCAAATGTCATTGGTGTGGTATCCTGTAATGGTGCCTCCACTAAATCATCAACAATGATTTGTCCCTTGATAGCCTTTCTGTCTATATATTCAATGTCATATTCACTTAAGAGCATTACCCATTTAGCTAGGCGACCTATTAGAGCTGCTTTGCTTAGTAGGTATTTTAGTGGATCCATCTTTACAATAAGTTTAACTGGATGTGCTAGCATAAAGTGTCATAGTTTTTGGGAAGAAAAAAACACAACAAGGTATGATCTTTCTAATTGAGAGTATTGTAGTTCATAGCCCACTAATGTGTGACTAATGTAGTAGACAACTCTTTCTTTACCTTTGTAATCTTGTTGTGCTAGGAGGGCCCAAAGAGCTATTGGTGTAGCAGATATGTAAAGTAACAGTAGCTTCCCTTGGATAGGAGGCATGAGAATAGGTGGATTCATCAGATATTCCTTTAGTTTGCCAAATGCCTCTTCGCATTTCTCATCCCACCTAAATGGAATGTTCTTATGTAGGAGATGACTGAAAGGTTGGCACTTGTCTACTAGTTGTGATATGAACCTACTGATTGCTTGTAGCTTGCCCTATAGAGACCATAGTTGAGTAATATTCTTGGGTGGTGGCATTTCCATGATGGCCTTGACCTTGGTAGGATCCACTTCAATCCCATTAGCTGATACAATGAAGCCTAAGAGCTTGCCCAAAGTGACTCTGAACACACATTTCTTTGGGTTCAACCTAACCCTGAATTGTTCTAGTCTCTGAAAGACCTTCTCTAGCACATCTAGGTGTGATTCTCTAGTGAGTGAATTTGCAAGGATATCATCTACGTAGTCCTCCATTGTGACGTGCATCATGTCATGGAATATAGTGGTCATAGCACGTTGATATGTGGCTTCTGCATTCTTTACCCCAAATGGCATGACATTCTAGCAGAAAGTGCCCCATGGACAAGTGAAGGTTGTCTTATGTTGGTCTTCTAGTGCTATCCTGATTTGATTGTATCTAGAGAAGACATCCATGAGAGATAACATGGTATGCCCTGCTGTTAAGTCGACTATGATATCTATATTTGGCAACGGAAAGTCATCCTTGTGGCAAGCTTTGTTTAGATCTTTGAAATCATTACATAGTCTAACTTAGCCATCAAGTTTGGATACTAGAACTATGTTGGAGACCCATTCCAGATAGTCTATTGCTCTGATGAACCCCACATCTAGTAGTTTCTTGAGTTCTTCTTTCACCAGCAGTGCAATGTGTGGATGCATCTTTCTAAGTTTCTGTTTAACTGATTTCACTCCTAGATCTAGTGGAAGATGATGTAGAATCAAATTTGGATCCAATCCTGACATATCTGCATATGACCAAGCAAAGTTGACTTGCTTCTTCTTGAAGAATGGTACAAACATAGTCTTTTCTAGTGGAGTTAGAGACTTAGCAAAGTGAATGACCTTAGGTTGTTCCTCTATTCCAATGTTAATTGGTTCTGTGGGTTCCACAACAATCTAAAACTTATCCTGGTGCATGTCATCAGGGAGAGTGTCAAGCCTTCCATTGTTAGGTGCCACAGTTGGGTTTTCACCATCGGATGCGTCCTTTCTTTTTACTATTTTGGGATTTGATACTACCGCGGAGCAGTTTTCACCATCAGATCTAGTTTTTATTTTGATATTTTTGTGACTGGAAGGCTTGGCACCCTCTTTAAAATAAGCCACGGTATTGAGCTCAATGGTGAAGTGAGTTTTATGATATGCTATAGGTAGGTGGTCCCTAAGTTCCATGTAGTTAATGTAGGCATCATCATTTTGGAACATGTCTAGTTGCGGGGTTCTTTGTAGATCCTAGTCAATAAGTTTAGGATGCACATGGGGGAGGGAGTCAGAGGATAGATTTGATTCATTGATAGTTTGAATGGATATGCGAGGGGTATTGGTAGGGATAGGGTTGGGGATGGTACTTTCCTCCAAATTTTTTATTGCGATAGAACTTGAAACTTCCTCGAAAGTCATGATCGCAAGAATTAACAAATCACACTCTAATGGTCTATGCGTTAGTGTTTGTCCCTTAGGGTAGGGGCTATAAGTTTGAATGGTGTCAACTTCCTTGTCATCATAGAAGTGCTCTGTCAGCTCATCCCACTCATATTCATTGGAATCTGCGTCACTGTTCTCTTGAAGGTTATGGATCATTTCCAAAAGACAAGCATTTGCTTTTGCTTTGCCCTTGTCTTTGTATCCTAGACCTTTTGTATTCCTTGCCAATTATGATGAAGAAGGTTGAATGGGTTCTATTATTCCTTCTTTTCTTAGGCCATTGGGACCTTGTTCTTCATAACCCATTTTGTGTAAGATAGACACACCTCGCCCATAGATTTCCATTGGGAGATTAGGTGGTTCTTTTTGTGTGTTCTCTTCTTTTGTGTAGAGCCATTGTAAGATATCTCTTTCCTTTGTTTCATATGAAAGGGTTCCCCATTTTACAAAGGGAGCTGTAGGAGGTGTAGGAGGAGTAGATGGCTTTGGAAAATGTATGGGCCGGCCAAAGGATCTAGGAGAAAAAGGGATTTTGGCTAAGTTGAGGCTGTGCTTGATGGAGTATTCCCCTACTCCCATTTCTTTGATGGTAATTTTTTTCTCTTTGGGCTTGGATGAGGAAGCTTCAGAGGTAGAATCGTGTTGTGGTGTAGGGGATGTAGATGCTCTATTGTGGGGTATGATGCAATCAGGCTTTGAGTGGACAGAGTTGCAATGCTGAAAGAGGTCTAGGTCACCTTGGATGGTGACTTGTTTGCTATTATGAGGGAATTTTATGCATTGGTGATAGGTAGAAGGCACAACTTACATGGCATGAATCCATGGTCTACCTAGGAGAATATTGTAGGTAAGTTCCCTGTCTAGGACTTGGCACACAATGTCCTTTATCACTGGTCCCACTTGTATTGGTAATACCACTGTTCCTTTGGTAGTTCTTTCCTCTTCATCATAGGCTTTAATGGTAATCTTTTTCCTTGGATCCACTGTATTTTCAGAGAACCCCAATGTAAGGACTAGCTTGAGCATGCAAATATTTAAACTAGCTTCTCCATCAATGAGAACCCTTTTGATACGGTGTTTATGGATGAAGGTGATGATATGCAAGGGGGTGTTATGGGGCTGAGACACTGAGAGGTCATCATGTTCAGTAAATGATAAGGTACTGGAGGAGGTTAGATTTCTTACCATGGCTTGGAACTTCTCTTGGGCCAAGTTTGTGGGCACAGTTGTTTCCACTAGGGCTTTTTTGAGAATCTCTTTGTGGGAAGGAGACAGATGCAACAACTCTAGGATAGATATGTGGGCAGGAGTCTTTCGAAGTTGGTCTATGACACTATACTGAGGAGATTCAGACTGAGAAGGTGACGACCTTGGAGGGAGGGTATTTAATGTGACCTTACCACTGCGGGTGATGATGCTACAATTAGTTTTGTTGGGTCCTAATTGTTGGTTGGACATAACCATATTGATTTGTGGGATGTGTTTCGATATGCAATTGATGGTATAATCAAATGACACACTTGCATAATTAGCATTATTATTCCCATTATTCTAATTTTGCCTATTGTGGTTGTTGTTGTTGCCATTGTTGCCATTGTTGTTGTTTTTTGTTGTTGTTGTTGTACAACCTATCATGATTGAGAAGCAGATTTTTATATGCCACATGCGTCTCATTAGAAGTATGTTATTGAGCACCTCCTTGATTTTGATCAAGTATGTCTTGAATAACATGTTTCAGATGGATACAATTGTTGGTCGTATGACCTCTTCCTCTATGATACTCACAAAAGTCAATGTCTTTCCAATAGTGAGGTTTTATTTGAGGTTCATAATCGCTAGTAGGTGGTAGAGTGATCTCATTGTTGGCCAATAGCTTCCTTAACGAGGATTCTTGGGACTCACCAAGTGGTGTGAACTTTTGCCTAGGATTTGAGTTGTACCATGGCCTTGGCTCCCGAGAGAATGTTTTGTTGGGCATAGCATTGTTTGTCTCTCCTTCAAGAGTGAATATTGGTTGTTGTTTGGGAGCTGCCACATTGGCATCAACTACTCCATCATTGACGACATTTTTATTCTTAGTCCAAAACATTGACTTGTCCGTAGTGTAGTTGGAGTTAGAGTTGTCCTTATACAACTTAATTTTCCCCTTGGCAATCATAGATTTCTCGATGAATAATCCCATTTCCATGACCTTTGAAAATGAGGTAGGACATTGAATTTGGATTTGGTAGCTTAGATCAAAGTTAAGGTTGTGGACAAACATCTCCATCAATTACTTCTCACGTACGTCATATGAGCATTTTCTCACTAGTTGTCTCCACCTTTGTAAGAAGGAGGTGAATGATTCACCACTCTTTTTCTTGGTATTGTATAGATCAAGCATGGAGACTTCGTGTTCAATATTGTATGAGAAGTGCATGATGAATTTGTTTACTAACTCATCAAATGTCTTGATACCCGATGGAAGTTGTGAGAACCACTCCATGGCTTGACTACCTAGAGATCTAGGGAATAGTCTCATTAAGAAAGTTTCATTGTGAGCTACTTCCATGCATGCGGCGTTGAATTCCCTAATGTGATCTCTTGTGTCTCCTTTCCCTTTGTACTTGTCAAACTTAGGAACTTAAAACCAAAAGGGGGAGGGCACCATGTTCAAACTTTTATCAAAGGGGTATGGTGCGATGTCTTCCAAGGAGTAAGTTTTAGTATTTGTTCCTATTTTGAGATCCGTCATTTTTTGCGTTAGGCCCTCAATTTGTTTCCTCATTTCTTCCATGGGCACGTTAGGATCCATGACTTTCTTTCCTTTATCTTCACCAGTGTGGTGTTCATGATTATCCTCTACGGTCTCTTTTAGTTTGCTGAGATCGAAGTCAGTCGGTAGCTTAAGTCTAAGATTTGTGAGATGAATAAAGTACTTGTGAGGATCCTCATGGAGCTCTTTTTCTAGTAAGCATTAGAATTTTTGATCTTGGAGGTGTCCTTGATACTCTTCATGAGAGATTTCCTCATCACTATCATGAGGGGTGATAATACGATTGGATGATCTGGCCATTTCAAGTTGTCTTTTGTATTGAGATCTAGTTAAAACCATGCAAGGCAATGTAGGATGCAATGGGATGAAACTAGAGATTTTGGTAAGATGCTGATGGAGACTGTTGAGAATAGGATACTTGTGATGAGATTTGGACAAGGGACTCTTTCGATCAATGATTCCTAGTAAGACGGTCGATACAAGACAATAGCCACAAGTAAGGGTACTCGATACCTATCTTACTGTGTAGAGACTAGTCATGCACCAAGACCACTAGAAAAGTTCTTTGACCTACTAGGGTTACTTGAATCCGAAATGATCTAAAAAAAGGTCTTGCATTGATCTTCTATAGGATACTTTGACTTTGCACTAGGGAGCCCTGATAGAAGGTGGATGTGACTACCAATGAAAGAAAGAGTTCGATGCGAAATGGATGCAAAAGTGACTACAAGGTAAGACCTAATCTCAGAACTTGGAACTAGGTTGAAATGGGTATCTAGAAATGGTAAAATTTTCCTCTCAAAGAATGTGGAAGTACTCACTGTTACGCATGCGCAGGAACAGATGTGCAGTAGAAAAGGATAAATGTGCAGAAAGTTGACACATATGTGCAGTATTGGTAAAAATTAGATCAGCAGTAATAGGTGATATGAGCGCAACAAGTCAGTGCAAATGTGCAACAAGTCAGAATAGATGCGCAGTACAAAATGATAAAAGCACAACTCTGGTGTTTTCAATGTTTTTACAAATTTTTGGCAAATTTTCTAATGTTTCTGGTTTCTTTTGCTGCAAGATGGTCTCTTTTGATCTAATTTTCGTTAATTATGGCAAGAAAACACATCAAACACAAAGAATGTTTTCATGGTTTTTTATTTTTTTTGTGATTTTTTGACTCTTTTTGACTAAAAGAAAGCAAGTACAATCCTAGGTTTCAAAGGACAATATAAACTCAATTCTCACTATCTCTAGTGAAGTATCTTCGGGACGTGATAATCACCCTTCCCTGCACCGGCTTATAGGGGTTTTTGGCCACTAAAACAATGGATGATTAATAAGTATAACTATTCGAGTGGTTATACATGTGGCATCACTACTTTCTGTTATGGAGTCTCCTAGCCTACAACGGCTGCGCCTTGGAGGGTTTTGGGTGAGGTTGGCTGTCGGTATAACACAACTTCACTCATTGTTTGAAGCTTTCACTCGAAACACAATTTATTTATAGGGGCTTGGTAGATCTTGGCTTTAGGTTGTTACCACTTAGGATCATTCCTACTTGGATGAACAATATCCAAGAGCAGGCCCCTCCAAACGTTAAACACATGTGAAAATGATATGTCTAGCATTTTGGTCACCCAAGATAGGGGAGAGCATAGGCCTGGTATCATTCCTAAAACATAGAAGACACTGGTTCTTTTCCCCTGGTTAAAAATAAAAGGACTAAATGAGCTATCTACTTGAGCAAGCACAAAAATTTGTTAACTTTGAAGTGATAACAAGATAGCAATGGTTCAATTTTACCCAGATAGCAATGATTTGTTAACTTTGAAGTGATAACAAGATAGCAATGGTTTAGTTTTACCCAGATAGCAATGTGTCTAACTTTGAAAGATAGCAATATAAGAATGATTCAATGATATGCAAGATAGCAATGATTCAGTTACCACCCTCCTAGTTAAGACTACATGAGATTTGCATGAGCATCCATTTACTTTCCTTTTAGAAATTGAAGTGTGAGTTAACAAGTGTACCTATATGATTCTAAACTAGTACCTAGCCTGCAAACAAATCAAGAGTGTTCCTGTGAAAAAGTGTTAGTGTTAGAAAAAACCTCAAGAAAACCCTAAAAATCTCACTATCTAGATCAGATGCGCAGCTTTAGAGCCCGGATGCATAGAAATAGAGTTCAAAAGTACAGCAATACAGATATGCTAAGACAGAGGTCAAAAGCACAAGAATACAAAATGCATGCACCGAACTGACAGATGCGTCATTTCAGAAGGTATATGCACTGAAACAAAGTCTATATGCACCGGAACAAAGTATAATGCAATAGACAACAGATGCATGTTAGGATAAGGCAGATGCATAGTTTCCTCCTGTGTATGGCTTTCTAACACACAAAAACTTAGTTTTTGGGTTAAATTGAGGCCAGCCCCATGGTGGGCGCCAAAAATGTTAAGGGAAAATTGGAGTAAACATGAATAATCAAGATATCAATATCAATAATACCCAAAACTCAATGAAAAGGGAAATAATCAAGATCAAACAAACAAAGATGAAAAACCTTTGGAAACCTCAATACTTCATAGCTTCCATTGGTTGCCTATCTCAATCAATCTTGTGTATGAATATGGCCCTTAAAGAGTGCACTTCCTTGCTATTCCAAGATTGTCAATGGAGAATGGCCATGATAGTGCTTTGTAATGAAGATGAGCTTCACAACAGTGGTAGTGATATGGTAACAAGTCGATCGCAAGAAAAAGGAATGATGTGGGTGCCAAAGGCACACTGTAATTCCTGTAGAGTAACAATACTAAAAGCTTAGATGAATGAAATGGAAGAATAGGGTTAAATTTATAGACTCATGAGAGAGAAGATCAATAGTATAGAAACGATGAGAAGATCAATGGTATAGAATGGTTGAGGAATGTGCACGAATAAGAAGAAGACATGTGTCTTGCTATATTTTGCATGAGAGGAATTAATAAAATAGAAGAATGAGTTAACTGAAGAGATTAATCAATTAAAAGAATAGATTAATTAGTTAAGAGAATAGAACTAGAGAATAGAACTAGAGAATAGAAATTACATGAGGATGAGAAGATATTTTAGCTCAATTAAATATTTAGAATATTCAATTGCATGTGAACAAGGATTGAATTATATTTAGAGTTAACTCAATTTAGAAGAAATAGACAACTTAAATAAATATTTGATTTATTTAAATTTAGAGAGGATTTTTTGGAAGAAACAACTAAATAATTGGTATTATTTAATTGTTGGAGGATTTGGAGAATTTAATTAAATAAATGATTTTATTTAATTGTTGGAAGAATGTGAATCAAATAAATAAATTTGTTTGTTTATTTATTGATAGAGGAATTAGACTTAAATAAATATTAAGAATATTTATTTGGACAGAGTCATGTCATTTTTAGGCATATACAATACTTTTAACAGAGTATAATCTTTGTACGTTAACCCTCACCATGGTTTTCCCCTTAAGTGAGTTTCCATGTCAAAAATCTTGTTGTCAAGTTTGTTAATTATGTTTCTACTCATGTGTTATTGTTTCATGCTTTAATGTTTACATCATTAATCTGTTTGTAAGTTGTGAAAGAAGATTAAAAGGAAAGAAAGTTTAATTATGTGGGACAACTGATTCACCCCCCCTCAGTTGTCTGACCTAATTCCAACAATTGGTATCAGAGCAAGGTTCCTTAAAAGAAGCCTAACTGCTTAAGGAAAGATCTTGGAAGGAGTTTCAATGGGTTCACTCAAAGATCAACTTCAGTTGGCCTTGGAAGATCTTGATCAATCTAAAGAAAAAATAACTAATCTGAAAGATGAGCTTAAAGATGCTGATAATACCATTGAAATGTTAAAAGATAAATTAAAGAAATCTATAGGAAATAGAAAGGAGCTCCTTCTACAATTATCTAGTTTAACTAAAGAAAATGGCATGAATGAAGCTTTGGAAGAAAAGACAAAGGAGTGTGAGAAGTTGTCAAAAGATCTCTCTCTTAAAAAACTTGAGATGGAATATGGTGTAATGAGGCTAACCAAATAAATTGAGCAAAGGAAGAAGACTAAAGAATAATTGAGTCAAACTCTGAAGGGAAGAATTGAGTCAAACTCTGAAGGAAAGAAATGAAGAATGCTGCAAAATGGACAAAACTATTGGTCATCTCAAGTCTAATTTGTGTGAATGCAAGTACAATGAGGAGGAACTTCAAAGACAAATTGTCATTCTCAGACATGACCTAGAAGATGCAAATGAATACAAGGAGAAGTTTAAAATAAGCTTAGCCAATCATGAAGCACTACTTGAAGGACAGAAAAAGGCCGACAACAAGGATGGTCTTGGTTATGAGAAAGGTGAATGCTCAGGATCTAGACAAAGAAGTTTTCAACCAAGGAATGAGAGAAATAGACCTAGAAGACCTCCGGTCAGACAACCTAATGCTCAAAGATATCCATCCTTTAATGGAAATTGTTTCAATTGCAATAAATTTGATCATAGAGCTACTCAGTGCAAAAATAGAGTAAATCAAAATGGTCTATCCTTCTCCGGTCAATGCTTCAAGTGCAAGAGGTATGGTCATAGATCCAATGAATGTAGAAGTATGATAATGAATAACTCTAATAGCAATTCTTTCAATGGCTACTATTTTTCTTGCAATGGATTTGGACACATGGTTAATCAATGCAAATCAAGAGGAAATCAAGTATATACGCAAAGAAATGTTGTGTGCTTTAATTGCAATAAATCTAGTCATATTGCAAAATTTTGTAGTAGGATTAATAAAAGAAGAGGTCCAGTAAACAAAAAACTGGTTGAGTAGAGACAAGACAAAGGTAAAAGAAAAATTGATGAGAATGTGATCTAGAATGAAATGAGAAAGACATGAGTCAAGAAAACAACTGTGGATAATAGTAATGGGTCTGCACTGGAATCCGGTGCTGATAATTCCTCTGGGAATTGAATTGGGAGCTCTGGCTTAGGGGGAGCTGCATTGAAAATCAAATTTCCCCAGCCAATAACTGAGTGCCTAAATTTGGCAAGATGAGAAAATATAATTTAGGTTACTACAGATCATTCAAAAGAATTTTTGGGAGAAAAGAAGTGGATTTAACGAATTGTGGAGCAATTAAAAGTTGACTATATACAGAAACAGAGCAACCGGATGTGTTAGGACAGAGCATTTATTACAAAGGCAAATTTGGTTTTGCGGAGCATAAAAAGGTATTCATTCTTCATTTGAATTACTTTGCACTAGAAGAAAGCAATAAGAAAAGAGGTGAACAAATTATGATCTGAGGATTTTCAAGAGTTGAAGCATGAAAAGGATTTCCAACCAAAACCCTAACCTACAGAATACTCCTGTTTTCTGTGAAATCTCCTAAAATTTCAATCTCTGTAAATGGCTACACCTCTAGTTGTTAATATAACTGAAAGGCCTCGACCAATATTTAAGAAACATCCATACAAGTCAGTTGAAGTTGAACCATTAGGTGCATTTTCTGGAGTTCCATATGGTGTTCTGCATGTTGAGGATATTAGGGCATGCATCCATTATAGCATTGCTGAATTTGGAAACCTAAAATTCTTGGATTTGTTTAAGGGATGATAGCTATAAATTGAAACAGGAATACAAAGCCCTAGAAATCAAACATTTTCTACAAGTCATTAATTTTTTGACATTTGATGAGAATGAATGGGTTCAATATATCTTGAGCCAAATACATGATGAGTTCATATGGCTATTGAAACCATTCAAGATTACAAAGGATGTTATCAAGATTGTAACTAGGTTAAATTCAACTGGTGGATTACCCATGTTGAAAGCTGTGAAAAACCAGATACTGACTGATGCTACTAGTGCCAAGTTTGACAAAAGGGTAATTACCATAAATGATATTATAGAACTAGATGTTAAATTTGCCTCCGTGGTGATTGGGTACAATATTTACCACTCCAACAGGGAAAATTTTGTCTCCATAACTGTAATATATGCAGCCTATCAAATGTTGAAGGAGAATGTTGATTATGACCTATGTGAGCTACTACAAAATCAGTTGATGGAAAATCTGAGCAAAATAAAGAAAGATAAGAAAAATACCTTCAAGCATGGTTCCCAAATTATATGTTTGTTCTTCTATTTTATGAATGAAGTTCCTGGAGTTCAAGGTGTGCACTGGACAAATGATAGGCTAGTTGCATGGCAAATAAGAGATCATCTATTCAGCCTTGGTGATTCCCAAGCTCAGAAGAAAGCCATTTGGGGTTACTTCAAAAACTTTCAGAGTATGATGCATGCAAGAGAAAGAATCCCTAAGTTAGCTGTGGAGAAATACGAGAATCAAATATGCTTTATGGTTGACACTGATCAGTGCCTGATGGAGGAAATGGAACCCAAAACCATATGGATTATACCAATGGGCTATGAGGTTGATGAGAGAGTTTTGGAAATGTATGCTCAACATCTCCTGAGAAAATCAAAACACACATCTATGGAAAGGTTTGGAACTTATAAGGAGCTGGTGCAGGAGCACCCAATCCACAGTGGCCTCCATGAGGCATTTAACTATTTTATGTTCATGTTTGTTGTTTCCAATAAGGTCCTAGTAGACCATTCAATGTAATAAGGTCTGTTTAACCAATGCATGTTAATTTAGTTTGTATCTAGGTTTATGTTGTAAGTCCTTAGGACACTTGGGAAATCTGTAAGCACAAGGTTGTTAGACAGTTAGAGGTTGTTAGGTGGTTGTGATCTCCCAACTGCTTGGAGTCAATTTAGTACTACTGAGGGTAAGTAGATAAATACCCCAAGATTAGATCGATTGTGATCATGATAGATAGTTGTAATCAGTTGTAGTTGAGTTCAGATCTGATCAGAGTGTTTGCAGTTGTAAACAGAGCATCTATGCATGTACATGTTCTGAAAGGCATAATAAAATTCTGGCTTGTACATCTTTCTGGCATTCAAATTCATTGTGCAATCAATTTTCTATTCTGAGGCCAAGATGGGTTCTTAACCCATTCCACTAGTTAGATTTCTACAAAATCGGTGGAATCGCTGTACATATCAATTTGTGTTTTCATTTTGTTTTTCTGTTTGTTCAATTTCATGCTTGCAGGATCGTGTATGGGATGCATTGACAGATCCTAGCATTATCATGTGCTAGGTTGGTAGGGTGCAAAGATCTGTATGATTATAGGAGAAACAGATCTGTGTAATCGCAGGGTTTACAGTGGATCAAATTAGCACAATTCTGCGTTCTTCCATCAGATATACAATTTGTGTGTATAACGTAAATGTATGTCAGATATACATTCCATGTGTATATCGCAAAGGCTTGTTGAGTGTGTATGTCGCAAAGCACATCAGGAATCATTGGTGTATTATATGTCAAGATTGTATGTAGTGAACATACATTGCGAATGTACAAGAGTATCAGAATACAAACGAAGTCAACGGTTCGGTCAAACCCATCAAATGCATATTTGAATTGCATGTTGTGAATGTACATCACAAATGTGCATCAGGTTAACATACAAAGGAGGTCAACGGTCAAATGTACATTTGGCGAAGCATATTGGTAATATATCTTCCAGTTGTATGTTGAGAACATACATTGGGTTAAGGCGTTGGTCGAATGCATGTTATGAATGCATATTTCGATTGTATATCACAAATATACATCACACACATACATTGTGTTAATGTACAAAGGGCGACTGGTAGCAATGGTGGAGGAGACCAGTGTTCACAGGTCATCTGAAGTATATACAAGTTGTTTTCTATCAGTGTATCGGTTGGATGCTAGGAGGGTCTGCCGACAGTCAGTGTTTCACCGAAGTTAATGCATATTGTGAATGTATATGCATATTCTAAATGTACATTGGGTAATGTATCTTGTGGCAGAGACAAGTGTTGAAGACATACATCGGGGAGAGTAGTAAGATCAGAGTGATCATTTGTAAGGTGGCCAATGCGAATGGTCTTGCCGATAGGCGAGTAATGTGAAGATATACATCGGTGAATGGTATTTTTGGCTCCTGATCATATTGGTATTAGATCTCAACAAAAGGTTTGGGTTGTTGTGTATTGATTCTGTCACTGAGAAGGCAAAAGTAGAAGGATTGAGAGGTTGAAAAGATGCCTCCGAAAGGTAATGGTACTGCCAAAGAGTTGTAGGAGATGAAGGAAAAACATGCTAAAGAGATGAGGAAGATGAAAGAGCTTGCAGAAGCACTTCAAGCCAGGCTTGCAACCTTGGAGACAAACCAAAGAAGGGAAGTGGAAGAAAGTGAACCAGAAGAAGAAGAGGATGGTGAAGAATTTGAAGATGTAGATGAAGGTCTAAATCCTGAAGATTAGAGATTTGCAAAACTATTAAGGGCAGTCTAGAATGACAAACCTAAGGTAAAGATTGATGTTCCAAGGTACACTGGAAGTTTAAATGAATAAGAGTTACTTGATTTAGATAATCATTTTGAATGTGAGGAGGTTCCTAAGGAGCAGAAAGTAAAGATTGCAAAGACCAAATTGGGAGGTCATGCCTTGGTATAGTGAGATTACATACAATCAGAGAGGAGAAAGTAGGGTAAGTCAAAGATTTCTTCATGGGACAAGATGGTAGCAAGAATCAAAGGTAAATTTTTACCTAAGGATTATGAAGTTCAAATGTTTAAGAAGCTTCAATTTTTAAGACAAAAGGAAATGGATGTGAAGGCATATACTGAGGAATTTTATAAATTAAGTATGAGGTCTAGTCATCATGAGAATGAGATTGAAAAGGTTGCTAGATACCTGGCTGGTTTGAGATTGAACATACAGGATGAATTAGTTATGGCTAATCCTAGGAGTGTAGAAGACTATTATCAAATGGCAATCAGGATTGAGGAGAAGATGAAAGGAGACGGGATAAGTCCATGAGAGGAAAAGGCAGCAATATAACAAGAAGAGGATCAACCCCTACACCAAGACAAACCAATGAGAATCAAGAAGAGACTGGTAAAGGATAGGAGCAGTCTGATTTTAGGGGTGGATGGAAAGGTACAAGAGGAAGATTTGGAGGTGGAAGAGCTTCTAATGCATTTTCAAGAAAGTGCTATACCTTTGGTGAGTTTGGTCATCCATCCTTCAAGTGTCCTAAAAAGTTTGGTGCTACTTCAAGTGGTGATGAAAGAAGAAGTGAAAAGAGACTTCAAATTGTGCTAGAGAATGAGGGGAGTATGACATCTCCTAAAGTAAATTTGGAATCAAAAATGGGAGAAAGTTTAATGATCAGAAGGACAGTGTTGCAAACATCTAAGTAGATAGATTTGAGCCAAAGGAGGAACTTGTTCAAGACTACATGCAAATGTAGAGGTAAGGTATGCAAGGTAGTAATAGATTCTGGTTCAACAGATAACATGGTATATCAGGAAATGGTGGATAAGTTGAAACTAGAAAGGATTCCTCATCAAAATCCTTACAAAGCATCTTGGGTGAGTGATAACCAACCAGTTTTGGTATATGAACAAGCATATGTTGATTTTCAGATTGGGGAATATCAGGATAGGGTTTTATGTGACATTTTGCCCATGGAATGTTGTCACCTACTTTTAGGTAGGCCATGGCAATTTGATAGGAGAGCATTATATGATGGATATGCTAACACCTACACCTTCAAGAAGGATGGGAGAACTTTTGTGATGACACCATTGCAGGGGGATGCTACAGCACATAAGGCAGCCAAGGTCATTTTGGTGGGAAAGAAAGAGTTTGTGCAGATCAATGAAGCAAAGACAAAGACAGTTGAGGATACCTTAAGGAATGGGGTTGCTAAAGATCACAGTTTGAAGGTGATTTCAATTTTGGATCAAATGGATTAGCAAACAATCAAGGAGTAGGTTTACAAGCAGCCACCAGTTGATTGGAAAGACATGGATGCTATCATAGTAGGGACAACTATTTGTCCTCTAGAACCAACAAGAGTTGAAAGGCAAACATATTCTACCATAGCAGCAGTACAAGAAGCATTACCCAAGGTTTATAATGCAAGTGTTCAGACAGATATGATAGTAAGAAAGAATGGCAAGCAAAGGGTAGGTCTGGTTGCAAGCACTCACTCATGGCAAGGTGTGAGTAGAGCCTACAAAGCTGCGCATGAGTCGTTGCTTCCATGGCAGCAGGTTGCTATCTAGAGATCATGGGGAAGACATGAGACAACAAAGAGTAAAGGTGGAATAAACCCAAGCATTAACTCATGGGGCATGAGTTCTTTTCACAGTGGGGTGTATGGTGCAGGAGCACCCAATCTACAGTGGCCTCCATGAGGCATTTAACTGTTTTATGTTCATGTTTGTTGTTTCCAATAAGGTCCTAGTAGACCATTCAATGTAATAAGGTATGTTTGACTAATGCATGTTAATTTAGTTTGTATCTAGGTTTATGTTGTAAGTCCCTAGGACACTTGGCAAATCAGTAAGCAAAAGGTTGTTAGATAGTTAGAGGTTGTTAGGCAGTTGTGATCTCCCAGCCACTTGGATTAGTCTCCCAACTGCTTGGAGTCAATTCAGTACTTCTGAGGGTAAGTAGATAAATACCCCAAGATCAAATTGATTGTCATCATGATAGATAGTTGTAATCGTTGTAGTTGAGTTCAGATCTAATCAGATTGTTTGCAGTTGTAAATAGAGCATCTGTGCATGTACATGTTTTGAAAGGTATAATAAAATTCTATGTTGTACATCTTTCTGGCATTCAAATTCATTGTGCAATCAATTTTTTTTTCTGAGGCTAAGATGGGTTCTTAACCCATTCCACCGGTTAGATTTCTTTGAAATTGGTGGAATGGCTATACATTTCGATTTGTGTTTTCATTTTGTTTTTCTATTTATGTGATTTCATGCTTGCAGGATCGTGTACGAGATGCATTGACAGATCCTAGCATTGTCATGTGCTAGGTTGGCAGGGTGTAAAGATCTGTATGATTGTAGGAGAAACAAATTTGTGTAGTCGCAGGGTTTATAGTGGATCAACTCGGCAAAATTTTGTGTTGTTCCATCAGATATACAATTTGTGTGTATATTGCAAATATATGTCGGATATACATTCTGTGTGTATATTGCAAAGGCTTGTTGAGTGTGTATGTCGCAAAGCACATCGAGAATCATTGGTGTATTGTATGTCGAGATTGTATGTAGTGAACATACATTGCGAATGTACAAGAGTATTGGCATACAAATGAAGTTAACGGTTCAGTCAAACCCATCAAATGCATATTTGAATTGCATGTTGTGAATGTACATCGCAAATGTACATCGGGTTTACATACAAAGGAGGTCAATGGTCAAATGTACATTTGGTGAAGCATGTTGGTAATATATCTTCCGGTTGTATGTTGAGAACATACATTGGGTTAAGGCATTGGTCGAATACATGTTATGAATGCATCTTTCGATTGTATATCGCAAATATACATCACGCACGTACATTGTGTTAATGTACAAAGGGAGACCGGTAGCGACAATGGAGGAGACCAGTGTTCATAGGTCATCTGAAGTATATACAAGCTATTTTCTATTGGTGTATCAGTCGGATGCTAGGAGGGTCCACCGATAGTTAGTGTTTCACCGAAGTCAATGCATATTGCGAATGTGTATGCATATTCTGAATGTACATTGGGTAATGTATCTTGCGGCAGATACAAGTGTTGAAGACATACATCAGGGAGAGTAGTAAGATCGGAGTGATCGTTTGTAAGGTGGCCAATGTGAATGGTCTTGCCGATAGGTGAGTAATGTGAAGATATACATTGGTGAATGTATGTTAGGGTATTTTTGGCTCCTCATCAGGAGCTAAGTCTAAAATTGCATGTGGAGCTTAGACAAGCAGAGACCAAAAGGAAAGTGTAGAAGCAAGTTGAGATGTATGCTGAGAGTGTTGGCATCACAAAAGAAGTTGTAAGAAAGAACAAAGAAAGAATTGAAGAGATGAAGAGAAGGACTAAGCAAGCTTCAAAAGAAAGGGAAGAAAGAGATCCAGTAGCTGCTCTGGAAGTCCTACCTAGCTCTCTAAGAAAAATAAGAAGCTATGTATCTATCTTTGAGGAATCCAAGTCTATTCCCACTAAGACACCAAAAGCCACACCATCTGGTGAAGGAGGAAAGAGAAAGAAAACCAAGGCCACAAGAAACTCCAAGAGCACTAAAGATGATGAGGAGATAGAAACAGATGAAGATGTTAAAGAGATGAGATCCAAGAAAGCCAAGACTTCAAAGGCTTCTGAAGACCAGCCTTCTAGAAGCAATAAGGCAAGTAAAAAGAAAGAAACTGGTAAGGTTGCTATGACTGTTGATGAAATTGTAAAAAAAATTATTGTTCATTGAAATCCAAGGCCTATCAAAGTTTATTATGATAATTTTGATCAAGAAAATAAGAAAATCTTGGAAGATGCCACCATCATATACTTGAATAAATTCAATAGAGCTCTACTAGAAATTTTACAAGAACATCCTAAAAGTTTAAGGAAAATACTGGAATGAGGAAGGAAGCAGCCAAGGCTCAAGATCTAGAACTCAGAGAATATGTCCTCTCTACCCTATGTCTGGTAATGCCCAGAAGAGAAGCAGATAAAATCCTCAAGGGAGTTAAGGAGAAATTCAGAAGCAAGATTTGGATGAACAAGCTAATGCTTGGTGAAACTGAGGAAGTTGCAAAGGAAACAGAGGAAATTTTGAGGAAGGCCCTAAATAAGATAAATACTATATTATTTTAGAGGAACAAGTTGAGGAAGACAATCCTTCATTTCTAGAACAAGAAGCTTCAGAAGAAAAGATTGAAAAAGGAAATGATGACCAAGGTGATAATCTAGATTCTCTGAAACAAACCTATGAGGAGACAGATGATGGGATTGATTCATCAATTCTGAATGTTGAAAAAGTAAACATCAGTGAGCAACAAACTAAAGTTGATGACTCCTCTATTCCAGAAGAGGAGCAAATAAACAAAGAAGACTTAGAGATGGTGGATAAAATTGTTGATGCAAGAGATACTCTAACTCCTCCTGATCAATCTAGAAAAGAAGATAGTGCTGAGATTACTACTGCTACACAAAATCCTTCTGAATAGATTATAGATGGTAAGGACATAGGAAAGAATTCCCTTGCAAATGGCATAGAGAAAGGTAAAGTAGAGGAAGAGAAAGAAGAAGGTAAGGAAGATAAAATAGAAGAATATGGTGCAACTGTTGATGCATCTAAACAAATTACTCCTGATACTAACATTGACAAATCTCAAAGAAAGGAAAGTGGTTCAAGAATTGTGGCAAGAGACACTATAGATGCAGTGAAAAGTCTCCTGCGTAAAGAAATGATTGAATTTGATGAACCAGAGCTATTTCAAGGACCAATCAATCTAGATGCTCTCTCTTTGGTTCAAGTAATGAAGATAGCATCTTTCACTCAAGCCAAGGCAAGAGAAAAGATGTTGAAATCTCACATTAAGGACAATGAGCTACTAGGCCTAGTAACTGGAGTATTGGAGAAGATAATGTCAACCTTCCAAAAGAATCCATCTAACTCTGCTTTTGGAAATTTGAAGATTCTTGTAAATTCTATAAGTACACTTTTTGAGCCTCTTGGAAAGTCTGAAGAGAAAAAAGTCAGAAATGAATTTTTGGACAAGAAATTTAGTGAAACAAAGAGCCTAATAGGGTATGATAGGAAGATACTTGGCATTAGTAAATAGAGTATTCAAAATGTTCTAAGTGATGGACTAACCCAAAGTTAGTGAGGATATTGAGAAGAAGATAAAGGAGCAAGAACAAAAATTATCAAATCTATCTCAAAATTTTGATCCTCTAACAGTTTCTCCTATAAGTCAGGAATGTCAAGAAATCAACTTGACCGATGAAATAAATAAGCTTGTTAAACAAAAAGGCAATAGTGTGAAGAGAATGTTCGAGCTCCGGGGATTGATTTCCCCCAAGTTAGAAACAATGTTTAATACATTATTAGAAGGCCAAACTATAGTTCAGACAAGTGATCCTCTAGATTTGACAAAGGCAGAAGAATACACATTTCTACTGAGTGGACACATCTAAATTTTAGACGACATGAAAAGAAGTTGGGCCTCAGAACTTGAGCAATTGAAAATTAGTTTTGTAGATATTCTCAAATTCATGTAAATATAAATTAAGGATTTGTTGTACATATGCAACATTGTATACATAATTTTTGAGAATTTTGGCTTGCAAACCCCATCCTTTGTCATTGATGTCAAAGGGGGAGTGAAGAATGGTGAAAAATGAAGTATCCAGCAAAGGGGGAGCTCTAGAATCAGTGGAGAGCATAAGAGTAAAGAGTAAGGGGGAGTAACACTTAGTCATTTTTCACTAAGTGTTGCCATCAATGCCCAAGGGACAGATTGTTGGCAAGAGACACTGATTTGCATGATAGGTGTTGTCATTGATGGCAACTAAGACTATTCAACTCATTCTCATAACATAATTTGTCCATACCAGAAGTTAGAATAAGAATTTATCTAGGCCTGGGTAGTCAGAAACAGAGCATGTGATAGGGTTTGATATCTTGGTCCGGATCTCTCTGGTGGTAGATCAGAGTATGCTATAGATTTGAAGGAGTCATAAGGATTGTCAGGGCAATCTAAATCCAAACATTTAACATCAAGTAATGAAGAATTCAAAAGTTATTTGCATCTGAGTATGAGGTTATAGTTTGACAGTGCAGACAGCGAAGAATAGGCTGACTTGGTAATTGATCTTGGTTCCGGATAAATGGAAGTTGTCAGTTAGATGACTTGTGATGATCAGTGATAGTGGCTAACATTATTAATGACTTGTGAATGCAAGTTTTGGTCTGTGTTACAAGTTATGCATGGATTTAGCTGACAGAGCAAAATCTTCAACAAAGTTCTAAGTGTTCTTGGACCTGACTGAAAAGTGATTGAATATCATGATGCAGATATATATAGCTGATGGATTTAAGTGATTTTAGGGTGTGTGTGTTGCGACCATGGAATAAGTGTGAAAAGGGCAGAGATCTAAGGTTCATATGTTAGAAGAATAGTAAATAGGGTAGAGTGAAGATGAAGTGTATCAAGTTAGTATTCTGTGCTTAACCAGAATTGAATCTTTGCATTGGTAGATGCTAATTATTAGTTCAACCTTATTGTAATCTTCTTTTAGTAGGTAGTGAGCCTTCTATAGGAAGTGAGCCTTCTTTTGAACAGTGAGCTCTTGGCAGTGAGACCAAATGCATGTGCATTCCCAATTGTAATACTTTTGATAGAGGATAATATTTGTGGGTTAACCCCCACTATGGTTTTTCCCTTAACCGAGTTTCCACATCAAAAATCTTGGTGTCAAATGTGTTAATTATGTTTCTACTCATGTGTTATTATTTCATGCTTTAATGTTTACATCATTAATCTATTTGCAAGTTGCTAAAGAAGATTAAAAGGAAAGAAAGTTTAATTTTGTGGGACAACTGATTTACCCCCCCTCTAAGTTGTCTAACCTAATTCCAACAAAAACTACTAAAAATTGCTTATAAATGACCAAACATGGTCACATGACCATTAGTAGTTTATTGCCAGTCATTTATAACCTGACCAAATTGATGACTAAACCATTTTTAGTCATTTATTTGTTGTTTTGATTGATCAATTTGATAGTATATTTAGTAGTTTAATTAGTCATTGATTGCTATAATTTGGTCACTTATTTAATCATTCTTTTTCACTGATATATTTAGTCATTAATTGTTGTTAACTGGTCACTTATTTAGTTATTTTAATTCACTAATTTATGTGCATTGGTAGTGTATTTAGTCATTAATTTTAATCATCATTTTGATCAATTTAGTAGTATATTTAGTAATTTTTATTCACTGATTTAACACTGGTCATATATTTAGTCATACTTATTCACTGTTCACTGATTTCTGTCAATTGGTAGTATATTTAGTCAATTTAATTATTAATTGATGTCAATTAGTAGTATATTTAGTCATTTTGAAGATTGTATTTAGTCATTAGTATATTTAGTAGTATATTTTGAATCTTGTAGAATGAAACAACTTTGAAAAGGTAAAAACAACTTGTTTTATTGATAAAAAATGCTTATGAACAGCATGCAAATCTGAAAATAGGTTACAATGCTTTCTTTTCGCTAAAAAATCCTTCATGGTTACAATACATAGCTCAAAGAATGAGAAAGAAACTAATTTTTTGAGTATCACTAAGCATAGAAGCACAAAGACATTCATAGATGTCTTCTTCACAAATCCATGATTGTTCCATGAAGCTCACTATCATCCTAGTTCAAGATCACATTGTCATCTCTGTAGAGATCCTGTCTCATGCACCCAACTTGGTCTAGTTCATAAGCTGCCATTGTGAATTATTACCTATAGCAATAAGTTGTCCTTATCTCTAATGATTATGCCTTTGATGATTGTTATCTTTGGTAGGATGCCTCAATTGTCATGGACTATTATTCAACAATATTGCCTTGTGACTAGGCTATGCATTGTCCTAATCAAACTTGTAGCTTCTTTAAATGCATTGTCCAATCACTTGTCAACCTACTTTCATGCATTTTCCCTTTATAAAATAAAATGCCTCATGACTACCACTGCCTAGCTCATTATTCTGGCATGCTTTCACTTGTACTCTGTCTCCCATCAACATAGAACACTGCCCCTCTAGTGAATGCCTTGACTATCTCTGACATCATTGTATCTTTTCCAAATTCCTTGAAAACTGTTCATCACTACTACTGTTACCTAGGTATGTCACCTATGTCATCTGTCAGACTGTTACAAGTTCACACAATCCGTCATTGGTCCTGCCACTTATCACATTGCTATCATGAACAACTATCATATCATATCATCACCTCGAATATAGAAATCAACATCCCATTATGATATTGATGTTGCAAAATATTTGTGTCTTGGCAGATAGCTCATGATAACCCTCAACCTTGTTGCTGCTCACTTGTACCAACTCTATGGTACAATCCTAGGTGTTCATTCATCTAACATGAAGACTCTTGACTATCATGAGATTTGGCATTGTCAAATGCATACTAGAATGTTGTCTCCTTACCCCTTTAAATGCCTCTTGAGACACTGATAAGATTGTAACCTTTGCATAGTTCTTCTCATTGACTCTAAGATTATCTTTTAATGTTTGCATGATCACTGTCTTTTGCATGAATCTCTACCCCTTGACAGTCACTTGTAGGTTTTCTTCATGCATAACTAGAAGCTCTTTCATAGACTATCCTTTCAAACAACAAAGAGAGGACCTACAAAGAAAAAATATAGTTTTCAGTACTTGATCAATCAATTTTTAAGTTTTCCTAGTTGGACCATAATGAAAAATCTATAGAACATTATCAATAAAAAACTAACAACCTTTGCCAACATGTGTAAAGCCAGGCTCCACAATATTTGCCAGCATCCTCCCTGCCTGTGTGAAAATGGGAACATTGAAACATGGTATGGACCTCTATTAAAGCATAATGAAACAGGGATTTTTGTCCAATACTGTACATGGAAATACTCTGGTAGACATGTATGCAAAATGTGGGAGCATAGAAAAAACTCATAAACTATTTGACAGAATGCTTCAAAGAGATGTCATCTCATGGAATGCAATAATTTTAGGATATTCACAAAATGGATTTATTGAAAGGGATTTCAAAACTTTCAAGCAAATGCAATTGGTAGTTCTAAAGCTAAATTCTACAACCTTTGTCAGCATCCTCCCAGCCTGTGACAAAATGGCAGCTTTGCAACAGGGTATAGAAATCCATCAAAGCATAAAGGATAGAGAAATTTTGTCAGATGTTGTAGTGGCAACTACCCTGGTAAACATGTATGCAAAATGTGGAAACATAGACAAAGCATGTGAACTATTTGACAAAATGCCTCAAAGAAATGTGGTCTCATGGACTGCAATGATTGCAGGATATGCACAAATTGAACTTTTTGAGAAGATTTTAGAAACTTTCAAGAAAATGCAGTTGGTAGGTGTAAAGCCAGACTCCACAACCTTTGCTAACATCCTCCCTACCTATGCCAAAGTGGGAGCTTTGGAACAAGGTATAGACATCCATCAAAGCATAAAAGATAGAGGAATTTTGTCAGATGTTGTAGTTGCAACTGCCCTAGTAGACATGTATGCAAAATGTGGAACCATGGACAAGGCACATGAACTATTTGATAGAATGCCTAAAAAAAAATGTGGTCTCATGGACTGCATAGAGAGAGCTTAGAGAGAGCCTCCTAATCGACTGCAATATAAAGGAGGAAAGAAGAATGAAGAGAGGTGTAAGTAATGTAGCCATGCAAGATGAACCTGCTAAGAAATTCAATGAAGACATCTATCGAGTATTTCATTTGGCATGATTTCTACCTCACCTACTTATCTCTATATAGTCTAGGCTCCCCTATAGCCCCGCAAGGACCAGGGCATGAGGGCAGGATGTCGGGCTCTCCCCGCATCCTCGTTAAGGAACTTTTGTGTGTGCGCGGGGATGTGGGAAGAGCAAAAATGTAGTCTCATGGACTACATAGAGAGAACTTAGAGAGAGCTCATATGATTGAGAAGGCAACATGAAACTTTCATGGTATGTAAAATGATTTGAATGGTAGTGTGTTCATACTTTTAGCCTCCTGATGGACTGTAATATAAAGGAGGAAAGAAGAATCAAGAGAGGTGTAAGTAATGCAACTGTGCAGGATGAACCTGCTTAGAAATTTAGGGAAGGCATATGTTGGGTATCTCATTTGGTGTGATTGTTACCTCACCTACTTATCTCTATGTAATCTAGGCTCCCTCGCAGCCCCCCAAGGACTAGGGCATGAGGGTGCAAGATGGCAGGCTCTCCCTGCATCCCCACGAAGGAACTTTTGTGTGTGCGTGGGGATGTGGGAAGAGCAAAAATGTGGTCTCATGGACTGCATAGAGAGAGCTTAAAGAGAGCTTATATGATTGAGAAGGTGACATGTTCAACTTTCATGGTATGTATAATGATTTGAATGCTAGTGTGTTCATATTGTTAGCCTCCTAATCAACTGTAATATAAAGGAGGAAAGAAGAAGGAAGAGAGGTGTAAGTAATGCTGCCATGCAAGATGAACCTACTTAGAAATTTAGGGAAGACATCTATTGGGTATTTCATTTGGCATGATTGCTACCTCACCTACTTATCTCTATGTAGTCCAAGCTCCCCCGCAGCCCTGCAAGAAGCCAAGGCATGAGGATGTGGGATGGCGGGCTTTCCCCATATCCTTGCGAAGGAACTTTTGTGTGTGTACGAGGATGCAAGGAGAGAAAATATTGTTGGATATGCCCAAAATGGATTTGTTGGAAAGAATTTACAAACTTTCAAGAAAATGCAATTGGTAGGTGTAAAGCCAAATTCTACAACCTTTTCCAGCATCCTTCTAGCCTACGCCAAAATGGGAGCATTGGAACAAGGTATGGACATCCATCAAAAAGTAATGGATAGAGGAATTTTGCTAGATGTTGTAGTTTTAACTTCAGTAGTAGACATGTATGCAAAATGTGGAAGCATTGACAAGGCATGTGAATTGTTTGGCAGAATGCCTCAAAGAGATGTCATCTCATGGAATGCAATGATTGTGGGATATGTACAAAATGGATTTTTGAAAAGGCTTTAGAAACTTTCAAGCAAATGCAATTAGCAGGTGTAAAGCCAAATTTGACAACCTTTGCCAGCATCCTCCCTACTTGTGCCGAAATGGGAGCTTTGGAACAGGGTATGGACATCCATCATAACATAATGGAAGGGGGATTTTTGTCAGGTATTATAGTTGGAAATGCTCTAGTAGACATGTATGCAAAATGTGGAAGTATAGATAAGGCACGTGAACTATTTGATGGAATGGCTCAAAGAGATGTCATCTCTTGGAATGCAATGATTGGAGGATATACACAAAATGGATTTTTTGAAAAGGCTTTAGAAACTTTCAAGGAAATGCAATTAGCAAGTGTAAATCCAAATTTGACAACCTTTGTCAGCATCCTGCCTATGATATTATGGATATCCACTTTCCCGCAAGCACTTCAAATCATTCTTGTGGTGATGCGGAGCTTTCCCGCAAGCACTTCAAGTCATGCCTGTGGTGATGTAGAATTTCCTATGGTTTTCTGTGAATATTTGTGATAATCATTAGTATCATCATACTGAGTTCTGCAAAGGATGCAATGGTTTTTTGGCAGCTAGAATGTGAGATTAGGTTTTCATCTATAACGATTGCATGTAGTTGAGCAAAACCACAATATTTATCTAGCCTAGCATACATTCAGCATAGAGTCCACGACATCTAATTTAAACTTTCTTCCTCATCCTGATCCTGATAATTGATTGTAACATGTCAGAAGTGAACACAGTTGTTTCCACAAGTTTTTAAAATAATTTATCTTGTTGCAGTCCTACAAATTTAATCAAATTTCATATAGAAAAGTATATTCAACAAGAATAGCCAAAAAAATAGAGAAGAGTTGAACAGACCTCCTTTCTATGACAACTCTCTCACCTTCTTTTATAGCCCATGTATTTTTAAGACCTCCTCACATCATCCAACATGCCCAGCCTTTGCCACCCGTCTTAATTTTTTCCTTTTCTCTATTTTAGGGAGGTTTCAGTGTGACTGCTATAATGACAGGGGCATTAATTCCTTTTCTCTATTTTAGTGAACTCCTCCTCCACTTCTAACATCTTGTTCTAAAAATCCTCTAAAGATGCCCCCATTTTTTTGGTCTGGTGCAACATCCAATTGTCTGTGTTCCAATGCAACAAAATCCTATAGGCCCCGTTAAGCTATTGTTAGACATCATCATCAGTTCCACAATGAAAGGAAACATTAAGTTTTGTGGGACAAATATTTACTACTTTTGGTTGTTTAAATGAATGAATGAATGAAAGATTTTAACAAGTGCCATTTAGTGGCTAGTACATGTCCTTTATTTTTGTTTCTATATGTATTTGATAAGAGTTTGAGATATTCATGTATTAGAATGAGGCAATATAATCGAGTATATTTTATAAACATAAAGAAATAATTTTTATTAAAACATAATGGTGTAAAATGTCTTGTCAAAGTATGATCCTTGTTTGCGCCCGAGTCGGCTCAGAAGGTAACTATAGCAGAAATGAATGCTCCAACTTTAATCAAAGTTTCATTTGGTTTGAAGGGCTCTGAAAGCACTGTGAGAGTTTGTCAATGATCTCATTCCTTACAAGAAGAAAATGATGCCAGGAGGAGAAGTCAAAGATCTTCTTTCACGTTTCATGGAGGAGGAAAGATGATGAGAAGGATGAAGAGAGAGTCACCTTACAAGTTTAGGGCATTTAATGTCAGATTAAGAGCATGTTTGGTGAAGAAGATGGCATATGAGCATGTGAAAGGTGATTTCTCTAGCATTCGGGGAGGTCTGCAGGAGGAGAAATAAAATTCACGGTGTGGTATGGGAAAAACATAAAAATTAAATTTCTAGACATTGTAACTTGAACTAGGATTTGGGGAGCTCTATAGGAGGAGAAATCAAGATTTCAAAATTACTAGGATCGTTCTTCACTAGAAAGGCCATGCACAATCCCAATGCAAATGGAATGATCCTAGTAAACTACATTGAAACCACCCTCTCCAAGTTTTTTGTTTTTTTAGCTACTATGAACCAGAACAGTTTCATCAAAGAAAAAAAAAAGAGTATGTGGAGCTGTAAGCACAAAAATCACACATAGCATCCACAAGGACCCCTATGATGATTCAAATCCTTGTCACGTACATGTAAGCATGAAATAATGTCCTTTAAGCAGCGAACCACTTGATGACGTGTCCTCTTTCATGTCTTGTGTTGTTTTCTTCTTTATCGATTTCTTTCTCTCCCCGTTTGTGACACTTTTTGAGACTTGTTGACTTGCATTTTTTGAGCTTTTGACCTTCCTCCTAAGCCTTGTCAATGTCTTGTGGGTGAGTTTTCACCGTTCCCCTATGTTTTTCATCCTGTGCACCTTCTAGAAGCCTTCTAGAGGTCTCCCCATCCATCTCCCACTTTCAGTTTTTAGTTCTGCCAAACCAATCCAAATCTCCCCCTATTATTTCTAGATCTCCCCTAGGAGATCCTATAGGTGCAAGTGGAGGTTTGGATTCTTGCACATGACTAACCTATTTCCGGAGGCAAAACCCCTCCTTTCCTTCTCTTCTTTCATCTCCCAACTAGTTTGTTTGCATCAAACCCTATCCAGCCTGGATCTCCCCTAGGTGGCCCTACTGGTGAAAGGGGTGACCCTGTCAGTTTTCCAACTGCCGAAAAACTCAAGTTTCTCGCTCATTTTTGCTCCATTTTCTCCCATTTTTCTTCCAATTTGCATGGTTTTTGATGCCTAATTTAGAGCTAACTATTTCATGCACCCACACATGCATAATTAGCTCTATTTGATCTCAAATTAAATCTTCAATCAATCTCATGCATTTTCACATCTCCATTTCTTTTTCAGTGATAAGCTATCATTGCTTCATCACTCTCTAATCAATTGAGTTCACTAGGTAATCAATCCAGTTCACTCCCCAATCAATCCTTGTTAACTCATCAATCAATTGAGTTGACTTCTCAATCAATTCCACCTCTCATCCCTTCTTCTAACCTATAAATAACCCTCACCTCTTCATTATTTTCCAAGTTGAGCAATTTGGAGAATACTCTTCTCATCATCACAAGCTTTTTCAAGCTTCTTCATAGGCCTTTGAGCCTCTTTCTTTATTTCTTCAAAGCTTCAAAGCTTTCATTGTTGCATAGCTTCAAAACTCTTCCATGGAGGTAAATTCATTATGCACATAGCTCTTGCCAATTTTTTCTCTCCAACTTAGCATCCAAATGCTCTTACAAGACGAAGGTGCCTTTTGCTTTATTTGTTTAACCAAGCAACACTACGCTGCTTCATTCTATGCCATTGTCCTCAACCAAAGCTCTCATTGAGCTCATACATGCTTCATCAAAGCTTCTTTTTGCTTCTTTGTATCATTTTATCATCAAGACGATCTAATGATGCTTCAAAAGGACCCAAGGTTGCCTATATCAAGGATTTCTGAGGGTAGTGGAGTCACACAAATCTTTGTTTCTCTCAAGTTCCTTCATTGTTTATTTCAATTTGTAGTAATTAGAGAACCATATTTTCTCTTGGGAATAGTAAAACATTGCTTTTTCCTTGATAATTAGATCTTACATGTTAGATTAGTTGTTTTCATATTTCAGATCTAGATTATTAGAGGAAGCACTTTCCCCTTTTTTTAGATTAGATTATTTCTAAATCATCAAAAACACAAAAAAAACATAGATTAACTTTGCATTAGGAGAATCATATCAGATTGCATACATATTTCCTTTCATAGATTAAAACCACCTTTTTATTTCTAAAAACACCAAAAAAGCACAAAAAATGTTTTGCATGTCATTTAGTTTGCATACATAGAGAAACCTTAGAATAGACAAAATTGCAAACCCTCGACCCCATCACAAGGTAACCATGGTCAAAATAGTCCAAATAAACCCTCAATACCATCATGAGGCAACAACAAAGTCAAAACCCTAAATCTAGTTAAGGTTAGTAATGACACATTTACCTCTATCCTAATTCACGAATGTGCTTGGGAATAAGGGGAGAGTGGGTGAGGGCTATCCATGACAAAATTGAAGAGATCAATTCAAGACCACAACAAGAAGCTTTTACTCAACCACAAGGAGACCTATTCATCCTCTTGCTGTTAGAAGGAACTAGACAACACCAGATACAACAAGAACTCCTTCAATGCATACAAAGACAAGAGGACATAAATGAATAAAACTGTTCACCCACACAGAGGTGGAATCTAAGAAATCCTAACATGAGAAGAGAAACCAGTGACCCTTCGGGTCATAGGGTTATCTCAACTATAACCACAATTGAATGAAGCATCCAACACAACACACAACGATGAAGGCTGCAGTACTTGTTGACCCTTCTTTGTGAAGTCCAACTCTCCAACAAGCTAGACCCCTGCCATGTCTCACCTCCTCTTGACTAGCTACTTCCATGTGAGAGAGAGTGATGTGGCAGATCACCCCATGGTAAGGAGGGAAGGGTTAGTGTGTGTGCCAAAAATATGACCCGAAGTTGGTGAACTTGACGTGAAGAGCACCTCCTTTTGGAATGGGTTCTTTTAAATTTTTACACATCTGACGATGTTTCACACATCAAAAATCTAGGACAAAATCAGAAAAAGTCTAAGGGAATGTCCCCTCGAGCGAAATTACAAATTCAAAACAGATCCAAAGAGATCTTGACAACATTGACCAAATTAAAACACAACCAATGAGCATTCAATTTGAGATCCATCAAGATGATCAAATCATAACAAGCCATAGAAAATTGGCCACCGAAATGGACAATGAATCATGTTCTCAAGAGAAGAACTTAAAGAAGTTGAGGAGGTACAAAGACTCCACGTTGTACATCAAGATAAAAACCCATGAGATGTGAAGTGTCATCAAAAGGAACAAGTAGGGTCAATCAAACCCCAACACAAAGCAATCCATTTGAAGGTTGTAAAACTCAAAGAATGAAAGAAGCCTCATTCATAGGCCTTATAGAAAAATTGGTCCAAAGAATTAGGACCCACTAAGATAGAAATGGTTGTCAAAGTGAAATTCAATAAAAACCTAGGTCACAAGGAAATCATTTCATCGACAAAATCAAATCAAACTAGGGGCAACACAAAATACCCCTCATCCAAACTTCCATGAAACATTCAGGCCTCCCTTTCCCTCACCATCCAACAAAAAAGGTCCCAATCAAATAGATGGGAATCCTATGAATCAAGATCAACCACAAATGATCCCACCCAATCTTCAAAACATAAACATGATGCCATCTACTCATCCAACTTTTTCAAGATATCAACAATCTAGCATACCCTTTCAACAAACACAACAAGCTCAACTTGAAGGGATAATGTTTGGAGGAATAAAACCCTCTACACATAACTCCCTCCTAGGAACATACCTCGAGTATTTTAAAGAGACTCTTGACTACAACATTCGTCAGGGTATACTACCACGGCCTCTCCTTGTGCTTCCAAAATTTAAAGGAGATGGTGATCCCAACTCTCACATCAAGTCTTACATCATGGTAGTGCGAGAACTCCTTCCTTGGGATGGGGTGGTAGCAAATATTTTTCTAAAAACTTTAGAGGATATTGCTCTAGATTAGTACTATCGACTTCCAAAAAAATCAATCCACTCTTTTAGGCAACTCATTGATCAATTTGTGGCTACCTTTGACATAAAAAAATTGGTCAAGATAGGAATACGAGAATTTTTAACAATCAAACAAGAAGCCAATGAGTTAGTTGCACATTTTATCACACGATGGAGAAAAGTTCTCTATTATTTAACTAGCACACCAAACATGGATCATAGAGAACTATGTGATCTCTTCTTACATGCTCTCAACAATGACATACGAGAACAAGTCCAAAAACTCCCTTACAAATCATATGAAGAAGCACTTGAAAGTGCCCTTAGAATTGACCAAGCCACTATTGATAGTGAAAGAAGGGAATATGATGCCAATGAAAGGTTGATAAACCATGGTAGAAATAATGAATATTTGATGAACAATCAAGACATAGATGGGCCAACAAACACTTCAACATCAGGGAATGACAATTATGACTATAATAGTCATACAAATTTGGGAAATGAAAATACCAACTATCCCCCAAAAATCAACCAGCATTCATACAACAATCATCATAAACCTCGAGAACACAATTATGATAAATATTACTCATTTCAAAAGAGAAGGGGGCATGATATCAAGTCATGTCGAGGGTACCATCACTTCATATCAAACCTCCCAAAACATCAATAGAAATCATTCATGGACACATTATCCCAAGATGAAGAACTTAGTCCGAACACCTTTGAACAAAACACCTTAGGCCTTGTTGAATTAGATCAAGATCAAGAAATTTGTGTCATACAAGGACCAGAACAACCATATGACACTTCCAACAATTCAATTTTTTATCACATGCTAGAGCTTATTAAGGGTTCTCCTACACAAAAGAACACTCTCATCAAAGCCTTAGATCTAAGCCATCTAGTTCAAAACACTCCAAGTGAAAAGTGTTCTTCTTCAACATTTGATTTTGAAAAGTTGCCCATAGACAATGACATAGCTAAAAGGGTGATCTACCCCTCCATCTAATAGTCCAAGTTCAAGATTGTTCCATTATATGTGCAATGATCGATGATGGGTCTACAATCAACATAGTCTCCTTTTCGCTTCTTCAAAGAATGGGTTATGATGAAACTCAAATCACAAAACAAACTTCCATCCTTAGAATTCATGATAACCCAAACACTCAAACCATGGGTAAGGTTAATCTTCAAATCACATTAGGTCTCAAAACTCTCCCAAATGAATTTTATGTTATCAATGAAGAAACCACTTACAACATGATCCTAGGAAGGCCTTGGATCCATAGGATGAGGGCCATTCCCTCCATATTATTGCAAGAATTACACTTCGCTTACATGGGAAAAACCCATATCATCAAAGGAGATCCTGATCCTTTCAACTTTTATAGAGTTGAACAAGTCAAAAAGAAGGGAAAATCCACGGAAACCACTAGTGACCCAAAAATCAACACTTTTGAAAAAGGAGAGACATCAAAACAAATTGCAAACATAGCCAAGACCTTGAAATGTATAGGAAAGGGGGCAACACGAGAATTCCCCTTCGATCCCCACTCAACAAAGTCTTATGCTCTAATCAACTTAGTGGACATTCCAATTGAACTAGACATAAACATCCCTATGGTTGAAACCATGACTAAAGAAGAACTAGAATCCATACAGAAACTAGGAGAGTCAACACCAACATCATTTGCCCTTCAAAATTTCAAAACAAACATTGGAACTCTACAAGAATAGAAAATGGTAAAGCTAGGGTACAAATCATCAAATAGTGAGACATGTGAGTACACAAAACTCCTCAATAGATAAAAGGACATTTTTACACCAAGTCTTCAAGTGTCCTTGCAAAGACTTCCAAGTGAAGTCTAGACCAAATTGGATTGGTCCAGAAATAGTCAAAGCAAGACGTCAAAAGCGACATTACCTTTTATGCATGTTATGGAAAGATAAGAGTTCAACATCTCAAAACACCAAAAAAATCATAAAACATAAAAAATACAAAAAAATCAAAATGTCAAAAATAATTTGTTTCTTGCATTTCAGTATCATTCTATTCATCTTGCATCATAGCTAGTGACTTTCTCTTGTACTATTTTCTTTTCAGTAAGGAGTCTAATGTTGCCTAAATATATGTCATCCTTTCAGGACCTAGAGATTCCCCAGTGATTCTAATCAAAACCTAGTTCTTAGCTTTACACTGATCCCAGTCTTAATGAGTCAAGATGTTAGGTCTAAACAAAGTTTGTATTCAAACCTACAGTGTTCAAAGGAAGCTTACAAGTAGACCTTCCCAATTCTTCCCTAGTATTAGAGAAGTCCAACTAGATTAAAAAAACTTTAGGTGGCACTCAACCCCTTATCTCTCTTGGCCAAAAATGTCAGGAGGATCAAAACTCTAAAGGAAGCAATCTAAGATTCGAGTGAATAAAAAAATGAGTGATCAAAATAAGAGTGTCAAAAAGTGAGAATTGAGAGATCAAAGCATTGCATATCAAATTTCCAAAAAACATTCATTTCTTGAAAAGCCAAGAATCCAAAAAAATGAGAAAAGTTAAGTGAGGAAAATACAAAAATAAAAATAAAAAGCAAAAAAAGAGAGACACAAAAGAAGAGTGAAAGAGAGAAGATTGTTGAATGTCCATACTCTTCAGCAAATATCAGTCTAAGCTCGAAGCCTCAAGGGTGACATTCTAGCAGAGAAAGAAAGGTACAAAGCACACACACGCACTAGCTAAGTAAAACTGAAGAGTCTAGTAGTCTCTAGGATCATCTTCTACCAAGGGACCCTTATTCTTTCCCATTTATCCTTTACCCCAAGTCTACCTTGATTGCCATCTATGATATAAGTCTAGCAAACACCAATAAAACTTGTTACTTGTCTAAGTTGAAAGCTTGTCATATTTTCTAATCTAGATAATGATCAATGTTTAGCCTTTAGCAAAGCCCAAAATTAGAAGTGCTCCATTTTCACTCCCACTCCACACTTGAGTTTTAAATCCTAGCTCACAACCTTGAATAGGTCTCCTATATCAGGACAACTTCCAATCCCCTAGATTGAAAATTGTATTAGAGAGTAGTCACATCATTTGTTCCACATTGCATTCATAAGAAAATTAGAAAAAAGAGTCTCAAAGAAATAAAGTCAATACCATAACTTGTGGCATCCTGTAGAAGTAAAAATTTCATTTCAGCATTGCTTGTGTTCTTACATTTGTATATCATCACCTGCACTCATATATATATATATATATATATATATATACTGAAAAATACAAAAACAAATTGCATCATCCATATGTGATCATCTTAGCTATGTATTCTCATAAGAAAAATAAAATCTCTAACCAACCATATGCACAAAAGGGAAAGTGAAGTATAAGATTTCAACTAAAGCTATGTATGGATCTTGTCAAATTAGGTCTTGTAACAATAAAGTGTAAAACAATGTCTGAGCACAAGTCATTCCTCTGTAAAAAAGTCTCCCCATGCAAGGGGGTAAGGGTAGAAATCTCGTAAATGTAGGTCTCTCAAAGACCTCAAGGAGTGTCAAATCAAAGCTTTACAAAATCTCCGCAAAAACCATAAAAAATATTAAATTTTATTTTTGAAATGCAAGATTAACTAATTTAGTTTGATGATTTTAATGAATTTTTAGGGTCGTAGCATTGATGTAGTTTTCAATGGTTCTCCACCTGCATATTACACTACATCATCTACTGTCAGGGTATGTAACTAGTAAACAATTATAAATATTACATGTGAATAGCATCATTATATGAATGGTATTCTAATATCTAATTTTGGATGTTGAATAGGTTAATATTGGATATTTCATAGCAACACCTGCTAGCCGTGGTGGACTTCAAAGCTTCACGGAGGTAATAAAATAAATAGTTTAATGAATGAATTGTACTTACTAGATTTTTGTATGTGACTTGTGTGCTTTATTGTGTGTACTTCCATGTTTAGGTGAACATGTGTGTATGTTAGGAGCCATGATTTGCATCACTATTATAGTTTTCATAATTGAAAAATGTTGTTTTATTTCTAGATGATGCAGGCTATGGAGACACCTCCCGATGTTCATAGGGCAATGGAGCATGGTGTGACCTCTATGATTCATAGCTCCATGCCATTGACAAGGGTATGAGGTAGATTAGTAAATTTTAATTTGCATTCATTGTTATAGTTGTTTATTTTTGAAAAATTAAAAGATTATTGATTTGAAGTTTAATTTCTATCTGGATGGTTTCTATAGGACATGACATCACCACAGCCTATTCCTACTACTAAGGCAAGTGAGGAGACAGATTATATGGTAGCGGTAAGTGAATATTTTGTTAAATGTTTCAATTTTTATAACATGTAATTTCTATATATTAATGTCTATACTTTTTATTGTAACAACTAAAGATGCAGGAAGAACTAAATAAGAGGAGCAGCCCTCAGGTTAGTAGTAGACCACCCACATACGCGTCTCCATCCCCTAGAAGATCAAAGGCTACCCGTGATCTATTCTCTTCATTAGTCAGAGGGCAATGACTTTTTATTGTGTTCCTTTATTGTATGCCTATATGGCATTTGTGGACATATATATAGTTGGCATTCTTGTAAGCCTATATGGCTATTTTATATAGATGTTATACTTATATCGACAGATATTGATGTATGCCTATATGGATATTTGGTTAATACAAATCTTTTTTATTGATGGCATCCATACTTGCATTATAAATCCACGTTTTCATGGATATTTGTAGATGGCTACTTCAAATATTTAAAGTCCAATTGTATTACATAGGATGTTTGTTGATCCAATAAGCTAGCTATTGTTATTCAAGTATCACCTAAACCTCATTTTGAAACTAAAAGATAGAAGTTGTATTTAAAATAAAAATGAATCATCATGTTGAATAGAAAATATTCATATTCTTTATGAGTTACTCAGTTGAAAATATTCAAATGAGTATGCTGATCCATATTCTTTATGAGTTGGTCAAATGAAAATATTTCTTAATTTCTTGTTATTATACCATATTGGGATGTAAAGAGTATGTTTGTTGTTTTGAATAAGATAGTCAAAATCATATGCTTATGCGCACTTGATGACCATTGTGGTTATTAAATGTAATTCCTCTTGCATATAAGGCGACGTAGCGAGGTTATGAGATTACATTGAATCTTACCTAATTTTAGTATGCAACATAACATTGGGGCTATAGGCTTCCATAAGTCATCAACAATCAAGGTTCAAGGTTTTCATTGAAGTCAAAGGGTCAAGGTTCTTTGTCATTGATGTCAAAGTTGATGCCATGATGTTGATAAGGTGATACAATGATTCAAGGTAGGTGATGGTCATGACGTGCATGATGTTGTGAATATGGTTTTCATGATAAGGTCTCTCAATTCATGTTGATGTTGTACAAGACAAACATAGTTCATATGATGCATGATGTTGTGAATATGGTTTTCATGATAAGGTCTCTCAATTCATGTTGATGTTGTACAAGACAAACATGGTTCATATGATGCAAGTTTCATGTTCATGGTGGATGTGGTTTTGTTCATGCAAGGTTTTGTTGTGAATATGGTTTTCATGATAACGTCTATCTTGAAAGGTTGATATGATGCAAGGTTCATATTCATGGTCGATGTGGTTTTGTTCTTGCAATAAGAAGTTAGATAAGACACAAGCTTTCATAATGATAATCCTATTGATAGTTAGGGTTTGCATATTGGGCATTAAACCCTAAAAAGAATATACTTTTCTTAAGACTTTAAAACCCTTAATTGCTTGTCGTGTGTAAAGTGCACTTTTGTTTTAATTTAATATTAACTTATAATCATAAGTTACTATCACTTAAATCAATCTACTAAAGGGTCTTTAAGTCATTAGTTCACCGGCCCTTCAACCTAACTCAACCAGCATCTCTGGTAAACTCTCATAAGCTCCAGCGCCATATCATAATCGAAGGTCATATTTAATTGATATGAGGGCAGGAAAAAGGATTGAAAGGTCAGTATTTAAAATGAATTTGGAATACAAACAATCATCTCTATGGAGTTGAATTTGATGGGCATGCCTTTATAAAAGGCTAAAAGACAACTTTATGCAGGATATCATGATATTTGTAGTGCTTGAAGATTGAAGACTAGTTAGTGTTTGTAGCTCAGATTGTTTCGGCATGTTTGGGTGTGAAACAGGACCATGCCTAGCCTAAACATACCCATCTAGATGCATTGAAATTATTAGTTTGGCCGCATGAGTAGCAGAACACAAGTTACACCCCTTTGCAACTTTACACTGCCTCCTTTTGATGATTTTTGGGGCAGTAGAAAAACTTTCACCACGGGCAAACACCTCAGAGATATAAAAAATTAAGAGAGGTTATTGTAGAGGGACCCTATGTGATCACGTTTCCTCAGACAAAATGTATCTAAGTGACACAGTTTCTGAGTAACAACTCATTAAAGATTGCTACCTTTTTACACTTTGGACACTTCAGGGATATCACCAGTACAATGTAGCTTAGATTATTTTGGCATGTTTAGGTGCAAAATAGGACGATACCTAGCCTAAACATACCCATACAGACATGTTGGAACTGTCAGTTTGGCCACACGAGGAGAAGAACAAAAGTTACACCCCTTTGCAACTTTACACTACCTCCTTCTGACAATTTTTGGGGCAGCAGAAAACCTTTCACCATAGGAAAACACCTTAGAAATATAAAAAATAGATAGAGGTTATTGTAGAGGGACCCTACATGATCATTTTACCTCAAACAGAATGTATCTAAGTGACAAATTTTTTGAATAAAAGCTCATCAAAGATTGCTGCATTTTCACACTTTTGACTCTTCAGGGATATTGTCGGTACAATGTAGCTCAGACTGTTTCGGCATGTTTGGGTACAAAACAAGACCATTTTTAGCCTAAATGTTCCCATCAAGAAGCGTTGGAACTATTATCTTGGCCACACAAGGAGAAGAACAAAAGTTACACCCCTTTGCAACTTTACACTGCCTCCTTCTAACGATTTTTAGGGCAATAGAAAACCTTTCACCATAGGAAAATGCCTTAGAGATATAAAAAATTAAGAGAGGTTATTGTAGAGGCACCCTACATAATCACATTGCCTCAAATGGAATGTATCTAAGTGACATGGTTTTCGAGTAACAACTCATCAAAGATTGCTACCTTTTTACACTTTTGACTCTTCAGGGATATCGTCGGTACAATGTAGCTCGAACTGTTTCGGCATGTTTAGGTACAAAACAAGACCATACCTAGCCTAAATGTACCCATCCCAATGCATTGGAACTATCAGTTTGGTCGCAGCAGGAGTAGGACAAAAGCTACACCCCTTTGTAACTTTACACTGCCTCCTTCTGATGATTTTTGGAGCAGCAGAAAACCTTTCACCACGGGAAAATGCCTCAAAGATATAAAAATTGAGAGAGATTATTGTAGAGGGACTGTACATGATCATGTTTCCTTAGATGAAATGTTTCTAAGTGACACAGTTTTTGAGTAACATCTCATAAAAAATTGCTGCCTTTTTGCACTTTGGACTCTTCAGGGATATCGTCAGTACAATGTAGCTCAGACTGTTTCGACATATTTGAGTGAAAATAGGACCATGGTTAGCATAAATGTACCCATCTAGACACGTTAGACTAGTCAGTTTGGTTGCATCAGGAGCAAGATGAAAGTTACACCCCTTTGTAACTTTACACTACCTCCTTCTGATAATTTTTGGGGTAGCAGAAAACCTTTCACTACGGGTAAACGCTTCAAAGATATAAAAAACTAAGAGAGTTTATTGTAGAGGGACTCTACATGATCGTGTTTCCTTAAATGGAATGTTTCTAAGTGGCACAATTTTTGAGTAACATCTTGTCAAAGATTGCTGCCTTTTTGCACTTTGGACTCTTCAGGGATATCATCGATACAATGTAGCTCGGATTGTTTCGGCATGTTTGGGTGAAAAACAGGACCATGCCTAGCGTAAATGTACCCATCTAGATATGTTGGAATAGTTAGTTTGGTCGCATCCAGAGCGGGATGAAAGTTACACCGCTTTGCAACTTTACACTACCTCTTTCTGACGATTATTGGGGTAGCAGAAAATATTTCACCATGGGCAAATGCCTTCGAGCTATAAAAAACTGAGAGAGGTTATTGTAGATGAACCCTATGTGATTACATTGCCTTAGACAGAATGTTTCTAAGTACATAGTTTTTGAGTAACATCTCATCAAAGATTGCTGCCTTTTTGTACTTTAGACTCTTCAGGGATATCATCGGTACGATGTAGCTTGGACTATTTTGACATGTTTGGATAAAAAATAGGACCATGCCTAGTGTAAATGTACCCATCTAGATGTGTTGGAATAGTTAGTTTGGTCACATCAGGAGTAGGACGAAAGTTACACCCCTTTGCAACTTTACACTGCCTCCTGACAATTTTTGGGGCAGCAGAAAAACTTTCACCACAGGAAAATGCCTCAAAGATATAAAAAACTAAGAGAGGTTATTGTAGAGGCACTCTACATGATTGTGTTGGTTTAGACAGAATATTTCTAAGTGACATGGTTTTCGAGTAACATCTCATCAAAGATTGCTGCCTTTTTGCACTTTGGACTCTTCAAGGATATCATCAGTACAATGTAGCTCAGACTATTTTGACATGTTTGGGTGAAAAAAAAAACCATTCCTAGCCTAAACGTACCCATCTGAATGCGTTAAAACTATCAGTTTGGTCGCATCAGGAGCAGGACACCAGAAATGTAAAAGTTACTTTGTGCAACTTGACAACATTGACACTTTTTTGTAACAGGACTCAAAGACTCAAACTGACCCCAAATGACTTAAAGTGAGTTAAAAACAAATTAAATCATCTTATAAAACCTTATTACATACAATTGACTTAATCAAAACAAAATTTTATTTTTTGACTCCTCTTGGAGGCATGACAACCTAGGTGCCCCTGCACCATTAGTGCAACTGAAGTCGATAAAGTTTTCCTATTAAGAAAAAGAGCTTCCCTTAGCTTAAAAAAATATAAATATTTTGTACTGACAAGGCCAACCATGTGAAGGTGAAAGCTCATGTGGCCTCACCTACGACCTAAGACACATGTAGTCTAGTAGATGCAAGATAACTAAGACACCTATTTTCTAGTCTCTATCTACCTAGTTCACATATCGTATATACCTAAGACATAATTAGAGAAACCTATTATCTAGTTAGAAACCAAGACACCTAGAGACACCTATATTTTATACATTACCTAGATTTTATACATTATTCTTAGGATCAACTTCGTCCATCACTTAGGTCTAACTCCATGAAGCATAACATGATGTAAAAATGTGTCTATGTGTAAAAATGTAGCAGCAAATAAAAAAGAAAAACCTTACAAATTAATGTACATACTTACAACTCAATGTAACATGACTTTACAAAATCAATGTGAATACTTACAAATTAATCCAATGAACCATCCAGGTTTGCTCTACTCTTTATTGTGTCAAGTATTGCTTCATGGTCAGACTCACGCACCTTCCACAAGGTTTTGTTCAAAGGTCTACCCCGAAACTGTATCAAATGAACATTGGATGCCACAACACATTCGAGTAATGAAGAATCTTCTGATGCATGTCAAAGTCTTGAAATATCCAAACATTAATACTCTTATGTGGGTACCTTCTAAGCCATGTTCCAGTAATAACCACTAAACCTGTAGGGTATTTGATGTTTTCTCCATCTGTAACTAGGGCCTCCAATTGATTTTTAGCCTCAACACAATGACATAAGTAATAATCTATTCCCTCTTAGTTATCTTCATCTACAATAACTGCATATACGTGCCCTACATTGATATGTGTAGTAAATTCGATGAAATTAGTCAACATTACAAAAACACTACAAAGTAAGATGACATTAGGAATTTCAAAAACTATGCAAAAAGATATATTACCTGGTTGAACTAGATTTGACATGTGGTCAAAGTCAACTGATGATTCCATCTGTGTTAGTTCTAGTACTGTCGGGGTTCGATATGTGTCAAGTATTCTAAGATAACTTAACTTCCATTCGTCAACCCACTCCTTTGACTTGCACTCATCCCAGGCTTGAATTATACAGGAAGAACAAAAGCATGACATCTTTCACCTATGGATACTCCATGAACCTGCAATTGAGCTTCTAAAAGAGTGTATCTCACTTGATCCTGTCAGTGTAGAATAGTCCTCATATGGTGCAATGTTAGTATCATCTATCAACCAAAAAAATCTATGAACTGAAGACTTACCTTCATTACCTGGACCCATGGAACCATTACACCACTCAGCAATTAATTTTGCATCTATCAACTTTGCATTGTCTTTATACTTTAACTCTTCTCATGCTATGGCTCTTTTGATACATGCTCCTGCACCATCATGCTCCCCCTTTCCATGCCCGACCTCACAAAAGTTCCACATATGCTGAATACCTCTAAAATTATGCCTCCTACTCAGCTAATATAAATTCTGCGAGTTCTTAAATTGTGATGCCCAGTTATCCAACCATATGATATGCTGACTGAATAATATGCCCCTTCTAGCCAAATCATTATAGAACACTTGAAAGCAACCTTGCACGAACTCCGTAGAATGCGTGCGATCATCACTAATATATAAATTATACTCCCTTATGATCTTTCTGTCATCCTCTGTACTATCATTCGCATGAATGAATGCAATGTGCACAAATATAAAAACCTGTGTGGAGTTGTAATATTGTGATTGCACCTCATGTTGTGGCTATAGACTGTAGTTCTCTGCAAAGTCGATGACTGAAATAATGCTACCAACCATAAATGTGTCCTTGCATAACTTGAATTGCAAGTCCAACCATCGAGTTCTATGGGCATGTCTTGCAAACTCATACACTATGCTGTCACGAAATATATGCATAAACTAATACACTAGAATCTTTTCAATAACCAATTCATACCTCTTTGCTTCTTTACAATCTTTTGTATTGTATGCCACTATTTTATACTTGCCAAACTCTACTAGTTCATTTCCAACCGCATGTGTTCTTTCCATATGTTCACATATTGGCAAACGTTGCAAGCCACCGCAACGATGACATGTGCCATCCAAGCATAATTTCTTGTAGAATATTTGACCTTCCTCTCTTTCACATAAAATTCTTGATATGATGGTGGGGCACGTATGGTAAAACCCTGTAAAACATTATTAGTATGCATATCTAAACATATAGACCTATAAACATCAAAATGGTTAGAAAATTTATTATGTAATCTACAACAACAAGTAGTGCATGTGTGATTTATCTTGACATAGAAAGGTTTTAGTATTTCAAAATATCTTTGACAAATTTTAATTTGAGGATACTTCTCTAGAAATTTACCATAAAACTGTGTTTGAGTCTCATCCAAAAAATGCTTTGGATGTGGGTCACGGTTCCAACTACCGATTCTCCGTCTTACCTCATCCCTTTGATTCGGAAATACCCTTGTGTAATTCTTCCAAAAGTCTTCAATTAGTGATCTCAATGCTTCAACAATTGGTTTATCTTTTCATGGTACTCTCCCTGAGAACGCCCATAATTCATTGGCATTAGTGTCCTCAATTCTTTGGCATCTTCCAATGGCTCTTGATAAATTTTTCCTTTTGATTCTCAATTCTTGACTTGTCTTTCTAATGAGACAAGCTTTCCTCATTTGACTAGTTACTATAGTAGATGTAATCACACGCCATGTTGCATTACTATCTTTTGTGCATGAGGTGTTACCCACACTCTCATAGGCACTCATTAGATTCTTGACAATAGATTTTTCACTTGAAGCCTCTGATGTTCTCAACCCAAGAATCTTCATGATGGACCTATACTTTATACTTCGCATCATTTCAACAAATAGTAGGCATCTTGCAGTCTCATTTAACTTTTCAAAGAACAATCTCCAAATCTTATGAGTATATCTTTTATAAGTGTGTTTTGGAATCTTACTTTTCATTGGCTACAAAATATTCTCATCAATATCAATTAAATACTTTGGATTTCTATGCAAAATTCTAGGTGGTGTTAAGTTAGGTAAATTCATCTCAACATTAGGAATTTCATCAATATTTAAATGATATGGGCTATATGGCATACCTTCAATCGAAGATGGAATAGATGACATACCTTGAGGTTGTGGTGGGAACAATGGCATACCTCCTTCATCACATGTGAGTAATGATGTACTCTCAACTTGAGATGTGGTAGATGGTGTCCCTACATGTTGACATGCGGTAGAGGATGTGTCTCCAACTATGGTATTCAAATCTTTCATAGCACAAAGTTTTTATATTCATTCTCTTTGTGCCGCCAATACCATATCCCTTTGTGATGGTTTTGGTTCCTCTTTAATTGGCATGTCTTCATTTATCATGTCCAATTTCCTCTTCTCACGAAATTCCCTCATAGCCACTGCTTTCTTTGCATTCTTAGCTTCTATCTCTTCCTATTTTTGTTTAATTCTTGATCGTTTCCTCAGCATGATGGAGAATTTGTCTGTAGCATGATAAAGAGACCAATATTAGTTCCTAAGAAATGAATCCATACAAATAACTAAAATATATGTCATTCAACCCTTCATAGTAAATGCACATACAATCATCATGTAAAAGAGTAAATGTCACTCAACCAAAATAGGTACAAAGCATACAAAGCAAATTATTGCAGCCATGAAAAGAGTACATGGGACTTCATGCTTGAAAAGGTTGAGGCAGACCCAATTTGACATGTTTGTTGTTACTAGGGCTACTAGGATTTGGAACTGAGAAGGTGTTTTGTTGGTATTAGGGATACTAGGATTTGGGTGGCTTGTGAAGGAATAGACAACAATTGAAGAGTGTAGACTTTAGTAAGGGTTTAGAATGGTTGTCTAAGTTCCTAAGGGGTAAGAAGACCTCTAGTAGCCTTGTTAGGTTTTGAAGTATTGAAGACCCTCTTTGTGCCTTTGTATAGGGAGATTGCTTGAGAGGAAAGCTTATGAAATTTGAAGAAACCATTGGTATGATCCCATTGGATTGAGTTGAACCCTACCTCTGCATCACATACCTAGGATTGTCATAAAAATCATTAGACTAATCTCTACAATTTAGGGTATTGAATGGTATATAGTCGATCAAGGTAACCACCATCATGTGCTAACAAAGGACAATTATGAAATTTTGAAATATTGTTATGTCATGTGCATGTACAAATCATCATGAATAGGTGCATAAGGAATGTCCTAGCCCAAGATATGTGCATACAAATCATCATGTCATGTGCATACTTGTATGATCTTGGAAGCTATTCATTTGTATTTTAACTTGTTAATATGACAAGATAATAGTGGGATTATATTTTTATTATGTTGTAAGGATTTATTCTTGTATAGTTTGACATCATGGTATGTTAAGGTCTATTTATTACACATAATTATTAAAGAGGTTGGTATGATCCCTTTGGATTGAGTTGAACCCTACCTCTGCATGACATACCTAGGATTGTCATAAAAATCATTAGACTAATCTTTGTAATTTAAGGTATTGAATGGTATATAGTCGATCAAGGTAACCACCATCATGTGCTAACAAAGGACAATTATGAAATTTTGAAATATTGTTTTGTCATGTGCATGTACAAATAATCATGAATAGGTGCATAAGGAATGTCCTAGCCCAAGATATGTGCATACAAATCATCATGTCATGTGCATACTTGTATGATCTTGGTAGCTATTCATTTGTATTTTAACTTGGTAATATGACAAGATAATAGTGGGATTGTATTTTTAATATGTTGTAAGGATTTATTCTTGTATAGTTTGACATCATGGTATGTTAAGGTTTATTTATTACACATAATTATTAAAGAGCCCAAGTGTAGAAAATATACATGGCATCATGTGAGATTGCAGGCTGCTTTCTTGATTGAGAATGTGTCTATTTTAAAATTGTATGATAAAGCATGATAAAGTAATTCAAATAGAATTAAGGAAAATGTAAAGAACATGCATGTAAAGACTTGACATACCTAAAAAATGGAGATTCGAATGGAGAGAGTACCCAATTATGTAGTATTTTTTTCTTCTTGCGTCAAACTCCTCAACAATTTCAGTTTTTCACCACTTACTTCCTTTTCAATGTTAAATTGAATAACACTCAAATATAATTAGTAACAACAATACTATTAAGCAATCTATAATGTTAAATTCCTAAAATTGAATCACAATTAACATTGCAACACTACAAAAATTGAAACTTGAATAGATATATATCAAATTTGGTGTGAAAACTATGGTATTTCCTCCTTCTCAAGTTGGCAAAGCAGAAAAGGTGGTCGAAAGATCATGCAAAGGTAGTAAAATGTGTAAAATGTGCACGTGAACATCCCAACAACATGAAATCACTTCTTTTTTGTCAAAATGCATGCATAATTAGCATGAAAATAGAGCATGTGGGCTTGGATCACAAGGGTCAACACCTTTTTACCATTTCTATAGTAGGACAAAATGCGAGCGCATTATAACACACTTGTGTTTTGTCCTGCAATAGATTGATCCATAAATATTTGTGCCTATCTCACCTTCGATAGCACCTTTACAATATCTCACCTCTAATTCCATTAGCTCATGTTCTATATCTCACTTAGCTCTCCTCCTCACCTCTCTACCTCTCCCCTCTCTATGTCACTGAGTCACTCCTTGTCTACCTCTCCATCCATCCTTAGCCATATAGGTCTCACTTAATCCTAAACCCTAAAGCTAGCTATCCCTATTCTTAAACCCTCAACGGGCTTGATACTATACCTTAAACCCTAATCCCTTATCCCTAAACCCTCCAACCCTATCCCAAATCCTTATACCCTTGACACTCTACGTTAACCCTAATCCCTTAACCCTTGAACCTCAACCCTCAATGTCAAACCCTAATCCCTCAACCCTTAACTCTAATCCCTCAACCCTCAACCCTATCCCTAAACCCTAAACTCTAAAACCTCAACCCTCAGCCCTCAATGTCAAATCCTAATCCCTCAACCCTTCACTCTAATCCCTCAACCCTAAACCCTATCCCTAAACCCTTAACACTATACCTTAAACCCTAATCCCTCAACCCTAAACCCTAAACCTTATCCCTAATCCCTAATCCATCAACCCTCAACCCTAATCCCTCAACCCTCAACTATAATCCCACATCCCTAAACCCTTAACACTATCCATATTCCTAAACCCTCAACAGGCTCGATACTATACCTTAAACCTTAATCCCTTATCCTTAAACCCTCCAACCCTATCCCTAATCCTTATACCCTTGACACTCTACTTTAACCCTAATCCCTTGACCCTCAAACCCTATCCCTAAACCCTCAACCCTCGAACCTCAACATCAAACCCTAATCCCTCAACCCTATCCCTAAACCCTAAACCCTAAAACCTCAACCCTCAACCCTTAACATCAAATCTTAATCCCTCAACCCTTCACTCTAATCCCTCAACCCTAAACCCTGTCCCTAAACCCTCAACACTATACCTTAAACCCTAATCCCTCAACCCTAAACCATAAACCTTATCCCTAAACCCTAATCCCTCAACCCTCAACTCTAATCCCTTATCCCTAAACCCTAAACGCTATCCCTATTCCTAAATGCTCAACGGGCTCGATACTATACCTTAAACCCTAATCCCTTATCCCTAAACCCTCTAACCCTATCCCTAATCCTTATACCCTCGACACTCTACTTTAACCCTAATCCCTCGACCCTCAACCCTCTACCTAAACCCTCAACCCTCAAACCTCAACACTCAACCCTCAACATCAAACCCTAATCCCTCAACCTTATCCCTAAACCCTCAACACTAAAACCTTAACCCTTAACCATCAACATCAAACCCTAATCCCTCAACCCTAAACCCTATCCCTAAACCCTCAACACTATACCTTAAACCCTAATCCCTCAACCCTAAACCCTAAACCACATCCCTAAGCCCTAATCCATCAACTCTCAACCCTAATCTATCAACCCTCAACTGTAATCCCTCATCCCTAAACCCTAAACACTATCCCTATTCCTAAACCCTCAACAAGCTCGATATTATACCTTAAACCGTAATCCCTTATCCCTAAACCCTCCAACCCTATCCCTAATCCTTATACCCTCGACACTCTACTTTAACCCTAATCCCTCGACCCTCAACCCTATCCCTAAACCCTCGACCCTTGAACCTCAACCCTTAACTCTAATCCCTCAACCCTCAACCCTATCCCTAAACCCTCAACCCTAAAACCTCGACCCTCAACTCTCAACGTCAAACCCTAATCCCTCAACCCTAAACCCTATCCCTAAACCCTTAACACTATACCTTAAACCCTAATCCCTCAACCCTAAACCCTAAACCCTATCCCTAAGCCCTAATCCGTCAACCCTCAACCCTAATCCATCAACCCTCAACCCTAATCCCTCATCCCTAAACCCTAAACACTTTCCCTATTCCTAAACCCTTAACAGGCTCGATACTATCTGTCAACCCTTAACCCTTAAAACTTGAACCCTAAAACCTATCCCTACACCCTTGACACTCAACACTATATCTTAAACCCTAATCCCTCTACCCTTGACACTCTAACCCTAATCCCTTGACCATCAACCTTATCCCTAAAACCTCAACCCTCAACCCTCAACTCTCAAAATTAAACCCTAATTCATCAACCCTAAACCCTAATCCCTCAAACCTAAACCCTATACCTAAACCATCAACCCTCAACACTATACCTTAAACCATAATCCCTATCCCTCAACCCTTAACCCTTAAAACTTAAACCCTATCCCTACACCCTCAACACTCGACACTATATCTTAAGCCTTAAACCCTCATTCCTAAAGCCTCAACCCTCAATCCTTAAACCTTCAACCCTAAACCCTATCCCTAATCCCTCTACCCTTGGCACTCTAACCCTAACCTCGACATTAAACCCTAATTTGTCAACCCTAAACCCTAATCTGTCAACCCAAAACCCTATCCCTAAACCCTCAACACTATACCTTAAACCCTAATCCATCAACTCTAAAACCTAATCCCTCAACCCTAAACCCTCTCACTAAACCTTGAACCCTCAACCCTAATCCCTCATCCCTAAACCCTAAATGCTATCCCTATTCCTAAACAATCAACCCTCGACACTATACCTTAAACCCTAATCCCTTATACCTAAACCCTAAAACTTATCCCTCAACCATTAACCCTTAAAAATTAAACCCTAAAACCTATCCATAAACCCTTGACACTCAACACTATATCTTAAACCCCAATCCCTTAACCCTCAACCCTAAAGCCTCAACCCTCAATCGTTAAACCTTCAACCTTCAACCCTATCCCTAATCTCTATACCCTCAACACACTACTTTAACCCTAATCCCTTGACCATCTGTGAGGCCTACTTTTCATTCCCATACATTTGACTATTTACTTTACTGTTGCTGATACATTTAGACTTGTGGGACTATTGATCCCGAATTTCCAGACTAGTAGACTTTATGATGTATGTGGATTGTTATGCTTAGTATGTTTACAATGTGTTAGACCTAGATATTTCTTTACTAATGATGTTAGATAGATGCTTTATATTATGATGTTATGGGAAAACTAAGTGGGTGATGTTAGATAGAAATTTATTTTTTGATTCAATCGAATGGATGTCTGAAATGTAGAATTTAGAATCTAAATTGCAATGCGACTTCCTTGATGCTTATGTGAACTTGTGATATTTTATGCAAGTGTATGTTTTAATTTAGTTCAGCTATTATATGTGTGTGTGTGTGTGTGTGTGTGTGTGTGTGTGTGTGTAGAATTAACTTTGCAATTGAGTGCGCAAGTATCTCTAACAAGCCACATAAAATTGGAGATCATCCAACACACGATGTTGTTATCCCTTGTGAAGCCGATCTAGTTCCATGAGGAATCAAGATCAACTCTGTGTATGATGAAATTATGTAATGTTGTTTGCATGTTGTTAGTTGGGCTAAGTCTACCCCTCTTTCAATTTGAATTCTAATTGGTATTGTAAGAATTTTGTCTTTGAATTTCATTTTTTAAATTTTAAATTTTGAGACCTCTTTTCATGTGCTTTAACTTAACCCTAGGTGCTCAAAATGAGCTAAACTTGACCTTGGGTTGTAACCCTTGGGTCTAGGGACCTTTTTGACTTGGGTAACCCTTGGTAAACCTCCATTTGGTCACCTTAACTTCACCTTGAAGTTAAGTGACGAAATTGGAGGCATGGCAGGGAGAGGATGAGTGAGTCAAACACTCAACCCCCATCCTTACCTCTTCCCTAGGTTGGGGATGACTCCAAAACCCCTCAATGGTGGAGGATTTTACTCCAAGTCTCTTCCACCATTGGTGAGGGTACCTTGGAGTTATGTGGTCCCTCTTGGGAGGAAAGGAATGGGACACATGTGTCACCCATTCCCTCTTAAGCCCCACTTTTCTCTCCCACATGTTCTAGGGAGGACAAGTGGAAGGGGAGAGAGAGACTTGGGGATGGGTGAGTGACATGTGTCATCACCAATCCCATGGGTCTTGCTTGTAGTGGGGAGGAAGAGTGAGGAGGTGACAAGTGTCACCTCCCCATTCCTCAGCTCATGGGTAGAGCTTATTTTAATCCCGCTTGGAGAAGGTTATGGGTTTTTGAATTTTTTGAAAATTTTATTGTTTGGAATTTACTTTGGGGAAAAAGTTAGAGAGGGTTTTGTGGCTTATGTTGGAGGAGTATTTGGAGAAGCTCTACATCAACCATCTACCATCATTGGGCTTTTAAAGGTTGGCTTCAAGGCTAAGGCCTTCCCATTGTATTTTTGTTTGCTTGTATGATGCTATGTGTGAGATCTTTTTTCTTGAGTTTTTATTGTTATTGTGGGGAAAATTTGTAGGGTGTTGTAAGAGCCCCTCCCACTTGGGAGAAGATTCTCAACAAGTGTGGGGTGGGGGAGGAGCGAACCTCCTCGGGGTCATTACCTTGTTTTTGTGGTGTTGTAATCCTTGAGGGCAATATAGGAGATTTTGAGCAATATGTGAAATGGCTTGAGAGCCAAAATGGAAGCTTTATGGAAATTGTGTTTAAATGTGTTGGCTAGAGTCCTTATGAGGTATTTGTTTTTAGATATTTGTAGGAGTGGCACTCTTGAGTTGAGTGTGTCAACTCCCCTACCCCTTTGAACTCACCCTGGTTGAGTTCATGTGTTGTGTTATCCATGGGTGTAAAATTGTGTTTGGATGTTTGAATGTCTTTTTGTGATTTGGAATGAGTTCCCTAGTGTGTGGATGACCTCTCTATCTCAAGGGTGACCCACTTGTGGGTCTATGGTAGGGAGGAAAGCAAGATGTGTGGCTTCTTTCCCCTTGTTGTGATATTGTAGGTTTATTGGAGCTAAGTGTTGTGAAGTTGGAGAAAACACCTTGTTTTGGGAGTTGATATTTTATTTTCCTTTACTCTTGAGTGAGAGCTTGACCTACTTAGGATTTGCTTCATTGTTAGTTTTCAAAGAGGAGAACATAGTTCTCTCTCTCTTGTTGTAAAAATATATTTTCTATGTTGTGTGTAGGCTATTTTCATTTGTAATTGAGAGTTATAAATTGTTTATTGAATTCTTATCATTCAAGAAAAGTGGAAGGAAGAAAATTTGTTTTAAAAGATTATTTCATTTGTATGTAAATTTTAAAATTTGTCAAATAGAAGAGTTGTAGTTTTAATTTTGAGACAAACAAGAAAATTATATTTTGTTATTATTGAAAGAGAAAATTAGTTGTTGTTATGTATAAGAGGCATCTAATTATTTGTAATTGTTCTCTTCTTAAAAATGTAAATATTAATATTGCACTGAATATATTTTGTTAGAGCCGATAAGGGTGTGGTTCAGTGGTTAAGTCACTCAGTTGTAGTGGCGGCCACCAGAGTTTAAACCCCCACTGGGCCAACAAACTCGCAAGGCGTTACACCTTTGTTGGGCCAACAAGCTCATGGGTTTGAAGTGTTCTTTATTGGGGATGAGGTCCCCCATGTTGTGACCTCACCGGTTCATAGCTCTAGGCAAAAGCGTTGTGTGGAGCCGGAGGGCATGTCACACTAGCGTCACTGGTCAAGTTAAAAAGTTTACCAGGTGCATTATCTTTAATATATATATATATATATATATATATATATATATATATTGTTAGAAAAAAATGAGTTCTTGCCTTATAGAAAATTGAAAAAAAAAAGATATATATCCTTGTGTATTTGTTTAAAAAGAAAATGTGATTTGAAGGAAGAAAATTATAGTTGAAAATATAATTATCTATAAATAAATTATATATATATATATATATATATATATATAGATATATATATATATATATATATATATATATATATATGATGTGTATTTGAATGTATGCATTTTATAAATCTAAATATAAACTGATTTCTTTATTTGTGCCAAACAAAATTGACTGTATTATACACCCATATTTATTATATACCCATATATATATAATATGTATTTAATATAGCACAAACTATGAATTTAAATTAAAAAAATTATGAATGCTATGTATATTCATACATTTGTCTATATATATATAATATTGAATGAAACTTAAATAAAACAAAATATTAATAAATATAAAAATTTTGAGCAAATTTTGAAGGGACTATTTTTTTTTAAGAGCCGCATTTTTTTTTGTTAAACAATGAATAAAAAATTGATATGGTGGGGGGGGGAGGGTTTGAAACCCCCCCACCGTAGTGCCTACTTTGTTTTTGGGTGTGGGGAGGAGGGCAGAGCCCCCACCCACACCCCATCATATGGGATGTGGGTGGGGGCTCTGTCCCCCTCCCCACACTCCCCCATCACTCAAACATCCCGCGGGCTCCGCTGTAGACTCCCCGTGACCTGCCACACAAACCCCCTCCTCCGTAGTCCCCTTAATGCCAACTCCTCCGCCAGTCATCCCTTCCCCACCACTTATCAGATCCGTCCTCCTCAACACTCTCTCTCCACTGCCAACACCAACTCCTCCAACCTGCGGCCACCCTCTTAAACATGCCGCCGCCGCTACCCCAGCAGCACTACTCCCCCCTATCACCAAAAATTAGGGTTTAGCTTTTAAAAATAAAAAAATATATTTTTAAACGAAAATCCAGTTTTAAAAAAAAACACTATATATATATATAATTTTAGTTATTTATAAATGCCATCATATGCATTTCATACGTGGCCATTAGACCTGTAACCAAAAACAAAGCCAAGAAGACAAAATGAGAGAGAGAAAGAGAAAGAAAGATAAAAGTGAAAACAAAGAGGAGAAAAAGAATGAGTTTCAAAAATAGGGTTAGGGTTTTTGCCATAAGGAAATTATTTTTTTAATGAGAGGAATTTTAGGGCTTGTATTTTAAAATTGCCTTATATTCTTTTCCCATTGTCTTAGTATTTTCCTCCTTTTGTTTTAACATTTATTTATTGAATGGGTTAGTGTGATTAATTAAATGGGTAAAGCTATTTTCTTATTGGAATATTTTTATTTTTATTTGTTAGTGGTATGTCAATAAATCGATTAAATCATGATAGAAAGATTTATTTGATTCAATTCATTTTATACAATTTAACTATTGAGAGGTGATTATCGGGTTAAGAAATCTAACTCTACGAGAACATTTTAAACCACATCATTATTAATTAAAATTTAATATTCCTTTTAATCATGAAGGGGCAATTTAATTAACAAAATTAAATTAAACATTGTTTTAAACCTGACTCAGAAACCTAGTTAGTAAAACCTATTTTTGAGATTTGATCTACCAAGAAATTAGGAATAATGTAAATAATGTAGAGATAACTCTGATTGATAGAAAACATGAAGAAGAACAAATTGATCAAGTTTTGTTGAAAAATATTTAAAATTATAGAAAACGTGAAGGAGAACAAATTGATCACGTTTTGTTGAAAAACATTTTAAATTTTAGAAAACATGAAGGAGAATAGATTGATCAGACTTTGTTGAAAAATGTTCAATTAACTTATTCAATTGATTAAGTATTCAATTAGTGAGATGTAAGTAATTTAAACCAAATCAGTAAACCTTTCGATCAAATTAGTTTTAGTACAATAAACCCTACTCACACCCGTGAGGCATTATGCTGCCAGATTTTTCTAGAATTTAGGGTTTAGCTAGGTTAGTAAAGTTTAACCTTGTTTGGGAATATTTGTTTATTGCTGAGTATCGTCATTTGATTTTTTGTATTTTATCATCCTCTCATGCATTTGACTTTTGGCTATTGATTTTGCCTTACGTCAAAATCCCTTCATTCACATAAGTTAACTTAGCGTTTCGATCATTGATACTAACCCTATTGGCGACGTTAACTGCATCGCTTCAACCCCCTAGTTGGCCTTCATTGCATTTGATATGTGCACGTGTACGTATTACCCCGCATTCAACTATTTTGTTTACGCCTTAAGTGTAACACCATCGAGCACGCTTATGCATGTGAGGGGGTTTCTAGGGAAGCGTGAAATTTTTTTTGATATTTCATGTCATGACCACATGATAAATGTGGACATGACACATGTGATGCGTGTCATGACCACATGGGAAATGTGGGCATGACACCATCAACCCTATTCCTAAACCCTCAACCCTCCACCCTCAACTCTTAATATTAAACCCTAATCTATCAACCCTAAACCCTAATCCCTCAACCCTAAACCCTATTCCTAAACTCTCAACCCTCAACAATATTCCTTAAACCCTAATCCATCAACCCTAAACCATAATCCCTCGACCCTAAACCCTATCCCTAAACCCTCAACCCTCAACACTATTCCTTAAACCCTAATCCCTCAACTCTAAACCCTAATCCCTCAACCCTAAACCCTAAACCCTGTCCTTAAACATTCAACCCTCAATAATTTATACATTAAACCTTAATCCCTCAACCCTAATCCCTCATCCCTAAACCCTAAATGCTATCCCTATTCCTAAACCCTCAACCCAAGACACTATACCTTAAACCCTAATCCCTTACCCCTAAACCTTAAACCCTATCCCTCAACCTTTAACCCTTAAACCTTAAACCCTAAAACCTATCCCTAAATCCTCAACCCTATACCCTCAACAATATACTTAAGCCCTAATCCCTCAATCATCAATCCTATACCTTAAACCTAAAGCCTACACCCTCAAACCCTCATCCCTAGGCCATATAACCTCACCCTTATATCCTAAACCGTAAATATTGTGCCTCAACCCTATACTTCAACTAAACCTAAACCATACGTACCCTCAACCCAAGTCACCCTATGCCTTATATACCCTCAATCCATATTGTAAACCCCAAACCCTAATCCCCGCGCCTTACTTAATCTTATACACTCAACAACCTGAATATTAACCCTCAACTGTAACCCTCAACCCTCAACCCTCAAAACTATACAGGCTCAGGTCCTTATATACGCTAAACCCAAAACACTTACATACATACATACATACATACATACAAACATACATACATACATGCATACATACAAACATACATACATACAAAGATGCATACATACAAGCATGCATACATGTACATACATACAAGCATGCATACATACCTACAAGAATAGATATAAACATCCATGAAAAATACTTATGAAATTTGAACATATCTCATTCAAAGGAAGACATAACACGAGCAAGTCATAACGCACTTGCGTTGTGTCGAACTAGGAAAACACTGGCAAACATGCAAAAAAGCAAAAAAAAACACAACATAACGCGCTCGTGTTATATTGTGCTTTGGGAATCCCAAGCCTTGGGCTTGGGATTTGCGTTGGATTTCCAACCCAAAGGCTTGGAGTGCCTTTTCAACATCCACAGACATGTTTTTGCAAATTCTACAAGATTTCACATAATTTTGTTCATGCTAACCCTCAGATTTGCACGTGTTTTAAGGTCAAACAAATCAAACACCGAGCTAATGTTAGGTTTTCTCTTAACTATTTAATGATGTAAAGCCTTTCATATTTAATTTCTTTTGTTTGTGTGTCCGGCTTTGGGCAAAAACCACTATTTGGTCTTTTTTTTATTATAAATTAACCATTCATTAAAATTTCAAAAAAATTACATATTTAGAAACTAGACTCCATTCTACACATATTTAAAAAAATGATTTTCAATTAGTTTTCAAAATTTATAGGGGTAGCACGGCCAAAATTCTATTTTTTAGGATGTGTCCACTTTGAAAATTAGTAAAAAATCAAATATTCATAAAAAAGATATCAGAAAAATTAGGCATAAACTACGTTCTGTTAGCTAATTTCTCACTAAAGTGATTTTAAAAATACCAAAAAAAAAAGTTAACATTTTGAGGGAGCCAGAAAACATGCTATGTTATGTTTTTTTGATAGAAACAACACCAATTTCTGTGGCTCCCTCTTTTGAACCCCTTAATCTATACCATTTTCAAAAAAAAATAGTAGCTTAGAAAGTAGACTCAGAGCACTATGAACATTGTTTTGCTTGCATGTCCAAATTTTGAGTGTAACTATGCTCAATTTCTCATCTAAGGCCAACATTTCCTGATTTTAAAAAAAAAAGTGGCCACTTAGGACCCCTTTTTGGCCCCCCATCTTCTTGCACTTACCCAATTGTTTAATAACATCATTTCACATCATAAGAAAAATATAATATGAAGTATTCAAATGCATATACATTGCCACCCATGTACATAATATTCTTATCTATTTCTTTGCAAATACTCTTTCTCTTCAAAATTACACAAATCAATCACTCATGTTTTCTTTGGATCTCTTAGCCATGTTTTAGGATCTTACTTTTTTAACCCCAAAATTACACTCTTTTGCTTCTAACTTTGCTTATTTACAATCCAATTAGTAATCTATTTTATATTATGTAGTGTGATTTTTTTACAATACAATACAATTTGATGTAAACCAAAACCCATTTTATTAACATTTATATTTTCATTTAAACCTTGGAAATTTAGTTCTTGTTGAAACAATTTGTTTTATAGCTTGTTAAACACTTTTTACTAGCGTTTATTCTTCATATTTGTTCACATTGATAATCTTTCATGCATTAATGAGAGAGAATACCAACAATTGACATAATTATAATATTAAAGAATTGTATGATTCTAAGCTCTTTTTAATTCATTTCAATGTTTAATATGTATAAAGAGTTGATAGAAATAGAACAATTAATATAGTAGTTAGTAAATTTTATTTTTGGAGGATCATGCATTTCATATCTAGAATTCCCAATCTAAAATTTTAATATCAACATTCAATAATCTTAAACCAAAAGTATTGTACCTATAATTACAATTGTACTATTGTGTTTGATCTCTTCAATATTTTCATAAACTAATAAAGTCCATGGTGATGCTACATATTATTCTCTTCATTGTAAAAATAAGGTTATTATAGTTTTAAATTCTTTGTCATTCCTAGAAAATGTCCAAAACACAAACCTAGAAAAACTATAGTATGTAATTGGTTCATAAAATTTTCTCATAAAATAAGAAATGTTAAACATGTAAGTGGAGATAAATATAGAATAATTTTCCCATGGAGAGAATATAGAGGGGGAGTTTTTTGTTTAAAAAATTTGCATCTTTATTTTACAAAACATAATATAAACTTATATAAAACAAGTGCCAAGTAGTGGCCAATACCTGTGTTGTATTGTTGTTATTATAGTATTTGTTTAGTTGTAAATTTTTTGTTGATTAGCATATAGTATTTGTTGAGTTGTAATTTTTTTTGTTGATTAGGTATTGGTTGCATAGACAAATTGCATTCCAATATTTAAAAATTAATTTTTGAAGAGTTTTGAAATGTCTTGGGTAAATAAAACTGAAATCTCAGAAATAATCTAGAACTAAAATATTTCCATAACTATAAAACTAAACTTTACAAATCCTATTAAATAATACAAATATTATACTAATACTTTTATAATTTAAAATGCATTAAATACATTAAAATATTGTAAGTTTCAAGAATAAAATAAAAAATGTAATAACATGGCAAAATATTTTGGGTGATACTAGATTTGTAACTTTTCACTAAATAAAATTGAAATCCTAGATTTTTAACTCTTTAAGTAAATAAAATTGAAATTCCCAAAATAATCTAATTTCATAAAATAAAATTTATAGAACCCTAACCCTAGTTGGGTGTGGAGAGATTTGAAATGTCTGCCTAACATATTAAAATGTAACAATATTGAATACTATTATAATTTAAAATGCATTGAAATATTGTAAGTTTGAAGAATAATTACACAATATAATAACAATAACATATTCATATTTAGATCACTACACTTAGTCACTTAATTTTTTGTTTAAGTAATAATAGTAAGTACTTTTTAGAGAAATTTTGACTAAATAAAATTGAAATCCTAGATTTTTAACTGTTGAGTAAATATAATCTAATTTCATAAAATAAAATGTGTAGAACCCTAACCCTAGTTGGGTGTGGAGAGATTTGAAATGTCTTCCTAACATATTAAAATATAATAATATTGAATACTTTTACAAAATAACATGCATTAAAATATTGTAGGTTTGAAGAATAATTACACAATATAATAACAATAACATATTCATATTTAGATCACTACACTTAGACACTTAATTTTTTGTTTAAGTAGTAATAGTAAGTACTTTTAGAGAGAACATGATTTTAATTATTTTAATTAATCTAATATTGTGTTTTAGTAATATTTTTTTCTAAAATAAAGAATTTTTTATCATTTCAAATTTGTAACTATTATATTTCCAAAACTAAATTTATATGGAAAAAATTATGTGAACACGTTTTGAAATGTCTTGGGTAATAAAATTGAAATCTCAAAAATAATTTAATTTGGTAAAAATAAAATAACACTAAAATATTTACTTACCTATAAAACTAAACTTTACAAAGCCTATTAAATAACACAAATATTTCCTAAACTATAAAACTAAACTTTACAAAGCCTGCATATTTGTATTATGTGGAGATTTGAAATAATAGATTTTTTTAACTCTTGAGTAAATAAAATTGAAATACTAGATTTTTAACTCTTGCGTAAATAAAATTGAAATCCCAAAAATAATCTAATTTCATAAAATAGAATGTGTAGAACCCTATATTTTTAATAGTATTATTAATATTATAACTTTGCGCCTTTGACAAAAAGTAATTTTTATAGTTTAGCTAATGAATCAAAAAATTAAATTCATAAAAGCTAATGATTCTTCCCTCTCGTAATTATCGCCATCCATTTAAGCATGACTTAACTAGTGGGAGACAAAATTTGTATTCATAATTTGTTTACTTGCCACATCCTCCCCTCAAACCAAAATTCTCTCTGCATTTATAATTTTTTTTGCACCCTCTGACAAGAGGTTAGGTCATTTTTTTTCAGCCAATGACAATATAGATAAATCATTTTTCAATTATTTTTTGTTAAAAATTTATCATGTTGACATAAGAAAAGTACAAATTTAAATCAAATTTGCCCGACAAGAAAAATAATCATATCTTTTGATTGGTTTGCAATCAAGTGTGAACTCATTGCAACATGTACTAATAAAATAAAAGTTGTTAAAGGAATTCTAAAGTGCTTTAAAAACAAATACTAACAATGATAAAAATAAATATATAGATATGTATATTAGTATTATATATGAGTTTTAGAAATAGATTTTATTAAAATCCAATGATAATAAAACTTGGCCAAAAAAAATTAAATAGTTAAGAGTTAGGAATAAGCAAAAAAGAAATAAGAAAGAAGGGATAATTAATTTGACACTTTTGTTCAATAAAACATATCATATCACCAAAAGAACATTTACTTTAATCTATTCTTAATTGGAACTCTCTAAAATTGGGCCTATAATTTAGTTGTTTATGAAATGTAACTCAAGTTGCTTATTCACTTTTTCTATTTTTTTAATAGAAAGAAAGAATTAAAAAAGTAATATATATATCTATCATATTGGATTATTCAAAAAATAATTAATAAAAATAAATCCAAACAATGTGTTTTTTATTTTTTATTCAATTGTTAGTTTTGTTGAAGGATAGATATTCAAATTTAATATTGTTTTACCTCCAAATTTTGGTCCAAATTTCTCAGTGGTGTCCTTGCCTTGACATTTTCACCCCCCCCCCCCAAAAAAAAAACCAAAATTCCATATCCTTGTTTAACCGTATAATGATCAAAGCACTTATATGATACACATAGAAGTTTGTGTTTTTCGTCATCGATATTTAAGCGAATAGTTTTTCACAACTCCTTAAGGGTTTATATAACTGTGAGGGTCCTTTCATCTCCATCCTTTCACCTTTGTCAAGTAAAAAATCTCCGCCGGATATTATTAATAATAATCCTTTAATTTCGAGGTAGCTCTTAGCATATTGTTCTTGATATAAAATTGTTGAATCAAGGCAAGTCCTCTATCCCATAGATTCACGGAATAGCTGCAATTTTTTTTGTTAATTTAACAATAGCAATTTTCACGGCTGAAAGAATTAGTATCTCTGTCTATTGCAGATTCTTCTGAGTCGACGGAATCTTCAAATATAGAAGGCATATCATCTAGTCCACAAGAATTACTATTAAAGATTATAACATATATTACCAGAGATATAGAGCAGCTTCAATATCTTTAAACCTTTGTTTGCCCAATTTTGCCTCTTAATTTGTCCCGGATGGCTATCAAACCCCAATTTCATCCCAAAACTTTGCTTGTAAAATTTTCAAAGATTCAGGGTTCGGCTTTTGCAGCAGAGGTTTCGCTTAAAATAAACCCTAGTTTTGCTCCTCCTAATTTCTTTTAACCAAAAATATGGATCATGAGAATAAAGATCCGGCCTATATAAAGCATTTCATATTTTTTATTTTCTGTCTCTTGCAGAACGAACTTACACCAAAATTTGTACTCTACTCTGCGTGTACATGTTTGGTCAGTGTTTGAATGGTACAAAGAACTGTCCAAAATGCGGCTCGTTACAGCCTATTCATTTATTTGTTATAGTTTTTAATTTTTTTTTTGAATTTTTGGTTTTATAAGATTCAGTTTTTTTCAAATCTTTCAGCTCTCTGTCACTGTAGGAAGCGGTGTAGGAAGCAGAGTATCTTGATTTTTGTTGTGCATAATTTTTTATTTCTAAAACTAAATGTGCTAGTTAAACACATAATTAAATTAATGTAGAATGACTAATTCTTGCTGTAATAGTTATTCAACAGAATCCATGGCAGTGAATTTGAAGATGGCCTCGTTTTTCTTGGTTCCCTTCGCCAAAAGCGTAACTTCCATTGACACCACTAAATCGGAGAAATTGAAGTCAAAACACTTTTAAATTAATGTGAGTATCTTGACTTTTGTTCGGCATAATTTTGTCACTGATAATTACTCAACAAAATCCATGGCACAAAAAGAGCAAATAAGGGGAAAATTTTACAAGAATAATGGAGATGGGGAAGAGGAATGCATAGACTACAGGCTAGGGCATCCCGTGAGAGTGACGGGACTGGCCGAGAGATTGGCGCCGGCAGAGGAGGCGCAGAGGGAATCGGTGTAGCAATTCATAACTCTAAGATTTTCCCTATTCTGGTTTTGAAATTTTTATGTCTATTTTTTTTAATTCCTTTTCTTTGTCATTGTCAAGATTTGATTTTTTTCTTTTTTAATTTTTATTTAATTTTTTTTGTCCAAGTCTTATTCTTCATTTCTCTGTGCTGCTTGTTTCTTACTCTCTTTTCTTCTTCTTGCCTTTGGTAAGTATTTTGTATGCCCAGCCTGCAATACACTCATCACTATTCTTTATCTTGATGATGGATTACTAAGTGTCATCCAAATTATTGATGCATTATTCAGAAGCAAAAATTACTTTAATGTGAGAATTGAGTAGTGAGGAGTGCATTCTCAAATCTTTTTCCCTCCATTTCCAAGTACTAAAAAAATACAAATATTACATGAATAGCAGTTATCATTTCAAATAACATCAGATATCACCTCCTCCTTCCTGATCACAACACCACTGTCTGGTTTTGCTGAAACTTTTGGGAGACCCCAAACTTTTGATGTCCTTGATGTACCAAAACCAGACTGTGTGTTGTGATCAGGAAGGAGGCTGATATGGATGCAACCAAGAGGAAAAAATCAGTTTCCTTGACTGCATCAATTAATCCAGATAAAAGAGTGTCAAGTAGACAGGTCCTCTGGGACAAGAAACAAGCCTCCATAACTTCAAAAAAAAAAGGTACTCATCTCCTGCCTAAATTGGCATTTGCATGTGGAAAAATGTTGAATCTGATTATAGTAAACATTGGTTTGAAATTATTGCATTCAAATTAACCTATTTTTCTTTCTAAGGAAACTCAATGGTAATAAATTCATGGAGAGAAAGGAAATTTTTTTTATAATATGTATGATTAGAGTAATTTCTTTTTTGTGCGGGCTTCTACAAATGGGGCACCAAAGACAGCTAGCTTGAGAACACCTCATAGAGAGTATACCAGGTATTGATTCATATTTGCCACTACTACATCTAATTTAATAGTTTGTTGAATTTAGTGAGAAACTTCTAGCTCTTTATAATAGTTATTAAAAGCTTAGTGTTTTTCTAACTTCTTTGGTTAAAACATTACCTTTTATAAATGAAAGGCATCAAAATGATGATCTTACAGCTCCAAAGAAGAAAACAGAGAAAACACAACCTGAATCAAAAAAAGGAGGAGATGCAGCTAGATCAACTTCTGCAGGGTAATTTGGTCAAGGATATTTTTTCCTTGTTTATTCTGCAAAAAAACTAGTATATTTTGCTTTTAAGATGGTAGTTAGTGCTCCCCTAGGTCAGTCAAATGTAATTTACAGAATGCTTTTACTCTCAGTTTAATATTAGTTTTTCACTGCTTTTACTTTCAGTTTAATATTAGCTTTTCACTCTCATTCACCGAGGTCTTATGCATGTAATAGATGTTTAATGTGACCAACATTATGGATTTATAGGTCTCACAAATCTCCCAGTGAGAGTAGGTTGGATAACAAAGAAAATGCAGCAGATTTCAGCTTCAAAAGTGATGAAAGAGCAGAGAAGAGAAAAGAGCTAGAAACCTTAAATCTTGATGGCATTTTGTTTAATGTTAAGGTCCATTGTCAGTTAAAACAGTGGGAAACTATTATGAGTTTAATCTTCAATTTCACATTTCATTCCTTTTGCAACCCAGTAACCATAAAGACTGTATTCAGAACTGTGCATCTGTTAAATTGGGGTATAGCCTTTCTGATGTGCTTCCATTGTATTATCAATTTTTATGCCGTATCATTGCTAGGTGTTTGCTGGATTTTGTGTTGGAACTGTAACACCGTATTGTAGTTATCATTTTGAGTTGTTTTAGATATTTATGGTTTATTACGTTTTACCAGTGCCGATAAAGAAGTTTTTCCATCACTACTCATAGGATAAGTTTTCACTCTAGGCCTGGGCATATTCATTATGCAGAAATGCCATGTGCTAATTTAATGAGAATAACATGAAGTTTAGCAATTTCATATAAATAGACTTGTTAGAAAGGCAGGATTCAGCTATTGGAGAATTACGCCCAGGAAAAACTTTATTCCTGGGCTGTTGGTCCAAGGGGACAAACCATTGATTGAAAGGAACAATAGATTGAGAAATAGTACCTTTAGAAAAAGAAAGAGCATGATTTGGTGAAACCATCACTATTCGAAGACTTTTTTGTATGCTGTACAAATTCTTGTTGATAAACTGATCTGTAAAAGGCCAAGACCCAAAATAAATTGGTAGGATAAATGGTACCGTGTTGTCTTGACTGCAAGTTAAATTTTTACCATGGTTCTTGCTTTTAGAGTGATATAGCCTTCTTGATCTATAGCATTGATTGGACTAAATTTTGTACATAAGAATGAACTTTGATGTCATTTCCTCGATGTGTGATTACAACCTTTTGGTTTAGTGCAGTTCTATATGAAACTGGAAGGAAAGATGAATGCTAAGGAAGCTGAGTTGAACCAAATTCATGCAAAAACACAGGTATGCCTCGAGTGTGATTCTATGAAAATTTTAATCTAATTCAGATCAGTATAGCATCCTTGTTTTAATAAAATTGTAGAAACACTTTATTGATGTTTCTTATTCTTATTTAATGGTCTAAAGAGTAGTGTTCCATATCAGTTGTATATCTTGAAATTGTGTGCATAAGACTCTGTTCATTCTCTTTGGCTAACCAGTAATACCTTTTGCAGGAGGAAATGGAACCTAAAATAAAACAACTACATAAAAGGCTCAATTTCAAAGCCACATCCATACCCATCTTCTACCAGGAAACATCATCAACAAAATCAGAGAATAAAAAGGTGCAGTATACTGGCGCAAAGCTTGTGAACTTTTGAAAAATTTCTGGTTTGTGTTTTTCATAAATTAGTTTTCTAAATATAATTTCTGAATTGTTCTACAAATTCAAAATGAACATTGAAATTTTCCATAGCATCATATCTTCAAAGCCTTTATTCTCCAGTTACTGTGCCACTTCGTAGAGAGGCAGATGCAAATCATGATAGTTGATTATTACCATCTTTGACCACAATCATGTCATTGGAGTTACTGGTTCATATTTTAATTTTCGTGTAATATTACTGTCTAAAAAGCATTTACTGATTGCTGTGGGTTTCGCAGATCTCTGCAAAGTCAATGCCAATCCTAAAAGAGAAACCATTCATCCTGCCTAACCAGAGAATTCCCCAGCAGAAGTGAATTTTGATGGATCAACATCAAAAGAATTGAAAATTTATCTGCAAATGAAGAAAACAATAAAAACAGTGCTCCTATCACCCGTGACAAAACATCAGTGTTCATTTCTGAAAGTTCATTGGATGGCAGGAAAAAGGATTTGATGAATGGTGGTTTTGACCCATATAGTGAAGTACACAATGTTGCACAACCAAAGAATGAAATGAATAATGATGAAGGTGAATCAAAGATAATAGCTAACACTAGAGTTAAGGATGCAATGCAAAATACCAACAATGCAAAAGATGCTGACAATGGCAAAGAAAAGTTGGTTGCACAGAAGGCTGAAGGGGTTAAGGATAAAGACACTAACATGAAAGGTGGTTGTTGTCAAGCATCAAACCAAAATCTCCACAACATGCTTCACTAAACACCTGTCATGAATCAAAGCGCAAAGCAATCAAAACAGCAAAACTTGATCGGCAAAAGATTATAATGCCTCTTGAAAAGCGAAAGAAGGAATCCACACCAAATGCCTCAATTAAGCGTGGCATGAAAGACAATGCAGGATTGGCTTGCTTAATTGAAGATGTAGCTGTAGTCAGATTAAGTTGTTAAGGAATTGTAAGTTTCATGTCAGCCTATGAAACCACACATAATTGTGGTTAGATTTGGTAACCAGTTGAATCATATATATAGCTGTGCCTATGCTTCCTAGCCCGTAGATAATAAATGATGCAGCATTCCTGGGACCTGTGGTCAGGCAATCAATTAAGTACTCTATGTACCGATGATATCCAGCTATGTTATTGGTTGGATAAATTTCAAATTTACATGTAATTTAGAATGCTGCCATCATGGCAGCATTCTGTATCAGAGTTATATAGTCAATGAGGGATTGTGCTGAAGCAGCTCTATTTTTTTGGCACAGATATGATATTTGTACTGTAAATTGTTGAATTGATTTGGCATCAATGTCTACTAATTTTATGTTATGTGGTGGTGAGAAAATGGTGGTGTGTCCCTTTGGATGGTCATTTTCTTGTTGAAAATGTCTCTATACGGCAGGGGACTAAAGATAGTGATGCTAATGAGTATGGGCTAATGGAAACCCTGGCTTACGTACGCTTCCCGACTAGATGTTTAAACATGTCCAAAGTTGTTACAGAACTCAAGATTTATAGAATCACCTGGCTGATTGAATTGGATCAGATTTATGACTGATATTATATCACGTTTCTATCTCAAGATTCACTCCATATTCCTTCCGCTTCCTTAGTCCTCAACCTGTGTCTAAAAGTCCTGTCTTCCTTTTTAAATTATGTATTATCGTCATCAGGTGAGTGGGAAAACTTTGAGACTACTGTCTCAGGAGCTCCAAGCACTCTTTTAAACTTGTTGATTGTAGTCCAAGTACTCTGTTATGGGGGAGAGGCCAGTCAAATTGTAATATGGTCAGAGAATTATTATATTGATTCTTAATTTAAAATTGCCAGTTGTTGGCTGTCTGTATAAGTATTGTGCAAGTGTGCATGTGTCATTGTCACCCTCCAAACCGTCCAACCAACGCCATCTCGTGTTTTTAATAAATAAATATTGTTCAACTTTTGAATCTAAATAAAAATAAGTATTTATGATTTGATTATGTACATCAAGTGGTACATCTGCTTAAAAATGCCCACATCAATCACACTCAAAAAGGTTTGTCCTTCCCCTAGGGATGAACTTCCTTATAATAGAGTTCTTAAGAATGACCCCTCTTACTCTCCTCCACATAGGCCCCACTTCCTAGATATCAGTATCTCAAGAATGAGTATGGTGATCATAGGGCTGCAAAGCCTATAGAGAGGAATTGTTAGAGTTCTTAGGGATGACACCCCTCTTAGTCTCCTACACATAGGCCCCACATCCTATGCATCATTATCCCAAGCATGAGGAAGTGTCAACTATGTGCTACTCTTGTGAGTGTTAGACATTCCAACCATCACTCAAACCTATGTAAGATCCATTCATGTATCTCATCCTTTTCCAAAGTTCAATGTGTATCCACAAAAAATGTAGATCTACAAAGACACCAGATCTATAATTCTATGAAACACAATAGAGCAGGATAAAGAAATATGAATGTCAAACTATCAACAATCAAACCAAAAAGCTCTATTGTTAAATCTCATGATCTTCGTGATGATGGCTCTTAGATTTGCATAACAAGATGACTTTCATGATAGACTACTTCGAATGCTTTGATGAATGATCAAGTGATTGCGAATGCGAATGCTTTGATGAATGATCAAGTGATTGTGAATGCTTCAAGAGTTCGGAAGTCAAAATGACAACATAAGTTTGCAATTCAGGAGTGATGTCAAATGTCAAAGGATGCACATGTATATATAGTTTTTACGGAAAATAATGAAGCGCTGAGATTGAAAAGAACTAAAATACGATCAATGGTTGAAAAAGAATGAGACAACAAGCAAGAGAGAAATAAGGAATCATATGCATAAATTAGGGGGTTTGAAGAGTTAACTAAAGAGTTGACTTCAAAATTTAAGGAAACTGATTTTAGATGACTTTGTTAAGTTAAAAAATCGAAAGATTTGATTTGAGTTGTATTTGAAAATCATGGAGATTGACTTCAGAACTCAAAGTCAGATTTGGAGAGGTGGAGAACAAATAGACATGTGCTGAATAAATAATAATATTTTATTATTATTATTTGTCATTCAAACATGTGTGAGATCAATAAGATATTTAGAGAAATTTTAATAGGATATTTGAATTGATTTCAAAAGGCAACATGAGATTTGAGTTCAACAAATTTGATTAATTTATTTTGAGAGGAATTAAATAAATTTTTGATTTATTTAATGACTTGAGAAGATTTAAATAGATTAAATAATTTTTATTATTTAATCATGAGAGAAAATAATTGAGAGAGATAATTAAATATTATTATTTATTTCATTATGAGGAATGAAATAAAGATAAATAATTAAATATTATTTATTTGATGAGGGATGAAATAGCTATAAATAATTAAATATTATTTAATTAGTTTTAGTAGAAATAGTTTAATAATTAAATAATTAATATCATTTAATTATTTTAGAAGAAATAGGACAATAAGTAAACTTAATTAATAATTACTATTATTTAATTATTTAATCAATCAAAGGAAATTAGACGAAATAGGTGAGTCACAGAAGGTGTGATCGAAAGGACAAAATAACAGTTTGTGTTATTTTTGGGTGTACATTTTGCTCCTCTTTGATATAATGCCCTGACCATGTGGCATTGTATCAAAGAACACTGAAGAAAAAAATGGAAGAAAAAGTTAGATGAAAAAGCTGGAAGAAAATGTTGAAAGAATGCCTCGGTGATGATGTCCCCTCGGGAGGTTGACTTAGAGGACACAAGGCAAACTTTCAAAAAGAAGAGATATCAATTTCAAGGCAAAGAATAGGATGAAAAAGTTGAGATAAAATGAAAATGTGATAAGGTTTATGGATGATTTTGCACTCATGGTATTTCCTTCATAGAATAGAATAGATCCATCTAGGATACTTTTTGTTATGCTTTATTTTTCATCATAGAGAAGTTACACACACATACATATGCACTCATGTCCCCATTCCTCACTCTCCTTCATACACATCATGGTGTAGAGATCATCAAGCTTCCTCAAAATGTGACATAAAAACAAGATAAGATAAAGAGATAAAGACAAAGATAGGATAAAGAGATAAAATCATCTAAGGTATAAGATAAGAAAAAAGATAAAAATGACAAAATGATAAAAGATAACACACTAAAAACACAAGATATAAGATAAGACAAAGGATAAGAAATACAAAAAACAATAATGATAAATGATAAATGATAAAAGAAGGTAATCATGACAATAAAATGATTTTATGCATATAAACAACATTCTTCAACATTCCTTAGCCACATCTGACTAACACACATGTCACTAAAAGAAAGAAAGCACAAATGGCCCCAAAATGGTCCCAAATAAAATAAGTTAAAAACAACACAATGTCATTTGCCAATTTATTAAGCTCAAGATTTTGATAAAGATGATAGCCTAATATAGGAAAGATATATCCTGCTAAGGCATCATGATTCTCATATTAAGATTTGGATTTTTTGAAAGATTTTGCCCTTTTGGACAAAGTTAAGAAATTAACTTAAGTTACAAGGATCTATTTTTTAAGGTCAAGGCTTCTTGCTTAATAGTTTATTTGTGTTTAAAAGTTAGGATATTGGCTTTTAGAATGTTGTTAGATTTGTTTCAAGGATCCACATGTATCACCATACACCAAGGACATGCTCGTAATAATGTAATACTAAAGAGACAACGATACACCAAAGGATGGAGGGAAACATAGATGCCAAAGGTACAAGATTCAAGGTGGGAATAGCGCACATCTACCATTTTATGTTATAAAAGGATTAAGCATAGAATTTATTTGATATGCTGCCCTTGTATTTTTAAGGTCAAAGGTTATAACATTCCAACAATAAGTTCCCCATGGACTTGTGAAGGTGGTCTTATGTTAATATTCAACAACTATTTTGATTTGGTTGTAATCAAAATATCCATCTATTAAAGAGAGCATTTCATGGCTAGCTGTTAGGTCTTTAAAATCTATACAAACTTTGATGCCCCCATTGGACGTGGTAACTTTAGGATCTTCTTGGGTACCAAAATTAATTGCTTGAGCTTCTTCCACTAAGATAGGAGATCTTTTTGGATATTGAGCCATATTCGGAAGTCCTACATTCTCTTCTTCCTTGTCATAGGATTTCATATTACAAATTGTGCTTTTAGCATCTTCCCCAAAATAAGCCTATACATCTAATTCCATGGAAAAACCTACTTTGTGATCACCCAAGGGAATTCCATCCCTAAGACCCATAAATTTTGCAATTGCTTCATCATTTTGAAAAATATATAAAGAAGGTGGTCCTTGTTGGTCCCAAGCAATGAGTTGAGGATATATGAGGTCAACGTGCAATGGGTTTGAGAAGCGGATGACACAGGTGTTATGGTACAAATAGGCATGTCTTAGAAAATGTTCTTTAGATCAAAGGAAGAGTCTTCTTGAATGTCTATATATTTATTTTTGGACAAAAGGGGAGGTTCAACTTCATCAATAGTGTATATGGATTTTAGGGGCACATTCATAGGAGATCCATACCCTAACCCTCCATGATTACCTCTAGAAATTTGAAAGATACACTCAATGATACCTTGATTTTGATGACCAAGACCACCTTATCCTTTATAACCCATGTTTTTAATGATATGAAGACCTTTTGGATAGTTCTCAAGGTTCAATTTAGGAGGTTGGATTTCTTCTTTTTCTTTATATAACCATGATGACACATCTTCTTGAATGTCTTCTTTCTCCAACTTACCCCAATAGAGAAACTTGGGGAACCCTTGCTTGGCCATGACCTTCCATAAATCTTCCTTAGGTTTACCATAAGATTTCGATGTGAGAGGGAGATGACCCACACAAAAGGAACATTGCATAGTATGTAGGTTTGTCATTGATGGCAAAAGGGTTAGGTTACATCATGTCATTTGTTATCATGAGGAGATCATATGGTGTTGAATGTTGAAGGTTTTAATGTTCATTGGTTCAATGTTCTTCATGATCTCAGCACAGAGCTTAGGTTGTGTGATGAGTATAAGGTGAATGGTTACTTCTATATGGTTACAAGTGATGAGTATTTGGTTATTTCATGAGGAGATCAGTATGCCATCATACCATCATGTTTTTTCCATCATGCTCTATTGTTTAGAGTTGGGTCATAGGACTTTATAGTGTTCCCTTTGGTGTTGTCAAGATAAGATGCAATGCATAGGAGGTCTGCTTCTAAGATTGGATGCTTCAGATTGAGTTGAGAGGGTTGAATAGATTCATACTTGTCAGATATCCTAAGAGGAGTGTGGTGTTTGCTCATGTCTTCAGTGTCCTCTTATGTCCAAGGTCAGTTGCAGTGATTTTATGGTGATGAGGTTCATATTTTCCTCATGGAAAAAGGATGCCTTCATTCAATGCTTCATTTTGTATACTGGTTTGATGTTGTTGATGCTTGATGAGTTACCTTGTGGTATCATGAGAAGGAGTTGGTCATCATTATCATGCACAATTGATGATCACAGTTTGGTACATTTAAAGTTATACCTTCATGTCATGTCAATGGTTGAACCTCAGTTGGAGATTGCTTCAAGTGTTCACATGCATTGATGATTTCAGTTGATGGGTTCACAGCCGTAAGGAATGGTGATAGTCATGTGAGTTTGTTTTTGTCATCACAAGAGCTTACTTGATACTTGGTGTGATGTAAAAGGAGAGAGGTCTTGCTTCATGGTCATGATCCTCAACATAACCTTACAGGTGTTTGATGCCATCCTAAGAGCTTTCTGCATATCCCAGTGTCTTGGTTAGGATTCATTGCTTTGTGGTCTTTAGGACGTAAAACGCTAAAAGGAACCTAATTTAACCTAAGTCCTCAAAACCCTATTTACCTGTCATATGAGCAAGTTACTTTTGTTTTAATTTAGTTTTGACTTGTTATGGACAGTCACATCACTTAAAGTGACCTATTGGAGCATCATTATAACATGGAACAATTGGCCCCATGACCTAGTGCCCACTGGGAGAATCAGTTTATATTTTAAGTTTGGGCAGCAAGTTTGTATCGATGGCTCATATTTGATTGTTCCAAGACCGCAAAAGTCTAATCAACGATCAATATTTAAAAATCCTTTTGTGTCTAAACCGTTACACCTTTGTAGGAAGTTTGACGGTATCTCCTTGCTGAAGCAGTATTAAGGTAGTTTGTAACTATTTCTTTTTAACATTGATCTTTCTAGGTTTTTGGATGATATGAACGGATGTTTTGAGGTTGTTCTTTTTCTTCTCTATTGTTGAAGAATGATATACAAATTCAAAGGTATAATAGAGATGAGTGTGTTGATCTTGCAAAAATGGTATTGAATATGTTTAATACCATGATCTGAACACAGAAAGGGAGAACAGTGAATAGGGAGTCTTTATTATGATTGTTCAAAAGAATGTGCAGAGGTTTAAGATTGTGAAGGAAATATTTTGCAGATGGACACATTGTAATAGTTTTTGTACATGAATATAGATTATGTAAATGAAGTTTGTATATAGAGAAAGAAGGTAGCACAACACTATCTACAAAAGATTTGTGTATGAAACAAGTAAATGAGCAGATGACTAGTTCTTTGTAAGGTGTCACAAAAGGAAGCAGAGGATGTCATGAGCATGTTTAAGGGTGATAAGATTGAAAGTGCATGAGTCTAATACAATAGATGTTGATAGAAATTGATAAGGTATAATTGTTGTTTCCTTATGTATACCAAATGGTTGAGCTTCTTTATGCAGAGATAGAGGTTTTTTTGATTGAATATCTTGAAAGTCTTTTGTTAAGAGAAGATTTATCTGTTACTGTTTGCAGAGGATTAAAGAGTCCTGATTTGTTTATACTGATGTTATGTTTGAGTGATTTGTATTTGAAGAAGTTTGTGTTGATTGAAAACAAGAGGAGACATAAGGTTTTGTGGTGTAGAGAATCAGGGTGTCCCCTAAATCATTTTCTTGTATTTAAGGTGATTGTTGTTTTTGGCCAGTGAGGCACCTGATATCCAGTGAGGCTTTGTAATCAGTGAGATTCCATTAAGTCAGTGAGGCAATTTTTTGAGTGGTTTTTTATCCCTATGAGGGCTTTCTACTCATCAAAAACATGTGTTATGGTTTATTTTATTTGCCTCTATGTCTGTCTGTCCTAATGTTTTGTTCTTAAGGTCCTATTCATTCTATTCATCATCATTCTTGTTCATATGTGTTTGATAGATCATTGAATTCTCTCTCACTCTTTGTCTTGTAAGTTAAAAAGTGCAAAAGATGTTAAAGTTTATAGACCACTAATTCACCCACCCCCCCCTCACCCTCTTAGTGGTCTTGTACTCCAACATAGTATTTCTCCACAACCATTGTCATGAATTTTGACCTTGATCTTGGGTGGTGATGGATTCAGAATGGAAGGAATGGATGATGATGAGGCTAATGTGGATGGGTCCACATAAGATGATGATGGAGAGGATTCATGGTTAATAGGGATATGATGATTTTCTTGGTATTTTTTAGCTAAGTTTTGACAATATTGAAAGGGTTGAGGGTCTCCATAGATGGTAATTTCCTTGCCATCATGGGGGAATTTTATGCATTGGTGGAAATTTAATGGGATAGCTTGCATGGCATGGATCCATGGGTGACCAAGAAGGATGTTGTAGGGTAGATCAAGGTCAAAAACTTGACACACAGTTGCTATCAACATAGGGCCCACTTGAATAGGCAATTCAATAGTTCCATTGGATTCTCTCTTAGCATAATCATGACCCTTAATTGTTATTTTCTTTGAAGGATCTATTACTCCATTTGAATACCCCAACTTCTTGAGTAAACTTAAAGTACAAATGTTTAAACCAGCTCCCCCATCAATCATGAATCTTTTGACTGTATGCTTATGGATAAGAATTTCCAAATACAAAGCCTTAATATGTTTGGGGCTAAGAGGTGAAAGGCCCTCTTTAGAAAAGACAAGTTGATTGTGTAGAGGCAATATTACCGACCATGGCTTAGAACTCATTGGCATCTATGTTGGAAGACACATTTGATTCTTGGAGAATTTTATCAAGGATTGCACAATGGGTTGGGGATATTTTCAAAAGTTCAAGGATAGAGATTTGAGTTGGGGTTTTATTCAAATGATCTTTAATGTTATAATTGGATGAGGATCTAGATGAAGTGGGAGGTCCCTGAATAGTAACCCTACTTCTTCAAGTAGTTGCATGACAATCAATTACTAGATATTTTATGGTTAATGTAGAAACATGATTGTTGTCTTGTATTAAATGGGATACAACATAATTATGGCCTACTTTGGCATAGTTGGCATCTCTAGAAGAATTACCTTGGTTATTCACACATCCTTTTCCATGGTTAGGCATAGGATCATTAAAAAAATTTAAATCTACATTGGTGGTATGAGATTTATTTTCAACCATTACATTACCATGATCAATGAGGTCTTGGATTATATGCTTAAGCCTCATACAACTAGAAGTTGTGACCCTTGGTCCTATGAAAGTGAAAAAATTCATTGTCATTGTACCAAGGTGGTTTTACTTGGGGTTCAATATTTCAAGATTTGGGTAGATCAATTAGTTTAGATTTGACCAACTTTTGCAAGGCCACCTCAATAAGTTCCCCTAGGGGTGTGAACTTCCTTTTCAAAGCCAAAAGTGATCTATAAGGACATTCATTACCTTGAGAGTTGGTTAATAATGTTGTATGTGATGAACATGGGGTTGTTTGAATAGCCCTTGCATCAACTACTCCATCATGTACAACATTCCAATTTTTAATCCATAATTTAGATTGATCATTATTATTACTAGATGATTTTCCTTTATCTTATTTATAGATTTTGACAAGACCTTTCACTATCAAAGCTCTTTCAATGGTCATACCCCTTTCTATGAGGTCAGAAAAAGTAAATTAGGACCTTGAACTTGAACATGAGAGCTCAATTCTTTATTTAGATTTTGAGTAAAGATGTTGACCAATTATTTTTCAAGAATTGACCAAGGAATTTTACTTGCCAAATTCCTCCAAACCTTTGTAAAAATGAAGCAAAAGATTCTCCATTCTTTTGCTTGGTATTATACAAATCAGTCATTGAGGTTTCATGTTTAATATTATAGGAGAAATGTTGGAAAATTTTCTCGGCCAATTCAGGGAAACTTTTGATCCCCTGAGGTAAGTGAGAAAACCACTCTATTTCTTAACCCCCTAGACTTCTAGGAAATAGGCACATGGGATAAGTTTCGTTATAGGATAATTCCATGTAAGCTAAATAGGATTCTCGCACATGTTTTCTACGATCACCTTAACCCTTATATTTATCAAATTTAGGGATGTCAAAGTTCTTAGGGAATGGAATCATGTTAAGGGATCTATCAAATGGGTAGGGATAAATGTCCTCTAAAGTATAACTCTTTTTGGTACTTCCCATTTGAAGGTCCACCATTTGTTTTTGCAACTCTTGAAATTGTTGCTTTATTACCATTACTTCATCAATTTGGGGATTATTATTATTAGAATATGGAATTTGATATAAAGGATTATTATAAGACATTAAATTTGGCCCTTGGGGAATAGAGGATGAGGTTTGAACGTGGGTTGGAGGGATATTAGGATTAGAGTTTGGATTTTGAAACAAAGGGTTATATAAGACATTAAATTGGGATTTTGTGGAATGGAGGATTAAGTTTGAACTTGGATTGGAGGGATATTAGTGGATATATTGAAAAAAGGATTTTGGGTACCATAGTGTGTTGAAGGGAAAGGTGAGGTAGTTGGAATGATGTTTGAGATAGGAATATGAGTTGGTTGAGGCATGGACAAGCCTTGAATGGTGCGTGGGTTTTGGGTAAATAAGGAAATCAAAGGTTGGGGTATAGGAATGGACAAGTTGGGAATGGTAGGTGAAGTTGTGATAAACATAGAATTTTAAGGTTGAGGTATAGGCACAGATTCCATTCTTGAGATACCTCTAGAAAGGGTAGGAGTTAAGCGGTCTATGGTGGTATACATTTGGCTAATGGTGGGATCCCTATCACCAAGTGGCCTCAATTCTTCATGAGAGGGAATTCTATCCCCTTGTTTGAGTAACATTTACATATAGTAGTTAGGGTGTGTAGCCATTAATATTTCAGTGAGTTTAGAACCCCTTGGATCAGCTACAAACTCTTCTATTTCCTTATAAATAGGCATTTCATCTAGGTCTTCCACAAGGCCTTGTTCCAAAGGTGATGACACATATGGCATACCGTATTCTTCAGGATTAGTGTTTGTATTTGAAACATAAGGGGTTCCTGAGACATTGATGGCTAGTCTAATAGGATCCATTTCGTCTTGTTTAGACCATGCTCTTGTAGTTACAATATACTATTTTTTTTTGTTTTAAATGTGCCTAGTAAACTTTTTAACGTGACCGGTGACACTGGTGTGACACACCCTCCAGCTCCACACAATGCTTTTTCTTGGAGCCAAGAACCGGTGAGGCCACAACATGGGGGACCTCATCCCCAAGAAAGAACACTTCAAACCTGCAAGCTCATTGGCCCAGCGAAGGCGTAATGCCTGCGAGCTCATTGGCCTAGTGGGAGTTTGAACTCTAGTGATCGCCACTACAACTTAATGACTTAACCACCGAACCACGCCCTTATTGGCTACCATATACTATTGTTAAAATGATATCAAATTTGGATATGTTTCAAAAATCAAAGTTGAGACCCTTAGGCTTAATCTAAACCAAGGAAGTCAAACGTATGTTAGATCTCCACTAATACAAGATATGATAATGATATGATATGTTGCTCAAGATAAGATAACATTCACTTGTACTAGACTTATGAGTCCAAGCAAACTGATATGCTACAGATATGATCCTGATATGATAACTTGCTCAAGATATGATAATGTTCACTTGTACTAGACTTATGAGTCCAAGCAAACTGAGACATGCAATAGATATGATATGATAACTTGCTCAAGATATGATATGATCGAGAGAGCCAGTGCTCTTTGAAAAGTTCCTGAAATAGATAAGTTGATAGGTTCAATTTGATTTTGATAGTTCACAAAGATTTTGATAAGTTCAACAATTAGGCATATGATAAGGATAAGGGCAAAAATCTATCACTTTTCAAAATGTTTCCTATATAGATCCCTTGATTTCTATAGATAATTGCTTTTCTTTTAAGGCTAAAAAAATTTGATTTAGGGAATATTTAAATTTGGTAAGGTTGATTAGGTTGTTAAGATATTTCTCTAATGAAGGAATTATGTCACAAACTGATAAAAACTAATAAGTAAACCCACCCCAGAACAAAGAGTTGAAAAATGTTTGAAATAGTTTCAATTGAGACTAGTTTAGGTTTTTGACTAAGAACTTAGTTTGACTTTTATGTTTGAAATGAAATATAGATGCAAAAAGGAAACAATCAAAAGAAAACACTTACAAATAGTTGATATAGATCTAATTTTGATATTTATCTTGCAAATATGAAAGACACAACAACAATCCTAGAGAGGGAAGAGGGTAGATAAGATGAATGGCTTAGCTAGGATAAAACAAGTGCACTAATGAAAGCGTCCTCTATATACCTCAAGGGTATGTTGAGGCCAAAATCTGTAGATGAATAAGGATACCATCATGATAACTGAGAGGAGAGGGTAACCTACCCTCCTCTATCACTTCCCCAAGGTATAAAGTTCTTGGGGGCTTAGTTATAATGATAATATGCTAGATCCAAGAGAGGTGTCTTTTGATTCACCTCCCTCTATTTATACTCCGTCGGAACACAGGAGTTAGGGTCATCCCTAAAGTGATCACTTCTCTAGACATGCCTTCCTAATAGGTTACAAATAGAAAATAAACACCATTTTTTATCCTCAAAATTGTGTGACCATGCAAGAGGAGATCAATGATGTTATTTGCCAAAACAAGTTCATTTTTTAATTGTTTAAGATTATGAAAGTTACTTGTATATATCAAACATGGAAAACATGTTGGAATTAGGGAAGACAACTAAGAGGGGGGTGAATCAGTTGTCTCAAAACTTTACCACTTGCTGCAATTAATTCTTCTCTACCACTTATTTACAAATCATTATTGTAATCATGAAAGCATGCATCAATAACACATGAGCAGAAACAAAAATAACACACTTGACACCAAGATTTTTAACGTGGAAACTTGGTTAAGGGAAAACCATGGTGGAGGTTAGTCCACAAAAATTAATACCCTATTAAAAGTATTACAAATGAGGAAGGCACATGCCTTCAGGCTCACTACCCAGAGCGCACTACTTAAAGAGGCTCACCACCTATAAAAATGATTATAAGAATATTAAAAAGTGTTTGAACTAATGAATAGCATCTACCAATGCAAGAATTTAGTTCCAATTAAGTATAGAATATTGATCTTACACACTTCATCCTTGCTCTACCCTATTTACTGTTCTACCATGATCCGGTCCTTAGATCTCTTCTCCTTCGTACTTATTTTTGCCTATTTTTCTCATTTACTCCATTGTCACTTGCAATCACACACCAAAAGACTCGAATCTATTGGCTATATATATCCACATCAAGAAATTCAATCAACTGATGTCAGCTTCAAGGAAACTTAGAACTTTTATAAGAACTCTACTCTGTCAGCTAAATCCATGCACAAATAACAATGCAGACCAAAAAATTGTGTTCCCAGATCATCAACTATATAAGAAAATACCACTAATTATCACTAATTGCTTATCTAGCAACTTTTATGCATCCAGACCAAGATCAAATACTAGGTTGCCCTGTTCTTCTTCTGACTGAGATGACTAACTGGAACCTAATACTCAAATCCTTATAACTTTTTACTCCTTCATCATTAGAGGCTAAGATTCTGGATTTAGATAGTCCTGACAATCCTTATCACTTCTTCAGATCCGTAGCACACTATGAATTACCATTGAAGATATCCAGACCAAGATACTGGACCCTATCACATGCTCTATTTTTGACATCCAGACTTAGACAAATCCTTGCTCTAACTTCTGGTATGAACAAATCATGTAATGTAGATGTGTATGATAGACTTAGTTGCCATCAATGACAACACCTATCATGCGTAGCAGTGTCTCTTGCCAACAAAACAATGGTATGTTTTAAAACCCAAAATGAAATGTGAAGAAAAATGTGTAGAGGAAGGTGTAAGATGGTGTTTTTGATCCTCAGGATCATGCTAAGCATGCAAGAGGAGAGAATACACACTGATCTTGGAAGGCCAACAACTCTTGCACCAAACACGTGTTCATTTTAAAACCCAAAATGAAATGTTATACAAACAACCTAGTAAACTAGAGATAGAAAGGGTTTAGATTGAGTGCACCTTTAGTTTTCTCCTTTATTTCTCACAAATAGATTTAGTTGTTTGATGTAGAATGGATCAAGGCAAAATGCTTTTCTTGCACACAGAAAGACAACCAAACAAAACAAAATAAAACACAAAGATTCAAGAAAGATAATAAAAGGTAAATATACCTATTAGAGGATTAGTATGAGAATTTGAAAATTACATAAGACAAGAAAATAACAAAGGTAAACTACCAGCCAATTGAAACAAACACCAATACATGGATTAAAACTCAATGACAAACTCTTTCTAAAACAACCTTTTAGGAGCCTATTTGGCTTTTTCTACAATAGATTTCCTATTGTAGGCTCCTGTTGCAGACAGAGATCCCGTCGCCTGAATAGAGTTCTTGTCATAGGTTTATATCATAGAACAAAGATTCTGTCATTGAATGGAGTTCTTGTCATGGGTTCTTGTCGCTAAACAGAGATCCTGTTGCCTTAAAAGAGTTCCTAGTGTGGGTTTCTATCATAGAACAAGATCCTATCACTGAACATAGTTCATGTCTTGGGTTCCTGTCCTGGGTTCCTATTGCCTAAACAAATTTCCTATCACAAGTTCTTGTTGCCTGAACAGAAAGATGGTGGGTGCCAAAATGTATGCACAAAAAATGTAGATCTACAAAGAAACCAGATCTACAATTCTATGATACACAATAGAGTAGGATAAACAAATATGAATGTCAAACTACAACTATCAACAATCAAAACAAAAAGCTCTATTGTTAAATCTCATGACCTTCATGATGATGGCTCATAGATTTGCATAACAATATGACTTTGATGATAGACTACTTCGAATGCTTTGATGAATGATCAAGTGATTGAGAATGCTTGAAGAGTTCGGAAGTCAAAATGACAACATAAGTTTGAAATTCAGGAGTGATGTCAAATGTCAAAGGATGCACATGTATATATAGTTTTTACAAAAAATAATGAAGAGATGAGATTGAAAAGAACTAAAATATAATCAATGGTTGAAAAAGAATGAGACAACAAGCAAGAGAGATATAAGGAATCATATCCATAAATTAGGGGGTTTGAAGAGTTAACTAAAGAGTTGACTTTAAAATTTAAGGAAATTGATTTGAGATGACCTAGTTAAGTTCAAAAATAGAAAGATTTGATTTGAGTTGTGTTGGGACAAGAATTTCAAATCTTAAAATTTTCATTCAAACCCCATTTCCCACTATCATAATATTCTTACAACAAAATCTTTCCATTTTTATTTCTATTATTGACTCAAAAAATTAAACCCTAATGCATCCCTGATCAGTTGCTTTCATCCTAAAACCAAAAAGGCCACATCTAAAACACCTATATCATTTGAAAATAATGTCATTGATGTCTTAACCCTAAAGTCAAGGACCTATGGCATATCGGAGTGACTCACCCAGAGATCTCTTCAATCTCCTGAAAGAAGTTAAGAATACATTGGGACATTGGTGTGACACCTGAATGTGTCACACTAATAAAGCGATAACATGATACATAACATATCTAGAAGAGATTGCCTTGTTGGAGAGATTAATCCTATAGTCTCTTAGAAAAACTAGAGATAAACATTTGAGTGTTGTTTCAGGCCGATGCCAACAAATTGAAGAGACAAAGAAAGTCAGAGTGTCAGGGTGAGCCTTTTTACAGTCTCTTTGACACTCCAAACATAAAGACATATTGAAGGGACCAAGGAATATCAGCTTGACATTCCACTAGAAGAATATTAACATATAATTATAAGAGATTCAGAATGTCGAGATGACTCAAATTCTAGTCCTACCGAAAAACCATGAAAAAAATATGGGATGTTGAAGAAAGGAAATAACTTGTCCCTTCGAAAAGGAAAGAATAATGATAAGTCAGGGGATATCGAAGTGAAAAATAGATGTCGAAGGGACTTGACAAAATAGGATTTTGGTATGACTCCCATTTGGGTCATAACAAAATCCTAAGAAAAATAAAGAGTTACAAACCCCTTAAAAGTAGAATTCATTATTTTGATAAGATGACAATACATTTCCCATTGTAAAACTTTAATGTTCTCCCGATGATGTGAAAGACACCATTAATACACTGAGCTGAACATATTAAAAATAATCCCAAAAGAATTTTATTCATTATGCAAACATGGGAGCAAGGGGAGGCCTTTGCAAAACATACAACTCAAGAATTCAAGTAAGTATTCTGAGCTCAAAATTTATAGCTATTGGGTCAAATTGCATTTTGATAGTAGAATTATTTGCATGGTGTTATGGAAGAAATAACTAAAAAACCTAGGGTTAAAAGATAAAGACTAGATGAAAGACATCTGAAAAAGGACTTAATAGACCAATGCCCAAAATCTGGTCAGAGGTCTAAGAGAAACACTCAATTAAATCCTAACGTAGAGAAGTTAGAAGATACTTACAAACATGTAGGAGATATATGGACACCCATGAGAGGGTATGACCTCTTCCTATACCATTATAAAAGGATGCATAGGAGTACACTAGTTTCAAACCCCTAGAGAATAAATCTGGGAAAACTCATAGTGCCAAATGTGTTCGTGAATGTTGAATTTCTAAAATTCATAGCCAAAAGCTATAATCCTCAGAACAAATTGGCTAAATTGAAGGATGGAACAGGTTTTTTCCCTATCACAAAAGACTATATATCAATGGTCTTTCAACTAGATTGTAGTTTTGATGTGAAATTTAGAATCCAGGATTTGCTCAATGAATATTAAAATATGAGCAACAAATATAAAAGGTGGAGATTGACCATGCACAGACCCTAGGACAAAGAAAACAAACTTAGAATGTTTTCAGTGACAGAGGATCCCCCATATTCTATGGAGTTATTCGAAGAATATTTCCAATACACATATTACTCTCTGTGTTAGTTGCTTGGCATTAATGCCTCTTTGTTTATGGGAATTGCTCCCATGGTTCTGGCTGCTGATGTGCAAAGTTGGCGAGCATTATGTTTTGATTATGCTAAATTCTTGGCCAATGCTCTTCACAATGGGTTGGTCTCCTTGAAAGAAGGGGGCAGTAAGTTCATTCATTATTCTTTGCTGATGCACCTCATTTTATATGAAGGGCAAAATTCTGGACTATGGAAGGAGTGTTTTAGAGTTGAAGATTTGGATAGGAATGGGGATATCAAACCTATTCAGATGTGGAATGCTATATGGGATAGTCGGTGTGAGAGGTCTCAATACCTCTATTTTGAAGAATACTTTGTGAAACCTATATATAAGTTGTTAGGCCATTCTTGTGATTATAATTTGTCACCAGAAATACATAAATTTTTAAGGCCTAAAGATAAGTATGAGCATGGAAAGTTAGTCACAATTGGATTGACTAGTACTCTTATAGTGACTGTAAAAAAAAGGGCGTTCAGATTTGAAGGCCCCAGTTTCTTGTTGCCAAAAACTTGTTTGGACAGAATTGCCTACTTAGAAATTGTAAGGCAACTTGCTTATTCAAATTTCATGCATTTGAAAAGTTCCAATAAGCAATCTTTCATGCCCAAAACCTTGTGCTTTGGAGACTTCATAGCTATGTCTGATAAGGGGTATCAGCTAATTGACAAAAGATTGGAATATTTCAGGTTACCTTCAGGAAATGCCAAAGAGAATTTTGACCCAAAAATTTTTATATGCACAGTCAAAGCCAAGAAAAAATTAAAAAAGTATCACCATGTATTGTTTATTAATGATAACTTGATTACAAACCAGGATGAGCACACTACAATTGAGAGAAGAAGTTTGTACCACAAGATAATGTTGGTCGAGGCTTGGAGGGTAGCCAAAAACCCCGGTTATGTAGGAGCTTTTATGAATATTGATGATCCTATCAAAAAGTTGGATGCATTGATTGAAAACACTTCAGAGCTGATTGAGAATGTTCCTCCTCATGTCTTTGAAAGAAAAGGAAGAATTATTAGAGAAACACAGGCTGAGGATGAAGTCCCTATTGCTCATCTGTCTCCTTAGCAAACTCATGACATTTCTTTTGATGTTGAAGAAGAAGAGGACGGGGAGAATAAAGACTTAAAAGCATTCTAGCCCCTCATTGAAGAATATAAACCTCCTAAATAAAGAGAAGAGGTTAAAATAGAAACCTCAGATGAGTTGATAGAAGATGTGAGACATCTGGCTAGTAACAAATTTATCACAGATGATGCATTCATTAAGACTTTAGAGTTCAAGTCCTTTTTGTATAAATATAAAGGAAAACAAGAAAGAGAAAAAAAGACAAAATAGTACTCCTGAAATCTAATATGAATTTATGCAAGAACTTTAATCAAAAATTGATAAGGCTATGGAGGATATGACTCTTGGAAAGGGAAGGGAACTGCTCCAAGAAGAAGGAGTGATATTAAAGTTCTAGGATGGGATATGACTTCTATAATTGTGTTTGATAATTTTAGAAAAAATTAGGATAAAAAGATGTAGCTTAGCATTGAAGACCTTGATAAGATCAAATCTAGATCAAGATATAATCCCAACATGTAGACATTATTGATATGGTCACTATATCCACCACATAAGAAGCCACTAGTTATAAGCAACCCAAATGAAGTCTTTGGTTACCTGATGATTCAAAGGGTTGAAGATGTAGACCCTATTGAGACTTCCAACTTAAATGTGAATGTTGAAAAATTCACAAAGGCACAAATTGAGTAGCTTGTAAGGAAGAATAATGACTATATGGTAGAAAATGCAAGGCTTAGGCAAGAAATTGCCACATATAAGGATAAATTGCCTTCATCTAGTAGTTATTAACCATACCTAGATACTGACAAGAGGGTTGTAGAAGCTAGAGAAGATACCAATTATTAGAAGCTCAAAGCAGAGAAGTATCAAAATAAAAGTGAATAATTTGAAACTGAACTAAAAGTTACTAAATATAATATGGCTTCTGAATTTATTCGAAGAATGTTTGATAAAACGATGGAACACAGTGGTAAAGTTTGGGATCTACACAAGAGAACACATCAAATGTATCAAGAACACAAAAGGCTACACCTTAGGATGATGGAAGTAAAAGAGGGATTGAATGCTTAAGCTAGCATTGGAGAATAGGTGCTCAGGGAATATAATGACTCGATCGGTGAACATGAAAAATTTAACAATATATTAATAGAAGATTTTAATGACTTTGGTTCACATCTTGATCTGGCACTTCCAAAAATTTTCAATGTTGAAGGTAATTTGCAAGATAGGGACATTTAGAAAACTGAATTGAGTCAACTATTACAATCACTTCTTGAAAATATAAATAATGAGGAAAAAGTGACATCTAGAACACCTATGTGTGTCTGGGGAATATATTCACCCTAGAGTCAGTGATGAACAATATTATTGCTACAGATACATGTGTTGATCAGGATTACATTGATTATATTGATAGGGTAAATTTGTTCATATACAGGGCATTATAAGAAGGTGGATGCAATACAATTTTGTCAAACAGCAAGTAATGCAGACATGTCAATCTATATCATGGAGATGAGGATAACCTTGCCAGACCTATGGGTCACAGGTCCCTCTACAATAATTAATGGAGCCCAGAACCTGACCACTGCATATGCTTCTATTTCTTTTTCTATTTCTTAATTCCACATTAGTTATTTGAAAAGCTGTATTTATGAAAGGACACAATGTGTTTGGCTTGAAGCTTGTTCACATCCTATAAAATAGGATACCAAGGCCATTTTGAAGCATCACAATTTTTTAGAAATTGCATTTGTCACTTGCAGCTTAAATTTGGTATCAGAGCCCATGGCGAAGATCTTGTTGCATGTTGTTATCATTGTTGCCTAACAATAACTCCCTTGCACAATCTCTCTTTGTCTGTTACATCTGTATTGCTCCCTGCACCGCTCCCTGTATTGTCTCAGAACGTCACATTGTGTTGTAAGTCCTTATTGTAAGACCCGTTGGAAGCCGAGTGGAAGGCATGAAGGGCAGTCGAGGCAGTTATCAGTTCTTTCGAGCGCAGGTTCCAAGCCCAGGTGTGAGTGTAGATGGATTCTGCTTCTACATCCAGTTCTCAGAAGGCGGGCAACATCGATCTCACAATAGATCGCAACAATGAAGTTAAGTTTACCAACTTTTTTGCCAATAATGAAAGTGCTTTTTGTGATGGTGAATTTTCTAGAAATGTTTTAGATGAGGTTTCTAGTGTAGGTAGTGAACCGCCAAAACCTTTTAAGGTTCCGTGGATACCTGCCCATGAAATTTACAGTGATATTCCTAAAAGTTTAGTAGATATGTTCAATAATAAAAATGTTGGTTTGAAAGAGTGGTTTGGTTACAAGTCATCCCAAAACTGCCATGTTGCTGAGTTGCAGCATGTTGTCAAAGGTGGATCTGAAGGGAAGATTAATATCTTCTCAGATGAGCTTATTCGTAAATTTTGAAAAAGAGCCTATGAGAGTCCAAAAAATCCACAGTTCATGCACCTGTCATATGTTAGAATTGGTATCTGTGGTCATTACAGAAAAGGCTTACCGATAGTTGTTCTCATGATGTTGAAAGACGCTAGATTCTATAAACTGTCACACTCCCTGTTAGGCGCAGGTTGTGATTCTATGGCAAAGGGCCCTATCTTTGTTGATTGTCTATTAGATTTCCCAGTAAGCTTAAAAGATGAAAATCTAAGAGACGTTCTGGAATATAAATTCAGAACTATGAATCTGTTTATGAAAAAGAACTCTGTAGATCATTCTCTGGTGTTCTTAGTTCATTATAGGTTATACAACAAAGTCATGCCTTTAATGGCTAACCCAAAGCGAGCCCAAGGTTTAGAAGGTTTCTCTACTATCTGGACATCCTCCAGTGAAAGTACCCAGTTAATAGCACCTAAGATAGTAAAGCATAAGGATATTTAGATGCCAGAAGAATGGGCTGTTGAACTATGGGACCAAGATAATCTAGCTGAAATGGAAAGTGAGAAATAACCCAGATTGAGAGGAATCTCAATTGAAGAATTAGAAGATCAGGCTGTTATTAAATTCTCAGATGGTAACCAGTCTTTTGCCCGTCCTATGTCTGCTTCTAGTCGGGATTTGTCTGGTCCATCCTTGAGTAGGAATCTATCAGTATTTTCCAACCAGCCTAGTCCATCTGTGAATCCTGTTAACCGTTCCCAGAGTGTTTGGATTGAACCCTCCAAAGGTTTTGAAAGTTTGTTTAAAATACCCACTGTTAAGAAATCCACTTCATTTCCTGAAACGTCTTCAAAGTCTGTAGTTACCTGCACTCACAGTAAATATTCTGAGTTAGGTAATGGTCTATTTAAATGTGAAGATTGTTCTTTTGTCTTTCCGCCAAAGTCAGGACAGTTTAGAATGTACTCCACTATATCTGTCTCCCTGCCAGAGCATGATATAAAAGAAAAGGATTTGAAAGTCATAGGTACACCTGGTGGTCCATGCTATGTGCCTGGGTCTATACCCCCGTTCCATGACTTTATGATGATAGACACCACTGGCAGATATAAAGTAAATTGTTGGCCTCTACATGTTTTCCCTCTTGGTGATAGTGCTCCCAGCCAAAGTAACCTGTTGAATTGGACCAATCTATGTATTAGAAAGTCCATGTTACTAGCCGAGGACAGAAGGATTTGGCAACAATTAGAAGCAGTTAAATATGAAAAGGCGCATCTCAGTCATCAAGAAAATTTTCATTCAATTATATCCACTCTAGAAAAGTTAGAAAAAAGACTCACTGATGAGTGGACAAGTACTGTCAAAAGGGATCTTGATGAACTAAGACAGAACTATAATGAATTCTGCCAGAAAGCGGAAATGTGGAAATTAGAACAAGATGCAGCTTTAGAAAGGCAAAGAGAACTCATTCAAAGGGTTCGGAATGAAGTCAAACTAGACTGTGATGTGTTAGGGACACAAATCAATAACACTGATTTGCATGTCAAGCATAATGGACAGAGACTAGTAGAAGTTGCAGAAGAAGTCCATTCTATTACACAGTCTCAGATGATAATAGGGGATTCTGTTAAAACAGAATCTGCTGAAGTACAAACTACTGTTCGAACAGAGTCTCTTTCTGTTCAACAAGCTTTTCAGTCCTCTCGCCACCAACAAGTGGTGAAGATTAAAAATTTCCCCTCAAGTGCTAAGGGATATATGAAGGCTCAATATGAAGGCCCTCATTTGAAAGCACAAATACCTCCTCCTGTTGAAAGAATTTACAACACAATAACTGGAGAATTGTCAGAAGCCAACCTTGAAGAAAGAACTCAACCTCCTGCACAAGGATCAGTCAATATGGCTCATGGATCCGGGATTAATCCACACTGAAATGATCCTTTCAAAAACATCCAGAGCTATAAGGTGGATACGCCTCCTCTTGTGAATTTTGATAAGTTTGAAGTTTTAGAAAACACTAGATGTATTGATGCAATGAGGTCCTGGATCACAAATTACATGTCAACTAACCCTGATGCAGATGAAAAGGAAGTCATCAAGCAAGCTCTGAATGCGATGACTGGTATAGCTCGACATGTATGGGATCGCCTAGATGATGATTATCAAGAACAACTTCTTGATAAGGGTGCAGATCAGGTTTGTGCACAATTGCTCTGGCTATTTGTCGAAAAAAGAGATACTATGGAAAAACTGGCTTACAATAAGTTTATAAAAGGAAAATGCAAGGACTTAAGAGATTTTAAGTTGTATTGTGAACGCCAGTATGAGCAATTCTATCTTTCGGGTCATGAACAAAGCCATGAATATATGTTTACAACTTTCTTGAAAAGTTTTGGCAATACTATTGGGGAGTTCTATCACAAAAGGGTTTTAGAAAATCTAGTATCTGAAAATATTGAAATGAAGGAACTAACCTTTCCTCAGCTGATTCAGTTCTTAGAATAGATCAACTCAGATATCTGTGATGAAGCCAAAGCTAAGAAGGAAATCAAGAAAGTCCAGCCGATCTTGTCAGCGGCAATTTGTTCAAGGCTCAATGCACCTGATGAATATGCAGATGCATGTGGACCCTGTTATAAAGAGAAATCCAGAAAGAGTTTCAAGAAAAAGTTTCCTAAAGAGAAGAAATACAAAAGGGGAAAGAAAGGATTTTTTCGAAAGAAAGATAAGAAAAAGAAGGGCAGCAAGTGGAAGCCCACTTGTTATATTTGCAAAGGGGATCATTTTGCAAATAAATGTCCTGAAAGGAACGAGAAGAAAGGAAAAGGAAAAGTGAGAGCTGCAAAAGCAGCCGGTGTAACAGAAGAACATGTCTATATAAATGGTTATCCATCAGATTCAGAAGACATAGTTCTCTCTAGTTCTGATTTCTCAGACTCAGATTCTGAGGAATATGTTTCAGCAGAAGAAAGTCAGAATGGTCAGCTGAATACTCTGAAACAGCAAAAAGAAGAATCATCAAGCAGTGATTCAGGTTTTGAGGTTTCTTTCTACTACCGCATGTTTCGGTCTGATAATAGAAGTGAATTGGACAAGGTAATTGACCAAATTGTCCAAATTGAGTCCCAGCTAAAACAAATGAATATGGGACAGGAAACATGGAAGAAGCTGACAGCAAAGCTGGATCAGCTTAAAACTAGAAAATATTATCTATTGCAGCCCCGTATTGAGAGCAGAAGCAGGGGATCATTTCGACCCCTCAAACCAAGTCGACCTGTTCATGATTACAGGCCTTCTCCGTGGTTTCCAAGAGCACCAAATATCTCACCTAGTATATCTCCTGCAGAAATTCCAAGTGTTGGACCAACAACTCCACTTTCTCAACGTGGAATCTTAGAAGCTCCAGCTCCAGGAAGCATGGCTCGACATCTCTGGAGGCGTCAGCGAAAAGATTTTCTTCTCAAGGTAATATCACAAGCCCAACAAGAAGTCCTGGAACTAGAAGAAGAAGAAAATGAATGTTTGAATCTAGAAGTAGAAAAGTCCCCAGAGTTGGACTCTTACATTAATAGATTTAATGCTGCTAGTTCTCTCAAGCTAAGCTCTCAAGTAACAGAATCAGAAGAGAGACTGTTTTGTGAAGAAAAGCCATATAGTCCGATGATTAGTCAGGCTATTAAGCAAGAGCCATCTGATGAAAGGAGATCCTATCCCTCAACTATACACCAGGTTATCAAGCAAGAACCAGCTGAAGAAGATCCTTTAAGGTATCTCAGTGATGAAGCTTTTTCTGGGTCACCAGTTCAAGCTTTGGAAAAAGGATCTGGAAGCAAAAGCTTTAATATGATGATAGGCAAATCTAGATCAGCAAGAAAAACTACGGTCTGTCCAGGTGTAGTTCTCACTATTCATTTCAAAGGTATAATGGCTTATCCACTAGCTTTTCTAATTGATACAGGGGCAGATTTAAATCTGGCTCATAGAAATGCTTTTCCTTCAGATGCTTGGAAAGAAGGGAAAACGAAAATTACTTTTGCAAATCATGAGACTGAAGGTAGCTCTGTATTTTGTGTTGCTCCCATTCAAATTCATCCTTTTCTTGCCATGCAATGTATGTCCCTAAGGTAGATGAAAATAGTGTTGAATTACTTGAAAAATGACTAGTCGTCAACTATAAACCTCTGAATGAGTGTCTCATCGACCATCGACACCCTCTCCCCAGCAAAGACCATATCTGGCAATCCATCCAAGGTAGCCATGTTTATTCCAAGTTTGACCTCACTAAAGGATATTGACAAATTGCTTTGAAAAAAGATGATTATTTCAAAACTACATTTTCTGTTCCGCAAGGATTATTTGAATGGAAAGTTTTTCCCTTTGGCATCAAAACCGCTCCATCTATTTTTCAACAGAAAATGGATATTCTCTTTCGGCCATATGCTAAATTCATTCAACCATATATCGATGATATTTTAGTTTTTAGCCAGAATATGCATTCCCATATGGACCATCTTCGCCAATTCCTCTCTGTGTGTCAACATAATGGCCTTGCCGTCAATCTTCAAAAATCTGTCTTTGCTCAACCTGAAGTCATTTTTATTGGCATCAAGCTTCTTCCAAGGGGGATGATGGAGGCACAACAACATATCCTGCGTAAGATTGCTAATCTCCCAGTCACTAATGTTAAGGAATTACAAAGATTTCTTGGACTGGTTAACTACATTACAGGATTCTATCACAAGCTTGTTGAAGATCGGTTGCATCTAAATAAGTTACTTAGCAAGAAGCCACCGCCATGAACGGATTTCCATGATCAATTGATCCTGAATATAAAAAGCAAGTGTGCATAGCTTCCTCCATTAAAGCCTCCAGGGTCAGGATTTAAAATTGTGGAAACAGATGCAAGCGAATGTGCTTGGGCAGGACCTCTTAAAGAACAGAAGACAGATCAGTTCGATCCAAAGGATAAAGGGGAATTAGTCAGAACGGCTTCCGGAAGTTTTCATAATTTTGAGTTAAATTACCGCAGTACTCATAAGGAAATTCTAGCCGTTGTGAACTCCTTCCAAGCCTTCCAGATGTTTATAGCAGATAAGAAATTCCTCCTCAAAAGTGATCTACAGCACCTTCCGAGTTTCTTCAGAAAGGAGTCCAAAAATAAGGTTGTTAGAGGAAGACTCCTTCGATGGGCTCAACTCTTGAGCACTTATGAATTTGATTTTGTTCACCTTCCAGGAGTTGTAAATATCTTTGTTGATTTTTTGACCCGAGAAGGTCATGAGCCAGAGCCAGTTGTCTCAAAGCCTGATACCTCTCACAACAGGCAGTTGTATGGAAAATTTCGAGTTGTAAGAGTCAGAGAACACAGATGGCATGAACCCTGTCGCACCGAATGGAATACCAACCCTTTCCCTAGAAGAGATTTTCATAATTATCAAATGGCTAACAACTTCTTGTTTGACATGAATTTCCAAGGAACAACTGCATACACTGGATGCATTTTTCGGTTAACTTTTGGGTCTGCAGATGAAAATCCAATAAGTCACTATCTTTGCCAGGTTTACAGACCTTGTGGTTCTGATTCAATTTTTGAACACTGGACTGTAAGAAATCACTTAAGGCATTTCTTTGCCCATCAGACTCCCATTTGGATACATACCAAGACATACAGAATGAGTGGAGCCACAGCACAGAATGTAAATCATGGGCTCTACGGTCCTCACAAGTTAAAGGTAATGAGCATCATTTGGAAAGAGGAATCCCGCTTGAGTGGATGTATTCCCCACTCGTCAAACCAGACATGTGCAATCTATTATGATGCATCAGAAGATGACCCACGTGTTCCACAGTATGATTCCCTAGGCCACTATCGTGCTCCTGATTGCACCCATCCAGTCGGTGAAGCCTGTGAAGGTTGCATCTTTTACCAACCAAAGGAATCAAGTACTTCCACCAATAGTACTAGGTCCTGAACGGCTAATGAGTGGGCATGTCACTCATCGAGGGCATCTTTCTCCTCGTGAATAAAGGAAAGACGTGGACCCTACCACGTTGTAAAGGGGCAAACACACCACCTTATCGTGTGTACGAGTTATTCCTCTCGTGACATAAAGGAGCAGTGTGTTTGCCCCTTTACAACGTGGTAGGGTCCACGTCTTTCCTTTATTCACGAGGAGAAAGATGCCCTCGATGAGTGACATGTCCACTCATTAGCCGTTCAGGACCCAGTACTATTGGTGGAAGTACTTGATTCCTTTGGTTGGTAAAAGATGCAACCTTCACAGGCTTCACCGACTGGATGGGTGCAATCAGGAGCACGATAGTGGCCTAGGGAATCATACTGTGGAAGGCGTGGGTCATCTTCTGATGCATCATAACAGTTTGCACATGTCTGGTTTGACGAGTGGGGAATACATCCACTCAAGCGGGATTCCTCTTTCCAAATGATGCTCATTACCTTTAACTTGTGAGGACCGTAGAGCCCATGATTTACATTCTATGTTGTGGCTCCACTCATTCTGTATGTCTTGGTATGTATCCAAATGGGAGTCTGATGGGCAAAGAAATGCCTTAAGCGATTTCTTACAGTCCAGTGTTCAAAAACTGAATCAGAACCACAAGGTCCATAAACCTGGCAAAGATGGCGACTTATTGGATTTTCATCTGCAGACCCAAAAGTTAACTGAAAAATGCATCCAATGTATGAAGTTGTTCCTTGGAAATTCATGTCATCGGCAGGAGGATAAGGTCCTTGAAACATATTTCTTATTAAAATCTTACCATCCTCCGCATTGAGCCATTCATTTGGCTTACCTATTGGTGGATTAATAAAATGAACTGGTAGAACAAAATCACCACACTAATTTTGTAAGACATGCCCAACCTCTGGATCGATCGGTTCAGCTTCCGCAGAGAACTTGAAGAAAGGCTCCTCAGTCCATAACCATGGCGATGTTAACTGCTGTTTGGCTGTTAACATCCTAAACCTGTCAAACAAGAATTCGTTAGCCATTTGATAATTATGCAAATCTCTTCTGGGGAAAGGGTTGGTACTCCATTCGGTGCAACAGGGTTCATGCCATCTGTGTTCACTGACTCTTACAACTCAGAATTTTCCATACAACTACCTGTTGTGAGAGGTATCAGGCTTTGAGACAACTGGCTTTGGCTCATGACCTTCTCGGGTCAAAAAATCAACAAAGATATTTTCAACTCCTAGAAGGCGAACAAAATCAAATTCGTAAGTGCTCAAGAGTTGAGCCCATCGAAGGAGTCTTCCTCTAACAACCTTATTTTTGGACTCCTTTCTGAAGAAACTCAGAAGGTGCTGTAGATCACTTTTGAGGAGGAATCTCTTATCTGCTATAAACATCTGGAAGGATTGGAAGGAGTTCACAATGGCTAGAATTTCCTTATGAGTACTGTGGTAATTTAACTCAGAATTATGAAAACTTTCGGAAGCCGTTCTGACTAATTCCCCTTTATCCTTTGGATCGAACTGATCTGTCTTCTATTCTCTAAGAGCTCTTGCCCAAGCACATTCGCTTGCATCTGTTTCCAGAATTTTAAATCCTGACCCTGGAAGCTTCAATGGAGGAAGCTGTGCACACTTGCTTTTTATATTCAGGATCAACTGATCATGGAAATCCGTCCATGGCGGTGGCTTCTTGCTAAGTAACTTATTTAGATGCAACCGATCTTCAGCAAGCTTGTGATAGAATCCTGCAATGTAGTTAACCAGTGCAAGAAATCTTTGTAATTCCTTAACATTAGTGACTGGGAGATTAGTAATCTTACGTAGGATATGTTGTTGTACCTCCATCATCCCCCCGAAAGAAGCTTGATGCCAATAAAAAGGACTTCAGGTTGAGCAAAGACAGATTTTTGAGGATTGACGGCAAGGCCATTATGTTGACACACAGAGAGGAATTGGCGAAGATGGTCCATATGGGAATGCATATTCTGGCTAAAAACTAAAATATCATCGATATATGGTTGAATGAATTTAGCATATGGCCGAAAGAGAATATCCATTTTCTGTTGAGAAATAGATGGAGCGGTTTTGATGCCAAAGGGCAAAACTTTCCATTCAAATAATCCTTGTGGAACAGAAAATGCAGTTTTAAAATAATCATCTTTTTGCAAAGCAATTTGCCAATATCCTTTAGTGAGGTCAAACTTGGAATAAACATGGCTACCTTGGATGGATTGCCAGATATGGTCTTTGCTAGGGAGAGGGTGTCGATGGTCGATGAGACACTCATTCAGAGGTTTATAGTTGACGACTAGTCATTTTTTAGGTAATTCAACACCATTTTCATCTACCTTAGGGACATACACTGCATGGCAAGAAAAGGATGAATCTGAGACCTGAATTAAACCTAACTTTTCTAGGTCAACTATTTCCTTTTGACACATAGCAGATTCAGATGCAGACATGAGAAAGTAACTGGCTTTGGCTTTGGGAGTAATTTCATTACCTTCTGCATCACGCTTGAGCGTGAGATCGCAAGTTAAATTGCGATGATGTTTGGTCAGATCTTTTGTCATGACTGTGTCTGCAAACTCTGCTTTGATTTGAGCCAGCACATCTACCTTTTGCTGAAATTGGTTCACAAGCCAAACCTGATTAACAGGTTTCTTCTTCTTTTCTTTTGCAGAGATTGTCGAGAACGACAATGGCTGGTAGAGACGAGGAAGCTGATACAGACCCTTACAAATTATAAAATCATTATCAATGATAAAGGGTTCCCATTCCTTAATGGTGTGGCTACCAATGACACCATCATAATCTTCTACTTCAAATTCCACAAACAAAGTGTTAGTGGTAAAATCTTCAAATCCACTTTGAATGGGAGCAACACAAAATGCAGAGCTACCTTCAGTCTCATGATTTGCAAAAGTAATTTTCGTTTTCCCTTCTTTCCAAGCATGTGAAGGAAAAGCATTTCTATGAGCCAGATTTAAATCTGCCCCTGTATCAATTAGAAAAGCCAGTGGATAAGCCATTATACCTCTGAAATGAATAGTGAGAACTACACCTGGACAGACCGTAGTTTTTCTTGCTGATCTAGATTTGCCTGTCATCATATTAAAGCTTTTGCTTCCAGATCCTTTTTCCAAAGCTTGAACTGGTGACCCAGAAAAAGCTTCATCACTGAGATACCTTAAAGGATCTTCTTCAGCTAGTTCTTGCTTGATAACCTGGTGTATAGTTGAGGGATAGGATCTCCTTTCATCAGATGGCTCTTGCTTGATAGCCTGACTGATCATCAGACTGTATGGCTTTTCTTCACAAAACAGTCTCTCTTCTGATTCCGTTACTTGAGAGCTTAGCTTGAGAGAACTAGCAGCATTAAATCTATTAATGTAAGAGTCCAACTCTGGGGACTTTTCTACTTCTAGATTCAAACATTCATTTTCTTCTTCTTCTAGTTCCAAGACTTCTTGTTGGGCTTGTGATATTACCTTGAGAAGAAAATCTTTTCGCTGACGCCTCCAGAGATGTCGAGCCATGCTTCATGGAGCTAGAGCTTCTAAGATTCCACATTGAGAAAGTGGAGTTGTTGGTCCAACACTTGGAATTTCTGCAGGAGATATACTAGGTGAGATATTTGGTGCTCTTGGAAACCACGGAGAAGGCCTGTAATCATGAACAGGTCGACTTGGTCTGAGGGGTCGAAATGATCCCCTGCTTTTGCTCTTAATACGGGGCTGCAATAGATAATATTTTCTAGTTTTAAGCTGATCCAGCTTTGCTGTCAGCTTCTTCCATGTTTCCTGTCCCATATTCATTTGTTGTAGCTGGGACTCAATTTGGACAATTTGGTCAATTACCTTGTCCAATTCACTTCTATTATCAGACTGAAACATGCGGTAGTAGAAAGAAACCTCAGAACCTGAATCACTGCTTGATGATTCTTCTTTTTGCTGTTTCAGAGTATTCAGCTGACCATTCTGACTTTCTTCTGCTGAAACATATTCCTCATAATCTAAGTCTGAGAAATTAGAACTAGAGAGAACTATGTCTTCTGAATCTGATGGATAACCATTTATATAGACATGTTCTTCTGTTACACCGGCTGCTTTTGCAGCTCTCACTTTTCCTTTTCCTTTCTTCTTGTTCCTTTCAGGACATTTATTTGCAAAATGATCCCCTTTGCAAATATAACAAGTGGGCTTCCACTTGCTGCCCTTCTTTTTCTTATCTTTCTTTCGAAAAAATCCTTTCTTTCCCCTTTTGTATTTCTTCTCTTTAGGAAACTTTTTCTTGAAACTCTTTCTAGATTTCTCTTTATAACAGGGTCCACATGCATCTGCATATTCATCAGGTGCATTGAGCCTTGAACAAATTGCCGCTAACAAGATTGGCTGGACTTTCTTGATTTCCTTCTTAGCTTTGGCTTCATCACAGATATCTGAGTTGATTTGTTCTAAGAACTGAATCAGCTGAGGAAAGGTTAGTTCCTTCATTTCAATATTTTCAGATACTAGATTTTCTAAAATCCTTTTGTGATAGAACTCCCCAATAGTATTGCCAAAACTTTTCAAGATAGTTGTAAACATATATTCATGGTTTTGTTCATGACCTGAAAGATAGAATTGCTCATACTGGCATTCACAATACAACTTAAAATCTCTTAAGTCCTTGCATTTTCCTTTTATAAACTTATTGTAAGCCAGTTTTTCCATAGTATCTCTTTTTCTGACAAATAGCCGGAGCAATTGTGCACAAACCTGATCTGCACCCTTATCAAGAAGTTGTTCTCGATAATCATCATCTAGGCGATCCCATACATGTCGAGCTGTACCAGTCATCGCATTCAGAGCTTTCTTGATGACTTCATTTTCATCTGCATCAAGGTTAGTTGACATGTAATTTGTGATCTACGACCTCATTGCATCAATACCTCTAGTGTTTTCTAAAACTTCAAACTTATCAAAATTCACAAGAGGAGGCGTATCCGCCTTATAGCTCTGGATGTTTTTGAAAGGATCATTTGAGTGTGGATTAATCTCGGATCCACGAGCCATATTGACTGATCCTTATGCAGGAGGTTGAGTTCTTTCTTCAAGGTTGGCTTCTGACAATTCTCCAGTTACGGGGTTGTAAATTCTTTCAACAGGAGGAGGTATTTGTGCTTTCAAATGAGGGCCTTCATATTGAGCCTTCATATATCCCTTAGCACTTGAGGGGAAATTTTTAATCTTCACCACTTGTTGGTGGCGAGAGGACTGAAAAGCTTGTTGAACAGAAAGAGACTCTGTTCAAACAGTAGTTTGTACTTCAGGAGATTCTATTTTAACATAATCCCCTATTATCATCTGAGACTGTGTAATAGAATGGACTTCTTCTGCAACTTCTACTAGTCTCTGTCCATTATGCTTGACATGCAAATCGGTGTTATTGATTTGTGTCCCTAACACATCACAGTCTAGTTTGACTTCATTCCAAACCCTGTGAATGAGTTCTCTTTGCCTTTCTAAAGCTGCATCTTGTTCTAATTTCCACATTTCTGCTTTCTGGCGGAATTCATTATAGTTCTGTCTTAGTTCATCAAGATCCCTTTTGACAGTACTTGTCCACTCATCAGTGAGTCTTTTTTCTAACTTTTATAGAGTGGATATAATTGAATGAAAATTTTCTTGATGACTGAGATGCGCCTTTTCATTTTTAACTACTTCTAATTGTTGCCAAATCCTTTTGTCCTCGGCTAGTAACATGGACTTTCTAATACAGAGATTGGTCCAATTCAACAGGTTACTTTGGCTGGGACCACTATCACCAAGAGGGAAAACATGTAGAGGCCAACAATTTACTTTATATCTGCCAGTGGTGTCTATCATCATAAAGTCATGGAACCGGGGTATAGACCCAGGCACATAGCATTGACCACTAGGTGTACCTATGACTTTCAAATCCTTTTCTTTTATATCCTGCTCTGGCAGGGAGACAGATATAGTGGAGTACATTCTAAAATGTCCTGACTTTGGCGGAAAGACAAAAGAACAATCTTCACATTTAAATAGACCATTACCTAACTCAGAATATTTACTGTGAGTGCAGGTAACTACAGACTTTGAAGACATTTCAGGAAATGAAGTGGATTTCTTAACAGTGGGTATTTTAAACAAACTTTCAAAACCTCGATGAGTGACATGCCCACTCATTAGCCATTCAGGACCTAGTACTATTGGTGGAAGTACTTGATTCCTTTGGTTGGTAAAAGATGCAACCTTCACAGGCTTCACCGACTGGATGGGTGCAATCAGGAGCACGATAGTGGCCTAGGGAATCATACTGTGGAAGGCGTGGGTCATCTTATGATGCATCATAACAGTTTGCACATGTCTGGTTTGACGAGTGGGGAATACATCTACTCAAGCGGGATTCCTCTTTCCAAATGATGCTCATTACCTTTAACTTGTGAGGACCGTAGAGCCCATGATTTACATTCTGTGCTGTGGCTCCACTCATTCTGTATGTCTTGGTATGTATCCAAATGGGAGTCTGATGGGCAAAGAAATTCCTTAAGCGATTTCTTACAGTCCAGTGTTCAAAAACTGAATCAGAACCACAAGGTCTGTAAACCTGGCAAAGATGGCGACTTATTGGATTTTCATCTGCAGACCCAAAAGTTAACCGAAAAATGCATCCAGTGTATGCAGTTGTTCCTTGGAAATTCATGTCATCGGCAGGAGGATAAGGTCCTTGAAACATATTTCTTATTAAAATCTTACCATCCTCCGCGTTGAGCCATTCATTTGGCTTACCTATTGGTGGATTAATAAAATGAACTGGTAGAACAGAATCACCACACCAATTTTGTAAGACATGCCCAACCTCTGGATCGATCGGTTCAGCTTCCGCAGAGAACTTGAAGAAAGGCTCCTCAGTCCATAACCATGGCAATGTTAACTGCTATTTGGATGTTAACATCCTAAACCTGTCAAACAAGAAGTCGTTAGCCATTTGATAATTATGCAAATCTCTTCTGGGGAAAGGGTTGGTACTCCATTCGGTGCGATAGGGTTCATGCCATATGTGTTCTCTGACTCTTACAACTCAAAATTTTCCATACAACTACCTGTTGTGAGAGGTATCAGGCTTTAAGACAACTGGCTCTAGCTCATGACCTTCTCGGGTCAAAAAATCAACAAAGATATTTTCAACTCCTGGAAGGTGAACAAAATCAAATTCGTAAGTGCTCAAGAGTTGAACCCATCAAAGGAGTCTTCCTCTAACAACCTTATTTTTAGACTCCTTTCTGAAGAAACTCGGAAGGTGCTGTAGATCACTTTTGAGGAGGAATCTCTTATCTTCTATAAACATCTGGAAGGCTTGGAAGGAGTTCACAACGGCTAGAATTTCCTTATGAGTACTGTGGTAATTTAACTTGGAATTATGAAAACTTCCGGAAGCCGTTCTGACTAATTCCCCTTTATCCTTTGGATCAAACTGATCTGTCTTCTATTCTCTAAGAGCTCCTGCCCAAGCACATTCGCTTGCATCTGTTTCCACAATTTTAAATCCTGACCCTGGAAGCTTCAATGGAGGAAGTTGTACACACTTGCTTTCTATATTCAAGATCAACTGATCATGGAAATCCGTCCATGGCGGTGGCTTCTTGCTAAGTAACTTATTTAGATGCAACCAATCTTCAGCAAGCTTGTGATAGAATCCTACAATGTAGTTAACCAGTCCAAGAAATCTTTGTAATTCCTTAACATTAGTGACTGGGAGATTAGCAATCTTATGCAGGATATGTTGTTGTGCCTCCATCATCCCCCCCGGAAGAAGCTTGATGCCAATAAAAATGACTTCAGGTTGAGCAAAGACAAATTTTTGAGGATTGACGGCAAGGCCATTATGTTGACACACAGAGAGGAATTGGCGAAGATGGTCCATATGGGAATGCATATTCTGGCTAAAAACTAAAATATCATCGATATATGGTTGAATGAATTTAGCATATGGCCGAAAGAGAATATCCATTTTCTGTTGAAAAATAGATGGAGCGGTTTTGATGCCAAAGGGCAAAACTTTCCATTCAAATAATCCTTGCGGAACAGAAAATGCAGTTTTAAAATAATCATCTTTTTTCAAAGCAATTTGCCAATATCCTTTAGTGAGGTCAAACTTGGAATAAACATGGCTACCTTGGATGGATTGCCAGATATGGTCTTTGCTGGGGAGAGGGTGTCGATGGTCGATGAGACACTCATTCAGAGGTTTATAGTTGACGACTAGTCATTTTCAGGTAATTCAACACCATTTTCATCTACCTTAGGGACATACATTGCATGGCAAGAAAAGGATGAATCTGAGACCTGAATTAAACCTAACTTTTCTAAGTCAACTATTTCCTTTTGACACATAGTAGATTTAGATGCAGACATGAGAAAGTAACTGGCTTTGGCTTTGGGAGTAATTTCATTACCTTCTGCATCACGCTTGAGCGTGAGATCGCAAGTTAAATTGCGATGATGGTTGGTCAGATCTTTTGTCATGACTGTGTCTGCAAACTCTGCTTTGATTTGAGCCAGCACATCTACCTTTTGCTGAAATTGGTTCGCAAGCCAAACCTGATTAACAGGTTTCTTCTTCTTTTCTTTTGCAGAGATTGTCGAGAACGACAATGGCTGGTAGAGACGAGGAAGCTGATACAGACCCTTACAAATTATAAAATCATTATCAATGATAAAGGGTTCCCATTCCTTAATGGTGTGGCTACCAATGACACCATCATAATCTTCTACTTCAAATTTCACAAACAAAGTGTTAGTGGTAAAATCTTCAAATCCAATTTGAATGGGAGCAACACAAAATGCAGAGCTACCTTCAATCTCATGATTTGCAAAAGTAATTTTCATTTTCCCTTCTTTCCAAGCATCTGAAGGAAAAGCATTTCTACGAGACAGATTTAAATCTGCCCCTGTATCAATTAGAAAAGCCAGTGGATAAGCCATTATACCTTTGAAATGAATAGTGAGAACTACACCTGGACAGACCGTAGTTTTTCTTGCTGATCTAGATTTGCCTATCATCATATTAAAGCTTTTGCTTCCAGATCCTTTTTCCAAAGCTCGAGCTGGTGACCCAGAAAAAGCTTCATCACTGAGATACCTTAAAGGATCTTCTTCAGCTAGTTCTTGCTTGATAACCTGGTGTATAGTTGAGGGATAGGATCTCCTTTCATCGGATGGCTCTTGCTTAATAGCCTGACTGATCATCAAACTGTATGGCTTTTCTTCACAAAACAATCTCTCTTCTGATTCCGTTACTTGAGAGCTTAGCTTGAGAGAACTAGCAGCATTAAATCTATTAATGTAAGAGTCCAACTCTGGGGACTTTCCTACTTCTAGATTCAAACATTCATTTTCTTCTTCTTCTAGTTCAAAAGTTTGTTTAAAATACCCACTGTTAAGAAATCCACTTCATTTCCTGAAACGTCTTCAAAGTCTGTAGTTACCTGCACTCACAGTAAATATTCTGAGTTAGGTAATGGTCTATTTAAATGTGAAGATTGTTCTTTTGTCTTTCCACCAAAGTCAGGACATTTTAGAATGTACTCCACTATATCTGTCTCCCTACCAGAGCAGGATATAAAAGAAAAGGATTTGAAAGTCATAGGTACACCTGGTGGTCCATGCTATGTGCCTGGGTCTATACCCCCGTTCCATGACTTTATGATGATAGACACCACTGGCAGATATAAAGTAAATTGTTGGCCTCTACATGTTTTCCCTCTTGGTGATAGTGCTCCCAGCCAAAGTAACCTGTTGAAGTGGACCAATCTTTGTATTAGAAAGTCCATGTTACTAGCCGAGGACAGAAGGATTTGGCAACAATTAGAAGCAGTTAAAAATGAAAAGGCGCATCTCAGTCATCAAGAAAATTTTCATTCAATTATATCCACTCTAGAAAAGTTAGAAAAAAGACTCACTGATGAGTGGACAAGTACTGTCAAAAGGGATCTTGATGAACTAAGACAGAACTATAATGAATTCCACCAGAAAGTGGAAATGTGGAAATTAGAACAAGATGCAGCTTTAGAAAGGCAAAGAGAACTCATTCAAAGGGTTCGGAATGAAGTCAAACTAGACTGTGATGTGTTAGGGACACAAATCAATAACACCGATTTGCATGTCAAGCATAATGGAAAGAGACTAGTAGAAGTTGCAGAAGAAGTCCATTCTATTACACAGTCTCAGATGATAATAGGGGATTCTGTTAAAACAGAATCTGCTGAAGTACAAACTACTGTTCGAACAGAGTCTCTTTCTGTTCAACAAGCTTTTCAGTCCTCTCGCCACCAATGAGTGGTGAAGATTAAAAATTTCCCCTCAAGTGCTAAGGGATATATGAAGGCTTAATATGAAGGCCCTCATTTGAAAGCACAAATACCTCCTCCTGTTGAAAGAATTTACAACCCGGTAACTGGAGAATTGTCAGAAGCCAACCTTGAAGAAAGAACTCAACCTCCTGCACAAGGATCAGTCAATATGGCTCGTGGATCTGGGATTAATCCACACTCAAATGATCCTTTCAAAAACATCCAGAGCTATAAGGCGGATACGCCTCCTCTTGTGAATTTTGATAAGTTTGAAGTTTTAGAAAGCACTAGAGGTATTGATGCAATGAGGTCCTGGATCACAAATTACATGTCAACTAACCCTGATGCAGATGAAAAGGAAGTCATCAAGAAAGCTCTGAATGGGATGACTGGTATAGCTCGACATGTATGGGATCACCTGGATGATGATTATCGGGAACAACTTCTCGATAAGGGTGCAGATCAGGTTTGTGCACAATTGCTCCGGCTATTTGTCAGAAAAAGAGATACTATGGAAAAACTGGCTTACAATAAGTTTATAAAAGGAAAATGCAAGGACTTAAGAGATTTTAAGTTGTATTGTGAATGCCAGTATGAGCAATTCTATCTTTCGGGTCATCAACAAAACCATGAATATATGTTTACAACTTTCTTGAAAAGTTTTGGCAATACTATTGGGGAGTTCTATCACAAAAGGGTTTTAGAAAATCTATTATCTAAAAATATTGAAATGAAGAAACTAACCTTTCCTCAGCTGATTCAGTTCTTAGAACAGATCAACTCAGATATCTGTGATGAAGCCAAAGCTAAGAAGGAAATCAAAAAAGTCCAGCCGATCTTGTCAGCGGCAATTTGTTCAAGGCTCAATGCACCTGATGAATATGCAGATGCATGTGGACCCTATTATAAAGAGAAATCCAGAAATACTTTCAAGAAAAAGTTTCCTAAAGAGAAGAAATACAAAAGGGGAAAGAAAGGATTTTTTCAAAAGAAAGATAAGAAAAAGAAGGGCAGCAAGTGGAAGCCCACTTGTTATATTTGCAAAGGGGATCATTTTGCAAATAAATGTCCTGAAAGGAACAAGAAGAAAGGAAAAGGAAAAGTGAGAGCTGCAAAAGCAACCGGTGTAACAGAAGAACAGGTCTATATAAATGGTTATCCATCAGATTCATAAGACATAGTTCTCTCTAGTTCTGATTTCTCAGACTCAGATTCTGAGGAATATGTTTCAGCAGAAGAAAGTCAGAATGGTCAGCTGAATACTCTGAAACAGCAAAAAGAAGAATCATCAAGCAATGATTCAGGTTCTGAGGTTTCTTTCTACTACCGCATGTTTCAGTCTGATAATAGAAGTGAATTGGACAAGGTAATTGACCAAATTGTCCAAATTAAGTCCCAGCTACAACAAATGAATATGGGACAGGAAACATGGAAGAAGCTGACAGCAAAGCTGGATCAGCTTAAAACTAGAAAATATTATCTATTGCAGCCCCGTATTGAGAGCAGAAGCAGGGGATCATTTCGACCCCTCAGACCAAGTCGACCTATTCATGATTACAGGCCTTCTCCATGGTTTCCAAGAGCACCAAATATCTCACCTAGTATACAAAAAACAATATCCAAATATATATCTATTTATATTTGTTTGCATTTTAAAGTAAAGTATGAATTTCTGAATTAATACAAAGAAGCAGAGTTATTTGGTAGATCAAAGAATTGATGTTCAATTGTTGTGCTCATTTTTATATTAATGGGCTCCATGGTTGTCTCCAAAATGGTTTTCCAAGTTGTTTAAATTAATATATCAAGGATATGGTTAATTTATCAGTACACATTTATTGTTTCTGTATGATATGTGTGATTGGTTTATGTGGGAAGTTGATTTAAGTCCTACTAAGTAGTCTATGTTTATTGGTCTTTTTCCAAGGATTTAAATCCTTTGAACAAGTTAGCTTAGTTGGTTTCCTTCCTGAAAGAATTAAAATCCTTTCTCTTGGTGATAGCAACTTGGGGAAATATCATTGGGATTTGAGAAGAAAAGCCTTGCATCTCAACATTCTTACACATCTGTACAAGATATAGATTAACACAAGTGTCTAACAATTTGAGTGAAGTCAATATATATAGCCATATACCATTAACTCTTGACTCTCTACCCAATAGATAAAACATTGGTCATACTCATTTAATAGAAATCTAATCTACATTCTCAAACTTCAAACCTTAGGAATAATCATCAAACCTTACATCTACTTCACACCTATTTGCCATTGTGAAGGTCAATTAAGTCTGCACTAATCATTAAGGTATACCCACCTAGGTGTGGCAGAGCCTAAAGTGAAGGGGGTTTTAGCCATATCTGCCCCGTGTCGTTAGCCAAAAATGTCAATAGAGCTTGGCAACCTCTTAGGGTTAACAACCTACATTTTTGTGACCTAATAGAATTGGTGACTCTACTGGGGAAATACACAAGTAAACCTGGTAGGAGACCATGTCATTAGAGTTAGAAAGTTAAAAAGCATAGCTCTATTGGTCAAAGAAAACCCAAAAGATTAATTAATCCTCTTAAAGAGAGGTGGTGACTCTACACAGAGTTCAATGGATGGAAGGAGATCTAAGGTTGATGGAAAAAAGTTATAGTCTTCCCCACCTAGAAGGGCCCCTTCTAAGAAAAATGGATTGCCAAATCAATCAGAACGTACAAATAATCAAAATACTTAGGAGAATGCATTAGATCAACCCTTGTTGACACACAATAGCTTCACTCCTTTGCATGAAACAAAATTCAATGGGGAATTCTAATCTAGAGGTTATCGTGCCTAGACTAATCAGAATAGATTTGGTGATATCTTAGATCAATATAGATCTAATCCTCAAAAATAGCTTGAACATCAGGATCAAATAGAACGAGAAATAATGCAAAATCAAGTTGAAGATGATTATAAGATGTCACTACAACAAGGAGGAGAAAATCAAGATGAGTTCATAGATCAGATGACATCCACAGAAATCCATGACAGTCTACCTAGAGACACATGAAATAAAGATGAGATGCAACAGGATCTACTCAAATTGCAGAAAGAACTTGAATTGGCCAAACTAAGAGATGAAGAATAACAATTGAAACAAGAACTACAACAAATAAAGTCTAGAACTAAAGTAACCAACTCAAAATATATACCTCCTCATAAGCAAAGTGGATATGCCCATACAAGTAATTCTCAAGGATCACAGCAGAACACAAGTAGTTCAAATAATACAAGAATATCATATAACCCAAACAACACTAGTCATACTCAACACAATATTCCACCATAAAATACAAGACATCAAAATATCCATACCACGGCTAATCCTCATCCACCACCTAGTAAGAAACATATTCCACCTCACCATCAAAATGTGAGCATGAATCCTCACCACAATATACAACAATAACCACCTCATAATCAGTACCAACCCAACCAACAACCTCATAATTAATATCAACATAACCAGTTCTTACAGGGACCATTAAACATAAATAGATACAAGCAATTAGACTTGTCTAGATATCAAATATGTCCTTACCCTATTGATAATGATCTAAGGAATGCTCTCCCAAAATTTGTTGGGAATAATGTCATCTCTACAGAAGAGCATATAAGAAGTTTTGAGATGGTCATGGATCATTATGATGTCCAATATGAAGATGTCCAAATGAAACTGTTCATACTATCCCTTGTTGAAGATTCTAGAGACTAGTGCAAGAATCTACCTAATGCATCAATTTGTTCTTATGAATATTTCATGGACCAATTAAACAACAATATGGGATCCAATTTGATTTGAATTTTGTTATCCATGAATTAACAAGTATCCAGAAGAATTATAATGAATCTATGATTGATTTCAACCAAAGATTTTTGAAGATCTATCATAAGATCCCACTAAAATTGAAGCCCCCAGACTGTATGGCTCTGGCTTTCTATTTAAATGCTTTTAAACCTTAAACTAGATATGAGCTCAGAAGTAAAGCCCCCATGACATTGGAAAAAGCTCAAAAGGAAGAAATAAGTATTGAAAACCATAGGAGAGCAGCTAGGAAGCTTGGGAAAAGAGATAATCCAAAAATCCTACCCAATGCAAATAACAATCAAACAAAGCCAGCAAATTATTACAAAAATGAAAGGCCTAGACTGCATGACATGCCTTATAACACAAACTAGAAAGATGGAAGGCCTGTAGATAATAAATAGAAAAGTAGTTTCAAAGAAACTCCTGACCCCATAAAGAAACATGGGACACATGTAGTGAATAGCCCTCCATGGTGTACTGCATGTAATCTTCCTCACTTACCAGAATATTGTGTGCTAGCGAAATCATTACAAGAAAATGAAATACCCTATGATCAAGATAGAGATGAGCATAATATAAATATGGTTGGATTAAAACCTCACTCAGTTAATGATGATTATTCATCTGATGAAGATGGGTTTGAGTGTGACATGAATAATCAGAAATATAATATTAACATGGGTGGGCAAGAAGTCTTTTCTGATCAAGAAGATAATTATGAGGAAACCACCCCTATACCCCATGTTACCCCGCACTTCCAATTGAGAACACCCACTGAGGAGGAAAAGAAAGCCCTTACAGTTACCGTTGTGGCTCAAGCCAGAAATAATTAGAATTTCAGGAATAGGACTATGAATGTAGACCAAGGATCACCTAGAGGCCTGTTTATCAAAGAAATAGATGACAAAAAGGGACCATGGGTGACCATAAGAAAGAAGAAACCAGAGGTTACACACAAGGAACCACCCAAAATTGAACAAAATAAGGTGAAAGACAAAAATAAGAAAACTGAAGAAAAGGGCCCCAAATCGGAACAAATTATTACTACTCCTTCGTTTGATATGACACAAACATTGTCTCAAATCAGAATATCAGTAGCATTGATGGAGATGATGAGAATTGATGAATATAGGGAAAGTTCCCTCAAGTTGATTTCTAGCATACCATATCAAAGTAGAAATAAAGATGGAACAAATGAAAAGGTAAACAATCTTGGATAGGAAGTTGTCAATGCCCCTTAAATCTATCTTGGTAATGCCATGATAAAGAACCCAACCCAGGTAGACCCATTTTAAATGACATTATTGGTAAATAACAAGATAGTAAGAAATTGTATGATTGATTCTGGGGCAGCAATAAATATTATGCCAATTGTTGTCATGAAAGAATTGGGTTTATGGGTAGATATAACATATGGCAAATGTTATGCAATGGACAATAGGTCTATCCATGTTGTTGGACTAACAAAGGATGTGGAACTAAAATTAGCTTCATGCCCTGAAGCTACCTACATAACTGATATTACTATAATAGATACTCCACCTTACTATGGGATGCTATTATCCAGACAATGGACTACTACCGTGGGAGGGAATGTCCAGTTGGATCTATAATATGCAACCATACCAGTGAATGGTAAAGAAGTCAAAATATACAGAGAGCCAAGGTATGAGAACATTATAGAATGTATTGACCCAAGTCAAATGAATTGCTTCTGTGATATAGATCTTTGGACATTCAAAATTAAGAAATCCCAACCAGAACTAGAAAACACTGATCAAATAAATAAAGAGGCCCAACTTGATAAATGTGGTGTTTGGAGAATGTACTTTGATGGTGCTTGTAGCAAAGATGGCAATCGAGCAGGGGTGTTGTTGATTTCGCCAACTGGTAAGACTTTCAAATATTCAATCCTGTTGACATTTGAATGCACCAATAACATAGCAGAGTATGAGGCGTTGATTATAGGCTTGAACATTGCTATAAAACATAAAATAAAACTTCTTGCTATATATGGGGATTCATAATTAATTATCTCTCAAGTCAGGAAGAAGTACTCATAAAAAAAAAGAGGTTTCAAGAAACAATATAGAAATGTTATTTGGGATGACATTGAACTATTTGATGCGTTCTCTATAAATTGGGTAGACAGATCCAATAATATAATGGTAGATTTTCTGGCAAACATAGCTCTAAAAAAGGATGACATCACATTGGCAGGTATAAATGAAGTAGAATTCAAAGATAGACCAGCCATCCCTGACAATATATGTCATTGATAGATATTTAATGATGATGATGACTTAATAAAGTTCCTTCACTGTGTGGACCAGTATGAATCCCAACAAATCAATTTTAATTCATTTGTGGAAAAATTGATGGTAAGGAAACCCTCTTTGGACAAGAAGTGGTACAACTGAAAACAAATAAGATACCAAAAGGTCTTGTAGCTATAGAAAGAGTGTTTGATGGACATGATAGATTCAATGTGAAAAATGTGTTAGTCAAGCAAAATGATGTTGAGGAAATAAATCTTGGAACACAAATGACTCCTAAGAACGTATATACTGGAAAAAAAATAAATCCTAAAATTAGAAGCATGCTCATTGCCCTGCTTGGAAATTACAAATATGTATTTGCCTAGTCTTATGATGACTTGAATGCATATTGAGAAAACCTTTTTCAACATGATATAGCTTTGAAACTGGATGCTAAGCCATTCAGGGAAAGACAAAGACCCATAAACCCTACACTAGCCCCCAAAATGCAAGAGGAACTTACAAAACTTAGGGAAGGTGGAATCATCAAACCAATCAGACATTCCTCTTGGGTTTCAAACCTAGTACCTATAAGAAATAAAAATGGGGAAATAAGATTATGTGTGGATTTTAGAAACCTGAATGTGTCCCCACTCAAAGATAATTATCCCCTTCCCAATATGGAAGCAATGTTGCAGAGAGTAACTGGATGTGAGTTATTATCCATGATGGATCGCTTTTTAGGATATAATCAGGTAAAATTTAAAGAGTTAGAATAGTTTGAAACTGCTTTCACCACACCATGGGGGACATATGTATATGTGAGAATGTCATTTGGTCTCATGAACGCATGAGCAACATTTCAAAGTGCAATGGATGTAGCCTTTGCTGACTTGATAAATGTTATCATGGTAGTCTATTAGGATGACTTGACAGCATATTCTAAGAAGGTTGAGGACCATTGTCCACATCTTGAAAATATTTTCATCAGAGCTTAGAATATGGCATCTCATTAAATCCAAAGAAATGTCATTTTGCTGTAATGGAAGGCAAATTACTTGGTCATATAGTTTCAAAGGATGGAATAAGAATTGATCCTGAGAGAGTAGAAGCTATTGATAGAATCCCTACTCCAAGAAATATAAAATCCATACAATCTTTCTTTGGCCAAATCAATTTTTCCAGGCGATTCATCCCAAACTTTACAGAGATAATAAAACCTATCTCTAGAATGTTGAAAAAGGGAGAAAAGGTGGAGTAGATTGAAGAAGCCGTTGATGCATTTGGAGATATTAAGAGGGAAATTAAAGAAGCTCTTGTATTAAAGTCTCTAGAATTTGATAAACCATTTCAAATATTTTCCTTTGCATCATTTCACATAGTGGCTGCAGTAATGTTGCAAAAGATTAAGGAGGGTTTTGAACAACCTATCTCATTTTTCAGCAAATCACTTCAAGGGGTAGAATTAAAATATGACATAATATAAAAACAAGCTTATGCTCTGGTGAAGGTAGTTAAAGCATTCAGGCCTTATTTGGTAGGAGCTCAAGTAATAGCCTATGTGCCAAATGCTGCAGTAAAAGATGTGTTTGTTCAAAATGAAGTCATTGGGCAAAGATGCAAATGGATTAATAGAATACAAGAATTCAATATTGAAATTTAGATAACCAAACTTGTTAGAGGGCAAGGTCTAGCCAAATTAATGGTTGAATCAAATCTGGAAGCAGCACAAACTTATAACATGAGTGAAGAAAACAATGCTACTACAAGCATTGAACATACTTCTTGGTACACTGACATAATCTATTATCTAAAGAACATGAGATTCCCTCCAAGCCTAAGTGATAATAAAAAATAATATTGAAACCCCATGCCTTGAAATATGTTTTTATGGATGGGGACTTGTATTGGAAAAACCAGGATGGTGTCTTGTTACTATGCTTGGATAAGACACAAGCAGAAAAAATGCTATAGGAAATGCATAAAGGTGTATGTGGAGGACATTTCTCAGCCAGAACCACTGCCCATAAAATATTAAGGTCTGGTTATTATTGGCCTGAAGTTTTTAAAGATGCTCATGACTATGTAAGGAAATGTGAAGCCTACCAAAGATTTCTTGTAAACTCAATTATCAAGGAGCCTTACCTCTGAAACCAATGCAAGTGGAAGCTCCATTTTACCAATGGGGACTTGATTTTATAGGAGAAACTACAGAAATGTCTAGTGGTGGACATTAGTGGATTTTGGTAGCTACTGACTACTTCACTAAATGGATAGAAGCTATTCCAACAAAACAAGCTACTAGCAAGATAGTGATAAACTTTCTTTTGAGAATATTATCACTAGATTTGGAGTACTAGTGAAACTCATCACCGATAATGGCATGTGCTTCAGGTCAATAGAATTTAAGTCATTTTTTGAGTCTTATGGTATAACCATTTCATATGCTTCACCATACCATCCATAGGCTAATGGAAAGGCAGAATCCAGCAATAAAAGTATCATCAAGATAATAAAAAGGATGTTGGAAAATAATGAGGCATGGGACTCAAAGTTAAAATTGGCCTTATGGGAAGATAGGGTGACCATAAAAAAGGCTACAGGAAAATCCACATTTGAGTTGGTGTATGGTGCCCAAGATAGACTACCTATGCATAACCTTATACTAGTATATAAGTTTATACTCCAAGAAGATTTGGATATCCCTGAGCCTATGGAAGAAAGATTAGAACAATTGGCTGAGCTTGATGAAATTAGAACACAAGCTCAGAAATAAAATGAAAAATTGCAATTGCAAATGAAATATCTCTTTAACAAAAGAACCAAGGAAATAAAATTCAAGGTGGATGATATGGTCCTCATGTGGAATACTAGGGGACATGATAAGGGAAAGCATGGCAAGTTTGAAGCATTATGGATAGGCCCATTTGTCATCACTGGAAAATGTGGTGAAGACTCTTATTACTTGCAAAACATGAATAGTGAAGAACAAGAATTTCCAATGCATGGACAATTCCTGAAACACTTCTTCTCATAAATATTTCCATGCACAGTACATTTAAAAAGAACAAGAAATTGCTAGTGTATGGACAATTCTTGAAATATCTTCTCTTTTAAAAAAAGATCTTTTCCATGCATAGGAGATTAGGATCTCATTTCCATACCCCACCTCCATTAGTTTGCATCCCAGAGAGTGATTCTGGATTCTTGTAATGACCTCATGACCATTCATCCCCAGACAGAGCCACTGTTGGGATAAGAATTTCAAATCTTAAAATTTTCATTCAAACCCCATTTCCCACTATCATAATATTCTTACAACAAAATTTTTCCATTTTCATTTCTATTATTGACTCAAAAATTAAACCCTAATGCATCACCAATCAGTCACTTTCATCCTAAAACCAAAAAGGCCACATCTAAAACACCTATATCATTTGAAAATTGTGTCATTAATGTCTTAACCCTAAAGTCAATGACCCGCGGCATATCAGAGTGACTCACCTAGAGATCTCTTCAATCCTCTGAAAGAAGTTAAAAATACATCAGGAGATCGGTGTGACACCTGAATGTGTCACATCAATAAAGTGACAACATGATACATAACATATCGAGAAGAGATTTCCTTCCTGGAGAGATTCATCCTATAGTCTCTTTGAAAAACCAGAGATAAACATTTAGGTATTGTTTTGGGTCAATGCAAAAAAATTGAAGAGACAAATAAAGTCGAAGTGTTGGGGTGAACCTTTTTACAATCTCTTCGACACTCCAAACACAAAGGCATATTGAAGGGACCAAGTAATATTGGCTTGAAATTCCACTAGTAGATTATTAACATATAATTAGAAGAGATTCAAAATGTCGAGATGACTCAAATTCTAGTCCTGCTGAAAAACTGTCAAAGAATACCAAACAAAGAAAAAACATGAAAAATAATACGAGATGTCGAAGATAGGAAATAACTTGTCCCTTCAAAAAGACGAGCATAATGATGAGTCAGGGGATATCGAAGGGAAAAATAGATGTCAAAGGGACTTGACAAAACAAGATTTCCACATGACTCCCATTTGGGTCATAACAAAATCCCGAGAAAAATAAAGAGTCACAAACCCCTTAAGTAGAATTGATTATTTTGATAAGATGACAAGACATTTGTTGTTGTAAAAATTTAATGTCCTCCCAATGATGTAAAATCCACCATTAATACATTGAGTTGAGCATATAAAAAATAATCCCAAAAGAATTTGATTCATTATGCAAACACGAGACCAAGGGGAGGCCTTTGCAAAATATAAAACTCAAGAATTCAAGTAAGTATTCTGAGCTCAAACTTTATAGCTACTAGGTCAAATTGCATTTTGATAGTAGAATTCTCTTGCATGGTGTTATGGAGGAAACAACTAAAAACCCTAGGGTTAAAAGACAAAGACTAGATGAAAGACATCTAAACCAGGACTTAATAGACGAATACCCAAAGTCTAAGAAGAGGTCTAAGAGAAATGCTCAATTAAATCCTAACGCAGAGAAGTTAGAAGATACTTACAAACATGTAGGAGATATATGGACACCCATGAGAGGGTATGACCTCTTCCTATTCCATTACAAAAGGATGCATAGGTGTACACTAGTTTCAAACCCTTGGAGAATGAATTTGGGAAAACTCATAGTGCCAAATGTGTTCATGAATGTTGAATTTCTAAAATTCATAGGCAAAAGCTATAATCCTCAGAACCAATTGGTTGAATTGAAGGATGGAATGGGTTTTTCCCTATCACAAAAGGCTATATATCAATGGTCATTCAACTAGATTGCATCTTTGATGTGAAATTTAGAATCTGGGATTTGCTCAATGAATATTACAATATGAGCAACAAATATAAAAGGTGGAGATTGCCCATGTATAGACCCCAGGACAGAGAAAACAAACTTAGAATGTTTTTAGTGATAGAGGATCCCCCATATTCTATGGAGTTATTCAAAGAATATTTCCAACACACCTATTACTCTGTGTGTCAGTTGGTTGGCGTTGAGGCCTCTTTGTTTATGGAAATTGCTCCCATGGTTCTGGCTACTGATGTGCAAAGTCAGCAAACATTATGTTTTGATTATGTTGAATTTTGAGCCAATTCTCTTCACAATGAGTTGGTCTCCTTGAAAGAAGGGGGTGGTAAGTTTAGTCATTATTCTTTGTTGATGCACCTCATTTTATATGAAGGGCAAAATTCTAGACTGTGGAATGAGTGTTTGAGAGTTAGATATTTGGACAGGAATGGGGATATAAAACCTATTCAGATGTGGACCGCTATATGGGATAGCCGGTGTGATAGGTCTCACTACTTCTATTTTGAAGAATACTTTGTGAAACCTGTATATAAGTTGTTAGGCCATTCTTGTGATTATAATTTGTCACCAGAAATACATAAATTTTTAAGGCCTAAAGACAAGTATGAGTATGGAAAGTTTAGTCAAAATTGGGGTGACTGGTACTCTTATAGTGACTATACAAAAATAAGGGTGTCCAGATTTAAAGGCCCACCTTTCTTGTTGCCAAAAACTTGTCCAGACAGAATTGCCTACTTAGAAATTGTAAGGCAACTTGCTTATTTAGATTTCATGCATTTAAAATTTTCAATAAGCAATCTTTCATGCCCATAACCTTGTGTTTTGGAGACTTCACAGCTATGTCTGATTAGGGGTATCAGTTAATTGACAAAAGATTGGAATATTTTAGGTTACCTTCAGGGAATGCCAGAGAGAATTTTGAGTCATTAAATTTTATATGCACAGTCAAAGCCAAGAAAAAATTAAAAAAGTATCACCATGTATTATTTATTGATGATGACCTAATTAGAAACCAAGATGAGCATACTACAATTGAGAGAAGAAGTTTGTACCACATGATAATGCTAGTCGAGGCTTGGAGTGTAGCCAAAAACCTAGATTATGTAGGTGCTTTTATGAATATTGATGATCCTATCAAAAAGTTGGATGCATTGATTGAAAATGCTTCAGAGCTAATTGAGAATGTTCCCCCTCATGTCTTTGAAAGAAAGGGAAGAATTATCAGAGAAACACAGGCTAAGGATGAATTTCCTATTGCTCATCTGTCTCCTCAGCAGACTCCTGACATTTCTTTTGATGTTGAAGACGATGAGGAGGGGGAGAATAAAGACTTGGAAGCATCATAGTCCCTCATTGAAGAATATAAACCCCCTGAAGAAAGAGAAGAGGTTAAAATAGAAACCTCGGATGAGTTGATAGAAGATGTGAGATCTCTGGCCAAAAAACAAATTTATCACAGATGATGAATTCATTAAGACTTCAGAGTTCAAGTCCTTTTTGTATGAATATAAAGGAAAATAAGCAAGAGAAAAAATGAAAAATATTACTCCTGAAATCCAAGATGAATTTTTGCAAGAACTTCAATTAGAAATTGATAAGGCTATGGAGGATATGACTCCTAAAAAGGGAAGTGAACTACTCCAACAAGGAGTGATATTAGTTCCAAGATGGGATATGACTTCTGCAATTATGTTTGATACATTTAGAAAAAATCAAGATAAAAAGATCTAGCTTAGCATTGAAGCCCTTGATAAGATCAAATCTAGATTAGGGTATAATCCCAACACGCAGACATTATTGATATGGTCACTATATCCACCACATAAGAAGCCACTAGTTATAAGCAACCCAAATGAAGTCTTTGGTCACTTGATGATTCAAAGGGTTGAAGATGCAAACCCTATTGAGACTGCCAACTTAAATGTGAATGTTGCAAAATTCACAAAGGCACAAATTGAGCAGCTAGTAAGGAAGAATAATGACTATATGGTAGAAAATGCAAGGCTTAGACAAGAAATTGCCACATACAAGGATACATTTCCTTCATCTAACTGTTATTCACCATACTTAGAGGCTGACAAGAGGGTTATAGAAGCCAAAGTAGATAGCGATTATTGGAAGCTCAAAGTAGAGAAGTATGAAAAGAAAAGTGAACAATTCGAAACTGAACTAAAAGTTGCTAAACATAATACGACTTCTGAATTGATTCAAAGAAGGTTTGATAAAATGATAGAACACAGTGATAAAGTTTGGGATCTGCACAAGAGAACACATCAAATGTATCTAGAAAACAAAAGGTTGCACCTTAGGATGTTGGAAACAAAAGAGGGATTGAATTCTAAAGCTAGCATTGGAGAATAGGTGCTCAGGGAATATAATGACTTGATCGGTGAACATGAAAAATTTAACAGTATGTTAAAAGAAGATTTGAATGACTTTGGTCCACATCTTGATTTGGGACTTCCAAATTTTTTCAATGTCAAAGGTAATCTACAAGACAGGGACATTTGAAAAATTGAATTGAATCAACTATTGCAATCACTTCTTGAAAATATAAATAATGAGGAAAAGGTGAAAGAGAACACCTATGTGTGTGTGGGGAAGATATTCACTCTGGAGTCAGCGATGAACAATATTATTGCTACAAATACATGAACTGATCAGGATTACATTGATCATATTGGTAGGGTAAATTTGTACATATCCACAGTGTTATAAGAAGGTGGATGCAATACAATTTTGTCATATAACAAGCAATGCAGACATGTCAATCTGTATCATGGAGAAGATGACCTTTCTAGACCTATGGGTCACAGGTCGCTCTACGATAATTAATGGAGCCCAAAACCTGACTACGACATATGCTTCTATTTCTTTTTCTATTTCTTAATTACGCATTCGTTATTTGAAAAGCTATAATTATGAAAGGACACAATGTTTTAGGCCTAAAGCTTGTTCACATCCTATAAAATAGGATACCAAGGCCATTTTGAAGCATAACAATTATTCTAAAAATAGATACTTGCAATACAAAAAATAATATCCAAATATATATCTATTTATATTTGTCTACATTCTCAAGTAAAGTATGAATTTATGAATTAATACAAAGAAGCAGAGTTATTTGGTGGATCAAAGAATTAATGTTCAATTATTGTGTTGATTTTAATATTAATGGGCTGCATGGTTGTCTCCAAAATGATTGTCCAAGTTTAAATTAATATATCAAGGATATGGTTAATTTATCAGTACACATTTGTTGTTTTTGTATGATCTGTGTGATTAGTTTCTGTGGGAAGTTGATTTAAGTCCTACTAAGTAGTCTATGTTTATTAGTCTCTGCCCAAGGATTAGAATCCTTTGAACAAGTCATCTTAGTTGGCTTCCTTCCTAAAAGAATTAAAATCCTTTCTCTTGGTCATAGCAACATGGGGAAATATCATTGGGATTTGAGAAGAAGAACCCTACATCTCAACATTCTTGCACATCTGTACAAGATATAGATTAACACAAGTGCCTAACAATTTGAGTTAAGTCAATATAGATACCCATATACTATTAACTCTTGACTCTTTGGTCAATAGATAAAACACTGGTCATACTCATTTAATAGAAATCAAATCTACATTCTCAAACTTCAAACCTTAGGAATAATCATCAAACCTTACATCTACTTCACACCTATTTGCCATCGTGAAGGTCAATTAAGTCTACACTTTAATCATTAAGGTATACCCACCTAGGTATGGCAGAGCCTGAAGTGAAGGGGGTTTTAGCCATATCTGCGTTGTGTCGTTAGCTAGAAATGTCAAGAGAGCTTGGCAACCTCTTAGGGTTAACAACTGTGTTTTTGTGACCTAACAAGTTGTATTTGAAAATCATGGAGATTGACTTGAGAACTCAAAGTCAGATTTGGAGAGGTGGAGAACAAAGAGACATGTGTTGAATAAATAATAATATTTTATTGTTATTATTTGTCATTCAAACATGTGTGAGATAAATAAGATATTTAGAGGAATTTTAATAGGATATTTGAATTGATTTCAAAAAGCAACATGAGATTTGTGTTGAACAAGTTTGATTAATTTATTTTGAGAGAGGAATTAAATAAATTTTTGATTTATTTAATTTGACTTGAGGAGATTTTTAGATTAAATAATTTTTATTATTTAATCATGAGAGGAAATAATTGAGAGAGATAATTAAATATTAATTATTTAATTATGAGGAATGAAATGGAGATAAATAATTAAATATTATTTATTTGATGAGAGATGAAATAGAGATAAACAATTAAATATTATTTAATCATTTTTAGAAGAAATAGTTTAATAATTAGATAATTAATATTATTTAATTAATTTAGAAAGATGATAAATAAATGGATTAGAAGAATAATTAGATATAATCAAATAATTAATATTATTTAATTATTTTAGAAGAAATAGAACAATAAATAAGCTTAATTAAATAATTACTATTATTTAATTATTTAATCAATCAAGGGAAATTAGACAAAATAGGTGAGTCATAGAGGGTGTGATCGAAAGGACAAAATAATAGTTCGTGTTATTTTTGGGTGTCTACACAATGGTGCTTGTGATGAAATCCCTTCTAAGCATGGTATGGATTGGGAATGTAAGGATGAACTCTTTTTTAGATTTTTTTGCTCAAGGTTTACAATCTACAAAGCCCTTTATTGATTCCAAAATCTTCCCCCCAATTCTCTTCATAGTTTTGAATATCTTTCTTTGATGTTGCCAAACCAATCAACTTAGGAATGGAATTTCTCACTAACATGAGAGAAAAACAAGTCTAATACTAATTTTATTCATTATTAGTGCATGATTGTCCTTTCTTGTAGAGCTAGATTTAACATGTTCAACTCATTTATAAGGTCACTTGTGGAATCAATCTTGATTTACTCAAACATGAACCCACTTGTCATGAAGAAGCATTTGAAATCCATGATAGTATTAGGGCTTCCCCACTCAGAAGTGGATCATCCTCTCATGGTGATCACATTTAGAATGCAACTAGTGATGATGGTGTATATTATTCATCCTTGGAGAAGAGTAGATAAGAGAGATTCTTGTGAGGTCAATGTCAATCAAAAAGAAACTAAAAATGAAAGGGATGGGGAGAAAATTGGCTAAAAATTGTGAAGATGGCTAACAAGGAGGGGAAGTATTCTAAAAACTTTCCACTTCGTCCACCTAGTGAATCCATCCTTAACCATGAATAATGTGAAAAGAAGACATATTTTTGTTCTTGATCTTTAGGTTCTTCTAATTTTGAATACAGTTCCAATATCTTTAATGATTCCAACCATAAAATTGTTACTCATTGGTCATATCACATTGAAAACTCTGGTAATTATGATAAATATAAATTTTATGTTACTATTTTCTTGGGTTGCATTACTAACCCATCTGGAAGACACTAATGGAATAGGGTCCTTCGGACAACCTTCATGATCATGCTTGGCTTTATCCAATTGTCAAGGAACTACAATCTATTCTTGTTAGAATCACCCTATGGGATTTATTACACCTTTATGTAGATCAAAGACCCTCATTCTTTGTGTTATGGTTCTCTACATCTCACATGCCTCTAATGTTGAGGCTTGGTTCAACCATTCTCCCTAACTGTTATATTATCTAGGCCTTGTATAAAAGAATTGTGAATGGTTGCTTAGAATATAATGCCAATGAGGATCTTCAAGGCCTCGGGATTAGCTTCAAAAAAATTATGAATCCTTTATTGAGCTCTCATTATTTGTGCCAAGATTCTTTATACTTCACATGCCTCCAATGACAATCCTATATTGAGCTTCAATCTATCAAATTTCCCTAACCTTGATATTCTCGAAACCTTGTATAAAATAATTGTGAAGGGATGCTCAGAATATAATTCCAATGAGGATCTTCAAGGCCCTAGGATTATCTACAAATAATTTATGAATCCTCTCACAAAAGTGTTGTACTTGATATTAAATTTGTGTCCAAAACTATCAAGGTAGAATTCAGTGTACTTGATTTAAATCCATTTTACAACCTCATCCTTCGCTACTTTTTTCATGGTTCAATTCAAACATCTTAGACCAATCTTGATCCTTGGGCTTTGAGGAAAAAAAATTCTATAAAGAAGGATGGATTACTCACTAGAAACATTGTTGCCCAGATTCAAGTATCAACCTTTGTCTCATTAGAGATTTTAAATTTGTCATTAATAATTATAAAAATGTTTTTGATATTAAATTTGTCCTAAATTTGCCCCATGGAACTTGAAATTTTTCAAGGTAAGTTACTGATTTAGGTTTTAGATATTTAGATTAAAAAAATAGGTTTGGGTTCATTTTAGGTATGTTTATACAAAAAACATCTAAAAATCATAAATAAATCACAAATAAAAGACTTTTCTTTCCCACTAACTAATTGTAGGAGATTTATTATCATATGTAAAATAAAATGTTGCATTATCATATATTTAGGGTTTGGGGGCTATACACAACAAACACCTAAAATAGGCAATGGCGCCCAAATGAGATCATTCTCAAAAATCCAATGACAGACCTCAATCTCCTTTAGTTGGTGTCCCTACACCATGAATGCCACATGCTTTGCACTCCACTGCATTGTTTCCAAATTGTAGATGGCAACTCCATTATTTATCTTGTTTTTCTCCTTGATTGAAAACATTGTAGCTTGGTGCACTTTGACCTTAGGAACCAAATGGCAGTAATATACCAGAAATGTAAATAGAGTCAGATGGCATGACACCAACCTTATAACCTTCATTGTGTATTTTCCCATCACAATGTCCACAAAATCATTATCTCAAGACCCTTTATGTGGTAAGTATCTCCACCTTTGATCGCAACATTGACACTACAAACTATACCATGGCTTCCACCAACTTCATGTATTTCTTTATTTTATTGGTCCAGGTTCTCTATGGGTTTTGCAAAAATAGAGATAGATTCACCTAGGTCCATTCTAGAGTGAACCCAGTCGAATCCAAGTCCATTTTGCAAGACCCTAGTTGACCCCATAAGGGGTTTGTAGCCAAACATGGAGATTCTTTTGAGTGAACTAGTAACATAGATTTTGTGCATAGATCTAAGTACTAAAGATATAATTATCATGTCTTGATTCATATCTCTATTGTAATCTCTAAATGTTATTCATAATCTATTTGAATTTAGAACTTTTCAAGGTGGATGATTATGATATATGCATTGGAGATTTAAGTCTTGTATTTGCAGTTAGTGTATAATGTCAATTCTTATATTTGAAAATATGGATAATCTATCTATGTAATCTAACTATGCATTAATTGTTTGCCAATTCTTAGGTAGTTGAGAGTTAGTTAGATTGGGTCAGTTGACAGTTGTGTTCCTCTTGGCAACTATTGGGTCCTTCAAATAGTCTTTGTACCATCAAGGAAAGTAATATGATGTAGTCGAATTGACTATGATCCTTGGATGACCATCTCTGGTCTACTTCTATAATAATTGTAACATCAGAAAATGTCCCCTTGGGGCCTTTTCCCTCATAGGGTTTAGCTCTCAGGTCTTTAGAGTGCATTTAGGACATTTTATTTCATATTTGAGCATCCTAATGGAATGAGACCTAAGTCCCATGGCAAATAGGACATAGGTGGACCCCTTGAGTTGTACCCTGCCTAAAATAGAGGGAGGACTTGGGCACCCACACCCTAGTCCTGCCCTATTTTAGGAGAGCCCCAATTTTTGGGTGTCGGTTTATGACTGTTAGGTGGTTATTTTTCGGACACGGTAAAGTTTGATTTTTAAAATCTTGGTAGAAATGCTTGTAGGTGCATATATAAGAATGTGTAGGCATTCATTTATTAAACTAGATTTCAATTAGATGATCATTGTGAACTCTAGCCATTCTCAAGGTGATTCAAGACTTTCTATTGTGTTGCAAGAGCAAACTTGTATGTTTTATGTGTTGATATTTAGAGATTTGAGCATCAATCTCCTCATGGCATGAAGAGCATCTTCCTCTATGAGAGCTTCACTACAAGGTGACATATTGTCTTTTATCATTGATGCCTTTGGTTTTTGGCCTCTGCCTCATAAGGGCACGTCCTCTTTATCTAACAATAGTTTTCAGAGACTTAAGTGTCCTCTGGGGCTTGACTGAGGCAAGCCTCTAAACACCACAACCCCCAAACCAAGTCTTGTGATTACAGGTTACATGTGCCGCATTGGGAAAAGTGGAGTTGTAGGAAGGAGTGGCAGGCATCAAGGATTTCAGATCTAAAGAAAAGTTAGATAAAGGAGTACTTCCAAGACTAGGGTGCCCGTAAAAGTGTCCTCCGCAAATAGATTTCAGAAAATAGTAGTTATAGGGTTGATCAGTGTCAAAAGGAGATCTAGATTCCCTGAAAAAGTAGGTACCTTGGACTTGGGTGCCCATACCAGTGTCCCTGATTGTTCCACCTCGGAACCCCAAAAATAGGCATTCTATGATTTGTCATTTTACTCCCATCTGTAAGAGCTTTTTTCATCTTTCATCAATTTGTTGTCATATTTGCATAATTAGGGTTTTAATGGATAATTGGACATAAGAGAAGGAAAATTTGATAATTAATTCCCTAATCAAAACTTCCCTTCATTTTCAAGAGATCTAGGGTATGATAGTGCTCACCACTCGACCGTAGATCCTTCAATGTTAGGGTGAAAGGAGGATTCAAACATCTACAGAACAAAAGATTAACAAATCCAATTTTACCCTAAATATTTTAGTGAACCCATACTTTTGGACTTAAATTGCAAATTTTTTAGTGTTTTTCTTCAGATTTGGATTGATTTCATTCATTCATTTGGTCATTTATTTCATTGCATTAAGAAAAATTCAAAAAAATTGAAAATTTGGAAAAATACAAAAAAATTGCATTGTTGGGCTTACTAAATTGCATCAATTCTTCGTAAATTTTCCTAATTCATAATTTTTCCATCAAATCTGATATAAAATATAGAAAAATTCAAAAAATTAGAAATTTACCTTTCATTTTCATTATTTAATTGCTAGGGTTTTGTGGAAATTTTGACAATTTTATATAACCTAGTAATTCCAAAATCTAGGGTTTGTAGGAAAAATATTTTATCAGATTTTTGTACTAATTTTAAAGGATCATTAAAATTTGCATTTGGCTTTAGTCTTTCATTTTATTGTGAATTTGCATTTAGATTTAAAATATTTGCATTTTTACATAGAAAATTTCAACAAAAACTAGCAATTTTGATCCATTTTCATTAAATTTGCATGGGCATTTTGCATGTTAAGGATTGAAAATTATTTTCATATATGAGAGTAAGTCAATTCCATCATGAATCAGACTTCAAAGCATTCACATAGAATTTTGTCCTAAGATCTCAAACCTAGGGCTTCAAAAGCAACAATTTTCGCTAAAATTGGCCTTATCGACTCTCTAAACTTGCACTATAGGTGTGTTGTGAAGGATATTTTTTCATTAATTTACTTTTATCAGGGTATTCATTTGCTTCCCCTCATAAAAATCTTCACAACACCCTTTTTAACGGGCTCTTGTAGTGAAAATTTAGTGAAAAACTACACTTTTTGATCATTTTTGCCCTAGAGTTTGACCTAGTTTGGACTCCAAGCATGTTGTGATCAATTTTATGGATTGAGGTGACTGATATTATTGATATTATTTTTTGTACCTCCTAAAAGTCCTTACAACACCCCTTTTTCTAGGTCTTGGAGCTCAAAAACCGTGAAAATTGCATATTTTGCTATATTTTCACTAGGATGTTACCTTAAGTGGCGCTAAAATCATGTTGTGTTTGGTATTTTTCCACAAAGTGGCTTTTATTATGGATATTATTTGTTTTCCATCATCATTTTCCTCACAACATGCTATGTTATTCTCTTTTGTATGGAATTTTGGTGAAAAAAGTGTCTATTTCGACATATTTTCACTATATTTTCACTTGGCATTATCTTGGATTTGCATCAAGAGTGTATTGAGAGTGATTACATTGTTGTTTTGGACTGATATCAGACATATAACTTTCTTCCCTTGACTGAAATCCTCATAGCACCCCTTGTTTCATTCATTGGCATTGAAAAGAGTACAAAAAATTAAGCATTTTGGCCGTCAATCATATCCTTCTCCTAGGATTTGTTCTCTTAGTTTGCACAGTGTTTGTTGTATACTTTTGCATAACCTTTATGACATGCTGTCCTAAAAACAATATCCCTTTGAGAAGAAGTAAAAGATTAATGGGATCTAGTGCTCTTGAAGAAGTTGGTACTTTGGACAGCTTCTTTACAAAGGGAGAAACTCAAATTGTGCAAGATATTATACATCCTCCAACCACAATGGAAGAACAAACTTTTCATAATGTTGATAACACTATTGAGGTAGAAGGATATGTATCTGATGAGCAAATAGAAAAATTGGATAAAGACCTAGTTGAATTTCAAACATTTATGGAAAATGAGAGGATAGCTGAAGAAGCCGTTCCTACAATTCATAATATAAGAGAATTGATAAATGAAGGATAAGATGGTGTTAATGCACTTCATGGTCTAACACATATTGTACAAACCAATATCATGATGGTGACCGAATGTGCGCAAATGATAAATAGCACTTTATCACCATCTTATACTCAAGTTTCCATACCTATACCAAATACAGGAGTATCCACTTTTACATAAACGATCTTAGCAACTAATGTGAACGCTTGTAGTAATGTTACCACTAGTATTGGAGTATCTAATGGCACTAATTACAAAGCTGTGGGATTTAATTATCAGAATTTGATTCCTAAAGGGGCATCTCCTATGAATAATTATTCTCAACCTCCTATCTATTCCACTCATTTCCAGCTACCTATTACATATTCGCAACCATCTTCCACCTATCATTATGGCCAGCCACCATTATCTCATCCTCTGCATATTGTATCTCAAGCTCAATCACCTCCTCACCTTGGTTCTAATTCCTCACAACAAACCACATCTCCCAATGATGCCATCCTAAACCAACTTTTATAGGGCATGACTGCTTTGCAATAAAAGGTAACAAATTTGACAAATTCTTCACAGCCTAGTTTACCAACATATCATGCCTGTAATCCGTTATCCTATGCAATTTTGAGAACTCCTATGCTCGAGAGGTTTGCAACTCCTCTCTTTGAAAAATATGGTAGAAAAGGTGATCCCAATATTCATGTGGCAGCATTTACAATTATGTGTAGTGACTTTTATTTTGAAGACGATTTGTTAGCAAAACTTTCCCCGTGATCTCTCAAAGATACTGCTTTAGAATAGTTTATCTCGTTGCCTCCAAATTCAATACACTCCTTTTTATAGTTGATTGATCAATTTTTACAACATTTTCAAGAAAATATCAGATCCCAAGTCACTCTTATTGACTTGGTTCAATGCAAACAAGGTCCCAAAGAAAAGTTGACTGAATTCATTGGTCAATATCAAGGACTTTATGCACAAATTTAGTATTAGATGAAAGATGAAGATGTTCAAAAGATATTCATTACAAATCTACAACCTAATATTCGTGATAAGATTTTCTTGATGAAATATAACTCCTTTCAACATTTATACACCGCTCTTCGTGATTATCAACTTTCATCTAGTTAGTATGAAAACCAAAACTCATCCGCTCAAGGTGGTCAATCCATGGACAGATCATTACAAAACAACTTTAAACGAACCAATAATAGGGGTTTCATCAATATAAATGGACCAAAGATGAATGTGTCTGCTATAAATAATCCAAAGAAAACATCGTATCAACTAAGAAAGTTTACTCCAATATCTGAGTCCTATCATTCTATCATGAATCAAGCTGTGAGTAATAACATTCTAAAGCTACCCCCGATCAAGCCTATTGATCCTAATAAACAAGGACCTTACTTCGATGCTAATGTATTTTATCATTATCATTGGACACAAGGACATGACACTGAATGATGTATGCGTCTTAAACATGAGATACAAGACCTTATTGATTCAAATGTCATCTAGGTATCAGGTGTGAATGATAATGGAAATAAGTCAGTTGCTCTGCCAAATCAAAATTTACAAATCTTCACTAATCCTTTTCCTAAGCATATCAAAAATAATATGGTGGAACAAGGTTTAATGGAAGTAGACGAGGATGATTACTTGAATTATGATAGTATCATGGGTATGATCGAAGTTGATAAGAAACAAGTGGATAATCCACCTCGTCCATGAAGAAACATAATTTATGTTGAGGTTCCTCCTCCATTATCCCTATATGGATCAGGAGATAATCAAAATCCATCAGAAAAGAAAGAACAACAACCAATACATATGAGTAAGATGATACAGGATGATTCCCATTATTATTCTAGAAAGATTCAACAATGAAAACTCGCTAAAAATTAGGAAAGAGCAAGACGACGATTAATAGTCAGAAATAATAGTGGTTCTCCCCCTCACAAGGTACAGAAAGTCTCATTTAAACAAGGACATAAGGAACAAGCATCATATGATAACAAACAAGACTTTAACAAGAACCACTCAAATTTTGCATTAAACATGATCGAATACCTCTCCAAGAGGTTCAAGAGATCCAAGATATAATATAAAGACCCTACAAGTAAGTATCTCTAACCCTTTATCTCTTTTGTGATGTGCTTCCCCCATGATGTGTTATGTGTTGTTTAGGCCTCCTGGGATGACCTCGGATACTCCCATAAGGTTCAGGATACTAGGAGACTGCCTCTGTTGTGACCTTCTTCTATGTGTATCATCATTCTTCTAAATTGCTCTCTCTGATTTCATTGTTGTGTGTTATGTCTTACGGACATAGCATCGTGGTTGGTGACTTGGGGGCACCCTCCTACGTGACTATCCCTAAGACACTTGTTTCTCCTCTCTTATTTACTGTTTCCCTTCCTCTAGTGTTTCCATCTAGTGGGCAGATGATGACAAACATTTATATTGATGTGGACCTAGCATCCCTTTCGAGAGAAATCAACAAATGGACTTAGTTCCTAATATGACGATGGGGTTGTATATCTTATTTGACGCTTGGCTAGTGGAAGCACTTGTGCTTTCTGTGTAGTGAATTTTATGATGTTTCTATCACATTTACAAACCTTAACAATACTGTTGCTCCGTGTACCTTTGTTTTCCTTTGAATCTAGCCTTGGTGGTACTCGATTCAAAGAGCTTCATGATATAGCCCCTGGCTATCCTCGAACTCTGAATTCATTGAATAACCTTGGCTCTTTGTGTGGTTAAACATATGCATTGATGTTGTTGTTTATCATGACGTTGTAGACACTAACATGTTTCTTGCAGGGATGTGTTTGTGGGAACATTTGGCGATTGTAAAGTACATGTCACCCCCGGGGGGCATGGGCTTTACGAAAGTCGATGTTCCCTTTGCTGTTTTCTTCCTACCTTAATGTGATTCATATCAATAACTGATATCAACCACCTTAAGGTGGGGGCATATAAAGGTAAGCTATTTGTTATAGATGTTAGCAATGTGTTTGACCTCAGATGTAGAGACTTGCACCGCAGAGTAGTGCATCATGCATGCCGAGTTTGTTTGCAATCAATCAATCAATCATGTAAGCCCTCTATGGAGGTGGGATATCAAGTATATCCTTTATCTTAAGCCCTCTGTGGAGGCGGGGATGGTGTATTTATCGTAGTAGATTACATCATCCTGCAATTTTCAAAAGTCCTCTATGGAGGCGGGGAGCGGTTCTGTGACTAACTCGACCCTTAAGCTATCTTCAACGATTGTTGCAGTGAAGCCCATTCATTAGTGTGTGCCTATAATGTGCCTAAGATGGTGTTGGACCTAGAAATAGGTACACTCCATTGCTTCTCTACCATGTCTTCAAGTGTCTATGTTTTGGTGTGCTTGTTTTGTGTGGCGTGTTTGTTGCCCCATATTCAGAAACCAACGCCTTTGAGTAGTTCTTTATGCATTTTGGGAGGTTTTGTGTGTCTTGCATGTGTGTTGCCCCATATATACTGAGACCTATGCCTTAAGGTAGTGCATCCGGTATTATGGGAGGTTTTATTTACTCTCCAGTACTTGCATTTTGCATTTCATATATATGAGAAAAAGAAAAGAAAATATATCATTTCTATCTTCCATGCATTAATGTGTCTTCTATGCATTGACTGTCTGGTTCATGTTTTGTGGGACTGTAACTGTCTTCTCTGTGTTTTGCATGCCTATTACTGTCTTCTATGTGATCAGTGTGTCTTCTCTGTGCTTGGCGTGTTTGCTGTGTTTGTGACCTTACTTTAATGCATGTATTGGCATCGCATTTATACATACATTAAAGTGGGGGCTAAATGTAACATCAGAAAATGTCCCCTTGGGGGCTTTTCCCTCATAGGGTTTAGCTCCCTGGTCTTTAGAGTGTATATAGGACATTTTAGTTCATATTTTAGCATCCCAATGGAATGAGACCTAAATCCCATAGAAAATAGCACCTAGGTGGACCCCTTGAGTTGTACCCTGCCTAAAATAGGGGGGAGGACTTAGACGTCCACGCCCTAGTCCTACCCTATTTTACGATAGCCCCAATTTCTGGGTGTCAGTTTATGACTGTTAGGTGGTTATTTTGCTGACACGATAAAGTTTGATTTTTTAAATCTTGGCGAGAATGCTTGTAGGTGCATATATAAGCATGTGTAGGCATTCATTTGTAAAACTAGGTTTCAATTAGATGATCATTGTGAACTCTAGTGTCACGTCTCATACTTTTAATACTTGATTGAATGATTAAATGCAATAATTACATTGATTGGTTAACTTGATCACTTCAGCTATTCGAATGCTTCGGCTATATTGGGACTAACTTATTGATGGTTTTATGAGTTTGAATTTTTGCAGGCTTGTCGATGACAAAAGCATGGTTCATGTAGGGGAGTCCTAGCTTCATGGCAACATTTGTCGGGTTTTATTTGGTGTCTTCACACACTCACTTAGATTTCATTTCATGTGTGATTCAATTAATGTTTGATTTTGAATGTCGCAACTTCTTGTGTGGCTTTGTCTTCTTCTTACTCTTCTCAAAACGGAATCTAATACCTGTTATGATAAAGAAAACAAGTTAGATTTCTTTTATGATCTAAACAGATAGTTATGGAATATATATATATATATATAGATATATATGTGTATATATATGTATATATATGTGTGTGTATATATATATACATATATATACACATATATATATACATATATATACACATATATATATACATATATATACACATATATATATAGATATACACATATATATATATACATATATACATATATATATATATACACACACACACATATATATACACACACACATATATGTATACATATATATATATATATATATATGTATACATATATATACATATGTATACATATATATATATACATATATACATATATATACATATATATACATATATATATATATATGTATATATATATATATATATATATATTTCATTTATACATTCAAAGAAATTTAAAAGAAATAAGGTGGATAATTTTTTAATTATTAATTAAGTGCTATTTTTTTTAATTATGTGTATACCCAATTTTAATAGTAGCTAGTATTTATTTTAAAACTAAATATATATATATAAATCTTCCTTTTAGAATTTAGTAAATCCAAAATAAGACTTGGAGATTTTTCTTTTTCCTTTTTTATTTATCAATGGGCAACTAATTAAAATCACATGCAAGTTAGAAAGAAGAGGGGGTTTTGTTTTGAATATATATAGAAATTAAGGTTGAAGATTAGTGGAGATATATTTAAAAAAGAAAGGATTTAGGAAACGGGTAAAAAGAGGTATGCATGGCATGCAAAGAAGGAGACTATTGCTTAGTGCATGGTTGACCCAGAAAAGGGGATCGAGGTTTGTGCTAAAAAAGGGAAGAAAGAAAACATAGAGGAGGGCTAGACAATCGGAGAACGGGAGAGTGAGCTGTAGAAAGCTTGTGAGAAATCGAGTGATTTTGGATCGACTTTTCTTTTCACATGTATTTTCCCAGATTTTGCCATTGTTCTATGCGGCTACTGTCTGATGTATGCAATTTTTTCTTATTTGAAGTGTTCAATGTAGATTGTATGACCGTTAGAGAGTCGAAAGTTAGATGTGTGTGTGGAAGGTCTCCTTATTAGATGAAAGTTGTAAATTACGTAGTATGTGTCATCCAAGATTTATGATATGCTGATCTCTTTTTAAAAGTGAATGTCAAAGCTGCACGACAATTATTGTTGCTTTTGTTTTTTAAAGCCATTTTGCTTTATTGATTTCCAACTGCAGTTTGTAGGATGTCGAATCCCTGTTAAATGGATGTCGACCTTGCATGATTCATACCTTTCAAATGCCTAGTACCTACTGATCATTGCTAACAAAGGTCACTACTCTAATTATAAGCCCAGGTCAGAGTTTTTATGACGATTCCTTTAGCTTCTTGAAAGCCTTTTTTCTGATTAGTGGTATGGTCTCCTATACTGCGAAAACGCGTTATATATATGTTTTGGGTTTGGCATCAATTATTTGTCTTTGAAACTTATCAGCTTGTTGTAAGCTTAAAGGGTGCGGTCACACGTCGGTCGACCTCTTTGGTAGTAGATCCAACTTAAAGGGTGCCATCACACGTCGGTCGACCTCTGTATTGCTGCTACCTTATCTTTTGTGCTTCCTATTTTGTTCTTTTCCTCAGGTATGTTTCATTTGAGTCCCTTTTCAGAAATCAAGAAATGTTTTGTTGAGATCTTTGAACTTTATATGAGGTTATATGTTCAATGGGATTTCAAGAAGGCTAAACATGGCAGTTTACCAGCTCAGCCTTGAGAAAAGTTTATCTCTCCTTGTCTTTTGATCTATCAAAGCTTCCCTTTTTGCTTGCATTCGACCCTCTCAGATGCATCATTAGAGATGTTCCACGTCAATTACTGACATGAATAATCAATTACCCAGCAAACTTTCTCACCCTTAGGAATCTTAAGACATTTCTTTTTCTGTGTAAATGAACTCATTTCATTTAAGGGAGAATATAGAAGCTTTTGGACGATTTCTATGTAGTACGTCCTCAGTGATCTTAAGTCTTTTTCTATGTAAAACAAATGGTTCTCTGTGTAACAATAGACATTCTTTGTATGATTTAAAGCATTCACTGTAGGTTGTAAGTCTAGAGTGTGATTAGATCAAACCAATTGCATTATGATTTCATTTGATTTGTTTGACCATTGAAGTGGATGCTATTACAAACAGAAATAAACTCTGAATTAGATAATCATATATGCTTGATTCAAACTGACAGTTTTCATAAATGAAAATGATATAATTTGATTAATTGGTGTTAGTAAAATAAGGGTGTTGTTAGTTTAAAACTTCATTAAATGAGAAGGGATGGGTAATTAAATTATTTTCCTATTTTGTTTTTTTTAAATAAAAACTTGTCATTAAGTAATAGATTTTCCATTTTCCAAACATTGTAAAATTGACAACCCTGTATACCAAGACTATACAATTGATCTAATTGTTCTAACATCCCTATTTGGACAATAACTAAATCGAATAAACTAGGGTGATTAGTTTATATAAACTTTTTAGTCTATCTTATGAATATGTATCAGAGGCATATTTTTCTTTCTTTTCCATTCATTACATATTAAACTATGCATAAATATGATAGTTGAAGTGATTTTTGTTTTCTCTATATCTATGTTTTTGGAAAGATTGTCTTCCAGGATAGATATCAAAAATGGGTTATCATGGAAGTGACTTTTCTTTTTCAAAACTTGCATGCCATTACAATGGATAAATACTTTGGCCAAAGTGAATAGAATGTTGAAATAGACATGCACCATTGGAATAGATGGTCAATTTTCCCAGCTATACATTGTATAATTCCCTGCCATATCCTATTGATGAGATGCTGCATTCATATTAGTAATGCATGTAGATTGATAAGAACATACCAAATTCCACCCTGCATATGTTTACAGATTACTAGGCTCTTCGAATAGGGTTAGGCATCCTTCAGTTTGAAGGATACCAGAGAAGTGCAAGCTTTGTGTTTGGACGGAAAAAGTGCCAAAACCATGTTCTTTTCCTTTGACACAGTAGATGGCCGGTTGGTCGATGGCAGTTGAGGACTCCTTGATAGATTTATTTGAAATTGATGATAGTTGTACTTCTTCTTGTATTCAAAATGATTGTAAGGCTTGATGCCAATATTTGACACTTGTAATAATGTTTTTACATACTTTGTAACTGACTTCAGATGTATACAAATGCATTGTAATTATGGTTGTACTTTAAACTTATGAAATTGTAAACTTGTTGGACTCTTGAAAGTTATCTTAATATATTTCCTTAGCAATGATGAATAGAATTTAATTTTTGCCGTACTTAAATTTACTTTTAGTAATTCTTGTTTTCTTATTTTCCATGTGATGTGAATTTATGGTACTTTACATTTGGTATCAGAGAGACGGTTCTACTCTAGGACTTTATGGAACCATTATGCTAAAGGTTGTAAGCTCTTTGCAGATAGTTCATCATGAACACTAGGAACTCTAGACATAGGGGAGCAACCCTAGGATCTGGCAATAACCCCAATACTGGAAACAATGAAGAAGCCAATGTTGGAAACATTGCTGGCACTGATCCACGGGGGCTAATGCTGGAAACAATGAGGGAAACAATAATAACAATGTTGGACAGAATAGTGAAGGACATAATAATCAATTGACTCAAATCCTAGCTCTCCTAACTCAACAGGGAACCATAATGAACACCATGGAAGAGGAAATTAGAGGCATAAGGGGAAATAGGAATGAGGAAAGGAGAGAAGAAGCTCGAGGTCCTGAGGGTGAAGTGAATGGAAACAACAAAAATAAGATTTCTGAAGAATTGGGAAAAGATCTTAAAAAGGTTACACCTCCTAAATTTGATGGTAAGACTATAGGCGATGGAGTAGAAGCATGGATTATTGACATGGAAAAATACTTTGATCTCCATGATTTGTCTGCCAAAACTAAAGCTATTTGGAGATCTTATCAGCTTACTGGGGAAGCAACTACTTGGTGGGACAATGAGAAAACTGAAAAGAAACTGCTTCCAGGAGAAGTCACATGGGATCGTTTTCTTGAGCTCTTCTGAAAGAGGTGGTTACCACAACTCTACTTTGACAAGAAAATGACATAATTTCAAAATCTCACTCAGGGAGGTATGATCATGACTCAGTATTGGAAGAAATTCTCACACTTATTGAAATATGTTCCATAGTATTAGCTTGATGAAAGGTTCAAGATTCACAAATTCATCTTGAGTTTAAGGCTGCAGATTGGATCAGATGTTGACATGCATAATCCATTAACCATAGATGAAGTGTTCGAAAAGGCTACCAAACAGGAACAGAAACTGTAGCAGATCTCAAATTACTGTAAAAGTCAGGATATGAAGAATGGGAGTAAAATGTATCAAAAAAATAGCAACAACCAAGGAAATAGTAAGTGCCAGATAAGGAATCTTAAGAAGGGCAACAACTACCAGGAAAAGAACAATGGAAACCAAGGTGGAAATAATAATAAGAGAGGTAGTTATGGCAACAATGGTAACAATAATCGGAGAGACAATCCAGCTAGGCACAAAGGACCCAGAGATGGATATTACACTTGTGGAGGAGAATACTATGCTAGTGCATGTCCTCGTCGAGCAGAGAATCAGAGAGATGGAAATCATCAGAGAGCTCCTCAACACCAAATTCATGCAGCTGTAGATCATTGTCAAGCAGATTTCCAAGCTACACCCATTCAGATGTCCGGTAAGCTCTTTGGCCTTCCAATTTCTATTTTAATTGATACAGGAGCTACAAAATGTTTTGTTGATCCAAAAGTTGTAGCTAAGTTTATTGTTAAACCTAGACACATGTAAAATTTATGGATGGTGTGGTATGGTAACAATGTAGAGAGAAGAGTAGATTCATGTCTTGTATGCGGTGAAATAGATCTTCCTACTTTCCAAACTCAAGTCAATCTTTATGTTGCACCTCTAGGATCTTATGATGTGATTCTAGGAATCAATTGGTTGTTAGAACATAAGTCTTTAGTAGATTGTGAAGAGAAAGTAGTGAAATGCCTTGATGACTTTGGTAACCTGGTAGAAATTCGTGGATCAAGAACACCCCTTAAGCTAAGACATATATCAGCCATGCAATTAGAAAAGGCTAAGAGAAAGGGTTGTTCTATCTATGTAGTGAAGATAAGAGATCTAGATAATCAGGAACCATCTTTTGACCAGTATCCTATCCTTAGAGAATTCAAAGATGTTTTCCCCGATGAATTGACAAAACTACCGCCTAAAAGAGAATTTGATTTCTCTATAGATATAATGCCAAGAACTGAACCACAGTCCAAAGCACCTTACCAAATGACCATAACAAAACTGTATGAACTCAAGGCACAATTAGAAGAATTGTTAAAGCAAGGGTTTATTATACCCAGTGTGTCACCTTGGGGAGCACCAGTCATCTTCGTTAAGAAGGATGGAACGTTGAGGTTGTGCATTGATTATAGAATGCTCAACAAGGCAACTATCAAGAACAAATATCTGCTTCCAAGGATTGATGAATTGTTGGACCAGATGAAAGGTGCAAAAGTATTCCGGTTATCATCAGTTATGGATTAAGGACAAGGATATTTCTAAAACAACATTCAGAACATGATATGGTCACTATGAATTCACCATAGTACCATTCAGGTTAACTAATGCTCTAGCAGCATTCATGAACTTGATGAACAGTGTATTCAGGGATTGTCTTGATGAGTTTGTTCTGGTCTTTCTAGATGACATTCTGATTTATTCTAAGTCATTGGAGGAGAATGAAAGACAATTGAGAATAGTCTTGCAGCATTTAAGGGAAAGAAAACTTTTTGGCAAGTTATCTAAGTGCACATTCTACCAGAGCAAAGTGCACTATCTTGGCCACGTAATTTCAGCAGATGGGATAGCAGTAGATCTTGAAATGATCAAGGCAATAATGGAATGGCTCGCACCATAGACTGTGACTGAGGTTAGAAGCTTTATGGGGCTGGCAGGATATTATAGGAAATTTGTAGAAGGATTCTTGATAGTTGCAGCACCCATAACCTCATTGCAGAAGAAAGGTAAGAAGTTCAAATGGACGGATAAATGTGAACAAGCTTTTTTAGTTGTTGAAAGAAAGACTCACATTAGCACCTATTCTGACCATACCTAATCCTAATGGTCATTTCATAGTGATTACAGATGCTTCTGGTGAATGTGTGGGAGGAGTGTTGATGCAGAAAGGAAAAGTGGTGGCATATGAATCAAGGAAACTGAAACAGCATGAGTTAAATTATGCACCTCATGATCTTGAGTTGTCTGCCATTGTTCACGTACTTCAAATGTGGAGGCACTATCTCTTGGGTAAGCCTTTTGAGCTTAAGACAGATCATTTAGGGCTCAAATATATCTTCACCCAACCTAATCTCAATGCTCGATAGAGAAGGTGGTTAGAATTCCTTAGCGAATATGATTTTGGAATTGAGTACATAAAAGGTAAAGAGAACAGGGTTGCAGATGCTCTTAGTAGAAGACGACATCTGTCAGCCATGGTGACTTCTAGATCAAATCTGAGATAGCAGGTAATCCAGAACTTGCAAGGAGATGAGCACTATGAAAGGGTTAAACAAGCATTAGAAGTAGACCCTACAGATCATCAATTTGATGGGTATGCGATAGAATCAGACGGGCTTTTGAGATATCAAGGGAGAATGTATATCCCAGATTCAGGTGAATTGAGGAAGTTAGTTCTCGAGAAGATTCATAGTGCTCCATATTCTGGACACCTAGGTGTGACCAAGACAATGGAAGGATTGAGACCATTGTACTTTTGGCCTAAGCTCAAGAAGGATGTGACAGAGTTTGTCACTCGATGTTTAGAGTGTCAACGTGTTAAGGTAGAACATGTCCATCCTACAGGATTGCTTTATCCACATAGCATACCTGAATATAAGTGGTAGGTGATTAGCATGGACTTTATTCAGGGATTGCCCATGTCGAAGAATTGGCATGATGTCATTTTAGTGGTGGTTGACAAACTAACAAAAGTGGCTCATTTCATTCCAAGAAATCTCATGAATGGGTCGTTGACTTTAGTAAAGAAGTTTGTACAAGAGATCTTTTGGCTACATGGAGTGCCAGAGACGATCATTTAAGATCATGACACTTGCATGACGTTTAGGTTCTGGATCACACTTAATGAAACATTGGGGACTAAGTTGAACTTTAGTATAGCTTATCACCCTAAAACAGATGGTCAGATAGAGAGAGTCAACCAAGTAGTAGAGGATCTTCTGAGGATGTATTGTATGGACCAATAGTACAAATGGGAGGAATATCTACCCTTGGTAGAGTTTTCTTATAATAATTCCTACCATGCATCTTTAGGAATGGCACCTTTTGAGGCTCTTTATGGTCGCAGGTGTAGAACTCCAATCAGTTGGGACAGGATTGAAGACCAAATAGTAGTTGGACCTGATATGTTGAAGGAAATGGAAGATCAGATGAGGCTAATCAAAGAAAAATTGAAACAAGCCTCAGATAGATAGAAGAGTTATGCAGATAAGAATAGGACTTTTAAGTAATTCTCCGTGGGTGACAAAATGTTTTTAAAGGTAAAGCCACATAAGAGTTCAATTACATTTGGCAAGGCATCCAAACTAGCTCCAAGATTCATAGGACCTTTTGACGTCCTTGAAGTGATCAATCAAGTTACATATAGACTTGCTCTGCTGCTAGCTCTCGCCAAGATCCATAATGTTTTTAATGTGTCATTGCTCAAACCTTATCATCCTGATGTTTTGCATATTCTTGATTGGCATGCTCTGCAGGTACAGGATCCAGGAGTGGTGCTAGTGGAGCCCATTCGAGTCTTGGAGAAGTGCAACGTTAAGTTGCGTAATCGAGACATAGTGCAGTATAAGGTCCTATGGGACTAGTATTCAATGGACAGTGCCACTTGGGAGGATGTTTCTGATATTGATAGATCTTTTCCGCATTTGGGAAATTAGATTAGATGTTTATTTACATGCATATTCAGATATTATGATACTCAGATGATGATACATTATTGTTTTGATTTTATTGTTTTATGTGATGTAATAAGACATCAAAACGATGTCTCTTCCAACTGGGGAAGGATGTCACGTCTCATACTTTTCATACTTGATTGAATGGTTAAATGCAATAATTACATTGATTGGTTAACTTGATCGCTTCGACTATTCAAATGCTTTGGCTATATTGGGACTAACTTATTGATGGTTTTATGAGTTCAAATTTTTGTAGTCCTGTCGATGACAAGAGCATGGTTCAGGTAGGGGAGTCCTAGCTTCATGGCAACATTTGTTGGGTTTTATTTGGTGTCTTCACACACTCACTTAGATTACATTTCATGCATGATTCAATTAATGTTTGATTTCGAATGTTGCAACTTCTTGTGTGGCTCTGTCTTCTTCTTGCTCATCTAAAAATAGAATATAATACATGCTATGATAAAGAAAACAAGTTAGATTTCTTTTATGATCTAAACAGATATATATATATATATATTATTTATATATTCAAAGAAATTTACAAGAAATAAGGTGGATAATTTTTTAATTATTAATTAAGTGCTATTTTTTTTAATTATGCGTATACCCAATTTTAATAGTAGCTAGTATTTATTTTAAAACTCAATATAAAGATATATATAAATCTTCCTTTTAGAATTTAGTAAATCCAAATTAAGACATGGAGATTTTTCTTTTTCCTTTTTTATTTATCAACAGGCAACTAATTAGAATCACATGCAAGTTAGAAAGAAGAGGGGGTTTTGTTTTGAATATATATAGAAATTAAGGTTGAAGATTAGTGGAGATATATTTTAAAAAGAAAGGATTTAGGAAACAGGTAAAAAGAGGTATGCATGGCATGTAAAGAAGGAAACTACTGCTTAGTGCATGGTCGACCCAGAAAAGGGGATCGAGGGTTGTGCTAAAAAAGGGAAGATTAGGGGAGATCTAGAGGAGAGGGAAGAAAGAAAACATAGAGGAGGGCTAGATGATCGGAGAATGGGAGAGTGAGCTGTAGAAAGCTTGTGAGAAATTGAGTGATTTTGGATCGACTTTTCTTTTCATAGGTATTTTCCTGGATTTTGCCATTGTTCTATGCGGCTTCTGTCTAATGTATGCAATTTTTGCTTATTTGAAGTGTTCAATGTAGATTGTATGACCATCAGAGAGTCGAAAGTTAGATGTGTGTGTGGAAGGTCTCCTCATTAGATGAAAGTTGTAAATTACGTAGTATGTGTCATCCAAGATTTATGATATGCTGATCTATTTTTAAAAGCGAATGTCGAAGCTGCATGGAAATGATTGTTGCTTTTGTTTTTTAAAGTCATTTGACTTTATTGATTGCCAACTGTGGTTTGTAGGATGTTGAATCCCTGTTAAATGGATGCCAACCTTGCATGATTCATACCTTTCAAATGTCTAATACCTACCGATCATTGCTAACAAAGGTCACTGCTATAATTATAAGCCTAGTTCAGAGTTTGTATGATGATTCCATTAGCTTCTTCAAAGCCTTTTTCTGATTAGTGATATGGTCTCCTATCATACGAAAATGCATTATATATATGTTTTGGGTTTGGCATCAATTATCTATCTTTGAAACTTATCAGCTTGTTGTAAGCTTAAAGGGTGCCATCACATGTCGGTTGACCTCTGTGGTAGTAGATCCACTTTAAAGGGTGTCGTCACACATCATTTGACCTCTGTATTGTCGTTGCCTTATCTTTTGTGCTTCCTATTTTGTTCTTTTCCTTAGGTATGTTTCATTTGAGTCCCTTTTTAGAAATCAAGAAATGTTTTACTGAGATCTCTGAACTTTATCTGAGGTTATATCTTCAATAGGATTTCAAGAAGGCTAAACATGGAGGTTTACCAGCTCGGCCTTGAGAAAAGTTTATCTCTGCCTATCTCTTGATCTGTTAAAGCTACCCTTTATGCTTACATTTGACCCTATTAGATGCATCATTAGAGATGTTCCATGTCAATTACTGATGTGAATAATCGATTGCCCAGCAAACTTTCTCACCCTCAGGAATCTTAAGACATTTTTTTTTCTGTGTAAAAGAAGTTGTTTCATTTCTGGTAGAATATAGAAGCTTTTGGACGATTTCTATGTAGTACGTCCTCAGTGTAACAGTAGACATTTTTTGTATGATTTAAAGCATTCACTCTAGGTTGTAAGTCTAGAGCATGATTAGATCAAACCAATTGCATTATAATTTCTTTTGATTTGTTTGACCATTGAAGTGGATGATATTACAAACAGAAATAAACTCTGAATTAGATAATCATATATGCTTGATTCAAACCGACAGTTTTCATAAATGAAAATGATATAATTTGATTAATTGGTGTTAGTAAAATAATGGTGTTGTTAGTTTAAAACTTCATTAAATGAGAACGGATGGGTAATTAAATTATTTTCCTATTTTGTTTTTTTTTTAAAAATAAAAACTTGTCATTAAGTAATAGATTTCCCATTTTCCAAACTTTGTAAAATTGACAACGCTGCATACCAAGACTATACGATTGATCTAATTGTTCTAACATCCCTATTTGGACAATAACTAAATCGAATAAACTAGGGTGATTAGTTTATATCAACTTTTTAGTTTATCTTATGAATATGTACGAGAGGCATATTTTTCTTTCTTTTCCATTCATTACTTATTAAACTATGCATAAATAGGATAGCTGAAGTGATTTTTGTTTTCTCTATATTTATGTTTTTGAAAAGATTGTCTTCCAGGACGGGTATTGAATATGGGTTATTAGGGAAGTGAGTTTTCTTTTTCAAAACTTGCATGCCATTACAATGGATAAATGCTTTGGCCAAAGTGAATAGAATGTTGAAATAGACATGCACCATTGGAATAGATGGTCAATTTTCCTAGCTATACATTGTATAATTCCCTGCCATATCCTATTGATGAGATGCTATATTCATATTAGTAATGCATGTAGATTGATAGGCACATACCAGATTCCACCCTGCATATGTTTACAGATTGCTAGGCTCTTCGAGCAGGGTCGAGCATCCTTCAATTTGAAGGATACCAAGGAAGTGCAAGCTCTGTGCTTGGGTGGAAAAAGTACCTGAATCATGTTCTTGTCCTTCAACGCAGCAGATGGCCGGTTGGTTGATGACGGTCAAGGACTCCATGATAGATTTATTTGACATTGATGACAGTTGTACTTCTTCTTGTATTCAAACTGATTGTAAGGCTTGATGCCAATATTTGACACTTGTAATAATGTTTTTACATACTCTGTAACTGACTTCAGATGTATACAAATGCATTGTAATTATGGTTGTACTTTAAACTTATAAAATTGTAAACTTGTTGGACTCTTGAAAGTTATCTTAATATATTTCCTTAGCAATGATGAATAGAAGTTAATTTTTGTCGTACTTAAATTTACTTTCAATGATTCTTGTTTTCTTGTTTTCCATGTGATGTGAATTTTTAGTACTTTACATCTAGGCATTCTCCAGGTGATTCAAGGCTTTCTATTGTGTTGCAAGAGTAGACTTGTATGTTTTATGTGTTGATATTTGTAGATTTGAGCATTAATCTCCTTATAGCATGAAGAGAATTTTCCTCCATGAGAGCTTCACTACAAGGTGACATATCATTGTGTTTTTATCATTGATTCCTTTGGTTTTTGGCCTCTACCTCATACGGGCACATCCTCTTTGTCTAACAATGGAGTTCAAAGACTTAAGTGTCCTCTAGGGCTTGACTAAGCCAAGCCTCTAAACACCACAAGCCCCAAACCAAGTCTTGTGATTCCAGGTTACAGGTGTCACATTTGGGAAAAGTGGAGTTGCAAGAAGGAGTGGTAGGCATCAAGGATTTTGGATCTGAAGAAAAGTTAGACAAAGGAGAACTTCTAGGACTAGGGCACCTACAAAAGTGTCCTCTGTAGATAGATTTTAGAAAATAGAAGTTACAGGGCTTATCAGTGTCGGAAGGAGGTTCAGATTCTTTGAAAAATAAGGTGCCTTGGACTTGGTCGCCCGCACCAGTGTCCCCGGTTGTTCCGCCTTGGAACCTTGAAAATAGGTATTCTGTGATTTGTCATTTTACTCCCGTCTGCAAGAGATTTTTCTGTCTTTTGTCAATTTGTTGTAGTATTTGCATAATTAGGGTTTTAATGGTTAATTGGACATAAGAGAAGGAAAAATTGATAATTAATTCCCTAATCCAATCTTCCCTTCATTTGCAAGAGATCTAGGGTATGATAGTTCTCACCACTTGACCCTAGATCCTTCAATGTTAGGGTGAAAGGAGGATTCAAACATCTAAAGAACAAAAGATTAACAAATCCAATTTTACCCTAAACAATAATATGATGAGAAAATATAGATATATTTTTACTCCTTTATATAGTGTGCATTGTTAATTCTATAAATTATTTCAAGTATTCATTTATCAAATAGGTGATTAAATATTGGTGCCATTGCCGGGGAAGAAATTAGGTCCAATCGGAGAGATTCATGCCCTTAGAGCCCAATAAAGGTGAGAAGAGACCATGTGGTCAGGATCAAGAGAACCCAAAATAAGACTAAGAGAGATCATTGAGCCAAAGTCCATTTCAAAGTAAAAGTCAAGTTGGAGTTAGAGTGTGAGTAGGAGTCATAGTCGGGTGAGAGTGAGTAGAAGTCATAGTTGGGCACATGTGAGTAGAATTTGTAGTCGTGAGAGGGAACACATTTCCACTACAGATAATCACATGAGCATAGAGTGGGAGGAAAATGCTAGTCAAAGGAGAAGAAGTTGAGCCAAGCATGTATAAAAGAAAATCTAAAGGTGAAACAAGTGTGCTAGGTTTACATCAAAACAAAACCATGGTAAACCATAGTGAAGAAAAGCAGAAGTTGCCCAAGTTTACACACAATGGATTGGAGGATCGCATCAAGCATTGTAAGATTTGTGAGACAATGTGGACAACAAATGGGTAAGATGATAAAGAAATTTGGCTATGGTCTTTTCTAACAACAAGAGTTTAAGTTGTGAAATGATAATGAAATAGTAGCCTAAATTTAAAATACTAGGCAAGCTAAGCATGAGAACATACGAGCTCATAATCATGGACTTAAAGACCTACTTGTAAAAATAGAAAAAAAACCTACTATGAAAGCAACCTCTCGCAAAGTGTCCCCATTCATTACATTGTCAGCATTATATGATCATACGTACTTTGGAATCGTATTGTATTTGACTTCATCCTCCTCCTCTTTGATTTTGATAACCACCTAGAGATGTATTTTATGGCTTTGATAGAGTGGATTTCTATTGTGTGAAGAGTACTTCTATACTCCTGGACTTCGAGTTATACATGCACTCTTTTATTGAATGATCGATAACCTAGTAAATCTCACAAAATAATTTTCTGGGACAGTTACCTTTGGTGTGACCTTCACTTTTGTAATCACTACACCAAAGTTTAGTGGATTCTTTGTTTGTTTGTTTCTCCCTCTTCAATTCTTTCATCATCTAAAGCATGTCCCTCTGGAGTACTTGCATCATTCCTGACTCACTATCACTGCTATCATCCGAACTAACATCTTCCTTTGTTTCTCTTTTACTACGAGAGGACATTTTGACTTCACTTTCTAGTCCATTGCCCAATTGTAGGCTTCTATGTAAGAAGAGGGTGGTACTACCTTTTGAATCTTGTTTCTTAATGATGAAATTAGACCTTCGATAAAATACCTCTTCTTGAGATGTTGCAAGCAAGACAAAGTGTAATTATTGTGCAAATGGTGTGACCCTAGAGACCATGAAGACACTGGATGCCCAAAGAAAAAGGACTTGACATCAACCTAATTGATGTTGAAAACAAAAATACCCAAAGCAAAAGGCCAACATCAACTTGAATGATCTATTGAAAGGGAAAATGACATATTGACCTTTACTCAAGCCCAAGCAAAGAAGGATATGTACCTAACCCACACATAGAATAAGAAAGATTTTGTGAAGCAAGAGCCAAAGTGGAGCAATCTATGGATAATGAACAATGCCACTCACATGTGCCAGTATGGTAACAAATCAATTACACTTTGAAAAAATGTTGCAAGATAAGTACTTCAAACTATTGTACCAATTAAAGTAATGGATTTATTACAATGTATTCTAGAACTTTGAAATGTTATTGTATCAGGGAAGAATAAGATGGTACATGCTATGACCAATTTGGAGTCTAGTGAGAATGAAGACTCAATAACTAAACCTCCCTTGTCAGGCAACCAAGTAATTGATCCCATATTATTAATAGTTAGCACAACAAAGAAATTGGTAATGATAAATATGGAGACCCTTGGAAAAAAACTCACGGATACAATTATTGATGGTAGCTCTAGTGTGAACATATTTGGAGACATCTAGATAAGCTAATTCTTTGGCCCTCAACTTTTCAACTGGTGGGTGCAAATCAACACGGTATTAATGTACTTGGTGTTTTAATGGGTTAAAAGGTAATTAGAGGAACCCAAGTATTTCTCTTGAATTTTGTGGTCATTTCATTACAAAAGAAAGCATATGATGCATTGTTGGATAGGGACTGACTATAGTAGCCAGCACTGACCACAATTGGAAAAAGAATACAATTTCCATTGAAAACAAGGGTTGGAAGTATATAATCAATTTGAAAAACCAAGTTGTAGTAAGGAAGGAGCTTCCTCTGATTCATTAGGTTCAAACTCTAAAGAAAAATGGATAGAGAAGTATGATCAGGGTCCATCGAGATGAATGATGAAGGGATTATGGAATTATAATCATGCTCAAAGGATGAAACAAATTCTCTCCATGCCTTGCTTCACTAGAAAATGGAGGACTACAAAGATTTCCTTTGAATTATAACTTTATTGAAGTTACAACAATCAGTGAAGAGCAACAGAGGAAAAATGATTTTAAAAAATTGCACAATCTATGTGTAATATTTGATTGCTTCTGGATATTAACTGTGTAGTAATTTTTTACATCAACATTTTAGATCATACTCCATGATCCATCCTCAAGATGAAGAGAGAAAGATGTAACACATGGTTCGTAAAAGACGACAATTCAGATTCAACAAAGACACCTACTTTATGGATGATTATAAAATTAATAAAAATATACCTTGAATTAATAAAAGTATACCTTAGAGAAATGAACCACTGAAGAAAAATGGAAAAAATCATTGCCCTTTGCATTGGGTGACAAAGCTAAAAATTAAAAATTAAATTCTATCGTTCTTAAAATTCCTAGTTATAAGGGCAAGCAAAAGAAATAAAAATTACAAAATGGCCCCACAAGAGAAAAGGGGAAAAAAATAATAAAGACAATGAACAAAATACAAATTTGGGATGGAAAAATTTAATAAATTAAATAACAATTATATTTTTTTGGGGGGGCAAACCATCAAAAAATATATAATAAAAAATTAAAATTTTCAAATATCACACTTTCGTCGTACGGCCCCATTATTTCATCACTGTACACCAAGTGAAACTAAGAACTTTATCCGTTTTAAGTCTCTTTTCCGTATGACTTGCCATTTCTCCTGACCGTATGACATCAAATCATGAAACTGAAGTTTTAACAATCAGTCGTACACTTGTATATGACGTACATCCTTTTTCTTGGTTTCTACCTACGAAACTTGGGCATATAATTCATGTACATCTCTATTTTTCCTCATCACTTGCAATTGGAAATCTTTTATCCCTATATCAGAACCAACAACAAGCAATGGTAGTATTGGTAGAGAGAAGTTGCAAGCTACCATAGTAGTTTTGCTGAGTGAATTTATAACACAGTCTTGCTTAGCATGGCTTAAGACGTGTAGATGATATTCTCTCTGCAGATGATGGTTCAAATGTTTATTTTTCATGGCAATGGAAGCCTACAAATTCTGTTTTCGAAAGGTCCAATAAACTATGAACAAGTAAATCAATATTCAGAAAACCTGAATCAGCTATGAGTGTTGAAGTTGCCCAGCCTTGGAAGATGGATAGAACATTGATCCTTTTGACTATGTGTATTGTGCACCTTGAGGTAGAAGGAGCCACATGAAAGCTCACTTTTCTGTGACATTGTGCATCCAAATATATTTTTGAGAATATTTCAAGATTTCAAGAGGAGCACGTGCTAGCTGCAAGTAATACTATACCACCAAGAAATTTCATTCAAGGAAAGTTGTACGGAAATCTTGTGTACTTCTTGCGATGCTTATAGGTTTACATCACTAGTTTGGAACACCTTTAATGCTACTTGATGGTTACTTAGTTGCCTTGTCCTCTGGAAGATGATTTTTTTTTTTTTTTTAGGGGGGCTGGGGGGGGGAGATGATGTAGTCAGTATATAATATCGATTCTTATATTTGATAATATGGATAATCTATCTATGTAATCCAACTATGCAATCTCACTATGTATTAATTGTTTGTCGACTCTCAGGTAGTTGAGAGTTAGTTAGAGTTGGTCAGGTTATGTTCCTCTTCGCAACTATTGGGTCCTTTAAATAGTCTTTGTATCGTTAAGGAAAGTAGTGTGACGTAGTCAGATCGATCCTTGGCCAACTATCTCTGGTCTACTTTTGTAATAATTTCATGAGAAAATAAAGATATATGTTTACTCCTCTATTTGGTATGCATTGTCAATTCTGTAAATTATTTCAAGTATTCATTTATCAAATATCTTTTATACCAATGTTTGAGAAAACATCGAATATGATCCTGTGTTTTTATGTGTGCATATTCTGTATAATGTGTATGTATATGTCATGTTTTTGACAGAAACTAACTAATCATTATATAACTCTTCTCTTTTTCTTAGATATGGTAAATGGAGTTAAACAATTAAGTGATAATTTATACATTATCTTTTTAACACATCACTACCTCAAAACAACTAACTAATCATTATATAACTTTTCTCTTTTTCATAGATATAGTTAAAAAATCAAGTGATAATTTATATGTTATTTTTAGGCATCAACACATGATTAATAGGATACACAAGTGACAATATTATTAGCATACACACAACTATTAGGATGTGGTTGGGCTAAGTTTTTGGTGGTTTGGAAATTGTTGCCTAAGTAAGCTGATTGGTTCTCGCTTTGTAGGTGGGCAACCTTAGTTTCATTCCCTTGGGGATTAGGGTCCCACCTCAAGCCATATTTTCAATGGGAATGGGGAGGGATTCAAACCCATGTTTGGTTGTTGATGATGGAGTAAGTTATTGTTTCCCCTCTGTATAAAAGAAAAAGTAAATTCTGGCCTACATCTCATTGTTACTTTCTCTAATTGCAATTGCTTATATGTCTATGTAACATAAACTTTAGATGTTTTTTTTTCACAACCCCTATCTTCAATAATTAAAATATGAATAGGAACACCCTCACCCTCTGTAATGTCCCCTTCTAGCAAGCCAAAATTTTCGCACCCTTGCAAACAATTTCAACTTACCAAAAGAGAACATTAGTATTCCATTTTTCATTTCCTTTTAATCTTGATGATAATCATAAACATAACCATATACTATTTGCCATTTCATAAATTTATTTTTCCATACATCATGATTCTCCTCGGGTGAGATAATCCTTAGGCCTCTTATTAACCTCACCTTCCACCTTGTGAGAGAAGATTCGTTAGGTAGGTGATGTCATCTCAATCCTATGGGTCCATTAATATTATTCCTTAGTTTGTCAACCAATGCCCATAATTCCTTAGTTCATCAACTAAGGCATATAATTCTTTAGTTCATCAACTAAGGCCCATTCCTTCGATACTTAAATCGAAGGTCCATAGTAATACCCTTGATTCGTCAATCAAGGCCCATAATATCTTGATTCATCAATCAAGGCCCATTCCCATGGAATGATCAATATCTACCATAACTATCTACCCCATCTTCTTAGTGTTAGGTGGTTAATTAGGAAGTCTCGTATCTACCCTTAGGAATTCATGCCTTTATTAATCTTTAGGTTTTACCCTAAAGCCTTCATTAATCTTTAGGTTTTATCCTAGAGCCTTCTCCCTAGGTTTTACCCTAAGGCCTTAATTAATCTTCATCTATACATATACATACTTGTTATCTCTCATACGTCATTTATTAACAACTTATGAATTCAAATCATACAAGATACATATTTAAAATATAAATTTCAGACATAAATGTATATATCACATATATTAGTTTCTACTTAATAACCTTATTATTTATATCTTTAAAGTTATAAATTGAACAAGTAATTATAAATTCTTACAAATCATAAATTGAATAAGTAAATATAAAAACTTACTTACCTGCTTTACCTGGGATTCCTTACCTATGTTGCGGTAATAGTCTTTATTGTATTGCTGTTATAAAATGCAGATCTAAATATATGTATTTATCCCATACTCTTTTTATATTTTCTCCCCATGATCCTTTTCCTTGGCTGCCCTCGTGTCTTCCTTGTGATATTTTCTTGTTGTGTCTTTGATGAATTCAAATGATGTTTCTTCTTTATTACCTTTATTGAATTCACAGCTGTTTATTTATTTCCCTTTCAAGGGATATGTTTGAAGAGGTATGTCTCTTATTATTTTTATTACTTTATATTAATTCCCTTTTGTGGTAAAACTAGTTCTAACCATACGTAACTCCCTTATCATAAGAGGATAGGTTAAAAGATTATTATTATTTATTTACCTTATTTGTATTTATATTATATCATTATAATAAATGATATATTATTTATATTTATATTACAATATAAGATAATAATAATAATAATATTTGTATTTATATTATTAGATATATTTATAATATATTATTTATTAATGTGCTGCACTTATAAATATCTTCTTTTGACCTCCCCTTAATCTTTTTAAAGTACATTATTTATATAATATATATAGTACAGGAGCTCTTTTATTTTATTTTATTTCCAAGCATATAATATGGTGGGATAATGTTTGTCTTATTAGACTTTTATTTTTATATGATTTTATTTTGAATTTAACATTTTGTTTAACCGTATTACTTTGTCTTATTCCAAATTACTTTACTTTCTAACTTTAATAGGTAAGACTCTTCATAATATTTATTTTTATATATAATAATATATCTTATTAATTACTCACATAAATATTATATTAAAATATTTATATTTATAATATATCTAGTTAATTAAAATATAAATATACATATTTCATATATTTATAATTTTTAAATTATATTAAATTAATAATATTATTTATTAAATAATACATATTAATAATATATTTTAAATAAATATATTATATATTTAGTTTATATAAGGCTAACTTATTATTTAAATAAACAATTCAATTATAAATCATTATAGGGACATGACAACCCTCCCCACTCAAGATTGCTTGTCCTCAAGCAATTATAATTAGGTATCCTAAAGTAATATTTAATAACATTATATTTTATTAGGTTTCCTTATATAAAATAAGGTTTCACTCACCAATAATATAAAATAACCTCTAGAAAATGTAACAAATTAATATAGCTAATAAACTATAGTACTATAAATAATATAGGGGCCTAAAATAATAATTTATAAATTTGGGTTTACCCTTTTAAATTTTTAGCACTAAATTTGCATAAAGGCATTTCTATTTATTTAATTATCAAAAATGTTTTAATGACTACTAATATTATTTTAATGCCATGATTAACCAATGGCATCAAATGAACAATCCAAACCAAATAACCAAATGTCAAACATACCTGACACAACCAAAGTGAAAACAGAGGGGCACTACATCCTCCCCCCCTAAAACTCGACTTACTCCTGGAAGTTGCAGCTAAGGTGGAAACATTACACACTAAAATATAAACTTATATTCTCCATTTCAAAAATACTGTACACAATCAAAGCTTGCAATTTCAAAAGTGGTTTCATAATGCATAAACCACTCCCAATCCTTACCAGTTAGCATTGACACCCAACTAGTTTCTTCAGAACAAGGAAAACATTGCACCCTTTTATTCCTAACTTGTAAAAATTATCATATCATAAACATGTGAAGCATTCTATTTCAAATACACCACCATTGTAATTTCTCTACCAATCTGCTGTTAAGCAAACCATAGGTCAGAATGCTACATTTTCACAAAATATCAACATATTCATACACCTAAAAGACACCTTTTTCACTAAATCTCATAGCACCTTCAACAAGATCATGAATTTCTTTCACCTTTTGAAGCATGGAAACACACTTTATCATTTCATAAATCCATTTTTCATGATTTACCATATATTCTTCACATACACAGAAATTAACATTACCGAGATTCACATCACAAGGCTACACAAGGGTTCATCTGGATACCAGAAACAACATACTAATCCATGATACATAATCCATGAGCAAAGAGCCAAAATCCATCTCACCTAATCCATACCCCACACTTAGTGGCTTGATGGTGTTAGGCCACACACACATGGTGAGACCATCCAAACAAGACCACAATGACCTATCTCTTGTTGTATAAGGTAGTTATCTTCCAAGAGATAGTCATCACACATAGGTGGGTAGTGGGTCCTAGCTATGTAACAGCCTCACATACCCCCATCCTTAAGGTTCCCTACGTTTCCTTCCTCATATAGACTCATCAAGTATGCCTCATACGTCCTTGGAGAGGAATCACAATATGACACATGGCCGACATCGAAAACAATAAGGAAAAACTAGTTTAGCCACCAATGTCATAAGGAAAGATCAAACAAAAATTCAATTTCAACAATAAAGAAAGAAATACGCGTAATTTCAACACTAAATCAAATGTAACCACAATGGCTACATGCAAATAAGATCACAAGGTGTGGCTAAACCATCACAATTAAATATAAACAAAGTGTCAGCCTTCAGAATCAATAGAAAATCGTCAACAACCATAAAGAAAGTCCACACTCTTCAAAATTACACTGTACAACACTGCATGACTAGATACTAGCCACCAAACAAGGAAGGAGGGAATAACATCAGGCTATAGCAGTAGCCCTCATGTGGTGCGGAGTGAGCACACCATCCACATGGCTCAAGGTGTACTCCTCGGCTACACCCTACATCGCGTCGTCACGCAGCATGGACTAACCAAGTGGTCCACACACTCCTTGGTTGCCCGCATGGAACGTGCACCTCAGCCACATCCCGCATCACATCTTAGTGTGGCATGGTCATACGCCAGCCGAAGAAGGTACGTACTGGCCGTATGCTGCATGACAGTGTGTCTGTGGCTTCACAGAAGTAGGCACGCGCAGAACACACCTCGCATAGTGATACCTCATGCAAAAGGCACACGTAGGTACTCACCGTAGCCAGAGGTATACATGGCTAGGACCTACCCATATGCTAACCGACCCAACACTGTCGAAAGCAAACATGGGTATCCCTCTACAAGTGTGCGAGGCCCCATTACGCTCATCACACAAGTAGGCTATGACACAATCTCATAGTGCACCTTCACGTGGCTATACACATGGCATCGTGTCCCCAAGCCCAACTCGCTACCATTAGCAACATGGCATCATCACCAACACTGTGTCAGAACATCAGTGGGGTGTGGCATCGTACCTATTGCATCATGTCGGAACATGTACAGATACGAAATCTGTCTCAACATGGGTAACAAATCTCCCTCCACATGCTGGACCTCAAATATACATGGGGCACATGGTCTCACTTGGGTTATCCATGTAGGTCCTAGACCCTAGCCCCCAAGTGATGACTCATGTCATCGAATAGTTCCAGTTGGGTTATCCTTGTAGGTCCTAGACCTCGGCCCCCAATTGACAACTCATGTGGCATATCACACCTTTCGTGAAGACAAGGTAAATGATCCTCCAAGAAATACCATCCAGATGCTCAGAAACTATGGGGATTAGGCTAACACATATGAATCAAGTACCCTGATCTATCATAAGGGAAAGTAGTGAGTACGTTTCCTCAGGTTTGGTTGAGCGAGGGACCGCTCTGCGTTGTCATAAGCGTACGCTGTACACTCCACCCAAGGAACTTTCTGGCTACTACTACCCCTTAATAAATTAAGGGACTAGTGAACCAAAAGAAGAGAATCTATGAATCTAACTTTTGGCTACTCTTTTATATATATATATATATATATATATATATATTTTCAACCATGCAAAGGTTGGCCCTCAATCGGGTAACAAACATACAAACACACATAATGGTATGGTTGATTCCACACCTAAAATACACATTTCCCCATGGATAGGTACCCAGTATCACCATCTCAAGGGCACACAAAGCAAGTACGGGGTATTCACAACACTCAACCAATGCACAGTTACTGGTTTAACACTTTTACATGGGAAGATTACTTTTATATACACAATTCCATTACTACCAATATGATTCCTATTTGCAAAATCATAACATTAGTTGTTATCCACTTCCCTATTCCAGTTTCCTTCCACTCTACTTTTCTGCGTATCACACGATGCTAAATCTCAATCTCATGATCATCTATCTAACACATCAATCTAGGTGTATAGATCAAGCATAGTATCCTACTCAGGAGTTTACTACCACTTGCATAAAAAGTACTACTATAGCTAAACATGGGTGACAACATTAATCCAGAGGTCCCAGTGCTTAAACTTGGCTCTGATACAAAATGTAATGTCCCCTTCTAGCAAGCCAAAATTTTCGCACCCTTGCAAACAATTTCAACTTACCAAAAGAGAACATTAGTATTCCATTTTTCATTTCCTTTTAATCTTGATGATAATCATAAACATAACCATATACTATTTGCCATTTCATAAATTTATTTTTCCATACATCATGATTCTCCTCAGGTGAGATACTCCTTAGGCCTCTTATTAACCTCACCTTCCACCTTGTGAGAGAAGATTCGTTAGGTAGGTGATGTCATCTCAATCCTATGGATCCATTAATATTATTCCTTAGTTTGTCAACCAATGCCCATAATTCTTTAGTTCGTCAACTAAGGCCTATAATTCTTTAGTTCATCAACTAAGGCCCATTCCTTCGATACTTAAATCGAAGGTCCATAGTAATACCCTTGATTCATCAATCAAGGCCCATAATATCCTTGATTTGTCAATCAAGGCCCATTCCCATGGAATGATCAATACCTACCATAACTATCTACCCCACCTTCTTAGTGTTAGGTGGTTAATTAGGAAGTCTCGTATCTACCCTTAGGAATTCATGCCTTTGTTAATCTTTAGGTTTTACCCTAAAGCCTTCATTAATCTTTAGGTTTTATCCTAGAGCCTTCTCCCTAGGTTTTACCCTAAGGCCTTAATTAATCTTCATCTATACATATACATACTTGTTATCTCTCATACGTCATTTATTAACAACTTATGAATTCAAATCATACAAGATACATATTTAAAATATAAATTTCAGACATAAATATATATATCACATATATCAGTTTCTACTTAATAACCTTATTATTTATATATTTCAAGTTATAAATTGAACAAGCAATTATAAATTCATACAAATCATAAATTGAATAAGTAAATATAAATACTTAGTTACCTACTTTACCTGGGATTCCTTACCTATGCTGTGGTAATAGTCGTTATTGTATTGCTGTTATAAAATGCAGATCTAAATATATGTATTTCTTGTTGTGTCTTTGATGAATTCAAATGATGTTTCTTCTTTATTACCTTTAATGAATTCATAGCTATTTATTTATTTCTTTTTATTACTTCATTCTTTCGATGATCCTTTCCTTCTATCTCACAACCTTTATTTATTTCCCTTTCAAGGGATATGTTCGAAGAGGTATGTCTCTTATTATTTTTATTACTTTATATTAATTCCCTTTTGTGGTAAAACTAGTTCTAACCATACGTAACTCCCTTATCATAAGAGGATAGGTTAAAAGACGTTTATTATTATTTATTTACCTTATTTGTATTTATATTATATCATTATAATAAATGATATATTATTTATATTTATATTACAATATAAGATAATAATAATAATAATATTTGCATTTATATTATTAGATATATTTATAATATCTTATTTATTAATGTGCTGCACTTATAAATATCTTCTTTCGACCTCCCCTTAATCTTTTTAAAGTACATTATTTATATAATATATATAGTACAGGAGCTCTTTTATTTTATTTTATTTCCAAGCATATAATATGGTGGGATAATGTTTGTCTTATTAGACTTTTATTTTTATATGATTTTATTTTGAATTTAACCTTTTGTTTAACTGTATTACTTTGTCCTATTCCAAATTACATTACTTTCTAACTTTAATAGGTAAGACTCTTCATAATATTTATTTTTATATATAATAATATATCTTATTAATTACTCACATAAATATTATATTAAAATATTTATATTTATAATATATCTAGTTAATTAAAATATAAATATATATATTTCATATATTTATAATTTTTAAATTATATTAATTTAATAATATTATTTATTAAATAATACATATTAATAATATATTTTAAATAAATATATTATATATTTAATTTATATAAGGCTAACTTATTATTTAAATAAACAATTCAATTATAAATCATTATAGGGACATGACAACCCTCCCCACTCAAGATTGCTTGTCCTCAAGCAATTATAATTAGGTATCCTAAAGTAATATTTAATAACATTATATTTTATTAGGTTTCCTTATATAAAATAAGGTTTCACTCAATATAAAATAACCTCTAGAAAATGTAACAAATTAATATAGCTAATAAACTATAGTGCTATCAATAATATAGGGGCCTAAAATAATAATTTATAAATTTGGGTTTACCCTTTTAAATTTTCAGCACTAAATTTGCATAAAGGCATTTCTATTTATTTAATTATCAAAAATGTTTTAATGACTACTAATATTATTTTAATGCCATGATTAACCAATGGCATCAAATGAACAATCCAAACCAAATAACCAAATGTCAAACATACCTGACACAACCAAAGTGAAAACAGAGGGGCGCTACATCCTCCCCCCCTAAAACTCGACTTACTCCTGGAAGTTGCAGCTAAGGTGGAAACATTACACACTAAAATATAAACTTATATACTCCATTTCAAAAATAATGTACACAATCAAAGCTTGCAATTTCAAAAGTGGTTTCATAATGCATAAACCACTCCCAATCCTTACAAGTTAGCATCGACACCCAACCAGTTTCTTCAGAACAAGGAAAACATTGCACCCTTTTATTCCTAACTTGTAAAAATTATCATATCATAAACATATGAAGCATTCTATTTCAAATACACCACCATTGTAATTTCTCTACCAATCTGCTGTTAAGCAAACCATAGGTCAGAATGCTACATTTTCACAAAATATCAACATATTCATACACCTAAAAGACACCTTTTTCACTAAATCTCATAGCATCTTCAACAAGATCATGAATTTCTTTCACCTTTTGAAGCATGGAAACACACTTTATCATTTCATAAATCCATTTTTCATGATTTACCATATATTCTTCACATACACACAAATTAACATTACTGAGATTCACATCACAAGGCTACACAAGGGTTCATCTGGATACCGGAAACAACATACTAATCCATGATACATAATCCATGAGCCAAGAGCCAAAATCCATCTCACCTAATCCATACCCCACACTTAGTGGCTTGATGGTGTTAGGCCACACACACATGGTGAGACCATCCAAACAAGACCACAATGACCTATCTCTTGTTGTATAAGGTAGTTATCTTCCAAGAGATAGTCATCACACATAGGTGGGTAGTGGGTGCTAGCTGTGTAACAGCCTCACATACCTCCATCCTTAAGGTTCCCTACGTTTGCTTCCTCGTATAGACTCATCAAGTATGCCTCATACATCCTTGGAGAGGAATCACAATACGACACATGGCCGACATTGAAAATAATAAGGAAAAACTAGTTTAGCCACCAATGTCATAAGGAAAGATCAAACAAAAATTCAATTTCAACAATAAAGAAAGAAATACGCATAATTTCAACACTAAATCAAATGTAACCACGATGGCTACATGCAAATAAGATCACAAGGTGTGGCTAAACCATCACAATTAAATATAAACAAAGTGTCAGCCTTCAGAATCAATAGAAAATCATCAACAACCATAAAGAAAGTCCACAATCTTCAAAATTACATTGTACAACACTGCATGACTAGATACTAGCCACCAAACAAGGAAGGAGGGAACAACATCAGGCTATAGTAGTAGCCCTCATGTGGTACGGAGTGAGCACACCATCCACATGGCTCAAGGTGTACTCCTCAGCTACACCCTACATCGCGTCGTCACACGGCATGGACTAACCAAGTGGTCCGCACACTTCTTGGTTGCTTGCATGGAACATGCACCTCGGCCACATCCCACATTGCATCTTAGTGCGGCATGGTCATACGCCAGCCAAAGAAGGTACGTACTGGCCGTATATTGCATGGCAATCTGTCTGTGGCTTCACAGAAGTAGGCACCCGCAGAACACACCCCGCATAGTGATACCTCTTGCAAAAGGCACACGTAGGTACTCACCGTAGCCAGAGGTATACATGGCTAGGACCTACCCATATGCTAACTGACCCAACACTATCGAAAGCAAACATGGGTATCCCTCTACAAGTGTGCGAGGCCCCATTACGCTCATCACACAAGTAGGCTATGACACAATCTCATAGTGCACCTTCACGTGGCTATGCACGTCGCATCGTGTCCTCAAGCCCAGCTCCCTACCATTAGCAACATGGCATCATCACCAACACTGTGTCAGAACATCAGTGGGGTGTGGCATCGTACGTATTGCATCATGTCGGAACATGTACAGATACGAAATCTGTCTCAACATGGGTAACAAATCTCCCTCCACATGCTGGACCTCAAATATACATGGGGCACATGGTCTCACTTGGGTTATCCATGTAGGTCCTAGATCCTGGCCCCCAAATGATGACTCATGTCATCGCATAGTTCCAGTTGGGTTATCCTTGCAGGTCCTAGACCCCGGCCCCCAATTGACAACTCATGTGACATATCATAACTTTCGTGAAGACAAGGTAAATGATCCTCCAAGAAATACCATCCAGATGCTCAGAAACTGTGGGGATTAGGCTAACACATATGAATCAAGTACCCTAATCCATCATAGGGGAAAGTAGCAAGTACGTTTCCTCAGGTTCGGTTGAGTGAGGGACCGCTCTGCATTGTCATCAGCGTACGCTGTACACTCCGCCCAAGGAACTTTGTGGCTACTACTACCCCTTCATAAATTGAGGGACTAGTGAACCAAAAGAAGAGAATCTATGAATCTAACTTTCGGCTACTCTTATATATATATTTTCAACCATGCAAAGGTTGGCCCTCAATCGGGTAACAAACATACAAACACACATAATGGTATGGTTGATTCCACACCTAAAATACACATTTCCCCATGGATGGGTACCCAGTATCACCATCTCAAGGGCACACAAAGCAAGTACGGGGTATTCACAACACTCAACCAATGCACAGTTACTGGTTTCACACTTTTACATGGGAAGATTACTTTTATATACACAATTCCATTACTACCAATATGATTCCTATTTGCAAAATCATAACATTAGTTGTTATCCACTTCCCTATTCCAGTTTCCTTCCACTCTACTTTTCTGCGTATCACACGATGCTAAATCTCAATCTCATGATCATCTATCTAATACATCAATCTAGGTGTATAGATCAAGCATAGTATCCTACTCAGGAGTTTCCTACCACTTGCATAAAAAGTACTACTATAGCTAAACATGGGTGACAACATTAATCCAGAGGTCCCAGTGCTTAAACTTGGCTCTGATACCAAATGTAATGTCCCCTTCTAGCAAGCCAAAATTTTCGCACCCTTGCAAACAATTTCAACTTACCAAAAGAGAACATTAGTATTCCATTTTTCATTTCCTTTTAATCTTGATGATAATCATAAACATAACCATATACTATTTGCCATTTCATAAATTTATTTTTCCATACATCATGATTCTCCTCAGGTGAGATACTCCTTAGGCCTCTTATTAGCCTCACCTTCCACCTTGTGAGAGAAGATTCGTTAGGTAGGTGATGTCATCTCAATCCTATGGGTCCATTAATATTATTCCTTAGTTTGTCAACCAATGCCCATAATTCTTTAGTTCGTCAACTAAGGCCTATAATTCTTTAGTTCATCAACTAAGGCCCATTCCTTCGATACTTAAATCGAAGGTCCATAGTAATACCCTTGATTCATCAATCAAGGCCCATAATATCCTTGATTCGTCAATCAAGGCCCATTCCCATGGAATAATCAATACCTACCATAACTATCTACCCCACCTTCTTAGTGTTAGGTGGTTAATTAGGAAGTCTGGTATCTACCCTTAGGATTTCATGCCTTTATTAATCTTTAGGTTTTACCCTAAAGCCTTCATTAATCTTTAGGTTTTATCCTAGAGCCTTCTCCCTAGGTTTTACCCTAAGGCCTTAATTAATCTTCATCTATACATATACATACTTGTTATCTCTCATACGTCATTTATTAACAACTTATGAATTCAAATCATACAAGATACATATTTAAAATATAAATTTCAGACATAAATATATATATCACATATATCAGTTTCTACTTAATAACCTTATTATTTATATATTTCAAGTTATAAATTGAACAAGTAATTATAAATTCGTACAAATCATAAATTGAATAAGTAAATATAAATACTTAGTTACCTACTTTACCTGGGATTCCTTACCTATGCTGTGGTAATAGTCGTTATTGTATTGCTGTTATAAAATGCAGATCTAAATATATGTATTTCTTGTTGTGTCTTTGATGAATTCAAATGATGTTTCTTCTTTATTACCTTTAATGAATTCACAACTATTTATTTATTTCTTTTTATTACTTCATTCTTTCGATGATCCTTTCCTTCTATCTCACAACATTTATTTATTTCCCTTTCAAGGGATATGTTCGAAGAGGTATGTCTCTTATTATTTTTATTACTTTATATTAATTCCCTTTTGTGGTAAAACTAGTTCTAACCATACGTAACTCCCTTATCATAAAAGGATAGGTTAAAAGATGTTTATTATTATTTATTTACCTTATTTGTATTTGTATTATATCATTATAATAAATGATATATTATTTATATTTATATTACAATATAAGATAATAATAATAATAATATTTGCATTTATATTATTAGATATATTTATAATATCATATTTATTAATGTGTTGCACTTATAAATATCTTCTTTTGACCTCCCCTTAATCTTTTTAAAGTACATTATTTATATAATATATATAGTACAGGAGCTCTTTTATTTTATTTTATTTCCAAGCATATAATATGGTGGGATAATGTTTGTCTTATTAGACTTTTATTTTTATATGATTTTATTTTGAATTTAACCTTTTGTTTAACTGTATTACTTTGTCTTATTCCAAATTACTTTACTTTCTAACTTTAATAGGTAAGACTATTCATAATATTTATTTTTATATATAATAATATATCTTATTAATTACTCACATAAATATTATATTAAAATATTTATATTTATAATATATCTAGTTAATTAAAATATAAATATATATATTTCATATATTTATAATTTTTAAATTATATTAAATTAATAATATTATTTATTAAATAATACATATTAATAATATATTTTAAATAAATATATTATATATTTAATTTATATAAGGCTAACTTATTATTTAAATAAACAATTCAATTATAAATCATTATAGGGACATGACAACCCTCCCCACTCAAGATTGCTTGTTCTCAAGCAATTATAATTAGGTATCCTAAAGTAATATTTAATAACATTATATTTTATTAGGTTTCCTTATATAAAACAATGTTTCACTCACCAATAATATAAAATAACCTCTAGAAAATGTAACAAATTAATATAGCTAATAAACTATAGTGCTATAAATAATATAGGGGCCTAAAATAATAATTTATAAATTTGGGTTTACCCTTTTAAATTTTCAGCACTAAATTTGCATAAAGGCATTTCTATTTATTTAATTATCAAAAATGTTTTAATGACTACTAATATTATTTTAATGCCATGATTAACCAATGGCATCAAATGAACAATCCAAACCAAATAACCAAATGTCAAACATACCTGACACAACCAAAGTGAAAACGGAGGGGCACTACATCCTCCCCCCCTCAAACTCGACTTACTCCTAGAAGTCGCAGCTAAGGTGGAAACATTACACACTAAAATATAAACTTATATACTCCATTTCAAAAATAATGTACACAATCAAAGATTGCAATTTCAAAAGTGGTTTCATAATGCATAAACCACTCCCAATCCTTACAAGTTAGCATCGACAAGGAAAACATTGTACCCTTTTATTCCTAACTTGTAAAAATTGTCATATCATAAACATATGAAGCATTCTATTTCAAATACACCACCATTGTAATTTCTCTACCAATCTGTTGTTAAGCAAACCATAGGTCAGAATGCTACATTTTCACAAAATATCAACATATTCATACACCTAAAAGACACCTTTTTCACTAAATCTCATAGCATCTTCAACAAGATCATGAATTTCTTTCACCTTTTGAAGCATGGAAACACACTTTATCATTTCATAAATCCATTTTTCATGATTTACCATATATTCTTCACATACACATAAATTAACATTACCGAGATTCACATCACAAGGCTACACAAGGGTTCATCTGGATACCAGAAACAACATACTAATCCATGATACATAATCCATGAGCCAAGAGCCAAAATCCATCTCACCTAATCCATACCCCACACTTAGTGGCTTGATGGTGTTAGGCCACACACACATGGTGAGACCATCCAAACAAGACCACAATGACCTATCTCTTGTTGTATAAGGTAGTTATCTTCCAAGAGATAGTCATCACACATTGGTGGGTAGTGGGTCCTAGCTGTGTAACAGCCTCACATACCCCCATCCTTAAGGTTCCCTACGTTTGCTTCCTCGTATAGACTCATCAAGTATGCCTCATACGTCCTTGGAGAGGAATCACAATACGACACATGGCCGACATCGAAAACAATAAGGAAAAACTAGTTTAGCCGCCAATGTCATAAGGAAAGATCAAACAAAAATTCAATTTCAACAATAAAGAAAGAAATACGCGTAATTTCAACACTAAATCAAATGTAACCACGATGGCTACATGCAAATAAGATCACAAGGTGTGGCTAAACCATCACAATTAAATATAAACAAAGTGTCAGCCTTTAGAATCAATAGAAAATCATCAACAACCATAAAGAAAGTCCACAATCTTCAAAATTACACTGTACAACACTGCATGACTAGATACTAGCCACCAAACAAGGAAGGAGGGAACAACATCAGGCTATAGCAGTAGCCCTCATGTGGTGCGGAGTGAGCACACCATCCACATGGCTCAAGGTGTACTCCTCGGCTACACCCTACATCGCGTCGTCACGCGGCATGGACTAACCAAGTGGTCCGCACACTCCTTGGTTGCCTGCATGGAACATGCACCTCAGCCACATCTCGCATCGCATCTTAGTGCGGCATGGTCATACGCCAGCCGAAGAAGGTACGTACTGGCCGTGTGTGCATGGCAATCTGTCTGTGGCTTCACAGAAGTAGGCACGCGCAGAACACACCCCGCATAGTGATACCTCGTGCAAAAGGCACACGTAGGTACTCACCATAGCCAGAGGTATAGATGGCTAGGACCTACCCATATGCTAACCGACCCAACACTGTCGAAAGCAAACATGGGTATCCATCTACAAGTGTGTGAGGCCCCATTACGCTCATCACACAAGTAGGCTATGACACAATCTCATAGTGCACCTTCACGTGGCTATGCACGTGGCATCGAGTCCTCAAGCCCAGCTCGCTACCATTAGCAACATGGCATCATCACCAACACTATGTCAGAACATTAGTGGGGTGTGGCATCGTACCTATTGCATCATGTCGGAACATGTACAGATACGAAATCTGTCTCAACATGGGTAACAAATCTCCCTCCACATGCTGGACCTCAAATATACATGGGGCACATGGTCTCACTTGGCTTATCCATGTAGGTCCTAGACCCTGGCCTGCAAATGATGACTCATGTCATCGCATAGTTCCAGTTGGGTTATCCTTGCAGGTCCTAGACCCCGGGCCCCAATTGACAACTCATGTGGCATATCATACCTTTCGTGAAGACAAGGTAAATGATTTTCGAAGAAATACCGTCCAGATGCTCAAAAACTATGGGGATTATGCTAACACATATGAATCAAGTACCCTGATCCATCATAAGGGAAAGTAGTGAGTATGTTTCCTCAGGTTCGGTTGAGCGACAGACCGCTCTGCGTTGTCATAAGCATACGCTATACACTCCGCCCAAGGAACTTTGTGGCTACTACTACCCCTTCATAAATTGAGGGACTAGTGAACCAAAAGAAGAGAATCTATGAATCTAACTTTTGGCTACTCTTATATATATATATATATATATATATATATATTTTCAACCATGCAAAGGTTGGCCCTCAATCGGGTAACAAACATACAAACACACATAATGGTATGGTTGATTCCACACCTAAAATACACATTTCCCCATGGATGGGTACCTAGTATCACCATCTCAAGGGCACACAAAGTAAGTACGGGGTATTCACAACACTCAACCAATGCATAGTTACTGGTTTCACACTTTTACATGGGAAGATTACTTTTATATACACAATTCCATTACTACCAATATGATTCCTATTTGCAAAATCATAACATTAGTTGTTATCCACTTCCTTATTCCAGTTTCCTTCCACTCTACTTTTCTGCGTATCACATGATGCTAAATCTCAATCTCATGATCATCTATCTAATACATCAATCTAGGTGTATAGATCAAGCATAGTATCCTACTCAGGAGTTTCCTACCACTTGCATAAAAAGTACTACTATAGCTAAACATGGGTGACAACATTAATCTAGAGGTCCCAGTGCTTAAACTTGGCTCTGATACCAAATGTAATGTCCCCTTCTAGCAAGCCAAAATTTTTGCACCCTTGCAAACAATTTCAACATACCAAAAGAGAACATTAGTATTCCATTTTTCATTTCCTTTTAATCTTGATGATAATCATAAACATAACCATATACTATTTGCCATTTCATAAATTTATTTTTCCATACATCATGATTCTCCTCAGGTGAGATACTCCTTAGGCCTCTTATTAACCTCACCTTCCACCTTGTGAGAGAAGATTCGTTAGGTAGGTGATGTCATCTCAATCCTATGGGTCCATTAATATTATTCCTTAGTTTGTCAACCAATGCCCATAATTCCTTAGTTCGTCAACTAAGGCCTATAATTCTTTAGTTCATCAACTAAGGCCCATTCCTTCGATACTTAAATCGAAGGTCTATAGTAATACCCTTGATTCATCAATCAAGACCCATAATATCCTTGATTCATCAATCAAGGCCCATTCCCATGGAATGATCAATACCTACCATAACTATCTACCCCACCTTCTTAGTGCTAGGTGGTTAATTAGGAAGTCTCGTATTTACCCTTAGGAATTCATGCCTTTATTAATCTTTAGGGTTTACCCTAAAGCCTTCATTAATCTTTAGGTTTTATCCTAGAGCCTTCTCCCTAGGTTTTACCCTAAGGCCTTAATTAATCTTCATCTATACATATACATACTTGTTATCTCTCATACGTCATTTATTAACAACTTATGAATTCAAATCATACAAGATACATATTTAAAATATAAATTTCAGACATAAATATATATATCACATATATCAGTTTCTACTTAATAACCTTATTATTTATATCTTTCAAGTTATAAATTGAACAAGTAATTATAAATTCGTACAAATCATAAATTGAATAAGTAAATATAAATACTTAGTTACCTGCTTTACCTGGGATTCCTTACCTATGCTGCAGTAATAGTCATTATTGTATTGCTGTTATAAAATGCAGATCTAAATATATGTATTTCTTGTTGTGTCTTTGATGAATTCAAATGATGTTTCTTCTTTATTACCTTTAATGAATTCACAGCTATTTATTTATTTCTTTTTATTACTTCATTCTTTCAATGATCCTTTCCTTCTATCTCACAACCTTTATTTATTTCCCTTTCAAGGGATATGTTCGAAGAGGTATGTATCTCATTATTTTTATTACTTTATATTAATTCCCTTTTGTGGTAAAACTAGTTCTAACTATACGTAACTCCCTTATCATAAGAGGATAGGTTAAAAGATGTTTATTATTATTTATTTACCTTATTTGTATTTATATTATATCATTATAATAAATGATAAATTATTTATATTTATATTACAATATAAGATAATAATAATAATAATATTTGCATTTATTTTATTAGATATATTTATAATATCTTATTTATTAATGTGCTGCACTTATAAATATCTTCTTTCGACCTCCCCTTAATCTTTTTAAAGTACATTATTTATATAATATATATAGTATAGGAGTTCTTTTATTTTATTTTATTTCCAAGCATATAATATGGTGGGATAATGTTTGTCTTATTAGACTTTTATTTTTATATGATTTTATTTTGAATTTAACCTTTTGTTTGATGTATTACTTTGTCTTATTCCAAATTACTTTACTTTCTAACTTTAATAGGTAAGACTCTTCATAATATTTATTTTTATATATAATAATATATCTTATTAATTACTCACATAAATATTATATTAAAATATTTATATTTATAATATATCTAGTTAATTAAAATATAAATATATATATTTCATATATTTTATAATATTTAAATTATATTAAATTAATAATATTATTTATTAAATAATACATATTAATAATATAATTTAAATAAATATATTATATATTTAGTTTATATAAGGCTAACTTATTATTTAAATAAACAATTCAATTATAAATCATTATAGGGACATGACAACCCTCCCCACTCAAGATTGCTTGTCCTCAAGCAATTATAATTAGGTATCCTAAAGTAATATTTAATAACATTATATTTTATTAGGTTTCCTTATATAAAATGAGGATTCACTCACCAATAATATAAAATAACCTCCAGAAAATGTAACAAATTAATATAGCTAATAAACTATAGTGCTATAAATAATATAGGGGCCTAAAATAATAATTTATAAGTTTGGGTTTACCCTTTTAAATTTTCAGCACTAAATTTGCATAAAGGCATTTCTATTTATTTAATTATGAAAAATGTTTTAATGACTACTAATATTATTTTAATGCCATGATGTACCAATGGCATCAAATGAATAATCCAAACCAAATGACCAAATTTCAAACATACCTGACACAACCAAAGTGAAAATAGAGGGGCACTACACCTTCTCTCCAGACGAACAGAGAGTATCATCAAGGTAGAGGGCATCTAGCAGACTAAAGATGAATTGTGTTGAAGTGAATCTGCACCAACCACATAGTTTCATATAGACTAAATTGCATTAATGTGTGTTAGTGTGTATGTCAAAATAATTGCATCTATTTTTCATAATTTAATTGTTGAATAGATTAAAATATTAGTCATAAATAAATTGATAATTGCTTTATTTCGAGTTAATTATTTTAGATATTTGAATATCTTTATGAAAAGATTCTTTAAATGCATAAATTTGATTTTTGCCACAAGGAAGAGGTGGCGATGCAAGAATCTTGGAAAAATCTTTAGCTCTTGACAATTTTCTAAATTAAAGAGACTAATATTAGAAAAAAAAGTGAGTGGTAAAGATTGGCATTTATTGCCTTTTTCTATTTTTTGAAGGAATGTCTTTTTATAAATAAGGGGGGAGAAAAAAATCTAGAGCAGGATTTAAATTTGACAGTTTTTGACAGTTGTATAGCTGTATTTAGACACTTTAGCTGTAAAATACAACTAAAATTTTGAAAAGATTGTATCATATGAAAGGAGAGATTTTCGACAAACTGTCAAAATTTATGTAGGATTATGATGATATATATATTTGGTTTTTATATAATTTACTTATACTAAAGTATGTCATAATATTTTAAAGGCACTATTTAATAGATAACTGTCATAAAAAAATTTCTTGACAGTCAAGGTTGTCTATCAAATTTAATCCCTGCTCCAGAGCCTCGGGAAAGAGAATTTGGGGGAAAAAACATATTGTTAGAAAAAGAAGGATTGAGACCAAAAAGTAGACAATTCAAAAAAGTAGGAAATCTAGAAAAAAAAGCTTAGAGGACTCTGGGTATCAGAGCCTAAATTTGATGGTCGTATGGCGATATTTAATCATTTTAGCCATAAAATACAATTAAAATTTTAAGAAGACTGTATCACTTGAAACGTAAGATTTTAATTGTCAAATTTTCTATGTAATTATTCTTATATATATTTTTAGTTTCTATATATTTTTTCTAAAATAGGTAGACTTTAATATTTGAAAGGCAACTTCAAATAGATGACCGTCACAAAAAAATTGCTTGACAGGCAAAGTTAACCGTCAAATTTAGGCCTTTTTGGGTATGAATATTATTTTATTTTTAAGAGAGAATTGTTTCTAAGAAATAAATTAATTGGAGTTGCTTGTATATGTATTTGATTTTAATTTAGGAGTCTACATTTTGCCCTTGTTTGAGATGGTGTTGTGAAGTAACATCATTTCAAAGAAGTTTAAAACATGGTGTTGCGTTGGATAGAAGAAGATTTTGGTTTAGAAGAATAAGCTTGGAATAGAAATAATGATGCCCCAGTCCGGTAGAAGAAGTACTTAGTGAGTTGAATGATGGAATTGGAATAGAAATGATGATGCCCCAATGGGGTAGAAGAACTTAGTAGATTGAACAATGCCGACTATGCATATTATTTTATATATATTTTTTAAGAGAAATGTTTCTAAGAAATAAATTAATTGGAGTTGCTTGTATATGTGTTTGATTTTATTTCACTATACTCTTACTGAGTTTGTGAGAAAGAATCAATCTATTGGATTATTTACAATTAAGGGAGAGGGCCCGATCATGGGCATAGGACGTATGGTGGGTATAGTATGTGACAGCCTGGAGCCCACTTTTGGGCAATAAAAATGCCAGCTAAAATTTCAAATGTTCTTTTTAAAATGATAGGACAGGTTCATATAAAATTTAAAATATGTCCTGTCATAGGTAGACTATTTTTGTACCACCTTCTCAATATTAGGTGAATGCAACTTGACATTTATTTGCCACCATCCCAATATTAAGTGAATGCAAGTGGATAAACTTATTTCCACAATATAAATAATCTTTGTCACCTTCCCAATAAAAGGTTATTGTAAATGGTATTTTTTTAATCCAAAATATATGTCTTATTGCATTAAAAGTGAGTTGACATGTACAGAAGACATTGTCAACTGACCAAGATGTAAATATATTTTAACAAGATACATTAAAACATGTTCCATTTCTCATATTTTTTTACAAACTACTGGTTCCACCATGTCCATAATCACTAATCTTTTTGTGAATTTACCTGCAAAAATTAAAAAAAATAAACTCTTAGGCTCTATATGCATTGCATTTTTTCAATAAAACATGTAATTATAATACTATTATTTCCAAAAAAACATAAAATTAAAATAATAAAAATAAAATATTAAAACTGGTTAGAAATACATTTTTTTTAATATCATTTCAAATTCTTCCTCTGCATTGAACAAACTCAGTAATTAGTAAACAACATACAATTCTAACTCTTACAATTAAAAGAATGATACAAACTGAAACAACAAATTCATACATGTAAGAGTGAGTGTAATTGAAGAACAAACTAACCATGCATCTAATTCAGTTGAAATAAAATGATCAAGGGTATGTGTGCAATGAAACAAGCAATGCATGGTATACTATCATATCCCTAATTCTACCTTTTATAAACACTTGGGTGGTCATGTTGAACCCTTCCTCAAACAAAATAATGATACAAATATATATATAAACTTGAAACAACGGTATGATACAGATAAATCTTAAAACAACAATATGAAATAACTTGAAAGAGCAATATGATACAAATAAATCTTAAAACAACAATATGAAATATCTTGAAAGACCAGTATGATACATACAAATCTTAAAACAACAATATGAAATAACTTGAAAGAGCTGTATGATACTGGAAATGGTTTGAAATATTTCTATCATATGGTTGTTTCGAGTTATGTAAATGTTTCATAATATTGTTTCAGAAATGGTTACCACATATGTTACAGTAATTGAAGAACAAACAAAGCATACATCTAATTAAGTTGAATGTAAATGAAGAAGGGTATAGGAAACTTATGTATCTATCTATCTCTGCAATATATATATATATATATATATATATATATATATACACAGCCAACTATGATAGTGGCTGACTCCTACTTATGTTATAACCATTTTATAAACAACATATATAACTTGAAACAACAGTATTACTATACTATCATAGATGGATGTAAGGGAGAGGGGTTGATATTTACAATCAATTTAATTGAAGAACAAACAAAGCATACATCTAATTAAGTTCAATGTAAATACTATACCAAGACTGGGGCTCTTTAGTATGTGACATATGACATATGGTTGGTATAGTGTGATAGCTTGGTATAGGAAACTATATGTAGATAGGAAACTTATGTATAGGAAACTTATGTAAGGAAGAGGGACCGGTGGTGGGTAGGGTGATGTTGAGCGAGGGGTCCATGTTAGCAGTGGCCAAGTTAGAATTTTTTTTGGTCACGTCCCTTGACAGTCGAACTGGCAGCCCCCTAATTATATATGTGTGTGTGTGTGTGTGTGTGTGTGTGTGTGTGTGTGTGTGTGTGTGTGTGTGTGTGTGTGTGTGTGTGTGTGTGTGTGTGTGTGTGTTAGCAGTGGCCAAGTTAGAATTTTTTTTGGTCATGTCCCTTGACAGTCGAGCTGGCACCCCCCCAATTATATATATATATATATGACTCAGCTATATGAAAACCTCTTTGCTATATCTATCTATATATCTGGCTCAACTATATCTATATATCTATCTATATATTTGACTATATCTATATATCAAATTATCTATCTATCTATATATATGACTCAGCTATATCTATCTATATATTTTCTGAGCTTTTACATTCACACTGTTACAGGAAAGGGTTTGAAATATTACTATCATACTATTGTTTGAAGTTATGTAAATGTTTCATAATGTTGTTTCAAAAATGGTTACCATACATGTTACGGTAATTGAAGAACAAACAAAGCATACATCTAATTAAGTTGAATGTAAATGAAGAAGGGTATAGGAAACTTATGTATCTATCTATCTTTGCAATATATATAGATTGAAAGGAGTCTTAAGTTAATATAAATGAGCCATTCTTTTGTAATAAGAGTGAGTAATTGAAGAACAAACTAACAATGCATCTAATTGAATTGATTGCAAATGATCAAGGGTGTGTGTGGAATGAAACAAAAAAACATGGTATACTATCACATCCCCAATTCTAACTCTTACAATTAAAAGAATGATATAAACTCAAACAAAAAATTCATAATGTAAGAGTTATTGTAATTGAAGAACAAACTAACCATGCATCTTATTGAGTTGTTTGTAAATGATCAAGGGTGTGTGTGTAATGAAACAAAAAATGCATGTTATACTATCATATCACCAATTCTAACTCTTACAAAAAAAGAATGATACAAACTGAAATAACAAATTCACACATGTAAGAGTGAGAGTAATTGAAGAACCAATTGATACAGTATTATGATACTCATATATAATTGTTCTCATAATTGGAGTTTTTGTGAAGCTAAAGCAAGACTAAGCAAATGATGTGCATGCCGAGGTGATAGGCACTAAGACCCACAATGGTAGAATGTTGGGAAGTTAATGCATATTAACCGGTAGTAAACAGAGCCAATACTGGCATGGCACCAACCCATGAAGGATAATACACATGTCTAATATCGGTTGATGGCACATTTTACTACTTTTTTGGTAGTTTTTGAAAAATAGACCGAAAACTCAACTGTCAAGAGATAGATATACATTGCAAAGATAGACAAATGAGTAAGTTTAATGAAAATGAACAAGGCTATAGGAAACATACATATCTGTGTATCTATCCAATATATGTATGTATGTATGTATGTATTGTAATGTTGTATTGGAAAGGGTTGGAAATATTTGTACCATACTGCAATTTGAAGGTATATAAACATAACACAGTTAGCTTTAAGGGAGAGTGGCTGATATTGGGTTGGGGTTGTCTTGGAGGTATAGAATGTGACAACATAACCATGGGCTATGAAACAACAAATTTGATTCATTTAAATGTAAATGGACAAGGCATTTGAAAGTAACAAAATCATACATGAATGCATAAGACATACCGAAGGTAGGTTTGAGTCTTACCGTAAAAGCTGAAGGAGGAGACTACATCACTTTGGAGGAGCTCATTGTTGATTAGTTGTATCGTGCACAAAGTCAAAAATTTGAATATGTGAATAAATAGCTTGCATCGCACAATTGAGCATTACTTGTATAAATAAATAGGTTGATAGAATTTGAATTGGTAGCAAGTGGAGAATTTTGAATATACATAATTTTGAATTATGTATATACATACATACATATATATATATATGCATATGCATATGCACATGCATTATATATATGCATATATGCAATATGGATACGCATATGCATAATGCATTATTATGCAATATGCATATGCATATGCATATGTATATACATAATGTATTTTGCATATGCATATGCATGATTGATTATGCATATTGCATATATAATGGGTCACACTTTCTGAGACATCCTGATTTTTGTTGAAATCACATATTTTTAGAAAATATAATGATTTAAGCCTTGAAAGGTTCCATTTAAAGAATTTTAATTGAATAGGGTTTGATCAAACCCCATTAGATTCAAACCCCCTTAGATAGAACCCCGCTAGTTTTAAACCATACCTGTAATGGAGTCTCCTCTACACCTATCAAAATGCTAATAAAAAACCAATTTTGATTTATCTTTTGAGGGATCAAATGAATTCATTTAAAATTTAAAATTTGTAAGTATGTAGTTCTTATTATAAGCTTGCCAAAAAATATAATTTTAAATATATTTAATTTGATTATTATATTTATTTTTTTAGTTCTTGTGAATGTATGTTTTTTACCGAACATCAAGTTCTCTATTCTACACACATGGAAAATTAGTAAATTATTGAAAAAAAATTCTAAAAAATATCTATGCACTAGGTACTGATGTCCTTGTTTCAACAAAAGAAAAAAAATTGAATTTTGATACATATAGAAAAAGTTATGTTTTACGAAATATGCCTATGTCTAAATTATAATTTGTTTGACTTCAAAAATTAATTAAAAAATGTATATTCAACAAAAATTATGAAACCATATGCATACACTATATATCAGTGTTACTAATCTAAATTAAAAAGAATCAGAATTTTATCCTTTGTAGAAAAAATGTTATGTGCTACGGAATACACATCACTTTAAAAAAATGTTGTTTACTATTAAAAACTAGTTATCAAAGGAGATGCAAACAAATTTACAATTTAACTCCAATTTTTAAAAAAAATATATATATATTTAGAATCTACAAAAAAAATCTCACAAATCACTAGTTCTCATCATCTTCAATTTCCTAATGGTTTAGTGGCTATAGGTGTTAGAACCTGAAGATTTAGTTCAGAATATTGATTTCAATGTCAAGTTTGGCCAAAAAGTGTAACCCATTATTGTGGGATGACATATTTTCAAAATTATTTATATTCAAAATTCTCCACTTGCTACCAAATCAAATTCTATAATGCATTATGATATGCATATGCATATACATGTGTGTGTGTGTGTGTGTGTGTGTGTGTGTGTGTGTGTGTGTGTGTGTGTGTGTGTGTGTGTGTGTGTGTGTGTGTGTGTGTGTGTGTGTGTAACTTAAGACTCCTTTCAATGTATATCACTATTTTCCACACACACACACACACACACACACACACACACACATATATACATATGAATATGTGTGTGTGTGTGTGGAAAATAGTGATATACATTGAAAGGAGTCTGAAGTTAATAGGAATGAGCCCTTCTTTTGTAATAAGAGTGAGGGTAATTGAAGAACAAAGTAACCATGCATCTAATTGAGTTGGTTACAAATGATCAAGGGTGTGTGTGCAATGAAACAAAAAATGCATGGTATACTATCACATCCCCAATTCTAACTCGTATAATTAAAAGAATGATACAAACTAAAACAAAAAATTCATACATGTAAGAGTTATTGTAATTGAAGAAAAAACTAACCATGCATCTTATTGAGTTGTTTGCAAATGATCAAGGGTTTGTGTGCAATGAAACAAAAAATGCATGTTACACTATCACACATCCCCAATTCTAATTCTTATGAAATCAAAGAATGATACAAACTGAAACAACAAATTCATACATACAAGAGTGAGTGTAATTGAAGAACATACTAACAATGCATTTAATTCAGTTGATTGCAAAAGTTCAAGGGTGTGTGTGCAATGAAGTAGAAAATGCATGTTATTCTATCACATCCCCAATTCTAACTCTTACAAATCAAAGAGTGATACAAATTGAAAAAACAAATTTAGAGATGTAAGATTGAGAGTAATTGGATAGTAATATTTGGAACCATTTTCTGATACAGCATCATGATTTTTAAGAATAACTCAAAACAACCAACTAATATAACATTATGATACTCATATATAACTTGAAACAACATTATGATTCTGAAATTTGCATATTTATATTGACAATATTGGAACATTATCATACACTCCATAGTTGAGGGTGCCATGCACCTATCTTTTGGCCAAGTATATATGTATGTATGTATGATTGGTTTCCATACATACATACATACATCATAGTAGAATAATGTATGTATGTTACATATGCATGCCATATGTATGGGTACCTACATGACCTACATACATACATACATATGAACTGCCATATGTATGTATGTATAGTATACACACATACATACATATTATGGTTCATATGTATGTATGTATCCATAATATGTATGTATGTGTGTATACCATACATACATACATACATACATACATACATATGGCAGTTCATAGAAATGTATGCATGTGTATATGAACTGCCATATGTATGTATGTATGTATGTATGTATGTATGTATGTATGTATGTATAGTAGACACTCATGCATGCATACATACATACATATTAAATTATGTATGTATGTGTGTATACAATACATACATAATATTATAATGTTTATTAATATATTAATTTGTTAAATATTATATTAATATGTTATTAATAATATTAAAATGTTATGTCAAAGAACAAAAATGAGTATGAAATTGACCATAAAAATCCTATATATGCATATGAACTATTCACAAGAATTCGACCATTCTAGCTGAGATGATTCTTCTATGGATAGGGCTGAGAGGATGATGGGGGGTAGGAATTGTTGAGCGAGGGGTTCACGGCAGTAATGTAAATAGTCGGCAAAAGTATAGGTGCATGAAACCCTTAACACTCAAGCTGTTGAAACCCTTCAATGGTATGTATATGTATACACACAACCGGCCAAAGGATGGGTACATGAAACCCTTAACAAACAATGTAGTATGAAAAAAGTGTTTAATAACTTTGAATACTACCAATATACATATACATAAATGAAAAGAAAGGGCTATATTATGGCCGACTGTGTGTATATGTGTGTAAACAAAAATATATATGCATATATATGTATATATATTTGTGTATACACACATATACACACAGTTGGCCATATATATGAATATATATATTTGTATACTCACATATACGCACAGTCGGCTAAAATATAGGTGCAATATTGCTGCAAATAACATTTGTTCATTGTTTCTCTGTGTGTGTGTGTGTACACACACACACATAGAAGCAGCCATGATAAAGCTGCAATAAAGCTTCATAAAACGAGCATATCATTACTTGTACACTGAAGCTATTTACACAAAAAAAGATTGCATGAAAATATCAAAAAAAAATTGCAATGCATAGTTACTGCCTATGTGAGGTTGGAGCACAACCTCACCTGCATAACTAGAAGCTAAATGGCTTCCTTGTGTCAAATGTGGTGTTGATAAACATAGAAAGTTCAAGAAATGTATCACCAAAAGTGTCTCAACAATGCTAAGATCCACCTCCCAATTGTGTAGTGTACCTATGTACTAATTACCTTGCATAATAAAGAAGGAAAATTATACCAACCATAAAGCATACCATCTCAATATGTAGAATAGAAAGCTTACTTAAATAAATAGGTTGCATTACTCCACAATAAAGAATCTCCTAACTCAAAGTGACAATGTGTGAAGGCAAAGGTGAAGGAACGAAGGGCTTCGACAATTTTGATAATTCAAATACAGGCAAGAAAGTCATGAATGGAGGTAGCAGGGGCAATTGCAGATGTGTTCTCTCCCAGTCTAAGGTGAGTGGTGTGGAGCAGAGTAGGTATATGTTGTGTTCTAGATCTTGCGGGGACGAAGGTCTGAAGGATCCTCCTAATGGAGATTGATTGTCATTGATGTCAAAAAGGTGTAAGTTGATGATGCAGATACATCATAATGAAAGTTAGATTAGTCTTCATATGACAGGAATTGGATCATGCTTTTAGGAGTTCACAAGAATTCACTTAGTGAAGATGCTTGATGAAGTTGCTTCATGTCTGTTTAAGATGAAGTTCATATCTTGATGGTCATGCTTCATTTGAGAAGGTTTGATTTTTTTATTTCAGGAGTCATCTCTCATGTTTCATAAGACTTGTCTTATCATTGATTGTCTTGATGATTCTTGGTTGATGACATAATCATATACACATTTGCAAAGTACAAGTTTCTTCATGATTGAGTCAGGAGATGTAGATGATCTAAGGAATGCAGGATGTAAGTGTGTTGTCTTACAAAGTTTATATTGTTCATTGTTGCTCATTGGTTTAGTTCACGTGCTTACGTACAAGGAGTTTGTATAATATGATATGGTCTTAAGTGATCTCAGTTCATTGATGGAGTTGAAGGAGTTTATTTCTTATCAGAATCATGACACAGGTATGTTGAAGGAACTTGACAGATTGCATCATGCTGAAGATCTTGTATCATACTTGAGATATGAGAAGATAATCTCAGTTGGCTTGGTAATGCCCAGTCTTCAAGAATTTGTCAATGGTAACCAAGAACAAGAAGTGGCAATTTTATGTTAAGTGATATTTGATGGTTGCATGCATAAAATAATAAGGTGATATAAAGATGTGCATGTGCATTGTCTTCTTATTCTTTGTTCATATTCAAGATGCTTTACAAGAGATAGTTGTTCATGAGTTAATTCCCATGATGCCATGTGGAATTCACACATACATAATCAAGACATTTCATTGTCATTAGTGTTCACATTTGCCAGAGCACATCATGATAGGATCAGATGTCCTTATCATCAAAGGGTCTCTGCAGAATCATCTCTATTTTTTTGAGGTGCTTAAAATGTTTATTCTATCATCTCCTCCTATTAGGGTTGATGTACTAATTGATCTAAGGGATTAAAATCCTAAGCATATCTTATAAACTATGCCTGTCATATAAATAGAAGCACTTTTTTCTCTAAAAGAATGTTGACCTGTCACACAGGTCACGAGCCACTTAAGTGGCAACTTAAAGGGTATTAGCATCGTGGGCAACCAGCCCCTTCACCCTGCTAGACCGATTCTCCCAGTCTTTGTTATGAGTGCATCAGGCGCCAAAAGAAGATCGATGGTCTTCATTTAAATTGTTGTGAGTGTGAAATAAAAGATCATTGGTGATAATTTGAAATGTGATTCCCTCACCTGAGCATGCACTTTGATGTGCCAATGAACGTCATATGTCTTTTTTATTGCAGTTTAGATTTTTTAAGGGTTATTTTTGGTGTGTTCAAGAGGCAGATTTTGTGGGATTTGAAAGCTTGGTGTTATAGAAGATTCCTTCTATATTTATTCTCCTCACTCATGATTTGAAGAAAAAGGAGTTTAATTTCAAAAAGAGAGAAAACTTCTTTATTGAAATATTATTCTTTTTGAAAGGATATTTGTTGTCTTCTTATCTTCATGTAAAAAGTTTTTATATGCAGCAGATCTGAGGAGATGATTTTTAAGAAGATTTTCTATTCTTTTATTCACTCCTTGTGGTAGTTGAGAATTTTAAATAGGAGTCTTTTTTATGAGGGCAGAAGTTTTTCTTTTAAAAAAGCCTTTTTATTATAAGAATGTAGAAGATTTTTGGTGATAAGAGAGAAGATGAAAGATTGTTTATGCAAGGAAAATGAATGGTAATGGAAGATATGGAAGAATTATTTTTATTTCTGACAAAGATTAAATGAATTAATCTTATTCTTGAAGATTGAAGATTTAAGGAGGAGAGGAATATCAAAAGTTATTATTATTATTTTTATTGCAAGTGCTTTGTGATTGTAGGAATGATTTATGATGCAAAAAGATATGTTTTGGGTAAAGAAAAATGGATAAAGAGAATAGGGATATTATTTTTAGATTCTTCATGGAAATGAAATGATATTATATTTGTAGGAGTATTGAAAGATGAGAAAAGAGGAATATGATAGAAGAGGAAATGAAAAGTTGTTTTTCATTTTTATATATAATAATATTATAGGTACATTGATGGATGATTTTTGAGTGTGAATAAAATGCAGTGGTGAAGACATTTTTGTGAAGATATCTTTGAAGAAAAAATACAAATGGATTAGATGATTCTTGTATGTGATGTATGAGATCATGTTTTTGCACATAGGTTGAATACATCATGCAATAAACTTTCAGATTGAGCCATGAAGACAATATGCAGTTCATTGTGTTTCAAGTGAATTGGTAATGAGACTGACATTTAGATTGGATTGAGTGTGACTGAAAAGCGATATGCAAATTTAGAGAAGACAGTTATGTAATGGTGCAAATCAGATTGAGTTACAATCATTTCTTGCACACTTTGCAGTATGTTTTAATGGTGATTGAATTTGCCAGTGAGGCTTTATGTGCTAGTGAGGCTTGTATGGTCAGTGAGACCTCTTTGTATGCCAGTGAGGCATTTTGTAAAGCTAGTGAAGCTTCCTTGGTTAGTGAGACCTATTTGTAACCAGTGAGGTTTTTAATAAGCCAGTGAGGCAATTTTGAGAGGTTTTTCTACCCCAGCAGGGTTTTCCTTCTTGTATAATCTTTTGTGTCTTGGTCTCACATTTTGTGTTAATTCATACTTTTGCATGTGTTTATCAGATTATTGATGTCTTCCTTTCATTGTGTCTTGTAAGTTAAAAGGTGTAAAAATATTTTAAAAATTATACAACACTGATTCACCCCCTCTCAGTGTTGTCCTGGACTCCAACACCTCTGTCTAACAAGTTGTTGGGTTCTCCTTATGAGCCTATGCTCGAGGCTAGGTCTTCCAAACCAAAATCCTTAGGGGCTTGCAAGTACAATGGAAACCCTTTTCATGAATGTAGTGCTTTTTGTGTGGAGTGGATCTAGAATTCAAACCCTACTCCTCCTCCTCCCAAGCCACCCAATCCCCAAGATTCTAGTTTGGAGGAGCCTCCTTTTCATGATATTTAGGTGTTTCCATTAGTGATGCACAAGTTGCTTTCAAGGCAGATCCATCAGTTTTCCATATTTCTCATGAAAGCATAAACTCTATATCAGCAGATGTTGGAATCTTCTCTCTGATTCTCAAACTTCCATGGAAGCGGCCTTCCCTTAAAGACTTCCAAGCTTGGGTTTTGTCTGTCTAGAGAAATTTAACACCCCCTTTGGTACACTTCTTGGATTTCAGTTTTTTTTGTTACCGTTTCTTTTGCAGATGATTGCAATTTCGTAACTCAAAATGACCCTTAGTTTTTTAAGAATTTTGGTTTGTTCCTCTCTGCTTGGGCTCCCTTCTTCAACCCTACCATAGCTATCATTTCAAAGATCCCGATCTGGATTAGGTTATACAACCTCAATTTGGTTTTGAGGAATCCTGATCTCTTAGGTCAAATGATCAATCAAGTGGGATCCTTCATTAAGATCGATGAGAAAGTGGAGTCTTCGTGCAGATACTCTAGGGTTTGTGCTTATGTGGATATCTCCAAACCCCTTCCTAGATCGATTTAGATTTAGTCTTCTCAAGGATCCTAGCAGTAATTTTTAAATTTTGAAGGATTCCCTTTTAGATGTTTCTGCTGCAACAAGTTGGGGCACAAGATTGGGACTTGCATTGCACTAAGGCCTCCTGGAGCTAGATGGTTCAGTCTTAAGAAGTGGAAGGAAAAACCTAGGACACCAGATGAGGATTCTATTTGGCACAATCATTGCAAGTTTTTTGTTCCCCACTCTGCCTTGAAGAATTAGTCTATGGCTCCTCTAGTGCAACTTTTAGGGTATGATGAGCTTCCAGCCCTTAATAAGGATATTGTCCCGGTGGAGGCTGCTGAGGAGGATTTTGAGTTAGATGGTTCTTACTCTTTTATGGAGGATCTGGATGATCCTTCTCACATTTTTTTTATGACTTTGTGGTGACTCCTTCTCTGAAGCTTGGAATCTCTTAGACTGGGCCTAGAAAATTAAAACCAGATTGTGGTGACTCTAAGCGGAAGAAAGGAAGGAAATCTAAGGCAGAAAAACTCTGTATTGAAGGAAAGGAAGCAATGGAGGGGATTCTCAGTGGACTATGGAGGCTCTCCTTTCACAGAAAAATGGCAGATCTTAGTTTGTTTATCGGCTTTCTAGCCTTAGTCTTTTCTCTCTGTTGTGGGGATCTCTTGGGGAATTTCCATTTTTTCTCTCTGTGGGGTAGTTTTTATCTTAGTTTAGATTCTTCTTATCCTTGTTTTGGTTGGTATGTTGTTAGCCTTCTAGGTTGTTTCTGCTCCCCTTGATTCAAGGGCTTGCTTGTTGTATTTATTTTTATCTTTTCATATACAAATTAACCTTACGAATAAAAAAATAAAGAATCTCCTAACTCTAGCATATGAAAGGTAATGAATAATACATATACTATCTATATGGACCTTCTATCGACAAGAGCACTAGATTTAATGTGGTGTGGTGCATATGGTGAGAAGAGCAAGCTCATATTCTCAAGCCAAACTATCTTAAGGGGACAATAATAGGCTTCGTAGGTGTTGTACACAAAGAAGAAAAGATGATAACATATGTATTCATTCATGATTAGGATATCTAACTTCTCCTAGTTTCATAATAATTTAGGTACTCCAATGGTTTAACCAAGAAATTTAAATTCTCATTATCAATAAGATAATTAGGTGTTGAAAATCTTAGGATTAAATTTCCATCATTTATTTAAGTCAACAATCCACACAAATTACAACTCACTAAAGAATTAATGCATCATCATACTAAGTTGAGAAGCACATGGACTCATTAGAACATTACATCTTAACAATTCTAGTCAAAGAATGCATCACATAACAAAATCTACTAACTCTAATCAGTCATGACTTGAAAAACTATAATCTAGATCACTTACAAACTCTGATAGAAATTTGAGGTAAAAATAACTCAAGGAATTTATTGTACACTGGTAAGATACCCATTGGAATAACATGGTCCACCTAGAATGACCTACTCAATTGCTTGGTCCCTCATGGATGACCTACATAACAACTTGAACTCTCTAAGATGACCTAGTTAATAGCACAATACCTCTAGGATGACCTACCTAGTAGCCTAGAGTCCTTCTTGGATAGCATGATCTAACATTTCTCAAAACTAATTGCTCAAATCTCTTCTCAGTGTTGGTTTGGTTCTTCTCAAGTATGTACAATTTTTTTTTTAATATTCACACTTATAATAATTGTAATAAGGTAATGTAGAATGAATATTATCACAATACAAGAGATGTTTATGGGCCAAGATGCCCTAATATCCAATATATATAGAAATAGAATAAACCCTTAAGATAGGGTAACATTGTACAAATACACCTTATGGAAGAAGCCACTCCATGTTATATCTCCAAGAGACCCAAAATACAAATCATACTCAACACACATCCTTACAATGATAATCACCTCCTCTACATAGACCTCCTCTTAATAACATAATGGAGGGGTGATCCCAATGAAGGCTTACTCATCAACTAATGCAATTAATTAGATAAGTTATTCACATGACCCAATATAACTAACTTAAGGAATGTGTGCCATTTTTCAGCATCTTTATCCACCTAAATACATTATAATATCATATCCCTAGGTACATAACATGTCAACCCTCCTCGACATGTTTCATATTCAAAACATGAGAATCCAAATAATATGGATATTGCAAGTCATTGTGAATATGATGCCATGACAAATCATCCAACCATCCATAGTTGATCTTTGTGATGGTTTTATCTTGATGGTACCTATATGCCATCCTTGATCCACATTTTTCTACCCATTTGATTCCATTTCCTTATAATAGTAAGCCCTTTTCTACCACAAATAACCATTACTTCTATGTTTCCAATTACTGTTGTATGTGTTCCTTTGAATCCCTATAGGTTCATACTTATTGGCTTGTTGATTCCCTATATAATCATGCCTCCATGATGGTGTCCTCCATGATTCTTGCCTCTCACAATGATGTGGATGCTTATCTATATCACTCTTTTCTATCATTGGAACCTTCTCCGAGTCTTCACTATTTTTTGCCACTTGTTTTATTGGCTCTTGAAGATAATTACATGTCTCCTTTCTTCTCTACATATTTTTTATCTTGTTCATCCTTTGATTCATTCTTACAATCTTTAGTAGATTCCTAAACTTTCTCTTCCTTAAATTTTCTTTGGAATTCATTATGTGTAATACCTTATATTGTAACTTTTTTCCTCCTATACCAAAACATCATGAACTTCTTTTGCACATTGATTTTAATTGTTCTCAGATATTCTTACCAAGTATAACCAAGAACAATACCTAACCCATCCATATCCTAAGCATGAAAGTTTTAATGTAAAACATTTTTATCCATCTAGAGAACTTCAAATCTTCAAAATTTTGAATATCCTTACCTACTATAAGACTGTCATTGATATTATTTTCTTGTACCTATATTTTCTTTGATAATTCCATGTTTATGAAGCTATACTTCTTGCTAGGGTTTATAAAAATAATATTAACATTTTACTTTTGAATTCATCTATGAAATTAAAGGATTGAATCTTCTTTCTTTGGAGCTAAAGTGCATGTACTTGTATCCTTCATCTTCTCTTCATCACCCTTTTCTTCTTCTCTTTCTCAATCTCCTTCCTCTTCTTCTTGTTCTTCATTTTTTTTCTTCTTCATCTTCATTTTCTCCATTTCCTTTTCATTCTACTTTTTCTTCTAGTACCCATCTATCTAAGAAATATTTTTCTAATTCATCTAGAGAGAAAATGTCATCACATAATAACCAAAACCAATTCTTAGCTTCATCCATTTAGTTTATAGAAAAATGTATGTTCTATATTATAGATTTACCATAATCTCTTTTATATTTGGTCCATCATTATAATGCATCTCTAATTACATCAAAATTAGGGATCCCCATTGCAACTAGGGTTTTAAGAGAAAAATCTTTTAATAGATCACCTATCTACCAAATCTAGTTGACTAAAGTTTGAACTGATCAATTCATGATGTAGTTAGACTCAAATAAAAAATTTAAATTAAAAAACCCTTGAATTTTTGAGATATTACTAGAAATGTAAACAAATCTAAAAAAATCCCTGATTTGTGGATTTGATAGTGAATTTATGAAAATCATAAAATTATAATAAATCACTCAAAAATGATGATCATATCCTAGTTTTTGGACTATATCTTCCTTATATGATTCACTAACATCAATGAAAAATTACAAAAAATTCATGCATGTTTGAAAATCTTTAAAAATTGGGGTTTTGTCCTCATCTTTGCACAAATCATAGCTCTAATACCACTTGTAATGAAATAACTTGCACAAGAGAATAATACAATAGGAAATATGCTGCAAATACTTGAGAATAATAAGCCACTTTGAGGGTTAAAACCTCCGAATATATACAATAAGAAAATAATTCACAATATGATGATTTAATTAGACTCACTACCTCATATATATACCCTACTTATGCATTGGATATCACCCAGACTGACTTGGATACCTAATTATATCACCTTGGCTTACTTAAATATCTAAAAAAGACTATAACAATGATTGTATAACTTAATTAAAATTTAAGGTAGCCACAAGATGACTACTCATAACCCTATAAACACTATAGGATTAAGGGCGTAGTATGCCCCCCTCTTTAGAGAAGCATTATATCCTTAATGTTAATAAATAGTGAGTGCTTTTGAAATATATCTTCATCTTCCCATGTGGCATCTTCGATCAAAAATTTATTCCACTGAAAGAGGTACTCTTTGATTGTCCTAGTCCTCAACTTCTTTTTGTGTGTTTGGAGAATTAACTCTAGATCCAAGATGATTCTTTTTTCTTCATCTAGCTCTAGTAACATTTTCAATCTAGAGATCTTTTGACCAATCACCTTGTTTAAACATGAGACATGAAAAATTGTATGTATCTTGGTTGTTGGAGGTGTAGACACCTGAAAATCCCTTGACTGTGCAAGCCACTTTCTCATATCCTTGCATCACCAGATTCCCCTTCGTACAATTAATTAAATAAAATCAATTTATTTAATTAACTCATCATAATCATTCATCCTAAGTATTCACTTGTAATAAATTAAAATTATTTTACCCTACCTTAACCATTGTCAACAATCAATTAAATAAATATCCCAATATTATTTGATTGATTTTCCCCATCCACCTAGATTAATTAAATAAAACACACTTATTTGATTAATCCACCTAGCCTATGACCTAAACCTAGCCTAATTAAATAAATATCATTTATTTAATTAGCTATCACACCCTACCTAGCCCCTAGATGTAAATTAATTAAGTAAAACTTGACTTAATTAATTTAAACCACTAATTAACCCCTCTACTAATTTCTAACAGTCATATTAATGAAGTTAATCACTTAATTAATTAGCCTAAACCTACATTATCCCATCTCCCCACACCCTTTGAATAAAATGTAAATTTTTTATTAAAATGGAGTCACTTGTGTCTCTACCTCACCTTTCCTATTTCATGCAAAGAGCATTTTTTAATCTAAATGCTCACACTCACACATGGCTTTGCCAAAAACATACATGTGTCATTTCTTATCCCACTCACCCATAAACAATAATTTTTAAATACACCCTCTCCCATATGAATGAATTTTTAATTCATTCATAATCTTAATCCTCATTAATGTAAAACCTTCCCAAGAACAATTAAAAATTCAAAAATAATGTGAGCCCTCTATTTTTTATGATCAAATTTTAGCCTTCCACTTCACCATTTCATCTCCACCCTTAGATCTCAACTTTGAATTTCCACCATTGATCCAAATTCCCCCCAAAACTTCATAAATACAAGTCATCTCCCAAGAATTTTGGATCAACCCATTTTGCATCCAAACTATGCCAAAATTCATAGCCAACTCTTAGCCAATTCCATTGCAAATCCATCCCATTCCATTTGTGCTGGTCAATAGAGAAATTCACATCCATTTTGTATTGGGTAAAGCTAAGAAATTATCTTGGGTGCACCATTTCCTCAACCTTATAAGGGAGAATGGAGGACTTGAAGTTTTGAGGTATAATCTTGTTGTTTATGCTTTCTTTCTTCATTATTCACCTTTTAGTCTTTCATCATCTTCATGTGGCACACTTGGTGGGACCTACGTCCCTATATATCTAACTCTATTTTTTCAAGTTTTTGAAGTTGTTGTGATGCAGGTTACAACATCTCACACTGTATTTCAATTCCTTTGACAACCAAATTAGCACCTCCAGCTTCTCTATCATCACCTCTATTTTCAAACTAACAGTATGTCTTCTAAATGTGTTGTCTTGTAGGTTATAATAACACTTCCGACATCTTTGTCAGCGCTTCAAGGTCACCTGTCAGCACCTACGGTTAGTCTGTCGGTGCCTATGGTTCCTATTTTAGAGCCTGCATTCTATTATTCAGCGCCTACATCACCTACAGTGGCATCTTAGTCCTGATTTCAGTGCTTTTGTTGACAACTGAGAGTATTTCTTTTTTATTTTGAATGTGTTTTAGTCTCTTCTTTTCTCATTGATATTGCAAGGGTTCTAACAATTTTGCTGGCAAGTTTTAGAAGTTGTTAGGACCCACATTTCAAGCCTTTCCAAGATCTTCCCTTTAAGACTCGTCTATCTTTCATTTTTCATAACTAATGTCATTGGGTCTTTTTTTTAGCTTAAAACTATAAGTTTGTCATATTACATTAATCTTGCTCACTGCTAACCAACTAATTTAATCATTTTCTAGCAAGATTGATTTGTTTTGGAAGGATCTTCTTTTTTGGGTCATGTCAGTGCCTTAGGAATGTATGTCAGTGCCTTTAGCCTATGTTACAGCTTCTATCTAGGTATAATATTCTATTTTTAGCACCCATGGTCACTATTTTAGTGCTTGTAGTCACTGTTTTACCATTTTCAATCATTATTATAGTGCTTCAATTTATTGTTTTAGCACTTTGGGTCTTTTTTTTAGTGCCTCTATTATTTGTTTCGGTACCCAGGGTCTAACTATCAATGCCTATGGTTTTTTCTAGTGCCTTAGGTCTCTGTGTTAGCACTTGAGATCTTTCTATCAGCACCTGCAATTAGATAAATTTGAATTTGTTTTTTGGACACTAATCCACTCTTTTCCACCTACCAAACCTTTATCCAAGACTTCTCAATAAAAATACTAACCTTCTTTGTGTAGCACCATAGTCAAAGGCACTTTTTTTCCACTAGTTCTTAGTTGCACATTATTTAAAATAGGGAAAAAGAACTTGTTTGCCTTGTTTTCATTTACATTCGGACATATTCTCTCCCATCGTACCTTTGGGTGATCTTAGGGATCAAAAGTCCTTGTGCAAAATCTTTATTTATTTGTATCTCGAAGGGGTCACTACTTTCACATATGCTCTCTCCTTGTACTTCGTGTGATCTTGGGTAATCAAAAGTGAATAGTGCTTTCTTCTTAGGGGGGGCTACTTGGGGATTTCATCACCCCAAGGGATGACCTCAACCATGCATACCAATGGGATATATCAAAGGGGGAGAAGGAAACTTGTACCCCAATATAGTCACGTTGTCATTGGGATAGCCTTGGGGACCTAGGTGATTCCAGACACAAGGTATAGTGGTGTTTTCTTAATCGCTTATGCCACATCCCCTCAATAGGATAGTGTTCATGGTTTGTGCCCCATGTACCTAGCATATATCAGGGACTCCCTAGCAACTTGTTCAAGCCTAGTTCTAAGACCTTTCGGCTGTATGAGGTTGTAATGCACCGGATACTAGTTATGCCTAAGAAGTTACTCACCGCACAAGACACATTGAATTTATCTCTAAGTGTAAATGCCCTCTAGAAATGGGTGTACATACGGTGTATGCTCTCCCCTTGTGCCATAAGAGTGATCATGGGTGATCAAAAGTGGTTAGTTTCCTCATCATGGGACTTGCACATTATGCCTAAATAAAGGTAGTACGATGGGCTTATGGTCTCATACACACATACTTGAATAATTATAGGGATGTTCATGTGACTGGCATGTTTTTATTTCAATACTTGTGAAAGAAAAATTTATCTTATGCATTGAAGTCACTTAGTCATTGTGTTTTCTTTATTTGTAATGTCTCTTTCCAAAGAGTTGTTGAATCCAAAAACTCAAATTTTCACACAAACCAAACAACTTTACCACCCTAGGTAAACCTGTCATTACCTTCATTCAGACTGTCAATACTTGTGGACAACCTATCAATGCCTTAGGTTAGACTATCAGTGCTTACAACATATCTATCAATGCCTACATATGCCATTTCGATGCCTCTGATCAGCCTATCAGCACCTGTGGTGCCTTTGTCAATGTCTCCATTTCCAGCATCCTACAACCACAAACTGATCGTTTCTAGAATGTGTCGACCTTTGAGAATCACCTAAAAGTCATCCACTCTTCACTTAAGTCATCAATTGTCAAAATTTGGTCATCACATATCTCCAATTTGACCTTAGGAAGATCTTAATTTATCAACTCCATTTTTGGACCCTTACCTTTACCATATCCATTTTACCAAACTCTTGACAAACTTCCATCAAAATTCTCCTCAAATCAAAATTCAAATCCAATCAAAACCACCCAAATCTAATCAAATCATCCAAATCAAAACCAAAAACCCAATCAAATCAAAACCTAATCATTCTCCAAATCAAATTTGTGCTAAAGTAAACCTATATCTTATCCCTATCCCCTAATTTATAGCAAGCTTAAGAACTTGTCAATATTAAGTTTTTATAAATTAACCATATCAACCTTAGATAAATTAGCTCAAGAGCTTAGACTACTCCTTATTAACATTATGCAAAATAAACTCAATGATCTCTTTGCATTAGATGATGGGTATAAATACCCAAATATCATAACAAATTTTGTGGAACAAATTCATGGGTAAAACAAATTACAAAACAAACTATTAACAAATACATAAACAAACAATAACAAACCAAACAAACTAGCTATAGGAAGATAATGATGGAATATCCCAATATTCCCCCCTTATTACATCATTGTTTTAATGTATTAATAAGAAAATCCTGAAAACTTTCAAACTTCACATGTGCAAGAGGCTTTGTGAAGATATCAACACATTAATCTTGGGTTCAATAGTATTGGAGTTGAATGTTGTTTTGTTGAACATGTTCTCGTATGAAGTGATAGTCAACTTCAATATGCTTGGTTCATTCATGAAATTACGAACTAGCTTAAGAACACTCTGATTGTCACAATAGAGGGTAGTAGGTTGGTTTTGTGGTATCCCCAATCCTTCTAATATGTGACATAGCCATACTGCTTCAAAAAATGCTGCACTTGTTGCACGATATTTTTCTTCTATTGAGGAACGAGCAACTGTGGCTTGTTTCTTGCTTCCCCAAGAAATAGGACTTGAACCCAAGAAGAAAACAAATCCAAATGTGGATTTCCTATCATCAACTGAACCTGCATAATCTGCATCTATGTACCCTATCAAGAAGAATTGATCATCATTCCTTTTATATTCCAAACCATGATTCACAATACCTTGGATATACCTTAGTACCTATTTTTCTTCTTTCCAATAACACATCTTTGGTTCTTGCATGAATCTTGAGAGATAATTAATAGTAAAACTAATATTTGGTCTAGTGTAAGTCAAGTAAATCAAATCTCCAATCATTTGTCAATAGAGAGTTGCATTCACTTAAGGAGATGGATCAAACACAGATAATTGCAAACCTGATTCCATAGGTGTAGACATGGGTTTGGAATCCATCATTCTAAATTTTTGGAGTAGTGTCTTGGCATATTTTCTTTAAGATACAAAGATATGGTGATTTGTCTACCATACCTCTAAACCAAGACAATAGTGAAGTAACTTGAGATCTGTCATATCAAAGGCCTTCAATCATTCTTGGTTGTCTCAATCATTGCTTCTGAGCTGGCTGTGATAACTAGGTCATCAACATATACATTAATAATCATAATATCCCCCTGTTGATCTTTGAGGTAGAGATTTGGATCATATGGATGCCTAGTAAAACCATGTTTTAGGAAATGTTCATCAATTTTAATATACCAAGATCTTGGAGCTTGTTTGAGACCTTATAGGGACTTAACTAGTTTACATACCTTTTCTTCTTTTCCAGGTGCAATGTATCCCTTTGGTTGGGTCATATAGACCTCCTCCTTAAGGTCTCCATTGAGAAATACACTTTTTACATCCATTTGATGCAACTTTCATCCAAATTGTGCAGCTAATGCAAAAATCATTCTAATGGTTTTAATCTTTGTTGTGGGAGAAAATGTTTCTTCATAGTCTATCCCTTCTTTCTGGGCATAACCTTTAGCTACAAGTCTAGCCTTATATTTATCTATACTACCATCTTCCTTATACTTAGTTTTGAACATCCATTTATATCCAATTGCTTTCTTATCAGGTGGTAGATCAACAAGATCCCAAGTTTTGTTTTTCTTGAGGGATTGATATGTTGCATCCATAGCCTCCTTCCAAGGCTTTGATTCTAGTTCTTCCTGAATATTAGATGGTTCAAAATTATCGACAACTGGACTTATTAATGCTAGATTTACCTCATTGTGAGCCATGCTGCAAGTCCTTGGTCCTGAAGTGGAAGTGTCTAGGACTCCATCTAGCTTTGCATCGTGAATGGTACTATTATACCATTTTGGTAAAGGTTTTGTGACATTTGTGGGTGTTGATTGACTATCAATGTTCCCATCATTTTTCCCATCCATGTTAAATATAGGAGCACTATCTGCAGTAGGTGATGATGTAGGAGGAGAACTTGACTCACTCTACTCATCAAAAATTACATCTATACTGATATATATCTTCTTTGTATTAAGATCCATAAGGCAATATGCCTTAGATTCATTACTATATCCAAGAAGAATACATTGAATTTATTTTTCATCTAGCTTCTTCCATTTTTTTTAGGAATGTGCATATAGGCAGTGCATCCAAATACACAAAGATAAGAGATAGAAGGATTCACCCCTGTCCATGCTTCTTCTTGTGTGATTCCATCAAGTGCTTTGCTTGGTGCATGATTCAGAAGATAAATGGTTGTGTGCACAGCTTTAGCCCAATAAGCATGTCCTGATTGATAATCCTTCAACATGCTATGAACCACCTCCATGATGATATGATTTCTCCGTTTAGTAACACCATTTTGCTGAGGTGTGTATGCTGTAGTCAATTAGCACCAAATTCCATTTTCCTTCAAGTAGGTGGAGAATTCAATGCTGGTGTATTCCCCCTCTCGATCTAAATGGAGGGCATGAATATGATGATTCGTGTCTTTCTCCACAAGAGTACAAAACTCTTTGAAGTAGGAAAAGGTTTCATCTTTAGTCTGCAAACAATATACCCACATTTTGCTTGTGTGATCATTGTATACACCTAAAAATAGCTCGAGTCGAATTAAATAAATATTTCATATTTATTTTATTCTTAGTCTTCTATCAATAAATAAATATCTTAATTTATTTATTTGGTTCACATTCATTATATTCTTCCAGTAATTAAATAAAATCCATTTATTTGATTAAATATCTTAAATTCCTCTAATATCATATCTAATTAAATAATCCTAAATTATTTAATTATTTCTTCTAAGACAAAGTCCTATGTCTAAAATCCACATCACTCATCCATGTCAACTTCCACATCATTAGACACCTCATCATGTTTCTCCAATAATTAAATGGTCTTAATATTTAATTAGTTATTTATCCCCTCAACATGTGCCCTATTTCTTCTCAACCATCAAACATGATCAAAGACACCTGTCTTCTAAATCCTATATTCCCTCTCACATTCCAACAACCAAAGACTCCTTCCTCCATGTCCTTCTCATGATCTTCCACCTTTGTCTCATTGGTCCTTATGAGCATCATGACATGTGGCTTATGGTTCCACATATTCCTCCACCTTGTCATTGTAGTAGGAACTCTTCCACTTTTATCTCCCTCATCCCAACCAATTTGATCTTGACCGTACATGTGACAAGACTTATTCTTCCACCGTGGATCTTTTGACACTTGGATTAGACCCCTCCTTGGCCTATAAAGTCAAGCTCCTCGCCTTCATTTTGAACAACAACAAGAGCTCTAGTACTTACATGCTGCAGAAATTCCATCAAGTAATCAAGCATGCCTTTAGCACCCCAATTTTCATATCAATATCATAATCTCATTTAGATGCATATCATTATCCTCATATCTATCATTATCAACATCATGACAATATCAAAATCACCATCATTATCTTAGTTACATTGTAGGTTTTTTTACATTGCATTTGAATCCACAATTCCATTCATCTCATTTTCATCTTGAAAAGCAAAGAAGTACAATTTTGAGAGCAATATCATTATCAACAAGATCATTGAGAAGATAGGAGACAATGGAATGCACCGGATAAATCAGTTTGCGAGGTATAACTTATGTTTTCTATATTTTTCTTAGTTTCATTGGTGAATTAAATTTGAGTAGGAATTCTTGAGTATTTGTGGTATCTTGTTAGGTTCTTACAGTAGTTTCAAATTATCAATCACATTTTGGCACCCACCATGGGACCTTGCCCCATTTTTAACTTCCAAATTTGAGTTGTTGGTGTACTTAAAGTCATAATAGGTCATTTTTGCGCATTCAAGTTCTAGTCCTACATATCTGTGAAGAAAAATACCAGTCCTGCTCATATGCCACTTTCTGCTACGCATTTGACACTTATTGCTACACATATAAATTCTAGTATGCATTTGATCAATTTTGTTGTGCATCTGTTGTCTATTTCTGTGCATCCAATTTCTGTCAAGTTTTAGTATAGGTTTTTACAAATCTTTTATACTAACTTTGTTGCAGCTATCATCGATCATCAAAGAAATGTATTCAAACTACTGACAATTGGTTTTGTAGGTTTAGGGCTTGGCTTAGTCATCATTATTGCATTTGCTCATACAATTGATAATCTAGTGGCATCTAGTTTAAAATAGGAGGAGAAATCATACAATCTTTCATACAATCTTCACCTAGTCTAAATTAGAAGGTTAAATTGGACAGTTTTGCATATAATCTTGCATACAATCTTCACATAGTCTAAATTAGGAGGTTTAATTGGACAATCTTGCATACAATCATCACATAGTCTAAATTAGGAGGTTAATTGGACAATCTTGCATACAATCCAAACATAGCATAAATAGGGGGAAGTAATTTCATCTTGCATACAAATCATCACATAGTTTAATTAAGAGGCTAAATTTGACTATCTTTTCTTTTATGCTATCATGCAAATATGGCATTTTGTGTTGTTAGATTAGTCACACTTAGCTTAATCTAGGTGGATAACAAAACAAGTGTTTGATGTGCTTGCAAAGGTGATAGGCATATGCTCTCCGCTTGCAACATCTTGGGTGATCAACAAACCAGACTCATCTATCGTTTCTTTTTTACCCTTTAGAAAGGCTTTCTTTTGGATTGCACTTCATCCAAAAGGGATGACCTTAAGTGGAACTTTCCTTTGACCTGGTATATAAATGGGATAAGGCAAAAGCTAAGTCCTAACTAGTGTTAGCCTTGCCTTACAGTGCCAAATCAAAAAGAGGTGTACTAACACTTTATGAAAATGATTTTTGCATTGTGTGAAGTATTTGATACTCTTAGTAGGATTGGTCAAAGATTTTAGTAGCTTGCCGCATGCTCGCAAGGTGTTGGTCCCTCAAAGTTACTAAGAACCATTTGTTTTTAGAGGCCAAAATCCCTTTACTTGTTGACGCAGGAAATCAAACCTCTGAAGCCGCCCAACGTATTCACTAATCATGTGTAGAGGTAGAAATTCCTCTTTTGGGGAATGAAACTTGGTGTGCCCGAGAAGTGCATGTCGTGTATGGGGGAGCTAATGCCACCAAGTTTCTATCTATCCACCTTGTTTAAGTGGATGGAGAAATCTAAGTTGGGATTCAACTGTTGGTGAAAAATCATATTTCACTTTTACATAAGTTAATTAGGGAAATTCTTTTTAGGATAATGTTTCCTTTCTCATACTGGAGAGATTTATGGTGAGTGACCTAAGATTTCCTTTCCCACTTTGTCCCTATTTGGCAAGTGGTTATCTTTTAGGAAGGTTAGTTGTCTTTCTTTTTAGTGCTTGAGACATTTATGGCATGTATCATCATCTGCCATTTTTGTCTCTCTCCCACTTTAGTAAGTGGTTGCTTATTTATGTAACTCCAATATTGTGAATGTGAAGCACATATTTGAATGCATTTGGCTTGTGCATTATCCTCTTGCAACTCTCTCTTGTAGAAGTTTTCCTGCAGATGATCTTGGCTCTTGTGAGTCCTTGTGTGACTCTAACATAGTATTAGAGCTCTAGATCTGTCAGTTTCTTCTCAAATTGGAGAGGGTTTCATCCTGGAGCAAAACATTCGTGCATCCTGGAGCAAAACAGACCTCACGGTTGTGCTCAAAAGGTGTCAAAACTCCTATTTTCATAGAAGGCAGTCTATATTTTGGTGATAGAAAATTTTTGGGCATTTTTTGGGGTTTGGCTTTTTGTGTAGGAAAAATCCATACAACCACCTCGATTTCTGTGCCAAAATTTCTATACAGCTACCTCAATTTTCATGCCAAATTTTCTATACAATCACCTCAATTTTTGTGCCAAAATTATTCTGAGCTTATTTTGATTTTCGAGCTACCTCAATTTTTTGAATCTGCCTCAATTTCTGTGCTACTTGCTTTCTGTCTACCTCAATTTTTGTGCCACCTCAATCTATGAATCTACCTCGATTTCCATGTCATGCTCATGTGCAGGCCTAATAAGGCAGTTTTCTTCCAAAGGCCATAACTTGAGCATACAGACGTGAAAATTGGCAAGCAAAAAAGCATTGGAAAGGTATTAGCGAGCTCTACACAACCATCTATATATTTTTTCCAGATTCAGCCCCAAGTATCTTTTATTCAATTTTTAAATTTCATACATACTGTGTGATATCCTAGACATGTTGGCTTTTGGGGAGGTTATATTTGCTTCTAAGGGCTTATGTTATCAGCATAAATTTATTTGCATGTTTTGATCTCTATCATTTTGAGGAGGTATCATTGGTTTTACCACTCATCCTTCTGTGGTCAATCTGACTAAGGACAATTATGAGTCCTGGCAAAGAGGCATCCTGACACATCTTAGGTGGCTACATCTTTTGCCTCATCTTTATGAGCTCATACTTGAACCGGAGACACCTATGAAGAAATCTGTTTGGGGTGACAATCAAGATCATGTTGTAGGTTTAATTTGTACCATTGTTGATTATGATATTGTGTGTGGTCTTCCCATCTATGAGAGCCTACACACACTTTGGACAAAAATTTGGGAGTTGTATGGAGACCCTCATGTCTCACCATTTCCAAATGATCCTATAATAGATTTCCTCATTCCACTTGATGATGTAGATAATATACCTTATGATGATGATACTTTAGAGGAGCTTGAGTATATGGCATGTCTTGAATGTTCAGAGATAGAGACCTCTCTTGCTTCCTCTTCTCCTCCTATTGAGATCACATCTTTTTCATCACCTGTTGCTACTTCAGAATTCAGTGTTGCATCATCATTGGCTTCTAGTAGTTCTGTACAGTAGGTCAATATCAGTCTTTCAGATCCACCTCATTGGGACTTTTATCTTGCAAACATATCATCCTTGTTTGTGGAGTCTCACATTGTTGATTTGGAGGACACATTTGAGGGTTTCTCTCTTATTTGATGCTATCTCAGTTGGCTTTGCATCACCACCTTCATCTTCTATGTTTTTAGATGCAGTTCATATCATATCCTCTACTGGTTCTTCTCTAATTGGGAAGACAGTTTCTATTTTGGAGAAGACATATTTTCCCAGTATGAGGTCACTTGAGTTGCATTCAGAGGTACACATTTCGATATGGGTTCCCTATTCATCCAAGACGTGGGAATGGCTTATACATTCACCAGTGGATTTGTTTCTTCTAAAAGGGAGAAATGTTGTTTGTAGGAAGTGGATTGGATTCTGTCTTCAAGATCTCTTCATTGGTTCTGGAGCTTCTTATTAGAGGGGATTCATATTCTCTATTCGCTCTCTTATGTGGGCACTCATGATTGTACTATTGTGATGGATTCATTCCATGGGGGGTCTTAGTGTCCTTCCATCACATGTTCTTGTACTTTCTTTTTTTGTTTTTTCTCTCTTTTGAAGAGGAGTTTTCTCCCAATGGGTTTTTCTCCTTTTCTCCACTTTATGAGAGATTCTTGTTGTTCATGGGTACCTAACATGGCTTTGTTACCAGGACCCATCTTTCTTTCTTTATTTTTAGCTTATGTAATTTCCCTAAGTTGCACTTATGGGGGGTGTTTGTGAAAAATCATATTTCACTTTTACATAAGTTAATTAGGGAGATTCTTTTTAGGATAATGTTTCCTTTCTCATACTAGAGAGATTTATGGTGAGTGACCTAAGCTTTCCTTTCCCACTTTTTCCCTATTTGGCAAGTGGTTATCTTTTAGGGAGGTTAGTAGTCTTTCTTTTTAGTGCTTGTGACATTTATGGCATGTATCATCATCTACCATTTTTGTCTGTCTCCCACTTTAGCAAGTGGTTGCTTATTTATGTAACTCTAGTATTGTGAATGTGAAGCACATATTCAAATGCATTTGTCTTGTGAATTATCCTCTTGTAGCTCTCTCTTGTAGAAGTTTTCCTATAGATGATCCTGGCTCTTGTGAGTCCTTGTGTGACTCTAACATCAACACGTAGTATCCTTTCTCACCTAAGATTATACATGTCTTCAAATTTGTGGTAAACACTAAATGTGACAAACAAACATCAAATTGTATTGTCTACTATATTTTCTTGCCTAAAAATAGAGAAAATCATCACAAGAAAAATATTAGGTTATCTTGAAAAATATGCCAAAAACAAGCAAAACTTGATAAAAAATTGAGTTACTTGGAACAGACCTGCGCATTTGAAACTTCTTGCTGCACATATGACATTTCTTGTTGCACATACAAATCTAGCTATGCAGTTGACACTACCTGTTGTGCATACAAATTTTGTTGTGCATATAAACAATAGAACTGTGCATTCAGAACTGCAGATGTAATCAACAAAACTGTGCATTTGCACCCTGTACTTGTGCATCTAAAATTGTGCATCCATAATAGTGAGCTATTCTTGAGGTTTTAAAAAAACAAAATTAGTTTTGGATACCCATTTCTCCTTGGAATTCACTTGAGAAATCATTTTAACCATAAAAATATGTCCTATACACATTTTCAAAACATTCCACTTATATCCCATATCTAACCTTTCCAAAATCAAATAAAATTGAATTTTCCTAAAGGTGCCATTAAGATCTCCCTATTCAAGCAAACAATTTGGTTAATTTCCCTATCAGGATCAATCATCCTCTATCTAGAAACTACACTAAACACCTTGACAAGGTTAGTCTACATCAATAGTGATTTCTATCATCCCTATTTGACTTACTTTGGATCAACACTTTGATAGCTATACACCATAGCTCAAGACCATTCTTTGAACAAGGAATCAAAACACTACCTTTAGAAAATGTTATCACCAACAAATTCAATCCAATCTTTCACCCAAGACTACATATCACAAAACATCACTCACATCTACAAGTCTCTCATCCAACTTCATTCATATAACACTTTTGCGTGGTTGAAACTAGGTCTCAAGACAAAAGAAGAACAGAAATGGATTACACAAATAGTAGTGTACACTCTTCTAGTGATGGAGAGGAAGAAATCAACCAAGAGGAACTTGATAAATGCTTACAAGATATAAAATTTCAAAAATTGATGGATAAGGTCATAACAACAGATCCTCACAAATACTTCCTCTTACTTGCACAACAAGGATCCAAGCTGCCCGTTGATTTTGACATTTCAAAATTAAGAGAAACAACCTCATCAAATGAAATAGAAGCTCCCAAGAATGAAAAGGCTAAGGATATGTTAAATCCTCTAGATACACTCACACAACAAATCTAAGCCTTACAACAAGAATTTGTGGACCTACAAATGGGAACTTCCATAAAACATTACTGATTAGAGGATATATCTCTATATCTTTTGACAAAAGCTTGGTCATGGTACCTTTCCCTTCAAGATTCAAAGTCCCTAAATTTGACAAATATCGGGGGACAGGTGATCCACATGACCACATTAGAGAATTCAACACTGCATGCTTAGAAGTCACCCATGATGAGACATATCTTATGCAAATTTTTCCACGCAGCCTAGGAGGTCAAGCTATGGATTGGTTCTCACGTCTACCTCCCAGAATCTGAACATTCAATGAACTAGTGGACAAGTTTGTCACTCACTTCTCCTACAACATTGAATATGAGATTTCAATGTTACATCTATGAAATAACAAACAAAAGAGTGGAGAATCTTTCGCCACTTTCTTACAAAGATGGAGACAACTTGCTAGTAAATGTGCTTATCATATTCTTGAAAAGCAAATGATTGAAATGTTTGTCCATAACTTAAACACAGAGTTAAGCTATCAAATACAAATCCAATGTCCTACTTCTTTTAGTAAGGTCATTGAGATGGGATTACTTATTGAGAAAGCTTTGATAGCAAAAGGACAAATAAAAATCTATAAGGATGTCCCTAGTTCAAGAAATAACACGGATAAATCAAGGTTTTAGACTAAGAACAAGAACATTGTCAATGATGAAGTTGTAGATGCAAAATGTGTGACACCAAAACAACCCATGATTCTAAATCTATCAAATCCACACAACAATGCACCTTCAAACAAACCCATAAACAATAAACCAAGACCAACCAACTTTCCTCCTTGCAGAAAATTTACACCATTGGGGGAATCAATTGAATCTTCCCTAAGGAAGATCATAGAAAACAACCTCATAACGCTTCCTATAGTAAGAGAATATGAACCCAAGTTCAAACCTCTTGATGGAAATATTTTGACTTTTGTGAATTCCATAGAAACAAAGGTCATAAAACCAATGATTGTTAATGACTGAAAAATACCATCCAAGACTTGATAGATCGAGGAGATATATCAATTGATGGATATACATCCAATGATGAACATGTGGCATTCAAGAATCCTCTCCCTAACTATGAGAAGGGAGGTCCCTCTAAACAAAACAATAATGGTTGGAACAATGCCAACTACACGAATGTATCATATGAATATATTGTTAACCACATCTCTGAAAGTGACTCACATATAAATGTGATAACTATAAATAATAAGCCCGATTGTAATGTAATGAATCATCATGGAAAGATTACTCTCCAAGGGGCTCCACCTATACCATCTTCCATATCCAATCAGCATAATGTCCTAGACTAACTCCAAAAGACACCTGCACATATATCTATTTCGGAGCTTTTGCATCTCTCACCATCCCATAAGGCTATCCTACAAAAAGCTTTATTAGAAATCACCGTGCCAACAAATCTAGGCCAAGAGCAATTCCAAGCCATGGTAGGACATATTACTACCCCTCACTTCTTATATTTTGCCAAAAAAGATGACATGTCCATTATTCAACCTCACAATGCATCTCTTCACATTGAAGCCCTCATTCATAAACACAAAATAAAATAGGTCGCTATAGATAGAGAGGCAGGTTTAAATATATGCACACTAAAATTAACTTACATTGGGGTTCTCTGAGAATGATGTTGATCCAAAGAAGAAGATCATAATCAAGGCATATGATGAGGAAGAAAGCACCTCTAAAGGCATTGTTGTTTTTCCCATATGAGTTGGACTAGTAGAGAAAGACGTGGTTTGCCAAGTCCTTGACATGGAACTAGCTTATGATATTCTCCTTGGCTGACCTTGGATACATGTGATGAAAGCCGTACCATCCACCTATCATCAATGTATAAATTTTCCCTACAACGGCCAAGAGATTACTATCCAAGGTGATCCCAATCCATTTCAATACTGCAACACCATCAAACCAATGCCTAAATTTGTCATACCTACCAACCATGAAAGCTCATCCTCTATATCCCTTGTTGACCCAAGTTCAATACCTTCTACATCCAAAACCGCTAATCTAAAAGTCAAGCTCAAAGATAAACGGATAGGAGAGTATTCCATTGAGAAAACCTTTTGTCTTGCACAACTACCCCTATCACCCAAGTTTTATGGAAAACCATCTATGAACAAACCACAGTCATTAAAGACTCCTAAAGGTCCTTTTATCAAGTGGGGTACTCTATCTGATGAAAGTGATGAGAAAGATGTCCTTCAATGGCTATACAAAGAAGAAGATATGGAGTCCAAGCCATAAGATCAACAACCCTAATTACAAACTGATCAATATGGCCTAGGTTTTACTATCTTGCAAAGAATGGGATATGATGGTCATAGTCCCATATGCTTGAGAAAAGAAGGTATCATGGAACCCATACAACCTTCTTCCTTATCAGCTCGAGACACTACATGGCTAGGGTACAAAGGAAAAGACAAGGAAAAGGTTACCACCAATCTAGTTGAGCAAATTCATAAATTGCAAGATGGGAGTGAAACAGACTCTAACGAATGGGAATGGGAAAGTCTTTCTTATCTATCTTGTGGAGATAAAGTTATTGATGTGGTTCAAATATATAGCTCAACAAATACATACCATGAGGGTCAAACCTCAAGGTCTAGACCGCTAGAGTTTGATTCGCAAAATATCGAGTGAGTCCCAAGAGGAAGGTCATATGTCACACTTGATAGATAATATTGAGGAGAGTATTGTCTTAGACCTTGTACATACCCACACAGACCTAGATAACTCCTCCATCCTAACCATCATTAGCCTTGAGTCAAACCAACCCAATGATCCTCTACCTTTAGTACATCTCGAACTTATAGATTGGGAACTACAAGAGGCCCCTGAACTAGATACCTTTCAAAATGATAATGCTATTATTGACTATCTAGAAATAAGGGATCACTTACCATCAAGACATCATAAATCTAGCTTCACTATAGAACTCAGTGACGTGGCTTATTTTGGAGAGAGTGCCAAGCCTTTTGGTTGCAAAAATGTTTTAAAAAAAAATCTAATGGTGAAAAGCACTCTGCGGCAGTATTATATCATGAATAAGATAAAATAAAAGACAAATCTAATGGTTAAAACCTCTCTGAGGCACCAAAGGATGAAAGGCTTGACACTGTCCCCAACCCTACACATCAAGAGAGGTCCTCAGTTTTGATAGAACCAGCAGAACCTGTCAACATTGGTACAAAAGACAATCCAAAGACAATCCATCTAGTAGAATCTTTATCTGAGCAAGAAAAGGTAGAATTCATCGAATTCTTCAAACAAATTTTTCTTGGTCCTATGTGGATATGCCTAGACTTGATGCAGATCTCATAATGCATCACTTATCACTAGCTCTAGGAGCTAAACTAGTAAAGAAAAAACTAAGGAAGATGCATACGCATATAACACTATTACTAAGAAGAATTGAAGAACTTGTTAGATGTCAAGTTTATCAGATCAATTGACTATCCAGAATGGATCTCCAATATTGTTCCTATCTCAAAACTAGATAAAATGATCAGAATTTGCAACGATTTCATTGATTTGAATAAATCTTGCCCCAAAGATGACTTTCCTTTGCCTAATATCAACATCATTGTGGATTTGACAAGGCGTACTATGTTATCTTTAATAGATGGATTTTTTGGCTATAATTAGATCAAAATAGCTCTAGAAGATCAACACAAGACTGCTTTTACATGTCCATGGGGTACATATTGTTGGAACGTGATGCCATTTGGATTGAAAAATGCAGGAGCAACATACCAAAGGGCAATGACCACAATTTTCCATGATATGATGCATACCATTATGGAAGATTATGTAGATGACATTTTATGCAAATCACTCAAATGAGAGGAACACCTGCAAGTATTAGACAAAATCTTTTTAAAGACTAGAGCAATTCAACATCTGCTTGAATTCAAAGAAGTGTGTGTTTGGAGTCACATTCGACAAACTTCGAGGATACATAGTTTGATCCAATGGCATTCAGGTGGATCTAGCAAAAGTGAAAGCAATAATGGACATGCCCCAACCCAAAAAATATCAGTCAACTGAGGTCATTGCAAGAAAAGTTGCAATCTATCTGTCAGTTTATCTCACAATTAGCTGACAAATGCCATCCTTTCACTCATCTCCTGCACAAGAACATTCCTTTCAAATGGGATGAGATGTGTGAATAGGCCTTTCAACTCCTGAAAGAGTACCTAATGAATCCACCGATCTTGATGCCACCAATCCAAGGAAAACCACTGTTACTTTATATTTCAGCTACACCAACTACTCTAGGAGGTCTACTGGCCCAATAGGACTATGAAGGAAAGGAACAGGCTATTTACTACATCATTTAGATATTGGTTGGCTATGAGCTACAATACATGCCTATTGAATGAGCATACCTTGTCGTAGTCTTTGCATCCCAAAAATCAGGACATTATATACTCACACATTCAATCAAGTTGGTAGGAAAGATAGATCCATTGAAGTATTTGCTCAATAAGGCTACTCTGATAGGTAGATTATCAAAGTGGGTAATGATTCTCAGTGAGTTTGACATTGAATATGTTGATAGAAGAGCTATAAAAGGCCAAGTGATTGTGGATTAGTTAGCAGATGCACCATTGAATGATGACAATCCATTAAGCTTTGAATTTCCAGATGAAGCCATCTTCAACATAAGAACATAAGGATGGAAACTCTATTTTGATGGATCTTATACTCAACATGGGTTAGGAGCTGACATTTTGTTGGTCACACCCTTAAGGAGATACAATCCTGAAATCATATAGGCTACTCTTCCCTTGTACCAACAACGTGGTAGATTATGAAGCATTAGTCATTGGTCTCAAAATGGCTATAGAATGGAAAGTCTAAGAGCTTCATGTGTATGGAGATTCACAACTAGTCATCAATCAGGTAAATGATGACTATCAAACCAAGGATGAGACTTTAATACCTTACAAGTGTATGGTAGATGACTTCAAAGAATATTTTGTTGTGATTTCCTTTGAACAAATACCAAGACTAGAGATCAAAGCTGCAGATGCCATGGCAACCATTGCATCACTCTTGGACATACCAAAAATTAGTCACGTTATGAGTTCTTAGTGGAGCCAGTGTCTAATCCTATGTATGATATCCCTGAAACAAGAATCATATATCACATAGTGGGATCTGATTCCCCCTTGTACAGAAATATCTATACCTATTTGAAAGAGAATACCTTGCCACCTGATCTATCCAATAATCAATGAAGAACCTTCATCTGTCAAGCCGCTCTCTATACCATAATTTTAGATACCCTTTATTAATGAGGTCTTGATGGTACTCTCCTTAGGTGTCTAGAAAGTGAGGAATATCAAACCACCTTAAAGGAAGTTCACAAAGGTATTTGTGGAATACACTCTAGTGGTCCTACCTTGGCTAAGAAATTTATGCATATGGGATACTATTGGCCAAGTATGGAAACCGATTCTTACCATTTTCTCAAGAAGTGTAGGAAATGTCAGATTCATGGGAATCTCATACATGCACCAGCACAAGAGCTGTAGCCCTTAACTACTCCATGGCCTTTTTTTTAGTGGGGACTCGACCTTGTGGGAAAGATCCATCCCTCTTCATCCAATGGCCATAAATTCATAATAACCACCATTGAGTACTTTACTAAGTGGATCGAAGTTGTACCCTTAACCAATGTCATAGGCAAGCAAATTGCCTCATTCATCCTAAACTATATCATTTGTCATTATGGCATTCCCCTATCCATTATCACTGATAATGGAAGACCTTCCAAAAACCAGAATATCAAAGAACTCTATGACAAATTCCATATCCAACACTATTTCTCCACCCCATATTATCCCCAAGGAAATGGTCAGGTAGAGGTGTCTAATAAAACAATCCTAAAAATCCTAAAGAAGACCATAAATGATGCTGGCCATGATTGGGATATCCAACTAAATCCTACTCTATGGGCCTACCACACTAGTATCTACACAACCATAGGTGCAACACCGTATGCCCTAGTCTATGGCTCATAATCCATCTTGCCCATCGACATTGAGTTACCATCCTTACGAGTCTCATTGAAGGGCTTAATAACTAACGAAGAGTATCAGATTTCTAGACTTTAGGAGTTAGAGTTGCTAGAGGAAAGATGACAAAATGTCTTTAATCATCTCAAAACCTATCAACAAAGGATGTCCAGAAGCTACAACCACAGAGTAAAACCCAAAGTCTTTCAAGTTGGTGACCTAGTTCTCAAGGAAAATCCTAGAAATTAGCAAGACAGGCAAAAGAAAGGAAAGTTTGAACCTAATTGGCTTGGTCCTTATGTAATCATTTTTGCCTATGGATCTGTAGCCTATTAGTTAGCAACGTCATAAGGTGAGTTGTTTGATGATCCCATCAACAGTATACATCTTTGCAAGTTTTATACCTAAAAAACCATGCAATAAAAGCAAGTGGTGAAAACTTGGAAATAGGCACTATTTGTGATAAACCTCTTCCTCCATCTTGTAGGATTTTTAGTTTTTATTCATCTTTCCTTTCACATCCATAAAAATGCATAATGATACTTATCATGGATTGTTGTTCGCTTGCCCTTATCACCTTATCAAATCAAGCTATCCATCCAATCCTTCATCTATCTTGTCATCTATCACAACTCCATCGTTAATGTCATTATCAAACTACGTTGCTTATGCACTTTCACGTAGGCAAGGCCATCATCGATGAGCCCTCGAGGCACTAGGTCAGTCCCTTAGGGTCTGTCACATCAAAGCTACCTTCTATATCCCCCATCCTATCATAAGCTATTACACATCATCTGTTCATCCATCACCAGTGTCAGTCTCCATTGTCAAACTACATCACCTCTGAGTTATCATTTAGGCAAGGCCATCATTGATGAGCCCCTAAGGCTTCCCCCCACCTTGGTCTTAGGTTCACATAGTTGAACTACATTGCCTTTGCATTGTCACATAGGCAAGGCCCTCATCAATGAACCCCTGAGGCACTAGGTCAGTCCCTTAGGGCTCATCGTATTGAGTCTCCCATCGTTTCATCCATAATAAGTAGATCCTTTACTTGACTGGGGGCAAAATCCTTGACCTAGTAATGGAATTGGAATCTTCAATGTCATAATCTCAGAGGATAACAATTCGTATCGTGATACTATCTCCAGACAATAAACAAAGCACTACATCAAACATTTGCCTAAACTTGACACAAGACACTAACCTATATCAGACAACAATGTGCCTAAACTATCAAGATGATTATATCTATTATCATGGTAAGAAAACATAATCTATGGCAAGAAGATTTGATGGATGTTATAAGTTTACGTCTTAGATCTTGATTTTTGTTATCATGTTTCCTATGCTACTCAAAGATGTCCAAGACTAGAGAAGCTATAATGGGGCATGATTATTTTCATGTGTTTGTTGTTTGTGGATTAATCTTTAGTAATGTGATGACTTGTCTAATGACATGATCAGCAAAAGATCATTGAGGACGTTATGTGTCTTAGCATGAAAGAGTGCAATCCTTGTCTGTTGATACATGCAAGCAATACTCAAGTCATCTCGGGCAAATTTTGCCTAGATGCTTATATTAAATTGCTAAATCAAAATCCATGTAAGAGATACTCAAGTCATCTCGATTTAATTATAACTAGATGATTGTATTTCCTTACAACATTTTGAAAGCTCAATGATGAAAAAATTACTTCAAATATTTGTATACAAGATGACTAAATCTCATTTGTGCATGTTAGGTTTGCATTTCATTTCATTTATAAGCATTCCATAAATACCATTTACCATGTGGCGTAAGATCCAAATCATTTCTTTCATTCATCCACATTATCCATTTATCCAAATCTTTTCTTTCATTCATCCAAATTATTCTTCTAAGTAATCTATTTGTCCAAGTCATTCGTCTAATTCTTCTAAGTGATCTTTTATTCATGATTGAGTATACTTGGAATAACAGAAACATATCATAAGCATGTACAATCATAAGTTCATATCATTTAATTTCATTAGTTATATCAAGCATTTAGATCATGATAGTGATGTCATTATCCACATAGGTCTCATACATAACATTTATCATCAAAAAGAAAAAAACTTAGATATCATAGTTATAGCATATCCATATTAGATCATCATACATAGAAAATTAAACATCATAAATTGCATTTGAGAATCATTAACATATGCATTAGGTCATCATAAATTATAAGCATATAGAATCATTACGCATAACATTACACATAGATATAAGTCATCATGTAAATCATAGAAACATCATATCATAAGTATCATATACATCATAGAATCAACATGTTAGAATCATCAAAATAGAAACATAATCATAACGTCCATCATATAGATAACATCCATCCATCAATGCATATGCATATAGTCCATCAAACTCATATATCATCATCCAAAAATAATAAATGTCCAAGTATACAATGATATCATGAATGTGTATCTTGAGCTGTCAAAAATAATGTGTATACAAACGGTATAAAATGATACATGTCTCAATAATGTTTATGTGGTACTACCTCTAGAAGGTACTGGTTACTGAGGCTAAGGACCTGAAGGCCATGTCCCTCGTGGCCCTCGAGGAGGTGGCGGCCCCATAACGCCTCCACTATCAATAGTGTCTGACTAGATCTACTATGTGAACTTGGATGGAAGGTACCCGCTCTCTACTCTGGGGGCACTACCTGCTCATACAGAGATCTCCAATAGAAAATCTCCTAACCTGCTTGAACCCTCTCTGAAATAGTATGTCTAGTGGGACCCTATGTTGTAGTTTGCTATACCTATTGAAGTAGGGCCTCTTCCCCAGTGTATCTCTATATAGTGATATCCCACTCTAGTATCGCAGTCCTTACATCTCCCTATAGCTAGGTAATCTACCTGTACATCTATCCAACCTAACCCTATAACTAAGCCATATGTACTCGTAAAGCTACAATATGTCCATCATCCTAGAATGGAACCTAAGCCTGTCCCTACACATGACCCTGTGCCTGTACCTGTACCTGTGCTTGAAGCTAAGCCTAAACCTGTGGTGCCCCCTCAACTCTCTGTCTAACTCTCCTCTACCCTCCATCATCTCCTCCATCATCTCCACCATCATCCCACCTCCTCTACCACCATCATCCCCTCCACCTCTGCTACCCCTCCCACCTTGCCGTTGCCTCATCCTTTGCCATTGAGTGTCGTCATCCTCATCTCTATCCTCCAGTCTAGGAGCCCGCTCCCTAGGTCCAAAATATCTAGGGAAGGGATGAACTACAAAATGTGATGCATAATCAAAAGTCATCCCCGCATCCACTATGGCTTGCTGCAAATCCCAGGCCTAGTATGGAATCTATAAAAAATTAGCTCTCTCCTTCTTATAAGATGCAACAAGACCCCACCATGGATGCTCCTTGTGCGTCTGAGAAAATATAGCAATACCCTGGGGCATCCACTAGACCCTGCCAAACTATTGGTACACAAAGAAATGATATGTTTCTCTAGAATGTAGGGAGTCCTCTCTATCAACTATAGCATCTGAAAATAGAAGGGTAACTCCACAACATCCTCATCCCATGCCTCACAATACAGGTAAGGCCGCCACTCAACTATGTCCACATTATCCAATGTGTGCCTCCAATACTCAAGCTTTCCTAGCTTGGGGTGGGAAAGGTTCTCCTAAAACATGTACGATTAAGGTCTATCTCTTTCTCTAACTCCCATCCCTATGGGACATATAATAGCTATGTGGCACCATGCCCAAATCTTTAACAAGGACACTCTAGAAGATAGACTAGTAGCTCCATCATAAACAAACTGATGAAGACCATGATATAAATACACAAGTACACACACACCCTAGGAAAAGTGTGCCCCCTCAATCACCATCCTCTCCAGAGTCTTCCCCCAACCAACTAGAAATCCATGTGATCTCCTATCCAGGCAGACCACATCTCCAATTAACCCTACTAGTATGGACAACATGGGCTCATAGTAATCAACCATATCAACCTAGTTGATCTCTATCCCCTCAATATCTGCATCATCAAACACTTTGTGGCACTCCTCCAATCCCACTCCCATATGTGGTTCATACTCCACTAGCTCTCCCTATATCAAAATCTACAAAATCTGATGTACATCCTCCAATGTCACTGTAATCTACCCAGTTGGAAAGTGAAAGGTGCCGTGCTCACTATGAAATCTCTCTACCAACGCAGTCAACATCCCTAGATTCACCTAAATCTTGAGCATAAAGAAAAAATACCATAGTCCAACTAATCCAAGAACCAAGTGATCGGTCTTGGTCAAATAAGGTCGTACCAGCTGTGTAACGAGAAATCTCCCCTGTGACATCAAAACACCATCTAGCTCCTCTTGCAATCAATAACACATGCGCATTAATCAAGCAACCAACTAACCTGCATATCTATCAAATCTATCAAACCAGTTACTTAGCTATCCTATCATTAAAACCTATCCTATCATCTCTTCTGAGATTCTATTAATCTCGAAGATATCCTATCAGTAGGCCAACATCAATCACCATGCTGACTTAATCAATTTAGCTAATTAATTCAATCAATTAACTCAGATGCACAACTCTGTTTATCAAAAGTGTAGCTTTCTGTCATAAGCACAAAATCCCTTATCATTTGTGTAATTCAAGGCATATACAAACAATCAGGTGTCATATGCGTAGTTTTATAACACATGCGCAAAATCAAAATGAATGAGCTGAACCCCTAATTACATGCTCAAGACCATATTACATGCGTAGGACAGTTGATTAAATGTGTAAAATCACACACATATGCACAAGCCCTAAACATATGCACAACATTGCAATGCATGCACAAGACTAATTATCAAATGCAAAAAAATTGCAAATGCGTCGATTCAAAGATTACATGCATGAAATTGAGTTGCATGCACAACAAAAATTATCAAATATGCAGGACTAGTCTTGTTGTGCATTCAAAACCATGGACTTTGACCCTAAATTATGACCATCATAAAAGCATTTCAAGAGAAATTAAATGCATACATACTGGGGGTCTATAGTCTGTTGGCCACCTGAATCAACATATCCTCTTGAACCTGTGGTTCTCTATCAGAATCTGCTACATCTTCACTGACTGCTCTGCTCTACTATGCACTAGGGCTTTCTATAATCTCTCTTCAAATGAGAAGTGTGCAAATGAATTGAAAAGAGACCCCACACTTATTTATAGCCAAGTGAACCCTAACTAGAGGTGTTTGACCTAACATGTGCATGCTATGATTTTCATCATTTTTCATTCTCCATCACCTGAATTTTTCACCTGCACATCATGTTATTCATTTTTCTTTGTCGTGAGATCGTCTGTTATCTTTTACAAAATTCATCCCAACCAATCTCCCGAGGGGGCATCCTACCATCATCAAACCTATACCAAGGGCAAACTGGGGCATGTATCATACTCATAAAAAATTTATTCTTTGAGACAACGTGATAAAACACATTGTCTCAAAGAGGGGCAAAATGTATACACCTAAAAATAGCTTGAGTCAAATTAAATAAATATTTCATATTTATTTTATTCTTATTCTTCTATAAATAAACAAATATATTAATTTATTTATTTGGTTCACGTTCATCATATTCTTCCAATAATTAAATAAAATCCATTTAGTTGATTAAATATCTTAAATTCCTCTAATATAATATCTAATTAAAAAATCCTAAATTATATAATTATTTCTTCTAAGACAAAGTCCTATGTCTAAAATCCACATCACACATCCATGTCATCTTCCACATCATTGGACACCTCATTATGTTGCTCCAATAATTAAATATTCTTAATATTTAATTAGTCATTTATCCCCTCAACATGTGCCCAATTTCTTCTCAACCATCAAACATGGTCAAAGACACTTGTCTTCTAAATCCTATATTTCCTCTCACATTCCAACAACCAAAGACTCTTTCCTCCATGTTCTTCTCATGGTCTTCCACCTTTGTCTCATTGGTTCTTATGAGCATCATGGCATGTGGCTTATGGTTCCACGTATTCCTCCACCTTGTCATCATAGGAGGAACATCTTCCACTTTTATCTCCCTCATCCCAACCAATTTGATCTTGACCGTACATGTGACAAGACTTATTCTTCCACCATGGATCTTTTGACACTTGGATTGGACCCCTCCTTGGCCTATAAAAGCAAGTTCCTCACCTTCATTTTGAACAACAACAAGACCTATAGTACTCACATGCTGCAGAAATTTCATCAACCAATCAAGTGTGCCTTTGGCCCCCCATTTGCATATCAATATCATAATCTCATTTAGCTACATATCATTATCATCATATCTATCATTATCAACATCATGGCAATATCAAAATCACCATCATTATCTTAGTTGCATTGTAGGTTTATTTACATTGCATTTGAATCCACAATTCCATTCATCTCATTATCATCTTGAAAAGCAAAGAAGTACAATTCTGAGAATAGTATCATTATCAACAAGATCATTGAGAATATAGGAGACAGTGGAATGCACGGGATAAATTAGTTTGCAAGGTATAACTTATGTTTTTTTTTTTTCTTAGTTTCATTGGTGAATTGAATTTGAGTAGGAATTATTGAGTATTTGTGGTATCTTGTTAGGTTCTTACAATAGTTTCAAATTATCAATCACAATCATCAACAAAAAGATAAAAATACATGAAACCATTGTGACTATGTGCCATGGGCCTGCACAAATTAGTATGCACCAGCTGTAAAGGTCATCTTGCACAATGCTCACTAGAATGGAAGGGTGCTTGATGTTGTTTCCCAACAAGACAACTGGAACAAATAGCACTTGGCTTCTCAAGTGAGGGAAGCCATTTGACCATGACTTTATTGCTAAGTGTAAGAAAATAGCTAGTGCTTAAGTTACCAAATCAGCGATGCCATAACACAATAAAATCATTATGCTTAGTCACTAAGTCTTGATTATTGTCAATTATATTAAGCCTAATTTTTTTACCAATTTCAGTAGTACTTGCAACAATATTTGCCTTTTTAGACTTATCTTGGATGAGACATACCTTTTTATCATCACTTTTATCAAATTCAATCCTCAAGTTGTGATCAAGAAATTGATTTACAGATAAGAGATTTTTGGTAAGTCTTGGCACATACAAAACTTTAGTGAGCCTACAATGATGTATGCCAAACTACAAAGAGATGTCACCAATACCTTGGATGTCATAGGTGGTATCATCCCCAAGAGAGACTTTACCATGATGAGGTTTCAATGTGAGAAACCACTCCTTTTGTCCAGTCATGTGCTTGGTAGCACCTGAGTCCACATACCATATGGAATTGGATTGTAAACTATCTTCTCAAGTGTGGGCTAAGAATACATACTCATCTTCTTGAGAATTGTCTTCTTCTTCTGCAATATTTTCATGTTGTTTCTGTTTACTCTTCTACTCCCTTCATGTATTGCCACCTTGAAATGGCTTCTTTTGAGGTGATTTGTTGGACAATCCTTTGTTCAAGCAGTTGTACCAGCAATTTTTCACATCATGTCCAATCCTTTCACAAATTGGACACTTCTTCTGCATTCTAGATGAATTACCAGATTTGGGTGGTCTACCAGACTGCTTCATAGGCTTCTTGTCTTTGTGACATGTGGTCATCGCATGATCCTCCTCACCATGATCCTAGCTTAGAGACTCTTCTTTTTGAAGTAGACTCACTAGCTTCTCAAAACTAGGTGTCTATTTTGTGACATTCAAAGTTGTCACAAACACTTTGTATCTGGAAGGTAGTGCTCATAGAACAATAGACACTAGGGTAGAATCCTCAAATTTTTCACCTAAAGCTTGTAGTGAAGCTCTCAACTCAATCCTTTTGAGAAATGATTCCAATTGTTTTCCTTTCTTCATCTTTAGGTTGTGTAGCTAAATCTGTAAATACATGATCTGATTCTGATTCTTTGCCTCATACACTATCCTGAGCTTATCCCATACATCTTTGGCTATGGATGAGTCTTGAATAAAGGGTTGAACTTAATCAAACACACTGAAAAGAATAATCAGTTTGGCCTTCCTATCGGCTTGATCAAATTTCTTTTACTCATCAACATCACTTGCATGTCATTTCGTGGTTCCATCAACCACATTCCAAACTTCTTCAAACTCAAGTTGAGTTTTGAGTTTGGTCTTCCATGCTGACTAATTATTCCCATGGAGCAATTGGGAATCTAGAAGCAGGAATTGTAGAGAACTTCCTACCATTTTGTTAGCAATATATAGGTGTTAATTGATTTTGTTTCTTATCACTCAGATCAGCAATACACCACAGAGGAGAATACTTCAAGAATAAAATTAACACTTTAACATGGATGAATTGAGCTTCCTTAGAAAATGTCTTTACTATAGTTCATGTTGAAACTCTTGTAGCTTCAAAACAAAACATCACTTGAACTAGAACATCTAATAGACTTTTATGATAGAAATGACACTTTCATTTGTCTTTGCTACAATTTAACAGAAATCTACATTTACATAACCATCGACCTGCACATACAATAGATATTAATGATGACCAAGATAAAAAGGTATGTCCATATTAGGTGCACCAGCTGGGAATATCCATAATTAGGACCAGCCACAACTAAGAGAATCAAATTCTATAAAATGCCAACTAATGGATATAATTGCTAAATGATTAGATGATGCCCTTGCAATCAGTCCCCCTCGTGCCTCCTCTAGCTCCTGAGCCTTCTCAGTCCAAGGAACTCAACTCCCTTCCCTCTTCACTAGATTCACCAAATGTGGGATTGAAGACCTTCAATATCAGATTTGTATGGATCATAGTGGTTGCCTCGTCATTTGTCTTCTTCATGCTATAGATCTCTGCAATTCTTAATGGCAAGGCATGACTAATACTCATAGTCAATTTTGAATCTCTTATTCATTCATAAAATTTATTATTCATTGGATTATTTGTAGAGAATAAGCCTCAAAAATTGTGATTTATTCCAATAGTAGTATGTTTTCCTTGAGTGGTGATGTGAATCCCAATGCGCATGATCTTGAATTCACCTTGGAGAATGACAACAAATTTTCTTGGCTCTGATCTTTTCTATATTGACTCTAACTTGGTCACTTTGCTTGAACAATTCAACATCAAATCGTTGAATTGGTGGCATAGTATAAGGCCTTGGTTACAACAAAGATCCAACAACCTGGCTTTGTTACCATATTAATATTATGCAAAATAAACCTCATGGGAAAAAAACTCATGGGAAAAATAGATTACAAAACAAACTATTAACAAATACAAAAACAAACAATAACAAACCAAACAAACTAACTACAAGAAGATAATGATGGAATATCCCAACACTCCTAAGTTAGTGGACTCTAAGGATCTTGTTTTTCTTGGTGTGCCTTGTCTACCCCAAGTAGAATAATCCTCTCTCTCCCTTTTTCTTAAGTGTCTTGTCTACCTTAAGTTGAGGAGATAAATCCATTTGGATCCTACAAGATTTAGATTTCCCTAAACACTATTTTGATTTGATATCCCAATTATCCTTTTGAACATTATCAAAATCATCCCAAGTATTCTTTGACCATCAATCTTATCCAAAAAGAAAAAAATCATTCCTTAACCATCACAAATCATTCCCTCATCCATCTAGCCATCTCATCTAGTCCAAAATTTTTAAAACTAAGTTCTAAGGTCATCTCCTTCACCCATACCTTTGACACAACTTAATCACTCCAACATCAATCCAAAATTCTCTTTTGTATGCCACAAACAAGGTTACAAGCTAGGAGGAAACAAGAAATGAAACCAAATAGGCCATTTGGGATGCCTAACACTGATGAACATAACATCACCATTGATACCTTTGGGGAATAATAACAACCATCAAATAACCATAGTCAAGATATTCACCAAGAAGTCAAGGACTTGACACAAGATCCACGGGCCATGGAGATATTGGACTGTATATTAAAATTTGATCCCAATAGGTTCATGGACTTCCTCCTTCAAAATGGAGCCAACATGCCAAACAACCTAAACACCAACCCCTCACAACCCCTACCTTCCACCGATCCTTCACAACTATCATGATTAAACAACCCACTCAACACCTCAACAAAACATGCACCAACATCTCTACCCACATCAACTGCCACAACGTCCGTCCCACAAATCACTATTAACCTCCCAAACAACATAACCCATACTAGTACCTCTACTAGTATTCCACTACTTTATCTAAACACCATCGCATTCATATCACAATATCTTTCTCATCCACTAAACCATACATTTAATTCTCCCCAAAATAATCCACAAACATCTACAATCATTTCCCAAATCCCTTCCACCTACACACAACCCCCTATCTCCCAACCAACTATCTCCTCTGCCACCCAAAACATTAACAACACATTTCTCCAACACCAATAAAAAAAATCCCACACAACACCCTTCAACAACTCATTCCAAAGCCAACAACGAAAAAAAATACCACCTAACTATTGCAAGTATGTGCTAACTGGTGTTGTCATTGATGTCAACATGCTTGTGTTGTCATTGGTGTCAACCGTGTCTTCTGATATTGCTGAATGTTGCTTGATTGAGTTGTCATGTTAAGGTGATTTGAATGACTTGAAGAAGTTATGATGTTATTGGTATATTTTTCATGTTGCTAAGTTTGCAAGTGCTTTTGAGAAAATTTTCTCTCCAAGTGGAAACAATGTGTTGCAGAGTATTCTGGCTTGCAGGATACTATCTGAGTTTTCACTCCGCATTTCTTCTATGTTAAAGGCTGGAGTATGAGACTTGGATATGTTTTAGAGAAGTGTTTGAAGATGTTAAATCAATAATTGGTGGTCTGAATCGCTGTGCAGTGGAAGTTATGTTCACCAATTTGAAGACTATATTTGACAGAGTTTCTAAGTTGTGCAGAATTGTCTGGGAGAAATTATTTTGCTCTGCATTTATCCACAGCGTGGTTTCAAGTGTTGCAGTTCTATACATATACTTGTAAGGTCCCTATCTATCTTCATTCCAAAGGATTTGTGATTTGGTTCTCTAGAAGGCAAGTTTTTGTGTAGCAGAGTTCAACAGTGTTGTTTGTGAGTAGATAGTGAATCTTCTCCAGGTGAAAAGTATTGTGGATGTTTTTGTTGATTCTCAGGTGACTGAAGGTTGTTCATGGATGTCTCCAAATTGTGTTGAAGCATTGTACCTGGTCTACAAGTCATGAATGTGTTCTTGGAAGCGTGTGCCTAAGTGTTCTTAGTGTTTACACTAGTGTTGGTCAACCTGGTTGTTTATGTTGCAAGTATGAGGTTATCCAGTGTTGTCATTGATGTCAACATACTCATATTGCATTGACAAGAAGGATTTGATGAGCTGTGTGCTGAGGATATTAAGAAAATTAGTCTCAGTCAGGAACAGTGAAGAACAGTGATGAGAAGAAGGTAAATGTACTGTATAGGATGAGAACCGGAGGATGCGGATTAAAGGGTTAGTAGATATGAGTCTTGAGATGCTACAGTTAAGATTTCAGAGGTCCGCATGAAGATCTGAAGGAGTTGTGGCTGCCGGTATAGAACCGGGTCCGGCAAGTATCCGGAGGTGACAGAGGATCACAAAACGGTCCGGTGAGGTCCGGAATTGTATTATCCTAATCTGCGGATTGGAAGGAGTGTTTGGGATGTCCTTGTGATGTGTCATCCTGATTTGTGTATGATTTGGAGGTCCGGAAGTACCTCTTACATTATGACAGTGGCGACAGACTGTGTTCTTGAAGTTCCGGATGAGGAAGACAAGAGATCCCAGTAAGCAGAGGAAGTGCGGATGTATCCGGACATTCAGACAAGCTTGTGAAGATTCTTGGATCTTGTTTAGGTTGTGTTGTTGGTCCGCATTGATGGTAGAGCCCGGAATTGAAATTATTCTTCCGGATGAAGTTCTTGCTCTATGTAGCCGACCGGATGAGTTGTTCATCCTGTGAATGTTCTTGTGATGGCCGACCGGATGTGTTATTCATCTTGCGGATACTCCTATGGTTGTTTGCCGACTTAGCTGTTTGTTCCTAAGTCAATGTCTTGTATAAATAACGGTTTGTGAGTTCATTTCAGAGTGAGCAGTGAGGATGAGTATGGTATAGCGAAGAAACGTGCGAAAGGTAGAGCACAGATTGTTGCGCTTAATTGGAACTGATCCGGACATGGTAGAGATGTCATTCTCCAGTTCAAGACTGTGATTTTCATCACTTTGTAGACAGTGTGTCTCCTTGTAGGCAGTGGGCCTCTTTGTGAGCAGTGTGCTCGGGCAGTGAGCCCTTATTGGCATGTGCCATTCATTTTTCCTTATTCTTCTAACAGAGAATAATTCTTGGGTTAATCACCCCGTGGTTTTTCCCTTAACCGGGTTTTCCACGTCAAAATCTTGGTGTTCAATGTGTTGATGCTTATCTGCTCTTGTGTTTATGTATTATGCTTCCATGGATGATTATTTGATATGCTGCTAACTAACAACAGTGAGTTAAGTGTTTGAATGAGAAGAAGTTTTATACAACTGATTCACCCCCCCCCTCTCAGTTGTATGCCCTAGATCCAACAATTGGTATCAGAGCCAAGTTCCTCTGACAAGAGCTTAACCGCTTGAGGAGATCCAGGATGTCGTCATACAAGAAGGATAGTCCGAAGTTCGATGGAACCAACTTCACTCTCTGGAAAGGTCGCATGAAGTGTCACTTGGAATGCATGGGAAAAGCATACCTGGGTATGATTTCAAAACCATATGTACCTCCACAAGGTGGTCCGACAACTCTGAATGAAATCACAGAAGCTGAAAACAATCTGCGGACCAAGGAAGCTCTTCTAAGCGCATTGAATGACTCAGATCTCTCGAATGTCATTGACCTACCCACTGCATATGAGATCCTAACTAAATTGGAACTTCTATATGAAGGAGATGAGTTTGTCAAAAGTGCAAGGTTGCAAAGTCTGAAAGGGAAATTTGAAAGGTTGAAAATGAGAGATGATGAAAACATCACTACCTTTATGCCAAGAGTAAATGAGCTGGTATGTGGAATCAGAAATGCTGGTGGAACTTTAGATGAAAATGAGATTGTCTGCAAAATCCTAAGATCCCTTCCTGCTGCCTACAAAATCAAAGTTGCTGCCATTGATGAATTCAGAGCCCACACAACTGTCACAAGAGAACAACTGGCTGGCAAACTAGCTGCATTTGAAATGACCGAGTTTGGAGATGATCCTCCCAAGACTGAATCTACTTTCAAAGCCAGTGCCTATGTGAAAGGCAAACAGAGATTTGATCCGGGTGAAAACTCATCAAGGAAAATGTCATGGTATGATCAAGCAAGAAGAGACATGGAAGAAGAAGAAGCAGAAATAGCTCAACTTGAAGCCCTCATTGCAAAGAGACTGCCAAGAGGATCCGGTAAGTATGAAGGAAAACTACCCTTTAAGTGTTTCAACTGCAATAAGATTGGTCATTTTGCCTCAAGATGTCCGGAGAGATCTGCAAGATCTAATACTCACAGACAAAGGTTTCAAAAGAATTGCTATTATGTTCATGAAGAAGATGACAATGAAGGAGTAACCGATGATGAATCAGAACCAGGAAGCAAATCCAGAAATGAGTGGGTGTTTATAGCCATCAAGGAAGAAGATTCCATGCTCTCTGAATCTGTCAATCACAAAGTTGTTGAAAAAGCCTTGGCTGCTCAAGTGGAAGAAAAGGATGATTGGGTTATTGACAGTGGATGTTCTCATCATATGACTGGTGACAAGAATAAGTTCTTAGACTTGGAAAGATATGAAGGAGGAATGGTAAAGTTTGGTGACAATTCTGCTGGCAGAATCAGAGGTAGGGGAACTATTTCCTTTGATGGTAAGAGCAAAACAGGAAATGTACTGTATGTTGAAGGATTGAAGCACAATCTTCTCAGTGTTGGTCAGTTAGTGGACAAAGGCTATGATCTCCGGTTCAAGAATGGAAAATGCAGAATCTTTACAAGCTCCGGAACTGAAATTGCATCCGGTACTCAGACAAAAGGTAACATCTTTCATCTGGTTGGTTCAAATAAAAGTTGTTTGTTTGTTCAAATTGATCAGAGTTGGTTATGGCATAGAAGAATGTGTCATGTAAATTTTGATAACATCATCAAAATAAGCAATACTCAGGCTGTGAGAGATCTTCCAAAGTTGATAAAACCTACAAATAGTGTGTGTAAAGAATGTCAGTTAGGCAAACAAAGCAGAGTCTCTTTTAAAAGCAAAGATCAGTCTTCTACCGGATTATTGGAATTAGTACATACTGATCTATGTGGTCCAACAAGAATCAAGAGTCTGCAAGGTGATAGATATTTCATGTTGTTAATTGATGATCATTCCCGGATGATGTGGGTTACCTTTCTAAAAGAAAAATCAGAAGCTTTTGAGAAGTTCAAAATCTTCAAAGCTATGGTGGAGAATCAAACCGGATTGAAACTAAAGTGTCTAAGGTCTGATAGAGGTGGTGAATTTACATCTGGTGAATTCATTGACTTTTGTGAGAAACAGGGTATAAGGAGACAGTTGTCTGCTCCTAAGACTCCACAGCAGAATGGAGTAGTTGAGAGAAAGAACCGGACCATCCAGGAAGCTGCTAGGACAATGATGTTGGAAGCAAATGTTCCTCAAATGTTTTGGAAAGAAGCTATCAGCACTGCAGTCTACACTCTCAATCGAGTTCAAATCAGAAACAACACCGGTAAGACCCCCTATGAACTCTGGTTTGGCATCACTCCTACTGTGAAATATTTCAGAGTATTTGGTAGCAAGTGTTATATTAAAAGAGATGAAGATCTAGGAAAGTTTGATGCTAGAAGTGATGAAGGAATTTTCTTGGGCTACTCCACTCAAAGCAAAGCATACCGGTGTTACAATAAGAGATTGAGGAAGATGATAGAAAGCACCAATGTGAAGGCTGATGAAGGAATTGAGAAGCCTTCAAGATTTTATGAGTTTGATGAAGATGACCAAGACAGTGTTCAAGGACCTCAATCCTCTCCGGTGAGACAGAGTCAGCCTGATCCGGTAAATCAGGAAGAAGAGTTAGATTTGAATGAGGTTGATCAAGAAACAACAGTGCTGGATACTCCCAAAATTCCAAGGTATGTAAGACTGAATCACTCTGAAGATCAGATCATAGGTGACAGAAGCAAAGGTGTACAAACTAGAAGGAATATTGCTCAAGATCAGAATGAATGTTGTCTGATTTCAAAGATTGAACCTAAAACAATAAATGAAGCCTGCAATGATGAAAACTGGACCAAAGCAATGGAAGATGAACTGATGCAAATTGAGAAAAATCATACTTGGGATCTTGTTCCCAGACCTAGAGATAGGAATGTAATTGGAACCAAGTGGGTCTTCCGGAACAAACTAAATGAAGCTGGTGAAGTAATCAGAAACAAAGCTAGATTGGTCTGCAAAGGCTACTCTCAAATAGAAGGAATTGACTTTGAAGAGACTTTTGCTCCGGTAGCAAGAATTGAAGCAGTCAGATTATTTCTTGCATTTGCTGCCTTCAAAGACTTCAAGGTATATCAGATGGATGTCAAGTCTGCCTTCCTAAATGGTGATCTGGAAGAAGAAGTCTACATTGAACAACCGGATGGATTTCAATTGTCTGATAATAATGATATGGTCTGCAAGTTGAAGAAAGCTTTGTATGGATTGAAGCAAGCCCCAAGAGCATGGTATGAAAGGTTGGATAAGCATCTTGTGCAGATTGGATTCAACAAAGGTACTGCTGACAGTAACTTATATTTCAAAATTGATCATGAAAACATTCTAATTGTTGAAGTGTTTGTGGATGATATCATTTTTGGAGGAAGAGATAGTATGTGCAAAACTTTTGCAAATCAGATGAAAAGTGAGTTTGAAATGTCTATGCTTGGTGAAATGAATTTCTTCTTGGGTCTGCAAATTACTCAAACAAAAGAAGGGATCTTCATCTCTCAGACCAAATATGTGAAAGAATTGTTAAAGAAATTTGGTATGGAAGACTCAAAGCCTATGAACACTCCTATGGCAACCGGATGTAAGTTAAGCAAAAATGATGATTCTCCAAAGGTAGATCAGACAAAGTATAGATCAATGATTGGTGGATTGTTGTATCTCACTCAAACTAGACCAGATATAATGCAGGCTGTTGGTCTTGTGGCAAGATTCCAGGCTGATCCTAGAGAATCTCATGTTATGGCAATCAAAAGAATTTTTAGATACTTGAAAGGAACAGTTGAGTATGGTCTATGGTATCCTAGAGATCCGGATTTCTCTCTTCATGCTTACACAGATGCAGATTGGGCAGGAGATGTGGATGACCGGAAGAGCACTAGTGGTGGAGCATTCTTTTTGGGGAAGAGATTAGTTTCTTGGCTAAGCAAGAAACAAGATGCAATATCTCTGTCTACAACTGAAGCAGAATACATTGCAGCAGCAGGTAGTTGCACTCAAATCTTGTGGATGAAGCAGATGCTAAGAGACATCAAAGTTGAATATGAGGAGCCTATCACAATTTTCTGTGATAATTCAAGTGCAATTAATATTTCCAAGAATCCGGTATTGCATTCTAAGACTAAGCACATATCTATCAAATTTCACTTTTTGAGAGAACAAGTAAACAAGGAAGAAGTCAGATTGGAGTATGTTCCCTCCAAGGATCAGATTGCAGATATCTTTACAAAACCCCTTCCCAAGGATTCCTTTGAATATCTCCGGGAGAAGTTAGGGGTCATGGCCCCTCCGGTAATGAACTAAGATGCACTGTTGTGCATCAGTCCGGTGGCTATCACAGTCATATCTTGTGATCTGGACTAATGAGGAGCTGCAACTAAGGGGGAGCAACTAGTATGATTCTGATGCATGAGAATTGCAAGTATGAGCCCTTTGCCATTGATGTCAAAGGGGGAGAGAAGACATGTGAAAAACAAGTGGTTGATGATCAAAGGGGGAGCAGTAAAGGAAGAGAAGACATATGAAAAGATGAAGTTCTTGTCTTAATGGTTTTTCACATCATATGTTGCCATCAATGACAAAGGGGGAGATTGTTGCAAGTATGAGGTTATCCAGTGTTGTCATTGATGTCAACATACTCATATTGCATTGACAAGAAGGATTTGATGAGCTGTGTGCTGAGGATATTGAGAAAATTAGTCTCAGTCAGGAACAGTGAAGAACAGTGATGAGAAGAAGGTAAATGTACTGTATAGGATGAGAACCGGAGGATGCAGATTAAAGGGTTAGTAGATATGAGTCTTGAGATGCTACAGTTAAGATTTCAGAGGTCCGCATGAAGATCTGAAGGAGTTGTGGCTGCCGGTATAGAACCGGGTCCGGCAAGTATCCGGAGGTGACAGAGGATCACAAAACGGTCCGGTGAGGTCCGGAATTGTATTATCCTAATCTGCGGATTGGAAGGAGTGTTTGGGATGTCCTTGTGATGTGTCATCCTGATTTGTGTATGATTTGGAGGTCCGGAAGTACCTCTTACATTATGACAGTGGCGACAGACTGTGTTCTTGAAGTTCCGGATGAGGAAGACAAGAGATCCCAGTAAGCAGAGGAAGTGCGGATGTATCCGGACATTCAGACAAGCTTGTGAAGATTCTTGGATCTTGTTTAGGTTGTGTTGTTGGTCCGCATTGATGGTAGAGCCCGGAATTGAAATTATTCTTCCAGATGAAGTTCTTGCTCTATGTAGCCGACCGGATGAGTTGTTCATCCTGCGAATGTTCTTGTGATGGCCGACCGGATGTGTTATTCATCTTGCGGATACTCCTATGGTTGTTTGCCGACTTAGATGTTTGTTCCTAAGTCAATGTCTTGTATAAATAACGGTTTGTGAGTTCATTTCAGAGTGAGCAGTGAGGATGAGTATGGTATAGCGAAGAAACGTGCGAAAGGCAGAGCACAGATTGTTGCGCTTAATTGGAACTGATCCGGACATGGTAGAGATGTCATTCTCCAGTTCAAGACTGTGATTTTCATCACTTTGTAGACAGTGTGTCTCCTTGTAGGCAGTGGGCCTCTTTGTGAGCAGTGTGCTCGGGCAGTGAGCCCTTATTGGCATGTGCCATTCATTTTTCCTTATTCTTCTAACAGAGAATAATTCTTGGGTTAATCACCCCGTTGTTTTTCCCTTAACCGGGTTTTCCACGTCAAAATCTTGGTGTTCAATGTGTTGATGCTTATCTGCTCTTGTGTTTATGTATTATGCTTCCATGGATGATTATTTGATATGCTGCTAACTAACAACAGTGAGTTAAGTGTTTGAATGAGAAGAAGTTTTATACAACTGATTCACCCCCCCCCCTCTCAGTTGTATGCCCTAGATCCAACAGTTTACACTCTTTGTGGATGTGCTTCGTGGATTGAGGAAGCATGTTGGAGCATGTGAAGATGTGTTTAGGTCCGAGCTAAGCCGTGAAGTGGTCTCCCTTCATTCATTTGCTCCACAAGATTGTTTAGGTCTAGACCTAATTTGAATTGTGTATGGTTTCTGACCTTGGAGATTGTTCCAAAGGTTGTAGAGTGTATTTCTGACCTTGATGAATGCTCCAAGGTTGATGATTAGTATAAATAAATGTAATGAATTTGTGTGTAGTGTGTATGTTTGAAGATGAAAGTATTTGCATTGTGAGGCAATGAGGGTGATATGTATTGCGCTTCATTTTGTTATGTCAAAAAATGTCTCCTTGGGGGCTTTCCCTCTTAAGGTTTAGCTCCCAGGTCTTTAGAATGCATTTAGAGCATCTTGCATGTTAATTGTGAATTCTGATGAGAAAACCCTGAAGTCTTATGGAAAATAGGACCTACGTGGTGTTATTTTGATTATCCCTGAATAAAAATGGGAGGGTGGACTTGGGCGCTAGCACCCTAGTTTTGCCCTATTTTAGGTCTGCCCTAAATTTCAATGTCAGTTTTATGATCATTATTTAGGACCTATGCCAACATCTCAAGTTTGAATTATGAAATTCTTAGTGGGAATGTTTGTAGTTACATATATAAGCATGTTTAGGACTTCATTTGTAAACTAGAGATGGACATTGTGAACTTTTGACTTTATGCAAAAGATATTCAAGGCATTCATTGTGCCGTAGAGTAGTATTTTGTTGTTATTGTGATTGTTTGCTATAGATTTAAGTCCATCTCCTCATGGCATGAAGAGCATCTTCCTTCCATGAGATCTACACTTTGAGGTGACATCTATTATGTTTTCCATCATTTATCATTTAGATTTTTTCCTCTATCCCGCAAGGATACACACTCTTTATCTAACAATGGCGTTCAAAAGATTTGAATGTCTTTCTAGGGCTTGACCGAGGCAAGCCTCTAAACACCACAATCCCCTCCCACACTCCTTTGTGATTGCAAGTTATAGGTACCAAGTTTTGCAGAGTGGAGTTGCAAAAGGAGGTTGCAAACAATAAGGATTCAAGATCCGAAAGAAAGAAGACGGAGTTCAACATTTTGGGACAAGGGTGCTAGTGCTAGTGTCCACTTTTTTTGGGATAGAAATGGAAGATGCAGTATAGATCAGTGTCAGAAGGAGATTTAGATTTTGTGCAGAAAATAATACCTTGGATAGGGGTGCTAGTGCTAGTGTCCCCACAGTTCGAGTAAGTGCAAAAAGTTGGGGGGCCAAAAAGTGGCCAAAAAAATTTCAAAAAAAATTAATACATAACACGAGCGCGTTATAATGCACTCACATTATAATGCACTCACGTTATAATACGCTCGCATTATGGTTTGGTAATGATGAGCCTAAGGCTCAGAAAAACCAAACCATAATGCGCTCGCATTATAACGCGAGCGCGTTATGTTTATATATATATAGAGAGAGCATTTCTGCTCATTTGATTTCTTTTTTTTCTCTACACCCGTGGCCTACAAACCCTAAGGAGCACGCTTGCATTTTTGAAGACCTAATTTGACACTAAAATCTCACCGATTCATTGCCAAAATGCGGCCACGATGTCGAACAGGCCAAAGGAGTGAGATTTATTTGTTTTTTTGTTTGAATTTGTTTCTAAATAGGTAGGTTTGAGTTGATTTTTGATGTAAATTTCCTTAATTGTCAGGAAATGTTAATGCACCTCCTCCTCAAAATCCATAAAATCCTGAAGAGGAAATAACTACCGAAGAACAACCCAAACAACAAACTCCTCCATCCATTCCTCGACATGCCCCTGGAACACAAGAAAATCTAATGGGCCATATTGAAAACAATAAAAAAGAAATTGAAGACATAATTGCAAGGTTGAAAGATCCGTCAACGTCAACCTTGCATAGGTCCATGCTTGCTTAATCTCTTGAATCTATGTTATCAAATGTAGATTTAATTAGCAAGAAAATATCTAGTTGTTTGGATAAGAGGAGAGAGTTTAGAGAGTATTATGCAGACAAGCTATCATATGAAGATGTGAAAAAGTTACAAATTACAAAATTGGACTTGTGTTCCATTTTCACAAACCCACAAGCAAATCAACCTCCACCCATTACATGCAAGAGGTTCCCAATCCATTGGTGCAACAACCAAGCGATACGAGACAATTTTGCGTAGAGGTGGTGGATGGTTTTTGACCATCCTCCATGCAATAATAATGAGGTCCTGCAATATTTTTTGAGGAAACTCTACTACAAGTTTGTCCTCAATAAAGTGCCAAACTATTTTGATATGCGGGACTTCTAGGGTAGAGGTGGGGAGTCAGCACAAGATAGACCAGGGGCACGTATTAACCCACAACGGCCAATGAGACAAGTAATTAGCAGACCAACCCATGAGCATGTATCCCTTCCATTGTGAAGGAGAGTGTTGAGGTTGATACACTTTAGTCCATTAGTACCTTGACCCAAAGCAACATAGAGCATGCCAATCCTGCAACACAACGTGGGTTGGGAGATAGTGAGAGGAGTAGGGTCCCACCCCATACTTGTCAGACTTGTGGGTCAGCCTATGGTTATGACCCCATGGATAGTCAGGACACAGGTGCACAGGCTACATCTGCAGCTGAGCAGATGGTGATGACAGATACCCTCCTAAGTGAAACTTTCAGCCTTGATACTCAGGTAAATTTTAGCAAGTTCATTTAATTTAATTTATTAAATTTCATTTTTGAAATGCAAGATTAAATAATTTAGTTTGATGATTTTGATGAAATTTTAGCGTCATAGGATTGATGCAGTTCTCAACAATACTCCACCTTCATTTTACACTACGACATCTACTGTTGGGGTATGTAACTAGTAAACAATTATAAATATTACATGTGAATAGCATTGTTATATGAATGGTATTCTAATATCTGATTTTGGATGTTGAATAGGTTAATCTTGGAGATTTCATGGCAACACCTATTAGTGGTGGTGTAGTTCAAATCTTCACTAAGGTAATAAAATAAAAAGTTTAACTAATGAATTGTGCTTATTAGATTTTTATATTTTATATTCATATCATTGATTACATTGCATTACACATCTTTCAAACTCAAAGCATTATTAAACATTGCATAACTAATAGCTAGATGTTGATAGATGACAAAATTTCAATTATAATATAGTTAAATTTGAAAAAATGGCTCAAAGAAATGTGCTCTCATGGAATGCCATGAGAAGTAGATGCATAGACAAGGAGATCACCATGAGACCACTTCTCTTTGAGTCATCTTTTCAAATAGGTCACTGCCTTGTCTATGCTACCACATTTTCCATACATGTCTACCAAAGCTTGTTGATCCCCTCCACACTATTCTTTGACAAACTCTCTCTAATAATCTCATCCAATTATCACCAATTAGACAATAGGACATGACACCAGAGAGGGGCATCAACCTATGACATCTTATATAGCATATGATTGACTCAAACATCATCTAGGTTTTAGGTATTAATTATGGGGGTAACAAGTCACCCTTAACCAAAATCTTTAAATCTACACTAACCCTTTCCCCTACAAACTTATGTCAATCCTATTGGCTCAATTTCTTCCATCCCTATGTCTATAAGAAAGAGCTATAGTATATCACCAAGAGAGCAAAATCTTCACTGTGATTATGTGTACTATGTGTCTAGTTGTATCATAGTGATGCATTGTTTACAATGAATATCATAGTGTGCTTTATTGTGTGTACTTCCATGTTTAGGTGAACGTGTGTGTATTTTAGGAACCATGACTTGCATCACTATTCTAGTTTCATAATTGAATAATGTTGTTTTATTTTCAGATGATGCAGGCTGCGGAGACACCTCCCGAAGTTCATAGGGCAATGGAGCATGGTGTGTCCACTACGATTCATAGCTCCATGCCATTGACGGGGGCATGAGGTAGATTAGTAAATTTCAATTTACATTCATTGTTATAGTTGTTTATTTTTGAAAAATCAAATGATTATTGATTTTAAGTTTAATTTCTATATGGATGTTTCTATATGACATGACATCACCACAGCCTAATCCTACTACTAAGACAAATGAGGAGGCAGATTATATGGTAGCGGTAAGTGATTATTTTGTTAAATGTTTCATTTTTTATAACATGTAATTTCTATATACTAATGTCTATACTTTTTATTGTAACAACTACAGGTCAACGAAGAACTAAATAGGAGGAGCAGCCCTCGAGTTCGTAGTAGACCGCCCTCATACACATCTCCATCCTCCCGAAGATCAAAGGCTACTCGTGATCTATTCCCTTCACTAAACAGAGGGGAATGAATACTTATTGGGGTCCTTTGTTGTATGCGTATATGGCATTTGTGGATATATATTTTGTATTACATATAGGAGACATTGTATTCCTATATGGCTATTTTGTATATATGTTATACTTATATTGACATATATTGATGTATGCCTATATGGATATTTGGTTAATACAAATCTTTTTTATTGATGGCGTATGTATTTGGATTATAAATCCATGTTTGAATGGATACTTGTAGATGGTTACTTCAAATATTTAAAGTCCAAATGTATTACATAGGATGTTTGTTGATCTAATAAGCTAGCTATTATTTTTCAAGTATCACCTTAACCTCATTCTGGAACTAAAAGATAAAAGTTATATTTAAAATAAAAATGAATCATCATGTTGAATAGAAAATATTTGTATTCTTTATGAGTTGTTCAATTGAAAATATTCAAATGAGTATGTTGATCCATATTCTTTATGAGTTGCTATATTGAAAATATTTCTTAATTTCTTGTTATTATACCATATTGGGATGCAAAGAGTATGTTGTTTTGAATAAGATAGTCAAAATCATATGCTTATGAGCACCTGATGACCATTGTGGTTATTAAATGTAATTTCTCTTGCATAAAAGGTGAGGTTATGAGATTACATTGAGTCTTACCTAATTTTAGTATGCAACATAACATTGGGGCTATAGGCTTCCATAAGTCATCAACAATCAAGGTTCAAGGTTGTCATTGAAGTCAAAGGGTCAAGGTTGTTTGTCATTAATGTCTAGGTTGACACCATGATGTTGATAAGGTGATACAGTGATTCAAGGTAGGTGATGGTCATGAGGTGCATGATGTTGTGAATATGGTTTTCATGATAAGGTCTCTCAATTCATGTTGATGTTGCACAAGACAAACATGGTTCATATGATGCAAGGTTCATGTTCATGGTGGATGTGGTTTTGTTCATGCAAGGTTTTGTTGTGAATATGGTTTTCATGATAAGGTCTATCTTTGAAGGTTGATATGATGCAATGTTCATATTCATGGTGGATGTAGTATTGTTCATGCAATAAGAAGTTAGAGAAGACACAATCTTTCATAATCATAATCTTATTGATAGTTAGGGTTTACATACTGGGCATTAAACCCTAAAAGGAATCTACTTTTCTTAAGACTTTAAAACCCTCAATTGCCTATTGTGTGTAAAGTGCATTTTTATTTTAATTTAATATTGACTTATAATCAGAAGTTACTATCCCTTAAATCAACCTACTAAAGGTTCTTTAAGTCATTAGTTCACCAGCCCTTCAACCTAACTCAACCGTTATCTCTGGTAAACTCTCATAAGCTCGAGCACCATATCATAATCCAAGGTCATATTTTATTGATATGAGGGCAAGAAAAAGGATTGGAAGGTCAGTATTTAAAAGGAATTTGGAATACAAACAATCATCACTATGTGGTTGAATTTGATGGGCATGCCTTTATAAAAGGCTAACATATAGCTTTATGCAGGATATCATGGTATTTGTAGTGTTTGAAGATTGAAGACTAGTTAGTGTTTGTAGCTAAGACTATTTCAGCATGTTTGGGTACAAAATAGGACCATACCTAGCCTAAACGTACCCATCTAGATGCATTGGAATTATCAGTTTGGCCGTACAAGTAGAAGAACAAAAGTTACACCCCTTTGCAACTTTACACTGCCTCCTTTTGATGATTTTTGGGGCAGCAAAAAAACTTTCACCACAGGCAAACAGCTTAGAGATATAAAAAACTGAGAGAGGTTATTGTAGAGGGACCTACGTGATCGTGTTTCCTTAGACAGAATGTTTCTAAGTGACATGGTTTATGAGTAATAGCTCATCAAAGATTGCTTCATTTTTGAAATTTGGACTCTTCAGGGATATTACCGGTACAATGTAGCTCAGACTATTTTGGCATGTTTTGGGTGCAAAACAAGACCATACCTAGCCTAAACGTATCCATCGAGATGTGTTTGAACTATCAGTTTGGCCACACAAGGAGAAGAACAAAAGTTACACTCTTTTGCAACTTTACACTACCTCCTTCTAACAATTTTTGGGGCAGCAGAAAACCTTTTACCACAGGAAAATGCCTCAGAGATATAAAAAACTGAGAGAGGTTATTGTAGACGGAATGTATCTAAGTGACACAGTTTCTGAGTAACAACTTGTCAAAGATTGCTGCCTTTTTGCACTTTGGACTCTTCAGGGATATCATCGGTATAATGTAGCTCAGACTGTTTCAGCATGTTTGGGTGCAAAAAAGGACCATGCCTAGACTAAATGTACCCATCCTAATGCATTAGAACTGTCGGTTTGGTCGCATCAGGAGCAGGAAAAAAGTTACACCCCTTTGCAACTTTACACTGCCTCCTAACAATTTTTGGGGTAGCAGAAAACCTTTCACCACAGGCAAATGCCTCAGAGATATAAAAAAATGAGAGAGGTTATTATAGAGGAACCCTATGTGATCACGTTGCCTCAGATGAAATGTATCTAGGTTACATGGTTTCTGAGTAATAGCTCATCAAAGATTTCTACCTTTTTGCACTTTGGACTCTTCAGGGATATCGCCAGTACAATGTAGCTTGGATTGTTTTAGCATGTTTGGGTGCAAGAAAATACCATGCTTAGCCTAAATGTACCCATCTCGATGTGTTATAACTATCATTTTGGTCGCATCAGGAGAAGGACGAAAGTTACACCCCTTTCCAACTTTACACTACCTCCTTTTGATGATTTTTGGGGCAGCAAAAAACCTTTCACCACAGGAAAATGCCTTAGAGATATAAAAAACTGAGAGAGGTTATTGTAGAGGGACCCTACGTGATCATACTACCTTAGATGGAATGTTTCTACGTGACATGGTTTTCAAGTAACATCTCGTCAAAGATTGCTTCCTTTTTGCACTTTGGACTCTTCAGGGACATCGTCGGTACAATGTAGCTCAGACTGTTTCGACATGTTTGGGTGAAAAAAAGGACCATGCCTAGCATAAATGTACCCATCCAGATGCGTTGGAATAGTCAATTTGGTCGCATCAGGAGCAGGATGAAAGTTACACACCTTTGTAACTTTATACTACCTCCTTACAATTTTTGGGGCAGCAGAAAACCTTTCACCACAGGCAAACACCTCAGAGATATAAAAAATTGAGATAGTTTATTGTAGAGGGACTCTATGTGATCGCATTTCCTCAAACAAAATGTTTCTAAGTGACATGGTTTTCGAGTAACATCTCGTCAAAGATTGTTACCTTTTTACACTTTGGACTCTTCAGGGATATCGTTAGTACAATGTAGCTTGGATTGTTTCGACATGTTTGGGTGAAAAATAGGACCATGTGTAGCGTAAATGTACCCATTCAGATGTGTTGGAATAGTTAGTTTGGTCGTATTAGGAGAAGGACGAAAGTTACACCCCTTTGCAACTTTACACTACCTCCTTCTGACGATTTTTGGGGCAACAGAAAACTTTTCACCATGGGCAAACACCTCAGAGATATAAAAAATTGAGAGATGTTATTGTAGAGGAACCCTACATGATCATGTTGCCTTAGATGGAATGTTTTTAAGTGACACCATTTTTTAGTAACATCTCATCAAAGATTGCTACCTTTTTGCACTTTGGACTATTTAGGAATATCGTCGGTACAATGTAGCTTGGACTATTTCGACATGTTTGGGTGAAAAATAGGACCATGCCTAGTGTAAATGTACCCATTTGGATGTGTTGGAATAATCAGTTTGGTCACATCAGGAGCAGGATGAAAGTTACACCCCTTTGCAACTTTACACTACCTCCCTCTGATGATTTTTGGGGCAGCAAAAAACCTTTCACCATGGGCAAACACCTCAGAGATATAAAAATTTGAGAGAGGTTATTGTGTAGGGACTCTATGTGATCATGTTGCCTCAAATAGAATGTTTCTAAGTGACACATTTTTTGAGTAACATCTTGTCAAAGATTTCTACCTTTTTGCACTTTGGACTCTTTAGGGATATCGTTGCTACAATGTAGTTCAGACTGTTTCGACATGTTTGGGTGAAAAAAAGACCATGCCTAGCGTAAATCTACCCATCCAAATGCATTGGAATAGTCAATTTGGTCGCATTAGGAGTAGGACAAAAGTTACACCCCTTTGCAACTTTACACTACCTCCTGACAATTTTTGGGGCAGCAGAAAACCTTTCACCACAGGCAAACACCTCAGAGATATAAAAAACTGAAAGAGTTTATTATAGAGGGACTCTATTTGACTGCGTTGCCTCAGACATAATGTTTCTAAGTGACACATTTTTCAAGTAACATCTCATCAAAGATTGCTGCCTTTTTGCACTTTAGATTCTTCAGGGATATCATCGATACAAGGTAGCTCGGACTGTTTCGGCATGTTTGGGTGAAAGACACAATTAGAGAAACCTATTATCTAGTTAAAAACCAAGACACTTAGAGACACCTATATTTTATGCATTACCTAGATTTTATACATTATTCTCAGGATCAACTTCATCCATCACTTAGGTCTAACCCCATGAAGCATAACATGATGATGTAAAAATGTGTATATGTGTAAAAATGTAGTAGGAAATAAAAAAAGACAAACCTTACAAATTAATGTGCATACTTACAACTCAATGTAACATGACTTTACAAAATCAATGTGAATACTTACAAATTAATCCAATGAACCATCTAGGTTTGCTCTACTCTTTATTGTGTCAAGTATTGCTTCATGGTCAGACTCACGCACCTTCCACAAGGTCTTGTTCAAAGGTCTACCCCAATACTGTATCAAATGAATAGTGGATGCCATGACAAGGTTCGAGTAATGAAGAATATTCCGATACGTGTCAAAGTCCTGAAACATCCAAACATTAACACTCTTATGTGGGTACCTTCTAAGCCATGTTCCAATAATAACCACTGAGCCTGTAGGGTATTTGATGTTTTCTCCATCTGTAACTAGGGCCTCTAATTTATATTTGGCCTCAACACAACGACATAAGTAATAATATGTTCCCTCTTAGTTATCTTCATCTGTAATAACTGCATATACATGCCCTACATTGATATGTGTAGCAAATTAGATGAAATTAGTCAACATTACAAAAACTATGCAAATAGATATATTACCTAGTTGAACTAGATCTGATATGTGGTTAAAGTCAACTGATGATTCCATCTGTGTTAGTTTTAATTCCGTCGGGGGTCAATACATGTCAAGTGGGCTAAGATAACTTAACTGCCATTCGTCAACCCACTCCTTTGACTCACACTCATCCTAGGCTTGAATTGTATAGGAAGAACAAAAGCATGACATCTTTCATGTATGGATACTCCATGAACCTGCAATTGAGCTTCTGAAAGAGTGCATCTCACTTGATCCTGTCAGTGTAGAACAGTCCTCATATGTCACAATGTTAGTATCATCTATCAACCAAAAAAATGTATGAACTGAAGACTTACCTTCATTACCTGGACCCATGGAAGCTTTACACCACTCGACAATTGATTTTGCATTTGTCAACTTTGCATTGTCTTTATACCTAAACTCTTCTCATGCTATGGCTCTTTTGATACATGCTCCTCCACCATCATGCTCCCCCTTTCCATGCCTGGCCTCACAAAAGTTCCACATATGCTGAACACCTATAAAATTATGCCTCCTGCTCAACCAATAGAAATTCTGTGAGTTCTTGAATTATGACGCATAGTTATTTGACCATATGATATGCTGACTAAATGATATACCTGTAAAATGTGTATGTGAACTTCCCAACAGCATGAAAGCACTTTTTTTTTGTTAGAACACGTGCATAATCAGCATGAAAATAGAGCACGTGGGCCTAGATCATAGGGGTCAACACTCTTTTACTGTTTCTATGGCAGGACAAAATGCAAGCACGTGATAGCACGCTCATGTTATAACACGCTCTTGTTATAACATGCCCACATTATAATGCACTCGCATTATAACATGCCCGCGTTATAACATGCTCGCATTTTGTCCTACTATAGATTGATCCATAAATATGTGTGCCTATCTCAACTTCGATAGAACTTTTACAATATCTCACCTCTAGTTCCATTAGTTCATGTTCTATATCTCACTTATCTCTCCCCCTCACCTCTCTACCTCTCCCCTCTCTATGTCCCTCAGTCGCTCCTTGTCTACCTCTCCATCCATCCTTAGCCATCTAGGTCTCACTTAATCCTAAATCCTAAAGCCATCTATCCCTATTCCTAAACCCTCAATGGGCTTGATATTATACCTTAAACCCTAATCCCTTATCCCTAAACCCTCCAACCCTATCCCTAATCCTTATACCCTCGACACTCTACTTTAACCCTAATCCCTCAAGCCTCAACCCTATCCCTAAACCCTCAATGTCAAACCCTAATCCCTCAACCCTTAACTCTAATCCCTCGACCCTCAACCCTATCCCTAAACCCTAAACCCTAAAACCTCAACCCTCAACCCTCAACCCTCAACATCAAATCCTAATCCCTCAACCCTTCACTCTAATCCCTCAACACTATACCTTAAACCCTAATCCCTCAACCCTAAACCCTAAACCTTATCCCTAAACCCTAATCCCTCAACCCTCAACCCTAATCCCTCAACCCTCAACTCTAATCCCTCATCCCTAAACCCTAAACATTATCCCTATTCCTAAACCATCAATGGGCTCAATACTATACCTTAAACCCTAATCCCTTATCCCTAAAACCTCCAACCCTATACGCAATCCTTATACCCTCGACACTCTACTTTAACCCTAATCCCTTGACCCTCAACCCTATACCTAAACCCTCAACCCTCAATGTCAAACCCTAATCCCTCAACCCTTAACTCTAATCCCTCAACCCTCAACCCTATCCCTAAACCCTAAACCCTAAAACATCAACCCTCAACCCTCAATGTCAAATCCTAATCCCTCAACCCTTCACTCTAATCCCTCAACCCTAAACCCTATCCCTAAAACCTCAACACTATACCTTAAACCCTAATCCTTTAACCCTAAACCCTAAACCTTATCCCTAAACCCTAATCCCTCATCCCTCAACGCTATTCCCTCAACCCTCAACTCTAATCCCTCATCCCTAATCCATAAACACTATCCCTATTCCTAAACCCTCAATAGGACCGATAGTATACCTTAAACCTTAATCCCTTATCCCTAAACCCTCCAACCCTATCCCTAATCCTTATGCCCTCAACACTTTACTTTAACCCTAATTCCTTGACCCTCAACCCTATCCCTAAACACTCAACCCTTGAACCTCAACACTCAACCCTTAACGTCAAACCCTAATCCCTCAACCCTTAACTCTAATCCCTCGACCCTCAACCCTATCCTTGAACCCTCAACCCTAAAACCTCAACCCTTAACCCTTAACATCAAACCCTAATCCCTCAACCCTTAACTCTAATTCCTCAACCCTAAACCCCATCCCTAAGACCTAATATGTCAACCCTCAACCCTAATCCATCAACCCTCAACCCTAATCCCTCATCCCTAAACCCTAAACACTGTCCCTATTCCTAAACCCTCAATGAGCTTCATACTATACCTCAAACCCTAATCCCTTATCTATAAACCCTCCAACCCTATCCCTGATCCTTATGCCCTCGACACTCTACTTTAACCCTAATCCCTCGACCCTCAAACCTATCCCTAAACCCTTGACCCTCGAACCTCAACCCTCAACCCTCAACATCAAACCCAAATTCCTCAACCCTTAACTCTAATCCCTCGACCCTCAACCCTATCCCTAAACCCTCAACCCTAAAACCTCAACCCTCAACCCTCAACGTCAAACCCTAATCCCTCAACCCTTAACTCTAATCCCTCAACCCTAAACCCTATCCCTACACCCTCAACACTATACCTTAAACCCTAATCCCTCAACCCTAAACCCTAAACCATATCCCTAAGCCCTAATCCATCAACCCTAAACCCTAATCCATCAACCCTCAACCCTAATCCCTCATCCCTAAACCCTAAACACTATCCCTATTCCTAAACCATCAACAGGCTCGATACTATCCCTTAACCCTTAAACCTTAAAACTTGAACCCTAAAACCTATCCCTACACCCTCAACACTCGACACTATATCTTAAACCCTAATCCCTTAACCCCCATCCCTAAATCCTCAGCCCTAAATCCTTAAACCTTCAACCCTAAACCCTATCCCTAATACCTCTACCCTTGACACTCTACTTTAACCCTAATCCCTTGACCATCAACCCTATCCCTCAACCCTCAACCCTCAACCCTCAACTCTCAACATTAAACCCTAATTCATCAACCCTAAACCCTAATCTCTCAAACCTAAACCCTATCCCTAAACCATCAACCCTCAACACTATACCTTAAACCCTAATCCCTATCCCTCAACCCTTAACCCTTAAAACTTAAACCCTATCCCTACAACCTTAACACTTGACACCATATCTTAAGCCTTAAACCGTCATCCCTAAAGCCTCAACCCTCAATCCTTAAACCTTCAACCCTAAACCCTATCCCTAATCCCTCTACCCTCGATACTCTAACCCTAACCTTGACATTAAATGCTAATCCGTCAACCCTAAACCCTAATCCATCAACCCTAAACCCTATCCCTAAACCCTCAACCCTCAACATTATAACTTAAACCCTAATCCATCAACCCTAAAACCTAATCCCTCAACCCTCAACCCTAAACCCTATCACTAAACACTCAACCCTTGACACTATACCTTAAACCCTAATCCCTCAACCCTCAACCCTAATCCCTCAACCCTCAACCCTAATCCATCATCCCTAAACCCTAAACCCTAAATGCTATCCCTATTCCTAAACCCTCAACCCTCAACACTATACCTTAAACCCTAATCCCTTATCCCTAAACCCTTAACCCTTAAAACTTAAACCCTAAAACCTATCCCTAAACCCTCGACGCTCAACACTATATCTTAAACCCCAATCCCTTAACCCTCAGCCCTAAAGCCTCAACCCTCAATTGTTAAACCTTCAACCCTAAACCCTATCCCTAATCCCTCTACCCTCAACACTCTACTTTAACCCTAATCCCTTGACCATCAACCCTGTCCCTAAACCCTCAACCCTCAACCTTCAACTATCAACATTAAACCCTAATCCTTCAACCCTAAACCCTAATCCCTCAACCCTAAACCCTATTCCTAAACCCTCAACCCTCAACACTATTCCTTAAACCCTAATCCATCAACCCTAAACCCTAAACCCTATCCCTAAACCATCAACCCTCAACACTATTCCTTAAACCCTAATCCCTCAACTCTAAACCCTAATCTCCCAACCCTAAACCCTAAACCCTATCCCTAAACACTCCTCATAAATTTATACCTTAAACATTAATCCCTCAACCCTCAACCCTCAACCCTAATCCATCATCCCTAAACCCTAAATGCTATCCCTATTCCTAAACCCTCAACCCAAGACACTATACCTTAAACCCTAATCCCTTACCCCTAAACCTTAAACCCTATCCCTCAACCCTTAACCCTAAAACCTATCCCTAAACCCTCAACCCTATACCCTCAACAATATACTTAAGCCCTAATCCCTCAATCATCAACCCTATACCTTAAACCCTGAAGCCTACACCCTCAAACCCTCATCCCTAGACCATATTTAACCTCACCCTTATATCCTAAACCTCAAATATTGTGCCTCAACCCTATACTTAAATTAAACCTAAACCATACGTGCTCTCAACCCAAGTCACCCTATGCCTTATATACCCTTAATCCATATCGTAAACCCTAAACCCTAATCCCTGCACCTTACACACTTAATCTTATACACTCAACAACCTGAATATTAACCCTCAACTGTAACCCTCAACCCTCTAATCTCTACCCTCTACCCTCTACCTATTACTTAAGCCCTAATCCCTCAACCCTCAACCCTCAAAACTATACAGGCTCAGGTCCTTATATACACTAAACCCAAAACACTTACATACATACATATGTACATGCATACATACATACATACATACATACATACATATATACATGCATACAAAGATGCATACATACAAGCATGCATACATGTACATACATACAAGCATGCATACATGTACATGCATACATACCTACAAGAATAGATATAAACATCCATGAAACATACTTATGAAAGTTGAACATATCTCATTCAAAATAAGACATAACACGAGCACATTATAAGGCGGTCACGTTGTGTCGAACTAGGAAAACATCGGCAAACATGCAAAAAAGCAAAAAAAGCACAACATAATGCAAGTGTGTTATAACGCGCTCACATTATATTGTGATTTGGGAATCCCAAGCCTTGGGCTCAGGACTTGCTTTGGATTTCCAACCTAAAGGCTTGGAGTGCCTTTTCAACATCCACAGATGTGTTTTTGCAAATTCTACAAGATTTCACATAATTTTGTTCATGCTAACCCTCAGATTTGCACGTGTTTCAAGGTCAAACAAATCAAACACCTGGGTAATGTTAGGATTTCTCTTAGTTATTTAATGATGTAATTTTTTTTACATTTTGACAATGTTAAGCCTTTCATCTTTAATTTCTTTTTGTTTGTGTCTGTTTTTGGGCAAAAAGCACTGTTTGGTCTTTTTTTCATTGTAAATTAACCATTCATTGAAATTTTAAAAAAAAATACATATTTAGAAACTAGACTCCATTCTACACATATTAAAAAAATAAGAAAAAATGATTTTCAATTAGTTTTCAAAATTTATAGGGGTGGCAAGGCCAAAATTTTGTTTTTTAGGATGTGTCCACTTTAAAAATTAGTAAAAAATCAAATATTCATCAAAAAATTATCAGAAAAATCAAGCATAAACTACATGCTATTAGCTAATTTCTCACTGAAGCGATTTTAAAAATACCAAAAAAAGTTAACCTTTTAAGGGAGCCACAAAACATGTTATGTTATGTTTTTTGATAGAAACAACACTAGTTTTTGTGGCTCCCTCTTTTGAACCCCTTAATCTATACCATTTTTAAAAAAAATTAGTAGTTTAGAAAGTAGACTCGGAGAACTACGAACATTATTTTGGTTGCATCTCTAAATTTTGAGTGTAACTATGCTCAATTTCTCATCCAAGGCCAGCATTTCCTGATTTTAGAAAAAAAGTGGCCACTTAAGACCCCTTTTTGGCCCCCCATCTTCTTGCACTTACCCATTCCACATCTTGAACTTTGAAAAATATTTAGTTAATAATCTTTGTCCTTCATCTCAGTCTGAAAGGATTTGTCGTAATTCATTAATTTGCTTACTATTTTTCTTATTTAGGGTTTTCAGAGTACTTAAGCGTTAAATTGAGATATTGTTTGATAACATCTAAGCTTCCACATCATTCCAAGAGGTAGCCCAACCTGCTAGGTGATGCAAAGCAGTGGATGCTTCTTATGCAGACTTCAATGACCACTTGACTGATCATGCATTAGGTTGACTGTTCTCTCACAATACAAGGTTTTAATGAGAGGGAAATGTAACTCAACATAGTTAAAATGCATGAGACTCATGCCCAACCTTTAAGGCACCTAAGACCACACTAAAATGATAATCTAAAACTGATAAAACTCACCAAGCATCCTAATCACTGATCCTTCTTGTTGTTCCTTTACAATAGGCCTAAATTCCTTGTAGCCCTGTACATGAGGTTTTTTAGTCATATATTGCAGAATTCTTGCTAAACCTGTGAACAAATTAGTTTTCTAAATACCCATTAAGGAGTTACATAACATATTAGACATGCATGGTAGGTTGTTTTGGAACATGTGCCTTAAAGATGACTATCCACTATGAAACCAAAAATTGACTATCCTAAATTTAAGCAAAACTTAAGACTCCACTACAATGTAACCTCAAAACAATAAGAGTGGTCTAAAAATTGACCTTTATTACAACAATAATAAAATAAAACTCCTCCTAGGCTCATAATGAGTACAAAAAACTAAAATTTACTATCGTGGGCTCGGCACCATACACCCATGGAGAAAGGATCTCAACTTCCACCTGAGATCAAATCAGGGATTGTTGTTCCATGTTTTGCAATGTCTTCATCTATCATCCATGTGGCATCTTCATGAGGAAGACCTTGCCACTTCACCAGTTATTCAATCTATTTTTAGCATTTTGTGGACAAGCTATTTTTAGCCTATTTTTGGCATTTTGAGGAATCTCAACGACCATGGGAGTCATATAATGATTGAATATGAGGGAAAACATGTTATTTAGGCCTCACACACCTTGAGGTGGAAGAGAAGAAGTTTTGGAGAGAAAAATGAATAAAGATTTCTAGCTTTCTGCACTTTTTTCTCTATTTTTAGACAATCTATTTTTAGCATTTTGTGGACAGGCTATTTTTAGCCTATTTTTGGTATTTTGAAGAATCTCAATGACCATGGGAGTAATGTAATGATGGAATGTGAGGGAAAATAAGTTATTTAGGCCTCACACACCTCAAGGCAGAAGAGAAGAAGTTTTGGAGAGAAAAATGAATAAAGATTTCTAGTTTTCTGCACTTTTTTTGTATTTTTGTTGTTTCAGAGATTGGTATGGACCTTTATAGAATTTGTATGACCTTCATGTGGTATGGTTGGGAAGAAAATGGAATCTAATTTCTAATGTTTTTTTTGCACTCAATTTCGTCATGTTTTGTGAAAGTTATGGTTAAATTAGTGATTGTCATTTCTAGATTTTAGGCTTAATTAGCAGAAGGATAGTCCATTTTTTAGGGTTTCTATACAAAATAACCTACCTTGATTTTGAGATATGGTAAATAAGGGCCAAATGGTTATTTAAATCAAGTTTTCTTTCTTGGAGATAAGTTCTGGCTTGAAAGTTATGTCCAAAAAACCCTATTTGTTGCTCCACTTTAAATCTAGTCAAGAGTAGGACAAATCAAGATTTGACATCTATGTTCTAAAATAACCCCATGTGTGTAAGAGAATAATGGGTGTCCAAAATAGTTTTTAGATCATGGGTTTGAGTTGTATTTTGAAAATTATGTCAAAATTACTCTATTTGTTGCTCTCATCAAAGCATAGTGGAAGTTTTTGAGAAAAAGTCAATTGCTTGTATTGTGTTTATTTGTGTGAATCCTCTAGTCCTTTGCATCAATTGGCATCAAATCTCAGAAGGTCTGGGCAAAAGAGAGTTTGGTGTTTGTGGGTTTTTGTGTGTGCAGGTTGAAGAGAGAACCAAGTTGCCAAAAGACTAGGTAGAGGAAAAGAGAAGAGACCTAGGTGAAGCAAAGACAAGAGGAAGCAAGGAGAGACTTGCTAGAGGAAAGATTGATTTGTTTAGAAGGTACTTGTAGGCTAAGGGTTCACAAAAGAAGAAGCAAGAAGAAAAAGAGAGGAATAGGAAAGAGGAAAAGATGAGGCAAATAGAGGTTGAGAAAGAGATAAGAGAACTAAGGCAAGCTATGGAAGAGATGGAAAAAGATATGGAAAGAATAGTTCAGTAGTTGTAAAGTTGGCACTTTTTAGTGAAGAGGAAGGTTACATGGCCCATCAAGAAAGTTATCCAAAGAAGAAGAAGACAAGCAAGGACAACAACAATAGAGGAAGAACAAAAGCAATCTTAGATAGAGGAAGAAGTAAGCAATGAAATGGTGAGTACATCTATGACTATTTTGACATCAAGCATTGAAGAAGACAAAGTAGACATGGTTGTGGATGAGCCTTCATTCCATTTTCAGTCTCAAGAGCAAGTTGAACAAGTAGAAGGGCATATTACTATTAATGTTGCTGATAAAGTTGATGTTGATAATGAAGTTGTTGATAAGGTCATTGTTACAGAGTTGCAGACTAAGTTCTTGTAGTTGGATGTTGTTATATTGCAAAGATCACCAAAGGAGTGTGAGAAGCAAAGTAAAGAATACATTGTTGGTACTGACCAATGTGTTTTGATGAATGAATTTGTCATTATTCAGGTGCAGGTATCCAAAGCAGTAGATAAGAAGAAGTTGTTTCCATTTAACAGACCTAAGAACCTTAACAAGAAGTTGGGAAAACCTAAAGGGAAAATGAAGACCAATTGGAGTTGTTTCAAAGAGGACAAGAGGTAGAGCATAGAGGACATCAAGGAGGATAATTCAAAGGATGAAGACCTATTACTACCCTCCATCCAAAAGGGCTTGGATTTTCTTTTGGCTAGGAGTCTTTGATGTAGGAGCATCCATGGTCAATGGCAACCTTACATCACCAAAAATATTTTTTAATTTTTGTTTATTTGTTCTTAATAAGGTTTATGGGCTTGGGAAATAATATTTTAATTTGTAACAAAATATAATCTTCCTTGGGCATATTGGTAAAGGTAATTTTTGTGGAAAAATGTCTCGGTAATTTATAAATGCCTCAAATAGTGGAGAATATATTTCCTAGGCAAAGGCATTAAATTCTATTTTAGTGGGGGCTGATTTTTGTCATAAGGGGGGTTGATTCTGTTATAAGTGGGGCTGCCAAGAATCATGGAATTAATGGCACTTATTATTGTAACCATCATAGTGTAAGGAATCTTGTAAGTGGTCTTTATGGCCTAGGTTGGTGGACCTAACTCCCAGAATTTTATTTTATTAAATTCCAAAATTTGTAACTCCAAGAAGGGGGTCGTAATTATGAGACCTAGTCTCGGTAAAATAAGTATAACTTTTTCATATCATATTGAAATTAATAAATTTAAAATGTTCTAGAAAGAGGGTAAGGAGAGGCAAGAAACCTAGAAACTATTTTAGAACATTCCAAAAAATGAGGGTGCGGTGAAAAGAATAAGTGACGGGTTTTTAGTGGAGCTAGTAGAAAAAAATTGAGAGAGACCCAGATGTTGGGGAAGGAGTCTAGAGGTGAAGAAAATTATTTTTTGCAGGTGTTGGATGTGTAATTATTAGAAGATCACAAGCTTCCTTATTTTGTAATACATTTTTAGATTTGAATAAAAGATTGTGTGCAGATTTCTCTTCATATCTTTGTTGTCATATTTTATTTTCAGCCTTCTTGCATAGGCTTGTTTAAGTGTTGTGTTGCAGATTTGAATGGATTAGTATCTCATTGTTGCATCAATTGGTAAATTATTATTCCTCCATGCTCTACCTCATTAGGTGATTGCTCTCGCTTAGTGGAGATTCAACTCGGTCGATATGCCCTTGAATGTTTGGTGAGAAGGGAGGATCTAAACCAAATCAACCACATTCAAACAATCCCCCTTTTTCACCCTAAACATTTTGGTGAACCCATGTTTTTGGAATTTTTGTACATTTCTGAGTGTTGTATGATATATTTTCATTCATTCATTTTATTGCATTAAAAAAATTACAAAAAAATTGAAAATTTTAAAAAAATTGGCATCTTAGACTTGCATTTTGGTATAATTTGAATTAATTAGCATTTAAATTCATTTAATTTCTATTATTTTCATTATATTTTATTTATATTACATAAATTCATCATTTAGTATTTATTTGCATTGCATTTTCATGCTAAATTTGTCAAAAATTGCTTGAAATTGTGCATTTTTTCATAAAAACCTAGTTTTGCATTAGCTAGGGTTTGTAGTCAAAATCTTGTTTCAGATTTTACTACCATTTTAAAACATTCATTAGACTTATTTCAAATTGTAGTGTTGCATCATAGTGTCATTCTTGCAAAATTTCATGTCTAGGTTTGAAAACCTTGCATTTTCACTAAATTTGGCCTTATCGTCTCTCTAGAATTGCATTACAAGTGTGATATGAGGGATTTTTCTGCATTACTTGACTAATATTAGGGGTATTATCTGCTTTCCCCTCCTCAAATTCCTTACAACACCCTTTCCATTAGGCTTTTACATTGAAAATTGGTGAAAAATTACATATTTTAGGTGTATTTTCACTAGGTTTTGACTTGTCATCACTCTAGATCTACACTATATACTATTGTGAAGGATATTATTGAATCATTGGGTTTATATTGAACTTATTATTCACTTCCCCTCTTGAAACTTTTCACAACACCATTTCCGTTAGTGATTTGCATTGAAAAACGTTGAAAAATCAAGCATTTTAGGTCATATTCATACATACTTTTGCACTTGTTTCTTGCACAAGAATTGAAAATATATTAAATATGATCTTACACATATTTGAAAACATAAATTTGGCATCATTTGATATCCTTACTTGAAATCTTGCATTATCTTAATTACACATTGTTTATTTCAACACCTAGGGTGTACTACTAGCTCTTTTGATGTTTTTGGACATTTTATTATGGCACCTTCATGTCATTTTTCTTTGGTATCTTTGCATGCATTCATTAAAGACCATTATTTTCATAGATTCTTAACCCTCATGAGTGAACATCCTACAATATTAGAAAGTTTAACCAAATTCATCTCCATGACTAGTAATGAACAAGATAATGGTGATAGCACTTCTCCTAGGCATCTAGTCTCTACAACATGTGATGATGATATAAACTTGCCCTTTGATCATTATTTCAAAAAAGATTCCCCCTCTGAGGATATACTAGCACAAGAGGATGAAATCACTGACACATTCCTTAAAATCACCCTATCCTCTTTTGGAAAATAAGACATTAATGGATAAAGGGCTCCCTCTCAAGAAGGATTCCTTAGGGTAGAAAATGACTATTAAACTAATGATCACATGGCGCATGATGACTCTAAGGATAATCTATTACCTCTTCCACCTTTGATTGAACATTCAAGTACATTGGATATCTCTAAGGAAGTGAAGACTATGGATAGCTCTACTTTCGTTACAAATTCAAATGATACCAAACTCTTTAAAAACACCTTACCTTTATTTCATTCCAATGCTCTCCTTGGCTAAGATGAAGCATTAGTGGATGAGAAAAGGTCTCTCACATTAAATCCTTTAGGGATATATGTTAGGTATAATAGAGAGAAAAACAATGTCAATTCAATAATCATTAATAGACTTTGTAGCAATATTCCTAAGATGATTGTGTGAGGGGCACCTAGTGCACCTTCCTACTTAAAACTAGTGATTATAGTTCAAGGTGCTCAAAAACCACCTATACACCCCAATTACATCCTAAATTATGCAAAGCAACTTACTCAAAGAAACCAAGGTGTTCAAAATATGTCGCAACATCCCATGATTGCTCACACATACAACTCCCGTAATAACAAGCAAAGTAAGCAAGCACTCCATGTGCCTATCTCTCTCCCATATTCTCAACCTATGCTCCCCCACCACCTCATCTTACTCATAAAAGTGGTCAAGAATATGATCTTGTCGAACAACTTTGCACTACTCCGGCTAAGATCTCTCTTTGGGATTTAATACAAACATCACCTACATACCACAGAATGCTCCAATAAGCTTTACAAAAGGTGATTGTACCACCTGTTGTTAAGCTGAATGATGTAGCAGCCCTGTTAGATTCTATGCATGCGACAAAAATATATATTCTCTTTCAACCACATGAATTATTGTCAATTGAAGTCCAAAACCAATATGATCCTCTTATAATATTTTTCCAAGTAGAAAATAAATTGATCAAGTGTGTTATGCTTGATAATGGATCAACTCTAAATGTTTGTGGTATGGATTTGTTACACAAAATCAAAATTGACACATCTTTTATCAAACCAGATAGGATTAGCATTCATTTCTTTGATAATGTTGGTAGACAATCTATGGGTACTATAACTCTACCTATAAAGGTTGGACTTGTGACTTTATCTACTCTTTTTCATGTCATGCCTGGTTCACTTTCATATAATATAATTCTTAGTAGACTGTGGATTCATGCCATGGGGGCAGTTCCATCTACCCTTCATAGATCCATAAAATTTATTTATCAAGGCAAACTCTACACTTGGAAAGTCGATCTTGAACCAGATAATTATTTACATATTGAAATGCAAAAACAAGTTAAAAATTAGTAAAGTCTAAACACCTTACAAGTGGACTCAACAACACCTCTTTCCATAGATAATGTTGTGCAAGACTCTAAAACATTGAATTCACTTTTCTGTGATGATTGGGGTTCATTAGATTTTAATCCTTGTAGTATAGGGGAATATAATCTTAATAACCCTGACACATCAAAAGTTGCATCAATCTCATCTAAGCAAACTTTGGAAACACATAAGAAAACCAAAGCTTCATTAATAGAAAACAAATACAATACTCTTACTTATACTACAAATTATGAGACCTATGAGGCTTCACCATCTTCTAAAGAAATGACATCCCTCTATGGTCGAGGATTTAAAATCCTTTATAAAAACTGTGACTATGTAGGTAAGGGATGTGGTGTAAATCAACAAGGGATTCCAGTACCTATAGAATCAAATTCAAGACATTACTCAAGTGGCATTAGATATAATCCTTTTAAAGAAAAGAAAGCCTCTCGTCATCCTAAACTCAATGTTAATTCAATTTCAACAAGACCAAATCAACATGCGAGATATCCTAAGCCAATAACCCACACTCGTTGTAGCAAATATTATAGTTGCTCTCAAGGGTGGCCTCTTTCTAGATATGTATGTTCTTAACATTAGATTCTATGAAGTAAGTATTTCTAACCCTTTACCTCCATGTTGTGTTTCCCCCGTGATGTGTTATGTGTTGTTTAAACCTCCTAGGATGACCCTTGATTCTCTTGTAAGGTCAAGGATACTGGGAGACTACCTATGTTGTGACCCTTCTTCTATTTGTATCATCATTCTTCTTTATTGCCTCTCCTCTATTTTCATTGTTGTGTGGTGTCTTATGGACATAGCATTGTGGTTGGTGACTTGGGGGCACCCTCCTATTGAATTACACCAGACAACTGAGAGGGGGGGTGAATCAGTTGTCACAAAAACTTAGCTTCATATTAACATCAAACCATCAACAAATTAATTGCTTATAATTAGATTTAACCATGAAAGCATGAAACCATAAACTTAATCATAAACACACATCCAACATAGTAAACAAATTTTTACGTGGAAAACCCTAAAAGGGAAAAACTACAGTGGGTATTAGCCCATAGAAATATATGAGTTATAACAATACTAAAAAATAGAGGCTCACTGCCCAAATTGCTCACTGCCAAAGGGTGGCTAGCTGCCAAAATGGTGAACTGATTAAGTAGCATCTACTCCATGCTTGGGTTCAGTTCCTTTGAAGCACAATAAAACTTCTTTGCTCTGCTCTTTCACACCTTCACACTTATCTCTTCATATTCATAACTCATTCATCTTTTTGCAATTCATTACAAGTCTTTATACAAGCCATCAACCTTGGAATGTACATCAAGGTCGGCAATACATTCATCAACCGTTGGAACAATTTCCAAGGTTGGCATTACAAACATACATAGAATAGGTCTAGACCTAATACAAATTTTCTAAGGAAAGGATGTAAAGATGTATGCTGATCATGCCATGCCTTAGCTAGGACTCAAATACAATTCTTCATGCCACAACACGCTTCCACAAACTTCAAGGCATCTCTGCAATTAGTGAAATCAACCTGGTCAGCCAAGACTGATGAGAGCACTAGGTCTGCTAAGAACATTCTTCATTCATGATCCAATTTTCTCTTTGTGTACCAAACCAAATGTAGGAACATAATTAGGAGACATCCACAAGCATAGTGTTATCACCAAGAACAACTGCACGATCTCTAACCACTCTATCAAGAAGATTCTTCAAACTGGAGCACAAGAACAATACTGTCAGCCACTGTCATAAAGAAAGGATAGCTTACAGACCACCAAATCATGAACCATTGAATTTGAAGGCACATAACATCATTCCAGACTTAACTCTAGAACCACAAATCAAAATACTTCAATGCAGAGGAATGCAGAGCATAACACTCTCTCCATGTCACAACCAAACATACAGGAAAAGCAGTTTTCACACTGATGAACACAATTCACTCAATTCTTCATGTCAGAGGATCAAACTTGGAATATAACATCTTTAGACAGACTTCTAAATCACTTCCAATCTGCAGGTAAAGATATTCATTCTACAAGAAATGCGGAGCAAGTTCTGGACTATTCTTCTGAAAACAATACATTGTTTCCATTGCAACGCACTATTACCACCGAAGGGGCTAATTTTCTCAATATCCTCAACATCAGGATCACTTACATAAGTAAATACAAATCATCTCACTCCATACAAGCAAGAAACAAAGTAAGAGCATAGTTGACACCAATGACAACACAAATATGTTGACATCAATGACATCGATTAGGCACATACTTGCAACAATCTCCCCCTTTGTCATTGATGGCAACATATGATGTGAAAAACTAAAAATACCATCATGACAAGATTCTCCCCCTTTCTCTTTACACATCTGTATTTTTTCTCCTTCTAATTTTTTCACATGATTTCTCTCCCCCTTTGACATCAATGGAAAAGGGCACATACTTGCATGTTGTTGCTCTGATCCATTGAACTTTCTCTAATTTTCAACAGTTTCTTCATCAGAATCATCTAGCTACTCCTCCTAAGGGATATCCCTTAAAACATCAATCCAGATAAAAAATGAGGCTATTGATACCACTGGATTGATGCATTTTTATGCATCTTAGTTTAGAGCGGGAGGGGTAATGACCCTTAGCTTTTCTCTGAGATACTCAAAAGTATCTTTGGGCAGAGGCTTAGTAAAAATGTCTGCAATATGATCCTTTGTAGATACATACTCCATCTTTACTTCATTTTCATTCACCTTTTCTCTCAAAAAGTGATAGGTCTTATAGATATATGCTTTGTTTTTGAATGCATCACTAGATTCTTTGAAATGTTTATAGCACTTGTATTATCATAAAAGATTGCAATTGGATTTTCATACACAACTCTTATGTCCTTCAATGTCTGCTTCATCCATAATACTTGAGTGCAACAACATGTTGCTGCAATATACTTTGCTTCTGTAGTTGACAAAGAGATTAAATCTTGTTTCTTGCTCAGCCATGAAACCAATCTATTACCCAAGAAGAAAGCACCTCCACTTGTACTCTTTCTATCATCAACATCTCCAGCCCAATCTACATCTGTATAAGCACTAAGAATGAAAACATTGTCCTTTGGATACCAAAAGCCATGATTTGGAGTGCCTTTTAAATACTGTTGTGTGGTTACACAACACGCCCCATTTTGCATTATCAAATCAGGGACCTAACTTTTGGCTTGCCTTGTGTTGTCTGCTTTCTGGCGGTTTGGTAAAAATAGGTCAGGTGCATCATCATCATGATATTCGATGAGGTTGGTCATCATCATGAGGTTAGTTTGTCAAAGTTCATATTTTGTTTCTATGACCTCATATTTAGAAAGAGCTTGAAATTCCATGCAGGTTTGCCTTTTACATCACCTGAAAATTCGTCCATATGAGGGAGTTATGCACAGTCAAAGTTTTGGTCAAACCTGATATTCGCAAGAAGAGGGTCATATTTTATAAACTCAGTTTTACTGTATGAAGAACATCATCATCATATTTGAAACGCCCCCCGATAATATCCTGAGGTTGAAATATCCGGATGTCAAATTTAAGTCATAGTAAGTTTTCCCCGTCGAGCGGTCTTTTGTATCGCGAAAGGTCATCATCATGATCTTGATCTATCACCCGATAAAAATCATGCAGTCCCAATATCTGGACGTCAATCTTAAGTGATAGTGTGTTTTACCCGTCAAATGACCTTATGCGCATCGTGAGCATCATGATTTTAAGAGGGTCATATTTCATAACAACGAGCATCATGATATTTTTAACATCACCCGATATTATAATATCATGCTGATATTATAATATCACCCTACTTAGAAAATCCACCATCTGCATAATTTGCGTGCACACGTCAAAGTCCTGGTGATCATCATCATCCTGATCTTTCAAGGCAGGATCATATTTCATATCCTCCTGATCTCCTTTTGCACAATCATGATGATCACCCTATCTTTTAGAGGGAGGGTGATATTCCATTCCTAAGTCATGTTGTCAAGATCATCATGATCTTGTTTGTCTACCCGATATTTCGTAATGTCCTCCTGCTGAGAAATATAACCTTTTGCAAATATTCTGATGACATCATCCCGACCTGATAAACGAAGAAGCAAATATCAGGATGACATCACCATCACATTTCTCCTTCGGCAGGATATTTTCCAAAACATGATCTGGTTCGCGAATATGACGATGACGTCATGTTCTAAGTTCAACAAAGGCCCCGGATATCCTGATGATCATCATCATCCTGATCTTTCGAGAGGGTTACCTTGGCCGCAAAGGGGTCATATTACATGCACCACCCGATCATCTTCCTTAGGTGACCCGATATTACATTTATCCCCTGATCTTAACGAAACATGATGGTGACGTCATCTTTTGCATTTTAATGAAGCTCGAATATGACGATGACGTCACCATCATATTCCTTTCCTCAGCAGCAAGATCATATTCCAAATCCTCCTATTTTCCTTCAACATGATGATGACGATGATGTCTTTCTTTCCCCAATATGCAGAAGCAAAACATCCTGATGTGCTTTTCATCAGAGCATTCGGAAGGGAGGAGCATCATATTTCATGATATCCTGCAGCTAGATAGAAGACATAGAGTTGGGCATCATCATGATTTTTGGCGTCGGTATAACTGTTGCCATCAACCAAGTCTAATTTTGTCACCCCGATCATATGTGGTCACACCGATGCGAATATGATGATGACCCGAAACATACAAACAGAGCATGCAAAGCCGGATTTGAAATAATTTGTTAAAAGCGGTTATTTCCTTGTATATTTTGAGATACATGATCATATTTGGAGCCCGATATACAAGAAAATGGGCGGGAAAATGAAGCGATGGAAATTTGAAGACCCGATTGCATTTTCTAGTCAACGATGGTTGACCCGAGTGTTTTGATGCTGTTTATGCATTTAGTGCATAATTTTCCACTGATTTGAAGTTCGATTGCCTGTAGCTGCACATTTTGGAGGCTTGTTTAATAAAATGTTTAAATTCCTGTTGTTTATCCACATGATGATGAACTTAATGTTTGTCTGTTTACTTGCAGGAATTCATGATGCTGTTAGAGCTGCTGCTGAAGCTGAACATTGTATGGTTGCACATGGAGGCAACATGAACCAGAAATGAGGAGGATATTGTCAAATATGCTGTTTGCCAGCTGGAGACTGAATCAAGTTGAAGATGCTGGAATATTCTATGCCAGCTATACATTTGCCAACTGGCGAAGCATGTGCTTGTCATCTAGACCGTTGATTATTATGAGAGGATCCTGATCCTTGGATCATTGTAACTATTTTTTTTGGCATTTGTTCTATATAAAGGCCAGATCCTGATACATTGATATACATTAATAAAGACAGGGGGGATATACATGAATACACAGACGCATCTGGCGCATTAAGGCCAATTACTATAGAATCAATTAGGAGATCAGATTACTGAGACTAATGAAGATTGAATTGTTGAAATGTCAAGGTTCTTTCTTCAGATCACTGTAAATGCACCTGTTCTTGAGCATACTGAATGGATATGAAGTTTTAGATTACATCCTGATTGTAAATTTTATGTAATCTTCCTGTTGGTTTCTGGATATGTACTGGTGAATGCTGTGTTCAACTAGAAGCGCTTTCATTTCATTACATGTTGTTATCAACTTTTCCTTTGAAGATTTGCACTAGATCATGCGGATTTGTGGAATGTCCTGGTGAAGTATGATTCTAGTTTCCTTCTTTTCATTGCATGTATGGGAGCTTGTATGTGGATCAGTGATCTAAGTCAAGTAGTTTTGGGAATCTTATTCTTTAACCCTTTTCCTTTTTTTAATTTCATAAATTCATCACCATAACTGCAAATCATGATAAATAACAAGCAGAACAGAGAAATATGCTGAAATCCCATAGGTAACTGAAAATCATTAGCATATTTGAGTTAAATGCATGTAGTATTGAAAATATCATGCAAAGAATCATAAATAATGGTAGAAATCATGCAAATATCAGCCTGTAGGCACATTATTTGACTAAATTCACAGTGCAGAGGTAGAATTGTTGGAGATTTATGCAGAGCAGGCATATAGAGCAGGATATTTGAAGAAATAATGATGAACTTTGCAGAAACACGTAAGGCCCCTGAATGGAAAACAGCAACACACATCAACCACTAAGTAATGTCAGTAGATTAAGACCTAATCAACGGAGACTTGGGATCATGAATTCTCTGAATTCATCGTATCTTTCAAGATGAGTAAAGGTTGTTGTGTAACTTTTATTCTATGTTTGCAAATGACTAACATCATGACCAACATAAATTGGCGCTAGAAGGAGGGCAGAACTGGAAAAGACGCCATTGCTTCAGTCATCATTCATTTTATGTAGGCCCCTCGCTTCTAACGCAACATAAATTGGCGCTAGAAGGAGGGCCTGAGATGTGAATTTTTGGATTTCTGTAAATATTGCATAAATATTTCAGCATTTCAGCTAAATGTCTGCAAATATCTCTTATCTAAGATGTTTTGGTTGCACCTTTGCAAAGATTTAGCTCGAAACATCAAAGATTAGTTGGATTTTCTGGACTTTCAAGTTTTAGTCTGAGATATGATAGATCTCCTTAAAATTTCAAAATACTAAAAAATTGAAAAATATAGTCTCATTTTGATGGATGTATATGAAGGCAATTGTCAAATTAACATTCCTTTATTTCAGGAAACTTTGAATAGGTAGCTTTACCCTCACAGTTTGTCTAACTTTGGTTTATCTACCTATTGCAGGATACACCAGACTGTGGAACACAGTGAAATAAATTGTTTAACTTTCCTTACAAGGTTGGATTTATACTTGAAAGGATTAATATTCTTTCTGGATGTGTTCAGGGCCAAAATTTGGTAGGAAAATGAAGAAATTTGCCAGGAAAATGAAGAAATTTGCTAGGAAAATGAAGAAATTCTGGAGCAACAAGCAGATGCAGCACCAGAAGTTATTAATTGTCTAGACACTGAAGTGGACCGATCTAAAGATTTTGAATTATACTTGTCTAGAAATATACAGTGTAGTCAAATATTAGGTTTACCCATTGATGATGTCTTGATTGAAAGCTGGTGCAGATTACATGATGAAGAGCATTCAGAGAGAGATTGCTACCCTTGCTTGGCCATGTTGAAAAAGACTCTAGAAAATACAATGGCTGAATCAGTTCCAGAAGGTAATGAAGAGGAAACATCTTTCCTGGATTCATTTTATGGTGAGATTGATAGGAGTTCTCTACATCCTAATACAAGGACCAGTCAGTATGCAGGTATGAATCTTGTGAAAATTTTAGAGAAGAAACCACTCATCAGGATGATATTTTTGATTCTGATCCTAATACTTTTGATAAAGAAGGTGAAACATCTTTCCTGGAGTCATTCTATGGTAAAGAGAAGTGTAAACAAATAGTAGAGCAGTTTAAATACACTACTGCTGATGATAAAGTTCCTATGATAGTAACTCAGGGAGTCATAGAGAAGAAAATAAATGCTGATTTATTACCTGACTTCTTTGAATTAAATGATCAAATGCAAGAATGTTGCAGGTTAATGGAACCAGATCCTTTACTAGATAGAAAATGTGAATTATTTAATGAAAAATTCCTGAAAGATGAAGATGTGGAAGACTTTGGAGTTGTTATGCATAATTACATGTCACTCCAGGAATATTTTGAGAATGAAACAGGGGAGTGTCCTTATCAAGTGAAAGTTGTTTCTCTTTTACAGTCACATGATTTAGAAATGATAAATTTCTGTATATCAGGTTGTGATAATAAAGATACTTATTTAGATGCTGATGTGCAGGAAATTGAAGAAAATATTGAGAAGTTTCCTGAACTGGAGGATAAACTGAACATCTGGAATGAAGGGATAAGGCTGGATAAAAATGAAGAATTAATACATCAAGAGTCATACATCCTTCAATTTGAAGAGAGACCAGACACTGAGCCAAGCAGTGAAAATATAATGACAAATGGAGGATCAGCTGCCAATGAAGAAGCATGTCCAACAAAATCAGAAATACACCAGGTTGTATTTCTCCTTTCCACAGTGAATGATGTTGAATATTATTTTGATTATGGAAATTCAGAAGATAAGACATGCATATGGATTAATCATGAACATGATGAGCTTCCTCAGTTGCTAATCATCAAGAGTCATTCTGTTGAATACAGTGAATTCAGAATATCAGAATATTTTTCAGAATATAAAGATAAATTTGCTAGGTTGAGAACCATAACTGATACCCTAAGACTCCTGCACAATCAAAAGAAGTATGCAAATACAGGTGTACTTAGGTCGTTTTCTGGTTCTTATTTGCCTAGTAGTAGTTTGTATATAATTTTGTAGGTTAGTTGTTTGTACAGTCTGCTTGTTTTGCTTTCTTGTTCTGTTTCTGTTGTTTCCTTTTTGTAGGTTAGTTGTTTGTATAGTGGTTGCTTCTGTTTTGTGTTGTTTTGGTTGAGTTTTTGTTTTGGTAAGTCAAGATGATGCACTCCATCACCTAAGAAAATAACTAAGTTGTTAGGATTCAAGTGATGAGATCAGATTTAGATATAGATTGTAATTCATTCTGATAAATATTCATGATCAGGTTTTATAATATCTTTTCATCAGGTGCCTTTTCTTGTCCAAAGTGAATCAAACACAATGAAACACCTAACAGCCTTGGGCTTGTTGAAGATATGAGTATAGGTGTTAAGTGAAAAATCTAAAGGGACTCCCTTGCTACCAATACAATCTCCAACCTAAAGCTGCAAGTGACCATACCTTGTACAAATGAGCTGACATGATGATATCAGATATATAAATAAAAAAAAAGATATATATATATATATATAAACAATAAACTTAGGCCATCTAAGTAACTCTACCGGGGCTACAGATGCCTGCTGGCAGTGGGGCTCTACTTAGGGAGATTGTATAGATAACCTTGTCGGGGCTATGAATGCCTGCTGGTAGCAAGGCTCTATCCAGGTTGGCTATGAGGGATGATCTCCAACTATGTAGTTTAACACCAGTTACTTATATTTTCAACTTGCTTTCAAGATGAGGATAATTAATCATATGCACACACATGATCCTTTGTTAGCACTGTTACCTTGATGAAACTTTATCATTCAAAGATCATGATGATTTTATTTAGAAAGAATTAGAATACTATAGATGAATATGATCATATCACTTGAATCATTTGAATTTTGTTGTTTTCTTTGGTGGCAAGTTGTTGTGTGGTTACACAACACGCCCCATTTTGCATTATCAAAACAGGGACCCAACTTTTGGCTTGCCTTGTGTTGTCTGCTTTCTGGCGGTTTGGTAAAAATAGGTCAGGTGCATCATCATCATGATATTCGATGAGGTTGGTCATCATCATGAGGTTAGTTTGTCAAAGTTCATATTTTGTTTCTATGACCTCATATTTAGAAAGAGCTTGAAATTCCATGCAGGTTTGCCTTTTACATCACCTGAAAATTCGTCCATATGAGGGAGTTATGCACAGTCAAAGTTTTGGTCAAACCTGATATTCGCAAGAAGAGGGTCATATTTTATAAACTCAGTTTTGCTGTATGAAGAACATCATCATCATATTTGAAATGCCCCCTGATAATATCCTGAGGTCGACATATCTGGACCTCAAATTTAAGTCATAGTAAGTTTTCCCCGTCGAGCGGTCTTTTGTATTGCGAAAGGTCATCATCATGATCTTGATCTATCACCTGATAAAAATCATGCAGTCCCAATATCCGGACGTCAATCTTAAGTGATAGTGTGTTTTACCCATCAAATGACCTTATGCGCATCGTGAGCATCATGATTTTAAGAGGGTCATATTTCATAACAACAAGCATCATGATATTTTTAACATCACCCGATATTATAATATCATGCTGATATTATAATATCACCCTACTTAGAAAATCCACCATCTGCATAATTTGCATGTGCACGTCAAAGTCCTAGTGATCATCATCATCCTGATCTTTCAAGGCAGGATCATATTTCATATCCTCCTGATCTCCTTTTGCACAATCATGATGATCACCCTATCTTTCAGAGGGAGGGTGATATTCCATTCCTAAGTCATGTTGTCAAGATCATCATGATCTTGTTTGTCTACCCGATATTTCGTAATGTCCTCCTACCGAGAAATATAACCTTTTGCAAATATCCTAATGACATCATCCCGACCTGATAAACAAAGAAGCAAATATCAGGATGACATCACCATCACATTTCTCCTTCAGCAGGATATTTTCCAAAACATGATCTGGTTCACGAATATGACGATGACGTCATGTTCTAAGTTCAACAAAGGCCCCAGATATCCTGATGATCATCATCATCTTGATCTTTCGAGAGGGTTACCTTGGCCGCAAAGGGGTCATATTACATGCACCACCCGATCATCTTCCTTAGGTGACCCGATATTACATTTATCCCCTGATCTTAACGAAACATGACGGTGACGTCATCTTTTGCATTTTAATGAAGCCCGAATATGACGATGACGTCACCATCATATTCCTTTCCTTAGCAGCAGGATCATATTCCAAATCCTCCTATTTTCCTTTGACATGATGATGACGATGATGTCTTTCTTTCCCCAATATGCAGAAGCGAAACATCCTGATGTGCTTTTCATCAGAGCATTCGGAAGGGAGGAGCATCATATTTCATGATATCCTGCAGCTAGATAGAAGACATAGAGTTGGGCATCATCATGATTTTTGGCGTCGGTATAACTGTTGCCATCGGCCAAGTCTAATTTTGTCACCCCGATCATATGTGGTCACACCGATGCAAATATGATGATGACCCGAAACATACAAATAGAGCATGCAAAGCCAGATTTGAAATAATTTGTTAAAAGTGGTTATTTCCTTGTATATTTTGAGATACATGATCATATTTGGAGCCCGATATACAAGAAAATGGGCGGGAAAATGAAGCAATGGAAATTTGAAGACCCGATTGCATTTTCTAGTCAACGATGGTTGACCTGAGTGTTTTGATGTTGTTTATGCATTTAGTGCATAATTTTCCACTGATTTGAAGCTCGATTGCCTGTAGCTGCACATTTTGGAGGCTTATTTAATAAAATGTTTAAATTCCTGTTGTTTATCCACATGATGATGAACTTAATGTTTGTCTGTTTACTTGCAGGAAGTCATGATGCTGTTAGAGTTGCTGCTGAAGCTAAACATTGTATGGTTGCACATGGAGGCAACATGAACCAGAAATGAGGAGGATATTGTCAAATATGCTGTTTGCCAGTTGGAGACCGAATCTAGTTGAAGATGCTGGAATATTCTATGCCAGCTGTACATTTGCCAACTGGCGAAGCATGTGCTTGTCATATGGACCGTTGATTATTATGAGAGGATCCTGATCCTTGGATCATTGTAACTATTTTTTTTGGCATTTGTTCTATATAAAGGCCAGATCCTGATACATTGATATACATTAATAAAGACAGGGGGATATACATGAATACACAGACGCATCTGGTGCATTAAGGCCAATTATTGTAGAATCAATTAGGAGATCGGATTACTGAGACTAATGAAGACTGAATTGTTGAAATGTCAAGGTTGTTTCTTCAGATCACTCTAAATGTACCTGTTCTTGAGCATACTGAATGGATATGAAGTTTCAGATTACATCCTGATTGTAAATTTTACGTAATCTTCCTGTTAGTTTCCGGATATGTACTGGTGAATGCTGTGTTCAACTAGAAGCGCTTTCATTTCATTACATGTTGTTATCAACTTTTCCTTTGAAGATTTGCACTAGATAATGTGGATTTGTGGAATGTCTTGGTGAAGTATGATTCTAGTTTCCTTCTTTTCATTGCATGTATGGGAGCTTGTATGTGGATCAGTGATCTAAGTCAAGTAGTTTTGGGAATCTTATTCTTTAACCCTTTTCCTTTTTTTAATTTCATAAATTCATCACCATAACTGCAAATCATGATAAATAACAAGCAGAACAGAGAAATATGCTGAAATCCCATAGGTAACTGAAAATCATTAGCATATTTGAGTTAAATGCATGTAGTATTGAAAATATCATGCAAAGAATCATAAATAATGGTAGAAATCATGCAAATATCAGCCTGTAGGCACATTATTTGACTAAATTCGCAGTGCAGAGGTAGAATTGTTGGAGATTTATGCAGAGCAGGCATATAGAAGCAGGATATTTGAAGAAATAATGATGAACTTTGCAGAAACACGTAAGGCCCCTGAATGGAAAACAGCAACACACATCAACCACTGAGTAACGTCAGTAGATTAAGACCTAATCAACGGAGACTTGGGATCATGAATTCTCTGAATTCATCGTATCTTTCAAGATGAGTAAAGGTTGTTGTGTAACTTTTATTCTATGTTTGCGAATGACTAACATCATGACCAACAAATACCTCAGGATTCTCTTAACTTCCATCACATGTGATTCCCTTAGATCAACTTGAAATCTTGCAACAAGACTGCATGCATAATATCAGGTTTGGTTTGAGTTAGATAAAGCAATCCTCCAATCATGGATCTATATTTTTTCTGATTAGTCTTAGGTGATTCGTCAGTTTTGCTCAACTAATCACCATGGGAGTACATACTAGTTTAGAGTCTTCCATCCCAAACTTCTTCAGCAATTCTTTCACATACTTAGACTGAGATATGAAGATTCCTTTATCTGATTGATTGATTTGCAGACTTAGAAATTCATTTCACCAAACATGCAATTTAAAATTCACTTTTCATCTCATCAGCATACTTTATGCACATACCTTCATTTCCTCCAAAGATAATGTCATCAACAAAGACTTCAACAATCAAGATCTGATTATCATTGATTTTGAAATACAGATTGCTATCTGCAGTACCTTTACTGAATCCCAATTGCAACAAATACATGTCTAACCTTGCATACCAGGTTTTAGGGGCTTGTTTGAGTCTATACAATGCTTTCTTCAACCTAGATACCATATCACATTGATTTCACAGTTGGAATCCCTCTGGTTGCTCAATGTATACTTCCTCTTCTAATTCACCATTTAGGAATGTAGACTTCACATCCATCTGATACACCTTGAAATCTTTGTGAGCTGCAAATGCTAGAAACATTCTAATTGCTTCAATTCGAGCTAATGGGGCAAAAGTTTCTTCAAAATCTATCCCTTCAATTTGAGAATATCCTTTGCAAACAAGTGTTGCTTTATTCCTTACAACTTCTCCATTTTCATTTAGCTTGTTCCTGAAGACCCATTTGGTTCCAATAACATTTTTGTCAATAGGTCTAGGAACTAGTTCCCAAGTTTCATTCTTCTCTATCTAAAATAGTTCTTCCTCCATTGCCTTTACCCAATTTTCATCATTGCAGGCTTCATTCACAATTTTTGGTTCAACTGTGGAGAGAAAATAGTAGTTTACTTATTCTTCAACATCTTTTCTTCTTGTCAGTACACCTTTTCTTTTATCTCCAATAATTTGATCTTCAGAGTGATTGATTCTTACATACTTGGGGGTTTTAGCAACACTTTTCGGAGCCTTTTATTCTTCATCTTGACTATCTTCTTGTTCAACTTTATCTTCATGAGTTGTAGCAGCAATCTCATCTGATTCATAGCCATTCTGATCTGATATTATTCCTTTGTCTCCATCCACCTTCACATTTGCACTTTCAACAATCCTTTTTAGTATTTTATTGTAACATTGGTAAACCTTACTCTTGGTAGAGTATCCAAGGAAGATTCCTTCATCACATCTTACATCAAATTTCCCTAGATCTTCATCTCTTCTAGTATAGCATTTGCTTCCAAAGACTTTGAAATATCTTACTGTAGGAATTCTTCCATACCACAGTTCATAGGGAGTTTTAGTACCATTACCTTTCACTTGAATCCTATTTTGAATGTAGACATCAGTGTGTATAGCTTCTTTCCAAAAGACTTCCGGCAGATCTCCTTCCTTCATCATTATCCTAACAGGCTCCTAAACTATCATGTTCTTCCTTTCCACAACTTCATTCTGCTGGGGAGTTCTAGGTGCAGACAGTTGCCTCTTAAGCCCTTACTCTTCAAAGAAAATGTTAAACTCATTTGAAGTGAACTCACCTCCTCTATCAGACTTCAAACACTTGATTTTCAGTTCTAACTCATTCTCAACCATTGCCTTGAAGGATTTGAACTTTTCTAGGCCTTTAGATTTGTCTCTTAAGAAAGTAACCTAAGTCATTCTAGAATAATCATCAATAAGAAACATGAAGTACCTGTCACCTTGCATACTTCTTACCCTTGTAGGACCACATAGGTCTATATGCACTAGATCCAGTAGATTGGTAGAAAATTACTCTTTGCTCTTGAAACTTGTCCTAGTTTGCTTCCCAAACTGACATTCTTTACAGATGGTATTGATGGGTTTCACAAGCTTTGGTAGATCTCTCACAATCTGACCTGAACTTATCTTTATCAGGTTGTCAAAGTTTATATGACACATCCTTCTGTGCCACAACCAACTTTCATTTGCTTGGCCCAATAAACATTAATCACTAGTTCCTCTTAATTGATAAATGTTACCTCTGGTCTTCTTACCAGTAGAAATCATAGTTCCGGAGCTTTCCATGAACTTGCACCCATTGTCTTTGAATCTTAGATCATAACCTTTGTTACACATCTAACCAACACTCAAAATATTATGCTTCAGACCCTTATATTTCACTTTCAGGCTTTGTAGCTTGGTTTCTCTTACAGAATCATCTCCTTCATACATATTGTTCAACTTCTCCCATACCTCATTTGCATATTCAAGATCCACAACGTTTGCCAATACTATGTCACTTAAGGAGCTTAACATGACATCCTTTTCTTTGACATCCAACTCATATTCTTTGATATCATCTTCCATTGTCAAACCACCTTCAGGCATGACACATTGTGACTGTGTAGCTAGCTATACTTTATAACCAAGATAGAGGAGATGGATTTTCATTTGTACCTTCCAAAGAGCATAATTTGTCCCATCAAATTGTGGAGCTTCCATTTTATAAGACATCCTAGATCTTCCTCAAGTTGTTAGGCCTTCTTATGAGGAACCTTGTTCTAATACCAATTGTTGAAATACACCGAACAACTAAGAAGGGGGGGTGAATCAGTTGTCACAAAAAACTTAGCTTCATATGAACATTAAACCATCAACGACTTAATACCTTATAATTAGATTTAACCATGAAAGCATGAAACCATAAACTTAATCATAAACACACATCCAACACAGTAAACACTAGATGTTTTACATGGAAAACCCTGAAAGGGAAAAACCATAGTGGGTGTTAGCCCACACAAATATATGAGTTATAACAATGCCAAAAAATAGAGGCTCACTTCCCAAATTGCTCACTTCAAAGAACGGCTCACTACCAAAGGGTGGCTCACTACCAAAATGGTGAACTGATTAAGTAGCATCTACTTCATACCTAGGTTTAGTTCCTTTGAAGCACAATAAAACTTCTTTGCTCTGCTCTTTCACACCTTGGCACTTATCTCTTCATTTTCACACACTCATTCATCTTTTCTCAATTCATTACAAGTCTTTATACAAGCCATCAACCTTGGAATGTACATCAAGGTCGGTAATACATTCATCAACTGTTGGAACAATCTCTAAGGTTGGCATTACAAACATACATAGAATAGGTCTGGACCTAATACAAATTTATGAAGGAAATAATGTAAAGATGTATCATGATCATGCCATACCTTAGCTAGGACTCAAACACAATTCTTCATGCCATGACATGCTTCCACAAACTTCAAGGCATCTCCACAATTAGTGAAATCAACCAGGTCTGCCAAGACTGATGAGAGCACTAGGTCTACTAAGAACATTCTTCATTGATGATCTAATTTTCTCTTTGCAGACCAAACCAAATGTAGGAACATGATCAGGAGACATCCACAAGCACATTGTTATCACCAGGGACAACAACATGATCTCTAACCACTCTGTCAAGAAGATTCTTCAAACAAGAGCACAGAACAATACTATCAGCCACTGTCATAAGGAAAGGATAGATTGCAGACCACCAAATCATAAACCATTGAAGTTGAAGGTACATAACATCATTCCAGACTTAACTTTAGAACCACAGACTAAAATACTTCAATGCAGAGCATAACACTCTCTCCCTGTCACCACCAAACATACAGGAAAAGTAGTTTTCATAGTGGGGAACACAATTCACTCAAATCTTCATGCCAGAGGCTCAAAATTGGAATAGAATATCTTTAGACATACTTCTAAATCACTTCCAATCCGTAGACAAAGATATTAATTCTATAGGAAATGTAGAGCAACTTTTGGACTGTTCTTTTAAAAACATTACATTGTTTCCACTGCAATGCACTATTACCACCAGAGGGGCTAATTTTCTTGATATCCTCAACATCAAGATCACTTACATAAGTAAACACAAATCATCTCACTCCATACAATCAAGCAACAAAGTGAGAGCATAGTTGACACCAATGACAACACAGATATGTTGACATCAATTACAACACCGGTTTGACACATACTTGCAACACCTCCTACATGATTGTCCCTAAGAAACTTGTTTCTCCTCTCTTGATTTATTGTTTACCTTCCCCTAGTGGTTCTACCTAGCTATTGGATGACAAAAAACATATTATACTAATATGGACCTAGTGTCCCTTAAGCAAGAAATAAAAAAATAGACCTAGTCCATACATGATGATGGGGTTGATATATATTATCCGACGCTTGGCTAGTAGAATCACTCTATGTGATATTTTGACGTTGTCTTATCGCACTTACAAAACATAACAATACTGCTACTCCATGCATTTTTTCTATCTTGGATCTACCCTTGCATTATTGTTTATCATGATTATATGGATGCTAACACCTTTTCTTGCAAGAAATTGTGTGTTTGTGGGAACATTTGGCAATTGTAAAGTACATGTCACCTCTGGAGTGTTCAAGTATGGGCTTAAGTGGTGTTGTCATTGATGTCAACATACTCCTGTTGCATTAATGATAAGGATTGCATGAACTGTTTGTTGAGGATATTGAGAAAATTGGTCATATCAGGAACAGTGAAGAATAGTGAACACAGTAAGGTAAAAGTCCAAGATAAGATGAGGATTAGAGGATGTAGTTTAAAGGGTTTGTAGATATGTATCTTAAGGTGATCCAATAGAGATTTCAGAGGTCCACATGAAGATCTAAAGAAGTTGTGGCTGCTCAAGTAAAACCGGTTCTGACAGGTGTTCAGAGCTGACAGAGTGATACAGATAGGTCCGGTGAGATCTGGAAATGAAAGATCCTATTCTGTGGATTTGGTGGAGTGTTTAGGAAGTCTTTGAGAAGTGTCAACTTGATTGGTTCATGGTCTGGAGGTCCGTAAGCATCTATTCCTTTGTGACAGTGATGATAGACTGTGTTCTTGAGGTTCCGAATGAAGGAGAGAAGGATTTCAATAAGCAGATGAAGTGTAGATGTTCTTGGTGATTCAGGCAAGCTTGTGGAGGTCTTTGGATCATGTCCAATTCATGTTGGTGGTCAGCATTGAAGTTAGAGCTCTCAATTGAAGAATTTTTTCCAGATGATGGTGTTCTTCCTGAGACTGGCCGACCGGATGAGTTACACATCCTGTAGATGTTCTTATAGATGTTTGCCGACTTAGATGATTATTCCTAAGTTGATGACTTGTATAAATAAGGGATTGTAAAGTCATTTCAAAGGTGTCCTTATTGAGATGAGTGTGTGGTAGCAAGGAGGAGAGTGAAAAGTAGAGCATAAGTTTTGGGCTTAAATAGAACTGATTCAAGCATGGTGAAGATGCTATTCTCTAGTTCATGTATGTGATACTTATTATTTTGTAGACAGTTTGTCTCTTGTAGGTAGTGGGGCTCTTGTGAGTAGTGTGCTTAGGCAGTGAACCCTAATTGGCATGTGCCATTTTGTTCTTTATATTCTTCTAACAGAGAATACAATCTTGGGTTAATCACCCCGTGGTTTTTTCCTTAACCAGGTTTTCCATGTCAAAATCTTGGTGTCTTATGTGTTAATGTGTTTCTGCTCTTGGTTTAATGCATTGTGTTTCCATGATTGAATTATTATTATGTTGCTGAATTACAAAGTGGAGTTAAGTATTTAAATTGGAAGAAAGTTTTGGACAACTGATTCACCCCCCTTCAGTTGTCTGCCTTGAATCTAACAATTGGTATCAGAAATAAGTTCCTCTAAAAAGAGCTTAACTACTTGAGGAGATCCAAGATGTCATCCTACAAAAAGGATAGTCCAAAGTTTGATGGAACCAATTTTAATCTCTGGAAAAGTCACATGAAATGTCACTTGCAATGTATGGGAATGCAGTATTGGAACATGGCTTCAACAAAGTATACTCCTCCACTAGGTGGCCCGAAAGCCCCAAATGAAATCACAGATGCTGAAAACAATCTGCGGACTATAGAAGCCCTTCTAAGTGCATTATCTGATTTAGAGCTTTCAAATGTTGTTGACCTACCAACTACTTTTGAGATTTGGGAAAAACTCGAACTCCTACATGAAGGAGACAAATATGTTAAATGTGCAAGGCTACAGAGTCTGAAATAGAAATTTGAAAATCTGAAGATGAGAGAAGATGAAAATATCTCTACTTTTATGCCAAGAGGAAATGAGCTTGTTTGTGGCATTAGGTGTGCTGGTGGAGTCTTGGATGAAGATGAGATTGTTGGTAAAGTTTTCAGATCCCTTCCCGCTTCTTATAAAATCAAGGCTGCTGCCATTGAAGAATTTCGAGCCCATACAACTATTAGAAGAGATCAATTGGTTAGTAAATTGGTTGCATTTGAAATGACCGAGCTTGGAGATGACCTCCCAAAGACTGAATCTACATTCAAAGCCAGTGCCTCTATAAAAGGTAAACAAAGGTTTGATTCAGGAGAGAACTCTTCAAGAAAACTATCATGGTATGAAAAAGCAAGAAAAGACCTAGAAGAAGAAGAAGCAGAAACTACTCAACTTGAAGCCCTTATTGCAAAAAGACTGCCAAGAGGATTCGATAAGTATGAAGAAAAATTACCCTTTAAGTGCTTTAACTACAATAAGATTGGTCATTTTGCCTCAAGGTGTCTGGAAAGATTTTTAAGGCCAAATCCTAACAAATCAAGGTTCCAAAAGAGTTGTTACTATGTTCATGAAGATGATGATAATGAAGGAGTAACAGATGATGAATCAGAGACAAGAAACAAATCCAGAAGTGAATGGGTGTTTATTGCCATCAAGGAAGAAGAACCAATGTCCTCTGAATTTGTCAATCATAAAGTTGTAGAAAGAGCTCTAGCTGCCCAAGTTGAAGAAAAGGATGACTGGGTCATTGACAGTGGTTGCTCTCACCCTATGACAGGTGACAAAAATAAGTTCATAGAATTGGAAAGGTATGAAGGAGGAGTAGTAAAATTGGTTATAATTCTGCTGGTAGAATCAGAGGAAGAGGAACTATTTCTTTTGATGGAAGGAACAAAACCAATAATGTACTATATGTTGAAGGATTGAAGAACAATCTTCTCAGTGTTGGTCAGTTGGTGGACAAAGGCTATGATCTCTGATTCAAGAATAGAAAATGCAAGATCTTTGAAAGTTCTGGAACAAAGATTGCATTCAGTTCTCAAACTAAAGGTAATATCTTCCACTTGGTTGGTATTGGTAAAAGTTGCTTATTTGTTCAAGTTGATCAGAGTTGGTTGTGGCATAGGAGGATGTGTCATGTGAACTTTGATAATATCATCAAGATAAGCAATACTCAGGCTGTAAGAGACCTTCCAAAACTGGTGAAACCGACAAATAGTTTGTGCAAAGAATGTCAGTTTGGTAAGCTGAGCAGAATCACTTTCAAAAGTAAGGAACAGTCCTCTACCAGATTACTAGACTTAGTTCATACTGATTTATGTAGTCTGACAAGAATCAAGAGTGTGCAAGGTGATAGATACTTCATGTTATTAATTGATGACTATTCTAGGATGATGTGGGTAACTTTTCTGAAAGAGAAATCAGAAGCTCTTGAGAAATTCAAAGTATTCAAGGCTATGGTAGAGAATGAAACCGGATTAAAATTGAAATGTCTGAGGTCTGATAGAGGTGGAGAATTCACATCCGGTGAGTTCATAGAATTCTGTGAGAAACATGGAATAAAGATACAGTTGTCTGCTCCTAGGACTCCATAGTAGAATGGAGTAGTGGAAAGAAAGAACCTGACCATCCAAGAAGCATCTAGAACCATGATGATGGAAGCAAATGTTCTTCAGATCTATTGGAGAGAAGCTGTCAGCACTGCAGTCTATACTCTCAATCGAGTACAAATTAGAAGCAATACTGGTAAGACTCCTTATGAACTTTGGTTTGGCATCACTCCTACTGTGAGGTATTCCAGAGTCTTTGGTAGCAAATGTTACATTAAGAGAGATAAAGATTTAGGCAAATTTGATGCTAGAAGTGATGAAGGAATTTTCTTGGGTTACTCTACTCAAAGTAAAGCATACCAGTGTTATAACAAGAGATTGAGGAAGATTATAGAAAGTACTAATGTGAAGGTTGATGAAGGAATTGAGAAACCCTCAAGGTTTTATGAATATGATGAAGATGATCAGAATGATGTTTTGATCCAAGGAGTCCAAGCCCCTTCTGAGATTTAGATCCAGACTGATCTGGTAAATCAGGAAGAAGAAATAAGTTTGAATGAGCCTGATCAAGAATCAAGAATGTAAGAAACTCCCAAAGTTCCTAGGTATGTAAGACTGAACCACTCTGAAGATCAGATCATAGGTGATAAAAGCAAAGGTGTACAAACAAGAAGGAGAATTTCTCAAGATTCAGATGAGTATTGTCTGATTTCAAAGATTAAACCTAAGACAATGAATGAAGCTTCCAATGATGAAAAATGGACTAAAGCAATGGAGGAAGAGCTGATGCAAATTGAGAAAAATCACACTTGGGATCTTGTTCCTAGACCTAGAAACAAGAATGTGATTGGAACCAAATGGGTCTTCTGAAACAAACTGAATGAAGTTGGTGAAGTAATCAGAAATAAAGCCAGATTGGTCTGCAAGGGTTACTCTCAAATAGGAGTTGATTTTGAAGAAACTTTTGCTCTGGTGGCAAGAATTGAAGTAGTTAGACTATTTCTTGCTTTTGTTGCTTTCAAGGATTTCAAAGTATATTAGATTGATGTCAAGTCTGCCTTCTTGAATGGTGACTTGGAAGAAGAAGTGTACATTGAGCAACCAGATGGATTTCAATTGTCTGATCATGGTGATATGGTCTACAAGTTGAAGAAAGCACTGTATGGACTAAAGCAAGCCCCAAGAGCATGATATGAAAGATTGGATAAACATCTTTTAAAGATTGGTTTCAACAAAGGTACTGCTCACAGTAATTTGTATTTCAAAATTTATCATGAAAACATCTTGATTGTTGAAGTGTTTGTTGATGATATCATTGTTGGAGGAAGAGACAGTATGTGTAAAACTTTTGCAAATCAAATGAAAAGTGAATTTGAGATGTCCATGCTTGGGGAAATGAATTTATTCTTGGGTCTACAAATCATTCAAACAAAGAAAGGAATCTTCATTTCTCAGACCAAATATGTGAAAGAATTGTTGAAGAAATTTGGGATGGAAGACTCAAAACTAATGAATACTCCCATGGCAAGCGGATGTAAATTAAGCAAAGATGATGACTCTCCCAAGGCTGATCAGAAACAGTATAGGTCAATGATTGGAGGACTGCTATATCTCACTCAAACCAGACCTCATATTATGAATGTTGTTGGTCTTGTTGCTAGATTCCAAGCTGATCCTAGAGAATCTCATGTCATGGCAATCAAAAGGATTTTCAGATATCTAAAAGGGATAGTTGAGTATGGTCTGTGGTATCCTAGAGATCATGATTTCTCTCTTCATGCATATACAAATGCTAATTTGGCAGGAGATGTGGATGACCGGAAGAGTACCGGTGGTGGAGCATTCTTTTCAGGTAAGAGATTGGTTTCTTGGATAAGCAAGAAACAAGAAGCAATATCTCTATCCACTGTAGAAGGAGAATATGTTGCAGCAATAGGTAGTTGCACTCAAGTTTTATGGATGAAGCAAATGCTAAGAGACATAAAAGTGGAGTATGAGGAACCTATCACAATCTTCTATGATAATTCAAGTGCAATAAATATATCTAAGAATCTGGTGTTGCATTCAAAGACTAAACATATATCCATCAAATTTCACTTTTTGAGAGATCAAGTGAACAAGAATGAAGTCAGATTGGAGTTTGTGCCTTCCAAGGATCAGATTACAGACTAAACCTCTACCTAAGGACTCTTTTGAGTATCTTAGGGAAAACTTAGGGGTTCTTTTCCCTCCAGTGATGAACTAAGGTGCATTGATGTGCATTAGTCCGGTGGATATCACAGTCATATCCTGTGGTTTGGATTGATGATGGGGAGCTGCTACTCAGGGGGAACAGCTGGTATGATTCTGAAGTGGTAGAATTGCAAGTATGTGTCCTTTGCCATTGATGTCAAAGGGGGAGAGAAGATATGTGAAAAACAAGTGGTTGATGATCAAAGGGGGAGTAGGAAAGGAAGAGAAGACATGTGAATGGTTGTTACTGATAGGGGGAGTTGTGACAATAAGGAGAAGTTCTTGTCTTGATGGTCAAAACAATTTTTCACATCATATGTTGCCATCAATGACAAAGGGGGGAGATTGTTGCAAGTATGGGCCTAACCAGTGTTGTCATTGATGTCAACATACTCCTGTTGCATTAATGATAAGGATCAGAAGAACTGTTTGCTAAGGATATTGAGAAAATTGGTCATATCAGGAACCGTGAAGAACAGTGAAGACAGTAAGGTAAAAGTCCAAGATAAGATGAGGATCAGAGGATACAGTTTAAAGGGTTTGTAGATATGTATTTTAAGGTGATCCAGTAGAGATTTTAGAGGTCCGCATGAAGATCTGAAGAAGTTGTGGCCACTCAAGTAAAACAGGTTCCGACAGGTGTTCAGAGGTGACAGAGTGATACAGATAGGTCCGGTGAGATCCGAAAATGAAAGATCCTATTCTATGGATTTGGTGGAGTGTTTAAGAAGTCTTTGATAAGTGTCAACTTGATTGGTTCATGGTCTAGAGGTCCACAAGCATCTATTCCTTTGTGACAGTGATGACAGACTGTGTTCTTGAGGTTCTGAATGAAGGAGAGAAGGATTTCAGTAAGCAAATGAAGTGTGGATGTTCTTGGTGATTCAGGCAAGCTTGTGGAGGTCTTTGGATCGTGTCTAGTTCATTTTGGTGGTCCACATTGAAGTTGGAGCTCTTAATTAAAGAATTACTTCCAGATGATGGTGTTCTTCCTGAGACTAACTGACCAGATGAGTTACACATCATGTAGATGTTCTTGTAGATGTTTGCCGACTTAGATGATTATTCCTAGGTCGATGACTTCTATAAATAAGGGATTGTAAAGTCATTTCAAAGGTGTCCTTGTCGAGATGAGTGTGTGGTGGTGAGGAGGAGAGAGAAAGGTAGAGCAGAAGTATTGGGCTTAAATGGAACTGATTCAAGCATGGTGAAGATGCTATTCTCCAGTTCATGTATGTGATACTTATTTTTTGTAGACAGTGTGTCTCTTGTAGGTAGTGCGCCTCTTGTGAGAAGTGTGCTCAGGTAGTGAGCCCTAATTGGCATGTGCCATTTTGTTCTTTATATTCTTCTAACAGAGAATACAATCTTGGGTTAATCACCCTATGGTTTTTCCCTTAACCGGGTTTTCCACGTCAAAATCTTGGTGTCTTATGTGTTAATGTGTTTCTACTCTTGGTTTAATGCATTGTGTTTCCATGATTGAATTATTATTATGCTACTAAATTACAAAGTGTATTTAAGTATTTAAATTGGAAGAAAGTTTTGGATAACTGATTCACCCCCCCTCTCAGTTGTCTGCCCTGAATCTAACATGGGGAACATGGGCTTTGTGAGAGCTCATGTTTCTTGTGTGTTTTCTCTCTACCTTAATGTACTTGATATCATTACATGATATCAACCACATTAAGGTGGGGGCATATATAAGGTAAGTTGTCTGATGATTTTGGTACTAACAAAGCATGTTTGAAGCCCTTTACGAAGGTGGGATATTATATCTCTGAGTGAGTACACATCTTACTTTTCTATGTTGCAATCACTTAAACCCTCTACGGAGGCAGGGATGGTGTATTTCTTGACGAGATTACACATCCTGTCATTTTCTAAAAGTCCTCTAAGTAGGCGAGGAGTGGATCTACAACTATCCTAACCCTTAAGTGTGTCATCGGTGATTGTTGTAGTAAAGCCCAATCATCGGTGTGTGCATGTAATGTGCTTGAGATGGCTATGAACCTAGCAATAGGTTTCTTCCACCACTTGTTTGTCATGTTTTCTCCATGTCTTCCATGTGTGTGTATGGCGTGTTTGTTCCCAAGCATAGTTTCAAGACTGGTGGCGATGAGCTCCTCCTATGCTTTGGGATTTGTATGTCGTGTTGGTTCTCAAGTGTAGTTTCAAGACCGGTGACAATGAGCTCCTCCTACACTTGGAGATTTGTTTGGCATGTCTATTACCCCTTATATAGTTTCAAGATAGGTGGCGATGAGCTCCTTCTACATTTGGGTTGTGTGTTTACTTTCCTTGTACTTGCATTTGTGTTTCATATATATATGGAAAAAGAAAAAGAAAAGAAATAATCACTGCATTCACTGTATTCACTGTGTTTTGCATGTCTTCAATGTTGTCTTTTCCATGTTTTGTGTGACTGGAACTATCTTCTCCATGTTTTGCGTGTCTATCACTATCTTCAATGTGTTTTGTGTGTCTTCACCATGCCTAGCATGTTTGTTGTGTTTGTTGACCATACTTTAATGCATGTATTGGCCTTGTGTTTATACATACATTAAAGTGGGGTCTAAATGTTATGTCAAAAAATGTCCCCTTGGGAGCTTTGCCCTCTTAAGGTTTAGCTCCTGAGTCCTTAGAATGCATTTAGAGCATCTTGCATGTTAATTATGAGTCCCGATGAGAAAACCCTGAAGTCTTATGGAAAATAGGACCTAGGGGTTCTATTTTGATTATCCCTTAACAAAAATGGGAGGATGGACTTGGGTGCTAGTACCCTAGTCTTGCCCTATTTTGGGTATGCCCTAAATTTCAATGTTGGTTTTATGACCATTATTTAGGTCATATGCCGACATCTCAAGTTTGAATTAGTAAATTCTTAGCGAGAATGTTTGTAGTTGCATATATAAGCATGTTTAGGACTTCATTTGTAAACTAGAGATGGACATTGTGAACTTGTGACTTTATGAAAAAGAGATTCAAGGCATTCATTGTGTTGTTGAGTAGTATTTTGTTGTTATTATGATTGTTTGTTGTAGATTTGACTCTATCTCCTCATGGCACGAAGAGCATCTTCCTTCCATGAGATCTACACTTTGAGGTGACATCTATTGTGTTTTCTATCATTTATCATTTGGATTTTTGCCTCTATTGTACAGGGATATGTATTCTTTATCTAACAATGATGTTCAAAGGACTTGAATGTCTCTCCAGGGATTGATCGAGGCAAGCCTCTAAACACCACAACCCCCTCCTGCACTCCTTTGTGATTACAGGTTACAATACTAAGTTTCACAGAGTGGAGTTGCAGAAGGAGGTTGTAGACAATAAGGATTTGGGATTCGAAAGAAAGAAGACAGAGTTCAACATTTTGGGAAAAGGGTGCTAGTGCCAATGTCAACTTTTTTTAGGATAGAAATGGAATATGTAGTGCAGAAAGGAGATTCAGATTCTATGTAGAAAATAGTACCTTGGACAAGGGTGCTAGTGCCAATGTCCCCTATAGTTCTACATCCTGAACTTTGAAAAATAGTGAGTTAATAGATGGAGCTACCAGAGGAATAAAGTAGACTCCCAAAAATGTAGAAAGGGAAGAGAGGAAGAAGCATGATCCCATCACTAGAAAAGATATAAATGCAGATTTATTATTGTTACTAAATCAGATGATCCCAAGAAGGGAATAAAATCTAAACCGCCAGTTGGAAACATCCACAATATCCATAATTGGAGGCCTTTTTGTGCTTTAAAAACTAAAAGTAATTTGTCACCCACAACCTCCCCAAAAATAGGTAGAAATAAAGAATGAAATAGTTGAGAAGAAGAAAAGAAAGCCAAGCAAGAACTATCCTGGCACAAAAGGTGATAGGAGCGATAGGAGCCACATGCACCAAAACTGCAGGAAGGAAGAAAACCTACTTTATTCACCAACAAGCCAAAAAAATAAAATAATAAAGCCAAAAGTATGAGAGTTAAGATGCCCCTGCATCAAACTCTTGGGCATAAAGAAATCATGAGCTCCAACTCATGAGGTCTTCAACTGAAGGACCCATCTTTTTGATCTTGTCCTCAGTAAGCCATGATGCATCTTCAATGGGATGATTGCACCACTTGACAAGATACTTGTAATATTCTTTCTTACAGGTCTTCTTTAGCACTTGTTTATAAAGAATGCATTCTATTTGTTGTGGAACATTGGCTGTCCCAACTTGTTCTTCATGAGATGAATTAGCTACATCATCTTCTTCTACTTCTATATCTCCTTTATATGGATATAAATCTGCAACATTAAAAATAGGAGATATATTCAACTCTTTAGGTAGTGATATCTCATAAGCATTGGCTGAAAACTTCCTTAGTATTTTGCAAGGACCAATCATTTTCATCTATAGTTTATTGTATGTCCCTGTAGGAAATCTCTTCTTTCAAAGATGTGCCAATATAAGGTCTCCAACTTGAAATTGTAGCTCTCTTCTTCAAATGTTATTCTTCACCTTCTCTTGAATGTCATGAATGACTCGAGAAAATTCTTCCCCATCTGCACTTCTCTTCTCCATTCCAGCAAAATCACGAAGCTGAAACACACCTCTTGGATGCATGTGATACACCACATAAAAAGGACTTAAATGTATGCTTTTGTTCAAAGAATCATTATAAGCAAATTTAGCTTGTGCTAACATAAGATCCCAACTTCCAGTTGACTTACCAACAAGACATCTCAACAAATTTCCAAGGCTTCTATTGACAACCTCAGTCTATCCATCTGTTTAAGGATGATATGCAGAGCTAAAATTTAGATTTGTGCCCCACTTCTTCCATAGAGTCCTCCAGAAATGACCCACAAATTTTGTATCCCTGTCAGAAATAATACTCCTTGGTATACCATGTAGTCTTACAACTTCTTTAAAGAACAAATTTGCAATGTTAGTGGCATCACTAGTCTTTGTACATGGTATAAAATGCACCACTTTTGAAAATCTATCAACTACCACAAAGATTGAATCATTACCCCTTTGAGTACGAGGTAAACCCAAAACAAAGTCCATACTCACAGAATCCCAAGGCCTGGTTGGAACTGGCAATGGCTGATATAAACTAGAATTTTGACTTCTTCCTTTAGCATGTTGACAAACTCTGCACCTTTCCACATATCTTCTCACATCTGTCTTCATCATTGGCCAATAATAATGAGTGCTCAACTACTGAAAAGTCTTATCTTATCCAAAGTGACCAACAAGACTGCCACTATGTTTTTCCTTCAATAGATTATCTCTCATGTAGCCTTGAGGAATACACAACTTATTTTCTTTAAACAACAAACCCTCTTGTATCATATAATCATTCCATGGCTCTTTATTCCTGCAAACAAGATCACTACAAGTTGCAAGTGCTTCTCCAAAATATGCATCTTCTGCATACAACTCTTTCAAACTTTCAAATCCCACACTGTTAGTTTTTATCTCACATAACAACAAATTCTTTCTACTTAAAGCATCAACAACCTTATTCATTTGACCACTTTTATGCTTCAAAACAAAATTAAAACTCTGAATATACTCAACCCATTTAGCATGCCTCTGATTCAACTTGTGTTGGCTGTTGATGAACTGCAAAGCATGATTATCAGTGTACACAATGAACTCTTTGGGCAAAAGATAATGTCTCCATTTTTTAGGGATCGAACCGAAGCATAAAATTCTAAATCATAAGAAGAATACTTCCTTTTTGCATCATTTAATTTCTCACTAAAATAAGCAACGGGTTTTCCCTCTTAACTCAAAACTACCCCAATAGCCAAACCACTAGCATCACCATATACTTGAAACACTTTATCAAAATCTGGCAAAGCAAGTATGGGCTGTTGACTCACCTTCTTTTTTAGAAATCTAAAATTTTCTTCAGCCTCTTTAGTCAACACAAATGGTCTTTTACTTCCCTTAATTATGTCCAAAATAGGTGCTACAACATGACTGAAATTTCTTATAAATTTTCTGTAGAAACTAGAAAGACCATGAAAACTTCTTACCTCCATGATACTCTTCGGTGATGGCCAATCAAGTATAGCTTGAACCTTCTCCTTATCCATCTTCAATCCATCCTTTGACACCACAAAGCCCAAATAAACAAGTTCAGTCTGCAAAAACACACTTTTTCAAATTAATCTGCAACTTCTCTTCTTGTAGTCTCTTCATAACCTACCTCAAATGATCAAGATGCTCCTCTTTTGACCTACTAAACACCAAAATGTCATCCAAATACACAACCACAAATTTACCAATAAATGGTTTCAACACTTCATTCATTAAACACATAAAAGTACTAGAAGCATTAGACAACCCAAAAGGCATAACCAACCATTCATACAACCCATCACTAGTCTTAAAAGAAGTTTTCCACTCATCCCCGAGTCTAATTCTAATTTGGTGATAACCAATCTTCAAATCTATTTTAGAAAAATACATCGACCCACTCAAAAAATCCATTAAATCTTCAATCCTAGGGATGGGGAATCTATATCTTATTGTGATTTTATTTATGGCCCTTAAATCAGTACACATACATCATTCTCCTCCTTTCTTTGGCACCAACACTACAGGAACAACACAAGGCCTTAGACTTTCTCTTATCAAGCCTTTCTCCAAAAGTTTTACCACTTGCTTCCTTATCTCTTCATTCTCCATAGTTGTTCATCTGTATGCAGCCTTATTTGGAAGGCTAGCTCCCGGAATCAAATCCATATGATGACTTACACTTCTAATAGGAGGCAATTCATTAGGAAAATCAGTTGCAACAATATCCATGTTTTCATTCAATATATATTGTATCCCAATAGGCAAATCATCCAACCTTGTAGAAGTCATTACACATTGTGGTTTAGGAACCAAAGCAAAACCAATTTCTTCATTCTTCAAATCTTTCAAAAATTCTTTACCACTTACCATCATTACTTGATTACTGTTGTTGTTGTCCTCTTCTTTCTCCTTTATGGGCAGCAAGGTATGCTTCACTCCATCCTTCATAATGGTTATGTATTCTCCTTTCCATCATGGACTGAATTTCTGTCAAATTGCGATGGTCTACCAAGAAAAACATGGCACGCATCCATGGACATTATGTCACACAAAACACAATCCTTATAACTACCAATCTAAAAATCAACATAGGCCTGCTCACTCACCAAAATTTGATGGCCTTTTTGTAACCAAGTTACCTTATATGGAGTTGGGTGCTTAATCCTTTTAAGATTTAGCTTCTCTACCATTTCATTTGAAACAATATTGTCAGTACTACCACTATCTATAATGAGCTTACAACATTTACCATGAGACTTACACTTTGTTCTAAACAATGCTCTCCTTTGAATTAGCTCTTGACTTTCCTTCTATGGCTTTAATAGTGCTCTCTTAAGCATCAAGGATTCTCCTGATTCTACTCCATCCTTGTGATGAACTAGAGATCCCACACTTTCTTGATCAGCCTGAACAACTTGATTGCTTCTTTCAAATTTTGAGTGTCCTCCTTGTGATGATTCAATACAGTCCCAACTCTTGTGTCCATATTGATTGCACTTGTAACATTTCCCAGCAAAGCCCCTTCCTCTACCTTGAGAACCACCTCTTCCATAAGATCTTCCTCCTCTATTTTGAAAACCACCTCTATTATTGTTCACTGTTCCAGTTGAACTTCTAGCTTCTTCATTTTGATGATGTTGTTGTCCTCTACCAGATTGTTGTCCCCTTCCTCTAAATTCTCTTCCTCTCTTCTTCTCTTGCTGATTTTGCTTCCTTTGCAGCTTCTCTTCTGCCTTTAGGGTAAGTTGGTAAGCCTCTTCTAGGCTTCTAGGAGACAAAAGACTTATTTCATCTTGCAGACTGTAATTTAGACCATTCACATAATGGGCTATCTTCTCCACATCTTCTTAAGCATGCTTGGACCTGATTATAAGCTTGTAGAATTCTTCAGTATAATCTTTTACAGACATATCTTTTTGTTTCAAATTTTGTAATCTCTTAAAGAGATTAGTCTGATAGTCACTAGGCAAAAATTTAGCCTTCAACTTGGCCACCATCCTATCCCATGAGTTAATCTTTTCCTTATTTTTCTTTCTTCTTTCAGTCTGGACAAAGTCCCACCACATGGCAACATGGCCTTTCAATCTTGTGCATGCAAATTTTACTCTTTTCTCCTCTGCTACATTCTCATACTCAAAATATTTATCCAAGTCATTTATCTAGTTGATTAATTCTTCACCATTAAGACTTCCAACATACGTTGGTACATCTATCTTGGGTTTGGATCCCAAATTTATGATTGACCTTATCAGCCTTTTGCCAAATTCATCATTTGGGTCTGCCTGTCCTTCTACATTTTCTTCTCTCTAGGGTTCTTCTTCTCCGTAACTAACATCTTCAATGTCTAGGTTTCCTCTCCTCTGTGCCCTCTCAAGAGTATCCAGCCTTGCAATCAGATTCTACATCAAGTTAGGGTCACCATGGTCTCTTCGGCCTCTGTCCATCATTCTTGGAGGCATATTGACCACTTCCAATACCCAATCTCAACCTTGCTATGATACCAAACTGATGGCACAAGCCTTGCTGATCACTTGAATGATTCAAAATAGGAATCAAACACACAAAACAAGACAGGAAGAATATAAAGAGATTCTTTTTGCTAACTATAACTATTCATTACAAAATCACTATTGGCCATATACAGACGGCCTCTAATATGTAGAATCAAACTAAACAATCCCAAAATACTAAGTTCTGGTCTGGAGTATCCTATAGTCAGCCTCTATATCAGATATTCAGCCAACTCTGAATTAGTTTTCCTACTATATCTCCCCCACAAGTCGTTGACCCAAAATATATCCCCCTCCAAGGAGCTCTCGATGGCAAAGAAGAAATGTAGAGTGATAATGACAGTAACCATCGCTGAGATAAAATAGAAAGCCATCTCCCACAAGACAAAATGGAATGCTAATGAGATTGCAAATGACCATCTCCACCATCGACATAAAGAAGTTTGCAGAAAAATAAAACATAATCGTCACTGCCCAAGAAGAGATGGAGCCACCAAAGGAATAAAGTAGACTCCCAAAAATGTAGAGAGGGAAGCAAAGGAAGAAGTACTATCCCATCACCAGCAAAGATATAAATGCATATTTATTGTTGTTACTAAATTAGACGATCCCTATAAGGGAATAAAATCTAAACCACTGGCTGGAAACATCCACAATATCCACGATTGGAGGCCTTTTGTGCTTTAAAAACAGAAAGTAATTTTTCACCCATGACCTCCCCAAAAATAGGTGGGAATAAAAGAATGAAACGGTTGAGAAGAGGAAAAGAAATCCAAACAAGAACCATCCTGGCACAAAAGGTGATAGGAGCGATAGGAGCCACACACACCAAAACTGCAGGAAGGAAGAAAACCTGCTTTATTCACCAGCAAGCCAAAAATTAAAAAATAAAGCCAAAATTATGAGAGTTAAGATGTCCCTGCATCACATTTCAAATCTCTATACACTCAACTAGGCTTTGTAAAGTTTATTTTTATAGTTAAGGAAATATTTTAGTCCTATTTTATTTTTACCAAATTAAATTATTTTTGAGATTTCAATTTTAATTACCCAAGACATTTCAAAATGAGTTCACATAAATTTTTCCTTATAAATTTAGTTTCTAGAAATATAATAGTTACAAATTTCAAATGATAAACAATTCTTTAGAAAACATTTTTTTTATGGGTAAAAGGCCGGAGCCATTAATATATTAAAAAGTACAACTCTGTTTAGTGTGGGAACTGGTAGGAAAGAACAAAGTGAAGAAAACCTCCGGTCTAGCCTGGGACTTATGCAGTCCAGTACATAATGTTTATTTACATATCTTGTGTGGGATAATGCCCTATAAGGATAAATCCTTTCTTACAATATTTCTAAGATACAAATATAGTCTTTGCCCTTATCAAGGGCTATTCTTCTGTTATATCCTTGTTGTTTGTCTTTTTGGTCCTTCGACCCCTGGGATGCTTTATGGGGCATCTATCATAAGATCAACTATCTTTTATTAATGTGGGAGAGCTTCTTCTATTTTGCTCAATTAAGTGTACCTGCATTACCTCAAAACACAAGGACACCCTTCCAAATCTTTTTCTCATGTTAGCCATACAATAGAGGAAGTAAATATTTAATCATTTTTCCTACATAAACTTGTTAGAGTTCTTCATCAATCTGCCTGAAAGGATTGAATCATTATTATAATACTTACCATTTCCATGCTTATCAGAAGTATCAACATAAACTTAATACAATGATAATATCGAATCAGGCTAAAAGGGGGAGATCCCTGGATTGTTAACTGAGCAGATTTTATACAAACATATATGTATACATGTATAAATACCTACATATATATCTATATGTGTGTATATGTATGTGACCAAAAGAATTCTATTCAATAATAATATTACTCCATGTAAATTTCTACTAGAACTGAATCCCTCCATCCCGTCATAGAGAATATATTACCTGTCAAATCATACCACTTATTGAGATCTAATGAGCTGACATGAGAGCAAAGTAAGCCAAAGATATACTCGAGATCTCATTATTACAACTTAAGTTTCCTTCCAACTCACATGTAAATGCTAAAGGTCTATTTATTTCAAACCCTCTTAACCAAAACCATCTACTTCAAGCAAAACATCATTATAATTCATTTAAGGAGATCTAATCATACATCTATCTCATCCTGCTTGGTTGCTAAGCCCAAGGCATAAATGAGGATCGCCATACAAGATTTGAAAAATGCATATTGAGATGTGAAATCGCTTAATCACTGAATCTATATATATACATCTATATATATATAGATAAATATATCAAAGAATAGATAGGTGGCACCTTTGAAGCATGTTATTAGAAGAGGAAATCGAGCTCAATGATTAATACTACGTACTCCACTTAAAGCTATTCACTGGATGAAGCTAATCAAGACAGTTCTCATTTTTAAAGAATAGAACACTCAAGTTTCCTCTTCCATCATTTTCGATGCCATTTCAATTTTCAATTATCTTTACAGTGGAAGCCATCACTTACAGAGGGATGGAGACCCTTGTGAGGTTGGTTAGTTCCAAATGCCAAATGGCCTTTCTTGGACCTATAACTTTGCTTCATTTACAGCGTATGCTACGCTGATCTGATGAACTGATGGTTGGGGCCATTAGAATGATTGTAGAAAGAAATTTTATGGGGGAGGTTGAAAGGTATCGAGTTGATACCGACATCACTTCTAGGGTGCTAGCAATGTTGCTAGAGATGGAGATTGACAAAGGAACGACAAAGCAAATGATGAGGGGATTATTTTATCCTAAACACTTGGGGGGTTTGGAGGTAACCTTGGAAGCTGCAAGTATAGGCTTTGGGATACCATGACAATGGGATATGACCTCTTTAGATGAACCTGATGCTATTTTGAAGCTCTATCCTTTCATTTTAGATCTCAAAGGGCCTGACCTCATGATGGTCAAAGAGAAGGTGCTGATTGCAGTAGGATTCATCCAAAGAGTCCTAGGTCTGGTGGCAGAAGATGGGTTTGAATGGGTAGCAGCTTTCAACCTTCAACTACTCAAATATGATCAAGAGTAAGTCCAATAAAAGCCTAAATTTTGTTATCTTTAATGTAAGTTAGCGTGCAGTAGGCTTATTAAAAGATTCACAATAGCTATCTTCTGAATATAGAATAAGAATGTAGTCCCTGGGTGGTAAAGAAAGTATACTCAATCTTTAGAAAACATTATTATAAACCACAATATTAGATTAATTAAAATATTTAATATCATGTTCTCTAAAATTACTTACTATTATTACTTAAACAAAAAAAAATACTGTAGTGAATATGTTAGTCTTATTATATTGTGTAATTATTCTTCAATATTATTACATTTTAATATCTTAGGCAGACCTTTCATATCTCTCCACACCTAACTATGATTAGGGTTCTACACATTTTATTTTATGAAATTAGATTATTTTTGGGATTTCAATTTTATTTACTCAAGAGTTAAAAATATAGGATTTCAATTTTATTTAGTCAAAAGTTAACAATCTACAGTATCATTAAAAATATTTAGCCATGTTATTACATTTTTTTTTATTCTTCAAACTTACATTATTTTAATGTATTTTAAATTATAAAACTATTAGTATTATTACATTTTAATATCTTAAGGATACATTTCAAATCTCTATACACTCAACTAGGGTCAAGGCTCTCCACATAAATACAAATATGCAAGCTTTGTAAAGTTTAGTTTTATAATTAAAGGAAATATTTGTGTTATTTAATAGGCTTTGTAAAGTTTAGTTTTATAGTTAAGGAAATATTTTAGTCCTATTTTATTTTTACCAAACTAGATTATTTTTGAGATTTCAATTTTATTTACCAAGGCATTTCAACACTCTTCAAAATTAAATTTTCAATTATTGGAATGCAATTTGTCTATACAACTAATAGCTAATCAAAAAAAAGTTTACAACTAAACAAATACTATAATAACAACACTACAAGGTTGGCCACTACCGGCACTTGTTATATATTATATTCTCTAACAAAACTATTATATATATAACATTTTTATAATTATTAATTAATAACTATTATATTCTTATTTAATACAAAATATAATTGGGAAGGGCGTGTCGTTCCCTGGAGAAGGAAAAAAAATACAAAATATAATTAATATATTATATAGTTTATATAATATAGATTAAATTATATAACTAACATATCTATATTTAAAATCTAAAATATACCAAGAAATATCCTTCTCGAGGTGTCTATTTTTAATCAATTTACCACACATAGGTGGCTATATTTAAAATATAAAATACACCAAGAGATATCCTTCTTGAGGCACCTATTTTTAATCAATTTACCACACATAGGTGGAATAGGCATTGGAGAAGGAAAAAAAATACAAAATATAATTAATATATTATATAGTTTATATAATATAGATTAAATTATATAACTAACATATCTATATTTAAAATCTAAAATATGAGGCGCGCCTATATTTAATCAATTTACCACACATAGGTGGAATAGGCACTGGAGAAGGATATATGTATATGTCAGCATATTTTAGATATTATTTTTAAATATAGATATGCTAGTTTTATAAAATTAAATATATTAAATTTATTATGCCGAAAATAAAAGAAAATTAAATTGATGACCCTATACTAAAAACTATAAAATATATTGCACTTACCATTGGAATAAGATTGTTGAATATACTTTGCTCCTTTTTATTTCATGTGATAAAACCCTAATAAAATATAGTGTAATAAAATTTAATTTATATCATATAAATAAAAAAGGAGCAAAGTATATTCAACAATAGAAAATTATATTTTATATATTTTACTATGGAGGCATCAATTTAATTTAATTTAATTTTCTACATAATAAAATTTAATTTATTTATTTTCTAGTGGTTCATGTTTTATAAAAATAAAGTGTCCTACAGTAATATTTTATAACATTATATTTTATTAGGGTTTTGTTTTATTACATATACAATAAGGGGTTAAAATTTAGGGTTTTTATTTTATAAATTTAAGACTTTATAAATTTAGTTCTAGAAAAATATTAGTTAAAAGTGAGGAGAATTCTAAACCTATATAGTTGAGTGAATTCTAAACCTAATAAACTATAGTACCATGGTAATATATTTTTTTTGTTTTCCATTTTTTCAAAATTAGTTGTCTTACATATATTTTTTAAAACATCACAAAATTTTCATAAATAACTCTTTTAATAGTAATAAAGTTTAGAGAAAACAAAACCTGAATACACATATTTTTTTAATATTTTACCAATGAATTTGAATTTTTTAATATTATAGCAATATGAAATGATTAACACCATTATTTCAACCTATGATTTTCATTCATTCTTTGCTTCTTGTTTTTATTTTCTCTCTTTGTAATTAGTGATTTTATTTTTGGTTATTTACGGAGACTTTCAAATATTTATGTTTTATATATGTTTTAATTATTAATTTTGCATTTGTCATCTATTTCACCCCATATTGCCATTGTAGTTATGCCTCTTGGCATAATTATATACAATATAATTATATTTATAAATATATATAATAGTATATAGATGTTGTATTATTATTATTTAAATATAAAAATATATAGGTTATATTATTTACTCCTATTATAATATATAGGTTAGAATACAAAATATTAAATATAAGTATGATTATATTTACTATTATTATTACTATTATTTACTACTATTATTTACTATTATATTTAAATATAAAAATATATAGGTTATTATTTATTTACTACTATAGATATATTTAAATACAAAAATATATATAATAGTATATATAGGTTATATTATTTACTAAATACAACAGAATCAAAATAGCATATATTTCTATATAGATCAAATTAAATTAATTTATAAAAAAACTCATAGTTTAATTGATGTTTGGATAGATTAGGAAAAAGAAAACTATATGTATGGTAATATAAAATAAAATTGGATAGCAAAATAGACAAGCGAAGAAGGTGAAAACAAAGCAGAGGAGTGGAAGTCAAATTCACGAGTGGGAAAAGAAGAGGTAGCATATGGCCGGGAAGGGATTGTTGGTTTTGGTGGAGCGGCATCTTGGGCGGAGGACGCTGAAAGTGAAATCCCTTTTGAATCTATCCAAAGGAAAGCGCAGAGGGAAATTTGGGGATCCAAGCAGGAGGAAGATAGAAGGAGATTTCAAAATCCACCAAATTAGTGGGTTCACCAAAATGGCTACAAGAATTTCTATCTGCATGACCAGATGGAATCAAAGATCCAGAACCAAAGGGCGAAGATAAGAAGACCTTTAATTAACAATTGGAGAAACCCTAGGTCTTTCGAAAAGGGAAGTTTTGGTAAGAAGTGATTTCCTCCGCGAAGGAATGATTGTCAAGAAGGCAATAAGATCACTATGGTGATGCCATAGCGCCTCCTAAAGCTGTCAATTGAAAACATGGAAAAGGTAGGAATAATTGGGAAATGGTTTGGGACAAATTTAAATTGGAAATGTCTAGTGCAATGGTGGCAAGAGTGTTGGGGGAAGGAGCTCAAAATGAGAACCCTAGCGAATGGTTTTTTCTTAGTAATTTGCCCCAAGGTAAAAATCAAAGCAGAGATCTTGGATGGAATTTGGATTTTGGATGAATACGGTTTTTATCTAAAAAATTGGGAGCTAGGGTTTGATGCAAGGAATCACAAATTAAGCTATGTACAGGAATGGTACAAACTACCAAATTTACCATTGGAGTTTTGGCAGCTGGCAATATTAGAAGAGATAGGCAAATTCCTAGGGAATTACATATGTGCAGAAGAATGGTTTGAAAAATAAGGGATCAATACAAATGTAAGAATATGTGTGGAGAACAAAACAAATTCTCCTTGGTTGAGGGAAATAGAGATTTTCATAGATTGGGGAATTTTAAAGAAGGAATTAGTTTTTGATCCTAATCTTAAAGGTGTCCTAGTGGAGTCAATTGGGTGGCATAAGTCTCTCAACCTCAAAAAAAAGAAGGGGTTTGCACTGGGGAAGATAACACATTTCCTCATTCCTCTAAGTGGCAAGAAGAAGAGATACCTGATATTAGCAAGGATTCTGTAGGGAGAGGTGATGAGCAGATTTCTACAACTAAGATTCTCCCTCCAGAAACAGTTGAGGAGGAGAATCTAAAGGCCTTGTGGGTGCAAGTACAGAGCATGGATAAGAAAATTTCAGAAACCTTGGGAATGATTCACCCTAACATACAAAAAGAAGATCTTAACTCTTTGATTGAGGATGGGAGGGTGTTGGTGGAATTAGCGGAAGTTGCGAAGGAAAGATCTATTCTAAGTAGACATAAAACCTGGGGGAGCAGTGGAGAGATCTAGAGGAGGATGACTTTCAGGACTTGGAAGCTGAGGATAAGCTACCTCCCCTAAAGTCACCATAGGAGCAACTTCAATTAGATAACATGAGGGTCAGAGGGGATCTGATTAGAGGACCGTTGGGGTTTGGACAAAAGGATGTTTCTAAACTAGTTCATGATTGCAGGGAATCCAAAGGTAGAGGGAGGCCTCCCAACAAGGAGAAATTGAAACTTAATGGTGAAGCCAATGGGCAATTAAAAATCAAAAATCTCTTGAAAGTAGGGAAGGGTGAAACCCTTCCTGAAAAGCAATGAAAACAATTTCGTGGAACATTAGGGGCTTAAATGCCCCTAATAAAAGATGCCTACTTAGGCATTTTTTGGAATCTTTGCAAGCAAACATGCATTTTACAAGAATCTAAGCTTAACCAGGCAGATAGGGAGACACTGAGCAAGAAATTTGGGAGATGGAAGTTAAAGGGGATTGATGTTGCAGGAGCCTCTGGAGGCCTCATCACCTGGTGGCAACCTCAATCAATGGTAGTGGAAGAGTTAGTACAAGGAAGATCATTGTTAGCCAGCAAGGTAAGGAGCCTAGCTTCCAACTTGATTTTTTTGCTTATTAATGTATATGGTCCCAATTCTTGTTTAGAAAAGAAGGAACTATGGAAGGAATTAAATTTAATTTGTGGCAGCCAGGGTTTTGATTTCTTCCTGGTGGGAGGAGATTTTAACACAATCTTAAAAGTAGAAGATAAAAAGTGAGGAGTAGGAAGGAAATTACAATCACAATTAGATTTTGAGGATTTTATGGATAGAAACTCTCTGTTGGATATCCCTTTGGGAAATGGCAATTATACTTGGACAAATAGAAGATTAGGTTTTTGTAATATAGCGAAGAAACTTTCAACAGATTTTTCTTCAAATGAGATCTGAGAAATTTTCTCTTCTCCTTTGAGGGTAAGATTCTACCTTTCTTAGGATCAGACCATTATCCTATCTGCTTGAACAGTCTTAGAGAAAGAAAACCAGTTAGAAATCCCTTCAAGTTTGAAAATATGTGGTTCAAGGACCCAAATTTTTTGGATTTGGTCAAGAAATGGTGGATCGAGGTAAACCCTGGGGGCTTCAAACTGTTTAATTTGGTGATGAAGCTAAAAATAGTTAAACAAAACATCAAGCAATGGAATAGAAACAGTTTCAAAAACATTTTTTAGGAAAAGAAGAATATAGAAATTGAGTTGGAAGCTCTGAATGAGAAGATCCTAAGAGAAGGAATGGATGTAAACAACTTTCAAAAAGAAAAGGAACTTTTAGAGAAGATGGGAGATTTACTGGCAAAAGAGGAAATTTTCTGGAGACAAAAATTCAGAGAAACTTGGCTAAGAGCTGGAGACATAAACACAAAATTTTTTCACAACTCAACAAGGGTAAGAAGGGAACTAAACATGATCTCTTCTTTAAAACTAGACGATGGGTGGGTGATCAATGAGTTGGAAGATATAAACAAAAATACTGTTGATTTTTTTAGGGACTTACTTAATGATTGGAATGGCTCTTCTTCAGAAATTCAAAATTAGCTCCTGAGGAACATCCCTAAATTGGTTTCGAAAGATCAAAATAGACTGCTAGCTCAGAGCTTCTTAGAATCAGAAATCAAGGAAGCAGTTTTCAGACTTCACTCAGATAAAGCCCCGGGGCTAGATGGGTTTCCAGCTGCTTTTTTCCAGAAGTGCTGGGGATTTATGGGCACTGAAGTTACAGAAGCTATTGAGGAGTCGAGAAGGATGGGGAAGATTCTCAAGGAAGTAAATAACACTTTTATTATTCTCATCCCAAAGAAAGAAAAGATGGAAGCACTAGAAGACTTTATACCAATATCCCTTTGCAACACGCTTTACAAAATAATAGCAAAGGCTATAGCTAACAAATTAAAACTGATTCTGCCAGAAATAATCTCAAAGGAGCAAATAGGTTTTGTGTCTGGAAGATCAATCTTAGGAGTAATTACTACTCAAGAAGCCATCCACTGAGTTCAAAGGATGAAAAAGGAGGCTATGTTGATCAAACTAGACATAAAGAAAGCATATGACAAGGTAAACTGGAGATTTCTATTCAAGGTGTTGGAAGCTTTTGGCTTTGACAATAACTGGGTAGACTAGATATTCGAATGGGTAGCCAGTCCCAAGTTTTCAATACTAATTAACAGATCTCTAGAAGGTTTCTTTTTAGTTTCTAGAGGTCTTCGAAAGGGGGATCTTCTATCCCCTTTCCTGTTTATAATCATGGTAGATGTGTTGGGAAGAACCGGCTTCAAAGCTAGGGTTGAAGGAAAGCTGAATGGGATCTAGATCAGTAGTGGGGCCACAAAGGTGACCCATCAGCAGTTTGCAGATGATATGATGCTCTTCATAGTAGCCAAAGAAAGTGAAGCTAAAGCCTTCAAGGACATCTTGAATTAGTATTCAGAAGCCTCTGGCCTAGAAGTGAGTCAACAAAAATTAGAAGTCTTTTTCTTCAATTCTTCTTCAAGGAAAGAAAGAAATATTATCATAATTCTAAACTTTAAAAAAGGAGAAATGCCCTGCAAATATCTGGGTTTACCGCTCACAAAAGGGGTGAGACTAGGAAAAATTTGGGGCACTCTTTTAGAGTGGATCAAGGTAAAATTGGTATCCTAGAGGAGCAAATGGCTCTCTTGGACAGGCCAGCTAACTATGCTCAAGGCAGTCATTTCAGCAGTCCTAATTTACATAATGTCTTTCTTCCCTCTTTCTATGTGAGCCCTTCAAGAACTCAATAAGAAAATGAGAATTTTCTTTTGGCAAGGAAATTCAGATCAGCATAAATTTCCTCTGATAATATGCACTTAGGTTTGCGAACCTAAAGAAGCTGATGGAACAGGGCTTAAAGATCTTCTTGCCTAGAATGTGGCCTTAGGAGCAAAATTGGTTTGGACTATTCATTCAAAACCTGAGTTAAAATGGGTGAAATTGGTAAAGGCAAAATATTTGGAGGAGGAAGAAAATAATATCTTCATCTCCAGACAGCTTCCAAAAGGATCAAGAATTTGGAACTTTATCAGAAGTTGTAGAAATTTGATAACAAGTCAGCTAACCTCAGAAATAAGAGATGGTAGTAGAGTGTGTTTCTGGGATGATTCGTGGGATGGTCAAACTCCTTTAGCTACTAGAGATGACTTGGACCAGGTCAGAATAATCACTAAGCAAGTGTGGGGAGAATTGGTAAGAGACTATGCTATGAATTCACCGGCTTCTGTCAGAGCATTCATAAAATGGAAGGATGTTAGGGAATTAGGAGTGAATGACAAAATCGTAGAAGCATTTGAAGTAGCCATGAAGAATCGAAGAATGATTTTTAGGGAAAGGGCAGATGAGTTGAGATGGAATGCTTCTCCCTCTGGGTAATATAGTGTAAAGGAAGGGTATAGAGTGCTCAAAGGGGAGCAAGGGATAGAGTCAAGCTTACCTTTCAATTTATGTTGGAATAAGTTCTACCTTTCCAAGGCTGGCATCTTTACTTAGGCTACTTCAAGGGAAAGAGTTCTTACAGTTGCCAAATTTAAGAAAATGGGCTATGTAGGCCCATCAAGGTGTGTTCTTTGTAAAAAAGAAGAGGAATTTGGAGATCATCTTTTTCTTAACTATGATTTCGCGCATAATACTTGGAAGTGGTTCTGCTCTAAATTGAAGTGGTAGACAACATTCCTAGTTAAGTTGTTAGACTTTCTCCTGGCTTGGCCTTTGATCTTTCAAAGTTCATTGTTCGGAGGGCTTTGGAGCATATATCCTTCAATGGTTTTATGGGAAATCTGGAAAGAGAGGAATAAAAGAATTTTTTAGGAGAAGGAAAGAACTTTCCCATCTTTTTTGAACAAGGTGGAGGCCAATATCATAGAGGTAATGAATGCAAGGTTAGCTGGAGGGGGACAAAAGAATCAAGAATTCACCGGTTGGGATGCGGATATCAGAAATCTCTGGTCGAGACTAAAGATTCTAGCTATAACATATCGGAAGGCTACTAGGGAAGACAGGATGCAAGTCAAATGGATCCCTCCAGATTGTGGATGGTTCAAGTTAAACTTCGATGGGGCCTCATAGGGGAATCCTGGAGCCTCCAGGGTGGGATGCATTATTTGAAACTGGGAAGGTAAAACTCTTGGCAGATTGGCCCAAAAATTGTCACACGGGACCACTAATGTAGCTAAATTGCAAGCATTAATCCTTGGATTAAGCTTTTGCAGATATTTGAGTATTAGAAAACTAGAGATAGAAGGGGATTCTCTGCTTACAATCAATGGGCTCAGGACTAGAAGGTTAGAAAACTGGAGATTGAAAGCAACGTTGGATCAAGCATTACAAATTTTAGACTCTTTTGAGCGTATCTAGATCAAGCACATACTTAGGGAAGGTAACACAGAAACAGATGCTTTATCAAACTTGGCGGTGGATGGAAGAGAATGTAGAGAAGTGATGGAAATTGGTTGACATTTCTTTCTCTAGAAGTGGGTGGATGGGTGAGAGTCCTTACACATGTAATGGTGTGGAAGGACTAGGGTTTTGGTGCCATAAGAGGCATGCAGAATAGCTGGTAGCCAGCTAGGATTCGGTAGGAGTGACACTTGGACTAGCTTTTTGGAGTCAGGAACCTTCTCAAGTGGCAAGGGTGCATTAAATAATAAGCTTACTTATCTTGTTTCACATTCTTGAAGGGATGAATTGCAATGATGAAACAACAAGTCTGATTCAGTCCCTTCACAAGCATGAGGGTGAGGATTCAGCTCTCACAAGTGGACAGTAGTTAAGTGGTAGCTGACAGACTAGAAGGGTAGAAGATGGGATAGCTGATATAATTAAAGAGTAAGTCAAAGCAAGAGCCATCTCTTTTAAGAATTGTTGCCTTCCTATTTTGAAGCATTGCAAAATGACAAAAACTAAAGGTGTTGTGGCTCTCAGTAGATTAGATTTAGTGTGTAGGAATGGACACCCCCATTTGGTTGGTTTGTGATAAGAGGCAAATAGCATTTCTGGGGGGCATCACTGATCTATGTCTTAAGTGCCTCCTAAAGTGCTAGGATGAACTTGTTCTGGGGGCAATCAAGATGATTCTGGGCAAGGAGTTTGTAGAGGGCAGCAAACGGCATCGAGTGGACACAGACATCATTTCCCAGTTTGTGGCTACTCTACTGGAGCTGAATGTGGCTAAGACGTGGGTGAATATGGTGGCTAGAAGGGTCTTTATTCGCAGTGTGCTAGGAGGGTTGGGGGAGGCTTTAGAGATCACTTCTTTTGGTGCAGGCATGCTACGGCTGAGACACATTCCCCTTCTATAGTAGCCAAGAAGTGTCGTGAAATACTTCCCTTTCATTCTCCACCTAAGGGGGGCGGATCTGGTATGGTTTAGACAACATGCAAGGGTGGTGGTGAATTTTCTGTTGAAGTATTGTCAGATTGTGGAGACTCAAGGCTTGGACTGGATGGGAGATTTCAATATGAAGCTGTATAACTATGAAATGGAGGCTTAAAGTGGTTAGGGTTATCTTTTCTATTGGTTATTTCTGGTTTGGGTTCTCTTCTTATAGGTATAGAGTTATAAGGTGGTTTTAGTATAAGTTTCATATCAGTTTCTATGGTTTGTTGGTCCTGCCCTATGTGGCATATCTATCTATCAATAGAATCAGTCTAGTCAGATGCAGCTATAGGCTATTTTTGGAAATTTCTTAGAACTGGAAAACTGTAATCTTTTTGAAAATTAATATAAAGCATCTCCTTATTATGTAGCAAAAAAAAATATAAAATAAAATTGATAATAAATACAAAAATATATATAATAGTATATATAGGTTATATTATTTACTACTATTATAATATATAAGAATACAATAGATCAAAAGAGCATATATTTCTATATAGATCAAATTAAATTAATTTATAAAAAACTCATAGTTTAATTGATCTTTGGATAGATTAGGAAAAAAGAAAACTATATGTATGTTAATATAAAATAAAATTGATAATATAATAGTAGTAATATAGACCAAAAATAAATGCTAATGTTAATATTGTTACTCATATTGTCTAATTTTTATTTGTGTGACTAATTATTTAGTTTGTTTTTTTACCGGACGATCAAATGAATCATTTATTAGTCATTTATAGCTATGTTGCAAAAATTAGTAGAATGACTAATAGTTTTAGGCACGTGACTAAAATTTTTAGGCACGTGACTAAAATTTTTAGGCACGTGACTAATATTTTTAGTCACGTAGTCATTTATTTGCCCAAATTCTACTAGTGAGGTAGAGAGGGGAGGGAAGTAGAAAGTGAGAGAGAGGGTAGGAGGTAGAGAGGGAAGGGAAGAAGAGAGTGAGAGAGAAGGTAGGAGGTAGAGAGGGGAGGAAAGTAGAGACTCAGAGAGATGGTAGGAGGTAGAGAGGGGAGGGAAGTAGAGAGTAAGAGAGAGGGTAAGAGGTAGAGAGGGGGAGAACAGAGTGAGAGAAGGTAGGAGGTAGAGAGGTGAGGGAAGCAAAGACTCAGAAAGAGGGTAGGAGGTAGACAAGGGAGGGAAGTAGAGAGTGAGAGAGAGGGTAGGAGGTAAATAGGGGAGGGAAGAAGAGAGTGAGAGAGAAAAGGTAGGAGGTAGAGAGGGGAGGGAAGAAGAGACTCAGAGAGAGGGTAGGAGGTAGAGAGGGGAGCAAAGTAGAGAGAGAGATGGTAGGAAGTGCAACTACCCTTATAGACATGTATGTAAAGTGTGGAAGCATAGGCAAGGCATGTCAATTGTTTGACCTAACACCTCAAAGAGATATTCTGTAATAGAATGCAATGATTGCAAGATATGCAAAAAATAGATTTGTTAAAAAGGCTTTAGAAACTTTCAAGTGCAAATGTAATTGGCATGTGTAAAGCCAAATTAGCTCAACATAACATGAGCACATTATAACATGTGCTCACATTATGCTGAGCTAATTTGGACATGTTTTTCTAGTTTCTAACAAAAATTTTAGATAATCTGGAGCATGCTCCCCATCAAGATTGCACTTTTTTCAATGAAAAGTCAAAAAAATACCACCATAATCTTAATCTCTCTGTTAGCTATCTAACCATATAATTTTTTTCACATTTTGAGTGCGTTAAGAGTTTCATCTTGAATTTCTTTTGTTAGTATATCCATTTTTTTTCAAAAACTAGTGTCTAGTATTTATGACTTTTGTTTTTAACAATTCATCAAAATTTGAAATAAGTTACATTTATAGAAACTAGACTCCAGTCTACACGTATTAAAAAAAATTAAATTTTTGATTAGTTTTCAAAATTTTAGGGGGGGGGGGGCATGCTTAATTTTCTATTTTTTAGGATGTGTCAACTTTGGAAATTACTAAAAAATCAATTATTCATGAAAAAATTATTAGAAAAATCATATATAAACTACATGGTGTTAGCTAATTTCTCACTAAAGCAATTTTTGAAATACTAAAAAAAAGTTAACATTTTAGGGGGAGCACACAAGACACTATGTTATGTTTTTTTGAGAAAAATAGGACCCATTTGTGTGCTCCCCCTTTTTGAACCCCTTAATCTCAACCATTTTTGAAAAAAAAAATAGTAGTTTAGAAACTAGATTCGAAGCACTACGACTCTTGTTTTGGTTGCATCTTCAAATTTTGAGTTTAACTATCTTAAATTTCTCATCCAACATCAATGTTTCCTAATTTCAGAAAAAAGTGGCATCTTAAGCCCTCCTTTTGGTCCCTCATCTTTGCACCATTTTATCTTTTCTTAGTATTTACAACATATAACCTATTTGTTTCACCATTGCAACTAATCTTTTGCTTGTAGGTTTCTATTTTTGGGGGAATTTTCATTAACTTGGGACATTCAGTTGTGTAGGTTAATAGATTTCAACACAACTATCATACTTCAACACCTACAATTCACACATCAATACTTCTTCTTCACCAATTAGTGTGCCCATGATAAGTACTAGTAAACTACTAAACTCATCATTTGACATTTATGCTTCACTATTTTATGTTTCTACTCTAATTTTGATGTTTCTAATTTTAGCATGTTTACCCTAGTGTAGAATTTTGTTATTTTCTTAGATTCCATTCCTTTGACTAATCATTATTTGTTGTTTACTATTGGTAACCTTATATTTATGCAACATTTTTTCTTGTCCAAGGTATTTTTGTGAAACTACTAACTTGTTTGCGTGTGTTACACTACTTGTCCAAGGAGCTATTTTTATCACTACTATAGTTGTACATATATATACTAAGTTTAATGAACTCATATGCTTTTCTTGTGAGAACTTTAAGAGTGTATTCTCTCTCCTCACACTGAAAGGTGATCTTGGAGATCAAAAACAATTGTTTGTTCTCTTTTTTGTTGTGTTAATCCCAAGGAGCTAGGTTGTATATTCTCTTTCCTTGAACCAAAAGGTGATCTTTGGAATCAAAAGAACTTGGTCTTCTTTTCCTACTAGCAAATTCTCCCTTGGATTTCATCACCGAGGGAGATGAATTGCACCATATGTTTTGACGAGGTATAGAAAGGGGTGAGAATCGAAAGACTCAGCTCAAAAGAGAACCATAATGTCTACACAACCTTATCCACTTGAAGGGATAAGGTGAAGTGGGAATGGACTTGACCCCAACCACATGCTTGTAGATGGGACTCCCATTTATTATCTTCAACCTCTCGTACCCTTGGGTATATTAAGGACATCCCTAGCATCTTACAAAGCCTAGATAGGACCATCATTTGTATATATTTGTAGTGTAGTTGTTAGTGGTAGCACCAACAATTTACTCACCCTATGCCCCTAGAACTAGGTTTTTAGGTCATGTATGGTCACCTCTTACCCTTTGGGTGGTCTTGAGTGATAAAAATAGTTAGTGCCTCATCATGTGTTATACATTCCATGACTAGACAAGGCATAATGGTTGGCCTATAAGTGAATAAACACCTACTTAAATAAAATAGGCTTGTTTATGTGCTTGGTGTATCTTCTTTGTGTAAAACCTATGAACACCCTTTGAATCCAAAAACATCAAACATTTGTAAACATTGAACATTCCAAGTCAAAACAAAATTTGAAAAGATCACAAAAATACTTTTACCAAAGGTTGAGAACATTAGACATCCAAATTTGCAAAGTAGAGATCCCACACCTCCACCTTGTGTGGAACCCATCAACTTTCCAACCTAAATTCAAAACATACTCCCACTTCCAAAAATCAAAAAAATCCCAAACCCCTAAATGCCATCCATTTTCTATCAATCAAAACTAAAAATCAAACTCCAATCCTAATCAAACCATAATCCCAAGACCTCACACCTTAATCAAAATCTAAAATCATTCATCCACTTAACCCTCCAAAAAATCCAATCAAAACCATCATCTTTGATTTTGAACCTTGATCCAAACCAAAATTCCAACCACATCCCAAGATCAAAATTTAATCAACCTTCAAACCATTAATCTAATCCAACTTCTATCCATTAAAATCCAACTCCAAATAAAAAATCAAGACCTTAAACTAGCTTATCATCCTTAATACATGCTTGCTTAAGAACCTATCCTATCTTAAGTATAGTTATCCACAAATAAATCACTCATCTAAGGTCTTTTTAGCCTAATACATAATCAAATCATATCCCAAAATCAAATCCAACCTAAATCAAATATTTCTTAAGTATAGAAATTAACCCCATTGATATCAAACTAAATCAGCACCCTAAGGTCTTGAAATTTGATTCCAATCAAAATCATCCACCCTCCCTCATCCAAATCCACTCCAGACCATATCAATCAAATCAATCAACCCTAACACGAGATAATAAAGGTAAATAAATTCCAAAGTCAATCAATCCACATCAATCGTAACTCACTTTCTCAAATCAACACCACCATCCATAATTAACATCAACTTTCATTCACTTTCCAACATCAAACCCATTATCAATAGTCAATATAAAACCCCAACTAATCTTCCATAAATCTTCATTAACCACATTTAAATCCACATCATCATAATTTCATCCCCCTTATAACTAGATACCAAGCCAAGAAGAACATGGATACTCATAACAAGAACCCTTTTGGATCTAGTTTTGGGCATAATTTTCAAGTTATACCCTCTTCACCTCATGGATATCTCAATAATGTGAGTGAATCTAGAATTCTTTTTAATCAACCTAAATAGTCACCTCAATTCATAGACTTCCTTAATGATGAAAGAACCCAATAAAGGATGCGCACCACATAGATGACTTCCTTGAGTGTCTTATTGACATGGGAGCCAACCTTCCCCACCACTTTGACATGGATAAGCACAAAACAATCACTCATCATGATTTACCACCATCACTTGCATCTAAAAATCCATGGGGCCATATACCAAAACAATAATCTCAAGACCACACCAACTACCATATTGATCAACAAGTGGGAAATAGTGTACCACTCCCTCCACCTCCTCACAATTATGCATCATCCTCCAATACACGTCAACAACCCCATCAAAATTGACCTTAATCACATCCTCCAAGAATTACAATCCCATCTAGAACATCTAATCAATACATTCTACTCTTTCTAAAATACCATAATCTTCATTTCCACCCTAGTCAAATCTCATTCAACAACTTCCACCTCTTCCCATTCCTCAACAAACCATCCTAACCCAATCCATGATTCCACCATATATTCCATATAAATCAAATCAATATAAACGTACATCAACATATCAACCCACATTAACCTATCCAACAACCTCTTATCAAACTATGGCTCCCCCGTTCACATCACATCATCCAACATATCAATAAACCTTCACAAGTTCAAATCCTATTCATCCCACATTTCAACAACCTCCACATTTGGGCTCTATCCCATATCAACCTCTTAACCCACCTCTTGGGACCCACTTTGACCAAGAGTGGTAGGAGATGAAAATTATCGTAAGGAGTTACAAAGTGGGATGACAAATCAATGTAAACAATACAAATTTGAATATCTTTGTTCCTACCATTTGATATATATATCATAATGGTACCCTTTCCCCCACATTTTGAGATCCCAAAGTTTGAAAAATATACTTGGGAAAGGGAGACCCTATGACAATCTCAAGGAGTTTTTCACCGCTTTCCAATAGGTCTCATATAGTGACATGTACTTGTCAAGACTCTTTCCATAGAGTCTAGGAGTTCAAGCCCTAGAGTGGTTCATGTGCCTAATTCTCAGCTCCATCCCTACATTCGCTAACCTAATAGAAATGTGTGTTGCACATTTATCCTATAATGTCAAGCATGAGACTACAATGCTAGATCTATGTAATGCCAAGAAACATAATGGAAAGAGTTTTTCTTCCTTCCTACAATGGTGGAGGAGTCTTGCAAGTCATTTCTTAGCCAATCCCTAAAAAGCAACTTGTTCAAATTTTTGTCACAAACCTTAACCAATAAATGACATTCCTTATTCAAGTTAATTATGTCTCCACATTTGATGAAATAAATAGAAGAGGGTAACCATTGAAAAGGCCCTTGTTGCAAAAGGTTTAGTCAAAATCTATAACAAAGACAAAGACAACAATTAAATTAATGACAAACCTAAATTCTGGGCAAAAACAAGAATATTGTTAGTGATGGGGTCATTGACTCAAAACATATCCAATAAATGCAAGCATCACAAAAAACAAAAATTGTCCAAATGGTCAAAATCCTAATAACATTTGTATTCCTTAAGGACAATCAAAGTAACCCTCAAATCTAAAACATAAATACACCTCCTTGGGGGAACCCATGAAGGGTGTGTTTCAACAATTGGTTCAAGAAAACATGGTGGCATATTACTATGCATATTACTATATAATGTTACATAACCCATAAACCATAAATAATTCCCCTTTAACCCTAACCCCTAAACCCTAAACTTGAGAAACCCTAAACTCATAAACCCAAAATAATGCCCCTAAAGGTTTGAGCAACCCTAAACTCATAAACCTTAAATAATGTCCCTAAGCCTGAGCAACCCTCTCTCTCTCTCTCAACCCTAAATAATGCTCCTAAATCCTAACACCTAAACCATAAACCATAAAACTGAGAAATCCTAAACCCCTAAACCCTAAACTTAAGCAACCCTAAACTCATAAACCCAACCAAACCTCTCTCTCTCTTCAAAAAAAGAAAACTAGGACTCTCTCTCTCCCTATCACTAGGTATCTCTCCCCTCTCTCTCCTCTCCATCTCCATCCTCTCTCTTTCTTCCTCTCTCTCCCTCTCCCTTGTTGACAAAGAACATGGAAACAAGAAAACTAGGACATGCAAAGAGGGATGAGGATATAAATTGGGATGATGAAATGGAAAAAAATAATTTATGAAATTTCACTGGATGGGAAGAATGATGAGGAGAGGTAGAGAGGGGAAGTAAGTAGAGAGTGAGAGAGAGAGGGTAGGAGGTAGAGATGGGAGGGAAGTAGAGAGAGAGAGGGTAGGAGGTAGAGATGGGAGGGAAGTAGAGAGAGAGGGTAGGAGGTAGACAGGGGAAAGAAGAAGAGAGTGAGAGAGAGGGTAGGAGGTAGAGAGGGCAGGGAAGTAGAGAGTGAGAAAGGGTACAAGGTAGAGAGGGGAGGGAAGTAGAGAGTGGGAGAGATGGTAAGAGGTAGAGAGGGGAGAGAAGAAGAGAGTCAGAGAGAGGGTAGGAAGTAGAGAGGGGAGGGAAGTAAAGAGTGAGAGAGGGTAGGAGGTAGAGAGGGGAGGGAAGTAGAGAGTGAGAGAGAGCGTAGGAGGTAGAGGGGAGGGAAGAAGAGAGTGAGAGAGAAGGTAGGAGGTAGGAGGTAGAGAGGGGAGGGAAGAAGAGAGTGAGAGAGAGGGTAGGAGGTAGAGAGGGGAGGGAAGTAGAGAGTAGGAGAGAGGGTAGGAGATAGAGAGGGGAGGGAAGTAGAGATTGAGAGAGGATAGGGAGTAGAGAGGAGAGTGAAGAAGAAAGTGAGAGAGAGGGTAGGAGTTAGAGAGAGGAGGGAAGTAGAGAGTGAGAGAGGGGAGGAGGTAGAGAGGGGAGAGAAGTAGAGAGTGAGAGAGAGAGTAGGAGGTAGAGAGGGGAATGAAGTAGAGAGTGAGAGAGAAGGTATGAGGTAGAGATGGGAGGGAAGTAGAGAATCAGAGAGAGGGTAGGAGGTAGAGAGGGGAGGGAAGAAGAGAGTGAGAGAGAGGGTAGGAGGTAGAGAGGGAGGGAAGTAGAGAGTGAGAGAGAGGATAGGAGGTAGAGAGTGGAGGGAAGAAGAGAGTAAGAGAGAGTAGGAGGTAGAGAGGGGAGGGAAGTAGATAGTGCAAGAAAGGGTAGGAGGTAGAGAGGGGAGGGAAGAAGATAGTGAGAGAGAGGGTAGGAGGTAGAGAGGGTCTAGGGAAGTAGCCAGTGAGAGAGGGTAGGAGGTAGAGAGGGGAAGGAAGTAGAGAGTGAGAGAGAGGGTAGGAGGTAGAGAGCGGGGGTGAAGAGAGTGAGAGAGAAGGTAGGAGGTAGAGAGGCAAGGGAAGCAAAGACTTAGAAAGAGAGTAGGAGGCAATAGTAGAAAAACAACAATAAATGACAAAAAATACTAAAAAATTGCATATATGTGGCTAAGCTTGGTCACGTGACCATTAGTAGTTTATTGCTAGACATTTATAATGCGACCAAATTCATGACTAAACCATTTTTAGTCATTTATTGGTTGTTTTGATTGATGAATGTGGTATTATATTTAGTCATTAATTTAGTCATTGATTGTTGTTAACTAGTCATTTATTTAGTCATGGTAGTCCTTTATTTAGTCATGGTAGTCATTTATTTATTCATGGTAGTCATTTATTTAGTCATGGTAGTCATTTTTTTAGTCATGGTAGTCATTTATTTAGTCATGGTTTAGTCATTTATTTAGTCATGGTAGTCATTTATGAACTAATTCTTTCAGATGTGTATGCAAACTCCTATGTTTGGAGAATGTTGTTGTTGGAGTACAAAGTCACTGAGAGGAAGGGTGAATCAATGATTCAAGTTAAAAATCAAATCTAACTTTATTAATCCTCACAAATTTATGCATATAAACTTCAAGTATCATAGATATTCAAATGTTGAGAGAAGCACCATGAAATGAAGACTAAAATGCTTGAACAAATATGATTGATCAGACAAAAATAGATCACAAATCAAGAGGAGCCAAAGCATAGTATTTATGAGTGGAAAACCTTTTATAGGAAGAAAAAACCATTCTAAAATTTACTTCATTAAGCCTCACTGGAAAATCAAAACCTTACTCGTTACATTCAATGTCTCACTGACAATTGCCTCACTGGCAAAGCAAAACCTCACTAGTTACAGCCTCATTGGCTACACAAAAATCTCACTGATTTTAGCCTCACTTGCAAGTCAAAACATATAAATGATGTGCCTCATTGGCAACTTGTCTCACTGACTGTTTTACATCATTTATAATTGAAGAATTGAAGAATTCAAAAAGGCATAAAAATAGAGAATCGCTCTGTATCAATGAATTTATTTTCTTGAAAGTTTCATTTGGATTTGAAACTCAAGAACCTTTACTTCTGCACCTACAACACAATGAATACTATAAAATGTGTTTCTCCTTATTCAAAAAAATGTCCATCTTAGCTCATGCACTCTTAAACAGTGAGTTTGTATCAGAGCATTTCACTTGCACTTCATTTCTTGAGTATTTCAATTAGTTTTGAAACTTAGGAAAGCTTTAATCTTTTCAACACTTTAACATTGTGCTCATCACTTTTTCATAGTGATCAAGAAGCTCTAGATTGTAGTGTTGTGCCTCGCACACATGCCCCATTTCAAAAAATAGGGACCCCCTTTCTTCAAATTTGGTCTAGAGTGTCAAGTTAGTTTTTCCCCCCTCCTAAGTAGTCAAGTGGTCAAAATGTGCTTTTCACCATGTTAGAAGTTTGATGTCAAAAAATCATCCCCAAAATCTGCTAGGTCAAAGTCTTTACATTTCTCCTAGTTGGTCTGATAGTCCTTTTGCACTAAATCCAGTCCTAACCGACCTTTGCCTTGAATTGCCCTTCAATTGACCTTTGCGTCACTTTTGGCTTGCACGGACTTCTGTGCTAATTTTTAGCATCGCCGACTTGCGCTACATTGCTTGTCATCCGACCAAGTCGGAGGCTGCCAAAATCCCCACTGATCCAAGGAACTTGAAAACCCCGCAAAATGCATACAATTCGTCCAATGGATTTGGCGCTAAAAATGCTGCCCACTAACTAGGTCCATCACACTGTGAAGCCCCACCAAATTGAAAGAGCCTGAAAGTTGCACAAACCCTAAAAATCTATTGAATATTCCTACTGACACTATGAACACCCTGCATTTATGGCAATCAATTAGGAGGGATAAAAGGGGAATTTCGTCATTTCAATTTTGACAGACTATTTTGAGAGCTTTTGATGACTGTCTCGAGCGATTTCCCTGCATAGCCCACAGATTCGACCCAATGACCTCCTGTGCACTTGCAAGCTTCAACTTTTCCCACCCACGCAGGCCAGGTAGGAGCTCAATTTTCACTTAGGGTTTTTTCTTTTGTTAGGGTTTTCATTGCATTTCTTTTCAAGAACACACATGAGTAAAAGGATTAAAAGTATGAGAGCTAGGGTTTCATGTTGAAACGTCTATTTTGTGCATAAACCCTAGTTTCATACCTTCAAGGAAAACATAGTGTTGATCACCATAAGAAAAATAAAAGAACTCATTAAATTTAGCAAATTTTGAACACATTGATTCTGATTTCAAGTTGGTTAAATGAATTGAGTTTGCACTGATGGCGTGTCTGACCGACTCCCAGAACTTTGATCCATGTAGTCGATCAGCGGCCACGAAAATCTGCGCCAAAGCTTTAAACAAGTTAATGCTGAAAACCTCATCCTCTGACTTTGCGTTGTTCTTCAACTTAACTGATGTGGTTAGCGAGATCTAAAAGCCCCACAAAGTTATAAAATTGTTTTGCGCAAAAATACCTTGCGTCGGCTTTGCGCTAAAAGACCCTCTCACTGACTTTGGTTAGATGACTAAGAAAACTCTGCTAGTCAGCAGCTACCAAAACTCCTGCTGGAAACAAAGAAAGTGACCTTATGCTAAAAGTAACTTCATTTGACTTCGTACTAAAACATGCCACCACCGACCCAGTCAATTGACCTCAAAACCCATGCAAGGTCTGACAAGATCCAATCCTGTGCAAACATAGTAAAAGTTGTCCTAATTGTCTTGTGCTAGGTTCTCAATCGATGGACTAAATGATTAACTAGAGTCGGTACCTTCTGAAATCTGCGCAGGTCGTTTGATCATGAAATCCACATAAAATATTGAACGCACATAAATAGTGAAAGAATAGTTGGTCGGATGGACCCGATTTTCCTGCTGAGGTCAGTAGACCTCAAAAGTAGTGCTTTCCTGTTTGTAGGTTGGTTGACCTTGAAATTAGTGCAAATTGAACAAAATGATTATTTTTAAGGAACTTTCAAAAGGAGAAGTGTCTGAGATGATATAATAATGACTGCAAACGATGAGTTGTGATGTTTTACATGTTTTAAATGAATTTTTGCAGCATTTGAAATGTTTATTGCTATTGAAATTGCTTATTAGGGGATTATGAAATGGACGTAATGATAGTAAATTTCAGATTTCTATTCTTTTAAGAGCATGTAGAATCTTAGTAGATCCATTATAGATTCAGTGGTTACAACATGGTTGAAAGTCTAGTGGTCCACTTGATAATCATAGAACTTAAACTTAGGAGTTAGTGAAAATATCTTAAGGTATCAAGCTTATAAAGTTTAGTCCTGTAGGTTAGATGACTGCACGAGCCCAAATCATGAGGTACAAGTTCAAAGGCATCCCCCTTGAGACAAAGATTCATACTGGATGGAGTGATGTAGGAGATATAGATCTGGGACACATAGACCTAGATGACTTTAGATTAAGAACCTTTGGTCCAAATCCAGCACCCAGGGCAAAGAAAGTGAAAGATAGTGGGATTGCACAAGCTGTTGCCTTCCCTACATCTATTCAGTGTGCTAAACTCATAGTCACCTATGCAGATAGATATGATATCATGACTAAAACAATCCAAACTACCAATGAAGGCATCTTAGCTGACTTGAGTCCACCCTCCTTGGCTGAAACTTTTGACATCCCATCACACACAGTAATGACCATGCCAAATAAGGCAGACTCGGAGGCCACATATAATAAGGATGAAAGTGGATGTAGAAAACATATGAATGAAAATTGGGCAAAGAGCAAAAGGTCTGCCATGAGAAAATTCCCTCAAGTATTGTACAGAAGTGATTTTCATGATGAAATAGGGGATTTGGTAACTTTTCTAAGTAGAATTTATGGATTGCCTGCAGCATCAACTTTTGAAGGGTGGATGTTTGTCATAGTCGATGAGATACTGAAAGGAACTAAGTTCCACTAATAACATATAATTAGTGATAACATTCATGAAGCATTCAACAACTTCAAAGAGAAAAGGTTCTTTAGGTGGACATCCTATGTCATCTATGCATTAGCAAGAAGAAATCATTATGTTGGATTGTCTAAAATAGGAGAAGTTGGAAATGATGAGTAGACCCAAGTCAAAGTATATGAATTTTATCCATAGCTCACATCATCTCAATCTCTGATGCATTTTAAAAGGGTGAACGATGCTTTCAAAATGTATATAGCATGATTGTTGCAAGGTAACACAGCCTTGAGGATTTCCATAGAAGCTATGAATGAAGTAACCAAATATGGGAGGTGGTACATCTAGTTTGAGAAGTTCACATATCTAAGGGTACAAGGTTTCACTGGGATAGCTTATAGACTCCCTAGATATCCTGATGATAAGACAGTGCTCTTGGAATTATCTAGGCAATTGATCCCTTGTGCTGAGAAAATCAAGCACTTGCATAGAACCAATGTACAATTTCCCATCTAGTTTGGCAAGGGAAATTATGCATGTCCTTCATTGGCATCAGCTGAACATTCAAATAAAGAACTTCAACTTCTCAACCTCCACTACTACAATGCAAGGGATCACTTTGATCCAAATAAAGTGATGGAGAAGTTTGTTAGAAAAATGTTGTTCCACAAGATGCATATAGAAGACTTTTGGGCCAACTGTATGGATGATTACGAAGTCATGAAAAAAGCCCAATCAAGGTTATCTTTGGCTTTTATAAGGAAATTTCATGTCATTGCAGTACCAAACCAATTGGAGGATGATGAGAATATCATGGTCAGAGGAACTTGGGAGGCTCAATACTGCCAACCAATCCATTTGCCTAATTGGGCCAATGCTGAAGAGAGTTCTCTTGATATCATAATGAAAGAGCCTATTAGCCTAAGAAACGCATGGGTGAGAGATCAGGTGGCTGCCTTGGAAAGACAAGGGGTGTAACTCACATATACTGCACCAAAATCAGACAAATAATCTAGAGGGAAAGAGGACGAACCAATAAACATAACAGATGAGGCAGAGCCAGTTCAAAAGAAGAAATCTGACAGTGAAGAGCATGTACTGTTAGCGAAGCAGGCTAAGGCACAAAAGAATAAGAAAACTTCTATAAAACCACCTAAGAAAGATCAACCTTCTTCTTCTAGGACACGAGCTTCAAAGAAAAGGGATGCACTCAGTAGCTCTGGAGAGGGTTCTAAGACCAAGAAAGTCAAGTTGAAGAATGTTAGTAAGAATGTGGAAACTGCTGCTACAACTCATGATGATACAAGTTTGCCAACCTCCCCATCTTCCTCTACTCCAGATGTGAATACAGTTGTTCTGTCCTCAACAAATGTTGTTGATGCATCTACTTCTATTGCTTCTACTGTTGGATCCCCTTCCATTGCTTCCGCTACTACACTTATGACCTTGGTTACCATTGTTCAGAAAATTGTCTCTGCTACTACTTCACCTTCTACTATTGTGTCAACTATTTCTTGCTCATTGGCAATATCTTTCGGCACCCCTAGCAGTCCCATTTCCTCTATTGTTTCCCCCTCATGTTCCTCTACCACTACCACACCTTTACCTTCCATCTCTTCCACTCCATTATCTACCTCCACGGCATTGTTTCCCATTTCTACTATCCTTTCACCTTCTCTTCCTTTACCCTCACTATCTATTTCTTTACCCATCATCATTTCCTCTGCCTTGCCAACCTCTTCCATCTCACCAAATTTGGGGTCAGCCAAGCTTTCCAATTTGACAAAAATGAGCTTGCCTTCAATTGTACTTCCCATATCCTCTACCATTCCTATCTCTCAGATGCCTAAGGACAAAAATGCAACCCCTTTGGTTGTGCCACTTCTACTAGAAATTTACAAGGTATGTGCAGAATTGGGTTTACAAGACATAGAAATAGAAACATTGCTTGAATCAAAGAAAGACGTATTTGCTGAGGTAAGTAATGAAATCCCAAATGAATATTTGGCTGAATTAGTTAGTGTTGAATTGATTGATGTATCTGACAATCCTCCAAAGAAGGGTCAAATAGAAGAAGTCTTCAAATCAGCTCAGGAGAATATAATGGTAAATTGCAAAAACCTGGTCGATGAAGGAGATAAGGATTTGAATAAAGATAAGGGGTTAGAGAAAGAGTAAGGGTCACTTGAAGAGCCTACCAAAATTGATAGTGAGAATATCACTGAACTAAGTAAGCCCTTTTCTTTAGCACATGTGGTTACAGAACAGAGTGGCATATCCTGAGCCAAGGGTAGAAATAATGCAATTAGATTTGAGCACAATCTTACCACAGGCTCAAAGGCCCAAGAAGCAAAAGAAAGTAAAGGTACAATCAAGAATCTATAAGGATGAGACAGGATCTAGGATTTCTGAAATAGCTATCCCACCGGCCAACCTAAGTAGAGAACAAGTTAGAGCCGAGGACTACGTTATCTCAACAATTGATCTGGGACCAACCACCCATGTTCAAAGAGTTGATGAGTTTAAGGGGTCTATCACCTCAATCCTAGAGCAGTTGGATAAAGATGAGTTATCAAAGAAAGAATTGAAACAACAGAACGAGGAACTCTGGACTTTCCTTAAGTTCTTGATTAAACCAGTTGATGTTGTTGGGGATATAAGGACAGTGCCTACCTTCCTATCCATAGATGAAATGTCAAAGCTCGGCGAGGTAAGAACCATGTCACAAGGTACTCAGAAGTGATTAATCAAAGTATGTGAAAAGGGATGTGAAACCATTGATGCTGCTACCCAAGCACATAAGAAATTAGTTGAGCTTCATGAGAAATGGAAAAACCTACAAGAGGAGTGTGACTCTTTTGACAAATATTATTCTCATATGTTTCCTCGAGTTAAGAGTATCAGAGATTTGCCTTCGCAAACCTTAGTGGTTGAGAGCATTCTAACTGGTGACAAGTTATCAAAGGGTATTAAATGGTACCAACAGCTGAAATTGAGAAAAGAAACCTTTGAGAACATAAAAGAAGCTTATAAGCCAGCAGATGAAGAAATTCGGGCATTAATCTATGATACTAATGATTCTTTAAGGGATTACCTAGAAGAAGCTTACAATGACTATGCACCTTATGATGTTGAAAAATGCAAAAACAAATTGCATAAAGTTATTTTTGAGAATACTGAGTTGGATATGGAGGATAGCTTGGGTAAAGCCAATGACCTCAAGGTTGAATTCAATGCATTCCATAGAGCAGGGGCAGAAATAGAAATGATATACAATAGGTTCAGTCGAGAGATGGAGATGTTTGAATATCAAGTTAGCCATCTAAAGAATCCAAATCCCTTGGAGATCAATCCAGCACTTGAAGCATGGCTCAACTATCACAACAAGCTGGTAGAAGAAGACAAAATAAATTTGGATGAAGAACCTTAATGAATTTTGATTATTTTGAGATGTAATCCTATCATTGATGTAAATTGCTATATTTAGAGTAACATGTGATGCTATTTTGTCTTTATTAGGCATTAAAACTGAGCTTTTCCATATATATATTGAGTTGGGTAGTAAAAATGTCTAGATTTAATGTATCTAGGGGCTATTTTTTGTCTTTTTCATAAGAGACAAAATGTAATCCAAGATTTGCTATGAGCTATTGCAAATGCATTTATTGGTGTAATTTGGATCGTCGGTGTTGAGTTAATCTCCACCGTTCATTGAAAAACTCGGTATGCCTCATCCTCTATATAAAGGGCTGTCATTTCCACTATTCGTAAGAGAGAATTTGATGCTGAATTGTTGACATTCTACCATTTGAAGTAATACAAAGCAAGTTTCAATAGTTGTGCTGAGAATTTGTGTATTGTGTTTCTTACTTGGTTTTCATGGTTCACTTCTTGCTCTTCCATAATTAGTTAGTAGTGCTTTTATAATGTTTATGGTTTGTTGAAAGTATTTGATGAACACTCAATGTCCATACTTTTAGTTATTTGCTGATGGTAGATAACTGTCCAAAGTTAGTTAGGGCTGATCAGATGTGCTTAAGTTCAATTACATTTCAAGAGTTAAATTACGCTATCTATTAGGTATTTAATGAATGAATGTAGTCTGAAAATCCTTCGATTTCCATTGAAGATAGCACCATTTTTTGCAATGTTGTAACATCAATTTTTAGTTTGGTAAATCAAAAAATTGGTTAAAATTCAAAGTGTTTGTCTACTTAAAGTGATCTATACATTGTAAATGTCACTTAGGATTTCTCTAAAACCCTAACCTATTTTGCATTTTCTTTGAAAACCATTGTTAGATTAGGATTTCCAAAAGCATATTACATCGTTTTATCAGCTGAAATCATAAAGGGTTTATATGTGTTTGCTGTTCCAACTTGAAGATCTATAGATTGCATGTAATACCCCTTGTAGGCATAGCTAGAACATACCAACTGAGAGATTCCAAGTGAGCTAAGACCTAGCTGTATTATCCTTGGAGTAGTCTTACCTAGGTTAGGATACTTTTCAAGAGAGGTGTGAAACTGGCAATCACACCTACATTGTTGTGTACTAAAACACTCATCAACTAAATTGGCACTCGATGGAGGGCAACAAAGAACTATTTCCCTCTACAAAATTAGCAAGTCTGGGGACTAGACAAAGACATACCAAATCCTAGCTCAGCTAGAGAAGAGTTGTTGTCTCTGATAGAACTCAGATGAACAAGAAGGGATCAAGGGATACCAAGGGGTCCAAGAGCTCAGTTAGCCCCAAGGAACATAGCTATAGCACCTTTCAATCCCCCAGTAATGGCCTTTTTTGTAGGAAATAACCAGTCCCCATTTCAGTTCAATGATTACCATGACATGCCCAAAAACCCCAACAAGTTCTGTTCCAAATTCAGGGTCAATGATCCAGACAGAACCGTAGATGAGCATATCAGAATCTTTGAAAGTAATACGTTTATCCTACAAGTACAATATGAGGATGTGATATGCAGGTTGTTCCCATATTCTTTGCAGGATGAAGCTTATTATTGGTTTGCTAACCTCTCTACAACATCCATAAACTCATGGCTGAACCTGAAGAACGCATTTCTGGATCAGTTTCGAATGCCCACCACCCTAGCTGATCTTTATCGGTCTTTTATGGAGATTTGTCGAGGTGAAGGTGAGATGATAAGTTCTTTTAACAATAGATTTTAGAAAGCTTTCAGTCATTTGCAAGTTCCTTATGCCATAAGGCAAGCTCCAACCTTGCCAATCTATTATACAACTCTGGATAAACTTGCATCCATGTTCACACGAAGAGCCAATCCAATTCCCACTACCTTAGCTCAAGCATACTCTGCAGCTGTCACTGTAAGTACTCAGCTGGGACAAACAACCACTAGTCCATTGAATCACATAGGTCCTATATGTTGGAAACAAGGTAGATAACTGAGAGGGGGGGTGAATCAGTTATCTCAAAATTTCCTTTTCTTTTTGTTATCTTAATAATCAGAGTTGAATCAAAACTTGAAAGCATATGTAATCATAAGAACATAAATAAAATCAACACATATGACACAATGATTTTTACGTGGAAACCCTATTAAGGGAAAAAACCATAGGGTGACTAACCCAAGATTGTATTCTCTGTTAAAAGAATAAAGGAGTACAAAATGGCACTTGCCAATTAGGGCTCACAGCCTGAGCACACTGCTCACAAGAGGCACACTGCCTATAAGAGACTCACTGTCTACAGAACTTATAGAAGGTAATTGGGTGTTTGAACTGATGAGAAGCATCTACAAATGCAAGAGTTCAATTCTAGTTAGACACAATACACTGATTTGATGCACTTCATTCTTCCTCTATTTTAATATTGTTGCTCTGTCACATACCAGACTTGATTTGCTACTTTCACACTTATCCCTACTTTTCTTCACACTTTATTTCATCACTTATATATTCCACACTTCTACATACTGGAATCCATCTAGTATATATATCTGCATCAAGGATTTCATCAACTTTCTAGTCGGTAACAAGAACACTCAAGATATTTACATGTTATTGATTTGTTAGCTAAATCCATTCTTGATTTGTGATGCGTATCAAAAGCATAGGCATAGAAGTCATTAATCATGTCGTCCAACAATGTATAATCCCCCAAATAGATTGATCAACACATTTTACTCATCCAGATTGAAGTCTAATGCTCTGCCAGTCAGTTCTTTCTCTGTCTACTCTGCCTGTCTAGGACCCAACACTCAGATGCTCATATCTTTTTCATGCTTTATCATCGAAGTCTAAATCTCTGGAATATAGTAGTCATGATACCCCTCTTGACTTATCCAAGTCTGCAACTTGCTAAGTTACACCATCTGAGAGATCTAGACCTGATTGTCAGACCTTGTTGCATACTCTGTTCTTGTTCACCAGACCAAAACAATCTTCAAACTGACTTTGAGTATAGGCATACTATGTACTGTAGATGTGTGGGATAGACTTTGTTGCCATCAATGACAACACTCATGAACCAACATAGTGTCTCTTGCCATTAGTCTCCCCCTTTGGCATTGATGGCAACACTTAGTGAAAAATGGCTAAGTGTCGCAGTAACTCCCCCTTGGCTGATGCTCTGTCTTTTGCACTATTTTACAAGAGCTCCCCCTTAGCTGGATTCCACATTTTTCACTACTCCTCACTCCCCCTTTGACATCAATGGCAAAGGGCGAAATCTGCATACCAAAATTTTGCAAAAATTAACCTATACATGGTCGTATAAGTATATATATGTTATACTTACATATACTTAAGTATATCTGCAAAAGTGGCCTTCAACTATACAAATTATGTGGCTGAGCTCTACTTCATCCTATCTAAAATAGAGATGTGCCACTCAACAAAAATGCATATGCTTCTGCCCTTCTTAAATCTACTGGATCACTGGTTCGAGCTGTGGTCTGAGCATCTGTCAAGGCCTCATGCATTGCCTCTAACTTAGGGATAATTATCCCTCTGAGTTCACTCATTCTATTTATTATATCCTTCTTTTCTTTGTTCATCCTCTTTATTTCATTTATGATGACAATGGCTTGACATTCTTGATTCATTAAGGAGGTAGTAAGGGGATCAAAATTTTGAGATAAACTTGACAGTTTACCTTCTTGTTCTTTCACCTTCTTTTCAATATCCTCTGTCACTTTGGGCCAAGATAGACAAAATTTGTACATGTCCCCACCATCTTTAAGAGCATTTTCAAGGCTCTTTATTCCAATGTCTAGGGTCCTCCTATCATTAGCAATGAGTCCCTGTACTTCAGTGAATCTTTTTCTCAGAAACTCCTTATGGACCTTTGCTTCTGCTAATTTTTCTAGAGATTCAAAGTGAGTGCTAACAAAATTTACCAAAGATTTTAGGTTGCTAGATGGTGAGGCTGAAGGATCCTTTTGGAATGATGGCATGATCTTCTCCAGCATCCTAGATGCAATCTCCAATAGTTCACAGTCTTCCATGTGAGATTTCAAGAGTTTTTCTTTTGCTTTGGCTTGAGCAAAAGATGTTATTTTCATTGTCTGAACTGGAGAGAAAGAGTCAAAATTTAGTGGCCCTTGAAATAGCTTAGGTTCATCTATCTCCATCATTTCTTTGTTTAAGAAGTTCTTCACTACCTCTACAGTGTCTCTTTTCGGTGAATGAGTCTTCTTTGGGATATCAGAATAGTCATCATTTGTTTTTTCTGCTTGTTCTTCTTCTTTTCCCTTAACCTCTTCTTCTTGAATCACCTTCTCTTCTCTTCTATCTTCTCCTTCAGCTTCAAAGTGTGGAATGTCTGCAGTGGGATCCAGAGGAGAGATGTCACCGGAGTTTGTTGCTTCATGAACTTCCTCTTCCAGAATAGAGGAATCCAAGTCCTTAGACTTCTCTTTATCTATCTCTTTTGATCCTTCTACATCAGAAGATTCTTCATTGGTTACATTTAATCCTTCAACATCCATGGTAGAAGGTTCTTCAACTGATTCTTCTATAATAGGAAGATTGAATCTTTTCAAAGCATTCCGGAGGATATCTTTTGTCTCACTTCCTACTTGGTCAATTTCTCCAAGCATAAGTTTATTCATTCGTGCCTTACTCCGGAACTCATCCTTACAATCCTTAAAAATCATGTCCATTTGTTTTGAAGTGATAAAAGGATAAAGATGAATCATTCTTTGTTCTCGAATCTATAGGTCTTTTGCCTTTGCATTCTCTTTTCTCAGTTCAAGTATCTTTTCTAGACTCTTGGGAATTAATGATACAATTTCAATAAAAGATTTATTCTAAATATTCAGGTACCTGACAGTAGCTTCTTCCAAAATCCTCTTGTCAGTATCACTGTATTCGTCATAGAACTTTGTTACTGGTTGCAAGTTCCCATCCACAGTAACTGCCTTGATGATGTCATCAATGGAAAGAGTGGGCTTTTCAACAAATTCTTCTATGTTTTCTTCCTTATTTTTACTAGCAGAGAATTCCCTGGATATTTTCTTCTTCTTCATTTTCTTGATTCCCTCATCAGATTCAATTTCTTCATCTTCTTTGAGACTTGTGTATGACCTTGTGGCTTTGGTCTTCATCCTCTTTTCTCCTTTTCCAGATGTCTTGACTTTCAGTTTGGTGGCCCTTAAGCTTTTAGGAGTGGCAGGTGCAGAGCTCTTGGAGGATCTAGTCCAAGAGGAGGCTTGTACCAGAACGTCTCCTTTCTTTTCTTCTTGTTTCTCTTTCTCAGCCTTCTCCATTTTCTCTTTGTTTGCATCTACTGCCTCTTTTGATAGGTCAAATCTTTTGGCAATTTCCTCAACTTCCCTTCTTACTTTCCTCTTTATCTCCAGTTGTCTTAACTCAACATGTATTTTTACACTTTGTTCTTGAAAGGTGCCAAACCTTTCTGTCTCAGGGTCCTTAGGCTAACTCAACAGGTGTTGAATATGTAGTTCCAAGATTTTTTCATTGACCTCGTATCCCATAGCCATTAGCCACATAGTTCTGGGCTCAATTGCCTCCATTAGGCATTGATCAGTGTCAACCAGAAGCACATTGTGTCCTTGTATTTCTCAACTATAGATTGAGGTATCCTCTCTAGCTTGCATCATGCTTTGGAAGTTCTTAAAATAACCCCAAAGAGCTATGTTTTGAGCTTTAGCATCACCAAGTCCATACATATAATCTCTAATCTGGATTGCAACCGGTTTATCATTTTGCCAAATCCAACCAATAGATCTGGGTAGCTCATTCATATAGTAGAACAATAGACACAGTATTAGACAACCATATTTGAAGGAATTCTTCTTATCCTTTTTTGTCTTCTGTAGGTTTTCTAATAGTTGATTTAGAAGAAGTTCACACAGGTCATAATCTTCATCTTCCCTCAACATCTGATATGCTACATAGATTGTTGTCCCACACACAGAATTCTCCCTGCTAGAATGATAGATCTTGTACCCGATTATCATTGAGGCAAACTTGACATCCGAATCTTTGAGGTCATCTATGGTCATTACTCTTTTATCAAATTTAGATCTGGTGGCTTCAGTTATTATCTGGTTCTTGACAGATTTAAGTGTAGGTAACCCACCAGATGAGTGTAGTCCACTCACTGCCCTGATGGCATCTTTAGTTATTTTGAAGGGGCTCATTAACCACATGAAATTATCACGCATCCTGCTTAGGACATACCGGACCCAATCATCTTCTGCAAAACATGGAAAGTGTATGCAATGTCTAAAATGTTTGTCCCGGAGGGCCTTGAATTCAAGTTTGAGTTCAAAACTCTCATCTATTAGCTATTTGTGATAGATGTCCATTAATTTTGAGTCTCCAAATTCCTCAATGTTGGCATGGATATAGACCCTAACATCTTCTACGTGTAATACCCCATGCAGAATGCTAGAAACTGTGCCTAAAGGATCAACTTCTAGAGATTTATAGGGGTGTTTCTTGAATTTAGGACGTGGCCTATCAGTGATCTTTACAACCATTGGAGTAGCCATCTTGCAAAAGATTCAGAGAGAGATTTTTAGAATGGAAGTACCTTTTTACAATTTTCCAGTTGATCTTTGAGTGAATTGTAGAAAATTCATTGTGGAGCTCTTCTTTTCTTCTTCACGGATGCAAGTGTGCAAATGATGAGTAAAAAGAACCCTTTTATCCTTGCGCAAATCCTAATTTCCTTCTATAATAAATGCACAACTTAAGTTATCTGGTTACCCTGTTTTAAGAGAGATCTTCTCAAATCATTATGCTGAACTTAGAATCATTGTCAGTGAGGATTGATAATGTATCTTCATTTCTTTAATCATGCCATGGGTCTGTAGATCAAAGTATTTCAATTCTGAATCATACCGGATTTGTCTGTGAAAATCCTCCTTTACTGGATAGCTGTCAAAAATGGATTAACTTGAGCTGTTATAAGTCTTACAAAACTCCATGTGGATCTTTCACATTTTGAATGAAGATTATTTGAAGGTTTTTCTGAGAACTTTTTAATTCACAGCATTTCATGTGCCCAATCTAGGCACTAGTTGATTCACTGGGGGAATTTATTTTTCTCTGACTCCCCCTGAGCCAGAGCTCATCTATATAGTTTTTGGAAGGAATATCAGCACCGGATTCCTGTGTGGATCCATTCCCAATATTTTCTGTACTCTTCTTCACCCAAATCTTGCTTATCTCCTTTTGAACTTCATCTGCATTCACTTTACCTTTACCCTTATCTTTTTTTTTATTATGTTGCACCAGACCCTTTTTATCCCAATTTTTACTTCTGCAAAATTTGGCAATATGACCGGATCTATTGCAATTATAACAGACAACATTTATGTTGGAAAGAGATATTGTGTGGCTTCATTGGTATTGTCATTGATTGCAACAAAGACCATTCCACACATCCGTCGGACATGGTGTGTCTCTCCTAGAAGTCAGATTGAAGAATACTTTGGTCCGGTAAGTAAGAACAGAGCATGCAGCAAGGACCGACAGTTAGGACCAGATCTTTTAGAGGAAGTACCTTTGCAAAGTGCGAACTTGGGGAAGTCAAGAGGAGTACTTTGACTGATAGATTCTAGGGATTGAGCCTTCGGTGATGGAAGAGTGAGGAGATATGAGCATCCAAGTATTGAGGTCCTATTTGACAGAGTAGACAGAGGAAGAACTGACCGGCAAAACATCATACAGTATTCCGGATGAGATATTGATGGTGATGAAGGTTCTTAAGGTATCATCCATGATTGGCTGACATGTTAGATGACTTCTATAAGTATCTCCTTGATACACATCACTTAATAAGTAAGGATTCAACTGACAGATCAGAGTTTGGGAAAATATTGACTATTCTGGATGCCGACTAGAAAAGTGTTGAAATCATTGATGTGAATATATATACTAGATGGATTTGGATATGAAGGTGTGTGTTGTGTAGTGTGAAGTGTGAAGAAAAGCAGAAGAGCAGAGTGAAAGTAGAAAGGTAGGTCCGGTATGTGAAAGGACAATGGCAAAAAAGAAGAGAAAGGATGAAGTACAGTAGATCAATATACTGAGCCTAACTGAAACTAAACTCCAGCATATGTGGATGCTTCTCATCAGTTCAAGTATCTTGTTACTCTCTTTATAACTTGTAGATTGTGAGTCTCTTGTAGGCAGTGAGCCTCTTGTGAGCAGTGTGCTCAGGCAGTGAGCCCTAATTGACAAGTGCCATTTTGTACTTCTATTCTTCTAATAGAGAATACATTCTTGGGTTAGTCACCCCATGGTTTTTTCCCTTAACAGGGTTTTCCACGTCAAAATCATTGTGTTATATGTATTGACTTTGTGTCTACTTTCATGCTTATGGATGCTTATTTGCTTTGATGCTGCACTAGTTGTTAAAGAAGAACAAAAAGTTAAATTAATTAAGATAATTGATTCACCCCCTCCCCTCTCAGTTATCAACAATTGGTATCAGAGCCAAGTTCCTCCAAACAGAGCCTAACAACTTGAGGAAGATTTGGGAATTAAAATGGATGTGTATGGTATGAGAGAGAAACTTCAGTCTGCCCTAGATGATCTTGAGCAATCTAATTCTGAAGTCAATGAATTGAAGGAAAGACTCAAACAAGCTGATGATTTCATAAATGAACTAAAAGGGAAACTAAGTCTCTCTATGAAAAAGAGAAAGGATCTACTTCAGTAATTGGCAAGTCAAGGTGAAGCAAATGATACAAATGGAGATCTGAAGGAGAAAACCAAGTTATGTGAAAAGTTATCAAAAGAGATCATTATGGTAAGACATGAAATGGAATCAGGAGTTATGAAATTTACCCAACAAATTGAAGAGAAAAGAAAAATTGAAGATGATCTAAGACAATCTCTCAAGGAGAAATCAGAAGACTGCCACAAGATGGATAGAATAATCAGACATCTTGAATCTAATCTTGAAGATGCTAGAGATAATGAAGAAAAACTTGAGGATCAAATTGACACTATTAAAAAGGATCTTCAAATAGCAAATGGATACAAAGAGAAATTCAAGATAAGTTCTTCTCAACTTGTAGTTCTTCTTGAAAGCCAAAAGAGGGCAGATGACAAGCGTGGCTTGGGATATGAGAAAGGTGAAAGCTCTAGATCTGTTTAGAAGAATTTTGGATTAGGAAATCCAAGGAACAGGCCTAGAAGACTTCTGGTAAGGCAACCTAATGCTCAAAGATATCCATCCTTCAATGGATACTGCCACAACTGCAATAACTTTGGTCATAAAGCTAATCAGTGCAGAAAGAGAATAAATTAGACTACTACATCCTTCTCCAGATAGTGTTTCAACTGCAAAAGGTATGGTCACAAATCTCGTGAATGTAGAAATATGCAAATGAACAATTCATTCAATGGTAGATGCTTTGCATGCAATAGAATGGGACATATGGCTAATCAATGCAGATCAAGAGGATATCAATCAAATATGCAAAGAAATGTTGTTTACCACAATTACAATAGATCCGGTCATATTGCCAAATTTTGTAGAAGCAAGAATCAAGATAAAAGGGGTCCAGTTCATCATGATCAGAATCAAGACAAAGGAAAAGGAAAAGTGAATGCGGATAAAGTTCAAAGGGAGATGAACAAGATTTGGGTGAAGAGAAGTACAAAAAATGTTGGGGATGGATCCACACCAGAATCTGGTGCTGATATTCCTTCTAGAAATTAAAAAGTGAGCTCTGGCTCAGGGGGAGACACAAGGAAAAACATTTTCCCCCAACCAGGTAATTGGTGCCAGAATTGGCATAAGGAAAGTCGCAGATTAAAGGGTTCACAAAGGGACATCTAAATAAGCTTTGGTAAAAAGATGAAAGATCCACAAGAAGTTTTGAACAAGTTAAAGACTAATCCGGTTCATCAGTCATCCAGTGAGAAGTAGGTTTTTCATAGTTAAATCCAATATGATTCAAACTGAGGAATCTTGATCTGCGGATAGATGAAATGTTTGAGGAAAGGAAGATAAACTGTCAATCATCACCAAGAACAACTCTAAATACTTCTTAGTGATCCAGAAAAGATTTTTTTCTCAAAACAAGGAGAACAAGGCAACCAGAATAACTTAAGTTGCGCATTTATTGCATTGTGAAATTAGGGTTTGCAGAGAAATATAAGGGATTTCCTATTAGTCATTTGCTCATTCTACATTCGAGAAGAAAAGGAAAAGAGCTCTGCAACTAAATCACCTCAAACATCTCAAGGATCAACTACAGAAATAGATTCATTTAACAATCCGACTCATTGTGTGAACCCTGGAAGCTAAAAAGGTATTTCCCATTCTTCGATATCTCATTTTGAATCTTTGAAAGATGGCTACTCCAAATGTGGTAAAGATTTCTGATAGGGCTCGCCCTAAATTTAAGAAACATCCCTACAAATCTCTAAAAGTAGATCCCTTAGGGGCATTTTCCAGTATTCTACATGGGGTTTTGCATATTGAAGACGTTAGGGCATATATTCATGCGAACATTGAATATTTTGGTGAATCCAAGCTGGCAGATATCTATCACAATCAGTTAATAGATGATGCTTTTGAACTCAAACCACAGCACCAAGCCATTCGGGATAAACATTTTGGTCAGTGCATTCATTTCCCCTATTTTGAAGAAGATGAATGGGTCCGGTATGTGTTGAGCAGAGTGCATGATAACTTCTTATGGTTGAATAGACCATTTAAGATCACCAAGGACACAATCAGGGCTGTAACCAGTTTGCACTCATCCGGAGGGGTACCTATTCTCAAATCTGTCAAAAACCAAACCGTAAGTGAGGCTACCAGATCAAAATTTGACAAGAGAGCAATGACAATAGAAGACATCACAGATCTGGATGTCAAGTTTGCCTCCATGATAATTGGTTACAAGATATATCACTCCAACAAGGAAAATTCAGTACCTGGAACTGTAATTTACACTGCCTATCAGGTGTTGAAAGAAAATGTAGATTATGATCTCTATGAACTCCTTCTAAGCCAATTGATGAAAAACTTATAGAAAATCAAGAAGGACAAAAAGAACTCTTTTAAGTATGGTGGACTGATATTGTGTTTGTTTTTCTACTTTATGAATGAGTTGCCCGGATCCAGTGGTTGGGTATGGTAGAATGACAGACCTATTACAATTCAAATTAGAGATTACTTGCATGGGCTTGGGGATGCTAAGGAAAGAAATACAGCTCTGTGGGGTTACTTCAAGAACTTTCAAAATATGATGCAAACCAGAGAAAGAATTCCCCAATCATTGGTTGAGAAGTACAAAGATACAGTGTGTTTCATGGTTAACATTGATCAATCCCTAATGGAGGTAGCAGAGCCAAGGGCAGTCTGGATCATGCCAATGGGGTATGAAGTAGATGAGAAAATTGTAGAGCTGCATATCAAACATCTACTGAGCCAGCCCAAAGACCCTAAGGCAGAAAGGTTTGGAACCTTCCAAGAGCTGAGTGTAAAAGTTCATGTGGAACTTAGACAACCTGAAATCAAGAGGAAAGTGAGAAGGGAAGATGAAGTTGCCAAGAGGCATGGAATCTCAAAAGAGGCACTTGATGCCCACAGAGAAAAAATGGAAAGAGCAGAAAAAGAAAAAGAAAAAGCTGAGAAAGAAGGTGCTCCGGTGGAAGTCCCCTCCCGGACCAGATCCTCTAAGATCTTTGCACCTAAAACTGATAAAAGCTCAAAGGCATCAAAACCAAAAGCAAAATCATCCAGTAAATTAGAGAAAAGAACTAAGACAAAGGCCACAAGGTCTTACATCAGTCAAAAGGATGATGAAGAGACTGAGTCTGATGAGGAAGTAAAGGAAATGAAGAAGAAGAGGAAAACAATTGGTGAACCCTCTACCAGTCAAAGCAAAGAAGAAAAGGCAGAGGAATTTGTTGAAAAACCAACCCTCTGCATTGATGATGTAGTCAAGGTAGTTACTGTGGATGGAAATTTGCAGCCAATAACAGAATTCTATGATGAATATAATGATGCAGATAAGAAGATTCCTGAGGAAGCCACAGTCAAGTACCTGAACATATACAATAAAGCATTATTGAAATCATCTCTCTAATTCCTAAAAGTTTAGAGAAAGAACTTGAAATGAGAAAAGAAAATGCCAAGGTAAAGGACTTAGAAATTAGAGAACAAATAGCTATTCAGCTCTATCCTTCAATTACTCCGAAACAAATGGACATGATCTTCAAAGATTGCAAGGATGAGTTTCGGAGTACGGCTAGAATGAATCAACTCATGCTTGGAGAAACTGATAGAGTGGCAAAAGAAATAGAAGATATCCTCTGAAATGTTTTTAAAAGATTCAATATTCCTGTTATAGAGGACCTAGGTAATAAACCCTCTGCTGTGGATGAAGAAGAGGAAGCTACTATGAAAAATGGAGAAAAGGCAAAGGAGACAAGTGAAGAGAAAATCGAGGACTCTGACTCCTCTATTCTGAAAGAGGAAGTTCAAGAGAAGCAAATCCGGATTCCCCACCAGTCTCTAGATCTACAAGAGAAGAAAAAATATAGGAGAAAGAAGAAGAAGTGAAGGGAAAAGAAGAAGGTCAAGCTGAGAAGACCACAAGTGACAGTATAGAAGGTAAGAAAACTCTGTCTCAGGCAAGAGACACTGCAGAAATTGTCAGAGATTTCCTAACTAAAGAAATGATGGAGATTGATAAGCTAGAGCTACTTCAAGGACCATTTGACTTTGATTCTCTCTCCCAGGTTCAAACAATGAAGATAGCATCCTTTGCCCAAGCAAAGGCAAAAGTGAAGCTTCTAAAGTCTCACATGGAAGACTGTGAGCTGCTAGAGATTGCATCCGGTGTACTAGAAAAGATCATGCCATCCTTTCAGAAGGATGCCATAGCCTCTTCATCCAGTAATCTCAAGTCTCTTGTTAGTTTTGTCAGCACTCACTTTGAGTCTTTGGAAAAGTCAGCTGAGGTAAAAGTCCAGAAAGAGTTTTTGGATAAAAGATTTTCTGAGTTACAAGATCTTATAAGTAATGATAGGAGAAATATGGAGATTGGAATAAAGAGCTTAGAAAATGCTCTTAAAGATGGTAAAAATTTATATAAATTTTGTCTTTCCTGGTCTAAAGTGACAATGAATATTGAGAAGAAAGTAAAAGAACAAGAGGGAAAACTTTCAAGTATATCTCAGAATTTTGATCCTCTCACCTCTTCTATAATAAATCAAGAGTGTCAGACTATTACAATCATGAATGAGATTAAGAAGCTTGAGAAGGAGATGAAGAACATAATAAGTCGGATGGGTGAGCTTAGAGGGATGATTATCCCCAAATTAGAGGCCATGCACGAGGCCCTAACAGATGCCCAGACCATAGCCTGGACCAGTGATCTGACAAACCTTAAGACGGAAAAAGCTTTTGCATTCCTGTTGAGTGGTCACATCTCAATTTTGGACAGGATGAAGCAGAGTTGGGCAACTGAATTTGCCTAGTTGACGTCATCTTTTGCAGATATACTTCAATATATGTAAGTATATCATATATATACTTATGCGGCTAAGTATGGTTGGATTTTTGGAAATTTTGGTATACAGACCCTACCATTTGCCATTGATGTCAAAGGGGGAGTGAGGAGTAGTGAAAAATGTGGAATCTAGCTAAGGGGGAGCTCCAGAAAAGTGTACAGAGCATTAGCCAAGGGGGAGTGTAGTATGACACTTAGTCATTTTTCACTAAGTGTTACCATCAATGCCAAAGGGGGAGATTGTTGGCAAGAGACATTGTGTGGCTTCATTGGTGTTGTCATTGATGGAAAAAAAGACCATTCCACAAATTCGCAGGACATGGTGTGTCTCTACCAGAAGTCAGATTGAAGCATACTTTGGTCTGGTAAGCAAGAACAGAGCATGCAGCAAGGACCAACAGTTAGGACTGGATCTCTTAGAGGAAGTACCTTTGCAAAGTGCGGACTTGGGGAAGTCAAGAGGAGTACTTTAACTGATAGATTCTAGGGATTGAGCCTTCGGTGCTGGAAGAGTGAGGAGATATGAGCATCCAAGTATTGAGGTCCTGTTTGACAGAGTAGACGGAGGAAGAACTGACCGGTAGAACATCATATAGTATTCCGGATGAGATATTGATGGTGATCAAGGTTCTTAAGGTATCATACATGATTGGCCGACATGTTAGATGACTTCTATAAGTATCTCCTTGATACGCATCACTTAATAAGTAAGGATTCAGCCGACAGATCAGTGTTTAGGAAAATATTGACTATTCCGGATGCCGACTAGAAAAGTATTAAAATCATTGGTACGAATATATATACTAGATGGATTTGGATATGAAGGTGTGTGTTGTGTAGTGTGAAGTGCGAAGAAAAGAAGAAGAGCAGAGTGAAAGAAGAAAGGCAGGTCCGGTATGTGAAAGGACAGTAGCACAAAAGAAGAGAAAGGATGAAGTGCAGTAGATCAGTATACTGAGCCTAACTGGAACTGAACTCGAGCGTATGTGGATGCTTCTCATCAGTTCAAGTATCTTGTTACTCTCTTTATAACTTGTAGACAATGAGTCTCTTGTAGGCAGTGAGCCTCTTGTGAGCAGTGTGCTCAGGCGGTGAGCCCTAATTGGCAAGTGTCATTTTGTACTATTCTTCTAATAGAGAATACATTCTTGGGTTAGTCACCTCGTGGTTTTTTCCCTTAATAGGGTTTTCCACATCAAAATCATTATTTTATGTGTATTGACTTTGTGTCTACTTTCATGCTTATGGATGCTTATTTGTTTTGATTCTGCACTAGTTGTTAAAGAAGAATAAAAAGTTAAATTAATTAAGATAACTGATTCACCCCCCTCTCAGTTATCAACAATTTCTTTGCATATTTGATTGATATCCTCTTGATCTACATTGATTAGTCATATGCCCCTTTCTATTGCATACAAAGCATCTACCATTGAATGAATTGTTTATTTGTATATTTCTACATTCATAAGATTTGTGACCATACCTTTTGTAGTTGAAACATTGTTTGGAGAAGGATGGATTAGTCTGATTCATTCTCCTCCTGCACTGAGTTGCTTTATTATTGAAATTGTTGCAATTGAAGCAGTATCCATTGAAGGATGGATATCTTTGAGCATTTGGTTGCCTTACCGAAGGTCTTCTAGGCCTGTTTCTTTCATTTCTTGATCCAAAGTTCTTCTGACCGGATCTGGAGCTTTCACCTTTCTCATATCCCAAGACACACTTATCATCTACCCTCTTTTGGATTTCAAGAAGAACTTCAAGTTGAGCTGAGCTTATCTTGAATTTCTCTTTGTATTCATTTGCTGTTTGAAGATCTTGTTTAAGAGTGTCTATTTGATTCTCAAGTTGTTCTTCATTGTCTCTAGCTTCTTCAAGATCTGATTCAAGATGCATGATTATTCTGTCCATTTTGTGGTAGTCCTCTGTTTTCTCCTTGAGGGATTGTTTTAGATTATCTTCAATTTTCCTTTTTTCTTCAATTTCTTGGGTGAATCTCATAACCCCTAATTCCATTTCATGTCTTACCATAATGACTTCTTTTGACAGCTTCTCACATAGCCTATTTTTCTCATCCAGATCTTCATTAGTATCATTGACTTCACTCTGATTGGCTAATTTTTGAAGTAGTTCCTTTCTCTTTTTCATAGTTAGTTTTTATTTTAGCTCATTTATGAAATCATCAGCTTGTTTGAGTCTTTCTCTAAGGTTATTGACTTCAGAGTGGGATTGTTTAATATCATCTAGGGCAGACTAAAGTTGTTTCTTCATACCATATATATCCATTGAGATTCCTAGATCTTCCTCAAGCTATTAGGCTTTGTTTAGAGGAACTTAGCTCTGATATCAATTGTTGGAAACAAGGCAGATAACTGAGGGAGGTGAATCAGTTATCTCAAAATTTCCTTTTCTTTTTGTTATCTTAATAATCAGAGTTGCATAAAAACTTGAAAGCATATGTAATCACAAGAACAGAAATAAAATCAACATGTATGCCACAAGGATTTTTATGTGGAAACCTTGTTAAGGGAAAAAACCACAGGGTGACTAACTCAAGATTGTATTCTCTGTTAAAAGAATAAAGGAGTATAAAATGGCACCTGCCAATTAGGGCTCATAGCCTGAGCACACCACTCACAAGAGGCACACTGCCTACAAGAGACTCACTATCTAGAGAACTTACAGAAGGTAATTAGGTGTTTGAACTGATAAGAAGCATCTACAAATGCAAGAGTTTAGTTTTGGTTAGACACAATACACTGATTTGATGCACTTCATTCTTCCTCTATTTTAATATTGTTTCTATGTCACATACCGGACTTGATTTGTTGCTTTCACACTTATCCCTGCTTTTCTTCACACTTTTTTTCATCACTTATATATTCCACACTTCTACATAGTAGAATCCATCTGGTATATATATCTACATCAAGGATTTCATCAACTTTCTAGTTGGCAACAAGAACACTCAAGATATTTACAAGTTACTGATCTATCAGCTGAATCCATGCTTGATTTGTGATGCGTATCAAAAGCATAGGCATAGAAGTCATTAATCATGTCAGCCAACAATGTATAATCCCCCAAATAGCTTGATCAATACCTTTTACTCATTCAGATTGAAGTCTAATGCTCTATCGGTTAGTTCTTTCTCTGTCTGCTCTACCTGTCTGGGACCCAACACTCAGATGCTCATATCTTTTTCATGCTTTATCACCGGAGGCTAAATCTCTGGAACATAGTAGTCATGATACCCCTCTTGACTTATCCAAGTCCACAACTTGCTGAGTTACACCATCTGAGAGATCCAGACCTGATTGTTGGACCTTGTTGCATACTCTATTCTTGTTCACCAGACCAAAACAATCTTTAAACTGACTTCTTGTATAGGCATACTATGTACTGCAAATATGTGGGATAGACTTTGTTTCCATCAATGACAACACTCATGAAGCCACACAATGTCTCTTGCCAACACTGTAGCCATGTCTAGTTAAATACCTATGATTAATCAAGCCTTGGCCAACCATACCTCGGTGATGAATCCAATTCCTTACCCAGCTACAACACAAGCTTTAGTAGTCCATTCGAGAAACCTAGTAGTTGAAATGCCTCCTACACAAATGCCTTTCCTATAGTCTTTAGAGGCAACTAAGGCTAAAGAAGATAGCGACGATATTAGAGAGTTAGTTGAGTAAATGAAGAAGCTCACTGCAAAAGTTACCCACCTCAGAAATCAAAATGTTTATCTTCAGCAGAGAGGTCAAAATCAGAACCCATTCCAAAATTAGAATCAGTTTCAAAGTCAAGGCCAGAATCAATACCAAAACCAGAATTTTCAGCAACAATCAAATTGGTCTTGGAACAAAAGACCTAATAATGGAGAAGTACCATCGCCCTTGGAGAATCAGAACAATGATACTAGACCTCCTAGTCATGTGATGTTAGCTGAGACAGCTTTGTCTATGTGGTGCAGACTGCATAATACGAATGCTCATTCTGAACTAGACTGCCTAGAATTTTAGATAGCATCCAGTATCTTCTAGATGGAGATTCAAAATGCTGAAACTCAGAAGAATCCACCAATGGGGTATGAAATTGTTCCTTCTCAAAGGTATGACACTACTCTAGTACTTGATAATTATACATTTCCATTTCAAGATGATAATCACCCTGAGAAAGAAGAGTCTAATGAGGTCAATGTTTATCAACAATATAATAAAACTCCTTATAACCTAAGAAGTAGTAAACCTAAGGGTCCTTTTACCACCTCCATTCCATCAAATAGCTATCAAATTCCACTAGACCCAAAAGCTTCTAATAATCCCAAACCCCCAAAAGTCACACATCAGCCAGTATATCAGGGAGCTATTGCTGAAAGTTCTCAACGATCTGACATAGTAAAAATGGGGCAGTATGTTGCTGAAGAGCTTAAGAAGATGAAGGTTAGCCTTTTTGTTTATGAGTTGCTTAAAATACCTGAGGTTAGAACATCTTTCTTCCAAGATATGGGTGCCGGGATCAAAATCGACTATATACATAAAGAAACTGTTACCAAGGATAACATTGATAAGGGGAAGGAAAGAGTGCATGTGACTGATGTGGAGCAAAAGATGACACTATACAAAGATAAGAGGGAGAGCCCCCCTTTCCTCTTGACACTTAGGATATTCAATAGGAACCTTCACAACTATTTGGTAGACTTCATTGCTTCCACTAATGTAATGCCATTATCAGTTTGTAAAGTGCTTGGTCTTACTCTGGCCAAGTCTTCTAGGAAGGTGACACAACTAGACAAGACTAAGGTGAATGTAGTAGGTGAGTTGAATAGGATACATATGCAGCTAGCTTCTAATCAAAGAGTACATCAGTATATAGACATCCAAGTGGTAGATATCCCAAATTAGTATGGTATGCTCTTGAGTAGGGACTGGTCCAGAACTTTAAATGGTTACATGGCAACTGACTTTTCTCACATGTGGCTACCATGGAAGGGATTGGAAAACTAGATATGCATTGAAAGAGAACTAAAGATGAAACATAAGATTATGGAGTACAACCAGCCCAACGAGATTTTATTTTTAGAAGTTGATTTGGGGGTTTATCTTCCTCATGTCAATCAAACAGGGGAGATTCTTATGCTGAGCTGCAATAGATTTCCTGAGCCTCCACTTGTAGAAAGACCAGAAAGTACAAAAGCATATGTTCAATCAGATTCAAGAAACTCCTCAAAAGAAGATGGACTAGGGATATTCGAAGGATTCCATGATTTCATAGCCAAATTTGCAAGGGATCAAACTGTTGTTGGAAAGTAGATCCAGATAGAGGAGTTATTACTACCAAATTGGTGCCGCATACATGATGCATCACATTCTGAGTTTACCTGCCAACTTTGTCAAGAGGTAGTAGAACAAGTGCAGAGACAATTGAAAATTCCCATTGTCCTGAAAGAGGCACCAGTTGCTAAAAAGAAGGAAGAACCTGAGCCTCAGCCTGACAAGAAAAAATCAGCAAAATAGGGTGAAAGAAGTAAAGATTTCCACCTATGGACCTTAAGGTTTGATGGATCAAGATGTAGACAAGGATCCAAAGTAGGTGTTGAGTTAATTAGTCCTATTGGAAGCTCCTATCTAGCATCACATAGACTACAATTTCCATGCACGAACAACGTAACTGAGTATGAGGCATTGGTGCAAGGATTACTGTTGGCACTCCAAAAGAAAGTTAGAGTCCTTCAGGTGTTTGAAGATTCAGAGTTAGTAGTGAAACAAGTAAGGAAGTAGTATTCATGTAATGATAAGAGGTTGAAGAGGTACAGAAATAGAGTCTGGGATTTGATAGAATGCTTTGATGGTTTTAATATCCAACTGATCCCTAGAAGGCAGAATCATGTCGCAGATGCTCTAGCTCAAACAACAAGTACATTAGATCTGACATCCATGGTAGGATTGAAGAAATTCTCTGTTGAATTTGTTGCCACCCCATCAATACTAGATAACGTAACAAATTTTCAAGTCTTTGAGGATGATCATTACATAATTAACTTTCTTACTTCATCTGATGTTTGTACTACTCAAATAATAGATGAAGAAGAAATGGAACCCACTGAAATGGATTTAGAAGGAGTCCTTAATCTAAAAACAAATACAATTCCATGGGGAATGGTAGAGCTGGAAAGACTATTCGATTCAGACAACTTAGGAACCCAGAGAAAAGAAGAAGAATCTCTTGGAGGGCAGTGCGATCTGTTTAATTTGAGATTAAAAGAAGATAATAAGAATGTGTTCATTGGCAAGGCTAGTACTGAAGAAGAAAAGATAGACATCATTCATGCATTAAGAGACTACCATGAGGTAATATCATGAAGCTATGAAGACCTCAATACATATGACACGTCAATCATCACACACACCATCCCGTTGAAGCCAGGAGCAAAACCATTTAGACAGTGATGACGGCTAGTGAATGCCCTATTGGAACCACTAATTTTTAAAGAAGTTCAGAAGCTGTTATTAGCAAGAATAATATTTTCTGTCAGACATTCCGCATGGGTAAAAAATTTAGTTCTTGTTCAGAAGAAAAATGGAGAGATCAGACTCTGTGTCGACTTTCAAAACTTAAATCAGGCATCTAAGAAGGATAATTACCCACTGCCATCATTGGATGAAGTATTATAGATTGTTAATGGATCCGAGACGATGTCTTTCTTACATGGATATTTAGGTTACAACCAGGTAATGCTTGACTACGAAGATAGATTGAAGACATCTTTCACATGCAAATGGGGCATCTATGCATATCATTGAATGGCATTTGGTCTAATAAATGTTGGTGCCACCTTTCAATGAGTGATGGACGTTACTTTCAAGGGACTAGTTGGAAAGTGTATTATTATCTACATGGATGACCTCACGGTGTTCTCAAAAGAGGTGAGAAGGTCATGTGGCAGATTTGAGGAAAGTATTGCAACGATGTAAAGACTATGGTATATCACTTAATCCAAAGAAGTGTATTTTTAGAGTGACTGAAGGGAAGTTGCTAGGGCATGTGATATTTGAACAAGGTATATCTATTGACCCAGACCGAATACAAGAAATACTAAAAATACCCCCTAGCCAGCAAAAAGGAACTCAAATTATATTTTGGTAAGATCAACTTTGTACGCAAGTTCATTACGGGTTTTGTTGAAATAGTTCGACCTCTTAATGCTATGTTGAAAAAAGATGCTAAAATGGATTGGACTCCCAAAGATAAAGTTGCCTTTGCTAAAATTAAACAAGCCATAGCCAATGCATTTGTATTGGTAAGTCCAGATTATACTTTACCATTTCATATTTACTCATTTGTATCTGAGCACATGTGTACTGCAATGTTGACACAAAAAAGATTAGTTGATGATGAAAGGCCCATTGCCTTCATGAGTACTCCATTAAAGGACACAGTGTTCAAATATCCAAATGTGGAAAAATAAGCCTATGCTCTAGTAAAGGCAGTCAAGAAGTTCCATCACTACATCCTAAGGAGTCAAGTAATCGCCATAGTCCCAGATGCAGCAGTTAAAGCACTATTGATGCAAAGTGAATTGAGAGAAAGAAGAGGAAAATGGGTCACCATCATATAGGAGTTTGATATAGATATTCAACCCATGAGGTTGGTAAGAGGTCAGGCACTGACTAGAACAATGGCTGAGGTAGGGCCAAGATTAGTATCTTAATAGTACCTATTAGAAGATGTTTCAAAGGATGAATGGTACGGAGATATCATATTTTATCTTCTTAATCAACATTGTCCACCACAACTGACTTCGGTTCAAAGAAGAGCGCTCAGACTGAAGAGTAACATCTATATGATAAAAGGATCAATTCTTTACAAGAAGAATCACGAGGGGATCTATCTAAGATGTCTGGACAAGTCAGAAGTGGATCAGGTGTTAACCAGTTTTCACAAGAAATTTGGGACAGGTCACGGATCAACTCACTCAACTGCTAATCAGATTCTCCATGCTAGCTATTATTGGCCTAGCTTGTTCAAAGATGCACATCTGCTAATCAGATTCTCCATGCTAGCTATTATTGGCCTAGCTTGTTCAAAGATGCACATTCACATGTAAGGACCTGTCATATTTGTTAGACTGCTGCACACAGAGAGAGACACGTTGCCATGCCCTTGCAACTAGTGGTGGAGGTACAACCATTTGCTCAGTGGGACCTCGAATTTATTAGTATGATCAATCTACCCTCCTCTGTAGGCCACAGGTATATTCTGATCGCTACTGACTACTGCATCCGATGGTCTGAGGCAATGGCTTGTAAACAATGCACCACAGAGGTAGTTATTGAATTTGTTGAAAAGCACATTATCACCAGGTTTGGATGTCCTTTTTCTTTGTAATAATGGTCCTGCCTTTTCATCATTGCATTTTTCTAACTAGGCATTTGATTATGGAATCACTCTCAAGTTCTCATCTAATTACTATCCATAAGGGAATGGGGTAGTTGAATCAAAGAACAAAAATCTACTTGAAGTCATTAAGAAATTATTAGACAAAAACCCTAGGGACTGGCACACTCAACTTAAATTTTCCTTATGGGCTGATAGAATTTGACACAAAGCTATCTTGGTCACATTGCCCTATCATTTGGTCTATGGGATTGAGCCTATCTTTCCTATGCACTTGAGGATTCCTGTACTACAATTCATGCAAGACTATCTTGAAACTGATGACCAATTGTCTTCCCAATTAGCCCAATTGCTGCACCTTGAAAAGAAACATGGCATTGCCATAGAAAACTTTGCTAAACACTAGGGTGTAGTGAAATGATGGTTCGATAAGAGAGCCAAAGTCAAAGCCTTCCACATTTTTGATTTGGTCTTGTATTGGGATAAAGCCCATGAGAAGAAAGGAGAACATAGCAAGTTTGATAAACTTTGGTTAAGTCCATATCAGATCTATGAGATCCTTGGAGATAACACATATCGACTCAAGAGCCTTACTCGTGAGGAGCTCTCATTGCCCGTCAATGGTCAGTTCCTAAAGCACTACTTCTAGGCTTAAGAGGAATTCATGCCTCATCTTAGTGTACATAGTTAGGTTGTTTTCCCACTTTGGTTAGAATAGGTTGATGTTAGATTAGATTTGCTTTCTTGCTTTCGGTTTCCATAGTTGTTAGATGTTTGCTTAGATTAGTTGTCCTTTTGGTTTTGGTTTTGCTTGCTGCACTTGCTCTTGCACGGGGTCTTTGTTTCTAGAATGTGGTGGTAGATATGCAAACCTGTAAATGCTTCTTGGTTGGGTAGATAATCTAAAGTCTTTCTTTGAGAAGCCAAGGTTCTACTTAAGTCTCACTATGGGTTCCACTGTTATGCTAAGGGGTATGATGTCTATTCATGGAAAATGAGTCATTAGTTGGTGCACCTGAAGTATTTTCTAACCATATATCTCACACTTAAAATGATCCTGAAGCAACTAAGCAAGTCTGAGTGATCTTGTGTTAAGTGAAAGGGTTGGATTCCCATTCTACCACATGCACTATTAATCTAGAAGAGAGGGAAGGTGACACTAAGTGTTGCTAGCCTATATTGGGTAAAAATAAAAGGTGTTTTTCAACACCAGACCCATTATAGTGCATCAGAGAAGAGATTATCAGTTGAAAATTCTCATAAAAGGTATTGTCAGAAATTATTACAATCAATAGTCATTGCATTAGAAATACTATTGGAAGAACCATTATTAAAGCTTATCATATCTCAGCATTTGAGCAGTTCTTGGTGGTAGAATGATTCCAACTTCATAGCTTACTGCAAAGGATCTCAGATGAACTTAGTTGCTGAAGGATGGGAATGGATGCAATTGCACACACTTAGGTTTTTAGGATGTGGATGGTTGCACTAGTTAGTGATCTTGGATTCTTTGATAGGATATCATGCTTTCTTCATTTAATATGTGGGAAACACAGAGATTCTAGGTTCAAACTGAAAGTTTATTAGTGAAATGCTCAGGAGCATTTCCTTGCAGAGTCACCATTTGTTGTGCCTCGTACACACGTCCCATTTTGAAAAATAGGGACCCCCTTTCTTCAAATTTGGTCTAGAGTGCAAGTTAGTTTTTTCCCCCTCCTAAGTAGTCAATTGGTCAAAATGCTTTTTTTTCCATGTTAGAAGTTTGATGTTGAAAAATCATCCCCAAAATCTACTAGGTCAAAGTATTTACATTTCTCTAAGTTGGTCTGATAGTCCTTTTGCGCTAAATCTAGTCGTAACCAACCTTTGCACTGAATTTCCCTTCAATTGACCTTTGCGTCACTTTTGGCTTGCATGGTCTTCTACACTAATTTTTAGCATTGCTGACTTGCGCTACATTGCTTGTCATCTGACCAAGTCGAAGGCTACCAAAATCCCCACCGATCTGAGGAACTTGAAACCCCCGCAAAATGGATGCAATTTGTCCAATGACTTTGGCACTAAAAATGTTGGCCACCCACTAGGTCCATCACACCACGAAACTCTACCAAGTCGGAAGAGCCTGAAAGTTGAGCAAACCCTAAAACTCTACCGAATATTCTGACTGACACTACGAACACCCTACATTTATGGCGATCAATTAGGAGGGATAAAAGGGGAATTTCATCATTTCAAATCTCATTTCACTTTTGACAGACTATTTTGAGAGCTTTTGGTGACTATCTTGAGTGATTTCCCTGCACAGTCCACAAATTCGACCCGGTGACCTCCTGCGCACCTGCAAGCTTCAACTTTTCCCACCCACACAGGCCAGGTAGGAGCACAATTTTCACATAGGGTTTTTTCCTTCTGTTAGGGTTTTCATTTCATTTCTTTTCAAGAACACACATGAATAAAAGGATTAAAAGGACGCAAGCTATGGTTTCGTGTTGAAACATTTATTCTGTGCATAAACCCTAGTTTCATACCTTCAAGGAAAATGTAGTGTTGATCACCATAGGCAAAATAAAAGAACTCATTAAACATAGGAAATTTTGAACACATTGAATCTAATTTCAAGTTGGTTAAATGAATTGAGTTTGTGCTGATGGCGTGTCTAACCAACTCCCAATACTTTCATCCATCTAGTCGATCAGCGGCCACAAAAATCTGTGCCAAAGCTTTAAACAAGTAAACGCTGAAAACCTCATCCTCTGACTCCACGTTGTTCTTTGACTTAACTGATGTGGTCGGCAAGATCCGAAAGCCCCGCAAAGTTCTAAAACTATTTTATGCTAAAAATGCCTTGTGCCAACTTTGCACTAAAAGACCATCTAACCAACTTTGGTCGGACGACTAAGAAAACTCCGCTAGTCGGCAGCTACCAAAACTCCTGCTAGAAATAAAGAAAGTGACCTTGTGCTATAAGTAACTTCATTTGACTTCACACTAAAACATGCCACCACCGACCCGGTCAATTGACCTCAAAACTTGTGCAAGGTCCAACAAGGTCCAATCCCACACAAACATAGTAAAAGTTGTCCTAATTATCTTGTGCTACGTTCTCAACCAACGGACTAAATGATTAACTAGAGTCGGTACCTTCTGAAATCTACGCAGGTCAGTTGATCATGAAATCGACACAAAATATTAAACGCACATGAATAGTGAAAGAACAGTTGGTCGGATGGACCCAATTTTCCCGCTAAGGTTGGTAGACCTCAAAAGTAGTGCTTTCCTATTTGTAGGTCGGTTGACCCTGAAATCAGCGCAAATTAAGCAAAATGATTATTTTTAAGGAACTTTCAAAAGGAGAAGTGTTTGAAATAATATAATAATGACTGCAAATGATCAGTTGTGATGTTTTACATGTTTTAAATGAATTTTGCAGCATTTGAAATGTTTATTGCTATTGAAATTGCTTATTAGGGGATTATGAAATGGACACAATGATAGTAAATGTTAGATTTCTATTCTATTAAGAGCATGTAGAAGCTTAGCAGATCCATTATAGATTCAATGGTTACAATATGGTTGAAAGTCTAGTGGTCCACTTGATAATCATAGAACTTAAACTTAGGAGTTAGTGAAAATATCTTAAGGTATCAAGCTTATAAGGTTTAGTACTACAGGTTAGATAATTGCACAAGCCCAAATCATGAGGTATGAGTTCAAAGGCATCCCTCCTAAGACAAAGATTCATACTGGATGGAGTGATGTAGGAGATATAGATCTTGGGCACATAGACCTAGATGACTTCAGATTAAGAACCTTTGGTCCAAATCCAACACCCAGGGCAAAGAAAGTAAAAGATAGTGGGATTGCACAAGCTGTTGCCTTCCCTACATCTATTCAGTGTGTTAAACTCATAGTCACCTATGCAGATAGATACGATATCATGACCAAAATAATCCAAACTACCAATGAAGACATCTTAGCTGACTTGAGTCCACCCTCCTTGGCTAAAACTTTTGACATCCCATGGCACACAGTAATGACCATGCCAAATAAGGCAGAATCAGAGGCCACATACAATAAGGATGAAAGTGGATGTAGAAAACATATGAATGAAAATTGTGCAAAGAGCAAAAGGTTTTCCATGAGCAAATTCCCTCAAGTATTGTACAAAAGTGATTTTCATGATGAAATAGGGGATTTGGCAACTTTTCAGAGTAGAATTTATGGCTTCCCTGCAGCATCAACTTTTGAAGGGTGGATGTTTGTCATAGTTGAAGAGATACTAAAAGGAACTAAGTTCCATGAGTCACAGATTCTTAGTGATAACATTCATGAAGCATTCAACAACTTCAAAGAGAAAAGGTTCTTTAGGTGGACATCCTATGTTGTCTATGCATTGACAAGAAGAAATCATTATGTTGGATTGTCTAAAATAGGAGAAGTTCAAAATGATGAGCAGACCCAAGTCAAAGTATATGAATGTTATCCACATCTCACATCATCTCAATCTATGATGCATTTTAAAAGGGTGAACGATGCTTTCACAATGTATATAACAAGATTGTTGCAAGGTAACACAGCCTTGAGGATTTCCACAGAAGCTATGAATGAAGTAAGCAAATCTAGGAGGTGGTACATCTAGTTTGAGTTCACATATCTAAGGGTACAAGGTTTCACTGGGATAGCTTATAGGCTCCCTAGATATCCTAATGATAAGACAATGCTCTTGGAATTATCTAGGCAATTGTTCCCTTGTACTGAGAAACTCAAGCACTTGCATAGAACCAATGTACAATTTCCCATCTAGTTTGGCAAAGGGAATTATGCATGTCCTTCATTGGCATTAGTTGAACATTCCGATAAAGAACTTCAACTTCTCAACCTCCACTCCTACAATGTCAGGGATCACTTTGATCCAAATAAAGTGATGGAGAAGTTTGTTAGCAAAAAGTTGTTCCACAAGATGCATATAGAAGACTTTTGGGCCAACTGTATGGATGATTACGAAGTCATGAAGAAAGCCCACTCAAGGTTATCTTTGGCTTTTATAAGGAAATTTCACGTCATTGCAGTACCAGACCAATTGGAAGATGATGACACTGTCATGGTCAAAGGAACTTGGGAGGCTCAATACTGCTAACCAATCCCTTTACCTAATTGGGCCAATGCTAAAGAGATTTCTCTTGATATCATAATGAAAGAGCCTATTAGACTAAGCAAGGCATGGGTGAGAAGTCAGGTGGCTACCTTGGAAAGAAAAGGGGTGCAACTCACATATACTGCACTAGAATCAGATAAAGAATCTGGAGGGGAAGAGGATGAACCAATAAACATAACAGATGAGGCAGAGCTAGTTCAAAAGTAGAAATCTAATAGTGAAGAGCATGTACCATTAGTGAAGTAGGCTAAGGCACAAAAGAATAAGAAAACTTCTGTAAAACCACCTAAGAAAGATCAACCTTCTTCTGCTAGGACATGAGCTTTGAAGAAAAGGGATGCACCCAGTAGCTCTAGAGAGGCTTCTAAGACCAAGAAAGTCAAGGTGAATAATGCCAGTAAGGATGTGGAAACTACTACTACAACTCATGATGATACAAGTTTGCCAACCTCCCCATCTCCCTCTGCTCCTGATGTGAGTACAGTTGTTCTCTCCTCAACATTTGTTGTTGTTGCATCTACTTCTATTGCTTCTGCTGCTGCATCCCCTTCCATTGCTTCCACTGCTACACCTATGACCTTGGCTACCATTGTTCAGGAAATTGTCTCTGTTACTACTTCACCTTCTACTACTGTGTCAATTAATTCTTGCTCATTGGAAGTATCTTCCAGCACCCCTAGCATTCCCATTTCCTCTATTGTTGCCACCTCATGTTCCTCTACCACTACAACACCTTTACCTTCCATCTCTTCCTCTCCATTATCTACCTCTATGGCATTGCCTCCTATTTCTATAATCCTTTCACCTTCTCTTCCTTTACCCTCACTATCTATTTCTTTGCACATTGTCATTTCCTCAGTCTTGCCAACCTTTTCCATCTCACCAACTTTGGGGTCGGCCAAGCTTGCCTTTAGTTGCACTACCCATATCCTCTACCATTCCTATCTCTCAGAGGCCTATGGATCAAAATTCAACCCCTTTGGTTGTGCCATTTCTACCAAGAATTGACAAGGTATGTGTAGAATTGGGTTTACAAGAGCCAAAAATAAAAACATTACCTAAATCAGATAAAGATGTATTTGTTGAAGCAAGTAATGAAATCCCAAATGAATCCTTGGCTGAATTAGTTAGTGTTGAAGTGATTGATGTATCCGACAGTCCTCTAGAGAAGGGTCGAACAAAAGAAGTCTTCAAATCAGCTTAGTAGAATATAATGGTAAATTGGGGAAACCTGGCCAGTGAAGGAGATAAGGATTTGAATAAAGATAAGGAGTTAGAGCAAGAGAAAGGGTCACTTGAAGATCCTACTAAAACTAACGGTAAGAATATCATTGAACTAAGTAAGCCCTCTTCTTCAACACCTTAGTGGTTATAGAACACAGTGGCATATCCTGAGCCATGAGTAGAAATAATGCAATTAGATTTGAGCACAATCTTATCACAGGCTCAAAGGCCCAAGAAGTAAAAGAAAGCAATGTTACAATCAAGATTCTATAAGGATGAGACAGGATCGAAGATTGCTGAAATAGTTGTCCCACCGGCCAACCTAAGTAGAGAACAAGTTAGAGTCAAGGAGTACATTATCTCAATGGTTGATCTGGGACCAACCTCTCGTGCTTAAAGAGTTGATGAGTTTAAGGGGTCTATCACCTCAATCTTGGAGCAGTTGGGTAAAGATGAGTTATCAAAGAAATAATTGAAACAACAGAATGAGGAACTTCGTACTTGCCTTCAGTTCTTGATTAAACCAGTTGATGCTAATGGAGATATAAGGAGAGTGCCTACCTTCCTATCCATAGATGAAATGGCAAAGCTCGACAAGGTAAGAACCATGTCACAAGGTACTCAGAAGTGGTTAATCAAAGTATGTGAAAAGGGATGTGAAACCATTGATGCTACTACCCAAGCACATAAGAAATTAGTTAAGCTTCATGAGAAATGGAAAAACCTACAAGAGGAGTGTGACTCTTTCGACGAATATTATTCTCATGTTTCCCTGAGTCAAGAGTATTAGAGATTTGCCTGCACAGACCTTATTGGTTGAGAGCATTCTAATTGGTGACAAGTTATCAAAGGCTATTGAATGGTACCAATAGCTGAAATTGAGAAAAGAAACCTTTGAGAACATAAAAGAAGCTTATAAGCCAGCAGATGAAGAAATTCAAGCATTAATCTATGATATTAATGATTCTTTAAGGGATTGCCTAGAAGAAGCTTACAATGACTATGCACCTTATGATGTTGAAAAATGCAAAAACAAATTGCATAAAGTTATTTTTGAGAATACTGAGTTGGATATGGAGGATAGGTTGGGTAAAGCCAACAACCTCAAGGTTGAATTCAATGCATTCCATGAAGCAGGGGTAGAAATAGAAAAAATATAAAATAGGTTCAGCCGAGAGCTAGAGATGTTTGAATATCGAGTCATCCATCTATAAAATCCAAATCCCTTGGAGATCAATCCAACACTTGAAGCATGACTCAACTATCGCAACAAGCTAGCAGAAGAAGACAAAATAAATTTGGATGAAGAACCTTAATGAATTTTGATTATTTTGAGATGTAATCCTGTCATTGATGTAAATTGCTATATTTAGAGTAACATGTGACGCTATTTTGTCTTTATTAGGCATTAAAAATGAGCTTTTCCATATATATATATTGAGTTGGGTAGTCAAAATGTCTAGATTCAATGTATCTAGGGGTTGTTTTTTGTCTTTTTCATAAGAGACAAAATGTAATCCAGGATTTGCTATGAGTTGTTGCAAATGCATTTATTGGTGTAATCTAGACCGTCGGTGTTGAGTTAATCTCCATCGTTCATTGAAAAACTTAGTATGGCTCCTCCTCTATATAAAGGGCTGCCATTTCCACTATTTGTAAGAGAGAATTTGATGTCAAATTATTGACATTCTACCATTTGAATTAATACAAAGTAAGTTTCTATAGTTTTTCTGAGAATTTGTGTATTGTGTTTCTTACTTGGTTTTCATGGTTCACTTCTTGCTCTCCCATAATTAGTTAGTAGTGCTTTTATAATGTTCATGTTTTGCTGAAAGTATTTGATGAACACTCTATGTCCATATTTTTAGTTTTTTTCTAATGGTAGATAATTGTGCAAAGTTAGTTTGGGCTAATCAGATGTGCTTAAGTTCAATTACATTTCAAGAATTAAATTACGTTATCTATTGGGTATTTAATGAATGAATGTAGTCTAAAAATCCTTTGATTTCCATTGAAGATAACACCATTTTCTGCAGTGTTGTAACATCAATTTTTAGTTTGGTAACTTAGAAAATTGGTTAAAATTTAGAGTGTCTATCTACTTAAAGTGATCTAGACATTGTAAATGTCATGGATTTCTCTAAAACCCTAACCTCTTTTACATTTTCTTTGAAAACCATTGTTAGATTAGGATTTCCAGTAGCATATTATATCATTTTATCAGCTGAAATCATAAAGGGTTTATATGTGTTTGTTGTTCCAACTTGAGGATCTATAGATTGCATGTAAGACCCCTTGTAGGCATAGCTAGAATATACCAACTGAGAGATTCCAAGTGAGCTAAGACCTAGCTATATTATCCTTGGAGTAGTCTTACCTAGGGTAGGATACTTTTCAAGAGAGGTCTGAAACTAGCAATCACACCTGTGTTGTTATGTGCTAAAACACTCATCAACATGCAGTTCATCAAACTTATATTGTGTTCATGGTGGTTGATCACACAACCCATATTTGCAACTATTTTCAAATGTTGTCATAACTGGAAAACCATCAAACACAGTTTCATAACTGCATACAACCAATTTCAAATACCTGACACCACAAACCATTGGAAAATAGTATTGAAATATTCTAGGTTAGAATGCCCTAGGTGCAGTCGACAACAAATATACATTAGACCCTTTGAAACAGAAACCTGGTAACAATAAACCCTTGAAATAATATGCAATAATAAGGGTTATGAAGACAATGAGTCTCGATGTACACAAAAAATATCCTTGAGCAAATTACCTCATAAATTTGACTATCATAAGTCGTAACAAGGAATTACACTGCATTTGGAATATTAATATCTGTCTTCATAAGTCTCAACTCAAGGATAAATTTTTGTGTGCACCCTTTGGTTCTCTCGTCTGATCCCACAAGAGTACAGCATCTCGCACTACAAAAGTCCTCTGCTTATCCTTTCTGTTGAAAACCTTCTTCACAGTCTGTTGATGCCTAGCAATTCTATCCACAACAATTTCTCTTTGTTCCTCTAGCTGTTGTAAGTACAAGATTCTCTTTTCTAGGGCCGACTGAAATTGTTCATCTTCAATTGCCTTTTACAAATTTAATATAGATAGTTCCAAGGGAATAGGAATTGCACTATCAATGCCATAGACAAACTAGAAAGGGGGCATAGCAATCACTCTTTTATATGTTATTCTATCAGCCCAAAGAGCATCATATAAATTCTTATGCCATCTTTTATGATTCTCCTCAACTAGCTTTTTAACAATAGAGATGAGATTTTTGTTGCTAGACTCTGCTTGGCCATTACCTTGTGGATAATAATCAGATGAATGGGATAAGCTGATACCGAGATCATAACAGAAGAGAGTAATTTCCATAGAGGAAAATCTTGAAGTGTTATCAGTCACTAGCTTCTTAGGCACACCAAATCTGACTATAATGTTTTCCTTAAGGAAAGTACAAACCACCTTAGAGGTAGTAATTTTTATTGGTATAGCTTCTACCCATTTAGTGAAATAATCTATTGTAGTCAAAATGTGAGTGTGTCCGGTACTTGATTTGGGATTGATTGGTCTAATGAAATCTAAACCCCATTGCTGGAAAGGTTCATCTATAACTACTAGCCTCAAAGGCAATGTGGCTAACTATGGTCTGCCAGTAAACTTTGAGCATTTTTCACACTTTGATACCCATTCATAAGCATCTTTAAACATCCCAGGCCAATAGAAGCATTGCCTCAAAATTTTGAAAGTCGTCACTGATGCAGAATAATGTCCTCCACAGGCTTCATTATGGAAAGCTTCCAATAGTTTCCTCTATTGATCCTTGTCTACGCACCTCAGGAAAGTTCCATCAACCCCTCTCTTATACAAATTACCTTCCCAAATAACATACTTGTGTGCCTTGAGTTTTAGATTTCTCTTTTCCTTTATCAAAAGGTGGGATGGACAGTCACCATAGGTCAAGAAGTAAGAGACATTAGAGAACCACTCATCAGTGTTGCTAGTGAAGAGAACCAAGGGTATTTCCTCCTTACCTTCCTCCTTTCTTTCAGCAATCATCTTATACAATCCTTTACCCCAAACTAGATTAGTAGGTTTGATTTCAACATCATATTCTTGTACTTTAGCAATCTAATTCCCCTTGTTGTTATACCCAATCTATTGCTGAGTTAATATGCTTTTGACTGCAAATTTAGGAACATAGACCATAGTATGTGAATATAAGATGTAAAACCTAAAACTCTTTAATGCCTTCACCACTGCATATGCGTGTTTCTCCAGGGTAGAGTATTTAAGCTCATAGTTCTTCAATGACACACTCATGAAAGCAATAGGGGCTTCAATTCCTTGTTCATTCTTCTAAAATAAGATAGCTAATAGAGTATGCTCAGAGGTGTAACAATAGATAATAAAATCTTTCTAGAAGTCAGGGTGCACAAGTGTGGGTGCATTAGCAATGGCTTTTTTAATGTCTTCAAACGCCCTCTTCCCCTTAGCATTCTAGCTAAAGACAGGATTGTTTTTCATCATATCTACAATGTGTCTGGTCAGCTTAGAGAAATCAAGAACAAATCTTCTCAAAAAAATTACCTGACCAAAAAAGGACCTCGTGTTATTCTTAGTTGTAGGTAGGCTTCGTTGTTGAATAGCCTTGACTCTTTCTGGATCGATCTTTATCTTGTCCTTTGAGACAATGTGACCCAATAGCTTTCCTTTAGTGACCGCGAAGATGAACTTTTTAGGATTCAGGGAGATACCATTCTCTTTGCACCTTTGTAAAACCACCTCTAAGTCAAGTAAGTGATTAGACCTCTTCTTGGAGAAAACTATCAAGTTATTAAGGTATACTACAATGATTTTATCTTTCAAGTAACTGAAAGTTAAATCCATCGCTCTCTGAAACATGGCTCCAACATTTATGAGACCAAAAGGCATCCTGTTATATACAAATAAACCAATGGGGGTAGTGAAAGTTGTCTTGTGCTGATCTTCTCAAGCTACTTCAACTTGGTTATATCTAGAAAACCCATCAAGGACCTCCTATGTATGATTAGAGTAATTTCTTTTTTGTGCAGGCTTCTACAAATGGGGCACCAAAGATAGCTAGCTTAAGAACACCTCATAGAGAGTATACCAGGTAAAGCTCATTTGAGCTCTCACAAGCCATTCTATTTGATTCATATTTGCCACTACTACATATAATTTAATAGTTTGTTGAATTTAGTGAGAAACTTCTAGCTCTTTATAATAGTTATTAAAAGCTTAGTGTTTTTCTAACTTCCCTGGTTAAAACATTACCTTTTATAAATGAAAGACATCAAAATGATAATCTTACAGCTCTAAAGAAGAAAATAGAGAAAACACAACCTGAATAAAAAAAAGGAGATGCAACTAGATCAACTTCTGCAGGGTAATTTGCTCAAGGATATTTTTTGTGTGCACCAAGACTTATGAAGACAGATAACCATCGTTACCCAAGAAGAGACAGAGCTGCCAGAGGAATAAAGTAGACTCCCAAAAATGTAGAGAGGGAAGCAAGGAAGAAGAATGATCCCATCACCAGCAAAGATATAAATGCATATTTATTGATGTTACTAAATCAGACAATCCCAAGAAGGGAATAAAATCTAAACTGCCAGCTGGAAACATCCACAATATCCACGATTGGAGGTCTTTTTGTGCTTTAAAAACTGAAAGTAATTTGTCACCCACAACCTCCCCAAAAATAGGTGGAAATAAAAGAATGAAACAGTTGAGAAGAGGAAAAGAAAGCCAAGTAAGAACCATCCTGGCACAAAAGGTGACAGAAGCGATAGGAGCCACACGCACCAAAACTGCAAGAAGAAAGAAAACCTGCTTTATTCACCAACAAGCCAAAAATAGAAAAATAAAGCCGAAATTATGAGAGTTAAGATGCCCTTGCATCAAACTCCCAGGCATAAAGAAATCATGAGCTCTGGCTCATGAGGTCTTCAACTGAAGGACCCATCGTTTTGATCTTGTCGTCAGTAAGCCATGATGCATCTTCAATGGGATGATTGCACCACTTGACAAGATACTTGTAATATTCTTTCTTATGGGTCTTCTTTAGCACTTGTTTATCAAGAATACATTCTATTTGTTGTGGAACATTGATTGTCCCAACTTGTTCCTCATGAGATGAATCACCTGCATCATCTTCTTCTACTTATGTATCTCCTTTATATGGATATAAATTTGTAACATTAAAAATAAGAGAGATATTCAACTCTTCAGGCAGTGATATCTCATAAGCATTGGCTGAAAACTTCCTTAGTATTTTGTAAGGACCAATCTTTTTCATCTATAGTTTATTGTATGTCCCTGTAGGAAATCTCTCCTTTCAGAGATGTGACAATACAAGGTCTCCAACTTGAAATTACAGCTCTCTCTTCTTCAAATCAACATGCCTCTTATACTGTAGATTGCTATCTTCAATGTTATTCTTCACCTTCTCTTGAATGTCATGAATGACTTGAGCAAATTCTTCCCCATCTGCACTTCTCTTCTCCATTCCAGTAAGATCACGAAGCTCAAACACACCTCTTGGATGCATACGATACACCACATAAAAAGGGCTGTAACCTGTGCTTTATTAAAACAATACAAACTATCTTTTTTTCAATTTGTGCCCTCTCTTTATAAACCAAAAAGGTTTCTTTTTTATGTTTTAGTATGATCTTTTAAAAATTAAGGAAAATTTAAAGATTCTTAACAATTTTAAAGTTTATTTTATTCTATTTAACTTAAATTTAATTTGCATTAGTAAGGTTTTTTTAAATAATTTTTTTCTATAAAAAAATTTTCTAGGCAATTTTTTAAAAAAATTGCCTTTTCTTCCAACTCTTTTTCAAAATTTTTGCATTTTATTCAGCAAATTAGGTCATTTTTCTTTAAAAAATTGCCTTTTCCGGCATTTTCTTAAAAGTATTTTACCTTATGTCTAAGTAATTAGACATTTTTATAGGCAATATTGCAATTTTTTTAAAAAAGAGAGAAAAATTTTTAGGCTTTTTAAAAAATATCTTGCCTTTTATTATAATTTTGCTTATCATTAGGTTATTTCAAAAAAATTATCCTTGGAGGCATTATATTTTCAAAAAATATATTACCTTTTGTTTATAAGGCATTTGTTATAATTTTTTTTTTGTCATATTTAGTAAGTTTTTATTTTTTGCCTTTTTTTCAAAAATATGCCTTTTACATAGGCATTTCTAAAAAAAAATTATTAACTTTTTTTTCAATGGAGATTTTTTTTTAAAAAGACAATTTCTTTAGGCATTTTTTTGCCTTAGACATTCAATTAAGAAATGTCTTAATTGCCTTTTATTATAAAAATTAAGATTTTTTTCATTCAGGTATTTTTTTAAAAACAATTGCCTCTTTTTAGCTAACTTAAACTAATCTTGTACTTTATTATTGGACTTGATCAACCCAATAATTTAGTACATGTTATAATTCAATTGTATTTCAAAAGAGGATATTCATGTAGTTTGAAATGCATGAATATCATCTTGAAATATGTTTTGAGTATATTATATTTATCATTTATATCTTAATCTTTTTTTGACAACCCTTGTGAGATTATTCAATCACAAATTTTTAATATTAATTTATTATAATTTATTAAGGTGGCTTGATTTGTGCCCCTTCTAATTCCAATGTATCTCTATGCTCCTTTTATCTCAATTTGTGAGAAATTATCATTTTTCTACCTAAGTCTTGATTTATCACAATATTTAAAACAAGTCTAGTGTTTCATTCTCAACTACACTTATGTTGTTTTGATAAAGGGAATCTAATTGTGCCTCACTTATTTGTTATAATTTTTGAGAAATTAAAAGCTCATTAGAGCACTAAAGCCTTTAAATATTTTATGCGCAAGACGCATTTGCAGTAATGTTGCATAGGGAGCTCTATTAAGTCTCATTTGAGTGTTTTTTGGGCCCCATGGAAAATATTTCCATCCACTTTGATGGTATGCACTTACATTTTATGATGAACTGATCGTTGGGGATCAAGTTCTTAAAATTTAATGAAGACAATATGGTTGTTATACCATTTTATAGGGCTATTTTCAAAGTCTTTTGATATTAAATTTTTTTATGAAGGCACTATGGGTTTTATAACCATCTATAGGACTATTTTTCAAAGTCCATATTATTGAATCTTTAATTGATGGCACTATGATCTTAGGACTAATTTTCAAAGTCCATTATTATTAAACTTGATATAAGTTCACTTTACAATTCAACAAATGATGTAGTGAGAAGCAACCTAGAACTTTTATTGCTATGCCTATATATTGGCATTTTATAATTTGGGCTATAAGCCATGATTTGTGCTACAGTTTGTTCTAGCACTCTTACTCAAGACTTAAGGTTATTTTATCTACATTGGATTACTCTTATATTAGCTATGCTAACTTTTGCCTTATTGGCTTTATGACTTAAATTTGGATTCATTTGATCCACAAACTTTTTTATGCAATGATCCCAATGATGGGAAATCCATTTGTGGTTATGCTTTCTTTGATGAAACAGGTTCAATATCTTGGCAGCACAAAAAACCATCAATCCACTTCTCTTGGTTCTAAAGGAGCTCAGTATTCAGATTGTTCAAAGGCATCTATACAAGTACTTTGGTTCACTCAATTCCTTGAAAACTTGAAGACTTGGCTTCACATCAAGTTGCATCTAAACTTCTCTTCAAGCTTCTTTCTTAATATATAGATTCTTACTCATTGTAAAGGCTTTAATGCCATTCTTGTAAATGTTGTAATCATCCCATTGATGGATTCTTTGTAATCTTCCCCAAGTAAAGCTTAAGGGGGGATGTTAAAAATGATAATCTTTACTTGGTTAAGGATACTTAAATCCTTACTTTAGTAAAAATCATTAAATTATTTCTTTGTATTAAATACTTGTATTATTAAATATAAAGTATTTTTATTTTAGGTGAGTATCCTCACACATGTGTGAGGATAACTCACGTCATTATTCCTTTTGGAGGAATATTTGATTTATTTAGCCACCTCCTTAAGAGGTTGACACATTGCACTTATTCACATGAAAGGTGGCATATGGGAGTTACATGCAACTCCCCCTCTCACCTCTATTTATAGAGGTGCTCTCTTCTTCCTTCTTATTCCTCTCTCATTTTTCTCTTCTCATTCATTTCTTGAGGAGCTCCTCCCTCTCTTTGTAATATTTTTATTTCATGGCTTCATGCCATCTTTCATAATCTAGTTAGGTGTGATGGTGTTGCCCTCTACTATGGTAAAAACATTTGGCTTCTTGGAACAACTCCTACTGAGGCTCAGATACTTGATATTGTTGACTGGATTTCCAAATACCACATGGATTCCACAGGTTTGAGCACAGATAGTCTTGTAGAGGCAGCATATCCTAGAGTTGCATTATTAGCTGATGCATTTTTTCTTTGCTTTTTCCCCCTTCAAAATCTTGTCTCCATGTTGTTCTTTTGGTACATGCTTGCAAATTTGCTTCTACTTTATGGTAATATCTTTTTATTATTTCTTTATTTAGCTCTCACAATCTTGATTAGTTGTTTCCTGGTCATTATTTTTCTAACAAAAAGATTTGATGCACTTAAAGGCATGATTGGGGTAGATAGATTGGTACTAGATAACTGTATAAAGAGTATTCAAAATGCTCTTTCAGAAGGAGGTGGTATATATAAGTTTTGTTTATCTACTCCTAAAGTTGTAGAGGATATGGAAGATAAACTAAAGGACTCCAAACAAAAATTGTCAAGTATGTGCCAAGCTTTTGATCCATTGATAGTATCAATGGCAAGTAAGGAGTGTTAAGAAATTAGCTTGATGGAAGAAATAAAGAAGTTGACAAGAGAAAAGGAGAACGTTGAAGCAAGAATGGGTGAGCTCTGGGGACTGATTTCCCCTAGGATAGAAGCAATGTTCAATGTTGTGACAGAAGCCCAAACTACTGCACAAATAGGTGATCCCATTGACCTCTGGAAGGCTGAAGTACAAGCATTTTTGTTCAATGGCCACATTTCAACTTTGAATAGTATGAAGAAGAGTTGGGATACAAAGTTAGGCTTATTGAAGAATATTTTTGGAGATGTACTTAAGTATATGTAAATATAACCTAAGGATTGGTTGTACATATGCGGCATTATATAGAAAATGTTTGGGTGAATTTTGGTTTGTGGATTCCATCCTTTGCCATTGGTGTCAAAGGGGGAGTGAAGAGCAGTGAAAAATGAGGAATCTAGTAAAGGGGGAGCTTTGTAAATAGTAGAGAGCACAAGTGTACTGAGTAAGGAGAAGTAGCTTCGACACTTAGTCATTTTTCACTAAGTGTTGCCATCAATGCCAAAGGGGGAGATTGTTGGTAAAAGACACTGCAAGGCATGTCCTGTGTTGTCATCGATGGCAACTAAGTCCATTCCACACATCCACAGTGAAGTATCAGATCATATCGGAAGTCAATTCAAAGATTTATCAAGTCTAGATAGACAGGAATAGGGTATGTGGCAGAGTTCAGTATTTTGTTCAGCGGATCTCTCCAATTAATCATTGTGTATTACGAATCTAAGGGAGTGTAGAGGAATGTCAAGAAAATTTAAATCCAAGTTTTCACCCTCTGGTGACAAAGGGATTAAAATTTATGAGCATTTGAGTATCAAGTCCTAATATGACATAACTGTTCAGTGAAGAACAGGATGACTTATGATAGATCCTTGTGCGGATCTAGTAGAAGTGTTTTGGTGAGTTGCGTATGGGATATAATGTTAGTGGCCAACATGTATGGTGACCTGCAAGTGTTATTTCTGATACGCATCAATATTGGTGTATTATTTCAGCTAACAGAATAGAGTACTTGTATTATTTGTTAAGTTCTTCATAAGGCCAATAGAAAAGTGACTGAATTTCTTGAGGTGGATATATATAGCCAATGGATTTGAGTGTATTGTGTGATGATGTGGTGCAGATATGGAGTAAATGCAAAAAGGGCCAGATAAGAAGTGCAAAAGAAAAGAGATCTAAGGTCTGGATCATGGCAGAGTAGTAAACATGACAGAATGAAGATGAAGTGTGTAAGATCAGTATTATGTGCCTAACCGGAACTGAAATCATAAATTTGTTAAGGAGTAGGAAAGAAGAATAACTGCAACAAAGATTAAAGTTTTAAGACAACTCATTCACTCCCCCGCCCCTCTTAGTTGTCTGCCCTAATTCCAACAAAAAGATCACTGCTGGTGAAACCTTTCATCCCTTATGGGTGATTTACAAACAATAATAGAAATAAATTACATAGGATTTACAAGGTTGATGGCACCTCAATCCTAACAATTAAACGAGTCTTAATACATGGTGGTTCTGGCCTAAACTTGTGCACTTTAAAATTAATAAAATATTTGAGATATTCTGATGAGGTCGTGGACTCACATAAAAACATAACCATCAAAGAATATGATGAGACGAAATGATAATCCCAAGGAACCATCAAGCTCCTAATACAAGTTGGGCAAAATATTTTGGATACAACATGCCAAGTGCTAGATCTTGATCTCCCATACAACATCCTCCTTGGTTGCCCATGGATCCATGGTACATTTTGTGTAGGGAAACTTCCAACATCTCCTAAAGAATTCATCAAGCCCACATCTAATGCAATATCTACAATTTCCATAAAGAGCAAACCATCTCCAACCATTGAGTGTAAACATCTAATGGAGCAAGACATTCTTGAAGATATATCTATTTAGTGTTAAAAAAGTAGAATTATGATAGTTAATCAAGCTCTACTCTTTCACACACAAACATTAGGAAGATAAGGACCAAGATTGGGATCAAGCTATTGATTTCTTATGCTTTCCTTTATTATAACTAGGTTTGAGTAAGTGTTTGATTAGGCTTTGATGAGTTTGTTATAATCACTAACCAATGAAACCCTAATTACACAGCATGACTATAACAGACTGAATTCAAAGACAAGTATAGACAAACAGATCATAGAAATACTAAGAATAAGGTATTAGAGAATGTACACTTGGAAAATAGGGATCAGATGGACTAGGGCACCTTCTCCAAAGCCCTACAACTTTCTATCTATAAAAATCCTCTGCACCAGGTATCAAGTAGTCCTTAGAGGCTCCTAGATCCTGAAGAATGTGCCCAGGTGAGCTTGGGTGACTTACACCAAAGCCCTTTGAATCTTCAATACAAAAATGTTTGAAACAATAGAAACAAATGACAAATGACTTCCTAGAATCTCCACAAGCAACCCTACCTAGGGCTTGGGCACCTACTCTTTAGCCCCATAAATATCATGATCTAGAAATTTAAAACTTTGTCATGACTGTATCCATGATATTCGTCTTCGTGTCACTCCTTTTTGCCAAATCCTATTGAACTCAATTTGCACATACAAAAGGAGGAGAAAGATGGTTATGGCTATATAGGAGCTTTCTCTAGTCAAGCCCCATTTTTGGTATTCCTACCTTAACAATAGCTAATGATAAATATCTACAGATGTGTGTGCTCATCTAACAAATGTGTATGTAGAAATGTCAAACCCTAGATGACTTAAGCATCAAGGAAAGAAAAACAATTTGCTTCACTCAATGAATAAACACAACTTCACCTCAAGGAGATGAAAACAATGAAGACTTGCATGAACAAGAAGGCGAGGTGGCCATATCTGCAAAGGACTCCCAAGCTCGATGTTGGAGGCTTTAACCCTTCTCTCGATCATGTGCCAAAGGTGTAAAAACCCTAGGAAGAGAAAGATAGTCTCAAGATTTTGACTCCTAATCTCCATCAAATGTCTCCATGATAGCAAATTCAAATAACTTTAAGAGATTCAACAATGTTGTTGATCTTCAATGGCAATTTTGATAGAGTTTTAGCATAAAGATTGCATATAGATTGTGTGTAATAAAATGATTTTCAAATGTCTTTAAATATCTAACCTTAGGAATTTCAAATTTTTAAATAACGTTCTGACATCTTACAAAAACAAAAATTTGAAAACAGAATCCTGAGGTGCATGGCGAGAGCTGACATCTCGCCAAAATTCAAAACCCTAGAAAATGGGGTAGGCCTAAGGTATGAGCGCCCAAGTCCAAGCCTAGATTTCCTAAACAAGTCTACTTTTAGGAGGTTAGGAGATCCCAAATCCAAACTTATTTTTCACCTTTAGTCATCAATTATCTCAAAACATGTCATTTCTTCAGTTAGACACAGATTAGTCAAGGTTTAGGATGGCCAAAAACAAAGAGGTTGAAAGGACACCAAATGAGAGGAGCTAAACCAAGTGAAATTGTACCATTCCATACATGAGGACAATTTTTGACACAACATTTAGCCCCCACTTTAGTGGCCATATGACACTATATGCATATGTAACTAAAGGAAAGTAAATACATCAATCATGAAAAGGGTACCCAAAAGGATACTGTAGAGGAAGAAAAAGTGTTGTCGTAGAAGAGGAAGAAACCCCCAAGTTTGTAATCCTGCAAGACCACAAAGTTAGGAACCACAACCTATAAAGGAACACTTGTCATAAAATCAAAATCAAATGAACTTCCAACCACCACCAATAATTTAGTCCTTAAACACTAAGGGGTTGAGTGGTGAGATGTGATGAGGGAAGAAATCAAGGGAAATATATGCCCCTCTTGTTTCTACTTGCTTAGTCCAAAAAGGAGAAACAAGGAGAATATCTACACACATCAATTTCAATGAAACTTGATGAGAAATGTGTTGTGAGGGTTGTTTCTACAAGAAACACCCAAACACAACACATTAGATAGCATAGAGGATGGAACCAGGATTCCAACACAACAAACAATGCAAAAATCTAAGTTCGACAGCCCAGGATAGAGGCTCGAGAGTAAATTTGTTCAATTTTACACATAGATAGTGATAGGAATTCTCATTCATTTACTATATGTAAGGGGAGTTTTCACTTTTCACTATTCATTCTTATTTCATTGTGTAGAAGAGAGAAGGAGAAGGAGAAGAGGAGAATGACCATTCCAAGCTGACGTCTATACCAGCTTCTATGACTGGAGTAGCTTCAAACCTGAGTCATAGAGAGACATTTCAAGGTCGAGGTAGTGTCCTAATCTTGTACTTCTGTCATCATTTTTTTTTGGTTTTAGTTATTTTTGTCATTTTTCATGCCAACAAGGCCTTATCAAACAAGGGTCCCTAACAGGGGTGCCCAAGTCCTTCCAGGAGACCAGTGTCCTTTTAGGATGCCCTAGTCTCCCTGAGGTGCTAGTGCCTCTCTAGGGTGCTGAGGTCCTCCTAGGGCACCCAAGTCTAGAAACAACAAGGACCATAAGGATCAGGCACCATTTAAATTGTCCATGTACTTAGTGATGATTTGATGATGAAAGTTGATTCCATTTCTTACTATCTAACCTGTAGGATGTCCCAGAGATGTGAGAGCACATAGGCAGTTGCCTGATGGTGTTGCTTCAGGATCACATCAGTACTATGACTGATGCAGAGAGGGGTCACTTGTAGGCAGTGGGCTTATGGTGGGTGTTCTTCGTGCCCATGATCAAATTCCATTGTAGCATGCTTATGGCCCTAATGGAGAGATGGAATGTAGACTCATCAACATTTCATCTTCCCACAAGAAAGATGACTATTACGCTAGAGGATGTCTACTGGATCCTATGACTGCCTATCCGTCAAGAGACAGTGAGGTTCGTAGAGCGACGCTTAGCAGAGTACACTCAGGAGAGTTAGATTTATTGCTTGGGTCACACCATCGCTCAGGAGGAGTGAAGACACATTCAGCTCTAATTACTAGAGAAGGGATGTAGTGACATCCCTCTAATTTGGAGGATCATGATTGTCACTATTGCATTAGTAGTCACACCAAATGGATGAGGCACTCACCTGTATAGGGGTCTCATTCACACCATTAGTGGTGCAGGAGCACCTACCTGACAGCTGGTCTTGATAAGGCAGTTAGTAGTTTTAGGTCTTGTTTGTGTTTCCAAGAAGGTCTGTTAAGACCAAATGCATGTAATAAGGTCATGCTGATCATGATAAGATCATGCTGACCAGGCTTTTGCTATTTTTAGTTAGTTGGTTATAACAGTTGTCATGCTGTAGGGTCTGGTTGGATCTCCCAGCCGCCTGGAGAGTTCCCAGCTGCTTGGAGTCGGGTCAGTAGTACTCGTAGGATAATCTATTTAAGCATGAGATCGGTTGATATTGCATATACAGATAGATATCATCGATCGAGCTAGGTTGCAGAGAGTGAGACTGAGAGAGAGATTGATCATTGTATTGCATCTTTTGAAATCAAATAAAGTGATCCTGTTTGTGTTCATCCTCTGTTGAATTCTATTGCTTGATCGATTTGCTGGTTTGAGAGGTTTCATGGATTCACTGATCCATTCCACCAGTTGACTCATCTGATCGGTGGAATGGTAATGTACAGTAGGGTAGGTTGTAGTTTGTTTTCTGTTTGCATGCAGGTGTGCAGGATCGCGGTCGACAGGTGTTGAAGACCCTAGCATGGGTATGTGCTAGGTCGAGTTGATAAGACAGAGCGTGGGAGATCACCCTGAGGTTGGATCGGGTCATCCCTGGAGGATCGGCGAAGTGAAATTTCGCTAAGTGAAGAAGTTCACCAAAACGGCATCATCAGGATATCTTGGTGAATATCCTGCAGTCAGTTCGGATATCGTCATCCGGATAAGTGAAGGAGAGCATGATGCTTTCGAGTGCATGAAGTGCAAGTGCATCGGGGTGATCATCATCTGGAGGAGCCGAGGAGGAGCGTATCGGCATCAGGATCATCTATCGGGAGTGCCCATCATCCGCGTATCGTGAGTAGATGTGGGAGTGAAAGTTTGTTTTTTTGACTAAGTGTTGAAGAGGTCATCAGGATATGACGTCATCGTCATCAAGATATTGAGATATCCCCCTATGCGAGTTTATCCTGCCGTCGTTAAGTGCTTGGGTATCGGCAGAAGGTTGTATTAACATCATCAGGAGGTTTCGAGAGAACCGGATAAACCACATCATGATGCTGTTGCTTGTATCATCGGCTAGCGGAGCATCGAAGGGAAGGTGCTGAAGTGGTCGTCATCAGGATCTTTGGGGCAATCGGATATTGGTTATCCTGCTGACGAAGGAAGTGTTTCATATCATGATGCCGATGGAATTCGGCGCCCGATGAACAGTGCAACAGGAGGATGTTTGCGTTAGTTGAACATCATGATCATGATGTTAGGAGGAAAATAGAGGAGGTGAACAGTAGTCGGCAGGAGGATAAGTGTGATCATCCGAAATATGATGATGCTGTTGGTGGTTTTAGGAAACATGATGATGATGCTGACAGAGTAAAGCGGAATATGATGATGATGGCGAAGATGATGATGATGATGAGGATGGGCTGCAGACATCCATGCTATATGCGAAGGTTATAGTGTGGATGCCTCTGCATCATAGTGGTATCAGAGCTCAGCAAAAGGTCTGGGCTGTTGTGTGTTGATTCTGTCACCGAAAGGGCAGAGGTAGAGTTGATTGTGTTGTGTGTTGATTAAGAGGTTGACAAAATGCCTCCTAAAGGTAGTGGTACTGCAAGGGAATTGCAGGAGATGAAGGAGAAACATGCTAGAGAGATGAGGAAGATGAAGGAGCTTGCTGAAGCACTTCAAGCCAGGCTGACAGCCCTGGAAAAGAACAAAAAGAGGGAAGTGGAAGACAGTGAGTCTGAAGAAGATGAAGATACTGTTGAAGAGTATGAAGAGGTAGCTGAAGATCTGGATGCTGAAGACCAGAGATTGGCAAAACTGTTAAAGGCAGTGCAGAGTGAAAAACCTAAGGTAAAGGTTGATGTTTCCAAGTATACTGGAAGCTTGAATGAAGATGAGTTGTTAGATTGGATTGCTGCACTTGATAATCACTTTGAATGTGAAGATGTTGCTGAGGATCAGAAGGTAAAGATTGCAAAGACCAAGTTAGGAGGTCATGCTTTGGTATGGTGGGATTATGTACAATCCGAGAGAAGGAAACAAGGGAAGTCTAAGATCACTTCATGGGATAAGATGGTAGCAAGAATAAAAGGTAAATTCTTGCCAAGGGATTATGAAATCCAGATGTTTAAGAAGCTGCAATTTTTAAAGCAGAAAGACAGGGATGTGAAAGCATATACTGAGGAATTTTATCTGTTAAGTATGAGATCTGGTCATCATGAGAATGAGGTAGAAAAGGTGGCTAGGTACTTGGCTGGTTTGAGGTTTAACATACAGGATGAGTTAGTGTTAGCTAACCCTAAGAATGTGGAGGATTGCTATCAAATGGCAATCAAGATTGAAGAAAAGCTGAATAGAGGACATGATAAGTCCATAAGAGGAAGAGGAAACAATAGGGGAAGAGGAGCAGCCCCTACACAAAAGCAAACCATTGAGGGTCAAGAAGACACTGGTAAAGGACAAGGACAGTCTGATTTCAGAGGTGGATGGAAAGGTAATAGAGGAAGATTTGGAGGTGGTAGAGGTTCTACTACATTTTCAGGGAAGTGTTACACCTGTGGAGAGTTTGGTCATCCATCTTTCAAATGCCCAGAAAACAAAGGTTCATCATCCAGAAATGATAGAACAAGTGACAAGAGAGTACAACTTGTGCAAGAAGAGAAAGTAGAAGAAAGTGCACAGAGTTCAAACAGAGGTCCTGAGAATTATGGATATCCAGAGAGTGGAGAATCATTGATGTTAAGGAGAATTAGTTTGCAGGCATCAAAGGATATGAAGCAAAGAAGAGCTCTTTTCAAGACCACATGCAAGAGTAAAGGTAAGGTATGTAAGGTTGTCATTGATACTGGTTCAACAGACAACATGGTATCTCAGGAAATGGTGGATAAACTGCATTTGGAAAGGATTCCACATCCACACCCTTACAAGACATCTTGGGTGAGTGATAGTCAATCACTTTTTGTCTCTGAACAGGCATATGTGGATTTCCAGATTGGAGCATATCAGGATAGAATTTTGTGTGACATATTGCCTATGGAATGTTGTCACCTACTGTTGGGTAGACCATGGCAATTTGATAGGAGGGTACTGTATGATGGGTATGCTAATACCTACACCATCAAGAAGGATGGGAAGATTATTAAGTTGATGCCATTGCAGGCAAAAGCTGCAGTACAGAAGGCAGCCCAAATCATTTTAATGGGAAAGAAGGAATTTGTGCAGATGCCTAGAGGAGCAGGCATAAAGGCAGTTCAGGACACTGCAGGGAAAGGAGTTGTTACAGACAACAAGCTGAAGAAAGTTTCAGTTGTGACTGACAGAGGTCAGCAGCAGGTTCAGAAACAGGGGTGCAAACAGCAACCAGTTCAGAAGAATGACAAGGATGTTGTCATAGTTGGGACTATTGCTTGTCCTATAACGATTGAAAGAAAGATACAGTTGAACACCACAGAGGCAGTTCAGACAGAGGTTCTGGTCAGACAATCTGACAAACACAGAGATAACCTGAGAAGGGCCTACATTGACAGGCATGCAGATTTACTTGCCAGAAAGCAAGTCACAGTTCAGAAGTCTTGGAGTAGCCAAGAGACAGCAGAGGATAAAGCTGGAGCAGGTCAGACTATTGACAAGGCAAAGTGTGAAGGTGGAGGACTTCCACATCCTAAACTCATGGGACATGAGTTCTTTTCTTTTGGGGAGTATGGTGCAGGAGCACCTATCTGACAGCTGGTCTTGATAAGGCAGTTAGTAGTTTTAGGTCTTGTTTGTGTTTCCAAGAAGGTCTGTTAAGACCAAATGCATGTAATAAGGTCATGCTGATCATGATAAGATCATGCTGACCAGGCTTTTGCTATTTTTAGTTAGTTGGTTATAACAGTTGTCATGCTGTAGGGTTCGGTTGGATCTCCCAGCCGCCTGGAGAGTTCCCAGCCGCTTGGAGTCGGGTCAGTAGTACTCGTAGGATAATCTATTTAAGCATGAGATTGGTTGATATTGCATATACAGACAGATATCATCGATCGAGCTAGGTTGCAGAGAGTGAGACTGAGAGAGAGATTGATCATTGTATTGCATCTTTTGAAATCAAATAAAGTGATCCTGTTTGTGTTCATCCTCTGTTGAATTCTATTGCTTGATCGATTTGCTGGTTTGAGAGGTTTCATGGATTCACTGATCCATTCCACCGGTTGACTCATCTGATCGGTGGAATGGTAATGTACAGTAGGGTAGGTTGTAGTTTGTTTTCTGTTTGCATGCAGGTGTGCAGGATCGCGGTCGACAGGTGTTGAAGACCCTAGCATGGGTATGTGCTAGGTCGAGTTGATAAGACAGAGCGTGGGAGATCACCCTGAGGTTGGATCGGGTCGTCCCTGGAGGATCGGCGAAGTGAAATTTCGCTAAGTGAAGAAGTTTGCCAAAACGGCATCATCAGGATATCTTGGTGAATATCCTGCAGTCAGTTCGGATATCGTCATCCGGATAAGTGAAGGAGAGCATGATGCTTTCGAGTGCATGAAGTGCAAGTGCGTCAGGGTGATCATCATCTGGAGGAGCCGAGGAGGAGCGTATCGGCATCAGGATCACCTATCGGGAGTGCCCATCATCCGCGTATCGCGAGTAGATGCGGGAGTGAAAGTTTGTTTTTTTGACTAAGTGTTGAAGAGGTCATCAGGATATGACGTCATCGTCATCAGGATATTGAGATATCCCCCTATGCGAGTTTATCCTGCCGTCGTTAAGTGCTTGGGTATCGGCAGAAGGTTGTATTAACATCATCAGGAGGTTTCGAGAGAACCGGATAAACCACATCATGATGTTGTTGCTTGTATCGTCGGCTAGCGGAGCATCGAAGGGAAGGTGCTGAAGTGGTCGTCATCAGGATCTTTGGGGCAACCGGATATTGGTTATCCTGCTGACGAAGGAAGTGTTTCATATCATGATGCCGATGGAATTCGGCGCCCGATGAACAGTGCAACAGGAGGATGTTTGCGTTAGTTGAACATCATGATCATGATGTTAGGAGGAAAATGGAGGAGGTGAACAGTAGTCGGCAGGAGGATAAGTGTGATCATCCGAAATATGATGATGCTGTTGGTGGTTTTAGGAAACATGATGATGATGCTGACAGAGTAAAGCGGAATATGATGATGATGGCGAAGATGATGATGATGATGAGGATGGGCTGCAGACATCCATGCTATATGCGAAGGTTATAGTGTGGATGCCTCTGCATCAATTAGAGCAACGGATGAGGAGAGGACCGTATACACATGGTGGTGTAGTATGCTTTCACACCTCTACAGCGGCTTAGGATGGTATGTCCATTATAAGGTGTAGATCCTGATAGTTTGCACTCTACTACACATCTAGGCCTTTGAGCATATCATGTGTACATGGTTGATAGGATTTCATACAAAGCCAATGTTCACCTATCACGCATTCATGCTTATCCATTAGTCAAATGTTGGAGACACAGTGACTTCTTGTACTGGAGAATTATATTTGATAGACTACAGCCCAGTGACATCATTTGGAGACCATATCATAGCTATATAGCATGGCTAGGCCAGCGGAGATAGTTAGCGAGGATGTAGAGGGATCAATTGATGGTTGGTTTCCTCAATCACATTGTTGTCTAGTTCTATTTTGATAGAGTGGCGTGGTAGTTTACATCTATTGGAGATCCTATTGTTAATGATCTTTTACTTCCTGAGTTACGTCAGGCAAGAGCTCATAGAGATAGGGCTCAAACAGAGAGAGACCGATACTAGCGGATGTATATGACACTACAGGGTGAGGTGTTGGGTTTGAGAGGTGAGCTCAGGGGGTTGCAGTCGTGAAGTGTCTCTAGGAGTCACTCGCGGTCTGTAGCCACACATGGTTAGCCTTTTATCACACACACACACACACACTATCACACATCCCATTTTGTTGTAAGGGATAGGCGACTCTTATATATTCAAACTGATATATGTGTGTGTGTGTGATGTTTCTTATTTTCTGTTCGCAATACTTTAATCTATCACGTGTGATTTATATACAATGCAACTACTGATAAATGTTAAATGTTTTATATGGAAATGTAATTAATTCTACTATGGTATACTAAACAATTCTTTAGAGAACATATAGTAAAAAGCACAATGATTAACATATTTCACATATAACCAAAATACTATGCTATATTCAGTTAATGCAAAGGTGATCTCAATGAAGCATACATAAGCAAGATACAACACTGATTAATTCAACAAAATATGTAATGTTAAATGAAATAAGATAAAATAATCATATCTTGTCAAAATTGAAGCTAATCTATTTAATAAAATTTGCTTATTTAACATACAAATCTTAAGCATAGAATTTCTTGAGGTGCACTGCATTAATAGGTTCTTTAAGTGGTGTACCTTGTTCATCAGCTAATTTATATTCTCCTGATCCAAAGGCTTCAGTAACTACATACGGTCTGAGCCAATTAGGGTTGAACTTTCATTTTTCTCTAGGAGGTGCATTCACATTACATTCATTCTCATAAAGTACTAAATCTCCAACGTCAAATGAATGATGTATAACACATTCATTGTATGATCATTGTATGCTCTTCTGATGTGCCTTAAGGTGCTCGAGAGCATTTATATGCCATTCATCAAGAATCTCAAGTTCTTGTAATCTCTTTTCTGTTTCTATATCATCATCAATAATGTCTCTTAGGGAAACTCTCAATGAAGGAATTTCTAGCTCTAAAGGCATTATCACATTAGTGCCATAGACAAGATTATAAGGTGTATTCCTAGTAGCCATATGAATGCTTGTTCTATAAGCCCATAATGCATAGGATAGTTGAGTATGCCGATCGTTTTTATGTTTATTAACAACTTTCCATAGAATTTGTCTAATAACCTTGTTTGAAGCTTCTACTTAGCCATTTGATTAAGGATAGTAAGGCATAGAGAAGTGGTTTTGAATATGATACTTTTCAATAAATTTCTTCACATTCTTGTTCTTAAATGGCATTCCATTGTCAAAAACTAGGGAGGAAGGTATGCCAAATCGAGAGATGATGTTATCTTGTATAAAGCAACAAATTACGTCAGCAGTCATGGATCATAAAGGAACAACTTCAACCCACTTAGTGAAGTAATCAATAGCAGTGATAATAAATGTGTGTCCTTGAGAGTAAGATGGAGAAATTTTACCAATCAGATCCATGTCCCAAACAGAAAATGGCCAAGGTGAAACTTGGGCACGAAGTTCATGGGCAGGTGCTCAGATTAGATGATTATGTTGTTAACACTATGGGCATTTATTGACATATACAAAGGAATCTTGTTCCATCCATTGCCAATATATCCCATTCATAATAACTTTTGTACCAATGAATTTCCTCCAAAATGCCCTCCATAAGCACCAGAGTGAGCTTCTTCTAAAGCTATCAAGATCTCTGAATTACTTAGACATTGGAGGACACCATTATAACTTAATCTATACAAGACATTAGATAAGATGATGTAACATGCTGCAAGTTTGCTGAGGCAAACTCATGCATTCTTAGATTTTGAGTTAGGAATGGTTTCATCATGTAAATAATTGAATATATGGGAGAACCATTCATCAGAACATATATGACAATAGAGTTCACAGTACTTGTAATGATGACATCTTCTACTATCAGTGTTTTAAGATTATGAATGATAAAGTATATTTGTCAGGGGAATCATCATGGGATATAAGGGAAGTTACGCTTGCCATTGCATTTGCATGTCGATTATCTTTCCTTGGAACAGTATCAATTGAAAATGATGTAAATTACTTTAATAAAGACAAAGTAAAATCATGATATTGAGATAATTTATCTTGTTTAGCTTGATATGATCCATTTATTTGTCTTAGAATTAGTTGTGAATCACCATATATATAGATGTTCTTGATGTTCAAAGCCAAAGCGACATGAAGTCCTGCAATAAGAGCTTCATACTCAGCAATGTTGTTTGTGCATGATAAGTTTAGGCAGTAAGACAGGAATTGGCTTACCTGTAGGAGGTACTAGTATGACACCAGCACCAGAGCCATTTCAACATCTTGATCCATCAAAATACAATTCCCATTTATCATCCTTATCAATAGCTAAAATTTGATCATCAAAAAATGTTTCCTAATTTTGTATAGCGAAAGGTGAAGGTGCTTCAGTTAAATGGTCGGTTAACACTTGTCCTTTAATTTCTTTTTGAGAAATAAACTTGAGATCAAATTTAGTTAGTAACATCGCCCATTTAGCAAGATGACTCAACAAGTCAGTTTTAGCAAAAATATGTTTCAAGGTGTCAAATTTCACCATGACATGTATTTCAGCATTTAATAGATAATGTCTAAGCTTCTATGCTGCAAACACTAAAGCTAAGCAATGCTTCTTGATAATGGTGTATCACAATTCATAATCAAGTAAGGTTTGACTGATATAATATATAGCACATTCCTTTCCTTTAGCATCATGTTGTTCTAGTAAAGTTGCGAGAGCATTATTAGATGTTGATGTATATAGAAGAAAAGGTTTATCAGCAATAGTAGGTTGCAAAACAAGGGGATTAGCTAAATAACTCTTTAAATCTTCAAAAACCTTTTGACAATCAAAATTCCACTAAAATCTCAAATCCTTCTTCAGTAGTTGAGTAAAAGGGTGTGTCCTATCCGCGAGTTGTGACACAAATTGGCAGATGGCTTGTATCTTCCCTTGCAAACTACAAAGTTGAGATATGTTCTTAGGAGCTAACATATTAACAATTGCATCAATCTTTTTTGTATCTACTTCAATACCATGATTCAAAACTATAAACACCAATAGTTTCCCACTATCTACATCAAAGACACACTTACATGGATTTAATCGCATGTATTTCTTAATTCACTCAAAGATTTGACAAAAGCTTGTGACGTGAGCCTGACAATGTATAGACTTCACAAGGATATCATCGACATAATCCTCTAAGATTTTATGCATGTAATTGTGAAAGATAAGGGTCATAGCTCATTGGTAAGTTGCTCCAGCATTCTTAAGTCCAAATGATAGGACCACCCAACAAAATGTTCCCCAAGGTGTTATGAAAGTTGATTTATATTGATCTAGAGGATTAATGAAAATTTGATTATATCCAGAGAAACTATACATGAAGGAGAGTAATTCATGGCTAGATATTGAATCAAAAATCACATCAATATTCAGAAGTGAGAAATCATCTTTCAAAGATGTAAGATTCAAATCTTGGAAATCAATACACATCTGAATATGACTGTCAAGTTTAGTGATAGCCACTATATTCAAAATCCAAGGTGAATAATCAATAGGGCAGATAAAACCAGCTTGTAAGAGTTTTTCTATCTTAGCCTTAACAAGTAATGCAAATTTAGGATTTATCTTACAAATCTTCTATTTAAACAGCTTAGCATCTAGTTTCATAACAATGTTATGCATTACAATATGAGGATCAATACCAGCCATAGCTAAGTAATCCTAAGAAAATAGTTGAGAATATTCATGCAGCAATTCGGTTGTTCTTTCTTTCTCTTCTATTTTTAAACAATCACCTATAGGGATAACCTTTTTCAGTATTATCTTTATCCATAGAGACTTCATTTGTTATTCCATTAAGTAAAGTACTAGGCTCTATGAGGTTGGGTGACTTTATCAATTCTTCATTTTCTTCTTTGAATTATGTAGTAGTTTGATCAAACCAGTGGATTTTCCAAAATATACATCTTGATTTAATTTATAAGATAATCCATGTTTATGATGATAATGAGGAAGATCATCATAAGCTCCCCAAAATTCCATTATTGCTTCATCCATCAAAAACATATCTAAAGGAATATCTCTCAGAGAGCAACTCATATCTATCATTTTAGGATATATCAAATTAAGTGTTGATTTTGTGTTTATATTAAGATTAGGATGTCTACAAGTTTTGGTTGGTTTCCTTGAAAGGATTATATCCAATGCCACTCGAATAGTGTCATGAAGTAGATTCTATAGGTACTCGAATCCCTTGTTGATTGATACCACACCCATTACCTACATAGTCATAATTATTATAGAAGATCTAAAATCCTCGACTGTAAAGAGAGGCCATTTCTTTGGAAGAACATGGAGCCTCATAAGTCTCATAATATGTAGTATGAGTAAGAGTATTTTTTGCATTTGTTGTTAAAGAAACATTAGGTTTCTTAGTTGTATCCATAGATGCTTTTGATGGTATTGATGCAATGTTTGATTCTTCAACATTAGAGTCTTTAACTTTAGACTCTCCCATAGAAGTGGGAGTGAAATCTAATGAACCCCAATCATCACCAAGGAATGCATTTGATTGTGTGAATTTTATGCAACATTCTCTATATCAAAAGAAGTTGATGAATCAACTTTTAGATTATTTAGGATCTTAAGATGACTGGCTTGTTTTCGTATTTCAATTTGTAAACAGTTATCCAGTTTAGGATCAGCCTCAATAGTATGAAGTTTATCTTTATAAACAAACTTGATTAACTGATGAAGTGTAGAAGGAACTACCCCCAATGCAAGAATCCAAGGTCTACCAAGAATCATGTTGTATGATATTGAACCAGGCATGACATGAATCAAGGCAGGTAGAGTCACAAGCCCAACTTGTATAGGTAAAGTTATAGTGCCTATAGATTGTCTTCCAACATTATCGAAGCCATGGATACTTATTCTATCTAGCTTAATCAAAGATGTATCAACTTTCATCTTATGTAATAGATTAATGCCACAAACATTAAGAGCTAATCCATTTTCATTCATAACTCAATCAATTTCTTATTTATTGTAATGAATATAATCAAAGGATCATATTGGTTTTGAACTTCGATAGATGGCAATTCATGTTGTTGAAACAAAATATTTGTTTTTGTCACATTCATACAATCTAAAAGAGCTACTACATCATTAGGCCTAACAGTAGGTGGCACAATCACCTTTTGTAAATCTTCTTGGATCATCCCATGGTATATAGGTGAGGTTTCTATAATTTCCCAAAGAGAAATCTTAGCAGGAGTAGCTCAGAGATACTCAATAATATCATAATCTTGACAACTTTATGTGTTAAATGAGGTTCTTGAGAAAGCGTTAGTTGAGAATTTGGAAAAGATATTAGAATAATCGATTGTTGTTTGCTTTGTTTATTATTCTATGTATTGTATGTATGAGCAACCATAGTATGAGTAGGTTGTTGTGAGATGTCTTGTGAACTTTGATTTGTGATTTGTTTAGCATAGTTATAGATACGAGAAAGAGGTTGAGAAGAATGCGGAAGACCTCTAATAGTGACCACTAGTTTAGAGAGTAGTTGAGCCACATCCGAACACAGGTTAACCACTATCTTCAGTTTCACAGGTTCTTCTTGAGGTTTAGGAACATAAATTGTATTTACTAATCTTTGAAACAATGACAATTTAGGATTCATAGTGGAATTCTCAATCAAGATAAAGTCCTCAAGGGCTTCATCTAACATATCAAAGTCATCACAACTAAATGGCTCATCATATGCATTAAAGTCTTGTAAAAAGTAATCCAACATTATAACATGCTCAAATTAACCAAAGACTTAAATGTAAAGCAATATACTATAAACTTTGCGAAAATAAAATATAATAGTAGTATGTAAAACACAAAGTTGTAATTTCAAACACTTTTAATGAAAGGATAAAGAAAACCAATCAAGATTCAATGCATGCACTTTCATAAAAGAGGGTTTATGATCTAACTAATGCTTAGGATAGCAAACAATTTCAGATTAGATGTTGAAAAAGCATGCTAATTCTTTTAAAGTTCAAGTTCACCAAAATGTTTAGTGTTAAAAAGGTAGAATTATGATAGTTAATCAAGCTCTACTCTTTCACACACAAACATTAGGAAGATAAGGACCAAGCTTGGGATCAAGCTACTGATTTCTTATGTTTTCCTTTATGCAAACTAGGTCTGAGTAAGTGTTTGATTAGGCTTTCATGAGTTTGTTATACTCACTAACCAATAAAATCCTAATTACACAACATGACTGTAACAGACTGAATTTAGAGATAGATACAAAAAAGTAGATCATAGAAATACTAAGAATAAGGTATTAGAGAATGTACACCTAGAAAATAGGGATCAGTTGGACTAGGGTGCCCTCTCCGAACCCCTGCAACTTCCCATCTATAAAAATATTCTGAACTAGGTATTAGGTAGTCCTCACAAGCTCCTAGATCTTGAAGAATGTGCCTAGGTGGGCTTGTGTGCCTTACCCTAAAGCCCTCTGGATCTTTGATACAAAAATCTCTAGAATAGCAGAAACAAATGATAGATGACTTCCCAAAATCTCCATAGAAAACCCTACCTAGGGCTTGGGCACCTTCTCTTTAGCCCCACAAATATCATGATCTAGAAATTCAAAACTCTGTCATGACTATATTTGCAATATTTGTCTTCCTGTTGAACATGATCTACACATACAAAAGGAGGAGAAAGATAGTTGTGGCTATATAGGAGCTTGCCTAGGTCAAGCCCCATTTTTGGTATTCCTACCTTAATAATAGCCAATGATAAATATTTGTAGATTTGTGTGCTCATCTAACAAATGTGTATGCATAAATATAAAACCCTAGATGACTCAAGCATCTAGGAAAGATCAACAATTTGCTTCACTCAATGAATAAACACAACTTCACCTCAAGGAGATGAAAATAATGAAGACTTGCATGAACAAGAAGGCAAGGTAGCCGTATCCACAGAGGATTCCCAAGCTCGATGTTGGAGGGTTCAACCCTTCTCCCGATCATGCAAAAGGTGCACAAACCCTAGGAAGAGCAAGATAGTCTCAAGATTTTGATTCCTAATCTCCATCAAATGTCTTCATGATAGAAAATTCAAATAACTTCAAGAGCTTCAACAATGTTGTTGATCTTCAATGGCAATTTCAATAGAGTTTTGGCATAAAGCTTGCATATAGATTGTGTGTAATAAAACAATTTTCAAATGTCTTTAAATATCTAACCTTAGGAATTTCAAATTTTGAAATAACATTCTGACATCGCGTGAAAATGAAATTTTAAAAACAGAATCTCGAGGTGCGCTGTGAGAGCCGACACACTACCAAAATTCAAAACCCTAGAAAATGGGGGTAGTGATAGGGTGCAAGCACCCAAGCCCATATTTTCTGAACAAGTCTACTTTCAGGAGGTTAGGGGATCCCAAATCCAAACTTACTTTTCACCTTTAGTCATCAATTATCTCAAAACACAACATTTCTTCAGTTAGACATAGGTCAGTCAGGGTTTAGGAAGGCTAAAAACAAAGAGGTTGAAAGGACACCAAAGGAGAGGAGCTAAACCAAGATAAATTGTACCATTCCATACATGAGGACAATTTCTAACAAAACAATATCATCTTAGCTATATAAAGATGAAGAAGAAGAAGACAAGGCTCCTATCCTGCCTATTGAGAAATATGGAAAAGGTCTTACCATTGTCAAAAGCATGGGCTACAAAGGACAAGGTAATTTAGGCCTTCGTGAGCAAGGAATCCTTGAGCCAATTCAAGCTACCAAAATCCCTACCATTAAGGCTTATGGTATGGAAAACATGAGCCTCTCTCCACAGAACTTGAGTATATCTTAAGTGAGGTTGTCAAAGCCTTCCCTGTGATTGAGAATACTAATGAAGAGGATTATCAAGACTCTTTTGAAGACTTTACTGAACTATTCGAGTCATCCATATTACACTATCTATACCCTTTCAACTAGGCCATCACCATCTGATGACCTTACACTCATCTACCCCCAACTCATTGATTGGGACCAACAAGGACCTCTGATCCTAGATGTTGTTCAAAATGATGAAGCCATTGCAGAATTGATGGGGTTTAGGGAACACATACCCCTAAGAGGTCAAAAGTAAGCTATAGAACTCAATGCATTCACCTACTTTTGGGAGAACTCCACATCTCTTAGTTGCAAAAATATCAAAATAAAAAATACATCCCCTAGTGAAAACCACCATTTGGCACTTTTGGGTGACAAGAAAGTAGAAATAAAGCATGTATCTCTTGATGAAAACCTCCTCGAGGCACCACGAGATGATAGAATGGACCTCCCCGAAGTCCCAACACTATATCAAGAAAGATCACCCATATTAGTGGAAGGATATCAAGAAATAAACCTGTGAACATAAGAATCACCAAAGATCACCTTTCAAGCCACTTCCCTCACCTCAACAAAATAAACAACATTTTTTGGCATTTTTAGAGAGAGAAGCCATAATTTCACATGGACATATGTCGACATGCCTGGTCTAGACCCAAAATTAGTGCTACATCACCTCGCAGTGTATCCTAATGCCAAGCCGATCAAGCAAAAACTTAGAAAAAAATAATTCTCAAGTCACACTTCTTGTCAACGTTTAACTCAAGAAGCTCTTAGATGTTAGTTTTCTTCAACCCATCGACTATCCTAAATGGGTCTCAAACATTGTACCAGTAGAAAAAGTAACTAGGGGAATCTGTGTGTGCACATATTTCAAGGACCTAAACAAAGCATGCCCCAATGATGACTTTCCCCTACAAAACATCAACATCATAGTAGACTTCATAGCTAGACATGAGATGTTGTCACTCCTGGATGGATTTTCAGGCTATAATCAGATAAGAATCATTGAGGAAGACCAACACAAAACAAAATTCATTTGTGCATGGGGCACTTACTTTTGGGTTGTCATGCCTTTTGGTCTTAAAATGCAGGTGCAACCTATCAAAGGGCCATGACCATCATATTCCATGATTTGTTTCATAACATCATGGAGGATTATGTGGATGACCTATTGGGGAAATCAAGAACTAGAGAAGATCATTTGGATGTCCTAGAAAAAATATTTGATCGATTGGAAGAATACAGGGTGCATCTTAACCCAAGGAAATGTGTCTTTGAAGTTACCTCAAAAAAACTCCTTGGCTACATGTGTGATGACGAGGCATAGAAATGGACCCAACAAAAGTAAAAGCTATAATCGAAATGCCTCCACTAAAGAATCTGAAGCAGCTATGTAGCCTCCAAGGAAAACTCCAATCTATTAGATGCTTTATAACACAACCTGATAAATGTCACCCATTCCAACATCTCCTTCAAAAAGATGTAGCATTCATATGGGATTCAAATTGCCAAAAGGTCTTCAAACAGATGAAAGAATACCTTGCTACATTACTAGTCCTCATGCTGCCCCAACCAAGACAACCACTATTACTATACATTTCAATAACAAAAACAACAATAGGGGCATTATTAGTACATCATTATGATAATGGGAAAGAAAGAGTCATCTACTACATCAGTTGTACATTAGTTGGATATGAGATTAACTATACATCCATTGAAAGAGCATGTCTTGTAGTTGTATTTAACTCTCAGAAAAATGAAACTACATGGTTAATCATAAAACAAAGATCATTACAAAGATAGACCCACTAAAGTACCTATTGTCCCAAGCAGCTCTCATGAGATGCATGTGTAAATGGGTAAATATTCTTAGCAAGTTTGATATTGAATATATAGAAGGAAAGACCATCAAAGGATAGATCATAACTGACCAGCTAGTAGACACTATTGGAAGTATTGCTTAACCAGTGTTGTCATTGATGTCAACATATCACTGTTGTCATTGGTGTCAATTGTACCCTTATCTTGTTACTTGCTTGTAATAAGTTAGATGCTTTGTATTCACCCATGTAATTGATTCTAATGTTGAGGATATTGAGAAAATTTGCTCCTCCACTGGAAATAGTGTGGTGCAGATTTTCTTGTATATTGCAGAAAGAACAGTCTTGTAGATTGCTCTGCATTTCCTATAGAATGGATATCTTTGTCTGTGGATTGGAAGTTATTTAGAGGCATGACTAAAGATACTACATTCTGAATTTGAGCCTCCGATATGAAGAGTTGAGTGAGTTATATTCACCAGAGTGAAAACTGCTCTTTCTATTTGTTTGGTGGTGATAGGGAGAAAGTGTTATGCTCTGCATTCCTTTGCATTGAAGTATTTCAGTCTGCGGTTCTAGATTTAAGTCTGGAATGATGTTATGTGACTTTAACTTCAATGGTTCATGATTTGGTGGTCTGCAAGCTATTCTTTCCTTATGACAGTAGTTGACAGCATTGTTCTTGTGCTCCAGTTTGGAGAATCTTCATGACAGAGTGGTTAGAGATTGTGTGGATGTTTTTTGATGATTACAATGTGCTTGTGGATGTCTCCTAATTGTGCTCCTACTCTTGGATTGGTCTATAAAGTGAAAATTGGATTGTGAATGAAGAATGTTCTTAGAAGACCTAGTGTTCTTACCAGTCTTGGCCAACTTGGTTGATTTCACCAATTGCGGAGATGCATTGAAGATTGTAGAAGTGTGTCATGGCATGGTAGAGTGGATTTGAGTCCTAGCTAAGTTGTGGTGTGATCTAGATACATCTTTACATCCTTTCTTTAGAAAATTTGTATTAGTTCTAGACCTATTCTATGTATGTTTTTGTAATGCCAACCTTGGAGATTGTTCCAACAATTGATGAATGTATTGTCAACCTTGATGTACATTCCAAGGTTGATGACTTGTAAAACGACTTGTAATGAATTACGAAAATAAGGTATGAGTGTGCAAATATGAAATGAGAAGTACGAAGGTGTGAAGGAGTAGAATAGAGAAGTTATACTGAGCTTCAAAGGAACTGATCCCAGGGATGGATTAGATGCTACTTATTCAATTCAAACCTTTGGTAGTGAGTCATTCTTTGTAGTGAGCAATTTTAGCAGTGAGCCTCTATTTTTTTGGTATTGTTATATCTCATATATTTTGTGGGCTAACACTCACTATGGTTTTTCCCTTCTAGGGTTTTTCATGTAAAAATCTGGTGCCTATTGTGTTGAATGTGTGATTTCTATTAAGTCTATTGTTTTATGCTTTCATGTTTAATTCTGATTATCAGTAGTTTTTGATATTATAATGTGGCAAACCATGGGCTGATCCCTTATAGAATAGAACTCAAAAAGGGCAAAAAAGGATTAGAAAACAAAACAAGCCAGAAACACCACCGACAACCTACATACAACCAAAATACAGTAAAAAAAATACTAACATCAAAAAGCTAGCTAACTGAAAGCATAGAAAAACTAGGAAGGGATGTCCTCCTCTCCCTTAGAAAGAAACTCCAATATTTTGTCAAATTCTTTAACCCTGTCACTATCGGCACCATGAATAATAACTTCATGTTCCCTCAGCAGGGAGAGATTGGCCATAGCAGTCCTGTATAACATGCTAGTAATGAAATTACCAAGAGACAAAACTCTTTTTTCTAGGAACTCCACCCACTCCTTCAGCTGAGATAGATCATCAGCACCATTTAATTCCTCAATATTGTCTTCCTCTCTACCATCTTGAGCATTATTACCTTCCTCTTGAAATAAATCAGGATCAACATAAACAATAGAGGGAACAGAGTGGGCATCCTTCCTAGTGTTATCAATAGTAGTAGTCACCTCCACCTGAGTAGAACTATCACCCACATCCACACAGTCCCTAGTGGGGACATAATTATGAACCCCAATATTATCTTCCGTATCAAAGGTTTCCACAGGAATGTCCTGCCCATCAATTTCTTCTTCACCACCAAAATCTTCAATAACAATCTTTTGAACATCACCAGATTCTTTAGGATCTTCCTCCTCATGGTTAGAGGTTTTAGAATTGCTTTTAGAATAGTCAATAAGCTTCAGCTTGGGAGCCCGTTTGCCAACAATGCAACCAGACTGCCTAACAACATAAAATTTACCTTCCAGTTTAACTTTTTTGAAATTATGTGAGGGTCCCTCCCTACCTTGATTGTTCTCACTCTAGGTCCCAGAAACCCTAAAATCTTCTTTCCAAAGGTTAGACTATGTGTCAACATCTGACAGACGTCTCTTAGATTTCAATTTGAATCTGGAGGGGGGGTTTTGAACATTTTTGGTAAAAGACTTAGAAGTCCTAGAACAAGGATCACCTTCAGGAAGCCATTTAGGAGTAGCAAGACCAGTTTTCACCGAGTTAGTAGGGGTATCCTGACCAGAGGGCTGACGAGAAGGAGGAGACAAAGCTAAATGAAACTGGTAAAGTCTGTGAATGAGCCCTTGATGTAAGGGAATAGGCTTCTAACTAGGCTTCTTCAGCAGAGTCTTCTTAACATGTTGAATAGAGTTCTCAAGAGAAGAAAGAAAATAAAAAGGAAAACTAATGGTGGCATTCCTTCTAAAATGATTTAGCAATGGGAGATGATAGTGATAAAACATGGTAAAACAGCCCTCAAGGGTGAAATACTTCATCACCATATAGCACATGTCAACCCATGGTTTAGGAAGATGAGCTCTCTCAAAACCATCCTGGTAAGGCACCAGCTCCTCACCTTCACCAAGAAATAGTTTCTAATTCTGAGCATCCAAAACCCTTGACTTTTTCTGTATCTTCATACCTTTTGAAGAAAAACCCATAGCCATAGCAATTTCATTCTCTGAAACCATGAAACTGACATTCCCAATTTGCACCTTGCGATTATCCCATGACTGAGCAAATTGAATAGATAGGAATTTGTCATGTCCATTCAAACATTCAAGGAATGGGGTGACTCCTCCTTCTTTACAGTAATGCCAGACCAAGGCATTCTCTTTGAATTCACCGTAGTTATTAGGTTCAGTTCTAATCATGTCTGATTATCGGTAGTTAAGGAATTGATGATTTGATATTTATATGAAGTTAAGTTTTTGTGACAACTGATTCACCCCCCCTCTTAGTTGTCATGTGCATTTCAACAATTAGTATCAGTGGAAGGTTCATTGGTGGTAAGCTTAATAGCTTGAGGTAGATCCAAGATGTCTTACAAAAAGAAGGCTCCATAGTTTGATGGGATGAATTATGCAACTTGGAATATTCGCATTAAAAGCCATTTTCTTTGTATTGGTTATAAAGTATGGCAAGCGACACAGACTAATTATACCATGCTAGAGAATGGTATGACAACAAAAGATGAAATCAAAGAAAATAAGATAAATATAAAAGCCAGAGATGCTCTATTGAGTGCATTGAATGACTCTGATTTGATAAAGGTTATGGATTATGAGTCAACTAAAGAAGTTTGGGATAAGCTAAGTAATATGTATGAAGGAGATGAATCTGTAAGGAGTGCCAAACTGCAGGGACTGAAAGCCAAATATGAAGGCCTTAAGATGGCAGAAGATAAAAACATAACATCCTTCATGTAAGAGGTTGATGAACTTGTTACTAGAATCAAAGGTATGGGAGGAACTATAGATGAAACTAAAGTTGTGATTAAAATTATTAGATCATTACCTGAATCCTTTGCTCACAAGGTAGCTGCAATTGAAGAAATAATGACTGAAAAAGATAAATAAGGATCAGTTGCTTGGTAAAATTACTGCTTTTAAATTGAGAGAATTTGGTGATGCTTTGCCAAAAGTTGAAACAACTTTCAAAGCCAGTACTTCAGAGAAGAACTCCATAGAAGAAAAGTACAAGGTAGAACCTGATGCCAATTTTGTTGATAAACTAGAAAGAGGTTCTGGTAAGTTTAAAGGCAAACTACCTCTCAAATGTTTTTCATGTGGTAAAGTAGGTCATTATGGTTGCAGATGTCATGAAAGAATTGAAAGAAATAGAAAAAGATTTGAGAACAGTCCTAGAGCTCCAAAGAAATGCTACTATGTTAGAGATTTTGATGATGAAGGTGTGATTGATGATGAATCTGATGATGCTAATACTAATGCAAATGAATGCTTATTTATTTCTATTAAAGAAGAACCTATGTCTACTAATTCTACTAGCTGTGTGAAGGAAGAAACACCAGTGGAAGAAAGTGGTTTAGCTATTCGGGTTGAAAAAGATAAGGATGAATGGATTATTGATAGTGGATGCTCACATCACATGACTGGTGACAAAAGTAAGTTTGTAAGTTTGGAAACGTAATGCAGCTCGTAAGATTTGTGGAAGAGGGTCTATTTCATTTGATGGAAAGCATAATAATGACAATGTCCTATATTTGAAGGGCCTAAAGCATAATCTATTGAGTGTGGGTCAGATGTGTGACAAAGGTTATAATCTGAGATTCAAAGACAATGGGTGCAAGATCATGGAAAGCTCCAGAACTGTGACTGTTGTCAGTATGAAGACCAGAGGTAACATCTATCAATTAAGAGGAACTAATGATTACTATTTATTAGCTCAAGCATAAGAGAGTTGGTTATGGCATAGAAGGATGTGTCGTATAAACTTTGATAATCTAGTAAAGATAAGTTCAGGTCAGACTATGAGGGATTTACCAAAACTTGTGAAACCCACAAATATCATTTGCAAGGAATGTTAGTTGGGGAAGCAAACAAGAACAAGCTTTAAAAGCAAAGAACAATTTTCTGCTAGTTTGCTCGATCTAGTTCATACAGATCTATGTGGTCCTACAAGGATAAGAAGTCTACAAGGAGGTAGGTACTTTATGTTGATTGATGATTATTCTACAAGGAGGCAGGTACTTTTCTGAGAGATAAATATGAATCCCTAGAGAAGTTCAAATCCTTCAAGGCAATGTTTGAAAATGAAATAGAGATAAAAATTAAATGCTTGAGATCTGATAGAGGATGTGAGTTCACATCAAATGAATTCAATAATTATTTTGAAGAACAAGGAATAAAGAGGCAATTGTCTGCACCTAGGACTCCTCTGCAGAATGGAGTTATGGAAAGAAAGAACAAAACAGATCAAGAAGCTGCTAGGACAATGATGAAGGAAGGAGGTCTATTGGAAGGAAGCTATACATATTGTTGTCTACATTCAAAATAGAGTTCAAGTAAAAGGAAATGGTACTAAAACTCCTTATGAATTCTGGTATGGAAGAATTCCAATAGTAATATATTTCAAAGTCTTTGGAAGAAAATGTTATATTAGAAGAGATGAAGATCTAGGGAAATTTGATGCAAGATGTGATGAAGGAATCTTCCTTGGATACTCTACCAAGAGCAAGGCCTACCGGTGCTACAACAAAAGGTTTAAAAAGATTATGGAGAGTGCAAATGTGAAGGTGGATGAACACAAAGGAAGAACATCATATCGGAATGGCTATGAATTACATGAACCTGCTACTACTTATGAAGAAAAAGTTGAACAAGAAGTCCATCAAGATAAAGAAGAAAAGGGTCTAGAAGTTGCTGCTAAGACCCCCAGGTATGTAAGAAGAACTAATACAGATAGAGAAGAATGAGACTTGGGAATTAGTTCCTAGACCTACTGATAAAAATGTTATTGGAACTAAATGGGTCTTCAGGAATAAGCTGAATGAAAATGGAGAAGTTGTAAGGAATAAAGCAAGGCTTGTGTCCAAAGGATATTCTCAAGTTGAAGGGATAGATTTTAAAGAGACTTTTGCTCCAGTAGCTCGGATTGAAGCAATTAGAATGTTTATGGCATTTGTAGCTCATAAAGATTTCAAAGTGTATTAGATGGATGTGAAGTCTACATTTTTAAATGGTGAATTGGAAGAGGAAGTCTACATTCAGAAATTGGAAGGATTTCAGCTATTCGATCAAGATAATATGGTATGCAAGTTGAAGAAAGCATTATATGGACTCAAGCAAGCTCCTAGGGCCTAGTATGCAAGGTTGGATAAGTACTTGTTACAATTAGGGTTCAATAAAGGTACTGCTGACAGTAATCTCTACTTCAAGATTAATGATGATCAAATCTTGATTGTTGAAGTCTTTGTTGATGATATCATCTTTGGAGGCAATGAAGGTATGTGTATGAAATTTGCTAGTGAAATGTAGAATGAGTTTGAGATGTCTATGTTTGGTGAGATTAATTTCTTTATGGGTCTACAAATCAATCAATCAGATAAATGAATCTTCATATCTCAGTCTAAGTATGTTAAAGAGTTATTGAAGAAGTTTGGGATGGAAGACTCTAAACTGGTATGTACTCCCATGGTGACTGGCTGCAAGTTGAGAAAAAATGATGAATCACCTAAGACTGATAAAAAAAGTACAGATCCTTGATTGGAGGATTGCTTTATCTAACTCAAACTAGACCTGATATTATGCATGGAGTTTGTCTTGTTGCAAGATTTCAAGCTGATCCAAGAGAATCACATGTCATGGCAGTAAAGAGAACTATAAGGTATTTAAAAGGCACTCCAGATCATGGCTTATGGTATCCAAAGGAAATTGATTTCACTCCTAGTGCTTATACAGATGTTGATTGGGCCAGAGATGTTGATGACAGGTAGAGTACAAGTGGAGGTGCCTTCTTCTTGGGTAATAGATTAGTTTCATGGCTGAGCAAGAAACAAGATTCAATCTCTTTGTCAACTATAGAAGAAGAATATATTGCAGTAGCATTTTGTTGCACTCAAGTGTTATGGATGAAACAGGCTTTGAAGAATATAAGAGTTGTTTATGAAGATCCAATTGTAATCTTGTGTGACAATACAAGTGTCATAAATGTTTCCAAGAACCTAGTGATGCACTCAAGAATAAAGCATATATCTATAAGTGTATATACCTAAAAATGGCTAAGTCGAATTAAATAAATATTTAATATTTATTTTATTCTCATCCCTCTATCAATGAATAAATTCACTAATTTATTTATATGATTCACATCATCATAATTCTACAACAAATCAATTAATTCATCGAATTCTAATGTCATCCTTAATTAAATAGTTCTAAATTATTTAATCAATCATCTTATCCCAAAGTCAAAAGTCCATAAATCCACATCATCTAATCCACCTCACCATATTGCACACATAATTAAAAATTTTAATATTTAATTATCTATTTATCCTCACCCACATGTCCTATTATTCCTCTAACCATCTCTATTCACATGGATATGGTCTCTCCATGTCATCTTGGTCAAAAGGCACCTTGAGACACTTGTCCCATAAGTCCCTATATTCCTTCTAACCATCCTACAAACAAGGTCTCCTTCTTTGACCTTCACTCTATGGTCTTTGTAAGCCTTGTGACATGTGGCCTCATGTCACACCTTTCTCTGCACCATGTCAAGGTGAGAGGAACATCTTCCATATTTCTCTCCCTCATCCCAACCAACCAAATCTAAACCGTACACCTCACAAGACTTTTTCTCCACCGTTGAGATCATGACACTTGGAATTGGTCCCTCCTTGGTCTATAAAAGGAACCCTCATTTCAACTATCCAAGAGCTTTTGTAACCTTACTATGTAGAAATTTTACCAGCGTTCCTTTGGCAAAGTATCCTCATTGCATTTGCATATTCTCATTATCATCACAATCATCCAACCATGGCTTCATATCTCCATTATCCATCTTCATAGAGTTGCATTGTTAGTTAATCTTCATTACATTATCCATCTACAACCATTCTCCTATTGTCATCTTCAATAGCAAGGAAGTGCACACTTCTGAGAGCTCCATTATCATATAAGATCAATACGAGCTAAGCAACAATAGAAGCTATGAGGTGAATCAGTCTACAAATGTATAATCTTTGTTTATTTGTAATTGCATCATTTCCATTGAGTTATTAGATAGTAAGTAGTTTAATACTGTTGTTCATATTTCCACTAACATTTTTGGTACCGACTGTGGGGCCTTGCCCCATTTTTAACCTCTATTTGAGTTTTTTTCTGAAGCCACTGTCATGATAGGTCATTTCGGGACATTCATAGCTTCTTGTTGTGCATTCATATTTCCACACATTTACGTTGTCTTTCCGCACATTCGCCACATTTCGATGTGCATTCAAATTTTTGTGCATTCACTGAATAGCCCTACGCATCCATGGCTTCTTTTTGCGCATCTACTTTTCTACACATTCACTAAGCAGTGTTGCACATTTATTGTGTGTTCCTACACATTTACATTATGACATAAAAAGTTGTATTGGTTTTTGCAAAGATTTCCATACTAACTCTTCTTGTAAGTGTAGGAGCTTTGTTTAGTCATTTAGCTGCATCATAACTTCATATAGATTTAATTAGTGGGGAATTAATTTGATATCTTCATTCAAATTTTCACCTAGATCTAATTAGGAGGAAGTAAATTGTATTGTTGCATTACAACTTGCACATAGTCCCAACCTAGGTGGATAAAACTAAACAAATCTTTCATTTTTCTATCATGTACTACAAACTCGCATTTACCTTAAATAGGGGAAAGTAAATTTGTTTGATTCTTCAACAACAATCTTCACATAGATTTGTTTAGGAGGATAAAATTAATCATATTTTCTAAGTTTTTGCTATCTTGTCAATGGATTGTGCTTGGTAGATTAAAACACACCTAGTTTTTTTAATTTTTAACTCTAGGAAGATAAAGAACTAGTGTACTCTGTGCTTGAAAATGATGATAGGAATATGCTCTCCCCTTCTTGGGTGACCAAAATGCCAAACTCATCATTTTATTTATGTAACTTTTAGAAGAGGCCTACCCTTGGGATTGTGTTTCTTCCAAGTGGGACAACCTTGAGTGATAACAGGCTAAAGCCAAGCCACTTCCTAGTCACTATAAATAAATTGTGTTTGTGACAAAAGTCACAAACAATGGGTGTTGTTGTGTTATACTGATGACTGTTTCCCCCAAAACCCTGTAGAGTGTAACCTCTGCAGGTTGGGAAGCCTCCTTATCAGAGTGAATCACCGCACGTATAACCACCCAAATAGATGCCCATACCAAAAAGCCAATTATTTTAGAAATCCAAAAACCCCTATTTGTTGACACAGGAGGAAGTCCTCCAAATTTGTCCAACGTCATATACTCATCTAGTGTAGAGACAGAAAGTTCAAGTCTTCAAAGGAACTGTAACTTGGTATGCATGAGAAGTGAGTACCATGGAGGGGAGCCAGTGCTACCAAGTTGCTAACTGTCTGCCTTTATGTCAGTGGCTGGAGTAAAATCCAAGTTGAAATTCAATGAGTATTGTCCTTGCCATCCTTAGGATTGTACTTGTTTTTTTTACATTTATCAAAACTTGTACCAAATAATCATGAAAACTTCTTGTTTATTGTGTTTCTGGCAATAACCTGAGTCAAAAAATAGTACCACAAACTTTAGAGCATCCTTAGAAAACATGCAAACAAGCCAAGATTGACAAACTGAAACAAAAGACAAAATTTCCACAGTCCTGCGCATACACCAAATTTTGTTGCACATACATAAAATCCTACTGTACATTCATTGTTGTTGCACATATACTCCATACTACTATGCATACATAGAACTATGCCTTTGCAACACATAACTATACATCTACAACACAGTCCTATGCATACACAGTATAGAGCTACGCATTTGCCCTTTATTCCTATGCATTTGACGCTGCACATTCACAATAGAGAGTTGTTCCATACATTTTGAGACAAAACTGAAACCATTTTCGGATACCCTTTTTGCTCTAGATTTTATTGCAATCACAACTTTGTACCATTTTCAAACATTGCCTTTGCATACCATAGTCTCGCTATCCAAACATATCAAACCAAAAACTAAAACTTGCATCAAGGCATAATTGATACTCTACCAAATTCAAACAATATCTAGTTAGTTTCATATCAGGATTCCAATCATCCTTCACATCAAAACTATACTTGTGTATCTTGATAGAAGAATAGTCTACATCAAATAGTGGAGATCATCTATCCCTATTTTGACTACCTTCTATTGCTATTACCACTATAGCTCAAGACCACCATATTTGGACAAATAGAATCAATAGAAAAACTTAGAAAAATCTAGTTTATCCAATCCAATTCACCTAGATCACATCGTACCAAAACACCAAACCAATTTCACCAAGTTTCACAATCCAACGTCACTCACATCCAAAGATTGCATGGTCCAAACTAGATCCCAATTTAAACAAAAACAAAAAATGGGTTCCCTTCACAATAGTAGGCATAATTCTAATGATGAGGAGATTAGTCAAGGAGAAATCCTTAAACAACTTCAAGATCTAAAATTTCAAAAGGTAGTGGATAGGGTTGTTGCCACAGATCCTCATAAGTATTTTCTCATGTTAGCTCAACAAGAAGCTAAGTTGCCTGCAGATTTTGATGTCTCAAATCTAAGAGAAAACAATTCCTGAAATAAAGATGAGTCTTTGAAAGATGGCTCCAAAAATGACAATGATGGATCCAAAATTGACAAAGATGCTTCTAAATCAAAAAAGGCTAAGGATACACCCAATCCTTTGGACGTATTAACGACACAAATCCAAGCCTTGAAAAAATAGTTGGTAGATATCCAAAGTGGGACAACCACAAAACACTACTCCCTTGAGGATATTTCACCATATCCCTTTGATAAGTCTTTGCTCATGATACCTTTTCCCTCAAGGTTTGAGGTTCCAAAATTTGACAAGTTTAGAGGAAAAGGTGATCCAAGACATCATATAAGGGAATTTAGTGCAGCATGCCTAGAAGTCACACACAACGAAACATATCTTATGCGACTATTCCCATGAAGTTTAGGAGGCCAAGCAATGGAATGGTTCTCTTGCCTACCTCCCGACATCTACACTTTTGATGAGCTAGTGGATAAATTTGTAATATAGAACATGAGATCTCCATGTTAGACCTTTGTAATAACAAGAAAAAGGGGGAGAATCCTTCGCCTCTTTCCTATAAAGATGGTGACAACTTGCAAGCAAGTGTCCCTACCACATACTGGAGAAGCAAATGATAGAAATGTTTGTTCACAATCTATCCACAAAACTAAGCTATCAAATCCAAATACAATGTCCAACTACTTTTAGTAAGGTCATTGAAATGGGGCTACTCATTGAGAAAGCCTTGATGGTAAAGTGGTGCAGGAGCACTTAGATGCTTAAGTTTTGATTAAATGTCCAAGTTGTTTGTTTTATTTAATAAGGTCTCTGAGACCATTTACACAATGTATAAGGCTAGAAAGCCATGTCATAGTTGGACTATGTCCCAATGTCTAAATGAACCTATTGTTATGTTGTTAAGTCCTAGTTAGGACAGTCATGTTAGTTTACAAGAGTCATTAAGTTTTAGTGTTTGTATAGGATAGTCTTTTCTTTAAATTCTCCATGTTTATTAGCCTAATGGCATGTCAAAGGGTGGAAAGATGTAACACCTTGTCATAAGTTAACCACATGTCAAAAAGCAAAGATTAGTCACTGTCAAAAACAGTTCCAAGGCAGAAAGTTTCTATTTTCAAAAGCTGCAGTTAAAAAAGCAAGAAAGAAAACCGATGGTCTTAGTAGTTTTCATCAACCACTTCACTCTATGCTTGGATGAGGCTTGTTTTAAGCCAAAAAAGGTTTCCTTTGTAAGAAGATTCAATATTTTAAAAAGAAAGAACAGAAAAAAACCATTGTTTGCTTCCTTTTTCTATAATTTTCTAAGTTTATGTGCATTTGGAGACCGTACTACTGTATTGTACAGCATTATCATGGGATGTTGAATGTTTGAGGGTGAAGCTTAGGGAGTTTACTGTCTATTGTTGTGAATTTGTGCCTTTGAAACTAAAGAAGATTATACTATGCATGCAGATTTCCAAACTGCCTTCTAACCTGCTGTCACAGTCAATAAAAATTGTTGTTTTCTATGTATTGTTGTACGGTACCGTACTGTTGGAAAGTGCGGGTTGACTAAAATTGAAGGCTGATGAGTTGAGCATCCACCAAAACAAGTTTGGCATCTTGAAATTGTTGGGAAGGAATGTTATGAATGTAGAACTGTAAACTGCTTCTTTAAATCTGCTGTCTCCTTTTAAAAAATTTGCTGTCTTTTACATTTTTCCGTACTTGTAGGGCCTTAGGGTGGATGTTAATGATGATGGTTGGTTAGTAGGGGGAGTTGGCTATCAAATACAATTGATTTGGGTTCTTGACACCCTTCCATATCTCTATTCTCCTCTTTTGTTTGCAAGTGGGTTAAAACCCTGACTTAGGGTATTCCTGAGCAAACCAATGGATTTTTGTCCATTCCATTGACCATTTTCTACCTTCACTCAATGGAATGGAGTGTAATTTTAGTTGTTGAGAGGTCTTGTGAAGGCTTGGAAGGGCAGGAGGATAATTTGGTCTGAATCTTCCATGCACATGACTCTGCAGATTCATGTTTATGACTTGTGACTTGGACAACAGCAGGTATGTGATGATCAGTGACAGAGAAGTGGAATGTTGGTGAATGAAGGAGTGGAGATGTTGTATGTTGCAAGATGCTCTTGGGTCTAGAAAGGATCCCATGACTAGAAGAATAGGAATAGTCAATGTGAGAAGACAATAGATCTCCAATAGACAGTCACTGCAGAGAAGGCTTAAGGACAGCCATTGCCAAGAAGGTAATTGATTTGTTTTTTCTATGCTATTGATTTGTCAATGAAGACATTGGGATGTGTGCATGTTATGGATTGATGTGTTGCAAAAGGGATTGGGTTTGTGTAGAGGGAGATTGCCCCAAGGAGATAGTGTGACTGTTTATTAGTGGAGTCATAAGGAGCAGCAAAGTTAAACAATCAATAAGGCTGCTGTTCTGTTGTCCTGTGTAGAGGAGTTAAAGTGATGTTAGATGGAGTTAGGCATCCTTGAAGGTGTAGAATGATGTTGTTGGGTCAGAAACCATGTGTTGGTCATGTTGTGATATGAAAAATGCTAGTTTGAAGCTGATTAGTTACTTTGCTCTACATCATTTGTGGTATCAGAGCTAGCTAGTAGATCCTTGAAGGTGTTGTGGATCTTGTGAAGAAGATAAGGTTTATGAGAGTTTGTAAAGGTGCCTCCAAAGAACCAAATGGCAAGAGATAATGCTGAGTTGAGAGAAGCCTTAGAGGCAAGAGAGAAAGAGCTAAGGGACAGAAGAGAACATGATGCTGCCAGAGATAGAGAGCTAGGGCAAGTAAGAAGAGAAAATGGAACAATCTTGGCAAGATTGGAAGCATTAGAGAAGAATCCAAGAAAGGTTGAACAAAGTGAGTCAGAAGGAGATGAGGATGCAGATGAGAATCTTCCTAAGGATGAGTTAGATGCTGAAGAAAAGAAGTTTGTAAGATTGCTGAAGGTAGTCCAAGGAAGTGGAACTAAGGCAAACATAGAGCTACCTATCTATCAAGGGAAGATGGATAGTGAAGAAGTGTTAGGGTGGATAGATGCCCTAGAAAATTTTTTTGAGTATGAGGAGATGAGTGATGAAAAGAAGGTCAAGTTTACAAAGACAAAACTAAGAGGAACAACACTTACCTAGTGGAGTAGTGTGCAGACAGAGAGAATGGCTAGAGGTGCATCAAAAATCACTTCTTGGAGTAGGATGAAGGACATGATAAAAGACCAATTCCTTCCATCTGATTACTCCATTCAGACAAAGAGGATGAGACAGAATCTGAAGCAGAAGGACATGGATGTTATGTCCTATACTGAGCAATCTCATAAGCTTAGTATTAGAGGTGGGCTAGAAGATGAAGAAGAGAAAGTGGCAAGGTACCTTAATGGGCTTAGGTATAACTTGCAGGATGAGATTGGGTTAGCAGTACCAAAAACACTTGGAGAGTGTTTTTAGTTAGCCATCAGGGATGAAGAGAGAGTGAAGAGGAAGCAAGAAAGGCAAGGAGGTTATGGAAGAGGAAACAGAGGTAGGGGCAAACCTACTAGTGAAGTTTCGAACAACAATGAGAAGGGTAAGGAGTTGTCTACAGAACAGAGAGGTGGACATAGAGGTGGAGGTAGATTTGGATTAGGAAGAGGAGTGTTCACAAGTAGATGTTATCACTGCAATGAGGTGGGACACACATCTTTCAACTGTCCTAAGAAGGATGGTATGGATAAGAGAAAGGATACAAGAGTTCACTTGGCACAAGAGGAGGAGAAGCCAGAAGAACCAGAGATGTCGTCAGCCTCTCCAATGTTGGATGGAGAGATGCTCATGGTGGAAAGAGGTAAGATGCAGCAACCACCATAGGTATCTATTTTTAGAACTAATTGTTTGAGCCATGACAAGATATGCAAGTTGATTGTAGACTCAGGTTCTCATGATAACTTAGTTTCTTGGGAAATGGTGAATAAGTTGGGATTGAAAACTTTTGATCATCCTAGTCCTTATAATGTCACTTGGGTGAGTCAAGAGCAGCAGGTAATGGTCACTAAGAAGGCTTATGTTGATTTCACAATGGGTCCATATCAGGACTCTATTTTGTGTGATGTTATTCCTATGACATGTGGGCATGTAATCTTGGGCAGACCATGTCAGTATTCGAGAAGGACAATTCATGATGGGTATACTAATACCTATGTAGTGCACAAAGATGGCAAGAAGTTCAAATTGGTTCCTTTACCTTGTGAGGAGATGAAGGAATAGGTTACAATTTGCTTTGGAGAGAAATTGAAGTGGAATGTGCAGGTTCAGGGTGATTGCACACAGCAGACATAGATGCCACACAAGAAGGTGGATGACAGTCCTAGAGAGTAGTAGGCTTGAGACTTGAGTTATGTTAAGGTAGGGGACATTGAGTGTCCTATAAGGAGCCCAAAGAAGGAAGACAAACAACACAAGGCACAGGGAGGAATGAATCAGAGCCTCCAGTTGAGAAGAGCTGAAACATTGCAGTAGCAAGGTCCTAGGCAAGGACACCACAACAGGTTTTATGTTTCTAACACTATTTACAGGAGCCATGCAGGTTGGAGAAGGAGAAAGATAACTCTTGGAGAGTTCATGTTTCCTGTCACCAGTCAGAGGAACGTCCCAACAAGATGGAAGATTGAATGGAGCAGATCCCCTAACTCTAGGGACAAGAGTTTTCATCATGCCGGGGAGTATGGTGTAGGAGCACTTAGATGCTGAAGTTTTGATTAAATGTCCAAGTTGTTTGTTTTATTTAATAAGGTCTCTGAGACCATTTACATAATGTATAAGGCTAGAAAGCCATGTCGTAGTTGGACTATGTCCCAATGTCTAAATGAACCTATTGTTATGTTGTTAAGTCCTAGTTAGGATAGTCATGTTAGTTTACAAGAGTCATTAAGTTTTAGTGTTTGTATAGGATAGTCTTTTCTTTAAATTCTCCATGTTTATTAGCCTAATGGCATGTCAAAGGGTGGAAAGATGTAACACCTTGTCATAAGTTAACCACATGTCAAAAAAGCAAAGATTAGTCACTGTCAAAAACAGTTCCAAGGCAGAAAGTTTCTATTTTCAAAAGCTACAGTTAAAAAAGCAAGAAAGAAAACCGATGGTCTTAGTATTTTTCATCGACCACTTCACTCTATGCTTGGATGAGGCTTGTTTTAAGCCAAAAAAGGTTTCCTTTGTAAGAAGATTCAAGATTTTAAAAAGAAAGAACAGAAAAAACCATTGTTTACTTCCTTTTTCTGCAATTTTCTAAGTTTATGTGCATTTGGAGACCGTACTACTGTATTGTACGGCATTATCATGGGATGTTGAATGTTTGAGGGTGAAGCTTAGGGAGTTTACTATCTATTGTTGTGAATTTGTGCCTTTGAAACTGAAGAAGATTATACTATGCATGTAGATTTCCAAACTACCTTCTAACCTGCTGTCACAGTCAATAAAAATCATTGTTTTCTATGTATTGCTGTACGGTACCGTACTGTTGGAAAGTGTGCGTTGACTGAAATTAAAGGATAATGAGTTGATCATGCACCAAAACAAGTTTGGCATCTTGAAATTGTTGGGAAGGAATGTTATTAATGTAGAACTGTAAATTGCTTCTTTAAATCTACTGTCTCCTTTTAAAAAATTCGTTGTCTTTTACATTTTTCTGTACTTGTACGGCCTTAGGGTGGATGTTACTGATGATGGTTGGTTAGTAGGGGGAGTTGGATATCTAATACAATTGATTTGGGTTCTTGACACCCTTCCATATCTCTATTCTCCTCTTTTATTTGCAAGTGGGTTAAAACCCTGACTTAGGGTATTCCTGAGCAAACCAATGGATTTTTGTCCATTCCATTGACCATTTTCTGCCTTCACTCAATGGAATGGAGTGTAATTTTAGTTGTTGAGAGGTCTTGTGAAGGCTTGGAAGGACAGGAGGATAATTTGGTCTGAATCTTCCATGCACATGACTCTGCAGATTCATGTTTATGACTTGTGACTTGGACAACAGCAGGTATGTGATGATCAGTGACAGAGAAGTGGAATGTTGGTGAATGAAGGAGTGGAGATGTTGTATGTTGCAAGATTCTCTTGGGTCTAGAAAGGATCCCATGACTAGAAGAATAGGAATAGTCAATGTGAGAAGACAATAGATATCCAATAGACAGTCACTGCAGAGAAGGCTTAAGGACAACCATTGCCAAGAAGGTAATTGATTTGTTTTTTCTATGCTATTGATTTGTCAATGAAGACATTGGGATGTGTGCATGTTATGGATTGATGTGTTGCAAAAGGGATTGGGTTTGTGTAGAGGGAGATTGCCCCAAGGAGATAGTGTGACTATTTATTAGTGGAGTCATAAGGAGCAGCAAATTTAAACAATCAATAAGGCTGCTGTCCTGCTGTCCTGTGTAAAGGAGTTGAAGTGATGTTAGATGGAGTTAGGCATCCTTGAATGTGTAGAATGAAGTTGTTGGGTCAGAGACCATGTGTTGGTCATGTTGTGATATGAAAAGTGCTAGTTTGAAGCTGATTAGTTACTTTGCTCTGCATCATAAAGGGGCAAATTAAGCTATACAAAGACACCCCTTGTTCTAACAACAATGTAGACAAGTCATGATTTTGGACCAAGAACAAACCCATTGTAAATGATGGTGTGGTAGATGCTAAAAATGTGGTGCAAAAACAACCAATCTTCAATCTATCAAAACCACAAAATAATACACCATCCAACAAGCCTCAAAGCAATGAGCAAGGACCTACCAATTTTCCTCCTAGGAGAAAGTTCACACCACTAGGAGAGTCTCTCAAATCTGCCCTGAGGAAGTTAATAGGGGGCAACCTCATAACACTTCCACCAGTGCATGGGTATGAACCAAAATTTAAACCCACTTGGTGGAGTGATTTTGACTTTAACGAATATCACCAAAACAAAGGACATAAAACTAATGATTGTCAAGCGCTAAAACATGGCATTCAAGATTTGTTGGATCAAAAATAGATATCAATTGAAGGGCATACCTCTAATGACAAGCATATAGCATTCAAAAATCCTCTTCCTCACTATGAAAAGGGAGGATCATCCAATCAAAACAACAACGGTGCTGACAAAGTAAATTATAATAATGTTTCTTACAAATACACCGTTAATCATATCTCACAAAGTGATTCACACATCAATGTAATCACTATAAATAATAAGCTTGACTATAATGTGACCACTCATTGTGGAAACATTACTCTACAAGGAGCTTCACCCAAGTTATCATCCACATCGAACCAATACAGCATCCTTGACCAACTCTATAAAATACCTACACACATATCGTTTATCCCCATCCCACAAAGCCATCTTAGAGAAAGCCCTCTTGGAAACAATTGTTCCTACAAACCTTTCTCAAGAGCAATTCAAAGCTATGGTGGGTCATCTAACCACACCACATTTCTTATCTTTAACAGAGAAAGATGATATGTCCATCAACCAACCACACAATGCATCCCTCCGCATTAAGGCCCAAATCCATAAACACCAAATAGAACGGGTCCTAATAGATGGAGGGGCTGGTTTAAAAATATGCATGTTAAAGTTAATCCTTGCATTGGGGTTTTCAGAAGATGTCATTGATCCTAAAAAGAAAATAACTATCAAGGCATATGACGAAGAAGAGAGAACTTCCAAAGGAACTATAGTCTTGCCAATACGAGTTGGACCAGTAGAGAGATATTGTGTGCCAAGTTCTAGACATGGAGCTAGCACATAACATTTTTCTAGGTAGACCTTGGATCCATGCTATGAAGGTTGTTCCATCAACATACCATCAATGTATCAAGTTCCCACACAATGGCCAAGAAATTACCATACAAGGTGACCCTGATCCATTCTAGTATTGCAACACCATCTAATCAAAACCTAAAGTTGTAATCCCCACCAATCGTGTAGCTTCAACCTCTATAGCCAATGTTGACCCAAGCTCAAACCTTCTACACAAAATTTATGGAACAAAAATTCAAGATCAAGGATAAAGGTGTAGGAGAGTATTCCATTGAGAAAACCTTTTGTCTCACACCATTACCTCTTTCACCCAAATCCACTCATCCATTACCTCATTCATCTAGCCATAACCTACAAAGGATGTGATCCAAAGGCTACTGGCAAGGAGTCAACCATGTCACCAAATTTCTATCATTGAACCTACAAGAAACTCTTTCAATGCCATGTCCAATCCTACAACCCCATCATATAGTCCACCACCCCTTGAGTCTATTGACGAATCTCCCCTGATGAATCCAAGCCAAGATCCATCATCTCCTCATGATGATAACCATCAAGAGCATGTAAAGCCTATCCAAGATCCTTCCACTTCTATTCAAACAACCCAAAAGGTATGTCAAGAACCTAAGCATGTGGAAACAACAAACCCCAATCCTAATCAAGACCAAATTATTTTCATTCCACCCATCCATAACATTTATCTTTTCCATGATCAAGATATTACCTATGAAGAAATTATCCATGAGAAACTTGATCCTATACCTATCCATGATAAAGAAATCCAAATCCAACCCATCCATAACATTTATCTTTTACATGATCAAGATGATATCCATAATGAAGAACTTATCCATGAAAACCTTGATCCTATTCATACCCCAATAACCATCTATAAACAAGATACCCAAGACCTACATACTCCATGTAATAAATATCTTATTGACCTACTTGAGCATTCACCTCATTTCATGGCCTTCTTTCAAAGAAAAGAGAATTCTTCTTCATCCACCCCTACCCATGATTCACAAACATTCATTTCCATTGATGAGACACTTGTCTCCCAAGTGAATATAGATGATAAAATCGATACCTTGGATCTTAGTAAGCCTAATGATAATCAAGATCCTAATGATCCTCCATCATCCATTATCAAACATGTTGGAAATTCCCCATCATGTCCCCTTGGTCTCACTACCTTTTGTTAGATTTAGGGCAGACAACTAAGAGGGGGGGTGAATCAGTTGTACAAAACTTTCTTCCAATTAAACACTTAAATCCACTTTGTAATTCAGTAGCATAATGATAAATCAATAATGGAAACATAATGCATTAAATCAAGAGTAGAAACACATTAACACACAAGACACCAAGATTTTGACATGGAAAACCCGATTAAGGGAAAAACCACAGGGTGATTAACCCAAGATTGTATTCTCCGTTAGAAGAATAGAAAGAATAAAATGACACATGCCAATTAGGGCTCATTGCCTGAGCACACTTCTCACAAGAGGCCCACTGCCTACAAGAGACACACTGTCTACAAAATAATAAATATCACATACATGAACTAGAGAATAGCATTTTCACCATGCTTGAATTAGTTCCATTTAAGCCCAATACTTCTTCTCTGCCTTTCGCTCACCCCCTCGCTACCACACTCTCATCTCCACCAAACTCTCTTTGAAATGACTTTACAATTACTTATTTATATAGGACATCAACTTATTAATAATCATCTAAGTCAACAAACATCTATAAGAACATCCATAGGATGTGTAACTCATCCGGTCGGCTAGTCTTAGGAAGAACACCATCAACCAAAAGTTATTCTTCAATTGTGAGCTCCAACTTCAATGCAGACCACCAGCATGAACTGGACATGATCCAAAGACCTCCACATGCTTTCCTGAATCACCAAGAACATCCACACTTCATCTGCTTACTAAAATCCTTCTTTCCTTCATCCGGAACCTCAAGAACATAGCCTGTCATCACTGTCACAAAGGAATAGATGCTTTCAGACCTTCAGACCATGAACCAATTGAGTTGACACATCACAAAGACTTCCTAAACACTCCCTCAAATCTGTAAAATAGGATAATACATTTCCAAATCTCATTGGACCTGTCTATATCACTCTGTCACTTCTGAACACCTGTCAGAACTAGTTTTACTTAAGTAGCCACAACTTCTTCAGATCTTGATGCGGACCTCTAAAATCTTTACTGGATCACCTTATGACACATATCTACAAACCCTTTGAACCATATCCTCTGATAGTCATCTTATCTCCTTACCGTCTTCACTATTCTTCTCTATTCCTGATATGACCAATTTTCTCAATATCCTCAGTAAATAGTTCATCCAATCCTTATCATTAATGCAACAAGAGTATGTTGACATCAATGACAACACCGGTTAGGCCCATACTTGCAACACCTTCATCCATGAATGTTCTTCCTTACGAGAGAAACAACCATTATCCACCACTCACCTTCCCCATCAAATAATGAGATCACATCTAGTGCCCAAATCACCCATAACCCCATTGTCCACCGCATACTCCAAAATATGAACTATCAAGGTAAAATCTTAGGCCTTCATGAACAAGGTATTTTGGAGCCTATCCATGTCGAAGTCCCTCCACCCTCTTATGGCCTTGGTTATACTCCTCAAGAAAAGACATCTCATGATGTTGGTGCTTCTTCCATGCCTTCTAAATACACTCATTCCCATTGCACATCCTATCATATCTCCAAAACATATGTCGCCATTCCACCTCCCTTATCATACAAATCCCAAAAGCATGTGACCATACACCTTCCACCATCCAATCTACCTCTACTACTTCCAACTCCTAACATCCCTCCATTCATTTTACCATCACTTTTCCCAACACCAAATTCATCCATCCACACATTCCCTCACATTTCGAATCATGACCGACAAATGCACATATTGTCTAAACATGAAGCTTCTACTCATTCCACCAAACTTATGGGATTCAAAATAATACATTGGGATGCCTCCTTTCATAAAGTTAAAAATCCTAAGGGTCCTAATACATTAGGAAATCAATCCAAAAACTCAAAGAAAAATCCATCTAAACTGCTATCCAAGTCCATACCTCCAAAAGCGAAGTCCAAAAGCAAGATGGTATGGGTCCCTAAGCAGAAAACCAAGTCAAATGAGGCATTCACCTCTAACAAATCCCAAACATCCTTTTTCATCCATTCCACTCCAAAATCTCACATTCCCTCAACCCACAAGTCAAGCAAATAAAAAAAATACTAAGTCCATGTGGGCTCCTAAAAGCCTAACTCACCCATCTCCTAAGAAAACATCACCATTGCTTCCTACACCACCTCCCAATCACAAGCTTCCATGTTTGTCACAATGTGTGCAACCATTGGTCATGATTCCTTTCCATACCTCCATCACCCCATCATTCAACTATTATCCCACATATATTCCCCATCTTGTTCCTATGGTCCATGCTTTTGCATAAACCTTTCATCCATCTTCCTAGCATAAGTCCCTACATAATCCACATCATAATCCACTATCATTCCTTTCACAATTCACTATCTACCTAATTCATTTTCCTTTCATTCAACCTCCTTACCAACATTGACGGGGACATTTGACATGGTCCATGCGATGATGTCTTTCTCCAATGGGACACTATCACCTTCATGGAACTGGACATTTGAGTCCCTCTTTTCCATATTCCACCTATCCCCATTCACAAAAAAAAAAAATCCTTTCGTCCAACAATGAAAACCACCCTTGGTGGTGCCTTGGATAAGAATCGTGATGAAAACTTGGCAAATAGGCATCATGTGTAGGTTGATCTTCTATGTCACTTACCCTTGGGAGCACATTGTCTCATCGACCCTATCTTTTTCCATCCTATCTTACCATACCATATTATCACCCTTATCCTACAGGTAACTATCATATTGTTATCCTTTCATCCTCTTTTCCTCCTTTTGATCTTGATAAAGATTGGGGGTGCAATGTTGACAAATGCTTTGGTTATCTCTTGACATACCTCACCCCTTTCAAACCAATCCTATAATCATCCTTCAACCTAAGCTTTGTCGTGTCAAATCCCAAGCCTTACACCTAGAATAGGGTAAGTTATTCCTATGTGACATAGTCTTTGAAGATCTCATCCACCCTATCTTGCATGTACATCTACTCCATCCCTTATCACCTAGCCTTTTATCCAATCATCCAATCCTAATAAACTCTAATGCAAGGGAATCAAAAACAATGTCAGTAATAAAATGCTTCCTACATCTTTTAGGATTTTAGTCCTCATCCATCTTTTCTTACCACATCCATTAAATCACATAAAGGTACCTATCATGGCTTGGGTTCACTCGACCTTATCACCTTGTCCCATCAGACTTTCAATCCAGTCCTTCATCTGTCTTGTCATCTGTTATGACCCCATCCTTAGTATCATTGTCAAACTATGTCACCTTTGAGTTATCACATAGGCAAGGCCATCATTGATGAGCCCCTGAGGCTTCCCATCCATTCCATCCCTTATCACCCATCCTTTTATCCATCCAATTCCACCTAATTCCCACCATCTAGGTCTTAGGTTCACATAGTCCACACCCTGAACTATGTTGCCTCTGCGTCGTCATGAAGGCAAGGCCATTTATCAATGAGTGTTGAGGCACTAGGTCAGTCCCTTAGAGCCCGTCACTTCAGTCTATCATTCCTTCATCCATAATAAATCGATCCTTTACTTGACTGGGGGCAAATCCTTGACCTAGTGAGTGAATTGGATTTTTGAATGCTATAACTCAGAGGATAACAAATTGGATCATGATTTTATCACTAGACAGCAAGCAACACAACAAAGCAAGCTTTTACACATTGTCTTGGTAAGAAGACATTTAAACTGCACCTAACAACACCAACCTACCTAAAACATCAAACATGACTCTATCAAGTTATTGCAAGAAAACATATATCTATGGCAAGAAGGTTTTTCATGGTTGTTTAAAATCTTATTATCAAGATTATTGTTATTATGTCTCCTATGCTACTCAAGGATGTCAAAAACTAAAGATGTTATGATGGAACATAATTATTTTATTTGTTTTTTGTTTATGGGTTTATCTTTAGTAATGTGAAGCCTTGTCTAAAGACATGATCAACATAATGATCATCGAGGACATCAGGGATCTAAACATGAAACAAGTATAATCCTTGTCTATTGATACACAAGCAATACTCAGGTCATCTTGGTTCAATTATACTTAGATGCTTGTATTAACTTGCTAAATCAAAATCCATGTAAGTAATACTCAGGTCATCATGGTTTAATTATACCTAGATGTTTGTATTTTCTTACAACATTTTAAAAGCTCAATGATGAAACAAAGTACTTCAAAAACTTGTACAAGAAGATGACAAAATCCACATCCATACATACCAAATTACATTCCATTCCATTATAAGCATTTCATCATTATCAAAATTCCATGTGTCTCAAGATATAAGTTATCCATTTTTCTATTTATCCAAATCATTTCATCCATTAACCAAATCGTTCTTCTAAATTTATCTTTCATTATCCAAATCAATTCTTCTAAAGTGTCTTGTTATTTTATGATTGAGTATACTTGGCATTAACAAAAACAAACCATTTTGCATATCATTTTAGGTCATTAGATTACATAAACATTGTAAATCATAATTATCCATAACAAGTATCATATAGTCATGTCATCCATCCATAGGAGTCTCATACATAGAGTATATCATTGAAAAATCACAAAAACATAGAGTGCATAATCATCAATTAGAAACATGTAGAAATCATCGCACATAAAATCATTGCATATAGAAACATCATCAGGTCCAGCATAAGCATAAACATCAATATCAAAAGCATGTCGGTCATATATAAGCATAATCATCAAAATGTTGTAGCATGAGTAATGTCCATCCATAATCAATGCATCATAGCATAGTCCATCCAACACTAGATCGTATATATCATCATCATCAAAAGAATAATAATGTCCAAGTGTACAATGATATCAAAAAATAATACATCTCAAAATGTCCACAATGTGGTGTATACAAAATGATGCTACAAAATGATACATGTCTAGTAAAACCTAAGAGTGGCTACCTCCTAAAGATGTTGGCTATTGTGCCTGTTGTGGCTGACCACCACCTAATGGTCCTACACCTGGTGGTCCCCTAGATGGCCCCATCACCCCTCCACTCTCTATGACAGTCCTCCATGACCTACTGCGGTAGCTAGGGTGAAACCTGCCTGCTTGCCGCTCTAGGGGCACAGCCTGCTCATATAGTGACTGCCAGTAGAATATCTCTTGGCCAGCCCTCACCATCTCTGTCACTATCTATCCTGTGGAACCCTATCCTGCAATCTACTATACCTTCTCTAGTAACCCCTCCACCTTGGTATACCACTGGATGGTAGTATCTCTGTCCAACCTAGCAGTCTATAACTCACCCTGCAACTGAGTGATCTATCCCTGCATCTGGCCCATTTGAGCCTGCATCTGCCCTAACTGTGCCTACTACTAAGCCACCTAGGCTCGTACCCCTACAATCACCCCATCATCTTGTCCCTATATAGGAGGCTGTACAGGCGGCTGTATATGTCCCTACACTTCTAACTGTGCCTGCTGGGTGGGATCTATGTCAACCTACTATCTCACCCTCCTGCCATCTCCATCATATCCATTACTATCTCCACCTCCTCCACCACCTCTGCCATCATCACCCCCATCCCTGCTACCCCTACCAACCTAGCCACCTCATCCTCCTCATTGCCTCCATTGTCATCACGGCCCCTCATCATCCTCCTCCCGATCATCTAATCTCAAGGCCCTCTCTCCAGGTCCTGAGTAGCGAGGGAATGGGTGTGCTACAAAGTAATCGGCATAATCTTGTGTCATGCTAGCATCCACAACTAACCTCCTCATTGACCATGGCTGGTATGGTATATGCAAAAACTCTGCACGTGCCTTCTCATAAGATGCACCAAAACCCCATCGAGGATGCTCGTTATATGTCCTAACAAAGATGGTATTCCCTTGGGGCATCCCCTAGATCCTGCTAAACTACTGGTACACACAAGAAATGATGTGCCTCTCAAGAATATAGGGAGTCCTCCCTATCAGCCACCTAGTCTGGAAACAAAATGGTAACTCCAAGGCATCCTCATCCCATACATCACAATCTAGGTAGGGGCACCAAACAATTGAATCGACATTGTCAAATGCGTGGTGCCAATACTCTAGCTTTCCCAGCTTGGGCTGGGAAAGACTCTCCTAGAACATGTAAGAATAAGGCTAATCTCTGCCTTGAGGACCCATGCCAATAGGTTCAGTAATGGCAATGTGACACCAAGCGCAAATCTATAGAAGTGAGACTCCACATGATAAACTGGAAGATCCATCGTACACAAACTGGTGCAAATCATGATAAAGGCATGCAAGCAAACATACACCCCAAGCATATTGGGTGCCCTCTGTAGTGATCTGCTCTAGAACTCTCCCCCATCCAATTACAAACCCGTGTGACCTCCTATCAGAGCACACTATCCCTCTAATCAATCCAGTAATGACCGATGGAAGAGGCTCATAGTAGGTAGACATGTTGGCCCAACTAATCTCTATGCCCTCAAGGGTTTCATCATCAAAAACTCGGCAACACTCATTCAACCAATCCCCAGTCTGAGACTCGTACTCCATGAGCTCTCCATCGATCATAATCCATAGAATCTAATGGACATCCTCCAAAGTCACAGTGATCTCCCCAGTAGGAAGATGAAATGTCCCATTCTCGCTGTGATATAGCTCAGTAAGCACAGTCAGCATATAGAGATTAGTTTGAATCTTAGGCATAAAGAAAACAAATGATAAACCTACCGATCCCAGAATCAGGCGATCAATCTTTGTCAAATACGGTCTAAGCAACTGTGTGACTAGAAATCTCTCCCAAGACATGAGTACATCATCAAGCTCCTCCTATAATCAGCCAAACGTGCATTAATCAAATGAAATCAACTAAACTGCATATCTATCAATCAAACATCAAGTACTTAGCTATTTTGTCTAGATATCTATCCTATCATCTCTCCTGAGATTCTATCAATCTTGGAGATGAATTATCAGTTGGTGAACATCGATCACAATGCCAACTTTATCAAATTTGATAAGTATTTTGCTATCTAAGGTATATGCACAATTTTGTTCAGCATTTGTACAGAATCAGGGCGTAAGCACAGAATCCCCTTGCATTTGCATAGCATAATTGAAATGTGCTGATTCAGGTGGTATTTGCACAACATTACATCACATGTGTAGGTTTACGACAATTGTGCAGATGCATATCATTTGTGTAGAAACCCCTTGTGTTCGCATAGATCTCTCCTTTGTTTACAAAAATCATGCATTTGTGCAAATTCTGCCAGTATTTGCACATATGCGCGACATTTGTGTTGTTTCGTAGGGCAAATGCATGGATTCATTCTACTATGCATTTATTTGACCTAACTTTGACATAGGTTTTTTACCATAATAAATGCACCTAGCCTAAAATTGAAAGTGTACTTACCAAAGGGTTGTACTCTGCTAGATGGTTGAACCATCAGATCCTCTCAAAGTGATATAACTCAACTAGAATCTGCTGCATTGTGGCTGACTCTCCTTAACATCTAACCTCTGATCTCCTATAAACTCTCTAGCAAAGACAAGTGTGCAAATGACTAGGAATGTGACCCCACACTCCTATTTATAGTGCATTGAACCCTAATAGGAGGTGTTTAACCTTGTGCATGTTGGGGCATGTTTTTCATCTAATTTTTCTTCAATGTCAACTGATTTCTTCGTCTTCCATAACTTGTCATTCAACCCTTCTCATCATGAGATCATCCGTCATCCTGTCATTACTTTCTTCCTGTCCAATCTCCTAAGGGGGCATCCTATCATCATCAAACCTGTACCAGGGGCAAACTAGGGCATGTATCATACTCAGAAAATTTTTATTCTTTGAAACAAAGTGATAAAACACATTGTCTCAAAGAGGGGGAAAATGTATATACCTAAAAATGGCTAAGTTGAATTAAATAAATATTTAATATTTATTTTATTCTCATTCCTCTATCAATGAATAAATTCACTAATTTATTTATATGATTCACATCATCATAATTCTACAACAAATCAATGAATTCATCCAATTCTAATGTTATCCCTAATTAAATAATTCTAAATTATTTAATCAATCATCTTATCCCAAAGTTAAAAGTCCATAAATCCACATCACCTAAATCCACATCATCAAGTCCACCTCACCATGTTGTACACATAATTAAATATTTTAATATTTAATTATCTATTTATCCTTACCCACATGTTCTATTATTCCTCCAACCATCCCTATTCACATGGATATGGTCTCTCCATGTCATCTTGGTCAAAAGGCACCTTGAGACACTTGTCCCATAAGTCCCTATATTCCTTCTAACCATCCTACAAATAGGGTCTCCTTCTTTGACCTTCACTCTATGGTCTTTGTGAGCCTTGTGACATGTGGCCTCATGTCACACCTTTCTCTCCACCATGTCAAGGTGAGAGGAACATCTTCCATATTTCTCTCCCTCATCCCAACCAACCAAATATGAACCATACACCTCATAAGACTTCTTCTCCACCGTTAAGATCATGACACTTGGAATTGGTCCCTCCTTGGCCTATAAAAGGAACCCTCATTCCCTCATTTCAACAATCCAAGAGCTTTTGTAACCTTACTCTGCAGAAATTTTACCAGCGTGCCTTCGGCAAAGTATCCTCATTGCATTTGCATAATCCCATTATCATCACAATCATCCAACCATGGATTCATATCTCCATTATCCATCTTTAGAGAGTTGCATTGTTAGTTAATCTTCATTCCATTAGCCATCTACAACCATTCTCCTATTGTCATCTTCAACAGCGAGGAAGTGCACACTTCTGAGAGCTCCATTATCATATAAGATCAATATGAGATAGGCAACAATGGAAGCTATGAGGTGAATCGGTCTACGAAGGTATAATCTTTGTTTATTTGTATTTACATCATTTCCATTGAGTTATTGGATAGTAAGTAGTTTAATATTGTTGTTCATATTTCCACTAATAATAAGGTATCACTTTTTGAGAGAGAAAGTCACAGAGAATGAAGTAAAGTTGGAATATGTGTCCACAAAGGACTAGATTGCAGATACCTTCACCAAGCCTATGCCTAAGGATACTTTTGAGTATCTTAGAGGAAAGTTAGGGGTCATTACCCCTCCTGCCTTAAATTAAGATGCAAGAGAATGCATCAATCGAGTGGTGTTCAAAGTCTCACTTTTTGATCTGGATTGATGTTTTGATGGGTACCTCTCAAGGGGAGTAGCTAGATGTGTTCGTAATAGTTTAGTTGGATCAGAACAACAAAATGTAAGTATGTGCCCTTTGCCATTGATGTCAAAGGGGGAGAGAAATCATGTGAAGAACTCAGAAGGAGAAAGAATGCAAATGTGTAAAGAGAAAGGGGATAATCTTGTCTTGATGGGCTTTTCAATTTTTCAAATCATATGTTGCCATCAATGACAAAGGGGGAGATTGTTGCAAGTATGTGCTTAACCGGTGTTGTCATTGATGTCAACATATCACTGTTGTCATTGGTGTCAACTAGACCCTTATCTTGTTACTTGCTTGTAATAAGTTATATTCTTTGTATTCACCCATGTAATTGATTCTAATGTTGAGGATATTGAGAAAATTTGCTCCTCCGATGGAAACAATGTGGTGCAGAGTTTCTTGTATATTGCAGAAAGAACAATCCAGTAGATTGCTCTGCTTGTAGAATGGATATCTTTGTCTATGGATTGGAACTTGTTTAGAAGCATGACTAAAGATACTACATTTTGAACTTGAGCCTTAGGTATGAAGAGTTAAGTGAGTTATGTTCACCAGAGTAAAAACTACTCTTTCTGTTTGTTTGGTGGTGATACGGAGAAAGTGTTATGCTCTGCATTCCTTCGCATTGAAGTATTTCAGTCTGTAATTCTAGAGTTAAGTCTGGAATGATGTTATGTGCCTTCAACTTCAATGGTTCATGATTTGGTGGTCTGCAAGCTATTCTTTCCTTATGACAGTAGCTGACAACATTGTTCTTGTGCTCCAGTTTGAAGAATCTTCATGACAGAGTGGTTAGAGATTGTGCAGATATTTTCTGATGATTACAATGTGCTTGTGGATGTCTCTTGATCATGTTCCTACTCTTGAATTGGTCCACAAAGTGAAAATCAGATTGTGAATGAAGAATATTCTTAGAAGACCTAGTGTTCTTACTAGTCTTGGTTGACTTGGTCAATTTCACCAATTGCAGAGATGCATTGAAGATTGTATAAGTGTGTCATGGCATGGTAGATTGGATTTGAGTCCCAACTAAGGTGTGGTGTGATCCACATACATCTTTACATCCTTTCCTTAGAAAATTTGTATTAGGTCCAAAACTATTCTATGTATGTTTTTGTAATGCTGACCTTGGAGATTGTTTCAACGGTCAATGAATGTATTGCCGACCTTGATGTACATTCCAAGGTTGATGACTTGTATAAAGACTTGTAATGAATTGTGGAAAAAAAAGGTATGAGTGTGTGAATATGAAATGAGAAGTGCGAAGGTGTGAAGGAGCATAGCAGAGAAGTTATATTGTGCTTCAAAGAAACTGAACTAGGCATGAAGTAGATGCTACTTATTTAGTTCAACCCTTTGGTAGTGAGCCAAACCTTTGGCAATGAGTTGTTCTTTGTAGTGAGCAATTTGCGTAGTGAGCCCTGTAGGCAGTGAGCCTCTATTTTTTTGGTATTGTTATATCTCATATATTTTGTGGGCTAACACCCATTGTGGTTTAAACCCTTCTAGTGTTTTCCACGTAAAAATTTGGTGCCTACTACGTTGAATGTGTGATTGTTATTAAGTCTATTATTTTATGCTTTCATGTTTAATCTGATTATCATCAGTTAAGTATTTGATGATTTGATATTTATATAAAGTTAAGTTTTTGTGACGATTGATTCACCCCCCCTCTCAGTTGTCCTATGCATTTCAACAGACACACCCATTCCAACTGAACATCCACTAATTTTAGAGTTTCCATATCAGTCCATTTTTATAGTAGCACCCACGTTAGAATGGAAAATGTATTTTGATGGGTCATACACACATCGTGGATCAGGGGTAGGGATCCTATTTGTCACCCCACAAGGACACTGCATCCCTAAGTTATACAAAATAACATTTCCCTACACCAATAGAATATGAAGCACTTGTCAAAGGACTCTGCATGGCAATCCAATGAAAAATAGAGAAGCTAATGGCCTATGGTGAGTCTCAGTTAGTAATAAAACAAGTAAATAATGAATACAAGACAAGATCCTGCCTTATTGGATTCAAACTACCAAAAGGTCTTCAAATAGCTGAAAGAATACCTTGCTACACCACTAGTCCTCAAGCCACCCCAACTAAGACAACCACTCTTACTATGCATTTAAATAATAGAAACAACAATATGGGCATTATTAGCACATCATTATGATAATGGGAAAGAAAGAGCCATCTACTACATCAGTTGTACATTAGTTGGCTATGAGCTTAACTATACATCCATTGAAAGAGCATGTCTTACAATTGTATTTACCTCTTAGAAATTATGAAACTACGTGCTTAATCATAAAACAAAGCTCATTACAAAGATAGACCCAATAAAGCACCTATTATCCCAAGCAACTTTCATGAGACGCATGGCTAAATGGGTCAAGATTCTCAATGAGTTTGATATTGAATATATAGAAGGAAACACCATCAAAGGATAGATCATAGCTAACTAGCTAGTAGATGTACCTAGTCCAACTAAACATCCACTACTTTTAGAGTTTCCAGATGAGTCCATTTTTGATGGGTCATACACACATCATGGATCAGGGGTAGGGATCCTATTTGTCACCCCACAAGGACACTACATCCCTAAGTCATACAAAATAACATTCCCCTACACCAATGAAATATGAAGCACTCATCACAGGACTCTGCATGGCAATCTAGTGAAAAATAGAGAAGCTAATGGCCTATGGTGACTCTCAATTGGTAATAAAATAAGTAAACAACGAATACAAGACAAAAGAAGACAAGATCTTGCCTTATAAAAAGATGGTAGATGATTTTAAGGAATATTTTTTTGAAATCCAATTTGTGCAAGTCCCAAGACTTAATAACAAAGTACCAGATGCAATGGCCACCATAGCTTCTCTTATGGATATGTAGAAAAATAGTCAGTGATGCGAGTTTCTCATTGAAGAATTACCTATGCCAGTCTATGATATCCTAGAATCAAAACTAGTCTGTGACATTGTGATCCCTTAGCCCCCTAGTACCAAGACATTTACCACTAACTCCATTGCATGAGACCTATCATCTACCCAACATCACGCATTCATCTGTCGAACCACTTGCTTCACCCCTATTGATGATACCCTATATCGAAAGAGTCTTGATGATATCCTTTTAAGGTATCTTGATTCTAGAGAAGTACAAAAAACCTTACAAGAGATATATGAAGGTATTTGTGGGGCACACTCCAGTGGACCTACCCTCAGGAAGAAAATTCTAAGAACAAGATACTATTGGTCAACAATGGAACATGATGCTCACTAGTTTGTCAAGAAATACCTTCCTTTCCAGTAGCATGGAGACCTAATTCATGTTCCATCACAAGAATTACAACCCATTACTACTCCATGGCCCTTTTCATAGTGGGGGCTCGACCTCATCAGTAAAACCCATTCACCTTCAACCAATGGCCACAATTTCATTATTATCGCCACTAAATACTTCACAAAATGGGTGGAAGCCATTCCACTCACCTATACCACATGCATCAAAATATCCAAATTCATCCTTCATTACATTATATGCCACTATGGTATCCCCCTCACCATAGTTACTAACAGTGGGAAACCATTCAAAAATTAGGAGGTTTGAACCTTTTGTCAGAAATTTCACATCCAACACCATTTTCCACCCCATACTACCCCCAAGGCTATTGGGATAAGGTGTCATTAACCTTGTAAATCCCAATATTGTATTTATTCCATTTATTATATGTAATTTGTAATTATCCATGAGGAGATGTACTAGTTTCACTCGCAGGGGTAATTTCAGAGTCACCGGAAGTTATTATGGAGTGACTTTTACTATTGGAAAATGTAAAAACTCATGGTAAATGAGGATAGGCATGCTCCCTTTAGGAATATACTATTTTTGGCATGTATGACAACTGTCAATGTTTGGTGAGTGAATCTATGATAGCTGCAAGTTGTCATAAGATTCTGAGATTCTATGACGCATATGACAGATATGTTAGTTGTATATTTGTTATATTTAGCCCAAGGTTCCTATCTTGGAAAGATACTTTTTTTTATGGAATCTATGACGGTTATGACATGTCATAAGATGCTATAAGAGGCCAGATTTAGTCTTGGGCACCCAACCTTTGCATGGCTATTTTTAGACAAGTGTAAGATGCTTGTAAGATGGTAATTAATGTTTGTAGGTTGGAGAATCTTAGGAGAGAGAAGGTGAATGCCTAGGATGAGTTATAAAATGTTTCTATAAGTATTTTTCCATGTATTAGTTGCTGGAATATAGATTTTAGGTACTCGGGTGCTGCCAGAATGTTGTCAGATTGAAGACTGGTAGAGAGAGTTGAAGTGTTGTTGTATTGTAAATCATTTTCAAATTAATACAAACATTGGGCCTCTTGCTTGTGTGGAGTTTTTTACCTGAAAGGGTTTTCTCCACATTAAACATTGTGTTATGTGTTCATATTTGTGATTTTTCATTTCTGTGACGCATAGTTTTGTTTCTATGTTACAATCTCCATTAATAACACAGTTAAAGATTGCTGAAATTTATCTTGAATCAGATTTCCATTGAAGTAGTGTTGCTTTCATTTCTAAAATTTGGTATTAGAGCCTGGCCAGCTTTGACTCTTGGGTGGTAGTGTGGAAGTTGTAGCTACAGTGGGAGATTGATTACATTTGTTTTATAAATCTTGTGTTGTTATTATAGCTGCATCCACCATTGCATCAACCTCTCGATTGGACATTGAGAAGTTCAATGGAATGGGGTATGAGTTGTGGAAGCTGAAAATGGAAGATTTGTTGGAAGAAAGAAACCAATGGTTGGCTATCGAAAAAGAGAAGAAACCTAACGATGTCTCTCAAGATGAGTGGGATAGACTAGATAAGAAGGCACGGGGAACCATCTGGTTGTATCTTTCACACTCTATCCTGTTGAATGTCGCAAAGGAAGAGACTGCATACAAGTTATGGAAATAGTTGGGTGAGATCTATCAAGCCAAGAGTATGGTAAATAAACTTTATTTAAAAAGAAAATTGTTTTCCATGAAAATGTGAGAAGGTGAATCAGTTGCAAAGCATTTAAATTCTTTTAATTTGTTAGTGAGTCAGCTTGATTCAATAGATGTTGAAGTTAGTGAGGAAGATAAATGTATCTTACTTCTTTGTTCTTTACCTAAGTCTTGGGAGAATTTTATCCTTTCTATCACTGCTAACCTCGCAAATCCAAAGTTGGATGCTCTTGTTTTAGTGCTACTATCACAGGAATTGAGGAAGAAGAGTTCAGATAGTTTAGGGGATGCTCTCAGTATCAGGGGAAGGTCTAAGGAAAGGGGACCTAAAGGAGATCAGAAAGGGGCTAAGGACAAGTCCAAGGGTTAGTCTAAGACTCCTAGTGAAAAGAACAAAGTTAATTGTTGGAACTGCGGTAAAAGGGGACATGTAGAAATCTAAAGAAATAGTGGGAGGGTGCTTCGGATAAGTCCTCTAATGCAAGTGAAGAAGTTTTACTTTCTACATGTAATCTTGTTTCTAATGATCATTGGTTGGTTGACTCAGGATGCTAGTTTCATATGACCCTACATAAGGAATGGTTCTCCTCATATGAAGAATATGATGGAGGTAATATCTACCTTGGTGACAACTCTACATATCCGATTGTCAAGAAAGGAAAGGTATTGTTGTGTTTCAGTGATGGGAGGATTAAAACCCTCCCTGGTGTTTTGCATGTTCTTAGATTAGCTAGAAATCTGATTTCAATTTTAAAGTTGGATAATTTGGGAATGCATGTGACATTTGACAAGCATGGCTATATATTGGTGAGAGGGAACTTGGTCGTAGCGAAAGGGAAGAGATTCGGGAACTTGTTTAAGCTTGAAGCCACTACAGTTTGTAATGCCTCTTATGTATCTGAGGCCACTACTAAAAATACATGTATGTTGTGGCACCATAGATTGGGCCATACAAGTAATAATGTATTGAAAACTATTAAGAATAAAGAATTATTGGATAGTTTCTCTTATACTGATGAGCACTTTGATTTCTGTGAGCATTGTGTGTTTGGTAAACAAAATAGAAAATCATTTCCTTCAGGAAGCAATAGAGAAAAAGAGAAGTTAGAAATTATTCATATGGATGTGTTTGGACCTATGGATAATGAATCTATTAGAAAATCTTGTTATTTTGTCACCTTCATTGATGATGTATCCAGATTTACATGGATTTATTTTATGAAACATAAATCTGAAGTTTTCACTAAGTTTAAGGAATTCAAAGTCTTAGTAGAGAACCAATCAAAATTAAAGATAAAAATATTAAGATCTGACAATGGAGGGGAATATTGCTCTAAGGAATTTGATGAGGTTTGCAAGCATGCAGGTATAATCAGACAAAAGACAACTCTATATACACCATAGAAGAATGGTGTTGCAGAAAGGATGAATCAAACAATTATGGAAAGAGCCAGCAGTATGCTTAGTGATGCACAGTTGGATAAATGCTTCTAGGCAGAGGTTGTGTGTACTGCTTGCTACTTGATAAATAGATCTCCTTGTACGGCTCTTGATTCGACACCTTATGAAGTGTGGGTAGGTAAGAAACCTTATGTTTCACATTTAAGGGTTTTTGGTTGTGAGGCTTTTGTTCATGTGCCTAAGGAAAAGTGATCTAGGTTGGATCCAAAGGCTGAAAAGTGTATATTCTTTGGATATGGTGATAATGTGAAAGGTTATAAGCTTTGGAATCCACTAACCCACAGGATTATATTTTCTAGAGATGTTATTTTCAGGGAACTTAGAGCTATTTCTAAACCTGAGAAGCCAAAAGAAAAAGATGAAAAGGTAAAGAAGGTGCACTTTGATTTAGAGTAGCAAGATGCACTCAGAAAGAATAGAATGATGGATTGGGGGTGAAGAAGAAGAAGAAGATTCAAGTAGTTCTGATGAAGATGAGTCTGTTGTTACAAAAGAAGTTATTGTAGATGATCATACAGAAGAACTAGAAGAGTCTCTTACTCCACCCTTGAGAAGATCCAGAAGACAACAAAATCCAGTTGACAGGTGTAGCCCACTAGATTTCCATTGTGTATATGCTTTATTGAGTACTAACGATGAACCTAGATCCTACAGGGAAGCTATTTCTGTAGATGATAGTGAGTCTTGGCAGCTAGCCATGTAGGAGGAGATGATGGCTTTAGACTCTTGTAATACCTGGGATCTTGTTCATTTGCTCAAAGGAAGAAAGGCCACAGGTTGTAAGTGGGTCTTCAAGAAGAAGTTTGGAGTAGACAAGTAATTGGAGAAGTACAAGGCTAGACTGCTAGCCAAGGGCTACTCCCAGAGAGAGGGAGTTGATTTTGGTGAGATATTCTCTCCTGTTGCTAAATTGACTTCTATTAGATTTCTCTTATCCATTGATGCAGGTTTTGATTGGAAGATTGAGCAAATGGATGTTAAGACTGCATTCTTGCATGGAGATCTTGAAGAAGAAATTTATATGCAACAGCCTACAGGTTTTGAGGTAAAAGGAAAAGAACATTGGGTTTGCAGGTTAAAGAGGTCTCTCTATGGTTTGAAACAGTCCCCCAAAATGTGGTATCAAAAGTTTGACTCATTTATTTTGAAATTGGGTTTTGTTAGAAGCGAGGAAGATCATTGTGTTTACATTCATTGTATTGATGATTCTATACTGGTTATTGTTTTGTATGTTGATGACATGTTACTTTTCAACAATACTAAGGGTATGGTCAATGAGATTAAAGCCCAACTTTTAGGTGCATTTGAGATGAAGGAACTTGGTGCTGCAAGGTATATTTTGGGAATGGAGATTAGGAGGGACAAAGTTAATAGAAAGCTTTGGTTGTCACAAAGTAAGTATGTGAATACTATTTTGCAGAGGTTTAGTTTGCAAGACTGTAACCCAGTTAGAGTTCCTTTACCCATTTGTACTAAGATTTCATTAGATATGTGTCCAAAGAATGAGGATGATCTTGAGGATATGTCTAATGTGCCATGTGCTAGGGTTGTAGGGAGTTTGATGTATGCAATGGTTTGCACTAGACTAGATATTGCCCAAACAGTGGGAGTTTTGAGAAGATTTATGTCTAACCCTGGTAGACAGCATTGGAACTATGTGAAGATGGTGTTTAAATATCTTGTAGGTACTCCTAATCATTGTTTAGTTTATTATGGTACTAATAGTGCTGATAAATCTTTGGACATATAGGGTTTTGTTGATGCAGATTGGGCAGGTGACTTGGATAGTCGAAGGTCCACTAGTGGCTATGTGTTTACTCTGTTTGAGTGAGGCTGATTATTTTTCCTTCCTTATTTTGATTGTTATGCATTTCAGTTGATGACATTATCAGACTTTTTAGAGACTATGGTTTCATCATGTAGATTTCATTATATCTCCTGATTTTGATATGACATTGTTTAGACATATGGTGATTCGATTTGATCATATTTTGATGCTATATTGTGATTCGACATATGAGATATATATATATATATATATATATATTTGATGATGCTTTGTGATGAGATTCTAGTTATTTATGTGATGTTGACTATTTGACTTGTGATTGAAAATGTAGTTTAATTCAGAATTATGTTATTGATGATTATTGTTGTATTCTATGGCGTGAATTTAATTCCAGTTTCTTCGGCTATGATTATCATGATATGATTGACACTTGATCGAGATGTGGAGGTTTCATATTTCCCAAGCCACATGAAATTGGAGGTAGAATTCACACTATGTTATTCCCTATAAAACCAATCCATTCCCAAGAAGGATGAGGATCACGTTTGAAATTGAATATGATTTAAGTGCTTGATTTAATTTTTAATCATTTTGGCCTAGTACCCCTTTGTTTAATTTATTAATATTAAGTGTTGTATAATTTTTATTTGACTTACACCACTTGGTATTTGTTTTTATTTTTTGAGGCCATTTAAAGTGGATTTATGACCCCCTAGGTGAACCCTAGTGTCCCAAAAGTTACCCTAGGTGGTTACCCATGGGTCTAGGGTCAATTTTGACTAACTAACGCTTGGATTAACTTATTTTTTGGTCACTCTAAACTATGGTTTAATCAAAGTGACGAAATTTAAAATTAGGGAAGGTGGGAGATGAGTCATGCTTTGGGAAAGACTCATCTCCCTTCCCAAAGTTTGGGAATCCTTTCCCAAGGAGGACTTGGGAGGTCTCCAAGACTCCCAAGTGTGTGGGATCTTCCTCCAATACTCTCACACACATGTGAGAGCATCTTGGAGGGAGATGGCTCTTTGAGAGAATAAGAGGATGCCATATGGCATCCCTTATCCTCTTAGAGGTTTGAGTGGGAATGCCACCTCACCACTTGTCCTCTAACACATGTGAGAGCACAAGTGGATAAGGTGAGGATTGAGATGGAATTGGAGGATGACACTTGTCACCCTCACACTTCCTCTCCCTTGCAAGTGGCATTAGAGGAGGAAGGAGAAGGTGACAAGTGTCACCTTCTCATTCCTCAAGGCCAAAATTGATGGCCTATATTATCTCCTCTTATTAAGGAGTGTGGGGTTCTTGCATTTTTGGGAGTTCTTTCTATTTTTGGAGCAATTTTGGGAAGTTAGAGAAATCCTTGGAGATTGGAAGGTTTGGGAAAGCTTGGAGCTCATCACCAAATGTGCTTCCATTATAGGGATTTGAAGGTAAGCCTCATGAACTAAGTTTCTTCATTCTTGCTTATTTATTGTGTTGTGTTGTGTTTTTGGTTGTTTGTTGTTTCATTTCTTTTGGTGTGGGATGGGAGTATGGTAAGAGCACCTCCATTTGGAGGTAAGGCTCAACTTGTTTGGGTAGGGGAAATGAACATCCTTGAGGTCACTCCCACATTGTGCTATTTATGCCTTGAGGGCTTTTACTTGTTGAGGAGATTATTTGAATGACAAGAGTGCCATGGAGTTTATTTTGTGATTTTGTGGAGAGTTGTGGTTTTGGAGATTTTTGGCTTGAGGCCATGAGATGAGTATTTTAGTGTTTTGGGTGGCCTTTGAAGTAGAGGGGTCCATTCCCTACCCTCATCAAACTCATTTTCATGAGTTGAGTTATGTGTTATTCTTGGGGTTGTTTTTGTGTTGATTGTTGTTGATTTTTGTTGTTGAGTGGTTGTACCTATGTGAATCCCTACCTCCCTAGCTGTGGGGTGAACCACTTGTGGGTCTATAGTAGGGAGAAGGGCATTTCGAAGTGGTTGGGTTGTTCTTTTGTTGTGTTTTATTTGTAAGTGTTTACATGAGGAAATGGAGCTTGTTGAGAAGTCCATTTTGTGTTGATTATAAACCTTGTTATTGGCTATTGAGCCATGGCCATTATGGCCTTATTGTATTTTATTTTGCCAAGGTTATGCCCTTAAGGTTGGCTGTGGAAAATATTGTAATGTAAACAATCTCTTCATTTTATTTAGATGCTGTTTATTTCCCTATTTTGTGGAGTTGGGAAGTTTGTGTAAACATGAGAAAATATCCTTTTGTTGCTGTCATGATTTCCTTTCAAAAAATACATGAGTATTATTAAATAAATGATATTGCATACAAGAAAGAAAGAGAAAAAAATTTAATTAGTTTCTACTATTATATTGACAGTTGTATTAAGAGTTGTTGTTAGAAAGGTTAAATGAAAATGCTTATTCTGCCATTTAGATTTATTTAAAAATAAAAATATAACTCTGTTATTGCATGTTAAAAAAAAAAGAAGAGGAAAGGAAAGTCACTATTTTAGTTTATTGTATAAAATAGAAAGATAAACTTTCTGCTATTTAAGCTATTGGAGAGAATGTTAGTTTTATATGTTTTTATTTAAATGTATATATACATATATATATAGCGGAATATATATATATATATAGTTATTTAAAATTTATTGGTTACTGTTATTTATGTTACTATTATATTTTGATATAAAAAAAAAAAGAAACTACACATTTATAAGTTATGTATATATATTTAAGTGAATATATATATACATAAAAAGAAGTAGGAATTTTAACTGTATTAAAAAAAATAGTGAATATATATTTGAATATATATATATATATACATATATATATATACATATATATATATACACATATATACATATACATGTGTGTGTATATATATATTATAGGCAATAAACATTAAATATACAGTAGTTATATTTCGAAATAAATCACAGAGATTTCGGATCTAAGGCAGACTGGTTAGAGAACAGTTTTATAGTTGTAAAACAAAAAAATATATAGTTTGGTGGGACTGTGGGCGGCAACGCCCACAGCCCCACCCATCCTTTCAACAAACGGTGTGGGGAGGAGGTTGTGCCTCCACCCACACCCCCAAACCCCACAACTCTATTGCGACGACTCCTGCATCCCCCATTTTCTGTAGCACCGCGCCTCAAACCCTTCGCAGTTCCTCCTCCACGATTCCCAACAACTCCACCACTGCGGCAGTACCTCCACCCAACGGCCCTTCCCTTCAACTTCCCACGGACCTCCTTAGTGGCAGCAGCAGCGGTAACTTCTCCCCTCACCCTTGTCTTTGTGTCGTCCAGCCCCTCTACCCTTTCAAGCCTGCAGCCTACAGTTTATTCTTGACATTGTCAGTATTATTTTTAATTATATATATATATATATCTCGGTGGTACAAAAAAAAATGGTATTTTATGACTGTGGATACCTCCATGAGGAGAGTTTTAATGGCTTCCATCTCTAGTTCAAAAACTCTACCTGCATACAAAGAAATGAAGCAAAACTAAAGAAGAAGGTTAATGAGATAGAGAGTTTAGGGTTGCAATGGGAAAACAATAGAATAACAAGATTAGGGTTCTCTTTTTGAAAACTAAGTGTTATAATGAAATTAGGGCTTTTCTTATTTAGGAGGCAATATTCTATTTGTGAGGTTTTGTTTTATTCTTTATTTAAGAACCTCTATTTTTTTTCCTTTTTTTTAATTTAGCTCTTGGGTACTTCAAATAGGTTTCAAAGTTTAGATGGATTTATTTTGCCTTGTTTTATTGGCTTGTGAGGTATTTGTAATTGTGGGTGGGATTAATTTTATTTTATTTGGAAAGAGTATTTTTTTTCCTTTGTATTAAATGCAGTTTAATTAGAGCATTGATTTTTAAAATGTGCTTTATTTATGTTATTTGTCTTATCTGATTGAAATTTTTTTTTTACGGGAAGAGTTATTTAAACTCTCCTCCCTTCTCTATTAAATTTTTGAGTTAGTTATTAAATAAAATGCCAAAATTTTATTTAATAACGGAATTTTTCTTTTGGATTTATCTGACGTTTTGTCATTAATTATTATTTTATTTTCAATTTTTTTTTTTACTTTTTTTATGCAAAGTCGATTTATTCGACCTTGGCAGGATAATTATTTTATTTTAAATCATTTAAATTTTGTTCTTAAGTTTTAATTTAATTTTTTTATTCTTAAATTTTATTTAATTCCTTATTGGTGTTTTATTTTAAATTTTAATTTGTGTTTATTGAAAATGCGTTATGCTGTCAGATTTTTCCTAGATTTCCATGGTTTAATTTCTATGTTATTTTATTAACTTTTATTCCATCATTCCACCTTAATCATGCATCTATTTTGCCATGTTACTTTATCATTAACTCGTTTTCATTTGGACCTAAATTAGAGTTAGGTTTCGCTGCTGGCGAGATCATCTTCACACCTAAGAGACTTAGGGTTATGATTGAAATCACTCTAACCCTATAAGCAACACACTTCATGTCGCATACCCCCTAGATGGCTATCATCATGTAGGGGACTGCATGGGACAACACACCTCCCTGAATTATGTTGACATGTTTACGCCTTATGTGTATTGCCACCAAGCATGCAGACGCATGAGAGGGGGTTCCTAGGGATAGGTAGAAAAGTTTTTCGTAATTTGTGTCATGACCATAGGGAAAATGTGGACATGACACATGTGTTATTTGTCGTGACCACATGGGAAATGCGGGCATGATAGTTTGGAGGTGCAGTGAGTTGGATGAGTAAGAGGCAGTCCACAGTTGCTTTGTCCACTATAGAAGTAGAGTATATGGTTGCTACTCATGTCTCTAAGGAGGCAGTTTGGTTGAGGAGATTATGTATAGGTATTGGTTTTGATTGTAGGATCATTCAGATTTGTTGTGATAGCCAGAGTGCTATCTATTTTGCCAAGAATCTCATGTATCATGCTTGGACTAAGCATGTTGATGTTCAGTATCACTTTGTTCAAGAGTTGGTTACAAATGGAGAGATTGAGCTGAAGAAGATAGACACTCAGAAGAATGTTGCAGATTTATTGACTAAGCCTGTGAGCATAAAAAAGTTCGTGTGGTGCAGAGAGGCCATGGGTCTTGTTTCTAGTGCCTGATTATTTTCATTTGATTTCCTATGGGTTGATTTACAATGTATAATGTCAAGTGGGAGAATGTTGGGATAAGGTGCCATTAACCTTGTAAATCCCAATATTGTATTTATTCCATTTATTATATGTAATTTGTTTTTATCCATGAGGAGATGTACTAGTTTCACTGGCAGGGGTAATTTCAGAGTCACCAGAAGTTATTACAGAGTGACTTTTGCTATTGACAAATATAAAAAACTCATGGTAAATGAGGATAGGCATGCTCCCTTGAGGAATATACTATTTTTGGCATGTATGACAACTGTCATAATGTTTGGTGAGTGAATCTATGACAACTGCAAGTTGTCATAAGATTCTATGATGGATATGTTAGTTGTATATTTGCTATATTTAGCCCAAGGTTCCTATCTTGGAAAGATACTCTTTTGCTAGAATCTATGACGGTTATGACATGTCATAAGATGTTGTAAGAAACTAGATTTAGTCTTGGGCACCTAACCTTTGCATGGCTATTTTTGGTTAAGTGTAAGATGCTTGTAAGATGGTTATTAATGTTTACATGTTGGAGAATCTTAGGAGAGAGAAGGTGAATACCTAAGATGAGTTATAAAATGTTTCTATAAGTATTTTTCCATGTATTAGTTGCTATAATATAGATTTTAGGTACTCGGGTGTTGCCAGAATGCTGTCAGATTGAAGACTAGTAGAGAGAGTTGAAGTGTTGTTGTATTGTAAATTATTTTCATATTAATACAAACATTGGGCCTCTTTCCTATGTGGAGTTTTTTACCCAAAAGGGTTTTCTCCATGTTAAACATTGTGTTATGTGTTCATATTTCTGATTTTGTATTTCTATGAAGCATAGTTTTGTTTCTGTGTTACAATCTCCATTAATAACACATAGTTAAAGATTGCTAAAATTTATCTTGAATCAGATTTCCATTGAAGTAGTGTTGCTTTCATTTCTAACAAAGGCAATGGTCAAGCAAAATCTTCAAATAAAACTATCTTCAAAATCCTAAAGAAGATAGTTAATGAAGTTAGCTGTGACTGGCACCTACAACATAACCCTACCCTTTGGGCTTACCGAACTAGTATCTGCATCCCCATAGGAGCCACTCCATATTCCCTCATCTTTGGTTTTGAAGCCATCCTACCTATCAAGGTCGAGCTCCCCTCTCTAAGAATTTCATTACAAAATCTCATTAATGAGGAGTATTAGGTTGCACATCTACATGAATTAGAACTTTTGGATGAGAAGCACCTTAATGCTCTCAATCACCTACAAGCTTATGGAAAGCATCTCCGTAGAAGCTACAACTAGAAAATCAAGACCCACTACTTTGAAATAGGCAACCTTGTACTTATGGAAAATCAAAGAAACTTGTAAGAATGCCACAGAAAAGGAAAATTTGAACCAAATTGGTTAGGACCTTTTGTGATAATAGCTAGCTATGAATCAAGAGCATATCAACTAGCAACACCTAAGGGATAGCCTCTAAATGATCTGATGAATATCATGCACCTCAATAAATTTTACGCCTGACCCATCAAATATCTCAAGTAAAAAAGTAAAAAAAGTAAAAAATAAAAAACCTACAAAAAACCAAGTGCAATAAAGTCGTCCAATGGTGCAAACCACCTTGGTGGCACCTTGGATAAGTGCCATGATGAAAACTTGTTTCAAGCACCATGAGTAGTGGCCAACTCCACCATCTACTAAGTCCTTGACCACACAAATCATCCCATACCACCTCAATTCATGGCTTGGTATTGTAAACATTCAATGCCAAAATCCCATCCTTCATGACCCGCCCAAGGTAGATTCTTGGATAAGTGGATCCTTGTATGCATGTTATGTACAACAAAATATCCAGAAACATACAAAAAAATTTGAATATCTAGAAAACACAAAAACATCTAAAATATCCAGAAAAATACAAAAAAATCAAAATATTTAGAAAAATACAAAAAAATCAAAATATCTAAAAAATAAAAAACATCCAAAATATCCAAAAAATGTAAAAAATCCAAAATATCTAGAAAACATAAAAAAACATTTAGAATATCTAGAAAAATACAAAAATTAGAATATCCAGAAAAACACAAAAACATCCAAAATATCTAGAAAATTCAAAAACATCCAAAATCCAAGAAAATGCCAAAAAAAATATCCCAAAACTCCCAAAGCAATAAATATGGGGACAACATGTTAGAGCAATTGAGTGTAAACAAAATTAGCAAAAACAACAACACATCACAACAAACACTTGCTAAACAACACCATACAACCATTGGATCTTAAGCCCATCTTTCAAACATCTATCATCACCACCCATGCCTTAAGATATATCATTCCCATAATAGTCATGATCCAATCACATCTACCCAAACTCTTGGAAAGGGACTCAATAGATATTGATGCATTTGTCAATTGATCTTTTGTTTTTGATTTATCTTTCTAATACCTATCCTACACTTATTCAAAAATACCACCTTGATCTTCCATATCTTGGTGAGTAAAATGAAGACTATCAGATGAGGAAGGAGTCATTTGTTGCTATATGCTATGTTTGTTGGATATTCTTATTACTCCAGCTAGTATTCATATCTTGTACCATTTCTCCTTTGCATCTAAGGATTATACCTTCCATGCATTAGGACTTTAATGTTCTAAATTTTCTCCCTCACACCTAGATAAAATTGTACTAAGTTGGACATATCCAAGGACACCCTTTTGTTTGAGCGTCAAGTCCATGCAAATAATGGATATACATTATCACCCTGGTCTTTTATACCTTGGTGAAAACATCCTCTTTACTCTAATAAACTTAGGATTGCTCTAAAGCATACCAACACAACATCCACCCCTAACCACCCTATCTAATGTATCAAACCAACTTGACCCTATATTAATAGAGACTCAACCACTTTTTCATCCTAACAAATGGATCTTAAACCACCCACAACCACCTCATCCCAACAAACCCCTTCCCCCACCCCAACCAACCAAGATCTCCCCCTATTAACCCCCAATTCACACCTATCGAAACCTTACAAACAGGATTCTAGAAATTATTTCAAGGGTTGGTAGAAAAATCTCTCTTACTACCCACTCCATAGTATAGTCTATGACCTACTTCTGGCTTTGCAAGGATTAAGTAATCCTACACACTTCCCAATCCCTTGTCTAGAAATCTTTCTCATATTTGTTCCCAACCATTTGCCCCACGTATTCAACCATCCAACACACTTCCCCACTAGATCTACACCCACCAAATCATGTGTTTTTTATAGAACTGATGTGACATTTTCATCCACTAACATCTAGACATACACCACTACCCATCGTACCTATAAACTGTATCATCCATAAAAACCCTAACCTTGGCTTTGCATTAATGAAAATAAAGAACCAACTATTAGAACACAGGTATACTGAGAGGGGGTGAATCAGTATATGCCAAATCTTAAACCAAATTTAACTTTATCAAACAAATCTTTTTACTACCTTAAATAGATGATAAGGCAAATTAAGCAATTCAAAGCACAATACATAAGCACACAACCATAACACTAGATTTACATGGAAAACCCTAGAAGGGAAAAACCATTGTGAGCAAGCTGCTTGGATTTACTATCCAAATCTAGCCTCACAAATAATAAATTTAATAGATTTACAAGAAGTTTTATGGGATATAGCCCAAAGGAAGCTGCAACTCCCTAAAATACAATGCTACAACTTTTACACAAAGAGTCTACAACCTTAGTATAGAACACTTGACAAAAATCACTGATCAATCACCTCTGCAACATCAACACTTTCTACACTAACACAAAACTTCAACACCTCTACTGAAACAAACACTCCTACATATAACACACTTCTACACACACACAAATTCACATCCACACTCGCACAAACAACATAGCACACTCTCACATACTCTACTACAAACTTGATCTTTCTTTTACATCCTCCACAAGCTTCAAAAAGTTTCTCCTTCATCAGCCAAGATGAAACATGTAAGATGAAATGTGCAATGACCACAACAAGTTGGCTCCCAAATGATTTATAAATTCAAAGCAGTTCAATCCAAGTGATAACCATGACCTATTATTCCTTAGCATATTCTTCCACACTAGCACACACTTCGAAACATCATGCACGTTACCAAACCCCATAATGTCAACCCAGCAAACACTTAACCTTCCACATATTAGCTCCAGACCAATTAGCATCATGTGGATTACTACACAAGAAACATATGACTTTTAGAAACCTTCTCAAACATCCCTTTCTATGAAATATGCATCTTCTTTCTGGCACAAACAAACAGACACTAAACCCAACATCACTTACAAACACTAAACACATAGTCTTGAGATAGAACATTGAAAAACCAACTTGTGGTGCACTTCAGCACCTAAAACATAAAATAAACAAACATATAGACCATCTTAACACAATCTACAAACAACAAATCCAAATAATGTAATGCAATGAAATGTGGTGGTTTTCACATTCTCCTTTTGGTAACCCTAATCAACAACATGATTTATCTTTCTTCTGCTGACTCTAGAGAACCTCTACGGTACATCTTATCATCTAAAATATGGATATATCATACCTATCATCTATATCTAATTATCCTTCATGCCACAAGTGTTGAACACATCCAAAGACTAAGAGGGAGGTGAATTAGTCTATTCTTAAACTTTAAATCAATTCCATTTATAGCTTGACCATCAAATCATTTTAGCCAAAAGAAGAAAATAAAGTAAAACATGCATCACACAAAGGCACCAAGATTTTTACATGGAAAACCCAATGAGGGAAAACCCACGGTGAGGAGTAACTCACAATATATGAAGCTCATTGCTATAAAATACTACAACTTTATTTTAGGATACTACTCCTTGTTGGACTTGCAAACTAAGGCTAAAATATTAGGACAAGATACAAGAATTGCTAAAGGGACTCACTGTCTGATAGAAGGATACATGAAAATTATAATGTAAACAAGAATCTAAACTACTATAAAGAAGGCATTTGTCATATGTTGATGTTGCAGTCCCTTATTTCACACAATTTCTCCATCACTCTAAATTTGATCACTTCATGCTTAATTCCCTCATCAATCTATCCTCTGCACTTTCACAACTAATTTTGTTCTTCTATAAATACCATCTACAACAACTCAAAACTTTAATTAGGTTTGCATCAAAAGGCCCTTTAGATGAAATATGTAATACTGTATAGGTCAGCTTAGAACAAATACATTATGAGCTGCAGATCACTTCATATAGCATAACAGGGTTAAATACATTATAACACATCCTTCAAAGCAAATTAATTAATTAGGATCAATCGCAATTGAAGGGAACCAGACAGTCATCCTGAACAACATCAACACTACCCATTGTTTATCTTAACACTACCAGAGAGAGACTAAAAGCATCATGCGGACCAAAATATGAATAATATACTTTATCAATTATACTCTTACAACCTTCATCTGAAGTATCTAGTCATTATATGTTGCTGCAAGAAGAGAAACATCTTGAACCGATGAGAACAAAGCATCCCAGACTGACTGTGACATATCAAAACTAAGGATATTGCATTGTAGACCACTAAAACATCTGAAACTCTTATGAATGAACTCATGCATCATTTTTAACATGTGTCCAAAACCTCATGATCATATCTATCTCTATAGAGGAGTGCAAAGCATTTCAACAATCCTTCATCATTGCTTTACTTTGCAAGAGCATAGAATGAGACTATGTCACTTATAACTTTTACTGCTAAAGGTATAATGACTTGAAATATTGGATATAACTTCTTCATGTGCTAATCAACTTATCTTCTGAACCAGAAGATTAAATCTTGCTCTATGGAGGAATGCAGATTAAAACACTCTAACTCTATCTTAGACTATATAGTGTAAATGCCTTAGCAAAACTTTTGCAACTTATCTCTAAGTGTAGTACACCAAACTGGTAGTATATCAATGTGGGGATACTAGAAACATATTAGAACAAATGTACTCACCACTGCATGACACTTAGACATCAGGTTGATCACCATTCTTTCACACTTAGATAGTTTTTCATCTGCTAGGCCTTTTGGACTGACTTGCCTTAAACTTGATGACACCATGTCTCCAAATGTGTCAAACCATATCTCTTAAATCTTCTACTATGTCAAGCATGGTAACCCTATGTCAAACCATCTCTCTCAAATTTTCCACTATCCATCAATTTATCTCTAACCATTTCTTAGCCTCTTCAACTTCTATACAAAACTCTATATAGGGTTTTCCTCAAGTTGACAATATTGAGTTGACATCAATGACAGTACATATTGCCAACAACAAGATCACATATTCAAAAGCAAAGAAACATGAAGAATTTATCTAACTCTTTTTTATTGCAACAACACAGAATCACTGTCTTCACTCTACAAGATCAATAATCTTCTATGGTAACCTTCATGCTCTAAAATAAGGATCATACATACTTCACAATTGTCTCTTTCAAACTCCCAAACTATAAGGCCATACCTTCAAATGTGGAGGAGTACAGAGCATTCTACCAAGCTTCTTCAATGCAACTTCTAGTACCTTGGACAATTTGAACCCTTTTAAAGTTCCTTCCAAAACTTAAGCAAAGATTTTCATTAGGAAATAATGAATACATCATTCACAACATCAAAGACTACAATCACATTACTTTTCATCAAAAACAAGAGACTTAATGTTAGCACAATCTTTGTCTTATGAACTTTAGAAGATAGGGTACAACTATGTATAGATGATACTGATCCAACAATATGCATAGTACATGACTTTCATCACCTTACCCTTCACTTCTTAACTTTTCTCTGATCATCACTCCTTTGTCTACTTCTTTGAGCTATTCCTTTGATCAATTACTAGCTTGATATCATTGATCTCTACTCTGCAATAGTCTCCCCCTTTGGCATCTCTTTCCTTGCATCTATATTGACATCACTGATCATCCCTGATCAACACTCTATACCACTATTGACATGAATGACAACACATATGCAACAATCTCCCCCTTTGGCATTTATGGCAACACTTGACTTGATATGCAAATTTCTCCCCCTTTGACATCAAGGATAAAGGGCTAGTGTTCTTTTGTACCTACAAAATCATACAAGATCCCCTATCTTTAGCAACCTTCTTAACCTCTTTCTACCTGCTCCCCCTAAGAGGTAGCCTCCATCAATCTAGGAATAAAGATATGTCTTGAACTACTCTCCCTAGAAAGATGCACCATCTATGCATCTAGTTCGAAGGAGGGGAAACAACCCCTAACTTTTATCTAAGATACTCAAATGTGTCCTTGGAAAGTGCCTTTGTAAAGATGTTTGAAATCTAATCCTTCGTAGGAACATACTCCAATTTCACTTCTTGATTTGTAACCTTCTCTCCTAAAAAGTGATACTTGATAGATATGTGCTTGGTCCAAGAATGCATCACTAAATTATTTGAAATGTTGATGGCACTTGTATCATCACAAAGGATATAAATGGGGTCATCATACACTACCTTGATATCCTTCAAAGTTTGCTTCATCCACAACACTTGAGTGTAGAAGGATGCTACAACTATATATATTCTGCTTCTATTGTTGATAAGAAAACTGAATCCTGCTTCTTGCTAAACCATGAGACCAATCTGTCTCCCAAAAAGAAAGTTCCACCATTGGTGCTTCTTCTATCATCAACACTAGCAACCCAATCTACATCAATATAAGCACTCAAGGAAAATTCACCACCCTTTTAATACCACAATCCATATTCTAGAGTACTCTTCAAATATCTAAATATCCTTTTGATTGTCTTCACATGTTTTTCTATAGGATCAACTTGAAACCTTGCAACCAAACACACATCTTGCATAATGTCAAGCCTTGAATCTATTAAGTATAGTAGGCCCCCAATCATAGACCTATACAGAGTCTGATCAACTTGAGGTGACTCATCATCTTTACTCAAATGGAAAACTGTTACCATAAGAGTACTCAATAGTTTGCAGTCTTCCATGCCAAACTTCTTCAACATCTCCTTGACATACATCTGATTGAGCAATTTGGAGACCAAGAAAGAATGATAGCTCACCAATCATAGACATTTCAAATTCTTTTTGCATCTCTTTTACAAACTTATTACACATTTCATCATTGCCACCAAATATTATTTCATCAACATACACAATAGCTATTAGAATTTGTTTATCCTCAATTTTGATGTAAAGCTTACTACCTGTGGTACCTTTCTTGAAGGCCTAGTGGAATACTTAGTACTTGTATAACCTTGCATACCAATCCCTAGAGTCTTGTTTGAGACCATACAAAGCCTTTTTAAGTCTACATACCATTTTTACATCTTCTGACAACTAAAATCCATTAGGTTTCTCCATGTAGACTTCTTCTCCTAAATCACCATTCAAGAATGTAGATTTGATGTCCATTTGATATACATTGAAACCCTTATGAACTGCAAATGCAAGAAACATTCCGATTGCCTGCCTCCATTCTTGCTATTGGAGAAAATTTCTCCTCAAAATAAATTCCTTCTACTTGTGAATAGCCTTTACAAACCAACCTTGCTTTGTTTCTCACCACTTCTCCATCTTCATTCAATTTGCTTTTGAACATGCATTTTGTACCTATCACATTTTTGTCTGTAGGTCTCGATACCAATTACCAAGTTTGATTTTTCTCAATCTGATTTAGTTCTTCCATTTCTTGTATCCATCCTTCATCCTTACTAGAATTAGCAAAAGATTTAGGTTATAATCTTGACAATAAAGAAAGGTTTACCAGTTCATTTACTCTTGCAAATCTTCTCGTCTTCATTCCTTAATTCTTCTCTCTAATGATCTAATCTTCTAAATGATTCTTCTAAACATACTTGGTAAGAGTCTTGGTAGTCTTCTCTTGAGTTCCTTCCTTTTCTTCAACTTCTTCTGTACAGGTAGGTACATATAACCAATAGTCCTGTTGCTCATCTATGATTTGATGTGACACTTCATCAACCCTAACATTTGCACTCTCAACTATCTTACTCAGCCTTTTATTGTAGCACAAGTGTAATATTTGCTCCTAGTTGAGTATCCAAGAAAGATTCCTTCATTAGACCTAGAGTCAAAATTTCCTAAACCTTCATCTCTCTTGATGTAGCATTTGCTTCCAAAAACTCTGAAGTACTTGACTAAGGTTGGTCTTCCATACCATAGCTCATATGGTGTCTTGCTGTTGTTTACTCTTAGCTGACCTCTGTTAAGAATATAGACAGCAATAGGAACTACTTTCCAAAAAGTGTCAAGAAATTTGGCTTCACTCAACATTGTTTTTGCTATCTCCTGAATAGTTATATTCTTTCTTTCCACTACTCTATTTTACTAAGGAGTTCTTGTAGTAGAATATTGCCTCTTTATTCCATGTTCTTCACAAAATTCCTCAAACTCACTTGATGTGAACTCACCACCTCTATTACACCTTAAAAACTTGATTCTAGTATTAATTTCATTTTCAACCATGGACTTGAAAATCTTAAACCTATTGAAAGCTTATGGTTTTTCTTTTAAAAAAGTAACCCATGTCATTCTAGAGAAATCATCAATGAGCAACATGAAATACCTCTCACCTTGTAGGCTATTTGTCCTAATAGGTCCACACAAGTCAGTATGAACCAGTTCCAACAGCCTTGTAGAAGAATACTCCTTAGACTTGAATCTTATCCTTGTCTACTTCCCAATTTGACATTCTCTGCACATGGTACTTGCAAGCTTGATGATCTTTGGCATGTCTCTTACTACTTGCATGGAGCTGATCTTCACAACATTATCAAAGTTGATGTGCCCCATCCTTTTGTGTCACAGACAACATTCATTTGACTATCCTAAAAGACAAGTCCTTTCATTAACACATTTTAGGTTATACAAGTTGTTCTCTATCCTAGAACCTTCTGCCACCAATCTACCAGACTTTTCTCTTCTGATTTAACACCCTTGATCATGAAATATGAGATTGATCCTTTGTTGCACATCTGACTTACACTGAGAAGATTATGCTTGAGACCTTCAACATAAAGAACATTTTCTAGCTTGGACTTCCCATCAATACTTATGGTGCCTCTTCCACAAATCCTTGTAAATGGATTAGCCCCAAACCTAGCTGATCCACCATTCCACTTAACAAAATTGATGAATGTTCTTTTGTCTTCTATCATGTGGCTTGTACATTCACTGTCAATTATCTAGAGATTTGTTTCCCCTTGAGCATAAAATGTTGTTTGGACAATCATTGAATTTTTAACTTCATTTCTTGTCTCTTGTCTTTTAGAAAAATCACTCTCCTTGTCTTTCTTAGTAGCATCTATTAACTGAGATTGTGATTTAGCTAATCCACTCCTACAATATCTTGCTATATGTCCAAAATTGTTGCAAATTTGACATACCACGTTGGCATCAAGAAAGAGAATTCCTACTTACAAGATTTTTTCTATTCATTTTAGACTTGCAATCCATAGCTTTATGAACAAATTTATTACAGATAAAACAATAACCAAAGAAAGCATGATTGAACATGTTCATGGAGAGTTGTCTTGCATGAAAAGATCTTCCTTGAGGCATGATGAGATCTACTCCTTCAGTGTCATCCTGACATCCAAACTTTGCTTTTTCTAATTTCTTTTTGAGTGACATAATTTCTTTCTCAACTCTTTTGCATTTTTTTATTTTGGCTTCAATTAGGTCTTTTTTCTCTTTGATCTCTTACCTTGCATAGTCCAAGTCTTCAAGAGAAGAAATAAGTTCTTCAAAATCAACTTCACCTTCTTCATTTATAGTCTTGACTGAACCATTAGAGATCACCATATCCATGAATAGAGATTATCCTCTTTCATCATTTGATGAGTAGTGATGTACTTCCTATGAAGAGTTGTAGTCTTCTTTGGAAAGGAGATTCCTCTTGAAGTTGTTCCTTTTGAAACCCTTGCTACTATTTTCATTTTCACCAAAAAGACATTTAGAAGTATAATGACCAACTCTTCCACATTTAAAACATTTGAAAGGTAGCTTACCTTTATACTTGCCTAATCCCCTCTACAACTTTCTCATAAAGTTTGCCTCTTCTTCCTCATCTTCAGTGTGTAGATTAGATGTTCCTTCATTCTTCATAGCTTTGAAAGTAGCTTCTCTTTTGTAAGGACCTATAATTTCATTTCTCATCTCATAGGTAGTGAGAGACCCAAAAAGCTCTTCCATGGTAAGTTTCTTCAGATCTTTGGCTTCTTCAATAGCAGAGACTTTTGAATTAAACCTATGATCTGATAAGTTGTAAAAACTTTCTACACAACCACTGAATTAGCTAGATCTTCACATAGAATTTTGATTCCATTAACTACTTCATATACTTGGAGAAAATAGCTAGCAATGTTTTCCTCTTCTTTCATCATTAGATTTTCAAACATTATTTTGTAAGATTGTAAGTTTTTGTGCTTTATAGTGTCATTTCCTTCATAGAGATTTTTGAGCTTCTCCCATATCTCCTTGGTTGTCTTGCACTATACTACCTTGACAATCTTCGAGCTGCTCAAACCACTTAAAATGGCATTCTTGGCTTTTGCATTATTCTCATGAGTCTTCTTCACATCTGGATCTGTAATAGGATGTTTATGTTTAGTATATTCATCCATTGTAGCTCTCCAAACATCATACCCTAGTGAGGTAAGATAGGCTTCCATCCTCACACTCCAAAAGGCATAGTTGCTTCAATCAAACATTGGTGCTTTAGAAGATGACTCTTTCTCCAACAAAAGATCAATCTAAAAATAGTATATTAGATCTGAAAATGTATTTTAATGTCCTCCTACAGGCTGGTGAGATCATGCAACAATGGTTATCTTCTCCTACATGCTAGAAAGATCATGCTCTGATACCACTCTAATGTCTCCAACAAAATATTTACAACTATATTAGATCTGAAAATGTATTTTTAATTATCTTCACAAAATACCCAATTTTCACTACACAAATTGTACCTAAAATTGGCAATTTCTTAACCAAATCAAAGGAAATATTTGCAAAAATTAAATTTATAATAATTATTAGAAAATAATTCAAATGTATTTCCTCTTTCTGTATGATATCATAAAATTACCAGATTTAATAAAAATACAAATCTGCATACAAAATTAATAATTTCACTTCACTCGATGTCACCCGGCAACACAAAAATGATGTCTGATGAACCCAATATTAAATTATATGATTTTTGATGAAATAAAGCTGATATCAGGTCTGAGATGGCCAATAAAAATAGTATAAAACTCTACTAACAAACCCACAACTACAAACTGTTAACTACTTAAACCCTTGCTCTAGAATAACTACTACAAACTTATAGAAACAACACTAGATCTTACAATAAATGTCCATTTGTGCCAATACTGATGGAAAAATAGTAAAAACATTTCAAACCATGAATTTCACACCTAAAAACACTTACAATACTTCAAAATACTCCAAGAAACACTAAAATTGCATATAAATCCACCTGCAAGCAAACTACATAAAAACTGCCGAAACCTACCAATTATCTGAAGCTCCAATGCAAATCTAAAATGGAATTTCTCTATATGAACAATGAGGTTTCATCCATAGTCCTCCTTCAACTAATTGGTTTTCATCCACAGCTGCAAACTCCAATGGGTTTTCATCCATTGAAGGAATACAAAGCTCAAGGCTCCAAATGAGAGAAAATGAATAATAGACAACAACCCAAATGGCAACTCCAAAATGCCTTTTGTATCTAGTAACCCAAGATGAGCACTCAAATGCCCACACCTTTCATGCCAAGATCCTCCAAAGAAAAACAATCATGAATTATGACAACTGTCATAAGGTATCATAACCCCCTCTTACAACCTATCATAAGATGCTCTTAAAATAAAAAAAATGGTTAATATTGGCCTTCTTGAAAACCCACGCCCAAATGGGTATTGAACCTATTTAAATATTAAATTTAATATTTATTTTCCCAAAGGTTGGAAATTTACACCAAGGAAAATATTAAATATTAAATTATTTATTTTTTCAAGTTGTCTTGTGAGCCCTAATTTACTATTTCTGGACAACCAGTGACTTACTATTTTTAGAAAAAAAGGACATCAAAAGTATGGAATGTCCTCTAACTGATTTTATTGAATTTAATCACATTTGAAAAAATAAATTTGCAAACTACACGAAATAAACATCAATTTCTTCGAAACTAGCTAACTAGTTGCACACTGTAGACACACCAAATTTGCTAGAAACTCCACCGAATGTTATTATTTGAAATTTTTGATGCAAATCACATATAATCAGGTTTGAATCACTTATTTATAACAAAATCAAGAAAAATGAGTTCCTACAACAAATTTTATGCAAAAACCACAAAATCTAAGAACACTAAACACCACCCAAAATCACTGCAAACCCCACAAACTGAATTTATTTGGATTTTTGTCATAGAAACATGAGAATAGGTCTAATAAAACATGGAAATTCTATATAATTTTTTTTGGAAAGACACCCACAACACCAAACTACAAACTACACATAGATTGAATTACATAGTGTGTATGTCAACACACGTAATCTTCACATGCAACACTCCTGAGACTAAACTAGCAATACCAAGCTCACCAAATCTGATCCAGACCTCAAGAATGGATGAAATACACCTTATACACCAACATGCAATGACATGCAAAACCTACAACAATACAAATGCTCCACAAAAACCAAAATGTACTCCTGCACACAAAATGATGAAAACTACCAAACTATCCAAATTCCTTCAGCCCAAATGCAAGCTCTGGATGAGATTTACTCCTGTGAGAAAAGAGTTTTCATCCTCTATCCACTTGATTCTCATGGGTTTTTGTCCACAAGCTACTACTCCAATGGGGTTTCATCCATTGAAGAAGTCTTTTGTAAATCTGCAATATGAGAGAAAAATGTGATATCAATAATACTCCCAAATGACAAAAATTAGATATTTTGTATCAATATTTCTTGGAGGAATTAGGCACCTAAATCTCCAATGTCTTCTTGTGATTCCTTTCCAAATTTGAATTATGAAAGTTGTCATAAGTTGTCATAAAGTTGTCATATGCATCATAGATTCCTCCATTAGCAGTAATTACCAAATATTGGGAAATCTTCTTGAAATTATTCTCTCACCAAACCCAAGGCCTTCCATGAGCCCCAAAAATATATTTTATTTAATATTAATTGTCCTCTTGAAATAGATATTAGTTGGACAATTTTAAATATTAAATATTTATTCTTCCTATGCTTGCCCAATTAACCCATGGAAGAATAAAATAGGTTAATATTGACCATTAATTAATTATTTTAGAAAGGAGACTTAAGAATTCCTCCCTCCTGGAAATTGTTTGTCCTCAAGCAATGCAAGTTTGGATGGTCATGAATTTTTGGTCCTTCCCATGTTACATCTTCCACTGGCAAATTCTTCCATTTGATCAAATATTCTAGAATGCTTATGTTCCTCAATATTTTATCTCTTGTTTCCAAAATATTTTCAGGAATTAGAATCAATTTCCCTTCATCATCCAAAGGTTGTAAATCAAATGAAGGCACAATCTTCTATCTAAGAACCTTCTTCAAACAAGAAACATGAAATACATTATGTATCCTATTGTTTGGAGGAAGCTCCAACTCATATGCTACCTCACCAATTTTCTTGATGATCCTGTACATAAGGCCCAAAGAACTTAGGCTTAAGCTTTTTAGCCCCACTCTTCTTCAAGGACCTCTATTTATATGGCTACAATCTAAGAAATACCAAGTCTCCCACCTCAAAAGATATTTCTATTCTCTTCCTATATGCATACATCTTTTGCAGGTTATGTGCTTGTCTCAAGTTATCTTTCAGTGACCATATGATCTCTTGACTATGATTGATAATGTTATATCAGAAAATGTCCCCTTGGGGGCTTTTCCCTCTCAAGGTTTAGTTCCTGGGTCCTATAATTGTATTTAGAGATCTTGCATGTTATTTCTAACTCCCGATGAGAAAACCCTTGGGTCTTGTGACAAATAAGACCTAGGGGGCTGCACTTTAATGATCACTGAACAAAAATGGTAGGGTGGACTTGGATGCTAGCACCCTAGTCCAGCCCTATTTTGGGTCTGCCTTAATTTCAAATCTCAGTTTAGTGACTGTTCTTTGGGTCCTATGCTGACATCTAATGTTTGAATTATGAAATTCTTAGCAGGAATCTTTGTAGTTGCATATATAAGCATGATTAGGTTTTACTTGCAAACTAGATGGAAATTAGATGAGCATTGTGATTTTGTGAAAGTGATTCAAGGCATTCATTATGTTGCAGAGAAGTACTTTGTTTTTATTGTGTTTGTATTTATAGATTTGGCATCCATCTCCTCATGGCATGAAGAGCATCTTCCTTCCATGAGATCTTCACTACAAGGTGATATCAATTATGTTTTTAGTCATTTATCATTTGGATTTTTGCCTCTATCCCATCGAGATATGCACTCTCATCTAACAATGGTGTTTAGAAGACTTGAAAGTCTCTCTGGGGCTTGACCAAGGCAAGCCTCTAAACACCACAACCCCTTCCCACACTCCTTGTGATTGCAGGTTACAGGTGTCGAGTTTCATGGAGTAGAGTTATAGAAAGGAGTGGCAGACATTAAGGATTCAGGATCTAAAAGAAGCAGGACACTGGACTTTTTCCTGGACTAGGGCGCTAGTCCTTGTGTCCTTTGTAGGTGAATTCCTACAAATAAAAGTTGCAGTGTAGATCATTGTTGGAAGGAGATCAGGATTCCACAAAGAAATAGGTACCTTGGACTTGGGAACTAGTCCCCATGTCCCTGACTTCTCTGCCATTTGAACTTCAAAAAATAGTGAGCTAAATATCTCTGTCCCTTATCTCAGTCTGAAAGGATTTGCTTACTCATTTGCATATTTAGGGTTTTAAGTGAAATTGAGCATTAGATAGAGACATTGTTTGACACATCCAAGAATCCATAGCTTCCCAAGTGGAAGCCCAATTTGATAGGTGATTGCTCTCACTTAGTGGAGATTTAACTCAGTTGATATGCCCTTGGAATGTTTGGTGTGAAAGGAGGATTCCACACAAACCATTAAAACCAACCAACCTCTCTTTTTACACCTAAACATTTTGGTGCACCCATGTTTTTGAACTTTTTGGCACCTTGTTGAGATTTGTTTGATAGATTTGCATTCATTCCTCTTATTTCATTTGAAAAATTACAAAACAAAATGAAAAAATTGAAAAAATTAAAAAAATTAGCATTTTTGGCTGGCATTTTAGAATAGTTTGAATTATTTGGCATTCAAATTCATTAAATTTCTATCATTTTCATTATATCTAATTCAAATTATAGAAATTCATCATTTAAAATTCATTTGCATTGCATTTTTGTGCTTAATTTGACAAAAATTGCTTGAAATTGTGCATTTTTAATAAAAATCTAGCTTTGCATTAACTAGGGTTTGTACTTAAAATCTTGTTTCAGACTTTACTACCCTTTTTCAAACACTCATTAGGAATTATTTCTAATATTAGTGTTTCATCATAGTGGTCTTCTTGCAAAATTTCACATCCAGTGTTTGAAAACCTCGCATTTTCACTAGATTTGGCCTTATCGTCTCTCTAGATTTGCACTACAAGCGTGTTGTAAGGGATTTTGCTTCATTAGTTGGCTATTACTAAGATTATTATCTACTTCCCCTCGTCAATTTCCTTACAACACCTCATTTACTAGGCCTTTGCATAGAAAATTGTTGACAAATTGCATATTTTAGCACATTTTCACTAGGTTTTGACTTGTCATCAATCTAGCTTTACGTTAAAAGTGTGTTGTGAAAGATATTTCTGCATCATTGGATTGTTATTAAGCATATTGTTTTCTGTATCTCTTGAAATTTTTCACAACACCTTTTTTTTCTAGTGATTTGCATTGAAAAAAGTTGAAAAATCAAGCATTTTGGATCTTACACATATCTTGGTCCTAGGGTTTGTTCTATTAGTTTGTGCATTAACTGTTGCATGTTGTTGCATGAGTCTTCTAACCCAATTCCTTTAATAGAAACCTTCCTTTGAGAAGAAGTAGAAGACTTATGGGATCTAGTGCTTTTGAAGAAACAATATTCCTACCTCTGAAAATCCATTGAATACCTTCTTTACAAAAGGAGAGACAAATTTTGCAAGACATTATACCTCCTACAACCACTACGGAAGAACAAGTATTTCATGATGTTGATGACACTATTGAGGTGGTCACACATGTACCTAATGAGAAAATAAACAAACTTGACAAAGAATTAGCTGATTTGCAAGCATTCGTTGAAACTGAAAGGATAGTAGAAGAAGCTATGTACATGTGATTCACAACATAAGAGAATTGATAAAAGGACAAGATGGTATTAATTTTATTCACGGATTAACACATATAGTACATAATAATGTAATGACGGTGGCTGAATGTGCGAATGGTATTAAGACCATGTCGTCACCATCTCATATGCAAGTATCGACACCTATACCGACTACAGGAATATCTACATTTACATCAATGATTTTAACCACTATTGCAAATGCTTGTAGTAATGCTACCACTGGTATTGGAGTATCTAATGGTACAAATTCAAAAAATTACAAAGATGTGGGATTTAACTATTAGAATTTGGTTCCTAAGGTGAGCTCTTCTATGAATAATTACTCTCAACCACCTATCCATCCCACTTATTCTCAGCCACCTGTTACATATAACTACTCGCAACCACCTTCCACCTATCAATATGTCCAACCACCACTGAACTATTCATAGCCTCCACTTATCACTACTTAGGCTCAATCACCTCCTCACCTTGGTTCTAGTTCCTCACAACAAATTGTATCTCCCAATGATTCCATCTTAAACCAACTCTTGCAAGGCCTGACTTCTTTACAACAAAAGGTGACAAACTTGACAAATTATTCACAACCTAGTATACCCACTTATCACGCCCTAATCCCCTATATTATGTAATTTTGAAAACCCCTATGCTTGAGAGGTTTGAGACTCCTCGCTTTGAAAAATATGATGGAAAAGGTGATCCTAATACTCATGTGGCAGAATTCACGGCTATGTAGTGATTTCTACTTTGAAGAGGATTTGTTAGCAAAAATTTTCTTGTGATCTCTCAAAGATACAGCTCTAGAATGGTTTTTCTCTTTACCTCCGAATTCAATACATTTTTTTTTAGTTAGTCGATCAATTTTTACAACATTTTCAAACAAACACTGGACCTCAAGTCTCCTTGATTGATTTAGTTTATTGCAAGCAAGGTCCAAAAGAGAAATTGACTGAGTTTATTAGTCGGTATCAATCTCTCTATGTGCAAATTCAATATCAAATGAAGGATGACGATGTTCAAAAAGTGTTTATTACAAATCTACAACCTAACATCTATGATAAGATTCTCTTGATGAAGTATAACTCCTTTCAACATTTATGCACTACCCTTCGTGATTATCAACTTTCATTTAGTCGGTATGAAAACTAGAACTCATCGGCTCAAGTTAGTAAATCTATGGGTGGATCATCACAAAACAACTTTAAGAGGAATAATAGGAGTTTCATCAAGGTTAATGGACCGAATTCAAACAACTTTTCACAAGTATCTACTATCACTAATCCAAAGAAGGCACCATATCAACAAAGAAAGTTTACTCAAATATCTAAATCCTATCATTCTATTATGAATCAAGCTTTGAGTAATAATCATATGAAGCTTCCCCTGATTAAACCTTTAGATCCTAGTAGAATGCAAGGACCTTATTTTGATGCTAATTTTTTTTGTCATTACCATCAGACACAAGGACATGATACCGAATGATGTCAAATGATGTATACATCTTAAACTTGAAATACAAGACCTCATTGACTCGAATGTGATACATGTATCAGGTGTGAATGATAATGGAAATAAGTCAGTTATTCCGTTGAGTCAGAACTTATAGATATTCACTAATCCTATTCCTAAGCATATTGATAATAACATGATGGAACAAAATACACTTGAAGTAGAAGATGACTATCTAAACTACAATGAGATTATTTCTACAATAGAAGTGGATAAGGAAAATACTAAAATATCACCTCATCCACAAAGGAATGGTATTTATTCTAAAGGTCCTCCTTTGTTATCTCTTCAGGGATTGGGAGATATGCAGCACACATTAGAAAGATAAATGGAACAAGAGACTTTGACAAATGAAAAGATCGAAGTAGTACAGGATACTCCTTGTCACTTTGATAGATGAACTAAACAAAGAAAGCTAGCTAAAAATTGGAAAAGAGCAAGATGATTATCATTAGTTGGAAATAATAGTGGTTCTCCTCCTCATAGGCAACAAAAGACTTCATATAAACAAGGATGTGAGAAACAAACATCACATGGACTTCCTAACAACAAACAAGACTATCATAAGAACCACTCAAGCTTTGCACAAAACTTGATAGAGCATCTCTCCAAGAGGCTCACAAGTTCTAAATCTTAGTGCAATTGTACTGGCAGGTAAGTATTTCTAACCCTTTACCTCTATGTTGTGTTTCCACCGTGATGTGTTATATGTTGTTTAGGCCTCCTAGGATGACTCTTAATACTCTCATAAGGTCAAGGATACTGGGAAACCGCCTCTTTTGTGACCCTTCTATTTGTATTATCATTCTTCTATATTGCTTCTCCTCTATTTTCATTGTTGTGTGTTGTGCCTAAAGGACATAGCATTTTGGTTGGTGACTTGGGGGCACCCTCCTACATAACTATCCCTAAGGCACTTGTTTCTCCTCTCTTGATTTATTGTTTCCCTTCCTCTAGTATTTCTATCTAGCAGGTAGATGACAAAAAACATATTATATTGATGCAGACCTAGTGTCCCTTTAGCGAGTAATCAAAAAATGGACCTGGTCCATACATGACGATGGGGTTGTTATATATTATCCAATGCTTGGCTAGTAGAATCACTCCGTGTGATCTTGATGTTGTCTTATTGCACTTACAAAACATAACAATATTGTCGCTCCGTGCACTTTGTCTATCTTGAATCTTGCATTCCTTAGTTCTTTATGTGAATGATCATATGCATTGTTGTTTATCATGATTATATGGACACTAACACATTTTCTTGTAGGGAATTGTGTGTTTGTACCTGAACATTTGGCTATCGTAAAGTACATGTCACCTCTGGGGGGCATGGGCTTTGTGAGAGCTCGTGTTCCCTTGTGTATTTTCTTCCTACCTTAACATGCTTGATATCGGTACATGACATCAACCACCTTAAGGTTGGGGCATATATAAGGTAAGTTGTCTGTTATAGATACTAGCCATGTGTATTTGTGAATCTTGAATCTATTACAATCACTCAAGCCCTCTACGAAGGCGGGATATCATGCATATCCTTTTTATCTTAAGCCCTCCATGCAAGGTGGAGATGGTGTATTTCTTTAGGAGAGTGCACAATCCTGTCATTTTTGAAAAGTCCTTAGAGAAGGCGAGAAGTGGATCTGAGACTATCCTAACCCTTAAGCGTGTCTTCGGCGATTGTTGTGGTGAAGTACAATCGTTGATGTGTGCCTATAATGTGCCCGAGATGGCTATGAACCTAGAAATAGGTACACTCCATCACTTGTATGTCATGTTTTATCTATGTCTTCTATGTGTGTGTATGGTGTGTTTGTTCCCAAGCATAGTCTAAATACTGGTGGCGTGAGTCCCTCCTCTGCTTTGGGATTTGTATGGTGTGCCTGTTTTGTATGGCATGTTTGTTCTCAAGTGCAGTCTAAAGATTGGTGGCAATGACTCTCTCCTACACTCTAAGATTTATATTATGTGTATGTTGCCCCATGTGTAGTCTAAAGACTGGTGGCGATGAGTCCCTCCTGCATTTTGGGTTGTGTTTTTACTTTCCTTGTATTTGCATCTGCATTTTATATACGAGAAAAAGAAAAAGAAAATAATCATTGCATTCACTGTATTCACTGTGTTTTGCATGTCTTCAATGTTGTTTGCTCTAAGTTTTGTGTGACTGTAATTGTCTTCTCCATGTTTTGAATGCTTGTTACTATCTTCAACGTGTTTGGCGTGTCTTCTCTATGCTTGGCATGTTTGTTGTGTTTTTTGACCTTACTTTAATGCATGTATTGGCCTTGTGTTTATACATATATTAAAGTGGGGGCTAAATGTTATGTCAAAAAATGTCCCCTTGGGGGCTTTTCCCTCTTAAGTTTTAGCTCCCAGGTACTATAATTGCATTTAGAGCATCTTGCATGTTATTTCTGACTCCCAATGAGAAAACCCTTGGGTCTTGTAACAAATAGGACCTAGGGGGCTGCACTTTAATGATCACTAAACAAAAATGATAGGGTGGACTTGGGCGCTAGTACCCTAGTCCAGCCCTATTTTGGGTCTACCTGAAATTTCAAATGTTAATTTAGTGACTATTATTTGGGTCCTATGCTGACATCTAATGTTTGAATTACAAAATTCTTATCGGGAATATTTGTAGTTGCATAATTAACCATGATTAGGTTTTATTTGCAAACTAGATGGAAATTAGATGAGCATTGTGATTTTGTGAAAGTGATTCAAGGCATTCATTGTGTTGCAGAGTAGTACTTTATTGTTATTGTGTTTCTATTTGCAGATTTGGCATCCATCTCCTCATGGCATGAAAAGCATCTTCCTTCCATGAGATCTTCACTAAAAGGTGATATCAATTATGTTTTTAATCATTCATCATTTGGATTTTTGCCTCTATCCTACCAGGATACGCACTCTCATTTGACAATGGTGTTCAAAAGACTTGAATGTCTCCCTGGGGCTTGACCAAGGCAAGCCTCTAAACATCACAACCCCCTCCCACACTCCTTGTGATTGCAGGTTATAGGTGTCAAGTTTCACGGAGTGGAGTTACAGAAAGGAGTGGAGTTGTAGAAAGGATTTAGGATCTGAAAAGAAGGACACTGGAGCTTTTCTTGGACTAGGGTGCTAGCCCCGGTGTCCTCCATAGGTGAATTCCCAGAAATGAAAGTTGTAGTGCAGATCAGTGTCGGAAAGAGATCAAGATTCTGCAAAGAAACATGTACCTTGGACTTGGGTGCTAGTCCTCATGTCCCAACTTCTCTACCTTCTGAACTTAAAAAAAAAAATGAGTTAAGTATCTTTTTCCCTTATCTCAATCTAAAAGGATTTGCTATGATTTGATAATTTGCTTATTGATTTGCATATTTAGGGTTTTAAGTGAAATTGAGCATCAAATAGAGACATTGTTTGACACATCCAAGAATCCACAGCTTCCCAAGTGGCAGCCCAATCTGATAGGTGATTGCTCTCACTTAGTGGAGATTCAACTCGATTGATATGCCCTTGGAATGTTTGGTGTGAAAGGAGGATTCCACACAAACCATTAAAACCAACCAACCTCTCTTTTTACACCTAAACAAAGAAGATCACTAGCTGCGGGTACTCTACTATCTAAAAATATCAAATCAATAAAAGAAAGTGCATTATAACTATAAAGAGCTTGGAATGGAGGCATACTAATTAACATATGATGTGATGTATTGTTACAATACTCTCCCAAGTGCAACCATTTGACCCAAGTAGTTTGTTGATCTGAAACATAATTCCTTAAATACCCTTCTATCCACATGTTAACAATTTATGTTTGTCCATCTATTTGTGGATGGTAACTTGTGCTTGGTGTGAGATATGTTATTGTCAAGTGAAAGAGTTCCTTCCAAAAAGAACTAAGGAACCTACTATATTTGTCACCAACAATATTCTTTGGCAAACCAAGTAGCTTAAATATCTCTTTGAAAAACAACTCTGCTACTTGAGAAGCCTTAAATTCTGAAGTGATGGGAAAGAAATGGGCATACTTTGTTAATATATCCACCACCACATATATACAGTCCTTACCTTATACCTTTGGAAGTCCTATGATAAAGTCCATGGAAATGCTCTCCCATTTTTGTTCAAGAATTGGAAGCGGTTGTAGGAGACCTATAGGAAAAATCTACACACTGTTGTTCCTTTGGAAAGTCATGCACTCTTTGATATGCTTGTGGACATCCTCTTTCAGCCCTTTCCAAGAAAAGCTATCATGGATCTGCCTATATGTTTTGAAGTAACCTTGATGACTAGCCAAGGGTGTGTCATAAAAGATCTTAAAATCTTTTCCTTGATTTTTTATTCAAGAACAAGGAAAGTCTGGTTCTTATAATAAATCAGCCCATCATTCACTGTATACCTATCATCTTATACTAAATCATCCAACACATTAGATGCAAAAGTATTTTTAACATATTCAACATATAAATCATCTATCTTTCCACTCTGCATAAATAGAAGATAATGAACACAAAGTTGGCTTCCTAGAAAGTGCATTTGCTACCACATTTCTTTTACCCTTAATATATTCCATTTCAAAATCATATGCTTGCAGATTTCCTACCCACCTTTGTTGGTAATCATTCAAGTTTTTTTTATCAAGGAAATACTTCTAACTATTATGATCAGTTTCTACAACAAACTTCCCACACACAAGATATTGTCTGAACTTCTATAGTGCATGCATAATTGCCAACATTTCCTTGTCATAAATGTGATTTGTTTTCTTTAGATTGTTTAGTTTCCTACTCTCAAAATCAATTAGATGTCCTTTTTGAGTTAGGACAACCCCAACACCTTCACTAGAACCATCACATTCTACTACAAAGGGTAATGAAAAATCAGGAATAGCAAGCACAAGACATGAACTCATTACCTCCTTAAACTTGTCAAAAGTTTTCTAAGCTTCTTCAGACCATGCAAAGGCACCTTTCTTAGTCAAATTAGTCAGTGGAACAACAAGCTAATAAAAACCTTTCACAAGCCTCCTATAATAGCAACATAGCCCAAAAACTCCTTTCAACTATGTAAGATTGGTAGGTGGAGGCCAATCTAGTATTTATTGAATCTTATGTTGATCTACTTGAACACCCTTAGAACTTATGACATATCCCAAGTAAAGGATTTCAATTTGTATACACCTAAAATTGACATGACTCTACTTAAATAAATATTTTAAATATTTATTTCACCTTCGCATTCCTCTATCAATAAATAAATACATTTATTTATTTATTTGATTCACTTCCTCTCATTTAATTAAATAAATTACATTTTATTTAATTAATTAAATTCATCTACATCAACTTCATTCTTCTAAATAATTAAATAATTTCAATTATTTAATTAAAATCTTTTATTCTTCCAAATTTAAATAAAATGCAAATTTTATTTAAATAAAATCTAAATTCTCCACTAAATAAAAAATATTTTTATATTTTATTTTATTCTTCAAATATCTTCACAAAAAATAAAATATATTTCTATATTTTATTTATTCCTCTCAATTATCTACAAAATAATTAAATAATATATCTTTTTATTTAATTATGCCTTCTTATCTTCACAAAAATCATTCTTATCTTCCAAAAATACTTTCCTCTTGTCACATAAAAGCAAAAACTGAGTTACAAAAGCAAAATCCTCTTGTCCATCCTGCCTTCTTCTACATGCCATAAGGGTGGTATCTTTTTCTTTTTGCCATAACAGGAGCATACAAAATCGTAATCATGCAAATAAACACTTGTTGGAAAGGTAATTTCATGAACTTCACAATGGAGCAAGTTTGATCAAGTGATTTTATCATTTTATTAGCTATTTTTACAGTCAAAGTTCAGCTATCTTTATAATCTTAAATCTAGTGTTTTTTTGCTAAACACTGACAGCTTTTGCAGGAATTCTCTTATCGGTTTTGTAGGCTAGGCACTAGTTTAGATTCATGTAGTTGCATTTGCTAGATCACACTTTGATTTCTAAAGCAGGAAAGTAAAACGGATGTTCATGCAAACTCTCACATAGTCTAACTAGGAAAGTGGTAACTAAATCATTGCTATCTTACATTGTAACATTGCTATCTTTTCAAAGTTATTACTATCTAGATTAAAACTAAACTCACTATTGCTATCTAGATTAAAACTAAACCACTGCTATCTTGATTGACCAAAATTTCAAAGTTAACAACTCGTGCTATCATGGATAAAATTAAACTCACCATTGCTATCTTGGTTTAAAATGAACCACTGCTATCTTGCTACTCACTTCAAAGTTCTATGCTTGCACAAGTAGATTAGCCCATTTAGTTTTTTTACTTTTAACTAGGTTGGATAAATCAGTGTATTATGTGCTTGCGAATGACAATAGGCTTATGCTCTCCCCTTAACTGGGTGATCAAAGTGCCAGACTTGTCATTCTTTTTGTTAAACCTTTAGGGGGGCCTACCCTTGGATGCACGCTTGTCCAAGTGGGAATGACCCTAAGTGGTAACAGGCTAAAGCCAAGCCCTACCAAGCCACTTAAAATAAATTGTGCTTGAGGTGAAAACCTCAAGCAACGAGTGCTGTTGTGTTACACCGATGACCAACCTCCCCCAAAACCCTCTAAGGCGTAACCCTTTTGTTGCAAGTATGAGGTTAACCAGTGTTGTCATTGATGTCAACATACTCATATTGCATTGGTAAGAAGGATTGGATGAGCTGTGTGCTGAGGATATTGAGAAAATTAGTCTCAATCAGGAACAGTGAAGAAGAGTGATGAGAAGAAGGCAAATGTACTCAAAAGGCTGAGGATTAGAGGATGCGGATTAAAGGGTTTGTAGATATGAGTCTTGAGATGATCTAGTTAAGATTTTAGAGGTCCGTATGAAGATATGAAAAAGTTGTGATTGGTTAAGTAGAACCAGTTCCGGGAGATGCTCCGAAGGGACAGAGTGTTACAAAAAGATCTGGTGAGATCCGGAGGTGCATTGTCAGACTCTGCAGATTGGAAGGAGTGTTTGGGATGTCCTTGTGATGTGTCATCTTGGTTTGTACATAGTGTGGAGGTCTGGAAGAACCTGTTTCAGTTTGATAGTTGTGACAGACTGTGTTCTTGAAGTTCTGGATGAAGAGGAGAAGAGATTCCAGCAAGTAGAGGAAGTGCGGATGTCCCTGGTCACTCAGGCAAGCTTGTGAAGGTCCTTGGATCATGTTGAGGTTGTGTTGTCAGTCCACATTAGTGTTAGAGCCTGGAATTGAAGATATTCTTCCGGATGAAGATATTCTTGTTCAGACTGGTCGACCAGATGAGTTATTCATCTTGTGAATGTTCTTGTGGATGATTGCTGACTTGCGAATGTTCTTGTGGATGATTGCTGACTTAGATTGTTCCTAAGTTGATGCCTTGTATAAATAAAGGTTTGTGAGTTCATTTCAAAGTGTGTGTGGAGCGGATGAGTGTGGCATAGCGAAAGAGCGAAGGGCAGAGCAGAAGTATCTCGGGCTTAAATGGAACTGATCCAGACATGGTAAAGATGTCAATCTCCAGTTCAAGTTTGTGATTCTTATCACTTTGTAGACAGTGTGTCTCTTGTAGGTAGTGTGCCTCCTTGTGAGTAGTGTGCTCAGACAGTGAGCCCTAATTGGCATGTGCGATTCATTTTTCTTATTCTTCTAACAGAGAATAATCTTTGGGTTAATCACCCCGTGGTTTTTCCCTTAACTGGGTTTTCCACGTCAAAATCTTGGTGTCCAATGTGTTGATGTTTATCTGCTCCTATGTTTATGCATTATGCTTTCATGAATGGTTAACTGATATGCTATTAACTAACAAATAAGAATCAAGTGTTTGAAGTAGAAGCAAGTTTTTGTACAACTGATTCACCCCCCTCTCAGTTGTGTGCCCTAGATCTAACACCTTTGAGGCTGGGAGACTCCATAATGGAGAGTAGTGCCATCACATGTGTAACCACTTGAACGGTTGCCCTGACTAAGAACCAATTGTGTAGCAAGCCAAAAACCCCTATTTGTTGATGCAAAGGGCGGAGCTCTTGAAGCAGCCTCGATTCAAGTGACTCTTAGTAGAGGTAGCAGGGACAATCCTAAGGTTCGGTGTGGGTATGAGCCTAAGGAAAACTAAATCTGGTATGCGTGAGAAGTGAGTGCTGTGGAGGGGAGCCGATGCTACCAGATTTTGGAGCTACACACTTTGAGTGGCACAGCTAGAGGATTCAACGAATACTATCATATCCAGCCTAGGTTGTACTTGTTTTGAGTCAAAATAGTCCAAAAAATACAAAAAAATATAAAAAGGTAAAAATCATGAAAAACTTCTATGTGTTTGCTGTGTTTTTGCCATAATTGAACATCAGACTATTCAGAAACACCAAGTTTTTCAAGCCAAAAAAAATAGAAGCTCCTGAAAATGATCCAAAATTTTGCAAAATTTTTGAGAAAATAAGGAAAAACACCAGAGTTGTGCATTTGATTTGACTTATAACGCTTTTGCACTCTGTGCTGGTGCATTTGTTTTTGCGCATCCAAACCAGTAAGCTTTTCTGGTCTTATTTCAATGGAAAACCAATTAGAATATTTTGGTCAAAAACTCCAATACTTGCAATTGCAAATAAGCTTAGATCCCTCACCCCAAAATTGTATAACAATTTCTCAACAAGCCCAAGTCTTACAACAAGAAATGGCAATCTTGCAAGCTGAACGTGCCAGTACCAGCTACACCTTGCCCTAAAATCGTATATCCTTTTCCCGTACTCATGACAAGGCAAGCACCACCTTAAGTTAGAAATCATATACCCCCCATCTACTAGTCCTCCTTTGCCACCTTCTAAGACACATATTCCAAAACATACCAGTTCTACACCAACACCACCATCTAGTTCCTCAAACTCTAAATGGATGACTAAAAAAGAATCAGATGAGTGGTGGGAAAGAGTTTTTCCAAATTTATACAACTAGAGAAAAGCTAGAGAGAAAGCTAAATCCCCTCATTCACCTATCCATACACCTACCAATGATGTGATCCAAGGGCTACTAGCAAAGAGTCAACCATGTCCCCAAATTCTGGTCCTTGACCTTACCAAAGATTCTTCCAATCCCATGTCAAATCCTACAACACCTTCATGTCATCTGCAAACCCTTGAGCTTATCGAAGAACCTCCTACCATGAACCAAAGTCAAAGTCCATTGAACATCCATGTTGTCAACCAAGAATCTATTCAAGAGCTATCCACTTCCATTCAAGAAGACCAAGAGCTATGTCAAGAGCACACCTTAGAGCATGTGGAAACATCCACCCTTTGTCTAAATCAAGATCAAAACACCCCCATCCAATTTCAAACCATTCATAACCTTTATCTCTTCCATGACCAAGATAATACCTATGAAGAATCTATCCATGAGCAACTTTATCCTATACATGGGAAAGAGATCCAATTCCAATCCGTTCATAATCTATACCTTCTCTATGATCCAGATACTACCTTTTATGAAGAAGATGTCCATGAACAACTTGATCCCATACCCCTTCATGAGCAAGAAACCTCCATTACTTCTATCCCTCTTACATCTAATCCCATCCATGATCCAACAACTTCTGCTTCCTCTGATGAGACACTTGCCTCCCAAGTGCACATGAATGATCAACCCAATAACTTGGACCCTAAAGAGCATAATGATGATCAAGATCCAAATGATCCTTTGCCATCCATTATTGACCAAGCTTCAAATCCATTGTCTTATATCCTTGGGCTTACTACCTTCATGCAAGAATGTTCTTCCTTAGAACACCAACAACCATTATCTGCTATCTCACCTTCCTCATCCAATAAGGAACTCACTGCTAGTGCACCTATACATAATCCCATGGTCCACCGCATACTCCAGAATATGAACTATCAAGGTAAAGGCTTAGGCCTTCATGAACAATGTATTTTGGAACCTATCCATATCAATGTTCCTCCACCTTCATATGGCCTTGGATGCATACCCCAAGATGAGCAATCTCAAGATGTTGGTACTTCCTCCACTCCTCCTAAGTCTACTACTTTCCATCACAAACCCTATCATATCCCCAAAACATATGTCACCATTCCACCTCCATCATCCTACATTTGTCAAAAGCATGTGACCATACACCTTCCACCATCCAATCTACCTCTGCTACTTCCAACTCCTAATAGCCTTCTGTGCATCCTACCTCCACTTCTTCCAACACCTTATCCATCCATCTATAAATCCTCTAAATATCCCAATCATGGCTGACAAATGCACATATTGTCTAAACAACGAGCTTCCACTAACCTCACTTCCACCATCCCAAGGGAATTCAATGTCAAAAATGTGGATGCCTCTACCTATAAAATAAAAAATCCTAAGAGTCCTCATGACCTAGGATACAAAATCCAAGAATCAAAGAAAACTTGATCTCAGAAGCTGTATACACCCATACACCTCAATGCCAAACTGAAAAAGGTGTGGGTCCCCAAGCAACAACTAATTACCTCTGAAGCTGCACAAAAGCCAAATATACCCAAGCCCATACCTTCACAGGTAAAATCTACAAGCAAAATGGTTTGGGTAACTAAGAAAAAATCCCTCAAGTCAAATGAGGCATCCACCTCTAAAGCATCTCAACCATCCTTTTTCTCCCATGCCATCCACAAGTATCAAATCCTTCCATCCCACACGACAAACAAAAATCAGAAGTATACTAAGTCTATGTGGGTCCCTAAATTCATAAATCATTCATCCACCAAGAAAAAATATCCATTGCTTCCCACACCACCTGCCTATCATAAGCTTCATGTTTATCACAATATGTGCAACCGTTGGTCATGGTTCCCTTCCATTCCACAACATTTCCACATACCTCCATCTCCCCTCCCTTCCACTATTATCCTACATATCTTACCCATCCTACTCCCATGGTCCATGCTTTTGCATAAGCTTTCCAATCTGTATATCTACATCAGTGTCCACTATCGTACCTTCCATTATCCAATATCTACCTTCTCCATTTCTCACTTTCATGCAATCCCCTACCAACATCTATGAGAACACTTGACTTGGTCCATGTGCTGACATCTTTCTAGCGGGACTATCACCTTTCAAGGAACTAGATACTAGAGTCTCTCTCTTCCGTATTCCACCTTCTCCAAATATTCAAAAATAGAAAAAAGAAAAGAAAAAATGAAAAAAAGTAAAGAAAAATCCCTTCATCCAATGGTGAAAATCTAGCAAATAGGCACCTTGGATAAGTACCATGATAAAAACCTGGCAAATAGCCGTCATGTGTAAGTTGATCTCCTACATCACCTACACTTGGGGGCACCTTGTCTCATCAGCATATCACTTTTCTCATGCCAATTTCCTTTCATAGCATTTCCTATCCTATTCCTCTATCCATTACACACCTATATTGTCCAGTCCATCCATCCTAATCTTCCATTCCTCTATTTTTCTTGATCTTGACAAAGATTAGGGGCACAATGTTGACAAATATTTTAGATGCCTCTTGACATACCTTATCCCTCCAAAACCATGCAAATCCTCCATTATCCTCTCATCATCCTTCGTCGTAAGCTTCAAGTTATTCCTATGTGACATAGTCCTTAGAGATCACATCCTTGATTCCTTCTATCCACTATTGCACATCCCCATACATACCCATTTCATTCCTTATCACCCATGCATCTACCTATCCGTGGTGTTTCCTTGTCATCAATATCATCTGCTCCATATCTGATCCATAGCTGTTCCATATTTGATCCATGTCTGTTCCATATCATGTCTCATCCAATCCATATCTCAGTATCATAGGGTTCACCCCAAACTACGTTGCCTCTACGTCATCACGTAGGCAAGGCCATTATCAATGCACCCCTGAGGCTCCTCTTCACTCCACTCCACTATCTCGTCTGGCCCATATCTAGTCCTTCTATCAATCTGAGTCCATACTATTTCTGCACCACGTTTCCATCACCTAGGTCTTAGGTCCGCTAGGGTTTACCCTGAACTACGTTGCCTTTGCGTCGTCACGTAGGCAAGGCCATTTAGTAATGAGCCCCCAAGGCACTAGGTCAGTCCTTTAGGGCCCTTCTCTCCATGTCTATCTGTCGTCTCACCCATAATAAGTTGATCTTTGTCTAAACTAGGGGCAACTCCTTGACCTAGTTACGGATTTGGATTCTTGAATGCCACTGTTCTAAGAGGATACCAATAAGGATTGTGATACCTTTTGCTAGACAAACAAGAGCAGCAAAGCAAGCTACCCAAAAACAAAATTCTTGGCACAAAGCATCAACCTGTCCAAAGCAGCACATCATACTGAAACACTCAAGCTAATTCTATATCAATTATGGCAAAAGACACATCTAATGCAAGACTATTTTGTAAACAAGTTAATTTACAAGGTCTTAAATTTTTGTCATTATGTCTTCATATGCTACTCAAGGATGCCAAAAAGCTAGAGATGCTATGATGGGGGCATAATCTTTTTCTTTGTCTACTGCTTGTGGATTAAACTGTAGTAATGTGATGACTTTTGTCTAACAACATGATCAACAAAAAGATCATCGAGGACGCTGAGGTTTAAACATGAAAAGGGGCAATCCTTGTCTGTTGAAATGCAAGAAATACTTAGGTCGTCTAGATTCAAATTTGACTAGACGCTTATATTAACTTGCTATATCAAAATCCATGTAAGTAATACTCAGGTCATCTTGGTTTAATTATACCTAGATGCTTATATTTTCTTACAACATTTTAAAAGCCCAATGATGAAATAAGCACTTCAAAATACTTGCTATATCAAGATGACAAATCCACATCCATTCCATATCCATAGCCATATCCATAACGTATCCAATTGCGTCTCATATCTGTATCCATATCCAATTGTATTTCTCCATATCCCATGCAATAAAGATTCCATGCAGAATATCAATGTTTGCAAAAGCTTGTGATTTCTTTTGTCAAGTCATTTCTTCTATCGATCAAATTTCTATCTATCTTCATATCTCTCATCAACAATTCTAGCTGTCAACCTGGGCAGTAATCCAAATGCAAGTCTATCCTTAATCCATACCAATCAAGTCAAGTCAATCTTGTTAAATGATCCAATTGCAATCAATGGTCTTGATCCTAATCTTGTCGTAAACCATATCAATTAGTCATAAGTATCCTTCGTGTTGCTCTAGGGATATATCGTTCCCCAACATGACAACACTGTCGTATATTGTTATCATATCAAATGTCTTAGACAGGATGTTGCATTGTTGAAACCAGACCCGGAGTCTTAAACGACATGTTTCATTCTTGAAACCAGACATCATTGATCTATATCATTGGTTTATCGCTTGACCAGGGCAATACCTTGCCTGTTCTTGTATCATTTGTGCATGCTGGCTTACTTGCTTGCATGTGTCATCATTTTATCTTGCATCACATATCATTCACCTCTTTCTTCTGCATCCAACCATTTCTTCTCCTATCAACCTTCTTCATTGTGAGATTGTTCGTGTCACGCCTTCTGCCATCTCCCCATCCAATCTCACGAGGGGGCATCCAGTCGTTAAACTTGTACCAGGGGCAAACTAGGGCATGTATCATTGTCGAAAATTCTTTTTCTTTGAAACAACGTGATAAAACACATTGCATCAAAGAGGGGCAAAATGTGTACACCTAAAATTGACATGACTCTACTTAAATAAATATTTTAAATATTTATTTCACCTTCGCATTCCTCTATCAATAAATAAATACATTTATTTATTTATTTGATTCACTTCCTCTCATTTAATTAAATAAATTACATTTTATTTAATTAATTAAATTCATCTACATCAACTTCATTCTTCTAAATAATTAAATAATTTCAATTATTTAATTAAAATATTTTATTCTTCCAAATTTAAATAAAATCTAAATTCTCCACTAAATAAAATATATTTTTATATTTTATTTTATTCTTCAAATATCTTCACAAAAAATAAAATATATTTCTATATTTTATGTATTCCTCTCAATTATCTACAAAATAATTAAATAATATATCTTTTTATTTAATTATGCCTTCTTATCTTCACAAAAATCATTCTTATCTTCCAAAAATACTTTCCTCTTGTCACATAAAAGCAAAAACTGAGTTACAAAAGCAAAATCAGTTTTAAAGCATCTTTAAAGCAAATCTTCTCTTAAATTAGAAAAATAAATTCTAATTTAAGAAAATCAAATCTCATCCTCATCAAGAGAGGAGTTAACTCAACAAGGCTGCTTTTCGAATGACATGTGTCCTTCCATTTGTTGCACATTCCTCAACAATCCTCCTCTGTTGATCTTCTCTTTTATTCTCAACCATTGATCTTCCCTCACCTTTTTCTATAAATACAACTTTCTTGTCTTCATTTCAGAGATCAATCATTGTGCAAACTTATGCTGTAGAGATACCGGCACGCCTTTGGCACCCCCATTTCCTTGAGCACTTCATATCCATCTATCTAGTGTGTTGAAGCTCACCTTCAATCACACGAATATCAGAGCCATTATGTCTTTGTCATCTTCAAACAAGCAAGGGAGCAACGCTTCTGAGGGATTCATTATCAAGATCAAGGACAAATAGGAGAGCAATGGAAAACAATACGTAAAGAGGTTGTAAGTACATTTACTTTTGTTTGTTTTAATCTTCTTTGCTTTCAACTTCTATTGATGTTTGGGTTTTATTATTCATTGATTTGATTAACCTATTTTCCCCCTCACACAATTAATCCAAAATCACATTTTGACAACTTATCATAGAAATATTGCTACTCCAAAATACCCAAAATTGTATATAAATGTTCCAAGTGTTCCTTCCAAGTTTTACTATAGATCAATATATCATCAAAGAAAACCAAGACAAACGTTTTTAGTTGCTTACTAAATACCTTGTTCATGCATGATTGGAAAGTTTATGGTGCATTGGTGAGGCCAAAGGGCATTACCAAGAACTCAAAATACCCATAGTGACACCAAAAATTTGTCTTTACCACATCTTTGTCTCTCATCTGAATCTGATGGTATCCTGATCTCAAATCAATCTTAGAAAAGTAAATAGATCCATGCAACTCATGAATGAGTTCACCTATCCTTGGGATGGGATATCTATTCTTAATGGTCTTCTTATTCAAATCTCTATAGTCGATGCACATCCTCAGAGTTTCATCATTCTTCTTCACAAGAACTACAGATGATGCAAAGGGACTAGAACTTGGTCTAATGAATCCCATGTCGAAGAGATCTCTAATAGTCTTCTTTATATCTTCCTTGTAACCCCTTGTCTATCTATATGGAGTAGTTATAACAAGTTTGGTATCCTGTTGTAACTCTATAACATGCTAAAATCACCTATCTAGAGGTAATCCTGGGGGTATATCCTTGAAAACAATGCTATGCTTATCTAAAATTTCTTGAATTTCAAAATAAAATTTACCTTTTCCATTTGAAGAACTTGAAGGATGGATTAAGCAAGTGGTTGTCCAAGCAACTTAACCTCTTTGGAAAGTCCTCTCCATCTCCTTTGTTGTCACCACTCTTGGAGCTCCATTCAAAATCCTTCTAAGTGTAATCTCCTTTCCTTCTAACTAAAACTTGAACTCCATAGTTTGATAGTCTTGATAGTGTCCTCCAATAGAATGCAACCATTGAACACCCAAGACAACATTAGCTTCACCAATACCAACAACATAAAAATCATCACAAAGCTTGTAGTATGCCATAGTGATGCTCAATTGTTTGATCACTTTGGTGCATGGTATACTGAATCCATCCACAGTCGTGGCATTAAATCCTTTGAACTCTTCAGTCTTCAATCCTCTCATCATTATCAACCCTTCATCAATAAAATTGTGGGTTGCCCCACTATCAATCAAAATAGTCATTTTCTGCCCTATTAACACTCCACAAACCCAAAAAAGATGATATATTGGTCCTGAAAGTGCATCTAACTAACCTTTTTTGTAGTCTCCTTCTCTTCAACCTTAGGTTCTAACTCCTCTATGTCATGAAACTCCTCATTATCATCTAAGTCTGATTCCTTATCCTAGACAACCTCTATGTAATGGGCTTGTCCCTTTCCTAAATACCTATGTCCAAGGACCCAAGGCTCTCTACAAGAAAAACCAAAGCTTCTTTCCCCTAATCTCATTCCTTATTTCTTCATCCATCTTCTTCACAACATTAGGAATTGTATTCTTCTATGCATGTGTCTGTTCATGGAATGGTTTCTTTTGGAAATCTCCCTTTATGATGCCATGTGTTTGGTTTGGAGGAGTGTGAGAAAGCATCCTTTAGAATTGATGGCTCAAGGGTGAGAGCCCTCTTGATAGCTTCCTGCAAGGTGAGGGGTGCAAAAGATCTGACAAACACCCTAAGAGGTTCAGTGAGCCATGTGATGAATAAATGTACTCTTCTTTTCTCTAATATTTTAGGTACCACTACTACAATCTTTTGGAAGTTTGATATATACTCACTAAGTTCTTTTGTTTGATTTCAGATAATTAGATGAAATATTCTTCTTCCACTTTTAGTTCATACCTGTTAAGAATCCTCTATTTAAATTCATCAAAGGTCTATATCTGATCATGACCTAGGGTAGTGCAACCATGGTATCACCATTCATAGGCTCCTCCTTCCAAATGCAAAGTGGAAAACTAAACTACATCTTTCTCTTTCATGGGGTTGAGCACAAAGTATGTTTCTATATTTTGTAACCAAGCCCTAACTGAAATCTTCTCACTTCCATCAAACAAGGATGCTATTAATTTTCCCAACTTGTGTTTCAATTATTTATTTTTGTTGTTCCCTTTCTTTTGACATTCACCTCTTCTCAAGAACTTCACATATTCACCACAAGACATATCATTCTTGATCTCATCTGCCAAGGAATTTTACTCTCCATGCCATTTGTTAAGGGTTTCTACATTAAACAAATTAGTAGCTACAGACTCAACTTGTTTAGGTTCTCCTTTAGGTAGGAATAAGGATTTGTTTGCAGCCCCTGATTTTTGAGTCTTATTCTCTTTCCCTTTTCTATTGTTGCTATTGTTTTTCTCTTGAAGTTCTTTCACCATTGTTTCCATTGTTGTTTTGAATCCATTGCAACATCTAACTAAACATTTTAGCAAGTCTAGTTTGTGCCTTGACCATTTGATTAAATTTCCTTGTAGCATCTTCTTCTACATTTCTTCTATCTGACATTGTTTCCTCCAATTGAAATTTATTTTTCTCTCTCCTCAAATATATAATTTCTCTATCACTCGGTATCATCAATCATCTGAGTAACCTACATGCTAGCAAGATCATGCTCTAATACCACTGGAATGTCCTCTAACTGATTTTATTGAATTTAATGTCCTACAGGCTGGTAAGATCATGCTCTTCTCCTACAAACAACTATCTCATACAAAATTATATGAAAATGCTGAAATTTTAAAGAGATTTTATACCAATCTAATTTCCCGAACAAAATATTTGCAACTATATCAGATTTGAAAATGTATGTTTAATTATCTTCACAAAATACCCAATTTTCACTACATAAATGGTACCTGAAATTGACAATTTCTTAATCAAATCAAAGAAATTTTTTTCAAACTTAAATTCCTGATAATTAATAGAAAATAATAGAAAATGTATGGTCTCTTACTATATGATATCATAAAATTACCAGATTTAATAAAAATACAAATCTGCATACAAAATTGATAATTTCACTCCACTTGATCTCACCCAGCAACACATAAATGATATCTGATGAATCCAATATTAAATTATATGATTTTCTGATGAAATACAGTTGTTATTAGGTATGAAATTAACAATAAAAATAGCAGAAAACTTTGATAACAAACCCACAACTACTAACTACTAACTACTCAAACCCTTGCTCCAGAATACACTAAAACTGCTCCAAACTTACAGAAACAACACCGGATCTTAAAATTAATGGAGACAGTTGCCAATATTGATGCAAAAATAGTAAACACAAAAAAATTAAATTTCACACCTACAAACACTTACAATACTTCAAAATACTCCAGGAAACACCAAAACTACATATAAATCCACCTGTAAGAAAACTACATAAAAACTACCGAAATCTACCAATTCTTTGAAGATCCAATGCAAATATAGGATGGAATTACTCTATGTGAACAATGGGGTTTCATCCATAGTCCTCCTATAACTAATGGGTTTTTTTCCATAGCTGTAAAATCCAACGGGTTTTCATCCACTAAAGGAATATAAAGCTCAAGGCTCCAAATGAGAGAAAATGAACAATAGACAACCCAAATGACAACTCCAAAATGCCTTTTGTATCTAGTAACCCAAGATGAGTGCTAAAATCAACACACCTTGCATGCCAAGATCCTTCAATGAAAAATAGTCATGAATTATGACAATTATCGTAAGGTATCATAACCCCCTCTTACGCCCTGTCATAAGATGCTCTTAAAATTTTAAAAAATGGTTAATATTGGCTTTCTTGAAAACCCATGCCCAAATGGGGATTGCACCAATTTAAATATTAAATTTAATATTTATTTTCCCAATGGTTGGAAATTTGCACCAAGGAAAATATTAAATATTAAATTATTTATTTTTCCAAGTTGTCATGTGAGCCCTAATTTACTATATCTAGACAACCAGATTTTTAGAAAAAAGGGACATGATAGTACTACTTTGACAATCTCTGAGCTAGTCAAACCACTTAAGATGGAATTCTTGGCTTTACCATTGTTCTCATGAGCCTTCTTCACATTTAGATTTGTAATAGGATGTTTAGGTTTAGTATATTCATCTATTGCAGCTCTCCAAACATCATACCCTAGCGAGGTAAGATAGGATTCCATCCTCACACTCCAAATGGCATGGTTACTTTCATGAAACATTGTGCTTTAGAAGAGGACTCTTTATGATCCATGAGTTCTACTCCAAGATATATTTTTAGTTGTTAGGTTACATCAAGGAACATAGCTCTGATACTAATTGTTAGAACACACATATATACTAAGAGGAGTGAATTAATATATGCCAAAACTTAATCCAAATTTAATTTTATCAACCAAATACATTTACTACCTTAAATAGATGATAAGGCAAAATAAAAAATTCAAAGAACAACACTTAAGCACACAATCATAACACCAAATTTATGTGGAAAACCCTAGAAGGGAAAAACCATGGTGAGCAAGCTACTTGGATCTACTATCCAAATATAGCCTCATAAATAATAAAAACATATTTACAAGTTTTATGGGCTACAACCCAAGGAAGTTGCAACTCCCTATAATACAATGATACAACACTTACAGAAAGAGGCTACAACCTTAGTACAAAATACTTGACAAAAATCACTGATCAATCACCTCTGCAACATCAACACCTTCCACACTGACACAAAACTTCAACACCTCTACTCAAACAAACACTTCTACCTACAACATGTTGTAAGTATGTGCCTAATCAGTGTTGTCATTGATGTCAACATATTCTTATTGTCATTGGTGTCAACTATATCCTATTCCATTACTTGTTTAGAAGACTTGTATGTTGAGGATATTGACAAAGTTAGCCTCTCTGGAAGAAACAAGCCACAGAGAAGTATAGTACATATAGTGAGTTGTATGCTAAAGAATAGTTTGGTAAACTACTCCGCATTTGTTCCTACTTGAAGATCATGGTCTATGGATTGGAATTAAGTTAGAGGTATGTCTAAGGATGCTATATTTCAGGTCTGAGCCATCCACATGAAGATCTGAGTGAGTTGTGTTCACTAGAGTGAAGCCTTCTTTTTTTGTAAGTTTATTTGAGACAGGAAGACAATATTTGGCTTTGCATTCCTCTGCAAGAAAGTATTTTTCTATGTAGTTCTAGAGGGAAATCTAGGATAATGATAAGTGCCTACAGTTGCAATGGTTCATGGTTTGGTGGTCCACAAGCTATCTTTCTTTTATGATAGTTGAAGACAGTAAAGCTCATGTGTTCCAGTGAGAAGATTCCTATGAATAAAGTGGTTAAGGTTCATGTGATTGCTCCTGATGATTATAGCATGCTTGTGGATGTCTCCTAATCATGTTCCTATCTAGGCTTTGGTCCACGTTAAGAAATTGAGATGGTGTGTGAAGATTGTTCCTAGATAACGTAGCGTGTAACCAGTCTTGGCTGACCTGGTTGATCCCAGTGATTTTAGAGATCTCTAGAAGATTGTGGAAGTGTGTTGTGGCATGGAAGATCATGTTTGAGTCCCAGCTAAGGCATGGCATGATCTACATTTCATTCCCTTTTCATAATGTAGCAATAGATCAGGACCTATTTTGTAAATGTCTCTAATATCAACCTTAGAGATTGTTCCAATGGTTCATGCCGACCTTGATGATCATTCCAAGGTTGATGTAGTGTATAAATACTTGTAGCTGAGTCATGGAAAATCCATCCTTGAGTGAAAATGGGAATATATTAAGAAAGTTCCAAAGGCAGAGTAGTGAAGGCGCAAAGGAAAGAAGAGAAAGAGCAGAGCAGAGGAAGAACAAGGCAAAGGAAGAGCAGAACTGAGGAATTGTTTATTCACAATAAAGAAAGATGTTTGATCATGATAGTGAATCTAGTAGTAAGCCACTAGCAAGTTTTAACAGCCCTTAGGGTTTAATAGCCCTCAGGGTTTAACAACCCTTATTGTAATCTTGCTAGGTTTAGGGTTGAGGCAGTGAGTCTGCTAGACCTAGTTGTTCTTCATGGTAGTAAGCCAGTATGTTTAGGCCCATGGGATGACCAAGCCTGAACATCACTATTTCAAGATTACAATATATGTTGAGAGTTAATCCTCTCCATGGTTTTTCCCCACCTTGGGGTTTTCCACATAAATCTACTATCTCTTGTGTTTGATGTTGTTAAGTTTCTGATTTCATGCACTCATTATTAAATCATAATAATTGTGGATAAGTGATGAATGTTTAATTACAGAAAGTGTTTAAGCTTTTGTGACAACTAATTCACCACCCCCCCTCTCAGTTGTCCAACACATATCAAGAATTAGTATTAGAGCCAAGTCCCCTTGGAAAGAGTCTAACAACTCAAGGGTGATCTGAATAGAGTCAAAAGGAAAGAAAATACTCTCTGATACAATTGAATGCTCATCAAGAGATATCAAGAACAGATTGTCCAAGGAAGTGATTCACGAAGAACAAAATGACAAGCATTGAAGATGGTCTAAAGCTTGTACCAGCGATGAAGATTGTTGGGTTATTGATAGCAGCTGCTCAAACCATATGACTAGAGATAGAAGCAAGTTTGTTAGTCTGTAAGAATACAATGAAGGGATAGTCAGGTTTGAAGATAACTGCATTACTGAAGTCTGTGGAATAGGATTGACAAATTTTGGAAACAGATAAATTTTTTAAGATGTTCTTTATGTAAAAGGTTTGAAACAAAATCTCTTGAGTGCTGGATAGTTATGCACGAAGGGATTCAAGTTTGTATTTGAGAATGACTCTCTTGAAGTCAAAGAAAAATCTGGAGCTACAATAGCAATTGCAAAAAGAACTAAAAAGAACCTCTATCATCTCAGAAAAAGTGACTTTCTTGGATACACATCTTAGACAAATGAAAGTTGGGTTTGGTATAGAAGACTTTGCCATACAAATCTTGATGATTTAATGAACACAGTTCAGATTGTGAAGGATCTACCAGAGATTGATTACTCAAGCAACATCAGTTGTAGAAAATATCAAAGATTGTCAAGAAAAGCATGGCAAGGTAAAGAAAGATCTTCCACTAAACGATTGGAATTAATTCATGCAAACTTTTGTAGTCCTACAAGAATATTATGTCTCCATGGTCAAAGGTACTTTATGTTTTTCATTGATGACTTTTCTAGAATGACTTGGGTTAGTTTTTTAAAAGATAAATCAGAGATTCTAGAAGCACTCAAAATTTTTAAAGATACCCTTGAAAATGAGCTAGGCATGAACATCAAAGGCCTAAGAATTGGGAAAGAAGAAGAACAAATTTCCAATGATTTTAGTATATTTTGTGAAACCTATGGGATAGAAAAACAACTCTCTACCGAAGTTAAGATAATGGAAGAAGCAAGTAGAACTATTCAAGAGAATGCAAAATTAATGATGGAAGAAGTAAATTTGCTAGATGTATTTTGGAAGGAGGCAACACAAACCACTATCTACACATTGAACAAAGTTCAGGTAACAACCAAAGAAGGAAAGACCCCTACTGAGTTATGGTGTGGATCAATACCCACTATGAAATATTTCAAAATCTTTAGAAACAAATGCCTCATCATAATAGAAAAGAACAATGCTAAGTTTGAGGAAGGAATTTTTCTTGGATACTCATCCTAGACCAGAGCTTATCAGTGTTACGACAATAGATTGGGAAGGATCGTGGAAAGTACAAATATCAAGGTTATTGAAAACATCCAGAGAATTCAGTCTCAACCAACAAGAGTTTGCACATTGAAAATCAAGAAGGTTCCCAGACCACCGAATGTAATATGGAAGACCATAAAGCTATTGTAAATCAAATGAATATGTGCTTAATTGCCAGTATTGACAAAGAAAACTAAAGAACTGCAGATGAAGACATGAATTTGAAAGAAGATTTAAGAAGGCAAATCAGGCAGTTACAACAAACTCTAAAAGAGAACATTGAAGAAAAGACAAAGATTGAGAATTGTCTGAAAGACAAAGTTAAAGACTGCATGAAGCTTGAAGAAGAGGTTGAAGACTTGAAAGCTGCTTTGAAACATGTACAAGCTCAAAGAGATCAACTCAGTGTGAGTGCTACCAGATATGATAGGTTAATAGAAAAATAGAAAAATGATAGAGAAGGCATAACATTTGGAAAAGACAAAGGATTTAGAACAAGTCAGGAAGAGGACAAGATCAGACGGACTCAGAATCAAAGAAGCAGAAGACTATCAATCAAATAGCCAAATGCTCAAAGGTACTCTTATTTTAGTGGTTACTGCAATTTATGCAACAAATTTGGTCACAAGGCTAATTGGTGTAGAAATAGGGTGAATCAAAATATCCCATCCTTCTCTAGTCAGAATTCCATTAGATGCTATGCTTGCCACAAAATGGGACATAGAGCTAATGAGTGTAGAAGCCAAGTGAGAAAAGGCTATGGGACAAATTGGAAAATGGAATCTTTCAGTGGCTACTATTATGCATGCAATAAATTTGGGCATAAAGCTAACCTATGCAGGTCAAGGATGAATGCAAGGATCAATGGTAAGAAAAGTACTATGTGCTTTAATTGCAACAAGCTTGGACATGTTGCAAGATTTTGCAGAAGTAAGAACATGAAGAAGGATAATCAAGAAGAATTGAAGAAATCAGTGGAAAAGGTTGATCTGGCAGAAGTCAAGGAAAAAATGAACAAGGTTTGGGTCAGGAAGGAAACAAATGAAGGAAGAGATGAGTTTTCTCCAGGCTCCAGATTAGCTACTTCCTTTGAGAAGTAGATCGTGAGTCATGGCTCAGGGGGAGCTGTATTGAAAATTCTAAATCCCCCAGCCAGATAATCAGTGCTAAGATTTGGCACAAAGATATGAGGACTTACATGGTAGATTGCTTGGAAGGAACTCTGCAGATCAAGGTACAAAAGGATTATGGTCGGGAAGCCCAAAATGACTAAGGTATGAGTAATATATAAAGTAAGTAATAGAGATTGAATCAATATGCTTCCGCAGTTGATGATCATTATATGTGGTTTAGAGTTAAGCTTGAAACAGTATAAAGCATTTGAGTATTTTTGTCTGCATTCTTCCGCTATTTTGATGTGTGGTTCTAAAAGTATGTTAAAAGGTCAATGATGATTGTTGGATATGAATTTTGGAGTTTCATGTGGAGTTATGATGTGACAGATGAATTTGTCAAGTGTGTACTTAAGGGACAAGCTGACAGGTCATGAGTTTTGGCTAAGTATCTAACTAATAAAATCAAGGGATAGGGCTCTAGTATTCTAGTCTGCTTGGGTTCACCATTGAAGATAATGTTCTGCAGATTCTGGCATATGGTTATTAGTCAGTGACTACACCTATATCCATAAATTTATCTAATCTTGAGAATAATGAGTAACTTTGGGAACGGTTTGAAAATCTACAGATGAGCTCAGTTGAATGATTATGAACTAGATGAGCTTTCAAGGCAATGACTGGGAATGAGATACAATTGAGGATCTAATGCTTAAGATCTAATAGTGGAGATAAGTTCACATCAAATGAATTCAATATTTTCTATAAAGAGCAATGGATAAGGAGACAATTGTCTACTAGTACTCCTTAGTAGAATGAAGTTGTTAAAAGGAAATATAGGCTAGTCCAAGAGGCTACTAGATCAATGATGGAGGAAGCTGACCTACTGGATACATACTTGAGAAAAGACACACATACTGCTATCTACATTCAAAATAGAGTTCAAGTCAAAACTGCTACAATAAGAGTATAGGAAAGATCATTGAGAAAATATGTCATATCTGAGTAGGTATAAATCAAATGGACTTGTTGAACAAGAAGATAGTCAAGTTAAAGAAGAAGAAGTTCTGGAAAGAATTTTGGAGATCCCTAGAGAATGTGTAGAAGTACCACACTGAAGACTAGTTCTTGGGTAAAAAGAGCTAAGGTGCATTAGCAAGAAAAAGAATTGCAGGATGAGATATTCAAGGATAAGTTCTCAATCAAAGAAATAATAAAAAAAAAAGGTGTAGAAGTGCAGGTAATAATCAGAGATGGTTGCTGAAGTCAAAAGATTATGAAATTATCTCCCAAGGGAAGCACGTAGATGATACTAATATGAATTTCTGATAAAGAACAGTGAGTATTGCAGTGTTGTTGGTAGAGAAAACAAGGTAGTAGTAGCAAGATCCTAAGGTTAGAATTGACAAACCAAGAAGGAGAGAACTTCACATAAAATTGCAGTCAAGAAAGCATCAAGTAAGGGGGAGCTGTCAATTGAAGAAAGTTCAGAAGAGAGATTAGATCAGAGCAGAAGAGTGCAAGTATGTGCCCTTTGTCATTGATGTCAAAGGGGGAGAGAAGTCATGTGAAAAACTTAGAGTGCAGATGTGTAAGAGAAAGGGGGAAAATTTTGGAGAAAGAAAGAGTGTAGGTGTGTAAAGAGAAAGGGGGAGAATCTTGTCTTAATAGCTGTTGTAGTTTTTGACATCATATGTTGCCATCAATGACAAAGGGGGAGATTGTTGCAAGTATGTGCCTAATCAGTGTTGTCATTGATGTCAACATATTCTTGTTGTCATTGGTGTCAACTGTATCCTATTCCATTACTTATTCAGAAGACTTGTATGTTCAGGATATAAAGAAAATAAGCCTCTCTGAAAGAAACAAGTAAGCCACAGAGAAGTGCAGTACAGATAGTGAGTTGTATGCTGAAGAACAGTCTGGTAAACTGCTCCGCATTTGTTCCTGCTTGAAGATTGTGGTCTATCGATTGGAAGTAAGTTAGAAGTATGTTTGAGGATGCTACATTTTGGGTCTGAGCCATCCACATGAATATCTTAGTGATTTGTGTTCACCAGAGTGAAGCCTTCTTTTTTTGTAAGTTCAGTTGAGACAGGAAGATAGTATTTGGCTCTGTATTCCTCTGCAAGAAAGTGTTTTCCTATGCGGTTCTAGAGGAAAGTCTGGGATAATGACAAGTACCTACAGTTGCAATGGTTTGTGGTTTGGTGGTCCACAAGCTATCTTTCTTTTATGACAGTTGAAGACAGTAAAGCTCATGTGTTCTGATGAGAATATTCCTATGGATAAAGTGGTTAAGGTTTGTGCAATTGCTCCTAATAATTATAGCATGCTTGTGGATGTCTCCTAATCATGTTCCTATTTGGACTTTGGTCCGTGTTAAGAAATTGAGATGGTGTGTGAAGATTATTCCCAGATAACATAGCATGTAACTAGTCTTGGCTGACCTGGTTAATCCCAGTGATTACGGAGATCTCTAGAAGATTGTGGAAGCATGTTGTGGTGTGGAAGATCGTGTTTGAGTCCCAGCTAAGGCATGGCATGATCCACATTTCATTCCCTTTGCATAATGTTGCAATAGGTCAGGACCTATTTTGTAAATGTTTGTAATACCGACCTTGGAGATTATTCCAATGGTTGATGCCAACCTTGATGATCATTCCAAGGTTGATGTATTGTATAAATACTTGTAGCTAAGTCATGGAAAAGTTATCCTTGAGAAAAAATGAGAATATATTAACAAAGGTCCAAAGGTAGAGCAGAGAAGGGGCAGAGGAAAGAAGAGAAAGAGAAGAATAGAGGAAGAGCAGGGTAGAGGAAGAGAAGAGCTAAGGAATTGTTTTATCACAATAAAGAAAGGTGTTTGATCATGACAGTGAATCTGGCAGTAAGCCACCAATAGGGTTTAATAGCCTTTAGGGTTTAACAGCCCTTATTGTAATCTTGCTAGGTTTAGGGTTGAGGCAGTGAGTCTGCTAGACCTAGTTGTTTTTCATGGCAGTAAGCTAGTATGTTTAGGCCTGTGGGGTGACCAAGCCTAAACATCACTATTTCAAGATTGCAATATATATTGAGAGTTAATCCTCTTTATGGTTTTTCCCCACCTTGGGGTTTTCCACACAAATCTGGTGTCTCTTGTGTTTGATGTTGTTAAGTTTCTGATATCATGCACTCATTGTTAAATCATAATAATTGTGGATAAGTGATGAATGTTTAATTGTAGAAAGTGTTTAAGTTTTTGTGACAACTGATTCACTCCCCTCTCAATTATCCGGCACATATCAACACAGCACACTTCCACACACACACAAATTCATATCCACACTCACACACAAAACCTCCCATATTCTCACACACTCATAATCTTCACAACAAACTTGATCTTTCTTTTATATCCTCTACAAGCTTAAAAAATGTTCTCCTTCATTAGCCAAGATGAAATGTGTAACATGAAACATGTGACGGACACAACAAGTTGGTTCCCAAATGATGTACAAATTCAAAGTGGTTCAATCCAACTAATAACCAAGACCTATTCTTTCTTAGAACATTCTTCCATGTTGGCACACACTTCCAAACATTAGGTGCAATTACTAAAACACATCTAATCAGCCCAACAAATACTTAACCTTCCACATATTGGCTCTAGACCAAAAGCAGTACTGAAGAGACCAATTAGCATCATGCAGATTACTACACAAGAAACATGACTTTTATAAACCTTCTCAAACATCCCTTTCTCTAAAATATGAATCTTTTTTTTCTGGTGCAAACAAATAGACACTGAACCTAGCATCACTTGAAAACATTGAACACACAATCTTGAGATAGAACATTGAAAAAACAACTTGCAGTGCACTTTAGCACCTAAAACTTGGAATGAACAAACATACAGACCATCTTAACACAAGCTAAAACAAAAAATCCAAATAATGGAATGTGGTGAAATGTGGTGGCTTTCACTTTCTCCTTCTAGCAACCTAAGCAACAACATGATTTGTCTTTCTTCTGCTGACTTCGAAGAACCTCTATAGTACATCTTATCATCTGAAACATGCATATATCATACCTCTCATCTATATCCAATTATCCTTCAAGCCACAAGATCACATCTTCAAAAGTGAAGAAACATGGAGCATTTCTCTGACTCTTTCTGATTGCAACAACATAGAATAATTGTCTTCACTTTGCAATGTCTAGAATCTTCTATGGTAACTTTCATGTTATGAAATCAAGATCATACGTACTTCACACCTATCTATGTCAAACTCCCAAACTACAAGGCTATACCTTCAAATGTGGAGGAATGTGGAGCATTCTACCAAGCTTCTTCAATGCAACTTCCAGTGCCTTAGATAGTCTAAACATTTTTACACTTTCTTTCAAAATTTAAGCAAAGATTTTCATTAGGAAACAATGAATACATCATTCACAACATCAAATACTACAATCGTATCACTTTTCATTACAAGAGTCTTCATGTTAGAACAATCTTTATCTTATGTAGGGTACAACTATGTACAGATGATACTGGTCTAACAATATGCATACATAACTTCCATCACCTTACCTTTCACTTCACAACTTCTGTGATCATCACTAGTTTATCTACTTCTTTAGTTGTTCCTTTGATCACTTACTCTCTTGATATCACTAATCACTACTCTACAACAATCTCCCCCTTTGGCATCACTTTCCTTACATCTCTATTGACATCATTAATCATCCTTGATTAGCACTCCATACCACTATTGACATAAATGAAAACACATATCTAACACCAACCACTTCCCCCATTCTAACAAACCTATTTCTAATCCCACCACTTCCTTCATCCCCACCCCCAACCCTTCCTGATCTCCCACAACAACCATAGTGGTGTTAATACCATGATATGGTTTGAAAACTAACAACTCCATGTCGTAACCATGCCACCTAACTGTTGTGTGGTTACACAACACGCCCCATTTTGACTTAGCAAAACAGGGACCCAACTTTTTGTTTGGCTTGTTCTGTGCTTTCTGGTGGTTTGGTAAGAGTAAGTCATGCAGATCATCATGCAAGAAAGGCTGGGTAGGTCATCATCATGAGGTCAATTTGTCAAAGTTTGTATTTCATTCCAGTAACCTCATATTTCGATATAGCATCAAATTTCATGTAGGTTTGCCTTTTGTATCACCCTGATATTCGTTAAGGTGAGAAAGTTGTGAACGGTCAAATTTTGAGTCAAACCTAATATTTCCAAGGGGAGGATCATATTTCGTAACATCAATCATATTTCAGAAGATCACCCCAATCTAATTTATCACCCAATAAATCCTGCGGTCTGAATGTCTGGACGTCAATTTTAGGTGATAGTGGCCTTTACCCATCAATGGCCTTATCCATTTTGCAAGGATTATATTTTTCAATGTAACCCGATATTTCTTAATATCCTCCTACCATGAAATATCCCCCTGAATGAATATCTGGATGACATCATTTGAGTCTGATAAACAAAGAAACTAACATGACGATGACATCATCATCACATTTACCTCTCGGCAGGATATTTCATAAACATGATCCTGTTCCCTTAACATGACGATGGTGTCATGATGCCTTCCCGATACAATGAATGAATATCTGGATGACATCATCCCCATATTCTGAAAGGGAGAAGCATAAGTTTATCTGGTCATCATCATCTTTGAAACATCACCTGATGTATCAAAATATCCTCCTGATGTAGTAAACATAACCAAAGGGTGAGTTGATCACCCGATCTTGTCATGATAGTTTTTTCCTCTCGAAGAGGATGATCACATTAAACTCAAGATGATATTTGCAAATATCATCTTGTTATTTGACTATCATCCTGTCATATGAATATCACCCCACTCCCATTGCACCATTAACATTTAATGCGCGCAGACATGGTAGGTAGTTCCCACTGACCCCAAAACCTGACCAAATAGCTGGCGAAATCCTGACTTTCTGTGCGGAGAATTAACGAATAAAATCCAATCTATCAAGGTTTACCCTAATTTCACCTTAAGTGCATGGTTAAAAGGTGAATTCACCATCATTTCAGTTCTTACCTTGCGATAAAATTGTTTTTTATAGAGCACCAGCTTCCATATCCTCATACAGGCGATAGTCAGACGAACCGAGCTTATAAACGAGAGGAAGTGCGTGGTCATTAGTAGAATTGAGAGCACTCTTAGAAGTCCACTGGTATAAAGAAAATTTGCATATCTAGGTAAGTAAATGAAACCCTAATCATATTGTTTCTGTGATAGTCAGGTATGGTGTTGTTAATCTGGAGTCCTGGTTTATGCACCCCCATGATAAGTTGATGTTGAATAAATACAGTAGGCATGATGGTTAGTAGAGATGATTGTTATCTACATGCATGTGAGTATCCATTGTAAGACAAGATTTTGTTAATTGTAGGCATTCATGGCTGATAAGAGGTTGGTTAAGTGTGAGGCTGAATTCAGTAAGCCCATGTTTTCATCTTAGAGGGGCATCCTGTTCAAATATGGCGCAATTACAGATACCCATCAGGGGAATACTAGTTTGGAAGCCTGGTCAGCTAGGCTAAATGATGAGAAGAATAGAAGTCCTATGCTGGATGCCGTATTCATGTCTGGAATGTGGAATGCCACCGGTTTCCCGTACTCCATGGAGTCTCCGGAGCTGGTTATTGAGTGTGCCTGAAACTACAACCTAGAGACCCGGCAGGTGATGAAACATGGAAGGATATATGCATACCTATCCATCAAGGGTCTCTCCCAGGCATTTGGACTACCATTGGGTAGGAAGGTCAATAGTGTGGACCTAAAGAAATCAAAGAAAGAGTATGAAAATAACAAGAAACAAGCCAGGAAAAACATGTACCAATGGAGGGCTGAGAACAACACATATCCTGTAGCCACCAAACTTCCTGTACACTTATTCAAATATGACTTTAGTGATGAATACCAATACATGATTGCACTATTGAGTAGAGTCACAGGCCAGCCTGATGCTGGTAGTTTTAAAGATTGGATGTATGGTGTGATCATGATGTGCATATATTCAGATATCAAGCCATTGTGAGGCCAACTAATAAGTGATGCTCTAGATGAGCAGATGATGAACTTAGGAGGTTCAAATTGTGCTTTCTATATGAAATCATACATTGTCTACTCCTGTGCTTGCAAAGGCACATTTGATGCACTGGTTACAGATGGAAAAGTCACAGGCATAATTAATGCTATGCATATTTGGGATCATCATCCCCAGCTGCAAAGAGCCAATTACCTCCAAGATTATAAACTAGTAAATGATGCATTCTCTATGCATCTGGTCAGAACCATGGAGGAGGACAGAATAAAATGATTGAGCATGGAGGCTCAAGAGATAATCTACAGGCATGGAGCTTGGTATATACAATTTGCCACATTTTCCTACATGAGGATTGAGGGTTTTGAAGGAAATCCCCTCATGCTGCCAAGGTATCCCACTGATGCCGTGATACTGATGGAATTTATAAGGCAGAGCTCCACAATGTTGAAAACATATAAGGATGCCCGGAAGCTGCCACCAATTTTGTTTCTAGTCACCATTGGCTGGTACATGTGTCTTGATTCAGAGAACATCAAGAAGGTGATGGTCACCTTGAATAAAATGAAGTTGTAGCCTTTTCCACTGATAAGACCATATGATCCTTATGGCAGGATGCAGAAAATAATAGAAAAGCCTATTCACCAGAGGCACCTAGAAGACTTCTGGGCTGACTGTGAAGATGAAGCAGAAGCAAGAAGAAGAAGATATCAAAGGCTAACACTGAACCAAATCAGAACCTTTGACTGCATCCCCATCCCTCAACAATTGAAGAAGGATGATGGCAGGATAATTACAGATGAATATGAGGAGAAGAAGATATATAATGATACCATCTCTGCACCTAACCTCACCATACAAGAAGACATATCCTTGAACCCCTTCATTTCCAAGACCATACAGTTAACCCAAGCCTAGGTTGATAAATAGTTAGAGGCTTTGAAGAAGAAAGGTGTTGCCATTACTGTGGACAACAAAAAGAAGGGGCAGGATATTCCTAATGGGGAGTATGATGACTTCATAAATGAGAGAAGAAAGTCTAAGGGAGATAGACTCCCTCCATAACAACAACAGAGCAAAAGACCACCAAGGGGCAAGAAAATAGATAATGAACCCAAAGGGGTTATTATTGAACGGGCAGTGTTCATAGCTAAAGAAGCAGCAGCATCAGGATCAGGATCAAGATCTGCATCACCTCCATGGACAAGAAAACAAAAGTCCAAGAAAGAAAAGACAGTAGAGGCTGGAATTACTGAGACCCAAGAAGAGGGTCAATCCTCAATAAAACCAGATGAAGAGGACATCCTCATGGAGGAGGAGCCTGAGGAAGAAGAGGCCCCTTTGTTATTCAAAAGGAAGAGAAGAGCTCCGCAGGTGGTGGTGTCTACCCCACCGAAGAGACCAAGAACCTCCATGAGAGGTGAAATAAGCCAACCCCCTACATTGTTACAAGGGGCAGGTAGTGAAGTGCATAGGGAACTTCAGCACAACGTTCCACTTCCTACCATCGCCAAGTTCAAGAATGAGCTTGCAAAGGACTAGATGAAAGAGACCTCCCAGGCACATGCAGAAGGTCACATCTTGCTGGAGGAGACAATAAATTTGTTCGATGATGAAGTTGTGAAGGAAGTGGCTTCACAAAAGATGGAAACCCTTGCTGCAGGTACACACATGACCCCTCACAAGACTCCACCAGTTCAAACTATACTAGAGGAGATAAAGCAAGTGGAAACAGAAAAGGAAAAAGGCCTAGAGAAGATAGCCCAAGAAATGGGGCTAGATACATTAATTGCACAGGTGACAAGTCCTGTAGTGGTAGACTTGATAGAGAAACAGGATGTGAATCCTGAACATCCAACAGGATCACCTAATAAGGGGCAACCTATAGAAGAAGTGGAGATGGCAGAATCAAAGGGCCACACTTCAGAGATAAGTCAACAGGATACATCAGCAGAGCCTACTATAGTAGAAGTTCAAGAAAAGAAGGCTGATGAGGAAGAGGTAATAAAAGATCCTATTGCTAGAGTTCAAGAGATAAGTAGTATAGGTGCAAAACAAATTGTGGTTATAGAACCAGCACCAGCACTTAAGGAGACTGCCCAAGTATCCACTACTGTGAATGTTCCTCAGCAATAGGAAAAGTTGAAAGTGGATGAGGTGATAACAGAAAAGGATCATGATCATCATGATCAACATATAGATACATCACAAGATCCTCCACCTTAGGAAGATGCTCCTCCAGAGAAAGAAGTTCCTCAACAGGAGGATGTACCACAGGATCAACGTTAAAGCAAGCATCATGAAGAGGAACTAAAGGAATCACCTTCTCCATCACATCTGCTGACAGAAATAGGAGATAGAGGTGAACATCATGATGATGTAGAGAAACATGATCAGGTACCTCCGTGGTTGGAGGAGGTAAATGCGGAGGTAGAATTTGAAATTCAAGAATTTGATGTGTCTACATTATTTTCTAAGAATATAATAAAACCTAAGAGGAAGGCCAGAATGACTTTGGCCATTAAGAGGGATCCAACAACTGGGAGAAGGACTGCACAAATTGCAGTACCTACTATAGAGAAAGAAAAAGGTAAAATTACCTTAGATGAGTTTCAGATCAGCATAGTGGACTTAGGATTTGCCAATGAAGACCAAGAGGGTCAAGAGAGAAGGTGAAAAGAGAGAAGGAGAAAAATAAGCAACACAAAGAGCACATTGCTCAGTTGCATGCCTACATAGGAAGGCTGACCAATACCGAAGATACTTCAACTGAACATGCAGTCCCATTGACTACTATTTCTCAAGAGGAGGTGAATAAATTAGACCTCATGAAACATGAGGCATTTGTACTAAGGAAATGGATGTTATCCACAGTGGATAATGCAGAGGAAGTGGTAAAGGCCTCTTTGAAGAGGTGGAAACTCTCAGTGACTCCAGGACAAGAGTAGATAAATTACAGATGCAAACAGGTAAAAGGTCTTACAGATTGGAAAAGATATTGGACATCCTGGGAGAAATAAGGAGGATAAATCCTCAGTTGCTTATCAACAAATAGGTACTGAACAATAATACTGCCTTGTTGGTCGATATATGGTATAAGGACATTCAATTTGAATGTGGAGTACTTAGAAGATGCAATAATAAACTGAGAGATATTAGCATGAAGTTGCATGATTTAATGTCTATTGAGGCAGAAATGTTGGAAACATTGGAAGGAAAAGTGGAAGGGAAAGTAGAAAATCAAGATGAAGAGTTTGCCATCAAAGCTTTACACGGCAACTTCCAATCAGTAGCTGATGATCCACTTGTTCACTTGACAAAAGAAGTCATAGATAAAATAATGAGAATCAAAGTCAAGATGGAAAATTACAATGAGATGCTGCAAAACAAGAAAGACAAACTAGATAGTAGTAGACACAAATACGAGACACACAAGCATGCCATCATCAAAGCAAAGACTCAGGATGGCAGAGAAATAGATAGAATTGTGCAGTTATATGAGCAGATCCGGAGCAGCATGCAGCCTCATATGCGAGGTCATCATCATGATGATGATGAAAGTTCAGGAAGTGATACACTTGGTGAAGAAGCACATGATTCTGATAAGGTAGATGATGATGCATCATAGAGCAAATATCAGCATCTAATACTTAGTGAAGATAAGTTTTTTAGATGGTTGCCAGCTGGCAACTTGTGCTATTTTGTAAGGTTGATGTAGTCAAAGGGAAATCTTGACCGTGGATGCGCATAAATAAATCAAGATCGTTGATCTTTTTGTAATGGATTCCTCACCTTATTCTATAAAAGGTGCAGGAATGCCTCTTTTCTATTATTCGAAACTTAATTGAAATCCGTCTGCTAAAATATTCAGGGCTTATTTCAAAGCTTTTTGTATACATCTATATCTTGGCATACCTAATGAATGAGAAGACTGTTGTGATTACAATTCATAGTAAATCTTGAGTAATCAGTGTATGAATTCTGGATATATGTTGTGATCTGTTGCATCCCTTGGAGTGCATGTCTACTTGCATATGTTGTTTTCATACAAATTCCTTTGAAGTTAGCATCAACTGTATCTAGCTGTGGAATGTCCTGGTGAACATATGGTTTGGTTTTCTTCTCTTCATGACTGTATCTGATGTGCATGTGGTTTAAAAGCTAAAGGTTCAACATTCATTTGAAGCATTTCTTTCAATTTCTTTGAATTTTAGAGTATTTCACCATCATAATTGCAAATAACTGATAATCTTAAGCAAATAATGCAAAATATGTGGACATCTCGTAGATAATCAAAAATATTTAGCATATCTGAAGCTAAAGCATGTATAATTGAAAATATCATGCAAAGGTTTGAATACAACTACATCATTTGATCAAATTACTATATAAAATGACCTCTCTGTGAAGAATCTTTGCAGAAATAATGTCATGATGATGAACATCATGTAAGGCCCCAAAATGGAAACAAAAACACACATCAACCTCTGAGTAACGTCAGAAGACTAAGACCTAATCACCGGAGACATGGGATCATGAATTCTCTGAATTCATCATATCTTTCAAGATGAATAAAAGTTAATGTGTACTTTTATTCTATGCTTGTTTATGACTAACATCATGACCAACACTAACCAAGAGTTGAAAGAACATCTCTCTAGCTACCCAGCATCAAGAATAGTATGCTCTACCACTTGATTTTGTAACCAATCCCTTCCCCCCTCTCACAATCTATTTCCTTTTGCTTCCCAACTTCCAAATCACCTAATTCGTCTAACTCAAACCTAAATCTTCCTCCCCCAGTGTGTGGCCTAAAAGGTTGCTTTATACTACATGTGCATCAAGTGGCTGCAAGAGTTAAATGGTTATATACTGGGAGGTACCCCACCTGAACTTCCCCAATCCTAACCAAAACCACCCACCAAACCTAAATCTACCCCCCACTAGCCCCCCAGTTCATGGTTCCAAAAGTGGATTTATGTTACATGCATGTCAATTAGCCCTAGGGTTACATGTATCATGACCATGATTCTCCATTCCCGCTACATCCTGCATACACTGCATCATATTCATTAGATCATAAACCATATCGTAACTGTAATAGGTAAATTAGATATGCAAACATAAATGAAAGATAAACCAAATAAGTACAATTTACCTCCCTTTCACACAAACAAATTATCTACACTGATTGAGCATATTGAAGTTGCACCCAAACTCAATTGATTGCTCCTTGCTTTTGTTGATATGTGGATTTCTCTATATTACCAAGTGTAAAGGTGATCTCCTGAGGAATGAATAGGATAGCATAAGTGTACTAATATGAGAGATGATAAAAAATGGAGAATGAAGCTCATTTTATAGATCTGTGAGGTATCAGATCAACGGTTGTGAGTGATTAGAAAGATCAATGGTTGAGGATGGTTGAGAGAATATGCATGAATCAGAGAAGGACAAGTATCCTAGCTCCTTCATGAATCAAGGGAGTTAACATAATTGATTGGAGAGTTGATTGAATAGATTGATCAGATGACTGGGTTGATTAATCTGTTAACAAATTAGATTGATTTGTTAACTAATTTGATTGAACAAATGACTAAATTGATTGATGAGTCAACTCTTTTGATTGATATGTTAACTGATGTTGATTGGACGAATTTATGGTTGGTGAGGATAATTGGGAAATTAAATAAATAATTATTTAGTTTCATGTGCACATGGGATAATTGAATTAAATATTAAATTTAATTCATTTTGGAGGAAATAGATTATTTAAATAAATATTTTTATATTTATTTAAAGTGGAGAGAAATTTGAATATTTAATTAAATAATTTTGACTTTATTTATTTAAATTGGAAGAATGATTATTTAATTAAATAATTTGGATTATTTAATTAATTTAGAAGAATGTGATGATTTAATAGAATTATTGAGTTAATGTGGAATGATGATGATTATGTGATTTGATATGAAATTATGTGAATGCAGTGCGATGATATGAATTGTGCGATGGTGAAATTCAAGTGTCTACATTTTGCTCCTCTTTGATGCGACATCCCGTTAGGTGGCGTCGGGTCAAAGAAACTAAAAAAGATGCCCCAGTCTATGGCTAGAAGGGATAAGAATGATGAAAGAGAGATGGTATGTTGGGTGCCCCCTCAAGAAATGTTTTAGAAAAAAAATATTAAATAATTTTAGAAAAAATTTTGATAGGTGAGGAGTGTAGGATAGTAGAAAAGTCAAACAAATAGCAGAAAAATAGAGAAAAAGTTCATAAATAGGGGATAGGAGAGAGTGGGGTATGCTTAATGGGGGAAAATAGGGGTGGGGGGCCTATAAATAGTGGTAGGGGGACACATTCCTAGTCATTTGGACACCTAAGCTTAGAAATCTTAGTAGAGAGAAGAATAGAATGAGAGATAGAGATGGCGAATAGGATTACGATCCCCTACCACAGGCACAGAGGTGAGCGAGTGAGGATCTACCAACAACTAGATGGCATAGGATGGCTGGTGAGTGACCTAACTAGGGCTTGGGGTAGTTAGGGGGTCATTAATAGGTCATTAATGATAGGAAAATGGAAGAAAAAGTATGGGCACACATTTATGAATGAGTGCCTATGCTAGATAATGGTGCACCTATGCGCCAAAATAGCACATTGACACAAAGACGTGCACTTGTGTTTGAGAAGTACACCCACGCAGTGCAACAACATGCCTACGCAAAATAGGGTAGAGGGAAGAAAACATGCCTATTCTTGAATTCAGCACACCTAGTTTAGATAATGGTGCGCTTTTGCATAAAAGTGTGCCCACACAGGAAAACTATCTACCTATGCAGGAAAAAGGTGTGCTGACGTAGAGAAGCATATTGGAGGATAAAAAAGGTGCACCTATGTCTGAAGACAATTGGCCGCCTGCTAGAATTAGGAATTAGTCTAAAGAAGAAAAGTTAGCAATCCTAGGAAGAATTACCAGAAGTAGGGAAGACATGAGTTTACTATTGGTTTATGGTTAATAGATTGACTTGTGTTTTTTATGGATAGGAGTGGCTGCCACCAATTCAATTGCATGTGCGGAGGCCATGCACGATGAGGCTGGAGCTAGGGTTATCAGACATTGACAGAGAGTTCGTAGATGGGGTCAGGATGCTACACATAGCGAGATTCCCAAAGATTCGAGAACACACTGCTATGATGACCACATAGATAGAGCAGTGGCATAATGAGTGGAGTGCCTTCCTTCTCCTGACAGGGGAGATGACAGTGACATTAGAGGACAGTTGGCAGATACTACAGATCTTGATACATGGATCCCTAGTTAGATATGACCTTCACACAAGCACTAAGGCCTTAGAGAGAGTTTTTGCAGATGATGGCCTTCCCATAGAGGGAACCTCACTAGACTAGATAGAGGTGATTGATGATGCCCTAGTACCACTTTTTATTAAGGGCTAGATTAGTTATATGCTGGTACCAAGGAGACGGTCCTGATATTTTGCCATCAATTGGTTAGATGTTCTAGAGTGGATGATGGAGGTAGAGGTTTTTTCTTGGGGGTCATGCATGTTAATGCACTTATAAGGGATTTACATAGTTGTGTATATAGACGGAGTCAGTACATGGGTTGTGGCATAGCGTTACTACACATATGGGTTTGGAAGCATATACCTGTACTAAGACCGATGACTGATGGGATGGTTAGAGGAGAGGAGAGGCTATACTATTAGTTATACACTGAAGTATTACACTATCAGAGGACAGGGGACATGACCTATTGGAGGAGGGTCATTGACGATATAGATAATGTGGTTTGGAGACCTTGGAGAGCCTGTGAGGTTTGGTGGGATGATCATCGGGAGTTGCCTTATCTGAGGTAGACCCATTATCTTATGGGGAGGATGAGGACCATTATAGAGAGATACATGCATGATAGAGTCATGAGATAGTTTGGAGTGGTACAGATGGCACCTGTGTATGAGGCGATATTCCTGAGGGTGGTTAGAGATGCAGGTGCCTGGGGAGCATCGGTGGATAGAGATGCAGTAGAGGCAAAGTTTAGAGCCCTTCAGCTAGTTTCATGGGCACCACCAGAAGCAACCATAGAGGATGCAAGGACCAGCCCTAATTTTGATGCTTGGTGGGCTACACATAGGCCAATGAGATTGACACTATCTGGGACATAGGTGGGACAGGTGGCAGATCCACCTATTGGACAACAATGATGAGTTAGGCATAAAATTGTAGTAGGACATGTTGCGGTCTCTCTAGATGAAGGGAAAGGAGATGACAGAGCAAGACATGGGCCACAAATAGTAGCAGAAGGATAGGGAGATAGGGGAGAGGATAGAGGGTAGGAGCAGGTTGGAGGAGGAGGAAATGGAGAGGACATAGACACATTACGAGCCTCCTGAGAAAGTCTGTAGTTGGAGGTAGAGTGGTAGTAGGGGGTCATTATAGGTGTGACAATGGAGAGGGACAGTGCTCTCTTGCAAATATAGGCTTTGCAAGTACAAGTACAGGGATTATAGGTATAGCTACAACTAATGACAGGAGAGAGAGATACAGCTAGAGCTAAGACTACCTCGGTACATCAATAACTAGATGTAGCACAGAGAGTCATATCAGATGGAAGCATGGCACAGATGTGGGTTGACATGATGGTAGTCTAGGATATGCTGGCATAGGCTGGGCAGCATGTAGAGTGCTACCAGGGGCTCTATGAGAATGTAGTTCCAGCATCTTAGAGGGCTCCTAGTTTTAGCATGCAGAGCAGGGCAGGGGGTTCTAGATCAGCTAGATTGGGACCATTAGTGATGGGTCCTCCTAGGGCGAGTACAAGATAGGGAGCATAGGGCCAAGAGTAGCCACCAGTATCATAGAGACCACCTCAACCACCTCTAGGGCCAGATCAACAGCCAGCTCCTTCAGAGGGAGCTAGCTCAACATGAGATGTAGACACTTGATTTTGACAATGTATATTTTTGTATTTTGATGCCTACAGGCTTGATGATGTACACATATGTATACCTATATCATGGACACTTGTATATTATGGACATTTCATTATTATGGACACTTCATTATTTTTGATGATATATATATGATGGTTCGGTCATGTTTTAGATGGTTATGTTGTTTTTATGTTTTAGATGATATGATAGATGTATGCATATGTAATTTAGATATAGCATAGATGTTTACTTGATGATGTATATGATGTATGATGATGCAATGTGATCTTATCATAGATGTTTATTTGATGATGTATATGATGTATAATGATATGATGTGAACTTAGCATAGATTATTATTTGATGATGTATATGATGTATGATGATGCAATGTGATCTTAGCATAGATGATTATTTGATGATGTATATGATGTATAATGATATGATGTGAACTTAGCATAGATGTTTATTTGATGATGTATATGATGTAGAATGATGTAATGTGATGTAACATAAAAATGTGCTATGAATGATGGTAATCAAATGATAAATAAAGAATATGATGAACAAATGGTTACCTAAAGAAAATATAATCAAATGTGATGATGCAACTGTTTAACTTAATCTTGATAATCAATTGATGGGAGAAGCAAATAATTACTAAAAAGAATATGATGAACAAATGGTTACCTAAAGAAAAGATAATCAAATGTGATGATACAACTGTTTAACTTAATGAAAAGATAATCAATTGATGGAAGAAGCAAATGATTAATGAAAAGCATATGGTGAACAAATGGTTACCTAAAGAAAAGATAATCAAATGTGATGATACAACTGTTTAACTTAATGAAAAGATAATCAATTGATGGAAGAAGCAAATGATTAATGAAAAGAATATAATGAACAATTAATTAACTTAATGGAAGATAATCAATTGATAGAAGAAGTAATGAGAAGACAAATGTGATGAAACAAATGATTACTAAAGATATGATAATCAAATGATGAAAATGATGAACAACCTAATTAACAAGATATGTGATAATCAAATTGTTAGAAAGACAATGATGAATAAATAAAGATGAATTGGAATGGAAAAGATCATTTTTTAATAGATGAAGGAATGATGGAATTATTTTGGAAACAATACGCTTACATCAACTATTATCTATCAAGATTTATAATTAGTTAAAAAATATAGAGAGGCAACTCAATTAAATATGGATATTTAATGCTTTTAATTTTTTTCTTGGTAAATAAGATCAGATTATCTTAAGGAAAGTATGATAAGTAAAAAAATATAGACACTTGAATATTCTTGGCCTAGCATCCAAAAGTAGCTTTTTGTTGAGTGCCTTTCATATAGTAATTTTATAATAGTTTTACTATTTTTTTATTTTTTGTCAATACTTCATTTAAAATACAAGGGCAAAAGGTATTTTTGGCAGCTTTTGAAAATTTTGATCTACATGCTCATATGACTATTGTATCATGTGTGGTTGAATTGGGATCATTAAGGAATTATTTCTGTCATTTTATACATCTACTATATCTTTGCATGAAATTTCAAAAATTGGTGATAGAATTTTATTGGGTGCTACAAGATGGGACATGGAGTATAATCCTTAGGCTAATATGGAAGAAGTGAGCAAATTAGGCATAGGATCATCGAACTTGGAATTGAATGGTAATTTGCTAGGTAATCCCATCTTCAATCTCCCTCAAATCTAAGTTAGCATGTTTTCCTATTTTATTCTTAACAATATTTAATTTTTTATAAGTATGTATAGCATGCACCATTGGTTATTAGTGTCTAATTACTTGTACAAAAATTAACACATTTTTATTGTCCTGGTAGCACTAGAGAATAACATTGTTAGAATAGAAGTATAAGGAAAGTAGAGTGCAGAAAACACCTTCCTAATACTAACCTTCAAGAGAGAGATATAGAAATTTACAAAACTTTGTAATTATAGTTCATTTAAGATGCACAAACAAGAATAACAAAATAGACAATAAAGAATGAACACCAGATTTTACGTGGGAAAACCCTCTCGAGAAAAATCCACACACCAAAGCAAAGATCTCTTGTATTACAGTAAAACGTAAATTACATACAAGTCACAGAGCTATGCTCTTTCAGGTGTCGATTCACAAAATGAATCCAACAACATTACAATACAATTCACTCTCAATTAGCCCTTGACTTGATGCACTACTGCATTACATTACAAACTTCACAAGCATTGTCATTTCAACTTCCATACCAGACAAATGCTTACTAACTAACTCAACTGTCGCTACCTTCTTCCTTAGTCAAAGTCATATTGGAATATCGAAGGGACAAGAAACCCTGTCTCTTCGAATCCACAATGCCACCCTGATATGTATACCACTCTACTATAGTCATCTTAGACTAACCTTCACGGGATGGTAGGATCTATATCGCACCATCACAAGCCCATCGCAAGCCACTTCATAGGCTATCGTGGGGCTACAGTATAGCCCGCACACCCGCCAGCATTTCCAGTCACCGTCATGGGGTGGCGAGGCAACTCTCACTCTACCACCGATACCTTCCATGGATCACTACAGAGTTACAAGTTGGAACTCCTCCCATACTACTACACAATCTGATGAAGACTACTACTTGATGGTGGGTAACACTGCCAACCCGCACCCCTCTCACTTGCACCCTACAATACTACGATAAAGTCCTGAATGCAAAACCCTGGAAGTCTAAGTTTGATGGCAACTATACTAGGGTTTTAATAGTGAGTTTGAGACATACATTCTCAATATTCTCCCACTTGTCAAAGAACTCACTAAACACATTCCAACGCTTGAAGTCACTGAACATTCTAAGCCCCAAGGCCCATCAAACTAGTACACCATTTGAACTTATATGTGCTCACTAGCTTCATCAATGCATCAACAACATTTGCCAGAGTATCAAATTTTTCCAAACTAACCTTTCCATCCTCCACCATATCATGAACAAAGTGGTACTACACGTCAATATGTTTCATCCTGGCATGGAAAGTTGGATTTTTTTCCAAACAAATGGCACTCTGATTGTCACAACAAATAACAATCTGCCCTACATCAAAACCAACATCTGAACATGCAGTCTTCTAAGCCAAATAGCTTCCTTATAGGCATGAGTTGATTCCATGTACTCAGCCTCCATATTAGATAAAGCGACTATAGCCTATCACTTTCTCATGTAGCTAACTACACCACCAAACAACATGAATACATATCCACTGGTGGATCTTCTACTGTCAATGTCCCCTGCTGAATCAAAATCCACATATCCATGAATGCTAACTGAACTTTGAGATCTAGTAGAGTATCCATGATAACACAAGGTGTACTCAAAAGTACCCTTCAAATATGTAAAAACTCTCTTCACAACATCCCAATGTGGCCTTCCTTAATTAGGCATAAACTGATTAAGCACTCCCATTGCTTGGGCAATGTCTAGCCTAGTACAAACCATTGCATACATTAAACTGCCAACTGCACTTGCATAAGGCACCCTGGTCATCTCCTCCATCTCAGTAGGAGATTTTGAACAATCTTCAACAGAGAGTTCATTCCCTGTAACACCAAAACAACTAACTACTTGCAATCTGTCATACTAAACCTCTCTAAGACATAATTTATATACTTGCTCTAGCTGAGCCAAAGTTTTCTTTTTCCTATATCCCTTTTGATTTCCATCCCTAGAATATACCTAGCTAAACCTAGATCTTTCATTTCAAACTGTGTTGATAATTGACACTTCAATTCATAAATCATACCCTTACTATTCCCAATGAACAACATATCATCCACATACAAGTCAATAATAAGAAGACGACCATTTTTAGATTTAAAGTAAAAATAATGATCAAACTTTGATCTCACAAACTATTGTTATATGGAGCCTAATCAGACTTGGAGGTTAAATTTACCCTATTTTTGTAACCGACAAAAGTTGTGATAAAAATGACTAAGGGTTAGGGTTTCTGTTGATATTGTATTATAGCATTTTGCAGCGGTGTTGAGTTGCAGGGATTGCTGGTTGTAATTGGTTTAATTTACTGGATAATAATCTTGGACTCTCTATTGGTGGATGTAGCTCGAGTTTGGGTGAACCACGTTAAAACTTGTCTTTCACTATTATTATTTCTATGTATTTTCATTCCTCTGTTTAATCTTTATTTGCATTTAATTGATATCTTCTGCTGGCTAACCCTAACCCATGGCATACATTAAACTTCCTACAACTGAAGCATAGGGCACCTTAGACATTTTGTCTTCCTTCTCTTGTCTCTTAGGACAAATCTCCTTAGTCAATTTCAAATGACTAGGCAAAGGTGTGCTGACAGCTTTTGTATTCTCCATATAGAATCTCTGTAACACCTTTTCAACATAATCAGCCTGAGATAGAGTCAATTTTCTGTTCTTCTTATATCTGCAAATTTTCATACCAAGGATTTGTTTTGCTACCCCCAAATCCTTCATAGCAAATGAATATACTAACTGCTATTTTAACTCTCTTATGTGATCCATGTTAGACCCTGCTACAAGCATTTCATCAATATATAAACATAAAATACTGTAGCTATCATTATCCAACCTCTTAAAATAAACACAATGGTTAGAATTACACCGATTGTAGCCTTACTCAGCCATAAAACTATCAAATTTCAAGTACCATTGTCGAGGTGCTTGTTTCAGGCCATACAAACTCTTCTTCAATCTGCACACCAGTTTCTCCTTACCTTTGACCTCAAATCCTTGGGGCTGTTCCATGTATATCTCCTCCTCCAAATCGCCATGGAGAAAAGTAGTTTTCGCATCTACTTGTTCCAAATGCAAATCTTTAGTAGCCACAATACTTAAAACAATACGAATAGAAGTCATCTTGACAACAGGAGAAAATATCTCATCAAAATCAATGCCCTTTTTCTGTGCAAATCCTTTTACAACTAACCTGGCTTTAAATATTTTCTTACCTCCATCTTCCTCTTTCAGCCAATAAACCCATTTGTTTGGTAAAGCTTTTTTACCTGCAGGCAACTTACATAATTCCCAAGTCTAATTTTGTAGCAAGGGAGTCTATTTCTTCTTTCATTGCAAACTCCCATTGAACCTGTGTATCCACCTGCATAGATTCATCATACCCTTCTAGTTCACCAGCATCTATTAACAAAATAGAATACAAAGAGGGAGAAAACCTTCCAGGAGCTCTACTTAGCCTTGTTGACCATCTAACATTCACTCGAGTTTGAGGTATTTCTGGTTGCTATTGCAGAGTATGAGGAACCACTGGAACATCATTATTTGGAGTATCATCTAGCACCACATAATCATTTTCTTTCTTCTCATGATGCTGCAACTGATCTTTGTACAACACCTTCTCATTGAATACAACATCCCTGCTTCTCACAATTTTCTGATTTTCAAAATTCCAAAGCCTATAACCAAATTCATCAATGTCATATCCAATGAAGGTACATTTTTTTGATTTTGCATCTAGCTTGGTTCTATTTTCAGAATCTACATGTGCAAATACTTCACATCCAAAGGTTTTGAGAAAAGAATAACTCACCTTCTTACCTGTCCATGCTTCCTCTGGAATACCATAGCCCAAAGGAACTAAAGGACCTCTATTAATTAAATATACAGCGGTGTTGACAGCCTCTACCCACATGTTTAAAGGCAGCCCAGCATGCAATCTCATGGTCCTTGCATGCTCCATTATTGTCCTATTCATGCGTTCAGCCACTCCATTCTCTTATGGAGTCCCTGGAACCATTTTCTGCCTACAGATTCCATTAAAGGAACAATAATCCTCAAATTATTTGCTACAATACTAACCACCATTATCAGATCTAAGACATTTTAATCTTTTACCCGTCTCCTTCTCAACCAAGCTTCTCCATTTCTTAATTGTTTCAAATACATCAGATTTCTACCTAAGGAAATAAATCCATACCTTCCTAGTTGCATCATTCATGAATGTAACATAATACCGAGAGCCACCAAGAGAAGATACCTGAGTCGGTCCCCATACATCTGTATGCACAAGCTCCAACTTTTCATCTTTGTTTTGCTTCCCATCCTTGAGAAAGCTAACTCTCTTTTGTTTTCCATACACACAACTTTCACAGAAATCTATGTTAATACATTTTAGACCTGGTAAAACTTTCTTAAAATGAAGTACCTTCATACCTTTTTCACTCATATGCCCAAGTCTGTTATACCACAGCATTGTCTCAGAACTTGTAGCAATTGTTTTAGTCTCTTCCTGCGAACCTACAACAACTATTCTTGAACCTGTTTATTGTTTCTCTGCAACAACTAAAGTAGAAGGAACATGATGACCTATACAAAGATATAAGGTGCCTACTTTCACACCTTTTGCTACTATTAAGGCACCTTTTGAAACCTTCCAATTTTTATCAGTAAATGTAACAATGCAACCTTCTTCAGCTAGCTGCCCTACTAAAATTAAATTTCTACTGAGCCTTGGAACATGCCTTACCTCTTGTAGTAGCCAATGATTCCCATTCTACAACTTAATCTTAATTCTTCCCTTTCCAACAATTTGATAGGGTTCGTTATCTCCCAAATAAACTAGCCCAAAATCCCCTTGGACATAATCAAGAAAATAACTTCTATGGGGCATAGCATAAAATGAGGCCCTTGAATCTAAAACCCATGAATCATCAGTATTATCTAGAGAAAGAATAAAAGTATCATCTTCAGATTTATTACTTACCACATTTGCCTCCTTATTGTCTTCTTGTTTGTCTCCTTCTTTATTCTTCCGAGACCAGCAATCTTTCTTCAGATGACGTGGTTTCCCACAGTACCAGCAGTCCTTTTGTCCTCTAGATTGGGATCTCTTATCCTTTAATTTTCCTCGTGACTTCTCATGACCTCCAGAACATTTTCCTCTCTCCTTGGATCTGCCCTTGCTTTCTACATTCAAAACACTACTTGATGTGGACCCTCCTAAGCTTTTTCATTGCATTTCCTTGCTAAGGAAATGTGACAACAACATCATCAAATTTTAAAGTGTTTGAACTAGAGACAGAGTTACTTACAGCCATTACCAAGCTATTCCAGCTTTCTGACAAAGAACATAAAACCAAGAGAGCCCTCACCTCTTCATCAAATTTTATTTTTATAGAAGTTAAATAATTGGTAATCATATTAAACTCATTTAAATGATCTGTCACAGATCCACCTTCAATCATTTTTAGATTAAACAAATGCTTCATGAGAAATACCTTATTTGAGACTGAGGGTTTTTCAGACAATTTAGCTAAAGCTTTCATCAGTTCACTTGTTGTCTTCACTTCTATTATATTGAATGCCACAGATGGTGCCAGACACAACTAAATGGTTCCCAATGACTTTCTGTCTAGAAGTTCCCAATCCTCATCCATCATTCCTGTCAGTTTCTTGGACACTCCTTCCAATGGCCTCCATAAATCCTTCTGATAGAGGTAATCCTCCATCTACATCTTCCATAGCTGATAGTTCTGCTGATTGAATTTATCAACCTTCAATTTACCCTCATCTGCCATTGCTCCCACTCAACCGTGAGACCTTCCTGCAGATGATAATTGAACACAACCCACTCTAATACCACTTGTTAGGGTTAGCTGGCAGAAGATATCAATTAAATACAAATAAAGATTAAACAGAGGAATGAAAATACACAGAAATAATAACAATGAAAGACAAGTTTTAATGTGGTTCACCGAAACTCGGGCTACATCCACCAACAAAGAGTCCAATATTATTATCTAGTAAATCAAACCGATTACAACTAGCAATCCTTACAACTCAACACAGCTGCAAAATGCTACAATACAATATCAATGAAAACCCTAACCCTTAGCCATTTTTATCATGACTTTTTTTGCTTACAAAAATAGGGTAAATTTAACATCTGAGTCTGATTAGGCTCCATATAACAACAATCTTGGTGGCCTATGCATACAGATGTATGGGGACCGGCTCAGGTATCTTCTCTTGGTGGCTCTTGGTATTATGTTACATTTGAATAGATGATGCAACTAGGAAGGTATGGATTTATTTCCTTAGGTGGAAATCTGATGTATTTGAAACATTTTAGAAATGGAGAAGCTTGGTTGAGAATGAGATGGGTAAAAGATTAAAATGTCTCAGATCTGATAATGGTGGTGAGTACTGTAGCAAAGAATTTGAAGATTATTGTTCCTTTAATGCAATCCGTAGGTAGAAAATGGTTCTAGGGACTCCACAAGGGAATGGAGTGGCTGAACCCATGAATAGGATAATAATGGAGCATGCAAGAACCATGAAATTGCATGTTGGGCTGCCTTTAAACATGTGGGCAGAGGCTATCAACACCGCTATCTATTTAATTAATAGAGGTCCTTCAGTTCCTTTGGGCTATGGTATTCCAGAGGAAGCATGCACAGGTAAGAAGGTGAGTTATTCTTTTCTCAAAACCTTTGGATGTGAAGCATTTGCACATGTAGATTCTGAAAATAGAACCAAGCTGGATGCAAAATCAAAAAAATGTACCTTCGTTGGACATGGCATTAATGAATTTGGTTATAGGCTTTGGGATTTTGAAAATAAGAAAATTGTGAGAAGTAGGGATGTTGTATTCAATGAGAAGGTGTTGTACAAAGATCAGTTGCAGCAGCATGAGAAGAAAAAAAAGGATTATGTGGTGCTGGATGATACTCCAAATAATGATGTTCCAGTGGTTCCTCATGCTCTACAATAGCAACCAAAAATACCTCAAACCCCAGTGAATATTAGATGGTCAACAAGGCTAAATAGACCTCCTAAAAGGTTTTCTCCCTCTTTGTATTCTATTTTGTTAACAAATGTAGATGAACCATAAGGGTATGATGAAGCTATGCCGGTCGATACAGAGGTTCAGTGGGAGCTTGCAATGAAAGAAGAAATGGACTCCTTGCTGAAAAATTAGACATAGGAATTATGTAAGTTGCCTGTAGGTAAAAAGGCTTTACCAAACAAATGGGTTTATCAGCTGAAAGAGGAAGATGGAGGTAAGAAAAGATTTAAAGCCAGGTTAGTTGTAAAAGGATTTGCACATAAAAAGGGCATTGATTTTGATGAGATATTTTCTTCGGTTGTCAAGATGACTTCTATTCATACTATTTTAAGTATTGTGGCTACTGAAGATTTGCATTTGGAACAGCTAGATGTGAAAACTACTTTTCTCCATGGTGATTTGGAAGAGGAGATATACATGGAACAACCCCAAGGATTTGAGGTCAAAGGTAAGGAGAAACTGGTGTGCAGATTGAAGAAGAGTTTGTATGGCCTAAAACAAGCACCTCGGCAATGGTACTTGAAATTTGATAGTTTTATGGTTGAGCAAGGCTACAGTCAGTGTAATTCTGACCATTGTGTTTATTTTAAGAGGTTGGATAATGACAGCTACATTATTTTATGTTTATATGTTGAGGACATGCTTGTAGCAGGGTCTACCATGGATCACATAAGAGAGTTAAAACAACAGTTAGCACAGTCATTTGCTATGAAGAATTTGGGGACAGTAAAACAAATCCTTGGTATGAAAATTTGCAAAGATAGGAAGAATTGAAAATTGACTCTATCTCAAGCTGATTATGTTGAAAAGATGTTGCAGAGATTCCATATGGAGAATGCAAAAGCTGTCAACACACCTTTGCCTAGTCATTTGAAATTGACTAAGGAGATGTGTCCTAAGACACAAGAGGAGGAAGATAAAATGTCCAAGGTACCATATGCTTCAGTTGTAGGAAGTTTAATGTACGTCATGGTATGCACGAGACCAAATATTGCACATGTTGTAGGATTCGTAAGCAAGTATATGAGTCATCCTGGATTGGAGCATTGGAATGCAGTAAAATAGATTCTCAGATATTTGAGAGGTACATCCAATAAACACTTATATTTTGGGGGCTCTAATACTAATTTAGCAGGTTATGTAGACTCAGATTTGGTAGGGGATATTGATACCAGGCAGAGTACTACAGGTTATGTCTTTACTGTAGGTGGGACAGTGGTGAGTTGGATTTCCAGGTTGCAAAAGGTGGTTGCTTTATCCACCACAGAGGTAGAATATGTAGCTACAATAGAGGCAAGCAAGGAGATGATATGGCTACACTCTTTCATGGAAGAATTGGGAAAACAATAGGTTAACAGTTATTTGTTTACAGATAACCAAAGTGCCATACATCTTGCAAAGAATTTTGCCTTGCATTCAAAGACCAAACACATATAGTTGAGGTATCACTTCATTCGGTCAGTGTTGGATGATGGACAGTTAAGGCTGGAAAAGGTACATATAGATAAAAATCTAGTGGATATGTTTACAAAGGCAGTGCTAAGGGAGAAGTTGAGCTACTCTTCAGCTTCGGTTGGTCTTCAAGACTGAACACAAAATCAGAATAGCAGAGTCTAGGGTGCTTATTTCCAGTGGGAGCTACAGGGTCAACGGTGTTATGATCAGTCTCCAAGCAGGAGATTGTTGTTATATGGAGCCTAATCAGACTCAGAGGTTAAATTTACCCTATTTTTGTAACTAACAAAAGTCGTGATAAAAATGGCTAAGGGTTAGGGTTTCTGTTGATATTGTATTGTAGCATTTTGTAGTGGTGTTGAGTTGCAAGGATTGCTGGTTGTAATCAGCTTGATTTACTGGATAATAATATTGGACTCTCTGTTGGTGGATGTAGCCCGAGTTTCGGTGAACCACATTAAAACTTGTCTTTCGCTGTTATTATTTCTGTGTATTTTCATTCCTCTGTTTAATCTTTATTTGCATTTAATTGATATCTTCTACTAGCTAACCCTAACACAAACCCCAAAGACAACACACATGTATCAAACTTCTGGTATGACATTCTAGGTGACTACTTCAAACCATACAGAGATTTCTTTCATTTGCAAACTAGGTTTTCTTTACCTTTTTCAATGAAGTGCTCTGGCTGGGACATGTAAATCTCTTCCTTCAAATCACTATGAAGAAACATTGTCGTCACATCCATCTTCTCGATTTCTAAGTCATATGTTGCAGCAAGTGACAACAGAAATCTGATAGACATCAGCTTAGCTATAGGAGAAAATATTTCTCCATAATCAATCCCCTCCACCTAGGAGGATCCTTTCATGTCCAACCTTGCTTTATGCTTCTCAACACTTCCATCAAGACCTATCTTTTTCTTAAACACCCATTTACATCCAACAGGCTTGCGAACTTCAGGTAAAGGTACCAAATCCCATGTTTCATTCTTCTTCAATGATGCCATTTCCTCATTCATGGCTTCCAACCAGGAATCTAAATCAGACATACCCATAGCCTCTCTAATAGTCCTAGGCTCATCAATGTTAGCAATCAAAGCATAGGCACAACTAGAATCCAACATAGAATAACCAAACCTTTCAAGTTGCCGCTTCACACGCATAGACCTCCTCACAAGTTGAGGATGAGGTTCTTCATCATGTTCAAAAATTTTAGAGCTACTTGAACTCTTCTCACTAACAAGTCCACCAGGAGTATGTAGTTCATCCTTATCTGAAGTAAGAGGAATTTCAACTACCTCCTTTTCTGCTTCTTTCTCCTTTGGTTACAACTCAACTGTAGAAGGTTTTAGATCACAGAAGATCACACTTCTGCTATATAACACCTTCTCTGTAATTGGGTTCCAAAGCTTGTACCCTTTCACACCAATTCCATAACTGATGAAGATACATTTTACAGCCTTGTTCTCCAGTTTAGATCTTTTTTCACTAGGCACATATGCATACACCTCACAGCCAAAGACTCTAATGTGTCTCAATGAGGGCTTCTTTCCAGACTACGCTTCCATAGGCGTCTTGTCCTCGAGCACTGAAGTGGGAGATCTGTTAATTAAATAACATGTTGTAGCTACAACCTCAGCCTAGAACTTCTGTTCCAGATCAACACTACTCAACATACTTCTTGCCCTTTCCATCAACGTTCTATTCATCCTTTCTACAACTCCATTTGTTGTGGAGTGTAAGGAGCTATTTTATGCCTTTTAATTCCATGATCCTTGCAAAACTTATTGAAATATGCTAAATAGAACTCACCACCATTATCCATCCTCAAACACTTAATTTTCTTGCCAGTCTAATTTTCAACCAAGGTTTTAAATTCCTTCAACTGACTGAAAACTTCAGTTTTACTTCTGAGAAAATAAACAAATGTCCTTCTCAAATAATCATCTATGAATGAAACAAAATACATAGATTTTGATAATGAAGGAACATTAACTGGACCAAATACATTAGCATGAATATAATCCAAAATTCCAAAAGATTTATGAGGACTAGAATAAAATGTAACACAGTGTTGCTTTCCATATATGCAATGATCACAAAAATTAAACTCAATATTACAATCATCAAGCCCTTCAACCGGGCTTTTATTTTTCAAGACTTCAAGCCTTTTTCACCAATGTGACCTAGCCTCTGATTCCACAACATTGTTTTTTTCTATTGGGAGCTTCATCTCTAAAGAGTTTGCACCCTTAGGAATAACACTTCCTTTCTCTACATGATCAGATTTACTTGACTTTGTAGAAGCACTATTACATTGTACTGCACATGCATCCAACTTATACAGAGTGCCAATTCATGCACCCTTATCCAACACCATATAGCTTCTAGTCATTCTACAAACACCATTCGAGAAAGAGACTTGTACACCAACATCATTAAGCTTACTTACAGAAAGTAAATTTCAAGCCATACCTAGTAGATATGCATCACATCATTGATTCCCTTCACTCTTCCATTAGGAAACTAAATTCTAACTCTTCCATGACCTACAATTTCTAGGTGAGAATCATCAACCAGATACACCCTTCCACTAGCATACTTTTTTTACTTTGAGAACCAATCTCTATGAGAGGTCATGTGAAAGGACACACTTGAGTCAATCAGCCAAACATCATCTGATGCTTGAGTCGCCAAGGCTTCTATGAAGGCATCTGCATCGCTCTAAGAAGATTCATTATCAAAAGAATTATTGTTCTTATTCTTCTTCTTCTCTTCTTTACAATCTTTCCGGATGTGTCCAGTCTGCTCACAATTCTAGCATTTCACCTTGGACTTTTTACCAAGAGAATTTGATCTCCCCTCTAACTTGGATTTAGACTTCTTGCCTTTCTCCTTTGATCTACCTTGAACAGCAAGGGCATCCTTGGCCATCTTAAAAGATTTCCTTTGCATTTCCTTTGATAGCATCGAAGCAACCACATCTTCCATCTTGAAAGTGGTTATTGTACTCCTAATAGCCATTACCAGGTGATCCCATCGGTCAGGAAATGAACACAACAGGAGCATGCAACAATCCTCGTCATCTATCTTCACACCAACAGACCCAAACTAAGCAATGATCATGTTAAACACATTCAAATGATCTGTAACAGATGATCCTTTCTCCATCTTCAAAGAATATAGCTTCTTCCTTAGAAATAACTTATTTACTAGAGATTTCCCATGATAAATGTCACCAAGATTCTTCCACAAAAGTTTTGATGTCTTCTCTTCATGGACATTCAAGAGAACTAAATCGACCAAGCATAGTTTGATCAAACCCTTAGCTTTCTGGTCCATTGCATCCTAGTCATCTTGCAAGGTTAGTGATGGTTTGTTAGAGGACACTACAGTCCATAACTCTCGATCCACGAGCAAATCTTCCATTTTGAGTTTCCACAAATCAAAATTTCCACCATTGAACTTCTCAATCTCTATTCTTCCGGATGTGCTCACCATCTTAAATTTGCAATAAGTTTATAAACTAGATTTCTCTGCAAAACTCCCACTAAACAAGATCAGCACAAAAACCCTATCTTACCCATAAGGACGGCAAATCTAGCCAAGCTTTGATACCATCGGTAAGGAAAGAGAGTGCAGAAAATGCCTTCCTAATACTAATCTTCAAGAGAGAGATACAAAAATTTACAGAACTTTGCAATTATAGTTCATTTAAGATGCACAAACAAGAATAACAAAATAGATGAACACTAGATTTTACGTGAGAAAACCCTCTCGAGAAAAAACCCACACACCAAAGCAAAGATCTCTTGTATTACAGTAAAACGTAAATTACATACAAGTCACAGAGCTATGCTCTTTTAGGTGTCGATTCACAGAATGAATATGGAAACATTACAATACAATTCACTCTCAATTATCCCTCAACTCAATGCACTACTACATTACATTATAGAATTCACAAGCGTTGTCATTTCAACTACCATACAAGAAAAATGGTTACTAACCGACTCAACCGTCGCTACCTTCTTCCTCAGTCAAAGTCATATTGGAATATTGAAGGGACAAGAAACCATGTCTCTTTGAATCCAGACTGCCACCCTGATACGTATACTACTCCACCATAGTCATCTTAGACTAACCTTCATGGTATGGCATGATCTATATCGTAGCATTGCAAGCCACTTCACGGGCTATCACGGGGCTGTGGTATGGCCCGCACACCTTCCAGCCTTTCCAATCACCATCGCAGGCTGGCAGGGTAACTCCCACTCTACCACTGACACCTTCCATGGATCACTATGGAGTAGTGGGTTAGAACTCCTCCCATACTACTGCATAAGCTGATGAAGACCGTTGCGGGATGGCGAGTAACACTGCCAGCTTGCACCCCTCTTAGTTGCACCCTGTGATACTGTGGTAAAGTCTTGAATACAAAACCTTGGAAGTCTGAGTTTGATGGAAACTAAGCTAGGGTTTTAATAGTGATTTTGAGGCACACATTCTCAACAAGAAGAAAGACCAATTTGTAATGAAGGTGTGTGAAACCTAGGCATATAAGGAATAAGTGTTTTGTGGTATGGGATGCGAAGCCAAATTGTAGTCACCGAGGATGAAAATAACATCAAGTCACTATCATGGTGCTTGATAAATGAAAAAAAGATGGTATGTGTTGATGTACAATTGTCCTATCATCTTTTACCTTGCCAATTTCTCCTTCTACTAGGGTTTGCTCAGCATTTTCTAATTCTATTGGCCTCAGTTTTTGTAGTGTCTTCCTCAACTGATTGTTGCTAAATTTCCTTATTTGATACATTTGGTCCATGCTTGCATCCTCCACTATTGGTGATGTAATTGTAACATTGGAAAATGTCCCCCTCGGGGCTTTTCCCTCATAAGGTTTAGCTCCTGGGTCTTTAGCATGCATTTAGGACATCTTAGATCATATTTTGGCATCCCGATGGAATGAGACCTAGGTTCCATGGCAAATTGGACCCAGGTGGACCCCTTGAGTTGTACCCTACCCAAAATAGGGGGAGGACTTGGGCGCCCACGCCCTAGTCCTGCCCTATTTTAGGGCAGCCCTAATTTTTGGGTGTTGGTTTATGACCATTATTTGGTCCTTTTACCGACACGATAAGTTTTGATTTTTAAAATCTTGGCGGGAGTGCTTGTAGTTGCATATATAAGCATGTTTAGGTATTCATTTGTAAACTAGATGATTACTAACAAGTTATTGTGTTCTCAAGGTGATTCAAGGCTTTCATTGTGTTTCAAGAGAAGACTTGTGTGTTTTATGTGTTGATATTTAAAGATTTGAGCATCAATTTTCTCATGGAATGAAGAACATCTTCCTCCCATGAGAGCTTCACTACAAGATGATATAATATTGTGTTTTCATCATCGATTCCTTTAGTTTTTGCCTCTGCCTCACAAGGGCATGCACTCTTTATCTGACAACGGTGTTCAAAGACTTAAGTGTCCTCCGGGGCTTGACTGAGGTAAGCCTCTAAACACCACAACCCCCAAACCAAGTCTTGTGATTGTAGATTACAGGTATCGTATTTGGGAAAAGTGGAGTTGCAGAAAGGATTAGCAGGCATCAAGGATTCAAGATCCGAAGAAAAGTAGGACACATGAGCACTTCCAGGACTTGGGCGCTCTCCGCATCTGAGTTTCAAGAAACAGGAGTTACAGGGTTGATCAGTGTCGGAAGGATGTCTGGATTCCTCAAAGAAACTGGTACCTTGGACTTAGGAACCCCCTCCAGTGTCCCTGATTGTTCCGCTTCAGAACCCTAAAAATAGGTACTCTATGATTTGGTATTTTACTCCTGTCTGTAAGAGTGTTTTCTGTCATTCATCAATTTGTTGCCGTATTTGTATAATTAGGGTTTTAATGGTCAATTGGGCATAAGAGAAGGAAAATTGATAATTAAATTCCCTAATCCAAGTTTTCCTACATTTGCAAGTGACCTAGGGTATGATAGTTCTTGTCACTCGACCCTAGATCCTTGAATGTATAGTGGAGAGGCGGATTTAAACATCTAAAATCTAGAACATTAACAAATCTAATTTTCTCCTAAACATTCTGGTGAACCCATTTTTTTGGACTTAAATTGCAACTTGCTAAGTGTATGTCTTCAGATTTGGATTGATTTCATTCATTCACATAGTCATTCATTTTACTGCATGGAGAAAAATTCAAAAAAATTAAAAAATTTAGAAAAATACAAAAAAAATTGCATTGTTTGGCTTACTAAATTGCATCAATTCTTTCTAAATTTTCCTAATTCATGATTTTTGCATGAAATCTGATATAAACTATAGAAAAATCCAAAAATTTGCATTGCATTTTTATTATTAATTTGTTAGGATTTGTAGAAATTTTGACAATTTTGATATAACCTAGTAATTCCAAAATCTAGGGTTAGTAGGCAAAATCTTTTTCTCAGATTTTTTTACTAATTTTAGAGGCTCATTAAAATTTGTATTTGGCTGTAGTATTGCGTTTTAGTGTAAATTTGCATTTAGATTTAAAATATTTGCAATTTTACATAGAAAATTTCAACAAAAACTAGCAATTTCGATGCATTTTCATTAAATTTGCATGGGCATTTTGCATGTTCAAGCTTGAAAATAATTTATAGATCTAAGAGTATTTAATTTCTATCATAAATCAGACTTCAAAACATTCTCATAGCATTTTTGTCCCAACATCTCAAACCTAGGGCTTCAAAAACAATGATTTTCACTAAATTTGGCCTTATCGACTTTACAAACTTACAGCATAGGTGTGTTGTGAAAGGTATTTTGGAATTAATTTTCTGTTATCAGGGTAATAATTTGTTTCCCCTCATAAAAAGGTTCACAACACCCTTTTATCAGGCTCTTGTAGTAAAAATTTGGTGAAAAACTACACATTTTGACTATTTTTGCCCTAGGGTTTGACCTAGTTTGCACTCCAAGCATGTTGCAATCAATTTTATGGATTGAGGTGACTGATATATTGATATTACTTGCTTCACATCCTAAAATTCATTACAACACCTGCTTTGCTAGGTCTTGGAATTGAAAAACCGTGAAAAATAGCCTATTTTTGCTATATTTTCACTAGGATTTGACCTTAAATGGCACTAATAGCATGTTGTGTTGGATATTTTGGAACTAAGTGGCTGTTATTACTGATATTATTTTCTCTTCATCATAATTTTCCTCACAACGCCCTTTGTTATGCTCTTTTGCATTGAGTTTTGGTGAAAAAATGCCTATTTTGACATATTTTCACTATATTTTGACTTGGCATTAACTTAAAATCACATCAAGAGTGTGTTGAGAAGGATACTTTGGCTATTTTGGATTGATATGATACATATAACTTGCTGCCTTCGATCAAAAATCTTACAACATCCTTTGTTGTATTCATTGGCATTGAAAACGTATAAAAAAATCAAGCATTTTAGGCTATTTTTTTCTCTTATCTTGCACCAATTTTGAAAATCTTTCAAAATCTGATTTGGCATTGGTTTGAGCCTAAAAACATTGCCTCTAATCACAACAGCAACAATACATTCCCTCCTAGACCTTACATGAAAATAAAGGCTCTTGAACCTGAAATTATTTTCACACCTCATGATAGAACAATCGGTGATTCTGAAGGACCTCTTTACATCACCATGAAAATAATGGGAAACAATGTGGATGGAAATCTTATTGATCCTAATTGCATGAATAATGTTGCCACTGAAAAATTCCTCTTTTCGAATCAATTAATACAATGTCTTTATAACCCTTCGAACTTGATGATTAAGACACATACAGGAACCTTAAAGAAACCATTGGGTAAGATATCATTGTTAGTAAATGTATTTGAGAAACATGTTAAACAATGGTTTTATATTACCCTCGATTCTAACACCTTTGACATAAAACTTGGAATCCCTTGGTTAAAGGTTATGAAAGCGGTCCCTTCAACTATTTATAAATGTGTTAAATTTCCTTTGAATGGACAAGTGCATGCCATTCATCGAAATACATACAAACCTTCAACTACACAACAAAACTTCACATCAGATTACTTTTGCAACAAAAATAATGACAAATTAGAGCTATGAACAGACTTTACATTTTTGAGCTATAGAAATTACAAAGTGAAACTGTTACATCCAGCACCTAGCTTTTCTATACATGAAATGACAAAAGATAAACAACTTGCATGTGAAGAGAACTTTAGACCGAAAGGACAAGGTCCCTATGCTGAGGTTCCTCCCCTGAAATCCTTACAGGGATCGGGAGGTCTTGTCAACAACAAAGTGTTCCACCACCACAAATGAAGTTTTATCCCAGTGCTTCATCTTCTCATTTGCACAAGCCTATGAAAGAGGATAGCCCTATCTTACAAGAGATAAGTGCTAAAAGAAGATGAAATAGAAAAGCAAGAGAAAGAAGCAAAAGAAGACAAGAATATGCTATAAACCTTGCCTCTCAACAAGAAAACATTGATCCCAACATTCAACCAAACAATAATGATCCTAATGATAAACAACATGATGAACAAGATATGAATTTGGCTATGGTACCGTATGTCCGACTATCCTCCAACATTAGGGAGTGGGAAGATGACGACGATGATTTGCTTATAGACAATTTCTAGCCCGAAAGAGGCCCTATAGGTAAGTATCTCTATCTCTCTCATGATGTGCTTCCCCCGTAATGTGTTATGTGTTGTTTAGGCCTCCTGGGATGACCTCGAATTCTCCCGTAAGGTTCAGGATACCAGGAGACTGCCTATGTTGTGACCTTCTATTTGTATCATCATTCTTCTAAATTTCTCTCTGATTTCATTATTGTGTGTTGTGTCTCATGGACATAGAGTTGTGGTTGGTGACCTGGGGGCACCCTCCTACGTAACTATCCCTAAGACACTTGTTTCTCCTCTCTTATTTATTGTTTGCCTTCCTCTAGTGTTTCCACCTAGTGGGCGGATGATGACAAAACTTTATACTAATGCGGACCTAGTGTCCCTTTCGAGAGCAATCAAAAAATGGACTTAGTTCCTAATATGAGGATGGGGTTGTATATCTTATCCGACACTTGGCTAGTGGAAGCACTCGTTCTTTTGACGTAGTGAATTTTATGATGTTTCTATCGCATTTACAAACCTTAACAATACTGCTGCTCCGTGCACCTTTGTTTGCCTTTGAATCTAGCCTTGGTAGTACTCGATTTGGAGAGCTTTGTGATATAGCCCCATAGTTATCCTCAAACTCTGAATTCATTGTATAACCTTGGCTCTTTGTGTGGTTAATCATATGCATTGATGTTGTTGTTTATCATGATCTTGTAGACACTAACATGTTTCTTGCAGGGATGTGTTTGTGGGAACATTTGGAGATCGTAAAGTACATGTCACCTTTGGGGGGCATGGGCTTTGTGAAAGTCAGTGTTCCCTTGTGTGTTTTCTTCCTACCTTAACGTGCTTGATATTGATAACTGATATCAACCACCTTTAGGTGGGGGCATATATAAGGTAAGCTGTCTATTATAGATGTTAGAAATGTGTTTGACCTTAGATGCAAAGACTTGCACCCTAGGGTAGTGCATTGTGCATCCTAAGTTTGTTTACAATCAATCAATCAATCATGTAAGCCCTCTGCGGAGGTGGGATATCGCTTATATCCTTTTTATCTTAAGTCCTCTGCAGAAGCGGGGATGGTGTATTTCTCAGAGCAGATTGCATCATCCTGTCATTTTCAAAAGTCCTTTATGGAGGCGGGGAGCGGTTCTGTGACTAACTCAACCCTTAAGCGTGTTTTCAGAGATTGTTGTGGTGAAGCCCAATCATCAGTGTGTGCCTGTAATGTGCCTGAGATTGTGTTAGACCTAGAAATAGGTACACTCCATCGCTTGTCTACCGTGTTTTCTTTGTGTCTTCAAGTGTGTGTGTTTTGGCGTGCTTGTTTTGTGTAGCATGTTTGTTGCCCCATATGCAGAGACCAGTGCCCTCAAGTAGTGCTTCCTGTGTTTTGGGAGGTTTTGTGTGTCTTGTGTGTGTGTTGCCCCATATATACAGAGACCTGTGCTCTAAGGTAGTGCATCCTGTATTATGGGAGGTTTGTTTACTTTCCAGTACTTGCATTTGCATTTCATATATATGAGAAAAAGAAAAGAAAAGATATCATTTTTGTCTTCCATGCATTAATGTGTCTTCTATGCATTGACTGTCTTCTTCATGTTTTGCATGACTGTAATTGTCTTCTCCATGTTTTGTGTGTCTGTTACTGTCTTCTATGTGATTGGCGTGTCTTCTCCATCCTTGGTGTGTTTGCTGTGTTTGTGACCTTACTTTAATACATGTATTGGCCTCACATTTATACATACATTAAAGTGGGGGCTAAATGTAATGTCAAAAAATGTCCCCTTGGGGGCTTTTCCCTCATAAGGTTTAACTCCTGGGTCTTTAGCATGCATTTAGGACATTTTAGTTCATATTTTGACATCTCGATGGAATGAGACCTAGGTTCCGTGGCAAATTGGACCCAGGTGGACCCCTTGAGCTATACCCTGCCCAAAATAGGGGGAAGGACTTGGGTGCCTGTGCCCTAGTCCTGCCCTATTTTGGGGCAGCCCTAATTTCCAGGTGTCGGTTTATAACTGTTATTTGGTCCTTTTGCTAACATGGTAAGTTTTAATTTTTAAAATCTTGGCGGGAGTGCTTGTAGTTGCATATATAAGCATGTTTAGGCATTCATTTGTAAACTATATGATTACTAGCAAGCTATTGTGTTCTTAAGGTGATTCAAGGCTTTCATTGTGTTGCAAGAGCAGACTTGTGTGTTTTATGTGCTAATATTTGTAGATTTGAGCATCAATTTCCTCATGGAATGAAGAGCATCTTCCTCCCATGAGAGCTTCACTACAAGGTGACATAATATTGTGTTTTCATCATTGATTCCTTTGGTTTTTGCCTCTGCCTCACAAGGGCATGCACTCTTTATCAGACAACGGTGTTCAAAGAATTAAGTGTCCTCTGGGACTTGACTGAGGCAAGCCTCTAAACACCACAACCCCCAAACCAAGTCTTGTGATTGTAGGTTACAGGTGTTGTATTTAAGAAAAGTGGAGTTGCAGGAAGAATTAGCAGGCATCAAGGATTTAGGATCCGAAAAAAAGTAGGACACAGGAGCACTTCCAGGACTTGGGCGCTCTCTACATCTAAGTTTTAGGAAACAAAAGTTACAAGGCTGATCAGTGTCAGAAGGAGGTCTGGATTCCGTGAAGAAACTGGTACCTTGGACTTGGGTGCCTGCTCTAGTGTCCCCGACTATTCCGCTTCGGAACCCCGAAAATAGGTACTCTGTTATTTGGTATTTTACTCCTGTCTCCAAGAGCTTTTTTTGTCATTCATCAATTTGTTGTCATATTTGCATAATTAGGGTTTCAATGGTCAATTGGGCATAAGAGAAGGAAAATTGATAATTAAATTCCATAATCCAAGTTTCCCTACATTTGAAAGTGACCTAGGGTATGATAGTGCTCGTCACTCGACCCTAGATCCTTGAATGTATAGTGGAGAGGCAGATTTAAACATCTAAAATTTAGAACATTAACAAATCCAATTTTCTCCTAAACAGTAATCAAAGTAGTACTACTATCTGATGCAAGAGCATCTAGCACCATTCCTTGCTATGGCACATGGGATAAATTGGGAAGTTAATTCCACATAAAATTAGCATTTATTTCTAGATGGAGGTCACTTGTATCTGGATCATGGAAAGCTTTATTAATTGACATCCTATTCTTGGGTAGTGGTTGACGACTCTCCTTTATTTAGCTTTGGCATGGAGTGAAGAGGGTGACTCACAAATTTTCTATTTAATCATAGTATGAAATAATTGCTAGCATTTTTGTCTTGGCATTTTAAAAGAGTAGATAATGGAGGGTAATGACATGAAGTGGGTGACATATTGCTTATTTTTATATGACGATTTCTTTTTCCAATGGCTTGTTTTAAATTGGCAACGTGTCGGGATGGCAGCTATAGTGTGGTAGCCGTTAGTGGAGATTCCCCTATTTTTAATCCCTATCTTGAGGTGGCTTTCTTTGTGGAAGAATTTTCTAAATTAAACTCCTACATCTCTAACTTAAATCTAGTACAAAACCCCAACTTGAGATATCAATCAAGGGAAAAGAGATATGAAGTTTCCTAGACCAGGAAGCTATTATGTGATCTTTTGTTGTAGAATGTAATGGGGTCTGTAACTGGAGCAACAAGTGTGCTTGGAGATAAAATAAAAAAAGTAATGTTTCAAAAATGTAGTAGTCCTAGTAGTATTAAGTGATTGTTAGTGTGTAAGAAGTGGAAGATAGTCTTGGTGTTTGTAGTGCTCGTATTTTAGTTATGTTTTGTGAGACTAGTGGTTGGAAAAGTTCCATATGGTAAAATTCTCTTGTTAGTAGATGTCAAGTCTATTTGCGTCAAAACTGTATTATTTCAAATGTTACTGGTGAATAAAATTGTGTGTTGCATAAATCATTTGTAAGTGTTTTAGCCTTGAGATCCTCTTGAATATCATATTTCTCCATTTCATCACAAATTGGTTTAGAATAGTTAAGTTCAGTTAGATATTTAATGAAAGCATCTTTATTTCTATTATAAATGAGATTTTGTGTGTGCCAAGAGTTTCTTGGATTGGTTTCCCTTCAATGGGTACTCGATCCTAACTACATCAATTGGTATCGGAGTAGGTTGTTCATTGAGAAGAGTGTTGAGGAATTGATGTTGATGTGATTGAGGAAATGGAGATAAAAAGAATGAGTAATGTGTTAGCTATCCTCCAACAAGATAAGTGTTGGGTAGAAGATGTGCTAACATCCTCCATTGTGTGAAACTGGGTAGAGGATATTTAGAGTGCATTTTCTAGCAACATTGTTGGGTACAGAGGATAGTTGTTCAATGTGAGTTTGTTGCAGGTTCTAAAAGTGTAGATAGTTGAGAGTGAAGATGTATTTGAAGAAGAGGATAGGGATTGTCTTGAAAAAGCCAATCATGTGGGAAACTATGGAGCATTGCCAAAGAGAGAAAATCCTTGAGATAATGAAAGACATCCATTTGAGGTTGGACAGATTGGAGATTATGCAGAATAGATTTGTTACAATAAAAAATATCATGTAGACGGCATGGTGAAGGAGAGAAATGTGCTAGCGGTAGAAGATGAAAAGGAAATAGGTAACATTGAAGTCCATATTTTTTCAAATATTAATTTGTTTGTAGGTAATGTAGAAGAAATCAAAGCAAGAGAGAAGAAAACCCTCATGCAGGAGGATAGTGAAAATTTGAGAAATATGGTGGCATAAGATAATGCAGAAGAGAATAATGTGGTGGAGGAAGATATGGGGATGCATGTTGCTGACCCTAAAGGAGTTGAGTAAATAAAGAATGATGGTGCACCAGATGCTTGTCTTATTGAAGGCATGAAGGTGTTGGAGAATAAGGATGCTTGTGGGGATAGAGTTGTAGCAGAAGAGGAGGTGACAGAAAGGCAAGGTTTTGTAGTAGAAAAAAAAAAAGATGTTTCAGTGACAATAAGTAGTGATAATGCGAATGAAGGGGTGGTGATTGTAGAAGAAGGATGACATGAGGAAATAGATATGGAAAATGTTTATGATGACAATAGTGTTAATTTGTGGGTAAGAAAAAGGAGAGTGAAGAAAATGAGGAGTGGAGAAATATTTGGTGGAGAAAAATGAAGAGAAAGAGATTGGTTTATGGTGGGCCCAGGTCCATGAGAGGTGCGAAGAATGTTGAATGAAATTGGTGGAAAGAAGTAGGATTTATTCCAGCAAAGTGCTAGAAGAAGTGAAGGAGAAAATCCTCTAAAATGGTTGATCTTAAAATGGAGCTTATTGTGAAATGTTTAGTTTTATTTTGTGAACTATGCTCACAAACTTCTTACTTGGTGAGTCTGATGTAGGAACATCTAACAAGTTATTCCTTGCTAGGACCCACATGATAAATTGGGCAATTAATTTCACATAAAATTAGCATTTCTTTTTGGATGTAGGTGACTTGTATTTGAATCATGGCAGGGTTGTTTAACTAACATCATATTCTTGGGCAGTGGTTGACGATTCTCCTTTATTTATGTTTGGCATGGAGTGAAGAGAGAGACTGACAACTTTTCTATTTAATCATTGAAAGAAGTAATTGTTGGCGATTTTGTCTTGGCATTTTAAAAGGGCAGATAATTGAGGGTAATGACATGAAGTGGGCAGCATTATCCTTATTTTTATATGATGATTTCTTTTGTCAATGGTTTGTTTTAAATTGACGACGTGTGAGGATGGTGGCTATAGCATGGTAGCCCTTAATGGAGTTTCCCCAATTTTTAGTCCCTATTTTGAGGTGTCTTTCTTTGTGACAAACCTTTGTAAATTAAATTTTTACATCTCCAATTTAAATCTATTACAAAACCCAAACTTGAGATATCAATCGAGGGAAAAGAAATATGAAGTTTCCTATATCAAGAAGCTATTATGTAATCTTTTGTTGTAGAATGTGACGAGGTGGAGTAATGAGTGTACTTGGAGATAAAAAAAAGGTAATGTTTCAAAAATATAGTAGCGCTAGCAGTATTAAGTGATTGATAGTGTGTAAGAAGTGGAAGGTAGTCTTAGTGTTTGTGTTTGTAGTGCTGGTATTTTGGTTTTGTTCTATGAGGCCAATGGTTGAAAATTTTCCATATGGTAAAATTCTCTTGTTAGTAGATGTCAAGTCTGTTTGTGTCAAAATTGTATTATTTCAAATGTTACTAGTGAGTAAAATTATGTGTTGCAGAAATCATTTGTAAGTGTTTTAGCCTTAAGATCCTCTTGATTATCATATTTCTCTATTTCATCACAAATTGATTTAGAACAATTAAATTCAATTAAAGATTTAATGAAAGCATCTTTATTTCTACTAATCTTTACCCACTTACAACTCAACAATATTTTGTTCAAATATTTCATGGACTAAGTATTTAATTCTCTTTTAAATTCATTCGTCCAACTCTTACACATTAGACTAAAAATAATCTAATTTATTAATTTACAAATTTAATACAATCTTTTCAGCAGGATCCACGGCAGTGAATTTGAAGATGCCCTAGCTTTTCTTGGTTCGTTACTTCCATTGACACCACCAAACCAGAAAAATTGAAATGGATCTTCTTCACCCAGAGTTTGAGGAATCTTTTGCCTGGCCATCTGGTTGATATCTTTCATCACCCGTCAAGGAGAAAAAGATATTATTAGGGCAATCGCAATTCGCAGTGCAAGAATCTCGCTCTGTCGATGAAAAATTTGGAAAAAAATTGAACTGAGTATTTAAATTCGGCGTAATGCCAACCTGGCAGCCGTCAAGAGGACTCTGTTCAAATCGCAGATGATTTCTCTTGAATGAGCTGCAGGTATTAACAATAATAATTCAGGGACGGCTCGAAGATCGCCGCAAGAAGAGCAAATAACGGGAAAATTTATAAGAAGGAGCTTACAAGAATAATGGAAATGGGAAAGAGGGCATCCAGGAATAATGGAAATGGGGAAGAGGACAGAGGAGTACGTACAGGAATGCATAGCCTACACACTAGGGCTTCCAGTGAGCGTGACGGGACTGGCACAGAGATTGGCAGCTGCAGAGGAGGCGCAGAGGGAATCGATACAGCAGGGGCTGCAGCTGCAGGAGAAGTTGAGACTCGCAAGGGAGGAAGCTGCTCTCAGTGCAGGGGCAGTCAGGAAGTACGTGGCGGAGGTAGAGCACTGGCAGAAGGAGTGCGCTCTCTATCTTCATGACAGAGACCTCTTTATGGAGGCTGCCGATGAAGCCGAAGAAAGGGCTAATGATGCCAACCAGCAGGCCATCCAAGCTAACAATCAACTTCAACGAGCGCTTATCCAGATTGAGCAATTGGAGCAAGAAAACAGACAACTCGGGATGCTCTTAAAAATTGCAAACGCTGTGAGTTTTCACTTTTGGATTTTTTTTTTCACTTTTGGTTTTATTCTTCACTACATTTCTTATATAAAGTTTATTGTCATCACAAGCAATTACTTCATTGTAAGTAATAATAACTAAGTTTGTAAGCAATTCATAACTCTAAGATTTTCCCTATTTTGGTTTTGAAATTTTGATGTTTTCTTTTTTGGTTTCCTCTTGCTTTGTCATTGTCTCAAGATTTGCATCTCTAAATTTATTATTTTATTATTTATTTTTTTGTGAGGGGTCTCCAAAGGTTTCAGCCAAACCAGACAGTGGTGTTGTGATCAATAAGGAGGCTAATGTGGGTGCAACCAAGAGGAAAAAATCTGTTTCGTTGACTGCATCAATTAATATTAGAGCAGATAAAAGAGCGTCAACTAGACAGGTCCTCGGGGACAAGAAACAAGCCTCAAAAGCCGAACTAAATAGCTCAACGGTGACCATAACTTCAAAAAAAGAGGTACTCATCTCCTGCATACATTGGCATTGGCAAGTGGAAAAATGTTGAATTGGATTCATCAAGTCCAGTATTTTTTTTTATATTAGACATATTATTATTGGTTTGAAATTATTGCATTCAAATTAACCTATTTTTGAATATGATCTCTTGTGTGTTTCCCTACTTTGAGGCTATGGTAGACTGCTTTCTACCGAAACTCAATGGTAATAAATTCATGGAGACAAAGGCTAAATTTCTTATAATATGTTGACTGAAACAAACAAGGACCTCCTGTGTGTGATTAGAGTAATTTTTTTTTTGTGCGGGCTTCTGCAAATGGGACACCAAAGACAGTTAGCTCAAGAACATCTCATAGAGAGTATACCAGGTAAAGCTCACTTGAGCTCTCACAGACCTTTCTATTTGGTTCATATTTGCCACTACTACATGTATAATGTAATAGTTTGTTGAATTTTGAGTGAGAAAACTCTCACAGGCCTTTCTATTTGGTTCATATTTGCCACTACTACATGTATAATGTAATAGTTTGTTGAATTTTGAGTCAGAAACTTCTGGCTCTTTATAATAGTTATTAAAAGCTTCATGTTTTTCTAAGTTCCCTGGTTAAAACATTGCCTTTAATTGATCCTGGATTTTATAAATGACAGGCATCAAAATGATAATCTGACAGCTCCAAAGAAGAAAATAGAGAAAAAACAACCTGTATCAAAAAAAGGAGGAGATGCAGCTAGATCAACTTTGGCAGGGTAATTTTCTAAAGGATATTTTTTCGTTGTTTATTATGAAAAAAAATAGTATATTTTTCTTTTAAGATGTTAGTTAGTGCTAACCCCTATGTCAGTCAAATGTAATTTACAGAATGCTTTTAGTCGCAGTTTTCTATTAGCTTTTCACTCTCATTCACAGAGGTCTTATGCATGTGATAGATGTATAATGTGACCAACATTATGGATTTATAGGTCTCACAAATCTCCCAGTGCGAGTAGGTTGGATAACAAAGAAAATGGAGTAGATTTCATATTCAAAAGTGATGAAAGAGCAGAGAAGAGAAAAGAGGTAGAAACCTTAATTCTTGATGGCATTTTGTTTAATGTTAAGGTCCATTGTCAGTTAAAACAGTGGGAAACTATTATGAGTTTAATCTTCAGTTTCACATGTCATTCCTTTTGCAACCGAGTAACCATCCTTTAAGACTGTATTCAGAACTGTGCATTTGTTAAATTGGGGTATAGCCTTTCTGATGTGCTTCCATTGTGTTATCAATTTTTATGTGGTATTGTTGCTAGGTGTTTACTGGATTTTGTGCTAGAACTGTAACACCATACTGTGGTTATCATTTTGAGTTGTTTTAGATATTAATGGTTTATTACTTTTTACTAGTGCCGATAAAGAATTACTAATCATACGATAAGTTTTCACTCTAGGCCTGGGCATATTCATTATGCAGAAGTGTCGTGCTAATTTATTGAGAATAACATACAAACCATTGATTGAAAGGAACAATAGATTGAGAAATAGTACCTTCAAAAAAGAAAGAGCATGATTTAGTGTAAGCATCACTATTTGAAGATATTTTTGTATGCTCTCTGAGTGCAAACTCTTATTGATAAAACTGATCTGTAAAAGGACAAGACCCAAAATAAATTGGTAGGATAAATCGTACTGTGTTGTCTTGACTGCTAGTTAAATTTTTACCATAGTTCTTGCTTTTAGAGTGATATAACCTTCTTGATCTACAGGATTGATTGGACTAAATTTTGTACATTAGAATGAAATTTGATGACATTTTCTTGATGTGTGATTACAACCTTTTGGTTTAGTGCAGTTCTATATGAGACTGGAAGAAAAGATGAATGCTAAGGAAGCTGAAATGAACCAAATTCAGGCAAAAACACAGGTATACCTCGAGTGTGATTCTACGAAAATTTTAATCTAATTCAGATCAGTATAGCATCTTTGTTTATATAAAATTGTAGAAACACTTATATTGATGTTTCTTTTTTCTTACTTAATGTTCTAAAGAGTAGTGTTCCATATCAGTTGTATATCTTGAAATTGTGTGCATAAGACTCTGTTCATTGTCTTTGGCTAACCAGTAATACCTTTGTCTTTGTTATATATTTATTGCAGGAGGAAATGGAGGCTAAAATAAAACAACTACATAAAAGGCTCAATTTCAAAGCCACACCCATGCCCACTTTCTACAAGAAAACATCATCAACAAAATCAGAGAATAAAAAGGTGCAGTATACTGGCGCAAAGCTTATGAACTTTTGAAAAACTTCTGCGTTGTGTTTTTCTTAAATTACTTTTCTAAATATAATTTTTGAATTGTTCTACAAATGCAAAATGAACATTGAAATTTTCCATAGCATCATATCTTCAAACCCTGTATTCTCAAGTTACTGTGCCACTCCTTAGAGAGGCAGATGCAAATCATGATAGTTTTATTATTACAATCATTGACCTCAATCATGCCATTGGAGTTACTGGTTCATATTTTCATTTCCATGTGAGAATACAGTCTAAAAAGCATTTACTGACTACTGTAGGTTTCACAGATCTCTGCAAAGTCACAAAACGTTGAAAGGAAGAGTACTACTTCTGGTACAGATTCAGATTCTAGCACTGTACCTATTCACAAGACAATTTCTATGCGAGGGGTCAAGAACAACACAAGTCCATCAAGGAAACATAGGAAGGCTCAACCGGATACGAGTGTCACCTCCTGTGTTAACAAGGCACAGAAGGAAGCAGGGTCAAGAAATCTTTCCCCTGGGAAGCCCTTAAAATCAAAACTTCCAGCCAAAGCCAATCCTAAAAGAGAAACCATTCATCCTGCCTAACCAGAGAATTCTTCAGGAAAAGTGAATTTTGATGGATCAAAATCAAAAGTATTTGAAAATCTATACGCAAATGAAGAAAGCAATAAAAAAGTGCTCCTATCACCCATGACAAAACATCAGTGTTCACTTCTGAAAGTTAATTGGAAGGCAGGAAAGAGGATTTGATGAATGGTGGTTTTGACCCATATAGTGAAGTGCACAATGTCGCACAAGCAAAGAATGAAATGAATAATGATGAAGCTGAATCAAAGATAATAGCTAACACTAGAGTTAAGGATGCAATGCAAAACACCAACAGTGCAAAAGATGCTGACAATGGCAAAGAAAAGTTGGTTGAACAGAAGGCTGAAGGGGTTAAGGATAAAGACACTAACGTGAGAGGTGGTTCTGTGTCAAGCATCAAAACAAAATCTCCACGACATGCTTCACTGAACACCTGTCATTAACCAAACGACAAAGCAATCAAATCAGCAAAACTTGATCCACAAAAGATTATAATGCCTGTTGAAAAGGTAAAGAAGGAATCCAAACCAAATGCCTCAATTAAGTGTGGCATGAAAGACAATGCAGGATTGGCCTGCTTAATTGCAGATGTAGCTGTAGTCAGATTAAGTTGTTAAGGAATTGTAAGTTTCATGTCAGCCTATGAAACCACACATAATTGTGGTTAGATTTGGTAACTAGTTGAACCATATATATAGCTGTACCTATGCTTCCTAGCCCGTAGAAAATAAATGATGCAGCATTCCTGTGGTTAGGGGATCAATTATGTACTCTATGTACAGACGATGTCGAGCTACGTTATTGGTCGGAAATTTACATGTAACCTAGAATGCTGCCATCATGGCAGCATTCTGTATCAGAGTTCTATAGTCAATGAGACATTGTGCTGAAGTAGCTCTATTATTTTGGCACAGATATGAGATTTGTACTGTAAATTGTTGAATTGCTTTGGCATCAAAGTCTACTAGTTTTTATGTTATGTGGTGGTGAAAAGGTGTTGTGTACATTTGGATGGTCATTTTCTTGTTGAAATGTGATGTAATATGAGTCATAAAAATGTGATGTAATATGAGTCAGAAATTTGATCCAATCCTATCGGTCAGGTGATTCTATAAATCTCGAGTTCTGTAACAAGTTTGGTCATGTTTAAACATCTAGTGAAGTGAAGCGTACGTAAGCCATGGTTTCCATTAGCCCATACTCATTAGCATCACTATCAGACCACTCTTTTCCGTTATGGCCTTTATTTTTCCGGTGACCTTTGCAGCTTTCCAAATACATTCTTCCTCCAAATTGGTCGCCCATTTCTTACAATCCTCCACTATAACTTGTGATGCCTTGGCAATGCATGAAGCTATCACCTCTGCCAACACCCTTTCCAGTCCATCCACCACTCCTTCCACAGTGTTTAATTCATAGTCATTTATTATGCTTCGACATTACCTGCACAAGCTGTAAGTTGCTACCACCTCCTCCCATGCTCTTGAATTGTATGCATCAGATACTTGCATACCTCTTTCAAACATATTTTCTACAGCGGCTTTGGCAGTTTCCAAAGACTTGTCAGCAGAATCGCTCATGGGAAGACGGTGAGCTAGCCATTTGCACTCCTTGTCGATCTTGTGGAGTAATTCATCGGTGGCTTTGATAAGCACAGATGCTTCACTATCAGAATATCCAACCACATCCATTATATTCCATGCTTGAAAGAAAGCTTTAATAGCTTTGTCTGCCGTATTTTTACCTTCACCCTCGTTATGGATAAATGTGGAGAGCTCAAAAATGAGACTCAGTATTGAGACTGCGGTCATCTTGCAAGAGTGTTTGTTGACATTTAATTCTGACTCCACTTGCAATCCGAGGGGAAGACCAGGCTTGAGTCATCTTTGGCCGCTGAAACCTGCAGAAGATTTATTAGTGAGCAATGCTATCAACTCATTACATCTTTTTCCCTCTTTTTCCCCCTTTCCAAGCCGCTTCTTTAATTCTTGAATAGAGGTTTTCTTAGCAATCCCCCTTGCATGGTTACAAAAGCTTGTTTGTACTTAGCATAAGCAGGATCTCTTTCCAATTGAGTTTGACCGGAAGCTCTCTCTGTATATAAACTATAAAGTTCTTCAGATTCTGATTTAAATTTTTTTTGAAAAAAATTGTTTGAGAACAATAGCTGTGATAATAGCCAACATCCTTTGCTGAAGAAAACCAAAAATATCTGCAGCCATACAATCAGGGGAAGTAATCTATGCAATGTCATGCTTCTGAAAAGTTTTACAATTACTTTTGTAAGATAACTTTGCCCTACTCTTCCCCACCTATGCCTTTTGGAGCTGTTTATTAAGTCAAGAAAATGGCTTAACCAAAAAGCTTCAGTTTTTTTGGCATGTGCATCCAGCACTCCTCGTGATGTTTTGTGACATGGACTAACTGCCTCTCGTCGATCCTAATTCTGGTGATTGTAGCAGAGATTAATGCCTATGGGTTTTGGTCTAATGACAATCGTGGTCCATCAAATTGGTATCAAAGCCAATGGTCTCGAGTTTGAAACTTCCCAGGTAACGTTGGGGGGGGAGATTGTTGGCGTGTGCATCTAGCGCTCCTTGTGATTTTTTGTGACATAGACTAACCAATTATCATGGATCCTAACTCTGGCGATTGTAGTGGAGATTAATGCCTTCAGGTTTTAGTCTAAGGACAATCAATAGATATGACGGTGAGATCACAAGCAATAGATGTTCAAGCTCAGGATGATCAAAATGCAAGTCTTCATAACTACATAATGTCTTCATCCTGTGTTTGATATACGTGAATGACATATTTGTGGAGGTGGTAGGGTGACTATTATCTTAATGTTTAGATTTGCCTTTTCTAGTTAAATTAAACATAGTACCATATTTTAATTAGATTAGGTTCATTCACTCATGAGATTAGTGAGTTTCATCTTACTAATGTGTAATTGTCAATGAATTTTACTTTTCTAGCTTATTTAATTATAAAGGAAGGTATAGCTAAATATTAATAATGGATACAAGTTATTCATTTTTAATCATATAAAAATATTATGTTAGTGATGTATATTTATTACATTTCTGAAACTACATAAGTCTTATTGAAAAGATTGGCATGGAATAGTCTAATCTATGATTAGTGATCTATAAACCCTTACTATTAATGTATATTTGTAAATGATATCAAGTGGTAATTAGATTTTATATCATAAAATGAGTGATATTTCTATATTTGTGTATCTGTACCATTTGGTAATGACTAATAAACATTTACATGCTAGATTGAACATTGGAAAATATATATATTCTATAGCTCTTATGGTATCATATGGCAATATGATTAGGGACCGTATGACTTAGTTGTATTCGTAGGTTATGGAACCTTTTTGTGTCTATTATACATTGACTATTGTGATCATATTTTGTTTAGTTTGATACTACTAAGATTGTTAGAAAGGTTAAGGATGATCGACATGATTATTTCTTACAAAGAAATTCAATGATTTGAATTATGTATTTTGAAGGAATTCAGGGAAAACTTTTACCTTTTGACCCAATGAATTGGATGGGATTTAAACCTAAGTTAGAAGTGATGATTTCATAGGTTTTGTGTGATATTTTGTAGAACTACCTTAGATTTTGATTCCATGGAGACAAGTAGATAAACAAGTCTAATGATAGTAAGATCAAGGAATCAAGTGAGTAGGGTAGTACCATAAAATTTAATGTTAGTATTATGATACCTTATTATAATATAAGGTTGTTTAATCAAGGATGTGTTTAGAACAATCAAAATCATTGACCATACAAATATTAAATCATCTTTGGGTTAAAGACCACTTATTAGATGTTTTAACTTTTCGTCCTAGTAGAGTTATATTCTGTGGATTACTTTGATAATTGATCTAGGGTGACAGTGTGTTTGACGACATTTTATGTCAACGCAACCTAGAAGGTGGTTGATAAAGGATCCATGTGAAGTTGGCATTATATGTTTAGTTGATTGATGCTAGTCAATTGGACCTCTGCGAAATAGCTATGATATGCTTGAAAGGAATGGGTAGCACTTTTTTTTATGTTATTTACTATTATTAGTAATTGGAAATTTCATTTGATGGATTTCTAAGATATCATCAGAAGATGATTAGGACATTATCATTATGTGATTATGATTGTGTGGTGGATTAGCCTCCATGGTATAGAGATTCCTACTTGGGAAAGTATTTGGGTGAAAACTATATTTAAAGAGCTATGAAGAGTTAGATAAGGACTTTGCCTCTAGATATTTTATCCATCTTGTAGAATGTCAAGATATCATGGTGAGATGGTAGGACATTCTTAAGCTATATGCTTTGATTGTTATTGATTATATAAAAGAATCTGATAGATCATCTATTAAAATTGTATGTGTTGAGATCTAGTGTATTTAATAGAATTTTCTTGTTACTTGAGAGATGAGTATGGATGGGTGTCTTTATGGGAACTCAGAGAAGGTAGGTTGTTTTTCCTATGGAAGAGATGCTATGGTCATAGCTCGAAATAAAACATAAGTGTGCTAATTTCCTTGATTTATATTATCTCCCATAATATGACTATCGATGGACACATGCTTAGATATATGTTGTATGAGTGTATAGGTTTTCTAGATTGTCAATGATTCACATAGTTCACCAGATCCCTTCATTTATGTTGGCCACATTTGGCTAGATCCTTGTGATGGGTCGAGCTTCTCCAATGGAGTGGACCAAGGAAGCCTAATGCTTCATGGTAGGGTGGATATCACCTTGATGATGCTCTCTCTCCCTTTGTCCTTTCTAGATTTTGTGTATGGCTTCAGGAAGTGTAAACCTGAAGCAATAAATGTAAATGTAAATTAAATGTATTTATGTGAGATACTCTCATAAAGAGCCTAGAAGGCCATGTTGGTTTCAAAGGACTAAGTTCTGAATATATTTCAAGGCTAGATGACTAGCCTTATTATATCATTTATTGATTTTCTTCTTATTCAATAATTGAATGTAATTGACATGAGAAAGTTTTGATGAAATTAATTCAAAAACAAAATTTACTCCTTTTATATAGTATTTATTGAATTATTGTATTCTATTGTATTTTCTTGGGTCTGATCTTTCATGTAAGTCAAATTATGAGGATCTAAAATTGCTCCTCGAAGGAGGAGAGGACCAAAAATGCTTCGAAGGCCTTTGAAAATGTAGATTACAAAGATATAGAAAATATCAAAAAAATAGATTTATGCTATTTCCTAGAATCAACCATGTAATTTCCATCCAAATGTTTGTGGATCTCAAATGGATCATCAAAAATTTAGTAAAACCTTGCATTTCATGATTCATAGAAACAACATAAAATACTAAAAGTAAGTAATAGGTTTTCTTTAGCCAAAACCATGCATTTTTAATTTTTTACACTTAAATTTTGTTTGAGATCTTTATTTTCTAGCAAGTCCTAAAATTTTTGTCACAAATTCTATAAATAATCTGTAAAACCTAGGTCAAAACCCTCGTCATAGAAAACATTTAAAATCTCATTCTCCCTAAAGGACACAAGTTAACCAATCAAGATTTTAATGTTTGGAGTCACAAGATACATGCCATTGCTAAGTATTGGGACTATGACAAGGTTTAAAACAAAAACAAGACACATTAGAAAGTTAATTATTTTGATAAACCATAGAAGGAACATCTATTGTTAAAATTATCTACTTTTTATGACTTGATAACTAATGCTTACAAAAACACTTCTATTGATGACCTTTGGGAAAGTTTGAAAAACAAATATTAAACCTCAAAAAACAAGTAAATTTTTTCATTTAAAAAATTTACTGTTTTCCCCAAAATAGAGTGAGGGTGGGTCCTACCAAAGCACCTCTTAGGATGAAAGACCTAGGAGATCAGTTCCATGCCATCAACAAAAAGGTGGATGAAGACGATGTAGTTTCTCTTTCTATCAATATTTTTCCATTTTCCTTTTGCACATTTGTGGAGTCCTTGTATCTTCTACTAGAGAGTTAAAATCTAACATTTGAAAAAATCAATTCATATTTGTTACAAATAAAAAAATAGGCAGAGATGAGAGTTTGTCTCTAAACAATTTAAAACTACACTTCATGCACAATATAAGGAAAATGTAAAGAAAACTTTGACTTTTGAATCATAGTCTAAGCACAAAATAAAATCTTACAACTATATGAAAGTTGAGCATGTCAAGAAAGAGTGCTAAAAATGATAGTATGACCTATCCCACAAAAGCCACTAATGTAGCTTAATGAGACACCAATTGATGTGGAACAAGATCTCAACAAAGAGTATCCATATGTGGTGTCTTCTCAAGATAGTGATGATGCAAACAGTTGTTGGTTTTTTAATTATGTCATGTCACATCATTTCACATTCAAATAGTTTCTTGTTTAATTTGTTCAAAGTAGTAGTCAAATGGATGAGCAAGAGTTAGACAATTGTTCCACTTCCAACTATAAATGTTCAGTATATGACAACACTCATACATATAAGGAAGTTGTATGGTTATAGAGTAGATGTTGATTTCTCATAGAAAGTTCTAAGGATAGATTGAAATAGTTAAAGAAAAATCATTTTGGTATAGAACCTTACTTATCATTCTTGGATGAAGTATATTGATGTGTAGTGTCATTTTGTTAGACATGGTTGAAGATAGAAAGGTATTGTTGGAGAAGGTTGCTAACTTGTTAACAAAATCTAGTAATTTTGAGAAGTTTTTCTGGTGTAGGATATCAATGGGCGTAGCTTCCCTTAACATCTGATTTATGTATGCATGGCCCTCATGCAAAGTATTCAATAAGTGGAAGATTTGTTGGATGTTTGTTGTATACTTTGCATTTTTTATAGAGATTTTTTGGTGCCTTATAGGTGGTTTTTTGGCTTATGATTTTATACCCAGTGTATTGTAATTTAACACTTAGTAGTTTCTTACATCGATGTGTCTATACATAATCACACATGGATTAGGATTTAGCACAAGTGTGAAATGTTAATACAACAAGTGAGTTGTTTTTGTTGAGTTTTCTCCCAAGGTAAATCCTCTTATTGTAATATGAGTGTTCCCTTATTTCTTTCTACTGCATTTAAGATTTTGTTAGTATTGCTTCTCTTGTATAGGTTTATTGTTATTTTTCTCTTCAAGTGGAAGCAAAATTTTGAAGCAATAGCAGAACATCATTTGTCCACTTTGTTCTAAAATGCTTTTTACTCTTATATTTTTACAAAGAAATGAATCACTAGAGAAAAAGAAAGAAATGAAGATCTCATAGTTTTATAATTATTTCTATAGATTGAGAGGGAATACCAAATTTTTTCTTGTACATCAAATAGCTGTAGTTGAATGCACCTTAACTCATTGTGCAATTCCTGCACAAATGCAATCGATTATTCAAAAATATTTCTCATCCATTTCTACTTAAACTACATGATCTCAAAAACTAATGGAAATCAAGTATCCAAAAACAGGTGCAATACTCGAAGAACTCAAAGATTTCTTATCATGTTTATCTACTTTAGTGTTTTAGTTGTAGAACAAAAACATTCAAGAAAAAAAGGATGATGTAATTACAAAACCAAGCATTAATTATCCCTCAAAACAAAATTGTTCATCAACATATTTGAAAAAAATGATTGATGTAATAAACAAGAAAGGTTAAAGAAAACAACTCATATTTTAGACATTAAGGGCTAAATGTAAAGTTGGGAGACACAATAGGAATTGTTTCCCCTATGCCTCAAATATATAAATACAAGGAGCCTTATGTTGTTTCCCAGCAAGACAATGTGAGTATAGAACTTCTATTTTCTAAATGGGGGGAAGTCCTCTCACCAGATTTCTCTTACTCAATGCAAGAAGATAACCAAAACTAAGGTGGCCAAATCTCCTATGCCAAAGAGTTGTGGATAGATTGGTTTTCACTACAAGGGCTTGATTTTCTTGTGCAACATCAATTAGCTGGAACATCTTTCCTACCCCTGAAGCATGAGCTACAATTTCTCCATTGTGAGTTTTATCTTTGATAAGACAAAGTTTCTCACCATTGTGTTTACCAATTTCAACTTGCATATTGTGCTCTAGTAAGTGACTTATTGAAAGTAGGTTCTTTGTGAGCCCAGGTACATACAAAACCTTTGTAAGCTGACATTTGTGAGTTCTTAGTGGAAGACAAATATCACCAATTCCCTAAACTTCATAGGAGGTATCATCACCCAATGAAACCTGCCCATAGGAGGTGGATGGAGTGAGATCACTAAACCATTCCTATTTCCCTATCATGTGTCTGGATGTGCCAAAATCAGCATACCAGACTTAACTACTTGATGTGGAGGTCTTTGTTTTTGTAGCATACAAGAATTCTTCATCATGTGAATTACTTATAGCTCTAGCAACATTTTCTTATTGCTTATTTGGGTTTTTCTACCAATGAGGTGGCTTCTTCTTGTCCCCTTGAAAAGGATTTTGTGGCTTCTTGTGACTAGACTCACGATTGGCATAGGAGTTATACAAGCACTCTTTGAGTTCATGGCCCTTTTTACCACAAATTTGACATTTATTTTTCTTGTAAGAAGAGTTGTCTTGATTTTGTTTAGACTATCTTGATGGACCACTCTGATAGTCAGGTTGTTTTCCCTTTTGCTTTGCTGCTAGGGCCTGATTGTATTGAGAGTTTGTCTCACCAAATATTACTTCTTTTTGTTGAAGCAAGTTGACTAGTTCCTTAAACGAGGGTGTTTTATTATCCACATTTAAGCATGTGACAAACACTCTAAACAAAGGGGGTAGTGCTGTTAGTACAATGGGTACTAGAGAAGCATCTTTGACTTCTTCCCCTAATGCTTGTAGTGTTGTTCTTATTTCAACAACTCTTCTGAAAAATGCCTCTACCTTCTCACCATTTTGTATTTGGAGACAATGGAGGATTTGGTTTTGGTTTTTTAGCCTCATAGATTGTTTTGAGGCGATCCTAAGCATCTTTTACAGAGGTGGCAGTACTAATGTGAGGTTGAACCTCATCAGTCACACCAAACAAAATAATCAATTTAGCCTTTTTATTGGCCTTATCAAATTTATTCTGATCTTCACCTGCTTGTTGAGGTCTTGTTGTTTTAGAGACAACATCCCAAAGGTATTCGAACTCTAATTGAGTTTGTACTTTGGTTTTCCATGTGACATAATTGTCACCTCTTAGGAGTTGAGAATCAGGGAGCATTATCTTAGGTGCACTAGGAGCCATTTTCTAGAGTTTTGAATGTCCTTATATCTTTGATGTAACCCTTATTTCTCCCTAAAGTTTTATAGGGTCGATGCCACATACGTCATTGTTGTATCTATATTACACGTTAGATGCTTTGATTGTTTTTTAATTTTTTCGTGCTATCTACTTTTCATCATGAGCACCTTTGAATTTCTTATGACTGTTTAGGTTTTAGGAAAATACTTATGTTACAAACAAAACTTCTTCTAGATGTTTATGCTTTATCTCCAGATGCCTCCTATAGTATTTTTGTTGGACGCCTTTTACAGTAGTCAGATCTGCAATATGGCTCTTGTATTGTCCTCAAATGCCTTTTTTAATGCAAATTTGGATGCATCAAATTAAATATGAGAAGCCTTCACTTAATGAAGATTCACAGCCTAAACTAGTTTAGAATGGCTTTTGGTGCCTTCATATACCCAACAAGAGTCTTCTGCACTCACACTTTAAACACTTTCACTAATTTCAATGCCTTCCTCATAAGATTGCAGATACAAACACCTTCTTCTAATGAGTTTAGATGACCTTCTTTAGAGATCAAACACCTTCTATTTGTAGAGGAGTTTTGACCACCTTCTTCAGAATTCAATGCATAGGCACAAGATGATTTAATGCTCTGATACCATGATAAATTTGTGAGAGCAATGAGTAGTTTGATATAATAAATGTAGAAAATATATACAAAATAAAGTGGTTTGAATAACCACTTAGTTGAGCATACCCAACCAACTATAACAAGAAAATAGTTATTAGTTGGGATAAATAAATAATGATGTAATAGTAATAAAATATTTTAACAACAATGGCATATACTAGTCAAATGAATAGTCCCTATAGCTGTAGTTCAATGGCACAAACACACACCCACAACATTCCATTTAATTCATTACCCATGGGTTTGGTATGGATCTTTTATCAGGTTTTCACTAGACCTCACACACATATTTATGCACAATTTTAAGCATGCAATGACATAGTTTATGCATGAAATAAAGTGGGAATAGTGCATGGATATGTGTACCCTTGTGGAAGGAGGTGTGTTGGATGAAACCCCGATCACATCTTGAAGGTGGATTCATACAAAATTCACACTTACGCTTCATTGGAGATTTGAATATTCATGGTGCTTTCAAGCTACATCATTCATTGGAGATTTGAGTTTCATTGATATCATTAAGGAGCCTCATCATTGGAGATCATTCACATTGCATTTTAGATGCCACCATTGAGGAGATAATACAGATCTTATAACAGCAGTGGTAATTCCTATCAGCTGTGATCACTAAAAGGGAAAGGAGAACCCAGCATGCACCTTATAGCATCCTATATTTTACTTAGTAGATATTCAATAACTTGATGCAAACACATACTACTATGCCCTTAAAGCAAAAATAGATAGTTTATTTCCCATCACATTAACCCTTAGAGGAAAGATAATGTAGCTTACAAATCTAAATAAATTTCAGCAGCATAATGGCATATAAATTAATGCTTTAAGAACATTAAAAGAAGAAGAATAGAAGAAAGATAGACAGAAGAGAAGAAACACCAATATACGTGGGGAAAACCCTTTCGGGTGAAAAACCCCACACTCCAAAGCATCAAACCAATTTGTATTAATCTGCAACAACAAACATGTTACAATACACTTGTAGGCTCAAAGCCTTAACATGAAGATTTACATCTTTCTCCTTTGGAGGAAAAACTAACAACATAAAACTCTCCTCACAAACTTCTCCTCAAGCCTTCAATTTATAGGAGTTCCAATACAAGAAACCACCAAAATGGAAACTCAAAACCATGAGTTACAATGCCTAGTCATAGAGAATCAAATCCACTATAATATGGAAAGTTACTCAAATTATAACTGACTCTCCAAATATGGCACTCCATTTTTGGCTCCTAAAATTATCCTTTCGCAATCTCCTAAAATCTTGCTTTTCAAGTTTCCAATTTTAATTTCCTTTTCCAAGCTCTTTCCATTTTAGCAACTCTTACACACCTTACAAGTTGTCATAGTTTCATTTAGCAACTTCCATGAAACTAAGTGATAAAAAATACAAATTGCCAAAATATAAATAAATAAATATTTCAAATATTAGAACTTGCAAGGTGTATGACACACCTAATCCCAACATTCTCCCACTTGTCATATACCTTGCAAGAGCCAAAGGAAACACAACCAATCTATGAACAACCAAGGTTACCATACTGCCTCAACTGAACTCCACTATGCTCACGAGATTTACAAAAGCACTTGCAACATCTTCCAAGTGATCACCAACATGACCAAAGATTAAAATTCCAAAAAGATGATGAAACACTAAATGTCACATACACACACCAATGTATCTAGCTTCAAACCCATTACCAGAAAACAACTCTAAAGTCCAAACACCTCCAAAACAAGATCTAGCACAAATGCTCCAGAACAGTTAGAACAACACCCACAACTAGTTGTTTACATCCAACTAAAAAACCCACCATTGATAGAACTTATGCACATGACATATCAAGCCCATGCTGCAACTCTCATCCCTGTATAATCCATTGTCCTACTCAAAGTTACCACCTCCCATGATAAAAAACACACCAAAACCATTGATGTGCAAAAAATCTGAAGACCCTTGATACTGCAATCCAATGAAAAACAATCTACCAAAGACATACATACATCCTAGGAATCATACTGCATGAGCAATGTCAACCAAAGAAACACAAAGTCTACCAATCAGTACTTACATCAAAGTGTAGCTTATAATCAAATCATGTAATACAAAGAACAATCGCAATGATTTGCAAACTGCAACAAACCCGTTGCAAAACATAGCATACTTCCACAAATAATTTTTTGCTCACTCTCTCACTTTTGATCTCCTCCACTTCTCCCAAGTTCTCCACATCTCAAATGATATACATTAAAAGAACACATGTATACTATTGCTAAAAAAAAATAAAGTACAACAACAGTAGATGACCACAAAACTAGTGATCATACTAGATGAATAAGAACCTTTAGGAAGAAACATGAGACCATAAAGAGAAACTGTAAACCATATCATGTCCTTCTACCAACACCACCAAGTGCTAAGTTGTGCCAAGTAAGATCTCCTTCACAAAACCCCAACTGAAAAGCCTTAACAACACCCAACTGTTCAATTTGAAGAAGATTAAACAAAAATATATATCTCAAATAACCAAAAAAGGATGTAAGCTTGTCTAACCAAGGAAGATCAAACTTAAAAGATTCATTCAAAAAATAGGAATACAACCCAATAACATCTCCAAAACTTCTCAAAAATCAAACCATATACCTAAGGAGATAACCATACCAAGTAATCCTCAAATGAACCCTCCAAAACTAGAAACTATAGCTCAAAATCCATATCCATGAGAAATCAAAGCATAAAACAAAATAAATCTGAAATAACATGGGCAATACCTATCAAATCATTTTCTGTCAAGTGAACTAAGAGTGGGGAATGAGAATGATCCACTAAGATACACCGAGCCTCATAGATTCTCTCCAAGAACAATCTACTCTTAAGTTCAAACTTGAACTCATGTCCATACCCAGGTGAAAGGCTCCTCGGTCTTTCTGCTGAAATTTTACCATTCCAACACATGATCCCCACAACAAAAGATCTCTAGCCTCACCTCAAGTCTCTCTAGTATCCATGAGCATCCATCAAACAATTCATGCCAACTTCAAATGCATCCTGCAAAATCATAAAGCTTCAAGAAAATGATTAATACTCAAAACCAAAGAGAACTTCACCAAAAACTCATCTGAGAAACTACTCATGAAAGAGGGCAGAGAAAAGAGAATTTGATCCTCTTAATTTGTATTGCAAATGGCAAGGAGGCAATGGCCTTGGGAATACAACCAAAAATTGGACTTTCACGTACGTTGCCTTCACCCTAGTTCATCTCTCTTTCTGCCACATGCTATTTCCTGAGCCTGCAGCTAAGGAGATAAACTCAATTTTCGAGCCTGCAACCAAGGAGAGGTCACATGGATGGCCTTACTTCTTTGATTTGTCTACATGGGAGCTTCTAAATTATTATTATTATTATTTATTTTTATTTTTCTATAATTTTAGATCTTTATTTTTTTAAAAAGGGTTTTGTGTTTTAAGGTTATAGTTGTGATCATATGGATTTTTTTAGCAATAATTAATGTTTAAAATTGCCTATACTTTCTAATGACTTTATGTATGAAAGGGAAAAAATAGTCCTAAGTTGGTATGTAAAAAAAGACATCACTTATTAAAAATGAGAACTAAAAACTAGACTCCTATTTTCTAGGATAAGATTCTAAGTTGCCTATTGCATTTTTTCTCATCTCATAAAACCTCCAAGTCCATAACAATAGATGGGAGGCCCCTTGCGTGGGACCTCTTTGTTAAGTAAAGTAGTTTGTAATTTCATGGGACCTTACTATTAAGAAGAGCTCCCATGCAACCACTAAGCTAACTTTCTTAGTTGTAATTGCTCAAAAAAAAAAGGAGTTTGGGCCAGTAATCTCATGATTTCAATGTTTTTTTTGTTTATTTGTAATTTTTTTGTTCTCATGAAAAAGATGGCATGTAAGCTTGGCATAGACTATCCCGTGCCAAATATTAAAGAATGGTATTTTATAATAATTGTTTGTTTAAGGGGATGGGTGTATAGATTGATTGGAAGGAAAGATGGCATGTAAGCATGGCATAGACTATCCTATGCCAAATATTAAAGAATACTATTTTATAATAATTGTTTGTTCAAGGGGATGTGTATATAGCCAAGAGCCTATAGCCAAGGAGAGGTCACATGGATGGCCTTCCCGCTTTGATTTATCTATGGGAGCTTCTAATAAATTATTATTATTATTATTATTATTTTTAGTTTTTTTTTTTTTGGGTATAAGTTTAGATCTTCATTTAAAAAAGGGCTTTGAGTTTTAAGGCTATAGTTAGGTAGTCTCAATTAGGAAGTTGGTGGTTTTATGGATTTTTTAACAATAATTAATGCTTAAAATCCCATTTACTTTCTAACGACTCTATGTATGCAAGGAAAAAAAAAGTCCTATGTTGGTATGCAAAATTTCCAACGTCATCTCAAAGGCATTACTTCAAAAATGAGAACTAAAAAGTAGACTCATATTTTTTAGTATAAGATTCCAATTTACCTATAGCATTTTTTCCCTCATCTCATAAAACCCCCAACTCCATAAAAATAGATGGGAGGCCCCTTCCATGGGACCTCTTTGTTAAGAAAAGTAGTTTGTAGTTGCATGGGACCTTACTATTAAGAAGAGCTCCCATGCAACCTCTTAGCCAACTTTCTTAGTTGTAGTTGTTCAAAAAAAAAAGGAGTTTTGGGGGCTAGTAACCTCATGATTTTAAATTTTTTGTTTATTTGTAAAATTTTTGATCTCATGAAAAATATAGCATGTAAGCTTGGCATAGACTATCTGATGCTAAATATTAAAGAATAATATTTTATAATAATGGTTTGTTTAAGGGGATGCGTGTATAGATGGATTGGAGAGAGATGGCATGTAAGCTTGGCATAGACTATCCTATGTCAAATACTAAAGAATGATTTTCTATAATAATTGTTTGTTTAAGGACATGGACATATAGATCAATTGGAGGGAAAGATGGAATTACAAGGAGGCTCACTGTTTATTATGTGGTAACAATACCAAATTACAAGGAGGCCCACTACCTTAGGGATCACTACCCTATAAGAAGATGCTCACTTCCATAAGAAAGAAAAAGAAAGAAGGGTGGCTCCTTCCCAAAATGAACTGCTATGATTGCATCTGCACATGCATGGTTACAGCTCCAATGAAACTCAATAAACTATCTCAAAACTCTTCATCTCTAACATACACTACTCTATTTTAGTGCTCTCCTTTTACATGAGAATAAGATCTCTCTTCTTTTGCTTTTGTTGCACTTATAGGATCACCCAACTTTGCATGTTGCACACATACACATTCACATTTGCACATCATCCCTCAAACATTGAATTGGATCTCATATATATATCCACAACACTTAGAATCTTCACATTAAGTCGACCTACTAATATGAAGCATGTAGTTAATCAATATGTATCTTGACGGCCAAATTCATTCACCAAAATACTTTGCAGACACAATTAACATTTGAAACACATTCTCATATGTCAGCTCCAACTGTAGAACCACTTAGAATAAAGTTCCAATCAATAGAACTTATCGCATATAAATCAAACTATCAGATTGGCCTTAAACACAGACTGTCACTAGTTCAGTCTAACTATCAGATCATAACTTTTGCTACGGACCACAACACTTTCTCATATTCATATCAAAGATTCTTTATACATCCTCAAAATTACCTTTAGAACCATAGATCATAATAATAACTTGTGGCAACATGTGGACCATAAGAACATGAACCCTATCACAGTCAAACACTGTCAAGCCAAGTAGTGATACTTAGATGCTCACAAATATTTTTCTTGTGGACTTCAGGCTCTACAACTTTGGATTTAGAGACTTCATATATGTGTTTACAATGCCTCAAAATTGTATAACAAAATATCCAACACTGGAGGAATGCAGACCAAAACAAATATGTGTTATGCTCTTATTACCTTTGATCTATGCAATGTTGAACTTGTGCAACTTGAAAGTACACTTCCAAAGATGATCAAGGGATGAAACTTTGGATATAGCATCATCTAAGGATTAGGAATATCATACCAGAACTGCATGACCTGATCTTCAACTACAGACCAATGCCAATCAAGATACTGTCTCTCTGTTACTATCTCTATACTCTGCCAATACTTAGCCAAACTGACTAAGTCTTCTTTGCTAGACCAAAATCTCTGTTCCAACCTTGTTCTTTTTCTTGTTGCCATCAATGACAACACTATCAAACATCATGCTTAGCCAAACTCCATCATGCCAACAATGACTTCATCAAGTGATGTTTGCCAAGTTGCCAACACCCTTTTGCTACCATGGGGTAGAACCTTTAGGTGGGTAAGTCACAATTCTTTTTGAAATAGAGGGTTCAAGTTGCAAACTTATTATTATTGCTTTTTGTAGAGAGGAAGGTGCAAAGGCCTTGACAAATCCCCTCAAAGGTTCTCCAAGCTCTTCAAGGAAGATGTATGTCATCATCTTCTCTGAAATATCTAATACCATTACCGCAATTTTTTGAAATTCATCTACATAGGCATTGACTATTGAAATTTTCTTAATTTTTGACAACTCTCCATAATCCTCTTCCTCATCTTTTAGATCAAATCTATCTGATTAAAATATTCAAATGTTTTACTTGGTCATGACATTGAGTGACCATTCCATGGTCCCGACAATCATATGCAAAGCCTTCAAGATGTAGAGTAGCATATTCAATTGCATCTTTCTCCTTCATTGGATTAAGGGAGAAAAAGGTTTGTAGCTTTTTAAGCCAGACCTTGCTGAAATCTTGTTGCTTCCATCAAAAGTGGGGGCTTGCAATTTGCCTATCTTGCTTAGGAGTTATTTTCCACTCTAATTTGTATGTTCTTTAAACCCTCTTTTTGGCATCATAGTATTCATCATGCTAACATAATCACCAAAAGAAACTAAACTTCTAAATGCTTCATCTTGATTGTTATAAGTAGCTCGTATTGTAGCTATGTCCCTTGTTGTAGCTTCTACTAGGTTATCAAGAGGTGTAAGTTCAAATTCTTCTTTTTCTGGAAGGAATGTAAGATTTAAATCTTTGATAGTGGAATGCTTTTTGGTTCCAAAATCCCCTAAAGAACTCCCTTTCTTGTGTGTGGTGATAGGACCTTGTATTTTTTCCACTAACATCTTCATGACTTCTCTTGTTTCATGGAGGCTTTCTGTAGTCTTCTTTTGGTTTTCTTGCATATACAATAATGTTTTCCTAAATACTTCACTATCATTCTCAGACATTTTCTCTTTCCCTTTATTTCCCTCTGTGTTCCTTTCTTCAACTGGGTTTCCTTCAACTATTTTCTTTTACTCTCACAGTTAATATCTTTTTTCTCTTTCACTGGAAAACATAAATCCCTCAAACCCTACAAGATGGAAAAAACAATGCTCTAATACCACTTGAAATGTCCCTTAACTAATTTCTATGATATATTTCAGATCTGAAACATTAATTTGTAAAACATCTTATAAGAACATCATTTTCACTAAAACTAGTCAACTAGTAACACAAGAAAATACACCAAATCAATTGAAACTCTCCGAAATGCTATTATTTGGGTTTTTCAATGAAAATAACATGTAATCAGGTATAATACACTAATTTACAACAGCAGAAAACACCAAGATCTTCTACAACAAAAACCATGCAAAACCTACAAAACTATGTGCTCCAAATATCACTAGATTTCACTGCAGAGCATAGAAACTAACATAGTTTGATTTATTTGAAGGAAATGCATAAAGTCTAATATGGAACAACAAAAATGTGTATAGAAACACCTACATAAACCTACAACAAAACCCCACAACACAAATAACACAAAATACTAAAATACACACTATGCATCTCAACCCACAACCTGCAACACAAAACTCCTCACAATCTAATAGAAATCTACAACCTTCTATGCAATGGTAGCCTTTGGATGAAGTTACTCTTTTGATTCAAGAGATCCTGCCATCAAATCACCTAGAGCTCATGGACATCCCATTCACAAGTCTCCCAATCTGAAACACACAAGCACACAGCTCTGTGAAAAACCAAAGTTGCCAATAGTTCTCAAAATTGACAAACTTCATTTTTAATATCCATGGGCCAAAGTGGGCACCCAAATCCAAATGCCTATGAAGCTACAAATTACTCATTAATTTGCCAAAATAGACTTGCCAACCATTTCCACCAATGCATGTTGGCAATTGCAAGTAAATCCTAAATTTATGAGATTCTTACGACACCTTATGACACCAAGAACCTTCATAATCTCGATAAAATCTCAACGCCTCAAATCATGCCTCCACAATATTAATATTATTTACTTAATATTTATTTGTTGGGATTGGTGAATTTGTTCCTAAGAAAGAATATTAAATAAATTAAATAAAGGGGACATGACACTATATCTCTATAGCTATGTGATTAGGTGTGTTAATTTTTTCTAAAAAATTTAAATTTTATTTTTTCTTTGTAGGTATAAATATTGTTACTTTCATTCCTAATTTTTATTTATTTATTTTAAATAGAACAAATATTTATTACTTTTTAGTGTGGATGAAATATAAAATTGCTACTAACAATTTGATAATTAAATTGGATGATGTTTGAGTTCCCTAACATAATTATAATTAATTTTTTAAAATTATTAATAATATTTAAACAAAATCCAATTAACCAATAGACATGTTAAAAAAAAAAAAAACTTTATTGCAATCATACTATCTATACTTTCACCATTTAGTCTAGTTAGTGTTCAAAGATTCATTAAGTTTTATCATTTTCAAAACAAAAACTAATAACATATCAACTAATTAAAATATTTATATTTTAAATAATATATCTAAAATATGTTGAGAGATATCCTTCTCTTTTTTACATTTGTGAGTATACATATAAGGTAGGTTTCTAAGGACAAATAAAATAAATATAAGGTAACTCATGTTAAAAATTTTTATGTCATAGCCAAGAATTAAAACTTTTAATTACCATCCAGTTATCCTTTAAAAATATATTTTTTATGTTATAGATATATTTTTTAAAACTGTGCACTATATGATCTACATATGTTTCTTCATGTATTCATCAATGGTGTCATAATTTTAACTCACACATTGAATTGAAGGAAATATATTCACAAAGACTTGAGTATTTTGCCAAGACTACCAAAACATCTCATTTTGTTTTAAGTGAATACACTATTTTTAACACCAAGGACTTGACTACCATGCATTTGCAATTTTCCCAATCATCAATGCATTTTCAACTTATTGAAATTAATTGTTACATATAAGGATAAATTTTATTATTATTTATGAAAATTCAAACAACACTTTCCTAATGGAAATTGACATGATACAATTTAATTAACATTGTTATATGTTAGGTATAATGTTTGCAACATAAAATATTATTGAAAATTCCAGGATGTGTAAAATTGAGAATAACATTATTGCAAAAAATGGCATGCTTCAAATCATGATTCTAGTTAATCAAGTTTATACATATATACTCCATTATTATATTCCAATACATCTAGACACATCGTATTTGATCCACCTTATTTCTAAGTTCACACATTTATATTCAATTTTCCAAACAATTAACTCTAAATATGCTATTCAACTTTCATATATATATATATATATAATACTCATTTATATTTATAGATCTCATATATTTACACATACTAATATTATGACCATCATCCACATATATAAATAGTAAGTAGTAATATCTTAAATGTGAACTCTATATATATAGTGCTAAGTGCATATCAAGGCTTAAATCTGACATCGACCTTACATGTTAAGAAATTTTTTATGAAAGTTATCTATTTAATGGTGCCCTTCAAATACTATGACATGTATTAGTATAAATAAATCATATAAAAATCAAATATATATCATCATAATCCTATATAAATTTTGACAATTCATCCAAAATCTCTCCTTTCATATGATACAATCTTTGATTGTATTTTACAACAAAAATGTCTAAATACAGCTATACAACTATCAAATTTAAGCCCTAGTGCCTATATATAAGAATATAATGTTCATACCAATCAAAACACTTATGATTACTTATATAAAATAGGACATGAAGAGAACCTAATGGCCACTCTCCCTTCATTTTTTGCACCCTTGTTTTTGTTTTGTAAGGAATGACAACGATTGGAGCTTTTCCATGGAGCCTGATGCCCAATGGAGCAATTTCCAGATAATAAAATTATAAAACTATTTAGCCCTCACAACTACTTCATCCTCTGAATTGTACATTACAATATTTCATCTTATCAAACTAGTATAGCTATATTTAAAAAATATATCTAAAGTAGTACACCAAGAAGGATCTTCTGGAGGCCCTATTCTACCTATGTGGAATAATATATATAAAATACGGGCCCATATTACACTTTTTATTGGAGAAATGATTAAAAGGCCCCCATATCTATCCCCCTATTTTATATATAGAAAATTATCATACTTCACAATTTTACATTATTTTTAAAAATTATTTGATATTTGTTTTTAATTATTATAATTTTTTTATATTATTTTATTTTGTAATAATTTTTTATTTATATTTATTGTTAACTTAATAAAATATTCTAAACCTATTTTTATTTTAACCCTAGCTCCAATTTAAATTTTAATCCAAATTCTATTTGTAATCACAATTCTACTTTCAAATCTAATTCTTACCCTAATACTAAGCCTAACTCTATCCTTAATTCTTATCCTAACCCTATACTAACTCTCAAATCTAATTCTTACCCTAATACTAATGCCAACTCTATCCCTAATTCGTATCCTAACCCTAATACTAACCTTAACCGTAATGCAAATTATAATGATAATCGTAACCCTAGTTATAACCCTAAACCTAATTATAATATTTATTTTAATCCTAATTTTAACCGTAAGTATAACTCTAATTATAACCATTAGCCTAATTATAACCTTCATGCTAACCATAAACATTATTCTAACACTAACCATATTTCTAACTATAACCCTAATTTCCTCCTAACTCTAATTCTCTCTAATCATAATTTAATCCGTAACCCCAAGTGTAATTCCAACTCTAACCCTAACAAATTTTTTTGTTATAAAGATTTCCCTAATTGTAACCCTAACTCTAATTCTATCCCTAACCCTAATTGTAATTGTAAGCCTAATCTTAACCATATGTTTTTTTGATTATATATATTTGTTCTAATTATCTCTCTCTTTGTCTCTTTCTCTCCTATCTATATCTCCATCTTTTGGATTGTCTATATCTCTCACGCTTTCTCCCTTTCTCCCTCTCTTTGTCTCTTTGTTTTTTCTCTCTCTTCCTTTCTTTGTATTTGTATTTGTCTCTCTTCCCCTCTTTGTATGTTTCTCTTTTCCTCTCTCTTTCCCTCTATATCTTGTCTCTATCTCTCCACTTTTTTGTTCCCCCCTCTCTAACACTTTAATGTAATCTTGATCCTCAACGTGTTCAAACTAATGGCTATCCTCATAATGGTATACATATGTGGGTAGATATATTTCCTTCACAAGTGGACATAATCCTAACTAATTCTAAATAAATATAAGGTGTAATTTATTTGAAATAATAATTTTATTATCCATTATCATGATGATCTACAAAACAATGGATAGTTATCTATTTTTTATTTTTAACCTTGTATTCTATTTCACTGTAAACTTGATTCTGTACTCATTATAACCCTTATTTTATTTAATTTAATGATACAAAATAAATGAAATAAAAAACATTTAATTAATGATTTAAAAATGGATAAAAGGAATAAAATCTAATGAGCTCCTCGTAATGATCATTTACAATTCAAGTTCATTTACATTATCATTTTTTTCTTGTGCAAGATTTATATTATATTTTCTCTTTAATAGTGATCATATAAAATAAATAAAATAATAATAATTAATTCTCTATAACTATTTATTTTAGAATATTTTGTTGACAATCTATTAAATTAAATTAATAGATCTAACAAAAATAATCAGATTTTGTTTGGCTCTACAGGGATTCAGCTCACTCTACTACGACCTTGTTGCATTTTGTTTTAATATATTTGAATTTGATTTTTGTCAAATTAAAAAAATGAAATGATACAAATCTCAAGTGTGAACTATTCTTAATGTATTCTATTTTATTTTATTCTTATGTTGGTAAATATTTTTCTGTATAAGTCAAATTACACCTTCAAGGTAGGCTTGATTGGTAAGTCATGGTTTTTCCCATAACATTAAGAAATCACATTGAATAGTAGTTTCAAATTTCTTTCAGTAGTCAAATTTGAAGGAGAATTGCTTGTCAATACCAAATTTTATATTTTATCCTTGTAGAAAGTCCATGATTCAACTACACCAAAGACTGCCAATAACAAAATTAAATTTAATTACACACAAAGAAAACTTGGAGTACAATTCTTATAGATCATATGATCAATATTTTTTCATCTAACTGAAGAGGTTAAAGAATAATATATCACTATTCAATACCAAATGTACAATACTATTCAAATGCTCCAGAAGTTCATTATATGATACTTGTGTCAAGGTTTCTTTATTGAAATAGGCCATGGATTCCCTAATATGGGTAGCTATTTAGATGTCATCTAATTTGGTGTATTAGTTAATTTTAAAGTAGCTTGGACAGGTGTTCTAGTCTCAGGTGGTGATTACAAGGCTAGAAACACAACTGGAATAATTATCTCCATACCTAGAAAATTGATTTCTCCAGAGACTTCTAGACATTAGGGTTTGTTAGAGTCTAATTAATCTTAGCCATTGATTGAGATTAAATCATGGCCATTGGTTTTCAATGAGAAGATTATAAAAGAGGATCAATGGGCATTTGGAGAGGACAGATCTGAAAAACATTTGCAGCAATAGCAAATAAATAAATTTGCAATAATAGAAAATAGATTTACAGTGAGAGCAAGGGCACAGTGATAGTGTTGGAGATAGCAGCAGTGGAATTTCTACAGGAGAAATTGGGAGAAGAATTTCTAGAGGAGAATATTGCCAGAGCTCTGCCAGTAAGAGACAAGCAGTTTATGTATCTCTTGATTTGTTGAAGTTAATAAAATTCCTCATCTATAGTACTGGTTTTCCCTTCAGGCTTATCTAGGGACAATTTGTCCAAAAATATTGTGTTCATTATTTTGCATATTTTGTTTTTCTATCTCCGTGATTATTTGTGAAGTTGCAGCTGTATTATTTTTTAATATGTGCTGTGAATTAATTTTTGGCAGTCAAATAATCTATATAAGATAGGAGATTAATAATCAGTAGCTGCAATAGAATTTTCACATGGTATCAGAGTAGATCTGAGGGTAGAAAAGGCTCAGTACATGCACAGGGAGAAAGAAAAAAATAATAAATAAAAAAATCTAGGGTTTATAAAACCCAGTTTGACCTCTTCAAAATTATTATTTTTTCTTTTGAGATGGTCTCAGCAGGTTTAAGAGATCAGGATAGATTGGGTGGAGCCTCAAATTTTGGTGTCTAGAAAGCTAGAATTTCTTTATTACTGGAAGAGAATGGTATCAAGGAATATGTGACCACTGTTGTCCCTATACCTATAGATGCAACACATCTCTTAGCATATAAGAAGGAAGATGCCAAGGCGAGGGGGTTGATTCTTGACAGTGTTAAGGATCATATTGTTCCGCATATTGCAGAGTTAGATACAGTGAAGATGATGTGGGATGCCATTCAAGATCTGTACCAGAATGCTACCATTAACTGCAAGCTGATTCTCAGAGAAAAGTTGAGGAATACCCAGATGAATAAGGGAGAAGACGTCACAAGTTACCTCACTAGACTTAGACTTGTCAAGGATGAGTTGGCAGCTGTTTGAGACAAACCAAATGATGGCGAGCTAGTACGAATAGCCCTGAATGGGTTTACTAAGTAGTGGGATGTCTTTGTTCAAGTTATTAATGGACAAGACACCTTACCGAGTTGGGATCAACTATGGAGTGACTTCACTCAGGAGGAGCTTAGACTAAGTCTTGTCAGTGGAACCAGCAGTAATAGTCAGAAAAGTGAGGTGGAATAGGAAAATGTTGCCCTAGCAGGAAAAGGGAAAGCGAAGAAGGGGTCTGGCAAAGGATCAAATCCAAAAAGTGAGAAGAACAAGGACTTGTCTAAGATCAAATGCTATGGCTATCATGAGTTCGGTCACTATGTTAGCGATTGCCCACAAAGGAAGAAAAATGAAAAGAAAGGCAAGAAGCAAATGATAGCTTTAGCAAGTGTAGATGAGCATTCTAGATGAATGGAGGATGAGTTTGCACTCATAGCTTGCCTAACTAGCTCAACCTCATAGGGTGTTTGGTATATAGATAGTGGGGCATCATTTCATATGATAGGAGTTAGGGAGTACTTCTCCAACTACAAGGAGGAGGACATCAGATTATAAATTCAAATGGCAAACAAGTCCAAGTGCAATCTAGTTGGGAGAGGGACTGTTCTATTTTAGAGGGAGAATGGCAAGCCTATTTCCATTCATGATGTGTTGCATGTGCCAGGCATGGGCATGAATCTAATTTCTGTATCTGTCCTTCAGGATAAAGGCTACAATGTACTCTTTAGAGGGGCACATGTGTTAATCAAGCATAAGGATTGGAAATCACCCATAGCTATTAGAGTTAGGAGCGGCCGACTTTATAGGTTGCAGTTTGATACTCCTAAGGCACTAGTGAGCAGTAGTAATCCTAGAGATCAAGGAGAGCTATGGCATAGGAGGATGGGCCATATACATCATGGAGCACTTAAATTGCTTTGTGAGACAGTGACAGGTGTTCTAGAGGTGAGCACAGAGCATGATGATGTATGTAAGGGATGTGTGTTGGGGAAGTTTGCGAAAGCAGCTTTTCCAAGGAGTCACACCAGATCCAAGGGGGTTCTTAATCTAGTACATTCAGATATATGTGGACCAATGTCAATGAAGTCTCTTAGAGGATACGAGTACTTTGTTACTTTTATTGATGATTTCTCCAGGAAGACCTGGATATACTTCTTGAAGACCAAGGATGAGGTCTTCAGTCACTTCTAGGAGTTCAAAGCTCTTGTGGAGAATTTGACAGACAGGAAGGTAAAGGTTCTTTGGTTAGACAATGGAGGCGAGTACAAAGGGAAAGAGTTCCAGGAGTTCTATAACAGGGAAGGAATCAAGAGAGAGTGGACCATTCCTTACAACCCACAGCAGAATAGGGTTGCTGAGAGGAAGAATCATTCTATATCGGAGGAAGCAAGGGCTATGTTGTATGACCAAGATATGCCACGTTACTTATGGGCAAAGGCAGTACAATAGTATACATACAAAACAGGATTCCACGTAAGGTATTGGGCAAGATGACACCAGAGGAGGCATTCTCAGGGAAGAAGCTAGATCTCAGTCACTTCAGGATATTTGGGAGTTTGGCATTTTTTCACATTTCAGGGCCTACACGTTCCAAGATAGATTAGACTGTAGAGAGAGGGTACTTTGTGGGGTATAGCAAGACCTCAAAGGCATATTAGATATTTATTCCAAGGACCAGGAGGATTATAGTTAGGCATGATGTCAAATTCATGGAGGACAAGGCATATAGGAGGTCCAAAGATTTGCCAGCAGATGATCAGAATGAGCAGCCAATAGAAGCTCTAAGGATTGTTCAACTAGAATAGGGGAAGCGAAGCACGAGTACAGTTACTAGTACAGTTACTAGTACAAGCATAGGCTCAAGTGCTAAGAGTTCACAGAGTATGGAGCAACAGATACAACAAATCCAAGAGATGCATCAAGAAGATATGGAGTTTGATATTTCATCCTCTATAGTTGACAGGAGGAACCGTGAGGTTCAACAGACACATAGGGATACTCAAGAGTTTGTGGGAGCTTCTAGGATGAGTAGTAGACAGTGAAAACAACCAGCCAGGTATAATGACTATGTGGCATTGGTTAGTCAGTTGGTAGATAGTGAGCCTTCCAGCTATCAGGAGGTTGTACAGCAACAAGTGTGGCAAGATGTGATGGTTGAGGACTATACCTCAATAGTGCAGAATAATGTGTGGGAGGTTGTGCCTAGACCGATAGATAGGGAAGTCATTGGATCACGCTGGATCTATAAGATTAAGCATGGTGCAGATGGTAGCATCAAGAAATACAAGGCAAGGTTCATGGTGAAGAGGTTCTCTTAAAAGAAGGGAATAGACTATGAGGAGACATTCACTCCAGTGGCCAGGTACTTCTATACGAGCCGTAATCTCACTTGCAACACATATGGGATGGCAGATCCATCAAATGGATGTCAAGACGACATTTCTTAATGGTGAATTGGTAGAGGAGGTATACATAGAACAACCAGAGGGCTTTGTAGCACATAGCAGCAAAACCCACGTGTGTAGATTGAAGAGAGCTTTGTATGGACTCAAGCAGGCTCCCAGGGCATGGTATGAGCACATTGATAGATACTTGTAGGGAATAGGCTTTGTGAAGAGTGAGGCGGATGCTAACCTCTACTACTTGGTGGTTAGGGGTGAAGTTCTCATTCCTGTTCTATATGTGGACAACTTGTTTTTTAACAAGTTCACTGGGGCTCATAGAGAAGTGCAAGAGGAACATTGTAGTAGAGTTCGAGATGAATGATTTGGGGCTTATGCACTATTTTCTAGGCATGGAAGTGTGGCAAACATATGGAGATATTTTCCTTGGACAAGGGAAATACTGCATTGAAATCTTGAAGAGGTTTGAGATGCAGGATTGCAGAGCCATGTCTACACCTATGATCACAAATTAGAAGAAGGTAGACTCATCAAAGGAAAATGATGTAGACCCCACCTTATACAGGCAGTTGATTGCATCTCTCATGTATTTGGTCAACACTAGGCCAGATATATCCTTTGTAGTAAACTCTCTTAGTCAGTTCATGGTTGACCCAAAGAGAGTGCATTGGACAGCGGCAAAGCATGTGTTACAGTATTTATGTGGTACAATTGAGTATGGGATTAGATATGCTCGAGGTGATGGTATCAGGTTGATAGGCTATACTGATGCAGATTGGGTAGGTATTACAGTGGACAGGAAAAGCACTTTAGGGTGCTGCTTTAGTTTGGGATCAGGAGTTCTCTCTTGGTACAATAGGAAGCAAAATTCTGTGGCTCTAAGTTCTGCAGAAGTAGAATACATAGCAGCTAGCATGGCAAGGTGTGAAGCTATATGGCTTCGGAAGTTGCTAGTAGCCTTGTTTGGTCAGAGGGTTGAGACTACGGTGATACACTATGACAATCAGAGTTGCATCAAATTATCTAAGAATCCAATGTTTCACGATAGATCTAAGCATATAGACATCAGGTATCATTTCATTAGGGATCAGAGGATTGTTCAGCTATAGTATATACCTACAAATCAGTAGATAGTAGACATTTTGACAAAGGCATTACGGAAGGCAAAATTCATCTTCTTCAGAGATAAGTTGGGTGTTATGCAGAACACCTTCCTTGCTAAGAGGGAGTGTTAATTTTAAAGTAGCTCAGACAGGTGTTCTAGTCTCAGGTGGGAGTGTTAAATTTAAAGTAGCTCAGACAGGTGTTCTAGTCTCAGGTGGGATTGTTAATTTTAAAGCAGCTCAGATAGGTGTTCTAGTCTCAGGTGGTGATTACGAGGCTAGAAACACAACTAGAATAATTATCTCCATTCCTAGAAAATTGATTTCTCCAGAGACTTCTAGACATTAGTGTTTGTTAGAGTCTAATTAATCTTAGCCATTGATTGAGATTAAATCATGGCCATTGGTTTTCAATGAGAATATTATAAAAGAGGATCAATGGGCATTTGGAGAGGACAGATCTGAAAAACATTTGCAGTGATAGCAAATAAATAAATTTGCAGTAATAGCAAATAGATTTGTAGTGAGAGCAAGGGATTTGTAGTGAGAGCAAGAGCACAGTGATAGCATTGGAGACAACAGCAGTGGAATATCTGTAGGAGAAATTGGGAGAAGAATTTTTGGGAGAATATTGCTGAAGCTCTGCCAGTAAGAGGCAAGTAGTTTATGTATCTCTTGATTTGTTTAAGTTTAATAAAATTCCTCATTTGCAGTACTGGTTTTCCCTTTGGGGTTTTTCTAGGGACAATTTGTCCAAAAATATTGTGTTCATTATTTTGCATATATATTGTATTCATTATTTTGCATATTTTGTTTTTCTATCTCCGTGATTATTTGTGAAGTTACATCTATATTATTTTTCAATATTTGTTGTGAATTAATTTTTGGCAGTCAAATAATCTATATAAGATAGGAGATTAATAATCAGTAGCTGCAATAGAATTTTCACACTATTGAGGACTTGCCAACCCAATTTTTTTAGGACACAATATAATTCCCAATGTATGGTGTATCATCTTTCAATTTCGTGGCCAACAAATGTTATTCCATACACAAACTAGATCTACTACAGGAGCCCTATGCTTATAAAGCAATATATCATCCAAGAGTACTATTGATGATCCCTGACCGCCCAAACTTATATGTGTGATGCCTCAATTTCCTCCGGAGTTCTTCATTTAGTTTCAAGCACAAATAGTACTACAAAGGTTAACATAAGAGCACTGAATAGGGCATATAGAACAACCTCAATTTTAGTTTGTAATCTTGTAACAATGATCACAGAAACATTAAAAAAGAAATCCACCTTAACTTCCCAAATTGGAGTTGATGATCAGGTCATAAAGTTACCTATTTTACTCCACTTTAAGAATAAGTTTATTGTCATTGTCACTGCGAGGAAAGAGACCAAGGAGGGAAAAAGCAATTAATAAAATTTATATTTTATTGCAATTAAAGATCTATTAAAAAGCATAGAGCCTATCACATAATACCATCCAATGAATTGACTGCAAGAGTCTTGATTTTAATTTATTAGAAAGCATATATATAATCTCTCGCATCACCAAATCTTAATATCGCAAACCTGTGCTAAATATTTTGAGAAAGTTATATTCATAATAATGTAGATATCTAATGGGTCAGACAAAGTAAAACGCATTAAGTTTGTCACAAAGCGTAACTCCAATCAACCATGTTTGTGATTGATTTCAAGCATCTATCTCACAAATTTACCACAAAAAATATCCAACATTACATGTTATTCAACATTGAGTAAAATTAATAAGTCTCTATCAAAGTACAGATCTCTATTTTAGTTCACGCATCATATCTGATTAATGCAGAATGCAATAGTCTAGCCCAACACCTATACAAAAGAAGCTAGTCTATAAAATCAAAAAATCTTGATGTCACAAATCTGTGCTAGAGTAAAAGAGCTTATGCCCTTTCACCACAAATTCTCCTAGCAAGTTGAATGTCATTTGGCATAATGGTCACCCTCTTTGCATGAATTGCACATAAGTTTGTGTCCTCAAATAACCCCACAAGATAGGCTTATGCTACCTCTTGCAAAGCTAGCACAGCATGACTCTGGAAATGCAGATGAGTCTAAAAGAAAACAATCACAAAATAAATATCAAGAAATCGAGAAAAGAATGATGATAACTTGAATTACCTTGAATCTTATGGGCATAAATAAAAAACAATTATTCATAACCATCTATATTCAAGTCCCAAACCTGTCAACTGTTAACAGGGCCCTTTAATATACAATCTACAAAATATTCATATTCATCAACATCTATTTTCAAAAATATTCATCCCTTAAGTAGCCCTAAGTGATTATATATGGGCATGTTTAATTACTACATGGCACTAATGTCTCAAAAAAAATTATGCAATGGCAATGTACTCCACACAATCCATAAAAAAATGTCCCTCTCACCACAATAAACATGAACAGTTTGATATCATTAAGCTGTTTTGAGACTATGGTACTAACACTGGTTAGAGGTGGATTTCATGCTTTGTGGGTTCTCTTGCCTTGTGATTATAATCATTTCAACAATTTCTTTATTGCAAGCTGCGGATCTACACATGCTATACCCCTCTGTTGGATTCTGTTCCAATTCAGTAACTCCTCTCTCTTTCTCTTTTGATGGCTTTGTCTATATGTCTCTCTAAGGGTCTTACTATACTGTTTGGCATTTCAAAGGCTTGGAGTAGCACATTCTTCATTTCATAAGCCGTAGTTGATTGACTGAAAGTGTTGTATTTTTACATAAATGGTATGTGAAGTACATGAGTTTTTTATTTGTAGTCACTCTTGGCACCATAGGTCATTTTATATTTAATTGGCACACGTCTTATTTTGTTTTGGTCCAAGATTTAGCAATCTTGGCATATCACCTGTAAATTTCTTTTCTTTTTTTTTTATTTAAGTCACTCTTTTGGGCTTTTCAATAGAATAATATTGGGAACATTTCTACTTTGTTCATAGGCCGAAGGACCCAGGAAGTTGATCCCTTTAGGCACAATTCCATTGGCTACTATTGAAAGTTCTCTAAGTAGGCCAGTATCAACAGTAGCACATTTATCTTTATGCTTTTTGGAAGTTAGATGCTTTTGCTTTTCCCATGCATTTAAGAGGCTATGTAACTTTGACATGCTGGATAATAAATACTAAAATTTACCAATAGATAAACATTTATCTTCTGATAATTAGTTATTATTTTCCTTGTATTTTTAAAAGAAGGTTGAAATAAAGGTGCATAGAGTGTGCTCAAAAACCTTATTTATTCAACTTGTATAGTTTGTTCCCCCATATCGTGAGTTAATGGTTGAGTCTTCAATCCAGTGGTCCAGACTCCAGTATTACCAAATCCAGTTCGGTCCAGATTTCTTGGACAAGATGGATTTGTGTAGGGTCTGGACTTTTTTGGGCTGGACAAACATTACTCTATATTTTGATGTTATTGAAGTTTGAACTCTCTTATCATTTCTGCATATCTATATATTATATTATTTTCAAAATTTTGCTCATAAATTATTATTAAGTTACTATATATATATAATCAACATTTTCTGAACATTTTTAAGGGGTTTCCAATTTTTTTGGATCTCTGGAATGAATTATTTTTTTAAAACCTGGTAACCAGGCCTGGAATTTGACGGTCACCCTTGCCTGTCATATAAAAAATTTATGATGGTTTTATCATATAAGTACCTTTCAATTGACATTTTAAAAAAAAATCATTTGTCAAAAAATGTTTGAGTGAATTTTTTTAATATTAAAAAATACAGGTTTAAAAAAAAGGGCCAGGCTACCAGCAATCAATCAAATGTGTATTAATTGTTTGATGTCTTGAATTCTAGATCTGAGGGATTTAATTGTTGGCATGAAGTTATTCTATTTTGTTATATATTTATTGCAGGTATAAAATTCTAGTATTAGACCAAGGTGCACAGAAGTGTTAGATCAATAACTCCAAAATATAATTTCTACAGTTGCAAATAGTATTTCAAAAAATAGCAAAACAATAAATTTTTGGCCATACCTTAACAGCAGCTCTTGCTCTTGAAGTATGAGAGAATTTGTCAAATGGAATAAAAATAAATTACAATTAGAAATAAATTATTCTATAGAGAAAGCAAAAATTATTTTCTAAATTGATTTTTAAAAATAAAAAATAATATAAAGATTTGTTTGTAATTTTTAAAATTTATTGAAATAAACATTCTAATTTAATATATATTTAAGAAAAAGTTGATACATTATTTATATTTTTATTAAAAAAATGATATATATTATAACTAAGAATACTATATTATATTTGCTTATTATAAAATTTTATGGTTTACTAATAATTTAAAGAGTCATATATACCGTTATATAAAAATTTAGCAAGTCAAGGTATACGGTCAAATAAATTTTAGAGTTGTAAAATACAGTCTAAAATGGCAAAAACGGCCAAATAGACCATCAAATTCCAGGCCTGCTGGTAACTATGTAATGGTTGGCTCATTGATTTATTTGTGCAGTAAAGCTTAATTGTTTTTCTTTTAATTGAACAAAGCAAGAAATATTACAATAGAAGGTAGCATACAGCTGTCAAGAAAGCAACAGTCTGAACATTGCTGAAACAGATCTAAAACAAAATAGCAAATTGCTGAGCATAACAACCAAAGCTCAGGAAAAACACCATCTAACAAACCATTCGGCATGTTTCACAAAAGAACCAAAAGCAGTCCATAAAAGAGCATTTTGGGGACTACGCATAACCTCACACACTCAACATGAAAAGAAATATATAAATAAGGAAAAAAAACATTTGTAAGATGAAGCAAACCCTAGCATTGCCACAGTTTATATCCGTACAGGGCAACCTACAATGTTGATACCAAGTGTTATACCACATCCAACTCATTTGGGGAGTTGTAAAGGAGTTGAAACTGAAAAAGATATCCAGAAAGCCTAAATCACCCAATTAAAAACAAATAAATATAAAAATATAAGCTCGTGATTCAATCCAAAAACACATTAGTTCATACCCCTTTCTTAAAACCCTAATCGCAACAAAAGAAAATTTACATAGATACTACAATTAAGTTCCCATAACATAATATAACCATATAAAAAAAAAAACATAATTTAACCATACACAAATAAGTCTCCCCATACAGCCAACTGCGAAAAATTGCCCAATCTTTAAAACAAAATAAATTCCTTAAAACGTATCACACAGTTCAACAAAGAATTCCAAACCAAAAAAGACGCCAATCTAACATATTGCTTGTGCATACCTTAAAATCCTATGCAATTTCTTGAACCAACCTCTGGCAAGGCAGCTACTTACAATCACTGAAGCACTACCAAAAAAATAACAAGACACATTTACAACTTCAAAAATCTCAACAGCCCAAGAACAAAACCCTAAATTGTTATTTTAAATTCATAATTAGAGTTCTGTCAGTCCAACATTTCTAATCCATTTCCGTCGCACAATAATTGAAATTAATAAATACGGTCAAATGCTGTTAAATGGCCATTCTAAATGCCCCGTAGCCACTGCCCAACTCACACCCCCTTCTAGAAAGGAAAAGCACTGCAATGATTTAACCTCCACAAGTAAACAAAAAATGCACAATGATTTAACCTCGGTATCCAGCATACCATACACCCTCTTCCATTTCACACTGTTCTTGTCCAGCTTTGATACGACTAAAAACGAAGGCTTAGTCCTCACCACTCGATGCACTTTAGTCGATTGCTCCACCATGTAAACCTCATCATCTTTTGTGACAACAAATTTATTAAGAGTAATGGGAGAAAATTTCTTGAAAACCTTCTGCAGCCATTTATCTTTTTGCCAGGCATTTTTTAGCGGGCAATATGAAAATAAACAGCTTGTCAGAAAGAACAAAAAAGATGTCTACCGCCATGGAAACCAGCATTTCAGGAACCGCCCACAATTCTTTCGTTTTGAAATCATACACATTGGTTTGTTTAAGGTTTCCTGTGGCTGATCCTCCAAAACCACCTGCGATGTAAAGGTGATTTCTGATTATGCCCCAAGAAAAGTCACTTCTCTTAACCATCATGTTTGGTGTAAGGACCTGACTCATCCTAAATCAAATAACACTAAACTCTAAATTTGAAAATACATAGGAATAAAAATTTTGATCTGGCAGATGTAGGAAATGTGAAATTTTTTTAAGAAGTGCTTAATGCAGATATAGAAATGCGATGAAACTTGAATTTAGTTTCCTAGAATCATCAAGTTCTTAAAAGATCACTAATTTTAAATCTAGTGAAAAGAGAGTACATTATGAGAGAAGGTACATTATGCAAGATAACCTATAAGAACAAACGATCACACATATCTTAAGTTCTTCGTTACATCCTATATTCACTTCTGATAGCTTGCTTCTCCTCCAGCAACTATATCCTTATCATCTGCACAAAATTAACTAACAATCTTATGTTAACACAACTCAGTAATCACTACTCAGAGAATTAAGATCACGATGCTAATTGTAGTACACCCTACATCCATAGAAAATGGAGATTCATACAGAGTTGGAGAAATCGGCTTGGAAGGTGAAGACAATAGGGTATTTCCTAGATTCGAGACATTTACTAATGTTGTGGAAGAGGAGGAGTAAGAATTACAACTCTGCCAGACACAGTAAAAAGTTAGGCAATTGCATTTGGTCCGTTAAACCCGAATGCATCTAATCATAATTGTAGGTTATGCACAACCCAATTGTATACGAAAAAGGGAGATAACTACATGGGGGAAAAAACAAAGCCTGCAAAGTGTGGAAGTATAAACAGTGTTCATAAATTTCTAAAGGATAAAGAAAGAATTAACTCACAAAACACTCCAGCTATCCAGCCAAAACTGCCTCTCCATGTGTGTCCATCATCTTCAAAAATCCATGCTATAAATAGGAAAAAACTTGACCCATATGGAGGAAACTCTAAGTCTTGAGTCAAGCCTCTTCCATAAATGAGATTGCTCCATTTTCCAACTTGTCATTTAATTTTGTGGAAAAGGACTTTCCAATTTTTCCAATAGTCATAAATTTTTAGGAGAAAAAATCCCATTTCATAAATTTGAGCCTTGACTTGAGAATGAGGGGGGAAAGTTCCTCATTTATTGCTCTTTCTAGAAGTGTCCCCTCCTCATTTATTTATTTGGAATTGTTTATTATTTTGTTTTTGAATGAGACAATATATTTTCAATAGTTTTTATGTGTATTTTGAACATTTGAAAATTAAAATACATACAATTAGTCATTTAAAGTAAAAAATTAATTATGCATCAAATTTAGAACTCAAACATTATAAAAGTTGGTTGTGACAGTCGTGACATTTGGCCCGCACTGTGTTGAAGATGTGCAGTGTCTGTGGCTTCCCTATTTTCCAGAGAATGCCCGCTGAGGATTAATACCAGAGATTTATAAGAAACGCAGGGGTGCTCAGCGAACAGATAACTGATGCGGACGATTTACAACAAAATATTCTCTTGAGGTGATGGAATGCTGAAATTATTTTAAATATTAACGTTAATCTATTTGACAGACCCATGAATTTTAATCCATAGAATAAAATCTGCAATTGTGCTGTGGCTGTATAACGCCTCTAGGCTTCGCCTCTCATCGTAAACATATGTAATTATGAAATTTGAACAATCATAAACCAAAAAAATTGCAATATTTAATTAAAACCTTAATTTTTAGAGCATTTTGCCTCAGGGTTATTAAAATATTCGTTTTAAGCTTAAAAGCTTGCTGAAACTACGTTCAAGTAAGCGGGGAAAATATATGATTCTTGCCAGAACCCTTAAAAAATGAAAAATTGATATACCTGCATAGATGGATTTAATTTTAATTCTCTGAAGATGTATTTAATTTTAGTGGCTTATGTCAGTGATTTATAGAATGAAGATTCGCTTTCGCAGATTGAAAATGGATTTACAATGCAGCACAGAGAACATGGAGATATCATGTAATATTTAAAAATGAGAGAGCAGAGAGCTTAAGCTATTTGCTATTTTCTAACGAATCTATTTTCAGGAAGAATTACTTTGGGCAAAGGGGAAAAAAAAAAAAAAATTGGCCAAGTTTATGATTAACGGACATAAGTTACATTCATTTTATTTTATGGAAGGTAAAAAAATTAACCGACATAAGTTACATTAACTCACATAAGTTACATTCATTTTATTTTAATGACAGTTAACAAACCATCAATTTAAATAGACAAAATAAAATTTGCAATCGTGCTGTGGCTGTCTGTATAACACCTCTAGGCTTCGCCTCTAGACGTAACAAGAACTAATGCTAACATAGAAGAAACACAATATATTTCATATGCATGAGCACCTTCCCATGGCTGAAGTGGCATGGTACTTGCTCTCTCCCAAGCTCGCAAGAATTACTTGGTGTGCACTTATTAAACAATTCCATCATCCTAGACGCTAGACGTATACTCTTCCATAGTTTGGCTGCTCCCAAGGCATTCCAAATTCAGAAGGATTTTGTTGTGGTAAAGTAGAAGGATTTTCTTGTGTTTATGGCAGAAGTCATTATGGCAAAACAGAAGGGCAATGATAGCAATGCTGCAAAGGATTCTATTCAAATTTATAAAATAAATTTCTATTTTTGGTAGATTGTAGAGGCAGCCATGAAATAGGTGTAATAATATTCTGGTAATGCTGCTAACATTTATTTTTCAAGATGTTTTTGCTATTTTAAAACAAAACGTCAGAAATGAATTGTCTGTATATTAGAAAATTAGAAATGAAACCCTGAATCATAATTAATACCCACTCTTAATTGAAATTGAGATAAATTTGAGTCTGGGTTATAAATTGAAGTTCATTTCAGTCCCATTGCAAAAGCATTTGTCCCTAGAGAAAGGATATAAGAAAATATTCCTCCATTTGGGAAGTTAAATTAGTGAATCAGCACAGAAATGGCGCAGAGAAGTACCTTTAAAATTGACATTTCACGGCCGGGGATACAGAGAGCCCAAATCCAACGTCTGGCGGATAGTCTTGGAAGTGCAGGGGTTGATATCAGTATGGAAACGAGGACGGTAACGTTTCAGCACGATCTACACATTACCGTCGATGATATAGGTGTGTATTAATGTGATGTATTTTTTGTTTAGTTGGGCTCTTTCAGTGTACCCATTAAAGCATATTCTGAACTAATGGTGTAGAGAATACTCTTGCAAGCGGTTGTCTCATCATTAATTTCCTAATAATTTGTTTTCTTGTGTTGGTTATAACTTATGCCTGCTACAGAAAGTGCTCTGAGAGATCTACGCTTGAATCCCTCTCTAATTCAGACTTACTTTGGTAAGCCATTGTTATTATTCATCTCAGAACTTAACTAGTTTTTAATTGATATAATAACCACTTCGACTATCTGGTGTGTATTTATGTTTTTGTATTGTTTATTGTGCAGAAAGGAATATCTGATGAGCGCGGGATACAGTTGAAGCGTTTTTACTAGTTAGACGTCACATAAATAAAAAGAGGCAGCTGCCTCTTAGCTACTATAAACTTTCCTTTCCTTATTGTGAAGTTGCAGATTAGATTTTCTCAAACGCTGCTGTCTGAATATGGATAACTATTTTAACTGGTAATAGAAGTTAGATTTTGGAGATAAAAAAAATTCCCATTCTTTATGCCTTTCTGCTTTAGTATTTTAAATTTATTGTTTTAAGTAAGTTAAGGTTTTTTAATGCTTGTAATAAAGTCTATATGAATGAGGTTACTAAAGTGTAAAATTGAATGTGCTTTCTTTATTACGTGTACAACATATTAAGTTTGATATATCAGAGAGCTTAAATTTGACAGTTGTATAGCTGTATTTAAAGATTTTAATTGTAAAATATAATAAAAATAAATATTTGACTGAAAAAACTATATATATATATATATATATATATATATATATATATATATATATATATATATATATATTAGATTTTCTCAAACGCTGCTGTCTGAATATGGATAACTATTTTAACTGGTAATAGAAGTTAGATTTTGGAGATAAAAAAAATTCCCATTCTTTATGCCTTTTTGCTTTAGTATTTTAAATTTATTGTTTTAAGTAAGTTAAGGTTTTTTAATGCTTGTAATAAAGTCTATATGAATGAGGTTACTAAAGTGTAAAATTGAATGTGCTTTCTTTATTACGTGTACAACATATTAAGTTTGATATATCAGAGAGCTTAAATTTGACAGTTGTATAGCTGTATTTAAAGATTTTAATTGTAAAATATAATAAAAATAAATATTTGACTGAAAAAACTATATATATATATATATATATATATATATATATATATATATATATATATATATATATATATATATATATATATATTATTTTTAATTTTTTTAATAGAAACATCACTATGAACCAATGAGACCATAACAAGGGGACCTCATCCCCAAACCCCATGAACACTATGGGATTTGCCACTATAACTAAGTGACTTAACCACCCAACCATGCCCTTAACCATGAAACTTCTTCCATTTTTTAATAGATTGAAATTTTTAGATTTTTTAAAGTAGTTCTCAATATTCTTTAAGTTTTTTTATATTCAATCCAACCTTCAAACTTTTCCACATCAAAAAATTAAATTTTTAGATTTTTTTAGAAAAAATTAGATTGCATACATTATTTGAAATACTTAGTATGAATACATTTCACATCCTCCGTGACCAAATCCACCAAATCCTAAGCAAGATCCCCAGGTAAACTGTCCCAATCATCCACCAGTCAGGTCCCATTCTTCTCAAAAGCCCATTTGGCCAACCCATCAGCCACCCTATTCCATTCCTGAGGGATATGAGAGAAGGTGATAGAATCAAATAAATTTCCAAGACTATTGATTTGCTTAGCCACCACCACAAGCTGCCAACTAACATCATCAAACTGCCTTCTATTTATCAAGTCTATCACCACCTGAGAATCCGACTCGCAGATAATCTTATTCTAGTCAAGGGCATTGCCTTCTTCAAAGCCAAAAGAATAGCCAAGGCCTCCATAAGATTATTAGAGTGCAGTCCCTTATATTCCGAGAAGAAAAACACAACCACCCCAGAACTATCTCTGCCCACCCCATCAATACCAGCATGCCTAGGGTTACCCCTTGCAGACCTGTCAGTATTGATTTTCAAGACTCCAGTGGGAGGGGGCAACCAATGCCCTTCCCTAGAAACCTTCCTTCTAGAACACCTGCTCCGCCCAATTTTGGGCCTTCCGGGACCCCCAACAAGAATCCCCAGATTACAAATCACTCTAGAATCACCAAGATCCATCGGGGCTGACAAATCACATTTAGCATACAAGGTCTCCTGCAAAGCCCCAAGAATGTGACACCAAACTTGACCCACCAACAACTTCTTATCTAGAAAGACCCTGCGGTTGCGCTCCAACCGGATGTGTCATATAATCAAACTAGGGCCAATTGGCCATGCTATGTGCAGAAATGAAGTCCTCATCGGAATGGGTCCAAAGTCCCGCCAAAACTCCTCCAGAGAAGAAGGGTACTTGCACTGCAAACTCTAGGTCCCCCACCAAAAATGCCAAATAGTCCTAGCAGAAGGGCACTGGAAGAAAAGATGTGAAAGAGTCTCAACATCTTTTAGACATAAGAAGCATAAGGAAGGACCTTGAAAGCCACGCTTACAAAGGTTATCCCAAGTCAAACACTTGCCATAAACCACCAGCCAAGAAAAGAAATTACATTTTGGCCAAGAGAATTTATTCCAAATATTTTTCCACCAAGGAACCTCAACAGTATCCCAGGCCTTTCTGTCCAAAACATGATACCATGAAGCAATAGTGAACTTCCCTTTTGGATCCAAACCCCAAGCCAGCACATCCTGCTCTGGGAGAGAACAACAAACTCTATCAGCCAAAATGGAGGACAACTCCCTCCTATCCTCCAAAGATCAACCCATGGGCCATTCCTACATATCCTTTCACTAGTAAATGATAGTCTACCCCAAAGCCTGAGGGACTTTAAAATCCATCACTCTACTCCAACCAACCTGAACAAAAATCCTACATAAGTCCCCCAAGTGAGGGTGCGAGGAGAGGATAGGTGGGAAACCATCCTAGGAGTCATGCCAAAAAAAAGTATCAGAGCCTCTATTACAGATCCAAAATAGGCCTTGTTTAACTAGTGCAGCTCCCCTCTTGAGAGTATCCTAGATCATAGAACCTCTCCTCGAAAGACTAAAATGAGGCACCTCAATGACCTCCACCTCCCCAAGGTACTTGAAGGTAAGGATCCTGGCCCAATAGTGATGTTGATATGAACACCATCTCTAGTATAGCTTAGCAACCAAAGCCTATCCATTCCAATCTATCATACGCAAACCCAGACCACCATCTTGCTCTGGCCAGAAAACAACTTCCCACTTAATTAAGCTCCACTTCTTCAAAAGGAGATTACCCGACCAAAGAAACTACTGACAGAGGCCCTCAAAATCTTTGATGAAACTTGAGGGAGCCGTCAACACAAAGCACTTGTATATAGGAAGGGCCTATACTATGGACTTCAACAGAGTAACTCTTCCATCTATAGGTCCAGTGACAAACCAGCCCACAAAATTTATCCATCACATCCTGCCAAAAACACATGGGAAGTGGGCGCACATCCAGAGGGATGCCAAGGTATATAAAGGGAAGTTTCCCCACCTAAAACCTTAAGATCCTGGCAATACACTACTGAATAAGCCTGAGGGTATTAAAGAAATAAATGCAAGACTTACTTTCATTAATGGTTTGACTTGAGGTAGCCAGGTAACAATCCAAAATCTGATACAAAGCAACCGCTTCAGCCACCTTTGCAACACCCATCAAAGCCGTATCATCCACAAAGTGAAGATGAGTTTGAGGAGGAAGAGAATTGCTCCATTTCCATCCCTGAAAGAGCCCATCCATAACATGGGACTTAATGAATCTCCCCAAGCCTTCAGCCATCAAGATGAACAAATATGGGGATAAGGGGTCCCCCTGTCAAAGACCTCTAGAAGCACCAAACAAATCCGAAGACTCCCCATTTATGAGAATAGAAAATGAGGAAGTCCTGACACAGCTCATGACCCAATCATTCCACTCACAACTGAACCCAAAGGCTCTGAGAATTTTGATCAAAAAGCCCCAATTAATTCTATCATAAGCTTTAACCATGTCTAACTTTATAAACATAGATTTTTCCTTAGAAGAGGCCATAAAGTGAATAGTCTCAGCCACAATAACTACTCTGTCCAAAATCTATCTACCCACAACAAAGCCCCCTTGTTCCTCCGAGATCAACTTATCCAGACATGGCTTCACGCGTTCAGCAATTAGCTTTGTAATGATTTTATACACCACATTGCACAAAGCAATTGGTTGAAAAAGATCTAGAGAATCAGCACCCTTGCATTTTGGGATAAGAGCAACAAATGTGGCATCCATGGCTCACAACATTTGCTTATTCCTAAAAGACTCCTGCACGACCTCCAATAGATCAAGGTTGATGACTTCCTAAAATTCCTGAAAGAACTCAGTCAAGAACCCATCAGGACTAGGAGCCTTCCCTTTTTTCAACTGAAACACCACATCCTCCAACTCCTTCAAAGAAATAGGTTTAAGAAGAGAAGCATTCATATCCCTAGTCCCGAGAGTGGAAATACAAGCTAGGATATAAGCTTCCTCCTCACTAGCAGGCGGGGTATCTTCAAAAAAGAAAGCAGAGAAAAAATGAACCGCCTCACTAGAGATCCCCAAAGAGGAACAAAGAACAAAACCCTCAGGAGAGTAGAGAGAAGAGATAAAGTTACCTTATCTTCGAGCCTTCACCAATTTATGAAAGAAGGCCAATCAACACGGGCCTTCTGTTTCCAAAACATTTCCTCACGAAGCTCCCATTCCTCAAGGTCTTTAGCTGCACTAACCTTAAGCCTGCTTAAATTTACATCAAGACCTTGGTCCTGAATCTACCTAGTAATAGAATCCAAGCACTCTTGGGCAACCTTTTTCTGTTGAAACATGTTTCCAAACTAATACTTAATCCAATCTTTCAATTTATACTTCACATATTGAAGCCTCTTCACAAATGAGTACATAGCTGTACCAAAAGCAGGTCATCCTTCAGTCCACCATCTAGAAACAAAGTCAAGAAGACTCTCCTCCCTGAGCCACATAAGTTGAAATCTAAAAGTTTGTTTCTTAGGACCACCATCCAAATGGGTAGAGAATTTGATCAGCCAATGGTCTGATCCTCACCAATCTAAAATTTCAAAACTTGACAGCCACTTGTCACCCACCCAAAAACAGGAAACAAGAAACATGTCTAACTGTTCAGAAATGGCATCATCCCCAAGCCTCCTATTATTCCAAGTAAACATGCTATTTGAAGGTTTGATATCCACAAGCCGAAGCTGAGCTAAATTATCCCTTAGAAGATCAGAAGAGGGGTCCAAACGAGGCACACCCCCCCTTTTCTCCTTGAGGGAGGCAATTGCATTGAAGTCACCTTCCATAATCCGACGGAGGAAAGGATCCAATGATCTCAAAAGATTGATATGAGACCATAGGAGAATCTTACCAAGGACATCCGTCAGAGCATAAATGTTAGAAAGAAGAATTCTTTCACTTGTCTCCAAAGTAATTACAACTAGAGAAATGGAAAATCTACTAGAGATTCACCAAAGAGGAGAAATTTGTCAAGGATCCCAGAGGCAAGCAAGACCCCTTGAGTTGCCTTGCACACCCACATACTGGAAAAGCCCTCTATTCCAAATCTTAGAAACACACTACATCATACCATCCACAGATAACTTCATCTCCTAGAGGAAAACCACATCCGGAGAATGAGCACTAACCAAGTCCCGAATAGCCTTTTGTCTAGGGATGCTATTCATACCCCTTACATTCTATGATAACACAATCATCGCAAAGGGTGAGAGAAGTGAGTATCCAATGTCTTCACCGACCCAGATTCCACCAATGTCTTTCCAGCCATCTCAACTTTCTCCTGATCCTTCTTCCTCCCCACCTTTTGGGGCTTATCAGGAGCACACTTTTTCAGGGATTTTTACTATAGTCTCAGAATAGGAGAAGAGAGGGTTTTTTTCTTACCAAAGTCTTCCAAACCTAGTCCACAAGATGAACTCACCCTTTCATCTGAAGAGGCCATGGGGGTTTCCACCAAACCACAAAAGTCTGCAAACCCAGCATCGGGGGGAGAAGCAATTGAATCCATCACCACCCCATAAGCCACCATAGGAACTAGGGTCGAGGTATTGACAGGAAAAGACTTAGAATTATGATCAACTAAAGGAGAAGCTTCAACATGAATGTTAGAAGAAACCCCCTCCTCATGGACTAATTCATCCAAATCCTCAAACTTGTTAAAAGTCTCCTCTTCACAATCCGGAAGAGTCCTCTTCTAACCCCGATTCTTGTTTCGTGCCTTAACTAGCACAAAGCCATCTTTTTTTGGTACCACCCCCTGCATGGGTACTTTACCCTTTTCTGCCCTTAGATTAGACGGAGCCTTCACATTATCTGAACCACCAACACCCGAGGCACGAGGGCACCTCCTTTGAAGATGGCCATACACATGGCATAGCCAGCACCTGAAAGGTAAAGTCTCATAGTCTAACTGTTGAGTCGAAGAGCTAGACCCAATAGTTAGATCAATAGAATCTGGTAGAGACTAGCTCAGATCAATCTCCACACAGACTTGGGCATAGGAAAAAGTTTGCTTCTCCAAAGTTTGCTGAGATGAACCAATAGGCTTCCCCAGCAGCAACGCAATTGATTGTAGAATATCCTGTCTCCAACATTCCAATGGCAACCAAGGAAAATGAACCCACACCGACACCTTTGAGGGTAGCTCCTCTGTCAGATTAAAGCCTGCATGCCAAGGCTTCATGAAAAGGCCAACTTGATTATAAAAGTAGGGCCCTCCCTCAAAAAACTTGTTACGATCAGAGATACATGAAAAGACCACCAGAAAGAAGTTATTCGCAGCTAGCAAGATTTCAAAATCACCATCCAAATTCCATGACTTGCAAATCTAGGGTTCTAGAAAAAGTATCAAAACCTTCAATCCCATAAATTTGTAGGTTAAAACATGTTTTCTATAATACTCCAGGTCCTCGGCTACCGCCTCTGTTTGAATCACCAGCTTTGGATGAACTTGAGCTCTTTCCAAGCATCTGTTTATCTTATGCAATTTCAAAGCACCAATGCTAAAAACCCCAACATCAGGCGGGGATGGATGAGGAAACCCATCACCAACCCCTGCTATAGCAACATCCCTCGACATCTCACCCAAAGGCACAGACCCTACCATTATAAAATCCCCTCAAGCTGTTGCACCCCACACCAATGCTAAAAACGCCAACATCTAATTTCCTTTTTAGTTTTTATTTTTGCTTTTTCCAATTTCTATTTTTCCTCTGTTTCTAATTTCTTTTTTGGTTTTTATTTTTTGTTTTTAATAAAGATTCTAGATTGGAATCTTATAAGTTTACATAGAAATTTTAGAATCTTTTAGCTCCCATTCGTGTTAATGTAGAAATGCCTCTCCGTGTAACTAGTATATTTATATTTTAAAAAATATATATATAATGCCTAGAGATATCTTCTAGATGTTATATACTTGCTTTTTGAGTTTTCCATAACTTTTGTAATTTTCTCCACTTTTTTTCAATGGTTTCCAATTATTATTTTTTTTTTTTTAAAACTTTATATATATATATATATATATATATATATATATATATATATATATATATATATATATATATATATATATATATAATGCCTAGAGATATCTTCTAGAGGTTGTATACTTGCTTTTTGAGTTTTCCATAACTTTTGTGATTTTCTCCACTTTTTTTCAATGGTTTCTATTTTTTTTTTTTTTTTTTTTCAATTTCTTGTTTTGGTTCCATATTTTTTGTTATTTTCTCTACCTTTGTTTCCTTCATGGTTTCTATTTTTTATTTTCTTCAATTTCATTTTTTTGTTTTTATTTTTTATTTTCTCTAATTTCTTTTTTAGTTTTTATTTTTCTTTTTTAGTGCTCTCATCTCTGCCCTGATGTGACTGTACAATGCCTCTCAGCATAACTAGTATATTTATATTTTAAAAAATATATCTAAATTATGCCGAGAGATATCTCTTTCCTATAGTTTATTTGATTTTCTCACTTTTTTTTTTCCATCATTTTTATTTTTGAAAATTTTCCAATTTCTTTTTTGGTTTAATATTTTTGGTGATTTTCTCCAGCTTTTCTCCTTCCAATTGTTTCCAATTTCTTTTTTGGTTTTTATTTTTTATTTTTCAAATTTTTGTTTGGTTCTTGTGGTTTTCTTAGCTTTTGCTCCTTCAACTTTCTTTTTGGGTTTTTAATTTTTATTTTTCAAATTTTCTTTTGGTTCTTATGATTTTCTCATCTTTTTCTCCTTCAACTTTCTTTTTTGGTTTTTATTTTTTATTTTTTTAAATTTATTTTTTGATTTTTATTTATTTTTATTTCTTAAGTTTTATTTATTTTTTTGATAAAAGAGGGTAAAAACTTTATTGATTCAAGAAAACAGTACAAAGCCAAAAATTACAATCCACCTACTAGGGGTCACAATCCAACAATAGAACCATCAAGAAACACCCAAAGCACATCTCATATCTTCCATAACCAAGTTCTCAAGCTCCTAAGAAAGGCCCTCAGGGGGACAGCTCCAATCATCCACTTTCTAGTTTCCCATCTACTCAGAAGCCCATTTAGCCAAACCATTAGCCACTTTATTCCACTCCCTAGGGATATGGCAGAAGGTGATAGAATCTAGGACCTCACCCAGAGAGATTATTTGTCTACCCACCCTAGCCAATTGCCAATTTACATCCTCCAACTATTGCTTATTCAACAAATCTACCACAATCTGAGAATCTGAATCACAAATTATCCTTTTCCAACCAAGGGCACAAGCCCTTTTCAAAGCCAAAAGAATAGCCAAGGCCTCCATGAAATTGTTAGAGTGTTGGCCACCATACTCTGAGAAGAAGAACGCAACCACTCCTGAGCAGTCTCTACCAATGCCCTCGACACCAGTGTGACCTGGATTGCCTCTAGAGGAACCATCAATATTAATCTTCAATACCTCCAAAGGTGGAGGTATCCAATGCCCATCTCTCCAAACCTTCTTTCTAGCTCCTCAACCCAAACCAGGCCTTGTCCCACCCTTAGCGCAAATAGAAAGCCCCAAACTCCAAACAATTCCCATATCTCTAGGGTCCATGGGGGCTAAGAGATCACACCTAGCCACCAAAGTCTCCTAAAGAGCTCCCAAGATCCTCATCCAAACCTGCCACACCTGAAGCTTCTTATCCATAAAAATCCTACGATTATGCTCCAACTAGATATACCAAATGATGAAGCTGGGGCCAATTGTTCAAGTAGTGTGGAGGAAGGAATTTTTAGCTAGAGAACTCCCCAGCATGCTCTAGAAGTCCTCTAAAGATGAGACATGCCTACACGGTTGCCTCTAGAATTCCCACCAAAAATGCTAGATCACCCTAACAAAAAATCAATAGAAGAAGAGATGAGAAATGTTCTCATTGCCATTAGAACACATTACCCTAGGCAAACCCTACCAACCAAGATGTCGACCAGCTCCTGACGATCCTCCATCATTCCCCTAGGCAGCCACTCATGCGGGTCATTCCACCTGTACACCATAGCCCAATCCAAAACCTAAGGGGTTTTAAAATCCATCACATAAGACCAACCAGCTTCCAAAAAATGCCTACATAGGTCCTGCAAGTGAGGGTGTGTAGACATAATAGGAGGATGCCTATCCTAGAAATCAAACCAGAAGAGAGCCTCTGAGCCCCTGTTGCAAATCCAGAACAATCCTTGTTTAATTAACCTGGCTCCCCTCTCGAGAGTGTTCCAAACCATAGATCCCTTACCCATTAGGCTGTATCTAGGCACATCCACACAATCCACATCCCCGAGATATTTTGAGGTGAACATCTTAGCCCAAGTATGTATTTGAATATAATGGATCATTGAGAGGGGGGCTGAATCAATGATCTAATAAAACTAATTCATTCATCAGCCCAATAGTTGTAAAAGCAATTAGTGCCAACATGCCAAGGACATAGAAAGAAATAAATCACAAAAATGAAACCATAACACAAGTACTTAAAGTGGAAAACCCTAAATAGGGAAAAACCACTATCCAACCTCACCAAAATTTTTATTAGGTCTCACTAACAAAAATCTCACTGATTACATTTATGCCTCACTGGCAAGGATCTCACTAATCACACCTTGATGGGAACATAAATTCCACTCAAATTAGGAGCACCAACTCTAAACACAAAACTTGAAGATATTCAGAGTACTAATCTGTTTACATTGAAATTCTTGGTTATAGATGAGTTCTATAACTATTTTATTCAATCATGTCTACTCTCTTGGATCTGCATGAATATCTCATAAACTCCTTTCTTTTACATAAAATGACTCTTCAAACAACCCATCATTCACTCAACACAAAAGTACATTGCTTTGGCATAATAGGACAATACAAGATCTCCTGAACCCAAAAGACACTCATACCTAGATCAAGAATCCCTTCTTTACATAATACATCATTTTCCTATCACACAATTTCTTTACCATACATACAACCACTTTACACAAACATATGTTTTTGTATTATCATATCAGTGCACTCAAGAACTATATAAAGTCAACACAAAACAAACCAACAGTAATAGTCAGAAAAGTGAGGTGGAATAGGAAAATGTTGCCCTAGCAGGAAAAGGGAAAGCAAAGAAGGGGTCTAGCAAATGATCAAATCCAAAAAGTGAGAAGAAGAAGAAGGACTTGTCTAAGATCAAATGCTATGGCTATCATGAGTTCGGTCACTATGTCAGTGATTGCCCACAAAGGAAGAAAAATGAAAAGAAAGGCAAGAAGCAAACGATAGCTTTAGCAAGTGTAGATGAGCTTTCTAGTAGAATGGAGGATGACTTTGCACTCATAGCTTGCCTAACTAGCTCAACCTCATAGGGTTTTTGGTATATAGATAGTGGGGCGTCATTTCATATGACAGGAGTTAGGGAGTACTTCTCCAACTACAAGGAGGAGGACATCAGATTCTAGATTCAGATGGGGAACAAGTCTAAGTGCAATCCAGTTGGGAGAGGGACTGTTCTATTTTAGAGGGAGAATGGCAAGCCTATTTCCATTCATGATGTGTTGCATGTGCCAGGCATGGCCATGAATCTAATTTCCATATCTGTCCTTCAGGATAAAGGCTACAATGTAATGTTTAGAGGGGTACATGCGTTAATCAAGTATAATGATTGGAAATCACCCATAGCTATTAGAGTTAGGAGCGGCTGACTTTATAGGTTACAGTTTGATACTCCTAAGGCACTAGTGAGCAGTAGTAATCCTAGAGATCAAGGAGAGCTATGGCATAGGAGGATGGGCCATATACATCATGGAGCACTTAAATTGCTTCGTGAGATAGTGAAAGGTGTTCCAGAGGTGAGCACAGAGCATGATGATGTATGTAAGGGATGTGTGTTGGGGAAGTTTGCGAAAGTAGCTTTTCCAAGGAGTGACACCAGATCCAGGGGGTTCTTGATCTAGTACATTCAGATATTTGTGGACCAATGTCAATGAAGTCTCTTAGAGGATATGAGTACTTTGTTACTTTTATTGATGATTTCTCTAGGAAGACCTGGATATACTTCTTGAAGACCAAGGATGAGGTCTTCAGTCACTTCTAGGAGTTTAAAGCTCTTGTGGAGAATTCGATAGGCAGGAAGGCAAAGGTTCTTCAATTAGACAATGGAGGTGAGTACAAAGGGAAAGAGTTTCAAGAGTTCTATACCAAGGAAGGAATCCAGAGAGAGTGGACCGTTCCTTACAACCTGCAGTAGAATGGGGTTGCTGAGAGGAAGAATCATTCTATATCAGAGGCAGCAAGGGCTATGTTTTATGACCAAGATATGCCACATTACTTATGGGTAGAGGCATGCAGTACAACAGTATACATACAGAACAGGGTTCCACATAAGGTATTGGGCAAGATGACACCAGAGGAGGCATTCTAAAGGAAGAAGCCAGATGTCAGTCACTTCAGGATATTTGGGAGTTTGGCATTTTTTCACATTCCAGGGCCTACACGTTCCAAGTTAGATTAGACTGCAAAGAGAGGGTACTTTGTGGGGTATAGCGAGACCTCAAAGGCATATCAAATATTTATTCCAAGGACTAGGAGGATAATACTTAGGCATGATGTCAAATTCATGGAGGACAAGGCATATAGGAGGTCCAAAGATTTGCCAGTAGATGATCAGAATGAGCAGCCAACAGAAGCTCCAAGGATTGTTCAATTAGAATAGGGGCAGTGAAGCACGAGTATAATTACTAATACAAGCACAGGCTCAAGTGCTAAGAGTTTGCAAAGTATGGAGCAATAGATACAACAAATCCAAGAGATGCATCAAGAAGATATGGAGTTTGATATTTCATCCTCTATAGTTGACAGGAGGAACTATGAGGTTCAACAGACATATAGGGATACTCAAGAGTTTGTGGAAGCTCCTAGGATGAGTAGTAGGTAGTGAAAACAACCAGCCAAGTATAATGACTAGGTGGCATTACTTAGTCAGTTGGTAGATAGTGAGTCTTCTAGCTATCAGGAGGTTGTATAGCAACAGGTGTCGCAAGATATGATGGTTGAGGACTATACCTCAATAGTGTAGAATGATGTGTGGGAGGTTGTACCTAGACCGATAGATAGGGAAGTCGTTGGATCACGCTAGATCTATAAGATTAAGCATGGTGCAGATGGTAGCATTGAAAAATACAAGGCAAGGTTCGTGGCCAAGGGGTTCTCTCAAAAGGAGGGAATAGACTATGAGGAGACATTCACTCTAGTGGCCAGGTATACTTCTATACGAGCCGTAATCTCACTTGCAACACATATGGGATGGCAGATCCATCAAATGGATGTCAAGATGGCATTTCTTAATGGTGAATTGGTAGAGGAGGTATACATAGAACACCCAGAGGGCTTTGTAGCACACAGCAGCGAAACCCACGTGTGCAGATTGAAGAGAGCTTTGTATGGACTCAAGCAGGTTCCTAGGGCATGGTATGAGCACATTGATAGATACTTGTAGGGAATAGGCTTTGTGAAGAGTGAGGTGGATGCTAACCTCTACTACTTGGTGGTTGGGGGTGAAGTTCTCATTCCTATTCTATATGTGGATGACTTGTTTTTAATAGGTTCACTGGGGCTCATAGAGGAGTACAAGAGGGACATTGCAGCAGAGTTCAAGATGAATGATTTGGGGCTTATGCACTATTTTCTAGGCATGGAAGTGTGGCAGACAGATGGAGATATTTTTCTTGGACAAGGGGAATACTGCATTGAAATCTTGAAGAGGTTTGAGATGCAAGATTGTAGAGCCATGTCTACACCTATGATCATGAATTAGAAGAAGGTAGACTCATCCAAGGAAAAGGATGTCGACCCCACCTTATACAGGCAGTTGATTGGATCTCTCATGTATTTGGTCAATACTAGGCCAAATATATCCTTTGCAGTAAACTCTCTTAGTTAGTTCATGGTTGAGCCGAAGAGAGTGCATTGGATAGCGGCAAAGCATGTGTTGCGGTATTTGTGTGGTACAATTGAGTATGGGATTAGATATGCTCAAGTTGATGGTATCAGGTTGATAGGCTATACTGATGCAGATTGGCCAAGTAGTACAGTGGATAGTGTTGATGACTGTTTTGATGCAATCATAACAATAAGTTAAAATTCACATAAAATGAATTGAAACTATACTTGAAAGACAAGAAGGAATCATTTGGTGATTCAACTAATCCCAAGTCTACAATGGTTCGGTTGGTCAAGTTCAGTTGGTCAATGTGAAGCTGTAATGTTCAAGGGGCCTTACGTAGTTTAGGTTTGTTTTGTGGTTTACTGGCCTAAGAATATGCAAAAAGGTCATGAGATATGTCAATGCTTTTCATTCCTTTGCATAAGAGTGATACTGGGCTGCAAGTTTCAGAGGGTTTTCTTGGATTTTTGCAGCTTTCCTCTTTATCTATTTATGAAAATAGTCTACCTATAGCTCTGTTATGCATGCTTCTTCAAATTTGAGACAATTTCCTCTGGATTTCTACGTTTTTAGCTAAATATTTCAGATGGGTTGGGAAAAGTTAGAAAGATCTAATCTATACCTCATTTAATCTACCGAAGGATCTAAGTGTTTCTGTTATGCACTATGTAAACACTACAGTAATTTGATCAAATCCACAGTAAAAACCCTAAATGTAAGTTCTGAGCATTTTCACAAACATACATTTAAAATTGCAAGCTCTCAAAGAAGATATTTCAAAACACAAAGAAGAGCAGGAGAACACTCAGAAGATAGATGCAGAACTCCAGATTCTATTGTATTAGAAACGAATAGCCATACATGATTTACAATGTAAGAATGACTCTTAGTTTCATTGATCACACTACAGAGAACTTACAAGCTTTACAGATACAATAAGGCAGCCAGACATTCCACGCGCACCTTACTGCAGACAAACAGGTGACCTCCTTCTTCTACTTCTAAACTATGCTAAGCTATCTTGCTGTGTTTTCCTAGAATCTCTGTTGTAGGCCCTAAAAATCCCTGTTGTAGCCCCTGTTGTAAAGTATTACAGTGTAGAAAAGGCACAATATAAAGACATTCTGATGGTCCTTACTACAGCAAAAAACCTAACTGAACCCCTGGTTCAAACCCCTGGTTACAACAATAAATACAGGTGAACCAGTTCTCAAAAATATCTCTGAGCAGTGTCAAATTTGGGCGAAATATTGCCCCTTCTGAGAAGTTCCGGCAGCTGGGCAATAACTTCTGTTTGTCTGTTGCAGTAATACCTTCAGCTGCAACCTTCCTCTTCACTTGAATGGCTTTGACTTTTCACATTTCATCCTTATCTTCTTGCTCCTGAGATCAGATCTTCTGCCTCCATGAGGTCACTGTGTTGACTTTCCAGCTGCTTCCTCAACTGCAAGCCTGCAAGACAAGACAAGCAATAAGTTTCACATTTATCACAAAAAATAGCATGAAATTAAAATAAGCGTTTATATCCAGGTGACAGCGCAAGATTGAGAAAATCAGATCCAGAATCCTCTCAAAATGCGTCAAAAATGCGCTCAGACTGCTCAAAATTGATCAGGTCAACAATCGCTGACTGAAAAAATGCCAGAGGCACCAAAAAAATGCTTTAAAATTCCACCGCCTCATTTCCCGCCCATCGGCATGACCATCGCTGTCGGTGCGTAAAAAAAACATGTTGGTCGATATACTTTATCATCATGATATTCCGCTTCTGCATATTGGAGAAAAGAACAACATCATCATCATCATCATCATCATGAAGAAGAATAGGAGGATATGAATATAATCATGCTGCCGAGGAAAGGAAGATGATGGTGACGTCATCATGATATTCGGGCTTCATTGAAATGCTAAGGATGACGTCATCATCATGTTCGGTTAAGATCAGGGGGATATTTGTGATATCGGGTCACCTAAGGAGCATGATCAGGATGATGAAGTGAATATGACCCTTTCGCGGCCAAGGTAACCCTCTCGAAAGATCAGGATGATGATGATCATCATCGAATTTGGGGCTTTTGTCGAACTTGGAATAAGACGTCATCATCATATTTCGGCAAACGGATCGTGCTTGAAAAAAATATCCTGTTGAAGGAAAAATGTGATGATGATGATCATCATCAGGATACTTGCTTCTTCGTTTATTAGATCGGGATGACGTCATCATGATACCCGGAGCCTTCGTTAAACTTAAAACATGACGTCATCATCATGTTCGGGAGAAATCTTGCCGAAGGGAAAATGTGATGATGATGATCATCATCAGGATACTTGCAAAAGGTTGCATTTCATCGGCAGGAGGACTTTACGAAATATCGGGCGAACAAACAAGATCATGATGATCTTGACAATATGACAGGATTAAAAAAATATGATGATGACCCTCCCTATCGAATCACCTAGATGACGTCATCATCATAATTTGTCTTCGGAGCACAAGGATGAGTTAAGGTCATCATGATATTTGCGCCAGGGTGATATTGCAAAATATGATCATGCTGTTGCGAAATGCAATATCGACTTCTTCTGAATAGATAGGGTGATCATCATGATACTTCGCTAAAGAAGATCAAGAGGATATGAAGATGATGATCCTCCTTCTCGAATTATCATGATGGTGTTTCCAGCACTTAGCGAATTTCAGCAAATGACCCGTGAAAGATCAAGATGATATGAAGTCGTCATCATCATAAATCGAACTTCAGCAAATATCATGATGATGACCTTGCGATAGGATTATAACACGTGCACGCAAATATGCCGAAGGTGGATTTTTCTAAGTCTGGGTGATCAGCATGATAATATAAGATTAGGTAATGTTGAATTATTATGATGATGCTTGCGATACAAAAGACCACTTCGACGGGGAACTTACCTTGACTTAAAGCCGATGTCATCATGATATTTGAACCTCAGGATATTGTCGGGGGGGTGCGTTTCAAATATGATGATGATGTCCTCATACAGCAAAACCATGTTTATAAAATATGACGCTCCTAAGAAAATCATGATGTTGATGATGCGCCTGAGGCCATTTGATGGGTAAAGGGAACTACCACCTAAAATTGACGTCTGAATATTGCGACTGCATGATTTTTAGCGGGTGATAGACCAAGATCATGATGATCCTGTCAACATGACTTAGGATATAAAAATATGATGATCCTCCTGCGAATATCAGGTTTGACCAAGACTTTGATCGTGCATAACTTCCACATATGGACGAATTTTCAAGTGAAGTAAAAGGCAAACCTGCATGGAATTTCAAGCTCTTTTAAAATATGAGGTCACAGAAACAAAATATAAACTTTGACAAATAGACCTCATGATGATGACCTACCTTATCATATATCATGATGATGATGCACCTGACCTTCATTTTTACCAGACCGCCAGGAAGCAGAAAAAACACAAGCAGAAGCAAAAAGCAAGACATCAGCAGGGGTCCCCATTTTGCTAAGGAGCATAATGGGGCGTGTTGTGAACATCACAACAGATAGGAAAAGCACTTCAGGGTGCTGCTTTAGTTTGGGATCAGGAGTTGTCTCTTGGTACAATAGGAAGCAAAAGTCCATGGCTCTGAGTTCTGCAGAAGCAGAATACATAGCAGCTAGCATGGCAAGGTGTGAGGCTATATGGCTTCAGAAGTTGCTAGTAGCCTTGTTTGGTCAGAGGGTTGAGACTACGGTGATACACTATGACAATCAGAGTGCATCAGATTATCTGAGAATCCAGTGTTTCACGATAGGTCTAAGCATATAGACATTAGGTATCATTTCATCAGGGATCAGAGGATTGTTCAGCTACAGTATATACCTACAAATTAGTAGGTAGCAGACATTTTGACAAAGGCATTAGGGAAGGCAAAATTCATCTTCTTCAAAGATAAGTTGGGTGTTATGCAGAACACCTTCCTTGCTAAGAGGGAGTGTTAATTTTAAAATAGCTCAGACAGGTGTTCTAGTCTCGGGTGGTAGTGTTAATTTTAAAGTAGCTCAGATAGGTGTTCTAGTCTCGGGTGGTGATTACAAGGCTAGAAACACAACTGGAATAATTATCTCCATTCCTAGAAAAATGATTTCTCCAAAGACTTCTAGACATTAGGGTTTGTTAGAGTCTAATTAATCTTAGCCATTGATTGAGATTAAATAATGGCCATTAGTTTTTAATGAGAATGTTATAAAAGAGGATCAATGGGCATTTAGAGAGGATAGATGGGTAAGTGCAAAAAGATGGGGGGCCAAAAAGTGGCCAAAATAATTTGAAAAAAATTTAAGGCATAACGCGCTCGCGTTATGGCTTGGTAATGACAAGCCACAGGCTCGTCATTACCGAGCCATAACGCGAGCACGTTATAACGCGAGCACGTTATAACGCGAGCACGTTATAACGCGAGCACGTTATAACATGCTCGCGTTATGGCCAGCTATAAATTTAAAAAAAGCAACTCAATTTCATTTCACTCCCATTTTCTCCTCTGCCCGCGGCCTCCAAACCCTCAAAAACGCGCTCACGTTCTGCAAAACGCTAATCAACACAAAAATCTTGTCAATTCATCGCCAAAATGCCACCGCGACGTCGAGCACGCCAAAGAGGTGAGTTATCTTTGTTTTTTTGTTTGAATTTCTTTCTATATAGGTAGGTTTTTGTTGATTTTTGATGTATATTTCGTTAATTGTCAGGAAATGTTAATGCACCTCCTCCTCCTCCTCCTCCTCAAAATCCACAAAATCCTGAGGAGGAAATACCTGCAGAACAACAACCTCCTCCATTCATTCCTCGACATGCCCCTGGAACACAAGATAATATAATAGGGCAAATTGAAAACAACAAAAAACAAATTGAAGATATAATTGCAAGGTTGAAAGATCCTTCCACTTCAACCTTGCATAGGTCCACGCTTGCCGAATCTCTTGAGTCTATGTTAACAAATGTAAATTCAATTAGCAAGCAAATAACTAGTTGGACCGATAAAAAGAGAGAGTTTAGAGATTACTATGCAGATAAATTATCATACCAAGATGTCAAAAAATTACAAATTACAAAAGTAGACTTGTGTTCAATTTTCACAAACCCACAAACAAATAAACCTCCACCCATTACATGCAAGAGGTTCCCTATCCATTGGTGCAACAACCAAGAGATAAGGGACAATTTCAGGCAGAGGTGGTGGATGGTTTTTGACCATCCTCCATGCAATAACAATGAGGTCCCGCAATACTTTTTGAGGAAACTCTACTCCGAGTTTGTCCTCAATAAAGCTCCAAACTATTTTGATATGCGGGACTTCCAGGGTAGAGGTGGGGACTCAGCATAGGATAGACCAGGGGCACGTCTTGACCCACAGTGGGTAGTGAGACGAGTAATCAGCAGACCAGCCCACGAGCATGTTTCTATCCCTTCCATTGTGAAGGAGAGTGTTGAGGTCGATACACTGAGGTCGATTAGTGCCTTGACCCAGAGCATCATAGAGCATGCCAATCCTGCAACACAGAGTGGGTTGGGAGATAGTGCGAGGAGTAGGGTCCCACCGCATACTTGCCAGGCTTGCGGGTCAGCCTGTGGTTATGACCCCATGGACAGTCAGGACGCAGGTGCATAGGCTACATCTGCAGCTGAGCAGATGGTGATGACAGATACCCTCCTGAGTGAGACTTTCGGCCTTGATACTCAGGTATATATTAGCAAGTTTATTGAATTTAATTTATTAAATTTTATTTTTGAAATACAAGATTAACTAATTTAAATTGATGATTTTAATGAAATTTCAGGGTCATAGCGTCGATGTAGTTTTCAGTGGTTCTCCACCTACATTTTTCACTAGATCATCTACTGTCAAGGTATGTAACTAGTAAACAATTATAAATATTACATGTGAATAGCATCGTTATATGAATGGTATTCTAATTTCTGATTTTGGATGTTGAATAGGTTAACACTGTAGATTTCATGGCAACACCTACCAGCGGTGGTGGACTTCAAAGCTTTATGGAGGTAATAAAATAAATAGTTTAATGAATGAATTGTACTTACTAAATTTTTGTATGTGATTTGTGTGTTTTATTGTGTGTACTTCCATGTTTAGATGAGCGTATGTGTATGTTAGGAGCCATGATTTGCATCACTATTATAGTTTTCGTAATTGAATAATGTTGTTTTATTTCCAGATGATGCAGGCTGTGGATACACCTCCCCATGTTCATAGGGCAATAGAGTAGGGTGTGGCCTCTACGATTCATAGCCCTATGGCATTGACAGGGGTATGAGGCAGATTAGTAAATTTTAATTTACATTCATTGTTATAGTTGTCTATTTTTGAAAAATCAAAAGATTATTGATTTGAAGTTTAATTTCTACCTGGATGGTTTCTATAGGACATGACATCACCAGGGCCTTTTCCTGCTACTGAGGCAAGCGAGCAGACAGATTATATGTTAGCGGTAAGTGATTATTTTGTTAAATGTTTCATTTTTTTATAACATGTAATTTCTATATATTAATATCTATACTTTTTTTTGTAACAGGTAAAGGTGCAGGAAGAACTAAATAGGAGGAGTAGCCCTCGGGTTCGTAGTAGACCACCCACATGCATGTCTCCATCCCCTAGAAGATCAAAGGTTGCTCGTGATTTATTCTCTTCACCAGCTAGAGGGGAATGACTTTTTATTGTGTTCCTCTGTTGTATGCCTATATGGCATTTGTGGACATATATTTTGTATTGTACATAGTTGACATTGTATGCCTATATGGCATTCTTGTAAGCCTATATGGCTATTTTGTATATATGTTATACTTATATCAACAGATATTGATGTATGCGTATATGGATATTTGGTTAATACAAATCTTTTTTATTGATGGCATCCATACTTGCATTATAAATCCACTTTTGAATGGATATTTGTAGATGGCTACTTCAAATATTTAAAGTCTGATTGTATTACATAGGATGTTTGCATTTTCTTTGATAGGCTTGATAGGCCATGGATTACATGATGGTGTTTGATGGAAAAGTATGGTACTAGAAGACTCTAGTTCATTCTTAATAGGCTTGTGATTGATAATATCTTTGCATGATTGCACTTGATCTTGGATCATGGGCATGTTGTTAGGATTTTGATTGCATTGTGATGTTTGATGGATAGGCATGGTGTAAGTGTAAGATACCCAACTAGTTCTATGAAAAATTTTCCTTACTTAAACACTTTTACTTGCTAACAATTCATCAACTACTTCAATAACATAAAGATATACATCAAGATAACTATTTGAATGAAACAACATTAGAGTTGGGTACTTGTCTTGTTACTTGATTCAATCAACTTACAATGTCTTATTACATGGAAAATGCTTTTAATAGCATGAAGTACAACTCATTCAATGGAAATACAAGGACAGGCCTTGAAGCCTTAATGTTACAATGTCTTCCTTACTTGAGCAACATTTGAAGATTTGGAATGTTCAACTCATCACCTCACAAGGTAGGCGCATATTTGAAGGATTTACAGGTTTTTCTGACTTGGGCGCCAAGTTGAGGTGACCTCCTCCTGAAGTTGTGCCTTGTCAACATTAGGCGCCAATCAGAGTTATGGATGCTCTGGATTGTTTCCAAGAGTAGGCACCAAAACATCATCATTATGAAAGTGTTTTAAATGCTAGGCGCCCAAATGAGCCCTCTGGAGTCTAGGTGCTCCTTTCATGCATTCTGTGTTCTAGGCACCAATTAAAAGGAGTGGAGAACAGGGCAAGCGCCTTCCAAACTAGGTGTTTCCTTGAGGTGACAAGGACTTAGAAAGTGCGCCTAAGGTGAGCGCCTTGAGTGAAAAGGTCTAATAAACATCTTTGAACCCCCTTTCAAGGTTAGGCGCATTCTAGAGGTGGAAACAAGTAGAAGGTGCGCCTTAGCTTCCTTTGTCAATTCTTGCAAGTCTTTGTTGATTAGGAAGGTGGAATGCTTCATTGTAGAATGAGCGCCTATCTTCTAATGTCCAAACTACTTCTTCTGGCTCACTCTGTGGCTAGGCGCCAGAGCTAAACTGTTCACACAAGGGAGTGCGCCTAGACTCACTTGATGTTTTCTTACTACTTCAACCCATGGAAGATGTTCCAAGGTGTTCCCTTTTACAAGCACCTGACCTCCCAAGTTCCTTCATGTGCTATTCCTTGAAGGCACCAAAACTGAGCTCCAGTGCCATGGGATTGTGCCTAACATCTTTGAAGAGTTTCTAAGTCTTTTGCAAGTTGATATCCCAAACTCATCTTCTAGGCGCAACAGGAGCTTTCCAAAGGAGTTTCCAAGTTTTAGACGCCAAGTGAGGTCATGGGTGAATGGAACTGCGCCTTAGGAGATGACTGGATCCTAAGCATCAGTCTGGAGTTACAGTGGAATTGATATGTGCCTCAACTAGCTTAGGCACCCATTTGAAGTGATTCCTTTAACACTTCTCTGTCAATCTCAACTGCAAGGATGATCTCCTAATCCAATTTTGATCCTCTGGAGATGCAAATAGCTTAACATTTCACTAGGTGCCATCAATGATGATCATCAACCAAAGCGCATTTCAAAGGTGAGATAGGCAAGTGAGGTGCCAAACTAGTCCTTAAGACTTATCTCCTTCTATCAAGTCAATTTCAACTATGTGAGAGAGTTCTATTCTATTTGCACCTGGGCTAGGAATTCACCTAAGAGACATCACTTAGCTTTAAAACTTTCAATCTATAGCCATCTGGGCTAGGCGCTCCAATGGAGGATCCTTGAACTCATGCATTGGCGCCTTCTAGTTCTAGGCACCCATTTTGGATGATTCATCCTGATACTAGCGCCCAAAATGACTAGACTCTCTTCATCATCCAATTCACTTAGAAGACTCAAGTTGGAGACTTAGTTGTCTATCCATGTTCTCCGGAAGATTCATTGTACCTCTATGCACTATCTCCTTCAAGGCACTCCTTAAAAACATTGGAAGTGCTCAGGACTTACCTTAGTCCAAAGCGCCACAATCCATTCCTTAAAGCACAAAGAATTTTCAAAGGTGCCCCTATTTACCTCTAAGCACTCAAATATCATTTAGATTCAAGGCGCACATTTAGCTCCAAAACGCAAATTTTCATCATCAACCCATCAAGGTGCATCATCTTCCCTTTGTATCCCCTTCAAGGCGCAGACATTCACTTCTTCACACTCAAACTCACTCTCTGGCGCCAGATTAGGTGTATAACTTCAAATAAGGCACTAATCTTAGGTTTCTAAGTACTTAGTTTGATCTTAAGGCTATCCTTCCTCTAAGCACTCTCTTCAACTCCCTCACTGAAGGCCCTCTGTAAATTTGGGCGCATTTCATCCCAAGGCACTTCAACATCATCCAAGGCGCAAATTCACTCTCCAAGACAAGGTGCAAAAAACCCTATCCTAAGGCGCTCAAATCTTGCTTCTAGACCTAGGCGCACAAACATGAGATTAAGGATCATTCTGGCCACCATCACTTCCCTAAAGGCACAAAATTGGTGTAGATACATTCCATTTATTAAGGATCATTCTGGCACCCAAATCTTGTCAAAGTAAAGGATCAATAGATTCTCTCTAAGGCACACTCTAGGGTTTGATCTTGCAAGACTTCTCACGTCAAAATTTTGACCAAGACACTCAAGGCACTAGTCTTTATCATCTAACCCTACAGTGCACTTACTCATTATGATATACTCCTCAACTTTGTATTCAACCTTGCCCAAGGCGCATATTCACTATAAGGCATTCTCACTTTGTCAAGGCTCAGAGGGCTTCAACTTGCTAAAGGGTAGAGGTCTAGGCACATATCTGACTTGAAGCTCAAGGCACTCCAACCCTCTTGCTCTGGAATTCCTTCTAGGCACTAAGTGACTACTCTAATTCCTTGAAAACATTTGAAGTGTTTTACCTTCTCAAGGTGCTCCTTCGAACTTGACTCCAAGGTGTTATAATCTCAAAGGTGCTGACATCATCTCAACCAAAGGTGCTCAATGATTCATCCCATATCTAGGCGCTAAAACACTTAATCAACCAAGTCATTCAAGGCACCATTCAGTAAACTCATCTTCCATGATATTCCTATCAAGGCGCATATCACTTCTCTCATGGGCTTTAGGCACTCAGTTGAGTGTTTCAATACTACTTAGGTGCCAAATTCATTTTAATGCACCAAACACAAAGAGCTTTCAAACACTGGGTGCTCACAAAGAGTCTTCCAACCTTGGGCGCTAAATTAGGTCTTTGCAACTATCTAAGGCGCATATCTTCGTTTGAACAACTTATGGTGCCAAGACAACTTCTCATTAGGGCGCTCAAAACACTTGTGTTTACATTTGAAGTGCTTTACCTTCTTAAGGTGCTCCAGACTAACCTGACTCCAAGGCGCTCCATCATCATCCTTAAGGCGCTAAAAACATCATCTCCACTCTAGGCAAAAACATCATCCAACTCCTTAAGGCACTTCACTGTCAAAGTCTAAAGGCGCTCTACCTAGACCTTTCCCCTAGGCACCAGAACTCCTAAGCGCTCACCAGATAACTCTCTTCTTCAAGGCACAAATCTTCCTATACTATGATTGCCTCTGAAACGCTGATTAACGTGATGTGAGGGTGCAAAGGCTACTCCAATCCTCAGTGACTGCCTAGTTTAAACAAGGAGAAATAAAGCATTCAAAACTATCCAAATGATCATCCCCTTCCTAATGTCTTCACTGCTCCGGAAAACCTTGGCCAAAATGACACATAACAACTCCTATGAGCGCCTTTATGCCCTAGGATCATCTAGTTTGTGCGTCTTGTAATGAGGAGTTCATGTAAGTTTGGAATGAGTGCCTTGAATAAGTGTAAACTAGCCTAGAGAAGGGTATGTGCGCCTTGAGTGCCTTGAGCATTCCAGAGATAACTGTGCACCTAGAACAATATGAGCGCTCATGATGATGATTAACGCCCTGATGAGACTATGAGCACCTTGTTCAGGAGATACCTTGTTTGATCATAAAATGTGCCTTGAGTCTTGAAGGTTTTGAGCGCCTAGGTGATTTGGATGTTGGGATGTTGGTATGCGCCCAAGATTGAGGTAAGTGAGCGCTTGTAATGGAGGAGAGCAATGAGATGGAATGTCTTGTAGAGATTGGCGCCCAGAGACCCATTTTTGCACCTTTGATGATGACCATTTTTGCATAAGAGTTTAGCGCCTTAGAGTTGTAAACTTTCTCTTTGGGTGCCCCTGAGTGAATGTTGGCGCCTTGGACAACTAAATACACCTTTGATGGAGTGGAGCCCAGAAGGGGAGTAGGAGGAAACCCAATCTTCAAGATTCATCAAGCTTCAAAGTTTAGGTCAGAGGTTATCCACTTTATCCAAGGAAGGTGTTATCATCTACACTCTGAGAAGGTAATGTCAAAGGCCATCATGAAGGATCACTTCATCAACTTCAAGTCCTTCAAGTTCAAGTCCTTTCACCTAGCAAGTCCAAAAAAGATTTCTACTCCGATTCATGAACTAAGCTTATATCATCCTTATCTACTTTGCAAGAAGAAGAAACATTACAAAGTCAATCAAATGAGTTACAAGTACCATACATCCAATTGCAAGGAGTGAACCACCTTAAGGAAAAATAGTTCTCTTGAAGTTACTTGAAATGTCAAAAGGTTTAGCGCCTCCAAGTAAGGTCAGAGGTGAGGTTAGAGGTGAAATGCGCCTTTGGACCATTCTGGCGCCTTGGATGAAGAACCTATATCTTGAGTCCAAGAGGTAAAATTTGCGCCTTAGTGGATTTGGAGAGTTACAGAGATTAGAGAAAAGTGCCTTGAAGACAGAGTTGTTCAAGGCACATGTGTGATTTGGTCAAACATAGGCGCCTAGAGTGGATAGGCTTTCATCCTGACTTAATACACTGCCTCCTTCTGACGATTTTTGGGGCAGCAGAAAACCTTTCACCACGGGCAAATACCTCAGAGCTATAAAAAATTGAGAGAGGTTATTGTATAGGCCCTCTACGTGATCCCGTTGCCTCAGACAGAATGTTTCTAAGTGACACAGTTTTCGAGTAACATCTCGTCAAAGATTGCTGCCTTTTTGCACTTTGGACTCTTCAGGGATATCGTCGGTACAATGTAGCTCCGACTGTTTCGACATGTTTGGGTGAAAAATAGGACCATGCCTAGCATAAATGTACCCATTCAGATGCATTGGAATAGTCAATTTGGTCGCATCAGGAGCAGGATGAAAGTTACACCCCTTTGCAACTTTACACTGCCTCCTTCTGACGATTTTTGGGGCAACAGAAAACCTTTCACCACGGGCAAATGCCTCAGAGCTATAAAAAACTGAGAGAGGTTATTGTAGAGGCACTCTATGTGATCCTGTTGCCTTAGACAGAATGTTTCTAAGTGACATAATTTTCGAGTAACATCTCGTCAAAGATTGCTGCCTTTTTGCACTTTGGACTCTTCAGGGATATCGTCGGTACAGTGTAGCTCCGACTGTTTCGACATATTTGGGTGAGAAATAGGACCATGCCTAGCATAAATGTACCCATTTGGACGCGTTGGAATAGTTAGTTTGGTCGCATCAGGAGCAGGATGAAAGTTACACCCCTTTGCAACTTTACACTGCCTCCTTCTGATGATTTTTGGGGAAACAGAAAACATTTCACCACGGGCAAATGCCTCAGAGCTATAAAAAACTGAGAGAGGTTATTGTAGAGGCACTCTACGTGATCCCATTGCCTTAGATGGAATGTTTCTAAGTGACACAGTTTTCAAGTAACATCTCGTCAAAGATTGCTGCCTTTTTGCACTTTGGACTCTTCAGGGATATCATCGGTACAATGTAGCTCCGACTGTTTTGACATGTTTGGGTGAAAAATAGGACCATGCCTAGCATAAATGTACCCATTCGGACGCGTTGGAATAGTCAGTTTGGTCGCATCAGGAGCAGGACGAAAGTTACACCCCTTTGCAACTTTACACTGCCTCCTTCTAATGATTTTTGGGGCAACAGAAAACCTTTCACCACGAGCAAATGCCTCAGAGCTATAAAAAACCAAGAGAGGTTATTGTAGAGGCACTCTATGTGATCCCATTGCCTTAGATGGAATGTTTCTAAGTGACACGATTTTTGAGTAACATCTCGTCAAAGATTGCTGCCTTTTTGCACTTTAGACTCTTCAGGGATATCGTCGGTACAGTGTAGCTCCAACTGTTTCGACATGTTTGGGTGAGAAATAGGACCATGCCTAGCATAAATGTACCCATTCGGACACGTTGGAATAGTCAGTTTGGTTGCATCAGGAGCAGGACGAAAGTTACACCCCTTTGCAACTTTACACTGCCTCCTTCTGACGATTTTTGGGGAAACAGAAAACCTTTCACCACGGGCAAATGCCTCAGAGCTATAAAAAACCGAGAGAGGTTATTGTAGAGGCACTCTACGTGATCCTATTGCCTTAGACGGAATGTTTCTAAGTGACACAGTTTTCGAGTAACATCTCGTCAAAGATTGCTGCCTTTTTGCACTTTGGACTCTTCAGGGATATCGTCGGTACAATGTAGCTCCGACTGTTTCGACATGTTTGGGTGAAAAATAGGACCATGCCTAGCATAAATGTACCCATTCAGACACGTTGGAACAGTCAGTTTGGTCGCATCAGGAGCAGGACAAAAGTTACACCCCTTTGCAACTTTACACTACCTCCTTCTGACAATTTTTGGGGAAACAGAAAACCTTTCACTACGGGCAATTGCCTCAGAGCTATAAAAAACTGAGAGAGGTTATTGTAGAGGCACTCTACATGATCCTGTTGCCTTAGACGGAATGTTTCTAAGTGACACAATTTTTGAGTAACATCTCGTCAAAGATTGCTACCTTTTTGCACTTTGGACTCTTCAGGGATATCGTCGGTACAATGTAGCTCTGACTGTTTCGACATGTTTGGGTGAAAAATAGGACCATGCCTAGCATAAATGTACCCCATTCAGACGCGTTGGAATAGTCAGTTTGGTTGCATCACGAGCAGGACACCAAAAATGCAAAAGTTACTTTGTGCAACTTGACAACATTGACACTTTTTTGCAACATGACTCAAAGACTCAAACTGACCCCAAATGACTCAAAGTGACTTAAAATCACCTTGATTATAGAGGTCAAGGCACTCCTTATCATTCATTCATTATGAGCGCCTTGGGAGAATGGTATATAGGTCATCATCATGATTGGGCGCCCTGGATCCAGAGTGTTGGAGAGATCATCAAATGGTGTCTAGTAGGGTGAGTTATGAGTTTGGTCGCATCAGGAGCAGGACACCAAAAATGCATAACATGATGATGTAAAAATGTGTACATATGTGTAAAAATGCAGGAGGAAATAAAAAAGACAAACCATACAAATTAATGTGCATACTTACAACTCAATGTAACATAACTTTACAAAATCAATGTGAATACTTACAAATTAATCCAATGAACCATCTGGATCTGCTCTACTCTTTATTGTGTCAAGTATTGCTTCATGGTCAGACTCACGCACCTTCCACAATATTTTGTTCAAAGGTCTACCCCGATACTTTATCAAATGAACATTGGATGCCACGACAAGGTTCGAGTAATGAAGAATCTTTCGATGCATGTCAAAGTCCTGAAATAGCCAAATATTAACACTCTTATGTGGGTACCTTCTAAGTCATGTTCCAGTAATAACCACTGATCCTGTAGGGTATTCGATGTTTTCTCCATCTGTAACAGGGGCCTCCAATTTCTTTTTGGCCCCAACACAATGACATAAGTAATAATATGTTCCCTCTTCATTATCTTCATCTGCAATAACTGCATATACGTGTCCTACATTGATATGTGTAGCAAATTAGATGAAATTAGTCAACATTACAAAAACACTACAAAGTAAGATGACATTACTTGGTTGAACTAGATGAAATTAGATGCATATATGTGCCCTATATTACCTGGTTGAACTAAATCTGATATGTGGTCAAAGTCAACTGACGATTCCATCTGTGTTAGTTCCAGTGCCGTCGGGGGTCGATACGTGTCAAGTGGGCTAAGATAACTTAACTGCCATTCGTCAACCCACTCCTTTGACTCGCACTCATCCCAGACTTGAATTGTACAAGAAGAACAAAAGCATGACATCTTTCGTGTATGGATACTCCATGAACCTGCAATTGAGCTTCTGAAAGAGTGCATCTCATTTGATCCTGTCAATGTACAACAATCCTCATATGGTGCAATGTTAGTATCATCTATCAACCAAAAAAATCTACGAACTAAAGACTTACCTTCATTACCTGGACCCATGGAAGCATTACACCACTCGACAATCGATTTTGCATCTGTCAACTTTGCATTGTCTTTATACTTTAACTCTTCTCGTGCTATGGCTCTTTTGATACATGCTCCTGCACCATCATGCTCCCCCTTTCCATGCCCGGCCTCACAAAAGTTCCACATATGTTGAATACCTGTAAAATTATGCCTCCTACTCAGCCAATAGAAATTCTGTGAGTTCTTGAATTGTGATGCACAATTATCTGACCATATGATATGCGGACTGAACGATATGCCCCTTCTAGCCAAATCATTGTAGAACACCTGAAAGCAACCTTGTATGAACTCCATAGAATGCGTGCGATCATCACTAATATAGAAATGATACTCCCTTATGATCTTTCTGTCATCCTCTGTACTATCATTCACATGAATGAATGCGATGTGCACAAATATAGAAACCTGTGTGGAGTTGTAATATTATGATTGCACCTCATGCTGTGGCTATAGACTGTAGTTCTCTGCAAAGTCGACGACTGAAACAATGCTACCAACTGGAAATGTGTCCTTGCATAACTTGAATTGCAAGTCCAACCATCGAGCTCTATGGGCATGTCTTGCATACTCATACACTATGCTGTCACGAAATATAGGCATAAACTGATACACTGGAATCTTTTCAATAACTAATTCACACCTCTTTACTTCTTTACCATCTTTTGTATTGTATGCCACTATTTTATACTTGCCAAACTCTACTAGTTCATTTCCAACCGCATGTGTTATTTCCATATGTTCACATATTGGCAAATGTTGCAAGCCACCACAATGATGACATGTGCCATCCAAGCATAATTTCTTGTAGAATATTTGACCTTCCTCTCTTTCACATAAAATTCTTGATATGAAGTCTCTTGAAGATGTTGGTGGGGCACATATGGCACAACCCTGCAAATCATTGTTAGTATGCATATCTAAACATATAGACCTATAAGCATCAAAATGGTTAGAAAATTCAATATGTAATCTACAACAACAAGTAGTGCGTGTGTGATTTATCTTAACATAGAAAGGTTTTAGCATTTCAAAATATCTTTGACAAATTTTAATTTGAGGATACTTCTCTAGAAATTTACCATAAAACTGTGTTTGAGTCTCATCCAAAAAATGCTTTGGATGTGGCTCACGGTTCTGACTACCAATTCTCCTTCTTACCACATCCCTTTGATTTGGAGATACCCTTGTGTAATTTTTCCAAAAGTCTTCAATTAGTGATCTCAATGCTTCAACAATTGGTTTATCTTTTCGTGGTAGTCTCCCCGAGAACACCCATAATTCATTGGCATTAGTGTCCTCAATTCTTTGGCGTCTTCCAACGGCTCTTGATAAAGTTTTCCTATTAATTCTCAATTCTTGACTTGTCTTTCTAATGAGACGAGCTTTCCTCGTTTGACTACTTACTATAGTCGATGTAATCACACGCCATGTTGCATTACTATCTTTTGTGCGTGAGGTGTTACCCACACTCTCATACGCACTCATTAGATTCTTGACAATAGATTTTTCACTTGAAGCCTCTGATGTTCTCAACCCAAGAATCTTCATGATAGACCTATACTTTATACTTCGCATCATTTCAACGAATAGTTGACATCTTGCAGTCTCATTTAACTTTTCAAAGAACAATCTCCAAATCTTATTAGCATATCTTCTACAAGTGCATTTTGGAATCTTACCTTGCATTGGCTGCAAAATATTCTCATCAATATCAATCAAATACTTTGGCTTTCTATGCAAAATTCTAGGTGGTGTCAAGTTAGGTAAATTCATCTCAACATTAGGAATTTCATCAATATTTAAATGAGATGGGTTAGATGGCATACCTTCGATCGAAGATGGAATAGATGACATACCTTGAGGTTGAGGTGGGAACGATGGCGTACCTCCTTCATCACATGTGAGTGATGATGTACTCTCAACTTGAGATGTGGTAGATGGTGTCCCTACATGTTGTCTTGCGGTAAAGGATGTGTCTCCAACTATGGTATTCAAATCTCTCGTACCACGAAGTTTTTGCATTCGTTCTCTTTGCGCCGCCAATACCATATCTCTTTGTGATGGTTGTGGTTCCTCTTCAATTGGTATGTCTTCATTTATCGTGTCCAATTTCCTCTTCTCACGAAGTTCCCTCATAGCCATTGCTTTCTTTGCATTCTTAGCTTCTATCTCTTCCTGTGTTGGTTTAATTCTTGATCGTTTCCTTGGCATGATGGAGAATTTGTCTGTAGCATGATAAAGAGACCAATATTAGTTCCTAAGAAATGAATACATGATAATAGTGGGATTGTATTTTTTTTATGTTGTAAGGATTTATTCTTGTATAGTTTGACATCATGGTATGAACTAAGGTTTGTTTATTACACATAATTATTAAAGAGCCCAAGTGTAGAAAATATACATGGCATCATGTGAGATTGTAGGTTGCTTTCTCAATTGGGAATGTGTCTATTTTAAACATGTATGATAAAGCACAATAAAGTAATTCAATCCGAAATAAGGAAAATGTAAAGAACATGCATGTAAAGACTTGACATACCTAAAAAATGAAGATTTGAATGGAGAGAGTACCCAATTATGTAGTGTTTTTATCTTCTTGCATCAAACTCCTCAATAATTTGAGTTTTTCACCACTTGCTTCCTTTTCAATGTTAAATTCTTAAAATTGAATCACAATTAACATTGCAATACTACAAAAATTGAAACTTGAATAGATATATATCAAACTTGGTTTGAAAACTATGTTATTTCCTCCTTCTCAAGTTGGCAAAGCAGAAAAGGTGGTGGAAAGATCATGCAAAGGTGGTACAATGTGTCAAATGTGCATGTGAACTTCCCAATAGCATGAAAGCACTTCTTTTTTGTCGGAGCACGCGCAGAATCAATAAGAAAATAGAGCATGTGGGCCAAGATCACGGGGGTAACCACTTTTTTACCGTTTTAGTAGAAAGACAAAATGCGAGCGCGTTATAATGCGAGCGCGTTATAACGCGCTCACGTTTTGTCCTGCTATAGATCCCTAAACCCTCAACTCTAATCCCTTGACCCTCAACCCTCAATGTCAAATCCTAATCCCTCAACCCTCAGCGTCAAATCCTAATCCCTCAACGTCAAATCCTAATCCATCAACCCTCCAACCCTATCCCTAATCCTTACAACCCTCAACCCTTAAATCTGATCCATCAACCCTCAACATCAAACCCTAATCCCTCAACCCTCAACCCTAATCTGTCATCCGTCATCCCTCAACTCTAATCCCTCATTCCTAAACCCTAAATGCTATCCCTATTCCTAGACCCTCAACAGGCTCGATACTATACCTTAAACCCTAATCCCTCTACCATCGACACTCTTATTTAACCCTAATCCCTTGACCATTAACCCTATCCCTTAACCTCAACCCTCAACCCTCAACTCTCAACATTAAACCCTAATTCATCAACCCTAAACCCTAATCCCTCAAACCTAAACCCTATCCCTAAACCATCAACCCTCAACACTATACCTTAAACCCTAATCTCTCAACCCTAACCCTAAACCTTGTCCCTAAACCCTAATCCCTCAACCCTAATCTGTCATCCGTCATCCCTCAACTCTAATCCCTCATTCCTAAACCCTAAATGCTATCCCTATTCCTAGAACCTCAACAGGCTCGATACTATACTTTAAACCCTAATCCCTCTACCATCGACACTCTTATTTAACCCTAATCCCTTGACCATTAACCCTATCCCTCAACCTCAACCCTTAACCCTCAACCCTCAACCCTCAACTCTCAACATTAAACCCTAATTCATCAACCCTAAACCCTAATCCCTCAAACCTAAACCCTATCCCTAAACCATCAACCCTCAACACTATACCTTAAACCCTAATCCCTCAACCCTCAACCTTAAACCTTATCCCTAAACCCTAATCCCTCAACCCTCAACCCTAATCCCTCATCCCTCAACTCTAATCCCTCATCCCTAAACCCTAAATGCTATCCCTATTCCTAAACCCTCAACAGACTCGATACTATACCTTAAACTCTAATCCCTTATCCCTAAACCCTCCAACCCTATCCCTAATCCTTATACCCTCCACACTCTACTTTAACCCTAATTCCTCGACCCTCAACCCTATCCCTAAACCCTTGACCCTCAAACCTCAACCCTCAACCCTCAACATCAAACCCTAATCCCTCAACCCTTAACTCTTATCCCTCAACCTTCAACCCTGATCCTAAACCCTAAACCCTCAACACCAAATTCTAATCCCTCAACCCTATCCCTAAACCCTCAACCCTCAATGTCAAATCCTAATCCCTCAACCCTCAGCGTCAAATCCTAATCCTTCAACGTCAAATCCTAATCCCTCAATGTCAAATCCTAATCTGTCAACCCTGCAACCCTATCCCTAATCCTTACAACCCTCAACCCTTAAATCTGATCCATCAACCCTCAACACTATACCTTAAACCCTAATCCCTTCAACCTCAACCCTATCCCTAAACCCTTAACCCTCGAACCTCAGCCCTCGACATCAAACCCTAATCCCTCAACCCTTAACTCTGATCCCTCATCTCTCAACCCTAACCCTCAACCCTCAACCCTCAACATCAAACCCTAATCCCTCAACCCTCAACCCTAATCTGTCATCCGTCATCCCTCAACTCTAATCCCTCATTCCTAAACCCTAAATGCTATCCCTATTCCTAGACCCTCAACAGGCTCGATACTATACCTTAAACCCTAATCCCTCTACCATCGACACTCTTATTTAACCCTAATCCCTTGACCATTAACCCTATCCCTCAACCTCAACCCTCAACCCTCAACTCTCAACATTAAACCCTAATTCATCAACCCTAAACCCTAATCCCTCAAACCTAAACCCTATCCCTAAACCATCAACCCTCAACACTATACCTTAAACCCTAATCCCTCAACCCTAACCCTAAACCTTGTCCCTAAAGCCTAATCCCTCAACCCTCAACCCTAATGTGTCATCCGTCATTCCTCAACTCTAATCCCTCATTCCTAAACCCTAAACACTATCCCTATTCCTAGAACCTCAACAGGCTCGATACTATACTTTAAACCCTAATCCCTCTACCATCGACACTCTTATTTAACCCTAATCCCTTGACCATTAACCCTATCCCTCAACCTCAACCCTTAACCCTCAACCCTCAACCCTCAACTCTCAACATTAAACCCTAATTCATCAACCCTAAACCCTAATCCCTCAAACCTAAACCCTATCCCTAAACCATCAACCCTCAACACTATACCTTAAACCCTAATCCCTCAACCCTCAACCCTAAACCTTATCCCTAAACCCTAATCCCTCAACCCTCAACCCTAATCCCTCATCCCTCAACTCTAATCCCTCATCCCTAAACCCTAAATGCTATCCCTATTCCTAAACCCTCAACAGACTCGATACTATACCTTAAACTCTAATCCCTTATCCCTAAACCCTCCAACCCTATCCCTAATCCTTATACCCTCCACACTCTACTTTAACCCTAATTCCTTGACCCTCAACCCTATCCCTAAACACTTGACCCTCGAACCTCAACCCTCAACCCTCAACATCAAACCCTAATCCCTCAACCCTTAACTCTGATCCCTCGACCTTCAACCCTGATCCTAAACCCTAAACCCTCAACGCCAAATTCTAATCCCTCAACCCTTCACTCTAATCCCTCAACCCTAAACCCTATCCCTAAACCCTCAACACTATACGTTAAACCCTAATCCCTCAACCCTAACCCTAAACCTTGTCCCTAAACCCTAATCCCTCAACCCTCAACCCTAATCTATCATCCGTCATCCCTCAACTCTAATCCCTCATTCCTAAACCCTAAACGCTATCCCTATTCCTAGAACCTCAACAGGCTCGATACTATACTTTAAACCCTAACCCCTCTACCATCGGCACTCTTATTTAACCCTAATCCCTTGACCATTAACCCTATCCCTCAACCTCAACCCTCAACCCTCAACCCTCAACCCTCAACTCTCAACATTAAACCCTAATTCATCAACCCTAAACCCTAATCCCTCAAACCTAAAGCCTATCCCTAAACCATCAACCCTCAACACTATACCTTAAACCCTAATCCCTCAACCCTCAACCTTATCCCTAAACCCTAATCCCTCAACCCTCAACCCTAATCCCTCATCCCTCAACTCTAATCCCTCATCCCTAAACCCTAAATGCTATCCCTATTCCTAAACCCTCAACAGACTCGATACTATACCTTAAACTCTAATCCCTTATCCCTAAACCCTCCAACCCTATCCCTAATCCTTATTCCCTCCACACTCTACTGTAACCCTAATTCCTCGACCCTCAACCCTATCCCTAAACCCTTGACCCTCGAACCTCAACCCTCAACCCTCAACATCAAACCCTAATCCCTCAACCCTTAACTCTGATCCCTCAACCTTCAACCCCAATCCTAAACCCTAAACCCTCAATGCCAAATTCTAATCCCTCAACCCTTCACTCTAATCCCTCAACCCTAAACCCTATCCCTAAACCCTAACCCTAAACCTTGTCCCTAAACCCTAATCCCTCAACCCTAATCTGTCATCCGTCATCCCTCAACTCTAATCCCTCATTCCTAAACCCTAAACGCTATCCCTATTCCTAGACCCTCAACAGGCTCGATACTATACCTTAAACCCTAATCCCTCTACCATCGACACTCTTATTTAACCCTAATCCCTTGATCATTAACCCTATCCATCAACCTCAACCCTCAACCCTCAACTGTCAACATTAAACCCTAATTCATCAACCCTAAACCCTAATCACTCAAACCTAAACCCTATTCCTAAACCATCAACCCTCAACACTATACCTTAAACCCTAATCCCTCAACCCTCAACCCTAAACCTTATCCCTAAACCCTAATCCCTCAACCCTCAACCCTAATCCCTCATCCCTGAACTCTAATCCCTCATCCCTAAACCCTAAATGCTATCCCTATTCCTAAACCCTCAACAGACTCGATACTATACCTTAAACTCTAATCCCTTATCCCTAAACCCTCCAACCCTATCCCTAATCCTTACACCCTCCACACTCTACTTTAACCCTAATCCCTTCAACCTCAACCCTATCCCTAAACCCTTGACCCTCGAACCTCAACCCTCAACCCTCGACGTCAAACCCTATTCCCTCAACCCTTAACTCTGATCCCTCATCTTTCAACCCTAACTCTAAACCCTAAACCCTCAACCCTCAATGTCAAATCCTAATCCCTCAACCCTAAACCCTATCCCTAAACCCTCAACACTATACCTTAAACCCTAATCCCTCAGCCCTCAACCCTAAACCTTATCCCTAAACCCTAATCCCTCAACCCTTAACCCTAATCTGTCATCCCCCAAGTCTAATCCTTCATCCCTAAACCCTAAATGCTATCCGTATTCCTACACCCTCAACAGAATCGATACTATACCTTAAACCCTAATCCCTTATCCCTAAACCCTCCAACCCTATCCCTAATCCTTATGCCCTCCACACTCTACTTTAACCCTAATTCCTCGACCCTCAACCCTATCCCTAAACCCTTGACCCTCGAACCTCAACCCTCAACCCTCAACGTCAAACCCTAATCCCTCAACCCTTAACTCTGATCCCTCGACCCTCAACACTATACCTTAAACCCTAATCCATATCCCTCAACCCTTAACCCTTAAAACTTAAACCCTATCCCTACACCCTCAACACTTGACACTATATCTTAAGCCTTAAACCCTCATCCCTAAAGCCTCAACCCTCAATCCTTAAACCTTCAACCCTAAACCCTATCCCTAATCCCTCTACCCTCGACACTCTAACCCTAACCTCAACATTAAATGTTAATCCATCAACCCTAAACCCTAATCCTCAACCCTCAACACTATACCTTAAACCCTAATCCCTCAACCCTCAACCCTAAACCTTATCCCTAAACCCTAATCCCTCAACCCTCAACCCTAATCCATCATCCCTCAACTATAATCCCTAAATGCTATCCCTATTCCTAAACTCTCAACAGACTTGATACTATACCTTAAACCCTAATCCCTTATCCCTAAACCCTCCAACCCTATCCCTAATCCTTACACCCTCCACACTCTACTTTAACCCTAATCCCTCGACCCTAAACCCTTGACCCTTGAACCGCAACCCTCAACCCTTAATGTCAAACCCTAATCCCTCAACCCTTAACTTTGATCCCTCGACCCTCAACTGTAATTTGTCAACCCTCATCCCTAAACCTTAAACGCTATCCCTATTCTTAGACCCTCAACGGGCTTGATACTATACCTTAAACGCTAATACCTTATCCGTAAACCTTCCAACTCTATCCCTTATGCCTTAACCCTCATGATTAATAGCCTTGAATGTAAAAAAAAATTGAGTGGGACATAACGCGAGCGCGTTATAACGCGCTCGCGTTATGTCAAACATGGCAAAAGACAGAATTGTGGGAAAGAAAAATGCAAGGCAAAACATAATGCGAGCGCGTTATAACGCGCTCGCGTTATTTCTTGCTTTAGGAATCCCAAGCCTTGGGCTTGGGATTTGCTTTGGATTTCCAACCCAAAGGCTTGGAGTGCCTTATGAATAGTCACAGACGTGTTTTTCTGTATTCTTCAAAATTTCACATAATTTCGTTCGTGCTAACCCTCAGATTTGCACATGTTTCAAGGTTGAACAAATCGAACACATGGGTAATGTTAGGCTTTCTCTTTAATTTCTTTTGTTTGTGTGTCCGTTTTCATGCAAAAACCATTGTTTGGTCTTTTTTTCATTGTAAAATAACTATTCATTCAAATTTCAAAAAAATTACATATTTAGAAACTAGACTCCATTCTACAAATATTTTAAAAATAAAAAAATGATTTTCAATTAGTTTTCAAAATTTATAGGGGTAGCACGGCCAAAATTCTATTTTTTTAGGATGTGTCCACTTTAAAAATTAGTAAAAAATCAAATATTCATCAAAAAATTATCATAAAAATTGGCATAAACTACATGCTATTAGCTAATTTCTCACTGAAGCGATTTTAAAAATACCAAAAAAATGTTGACCTTTTGAGGGAGCCACAAAACATGCTATGTTATGTTTTTTTGACAGAAACAACACCAATTTCTGTGGCTCCCTCTTTTGAACCCCTTAATCTATGCCATTTTCAAAACAAAATAGTAGTTTAGAAAGTAGACTCGGAGCACTACGAACATTGTTTTGGTTGCATCTCTAAATTTTGAGTGTAACTATGCTCAATTTCTCATCCAAGGCCAGTATTTCCTGATTTCAGAAAAAAAGTGGCCACTTAAGACCCCTTTTTGGCCCCCCATCTTCTTGCACTTACCCAGATCTGAAAAACATTTGCAGTGATAGCAAATAAATAAATTTGCAGTAATAGCAAATAGATTTATAGTGAGAGCAAGGGATTTGCAGTGAGAGCAAGGGCACAGTGATAGCGTTGGAGATAGCAGCAATGGAAATTTCTGCAGGAGAAATTGGGAGAAGAATTTTTGGGAGAATATTACTGGAGCTCTGCCAGTAAGAGGCAAGCAGTTTATGTATCTCTTGATTTGTTCAGTTTATGTATCTCTTGATTTGTTCAAGTTTAATAAATTGCTCAAGTTTAATAAAATTCCTCATCTGCAGTACTGGTTTTCCCTTTGGGGTTTTTCCAGGGACAATTTGTAAAAAAATATTGTGTTCATTATTTTGCATATATATTGTATTCATTATTTTGCATATTTTATTTTTCTATCTCCGTGATTATTTGTGAAGTTGCATCTGTATTATTTTTCAATATTTGCTATGAATTAATTTTTGGCAGTCAAATAATCTATATAAGATAGGAGATTAATAATCAGTAGCTGCAATAGAATTTTCACACTATTGAGGACTTGCCAACCCAATTTTTTTAGGACACAATATAATTCCCAATGTATGGTGTATCATCTTTCAATTTCATGGCCAACAAATGTTATTCCATACACAAACCAGATCTACTACAGGAAACCTATGCTTATAAAGCAATATATCATCCAAGAGTACTATTGATGATCCCTAACCACCCAAACTTATATGTGTGATGCCTCAATTTCCTCCGAAGTTCTTCATTCAGTTTTAGGCACAAATAGTACTACAAAGGTTAACATAAGAGCACTGAATAGGGCATACAGAACAACCTCAATTTTAGTTTGTGATCTTGTAACAATGATCACAAAAACATTAAAAAAGAAATCCACCTTAACTTCCCAAACTGGAGTTGATGATTTGGTCATAAAGTTACCTATTTTACTCCACTTTAAGAATAAGTTTATTGTCATTGTCACTGTGAGGAAAGAGACCAAGGAGGGAAAAGCAATTAATAAAGTTTATATTTTATTGCAATTAAAGATCTATTAAAAAGCATAGAGCCTAGCACATAATACCATCCAATGAATTGACTGCAAGAGTCTTTTGATTTTAATTTATTAGAAAGCATATATAATCTCTCGCATCACCAAATCTTAATATCACAAACCTATGCTAAATATTTTGAAAAAGTTATATTCATACTAATGTAGATATCTAATGGGTCAGACAAAGTAAAACGCATTAAGTTTGTCACAAAGCGTAACTCTGATCAACCATGTTTGTGATTGATTTCAAGCATCTATCTCACAAATTTACCACAAAAAATATCCAACATTACATGTTATTCAACATTGAGTAAAACTAATAAGTCTCTATCAAAGTACAGATCTCTATTTTAGTTCACACATCATATCTGATTAATGCAGAATGCAATAGTCTAGCCCAACACCTATACAAAAGAAACTAGTCTATAGAATCAAAAAATCTTGATGTCACAAATCTGTGCTAGAGTAAAAGAGCTTATGCCCTTTCACCACAAATTCTCCTTGCAAGTTGAATGTCCTTTGGCATAATGGTCACCCTCTTTGCATGAATTGCACATAAGTTTGTGTCCTCAAATAACCCCACAAGATAGGCTTATGTTGCCTCTTGCAAAGCTAGCACAGCGTGACTCTAGAAATGCAGATGAGTCTAAAAGAAAACAATCACAAAATAAATATCAAGAAATCGAGCAAAGAATGATGATAACTTGAATTACCTTGAATCTTATGGGCATAAATAAAAAACAATCATTCATAACCATCTATATTCAAGTCCCAAACTTGTCAACTGTTAACAGGGCCCTTTAATATACAATCTACAAAATATTCATATTCATCAACATCTATTTTCAAAAATATTCATCCCTTAAGTAGCCCTAAGTGATTATATATGGGCATGTTTTATTACTACATGGCACTAATGTCTCAAAAAAAATTATGCAATGGCAATGTACTCCACACAATCCATAAAAAAACATCCCTCTCACCACAATAAACATGAACAGTTTGATATCATTAAGCTGTTTTGAGACTATGGTACTAACACTGGTTAGAGGTGGATTTCATGCTTTGTGGGTTCTCTTGCCTTGTGATTATAATCATTTCATTGATTTCTTTATTGCAAGCTTCGGATCTACACATGCTATACCCCTCTGTTGGATTCTGTTCCAATTCTGTAACTCCTCTCTCTTTCTCTTTTGATGGCTTTGTCTATATGTCTCTAATGGTCTTACTATACTGTTTGGCATTTCAAAGGCTTGGAGTAGCACATTCTTCATTTCATAAGCAGTAGTTGATTGACTGAAAGTGTCATATTTTTACAGAAATAGTATGTGAAGTACATGAGTTTTTTATTTGTAGTCACTCTTGACACCATAGGTCATTTTATATTTAATTGGCACACGTCTTATTGTGTTTTGGTTTAGGATTTAGCAATCTTGGCATATCACCTGTAAATTTCTTTTCTTTTTTATTGTTATTTAAGTCACTCTTTTGGGCTTTTCAATAGAATAATATTGGGAACATTTCTACTTTGTTCATAGGCCGAAGGACCCACGAAGTTGATCCCTTTAGACACAATTCCATTGGCTACTATTGAAAGTTCTCCAAGCAGGCCAGTATCAGCAGTAGCACATTTATCTTTATGCTTTTCGGAAGTTAGATGCTTTTGCTTTTCCCATGCATTTAAGAGGCTATGTAACTTTGACATGCTGGATAATAAATACTAAAATTTACCAATAGATAAACATTTATCTTATGATTATTAGTTATTATTTTCTTTGTATTTTTAAAAGAAGGTTGAAATAAAGGCGCATAGAGTGTGCTCAAAAACCTTATTTATTCAACTTGTATAGTTTGTTCCCCCATATCGTGAGTTAATGGTTGAGTCTTCAATCCAGTGGTCCAGACTCCAGTATTACCAAATCCAGTTCGGTCCAGATTTCTTGGACGAGATGGATTTGTGTAGGGTCTGGACTTTTTTGGGCTGGACAGACATTACTCTATATTTTGATGTTATTGAAGTTTGAAACTCTCTTATCTTAAAATTTTGCTTATAAATTATTATTAAGTTACTATATATATATAATCAACATTTTCTGAACATTTTTAAGGGGTTTCCAATTTTTTTTGATCTCTGGAATGAATTATTTTTTTAAAACCTGGTAACTATGTAATGGTTGGCTCATTGATTTATTTGTGCAGTAAAGCTTAATTGTTTTTCTTTTAATTGAACAAAGCAAGAAATATTACAATAGAAGGCAGCATACAGCTGTCAAGAAAGCAACAGTCTGAACATTGCTGAAACAGATCTAAAACAAAACAGGCAAATTGCTGAGCATAACAACCAAAGCTCAGGAAAAACACCATCTAACAAACCATTCGGCATGTTTCACAAAAGAACCAGAAGCAGTCCATAAAAGAGCATTTTGGGGACTACGCATAACCTCACACACTCAACATGAAAAGAAATATATAAATAAGGAAAAAAAACATTTCAGATGAAGCAAACCCTAGCATTGCCACAGCTTATATCCGTACAGGGCAACCTACAATGTTGATACCAAGTGTTATACCACATCCAACTCACTTGGGGAGTTGTAAAGGAGTTGAAACTGAAAAAGATATCCAGAAAGCCTAAATCACCCAATTAAAAACAAATAAATATAAAAATATTAAAAATATAAGCTCGCGATTCAATCCAAAAACGCATCAGTTCATACCCCTTTCTTAAAACCCTAATCGCAACAAAAGAAAATTTACATAGATACTACAATTAAGTTCCCATAACATAATTTAACCGTACACAAATAAGTCTCCCCATACAGCCAATTGCGAAAAATTGCCCAAACATTGCCGAGTCTTTAAAACAAAATAAATTCCTTAAAACGCATCACACAGTTCAACAAAGAATTCCAGACCAAAAAAGACGCCAATCTAACATATTGCTTGTGCATACCTTAAAATCCTGTGTAATTTCTCGAACCAACCTCTGGAAAGGCAGCTTCCTGATCAAAAGCTCAGTGCTCTTCTGGTACTTACGATCACTGAAGCACTACAAAAAAAAATAACAAGACACATTAACAACTTCAAAAATCTCAACAGCCCAAGAACAAAACCCTAAATTGTGATTTTAAATTCATAATTAGAGTTCCGTCAATCCAACTTTTCTAACCCATTTGGGTTGCACAATAAAGAACTCAACTCAACACCCCCCTTCTGGAAAGGAAAAGCACTGCAATGATTTAACCTCCACAAGTAAACAAAAAATGCACAATGATTTAACCTCGGTATCCAGCATACCATAAACCCTCTTCCATTTCACACTGTTCTTGTCCAGCTTTGATACGACTAAAAACGAAGGCTTAGTCCTCACCACCCGACGCACTTTAGTCGATTGCTCCACCATGTAAACCTCATCATCATTTGTGAGATGATGAGGAGGAAATTTCTTGAGAACCTTCTGCAGCCATTTATCCTTTTGCCAGGCGTTTTTCAGCGGGCAATATGAAAAATATTTCAGTGGATCCTTAGTTTTTCCTTCTCTTACCCAACCTCGAACAAACAGCTTGTCGGAATGAACAAAAAAATGTCCACCGCCATGGAAACGGGCATTTCAGGAACCGCCCTTCGTTTCGAAATCATACACATTGGTTTGTTTAAGGTTTCCTGCGGCCGATCCTCCAAAACCACCTGCGATGTAAAGGCGGTTTCTGATTACGCCCCAAGCAAAGCCACTTCTCTTAACCATCATGTTTGGCCCGCACTGTGTTGAAGATTTGCAGTGTCTGTGGCTTCCCTATTTTCCAGAGAATGCCCGCCGAGGATTAGTACCAGAGATTTCTAAGAAACGCAGACGTGCTCAACGAACAGATAACTGATGCGGACGATTTCCTAACTACCCACATCAACATGCCAATATTCTCTCGTACAACGAAATATTCTCCCGAGGTGATGGGATGCTGAAATTATTTTAAATATTAACGCTAATCCATTTGACAGCCTCGTAAACGTCAATTTTAATTTTAATCAGCAGAATAAAACTTACAATTATGCTGTGGCTGTATAACGCCTCTAAGCTTCGCCTCTGGACGTAACAAGAACTAATCCTAAGAAACACAATATATTTCCTAGGCATGAGCACCTTCCCATGGCTGAAGTAAGTGGCATGGTACTTGCTCTCTCCCAAGCTCGCAAGAATTACTTGGTGTGCACTTATTAAACAATTCCATCATCCTAAACGTATACTCTTCCATAGTTTGGCTGCTCCCAAGTCATTCCAAATTCAGAAGGATTTTGTTGTGGTAAAATAGAAGGATTTTCTTGTGTTTATGGCAGAAGTCATTATGGCAAAACAGAAGGGCAATGATAGCAATGCTGCAAAGGATTTTATTCAAATTTATAAAATAAAATTTCTATTTTTGGTAGATTGTAGAGGCAGCCACCATGAAATAGGTGTAATAATATTCTGGTAATGCTGCCAACATTTATTTTTCAAGATGTTTTTACTATTTTAAAACAAAACGTCAGAAATGAATTGTCTGTATATTAGAAAATTAGAAATGAAACCCTGAATCATAATTAATACCCACTCTTAATTGAAATTGAGATAAATTTGAGTCTGGGTTATAAATTGAAGTTCATTTCAGTCCCATAGCAAAAGCATTTGTCCCTAGAGAAAGGATATAAGAAAATATTCCTCCATTTGGGAAGTTAAATTAGTGAATCAGCACAGAAATGGCGCAGAGAAGTACCTTTAAAATTGACATTTCACGGCCGGGGATACAGAGAGCCCAAATCCAACGTCTGGGAGATAGTCTTGGAAGTGCAGGAGTTGATATCAGTATGGAAACGAGGACGGTAACGTTTCAGCACAATCTACACATTACCGTCGATGATATAGGTGTGTATTAATGTGATGTATTTTTGGTTTAGTTGGGCTCTTTCAGTGTGCCCATTAAAGCATAGTCTGCACTAATGGTGTAGAGAATCCTCTTGCAAGCGGTTGTCTCATCATTAATTTCCTAATAATTTGTTTTCTTGTGTTGGTTATAACTTATGCCTGCTACAGAAAGTGCTCTGAGAGATCTACGCTTGAATCCCTCTCTATTTCTGACTTACTTTGGTAAGCCATTGTTATTATTCATCTCAGAACTCAACTAGTTTTTAATTGATATAATAATCTTTTCGACTATCTGGTGTGTATTTATGTTTTTGTATTGTTTATTGTGCAGAAAGGAATCTCTGATGAGCGCGGAATACAGTTGAAGCGTTTTTACTAGTTAGATGTCACATAAATAAAAGAGGCAGCCGGCTCTTAGCTACTATAAACTTTCCTTTCCTTATTGTGAAGTTGCAGATTAGATTTTCTCAAACGCTGCTGTCTGAATATGGATAACTATTTTTACTGGTAATAGAAGTTGGCTTTTGGAGATTAAAAAATTCCCTTCTTTACGCCTTTTTGGTTTAGTATTTTAAATTTATTGTTTTAAATAAGTTAGGGTTTTCTAATGCTTGTAATAAAGTCTATATGAATGAGGTTACTAAAGTGTAAAATTGAATGTGTTTTGGTACAACATATTAAGTTTGATATATTAGAGAGCTTAAGTTTGACAGTTGTATAGATGTATTTAAGATTTTAATTGTAATATATATATATATATATATATATATATATCTATATATATATATATATATATATATATATATATATATATATATAATTTTTAAATTTTTTAATAGAAATATCACTATGAACTAATGAGACCATAACAAGGGGACCTCATCCCCAAACCCCAAGCATGAACATTATGGGATTTGCCACTATAACTATGTGACTTAACCACCCAACCATGCCCTTAACTGCGAAACTTCTTCCATTTTTTAATAGATTGAAATTTTTAGATTTTTTAAAGAAGTTCTCAATATTCTTTAAGTTTTTTTATATTCATTCCACCCTTCAAACTTTTCCACATCAAAAAAATAATTTTTTTGATTTTTTTAGAAAAAATTAGATTGCATACATTATTTGAAATACTTAGTATGAATACATTAAAATTATTTGTAAATTTTTATTTATATTTCTTATATAATTTTTTTTTTTTTTTAAAAAAAGAGGGTAAAAACTTTATTAATCAAAGAGAGCAGTACAAAGCATAAAAGAAGTAAGAGGCCCAAACGGGCCCAAAGACAACAAACAAGAAATCAAGAAGTGGTTATGCAACATCTCACATCCTCCATGACCAAATCCACCAAATCCTGAGCAAGATCCCCAGGTAAACTGTTCCAATCATCCACCAGCCAGGTCCCATTCTTCTCATAAGCCCATTTGGCCAACCCATCAGCCAGCTTATTCCATTCCCGAGGGATATGAGAGAAGGTGATAGAATCAAATAAATCTCCAAGACTGGTGATTTCCTTAGCCACTATTGTAAGCTACCAACTAACATCATCAAACTGCCTTCCATTTATCAAGTCTATCACCACCTAAGAATCTGACTCACAGATAATCTTATTCCAGCCAAGGTCATATGCCTTCTTCAAAGCCAAAAGAATAGCCAAGGCCTTCATAAGATTATCAGAGTGTAGCCCCCTATATTTCGAGAAGAAAAACACAACCACCCCAGAACTGTCTCTGCCCACCCCACCAATGCCAGCGTGCCCAGGGTTACCCCTTGCAGACCCATCAGTATTGATTTTCAAGACTCTAGTGGGAGGGGGCAACCAATGCCCTTCCCTAGAAACCTTCCTTCTAGAACACCTGCTCCGCCCAATCTTGGGCCTTCCGGGACCCCCAACAAGAATCCCCAGATTATGAATCACTCTAGTATCACCAGGATCCACTGAGGTTGACATATCACATTTAGCATACAAGGTCTCTTGTAAAGCCCCAAGAATGCGAGACCAAACATGACCCTCCAGCAACTTCTTATGCAGAAAGACCCTGTGGTTGCACTCCAACCAAATGTGCCATATAATCAGACTAGGGCCAATTGGCCATGCTATGTGCAGAAATGAAGTCCTCATTGGAATGGGCCCAAAGTCCTCCCAAAACTCCTCTAGAGAAGAAGGGTGCCTGCACTGGAAACTCTAGGCCCCCCACCAAAAATGCCAAATAGTCCTAGCAAAAGGGCACTGGAAGAAAAGATGTGAAATAGTCTCAACATCTTTTAGACATAAGAAGCATAAGGAAGGACCTTGGAAGCCACTCTTACAGAGGTTATCCCAAGTCAAACACCTGCCATAAACCACCAGCCAAGAAAAAAAATTACATTTTGGCCAAGAGAATTTATTCCAAATATTTTTCCACCAAGGAACCTTAGCACTACCCCAAGCCTATCTGTCCAAAACACAATACCCTAAAGCAACAATGAACTTCCCTTTTGGATCTGGACCCCAAGCTAGCACATCCCGCTCTGGGAGAGAACAACAGACTCTATCAACCCAAATGGAGGACAACTCCCTCATATCCTCTAAAGATCCACCCATGGGCCATTCCTACATATCCTTCCACCGGTAAACAATAGTCTGCCCCAAAGCCTGAAGGGATTTGAAATCCATCACTCTACTCCAACCAGCCTAAACAAAAATCCTACATAAGTCCCCCAAGTGAGGATATGAGGAGAGGATAGGCGGGAAGCCATCCCAGGAGTCATGCCAAAAAAGAGCATCAGAGCCTCTATTGCAGATCCAAAACATGCCTTGTTTAACCAGTGCATCCCCCCTCTTGAGAGTTTTCCATATCATAGAACCTCTCCCCGAAAGACTAAAACGAGGCACCTCAGTGCCCTCCACCTCCCCAAGGTACTTAAAGGTAAGGATCCTAGCAAAATACTGATGCTGATATGAACACCATCTCTAGTATAGCTTAGCAGCCAAAGCTTGTCCATTCCAATATGTCCTATGCAAACCCAGACCACCATCCTGCTTTGGCCGATAAACAACTTCCCACTTAATTAAGCTCCACTTCTTCGAAAGGAGATTACCTGACCAAAGAAACTACCGACAGATGCCCTCAAAATCTTTGATGAAACTTGAGGGAGCTGTCAACACAAAGTACCTGTATATAGGAAGGGCCTATACCACGTACTTCAACAGAGTAACTCTTCCAGCTGTAGATAACCATCTATAGGTCTAGTGACAAACCAGCCCATAAAATTTATCCATCACATCCTGCCAAAAACACCTGGGAAGTGGGCACATATCCAGAGAGACGTCAAGGTATAAAGGGAAGTTTCCCCACCTGAAACCTTAAGATCCTAGCAATACGCTGCTGAATAAGCCTGGGAGTATTAAAGAAATAAATGCAAGACTTACTTTCATTAATGCTTTAACCTGAGGCAGCCAGGTAACAATCCAAAATCTGACACAAAGCAACTGCTTCAGCCACCTTAGGAATACTCATCAAAGCTGTATCATCCACAAACTGAAGATGAGTCTGAGGAGGAAGAGAATTGCTCCATTTCCATCTCTAAAAGAGCCCATCCATAACACAGGACTTAATGAATCTCCCCAAGCCTTCATCCATCAAGATGAACAAATATGGGGATAAGGGGTCCCCCTATCGAAGGCCTCTAGAAGCACCAAACAAATCTGAAGACTCCCATTTATGAGAATAGAAAATGAGGAAGTCTTCACATAGCTCATGACTCAATCAATATACTCACAATTGAACCCGAAGGCTCTGAGAATTTTGACCAAAAAACCTCAGTTAACTCTGTCATAAGCTTTAGCCATGTCCAACTTTATAAACATAGTCGTTTCCTTAGAAGAGGCCATAGAGTGAATAGTCCCAGCCGCAATAACTACTCCGTCCAAAATTTGTCTACCTGCAACAAAACCCCCTTGTTCCTTCGAGATCAACTCATCCAGACATGGCTTCAAACGTTTAACAATTAGCTTTGTAATGATTTTATACACTAGATTACACAAAGCAATTGGTCGAAAAAGATCTAGAGAATCAGCACCCTCGTGTTTTTGGATAAAAGCAAGAAACGTGGCATTTAAGGCTCGTAACATTTGCTTATTCCTAAAAGACTCCTACACCACCTCTAATAGATCAAGGTTGATGACTTCCCAAAATTCCTAAAAGAACTCAGCCGGGAACCCATCAGGACCAGGAGCCTTCCCTTTTTTCAACTGAAACACCACATCCTCCAACTCCTTCAAAGAAATAGGTTTAAGAAGAGAAGCATTCATATCTGTAGTCACCAGAGAGGGAATACAAGCCAGGATAGAAGCTTCCTCCTCACTAGCAGGCGGGGTATCTTCAAAAAAGAGAGCAGAGAAAAAATGAACCATCCCACTAGAGATCCTCGAAGAGGAAGAAAGAACAAAACCCTCAGGAGAGTGGAGAGAAGAGATAAAGTTACCTTGTCTTCAAGCCTTCACCAATTTATGAAAGAAGGAAGTATTCCTATCCCCTTCCTGAAGCCAATCAACACGGGCCTTCTATTTCCAAAAAATTTCCTCATGAAGCTCCCATTCCTTGAGGTCTTTAACTACACTAACCTCAAGCCTGCTTAAATTTGCATCAAGATGCTGGTCCCAAATCTGCCTGGTAATAGAATCCAAGTGCTCCTGGGCAACCCTTTTCCACTGAAACACATTGCCAAACTAATACTTTTTCCAATGTTTCAATTTATACTTCACATATTGAAGCCTCTTCACAAATGAGTACATAGCTATACCAAAAGTAGGTCGTCCTTCAGTCCACCATCTAGAAACCAAGTCAAGAAGACTCTCCTCCCTGAGCCACATAAGTTGAAATCTAAAATTTGTTTCTTAGGACCACCAGCCAAACAGGTAGAGAATTTGATTAGCTAATGGTCTGATCCTCGCCAATCTAAAATTTTAGAACTTGATAGCCACTTGTCACCCACCCAAAAATAGGAAACAAGAACCCTGACTAACCGTTCAGAAATGGCATCATCCCCAAGCCTCCTATTATTCCAATTAAACATGCCATTCGAAGGTTTGCTAGCCACAAGCTAGAGCTAAGCCAAATTATCCCTTAGAAGATCAAAAGAGGGGTCCAAATGAGGCACACCCCCCCTTTTCTCCTTGAGGGAGGCAATTGCATTAAGGTCACCTGCCATAATCCAGGGGAGGAAAGGATCCAACAATCTCAGAAGATTGATATAAGACCATAGGAGAGTCTTACCAGGGACATTTGTCAGAGGATAAATGTTAGAAAGAAGAATTCATTCCCCTATCTCCAAACTAATTGCAACCAGGGAAATGGAAAATCTACTAGAGATCCACCAAACAGGAGAAATTTGTCGAGGATCCCAGAGGCAAACAAGACCCCTTGAGCTGCCTTGTGCACCCACACACTAGCAAAACCCTCTATTCCAAATCTTAGAAACACATTACATCATACCATCCACAGATAACTTGGTCTCCTGGAGGAAAACCACATCTAGAGAATGAACACTAACCAAGTCCCGAATAGCCTTTTGTCTAGGGATGCTATTCATACCCCTTACATTCCATGATAACACAATCATCGCGAAAGGTGAGAGAAGTGAGTATCCAATGTCGTCATCGACCCAGATTCCACCAATGTCTCTCCAACCTTCTTAACTTTCTCCTGATCCTTCTTCCTCCCCACCTTCTGGGGCTTATCAGGAGCACACTTTTTTAGGGATTTTTACTGTAGACCCAGAATAGGAGAAGAAGAGAGGGCTTTTTTCTTACCAGAGTCTTCCAAACCCAGTCCATAGGCTGAACTCACCCTTTCATCTGAAGAGGCCATGGGGTTTTCCACCAAACCACAAGAGTCCCCAAACCCAGCATGGGGGGAGAAGCAACTAAATCCATCACCACCCTAGAAGCCACCATAGGAACTAGGACCGAGGTAGTGATAGGCAAAGACTCATAATTATGATCAACTAAAGTAGAAGCTTCAACATGCATGTTAGAAGAAACCCCCTCCTCATGGACTAATTCATCCAAAGCCTCAAACTTGTTAAAAGTCTCCTCCTCTTGACGATCCCGAAGAGTCCTCTTCTGACCCCAATTCTTCTTTCGTGCCTTAACTGGCACAAAGTCATCTTTATCCGGTACCACCCCCTGCATGGGTGCTTTACCCTTTTCCACCCTTGGATTAGATGGAGCCTTCACATTATTTGAACCACCAACACCTAAGGCACAAGGACACCTTCTTTGAAGATGGCCATACTCATGGCACAGCCGGCACCTGAAAGTTAAAGTCTCATAGTCTAACTATTGAGTCTAGGAGCTAGACCCAATAGTCGGATCAATAGAATCTGGCAGAGGCTGGCTCGGATCAATCTCCACACAGACCCGGGCATAGGAAAAAATTTGCTTCTCCAGAGTTTGCTAAGATGAGCCAATAGGCTTCCTCAGCAGCAATGCAATTGATTGTAGAATATCGTGTCTCCAACATTCCAACGGCAATTGAGGAAAACGAACCCACACCGGCACCTTCGAGGGCAACTCCTCCACTGAATTAAAGCATGCATGCCAAGGCTTCATGAAAAGCCCAACTTGATTATAAAAGTAGGGCCCTCCCTCAAAAACCTTGTTACGATCGGAGATACATGAAAAGACCACTAGAAAAAAGTTATTCGCAGCTAGCAAGATTTCAAAATCACCTTCCAGATTCCATGACTTGTGAATCTAGGGTTCCAGAAAAGGCATCGAAACCCTCAATCCCATAAATTTGCAAATTAAAACATGTTTTCTATAATACTCCAAGTCCTTGGCTACCACCTCCATTTGAATCACTAGTTTTGAACGAACTTGAGCTCTTTCCAAGCATCCATTTATCTTGTGCAATTTCAAAGCACCAGTGCTAAAAACCCTAACATCAAGCGGGGATGGATGAGGAAACCCGTCACCAACCCCTACCATAGCAGCTCCCCCGATGTCTCACCCAAAGGCACAAACCCTACCATTTGAAAATCCCCTAAAGCCCTCACACCCCACACCTGCACTGAACAACACACACTCAAGAACCCCCCCCCCCCCCCCCCGAAAGATAAAAAACCCCACCCCTTGCTGAAAACAACCCCACAAAGCCTGATCTGCAAAGAAAAAATGCATGCAACAGAGAACAAACACATGCAGACCACGACCTACTACAGGTTGTGGGACTGCACAGAGCTCCCGCGCACATGCTCCATCCAAAGACTCAAAAAGAATTCGTATAATATTGTATGCTCTTTACAACTTCAAATTTCTTATATAAAATTTGACTTAAATTAAAAAGATTAAATGAAACAATAATGGAGACTAAATTGTAGAAAAAAAAATTCTTGATAGGCATGGTGGATTTTAATAGATACAACTTTGTTATAAAGGGAAAAGAATCCGTATAATATTGTATGCTCTTTACAACTCCGTGTTTTAAGTTTTCTTTAAGAAGTTGAGAATCGATTTTATTTTCAAAGTCGAGAATATTCTTGTAATTGAATCTGTGATATGGAAAGGCAATATTATCACAAATAGGAGAGGCGTTGTGATTTGTCTTTGGAGATGTCCCATGTTGAAGTTGAAAGCTCGGTATTTTTAATATGAAGGTTATTTTAGCTCTAGTCTTTGGTAGCTGGTATGTTACATATAATTTTATATATTTTTAATAGAAAGAATAAATTAATTTAATTGACGGTTTTAGTGTTTTACTTATGTGGAGCATTTCTGTAATGAGTGGTAAGTAGATTATTTATGGTCATAGTTATGACTTGAAGTTATTTAAAATTTAACCTCTTTCCGTCAAATACAACCTACAAATTCAATGGTATGTGAAAATGAAAAAGAGAACGAGGGTTAAAACACTCTTGTTTTATTTAGAATAGAGACAAATGGATATTTCTCAATTAATTCAAATGTATCCATTTAAAGGGATATTGGCATTGCCCTCAAATTAATTGTTGAAATTCCCCATGGTTTGGTTAGACAATCAAATAAAAATAAATGAAATTGTATGCATTTAGAATTTCTAACTAAAATATTATATTGGCATAATGCACATGAGAATTGAATTTGCCTTTTATTATTATAAGGAGAGGAGATGAAAGATTCCATAATTTTGGTTTAAATAATATCCATAATTTCAAAATATATGAAAGGATGGACACAAATGGCATATCTACTACCATCAAATTTATGGTATATTATCAAATATTTGTTATATTTGTCAATTATTAATTTTGAAAAATATAATATATAATATATTTTTATCATGAAGATAATGAAGAATATATATTATGAAGATCTATATTTTATAAAGATTTTTAAATATTTTATCTATATTATCAAATATTCAAGTCCAATATATTATAATTATTATTTTTGAAAATATAATATATAATATATTATATTATAATATTATAATGCTATCTTAAAGTACCATATATATTATATTATATTATAATATAATATAATATAATACTAGTATATTTATATTTAAAAAAATATATCTATACTATGCTTTTGTGATTTTCTCCTCGTTTTTTTCAATCATTTCCAAGGGCTTTTGTGATTTTTTCCACTTTTTTTCCTTCAACTTATTTTTTTGCAATTTTTTTTCCATAGTTTTTTATATTTTCTCCATCTTTCCAATTTCTTTTATTTTTATTTTTATTTTTATGTATTGTTTTTATTTTTATTCTTTTTCTATATATTTACACAAAAAACCACCTCTATAGAATGCCTCTCGGCATAATTAGTATATTTATATTTAAAAATATATTTCTAAAGTACGCCAAGGGATATCTCTTTTCCATAGTTTATTTGAAAAAGAAATTGGAAAAAATAAAAAATAAAAAATCACAAAAACTAAGGAACCAAAAGAAATTGGACAAAATAAAAAATAAAAACCAAATTTTAATTTTTTGGTTTTTTTTTACAATTTATTTTTTCATTTTTTCCATTTTTTTGTGTTTTATAGTTTTTGTGATTATCTCTAACTTTTTCTCCTTCAACGGTTTCTTATTTCTTTTTTGGTTTTTATTTTTTTCATTTTTCCAATTTCTCTTTTTCTCGTTCCATGGTTTCTAATTTCCTTTTTAGTTTTTATTTTTGCTTTTTCCAATTTCTATTTTTCCTCTGTTTCTAATTTCTTTTTTGGTTTTTATTTTTTGTTTTTAATAAAGATTCTAGATTGGAATCCTATAAGTTTACATAGAAATTCCATAATCTTTCAGCTCCCATTCGTGTGAATGTAGAAATACCTCTCGGCGTAACTAGTATATTTATATTTAAAAAAATATATATAGAATGCCTAGAGATATCTTCTAGAGGTTATATACTTGCTTTTTGAGTTTTCTATAACTTTTGTGATTTTCTCCACTTTTTTTCAATGGCTTCCAATTTTTGTTTTTATTTTTTATTTTTTAAAATTATATATATATATATATATATATATATATATATATATATATATATATATATATATATATATATATATATATATATATATATATATATATATATATATATATATATATATATATATATAGAATGCCTAGAGATATCTTCTACAGGTTATATACTTGCTTTTTGAGTTTTCCATAACTTTTGTGATTTTCTCCACTTTTTTTCAATGGTTTCCAATTTTATTTTATTTTTTTTAAATTTTTTTTTCCAATTTCTTGTTTTGGTTCCATATTTTTTTGTTATTTTCTCCACCTTTGTTTCCTTCATGGTTTCTATTTTTTATTTTCTTCAATTTCATTTTTTGGTTTTTATTTTTTATTTTCTCTAATTTCTTTTTTAGTTTTTATTTATTTATTTTTCAATATATTTACACGGAAAAAATGAGTGCTCTCATCTCTACCCTGATGTGACTGTACAATGCCTCTCGGCATAACTAGTATATTTATATTTTAAAAAATATATCTGAAGTATGCCGAGAGATATCTCTTTTCTATAGTTTATTTAATTTTCTCACTTTTTTTTCTTCCATCATTTTAATTTTTTAAAATTTTCTAATTTCTTTTTTGGTTTGATATTTTTGGTGATTTTCTCCAGTTTTTTCTCCTTCCAATTGTTTCCAATTTTTTTTTTGGTTTTTATTTTTTATTTTTCAAATTTTCGTTTGGTTCTTGTGATTTTCTCAACTTTTGCTCCTTCAACTTTCTTTTGGGGTTTTTAATTTTTATTTTTCAAATTTTCTTTTGGTTCTTGTGATTTTTCATCTTTTTCTCCTTCAAATTTCTTTTTTGGTTTTTATTTTTTATTTTTTCAAATTTATTTTTTGATTTTGATTTTTTTTATTTCTTAAGTTTTTTTTTTTAATAAAAAGAGGGTAAAAACTTTATTGATTCAAGAAAACAATACAAAGCCAAAAATTACAATCCACCCACTAGGGGTCACAATCCAACAATAGAACCATTAAGAAAAACCCAAAGCACATCTCATATCTTCCATAACTAAGTCCTCAAGCTCCTAAGAAAGGCCCTCAGGGAGACAACTCTAGTCATCCACTTTCTAGTTTCCCATCTGCTCAAAAGCCCATTTAGCCAAACCATTAGCCACTTTATTCCACTCCCTAGGGATATGGAAAAAGGTGATAGAATCTAGGACCTCACCCAGAGAGATTATTTGTCTACCCACCCTAACCAGCTACCAATTTACATCCTCCAACTACTACTTATTTAGTAAATCTACCACAATCTGAGAATCTGACTCCCAAATTATCCTTTTCCAACCAAGGGCACAAGCCCTTTTCAAAGCTAAAAGAATAGCCAAGGCCTCCATGAAATTGTTAGAGTGTTGGCCACCATACTCTAAGAAGAACACAACCACTCCTAAGTAGTCTCTACTAATGCCCCCGACACCAGTGTGACCTGGATTGCCTCTAGAGGAACCATCAATATTAATCTTTAGTACCTCCACAGGTGGAGGTATCTAATGCCCATCTCTCTGAACCTTCTTTCTAGCTCCTCAACCCAAACTAGGCCTTGTCTCACCCTTAGCACAAACAGAAAGCCCCAAACTCCAAACAATTCCCATATCTCTAGGGTCCACGGGGGCTGAGAGATCACACCTAGCCACCAAAGTCTCCTGAAAAAGCTTGCAAGATCCTCATCCAAACCTACCACACTTGAAGCTTCTTATCCATAAAAATCCTGCGACTACGCTCCAACTAGATATGCCAAATGATGAAGCTAGGGCCAATTGTTCAAGTAGTGTGGAGGAAGGAAATTTTAGCTAGAGAACTCCCCAGCTTGCTCCAGAGTCCTCTAAAGATGAGAAATGCCTACACAGTTGCCTCCATAATTCCCACCAGAAATGCTAGATCACCCTAACAAAAGAGCACTGGAAGACGAGATGAGAAATGTTCTCATTGCCATTAGAACACATTACACACACAAAGGGGCTTTGAAATCTCCACTTCTAAAGATTCTCCCAGGTTAGGCATCTATTATAAATCATGAAATAAGAAAAGAAATCGTACTTGGGCCAAGAGAATTTATTTCATATATGCTTCCACTAGGGGACCCCTGTGTACCCAAACATCTGCTCATCTAGAACCTAATAACCATAGGCAACAATGAGTTTGTCTCTCTGGTTGCCTCCCCAACCCAAAACATCCCTCTCCAATAGAGAGTTGCAAACCCTATCAGACAAGATGCCGACTAGCTCCTGATGATCCTCCATCATTCCCCTAGGCGGCCACTCATGCGGGTCATTCCACATGTACACCATAGCCCAATCCAGAACCTGAGGGGTTTTAAAATCCATCACATAAGACCAACCAGCTTCCAAAAAATACCTACATAGGTCTTGCAAGTGAGGGTGTGTAGACATAATAGGAGGATGCATGTCCTAGGAATCAAACCAGAAGAGAGCCTCTATGCCCCTGTTGCAAATCCAGAACAATCCTTGTTTAATCAACTTGGCTCCCCTCTTGAGAGTGTTCCAAACCATAGATCTCTTACCCATTAGGCTATATCTAGGCACATCCACACAATCCACATCCCTAAGATATTTTAAGGTGAGGATCTTAGCCCAAGTATGTATTTGAATATAATGGATCATTGAGAGGGGGGGTGAATTAGTGATCTAATAAAACTAATTCATTCATCAGTGCAATAGTTGTAAAATTAGTGCCAACATGCCAAGGACATAGAAAGCAATAAAATCACAAAAATGAAACCATAACACAAGTACTTAAAGTGGAAAACCCTAAACAGGGAAAAACCATTATCCAACCTCACCAAAATCTTTATTAGGTCTCACTGACAAAAATCTCACTGATTACATTTATGCCTCATTGGCAAGGATCTCACTGATCACAGGATCTCACCGATCATAGCTTGATGGGAACATAAATTTCACTCAAATTAGGAGCACCAACTCCAAACACAAAACATGAAGATATTTAGAGTACTAATCTGTTTACATTGAAATTCTTGGTTATAGATGAGTTCTATAACTCTTTTATTCAATCATGTCTACTCTCTTGGATCTACATGAATATCTCAAAAACTCCTTTCTTTTACATAAAATGACTCTTCAAACAACCCATCAATCACTCAACACAAAAGTACATTGCTTTGGCATAATAGGACAATACAAGATCTCCTGAACCAAAAAGACACTTATACCTAGATCAAGAATCCCTTCTTTACATAATACATCATTTTCCTATCACACAATTTCTTTACCATACATACAGTCACTTTACACAAACATATGTTCTTGTATTATCATATCAATGCACTCAAGAACTATATAAAGTCAACACAAAACAAACACTAAAAAAGGACTCATTATCATACTATGAGAAATAAATCTTTTACCTCTGCTATCCACATCTCTATATTTGTTTCTTCAAACTATTTCAAGCTTCCATCAACAAAACTCATTTTCATCTTCCATCATTATCTCTGCATATACATTTGCCAACCTACACACACACAGAAATACCTCTAATCTATCACATTATCTGACATCTCTATTCAACACATGATACATCACTATTCTCTGTTTGATGACACTGAAAGTCTTCTAGGTTATATGCCCATATCACTAACAATAAACAATGTTCTTTTGTAACAACATCATTAATTATCACCACATTCTTTTCACACTTTACTTCTAACCACACTAAAACCTCTCACTCTTCAAAAACCACTTCACACAAATCTATCAACAAAACCTTACATTAGAGTTTATGTTTCATTCAAACCAGCAAACAAGAAACAATTACTAAACCTGTTGAAACTACCACTTAAACAGATATACGGTCATATGGTTGTCAATGTGCAAACATAAAGAAAGTCCATTGTAGTGTGAATTAGATTTAAACATGCACCATCGATCCTCTTTTTCGCACCCTGAAGACATTAAATAAACACCGTAGATTTATTCTTTGGTACCCATTGTCAACTCTTTAATCGGAGAAACCAGTAGCTTCTAGGAGGAGGGTTTGGTTGCCCCATGAGTGTGACCCCCTTAGGTTGTCACTTAAGTGACCTTTCACCAAGAATAGCCAGTCAACAAGTGATTATAACATAAATTTAACTTTGCTTTGATGACCTTCATAAGACATAAGCCCTAGGTCTTTAGGGTATAGGATAGTCTTAGTGTTTTAAATGTGCTTAGTGTTTTAGGTTATGAGGTATAAAAATTACAACCAAAACCCTAAACTAGGATTACCACCATTTTATTTTTCCCTCTATAAGCCTCTAACACTGATAATGAGAAATGAAAACAATGCCAACTTGTTGAAAGATAATAAACAATAGCAACCCTAAATCCTCATAGAGAGATCAAAGACACTCTTTAACAGTGATCATTTTGCAACATTCTGAGGCTCAACTTACAATGCTCAATGTCAATGATTCTTCAAGTCTATTATATAACAAACCATGTTTCTTCTCAAATTTTTTACTTTATCAAACATACCTTTATGCAAGACTCTTCCACTGCATACCTAAGTTATGAAAGATGACAATGAAGGATTCCTATGAAAAGAAGTCTCCATAAATGAAAAATGACACTATCAACTCACCATCTCAACATACCTCTAAATGATCAACAAACACTTTGTCATGAAGCAACTCTATCATAAAGATGTCATCAAAGGACAGATACCTCTTTTGCATCAACAAGGAATGAACAAGTACCTTCACTTTTGCACCAACACCAATGACAAACTAATCAACAAACAACATGAAATGAATCAATCACCAAACACCATGGAATGAACACAAGTACCATTGACATTAATGACAAATCAACCAACAAACTCCCCCTTTGTCATTAATGGCAATTCAACTTACTTGCAAATCTATCACTCCACCGTTGACATCAAATGACAAAGGACTATATACTCCCCCTAAAAAATAGATATACCTCCATTGAAAGCTAGGAATTGTCATACAATATACACTGTCACATAAATATGGCTGAATGTACATGGACTAATTATCTAGTATAGCACTGTCAATTTTGTCAAGACTATCATTACATTGGTACTGTCATCATACCTCTGCAACAAGAGTTTCTCAAGGAAAACAACACTATCATTGGTAAGATTCTCTTAAGAGAACGGATTGCATATCATTGTGCAAGAACATACATTCCAAAAACTAATGAATATCACCATCAAACTGTGCAAATTGTGACTGAGATCTACAAATTCTTTGTTATTGAGATTACTTGTAAACTATGATAGAGAAAACATTCATGGAAGACACTGTATTTTGTCAAAGCCACAACTATAAATATGAAACTTAAGCATAGTAAAAAGAAATATCACTATCCAAGCATTATATCATTGTCCAAGATCCTTTTAACACTGTCACTACAAATTTCAAACAAGGACTGCCACAAACCCACTAACAGAGCTAGATATAGTGGGACATATCATTCTCACACACTTTGCAATCTCCCCCTTAATATCATCATCTTGGTATACTGAGGCACTAAAATACATGGAAAACATCTTCTCCTGATGATAATTCTGCTGATGAAATCATAATACTTATGACCTGATAAAGCCACTGAATAAGGATCTAGCTACACTAGCAAAGATCATAATGTCACTATCATATTGTCATACTACTCTGAGAATCTTTCTATCATAGATCATAATAGCACTAGCAAATATTATAATACCATTGTTATAACTCACACAACCACTATTACAACTCATCATAACCAATCAAATCAAAATCACTTTTGAATCATTATCACCAAACAAACCCATTGACTTTCTTCACTGTCTTATGCAAATACAGTAGATGCAAATATGATGATCCTAATTTGTATCACTGCAGACTGATGTCTGATGATCCTGTCCTAACTGATGATCCTTGCAGATACAATAGTACTAATGATCTTGTCCTGATTTATATCATTGTATTGTCACAACAAAGACATGCAGTACTTGACCGTACTGTCACAACAAAGGCATACAATACTTGTCACAATCAACACAAATATTGTCAATGATAACAAGATAACAACAAATCAACAATCTATAGCCTTTTTTATCATATTCATATCATTCCATTAGACTACATTTCTTTGAGGTATTTTGTCACAATGTTCATGTGCCTTGTCCATTCTTCTACATTTTGCATCCATGTCAACTAAGGCACTTACCACTACAACATTTGACAACAGTTTCCATTCCTTTATACTTTGATTGATGCCATACCCTATTCCAAAGCTTTCTATGTTGACATAGGCTACAAGAATGCTAACAAAGTTTGTAGAGTCTAATATTAAACCTGCCAACTACATTTTCTTGATTGTTTCTAAAACCTTTTTAACAAACCTATTGAGTGTGTATCCTATAAATATTCTAATACGAGAACACTATCTATAGAAACACTATTACTGCTCCAAAAAAACATAATGAAGTCACTTCTTCTCATAAAAATCATAATGAATGATTGAGCACTGCTCTAATGAACTTAATCATGCACTGCCATGACATGAGTGAGGATATCACAAGTCTTGATAGTTTATGCAGTTTGCTCACTATGATAACATTTCTCCATAGAAGCTTTCTCCTTGACTACTACAATCTTCTGATGCACACTAATTATTCTAACTCCTGCTATCATATCCTCCTTGTTTTCTCCTTGGGGCTTGAATGATAAGAAAATGAACATCTCCCCCTAACCTCATACTACTCTTTATGTAATTAGTGATGTCTCTTGTGCTGTATGCACAAGATTAGATTTTTCTTTCTCTAGGTTTTGTTTTCTTCTCCAAATTTTCATAACATCTTTCTTTTACTTGGTCACACTATTTGTTTGTTTTCTATCTCTAGATGACTCCACCAACCTACTTCAACATGACCTTGTTGTATGACCAAGATTATTACACTTATAACAAGTGATCTTGTAACTCACTAGAGGAACAAAAGGATTAAATCTTCTTGAAAAACTAAAACCAACATTTTTTACTTGTGTACTACAAAACCTTGCAATGTGACCTAGAAGCTTGCATTTATAACATAGGACACTACTTCTCCTATTTGACAACTCATAGGAATTGTTATTCCTTCCAATTTTCTTTCCATGCATCCAACACTCTATTGTTCTATGACCAAATTCATAACATGAATAATAATAACCATGAAAAGAGTTTTTAAACCTGGTCATTTATGTTGGAATACACCGAATAACTGAGAGGGGGGGCGTGAATTAGTTGTCCCAAAAACTCAACCACTTCTGCACTTAGACATTAATCACTTGTCCACAGCTATTATGATTAAATAATGAATGCATGAAATCAGAAACTTAAACACAGATGCAACATTAAACACAAGAGACACCAGATTTTTATGTGGAAAACCCCAAGGTGGGGAAAAACCATGGAGAGGATTAGCTCTCAAAATATTTTGCAATCTTTGAAAAATGATGTTCAGGCTTGGTCACTCCACGGGCCTAGAACATGTTGGCTCACTGCCATGAAGTATAGCTAGGTCTACCAGGCTCATTGCCTCAACCCTAAACCTAGAAAGATTACAATGAGGGCTATTAAACCTTGAGGGCTGTTAAACCCTACTGCCAAGCTCACTCCCAAGATCAACATCTTCATGACTAAGATTAATACGTTGAAGTATAATAGTTCCTCTGCTCTGCTTTGCCTTTCCACCTCTTTCCCTATCTTCCCATTTTTGCACAAGGACATCTTTTCCATGACTCAATTACAAGTATTTATACACTTCATCAACCTTGGAATGATCATCAAGGTCAACATTATAATCATCAACCATTGGAACAATCTCCAAGGTCAGCATTACAAACATTTACAAAATAGGTCTTGACCTAATTCAAAATTATGCAAGGGAAATGTGGTATAGATGTGTGCAGATCATGCCATGCCTTAGCTGGGACTCAAACATGATCTTCCATGCCACAATATGCTTCTATAATCTTCAAGAGATCTCTGCAATCACTAGAGCTAACCAAGTCGGCTAAGACTGGTTACACGCTACGTTATCTGGGAATAATCTTCAAACATGATTTCCTTAACACAGACCAATGTAAAGGTAGGAACATGATTAGGAGGTATCCACAAGCATGTTGAAATTGCTAGGAGCAACCACACTAACTCAAACCACTTTATCCATGAGATACCTCACACCGGAGCACATGAACTTCACTGTCTTCAACTGTCTTAAAACAAAGATAGCTTGAGGACCACCAAAACATGAACCTTTGCAATTGTAGGCACTTATCATCATCCCAGACTTCCCTATAGAACTACAGAGCAAAACACTTCCATGCGAAGGAATGTAGAGAAAAATACTTTCTCTCAGGCATTAGTGAATAATCAGAAAAAGTAGGTTTTACTCTGGTGAATGTAACTCACTCAAATCTTCATACCAGAGGCTCAAACTCAGGATTTGGCATCTTCAGACATGCCTCTAAATAACTTCTAATCTGTCAACCAAGATCTTTAGTTAGTAAGAAATACAGAGCAATCTTTTGGACTGTTCTTCAGTATGCAACTCATTGTCTTCACTATGATTCACTGTTTACATTCTAATTCTTCTAGAGGGGCTAATTTTTTCAATATCTTTGACATATAAAGCTTCTAAAAAAATAACAAAATAGGATACAGTTGACACCAATGACAACAAAGATATGTTGACATCAATGACAACACCGATTAGGCACATACTTGCAACAATCTCCCCTTTGTCATTGATGGCAACATATGATGTGAAAAATTGTAATAGCCATCAAGACAAGATTCTCCCCTTATCTCTTTACACATTTGCACTCTTTCTCTCTAAGTTTTTCACATGGTTTCTCTCCACCTTTGACATCAATGGCAAAGGGCACATACTTGCATTTTGTTATTCTGATCCAATCTATCTTCTGAAATCTTTGACTACTCCCCCTGAGAAGTAGCCCTAAAAGCATCAATATGGATCTAAAGAAGGAACTCTAAGAACCACCAGACTGATGTACTCTTGTGCATCTTAGTTTAGAGTAGGAGGGGTAATAACCCCTAACTTTTCTCTGAGATACTCAAAAGTATCCTTAGGCAAAGGTTTGGTGAAAATGTCTAGAATATGGTCTTTTGTAGATACATATTCCAACTTGACTTCATTCTCTATCACTTTTTCCTTCAGAAAGTGACATCTTATGGATATGTTCTTTGTCCTTGAATGCATTACTGGATTCTTAGATATTGTTATGACACTTGTATTGTCACAAAAGATTGCAATTGGATCTTCATACATAATTCTGATGTCCTTCAATGTCTACTTCATCCACAACACTTGAGTGCAACTACATGCTGCTACTACAATATATTATGCTTCTGTAGTGGATAGAGATATTGAATCTTGTTTCTTGCTTAACCAAGATACCAGCCTTTTTCCCAAGAAGAATGCACCTCCACTTGTACTTTTTCTGTCATTCGCATCTTCGACCCAATCTGCATCAGTTTATGCATTGAGAGTGAAATCATTATCCTTTGGATACCACAAACCATAATCCATTGTGCCTTTCAAATATCTCAGAATTCTCTTGACTGCCATCACATGTGACTCCTTATGTTCTGCTTGAAATCTTGCCACAAGAAAAACTACATGCATTATATCAGGTCTAGTTTGAGTCAGATACATTAATCCTCCAATCATAGATCTATACCTTTACTAATCTTCCATAGGTGAATCATCATTTTTGCTCAACTTACAACTAGTTACCAAAAGAGTATTTACCGGTTTAGAGTCTTCCATCCCAAACTTGTTTAACAACTCTTTCACATGCTTAGACTGAGAAATGAAGATACCTTTATCTGATTGATTTATTTGTAGACCTAAAAAGAAATTCATCTCACCATACATGGACATTTCAAATTCTCTTTACATATCTCCAGCAAAAAATGTGCACATACCTTCATTGCATCTAAAGATAATGTCATCAACAAAGACTGCAACAATTAGGATTTGTTTATTATTGATCTTGAAATAGAGATTGATGTTAGTAGTACCCTTGCTGAACCTTAACTATATCAGATACTTATCCAACCTAGCATACCAGTCCCTGGTGGCTTGTTTCAATCCATACAATGCCTTCTTTAATCTGCATACCATGTCACCCTAATCTGATGACTGGAATCCTTCCAGTTGTTCAATATAGACTTCTTCCAATTCTCCATTCAAGAATGTAGACTTCACATCCATCTGATAAACCTTAAAATCTTTGTAGGCTACAAATGCCAAAAACATTCTTATAGCTTCAATCCTTGCCACTGGTGCAAATGTTTCTTCAAAATCTATTCCTTCAACTTGAGAGTATCCTTTGCATACCAACCTTGATTTGTTTCTTACCACTTCACCATTCTCATTCATCTTGTTTCTAAAGATCCATTTGGTGCCAATTACATTTTTATCTGTTGGTTTGGGAACAAGATCCCAAGTCTGATTCTTCTCTATCTGCATCAATTCTTCTTTCATAGCCTTTACCCAATTCTCATCATTGCAAGCTTCATTCACAGTCTTAGGTTCAATCTTGGAAATTAGACAGAAATTTACTTTTTCTTCTACATCTCTTCTTTAGTCTATAGCTTGTTCCTCTTCATCTAAGCTATCTTCATGCTACACCACTTCTTTGCTTGCTGAAACATCTAGTTTATCTTATTCATACCCACTTGATTCTAGACACTTCTCCTTTCTTTCATCGACTTTGACATTTGCACTCTCAATGATCTTATTCAGCCTTTTATTATAGTACCAGTATGCCTTTCTCTTGGTGGAGTAACCAAGGAAGATTCTTTCATTGCATCTAGCATCAAACTTGCCTAGATCTTCTTCTCTTTTGATATAACATTTGCTACCAAAAACTTTGAGATATTTTACACTAGGAACTTTACCATACCACAATTCATAAGGAGTCTTAGAACTGTTACCTTTGACTTGGACTCTGTTTAGGATGTATACAATAGTGTGAATTGTCTCTCTCCAATATACTTCTGGAAGATCAGCTTCCTTCATCATGGTTCTAGCAGCTTCTTGAACTATTCTATTTTTCCTTTCAACAACTCCATTTTGTTGTGGAGTTCTAAACAAATCCATTTTGTTGTGGAGTTCTAGGTGCAGATAACTATCTCTTTATCCAATGTTCTTTGCAAAATAAATTGAATTCATTTAATGTACACTCTCCTCCTCTATCAAACCTCAAACATTAGATCTTCAAATCCATCTCATTTTCAACCATTGCCTTAAGTGCCTTGAACTTATCTAGAGCTTCTACTTTTTCCTTCAAAAAGGTAACCCAGGTCATTCTAGAATAATCATCAATAAGCAACATGAAATACCTATCTCCCTGCAAACTTCTTACTTTGGTAGGCCCACACAAATCTGTATGCACTAGTTCTAGTAGTCCATCAACTGATTGGTCCTTGCTTTTGAAACTTGTTCTTCTTTGTTTCCCAAATTGACACTCCTTGCAAATAGGATTAACAGGCTTCACAAGATTAGGCAAATCTCTAACAGCCTTTCCATTACTTATCTTCATAATGTTATTAAAATTAATGTGACATAATCTTCTATGCCATAGCCAACTTTCATTAGTCTGAGCCAACAAACAATAGTTATCAGTTCTTTTCAAGTGATAGATATTACCTCTGGTCTTCTTACCAGTTGCAATGACTATTCTAAAGCATTCCATGATCTTGAATCCATTGTCCTTGAAGCTTAAATCATAACCTTTGTAACACATTTGACCCACACTCAAAAGATTGTGCTTTAATCCTTTCACATACAAGACATCTTTAGTATTCTGCTTGCCATCAAAATAAATAGATCCTTTTTCATAAATCTTACCAGTTGTATCATCTCCAAACCTAACCACTCCACCATTATATCTTTCTAAACTCACAAACTTACTTTTGTCACTAGTCATGTGGTGAGAGCAACCACTATCAATAACCCATTGATCTTTGTCTTCAACAACCTGAGCAGCCAAAGCACTTTCCACTGGTTTTTCTTCCTTCACATAGCTAGCACGATTAGTAGACATAGGTTCTTCCTTAATAGCAATAAACAATCATTCATTACTAGAAGTACTAGAATTATCTGGTTCACCATTATTTGATACTCCATCATCATCAAAATCTTAAACATAATAACATTTCTTTTGGATCCTAGGCCTGTTCTCATATCTTTTTCTATTTCTTTCAATTCTTTTAGGGCATCTGGAAGCAAAGTGGCCTACTTTACCACAGGAGAAACATTAAAAAGGTAATTTACATTTAAACTTACCAGATCCTCTTTGCAGTCTATCCACAAAGTTGGCTTCAATTTCATCAAACTCTTCATCAGATTCTACCTTGTACTTTTCTGATCTGGAGGTTCTCCCATAAGTGTCAGCTTTGAAGGCAGTCTCAGCTTTTGGTAGAGCATCACCAAACTCTCTCATTTCAAAGGTAGTAAGCTTACCAAGTAACTGATCTCTGTCATTAGTTTTCACTTGCATAAATTCTTCAATTGCAGCTACATTGTGACTTTAGGATTTTGGTAGTGATCTGAGAATTTTCATCACAACTTCCTTATCACTGAGAGTTCCCCCCATATCTTTTATTCTGGTGACAAGTTCATCAACTCTTTGCATAAAGGCTATTATGTTTTCATCTTCATTCATCTTCAAACCTTCATATTTCACTTTCAAACTTTGTAGCTTGGCCTCCTTCACAGAATCATCTCCTTCATACAAATTCTTCAACTTCTCCCATACCTCATTTGTAGTTTCAAGATCCACAACTTTTGTCAATACTGACTCATTTAATGAACTTAACAAAGCATCTTTTGCTTTGACATCCACCTCATATTCTTTGATTTCATCTTCAGTCATCAAACTATTTTGAGGCAAGGTGTATTTTGTTTCTACAGCTTTCCATACTTTGTAACCAAGACAAAGAAGATAAATTTTCATTCATGTCTTCCAAAGAGTATAATTCATCCCATCAAAATGTGGTGCTTCCTTCTTATATGACATTTTGGATCTTCCTCAAGATGTTAGACTTTCTTAAAAGGAACCTTGGCTCTGATACCAATTGTTGGAATACAATGGACAATTAAGAGGGGGGGTGAATCAGTTGTCCCAAAAACTCAACCACTTCTACACTTAGACATTAATCACTTATCCACAGTTATTATGATTAAACAATGAATGCATGAAATTAGATACTTAAACACAGATGCAACATTAAACACAAGAGACACCAGATTTTTACGTGGAAAACCCCAAGGTGGGGAAAAACCACGAAAAAGATTAGCTCTCAAAATATATTGCAATCATCGAAAAATGATGTTCAGGCTTGGTCACTCCATGGGCCTAAAACATGTTGGCTCACCGCCATGAAGTATAGCTAGGTCTAGCAAGCTCACTGCCTCAACCCTAAACCTAGAAAGATTACAATGGGGGTTGTTAAACCCTGATGGCAGTTAAACCCTATTGGTGGCTCACTACCAAGATTAACATCTATTGCAAATATGTGCTTAATCAGTGTTGTCATTGATGTCAACATATCCTTGTTGCCATTGGTGTCAACTGTATCCTATTTTACTGCCTGTATAGAAGACTGGATTGCTAAGGATATTGCAAACATTAGTGAGGACCAATGTATGCAGACCATTTAGCTGAGTAGAGGATTGTCTGAAGAAGCACCAGGTAAGTTTTGAAGGGTTCACATGAAGATTTGAAGAAGCTATGGCCATCTAAGTAGAACTAGTTTTGTAGTGTTTAGAAGAGACAGAGTGATATGAAAGAGGTTTGGATTGTACTAGATATGTCAAATGATGATCTGCAGATCTAGACACATGTTTGGGAAGTCAGTGTGTATCATCCATTCAAGTGGTCATGGTTTGGAGGTCTGCAAGCAATCTTTCTAATGTGACAGTCATGGCAGACAGTGTTCTTGAGGTTTTGGAGAAAGATGCAAGTGATTCTGATGATTTAGAGGAGTGCAGATGTTTTTTTTTAATTCAATGTGCTTATGGAGGTCTCTGGATCGTGTGATAGCTATATTGGAGGTTCACATTGAAGTTTGAGCTTGTCGAAGAAAATTTCCTTCTTGGTGTTGCTGTTCTTCCCAGTCTTGGCCAACTGGATGATTCAAGTGTGTTGCGGATGTTCTAAGGGCAATTCTATGAGGTGTGGCATGTTGATCAAGAAAGATTTGAGTCCCAGTTATGTTTGGCTGACAACTTAGTGATTTGTATTAAGTTAGATGTTTATTGTGCCGACCTTGATGTTCATTCCAATGTTGATGGAGTATATAAATATTTGTTGATGAGTTGTAGAAAATTATCCTTGTGTGAAAATAATTAAATCTAAAGAAAGGATCAATGGGAGAGCAGAGCAGAGGAGAAGTAGAAGAACTAGAGATGTTTAGATGAAGAGCTAGAGAAGAAATATTTAGAGAAGAGTAGAAGTGTTGTGATCTTTCAAAGGAACTAAACCTGGCATAAAGAGGATACTATTTCATAGTTCATTCTTTTTGTATTAAACATAAATTTTGTAGGAAGTGAGCCTCTCTTGAGCAGTGAGCTCTGGGCAGTGAGCCCAAAGGCATGTGCTTTCCCTTTTCTTCTAAGTACTTTTAATAAGGTACGAATCTAATGGGTTAACCCCCATCGTGGTTTTCCCTTAACGGGGTTTCCACGTAAAAATTCTAGTGTTATGTGTGCTCAATTTATTTCTACTCTTGTGTTATTGATTCATGCTTTAATGTTTATCTAATTGAAAGTTGTTAAAGAAGATTAAAAGTAGAAAAGATTAATTTGTGGGACAACTATTCATCCCTCCCCTCTCAGTTGTCTGGACTAATTCCAACAATTGGTATCAGAGCCAAGTTCCTCTAAAAGAAGCTTAACTGCCTGAGGAGATCCAGGATGTCTACTTACAAGAAGGATAGTCTGAGATTCGATCGAACAAATTACTTTGTCTGGAAGAATTGCATGGAGTGCCATTTGCAATGCATGGGTGATGCTTATTAGGTGATAACCAATGATGAGTATAAACCTCCGGAGAAAGGTCCTTCAACTCCAAATCAAATCAAAGATGCTGAAAATAACCTTCAAGCTAAAGAAGCCTTGTTGAGTGCCCTGATTGCTTCAGAAATGACAAATGTCTTTGAACTAAAAACTTCTAATGAAATCTAGAAGAAGTTGGAGAATCTTTATGAAAGCAATGAACATGTCAAATGTGCCAAGCTACAAAGTCTGAGAGGAAAATTTGAAAATCTAAGGATGAGTGAAGATGAAAACATCACAATCTACATGCAAAAGATAAATGAACTTGTGTGTGGTATCAAGTGTGCTGGTGGAACTTTGGAAGAATTAGATATTATGGTAAAAGTGATCAAATCTTTACTTGATTTATACAAACATAAGGTTGCTGCTATAGAGGAGATCAAGACTATCACAAAAGTTACAAGAGATCAGTTGGTTGGCAAAATATTAGCTTTTGAATTAAGTGAGTTTGGTGATTCTCTTCCTAAGTTTGAATCTGCTTTTAAAGCCAATGTACATGGAAAACACAAATATGATCCGAGTGAAAGCTCCTCTGCAAGATCAAACAGATTTACTAAGGCAAGGAAGGATCTTGAAAATGATGAAATTGAGTCTACAAAACTTGAAGCTCTTATTGCCAAAAGAATACCAAGAGGATCTGGTAAGTATGAAGGAAAGTTGCCATTCAAATGTTTTTCTTGTAATAAGATTGGTCATTTTGCCTCAAGATGTCTAGAGAAATTTTCAAAGCCAAACCCTAACAGATATAAAAGTCAGAAGAAATGTTACTATGTCCAAGAAGTTGGAGAAGAAGGAGTCACAGATGATGAATCCGACCATGGAGGTGCCACTGAAGATGATTGGGTGTTCCTTGCTAACAAAGAAGAAGATCTAGTGTCTACTAAATCTGCTAGCTATGCAAATGTGGAAAGTGCCTTGGCTGCTCAGGTTGTTGAAAAGGATGAATGGGTGATTGATAGTGGATGTTCTCATCATATGACTGGTGATAAAATTACATTTATAAACTTTGAAAAACATGAAGGTGGAATTGTGAAATTTGGAGACAACTCAGCTGGTAGAATCTATGGCAGAGGATCCATCTCTTTTGATGGTAAGAAAACACAAATGATGTTTTGTATGTGAAAGGACTGAAGCATAATCTTCTTAGCGTTGGACAGTTGGCTGACAAGGGTTATGATCTCTGATTCAAGGATGGCAAATGCAGAATATTTGAAAGCTCCAGAACTGAAATTACATCTGGTACACAAACTAGAGGTAACATCTTCCAATTAAGTAGCTCTGGTAAAAGTTGTTTGATTGCACAGACAGATCAGAGTTGGTTTTGGCATAGGAGAATATGTCATGTGAATTTTGACAACATTGTCAAGATAAGTTCTACTCTGGTTGTGAGAGATCTTCCAAGACTTGTGAAACCTAATAGCACGTGTAGAGAATGTCAATTGGGTAAATAGAACAAAACATCATTTAAAAGTAAAGAACAATTTTTAAGTGGGCGATTAGAACTTGTGCATACTGATCTACGTGGTCCTGCTAGAATTAGGAGTGTGCAAGGAGACAGATATTTTATGTTGCTGATTGATTATTACTCCTAGATGATGTGGATAGCTTTCTTAAAAGAAAAATTAGAATCTCTTGACAAATTCAAAGTGTTCAAAATTATGGTGGAAAATGAGATTGGTGTGAAGATAAAGTGTCTAAGATCTAACAGAGGTGGAGAATTTACCTTCGGTGAGTTTAATACATTCTATGAAAAACATGGAATAAAAAGACAGTTATCTACTGCTAGGACTCCTTAGCAAAATGGAGTTGTAGAAAGAAAGAACCAGACCATTCAAGAAGCTACCAGGACCATGATGATGGAAACAAATGTTCCACAAGTTTATTGGAGAGAAGTTGTAAGTACTGATGTTTACACTCTTAACCGGGTGCAGACCAAAGGAAATTTTGGTAAGACTCCTTATGAACTCTAGTTTGGTCATCCTCCTACTGTAAGATATTTCAGATTTTTTGGTAGTAAATGCTATATTAAAAGAGATGAGGATCTAGGCAAGTTTGAAGCAAGAAGTGATGAAGGAATTTTTCTGGGATACTCTACTCAAAGAAAAGCATACCGATGCTTCAACAAGAGGTTGAAAAAGATTGTTGAAAGTGCTAATGTCAGAGTTGATGAGAGCAAAGAAGGAGATTCTAGGTCTTGCAAATATGATTCAGATGATCAAGATGAAAATCCAAATCAAGAGAGGCAAATGCAAACTCAAATTTAGATCCAGATTGATCTGAAAAATCCAGTAATTCAAGACAATAGTGCAGAAGTTGAGGAACTAGCTCAAGAAACAGAAGCTCAAGCAATTCCCAAAACTCCTAGGTATGTAAGGATGAATCATCTTGAAGATCAAATCATAGGAGATAGAAATAAAGGTGTTCGAACTAGGAGAAGAATTGCTAAAGATCAAGAAGAGATTTGTTTGATTTCAAAGATTGAACCAAAATCAGTAGGTGAAGCCTGCAATGATGAAAACTGGATAAAAGCAATGGAGGAAGAACTAATGCAAATTGAAAAGAATCACACTTGGGATCTTGTTTCTAGACTTGAGGACAAAAATGTGATTGGAACTAAATGGGTCTTCCGGAATAAACTAAATGAAGATGGTGAAGTTGTAAGAAATAAAGCAAGGTTGGTATGCAAAGGATATTCTCAAGTGGAAGGAATTGATTTTGAAGAAACTTTTTCTCTGGTGGCAAGAATAGAGGTAGTTAGATTGTTTCTTGCTTTTGCTACTTATAAAGATTTCAAAGTCTATCATATGGATGTCAAGTCAACATTTCTAAATGGAGAGTTAGAAGAAGTCTACATTGAGCAACCAGAAGGATTTTAGTTATCTAATCAGAAAGACATGGTCTACAGATTGAGGAAAGCATTATATGGACTCAAACAAACCCCAAGACCCTGGTATGCAAGATTAGATAAGTATCTGCTAAAGCTAGGATATAACAAAGGCACTGCTAATAGTAATCTTTACTTCAAGATTAATCATGAGAATATTATGATTGTTGAGGTATTTGTTGATGATATCATTTTTGGTGGAAATGAGAGCATGTGTAAAACATTTGTTGATCAGATGCAAAGTGAATTTGAGATGTCCATGTTTGGTGAGATGAATTTCTTCTTAGGTCTGCAAATCACTCAATTAGATAAAGGTATCTTTATATCTCAGTCTAAGTATGTGAAAGAATTGTTGAAGAATTTTGGAATGGAAGATTCAAAGCTAGTAGGTACGCCTATGGTAACTGGATGTAAGTTGAGTAAAGATGATGACTCCCCTAAGGCAAATCAGAAAAGGTATAGATCAATGATTAGAGGACTTCTCTATCTGACTCAGACCAGCCTGATATTATGACTATAGTTGGGCTTGTTGCTAGATTCTAAGTTGATCCTAAAGAATCCCATGTTGTAGCAGTCAAAAGAATCTTCAAATATTTCAAAGGAACACTTGATTATGGATTGTGGTATCCAAAAGACAATGACTTCACTCTTCATGCATATATAGATGTTGATTGGGCAGGAGATGTGAATGATAGGAAAAGTACTAGTGGTGGTACATTCTTCTTGGGAAGAAGATTGGTTTCTTGGCTGAGCAAAAAATAGGAGGCAATATCCCTATCTACAACAGAAGCAGAGTATATAGCAGCAGCAAATAATTGTACTCAAGTTCTATGGATGAAGCAAATGTTGAAGGACATCAGAATTGTGTTTGAGGAGCCTATCACAATCTTCTGTGATAATTCAAGTGCAATAAGTATCTCAAATAATCCAGTGTTGCATTCAAAGACAAAGCATATATCCATTAAGTTTCATTTCTTGAGAGAGAAGGTAAATGAGAATGAAGGCATGTTGGAGTTTGTGTCTTCAAAAGATTAGATTGCGGATATTTTCACTAAGCCTCTTCCTAAGGATACTTTTGAGTATCTCATAGAGAAGTTGGGGGTCATTACCCCTCCTGATCAGAATTAAGATGCACTAGAGTGCATCAGTCTGGTGGAATTCACAGTCACATCTTGTGATCCAGATTGATGTCAAGGAGGCACTACTTAGGGGGAGTAGTCTACATGTAATTTTTGAGTTTGATCTAAAACAAAAATAAGGAGAAAAGTTTACAAATATGTGCCCTTTGCCATTGATGTCAAAGGGGGAGATAAGTTCATGTGAAAACCTAGTTGCTCATGAAAGGGGGAGCAGTGAAGAAAGTGATTACAGAAGTGATAAGAGAAAGGGGGAGAAGATCTTGTCTTGATGGTCAATCAATTTTTCACATCATATGTTGCCATCAATGACAAAGGGGGAGATTGTTGCAAATATGTGCCTAATTGGTTTTGTCATTGATGTCAACATATCCTTGTTGCCATTGGTGTCAACTGTATCCTATTTTGCTGCCTATATAGAAGACTGGATTGGTGAGGATATTGAAAACATTAATGAGGACCAATGTATGTAGACCATATGGATGAGTAGAGGATTGTCTGAAGAAGGTCCAGATAATTTTTAAAGGGTTCACATGAAGATTTGAAGAAGCTATGGCCATCTAAGTAGAACCAGTTTTGCAGTGTTTAGAAGAGACAAAGTGACAGGAAAGAGGTCTGGATTGTACCAGATATGTCAAATGATGATCTATGGATCTAGAGGCATGTTTGGGAATTCAGTGTGTATCATCCATTCAAGTGGTTCATGGTTTGGAGGTCCGCAAGCAATCTTTCTAATGTGACAGTCATGACAGACAGTGTTCTTGAGGTTCCAGAGGAAGATGCAAGTGATTCTAATGATTTGGAGGAGTGCGGATGTTTTTGTTGAATTCAATGTGCTTGTGGAGGTCTCTGGATCGTGTGACTACTATATTGGAGGTCCGCATTGAAGTTTGAGCTTGTCGAAGAAAATTTCCTTCTTGGTGTTGCTGTTCTTCCCAGTCTTGGCCGACCATATGATTTAAGCATGTTGCAGATGTTCTAAGGGCAATTCTATGAGGCTTGGGATGTTGATCAAGAAAGATTTGAGTCCGAGTTATATTTAGATGATAGCTTAGTGATTCGTATTAAGTCAGATGCTTATTGTGCCAACCTTGATGTTCATTCCAAGGTTGATGAAGTGTATAAATATTTGTTGATGAGTTGTGGAAAATTATCCTTGTATGAAAATAATTAAATCCAAAGAAAGGATCAAAGGGAGAGCAGAGTAGAGGAGAAGCAAAAGAATTAGAAATGTTTAGATGAAGATCTAGAGAAGAAGTATTTAGAGCAGAGCAGAAGTGCTGTGAGCTTTTAAAGGAACTAAACCTAGCATAAAGAGGATGCTATTTCATAGTTCATTCTTTCTGTATTAAACATAAATTTTGTAGGCAGTGAGCCTCTCTTGAGCAGTGAGCTCTAGGCAGTGAGCCCGAAGGCATATGCCTTCCCTTTTCTTCTAAGTACTTTTAATAGGGTACGAATCTTGTGGGTTAACCCCCATCATGGTTTTCCCTTAACGGGGTTTCCACATAAAAATTTTGGTGTTATGTGTGCTCAATTTATTTCTGCTCTTGTGTTATTGTTCATTCTTTAATGTTTATCTGATTGAAAGTTGTTAAAGAAGACTAAAAGCAAAAAATATTAATTTGTGGGATAGCTAATTCACCCCCCCTCTCAGTTGTCTGGACTAATTCCAACAACATCTTCTTCATGTCTGAGATTAATACATTGAAGTACAATAATTCCTTTGCTCTTCATGTCTGAGATTAATACATTGAAGTACAATAATACCTTTCGACCTCTTTCCCTATCTTCCCATTTTTGCACAAGGATATCTTTTCCATGACTCAATTACAAGTATTTATACACTTCATCAATCTTGGAATGATCATCAAGGTTAGCATTACAATCATCAACCATTGGAACAATCTCCAATGTCGGCATTACAAACATTTACAAAATAGGTCTTGACCTAATTCAAAATTATGCAAGGAAAATGTAGTATAGATGTGTGAGGATCATACCATGCATTAGCTAGGACTCAAACATGATCTTCCATGCCACAATACACTTCTATAATCTTCAAGAGATATCCACAATTACTGGAGTTAACCAAGTCAGCTAAGACTGGTTATATGCTACATTATTTGGGAATAATCTTCAAACACGATCTCAATTCCTTAACACGGACCAATGTAAAGGTAGGAACATGATCAGAAGGTATCCACAAGCATGTTAAAATCACCAGGAGCAACCGCACAAACTCAAACCACTTTATCCATGAGATACTTCACACCGGAGCACATGAACTTCACTATCTTCAACTATCTTAAAAGAAAGATAGCTTGCAGACCACCAAAACATGAACCTTTGCAATTGTAGGCACTTATCATTATCCCAGACTTCCCTCTAGAACCACATAGCAAAACACTTGGATGCGGAGGAATGCAGAGCAAAATATTTTCTCTCAGGCATCAGTGAATAATCAGAAAAGGTAGGTTTTACTCCAATGAATGTAACTCACTCAAATCTTCATACCGGAGAATCAAACTTGGGATTTAGCATCTTTAGACATGCCTCTAAATAACTTCCAATCTACAGACCAAGATCTTTAGTTAGCAAGAAATGCAGAGGAATCTTCTAGACTATTTTTTAGTATGCAACTCACTACCTTCACTATGATTCATTGTTTACTTTTTTATTCTTCCGGAGCGGCTAATTTTCTCAATATCCTTGACATATAAAGCTTCTAAACAAATAACAAAATAGGATATAGTTGACACCAATAACAACAAAGATATGTTGACATCAATGACAACACCGATTAGGCACATACTTGCAACAATTTGATGTTGTCCTGAATGAAAGGATCTTCTAAACTTGTTCTTGTTGGCTTGTGGAGGAGTTACTTCTTTTGTCTTCTTCTCATTTTCAGACTTAGGAGCAGTAAAATGATAGTTTAGATCAATTTTATTCGTAGGAGTTTCTCTGACCTTAGAACTCTATCCTTTTTCAAAGCCTAAGCTAGTAGTATCCTTGTGATGTTTTTGCTTGCTCAACATCTCATTCAAACATTCCGTTGGTTCCCAAATCTATAGATTGCCAAACCCTAAAAGTATGACAGGCTTTATGATTAAGTTCAACAACTAATTTGGCCAACAAACAAAATTAAGCAAGAATGGTTAGAATTCCCTACTCTTCAATATTTGCTATGCTTAGGTGGATGTACCTTTATCACCAATGTTTATTACTTCTCCAGGATTAAATGGTAATAGTTAAGAAGATTAAAACCTCATAAAACCTAATAGGGTTTCTATTTCATACTGGCATGAGGGTCTAAAATAGAAAATTCAAATATGCTAACTGCTACTCCTACTTCTACAACTAAAAATCAAAATATACAATGATTTTATTTGTTCTGAAGCATAACTTTGATCGATGCCTTATTTGTTGGGTATCGGAGTCATAATGAGTTTTTTCTCATCCAATGGTCTTAAATTCTAATTATTTAGCACTATTCCTATTTATGCCTTGCATAAACATGCAATTAATTTCAACCATGAAAACCATTCTTCTTAATCCAAACTAAATTCTTAAAATCATAGCAACATATTCAATAGAATTTAATCTCTACTTGAGTGAACCCATAAAAAATATCACATAGAAGCATTTAAAGATGCAACGACAAATCAATAAGTACTTGACAAATTGATTATGAATATGATTAAAAGAAAACAATTTGGAGACAGTTTCACAATTTCTTTTCATTTAAATCAATAAATAGTTAAAACCATTTTCAGAGCAAATTCATTTCTACACAATCTCTTCTCAAATCTTCATAGGTACACCAATATGTTATGAACCTTCACATATCCATCCGGTGAAACTTTTCATTATCTTTTGTTTGTCTTTACTCACAAATATTTAATTATCTTCCATCATCCCTCTGAATAATTTCGTTTGAATAATACATTATTCCTCTCTTTCTGGCAATTTCACATTTGTACTTTCACCCAATAAATATATCCTTTGGGTAAAAATAATTACCCACCCCGCAATTTTTATTTTTGCTTTACTCCCTCAAATTAATATTAGATTTTCCCTTTCTTGTGAATAAATATTAACCATATTTTAATTACAAAATATTTTATGCTTCACTTGTATAATCTCACCGCAATACCGCAACTATTTTTGATTTTTTCATTTTACCTTTGCGAGACTGTGAGAGAGTTATTAAATTCACCACAGTACCGCACATACTTTAGGGTTAATAGCTTGGCCTTTATGAGGATGTAGGAAAAGCATTTGACTTACCGTAGTATCGCACCATGTTTGGGGTTTAAGACAAATTCCTTGTGGAGATGCAGGAAACCATTCTCTTCTTTCTTTCCATCCTCTTTGTTCCTAAATGTAGCATTCAATTATTGTTCAAGCTTAATATTTTTGATCTTCAATCTTTTCAACTCATCACTGAGATTCACAACCCTATGTTCCAACTCAACTATCTTTTGTAGAAGTACATGCTCTCAGTATGTAGATGCTCCCCCTTGATTTTAGGCTTTTGTCAAACATGTCTTAGTAGAGTAAAGTTCCTTATGGGCTGCTACATCATTGGGATGGTCCATTAGAGCCTTAGACCATATTTTCCATTAGTAATCAGCAGTGCTTTTCTAACTTGAATTTGTGAGCCTACATTTTTTCTTGTTTCTCTTCCTCCATATTTGCTTCTTTGCAGAGTTCTGACAGATCAACAAGTGCTCCTTTTTTCTCAGCACATGTTTTTGTCTCCAACTTTATATTTGCCTTCAAAATCCTTGCCGCATAGTTATGCTACCTCCAGAGATTGATAGTGCAATACAAGGCATGATTAAGTATAAGAATGGAATTCTGGAAAACCATGCTAGTACTGGGATCCTTTGGCTCACCTCTTGCAAATTTATGCTCAATTGCTTCCCTCTCAAAAGTATTATTACTTGACATAAAAATTAGATCATTCATCTATGATAGGACAATTAAAATGTGAATATGGCTCATGAGTAATGAAATTCTCCCTAGACCTACTAACTGCTTTCCTCAATTCCAAATAATGCTTGCAAGAGGCTTCCAATGTCATCTCAGCATCTGCTTGAGAAAGAAGAGCCTTGACCTGCTGCATCTATTGGACATCCTGGAGCTCTTTCATCACTATACTATGGTTCAAAACTAGACATTGTATTTCCCTCAAGATAATCAAAAGTTACTTGATCTATCGCAACAAACTATAGAGAAATAGAGAAATTTTTAATTTCTCCTCCACCATTTCAGAGAAAATTCATTGTGGGCAAACTAGGTGACCTGAAGCCATGATTTTTTGCAAGGAGGTATGATCAATTAAATCAAATATGGGTTTGTTGTCCATTTTTGTCTAGCTCACCAAATTTATACACTTCCTTTGCAAACTGGCCCTGCCAACAAGTTGTATGAAAAGTGAAGTTTAAAATGATATACGAAATGAGATCCGATGGCTGCAAAATTAAAACTAGAGTCATTTGAGACCAAAATATCAACTGGGCGCCCCTTAGAATTTTGAAATTTGCAACTTTTTGGGATGCCAAATCTAGTCCAAGAGCAATCAGGAACACATTAAAAACCATATCAAAACTCATTTGGTGACCATGGAACTGAACAGACATGCTGACATATGTACCAAAAAACTTTCCACCACATAGAATTGCAAGATCATTTCCAAGTTTCAAAATTTTAATGCTCAAAGTTGTCCTCCAGGGCATACTTGCAAAGTGCGGACATAAAAACTCTCCTAGACTCAACTAGTTTTTGCTTTGAAAATTGATCAAATGAAGTGCTTAGATTGTGAAACTAGGCAAATATACTCACATATGACACATAAGTATGTCCAACAAGTGATAGCTCATGACAATGAACACATTTCAAATTTTCATGGTCCCAAGTAGGCTACACAAGCATATCCAACATGGGTGTTTCTGAATGCTGCAATTGCAAGTTGAAGACATAATGACACTTCAAATTGCAAAAAATTGAAGGTGCCAATAGTGGATCTAACTAGGGATGTATGCCCTTGTGGGCATAGAAATAATTTAGATCTCTAGTGGAAGCAAACCAAATGTTTTATCCATTGGGTAGCAGAGTCAAACCTCTCCCCTGCCTTGAACTGGAATGATTCAAAAAAACACACCACAGCTGATGGCACAGGGCCACCAAAAAAGAAAAAACATGTATTCGTCTCTATCATACACTTGGTTTTCATCACACTATACTAAATCCAACCTAAAAATATTATTGAAATCTACTTGATAGAATATGTTATCTTTCATCAACCTACTATACTCAATACTGCCAATGCATTCTCCCTTGTTTTGCATCTAAAAATCAAGTATAATCTAAAAATCATTGTCATCATGTGACAAGAAGAAGCCACAACCACCAAAGAAGCCAAAACCATACTCTGTGTGATACCCTATTTCATCACATTTGTTAGCATTCACCAAATGATGGCTTTCTAACTAAACTAGAAAGAAGAATAAATCATACTGGAACAATCGTGAACCTGAAACTCTATCACCAGTCACCTCAACAATTTGTAGATTTAACAAGCTTGACTTATCATCACCCCAAGATTCAAAAGAAGTATGCATTTCTAGAGTACTACTGCAATGAAATTCACAACCACCAGATGCCCCTATTTTATCAAAATGTAATCTTGAATATACTCCTTCACACTCACCATGCAATGCATCATTATTGTCATACAAAGTACCTTCATTGTCAAAGCAAATGTGTGCTAGGCATGAAACTTTAGAATGATTCTTATGTGTATATATCTCTGATATTCAATGGCCAACAAGTCTGAATTTTGTTCACTACTGAGTGAACATGCCTCTTCATTCATCTAATTTCTGATATATTCTTTACTTTTTTCATCATCACAACAATACATAGGAAATAACAAATCAAATGTATAATTTTTGTCAACATAATTATTCTCATCACAAGCTAATACAATATCCTGATCATCTAAGAATGCTTCATCCTTATTATAGAATGGATTTGAATACACATGAAAATCATGTTTTGACACACCTTGGCAAAATATCATTTGATTTTCTTCTATCATTTCATCATACAATGGGTTTGAAAAACTTTAGAAACCATTTTCAGATGTACATACCTCTTCTTGACCAATTGTGTTTGTCAATGGATGTGCTATTTTTTCACTACCGAGTGGACTTCCTTCTTCGTTTACCTCATTGTTGATGCACTCCTCATGCAATGTGTCCTCAACAATATCTTCAATATTGTAGTCCTCCTTCAAAGTGATGAGTTGACCTTCCATAGGTTTATCTTCATCTACATCTGAAACACCAAAGCTGCAACTTTCATCTGCACATGGCTCTTCTATGAGTGGCATTGTGCCATTGTTCTCCTCACATCCATTAATGATATCACCATTTTCAGCACTATGATGTTTAACATTGCTAGCATGTTCATACCTGATCCTCTTTATGATACCAATCACTTCGCATACCTGATCGATAGTAGCTGGCTTCAACGACTTAGGCCAATAAACTGAATTAGGCTCATATAATCTCATGAAAAATTCAATGGATATGGATTCATCAAGCCTAAATTTAGTAGGTATTTGCATATAGATATCCAACATTCTTTTGAACAGAGGAAATCCAGATTCTCCTTCATTTCTTCTTAGGCCAAAAAATGCATATAAGGAGTAATCATTTTTCTCCTCAAACTGATACATGAATTTACTTGCAAGTTCATTCCATGAGGTTATGCAATGCATAGGCAAGCTGTAAAACCAAATTTCAACATCGTTTTCCAATATTCTCACAAAAAGTTTCATGATAACATCCTCTTCATTGATTTGACAATTCACCACTAAATTAATGAACTGTTGCAAGTGCATACCCATTGATTTTGATTTATATCCATTAAATTTTGACAAACAATTTTTAACATTCAAAGAGATATGATGTGGGTAACCATGAATGTTTTTGAAATCAAGTGGCTTGTACATTTCAAGATCAAATAAATCCATCTGAAAGCATAACTGTTGCTGTTGTAATTCTTCCATGGCATCATAATTTGTATAGGGCAAATAAGAATTACAATATTCTCACAAAAAGTTTCATGATATTCTCCTCATTGATTTGACAATTCACCACTAAATTAATGAACTGTTGCAAGTGTAAACCCACTGATTCTGATTTATATCCATTAAATTTTGACAAACAATTTTTAACATTCAAAGAGATATGATGTGGGTAACCATGAATGTTTTTGAAATCAAGTGGCTTGTACATTTCAAGATCAAATAAATCCCTCTGAAAGCATAACTGTTGCTGTTGTAATTCTTCCATGGCATCATAATTTGTATAGGGCAAATAAGAATTACAATACATACCGTAACAAGAAATTTGTAGCATCCTTTAACCTTTGGAAATGTTGCAGTTCCGAGATGCCTTTGCATTCTTCATCAAGTTCTTTTTAATAGAGTCACCACCTCTCTTCTAAAGAGGAATGAATTTTATTTTTTGGATCTTCCCAACAACAAAGTTATTCATATATTTCTTCACTGCAACAAAACTTGAAGCAAATTTCAGATTTACACCCTTTGATTCTTGACTCTTCCCAATGATAATCACTTATCTCCCTAGTAGAGTCACCAATCTGTTGGTTCCCAAATCTGTAGATTGCAAAACCCTAAAAGTATGCCAGACTTTATGATCAAGTTCAACAACTGATTTGGCCAACGAACGGAATCAACCAAAATGGTTTGAATTCCCTACACTTTAGGCCCTGCTATGCTTAGGTGGGTATACTTCAATTACCAATAAGTGTTAATTCTTTGTGATTAACTAATTAAGCAAATTATAAATATTATACAATTTTGTCAATTAAATCATCCTTTTCCATCTATTTCATACTGGCATGAGGTTTGAAATAGATTTATTTCAAACTATATTAACCATTACTCCTACAAATAGAAAATCAAATTTGTGTTGGAAATAATATACAAGGAATTGCTTTGGAATTGAAATGATCAATGCCTTTTCTTCCATAGGGTAATAGAGTCAAAATACAAATAGATATGTGTCTTTCTTCTGGCTATAATTCAAATTGTTTGGCACTATATGTTGGATATTCCATCATTTGTACTTGTATGGTTGTTTGAATGTTTGTTTGTTTGATTTGTTATTGTTTGTTTTTGAGTTGTTATAATTTGTTAGCCTATTTAGGCTCCTTTATTTGTTAAAATTATGAATGCATGGTGTAGATTAGGAAAAAAAATGAAGTTGAAATACTAACTAAATGCAAATAAACACAAAGTTATACCTTCACATGAAGACCCAATCTCATCAAGGGAGGAAGAAGCTTGCACCTAAGAAGCTCCTAAGACATGATAATCCCTAGATAATAGATTTAAATGTGAAATGCTACTCTAATTATGCAACTCACAATTCTAGCTCAATAGGCATTCAAACATGGTAACATTACTTAAGACTTGGATCCTAAAATGGGTTTTGAGATGTTGTATTTATAGAGATTTTGGAGGGATTTTGATCCAAGGGTGGAGATTGATTTGGAAGATCAATGGTGGAGGATAAAAGTGATGTGGAGGGCCTAGATTTGATCTTGGAGGAATGGAGGGCTAGGAATAAAAGTAAATCTTTTATTCATTTTGGGAAAAGGGGTAATTAAATGAGCATAGGTGTGAAGGATTGTTTTTGAATTAAAGATTCATATGGGGGAATGTAAAATGAATTAAAAATTCATTTGGAGATAAGTGGAAATAAATGAGTATGGGTGAGGTAAGGGGGTGTAAGGAGAATTAATTGTGATGTGGGATGTTTTTAAATAAAAAATTGACTTATGTGGATTTATTTCAATTTTTTATTTGGAGGATGTGGGGAAGGGTGTTAAACTAGGTTTGACCACCCAAATGAGGGGTTAGGATTAATTAAACATAGGTTGTATTTAAGTAATCCTAGGGCTAGGATGAGGTAGGCTAGGGTAGGCAATTAAATAATAGCTATTTAATTATCTAGAGTAGGGATAGGTCAATTAATAGGCTGAATTAATTAGTTTAACATGGTTTACCTAATTAATTGGATTTATTGAAAAGGAGGAAATTGATTTTAATAAATATTGCATATTTATTAAATCAATTGGCTAAGGTTTGGACTATTGAATTAATGAAATTAATTCAATTTTGGGGATAAAATGATATGAATTAGGGAAATGGAGGGATAATTAATTAAATAAAAATTTAATTAATTGGTTAGAAGGGAAATTGATGTGTTTAGGGATGTCGGGAGTCGGTTTAGTGGTAAAAGATATTTTTAGGTGTCTACATTTGCCCCTCTTTGACGTGACATCAGGACCTAGGAGGGAAGTAGTGTCATGTTGAAGAGAAATATGCCCCAGCTACCAGGAAGGAATAAGATGGATAAGGGATGCCCCCTCAAGAGGTCGGCGGGAAAATAAAAAATTTCTGACTAAGTTCTCGAAAAGGATGCGATTGGAGTGAAAGTTGGATAGGGGACAGAAAAAGATGGCAGGAAGAAAAATGGAGGAAAAAGACTGAGATCTGCACCCTGGAGGGAAAAAGAGGAGGTGGAAAAATGACATGGCCCACTATATTAGGTGAAGTGGGCCCTTAGAGTGCCACATTTGCACACTTTTGACTTTTGAGGAGTGAAGGAGAGATGGCATACCGCAACCCCTAGTTCCCAGGACTTCGACACATTTCTGAGCGGTTCTGATCATTTGGCCAGACACCGATGGCTAGACCCTAGAGGGATAGGGCAGCTGTATCATGAGATGCATACAGTTGCCTATCTTCATGATTCAGCATTATCAGCTAGGGTTACTCTGCTGCATGTGTGGATTTGGGAGCACATCATGGTTACCCGGCCGACATGTGGGTACTATTACCGGCCGTTTGAGGCATTTGTGTTTTTATATCAGGATGCAGAGTACACGTATACTGGATAGGTGCGGTATTGGAGGTGGATCCTAGATGATTACATTCGGGTTACCTAGCGACCGTACATCAGAGTGGAGCCATGGCTAGATGATGATGTGCACATGCCCTTTACTTTTCAGCAGCGATACTTGATGGGCCGAGGGGACCATACCATTGACATGTACCTACCCTCTTGGGTCATGCGGTAGTTTGGATTACGACAAGATACACCGCAGCAGATGGCCATCTTTGCACAGACCCGTCGAGATGTGCCATACTGGCCTGCAGCCATACAGCCACAGGTCGCATTAGATGATTTTACAGCTTTATGGCCAGTGCAGTGGGATTGGGGAAGCACGGTCATTGATGCAGGCACTACTCCTGCATATGATATATGGTGGTAGATGTGGTGGCTAACTTAGTTTACGGACCTAGCTGAGGCAGTTCCTGCGGAGGAGACAGCGAGGTCAAATGATGATGGTTCAGATGATAGTGGGGATGATGACTCTGATGGGGATGGCTTCCTAGAGGAGGGGGAGGAGATCATTGAGGACTACCTAGTGGAGGTAGGAGTATATGGAGAGGAGAGGGTGGTTGGAGGGGAGGGACAGCCAATGGATGTGCTAGCGGTGGCAGCAGCTGGATAGGTGCCCCAGCACCAGGTTAGACAGCAGGTACCTGTTCAACAGGTTCCTATTGAGTAGGTGCAGATTGGAGTGGGGTGACAGCCTAGAGGGCCTTGACAGTGTGGTGGATAGCCGAGGGTGGGCAAGGGGGATCTACCCCCACCACAGGTAGTGTAGCAGTAGGTTGCAGGGCAGCAGGCAGCAGGACAGTAGGCAGGCCCTTTAGGGACAACTAGAGAGGCAGAGGTTGAGAGTTTGGCATCCCGTCGGTGGGGCTGAGGTGAGGAGGAGGAGATGGAGACCTTATAGGCACAGGTGGCCAGCCTGCAGGAGGCATTAGAGAGCTGGGAGGCAGAGTTGGTTCAGCTACTAGGGGCATTGGCCTTATTGGATGGGTCAAATGGATAGGTGGTTACATTGCAGACACAGCTAGCCCAGGCTCAGGGTGAGATTGTCACTTTGACAGGGGAAGGAGATGCAGCGTTTGTGAGAGCCCGACAGGTAGAGGCTATAATGAGCAGTTTACAGGCTTCAGGGGCTAGGCTAGCCCCAGTTTTGAGATTGATGTAGACACAGCTGTCTCAGGCTCAGATATAGATGTCGCAGGTATAGGGGGAGTTGGCAGAGACTAGAGGGTAGGTGGAGTATTATCGGGGCCTTTATTATGCGGCAGTACCGACAGAGCAGTGGGCACCGAGCTATAGCCAGGTTAGTGGGTCGAGGGAATCTAGGTCACATAGATCTAGATCAGTTTAGTTGGTTCAGCAGAAGATGCCTCCTCCCTCGCATGTGCCCTAGCAGGTTCCATAGGTGTAGGTACAGCCACAGCCGTCGCTGCAGCCACCAGCAAGGCCACAGGTACCACTAGGGTCAAGATCCCTGACTCCATCAGAGAGGGGCTCCTCGATGTGACATTGTATCATTGTTATCCCTTGGAGGCATTCTATCAGGACATTGTATTTTTTGATGTATATATGAGCGATGTATTTTTGGCGATGATGATATATGATATGATGTATTTTGATGGTCATGTGTTTGTTTATGATGCTCTATTTATGATGATGCCTATGTTGATTAATGTAGTATGCTTTATGGATTTATATGTTATGGATGTGTTTGTGTTTATGCAATTATGTTTTGGATGTTATGGATGCACCTATGATGGATGTAATGATAGTTTACTTATTTTGATATATGCATGGTTTGTGATCTATGGAGTATATGATGTATAATGCAAATGAATGTTCAGATTAATAAACATTTATTATGGATGAAAAAATGTGATGTAATAGAAATGTATGTTTATCTAAGTAAACACATGTTATGTATGGAAATATGGATATGTAGTTAAATGTTTTTATTGATTTATGCCATGTAATGAGTTGTGATGACTTATGAACCTAATGATTTGTGCAAATTAAAATGTTTAAAATGAACCTAAATGATTATGCAAGTTAAAATGATTCTAAAATGAATCTAAGTGATTATGCAAGTTAAAGGATTCTAAAATGAACCTAAATGATTATGCAAGTTAAAAATGATTCTAAAATGTACCTAAATGATTATGCAAAAGGATTTAAAATGAACCTAACTGATTATGCAAGTTAAAGGCTTCTAAAATGAACCTAAATGAAATGCAAAAGGATTTAAAATGAACCTAAATGATTATGAGAATAAATGATTATTGATATGCGAGATGCAAGCTAGGTGATGGGTGGGATGCAAACAAGGTGATGGGTGGGATGCAAACTAGGTGATAGGCGAGATGATCAAGTCTTGATACACATGACGTTCTTTGTTTGACCTTGAGTGGTGAGGTTGTGGGAAAGGAGACTAGGTGGAGAGAGGATAGGGGTGTATGGATGGGGGTCAGATAGGATTGGGAGCGTCGAGAGGATGGGGGTGGGGAGACGAGAGGATTGTTAGGTCATAAGACACCATGTCATTAAGGGGGATTTACTTTGGTTCAGGATGTGTTGAGTGGAGAGATGGTGGGGTAATTGGATTAGCGAGGGGATTGGATAGGTTGGGGGGGTGGGGTAAGTGATTATCAAATCTAGGCCGAGATGGTATAGTTGTTTAGGATGATGATTTTGAGCTAGTAACAGTAGTTGCATAAGATTAATTGAAAGCATTGCTTAGTTTACTATGGCAATGGAGGATACAGTTCACAAAGGTATGAAGTGACCTAGGTGATGTATATATCCCACGATTGCATGGACTAGACCCACAAATAATAGGTTGATTTCATGCGTGCCCAAGGTAGTATAATCTTGCCTAGCCTAGGAAGGGGACTCATAGCGATGAGTGCGAATACTGCATATAAGGTTTTTGATGTCTATATATGCAAATGAGACACATCATGCTAGAACCGACCCAGGCTTCAAGATATGAATACCATTCTTGGAGTAATGAAAGCAACCTCCAAGCATAGCATACAGAAACAATGACCATGTCTACTCTAGGTGTCATCCACTACTTACCATGATATAATGAGATCAAGGTAGCTTTGGAGATGACCTAGAGTGAGACAAAAAAGATAAAAATCAATAATCAAAAAGACCAACAAAAAGATACAAATAGCATTTGTGTACTCTTGCCAAGAGACATGTTGATAGGATGACAGATTTTTGTCCATTGTGGGAAAGATATATCCTAGGACGCGAATCAGTTGAATTTTGATTGGAGGTTTCTCAAAAGGTGGGCAAAAGGACAGTCTGGCCATGTGTAGGATTATGGTTAGTATGTTGATTGATGATTTTTGTGTTAGGGGACATGCTTCAAGTGTATACGTAGTGTGTGTATCATTTATTAGATCCAGAAAGCTCAGTGAATGGGGACCATCTAAATGGGTTGGATGGATGCATCTTATGTACCTGAGTACTGGAAACGTCCTTCGTATTCCAGAATGCCTATATACCATGTATCCATGGGATCAAGGTACTTTCAAGATGCAGGTAAAATGAATATGTAGTTCTGGCAAGACTTGATGATGTGGGAATGGTTTGGGATAGGTGTGATAGTGGGGATTGATGTATGTTTTGATGATTGTGATTTGCAGCGAGATTGATGTATGGGGTGATTTGCAGTGAATTGTGTTTTTTTTGGATTTTTTGTTTTTAAGCTATTTTTGGATTTTTTTATTTTTGTATGTACAAAGGGGAGCTTACAAGGATCCTCATTCCATGAGTTAGCCTTGGGATGTGATAGTGCAGGGTTGAGCGATAGGACTTGATGTTTCAAAATTCCAAGCCATGGGATGCGTGTGATATGGAGTGTTGTGACAGAAAGAGGACTTATTAGATGGTGGAACCGGCCACTACGCATGGCGCCTGAAATAGGTTTTCACCATGGTACTTATCCAAGGCGTCACCGAAGTGATTTTCATCATTGGAAGTTTTTATTGCACTCGGGTTTTTCTTGATTTTTTTGATTTTTTGGTTTTTTTATTTTTTTATTTTTTTTTATTTTTTGACTTGGGGTACCTGATGGGTTATACATAAAATTTCTTAAGACATAGGATGTTCATCATCTCATCCAGAGGCTGCCCCTCAAGTGTTGCAAGCTAATATGCTCTTGATCCATAGTCAGTTATGACGACATAAGGTCCTAGCCAATTGGGTTCAAAATTTCCTTGCTTAGGACACTCTTGTAGGTTTTTTTGATTTTCCATAAAGACAAGGTCACCTACTTCAAGTTTTCAGTTTCTGATCCTTTTGTTGTAGCTTCCTCTGAGGCGGTTTTGATATGCCTGTAAGTGGTTCAATGCATTCAAGCATTTCTCATCCAGTAGTTCTAGTTGATGCAACCTTGCGACGTGGTATTCCTCATCAGAGATTATGTTTTGCAGGGATACTCGTAGAGATGGGAGCTCAACCTCAATAGGTAAAATGGCTTCAAATCCAAATACTAGGGAAAATGGGGTGGCTCCTGTGGGCATGTGGATGCTTGTGCGGTAGGCCCATAGGGCAGGGTTGAGTTGGAGGTGCCAGTCACGACCAGCTTCATTGACTATTTTCTTGAGAATGCGGAGGATGGTTTTATTGGAAGCCTCTACTTGACCATTTCCTTGAGGGTAATATGGCATGGAGAAATGGTGTTTGATTTCAAATTTTTCGTACAAAGTGTGAACTTCTTGGTTCTTGAATGGCTTTCCATTGTCGGTGATGATGGAATGAGGGATACCATAGCGGCAGATGATATAGTGGAGGATGAATTTGGCTATCTAGGTTCCAGTGGTGAAGGTGAGTGGTATTGCTTCCACCCACTTTGTGAAGTACTCGGTAGTAGTGATTATGAACTTATGTCCATTGGAGGATGGGGGATGTATTTTTCCTATGAGGTCAAGTCCCCACTATGAGAAAGGCCATAGCATTGTGATGGGTTGCAACTCCTGTGCTGGTGTATGGATGAGATTGCCATGCTATTGACATGGTAGGCATTTTTTGATAAATTGGTAGGCGTCTCGGTCCATGGTTGGCCAATAATATCTGGTCCTCAGGATTTTTTTAGAAAGAGCGGGTCCACTTGAATGCACCCCACAGATACCTGCATGTACCTCTTCCAAGGCTACCTCAGCCTCCCTAGAGTCTAAACATCATAGAAGCATGCCATCAAGACTCCTTTTATATAGGGTGTCACCTACATGGATGAAGCGGAAGGTTCGGTGGATGAAAGATTTTCTTTGTAAGATGGATAGGTTAGGGGGGATGATATTATCATGGAGGTATAGGTAGGTTTCTTGATACCACGGGGATAGGGGACCAATGACTTTGCACACTAGTTCTGATTGAGGAACATCATATGCTAGGATGGGGAGTTCTTCTATCAGGAAGTCACATTTCTTGTTGTCTTTCTTCATGGATCCAATGGTGGCCATGGCATCGGCAGCTTTATTGTTGAGCCTTGGGATTTACTCGAAGTGGATATCATTGAAGTAGTCTTTGAAGTCATCAACCATCTTTTTGTAGGGTAAGAGCTTATCATCCTTGGTCTTATATTCATTATTTACCTATCGAATGACCAGTTGAGATTCTCCATACACAATCAACTTCTTAATTCTCCATTTTATTACCATTCGGAGACCTGTGATGAGGGCCTCATATTCTGCCACATTGTTGGTGCTTGCGAATGTGATTTTGAAGGACTTAGGGATGGTGTTGCCCTGAGGGGTAACAAACAAGATGCCTGCCCCCGAGCCTCTGTGTGTGTACAATCCATCGAAGTACATCTTCCATGTGTCTGTGGCTGGTGTGATTGTCAAGATAGCTTTGTTAGGAAATTTTGCTAGTGTAGGATGTTCTACTGGAATAGGTGCTTCAGCCAGCTGATCGGCTATAATCTGTCCTTTGATGGCCTTTCTCTTAGTGTATTCAATGTCAAATTTAGTGAGAATCATGACCCATTTTTCCATTCTCCCAGTAAGAGTAGCTTTGTTTAGTAGATACTTCAATGGATTGATCTTGGCAATGAGCTTGGTCTTGTGATTGAGCATGTAGTGTCTTAATTTTTGTGAAGTAAAGATGAGGGCTAGACATGCTCATTCAATTTGTGTGTAGTTTAGCTCATATGAGATCAGGGTGCGACTAATGTAGTAGATGGCTCTTTCCTTCCCTTGTTCATCATGTTGTGCTAGTAAGGCTCTGATGGCTATCTCTTTTGTTGAGATATATAACAGGAGGGGTTCTCCTTGCCTCGGTGGAGTTAGAACAGAGGGATTAGCTCGGTATTATTTTAGTTGATCAAAGGCAGCTTGACATGGAGTGTTCCAGACAAAAGCTGTGTCTTTTCTGAGTAGGTGCTGGAATGGTTGGCATTTGTTGGCAAGTTGGGCAATGAACCGATGGATTGACTGGAGTTTTCCTTGCAGACTTCTTAGTTGTTGCAATGTTTTCAGAGGAGGCATTTCGGTGATGGCCTTGACCTTTGCAGGATCTACCTCGATTCCTCTTCTAGAGACTATGTATCCGAAGAGTTTTTCGAAGGTGACTCCGAAGACACACTTCTTTGGATTTAAACGAACATTGTATTGCTCTAATTGGTCAAAGATCTTAGCCAATACATCCAAGTGTTCTTCTCTAGTCTTTGATTTCTCTAGTAAGTCATCCATGTCTTCCATGATGTGGTGAAAAAGGTCATGGAAGATGACAGTCATAGCTCTCTAATATGTAGCTCTGGCATTCTTTAGGCCAAATGGCATTATGACCCAGCAGTACGTCCCCCATGGGCATATGAAGGCTATCTTATGCTGATCCTCTTCTGTGATTTTGATTTGGTTATATCCAGAAAAACCATCCATAAGGGATAACATCTCATGCCCTGCCGTAAGATCCACTATCATGTTGATGTTTGGTAGTGGGAAGTCATCTTTCGGGTAGGCCTTGTTGAGGTCTCTGAAGTTGGTGCAGCAGCGGATTTGTCCATCTAGTTTGGCTACTGGTACTAGGTTTGAAACCCATTCAGGATAATCAATTGGGAGAATGAACCCAACATCTAGTAGTTTCTTTAGCTCTTCTTTGACAAGGAGGGCCACCTGAGGATTCGTTTTTCTGAGTTTCTGCTTTACTAGTTTTGCATCAGGGTGTACTGCAAGGTGATGAACAACCAACACAGGATCTAGCCCTGGCATGTCTGCATATTTCCATGCAAAATTGTGATTTTGTCATGTGAAGAATGCCAAGAAGTTTTCCTGTTCTTGTGTGCTGAGAGATTCTGCCCTGAAAGTGATTTTTGGCTCTTCTTCTGTCCCAAGATTCATCTCTTGGGCTAGCTCGACTAGGACATGTGATCTGTCTGGATAAACCTTGTCTATCTTAGGAAGGCCCATGCTTCCATCTCCTAGTGCCTCATGGAGGTTTTCACTAGGAGATACATCTTTTGTTTTTACTTTTTTGGGATCTGACACTACCATAAAACTATTTTCACCATCAGATCCACTTTTTATTTTTATATTTTTATGACTAGAAGCAGGGGTTGTCTCCTTGAAATAGGCATGCGTATCAAGTTCCATGATATATCCTACTCTATGATCTCCCAAGGGGAAGTGATCTCTAACCCCCATCATTTCAGTGATGGCCTCATCGTTTGGTGCTATGTCGAAGACAGGAGGTCCTCGTTGGTCCCAGTCTATGAGGTCCAGGTATACGAGTGGTAGGTTATTGGAGGACAAGGCTAGGGTGGTGACTATGTGGATGGTGCATATGGATGATTCAAAGAAATCCGCAAAGTCACTAAAGGAGTCTTGATGGTCTATTTCATTGATGTTGTCGACTTCAGGGGAGACTATAGCAACCTTGGCTAAGATACATTCACCGGTAGTGAGGATACGTTGTCTTTGACCATATCCTAACCCTTGGGTATAGGGGTTTCTTGTTGCTCAGACTGGTTCCATGATCCCCTATTCATTAAGGCCGATACCGCCTTATCCTTTGTAACCCATGTTTTTGACAATTTTAGACCCTTTACCATAGATTTTTGTTGGTATGGTGGGAGCTTCCTGCTCAGATTCTTTGTCCTTATATAGCTAGGATGAGATATCTTCAAGTACATCCTGATCTAGGAGATGTTTCTTTTTGAAGATGGGTGATGGTTTACACTTGATGACTACTATGTTAGCTGCTTCTGTCTTTGGGATGCTAAACGTTTTAGGATTGAGTAATGTTCCCACACAAAAGGTACCGTGCAGGTCGTATTCCGCACATCCCATGTCACTGAGCTTGATCTTGACATTAGGCGGTGAAGGTGTTTGGGATGAAGTGGTAGCAATGTTTGCGGGCTCAATGTATGAGGTTGATGCTATTGGATTGGCTTTGGTGGTGGCTTTGTTGTATGGGTAGAAGTTTTAGTTGTGACCTTCCAAGAAACTGCAGTATTGGAAGGGGTGGGGGTCGGCGTAGATAGTTACCTCCGTGCCATTGTGAGGGAACTTGAGGCATTGATGGAATGTGGATGGGATGGCTTGCATGGCATGGATCCATGGTTGGCCAAGAAGAATGTTGTAGGGGAGGTCAAGATCAAGGACCTAACATTTTGTTTCTAGTATTTTCTATCCTACTTGAATAGGAAGCTTGATGGTGCATTCAGATAGCCTTTCGATGTCATCATAGCCTTTGATTATGATGCACTCGCTGGTGTCTACAACCATATCGGAGTACCCCAAGTGTTTTAATAGTTTAAGAGTTCATATGTTTAGGCTAGAGCCACCATCTATTAAGACTCTTTTGATTATGTGTTTGCGGATATGGACTTCAATGTGTAAGGCATCGTTGTGTAGGTGTTCAGAAGCAAGAAGGTCCTTTTCTGAAAATGTGAGATGGTAAGGTGTGGCGATATGTCCTACCATGGCTTGGAATTGAGCTACATTCAAGTTGGTGGGGATTTGAGTTTCCAAGAGTGCTTTGTCGAGGACATCTTCATGAAGAGGTGATGTACGAAGCAGCTCGAGGATGGAGATTTGTACGGGTGTCTTTCCTAGATGCTCTAGGAGGTTGTACTGATTGGTAGGTGTTAGACGTGTGGTTGGATGAGGGGGTAGGGGATCAGATGTGGATGCAGGCATTTGTTTAGTGGTAGGGGCTGTGTGGATAAATACATGGCCATGACGAGTTGTAACAACACAATCGGGTGCTTGTGCCCGAATGGTGATTGTGTGGACATGGTGGGATGATGTTTCGATCCTTCCTATGATAGAGTCATAGGATGTAGGTGGTGGGGTGACATTGTATGCTCTATTGGATGAGGAGGCTTTATTGTGGTTGGGCAGTGGATCCTTATAAGCTCTAAGATTGGTGTTTGGTGATGGTTGGGTGCTTTGATCAAAGATGACTTGATTTTGATCTATAAGGTCTTGGATGCAATGCTTTAGTTGCATGCAGTCAGCAGTTTTATGACCCACAATGTTGTGGTATTCGCAATAGTCATTTTCATTGTACCACATGGCTTTGAGTTCATTCTCTTGACGGGGTATAACAGGTGGGAGTGTGATCAAACCTTTCTTGAGACATCTGTCGAGGATGTCCTCGATGAGTTCCCCTAAGGGTGTAAATTATCTTCGAGGTTTGCGTGGTTTCATTTTCCCCCTTTGGTTATTTACATTGGTGGCATAGGTATGTGTAAGTGTTTGATTCTGTACATGTTGGATAGCTTTCACATCCATGACACCGTCGTTCAAAGTGTTCTTGTTCTTCCCCCAATAGCGTGACTTGTCATTTGATTGCGTGTTGGCGTTGTTGTTTGTATTAGGGGTGTTGATATGGGGTTTTTTGTTGCTATTGTTATTGTTGTTGTTATTGTTGTTGGACTTGTAGTCGTACAATTTGATGGAGCCCTTGGCAATGAGGGCCTATTCGATGGTGGTACCTTTGTTGATGACCTCTTCAAAGGTAGATGCGCAAAGAATTTGTAAATGGAACCCTAATTTCTAATTGAAGTTGGTCATAAACATGGTGACGAGTTGTTTTTCAGGAATTGGCCATGGGAGTTTGCTTGCTAAGCCTCTCCACCTTTGCAAGAAAGAAGCGAAGGCTTCTCCATTCTTTTGTTTGGTGTTGCAAAGGTCTATCATAGACATTTTGTGCTTGAAGTTGTAGGAGAAATGGTTTACAATTTTTTCCACAAGCTCAGGGAAAGTCCTAATGCCTGGGGGAAGATGTGTGAACCATTCAGTGGCTTGATTGCCGAGGCTTCTTGGAAATAGGCTCATTAGATAGGTATCATTATTTGAGACTTCTAAGCAAGCAATGTAGAACTCCCTAAGATGATTCCTAGGGTCTCCCTTTCCCTTGTATTTGTCAAATTTAGGCGTTTCAATGTTCTTGGGGAAAGGGGGCATGTACAATGTGCGATCAAATGGATAGGGGCAAATGTCCTCAAAGGAATAGTGTTTGTGCTTGCCCCCAGTTTGCATGTCATCTAACTTTTGGATCAAGGCCTGTACAATGTTTGTGAGATCTTGTGGTGGTTGTGGTTGATGTATGTAGGCCTGTTGATTGGTGAGATGTTGGAGATGGGGTGGGATTTGGTGTTAAAGATTTGTTTGGTTGAGGTTTTGGTACTACAGGTTGGTGTTTTGGTTGATTTGTGCTTGATGTTGTTGAAATGCATGAAGTTGTTGGAGAATATGTGGTGGTATTTGGGGATTGGTTTGATGTTGTGTTGATGAAGTTATGGGGTTATGTGGATACGTGACATTGGACGGATTGACATTTGGGTAGGTAGACGTTGGATGGGTTGGATGTATTGTGAGGTGGTTGTGAGAATAATTGTCGTAGGTATGCTATGGTTTGAGGGTTAGGTGGAGGCACACTTGTAGAGGTACTTGCATGTGTGATGTTTCCTTGTATGCCCAACATGATTTGGGGAATGGAAGGGTTTATGGTAGTTGTGGTAGTGGATGTGATAATGGGTTGGGAGGTGGTAGGGATGGAGGCACTTGTGGGGATTGTAGATGTGGTGACATTAGAGGTTGTGTTGGCGGTAGATACGGTGGGTGTTGACGTTTGAGAGATGATGGGTTGGGTGTTTGATGTAGATGTTTAGGTGTTTGATGTGGTAGGAATGGTGTTGGAAGTGGATGGTTGTGATGAGGTCATGTTATGGGGTGGTTGGGCACCAATTTTGAGGAGATAATCTAGAAATCTATTTGGATCCGACCTTAGGACTTTGTCAAGCATGTCCATGTTATCAGTGTCTTGTGTGAAGGTCAAGACATCTAGATCATCTTTGGATATGGTGGGGATGTTTTGTGGTGGTGGTGGTGGTTGTTGTTGTTGTTGTAAGAAATGGAAGGGATTTTCATTGGGATTATATGGGGGGGTGTAAGAGTACATAGGTGGGTTGTATGTTTGATTGATGGGTATGTTGTTTCTGTTGGTGTTAGGCATTCCTATGCCACCATATTGTCTGGATTCTACCATTTCTTAGTTTTTCTTGTGTTGTGATCTAGTTATGGGCATGCAAGTGTATGGATTTGATTTTGGAGATGGGGTGAAATGGGGATGGAGACCTTAGAGAATTTGGATTAAATTGTTGGACCCAAAGATGAATATGGCAGTGAAATGAAGTAGTGAAGAAGATGAAGGGGTGATTGTAGTGTGATGAAAGATCGATAGGTTTCTAGGGATGAGAAGAATGGTATCGTGATTTATTTCGCACAAATTTGGACCAAAAGATAGATGATGGGTGATGTTTGTTTTGAAAAGTTTTGTTGATATTTGATGTCCGATATGAGAGATTAGGATGATGTTTTTCAAAAAGGATTTTGATGGTCAACAAATTAAGCTTAGGTAAGATCTAGATTTGTGTCGTACAAATGGATGTTTCTCTTTGTTTGGGGTAGACTAATGACCTTACGCAAAGAAGGATGATTATTTCACTTGGAAGGTAGACTATTGACTCTCCAAGAAAGATATGATGTATAGGATGAAATCTAGATCTAGCTTTAGCTCAAAGGGATGACGAGTTTTTGGTTGATGATGAGTTTTTTGATGGGTGTTTTGATTTGGAAGATTTTGGGTAGGTTTTTGGATTTTTGGAATGATTTTCTTGTGACAAGGATTTGTTTGGTCCAAAAGGTATGCAAAGATCAATGAGTGGATATGAATTTGAGTGGGTTTGATATAGCAAAGGGTCCAACAATGATAGTGATTGATTCTCTAAGGTATGATTTGGAAAATTTTGAGTAGAAAATGGATGGAAGTTTGTCAAATTTTTGGAAAGTGAATATGGATTATGGCAAAGCAGACGGTGAAGATCACAACTGAATAGGTCTCAGTCTCAGGAAAGTCAATCTAAAAATAGTGCCAATCCATAGGTGAAATGGTGCCAAAATTAGATAGAGATGGCACTAATACTAGGCAGTGTTGGTCAAGGTCCTGAAGAAGACAAATTTTGATGGCAAATTTGGATTTGTTTTGATTGAGATTTGATCAAATGGTTTTCAATGTCTCTTGGCAAGTTGTTTGAAAATAATTTAAGCACATTAATACATAATTAAGCACATGAATGCACAATAACCAAGACTTTTGTTTGTGAAGTGATGTGTGATTTTGTTAAACAAGCACTTTGCACAACCTAAGGCGAAGATATGACAGTATTTATTGAATCCCCTAGCTGCACCTATTCAAAGTGGGTAGCTCTAGGATCTTGGTAGCACCGGCTCCTCCTTACAATTGTACACACTTCTCACGCATACCAAGATCTAGGTTTCCTATAAGGCTTGTCCCTCACCAAACCTTTGGATTGTCCCTGCTACCTCGGCTAAGAACCGCATAAATCAAAGCTGCTTCAAAGGTTTCCCTTCTGCATCAACAAATAGAAGGATTTTGGCTTGCTAAACAAAGGTTCGTAGTAAGTGCTTTCGTTCAGGTGGTTATACGTGTGGCAGCACTACTCCCCATTATGGAGTCTCCCAGCCTCCAAGGGTTATGCCTTGGAGGGTTTGGGGGAGGTTGGCTGTCGGTATAACACAACAACCCCTGTTGCTTGTGATTTTCATCCCAAACACCTTATTTTATATAGCGGCTTGAAAGAGCTTGGCTTTAGCTTGTTGCCACTTGGGTTGTTCCCACCTTTCGAAGCAGGGTGGCAAGCCCTCTAAGGATTAACAAAAGCAACACAATCACAAAAATACTTTTGATCCCTAAGTTCACACAAAGATACGAGGGGACAGTATACGTATTCTTTATGATTGCATCACACTAAACATGGTTCATTTTAGTTCTTTGGATTATGTTGGGGGTGATTTATGCAAGTTTTGTGAGAAGCTTTTGATTCCCAAGGTCACCAAATGGTGCGAGGCAAGAGCATACACTTTTCACACTACCAACACAACTCACAAAAACACTTCACACAAATTTAAATTGGTTTTTTTTATTATATGAGTGAAGAATGTAGATTGTTGTTCTTTTTAAATCCCATGATTTGAATGATGCAATTTGTGGTTCTTTTTAAAGCCCAAAATTGAAGTGTTTTGATAGTTGTTGGCACACAATTTGTGAATTTTAGAATACCAAATTCAAATGTTTGGCACACACACAAAGATTTGTTTGTTTGTTTGTTCAATTTTATTGCACCAAACCAAAATGTGTGTCTAAGATAACATGCAAGGGTTCATTTTAAGTTTCCAATTGAAGTGTTTTAAAGAAAGATGAAAGAACCCTGCAAAAACTTGTTAGTGTCTTCGAGATGATGTTGGTGACCTACAAACAAACTGTTAGTCCCTGCACAGAGAACAAAAGTTAGTCTTAGAAAATAGCACTAATACAAATATCAAATGGTGACACTGACAGGAAATTAACTAGAAACCTGACACCCTATACAGATAGTGCCAAATTATCAAATAGTGCTAATATCAGACACAGAAGGCGCTAGAACATAATATGGCACTACATAATTATATAGAAGGTGCTAATAAAATAAATAGTGCTAATACAATAGAAAGAAAGTGCTACAATGGGTAATAGCACTAAAATAGGTCTAAGAAGGTGCCACTACGCAAAGTGGCAGGTGGTCTGGTCACAGTTTATAGACAGCGCCAATCTAGGCACAGATAGCATCGATATGGGTCTTCGTGCATCCATCCTACAAAAAGAGGTTTTTCCAAGTGAAAGAGGAGGTTAGGCTGCACCTAAAAGCAGTCCTGTTAGCATTGTTAGCCTTGACAAATGAAAAAATAGGACAAAATAGAAGCTAACATGCATGGTTAGATTTTTATGAAAATTTTGGTATAACTTCCCCTTGTATCTTCCAATATTCCTGTAAAACAGAGAGCAAATTAGACAGAAATCTTAGCAGGAAGAAGATGGATGAAACGGACACATCAGTGACTCCCAAGCAAGAAATGTCCTGCGCAAAATAGTGCTAAAATAGAGTATAGCACTAAAAGACGCTAGATATAGAGCCACTGCGTAGGTAAGATAGCGTTGCACCTGTAAAAACACATCTAAAGCACAAAACTCACAAAAAAAGGATTAGATTTAGACCTTGTGGTTCCCACCAGGTGTGCCAATGTAGATTAGGAAAACAAAATGAAGTTGAAATACTAACTAAATGCAAATAAACACACAAAGTTATACCTTCACATGAAGACCCAATCTCATCAAGGGAGGAACAAGCTTGCACCCAAGAAGCTCCTAAGACATGACAATCCCTAGATAATAGATTTAAATGTGAAATGCTACTCTAATTATGCAACTCACAATTCTAGCTCAATAGGCATTTGGACATGGTAACATTACTTAAGACTTAGATCCTAAAATGGGTTGTGAGATGTCGTATTTATAGAGATTTTGGAGGGATTTTGATCCAAAGGTGGAGGATAAAAGTGATGTGGAGGGCCTAGATTTGATCTTGGAGGAATGGAGGGCTAGGAATAAAAGTAAATCTTTTATTCATTTTGGGAAAAGGGGTAATTAAATGAGCATGGGTGTGAAGGATTATTTTTGAATTAAAGATTCATATGGGGGAATGTAAAATGAATTAAAAATTTATTTGGGGATAAGTGGAAATAAATGAGTATGGGTGAGATAAGGGGGTGTAAGGAGAATTAATTATGATGTGGGATTTTTTAAATAAAAAATTGACTTATGTGGATTTATTTCAATTTTTTATATGGAGGATGTGGGGAAGGGTGTTAAGCTAGGTTTGACCACCTAAATGAGGGGTTATGATTAATTAAACATAGGTTTTATTTAATTAATCCTAGGGTTAGGATGAGGTAGGCTAGGGTAGGCAATTAAATAATAGCTATTTAATTATCTAGGGTAGGGATAGGTCAATTAATAGGCTGAATTAATTAGTTTAACATGGTTTAGCTAATTAATTGGATTTAGTGAAAAGGGGGAAATTGATTTTAATAAATATTGCATATTTATTAAATCAATTGGCTAAGGTTTGGACTATTGAATTAATGAAATTAATTCAATTTTAGGGATAAAATGATGTGAATTAAGGAAATGGAGGGATAATTAATTAAATAACAATTTAATTAATTGGTTAGAAGGGAAATTGATGTGTTTAAGGATGTCAGGAATTGGTTTAGTGGTAAAAGACATTTTTAGGTGTCTACACACGGTTATCTATTTCTATTTTGTATAAATCTATCACATAATAGAAATGAGATTATTTGATTGCTCCACAAACTTTGATATGGTATCAAAGCATAATGATTATGTGCCTATTATTTAGTGATAAGGAGAGAATACTGGCGTAATTAAGAGCAGAGGTTGTAGAGGTTTCCTTTTGTTGTTTGGTGAATATCTTGGATGCTAGACATTTCAACCAGAATGTCTACATGCTAGATGTAGACATTTAGCGATTACAAAATATTTGATGATCTTTTCTAATCGCTCAAGCTGTACATTTATATTATTGAAGGTGACATATGAGGGCAACTTTCTTATCATTTGTTGCCTAGCCTTGAAAAGCTTGAGCAAGATGGAGGACGAAGAGGTTGGTGCATAGTGGCTATTACAAAACTAGAGGTTTGTGCGATTTAGTCACAGTAGTCGGAGGCTTGAGACTATGGCGGCGTTCATTCATGTCCATCATGAAGACTCTCAGGCTGTGATTTGTTTATTTTACAGAAAGGGGCACACTATTAACTGTGCTTGAAATTAGCGTGGGAAATTATTTCCCAATCAAATCTGTGGGGTATTGACTCATAAAAGATTCTACCCTTAGCAAATGCATGGAAGCCATGATTGGGAGAGCTCCTTTGTAGAGGCGTGATTCAATTTTGCACAAGCCCACTCTCTTGTTACTCTGCAAGCCAAAAATAATTTCTGGCAGGTCGTGATATGTCGTATATGGTCTACAAGGTAGTTGTATCTTCATTTTGATTGAGCTCGCATCCCATTTATCACCAGATGGTCACATGTCAGGCAACCTTGGTCTCCATTGGACCAACGCTTGGAAATGTAGAGATCCCTCTTAAAGAAAATCAAATAAGAGGTACTTATGAATCATATTTCATTATATTATCATTTCTCAGTTTATTTTTCACATACGAATATGTCTCTATGATTCATTTTCTACACTAAGCTCAAAATGAGCAATTGTAAGCCTATGTTTTGGAACAAAATGTGTAACCCTCAACTCTTTAAAGGGGGTGTTATTTTTATTTCTAAGGTGTGTTAGTGATGAGAGATCAGGAAAAAAAATAACATCTATATCTAGATGAAAAAATGGCAGGAAGTTCTCCAAAATTTCTTCTTCCAGACTCTCAGCTACTACATGGGAATTATTATTCTGCATGGAGGACCAAACTCAAAACTCAACTTGAGTTTGAAGAAGTTTGGAATGTGGTTGATGGAACCATGAAATGACATCCAAGTGATGCTGATGAGAAAAAGAAATTTGATCAAGCTAAGAGGAAGGCCAAACTAATCATTCTTTTCAGTATGTTTAATGAAGTTCATCCCTTTATCTAAGACTCATCCATAGCCAAAGATGCATGGGACAATCTTAGGATAGTGTATATGGCAAAGAATCAGAATCAAATCTTGTATTTACAGAGTCAGCTACACAACCTAAAGATGAAGAATGGAGAACAATTGGAATCCTTTCTCAAAAGGATTGTAGAGTTGAGAGATTCACTACAAGCTTTAGGTGAAAAAGTTGAGGATGCTACCCTAGTGCCTATTGTTCTATGAGCAATACCTTCCAGATATAAAGTGTTTGTGACAACTTTGAATGTCATAAAATAGACACCTAGTTTTGAGAAGCTAGTGAATCTACTTCAGAAAGAAGAGTATCTAAGCCAAGATCATGGTGAGGAGGATTATGTGATGACCACACGTCATAAAGGAAAGAATCCTATGAAGTAGTTTGGTGGACCACCCAAATCTAGTAATTCATCTAGATCTCAGAAGAAGTGTCCAATTTGTTAAAGGATTGGACATGATGTGAAAAATTGTTTGTACAACTCCTTGAACAAAGGATTTTCCAACAAATCACCTCAAAAGAAGCCATTTCAAGGTGGCAATACATGATGGGAGCAGAAGAGCAAACAAAAACATGGAAATATTGCAGAAGGAGAAGATGATTCTCAAGAAGATGAGTATTGGTAGAGATGAGAATTGATGTTGGATAAGATAGAATATGTACATAATTTGTAGATGTACTATAATGTTTATGACTGGCATAAACATGCAAAGATATCTATTATCTGGTTCTTCTTATTGATCCAAATGAATTCTCTAGGTTACTATGACTTATTTAAAGGAATTTAATTCTTACTTGAAGAAACCTAGCAAATAAACCACACAAAACAGGAATATGTTTTGATAAATCAGACATATACTTGATATGCTGATTTAAATAACAAGGAAAAACCAAACTAGAGACAACCAGATAAAATTTTACCAATAAATTCAACAAACAATTGACACTAGAATTCAGGCACCAGATTAATGCAATCTTTCCATTACTTTTCTTCAGAAAATGGGCCTTTACAATGTCTTACTTTTCCAAAATCCAATTCCTAGAACCCTTTCTAATCGGTCTTGGTTTCCTTCTTATAGGCATTTGAAGGAAGCGACAAGCTTTAGACCGTTTACATTCCAAAATGGCTTTTCAACTACCCACCCATTCACATAACCACTTTGATTCACATTAATTACTTTTTTCTTGTCATAATAAGGCCGATCAAAATACAAATACAATTAATAAAAAAAAATCATTTGAAGAAAACTTGAGAAAAAACTGGGATGCACCCAAAGGTCATTGAAAATCACTTGATGGTTGACAAATCCAACAAAGTTGTTTTGCACGTGGTCCAATTGTTTCATCACACTTTTGTCATGGCTAATCCTTTGAAGCAGCCAAATACTCTTTTTCCCACTGATACATTGTATAATCATTTGGCCACTTATATTCCTAAATCTATAGCACATGTGTCAAATGATCTTTCCATCTCTTGTTCAATAGTCCTCTAACCTTTGTAATGAATTTTGCATACCCTGCATCTAGTGCAATTATCCTATCTAGGATCACATTGAAACTATGAACATTTATCTATTCATCCTTTTGTAAATGACCAATCATATGGGAAACCATTTGATCACACTCATTTTTCCAATCCTCAAAACTTTTGAGCTGATTATTTTCACCAAGAATCTCTGGTATGAATTGGTGCTTGAAAGCACTAAAAGATTCCATCTTTTCTTTTATTTTTTGGCTTTCTCTAGACATATTGAAATTCATTAATGACCATTCTAACCATTTTTTGGTGGGTTTTAGAGCGGAAAGGGCATCTGGATTCCTTTGTAAAACTTTACATAAGGTTATCAAAGTATGATGAACAAGTTGCCACTTTTGAAATAGAGGATCTAAAATAGGAACATGAGTAGACTTCATCTACTCTAGTGCTTGGGACAAAGAATCATAACAACCATGTACATCTCCTATCTCATCCAACACCAATTTTACTCTATATTCTAGAACCTTTTCAAATAGATCAAAGATCTTAGACCTCATTTCCCCTTTTGTGGCTTCATTTGTTTTCTTTAGTTCCTCAATCTCCTTTTCCAAGTTTTTCTTCAAAGCATTCATCTGATCCACAAGGACTATATCAGCACTAGCTTCTTGAGACATGGGATGTTGGTAAGGCATAATTTCCTTACACTGAGAAGAATCAATTCCTTTCACTTGTTGTTTCAAATTGACATTTTCCAAATACAATTTGTTCACTTCCTAGTTCATTTCTATCAAACTTTTATCATACACAATCATTTTGAGTTCCATATTCTTCACAACAACTTGGGTGAACATGGCTAAGTGCATTGTCAAGGTGGCTACTTCCAATACTGATGTGTCCTTTAATGTTTTGACCATTGCAGTTCCTCTCATCTCCTGGACTACATCCAATAATATTGGCTTTTGTGTGTTTTTTTGTTTTTCCCAAAGTTGTAAAGTTTGATTCTTAGGATTGTATCTTGTGCCACTTACACCTTCTTCCATGTCAAACTCAACAACTAACATAGGATCATCTTGATTCCTCACTTGATCAAGTAGAAACATCTTTTTCAAGTCCATTCCAGGAATAATCAACATGTTGCTCTTCAAAACCATTTATCTAGCCTCCTATGGACTGACATTTATTTCATCAATTTTGATCTCTTTGAATGTCTTAGTAACAACTTGGTCATGTTGGGATTCATCAGTCCCCATCTTATTTATCTGAACCTTTTCCTCAAATTCTTTCATCTTCATCTTTACCCATAAATCCTTGAATTCAAGAGCTTTTATGAATTCATCATTATCCATGAATCTAAGAGAAGCTACTATCCTTTCATCCTCATGCACATTTGGCTCTCCTTGGACCTGCATGTCCATCCTATCCTCAAGATTGTGAGCTTCAGTTTCTTTTCCAGCAAGGGGCTAATTAACTTCAACATCTTCACCCGTATGCCTCAAGATACTAGCCACTTCATCTATATCCCCTACATGTTCTGTCATTTCATAAGGTACTAGAGGAGGCATATTATTAGTCTTCTATCTTTTGGACTTTGGTTGCTTTGGAGATGAAGATTCTTGTACTAACAATGCATCAGGAGCAGGCTCAACAATCATAGTCTCCTTTGATTTCATCACAGGAAGTTTGGTAGCTTTTAGAGACTGGATTTCTTCTTTACCATACAACCTTTCAAAATTATCAATTATCAAATCAATTCTTTTCAATGGGTTAATTTCTTCCACAAAAAATCCCAAGAAACCAAGATCCTTTTTCTTCTTCTCTTCTATCTCATCAAAATTTCCCATTTTCTCTTTCTGTCATATACCTCCAGAGGAGTGAGGCAATTTTCTGATCACATCTTCTTCATAATCTACCTCATGGGATATCCCAGTCTTGGTAAGAATTACCTATCTCATAAAGTTCATGTGGCCCTCAGGGTCAAAGACCCTCTTTGTCTTGGATTTCAATGAATACCTTGCCTTTAAATAGACTTGTAATTATTCCATAGTATCAAAATCAACAAATAATTCTCCAAACATAGTCAAATCAGTCAAGAATGTCCCTTTCTTTTGTTTCTTCATCACATATCTCTACATCCACAACATTTGCCACATGAATTACAAAAATGCTAAACAAGAAGGAACAAATTTAGGTAGAATGTGTGGTGGTTGTGTGCATGCATAGATTCTCATCACAGTATGATCTGGTAAGAAAAACCAGTCCCCAAAGTTGTGCATATGACCTTTTTCATGTTTTAGTGCATGAGGCCTCAACAACTCCTTGATCTCAATAGGTAGCCTTGGTGAAATAAACCCAAGGGTAGCCATAAATCTGACTGCAAAATCATCATGAAATGTCACATAATTTTCATTATTGCAATTATTTTTCCAAGTGTAGTACCAACACTGAACATGCAACCTTTTTCCTTTTGATAAAGCATATTGATATCCATTCTCTTGGTCCACCTTTTCTTGTTTTGGTTAAAAATCATGTGATATAGCAAAGAATAATGTCTGAAAGTGATAGGAGCCTTGTTTTCTCTCACTTGGAGGAGTCACTCATATAATTTTTTCTCAATGACAAAACCAAAGTCAAATTTAGTATTAACTTCTAGACTCTGAATCGTCATGGCCATTGTTAGTATTCATTTATGTTTAGGGTTTTAAGCTTGAATGTTTGCAAGTTCTTTTTCAAACCCTAAAGTTTTTGTCTTCCTTGGTCTGTTGCATTGTTTTGCTTATTCTGATGTTGGCCTCCTATAATGAGTTCCCTACTACTAAGTTTCATCTCCATGCCTTAATGTTCATAGGTTAACCCGCCCAATGCAATGTGGAATCCACCTTCTCCTGTCGCGTGTAAGAAGATTGTCATGTTTTTGTATTTGCAAGTGATCCAATCTGTCGACAAGCTTGTGAAATCCCAATCGGCTTCCAGAAATGGTGAAAAATTTGAGTTATATGCATTTCTAAATGTATATCAGGTTGCATATGCATTGGGAGAATCTTCTATAAGATTCCAAGAATATTCACCATTTGTATATCGGCCCTGCTTGTATATCAGGCTTGTATGTATAATATGCAAGCGAAGCTTACAAAGGAAAAGATACATTGCAGGAATATTCTGGAGAAGATTCCTTGCTTGTATGTGCAAGCGAATGTATATTGAAAAATATATAAAGGCCCACGACATGCAAAGTGAACAGTACCGTGGATGTACAAATGTGGATTATGTATGCAATATACATTCGGGCACACATACAATGGTTAGATGCATTCATCGCATATTCTCTAAAGATTCTCTATTTGCATGCAAAGGGCAAATGTATATTCGGTGATATACAATTAAAGATACAAGAAAAATATACAAGGGACCTTGTATGTTCGAACATACAATGGAAGTGCATTCCAAAGATGCAAGGCAGACCCAAGGTCATTTTCATTTTGTTCTAAAGCAGTGTGGCGTCCACGGCTTGTACATTACATTTGTATATACGATGTGCAAGGAAATGTGCCAAGGAAAGAGAAAATGGTTCGGGCCCACCACTTGTATATTTGCACTTGTATATGTGCCGATATGCAAACTCATGAGGATACAAAGCCCAGATTTGAAAGTTTTTTAGATCCGATGGATAGATGCAGTGGAATCCGCCTTGCATATATGTGCTTGTATGTGTGAAATATATAATGCGATGGGTGTAGGATGGAGATACAAGCCGGACCCGAATTGAATTCCAGTTTATTCTATAACATTTGATGTCTGCCTTGTATGTTGTAAATGCATTTGGGTTTGCATATACAAAAGTAATAAAGGAGAAATAAAAGGAGAAAAGGTCAGCGATAGAGGGTCAAGGTGCCTACGTGGCACGATATCATCAACTGGCAGCTCTTCATACATGTTTTGGGACCGTTGATTTCGGCGATGGATTTTTGATCAACGATTGGGTTTTGAACCTTTAGCCATGTTTTTTCCTTGTGTCTGCAGTCATTTTTATTGAGTGGAAAATTTCCATGGGTGCGCTATTACAGTTTCCAAGAGGAGCTACGGGTGGTTGAGCCATTAATGGCAAGATTGTAGATAGGCGTGGGTCGATGGTCGAACGGCCAAGTACCTGGTTTATGACGGAGAGTCTTCCAGTGGTGGCATAGGGCTCAAGCTCAACTACTCCTCACCCTTCTCTTGCTTCTTCCTATTTTGTCCCCTGATGCATTTATGATTTTGAGCGCCATTTCTGGTGCAGTGTATCTGGCGAAAATTTTGACCTTGTCATGTAATTAATTTTGCTGAGTTCATAGTCTTGGTATAAAAGCCAAACTGTGTTACTCATTTGTGGTTGTTGAAAACTAGACAAATTATAGTGCTGTAATATGAATACAACTTTCATGTGACTCTATTTCAGGTGTCTTTGTGATTTTATGAGTTGTATGTTGTATGTATTATGCATAGAATTCATCAGTTTCATGTTTATTTAAATGAGTAATGCTTTGTAGCATGTGTTTTGTTATTTGTCTCCAAGTTGAATGTGTTTTTCTTCTGAATCTGAGCATATAAGGGGTGTTAGAGATTCTAGGATATGGGTCTCCTATATTGAATGCTTAATCTTTTACTTCTGCCTAAGGAGTAGATTAAATGTTTAGGGTTAAGTGTTGGGAAAAATACATTACAGTAAGGATATTTATAGGCAGAAATAATTGAATACTTTGTTTTGGGTATTGTTTGTAAGGCAGACATTACAAAATCCCTTGGAATCTGATTAGTGTTGAGTCTATGATAAACATTCACATATATATGTCTACTGACTCTGAGCCCTGGATAGGCACCGATCTAGTCTTGTATCTTTGTTGCAACCCAAAGTCTTAGTTTTGCATCCAAACATAAAATCAACTCAAACTTCATATACAAAACTTTTAGGACTTTAGAAGTAGTTTTAGGATCCAAAATCCTCTGTCTACAACTAAAAATAGGCCCGAAGCTAGCCCTTTTGTACTTATCTCACAGTTTTGTTCTGCATAATAGAGGATTTATCTGCTTTGTGTCAGCATCCCAGTCTTTGCACAATTATATTTAATGGATGTTGAGTAGGGAATACCCCCCTTGGTTCTACAGAGCCTAAAGAAGAAGAGGAGATATTTATAGAGTCTATCTCCTATACTGTTGGCCACTGGCCCGGGAATCCTATTGATCAATGATGGCTACCTTGTAGGGATAACTAAGAATAAGCATCCAGTCTGGGAAACTTACCAATAGATTTTGGCGACTCTACTGGGGAGGTGAAGTGAAAGTATTATCTTTTCATCCCTGGTTTTTTATTGCTCATCTGAGTCACAATAGATATTGGCGACTCTACTGGGGAGGTGAAGTGAAAGTATTATCTTTTCATCCCTGGTTTTTTATTGCCCATCTGAGTTGCAACAGATTTTGGTGACTCCGCTGGGGACTGCTTTGTAAAAGAACCCTGATTTTAAAAGAAAACAATTCCTAAGTATAGGTGGCAACTCTGAATCAATCTCCTAACTGGTAAAGTAAAAATTTGTATGCAAGGGAGAAGATCCCAGTGTAATACTATATTTGAAGAGTTACCCATAAAAATGATGTATAGGAAAAAAGGGACTGTTCGAGCCAGTCAAGATGGTTCTCCTAGCCCCAGAAGTAATGATTTTATTCAAGACAATCTAGGATCTTTAGAGCAAACAATACCTTATTTTTCAAACACTGAGGCTGAGATCTAGAACGTATATGAAAGACAGCAGGGTGATGGATTGGCAATAAGGTCAGAAGTGTTTCAAGAATGCCCTTTCCATGATTCCCCTGATAGATTTGAGGAAGTTGAATCCCCAAGAAATGATAATAATGATCAGAGTATAATGAAACCATCATCTTCTATGCCCAGAGAGGAGGAATTAGCTGAAGAAATTAAGAGCTTAAGGGCAGAATTAGAATATCTGTAGGCAGTAAAAGTCAGAGATGACATGAGATAGAAAGTACAAGCTCTGAGAGTTGCTCAAAATGATTCAATTCCTACCCTTGAAAATGCAAATATGTAGAGAAATCAACAAAGAAATGAAGTCCAAGATCAGCATAATGATCAAAGACAGAATGCAAATAATGCTAGAGTACCTTTAAATAATGTAAGAAATCATAATGCAAATAGGAATGCAAATGCTAATCAGTTTGGTAGATAGCCTATGTAGCTAGACAGATTTAGACAACTTGTGTTTGATGGCATTCATGGTTACCCAAATCCTATTGACAAACATGTGAGGCTGCAAGTGCCTAAATTCTCAGGAAACAATACTGTATCAGGTGAAGACCACTTAAAATCTTTTCAGAATATCATGGACAACTTTGAGATTGAGCGTGAGAATGTTTTCATGAAATTGTTTATGAAATCCTTAGTTGATGAAGCCAAGGAATGGTACAAAGGTCTGCCTAACAAGAGTATTTCATCATGGGAGGACTTCAGAAGAATATTCAAAGAACAATATGGTGACAAAACTGATCCAAGTTTTTTCATTAATGAATTTATTGGCATTACCAAAGGATCAAATGAACAGGTTACTGATTTCAATGCTAGATTCACTGAAGTGTTGAACAAATTACCATATCACCTGAGGCCTAATGAACCTATGTGCATAGTGTTGTACATAAATGCTTTTTATGCCAAAAATGCTTATGGATTGAGAGACAAGGGTCCTCACAGCCTTAGGGATGCCTTAAAAATTGCAACAAATATTGAAAATAATAGAAAAGCATCTAGTAAGACAAATAGAAGTGATGATGTGAAAATTCTGTAAAATCCAAATACTAAATCTCAAAGTGTTCAAGGCAATGCATCTACTTCTAAGGATAAAATAGATAAATTGACAACTATTGTCAAGGACCTGAGTTATAGAATGGCTAAGAATGAAAAGGGGATAGGTCCTGACAGACCAGTTTACCAAAAGCAAGAAAAAAGACCATCATTACATGATATGCCATATAATACTAATTGGCATAATGGTAAACCCATCCTCCCACACCACAACACAAATCAAAGGACTCAAAATCTTAAAGAAACTCCTGATCCTTTGAAGAAGGTTGTAAATACTGTTAATGACACCCCATGGTGTATCATATGTCAAATACCTCACTCACAGTCACAATGCATGATTGTTCAGTCTTTATACAATAATGATGTTGCCTGTGATGAATGCAATGAGCCACATTGCATGGAAGATGATAATATTAATATGTTGTCTACAAATAGGGAGTATCCCTCTCAAGATGCTGATGCAAGTGCAAATGATGAGATTCAGGCCTATCAGCAGTTTCCTTATGATGAGGATGGTGAAGACAACTATGCCTATGCTCAGGATTCACATAATTTTCTGAGTAACTTGAGGAGGCCTTCTGATGAAGAAATTTGAGTCTTCACAGCTGCAGTAGTGGCTCAAGTCAAAAGTAATTACAACCTAAGGGGTAAGGCTCAGATAAGCAACCCACACGAACCTGAGAATACTTTTGTAGGCCAGCCAGTGCAAAATTATAAGGGGATTGAAACATATAAGAAACAATGGAAAAATAATAAGAAAGGTTTTAAGCAAAAAACAGGTCATGATCCTTAAGGACCAGAAAGCAGAATTCCCCAGGTTAAGAATCAAAACAAAAAATTTCAGATCAAAGATGACAGTCAGGGAGCCATAAAAACTAAAGCTAGATCATCTCAGGATGGAAGTAAAACCATGGAGCAAGCTACAACTGTCATACAAAATTATGCTCCATTTGACATAACTCAAGTCTTATCACAGATAAAAGTCTCTGTTCCATTCATGGAGTTGATGAAAGTGGAAGAATTCAAAAATAAGGCAGTCTCCTTAATTTCAGGAGTACCCTGTCAAGCCAAGTTGAGTGATGAACCTCAAGGTAAGAAACAGGCCCTGTGCATTGATGAGGATGAAGTTCCTGAGGTGTATCTGGGGATGACCATGACAAAATGCCCTTCACAAGTGGAACCATTTTATGTCTCCCTTGTCATAAACAGAAAAATAATTAAAAACTGTATGCTTGACTCAGGAGCATCAATAAATATCATGCCTTTGGCCATCATGTAGAGCTAGGTTAAAAATAGATAAGGCATGTGGGAAGTGCTATGCCATGGATGCTAGGGAAGTACTAGTCATTGGGATTATGAAAGATGTTGATTTCAGACTGGCAGCATATCCTAAAAAGGCATACAAAATGAACATAACAGTTGTTCATATCAAGCCACAGTATGGCATGTTGTTGTCAAGAAGGTGGGCAGCATTGGTTGGTGGGAGTATGCAATTAGATTTGTCATATGCTATGATCCCAATGAATGGAAAGGATGTCAAACTGATCAGAGAAGAAAAGTCATTAGATACAGTTGAGAATTGAGAGTCAGAGGAGCATATATGCGTTGTGGATACTGATTGTGAAAATTTTAGAGTTATCTCAGATGACAAAGGAAGTAAAGAGAGAGATATATGCATTCAAGAGCTTGACCAACAGGGTCTGTGGACCATGTATTTTGATGGAGCTTGTTCAAAGGAAGGCTCTTGTGCTAGGATTATATTTCTGTCTCCAGCTGGTAAGCTCCTAAAATTTTCTTTCTTGCTGAAGTTTGTCTGTATAGATAATATTGCAGAGTATGAGGCCTTTCTATTAGAATTAAATGTAGCTTTGAGGCATGGAATCAAGATGCTCAAAGTATTTGGTGATTCAAAGTTAGGTGTTTCCCAAGTTAGAGATAAGTATGCATCAAAGAATAAGAGATTAAAATAGTATAAGCATGTTGTTTGGGATACAATTGAATTGTTTGATGCTTTCTCAATAAACTGGATAGAGAGATCAAAAAATGTTAGGGCAGATTTTCTAGCTAATGTAGCTATAAGGCCAGGTGATATCACTCTATCAGATGTCACAAATGTTAAGGTCAAGCTTAGAATTGCAGTGCCAGATAATGTATGCAGTTGGCAAGTGTTTGATGATGATAAAGATTTACTGAGATTTCTACATTGTATTGATGAGTATGAGAACCAAGAAATGGATTTTCAGAACCTTGTAGAGGTTGTAGATCTAGAAAAGAAACTCTCTTAGGGAAGGAGATAATTCAACTCAAGACAAATAAAATCCCTAGAGGGTTGGTTGCTTTAGAGAGAGATTTTGACAATAGGGACCAATTTGTTACAAAGGCATCTCCAACAAACAAGAATGATTTAGAGGAGATAAACTTGGGAACATCTCATGCTCCCAAAAAGGTATATATTGGCAAACAGCTCAAACCACATATCAGAACTATGCTGATTGCATTACTAAGAAGATATAAGCATGTCTTTGCCTGGTCATATGAGGACCTGAAAGCTTATAGAGAGGATTTATTTCAGCATGAAATCCCTTTGAAGCCTAGAGCTAAACCATTTAGATAAAAACAGAGACCTATTAACCCAACTTTAGCTCCTAAAATGCAAGAACTTATGAAGCTTAGGGAGGCTGGAATAATCATGCCTATCGGACACTCAACTTGGGTATCTAACCTTGTTCCAATCAAAAAAAAGAATGGTGACATAAGGCTTTGTGTGGACTTTAGAAATCTGAATGTATCTTCTTTGAAGGACAATTATCCATTGCCAAACATGGAAGCCATGTTGCAGAAGGTGACTGGCTGTGAACTTTTATCCATGATGGATGGATTTTCAGGAGACAATCAAGTGAAAGTATAGGAATCAGAACAATTCAAGACTACTTTCACTACTCCATGGGGAACATATGTATATGTGAGAATGCCATTTGGACTAACAAATGCAGGTGCCACATTTTAGAGGGCTATGGATGTTGCTTTTGTAGGATTAATTGATTCAATCTTGGCTGTGTATCAGGATGATTTGATAGCTTATTCAAAAAGAGAAGAGCAACACTGTATGCACCTAGAGTAGATTTTTATTAGAGCATTAGAGTATGGCATCTCACTCAACCCAAAGAAGTGTGCTTTTGGGGTTGTGGAAGGAAAATTGCTTGGACACATTGTTTCCAAGGATGGAGTCAGGATTGATCCTGAGAGGGTGGCTGCAATTGACAAAATCTAGATCCCTAAAATAGTGAAAGGTGTTCAGTCCTTCTTTGGACAAATTAATTTTGTTAGAAGATTTGTGCCTAACTTTGCAGAGACCACAAAAGACATCTCTAAAATGTTGAAGAAAGGTACAACTATCAAGTGGGAAGATGAAGAAACCAAATCATTTCAAGACATAAAAGAGGCAATAAAGATGGCTCCTGTGTTAAAATCTCCTAATTTTTCTAAGCCATTTCAATTGTTTTCATTTGCTTCTTTCCATACTATTGCTGCATGCTTATTGCAGAAGAATGAAGAAGGGTTTGAACAGCCTACTTCTTCTTTAGTAGGTCATTGTAGGCTGCTGAATTAAAGTATGATGTAATGGAGAAACAGGCATATGCACTGATTAGAGCAGTCAAGAGCTTCAGGACATATTTGGTAGGATCTCAAGTAATTGCATATGTACCTCATGTAGCAGTCAAAGATATCTTCACTCAGTAGGAGGTAATTAGAAGAAGATGCAGATGGATAAACAAATTACAGGAATTCAACATTGAAATACAGATCACTAAACTGGTAAGAGCACAAGGTTTGGCAAAACTGATGACAGTCAAATCTAGAGGCATGCCAAGTGAATGCAGTACATAATGAAGTTATAAATATGACAGGATCTGAGTGGTATAAAGATATAGTGTATTATTTGCAGAATTTGAACTGTGCTACCCACCTCAATGATAATCAGATGAGGACCTTGAAGCTACAGGGTATTAAATACATCATTGTTCAAGGAGAGCTATATTGGAAAAATCTTGATGGTGTATTGCTCAGATGTGTGGATGAGGATTAGGCTAAGGATATTTTAGGTGACATGCACAATGGAGTGTGTGGTGAACATTATGCTGCCCATACAACAACCCATAAAATTCTCAGAGCAGGCCATTGGTGGCCAACTCTCTTCTCAGATGCACACAAAATGGTAAGAAAATGTGAGTCTTGCCAGAGGTTCTCAAGAAAGCTAAGATATCAAGGTGCATTACCCCTTAGGACTATAATTGTGGAAGCTCCATTTCAGCAATGGGCGATTGATTTTATAGGGGAAATTTCAGAAAAGTCAAGTGGAGGGCACAGTTGGATTCTGGTTGCCACTGATTACTTCACTAAATGGATTGAGGCCATCCTGACTAAAAGGCTACAAGCAAAGTGGTGATGGATTTTATTCTAGAAAATATTATTATCAGATTTGGAGTACCAGTAAAAGTAGTCACAGATAATGCAATGTGCTTCAGGTCTGGTGAATTTATTGACTTTTGTAATAAATATGGAATGGATTTATCTCATACATCACCATACCATCCATAAGGGAATGGTCAGGTAGAGTCAAGCAACAAAAGTCTCATGAAAATCATCAGAAGGGTGATAGATAAAAATAAGAGGTCTTGGGATTCAAAGCTAAAGTTGGCATTATGGGCTAACAGGGTGACAGTGAAAAGAGCGACTGGAAGGTCACCTTATGAATTAGTATATGGTACAGTAGCTAGATTACCTGTGAACAACCTCTTGCTAGTTTATAAATTCATCCAAGGGAATAGTGAGGAGATTGGAGACCCAATGACTGAAAGAATAAATCAGCTGGTTGCACTGGATGAGATAAGAAGGGAAGCATAGAAAATAAATGTTAAGACATAGCAACAAGTGAAATATCTGTTTGATAGAAAGGTTACAGAGAGAAGCTTTCAAATAGGTGAATTGGTTCTTATGTGGAATGCTAGGAGTCAAGATAAGGGAAAACACGGTAAATTTGAGCCCTTATGGATTGGCCCATATCAAATTAGCAATATCTATGGAGATGATTCTTATTTTCTCCAGGCCCTAAATGGTGAATTAATGGAATTTCCAATGCACAGTAAATTCCTTAAAACCTTTTTCTCATAAATGAGTACCTTTTGTGCACACTGTAAACTAGTTGTAAGTATTTTGTACATGCCTTGTATAGTCGGTCGTGTTTTGAATTTTGGGTTTTATCTGGTCTGCCCTGGAGTAGTCTGGTCCATGCTGCAGCCTTGTGCCTACACGTCCCCAATCAGAGCCTATGTTAGTATTCATTTATGTTTAGGGTTTTAAGCTTGAATGTTTGCAGGTTCTCTTTCAAACCCTGAACTTTCTGTCTTCCTTGGTCTGTTGCATTGTTTTGCCTATTTTGATGTTGGCCTCCTATAACGGGTTCCCTGCTACTAAGTTTCTATTGCAACTATGAGGATAATTAGTGTTGTCATTGATGTCAACATATTCATGTTGCATTAATGAGAAGGATTGGATGAGCTGTGTGATGAGGATATTGAGAAAATTAGTCTCAATCAGGAACAGTGAAGAACAGTGATATCAACAAGGTAAAAGTGAGAGATAGGTTGAGGTTTAGAAGATGCAGATCAAAGGGTTTGTAGATATGAGTTTTGAGATGATGCAGTCAAGTTCTCAGAGGTCCGTATGAAGACCTAAAGAAGTTATGGTTGCTTGTATAGAACCGGTTCTAGCAGGTGTTCAGGGCTAACAGAGTGTCACGGTTAGGTCCGATAAGATCTAGAAATGCAATATCCCATTCTGCGGATCTGAGGGAGTATTGAGGAAGTCCTTGTGGAGTGTCATCCATATTTGTTCATGGTTTGGAGGTCCGGAAGCACCTGTTCCTCTATGACAGTGATGACAGACTGTGTTCTTGAAGTTTTAGATGAAGGATAAAAGAATTCCAGTAAGCGGATGAAGTACGGATGTTCTTGGTGACTCAAGAGAGGTTGTGGTGGTCTTTGGATCATGTATAGTTCTTGTTGCTAGTCCACATTGAAGTTAGAGTTTGGATTTGATGAATAACCACCGGATGTTAGTGTTCTTCCTGTAACTGGCCGATCGGATGTATTACACGTCTTGTGGATGTGTTTGTAGGTGTTTTCCGACTTAGATGATTGTTCCTAAGTTGATGCCTAGTATAAATAAGTGATTGTGAAGTCATTTCAAAGTGTGTCTTGTGTGGAAAAGTGTTGAGTAGTGAAGAGGAAGAGCGAAAGGCAGAGCAGAAGTTTTTGGGCATAAATGGAACTGACCCAGGCATGGTAAAGATGTCAATCTCCAGTTTAAGTTTGTGATACTTGTTACTTTGTAGACAGTGTGTCTCTTGTAGGTAGTGTGCCTCTTGTGAGTAGTGTGCTTGGGCAGTGAGCCCTAATTGGCATGTGCCATCTATTTTTCTTATTCTTCTAACAGAGAATAATCCTTGGGTTAATCACCCTGTGGTTTTTCCCTTAACCGGGTTTTCCACGTCAAAATCTTGGTGTCTCATGTGTTGATGTGTATCTGCTCTGGTGTTTATGCTTTATTCTTTCATGAATGATTAATTGCTATGCTATTGAATATCAAAGTGGACTTAAGTGTTTGAATTGGAAGCAAGTTTAGGATAACTGATTCACCCCCCCTCTTAGCTATCAACAATTGGTATTAGAGCCAAGTTCCTCTAAAAAGAGCTTAACCGCTTGAGGAGATCCAAGATGTCGTCATACAAGAAGGATAGTCTGAAGTTCGATGGAACCAACTTCTCTCTTTGGAAAGGTTGCATGAAATGTCACTTGGAGTGTAGGGAAAGGCATACTTGTCCATGGTCACAAAAGCATATGTACCTCCACAGGGTGGTCCAACAACTCTAAATGAAATCACAGATGTTGAAAATAATCTGTGAACCAAAGAGGCTCTTCTAAGTTCTTTAACAAACTCAAATCTCTCAAATGTTATTGACCTACCAACTGCCTATGAGATCTAGGTTAAACTGGAACTTCTACATGAAGGAGATGAGTATGTTAAGAGTGCAAGGTTCCAGAGTCTCAAAGGAAAGTTTGAAAGACTAAAAATGAGAGATGATGAAAATATTACTACCTTTATGCCAAGAGTAAATGAGCTGGTGTGTGGAATTAGGAATGCTGGTGGAGTTTTGGATGAAAATGAGATTGTTGGTAAAATTCTCAGATCCCTTCCTGCTGCTTACAAAATCAAGGTTACTACCATTGATGAATTCAGAGCCTATACAACTGTCACAAGAGACCAATTGGCTAGCAAACTGGCTGCATTTGAAATGATCGAGTTTGGAGATGATCCCCCCAAGACTAAATCTGTATTCAAAGCCAGTGCCTCTGTGAAAGGTAAACAAAGATTTGATCCGAGAGAAAACTCTTCAAGGAAGATATCATGGTATGATCAAGCAAGAAGAGACATGGAAGTGGAAGAAGCAGAAACAGTGCAACTTGAAGCCCTCATTGCAAAGAGACTGCCAAGAGGTTCTGGTAATTATGAAGGAAAATTACCCTTTAAGTGCTTCAACTGCAATAAGATTGGTCATTTTGCCTCAAGATGTCCGAAAAGATCTACAAGGTCAAATTATAACAGACAAAGGTTCCAAAAGAACTGTTATTATGTTCATGAAGAAGATGATGATGAAGGAGTAACAGATGATGAATCAGAGATAGGAAACAAATCCAGAAATGAATGGGTGTTTATTGCCATTAAGGAAGAAGATCCAATGTCCTCTGAATCTGTCAATCATAAGGTTATAGAAAGAGCTTTGGCTGTCCAAGTTGAAGAAAAGGATGATTGGGTTATTGACAGTGGATGCTCTCACCATATGATAGGTGACAAGAACAAGTTCTTAGATTTGGAAAGGTATGAAGGAGGAATGGTAAAGTTTGGTGATAATTCTGCTAGTAGAATCAGAGGTAGGGGAACTATTTCTTTTGATGGAAAGAACAAAACTGGTAATGTACTGTATGTTGAAGGATTGAAGCACAATCTTCTCAGTGTTGGATAGTTGGTGGACAAAGGTTATGATCTCCGGTTCAAGAATGGAAGATGCAGGATCTTTGAAAGCTCTGGAATTGAGATTGCATCTGGTACTCAAACAAAAGGTAATATCTTTCATCTAGTTGGTACTAATAAAAGTTGTCTGTTTGCTCAAGTTGATCAGAGTTGGTTATGGCATAGAAGGATGTGTCATATAAATTTTGATAACATCATCAAGATAAGCAATACTCAAGCTGTAAGAGATCTTCCAAAATTGGTAAAACCTACAAATAGCTTGTGCAAATAATGTTAGCTAGGTAAACAAAGCAGAGTCTCATTCAAAATCAAGGATCAGTCCTCTACCGGATTATTGGAATTAGTTCATACTAATCTATGTGGTCCAACAAGAATCAAGAGTATGCAAGGTGATAGATATTTCATGTTACTAATTGATGATTATTTCTGGATGATGTGGGTTACCTTTCTAAGAGATAAATTAGAAGCTCTTGAAAAGTTCAAAATCTTCAAAGCTATGGTAGAGAATCAAACCGGTTTGAAACTGTAGTGTCTAAGATCTGATAGAGGTGGTGAATTCACATCCGGTGAGTTCATAAACTTTTGTGAGAAGCATGGTATAAAAAGATAGTTGTCTACTCCTAGGACTCCACAGCAGAATGGAGTAGTTGAGAGAAAGAATTGGACCATTCAGGAAGCATCTAGGACAATGATGATGGAAGCAAGTGTTCCTCAGATGTTTTGGAGAGAAGCTGTCAGTACTGCAGTCTATACTCTCAATTGAGTACAAATCAGAAGCAATACCGGTAAGACTCCTTATGAACTTTGGTTTGGCATCACTCCTATTGTGAAATATTTTAGAGTATTTGGTAGTAAATGTTACATTAAAAGAGATGAAGATCTAGGAAAGTTTGATGTTAGAAGTGATGAAGGAATTTTCTTGGGTTACTCCACTCAAAGCAAAGCATACCGGTGTTACAATAAGAGACTAAGAAAGATGATAGAAAGTGCAAATGTGAAGGTTGATGAAGGAATTGAGAAACCCTCAAAGTTTTATGAATATGATGAAGATGATCAGAATGGTGCTCTGGTTCAAGGACCTCATTCCTCTTCTAAAAATCAGAATCAGACTGGTCCGGTAAATCAAGAAGAAGAGACAAGTCTGCATGAGCCTGATCAAGAAATAGAAGTACAAGAAACTCCCAAAGTTCCAAGGTATGTAAGACTGAACCACTCTAAAGATTAGATCATAGATGACAAAAGCAAAGGTGTGCAAACTAGGACAATTGCTCAAAATTCTGTGAATATTGTTTGATTTCAAAGATTGAACCTAAGACAATAAATGAAGCTTGCAATGATGAAAACTGGACCAAAGCAATGGAGGAAGAGTTGATGCAAATTGAGAAAAATCACACTTGGGATCTTGTTCCCAAACGTAGAAACAAGAATGTGATTGGAACCAAATGGGTCTTCTGGAACAAACTAAATGAAGTTGGTGAAGTAATCAGAAACAAAGCCAGATTGGTCTGCAAAGGCTACTCCCAAATAGAAGGAATTGATTTTGAAGAAACCTTTGCTCCGGTAGCAAGAATTGAAGAAATCAGATTATTTCTTGCATTTGCTGCCTTCAAAGACTTCAAGGTATATCAGATGGATGTCAAGTCTACCTTCCTAAATGGTGATTTGGAAGAAGAAGTATACATTGAGCAACCGAATAGATTTCAATTGTCTGATCATGATGATATGGTTTGCAAGTTAAAAAAAAGCACTGTATGGATTGAAGCAAGCCCCAAGAGCTTGGTATGAAAGATTGGACAAGCATCTTGTGCAGATTGGTTTCAACAAAGGTACTGCTGACAGTAACTTATATTTTAAAATTGATCATGAAAGCATCTTGATTGTTGAAGTATTTGTTGATGATATCATCTTTGGAGGAAAATATAGCATGTGTAAAACTTTTGCAAATCAAATGAAAAGTGAGTTTGAAATGTCTATGCTTGGTGAAATGAATTTCTTCTTGGGTCTACAAATCACTCAAACAAAGAAAGGGATCTTCATTTCTTAGACCAAATATGTGAAAGAATTGTTGAGGAAATTTGGGATGGAAGATTCAAAGCCAATGAATACTCCCATGGCAACTGGATGCAAGTTGAGCAAAGATGATGACTCTCTTAAGGTAGATCAGACAAAGTACAGATCAATGATTGGTGGATTATTGTATCTCACTCAAACTAGACCAGACATTATGCAAGCTATTGGTCTTGTTGCTAGATTCCAGGCTGATCCCAGAGAATCTCATGTCATGGCAATCAAGAGGATTTTTAGATATTTGAAAGGGACAGTTGAGTATGGTTTGTGGTATCCTAGAGATCATGATTTCTCTCTTCATGCATACACAGATGCAGATTGGGCAGGAGATGTGGATGACCGGAAGAGTACCAGTGGTGGAGCTTTCTTTTTTGGGGAAGAGATTGGTTTCTTGGCTAAGCAAGAAATAAGAAGCAATATCTCTGTCTACAACTGAAGCAGAATACATTGCAGTAGCGGATAGTTGCACTCAAGTTCTATGGATGAAGCAGATGCTAAGAGATATTAAAGTAGAGTATGAGGAGCCTATTACAATTTTCTGTGATTATTCAAGTGCAATAAATATTTCTAAGAATCTGGTGTTGCATTCTAAGACTAAGCATATATCTATCAAGTTTCACTTTCTGAGAGAGCAAGTGAACAAGGAGGAAGTTAGACTGGAGTATGTGCCCTCTAAGGATCAGATTGTAGATATCTTTACTAACCCTCTTCCCAAGGAATCTTTTGAGTATCTCAGGGAGAAGTTAAGGGTTATTGCCCCTCTAGTGTTGAACTAGGATGCACTGTTGTGCATCAATCTGGTGGATACCACAGTCATATCTTGTGATCTGGATTGGTGATGAGGAGCTGCTACTTAGGGGGAGCAGCTAGTATGATTCTGATGTGTTAGAGTTGCAAGTATGATCCCTTTGCCATTGATGTCAAAGGAGGAGAGAAGATATGTGAAAAACAAGTGGTTGATGATCAAAGGGGGAGCAGTAAAGGAAGAGAAGACATGTGAAGAATTGCTACTGATAGTGGGAGCTATGTCAGAAAGGAGAAGTTCTTGTTTTGATGGTTTTTCACATCATATGTTGCCATCAATGACAAAGGGGGAGATTGTTACAAGTATGAGGATAACCAGTGTTGTCATTGATGTCAACATACTCATGTTCCATTAATGAGAAGGATTGGATGAGTTGTGTGATGAGGATATTGAGAAAATTAGTCTCAATTAGGAACAGTGAAGAACAGTGATATCAACAAGGTAAAAGTGATTGATAGGTTGAGGTTCAAAAGATGTAGATCAAAGGGTTTGTAGATATGAGTCTTGAGATGATGCAGTCAAGTTTTTAGAGGTCCGTATGAAGACCTGAAGAAGTTATGGTTGCTTGTATAGAACCGGTTCTGGCAGGTGTTCAGGGCTGACAGAGTGTCACAGTTAGGTCTGGTAAGATCTGGAAATGCAATATCCCATTCTACGGATCAGAGGGAGTATTGAGGAAGTCCTCGTGGAGTGTCATCCATATTTGTTCGTGGTTTGGAGGTCCGGAAGCAACTGTTCCTCTGTGACAGTGATGACAGATTGTGTTCTTGAAGTTCCAGATGAAGGATAAAAGAATTCCAGTAAGCGGATGAAGTGCGGATGTTTTTGGTGACTCAGGAGAGGTTGTGGTGGTCTTTGGATCATGTATAGTTCTTTTTGGTAGTCCGCATTGAAGTTAGAGTTTGGATTTGATGAATAACCACCGGATGTTAGTGTTCTTCCTGTGACTGGCTGACCGGATGTATTACATGTCTTGCGGATGTATTTGTAGGCGTTTGCCGACTTAGATGATTGTTCCTAAGTCGATGCCTTGTATAAATAAGTGATTGTGAAGTCATTTCAAAGTGTGTCTTGCGTGGAAAAGTGTTGAGTAGCGAAGAGGAAGAGCGAAAGGTAGAGCAAAATTTTTTGGGCATAAATGGAACTGACCTAGGCATGGTAAAGATGTCAATCTCTAGTTCAAGTTTATGATACTTGTTACTTTGTAGATAGTGTGTCTCTTGTAGGCAGTGTGCCTCTTGTGAGTAGTGTGCTTAGGCAGTGAGCCCTAATTGGCATGTGCCATCTATTTTTCTTATTCTTCTAATAGAGAATAATCCTTGGGTTAATCACCCCGTGGTTTTTCCCTTAACCGGGTTTTCCACGTCAAAATCTTGGTGTCTCATGTGTTGATGTGTATCTGCTCTAGTGTTTATGCTTTATTCTTTCATGAATGATTAATTGCTATGCTATTGAATATCAAAGTGGACTTAAGTGTTTGAATTGGAAGCAAGTTTAGGATAACAGATTCACCCCCCACTCTCAGTTATCAACAGTTTCATCTCCATGCCTTAATGTTCATAGGTTAACCGACCCAATGTAATGTGGAATCTACCTTCTCCTATCGCGTGTAAGAAGATTGTCATGTTTTTGTATGTGCAAGTGATCAAATATGTCGACAAGCTTGTGAAATCCCAATCGGCTTCTAGAAATGGTGAAAATTTTGAGTTATATGCATTTCTAAATGTATATCGGGTTGCATATGCATTGGGGGAATCTTCTGTAAGATTCCAGGAATATTCATCATTTGTATATCGGCCCTACTTGTATATCAGGCTTATATGTATAATATGCAAGTGAAGCATACAAAGGAAAAGATACATTGCAGGAGTATTCTGGAGAAGATTCCTTGCTTGTATGTGCAAGGGAATGTACATTGAAAAATATATAAAGGCCCGCGACATGTAAAGTGAACAATACCGTGGATGTACAAATGTGGATTGTGTATGCAATATACATTCGGGCGCACATACAATGGTTAGGTGCATTCATCGCATATTCCCTAAAGATTCCCTATTTGCATGCAAAGGGCAAATGTATATTTGGTGATATACAATTGAAGATACAAGCAAAATATACAAGGGACCTTGTATGTTCAAACATATAATGGAAGTGCATTCCAAAGATGCAAGGCGGACCCGAGGTCATTTTCATTTTGTTCTAAAGCAGTGTGGCCTCCATGGCTTGTACATTGCATTTGTATATGCGATGTGCAAGGAAATGTGCAAAGGAAAGAGAAAATGGGTCGGACCCACCACTTGTATATTTGCACTTGTACATGTGCCGATATGCAAACTCATGAGGATACAAAGCCCAGATTTGAAAGTTTTTTAGATCTGATGGATAGATGCAGTGGAATCCGCCTTGCATATATGTGCTTGTATGTGTGAAATATACAATGCGATGGGTGCAAGATGGAGATACAAGCCAAACCCGAACTGAATTCTAATTTATTCTATAACATTTGACATCTTCCTTGTATGTTGTATATGCATTTGGGCTTGCATATACAAAAGCAATAAAGGTGAAATAAAAGGAGAAAAGGTCAGTGATAGAGGGTCAAGGTGCCTACGTGGCACGATGTCATCAGCTGGCATTTGATCAACGGTCGGGTTTTAAACCTTCAGCCATGTTTTTTCCTTGTGTCTATAGTCATTTTTATTTAGCGAGAAATTTCCATGGGTGAGCTATTACGGTTTCCAAGAGGAGCTACAGGTGGTTGAGCCATTAATGGTAGGATTGCAAATAGGCATGGGCCGATGGTCAAACGACCAAGCACCTGGTTTATGATGGAGAGTCTTCTAGCGGTGGCATAGGGCTTGAGCTCAACTACTCCTTTCCCTTCTCTTGCTTCTTCCCATTTTGTCCCCTGCTGCATTTATGATTTTGAGCGCCATTTCTGGTGTAGTGTATCTAGCAAAAATTTTGACCTTGTCATGTAATTAATTTTGCTGAGTTCATAGTCTTGGTATAAAAGTGAAACTGTGTTACTCATTTGTGGTTGTTGAAAACTGGACAAATTTTGGTGCTGCAATATGAATACAACTTTCTGGTGACTCTATTTCAGGTGTCTTTGTGAGTTTATGAGTTGTATGTTGTATGTATTATGCATAGAATTCATCAGTTGTATGTATTATGGTTGAATGTTGGCTGCTTAGGATTTTGGCAGCATAACAATATGAAATTAGATTGCATCCTCCTAAATGGCTTAGAGGAGGCTAGGTTTTTAAGAAAGACCTAGTTAGAACAAATGGACAAGATCGATTAGGGTTTAGATAATATGGATGGCTAGGATTGATTAGGTTTCCTTGCACATCAAGAAAGCGTAGTCATGTGACAAGTGTGCGAAGGAGAATGAAAGGAATCTAATTCAAATATTTTATTTGAATTAGCTTGCACATGTGACTTGTATTAAATACAAGTTGTACTAGCCCGCATGAGACAAAAGGAAAGTGGACAAGTGTTGTCATGTGATGAAAGGTGATACATGTGACTAGGTGCAATTAATTCAATAAATGGGATTTATTTAATTAATGGGCAATGTGATCAAGTGGGATTAATTAAATAAAGTGGGTTTATTTAATTAATCAAGATGGTGATTAAGTTGGACCAATGTGATTAAGATGAACTAGGACCTAGGGATAAATGGGATTAAGTGGGATGAGGTTAGATGAACTAGGATGAACTAAGACCTAGGGGAACATATACAAGTTCATGTCGACAATGTGTTGTGTAACTAAGACCTAGGGCAAAGACATACAAGGTCATGTGTAAACAAGACCTAGACAATTTTTAGTGTCTACATTTGCCCCTCTTTGAGATGATGTTGCGAGATGATAAGATTTAAGTTGAGTAACATCATTTCAAAGAAGTTAAGGAAATAGATAGGGGAAAAGGATAGGATGATGATGCCTGTTGAGAATTAAGGTGTCTCAACCTTCGTAATTCCTTGTATTATTTTCATTGTATTTATTTATTTATTGCCTATGTTGTAAATTAAATTGTAAATTCATATTTTCATCTTGTGGGATGTGGCACGGTGATGTGTCATCCTACATGGAAGATGATAACTTGTAATTTGGTCATCACATGAGGAGATAGGCATCCCACTTTGTGGCAGGAATTTTTTGCCATGTGTCAGCATCTTGGATGTTGTGTAAGGGAATATTGACTGAAATGGTCATGATAGATTCCTATGATGAAGTTATGACATGTAAGAGTCAGAAATAGGAGATTCTATGACAGGTGAAGACATGTGTCGAAGAGCATCTTTGAAAAAGGCATCTTTGGGTGCCCTAAGCTGGAATATGACATGTTGTAAGAGAATATGTATTTATAGCCTATGTATGACATATTCTCTTATAGCTGTAAATTGTAACTGCTATGATAGATTCTATGATGGTCGTAAGAGTCGTAAGAGCATCTGTCATACCCCATTTTAGAAATAGGTGACCTCTTTGGGATGGGGTGTGTGGACAAGTGTCAAAAGCATCTTACAATGTTGACCAAGTGTCCATAGGCATGGGTTTTAGGCCATGAGGCCACGTTGGACTCCCATTCCAAGATAGAGGCAATTTTGCCTTGTATTTTCTATATAAACAGGTGCTTTGAGGAGGAGATGTATTATAGGTTTGACAGGTACTGTTATACTACTAGTTTTTCTCCAGATACAAGTGTCAAAGACTCTTGAGAGCTTGCATTACAAGTGTATTGTAAACCATTTTAGTTTTGATAATACATTGTGCATGTTTTGGAGTGTGGGGTTTTTCACCCGACAAGGGTTTTCCCCACATATATCTTGTGTCTCTCTTCTTCTGTCTCACTTTCTTGTTTATGTGTTTGCTACAATATCTTTGTTAGTGGTTTAACATTGCTATAATTTAAAGGATAAAATTGAATTTGTACTCTCCTCGCCTCATTAGATTAGTGTAGGAAGCGATTTCCACACACCTAGCTTCCTTTCAAATGGTATCAGAGCCTGGCCAGTTTTGGTGTTAGCTGTTGGGTAGGGGTTTTTTGAGCTGATCTTAGATTGAGTGGGAGTGTTGTGCAGAGGATTTTGTATATTATTGCAGCAAGGAGATGGCAACCACATCCAGAAGGTTAGAGGTTGACAAATTCAATGGCACTAATTTCGAGTTGTGGAAACTCAAGATGGACCTACTTGTTGATCGTGACCTATGGGAAACAGTATCCAGTGTGAAACCTACAACAATGTCACAAGCTAATTGGGATCTCAAAGATTGGAAGGCTAAGGGTCTCATAAGACTCTATTTAGCTGACTTTGTCTTGTTGAATGTCCATGAGGAGAAGAGCACAAAAGATCTTTGGAAGAAGTTGGGTGATGTTTATCAGGCCAAGTCCTTGGTAAACAAACTTTTTCTAAAAAAGAAGTTGTTTACTCTAAAGATGGAAGATGGAGGATCTTTTGTAGACCACATGAATGCTTTCAACATGATCATTGCATAGTTGACATCTGTGGGTGTGAAAATGGAGGAGGATCGTTGCATGACCTTTCTTTGTTCTTTGCCGGATTCGTGGGATCATCTTGTCATGGCTGTCGAAAGCACCACTACCACCTTCAAGATGGAAGATGTGGTGTCTTCACTGTTATCTAAAGAAATGCAGAGGAAGACATCTAAATCAACCAAAGAGGCTCTTGCGGTTCGAGGAAGACCCAAGGAGAAAGGGAAGAAGAAAGACAAGAAAGATGAGAAGGGCAAGTCCAAATCTCGTGGGAGATCCAAATCTCCTGGAAAGTCCAAGGCTCTTTGTTAGAAGTGTGGAAAAATTGAGCATTTCTAAAAGGAATGTAAAGAGGAGAAGAAAAAGAAGAAGAAAGCTCCTAATTCAGATTCTAACAAGTCATAAGATGATGGTGATGCCTTCATTGCAGTCCTAGCCACCCATACATCTGATGATGTGTGGTTGATTGATTCTGGTGCATCATTCCACATGACCTCACATCAAGACTGGTTCATGAAATATGAAGAGTTTGATGGTGGAAGAGTGTACCTGGGTGATGACTCTCATCTAAAGATTATTGGTCATGGAAGAGTCTCAATCTAATTACCTAATGGACGAGTGAAGGGGATCACTGGAGTTATGCACATTCCAGGCCTTGCATGGAACCTACTTTCTGTAATTATGTTGAATGATGCAGGTGTGCAAGTTGTCTTTTTGAAGGACAGATGCAAGATGAATAGAGGATCTATGGTGCTTGCGAAGGGTACTCAGAGAGGTACCCTATTTCAGCTGGAGGCATGTACTTCACAGTGCAATCGTTATTCTAACTCAAAGAAACAAGTTGCAGTCACTTCATCCCCACCATCTGAACGAGCAGTGAACAAATCTGTTGTAACTAGTTTTGATGGTAGTGCACATACTAAAAAGACTATGTTATGGCATTTGAGATATGGCCACATTGGTGAGAAGGGTCTGTGTACCCTAAAAAATAAAAACCTTGTTGAGGGGTTAAATGATTGTAATCGAGTTTGACTCTTGCAAACATTGTATTTATGGAAAGCAAAATCATGTTCAGTTTTACTCTAGTTCTCACAAGTCTTCTGGTGTATTGGATCTTATTCATTCTGATGTGTTTGGTCCTATTAATGTTCCTTCGATTTCAAAATCTGTATATTTTGTATCTTTCATAGATGATTACAGTAGAAGGACATGGGTTTATTTTATCAGAAGCAAGACTGAAGTCTTTAGTCGGTTTAAGGAGTTTAAAGCCTTTTCTAAAAATTAGACTAGTAAAAATATTAAGTGTTTGAGAACTGACAATGGTGGAGAGTTTTGTTTGGTAGAGTTTGATAAGTTTTATAAAGAGCAAGGGATTGAAAGGCATAAGACAACTCCATATACCCCGTAGCAAAATGGAGTTGCAAAGAGGATGAACCGGACACTGATGGAGAAGGCTAAGAGTATGCTTAGTGGAGCAAGCCTCGAACAAAAGTTTTGGGCTGAAGCTGTTGCCACTGCTTGCTATTTAGTAAACAGATCTCCTACATCAGCTCTTGTTGGTAAGACACCTATGGTGGTGTGGTCTAGTAAGAAGCCTTCAGTTAGACATATTCTTGTTTTTGGTTGTGAGGCATATGCACATGTTCCTAGGGAGAAATGGTCTAAATTGGAGAACAAGGTTGTTAAATGTATTTTCATTGGCTATGGTGTTGGTGTGAAAGGATACAAGCTTTGGGATCCTGTGGCTAAAAAAGTGTTGTATAGCAAAAGTGTTATCTTCAGAAAGCTAACACCTTCTTCCATTGTTCTACAACTAGAATAAACAGAAAAGAAAGAGGATGTAGTTCAACTTCCTTCTACCCCTGAGAAGATTGAACAAACAGATCATGTGAGACCTGATGATGAGGAGAGCTCTAGTAGCTTTGAAATCTCAGAAGAAGAAGCAGAACCTCAACCTCAACCATTGAGGAGGTCTACACAAACAAGAAAGCAACCTAATAGGTTTGGTTATTCATTACTTGATTCTAGTTGTTCTTTTGCTTTACTTACTAATGCTGATGAGCCTAGAACTGTGAAAGAGGCTATGGGCATGAAAGATGCAGGTTCCTAGAAGGAGGCCATGGAGGATGAGATGGCTTCTTTGGAAAAGAACAAAACATGGGACTTGGTGGCTTTTCCTAATGGATGGAAACCCGTTGGATGCAAATGGGTGTTCAAGAAGAAATTTGGTATAGATGGTAGTGTTGAAAAGTACAAGGCTAGATTGGTTGCGAAGGGGTATTCACAAGTGGAGGGAATTGATTATGGTGAAATTTTCTCTCCTATTGCAAAGCTGACATCCATTAGATTTATGTTCTCTTGCAACTGCTTATGACTTAGAGGTAGAACAGATGAATGTGAACATAGCTTTCCTTCATGGTGATTTGGAGGAAGAAATCTACATGTCATAGCCAGAGCATTACATAGTGAAAGGTAAAGAAAATTTGGTTTGCAAATTGAAAAAGTCTTTGTATGGTTTGAAGCAGTCTCCTAGGATGTGGTACTTGAAGTTTGATGCCTTTATGTTGTCAATTGGATTTGTGAGATTGAAATCAAATCACTGTGTGTATTATAAGTTTGATGGTGATAGTATTCTCATTGTTGCATTATATGTTGATGATATGTTGCTGATTGGGAAGGGTAAGAATATGATTTCTGATTTTAAGTCTCAGTTGGCAGCACAGTTTGAAATGAAAGATTTAAGGGCAGCCAGGTACATTCTAGGAAAGGAAATTAGAAGAGATAGAACTAATAGAAAACTTTGGTTAAGCTAGAGTAAGGATGTGAAGACAGTGTTGGATAGGTTCAGCATGATAGATTGTAGACCATTGTGTGTTCCTGTTTCTTTGGGGACAAAGTTGTCTGTTAATGATTGTCCAAAATCTCCTAGTGAGGTGGAGGACATGAGCAGAGCACCTTATGCTAGTGTTGTTGGTAGTTTGATGTATGCTATGGTTTGCACAAGACCAGACATTGCCCAAGCAGTGGGAGTCCTTAGTCGATTTATGGCTAATCCTGGATGGGTACATTGGGATGCAGTTAAGTGATTGTTTAGATATTTGAGGGGTACTTATGAGTATTCCATTTTCTATCATGGAAATTCTATAGGACCTCCGCATTCAGTTTCTATTCATAGATTTGTGGATTCTGATTGGGCAGGTGACATTGACAATAGGAGATCCACCAATGTATATGTGTTCACAATGTTTGGTTGTGTGATTAGTTGGATGAGTAAGTGACAACCTGTGGTTGCTTTTTCCACTACAGAAGCTGAGTACATGGCTACAACTCATACTTGTAAGGAAGCCATTTGTCTTAAGAGATTGTGTTCAAATATTGGTGTTGATGCAGGACATATTATGATTTGTTGTGACAGTTAGAGTACGATTTGCCTTGCGAAGAATCCAACTTTCCATGCCAGAACAAAGCATATTGATGTACAGTTTCACTTTGTACAAGACATGGTAGAGGATGGGAAGGTAAATTTGGAGAAGGTAGATACTTTGAAAAATGTTACAGATGCATTGACGAAGCCAGTGGGCACAGAGAAGTTTAGATGGTGTTCAGAGTCTATGGGCCTCTTGGCCTATAGCAGTTAAATACTATTAATTCTATTGGCTCTTACAAGGTGTTCGACAAGTGGGAGAATGTTGGGAATTAAGGTGTCTTAACCATGGTAACTCCTTGTATTATTTTCATTGTATTTATTTATTTATTGCCTATGTTGTAAATTAAATTGTAAATTCATATTGTCATCTTGTGGGATGTGACACAGTGATGTATCATCCTACATGGAAGTGTTGGATCTAGGGCATACAACTGAGAGGGGGGGGGTGAATCAGTTGTATAACAACTTCCTTTGTTCTCAAACACTTGATTCTTCTTTGTTAGTTAACAACATATCAATTAATCATCCATGAAAGCATAATGCACAAATACAAGAGCAGATAAACATCAACACATTGAACACCAAGATTTTAACGTGGAAAACCTGGTTAAGGGAAAAACCACGGGGTGATTAACCCAAGAATTATTCTCTGTTAGAAGAATAAGAAAAAGAATGGCACTTGCCAATTAGGGCTCACTGCCCGAGCACACTGCTCACAAAGAGGCCCACTACCTACAAGGAGACACACTGTCTACAAAGTGATAAGAATCACAGTCTTGAACTGAGAATGACATCTCTACCATGTCTGGATCAGTTCCATTTAAGCCCAAAATCCTTGCTCTGCCTTTCACACTTATCCTCGCCACACCACTCTCATCACCACACCACACTGCTTTGAAATGAACTCACAAACCTTTATTTATAGAAGACATTGACTTAGGAACAATCATCTAAGTCAGCAATCAACCATAAGAATATCCACAAGATGAATAACACATCCGGTCGGCCACCACAAGAACATTCACATGATGGACAACTCATCCGGTCGGCTAGTCGGAACAAGAACTTCATCCGGAAGAATATCTTCAATTCTGGGCTCTACCATCAATGCGGACCAATAACACAACCTCAACATGATCCAAGAACCTTCACAAGCCTGCCTTAATAACCAAGTACATCTGCACTTCCTCTACTTACTAGAATCTCTTTTCTTCCTTATCCGAAACTTCAAGAACACAGTCTGTCGCCACTGTCATAAAGTAGAAGGTACTTCCAGACCTCCAAATCATACACAACTCGAGATGACACATCACAAGGATATCCCAGACACTCCTTCTAATCTGCAGATTAAGATTATGCAATTCTAAACCTCACTGGACCTTTCTGTGATCCTCTGTCACCTCTGAACACTTGCCGGAACCGGTTCCACACCAACAGCCATAACTTCTACAGATCTTCATGTGAACCTCTGAAATCTTAACTGAACCATCTCAAGACTCATATCTACAAACCCTTTAATTTGCATCCTCCAATTCGTAACCTATACAATACATTTGCCTTCTTCTCATCACTGTTCTTTACTATTCTTGACTGAGGGTAATTTTCTCAATATCCTCAGCACACAGCTCATCCAATCCTTCTTGTCAATGCAATATGAGTATGTTGACATCAATGACAACACTGGTTCACCTCATACTTGCAACAATCTCCTCCTTTGTCATTGATGGCAACATGTGATGTGAAAAACCATCAAGACAAGAACTTTTCCTTTCTGCCACAGCTCCCCCTATTAGCAACATGTCTTCTCCTCATTTATTGCTCCCCCTTTGATCATCAGCCACTTGTTTTTCACATGTCTTCTCTCCCCCTTTGACATCAATGGAAAAGGGCTCATACTTGCAATTCTAACACATCATAATCATACCAGCTGCTCCCCCTTAGTAGCAACTCCCCATCATCAATCTGGATCACAAGAAATGACTATGATATCCACCGGACTGATGCACATCAGTACATCCTAGTTCATCACTGGAGGGGCCATGACCCCTAACTTCTCCCAGAGGTATTCAAAGGAGTCCTTGGGATGAGGTTTAGTAAAGATATCTACAATCTGATCCTTGGAAGGAACATACTCCAATCTGACTTCTTCCTTGTTCACTTGTTCTCTCAAAAAGTGAAACTTGATAGATATGTGCTTAGTCTTAGAATGCAATACCGGATTCTTAGAAATATTAATTGCACTTGAATTATCACAGAAAATTGTGATAGGCTCCTCATATTCAACTTTAATGTCTCTTAGCATCTGCTTCATCCATAAGATTTGAGTGCAACTACCTGCTGCTGCAATGTATTCTGCTTCAGTTGTAGACAGAGATATTGCATCTTGTTTCTTGCTTAGCCAAGAAACCAATCTCTTTCCCAAAAAGAATGCTCCACCACTAGTGCTCTTCCGATCATCCACATCTCCTGCCCAATCTGCATCTGTGTAAGCATGAAGAGAGAAATCTGGATCTCTAGGGTACCATAGACCATACTCAGCTGTTCCTTTTAAGTACCTAAAAATTCTTTTGATTGCCATAACATGAGATTCTTTAGGATCAGCCTGGAATCTTGCTACAAGACCAACAGCCTGCATTATATCTGGTCTAGTCTAAGTGAGATACAGCAATCCACCAATCATTGATCTATACCTTGTCTGATCTATCTTTGAGGAGTCATCATCTTTGCTCAACTTGCATCCGGTTGCCATGGGAGTGTTCATTGGCTTTGAATCTTCCATACCAAATTTCCTCAACAATTCTTTCACGTATTTGGTCTAAGAAATGAAAATCCCTTTCTTTGTTTGAGTAATTTGCAGACCCAAGAAGAAATTCATTTCACCAAGCATAGACATTTCAAACTCACTTTTCATCTGATTTGCAAAAGTTTTGCACATACTATCTCTTCCTCCAAAAATGATATCATCCACAAACACTTCAACAATCAAAATGTTTTCATGATCAATTTTGAAATATAAGTTGCTGTCAGTAGTACCTTTGTTGAATCCAATCTACACAAGATGCTTATCTAACCTTTCATACCATGCTCTTGGGGCTTGCTTTAATCCATACAATGCTTTCTTCAACTTGCAGACCATATCATCATTATCAGACAATTGAAATCCATCCGGTTGTTCAATGTAAACTTCTTCTTCCAGATCACCATTTAGGAAGGCAGACTTGACATCCATCTGATATACCTTGAAGTCTTTAAAGGCAGCAAATGCAAGGAATAATCTGACTGCTTCAATTCTTGCCACCGGAGCAAAGGTCTCTTCAAAATCAATTCCTTCTATTTGAGAATAGCCTTTGCAGACCAATCTAGCTTTATTTCTGATTACTTCACCAGCTTCATTCAGTTTGTTCCGGAAGACCCATTTGGTTCCAATTACATTCCTATCTCTAGGTCTGGGAACAAGATCCCAAGTATGATTTTTCTCAATTTGCATCAATTCATCTTCCATTGCTTTGGTCCAATTTTCATCATTGCAGGCTTCATTTATTGTTTTAGGTTCAATCTTTGAAATTAGACAACATTCATCCTGATTTTGAGCAACATTCCTTCTAGTTTGTACACCTTTGCTTTTGTCACCTATGATTTGATCTTCAGAGCGGTTTAGTCTTACATACCTTGGAATTTTGGGAGTATCTTGCATAGCTGCTTCTTGATCAGGTTCATTCACACCTATCTCTTCTTCCTGATTTACCAGATCAGGCTGACTCTGACTTACCAAAGAGGATTGAGTTCCTTGAACTTGAACACCATCTTGGTCATCATCAAACTCAAAATCTTGAGGGCTTCTCAATTCCTTCATCAACTTTCACATTAGTGCTTTCTATCATCTTCCTCAATCTCTTATTGTAACACCGGTATGCTTTGCTTTGAGTGGAGTAACCCAAGAAAATTCCTTCATCACTTCTAGCATCAAACTTTCCTAGATCTTCATCTCTTTTAATATAACACTTGCTACCAAATACTCTGAAATACTTCACAGTAGGAGTGATGCCAAATCAGAGTTCATAAGGGGTGTTACCGGTGTTGTTTCTGATTTGAACTCGATTGAGAGTGTAGACTGTCGTGCTGATAGTATCTTTCCAAAACATTTGAGGAACATTTGCTTCCAACATCATTGTCCTGGCAGCTTCCTGGATGGTCTAGTTCTTTCTCTCAACTATTCCATTCTGCTGTGGAGTCCTAGGAGCAAACAACTATCTTCTTATACCCTGCTTCTCACAAAAGTCAATGAACTCACCAGATGTAAATTCACCACCTCTATCAGACCTTAGACACTTCAGTTTCAATCCGGTTTGATTCTCTACCATAGCTTTAAAGATTTTGAACTTCTCAAGGGCTTCTAATTTCTCTTTTAGGAAGGTAACCCATATCATCTGGGAATGGTCATCAATTAGCAACATAAAATATCTATCACCTTGCAGACTCTTGATTCTTGTCAGACCACAGAGATCAGTATGTACTAATTCCAACAATCTGGTAGAGGACTGATCTTTGCTTTTGAAAGTGACTCTGCTCTGTTTACCTAGCTGACATTCTTTGCACAAACTATTTGTAGGTTTCATCAATTTTGGAAGATCTCTTACAGCCTGAATATTGCTTATCTTGATGATGTTATCAAAATTCACATGACACATTCTTCTATGCCATAACCAACTCTGATCAACTTGAAAAAACAGACAACTTTTATTTGAACCAACCAGATGAAAGATATTACCTTTTGACTGAGTACCGGATGTAATTTCAATTCTGGAGCTTGTAAAGATTCTGCATTTTCCATTCTTGAACCTGAGATCATAGCCTTTGTCCACTAACTGACCAACACTGAGAAGATTGTGCTTCAATCCTTCAACATATAGTACATTACCTGTTTTTCTCTTCCCATCAAAGGAAATAGTTCCCCTACCCATGATTCTTCCAGCAGAATTGTCACCAAACTTTACCATTCCTCCTTCATACCTTTCCAAATCCAAGAACTTATTCTTGTCACCAGTCATATGGTGAGAACATCCACTGTCAATAACCCAATCATCCTTTTCTTCCACTTGAGCAGCCAAAGCTCTTTCCACAACCTTGTGATTGACAGATTCAGAGGATATAGAATCTTCTTCCTTGATGGCAATAAACACCCATTCATTTCTGGATTTGCTTCCTAGTTCTGATTCATCATCTGTTATTCCTTCATTGTCATCTTCTTCATGAACATAATAGCAATTCTTTTGAAACCTTTGTCTGTTAGTATTAGACCTTGCATATCTATCTGGACATCTTGAAGCAAAATGACCAATCTTATTGCAGTTGAAGCACTTAAAGGGTAGTTTTCCTTCATACTTACTGGTTCCTCTTAGCAGTCTCTTTGCAATGAGGGCTTCAAGTTGGGCTGTTTCTGCTTCTTCTTCTTCCATGTCTCTTCTTGCTTGATCATACCTTGACATATTTCTTGAAGAGTTTTCACCCAGATCAAATCTCTATTTGCCTTTCACATAGGCACTGGCTTTGAAAGCAGATTCAGTCTTGGGAGGATCATCTCCAAATTCGGTCATTTCAAATGCAGCTATTTTGCCAGCCAATTGTTCTCTTGTGATAGTTGTGTGAGCTCTGAATTCATCAATGGCAGCAACCTTGATTTTGTAGGCAGCAGGAAGGGATCTGAGGATTTTGCAAACAATCTCATTCTCATCCAGAGTTCCACTAGCATTTCTAATTCCACACACCAGCTCATTCACTCATGGCATAAAAGTAGTGATGTTCTCATCATCTCTCATCTTCAATCTTTCAAATTTCCCTTTCAGACTTTGCAACCTTGCACTCTTGACAAACTCATCTCCTTCATACAGAAGTTCCAGTTTAGTTAGGATCTCATATGCAGTTGGTAGGTCAATAACATTTGAGAGATCTAAGTCATTCAATGCACTTAGAAGAGCTTCCTTGGTCCGTAGATTGTTCTCAGCATCTGTGATTTCATTCAAAGTTGTTGGACCACCCTGTGGAGGTACATATGGTTTTGAGACCATGGCCAAGTATGCTTTTCCCATACACTCCAAGTGACATTTCATACGACCTTTCTAGAGAGTGAAGTTGGTTCCATCGAACTTTGGACTATCCTTCTTGTATGATGACATCCTGGATCTCCTCAAGTGGTTAAGCTCCTTTCAGAGGAACTTGGCTCTGATACCAATTGTTGGATCTAGGGCATACAACTGAGAGGGGGGGGTGAATCAGTTGTATAACAACTTCCTTTGTTTTCAAACACTTGATTCTTCTTTGTTAGTTAACAGCATATCTATTAATCATCCATGAAAGCATAATGCACAAATACAAGAGCAGATAAACATCAACACATTGAACACCAAGATTTTAACGTGGAAAACCTGGTTAAGGGAAAAACCACAGGGTGATTAACCCAAGAATTATTCTCTGTTAGAAGAATAAGAAAAAGAATGGCACTTGCCAATTAGGGTTCATTGCCTGAGCACACTGCTCACAAAGAGGCCCACTGCCTACAATGAGACACACTGTCTACAAAGTGATAAGAATCATAGTCTTGAACTGAGAATGACATCTCTACCATGTTCGGATCAGTTCCATTTAAGCCCAAAATCCCTGCTCTGCCTTTCGCACTTATCCTAGCCACACCACTCTCATCACCACACCACACTGCTTTGAAATGAACTCACAAACCTTTATTTATACAAGACATCGACTTAGGAACAATCATCTAAGTTAGCAATCAACCATAAGAATATCCGCAAGATGAATAACACATCCGGTCGGCCACCACAAGAACATTCCCAGGATGGACAACTCATCCGGTCGGCTAGTCAGAACAAGAACTTCATCCGGAAGAATATCTTCAATTTCGGGCTCTACCATCAATGCGGACCAATAACACAACCTCAACATGATCCAAGAACCTTCACAAGCCTGCCTGAATAACTAGGTACATCCGCACTTCCTCTACTTACTGGAATCTCTTTTCTTCCTTATCCAGAACTTCAAGAACATAGTCTGTCGCCACTGTCATAAAGTAGAAGGTACTTCCTGACCTCCAAATCATACACAACTCGAGATGACACATCACAAGGACATCCCAAACACTCCTTCTAATCTGCAGATTAAGATTATGCAATTTCGGACCTCACCGGACCTTTCTGTGATCCTCTATCACCTCTGAACACTTGCCGAACCGGTTCCACACCAACAGCCATAACTTCTACAGATCTTCATGTGGACCTCTGAAATCTTAACTGAACGATCTCAAGACTCATATCTACAAACCCTTTAATCTGCATCCTCTGGTTTGCAACCTATACAATACATTTGCCTTCTTCTCATCATTGTTCTTCACTGTTCTTGACTGAGGGTAATTTTCTCAATATCCTCAGCACACAGCTCATCCAATCCTTCTTGTCAATGCAATATGAGTGTGTTGACATCAATGACAACACTGGTTCACCTCATACTTGCAACAGGAAGATGATAACTTGTAATTTTATCTTCACATGAGGAGATAGGCATCCCACTTTGTGGTAGGAATATTTTTCCATGTGTCAGCATCTTGGATGTTGTGTAAGGGAATATTGACTGAAACGGTTATGATAGATTCCTGAAGTTATGACATGTAAGAGTCAGAAATAGGAGATTCTATGACAGGTGAAGACATGTGTCGAAGAGCATCTTTGAAAAAGGTATCTTTGGGCACCCCAAGGTGGACTATGACATGTAAGAGAATATGTTATTTATGGCATGTGTGTGACAAATTCTCTTACAGCTATAAGTTGTAACTGCTACGACAGATTCTATGATGGTCGTAAGAGTTGTAAGAGCATCTGTCATAGCCCATTTTGGAAATAGGTGACCTCTTTGGGATGGGGTGTGTGGACAAGTGTCAGAAGCATCTTACAATGTTGACCAAGTGTCCATAGGCACGGGTTTTGGGCCATGAGGCCAAGTTGGATTCCCATTCCAAGATAGAGGCAATTTTGCCTTGTATTTTCTATATAAACAGGTGCTTTGAGGAGGAGATGTATTATAGGTTTGATAGGTACTATTATGCTGTCGGTTTGTCTCCAGATACGAGTGTCGAAGACTCTTGAGAGCTTGCATTGCAAGTGTATTGTAAACCATTTCATTTTTTATAATACATTGTGCAGGTTTTGGAGTGTGGGGTTTTTCACCTGACAAGGGTTTCCCCATGTATATCTTGTGTCTCTTTTCTTCTGTCTCACTTTCTTGTTTATGTGTTTGCTACAATATCTCTATTAGTGGTTTAACATTGCTGTAATTGTAAGGATAAAATTGAATTTGCACTCTCCTCCCCTCATTAGATTAGTGTAGGAAGTGATTTCCGCACGCCTAGCTTCCTTTCAATGCCCCCTTGAGAGGATAGGTAGGTTGGACAAACACGGGTATGCTCTCGAAATGAAAGGAATGAGAAAAGATAAAGGAATGGATAGAATAAGGGATGGATGAGTTATGCTGTAATGAAAGTGAGCAACCATGATGTTTGATATAGCACTAGACATTACGCACCAAGGTATAAGGACAAGGTGATGATGTGTATCATGCCCCAATGTAATACAACCTTCTCTAGATACAAGATATGAATATTAGTTGGGTTGGATTTGGATGTGAAACAAATGCAAGATAAAATGATAACACACACAAGCAAGGCATGCAGAAATGATTCAAAAACAAACAAGGTATTGCCCCTGTCAAGCTGTAAACCAATGATTGGGTGATTGATTGATGATAGTTTTGTCATTGCAGGGAATGATATATCCCTAGATCAACACAAGGATGTGGGAACGATATATCCCATTGATGATGATGATGTTTTGATTGATTGATTTGATTGATTTGGTTTCAAGACCATTGATGTGATTGGATAATTTGACACAATTGATTAACTTGATTGGTATGGATTAATGATGACTTGCATTTGGATTATTGCTTGAATTGATTTGATTGATTTGACGAATTTGATGGAGATTGATTTGAAGAAGTGATTGAAGAAAAATTGAAGAATTAGATTGATTAAAAGAAATGTTTTGAAAGATTGATGAATTGATGAAGATAGATGATAGAAGAATGATGAAGGAAGAAAGAGGAATATCATATATGCCTAAATCTAGGTGCTTCCTTCGTAGCCCAGATTGCCTACAACCCTGTATCCACGGGATCAAGGTACTTAACGATAAAGATGAGATGTAGTTCTGATTTGTGTTTTATTGATGGGATGATATGGATTGGATTGATCAAGTTATGGATTGATTGGGATTGATTGAATGATGTTATTTGATTTTCTTTTGATTGTTTGATAGATTGGATGGTTGATAGATTGGCTTGATTTGATGATGTGATTGGACTTGTTTTGATTTTGATGATGTGATGAATTTGATGATTGGGATTGATTTGATTGGAAGAGCGTGATTTTGATGATTTGATGTGGAATGACTTTATTGCTTGGATTTTGTTGGATATTTGATTTTTTTAGATTTTTTTGAAATGTTTTGATTTTTTGGGTTTTTTGAAATATTTTGATTTTTTTGGGTTTTTGAAATATTTTGATTTTTTTGGGTTTTTTGAAATATTTTAATTTTTTCCTTTTGGTATTTTTTTGTATTTTTGGGGAATATTTATTTTTTTTTGTATTTTTTAGATGTTTTGGGATGGCATTGGATTTACAATTTGGGTAGCCTTTGTGCTAGATACCAATAACAAGGGGAACCAAGTCTAGGTGCAAGGGAATGAATGGGATTGGACAAAAGGATGGACGATAGTGAATGGATGAAAGGATCATGATAAATGGATGAGATAAAAGGATAGGCTATGGAATGGAATGGATGTATGTGTAAGAGAGCAAGGATATGATCTCCAAGGACTATGTTGCATAGGAATAACATGCCCTAGTCTAAGTAGTAGACTTAGGATTTTTCAAGACAATGCTTAAGGAAATAGGATGATAGGATTCGACATGACAAAGCTTATGACTTGGATAATAGAGTTCATTTGGAAAGGATGAGGTATGTCAAGAGACACCCAAAACATTTGTCAACATTTTGCCCCCAATCTTCATTAAGATCAAAAGGAAGAAGGGTGGATGAATGGATGCAACAATATAAGTATGTGTATGGAAATGGTACAATGGGAAGGAAATGATAGTGTGGATGAGACAGCGTGCCCCCAAGTGTACGTGGCATAGAAGATCAATCTACACATGATGCCTATTTGCTAGGTTTTCATCATGGTACTTATCCAAGGTGCCTATTTGCCAGGTTTTCACTGTTAGACGAAGGGATTTCTCTTTACTTTTTTTATTCTTTTGACTTTTTTGTCTTTTTGACTTTTTGATTTTTTTTTTTTTGACTTTTGTGAATGGGATAAGGGAATATGGAAAGGAGGGACTCAAATGTCTAGTGCCATGAAATGTAATAGTCCCATTGGAGAAAGATGTCGTCACATGGACCATGTCAAGTCATTGTGCTCATCGATGTTGGTAAAGAGGATATTGCATGAAAGTGAGATGGGTAAGGTAGATAGTGGATTATGATGTGGATTATGTATGGGAAATAGTGGATTATGATGTGGATTATGTAGGACTTATGCAAGGAAGATGGATGAAATGTTTATGCAAAATCATGGACCATAGGAAGGTGATGGGGGAGATATGTAGGATAATAGTTGAATGATGGAGTGATGGAGGCATGTGTGAATGTTACGGAATGGAATGGAGCCATGACCAATGGTTGTACACACCATGATAAACATTGAAGCTTGTGATTGGATGGTGGCATAGGAAGCAATGACGATGTTTGCTTAGGAGATGGATGACGTAAGCATTTGGGGACCCACATATACTTAGTATTTGTATGACTTTTGATTTTCATGTGGGGTGGAGGAATTTGTTATTTTTGAATGGAATGGATAGAAGAGGATGGTTAGGATTTTTTCGAAGTGGATGCCTCATTTGACTTGATTGATTTTTGTTTAGGTACCCATACCATTTTAGTTCTTGACTTTGCTTTGGGAGGTATGGGCTTGGATGGATTTTTGAATGCACCTTGCTTTGAATTTTTGGATCAATTTCCTAAGGCATTAGGACCCTTAGGATTTGTGGCTTTTTGAACGGAGGCATCCAAATGTTTATTTTTGAATCCCATGTGGCAAATGAAATGAGTGGGAGCTTCTTGTTTATACAATATGTGCATTTGTTGGTCATGATTAGGATATTTAGGGTATTTATGAATGATTCAGTAAGGGGGTGTTGGTAGAAATGGTGGCAAAGCAGATGGAGAGATATTACGAGTTGGAAGGAGTGGAGGTAAAGTGGATGGTGGAAGGTGAATGGTCACATGCTTTTGACATTTGTAGGATGAGGGAGGTGGAATGGCAACGTATGTTTTAGGAATATGATGGGGTTTATGATGGAAGGAAGTGGATTTAGGAAGTGTGGAGGAAGTACCAACATCGTTAGATTGTTGACCTTGGGGTGTGTATCCAAGGCCAAATGAGAGAGGAGGGACCTTGACATGGATTGGCTCCAAAATTCCTTTTTCATGTAGGCCTAAACCTTTGCCTTGGTAGTTCATGTTTTGGAGCATGCGATTGACTATAAGACTAGGTGTAGTTTCGACACTAGACTTGAGTTTGTTATTAGATGGAGAAGGTGAAGTGGATAATGGTTGTTGGTGTTCTAAAGAGGAACACTCATGAATGAATGTGGATAGACTAGTAGGATATGGTGGATTTGAAATGGGATCAATGGTAGATGTGGAAGGATCATTAGGATGTTTCTTATGTTCATTGGGATCCAAATTATTTGTTTAATCTTCTATGTTTGCTTTGGAGGCACATGTCTCATCATGACAAGTGGAAGGTGTAGGATCATGGATTGGGCTAGATGGAGGATGACTAGGAGCAATTTTGATGTCTTGCTCATGGATGGATATAGGATTATGGATAGGATCAAGGTGCTCATGAATAGCTTCTTCATAGGTATCATCTTGATCATAAAGAAGGTACATGTTATGAATAGATTGGATGAGGATGATTTGATCTTGATTAGATTTAGGGGCTATTGTTTCTTCATGCTTAGGATCATGCTCTTGACATACCTCTTGGGTTGCTTGAATTGAAGTGGAAGGATATTTAATAAACTTGATATCTTGTAGATCACATGATGGGGTTAGAAGACTAGACAAAGTGTTTAAGAACTCATGGGGAAGCTTGAGAATAGTTATTTGATGACATGGCAATGTTTTAATCCTTGCTAGTAGCCAATGGATCACATCCTTTGTGAGAGTATGGGTGAATGGGCAATATAGTGGATGTATGATAAGGATGGATAGGGTTGGAGGCTTAGGATTTGGATTAGGTTGAGGGCTAATTGGATGGATAATAGGATTATATGGATTGGGATTTGGGCTAAATAGAAAGATAATAGAATTAGAGGGATTGGTTTTATCTAAGACAATCTTACCACAATCTTCTAGGTTCTTGACCAATCTTTGAAATCAGACACAAGTGGATATGGTATGCCCCCTATACCTATGGTATGAACAATATTCATCATATTTATACCAAATAGGTTTAAACATAGATGGAGAATATGTTCCAAGTGGGTATAGCTCCATCAAATTTGCTTGGACCAATTTCTCTAAAAGTATCTCCATGGAATCTTTTAATAAAGGATTAGTGGAACATGAGGATGAAGGTGATGGAGGACTTGATAAAGGTGTTGGGATAGGACTAGTTGGCTTATGTGTTGGCATATGATTGGATGGTGAAGGTGACTCAAAGGAGGCACTTGCTAGGTTGGTTTCTCCCTTGTCAAAGGATTTTAGGTCTTGCATAAGATAACTTAAGTCTATCAATGATGTTTGTTGCAAAAGTGAACTTAGGCTTGCTTGGTTCATGTACATAGGGCCATTTGGACTTGCATGTTGTTCTTGTAAGGAAATTTTATTGCCATGTGGATAGGTTTGGTGATGAAGTGGCATGATAGGATTTGTAGGTGAAAGGTTTTGTGAGGTGGATTGTTGTGGAGTTTGGTTGATGTGGGAAGTTTGTTGAGAAAGTAATAGTGATATGAAGGAAATGGAGTTAGGATCATTGGATGGTATGCTTATTGAAGAACTTGTGTTTGTAGTATTGTTAGGAATAGTGAGGGTGATTTGTTGTATGGATGTGGTGGCGTTAGTGTTTGGATTATGTGCCTGTTGGGCTTGTGATTGAATGTGAGATTGTTGATATTGCCCTAGGACTTGATGTTGTGGGGATTGTTGATGTTGTGGTGACACAGGGTCTTCTTCCTTTCTATATAACCACCTAAGTTGATCAAGATTTTTTTGTTGCCATAAGGATCATTCTCATAGGTTTTTTTAGAAATACCACATCCATGTTTATAAGTGGTAGATGTGGAGAATTGATTAGCTATGTAGAATGAGGATGTGTAATGGCTAGAAATGATTAGGGTTTTACTTGGATGATGAGGACTATGGTGATGATGATTAGGATGTCAATGATTACTAGGATGATGAGATTGGATGACTTGAAGGAATTAGGATGAATGATGGTGGAATTATTAGGTTAGGTGACTAGGATGATTTAGGATAATGTTAAGGGTGATGTGGGATAACAAGGTGAGATGACTTGGAGTGAGGTGATTAGGATGAATGGATTGGGATGAAAGTGATTTAAATGAGAAATGTAGGTGATGATGTGGAGTGATTGGGATCAAATTTCAAGACCTTAGGATGATTTGATTTGTTTTGTTTTTTGATGGATGGCTCTCTATACATAAGGTAGACTAATGACACTTAAGTAATAGAGGGTTGATTAGATTGATTTAATTGGATGACTTACTTAAGATAGACTAATGATCTCAAGCAAGTTTGGATAATGGTTGATGATGATCAACTAAGGTCTTGGTTTTTGATTGGGTTGATTTGGATTTGGATTGGGATGAAAGTAGTTGGGATGTGATTTGGATTAGAATGATTGGATGATGTGTAATGACTAGGATGATTAGGATGATGTTGATTTGTTGATGTAGAGTGACAAGGATATAATTAGGTTTGATGTGGAATGATTAGGGATGAATAGGATGATGATTAGGATGATGGTGATAGGATGAGGATGAATGATGAAGATGTGACTAGGATGTGCTTAGGGATGATTGGGATTGAGGTTGATTTGACAAGAATGGAGATGACATGTAATGATTAGAATGATGATGATTTGATGATGTAGAGTGACAAGGATATAATTAGGATTGATTTAGGATGACTTGGATGTGATTTAGAATGGCAAGATTGTATGATTTGGATTGATTAGGATGATGACTAGGATGATTAGGGGTTGATTAGAAAGAAGGTGGTTTGGAATGATTAGGGTTTTAATTATGGTGACTTGGGTATGATTAGGAATGAAATGGATAAAAATGGGTGATTAGGATGAATGAGTTGAATGACTTGTCTTATGTGTTCGGTGTTTATCTTGATGCGGCAATGTTCAATCAAATGATGACACATGTACAAACATGATTCACTCACACAAGACACATAAGCAATTTTGAATTTTGAAGTGGAAGAGTGTAATGATAATTAAACAAGCACACATGGAAGACACATCAGCAAGCCTATTGTCTAGTTTGAAATAGGGTATGGCCAATTAGGTTTTGGGATATGTTTACACAAGGTTGACTAGGAATTTGAAAGTGAAATCCTACCACACAGTCAGGAGAAAGGGGTAACCCACCCTTCACCTTCACTTCCCAAAGGTATAAAGTTCTTTGGGCTTAGCCAAGAGTGACAAGATTCTAACTCCCAATGAGAGTGTCTTTTGATTCAGCCTCGATTGAGGTCATCCCTTGGAGTGGTGTGTCTCCAAGCAGGCCTCCTAAGAAGGGTAAACAAAAGTAAATCAAGTGAGGTGTTTTTGATCTCCAAGATCACCTTGCAGTGCAAGGAGAGAGCATACACACGCACGCTTGATTCACACTCACACTTATAAATTAACCCTTAGAAAATGGAATGTGAGGTGTGAATATGAATGGATAAGAGGTGTTTTTGATTCTCAAGATCATACAAAGCGCATGAGAAGAGCATACACACCCCTAATCACATGCAAATTCACCAAACAATTCAAGCACTGGTTCTTTTTATGCTCAAATAAAAAAATGTGAATGGAGGACATTGATTCATTTTAGCCCAATTGTTGATGTGTGATTGCAAACAAGTTATTTGTTTTAAGCCCAAAGTCCAAATGTGTGATGGAAGACACTTGTTGATTTTATGCCCATTCTTTTTTTTGATGTGATTGCAAGCAATGCTGATTTTAAGCCCAAAGTCCAAATGTGTGATCAAACAAGATTAAGAGATCAAATATGAAACTAGTGCACCTAATTATTTCACTATCCCAATTTGCTGTAGGTGATGATGCCAATGTTGCTCCAGCTCCTTAGATGCCCCTACAAGTCACAAAATTGAAAAAGAAATAAGTAAACTTGCAATGAAGATGATTACGTGAAAATGGAGAATATGATAAAATCTGATGAAAATGAGCTGATACAGAAAAATGGACTGCATGAACATATTCTAGAGAAAATTCTATGCAATTTTTAAAACTTTTCACAAAAAAAAGGATGAAAAATGCAAAAGTTATGCTCATTTGAAGTTCATGTACAAGTTTGACGTTGACTTGGAAAAAGGCATCAAAATGGTACAATCACTTGATAAAATCATCATAGTTGCATACACACATACACTTGATTCACACTTACACTTGTAAATTAACCCTTAGAAAATGAAATGTATGGTGTGAATATGAATGGATAAGAGGTTTTCATGTGCTTATGGATTTCACTGTGTATGTTTTTGAATCAACATTTCAGAGCATACTCAATGATCCATCATCAGGAAGAGGAGTATTGAAAAATAGATAGCAAACTTGAGCCTTATAAAGGAAATAGAGGGGAAGAGGGGAATAGAAAACAAAGGGCAGTGGCTGAGGGGAGTAACTGAAGGTAAAATAAAATGAGCAACAAGGGATGAAGCACCACATGGAACAACATAAGTTAAAAATGTATAAGAACACCTATACTAATATGACATAATAATCAAGTCCTATGAAAGAAGGGGACGATGATAATCAAGTAAACAAAATAAAATAAGAAGGGACAATGGGAGAAGACTCATGCATGAATGTATATAGAAACAAACTATATGAGAACAAGAAATCAAATCTAATCACGGCAAGCCAGGATAGAATGACAGCTAAAACTTAAGAAATATAAAACAAAAACAATAAGAAAAGAGAACGAATGTATGTTAAAAAGGAAAAAAGTAAGTAAGAGCAAATAAATAGATATATAAATATATCTAAACATACATGCAAAAGCAAGTAGAAATGAAAAAGTATATAAATAATATATCCTATTAATATAGAAATGTAAAAATATATAAATATATTAAGTATATTGATATTAATATGGTAATAGAATAGATAGATATATTAAACTCAAAAAAGGAGTATAAATATAGTGAGAGATAAATAGGAATATAAAATAGATCAATATATATATATATATACACCATGCGTGCACACACGTAAATCTCACATAGAACGTGCAAGATCAAAACAAAAAATCAAGAAATGTAAGAATAGCACAATAGCATCTATTAAACCTACTAAAAATGAGTAAGATGAGGGCTGGAGGTGAAGACAAGAAAGGAGAGGGAGAGAGCAGGAGAAAGAGGGGGAGGAGGGGAGGGTAGAAAAGAAAGAAACTAAGAACGGGAGTGAGGGAGGGCCAATAAGAAGAGAGTAAGGACAATTGCGTGTGTAGTCAAGGAGGAGGAGGAAAGGATAAGGGCAGAGGAGGGGTTAGGTAGAAGGGATGAGCAAAGAGAGGTGAGGGGAGGGCAAATCAAGTGGGATAAGGGTGTAATTGGAGTGAGTTCAAAAGAGGTTGCCAGGTTCGGCTAAGATGCCATCCTTCATCACAATCGAGATTGGAAGGGTGACTTTTGATGAAGATGGCTTCTTGGAGTTTCCTTTTGAAAAAACAATCTTCTTTGGTCAAGACTTGGGTGTGTTCAAGATAGATGTGGTGCTTGGTATATTAATAGGATATATTATTTATATACTTTTACGTTTCCATATTAATATATTTATATATTAATTTTAGTATATTAATGTATTTATCTATTATCTATTTTATTACAAATAGTAATTTTTTGTTTCTACTTGCTTTTGCATGTATGTTTAGATATATTTATATATCTATTTATTTGCTCTTACTTACTTTTTTCCTTTTTAACATACATTTGTGCTCTTTTCTTGTTGATTTTATTTTATATTTCTTTAGTTTTAGCTGTCATTCTATCCTGGCTTGTCATGATTAGATTTGATTTCTTGTTCTCATATAGTTTGTTTCTGTATACATTCATGCATGAGTCTTCTCTCGTTGTCCCTTCTTATTTTATTTTGTTTACTTGATTATCGTCATCCCCTTCTTTCATAGGACTTGATTATTATGTCATATTAGTATAGGTGTTCTTATACATTTTTAACTTATGTTGTTCTATGTGGTGCTTCATCCCTTGTTGCTCATTTTATTTTACCTTCATTTACTCCCCTCAGCCACTGCCCTTTTTTTTCCATTCCCCTCTTCCCCTCTATTTCCTTTATAAGGCTCAAGTCTGCTATCTATTTTTCAACACTCCTCTTCCTAATGATGGATCATTGAGTATGATCTGAAATGTTGATTCAAAAACATACATAGTGGAATCCAAAATCACATGAAAACTTATTATCATGGACTGTGGAACACTGATGCCTTCTATAGATAAGAGGTGTTTTTAATTCTCAAGATCACACAAAGCGCATGAGAAGAGAATACACACCCCTAATCACATGCAAATTCACCAAACAATTCAAATATTGGTTCTTTTTAGACCCAAATCAAAATGTGTGATGGAAGACACTTGTTGATTTTATGCCCAATTTTTTATGTGTGATTACAAACAAGTTGTTTGTTTTAAGCCCAAAATCCAAATGTGTGGTCAAATAATGATTAAAAGATGAAAGATGAAACGAGTGCACCTGATTAGTATCACTTTCCAAATTATTGTAGATGATGATGCCAACGCTGCTTCAACTTCTTAGATTGCCCCTGAAAGTCACCAAGACAAGACAAAACCAAACTTGCAAGCCAAAAGGGGTTAAGTCCAAAATAAGCAATATGGTAAAATCTGATAAAAATGGCATGATACAAATAAACTAATGGCATAGACAGAAAGTACATGAAATTCTAAGCAATTTCAAAAAAAATTCGTGAAAATCAGATAAAAATTGCAAAAGTTATGCTCATTTGAAGTTTTTATGAAAATAGCACCAATACAGAGGAAAATGGTGCCACTACAAAGGAAAATGGTGCCACTATAGAGTAAAATGGTGCCAATAAAACTAAAAATGGTTCTAATCTATGTTTTACCTTATTTTACCTTGTTACCAGTTGCAGATAGAGTCGATCTGAGTACGGAACGTGCCGATACGACACAAGGAGCAAAATAAGCTTGAAAGAAAAGGATTTTAGAAACCAAAACTAGCCTAATACAGCAAAATGAATGGCATAGATAGAAAGTACATGAATTTCAAAAAAAAAATTTGAAAATTAGATTAAAATTACAAAAGTTATGCTCATTTAAAGTTTATGTGAAAATAGCACCAATATAGAGAAAAATGACACCAGTACAGAGGAAAATGGCACCACTACATAGGAAAATGGTGCCAATATAGTGGAAAATGGCACCAATTCAGAGAAAAATGGTGCCAGTATAGAGAAAAAAGGCATTGATACCTGTAATAGATGATTTTCATGGAAAACTCATGCAAAAACCAGCAAAAGTTAGTAGAATCATGACCTGGGAGTCCCAACAGGCGTGCCAAAATGTATACTAAAAATTTGGATTAGCTAAAATGATGAAACAAATACATACATTACCAAACCCAAACCTTCAATATACCACAAATGATATGTGCAAGATGACAACTTGATTGATACCTACAAGATGATGGATGCAATATGATGAAAGATGCAAGATGGAAATGGAAATGGATGCAAGGGAGAGATTGATGGATATGATTGAATGTTGGTTGCTCAAGATTTTGGCAGTATAATAGTATGAAATTAGATTGCCTCCTCCTAAATGGCTTAGAGGAGGCTAGGTTTATAGTAAAGACCTAGTTAGAATGGATGGATAAGATTGATTAGGGTTTAGATAATATGGATGGCTAGGATTGATTAGGTTTCCTTATGTTAGTGCCTGAATTGACTGGTAGTTTTTTGAGCATTTTTCATTCAGGCACTCTCCCTAAGTATCCAAAAAATGTTCTAAGTGTTGGAACTCCTCAGCAGTTTTCAGCTGCATCATCATATTTTCTTGAGGAGGAGGTCATCATCATCATGTTTGTTTCGATGGTGGTCGGCATCATCATGCTCTCTGTCGACCGGTTTCTCATCGTCATCATCATATTGGAGTATCGGGTGATGTTCGGTCATTATCCTGATGATGCTGATGAGCTACAGTGCGCCCTGATCTGCTTGCGAGGGTGATTTTTCAAAGTATCTGGTGATCTTGCACTTATCACCTTGCGCAAACATGATGATGATGTTCCCCCGATATTCTGAAGGGGTTATTCTCTAAGTTGTTCGACCTGACTTGCTTTTTCCTAAGGGTCGTCGTCATCATCATCATATTTCCAGTTATCACCGTGTTGCCTGCGGGGGTCATCATATTATCTGCATCATGATATCTCGCCGGGGTGATATTTCTATCATCGGGTGATCTTGGTTATGATCATCCTGATGATGTATTTGAAGAGTTCTAAGTGCGACCCGATATTCACTAGGGTCATCATATTTTGAACGTCAGGATGATCTTAGTCAATATCATCCTGATGATGTTGTATCACCTTGTTCTTTGTTTTGTCATCCTGATGATGCTGACGTCATCCTTATATCAGGGTGATATCTTTCTTTCTGCCTATCTGCATCATGATATTTCTAAAGGAGGGGGTGATATTTTCATATCACTCGAGTGTGTGTTTGTTCCAGCATCATGATGATGCTGATATCAGGGAGATATCCGCCTGCTGGCTTCGTGCGCTATCTAGTGGGGGTGATCTTTTCGAGCATCATCATATTCATCTATCGCCCTGATCTTACAGAGGAGCTACAGTGCAACCTGATATTTGTGCATCAGGAGGATATTTCCAAATATCCGATTGTCTTCCGAATATCATGATGATGTTAATATGATGATGACGTCATCGAGGTCCGGGGGGGTCATATTTCTAACACTGATCATCTTGAGGAGATCTCCTGATATTTGCAAACATGATGATGACGTCATCCGGATATGAGGAGGTGCGCAGTAGGCAGATATGATGATGACGTCAGCAGGATATGATGATGATGTCATCAGGATGTTCATCGGCCAGACTTTTGGTATAGGCTCAGCAAGAGGATGTTTCTCTGATGGATCAGGTTGTGCCGATGAAGGCGATTATCACGCGGTTGTATTGCGATATGATGATGACGTCAGGGTGATTTTTCGGGCAACAGGATATCATGCTGCTGGAGGATGATGATGATGAAGTCTTATACTAGTGTCGTCAGGAGCAAAAGCACCGACATGATATATGCTCATGACCTAGTATATAAAGTGTTAAAGAGGTCATCGCGGGGTGCATGTGGGATAATGTTATCCTGCATATTCGAAATATCATGATGATGAATCTCAGCGGGAAGTGGTTGCGATTGACTGTCTGATGTTCTTCCCGAGGCCGCGGGTTGGTGCGCCATCAATGGCGATTGTTGCAGAGGTATGGGCGATGGCGTGGACGGATGTAGTACCTGATTAAAGATCTGAATCCCTAGGCAGCGGCGCAAGGCTTGAAAAATCTTCCTGTCTCCTCCCCTACCTGCTGCATTAATGTTTGAGCGCCATTTCTATGATACTGTATATCTGGCGGGATTTTTGGTCAACCTGGGAGTTAATGCTGAATACACCCTCCTGCTATATAGGGCAGATGGTGTTTTTTATTCAAGGTTGTTGAAAGTTGTGGATTTTTGGCTCTGTAATCCAAAACCAGCTGATCTGGTTGCTCTGTACAGCTTGATCTTGTGAGTTTATGTATCTCCTGTTGTAGGACTTGGCATGAATCCACTGGTTTCATGGTTGATCTTATATGAGTAATGCTGTCTTAGCATGTGTTTTGTTAATTCTGTCTCCAGTATTGCATGTATTCTTCTTCTGGATCTGGATATTTGCGTAATGTTTAGATTCTAGAGCATAGAATTCCTATGTTGAATGTCTGATCTTTTAACCTCTGCTTAAGGGGCAGATTAAACTATTTTCAGGTTGAACATTGGGAAGGGTATACTGCAGTAGGGATGCCATAAGTAGAGATAACTTAACACTCTATATTGGGAGATATCTGTAAGGCAGATATCATGTGTATCCCCCTGAAATCCAGTTTTAGCTATTCATGCTGATCATTCACAGGTGTATGTCTACTGACTCCAAGCCCTGGATAGGCACCAATCATGCTGTGTTCTTGTGTTATACACCATGTCCAGCTTTGCATCCAAATTCATATCAAAACATTTCATACCTCCACCTGTTAGTTGTAGGAGTAGGATTAGGAACCCCCTGCATGCTCTCATACCCAACCAGACATCATGTCCAAGAATGTTGCCAGCCTTGTGATCTATCATGCAGATCTTGGTCCATACATGAGAGTATTCTGCCTGTTGTTGTCAAGTTAGATCTTTCTATCTTTGAGCTAGTCAAGGTTACATCTTGAGTTATAGGGATACCCCCCTTGGTGCGGCAGAACCAGAAGTGAAGGGGAGGAGCTCACGCAACCTCCTGTATTCAGTTGGCCTGAATCTGCCTGTTAATTAGAAGTGGCAAACCCTAATGCTGATTCAGAAGCATGTCAACACCTTACACATTAAGAAAGTGTAGCCATATGACAAGTGTGCGTAGGAGAATGAAAGGAATCTAATTCAAATATTTTATTTGAATTAGCTTGCACATGTGACTTGTATTAAACACAAGTTGTACTACCCCACATGAGACAAAAGTAAAGTGGACAAGTGTTGTCATGTGATGAAAGGTGAGACATGTGACTAGGTGCAATTAATTAAATAAATGGGATTTATTTAATTAATGGGGAATGTGATCAAGTGGGATTAATTAAATAAAGTGGGTTTATTTAATTAATCAAGAAGGTGATTAAGTTAGACCAATGTGATTAAGATGAACTAGGACCTAGGGATAAATGGGATTAAGTGGGATGAGGTCAGATGAACTAGGATGAACTAGGACCTAGGGGAACATATACAAGTTCATGTCAACAATGTGTTGTGTAACTAGGACCTAGGGAAAAGACATACAAGGCCATGTGTAAACAATACCTAGACAATTTTTAGTGTCTACACAAAGATCAATGCATTCATATGATTTCAAATATACACCATTGATCTAGAGAGATCAGATGGTTGAGACTTTTTAACAAGATTTGTAGTGAATGCAAATGATATCACAATCTTGCTGCAGTAAATGGATTCCTTTGCGGGGTAGCGGGGCATATATTTTAAATTTCAAGTCATCCCACAATGTACACAGGCTATGTTTAGGCTTTAACAATCCTTTAGTGGGCTTGTGAGAACTTGTATTGCTAGGTTAACCACTTACCACTATCTCGTGCATACATCAAATGATGTAGCACTCCTATCATGGGATGGAAGGAACCTTACTTATTTACCGCCAACCCGCAAGCCATCCTCAACGCTATGATATCCATATTGTGGGGCCATGGTAGCTTTGAACATTAAGCTTCTTGTTTATCACAAGACTGCACGTGTTCTTACCACTTGTTGCATTAGTGTGGTGACTACCACATCACAAGTCCCTACACCCCCACAAGGGATCCTTAGAGTATGCTATTTATCTCTATGGGGATACGGTGTTAGACCAAAACACATGGGAATACAAGGATATAACACATATATGATGAAAAATGACTAGATGAAGGTATTACAAAAGTTTTTTTGGATTTTAGGCGATAAATAGCAAAAGGATTAAGACTCTTTTCAATGGATTTTTAAAATTAGGGTTTGACAAAACTAGATATTTTTCTCTGCATTTCTTTGTAGTTTGGTTTTTGGTCTTGTGGTTCTGGATGATTGCTCATAAGGTCCATATCTATGTTCTATCCAAAGTACTTGTGATTTAGAGCTCTAGAATGTAGTTTTCTTGAGTAGCAGATCTTGGCAGTGTTGGTTGTGAGTAGTCTGTGAACTATCTTCAAGTGAGATTTGTTGTAGCTAGATTTGTTGGCTCCAAGGTGATTTCATGATGTTCATGGACATTTACAAATTGTGTTAAAGGCTTGTGCTTGGTCTACAAGTTATGGTTGTGTTCTTGGAAGTGTGTACCTAAATATCCTAGTGTTAACACCAGTTTTGGCTAACCTAGTTGTTTACACTCTTTGCGGATGTGCTTCGTGGATTGTGGAAGCGTGTTGAAATATGTGAAGATGTTTTTAGGTCTAAAATAAGATGAGAAGTGCTCTACCTTCATTTCTTTTCTTTGTAGGAATATTTAGGTCCAAACCTAATTTTAAATCTGTATGTTTTCCGACCTTGGAGATGGTGTCAAAGGTTATAGAGTGTGTTGCCAAACTTGTTGAATGTTTCAAGGTTGGTGATTGATATAAATAAGTGTAAAGGATTCATGCGTAAGTGTGCAAGTACGAAGATGAGGATGTTTGTGTTGTGAATTTGAATCAGAGGCAACAAGGACTTTCATGTGGTAGAAGACCTAATGTAGTGAGTAGAAGTCATCTACAATTTTCCAAGAGGCTATGAAGGTGATGTTTGTTATGCTTCATTGGAACTGAACTTAGGCATGTGGTAGATGCTATCATATTAGTCCATGGTAGTGAGCAACCCCTTTTGGTAGTGAGCCCTTTTGGCAGTAAGCCACCCCTTTTGGCAGTAAGCCACCCCTTTTGACAGTGAGCATTCTTTTAGGTAGTGAGCCCTTTGGTAGTGAGCCTCTTTGTAATTGGGTATTAATACTACTTTATATTGTGCTAATCATCATCATGGTTTTCCCTTTTAGGGTTTTGCATGTAAAAATATTTTGTTCTCTTGTGTATGGTGTTGATGTGATTAAGCTTATGTTATCTTTTTTTCATGTTTAATCTTCATAACAAAAAAGAGTTTAAGTTAATTAATGTGGATGTGTTTATGTTTGTGAGGGTTTAAAGTTTTTGATACAACTGATTCACCCCCCTCTCAATTGTCTTGTACATTCCAACAAACTCTGCTCATTTGAAAATAGATCAGCTTTAAGGAAAACACATGAAAACTTGAAGAGTAATGGCCATGTCAACTTGAAAACCTTGTGTGGTTCTAGAAATAAGAAAGATTTGCATGAAAATTTTCTAGATGAGTCCACATGACTCATACAACATACCCATACACACCTTTTCCACCACAAATCAAATAATTATGCCACACACCTTCAATCATTAATATTAAGAGCACAATATTATCCAAAACACACTGCAACATGTTGTCACTTTGAAAAACTAAGTTGTGAATCACCAAGAGGCTTGAAATAGGAAAGAGGTATGCAATGCATATTCAATAACATGTCCACAAAACTACAAGGTTAATCATTTAATTCTAGAGAAATGCGGAGCATTCCTCTAGAAGTGAATGATTAACAGTACATCATTCTACCATAGCTCATACCTATACTTTATCAATCATAACTTTCACTATGGAGGAAATGATGGTCTGGAACTTTGGAAATAACACATTTACCATCCTCTAAACATAGATCTAGAACCACATAGCCATATCTACAAACATGGAGGAATGCAGAGCATTCCATTCACCTTTCAACATCATATTACACTGTCAGAGCCTAAACTAGAACTCAGTCACTTATATCTTTCACTGTGAAATAGAAAACACTCTGAAACTTAGGATTTAACATATTTACATCATACTCAACTTAAATTTTAAACTACAAAACCATATCTTTAAAATTAGAGGAATGCAGAGAATTCCATTGACATGCTAGAAACAACTTCACAGAAGCCACACTATCTTCAACCAGCTTCCGGAGACCAAGTCTTCTTTGCACCACCAAATATAGCTCATGATTAGTAGGGATGATCTTGCAGCATGCTTCAAAATAGGAACACATCCTCAATGTTAGCAATAGAACTTGAATCTTCTAATTCATATGCATCAGGATTGAAACTCAACTCTACTTTGATTAGGAATGTAACTCTTAGGATCTCCAATGATGAGCTTTATCTTTCATAGAAGTATGATATCCAAACATGAATAGTATTTACTCTTGACATCAGTGTATGTTATGTTGGCATCAATGTATGTTTCTATATTGACATCAGTGTATGCTTCTATGTTGCTATGTTGACATCAATGACAACACATATGGCCAACAAGTACATGCAAGTAACATGCAACAACATGTAAGTACATGCAAGTGACATGAAAAAACATGCAACTCCATGTGAGCTTTTATGAACTCATGCAAGCAATATCAAATTCATGCATCTTTAACACTTGAGTTAACTCCAACATTATATCCATGCAAGTTGTATCAACAATATCCACTCATGTATATAAAAAAGAAAAATCCAAGTCTAAATATAAGACACTTCCAAAAGTGGGCACCCCAGTTTAACTCCCATTCACTAGGAGTTATCAAACTCTCAAATTAGATTTAGGAGAAGTCGACAAAGTCTTGATGGCCCCCACCCCAAAAGGGGATTCCCAAGTTTGACCTTATCAATTAGGAATTTATTCCAATAAGTCAAAGTGATAAAATTAAATATTAATTAATCTCTCATAGTCCTTATGTGTTGGGGAACACATTACAAGAACTTTGGAGACACATGAATTGGTTAGGATTGCAAGTTAATGGCAACTTACCCCAACATATTGTCTCTCCAAATATGTCCACTTTTGTTCCTTAGCCCATTAGTATCACATCTATTGTTGCCAAAGTTTGCTTTGACTAATTACCCACCCTCCATGTCATGCCCACTTCCATTATCTTTGATTATGTTCCCATATTCATTTAAAGTATAAAAAGAGGATTTGATGGGTGGTTTAGCTAGATCCTCCTTTCACACCTTACATTCAAGGACATTTAACTAAATTGAATCACAACTTCTGTAAGAGAAATTAACTATAGTTGGCTATCACTTGGAATGATAGGAAAATTTAGAATTGATTAATTAATGTATTGAATTTGGTTCAATTAAGCTCAAAACCCTAATTATGCAAAATCGTAAAGAAACAAATGAAACCAGATAAATGTTTACATAGGGATAGGATAAATACTGAATAGAAACATCCCAGATTTTGAGTTCTAGAATATAGAAAAGTCAGGGGTGAAAGAGCGAGCGCCCAAGTCCAAGGTGCTGCATTTTCAAGGGCTTCAGGATTGTTTCAACTGCTAACTGCAATCACTTCAGAGATTCTCTATGACATGAAACTAAGGGGCAAAAGAGCGGGCACCCAAGCCGTTACTGATCTATTTCCCATCTTTTTCTTTAGATCCTAATTCCTAACACTCTACAACTCCACTTTGCAAGATCCTATACCTGTCACCTGCAAACACAAAAAGTGGGTTGGGGATTGTGGTGTTTAGGAGCTTGCCTCATTCAATCCCTGGAATGGTATTCAAGCCTTCCAACACCATTGTTAGATAGAGAATGCATGTCCTTGCAGGACAAAGGAAAAATCAAATTAATAAATGATTGATTGAAGCACAAATAGATATCACCTCAGAGGTGTAGCTCTCAAGTAGATGAAGATCTTTCACAACATAAGAAGATGAAGCCAAATTTGCAATAACAAACACAAAACAACACAATTCTACTCTGCAACAATGAATACCTTGAATACTCTAAAATCATAAGTTTGTCAAAATCTCATAATCATCTTCTAGTTTACAAATAAGGTCCTAAACATGATTATATATGCATTCTCTCTTTAATTTCATAATTCAAACTTAAGATGCTGACAAGGAACACCTCTAATGGTCACTTTGCTGACATTAAAATTTAGGACCCTGCCAAAATAAGGCAGGGCAAGGGCATGGGTGCCCTTGTCCTAGGACCTATTTGTGGATAGGGTTAAGCTCTGCAATGTCCCTCAAGTCCCATTTTACATGGGTTTTAGGCTATTTTGTCTCGAGATTCAATTCTAACATGCATGATGAAAATTAAGGGACGTGAGAGCTAAACTTAGGAGGCAAAAATCCTAGGGAGACATTTTATGACATAAAATTTAGCCCCCACTTTAATGTATGTATGATCTTATGACCCATACATGCATTAAAATATGGTCAAAATACAAAAAACACTCCAGGCACTTAAATTAGATGCATACACCAAGATTGAAGGACTATTTCTAGCCCCCAGTCTTAGGTAATGGTGCAGTCATGGTTAGGAGGGTCCACAAGTGAACTATCCAGACCATCTAACTAGAGTAAACAAAATGGAAATAACTCAGGATATGAAGAAAATGTAGATTTAGTCATTCAATATATCATAGAATTCAAATACAAATTGGTTGGTATCACGCGGGCTTACAATTAGGGCTCACAAGCCCGATTACAAAATATACACAAGATATGGCTTTGAAGCTCCTTTGCACAAAATTCAACTATCAACTAGATGCTAATGATCAACTCTCAAATTTCTACTTTCTTAGGCATCTATTACATCAATATATATCATCTCTAGAACATAAGATTCATTTGCATCGACCAAGGAAGATCACAAACTCCAGTGAAGAGTTGTAACGTGTGTACACAAATAGGTCAGGCCTATTTGAATAGAACACCTCTGCAAATATATGGAATGATGTGTGGATCTTAGGATAGGTCGGCAACAACCCAAAAAACATTGAATGATGTGTCATTTTGCTCTGCCAGTCAAGAAATGCTTCGCAAGTCTTCTCCTTTAGCTGATTGTCTGAGACTGTCAAAGTGCTCTGCTCTGAGAAAACATTCGATCTTCTGATAGCGATATCTTACTGGTACTTGATCCAAATGCTCTGAATTTTGGATATGATGTGTATGAATGTGTCTAGATACTAAGTCCATCTCTGTAAGGTCTGAAATGCAACTACAATAGAATGCGGACCAAAATACAAAAACTGCTACTAACTGAACTAACTGTACTGAACTAGAAACTGAAAAGAAACAAATTGAAATGCAAACAAACTAAAATGCAAATGTTTTTGGTTGATACAAGGTTTCTCTTGGACCAAGGATGCTCCTGCATCAGACATCTGGGGTTATTAAAAAAGTGAGTCCCTCACTTTGCTGGGGCTAGAGGAAAACCAAGACGGTCTACCTCAGCCTGAGTAATCCATGATGAATCCTCTTCCGGTTGGCCTTTCCACTTCACAAGATATTCTTTGTATTGCTTGCCTCTAGTACTACATCCAATTATATTGACCAATATGTCTTCAATTTGCTCCAATGCTTGTGGTAACTACTTCTTCAAGTCTTCTTTAATGTTGTCACTGAACTCTACTTCATGATACTGATATAGGTCTACAATGTTGAATATAGGTGAAATACCTAATGTTTCTGGTAACTCCACTTCATATGCATTTCTTGAATCAAACTTTCTAAGTATCCTACAAGGTCCAAACTTCTTCATCTTCAACTTGTTATATGTCCCAACTGGAAATCTTTCTTTTCTCAAGTACACCATCACTTCATCTCCAACTTCAAATTCCTTATGTCTTCTCTTCTCATCTGCTTGTTCTTTATACTTACTATTCATCTGCCCCAAATGCTTCTTAACTTGATTATGCACTGTCTCCATGTGTTCTACAAATTCTTCTGCCTTTGCATTACTCTTTTCTTCCATACTGATATCTCTCAACTCTGCTACTCCTCTAGGGTTTACTCCAATAACAATCTCAAAAGGTGTTCTTCCAGTACTTCTATTTACTAAATTATTGTATGCAAACTCTACTTGTGAAAGAATCAAATCCCAACTTCCTGCCTTCTCTCCAACCAAACATCTCAACAAGTTACCCAAACTCCTATTCACTACTTCTGTCTGTCCATCAGTCTATGGATGAAATGTTGAATTGAACTTCAAATCTGTCTTCATCTTCTTCCAAAGTGTCTTCCAAAAGTATACAATAAATCTTGTGTCTCTGTCTGGAATTAATCTCTTAGGTAATCCATGCAATCTCACAATCTCCTTGAAAAATAGGTCAGCTACATGCACTGCATCATTTGTCTTCTTACAAGGTATGAAATGTGCCATCTTTGAAAATCTACCCACCACTACAAATATTGAATCATGTCCTCTCCATGACTTCGGAAATCCCATTATGAAATCCATACTTATGTCTTCCCAAGGTCTCTCAGGTACTGTGAAAGGTTTATATAATCCAATATTATGATTACTCCCTTTTGCACCTTGACAAACTCTACAACTCTATACAAATTTCCTAACATCCTTATGTATCTGAGGCCAGAAGTAATTTTCACTCACCAAAGCCACTATCTTATCAATGCCAAAATGTCCTACCAATCCACCACTATGCTTCTCCTTGATCAAATTATCTCTCATGGAACTTCTAGGTAAGCATAACTAATTTCCTCTAAACAACATATCCTCCTGAATGAAATAGTCCAACCACTTACTTCTATCTGTCAAAATAGGTTCCTTACATGCTTTCCAAGGTTCTACAAAATCAAGATCTTCTTCATACATGTCATTCAATTCTTCAAATCCCAAAACTTCAACTCTCATCTATGTCAGCAAGTTCCTTCTCCTAATCAATGCATCTGTAACTTTGTTTGATTTTCAATTCCTATGCTTGAATACAAAAGTATAACTCTACATGAACTCTACACACCTCATATGTCTCTAATTCAACTTTCCTTTATTGTTCAAATATTGTAAAGCTTGATGATTTGTATACAACACAAACTCTTTAGGCAACAAATAATGTCTCCACTTCTTCAAGCCTTGAATTATGGCATAGAACTCTTGGTCATAAACTAAATATCTTCTCCTTGCATCATTTAACTTCTCACTAAAATATGCTATAGGTCTACCTTCTTAACTTAACACTACTCCTATTGCATTCCCACTTGCATCACAATCTATTTGAAATACCTTATTGAAATCCAGTAATGCCAACAAAGGTTGCTCTGTCTCTTTTTGCTTCAACATTTCAAAACTTTTATTTTCTCTTGATGTCCACTTAAAGTCTGTATGTCACCTCTCATTGTCTTTGTCATGGGGTTACAAACTGAATTGAAATTTCTAATGAACTTCCAGTAGAAACTAGCTAATCCATGAAATGATCTGACTTCTCCAATGCTCTCTAGTGTAGGCCATTCAACAATTGCTCTTACTTTCTTTGGGTCCATCTTCAATCCTTCCGCAGAAATCACAAATCGCAAATATACCAATTCTTCCTTCATGAAACTACACTTCTTGATGTTTATCAACAATTTCTCTTCTCTTAGTCTCTGCAATACTTGTCTAATATGCCACAAATGTTCTTCTTTTATCTTACTGAAAATTAGAATATCATCCAAATATACAATAACAAGCTTACCCAAAAATTTATTCAAGACTTCATTCATCAATCTCATGAAAGTACTTGGTGCATTTGTCAATCCAAAAGGCATCACTAACCACTCATACAATCCCTCATTTGTCTTAAAAGTAGTCTCCATTCATCACCTTCTCTGATTCTAATCTAATGGTATCCACTCTTCAAGTCTATGTTTGTAAAATAGTTTTCTCCACTCAAACAATCCATGATATCTTTCATCCTAGGTAAAGGAAATCTATACTTAACTGTGATCTTATTTATTGCTCGAGTCTGTACACATTCTCCATTCTTCATCCTGCTTTGGTGCTAACACTGCAAGTACTGTACAAGGACTCAAACTTTCTCTAATCAAACCTTTCCTCAACAACTCTTGTATCTGTCTATTCAATTCTTTATTCTCTATCGGTGTCATTCTGTGTGCTGCTATGTTAGGCAAACTAGCTCCAGGTATAAGGTCCATGTGATGACTGATACTTTTGATAGGTGGCAATCCTTTAGGTACATTATCTAATATGATGTATTCATACTCTATCACTAACTCAGTTATCTCCTCTGGTTTTAATTCTTTAGTCTCCTTATTCATTGTTTTAGGCTTCTTAGGGATCAAGGCATAACACATATTCTCATGTCTCAAACCATCCAAAAATTTCCTACCATCTACCAAACATATTCTAGCATTTCCACATTTTCACTCTTAGGATTATCTTCCAAAGGAATCAGAGTAATTCTCTTTCCATTTTATGTTATAGTATATGTATTCTTTCTCCCATCATGTATAGCTTTTCTATCATACTGCCAAGGTCTACCCAACAAAATATGACATACATCCATAGGCATAATATCACACAAGACTTCATCATGATAAGATCCAATATGAAATTTCACCAAACATTGCTCACTCGCTAGTACCTTATGATCATCCTAAATCCATGCTATCTAATAGGGCTTAGGGTGTCTCAATCTTTCTGACTTCATCTTAGTCATCATCTCCTCTGAAACCAAATTGTCTGAATTACCACTATCAATTACAACCTTACAACATTTGCCTCTTGATTTGCATCTGGTTTTGAACAAACTTTTCCTCTACGATGGTTCTTAATTTTTCTTTGCTTGAAATAGTGCCCTCCTCATGACAAGTGATTCTCCTTTCTCTAGTTTACCAACTGAGCTAGGTGATCCATTAGGTTCCTCTTCCACATAGGCTGCTCTTCCACTGTTCTCTATTCTCTTGCTTGTACTCCCTTGATTACATTCAAATGCTCTATGTCCTTCACCTCCAACTTGAAACAAGTGCCTTTGAATGTTCTCCTATCAGGTCCTTTTCCTTCTCTCTTGTATCCTTCACTCTGGTATGAACTAGGGTTTCCTCTATGGCAAAACGTTCTTTCATCTCTCTAGTATGCATTGTTATCTCTATCTTCCTTCTTGAATGTGTTCTCTCATCTATTCTACTCCACATATGATCTTTCTCCTTTAGAAAACTCTCTAAAATTTACCTCCTCTGCGTCTCTACCTTTGATCATGCCTTTTGTTCAAATTTTCTTCAACTTTCAGGGCAAACTGATATGCTTCTTCCAATGTTGTCATCCTTACCAAACTCAGTTCTTCTTGAATGTTCAATCTCAGTCTATTGTTGTATCTAGCTACTTTCTCCTTGCTTGCTTCACTATGTCCTATCCTTATGATCATCTTATGAAATTCTTCAGTATACTCCTTCACAGATTTCTCCTTTTGTGTCAAGTTTTGCAATCTCTTTAACAGTTCCAACTCATAGTCAACAAGTATAAACCGATTCTTTAATTTTGTCACCATTCTATCCCACTTTGTAATCTTCTCTTTTCCTCTTCTATTTCTATCCAACTAAACTTCTTTCCACCATATAGTAGCATGTCGTTTCAACTTTGTCTTTGCAAGTTTTACCTTCTCCAAATCTTCAACTTCTTCATAGCCAAAGTATTCTTCCATGTCATTTATCCAATCAATCAACTCTTCAGGATTCAAATTTCTAGTGTAGTTTGGTACATCAACTCTAGGTCTCTTTCCAATGTTTTAAATAGCTTGCAACATCTTGACTTGGTCTGATCCCTCTTCTTCTTCATCTCCTAGGGATACTTCATTTTGATCAACGGATTGAAATTCTTCATCATCATCACTTTCAACATTAGGTCTAGGTGTAAGTCCTCTTTGCCTATCTTCTTCAATAGCATCCAAGTAAACTCACATGGTTTTCATCATTTCCATCATCCTATCCATTCTACCAGCCATTGTTCCAACAGCAAGGATTCTTCTCAGTGACATTTTTCCTAAAATCAAGTGTAACTACCTCAAATTCGATGATCGGGCTACAAGGTGACAACTACCTCACAATCAATGATTAGTTGCAATACAAGTAACCTACATTTTGATCTGTTCACAACAAGATACTATAGAATTACTCCACCAACTTCACTCAATTTGCTCCCAAAGATTCAAACTTTTGTTTTGATACCACTTGGTGAAGTCACGGCTAGGAGGGTCCATAAGTGAACTATCCAGACCATGCAGCAAGAGTAAACACAATAGAAATAACTCAAGATAATGAAGCAAATGCAGATTCTGTCATTCAATATATCATAGAATTCAAATACAAATTGGCTGATGTCATGCAGGCTTACAATTAGGGTTCACATGCCTGATTACAAAATATACACAAGATATTGCTTTGAAGCTCCTTCACATAAAATTCAACTATCAATTAGATGATAATGATCAACTCTCGAATTTCTACTTTCTTAGGCATCTATTACTATTACCAATTTTTCACCTACAACTCAAATTGGCAGAGCTGAAATATTTGTTTCATTTTAAGATGAAATATTCTTAACATTTTCTGCTATGTTGTCTTTTGCATAGTTTATAGCGCTTGGAAAAGAATGGGTTTAGTTTTATGATAGAAGAGAGAACATTTAGTTTATAATTTAATGCTTTGCAGAGATTTCATGGATGATAAAGAGTTATTTCATTTCGTATTAAAATGTTTTCATTCACTATACAAATGAGTTATACACAAAACTACATAAGTGTTGTATTAGAAAGAAAAGAGAGATCAAATATGTGAGGACCGCCCTTTTTACTACTGTTGTTATGACTATTTACAGTACTGTTATTGTTACTTTCATATTTGTGGGATAGCAGTTCCCGAAATTTGTCAGACTATTTAACTTTATTATGTTTTCGGAAAAACTAATTGGGTGATGTTTGGATAAGTTACTTTTCAGAAAAATGAATTAGGTGATGATGGAAAATTGTAATATGATTTTTAATTATGTTAAATTGTACTAGGGCATGAGAATGCATGTGTTATTTAAGTTGCTTCGGCTATGATGAATTTATGTGGTTACTGATCTTGTAATTGAGTGTGCAGGGACTACTAATCAAACCACAGATTTCGGAGATCATTCCACACCTTGTTATTTGTTATTCCCTGTTAAGCCGATCTGGTTCCACGAGGAACCAAGATCTCTTTGTGTTTGATGTCATGATGTAATGTGGTCTTTCGTATGGTCGAGTGGGTTAGGTTACCCTCATGTAACATTATTTTTTTTTATAAGTAAGTGTTGTAAAGAGGTTGAATTTGAAATTTCTATTTTTTTTTATATTTAAATTATGAGGCCCTTTTTCTTGTGCTTTACCTTGACCTGGGGTGTCTTGTATGGGTTAAAATTGACCCTGGGTTCTACCCCATGGGTCCAGGGGCCCATTTGACATGGGTAACCCTTGAGTAACCTCCATCTAGTCAACTTAACCTTCCCCTGAAGTTAAGTGGCGAAAATTGGAGGTAGGAGGGGACATGATGGGTTGTACCAACACTCAACCCATCCCCTCTACTTTTCCCTAGATAAGAGATGCCATCCATTAGTGAAAGTCACCTCTTCTTTAGTAAGATTCCCCCATGTACTATGGGGACACCCATGTGAAGAAAGGAGAAAGAGGCATGGGTCACCTGTCTTGTTCCCATTTAACTCTTTTTTTTATTTCTCCCATGAGAAAGTGGAGTCACATGAGAGGAATAAGGAGTACCCTTGGGAATGGAGAGTGACATAAGCCACCTGGACAGAATAGTGGTTTTTGGGAAGGGTGAGGAGGTGACAAGTGTCACTTCCCCATTTCTCAAAATTAGAAGGAAAGAGAATTTTGGGTTATTTATTTTAAAATTTTGGGATGAGAGGGAGTTAGTTGAATTTTGGGGAAAAAAAACTTTCATTTTTGGCCTTACCAAAAATAGAGAAGTTAGTTTGGAAGATAGAGAAGGGAGAGGGAGTTGGTGGCTAAGGTTGGAAGTGAACTCTGTGGACTCTGCAACAACTTCATCCCAGGAGGGCTTTGCAAGGTTGGTCTGAATTTTACCTGTGTTTTGTTAGAACTGAAATGTGCATGAAATGTGTGTGAAATATGTGTTTAAATTTGTTTTCTGTGGGTTCTTGTCGGGTTGTTTGACAGAGCGTCTCCCACTTGGGAGAAATGCTCATCACGTTTGGGGTAGGGGAGGAGAGATCCTCCTCGGGTGCATACTTGTGTCCATCTTTTGGGATGTTGAAAGCCTTGAGGGCATGTATCTGTGACTGTATGTTTGACTTGAGAGTCATATACAGATTTCTTACAAATTGTGATCACACTTGGTTGAGACCAAGAGAAAATTATATTAGTTCATTTATCTGTCAGGGTGACACTCTGGAGTCGAGTGTGTCCACTCTCCTGCCCCTTATGAAACTCACTGTAGTTGAGTTTCCGTATTGTGTAAAATACCCACGGGTGTATGTGTGCTTTGGGATTGTTGTTGTTTCTGTTGTGAAGTGGAGTGTTTGAGTACCCAGGTGTGAGTATGGTCTCCCTAGCTCGGGGGTGACCCTCTTGCGGGTCTACGGTAGGGAGGAGAGCTAGACGTGTGGTCTTTTCTTCTTGTTTGTCTTTGATATGCAGGTTTTTTTTTCTCTTGGAGCTTCTGGTTGGCTATTTATGAAGAAACAGTTCATCTTCTTGTCATGAGAATTAGGCCTGGTTCATTTCATAGAGATGAAGAGAGAACACCTCTCTTGTTATTGTTGTAAATTAATGTTATTCTGGGAGTGAATAAAATCACCTCCCTGATCTTGTTATTATTGGACTTTTATTGGTTGTCATAAGTTTTCAGTGGTATACTGTTTGGGAGGAGAAAGTTCATATCTGGGAAGTTGGTATTCATGATTGAGAAGCTGTAATATGAATGTGCTTAAATTTTAAGTTGATGTTTGCAAACTTTGTTCAATAGCAATTTTTGTGTTTCAAGTATTACTGAAAGGAACAAGTTCATTTTTGCAATTTAATCTGAGTTGTTTACATTTGAAAGTTTGGAATTGCTTCACTGAAATGCTAATTTTCTTTATAGTTCAATGTTACAATGGAAAAGACAGTTTTAAATATTGGAGTTATTCTCATGGATTCTGATAATTTAGAGGAAATCTAGCATGTAAATATATAATCTGTTTGTAAATTTACGAAGTCTTAAATGTTTATGAAAATGGAAATTTATACTTATAATAAGGGGATAGTCAGTTACCATTTCTATCGATTAAGTGAAATGGGGATATATATATATTTATATCTAATTATTATGACAATTTCTTTATAACAGGGTGATTTGGAGAAAATGCATAGAGTAGTGAATTTGAGAAATTGTAGAAATTGGAATTATACAAATACATAAAAATAATTTATAAATATATATATAGTGATATATATATATTTTTCATTTTGAGTAATTATCATTTTATAAAATAATAGAGAAATTGAAAGTAATTATAATTGTTATATATCATTATAAAAAAAAAGGGGATATATATATATATATATATATATATATATATATATATATATATATATATATATATGTGAAATAAATATATATGAAATATATATATATAAATATATTATCGTTGATATATATACATATATATATATATATTTATATATGAATATATATAAATATATATATATATATACTTGTTAATATATTATTATTGATAATAATCAACGATTGGTGAAAGACTGTCAAAGTTTAAGCCGCGGATTATAAGACAGTCGCGGTTAGAATAGGCGGTGGGGAGAAATCCCCACCGCAGACCCTCATTCAAATATATGAAGGTGTGGAGTGGGGCGGAGCCCCACCCACACCCCACGTCGTGGGAATGTGGGTGGGGCTCCGCCCCACTCCACATCCCCCCCCAATCCCTTATGCCTCCCGCGGCCTGCACAGGCCGCCGCTCTGCGGCCACCGTTGATCCTGTCCGCCGCTCTGTCACTGCGGCCACCGCCGCCCATGGCCGCCGTCGGCTGTGGAATTTAATGCAATAAAATGTTAGGGCTTGGGCCCTAACATATGATTGGTTTAGTTAAATATAAATACAGTTTTTTATATAACTCTATATATAGGCATATATATATTCTATATATGTCTATGTATATAGCTATATATATGTAATATAATAATGATTATATATCTATCTATATCTATATATTTATATATATATATATATAAATATATATATATATAGAGATATAGATATATAAATCATGGTAAACCAATTTCGTCCTATGCATAGACATTAAAATAAATATAATATATATATATATATGTATATATATATATATCGATATATATAAATCGTGGTAAACCAATTTCGTCCTATGCATAGACATTAAAATAAATATATTATATATATATGTATATATATATAGATATATATATATATCTATATATATATCATATCGATAGGGGTAAATCTATGAACCATTTTGTTGGACCCTCGTTTAAAATCGTTATAAACTATGTCTCATGGATATAGAGAAAAAAAATATATATAACAATTATATTCTCACAGTAGATGTTATTAAATGTTAAATGTTGAACACAACAACCAAAGAAGATATATTATCATGAACAGAGTTTTATAAAGTGGTGAACCACCTACATCTATTGACAACGTCATACGAGTCACAATCAGTGTATGAATCGTAATTAAGAGTAACAGTAACAACAGTAATTCTAAACAAGAGAAAATAAAATTATAATGTAAAAGAGAGTTTAGGAATATTCAGTGATACTCTGGAAAGAGTTTCTCGGAAGTTTCAACTATTAATGTACTAATAATCACCCGGAAAATGAAGAGGAAAATTACACAACTCCTTGCTCAAAAGAACACTGGAAATAAACTTAAGAAGCCACCACTGACAATCCATGTGGCCATATTAATCTCAACTGTAGCAAACGATCTCATATGTAAACCTGTAAGAGGTTCCGAAGAAGAAAAAAAAAAAAAAAACTAACATTGGAAAACACAGAGGAGAAAATGCGCAACATTTCTCACACGGGATAAGAGAACTAAGTTGACGGACCCTTCTGCCAAATTTGCTTAGGAACAAGTTGACTAAGTATATACGAAGAGGAGGAACCTAGATCAGGGAAGATTAGGAGACCGAGTCCAGCGAAATAGTAAACCAGCCTTTGTGACCTAGATCATCCTGAAATTAGGTTTAATATCAACAATAGCTGCAGTAATAACCCTGATTGACGTAAATCATGAAGAAAGGTCAGGATGCACATAAAGAAAGCATAGAAAATGAAAGAGAGAGAGAGACCGAAATATAAACACACTAAATGAACTAAGAAATAGTTAAGGTAAGGGCGATAAAGATATAATCAAAATTAAGAACTTGTGAAAAGGGAAGAGAGGGCAACCAAACCGCCTTGTTGAAAATGCTAAGTCATAGGAGAAGTATGTTTCAGGAAACAAGAGAGGAGACAGACAACCGTGCCTGGCTGAAAAATGACTAAATAGGGAGATCACTAGCCGGTTTAGTCAGAACAAGGCGTCGTGGGGAGTGGATCCTCTATCAGCGAACCACGTGCGTAAATGAGTGCAGCGTAATTCCCACTAACGCCGTAAGGCATTATGCTACTGAACATTGCCGAGGGTTCGATTTAAGAACTTTGGTAATCTCACTCTTGCAATGACGTTAGCAGTGTTGTATAGATCCTCTTGTGGATCTATATGCTTCTGGATGCACGCAATTGTACTTGTATTCCGCCGAAGAGTGTAGCGTTTCGCCATGAGAGAACACCGTTGAGCATGTGTACGCATGCGAAGGGGTTTTTAGGACAGTGTGAGAAAAGTTTTTCATATCTCGTGTCATAACCACATGACAGATGTGGCTATGACACGTGTGATGTGTGTTGTGACCACATGGAAAATGTGGGCATGACAAAATATCCCACACAAGCTGTGGGAATAACTAAATTGGCACATCATAAAGAATGTACTATGCATCTGAAGAATGAAGAAACAAATAAGTAGAAACATAGCCATCATTACCTGTTTAATGTCTTGAGTTGGTTTCTACTGTTGCTTTCCCATCCTTGCTCCTGATCTTCAAATAAACCTACAGTGATTGGGAAGGATTGTTAGAGCTCCAGATATGAGTCTTCTTATGTGCCTATCAACAAAAGTATAATACATTGCCTATGTTGTACTGAATCAGTTGACAAACATTAGATATATGCAAGAGAGGTTGAAAAATGAAACATCACAGGAGCATTGAGCTTCACTTTTTTTATCTAACATGTTTGTTTACTATGCAGGTATAGGGGAAATTATGTTACTAATCCATTTCTAAAGACATCATAGCATGCGGTGTAAAAATGGTCTCCCATAAGGGTTCAGCCCAGGATGATGCCCCTAAATCTCAAGAGGGGATGGAATAGAAGTTCATATTCATATTGCTTAAATAGAATATATTCAGCTAAAGGAGTGTCACATCAAGTGAGTGCATGAGCTTCAAGCTCATTGTCCATCCATGATTATCAATTCAAGTGATGAAATGAGAACCATACATGATCAGTGAACTCATTCAAGATAGGTCATAATGTGTGGAACTAAGTAAAGGCATTATCAACATTATGTTATTGTGTTATTTCATTCATTGTCTATCTCATTATCATTTGTATGCATTCAAGACATTCAAGAATATTCTAGTCTCATCATGTAGCCTTTTAGATGAGGAAATAATTCAAATAAAGGCCATGATAGAATGCAGCCCTTATTAAGTGCTTACATGTTCAAGACAACACTTTTGTTCTAACTAGAGAATAATCAATGCATCATATGAAGTATAATCACAGGGGAAATGTATGTTGTTCACAAGAAAATCAGATGAAGTAATCTCCAAGTATGCATTGCAATGTTAGGATAGATACATCATAAAAGAGAGCAACCACTATTGTCAACTATGGAGCTATGGATCTATGGAGTAATATTCAGTTTGTATAGGGCTGGGGAAAAAGTTATTGTGTTATCACATGTGCAGAAGAAAAGGTAGGGTTTTAAGTGTATGCAGGCTCGAGTAAATATTCAGAAGTGAACAAATGTGCAGATACAGATAATTATTTGTTAAACTAGAAGGTGCCTTCTTGAGACTGCAACCATAGAGCCTGTCAGAGTTGCAAGAGGAGTGATTTTACCCTAATAGGGTTTATATCAATTAACTATTGAAACCCTTATCAATATGCATAGAACAAAGACAAATACAGAGGAAATAGAATAGTTTCAATCTCATGGGAGTTTAAGCAATACTCAAAAATGATGAAATGCAAAGTGTAGCCACAGCCTGTAGATATACAGTGGTTTTTATAATGCTTCTAACAAAATGTAAAGAGGAAAAATACATTCATTTTAGGCTTCCTGAGCTCATATTGAGCACATATCAAATGAGAAATGAGGAGTCATATAAAGTTCAAATGGTAAAGCTTACCTTGCTTTTGTTTCTAAGTGAAGATATACACATAGGGGCTGTAAGTTTCACTTCATATGGTCTCAAATGAGCTCAAACCAATCAGCCATGGTAGCCTTGACATCAAAGAAGGTAGAAATAATAATGAAAACAAAATTAAATTCATCAGAAACTAAGTCATGGCCATGACTTAAAGCCAAGAAATTCATGTTTAACATATAAAATTTGGTTCAGTATTGAAATAGAAGATCTTACATTGCACTTTCTATGAAGAGTCTTCAAAAATTGCTCAAGAAACAGTGAAAATGGAGGATTTACAGGTCCAAACCCTAGCTTCATGGTGGTAGTTCAGCAGAGCCTTTTCATCAAAAGTCAAAATGCAAAATGAGCCTGAGAGTTTAGGGCTTCTAATGGTTTTATTTTAGGGTTCCTTGTAGCCCTAAGTCGATAAGTGATTTTATCGCATTCTTTTTCATTGCCTCAACTAATACCCTCGGGGTATTATTTATTCCCCTTTGCATGTTTGATACCTAGGCTTTATGCCTTAGGGTTCCTTTGCCACATTTGAAAGGTAATTCAACATCTAATATGCCTTAGAATATTTTGAACCAAATTGAGGATAGACCCTAGGGGCCTTTCATTTTTCCAAAACATTCAATATGCCTTCAAATTTTTGTGATAGAAAATCAAATGCCCAAATGGAAATGTATTATACTTGGTGAGATGAAATATATAAGCCTTGTATTGTTTTTGCAAAGAATCAAATCAAACCAAATTAGAGATAAAAATACAAATCACTATAAAACGTTATTAAAGCAATGTTTTTTTCTTTAATAATTGTTATTTTTATGCAGTTAAAGCAAAGTAAATCTAGACTAAATCATATCTTTCTAGATTTGGTTTTCTTGGGCGAAATTGAGAAAAGATGGATAAGCTGGAGATTCTTTTTTGGGTGGGACCACTTTGGAGAGAATTTTGGTAGCTTTTCTACTCAATTTGGAGGCAGTTTAGTGAATATTTTGGAGACTTTTCTATGGAGCTCGAAAATGGATGAAACTTGCTATTTTAGGAGGATTTATCAACTTTTTCTTTGGGAGATTTTTTGGCATTATAAGTAGGAGAAAAACTTAGTTTTTTCTCAGTTCAGAATATTGTTTCTTCCTCTCTTGTTCATTTGTAGAGAGCTATGTAAACATTTTTGTACTTAGTTTCTACTCCTTTCAATTTTAATAAAGCAGCAAAGTTCTCCTTTTTATACTTTCTAATTCATTTTGCAATCAATGATCTGATGTTTAATTGTGATTCAACCTTTGAGTCCTTTTCATATGTCTCATTGTTACAAGATTGAGTGTGAAAGTCTCATGTGATGCAAGTTGTATGTTATGTTTAAACTGGTTAGTTGAGTTGAAGTTGTGATAAAACATCCATTTGTCCTTCATACAAGCTTCTAACTATTCAAACTTTCATGCAAATCACTTTTGTGAAGCTGTTTATGAGTGAAATTATTGAAATAAGTTAGAGTTTTGGTGAATCATCCTTAGGTTTTAGATTTTCATTTTCAGTTATCTTCTTAACCTTTTCCTCAAAAAGTCTTTTAGTTTAGGTGATCTACCAGGGGAACTAGCCTGCTCTAGAGATTCACTCTTGCTATAGGTAACCCACAACCTGAGAGTGTTTCCATGTGTCAACAGGTAGCTAAGTTGATAGCTTAGCATTTGGGTGCATACTTTGTTGATAATAGTTTTTGGCACACCTAGTGGGACAGTTTGAACTCTCACAGTTCAAAGCTTATCATTTCATTGTTGGTTCTTGGTGTGTGCACCAACAATCTCAACCTTTGGAGGCAAGTTCTTCAAACACATTTGGTGACTCTTAATCAAGATCTACTAGTTTTAATAGATCAAGTGTTGGTATGTTTCAAAAGATTAAGCTTTTTATTTCCAGTTCTTCATATGAGTAAAAATGTCAAATTTTCATTATCAATATGTATACCTACCCTTATACTATGAAAATAATGTCAACGAACCTTCTTACCAACCATACCCAAGTAGCCACAATGCTGGTTTTAGTCCAAATAATCCTATTGCAGCAAGCTACCAGCTTACTTAAGATGCTTACCAGCCACCCACCCCTGCCCAATCTTCCAATCAGCCTCAAAATTCTAAATTTATGGAGCTTAGAAACATTTTGTTAAACTACAACAAGCAAATGGATGAGATTAAGAGGCAACATGAGTATATTCAGTAACAAGAAGAGATGGATTATCAAGCCTATCTTCATGAGCAGGAGTTGGAGACACAAAGGGTACAGTTTGAGAGGGAGATGCTTGTAAAAGAGGAGCAGATGAGACTTTTGCTCGCTCAAACACAAAGGCATGAAGCCCAAGCATTTCATGTCATTCCAAAGCAGCCTACTCAAGAGGAGGTTCGTAAGTATAAGTTTCCAAGTTTTAGATAGAACAAGCTCCTAACCCTCCTAAGGTCAAGATTCCTAGTTTTAGAGATCCTTTACCATTGCAAGAGCCTATGTTGGCACAATCTAAATTTGTTATTCCTCAAGACCAGCCACTTGAAGAGCCTTTTTCCCTCCAAGAAACTCAATAAACTCCATAAGTTTCCCAACCAGATAAATCTAATTGTCCTATCACTATTTGCCTTTATAAGGATGGACTTATTGTTTTACAAAATAACTCATTCACCATGAAGGAAGCTAGGAATGTAAATTTAGTGCATACAACTATGGAGCAATATCGGTTAGAGTAGAAAAAGATTGAACAAGAAAAGATTCCCCTAAATGAGTCTTTGTTTATTTTTACTGATGAGCTTCCTAGTTTTATTGAAGAGGATGAAAATGTTTCAGTATTTATCTCAAAGGATCAACCAGTGCAATAGGATATTGATAACTATTTTGAGGTATCTAGCTGGCACAATGATGAGGAAGATGAAGAGAAGGAAGATGTTAAACATTGTGGTGAGTTGCTAAGTGAAGATCATCAATATGATAATAGAACCTTGGATCAAGAGGAAGGGAATAAATATCAACTTGTTTTGGAGCCCAATAAGCTTAGTGAAGGCTGTCATGAGGTAAAGGACATCCCCTTTTCATAAAAATACCAAGAAATTTATGAAGAAAATTTGCTTTGGAATGATTTTAATGTCTCTATTACAAACCCTAGATAAGGTGCAAGAAATTGGTGTTAAACCTCAGTTTCTAGTTAATCTATTTGATGAGCTTCCTAACCTTGAGTATGAAAGTGAAACAGCATGGCTATGCCAAGTTCTGACCACCACAGTGATGAGAACCATTTAGATAAGGTGTTGATCCAAGAATAGATATGTGAAAGTATCCCTAATTTGAATGATCAAGAGCTTGAGGAGGATCTATTTCAAGCTAAAATTGAGCTTTTCTGCTCACACTTAGATGTTATGACAGCATCTTTGGAGGAGGGTTATCTTGAAAAACAAAAGAAAGAGGTGGAAGTGGTTGTATTCTTAAATAAGTCACTAGTTATAGAGCAGCCTAACCAACAGCCTGATCTTGACTGGTTGGAGGAGCTACCTTTCTGTTGTATAGAGGAGCTTGAAGCTAATGTGCCAATTGATGGTTTATTGAAAGAGGCTAGCTCATTAATTGAAAACTTGCCTTCATTCATTGAAGAAGAAACTCCTGTTTTGGAGTGTACCTCCTTGAGTAATAATGAGTATTTTAAGCCTAGTCTAACTCTTACTAAGAGCCTTTCAAGAATTGATAGCTTTGATGAGCTATTAGCTACCTTAATGGAGGAGGATGGCCCATTGACTACGGAGGAGGAAGCAACATGGCAATCTATCATGCAAAGTGAAGGTGATGTTGTATCCAATCATTCAAATTGCGTTCTCCTCAATCCAAAGCTTTTGAGGGGATGCCCTATTAGGCATCTAGTTGGGTTGCAATCCAACAAGAGGGAGCAACCTCATAGTGACACTGATCCAGATCATCAAGGAGGGTATCAAGTTGAGCACAACTAGTCTAATTGCTCACTTGATCTGTTTGCCAAACAAGTCAGGTGGGAAAGTGACTCCATTTTCCTTCTCAAAAAGTGTTGCAATAGTTTGCTGGATATTTGATTTTTCTCCACCTCTTTTGTTTAACTCACAAACTTATGGAGTATTGCAGATTGCAAAGGAGGGGCAATTATTTTCTTGAACTAGTAAATTGTTCTGTTTAGGCATCCTTTCTTTAGTTAGTAGGTTAGGGTAGTGTTTTCTGCTAATAAGTGCTTAAGGCACATTTATTTCAGTTGTTTTATTTCCCTAACTACTGCTACACATTTTTTCTGGCTACCAGGGCCTTTTAGTTTGCTTTTAGTTTGGTTCTGTTTGGTTTTCTGTTGTAGTTTGGACTAGTTTGCAGAATAGTTTCATGGTTTTCTAAGTACAAGAAGAGCAGAGGTTGAATCCATGCCTAATGGATAACTAAGGCAACTGGTCTATATGCTTAGCAGGCAAGCATTTAGCAAAAATCACCAGAAATGTTACCAATTTTTCACCTACAGCTCAATTTGGCAAAGCTGAAATATTTGTTTCATTTTAAGATGAAAGGTCCTTAACATTTTTTTCTATGTTGGCTTTTGCATAGTTTAAAGTGCTTGGAAAAGAATGGGTTCATTTTTATGACAGAAGAGAGAACATTTAGTTTATAATTTAATTCTTTATAGAGATTTCATGGATGATAAAGAGTTATTACATTTCGTATTACAGTGTTTTCATTCACTTTACAAATGAGGTATACACAAAACTACATAAATGTTGTACTGGAAAGAAAAGAGAGATCAAATGTCCCACACAATCTATGGGAATAGATGAACTAACACATCATAAAGAATGTACTATGCATCTGAAGAATGAAGAAACAAATAAGGAGAAACATAGCCATCATTGCATGTTTAATGTCTTGAGTTGGTTTCTGTTGTTGCTTTCCCATCTGATGAGTGCCAAGTTGCACTCATGAAATACATATTTTTGCCTCTCTTTTTCTCCTTCCTAAGTCCATCTTTCCTAATGTCTGCACCCAAATAAGCTAGCAAGATCGTTCTATTTTATGATTAATTGAGATAGATTACTTAAGATTATAATTTCTGATTGAGTGACTAATGTGCATGGAATTGATGGAAAAATGTAGAAACTTCTCTTTTTGAATCAATAGATGTAGATGCCAGAAACAACAATTTTGTAGATCTCTGGAGATAGTCTTCAATGATCTCCGGAGACAATACCAAAGTACCATGACACCTGAAGTTTTGAAGAAATGAGGAATGCCTCTCCAAAGCTCTGCGAGGGTCTAGAGTATCTCTAGAGCTGTAGATAGGAATAGTTATCTCCGGTGCCTCCTGAGAGCAGGGCATATTTCCAGCATAGCTGCCGACTAGGCACTCTTAGCAGTGATCTTAATACCCCTCATTTCACTCAAATCATCACCTGAGTGGTGAAGGGTCAACTTTAGTTAAATTGCTAGAGTTTTATCTTTTCAAAATTTTTGCATGAGTTATGGATGGAACTGATCCAATACCCTTATTTTCAAGGCCCCGATGCCCAATTGTATTAAGACTCAAACTTAGACTTCTGAGTGAACTTCTGTTCCACTCAAGTCTACCCTTTTTGCATGATTATTTTTCATAGTTATATAGTTAAGTACAATAAAGAGATGGGTGTCATCTCGTAGAAGAACTGGTAGATAAGTTCAGTGATATATCATCACTCAATTATATATATATACTCTCAGAAATAGTAGAGGATATACATACAATAATTGAATTATTCTGACTCTTAGAGATCTCAGTTCTGTGTTAGCAACATTTTTATGAATGCAGTGTGAATGAATTGGATTGAATCTAGTTGTGATCTTCTTCTATGCTGATTTCTTATTGTAGCCTTCAGCACCAAGGGTGGAGCAAGGGCCCACTCTCACCACTAAGGCAGGAGGCTAGTACCACTATTTTATTGTTTCAACTTTTTATTATGCAAATGTTTACTACTTTTAATAAATAGATGCATTTTACTATTTTAAGATTGTTTTGAGTAACTTTCCTATTTTATTCTATTTTTCCAGCACTCATTAAAATTATTCAGCAATTAGATAGATTAATCTTTTCAAATTATAGAAACTATTAGGATTAGCTATAAACTGGTAACTAAAGAATCCCTAGTTGCAGACAACCATGGACACAGCCCCTGGTTTTTTGACATCTGAAAATAGATTAAATGATGAGGTATGATGACGCCTTGTCATTTTTAGCACCGTTGCTGGGGATAATGTTGTGTTAATTAGGGAAACTAAGTTAAAGCAGTTTTAGGATAAATCTATACGGTTAGAGTTAGAGATCTAAAAGGAAGATATATTAAGTAGACACCCCAACAACAAACCATAGGGGAAAGTAGTGGGGTGGTACAAAATCTTGTTGAGGAGAGAAACATAGAGCCTAATATGGAACCTGCACCTCAAAACAACAATCCCTTAGATCCTCCAGATATTCCACTTGCCAATTATATCCAAGAATTACAACAAAAGTTTCAGGCAGACCCTTTAATAGAACCTAATCTCCTAGAGCCTCAGGGAGAAGAACCAGTACTAAACATGGAAAATGATAATCATGAGGAAGAAGAAAATCAGGCTCCAAGAACCTTCTCGTATCCTATTGTTTTGGCTGCTGGAGACAATGCTCCTATGAAGAATATCTCACTAGCACACCTGCCAAATTTTAGAGGACTTCCTTATAAGGATCCAGATTAGTTCTTGTTTGAGTTCAAAGTAGTCTGCCAAACTTATGATTATGGATCAAATAACCAGAAACTCAAACTGTTCCCTTCAACCCTGAAAGATTCTGTGATGAGATGGTTTATGGGTTTACCCCAAAATTCTATCCGTTCTTGGGATCAAATGGAAATAGAGTTTTTGGAAAAATACCAAGATTACTGCAGATCCAATAATAAAAATGAAGAATTGTTTAAAATTAGGCAGGGGGAGGAAGAATCCTTAGAGGACTATGTGGATAGGTTTAATTTTGCCTTGAGAAGGTATGGCAATCCAATGGATCACTCCTTGGCCAGAACCCTGTTTATAAAAGGATTGGATAAACAATCAAAATAGGCACTGGACCTAATGGGAAAAGGGAACATTAACAAAATGGAAATACCTGATATAGAAGAACTCTGTAGGAACTATTCCAGAACCCAAAATGGAGTGAGGTCATCCAAAACTTTTAAAGGGAAGAATGAAATAGGACAGTTGATGGAGGAGATTGCAAATCTAAAAATAGACATTCTGGTCCAATTAAATACCACATTGGATGGGATTCAAGCAAAAACTAGAACAACTAATCAAAACAAAGCAACTGAACCACTGTCCATCTATTGTCCTAGGTGTAGAAACAAACATCTGTTGAGAGAATGCCCTTTGGACAAATCAAAGATTTGTCAAATCTGTGATAGGGAACATCCTACGAGTTAGTGTAGTCAACTTCCAGCCTTGAAAAGATTGAGTAAAAAGAATGTTGTAAAAGAAGAGGAGTTGAACTATGTGGGACAAAAACAAACTAGAAATTTCCCTTATAATCAGTATCCAAACCAGCCTTCTTACAAGGGTCCTTCTGATTGGGGAAATAATCAGTGGAATCCAACTTGGCATGGGCCTCAAAATAATCCTCCTTGGGGATAGAAGGAGTGGCCAAGTCAACATTGGCAAAACCAAAAGTGGCAGAACCAAAATTGGCAAAACTAGCCTTGGGGAAATCAATAATGGCCATCACAGTTTGGATCACAAAACATGCAAACTCAATGGGGTTCTCAACAAGGATATAATCAACAATACCAAGGACAACCTAGATGTTTCCAACCTCAACAACAGGCTTTACTAACTGGACCCTCCAACACCCAAGGTCAAACACAAAATGAACCAGTTAGTCAACCACCTTTACCAGCCCAGCCTATACCAAACCCATGGAATCACAGAGCAAGAAAATTTGGCTAGAATTAATGCTATATATTCAAATAATCTCTAGCTGTGTTCTGGGAAAGCATTCCCAAGACCATCTCCTCCAACTATAGTTGAAATAATCAATGATGAGGAACCTGAAAATCCATCCACTCAACCCCCAGAGGAGATTACTAATGAAAGAGTGCTAAAGGAATCATCCTTGGACAACTCCGGAGTTGCTCCTAAAAGACCGACTCCAGAGAACGTTCCTGAACACAATTCTGACAAGAGCTCCAAAGATGCTCCAGAGATGGAAAAACTAGCACCATACCCAGAATGGCTTAAACAAAATGTTCCCCAGAAAAAGATCTTACAAAAACAAATCCAAACCAACCTGGAATCAGAACTTTTACAAGAAATCAAGCAACTAAACATTGAAATTCCTCTCCTCCAGGCAATTAGAGATGTCCCAGAACTAAATCAGTTAATTAAACAACATTGTTTCAAAACGCAGGGAAGAAAGAAAAACTTTCCCTTCACAATACAGGTGGAAGGAAAAGTAGTGGATCTATTGATGGGAGAAATTCTCCTTGCAAAATATGGAGACCCTGGAAACCCTATCATAACTGTTTTCATATTAGGAGTAGAAATTTCAAATGTTCTGGTTGATTTGGGAGCAGTAATTAATGTGATGACAGTTCATACAATAGAAAAATTAGCTCTATCAGGTATCCAATCCACAACTACAATTCTCCAACTAGCTGACCAGTCAGTAGCTGTTCCAAAAGGAGTAATCACCGATGTACCAGTTGTGATAGATTCATGAGAATTCCCAGTGGACTTCTTGATACTAAAACCAAGAAACCAGAGAAATTCTTATCCACTGATTTTAGGAAGACCATGGCTGGCTACAGCAACAGCATCTATTGATTGTCAAACTGGGGATATGGTCATTTCCAATGGGATAGATCTAAAGAAAATATATCTGTATCCTCCAGCTAAACCATCAGTGCATTATACAGGAAGAGTATGGGTGGATGAACCGGAGAACAATGACAACAGTGCCTCAATAGCTATGGTAACCATCAAAGAACATCTGGGAGAATTAGAAGAAGAAGTATACTATGATACAATAGAAGACTTCACTCACATCCTAATCAATAAGGATGTGATGGAACTCGCCCAAGATTCTCAAAGAGAACTTCTTACTTCATCTCATTGTACCCTTGCCAACATCATTCCTTGTGGGGAAACCTTTTACAGGGACTTAGCCACTTTCCACATGTTGCTTCCACATTCTTGTCCTCTCAATACCATGACTCCAATGTATGGATTAACTACATCCATGGATCAAATCACAAAACAGGTCATGATTCTACCAGGGAAAACACTTAATATCAATACTCAGTTAACAGCAAATCAAGAAGAAAAATGTATCCAACTTCTGGTTTCCCATTCAGCATCTTTTACCTAGGAATACCAAGATATGAAAGGCATACCTCCTAAGATCTGTACCCATCATATATACCCTGAGGATATTAAACCTGTCAGGCAGCCACAAAGAAGATTGAATCCTGCTTTAAAGGACATTGTCAAAACTGAAATAGAAAAATTACTTCAAGCAGGGTTCATATATCCAATCTCAGATAGTTAATGGGTCTCACCTCTTGTCATTGTGCCTAAAAAGAATGGAAAATGGAGGGTGTGGATTGATTATAGAGAACTCAACAAGGCCACAAAAAAGGACTACTTTCCCTTGCCATTCATTGACCAAGTTCTAGGCAACCTTGCTGGGAGAAAGTATTTTTCTTTTCTAGATGGATTCAGTGGGTATAATCAAATTCAACTAGCACCTGAAGACCAAGACAAAACCACCTTCACATGATCCTAGGGAGCCTTTGCTTACAAAGTTCTTCCCTTTGGGCTATGCAATGCCCCAGCTACATTTCAGAGACTAGTTCTAGCTATTTTTGCTGAACTAGCTAATGAATGCATGGAGGTCTACATGGATGACTTTACTGTGTATGGGGATAATTTTAAGGAAGCTCTCATAAACCTTGAAAAAGTACTAAAATACTGTGAGAAAAATCAATTGTCCCTTAGCCATGAAAAGTGCTTTATGATGGTGGAGGAAGGAATTGTTTTGGGACACCATATTTCAGAGAAAGGAATCAAAGTGGATCAGAACAAGATAGAAGTAATCACACAGTTGCCTTCACCCAAAAATTAGATAGACATTAGAAGTTTTCTGGGTCATACAGGCTACTATAGGAGGTTCATAGAAAATTTCAACAGAATAGCTGCCCCCTTGTTTACCCTGCTTAACAAAGACAAAATTTCTGTGGATAGAAAAATGTCAATTAGCATTTGAAACCTTAAAAGAGAAGCTTACTGTCACACCAATTCTAAGAGGACCTAATTAGACTTTACCATTTCACATATAGATTGATGCTTCAAATGAGTCCATTGGGGCAGTTTTAGGACAAAAGGAGGAAGGAGAAAGTATGCATGCCATCTATTACATCAGCAAAAACCTTACCTCTGTAGAAAGAAATTACACCACAACTGAAAAAGAATTTCTGGCAGTCATCTATGCTATAAACAAATTTAGGCACTATATCACTGGATATAAGATATTTGTACACACTGATCATGCAGCCATCAAGTACCTAATGAATAAACCAGTAGTAGGTGCAATGATCATCAGGTGGTTATTGATATTGCAGGAATTTGATATTACCATAGTTGATAATCTAGGAAAGTTTAATTTGATTCTTGATTTTCTGTCAAGATTGCATATAGGAGGAGAAAACCAACCAGTGGAGGACAAGTTCCCAGATGAACATCTTTTTGTTATATCCTCTACTACACCTTGGTTTGCTGAGATAGCTAATCTTTTAGCTACAGGCTTGTATCCATCCCATTTTACTTTAAAACAAAGAAAACGTTTAGTTAAGAAAAGTTTATCATACAAATGGTTGAATGGTTTACTATTTAAATGTGGTCCTGATTTCATTCTACGCAAGTGTTTAAAGGCTGATGAGACTTTTGATGTGTTGAGAGCATGTCATGATGAACCATCTGGTGGTCATTACTCTTTCCACCGAACAGTCCACAAAATCCTTGGCGCTAGCTACTACTGGCCCTCTCTTCATAAAGATACAAAGAAGTATGTGCAACACTGTGACCAGTGCTAAAGGATGGGACAGCCAACCTTTACCCAGGAGATGTTACTACATCCTCAAGTCATGATGGAACCATTTGAGCAGTGGGGTCTAGACTTTGTGGGACCAATTTCACCACCATCATTAGGCAAGGAGTACATTCTAGTATGCACAGACTATGTTACTAAGTGGGCTGAGGTTCAAGTATTACAGTTTGCAAGAGAAGAAAAAGTTGTTGATTTCCTTTACAATAAAATTTTCTTAAGATTTAGAGCCCCCCGATCAATAGTTTAGACAAAGGACCTTAGTTTACTTCACAAGTAATCAAGGCATTCACAGATTTATATCAAGTCAAGCACAGAAAATCTTCACCTTACCATCCTCAAGCAAATGGATAGGTGGAAGTGACTAATAGGGAACTTGAGAAAATTCTGACAAGGACAATAGCAATGAACAGAAAAGATTGGGCTAGTAGATTACCTGAAGCAGTTTGGGCTTTCAATACCACTTGGAAGTCCACAACAAAGTTCTCACCATATGAATTGGTTTATGGGAAAAAGCCTATATTGTCTATAGAATTTGAACTCCAGACACTTAAAACTGTATTGGATGTTGGTCTGCCATTGTCTATAACCCAGCAGAATAGAATTCTTCAACTCGATGAGTTGGATGAAATTCGGATAGAGGCCATTCAACAAACAGAACTGGTTTAGTATTAGAGGAAGCATTGGCATGACCAACACATCAAGAGGAGGACATTTCAACAAGGTGATTGGGTTCTTCTCTACGATTCTAAATTCAAAGAGTTTAGGGGGAAATTGCAAACTCACTGGCTAGGTCCGTATCAAATAAAGGAAGTGTTTGAAAATGGAACTATATTATTGCAACCTATTGATGGAAGCACAGATACCTTTCTAGTAAATGGTCACTAAATCAGGCTCTACAAAAGACCATCTACTAAAGAGGAGTTTCTAAATAATTTGTGTTTCGATACAGGGGATACCTCCTCTATCACAGTGTTGGATTGAAAAAATAAATTAAAAAAAAAGGAAGGTTGAAAACCAGCAATGGCTGCCTTCTAAAAAAAATAGAGAAAGATGGAAAACTAGCAAATGGTTGTCTTTCTCGACCATGGGAGTTGAAAACTAGTAAATGGCAGTTCCCTCTTTAGGGCAGTTGAAACAGTTGAGCTTCGAAGATGATCAGTTGCCAAGAGTTAGTTAAATGCACCTCCGGCACTCTGTCAATAACGCTGTCAGTCTCAATAATAAGGGAGGGGACCCACCTCTCCAGGGGGTAAAGTAGACACATCACATGATGAGGTCATCGTGACTCATCCTCTACTTTATCACAAAGAATAAATTAAATTAGAATAATAATCATTTGCAGGAGTGTTCACAAGCTAGCGCTGACATCACCTAAGGAGCATGGATTCTTGAACCACTCAGTGAAATGATTATAGGTCACATACAAATGGGATGGTGGGCGTCATCTCAAGCCGCTGCTTAATTGCCATGATGCGTTTAGTCTCCAAAATGACATAGCATCTCTACCATGTACATCACCCTCATCATTAAAACTAATCCAGGTAACTCTATCTTTAATTAATCATTACTAGTAACTGTCTTGTTTTTCTATTTTGGGTGCCACCATGATGACACGTTCTCCCGCCATCATCTCCTTTCCCAAATTTGCACATGCCACCAGCTATGTTGTACTGCCACCTTACCTCTGGAGTGTCCTGTCAGTCTGTTACATTTATGACTACCTCGGTAACCTATCTAATCTGTAAATCTTGCATAAGCCAAAACACAGAAACATCCTAACCATTCAAACTTCCAGAATTCAACAAATAATAGAGCAATTAAACAGTCCTCCGAAGCCCATAGAGCAATTGAACAGCCCTCTGGAGTCTACAAAGCAATTTGAACAGTAATTCGGAGCCTACTAAGATAGGAGGAAAGGATAGACTACAGATTGAGGAGGTGAGGAATAAGCATAGAAGGTGGAGAAAATTCAGCATGGGAGTCAAGAAGAAGTCTGAGCCAGAAAGTACTGCAGGTCTTCTACGGGATGCATCTACAACAAACATTCTAAGAGCTGTAGGATGGTTAGACTTCCTAGAAAATTTTGAAGGGTTTCAGGAAGATATTGTGGAAGAATTCCTCAGGAATTTAAGTGATAACTAGATAATTATCAGAGGAGTACAAATCAATTTCTCCTCAGCCACTATCAGCCACATTTCTAGACTTCCTGAACAAGGTGAGAGGTTTTACCACTTGAAAACCTTATACACTAATTTGATTAAAAATTTCTCTGTTCATGGTGAACCTGCTATTCAATTGCATTTGAATAAAAATGAAGTCAAAGGAATGCCACTCTCCCAAACCCTTGGACATCTCTTGTCACATGGTTAATGAAATACTTTACTTTTGATGGTCAATTTTCTCTAGTTTTAGGACCAATCATGAAAATGATGATTTATTTAAGACATGGGAATGCACACCCTGAGTATAGCATAAATATCCCCAATTTCCTGTATTCTGCCATCAGGGCAACTACAGAGAAATATTAGCAGAATAAGGGACCCATGAAGCATCATGGCCTCTTCTTTCTGGAAGTCAAGTACCACTTCCTATCTCAAGCCAATGGGGAAGAATTATGGCAAAACTTTCTTGAGCAGAGCCCCCAGGTCAGAGAACTAGAGATGGCACAGCCAGGAGGTGAGAGTTCTCCTTCTCACCAAGATAAGGAAACTAAGTCTTCAGCCTCCTCCACAGCTGTTAACAAAGGGAAGTTACCCTCACAGGAGGCCACTTCATCTGCAGCCCCTGTTCCTGACAAAAAGAGGAAAGGCAAACAAATTGTAGAACCTACTCCTACACAAACCTTATATATGACTCGGTCAGTTAGGAGAAAGATGACTCTAACTGAGGAATCTCACCCTAAGGAATTAATAGAGGGAAGGTCAGGACAGGGAATAGAGGAAACTTGGTGGGCTGAAGAACCATCCCATAATTTAGATGAGATTCCTTTCGTCAGGAAGAAGAAACAAAGAGAAATTTCTCCAACACCATCTGTTCATCTGGAGTCAAGCCCAGTTTCAGAACCACCATGTGCTCCAGAGACATAAAACATACAAACCTTTACTATTTCCTCAAATTCTGAGGAAGAGAGACCTGCTTCGGAGGCACCTGCCCTAGCTTTGCTTCGGAGAAGCAAAAGGAAGAGACAGCTCTCACAGGCTAAAAAAGACACTGTCCTGCTCGTTGAGGTACTCCTAGATTTGAGAACATGTGACGATAAGGTTGGGCCTTCATCAGTGCCAACAGAAGCAAAGGAACCCCAAGAGGATCCTCAAGACAGGTAGTCTGAAGAAGAAGAAATAGGGCAAATGGATATAGTGGGCAGAGCAGGGCAGATGGCCATGAAAAACCTTGATGATTAGCCAATAGCCACAGAAATAGAAGTAGAAGCAGAAACGCCCTCTCAACCCTCTGATCAAGAGGATGCAGAAATTCCAAAAGAAAAGCAATTGATGGAAGAAATTGAAAATTTAAAGAGATTGCTCTAGGGAAAGAATTTGATTATTACTGACCTCAAGAAGGTCAAAGCAAAGGTGGAGATGGAGCACAAAAAAACCATTGCAAATCTCTAAACAGAACTCCAAAGCAAGGATAAGATCATCCAAGAGAAAGAGGCAAAGTTGGAGGCACAGAAACGTGAGGCAGCCAAAATGGTGGAAGAAAAAGAGAAAGAAGCAGCATAGAGTGTTTCTGAGCTCACCATGGCCAAAGAAAATAGCCTCACAATCATGGCAGCACTGATTGAGAAAGTACAAAGCCAGGATAGACAGTTAACTTGGGCCAATAACAGACTGGATGACCAAGAAGAATATATTCAAGAATTGGCTGGCCCAAGGGCAACCAATGAGTAGGAAATACAAATAGATGCCTATGTGGGTCCAATCCCCATTGACATTCCCAAAGCCCTGTTTCATTGGGAGAAGAGGTGTAGAGAATATGAGGCTTCCAAGCCTATGTTGCAGTTACAAAGGGCATTCACTGCCCAAACCAAGAGGATAGCAACTCTGGAAGGCAAAGTCATCAAAATGGCCTCCCTTTCTTTAGAACTTCTATCCTATAGGCCTCCCAGTGCCAGCTATTCAATGTTCTTAAAAGAAAGGGTATTACAAAGGAAACTCTTTTTAGTCCTTTCTGACTTGGTTGAAGATACAGAGACAGCCGAAGGATTCATGACAGCTTATACAAGAAGTAATAATGAGGACAAAAACTTCCTATGTGAATTATACCTACATGGATTCTGTGTTAATGACATAACCTTCATTCTTAATCATTTTGTGGGGGAATGCTAGCTTAAGGCATTCATGTCCCTAATGAGGAATCACTAGATCTGGAATGAAAGGATGGAAGATCATCTTCAGAAAGATTTTAAAATAGAGATTTTCATCAGGAAGGAATGTCCCAATCCTAATGCTTTCATGATTCAATTTAGATGCCTTATCTATCATCCTAATAATATGAACAAACTTTTGCCATTATACTTGAAAAGTTTGCAGGATTGCTCCATCGACTTTGGTCTTTTCATGATCAATTCAGCAAATCCAGTACTTGTTGTAGCAAAGAAGAGATGGAATATTTTTACCCCAGAGTAGAAACTGAGAGAGGTGGTCACCCCTGCAAACTTGAGATTATTCATGAGAAAGGTGAAGTTGATATCCAAACTGATGGATAAATATAAGTAGGAATGGATAGGTGGACGGTTCAGGCCTCCTCTAATAATTGAACCACTCCATGTCTGGGCAGAACAGATGGAAGATGACAAATTGCAAGACTGGATGAAGTAGGTTGATTAGTATAGAGGCAATGGTAATATCAACAAGACAACTTGGACCACCTATGTCCAAGATTATAGCCTAACTGACAAGTTGTTTCGCCAAAATAAATCCAGGATGTGAGATGTAGGAGGACCTGCCAAACTTTAGGTATGGGGGGATGATGAGTGCCAAGTTGCACTCATGAAATAAATCTTTTTGCCTCTCTTTTTCTCCTTCCTAAGTCCATCTTTCCTAATGTCTGCACCAAAATAAGCTAGCAAGATCATTCTATTTTATGATTAATTGAGATAGATTACTTAAGATTATAATTTCTAATTGAGTGACTAATGTGCGTGGAATTGATGGAAAAATGCAAAAACTTCTCTTTTTGAATCAACAGGTGTAGATGCCAGGAATAGCAATTTTGTGCATCTCTGGAGATAGTCTTCAATGATCTCTGGAGACAATACCAAAGTACCATGACACCTGAAGTTTTGAAGAAATGAGGAATGCCTCTCCAGAGCTCTATGAGGGTCTGGAGTATCTCTGGAGCTACAGACAGGAATAGTTATCTCCAGCGCCTCCTGAGAGTAGGGCATATTTCCAGCATAGCTGCCAACCAGGCACTCTCAGCAGCGATCTTAATACCCCTCATTTCACTCAAATCATCACCTGAGTGGTGAAGGGTCAACTTTAGTTAAACTGCTGGAGTTTTATCTTTTCAAAGTTTTTGCATGAGTTACGGATGGAACTGATCCAATACCCTTATTTTCAAGGCCTCGATGCCCAAGTGTATTAAGACTCAAACTTAGACTTCTGAGTGAACTTCTGTTCCACTCAAGTCTACCCTTTTTGCATGATTATTTTTCATAGTTATACAGTTAAGTACAATAAAGAGATGGGTGTCATCTCATAGAAGAACTGGTAGATAAGTTCAGTGATATATCATCAGTCATTTTTATATATATACACTCTCAGAAATAGTAGAGGATATACATACAATAATTGAATTATTCTAACTCTTGGAGATCTCAGTTCTGTGTTAGCAACATTTTCATGAATGCAGAGTGAATGAATTGGATTGAATCTAGTTGTGATCTTCTTCTGTACTGATTTCTTACTGTAGCCTTCAGCTCCAAGGGTGTGGAGCAAGGGCCCACTCTCACCACTAAGGCAGGAGGCTAGTACCACTATTTTATTGTTTCATCTTTTTATTATGCAAATGTTTACTGCTTTTAATAAATAGATGCATGTTATTGTTTTAAGATTGTTTTGAGTAACTTTCCTATTTTATTCTATTTTTCTAGCACTCATTAAAATTATTCAGCAAGTAGATAAATTAATCTTTTCAAATTATAGAAACTGTTAGGATTAGCTATAAATTGGTAACTAAAGAATCCCTAGTTGCAGATAGCCATGGACATAGCCCCTAGTTTTTTTGACATCTGAAAATAGACTAAATGATGAGGTATGACGACGCCTTGTCCCTTGCTCCTGATCTTCAAGTAAACCTGCATTGATTGATAAGGATTGTTAGAGCTCTAGATATGAGTCTTCTTATGTGCTTATCAATAGAAGTATAATACATTACCTATGTTGTACTGAATCAGTTGACAAACATCAGATATATGCAAGAGAGCCTAAAAAATGAAACATCACATGAGCATTGAGCTTCACTATTTGTATCTAACATGTTTGTTTACTGTGCAAGTATAGGGGAAATTATGTTACTAATCCATTTCTAAAGACATCATAGCATGTGGTGTAAAAATGGGCTCCCACAAGGGTTGAGCCCAACATGCTACCCCTGAATCTCAAGAGGGGATGGAATAGAAGTTCATATTCATATTGCTTAAATAGAACATATTCAACTGAAGGAGTGTCACATCAAGTGAGTGCATGAGCTTCAAGCTCATTGTCCATCCATGATTATTAGTTCAAGTGATGAAATGAGAACCATACATGAGTAGTGAACTCATTCAACATAGGTCATAATGTGTGGAACTGAGTAAAGGCATTATCAACATTTTGCTAATCTGTTATTTCATTCATTGTCTATCTCATTATCATTTGTATGCATTCAAGACATTCAAGATTATTCTAGTCTCATCATGTATCCTTTCAGATGAGGAAATAATTCAAATAAAGGCCATGATAGAATGTAACCCTTATTAAGTGCTTACATATTCAGGACATCACTCTTGTGCTAGTTATAGAATCATCAATGCATCATATGAATATAATCACAAGAGAAAGGTATGTTGTTAACAAGAAAATTAGATAAAGTAATCTCCAAGTATGCATTGCAATGTTAGGGCAGATACATCATAAAAGAGACCAACCACTATTGTCAACTGTGGAGCCATGGAGCTATGGAGCTATGGAGCTATGGAGTAATATTTAGTTTGTATAGGGCTAGAGCAAAAGTGGCTGTGTTATCACAGGTGCAGAAGAAAAGATAGGGTTTTAAGTGTATGCAGGCTTGACTAAATATTCAGAAGTGAACAAATGTGCAGATACCAATAATTATATGTTAAACCAGAAGGTACGTTCTTGAGGCCGTGACCATAGAGTATGTCAGAGTTACAAGAGGAGTGATTAAACCCTAATAGGGTTTATATCAAGTAACTATCGAAACCCTTATCTATCTGCATAGAACAAAGACAAATATAGAGGAAATAGAATAGTTTTGAGCTCATGGGAGTTTAAGCAATACTCAGAAATGATGAAATGTAAAGTGTAGCCATGGCCTGTAGATATATAGTGGCTTTTATAATGCTTCTAACAAAATGTAAAGAGGAAAAATGCATTCATTTTAGGCTTCCTAAGCTCATATTGAGTACATATCAAATGAGAAATGAGGAATCATACAGAGTTCAAAAGGTAAAACTTACCTTTCTTTTGTTTCTAAGTGAAGATATACACATGGGGGTCGTGGGTTTAACTTCATATGGTCTCAAATGAGCTCAAAATAGTTAGCCATGGTGGCCTCGACATCAAAGAAGGTAGAAATAGTAGTGAAAATAGAATTAAATTCATCAGAAACTAAGTCATGGCCACGGCTTAAAGTGAAGAAATTCATGTTTAACATATAAAATTTGGTTCAATATTGAAATAGGAGATGTTACATTACACTTTCTATGAAGAGTCTTCAAAAATTGCTCAAGAAACAACGAAAATGGAGGATTTACAAGTCCAAACCCTAGCTTCATGGTAGTGGTTCAGCAGAGCCTTTTCATCAAAAGTCAAAATGCAAAATGAGCCCGAGAGTTTAGGGCTTCGAATGGTTTTGTTTTGGGGTTCCTTGTAGCCCTAAGTTGATAAGTGATTTTATCACATTCTTTTTCATTGCCTCAGCTAATACCCTCAGGGTATTGTTTGTTCCCCTTTGCATGTTTGCTATCTAGGCTTTATGCCTTAGGGTTCCTTTGCCACATTTGAAAGGTAAGTCCATGTCTAATATGCCTTAGAATATTTTGAACCAAATGGAGGATAGACCCTAGGGGCCTTTCATTTTTCCAAAACATTTAGCATGCCTTCAATTTTTTGTGATAGAAAATCAAATGCTCAAATGGAAATGTATTATACTTAGCGAGATGAAACATATAAGCCTTGTATTGTTTTTGCAAAGAATCAAATCAAACCAAATCAGAGATAAAACTGTAAATCATTGTAAAACATTATTAAAGCAATGTTTTTTGCTTTAATAATTGATATTTTTATGCAGTTAAAGCAAAGTAAATCTAGACTAAATCATATCTTTCTAGATTTGGTTTCCTTGGGTGAAATTGAGAAAAGATGGATAAGCTGGAGATTCATTTTCAGTTTACAATCAGGTAAAGCCTAATTTTTAGTGTCTCTTGGGTGGGACCACTTTGGAGAGAATTTTGGCAACTTTTCTACTCAGTTTGGAGGCAGTTTAGTCACTATTTTGGAGGCTTTTTCTGTGGAGCTTGAAAATGGATCAAACTTGCTATTTTAGGAAGATTTCTCAGCTTTTTCCTTGGGAGATTTTTGGAGTTATAAGTAGGAGAAAAACTTAGTTTTTTCTCAATTCAGAATATTGTTTCTTCCTCTCTTGTTCATTTGTAGAGAGCTTTGTAAACATTTTTGTACTCAATTTCTACTCTTTTCAGTTTTAATAAAGCAACAGAGTTCTCCTTTTCATACTTTCTAATTCATTTTGCAATTAATGATCTGATGTTCAATTATGATTCAACCTTTAAGTCCTTTTCATATGTCTCATTGTTGCAAGATTGAGTGTGAAAGTCTCATGTGATGCAGGTTGTATGTTATGTTTAAACTGGTTAGTTGAGTTGAAGTTGTGATAAAACATCCGTTTGTCCTTCAGACAAACTTCTAACTATTCAAACTTTCATGCAAATCACTTTTGTGTTGCATTAGTTTCAATGAAATTGTAAGGATTATAGACTTTTGTGAAGCTATTTGTGAGTGAACTTTATCAAAATAAGTTAGAGTTCTGGTGAATCATCCTTAGGTTTTAGATTTTCATTTTCAGTTATTTTCTTAACCTTTTCCTCAAAAAGTCTTTGAGTTTAGGTGATCTACCAAGGGAACTAGCTCACTCTGGAGATTCACTCTTGCTATAGGTAACCCACAACCTAAGAGTGTTTCCATGTCTCAACTGGCAGCTAAGTTGATATCTTAGAATTTGGGTGCATACTTTGTTGATAACAATTACATCAATATATATCATCTTTGGAACATAAGATTCCTCCACGTCAGTCAAGGAAGATCACAAACTCTAATGAAGAGTTGTAACATGTGTACACGGATAGGTCAGGCCTATTTGAATAGAACACCTTCACAAATGAATGGAATGATGTGCGGATCTCAGGATAGGTCAGCCACAACCCAAACAAAATTGAATGATGTATCATGTAGCTCCGTAAGTTGAGTAATTCTCCACAAGTCTTCTCCTTTAGCTGATTGTCTAAGACTGTCAAGGTGCTCTACTCTGAGAAAACAGTTGATCTTATGATAGCGATATCTTACCGGTACTTTATCGAAATGCTCTAAATTTTGGATATGATGTGCATGAATGTGTCTAGATGCTAAGTCTAGCTCTATAAGGTCTAAATGCAACTGTGGTAGAATACAGACTAAAATACAGAAACTACTACTGACTGAACTGGCTGTACTAAACTAGAAACTGAAAAGAAACAAATTAAAATGCAAACAAACTAAAATGCAAATGTTTTTTGTTGATGCAAAATTGCTCTTGGACCAGGGATGCTCCTACATCAGGTAAGCATTAGAAAACACATCACAGACATGCAAGACACAATGAAGACAGTAGGAAGCATGCAAAACATGAAGAAGACAACATTGAAGACACACAAAACATGATGAAGACACAATAGCAGTCACATAAAACACAATGAATACATTGATATTTTATTTTTCATTTTCATATATATAAAGATTCATAGGAAGTAAAAATGCAACACACAAGCCCAAAATGTAGGAGGGGCATTTTGCCACACCCTTAAAACTACATATGGGGGAGAAGTCACACCATACAAATCTCAAAGTGTAGGAGGGGCATTTCACCACACCCTTGAGACTACACTTGAGAGAAAGCACACCATACAAAACACAAAGCATAGGAGGGGAATTTAGCCACACCCTTGAAACTACACTTGGGAGAAAACAGCCATACAAAGCCTAAGTGTAGGAGGGGCATTTTGCCACACCCTTGAAACTACACATGGGGGAAAACACATTTAAGACACACAGAAAGCACGAGCACTATAGAGCATGTCATAGAAATACTATACATCTAAAACATGACAAAAAAGGAAATGGAAGGAGCTTATTGCTAAGTTCCCACCATCTCAAACATCCTACAGGCACACCTGATGGTTGGAATTATGCCACAACAACCGCTAAAGACACACTTAAGGGATGATAGTCTCAAGATACAACCTTGCTTACTCAAAGGACTTTTGAAATAAAAGGATGTGTACTAGATCAAGAGATACACCATCCCGCCACACATCGAGAGGTTTTGAATAAAAGGATATACACAATATCTTGCCTCCGTAGAAAGCTTCTTTGATTGCAATATAGAATAAAGATGTGCAATCGCACTAGAGATACAACATTCTTCCTTTGCAGAGGGATTTCAAATATGCTTCATTAGTACCAAAAAATCATCAGACAACTTACTTATATATGCCCCCACCTTAAGGTGGTTGATGTTGTGTACCGATATCAAGCACATTAAGGTAGAGAGAAAACACACAAGGGAACAAGAGCTTTCACAAAGCCCATGCTCCCCAAAGGTGACATGTGCCATGATCACCAAATGTTCCCACAAACACACATTGATTAGATATACTAAGATAATAATCACATGATAAAATCTATGCATGAAAATAGTCACATCAAGGACCAAGGCTATACTACGGTGTCAAAACCAAGTATAACCATTGGGCTATACTAAAAATACCTCAGAACCGAGTGGTGAAACAAGGTGAGATATCATTCAAAGTGCACAGAGCATATGTATTGTTAGGATTTGTTAGAAGAGATAAGACACCATCAAATATCACATGGAGTTATTCTACTAGCCAAGCGTTGGATATATAAATCAACCCCATTGTCATGTATGCACTAGGTCCATTTTTTCTTGCTTGCTGAAGGGACACACGGTCTGTATCAGTTAGTTGTTTGTTTTCATCATCCACCAACTAGGTAGAACCACTAGAAGAAGGTAAATAATAAAATGAGAGAGGAGAGCAAGTGCCTTAGGAACAATCACGTAGGAGGATACCCATGTTGGTTCTTCCAACTAATTGTCAGAGTCCTCTAAAGATCTAGCCAATTTCTTATGCTTAAGTGCTCTGGGTTAGTGGCCAACGAACAAGATTACAACAATGAGTTGAAAAATCCTCTGCTCTTTTGGTTCTACAAGACCAAGGTGGGTGTACCTATACAACATCCAAGGGGTATATCATGACTAATGTTGGATGTTGGAATGAAACAGAAGGTTCTCAATAACAATGAACTAAGGAAATGATTGATTTCATCTAGATTGGCTTAATCCTATGGTAATACAATTCAGACCATGATTGAGAACAATAAAAGATTCAATTATATTCTAAAATAGTATAGAAATAGAATAGATTTTGATTTGTTTCGATGGATCTAAATCAACATATAAGCCCAATAAGAGACCGGTGCCTAATCCAATGGGTCATAGAGTCAAAATGTACTAAATAATTGTATCATTCAAGCAACATCATTTCATTACTGACAGACTAATGGTATCAAAACCTTTCATTAATACCTCTTTTAATTAGTAATATAGAAATATCCTTTGAAAACCTCAATGCAGACAATAATTAATAGTATTACCCCCAAGCATTTATTCCTCTCCTTGAGAGAAAGCAAGAGAAAACATACATAGTACAGAAAACTGCAAAAATGAACCAAAATATCCTTGATATTAAGAGTTCACATTAACTTCATCAAATTCATCATTGAAAGGATCCTATAACTAGTATGACAATATATTAATCTTTGAATATTATATTGCTCTATAGATTTGAACAGTAATTGAGATACAACTTTTTCTCTATTTCCATGAACTAAAACACAAAATACACTACTACCTTAGATTAAAGATTCAAGAACCATCGACAAAAATAAACAAGCATCAAGCCACTAACAACTTCTTGTTAGAAAAGAATATGCCTCATGCATCATTAAAGCACAACAAGACAAAATTCACTTGAGAGAGAATGCATTGTTGTAACAGAAAATCATAGAAGATGCTCATTCTCCCAAAACAAACCCCATCCACTCCTGAAAGTACAACTACACATCCCACAGATACATGCCCTCTCAATGATGACACAAGAACATATGCAACCATCATGCTAACTGAAATTCACACCTGCATACACATGTCACATTTGGGTGCCATCTAAAAATTTGTTTACCACACTACTACAAACAATTTCATTTCTTCTACAGTCCTCTCAAAATCCCTAGTGGAGTGGGAAATGTGCAAAAATAATGGCCCCTCTAAGAAGATTCCAACATGTTTGACTAGCCCTAGAAGCTCAAGCAATTGTAGAGATAGGAAGAAGAGTAAACAATTCGATACTTGCTCCCTTTTGAAGACCAAAACCCTAACTTCTTAGCTTCTCTCCATTATTTGAATGGATTTTAGAGTCTTTTCACGGCCTCCCTAAGAGCCTTAACTTCCTTCTATGAAGGGATAGAGTCCCTGCAAAGGCTGCCAGATCATTAGAGCTGTTAGCGCAAATTGAAGCTGTAGTAAAAAATCCACTACGCTACCACATGGTGCATTGACATAGGCTAGAAAGGTCTCTTGCTCCATCCTTCCCCAAATGAGTGCCAAGCTAACACTTGGTAGCTTCCATTGCACGGGGAGGGTCTCATCTTAGCCTTGCAAAGAGTCTACTCCAAGCTACCACATGGCAGCTTCTGCGAGCCTCTATTCATTAACCAAACAGGATATGTGGCAGGCTGATGCACCGTGGGAGGGAGATAACCTTTGATTCTTCTTCAAACATGCACCAAACTAACACCTAGCAACATCTATGGGCCTCTAATTAGTTCTCAATAAACTTAGACTCTTTTCTATTAGGATCAATGCAAGTTCAACACATGGCAGCTTTCGCTCCACCCTGTGTCTCAACAGATGAGACACGTGGTGGATAGGTGCACTGTGGGAGAGTCTCTTCCTTTGCTTCACCTTGAAGGAGCACCATGCTGCCACATGGAGGCTTCTGCGGCCTCCTACACCATAAAGGGTTCTCATCTCTTTAAAAACATTGCCTCTACTAGGAAAAAGGGGCCATGACTCGTTAAAAGGGGCTCGATTTTAAAACTAAGTCTCAAAATGCTAAGGCATTGGTGAGTATTAAGGTATGGGCAATGGAAGGTGACTCAAATGGATGGGACTGGTAAATGGACAACACTTCAAGACATAAGTTATAACTTGGGCAACCGGAAATGGCCGACAAGCGGTCAATGCAAAAATATAATGAGAGTCACTTCAAAGGCAAACATTGAAGGGTTTAAGGATCGTAGGGTTCAACAAGGGTTTTAACAAGCCTCAGCAAGGTTTGAACAAAGGGAACCTTGGGCAAGAAATGCATAAAAATGCAAATCCTAATAGTGGCTCTAGTTGGGGACAGATGACCACACAGTCATCATGAGGATCCATGAATTTCTAGGAGGCAGCAGACCAAAAAAAAGAAAGTGGGGGAACAAAACACAAGGAAACACACCTATTTACACTAAAATACACATGTGCATGGATATGATCAAGTAAATAATTTCTTCAAGAATTGTCCATGCACTGGCAATTCTTGAGTTTCACCATTTAGGGTCTGAATGAAATATGAATCTTTTCCATGGTGATCTGTTATGCCATAAGGTCCTAGCCACAAAGCTTCAAATTTTCCATGTTTACCCTTTTCTTGTGCCCTAGCATTCCACATCAGAACCACATCATTTACTTTAAATTTTTTGTCAAAAGCTCTCTTATCAAACAAATACTTAGCTCTCTACTACATTTTAAGGTTGTTCTTTTGTGCATCTATTCCGAATTCATCTAGTTTAGTTAATTGTTCAATCCTTTCCTTCATTAGTTTAGGGATGTTCTTGTCCTCCTCTTGGATGAATTTATAGATAAGTAGGAGATTATTCACTAGCAACCTAGCCTGAGTGTCATAATCCAATTCAAATGTTGATTTTCAAATAGATTTCTTGATAGTTACCCTATCAACCCATAAAGCCAAACCTAACTTAGAATCCCAAGCCCTTTTGTTTTTATCCAACATTCTTTTAATGATTTTCATTAGGCTTTTGTTGCTAGACTCAGCTTGACCATTTCCTTGGGAGTGATAAGGGGAAGAATATGACATCTCAATGCCATATGTGTTACAGAAACCTATGAACTCATCAGATCTAAAACACATGGAATTGTCCATTACTAATCTAACTGGTGCTCCAAATCTTACAATGATATGACTTAGAATGAAGTCCATCATCACATTGCTTGTGGCCTTTTTGGTAGGGACAACCTCTATCCACTTGGTAAAATAATTTGTAGCTACTAGGATCCACCTATGGCCTCCACTAGACTTCTCATTGATCTCACCAATGAAATCTATACCCCATTGATGGAAAGGGGCCTCAACTTGCACAGGAGCAAGGGGCAGTGCACCTGAGTACTTGAGTTTTCTAGAAAACTTCTGACATGCATCACATTTTCTTGATGCATGGGAGTCTAAAAATATGGTAGGCCAATAATAGCCCACCCTTAGAATCCTATGAGTAGTTGTTTTAGCTATGAAGTGACCCCCACATACTCCCACATGCATTTATATTAGCATGTTTTTAGTCTAGTTCTTATCTATGAAAACAAAAGGACACCATCATTGCATCTCTAATATAAATCCCCTTTCAAAAATACATACCTCATAGACTGCAGTTTCAAAGTTTCTTGCTGATTCATAGTGAGTCCATCTAGACACTTGAGATGTGTCAAATAATAGATGATATCATTATACCATGACGTCATCTACAAACTACATTTTACACCTGTCTCTTCCTTAGCAACATTGATCTGAGTAACCTCTAAGTTAAACCTCAGCCATCAATTTACCAAGTCCCTGCCCTCTAACTAGTTTTGTGATCCAAATGTTAATGTTGAACTCTTGAATCTTGTTAATCCATCTACATCTCTAGCCACTAATCTCTTGTTGGATTAAGACATCTTTTACAGTTGCATAAGGCACATATGCCTCTACCTTTGCACCAACTAAGTAAGGTCTAAAATTCTTCATAGCTTTAAACAAGGCATAGGCCTGCTTCTCTACCATGTCATATTTTAGCTTTGTAGCCTAAAGAGATTTGCTAAAAAATGCAATGGGATGTTGGAAACCATCTTCATTTGTTTGTAACATAACTACTGCAATAGTATGTAATGAAGCAAATGAGAATATCTGAAAAGGCTTATCAAAATCTAGAGACTTCAGCACTGGTGCCTCCTTAATAGCTCTTTTTATTGCTACAAAAGTATTAATAGCATCATCATCCCACATAATTTTGGATCCTTTCTTCAACATCTTGGAAATAGGTTTAACAATCTACAAAATTGGAAATAAACCTTCTTACAAAATTAATTTGGCCAAAGAAAGTCTATATTGCTTTGATGGTTTTAGGGATTGATATTTTATCAATAGCTACCACTCTTTCTAGATCTATCTTTACTCCATCTTTGGACACAATATGTCCCAGAAGCTTCCCTTTTGACACTACAAACATGCACTTCTTGGGATTGAGATATCCCATACTCCAGAGCCCTCCTAAAGATTTGTTCAAGATGCATGCAGTGATCTTCAACCCTTTTTGAAAAAGTAGTTAAGTCATCTTGATACACAACCATAATTACATTAATCAAATCTGAGAAAGCAACATCCATGGCTCTTTGGATTGTTGCTCTAGCATTGGTCAACCCAAATGGCATCCTAATATAGACATGCATGCCCTAGGGAGTAGTGAAAGTTGTCTTATATTGTTCTGATTCCTTAACTTTCACTTGATTATATCCTGAAAAACCATCCATCATGGACAACAACTCATTCCCTATGACCCTTTGGAGCATTATTTCCATGTTGGGCAGAGGATAATTATCCTTTAATGAGGAGACATTTAGATTTCTAAAGTCTACACAGAGTCTTAAATCCCCATTCTTTTTCCTTACTAGTACCAAGTTTGAGATCTATGTAGAATACATGATATGATTCCACCATCCTTCATCTTTATTAGTTCCTACTGCATTTTTGGAATTAACGTTGGATTAATGGGCCTTTGCTTTTGCATGAAAGGCTTGGCATCTAGTTTCAAAGGGATCTCATGCTGGAATATATCCTCTTTATAGGCCTTTAGGTCATCATAGGATTAGGCAAAAACATGCTTGTACTTTCTCAATAAAGCAATGAGCATTGTTCTTACCCTAGGGCTGATCCTTTTCCCAATATATACATTCCTAGGTGAAGCAACATTCCCTAAATTAACCTCCTCTAAATCATCTCTATGGACTAGTACATGCTTCTTCTCATTACTATCATTGTTGTCAAACACTCTTTCCCAAGCTACTAGTCCCCTTGGGATTTTATTTGTCTTTAACTGAATTACTTTAGTCCCAAATACAGTTTCTTTCTCATTGACAACTTCCACAAAGGTATTGAAATTTATCTCTTGTGAAAGGTACTTATCTTCACATTGAAGGAACTTTAGAAAATCTACATCATCATTAAACACCTGCTAGTTGCAGATGTTGTCAGACACACATATTCTATTTTTAACCTCAACTTTAGAGATCCTAGACAAAGTAATATCATCACTTCTTAGGGCTATATTGGCTAAGAAGTCAGCCATCACATTTTTTTCTCTCTACCCAGTCAATGGAGAAAGCATCTAGAAGCTCTATGGCATCCCCCACAACATGCTGTACTACTTAAGTTTCTCTTGTTTTGTCAAATATTTGTCTCTTCCCTGTGAGACAATCAACTCAGAATCTCCAAAAACTCTCAATAATTTTATACTATGCTTGACTGCCATGTTCAATCCAAGCAATAATGCTTCATATTCTATAGTGTTGTTAGTATAATAAAAACTTAGAAAAAATGAATGTTTGAAAGTTCTGCCACTAGGTGCAATGAAAATCACACCTACTCCTACTCCTAATTTAGAGCATGCACCATCAAAGTACCTTTGCCATAATCCCTCTTGATTTGTCTAGGCTTCAACCTCTAGAGGATTAGTGCAACATGGAGCCTCCTAATCTAGTTCTATTCTAAAATTATCCATATCACTATTGCATAAATTGACTTGTTGATTGAAGTGATTAGGATGGTTAGGATTATCAATGTGTTCTACCACTATTTGGAACCTAGGTTTTCTATCCAATCTGACTTCCTTTCCATTCATTGGTATAGTGGCATAAGACATATTCAACTAATGTTTCCCCCAATTGTTGTTGTCCATTATCTTGATAGGGGCATCCCATATTGGGGTGGAATATCCACAACAGTTATGTCCATTTTGTATACTTTATCAGGAAATGCTACAAACCTTAAGTCAACATCCCTCATTATCTCAATAACTGGAAGAACTCTATTATCCATTGCATAACACTGGCCATAGCATGTATCAATCCAAAGTCCCAACTCTTTCATAACTTGTAGGGGCATAATGTTTATAGCAGCTCCTAAGTCTATCATGCAATGTCTAATCTTCTTGTTATTTATAAGTAGCCTGACATAAAAGGGATCAAATTGAAATGGGGATTTAATCAATGCTTCTCCTACATACACCTCAGGGGTTCCCATCTATATTATTAGTTTCACCAACCTATTGGTTTATATTCTGGGACACATGTTACTCTTTGGGAATCTTAGGTGCTACTTCAGATATACTTGTAATTGTTTGTCATATCTTTGTTAGAGACACTGCAGGGTTACCAAGGTGCATGTCAGTCAAGGAGTGTTGTCTTAAGAGGTTAAGAAGTGTTGTCATTGATGGCAACAATGTTTAGTTGATTTTTAGTTGATGGAAACAATGTTTAGAACAACAAGGGTTAGATGGCATCAAAGGAAGTTTTGATCTGGAAGATTAACTTAGCAAAAATTAGCTATGTCAAACTATCTTCCAAGTGCACAGAGGTACAATGTTCTGGTCTACATTTCTCACAGTTTAAAGATTTAGGTTTATGGTTTTGATATGTTGTAGAGGACTGTTAGATGCATCCATTTGTAAAATTTCACCTTCCTATGTGTTCTGAAAGGTTGGCTACTTAGTGTAGAAGTTTGACATAACAGTGTATAGTCTCAAACAGTGTAGTGTACCTATTTGTTTTGGTCCACATCTCACCGCTGTATCATATTTCCTCTTATGGTTCTAAGGGGTTGATGACATATGTCAGAAGTATCTAAATCCAAGTTTTAGTGTTTGAAGGCCTTCATAGTGTAATTTAAAATGGTTTGAGTATCGCTACATGAATAGACTGTGAATGACTGTGATAGTGAGTATCTTCTAGTACTCCACATTTCATCGCATGAAGTAATTTTGGTCTATGGATTTGGGGATATGTTTTTAGATGTCTAAAGTGTGTTAGTTCCAAGTTTGAGGTGATTTGGAGTTCTAGTTAGTGAGTTATACTTTGATAGTTAGAGTGCATTTGAGTTTCTCTACTCTCGAAGCTGACCTGATGAAGATAACTTGGTGTAGTGCAGTCCAAAGGTTGTGATGTTACCTAAGGTGATTCTATAGGTCAAGACAACCTAGGAGAATATGTTTTATGTTTTGGTTCAGTCCGCATTGGAGTTTGAGGCCGACCCATGCTACTCTACATGCTAACCTCAAATAGGCCAACCTATTTGGTGTTATAAGCAAAGCGATCTTAAAAGAAAGGTAAAAATGATGTATTGAGTTAAGAGAGATCTATTTTAGGTCCACCCGACCTATTTTCTAGTTTGAATCTTGGCATGGAGCTTGTGGTTAAGTTTGAGGAATGTTTTTGAGATGACCTAGTTGGTGTTGAAGATGAAGCAGATATATAAGTGGAGATTTGGTTTTGATGTCATTGATCTTTGTGGTGTACAAATAATGTGACATGATGTGTGGTGATTCAATAGTCTGATGGTTTTACTTTGAATGTGCGAATTGAGAAAGATCAAAGTAGATTGTGTAATTGTAGAGTAGAATAGAACCGTGTTTCAGAATAGTAGTAAAGAATTTTGTTTGTGGTTCATTGGAACTGTAACTCATGCATGTGTAGATGTAATTATAATAGTTCATCTTTGGGAGTGAGCCATTTTCATTTCTATCTTTCTTTCTCAGTGGCCAGTGAGCCTTTTGGGTGGTTAACCATCTAGGTAGTGAGCCCTATTGCAGTGAGCATTCTTTCCTTTGGGCAGTGAGCCCTATGGCAATGAACCTTTTGTAGTCTAGTATTGATATTATAATATATTGTGAGCTAAAACTCACCGTGGTTTTTCCCTTTTTTGGGTTTTCTAGGTAAACATACTGGTGTTCATGTGTTATGGTTTATTGCTTTATGTTTTCATGCATAACTTACTTCACTATAGTTGAATATGCTAAATGGTTTGAGATGTTTTATATCTGAATGGTTTTATATAATACTGATTCACCCCCCTCTCAGTATTCCAGGTGTTCAACAATTGGTATCAAAATGAGGTTCCTTGGAAGAAACTTCACCACTTGGGGAAGATCTTGGAGGTTGAACACATGGCATCTAGAAAGTTTCCTACTCCTTCGGAAGAGATTCCTGCTGATGGATCTTTAAAGGAAGAATACATGTCTACAAGCAGTAAAGAACTTAAGGTTGCCCTTGAAGACCTAGAAAGAACTGAAGAAGAAATCAGAGATCTGAAGGAGAATTTCAAAGAAGTAGATGAATGCATCAAGAAGTTGAGGGAGAAAGTCAAGAAATTCAAAGAAAAGAACAAGGAAGTTAGTGAACAATTGAGACTAGCAAATGGATCTATGAATGATCTAAAGGTGCAAGTTGAAGAAAGGAAAAGAATTGACGAATGTCTCAATGAATTTGTGAAAAATAAAACTGAAGAATGTACAAGACTTGAACAAGAGGTTGTAGATCTATAAAATTGATTAAAATAGGCATGGATTCAAGAAGACAAATTTTGGGTGAGTGCTGCTAAACTTGATAGAATGATTGCAATTAAGAAGAGTCCCAATGACAAAGAGGGTTTAGGATTTGAAAAGGGTGAAAGTTCAAAACTAGATCAAGATTCAAATGTTGAAGACAAGAAGAACAATGGCAAGCAGAATTGGAATCAGAAGAGAAGAGATAGAAGACCATCGATCAGACAACCTAATGCTCAAAGGTACCCATCTTTCAATGGTTATTGTCATTCTTGCAATAAATTTGGACACAAGGCAACACAATGTAGGAGCAAAATAAATCAAAATGTTCCATCTTTCTTTGGTCAATGTTTTTCATGCAAGAAAGTTTGTCATAAATCTAATGAGTGCAGAAGTCAAAGGATGAGTGGTTATGACAATAGGAGAATTATTCAATCTTTCAATGGCTATTGTTTTACATGTAATAGATTTGGGTATAAAGCTAACCAATGCAAATCCAAAATGAATGAAAGATATAATGGTTAGAGGAATGTTGTGTGTTAAAATTACAATAAGTCTGGACACTTTGCAAAGTTCTACAGAAGTAAAAGAATGAAGAAGGATATACCAGTAGAAAAGAACAATCTAGTACAAAAGGTTGATCCGGCAGAAACCAAGAAGGAGATAAGAAAGATCTAGGTTAAGCAATATGTAATTGATGACAAGCATGTGTCTATGCCACCGTCTGGTGCAAATGTTTCCAATAGAAACTAAACTAAGAGCTTCAACTTAATGGGAGCAGCAATGAAAATCTTTCCTCCCTCTCCCAAATGAGTAGTATTGAAGCCAACACATGGATATGGACTGTAGATGGATATATTTGATCAATTGAAGAAGATTCTGATAGAAAAGATTCAAGTGCTGAGGTTTGCATAGCAATTTACATTGACTGTGAGACAGTGAAGGTGCTAGTACCTTTTTGAACAAAGCATTAATGGAGAATTAGGTTTCATTGAAAAAGGGTTTATAAATGATGATGTTTGAAGGAAATTCACATTGCATTCAAAATTTCAAGTAAAATCAAAGATCTTGAGCAACAAAGAAAAGGAGAACTCATTACATACAATATTTTCAACAAATAAACCCTAGCCAAAATTGATCACTAAGGTATTTACAATTTTCCCTTCTAATCCAAAAATCTAAGCCAAAAAAATGTTTAATCCTCAAGTGATAGATGTGTTGGATTGACCAAGACCTAAGTTTAAAAAGCATCCACTAAAATCCACGGAGATGGATCCGGATGGCACATTTTTTAACGTGCCCTATGGTGTGATTTATAATGAAGATATGAGGGCTTATATACATGTGAATATGGAATAGTATAATCATGTTAATCTAGGACAAGTATGGTTTAATGAGTTAACTGGTGATGATTTTAATCTGATACTAGAATTTAGTGCCCTAGTGGAGAAGAATTTTCATGTATGGGACAACTTTCCTATCTTTTGTTATGAAAATGCCTAGATCAGATATGTATTGAGCAGAATCCATGATAAATTCATGTGGCTAGATGTTCCCCATATTATAAGTAAGGAAGCCATTAAGGCTGTGACAATGCCACCATCATCCAGAACTATGCACACCCTAAAATTAGTGAAAAATGATGTGGTAATGAAGTTAATAGGGGCAAATTTTGACAAAAGGGCCTTAACTATCAATGATATTGAAGATCCGATAGTGAAGTATGCCTCAATGATGATTGGCTACAAGATATACTTCACTAACAGAGAAAAATCTGTCTCTGCAACAAGCATATATGTTGCTTATCAGATGATTAAAGAAAATGTTGATTATGATTTGTGTGAACTCCTTTGGTAGCAATTGCTAGACAACTTGAAGAAGACAAAGGAGTCAAAGTACCCCTTTAAGTTTGGTACTCTGATAATCTACTTACTATTTTACTTTTTGAAAGAACTACCTAGAGCTCAAAATGTAGTATGGCTCAAAAATATCCTAGTGGCTACTCAGATTAGAGACCACTTGTAGAGAATTGGTGGTATTGAGGCTCAAAGTGCAGCCCTATGGGGCTATTTCAAAGTGTTTCAAGAAAATATGCAAGTTAGGGTTAGAATCCATAGGAAAGTGGTTGAGAAATATGAGAATTGTAATTACATATTTCAGGAATTAACTATGTGTGAGTTTTTTACTGTGGAAATCTGATGTGGAAATCTGATGTCTCTCAAATATGAGAATGACATTGTCATCATGGTGACCAAGCATGAGTACCTAATGGAAGTTATGGAACCCAAGACTATTTGGATTCTTGAAATGGGCTATGAGGTCCTGAAAGATACATTGGTTGGCTTGGTTGAATTAATGCTTAGCAAACCTCGGGATATAGAAGAAGAGAGGTTTGAGACTTTCAAGGAAAAGTCCATGAAAATTCATGTGGAGCAAACAAAGATATAATCACAAAAGAAAGTTCAAAAGATTGTTGAAGAATTTGTTGAGATGGTTGGAATTTCAAAAGAATAGTTACAATAGGCTAAGGCTAAAAGGAAAGAGGCAGAGGATGCCAGAGCTGTAGAAGAAGAAATGAAGAAAACTTAGGAGCATGCACCAAGTACCAAAAAGTCAACTAGAACTTCATCCTCCACTGTTGGTGCATCCAAGCCTCTAGAGCCTCTGCCTCTGCTACTACCACTACAAATAAGAATGGTGAAGCCTGTGCTTCCAATCCAAAAAAGAAAAGAAGATTCAAGAGAAAGAGACACATAGATGTATATGTCAGTCATAGTGTCACTAAAGAAGAAGAGGAAGAACAAGAAGAAGAAGCAAAGAAATTAGTCTGGAAGAAAAAGGGGCCACCTTTAGTTGATGATCAAACTCAAGCAAAAAGAGTTAAGACCGAACCTACTACAAAAGAGGAAGACATCAATGAAAAATAAAAAGAAGGATCTACTTTCAAGAAGAGAGATTGCACCTCTAGAAAACAAGGAGAACCCTCTAGTAAGGGAAAGGGAAAAGGAAAAGGAAAGAAGAACAAAAAGGGAAGTAAAGATAATGCAACCATGACTTTGGAAGCCACAATCAATGTAGTGGTGGAGCATGGAAATTTAATCTTGTGGTAGATCTCTATGATGAAAGCTCTGATGAAAACAAAGTGATCATTGAAGCTATTGTGGTAAGATTTTTGGATATATTTATCAAAGCATTGATTAAAGTTGTTATTGATTTGCCTGATAGCCTAGATAGAATTCTGACTGCTAGAAGAGATGAAGCTATGGCCAAGGATACATAAATAAAAGAAAATGTTTTTAGGAAGTTTTGTCCAAGTCTATCAGGTCAAGAGAAAGTCAAAGTCACAAGGAGGTTGAGTAAAGATTTCAGAACAAAAAGAAGAATCAACACTCTGATGTCTGGTGACAGAAAAGAAATTAAAAATTTGATGAAAGAAACTAAAGATATAACATTAAATATGTTGAATGAGCTGTAAATACCAGTTGTCACAGACACAGATGAAGAGCAGCAGAATCTAGATGTGGGCACTTCTAGTGCTATTCTAGATGTAGATGATGGATAGAATGTTCAATCTTCACCACCTCATACTATTGCAGAGGATCAAGGTGTGTCTCCTCCTTTGGAGAACACTAGAAATGATGAAGAAATAAGAGAACCTATTGAGGAGAAGACTACAGAGGAAGAGGACAAATAGAAAGAGGACATTTTAGAACAAGCTGATAACTCCTCTAGTCTGGAGACTAATACTAAATAACAAGTTCCTGTTGGTGAAGGTCCTCTGGAAGTTCCTAATACATAAGTGTCTACTAAAGAAGGAAGAAGATACATTGCTAGTGAAAGATCAGTAGTTTCACCATTAGATTCATTAAGAGAATTCTTAATAAAATAGAGGGAACTGCAAGCTCTATCTACTTTTGACTTGTTGCCAATGTCCTCATATGATGGTCAGTTAAATTTGGCAAGTATGTCCCCTCTTCAGAAGTTGAAATTAGGAACAATTTTTCAGACTATAGCACAAGAGGAAATTCTGAAATCTCATATTAATGATAATAAGCTAATAGAGGAAGCCATTACTATTTTTGAGAAGATTTTGCCAAAGGTTGAGAAAGATGCTTCGTTAACTCCCACATTACAAATGAAGAAACTCATGGAGTCTATAAATAATAAGTTTGAGTCATTTGAAGCTACGGCAGAGAAGAAGGTCAGAGAAGAGTATGACTGCAAAAGGTTAGTAGAATTGAATGATAAGTACTCTAAGGCACAAATTTTTCTAGATAATAGTATTCAGTATGTACAAACAACAATAAATGATGCAAATATCTTGTATCAATTTTGTTTAATCTAGTTGCTAACCATAAAAGAAATAAAGGAGAAGATAGAAAATCTAGAGAATAAGCTTCTAAGCCTTTCTAGCATTTATGATCCTTGGAAAGATTTGAGTGGAGATTTGAGATTTGAGATTGAAAAGGCTCATGTAACTATAAAACAAATGCAAATTCAAAAAGAGTCTATTAAGGATCAAATGAGCCAACTCAGATAAATTGTGAGCTTTAAGATTGCATCTATGATGGGTCTGATAAGTGAGGATGATAAAGTCAAGAAAATAATAGATTTTCCTGATACAGTTGATAAGGAAGAAGATATGTTATCCCAGATCAATGAGCATGTACAATTCTTGAAGTATGCCAAGGCCATATGGGATTCAGATGTGGTGCAGCTCAAGAAAATCTACAAAGACATCCTGCCTAAAGATTAGTAAGTCTTGATTTATCATGTACATATGCGGAAGGTTATAAGATAAGTTTTTGAATTTTTTGTGTATATAAAAGTTAGTCACTTAGGGGGAGCAATTTTTAGTATAGAAAAAAGGAGATTCAGTAAGAAGTACACATCCTTTGCTATTGATGTCAAAGAGGGAGAGAAGAAGATGTGAAAATAGGACACTTGGTGAAGAGATGCAGATGTCAAAAATATCTATCTCAGGGGGAGATGCAGAGATTTGGATTGATGGTTTTCACATCATGTGTTGCCATCAATGCCAAAGGGGGAGATTGTTGGATATATCTTTGTTAGAGACATTGTTGGGTCACCAAGGTGCATGTCAGTCAAGGAGTGTTGTCTTAAGAGGTTAAGAAGTGTTTTCATTAATGGCAATAATGTTTAGTTGATGTTTGGGTCATGGAAACAATGTTTAGAATACCAAGGGTTAGATGGCAACAAAGGAAGTTCTGATCCAGAAGATTAACTTAGTGAAAATTGGCTAAGTGTTAGACTGTCTTCCAAATGCACAGAGATATAGTGTTCTAGTCTGCATTTCTCACAATTTGAAGATTTATGTCTATAGTTTTGATATGTTGTAGAGGATTGTTAGATGCATACATTTACAAGATTTCACCTTCCTATGTATTCCATAAGGTTGGGTACTTAGTGTAGAAGTTCAACATGATAGTCTTTAGTCTCAGGCAGTGCAGTGTACCTATTTATTTTGGTCCGCATTTCACTATTGTATCATATTTCCACTTGTTGTTCTAATGGGTTGATGTCATATGTTAGAAGTATCTAAATCCAAAGTTTTACTGTTTGAAGGCCTCCAAAGTGTAAGTTAAAATGGTCTGAGTATCGCTACTTGAATAGATTGTGAATGACTATGATAGTGAGTATCTTCTAGTGCTTTGCATTTCACCTCATGAAGGCATTTTGGCCTAGAGATTTGAGGATATGTTTTCAAATGTCTAAAGTGTGTTAGTTCCAAGTTTGAGGTGATTTGGAGTTCCAATTAGTGAGTTATGCTTTGATAGTTAGAGTGCATCTTGAAGTCGACCGGATGAAGATCACTTGGTGTGGTATAGTCCAAAGGTTGTGATATTATCTAAGGTGATTCTATAGTTTAAGCCAACGTAGGAGAATATGTTTTATGTTTTGGTTTTTTCTGCATTGGAGTTTTAGGCTGACTCATGCTACTGTACATGCTACACTCAAACACGCTGACCTATTTGGTGTGATAAGTAAAGTAGTTCTAAAGGAAAGGTAAAAATGATGTGTTGAGTTAAGTGAGATCTATTTTAGGTCCACCTCAACCTATTTTCTAGTTTGAATTTTGGCATGGAACTTGTGGTTAAGTTTGAGGCATGTTTTTGAGATGACCTAGTTGGTGTTGAAGATGAAGCAGATATATAAGTGGAGATTTGGTTTTGATGTCATTGATCTTTGTGGTGTGCGAATAATGTGACATGATGTGTGGTGATTCGATAGTCTGATGGTTGTACTTTGAATGTGTGAATTAAGAAAGATCAGAGCAGATTGTGTAGCAGAACACAACTGTGTTTCAGAATAGTGACAGAGAATTTTGTTTGTACTTCATTGGAACTATAATTCATGCATGTGTAGATACAATTATAATAGTTCATATTTGGTAGTGATCCATTTTCTTTTCTATCTTTCTTTCTTAGTGGGTAGTGAGTCCACTTGGACAATGAGTCCTTGGGTAGTGAGCCCTTTGGGTGGTTAACCATTTGGGTAGTGAGACCTATTGTAGTGAGCATTCTTTCCTTTGGGTAGTGAGCCCTATGGAAGTGAGCCTTTTGTAATCTATTATTGATATTACAATACATTATGAGCTAACACTCATCATGGTTTTTCCCTTTTTTGGGTTTTCCATGTAAAAATCCTAGTGTTCATGTGTTATGGTTTATTGCTTTATGTTTTCATGCATAACTTCTTCACTACAGTTGAATATGCTAAATGGTTTGAGATGTTTTATAGCTAAATGGTTTTATAGAATATTGATTCACCCCCCTCTCAGTATTCTAGGTGTTCAACAGTAATTACTTTCAAAGCATTGTTCCTATGCTCATCTATCTTCATTATCTCTAAAAAAGGAACTAAAACCTTTATTTGGGACATAATTTGGGTCGTATCAAATATGGGAATTGTACATGAATCCTGGATAACTTTACTTACGTCTCCCTTCTTGACTCTCTCCTTTTCAATAGATGCAAGAGCTTTAGGAATACCAAGGTTACATAACTCCATTTCTACTTTTCCTTCTTTCTGACATGTCTATGGCACATTAAACTATACCTTCTGACCTCTTGGTGATTTTCCCTTTTCATCAAGGACCTTCATGTTCTCATGATTCTTCACTTTTATAGATGTCTCTTTAATAAACATACTACCAGGATTTCCCTGGTCAACATTAACTAATGTATTTCTCAAATTGTAACTGATCCTAGCTTGGGCAACTATAGCCATAGTTAGGGTTTTGATCTCTTCTTCTGAAGGTCTTCTCAAACTAGTTCCTCTCATTCCAGTATCTTTTGTACACACTGGCATTCTTTGTGCCATTTTCCTCATGATCAGAAAAAAAAAACTACTGATGATAGCCATCTTCACAATATCTCTAGTTATTCACATCAATTTCAGCATCGTCATCTTTAGAGGACGCATACTCCTCTATCAACACATATGGTTTAGAGGATAGCATGTTTATTGTATGATCTTGATTGTAATCCTCCTCCTCATACTCATCCTCAAGTAATGCCATAATCCTGAAGTGCCTGGGCTACTATACACTGAGCTGGGGAGTGAGGTGAGTGACATGCTACATATCATAGATTGTTCTCAACATATTTGCATTTAGTCTTCTTAATGGATTAGGATTTTCTCTGTTAGGGGCATTTTTCTAGTTATTAGGAACTAGTTTTCCATTTTGCCATGTGGTATTGTAAGGTTGATCAGACAAATTAGGCATTCTCTCATGCTTTTGATAATTAGGCTTATCATTGAATAACCCATTCTCATTCTTGGCTGCTTTGTAACTCAAGTCCTTGAGAGCACTCATAACTTTATCCAATTTATCTTCTTGTACTAGCAGCTTTTCATGTCCTCTAGGGTTCTTCGATAGTTTTACATCTTCTCTCTTCCCCACTTTGCCTGAAGTTGTTTTGTTACTTTCTATGTGTAGAGTAGTTTTAAAAGCCTCTCTCAAAGTCTGAGGATCCTTATCTCTCAAAGAATTACTCAACTTTGATTCAAATACATTGTAATACAAAACAAGGAAGAGATGCTCACTTAGTCTCAAACCAACAAGAAGCCTAAGCATTACCTTCTAAAATCTTGTGATGAAATCAGAGACCATTTCATTGTGTCCTTTGGAGATTTTGTTAAACTCATTCAACATGAACCTAGGATCTGTCTTATCACCATATTGTTCTTTGAATATTACTTTTAACTCTTCCCAAGACCCAATACTGGCCTCAAGCAATCCCCTATACCAATCCCTAGCATCCTCATCTAGTGACTGTATGAATAGTTTCATGACAACATCCTCATCCTCAATCTCATAATCATCCAATAAATTTAGGAAAGCCCTTTAGTGATCTTCTCCAAACAATGCATTATTTCTAGTAAATTTAGCCAATACATTTCTAACATCATTTGGAAGAGGATTAAGATAACCAATTATCCTATCAAAGCACACTTGCTGATATCTCTCCATTTGCATGGACCTCTTGTGAAATTGATCTCTCTGACTTTCATGCTATCTATTTACACCACTACCCCATGTACCCAGACTTCCTTGTTGTCTCCATTTCTGACCTCCATACTAGGTATGTGTATGAGAGCTAGGATTGGACTAGTTAGCAAAGTTTGAAACATTTATATCAATGGGTGAAGAAGTTAATGGGTTATGAGAAACAGATGTTACAGGATTCCCAACATAAGACGTTAGAAACTCAATCTTCCTCTCCATCTCAGCATTTGCAACCAGTATTTCTATTCTTTCCAATTCCTTTTGTAGTTGTTCATTCTCCTTCTTCAACTTAAGATCCAATGAATTAGACCCCTCAGATGAAGGAGGCTTATAAAGTGACCCAGCCTCATTAATACTTATTCCATTTAAAGGCTTCTTCCCTTTATCACCATATTGAACAAAAGGTTTAGAGACAAAACGGGTTGCAATGGTGGTAGTAACAACATAATTGGTCCAAACATCTATAGGGATATTGTTCAATGGGACAATTACATTATTCTGGCTAGGTATTGGAGAAACTACTGGGTCAGTGGGTTTAATAGACTCAAGTGCAGTCTCATGCAGACCCATTGACTTCAACCTCTCTAAACTTCTCTTCATCATATCCCTTTTATACATAGCACTCCTAATCTTTTCCTCCCTATCCTTAACCTTTCTCATATTCAACTCCTTTACTCTCTGAGTTTCTCTATGCAACTCATTGATTTCCTTCATCAATTCTTCTTCATTAGGCAATGTAGTGTCTAAATCAGAAGTTTCTAGAGCACTATCCAAGAGATTTACAACATTCATGTGAAAAGCGAGGATATGTGACCTACTCACAAAACTACTTAGTAGATAATAATCTGTAGGATTAGGAAGGCTTAACACTCTAGGAGTAAATTGTTTTCTAGTTAGGAGGCTTGAATGGGCTTGTTCTTCTTCAAAAAAATCTTTTAAAATGGAATTATCCTCATTTGTATCAGGCATACCATATTCATATGATTTCTACAAAATTTCATTATTACAGCTAGCAATAAGATGCCTAGATCCTAGTGGAGGAGGGGAATATCAAACTTACCAGTACTTGTATTTTTCTTCTTCCAGGATTACCAAGTATTTTGTGGAAAATCTCCATCTAGCTTCTAGTCAGGATGATTCTTCATCTGTGCTCTAGTTCTTCTCATAGTTTATGCAACTTTACACTGCTTTTTTACTTATTTCGTTAAGATAATCTTCACACCGACATAGGAGACTCAGAGTCACCACCCAAATTATGAGAATTTAATATTGTCAACCTTTTCAGAGAAACCTTACAAAAATATAGGTGAAAATACAATGGGATCCCTCCCTTTTCACACACAATTACTTTCTTCTTTGATCAAATTCACCACCCTCTTAAAGAGAATAATATTGCACTACAAATGTGCAACCTCTAAACACCCATGATAGACCACTGGACTAATTCTTGATAATTAATAAAAAATTCTCCAGTAGAGTCACCAATCTGTTGGTTCTTCCATCTAATTGTTAGAGTCCTCTAAAGATCTATCCAATTTCTTATGCTTAAGGGCTCTGGGTTAGCCAACGAACATGATTACAATAATGAGTTGAAAAATTCTCTGCACTTTTGGTTCTACAAGACCAAGGTGGGTGTACCTATACAACATCCAAGGGCTATATCTTGACTAAAGTTGGATGTTGCAACAAAACAAAAGGTTCTTAATAACAATGAACCAAGGAAATGATTGATTCCATCTAGATTGGCTTAATCCTATGGTAATACAATTCAAACCATGATTGAGAATAGTAAAAGCTTCAATTATATTCTAAAACAGTACAAAAATAGAATAGATTTTAATTTGTTTGGATGGATCTAAATCAACATATAAGCCCAGTAAGAGACTAGTGCCTAATCCAATGGGTCACAAAGTCAAATTGCGCTAAATAATTGTATCATTCAAGCAACATCATTTCATTACTATTAGACTAATGGTATCAACATCTTGTGTTAATACCTATTTTACTTAGTAATATAGAAATATCCTTTGAAAACCACAATGCAGAAAATAATTAACAGTATTTCCCCCAAAGTATTTATTCCTCTCCTTGAGAGAAAGCAAGAGAAAACATGCACAGTACAGAAAACTACAAAGATGAACCAAAATATCCTTGATATTAAAAGTTCACATTAACTTCATTAAATACAACATGGAAAGGATCCTATAACTAGTATGACAATATATTAATCTTTGAATATGATATTACTCTATAGATTTGAACAGTAATTGAGATACAATATTTTCTCTATTATTGTTGACCTATTTTCCTCTTCCCAGAGTCCAATAGTTCATCTTGAAAATCTCCTTGAAATTCCTTGGAATATAGCTCTATAGGCCTCAAAACCTTCAAGTCCTAGTGTTCTTCCTTGTAACAATTCCTAAAAACTTATTTGGAGAACCCTTGTAAAAAACCTAGAAAAACCCAGAAACATGTAGCCTTCTATGTTTTCCTTTGTAGAGTTTTTCCATCTTCATACTTGGTTGTTTTGGTATGGATATCTGATATACGGATATCTAGATCTTAGTTAATATCTAGATATTATCTTAATATCTAGACCATAACTAAGTTTTAGATCCTTGTCTATATCCAGATCTTAGTTAATATCCAGATATTATCTTAATATCTGGACCTTAACTAAAATCTCGATATCTCCCAAATATCTAGACCTTAGTTGATATCTGGTTTCTTCATAACATCTAGATATTTCCTAATGTCTGAATCTTTCCCAATGTCCAAATCCTTAAGGCAAATGTTTTGATGACATCATTCGGTCCTTTCCAAAGAAGTACCTTATGCCGATGACATCATCAGGATATTCAGGGATGGCATATTAAAAGTTAATATCCTTACATCAGATATCCATGCAGACGACGGCTTCTCCATGCCACAAAGTTAAATTTGATAGGTGCATCTAGATATCGGGATATTGAGACTATTGTGTTCAGTCAGGCTATATCATCCAGATATTTGTGAGTGTGCAGAGCTTCAAGATATTCATGGATATCCATATGCCCATTGACTGCAACTTTCACCATGAATATATTCTTCATCCTGAGGAATTTCTACATGATTCAAAAGACAAAATTGCTTAGAATTTCATCCTCTTTCATTTGGCAAGCCTTTGAGGGGTATCCACACTTTGAAATTATGATCTAGATATGGATGTGCATATATGGATATCAGTATAAGTTGTCAACTGAAGAGAAATGTGCAGACTCAGCCGACAAGACATCAGAGGTCGACTTAAAGTGTTGTAAAAGATTTAAAAAGGAGGATATTTTGCATTGATTATTGCAAGTGCATGCTTCAACAGTTTGTATTAATGGCACAAAGATCTTCTAGTTCCTCGTTGGATTCAGATATTTTCTGCATTTTATTCTTGCAGGTAGACATCCATTCTAGCAAGGAAATATCTTTGACATACCCATGGGCACCTTCATTATAGTAGGTAATGGTATCCATTGTAAATGCTATATAAAGCATGAAATATAATGTATATTGGTTGGCTTTTGGTTTAAAAAACCATATCTCTTGCAATTGTAACCATACCTTTTTTAGAATAGACATCAAATTTTTACCTTCTCATGAATTGTTCTTTGCTTTGTGTATTTTTTTGTTTGATCTCCATTTGTGAATGCATCATTCCTCTTGGATTTCATTTAGTTTCTCTTACCTCTACAAGTAATTCATGATTTGTGTCTATTGATCTATTGAATATTGTTATTATGTGCATACATGGTTGTTTTGATGGCCTTCCCATATTCAATCGTCGTATATCACCTCCATTAATTTTAGTTTTACTCTTTCTTCCTCTTTTCATAAATTGGTGGGTAGATTAGGTTTAGTCTTAGGATCACTAAATCTCTCATTCAACAAAGGAACCAACTTCTCTCTGGAGATTTGGTCTCCCTATAGGGTCCTACACCTAGAGGTCATCTCAATGTTTCACTAGATTGTTGGAACGCTAAAAGCCTTCAATGTTGGGTGCAAATTTATGTGACAATAGTTTCTAGCATGCCTGGTGGGCCTGAAAGCATAAGTAATCAAAGAATCAAGCTAAGAATCTAGTGTTTTTCTCAGTACTTTGCATCTTGGCAGACATTTCATGCACCTGGTAACTCTACAAGCTTCTGGTTCTAATCAATGCCATCTTTTATGCCTGTACAAACTAGGGCATCTTCAAGAGATAACTTTCAATTCACTATACTGTATGTTGTTACTTCAAGGAGAAGGTCTATGTTATCTAGGTCTCCTGTGAGAAGGAACAACAACCTTACTTTACCTCATTCAAGGGCTCAATCTACACCCCCTCCTGTTAGGTTTCAATATAATAGAAGAAGCTTACATATTCCTAGACTGAATTTGAATATCCCTAGGATGGCAAGGAATCTTCTCTTTGTGACCTTAAATTGAGGAAGTCCATTGGATTTGGCTGCATAAAATGATATACCAGTTGCATCCCTAAAACGTGTTTCATCCTTTACGAGTGATGGTTCTATTAACCCTGCTGAGCATAGCAAAGACATATCCAACATATGCTCAATCCATCACATACAACATGAAGATGTTGTAGTCTGACTCATGGTCTCATCTTTTAAAGGGAGAGCTCTTCAATGGTTTAGGAGCCTAACCCCTACTTCAATACATACCTAGGACAAGCTGGGAGAGGCCCTCTATAAATAGTTTGGAGAGAGGGCAGACAATGTTTCATTGCTTGAGCAGTTGACAACTATCAAAAGAGCCCCAAGTGAGATGCTGGTAGATTTCAACTTTAGATTCTAGAGGATGTGGGAGAGAATTCTAGCTACCCTCATGGCATTCCCACAAGGTTCTTTCTTGTATTTTTTAAGAGCTTTGAATTCTGACATTGCAGTGATGATGTAATCTATGGGTGTTGAGACCCTACCCACTGCTATGAGGCAACTCTTAAAGCAAAAAATTGTTTAATATAGGCTAGGAAAATTGCCCCCAGACCTCCTATTCCACTTTTTCCAAAGCTACCTTCCTCATCCCAGCAACCCATTATTGCTCCCATTCCAGAGCCTAAAGCTTCAACATCCTCTCTTTCTCAGGAAGAGAGTGACCTTAAGACCCTAATGTCTAGTTTAACCAACAAGGTGAATAGTATAGCTATTCAAACTGCCCCCAAACCCCATTAGAATTATAATCAGAGGCAGTCATCTAACCAAAATTGAAACCAAGGGTATAATCCCAACAAAACTTAGAACTAGAATCAAGGTTATCAATAAAATAGATACCAAAATCATAACCCTGCATAACCTTTACAAATAATCCAACCTATCCAACCAATACCAGTTGTAATTCCACTTAGGGCTTTAGTCCCTATTCAGAATAATCTAGCCCAGGAGGTAGATTGGTGCTACCCCTGGAACCAACTTCATATTCATTCCACTTGTGCTTTTGGAGTACAAGAAAGGGCTTTAATGGTGCAGAATTTTCACACTCAGTAGGTATCATTGTCAAAGGTAGCCAACAACAACCCTAAAGTATCAAATGAGGCTACTTCTAATGCCAGCATGATGCTATAGACTTTAGAGGATTTTTGTGCTATCAATTAGCCTCTAGACAATGTTGTTATGCCCATTGCAGACAACCTTAGGTCAAAAAAATAGTTGGAGGCTAGCCCCATGTCTACTGTATTACAAAAAGATCCTATTCCAAAGGCAAAGGTGGATAGTTCCATAATTCCAGTAAAAAGCAGGAAATCTGTTGCTACAAAAGAGACTCCCTCAGGCTTAAAAGTGCCTGAGCAGCTAGTTGAACAATCAAAGAAGGGAACATGGGTTCCCTCCATGTTTAAGGTACCCTCTATTCCATTAAATATTGTGGAGTAGATGAAGAAAACAAATATCAATGTCTCTATGTTGGAAGTAATGTCCATCCCTTCTCAGAGGGATCTATTTTAAGAATCCCTGAGGCACTTCCCATCTGCTAAGTTAGCAGTGACATACTCATCATCAAAACAGAAAGAGAAGACTCTTATCAATATTTTGCAACAAAGTGAAGGACAAGTAAGTGCAGTCAAGAAACCTTCTCTTTTCTACTTGTCTTTAATCATTGACAAGTTTTTAGTGCACAATTGCATGATTGACTCTGGGGCTAGTGTTTTAGTCGTGCCTAAGAAGATAGCAGATGCATTAGGTTTCAAGTATACCCATGTTTCATTAGGAGTATTATAGTTAGATGGCACCTCTGTAAACACTATAGGAGTGATCAATGGACTGAACTTGACTCTACATGCATGTCCAAACCTGACTTTCAAACAAGAAATTTTAGTCATTGATCTTCCTCCCTTCTTTGCCATCTGTCTGTCAAGGGACTTCATAGCTAAGGTAGGTGGCTACCTTTCTTCTAACTGGTCTCACATGTTGCTAAGGACTAGATATGGTACATAGTTCACCATCAAGACTGAACTAATTTCAAATTATCATGTGGAAAACTATGACCACAACCTGGTGAATCCACATGTTATGATTTAGGCTGAGGAAGTGCATGACTCAAAACCTATTGAGGCAGAACCTTCACTTCTTCCTATCCCCAGTTTGTTTCTTGATAAGTGGGCAAGGGATCATGAAAATTTTGATCCTTATGATACTACTAAGGCAACTGACCTAGGCAATTACATGATCCATGAAAGGGATTCTTCAGTCCCTTCTATACTTAAGCCAGATGATGACTACAATGGCCCATGGAAGATGTTTTTCAATGGTACAAAGAGCAAAAATGGAGTTGGTGCAGGTGTTTTGCTAGTCTCTCTGACTGGTAAGAAGTTGCATTTTTCTCATAGGTTGCATTTTTCTTGCACAAATAATGTAACAGAGTATAAGCCATTAGTCCATGGCCTACTATTAGCAGAAAAGAATAAAATCAAACATTTGGAGATCTTTGGTGATACTAAATTGGGTGTCAACCAAGTTAGAGAGAGAAGTGCAACAAAAGCCAACTTCTAAGAGCTTATAGACATAGAGTTTGGGACCTATTTGAGAGTTTTGATGCTCTTAACTAGAGGCGATCCTAAGAAAACTAAATGTTGATGCTGATCAATTGGCAATGGTGGGGGCTTAATTTTCTCCACCTACAAACTTGTTTCAAGGTCTTGATCAACTTGTGAGGACTATTGTTAGACCATCCATTCCTAATAATAATTTCTATTGGCAAGTCTTTGACAGCAACGAGCATATTGTGAGCTTCATTTAGAATGAAGTGGAGTTTTCTTTTGTAGTGCAACCCAGTTTGCAGGAATGCTATGGTGATTAGATCATCCAACTCAAATCAAACAAGTTACCCAAGGGTCTAGTCACCCTTGAGGCCATCTTCAGCCGTGATGATGAGTTTAGGGGTGAAATGAATAACATGACCTTCAAGAAAGAAGATTACTAGAAGGTAACCATCGCCGAGGAGAAGGAATTGCTACTGGGAAAGGTATGTGGTAATGTAGAAGAACAAGAATTTGTACGCCTAGTATAGAAGTACAATGACATCCTAGCATGGACATATGAAGACTTGAAAGGATTCAATCTAGATGTGGCTTAGCATGCCATTGATCTAGATCCTAATTGCAAGCCAGTTCACAAAATATAGCTGCCCATTAATCCAAAGATCAAACCTTTGATAAGAAAAGAGCTTGCCAAGCTCATACAAGCAATGATTATCTTTCCCATCAAGTACTCTACTTGGGTTGCTAAACTAGTGCCTGTGAGAAAGAAAAGTAGAGAGATTAGGCTCTGTGTGGACTTCAGGGACCTGAATCGGGCTTCCTTGAAGGATCAATACCCTTTGCCCTTTGTGGATCAAATTTTACAAACAGTTGCAGGGGTAGAAAGGTTTTCTTTATTGGGTGGCTTCTCTAGCTATAATCATTTTTTTGTCAGAGAGGAGGATAGATTTAAGACAACATTTACAACCAAATGGGGAACCATGGCATATGCAAAAATGCCATTTGGTCTATCAAATGTGGGTGCCACATTCCAGAGGGCAATGGATATTGCCTTCAAAGGATTTATAAATAGGTTCATCTTGATTTATGTAGATGACATTACCATCTTATCTAGGAGGGGAGAAAGTCATATGGAGCATCTGGAGAAAATGTTCTAAAGATGCAGAGAGTTTGGGGTGTCTCTGAACCCCAAGAAATGTATTTTTGTTGTTGCCTAGGGTAAGCTTTTGGGCCACATAGTATCTATGGATGGGATATCCATAGACCCCAAGAGGACATCTGCTCTCCTTTCTCTTCCTCTGCCTACTCACAAAAAAACCTTACAATCATTTCTAGGGTAGATCAACTTTGTTAGGAAGTTCATTCCTAACTACGCTAGCTTGGTGAAGCTTCTAACCCTTATGCTCAAGAAAGATGTAGTCCTTAGATGGACTAAGGAAGGGAGGATGGTTTTGAGAAGACCAAGGAAGAAATTGCCTAGGTGCCTACTCTCATGAACCCAAATTATGAGAAGGATTTTGTCCTTTATGTATATGGAGGAGAGAACAGTATTACTATTGTCTTGATGTAACATAATGAACAAGGAATGGAGAAACCCTTGGCTTTCTTTGGTCAGACTTTCAAGGACTATGAGGTTAGATATGGCCCCATGGACAAACATGTATTTTCCATTGTTAGAGCTTTAAACAAATTCATATATATGTTGGCAAATAACCATATTAAAGTTCTATTTTCTCATCCTAGTGTGAGAGATTACATAATGGGAATTGAGATTAGTGAAAAGAGAGCCAACTGGGTCACCAAGATCCTAGAGTATGATGTGATCATCAAATCCACTAAGCTAATTAGGGGTAGAGGATTGTGTGAATAGCTAGCTCAAACATCAATAGATGAATTGCATTCATCCTACATTTTAAATGAGGAAGAACATACAGTTGAGCTATCAACTGTAAGTTTCTGGACATCAGATATGGCCAGATTCCTATCCATTAGTGAGTATCCCTATGGACTTGACAGAACTAAAAGAAGACATTTCAAGATGCAATCTATCTCTAATGCTTTGGTAGATGGTGTTCTCTTCAATAGAAACTTGGATGGAGTCTTACTGAGATGCATAGAAGAGGATCAGGTTGATAGACTTCTTAGTGAGTTTCATGCTGGTCTAGCTAGTGGCCATTTCTCTACTACAACTATAGTAATGAAAATAATGAGGCTAGGTTACTTTTGGCCCACATTAATCAATGATACCCATGTGTGGGTAAGAAAATGTAAAGAGTGTGCTCTATTTGCTAGAAAGAAATGATTGGCAACACTTCCACTCCACCCTATTCAGGTTGATCATCCCTTTTTACAGTGGGGTTTAGATTTCATTGGCATGATAAATCCCTCTTCCAGTACTAGTCACCAGTGGGTTTTGGATGCAATGGATTACTTCACCAAGTGGGTTGAAGCAGTCCCACTCAAGGATGCCACTGAGTCAGTAATCATGGACTTCTTAGAAGAAATCATGACAAGGTTTGGAGCTCCTCATACTATTATTTCTGATAATGTAAGAGCATTCACTGGTTTTATGATCACTGATTGGGCTCTTGAATATAATGTGTTCTTAAAGACTTCATCCAATTATTACCCTCAAGGTAATGGGTTGGCTGAATCCACCAATAAGAACCTGATCAAAATTCTGAAGAGGACCATGAAGACCAATCAGAGACAATGGCATAATAAGATCAAATTAGTTGTTTGGGCTGATAGGATCACATACAAGAGGGCCATTGGGAACTCTCATTTTGTTCTTGTGTATGGAAGAGAGGCTATATTGCCTATATCTTTAGAGCTTCTTGCATTAGAGTTGATTCATGAATTGGAGTTGGAAGGAGAAGATGCCAGGTCTATCAGAATGGCTGAATTGACTGAATTAGAGGAACAAAGACTGGAGACCACACCAATTTTGATGCACTTTGGAGTGGGCCTTATGTCATCATCAATAGCAAGCAAGCAAATGCCTTCATTCTTTCAAGGCTGGATGGTGAACTTCTACTGATCTTAGTTAATGAGATCCATCTCAAACCCTACCATTAGGGTTGGTATGAGATCTTGTACATATTGTTCTAGTTTATTTATGCTTTAGGTTTTCCCTTCAATAAGTTCTTTTGCACAGGTTGTATTGTCATTAGGAGAATGCAGGCCCCTTCCTTTTTGGTGTGTTTTAGAGGTAGGTTTTAGTTTTCTTGACCTATTTCAATTTCTCTTTTGGACTCCATGCCCAATGGATGCTTAAGGCCACTGGTCTATTTGTTTAGCAAGCAAACATCCCTGAGAGGTCACCAAAATGTTGGCCTATTTTCCTCTACCTAGAGTCCAATAGTTCATCTTGAAAATCTCCTTGAAATTCCTTGGAATATAGCCATGAAGGCCTTATATCATTCAAGTACCAATGTTCTGCCTTGCAAAAATCTCTAAAAACTCATTTGGAGAACCCTTGCAAAAAATCTAGAAACTTGTAGCCTTCTATGTTTGCCTTTGAAGAGTTTTTCCATCTTCATACTTGGTTGTTTTGGTATGGATATCTGATGTCTGGATATCCAAATCTTAGTTAATATATGGATATTATCTTAATATCTAGATCTTAACTAAGTTTTGGATCCTTGTTGATATCTAGATCTTAGTTAATATCTGGATATTATCTGAATATCTGGACCTTAACTTAAATCCCGATATCTCCCAAATATCTGGACCTTAGTCGATATCTAGTTTCTTTATAACATCTAGATATTTCCTAATGTCCAGATCTTTCCCAATGTCTAGATCCTTAAGGGGAATGTCCCGATGACATCATTTGGATCCTTTCCAAAGAAGTGCCTTATGCTGATGACATCATCAGGATATTCAGGGTTGGCATCTTAAAAGTTAATAGCCTGACATCGGATATCCATGCAGATGACAACTTCTCCATGCTATGAAGGTAAATTTGATAGGTGCATCCAAATATCAGGATATTGAGACTATTGTGTTCAGCCAGGCTATATCATCCAGATATTTGTGAGTGTGCATACCTTGAAGATATTCATGGATATCCATGTGCCCATTGATCGTAACTTTGACCACGAATATCTTCTTCATCCTGAGGAATTTCTACATGATTCGAAAGACAAAATTGCTTAGAATTTCATCCTCTTTCATTTGACAGGCCTTTTGAGGGGTATCCACACTTTGAAATTATGATCCAAAAATCATGATCTGGATATGGATGTGCATATCTGGATATCAGGATAAGTTGCCGATTGAAGATAAATGTGCTGACTTCACTGACAAGACATATCAGAGGTCGACTTAAAGTGTTGTAAAATCTTTCAAAAGGTAGATATTATGTAATGATTGTTGCAAGTGCATGATTCAGTAGTTTGTATTAATGGCACAAAGATCTTCGAGCTACTCGATGGATTCAAATATTTTCTACATTGAATTCTTGTAGGTAGACGTCCATTCTGGCAAAGAAATATCTCTGATAGGCCCATGGGTGCATTCATTATAGTAGGTAATACCACTCCATTGTAAATTCTATATAAATCATGAAATGTAATGTATTCTAGTTGGATTTTGGTCTAAAAAACCATATCTCTTGCAATTTGAGAATAGACATCAGATTTTTACCTTCTCGTGAATTATTGTTTGCTCTATGTATTTTTCTATTTGATCTCCATCTATGAATGCATCTTTCATCTTGGGTTTCATTTAGTTTCTCTTACCTTTGCAAGTGATTCATGATTTGTGTATGTTGGTCTATTGAATATTGTTATTCTATGCATACGTGGATGTTTTGAGGGCCTTCCCATATTCAAACCCGGTGTATCACCTCCATTAATTTTAGTTTTACTCTTTCTTCCTCTTTTCATAAATAGGTGGATAGATTAGGTTTAGTCTTAGGATCATTGAATCTCTCATTCAGCAAAGGAACTAGCCTCTCTCTAGAGATTTGGCCTCCCTGTAGGGTCCCACACTTGGAGGCCATCTCAATGTTTCACTAGATAGTTGGAGCCCTAAAAGCCTTCAACACTGGGTGCAAATCTATATGACAATAATTACCATGAACTGAAACACAAAATACACTACTGCCCTAGATTAAAGATTCAAGAACCATCGACAAAATAGCCTTGACTTCCCATTTATAGAAACATCATAGGCCAAAAAAAAGCAATAGGCCACTAACAACTTCTTGTTAGAAAAGAAAATACCTCATGCATCATCAAAGCACAACATGACAAAATGCACTTGAGAGTGAATGTGTTGTTGTAACAAAAAATCATAGAAGATGCTCATTCTCTCAAAACAAACCCCATCCACTCCTGGAAGCACAATTGTATGTCCCACAAATACGTGCCCTCTCAATGATGACACAAGCATGAATGCAACCATCATACTAATTAAAATTCACACCTGCATACACGTGTCACATTTGAGTGTCATCTAAAAATTTTTTTTCCACATTGCTACAAATAGTTTCATTTCTGCTATAGTCCTCTCAAAATCCCCAGTGGCATGGGAAATGTGTAAAAATAATAGCCCCTTTGAGAAGATTCCAACATGTTTGACCAGCCCTGGAAGCTTAAGCAGTTGTAGAGACATGAAGAAGAGTAAACAATTCGATACTTGCCTCCTTTGGAAGACCAAAACCCTAACTTCTTAGTTTCCTGCCTTTATTTGAATGGATTTTAGAGTCATTGGCCTCGTTGAGAGCCTTAAATGCCTTCTATGAAGGGATAGAGTCTCTGTAAAGGCTGCCAGATCATCAGAGTTGTTAGCACATAATGAAGCCACAATGAAAAAGCCACTATTCTACCACATGGCACATTGGCGCACGCCGGAAGGGTCTCTTATTCAATCCTTCCCCAATGAGCACTAAGCAGACGTTTGGTAGCTTTTGCTACGTGGGGAGGGTCTTGCCTTAGCCTTGCAAAAAGTCTACACCAAGCTGCCACATGGTAGCTTCCGTGGGACTCCATTCATCAACCAAACAGGATATGTGGTAGGCTGGTGCACCCACGGGAGGGAGATAACCTTTGATTCCTCTTGAAACATGCACCAAGCTAACACCTAGCAGCATCCATGGGCCCCTAATTAGTGTTGGGACTTAAGGTGTCTCAACCTTGGTAATTCCTCGTATTTTTACATTGTATTTATTTATTATTTGCCTATTGTATTAATTGGATGCAAATCCTATGTTGTCATATTGTGGGAGTTAGCACGGTGATGTGTCATCCTACATGGCATATGACCACATGTATTTTTGTCCTCACATGAGGAGATAGGCGTCCCACTTAGTGGTAGGAATATTTTTCCATGTGTCAGCATCTTGGATGTTGTGTAAGGAAATATTGACCGTAATATTTTTCCATGAGTCAGAAATAGGTGATTCTAAGACAGGTGAAGACATGTGTCAAAGAGTATCTTTGAAAAAGGTATCTTTGGGTGCCCCAAGGCAAACTATGACATGTTGTAAGAGAATATGCTATTTATAGCCTGTGTATGACATATTCTCTTATAGCTGTAAGTCATGACAGCTATGACAGATTCTATGACGGTTGTAAGAGTCATACGAGCATATGTCATAGCCCATTTGGGAATAGGCAACCTCTTTGGGATTCTATGATGCTTTGTTCTTTGCTAGATTCATGGGATCACCTTGTCATGGCTATCAGAAGCACCACTACCACCTTCAAGATGCAAGATGCGGTGTCCTCGCTGTTATCTGAAGAAATGCAGAAGAAGACATCCAAGTCAGCCAAAGATGCTCTTGCGGTTCGTGGAAGACTCAAAGACAAAGGGAAGAAGAAAGACAAGAAAGTTGATAAGGGAAATTCCAAATCCCATGGGAGATCTAAATCTCCTGGAAAGTCCAAGGCTCTCTGTTGGAAATAAGGTAAGTCTGGGCATTTCCAAAAGGAATGCAAAGAAGAGAAGAAAAATAAAAAGAAATCAGCCCTAGATTCAAATTCTGACAAGTCACAAGATGATGGTGATGCCTTCATCACAGCCCTGGCCACCCACGCATCTAATGATGTGTGGTTGATTGATTCTGGTGTATCATTCCACATGACCTCGCATCGAAGTTGGTTCACAAATTATGAAGATTCGATGGTGGAAGAGTGTACCTGGGTGACGACTCTCATCTAAAGATTGTTGGTCTTGGAAGAGCCTCAATCCAATTCCTTGATGGATGAGTGAAGGGGATCACTGAAGTTATGTACATTCCATGCCTTACATAGAACCTACTTTCTATAAGTATGTTGAATGATGCAGGTGTGCAGGTTGTCTTTTCAAAGAATGGATGTAAGATGACTAGAGGATCTATGGTGCTTGTGAAGGGTACTCAAAGGGGTACTCTATTTCAGTTGGAGGCATGCACTACATAGTGTAATATTTCTTCTGACTCAAAGAAATGAGTTGTAGTCACTTCATCCCCACCATCTAAATGAGCAGTGAAGAAATCTATTGTAACTAGTTCCAATGGTGGTGCACATGCTATGGAAGCTAAGCTTCCTACTGAAAAGACTATGTTATAGCATTTGAGATATGGCCACATTGGTGAGAAGAGTCTGTGTACCCTAAAAAATAAAAACCACGTTGAGGGGTTAAACAATTGGAATCTTGAGTTTGACTTTTGCAAACATTGCATTTATGGAAAGCAAAACCGTGTTCAGTTTTACTTTAGTTCTCACAAGTCTTTTGGTGTATTGGATCATGTTCATTCTGATGTGTTTGGTCCTGTTAATGTTCCTTCGATTTCAAAATCTATATATTTTGTATCTTTCATGGATGATTACAGTAGAAGGACATGGGTTTATTTTATCAGAAGAAAGACTGAAGTCTTTAGTCAGTTTAAGGAGTTTAAAGCCTTTGCTAAAAATTAGACTAGTAAAAAGATTAAGTGTTTGAGAACTAACAACGGTGGTGAGTTTTGTTTGGTAGAGTTTGATAAGTTCTACAAAGAGCAAGGGATTGAAAGGCATAAGACAACTCCATACACCCCGCAACGAAATGGAGTTGTAGAGAGGATGAATAGGACACTGATGGAGAAGGCTAGGAGTATGCTTAGTGGAGCAAGCCTCAAACAAAAGTTTTGGGTTGAAGCTATTGCCACTGCTTGCTATTTGGTAAATAGATCTCCTACATTAGCTCTTGTTAGTAAAATACCTATAGAGGTGTGGTCTGGTAAGAAGCCTTTAGTTAGGCATCTTCATGTTTTTGGTTGTGAGGCATATGCACATGTGCCTAGGGAGAAATGGTCTAAATTGGAGAACAAGGTTGTTAAATGTATTTTTATTGGCTATGGTGACAATGTGAAAGGATACAAGCTTTGGGATCCTGTGGCTGAAAAAGTGTTGTATAGAAGAAGTGTTATCTTCAGAGAGTTAACACCCTCTTCCATTGTTCTATATCCAGAACAAATAGAAAAGAAAGAAGATGCGGTTCAATTTCCTTCTACCCCTGAGAAGACTAAACCGACAAACCCTATGAGACCTGATGATGAGGAGAGCTCTAGCAGCTTTGAAGAAGTAGAAGCTCAACCTCATCCATTGAGGAGGTCTACACGAACGAGAAAGCAACCTGATAGGTTTGGTTATTCATTACTTGATTCTAGTTGTGCTTTTTCTTTACTTACTAACATTGATGAGCCTAGAACTGTGAAAGAGTCTATGAGAATGAAAGATGCAGGTTCCTAGAAGGAGGCCATAAAAGATGAGATGGCTTCTTTAGAAAAAACAAAACATGGGACTTGGCGCCTTTGCCTGATGGACGGAAACTTGTTGGTTGCAAATGGGTGTTCAAGAAGAAATTTAGTGTAGATGGCAGTGTTGAAAAGTACAAGGCTAGATTGGTTGCGAAGGGGTACTCACAAGTAGAGGGAATTGATTATGGTCAAATTTTCTCTCTCGTTGCAAACCTAACATCCATTCAATTTTTGTTATCTCTTGCTGCTACTTATGACTTAGAGGTAGAATAGATGGATGTGAAAACAACTTTCCTTCATGGTGATTTCGAGGAAGAAATCTACATGTCACAGCTAGAGCATTACATAGAGAAATGTAAAGAAAATTTGGTTTGTAAGCTTAAGAAGTCTTTGTATGGTTTGAAGTAGTCTCCTAGGATGTACTACTTGAAGTTTGATGCCTTTGTGTTGTCAATTGGTTATCTGAGATCGAAATTAGATCATTGTGTGTATTACAAATTTGACAATGATCACATTCTCATTATTGCATTGTATGTTGATGATATGTTGTTGATTGGGAATGGTAAGAATATGATTTCTAATTTGAAGTCTCAGTTGTCAGTATAGCTTGAGATGAAAAATCTTGGGGCAGCCAGGTACATTCTAGGAATGGAAATCAGAAGAGATAGAGCAAACATAAAACTTTGGTTAAGTCAGAGTAAGTATGTGAAGACCGTGTTGGACAAGTTCAGCATGGCATATTGTAGACCATTGTGTGTTCTTGTTTCATTGGGGACAAAGTTGTCTATTAGTGATTGTCCAGAATCTCCTACTGAGGTGGAGGACATAAGTAGAGTACCTTATGCTAGTGTTGTTGGTAGTTTGATGTATGCTATGGTCTGTACAAGACCATACATCACCCAAGCAGTGGGAGTCCTTAGTCGATTTATGGCTAATCCTAGATGGGTATATTAGGATGTAGTTAAGCAAGTGTTCCAATATTTGAGGGGTACTTATGAGTATTCCATATGCTATCATGGTAATGCTACAGGACCTTCGTATTCAGTTTGTATTCATGGATTTCTAGATTCTGATTGGGCAGGTGACATTGACAGCAAGAGATCCACCAATGCCTATGTGTTCACTATGTTTGGTGGTGCAATTAGTTAGATGAGTAAGCAACAACCTATGGTTACTTTATCCACTACTGAAGCTAAGTATATGGCTGCAACTCATGCTTGCAAGGAATCCATTTGGCTTAAGAGATTGTGTTCAGATATTGGTGTTGATGTAGGTCAGATTACGATCAGTTGTGATAGTCAGAGTGTGATTTGTCTTACGAAGAATCCAACTTTCCATTCCAGAACAAAGCATATTGATGTACAGTTTCACTTCGTACGAGACATGGTAGAGGATGGGAAGGTAAATTTGGAGAAGGTAGATACTTTGAAGAATGTTGCAGATGCATTGACAAAACTAGTGGGCACAAAAAAGTTCAGATGGTGTTCTGAGTCTATGGGCCTCTCAGCCTATAGCAATTAAATCCTGTTAATTCTATTGGCTCTTACAAGGTGTTCGACAAGTGGGAGAATGTTGGGAATTAAGGTGTCTCAACCTTGGTAATTCCTTGTATTTTTAAATTGTATTTATTTATTATTTTCCTATTGTATTAATTGGATGCAAATCCTATGTTGTCATATTGTGGGAGTTGGCACGGTGATGTATCATCCTACATGGCATATGACCACATGTATTCTTATCTCACATGAGGAGATAGACGTCCCACTTAGTCGTAGGAATATTTTGCCATGTGTCAACATCTTGGATGTTGTGTAAGGGAATATTGACTGTAAAGGTCATGACAGATTCCTATGACAAAGTTATGACATGTAAGAGTTGGAAATAGGTGATTCTATGACAGGTGAAGACATGTTTCAAAGAGCATCTTTGAAAAAGGTATCTTTGGGTGCCCCAAGGTGGACTCTGACATGTTGTAAGAGAATATGATATTTATAGCTTGTGTATGATAGATTCTCTTACAGCTGTAAGTTATGACAACTACAACAGATTCTATGATGGTTGTAAGAGTCGTAAGAGTATCTGTCATAGCCCATTTTGGGAATAGGTGACCTCTTTGGGATGGGGTGACCTGACAAGTTTCAAGAACATTCTACAAGGTTGGACAAGTGTCCATAGATGCAGGTTTTGGGCCATGAGGCCATGTTGAACGCCCATTCCAAGATAGAGCCAAAATTGCCTTGTATATTCTATATAAACAGGTGCTTTGAGGAGGTGATGTACTACAGGTTTTATAGGTACTGTTATGCTACCAGATCATCTCTAGATACGAGTGTCAAAGACTCCTGCAAGAGCATTGGCTCTATGTTATATTGTAACCTTCATTGTTTATGTAATACATTTGAGTTGTGTTTTGGAGTGTGGGGTTTTTCACCCGTAAGGGTTTTCCCCACATATATCTTGTGTCTCTCTTCTTCTGTCATACTTTCTTGTTTATGTGTTTGCTGCAATATCTCTATTAGTGGGTTTAACATTGTTGTAATAGTAAGGATAAAATTGAATTTGCACTCTCCTCCCCTCATTAGATTAGTGTAGGAAGCATTTTCCGTACACCTAGCTTCCTTTCAATTAGTTCTTAATAAAATTAGACTATTTTTTATTAGGATCAATGTAGAGCCAACACTTGGTAGCTTCCGCGGCACTTTGTGTCTCAACAGATGGAACACGTGGTGGACAAGCACACTGCAGGAGAGTCTCTTCCTTTGCTTCACCTTGAAGGAGTGCCATGACACCACATGGAGGCTTCTACAACATCCTATGCCATAAAGGGGTCTCATCTCTTTAAAAACAACATTGCCTCTACTAAGAAAAAGGGGCCACGACTTGCTAAAAGGGTCTCTATTTTAAAACTAAGGCTCAAAACGCTAAGGCATGGGTGAATATTAAGGCATCGGCAATGGAAGGTGACTCAAATGGATGGGGTTAGTAAAGGGACAATACTCTAAGACATAAGTTATTACTTGGGCAATTGAGAATGGCTGATCAACTGTCAATGCAAAAATATAATGAGAGTCACTTCAAAGGAAAACATTGAAGGGTTTAAGGATCTTAGGGTTCAACAAGGGTTTTAACAAGCCTTAGCAGGGTTTGAACAAATGGAACCTTGGGCAGGAAATGCATGAAAATGCAATTCCTAATAGCCCCGAGGTCATCAACCACAATGCTATGCCCCTGAGGCATGACACACAACAATAAAAATAGAGGAGAGAAGAGAGAAGAATGATCACAATAGAGGCGGTCTCCCGATATCCTTCACCTTACAAGAGTATCAAGGGTCATCCTAGGAGGCCTAAACAACACATAACACATCACAGGGGAACACAATACAAGATGGGAGGCCACATAAATGAGCAAATAATGCTATGACATATGTGACCACCAGGGTTAGAAATACTTACTTGTAGGCACAACTAAGCTAGAATTTGGAACTTGTGAGCATTTTAGAAAGATACTCCACCAAGTTTTGTGTGAAATTTGAGTGGTTCAGACTTGATTGATCTTTGTTTCTAGAATATCTATATGGTGTTTGTTTCTCAAATCCTTGTATATTTGAAATCTTTTGTTGTTTATGAGGAGGGGAACCATTGTTAGTTCCTACTGATGATAACCGCCTTGTTCTTTTCTGATCCTTTTCTTTCTTATTTCAGTGAGTTAGTCATTCATAGTGGAATGGAATATCTTCTACTGTAGCCACCTTTTCCTGTATCATAATCTCTTTTCTCAGTTGTTCAATTTGTCTTTCTAATGCATTTTGGTTAACTCTCGAACCTTGAAGGGATAACCTTTTTGCCATGGATGAGGTGAGTTTTCAATTTTTCTTTATCTACTTCTATCATATTAATTATTTCATCATAATCCAAACAGTCATATTCCACTTTTATTGCATTTTGTTTGACCATATTGTTCTCGTTATGTCTAGGAAAGGGATTAGTAAAGATCTATAAATTTTGATTCAAAGGAGCAACTAACTTATTCCCATTATCATTCACACCACTTACCTATATAACATTCAATTCGATGAGGTCTTGTATTTCATGTTTAAGATACATACATCATTCAGTATCATGCCCTTGTTATCAATGATAATCACAAAAAGCATTAACATCAAAGTGAGGTCCTTGCATTCTACTACTATCCAATGGTTTTATCAGAGGAAGATTCAAGAGGTTGTTACTCATAGCTTGATTCATGATAGAATGTAAGGAGTCAGATACTAGAGTGAATTGTCTTTGATGTTGTCTATACTAAAACAATGCCCTCTTAGGATTAGTGATAGTGGACAGTTGTGAAAATTTATTTAAATTCTATCCATTAATCTTAATGAAACTATTATTATTCCTCTTAAATTTGTTTTGTGAAGGTGCAGATGTTGATTGACCAACATGAGCCAATGAGTGTTGGTTTTCATATTAACTAGATGAAAGTTGGTAATCACGAAGGGTTGTGCATAAATGTTGGAAAGAGTTATACTTCATCAAGAGGATCTTATAACAAATGTTAGGTTGTAGATTTGTAATAAATACCTTCTAAACATCCTAATCATTCATCTAGTATTGAATTTGTGCATAAAGAGCTTGATACCTACTAATAAACTTAGTTAACTTCTCTTTCAGACCTTGTTTGCAATAAACTAAATCGATCAATGAAACTTGAGGTCTAATGTTTACTTGGAAATGTTGTATTAATTGATCAACTAGCTGAGAGAAAGAGTGTATTGAATTTGGAGGTAGAGAGGAAAACCATTCCAAAGCCGTATCCTTGAGAGATCATGGGAAGAGCTTTGCTAACAAGTCCTCCTCAAAGAAGAAATCACTACACATGGCCGTGAATGCTGGCACATGAATATTAGGATAACCTTTTCTACCATATTTTTCAAAGAGAGGAGTTTCAAACTTGTCAGGCATAGGGGTTCTTAAGATAGAAAAAGATAGAGGATTTCGAGCATGGTATGTTGGTAAATTAGGTTGAGAAGAATTTGTCAAGTTTGTCACCTTTTGTTGTAAAGAGGTCATGCTTTGTAAAAGTTGGTTTAGGAGGGCATCATTAGGAAATGCAGTTTGAGAATTAGAAACCATATTTGAGAAGTTTTTAGGTGATTGATTGTAAGTGGCAACAAAAGGTGGTTGGGAATAAGTGTGAGTGTAGGGTGGTTGAGAGTGATTATTCATAAAAGAAGTCACCCTAGGTGGTTGGTTTTGATAGTTGAATCCCACAACCTTGTCATTTTGTGAATTAAAGCCATTAGATACTCCAATACTAGTGGTAGAATTACTACAAGTATGTGCATTAGTAGTGAGAATTGATTATGTGAAAGTAGACATTTCAATAGTCAGTATAAGTGCCGATATTTGTGTATGAGTTGGTGATGACATGTTATTAATAACATTTGCACATTCAGTCACTGACATAACATTATGATACACTATATGCACTAAGCCTTGAAGCATATTAACACCATCTTGTCCTTATTTTAACAACTCTCTTACATTATGAATAACAGGTAGAACTTCTTTAGCTATCCTTTCTTTTTCCACAAATGCTTGAAAATCATCTAGTTCCTTATCAATTTTGTTTATTTGCTCATTAGGTACATGTGTTATCACATCTATAGGATCCTTAACATCATGAAATATTTGCTCTTCCATTGTGGTTATAGGAGGCATGATATCTTGCAAAGTTTATGTTTCTCCTTTTGTAAAGTAGGTGTTCAATGGATTTTCTAATGTAGGAACATTGTTGCTATCAAAAGCACTAGAACCCATTTGGTGCAGGAGCACCTCAAAACATAACAAATCTGAAAGATTCCCTTACATTTTCTATTTTGTCCAAATGAGGAGCACCTCAAAACATAATGAATCTAAAAGATTCCCTTACATTTTCTATTTTGTCCAAATGTTATGTAACGATATATGTGTTAAGAAAAGAATTAAAAGTTTGTAACCGAACAAGTGATTGTAACTGATCGGCAATGGTGGTTCACCTTCCACCATGTACAACTGTCGAGTGAGTCTTTAAATAGGTGGTCTGTATTTGTTAGGGAGGATGGATAGTGAGAGAGTAAAATAGATTTGTATGTATATTTCTAGAGGAATAAAGAAATTTGTTGTTTTGGTGTAATCGCGGGAATATAGATCAGGGTCATTCCATTGGTGGATTTCTTTGAAATCAGTGGAATGACCTCCATGTTATTAGTTAGTTTTCTGTTCTATTAAATTTTAAATCATTTATGTGTGTTCCATTCGGTTACAGTTGGTGCAAAGGAGGTTGTTGGCATAAGGTTCATGTTTATGCAAATTGTGAATATATCGCAAATGTATGCGAAGACATTTTGTATGAATCCTACAAAGTGATGGATGTATGAGGGTTAGTGCATCGGTGCATCAGCTGAAGGTGAAGTTTGGAGATAAGTATATCGGCTTGAAAAGTCGTGAAGTTTCATTAAATATGCATTTTATGTGTATCCCGCAGATGTATGAGAAGAGACATTTTGTGTGTATATCACTTAAGTATATCGGGTATATAATTTGTGAGTATCCTACATTTGTATGTTGAAGACATTTTATGTGTATACGATAGTTGTATGTCTGAACAATTTGTGTATATACTGCATTTGTATGAGGGAGCAGTCTATGAGTATCCTACAAAAGTATATCATTGTTGAATGAACGAATGTATATTTCTAAGATACAACGAGGGTGATTGAAGGTCATGGGTCCCACCTATTGCATATAAGCAATGTATGTGCAAAGGAAAGGATATCGGCGTAAGTATAAGTATCAGGAGTATGGATTAAAGTCTAGCCAAAGAAGCAAGTTTGGTCGACAAAGAAAAATGAGGGTATTTTGGTATTGTTTGGATTTTGAATAAGGTTTTTAAAACTATTTTGTATGCTTCCCTGTGCGGTTCTACGTCAAATTGGTATCAAAGCTAACAAAAGATCTGGCGAAAGATTTGGGTGGTGTGTATTCATTTCTTGTCACTGAGAAGGCAAGTGAAGAGGTGAAGAAAAGCTAAAGAATTGTGTTGGTGACCATTATTTTGTGTTGCTAAGTTGTTTGGTTGTAGGTGCTTGGTCCATCTAGCTGCAAGAAGGAGGTTTCTAAGGTTGTGTGTGGGTAGACAAGATGAGGTCATTCATGACCATTCTTCAATGGAGATTAGGCTGGATAAGGGTGCAGAGAGAAACCACTAAGGAGAGAGTGGTAGGTGCATCACCAGGATCTACTATTGGGTAAGATGAATGGTTTGGGTGAGTTGGTGTTGTGAAGCAGTGAGAGAGATGGATACTTGACTGAAGAAGCACTTGGGGTTGCAGCCTGAAGAGCACTCCACTGATGGGAATAGAGGGAGCCTGAAGATGCTCTGAGATGATGGTAGTTGATTTTGTTGGTTGGTTGGTCACCTTTCTATTAATCTGAAGATTGGAAGCTTGAAGCTGAAGAAGATGAAGCCAGAAGGGATGCAAAAGAAGATTTTTGTTGCAGGTACATTTCCAAGGGACTTAGAAATTTTGTTGGTTGGTTGTATGGTGCAGGAGCATCTCAAAACATAATGAATCTAAAAGATTCCCTTACATTTTCTATTTTGTCCAAATGTTATGTAACGACATATGTGTCAAGAAAAGAATTAAAAGTTTGTAACCAAACAAGTGATTGTAACTCATTGGCAGTGGTAGTTCACCTTCCACCATCTACAACTGCCGAGTGAGTCTTTAAATAGGTGGTATGTATTTGTTAGGGAGGATAGATATTGAATAGATTTGTATGTATATTTCTAGAGGAATAAAGAAATTTGTTGTTTTGGTGTAATCACAGGAATATAGATCGGGGTCATTCCACTCATGGATTTCTTCAAAAATAGTGGAATGACCTCTGTGTTATTAGTTAGTTTTCTATTCTATTAAATTTTAAATTGTTTCTGTGTGTTCCGTTCGGTTGCAGTTGGTACAAAGGAGGTTGTCGGCATAAGGTTCATGTTTATGCAAATTGTGAATATATCGCAAATGTATGCAAAGACATTTTGTATGAATTCTGCAAAGTGATGGATGTATGAGGGTTAGTGCATCAGTGCACCGACCGAAGGTGAAGTTTGGAGATAAGTATATCAGCTTGAAAACTTGTGAAGTTTCCTTAAATATGCATTTTATGTGTATCACACAGATGTATGAGAAGAGATATTTTGTGTGTATATCACTTAAGTATATCAGGTATACAATTTGTGAGTATCTTGTATTTGTATGTTGACATTTTATGTGTATAAAATAGTTGTATGTCAGAACAGTTTGTGTATATATTGCATTTGTATGAGGGAGCAGTCTGTGAGTATCCTGCAAAAGTATATCATTGTTGAATGAATGAATGTATATTTCTAAGATACAATGAGGGTGATTGAAGGTCATGGGTCCCACCTATTGCATATAATAAATGTATATGCAAAGGAATGGATATCGGCATAAGTATAAGTATCGGGAGTATGGATTAAAGTTTGACCGAAGAAGCAAGTCTGGTCGACAATGAAAAATGAGGGTATTTCAGTATTGTTTGGATTTTGAATAAGGTTTTTAAAACTGTTTTGTATGCTTCCCTATGCAGTTCTGCGTCACCATTAATCTAAAACTTCTCCTTAGAGGGATATTTCTATTAGGGCAGCAGGTTATAAGACTCATGCAAAAGCATACAACACTCAATGCACAAACTAATAGAACCAATCCTAGGAGCAAGATATGTTTGTTACAACACACAATGTGTAAATGCAAAATTTGAAATGTATATGCAAAAACACACTATGATGAAACACTACAATCCAAAATCATATTTGAAAGAGTGTTGAAAAGAGTAGTAAAATCTGAATAAAGATTTTTACTACATACCCTAGTTTTTTTCCAAAGACCACCTAGTTATATGAAAAATGAACAATTCCAAGCAAATTATAATAAATAAAGTATGAAAATGCAATGTAAATGATTATGTAATGATGTAATGCTGCAATTTATATCAGATCTGATGTGAATATTAGAGATTTAAATGCTTTAGATGAAATGTCATCCAAATAATGTGAACTATGCAAGCTAAAAATGCCTATTTTTTTTTTTTTTTCAAAATTTTCATTTTTTTGGAACTTTTCCAATGTATAATGGTGAAAATAAAATGTATGCATACAAATCTGATTTACAACAGTCAACAAGGTGCAAAATGTAATAAAACATGGGTTCACCAAAATGTAAAGTATGAAAAGAGGGTTTGATGGGTGGTCTAGCTAGATCCTTCTTTCACACCTTACATTCAAGGACATTTAACCAAGTTGAATCACAACTTCTGCAAGAGGAATCAACTATAAGCTGGCTATCACTTGGAATGATAGGGAAATTTGGAATTGATTGATTAATGTATTGATTTTAGTCCAATTAAGCTCAAAACCCTATTTATGCAAAATCTTAAACAAATAGATGAAACTAGATAAATGCTCGCACAAGGATAAGCTAAATACTAAATAGAAACATACTAGATTTTGAGTTCTAGAATATGGAAATGTCAGGGGTGAAAGAGCAGGTACCCAAGCCCAAGGTGTTACTTTTTCAAGGGATTCGAGATCTTTTCTACTTCTAACTGCAACTAGTTTAGAGATTCTTCGTGACATGAAACTAAGGGGCAAAAGAATGAGTACCCAAGCCCTTCCTGAGCTATTTCCTACCTTTTTCTTTAGATCCTAATTCCTAACACTCTGCAACAGTCCTCTACAACTCCACTCCGCAAGATCCTGTACCTATCACCTGCAAACACAAGAAGTAGGTTGGGGGTTGTGGTGTATAGGAGCTTGCCTTAGTTAAGCCCCAGAATGACATTCAAGCCTTCTAACACTATTGTTAGATAGAGAGTGCATGTCCTTGCAGGACAGAGGCAAAAGCAAATTAATAAATGATTGATTGAAGCACAAATAGATATCACCTTGGAGGTGTATCTCTTAAGTAGATGAAGATCTTTCACAACATGAGAAGATGAAGCCAAATCTACAATAACAAACACAAAACAACACAATTTTGCTCTGCAACAATGAATGCCTTGAATGCTCTAAACTCATACATTTGCCAAAATCTCATAATCATCTTCTAATAGTCATCTTCTAGTTTACAAATGAAGTCCTAAACATGATTATATATGCATTCCTGCTTTAATTTTGTAAGTAAAACTTAAGATGTCGACAAGGAACACCTCTAACGATCACTTTGCCGACATTAAAATTTGGGACCCCAAAATAGGGAAGGGCAAGGGTGCGGGTGCCCTTGTCTTAGGACCTATTTTCGGATAGGGTTAAGCTCTATAATGTCTCTTAAGTCCCATTTGACATGGGTTTTAGGCCATTTTGTCTTGGGATTCAATTCTAAAATGCATGATGAAAATTAAGGGACCCGGGAGCTAAGCTTAGGAGGTAAAAGTCCTAGGGGGACATTTTATGACATAACAATTCACTAGTAAATTTTGGTAGTGCATTATATATATGTTAGTAAATAGTTTTGTCATTGCAAAGATAAGTAACTCGTCTAATGGACAGAGACAAAGATCAATAATAAATAGAGGAATTGTTGTGAGGTCAACTATCCTCCCTTGTATTTGAGAGGGGTAGATCCCTCTTATGATGGGGGTTTTTAGGGTTTTGGGTACTTTTAACTAGAAAGCACCAGAAGGAAAGAAAAGGAAAATAGATGGAAAAAGAAGAAGAAATCAAGATGCAAATGTAAGAGACACAAGAAGGATTTCTTCAAAATCAAAACAAACTAAAGAAAGAGCATAAAGTCTCCCAAACACTTGTACACCAAAGTAGAATAAGGAAATAAGCACAAAGAAAACTAACTAGACATAAGAATAATCAACTTTCATGAGCAATGAAGACATAAGAACAACAATCCTTCATTAAAATGACCAAAGAACACAAAGTTTCCAATTTTTCTCATTTACAAAGCTCATTCAATCCATAGGGCAGTAAAAAGATCCTCAAAGTCCAAACCCTCTACCCATATTTAGATTACATATTTATATGTTCTCTCTTCTTACTATATCATAACTGATTCTTAAAAATTAGTTAATAAAGAAAACCTATTTCCTTCCCACATACATGGCATTTAACTCATTAAGTGAGTTAAAACATTATTAAAATGAATTTTATAATAAAACATATGTTCTAGTTCAAAGCTGACTAGAAAATGACCAACAACATCTCTGACTCTACATAGATAATCAAAAAATCATTAGCAAGAAGATCCTTTTTGTGGTATTTTGTATTAGCTTATGACTTTTCAACAACTATTGGAGTAATGCACCTTTTAGAAGTCTTAGGCAGATTGGCTAATGTATTCATATATTCTTGTTTCATTTGATAAGAAGTCAATTCTTTCCCATTAATTAGAGAACCATTGACAGAAGCCACCAAGACTAAATTATCTTCTTTCTCTACCATTACTTCACACTTCTATGATCCTCTTGATCTAATAGCTTTGACACCTTCCTCTCTTTCAATCTCTAGGTCCCTTCTCATAGATTTTTCATCTCCCATAGATATGTCCACATCCATTTTCTCTGCCACAAAGTTGTCCATTTCCATTGTAGCTTGGGGAAATAACTTGCAACATGTGAAGATATTTCAGATAATATTGCAGTGAAACCAAGTTCCCCATTCTCAAATTCTACCAATGTATAGTGGCTAACTTGGGATGAACTACAAGAAACCTTGCATTAGATGAACATGTAATGTCTATTATGGCCCCATAATGAAGCCCCACAAAGATTTCAATGACAATGTTGCTTTTAGTATCATAAATCTACAATAAATACAATGTTTCAATGGAAAATACAACATGATATGGAAGTTTGAATAGAGCATTTGAATTTTCTACATTAAGGGTGAAAACTAAAGGAAAAAAGTGGATCACCACAACAATTTTACTTGAACTAGGAAGTTGTAACCTGTAGGCCTATAAATAAACATTAAGGCATTCCAATGCACTTATTTCTGCATCTCTCATTTTAGAGGATGTTTAAGGGACAATATTGTATGTGTAATATTCCTTGTCATTTGATCATGTATTGAGTATTTTATTTTTGGCAAGTCAAACTTCAAGCCTATTATTGTTTCATATAGGAAGATATAATGCCATGCAAACTCAGAAATAGATTCATGTAGAGCGTCTAGAAAAAAAACTCATCTTTGTAGGAATTATAACTTTTATTGAACCACAAGAGTAGAAACTCCTTGTCTATATCTTCAGATTCTAACCCCTCCTTTATACAATTCACTTGTGAAGTAGCAATCCAATACCTACTTGAAACTAGTGTGTGTTCTTCTAAAGCCACTCATGGACATTTCCCCAAATGAGAGGTGAAACCTTTTCCTAAACTTTAAATGATATTTATTTATCCATTCAATTTATCTAAATTGATTTGGTGTCTCTACTTATCAAACAATCATAAGGTTCTCGATGTGAATGCCAAATGATCATAATACCCAAGCTCAGTACTCTCAATCATGTCTCCTTGTAAACCAGTCATGTTTTCAATGAAGCTCCCACTCCATGACATATCCCATGGTGGTAGTCCAATCCTATTATGCACTACAGTATCCACATCTTGATATCATTGTAGTCCATGAGACCACGCCTAGTCTATGTTTCCATCCTCTACATACATATTTTCTCGATCATCTGTAATTGTATCATCTCTTTTGTTTAATGCTCAATATTTGGTTGAAATGAAGGTTTGAAAACTTTGGGAATCGCTAAAAAATCATTTCATTGGTTTTGAAAGTTAGCGAAATAACTAAATTGCTGAAAGGCTTTCAGGGATCTGTACAGTTAGTGAACTTTATTACGTGTCAAAAAGAGTCTTTTGATGTTTTTAATACATGTCACTTAAGTATTTCTAACTATAATATCAAACAAAGCTCCCCTTTCCTTATGCTTTGATGGAGATCTAGACATTGGATAAGGTTCTCAACCTAGTGCGGGCAAGGACACACCAGCAAAAGCTATGGATGTTTGCATTACACCTACCAATTGCTTTTTATTAAAATATCAAAAGCTTTTTCTAAAAAAAAACATTTTGTGTAGATCTTGTAATCATTACATTCCATGAGGTAACATTAAAATGCTTAGTATGATTTTAAAGAAGGCCATGGCTTTGTTGTGCTTCCACATTTTGTATACATGTCCATGAAAGCATTTCCATTTTGGTACAGGATAGGGGTGCGTATTAGAAATGAAGGTGCGAACCACACATTGGAAATCTGATTCAAACCTTATTAATATCCTCTAAATAATGTAGAATCAATAGAGATTGCAACAAAAATAACATGCATTAAGAGCTTAACACATATCATAATATGTAATGTGGAGAAAACCTTTTTGAGTAAAAAACTCCACCAAGAAAAGAGTCACCAAATTGTATTATCTTCAAATATGAGATTACAATACATGCACTTCCTCTTTTTATTTAGTCTTCAATCTAGCGGTGCCTATTTGTAATGTCCCCTTTTTGGGACATTTCTAACTTCATGGGAAAACTCCAATTTTCTCAAGAAATTTGGGTTGTTCATATTGAATTTCTAATAGTCACAGTGAGTTGGGGAGAACTCCAAACTTCTTGGAGTGCTTGGGTTTGGTTAGAAATGATTTTGGTTCTTGGAAATGAACTTAGCAAGCATCATGGATTAGTTTGACACTTTCAATTCACTTCATTCTGACTTCTAATGGCTTCTCCAAACTTCTTGGAGAGCATGTCTATTTATAGTAAGTCACCTAGTTGGCATCATTCTTCATCTCAAACCTTCAAGATCATGTTGGTATGATTTATTTTGTAATTCACTTAGTTTGGGATTTTCTATAAAATTGGGTGAACTATTGAGCTATTAATTATTAAATTCACTTTAAAAGTTATCTAATGTCATAAATATTTCAAAAGATAACTTAAGTGTAATAGCTCTTCGGAAAGGTAATTAAGTGTTTTACAAGATAAACACTTAAAAAGGGGACCTTGGACATGAAATATTAATATTTTTTCAAGAAAAGGTCTTTTGGAGAGGAAAAAGTGTTTTTTTGAAAAAGCAATGAAAAAGTAAAAAAAAAATTTGAAAAAGTAACGAAAAAGTAAAAAGGTGCTTTTTTTGAAAAAGTGGTGAAAAAGCAAAAAAACACTTTTTCCTAAAATAGCTCCAAAATGTTATATAAGGGAGTTGGATCTCATTGTTGAGGGTTATGCTTTGGATTTGATATTGTTATTGTTGAACACTCAGAATACTGAGAGGGGGGGTAAATCGGTATTCCATAAAACCATTGAAATATATAACATCTCAAACCATTTAGCATATTCAACTACAATGAAGTAAGTTATGCATGAAAACATAAAGCAATAAACCATAACACATGAACACCGAGATTTTTACGTAAAAAACCTAAAAGGGGAAAAACCATGGTGAGTATTAGCTCACAATATATATTATAATATCAATACTAGATTACAAAAGGCTCACTGTCATAGGGCTCACTACCTGAAACAATGCTTACTAGGACAAGGCTCACTACCCAAGGACTCACTATCCAAGTGGACTCATTTCCCACTGAGAAAGAGAGAGAGAAAAGAAATGGCTCACTGCTAAAGATGAACTACTATAATTATATCTACACATGCATGAGTTATAGTTCCAATGAAGAACAAACAAAATTCTCTACTACTATTCTAAAACATAGTTTTTTTCTGCTCTTTCCCAATTCACACATTTGCATCACATCACACATGTCATTTTATTCATACACACAAGATCAATGACATCAAAGCCAAATCTCCACTTATATATCTGCTTCATCTTCTACACCAACTGGGTCATCTCAAAAACATGCCTTGAACTTAACCACAAACTCCCTGCCAAAATTCAAACTAACAAATAGGTTAGGTTGGACCTAAAATAAGTCTCACTTAACTCAACACATCACCTTTACCTTTCCTTTAGAACCACTTAACTTACAACACCAGATAGGTCAGTGTACTTGAGTGTAGCATGTAGCACAACATTAGATCAGACACAAAATCCAATGCAGAGGGAACATGTTCTCCTAGGTCAGCAAGACCTATAGAACCTCTCAAGATTACGCTGGATCCTTTGGAAAGCTCCACACAAAGCAAACATCTTTAGGTTAGCTCCATCACAAGAGAAACACAAGCATACACTAACTATCAGATCACAACTCAACTTCCAGAAGACCAAACAACCTCAAACTCAGAACAAACACTCTTCATACATCTGTAAACATATCCTCAAACCTGCAAAGCAAGATATTTCACTATGGAGAAATGTAGACCAAAACAAACAAAAACTTTGCACTGGTTCAAGTTTCACCCTGTCAAACCAGACTTCTTCAACTAGAAACCAACTTTCTGGAGAACATGAGAAGATGAACTTTCTAGATTTAGATGCTCCTCATAGTCCTTAACAACATACTGGAACCACACAACAAGATCTTCAATCTATAGAAAATGCAGACTAAAACATTGTAACACTATGCACCAAAGAGACAGTCTGATACTTAGTCAATTCTTTACTAAGTCTTCTTTTTCCAAAGTAAAATGACCTTTGAACATTGAGCATACCACTGACCATTGAACATTGTTGCCATCAATGACAACACACCTTACTTGGATAGAAAACCAACAATGTCTCTAACACTGATATTTCCAACAATCTCCCCCTTTGGCATTGATGGAAACACATGATGTGAAAACCATCAAGACCAGAATACTAAGTGTTCTCCCCCTATTTGAGTGTTCTTATTTCTCCCCCTAAGGTAAACATTTTCCACATCTGCAACTCTACCACAAGAATAACTTTTTCACATCTACTACTCTCCCCCTTTGACATCAATGGCAAAGGATATGCATTGCTTACCAGACCTCTTTTTGTTTAGAGAGCATGAATATGTACACACTGAAAACTTGCTCCCCCTAAGGGACTGATTTCTATATAATCCAAAACTTCAAAAGAATATCTTATATCCTTCTGCATATTTACAAGAGAAATAAAAAAATTACTAATCTTTAGGTAGGATTTCCTTGTAGATTTTCTTGAGATGCACCACATCTGAATCCCATCTGGCCTTGGAATATTTGAAGAATTGAACATGCCCATTGATATGGGATAATAGATCTTCTACCTTATCAACAATACCTAGAACTTCTGTTATTTTCCTAACATTATCAGCCTTATTGATCAAACCCATCATAGTTTCAATCTTAAAGCTCACTATTTCTCTAAGCTGGCTCATCTGATCCTTGATAGATTCTTTTTGAATTTGCATTTGTTTTATACTAACATGATTCTTTTCAATCTCTTCTCTTAGATATCCACTCGAGTCTTTTCAAGGCTCATATATGCTAGAAAGGCTTAAGAGCTTATTCTCTAGATTCTCTATCTTCTCCTTTATTTCCTTTGTGGTTAAAGGCTAGGTTAAATAAAATTGATACAAAATGTTTGCATCATTTATTACATTTTGTACAAACTAAATACTATTATCTAGCAAAATGTGTGCCTTAGAGCACTTATCATTCAATTCAACTAACCTTTTGCCATCTATCTCTTCTCTTACTTTCTTTTCTGCCACAATCTCAAAAGATTCAAACTTATTATTTACAGACTCCATTATCTTTTTCATCTACAAGGTAGGAGTCAAAGAGGTATCTCTCTCCACATCTAGAAAAATATTCTCAAAAACTATCACAGCTTCCTCAATCAACTTCTTGTCTTCAATGTGAGATTTTAGAATCTCTCCTTGAGTTGTGGCTTGGAACATTATTCCCAACTTCAACTTCGACAAGGGAGACATGCTTGTCAAGTTCAATTGTCCATCAATGGAAGGAACTAGAAACAAATCATATGCTGATAAGGATTGTAGCTCTCTTTACTTAATCAAAAATTCTCTTATTGAATCTAGAGGTGAAGCTACTAATCTTTCACCAGCAGTGTCTCTCCTCTTTTCTCTAATGGACTCATTTGTGGCAAGGGCTTTCAGAGGATCTTCACTTGTAGGTGCTTGAGGTTCAATATTGGTCTCTAGGATAGAGGTGTCCTTTACTTGCATTGGAATGTCTTCATTACTCTTGTCCCCTTCTTCTGCACTCTTCTCCACAGCAGACTCTGATCTTTTCACTACTTTTTGGGATCTCCAGAGGAGGAATCGCACCTCAATCCTCTAAGAATGTAGAGGGTAGTGAAGATAGAACACTTTGATCACAACCTACATCCAGAGCTGCACTTGATGTGCCAACATCAAGAACTTATTCATCTTCATCAGTGTTAGTGACAATTGGAAATTGAAGCTCATTAAGCACATTTAAAGTAATCTCTTCTATCTCCTTTTTCAGTTTCATCTTTGTTACCAGCCATCAAAGTATTGATTTTGTTGCAAGTATGAGGATAACTAGTGTTGTCATTAATGTCAACATACTCATATTGCATTAATGAGAAGGATTGGATGAGCTGTGAGCTAAGGATATTGAGGAAATTAGTCTCAATCAGGAACAGTGAAGAATAGTGAGACAGTAAGGTAAAAGTCCAAGATAAGATGAAGATCAGAGGATGTGATTTAAAGGGTTTGTAGATTTGAGTCTTGAGATGATCCAGTCAAGTTTTCAGATGTCTACATAATAATCTAAAGAAGTTATGATTACTCTAGTAGAACCAGTTCTGGTAGATGTTCAGTGGTGACAGATTGTCATAGTTTGGTCCGGTGAGCTCCAGAATTGCATTATCTCATTCTATGGATTGGAGGTAATGTTGAAGAAGTCCATGTGAAGTGACAACTAGATTTGTTCATGGGTTGGAGGTCCGGAAGCACCTTTTTCATTGTGACAGTGATGACAGACTGTGTTCTTGAAGTTCCAGATGAAGAAGAGAAGAATTCCAGTAAGCTGATAAAGTGCGGATGTTCTTGGTGACTCAGGAAAGGTTTTGGTGATCCTTGGATTGTGTACAATTCTTATTGGCAATCCGCATTGAAGTTAGATTTTGGATTTGATGTAAAGACCACTGGTTGTTGGTGTTCTTCCTGAGACAGGCTGACCGGATGATCTAAAAGTGTTTTCTGACTTAGATGAGTGTTCCTAAGTCGATGCCTTGTATAAATAAAGGATTTTGAAGTCATTCCAAAGTGTGTCTTGTGTGGATGAGTGTGGCATAGCGAAGAAGAAGAGAGAAAGGCAGAGCAGGAATTTTTGGGCTTAAATGGAACTAATCCAGGCATGGTAAAGATGTCAATCTCCAGTTCAATTTTGTGATACTTGTTACTTTGTAGACAGTGTGTCTCTTGTAGGTAGTGTGCCTCTTGTGAGCAGTGTGCTCGGGCAGTGAGCCCTAATTGGCATGTACCATCTATTTTTCTTATTCTTCTAACAGAGAATAATCCTTGGGTTAATCACCCTGTGGTTTTTCCCTCAACCAGGTTTTCCACGTCAAAATCTTGGTGTCTCATGTGTTGATGTGTATCTGCTCTAGTGTTTATGCTTTATGCTTTCATGAATGATTAATTGCTATGCTATTGAATAACAAAGTGGATTTAAGTGTTTGAATTGGAAGCAAGTTTAGGATACCTAATTCACCCCCCCTCTCAGTTATCAATAGATTCTCCTCTTTGTCCTAAATTATGTATTTAGCCTTTGAGTGGCTTTAACTTTCTCTTGTCTGGAGAGGCTTCAACAGAACTTCATAAAAAAAAAATCTTTCAATTCTACTTCCTTAGCCATAGCTTCATCTCTTTTGACAATCAAAATGCTAGATAGGCTATCTGGTAACTCATCTACTACTTTAATCAAGGCTTTATTGAACATATCTAAATATCTTATTACTACAACTTCTATTGTTGCCTTGTCTTCATCAATGCTATCATCATAAAGATCTACAACTTAATTCAAATTTTTGTGCTCCACAATAGCATTGAGTGTAGCTTCAAGAGACATGAAAGCACTAGTCTTCTTATCTTTCTTCATCTTCTTTCCTTTACATTTTCCTTTACCAAAGGGTTTTCCTTCTTCTCTGAAAGTGTTTTCTCTTTTCTTGAGGATAAAATCTTCTTTTTCCTTTTTAGAGATATCTTCCTCTTTTGAAATTGGTTCAATTTTTACCACAAGAGGAGGCTTCTTTCTTTTCTAGATCAACTTTTTGTTGCAAGTATGAGGTGAACCAGTGTTGTCATTGATGTCAACGTACTCATATTGCATTAACAAGAGGGATTTGATGAGCAGTGTGCTGAGGATATTGAGAAAATTAGCCTCAGTCAGGAACAGTGAAGAACAGTGATGAAAAGAAGGCAAATGTACTAGATAGGATGCGGACCGAAGGATACAGATTAAAGGGTTTGTAGATATGAGTATTGAGATGCTTCAGTTAAGATTTCAGAGGTCCGCATGAAGATCTGAAGGAGTTGTGGCTGTCGGTATAGAACCGGTTGCGGTAAGTGTTCAGAGGTGACAGAGGATCACAGAAAGGTCCGGTGAGGTCTGGAACTGTATAATCCCAATCTTTGGATTGGAAGGAGTGTTTGGGATGTCCTTGTGATGTGTCATCTCAAGTTGTGTGTGATTTGGAGGTCCGGAAGTACCTTTTGCATTGTGACAGTGGCGACAGACAGTGTTCTTGAAGTTTGGGATGAGGAAGAGAAGAGATTCCAGTACGTAGAGAAAGTGCGGATGTACCTGGTCATTCAGGCAGGCTTGTGAAGGTTCTTGGATCATGTTGAGGTCGTATTGTTGGTTCGCATTGATGGTAGAGCCCGGAATTGAAGATAATCTTCCAGATGAAGTTCTTGCTCTGTTTAGCCGACCGGATGAGTTGTTCATCCTGTGAATGTTCTTATGGTGGCCGACCGGATGTGTTATTCATCTTGCGGATGTTCTTATGGTTGATTGCCGACTTAGATGATTGTTCCTAAGTCGATGTCTTGTATAAATAAAGGTTTGTGAGTTCATTTGAAGTGTGGATTGTGTGATGAGAGTGGTGTAGCGAAGAGAAGTGCAGAAAGCAGAGCAGAGGTTTTTGGGCTTAAATGGAACTGATCCAGACATAGTAAAGATGTCATTCTCTAGTTCAAGACTGTGATTCTTATCACTTTGTAGACAGTGTGTCTCTTGTAGGCAGTGTGCCTCTTTGTGAGCAGTGTGCTCGGGCAGTGAGCCCTAATTGGCAAGTGCCACTTTGTAATTCCTTATTCTTCTAACAGAGAATAATCTTTGGGTTAATCACCCCGTGGTTTTCTCCCTTAACCGGGTTTCCATGTCAAAAATACTGTATCATGTGTTTCTCATTTCATAGCAATGTTTGTTTGATTCAATGCTGCTTTGATTAATAAGAAAGCTCAAAAGGAGAAATAATTAGGATAACTGATTCACCCCCCCCTCTCAGTTATCAACACTTTTCACCTTATTCTTCTTGTTCTCCCTCTTCCTCCATATTCACTCCACGGTTGACATATATTCTTCTAGTAGCCATGCCTTTAACTCTCCTTTTCTTCTCCGGTGGTTTCAAAGAATTGGCTTTATTATCCTTCTCTACAGTAATAGTAGTAGCAGTAGCAATGGCAGAGGTAGAGGCTTCAGAGTCCTTAGATTCACCAGTAGTAGAAGATGAAGTCCTTGTTGACTTTCTTGTGTTGGGAGTAGGTTTCTCACATTTCTTCTTTTCTCTAGCTTCTACTTTTTTCCTTTTAGCCTTAGCCTGTTGTAACTGTTCTTTTTAAATTCTGGCCATCTCAGCAAATTCTTCAACAATCTTTTAAACTTTATTTTGTGATTGTGGCTTTGTTTTTTCCAAATGAATTTTCATGGACTTTTCCTTGAAACTCCCAAACATCTCTTCTACTATATCCCTAGGTTTCCTAAGAATTAATTCAACCAAGCCTATCAAAGTGTCTTCTAGAACCTCATATCCCATTTTTGGGATCTAAACCATCCTTGGTTCCACAACTTCCATTAATCTTTTATCCTTGGTCACCATGAAGATAATTTCATTTTCATACTTTTCAACCATGCTCCTAGGGATCCTAACCCTAGCTTGCATTTTCTCCTGAAACACTTTGAAATAGCCCCATAGGGCTGCATTTTGTGCATCAATACTCCTAAACCTCTGTAAGTGATCTCTGACTTGAACAACCACATGAACATCTCTTAACCAAACAACATTTTATACACTAGGCAGCTCTTTCAAGAAGTAAAACAACAAACAAATAATCAAAGTGCCAAACTTGAAAGGATATTTTGATTCCTTTGTCTTCTTCAAATTCTCTAACAGTTGCTACCAAAGGAGCTCACACAAATCATAGTCCACATTCTCTTTTACCATTTGGTAAGTAGTATAGATACTATTTACATACACTGAGTTCTCTCTGTTTGTGAAATATATCTTATAATCAATCATCATTGAAGCATATTTTACTGCCAGATCTGCTATATCATTGATAGTCAAGGTTCTTTTATCAAACTTAGCACATGTTAACTTCATAACTGTATCGTTCTTTACTAATTTTAGTACTGGTGTAATATGCTACCCCAAATTTTTTTCAAACTTATACAAATGATCACAATAGGGTTAGCACAACATTGCAACCAACTAAACACCTCCACACTTCTGATCACCAAGTTCCCAGGATGGGCATGCTGAGAGCATACAATGCTTTGGCTTAACAATCAAAACTATGCAATGAAATGAAATACAATCTTCTGCTAATAGCAGGCATATGCTTTTTAGCAGGTATCCACTTATGCAGTGGGAATACTCCACTTATTTAGTGGGTAGATAAACAAGAAAGATCAATCATTACAATTTCTCCACATTGGTGGTAAACCATCCAGGGGTTATTGAGTGTGTTCAACATTAATTGAGTTTATACAAGTGAGGAAATAACATACAACACTACTCAAAAGATTAATTAGAGCATTCATCATGAACTATAATTGCTTGTCATCAAGATGGTCAACCTGCATCAAAAAAAATATTATGACTCACTTGATAATATTATCCCAAATCTGAATGGAAGCTTGATGCATTGTTGATGAAGAAAAAACTAGAAAATTAGACTATTATACTACTATACAGACTATATGATCATACACAAGCCCTCATAATGGATCAACAATGATATTAAAATCTACCCAAACTTGACTGATTTCCAAAACATGCTAGAATAGTCTCAAGAAAACATATTTTCTGATCATAGAATATTCATTGAAATCCCACACCAAACTTAAACCATATCACCCCTACTGTACGGTGCACCTCTGTTGGTATGACAACACATTTCACTACCCAAAAAATCTCAAATACCACAAAATCATCTCAAATACTAATGCCTACACCAAACAGAGATCCTCCATACATTAAATGCTTCAAACAAACAAGAATCGGATCACAACAAAAATCACCCTTCATGGAAGGTATGGCTGGGTGTATGCCCTAGCAAGGGTACAACCAAAAAGAAACTCTAAAATATTACCATATTCACTCACAAAAATCCATTTAAAATCAACACCAAATGATTAATCTAAAAACCAAAGAAAACTACAGAGATTTATTGAACCCGTTCAGCTCTATACAACTCCAAGGTGAGGTAGCCAACCTCCAGCTAGGAAGGATATTTCACCATTGAAACTGGACATCTTCTAGAGGGTTTTCATCCTCAAGAAGGAAGGAAGAACTCTAGGTTCATTCCAACAACATCTCAATACAAAATCCAAAAGCATAACCCTCAAATGAGCTCGCATTCCCTTTTATAACTTTTTGAGAGGATTATATTATTATTTTCCTTTTAACTCTTCATATTTCTTCTCTCAAAAAGACCTTTTTTGGAATAATAATGTTATGTTAGAAAATGTCCCCTTGGGGGCTTTTCCCTCCTAAGGTTTAGCTCCTCGGTCCCTTAGAATGCATTTAGGTCATCTTACATATTAATGGTGATTCCCAATGAGAAAACCCCAAAGTTTCATGGCAAATGGGACTTAGGGGATGTGTTTAACATAAATCCTACCTGAAATAGGGGGAGGACTTGGGTTCCCATGCCCTAGTCCTGCCCTATTTTAGGTTAGGACCTATTTTTGGGTGTCAGTTTTATGACTGTTATTAGGTCCTATGCTAACATCCTAAGTTTGAATTACAAAATTCTTAGTGGGAATGTTTGTAGTTGTATATATAAGCATAATTAGTGATTCATTTGCAAACTAGATGCAAATTAGATGGCATTTTTCATTCATGAGCTTATGTGAAAGTGATTCCAGGCATTCATTGCATTGCAGAGCAGTATTTTGTGTTGCTATTGTGTTTGTATTTGCAGATTTGACCCCATCTCCTCATGGCATGAAAGAGCATTCTTCCTTCCATGAGATCTACACTACAAGGTGATATCAATTGTGTTTTTAATCATTTATCATTTGGGTTTTGCCTCTATCCCACAAGGATACACACTCTTTATCTGACAATAATGTTCAGAAGATTTGAATGTCTCTCCAGGGCTTGCCTGAGGCAAGCCTCTAAACACCACAACCCCCAACCCACTTTTTTGTGATTGCAGGTAACAGGTTGCAGAAGAGAAAGAAGTGGAGTTGTAGGAGAGTAGTGCAGACTGTTGAAATTGTAGATCTAAGAAGAAAATTAGGGCTTGGACTTGGGTGCATGCTCATTAGTCCTTTAGATTCCAAAGCAGTGAAATCTTTATGACAACAGGAATAGATTGTAGACAACATTCCTAGATTATGACAAAAACTGAGGCACTAGACTTGGGTGCCCACTCATTAGTCCCCAACTTTTTCGCACACCAAACTTTGAAATCTGGTATTTATTTGGTTGTCAATTGATATCTCTCTGTGTGATCATTTTCTGTAATTGTCTATTTGTTTACGATTTTACGAAATTAGGGTTTTGAGCATAATTAGACTTAATTTAACAACAAATTCACACAATTCCAATCTTCCCCTATGTTCCAAGTGACAGGAGATTTGTAGTAGAGTTCTCTACTTGGTTGAATGTCCTTGAATGTTTAGTTGTGAAAGTAGGATCAACACAAACGTTTTAAAAACATCATTTAGACACGTTTCCCCCTTTTTCTACAAAAATTTTTGGTGAACCTGTGTTCTTTGAATTTTGTACCTTGCTAAGTGTTGTACTTCAGATTTACATTCATTTCATTGTTCATCTTATTGTATTTGAAAAATTACAAAAAAATTGAAAAATTGGAAAATTTTTGAAAAAAATGGCATTTTTAGCTTGCATTTTCAAATAATTTGAATTAGTTGGGATTCAATTTTCTGTCATTATGATCAGATCTAATTTAAAATACATAAATTCTTCATTCATCATTCATTTAGATTGCATTTTCATGCTTAAATTGTTAAAAATTTCTTGAAATTGTGCATTTTTCCATATAACCTAGTTTTGCATTGGCTAGGGTTTGTAGTCAAAATCTTGTTTCAGATTTTATTACCCTTTTTAAACACTCATTATGACTTATTTCTAACTATAGTGTTTCATCATAGCGGTTTTCTTGCAAAATTTCATGTCTAGGGTTTGAAAACCTTGCATTTTCACTAGATTTTGGCATTATCGTCTCTCTAGAATTGCATCATAGGCGTGTTGTGAAGGATTTTTCTGCATTAATTGGATTTTATCAAGGTTATAATCTTCTGCAACTCCTAAAATTCTTTACAACACCCTTTTTATTGGGCCTTTGTATTGAAAATTGGTGAAAATTTGCATATTTTAGTGTATTTTCACTAGGTTTTAGCTTGTCACCATTATAGGATTGCATCAAAGGTGTGTTGTGAAGGATATTATTGCTTTATTGGACTGATATTAGGCATATTATTTGCTTCCCTTGATCAATTTCCTTACAAGACTTCTTCTTTCTCTTATTTGCATTGAAAAAAGGTTGAAAAAATTGAGCATTTTACATCATTTTCGCATATAGTTTTGCACTTGTCTCTTGCATAACTTTTGAAAAGTTTTTTTAAAATCTAATTTCATATTGATTTGAAAACATATACACATGGCTTCTAATTGAAAAAATAACAATAGCTTCCCTCCTAGGCCTTACATGAAAAGAAAGGTCCCCAAACTTGAAATTGTGTTTACACCTCATGATACAACAATTGGAGATACTGAAGTACCTCTTTATATCACTGTGAAGATAATGGGAAATCCTATGGATGGAACCCTTATTGATCCTAACTTCATGACCATTGTAGCAATGGAAGAGTTCCTCAATTCACATGGATTGATACAAGGCTTTTATGACCCTTCGGATATGATGATTAAGACACATAAGGGAACCTTTATAAACACTTCTGGGAAGATGTCCTTATTAATTACTATATTTGAGAAATCTATAGAACAATTTTTTGATGGTGTCCCTGTATCTAACCCTTTTCACATAAAATTAGGACACCCATGGTTAAAGGCTATGAAAGTTGTCCCTTCAACAATTTATAACTGTATAAAATTTACTTTGAATGGACAAGTGCATACTATTCCTCGCAATAGGTATAAACCTTTGGTTACAAGACAACACTTTAGCCTCGATTACTTTTGGGAATGATTTGAACTAGAACTAAAGCCACAAACATATTTTAACTTTTTGAGATATAGAAACTACAAAACAAATTATTACATCAAGTGGTCGACCCTTCTATTCAAGAAACAAGAGACGAACAACCTGCATTTGAAGATAATCCTAGACCAAAATATAAAGGACCCTACACTAAGCTTCCTCCCCCACCATCCTTACAAAGATCAGGAGGTAGTCGTCAAGAGCCATACATTCCACCTAGACAAATGAGATTTGATCATAGTGCTTCCTCCTCTAAAACACAAAAACCTATGGAAGAACAAGACACTATTTTAAAGGAGATAAGTGGTAAGACAAGAAGAAATAGACAAGCAAGAGAAAGGAGGAGGAGATGACAAGCTTTTTCCCAATGAAAAACACCTCAACAAGAAAACATCTCACCTAATATTGAATCAAACCAAGAAGACCTTAAGAATGGACATCTTGAAGACAAGAATAAAAGTTGGCCTATGGTACATTATGTCCCACTTTCCTCCAACATTTAGAAGTGGGAAGATGATGATTTGCTCAATGACAACTGTTAGTTTGGTTTGTCCTTATAGGTAAGTATTTCTAACCCTAGTGGTCACCTAGGCGGTAGCATGAATCAGCTCATGTATGTGACCTCCTCTCTCGTGTTGTGTTTCCCCTGTGATGTGTTATATGTTGTTTAGGCCTCTTGGAATGACCCTTGATACTCTTGTAATGTCAAGGATACTAGGAGACCGCATCTATTGTGACCTTCTTCTATTTGTATAATCATTCTTCTATATTGCCTCTCCTCTATTTTCATTGTTTTGTGTTGTGTCTTATGGACATAGCGTTGCGGTTGGTGACTTGGGGGTACCCTCCTATGTGACTGTCCCTAAGGCACTTGTTTCTCCTCTCTTGATTTATTATTTACCTTCCTCTAGTGGTTCTACCTAGTACGAGGATGACAAAAAACATATTATACTAATATGGACCTAGTGTCCCTTCAGCGAGAATTCAAAAAAATGGACCTAGTCCATATATGATGACAGGGTTGGAATATATATTATTTGATGCTTGGCTAGTAGAGTCATTCTATGTGATATATTGATGTTGTCTTATTGCACTTACAAACCATAACAATACATCTGGTCCATGCACTTTGTTTATCTTTGAATCTTGCCTTGGTTACAATAAGTTTTGAGATTTCTGCAGTATAGCCCCACAGTTATACTCGGTCTCTGAATCCATAGTATAACCTTGGATCTCTATGTGAATGATCATATGCTTTTTTGTTTATCATGATTATATGGATGCTAACACCTTTTCTTGTAGGAAATTGTGTGTTTGTGGGAACATTTGGTGATCATAAAGTACATGTCACCTCCAGGGGGCATGGGCTTTGCAAGAGCTCATGTTCCTTTGTGTATTTTCTTCCTACCTTAACGTGCTTGATATTGGTACACAATATCAACCACCTTAAGGTGGAGGCATATATAAGGTAAACTGTATGATTTAGATGCTAGCAAAGTGTGTTTGTGAAACTTGAAATCTATTGCAATCACTTAAGCCCTCTGTAGTGGAAGGATATCGCACATATCCTTTTTATCTTAAGCCCTTTGCAGAAGTGGGGATGGTGTATTTCTCAAGGAGATTGCACATCCTGTCATTTTATAAAAGTCCTTTGCAGAGGTGGGGAGCCAATTTGAGACTATCTTAACCCTTAAGCATGTCTACGGTGATTGTTGTGGCGAAGCCCAATCATTAGTGTGTGCCTGTAATGTGCCTGAGATGGCTGCAAAGCTACCAATAGGTTTCTTCCATCACTTGTCTGTCATGTTTTCTCTGTGTCTTCCATGTGTGTGTGTATGGTGTGTTTGTTCCCAAGCATAGTCTAAAGACTGGTGGTGATGAGTCCCTCCTATGCTTTGGGATTTGTATGATGTGTTTTTTCTCAAGTACAGTCTTAAAGACTAGTAGCGATGAGTCCCTCCTGCACTCTAAGATTTATTTTGCATGTCTATTGCCCCATATGTAGTTTAAAGACAGGTGGCAATGAGTCCCTCCTACATTATGCGTGGTGTGTTTACTTTCCTTGTACTTGCATTCTACTTTTTATATATGAGAAAAAGAAAAAGAAAATAATCACTGCATTCACTATATTCATTGTGTTTTGCATATCTTCTATGTTATATTCTCCATGTTTTGCGTGACTATAACTATCTTCTCCATGTTTTGCGTGCCTGTTACTATCTTCATTGTAATTGGCATGTCTTCTTCATGCTTGGCATGATTGTTGTGTTTGTTGACCTTACTTTAATGCATGTATTGGCCTTGCATTTATACATACATTAAAGTGGGGGCTAAATGTTATGTCAGAAAATCTCCCCTTGGGGACTTTTCCCTTCTAAGGTTTAGCTCTCGAGTCCTTTAGAATGCATTTAGGTCATATTGCATGCTAATGGTGACTCCTAATGAGAAAACCCTAAAGTTTCATAGAAAATGGGACTTAGGGGATGTGGTTAACATAAATCCTACCTGAAATAGGGGGAGGACTTGGGCACTTGTGCCCTAGTCTTGCCCTATTTTAGGTCAGGACCTATTTTTGGGTGTCGGTTTTGTAATGTCAGAAAATGTCCCCTTGGAGGCTTTTCCCTCCTAAGGTTTAGCTCCTGGGTCTTTAGTGTGCATTTAGGACATCTTGCATCATATTTTGACATCACGATGAAATGAACCCTAAGTTTCATGACAAATGGGACCAAGGCGATCCCTTGAACCTAACCCTAACCAAGATAGGGGGAGGACTTGGGCGCTCGTGCCCTAGTCCTACCCTATTTTGGGTTAGTCCTAGATTTTGAGTGTTCAATTATGACCGTTATTTGAGTCCTATGCTGACACAGTAAGTTTGAATTACGAAATTTTTGGTGGGAGTATTTGTAGTTGCATAAATAAGGATGTTTAGGCATTCATTTGTAAACTAGATGATTACTAGCTAGCAATTTGGATTCTCAAGTTCATGTGAAGGTGATTCTAGGCATTCATTGTGTAGCAAGAGCAGATTTGTGTTGTCTATGTGTTTGTATTTGTAGATTTGAGCAATCATCTCCTCATGGCATGAAGAGCTTCTTCCTCCCATGAGCTCTTCACTACAAGGTGACATCATTTGTGTTTTTGAGCATTTATCATTTGGTTTTTGCCTCTACCTCATAAGGTCACTCACTCTCTATCTGACAATGGTGGTCGGAAGACTTGAATGTCTCTCCAAGGCTTAACTGAGGCAAGCCTCTAAACACCACAACCCCCTCCCCACTTTTCTATGATTGCAAGTTACAGGCTGAAGAAGCAGGAAAAATAGAGTTGTAGGAGAGTGTTGCAGAGTGTCAGATTTGCAAATCAGAGTTAAAAATAGTACCCTAGACTTGGGCACCCGCTACATAGTCCTCTAGATTCCGTGATGAAGAAATCTTAGATACAATAGGAATAGGTTATAGATCAAGTTTCTAGATCCTGACAAAAACCTAGGCATTAGACTTGGGCACCCACTCTCTAGCGCCTAACTATTCTGCTTCCCGAACTTCAAAAAAAGGTGTGCATTCATCTATCATTTTACATCTTTCTGTAGCAGCATTTTCTAGTATTCGTCCGTTTGCTTCCGTATTTGCATAATTAGGGTTTTGATGTATAATTAAGCATAATTGACAATCTAATCACACAAATCCAAGTTTCCCCACATCTCAAAGTGTCCTATGGTATGATAGTGCATTGCCACTCGACCCTAGGTCCTTGAATGAAAGGGTGAAAGGAGGATACACACACAAAACTACCAAAAACTCAACTATCCAAATTTTACCCTTTACATTTTGGTGAACCCATGTTATTGGACTTGTTTGCACCTTTATAAGTGTTTTTCTTCAGATTTTCATTGATTTCATTCATTCATATCATCATTCATCTTATTGCATTGGAAAACTTTCAAAAAAATTGAAAAATTTGAAAACAATTACATTCTAGAGTTTCTATTTTGAATCAATTAATTGGAATTTTCATCAAATTTCTAATTTTTGCATTAGATATGAGCTAAATTTCAAAAAATTGCAAAAATTCAATAGCTTGTATTGCATTTTTATCATAAAATTGCTAGGGTTTTGTTGGAAATTTTGCATTTTTCATATTACCTAGTAATTTCAAAAACTAGGATTTCTAGGAAAAATCTTGTTTCAATTTTTCTACTAATATTGGAAACTCATTCAAATTTTTATTTGGCTTTAGTGTTGTATTTTAGTGTAAATTTGCATTTAGATCTCAAAAATTTGCATTTTTACATAGAAAATTTCAATAAAAACTAGCATTTTCATTGATTTTTCCCTAGATTTGCACTTGCATTTTGCATGGTAGTTGCCGGGGGGGAACTATAGGGCCGTTCTTCTATCTCCAGGGAGGTGGGCATTAACAACTGATAGCTTGATTACGGGTTCTTGATCCGCTCTCCTCCCTCCCACCCACCCCAACTTTCGGGTGGGCCACTTCTCACGGAAAAGATTATTTTCAGATATGAGTGGACTTAATTTTCATCATAAAACAGATTACAAGACATTCATATAGAATTTTACATTAAGATCTCAAACCTAGGGCTTGAAAAACCTTGATTTTTACTAAATTTGGCCTAATATTTTTTTCACTAATTGGTTTTTATTAGGTTTATTATCTACTTCCCCTTGTAAAATTCTTTACAACACTTTTTTTATTAGCCTCTTGTATTGAAAACTTGGTGAAAATTTAAACATTTTTGCTATATTTGCCCTAGGGTTTGACCTAGATTGCACTCCAAGCGTGTTGTGACAATTTTATGGATTGAGGTGAATGATATCATTTCTATTATTTTATGCACCTCATAAAAAATTTTACAACACCTCTTTAATTAGGTCTTGGGATTGAAAAATTGTGAAAATTTACATATTTTAGGGCATTTTCACTAGGTTTGGACTTGTCAACATCTTAGATTTGCATCAAAAGTGTGTTGTAACAAATATTATTGTTGTATTGGACTGATATTAGACATATTATTTTCTTCCCCTGATCAAAATCTCTACAACACCTTTTCTTTCATATATTTGCATTGAAAAAGTCTAAAAAAAAATCAAGCATTTTAGGTCATTTTTGCACATAGTCTTGCACTTATCTTTTGCATAACTTTTGGGAAAGCTTTTAAAATATGATGTTACAAGATATTTCATTATGGAATCTTTATCTCATTACTCTTTGGTACCTTTACATTCATATATCAAAAACTTTGAGAGTTTCTACAAATTTCTTAACATGAACCCTCATGTTCTCACTTACTTACAAGCTATGTATTACAAGGATATAGTTAAATGCACTTCATTTGAAATCCTTGACTATGTATCTGATTATGACAACTTCACATCTCTCTCGAATACATATCCTTGGGTAGTAGAAGATTTGACGAAACACATTGAGAATGATGAGAGTGAAAGTTCTCTTAATGCTTTGGATTGAATAGCTAAAACATGTGATGATGACATAGAAAATGATCCCTCCTATGAGGATATACTAGCACAAGAGGATGAAATCAATGACACATTCTTGAACATCACCCTACCCTCTTTGAAAAATGAAACATTAGTGGATAAAGGGCTCCCTCTCAAGAAGGATTCTTCATGGGTGGAAAAAGACTATTCACCTAATGATCATTTGGTGCATGAGACCTCTACAGATAATCCATTAGACCTTCCACCTTTGATTGAAAACTCAAGAACCTTCTATGAGAAGACTATGGATAGCTCTAGTCTGCCTAACAATACAGTTCCTTCCTCTCATCCCATTGCTCTCCCTGACCAAGATGTAGCATTAGTGGATGAGAAAAGGTCTCTCACATTAAATCCTTTAGGGATGGATGTTGGGTGCAATCAAGAGGGAAATAGTGTCAATTCAATATTCCTTAATAGGTATTGTAACAATATTTCTAAGATGGTTGTGCGGGGGGTACCTAGTGCACCTTCTTGTTTAAAGTCGGTGATTATGGTTCAAGGTGTTCAAAATGTGTTATAACAACCACACCACAATGTGATTTCTCACACATACAACACCCGTAATAACAAGCAAAGTAAGAAAGCACCACATGTGCCTATCTCTCTTCCATGTTCTCAACCTATGCTCCCTCCACCACCTCATCTTACTCATAAAAGTGGTCAAGAATATGATCTTGTCGAGTAGCTTCATGCTACTTCAGCTAAGATTTCTCTCTGGGATTTAATACAATTATCACCTACATACCATGGAATGCTCCAAGAAGCTTTACAAAAGGTGATTGTTCCGCCTACTGTTAAGACGAATGATGTAGCGGCTCTATTAGATTGTATGCATGTGACAAAAATAGATATTCTCATGAATTACCATCAATTGAAGTTCAAAACCAATATGATCCTCTTATAATCTTTGTCACAATAAATAAAACATTGGTTAAGAGAGTTATGATTGATAATGGATCAGCTCTTAATGTTTGACATTGACTTATTACATAAGATTAAAGTTGATACATCTGCCATCAAGCCAAAAATGTTAAGTATCCGTGGTTTTGATAATGTGGGATGACAATCTGTGGGCACTATAACTCTACCTATACAAGAAGGATTTGTGATTGTGCCTACCCTGATTCATGTCATGCCTTGTTCTTTATCTCTATAAACATCCACAAACGTCTTGAAGTCACTTGAGAATCAACAAATTCAGCCACAACAACTTTCACTTGAAGAAAGTTCATTGTTTGCTTACAACCAACACTGTCGAACTCTGCTACACACAAAGTCACCTTCCGGAGCACCAAATCACAAACCTTCTAGATAAAAGATAGATAATGACCTTATAAGCATACATCTAGAACCACAACACTTGAAACACTCTATGGAGAAATACAGAGCAAAGTACTTTCTCCCAGACACACTACAAACACAGTTAGACACTGTCTTCAAATAGGTGAACATAACTTTCACTGTACAATAATTCAAAGCACCAAATTCTGGATTTAGCATCTTCAAACACTTCTTAACAACATATCCAAATTGCATGCTTAGATCTCTAACATAGAAGAAATACAGACCCAAAACTCAAACAATACTCTGTAAGCTAGAGACCTTCTTCAACACACTATTTCCAATATAAATCAAATTTTCTCAAAAGCACTTGGAAACCCAACAATAGAAACATATTCTCAACACCTTCAACACTTCTACAAGACAATCAAATCATCAATAACTCAACAACTTAACCAAATAACAATAGTAACAATAGACGACACAGTTGACACCAATGACAACACAAACATGTTGACATCAATGACAACACCGATTAGTACATACTTGCATCAATCTCCCCCTTTGTCATTTATGACAACATATGATGTAAAAGACCATCATCAAATAATTCTACACTAATCTCACTCTCCCCCTTTATTTTATACATTTTTTTCATGTGAACTCTCTCCCCCTTTGACATCAATGCCAAAGGGTGACACTTTTTTTAAAGCTCTCTCTCCCTAAATATGATATTGCACATACTTGCACTATTCTCAACTAATCTAAATACTCCCCCTTAGGAGTACACACCAACCTATATCAACTCTTACTCTACTCCCCCTACTTGTAATAATCATCATAACCACTACCTGCTCCCCCTGAGAGGTAGCTTCCAATACTAGTCTAGAAAAGAATGAATCTTGAAATCCACTGGACTGATGCAATTCCTTATGCATCTAGTTCAAAGGAGGGGAAATAAGCCCTAACTTCTCCTAGAGATACTCAAATGTATCCTTAGGAATAGCCTTATTGAATATGTCAGCAACGTGATCCTTTGTATGAACATACTCAAGCTTTACTTCATTCTCTGCAACCTTCTCTCTCAGAAAGTGATACCTAATTGAGATATGATTTGTCTTTGAATGCATCACTAGATTCTTTGAAATGTTAATAGCACTTGTATTATCACAAAACATAGAAATTGGTTCATCATACACGACTTTAATATCCTTTAAGGTTTATCTCATCCATAACACCTGTGTGCAACATGATGCTGCAACAATATATTTTACCTCTACAGTAGATAAAGACATTGAATCTTGTTTCTTGCTTAGCCATGATACAACTCTATCTCCAAGAAAGAATGCATCTCCACTTGTACTTTTCCTATCATCTACACATCCAGCCCAATCTACATCTATGTATGCACTTAGGGTAAAATCATTGTTCTTAGGGTACCACAAACCATGATCTAAAGTACCCTTCAAATATCTGAATATCCTCTTCACTTCCATGACATATTACTCTCTAGGATCTTCTTGACATCTTGCTAGAAGATAAACTACATGCATGATATCTGGTCTGGTACCAATTAGGTATAGTAGTCCTCCAATCATTGATCTATATTTGCTCTGATCAACCTTAGGAGATTCATCATTCTTGCTCATCTTGTAGCCAATTGTCATGGGGGTACAAACTGGTTTAGAATCTTCCATTCCAAACTTCTTCAACAATTCCTTGACATACTTTGATTGTGAAATGAAAATGCCCTTATCTTTCTGATTAATTTGCAGCCCAAGGAAGAAGTTCATCTCTCCACACATTAACATCTCAAATTCTTTTTGCATCTCATCTGCAAAGTCCTTACACACACCTTCATTTCCACTAAAGATTATGTCATCCACATAGACCTCAACAATCAGGATTTGATCTTTGCTTACCTTGATGTACAAATTACTATCTGTAGACCTTTTACTAAATCCCTGCTTCAACAAATACCTATCTAACCTTGCATACCAAGCTCTAGGAGCTTGCTTTAGTCCATACAATTCCTTCTTCAATCTACATACCATATCTAGTTTGTCTGACAACTGAACTCCATTCGGTTGCTTTATGTATACTTCCTCTTCCAACTCACCATCAGAAAATCAGACTTCACATCCATTTGATACACCTTGAAATCCTTATGTGATGCATAAGCCATAAACAACTTGTAGCCTCCATTCTTGCCACTGGAGCAAAGGTTTCCTCATAGTCTATTCCTTCCACTTATGAGTAACCTTTACATACAAGTCTTTCCTTATTCCTTACCACTTCTCCATTCTCATTCAATTTGTTCCTAAACACCCACTTGGTTCCAATCACATTCTTATTCTCTAGTCTTAGGACAATTTCCCAAGTCTGATTCTTCTCAATTTGCATTAGTTCTTCTTCCATATCCTTAATCTAATATTCATCCTTGTATGCCTTAACCACTATTTTAGGTTCAACTCTAGAAAGTAAACATATATTTACCTAATCTTTAGTAGCTCTTCTTCTTGTCAATACACCTTTTCTCTTATCTCCAATGATATGATCTTTAGTGTGATACCTCTACACATATTTGGGAGTTTTAGGAACTCTTTCCTGAGCTTCTTGTTCTTCAACTTGTACTTCTTTTTCCACAGTTTCTTGAACTTCAACCTATACTTCCTTCTCTTTGGTCTTTTCTTCTTCTCTAAGAGAAAACTCATCTGATTCATATCCATTAATCTCTAAAAATTTTGTATATCTTCATCAACCTTAACATTAGCACTTTCAACAATCTTTCTTAGCCTCTTATTATAGCATCGGCAAGATTTTCTTTTGTTAGAGTATCCAAGGAAAATACCATCATCACACCTTGAATCAAACTTTCCTAGTTCTTCATCTCTTCTGATATAACATTTGCTTCCAAAAATTTTGAAATATTTAGCAATGGGAATCCTTCCATACCATAGCTCATAGGGAGTCTTTGTATCATTTTCTTTCACCTGTACTCTGTTCTATATGTAGATAGTAGTATGAATTGCTTCTCTCCATTAGACTTCTGGTAGGTTTGCTTCTTTTATCATTGTCCTTGCATCTTCTTGAATAGTCTTATTCTTCCTTTCAACCACTCCATTCTACTAAGGAGTTCTAGGAGTAGATAAATGCCTTTTTATCCCATGATTCTCACAAAACATGTTAAACTCATTAGAAGTAAACTCTCCACCTCTGTCAAACCTCAAACATTTGATCTTCATATCCATTTCATTTTCAACCATTTCTTTAAAGGATTTAAAGTTATCTAGACATTCTAATTTTTCCTTAAGAAAAGTAACCCATGTCATTCTAGAGTAATCATCAATAAATAACATAAAATACCTATCACCTTGGAAACTCCTTACTCTAGTAGGACCACAAAGGTCTGTATGTACCAACTCCAATAGTCTAGTAGATGACTAATCCTTTCTCTTGAAGTTTCTTCTTATTTTATTTCCAAACTAACATTCCTTATAGATAGCAGTGATAGGCTTTGTTATCTTTGGCAGATCTCTTATAGTTTGAACTGAACTTATCCTTACCAAGCTATCAAAATTAATGTGACACAATCTCCTATGCCATAGCTAGCTCTCATTGATCTGAAACATAAGACAATAACTGACACCACATTTGACATGATAAACATTTCCTCCTATCTTCTTTCCAGCAACAATTATTGTTCTGGAGATTTTTCTGATCTCACTCTCATCATCTTGAAGCATAAGATTGTAACCTTTGCTACACATCTATCCAACACTCAATAGATTATGCTTTAAACCTTTGATATAAAGAACATCATCAGTGTTATCCTTTCCTTCAAAACTGATTGAACCTTTTCCATAAATCTTAATAGCTTCCTCACCACCAAACCTACCTACTCCACCATCAAATTTTTCAAGTCTAATAAACTTACTCTTATCACCTGTCATATGATTTGAGCATCCACTATCAATGACCCAGTCATCCTTTTCACTCCTAGCATGAAGAGAAGACATTACAGTGCCTTTAAGGCTAGTACTTGTTTCTAGAACCTTTTCCTTCACACAACTTCCAGAGTTAGCAGAACCAGTTTCATCTCTTATGGAAATAATAAAGCATTCATTATCATTATCATCCTCAAAATTAGATTCATCATCAGAAATATCTACATAGTAACTTTTCTTAATTGTTTTTCCTCTATTTTCCTTATTCTTGATTCTTAGAGCTCTATCTGGACACCTTGAAGCATAATGACCTATTTTTCCACAACTAAAACATTTAAAAGGCAACTTACCACTAAAGTTTCTAGTACCTTTCTTCATCCTTCTCACAAAGTTATATTCCACTTCATCAACGTCTTTCAGGTTTGATTCAATAGCCTTCTCTATTTTATCGGCTTTAAAAGTAGTCTCATCCTTTGTAGTTCCACTAGGTGTGCCAAACTCTCTTATTTCAAAAGCAGTTATGGTGTCAAGCAACTAATCTTTGGTAAATTTATTCAAGTCTTGTAATTCTTCAATAGCAGAAATCTTATGATTATAAGCTTTAGGAAGAGTTCTAAGTACCTTCAATATCACTTCTTGATCATCTATATTTCCACCAAGTCCCTTGATGCCATTGATAACTTTGTCCACCTTCTATAAGTGGCTTGTAAAGTTTTCATCCTTAGACATACACATGGTCTCATAAGTGAGCTTCAAATTCTGCATTTTAGCCCATTTAACCTACTCATCTCCTTCATAAACACTTTCCAACCTTTTCCAAAACCTTACCTTCCAGAGAGCATGTTTGATAAATCAAACAAAGGAATATCCTTCTTGTACACCATCCCAGATCTACCTCAAGTTGTTAATCTTTCTTCAAAGGAACTTGGCTCTGATACCAATTATTGAATGCACAAGATAACTGAGAGGGGGGTGAATCAGTTGTATCAAAAATTTCAAACCCTCACAAACACACTCACAACCACATCAGTTCACTTAAACCCTTAATCTGTTATGATGATTAAACATGAGAAGAAAATAACAAAAAATTAAACACATCAACACCATGCATAAGAGGACACCAAATTTTTACGTGGAAAACCCTAAAAGGGAAAAACCACGGTGAGTATTAGCTCACAATATAAAGTAGTATCAATACTGAATTACAAAGGCTCACTTCCAAAGGGCTCACTGCTCAAAAGAAAGAATACTCACTACAATAGGGCTCACTAGCCAGAGTGTTAACCACCCAAAGGGATCACTAGACTGAAGGACTCATTGTCCAAGTGGACTCACTACCCACTGAGAAAGAAAGATAGAAGAGAAAGGTGGCTCACTGCCAAGATTTAAACTGATATAATTGCATCTAACACATGCATGGAGTTCAGTTCCAATGAAGCTCAATACCACAACACAAACATCACCTTCACAGCAACACTAAAAGATTGTAGACACCTTCTGCTCACTGTATCCAATAGCCTAACACATGAAATCCCTTTATGCCTTTATCAAATTCACATCACATACATCATATTCCACACACTCACATGCACATGAACTCTTGACATTCATTTATATCATTCTCAAACATGAAATCATTCTCCAAGGTCAGCAACACATCTTAACTCTTGAGAATTCAAATTAGGTCTGGACCTAAACACCCTTGTAGAGGAAAGAAATGAATACAGACCTATCCAAACCTTATCATGGACTTAATTCCATCCTTACATGCTATTCCACACTTCCACAATCCACGAAGCACATCTGCAAATAGTGTAAACCACCAAGTCAGCCAAACTTGTGTAAACACTATGAATAATTATGTACATGCTTCCTAAAAATAAAAATACATCTTGCAGAACTTACACAATTCTTTAACACAATCTAAAAACATCTACGAACATCTTGAAGTCACTTGAGAATCAACAAATTCAGCCACAACAACTTTCACTTGAAGAAAGTTCATTGTTTGCTTACAACCAACACTGTTGAACTCTGCTACATAGAAAGTCACCTTCTGGAGCACCAAATCACAAACCTTCATGATAGAATATAGATAGTGACCTTAAAAGCATACATCCAGAACCACAACAGCTAAAACCACTCTACAAAGAAATGCAGAGTAAAATACTTTCTCCCAGAAACACTACAAACACAGTCAGACACTATTTTCAAATTGGTGAACATAACTTTCACTGTACAATAATCCAGTGACCCAAATTCTAGATTTAGCATCTTCAAACACATCTTAATAACATATCTAAATTAGACACTTAGATCTCCAACACAGAATAAATGTGGAGCAAAAACTTGAACAAAAATCTATAAGCTAGAGACCTTCTTCAACACACTGTTTCCAATATAAATAAAATTTTCTCAAAAGCACTTGGAAAACCAACAATAGAAACATATTCTCAACACCTTCAACACTTCTACAAGATAATCACATCATACTTAACTTGGAAAATCAACCAAATAACATTAGTAACAATAGAGGACACAGTTGACACCAATGACAACACAAACATGTTAACATCAATGCCAACACCGATTAGTACATACTTGCAACATTCTTTTAGTATCATAAATGTACAATGAATTCAATGTTGCAATACAAAATAAAACATGATATGGAAGTTTGAATAGAGCATTTGAATTTTCTACATTAAGGGTGAAAACTAAATGATAAAAGTGGATCACCACAACCAATTTACTAGCACCAAGAAGTTGTAAAATAGACCAGTAAATTAACATAAAGGCATTCGAAAGCACTTATTTATGTATATCTCATTTTAGAGGATGTTAAAGGGATAATATTGTCTATGTAACATTCCTTGTGATCTAATCATGTATTGACTCTTTTATTTATGGTAGGTCAAACTTCAATCCTGTTATTGTTTTATATATGAAGATATAATGTCATGCAAATTTAGAAATAGATTAATGCAGAGCATTTGGAAAAAACTCATCTTTGTAGGAATTAGAATTTTACTCAACCACAAGCACAAAATCTCCTTGTCTATATCTTCGAATTCTAATCGCTCCTTTATATAATCCACTTGTTAGGTAACAATCCAATACCTAATTGAAAATGGTGTGTTTTCTTCCAAATCCACTCACTTCATGTTTCCCCAAATGAGAGGTGAAACCTTTTCCTAAACTTCAAAATGATATTTATTTAACCATTCAATTTCTCTAAATTGATTCTTCTGTCTCTACTTATCAAACAATCATAAGATTCTCGATACGAATGCCAAAGGATCATAATATCTAGGATCATTATTCTCAATCATGTCTCCTTCTAAACTAGTCATGTTTTCAATGAAGCTCCTACTCCATGACATGTCCCATGGCGATAGTCCAATCCTATTACCTACTATAATGTCCACATATTTCTCTCATTGTAGTCCATGAGAACACACCTAGTCTATGTTTCCATCCTATGCATACATATATACCCAATCATCTATAATGGTATCATCTCTTTTGTTTAATGCTTAATATTTGGTGGAAATGAAAGTTTGAAAACTTTGGGAATCACCAAAAAAGATTGTTTCACTAGTTTTCAAAGTTAGCAAAATAACTAAATCATCGAAAGGATTTCTACAATTCATACAATTACTGAACTTTATTATGTGCTAAAAAGAGTATTTCAATGTTTTTAAGGGTTCACATCTACTAAAAAGGTGAACTCATCAATTCATTTTGTCCAAATCTTGCATTAAGACATATTTTACATTGCCTATACTTTCACATTTTGGATAGATGTCACTCAAGCATTTCTAACTATAATATTGAACAAAGCTCCCCTTTCCTTATGCTTTGATGGAGATCCATACATTGGATAAGGTTCTTGACCTGGCATGGGTAAGGAGAGGCTGGCAAAAGCTATAGATGTTTGTGTTACACCTACCATATTCTTTTTCTTAAAATATCAAAATATTTTTTGAAAAAAATTTTGTACAAATCCTAAAATCATTACATTCCATGAGGTAATGTTAAAATGCTTAGTATGACTATAAAGAAGGTCACGGCTTTGTTGTGCTTCCACATTTTTCGTACATGTCCATCAAAGATTTTCCATTTTGGTACAAGATGGGGGTGCACCTTTTAAGTTTTTCCATTCTGTATATATGAAACTAATTTCTACCTTATTTTCTAAATAATATTCTAAAGATTTTACAATTTATAACAAGGTGTAAACTTTAAAACTCTTTATCCATATATATGTTGTTGAATCTCATGTTGTATATTAATCCTTGCCCTCCCTACCATGTCTTGATTCGAAGACCATGGTCTAAGTTCTTCATGTACACATCACATTTTGTATGTCTACATTGGTGCCACTAGAAATAATTGATATACAATATCACTATTGAAGATAAGAAAATTCTATATCCCTACACACTATGTGTTGGAGATGTGTATTCCATCTGTGTTGAGTCTCAATGTGGGGGGTCAATTATTATGTTGTCGATGAAGCCCGACTTGCATCCCTTGAACCTCACATGAAACTATGGGTGGTCATAAGAAGAGTCTACATGAATTAAAGACATGATATAGTAGCTTTTCTTGAATTTGAAGTTCCTTCCCAACAGAGACTTTTCAACATTTATTCTTCAACTTCTTCAATTTATCCTATTGTCTTGGGATTAGCTCTTGTAGCTAAGCATGGAAATCATCTTGTGATGCACTCTAAACTTGAAGCCTGAAAGGAAGCAAGGTACATGGAAATGCTTCCTACATTGATCTAATGAGGAAAGGTTTATGTAAATTTCTATCTTTTACAATTATAGATATGAGATGCACATTAATAGAGAGATAATAACAAATATTTAAATGTAAGAACAATGCTCACAACACAAGATATACGTGGGGAAAACCCTTTCAGGTGAAAAACCCCACACTCCAAAGCTTGCACAATGTATTATCAAATCAAATGTTGATTACAACACACTTGCAATGCAAGTTCTTCCAGGAGTACCCAGATCCTGAATACTAGAGTAATTCTGGTAGCATAATAGTACCTACAAATGAACCATACAACTCCAACTCCAAGCATCTGTATATATAGAGAAATACTATAGATGGAGGTAGCTTTTAGAACAATCCACAAAATAATCTCATCCAAATCCATACGGCTCAATTTCCAAGGCCATAAAACATGGAAAAGACACTTGTCAAAGATTCCCTTTTATCCCTTACAACCCCCATACTTAGGTGCCCCAAATTTGTCCAAAATAGGTATGAAAGATGCTCTTACATCGTCATAAAATATGTCATATATGACAACACTTACAGTTGTAAGAGAATCTATCATAACCGACTACTAATACATGATTCTCTTACAACTTATCATAGTCAAACTTGGTTGATACCATCTCCATGCAAAGATGTTTTTTGACACTTGTCACACTTGTCAGAGAATCTTTTATTTTTAGCCCTTACATGTCATAGAATTAGTCATATGTCATAACTTTATGCACAACCTTCAAGATGCCAACACATGGAAATTAATGCCACCTCAAAATGGGACATCTCCATTTTCAAATGTTTACTTGACCATCCAAGTCACCTTCCAAGTGGGATGACATGTCAACGTGCCATCTCACACTAAATGACAAAACTGGATGACTAATATTAAATACAATATAGGTAATTAAATAAATATACAATCAAATAATAAATGCTAGGAAATTACAAAGGTTGAGACACCTTAATTCCCAACATTCTCCCACTTGTCAAACACCTTGCAAGAGCTAATAGAATGATAGGATTTAACTGCTATGGGCCAAGAGGCCCATAGACTCCAAATACCATTTGAACTTATATGTGCTCATAGGTTTTGTGAAGGGATCTGCAACATTTGTCAAATTGTCAACTCTCTCCAAATTCACCTTCTCATCCTCTACCATGTCATGAACAAAATGGTATTGAACATTAATATGCTTAGTCCTTGCATGGAAAGTAGGATTCTTCACCAAACATATGGCACTCTAGCTGTCACAACAAATGGTAATATTCCCTCCATCAAACTCAACATCAGAACATGATCTCTTAAGCCAAATGGCTTGCTTACAAGCATGAGTTTCTACCATGTACTCTACTTTAGTAGTGGACAAAGCAACCATAGGTTACCACTTAATCATCCAACTAATAGCACCACCAAACATAGTGAACACCAAAGCATTGGTGGATCTCTTGTTGTCAATGTCACCTGTCCAATTTGAATCCACAAGTTCTTGAATATAAAGTGAATGTCGAGGTCCTAAAGGATAACCATGAAAACATAGGGAATACTCAAAAGTACCCCACAAATATCTGAATGCTCTCTTCACTGTATCCCAATTTACCCATCCAGGATTAGCCATAAATCAACTAAGGATGCCCACTGCTTGGGCAATGTCTAGTCTTGTATAGACCATTACAAACATCAAGCTACCAACCGCAATAGCATAAGGAACTCTACTCATATCCTCTATCTCAAAAGGAGACTATAGACAATTTACAACAAATAACTTTATCCCCATCATAATAGGAACAATCAATGGTCTACAAGTTGCCATGTTGAATCTCTCTAACACGGTGTTCACATACTTACTCTAGCATAACCAATGTTTTTTGTTGTATCTATCTCTTCTTATTTCCATTCTAAGAATGTACCTAGCTGCCCCGAGATCTTTCATGTCAAACTATGCTGACAACTGAGACTTCAAATCAAAAATCAAACTTTTGCCATTCCCAATGAACAACATATAATCAACATATAATGCAATAATGAGAATGTGATCATTATCCATTTTATAATAAACACAATGATCTGATTTTGATCTCAAAAATATCAAACTCAACACAACGGCTTCAAATTTCTAGTACCACATCTTAGGAGATTGTTTCAAACCATACAAAGACTTCTTCAACTTGCAAACCATATTTTCTTTACCTTTTACCATGTAATGCTCTAGCTATGACATATATATTTCTTCCAAATGACCATGAAGGAAAGTTGTCTTCACATCCATCTATTCAAATTCTAATTTGTATGCTATAGCAAATGATAACAAGAATATGATTGATGTCAGCTTTGCAACAGGAGAGAAAATCTCACCATTGTTGGAAGCTTGTTGGTGTTGTCATTGATGTCAACCCTTAGAATTGTAGTTGTTGGAAGCTGGTGTTGTTAGTAGTGTTGTCATTGATATCAACCCTTTGTATGCAGAAGATTGAGTATAATTGGAGCTTGTTGATAATGGTGGATGTGTTATGGTTTGATGTCATATTGATGTCAGCCTCTAGTGCAGTCATGATGAGAAGTGGTTGAGGGTGTTGAGAAGGTGCTTTAGTGTTGCTAAAGTAGATGGTTCACTTGGTTTCCAAGTGCTTTTGAGAAAATTTGAACAAAAGAGTCTGTAGTGTGACAAAGGTGTGTTCAGTATTATGCTTCTCATTTCTTCATGGTTGAAGATATGCTTGTGTGGTTTGAGAGTGATGATTAGAGGTGTTTAGATGTTTTATATCAAAAGTTTCAAGATCTCTATCATGTGGAAGTGGAAGATGTGTTTTGACAGAGTGTCTGCCTGTGAAGAAGGTTGTTTGGAAGAAAGGAGATTGCTCTGTATTTCTTTGTGTTGAGGTTTCTTGTCTTACAAATCTAGGAATGTGCTAATATTGTCTATATCTATCTTCCCTTGGAGTGGTTCATGTTCAAATGCTCTGCAAGGTTGGATTCATAAGTTGTTGTCTATGGCAATTTGATTGGTTGCTCAAATTGGTTTTGTTCTTCAGTTGTGTGTGGTTGCGGCAGTGTTACAAAAGGTTATGTTGATGCTGGAATATTCTAGAAGGTTGTGTGGATGTTGTGGAGTGTTTCTTTGTGGTCTACATGTTGTTTTTAGATCTAAAGAGGTGTGTATGTGGTCGCTTGTAGCATTAATGCAGGTTTGGCCAACCTGGTATGTTAGCGCTAATTACATATGTGCTTCGTTGCTTGTGGAAGCATGGTGTAGCATTTCAGTGTAGATTTGGGTCCTGGTTAACCCTTGGTGTGGTCTACCTCACTTCTTTCCACCGTGGAAGTGTTTGGTGCTGACCTATTTTGGTGTTACATGTTTAAGGTGCATATGTTTCATTAGGGCCAACCTAATTAAGGTTGTTTTAGGTCACAGATGGTATAAATGCAAGGTGAAGCTTGAATAGAGGGTATGAGTGTGAAAAAGATGTGAATGTGATCAAGTGTAGAAGTTTGAGTGCGAGCTTAAATGCTTATGACTTTCAGATGTAGTGAGCAGAAGGTGTCTACATTTTAGTATGCTTGAAGTTGCTGGAGGCAATGAGCTAAAGGTTGTGGATGGCACAAAGTTACAGTGGTAGATTTCTTTTATTTCCTTGAGATAGTTAAACTCTTTGTAGCAATCTTCTTCTATTCTTTTTTGTTCCAGATAGTGAGTCCTTATGTCAGTGAGTCTTTCTTCTTTTTCTGGGAAATAAGCCCTTGGTAGTGAGCCTACTTGTATTCAGTGTTGCTAATCATATATATGTGATCTAATCCTCACTATGGTTTTTCCCTTCTTGGGTTTTCCATGTAAATCTAGTGTTCTTATGTGTTTGGATGTGTTTGCATTGTTGTTTCATATGTTTACATCCTGCTAATGCATAATAAGAGTTTAAATATTAACAAGGGTTTGAAAGTTAATGAGGGATTGAATGTTTTAATGTACAATTGATTCACCCCTCTTAGTTGTCCTGTGCATCTAACAATTGGTATCAGATTTGTGGTTCCTTGGAAGAAGCTTAACCGTTTGAGGTAGATCCAGACGGCTCCTATGTTTGATGAAATGAATTATGCTTATTGGAAATCCGGGATGGAAGCTTTTCTTGTCTCTCTAGGGTATGGAGTCTGGAAATTAGTTGAAGCAAGATATACTATGCCTTCTAATGGTTCAGCAAGTGATGATGAGGTCAAGAATTATGAGAATATTGGCAAAGCAAGGAATGTTATAATGAGTGGTCTTTCTAATTCAGAACTTGGAAAAGTGATAAGTCTTAAAACTACTAAAGAGGTTTGTATGAATCTACAGAGCATTTATGAAGGAGATGACAAGGTTAAGAAAGCAAAGATGTAGAACTACAAATCCAAATTTGAAACCCTAAGGATGTCTGAAGATGAAGATAGTGCTACCTACATGCTCAAAGTGGTAAGCTAGAAAAAAGTGAAGTTATGAAAAAGGTATTAAGAACTCTTCCTAGATCTTATAGCTCTAAGGTTTCTGCTATTGAAGAAGCTCAAAATTTAGATCAGTATTCTAGAGATCAGATGTTTGGTGCCTTAATTTCTTATGAATTAAGAGAGTTTGGTCAAGAGGCTACAAAGAAAGAAACAACCTTTAAAGTTTGCAAGGCAGAGAAGGATGATGAATCAGATCCAAATGATCTTGATGAGGTGGAAGTAAATTTTGTGAGAAGACTGAAAAAGGGCACTAGCAAATACAGAGGTAAGTTACCCTTTAAATGTTTCAATTGTGGAAAGATATGTCATTTTGCCTCTAAATGTCCAATCAAAGTTGAAAATGACAAAACACAAGGATTATAAAGGAAAATTTGTCAAGAAGAGTTATTATGTTGAAAAGGACAATAGTGTAACTGATGATGAAGAATCTAAGTATCCTAATGAATATAGTGATGAATGTTTGTTCATGGCTTTGAATGTTGGAACTAATTCTACTAATCCTAAAAGATGTTTGAAGGAAATGGAAATAGGTCACAACATTGAAGGAACTATGGTGACTACTTTTCATGCAAGAGAGGAGAGGAATTACTGGATAGTTGATAGTGGATGCTCAAATCATATGATAGGTGATAAGAGTAAGTTTGTTGAATTTCATAAATATGATGGTGTTCTGATTAAGTTTGGTGATGCTACATCTGCTAAGATTTGTGGAAAAGGTTTAATTAGATTTGATGGAAAGCATAAAATAAATGATGTTCTTTATGTCAAAGGTCTTTGACATAATCTTCTAAGTGTAGGACAAATGTGTAGTAGAGGATATAATCTTGTGTTTCAGGATGATGGTTGTGAAATCAAAAAAGGAAGATTTGAAACTTTGGTTGTTGCTGGAAAAAGGACAGAAGGTAATGTTTATCATCTTAAAGGTGGTGTTAAGTGCTTTATGTCTCAAATCAATGAAAGTTAGATATGGCATAGAAGGATGGGTCACATCAATTTTGATAGCCTAGTGAAGATCAGTTCTACCGACGCTATGAGGGATCTACCAAAGATTGTAAATCTTATCAATGCAACATGTAAAGAATGTCATCTTGGAAAGAAAACAAAGAAGAGTTTTAAGACTAAAGAATATTCTACCATAGGTACTTTGGAGTTGGTACATATAGACCTATGTGGACTTACCAAAACAAGAAGCTCACATGGTGACAGGTATTTCATGTTATTAATTGATGATTATTCTAAAATGACTTGGGTGACATTTCTCAAAGAACAATCAGAAGCTCTAGATAGTTTTAAAGCATTTAAGTCTATGGTTGAGAATGAAATGGATGTTAAAATCAAGTGCTTGACTTTTGACAAAGGTGGAGAGTTCACCTCCAATGATTTTAATAGTTTTTGTGAAGATCATGGAATTAAGATATAGTTATCAGCCCCTAGGACTCCTCAATAGAATGGAGTTGTGGAAAGAATGAATAGAATAGTTCAAGAAGCAACTAGGAAAATGATTAAGGAAGCAAATCTACTAGACGTATATTGGAGAGAATCAATTCATACTATAGTCTACATTTTTAATAGAGGTCAAGCAAGAGTGAACAGTTCAAAGACTCCCTATGAATTATGGTATGGTAAACCTCCTACTGTGAAATATTTTAGAGTTTTTGGAAGCAAATGCTATATCAAAAGAGATGAAGAAAACTTAGGAAATTTTGATGCAAGATCTAATGAAGGAATCTTCCTTGGATACTCTACAAGAAGTAAGGTCTATTGGTGCTATAACAAAATATTAAAGAAGATAGTTGAAAATGCCAGTGTCAACATGGATGAAGAACTACATCAAAATTATGTGCTAACATAAGGATATGAATATGATAAACCCCCTTCCAGTGAAGAAGAAGAGGATGAAGAGAAAGAAAAGGAGATGACAGTTGAATAGGGGGAAGCTCTGGAAAATATTCCTAAGACTCTTAAGTATGTGCAAAAGAATCATTCCGAAGATCAAGTCATTGGAGATAAGAGCAAAGATGTGTTGACAAGAAAAGATGCTATGACAGAGGAATCAGTAAATTATTCTCTACTTTCTCAAGTATGTTAGGATTAAGGTACCATCAACCTTGTAAATCCTATGTAATTAATTACTCCTAATATTGTTTGTAAATCACCCATAAGGGATGAAAGTTTTCACTAGCAACGATCTTATTTCAGCTGCATGTTTATATCTAGTCCCTGATGCTAATTCATCCATGAAGGGGGTTCATAGGGGGGTTTCCCCTTGTGAGGGGTCTGGGGAGATCATCCCCTAATGGGGGGTCCAAGGGATGTGTGCCCTGATGGGGGTTCGGGGATAGCGCCCCCAAAACCTCATTTTATTTATATTTTATCATTGTAAATTTGGACCATTCATCATTAGGTCAAACATCTGGTGGTCAATATTATGTCAATTTTCTTGCCCTAGAAGGTAACCCCCTTTTATAAGGATATTTGTACTATGTTTTTGTTAGAAATGAAAGCACAACTACTCAATGGAAATCTGATTCAAATATATGTTTAATAATTATATTTAACAGTGTATTATCAATGGAGATTATAACATAGAAAAGAAACTATGCAACACAAAAATACCAAATCAGAAAATTGAACACACAACACAGTGTTTAATGTGGAGAAAACCATTTTAGGTAAAAAAATCCACACAACAAAGAGGCCCAAGTCTGTATTAATCTAAAAATGATTTCACAATACAACAACTCCACCAATCTTCCATTCAGTCTTCAAACTGATAGCATTCTGGCAGCACTTGTGAAAGGATGAAACTACAAAACTTGACAACACTCTACAAATGCATCACTAAATAGTGAAACTACCCAAAATAGGCATCCAAGATGATAATCCTAATTCCAACTAAGGAATCTTGTATGCAAACAAGATATTAATGTCCTCTTATTAATGTCCTCTTACACACCTCTTACACATGTCATAATGCCTGTTGCATGCATGGGCGCATAGGGCTAAAAATAGCTCTTACATTACAATAATAGCTCTCATAACCGTCATAGAATCTTATGACAACTTGCCATTGTCATAGATTCTCTTACAATATATGACACATGCCCAAAATAGCATATTCCAAGAGGTGGCACCTAGATTTTTCCAAATCACCTATTTACATTTTTCATGATGCAATATTCTTTAAATGTTACTCCTTAACAACCTGCCCCATAATAAATAATTACTGTTATCGATGAAAACACTTCATCCTTATGGGTAATTAAAAATTACAAATAATAAATGCAATAAATATAATATTGGGATTTACAAAGTTAATGGAACCTTATCGCAATATTCTCCCACTTGACATTATATATTGTAAATCAACCCATAGGAAATCAAATGAAAATAATCAAGCACTAGAAACAAAGCCCATGACCTCTCTGAACCACACAAACTTCTATATGCTCACAAGTTTGATCAATGAATCTGTAACATTCTCCTGAGTGTTTAGCTTCTTCAACTCAATCTTTCCATTTGCAACCAATTCTCAAACAAAGTGATACTAAACATCAACATGCTTAGTCTGAGCATGATACATAGGATTCTTGGCCAAACAGATAGCACTCTAGCTATCACAACCAATCTGTATGTTCCTACAATCAAAACCAATACCTATACACAGTCTCCTCAACCAATCTGCCTCCTTAGAGACATGAGTAGTAGCCATATACTATGCTTCTATGGTGGAAAAAGCAATTGTGTGCTACCTCTTACTCATCCAACTCATTGATCCTCCAAATAGAGTAAACACATAGCCACTAGTGGACCTTCAATTATCTAAGTCACCTACCCAATCTACATCAATAAAACCCTGTATGTCCAAAGATTTATTAGTACTATCAATACCAGAATAAACCAAACAATAATCAGGAGTACCTGCAAGATGCATAAGCACCCTCTTTGCATAATTCCAATGTTGTCTACTAGGGTTACAAATAAATCTTCTCAAAACTCCCACTGTTTGAGCAATATATGGCATAGTGCAAACCATTGCATACATCAAACTCCCTATAGCACTAGCATATGGCACATTAGACATACCCTCAAAATCATCCTCATTCTTTGGACACATATCTAATGAAATCTTAGTATCAATGGGTAAAGGAACTCTAACTAGGTTACAAACCTGCTTACTAAATCTTTGCAAAATGGTATTCACATTCTTACTCTGCGACAACCAAAGCTTTATGTTACCTCTATCCCTCATGATCTCCATACCCAGAATATACCTGGTAGTACCAAGATCCTTCATATCGAATGTACCTAAAAGTTGGGCTTTCATCTTACTAATCATACCCTTAGTATTGATGAAAAATAACATGTCATCAACATACAATGCAATGATTAGTATAGAATCATCAATACAATGAATGTAAACACAATGATGCTCCTCGTTCCTAACAAAACCCAATTTCAATACAAAAGAATCAAACTTTTGATACCACATTTTGGGGAATGTTTCAAACCATAAAGAGACCTCTTCAACCTGCAAACCCAATGTTCTTTTCCTTTTACCTCAAAACCTGTAGGTTATTGCATATAAATTTCTTCCTCAAGATCTCCATGCAAGAACACAGTCTTAACATCCATTTGCTCAATCTCCCAATCATAAGTTGTAGCAATGGATAAAATAAATCTAATAGAATTCAATTTAGCAACAAGAGAGAAAATTTCACCAAAATCAACTCCCTCTCTCTAGGAGTATCCCTTGGCTATTAGTCTAGCCTTGTACTTCTCCAATGAACCATCTGTTCCAAACTTCTTCTTGAAGACCCATTTACAACTTATGGCCTTTCTTCCTTTGGGAAAACAAACAAGATCCCAGGTGTTACAAGAGTCTAAAGCCATCATCTCCTCCTACATGGCTAACTGCCAAGACTCACTATCATCTGCAAGAATAGCTTCCCTGTAGGATCTAGGCTCATCGCCAATACTCAATAAAGAAAATATACAATGGAAGTCTAGTGGGCTATACCTATCAACTAGATTATGTTGTCTTGTGAATCTCCTCAAGGGTGGAGTAAGAGTCTCAACTCTTTCTTCTGCATGATCATCTATATCAACTTCTTTTGTAACATCAGATTCATCTTCATCAGAACTACTTGAATCTTCTTCTTCTTCTTCACCCTCGAATCCATCATTCTGTTCTTCCTGAGGTGCATCTTCCCACTCTAAGTCAAAGTTCACTCTCTTTACCTTTTCTTTTTTTTTTCTCTTGGCTGCTCAGGTTCAGAAATAGCTCTAAGTGAACCCTGAAAATTACATCTCTAGAATAGATAATCTTACAATTTAGTGGATTCCAAATCTTATAACCTTTGACATTATCACCATATCCAATGAATGTACACTTTTTAGCTTTTGGATCCAACTTAGATCACTTTTCCTTAGGCACATGAACAAAAGCCTCACAGCTAAAAACCCTTAAATGTGAAACAAAAGGTTTCTTACCTATCCACACTTCATAAGGTGTCAAATCAAGAGCCTTACAAGGAGATTTGTTAATCAAGTAGCACGTAGTACACACAACCTCTTCCCAAAAGCATTTATCCAACTGTGAATCACTCAGCATACTTCTGACTCTCTCCATGATTGTTTGATTCATCCTTTCTCCAACACCATTCTACTATGGTGTATACGGAGTTGTCTTTTGTCCGATAATACCTGCATGCTTGCAAAACTCATCAAAATCCTTAGAGCAATATTCCCCTCCATTGTCAAATCTTAATATTTTTATCTTCAAACCTGATTGCTTCTCTACTAAGACTTTGAATTCCTTAAACTTAGTGAAAACTTCATATTTGTGTTTCATAAAATAAACCCAAGTAAATATGGATACATCATCAATGAAGGTTACAAAATAATGATATTTTCTGATAGAATCATTATCGACAGGTCTAAACACATCCATATGAATAATCTCTAACTTCTCTTTTCCTCTATTGCTTCCTAAAGGAAATGATTTTATGTTTTATTTACCAAACACACAATGCTCACAGAAATCAAAGTGGTCATCAGAATAACAGAAACCATCCAACAAATTTTTACTCTTAATAGTTTTCAATACATTATTGCTTGTGTGACCCAATCTACGATGCCACAACATACATGTATTTTCATTACTATCCTCAGATACATAAGAAGAATTACAAACTATAGTGGCTTTGAGCTTAAACAAGGTTCCCAATCTCTTCCCCTTTGCTACCACCAAGTTCCCTCTCACCAATTTGCAGCCATGCTTTTCAAATGTCACATACATTATCAAATTATTTAGCTTTGAAAGAGAAATCAAATTTCTAGCTAATCCAAGGACATGCAAAGCACTAGGGAGGGTTTTAATGTTGCAAGTATGTGCATTCGGTGTTGTCATTGATGTCAACAAGCTTGTGTTGTCATTGGTGTCAACTGTGTCTACTGGTTGAGGAGAGATGAGGTTGTTGTAAGTGTATGAGTTGTTTGGTTGAGTTGCTTTGTTGAAGATGATTTGGTTGCTTTGAAGAACTACTGAAGATGTTAGGAATATGTTTTTGATGGTTGATTTCCAAGTGCTTTTGAGAAAATTTTATTAATAAAGGAAACTGTGTTGAAGAGACAGCTTTGCTTAACAGAGTAGTGTTCTAGTTTTGCTCTGCATTTCTTCTATGTTGAAGATCTATCTTTGTGGTTTGGATATGTTGTTCAGGGATGTTCAGAGATGTTATATTCCAAATTTGATGCTCCAATTCATTGTGTAGAGGAAGTTGTGTTCACCAGTGTGTGTACTATGTTTTTGAGTTGTGCAGAGGTGTCTGGGAGAAACTATTTTGCTCCACATTTCTCTACAGAATTGTTTCTGACTTTACAATTTTGGATTTGTGATTATAATGATTATTTATTGCTTCAATTCAATTTTTTCATGGTTTGGTGCTACTCAAGTTGATTTCTTGAGTTGTAGTGTATGACAGAGTTGGTTGAGTGCGTCGGTGTGAACTTCAATCAGGTGAAAGTTGTTGCAGATGAATTTGTTGAATTTTAGGAAGTTTTAAGATGTTCATGGAATCCTCTAGATTGTGTTGAAGCATTGCATGTGGTCCATAAGTCATCTTTGGGTTTGAGGAAGCGTGTACTTAAATGTTCATTGTGTTAACACAGGTTTAGCTAACATTGGATGTTTACACTAATTGCAGAGTTGCTTCGGTGGTTGTAGTAGCATGGAGTGGTGTGCTTGGATGAATTTAGGTCCAAGATAAAGTGTGTTGTGGTCCACCTTCATTCCTTTCTACCTTGGGAATGTTTAGGTCCAGACCTAATTTGAATTTTCTATGTTAAGGTGTGTTGCCGATGGTTGTAGTAGCATGGAGTGCTGCACTTGGATGAATTTACGTCCAAGATAAAGTGTGTTGTGGTCCACCTTAAGTCCATTCTACCATGGGAATGTTTATGTCCAGACCTAATTTCAATTTTTTGTGTTATGGTGTGTTTCTGACCTTGGAGAATGTTCTCAAGGTTGAAGATAGTATAAATAAGTGTCAAGGGATCGTGAGTGTGTATGAGTGATGGATGTGATGTGAATAATAGTGTGGTTGAGTTTGTGGTGTAGTATAAGCTTTCATGTGTTAGACTACTGGATGTAGTGAGCAAAAGGTGTCTACTATTCTTTAGTGATGTTGTGGAGGTGATGTTTGTGTTGTGGTGAATATTAGTTTAGTACTTTGAGCTTCATTGGAACTATACTCCTTGCATATGTTAGATGCAATTATAATAGTTCAACTCTCAATGAGCCACCTCTTCTATCTCTTTCTTTTGGGTAGTGAGCCTTGTGGCAGTGAGCCTTTCCTCTAGGTAGTGAGCCCTGTGGTAGTGAGCCTATCTTGTGCGTAGTGAGCCTATTGTATTTTGGTGTTGATATTACTTTATATTGTGAGCTAATCCTCACCGTGGTTTTTCCCTTATTGGTTTTTACACATAAAAGTTGTTGTTCTCTTGTGTATGGTGTTGTAATTTAGTTTCTATTGTTTGCTTTTCATGCTTAATCATCATAACATTTTAAGGGTTAATTGGATTAATGTGGATCTAAATGTTTGTGAGAATTTTGGAATTTTAAGTTAAAACTGATTCTCCCCCCCTCTCAGTTGTCTTGTGCATTCAACAATTGGTATCAGAGTTAAGTCCGTTGGAAGAAGCCTAACCACTCAAGGAAGATCTTGGAAGTTGAACACATGGGTACCAAAAGATTTCCTATTCCTCTGGAAGAGATTCCTGTTGCTAATTTCATTGGAGAAGACTACATACTTGACAAAGCTGGAAAACTTATTATTTCTCTTGAAGATCTTGAAAGGACTGAAGGTGAAATCAAAGACCTAAAGGAAAATGTCAGAGAAGTAGATGAATGCATCAAAAAATTGAGAGAGTGAGTCAAAAAGTTTAAAGAAACGCATAAGGAAGTCAGTGAACAATTGAAGCAAGAAAATGAATCTATTAGTGGTCTGAAAGTGTAAGTTGAGGAAAAGAAAATATTTGAGGAATGTCTTAATGCAATAGTGAAAAGTAAATCACAAGAATGTGCAAGGCTTGGATAAGAAGTTATAAAGTGATGCATGAAGACAAATTTAAGATGAGTTCTGCAAAGTTTGATGAAATGATTGCAAGACAAAAGGGTCCAAATGATAAAGAGGGTTTAGGATTTGAAAAAGGTGAAAGTTCAAAATTAGATCAAACTTCAAATTAGAGGAACAATGGAAAGCAGATCTGAAATCAAAAGAATAAAGCTAGAAGGCCTTCGGTCAGAGAACCAAATGCTCAAAGGTGCCCATCCTTCATTGGTTTTTATCATTCTTGCAATAAATTTAGACACAAAGCAATAGAATGTAGAAGTAGAAGGAATCAAAAAGTACCACCTTTCTCTAGTCAATGCTTTACATGAAATAAAGTTGGTCATAGAGTTAATAAATGCAGAAGTAAAGTGGGTCAGAACTCTATTAGATGTTATGCATGCAATAAGATGGGACATAGAGAAAATGAGTCTAGAAGCAAAAAACCAAGGTATAACAGGAATAATGCTCAACCATTTTATGGATATTGTTATACATGTAATAAGTTTGGCCATAAAGTAGCTAACTACAGATCAAGGACAAGAAGTGGAAATACGCAGCAAGACATGTGCAACTATTATGAGTACAATAAACCAAGATACTCTCAAAGGTATAAGAAACCCATTGATGTTGCTTAGAAAAAGATGGAAATGAATAAGATTTGGATAAAGAAGGATGTAACAAAGGTTAATGGTGAGCCTGCACTTGCATCTAATGCAGATAGTTCCTCTGGGAACTAAGATGAGAGCTTTGGCTTAGGGGGCGATTTAATGAAAATCTTTCCCCCTACCAAAGGAATGGTGTTGATGCCTCAGCATGAAGATATGAAAAGAAGATTGACATGTTTAATCATTTCGTGAAGACTACAGTAGAAAATCTCCTAATACAAAAGTTTACAGAGAATTTGAAGATGACTGTGTATAGTGAAAGGTTTGACAACTTTATTAGACAAGGCATTTATGGTGAATTAAGTTAAGGAAAAAGGGGTTTCTGGAAACAAGAGGGACTAAGGAGCAGTGAAAGTGAATATTTTTGGTCCATCACAGATTGAGAATAATGAAGATGTTGTAAGAGGGATTGAGATGGGTGTTGGAGGAAGTGGGGGTGTCAATGTGCATGACAAGAGCAATATGGAATATTAGCGGATGACTTGGAATGCCCTTCAAAAAGAATATCAATGGGTTAGTAAACAAGGTAAATGTGTCCAACATCAAGAATATCATTCCAGAGTTGTTTGCAGTGAATCCCTCTCTCAAACATGGAAGGCTCACACCAGACTAAGTAATTTGCATAGTAGGGGTTTCAAAGTGAGTGGTCTTCAAGTGTTTGATTTAGGTTCTTCTTGCATAGCCATTCAAACTGAAACCTAAAGTATGAGAACTAGTGAAAGACATGGTAGAAGACAATTATCTAGGAAATAGTTTTAGGAATGGGAAATTGACAAATGAGTACACTTTTGATTGAAGGCCTTTTTGCAAATTGTAAGTTTGAGGGACATCTAGTTGTGCATGTCGAATTAGATCTTGTAGAGAAAGAAGATCAATTAACACATGAAGTTTTCCTAGAAGATGAGCTTGATCAAGAAGCTAGTTTGGATGTTTTCAAGATAGATCTTGAGTTCTTAGAACCTGAGATGACCTATGAAAACTGAAGAAAGATATCTTTGAAGCAGAAGAGGATGATGATTCATATTCTGAGAGTGAAACTAACAATGAGAGGAGGAAGGAGCGATCAAGTAAGAAAAATAATTCAAAGCATGACCATGAAAAGAAGAAAGAAAAGGGCGAGGACATTTGATTCTGAGAATGAAAGTGACAATGATAGTGACAGTGACAAAAGCTCTTAGACACATTTGAGGATTTTTGGTAGAGGTTAGGGGTAATTGCCCCTCCCTCTTCTTGCTAAAGATGCATAGTGATGCATCTGTCCAGGGGGAGTTCATGCCACATCTTTGACCTAGACTAATGATGATTGCCTCTCAAAGGGAGCAGGTAAGTGGTAACTGATGATAAGGGGGAGCTTGCAAGAGAAAGGTTGCAAACAGATGAGCATTAATCCAAGGGGGAGATTGTTGACCATATGTGTTGTCTTTGATGTCAACACAGTATGTATTGATGTCATACACTGTCACAAGGTGAGAAAGGTTGTTAAGGCCACCATGAAGGTTGTCAAGAGATGAGATGTTATGCTCATAAAGAAGAAGGAAACTTCATGGTTGGATGTCACGCCCTGATCAGTGCAGAGTTAAGTTTGAATTCTTGAGAAGACAAGATATATTACTATGAAGAAGAATACATGGTTTGATATAAAGAAGATTTAGCCTCTGAAAGTTGGTGTTTGTCTTTGTTTTAGGATGACTACTCTTTTGAAGACTGTCTAGAAGATTTCTCTACATTTCCATCATACTAATGTTTAGTTGTTGCAGTTTGGAACATAGCTTTATAAAGTATCACATTATGTACGTTCCAAGTGTCATGAGGATTTGATCACCAGAAGGTTGTTTTTCTATTAATAACCTTGTAGACAGTGTTGGTTTTGTAAAGGTATTCCTAGTAGTGTGATGGAATGCTCTGCATTCCTTCGTAGTTGAATATTTGGCCATGCAATTCTAATGATAGCTTATCATATGAAGTGGCATGATATATCTAAGGTTTTAGCCTCTCACTCACTCAGCATGAGAAGTTACATAGGCATGTATATCGGCAATTACCAAGACAAAGCAGAATGCTGAGACTTGCTATGATTGAAAGAAATTGTGTGTCACCCTTTTCCATTGATGTCAAAGGGGGAGTGAGAGCAATGTGAAAAAGGAAAGAGTCAATTGTCAAGGAGAGAGTAAGATGTGTAAAAGAAAGGGGGAGAGTAAGAAAGAAAAGAAGTTTGGTGCAGAGTTTTGTCTTGATGGTTTTTCACATTATGTGTTGCCATCAATGACAAAGGAGGAGATTGTTGCAAGTATGTGCAGTCAATGTTGTCATTGATGTCAACAAGCTTCTGTTGTTATTGGTGTCAACTATGTCTATTGGTTGAGTAGAGATGAGGTTGTTGTAAGTGTATGAGCTATTTGGTTGAGTTGCTTTGTTGAAGATGATTTGGTTTCTTTGAAGAAGTGTTGAAGATGTTAGGAATATGTTTCTGATGGTTGGTTTCCAAGTGCTTTTGAGAAAATTTTATTAATAAAGAAAACAGTATGTTTAAGAGACTATTTTTCTTAACATAGTAGTGTTATGGTTTTGCTCTGCATTTCTTCTATGTTGATGATCTATCTTTGCGGTTTGGATGATGTAGAGGACAAAGGACAAAGGGCAAATCTCACTTTTTTACAAGACTTCCTTACAAAGATTCAAGAAACTAAATCATGGATTCACATGAAAGATTGGGAACATAAGTTAGTTTCCTTGAAACCATCATGTGGAGGCTTATTTGACATCTCCTAGGAGCCATCCAAACCATTGTTTAAGACTTGGTAAGTTTAGACTTAGTAGTTCCTTCACAACCTACTAGATTCCTTGTAGCCCTAGAAAAGAGAATAGTCGTGAATAATATTTGTCAGATGCCTAATTACCACAAACTTAGATCACTTTTAGACACCCATTTAGACTACCCTCCACATGTCCCAAAATGGGTATAGGTTGTTTTGAAAAGTGTGTCTCAACTTAGGACTATCCTACTAGCCTAATAACCCCAATTAGGCCTAGTTTACAAAGAGACCACCCTTTCAAGATTGTACAGGCCCTTCTCACCTATTGGAACACCTTCAACTTAGGTCAAAAAAAGAGATTTTATAAGAATTTGAGCCACATAGTTGATTGTGATTGAATCTTTACTCTGTTGTTCTTTCAATGAAACTCAAATGGCACCTAACACATGGAGATGTTAGGTCTCCTCATACAATATCCCTCAAAACCTATCTCCTACCCAAAAAAACTTTCATAATACATTGAAATAGACATGGGAAGATCCATTCCACTAATCTAAGTGTGTTTACATCAATGGAATGGAGAGAAATCTGAGTTTTATTGTCAAAAACCCTAAGGAAGGGTTTAACAACCACTTTCAAAAAAAATGCTAATAACTCTACTTTAAAACCATTTCAAGGCTTCAAACAAAGTGCATTGTAAATTTAACTCACTCTAATTTTAGAAAAATGACATTAGACCCTACAACACATCCGTATAGGAAGACAGTACAGCCTGAAACAACATTTACACAGGAAAATAGGCAGAAACTTGTAGTTTTTTATTGACTTGTCCTCTAAAATCACTTCAGAATCACTTCACACCCCCTCTAGACCTTCTTCTACATAGGATCAAACATTACAACTGAGTGGAGGTTAGTTTGAATCGGTGGGAGACTGGTAAACTATCTACAACCACCGAACTGCCCCTGTTTTGGACTTATCTGCACCTGATTACATTTGTTCTGCATATGGATTGTGTGTTTACATGATGGAGGAGTATAATCAAATGTTCAAACTCCTTTTTACAAGTGAAAGATCCTTTAACAAGGATTACAAACCTATCATCAGGTTATAAATATCTATCAATTTCAAAACTGTCCCTATATGGTATGACTATCCTTATTGGGCTTACAATTAAGGTCATTCCTTATTAACAACCAACATGAAATGACATGAACAACAATGATCTCAAGGACCTTATTACACCATAGACACATGAAACAACTCAAAAACAACCATGGATCTTCATGATCCTCTTGGTACTCCTGCACCATACTCCCCGGGGTGGAAGAAAACTCAAGTCCCTTGAGGAACTAGATCAGCAATAGTGGTTCCATGTTTCAAAATGTCTTCTTCAGTCATCCAAGTGGCATCCTTAGCAAGTAGACCACTCCATTTGACAAGGTACTCCTGTAAGTCCTCCTTCTAGTCTTCTTCAAGACTTTGGTGTCCAAGATGCATTCCAATTTCAAGGGTTGATTGGGTGGAAGACCCTTAACCCATTCCTAATTTCCTGCTGCTATCACATCTGCCTCTGAATCTGCATCATTACCACCCCTATAGGGAAACAAATCTGAGACATTAAAGATAGGAGATATGGCCAAGCCTTGATGAAGCTCAATCTCATAAGCATTGCGCCCAAACTTGTGCACAATCCGGCAAGGACCTATCTTCTTCATGAGTAGTTTGGTTGGCTGCCCCTTTAGAAGTCTTTCCTTCTTCAAATGTGCTATGACCAAATCCCCAACCTTGAATCGTACATCTCTCTTCCTCTCATTGGCCTTCTACTTGTACTTCTCGATATTCTTTTGAAGAGGTCTCTCTCACATTATCATGGATGTCCTTCATGGCCAATGCAAAATCTTCTCCTTGAGCACTTCTCTCCAATCCATGGAGATCTCCTAGTTCAAGAATGCCTCTTGGGTGAATCCCATAGACAATCTCAAATGGACTCCTTCATGTGCTTCTATTGGTCGAGTCATTGTAAACAAATTCAACTTGAGGGATGATCATATCCCATTCTTCTCCATGTTGTTTTGTGAGACATCTAAGAAGATTTCCCAAAGACCTATTCACCACCTCAGTTTGGCCATCAATCTAAGGGTGATAGGCTGAAGTGAATGACAATTGAGTGCCCAACTTCTTCCACAAAGTATGCCAAAAGTGGCCGACAAACTTAGGATCCGTGTCAATCACAATGTTAAGAGGCAAACCATGGATTCTAACAATTTGCTTGAAGAATAAACCAACAATGTGTGAAGCATCACTAGTGCTTTTACATGGCAAGAAATGAGCCATCTTACTGAACCTATCCACCACAACAAATATGCTATCAAAACCTCTTTGAGTCCTAGGAAGACCCAAGATAAAATCCATGCTAATACTCTCCCATGACCTATTAGGAATAGGAAGTGGCTGATATAGACCAGCATTAGATGAAGTACCCTTTGCCCTTTGACATATACTACAACTCTCAACAAATTTTTTGATGTCTGATTGCATTTTTGACCAAAAATAAAATATTTTCACCTAATCCAATGTTTTATCCAGCCCAAAGTGACCTCCTAGACCACCACAATGCTTTTCCTTTATGATGTTCTCCCTCATGGAACACCTAGGAACACATAATTGGTTGCCTTTGAACAACAACCCTTGCTGCAACAAAAATAGAAAAATTAGAATGATAAGAGTCTGAAAATTGAGAACAAACTTCATATACCTCCTTGAAATCCTCATCATCTTTGTACATGTGTTTGAGAGAATCAATTCCCACACTTTGCAACTAAATCTCTTGCACCATACACACCCTTCTACTCAATGCATCTCCCACTTTATTGGCCTGCCCCTTCTTGTGCTTGATTGAAAATGTGTATGCTTGGAGTTTTTCAACCCATTTCATATGCCTATGACTGAGTTTCTCCTGTGAATTCAGAAAACTAAGTGCATGGTTATCAGTATAAACAACAAACTCTTTAGGCAAAAGCTAGTGCCTCCATTTTTTCAAAGCTTGCACCATTGCATACAACTCCAAGTCATAAGTAGAATACTTCCTTTTGGCATCATTCAATTTTTCACTAAAGAAAGCAATTGGTCTGCCTTCTTGACTCAAGATAGCCCCTATATAGCAAGGTTACTAGCATAACATTCCACTGTAAACAACTTATTGAAATTAGGCAAAAGAAGAATAGGTTGTTGTGCTACCTTCTTTTTCAGAATTTCAAATGATTCATCAGCTGCCTTGGTCCAAGAAAACTTACATTTTTTTCCTCCTTTTATGGTATCCAAGATGGGTGCACATATATGGCTGAAACCTCTTATGAACTTCCTATAAAATGTTGCCAATCCATGGAAAAATTTTACATCACCTATTGTTTTAGGAGTTGGCCATGACAAAATAGCCTCTACCTTTGCTGGATCCATCTTCAAATTGCCTTGGGAAATGACAAAACCAAGATAGGTGAGTTCTTTCTTCATGAAGACACTCATCTCCATATTAATCATCAATTTCTCATCATGTAACTTCTTCAAAACCTGATCCAAATGCTGCAAATGCTCTTCCTTGGTCCTGCTGAAAACAAGAATGTCATCAAGATACACCACAACAAATTTGCCAATGAAATCCTTCAACACTTTATTCATGAGATGCATGAAAGTACTTGGGGCATTGGATAGACCAAATGGCATCACCAACCATTCATAAAGACCCTCATTTGTCTTAAAGGCGGTCTTCCATTCATCTCCTTGCTTTATCCTAATTTGATGATACCCGCTCTTAAGATCAATCTTGGAAAAGTATCTAGCCCCTCCCAAATAGTCCATTAAGTCCTCAATCCTTGGCATAGGGAATCTATATCTTATGGTGATCTTCTTAATAGCCCTAGAATCCATACATAGTCTCCATTTACCATCCTTTTTAGGGGCTAGGACTGTGGAGACAACACATGGGCTAAGACTCTTTCTCACCAAACCCTTATCCAACAACTCTTGTACTTGCTTGGCAATCTCTTCATTTTGTGATGGTGTCATCTTGTGGGCTACTTTGTTTGGCAATGTGGACCCTGGAATGAAGTCAATTTGATGGCTTATGTCCCTAATAGGTGGTAATGCATTAGGCATATCCTCTACCATGATACCCTTGTACTTCTCTAACAATTGTTGCACCTCCTTGGGAACCTCTTCCTCACTGGGACCATGCAAATTAGGACTGTTTTTAGGCTTCAAAATCAGGGCATACCCTTGGGTTCCTTCCTCCTTAAGGGTGTTAAGAAACTCTCTTCCACTCACCAACATGACACTTGACCCTACACTCTTCTCCACACTCTCATCCGGCAAAGGATCCATTTTATACTTCCTACCATTTTTGGTTATGACAAAAGAGTTTGACCTCCCATCATGTTGGGATTGTACATCATACTACCAAGGATGTCCTAACAACAAATGACAAGTATCCATGGGGATTATATCACACAAAATATTATCCTTATACTCCCCTATCTCAAACTCTACCCATGATTGTTCATCAACTAAGACTTGCTGCCCCTTATTCAACCATGACACTTTATAGGGACTAGCATGAGGAAGTCTTTTCAATTTCAACTTGTCTACCATCTCAATAGAAACTAAATTTTTAGTTGAACCTGAATCAACAATTACCTTGCATGTTGTCCTGAACAATGTCTTCCTCTGAGGGGGTTCTTGTGTTTGAGGCACCTTCAACATGGTTCTCCTCATCATCAATATTTCTCCATCATGGACTGGGGCTGCACTTCCAATTGGAGAGTTAACACTTTGGCAATCTTCCTCTTGGATCATCTGGTTCCTTCTCTCTCCTCCATGAGAGCTTGAGTCTTTCTCAGGACACTTGTTCATGGTGTGCCCTACTTGGTTGCAATTGAAACATCATCTTGTGAAGACATTAGGACCTCTACCTGGTCCACCAAACCTACCCCTTCCATTGGGTCTCCTTCCTCTAAAGCCTTCTCTTGAACCTAATTCTCCACTTTGTTCTTGGGAACTAGATTCCCCTTGACTCCTTTGGGACTGATTTCTACCCCCAAAATTGCCACTACCTCTGAAATTTCTGCCCCCTCTACCTCTATTTTGCTGCTCTCCCTTTCTCTTCAACTTTTCTTCAGCCCTCAATGCCATTTGAAAACACTTATCTACTATCTCATGGGTCAAGATGATGATCTCATCTTGTATACTGAATTTCAAACCATTTATGTATCTTGCAACTTTTTCTTTCTCATCTTCTACCTACACACACCTAAGAGTAAGTTTGTGAAACTCTTTAGTGTAGGTGGACACATCCATTTCTCTTTTCTTAAGATTTTGCATCTTCTTGTAGATCTGCACCTCATAGTCTGCTAGAAGAAATTGAGACTTGATCCTCTCCAACATTCTACTCCAAGAAGTAATCATACTCTTTCCACTTTTCACTCTTTCACCTTGGCTGTAATTCCACCATGTGAGGGCAGCACCTGTGAGTTTTGTTTTGGCAAACTTCACCCTCTTGTTCTCAGGTACTTCCTTGTACTTAAAGTAGTTGTTTAGGGCCTTAATCCACTCCATAACCTCATCTACATCCATCTTCCCACTAAACATTGGGATCTCCATCTGAGCCTCTGATGAATCCTTGCCAAGTGTCTTGATGGCTTCAAGAAAATATCTTTGATCAGCAAGTATTTCTGCCTGCCCTTGGGGTTTTTTCTTCTTCTTCCTTCTCTTCTTCTCCATCAGACTCCTCATTTGAAGTCTTTCCAATCCTAAAGGCTTTCAATTCTACCTTGAGTGCATCCTTGACTCCCACTTTGATCATCTCTTCCATTTCTTGAAACTTCTTGGCCACCTCAGTGGTCATCCCCTTTGGAGGCATGATGCTAGCCTCTCCTTCACTCTCCTCTACTGACATACACAAGGAACATTCTCACAACCAATGATAGAACCTTGTATGGCTCTGATACCACTATGATGTAGAGGATAAAGGATAAAGGGCAGATCTCACTATTTGACAAGACTTCCTTACAAAGATTCAAGAAACTAAATCATGGATTCACATGGAAGATTGGGAACAGTAGTTATTTTTCTTGAAACCAACATGTGGAGACTTATTTGACATCTCCTAGGACCCATCCAAACCATTGGTTAAGACTTGGCAAGTTTATACTTAGTAGTTCTTTCACAACCTACTAGATTCCTTGTAGCCCTAAAAAAGAGAATAGTCATGAATAATGTTTGTCAGATGCCTGATTCCCACAAAACTTGGATCACTTTTAGACACCCATTTAGACTACCCTCCACATGTCCCAAAATGGGTATAGGTTGTTTTGAAAAGTGTGTCTCAACTTAGGACTATCCTACTAGCCTAATAACCCCAATTAGGCCTAGTTTACAAAGAGGCCACCCTTTTAGAATTGCACAAACCATTCTCACCTATTGGAACACCTTCAACTTAGGTCAAAATAAGAGATTTTATAAGAATTTGAGCCACATAGTCGACTATGATTGAATCCTTACTCTATTGTTCTTTCAGTGATACTCAAATGGCACCTAACACATGGAGATGTTAGGTCTCCTCATACAATCTCCCTCAAAACCTGTCTCCTACCCAAAAAACTTTCATAATACATTGAAACAGACATGAGAAGATCCAATCCATTGATCTAAGTGTGTTTACATTAGTGGAATGGAGAGAAATCTAATTTTTACTGTCAAAAACCCTAAGGAAGGGTTTAACAACCACTTTCAGAAAAATGCTAATAACTCTGCTTTAAAACCATTTCAAGGCTTCAAACAAAGTGTATTGTAAAGTTAACTCACTGTACTTTCATACAAATGACATTAGACCCTATAACACATCCGTACAGGAAGACAGTATGGCATGAAACAATATTTACACAGGAAAATAGGCAGAAACTTGTAGTTTTTTTATTGACTTCTCCAAAATCACTTCACACCTCCTCCAAACCTTCTTCTACATAGGATCAAACATTACAACTGAGTGGAGGTTAGTTTGAATTGGTGGGAGACTGGTAAACTATCTGCAACCACTAAACTGCTCCTGTTTTGGACTTATCTGCACCTAATTACATTTGTTCTGCATATGGATTGTGTATTTACATGATAGAGGAGTATAATCAAATGTTCAAACTCCTTTTTACAAGTGAAACAGACTTTAACATGGCTTACAAACCTATCATCAGGTTATAATTATCTATCAATTTCAAAATTGTCCCTATATGGTATGACTGTCCTTATTGGGTTTACAATCAAGGCAATGCCTTATTAACAACCAACATGAAATGACATGAACAACAATGATCTCAAGGACCTTATTACACCATAGACACATGAAACAACTCAAAAACAACCATGGATCTTCATGATCCTCTTGGTGCTCCTGCACCATTGGATATGTTGTTCAGAGATGTTATATTCAAAAATTTGGTGCTCAAGTTCATTGTACAGAGGAAGATGTGTTCACCAGTGTGTGGACTGTGTTTTTGAGTTGTGCAGAAGTGTCTGGGAGAAACTATTTTTCTCTATATTTCTCTGCAGATTTGTTTTTGACTTTGTGGTTTTGGATTTGTGATTATAATGATTATTTATTGCTTTAGTTTAAGTTGTCCATGGTTTGGTGCTCCGCAAGTTGGTTTCTTGAGTTGTAGTGTATGAGAGAGTTGGTTAAGTGCTCCGGTGTGAACTTTAGTCAGGTGAAATGATGCAGGACCATCCAGAGGTGTAAGGGCAATCTTGCATCACCCAAAAATAATGTTGATTCAAAATTGATGAATTTGTCTTCATTTCTTTTCAAAATTTGCATTTTTAGATACCTATTTGCTTGAGTAATGATTCAGAACCTTTAAAGTTTCTAATAGGGCTAAGAATACCAGAATTTACTATTTTTAGTAAGTCTATCTCATAGAAGTGGTTGAGCCTAAAATTTTCCCCAAAGCTTCAGAATAGTTAAATAAGTATTCTTGGTAAATTTCAGCTCAAGATCATGTCTGGATTTCAAGAAATTAAAGTTTCAATTTTTGTGAGGTTCCTAAAAAAGTTTTAAAATCAGGTATGAGGAAATTAAACATCCCATAATGCCTTGAAAAGTTTATAGAAATTTGTTTATAGATTTCTAGCATCGTATTTCACTTCACAAGATTTCTGGCACTTCAAATGGTTCATCAATCAGACACCCGAATCAAAAGTTATGCTTCCCGGAAGTTGACCTACTTTTGGAGAGAGGTGTAAATTTCAAAATTTAGGCTACCAAAAGGGCTATTTATGACCTTTTTTGGGAGCCCTTGGCAGTAGCAGAGATAAGGGGGAAAGTGTAGAGTCCAGAAAAGGTAGGAAAATAGAAACCCTAGCAGATTTGGGGCTACAGAAGGCAGAAGGTTCTAGAATCTAGAGATAGGAAGTTGTAATGTGTTGCAACCTGTGGAGGATTCATCCTCTAATTGCATTAGAGCTTCTATAATGTAATGTGATTGTCCAAATCAATAAAATAATATTATTATTTTCTATGTCTAATTTCTATTGTTGTGTGTTTTTATGATTTACCTCCTTCATCATGAAAGTTGTTGTGGAGGAATTTGTTGTATTTCAGGAAGTTCCAAGATGTTCGTGGAATACTCTAGATTGTGTTGAAGCCTTGCATGTGGTTTGCAAGTCATATTTGGGTTTGAGGAAGTATGTACTTAAAATTTCATTGTGTTAACACAAGTTTGGCTGACCTTGGATGTTTACACTAATTACAAAGTTGCTTTGATGGTTGTAGTAGCATGGAGTGAGGTGCCTAGATGAATTTAGGTCCAAGATAAAGTGTGTTGTGGTCTACCTTCATTCTTTTCCACCTTGGGAATATTTAGGTCCAGACCTAATTTGATTTTTATGTGTTAAGGTGTGTTGCCAACCTTGGAGAATGTTCTCAAGGTTGAAGACAGTATAAATAAGTGTCAAGAGATCATGAGTGTGTACGAGTGATGGATGTGATGTGAATAATAGTGTGGTTGAGTGTGTGGTGTAGTATAATATTTCATGTGTTAGACTAATGGATGTAGTGAGCAGAAGGTGTCTACTATTCTTTAGTGATGTTGTGGAGGTGATGTTTGTGTTGTAGTGAATATTAGTTTAGTACTTTGAGCTTCATTAGAACTGTACTCCTTGCATATGTTAGATGCAATTATAATTGTTCAGCTCTAACAGTGAGCCACCTCTTCTATCTCTTTCTTTTGAGTAGTAAGCCCTATGGTAGTGAGCCTTTCCTCTAGGTAGTGAGCCCTCTGGCAGTGACCCTATTGTATTTTGGTGTTAATATTACTTTATATTGTGAGCTAATCCTCACTGTGGTTTTTCCCTTATTGGGTTTTCCACGTAAAATTTGGTGTTCTTTTGTGTATGGTGTTGTAATTCAGTTTCTGTTGTTTGCTTTTCATGCTTAATCATTATAATAGTTTAAGGGTTACTTAGATTAATGTGGATCTGAATGTTTGTGAGGATTTTGGAATTTTAAGTTACAATTGATTCACCCCCCCTCAGTTGTCTTGTGCATTCAAAATTTAATCCTCCCATCATTGAAACATAACAATACCTTGCCTTTCCCAACTATTAGATATGCAGAGTTTTCCCCAAGGTACACATTACCTTCATCATATTCTTCATATGTGGAAAACCATTCCTTATGTGGGGTCATATGAAACAAGCAGCCTGAGTCAACCAACCAATGATCATTAGAAACAACATTACATGTAGAAAGTAAAACATCTTTACATGTATTTGAGGACTTATTAGAAGCACTCTCCCACTATTTCTTTGGGTTTCTACACTCCTTCACATCTCCCCTCTTACCGCAGTTCCAACACTTAACTCTGTTCTTCTTTCCAAGAGTCTTAGATCAGCCCTTAGACTTGTCCTTAGCCCCTTTTTGATCTCCTTTTGGTCCTCTTTCTTTAGACCTTCCCCTGACACTAAGAGCATCGCCTGAACTATCTGAACTCTTCTTCCTCAATTCTTGTGCCAATATAACTGTAACAAGAGCATCCAACTTTGAATCCATGAGGTTAGCAGTGATAGCAAGGATAACATTCTCCCAAGACTTAGATAAAGAATGAAGAAGTAAGATACATTTATCTTCCTTATTAACCTCGACATCTACAGATGCTAGCTAACTCAACAACAAATTAAATGAATTTAAATGCTCTACAACTGATTCACCCTCTTTCATTTTTGCATAAAACAATTTTCATTTTAAATAAAGTTTGTTTACCATACTCTTGGCTTGGAAGATCTCACCCAATCATTTCCACAAATTATGTGTAGTCTCTTCCTTTGTGACATTTAGCAGGACAAAATCTGCAAGACACAAATAGATGGTTCCTCATGCCTTCTTATCCAGTCTAGCCCACTCATCCGGAGAGACATCATCGGGTTTCTTCTTTTTTTGAATAGCCAACCACTAGTTTCTTTCTTCCAACAAATCTTCCATTTTTATCTTCCACAACTCATACCCCATTCTGTTGAATTTCTCAATGTCCAATTGAGAGGCTGAAGCTATGGTGGATGTAGCCATAATATCAACTCAAAATCTACAAAACAAATGCAACCAAATCTCCCACTGGAGCTACAACTTCCACACTACCACCCAAGAGTCAAAGTTGGCTAGGCTCTTATACAAAATGTTTGAAATGAAAGCACAACTACTCAATGGAAATATGATTCAAATATATGTTTAATGATCTTTAACAGTGTATTATCAATGGAGATTGTAACATAGAAAAGAAACTATGTAACACAGAAATACCAAATCAGAAAACTGAACACACAACACAGTGTTTAACATGGAGAAAACTCTTTCAAGTAAAAAATCCCATACAGGAAAGAGGCCCAAGTCTATACTAATCTAAAAATGATTTTACAATACAACAAATCTACCAATCTTCCCTTCAGTCTTCAACTTTGCAGTATTCTGGTAGCACCTGTGAAAGTATGAAACTACAAAACTTGACAACACTTTACAAATGTATCACTAAATAGTGAAACTACCCAAAATGGGTGTCCAAGAAGAGAATCCCAATGCCAACTAATTAAGTAATCTTGTATGCAAACAAGATATTAATGCCCTCTTACACACCTCTTACACTTGTCATAATGCATGTTACATGCATGGGTGCCTGGGGCTAAAAATAGCTCTTACACTGCAATAATAGTTGTTGTAACCATCATAGAATCTTATGACAACTTTCCATTGTCATAGATTCTCTTACAATATATGACACATGCCAAAAATAGCATATTCCAAGAGGTGGCACCTAGATTTTCCCAAATCACCTGTTTACATTTATCATGATGCAATATTATGTAAATGTTAATCCGTAACAACTTGCCCCGCAATAAATAATTACTACTATCAGTGAAAACACTTCATCCCTTATGGATAATTACAAATTACAAATAATAATGGGAATAAATACAATATTAGGATTTACAAGGTTATGACACCTTATCCCAACAGTTTTTAGCAAAGTTGAGAGTAACAAGGACTGCTGGATTGAAGACTGGAGAAGGAGAGGAAGTCCATCTATTTTAATCTCATATTTGAAGATAATACAACTTGGAGCCTCTTTTCTTGGTGGAGTTTTTTACCCAAAAGGGTTCTCTCCACTTACATGCTATGTTATGTGTTCAGTTCTCTATGCCTATTATTTCTATGTAGTGGGTTTTATTTCTATTGCAATCTCCATTGATTCTACATTATTTATATGACATAAATAAGGTTTGATTTAGATTTCTATTGTGTGGTTTGCACCTTCATTTCTAACAAAGTAGAATCTAAAACAATTACTAAGGCATTAAAAGATGAGAATTGGATCAAAGCTATGAAAGAAGAGTTAGAATAGATTGAGAAGAATTAAACTTGGGAATTAGTCCCAAGACCTGCAAACAAGAATGTGATAGGAATTGAATGGGTTTTCAGGAATTAAGTTGAATGAGGATGGAAAGGTTGTTAGAAATAAGGCTAAACTTGTGTGTAAGGGCTACTCACAAGTGGAAGGAATAGATTTTGAGGAGAATTTTACTTTAGTGGCAAGGATGGAAGTATTAGAATGTTTTATCTTTTGTAGCACACAAAGATTTCAAGGTATATCAGATGGATGTGAAGTCTACATTCCTGAATGGTGAGTTGGAAGAAGAGGTGTACATTGAACAACTGGAAGGTTTTTAGTTATCAAAAGATGTTGATATGGTCTATTAACTGAAGAAAGCATTGTATGGCCTCAAACAAGGTCCTAGAGCTTGGTATGCAAGATTGGATAGATATTTTCTATAGCAAGGATTCAAAAAAGGTACTACAAATAGCAATCTATACTTCAAAGTTGAAGGAGATCAAATCATGATTGTTGTGGTATATGTTGATGACATAATCTTTGGAGGAAATGAAGGTATGTACAAGAAATTTGTGGGGGAGATGCAGAAAGAGTTTGAGATGTCAATGTGTGGGGAGATGAAAATTTATTCCTTGGATTGCAAATCAATCAATCAAAAAAAGGTATTTTCATTTCACAGTAAAAGTATGTTAAGGAAATGTTGAAGAAGTTTGAGATGGAGGATTCTAAAGTGGTATGTACTCCTATGGTTACTAGTTGCAAGTTGAACAAAAATGATGAATCTCCTAAGATAGATTAGAGAAAGTATAGATCAATGATTGGTGGATTGTTATCCCTAACTACTACTAGACCAGATATCATGCATTCAATTTGTCTTGTGGCTATATTTCAAGAAGATCCTAGAGAATCAAATGTTATAGTAGTAAAGAGGATATTTAGATACTTGAAAGGTACTTCAGACTATGGCTTATGGTATCCCAAGGATATTGATTTCTCCTTGAGTGCATATACAAATACAGATTGGGCAAGATGTGTAGATGATAGAAGAAGTACAAGTGGTGGAGCTTTCTTTCTTGGGAGCATATTAGTTTCATCGTTGAGTAAGAAGTAGGATTCAATGTCATTATCTACTTCAGAAGCAAAGTATATTGCAGCAGCATCATGTTGCACACAGGTGTTGTGGATGAAGCAAATATTGAAGGATATCATAGTATCATATGATGAACCTATTTCTATCTTATGTGAAAATACAAGTGCTATCAATATCTCAAAGAACCAGGTAATACATTCAAGAACAAAACATATCTCTATATGGTATCACTTTCTGAGAGAGAAGGTTGTAGAAAATGAAGTGAAATTGGAGTATGTGCCTACTAAGGATCAAGTTTGAGATATTTTCACAAAGGCTCTTCATAAAGGTACTTTTGAGTATCTCCAGCAGATGTTAGGGGTTATTGCCCCTCCTTTTTTTCAATTAGATGCATAAGTGTGTGCATCTATCTAGGAAGCATTTCAAGATACATTTTTGGTCCTGGACTGATGTTGAAGGCTACCTCTCATGGGGAGTAGGTAGTGGTGTCGTTGGTTGGTGTAGTCAAATGAAGCATATTCTATGCCCCTAAGGAGAGTGCAAAAAAGTGAGAGCAAAGGAGAGAGAGCAGGTGCTTACTAGTGTTGCAAGTGTTGTCTAAAGTGGTGTATGCAGATGTCAGAGAGATATGAGAGGGATGCAAAGTGTTTCTATTTGAAGTATTGTCAAAAGGGGAGATTAAAAGAATTCAATGAAGAAGAGGAAGGTATGAAGCATGCAGGAAAGAGAGTTGGATGAGTTTATGACCCTTTGTCATTGATGTCAAAGGGAAAGAGAGTTAGAGTGGTTGAAAAACCATAGTGTAGGAAAGTTGGTATGGAAAACACAGGGTGAGAACATGTATACTACTTGGGTAGAGGAAGAATCCTATGAAGTAGAGGTAAAGAGTGTGAAAGAGTAAGAGATGCTCCAGTCAGGGGGTGCTATTGGTTGCAAAGTTCTTGCTGGATTGCTTTTGTTGTTGATAGTTTTTCATAGAGTTGGTGTTGCCATCAATGACAAAGGGGGAGATTGTTGGAAGACTTTTCGTGTTATCATTGATGTCAACCCCTATCATTGGAATTTTTGGAAGCTGGTGTTGTCAGTAGTGTTTTCATTGATATCAACCCTTTGTATGCAGAAGATTAAGTATAGTTGGAGCTTGCTAATAATGGTAGATGTGTTATGGTTTTATGTCATATTGATGTCAACCTATAGTGCAGTCATGATGAGAAGTGGTTAAGAATGTGAAGAAGGTGTTTTTAGTGTTGCTAAATTAGATGGTTCACTTAGTTTCCAAGTGCTTTTGAGAAATTGTGAACAAAAGAGTGTGCAGTGTGACAGAGATGTTTTCAGTATTATGCTCCGCATTTCTTCATGGTTGAAGATATGCTTGTGCGGCTTGGAAGTAATGATAAGAGGTGTTCAGAGGTGTTATATCTAGAGTTTCAGGTTCTAGATCATGTGGAAGTGGAAGATTTATTCTAATAGAGTGTCTGCATATAAAGAAGGTTGTCTAGGAGAAATGAGATTGCTCCGCATTTCTCCACATTGAGATTTCTTATCTTGTAGATCTAGGAATGTGCTAATATTGTCCATATATATCTTCCATTGGAGTGGTTTGTGTTCAGATGCTCCACAAGGTTGGATTCATAAGTTGTTGTCTATGGCAATTTGATTGATTAATCAGAATTATTGTGTTCTTTAGTTGTACATGTGGTTGCAGTAGTGTTGTAGAAGATTATGTTGATGCTTGAATATTTTGGAAGGTTGTGTGGATGTTGTGGAGAGTTTCTTTGTGGTCCACATGTTGTTTTTGGATCTAGAGAGATGTGTATGTGGTCTCTTGTAGCGTTAATGCAGGTTTGGCCAACCTAACGTGTTAGTGCAAATTGTAGATGTTCTTGTTTCTTGTGGAAGCATGGTGTAATGCATCAGTGTAGATTTAGGTCCTAGTTAACCCTTGGTGTGGTTTACCTTCACTTCTTTCCACCATGGAAGTGTTTGTTGCCAACCTATTTTGGTGTTGCACATTTGAGGTACATACATTTCATTAAGGCCAACCTAATTGAGGTTGTTTTAGGTCATGGATGGTACAAATGCAAGGTGAATATTGAATAGAGGGTGTGAGTGTGAAAAATATGTGAATGTGATGAAGTGTGGTGATTTGAGTGTGAGCTTAAATTCTTATGACTTCTAGATGTAGTGAGTAGAAGGTGTCTACATTTCAGTATGCTTGAAGTTGTTGGAGGCAGTGAGCGAAGGTTGCAGATAACACAAAGTTACAGTGGTGGATTTCTCCTATTGCCTTGAGATAGTAAATCTCTTTGTAATAGTCTTCTTCTATTATTCTTTGTCTTAGACAATGATTCCTTCTAGCAGTGAGCCTTTCTTATTTTTCTAGACAGTGAACCCTTTGCAGTGAGTCTACTTGTATTCAACGTTTCTATTCATATATATGTCAACCGATCCTCACCGTGGTTTTCTCTTCTTGGGTTTTCCACATAAATCTGGTGTTATTTTGTGTTTAGATGTGTTTGCATTGTTGTTTCATATGTTTACATTCTGCTAATGCATAATAAGAGTTTAAAGGTTAACAAGGGTTTGATAGTTAATGAGGGATTAAATGTTTTAATGTACAACTAATTCACCCCCCGTCTTAGTTGTATTGTGCATCTAACAACCATAATATATTCGCTCAACATGGGAATAACCCTCCATGACCAACCTTGCCTTAAATTTCTCAACACTACCATTTGAGCCAAACTTCTTATTGAACACCCATTTTCATCCAACAGGTTTACATCCATCAGGCAAGGGTACCAAATCCCAAGTATTTGTTTCTTCAAGGAAGCCATCTATTCTTCCATGGCCTCTTCCCAAGAATCTATATCACTCATACCCATATCCTCTCTTACGGTCCTAGGCTCATGAATGTTATAAATCAAAGAAAAAATACAACTAGAATCATGTAATGAATAACTAAACCTATTAGGTTTCTACCTTATTTGTGTGGACCTCCTCAAAATTTGATGTTGAGGTTCTTCTTATTCTTCTTCTTCTTCTAAACTTTTAGAGATACTAGATCTCTCATTATCAAGTCTAATAGATGTCTTCAATTCAACTTTCTCAGGGGTGGAAGGAAGTTGAACCACATTCTCTTTCTTTTTTCTTTCTCTGGCTATAGGTTAACAGAAGAAGGGTTGAGCTCTCTGAAGATCACACTTCTGCTCCATAGAACTCTCTTGGCCACTAGATCCCAAGGCTTGTACCCTTTCACACTGATGCCATAACTGATGAAGATACACTTCACTTCCTTGTTCTCCAACTTAGACCTCTTCTCCTTAGGCACATGTGCATATGCCTCACAAACAAATACTCAAATGTGTCTCAATGAAGGCTTTTTACCAAACCATGCACCTCCATAGGTGTCTTATCAATGAGCATCAATGTAGGAGACATGTTAAATAGGTAACAAGCAGTAGCAATAGCTTCAACCCAAAACTTTTGTTCAAGGCCAGCTTCATTTAGCATACTCCTAGCCCTCTCCATCAACATTTTGTTCATCTTCTCTACAACTCCATTCTGCTAAGGGGTATACAAAGTTGTCTTGTGCCTCTCAATGCCTTGTTCTTTACAAAACTTGCTAAAATTTGCTTAATAAAACTCACCACCATTATCATTCCTCAAACACTTAATATTTCTATCTTTTTGATTCTCTATAAGAGCTTTGAACTCTTTGAATCTTGTAAATATTTTAGATTTACTCAAGGAAATACACCCATGTCCTTCTAGTATAGTCATCAATGAATGAAACAAAGTAAACATATTTTAAAATCGAAGGAACATTAATAGGACCAAATACATCAAAATAAATCAAGTCCAACACCTTAGAAGATTTGTGAGAACTAGACTAAAATTAAACATGGTTTTTCTTTCCATAAATGCAATGTTCACAAAAATTGAACTCAAGGTTAAAGTCATTCATATTCTTAATGAGGTTTTTATTTTTCAAGGTCCTCAAACCCTTCTCACTAATGTGACCAAGCCTTTGGTTCCATAACATTGTCTTCTCATTTGTAAGTTTCATCTCCATAGAATGAGCACCCTTGGGTACCCAAAAAGCACAACCATCTGAAGTAGATGCAATAGCCCTCTTCGTTGCTGGTTCTAATGGCAAGGATGAAGACTCTGAAGTTCTCTTCTTCTCTATAGATACACTATTGCACTGAACCATGCATGCATCAAGCTGAAACAAAGTATCAATCCAAACACCCTTAGCTCGCACCATAGCTCCTCTAATCATCTTGCATCCTACATTTGAGAAAACAACCTACACACCCAAATCATTTAACTTACTTACAGATGAAAGGTTTTGTGCCAAACTAGGGATATGCAGAACACCATCGATCCCCTTCACTCAACCATCAAGGAATCTAATCAAAACTCTTCCACAACCAACAATCTTTAATTGAGAGTAATCACCCAAGTACACCTTCCCACCATCATATTCTTCATAATTCAAAAACCAACCCCGATGCAAAGTCATGTGAAAATTTACAGCAAATTCAATAAGCCACACATCTTCCAATGCATGTGTTGCCCAGGCAACAACAAATGCTTCTCCATCATCCTAAGAGGACTTGTCAGAATCCAAATCATAGTTCTTTTTCTTCTTCTCCTCCTTGCAATCCTTATGGAAGTGACCAAGTTTCCCGCAGTTCCAACACAGAACCTTGGACTTTCCAAGAGACTTGGATCTCCCATGGGATTTTGATCTTCCTTTTTCTTCCTTCTTCTTGTCCTTTTTCTTTCCCTTCTCTTTAGATCTACCATGAACCACAAGAGCCTCCTTAGCTGACTTGGAAGACTTTCTTTGCATCTCTTTAGACAACAATGAAGAAACCACATGATTCATCTTGAAAGTGGTAGTTATAATCGCAATGGCCATAACAAGGTAGTCCCACGAATCTGGTAAGGCACACAGTAATGTCATACATTGATCCTCCTCCTCCATCTTCACACCAAAAGAGGTCAACTAGGAAACAAGCATATTAAATGTATTTAGGTGATCAGTGATAGATCCTCCATCTTCCATCCTTAGAGAATATAGTTTCTTTCATAGGAATAACTTGTTCACCAGGGATTTAGCCTGATAAACATCTCCAAGTTTCTTCCAAAGATCTTTTGTAGTCTTCTCTTCATGGATATTCAGAAGCACTGAATCAACCAAATAAAGTATTATCATCTTGTTTCATGCCTAATGGCATGGATCTAAATACTGTGAGCAAAAAAACTCTATCCACCAATAAGTCCTCCATCTTGAGTTTCCACAACTCAAAGTTGCCTCCATTGAACTTCTCTATATCAAACCTCCCATATGTGCTTGCCATCTCTTTCCTGCAACAAAGATTTCAAAATCCTCTACACAAGCTCCCACTCAAACAAAGATTAGCACAAAAAACCCTCTACCCAACAACTAGAACGTGGAAATGCTTCCTACACTAATCTAATGAGGAAAGGTTTATGCAAATTTGTATCTTTTACAACTACAGATATGAGATGCACATTAACAAAGAGATAATAACAAACATTCAAATGCAAGAACAATGCTCACAACACAAGATATAGGTGGGGAAAGCCCTTTCGGGTGAAAAACCCCACACTCCAAAACCTACACAATGTATTATCAAATCAAATGTTGATTACAACACACTTGCAATGCAATTTCTTCAAGGAGTACACAAATGTCAAATATTAGAGTAATTTCGGTAGTATAATGGTACCTGCAAATGAACCATACAACTCCAACTCCAAGCACCTATATATATAGAGAAATACTATGGATGGAGGTAGCTTCTAGAGAAAGCAACAAAAGAATCTCGTCCAAATCCATATGGCATAATTTCCAAGGCTATAAAACATACAAAAGACACTTGTCAAAGATTCCCTTTCATCCCTTACAACCCCCATACTTAGGCATCTACAATTTTCCCAAAATAGGTATGACAGACGGTCTTACATCATCATAAAATCTGTCATATAGGACAACACTTACAGCTATAATAGAATTAGTCATAACTGACTATTAATAAACAATTCTCTTACAACTTGTCATAGTCAAACTTGGGCACCTACCTTCTCCATGAAAATATGCTTCTTGACACTTGTCACACTTGTCATAGAATCTTCTATTTCCAGCCCTTACATGTCATAGAATCCATCATATGTCATAACTTCTTACACAACCTTCAAGATGTCGACACATGGCAATTAATGCCACCTCAAAATGGGATGCCTACCATTTCAAATGTTGACTTGACCATCCAAGTCACCTTCCAAGTGGGATGACATGTCAACATGTCAAAATGACAAAACCAGATGACCAATATTAAATACAATATAGGCAATTAAATAAATATACAATCAAATAATAAATGCTAGAAAATTGCAAAGGTTGAGACACCTTAATTCCCAACAAATCCATCATACAAACTAATAAATAGATTCTTGGTGAGCCTATTTTTAATAGCATAAACTAATGTTGTGTCTAGAATGATTTCAATTAGAGTCGGTTGCATTTTCTTGAAAATTTTAAGAGCTTATTCAACAGATCCAATTTGTGCATCATAGAACAAATGAGAAATTTTAAGGAGCAAGATACAACATTGATAATTTGACCAAGTTGAGATGGGAGAATGAATCATACAATACATGCAGGATTTTGATTTTGATGAAATGAGATAGCTTTAAAAATGGGGAAAAGTCCAAAATTTTTAGGTTTGAAATTTTGGGTAATAGTATAATAACTAAACTCTATCCATTACACCCAAATTTGCATAAGATTATTTGCATTCTTTGATAGGAATACACTTTATTCTTGTCATATTGATCTTCTCATTTCATTTTGCTTTACAATAGGGCTTTGGATCTCGGGTGGCTATCTCCATATCCAAATCTTACATGGTATTAGAATTTGTTTAGTGTCTTTGGTTAGTATTTTGAGAGATATAGGATGTAAATCATGGTGGATATTGAAACTTTGAGTATGCTCTTCTCTTACATCATATGACGACCTAGAAAATTAGAAAAACTTGATAGAAATACTAGATTTGCAAGGGTTTCTTCTTTGTGGCCTTGTATTGTAGGTTCATTTTGGAGCATGTTGGTGTAAATTTGAGCTCACCATTGAGTTCAAGGTGTCCAAGAAAATCAATTTAGCCTTTTGATTTGTCCAAATTGGACATTAGAGGCGAGATCTACAAAGGTTTGAAGTTGGGAGGTGGTTACTAGATCTGGAAGGTAGCTACATTTTTGAAGCATTTTGGGTCAAAGCTAACCTTGCCATCGCATTCAGAAGATCCAAGAACCTAAAAATTAGTTGTCAATTTATCATATTTGGAGCACTTTCCCCCGGTCCCTCAGAAAGAAACTCCCTCCACTGTGTTGGTGTGAACACATAATTCACACATGTTAAGTTGACTTAGTGAGTCTTCTAGGTGTTCACTAGTTGAGTCTAGTTGTGTGTTGAGTTGTTGATAGTTGGAGTGAGTTGTCTTATCCTCCACATATGCAATTAGTTATCATCCTTTAATTGACACATGTTGTAGGAATATCTCCACTTTCCACTCCACCTTTCACTCCACCCTTCTAGCTCTCACCTTGCCTTTATAAGCAAGGCTCACTCATTGTATTTCATACAGCTTCATATGATCTTTGTATAGATTCTTGCTCCATTGTTTTAGCATCTTCTCTTTTATCTTTGTGTGGAAGGTTGTCTTGATTGCAAGTGATCCTGGCTTGCTGAGTCACATTGAATCTTACATGGTATCAGAATCTAATATGCAATTTCCCTCCCTCACTGGAGAGGTTTTGCTAGGAGCAGTATCATAGGAGTGTCTTGGAGCAAATCTGACATCACGGTTGCGATCAGGAGGTCCAAATCTGTATAGATCAGCTGTCAAATTGTTGAATTTCGTCATAAAATTTTTGCCTTTGGGCCTTTGGGAAAAAATCTGTACGGCTCTGCGCAAGCGTACGGCCTGTCTGCATCATCATTGTAAGATCTACTATCTATTGCATCATCGTCGATCAAGGGAAGTCCTCTAGGTAAATTTATTGCTCTTTGGTTATTAATTTTTGGCTGGTGTAAAATTTTTGTTTGAAAAAGCAAAAAATATATTAAAAAAAAGTCCTATCTGATCTATACCCTAGCCTAGCAGGTAGGTAGTACCGGTGGCCTAGCGGGATCCTTCACCCCCGTAGTCTGGTGCCTACGTGGAGGGGTGTTGGCGGCCTAAAAGGCCCCGTGACTTTTACAAAGGCTTTGGCCTTATATCATTCTGCTAGTGTTTTTGTAGCCTGTAGAGCATATTCCGTCAACTGGAGGGAATATTTCGTCAGTAAGGGGGCATGTTTTGCCCTCAAAGTCTTAAAGTAGGGCTTCTTTTCATTTTTGCATAACTTTTTCCCACTGTGTCAAAATTAGGCAAATTATATATCAACAGAAAGATAACAGAGAGAACTTTGCAGTGGTATTAATCATTTTCACAGATTTTGCTGTTTGACAGCATTTATTGTAGGTTGAAGACATATCACTCCTTTTGGCTCCCGAGCTCATCACTTTTTTCCACGATCTCTATTTTTCATGATTCAAGCAGCATCAGAAAGGTATTCAGGAGCTCTACACAGCCATTGATGCATTTTTCTCATATTTTGCTCTAGGTGCATTTTATTCAATTTGTCAGTTTTTTGGCATTTGAGTGATAACTTGGGCATTTTGATACTTGAGAGGGTGAAATTTATTTTGAGAGGATTTGTTTTCTGTAATACATCATTCTAAATGATTGTAATCTCACTGGGATCTCTTTTTTAAGAGATTTTGTTGTTTTTCCAATTTTGGTCCTTTGTGGACAATTCTAAAACGCACTAAGTATAAAGTGCCACAACAAATTGGAGGGCCTCTCTTACATAGGAAAGGGGTATTGTTGTGTTGTTGTCTTTCTTTTTCATCATGGATGTGCCTCAAATTCCACTTTTAACTCCATATAATTATATTGAATGGAAGAAAAACATGGAGTTTGTGTTTTATAAACAAAAGTTACATAGAATAAATTTAGGCACAGATCCTGAACCCACAGGTGCTACTAAGAGAAGAAAATGGTTAAACAGAAGAGATGAGGCTTTTGGCACACTTTGTCTTGCTATTTCTCCAGCTTTGAGATTTCATGTTGAGTCTTATACTACACCAAATGAGATATGGACAACATTAGACAATCTCTTTGGCAAGCAAGATAAAATAAGAAGGTTCAAATTGGAGAACAAGCTAATTACACTTAATCCTCGAGACTTTGATCAAATTGAAGATTTCTTCACCAAGTTTAAGTCTCTCAAGTTGCAACTCAAACAGTGTGGTCTTGAGAAAGAAGACGAACAATTGATTCTATCTATTCTTGCAAAATTGGGTCCTGCATATACAGTTTATGTTTCTACCTTTTATGCTACAATGGATGCCTTTGGTAGTGAGTTTAAAATGCCTTCACTTAAGGAGTTTACTGCACAACTCACTAGAGAAAAAGTAAAGCTACTACACATGGGCACATTGAAGTCTCCTAGAAAATAGGCTCTAGTTGCAACACAAAGCACAACAGATCCTAAGGCTTCACATAATAAGGGAAAGAAACAAAAGGATTCAAAGTCTAATGAGCAAGAAAAAGAATCAAAGAAAACCCCCAACTCTTCTTCCAAAGAGGAGTCTAATAAGAAGAAGAAGCCAAAGTGTTCTTATTGTAAGAAATTGGGTCATGATGAGACTAAATGTTATGAGAAAAAGTTTGAAGAGATGTCACAACTTCTTCAAAAACATAACATTGAGTATTCTCCATCAACAACAGTTTTACCCAAGTCTTCTTCACCACCATCATCATCTACATCTATAGGAACATTAGGCACTGCTAATGGGTCATATAAAGGAAAAGGACAGGCACTCTTTGCTTCAACAAGTCTTCAGTCGGACAGATGGCTTCTTGATTCTGGAGCTTCTCATCATATGGCATCTTCACAGGGGATGTTCTCTTCATTTCAGTCATGTACTTTGCCACCTATTTTGATGGGTAACAATGCATACATGCATGCATGCAACTGGAAAAGGAAATATTGATGTTGGAGAGAATACATTCAACAATGTGTTGTGTGTACCATCCTTGACAGCCAATCTCCTTTCCATATACCAGATTACTCATTGTGGTGCAGGGAAGATAGTTGAGTTCACTCCTGATTCAATGATCATATGAGACTTGGAGAGCAGAGATATCATTGCTATTGGGATGGCTGATCATGCATCTCACTTGTATACTTTCTTCCATTTTATTTTTGATGATGATGTAGATCCATTGATTGCTATTCACACTCATGCATCAAGTGTGAATCATGTTCTCAAGGAGAAGTTTGGTCACTTGAACCTTGGTGTTCTTGCATCTACTTCGATTCCTAAGACTAGTTTTGAGCTTCCTCCTTCTCTTGCTTCTTCAGAGATTGGCATTGGCATAGCTTTATCTACTTCAATTGAGCAGGATATTGTTTGTCTTCCAGATATAGGTTTGTGGGATGAGTACTTGATAGGTATTTCAGACTTGTTTCGTGAGTCCTATCTTGATGACTTGGAGGACATCATTGATGAAATTCATCTTCTCTTTGAAGGAGTTGAATCTTCTACTTCAGATGAGTGGGCACTATCTTCTCCTCTTCACTTGTCACAGTTTGGCATTGAGTTGGAGAATTTTGCGCTGCATTCAGAGGATATTTTGTCTTTGGAGATTGATGATCTTGAGTTTTCATCTTATCCTAGATCATCACATTCTTTGATTAGGCATGCAGCACCTGATTATGTGACTTCTTTTGGTTGTGACATGTGGACACTTGAGCAGTTTTGAGAGACATCATACATCATGAGGCTTTTTCCCTCACACCTTGAGATGGAGTTTCTTCGACATCAGCCTTTGGACTTGTTTCTTCCTAAGGGGAAGAATGTTGTTTGCAGGCTTTGGATTCTCTTCAGCATTCTTCTTTGGGCATTCACCATCAGCACAGGAGCTACTTCATTGTGGGGGGGACCTATAGTCTCACACTTGCTCTCCTATGGGGGGGTAATTGATTGTATATATGTGTTGGATGTAGTCCTTGGGGGGTCTTGAGTCCTCCTTCCAACACATCTTTCATTTGTTTTCTGCATTCTCACTTTTGGAGAGGAGTTTTGTCCCATGAGGTTTTCTCCTTTTCTCCACTTGAGATTTGTTGTACATGGGTACCTAACATGGCCTAGTAGCCAGGACCCATCCATAATTGCATCTTTGTTTTAGTCAACTACTCCCTAAGTTGCACTTAAGGGGGGGTGTTGGTGTGAACACATAATTCACACATGTTAAGTTGACTTAGTGAGTCTTCTAGGTGTTCACTAGTTGAGTCTAGTTGTGTGTTGAGTTGTTGATAGTTGGAGTGAGTTGTCTTATCCTCCACATGTGCAATTAGTTATCATCTTCTAATTGGCACATGTTGTAGGAATATCTCCACTTTCCACTCCACCTTTCACTCCACCCTTCTACCTCTCACCTTGCCTTTATAAGCAAGGCTCACTCATTGTATTTCATACAGCTTCATATGATCTTTGTATAGATTCTTTCTCCATTATTTTAGCATCTTCTCTTTTATCTTGTGTGGAAGGTTGTCTTGATTGCAGGTGATCCTGGCTTGCTAAGTCACATTGACTCTTACACACTGGCCATACAGATCAAAATATTCTACAAAATATTCCTTGCAGGACTTTATTGCACAAGTACCTTATCTTTTTTCTGTGATTAAAAATTAATATATATATATATTAAAAAAATACCTATCACAGTTTTTTTCATATTTCAAAAGTTTTAAAAAATATTAAAAAATTTAAGGCAGTATTGAGGGTACCGACAAGCCTTGCGGCTTTGTCAGCTCCCGTACTAGGCCACAAGATGCATGCCTCATGAGAGCCCTTGGCTTGGACCTTGCACCCAACAAGGGCTATGGACCCCTTTTAGAGGGCCACAAACCCGTCATTCAATGCTCAAGTGTGGCCTTAGGCCCCTGACCCCATAAAATTTGGCCCATGTCATTTATCAAATCTATCAACTTTGGAAATATTTCTAGTGACCCATCAAATTTATTAGCTTTTAAAGTGCCCCCCTAGTTTAGCAGAGTTTTCCATATTTGGTAATGTTTTTGGAGATTTGGCCAAATTTTGTTGTGTTTCAGATTTAGAAGTGTTCTAAATTTATTTAGCAAACTTCAGATCTGGCAAAGCTTCAGATTTAATTGGTGGACCTCCACATTTGGTAGTTTCTCTATTTATCATGGTAGTTCCTGTAAAGTTACTAGCAAGTTCATTTGCAAATTAAACTGCTTCTCCATTCATAATTTTAGTTTTGCAAACCAATTTTGGAGGCCTATAACTTGGGCTCAAAACCTTCTTTTTAAGAGAAATTTTTTATTTAGGCTAATTTTTCATGCTCTATGTGCTAGTGTAGATAGTTTCTGATTTTGATGCATAATTTTTTTAGAAACTATAGATTTTCATTGCTACTGTTGAGTAGTTCTCGTTTTGGGAACTTTTAGGGCGCCGTTTGGGCTCATATGAGCTCTTTTTTTGGTGATTTTTTAAGTGCATAATTTTTCATGTACTTGACAATGGTGCCATCAAATTGTACTCATTGTAATAAAAAAATTACCTTCAAAACAAGACCTTATTTTGGCAAGTTGTAAAGCATTGAAATCAAAGACCACTTTATTTTTTTGCTAGTGGCAATTGTAACCGCACTAATTATAAAATGCCAAATCATATTTACTTTTGGGGTATTCGTGTAGTTTTACATCTTATTTTGTTGGATTAGTCTATTGAGGAGAATCTTCACGAGTATATAAGATCATCCTTCAATTATTAATTTGAAAAGAGGGAACTATAAGGCCTAGTGAGATGGTATGATAAAGCATTTTAGATGGCTTAACCTTTTGTCCTATCTTTTTGAATAGAGTGTGGTACCTCAAGACTTGTCATGTTGTTGATCATATGGATTGTCATGTCAACACTAGCACACTATTTTACATATCAGGCATTGCGACACCTCATGCTCATTGGACCAAAATTTGGGAAATGTATGGAGATACAATTGATCCTCCATTCCCAAATGATCCTACCTTTAATTGCCTTGTTACCCTAGATGATTGTGATAATGGGTCATCCCACAATAGTGGGTTACACTTTTGTGGACAAAGAAAAATTGAAGGTGCCAAAAAACCTATAGTAGGCACCTTCGTTTGAAGGTATTTCCTTCGAACGAAGGTCCTGTCGGCCTTTTTAAATCTTAAAATAATAAGGCCTTCATTCAAAGGGGATCTCCATTCGAAGGTATTTGGACACTAAATTAAAACAATAAAATAATACCTTCGATCGAAGGTATTATTTTATTGTTTTTTAATAAAAAGGTTAAAACTCTCAAATGACAATTTTTTTGTCATTTGAGAGCGACAATGTTCATGTTGGTGGACGAAGGCGATAGGGCATTCAAAGGAGTCGAAGGGGATAGGAAAAAAGGCTATGGTAAGGCCCTAGATCAGCATTCCACTGTCCACATTAGCATTCCAACATCCCTCTAGGTGTATACCTACTGATATATGCTCATATAAGCATGTCATTTCACTATATATGTCCACAGTTTGTCATAGAATATTTGTTGTTTCTCATTTACATATACACAAGTTACATGCAATGAAAAATTCCACAATGTGTTATTGAATTCTTGACTAGTTAAATTTAGTTCACTATCAAACCCTAGTTTTCCACATATACACAAGTTACATGCAATAAAAAATTCCACAATGTGTTGTTGAATTCTTGAGTAGTTAAATTTAGTTCACTGTCAAACCCTAGTTTGGCAAACTAGGGTTTGTCAAACCCAAGTTTGTCACATATACACAGGTTACATGCAATGAAAAAATCCACAATGCATTGTTGAATTCTTGAGTAGTTAAATTTAGTTCACTGTCAAACCCTAGTTTGCCACATATACACAGGTTACATGCAATGAAAAATTCCACAATGCGTTGTTGAATTCTTGAGTAGTTAAATTGAATTCACTATCAAACCCTAGTTAGGCAAACTAGGGTTTTTTCATGCCACCTTCTCAACCATATAACATGTTCTCTCTATTGAAGGATAACAGATAATAGAGATCCATGTTATGAAAAAAAAATCTATTTACCATGAAAACTACTCTTGAGCTTTATGCAACTATGAATGACTATAGCTAAAAGAGAGATTCCATTCAATAGCTCACAACTTTGTAAAAAAAAGCTCATTTATTATTTATGAAATCATGACTCTTATATTACTTAACAAATTACAAGAGAATTACTTATGTTCATTACAATGAGACGTCTGTAGCCACACAACCAATCTCTCTTTTTGCAACTGAAGGCAAAGAACTAGTTCAATATTCATAACTACTGTATGCAATTTAGATGTATCATGTTCGGCTTAATATATGCTAGGTATCAAAATCCCTTATCTTATTTTAATTATTTCATGTTCTATGACAATAGAAATCCATTGGTGGCACTTGATATTTAAATGATTTAAAGACATATATAAATCCATTTCCAGAAAATTCTAACAACATGTAGACATGCAATTGTTATTAATAATGTTATCGATGATAGTGATGTTGATGATGTTGGTCAAATCTAATGATACATTAAAGTGTCTTATGATTTTACTTTGGCTAGGACTAGTTCAATTGACATATCAATTACCTAGATAGGGTTGACCACTAGAACCTAGTGAACCATACATAAACATATGGTCAAATCATCTCATGATGAAACAAATACCTATTGAGTGATTAGCATCTATATATGTTGTAGTAAAAGGTTGCAATGATAAAACAACTTGGAAATGAGTCTTTAGGAATTTGTAAATGTTTGAGAATTAGATAATTCCTCATGACCCCAAGAGTGCTTTAAGTGTGCAACATCATTATGATTGCAATGAAATGTTAACCTCAACTCAATCATACTAATTGCCTCATAGAAATAAGGGCGACCAATGTGAATTCAATCAATTTTATATAATAATTATCTCATGAACCAATGTGGGTTCCACACAAGACAAGTCCAAGACTTCAACAAGGCTCATAAAAAGTGTAACTCAACCTTTGAGGGCTTTAACCTAAACAACTATTAATTTGGAATGGTTTATCACAACCCAATCACCTGCAATGAGTATTTAAGAAGAAACTCTTCATAAGTCTTTAATTAAATAAAGGCTTGTGACCACACTAAATCACATTTTCATTCTCAAATAATTCATAAATAGGTAGCAACCATATAGCAAGTTTACAAATATCAAACTAAACTTCTCAATAAGAATCCTACTACAATACCCACTAAAAAACACATTTCTTGCCATTTCAAAACATATATAAGACCTTAAAGTTGTATAATTTAAACGTATTGACTTTATCCTAATCACTCATTGTTAAAAAAAGTTAATATTTAGATTGGAATATGTGTTATTATTGTAGTAGATCTATAGTAAAATCAGTAGGTATAAATGTAAGTTCTATCTATCTAATTGGGTTGGATGATCTTTTACCAAATTCTATATTGTTACAACATTTGGACCTCATTGGCCAAATTTTTATAGGTTTTCCTCTATTTAGCATAATCTTTGGTGTTAAATGATATAATTTAATTATGAAGTCTTGTGTTATTCCTTATTTTTTAAAATATGGAGAGGGTGCCCACTATTAAGATGAAATCCCCTCCATGATCTAAATGTCTCCATATTTGTCAAGGAATTTTAGGAGATAATAAAATCATCCCTAGTCCTACTATATTTGCTAGCTTGTTCTTATTTTTATTAGTTAATTATCGTAACACTTGTAAAATATTTTGAAATTATTTGAGAATTCCTTTTCAAAATAACATATGAGATTAATTATTCATTTATGGATGATTAAATAATGTCTAGTTATGTGAAGTTTCTTGACGCTTTGAATTGCATTTAAATGAAATTGCAACTAGATAGATGGGATCCTGAATGTAATACTAGTTCTCTATTTCTATCAATTCATATCTTTCTCTTAAGCTCATATTTAAAAAAAAGTATTTACTCATTTATTCAAGACTTGACTCTATTGCCAATGAAGTAAAACATTGGTCCTCTTTGGTAAATTAGTCATGTTGAATATTGAATATCATTCTTTGTCCTCATAAAATTGTTGTATATTAGATCATACTAACATGCATAGACTCATTTGATATTTACCATTACCTTATCTCTTAAGAGCCTACATTTTTATCTACCTTTAAAGAGTTATTCATATTTTGGATTTCCAAGTTACATATGAAGTATGGACTATAAAGGGTTTTACATTTGGGGATATAAATTATTTTTGCATCTTTAGTTGCACATGTTAGTTGATATATTGATCTAGTGATAAGAGATCTTTGATTTGTAAGACCAATAAGCCAATGTAAGGGGTTCTTAATGAAAACTATTTGGAGTATCTCATAGTGCAAAGGGCATAGCTAATCTATCAAACCATTTTCTCTTTATTTCTCTTTGATTGTCCTATAAATATCTCTAGGAATACCCTCTTTGGTATAGCAAAGCTATAAGTGTAGAAGTGTTGTTTTCTCTTGTTAGTTGGTCAAAACCACTTGTAGCATGATCACGAGTCTTGCTTGCTAGTAAACCACCCTAAGTTCCTTGCATTTAAATTGATGTGCATTCTCTAGAGATTTAGTATATATTTTGGAGTGCTACCAACACATCTACTTGCCACTTGGTAATAAATATCTCAATTTCTATTTTTTTAAATTGATTATAAAAGTTGTATGCCATTCTCAACAATTCCTTAACTATAATTATTAAATTCCTAATTCTTTTATTAAATAGATCCACTACATTTAAATGCAATATTAATGTTCTATTTATTATTCTTAGGATGATTAGTCTTTCATACAAAAAATAGATACTTCAATTAATTGATTCAACTATACGAACTAAATACATAGCCCTCACTTACTAGATATAACAAAAATGTGAATTTATTGTTCTTACTATTTTTATTGGCACAGTTTGAGAAGATCCAATAGATAGGGAACCTAAACATCTTGTTTGAATAACTATGTCAAAACCTCTAGATAAGGGTAGCTTCCTCTTGTATGAACTACACCTAACGCTGAACTAACTAAATGATATAGAACAAAAAACTACTCTAGCATATAGCCTACTGTGTCTAATTAGTAAAACAAAAGGGATAAAAGGAAGCTAATGGTTAGGAAGGAGATAGGGTTAGAGAAACATATAAAAAGGGTGGGCAAAGGGTGGGCAAAGGATGATTCTCAAAAGAGTGGGTCTAGTTTCATTTGATAATTGATAATTCTCTACAAGATGAGTGATATGTCTCACCAACATCAGTTATAACTAACTTGTCTACTTTGGAAGTTGTGGAACAACATCAACATACACACCTACATGAGAGAAGAAATTATATGTTGATAAGTGAGTGCAACACAACATCCCTATCTACTTTGATGTAGGTGTGTATGTTGATACATTTGTTCCACAGTCCAAAGTAGACACTATCAATGATGTTGGTGAGATATATCAGTCATCAAGTGTAGAGAATTGGTTCAACATGGCCATCCTAATGCAACTATAGAGGTATAAATATAAGGTTTTGTAAGTACATATTTTTTTAAAAATTAGTAGATGACACAGTCTACACGTAAAATTAAATTGTTTGAAATAGACAATTACGTGTTGAATTATACTTACAAAACCTTATTTATACCGAGCTATAGTTGCATTAGGATGGCCATGTTGAACCAATTCTCTACAAGATGATTGATATGTCTCACCAACATCAATGATAACTAGTGTCTAAGTTTTGGAAGTTGTGGAACAACATCAACATACATACCTACATCAAAAAGAGGGATGTTGTGTTGCGAGCTTAAATCACCAAGGATAAGTGAGCTCAACAAGTCAGAAGCAATAAATTATATGTTGATAGGCGAGTATAACACAACATCCCTATCTACTCTGATGTAGGTATACATTGATACATTTGTTCCACAACTTCCAAAGTAGACACTATTAATGATATTGGTGAGACATATCAGTCATCAAGTGTAGAGAATTGGTTCAACATGGCCATCCTAATGCAACTATAGCTTGGTATAAATAAGGTTTTGTAAGTATAATTCAACACATAATTGTCTATTTCAAACAATTTAATTTTAAGTGGTTCAGCTTGCTCTTCAATGACATCTAGTATTCTTTGATGATCATCACTATCTAGTCTCCACTTACGATGTCCACGTGAATGTGGAATTGTATGAAGAGATAGGCCTGTAGAAATTACTAGGTGGCTATACTGATATACCTTGTTCTCAGGTTGATAATCAATAAAGTGAATCCCATGTTGAACAATCTTGACTTGTTTCATATATGTCCCTTGCACTACAACAGAACCTATGGGAAACAACATTCCATGGTAAGACATAATATTTTCAAGGTAAATGTAACCTACATAGTTCATGTATAGCATTTTCATTGCTCGGTAAGACATAACATAAATTATAATATAAATTGAATGTTTAAATCACTCAAGGTACTTGACATGTACATATGTAACAAATTCAAAATTATTAAAAAATATATTAAATAAATTTAAACCTATGGGAAACAACATTCCATCACTTGTTTCTGGCTTTATTAGATTTTTTCTCTCTTCTGTGCAATGCAATAAATAATAACTAACATCTTCTATATTTCTAGCCTCTGCTATGACTGCAAAAATATCTCCTGCACCAAATTTACATGTCCAAAATTTGTAACTTAAAAATTTAAAGATAACTTATACACACACACACACACACACACACACACACACACACACACACACACACACACACCTTTTTTAATCAATCCTGAAATATGGTTATAATCTTGAAATCAAATCGATGTCTTCAAAGCTTTCATCCTCATCTCTGTTGTATATGTTGGTAACAACTAGTGGCACATTTTTCCATTCACTGACATATCCACGTTGTTGGTTCTTACAATTCTCACAGTCTCCCAACATGCACTCATAATAAAAACAAGAGTAATCCCTAGTGTGCAACATCCATGTGTGGCTATCTGTACTCATGACACAATACAAAGATCATGTTTTCTCTACCCTCTTGCATCCATGCATTGATCTTCTATCCACACCTACAAATTTATTATATTGTACATTATGAATATAATAGAAATAATTAAATTCAAACTAAAATAAACAACTCATGTACACATATCATATATGAATATATATTTAAAGTATTAAATTTTTAAACAATACATACCTGATATCTCCCAAAACACTCTATGTGGAATGTATCAGTTTGTTCTTGAAGATGTGCCGACCTCCTTTGATGCAAAGTGTGACTTAACCATTCAACAACATCATGTGCATCATTTATACGATCTCCCTCATAATTCATTTGATGTTTTCTTAGAGCACGTTTTATGCAAGCTCCTGTGCCATCATGTTCACTCTTTCCATACCCACTCTCAAAGAAACTCCAAACATGTGGTATATTGTCATTTCGATGATATCTACATAGTGCATAAAATGGCCTTGATGATTTAAATTGTGATGCACATCCATCTGACTATACAAAATGCTTTTGAATTTTTACACCCCTGCTTGCCAAATATTCAAAAACAATCTTAAAGCAATGTTGTACAAAATGTGTGTCATGCTCTTTATCATCACTAATATAAAAGTGATATTCTTTCTTAATGACTCGTGCTTCAAATGTACTTTCAACACCATCCAAATTCAATTGTGCATGTCGATAACACACATGCACCATAAGAGTGATCTACTCTGAAAAGTAATATTGTGATTGAATCTCTTTTTGATGTACAAAAGAGTAATTTTCTACAAAGTCGACTACTGATAAAACTATTCCAAGTGGGAAAGTATCTCTTAATGTTTGAAACTGTTGTGCTTGCCACTTAGCAAAAAAAGTATGATGTATGTATGGTTGTATCAATTTATGAAAATTTTCCATAAATGTTCCAATAGGTATCTCCTCTTCTACATAATCTAACCTTGTGGATTCTTTCCCATTTTTTGTTTGAAACTTTATGTACTTGTAACTCTTGCAATTTACCAACTTCATTGGGTTGATATCTTCGTTTCTCAAAGGCATTTTAGCCAAATTTCCACATGTTTCACAAAGACCTTTTATGTAGTTTATTTGACCAGTTCCATTATCATCATCTAATTTATCACATAAGACGGATGCTATGAACTAACTTGCCCGTTTAGGAGGTGCATTTACAAAACCATCACTATCTTCTCTAATCTTTTGAAACACCTGATAGTAGAGATCAAATTCAATATGATAACAACAACAAGTTTCAAAAACCTTGTTTTTCTTCATATAATATGCTCTTAACCTTTCAAGCATTGTTTTCCCAATCTTTATATGAGGATTTGAATTACAAAAGTTCACATAGATCTCATGTTGTGTTATGTCTAGCTAATGTTTTGTATGTAGTTCATAACTATTGGGCCCAATTCTGTGTTTGATAACATCTCTACTATTTGATGAAGCACAAGTATTATCATTCCAAAAGGTTGAGATCAAGTTCCTAACAACATCTTGAATCCTGTCAGATCGAGGAGCTCTCCACATAATTGCCCAATTGCCTTCTGAGGTACTATCATCCAATAATTTTCTCCTTTTCTTTGTTATTGTCTTTCTACTGAAACCAATCTTAATTTAAATTGAAGACAATTGTCTTTTTTGGAATTTTTTTCACTTAAAATACCTGTCAACATCACTCTTCTTGAAATGGACTTATCTGAAGATCAAGATTGTTTCCCAATGGAAGCCAAACCTTCTTTAACATTTTCAACAATATCTTTTTCTAGGTGTGAACCTTTCCCCCTTTTCAATGACAAATCGACACCCAACAATTGTAATGGCTCATTTGGCTCCTTATTAAGAAGTAAAATTTATAACAATTGGGTTCGCCCAAGTGTATCAAGATTATCGAAATGAGCAATTATTTCCATTGCAGTTTGATTCATTGACCTCCTATCAATACGTCTAGGTCATCCAACATAATGTTTCAATTTCTCAATATCCATTTTAAGTAAATGATCTAAATTTCTATAAGAATTTTTTCTCTTCACCTCTTTAGCTAGATTAATATACTCATCCATACTAGTAAAAGGAAGTGATCTTGATCCCTCTCCAACACCCATTATTTGCACTTGGGCCTCATCTAGGCTAACATCAACTATGTGTTCTTCAACAACATTTGCTCCAGTTTCTATATCGCACATTAAAGAAATACATATATTAAAGAAAACTTATAATTTAGTTCCAAGTCTTGATATATTTTAAAGAGCCTCCATATCAAATTACCATAGAAATTAACATATGTACATGTAATAACTAATATTTATGACCACAAGTGATATATATGGACTCATGCACACAAGTGACAAATATGAGTCCAAGATATATAGGTAGTTATACCATTTAGGATAAGTGTGTAAGCATGCACAAATATTTACTTGTCAGATGTACAATTTGATATATATGAAATCTCCTAGACATAATATGGTAAGATAGCTCTTAGAGCCTTAAATGATTTAACAAAGCACACAATCCTTTGTTGGAATATATTTAATATCAAAATGAAATAAGAATACTTGTAAAGAAAAGATAGGGCTTATATAAGTAACAACATAATGTAGCAAAATAGGCCTAAGATTAAAGCAAAGAGAAACCCCACCATGGATTCAAGGTAGTGCAGTTCATTAAGTTCAATTTGAATTCAAGGAAAATTAAATGACATAAAATAAATAGATCTCTCCAAGTTAGTGCAACAAGTACTATCATCTCCATTCAAGATAAGCACAAGAAGAAAATTTTCCTATACAATTTTTCCTAGAGAACTAACTAATGAAAAGAAGACTAGAATTTTAAAGACTAACCTTTGGCTCTAAATGTAGTTCTAGCTTACAAGATAATTAATCTAGTAGCTAAGTTAAAGAGCTTCAACTATAAAATATGGTGACAAAATCTAAGCTACCATAAGCAAAAGGTTCCTTTTGGTAATGTTTGGAAATTAGAAGCATGACACACTTCCTAGGTTTACTAACACATAACCCACTTGTTAAAGATAGATGTGAGAAAAATAGTATAAAAGGAAGAAGAGAGAGAAGGTTGGAGAGAGGGAGAGGGATATGGAGAGTTAGAGAGGGAGAGAGATACCTAGGGAGGCCCCAGTGAGGGAGAGGTAGAGGTAACGAGAGTGGGAAACTTGAGAGAGAGAGAGAGAGGTGGACAGAGAGAGAGAGGTAGTTATCTTTAGGTAGAGGGGTGGGGATTATAGCCAAGAATGAGGAATGACTTAAACTAAATGACATCCTAGCTACAATAAATCAATGCGTATATATTTAAGCATAAATCGAGTGACCTAGATTGTAACATCTCGCCCTACAACCCCGAAGGGTAAGGGCCAAAAAAGGGCAAGAATATTTTTTTTGACATAAATAGATACATACACAAGATATGGTTGCCGATTTGATATGTCGACAACATTCATGGCCAATTATGGTTGAATGTACAACCCCAAGGAGAGGACTAATTCACTCTCCAAAGGAAACATTGTTAAAACTACATTCATTTTAAACACCAATTCAAATGTTCCCAAATCCAATTTCAAATTATAAACATGAATCCATAATCATCATAGTACAAGCAGATCCGATACACACACCAGAATCCATAAGTCAAATAAGAAACATCTCATTTCTTCTCATTAAATTACATGATTACATCTATTCTCTCAAAAGAGTACAACTACATACAAGAATATACAAGAAAAATGGCATAGCCATGAATATGATACAATAAACGCATGAGTACATAAACTGATAAAATAATGGAGAGAGAGAACATCTCCAACTAGTGCTCCAAAACTTGTTCACCAGTCCCTAATAGCGGTGGCAACGCCTCCCAACCATGTGGACTCAAAGAGACCACCCCACCATGCTCGGAGGTAGTCACAAGGCCCAAATAGAAGAATAAAGGCACGGAATACAATGGCCAACACTCACATCAGTCACGGAACAAACACGACACATAATGCATAAAGCCAATGTCACAACATAGAGATGCTCATCTAATAGCATGTCAGGTACTACTCATGACTACTAAGGTAAAATACACTAGGGTACAGATTGGATGGAGTGTCATAATGTGTGCTCGAAGGGATGGCACCACACGGAATCAAGTACACTTCTCATATCGACAAGGAGACTTAATCATGCCTAAATCAATGCCCCGTAGACGGATAACTCGACGCCCCACATATGGATAGGCCTTCTCATGTGCATCCTTAGCCTTTACAAGTACTCAAGGCCATGCATGGGGACTCAATATCCTAGACCTAAGCTCATCTCATTTAACCAAACGAGGCATACAAAACCAAATGATCAAACATAATTATGTTAGGTTTTAAGAAAATCAGGATGGATTTTCATTTCAAGAGTAAGCATACATGTAGGCAATTCCATAGTGGGAAGATACTGCAGAAAATCATGTTTAACTAGATATTAATACAATGTAGAGCTGCTTGGTGAGAAAATTACCTTGCTATAGCTCTCCTTCTAAACAACTAAAAATGCATTTGTGTTCTCATGGATGGCAATAACTACAGGACATAAACCAAAATAGATTTGTTTATAAGGTTTAAGAAGCTTTTAGGTTAATGCAAATGGTGGTTTTAAAACTAGGTTCCACTATCTTTGCCACGTCCTCCTTGCCTGTGCTAAGAGGTAGCATAGGGAAGGCATGCGATCTGTTTGACAGTATGCCTCAAAGAGACGTAGTCTCATGGAAAGCAATGACCACCGGATATGCAAAAAATGAATATGTTGAAAAGTCTTTAGAAACCATTTAAGCAAATACTATTAGCAGGTGTAAATCCAAATTCTCAAACCTTTGCTAGCATCCTCACTGCCTGTGCCAAATGTGAGCCTTAGAATAGGGTATGGACATTGATCAAAGAAAGAATGAAGAGGAATATTTGTCAGATGTTATAGTAGCAAGTGCACTGGTAGACATGTATCAAAATGTAAGCATAGATAGGGTATGCACATTGTTTGAAAAAATGCCTGAAGGAGATGCGATCTCATGGACTACAATGATTGCAAGATCAAGACCTAATGGTTTTGTTTGCCAGGATTACCATTGGCAAAGCCATTGTGGTATACGTAGACTACATAATATTGCACACTTTCCACACTCCAACTACAATCATAAGATGACATTGTCATTCACTACTCATCTAAATCTCACTACATTATGTAGAGAGGGCCAGTTGAAGGAGGTGCTGCACATTCTGTTTACAACACACAACCTCCCTGAAGACTCCTCTACCTATCTTCAATTAGTGCAGACATGGATTCTCAAGAATGCGCTTACACAAGGGAGAAAAAGTCCACTCTTTCATCACTCATAGGAAGTTTGCATTTGCCACATGCACATCTTTTCATAATAAGTTGATTTACATGTATGCCCACTGTGAAGTGTAGATGATGCTCGTGAATTATTTTACAAAATGCCTAGAAGGAATGCGGTCTCAAGGACAGCCACAAATGCAAGATAAGAACAAAATAGATTTGTTTAAAAAGCTTTAGAAATGACCAAACAAATGGTGTTGGTAGAAGTAACACCAAATCCCCAACCTTAACAGCATAGAGGAGGCATGTAAACTATTTGACAAAGTGCCTCCATGAAACAGGGTTTCCTCGACTGCCATTAGTTGTAGGATAAGCACATATTGGATTTGTTAAAAAGACTCTAGAAGCCTTAACGTAATGTAACTGGTGGGTGGAAGTCCAGACCAAAGACAAGATTTATTTCTAACAATTCTCTCAAAGATATGGCATTTCATAGAATACAGTGATTGCCAGAAATGCATAAAATGGGTTTTGTTGTAGAAGCTTCAGAGACTTACCAGCATAGGATAGCAGTAGGAGTGGATCCATGACCATGATCTATGATAGCATCCTCCCTCCTTCCAGCTGCCCTCTCCAAACCCCCCCTTTCCAGCAATGCCTTCTACTCTCAGTCCTTCCAAACCCTAGCTTCTTCGTTGTTTTCCCCCAATTTCCCAGCACTCCCCATTGTGTGAATATCATAATGTGTTTTAGATGTCTTCATCCCCTATGACTAAACTCCTCAAACACCATAAATAAGTTCACCTATCCCCCAGATATTTCTGTCAGAATTAAGCAACTCACCAACCTTTTTCAAAGAGCCATTGAATGGCATGGGAAATAAACTAAAATAATGAAAACTAACTTTTAAATAAAATCCAACATTTCCAACATATAAATCTCTCTAAAATGGGTTTAAATATGGCTATAAGAGCTCACACAATAAATTAATAAAATCATTTAAAATAACATAATTAAAACCACATGGTTAAACCATTAAAATATCCATTTAATCCAATGATATAAAATGCCATATTAAAACTGCGTAAAGGGCCAATGAAACCACATCATTACACTGACAACCAATATATAGCCACAATATAAGATTAACGAAAACCAAGATAGAAAAGCCTCAACAAACCATACTGGCAAACTACATATGACCGTAAGGTAATCCAAACGTTACCATTAGGTAACCAGATGGTAAGACAACAACACGAGAACATTGCACTAACAGGGTACAATGGGCTAGGGTAGGGGACAGGGCTTGTGACTATCTCCAGTAACCACCATCAGGGATAATAAGAGTACGCTCAGGCCTGTGAACCCAGGCGGAGTCGATACTCAGTACCTACATCACTCCAATCCCACATCAAAGCACATGTGCATATAACATATATCATATAGCCGAAGCAACATCAATCATCAAGAAGAGGGTCATGACATCGTAAGCCTCTTAGATACGAGTGTTAAGACATCATCCTTTTCCTGTCCATGATCATCTGAAAGCAATGATAATAGTATATAAACATATAAGCATGTAATTCCAACATAATAACTAATCATGTCAACATCATAACAGTATCAGATTCCATCAAGGAAAAGCAACAACCAAAATACGAACACGGGGGTTGTTACATAGATTAAATGACATCCTACTACATGATTCATCAATACATGTATATATTTAAGCATTAATTAAATGACCTAGATTAAAAATAGAAAAGAAAATATATGCATAACTTGTTTTTGTTTATGATATTTTTGCAATCTTTCTTCATTTGATCTTTCTATAGTTTCTACGGAATACTTTCGTGTAGTCTTATTTTATCTTGTCTTTTTGTTTCCCATCTCCTTTGTAAAATATGACTTGAAAATTCTTCTCTCAAAGATTTTCTCCTCCCTTGTAGAACAAAAATTTGAATTTATCTTGTTACATTGATATGTAAAAATGAAAAAAAAACATCCTATTTATATGCAATACAAAAAAATTAAAACATTTAATAAAAACAAGTCGACAGTGCCTTCGAACGAAGGTCAGTGGTTAAAAAATTTAATTATTTTTTAATGCAAGGCACCTTCGTTCGAAGGTGGTTGTTACGGTGATGTATGCGCTATGTTTGGACCTTCATTCAAAGGTATCAACACTTCAATCGAAGGATGTCACCCACTTTCGTTCGAAGGGATCTTTGAATGAAGACCCCCACTAGACACCTTCCCTCCTTCCCTTCCCTTTTCTTCTTCAAAATTTTGGCTTTCGAAGCCCAGTTGAAGGTCCAAATGGATTCACCTTTCCAAACAAAATTGGAGGATCGCAGTCCTCGAAAAAAGCTTTCCAACGAGTATAGTTTTGATATATTTTGATTTTATTATGATTGTTTTTTTTAGTTTTACTAAACATAGGTTTTTCACCGAACATCAAGTTCTCTATTCTACACACATGGAAAAATAGTAAATTAGTGAAAAAAATTCTGAAAAATATGTATGCCCTAGGTATTGATGTCCTTGTTTCAACAAAAAAAAATTGAATTTTGACACATACAGAAAAAGTTATGTTTTATGGAATACGCCTATGTCTAAATTATAATTGGTTTGACTTCAAAACTTAATTAAAAAAAATATTCAACAAAACATTATGAAACCAAATGCATGCCCTAGATATCAGTGTTACCAATCTAAATTCAAAAGAATCAGAATTTTATCCTTTGTAGAAAAATAGTTGTGTTATGGAATACACATCAATTTAAAAAAATATTGTTTACTATTAAAAACTAGTTATCAAAGGAGATGGAAAAAAATTTACAATTTGACTCAAAAAAATTTTAAAAATTAATTTTAGAATCCACAAACAAAATCTCACAAGTCACTGGCTTGCATCATCTTCAAATTCCTAACGGTTTAGCAGCTATAGGTGTTGGAAAGTGACGATTTAGTTCAAAATGTTGATTTCAATGTCAAGTTTGGCAAAAAAGTGCAACCCACTATTGTGGGATCACCCTATATTAATGTTCCATATGATGATGATACAACAACAATGCTACATCAATGGGAAAGTCTTGAACATCAAAGGGCCATTAAGACTTCTACTTTTTCTCCTCCTTTAGAGACTTCAATTGATTCTTCAGCTTCTATGACTCCTATTTAAGATACAAAGGCTTCACCTCCTACATCTTTGTTCAACATCCAGATGTTGAGGACTCTTCACTTCCAACAATTGTAGATTCAACAATTGTTCATGCTCATACTTCTTGTGTGGACACCACATCATGGGATTCTTCATCTCTTCTTGATGACTATTTATAGGACATACATTATTTGTTTGTCAAATCCCACATACATGATCTTGGTGACAACATTAAGGGTATTCATCTCCTCTTTGATGATAGCTTCTATGGAGTTGATTCTTGTTCTTCAAATGATGTGAGGGCACATTTAGACCCTCTTGTTCTTTCTCCGTATACACATGTTTTCATAGTGACAATTTCTATAGATATCCATGATTTGATAGTTTCAACTCAGTCACAACTTATGTTGACACCTTCTATACGACTACCATATTCTCATTAGTTCAATGGTCTTAGCAATGGTGAGCACTATACATCCATGGTAATTGCATTAGAATCTTGCATGGTACTTGATTCATCTTATCAACATTTATCACAATTTGACATTGGGTTGGAAATCCATGAGCAACATTTGAAGAAGTTATCTTCATTGTCTTTGGATCTTGTTCCACATCTGTTTCCACTAGGTCCTAGATTGTCATATTCTTCAGTTTGGCCTAGGACTTCTAATTTGATTATAGCACCTTTCAACATCATAGGGACACTTGAGCAACTTTCATAGACTTCATAATTCTTGAGTTTTCTTCCCTCATATTCCTTTCAAGAATGGGAAGACATTCCTCATACATCCTTGGTTTTGTTTCTTCCCAAGGGGAGGAACATTGTTCAAGTTCTTGGATCATCTTCAACATTCATTATCGAGCATCTACCATCAGTGTAGAAGATTCTACATTAAGGGGGGCTACTTGGTCTCTCTTCTTCTCTCTTATGGGGGGGGGGGGGACTTTTTTCTCACATTGTATTTTTTCCTTCTCATTCATTGAAGAGCATCTTTCTTGTATATTGCAGAGGGGTTTTTCCTACATGTTTTTCTCCTTTTCTCTATTTGTGATAGATTTATTTGTACATGGGTACCTAACATGGCCTTGTAGTGAGGACTCATCTTTGCATCTTTGCATTTGTTTTCACATTATCCCTAAGTTGCACTTAAGGAGGTGTTGGTGTGAACGAGGTATATTGCCTAACTAGTTCCACATTAGGTCATATTCACACTTGTCTACTTAATTTTACTTAGGGCATTATTAGGGCATTTTCACTTTATGTCTCATGTCATAAGATTAAGACACTTGTCATAATCTTATGTTGTCCTATATCTCACCTTGGCCTATATAACCAAGAGTTTATCTTGCATCTCACACATTATTTGCATTCTTTGATAGGAACATAATTTATTCTTGTCATATTGATCTTCTCATTTCATTGTGCTTTCCATTAGGCCTCTAGATCTTGGGTGGCTATCTCCATAGCCAAATCTTATAGTGAGGCTTCTTTTGTAATCATAAAGGGTCTTTCAATACACTAAAAGGTATGTGGAAGTTCAAATATATCTGCAAATCATGTCTAAGATCTATTTATTAGAGTATAATGACCCTTACTTCATTAGTCAAGAATAGTCAAAGATTAATAAATATGAATTTTAATGACAAACAAATATTTATACTTTTATACAAATATTCACAATATTTTTTTTAAATATAATTTACATAAATTTTTATTATAAGTAAAAGAGGGGTTTTTGAAAGGGCCCCAACCCTTTTACATCACAAAAACAAAAAAAAGAATCAAAATGACTTTGCAACAACAAAACATCAGTAAAACTACAACCTCAAAACAACAAAAAGACTAGAAAAGTAACAAATAACAATGCTATAAATAGCTAGAAGCCAAATAATCAACAAAGGGACCAAATAGACTAAATACCATTCAAAGTGATGGTGGACCCCATTCTTTTTAGGGACTAGAGGTTGGAACTATCATCCTCGGTGCTCACAATAACTACAACCTTCTTTCCTCCCCTAGTATGAGCTAAAGGACCCTTAGAAGGTTATTGCCCTTGGAATTTATTGACTCTTTCATTGAGGGCTCTTATGTTATTCAAAGAATTTGTTATTGTGACCTTGTTGAAGTCAAGTATTTTCTATATATTTCCTTTAATCTCCTCGATATCTTTCTCCATCTTTCCCTGTCTCTCCTCCCTAAGGGTCATCTATTATTTGATGCAAAGGATCTCTTCCCTATTGTTACATTTCTCAAAGAGAGTTCTTTGTGTTGCAAATATGTGCCTGATGTGTTTTCATTGATGTCAACATATCTTTCTGTCAGAAACAGTGAAGACAGTGCAGAGGAGTGATTAGTATTTCCAGTAAGGTGAAGATCAGAGTATGTGGATTAAAGGGCCTGTGTTGGGTTATCTATTGATGCTCTAGCTGAGATTTGAGAGATCCGCATGAAGATTTGGCAAAGTTATGGCCCTCTAAGTAAAATAAGTTTCTGTAGTTGTTCTATAATGATAGAGTGGCAAGGCGTTGGTCTGGATTGGTCCGGTTTGAGCATATTGTGATATGCGGATCTAGAGGCTTGTCTGGGATGTTGGTGTGTTCCCTCAACTCAAGTGGTTTGTGGTTTGGAGGTCCGAAAGAAATATTTTTTGTTTGATAGTCATGGAAGTGTGTGTTCTTGAGGTTCAGTGTGAAGATGCAAGTGATTCTGATGATGCAAAGTGGTGTGGCTATTCCTATTGACTTATATGTGCTTGTGGTGGTCTCTAGATTGTGTGGCTGTTATGTTGGAGGTCTGCATTGACAAAGGAGCTTGCAATTGAAGTTTTTCTCTTAGTTTTTGATGTTCTTCCCAGTCTTGGCAGACTGGATGTTCCTAGCATGCTGTGAATGATCTAAAGATCATTTTATGAAGCTGGCATGTTAATAGAGGAAGATTCAAGTCTTAGCTATGATTGGCTGATAGTGTAAAGATCCAGGTTAAGTTTGGCCAACCTTGTTGATCATTCTAAGATGGATGAAGTGTATTAATACTTGTTGAAGAGTTGTCAAACATTATCCTTGTGCAAGACAGATCAAATCCAAATAAAGGATCAAAAGCAGAGTAGAGAAGATAAGAACGAGAGCAGCATAGAGTGTGAAGTTGATAAAGAAGAATTCGGGGCAATGGAGAAGTCTTCAAGCATTCACTGAAACTAAACCAGGCATGAAGTAGATGCTATTTCTCAGTTAATTTGTTATGTTCTAAATAAATTTTGCAGGCAGTGAGCCTCCCTTTTGAGTAGTGAGCTATGGGCAGTGCGCCCAAAGGCATGTGCCTTCTATTTTTCTAAAGTACTTTTAACAGGATACAAATCTTTGTGGGTTAACCCCCACCGTGGTTTTTCCCTTAACTAGGTTTCCACGTCAAAATATTGGTGTCAAGTGTATTGATCATGTTTCCGCTCTTATGTTGTTGATCTATGCTTTATTGTTTACATCATTAATCTGGTAGCAAAACAGGTTAAAAGTAGAAAAAGTTTAAATTGTGGGACAATGATTCACCCCCCCTCTTAGTTGTCTAGTCTAATTCCAACAATTGGTATCAGAGCTAAATCCTCTTATAAAAGCCTGACCACTCGAGGAGATCCTGGATGTCAACCTACAAGAAGGATAGTCTGAGATTTGATGGAACAAATTATTCTGTTTGGAAGAATCACATGGAGTGTCATTTATAATGCATGGGTGTTGCCTATTGGACAATAACCAGTGTTGAGTATAAACCTCTAGAGAAAGGTCCTTCAACTCCAGATCAAGTCAAAGATGTTGAAAATAACCTTTGAGCTAAAGAAGCCTTGTTGAGTGCCCTGACTGATTCAGAAATGACAAATGTCTTTGGTCTAAAAATAACTTATGAAATCTGGAAAAAGTTGGAATTTCTATATGAAGGTGATAAATATGTCAAATGTGCCAAGCTGCAAAGTCTGAGAGGAAAATTTGAAACTATGAGGATGAGAGAAGATGAAAACATCACAATCTACATGCAAAAGATAAATGAACTTGTGTGTGGTATCAGGTGTGCTGGTGGAACTTTGGAAGGATCAAAGATTCTATCAAAAGTACTCAGATCTTTACTTGATTCATACAAACATAAGGTAGCTACTATAGAAGAGATCTGGACTGTCTCAGATGTTACAAGAGATCATCTAGTTGGCAAAATTTCATCTTTTGAATTAAGTGAGTTTGGTGATTCTCTTCCCAAGTCTGAATCTGCATTTAAGGCCAGTGTATATGGAAAACAAAGATATGATCTGGGTGAAAGCTCTTCTGCAAGATCAAACAGATTAGTGAAGACAAGAAAGGATCTTGAAGATATTGAACTTGAAACTGCTGATCTTGAAGCTCTTATCACTAAAAGATTGCCAAGAGGATCCGATAAGTATGAAGGAAAATTGCCACTCAAATGTTTTTCTTGTAATAAGATTGGTCATTTTGCCTCAAGATGTCTGGAGAGGTTTTCAAAACCAAACCGTAACAGATATCAAAATCAAAACAAATGTTACTATGTCCAAGAAACTGGAGAAGAAGGCGTCACAGATGGTGAATCTGATCATGGAGGTTCCCCTGAAAATGATTGGGTGTTCATTGCCATTAAATAAGAAGATCTGGTGTCTACTGAATCTGTTAGCTATGCAAATATGGAAAGTGCCTTGGCTGCTTAGGTTATTGAGAAAGATGAATGGGTGATTGATAGTGGATGTTCTCATCATATGACTAGAGACAAGAGTAAGTTTGTGAATTTTGAAAATTATGAAGGTGGGCTTGTGAAATTTGGAGATAACTCAGCTGGTAGAATCCATGGTAGAGGATCCATCTCTTTTGATGGTAAGAATAGCACCAATGATGTTCTATATGTGGAAGGACTGAAACATAATCTTCTCAGTGTTGGATAGTTGGTTGATAAAGGTTATGATCTTCAATTCAAAGATGGAAAGTGCAGAATCTTGGAGAGTTCCAGAACTGAAATTGCATCCGGTACTCAAACTAGAGGTAACATTTTTCATTTGAGTAGCTCTGGCAAAAGTTGTTTGATTGCTCAGATAGATCAAAGTTGGTTATGGCATAGGAGGATGTGTCATGTGAGTTTTGATAATATTATCAAAATAAGTACCACTCAAGCTGTGAGAGATCTTCCAAAACTTGTGAAGCCTAATAGCATGTGTAGAGAATGTCAATTGGGGAAACAAAGCAAAATTTTATTCAAAAGTAAGGAACAAATGGACGATTGGAACTGGTACATACTGATCTCTGTGGTCCTGCTAGAATTAGGAGTGTGCAAGGAGATAGATATTTCATGTTGCTGATAAATGACTACTCCAGGATGATGTGGGTAACCTTCCTAAAAGAAAAATCAGAAGCTCTTGAAAAATTTAAGGTGTTCAAAGTGATGGTGGAAAATGAAGTTGGTGAAAAATTGAAATGTCTGAGATCCGACAGAGGTGGAGAATTTACTTCCCATGAGTTTGATGCTTTCTATGAAAAGCATGGCATAAAAAGACAGTTATCTACTCCTAGGACTCCCCAACAAAATGGAGTTGTAGAAAGAAAGAACTAGACCATTCAAGAAGCTGCCAGGACCATGATGATGGAAACAAATGATTGGAGAGAAGTTGTAAGTACTGCTGTCTACACTCTTAACTAGGTGCAGATCAAAGACAATTCTGGTAAGACCCCTTATGAACTATGGTTTGGTCATCCTCCTACTATAAGATATTTCAGAGTTTTTGGTAGTAAATGCTATATCAAAAGAGATGAAGATTTAGGAAAATTTGATACAAGAAGTGATGAGGGAATATTTTTGGGATACTCTACTAAAAGTAAGGCTTACCAGTGCTTTAACAAGAGGTTGAAAAGGATTGTTGAAAGTGCTAATGTTAGAGTTGATGAGAGCAAGGAAGGACATTCCAGGTTCTACGAATATGATTCAAATGATCAAAATGAAAGTCAAAGTCAAGAAAAGTTAGTTCAAACTCTGACTCAGATTGCAGATATCTTCACTAAGCCTCTTCCCAAGGATACCTTTGAATATCTCAGAGAGAAGTTAGGGGTTATTACCCCTCCGAATCAGAACTAAGATGCGCCAAGGTGCATCAATGTGGTGGAATTCTCAGTCACACCTTGAAGTCCGGATTGATGTTGGGAAAACACTACTCTAAGGAGTAGTCAGTATGCAAACATTGGAGAATCGGTCTGAAATAAAAAGGGGAAGAGATGATTGCAAATATGTGCCCTTTGCCATTGATGTCAAAGGGGGAGAGAAGTCTGAAAAACTTGGAAGTAAGCAGTTGCTGGTGAAAAGGGGAGCAGTGAAGATAGTGGTTGCAGGTGTGACTGGAGAAAGGGGGAGAAGTTCTTGTCTTGATGGTTGAATTAGTTTTTCACATCATATGTTGCCATCAATGACAAAAGGGGGAGATTGTTGCAAATATGTGCCTGATGTGTTGTCATTGATGTCAACATATCTTTCTATCAGAAACAGTGAAGACAGTGCAGAGGAGTGATTAGTATTTCCAGTAAGGTGAAGATCAGAGTATGTGGATTAAAGGGCCTATGTTAGGTTGTCTATTGATGCTTCAGCTGAGATTTGAGAGGTCTGCATGAAGATTTGGTGAAGTTATGGCCCTCTGAGTAAAACAGGTTTCTGCAGTTGTTCTATAATGACAGAGTGGCAAGGAGTTGGTCCGGATTGGTCTGGTATGAGCATATTGTGATCTACGGATCTAGAGGCTTGTCTAGGATGTTGGTGTGTTCCCTCAACTCGAGTGGTTCGTGGTTTGGCGGTCTGGAAGAAATCTTTTTTGTTTGATAGTCATGGCAGTGTGTGTTCTTGAGGTTCAGTGTGAAGATGCAAGTGATTCTGATGATGCGAAGTGGTGTGGTTGTTCCTGTTGACTTATTTGTGCTTGTGGTGGTCTCTGGATTGTGTGGCTATTGTGTTGGAGGTCCACATTGACAAAGGAGCTTGTGATTGAAGTTTTTCTTAGTTGTTGTTGTTCCTCCTAGTCTTGGCTGACCGGATGTTCCTAACGTGTTGTGAATGATCTAAAGATCATTTTATGAAGCTAGCGTGTTAATAGAGGAAGATTCAAGTCTTAGCTATGATTGGCCAACAGTGTAAAGATCCGGGTTAAGTTTGGCTGACCTTGTTGATCATTCCAAGATGGATGGAGTGTATTAATACTTGTTGAAGAGTTGTCAAACATTATCCTTGTGTAAGACAAATCAAATCTAAATAAAGGATCAGAAGTAGAGTAGAGAAGATAAGGAGCAAGAGCAGCATAGAGTGTGAAGTTGGTAAAGAAGAATTCGGGGCAAAAGAGAAGTCTTCAAGCATTTACTGAAATTGAACCAAGCATGAAGTAGATACTATTTCTCAGTTAATTCATTCTGTTCTAAATAAATTCTGTAGGCACTGAGCTCTGGGCAGTGCACCCAAAGGCATGTGCCTTCTATTTTTCTAAAGTACTTTTAATAGGGTACAAATCTTTGTGGGTTAACCCCCACCGTGGTTTTTTCCTTAACCGGGTTTCCACATCAAAATCTTGGTGTCAAGTGTATTGATCATGTTTATGCTCTTATGTTGTTGATCTATGCTTTATTGTTTACATCATTAATCTGGTAAAAAAAGAGGTTAAAAGCATAAAACATTTAAATTGTGGGACAACTGATTCACCCCCCCTCTCAGTTGTCCAATCTAATTCCAATACTTTGAATCATATTTTTGTTCACCTCAATGAAGAACCGCTTTAAAATTTTGTGGTGGTTGTCTAATTTTTATGAAGATTAATGGTTTTGTTGGTTATTGTGTCAATAATAGAGGTAACATCTTGTAGAGTGGAAGACAGATGATGGAAAGCATTTGTCCAGTCCTTGCACCCTGTGCATAAGCCTTCAACTTTTGGAATTTTGTTTCCACATCAATGTCCCCTTGTTCAAACATCTTCCTTTTCCATTTTTCCTTATTAGTGGCAGCTTCCACTCCTTTGCCACAGTTGGTCCACCTAGGGATTACCCCTATCCTTCTTCAGGCTATGGACCAAAGAAACATCCCCTCTGTCCTCAAAATCATCTTCACCATAATCAAAGTCAGAGGATACAAGGAAACTTTCAAAAGAGAGAGTCGCATGGTCTGGGGAGGACATGTAGGGGTTAGGGGAAGGAGATAAGGCCTTTCTTTTTAGGGGTATAATTATATAAATAAAATAATCTACATAAATTTAAGCAATATAATAATTAATATTTTATGAAAAATAGTCACACCATTATAACAAATTAAAGCTTGTTAGTCACCCAATTGCCTCTTATCGTGTTATTATTTTGAATATCTATGATACAATTATAATCAAGAATTATTTAACACTTAAACTAAAACCAGTAATCAAGATGATTTATCATAAAAAATATTTTAAATGCACTATTAAATAAAAAATATTTTAAATGCACTATTAAATATAATTCTTAATTATTACATATGTTGTATTTCATTGTACGAAGATTAAAATGTTTTAAAATGTTGTTAGAACAATGTTGTAGTTCAACTTCTATTATTAAACTAAACCATTTGTTTACAAATAATATATTCTTTTAATGGTTCAATCATAAATATTAGGGAATTTTTACAAGTTTACAACCACATTTGTTTTTTTAATCTAGTCACTTTTCCAAATAAGTTAGAAAAACAAGTCAAATGATCTAAAGTTTAATAAGATATCTTTATGCATATCACTTTCTTCTAAATAATGCTTACTAGATGTGTTATGAAATAACATATAAGAATGGATTATATTGTTTATGATACATGTAAATGATTATATAACATAAAAATGTGTCTATATAATTTTTGAATTAAAACTATTTTTAAAGAAGTTTTAAAATTGTAAGGTCAACCTTCTAAGTGAAAATTTATACAATCATTTTTCATTTATGGGTATTTTTGAAGAAAAAACTAGTGTTAAAATACTTTTTAAACCACAACTAGGAATACTATGTATCACCAAGGCTTTTTATAATCAATACATTCTTTTAGTTATATTTATGTTAGATTGAAAAAAATATAAATGTTTCAATCTATTTATTTCTTATTTAAGAATTTTTTAAATTATTAGTGCAAATATAAAATAAATTGATTTTAGTACTAGATTATGGCTTAAAATATGTGGCATCTATTTACCTAGATAAATAAATAAAAACAATAATACTTTGACAATCCTTTAGAATCCTTAAATTTAAATACTTTTTTTAACTAACTATATATACAATTCTCCAAATTCAGTTCACATGCATACTATACAAATTTTGTTTAGGTTTTGAGAATTTCTCACATTAGAAACTTCTACTATGACCTTAAAAAGATATTTTGTATAAAAATTAAATCAATATTATTTGATTTAGATTTTTTTTCATTTGAGCTCTATACTTGTTACCACATTCTCTTGCACTTTATACAAGGTATTAATTTTTTTCTCTTTTCTTTACCTTGATTTGATGTGTGTATTTCATCAAACATTTTTTTCTCTCCAATGCAATAACATTATCAACATTACATCCTAATAAAACTTTATATCTTTTGAATGTATGTATTAAACAAAATAAAACATAGTAAAACAAAGATTGTAATAACTAAAAAAAAAATGTAATTTTTTTAAATCCAAGTTAAACTTTAAATTTTTAAATGACTTACCCAAAATTTTTTAGTCTCCAAACATCTAATGAGTTTTAATCACTTGAAGAGTTTGTTTGTGGGTGCATTGATGTTGAAGAACAATCTACCATTGTCAAAAATTGTTGCTACAAAAGAAAAGCAAATAAATTTAAAACATTAAAAAATATTTTAAGAACTAAGTCTAGTTTTTTAGTGGCCATGAAATGAAATGTATTTATGTTCATGTCCACAAGTAACCAAATTAGGTTAGTTGGATAAGAAAGTAAGAGAGCAAAGAAATAGGAGGTGGCTATAGCATCATGAACAACATAAACTAATGAAACAAAATAAACAAGGAAAATATAAATGCAACCAAAAAAATTACAAGAACACATTGTAACAATTGTAGTCATTTGGAGAGAGACTATATATCTATTATGAGAAATGGGAAAGGGGACACTATTTTATCAAAAAAGATAGAAAAGGGAATTAGAAAATGTCACAATACAAATATTTTAGTGTATATAAACATTAGAAAATAGAAGTATTAAAAGACTTACAAATAGAAATTAATAAATTTAAGATAATTTATAAATAAAAAAATTAATTATATGAATGATCAAGAGATATCAAAGAGCCCCTCTCACTCCTGTTCCCACACGGTTTGAAATCAGAGAAGACGATCCTCTCCCCTTCCTCCACAGGTTTGGCCCCACCCCATGGCAGTATTGGGACTATGTTCCAGCGCGCCGTTGATGTTATCCCTGGGTCTACAATACAATGTGGTTTAGGGTTGGCTTTGACAACTACTTTTGATGGCGTCATAGTTGCGCCGGAGTCAGGTTCTTCTCCTGCACTCAAAGGTTTTGTGTTGGATGCACGTCTCGGGTGTGAAGTTGTTGTGCAAGTTCTGACAAAGTTTCCCCCTACGTCCTATGGTTTATGCATTCCTTCTAGAATGTCTAATGGTGGCTCTATTCCAGTGTCGAGCTCCCCAACACCCATCATTTTTAACATCCCTTCAGGTGGGCATAGCTCCTTTCGGGCCCTCTTCAATGAAGCAAATGGCACTTTACCTTGCAAGAAGTTTCTTGCTCGCCCATCTTCTAGAGCTACTCCTCTGTCTCTGCACTACCTCCCCCAATTGTGGTGTGCTGACATGAGCTTCTTGAGAATGAGGATTTTTAGAAGAGTCATGGGGTTGTTTGCATATTCAACAACTTGTGGCCGTCCTTGTCAAACCTACACAAGTGGGTCTTGGAGTCATGGAAACCCTCAATGGAGGGCAAGATAGAGTTGTTTGCATGCACCAGGGGTTTCTTTGTGGCGACCTTCGATTCCCCAGAGGAGAGGGACATTTTGCTAAACAATTAGGTTTGGATGTGGGGAGAGCATTCCCTCTTCATTAAATTGTGGTCCTTCAACCCTCTTGCCAAGGACATTGGAAATGCTATACATTGCTTCCTGATGGTGGATTCTTCAACCTCTCACATGGAACACTCTACGTTAGCCCGCATTCTGGTCGACGTTGACATCTCCAAACCCCTTCATGAGGAGGTTGTTCTACAGTTTGGGGATAGGTCGTGGTCGCAACTTGGTGCAGTCACGATTAGGAGGGTCCACAAAGTGAATAATCCAGACTGTGCAACGAGAGTAAACACAATGGAAGCAACTCAATTATAGAATGCAAATACAGATTTAGTCATTCAGTATCATAGATTCAAACACAAACATACCAGCAACATGCGGGCTCACAGGCTTGATTCTCCAGTTACAATGTATGCGTAGGATATGGCTTTGAAGCGCCTTACAGAGAAAATCTAACTTATCAGCTCACTATCATTGATTAACTACTTTCCTATGCATCTATTACATGATTATATATCATCTCCAGATCACAAGATTCCTCCGCATTGGCCAAGAAGGTTGCAAACCCCAATGAAAGAGATGTAATTTGTGTACACGAATAGGTCGGTCCAAAACATATGGAAATCCTCCACAAGTGAATGAAAAAATGTGCGAATCTCAGGGAAGGTCGGCCAGGTTCCAACCTATCTTGAATGATGTTTCATTTAGCTCTGCAAGTCATGGAAGTGCTCCGCAAGTTGTTTGTCTGAGACTGTCGGAATGCTCTGCTCTGAGAAAATAATCAATCTTATGATAGTGATAACTTTCTGGAAACTAATCCAAATGATCTGAATTTTGGATATGATGTGCATGAAGATGTCTAGATGTTAAGTCCAGCTCCACAAGGTCTGAAATGAAATTGCAACAGAATGCAAACCAAAATACAAAAACTACTTTTTACTGAATTGACTATACTGAACTAGAAAATGAAAGGAAACAAAATGAAATGCAAATATTTTTGGTTGATGCAGGATTTCTCTTGAAGCAGGGATTCTCCTGCATCACAACTACTTGATTATGAGGGCCTTCCATTATGATGTAGGTGGTGCTTTACCATTGGCCACCTAGCCTCCGTTTGTCCCCACTCTCATCATAAGGGTGCAACCACCTAGTGGAAGAATGCTTCAGATGCTCACTTGACCATCAGTCCTTTTGACTCTCCAGAGGATGCTCCCTTGTCGACTGGTACACCCTCTCTGATTATTGTTTCACCCACTTCTGAGGGTGCTTTGGCAACTGAGGCTGCCGCGAGTCCCCTACTTCATCTTGTGACTTTTGATCATTCGTTGATTGCCCCTTCTCTTGTGGGCAATGTGTTGCTCCCTACTCTTGTTCAACTATCAGGTACCCCAACTTCTTGTGTCGGGGTTTTCCCCTCTTCTCATGTTCTGTCTTTAGTTGTGGAATCTAAAAAGGATTCCCCTATCTCCGTGTGTGTTCATGGATCGTTGTTCAGAGAAGGAAGAAAGGTCTTCCTAAGTCTATTTCTACTTTGCACCCTCAAGTCAAAGGCATTCTTTATGATAGGTCGGGTTCTGGTATCATCTAGTCCCTGAAGTTGTGTCATTGTTTTCCTAGCCGAGCTACCTTTTATTGTTAAAGGGTTTGAGTCACGATCTCATTTCTCTGTTTCACTGCTTATGAAACTCACTTCATTCGCCTTTAGGCTTCTGTATATGGGTTTAGGCCCTTCCCGATTATCTAATTCAAAATAGCTATAGTCATTTGGAGAGAGACTCTATATCTATTATGAGAATTGGAAAGGGGACACTATTTTATCAAAAATATAGAAAAAAGGGTATGAGAAAATGTCACATTACAAATATTTTAGTGTATATAAACATTAGAAAATATAAGTATTACAAGACTTACAAATAGAAATTAATAAATTTAAGATATTTTATAAATTAAAAAAAATTATTATATGAATGATCAAGAGATATCAAAGAGTCGGAGTTCACAATTATCAAATATGATCAAATAAAAATCCTTGGGCTACACAAGGTTCCGATAGACATAACTATAATCATAGTATTATAGATCATATGTTTGAGACTACAAAATAATTATTTGATATTTTTTCGTACTTAATTGTATGAAAGTCCTACTTAATCCATATTGTCAACAATGAATATACAAACATGAATACTTTGACAAGAGATAGGTGATTTTGAAGGCATTTTTGTATAAGTCAATCAATACTATGTATCACCAAGACTTTTTATAATCAACACTTTTTTAGTTACATTTATGTTAGACTACAAAAAAATATAAAATTTTCAATCTTTTTTTTCTTATTCAACATTTTTTTTTAAATTATTAGTGCAAACACAAAATAAATTGATTTTCGTGTTGGATTGTGGATTGAACTATGTGGAATCTATTTTACCTAGATAAATTAAAAAAGCCAACTATACTTTGACAATCTCTTAGAATCTTTAAATTTAAATACATTTTGAACTATATACATAATTCTCCAAATTCATTTATTAATATTGTTTGATTAAATATGTAGAAAAAAAATGTGTGTGGTGTGTGCTCAAGTGGCTGGGCCACTTGGTTATCATGGTGGAGACTAAGGTTCAAATCTCCCCAAGGACACGTTACCATTGAATGGTGTGTTGCATGCATATTGTTGTTTCGTGTACCTAGAAAATGGACACTATTTTATCAAAGAGCCCCTCCAAGAAAAAATCTAAATATTACATAACATTTAAGAATCGTATATAAGAACAGACCATTATTAACCAAAAAAAAATCTAAAGAAACGTATATAAGAAGTTTTAGTTTTTTAGGAATATTTTGGGTGATGTTCATAGATGTCACTTGAAGTTCTCTATTGTCTACAGATGTTTCTATACACATCTTTTAAGACAAAGACATGTTTAAAGACAAAAGATGAGTTCTAGGGTTTAATATACAAGTCTTCTAGTAACTATGATAACTAACTATGAGTACATTGTCCATAGATGTCACTTGAAGTTCTCTATTGTCTAGAGATGTTTCTATACACATCTTTTAAGACAAAGACATGTTTAAAGACAAAAGATGAGTTCTAGGGGTTAATATACAAGTCTTCTAGTAACTATGATAACTAACTATGAGTACATTCTACAATGAACCGTTATTAACCAAAAAAAAATCTAAAGAAATGTATATAAGAAGTTTTAGTTATTTAGTAATATTTTGGGTGATGTCCATAGATGTCACTTGAAGTTCTCTATTGTCTAGAGATGTTTCTATACACATCTTTTAAGACAAAGACATGTTTAAAGACAAAAGATGAGTTCTAGGGGTTAATATACAAGTCTTCTAGTAACTATGATAACTAACTATGAGTACATTCTACAATGAAAAATAATTATAGAATTCATGGTGGAAAGATAAATTCTATTTTCACATTGTAAATATTTTTTTGGTATTTATCAAGAAAAACACAATTACAATAACTTAATTTTCAAATAAGTAATAAAATGTTGCAACATATTCATTTTCTACAATAGTTAGAATTGTTTTTTAAGGACTTAGGATTTATAAAACATCTATACACACTTTTCAATAGTATATATTAATAAAATTCAATATAAATCATTTCTTTCATGGTAAATTTCTTATATGAGGAAACAAATGATTTTCAAAGAAAGACATGTTATCACTAGAACTTTCACGCCATTGTTGAGGGAATCCATCTTGGAAGTCTATGGGAGTCCCGTGTAGGTCGAAATAATTGTTGTCTAATCTTTGTCCAATGCTTTGGATGAATTCATTGAAATCTACATTGTCATCATCTCTACAAAATTCAAAAACATTCACATGATTAATTGATTGGAATTCAAGGAGAGAACAATCACACTAATGAATATTATCATAGGAATTTTGTAATTTTTTTAAAAAATAATTAAGCCTACCTCTTAAACAATGCCACGTTAGGATCTTCATGGAAGAGAGTCTGTTGGTTTTCAATAGATATTGATGAAATAAGTTGGGGTTGATGATCTCCCTCCATTGGTAACGGCAAGTGCAATCCATTATGGTAAATCTTCAATTCCAAAAGACAAATCAGTAATATAATGCAATCCATTTTGATGTAAGCATCCACATAGAAAATGTAATATAGTGAAATGGGCCAAGAATTATGTTTATCAGTACCTCTTGAGTAGCTTGAGCAAGTGATATAAGTTGAGTATTCTTTAGAGTTTCCTATATCAAAGCAGAGATCAAGAAAAAACACATTATAGTGAACAAGATTAGGAAAATATTATATAATCAAATACTCTAAGCTCTTCTTTTTATTAAAAATCTACTAACATACTATATGAATGTTTCTTAAATCATATGATTTATATTTTAATTGTATTTGTAGCATTTTAAAATTTTAATAGAACAATATACACCAAAGGCAGAATGAATTTTATTGTGTCAAACATAGATGTTCATTTTGTAAAAGTTCATTCTTTGCATCTATAGAAAATTTTGAATGATAAAACATATCTTATTTTCTTTACAATATAGAAACTAATAACATGTTTAAATTTACGTCCATGCTTTTGGTCATGTTTAGTTGCTTTTAAGTTTCAAACAAGAAACGAGACCCTAGTAGAAATTATGGAGTAGAATAATTTGAAAAACAAATGGTGAATACAATGTTCTTCTTGTTTTTAGGCCAATAGACTACATTTGCATTATTATATTTGATTTAAGGTTGACCCAAAAAAGTTCTAAAAGGCAAGGCATGAATGATGGCTTTGAAAACTTTATAGGAAAGGGATATAGTCTTAAAGATGATCGACAAAATAATCCATCTGATACAATTGGATCTTGGGTGCCTATTTTTAATTTTGGAAAGACACTCATGAATAAGTCCTCTTAATAGCAATATTTACTAATATGTCTAATTTCAAATGTAAGAGTAAACTAAGGTTTTGCTATCCTTATCAGAAAGATAATGGTTAAATCTTTTATCCTATGACATGAGGATAAGCCTTTGACTATTCTATAGCTTTATCATTGTTACATTTCTCTATGAGCATGATATAAGGGAAACCTAACTATTCCTCTCAAACTTGGGTATCATACAAATAATTTCAAAGCTTATTACTACATTCCTATGAAGTATTTTTGTGATTTGAAAGTAAATCAAATTTTTATGTCAAAGAAATTACCATTTATTCATAAAGCTTATTTGACATGTATAAAATATCTAGTTTTGTCTCTTTTCTATTTAATATCCTTTGAACTAGTAATGATCTCCAATTTTTTTTAAAAACAAAAAGAATAAATTTTAATAGGTATAATACCTTGCGATTATGCATTTGAATAATGGCTTCATGTATGGTTTTCTCCACATCTTTTACTTGCTCTAAAGTGGTAATGCGGTCTACGTCATTGCCAAAATACCTGAGATATCAATAAAATATTAAAATTATTAAGATTTGTAGGAACACCATAAAACTTATCTCAACTTAAAAACTCAATGTAAAAGAACTCTATTGGACTCAAAAATTCAACAAGAAATTGAAATATTAAAGGTGTATAAAATATTAAATTTAAAAAAAAATGGATTTCATATGCATTTTTAATTCTATTGAATTTGTGATTACTAACTCTTCCTGCTATCAAATTTCAAGATAGAGATTAAGCATTCTTTTCTATTATTTAATATAGGTATACAAAGGTTTCAACATGTCCCTTCAATTGATATTGATTAGGAAACAAGCTCTCTTAGATGAAGTATGATTCTATTGCTGTAAGAGAAGGTAGAAGTTACGAAAGAAAGGATTTCTATTAGAAAATGTCTGAAAAGTTGTCTAAAGGATTTCTATTAGAAAATGTCTGAAAAGTTGTCTATTCTCTCTTCTGCTAATATATCATCACATGGAAGAAAATTCAAAACATAACTTTCCAAATATTATGCCATGGATGCATTAGTCAAAATTCTATGCATTAATTAGATATTGCAATGAAACCATCTCCTTGACCCTATGATACATAAAACCTTAACAAAACAAATTATATTTAAGATTAGATTGGACAAAGTTGAGGAAATTGTTTTTTATCCAAAATGATCATAATAACAATAAATCTTTGGCTTGTGGTTCTTATTTGAGTGCAATACAACATACATACATAGACATGTATAAACATGTATTCTATGTTGCCAGTTGGGGATCAGGTTCAAGTAGGCATTACACCATCTAGTTTGATTATGATGGTTCAACAAAAAATAATTTTCCCAAATTTTATAGCGTTAGGTAAGACCATACAAAATATTTATTAAATATTTTAAATTAAAAAATAGCTATACTTTTCACAAAATAGCTATACTTTTCACAAAAGATCAAAACAAACCAAAGAAATCAGTTAAAGCAAATACAAAGGATTGATCAAGTTGGAAGTTGTTACATCATTAAAAAAGGAAGCATACTTGTTTTAGTATGAATATCATACCATTGAATTCAAATTTTCAGCAGGGAGATCGACTATTTCAAATCAAATTATCAAGCCAAAGCAAGTTTTCAGGTTTTCCGAATTCAAGTCACTAAGATCTATAAATGACCGAGATTTTTTCAATGCTTTGTTGAAAAGTTTGCTAGACTTCATCCATGTAGCGAAAAGCATCAAACCTCAATCAGCCAGAGCCACCTAGAAATCCTATTTTTGGCACAGACTAAAAATAGATCATCACCAAAGAGGGAAAAAAAATAGAATTTGCTATTACTGGCGTTCACTATTTTTAGCATTAACTCGAGTTAGTATTTTGCTCGATCAACATGCAAGAGATGTGAGCACAGAGTCACGGTTTGCAACATATTCAATCTTCAGTTCAAATGGAGTTTGCATGTTTTAAATCATTAGTTAAGCTACAGTTGCATGTTTCTAGTTTTAGAATTAGTGGAGCAGATTAATTTGTAATAAAATTGTATTTCATGCAATCAATCAACTAGGATAGAACTCCAATTAATTATTTTATTTTATTTTCATGCAAGCCTTTGTAAACAGCATAAATAAGTGCCTTTGCACATAGATATTCATTTTTAATCAGCATTCATTATTTTTAGAATAAATCAAAGTTGTATTCAGATATCAGAGTTGTATCATGATCAGTCAATGAATAGCAAGCAATAAGAATTTTTATGGTTACATTACACTGAAATTGTTATTTGTGGTATATTCATCATGATTGTGATCCTGTTGTTCATTCAATAGAATTTACTATGCCTGTCTTGCTTTTGAATGACTATAGAAATGTGTCGTCGTCTGTGCTGAAGGTAAGTCAATTCAATGAATTTGTGAACTTTGTGTCACAAATGAATTTGTATCATCTTGTACTTGATTTAGTCATGGCATTCGTAATTATGTGTTTATGTGTTAATCAATCCAATATGTGTGTACTAGTCTAAGTTCTAATTTCAGTCAAAAAACACAGAATCCTTGCCTTGTGGTTGAAAGTGTGTTTTTGCCTTTTGCATGTCGCAAACCCAAAAATATTGCATATTTATGTTTTATTCAGCGTAAGTGTGAAAGCACCTCATAAAATATTGTGAAGTCTGTAAAATTGAAAGTTCATATTATACAATTTTTAAGTTAGTTTTATTTTATAGGGAGCTTCCCTGCTAATTTGAAGAGTGGTTTTACTGCACATTTGTTCGTTTTACATTTGCACTAAAAGATGCGAAATAAAACACTAACACATCCATAGGAATAGACAATTTTGGTTTATAAGCCCTACAATATACAAAATATACATACATACATATATATATATATATATATATAATGAAAATAAGATTTTCATTTGCTATCCCCAATTTCAATGAATGTAGAATAGTGTTTCCATAATTGTCTTCTTTTTTTTATTGCATGAAGTTAATTATATATGTCTATTAGTTGGTTTGTTAGTTGTCTCCATGACACTCTTGGGCTCAACATGGATCATTGGTATCAGAGCACTTTCTCTTCTAAACAACATGACATACCAATGGTCTTCCCCAAAAAAAATTGGCCCTAGTTGTGCATGATTGCCTGCTCACAATATTAAAAAGGAATATGACCCAACTCCATCTTTAACTAATAGAATGGTGAAAAAATTCAAGATGTCTTATGATGCAAAGAAACATGCTTCAATAGAAGTACAAAAGCTTATGCAAGGAGCTTTGGAAGAACAAAAGGGAAATTTTCTTGCAATTTGTGACTTGATGTCTACTAGATCCCTCGATACCCTACCATTGGTAGTTCCTCATTCTGATACCAAATTCCATTCAAGGTGCAAATCAATCTCAACTACCTAGTGTTCCAAAGAAAAATTGACATGGAAGCACAAGATGATTGACTTCAACAATTAGAGGCATGTTACACTATTCATAAGTTAATAGATGATTAAGATATTACCTTTGAAACACTTAAGATGTTCAAGTTAGTGCTATGATGTTGGAAGTCAGTGTGCAAAAAAGTGAGTGAAAATGACCATGTTGATATGTGGTCCAAGTTTGGTGATGTGAAGAATACTATCCTTTGAAGTATTACCACAACATATAAAAGGGATTCCATACATTCAGAATAAATACGGATCAACTAATTCCAAACTATACAAATGAGCTCCATGAACTCATACATGATAAAAAAAATCTGTAAAATGGAGCTTCACAAAGTCCTAAAGTACACTAGCCCTACAATATGTTGTAAAATGGAGCTTCACAACCACATACAAGTCGCTATGGAGTTTTTTCCTTATGAAAGCTTGAGGCAAGCTCAACAACATGCTATAAAGATCAAGGAACAATCTAAGATGAAGCTAGAGAATATGATTGCAAAGGCCATTGCAAAATATCTAGGCTTCACAATGAAAGCATGTAATGTCCCCATTCTGGGAATGGTCACCATCAGGGTTAGTTCGGGCCTTTCATCTCACTCCGGGACATCTTGAGGACTTCATGAGCAATGGAGATAACTTATCACCTTGGCATGTTGTCTTCGGTACATCTATCAAGTTGACATGGAGACTTGTCTTCTTCGAAGTCAGTCACTTGGAGGGCCTTTCATATGGTTTTGTGTTAGAAGTTTGGGCTTCACATTTTGTATGGATGCTATCACTCCACCTTCTTGAGGATGCCTTCTCATGGATACTTGGCTTATGGCGACTTGTCATTACTATGGAGATCATCATCCACTCTGGGCATAATCATGAAGGTCGCTATTCACATGGGCAAAGAGCTAACATCATTCCTATGCCTCTCCTAGGTGCTCACATTGATGACTTAGTATATTGTTTGACTAGCAATCGGGTTAGAGTACAATAATTAACTATTATTCCTTGTTGGCGTCTACCTTGTGGAAGTCACCTTCATACTTTGGGACGACTTGGATGGAGAAGTGGATTTTAGCTAACACATCACCCTCGGCGCTTGGAGGAGAAAGTAAAATTAAAAAAAATAATATCTTTAAATTGATTTTATTTGGGCGTCTAGACGCTCTAATGTTGGTCAGCCCTCTAGGAGGGAAAAAGATACATTCAAAAATAAACAATACTTCTCCTATGTCGGCCTTGAGGAATTAAGTCAAGTTGTGTATATATATGAGGTCATTAGAGGCATTGCAATCATCATTCAAGCATTCATTCATTCACATTTGGAGAGCAATCTCAAGCAGTGACTTGGGACGAAAACCTCAAGTCTCTTGAAGGGAGTGGGACGAAAACCTAACTTCCTCATAGGGAGAATTCCACCACGGCAGTTCACTTGCATTTAACAGATTGGAGCAGATTTTCAGGGCAGAGTTGCAGATCAGCTTTAAGGGCATCCATCACCACTTCTTCTTGGGCGAATTGATTAGGGTTTCACCCTAGACAAGAGCGCACCACTTGGGAGAGAGACGATTTGCATTTGAGAGGTGTTTTGGAGAAGTTTGTGGGCTGCTAGTGTTCCAGCCACAGCTGAATTGTTACAGCAGTCCCAGCAGACCTCCCTCGCCCCACCTTGGAGGGTTCATCATAGGCGTAGTGCATCATTGTGTAGGGTTTCTAACCCTAAGCTGAGGTGTGCCATCCTTTGAGGGCATTTTGGCATATATTTGTAGTAGATCTATAAATTGATATTAGGTCTGGATAATAGCAGCAGTGATCTGATTTCTGTTGGGGCATGTTTGCCAAATGATTTGAATGTAAAATCAGACCTCTACATTCTGATTTATACCAGCAGACTATTCAGATTTGTTTTGCATGTTCAATGTTCCCAAATTGTGTAATTCATGGTGGATATTGTTTGCATAATTGGCCAATTCATATGATGCATTTATGTGGATATTGGATGTAATTCATGACAAGTATTATGCAATCGTTTCAAGTCTGATTTTTGAACAGAGTTAGGGTTGGGGCAGAACTGTTAGTGCAGAAATTTTAGGGCAGAAATCTGGAAATTTATTTGGAATCCCAAAGAATCCAAATCAGCCCTAAAAAGTCCCATTTGGGACATTACAAAGCACTAGCTACAACAGATGGAGAAAGGATGAGAACTCACATTGACATAGATGCACATTCGACAACATGCAAGACTTGTTACTTGTATGGCACCACTTGAAATTTGTGACATTCTTCTTTCGAAAATCCTACTTGTATGACCAAAGATACTACCTATGAAGCTAAGCTATAGCACAAGGATATCAAGGTCAACAATTGTCTCTAATACATTCCAGAGTCCCCATTTAAAGTTATAATTAGTGTTTTGTGAAGCAATATAGAAACCTCATTTCTCATTTACAAAATTTTGTACTACTTATGGTTTACCTAGAGTCAATATAAAACACTATGAAGAAGCACATGCTCATAGCTCAATCCCTTGGTTTTTTAGTGCAATAACAATAGCTTCTATTTGCTATAATAACTCAAAGATGCCTTTGAAAAGCACAAAGGCATTCCATCACATTGCTCTATTGAGCGTCAAATTGTCTCATCTTGGGATCACCACTTCCAAATAAGATACACAAACACATATAATCTCATAGACAAAGGTCCGATTCTACCAAGCCTTTCCCCTTGTTGTAGTCCAATGGTATTTGCACCAAAAAAATGGTTTGTGGGATATTTGCATTAATATGGTGTCTTTAACAATATCAGTTGAAAATTAGGTAACCTCTACCTCGCATTGATGATCTTTAGGACCAACTCCAATGTGCATAATATTTCACTAAGAACAATCTCATGTTAGGTTATAACTAGTTCCGATAACCCAAAAGACATAAAAACTATGTTCAAGAAAAATGAAAGCATATACAAGTGATTAGTAATGCTTTCTTGCCTAACCAATGCCCTTGCAACCTATGTGTCCTATGAACAATATTTTGTGACCCTTTAACAACACCTTCGTCATTGTCTACTTGGGTAGCATTCATTGTCATTGTCTATAACAAGTCTTGGGAAGAGCATATTGCACATGTTCAAATGATTCTTGACACACTTCTCACTCACAAACTAAATCTAAAAAATGCACCTTTGATGTTATTCATGTTCGGTACTTTGGCTACATTATTGATAGTGAAGGCATTCTGGTGGTTTTGTAAAACACCAAGATCATTTGAGACTTTCTAGTTCCTATTTACCATGTAAAGTTGTGAAGTTTCCTTGTACTCACAATTTTTTATGGTCGATTCATGTTGGGATTTTCTCATATATTTTGGATGATGCATCAATTCATGTGAGCTAAGTCAACATTCCATTGAAAACTGTGCAACAAGTATTTGAAGAACTTGAATCCAAACTTTTGGACCCATATTTGCAATTATTGGCGTCAATCAATTCTTCCAAATTGAGATTGATGTATCCAATTTTGCACACAATTTGAACTCACTCAACAATGTGCATCCAGCTGCATTCCATTTTCAAGCATTTAGTGACACTATGTGAAGCTTCCTTGCTATATACTCCCACAATAGTGTGGAATCTCCAATCATGCTTAATGCCCCTTCCCAAACTTGGTATTTTCCTTAACTCCTCCTGCAACTCTTCTAAAATTTGTTCCCTCCCTAGCTCTAAACTTTTCTCCTTGACATCATGGTCATGCATTTTCTTTTGTTCAGAGTCTAGACCCCACCGAAGTATGGTTGTTTGCTGATAAGAGGGCAGCTGTTTGATGATGCTGAGAAGTATTTTGTAGCTCCATAACTCCTGATTTTGTATGTTCAGACCAGCACCTTGTGAATCTGAAAATGGGTATGTCATAAAAGTAATGTTATTGATATTTTAGCATCTGGGTATTAATTGTTCAAACAATTTATGCATTTTTCAGTATATGGGAATTATTGAAAGTCGCATTGTTTATTGTTATTCCATTGCAAATCAATATTACATGTGAAACAAACAAACAATACAACAGCAACCAAACAAAAAAAAAGATACAAAATCTGCCCAATAAACTAGGCGTACAACCTAGAAATCCTCACGCCAGGTCTAGAGGTGGTACGGCCTGCTCTGCAGTGATATCAGCTTGCACAAACACAATAAAACTTCATAAATCTGCTCCTAAATATTACAGAAACCCTCCAATAACAGGTGCACCCCTCTCAGATTCATGCTACAGCAGTAACAAGTGGAAAACACCCATCAAAACAGCTCCAATAGAATGCCCAAAATGTACAGCCAACATGGGTGTTAAACCCTACAGCAAATCCCACTCCAAATCTGCTCTACAACGCCTAAAAATTAGTCACCATCACCTCCAATGTGTACTAAATTATAATGGAGAAAAAAATGACATTGGCATTGGATAACTTCTCCGCGACAACTTGCAAATACCTCCAATCAACTCAATGTAATCCCTGCAATGAGATCACCAATAAATCTCCCATATTGGGTCTCTCACCAACGAGGAAGGAAAACCAACTCCTCCAGCAAGAACAAAGTTCAAGAAATCAAAATGCACAAAAACGCAAATTAGCTTTCATTCTTTTCCTTTATTTCCCAAGCTTTCATGCCGATATTGGAGTCAAAATAAAATAATCTTATTTAATTAAACTCCACTCCTTATGTCTCCCTCATGAGCACTCACTTATGTAATTAATTTCACCCCTTTTAAAAAGACCCCTTTATCTCCCTAGGCGTCCAACTTTATAACATTAATAACAATAAGTTAAATCTTTAATTTAACTTATAAAATATCGTTATTAATTTAAAATTGCAGGATTATGTTAAGACTTCAAATTCCAACACCAAATGCCTCCACCAACATAACTATAAATAGTAATGTTGACCATGACCCCTGTCAGTGCTCTGAACCAACTTACTAAAAATAGTATGGAAAATATCACCGAAAACAACTCAGAAAATGGCACATCACTCGTCAAACCAACTCGAAGCCCAAGTAACATCTGATACTGCTACCCTGCTGGATCAACGGAATCCCAAGGATTCCCTAACCCTAACTCATTAGCCTATGGGAATCCGTTGAATAGGCTAACTGTCAATCAAACTACACAACTTAGGAAGGGGACATTAAAGTCCGCCCTTCCCAAAATTGCTTGTCCTCAAGCAATTTCATCTCTGGATGCTACAAGATCTGCTCATTCTCCCATGTCGCATCCTCTACTGGCAAGTTTTTCCATTTGACCAAGAACTCCTTAATGATCCTCCTACGAACAGTGTGCTCTCGAGAGTCAACAATGGCCTCTGGAATCAATATCAGCTTCCACTCCTCATCTAATGGTGGCAACTTTGATGAGGGAACTACATTGTGTCCAAGTGCCTTTTTGAGCCTGGATACGTGAAAAACATTATGCACTTTGCTGCTAGTCGGTAATTCAAGCTCATAGGCAACCTCTCCAACCCTCCTGGACACTCTAAATGGGCCATAGAATCTGGGCTTAAGCTTCTCCGCTCCACTCTTCTTAAGAGTAGACTGTCTGTATGGCTGAAGTCTCAAATAAACCACGTCTCCAACATCTAAACTACGTTCCACTCGATGTTGATCAGCATACAACTACTGATTTGGAGCCTGCTTCAAGTTTTCCTTAAGTGCTTTCATGATATCCTGACTTTCCTATAGCTAATCCTTTGCCTTGGGCACTCTACTATCTCCAAGCAATAAATCCACAAAATTAGTGCCCTCATACCCATACAAAGCCATAAACGATGACATCCTAATGGACATATGATAGGTAGTATTATAACAATACTCCCCAAGGTGCAGCCATTTGATCCAAGCTCTTTGTTGTCCAGAAGCATAGTTTATGAGATACCCTTCCACCCATTTGTTTACTATTTCTGTTTGCCCATCCATCTGTGGGTGGTAGCTAGTACTTGGTGTTAGCTCGGGGCCACTAAATCTGAAAAGCTCCTATCAAAAGAGACTTAGGAACTTGTTGTCCCTATCGCTAACAATGCTCTTGGGCATCCCATGTAATTTGAAAATCTCCCTGAAGAACAAATCAGCCACCTAAACTGCAGTATATGTAATTGATATGGCAAAGAAATGTGCAAATTTGGTCAATCTGTTAACTACAACAAATATGCAATCCTTGCCCTGTACCTTAGGTAGTCCAATAATAAAGTCCATGAAGATACATTCCCATTTTTTATTAGGAATGGGTAAACACTAAAGTAAACCAGTTGGAAAAGTGTGCTCATTCTTATTCTGCTAGCAAGTAGGGAACTCCCTAACATACTTAAGGACCTCATTCTTGAGTCCTTTCCAAGTAAAATACTCCTGGATTTGTTTGTAACTCTTAAAGAACCCTGGGTGACCAGCCATAGGCACATCATGAAAGGTCCTCAATATCTTGCCCTTAAGTTGTAAAGTAAGCACCAAGAAAATCTTCTCCTTATAAATAATCAAATAATTAACCACAAAGTACCTGTCATCATGAACTGTGCCCTCTACGATTCCTGCTGCCCAAGAAACCTTAGCATATTTTGCTAAAATCAACTCCCTCCAATCAACAAAGATCTCCCCTAACAAACACAAGTGGGGTCTCCTGGAAAGTGCATCCGCTACTATGTTCTTCCCTTTGACATATTTAATGTCAAAGTCATATGCCTGTAATCTGCTCACCCACTTTTGTTGTTTGTCATTAAGGTCCTTTTGGTTCATAAAGTACTTAATGCTATTGTGGTTTGTTTTTATAATAAACTTACACCCAACCAGGTATGACGTAAATTTGGCCAATGCATGCATTATGGCCAACATCTCCCTATCATAAACTGAATAGCTCCTCTCCACACCTCTGAGCTTCCTGCTCTCAAATGCTATGGGGTGTTTCTCCTGCATCAACATGGCCCCAATTCCCTCTCCTGAGGCATCACACTCCAACTCAAAGGGTTTGGAGAAATCTGGAATCGCCAACGCAGGACATGAGGACATCAACTGTTTGAAGTGCTTGAAACACTTCTATGCTGAATCGAACCATACAAAAGCTCCTTTTTTTGTCAAGTCTGTAAGTGGAGCTACAATATGTGAGAATCCCTTGACGAACCTCCTGTAAAATCCACACAAACCAAAGAATCCCTTAAGTTGAGAGAGATTCGTAGGTGTAGGCCATTCAATAATAGCCCTTATCTTCTCTGGATCAACTCTTACCTCCTCTGCACTGATAATGTGACCAAGGTAAAGAAGTTTCATCATGCCAAAGTCGCACTTAGACTCCTTAGCATACAATGACTCATTCTATTAGATGCTCAAAACCTCCTCAAGATGCCTCATGTGCTCCTCCCAGGTTCTACTAAAGATCATGATATCATTGAAGAATATCAACACAAATTTCCTCAATTGCTTCCTGAAAATCTGATTCATGCAACTCTAGAAAGTGATTGGTGATTTAGACAATCCGAACGGCATCACCAAAAACTCAAAGTGACCATAGTGGCACCTGAAAGCGGTCTTCTCTATATCCTCCTCCCTCATCCTAATCTGATGGTAAACTGACCTCAAATCAATCTTAGAAAAATAACAAGCCCCGTGCAACTCATCTATCAACTTATCAATCCTAGAAATGGGGTATCTGTTTTTTATTGTCCTTTTATTCAATGCACAGTCAAAGCAAATGGCCTCTAGTTGGGTCTAATATGCCCCATCTCTAGTAGCTCCTAAATAGTTTTCTCTATCTCATCCTTGAGCCTCTTAGGATGCCTGTATGGTGAAGTAATCATTGGTTTTGCACCATCCTCTAACTCTATCGCATGCTCTATCCCTCTATCGGGAGGTACTCCTGGTGGTATACTCCCAAACACCTTGCTATGCTTTGATAGCAATTTCGGAATATCTGGATGATGGTTGTTCTTTTACTGCTCTGGAACTACAGGCAGGGTAAGGTACTCTGCTGCCTACTCCACTTGGTCATGTCTAATCATCGACTCCATTCTCTTGAGGGATACAACTTTGGGACCACCATCTGATAAAGCTCTGAGCACAATCTTTTCCACATTGGAGTCAAATTCATTTCCATGTTATGCAGATTCATCTATGCCACCTATGCCAACCACGTAGAAATCATCTTTCAGCTCGCGTTAGCCCAACCGAATACTTAGGCCAGCAATCTTCTGAGCACAAGTGAGTTTGAATCCATCTGCAACCATTACCTTGAATCCTTCAAACTCCTTTGTTTTGAGTCCTCTTTTGGCTACAAGACCCTCATCAATGAAATTATGTGTAGCACCTGTATCAATGAGTTACTATCCGTTGTCCACAAAGTATGCCTCTAACTCTGAAGGACCCAATTTTTTGGAAACTAGAGAGTTGGGTCATCACTCCCTCACTATCACTTTCCTCTTTTGATGAATTTTCCTCTTCGCTGACCTCTATATCAGAGTGTTGATCTGATTTTTCTGAGTTAGTCTCATCAGCTGAAAAGTATTCTATCTGTTTGTCCTTTGCTTTGTTGATGCATTTATGAGATGGGTCCCATAGCTCTCTCCAATGGAAGCACAATTTCTTTCTTCGAAGCTCATTGAGATGATCATTACTCAACTAATTTGTTTCCCTTTTTGGCTGGTTAACGTCACACTGAAAATGCTTTTTATCTTTGTCCTTATGTAGAAATCCTTTAGACTGAAATTTACTCTTAGAAGTAGAGGACTCCATATCTCTCACCTTCTTCATTGCATCCTGTAATGAAAGTGGATTAAGTGCCTTAATCCAACCCCTCAACAGATCTGTAAGACCATCAATGAAAAGAACTATCAATCTTTGCTTCGAAATATCAGTGACCATTACAGATAATTTCTGAAATTCTAAGATGTAGCTATCCATTGAACCCCATTGTTTCAATTGAGCTAAGTCTTTGAACTACAACTCTAGGTCTTTCTTATCGATCCTATCAATCAATCTCTTAGTGAACTTTGTATACAAAGTAATCTGATCATAGCCTAGAGTGATCATACCATGGTGCCACCATTCATGGGCACTACCATCGAGATGCAACAACATAATTAATAGCCTCCTCTTCCGGCATAGGGCTAAGATGAAGAAAACTATCCAATCGTTGTACCCATGCCCTCGCTATTGTCTTCCCCGATCCATCAAAGTACAGAATGGTAAATTTGCTCACCTTTTTCTGTAACTCATGGTTATGTTGTTTGCTACCTTTTTTGGGCCTATGCCTCAATCTCAGATCCATGTAGTCCCTAAAAGACATTTCAGCCTAGAACTCTGCCCCAGAAGCCCTCTAATCTCTCATAATATGGTCATGTAGCTCATGCTGAGTAGGCTCAATAACCTCAAGTTGGTTATCACATGGGGAAAAGTAGGCATGCATGGTCTAGTGTTGGTTGTCGCATCCATTGAGCGCTAGTTCTCGGCTCTGTTACAATTGACTGATCCATCCCCATCATTTCTCCTATCGCCATTCCCTTCATTACCGTTTCCATTCCTGTTATTATTGTTATTATTATTTACCTCTATCTGTCTAGCCAATAGGGCACAAATTTGGTTCATGGTTTGCTATAACGCACGTTGTCCCCTAGCCAAGTCATTTAATGTCCCTAGTATTGGGTTCACCCTGCTCTCTGTCACCCATTTCCACCTCAACTCTGTCAACACCTGTGAATGGGTCTGTGTGGTGGAACCTCTAGATTAGGGTTTGCCCTATTTCTCCTCATATTATAATAGTGACTAAAAGGTTGCATCACTCAACAAAAACTCTGCATGTTTCATTGTCACAACTGCACAAGATGGCAAGATGAGCTGTACTCTGATACCACTGTAATATTCACCCCTGTTGTGTGTTTTGTTGTTGCCGATATTTTTTTTATTGTTGTATTGTTTGTTTGTTTCACATGTAATATTGATTTGCAATGGAATAACAATATACAATGCGACATTAAACAATACCCATTTACTGAAAAATGCATCTAGAAGCAGAAATCGCCAAAGAATCGCGATTTTTTTAAAAAATCGCGAATCACCAAGTTAGGCGATTTTTATCCCCCTAAAAAATCAGGATTTTTATATAAATTGCGCCGGATTTTCGCGTCTAGGGCTTTCATCATTTTTATTTCTAGGGTTTTCATCATTTCATTTCTAGCAGGTGCCTAGGGTTTCATTGTTTCGTTTCTACATTATTCATCTCTCTATTCGTAAATTACTTAGCACCCATAGGAGGTTCAAGGAATATGCCATATTTAAACTCCATGAGAGTGCTTGTCGCACAATTTTTTCGTGGCATGAGAACAACTGACAAGTTTAGAAAATCGTCCGACGTGAAGTTTTTTACAGCGTGAGACAAATTTCCGAGCACTATAATGCTCACATACAAAAGCCTATTGGCTAATTAATAATATATTTTCATATAATATTATTAATAATATAATATATTTATTAGTATTTATTATTCTATTTATAATATTTATAATATTATAATATAATATTTATGTCATTAATCTATATAAACATTGATATATTATAACAATATAATACTATATATTATATTATTAATATTTATTATATTATTTATATATTATATTATTATATTTATATATTATCTTATTAATAGTTCTATATTATAATATTAAAATATAATATTAATATTTTTAATATATAATATATTATTTGTATTTATTATTCTATTATAATATTTATAATATTATATTATAATATTTATAATATTATAATATAATTTTTATATCATTAATCTATATTTTTCTACATTAATATATTATATTATTAATATTGATTATAAATATAATAATATATTATAAATATTATTATATTTATATATTATATTATTAATAGTTATACATTATAATATTAAAATATAATATTTATTATTTTATTATATCATTTAAAAAACATGTTTCCTCTCCTTTTTATATTTTTCTAGGTTTTTGGGAGATCCGATTTTTTCATTATTTCTTCACAATTTTTTCCCGATTTTTATTGTTATGGCTTCAACTATTAATACCCAAATGCTAAAATATCAATAACATTACTTTTATGACATACCCATTTTCAAACTCACAAGGTGCTGGTCTGAACATACAAAATCAGGAGTTTTGGAGCTACAAAATACTTCTCAGCATAATCAAACAGCTACCCTCTTATCAGCAAATGACATACAGTGAATACAAGATTCAGAGAGCACACTAAAGATACAAAATCTGCCCAATAAACTAGGCGTATAGCCTAAAAATCCTCACGCTGTTGGGAATTAAGGTGTCTCATCCTTTGGAATTTCCTAGCATTAATTTTTTATTGTGGTAATTATTTTTTTACTGCGCCATGGTTTTTTGGTTTAACGTGCTTTGTCATCTAGTAAATTTGACATGGTGAGTTGTCAATTAATGGGAGGTGACATGGAAGGTGACAAGCATATATTTTTTTCCTCACATGAAATGTAAGCGTCCCACTTTGGAATAGGACATTTGTGACATGTGTTGGCTAGTTGTAAGGTGTGTAAGTCCTTATGACAGATTCCTATGACATATGACAGATTCCTATGACAAACTATGATGCGTAAGGACCAGATTCTATGACAGGTTGGACAAGTGTTGTAAAGCATCTTTGCATGGAGAAAAGGTCAAAGTTGGATGTCCAAGGAAGGATAAGGACACGTTGTAAGAGGCATGTTCTATATTTAGTCATTTATGACGATTCTCTTACAGTTGTTAGTCTTGTAAGAATGCCATATTCTTCTTACAGATGTAAGAGGTTGTAAGGCATCCTTCCTTGATGTAGAGAAGTGTGTTTGGATGCAAGAGGCGTTGGATATTGTGCCATATGGCCTCTTGGATGCCCAACCTCTAGAAGGTTCCATTCTTGCTTCATATCTCTATAAAAATAGGTGCTTGGAGTGGACTTTTGTATGGTTCATTTGCAAGTACAAAAATGTTGCCAGAATTGCTCCAAAATTGACATCTTGGGAACTCTTGGAAGAGCTTGGCTCTGTAATTGTATTGTAACCATTCCTTGTTTACTGAATAATACATTGGGTTGTGCTTTGGAGTGTGGGGTTTTTCACCCAAAAGGGTTTTCCCCACGTATACCTTGTGTCTATTGCATTTGTACTTGTTTCGGAATGTGTGTTAATCTTTCTGTTAATGTATATCTTAATTGCAACTAGAAAGATCTAAGAAAAATTTGCACTACTATCCCTTATTAGATTGGTGTAGGAAGTTGTTTCTGCTTACCTTGCTTCCTTTCACACGCCAAGTCTAGAAGTGGTATGGCTTGCTCTGCAATGATATTAGCTTGCAAAGACACAATAAAACTTCATAAATCTGCCCTAAATATCATAGAAACCCTCCAATAACAGGTGCACCTCTCTTAGATTCATGCTACAATAGTAACAAGTGGAAAAAAACCCATCAAAACAACTCCAATAGAATGCCCAAAATGTATGGCCAACACGGGTGTTAAACACTACAACAAATCCCACTCTAAATCTGCTCTACAGTGCCTAAAAATCAGTCACCATTGCCTCCAATGTGTCTACTAAATTATCATGGAGAAAAAGATGACATTGGCATTAGATAACTTCTCAGCGACAACCTGCAAATACCTCCAATCAGCTCAATGTAATGCTTGCAATGAGATCACCAATAAATCTCCCAGATTGGGTCTCTCATCAACGTGGAAGATGTAGTTTGCAAGGGTTTTCGCCCTCACAAACCCTAGGAAGGAAAACCAGCTCCTCCAACAAGAACAAAGTTCAAGAAATCAAAATGCACGAGAATGTAAATGAGCTTTTATTCTTTTCTTTTATTTCCCAAGCTTTCACGCCAATACTGGAGTCAAAATAAAATAATCTTATTTAATTAAACTCCACTCCTTATGTCTCCCTCATGAGCGCTCACTTATGTAATTAATTTCACCCCTTTCAAAAAGACCCCTTTATCTCCCTAGGCGCCCAACTTTATAACATTAATAAAGACAAGTTAAATCTTCAATTTAACTTATAAAATATCATTATTAATTTAAAATTGCGAGGTTATGTTAAGACTTGAAATTCCAACAACAAATGCCTCCACCGACATGACTATAAATAGTAATGTTGACAATGACATATGTTGATGCCCCGAATCGACTTACTAAAAATAGTATGGAAAATATCATCGAAAACACCTCAGAAAATGGCGCATCGCTCATCAAACCAACTTGAAGCTCAAGTAGCAACTGATACTGCTATCCTGTTGGATCAACCGATTCCCAAGGATTCTCTAACCCTAATTCATTAGCCTATGGGAATCCATTGAATAAGCTAACTGTCAATCAAACTGCACAACTTAGGAAGGGGACATTACAGTCTTCCCTTCTCAAAATTGCTTGTCCTCAAGCAATTTCAGCTCTGGATGCTGCAAGATCTGCTTATTCTCCCATGTCACATCCTCTACTGGCAAGTTTCTCCATTTGATCAAAAACTCCTTAATGATCCTCCTTTGAAGAGTCTGTTCTCGAGAGTCAATAATGGCCTTTGGAATCAATATCAGCTTCCCCTCATCTAATGGTGGCAACTCTAATGAGGGAACTACATTGTGTCCAAGTGCCTTTTTGAGCCTGGATACATGAAAAACATTATGCACTTTGCTGCTAGCTGGTATTTCAAGCTCATAGGCAACCTCTCAAACCCTCTTGGACACTCTAAATGGGCCATAGAATCTGGGCTTAAGCTTCTTCGATCCACTCTTCTTAAGAGTAGACTGTCTGTATAGTTGAAGTCTCAAATAAACCATGTGCCCAACCTCAAAATTGCATTCCACTCAATGCTGATCAGCATACAACTTCTGTTGATTTTGTGCCTGCTGCAAGTTTTCCTTTTTCATGATATCGTGACTTTCTTGTAGCAAATCCTTTGCCTTGGGCACTCTACTATCTCCAAGTAGTAAATCCATTAAGTTAGGGTCCTGTAATGTCCCCATTTAGCGTTTAGCCAAGTTTGTGACCGATAGCCTTTTTCCTTGAGCTCTTGTAGGCTATCTGGCTTGGTAAGGGAGCTTCATAAGTTGTGGAGAGCACATGTTTAGTTATTTGTGATGTTTTTCTTTGGCTTTGAGCTCGGTGTTGTCTTGGGATGGCTATGCAACTTTTGAAAGTTTGTTCGGCTTCCCAGATAACTCTCCAAGATTCTTGGAGGAGCCATCTATTTTTAGAAAGTCACCCTGAAGATGTCGTTCTTCATCCCAAACATCATGGAAGGTGATTGTATTATTTAATTTGCAGTTCACCTAAGTTCGGGACTTTCCGCATATTGGGTAAGTTATTAAGCCATTTAATTAATATATTTGCTTAAGTTATCTTATGTTGCGATTATTAAAAAGATAAGTATAATAGCTCTTTGAAAAGGTAATTAAGTGTTTTAAAAGATAGACACTTAAAAAAAAGGGGCCTTACACATGACATATTCATATTATTTCCAAAAAAGATCTTTCGGAGAGGAAAAATATGAAGAGGTAAAAAGAAGGGCAGGGGTCCTGGCTCGATTGGCGAGAGCTTCCCGTGGTAGGCACGAGGTCCAGCCCCCCCCGCCTACCTAATATCGTACCCAATTCATAGCTCTGATCAAAAGCGTTTACCCATGTTGAATAAAAAATATGAAGAGGTAAAAAGAAAGTAATATTTTATTCCTCTCAAAAGATTTTTAAAAGGGGATGAAAGCTCATTTGGAGGGCTATGTTGGAAATTGTATTGTTACTCTGCTGGATTGAACTTGTGTGTTCTTCCTTTCCTTCTTGAGGACGCAAACCCTCTTGGAGAAGATCAATTTCGCTGGTGAAAGATCCACCCTAGCTGGTTCAAGGTGATTTCAACCAGGAATCACATAGATCTTCATGGAGTTTGATGTTTTTTGATGAGTTTGGGGTTTGATGGTGACTGAGTATATTGTGTTATGGTTTTAGTGTGATGTTGGAGTGTGATTTGAGATCTTTTTTGATTGTTGGTGTTGCTTCATGTTGGGTTGTACCAATCTGGTCGTACCATTTGGTGGTCATTCTTTCTATGTAATGGTTTACCAATACCTTGCAGGCTTCATATTCTGGTTCATTAATCCTTGTTGGGCGATCAAATTTGCATTGGCTTAGAGTTCCTTGTTGCATTCTTGTGAGGCCATATTTCAGGTCGTACCTTCCCTACTATGCCGTACCATGTGGTGTTGCCTCAATTTCTGAAGAGTTTATTATATATGATGCAGTTTTACTGATATGAAAACTTTAAAAAGATTGGGGTTACCATGTTGACAACAAATTAGAGGTCCTTTTTTGCAGATTGAAGACTATTGTATAGGTCATACCACTTTTGCATTGCCGTACAGTTGGTTCCTAGTGTGAGGTTTGGTGGTGTTGTGAATGGATTCTTATGTATTCACTTGGTAGATGACTGATCCTGTTTGCAGCATATAGACTTTTGTTTCTGAGTAGTTTGCAGGTGATATTTGTTGTTTAGACATGATTTATCCATGCTGTACATTCCAGCAGGTCATACAAAGTACAGTCCTGACATGAACTCTCTAGATCTAGTCGATGATGTATAAGGTGCTGGAATGAGTCCTCTCGAGGTGTTTGACTTAGTAGGTGATTGGAAACTATGTTGGAAGGAGTATTGATGAAGTCACATGCATAGATGTATGTCTAACCTTCCATAAGCTTTACCGTACAGCAGCAACAAGGCATATCTTGAGAGCAGCCTGTGGACAACAATATGATATGTGGTATGAACAGTTTTGATTTTTCAGTCTTATTTGTTGTTATATCCTTCATCTCTGAATATGGGGTTGTCTGAGCTAATCCTCTGAGTGTGCATAATGTGGAATCTTCATTGAAATACTTTCATTATTGCTAGCTTTGTAATGGCTTCCCATTGAACTAGTGGATATGCCAGTGAGATTAGTTTGCTTATTTGCTTTGTAATGGCTTCCCACTGAATAAGTGGATGTCCCTTTCATTTTCAGTTCTTCAAAGCTCAAGTTCCTACTGAATAAGTGGATGCACCTGGATTTAGTTTTCTTGCACAACTCAGGTTCTCGCTGAATAAGTGGATGCACCTGGTTTACTTTCGTGTACTTCCCACTGAATAAGTGGATGCCCATTGCATAAGTGGGTGTTTACTTTCATGCTTCATTCCCACGATTGAGTGGATGCCCATTGAATAAGTGGAAGACTGTTACTTCCGTTGGTTTTTAATTTGATTCTGAAGCACCTGTATGCTCTCACCTTGCCCACATCGAGATCTGGGTGATCAGAAAAGTGTGGAAGACATCTTACATCATAACAATCCTCTCTTGTCTACTTGTGTTTCGAAAAAAACTCAGGGCAGCCTATTACAGGTGCTCATACCCATACAAAGCCATAAACGGTGACATCCTAATGGACATATGATAGGTAGTATTATAACAATACTCCTCAAGGTGCAGCCATTTGATCCAAGCTCTTTGTTGTCCAAAAGCATAGTTTCTGAGATACCCTTCCACCCATTTGTTTACTATTTCTGTTTGCCCATTCGTCTATGGGTGGTAGCTAGTACTAAGTGTGAACTCGGTGCCACTCAATCTGAAAAGCTCCTGCCAAAAAAGACTTAGGAACTTGTTGTCCCTATTGCTAACAATGCTCCTAGGCATCCCATGTAATCTGAATATCTCCCTAAAGAACAAATCAGCCACTTGAACTGCAGTATGTCACTGATATGGCAAAGAAATGTACAAATTTGGTCAATCCGTCGACTACAACAAATATGCAATCCTTGCCCTGTACCTTAGGTAGTCTAGTAATGAAGTCCATGGAAATACATTCCTATTTCTGATTAGGAATGGGTAAAGGCTGAAGTAAACCAGCTGGATAAGTGTGCTCATTCTTATTCTGCTGGCAAGTAGGGCACTCCCTAACATACTTAAGGACCTAGTTCTTGAGTCCTTTCCAAGTAAAACGCTCCCAGATTTGTCTGTAAGTCTTCAAGAACCCCGAGTGACTAGCCATAGGCGCATCATGAAAGGTCCTCAATATCTTGCCCTTAAGCTATGAAGTAGGCACCAAGAAAATCCTCTCCTTATAAATAATCAAATCATTAACCAGAGTACCTGTCATCATGAACTATGCCTGTAATCTACTCACCCACTTTTGTTGTCTGTCATTAAGGTCCTTCTGGTTCATAAAGTACTTAATGCTATTGTGGTCTGTCTTTATAATAAACTTACCCCCAACCAAGTGTTGCCTGAATTTGGCCAATGCATGCATTATGGACAACATCTCCTTATCATAAACTGAATAGCTCCTCTCCACACCTCTGAGCTTCTTGCTCTCAAATGCTATGGGGTGTTTCTCCTACCCCAATTCCCTCTCCCGAGGCATCACAAGTTCCAACTCAAAAGGTTTGGAGAAATCTGGAATCGCCAACACAGGACATGAGGACATCAACTGTTTGAAGTGCTCGAAACACTTTTGTGCTGAATCGGACCATACAAAAGCTCATTTCTTCGTCAAGTCTGTAAGTGGAGCTGCAGTCTATGAGAATCCCTTGACGAACCTCCTATAAAATCCACACAAACCAAAGAATCCCTTAAGCTGAGAGAGATTCTTAGGTGTAGGCTATTCAATAATAGCCCTTATCTTCTCTTGATCAACTCTTACCCCCTCTGCACTGATAATGTGACCAAGGTAAAGAAGTTCTGTCATGCCAAAGTCGAACTTAGACTCCTTAGCATACAATGAATCTCTCTAATATGCTCAAAACCTCCACGAGATGCCTCATGTGCTACTCCCAGGTTCTACTGAAGATCAGGATATCATCAAAGAATATCAACACAAATTTCCTCAATTGCTTCTTGAAAATCTGATTCATGCACCTTTGGAAAGTGGTTGTGCATTAGTCAATCCAAACGGCATCACCAAAAACCCAAAGTGATCGTAGTGGCACCTAAAAGCAGTCTTCTCTATGTCCTCCTCCCTCATCCTGATCTGATGGTACCTGACCTCAAATCAATCTTAGAAAAATAACAACCCCCGTGCAGCTCATCTATCAACAAATCAATCCTAGGAATGGGGTATCTATTTTTATTGTCCTTTTATTCAATGCATGGTAGTCAATATAGATGCGTATTGTCCCATCCTTCTTGACTAGCACAACTGTCAAAGCAAATGGACTCTTGTTGGGTCTAATATGCCCCATCTCTAGTAGCTCCTTAATAGTTTTCTCTATCTCATCCTTGAGCCTCTTAGGATGCCTATATGGTGTAGTAATCACTGGTTTTGCACCATCCTCTAACTCTATCACATGCTCTATCCCTCTATCGGGAGGTACTCCTGTTGGTATACTCCCAAGCACCTTGCTATGCTTTGATAGCAATTTTTGAATATCTGGATGATGGTTGTTCTTTTGTTGCTCTGAAATTGCAGGCAAGATAAGGTACTCTGCTGCACACTCCACTTGGTCCTGTCTAATCATCTGCTCCATCCTCTTGAGGGATACAACTCTGGGACCACCATCTGATAAAGCTCTGAGCACAATCTTTTTCCCATTGGAGTCAAATTTGTAATGTCCTAAATGGGACAAATTAGGGCAATTTTGGATTTCCGGGAATTCCAAATGAATTTACCAATTGTAGCACACAAATTTCTGCACTTTCCCAATTCTGCCCTAACCCTAGCTTTGCCCAGAAATCAGATTTGAGCAAATATAGATTTCACCACAAACTATGATCAATTATCAATGCAAACATCACAAGGGATTCGCCCAATCATGAAGATCATTTCTATCATCAATATACATATGGATCATATGATAACGTGTCATAAACATGAATTATACAGCCTGCTGGAACAATATCAGATCTACTAATGTATACTGCTGAAATTATGAAGATAGGGCATATAAACAATGTCAAATGAATGGCTAAATAGCCCAGCTAACAAGTGATCTCCAATAGCAACAATTACAAACCACAATGATGACAAAACAGTGCAAATACAAGCCTCTCCAATAGGCAAATGAGCATGTATAATCTGCTGTAGCAAACCCAGATCAGAAACCCTAAGTGCAGCAATCTGAATCAACCATAAATCTGCCTAGAAGACAGCCACTCTTCCTCCAAACAGTTCACCCAAGTGTTGGGATGATCCCTAACCAAGTCGCCTTCAAATGATGCTCAAAACCTACTATGAGATTGGTTCTCTTCAGCCCAACTAAGTCTGCTGTCTGCTGTCACGAAATCTGCCTTTGACTGAACCCTAGCAGCACATAACCTTCAAATAGGTGTGGAAATCTTCCTCCTAAGGTGGCACTCCAAGAAGGCACTTCTCCTTGCAAGTTTGATGAACTAACCACACCAAGAAGGCCTCTACAAATGACCTCTTCAATCTGATCTGAAATCTGCTCTTCTTTCCAATAATGCACAAGTAGATCCCCGTCACGGAATCCTCCAATTGGATCAGCTAGGGTTTCGTCCAGCCTCTCCAAGGGTATTAGAGGTTTTCATCTCAATACCCTATGCTAGAGATAAATCTCCAATGTATGAATGAATGTCGAATGATTGATGCCTTCCAAGTGCCAATCGAACTAGTATATTTATACATAACTCAGTCTTTCTTATCATGGCCGACCTAGGGCAGTTATGTTTGGTTTTTTGAATAATATTTCCCTACCAAGAGGGCCGACCATGTAAATGAGCCCTCCTTCCATAAAGCGCCTAATTCAAATTAGAGTTATGAATTAGCAAGGGCGCCACTTATAATAATAATTAATTATTTTGTCCCATATCAATGCTAGTCAAGGAATATAATATTTTATCAATGAGCGCCTAGGAGAAACATGGGAATATCATGTTCTTTGCCCAAGGTGGATAGTAATCTCCAAAGTGAGTGATGATATCAAGTCGTCCAAGGCAAGGCATCCATATAAAAGTATCCCAAGGTGTAATGATGTCATCCATATGATGAAATCCAAACTCCAACATGAATCCATATGAAAGCTCCAAAGTAGGCAAATCATCATAAGCCAAGTATCCATGAGAAGGCATCCAAGAGTGAAGTGATAGCATCCATACACATGAGAAGCTTGAACCTCTGCTCCAAATCCAAATAACAGACCTTCCAAGTGACTGACTCGGAAGAAGATGAATCTCCATAGAAAGGCAATAAGTCATCTCCACTGCTCACGATGTCCTCAAGATGTCTCAGAGTGAGATGAAAGGCCCGAACTAACCCTAATGGTGGCCATTCCTAGAATGGGGGACAATACATGTAATGTCCCCCATCTAGCTCACTTCATCAGTTGATCAGGGTTAGCCTATAACTCGACTTCCGTAGGCTAATGGAGGTGTTTAGGAGGTCATTCCAGGGACTTGCTATTTATAGTAAGTCATGAGCCGGGCAGTTTCTATTTTTAGGAGGGCAGTGCAGGAGCCAGGGCACGAAATTCTCGGGGTCGAATCTTCTAGAGCATTGTTCGATTTAATATAAGTTAAATTAAAGATTTAACTTATTATATTCTAAGGGGAACTTTAAGTTATAATATAACTCAACTTTATAATATAAAGTTGTAACTTAAAGTTATAAGTTGTGTGCTTAGGGATGAGTGCCCCTCATGGAGAGATAAGGGGATGAATTATAATTAAAAATTAATTTTAAAACTCCTCTTCTTGGGCGTTGGGTTTGAGAGGAATAAAAAGAAAGAATGAAGGCTCATTTGTCTTATGCTTGAATATTGGATATTTGCTCTCATATTGAGTTTTCTATGCATTTGTTTTGAGCTTGGCTCTAGGGTTTTACAGATTGATTTGCTGGGACGAAAACCCCTGCAATATCACCTTTCTTCGTGTGTGAAAGATCACATCAGGAGAGGATTCGAGGAGGCTTCACTCAGAGGTCTCATTTGTGCATTCAGGAAAGGCATTTTGGAGATGATATGAGCATGAAAAGACCATATTTTAAGAAGTTCATTGTCTGCAGCTGAGAAGAAGGTTTTAGCGAGCAGATTGTATGTGTTTTGGAAGGTGTTTATGGCTGTTGGAGTTCCTTTTGTGCAGGCTGTACTACTGCTGCTGGGCCGTACTGCTGTTTGAAGACATACAAGGGAGTTTAAAGCAGTTTGATGACCCTCTTTCTAGTCGTTGGGGCTGATAGGTGTTTGCAGACCAAACTGGAGCAGTTTTTAGGAGGTTTTCAGAGTGTTAGCTGCTGATTTATGCATCCATGGTGGTCGTACAGCTGGGTTGGAATCGTGGGCCTTCTTGAGGGTTTTTTCTACACTTGTGCACAGAAATGTATACCGTCATTTTAGGCACCTAAGAGCATATTTGCTATTGTAATCTGAAGATTGAAGAAGAATTTTCATTTGTGAGCTGAATAGTGACTTCCCATTGCTTGTGTTGCTGGCTCTGTGGAATGAAGTTGTGATTCTCCATCTAGGTATGTCATTATAATTCTTATTTTGGCTCATTTCTATCTGGGTCTTCATTAGTTTGTTGATTTGTGCAATAGTTTTTCTGGGTTTTCAATAGATTGTTCATTTTACATGTATTTCATGGAAAAACGCACATGCAAGAAAACCCCATAAAACCCTAAACAACAAACAGCAAAAACACAAACAAAAATATACAGAGTGGAAAACCTATAGAGGTGTGTATGTTACAATACAAAATTTCATTTCCATGTTATGCAGATTCATCGTGAACTCCCCAAGGGTCCTCATCCAATCCATACCTAAAACCACATCTATGTCACCTATGCCAACCATGTAGAAATCATCTTTCAGCTCGTATTCGCCCAACCAAATACTTAGGCTAGTAATCTTCCTAGTACAAGTGAGTTTGAATCCATCTGCAACCATTACCTTGAATCCTTCAAACTCCTCTGTTTTGAGTCCTCTTTTGGCTGCAAGACCCTCATCAATGAAATTATGTGTAGCACCTGTATTGATGAGAGTTACCATCTACTGTCCACAAAGTACTCCTCTAACTCTGAAGGACCTAATTTTTTGGAAACTAGAGAGTTGGGCCATCACTCCCTCACTATCACTTTCCTCTTTTGATGAATTTTCCTCTTCGCTGTCCTCTATATCAGACTGCTGATCTGATTTTTCTTAGTTAGTCTCATCAGCTGAAAAGTATTGTGTCTATTTGGCCTTTGCTTTGTTGATGCATTTATGAGATGGGTCCCACGGCTCTCTACAATGGAAGCACAATTTCTTCCTTCAAAGCTCATTGAGCTGATCACTACTTGTCATGTCCCCATTTCCAAAGTGATCTCATATGGAGTTGATGATTAGCCTATTCACCATTCCCGTAGGCTAATTCACATGGTGAGGGAATGATTCTTATTTTGGCTTAGCATTTTTGGCGATATTATTTATTTAGCCAAAATATAGTGTTTGTGGTTAATGGAAAATGTAATATTCAAATTGTGTTTTCATCATTTCATTGATTGGATCGATTGGTGCCAAGTGGGCAAGGAAAATGTCAAATCTTTAATTGCATTTTCAAATATCTATTTGCTCTTGAATTCCAACGCCTAAAATGAGTTGATTTTCATAGTCTATTGTGCCAACGCATGAGGATAAGGCTAATTACATTGAGTTTGATGCCAACGCCCAAATTGAAAAAGGTAATTTCAAATGTTTGTCAATGGATCATGCGCTAGGTGCATTGGAAGGAGTTTTTAAAAAAATAATAAAATAAGCATTTCAATGCCCAAGAGGAAATCGCTCCAAAGGATAAGGTATATTTGTCATTGCTAAATGTGCCAACGGCTAGAGGGAGGATCGACGCACATATAAAGAGGGGGAATTTTATTAAATAAAATTGGTTTGCTGATGTGGAATCGCCGCCCAGCCAAGGAGAGTTTTTATAATAAAATATTATTTCCTCATGGCTGCCGCTCAAGGAGGAATTCATTTAAAATTGCAAAGAGTTTGTTATGGATCTAGGCGTTGGATTTGGAGGTGAATGCATTCAATAAAATTAAGGAGGATTTTAAATGATTGTTTCTCATTGATCCAATGCATTTAAAATTGTTCAAATGAAAGGCATTTCATTGGTGGACTTCAAATCCTTTGCAAATTAGAGCTAATTGGGCCGACCAAACTTGGAGGAGGATAAATAGAGCCTTTCACCATCAATTTGTACATATTGATTCCCTTGGTAAATTTTGTTATTATTTGCATTTGGCTGGAAATTGCATATTTTCAGTATATTGTCAAGGAGATGATCCCTCGATGTGAAATCGAGATGATCCCATATCCTTGTGTGAGATGATTTCATGAAGGATTTCATCATGTTGTTTGAATTGTAGGTTTAGTTTGAGGAGTTTGAAGGAGATTGCTATTGTATTTGAAGCTCTTGATCATATTGAAAGACTACCAAGGTAGTTGACCTTCATTAGAGAGCTATTTTGTGTGAAATTGATAATATATGAAGTTATGATTTTATGACAGCGAGCTGGTAATGCATTTTCAGGGTTCTTAGACTTGGTTTCATTGAAGGATTTGGAGTATGGAAGACATTCAAGCATCACAAGGTCAAATCGCTGGCATTTGGGAGTAATCGCTAGCCTTGGAAAGCATCTTGTGGCACTATCTTGTTCATTTAGTGAAATCTGGGTGAGTATATGACAACTACAAGTCTGATTCAGAGGAGATATCATCAATATTTGAAGACATTTGTTGCATTGAAGCCTTTGGTGACCTTCTCAGCCCAATCTCTCATCTATAGGAGTCTATCGCTTGGCATTGGAGGAGGGTTTTGATGTCACTTTGTTGTCATTCTCATTGTTGGGTAAATACAGTGATATCAGCATTCATAACAGCAGATTATACAGCGATATCAGACATGTTTTGAGCTCATACAAAGCTATAACTGAGCTGAGTTGTTATGTTGATCATTCTTCATAGGATTGGCATTGATGATCTAGTGTTTCAATGTACTTTGGTTCACATTTTGTGTATGTATTAAGGTCTGATATGAAACAGTCCTGTTGATGATTGTTTTTAGACAAGTCAACAATAGAGTAAAATACTGAGTATCCAACTCTCTCTTGAATAAAGTTTCTCGAATGCTAAACAAAGTGATCAGTCGAGATAACTCCAAGGCTCCTTATTTATAATTCACGATGGATTAACTCAATGACTTGATGTGATTTTGCTGATGAACACAAAGGGACTTATACAGTTGTTCTAACAACTCGATTGTTTCACTTGCTAGAGGCAACACTTGGAATATCTAAGTACTACAACCCTTTAGCGTATGATATAGCAATAAGGTTCTTCAGTTCTAATTCCTAATGATGATGAATAAAAAAGTGCAAAAGGTAAAGGTTTAGGAAACTACTCTAATCCTAGATGCAAGAGATGATTATCGATCAGGTGGAATCAACCAACTTTGTTTCTCTAAGTTGAAACAACTACACAAGGTTGATGCAATCTTCTAAGGGTGATATAAGATATTCAAATCACTTATGTTCGTGAAAGTTCAACAAACATAAACGATCAAAGTTAAGCTTACTTTGTTCAGGTTAACCATACACTGCAACTTGCAAGCCACAAATCACAAATGGTTTGAACATATGGATTCCACCAAGAAACAATAATAAAATATTCCACCAACTAACATAACACTTAAAAGAAAATTTAATCTAATTTTCGCTTGAAGAAATGAAAACCATGCAACACTTTGAAACATAAAGAGAATCACCAAACAATGAGTCTTATATTATCTCAAAGAGCTTCTTGCAACAATTTTTTCAGAGTTTTCAACCTCTACAAATGAGAGCAAAAGAGCCTTTATATAGGCTTCAAGAATACATGAGTGGTTGAGATCGACTAGCAAAGCCAATGGACCAGATGATGCCACCTAAACAGGCGATTACAACAAACTTCTATTTTTAGCATACAAAAGAGGGAACAAAGGCACGTTTCCCAAGAAGAGAAGGATGCCACATCATATCCTATCCCCTAGTAGTACTATGACGTGCAATGAATCTGGACACAATTTGAGCAACATCTCCCATTGGTACACTTGTCGCAGCATTAATGGATCCTTCTGCAGTTGTCACATCTGACTCATAGATGCCAAGTGTCTTCTCCCAGTTAGCTATCCATGACTTGTTTGCTCCAAGATTGAAGACAAGTGTGAATATGTTATCCAGCTGTTCTTCATCAACCCCATCTTTCTGAAAGTAGAATGCCTTGACCTGTTGCTTCATGTTTTCAATAGTGATTTCTCCATATGGATTGCATATTGTGGTCAATGAAGTATGCACATGATTTTGTGTCCTTAGAAGAACACTCCTTATTCTAGACATATCCACTTCAATCTTCTCAATCAGCTGCCCCTTGTTGTGAAAAGAGAAATAGCAAGTATTGAAATCATGCGAAGCACCTTGATCAATCACCTTATCTCGAACTAGATCCTCTATTGAAGCTTCCATCAAATTCTTGAGGTGTGGCATGTATTGTTCCTTGATGGGTTTGAACTCGGCACATATCTTCAATAAAGATTGAACTCTATCTTTGAGGCTAAGGATCCTATTATAAACTTGTATAATTTCCTCAAGATAGGTGTATGCTTTCTCCTCTGTTTTTTCTATCCAATCCTTCATTAAGTGAGATGAAGCTCTCATATCTTCAACTTGTGATACTGTTTCTTGTGAAAGAATGGATGGAGGTACTAGAGTGACTTCCTTCTGTCGGATGGGCTGCATGACTTGTTGAATGTATTGCCTTAGTGTATTGAAGTCTTGCTCCACCTTTTGCTTAGCTTCTCTTTCCTGTCTTAGCATCATTTTTCACTATTAACTGATTCTTGAAGTTCCTCTTCTACTTGTTCTCCTGTGATTGGACCCATATCAATAGTAGTCACATTATAATCTTCAGGTGCCATGTCTTCCAGATTTTTCTCAACTCTAGGAACAGCTACATGTACTTCCCTATTTCCAGAAGCATCTTGAGTGATTTTTGAAAAGACAGCTGCTTTCTTCTTTTGATTATTTTTCTGTGCACTCATAAGCAATTCTTCTACCGGAGCAGGTTGATAGGTTTCTATGGCTGTATTCTCTTCAATTCGCTTCCTCAACCAAGGTGGAAATGAAGAGAGATCTTGTTGTCATTGTGTTTGCTTGTATGGTATACGTGCTGCATCTTCATCAGATTCTGCTTGTCCTTCTATTTCCTGATCAGCAACATCATTTTCTATTTCAACAGTCGGGCTTGAATGAATCTCTTCAGATGGAACCACCACAGTCTCTTCTACCACTTCAACTTCTTGTACTGGAATATTAGCATTTGAAGTACCTTCTTGTAAACTAGATGAAGTAGATTGACTATTCTTCTTCTTGGGCCTCTGACTTGACTCTCCTTGATCTTGATTAAGTCTTTTCCTCTTTCTAGCTTGATTGTCACCTTTATCACTTCCACTGTGCCAGAGTCCACTATGTGCACTATGTTGTCCTGATTCTTCTTCATCCATCTTATCATATGTAAAAACCTGCCCTTCCTCATTCATTTCTTGTAACAATTGATTTATACATGCTTGTGTCATAGCTAAGACTGGCTCCATCAATTCCTCTTCAGATACATCCCTCTTTGACCAATCAACTGTATAGGGCAAATCCTTTATCTTCTCTAATTCATCTATCAATATAGTGTCATCCTCTATAAACTGATCTGGAATTTGGAATACCTTGGATGCTCTTACTAGATCCCATGTAAGTCTTGAACACTTGAATGTTTGAAGATCATCTTCATCTTTTGCATTTGCCCAGTGATCTTCTAACTGCATGACATGTTTATATTCTCTGTTGTATTTTCAGCAAACTTTGAAAGGATCAAAATTAAGTCTTTTAGTGCCATGGGTTTGTAGATGATATGCTTGAAGCTCCGTTTCAAAATATTCAGCTGCTGCCAATGATGGACATTCAAGGTTTTGTCCAAGAACTAATAGAAACTGGATTCCTCCTTTCCTCCTTAATTTCTGTATCCTGATGAGTTCTAGGAGTTGTCTTGAAACTTCTAACATCACCATCCTATTGGTTGGATATCTTGGTAACCTATATGGATAAGATGTGAAACCTTGGATCCTTATGTATGTATATCTTTCATGCTGTGTATACCAATGTCCATATGTTCCGATGAATTCCCTTGCTACATTTGATAACCTCTTGTGAAACTCTCCTCTTAATCTCTTTAATATGAACATAGCAAATGCATCATTGAATCTCATATAGTGATTGATGTTTTTGAGATGCAATTGAGCGTAACATTGATGGGACAAATACTTATCCGGTCCAATCCCAACTTCTTTTTTGGTCAAACTTGGATAAACTTCATTCCTTGCTAGAAGATATACTATATAAAAACTCATATGGAATGACTTAGTACTTGAAAAGTTAATGAGTTGTTCATGTATACTTTGACTAATGAGTCCAGCCCAATCAATCATCTTTCCTTTGAGAATTAGCTTGATGAAAGAATACATCCATGACTAAAAGGTTGCTAATTGCGGCATACCTGTTACTCTGTTGAGGAACATGATCAGGTATCCAATCTCCGGATGAAAATCTAATTTATGAAACTGTGGAGGATTGTTAGTATTGATCTTCATTGATGGATTCACCATCCATTCTTTCTTCATCTCTTGCAATCTGTTCTTTGAATCAACATCATACTCTTGTTGACCCTGGTGTATAGAGATGCCGATCATCCTATCTTTGGTTGGAATGTTGAATGTGTCTTCAATTGCTTCCTTTTATAAGTATGCTAGCACTGTTCCATCTTTGGCCACAATTTGTCTAGTATTTTTGTCATACTTCTTAACACATTCTATAATCATCTCTTGACAGGGTAGAACCGGCGGAAAGCAAGCGGCTTCAATGGCTCCACTCTTTGTGATGGCTCTAGCAAGACTACTCCCAGTAGGCTCTTGAAGCACGGTCTTGATATCTTCTAGCTTGCTGTTGCCCATGTTCGTATCTCCAATATTCGTCCATTTTGAAACAAGCTTTGATTCCGAGACTTTTCCTTTAGCATCCATACGAATCCTTGCTTGCCTTTCCTTTGATGTCATCGCCATGATCCTACAAACTAGACATGAATAAGTAACCTTAAATATGAATGATCATACAACTTACTTCAGCCTTCTATATGCATTGGAATTCAGATTTTCAAAGATTCTAAAATGGAGTTTCACAAGAAGATCAAGAGTTCTATCAATATAATTTACTATCCTCTATGCAAAATCCATCACATTAAAACAATTTTCTTGCTTAAAAACCAATAAGTCTGCTGAAAATGAAGGAGAAATCAGAATATTACCTCTAGATCAGACTTTCTAAAGACTGATTTTGAATGGATGTCTTCAATATTTAACCAAAATCAGACCTTAATTGATGAAAATCAGACTTGTCCTTGCTAAGAAATCACTTTACTTCTACTCCTCAAGGCGAATTGGCTGCTCGTTGAATGACAAAATAAACAGCAAAGGCAGATATATATATAATTTGCTTTAAAAACATTGAATTCCTGCCCAGGCTGACCTAATAAATGCAATAAAAACATTTAATTAATTCATTTTTCACTAAATGTGGCGCGAATTCCCATGCAAGTTAGGTTTAGTTTTAGAAAATTTGAATTTTCTACAAGGCGCATTGGTTAAGCAGTTTGATTCCTCCTTGTTTTGGCGCCTTGGATAGCCATTTTAATTTCTCCTTCGAACATCACCTTAACAATCCACTTTAGATTCCTCATCATGGCGCACTGGATGGGCGCATGAGATCATCATCTTGAGCTTTAAGTAAACTCTCACTTCATACTTGAAATTCACCTCCTAATAGTGGCGCATCGGTTGGAAATTTTGATCTCTGGTTGATAAATCATTTGAAACTTGAAACTTGCCTCACCCTAAAATGGCGCCTTGGTTGAGGAATTCGGATGCTTGTTGATAGTTTGAAAGACTTAAACTCGATCTCACTCCAAGGTGGCACACCAGATGACACGCATTGGATCATCATTTTGGTCTCTTCTTAAAACGCTTTCAAAAACTTGAGTCTAACTTCTTTCCATAAGGTGGCGCATTATATCACAATTTTGGATCCTTGTCTCAAAAGTTGCACTTCCACACTTCCCTACCTTGGTCACAATGGTTCTTGATTTTGATCTTGATCTCCACTTGAAAGATGCATTTTGACCTTGGGCACATTGGTTAAGAGTTTGAGTTTCTCTTAAAGGACTTCACAAGACTTAGTTTAATCTCCTTCATAAGTGGCGCTGTAGTTGATGAACTTGAATCCTTGTCTTGATAAGGGCGCATTACATAGGGCGCATTAGTTAAGCAATTTGAATCTTCTTAAAAAAGTCTTTAAACTTTGTCTTATCTTGCCTTTATTCCCTATCTTGAAGTGGCGTATTGGTTAGGGCGCAAGAGATCCTCTTCTTGATCTTTCTTTCAACACATCTTCAAAAATCCACTTCACCTTGCCCTCCAAAATGGTGCATTAGACTAGGCACATTGGTTCCATGTTTTGGTTGCTTCTTGATTCAAAGTTAAATCCAAGCTATTCCTTCTTCCTTAGGCGCACCGGTTGGGGATTTTGGATCCTCATCTCATCATACTTGTAAACTTGACTTCCTCATCATCATTGGCGCGGTGGTTAAGAGTTTTGATCTCTCTTACTTCACAAGACTTAGTTTAATCTCCCACATAAGTGGCACTCTAATTGAGGCGCTTTAGTTCAAGGTTTTGATTCCTTTGGAAAGGTGTTGGAAACTTGGAACACATCACTTCATAATAGGCGCATTTGATCAAGGTTTGGTTGTTCGCTTGAAATTTGCCTTGAAACTCCCATGAGATTGGCACTTTGGTTGAAAGTTTTGGATCCTCGGATGTCATTAAAACTTGAAACACATCACTTCATCCTTGGGCGCACCGGTTGAGGTGCATTGGTTCATGATCTTGAATCCTCTTCAAAATGCTTAAAACTTCAATCAATACCTCTTCTTAGAATGGCACATTGGTTGAGGATTTTGGATTCCGGTTGAATGTCCTCATAAGGGCGCGTTGGTTGAAGCGTGTTAGTTCATGATCTTGAGCCCTCATCTTGAAACTCACAATTCCCTCATCAAATCATCCTTTCACCTTGGTCGCATTGGTTGAGCAACTTGAATCCTAATGGAAAAATTCTTACTGGACTTGAGTCTGACTTCCTTCACAAGGTGGCGCAGTGGTTGAGGATTTTGAAACCTCATGAAGACTTAGCCACTTTGCCATGTCAAGACCCTACAACATCATACTTCTCAAACATCATAAACTGCAGAGCAATCACCTTGGATGTTCATGAAAAAGTTCAACTCTGTCGCATTTTAACCATGCTATGATCTTATCAAATGAAGCCATAAGATTGGAGCTCAAATGCAAATAATGGTCACGAGGAATGCCTCATGTAGTCTCTGTCATGTCTTAAAAACAAGGTCAAAGCAGAGCTCTGAAAAACTCAGTCTACCTCATATCAAAAAGAGGGGGTCCCCATTTGCAATGGGGTGATGGTGTGATTTGGTCACAACAAGTCCCAAAATGTCATAATGAACAGCCAATAAGAATTTGTATTGATCATCACTGAAGGAATAATCAAGCATTGGAGATTTGGCATTCTATTGTTCTTATGTCTATTGATATTGTTTTGCATTTAGATGTTGATTGTTGAAGTGAAATTGAGGCAAAAATTTCAGTCAAACTAAGTAGGGTATTTTACATTACTCAACTAATTTGTTTCCCTTTTTGGCTAGTTAACATCACGCTGAAATTTTTTTTTTAATCTTTGTCCTTATCTAGAAATCCTTTAGACTGAAATTTACTCTTAGAAGTAGAGGACTCCATATCTCTCACCTTCTTCATTGCATCCTATAATCAAAGTGGATTAAGTGCCTTATATCAACCCCTCAAAGGATTCGTAAGACCATCAATGAAAAGAACTATCAATCTCCCCTCTGAAATATCAGTGACCATTATAGATAATTTCTGGAATTCTGAGATGTAACTGTCCACTGAACCCCATTGTTTCAATTGAGCTAACTCTTTGAACTGCAACTCTGGGTATTTCTTATCAAACCTGTCAATCAATCTCTCAGTGAACTCTGCATACGAAGTAATCTAATCATGGCCTAGAGTGATCATACCATGGTGCCACCACTCATGGGCACTACCATCGAGATGCAATGCAGCATAATTAATAGCCTCCTCCGGCATAGGGTTGAGATGAAGGAAACTATCCAATCGTTGTACCCATGCCCTCGCTTTTGTCTTCCCCGATCCATCAAAGTATGGAATGGTAAATTTGCTCACCTTTTTCTGTAACTCATGGTTATGTTGTTTGTTGCCCCTATTGGGTCTATGCCTCGATCTCAGATCCATGTAGTCCCTGAAAGACATTTCAGCCTGGAACTCTGCCCCAGAAGCCCTCTGATATCTCATAATCTGGTCCTATAGCTCATGCTAAGTAGGCTCAATAACTCAGGTGGGTTATCACGTGCGGGAAAAGTAGGCATGCGTGGTCTAGTATTGTTTATCCCAGTCATTGAGCATTCGTTCCTGGCCCTGTTGTTGACTGATCCATCTCCATCGTTTCTCCTATCGCCATTCCCTTCATTACCATTTCCATTCCTGTTATTATTGTTGTTATTATTTCCCTCTATCTGTCTAGCCAATAGGGCACAAATTTGGTTCATGTTTTGTTGTAACTCACATTGTCCCCTAGCCAAGTCATTTAATATGTCCCTAGTACTGGGTTCACCCTGCTCTCTGTCACCCATTTCCACCTCAACTCTGTCAACACCTGCAAATTGGTCTGTGTGGTGGAACCTCCAAATTAGGGTTTGACCTTTTTCTCCTCAGATTATAATAGTGAGTAAAAGGTTGCATCACTCAACAAAAACTCTGCAAGTTTCGCTATCACAACCGCACAGGATTGCAAGATGAGTTGTGCTCTGATATCACTGTAATATTCAACCCTATTGTGTGTTTTACTATTGTCAATTGTAATGTCCAGATCTTTGGAATGGTCGCCATTGGAGAACAAAGGAGTTGGTTTCCACACTCTGAGGATATTGGATGAACAATAGAGGTTTTGGAGATGGCTTATCATATTTTCCGGGGATGTTGATATATGCCTTTCACTTGATATCTTTCCCTTTCATGAGAGCGGCCCATGTATTGGCATTGTGAGTATGGAGATTCGCTTGTTGTGGAGAGGGATTTGTTTTCATGTTGATGCCTCCTTGGATAAGTAATTGTTGATCTTGTATGTACGCCGGCTTGGAGAAGGACATCTTTGATGCTTATGAAGAAACAAAGAAATAAAATAATAATAATCCCTTGGCGCTTGGAAATAAAATGATAAAATCATATCTTTTTGAGTCTCTTGGGCGCCAAAGTCACTTGTTGCTGGTCGGCCCTCTTAGTGAGGGATAATAATAAATAAAAAGCACTAAAAATGCCTAGGTCGGCCCTAATTGAGAGAGCAAAAGTGATGTATAAATATGAAATCATTTCAATGCATTTTCATCATCAATCAATCATTCTTTCATTCATCTTTGGAGTTTATCTCTAGTGGAGGTCTTGGGACGGAAACCTCAAGTACCTTGGAGGAGTTGGACGAAAACCTAGCTCTTCTTGTGACAATTCCATGACAGGAATTGATTTGCACTTCATCATTTTTGGAGCAGACTTGCAGAACAGACTTGTGGAGCAGATTTGAAGGCTTTCCATTGGTTGGTTGTGTGGAATACTGACTAGGGTTTCACCCTCATTTGGAGCGCCATCCTTGGGAGACATTTTTGGTATGGTTTGTGATCATCTTATGCTATTTTTCCTATCTTTTTCAGACCAGCAGACCAGCAGACCTATGCGCCACATTTTTGAGTGATTGGAGACTCATTTTTGATAGGTTAGAAGAACTTGTTATTTTGTTTCTGATTATAGGGCAGATTTGTGCTAGGCAATTTCTCATGTGTTAGCCCATAGTTGTTGTATTGGAAGACATTTTATACTCAGTTTATAGCAGCAGACTTCTATCTTCATTTTCAGTTATTTGTGTGGTTGAATAAAGTAAATTTGTGGATCATATGATGGTGAAATGTAAGTACATATTTGTTGATCATGTTTATGGCGAAGTTATAATGTTTTGAGATATTTTATGGGCTGCCCTAGTTGTTATTTCAAGTCTGATTTTTACTTCAGAAGTTAGGGTTTGAGCAGAAATTAGGGCAGAATTCAATTTAGGGCAAATTAGAAAATTCTAAGCAAGTTTCGTTTGGAAAGCCTGTAAATCCAAAGTAGGCGAAAATATCCCCATTTGGGATATTACAGTGGTATCACAGCCTTGATCTTGCTAGCCTGCAAGTCTAGAAGATATCATGGAGGAAGCATGGAGGATTCTCAAAGAGATGGAAGAAAGTACGTAAGACCTGAAGATGTCTATCTATCTCAATATATAGATCTGGATGAGTGCGACCATGGCTACATGGAGAATGATGACACATTTTGGGCCAGCCGATCATTAGAAAAGATAAACCTCAAAAAGCAACTCCGGATTTCGAAGTACCCAAGAAAATAATGAAGGCGAAGGACAACTATGGCCTACAAAGGAAGATAAGAGAGCCTACATGTGAGTATGAAGAAGACAAAAATCAGTCTATGCATATTGAAGATTGGGCCCCAAGCCTTGAAGAAGACAAAGCCAAAGGTACACTTCAGCCCAATGAGGATAACGACAAAGGAGAATCACCTATTGAGGCTACAAGTGTAGAAGACATGGGGCATCATGATGACTACATGATTGAAGAAGTTGCCACCATGGAGATTGACAAACCAACCATGTGGGATCAGCCACAAGAAGGTATGAGTTCATTTGATGTTCCTTTGGTTGAGCCTAGCATTGTTTTATCACCTTCGCATCACATTGGCATGGAATCAAATGGTGGTATGGGTATCTTGGAGATACATGTTGTTTGTACGGACAATTCAGAAATTTCAGCAGTAAGTGATCAAAGTGGATTGGATAAGATTGAGTTGACATTGCAAGATAAAGAGGTCATAGAGGTACACACATCTTCTAAATCATCCATTGAGGAGGATCATGAGGTAGAAGACTCTACCTACTACTTTGATGGAGATCCGTTGATCACACATGATGATGACTTAGACTTCACACATGATGCTATTGAGTTGGGAAGGTATGAAGACTGTGGGTCCCATATACCACATCCTTTGGAGGATCCACTAAAATTTCAAAGGAGGCATTAAGACATTGAAGAAGATCATACAGCCCATTCTTCATCATATGCAGCAGAGTTTCAGTTTCCTATGACAGCCACATCCAAGGAACTACAATCCAAAACGAAGATTGCAAAGGATAGCCACATGGATGAAGAATTTGATGAACCCCATCATGAAGTCTTAAGGGTGGAAGAGACATGTCTTCATGAAGTTATCACTTGCAGCCAAGGGATAGAAGATACCTTTGATTTTCAGTTGGATGCATCTACTAGATCAGCGTTTGGTATACAGCATGAGGCAATGAAGGAAGAAGTGCTTAAGGATCTTGAATACACTACACAAGGACAGGAGGTAAGGCCTGATTTTCTGACTTGCAACAGCAGTCCATTACCGTTTCACGATCATGAGGTGGCAGCCCTAATACATGAGGACGGTAGTGGAATGAAGTCTCCCAATAATGACACCCAAGATTTGGAGATTAGACATGATACATTGGTTGAGAATCCAAGCCAAGGAAGGTCTGATCCGATACAGTAGTGCCTAGAAGAAGAAAAGAAGATCCAAAGCATGTGTAATTTGAAGGATGGGCCTCTTATGATGGGCAAACATGAGGAGCACTCAGATCTGCCAATCAGATTCTCAGATCAGTTATGGGCAGCCGATTGGAGGTATGAATCTAAAATTTCTATTTGTACACATAGTCTCCATTGTGTGGATCATGAGTCACATCTTTTGGAGAACCCATTGAAGGCTCAAGTCATGATAGAGGAAGGGGAAGTTATGCATACTCTTGGGGGACCAACCAAGAATGATATTTGTGCATGGGTGGATAAGAATATACTTGGCTTAGATTTGAATGAGTCCACTACCGAGGATGGTCCATCAGTTGAGCATAAGACTGACCCAATTTCAGAGCATGAGTCATTTAAAGAGGCTACTGATTTACTGATTATAGACAGCAGATCATTATTTGGTACAGCTAGCAGCCTTTTGAAAGATGCTATGACAGGGGATGCAGATGGCTTTCAGGATGATGCACCTGTTGGGACAGTAAATAATGAAGGTATCTATAAGAGGTATGAGACAAAGCCAGATTTCATCTTTGAAAATAGCAATTCTTTATCTTCACATGATTTCATAAATCATAAGGTGGCAAAGGGGGTCTTGGCGGATGACCTTGGTAAGTGGCTTAATCTTATGCATAGACTAATGTTTGAAGGACCAAGGCACATACAAGCTATGACACTCCATAATGAAATTACGTATCTTGGTTTCATAACAACTCCATTTCTTGATTACACTTTGGGTAGTCATATGTTTTGTGAAGGACTGGATATCATGAGTCTCTTGAGGTCACATAAGATACACTCACCTAAGGGACAGATTATAAGATTGCTTTCAGATTATGTAGGGTTTGATTGGCTGTCCAACCTTACTCATGTGGATGAACAAGGGCAGTGAGTGAAGAGAGGAATTTCAGACTTGCTGCATTGACTTCCAGCTCACATAATATTACTCAGCTTCTGTTCTACATTTCTGATCAAGAAATCCTCGGTCTATAGATTCATGTTCACACCTGTTTAAGTGAATTTGGGAACATGGGATTGTTCCCACATCATTTATAGATTACATAATAAGTTGGCCTTGTCATTCTATGACACCAGGAGCAATTTTGGGATGGTCACAGGTCTGATTTTCAGTTTGATCATTCATGGAGAAGGTATAGAGCTGGGTGACACTGTGATACACCCCTATCATCCTTGGATGGAATTGGAGACTGTCCAATATCCGAGTTTGGAGATGTATAATACCGAGGCACTTGCAATGGAGGAGCATACTTCAGAGATACAGTTGGTCCACATGCCGAGGTATGGAGATATTGTTCTCATTTCTGGTTTTGAGACACTAGGATCTGCTTCACAGTTGGTCTTTGACTTTGGAGGCGAGCATGATGTCATGGACATTCCAGCCCTAGTACATTTCTTTTGCATATATGGATAGGAGATGATTATTCTCCTTTATGGTGCATAGGAGAGTTGGATCATCTCCTCATCTTGAGAGAGCAGCACATTGATAATATCCTATCATCTTTTGTCATGCGTGACATCCTTTGCGCTACCATGGAGCTGAGTTGCCATCATATTCATATTGGCAGCTTAGTAGGAGCAATTATACACCTTATTGCACCTATGTCGAGCGTACTTCACATTCACGAGAGGACTACAAGAGTTGGAGGTTGGTTTGGTGTTGAGGACCTTCCGAGATACTTCCACTACCTCATGTTTTACACATAAGGAGGACTGATGATTTGGGATCCAAGCGGTGGCACAACATTTGGGACACGGATGATGACAGCGTGAGGCAGTCGAGGCTTGGTGACAAGTGGACATATTTCAAAGACTACACTCTTCACCACTTGTGGACAAGCATGTTTCTCTTCGAGGTTTCATTTCTAATCAGTGGCACCTTGAGAGCTTTCGAGAGTGTTGCACTTGTGGTTGCGGGATTACATTCAGAAGTTGGTGAATGGTGCTTGGTTGGGCTCGAGTGTGTATGGCTTCGGCTACCGGAGTTCACTTTGCATTGCATTCTTCACATTTTCCTTGGAGAAAACGGCTACAAGTAGAGATTTTGTATGGCCACCGGGCATGCGGACAGATGGAGATACATGTCATTTGACACTATCTCACCGGATACATACTTGCCATTGCTTGAGGACAAGCAATTCTAGGAAGGGAGGACTATAAAGTCCCCATTTTTGGAATGGTCGCCATTGGAGAACGGAGGAGTCGGTCTCAACACTCCGAGGATATTGGATGAACAATCGAGGTTTTTGAGATGGCTTATCATATTTTCCGGGAATGTTGATATATGCCTTTTACTTGATATCTTTCCCTTCCATGAGAGCGGCCCATGTATTTGCATTGTGAGTATGGAGATTTGCTTGTTGTGGAGAGGGATTCGTTTTCATGTTGATGCCTCCTTGGATAAGTAATTGTTGATCTTGTATGTATGCCGGCTTGGAGAAGGACATCTTTGATGCTTATGAAGAAACAAAGAAATAAAATAATAATAATCCGTTGGTGCTTGGAAATAGAATGATAAAATCATATCTTTTTGAGTCTCTTGGGCACCAAAGTCACTTGTTGCTGGTCGGCCCTCTTAGTGAGGGAAAATAATAAATAAAAAGCACTAAAACTGCCTAGGTCGGCCCTAATTGAGAGGGCAAAAGTGATGTATAAATATGAAATCATTTCAAGGCATTTTCATCATCAATCAATCATTCTTTCATTCATCTTTGGAGTTTATCTCTAATGCAGGTCTTGGGACAAAAACCTCAAGTACCTTGGAGGAGTTGGAAAAAAACCTAGCTCTTCTTGTGAGGATTCCGTATAGGGAATTCATTTGAACTTCATCATTTTTGGAGCAGACTTGTGGAGCAGATTTGAAGGCTTTCCATTGGTTGATTGTGTGGAATATTAACTAGGGTTTCACCCTCATTTGGAGCGCCACCCTTAGGAGACATTTTTGGTATGGTTTGTGATCATCTTATGCCATTTTTCCTATCTTTTTCAGAGCAGCAGACCAGTAGACCTATGCACCACATTTTTGAGTGATTGGAGACTCATTTTTGATAGGAGTTTAGAAGAACTTGTTATTTTGTTTCTGATTATAAGGCAGATTTGTGCTGGGCAATTTCTCATGTGTTAGCCCATAGTTGTTGTATTGGAAGACATTTTATACTCAGTTTATAGCAGCAGACTTTTATCTTAATTTCCAGTTATTTGTGTGGTTGAATAAAGTAAATTTGTGGATCATATGATGGTGAAATGCAAGTACATATTTGTTGATCATGTTTATGGCGAAGTTATAATGTTTTGAGATATTTTATGGGCTGCCCTAGTTGTTATTTCAAGTCTGATTTTTACTTCAGAAGTTAAGGTTTGAGCAGGAAACTAAAGTTCAGAAATTAGGGCAAATCAGAAAATTCTAAGCAAGTTTCATTTGGAAAACCCATAAATCCAAAGTAGGTGAAAATATCCCCATTTGCGATATTACACCAATTTTTTTTTGTTTGGTTGCTATTCTATTGTTTGTTTGTTTCACATGTAATATTGATTTGCAATGGAATAACAATAAACAATTCGACATTCAACAATACCCATATACTGAAAAATGCATAAATAGTTTCAACTATTAATACCCATATGCTAAAATATCAATAACATTACTTTTATAACATACCCATTTTCAGATTCAGAAGGTGTTGATTTGAACATACAAAATCAGAAGTTCTAGAGCTACAAAATACTTCTCAGCATCATCAAGCAACTGCCCTCTTATCAGCAAATGACATACAGCGAATACAAGATTCCAAGAGCACACAAAATATACAAAATCTACCCAAGAAACTAGGCGTACAGCCTAGAAATCCTCACGCCAGGTCTAGAGGTGGTACGGCCTACTCTGAAGTGATATCAGCTTGCAAAGACACAATAAAACTTCATAAATCTGCTCCTAAATATCATAGAAATCCTCCAATAACAGGTGCACCCCTCTCAGATTCATGCTATAACAATAACAAGTGGAAAAAAACCATCAAAACAGCTCCAATAGAATGCCGAAAATGTATGGCCAGCATGGGTGTTAAACCCTAAGCAAATCCCACTCCAAATCTTCTCTACAACACCTAAAAATCAGTCACCATTGTCTCCAATGTGTCTACTAAATTATCATGGTGAAAAATGACATTGGCATTGGATAACTTCTCCGTGACAACCTCCAAATACCTCCAATCAGCTCAATGTAATCCCTGCAATGAGATCACCAATAAATATCCTAGATTCGGTCTCTCACCAATGTGGAAGATGTAGTCTGCAACAATTTTCGTCCTCACAAACCCTAGGAAGGAAAACCAGCTTTTCCAACAAGAACAAAGCTCAAGAAATCAAAATGCACGAGAATGCAAATGAGCTTTTCATTCTTTTCTTTTATTTCCGAAGCTTTCACGCCAATATTGGAGTCAAAATAAAATAATCTTATTTAATTAAAGTCCATTCCTTATGTCTCCCTCATGAGCGCTCACTTATGTTATTAGTTTCACCCCTTTTAAAAAGATCCCTTTATCTCACTAGGCGCCCAACTTTATAACATTAATAATGATAAGTTAAATCTTTAATTTAACTTATAAAAATATAGTTATTAATTTAAAATTGTGGGGTTATGTTAAGAATTCAAATTCCAACACCAAATGCCTCCACCGACATAACTATAAATATTAATATTGACCATGACCCCTCTCGGTGCCCTGAACTGAATTACTAAAAATAGTATGGAAAATATCACCGAAAACACTTCAAAAAATGGCGCATTGCTCATCAAACCAACTCGAAGCTCAAATAACTCTTGATACCGCTATCGTGTTGGATCAACCGAATCCCAAGGATTCCCTAACCCTAACTCATTAGCCTACGAGAATTAGCTGAATAGGCTAACGGTCAATCAAACTGCACAACTTAGGAAGGGGAAATAATTAAAAATTGTGAGCACACTCTTCAAGCAATCAAGTCATTGTTACTCTCAAAATATGCTCACCACTACATCATGGAAGCCATCCAAGAACAAGAACTTAGAGCCCCACCTAAGCATTAACTGTATTGTATAGAGAGTTCCAACAGCATGGGCACAAAGGAAAAGCATATTAGGTTAGTGTTGATGTGTTTTTTATGCACATGCAAACTCAGAATAAAATACTAAGTATTCTATCCTCTCTTGAATAAAGTCTCTCAAAGGCTAAACAATGCCATCCAATGAGACAACTCCAAGGTTCATGATATGTCAGGTCTTAACTTGCAATGGATAGACTCAGTAGTTGATGTCATTTGCTGAAAACTCACAAAAAGGACTTACGCTGAATTGACTCCTTATTCCATTCTAAATATGTTATTCTCCTTCTTGTGAAGTGGAACTTACTCTAACCGACTGTGAAAGAAAATGAAAAAAGGACAAGGGTTGAGAGAGTCTAATCTAAGGACAATGATATAATGAACCATGCTACGATAGACAAACTCCTCACGAGACCTGACTCCGCTTTGCCATGAGAACCAACAACTACACGAAGTAGGTGCAATCTTCTAAGGTAACCCAATGATTTTCATATTGCAAACACATGTCCAAACACCCACAGCTGGCGCAGCTTGAACAAGTATTCACAATCGAACTAAAGCAAATGGAGGTTCAAGTTAACTTTGCAAAGTGAGTTGCCTTCGACAATCCATGAAAAGTATGAACCAAGAGGAATTCATCAAATATCTTAGCATATACTCATTACATCAATGAACTTCTAGTCTAATTCTAATCTACTTGGAAACATTTCTCCATCATATTCAAGAATTTGAAACCATGCGAACATTCCACAATCATACCAAATCACCATGCGAGCAACAATGAACTTGTATTGATTTTTGAAGTGCGTGATTACAACAATTTCATATGTCTCTTCAATGACTTTGAAGAGTTCCTCTACTCTATTCTTATTCTACTTCTACTCTTGCGCAAGCTAACAACTTATAATCATCTGGACCCTTACAAATGAAGAGAATGAGCTTTATATAGAGCTCAAGATTACAACCAAGGGCCCAGATTGATTCTTGAATCAATAGCCAAGATTAATACAACACAAGGTAGTTACAACTACTTTTGCTTTCAACCAATGAGACGTTTACAACATGATATTCTAGAAATTTCTATCAATATCCTCATTTTGGTAGCCAAGTTTAGTGTATCTGGTCATGTCAATGTGGCACAATGTGATTGGATGATGATGATTGGATGCCACCTCAACATGATTATCCTTTGAATGTTCCTTGAACTTGGAATTCTATCTTGGTCTTGTACTTCCTTTGAATTTCTTACATTAGTTTGGAATTCTTGGTGTAATTCTTGATTTCCTGACTTTGAGCTCAATTCTCTTCTCATCATGTTCTTGTTGTAGTACCCCTCAGCTTATCGTCTTTTGGACTGATGGTTGCTTAGTAGTATTGGACATTTTGACAGTATTTTTAGATCGTTGATGATGGATTTCTAGTTATTTTGCCTATTCCAGTTATGATAACAGATATTGATGTTGGATTATGTCATTATGCTTTACAATTTGATAAACGAACTGATGTTTCAGATGCTTTGATGTTATTCATTATATGGGATCGGAAGTTAGCTAATCATTTTATGTCGTAGGTTAGTAATCTGATATCTTGTTCAATGTAGTGATTATTATTTTAAAACGTGAATGGAACAGTGTTGTATTACTCGTTCACGAGTACCCTACCTCACTGCGATTTCCATTCACGATAGGACTGCATGTGATGTATATGTATATCTTGTTACGGTTAACTGTGCGTTGCTGCAGGATGCAGGTACTTGGCATCGACTCCACCTGATTACAGGTCTGAGCGTGCCTTCGCCAATGGATTAGTTGGTTGGAGTTAATATGAGGTCCCTAATCAGTGTTCCTTCGTCGTCAGTTCACCCTTGTGGTTATTGGTTGTCATTCGCCCATGTCTCACTGTCAGGTAACATTGTATTTTGGAGTCAAACCAAGTTCAAAGGTGTTTAAGTATGTGCGGTAATATTGTGCTTTAATTAGAAATATTCTACGGAAGAGTCTAGTGTTGTTAAATAGACATATTGTCGTGAGTTGTCGATTTAAGTTATAAATAAATTATTATTTTAATAGAGGTGTTGTTGATAAATAAGTTCTAAGAAGTTGTATTATTCGATATAATATTATTTATAATAAATATTTAAATAAAATAAATTATAGGATAGTACAAAAATATGGATAGTTGAAATAGTACTATTCTATTAATAATAATATTTTGGGGTCGGTTATAAAGAAAATAATAATAATAAAATAAAGTACTTAAGAATTGGGAATCATTAAATTAAATTAAAAAAAAATACATTTTCTTAAAAAAAAAGAAGCTTCTCGGAATCTTGTGGGAAACCCTAGGAGAAGAGAAAGGGACTGAGTTATAAAAGAATTGTCGGAGCAACAAGGAGATCAACACAGGGGTAAGAAAGAAGCAGCTGGGAACTGCAACAATTGGAGCGGGTTCGTCACGGTGGTTGCGAAATCAGGTTCCGTCGATTGCCTTACCTCTGAACTTCCTTTCAATCTGCAAAATGTGTTTTTAGTTTGTTTGATTCCGCATTGTTCGGCAGTCTGTCCTTTCTGTGTGTGAACAGCAACCTTTCTTAGGGTTTAAATACATAGGTACTGCCCAAGGATTCTGGAAGTCAAATGTTTTCTTTCCTTTCAATGGTTGCCGAATTTTTCCGCATACATTCTCAGACCGGCGAGATCTTGGTAGGGTTTGTAGGACACCTCGATAGAGTTGCCGTGAACCGCTGTTGGTTTCAGCTAGTCGCCACTGTAAAATCTGATCAAGGTTATTAGTGTTTTCTCCCTGTGGTGGCTGGAAACTGTCAAGGAAAACCGCTGTATGTCTCTTGTACCCAACGATCTGCTTAGGCTGCGTGCTTGCTCCCACATCTGCAATTTCATTTCCGTAGGATGGATGGTTTTGCGAGGGTTGACAGGAAACTTTAATTGGTAGATTCGCAATAGAAGAAGGGAATTTAACTTCTATATCTCTGTAGCCTCAGATTTAAGCAAACAAGGGCGTCTCTAGGATCTTATTGCGTGGTAAGGGGATCCATACCATTTTGTCTTTGCAATATATGTTTTTTGTAAATAGATTGCAGCGTCTAGGTGGTGACGGTAAATGCTTGATAGTAGGGATGAATGTCGTCCTTGGCTCAGATATGGTTCTCCATACTACGTCATCCCCATTTTAGATTGGTTACTAGCAAATTCTGGTTAACGAGAGGATCAAAAGATCTTTCTCCTGTTCTTTATAGCTGAGCGGCCAGGTGGTGTTGTCCTTGGGGTTAAACCCACGGGTTCATTTCTCCATTGTCTAGCGCATTCCTTAGCTGGAGTTCTTTTTTGTTTGATACATTTCTGCACACGCCTCAGTGTTATCTGGTCATGGATCTCCATGAAAGTGTAAGCGGAGTCTCTCAGGGACAAAGCGTTCTAATAGCCAGATCGATCTTATCACCTGGAGCAAATCGAAACCTACAGAAATGCTTAGATTTGCGTATATTCCCAAGCGTGTAAAATGCAGATTCGTTCTAGAGAGGTCGAATGCTTGTTTTGGCAGGCTGTTCGTTGCTGTTTAACCCTAGTGTAGCGATCTGGCCGGCACCCCATTCGTCATGCCTTATAGCGTCTGATAAGGTTTAGAGGGAGACGCTGCATATTGTTGCAGTCACAGAAGTCTTTTCAACGTGACCATTTTATGGCCACCGTCAGTCATGGTCAGTTTTGCGACGATGATTCGTTGTACACCAGCCATCCTATAGATTGGGATAGCACGTTATCACTGGCTTTCAAACACGCTGAGCAAACACCGTTAACCCTGGAAGATAATGGAGGCTGTAGCATGCAACATCGAAGTGATTAGGGTATTCGTCATACAGCAATCTCTGTCCGCACTCATAGTTTATATAGCAGTAATAATGTCTTAAGAGTTTATGCTTACTGCAGTTGTTAGAGGTGAAAGTCTAAACTTAGTCAGGTTTAATCTGTAGGCTGCCGTTGTTTTAGCTGGTGCACGTCTGAAAAGTTTGGAGTGACCTCAAGATAGCCAGTGAAGGCAAGATGGTCATTAGCCAATTGTTGGTATAATGTAGTAATAGTTCCAAGTGTAATTTGAGCAGCTGTCGGTTTCCTGTAGCTACTGTCTCGTTTTGGCTAATCCTCACATCTGAATATCTCAGAAATCTGATAACAGATTCGGCAGCAGCAGTGTGATAGAAAAATTATCAACATAGCTCTTCTTACAGGCAGAAAGCCATTCTAGTATACTAACGAATGCAGTTCGCTTACTGAGTTGAAAAGAGATTGCTGTGAGGGCAAAACCGTGGTCTTCTTTATCACATCATAAACATCCTCCAGTTCTTTCCGATTTACGTGGATACTGTAAACGCAGTAAAATTTGCAAGTTCAGAGAACATAGCCGGAAGTCATCAGACCAGATGCATATTATTCACGTCAGTGATTTAACAGTCAATAGCAGTTTTACACCTCAGTAGTGAGTATCCCAAGCTGTTCGCATAGGGCGCAAATACGATCACTCTCTTGAAAAAGTAAATCACTATAAGATCGGTATCAGAGATAACTTCAAATCATCATAAAAGAATTCTTTTGGATTTCGTGTTTGAATTTCGCCTCGTGTGATTGCCGTTCAGCCATGAGACATCTCTCTTAGCGTTATTATCCTTAATAGAATAAACTAGTTAGATAAGATTGAAGGATAGTATATAAAATTGTATCTGAAAATTAAGTGGTTCCTACATCAATTACGGTAATGATTCAGTTAATCAATTTACTGATCTTTTGAAACAAAATAAGGTTTTGTTAGAAATGTAGTTGCAAGTGTTAAGATATAATGTTGATTTTATTTCAGAAGTTGTTTGCATTAAAACTAAGAATGAATTGTAGTATTTCATCTCTTGAGTTTTGAATTGAATTGTCTGAGTGTTGTAATGAGTCGTATTGAGGTTGTTCAAACTTGTATTCCAGAGGCTGAGTTGTCGTTGTTAAGTATTGGCAACTGGTGTATTGCTGTTTTTTGATTGTGATGTAATAGCATTCATATGTATCAAACAAAGTGTGTTGTATAATGAGGTACTGTCACGGTTGAATGTTGTGTCTTGTAAAGTAATAATCTCGGGATGAGATATTAATCCTCTTGTGACCTTATTGTACTGTTTTGTCGTAAGGAGAGACCTGAAATCTATAAAAGAACAAAGTTATGAAATGTTAAAAGTATTGGATCACAATTGATGTTATGATTTTATTTTGATGCAAGAGGGTCTATGCTTTGCAGTGTTCATTTGCGTGTATGGTTATAAGTCTTGCATGATGTGTTAAGGTTGACTAGGTGTTAGGAAGGAGAGTGGCTTTCAACGTGGGGCCGGCGCCCAAAGTGGCAGTCAGGATAACCCGTTGGAAGTAGATTAATCAAGTGATAACCTAAAAATTAACTAGGGGGTTAAGGGTAGATCTCACACTAACAAGATCAATGGATTCCTCTCCCATGGCCTGTAGTGCTTGGTTAGACTAAGGATGGGTAGAGAAGGCCTGGTCGGCATAATTGACTTCCTTGTCCTCATGAAAGGAAGGTCGATTCCGCATGTGTCACCCTATGGGGCCGGCGCCTAGTGAGAGGCTGTCAGGATAACCATAGATGGGGGCCGGCGCCTAGTGAGAGGCTGTCAGGATAACCCATGTTAGGACCATGCGATGACACTCTCCCTACTACAACCTAGCATCCCTTGTTCGGTCTCTCCTCGTTTGTTTTGTGTCGCCTCTGGAAATGAAGTGAAAGTGAAGTTATGTGGTGTTGTATTGTTATAGCCATGTGTTGTATTGGGCATTGGTCGTCCTTTGTTCTTGTTTGTCTTTCGTCTACCTGACTGTCAGTGTTTGGGACCTCATGTTAACTCCTAGCTCGGGGGGTGGACCTTAGGGTTCCACATGGTCGGGTGGAAGAGCTACTTTATCCATTGGTTCTCTTGTCAGGATCTTATGCAGAAAAGGATTTGTTTCAGTTGTACTTGTTTCAATGATGATGATGTAAGTGTACAACCTTGTACCAGATTTATGTAACAGAATATGCTTTATGTATGTGACTTTAAAAGTAAACTAAAAGTGGCATTGTAATGATGTTTTGATGTACTTATATAAAAGCATTTCAGTGACGTATCTTATCATGCTGATTCCGTTATCTGATGTTTGCAATGAATGTGAATGAGTTATTTATTGAAAAAGAATTTGGATCAATTACTGATGTATGTTAATTTTATGTTAGTTGATTGGCTAAGTGATGCAGCCTTGGTCCCTTAGAGAATATGTTGTAATTAGTTGTGTAACTTACTTTATCAGTTTTAAAAAAAAAATTTCCTGTTTTATATTGCATACATGTGTATTCTTTAAGGTGTTCAAGGCGGGCGTTACATCTGGTATCAGAGCCAAGTTACTAACACTGGGTACTCTGGTTTTATAATTAGCCCATTAAGCTATGCTAGTTGCTTAAACTCTGAAGGACATATTCATTTTTAGTCCTTGCCTAACAACCTGAAGTTTGTTCTTGGATGTGTTGTCCAGGAAGATGCCTAGGGTGCGAGGCCGAGGACGTGGTCGAGGTAGGGGTCGTGGGAGAGGTGTTGAAATCAGCCCTCCTCCTAGCTCCCCTCATGGAAGTACACAAGAAGGTGGAAGCGAGAATCAGGAGAATCAGGTTCAGCCTGAGGGTGCACAACTACGCCAGCTCCTTGAGGAGGTGCTTGCTCGTCTTGGTCCGAGGCAGGAGGTGGTGCAACCGGAAGAAAGAGAAAGAGAAAGATCTCCTAGAAGGAGAGAGGTCACAGCTGAACAAGAAGCCATTCTTGCGGGCCACATGAGAGATCTGATGAGAGCCCGTCCTCCTACTTTCGATGGCTCCGGTAGCGGTTTGGAAGCAGAAACATGGCTCATCGATTTGGAGAGATGCTTTGCTATGCATCCATATGGCAGCAACACTAAGGCAAGATGCGCCATCATGCATCTAAGAGGATTCGCCTCTACTTGGTGGCGTCTTGAGGAACAAAAGTTGCATCTAGATATTGCGACAGTTTCATGGGAACTATTTCTGGATAGGTTCAGAGCTCGATTTTTATCTGATCACTGGAGGCAACGACGAGCGGATGAATTCCATGGGTTGAGACAGATGGCCATGACAGTGGAACAGTATGAGCGCAGGTTTTATGAACTCAAGCAATATGCAGGGATTGGAAACGACGAGGCCATGTTAGTTCAGCATTTTATCAGAGGTCTGAATGCACGCATCAGCGGAGGAGTTCGTGTGTTCGAGCCGAAGACCATGGAGGTAGCAGTGGAGAAGGCTAGATTGGTGGAAGAGAACTTGACCATGGCCCTAGGGGGTCATACAGGTGTACAGATTGGTAGCTCATCTCGAGCAGGTTCAGGTTTCCGAGGTGGTCAGTCTCATGCAGCAGGTAACTCGAGGAGTCATCAGGTACCTTCTAAGAGTGGACAGCAACAACAACAGTTTTCTCAGACGAAATCAAGAAACTCTCAGTATCAGCAAAACAACAGATTTCATTCCAAAAAGGATCGAAGTTGGCAGAGAGTTAAACGTGATCGTGCTAGTCAACCAGCGCAAAGCACACAATCTGCAGCAAGCAGAGGTAGTTTTCAGCAGTCAAATGCTCCTGTAGGCGGTGGAGGTTTTGGCAGGGGAACAGGATGTTTTTCTTGCGGTCAGCAGGGCCACATTGCTAGACAGTGCCCGCATAAGAATACTTCAGGATTTGGTCAGAGACCCGCAGCTTCAGAGCCCACTGTTGGTGATGCAGGCAGATCACATAGAGTGTTTGCGGCGGTGGATAATCGCCAAGCGGAGCACCAAGGTACCGTTGTGGAGACTACAGGTGTCTTGCGAGGTATTACCATTTCTGTTCTTTTTGACTCTGGTGCTTCAGATTCTTTTATTTCCCCTTCTATAGTGGAACGTTGCAAATTAGTGGCAGCAAAGCAAGATGTCAAGTGGCAGGTAGAATTGGCCTCGGGATCTAGAGTATCAGTAGATTCTCTTGTGCATGGTTGCGAGTTGAGGATAGGACCTTTATCTTCCACAGCGGATCTTCGCATTATACCATTAGGATCCTATGATATAGTGCTGGGAATGGATTGGTTGGATGCGCATCAAGCGGTGATAGACTGTCGCCGCAAATTAGTAAGGTGTGTTGATGATTCGGGCAAAGAAGTAGAAGTGGTTGGGATTCAGAGACCCATCTCCTTGCGCATGATTTCTGCTATGCAATTGAAGAGATGTCTGCGTCAAGGATGCAAGTTGTTTGCTGTAACAGTTAATGACTCAGATTTTGGGGAAAATAGGAAGGCATCCCTTGATGATTATCCTATTCTCAAGGAGTATGAGGATGTCTTTCCTAGCGAAATTCCAGGTATGCCACCGAAGCGGGATATTGATTTCAAGATAGACCTTGTTCCTGGAGCAGAGCCTATTTCACGAGCTCCATATCGAATGACTACTCAGGAACTTAAGGAGCTTCGCTTGCAGCTAGAAGAGTTATTAGCGAAGGGATTCATTCGTCCGAGTGTCTCTCCATGGGGAGCACCTGTGATTTTTGTGAAGAAGAAGGATGGATCTCTGCGTTTGTGCATCGACTATCGGCAGCTTAATAAGGTGACTGTGAAGAACAGGTACCCATTGCCGCGAATTGATGACCTTTTTGATCAGATCAAGGGAGCTAAGGTATTTTCGAAGATAGACCTAAAATCGGGATATCATCAGTTGCGCATTTTTGAGGCTGACATCCACAAGACAGCATTTCGTACTCGCTATGGGCATTATGAGTTCACTGTTGTACCTTTTGGATTGACTAATGCGCCATCAGTATTCATGAGCCTGATGAATGGTGTGTTCCGTACCTATCTGGATAGATTTGTTCTTGTCTTCTTAGATGATATATTGATTTATTCAAGGTCTATGGAGGAGCATGAAGAGCATTTGCGGCAGGTTTTGCAGTGTTTAAGAGAAAATCAGTTGTATGCAAATTTGGCTAAATGTGATTTCTTTCAAACTGAAGTAAAATATTTGGGACATGTTATTTCGGCTAAGGGTATTGCAGTGGATCCTTCAAAGATTCAAGCGATCATGGATTGGCCTGCTCCTACCAATGTTTCGGAGGTTCGTAGTTTCATGGGTTTAGCAGGCTATTATCGGCGATTTGTGGAAGGATTTTCAAAGATAGCTCACCCTATAACTTCACTTCAGAGAAAAGGAAAGAAGTTCATTTGGTCAGATCAGTGTCAAGCAGCCTTTCAGAGTCTTAAGGAGCGGTTAACCAGTGCACCTATTCTAGCAGTGCCGGATCCTGCCAGAGATTTTGTGGTTTGTACTGATGCATCTTTGGAAGGTTTAGGAGCAGTTTTAATGCAGGAGGGTCGTGTGATAGCTTACGAGTCCCGTAAACTCAAAGATCATGAGTTGAATTATCCTACACATGACCTAGAGTTAGCTGCAGTTGTTCATGCATTGGTAAGATGGAGACACTTCTTGCTGGGGCATCGGTTTGAGCTGCACAGTGATCACCGAAGTTTACAGTATATCTTTACTCAGCCAAACCTGAATGCGAGACAGAGGCGATGGATGGAGTTTCTATGTGAGTATGATTTTGAGGTAAAATATATCCAAGGTAAGGAGAATGTGGTGGCGGATGCCCTTAGTCGTCGAAGACATGAACTTTCATCTATTACTCTTGGAGTGGATTTGAGAGGACAGGTTCTTGCAGCTCTCCCTGCAGATAGATGGTATCAGGAAGTGAAAGCTGAAGTGGAGTCTGGTAGAGCCTTGGAGGGTAGATATGCTGGGTATTCTATCGAGTCGGATGGTCTCTTGCGACATTTAGATCGCATTTATGTGCCTTCTACAGAGGGTCTCCGCACCCTAATCATGACTGAGGCTCATCGGGCACCTTATTCTGCGCATCCAGGTGTCAAGAAGATGTATGCAGACCTTCGTCAGATATATTTTTGGGCCGGAATGAAGAGGGATATTGCTGATTTTGTTTCAAGATGCTTAGAATGTCAGAGGGTTAAGGCGGAACATCAGCATCCCGCAGGTCTTCTTCAGCCACATCTTATTCCGGAATGGAAATGGGACATCATTTCAATAGACTTCATAGTTGGTTTACCCATGTCTTCTCGTCGCCATGATGCGATAATGGTCACTGTAGACAGGCTTACGAAAGTAGCACACTTTTCTCCTGTTCGATCTTCATATAATGCTTCTTCTGTGGCCAAAATTTTCATGGAGGATATCGTCAGATTGCACGGGATTCCTCGCAAGATTATCTCCGATCGTGATCCAGTTTTTACTTCAGCTCTTTGGACGTCTCTTCAGCATGCTTTGGGGACTCAATTGAACTTCAGTTCAGCTTATCATCCAGAGACTGATGGGCAAACTGAGAGGGTCAATCAGGTCCTCGAGGATATGCTCCGTATGTATGTGATGGATCAGCAAAACCGATGGGAAGATTATTTGTATTTGGTGGAGTTTGCGTACAATAATGGGTACCACAGTTCCATTGGCATGTCTCCTTTTCAGGCCCTGTATGGTCGTCCTTGTCGTACCCCATTGAGTTGGGATCGCCTTGAGGATAGAGTTCTCCTAGGTCCTCAGATGCTCCAAGAGATGGAGCAGCAGGTTGATCGCATCAGAGAGCATCTGGTAGCAGCTCAGGATAGACAGAAGAAATATGCAGATGCTCACAGAGTTGATCGTCAGTTTTCAGTTGGTGATCGGGTGTTCTTGCGGGTGCGTCCGCGAAAGAGTCCGATCCGTTACGGAAAAGGCTCTAAGCTCGCGCCACGCTTTGTGGGGCCATTCGAGGTTTTGGAGAGGATCGGTCCTGTTGCATACCGTCTTGCTTTGCCGCCTAGCTTGTCGCGCGTCCATGACGTATTTCATGTTTCTGTTCTTAGACCTTATCACCCAGATATTTCTCATGTCCTTGACTGGAATGCTTTACAGGTAGAGGACGGGCAGCTAGCTTTGGAGCCCGTGGGCATTTTAGAGCACAGGCGACTCGCTCTCAGGGGCAGAGCCATAGAGCAGGTAAGGGTCCAATGGGATCCTAATGATGAGACTTCAGCGACCTGGGAAGATACTTCCCGTATGCGAGAGCTATATCCATATTTGTTCGCAGGCTTCCAGGAGTAAGCCTGATCCTAGGGGGGGAGGATGTAGTACCCCTCAGCTTATCGTCTTTTGGACTGATGGTTGCTTAGTAGTATTGGACATTTTGACAGTATTTTTAGATCGTTGATGATGGATTTCTAGTTATTTTGCCTATTCCAGTTATGATAACAGATATTGATGTTGGATTATGTCATTATGCTTTACAATTTGATAAACGAACTGATGTTTCAGATGCTTTGATGTTATTCATTATATGGGATCGGAAGTTAGCTAATCATTTTATGTCGTAGGTTAGTAATCTGATATCTTGTTCAATGTAGTGATTATTATTTTAAAACGTGAATGGAACAGTGTTGTATTACTCGTTCACGAGTACCCTACCTCACTGCGATTTCCATTCACGATAGGACTGCATGTGATGTATATGTATATCTTGTTACGGTTAACTGTGCGTTGCTGCAGGATGCAGGTACTTGGCATCGACTCCACCTGATTACAGGTCTGAGCGTGCCTTCGCCAATGGATTAGTTGGTTGGAGTTAATATGAGGTCCCTAATCAGTGTTCCTTCGTCGTCAGTTCACCCTTGTGGTTATTGGTTGTCATTCGCCCATGTCTCACTGTCAGGTAACATTGTATTTTGGAGTCAAACCAAGTTCAAAGGTGTTTAAGTATGTGCGGTAATATTGTGCTTTAATTAGAAATATTCTACGGAAGAGTCTAGTGTTGTTAAATAGACATATTGTCGTGAGTTGTCGATTTAAGTTATAAATAAATTATTATTTTAATAGAGGTGTTGTTGATAAATAAGTTCTAAGAAGTTGTATTATTCGATATAAATTATTTCACGAGCTCCATATCGAATGACTACTCAGGAACTTAAGGAGCTTCGCTTGCAGCTAGAAGAGTTATTAGCGAAGGGATTCATTCGTCCGAGTGTCTCTCCATGGGGAGCACCTGTGATTTTTGTGAAGAAGAAGGATGGATCTCTGCGTTTGTGCATCGACTATCGGCAGCTTAATAAGGTGACTGTGAAGAACAGGTACCCATTGCCGCGAATTGATGACCTTTTTGATCAGATCAAGGGAGCTAAGGTATTTTCGAAGATAGACCTAAAATCGGGATATCATCAGTTGCGCATTTTTGAGGCTGACATCCACAAGACAGCATTTCGTACTCGCTATGGGCATTATGAGTTCACTGTTGTACCTTTTGGATTGACTAATGCGCCATCAGTATTCATGAGCCTGATGAATGGTGTGTTCCGTACCTATCTGGATAGATTTGTTCTTGTCTTCTTAGATGATATATTGATTTATTCAAGGTCTATGGAGGAGCATGAAGAGCATTTGCGGCAGGTTTTGCAGTGTTTAAGAGAAAATCAGTTGTATGCAAATTTGGCTAAATGTGATTTCTTTCAAACTGAAGTAAAATATTTGGGACATGTTATTTCGGCTAAGGGTATTGCAGTGGATCCTTCAAAGATTCAAGCGATCATGGATTGGCCTGCTCCTACCAATGTTTCGGAGGTTCGTAGTTTCATGGGTTTAGCAGGCTATTATCGGCGATTTGTGGAAGGATTTTCAAAGATAGCTCACCCTATAACTTCACTTCAGAGAAAAGGAAAGAAGTTCATTTGGTCAGATCAGTGTCAAGCAGCCTTTCAGAGTCTTAAGGAGCGGTTAACCAGTGCACCTATTCTAGCAGTGCCGGATCCTGCCAGAGATTTTGTGGTTTGTACTGATGCATCTTTGGAAGGTTTAGGAGCAGTTTTAATGCAGGAGGGTCGTGTGATAGCTTACGAGTCCCGTAAACTCAAAGATCATGAGTTGAATTATCCTACACATGACCTAGAGTTAGCTGCAGTTGTTCATGCATTGGTAAGATGGAGACACTTCTTGCTGGGGCATCGGTTTGAGCTGCACAGTGATCACCGAAGTTTACAGTATATCTTTACTCAGCCAAACCTGAATGCGAGACAGAGGCGATGGATGGAGTTTCTATGTGAGTATGATTTTGAGGTAAAATATATCCAAGGTAAGGAGAATGTGGTGGCGGATGCCCTTAGTCGTCGAAGACATGAACTTTCATCTATTACTCTTGGAGTGGATTTGAGAGGACAGGTTCTTGCAGCTCTCCCTGCAGATAGATGGTATCAGGAAGTGAAAGCTGAAGTGGAGTCTGGTAGAGCCTTGGAGGGTAGATATGCTGGGTATTCTATCGAGTCGGATGGTCTCTTGCGACATTTAGATCGCATTTATGTGCCTTCTACAGAGGGTCTCCGCACCCTAATCATGACTGAGGCTCATCGGGCACCTTATTCTGCGCATCCAGGTGTCAAGAAGATGTATGCAGACCTTCGTCAGATATATTTTTGGGCCGGAATGAAGAGGGATATTGCTGATTTTGTTTCAAGATGCTTAGAATGTCAGAGGGTTAAGGCGGAACATCAGCATCCCGCAGGTCTTCTTCAGCCACATCTTATTCCGGAATGGAAATGGGACATCATTTCAATAGACTTCATAGTTGGTTTACCCATGTCTTCTCGTCGCCATGATGCGATAATGGTCACTGTAGACAGGCTTACGAAAGTAGCACACTTTTCTCCTGTTCGATCTTCATATAATGCTTCTTCTGTGGCCAAAATTTTCATGGAGGATATCGTCAGATTGCACGGGATTCCTCGCAAGATTATCTCCGATCGTGATCCAGTTTTTACTTCAGCTCTTTGGACGTCTCTTCAGCATGCTTTGGGGACTCAATTGAACTTCAGTTCAGCTTATCATCCAGAGACTGATGGGCAAACTGAGAGGGTCAATCAGGTCCTCGAGGATATGCTCCGTATGTATGTGATGGATCAGCAAAACCGATGGGAAGATTATTTGTATTTGGTGGAGTTTGCGTACAATAATGGGTACCACAGTTCCATTGGCATGTCTCCTTTTCAGGCCCTGTATGGTCGTCCTTGTCGTACCCCATTGAGTTGGGATCGCCTTGAGGATAGAGTTCTCCTAGGTCCTCAGATGCTCCAAGAGATGGAGCAGCAGGTTGATCGCATCAGAGAGCATCTGGTAGCAGCTCAGGATAGACAGAAGAAATATGCAGATGCTCACAGAGTTGATCGTCAGTTTTCAGTTGGTGATCGGGTGTTCTTGCGGGTGCGTCCGCGAAAGAGTCCGATCCGTTACGGAAAAGGCTCTAAGCTCGCGCCACGCTTTGTGGGGCCATTCGAGGTTTTGGAGAGGATCGGTCCTGTTGCATACCGTCTTGCTTTGCCGCCTAGCTTGTCGCGCGTCCATGACGTATTTCATGTTTCTGTTCTTAGACCTTATCACCCAGATATTTCTCATGTCCTTGACTGGAATGCTTTACAGGTAGAGGACGGGCAGCTAGCTTTGGAGCCCGTGGGCATTTTAGAGCACAGGCGACTCGCTCTCAGGGGCAGAGCCATAGAGCAGGTAAGGGTCCAATGGGATCCTAATGATGAGACTTCAGCGACCTGGGAAGATACTTCCCGTATGCGAGAGCTATATCCATATTTGTTCGCAGGCTTCCAGGAGTAAGCCTGATCCTAGGGGGGGAGGATGTAGTACCCCTCAGCTTATCGTCTTTTGGACTGATGGTTGCTTAGTAGTATTGGACATTTTGACAGTATTTTTAGATCGTTGATGATGGATTTCTAGTTATTTTGCCTATTCCAGTTATGATAACAGATATTGATGTTGGATTATGTCATTATGCTTTACAATTTGATAAACGAACTGATGTTTCAGATGCTTTGATGTTATTCATTATATGGGATCGGAAGTTAGCTAATCATTTTATGTCGTAGGTTAGTAATCTGATATCTTGTTCAATGTAGTGATTATTATTTTAAAACGTGAATGGAACAGTGTTGTATTACTCGTTCACGAGTACCCTACCTCACTGCGATTTCCATTCACGATAGGACTGCATGTGATGTATATGTATATCTTGTTACGGTTAACTGTGCGTTGCTGCAGGATGCAGGTACTTGGCATCGACTCCACCTGATTACAGGTCTGAGCGTGCCTTCGCCAATGGATTAGTTGGTTGGAGTTAATATGAGGTCCCTAATCAGTGTTCCTTCGTCGTCAGTTCACCCTTGTGGTTATTGGTTGTCATTCGCCCATGTCTCACTGTCAGGTAACATTGTATTTTGGAGTCAAACCAAGTTCAAAGGTGTTTAAGTATGTGCGGTAATATTGTGCTTTAATTAGAAATATTCTACGGAAGAGTCTAGTGTTGTTAAATAGACATATTGTCGTGAGTTGTCGATTTAAGTTATAAATAAATTATTATTTTAATAGAGGTGTTGTTGATAAATAAGTTCTAAGAAGTTGTATTATTCGATATAATATTATTTATAATAAATATTTAAATAAAATAAATTATAGGATAGTACAAAAATATGGATAGTTGAAATAGTACTATTCTATTAATAATAATATTTTGGGGTCGGTTATAAAGAAAATAATAATAATAAAATAAAGTACTTAAGAATTGGGAATCATTAAATTAAATTAAAAAAAAATACATTTTCTTAAAAAAAAAGAAGCTTCTCGGAATCTTGTGGGAAACCCTAGGAGAAGAGAAAGGGACTGAGTTATAAAAGAATTGTCGGAGCAACAAGGAGATCAACACAGGGGTAAGAAAGAAGCAGCTGGGAACTGCAACAATTGGAGCGGGTTCGTCACGGTGGTTGCGAAATCAGGTTCCGTCGATTGCCTTACCTCTGAACTTCCTTTCAATCTGCAAAATGTGTTTTTAGTTTGTTTGATTCCGCATTGTTCGGCAGTCTGTCCTTTCTGTGTGTGAACAGCAACCTTTCTTAGGGTTTAAATACATAGGTACTGCCCAAGGATTCTGGAAGTCAAATGTTTTCTTTCCTTTCAATGGTTGCCGAATTTTTCCGCATACATTCTCAGACCGGCGAGATCTTGGTAGGGTTTGTAGGACACCTCGATAGAGTTGCCGTGAACCGCTGTTGGTTTCAGCTAGTCGCCACTGTAAAATCTGATCAAGGTTATTAGTGTTTTCTCCCTGTGGTGGCTGGAAACTGTCAAGGAAAACCGCTGTATGTCTCTTGTACCCAACGATCTGCTTAGGCTGCGTGCTTGCTCCCACATCTGCAATTTCATTTCCGTAGGATGGATGGTTTTGCGAGGGTTGACAGGAAACTTTAATTGGTAGATTCGCAATAGAAGAAGGGAATTTAACTTCTATATCTCTGTAGCCTCAGATTTAAGCAAACAAGGGCGTCTCTAGGATCTTATTGCGTGGTAAGGGGATCCATACCATTTTGTCTTTGCAATATATGTTTTTTGTAAATAGATTGCAGCGTCTAGGTGGTGACGGTAAATGCTTGATAGTAGGGATGAATGTCGTCCTTGGCTCAGATATGGTTCTCCATACTACGTCATCCCCATTTTAGATTGGTTACTAGCAAATTCTGGTTAACGAGAGGATCAAAAGATCTTTCTCCTGTTCTTTATAGCTGAGCGGCCAGGTGGTGTTGTCCTTGGGGTTAAACCCACGGGTTCATTTCTCCATTGTCTAGCGCATTCCTTAGCTGGAGTTCTTTTTTGTTTGATACCTTTCTGCACACGCCTCAGTGTTATCTGGTCATGGATCTCCATGAAAGTGTAAGCGGAGTCTCTCAGGGACAAAGCGTTCTAATAGCCAGATCGATCTTATCACCTGGAGCAAATCGAAACCTACAGAAATGCTTAGATTTGCGTATATTCCCAAGCGTGTAAAATGCAGATTCGTTCTAGAGAGGTCGAATGCTTGTTTTGGCAGGCTGTTCGTTGCTGTTTAACCCTAGTGTAGCGATCTGGCCGGCACCCCATTCGTCATGCCTTATAGCGTCTGATAAGGTTTAGAGGGAGACGCTGCATATTGTTGCAGTCACAGAAGTCTTTTCAACGTGACCATTTTATGGCCACCGTCAGTCATGGTCAGTTTTGCGACGATGATTCGTTGTACACCAGCCATCCTATAGATTGGGATAGCACGTTATCACTGGCTTTCAAACACGCTGAGCAAACACCGTTAACCCTGGAAGATAATGGAGGCTGTAGCATGCAACATCGAAGTGATTAGGGTATTCGTCATACAGCAATCTCTGTCCGCACTCATAGTTTATATAGCAGTAATAATGTCTTAAGAGTTTATGCTTACTGCAGTTGTTAGAGGTGAAAGTCTAAACTTAGTCAGGTTTAATCTGTAGGCTGCCGTTGTTTTAGCTGGTGCACGTCTGAAAAGTTTGGAGTGACCTCAAGATAGCCAGTGAAGGCAAGATGGTCATTAGCCAATTGTTGGTATAATGTAGTAATAGTTCCAAGTGTAATTTGAGCAGCTGTCGGTTTCCTGTAGCTACTGTCTCGTTTTGGCTAATCCTCACATCTGAATATCTCAGAAATCTGATAACAGATTCGGCAGCAGCAGTGTGATAGAAAAATTATCAACATAGCTCTTCTTACAGGCAGAAAGCCATTCTAGTATACTAACGAATGCAGTTCGCTTACTGAGTTGAAAAGAGATTGCTGTGAGGGCAAAACCGTGGTCTTCTTTATCACATCATAAACATCCTCCAGTTCTTTCCGATTTACGTGGATACTGTAAACGCAGTAAAATTTGCAAGTTCAGAGAACATAGCCGGAAGTCATCAGACCAGATGCATATTATTCACGTCAGTGATTTAACAGTCAATAGCAGTTTTACACCTCAGTAGTGAGTATCCCAAGCTGTTCGCATAGGGCGCAAATACGATCACTCTCTTGAAAAAGTAAATCACTATAAGATCGGTATCAGAGATAACTTCAAATCATCATAAAAGAATTCTTTTGGATTTCGTGTTTGAATTTCGCCTCGTGTGATTGCCGTTCAGCCATGAGACATCTCTCTTAGCGTTATTATCCTTAATAGAATAAACTAGTTAGATAAGATTGAAGGATAGTATATAAAATTGTATCTGAAAATTAAGTGGTTCCTACATCAATTACGGTAATGATTCAGTTAATCAATTTACTGATCTTTTGAAACAAAATAAGGTTTTGTTAGAAATGTAGTTGCAAGTGTTAAGATATAATGTTGATTTTATTTCAGAAGTTGTTTGCATTAAAACTAAGAATGAATTGTAGTATTTCATCTCTTGAGTTTTGAATTGAATTGTCTGAGTGTTGTAATGAGTCGTATTGAGGTTGTTCAAACTTGTATTCCAGAGGCTGAGTTGTCGTTGTTAAGTATTGGCAACTGGTGTATTGCTGTTTTATGATTGTGATGTAATAGCATTCATATGTATCAAACAAAGTGTGTTGTATAATGAGGTACTGTCACGGTTGAATGTTGTGTCTTGTAAAGTAATAATCTCGGGATGAGATATTAATCCTCTTGTGACCTTATTGTACTGTTTTGTCGTAAGGAGAGACCTGAAATCTATAAAAGAATAAAGTTATGAAATGTTAAAAGTATTGGATCACAATTGATGTTATGATTTTATTTTGATGCAAGAGGGTCTATGCTTTGCAGTGTTCATTTGCGTGTATGGTTATAAGTCTTGCATGATGTGTTAAGGTTGACTAGGTGTTAGGAAGGAGAGTGGCTTTCAACGTGGGGCCGGCGCCCAAAGTGGCAGTCAGGATAACCCGTTGGAAGTAGATTAATCAAGTGATAACCTAAAAATTAACTAGGGGGTTAAGGGTAGATCTCACACTAACAAGATCAATGGATTCCTCTCCCATGGCCTGTAGTGCTTGGTTAGACTAAGGATGGGTAGAGAAGGCCTGGTCGGCATAATTGACTTCCTTGTCCTCATGAAAGGAAGGTCGATTCCGCATGTGTCACCCTATGGGGCCGGCGCCTAGTGAGAGGCTGTCAGGATAACCATAGATGGGGGCCGGCGCCTAGTGAGAGGCTGTCAGGATAACCCATGTTAGGACCATGCGATGACACTCTCCCTACTACAACCTAGCATCCCTTGTTCGGTCTCTCCTCGTTTGTTTTGTGTCGCCTCTGGAAATGAAGTGAAAGTGAAGTTATGTGGTGTTGTATTGTTATAGCCATGTGTTGTATTGGGCATTGGTCGTCCTTTGTTCTTGTTTGTCTTTCGTCTACCTGACTGTCAGTGTTTGGGACCTCATGTTAACTCCTAGCTCGGGGGGTGGACCTTAGGGTTCCACATGGTCGGGTGGAAGAGCTACTTTATCCATTGGTTCTCTTGTCAGGATCTTATGCAGAAAAGGATTTGTTTCAGTTGTACTTGTTTCAATGATGATGATGTAAGTGTACAACCTTGTACCAGATTTATGTAACAGAATATGCTTTATGTATGTGACTTTAAAAGTAAACTAAAAGTGGCATTGTAATGATGTTTTGATGTACTTATATAAAAGCATTTCAGTGACGTATCTTATCATGCTGATTCCGTTATCTGATGTTTGCAATGAATGTGAATGAGTTATTTATTGAAAAAGAATTTGGATCAATTACTGATGTATGTTAATTTTATGTTAGTTGATTGGCTAAGTGATGCAGCCTTGGTCCCTTAGAGAATATGTTGTAATTAGTTGTGTAACTTACTTTATCAGTTTTAAAAAAAAAATTTCCTGTTTTATATTGCATACATGTGTATTCTTTAAGGTGTTCAAGGCGGGCGTTACACTTGTGCTTGTTCTTATGCAGGATGCAGGATTCCTTGGAGTAGACTTGTGTATGGTGGATGTTCTCTCTACCTGGCTCATGAAACGAGTGACCTCCGGTACTTGAATGTGGAACTGGTCCTCCCTTCAAGTGATGACCTTGATGAATGACTTATGGCGCTGGATCTTGATCATCTGGAATGGGTCTCCTGCATGTGGCGATGATATCCTCCTTCCTTACTTTGGACTTCTCATGTGCAAGCTCTCGTCATTTTCTTTCCATTACCTGCACAAGAGAAACATCTATCAATGCAAAGACATTTGATCATCAATCCACACTTCATTATTGATCTCCTGACATGTCTTTCTTTAGATACCTTGCAAAAGTCCTAGGCTAGATATTACTTATTTTATGCAATGAAGAATATGTGATGCCTTGGCGCATTTGGAGTATGATGAAGAAACTTTTCAAAGGCTGAGCGCATATGCTAAGTGTTAAAGAAATTCCTTCTAGGATGAGCGCATTCAAGAGGTGTTAAGAAAATCTTTCCAGTGGAGTGCATATGGAGATGGGCAAAGAAAGTTTCTTGAGGTGAGCGCATACGCTAAATGTTAAAGAAATCTTTCTTCAAGGTGAGCACATAAGAGTGTTTGAGGAATTTTCTTGTGTGAGGATGCCTCTGCAAGGTGCTAGAGAAATGCTTCAATATCTCAATATCTTAGGGACATGCTTAAGTATTTCTCAATTGCACCTTGTTTGACGGATGACCTTCCTAATTTCTCACTTGCAAGGAAATTAACTCACTTGAGTTGTTTCACATCGCTCCGGAGAGGCTCATTCTTCATTTCATGGAAGAGACTAGGTCTGACAACACTTCCAAAGGATCCTACAAGCTCAAAATTGCAAAAAAATGTGGGTCTCCATTTGCAATGGGGCGATGTGTGAAGACGTCACAACAGTTAGCCTTCCATGACCGTCAACCGCTAGAAAGTAATGCACGAGGGTGGATGGTTCTACTTCCCACATGGCCCCCGTTGTCTAGGAAGGAACTAGTTCCACTCAATGCTTTTAAGTTCTCAAATTGGTTGTATATCCTTTTGTTGTAAATAGTCAATGTCTAATTTCAAGAAGATCTCTATGTTTCCTTAACAACATTTTTGTAATCAATAGTAATTTAATATTAGATATAATGTTTAGACACAGGAATCTACTGTTGTAATAACCTGCACCTATTGTTCTTTTGATTTATCTTTATTTAATGTTATATTTCTTACTTTTTCTATGATCTTTTAGAACTAAATAGAAGATGCAGAAGGGGGTTTTCGTTCTCTTGAGATGTGTATGCCAGAAATACAAAGAAGGATAACATGCAACTGAGACCCAGAAAATCTATGATAGCTGTGAACTAAATAATCAAGACCCAGTTCATAAAATGGCATAAAACGAATTACCATCACATACCCATTTCAAAATAAGCACCTTCAAATTTCTGTTGTTGACGGACCAGCATCATGATAATGGAGTTTTGCATTAAATGTATCAACAAGTGCAAGAAAACAATCTACAATCATCAGCAGAGGCCCATAGGCCAAAATCGACCCAAGAGCAAGAAAGAACAGCTCCAACAAACCCCAATAATGGCTGCCCCAAACAATACGGCCCAGCAAGGAAGGTACGGCCAGCAAGTGGGATGTACGGCCAGCAAGGTAGGAAGGAAATGCAGCCTCAACTCTCTTCAAATCTGCAAGTAAATTCAGTCTTCTCCATGTTCTCTCAACTATAACAAAAACCTATGAAGATATATCATGAATCCCCTCCAAAACTCCATCAAAGTGTCTCCAACTGAAGCACAAATACAGCCACTGAGTATGGCTGCTCCAAAATCCCCTTGGGTGATCTTTCACACCTACGAAAGATTGATACCAATGGTGGTTTTCGTCACCAAAAGCCCTGGCTGAAAGAAATCCCTCAAACCCTCATTTGCAGAGCAAATAGAAACATAAAATGGAATATCAAGAATGAGCAATGCCTTTCACTTTTTTGTCTTTATAATCTTTCCTTGAGGGTGGACCCCTTTTGGGAGGGAAATAACTTTTAAATTCTTTATTTTATTTTCCCCTCATGAGGCATCCAAGTCCATGGGTGACTTAAATTTGCCTTTTTAATAATTTTCCACTAAGCCACCACTTTAATATAAAGTCCAAGCAATTAAATATAAATATTAATTTACAGACTTTAATTTGGAAGGGCAAACAGACTCGGAATCTGACGAGCAATAGACCGTTGGAAAAGTCTCATCGAAATGCTCCACCTCCAATAATGAGTTTCCCAAAATAGCCAACTTCACAACTTACTAAAAATAGTAAGTCCCAGCCAGAATGTCAGAAACCGACCAAATGAACTCCCAGAGTTCCCTAACCACTTTGGTTAGTCTACGGGAACCGAGTATAGACTAACCCCACTAGGAAAGGGAACATTACAACTACTTATAATGATGTAATCACAAATATATTACTTGTCTCATTATGTAGCTTACACAATATAAGTTTCAACCAATAATGTAACTTCCTCATATGATAATAAATGAAGTATGCACACAATTGAATGTGTGTCACAAAATTTCTCTCATTTCTTTGTGAATTTATCCAACATTTGGTATCAAAACAATATAGTGCCATTACTAGAGAAGAGAGGAAGCCAAATAGGGTGTGCAAGTGACTAATTCGAGGTAACTGAAAGAGAATAACATTCTTCTTCGTTTATATTTTGTGGTAGCAACAAGCCAATGATTTGTCATGGAAGATTTTGTGAGAGATTTCATTCAATATCACAGCCAAAATTGCAAAAGAATTTGTGACAAAGTCAATTGAAGGGGACATGGACAACAGAAGCAAAGAAGAATGTGCTTGACTGTAGCAAAAGACAATAGGTAGGGTTGACTACAAAAATGACAAAATGTTGAAGTAGTGATGGGAAAACATAGATATCTACAAATGATCCAAAGTATATAGAAATTCAAAGAAAAATATACCAGTGAGGGATTGGGTGTATTGTATCTAGTAATTTCTAAACTGTTAGGAATTAGTGTTCACATGGGTGTTTAGGTTAGTATGTTTAATAAAAGAAAGTTATGTACGTTAATATTAAGTTGTTGAGAAACAACTTTATATTATAGTGAGTGTTTGTTTGTACAATTCATATATTTAGGCTTGTTATAGCTTGTTAAAAAGAGTGGTACGAATGTGTTTGTATTGAGTTGTTAAAACAACTCAATATATTTAGGAAAATTGTTTGGGCAGTTTCCTATAAAATAGGATATGTGAATTTCCTATAAATATGTAATAGATTATTGAATGAAAATAAGAGAATAGAGGCATATTATTATGTGTAGAAATTTTCATATATAGCTTCTATAAACTCTCCTCATATCAGAGCACCAGGATTATCATAGAGAGAAAGGAGCTCACAACAAATCCTGGCCAGTAGAGGTAGAATCACCCAACCAAGATCTCTGTTTTTCTAGTGCTTGTGACATCTATGTATTTTCTAGCTTTTAGCGATATTGTCTATTATCAATTGGCGGAAAGTGGATTTTGGCATGAGAGACAAAGTCAAACGTGGATCTAGTCTCACACTTTGGTCTTTGTGCTTATACAAATTATTTCATAAGGCTAACGAAACTCTGTCAGAATTGGAAGGCTCAATGTGCAGTCATCACATACAAACCTTCCAATTTAGAATTATTGTGTAGCTGTGAGGTGAAAGAGACCCAAAACGGTGAGCAAGTGGTAGGTCGAAGGCCATTGCAGGTTCCTTGCATCTCTGAGCACCTTGCAAAAGAAGTGAAGCTAATGACCCATGATTTGTTTCCAGTTTCCACACACCCATCCAATGCTTGTCGTTATGGCCCTACAAGGAGTCTTTGCTATCCTCTGTTGTGTCTCCTCAAGTCGTGAGACATGTTCAATTGATTCTATTACAGGAGCATTTGGTATGTTGAATTGCCATAGAAGATTTGATCATGCCTATCATTCAAGACTCAAGGTCTCATGCTGCAAGTGCAAGATCTCCCTTAGCTTTTGTTAAAAACACAACTCTGTGGATGACTATTGCGGGTGCCAGAGGAAGAGATCATAGTGTATTTCAAGTCTTGGTACCTCCACGCAAGAGTACACTGTAGGGGGAAAGAGGAGAATGAATTGCTTGTGATGGGAGGAGAGCAAAGAGTTTTCAACGGTTTATGCAGTCTTCTAGCAAATTGATATTGTTATTATATTGATATTGCATTGAAATTAAAATAAGGGCTGCAAATTAGCTTAAAATAATGATAAAAAATAAATAAATAATTGTAAAACAATGTTTTTTTTGGAGTGCATCGTCGGTGGTACCCGACACTCCTTGTAAGAAGTTCACATCAAGGGGGGAAGGATATATTCTTTCCTCACAATCAGGTCACTGAGCCTAAAAGCCAAATTTGCTAAGCAAGTAGCAAACCTATTGGAGGATGGAGGCACAGGAGGTTGGAGGACAATCAACGTCCTCTCGTCAATCACTAACGACGGGGCCGCGAAATTGTATTAGTAGCATTTCATTTCATTTCATTGTTGTGTGCAAAATTATATTAGTGACAAAACTACTTGTGCCAAATCAAGTAAAGTCAAAGGTATCTTCCAATGGCAGTGGTAGTTTCCTATGCTGTTAAAGATCGAGTGGCAATGGTCAATAACAGTGGCTATAGTTGAAAACACTAAAAACATTCCCCTAGTAAGTTTGAAAGGAGAAGAATACAAACATCATTGATATTGTAAATAGTTGTATAGGAAAGCAGCTGACTACAGAGATCCTCTAACTGTCGGACTTCTTAGAAGTGTGGTCGGCCGTTGATGAGTTCACTGGAAGTGAAAGTGAGATAAGTTCTCGTATGTAGGTGATCATGCGTAGCAAGATCCAGATGGTAGTATACAGACCTAAAGTATGCATAGGCATACAATTTTGTTTCCAGTTCATGTGATGTACTTCCTCCTGGTGAAAAATATTGTAGTGAACAAAAGCACTAGTGTGATGCAGTTTTCATGGATCTTGAAATGGTTAGTGGTAATCCAGAAAACCATATGAGGTGAACAGATGAGTGTGTTCCTGTTCATGTCCAGGTTTGTGGTAAGCCTGTGTGAAAACCATGAAAGGTTGGTGAGAGGTGCCTTTCACTTGAATCAAGATCATGAGCCACAAGAGGTGGGCTTACTGCAGTGGAAAGTGTTAGTTTTTACCATGTTCACACTAAGGGGGGGTGTTAGGAATTAGTGTTCACATGGGTGTTTAGGTTAGTATATTTAATAAAAGAAAGTTATGTACGTTAATATTAAGTTGTTGAGAAACAAATTAATATTATAGTGAGTGTTTGTTTGTACAATTCATATATTTAGGGTTGTTATAGTTTGTTAAAAAGAGTGGTACGAATGTGTTTGTATTGAGTTGTTAAAACAACTCAATATATTTAGGAAAGTTGTTTGGGGAGTTTCCTATAAAATAGGATATGTGAATCCTATAAATATGTAATAGATTATTGAATGAAAATAAGAGAATAGAGGCATATTATTATGTGTAGAAAATTTCATGTATAGCTTCTATAAACTCTCCTCATATCTCTACCCATATTTCTTATATAAACAAGCACTATGCAACAAGAACAATTACTAAAGCTATGAAAATGTATTTTATTCAAATTTGAGAGAGCTTATATGATAGATGGAAAACTTTGTGGAAGATGCATGCCTTCACCTCTATTTTATTGATTCCAATTCAATACATATATACATTTTCAAACAAACTAGAAAACTTACTAAAAATAGTAACTATGGTTCCCATAAAAAACTAAAGACCATACGTATGTTCTCCTTGGAAGTTGAAAAAAACAGTTGAATGATGACAAATTAACTATAGAACTAAAAAAAACTAGGAAATTATTTAATTTTGGTACTCCAACTTGGTGGGGTCATAACTCCTAGCCTGCTAAGTGAAAATTGAACTTCTTGGATGTGTTGGGAAGATCTACAAGAGATGTACATTTAGTTACGAGAAGCTGTAATTATTCCTCATAGAAGTGCAGGGGCATAAATGTTTTGAAGGCCTTTGAAAATGCAAATTATGAAGATGTAAATATTAAAAATATATATTTTTGATAATTCCTAGATTCAACCATGTAATTGCCATCAAAATGCTCCTAGATCTCAAATGGATCATTCATCGCCCCTTGAAAAGCAATGGGCCCCATTGCATCAATATTCTGCAACAAATGAAGAAACTTCTTCCCAACTTGGTCCTGTTGTGATGTAATCACACATCGCCCCATGGCAAATGGGGACCCCCTCTCTTTTTTGCTTTCTCGCTTCGTTTTGCTCTAGGTTTAGTTTTCCTCTGAGCTTGTATGATTTTGATAGTGTTGTGTATGCAAGTCTCAACAGTTTCTTGCCAAGAGGTCTATATGCCTTCATCTTGATGCATGTCACTGAGACCCTGAAAATGACTAGGTCTGATATCCTGAAAATCCTGAAAAAATGACTAAGTCTGAAATCTGGTGGATCCTCAGAAATCTAGAATCTGCATGCTAAATCCTATGGATCCAAGACCCATCTCAAACATCCTGGAAGTATATTGATAAATATTTAAAGTATAAGAAACTCAATACTTAAACATATTTTCAATATACTTCCATTCAGGAAATCCAAAATTTGACTAAGGCAAGAAATCCAAGGGTACTGTCCAAACCCGCCCAGACTGGGCGGCCTCACAAGGTCCTCTTGGACAGTGTCTTCACCATCAGGAGAGCTTGTCCAGACAACACCTTCAAACCCGCCCAGGGAAAGTTAGGATGTTTTCACGAGTTTTTGCTGACTGAAGGAAGTTAGGGAGTGATGATGGAGTCTAAAACTAAGATTTTGATGAAACTTCCATGCCTCACCTCCAAACCCGCCCATGCTGGGCGGCCTTGGCATGGGGTCATGGACTCAGCCTCCTGCACATGCATTTGTCCAGACAGAACCCTCAAATCCGCCCTAGAAGAAAATGGTTAAGTTTAGAAGGTTTTCAAGCACAAGGCACTGAGAAATGATGAATTTCAAGCAAGGTTTGCAAGTTGGAGGAAAGTTAAGTAGTTCACAAGCAACATTCCATGCATCATCTCCAAACCAAGCATTACTTAAACTCCTCACAACAAGGATGAAATAATTGGAAAGAATGATAAAAAATCACTAAGCCTGATGTCCTGATGTCCTGAAATCCTGAAAATTGGCTAAGTCTGAAATCTGGTGGATCCTCCAAAATCTAGAATTTGCATGTTAAATCCTATGGATCCTAGACCCATCTCAAACATCCTGGAAGTATATTGATAAATATTTAAAGTATAAGAAATTCAATATCTGACTTATTCTTAAACATATTTTCAATATACTTCCATTCAGGACATTTCCGATATGGCGACAAGACTTGCATTCCAAGCACACCTTCTAAACCCGCCCTACCTGGGCGGCCTTGGCATTGGGTCTTGGATTCAAGGTTGTGATCACGCACTTTCTCCAGACTAAGTCTCCAAATCCGCCCTAGGAGAGAGGTTGCAAGTTTTTAAGAGCTTTTGAAGGTAAATTCCATGCATCACTCTTCAACCCGCCCATGCTGGGCGGCCTCATGAGGGAGTGATGGACAATGTCTCCTGCCACATCAATCTCTCCACACACTACTCCCAAAACCGCCCTAGAGAAAAAATGGTTAAGTGTTGAGGTTTTCATGTACAAAACACTGAGGTATGGTGATCTGTAAGTAAGATTTATGAGTTTGAGTGAAGTCAAGTGGATGATAGGCAATATTCCAAGTGTCACTCTCCAACCCGCCTTACTTGGGCGGCTTTGGCATGTAGACATGGACAATGTCTTCATCGCCTCATGGATTCCTCCACACACTGCTCTCAAACCCGCCCTAGGAGGAAAATGGTTAAGTGTTGAAGTTTTTGCATGCATAGAGCACTGAGATGTGATGGTTTGTAGGCAAGGATTGAGTTCAAGTAAGTTTCAAGTCAAAATCCAAGGGTCATGTCCAAACCCGCCCTACTTGGGCGGCCTCAGGAGCGGGTCTTGGACAATGTCACCTGTCACATGAAACTCTCCACCTTCTGCCTCCAGGACCGCCCAGGGGTTTAGATGACATGATTTGTAAGTTTTCTTAAGGATGAAGAAGATAACATTTAGGAGGTGAAATGATGTAGATTGACATGAATGAAATGCTTTAAGTGTGAAAATCCAAGGGGCATGTCCAAACCCGCCCTTCCTGGGCGGTTTCACATGGTGGTCTTGGACAGTGTCTCCTGCACACCAATCTCTCCACACATTGCATCCAATCCCACCCTAGGTGAGAATGATCAAATTTTGAAGGGTTTTTAAGGATTAAGCACTAGAGGGTGAACATATTTCAATGGAAACTTGAAATTTTAGGAGGATTAATTGAGTTGGAATGAAAATCCAAAGGTCACCCTTAAACCCGCCCTTCCTGGGCGGCCTCAAGAGGCCTTTGTGGACAATGTCTCCTGACACAAGAAGTTCTCCAGACACTTGCTTCAAAACCGCCCAGGGTGAAGAATCGTGCAATAAGCAAGGTTTGTGTGCTAAGTATAGCCAAGATGATATCACAGGGAAAGGAGAAAGTCAACTTTAAGGAAGGAGAAGTGTCTAAGTGACAAAATCCAGACATCTCTTCCAAACCCGCCCTTGCTAGGCGGCCTTGAGCTCCATGCTTGGACTATGCTACCTCCTGCACATCACACTCTCCAGACATCAACCTTAAACCCGCTCAAGGAGAAAACCCATCCAATTTGCAATGTTTTGAGTTGAAATACAGTGATATCATGTAAATTAGAGGAAATTGCATAAGATTGAATTTTTTTTTTGAGGCATTTTTGAAGGATAATCCAAGGGGTACCCTCAAACCCGCCCTACTTGGGCGGCCTCAAGGGTTGTCTGTGGATTATACCTTCTTCCACATGAAATATTCCATACGTTGCCTCTAAATCCACCATCCACTTGGAGACATGTAAGTTTACTTAGAAGAAGATGAGATTGTCAAGGAGGAAACTAGTTTTAGAGAAAGAATCCACACCATGCTCTCAAACCCGCCCTTCCTGGGCGGCCTCAAGAAGGGGTCCTGGATTCTCCCATGTCTTCACATGCATCTCTCCACTCAACATGCTCAAAACCGCCCAGGGTGAAGAATGACATAAGTTGCAAGTTTGTTTGATGCGTGATCAAGATCACACTCAGGAGATGAGATAATTAAGGTCATTCTAAGAGGAAGGAAGTTTGAAAGTCACCAAGTCATGGAGGTGGAAGAGGAGTGTCAAGGTTAAGGTAAAGATGTGTGCACATAGCAAAATCCTTACTACCTATCTAAACCCGCCCTTCCTAGGCGGTTTTCATCATGATAGGTGGATAACATCATCACTTAGTATCCATGATGCATCATTTGAGTCTTAAGGGTGTTGGAGAGAAGGTCTTCATGAGGAGATGAATGAGCTAAGCGAAGCAATCCATACACACTCTCAAGACTATCTTGTTAAGAAACTCTCACTTCCATTCACCTCTTTCACATCATACACTCCATACAACATTTTCAAGGCTCCTTAGCTTAGGCTGACTCCACCATGACATAAGGATAAGTCCATCAAACATTTCAGATCTGCCTTCTAACCTCGCCTAAGAATGTATAGAAATGAAACCTTACAAGGAGATAAGAACAAGGAGAAATCATGAGGAGGAAACAAGCATCAAATGAAGGTTAGAGTTGAAGAATCCATGCCTACCCTTGAAACCCGCCCTTCCTAGGCGGCTTTAGGACCTTCATTTGGACAGAGTCATCTCCTTCACATGAAATACTCCGCCTAGACCCTTGAAATCCGCCCATCCTCTCATGGCTCTCCTTTGCATTCAAAGAGGTCAAGTTATCAATGAAACAAGTGTAAAAGGTTTTAGACTATCAAAACTAAGCAAAAATCACTAAGTCAAGAAAAAATGCAAGCCTACCCTTGAAACCCGCCCTTCCTAGGCGGCTTTAGACCCTCCATTCGGACAATCTCATCTCCTTCACATGACATCCTCCATGCACTAACCTCAAACCCGCCCAAGAGAAATGACATGAAAATTTGCAAGGAAGGCAATGGATAACACTGAGTTTTGAACAAATACATGCAAGTTTGGAACATACATGAAGGATAATAAGTAAAAATCCAAGCCTCACTTCCAAATCCGCCCTACTTGGGCGGCCTAAACATGAGAGCTTGGATTCTCTTGATCTTCACACGAACTACTCCAAACATCACTTTCAAACTCGACTCATCTAATACGCAAATCTCATGCAAGGAGTTTAAACCATCAAGGAAGCAAGTGAAGATGTCTTGAAATTGTCAAAACCAAGTTAGAAAGTGCCTAAGTGATAAAAATCCACACACATTCCTTAAATCCGCCCATGCTAGGCGGCCTTGACTCCTTCATCCGAACAATGTCACCTCTTCACAAGACACTCTCCGCCTGCAACCTCTAAATCCGCCCAAGAAGGTCGGCCTAGACACTCAAGCATGGAATTTCACGTTCCACAGTTCAGACATGACCTTTAAACCCGCTCAGGCAGGTAGGCCAGAGAAAGAGGTGAGTTGTCAAGTGAATTTAAAGTGTAACTTTCAAATTTGATTTTGACAAGTGATAGATGCTTTGAAATGTCATTTTTTGATCCCACATGCATAAGATGAATGTAATTTGTTATTGAAAATCCTTTATATCGAGTCTTAATTTGAGGTGTTTCTTCTTGCAGGTGATGAAGGATCCAAGGAGGTGAATGGCGAAAGCTCATACATAAGAAGCTTTGAAGGTGGAGGAACGTTGTTCAAGTTCATCATCATCACCACATGGAGGAGAGCTCCAACATCTAGTTCAAAGACTTCGTATGTCTGGATGAGGAAGACATCAATGCCATGTGAAAGGCAGCTAGTCTAAGATGGTCAAGGTTACAAGTGTAGTTCATCATCAAGAGCATCATCCGTTCGAGGCGAGGATCAGTGAAAGGTTGTCACTTCACCACGCATACCTTGAAGGAGGTCATCATCCAGAAGCTCACATATCATGTGCCAGACAAGAAGAACTCTCATCAAGCACTAGTCTACTCCATGAGTCCATGCAACTATCCAAAGGCATGATCCTGCACAAGCGCAACATCACAGGATGAGAGATGAGCATGATCATCAAAGCAATACATGAGTTACATCAAGACAACAAGAAGAAAATATTCTAGGTAAAGTGAACATGAAGTGAATCACGCTAGTTCATTCAAAGATGCTAAGGTGGCGCGTACACATCATCAAGCCAATAGCATTTTGCCATGTAAGAGGGCCCACCATAAAGATGCTCCAGAGATGCTTATCACATTAGGAAACGTGCCTTCATTGCCTCTTTCATGTTCTAAAAATAGCAAATTTTGTAACAAACTACCTTGTTGTCTCGATCTCGGCCGTTGATTGTCAAATCAATCCTGGCCCTTCATGTAATTTCTGGTGTCTATAAAAGGCTCATTCTTTTCATTTGTAAGACAATAGACAATAGGAGGAGATTAGGAGTAGAGTTGCTGTAGGAGAGTAGAATAGCAAGTAGAGTAGAGGAAACTCTTCGATGTCATTGAAGAGATATTGTGAAATTGTTGTAAAAACACTTCCTGGATCAATACAAGCTCATTGTTGATTTTTCATGGTGATTTGTGTGATTATGGGATGTTGGCATGGTTTCAAATTCTCGCGGATGATTGAGAAATGTTTCCAAGTAGAGTTAGATTAGAAGTTCATTGATGTGATGCCAATATGTTAAGATATTTGATGAATTCCTTAATGGTTCATACTTTTTGTGGATTGTCGATGGCAACTCACTTTGCAAAGTTAGCCTGAACCTTTGCATGCTTTAGTTCGGTTGTGAAGATTGTTCAAACTGCGCCAACTGTGGGTGTTTGGATGAATGCTTCGCAATTTGAAAATCTTTGAGTTACCTTAGAAGATTGCACCGAACTTTGTGTAGTTGTTGGTCCTCATGGCGAAGCGGAATTGGGTTATATGAGGAATTTGTCTATCTTGACATGATCCATCACTTCATTGTCCTTAGATTAGCTTTCTCGACCTTTGTCTTTTGCATTTTCTTTTCATAGCCAGTCGGAAGAAGTCCCATTTCATGAGGAAGAAGTTCTCTTTCACAAGGAAGAAGTAACACATTTGAGTGGAGTAAGGAGCATATTCAGCGTAAGTCCCTTTGTGATTACCAACATGATCACATCACACCACCGAGGCTATCCATTGCAAATCACGTACAAGGAACCTTGGAGCGTTCTTGTTTGATCACTTAGTTTAGCATTCGAGACGCTTTGTTCAAGAGAGGATAGAGCACTTGGTGTTTTATTCTAATGTTGTTGTCAAGAAAACATCATCAACAGGTCCCTAGTGAACCCTTTAGCCTAATGAGAAAATTGTCCTTCATGTACCACATGGTAGAGAGGAATCTGCTAGTTTTTTAGTTTCTCGACAAAAACCTCAATGACTTGATTTGAGTTCATTGTGAGAATCTGAAATGTCCCTAATCACACATTCATAGGAATTTGATAATTTTATGAAGTTTGATGTTTATATCAACTGAAAATGACAAAATTTGACTTCCCAAATTTCAACCAATGAATACTAACAGATATGACTAATTTCCATCATGCCCTCATCAAGAGAAGATAGGTAGGAAGTGTGCCCTCCATCATGCTCTTGTCAAGATGTGATAGGTAGGAAGTGTGCCCTCCATCACACTCTTGAGCATTAAGCTTGATCTTGGTAGGGTGTGCCGCCAAGGTGGACATAAGAGGTGATAGGTAGGAAGCATGCCCTCCATCATGCTCTAACTTGCGAGTATCCCTATAGGCCCCATCATAGGATCGACTTGAGGATTGGATAACTATATGTTGAACTAAATATTATTTATGCTATATCATTAATTATGTTCTGATGTATTGATTTCATTACTATATTCTAATTTATTGATCTTTAATATTGCTAATGTCCCTTTCTAGTAGTTATTCTTGTGTGCAGGTTAAGAAATCAAGAATATCCTAAAAGGGGACATTACAATTTTTACACTGAAAATCTTTAGGTTCTTCGCATGATAATTTGGAGCTGATATTGAATATTATTTTTGAGGCATCAAAGGAGGTTTTAATGCTGTTTGTACAGATTTTCTGAGGCTGCAATCAGGCCGTACCATTCTCAGCATGGCCGTACCACTCATAGAGTCATTTTGAGAGTTTTTGTTGGAGATTCTCATTATTTTGAGCAAGGTTTGATTGGTAAATCATTCACAGGGTTATGAAATGCACATACTAAATCATTCACAGGGTATTTGCTGCTGTTCTAGTTTAACCCAGCCGCTCCAGCTTGAGGCCAGGCGTGACCCTTCCAAGCACAATCGCCTAGGGTTTGGTCGCTCATCTATAGACCATTTTGAGGCATTTGGATTTGATATCAGCTGTTAAACATTCCAGCCAAGGAGAATCTTGTTTGTAGAGCATTTATGACGATTTTGTAAACTCCCAGTTCATTGTACTTTCAAATCAGACCTATAAAACCCAAACCAACAGATGGGTATGTTGTCATATTGATGTTATTGCATATTTTAATATGGGTATTGTTCATTGTTAATGTTTAATGCATTTTCCACATAAATGAGCATCTGGATATCTTTCAAAGTCTATTTTCAAGTGAATGTTGTTGCATGCAAATTATACGTTATGTTCAAAAACACAAAACGCATCAAGTTCAACTAAACTACAAGAAAAAAAATAAGGGTGGGTTATTACAGTGGTATCAGGGCTGGATTTCTTGCCAGCTTGTGTTGAAAACTGTTCATGCGTGAGTGGAAACAAGTTTATACCAAGGAAACCCATCAGTGGCAGCCCCTGCAAGTTCCAAAAGGTGAAATTATATTAGGTATTTTGGGTATGCACAGAAACTCATGCAGTGACAGTGATAGTATTACAAGACATATGGCGGACAGAAATAAAAGAGCAGAACAACCAGAGAGCCCAAATTCCAAAACGGAGAGGATGTTTGATATTATGTTGGATATGATGTCTCAACTATTAGCAAGGATGAATTAGAACACGCCGACATCGCAACCACATGTAGCAAATGATGGCGAGGCAAACGGATCTAATGTTAATAATTACCAGCATGATGATTGGGGTAGTGGTCGCAACACTAAGACAGCCCCAGGATCGGTTCCTAGGCCTCTACAACCTACCTTTCCACGTAAAGAGGAGGCCCTTGTTATTCAGGCACATGAGGCACAGATACCCATGGCAGAGGAGGTCAGGTTGCATCAAGCAGAGTACATGACTCTTCCACCTAAAATTAGGGAGATGTTGTCTTTGGAGCAGTATATGAATCAGAAGAGGCAGAAAGCAGGTTTGGGTGGTAGAACGGATCATAGGGCACCATGTATTCAGAGAGATTATCAGCATGCTTTGAACAAGGTTTCTTTAGAGCATTTCAATGGGAGTGGCAAGATCACAACTAGAGCATGGGTGTAGAAGCTAGATAACTATTTGACCCTTAAACCTATGCCGAAGGATAAAACACTTAACTTTGCCACCATACATTTAGATGCAACAGCCCATGAGTGGTGGTATCATGGTTTGGTCACCTATAATGTCTCTATTCTGGGAATGATCATCATTAGATAGGACGTGGGCTTATCACTTCACTCTGGGATTCTTGGAGATTTATCTGCCTTGGAGCAAACCACCTAGGAGAGTTACTCATATGGAGATATGCTATGAGATATGGGGGCTTGTCATGATCTTGCCGAGAGATGATATTGTTTCATATGGATGCCACTTGGATGTTTGGATAAGTGATATAATATGTTCTTCATGCCTAGAGATGGACGAGCTTGAGGTTGCACTCTACATACCATCACGATGATTAACGCCCAATGGAGAAATAAAATATAATATTCTTCATATTTATGATAGCACTGGAAGGAGAAAATAACATAATGATCAAATCATATCTTTAATTTGATTTGGGTGCTCATGAGGGAAAATAAACAAAAGGCATTAATCCTGTCTAGGTCGGCCCTAGGGAGTTGGGCACCTAGGACTTTATGAGGTTGGCCTTAAAAAGGGAAAAAGATACTAAATGATGCTAGGTCGGCCAACATAAAAGTGCAATGAAAATATGTATAAATACAAGTTGGATTTGTGGCATTTCATCATCATTCAATCATCATTTATTCGAGTTATTTCTTGGAGAAGGCTTTGAGACGAAAACCTCAAGTCTTTGGAAGGAGTTGGACGAAAACCTAGCTTCTTCTTGGGGAGAATTCCGTGACGGGAGTTCCATTGCACTTCACTTCATTTGGGCAGAATTCTAAATCAGCTTTGAAGAGCATTCATCATGGGCGAATTGCTTAGGGTTTTACCCTAGCTTGGAGCGCACCTCTTGGAGGTAAAGGCGACTTGTATTTGGAGGTGTTTTGAGGAGTTGTTGCCTGCTAAGGTTTCATGCTACAGCAGATTTGTTACAGCAGTTAGAGCAGACCTCATTCGCCACCCTTTAAGGGCATATTTTGGCATATTGTGGTATGTAATTGATGGTAGATACATTTGCTATGTAATTGTGACTTGTTGCTGTTGGCCCTTGTCTTTATTTGTCATTGTAGACTGCATATATTCAGATTTATAGCAGCAGACCTGTTTATTTATGTTGGAGGTGTTTATGTTGGTGATCTATGTGCATTTCATGGTGTAATTCATTCCTATTGCTTGGGCGAATCATATTTCATGTTCTTTTGATGTTTAGATGTGATGTTTATGGCATTTTATGAAGTATTGGTCTGCTGAAAATATGAAAATCACAAATCAAAATACGGTTTGAGCAGATAAATCAGATTTATTGCATAATATCCCATTTGGGATATTCCATCACCTTGGGTCATAACCTGATCACCGCGTATGATGAATTCACAAACAGGCTCATAGAAAGATTTGATAATAAGGATCCGGAGCTACAATTTAGAGAGCTTGCACAGTTGAAGCAGTACGGGTCACTAGAGTCTTACATTACAGAGTTTTAGAGACTCTCGGTTATGGTTCCTAGCATTTCAGAGAGGAGATTTGTGGTCCTTTTCGGTGAACGACTAACTGAGCCACTCAAAGGGTGGGTTAAGGCTTTCGATCCACCTACACTACAAGAAACCATAAAGAAAGCACGAAATATGTAGCTTGCTGTCCCGAAGAGTAAGTTCCATTCTAAACCATTTCCCTCCAAGAAAGATAAGAAATACCATCATCGAGATTCAGATCAGCAGAAGAAACCAGCTATTAAACTTGATGATGACACTATAAATGAATATAGGAGGAAGAAACTGTTCTTCAAATGCAAGGGCCCATGGTACCCTAACCGTAAATGCCCCGTGAAGGGTAAAGTAAATCAGATTGACTATTTTTCAGCAGAGGAAATAGCTTCAGAAAAATCAGATCAGCACACTGATCCGGAGGATAATGAAGCAGATAGCTCGTCAGATGAGTCCGAGGGGTGCAAAATGATGATAGACCCACCGCCCAACTTTCTGCCATTTAGAAAGAGGGTTCTTTCAAGATTTGGAGAGTCTTGGAAGGGCACAGATTGACTACACTTCTTGACACAGGGGCTACACATAATTTCATCGATGAGGGTCTAGTGGCAAAGAGAGTACTCAATACAGAGGAGTTTGAGGGATTCAAGGTCAGGGTAGCAGATGGATTTGTTATAACTTGCAAAAGGCAAATCCACAACTTAACCATTAAGTTAAGTGATTATGATTTCCAGGCTTAGTACTATGTGATGAGCATGGGAGACATGGATGTGGTCCTTGGCATCAAGTGGCTTCATGCAATTGGAGAGTTCTATCTCAACTTACGTACCATGGAGATGAAGTTCGAGGTGGATGGAATGAAACATATACTCAGGGGAATGTCAGATGGTGGTCTTCGAGTGGTATCTCTTAGCAGAATGGAGAGGTTACTCAAACATGATCAGATAGAGTGGGCAGCCAAGTGTGTTATCATGCCTACAACTACTAAGTAGCCGAAACAGAGCTACCACCCAGATATTCAAAAACTGATAACCAAGCATAGTAATGTTTTTAGTAGCATACCACCACGGAGGCCTCTTGATAGAGGCACTGAGCACGTGATTGAGTTGGAAGAGGGAGCCAAGCCGGTCATCATCACTCCCTATAGACATTCGAAGAGGTTGAAAGATGAAATAGAGAAGACTATCAAGGAACTTCTCGAGATGGGGCACATCAGACCTAGTAAGAGCCCCTTTGCCTCTATAGTTGTGTTAGTTAAGAAGAAGGATGGGACATTGAGAATGTGCATCGACTACAGGGCTCTAAATAAGAAAACCATCAAGAACAAGTACCCCATCCCACGCATTGATGAGCTCATTGACGAGCTACAAGGAGTGCGCTACTTCTCCAAAATTGACTTGAGATCTAGGTATCATCAGATTTGCGTTAGAGAGGAGGATGTGCAGAAGACTGTTTTTCATTGTCATTATGAGCATTTCGAGTTCTTGGTTCTGCCTTTCGGCTTAACCAATGCCCTAGCGACATTTTAGTCCTGTATGAACAAGTTTTTCAGAGACTAGTTGAGGAAGTTTGTCCTCATATCTTTTGATGATATTCTGATATTCAACATGACTTGGGAGGAGCACTTCCAACACATTGAGGTATTAAGTATTCTAAAGAGGGAGTCACTGTATGCCAAAGAGTCGAAATGTGAATTTGGCATGACAGAATTGGTTTATCTGGGCCATATTATCAGTGCAGAGTCAGAGTTGATCTAGATAAGATTCGGGCTATTGTTAATTGGCCCCCACCCACGAATCTCTCATAGCTTGGGATTCTTCGGCCTTTGTGGTTTCTACCACTGCTTTGTCAAAGGTTTCTCACAGAGTGCAGCTCCACTAACAGATTTGACAAAGAAGGGAGCGCTTGTTTGGACAGATGAGGCACAACAGTGTTTTGACAAGTTCAAACAGGTAATGAGTTCTTGTTCGATATTGGCTCTACCGGACTTCACCAAGCCTTTCGAGCTTGAGTGCGATGCCTCAGGGGAAGGCATAGGTGCAGTGTCAATGCAGGACAAGCACTCGATTGCTTTTGAGAGTAGAAAACTGAGGAGTGCAGAGAGAGGTTACAACATTTATGACAAGGAGATGCTAGCTATAATGCATGCCTTAGCAAAATTCAAGCAGTACTTAGTGGGAGGCAAATTTCTGGTGAAGACAGACCATAACAGCCTCCAGCACTTCCTCAACCAATGTGACCTTAATGACAGGCAGCAGAAGTGGGTTAGCAAGCTACAAGCCTATGACTTTGACATAGTTTATGTCAAAGGAAAGAAAAATATTGTTGCAGGTCCACTTTCACAGAGACCTCACTTATGTTCTTTAGGAGAGATTACATTTGATTGGAGAGAGTGTGTAATGTCCCCTTCTCGCAAGCCAAATTTTTCTCAACCTTGCACACAATTTCAACTCACAAAAAGAGAACATTAGTACACTAGTCTATCTTTGGATTCACACTTATAATAATATATACAAGAAATATTCAAATTACATAATCACATTGCCCTTATAGGGTTATACTCTTATGTTCAACATCAATATGCTTTTCACACTTTCCATCATTATCCATTATATGTGGATCTATGCATTAATCAAATCATTAATTCCATGTGAGTGGATGTGATAGGATGCCATATGCCAATTATCATGGGTCCATTATTTCCATCCTTTGACTCGAGGGGTGAATACTCACCAACTTTAGTCAAAGGCCAATTATGATAATCCTTTGGCTCGAGGGGTGAATAACTCACCAACTTTAGCCAAAGGCCAATGATTACAATCCTTTGGCTCGAGGGGTGAATAACTCACCTACTTTAGCCAAAGGCCAAATCCACATGTCCAAGGGGTGCCATTGCACCTACTGAGACAAGGGCCACTTCCACTTGTGATAGGATGCCATATGCCAATTATCATGGGTCCATTATTTCCATCCTTTGACTCGAGGGGTGAATACTCACCAACTTTAGTCAAAGGCCAATTATGATAATCCTTTGGCTCGAGGGGTGAATAACTCACCAACTTTAGCCAAAGGCCAATGATTACAATCCTTTGGCTCGAGGGGTGAATAACTCACCTACTTTAGCCAAAGGCCAAATCCACTTGTCCAAGGGGTGCCATTGCACCTACTGAGACAAGGGCCACTTCCACTTGTCCAAGGGGTACCTTTTGTACCAACTGAGACAAGGGCCATATCTGCTTGTCCAAGGGGTACCTTTTGTACCTACTGAGACAAGGGCCACTTCCACTTGTCCAAGGGGTACCTTTTGTACCAACTGAGACAAGGGCCACTTCTACTTGTCCAAGGGGTACCTTTTGTACCAACTGAGACAAGGGCCATATCCGCTTGTCCAAGGGGTACCTTTCATACCTACTAAGACAAGGGCCACTTCCACTTGTCCAAGGGGTACCTTTTCTACCAACTGAGACAAGGGCCACTTCTACTTGTCCAAGGGGTACCTTTTTTACCAACTGAGACAAGGGCCATATCCGCTTGTCCAAGGGGTACCTTTCATACCTACTGAGACAAGGGCCACTTCCACTTGTCCAAGGGGTACCTTTTGTACCAACTGAGACAAGGGACAAAACACACCCATGTTGGCTAACTGAACATTCCCATGCATCACCCTCTCAGATAGAGTTAATGAATTAATTCTATTATTCTATTTGCTAACATGATTCTATAATAATATATCTTTTCATATATTTATTAACATTATATCATTATTGAGAGAATATTCATTCCTTTCATGGTTTAATATTGCTCTTGTTAAGGCATTTTTACTACCTTTTTTATTAACACTAACATGCATCATCCAAGGGGTACCTTTTGGACCAACTGAGACAAGGGACAAAACACACCCATGTTGGCTAATTGAACATTCCCATGCATCACCCTCTCAAATAGAGTTAATGAATTAATTCTATTATTCTATTTGCTAACATGATTCTATAATAATATATCTTTTCATATATTTATTAACATTATATCATTATTGAGAGAATATTCATTCCTTTCATGGTTTAATATTGCTCTTGTTAAGGCATTTTTACTACCTTTTTTATTAACACTAACATGCATCATATCTTGCATTGTATGCCATCTTTATGATCACATTCTTATTCAATAATGATCATTTATTTTATGATATGCAAATTTACCTTATAACATTCTTATTCTATGCTAGAATTTGCTTATTCCTATTCACATTCCATCCATAACAATATCTTTATACTAGTTATAAACTTAGGCAATTGAAATACACATACTTACATTTAACTAGTATAGGAATAAACATATTAATTATACTTACCTGAATTTTTGATGGTGGCTCTCTTTTCCTTGGCTGTAAATATGATGCTTGTTGATGACATCATAATATTCCTTCAAATGATATTTGAAATGCTGGTATATATGTAGAAGAATATTAATCTCTTGTCTTATCTAATGGTTCAACGGTGAGATAGGCTTCTTATTTGTTGTCCATATATTTTTATATGATCTTGCTAAGTTAATCATAATCGTCCCTGCTGTAGATCTGATTTAATTTTATATCTTTAATTTTATTTGCTGCTGCTGAACTGTACCCTATTCCCCCCCATCGAATGACTCCTTTTATAACTTCTATTCATATCTCTCCATTCTTTCGAAAGGAGGCGTCACTTTACATGGGACACACCTTTCCTTAACAATCACCACTTTTTATAAATCATAAACTCTCCTTTATAAAATCCTGTATTAAGCAAATAGGTTTGTTTTTAAAACTTTATTACCAATTGTGAATCGCTGCTCCTTTAGTGTATGAAATAAGACAAGTTTTGTTCTTAATTAAATGAAGCGCTATTTGTATATAAAAGCTGTCCTCCTTTTAGAGTTTTAATATATCATTTATATCAAATATTATTTATTATTATATATCTTATAATTGACAATACTTATATTTGTCCATTTTTATATAATATAATAATATTGCATCTTATATTTATATTTGTTATAAATATGATAATATAATTATATTATATTTTAATTATATTAAAATATTCATATAATGATATTCTTTTAATATTATTTATTAAATAATATATATTAATAATATATGTAATTATTTCTATCATTTGAATTGATATTTTACGAAGGTAACTACACTGTCTCTATCATAATGTTTAAATCTTTAATTTAAACAAATGCCTTAGTATAGGGACATGACAGCCCTCCCCACTCAAGATTGCTTGTCCTCAAGCAATCACGAGTTCTATCATTACACTTTTAACATCTACTTTCCGATATTGAGATGTTGTCGTGTTTTGATCCAAAATGAGTATTATTATGAACATGTTTCAATGAAGAGTAAGTGATTGCGACTCCATGAAAAAGAGCACTTGTCTGATGTTTTGAATAATAACGATGGGACGCAAGTACCATAGATTAAGAAGATTTGAGAGTATTGAGATTCCAAGATGCATCTTGATCTTTGGTTACAAGATTTGGTCTTATATGTTATTGACCTCCAAATTGAGAAGAGTTATGTTCTTTGAGGAGTAATTGATTATATGATGTCATGATCAAAGAAGATTTGATTTGATTTTGAGTAGCAATATGATTGAAGAAATGTAGTTAATCAAATGAATGCAAGAAGGAAGAATTTTTCAATGTTAAAGAAAACTTTGGGAGTATTGATAATCCGAGATTGGAGATTTGGAATGAAATAATATTGATGAATATTCCAAAAGATGAATCTAATGATTTTGTAAGTAAGACTTTGATTTCTTAAGAAAGTTGATGATAAGATAACGTATAGCATGATCTTGGGGGTTGATGATGAGATAATGTCCCCTCTTTTTGGGATATTCTTGATCTATTAACATGCACACAAGAATAACTACTAGAAAGAAACATTAGCAATATTAAAGATCCATAAATTAACAATGAAATTAGTATGTCATAACATAATTAATGATATAACATAAATAACATTTAATTTCAGCATATAGTTAGCCATACCTCAAGTTGATCCTTTGATAGAATCCATAGAAATACTTGCAAGTTAGAGCATGATGGCAAGTAGCTCAAGCAAGTAGGCAAGTAGCTCAAGTAGACAAGCAAGTAGATCAAGCAAATAGGCAAGTAGCTCAAGAATGTAGACAACTAGCTCAAGCAAGTAGGCAAGTAGCTCAAGCAGACAAGCAAGTAGCTCAAGTAAGTAGGCATGTAGCTCAAGCAAGTAGGCAAGTAGCTCAAGTAGACAAGCAAGTAGCTCAAGCAAGTAGGCAAGTAGCTCAAGCAAGTAGACAACTCGCTCAAGCAAGTAGGCAAGTAGCTCAACTAGACAAGCAAGTAGCTCAAGCAAGTAGGTAAGTAGCTCAAGCAAGTAGACAAGTAGCTCAAGTAGACAAGCAAGTAGCTCAAGAAAGTATACAAGTAGCTCAAGTATGTAGACAACTAGCTCAAGCAAGTAGGCAAGTAGCTCAAGTAGACAAGCAAGTAGCTCAAGCAAGTAGGCAAGTAGCTCAAGCACATAGGCAACCAACTCAAGCAAGTAGACAAGTAGCTCAAGCTAGCAAACATACATGTAAGTTATAAAGTATACGCTTAAATACATAAGTCGCATGAATACACTTATTCACATAAGCCACAAGGTAGACCTTGAATACACATAAATCACAAAGTATACACAGGATGGCAGGATGACTGCTCTGATACCACTGTAATGTCCCCTTCTCGCAAGCCAAATTTTTCTCAACCTTGCACACAATTTCAACTCACAAAAAGAGAACATTAGTACACTAGTCTATCTTTGGATTCACACTTATAATAATATATACAAGAAATATTCAAATTACATAATCACATTGCCCTTATAGGGTTATACTCTTATGTTCAACATCAATATGCTTTTCACACTTTCCATCATTATCCATTATATGTAGATCTATGCATTAATCAAATCATTAATTCCATGTGAGTGGATGTGATAGGATGCCATATGCCAATTATCATGGGTCCATTATTTCCATCCTTTGACTCGAGGGGTGAATACTCACCAACTTTAGTCAAAGGCCAATTATGATAATCCTTTGGCTCGAGGGGTGAATAACTCACCAACTTTAGCCAAAGGCCAATGATTACAATCCTTTGGCTCGAGGGGTGAATAACTCACCTACTTTAGCCAAAGGCCAAATCCACATGTCCAAGGGGTGCCATTGCACCTACTGAGACAAGGGCCACTTCCACTTGTGATAGGATGCCATATGCCAATTATCATGGGTCCATTATTTCCATCCTTTGACTCGAGGGGTGAATACTCACCAACTTTAGTCAAAGGCCAATTATGATAATCCTTTGGCTCGAGGGGTGAATAACTCACCAACTTTAGCCAAAGGCCAATGATTACAATCCTTTGGCTCGAGGGGTGAATAACTCACCTACTTTAGCCAAAGGCCAAATCCACTTGTCCAAGGGGTGCCATTGCACCTATTGAGACAAGGGCCACTTCCACTTGTCCAAGGGGTACCTTTTGTACCAACTGAGACAAGGGCCATATCTGCTTGTCCAAGGGGTACCTTTTGTACCTACTGAGACAAGGGCCACTTCCACTTGTCCAAGGGGTACCTTTTGTACCAACTGAGACAAGGGCCACTTCTACTTGTCCAAGGGGTACCTTTTGTACCAACTGAGACAAGGGCCATATCCGCTTGTCCAAGGGGTACCTTTCATACCTACTAAGACAAGGGCCACTTCCACTTGTCCAAGGGGTACCTTTTGTACCAACTGAGACAAGGGCCACTTCTACTTGTCCAAGGGGTACCTTTTGTACCAACTGAGACAAGGGCCATATCCGCTTGTCCAAGGAGTACCTTTCATACCTACTGAGACAAGGGCCACTTCCACTTGTCCAAGGGGTACCTTTTGTACCAACTGAGACAAGGGACAAAACACACCCATGTTGGCTAATTGAACATTCCCATGCATCACCCTCTCAAATAGAGTTAATGAATTAATTCTATTATTCTATTTGCTAACATGATTCTATAATAATATATCTTTTCATATATTTATTAACATTATATCATTATTGAGAGAATATTCATTCCTTTCATGGTTTAATATTGCTCTTGTTAAGGCATTTTTACTACCTTTTTTATTAACACTAACATGCATCATCCAAGGGGTACCTTTTGGACCAACTGAGACAAGGGACAAAACACACCCATGTTGGCTAATTGAACATTCCCATGCATCACCCTCTCAGATAGAGTTAATGAATTAATTCTATTATTCTATTTGCTAACATGATTCTATAATAATATATCTTTTCATATATTTATTAACATTATATCATTACTGAGAGAATATTCATTCCTTTCATGGTTTAATATTGCTCTTGTTAAGGCATTTTTACTACCTTTTTTATTAACACTAACATGCATCATATCTTGCATCGTATGCCATCTTTATGATCACATTCTTATTCAATAATGATCATTTATTTTATGATATGCAAATTTACCTTATAACATTCTTATTCTATGCTAGAATTTGCTTATTCCTATTCACATTCCATCCATAACAATATCTTTATACTAGTTATAAACTTAGGCAATTGAAATACACATACTTACATTTAACTAGTATAGGAATAAACATATTAATTATACTTACCTGAATTTTTGATGGTGGCTCTCTTTTCCTTGGCTGTAAATATGATGCTTGTTGATGACATCATAATATTCCTTCAAATGATATTTGAAATGCTGGTATATATGTAGAAGAATATTAATCTCTTGTCTTATCTAATGGTTCAATGGTGAGATAGGCTTCTTATTTGTTGTCCATATATTTTTATATGATCTTGCTAAGTTAATCATAATCGTCCCTGCTGTAGATCTGATTTAATTTTATATCTTTAATTTTATTTGCTGCTGCTGAACTGTACCCTATTCCCCCCATCGAATGACTCCTTTTATAACTTCTATTCATATCTCTCCATTCTTTCGAAAGGAGGCGTCACTTTACATGGGACACACCTTTCCTTAACAATCACCACTTTTTATAAATCATAAACTCTCCTTTATAAAATCCTGTATTAAGCAAATAGGTTTGTTTTTAAAACTTTATTACCAATTGTGAATCGCTGCTCCTTTAGTGTATGAAATAAGACAAGTTTTGTTCTTAATTAAATGAAGCGCTATTTGTATATAAAAGTTGTCCTCCTTTTAGAGTTTTAATATATCATTTATATCAAATATTATTTATTATTATATATCTTATAATTGACAATACTTATATTTGTCCATTTTTATATAATATAATAATATTGCATCTTATATTTATATTTGTTATAAATATGATAATATAATTATATTATATTTTAATTATATTAAAATATTCATATAATGATATTCTTTTAATATTATTTATTAAATAATATATATTGATAATATATGTAATTATTTCTATCATTTGAATTGATATTTTACGAAGGTAACTACACTGTCTCTATCATAATGTTTAAATCTTTAATTTAAACAAATGCCTTAGTATAGGGACATGACAGAGTGGATTTCAACGGAATATGCAAAGGGCGAGTGGGCTACAGGAATCATTGATGGTACTATTCATGATGACAAGTACACTGTTGTAAATGACCTTATCATTTACAAGGGGGGATATTTTTGGTACCCGGATTAACTATGAAGAAAAGGGTTCTGAGGGTTTTTCATGATGTTCCTACAACTGGCCACCCGGGATATTTCAAAACATATAAGCAGATCTGGGAGCGGTTTACATGGAAAGGTCTCAAAACAGAGGTTCTTAAATATGTTAGGGAGTGTCCTACTTCCCAACAGAATAAAAAAGAGCACTCCTTTCCGGCTGGTTTACTACAGCCCCTACCTATTCCGAATCAGAAATGGGAGTGCATTTCTATGGACTTCATCACGAGCTTGCCCAAGGCTCAAGGTAGGGACTGTATTTATGTTGTGGTTGACAGGTTAACAAAGTTTGTTCATTTTTTTGCGATTTCAGCCACATATACAGCAACACAGCTCATTGATTTGTTCTTCAAAGAGGTATTCAGGTTGCATGGACTGTCACGGAGCATAGTTAGTGACAGGGACAGCAAGTCCTTGAGTCACTTTTGGTAGGAGCTCTTTAGATTGAGTGGGACTGAACTCACTCCCAACACTAGCTATCACCCACAGACGGATGGGCAAAGAGATTGTTAACAAGTGGGTGGAAGGATACCTCCGCAATTACATTGCAGGGTAGAAAAAGGCATGGGTTAAGTGGTTGCACTTGGGCGAGTACTGTTACAATACTACTTACCACATGTCTATTCAAATGTCACCTTTTATGGCTCTCTACGGTTATGAGGCTCCTAACTTTTTAGATATGTTGTTCAGGGGCAGTAGAGTGCCAAAGACCAGGGACTTACTACAGGAAAGCCAAGATATAATGAAGTCTTTGAAGGAAAATATCGAGAGGGCATAGAACCAGCAAAAATAGTATGCAGATCAGCACAGGGTTGAGCATTCTTTTGAGGTGGGTGACATGGTCTATTTGATGTCGCAGCCTTATAGACAGTCCACTCTCAAAAAGAGTGGTGCAGAAAATATTACGCCATAGTATTATGGGCCTTTTAGAGTGTCTAGGAGAATAGGGGAAGTGGCTTATGAGTTAGATTAACCGGCAGGAAGCAAAGTACACAATGTTTTTCACGTGTCTCGCCTCAAGAAGGCGTTGGGACATAATGTGATACCTTCCACCAAGTTACCCCCTTTGGATGAGGAGGGTAAGCTGATTCTTGTTCTTGAGGCCATCACTACTACTAGAGAGCATACTTTGCGGAAGAGGGTCATCAGAGAGTACTTGGTAAAGTGGAAGAATCTGCCGATAGAGGATGCTACCTGGGAGAATGAGCAGATCTTGCAGCATCCTGAGTTGAAATTGCTTGTGAGCAAGCAATTTTGGGGAGGGCGGACTGTAATGTCCCCTTCCTAAGCAGTTCAGTGTTTGGGGTTAATCTACCATCAGATTCCCATGGACTAACATGGATAGATAGGGAACCCTTGTTGGGTTGGTTAACCTCGAGGGTCAGTCAGCATTTTTGGAGGGATGATTTGAACTCTTTTTGGCGGGATGTCACTCCTGACTCTTTCTGGAGTGTTTTCAGACCATGTGGCCAAACTTTCTATTTTTAGTAGGGTCCACCGAACTTGGTGTGAGTCGGTGTAACGTACTTGGACTTCACTCGATTTCATTTGGTTTACTCAACGGCGGTACGAAATTTACATTTGAAATCCGTTTGAATTAATTATTAATGGAATGATATATTCCTAAGTTAAATTAAATATTTAACTTAGTAATATAGTCATTAAGTGACCTTATTAAAAGGGACATTAAGTATTTAAATAAAATAAAGTCTTACTATTCTTAATGTTGGATGCCAACATCAAGTGGGTAAATAAAGTGAAATGAATATTAAATTGATTTATTTTCCAGATTTTGTACAGATTTAGTTAAGTTGTAACCTGCTTGCGTTTTGATGTTGTTTCCATAACATAACAGCACATGCAAGATATAATATTTGCAAGAGACTCTATTCTAGCAATACCCACAAGCTAAAATGTAATAACAATGCTTTTATAAACCCTTTCAATCAATACCCATATGCAGAAATGAACAAAGCATGGAATGTTTCACATACCCATTAACTGTAGCAAGGCATACATAGCTGGAAATGCAAGTACAGCAGAGTAATAGGCAATGGACTCCACAAATCCTTCATTCACACCTCATGAAATGTTTATTACAATGTATACAGCTGGTTACAATGACAAAGCTCCTACCATAGAGCCTCAAATAACATTCAAAATCCCTCCATGATCAGTCCCACGCTCAGCTGGAGAAGTACGCCCTTTGCTAGGTATACAACAACACCTATAATACTCTTAAACTGCCCTCAAATCACATCCAATGGTCGTTGTTATGTCTGCAGATGTAAATCGCCCCTGCTAGAACAGAAAACAGTCCAAAACCCCACTCAAAACTCAATAGATACTGCCATATGGTACGACCCTGATGGAGGAGGGTACGGCCAGCTTATGGACTCCAAAGCTCATCAAATCACCACCAAATTGCAGTCAATAACTTGTATCTTTGTCTTCAATATCCCTCTAAAATTATGGTGCCAAAAGATTGGAGATATCTTTGGGTAAACCCTTCCGCAACAATGTTGGATCATGCAAATAAGCACAAATATAGCCACTGAGTATGGCTTCTCCCAAAGCACCCTTGGGTGGTCTCTCACACCTGCGGAATGCTGTCACTAATGGAGGTTTTCATCTCCAAAAGCCAAGGATGGTTTTCTCAAACCATCATTTGTCTTCACAGAGCAAAACTCATAAAATTGTAGTAGTCAAGAATGAAGCCTCTCTTTTGTTTTTATTTTATTTTTAAGTTTTATATTTTCCCCCTCAAGAGGCTCGACCCACACTATGGAGAAATATTTCATTTAAAATTCACTTTATTCCTCATGGAGGGTTCAAGTTCAAAAGGGTGACTTTTATTTGCATTTTTGCCTTTTTACTTTAGTCACATACAATACATTATAAAGTCCAATATTAAATATGAAATATTAATTTGCGGACTTTAAAATAAATAGGCAAACGAACTCAGAATCCAATGAGCTATAGACTGTTGGAAAGGTCTCATCGAAACGCTCCACCTCCAATCTTGAATTTCCCCAAACGGTCAAAACCCTAACTTACTAAAAATAGTAAGTTCTAGCCAACATGTCCAAAACCATCAACGAAACTTCCAAAGTTCCCTAACCACATCAGTTAGTCTACGGGAACCAAGTATAGACTAACACCACCTCGGAAAGGGGACATTACAAGGCCTATGATTTTATGGAGAGATTTATATAGGACCGGCATTTGTTGGAGAACATGCAACAATGAAAGAGAAGTTTGGAGTGGTTGAAGATGCTATAAAGAGGTATGACAGCAGTTCTGATTTTCTGATTTGGAATAGCAATCTTTCACCTTTGCATAACCACATGATGGCAGCCCCTACACTTGGGAATGAGAGTGGGAAGACTTCTCCTATTGTTGGCACTCCATTAGGAATTAGACATGAAAACTTTATGGATTGTCCAAGACACAAGATGACTGATTTGATATGCCATGACATGGAAGAGGCAAAGAAGATTCAACGCACGTAGCATAGGTGGGATGAGCATTGTACGGTGGTTAAAATGAAGTAATCAAATTTGCATAGTGCAAGGTATGAAAAATTTGGTTGTTCACATAGCTTGCTTCATGAGGAGTTGATGTCACATCTTGCAGAGAGCCACTTGAAGACTCACATCATAGTCTTGGATGGCATTATGGAGTGTACACTTGGTGGATCAGCCACTAGTGTAGATGGAGCTATGAGTAATCCGGTTCGGATTGGGCCTTTGACCATTCAGGGAGCACAAGAGGAGTATGCAGATTTGGATGAGCGAGGAAAAAGGTATGATTCAGAAATTCTTGCATCTCATTTGCATCATAAGCTATTTGGTTTTGAGAGCCCCTTGAAGGCCCAAGCAGTAGAGAAGCTTGGAGATGTTGAGATTCTACTTAGTGGATCAGCCACTAAAGTCATGGCTTCACTTGAGGAGGGAGTCATAAGGGATGATTCTTTGATCATTCTTGGGGGAGATGTAGAGTTGGGTGATACTGTGATACGACTATACAATTCTATTGATCCTTTGGTGGCATTGGAGGCTGTCCTATGTCTGAGTTTGATTCATAATACCAAGGCACTTGCATTGGATGAGCATACTTCAAAGATACAGTTGATTCATATGCCTAGGTATTCAGATGTTCTCATTTCTAATTTTGAGACATTAGGGTTTGTTTTATAGTTGGACTTTGGCATTGGAGTTGGAGGTGAGCATGATGTCATTGACATTCCAGCCCTAGTACATGAGGTTCTTTTGCATAAATGGATGAGAGATGATTATTCTACTTCATGGTGCATGGATCTGATACTGAGTAGATGGAGGACAATAGTTGTTTTGGAGTTAAGAGGCGAGTTGGATCATCTCCTCATCATGGGAGAATGGCACAGTGATGATATCCTATCATCCTTTGTCATTGGTGACATCCTTTGCAATTTCATGGAGCTGATTTATTATCATAAGGTTGTTGTTTGGGTTCATATCAGCAGCTTAGTGGGAGCAATCATACACCCTTTTGCACCTATGCCAAGCATACCTCGCATTCACGAGATATCTACAGGAGTTGGAGGTTGGTTTGGTGTTGAGGACTTTCTGAGATGCTTCCACTACCTCATATTCTGTGCATATAGAGGGGTGATGATTTGGGATCCACGTGGTGGCATGTTAGGTACATCACTTCATTGGGATTTTGATGAGTTGCTTCACAACTCATGGATCATTGCCGATGATTCTATTAGAGTGGCGCAGCAGAAGCTTGGAAACTTGTGGTTGTATTTCAGAGATCATACTCTTCATCACTTGTTCTTCAAGGCTTCGGATCGGACCAACTATTGGTTCCTGAGGGGTGGCACCTTGGGAGTTTTGGAGATTGCTGCACTTGTGGTTGCGGGCATATTTTCAGAATCTAGAGGATGGGGCTAGGTCGAGCTCAAGTGTGTATGGCTTCGGCTACTGGAGCTCACTTCCCATTGCATCTTTCGCATTTGGAAGTACAGCCACAAGTGGAGAGTTTGTACGACCACCGGGCATGCGGACGGATGGAGATACATGTCATTTGACACTATCTCACACGATACATACTTGCCATTGCTTGAGGACAAGCAATTCCAGAAAGGGAGGACTATAATGTCCCTATTTCTGAAATGGTCGCCATGGAAGAGCGGACGGGCTACTTTCCACACTACGGGATTTTTGGAAGGCATCTTGAGCATTGGAGATGACTTGTCATATTTTTTTGATGTCTTTGATGCACTTATCTTGGACAAAATAATGTCTACCTTGGAGCGAACCTCTTGGGAGAGTCACACATATGGAGATTTGTTATCAACGAGTGATATAACGCCTTCATTCATGGATACGTTCGAGGTCTCATTGCACACATCAGCTTATGGAGGTTATTATTATACTTTGGGCGACTTGTAATGAGAGATCAAATATTAGCTAACATCTCACTTGAGCACTTGGAGATGGCATGGGAAAATAAAAGTAATAAAATCGTATCTTTAATTTGATTTTCATGGGTGCCGAGTTACATTAGTGCTGGTCGGCCCTCTTGGAGGGAAAAGGTGCATTCAAAAAAATTATTATCACTCTCCCTAGGTCGGCCTTATTGGAGGAAGGCATGTTTTGTATATATACAAGGTTGATTTGGCATTTGAAAAGCATCATTCATTCATTGGAGTTTATCTCTAGCATAAGGATCTTCGAACGAAAACCTCAAGCATCCTAGGAGGAGTTGGACGAAACCCTAGCTCATCCATTTGGAGGATTCCGTGATGGGGATCTACTTGTGCATCATTGGTATTTTTGTGGAGAAGAAGAGCAGATTGCAAATCAGATTTTGAAGATCATCTTTGGAGGCATTCTTGGCATGGATAGATCATCATTTGCGAGGAGAATTACCCTAACTTGGAGCACCACCTCTTGGAGAGAGATTTCATGCAAATTTGGGAGTTGTGTTGTTGATTATGGTTTGGGAAGAGCAGATTTTTTCCACAGCAACAGAGCAGACCTGTTTTGCCCTAGTTGGAGGTGACTTACTTGGTGGTTTTATTGTCACTTGCATAGGGTCTAACCCAAATTAGTGAGAGCCACCCTTGGAGGGTTGTTTTTTGGTGATTCGTGGCATCCTTGGCATCATTTGTTGGAGCATTAGACCTGAAGCAGATTGGAGGAGCAGACCTTGGGTATTTTGAAGCTACAAATATCAGCCTTTGCCTTTGTTTTGTCATCATCTTCAAGTTGGTATAATTCACCCAGCTAGGGCTTGCTTTGGAACATCTCATTCAATGTATTGTGGTATGTATTAATCTTTTGGAGGTCTGATTTATAACAGTAGAGGTCTGAATTTGTGTGGGCACAACTGCCCTAGATATTTGGTTGTAACTTGCATTCTTTCAGTTCAGAAAATCAGATTGGTTTGTTCATTTTGATTGCCCTACTTTGTGTAATTCATAGTGAAATTCATGTCTATGATGAATATCGATGTGTGGTATCATTTGCCATCACTTTTAGCTATGTTTGGATGTGTTTCATGCTTGCTGGGATTAATTGTTTAAGAGCAGAAAATTGGATCAGAACATAGGGTTTCAGCAGAAAACTAAAGAGCAGAAATCTAGGGCAGAATTCCAAATAAGAAAAATCAGGGTTTGCAAGGTGGAGAAGTTGGGAAAGCCCATAAATCCAAACTTGCTCAAGATATCCCCATTTGGGATATTACATTGTTGGGCACTAAACACTTAAGGAGATTGGCACATTTTGAAGGGGCAAATTCAAATATATTTCCAAGTCATTGATTAAGTCGGCCAAAGTCAGAAGAAGAAAAAAGATTTTTAAGTTAATTTGAGCGCCAACATGTGAAGATAAATCAGGTCGGCCTAGAAAGAGAAAAAAATAAATAAATTCCAATCGTTTTGAGTACCAAATTGGAGGATGGTGGGCCAGCATGAACGAAAAAGGGAATTCATGTATTTATAGGAGTTTGTGCGTTGTTTGGTGCAGGTGTGGGGTGCGAGGGCTTGAGGGGTTTTTATAATGGTAGGGTCTGTGCCTTCGGGTGAGACATCGGGGGATGCTGCTATGGCAGAACTTGGTGACGGGTTTCCTCATCCATCCCCTCTTGATGTTGGGGTTTTTAGCACTGGTGCTTTGAAATTGCAAAAGATAAACGGATGCTTGGTTAGAGCTCAAGCTCGTCCGAAGCTGGTGATTCAAACAGAGGCGGTAGCCGAGGACCTGAAATATTATAGCAAACATGTTTTAATCTACAAATTTGTCATGTCCCCGTTTCCGGCTTGATCATCAAGTGAAGAATGGATTAGCCTATTCCTCATTCCCGAAGGCTAATTCTAAATGATAAGGGAATGAATTGGTTTTTGACTAACCTAACTTTACTGTTTTGCAAGATCTTAGTCAGAAACCCAAATTTGGTTAAGATTGGGTCAGGACGCACTTTGCCTTAATTCTAACCTCAAGTGGCGCCTAGATAAGAAACATCATGATATCAGTCATTTAAGACAAAGCACCTTAATGAGGAGTTGGTTCAGTCAACATGTGGAAGTGTAAGATAGTTTAAGGATGTTAGGCATTCACCCTGGAGCAGACAAACTTCAAAATGCGCCTTAATACTGGAGGCGCCTTAGCATGTCTTTCCTCCCAAGAAATGGCGCCTTAAGGTAGATTGAAGAATAAAAAGGTTTTTGCATCATCAATGAGGTTAAGGATTGACAAATAGATCATACCTTCACTCAAAGGCATCATTTCCATCTTGAGAAGTGTTAAACCCAACTAGGCGCTAGATCATGACAGGACAAACTATGAATGGCACCCTATGTTAGATAATAGTCTGAAGGGTTAGAATGCATCATCAAAAGCGCGCCTAGCATGGAGTCATCAAGCCATGGAGCACTTCTATCCTATCCACCAGGGCGCCTTGGAAGAAAAGAATGTTTTGATCCTCAAAGTGACTCTTACATTGCAATTTTTCAAAGATCATGTCTAAGTGAACATTGGGCGCACTTCTCCATTCAAACTGTCCCCAAGGAGCGCCTAGGGTATTGTAAGGATACAACAAGGTAGAGAGACTATTGAGCCAAGGCGCTGGCTTGACATTCAATAGACACTCAATGAGCGCCTAGGCGCCTATTCCTGTTCCTGCAAACCTTAATAGGCGCCTAAGACATTAAGGTAAGTTTCTGTGACTATGAATTAGCGCCTCATTGAGGAATTAAAGACAATTTGTCACTACAAAGTGGAAGTTGTGCACATTGATACTTGGGCGCTAGATCAGAATGTAACCTGCTTGCAATGGCGCCTAGTGGACTAGAAGGTCATCCTTTCAAGAGAGGTTGTTATCTCAGTCTAGAGGAGTGTTAAGTAAGTGAAGGCGCCTTCTGGTTCTCCATCACTTCAAATAGGCGCCCAAACAGGAAGGTCAAGTAGAAAGATATGTGAGATGCACCTTTTGATGAAGCACTTCCATTTTGGCGCCTAGCATCTTTGCAAACCTCAAATTGGCGCCTAGAACTCATGATGCATGACTCCAGGGAACTCATTTAGGCGCTAATAGGCATGATGTTCTGGATTTACCTCAATGCCTCCGGAAGTGAACACTTGCATGGAAATGAGCCATTCAAGGGAGGGCGCCAAAACCACTGCAGAACTTCCAACACTAGAATTGCGCCTAAGTGTAATTGAAGATTAAAACAAGATGATAGAACTCCAGATGAGGGCGCTGGGTTAAAGTAGTGTCAAAAGTGTTTAGATGGCAAGTGTTTGAAAGAATGAGTTGTATAGAACATCTTCCTTAAGATACCAGGCGTTGATTCCAATTGAAACTACACCAAGTGTGCGCCTAAGGTAGTTGCAAGCCTTCCAAACCAGTTAGGGAACAAGGCGCTCCATTAGGAGGAAAGATGATGATCATTTGAAGTCTAATTGCTTTCAAGATTCTTTGAGAAGATGATAAGTTATAATCAAGGCACCAGAACTCTTGTGAATCCTCCAAAGCTGGCGCCCAGTCAGCAGGACACCAGTTATGCGCCTAAACAAGCTAAGTGTCAATCCTCTTCTTTCCAATTCTCAGATGGCGCCTAGGATCCAAAAGATCTTCGCTAAAGTTCCAGGATTGCATGGAGTCATCAAATTCCTCAAGGCGCCTATTCATGCTTCTGCTACCCCAGTTGAGCGCCTAGGTCCACCTTGGGTGCCATTCCATAATCACACTGCTTCAAATGGGCACCTAGTCAGAAGATAAGGTAGTTATAACTACCTGAGCTTTCATTGGTCGACAGACTATCTTCAAGATCGGTGTCAAGGTCTCTGGATAAGCTTGCCAACTCAGAATGAGTCATCAGATGGAATATTCCCTTGGATATGCCCCTTGGAACGTGCCTTGGTTCCTCTTTGTGCATTGAAAAACGTGCCCTCATTGCCTTTGGAAGGCCTATAAAAGGAGGAGCTCTCTCATTCATTTGGCATCTGTTCATTTGACAAAATTCTCTCTGCAAAGCTATTGAGCTTGTAATCTTGAGGCCTGCGAGTTTCAAGTGTTGGGGTGATGCTCCCTTGTGATATTTTGAGGTGTTGACATTCAGTTGACATCATTGAGTTTGATTGAGTTGATCAAGTGTAGTCGCCATTGTAAACATCAGGGCTTCAAGGCCTTTCTTTTGTAATTCCATTGAATAAGTTGTACTTCATGCTATTGAAAGCATTATCCATGTAATAAGACATTGCAAGTTGATTGAAGCAAGTAAATAAACAAGTAACCAACTCACATTCAAGTAGTTATCTTTGATGTATATCTTTGTGTTGTTGAAGTAGTTGATGAGTTGATAGCAAGTAAAATTGTTTAAGGAAAAATTTTCGTAGAACTAGTTGGGTATCTTACAGTGGTATCAGAGCCTGGATCTTGCCAGCCTCTGGGTTATGCAGCCGCCTGAAGTAGGTCCACACAGATATTATACAAGAAGAGCTAGACAACAACAAGAACAACAGCAACAACATCATACAGAAGTTCCAGCTAACATGGCTAAGGAAAGAAGAAGTAGAAGTCCACCTGCTGATGGTGAACGTGCAGCAAGGGAGATGTTTAGGAACATTGCCACTGAACAACAACAAACCGCTCAAATATTGCAATATGTCCTACAATCCCTTCAAAACATGAATCAAGGTGAAGTAGCTGGACAAGGTCGACAAGATGCAGCCAGACCTTAGAGACAAGAAACACAAAATGATGATGCTGCTAGTGCAGTAGGTAGAAGAGTTCGCACACGAACTCCTACAGTTGAGAGGCCTTTAAGACCAACTTTCCTTCCACCACCACCTGAACAGGACAATGAGGCTGATGAAGAGTTTGATGAAGGAGATCAGAATAATTTTGAAGATGAGATTACTCTCTATGCAGATCTTTATGCCAGACTTCTGGAACGTGTCCGGGATATGATGACCTTCAATGAATATTGCCGACAGAAGAGGGAAGATAGAGACAGGCGAGGTAGAACTAGAGGCTTTCGTCCTAGACGGGAAGATGATACAAAGGAGTATAAAGAAGCCTTGAATTGAGTTCCCATCCCTACCTTTGATGGAAGTAGTAAGCTCAGTGCTAGGGCTTGGGTAAACAAGCTGGATACATACCTTTCACTTAAGCCTTTGACAAAGAAGAAGGCAATTCAAATTGCTACAATGCATCTTGAAGGATTGGCTTATGAATGGTGGCATCATGGCCTAGTCTCTCAACATCATGATAGGATAACTTCCTATGATGAGTTTGTAACCAAGCTGATTCAGAGGTTTGAAAGAAAAGATACTGAAGTGTACTATCGCGAACTAGCTCAACTCAAGCAAGAAGGAAGGGTTGTGCAATATGTTAATGACTTTCAAAAGATCGCAGTGATGGTACCTGATATGACTGACCGAAGAATCACTATGTTGTTCATTGAGGGATTGAACAATCAGATCAAGCCATTGGTAAAGGTACAATGGTCAGCAAACTTGGAAGAAGCAATTGACTTTGCTTTAGACCTAGATACTACTCCTGTATACCAGCCAAAGAAGAAGTTCTATAAAGGAGTTAGCTCTACTCAAAGGAGACCTCTTTTCCTCAAAAGATGATTCAAGGTCCATCCGCAGCCGAAAGAGACGAGCTAAGAAGGAAGAAACTCTGCTTTTCTTGCAAACAACCTTGGGAACCAGGACACAGATGCCTTGGTAAAGGTAAAGCTCATTTGATTGAAGTTGTATCTGATGATGGAAGTGAAGAAGAGTCACTGAGTGAAGAAGAATCCACTCAGGATGAAGAGGAGGTACAACCAACTCTTAATGTTGTTTCGGAAGAAACATCTAACAAAATAACATTAGCAACTATCTCAGGAGTACCTAAGTATCATGCCTTCTGCATTAGAGGAGTTGTGAAGGGTCAGAGAGTCACTTGTCTCATCGATAGTGGTGCTACACACAACTTCATAGATGAAGGTTTGGTAGCAAGGCGAGGTCTCACAGTTGAAGATTTCGAAGGATTTCAAATCGCTGTTGCTGATGGATTCCTAATGAGTTGTACCAGAAAAGTGTCCCAACTGCAAATTCAAATAGGAGATTATTCTTTACAGGATGATTTCTATGTGGTTGGACTTGGGCATATTGATGCAGTACTTGGAGTGCAATGGTTGCATTCACTTGGAAGAATTGTCCAGGACTTTCAAAAGATGGAGTTAGAATTCATGCATGAAGGAAAGAAGATCAAGCTGAAGTTAGTGTTTGATGGAAATCCCAAAGTTGTCTCAGCAAAACGAATGGAAGCATTATTCAGGCATAATGACATCGAATGGGCAGCACAGGTTTGCATCAAGGATAACCAAATCCTCTCTGCTGAAGAAATTTATCCTGCAGATATTCAAGCAATGTTGGATAAGCATGGTAAGGTGTTTAGGGACGTACCTCCAGGAATACCTCCTGATAGAGGTTTTGAACATGTAATTGAATTGGAGGATGGGGCGAAACCTGTTAATATTGCACCCTATCGGCATCCAAGGCATTTTAAGATTGAAATTGAGAAGACGATCAAGGAATTGATCAATATGGGGGCACATAAGGCCATCATCAAGTCCATTTGCATCATCTGTGGTGTTCGTAAAGAAAAAGGATGGAACAATGCGGATGTGTGTTGACTATCGCGTATTAAACAAGAAGACCATCAAGAATAGGTATCCAATACCTAGGATTGATTGACTACTTGATGAGCTGCACGGAGCAGTCTATTTCTCAAAGATAGATCTTCGATCTGGCTACCATCAAATTCGTGTCAGAGAAGACGACATTCCAAAGACGGCATTCAGATGCCATTACGGGCATTATGAATTCATGGTGATGCCGTTTGGATTGACAAATGCACCAACCACTTTCCAGTCCTGCATGAATCATGTGTTCAATAAGCAGTTGAGGAAGTACTTGTTGGTTTTCTTCGATGACATCTTGATCTACAGCAAGACATGGGAAGAACATCTCCAACACTTAGATGAAGTATTGAATGTCACGGAGAATCAATCTTTGTATGCAAAGATGTCTAAGTGTGATTTTGGCTTGAAGGAGATTCTATACCTGGGTCATGTGATAGGAGCAAATGGTGTGAAAGTTCACTAAGAGAAGATTGAAGCTATTCGTAACTGGCCAGTTCCCCGGAACGTATTTGAACTAAGAGGTTTCCTTGGCCTTTGCAGCTATTACAGAAGATTTGTTAGGGGATTCTCATAGCTTGCTGCCCCCTTGACAAATTTAACAAAGAAAGGAGCTTTCATTTGGTCAATAGAAGCTCAAGCTGCATTTGATAGGTTGAAGGAAGTAATGAGTACAACACCAGTGCTGGCTTTGCTAGATTTTACTAAATCCTTTGTGCTAGAATGTGATGCTTCAGGAGAAGGCATTGGAGCTGTTTTGATGCAAGATCGACATCCCATTGCATTTGAGAGCAGGAAGTTGAAGGACACAGAAAGATTGTACTCAACATATGACAAAGAGATGCTGGCAATCATGCATGCCTTGGCTAAATTTCGCCAGTATCTAGTTGAATCTAAGTTTGTGATCAGGACTGATCACAATAGTTTGAAATACTTCTTAGGGCAGAAAGATTTGAATGAAAGACAGCAAAAGTGGGTTGTGAAGATTCAAGCATATGATTTCGACATTGAATATGTGAAAGGCAAGAAGAATGTGGTTGCCGATGCCCTGTCTAGAAAACCTGTTGTTTGTGCCCTAAGCAAAGTTTCAGTGGATTGGAAGGCTCAGCTTCTAGTTGAGTATTCCAAATCTAAATTTGCTTGTGAGATCATGGATGGAATCATTCAGGATGATAGGTACAAGGTGATTGATGAAATCATCTATTACAAAGACAGAATCTATCTGACTCCTGAATCAACATTGAAGCAACTGATTTTGCAGACATACCATGATAATCCATTTGCAAGACACCCTGGCTACTTCAAGACATACAGACAGATTAGGGAAAGATTCACTTGGAAAGGTCTGAAGGAAGAAGTTCTTCAGTATGTCAGGGAGTGTCTGACTTGTCAACAGAATAAGGCAGAACATACATTTCCAGCAGGATTACTCCAACCATTGCCAATTCCAGAACATAAGTGGGAGAGTATTTCTATGGACTTCATCACAGGTCTTCCGAAGGTGAACGGAAGAGACTGTATCTATGTAGTTGTGGACAGATTAACCAAGTTTGCTCACTTCTTTGCAATCCCAGTTGAGTCATCAGCTTTGCAAGTAGCTGAGTTATTCTTTTGAGAAGTCTTCCGACTACATGGCCTGCCTAAAACCATAGTCAGTGATCGAGATAGCCGGTTTATCAGTGTGTTTTGGAGAGAACTATTCCGACTAGCTGGAACTGACTTAACACCAAGCACTAGCTATCATCCTCAAACCGATGGACAGAATGAAATTGTAAATAAATGGCTTGAGGGATACTTAAGGAACTATCTATCTGATCATCAGCGTGCTTGGATTAAGTGGCTACATCTGGGTGAATACTGCTACAACACTACTTTTCACATGTCGATTGGCATGACTCCCTTCCGAGCTTTGTATGGATATGAAGCTGTTTCATTTGTTGATCTGGCATTGGATGACAGTAGAGCTCCCAGAGCAAGTGAATTGATGAAGGATACTCAGGATATTTTGAAAGTCCTTAAGGACAACTTGCAAAGAGCTCAAAACCAATAGAAGTTGTATGCCGACAAACACCGGGTTGAAAGAAGCTTTGAAATAGGTGACATGGTGTTTCTGCGCCTTCAGCCATATAGACAGAGTACTTTGAAGAAGTCAGGTGTAGAAAAATTGAAACCAAGGTTCTACGGGCCCTACAAAGTGTTGAGAAGAGTAGGGGAAGCGGCATATGAACTTGACTTGCCAGCAGGAAGCCGCATCCACAATGTGTTTCATGTGTCATGTCTCAAAAAGGCACTCGGTCAACATGTGGTTTCAACTGATGAACTTCCACCGCTTGATGAACAAGGAATGCTTGCACTTGAACCTGAAAGTGTGGTGGACATAAGGGAAAAGAAACTACGTAACCGGAGCATAACAGATTATCTGGTGAAGTGGAAAGGGTTGCCAATGGAGGATGCTACTTGGGAAGGAGAGAAGATCCTAGAGCATCCTAACCTTCAATTGCTTGAGGACAAGCAATCCCGGGAAGGCGAGACTGTCATGTCCCCGTTTCCGGCTTGATCATCAAGTGAAGAATGGATTAGCCTATTCCTCATTCCCGGAGGCTAATTCTAAATGATAAGGGAATGAATTGGTTTTTGACTAACCTAACTTTACTGTTTTGCAGGATCTTAGTCAGAAACCCAAATTTGGTTAAGATTGGGTCAGGGCACACTTTGCCTTCTAACCTCAAGTGGCGCCTAGATAAGAAACATCATGATATCAATCATTTAAGACAAAGCACCTTAATGAGGAGTTGGTTCAATCAACATGTGGAAGTGTAAGATAGTTTAAGGATGTTAGGCATTCACCCTGGAGCAGACAAACTTCAAAATGCGCCTTAATACTGGAGGCGCCTTAGCATGTCTTTCCACCCAAGAAATGGCGCCTTAAGGTAGATTGAAGAATAAAAAGGTTTTTGCATCATCAATGAGGTTAACGATTGACAAATAGATCATACCTTCACTCAAAGGCATCATTTCCATCTTGAGAAGTGTTAAACCCAACTAGGCGCTAGATCATGACAGGACAAACTATGAATGGCACCCTATGTTAGATAATAGTCTGAAGGGTTAGAATGCATCATCAAAAGTGCGCCTAGCATGGAGTCATCAAGCCATGGAGCACTTCTATCCTATCCACCAGGGCGCCTTGGAAGAAAAGAATGTTTTGATCCTCAAAGTGACTCTTACATTGCAATTTTTCAAAGATCATGTCTAAGTGAACATTGGGCGCACTTCTCCATTCAAACTGTCCCCAAGGAGCGCCTAGGGTATTGTAAGGATACAACAAGGTAGAGAGACTATTGAGCCAAGGCGCTGGCTTGACATTCAATAGACACTCAATGAGCGCCTAGGCGCCTATTCCTGTTCCTGCAAACCTTAATAGGCGCCTAAGACATTAAGGTAAGTTTCTGTGACTATGAATTAGCGCCTCATTGAGGAATTAAAGACAATTTGTCACTACAAAGTGGAAGTTGTGCACATTGATACTTGGGCGCTAGATCAGAATGTAACCTGCTTGCAATGGCGCCTAGTGGACTAGAAGGTCATCCTTTCAAGAGAGGTTGTTATCTCAGTCTAGAGGAGTGTTAAGTAAGTGAAGGCGCCTTCTGGTTCTCCATCACTTCAAATAGGCGCCCAAACAGGAAGGTCAAGTAGAAAGATATGTGAGATGCACCTTTTGATAAAGCATTTCCATTTAGGCGCCTAGCATCTTTGCAAACCTCAAATTGGCGCCTAGAACTCATGATGCATGACTCCAGGGAACTCATTTAGGCGCTAATAGGCATGATGTTCTGGATTTACCTCAATGCCTCCGGAAGTGAACACTTGCATGGAAATGAGCCATTCAAGGGAGGGCGCCAAAACCACTGCAGAACTTCCAACACTAGAATTGCGCCTAAGTGTAATTGAAGATTAAAACAAGATGATAGAACTCCAGATGAGGGCGCTGGGTTAAAGGAGTGTCAAAAGTGTTTAGATGGCAAGTGTTTGAAAGAATGAGTTGTATAGAACATCTTCCTTAAGATACCAGGCGTTGATTCCAATTGAAACTACACCAAGTGTGCGCCTAAGGTAGTTGCAAGCCTTCCAAACCAGTTAGGGAACAAGGCGCTCCATTAGGAGGAAAGATGATGATCATTTGAAGTCTAATTGCTTTCAAGATTCTTTGAGAAGATGATAAGTTATAATCAAGGCACCAGAACTCCTGTGAATCCTCCAAAGCTGGCGCCCAGTCAGCAGGACACCAGTTATGCGCCTAAACAAGCTAAGTGTCAATCCTCTTCTTTCCAATTCTTAGATGGCGCCTAGGATCCAAAAGATCTTCGCTAAAGTTCCAGGATTGCATGGAGTCATCAAATTCCTCAAGGCGCCTATTCATGCTTCTGCTACCCCAGTTGAGCGCCTAGGTCCACCTTGGGTGCCATTCCATGATCACACTGCTTCAAATGGGCGCCTAGTCAGAAGATAAGGTAGTTATAACTACCTGAGCTTTCATTGGTCGACAAACTGTCTTTAGGATCCGTGTCAAGGTCTCTGGATAAGCTTGCCAACTCAGAATGAGTCATCAAATGGAATATTCCCTTGGATATGCCCCTTGGGAAACGTGCCTTGGTTCCTCTTTGTGCATTGAAAAACGTGCCCTCATTGCCTTTGGAAGGCCTATAAAAGGAGGAGCTCTCATTCATTTGGCATCTGTTCATTTGACAAAATTCTCTCTGCAAAGCTATTGAGCTTGTAATCTTGAGGCCTGTGAGTTTCAAGTGTTGGGGTGATGCTCCCTCAACAAGCAAGGTGATGCTCCCTTGTGATATTGTGAGGTGTTGACATTCAGTTGACATCATTGAGTTTGATTGAGTTGATCAAGTGTAGCCGCCATTGTAAACATCAGGGCTTCAAGGCCTTTCTTTTGTAATTCCATTGAATAAGTTGTACTTCATGCTATTGAAAGCATTATCCATGTAATAAGACATTGCAAGTTGATTGAAGCAAGTAAATAAACAAGTACCCAACTCACATTCAAGTAGTTATCTTTGATGTATATCTTTGTGTTGTTGAAGTAGTTAATGAGTTGATAGCAAGTAAAATTGTTTAAGGAAAAATTTTCGTAGAACTAGTTGGGTATCTTACAAAATTTATGGGATTGAGGGTTTCGATGCCTTTTCTGGAACCCTAGATTCGCAAGTCATGGAATCTAGAAGGTGATTTTGATATCTTGCTAGCCACGAATAACTTCTTTCTGGTGGTTTTTTCGTGTATCTCTGATAGCAACAAGGCGTTTGAGGGAGGGCCCTACTTTTATAATCAAGTTGGCCTATTCATGAAGCCGTGGCATGCAGGCTTTAACTCAGCTGAGGAGCTGCCCTCGAAGGTGCCGGTGTGGGTTCGTTTTCCTTGGTTGCCGTTGGAATGTTGGAGACATGATATTCTGCAATCAATTGCGTTGCTGCTGGGGAAGCCTATTGGCCCGTCTCAGTAAACTCTAGAGAAGCAATTTTTTTCTTATGCCCGAGTATGTGTGGAGATTGATCTGAGCCAACCTCTACCAAATTCTATTTATCTGACTGTTGGGTCTAGCTCCTAGACTCAGCAGTTAGACTATGAGACTTTACCCTTCAGGTGCTGGTTCTACCATGAGTATGGTCATCTTCAAAGGAGGTGCCCTCGTGCCTCAAGTGCTAGTGGTTTAGATAATGTGAAGGCTCCATCTAATCCAAGGGCGGAAAAGGGTAAAGCACCCATGCAGGGGGTGGTACCGGATAAAGATGGATTTGTGCCAGTTAAGTCACGAAACAAGAATTGGGGTCAAAAGAGGACTCTTTGGGATCGTCAAGAGGAGACTTTTAACAAGTTTGAGGCTTTAGATGAGTTAGTCCATGAGGAGGGGGTTTCTTCTGACATGCATGTTGAAGCTTCTCCTTTAGTTGATCATAATTCTGAGTCTTTACCTGTCACTACCTCGGCCCTTGTTCCTATGGTGGCTTCCGAGGTGGTGATGGATTCGATTGCTCCTCCCCCCGATGCTGGGATTGGTGACTCTTGTGGTTTGGTGGAAATCCCTATGGCCTCTTCAACTGAAAGGGTGAGTTTAGCAGGTGGACCGGGTTTGGAAGACTCTGGTAAGAATAAAGCCCTGTCTACTTCTATTTTGGGTTTACAGCAAAAACCCCTGAAAAAGAATACTCCTGATAAGCCCCAGAAGGTGGGGAGGAAGAAGGATCAAGAGAAAGTTAAGATGGCTGGGGAGACATTGGTGGAATCTGGGTTGGTGAAGACTTTGGATACTCGCTTCTCTCACCCTTCACAATGATTGTGTTATCATGGAATGTAAGGGGTATGAATAGCATCCCTAGACAAAAGGCTATTCAGGACTTGGTTAGTGTTCATTCTCCGGATGTGGTTTTCCTCCAGGAGACGAAGTTATCTGTGGATGGTATGATGCAGTGTGTGTCTAAGATTTGGAACAGAGGGTTTTGCTAGTGTGTGGGTGCACAGGGTAGCTCTGGGGGTCTTGCTTGCCTCTGGGATCCTCGGCGAATTTCTCCTTTTTGGTGGTTCTCTAGCAAATTCTCCATTTCTCTAGTTGCAATTAGTTTGGAGACGGGGGAAAGAATTCTTCTTTCTAACATTTATGCTTCGACGGATGTTCCTGGCAAGATTCTACTGTGGTCTCATATCAATTTTCTGAGATCTTTGGATCGTTTCCTTCCCTGGATTATGGCAGGTGACTTCAATGCAATTGCCTCTCTAGAGGAGAAAAGGGGGGGTGTGCTTCGTTTGGACCCCTCCTCTGATCTCCTAAGGGATAATTTGGTTCGGCTTCAGCTTGTGGATATCAAACCTTCGAATGGCATGTTTACTTGGAATAATAGGAGGCTTGGGGATGATGCCATTTCTAAACAGTTAGACAGGTTTCTTGTTTCCAGTTTTTGGGTAGGTGACAAATGGCTGTCAAGTTTGGAAATTTTAGATTGGCGAGGATCTGACCACTGGCCAATCAAATTCTCTGCCTGTTTGGCTAGTGGTCCTAAAAAACAGACTTTTAGATTTCAGCTTATGTGGCTCAGGGAGGAAAGTCTTCTTGAGTTGGTTTCTAGATGGTGGACTGAAGGACAACCTGCTTTTGGTACGGCTATGTACTCATTTGTGAAGAGGCTTCATTATGTGAAGTATAAATTGAAACATTGGAATAAGTATCAATTTGGCAACGTGTTTCAAAGGAAAAGGGTTGCCCAGGAGCGCTTGGATTCTATTACCAAGCAGATTCAGGGTCAGGGTCTTGATGCGAATTTAAGCAGGCTAGAGGATAGTGCGGTTGAAGACCTTGAGGAATGGGAGCTTCGTGAGGAAATTTTTTGGAAACAGAAGGCTCGTGTTGATTGGCTTCAGGAAGGGGATAGGAATACTTCCTTCTTTCATAAATCGGTGAAGGCTCGAAGACAAGGTAACTTTATTTCTTCTCTCCGCTCTCCTGAGGGTTCTATTCTTTCTTCCTCTTCTGGGATCTCTAGTGAGGCGGTTCGTTTTTTCTCTGCTCTCTTTTCTGAAGATACCCCGCCTGCTAGTGAGGAGGAAGCTTCTATCCTGGCTTGTATTCCTCCTTTGGTGACTATGGATATGAATGCTTCTCTTCTTAAACCTATTTTTTTGAAGGAGTTGGAGGATGTGGTGTTTCAGTTGAAAAAAGGGAAGGCTCCTGGTCCTGATGGGTTCCCAGCTGAGTTCTTTCAGGACTTTTGGGAAGTGATCAACCTTGATCTTTTGGAGGTGGTGTAGGAGTCTTTAAGGAATAAGCAAATGTTGCGAGCCATGAATGCCACGTTTCTTGCTCTTATCCCAAAACGTGAGGGTGTTGATTCTCTGGATCTTTTTCGACCAATTGCTTTGTGCAATGTGGTGTATAAAATCATTACCAAGCTAATTGCTGAGCGTTTGAAGCCATGGCTGGATAAGTTGATCTCGGAGGAACAAGGGGGCTTCGTTGCGGGTAGACAGATTTTGGACAGAGTAGTTATTGCGGTTGAGACTATTCACTCCATGGCCTCTTCTAAGGAAAAGGCTATGTTTATAAAGTTGGACATGGCTAAAGCTTATGACAGAGTTAAATGGGGCTTTTTGATCAAAATTCTCAGAGCCTTTGGGTTCAGTGGTGAGTGGATTGATTGGGTCATGAGTTGTGTGAAGACTTCATCCTTTTCAATTCTCATAAATGGGGAGTCTTCGGATCTCTTTGGTGCTTCTAGAGGTCTTCAACAGGGGGACCCCTTATCCCCATATTTGTTCATCTTGATGGTTGAAGGCTTGGGGAGATTCATTAAGTCCCATGTTATGGATGGGCACATTCAGGGATGGAAATGGAGCAACTCTCTTCCTCCTCAAACTCATCTTCAGTTTGTGGATGATATGGCTTTGATGGGTGTTGCTAAGGTTGCTGAAGCAGTTGCTTTACGATAGATTTTGGATTGTTACCTCGCTGCCTCGGGTCAAAGCATTAATGAAAGTAAGTCTTGCATTTATTTCTTTAATACCCCCATGCTTATTCAGCAACGTATTGCCAGGATCTTAAGGTTTCAGGTGGGGAAACTTCCCTTTATATACCTTGGCATCCCTCTAGATGTGCGCCCACTTCCCAGGTTTTTTTGGCAGCCTTAGCATCCCTCTAGATGTGCGCCCACTTCCCAGGTTTTTTTGGTAGGATGTGATTAATAAATTTCGAGGGCTGGTTTGTCATTGGACCTATAGATGGTTATCCACAGCTGGCAAAGTTACTCTGTTGAAGTCTGTGGTGCAGGCCCTTCCTTTATACAGGTGCTTTGTGTTGATTGCTCCCTCAAGCTTCATCAAAGATTTTGAGGGCCTCTGTCGGTAGTTTCTTTGGTCGGGTAATCTCCTTTCGAAGAAGTGGAGCTTAATTAAGTGGGAAGTAGTTTGCCGGCCAAAGAAGGATGGTGGTCTGGGTTTGCGTAGGGCAGATTGGAATGGGCAGGCTTTCGCTGCTAAGCTGTACTAGAGATGGTGTTCATATCAGCATCAGTATTGGCCCAAGATCCTTACTTTCTAGTACATTGGGGAGGTGGATGGCGCCGAGGTTCCTCGATTTAGTCTTTCGGGGAAAGGTTCTATGATCTGGGCTACTCTCAAGAGGGGGGCTACGCTGGTTAAACAAGGCCTATTTTGGATCTGCAATAGATGCTCTGATGCTCTTTTTGGCATGACTCCGAGGATGGCTTCCCGCCTATCCTCTCCTCGCATCCTCACTTGGGGGACTTATGTAGGATTTTTGTTCAGGCTGGTTGGAGTAGAGTGATGGATTTCAAAGCCCCTCAGGCTTTCAGACAGACCATTGTTTACCAGTGGAAGCATATGCAGGATTGGCCCATGGGTGGATCTTTGGAGGATAGGAGGGAGTTGTCCTCCATTTTGGCTGATAGAGTCTGTTGTTCTCTTCCAGAGTGGGATGTGCTGGCTTGGGGTCCAAATCCTAAAGGAAAGTTCACTGTTGCTTCAGGCTATCGTGTTTTGGACAAACAGGCCTAGGGTAGTGCTGAGGTTCCTTGGTGGCAAAATATTTGGAATAAATTCTCTTGGCCAAAATGCAATTTCTTTTCTTGGCTGGTGGTTTATGGCAGGTGTTTGACTTGGGATAACCTCTGTAAGCGAGGCTTCCAAGGTCCTTCATTATGTTTCTTATGCCTAAAAGATGTTGAGACTGTTACGCATCTTTTCTTTCAGTGCCCATTTGCTAGGACTATTTGGCATTTTTGGTGGGGGGTCTAGAACTTGCAGTGCAGGCACCCTTCTTCTCTAGAGGAGTTTTGGCGGAACATTGGGCCCATTCCGGTGAGGACTTCGTTTCTGCACATAGCGTGGCCAATTGGCCCTAGTCTGATTATATGGCACATCTAGTTGGAGCGCAACTGCAGGGTCTTTCTAGATAAGAAGTTGCTGGTGGATCAAGTTTGGTCTCGCATTCTTGGGGCCTTGCAGGAGACCTTGTATGCTAAATGTGATCTGTCAGCCCCGGTGGATCCTAGTGATACCGGAGTGATTCGTAATCTGGGGATGCCTGTAGGGGGTACCGGAAGGCCCAAGATTGGGCGGAGCAGGTGTCCTAGAGGGATGGTCTTTAGGGGAGGGCATTGGCTGCCCCTCCCACTAGAGTCTTGAAAATCAATACTGATGGGTCTGCAAGGGGTAATCCTGGGCACACTGGAGTTGGTGGGGTGGGCAGAGACAGTTCTGGGGTGGTTGTGTTTTTCTTCTCGGAATATAGGGGGCAACACTCCAATAATCTTATGGAGGCCTTGGCTATTCTTTTGGCTTTGAAGAGGACATATGCCCTTGGCTGGAAAAAGATTATCTGCGAGTTGGATTCTCAGGTGGTGATAGACTTGATAAATAGAAGGCAGTTTGATGATGTTAGTTGGCAACTTGCGGTGGTGGCTAAGCAAATCACCAGTCTTGGAGAATTAATTGATTCTATCACCTTCTCTCATATCCCTCGGGAATGGAATAAGGTGGCTGATGGGTTGGCCAAATGGGCTTCTGAGAAGAATGGGACCTGGTTGGTGGATGATTGGGACAGTTTACGTAGGAATCTTGCTCAGGATTTGGAGGATTTGGTTACGACGGATGTGAGATGTTGCATGACCACTTCTTGATTTCTTGTTTGATGTTTCTAGGCCCGTTGGGCCTCCTGGTGCTTTTATGCTCTGTACTGCTCTCTTTGATTAATAAAGTTTTTACCCTCTTTTATTAAAAAAACATACCAAATATGTGGTCAAATGCAAATACAATTGAGAGAACCTCCTCAAATCGGTTCTGCCTTCAAGGACTGCTGGGTGATGTTAATGAAGTCTTCAAACATTGATTTATGATGTCAACCACTGTTGTTCGTCTCCTTCAGATGTCTGATATACAGACCAGCCTCCTCTTTGATGGCAAAAGCAATATCAAAGGATCAATTGCACCCAACTATGCCGAACTCCTCAGAGATGTAGATCAAGTGCTAGGTTATGAGTCCGTTGCTCCAATAGGCCTGAAAACTTCTGCAACAAAACACTAATGCAAGTATGATTTAAATCTTTGAATGACTCCTCCACAATCGGTACTCAAGCTGGGGTGTTTCTAGCTGAACGCCCTCCAAATTATTGCCAAACTACCTCTATGATGATCGCCCTTGCTCCATCAATAAATCTGAACTGATTTCTAAGATAAATCTGGAAGTATCCTTAAACCAGCGCACTAGGTGATGAAAACCGCTCATCACTCAATCAAGGGACCATCACCACTCAAATCGGCACTCCAAGAGGAAGCTATGAATCTTCGATGTTATCCACAAATGTCTTCATCAATGGTGCCACAAATCTGCTAGGAATCTTCAAGATCTTCAATCAATGTCTTCAACCAAAATTTGCTATGGAAAATGGATCGTAGCTGATCAATAAAACCTTCAAACTCTGCAATGAAGCACAATTAAACCTCCGTCATGAAGCTGTAATATGCACCTATCATATAGGGTTTTTTATGCCAAGTTTTTTTTTTGTTTTCTATTATGGTTTCATTGTTGATCGTGTTTAGGGTTTGTTTGTATTTTGCATATAATTGTTTTTGCAAAATAACAATGAAATATGGTGCATGCAATATAACCCAGAAAATATCATAGTTCCACGGGGACGCATTTCTCCCCATTTTCGAGACGGGGAGACTTCAAGGAAACGTCCCCACCGTCCCCCGCCGTCCCCCAGTTTTGCCGCTGCATTTCTTTGAGGCTGTAGTCGATCGTAATTGTAGTCGGCCGTAGCCAGCCAAGTAAATAATCATGAATTAATTAATGTTGTGCACAGTTAAGTTTAGGAGTGTTATCGGGTTAACCCCGACGGTTGGATAATTGTGGAGTCATTGCCAACGGTTGGTATCTCAACCAACCTTGGCTTAAGTTATATATTGAGTCGATAGTTGTAATCGGGGGCAGCATTGTGACATTGTAGTGTAATACTGATATATTCAATGAATGGAAACAATACTCTATTCTGTGCAATTCTGGTATGAATCATACACGTTATAGTTATTGCTGTATATTTCCGTTTACTCCAAGTTTTGTCTGAAACATCATATTGCGGGTAAACATTTGGCGCCGTTGCCTAAGCAAATCCGGTGAACATCTAGACGAGAGAATGGCGTCGTGATGGGGCAGCCGACCGAAGAGCCAGTACAAGCAAATGAGGATTGTGAAGACGCTCTGACGAAAGACCTCTACAGTTTGTGGGAAATCTCGTTGAAGGACAACGTACGGAGAGAGGCTCTCAGGCGAGAGATCCCTCAGTCAGTCATCTAGGATCGACTGCACGTCAACCAAGAGGTCGACCATCTCCTCACCAGACTACCAAGCCGAGATACAAGCCGAAGACGTATGTTTGGCAACTAAGGCCGTACGAGTAGCAATTAATGCCCATACAACTCAATAAGGATAAGAATTGAGTATCATGTGGGCAAGAAATACCAGAGGAAAGAACACGAAGATCATTGAGATTAAAGGAACAAGAAAGAAGGAAAAGACAGACACATTGCCGAAGAAGCCAATGAACATCGTCATGAAATAAATCAAGATACAGAGTTACACCAAAATCTCGTCGACGAAATCGACGAAGTAATTTTCAAGACATCGCTGACAAATAAAGAAAAAGGCTATGAAAATGAATTGACAGAAGAAATTGAAAACAGCATACGCCGCATCGGAGAGTTATCCATATCAGATGACGAAGGGCCGAGAGTTGGAAGATCTGAGCCTAAGACCCCAGAGCAGAGGGAGTACCGGAATGAACCCGAGGAGACTCGAGGTGTAGAGGACGCTAACAGAGGACGTGGGGAAGACTCGAACATGGCCGAGAGTGCAAGTGATGCACCGGGACGTTGCGAGAGAACCAGTCCAGTCAAGTCCAACGCACAAGGAGGGCATCGGGGAAGGATGGTGACTCCACCAGCCGAGAGGCAGAAGCTGCCAAAATTTACGGGGAATGGGTCAGAAGATCCAGTACGACACTGCAAGACGTGCGAGACGATTTGGATAGCTAATGGGCAAGATGATTTGGATTACTGGTTGAAAACATTTCCAGCAACACTGAGAGATAGTGCCATAGACTGGTACACAAATCTAGAAGTAGCACAGAAAGCCTCATGGCAAGAACTGAGGAAGGCATTCCAGAATGAATTCAAGCTGCTAAGAGATGACAATGAAATTGTAGCAGAGATATACAACACTAAACAAGGAAAACATGAGAATGTGAGAGCGTATAATCGCTGACTCAAAGAGTTGTTGGAGAAACTAGAGACTCAACCAGCCGACAGACTAAAGAAGAGATGGTTCATCGAAGGACTACTCCCGTCATTGAGGAAGAAAATGAAAGTCGTACCTCTGTCATCGTACGCTGAAGCGTACAATCGGGCGATGGATATAGAAAGTGAAAATAAGACATCCTCCCGAGGAAAAAAGAAGACCAACGATGAGGACAGTACCGACGACAGCAGCGATGGGGAATCAAGAACCATTCAAGCATTAAGAAGAGATATGTTACACATGATGAAAGAATTCAAGGCCGACAAAGAAACAACGAAAGAGGGCCGAGAGTTGTGGTGCACTGACTGCAAAGGAGGACATATAAAAGCAAATTGTCCGAAGAAATTGTTTTGCGATATCTGCCAAGTAATGGGACATTCCATCAAGGAATGCCCATACAATTTGAAAGCAAGGGGTACGCAAGTACTCTTCACCCAAGGAGAACCATCAACACTGCCAAACACACCACCAAAGCCCCAATACAATAGCCATGCATCCCCTGGAGGTTATCAAAGCAATAGAAGTCCGAGAAATAGAATACAGTACGACAGCAAGGGGCGACCCATGATACAGTGCCGACAATGCAACGAATAGGGGCACTTTGCAAGGCAATGCCTGAACAACAATCAGAACAAAACAAATGCATTATGCAAGTGGTGTGGGCCCGGAGATCATGAAGAAAAAGATTGCCCAAAACAAAAAGGGGTGAACCTTATCAATGTCGAGGAAAATGATGAAGAGATCCTTCCTGTCACTCGAGCGCAATGGAAAAAGGCCACTTATCTAGACCCCATAACCAAGAAGGAGAGACTCCGGGATGCCAAAAATGAAGTGGAGATGGCGATGGAAACAGAAGGGAAGAATAGAAAAATAACCACCGGACGATCGGAGTCAAACAAGAATATTGTAAATCAGGTGCTGCAGACCACTGTATCCATCAGGATGGTAGATCTCCTACAAAGCATGCCACAACTGAGGATGGCAATTTCTAAGGTGATGGAAGGAAACCCAAGCGGGGAAACAAAAGACGAGGATGTCATAGTGGAGCCACCGCCAAAGGGAGAACAAGTGATCGACCCGAGGCTGTTGGCAGTTGACATGGGGAAGAGACCAGCCGTCGTACACATGTCAATCGGTGGATGCTACCTGACGAACACAATAATCGACGAAGGATCTGGCGTGAATGTGTTGACAGAAGATACATGGAAGTGCCTAGGAAAACCTACTTTATGGCCACAAAATTTCTAGTTGGTGGGAGCAGACCAGCACGAAATTAAAGCGCTGGGAGTGCTAATGGCTCAAAAAGTGAAGATTGGCACCCAACTCTTTCTGTTAAACTTTGTAGTCATAACAGCACAGAATGCGTCGTACAATGCATTACTCGATCAAGGGTGGCTGATAGTCGCCAAGGCCAACCACAATTGGAAAAAGAACACCTTGTCAATAGAAAACAAGGGTAAGAAGATCGTCATAGATCTAAGAACAGAAGCTATAAGCGAAGAGTTGGCATCAGATTCCAAAACAGACGAAGGGGAGTCAGTTGGCAGAGGACCAATGGAACCTGATGAGGAAGAAATATTAAAACTGCAAGAATGTTCTGAGGATGAAACTAATTCCTTTAGTGGGCTCTTCCACTGGCAGATGGAAGACTATGAATTCTTCCAACAGGAGTGTAACATGATTTCAATAAAAGAAGTCGACGAGAGCTCTCAGACGGACAGTGCAAGTTCTGGCAGCAGTGCAAGTCTCGGCAATTCTCGGCCGACTAGTGAAATACTCAGCAACCTTGGGTCGAGTGAGACAAATGAAGCACTTGACGGATTGGAAAACACTCGACAACTTGACAAGAGGGAACCAGTAACGAGTGACAAAGGAGAGGAAGGTAATAATCAGCCGGAAGTAAGTAACGCTTCTCCAAAAGCATATGAAGAGTATAAGCAAGAAGAGGCTATAAAAGACAGTACACCAGAGCAACTAGTGGCAGAGACAAGTCGACTAGGGGAGGGAGGTCAACCAGAAGAGGCAAGTCGACCAAAAAAGGCACATAAAGAATATATAGAGGGTGATGCCAAGATAGATGATACACTTGCACATAAATTTGAACTAGACAAGGTGATCAGGTATGAAGAGCCATTGGCAAGCAAGGTGAAACGGGGTGATGGAACTAACGACGGGAACCCAGTATTGAAAGCACCGGCCAGAAAGAGACCATACAGAAGGAATAAGGACTATAGAGTATTTCCGTCGACTTGTAATTTTATTAAAGTTATGGCTACTTGTCGTACTTTCAAATCACCCTCGCAACAAAATTCCGGAAAAAAAGAGAAATATTACGAGAAAGAGAAATAGTACGAGACAGAGAAACATTGAGACAATTTAAGCGACAAGAAAGTTCTACAGTCGAAGTTGCAGATCGAACGAGGACCCCTTTGGAGAAAAATAGAAAAATCCGATTCAGTTTGACATGGATGAAAAATTGGAAAAGACGAAAAAAATAAAATAAAATGTCGGGAGAAAAAAAAAATTGAAAGAAAAAAAAAGGAAGTGCGATGTACGACCAGGTTGTACAATTAGAATCGTACGACTGTGTCATACGGCCCCTCCACGGCAAACACTATAAAATTCAATGAAAAGAAAAAAAAAAAAAAAAAAAACCACAGTCCATTCCATTTCTTTTGCTTGTCAGGAAGAAAGAAAAATAGCTCGTCAAGAGGGAAATAGCACAGGAAAAATTGCAGGTCGTACAAAGGAGTCGAGAGTTTCTAAACCACCGTACAAATTCTTGTTCTCAGCCGACCGTATGAGTTTTTTGATTGCAGATGAGTGTTGGATTTTGTCAAGCATCCAAAGAAGAATGATATGCGTCATGAAGGTCCGAATGGTTTTGAAGGTCTTATTTTGGGCTTGGCGGTGGGGGTGCTACCCCTCAACCCTGCCCTGTATCGCGACAGGGAGCGCGCCAGGGGCGCTACCCCTCGACCCCACTGGGGGCGCTGCTCCCAAACCCCCGTGAGGGGATCTGCCCCTCGACCCCGTTGGGGGCATTGCCCCCAAACCCCCATCAAATCAGTACTATCTTGATTCAGTGAGCAATGGGGTGCAACATTCTCAACATTCAGTGTGCTATCAGATTGGGTCCTTGGTTGGTTGGTCTACTGGCAAGTGTTCCAAATGTGTTGGTTCTACTTTTACACAACTCCTACTTCAGCATTGTCATCAGTTTGGCAGAGCTTACTTCATGCCACTTGATACTTCATGGTTTTCTGTCGTTTGGAAGACGACTAATTTTGTGGGGGGGATGATGTAGTCGATCATAATTGTAGTCGGCCAAGTAAATAATCATGAATTAATTAATGTTGTCCAGAGTTAAGTTTAGAAGTGTTATCGGGTTAACCCTGACGGTTGGATAGTTGTGGAGTCATTGCCAATGGTTGGTATCTCAACCAACCTTGGCATAAGTTATATATTGAGTCGATACTTGTAATCGGGGGCAGCATTGTGACATTGTAGTGTAATACTAATATATTCAATGAATCGAAACAATGCTCTATTCTGTGCAATTCTGGTATGAATCATACACGTTATAGTTATTGCTGTATATTTCTGTTTACTCCAAGTTTTGTCTGAAACATCATATTGCAAGTAAATAGAGGCATTCTGTCAAACAGTTCACGTGCCTTGTCTATGCTTCCACATTTTGCATACATGTCTAACAGGGCAGTTGCAACTACAACATCTTACAAAATTCCTCTATCCTTTATGTTTCGATGGATGTCCATACCCTATTCCAAAGCTCACATTTTGACACAGGCAGGGAGGATGCTGGGCTGGCAAAGGTTGTGGAATTTGGCTTTACATCAGCCAATTGCATTTGCTTTAAAATTTCTAAAGCCTTTTCAACAAATCCATTTTGTGCATATCCTGCAATCATTGCAGTCCATGAGACCACATTTCTTTGAGGCATTCTGTCAAACAGTTCACGTGCCTTGTCTATGCTTCCACATTTTGCATACATGTCTAATTTATAACTAATTTATACATCTTATAGACTTCTACAGTTATACATCTTTTTATAACTAATTTTTCAAGTACTATATGTATTTTAGCGCACCCCTCCCCCGCCGTCCCCCGCCATCCCCAAAACACGTCCCCTGCCGTCCCCCTGTCCCCGTCCCCGAAACTTCGTGGAACTATGGAAAATATATAACAGATATGCATAAAATATCGAAGACCCAGATCATAATATTGCTCAAAATGAATTATAGTTACATACCCATTTCATTTTCTCCGAGTTGAAGTTCTGCTGTACATGAACCAGCTAGGGTTTTACTATGAAAATAGCTCCAAAATACATCACTCATCAAAGATCTCCTAGTACAAGTAGTATAGAACTGATGCAAGGCTTCCAACATCCCAACAAAATACATCACTCATCAAAGATCTCCTAGTACAAGTAGTATAGAACTGATGCAAGGCTTCCAACATCCCAAATACAAGTGAAAAGCACTCTCAAACAGCAGCGATTCCTTTTGGAGACCCCACGTCCCTCACTGTACCTTGTACTGCCAAGCTGGGATACATATCAGCAACTAAATAATGTTAAATCTCTGTTTTTTCCGTGAAATCTTCCGTCCCTTACACACAACATATCACTAAGCCAAATCGCTCAGGATGAAGTGAGTTTCAGTTGCCATAACACTTTCATGCCAACACTGCTAATGGTACGGCCTCGATATGGTACGGCCAGCATAGATGGATAGAATCAGTCATCAAAAATTCCACAAAATCTCAGAAAAATCTGTCCCTGTGGCATTTATCACCCGCTGTTCACAAAATCAGAATATTATTATTATGAAAACTCATCAAAATTGCATCAACTATGCTCAATGCGAAGCCCCTGAGTGAGACTCCCAGCAACTCTCATGATGTTGTCTTGCAAACACGAAGAGAGCGATCTTACAGAGGTTTTCGTCTCTACAAAACCCTAGTACAGCCACAAAGCCAAAGCTTCAAGCTCACAACAAAGTATTTTCCAAGAGTGAATGAATGAATCCTCCAAATGAACTCTCATTTCTTCTTTTTGTTCCTTGGCTTCCAACACCCATGAGGAAATATTTTAATATTTTTAATATTTAATCACTTACTTGGGCGCCCCTCATATTCCCTAGCACTTAACCCTTTAAAAACAACTTATATCAACCAATGTTAGTCACTTTATAAAATAAAGTAACTATGTCTTTTAATCTATAAGTTAAATATTTAATTTAACTTATATTTCGACAATTAAATCCATTATTCCTCGATCACTTCGAAACCATGAGATATGTGCTAGGTACTCATAACCGGCATTGCTAAAATTGGAAATGTCGAGCAAATCTTCCCGGTGACCTCCTGCCTGACTTACTATAAATAGTAAGTCCTAGTAAAAAGTGACCAAAGTGGCCCCCTAACCACCTCCATTAGCCTACGGGAACCCTGGAATAGGCTAACTGCTCCACTTGTGGATTTGGGCTAAGAAGGGTACATTATAGAAGCCTCCACAAGTTGAGCTAGGTTTTCGTCCAACTCAACTATCATTCGCAAGGGTTTTCGTCCTTGGAATAGATGCAACGAAGTTGCAAATCCACTAAGGGGAAAATCAGAAACATAAGCTAGAACATAATCTCCAAAAGTCATCACAAACCTCCTTAAATACTTGAGATTCTCTTTTTTCCCAATGTTGGCCGACCAGCTATTGTTTTTCTAAATTCAAATTCACCTTGGCCAACCTTCTTGTAATCTTGACCCTCAAACTTACTTTAAACTCCTTTATTTTGCATTAGAGCCAACCTAGATTTCAAACCTTTCATTTTGGCACTCAAAATAATTTTAAATTCATTTGTTTCTTCAAAGAGGGCCAACTTACCTTTTGAATTTGGCGCTCACAATTTAAATTTTATCTATTTTCAATCAACTAGCCGACCACACAAAGCCTTGATGCCAATATCACAAATTATTCCCTTTTGTTTCTGGGTTGGAACACCAAAGCCATCATGCTCACTTCCAAACCCTACATCACAGTCCAACTGCAACACAAACATTAGTGACTCAATTGCAATTGCCATTGCAATGCTTCCATACCTAATGTCATAGTTCTGCTGCAATTCCATTCTACCAAGTGCATGTCGACAAAGGGCAAGTGTCACCATCAAAAATCTTTGAAGTAGTGCAAATTCTGCCAAAGTGTCATCATCATGGCGAGACTCATCAAAAGCAAACCCTCCAGGTGATCCATGAATGATCAAAATCCAAACCAATTCTGTGTTTCCAATAGTAGTGGTTGAAAACATCCTCCCAAGAGTTACCAACACAGGAGAACTCTGAAATCTGGTTCAAATCTCCCTCCAATCCACTTGCAGAAATCCAAGTGAACTCATGAGATGATTGCAGAAAGAGATGACCTTCCATGGTATGCTCCTAACATCATCGTCAGTCACCAATAACCGACAAAGATGATTCCTTGCGTAGATTCTTATCCCAAAACAAACCCCACCATGTTGAAGCTTCGCTACTCTGATCCTCATGTGAACTTTACCTAGAGTGTATCTGATGATGCTTGAAACTTCAATGCCAATAGTCTCTACCCCATCCAACACAACACCAAAATAATACTCCTCCCCTTGTTGTAATCCCACAAAGTCAAACATCAAACCATGATTATTCAGTCCAATCCGGTTCATTGCAAGAAACAATCCATCAACATGTCCCACCTCATAATCACACACCACCTCTAGATCCTGCACATCTCCTGTATTATCAAAGTCAAGAGGTACTCCACTATCCGACTCAGAGTGGATTATCAGAAGTTGTTTCAAGATCCATCTCAAATAATGGGTTATCAACAATCTGAATGATATCATTATCCTCGTGCTCAATCCAATCTTCTTGTCGATCTAAACTTCCACATTATGATCTCTTGAAAATATGTGTTAGATCAAACTCCTCTTGAATGTTGTCAAGCTCTTCAATTATTTGTTTAATTTCCTCAACCATTTCTTCTTTCTCTTTCTCTATGGATTGTTCGACTACATAAAGTGTCATGTCCCCGTTTCCGGCTTGATCATCAGTGAAGCATTCCCGTGGGCTAATACCAATGATGAGGGAATGAATTTGGTTTTTGACTAACTCAGTGTTGTACTTTTGCAGGAACAAGTCAAAAAACTTTTCCAACAATCTGTAGCAAGTACGGCAAAGTTGGTTAAGACCGAAGGCCAAATCAGGGAAAAACTTGGCTCTTGGAGTCAAGGCGCACTTTCTTACCAGTTTGGTGCCCAATGTGCGCCTACAGATGTGGAAGCTCCGATCAGGGTATGGGGGTGCAAGTTGATAAATTGAGCATCAATTGAGCATGTCTTCAGTCCAAACAAGAGATTTGAGGTCCGGAAGTGCCAAGAAGGGGTTAGGCGCACTTTCTCTCTCCTCCAGCCTCAAGTTGCGCCTAGCCTAGAAACATGATTCCAAGAGACTCTAGAGCCGCGCTTTGCTAAGAGATTGATTGTTTGATCATCAAGGAGGAATTGATTGAGTAATTGGAGCAATTAGAAGGTCTATTGACTCTGGGTGCAAATGTCAGGTAGAACAACCCCAAATGTGTGCCTAAGGAAGAAATGAGCTCCAAATCAACTCAAATGTGAGGCGCTTCCAAAGTTGGAGGTATTTTACTTCCTTAAAGACTCAGGCTTTGCAAATTCTTCGGAGGAAATGGCCAAGTGACCCCTAGGCGCAAATCTCATGCTAAACTACCTCAAAAATGCGCCTAGACTCCTCAATACAAGGCACTCAATTAGCCAAAATCTTCCAGTTGTGGCGCCCAACATGTATAATTGATAGGTTGAGTTCTTTGAAATCAAAAGGATCATTTGTATGAACGATCAAGTGGATTTCAAGCCTAGGCGCAGATCTTGTCAAAATCCTCCAAATCTTGTGCCTAGGATGAAAACTTAGTCTTCCTCAAATGGCATATAACATTGAAGATGCTCAAGTTGATTGAAGTTGATCAAGTTGAAGAAGGATGGAAGACTACTAGAGAACTAGCTAGGCGCACTTTACTGCCTATTTTACCCTCAAAATGCGCCTAGACAACTGAGGCGGCCTTTTCCATTGCCAAAGACTCAAATAGCGCCTTAGTTTGATGTTCATTCCAGACACTCGAAATGGCATCTAAGGATAGATCATGTGTCAGAGACACCCTCCGGAACAAGGTTTGAAGTGAGGCGCAATTCCTAGTCATTGCAACCCACAATTGGTGCCTAGAAATGATGAGGCGCAGTTTCATGTTTCAACCACCTCAAATGAGTGCCTAAACTTCGAGAAGACCTTCTTGATCATTGACAAGCAATGAGGAACAATTTGAAGTCATTGGATCGCACTCCACATGCTAGGCGCACTTTCACTACTACAGGAACCCATTTTGGCACCTAGCCTTGAAAGCATTCAACGGTGATGATTGGGCGCACTTCTTCACCTGTGGAACATCATTCTAGCGCCCTAAGTTGAATACGCATGTTACAAGTGTATTGGTTCAATTGATGGTATTGGGATCCGTTCCAGTTCATTGGACGAGGTTGTCAACTCAGAATGAGTCATCAAATGGAATATTCCCATTGGATATGCTCTTTGGGAAACGTGCCTTGGTTCCTTCTTTGCATTGAAAAGCGTGCCCTTATTGCCTTTGAGGAGGAGCACTATGAAAGGAGAGCACCTTCATTTTGCCATCTTAGATCTTTGGTGAATTTTCTCTCCCAGAAGCTTTATGCTTTAATTCATGAAATCTGTGAGTTTCATGCTTGTTGGGGTGATGCTCCCTCAACTCTGATAAGGTGATGCTCCCTCAACTCTGATAAGGTGATGCTCCCTTGTCAACTAAGAGGTGTTAACATTCAGTTATCATCATTGTTCCAAAAGAAGTAGTCATCTCACAACTAGTGAAATAGGTGCTAGCTAAAGGCGCTAGTTGAAGAGTCATTCAAGTGTTATAATCATTGATCATATCTAGGCTTCATGGCCATTCATTGTAATAAGCTTGGATGTCCATGCCATTGAAGGCGACATCTACTTGTAATAAGAAGTTGTATTGATCAAGTGACAATCATAATACTAGAACCAACTTCAAGTGATTCCAAAGAGTTGTTATCTTTCATATTTACTATTTAGCTCATTGTGTGATTGATAGTTAGAAGTGCAAGAAATTTTGTCTAAGAAAAGGGAAAAATTTAGTTAAGTATAGTTGGGATATTTCAGTGGTATCAGAGCTTGGATCCTACCAGCCTATGGATTATGAGCTACTACGTTGATCCTTTGCCACAACACTATCGAAGGAGAATAGGTACAATGGGAGATTGAAGGCAACATAATCCACAAGATGATATTGATAACATGTTAAGGGAGATGGTTGATAATCAGCGTGATATGGCAGCTCAGCAGCATGAGGCAACTGAACAACAGCGGCAAACAAATGCAAATATTGAAAGGATGTTTCAAGCCTTGATGGGTAACAGGAATAATAACAATCAAAATAATCCAAGTAATCAGGATGTAGGTAGTGTAGCTGGAAGATCACCGCCTCATGTTAGGAGAACAAGGACGCCTACAGTTGAGAGGCCTATGCAACCTACTTTTCTTCCTAGGGAAGAAGAAGTAGAAGAGGAGCAGCCACAAGAAGAAGAAGAAGAAGATGTTCCTTTTGAGGAAAATGTTATATCTTTGGTTGATGAGTATGATGCACTTCCTGAGCATGTAAGGAATAGAATAAATTTCAACAACTACATGAGACAGAAAAGGGATAGTCAAAGAGGTAGAGTGAATCGACCAAGGCAACGAAGAGCTCAACCTACACAGCCAAAGGAGTATAAGGATGCCTTAAACAAAATTCCTCTTCCCAGTTTTGATGGTAGTGGTAAGCTAAGTGCTAGAGCATGGGTGAATAAGTTGGGCACTTTTCTTACACTCAAACCCATGAGTGAAGAAAAGGCTATACATTTTGCTACTATGCATTTAGAGGGTTTGGCATATGAGTGGTGGCATTATGGTCTTGTTTTACAACATCACAACAGGATCACTTCATATGATGAGTTTGTTCAAAAACTCATAACTAGGTTTGACCGCAAGGATGTTGAGGTCTACTATCGTGAGCTTGCACAGTTGAAGCAATTTGGTAAAGTGGATGCTTATGTCAATGAATTTCAAAAGATTGCGGTTATGGTTCCTGATATAACAGATAGGAGAATCACTATGTTGTTTGTTGAAGGATTGAATGATAGGATCAAGGGTTTGGTTAAAGTACATAAGCCAACTACTCTTGAGGAGGCCATTGAGTTAGCACTTGATTTGGATACTACTACATTCACTCAAAAGAAAAGTTTCTTCACAGGAACAAGTTCTAATCAGAAAAAACCATTTCAACCAAAGCCCAATACTTCAGCTATGGAGCGAGATGAGTTGAGAAGGAAGAAGCTATGCTTTTCTTGCAAGCAACCATGGGAACCAAGACATAGATGCCTTGGAAAAGGCAAAGCACATCTTATTGAGGTGATTTCAGATGATGATAGTGATGTACATAAGGATACAGTTTCAGACAGGGATCATCAGGAGCAGCTTACATTAGAGCTTGATATAGGAGAAGGAAAAGTGACTATTGCTTCTATGTTAGGAGTTCCTAGGTATCATGCCTTTCGAATAAAGGGTGTTATCAAGGGACAACGAGTCACTTGTTTGGTGGATAGTGGAGCCACTCATAACTTTATTGATGAAAGTTTAGTTATGAAATGTGGTTTACAAGCTGAGGACTTTGAGGGATTCACAATTGCGGTAGCAGATGGCTTTACCATGAGTTGTCAAAAGAGAGTGCCACAGCTTAGTATTCAGATGGGAGATTATACATTGACAGATGATTTCTACATGGTTGGACTTTCAGGCATTGATGTTGTTTTGGGAATGCAATGGTTGCATTCACTTGGCCGTTATATCCAAGATTTGAAGAGGATGGAAATAGAGTTTATCCATGAGGGGAGGAAAGTAATCTTGAAAGCTATTTCAGATGGAGCACCTAGGGTTGTTTCAGCTAGGCGCATGGAGACATTGTTTTGACATGATGATATTGTTTGGGCAGCTCAAGTCAATGTTTTTTCTAAGTCTTCTTCGGATGGTGAACATCATATAGACATTCAATCTGTGTTGGATAAACACAGTAAGGTGTTTGGGAACATTTCTCTAGGACGACCACTGGATCATGGTTTTGAGCATGTGATTGAGTTAGAGGAAGGGACCAAACCTATCAACATTGCGCCGTACAGACATCCTCGGCACTTCAAGATTGAGATTGAGAATACAATCAAAGAGTTGATTGATATGGGACACATTCGACCCTCATCTAGTCCATTTGCTTCTTCAATAGCGTTGGTAAAGAAGAAAGATGGAACAATGCGGATGTGTATTGACTATCGCGCATTGAATCAAAGGACCATTAAGAATAGGTATCCAATACCTAGGATTGATGAGTTGCTAGATGAATTACATGGGGCTGTATTCTTCTCGAAGATTGATCTTCGCTCTGGTTATCATCAAATCCGTGTTCGTGAGGACATCCCAAAAACAGCATTCAGATTTCACTACGGGCATTATGAATTCTTGGTGATGCCTTTTGGTTTGACCAATGCACCAGCCACCTTCCAATCTTGCATGAATCATGTATTCAACAAGTAGTTGAGGAAGTACCTGTTGGTTTTCTTCGACGACATTCTAATCTATAGCAAAACATGGGAAGAACATCTCCAACACTTGGACGAAATCTTAAGTGTAATGGACAAACAGTCTCTGTATGCGAAAATGTCTAAGTGTGAATTTGGTTTGAAGGAGATACTATACCTAGGCCGTGTAATTGGCGCTAATGGCGTGAAAGTACAAGAAGAAAAGATTGAAGCCATTCACAGTTGGCTAGTTCCCAGGAATGTGTCAGAATTAAGAGGTTTCCTTGGCCTCTGTAGTTATTACAGACGATTTGTTAAGGGGTTCTCACAGCTCTCCGCACCCTTGACAAATCTAACAAAGAAGGGTGCTTTTATTTGGTCAATGGAAGCTCAAGCAGCTTTTGAGAAATTGAAAGAGGTGATGAGTACGACGCCAGTATTGGCTTTGCCAGATTTCATTAAGTCTTTTGTCCTGGAATGTGATGCTTCTAGAGAAGGCATTGGAGCAATGTTGATGCAAGATCATTACCCAATTGCATTTGAAAGCAGGAAGTTAAAGGATACAGAAAGGTTGTACTCTATATATGACAAAGAGATGCTGGCTATCATGCATGCCTTGGCTAAGTTCCGCCAGTATCTAGTGGGAGATAAGTTTTTGGTCCGAACAGATCACAACAGTTTGTGATACTTCTTAGGACAGAAAGATTTGAATGAGCGATAGCAGAAGTGGGTTACTAAGATACAGGCTTATGATTTTGACATTGAATATATTAAAGGCAAGAAGAATGTAGTTGCGGATGCCTTGTCTAGAAAGCCTGTTATTTGCGCCCTAAGTGAAGTATTTGCCGATTGGAAGTCTCAGCTTCTGTTTGAGTACTCCAAATCGAAGTTTGCTTGTGAAATCATGGATGGAATCATTTAGGATGATCATTATAAGGTGATTGATGACATCATTTACTACAAAGATAGGATTTTCCTAACACCTGAATCAGAACTTAAACAATGAATCATGAAAGCATACCATGATACTCCACTTGCAGGACACCCTGGCTACTTCAAAACCTATCGACAAGTTAGAGAAAGATTCACTTGGAAGGGTTTGAAAGAAGTTGTTTTGCAATACGTCAGGGAGTGTTTGATTTGTCAACAGAACAAGTCAGAAACTACTTTTCCAGCCGGATTACTCCAACCACTGCCAATTCCAGAACATAAGTGGGAAAGTATCTCGATGGATTTCATTACTGGTCTTCTGAAGGTCCAAGGGAAAGATTGCAATTATGTAGTCATGGATAGGTTAACTAAGTATGCTCACTTCTTTACAATTCCAGTTGAGTTTTCGGCATTGCAGGTTGCTGAGTTGTTCTTTCAGGAAGTGTTCCAACTACATGGCCTTCCAAAGACCATAGTCAATGATCAAGATAGTAGGCTTATCAGTGTATTCTAGAGAGAGCTATTTCGATTGGCAAAAACTGACTTAACACCAAGCACAAGTTATCACCCTCAAATAGATGGGCAAACAGAAATAGTCAATAAGTGGCTTGAGGGATATCTGCGAAATTGTGTCTGATCATCAGCATGCCTGGATAAAGTGGTTACACTTAGGAGAATACTACTATAATACCACTTTCCACATGTCAATTGGCATGTCTCCTTTTCATGCGTTGTATGGATATGATGCAGTTTCTTTTGTTGATCTGGCTTTGGATGACAACCGAGCTCCTAGAGCAAAGGAGTTGATGCAAGACATGCAAGATGTCTTGCAAGTTCTTAAGGAGAATTTGCAGAGGGCTCAAAACCAACAAAAGTTGTATGCCGACAGACACCGGGTTGAACGAAGTTTTGAAGTAGGTGATATGGTGTTTCTGCGCCTTCAGCTGTATAGGCAAAGCTCTTTGAAGAAGACAGGTGCGGAGAAGTTGAAACACAGGTTCTATGGACCCTACAAAGTGCTGAGAAGAGTAGAAGTGGCATATGAACTTGATTTGCCAGCTGGAAGCCGCATACATAATGTGTTTCATCTGTCGTGTCTTAAAAAGCCACTAGAACAGCATGTGGTTTCATCTGACGAACTTCCACCACTGGATGAAGAAGGAATGCTTGCCCTTGAACCTGAAAGTGTGGTGGATATGAGGGAGAAGAAACTACGCAACCGGAGCATAAGAGAATACTTGGTGAAGTGGAAACGATTGCCAATGGAGGATGCTACTTGGGAAGGAGAAAAGATTCTAGAGCATCCTAATCTTCAATTGCTTGAGGACAAGCAATCCCGGGAAGGGGAGACTGTCATGTCCCCGTTTCCGGCTTGATCATCAATGAAGCATGGATTAGCCTATCTATCATTCCCGTGGGCTAATACCAATGATGAGGCAATGAATTTTGTTTTTGACTAACTCAGTGTTGTACTTTTGCAGGAACAAGTCAAAAAGCTTTTCCAACAATCTGTAGCAGGTCCGGCAAAGTTGGTTAAGACCGAAGGCCAAATCAGGCAAGAACTTGGCTCTTGGAGTCAAGGTGCACTTTCTTACCAGTTTGGTGCCCAATGTGCGCCTAGAGATGTGGAAGCTCCAATCAGGGTATGGGGGTGCAAGTTGATAAATTGAGCATCAATTGAGCATGTCTTCACTCCGAACAAGAGATTTGAGGTCCGGAAGTGCCAAGAAGGGGTTAGGTGGACTTTCTCTCTCCTCTAGCCTCAAGTTGCGCCTAGCCTAGAAACATGATTCTAGGAGACTCTAGAGCGACGCTTTGCTAAGAGATTGATCGTTTGATCATCAAGGAGGAATTGATTGAGTAATTGGAGCAATTAGAAGGCCTATTGGCTCTGGGCGCAAATGTCAGGTAGAACATCCCCAAATGTGCGCCTAAGGAAGAAATGAGCTCCAAATCAACTCAAATGTGAGGCGCTTCCAAAGTTGGAGGTATTTTACTTCCTTGAAGACTCAGGCTTTGCAAATTCTTCAGAGCAAATGGCCAAGTGCCCCTAGGCGCAAATCTCATGCTAAACTACCTCAAAAATGCGCCTAGACTCCTCAATACAAGGCACTCAATTAGCCAAAATCTTCCAGTTGTAGCGCCCAACATGTATAATTGATAGGTTGAGTTCTTTGAAGTCAGAAGGATCATTTGTATGAACGATCAAGTGGATTTCAAGCCTAGGCGCATATCTTGTCAAAATCCTCCAAATCTGGCGCCTAGGATGAAAACTCACTCTTCTTCCTCAAATGGCATATAACATTGAAGATGCCCAAGTTGATTGAAGTTGATCAAGATGAAGAGGATGGAAGACTCCTAGAACTAGCTAGGTGCACTTTACTGCCTATTTTACCCTCAAAATGCGCCTAGACAACTGAGGCGGCTTTTTCCATTGCCAAAGACTCAAATAGCGCCTTGGTTTGATGTTCATTCTGGACACTCGAAATGGTGTCTAAGGATAGATCATGTGTTGGAGCCACCCTCCGAAACAAGGTTTGAAGTGAGGCGCAATTCCTAGTCATTGCAACCCACAATTGGTGCCTAGAAATGATGAGGCACAGTTTCATGTTTCAACCACCTCAAATGAGTGCCTAAACTTCGAGAAGACCTCCTTGATCATTGACAAGCAATGAGGAACAATTTGAAGTAATTGGATCGCACTCCACATGCTAAGCGCACTTTCACTACTGCAGGAACCCATTTTGGCGCCTACCCTTGAAAGCATTCAACGGTGATGATTGGGCGCACTTCTTCACCTGTGGAACATCATTCTAGCGCCCTGAGTTGAATAGGCATGTTACAAGTGTATTGGTTCAATTGATGGTATTGGGATCCGTTCCGGTGCATTGGACGAGGTTGTCAACTCAGAATGAGTCATCAAATGGAATATTCCCATTGGATATGCTCTTTGGGAAACGTGCCTTGGTTCCTTCTTTGCATTGAAAAGCGTGCCCTTATTGCCTTCGAGGAGGAGCACTATAAAAGGAGGAGAACACCTTCATTTTGCCATCTTAGATCTTTGGTGAATTTTCTCTCCCAGAAGCTTTATGCTTTAGTTCATGAAATCTGCAAGTTTCAGGCTTGTTGGGGTGATGCTCCCTCAACTCTGATAAGGTGATGCTCCCTTGTCAACTAAGAGGTGTTAACATTCAGTTATCATCATTGTTCCAAAAGAAGTAGTCATCTCACAACTAGTGAAATAGGTGCTAGCTAAAGGCGCTAGTTGAAGAGTCATTCAAGTGTTATAATCATTGATCATATCTAGGCTTCAAGGCCACTCATTGTAATAAGTTGTAATAAGCTTGGATGTCATGCCATTGAAGGCGACATCTACTTGTAATAAGAAGTTGTATTGATCAAGTGACAATCATAATACTAGAACCAACTTCAAGTGATTCCAAAGAGTTGTTATCTTTCATATTTACTATTGAGCTCATTGTGTGATTGATAGTTAGAAGTGCAAGAAATTTTGTCTAAGAAAAGGGAAAAATTTAGTTAAGTATAGTTGGGATATTTCGTAAAGTTGATCTTTTGTTTCTTCAAGAGCCATCTGCATATTCTCCAACTCCTCCTTAGTATTCCTAAGCTCCAAGGTGAGCTTATTAACTCCATCCTCTTTTCCTTTCAAAGCATTAGCATACACTCCAGCAATCTTGAAATTGTGATCCCTGTCTGAAAGTAACTGCAAATAACTTGATTTCATTGCCCTCAAAGCCTCTTTGACTACCTGCAAATCTGGAAGAGAAATTACTCCTTCAATGCCCTTTTGTCTCCTCTCATTCTGAGCCTTCAAATAGAGATCTTCCATAGTTCTATGAGTGTCATCAAAGTGTACCAAGGCTGCAACAATCATATCCTCTGTGACTTCCAGCTGATCCTTCAGACTACCAGTCTCTAAATCATCATCTTGAAATGCATTTTCTGATTGGTCCACATGCATCTCCAATTCAGCTTCCTTCATGGCCTCTTCTTCATAATACCCATGTGTAAAAACTAGACCATCATACTCCATCATCAGGTCAGCACCAAAATAGTGGGTAGAATCTTCTACCTCGTGTCCTACAATGTCTGATCCAGAATGAGTATGCACCACTATATCCTCCTCAACCACCAATTGATCCCCTATGTCTTGCAATGTCAAATCGATCCTATCCACTTCACTTTGTTCACCACATATTCAACCCTCTGAACTATTCACATAGCTATGAGCAACATCCCACTCAAGGGCATCCATACCATAGCTTGATTCTAAATTGAAATGATGTAAAGGTGATAAAACAACGCTAGGCTCAATCAACGGAACATCACAAAAACTCAAATCTTCATGTAGCTGATCTAACTTGGCTGGTTTGACAAACTCCAATGCGGTATCTTCTTCAATCTTCAAGTGCTCTTCATTTGTAACTTCAATAGATGATTCTCCTTCAATTTTGTAGTCATCTTGAAGTGTTATGTGCTCTTCAATGTGCTCCTTGCTTGTAGCCTTGATAGATAAACCTTCTTCAACCATGTCCTCATATGGTTGGAACGAACTTGTGTCTACATCTTCTTTAGGGCTGCGATGCAAATCATGATCAAGTGATCCTTCGTCCAACTATTCTGCCATGAACTCTTCATCCATCTGCTCCTTATTAACCAACAAAGGTTTCAGCTTCTTCTCACACTAAACAATCACCCATTCTGCTAAGTTCCTTTTGATGGGGTCAGCCTTCCTCTTGTTAGCCAGAAGAATAGATAGAAGTGATTGTGGCACAACATCACTTTCTTCAACAATCAAACCCCTGAAGGTGTAGATTGACGCAACAACATCCTCAGCATGTTCTTTTCTGACCACAGCAAAGAAATGGAGAAACATTGTCTCGATTAACTCATTCAATCCCAAATCCAACATGACAGTATGCAATCCGACCTTTGCAAATGCTTCAAGTATAGAAACCCTCCTAAAGAAGTGAGAACTTATGATATCATCAAGATCCTGGAAACTATCCATCAACAGCTGAATTACCTCTTTCAATGTGTCATCATTGTAAGGAGTTTTAGGTGCGGCAATTCTCATGATTTCGCTCAAACATGAAGTAACAAGAAGTCTTATCTCCTTATCATTGTGTCCTAACAACCTTCGCTCCACCATGGAATATTTTATAAGGAACAAGGTTGCTCGCATTGCTAGAGGGGTTGACTGATCCACCATATGTAGACATTCCTCTGCTTCCTCCAAAGTGCTGAGAAGTGCATCTTTTGACTGGGAAAGATTATCAAGTCTTCTACCGATTCTATGGAGTTCCTTTCTCAAGACTTCTTTGCTGAATCATGCCATAATTTATACCCAACTAGAGATGCCACCAAGCAGATTTATATCTCACTAGCTAGGTCAAATCTTATGGCCATATAACATGCAAGATAAGATTAAGTCAAATCACAACCCAGTGTAGGTGGATCTAACTTCAAATCTTACGCTCAATGCTATAGGATAAGACTTAACTTCGTCTATTCCAAATACTCTAATACCCTCCAAGCTGGCAAGATCCAAACTCTACTACCACCGTAATGTCCCGTTCTAGGGTTTGTGCAGAAAATATAATCCAAACCTAGGGTTTCATGTTGGAAATTTGAAATTCAAAAAAAATTGGTTAAACCCTAGAACGGGACATTACAATTATATTCTCGCTTTATTTTCTGATTTATCCCTCGGTGGATCTGCAACTTTGTTGCACTATTCCAAGGACAAAAACCCTTGCGAATAATTGTTGATTTGGACGAAAACCTAGCTCAACTTGTGAAGACTTCATGACGGAGGTCTAAATGTGCTTCATTGGAGGCTTTCACATTGCATTAGATCATCATGAAGGGGACGATTAGCTAGCTGGAATAATACAACAGTCTGCATCAGCATTTGTGGTTTTATTGCCATCATTCAACTCCATCCTGAAGGCCGATCAGATATTGCAAAGGTTCACTGCCCTGTTTGAAAGTTGTCATCATAATTGGTATGTTTATTCTCTGATTGTTGTAACAGCAGCTGGGAATTGTGTTCGGCTATGCTAGAGCCATGATCATGATGTAATCTTGATTCTATTTCATTACTTTTGTAGCAGCAGTCTGTTGACCCAGAAAATCATTTGTGTTTCATCTATATGTTGCATCTTGAAGTCAAATTTTGTTGAATGAGTTCATGATTGATTAAATCATTATAAGGAATCATTATTGCTGTGTATTTTGAGCAATTTGTATGCATATGTATTCGCTGTCCAACATGGTTTGAATCAGAAAAAGAGAAATCAGATCTAGGGTTTGAAAGGAAATTGAAAGGTTCAGAAATAAAATCAGAACTCAGTCCTTGGGTTTCATGTTTGAAATTTGAAATTCAGAAATTTTGGTCCGAAACCTAGAACAGGACATGACACACAGAAAGTTGTAAGGATAGATTGAAATAATTAAAGCAAAATCTGTTTGGTATAGAACCTTACTTATCATTCTTGGATGAAGCGTATTGATGTGTATTGTCATTTTGTTTTGTTAGACATGGTTGAAGATAGAAAGGTATTGTTGGAGAAGGTTGCTAACTTGTTAACAAAATCTAGTAATGCTGAGACATTTTTCTGGTGTATGAAATCAATGGGCATAGCTTCCCTTAACATCTGATTTATGTGTCATGTCCCTATATTAATAATTTATAATTGAATCTAATATGTATTATTCATTCAAATTAAAGATATGAATAATATTATAAATGGAATATATTTAATATATTTAAATAATATTTATTTAAAACAATTAACAAGATATATTATTACTATATTTATAAATAACACATATAAATAATATAATATAAATCATATATCATTTATTATAATGATATAATATAAATAAATAATATATTATAAATATATCTAATAATATAAATACAAATATAATTATTATTATCTTATATTATAATATAAATATAAATAATATAATATAAATCATATATCATTTACTATGATATAAATGATATAATATAAATAATATATCATTTATTATAATGATATAATATAAATACAAATAATATAAATAAACATCTTTTAACCTATCTTCTTATGATAAGGGAGTTACGTATGGTTAGAACTAGTTTTACCACAAAAGAGAATTAATATAAAATAATAAAAATTATAAGAGGGTAAGTATGTCTTTTACCACCAAGCATAATAAGAGACGTGCCTCTTCAAACATATCCCTTGAAAGGGAAATAAATAAAGGTTGTGAGATAGAAGGAAAAGATCATCGAAAGAAAATATAAAAAACTTAAAAAGAGTATCCAATAAATACATATATTTAGATATGCATTATAGATATCATAAATTAATATATAGAGATATGTGCATCAGCAGCAAATAGGAGGAATGATTCAAGTAAAAATAAATAAATATATATATATATATAGTAGATAAAGGATGTGATGTTCCCATAGAGATTGACACGATTAACATTATTAAAAATTATATTTATGATAACACTATAATAATAATGATATTATAATAACAATAATAAATAATATTATAATAATATATATATAATACTATTAATCACATATATAATAATATAATATAGAGATATTATTAATATTATAACAAATACTATAATATATAAATATTAAAGAATAGGCATGAGGCCAACTCAAGAAGAATCGCAGCAGACAAAAAGGAACATTACAAATATATCTCATGTTGTATCATATATTACTGTATAACACCATTCATAATAATAAAGGCAAATTGTATGTTTTGGAAATGTGTGTGGAAATTGCATGTATTGTGTTTGTGATTTAACCAGGAAGGGAGAATGCATAAACCTTAGTAGATTGCCTATAAGCCCCATCTAAGGTTCCGTCCCCATAGGCCCGAGACAAGGGTTTGGGCATTATGCCCCCGTAGGCCTGAGTCAAGGGTTTGGACTATGGCGGGATGGGGGTCCCACATTGGAACATGCCCCCATAGGCCCAAGACGAGGGATTGGGCAAAAAGACCAGCCCCCATAGGCCCAAGTCAAGGGATTGGGCAATAGGACTGTGGTAGGCCTTTAGGCTACTAAGGGTTTATGTCTTCCCCTCCCCCGACATGATGAATGTTTTCTTGTACCTATGTGTTTCAAAATGCAAGTGTGTTTATGTTGGACTGATGAATACTAGATATTAAAACTAACATGTAGCAATATGGACTTGAATATACATGACGCTACAAGTACTAATTCAAAAGAACGTGTGATCTATTCAACCCAAGGCTACCCCATTAAAAGAGAAGAAACTCTAAACCTAATTCACAAGCGAATTCTAGGGCAAGTCGGGTAAGGGATATTACATTATGTATGCATGGCCCCTGTGCAAAGTATTCAACAAGTGGAAGATTTGTTGGATGTTTGTTGTATACTTTGCATGTTTTATAGAGATTTTTTGGGGCCTTATAGGTGAGTTTTTGGCTTATGATTTTATACCCATTGTATTGTAATTTAACACTTGGTAGTTTCTTGCATCGATGTGTCTATACATACTCACACATGGATTGGAATTTAGCACAAGTGTGAAATATTAATACAGCAAGTGAGCTGTTTTTGTTGGGTTTTGTCCCAAGGTAAAATCTCTTATTGTACTATGAGTGTGCCCTTATTTCTTTCTGCTGCATTTAAGATTTTGTTAGTATTGTTTCTCTTGCATACGTTTATTGGTATTTTTCTCTTCAAACAGTAACAAAATTTTGAAGCAATAGCAGAACGTCATCTGTCCACTTTGTTCTAAAATGCTTTTTACTTTTATATTTTTGCAAAGGAATGAATCACAAGAGAAAAAGAAAGAAATGAAGATCTCATAATTTTATAATTATTTCTATAGGTTGAGAGGGAATACCAAAGTTTTTCTTGTACATCAGATAGTTGTAGTCGAACACGCCTCAACTCATTTTGCAATTCCTGCCAAAATGCAATAGATTATTCAAAAAAGATTTCTCATCCATTTTATGATCTCAAAAACTAATGGAATTCAAGTATTCAAAAACAAGTGCAATACTAGAGGAACTCAAAGATTTCTTATCATGTTTACCTACTTTAGTGTTTTAGTTGTAGAACAAAAACATCTAAGAAAAAAGGGTTGATGTAATTACAAAACCAAGAAGTAATTATCCCTCGAAACAAAATTGTTCGTCAACATATTTGAAAAAATTGATTGATGTAAAAAACAAAAAGATTAAAGAAAACAACTCATATTTTAGACATTAAGGGCTAAATGTAAAGTTGAGAGACACATTAGGAATTGTTTCCCCTATGCCTCAAAGATATAAATACGAGGAAGTGAATTTAAATGGTTAGCATGCCATGCAAGCCCACATAACCCAATAGGCATACACAATGTTTAAACAAAATGATGTCAATTGTTTTGACTTGCATCTTTCAGGAAGCTTGTATGGCCATCAACAAATCTTCCATGAGGAACTCCTCGAATGGTCATTTCCATTTACGATCATCGTGACTCTACATCTATTTGAGAAATACCTCGTGAGCAACTCTACTCCTCCATATGCTTGAGACAATAAAATGAATTGTCTTGGAACTACCTATTTGAAAACATAAGCATAGGTGGAGTTTGTACAACCATAGCATAGCTTCCTCCACCTCAAACTAAATTTCTTGGAGTAGAGAATACTTTTTATGTCATATTTTGCATTATGGACCCAACTGATCTTGAATTGAAATTATTAAATTGAATCAAACAACTCTACCAAGGTTGGATCTTATAGAAAAGAAAAATATCACAAGTTGAAACCAATACAATTGTGCATTGCTAAAGACAAATAGAGACGGGCAAGATGAGGAAATGCAACTCACAAAGCAGAAAACAACAAAGATTGTTATCTCACAAATTGTCTTGTTATAAAAAATGTATAGAGTCAGTTTGGACAGAAGAATAAAATATTGTGACATGTAAAAGAAGTGCATGATTATGTTAAATGAGTGGGGCCAACACTTTTGGATGCAAACATACCTTGAAGATGTCTCCCATAAACAGTTTTTGACAAACATTTAAGGTGTCCCATAAACCCATCTACTGATGAGTTGATATAATCAGGTGTTTGTAAGTCTTGTAATGTATCAACATCACTAGTTTTATAGGGTCAAAAGAGTTTTGATGCTAACCTATGTTTCCAGTTCAGGTTTGGGTTCGGGTTTGAAGTTCAGGTTTGACAACTCACCGATTTGTTTTCCCTAGATTCACCACATTGGGTTTAGTCATACAATAAAATAAATTATAACTGAATAAATGTGTGTATGCATTATATGTGTGTGTCTACATATGTATATATGTACATACACATCAATGTGTATATATACATATGTATACATACACACACTTATTTATTTGTTTTATTATACAACCAAACCTAACATATTGAATATAGGGAAGTAAATATGCATGCATTATACATACACGTAAATATGTATAAATATTTATAGATATATATGTATGTACATATGTATCTAAAGACACATATATTATATATGTAAACATGTGTCTGTATATATTAAAATTTATAGAAATGTACATTATTTACACCCAATGTACAAAATTAAATACATAAGGCAGCTGATAATTGATAACTCAATGTAATTGGGAAACACTGAGATAAATAAAAATGGTTTATATCAGTTCATCTCCAATTGGCACATGATCAAAAGATGTAGTGTGCATTGCACCCTCTCCTAGAAATGACTAACCCTTTGGGGTTGGAGTCAAAATGGCAATTTTCAAGGAAAGTACCAAACAAATTTTGATAGTCGATTGAAAGATGACATACTCAAAAGTTTATCATAGGGATCCTGAACTGAATTTCACCATTATTGTTTAGATTAATCATATGGTCCTCTCTAAGAGTTGAATAGATGTCAAAAGCAAAACAACTAAATAGATTAGTAGATAGCCCATGCTTTCCTAGACTAACATAACCATGGGAGCTGCAGACACCCCACAGACAAGAAGGTTAAAGCAATCTCACATTTAGTTCTTTCATACCTCTAGCAGGACATCACTTTAACATGGTGTAGGACGAGGACTAGGATCAGGACCTGGTCTAAACTGGTCCAGATTCAGCCAGGGCATCTATAGAACTTGGCTACATAGGTGCTAACCATCACCCATCTGTATGAAGAACCCTTTGATGTCTATATCAGCTCCCCATTCATCTTTTATGGTATTTTTTGGTTCAGAGCATAACATTATTGTAGCAGGCCATTGAATAGACTGATTCAATGTGGCATACATGCCACTTGGTGATTCATAGCATGTACATCTTCACCATTGTAAACAAAAATTGCAAGCATGTTTCCTGTCTATTGATGTGTGACGAAAGATTGTTTTTTGAACGTACAATTGAGTGTAATGTGTCAAAAAAGAATGTGTGATTACTTGTGTATTTCTGTAATGTCCCAAATTAGGGTTTTGACGAAATTTTCTGAATTTGCAAATTTCAACTTTGAAACCCTAGGACTGAATTCTGATTTTGTTTTTCAGATCTTAATATACACTTATATCATCCAATGCATCACAAATAACATATCAAATGTACCAACAAATCCTAGTTGAATTACACAATGAATTACACACTAGGATGATAGAAAATGATGATAAATCAAATCAGTCCTCTGCTGTTATGAATTCAGTTTGCTCAAATGCACAATTACTTCAAAATTTCATAGTTGGTTAAAAACCCGCAAGTTTTTTTCATGGGCGAGTTTTTTTGACTTAAACTCGCCGAGTTTTTGTGCCGAGTCTCCGCTGAAAACTCGCCGAGTTTTTGGCGAGTACTCACCAAAACTCGGCGAGTCTGAGCAGAAAACTCGAGTGACAGTATATTTAAAAATATATTTAAGTTTGAATTTCTTATACTTGAAATATTTTGAAATATACTGTCAAGATGTTTGAGATAGGTTCCGGATCCATGGGATTTAACATGCAGATTCTAGATTTTGGAGGATCCATTAGATTTCAAACTTAACCAATTTTTCAGGGTTTCAGACTTAGCCAAATTCAGGGTTTTACGAACATGCATCAATGTGAAAGAACAAGGACCCCTTAGTAAAATGTTGTGGAATTTGACATGATTTTGCAATTCTGAGGCATGGAAAATAGGAGCTTTGTAGTGCATCCAGTTGTGAGAGGAATTGGAGTTTGTTTGAGGCCATTCACACGAAGAAGAGGAACAAATTAGCTCAAAAGTGCTTCAATGACCTTGTCTTTGTGCAATACAACCTTCAGTTGTGCACAAAAAGAGTAGAGGACAAATCACTGGATCTTATTGATGAGATAGATCCTTACAGTGATTGGACAAGGCGGGATGAGTAGCCACAATTGTTTATCGCGGATGAGATTCTTGATTTCGAGAGACAGGCAATGGAGGATGTGGGTGCAATAGGAGATGAAGGGTTGGAGGACATTCATGAGGATGAGGAGGAGTCATTGCCAGAGCCAGATATTTCCAAGATGGTGGTCGAGCCTCAGCCACAGGCTACAGCCTTCCATGCCAACCAAGGAGCCACCGGCATTGCGTACTTGCAGGACTAGAGCATCTAACTCTTCCCTAGCTTTGGCTAAATTAGGGAAGAGGAAGGTGTAAAATGTTGTATTTAGTATTTACTTCTAATTTTACTATTTTCATTTTCAGCTATCTATTGTAATTTGTATCAGACTATCAAGCTTTCAGCCATCAGGATTCCGCAAGAGAATGCGATTTTGTAATCAATTTGCATTAAAGTCAGTCAAATTTAATAGAAAACACTTTTGTACTCATTTATGGACTCACTGGATTCATCTTGTCACTGAATTTTGCAAAAAAAATGTGTTTCTAAAGAAATTTAAGCAATTTTTTAAGTTCACGAGTTTTTTGCCGAGTTTTCGGCGAGTTTTTTTTTTTACTCGTCAATTTTGTAAGATAACCCAACTAGTACTAGCTAAATTTTTTCTTACTTAGACAAATTTACTTGCACTTAACTCTTCAACTACTTAATCTACTTAACATCACACATGAAAAGATAACAAAGGCAACTTGCATGAATCAACCTTGAAGTTGGGTACTTGTATTATTACTTGATTCAACTCAATGCAAATGTCTTATTACAATGATGATGCCCTCAATGGCATGAATATACAATCTTATTCAAAGGATTACAAGAAAAGGCCTTGAAGCCTAGATGTATACAATGCTTTCAACTTCGTCACAACTAGCTCTATCTCACTAGTTGATGTAGATCACTTCAATTGAACCTAATGATGTCAACGGGATGTCAACACCTCACAATGCAACAAGGGAGCATCACCTTGTCAGTTGAGGGAGCATCACCCCAACACTTGAAACTCGCAGACCTCAAGATTACAAGCATAAAGCTTTGCAGAGAGAAATTTTGCCAAATGATAAGCTGATCAAATGAATGAGAGGTCCTCCTTTTATAGACCTTCCAAGGCAATGAAGGCACGTTTTTCAAGGCATAAAGAGGAACCAAGGCACGTTTCCCAAGAAGCATATTCAAGGGAATATTCCACTTGACAACTCAGTGTGATGTGGCAACCTTACCCACTGAACCGGTACGAATCCCAATATCATTTTGTTAACCAATGAGAACTCAGGTGCTTGTAACTTACTCTAGGCGCCCAACTGAGGTAGTCTGATCATGAACTTGCGCCTTACTACTACTAGGCACCAATTGAGGGTAGTGGGGACTAGAATAGGCACCTTTCCCAAGCTAGGTGCTCCTTTGAGGTGGCAGAGACTAGAAGGTGCGCCTCATCAATAGGACTTGTCTTTTGACACTTAACCACTTTTCCAACACTAGTACAAACTAGAATGCTCTTCCTGTGCTGTTTACTTGCAAGTGAATGAAGAATTTAGGTGAGGCACATATCCAAGGTGGCACAAGAGGCAAAGTGCGCCTTAGGCAATTTGATGTTCCCTTTGTCATTTGATCAATATCTTGGCTTGGTGAAGGAACCCTCAAGCAAGTTTGAACTTCTTCAACAAAATGAAAGGTTAAGTTGTGATTCCAAAAGCCTTATCTAGCTTAGGCACATTTTCAAGGTCCTAGAGTCATGAAATGGCGTCTAACCTCCTTAAAGTGAGTTCTAACTTCATTCAAGCCTTTCAAAGAGTTCTAAGCCTTTTCCAAGTGCAACTTAAGTATCAATATGGATGATATCCCAAAATCATTCTTCTAAGCGCAATATGAGCTTTCCAAGGGAAGGCACAATTGTGAGGTTGGAAATGATGAAAAATGCACCTCAATCTCTTAACATTACTCTTTGTCAAAGATGATAATGTCAACTGAGTAGATGATCCTTGGAACAATCTTCAATCTTTTGATGATCAAACTAGCCTTCCAAATCACTTCTTGGCTAAGGCGCATTTCTAGGGTTCCAGAGTCATGATCTAGCACCTAGGCGCCCACAGAGGACTACTTGATCAAGAAATGGCGCCTTGATCCTTAGGCGCATGTTTGATGTGGAGGAGTGCTCAACTGACGCCTAGGTTTACTTAGGCAAATTTATGATCTCCAAACTTGATTTGCTACCCCCGAATGCTCAACTGGAGGTCCAACACTCCTGATATCATTGAATTTTGTCTTCACAAGTTAGGCGCTCTTTTGAGGTTGCACAAAGGCCCAAGGGCACCTAGACAATTGCTTCAATTTACTTAGTCAGAAATCATCTTTGGAATCAATCAATCATTTTCCTACCAAGGCGCCTTGTTTGGTATGATAGATGTGCCTCCTATCATGATATATCTAAACTAGGCGCCATTTGAAGCTGGAGGAGAGAGAAAGTGTGCCTAACCTCACTTAGGCAACTTCTGGTCTTTAAAACCTTGATCCAATGTGTTGATAGGCTTTGATGATGATATAGTTGTCATATTGCACTTCCAAACCCTGATAGAGGACTTCAAATCCTTAGGCGCTCATTTGGGAAATTTGATGTGAAGTTGGCGTCTAGACTCCAAGAGTCATGCCTTAGTCTAATTTGGCTTCCAAACTTAGCCAAATTTTGAGTTTCTAACTTTGTTCCTACAAAACAATAAGATTGAGTTAGTCAAAAAACCAATTCATTCCCTCGTCTTTTAGAATTAGCCTCCGGGAATGAGGAATAGGCTAATCCATTCTTCACTTGATGATCAAGCTGGAAACGGGGACATGACAATTTTGGGCTTGGCGAGTTTTTTGGCGAGTCGAGTTTTCTAACTATGCTTCAAATATATGGCTCTAACATAGCCAAAATATATACTTGAGCTACTGTTACAAAAATCAGAGATGTATGATGAATTCCAACATACCAATTATGGTGTCAAATGGCAATGTAAAGGGAGGCGAACCTCCACAACTCAGATCTGCTATCAAGGTCTTCAAATGATGTAATAACTTGATGTCAATGACGTACAAGGCTACCACTCTTCTCCTATGTTGTTCGCTGCCCTTATGATGCTCAATGAATGCAAACCAACACTATGATGGTCCTCAAATCAAACCTGATGCAGATCGGCCTTCTTTATGTAATGTCCCCATTTTTGGGTTCTCTAGCAGTGCAATTGTCGTTGACCTTTTGGGTCTATGTCATCTTGTTCAGAGGGGTAAATTGATATTACCAGTTAGCTGTGATGGTCTAGAGGAGTCATATGATGCTCTCATAAGTTATTTCCGGCTTCCGGTTTGGGCTCCAAGATTCTTGGAGAGGGCGTCTATATATAGAAAATCGTTCGGTTGGCTTTGTTTATCATTATTCTTCATTGGGATCACTCCAGTACAGTCAATTTTTGATTCCGATGCATTTCGGCAGTTTCCGCAAAATGAGTATATTAATGGCTTTATTTAATTATTTTACTAAGATTGCTAAAATATTATTTAAAATATTTTAAGAGCACCGTAGAGTTATAGCTCATCGGAACCGGGATGAAATGTTTTAAATTACAGATGCATTAAACAGGGACCTTAAGTGTCAAATTATCATTATTTTAATTAAAAGGTCATTTTCAAAGCTAAAATGGAGTTTTAATTAAAAAGTGAATTTTAAAATAGAAGCTTCTGGAGAGTTGGCGGAAAAAGTATAAAAAGGCATTTGAGGGGCTCATTTGGATTATGGAGTTTATTTTATTTCTCTAATTGAAACCCTTGTGGTTCTGGAGATCCAACTTGGTTCATCTCAGCCTTCATGAGGACGGAAACCCTCTTGGATAAGACTAGCTATGGTAGTGAAAGATCGACTGTAATGTCCCCATTTTTGCGAGCATCAGTTTTCAGAGGATTAGCCTATTTCCTGACCCTCGTAGGCTAATGGAGTTGTTTAGAGGGTCTTGTTTGGCAGTTATCAGAGCGTTTCCTTCTCCGGAGCTCAATTTGGTTCAGGGTTGGCCTTCGTTTGACTCAGTTCCTCACACTTGCTATTTATAGTAAGTCACAATTTCAGGGGGAGTTGATATTGCTATTAATAGTTAAGCACCTGGTCGTATTTTGGATTTGTCATCAGGGATGGTTCTAGACTCATTTTGCATACACTTACTATTTATAGTAAGTTACCTGGTGATTTGGACTCAGTGTTTCTATATATAGCAGGGCACCTGGACATGTGGTAACTTCAGTGTTGATCCCAATTCTCAGTTGGCTTGGAGAAATAAGGTCTATTGTGCAAGTTATAATATTTAATTATTAATAAAGGTGACTTTATTAATAATTAAATCATTCAAGGCATATTATAAAGTTATTAAAGTCACTTTATATTCAATGAGGCCATGACCCTCAACTTAAGTGATTTAAAGTGTAATTAATTATTACCTTAGTATGGGCGCCCAAATATTAAAGTATTTCATAAAGTTAATGTGCACACAAGTTATATTATTTTAAATGATATTAAAGTGCATTTATTATTTATGAATATGAGAGCCCAAGTTTGAAGACTTATTATAAAGTTTTATGAAAAACCTAAAAGTGGATTTCAAAAGGGGATTAAAGGCACTTAAGAGTTAAGAGGATATAAAAGGTTTCAAAAAGCAAATCAAGGGCATTATTGAATGATCATTTGAATCTGTTTTTGTGGTTTTCTGGAGGAGACAAAGGGTTTCTGCATATCAGCCATTGAAGAACGAGAACTCTTCAATGTTTTTTGCAATCTTGAGGCTGTGAAAGATCAGCTGAATCATTGCCATAGTGTGGGCTTCATTCAGGAGTCCATTTAGAGCTTACAGGTGAAGAATCAACACAGGGTTTGAAGCAGTTTGAAGGTATATCTATTGCAAACCTAAGTTATTATCATTGGCAGCCTTTATCAAATCAGATTTCAAGTTTTTATCGCTGCTACAGTACCCGTGAACAGTGTCGCTACAGTACTAGTGCATGTTAGAAGAATTTATCTCAGAAAATACCAAGGGTTTGATAGAATATTATTGGAGGACAGTCATAACCATCTATATCTGCATTTAGTGAGGGTTTACTCAAGACGTGGGTCTGAAAACTACATGCTGAGCTGCTACAGAAAGTCTGAAAGTGGAGACGTGTAGGCTACATGCATTCTACAGGGCTGCTATTGTTATTTCAAGCTGTGGCTGCATATTATCAGTCACATTTCAAATCTTCATCAAGCTATTATCAGCTCTAGTTCAGTGAGAAGTATCCGGGTATGTTATAATCCAAATCTTTAATTTGGGTTGATATTGTAATGGTTATAACAGTCTGATTATATGCATATCAGACCATGGAATGATTGTGATCAGACCTGATTGGAATTGAATAAAAATTATCTCTTCAATAGTAGTTCATTGCTTCATGTTCATATAATACTCTCTTTCAATTCCATGCATTTGTATATCTTATTGGGCATTGAAACAAAGCATTAAACTCAAAACAAACAAGTCACAGAAAAATCAGACTTGCATGCCAACCATTTGGCGAAATGTCGAATGTTCAAAACTAAGGTTTTGGATCAGAATAAGGCAGAAATTTTGTGTTTGGCTATATTCCACCTGGGTGGGATATTACATCTATTCTGGTTGGTATTTGTTGGAGATATCTTACAGGTATTTCACAGTGCATTTAAAGATGTGGTTTGAGAGCTACAGCTGAATGCGAAACTATTGAAGATTTTGGGAGCGGAAGGTTTATCATTCTGCAGTTTGGTTGCCGAAGAGTTTCTTTACAAATTTATAGATTTGCAAGCAAATATAAATTTGTATGATTGATGAGATTGTCTTGATGAGTTTAGATAGAGATTTTGAGGAAGTTATTCTGGGAATTTGTGATCAGACTTTATGACTTGTACTGGCCGTACCATTTCTTGTTGCTGTTGTGTGCTTTTGTTGTAATTTTTACTCAATCTTTGGGCGTAGATCCTTCAGCATACAAAACGTGTTGCTTAGCAGTTTTTGGAGGCATTTGATGCTGCTTTACATTGCTGTGGCATCCATTTCAAGACTGCACATACCTTGTTGAGGGCGTGACTTCCTCCAGACCCAAGTGCTTCAGATTGGAGGCATTTGCTGGCTGCAATATGGGCGTCTAAGGAGCATTTATCACTGTTCGCAAGTTTCATAGGGAAGAAATGAAATCTGGGCAATTTTAGAAAAGGATTAGATGTATTTTCAGACTGCTGTTGTATATCAGCTCTCGTCAATTGGAAATCAGAAATGGGTATGCATTGAATCGATTATTATTGCATTTTAAACTTCTGGGTATTCATAGTTTTAGATGCTTAAGTATTCTACACTTCTGGGTATCATTGCAACTTCCATGTATGTATTTTTTTGTTACTTTGCACTATTGAATGTTAAACAAAGGCAAACAAGCAAACAAACCCATCAACAGTGAGCATTATAAATAAAACCAAAAAAAAATTGGCATCATAAAATATGACCAACAGGGGTGGATATTACACTGTATGATGATGAATGAGTTGCCAAATGCTCAAATGCAGTCCCGACACAATGGCGAGCTCCTCCAACAGTCCAGCGCACCTTACACAATGAATTGGCACTCCAAAGATGGCTGCGGCTGGGGTTTATGGCTGTCAAGACTTGCTGATCTGATGACTGATATAGACCTGCTGTATGTGCATACAATGAATCTCTTAAACCCTCCAATGATGCGTTCCAATCATGCCATGAATATCTCCCAAACTCGGCGCTCAATGTACAATCAAGTCTCCTATGTGTGGTGCTCAACATGTAATCATATATCATGCAAATAGGCGCTCCTAGCTGGTGCAAATGTCTTCACAAAGATGTTCTGATCTACAACAAACTTCCACAAGGATGGCGCTTTAAATACAAGTATCTTCAACGAATCTCTTCAACATAGATCTTCAATCAATGGTGTCACAAATCTGCTATAAGAAATGTAATATGAAAGCTCCAAAGTTCTTCGGAATCCTCCAATGAAGTGCAATTAGACTTCCGTCATGAAGCCTCCTCAAGATGAGCTAGGTTTTCATCCAACTCACCTAATATTCCCAAGGGTTTTCGTCCTTGGAATAGATGCAACAAAGTTGCAAATCCACTAAGGCAAAAATCAAAAATAAACTAGATTCATAATGTTCCAAATGATCCACAACACCTTAAATACTTGAATTCTTCTTTTTCCCATAGGTTGGCCGACTTGGCAAAAATATTATTATTTTATTGTTTCAATCTCCAAACTAGGCCGACCTAGGCGCTCACTTTTCAAATTTGAATTATAATTTTCCTTCAAAAAGGGCCTCTTGATGATTGTTTTTAGACAGGTCAACAATAGAGTAAAACACTAAGTATTCAACTCTCTCTTGAATAAAGCCTCTCGAATGCTAAACAAAGTGATCAGTCAAGATAACTCCTTTTCTTATTATTTGCAGTGGATAACTCAATGACTTGATGTGATTTTGCTGATGAACACAAAGGGACTTACGCAATTGTTCTAACAACTTGCTTATTTCACTTGTGGGAGGCAAACACTTGGAATTTCTAAGTACTACAACTCTTCAACGTATGATATGGCAATGAAGTTCTTAATCCTAATTCCTAATCATGATAAATAAAAAAAACGCAAAAGATAGGTTTAGGAAACTACTCTAATCCTAGATGTAAGAGATGATTATTGATTAGGTGGAATCAATCAACTTTGTTTCACCAAGTTGAAACAACTACACAAGGTTGATGCAATCTTCTAAAGGTGATATAAGATATTCAAATCACTTATGTTCATGAAAATTCAACAAACATAAACAATCAAAGTTAAGTTCAATTCGTTCAGACTAACCATACACTATAACTTGCAAGCCACAAATCACAAATGGTTTTAACATATGGATTCCACCACGAAACAATAATAAAATCTTCCACCAACATAATACTTAAAAGAAAACTTAATCTAATTTAACATTCGCTTGAAGAAATTAGAAACCATGCAACACTTAGAAACATATAGAGAGTCACCAAACGAGTCTTATATTATTTCAAAAGAGCTCTTGCAACAATTTTCAGAGTCTTCAACCTTACAAATGAAAGCAAAAAGAGCCCTTATATAGACCTCAAGAATACATGAAAGGTTGAGATCGATTGGCAAAGCCAATGGACTAGATTATGCCACCTAAGCAGGCGATTACAACAAACTCCTATTATTAGCATATGAAAGAGGGAACAAAGGCACGTTTCCCAAGGAGATAAGGATGACACATCAATAACCTATGAGGAATCTCCATGTGAGTAACCATCACTAGTGTTATGGAATTCAATGAATCTGGACACCACTTGTTTGATATCATCAAAAGGTACACTTGGCATATTCCTAGTGGTCCCTTCGGCTTCAAGCACATCAGTTGCATAAAGGCCAAATGTCTTCTCCCAATCGGTCATTTTAGCTTTGTTGGCGCCAAGGTGGACAGCAAGTGAAAATATACTATCAAGCTTATCATCAGAAACATCATCCTCTTGGAAGTAGAATGCTTGAACTTGTTCTTTCATACTTTCAATAGTCATCTCTCCAAAGGGATTGCATATCTTCATCAAGGATGCATGTATTCCATCTTGGATTTTTTGAATCACACTCCTTACTCTTGACATATCTGTTTCAACCTTATCAAGTAGCTGTCCCTTATTGCGAAAGCAATAGTACCAAGAAGAGAAATCATATGTTACTCCTTCAATCACCTCGGCATGTGTCAACTCATCTACTGAAGTCTCCATCAAACTCTTCAAATGTGGCATATATTGTTCTTTGATAGCCTTAAACTCAGCACATGTTGTCTGTTGTGATGTAATCACACATCGCCCCATTGCAAATGGGGACCCCCTCTTTTTTTTTCTTGCTTTCTGTCCTTGTTTTGCTTTAGGTTTAGTTTTCCTCTAAGCTTGTAGGATTTTGATAGTGTTGTGTATCCAAGTCTCAACAGTTTCTTGCTAAAGGTCTATATGCCTTCATCCTGATGCATGTCACTGAGACCCTGAAAATGACTAAGTCTAATATCCTGAAAATCCTGAAAAAATGACAGTCTAAAATCTCGTGGATCCTCAGAAATCTAGAATCTGCATGCTAAGTCCTATGGATCCAGGACCTATCTCAAACATCCTGGAACTATATTGATAAATATTTAAAGTATAAGAAACTCAATATCTGACTTATACTTAAACATATTTTCAATATACTTCCATTCAGGAAATCCAAAATTTGACTAAGGCAAGAAATTCCTCACTCCACCTCCAAACCCGCCTAGACTGAGCGGCCTCACAAGGTCATCTTGGACAGTGTCTTCACCATCAGGAGAGCTTGTCCAAACACTGCCCTCAAACCCGCCCAAGGGAGAAAGACATCAAATTTACGAGGTTTTAAGCACAAAAGATAGGGAAATGATGAAACTCCAACAAAATTTCATGAGTTTGATGGAATTAAAGGCACTACAAGGTGAATTCCATGCATTACTTCTCAACCCGCCCAGCCTGGGCGGCCTCACAAGGGAGTGATGGACAATGACTCCTGCCACATCAATCTCTCCACACACTGCTCCCAAAACCGCCCTAGAGGAAAAATGGTTAAGTGTTGAGGTTTTCTTGTGCAAAACACTGAGGTATGGTGATTTGTAAGTAAGATTTTTGAGTTTGAGTGAAGTCAAGTGGATAATAAGCAATTTTCCAGGTGTCACTCTCCAACTCGCCTTACTTGAGCGGCTTTGGCATGTAGACATGGACAATGTCTTCATCACCTCATCAATTTCTCCAAACACTGCCTTCATCACCTCATCAATTTCTCCAAACACTGCCTTCAAACCCGCCCTAGGTGAGAATGATCAAATTTTGAAGGGTTTTTAAGCATGAAGCACTAGAGGGTGAAGACATTTCAATGAAACTTGGAGGTTTGAGAGGATTGAGTGAGTTTTGAATGAAAATCCAAAGGTCACCCTTAAACCCGCCCTACATGGGCGGCCTCAAGAGGTTCCTGTGGACAACTTCACCTCTTCCACATCAAATGCTCCAGACATCATCTCCAATCCCGCCCTAGGAGAGATTATGCAAAATTCAAAGTGTTTCAACACAAAACATCAGAAGGTGATAAAGATTGATGGAAACTTGAAGGTTTTAGAATGATTAAGAGAGTTTTAAGATGAAAATCCAAGGGTCATGTCCAAACCCACCCTACCTGGGCTGCCTCAGGAGGGGGTCTTGGACAATGTTGCCTGTCACATGAAATCCTCCACACATACCCTCTAAATCTGCCCAAGAAGGAAAGTGGTCAAGTTTTCAAGGTTTTCTTGCACAAGACACTAGGATATGATGAAATTCCAATGGAAGTTTGCAAGTTAGATAGAATCAAGTGCATTTCAAAAAAGAATCCATGCATCACCTCTCAACCCGCCCTACCTGGGCGGCCTCATGAGGGAGTGATGGACAATGTCTCCCCCCACATCAAACTCTCCATGCACTGCTTCCAGAACCACCCAGGGATGAAGGTGGCATAAGTTGCAAGTTTACTTGATGAGAATGATGAAGATGACACCAAGCATTACTTAAACTCCTCCCAACAAGGATAAATCAATTGGAGAGAATGATAAAAGATCACTAAGCCTGATGTCCTGAAATCCTGAAAATTGGCTAAGTCTGAAATCTGGTGGATCCTCCAAAATCTAGAATCTGCATGTTAAATCATATGGATCCAAGACCCATCTCAAACATCCTGGAAGTATATTGATAAATATTTAAAGTATAAGAAATTCAATATCTGACTTAAACATATTTTCAATATACTTTCATTCAAGACATTTCCGGTATGGCGACGAGACTTGCATTCCAAGCACCACCTTCAAACCCGCCCTACTTGGGCGGCCTCAAGGGGTGCTCATGGACTATGTCGTGTCCCACATGAAATTCTCCATACACTGTCCTCAAAGCCGCCCAGGATGAGGGATAACATAAATTGCTAAGTTTGTTTGATCAAGATGGTACAAAGGAGAGGAGATAGTCAAGCTCAAAGGTAAGAAGTTCCTAAATGTTGAAAATCCACTCACCACCTTCTAGCCCGCCCTTCCTGGGCGGCCTTGACCTCTATGCTTGGACAACTTCACCTCTTGCACAACACACTCTCCAGACATCAACCTTAAACCCGCTCAAGTAGAAGACCTATCAAGTTTGCAATGTTTTGAGTTGAAGTACAATGAGATCATGAAGATTTGATGGAAGTTCATAGGTTTGAATGTTTTTTGAGGCATTTTGAGGAAAAATCCAAGGGTCACCTCTAAAGCCGCCCTACCTGGGCGGCCTCAAGAGGTCCTTGTGGATTATGTCACCTGACGCAATGCATTCTCCAGACAACACCTCCAAAACCGCCCAGGGATGTAGACAATACAATTTGCAAGTAAAATCAATGGAAATAATGAAGATAAACATGTCAAAGGTGAAATGAACAAGTGCAAAGTTATTTAAGTTGAAAAATCCAAAGGTCATCCTCCAGCCCGCCCTTCCTAGGCAGCTTTGGAACCTTCCTCTGGACAATGTTACCTTCAAATGAAATTCTCCATGCACTACCTTCAAATCCGCCTAGGGGAGAAGACAATCAAAATGGCAAGAATGAATCAATGATAAGTGAAATTCTTAAAGGTGGATAAGGCAGGTTTAAAGGAGTTGTATTGGCCACTCAACATGACATCTTCCATACTACTTAGCCTAGGCGGATTTCACCTTGACATGTGGATAAGGTTCATCAAACTTGTCTTCTGACTTCTATCAATCACTCACCAACACTAAGTTATACAAGGACAAGTTTGGGAGATCATCAAGGTTAGGAAAGGATGTTTTAGACAGAAAATCCTCACTACCTGTCCAAACCCACCCTACCTGGGCGGTCTCAAGAAGAGGTCTTGGATTCACTCATGTCTTCACATACATCTCTCCATACAACACATTCAAAACCGCCCAGGGTGCTGGAAAGAAGGTCTTCATGAGGATGAGCTAAATGAAGTAATCCATATACACTCTCAAGACTATCATGTTAAGAGACTCACTTTCATTCACCTCTTTCACATCATTCACTCCATGCAACATCTTCAGGGTCGCTCTTACTAGGTGGACCTCACCAAGACACATGGACATCACCACCCAACATCTAGGATGTGTCTTCAAAATTCATAACCATTTCAAGATTCTACTAAGGGTTTAGATTGATGGAGAAGATTTATCAAATGGAGGAATGAACGTCAAGAGAGATTAAATCCACACTCTGCCTTCCAACCCGCCCATGCAAGGCGGCCCTAAGCCTTCCAAGAGGACAACACTAAGTCTCTCACACTATATTAGCTTCAAAAGAGTCATCATTAACATCAAATGAAGGTTAAAATTCAAAAAATCCATGCATCTTCCTTGAACCTGCCCTTCCTAGGCGGCTTTAGACCCCTCAGATGGACAACATCCTCTCCACATGACATTCTCCACACCTACCCTCCAAACCCGCCCATGCTGGGCGCTCTGAGCACAAAGGCATGGAAAATGTCTAAAAACATTGAATTTACCTCTTACTAGGCCGACTTCATCACACTAGGCCGACCTGCTTTAGGTAAAGGCAAAGTTTAGTATTTAAGAAGGTTTAAATCTGCATTTTTTAATCAAAACAAAACCAATTTCATTCTGATTTGCAGCAGAGCAGTAAGGAGTAGCAGCTTTCAAAAAAAAAAAGTTAAAAATTCAAGTATCTTTCAAGATCAAATTTTCCAAAATTCTGATTTTTGCTTAAAATTCATTGTTTTAATCCCATATACATAAGGTGAATGTAATTTGTTTTAATTTGGTGTGTTTCTTCTTGTAGGTGATGAAGGATCCAAGGAGGTGAATGGCGAAGGCTCATACATAAGAAGCTTTGAAGGTGGAGGAACGTCATTCAAGTTCATCATCATCATCACATGGAGGAGAGCTCCAACATCTAGTTCGAAGACTTCGTATGTCTGGATGAGGAAGACATCAATGCCATGTGAAAGGGAGCTAGTCTAAGATGATCAAGGTTACGAGTGTAGTTCATCAAGTGTAGTTCATCATCAAGAGCATCATCGGTTCGAGGCGAGGATCAGTGGAAGGTTGTCACTTCACCATGCACATCTTGAAGGAGGTCATCATCCAGAAGCTCACATATCATGTACCGGACAAGAAGAAATCTCATCAGGCACTAGTCTACTCCATGAGTCCATGCAACTATCCAGAGGCATAGTCCTGCACAAGCACAACAACATCACAAAATGAGAGATGAGCATGATCATCAAAGCGATCCATGAGTTACATCAAGACAACAAGAAGAAAATATTCTAAGTAAAGTGAACATGAAGTGAATCACACTAGTTCATTCAAAGATGTTGAGGTGGCACGTATACATCATCAAGCCAATTGCATTCTGCCATGTAAGAGGGCCCACCATAGAGATGCTCCAAAGATGCTTATCACATTGGGAAACGTGCCTTCATTGCCTCTTTCATGTTCTAAAAATAGCAAATTTTGTAACAAATTGCCTTGTTGTCTCGATCTTGGCCGTTGATTGTCAAATCAATCTTGGCCCTTCATGTAATTTATGGAGTCTATAAAAGGCTCATTCTTCTCATTTGTAAGGGAGAAGGGGATATGGGGAAGATATAGGAGATAGAGATTAGAAGTAGAGATCAAGGAGGAGTAGAGTAGAGAGGGAGCTCTTCAAAGTCATGAAGAGAGACATGAGATTGTTGTAATGACACACTTCAAAAGTAATACAAGCTCATTGTTGTTGTTTTGCATGGTGATCTTGTGGCTTTGAAATGTTAGCAAGGTTTCAAGTTCTTGAATATGACAGAGATGTGTTTCCAAGTAGTTTAGATGATAAAGTAGATAGAGTTCATTGATGTAATGGATATATGCAATGATATTTGATGAATTCCCGTTGGTTCATACTTTTGATGGCTTGTCGATGGTAAGTCATCATGTAAAGTTAGCCTGAACCACATCTTGCAAATAGTTCACTTGTTGATGCTCCTTCGAGTTGCGCCAGCTGTGGGTACTTTGGAGTGTGTCAACGATATGAAAATCCTTGGTTTATCCCTTGGAGATTGCACCTATTTCATGTAGTTGTTGCTCGTCATGGCGAAGTGAAATTTGGTTTTTTTTTAAGGGAAATTTGTCTATCATAGCATCGTTCATCATGTCATTGTCTTTAGATTAGCCTTCTTAACTCTTGCCTTTTGCCTTTTCTTTTCATAGTTGATCAGAAGAAGTTCCATTTCACAAGGAAAGAGTAACTTATTTGAATGGAGAGATGACAATTCTACGTAAGTCCCTTTGTGACAGCAAATCACATCACACCACCAAGGCTATTCGTTGCAAATCACGTACAAGGAACCTTGGAGCGTTCTTGTTTGATCGCTTAGTTTAGCATTCGAGACGCTTTGTTCAAGAGAGGATACAGCACTTGGTGTTTTATTCTAATGTTGTTGTTGTCAAGAAAACATCATCAACACTGTCAACAATGCAAGCACTCTTTCCCTAAGATCAGCAACCTTATTATACACTTGCATAATATCTTCAAGATGTCTATATGTTGTTTCCCTTGACTTTTTCATCCAATCCTTCAACCTATGAGATGAAGATCTCAACCCCTCAAGATGTACAACTGTTTGTGGAGGAAGAATAGGTGGAGGTGTAGAAACTCTTTTCTGCTGATGGATAGGATGAACTAAGTGTTGAATATACTGTTCCAATGCTTGACACCTTTGCTCAGCCTTAATCCTACCTTCTATTTCCTATCTTATAATAGCTCGAGCATTATCAATTGAATCCTGAAGTTCTTCTACTTGTGCTCCAGTCAATGGACCCAAGTCAATTGTATTGATATCATAATCTTCAGGTGCAATGTCTTCCATATTCTTCTCAAGTCTTGGAACAGCTACATGTACTCTCTTTACACCAGCTTCATCTTTTGTTATCTTTGAAAGAGTAGTTGCTTTCTTCTTCGGTTTTTCAGTAAACATGTCTAGAAGCAACTCCTCAACTGGAATGGGATGATATTTTTCCACTTCACAGCTTTCTTTAATTCTATCCTGTAGCCACTCCGGCAATAATGAAAAATCTCCTGGCTGTTGTACTTGCCTCCCTTGCATGGGCAATGATTCTTCTTCAACTTCATCTTTGTCTTCATTGTTAGTTTTATCAATGATTTCAGTATCATGTGGACTTGAAGGCACCTCTTCAAATGGAGTATCCGGGACTACATCTTCAACATGTACAACTATATCCTGATTCATTAGAGTATCTCCTGGTTGTCTAGATGAAGCAATTTCAATGCTTATCCTTTTCTTCGTCTTACTTGATTCTCCTTGTGTAGATTCAAGTTGTTTTCTTTTCCTTGTTTGGCTTGAATCTCTTTCATTATCCTTACTTCGTGAACTTCTTCCAGGTGCACTATGTTGTTCTTGTTGTTCCACCTCTCCCATCTTAGTGTATGTGAGCTTCTTTCCTTCATCTATCAGTGCTTGTACTTGCTCTTTTGCATGTTCCTTAGTGATAGCAATGATAGGTTCTATCAACTCTTCATCATATACTCTTTCTCTATCAGTCCAATCAATGTCATATGGCAGGTTCTGTATTTTATTGTATTCATCACCTGAAAGAGTTCTATCATCATCTAGCTGATCAAGAATCCTCAATACTTTTGTAGCTCTCACCAAATCCCATCTTAACCTTGAACATTTTTGCATCCTTATATCATCATCATCAATGGCATTTGCCCAATGATCTTCAAGTTGCTCTATATGCTGATAGGTAGAATATGATTGCTTAATAGCTCCATGTGGGTCGAAGTTCTCCCTCCTTGAATCATGAAGATGTAAATGATATGCTTGAAGCTCAATCTCAGAATGTTCGGCTACTTGAAGTGATGGACATGAATAATATCTCCCAAGCTTAAGAGGGAATTGAACCCCGGCCTTCTTTCTTGTCCTTTGCATCTTATGGAACTCCAACAACTGTCTTGATACTTCCAACAGTACCATCCTATTAGTAGGATATCTTGGCAATCTATATGGAAAGGATGTGAAGCCCTGAATTCTAATATAGGTGAACTTATCATATTGAATATAGTATCTCCCATATTGTTCATTGAAGTTCCTAGCAGCACCTGTCAATCTTCTATGTAGCTCTCCTTGCAACTTTCTTACTATGTACATAGCAAAGGCATCATTAAATCTCTTATAATGATTGATGTTATTCAAATGGAGTTGTGTATAGCATTGATGTGATAGGATTTGGCCAGATTTTATGCCTACTCCTTTAGATGTCAATCCCTTGTATACCACATTTCTTGCCAGTATGTAGACAAGATAGGAAGTCATGAAGAAGGACTTTGACTCATCAAAATTTTCAAATTGCTCATCAAGGCAATGACTTATAAGCCCAGCCCAATCAATCATCTTATTCTTTGTAAAAACATGATCAAAGTATGTATACATCCATCCTTCAAAAGTTGATGATTGAGGCCTACCTGTTACTCTATTCAAGAACATGATGAAGTAACTTATCTCCTTCTTGAAATCCGCCTTGTGGAACTTCGGACCTTCAGAGTTGTATATCTTGATTGAAGAATCTATCATCCACTTCTTCCTTACTTCTTACATGTACTACTTAGAATTGCCTTCAAAGGTACTTTGGGCAGTTGTAGAACAAATGAACACTGCCTTCCGGTTTGGGATGTTGAAAATCTCCTGAATAGCTTCTCTTTGCAAGTAGGCTAAGACAGTCCCGTCTTTAGCCACAATTTGTCTTCTTTCTTTATCATAGTGTTGAATGCATTCTAACACTAATTCGGTGCTAGGTAGGGTAGGTGGGAAGCATGCTGCTTGTATGATTCCACTCTTCGCAATAGCCTTGATATCTTCATTCCTTATAATGGCAAGCAAGAAATCCTTCATCTCCTCTAGGTTGGCGTGTCCCATGTTGGTGTCTCCCACATTCTTCCAATGAGTCTCAAGCTTGGAGTCGGGTATGGTCGACTTGGTATCCATCTTGATCATCACTTGACCCTCCTTCGCTGTCATGCCCATCTACCTACAAGACAACACCTTTATAAGGTACTTGAAATGACAACATTGCCCTTATAAAACTGATTTTTTTACATGATAAAAGTATGGAAATCTGAAAATTTGGAGTAAATAAAGGAAATTTTATACATGAAAAATGACTGAAACATACCTTCTATTTAATTTTCAGACTATACTAAGTGCAGATTTCTGTAACAAATGATAAAATATCAAGTTATAATGAGAAAAATCAGACTTTGTACTTGCAGATCTGCTGTGAAAAAATGCTGCTCCTTCTCCAAAAATTGCTCCAAGAGTGAGTTTGTGAGTGAATGATGATAAAATGACAAGGGCGCTTGAGTTTATATAGGTGATTTGCTTTATTAAATGCTGGTCGGCCAAGTAGAGGGGTTGGCCAGGTAGAGCATTTAATGCAATTTTCATGATTTTCTAAAAACTTACATATAAACTTCTCCAATCTAGGCGCCAAAATTGGCAATTAGAGGCATAGGATGTGCCTAGCCTTAAAAGATTTTTCTTGATTGTTAATGCCCTTATCCATTCGTTTAAACTCTCTAAAGCTTTCTCTTATCATTCAAATGCTAGATTTCATGATTGCAAACCTTTTATATTCAAGGCGCCAAAATAGGTTGATAGATTAAGGAAAGTGCGCCTATACTTGGATAGATATTTACTTCAATCCTCATGCCTCCAAGCCATTGTTCAAGCTTCAATACCTTCAAGATTCATACTTTCAAGCATGCTTACCTCTAGGCGCCAAAATGGACTCTTCAATGATTGAAATATGCCTAGACTCCTTTAGGTGTTTACTTCAAAGGTTTTATGATTCTAGATCATTGCGAAGGTTCAAAGGAAGCCTCAAATACCTGTGGAGTCCAACTTACCTTGCTAGGGGTTCAAATGGGGTTATTGGATACAATTTTCCTCTTAGGCGCTAGAATAGGTTGATATTGATGAAAAGTGCGCCTTGATGAACTTAGTCTATTTCTTAATCTTTCATCATTTCAAACTTGTTTGGCTTCCTCTAAGACTTCTTCATTGGAGCATCTAATCTGAAAGTTTCAAGAGTTACTTTCAAGCTTCATACCCTCTAGGCGCCAAAATGACATGTAGAAGCAAAAAAGTGCGCCTTGTTATGATGCTCAATTGGATGCGTGTACTCCATTCGAAGGATCAAGATGAATTGATGCTTAGTCCTTCATTTGCATTCTAGGCGTTCCCTTATTGCTAAGATCCTTCTAAATTAGATGTCTTCAACTTTCTTCTTCATACACCTAGGTGCCCAAACTAGTATAAAACTACATGGAAGTGCACCTACTCTAAAGGATACTCATTTTGATACATGCATAGAGATGAAATGATTTGAAGAAATGGCGCCTTCTCTCATCAACCTTAGGCGCATTTTTTGGTCAAAACAAAGAGTAAAGTGCGCCTACCTTCCCTCAAGCTTGTTTCTATACTTCATGATTGCTAGGTTTCATTATTAACTTGTCGAAGTTCAATAACCCTTATTCCTTCAAATTGTTGGATTTATGGCTCTTTGACCCTAGGTGCAAAGACAAGGTGATTTTGCTAGAATGTAACGCCTTACTTCAATATGCCTAATCTCCTTCCACTTAGGCGCTCATCCATGTTGATCCAAATGACAACAGGCGCCTAGACTTCATTTGATAGGATTTAGTCATTTTGGAGAGTCTAATCGCTAGGCGCTCCAGTTGGAAGTGACTTGAATGTCATTCTCTTCTAGGCGCTCAAGATGGTGAAAATGATGAAAAAAGTGCGCCTTGACTACCAAGATCTCCTATCCCTTTGAAAGGCGCTCAAAGAGGGTTGTTTCAACATAAAAGTGTGCCTATACTCCTCTGGGCTAGTTTCTTAGGCATTGTAATAATCATCAACTTTGGGGGTCAAGGTGAATTTCCTCCCTTAAGGCGCCCTCCTTTATGTTTCAAAATACAGATTCTATATCAAGGCGCTTGAAGGAGGCTCTAGAGGTAACAAAATGCGCCCAAACCTTCTTAACTTGCTTGTTGGCAAATAGCTTCAATCACTTGTTCTGATTTTGCAAGAGACAACTCTTCAATTGAGTGCTAAATCTAAGGATTCATAACATTTAGTCTTCAAGGCGCCAAGATGAGGTAGTTTTGGTGGCAAAGGGCGCCTAAGCCTCAAGATAATAAACTCCTTCCAATGATGCAAGTGCGCCTAAGGCCTTAACTCATCACATGATACTGAAACTTCATCCTTCACTCACTATAGTTGATCTCCAAAGACAGCATCTTCAGAACTTGCTGATTTCATCTAAGGCGCCCATTTAAGGTGGTTTTGAAGGAATAGGGCGCCTAGACCTGATGAATGCAATCAAGGCGCCAAAATGAGGTAATTTGGAAGGCAAAGGGCGCCTAAACTTGATGCTCTTGAAAACACCTCTAAAGTCCTAGTTTCCCAGGGCGCTCAAAATGGTGAAAATGATGAGAATAGGCGCCTAGGTACACTTAAGCATTTTCCCTGCAAGTCTTTGCTCATTGAAACAAATTAAGGTCACTTGTCACTCTCACGAAAAAATCTCTCCAGTCTTAACTTAAGGAATGCTCTACATTGCTCTAAATCACCTTAGGAGGCTCAACAACTGACTAACTCTAAGATAACATTAACAAGACACCCTAGAATGGCTAATCTTTTGAAGAAAATTGGGGGTCCCCATCTGCAATGGGGTGATGTGTGATTTGGTCACAACAGGGCCGACTTTCATAACTTGGCTAACTTTATGTATTTTGAATTGCCTTTGCTATAATTTTCCTTCAAAAAGGAATAAATGTCAAGCTTGAATGATGATTGAAATGATCCAAAACAAGTTGTTTTTATACATGTTCTCATTGCCCTTTTCAATCTGGCCAACCTAGGCAATATTCTATCAATTTTTTATTGTTTTTACCTCTCAAAGAGGCCGACCTGACTTATGTCATCTTGGCACCCAAGTAAACCCACTTTTGGGCCGACCCAACTTAGCATTTCTGATTTATTTAGTGATCATCCACTAGGAAGAACACAAGGTAACTTTATTTTGTTTTTGACTTCGTCTTTGGTGCCAAAATTGTAAGAAATGAAATCAAACACTTCTTACTCCAAGTTGCCCATACAATTTCCACACTTTTCTCTATCCCTAGGTGGTTCACTCCACAAGAGAACAATTTTGTTTGTCCAAGGTAAATACATTAAAAACACTAGAAAAATGTGACAATCCATTTCCCAAACTCACATTGGCCACCAGAAATCCCGAAGTGTGAAAAATAGAGCATTAGGTCAATACTAGTGATCACTCCAAAAAATGGAGACATTACATGATCCCACAAAGATTCAACAGCACTAGGGTGGCATCTGTACAGGCAACTAAGTTTTTTAGTTTTTTAGTATTTTCTTTTCAGAATTATCTACATCTCAGTAAATGGTATTTTCGAAGCCCTTCAAAGTGGAATTTGGGGTCAAGACACTCATCAATTGCTTTGAGCGGTAGCTGCAGGCAGGGCTCGATGCAACTCAATCTAGCCCTCATGGATATCTTTCAAACGATTCTGAGAAGTTTGGATTTCGACTAGCTGGCTAGGAGTTATAACCTTGCCAAGTTGGGGTTACGAATTTTGAAATTTGTTTGAAAATTTGGAAATTTGAATTTTTGAATTTTTGTTAGTTAGTTGTTTTTTGTCACCTTCCAACTATCCATTTCAAATTCCACAGATAAGATGACTCTTCACATTCTTTGTTCATTGTATATAAACACTTTTTGATGCAAATAAAGCTCTTTTTGGTTGCTTGCAACTCTCTACGAGTTCTACACATTAAGCTCTTGTATATTTTCACAATACCACAGGCTCGGCGCTAGGTATTGTTTTCTAAATCCTCTTTTAAATTCAGATCATCAAGATCGGCGCTCCTAATAATGAATTTGTTCTCCAAAGTGGTCGCTCCAAGAATGATGAAATCTGCTCCAAATTGGCGTCCAAATCTGATCCAAAGAATATGGCGTGAATGCTCAAGAAATCCTCCAAAATCTCCAATGAAGTGCAAGTGTGAACTCCATATGAATCCACCTTCAAGATGCAATTGGGTTTTCATCCAATCCACCTTCTTTCCACAAGGGTTTTCATCCTTGGAAAGTCCTACAACCAAGTCACAAATTAAAAATGGAATCAATGACAAAAGTTCGTGATAATGATCCTCCAAGAAGCTCTTTTATTTATCCAAACCGCTCAACATTTGATTTGAAATTACTTTCCCTCCAAGAGTTTGGCCGACCAAAACTAGGTGCCTCAATTCAAAATAAAGATTTGAATTAAAAATTGTCTTTTCTCCTCTAAGTCGGCCACAAGGAAATATATTATTTTATTATTACAAAAAGCCAACAAACTCACTTTTCAAAATTCCTTTTTTCCCTCCAATAGGACTGACCATCTCAAGATGCCAAAATCCAATTAAAGATTTGATTTAAAATATTATTTTATTCTCCCTCCTTGAGTGCTCCCAAAATAAATAATAAAATATTATTATTTTATTTATTTTTTGGCCATCCTTATCCCTCCAAATGGGTTGCGCTTCTCCATAAAATAATAATATTTTTATTTATTTTTTATTACTTCCAAATACCCAAAATGGGTCGTTCCACTCCAAGAACAAATATTTTATTATTTTGACCCATCCAAAAATAATATAAAAATATATCTTGTCATCTCCCAAGCTCACCATATCTAGGAAAACTAGATGAGCCAAATAAAATCAAATTCTCCAAAATCAAGGCTAAGCCGACATCCGAAACCATAGCTCAACCCAAGCATTCCCTTTCCAAGTGAATTAGCCTACACAAATGAAGAAAAGGCTAACTCAAACTCCGCTAGGTGATCATCCTGGAAATGAGGACATTACAGTCCTCATTTCCCGAGATTGTTTGTCCTCAAGCAATCGCATATCTGGATGCTGCAGTATCTGCTCTCCTTCCCACATCGCATCCTCCAATGGCAAATCTCTCCATATCACCAAGTACTCACGGATTACCCTATTCCTCAAATGCCACTCCCTCATCTTCAAAATGTTGTCAGGAACCAAAACCAAAGTTCCCTCTTCATCAAAGGGTGGAAGATCTAGAGAAGAAACAACCTACTGTCCAAGAGCCTTCTTGAGGCAAGACACATGAAAAACATTATGAATCTTGCTACCTGCTGGCAACTCAAGCTCATATGCTACCTCTCGAACTCTCCTCAAAACCCTGTAGGGACCATAGAACCTGGGCTTCAATTTTTCTGCACCACTCTTCTTCACTGTTGATTGTCTATATGGTTGGAGGCGTAAAAAGACCAAATCACCAACCTCAAAAGTCCTCTCTACCCTGTGTCTATCTGCATACATCTTTTGTTGATTTTGAGCCTGTTGAATATTATTCTTAAGTACCTTAAGGATATCCTAACTATCCTACATCAATTTCTTAGCTTTGGGAGCTCGACTATCATCAAAAGCCAAGTCTACGAATGATGAAGCATCCTAACCATAAAAGGCCTTGAAAGGTGACATGCCAATCGACATGTGATAGGTGGTATTATAGCAATCCTCACCCAAATGTAACTACCTAATCCAAGCACGCTGCTGCCCTGCAACATAGTTACGAAGTATCCCTCAATCCACTTGTTAACAATCTCTGTCTGCCCATCTGTCTGTGCGTGATAGCCCATGCTCAGTGTCAACTCCGTACCAACCAATCAGAATAGCTCCTGCCAAAACATGCTGAGAAACCTATCATCCCGATCACTGATAATGGTCTTGTTGGGACCCAAAATAGCTACAACCCTAAACCCTAAAACATTCCTAAATCACCTAGGCCAGGGATGGTCGTTCTGGGTGATATGAAGAGGTTTATCAACAAGTTTAGGGCGATTTTGGCCAACTAACAGGAGTGGGTAGTCTCCTTTGCACTTTGAGCTCAGCTTAGACTCTGGAGGCATATTCCAAGGGGTATACCTAACAGGTATTGTTTTCAAAACCAAATGAACTAAAAGGAAAGGACAACCAAACCCTAATCGTTTTCTAGGCCCCAAAGACTATTGCTAGACCTAGAATAACTAGTTGTCACTAATAACCCCTATATAGCTGATGAGAAGGTACTCCCATTAACAATGGAAAGTGCAGGTATGCTTGTTCGCAAGGCATACAGTACTAACTACTTACATCACACATGATGAGTTTATTTTGATTTTAAAGAGTGTGGGTGATCAAACACTTCAAATCGGTGCCTATTACAATGGGTTACAGAGTCCACGGTTCAGCAGAGAGAAAAAGACAACAAAAGGAAGGAAACATGCACTTTCTGCATATTAAGATGCAAGAAAGACATCAATCAATAAAGAATATACTTAGTAATCCTTTGTCAAAATACAATCATTCATCTATAACCATAAAAGAGATCATTACACATATTCATCTGATGAACGGTTAGTCATACCACGAAGTGTGGCAAGAGGATACCCTAGCTAAAAATGAGGATTTCCTTGAAAAATTACATAAGAAGGAGAAGTTCATACACTGATAGCTGAAATCAATATGAAACCTTTGATAACCTATGTCTTATCTACTGGAGAACTAGAACCTTTCTACTCTTTGAAACCCTAGAGAGCTCTCCACTTAGTCACCTGAAAATGCCAAAAAGACCAACGCTTGACAAGAGATTTGATCTTGCCTTTATAGCCCTCTAAAGTCGGTCTGAGAAAGATCTGGGCGCAAAAATCTTCAACAACCCCAACCACTGCATAAAAAGCCTTAATTTCGGACACCCACTTCGCATTAATGGTGCCCACGGAAGTAGCTAGCATGTTCCCAGGCGGTTGGAGAAGTTTGAATGGCCGGGAAGCCAACTTCCGAAAAATCGGACTTTCGAACTTCGGACTTTCGGCCTTCGTCCCTCTTCCTTTGTTTCCTTCTGCCTTAGTCTCTTTACCTTTGTCGGACTTCGGGCTTTCGACGTTCCGCTTTCCTTGCTTTGTGCATTTTGAAGGAGAATGAGATAACACCCGACTCCAAAACACTTAGAGAAATGAAGAGCGTTGGGGCTCGGTCGTTGGGCCTTCCTTCTTCCGCCTTCCAAAGGAAAGAGGAAGGAAAGAGGTCCAAACACAACACTTAGGCAAATATTGGCCCCATCGGACTTTGGCCATCAAGCCTTCGCTGTTTTGTCTTCCAAAAGGAAGATGAGAAAACAAGAAACTCCCACCGTCCGCCGAAACTGCCATGTGTCCACTTTCCGTTGTTCCGCAAGCCAGCTTGCGAGCAGACCAAAAGGATCCGCGGAATGGTGGAATGCCTTGGGAAAATTTACTTGTCGAGGGTCGGTCGTCGGGCCTTCCTCCTTTCATCCTCCAAAAGGAAGGTGGAAGGGAGGAAGCCCGAACTCTGACCTCCGCTATACTTAGAAAAACAACCCCATCAGATTCGACCTTCCTCCTTTCTCTGCAACACTGAGGAAAACTGAACAACAAAACTCCAAAGTCCGACGCTCCGCAACATTTCTCCATACCTAGAATAATTTTCATCACTTTGAGCAGACTTCGACCCTCGGGCCATCTCCGTTTCGCCTTACAAAAGGAAGAAGGAAGAAAAGCCAATCCTTCGAACTCCGACAAGCACTTCACACTTAGACGAATTCTGAAGCATACCTGTCGGACTTCACTCCCCGAGGCTTCTTCTCGACGCTCGCCATGAGGAAGGCGGAAGGGAGGAACTCCGACCTCCGAAACTCCGCCAAACACTTAGAACTTCAACACTTAGGCAATTTTTGGGGCCAAAAGGGGAAGCACAATGGAAGGAGAAAACCCGAAACTCCGACCTCCAACGAAGGAAGAAAACACAAGGTAACACTTAGAAAAAAAAATTGACTTAGTCATTTTTTGGGCTTTTCCCTTGTTTTTTTCAAATGGCAAACTCATGAAAACCTATGAAAGATGTCTCAAATCGATTATAAAATATAGGTTCAAGTGGGATTCATATGAGACTTGGGGGCAAAATGGGGGATTTTGAGGACTGATTTTTCAAGTCCCAACAGGTCTTAGGAAGTCCATGCAACCTGAACACTTCTCTAAAGAATAGCTCTGCAACTTGAAGTGCTGAATAATCTGATGGAATTGCAACTAAATGTGCGTACTTAGTCAACCTGTCAACTACCACAAATATGGAATCCCTACCTTGGAACCTCGGTAGACCAGTGATGAAATCCATCGAAATACTCTCCCACCTCTGTTTCGGAATAGACAATGGTTGAAGCAATCCCGTTGGGAAAGTATGTTCCGACTTGTTCTGTTAACAAGTCATACACTCTCTGACATGCAGCAAGACATCATCCTTGAGACCCTTCCATAAGAATCTCTCTCACCTGCCTATAGGTTTTGAAGAACCTTGGATGCCCTGCAAGTGGAGTATCATGAGTAGCCCTCAAAATCTTCTCCTTCAGCTTTGACTCAGGTACCAAGTAGATCATATCCTTATAGTAGATCACATTGTTGATCACCTTATACATGTCATCCTGAATCTAGCCATCCATGATCTCACAAGCAAAAGTATTCTTGGAATTCCAACCAAAAGGTGAGCCTTCCAATCTATTGTAATCTCTGACATAGAACAAAGAGTAGGCCTCTTGGATAGAGCATCAGCAACCACATTGTTCTTCCCCTTAACATACTCGATGTCAAAGTCATATGCCTGAACCTTGTTCACCCACTTCTGCTGCCTCTCATTCAAATCCGTCTGTGACAGAAAATGCCTCAAGCAATTGTGGTCGGTCCTAACCACAAATCGGCTACCCACCAAGTATTGTCTAAACTTCGCCAAAGCATGCATGATGGAGAGAATCTCCCTATCATTGGTGGAATAAAGCCTTTCCGCATCCCTCAACTTCCTGCGCTTAAATGCAATGGGATGTCTATTCTGCATCAACACCGCACCAATGCCCTCTCCTGATGCATCACACTCTAACACAAAGGGCTGTGCGAAATCTGGTAATGCCAATACTGGACAATAACTCATCACCTGCTTAAGCCTATCAAAAGTAGCCTGAGCATCATTTGACCATCTGAATGCTTCCTTCTTGGTGAGATCCATGAGAGGTGTTGCCAACTGGGAAAACCCCTTAACAAATCTCCTATAGTAGAAAATAGCCCAAGGAACCCTCTCAAATCTGAAATGTTCCTAGGTGGTGGCCAATCCAAAATAGCCTGTATCTTCTCCTAGAGAACCCTAACTCCATCAGCTCCAATCACATGCCCCAAGTAGAGGATCTCGGTCATCCCAAACTCACGTTTGGACGCCTTAGCATACAATGACTACTCCATAATACACAACACCTCATCAATATGTTGAAGATGTTCCTCCCATGTCTTACTGTATATCAAAATGTCATCAAAGAACACCAATACAAACTTACGCAACTGCTTACAAAAGATGTGATTCATGCATGACTGAAATGTAGCAAAAGGATTAGTAAGACCAAATGGCATAACCAAGAACTTATAGTGCCCATAATGACATCTGAAAGTTGTCTTATGAATATCCTCATTACGAACATGATACCCTGAACGAAGATCCATCTTCGAGAAGTACACTGCCCGATGTAACTCATCAAGCAACTCATCGATCCTGGGAATGGGATACCTGTTCTTAATTGTCTTCTTGTTCAAGGCCCTGTAATCAATGCACATCCTCATGGTGCCATCCTTCTTCTTCACCAAAATAACTGAAGAAGCAAAAGGATTGGAACTAGGCCGAATGTGTCCCATGTCAAGTAACTCAATTGTCTTCTCAATCTCCTCCTTGAAGTGTGGTAGATGACGATAAGGTGTAGTAATGACGTGCTTGGAGCCCTCCTCCAACTCAATGGCATGCTCAAACCCACGATCGTGTGGCCTACCAAGAGGAATTTCTCCAAACACTATACTATGCTTGTCAAGCACCAACTGGATATCTACATGATACTCTTGATTGCTGGAAGAAGATTTGGAAGATATAAAACACTGGGCTGCTGTAATATCCCAAAGTGGATATTTTGCACAAGTCTGATTTTCTGCTTAAACCCTAAACACTGATTTCTGATTTTTATATTTTCAGCATGCAAATACTTGTAAAAATACCATAAACATCATACCCAAGCATCAATGAAGCATAACACATGATTCACCCAAGCATAGGGATGAATTACACCATGAAATACACATGAACAACCATGATGAACAACTCCAACATGAATAATTAGGTCTGCTGCTATAAATCTGAATAAATGCAGTCTTCTATTACAATTTTATATGGCTAGGGGGAATGGCCTCAAGCCTCACAACATAGCAAATATATCTATCAACAAGTACATACCAAAATATGCATGAATGAAGTCTCCAAAGGAGGGCGCACTAGGCTGAAAGTCTGCTGCTGTAATTTCTTCTCAAACCCTAACCCTAGCAGCCCACAATAAGCCAAAAATCCACCTTAGATGCAAGTCGCTCATCCTCTAGAAGGTGCACTCCAGCCCTAGAGGCCAAATGCCACCAAAGTATGCTCCCAAAGCTGATATGAATCCGCTCAAATGAAGATGAAGTGCACTTGGATCCCCATCACAGAATCCTCACAAGAAGAAGCTAGGGTTTCGTCCAACTCCTTCCAAGAACTTGAGGGCTTTGTCTCAAATCCTTCTCAAAGAGATAACTCGAATGAATGATGATGCCTTTGCATTGCCAAATGATCCTTATATATATGCAATTCGCCTCTCCTCTATATGGCCGACCCATGCAATTATAGTATCATAGTTGCCAAGAATCTCCATTATGGGAACATAGACAAAGTACCTATCCCGGTACCCAAAATTTTTAGTGATTCATTTACATATAAAATAGCCGTCTCATTATTCATTTGCTCACGTACCCTAATTTGATTGGCGTCCCCGTCCTCGTCCCCGTACCAGTACCAATGCCCTGCATCTCTTGGTAACTATGAATTATATATATATTTTGAATATGTTTTTCCCTCCAAGAGGGCCGACCACCAATCCTCCACATGAGCGCTCAAATAAATTAAATTAAAGATATAATTTATTATTTTATTTCTTCCTCTTTCAAGTGCTAGCATAGAAGTGTTATATTTTATTGGGTGCCTAGGAATTAATGACAAGGACGACCTCCAAGATGATGTGTATGATGGAATCACAAGTGAAACTATAAGCAAAGCACCCAAATGCTTGTCTTGGCATGAATGAGGGCATCTCCTTATGTCATCAAGACATTTACTCAACAAAAAGTGATCTCCCTACGAGATAGCAATCCTCCCAAATGACTCGCTCCAAGGAAGACAAACCTCCAAGAGTCCCGAAGTGAAGTGGTAAGCCCAAGTCCTCTTTAATGGCAACCATTCCCAGATGGGGACATTACAACTGCCTATGCAAAATCATCATGTCTCAACGTCTCCATCTTCCTCACTAAAATAACCCTAGGTCCTCCATCTGAAAGTGCTCTCAACACAATCTTTTTCCCGCCATGCATGAACTCAAGCTCCATCTTCTAGAAATCCTGTATGTACCTGCCAAGTGACTGTAACCACTAAACTCCCAAAACAACATCAATCTCTCCTAATCCTACCACATAGAAATCATCAGTCAACGTGTAGTCACCCATCCGAATGCTAAGCTGAGATACCTTCTTAGTGCAACTCATAGTAAAGCCATCTACAACTATCACACTGAAACCCTAAAAGTCCTAAGCCTATAGTCCTCTCTTCACAACTAAACCTTCATCGATAAAGTTGTGGGTAGCTCCACTATCAATCAGACAAGTGACCCTCTGTCCCTTGATGACTCCTCTCAACCTAAAAGAATGATACCTCAGCACTCCTGAAATAGATGCAATGGTGACATGTCTTGTAATGTCCCCATTTTCGGGTTCTCTTACATTACAGTTGGCACTAACCTTGTGGATGTGTGTCAATGTTATCAGAGGAGTTATTTGATAATTCCATTGAGCTCAGGTGGTCTGGAGAACTCATATGCCACTTTTTGGGGTGATTTCCGACTTCGGGTGTGCTCTCCAAGAATCTTGGAGAGGATGTCTATTTATAGTAAGTCGCCCGGTTGGCTCCATTTATCATTATTCTTCATCGGGATCACTCCAATGCAGTCAGTTTTCGATTCTAATGCATTCCAACAGTTTTCTCAAAAATGGATTTATTAATGGCTTTATTTTAATTATTTTACTAAGGTCACTAAATATTATTTAAAATATTTTAAAAGCACCTTAGTGTTATAGCTCGTCGGAACCAGAATGAAAAATTTTAAATCATGGACACATAATATTGTGACCTTGCGAATCAAATATTATTATTATTTTGATAAAAAGGTCTTTTGCAGCCAAAAAGGAGCCTTTAATTAAAAAGTGAATTAAAATAAAGCTTCTAGAAAGGTCGGTGGGAAAAAAGTATAAAAGGAGGTTGTTGAGCTCATTTGGACATTTAGAAATTTGTTTATTTTCCTTAGAAGATTTGGAGATTGTGCCTGCGGCCAACTCTTATCAGCGGGATGAAAACCCCAATGGTTTCTTAAAGCTAAGGATGAAAACCCTCTGTCTTCAATAGTGCGGTTCCATCCAGGGATCGATAGTGAGCTGAAGATTTGGAGTTTGGGGACGAAAACCTTCAGATTCCTTTGGAGCAATGTCATTTAGAGATTGCCAGTGTGCTGAAGCATTGCCAGTTAGAGGATTTGATGATTCCTAGAATTAGTCGCAAAGGGTAACTGTGCAAATTTATTGGAGATTCTTCAAATAATAAATTTGTGATTGAGAGTTATTGCTAAGGGTATGGCACTACAGCTGAAGTTGATTTTATCATTTATCATTCTTGCTTCATAGCTGATTGTTTATTTAGAGTTGCGGTAGCATTTGTGGGAAGTTTGGCTTCCATTACATCCAATATACAATATTTGGAGTGGAGTGTAGCTACAACTGAAAAATATTGTTGTTTGGCGGTGATGGGGGGTGTGGACAGGCAGATCTTCCAAATTTTCATCTACAACACCATTGTTTCAAGCTACAACATCATGTATTTATGTGACAGCAGCATAATAACAGTGTGGGTCTACATCATTTGATATTATATCACAGCTATTGTAATTTTGAGTTTGTATCAACAAGAATTGCAATTGAAGATCAATATATAATGTTGGAGCTTGAGGTCAAATTTTGTTATTGGTTGTTTGTTTATACATGCAAAGTGTTTGTTAAAACATTCATGATATTAATATGCATTGTGGATTTACTGTTTGAACAAATATGGTCTCAAATTGCATTTTGAATGATCCCATTCCAAACCACATTGAAACCCATTGAAAACAATCACTATGCAACGTGTTTGATGGAATGCCTACATTATAGAAGGCAAAATACTTTGTGGGTTTTGGAAAAAAAGATTGGTTTCAATTTGGGGTGGATTATTACATGTCCTGTATCATTCGCAGTGTTAGGTTCAAGCTCCACCTATGGTTGCTGCTCCACATGATTTGTATCACCATCCAAGCTAGTGTCCTCAATAGCCTCATACTCCACATCAAAAATGACCTCTATGAGATGTACCTTGCCTTTCCCAAGGCATCTGTGTCTTGGTTCCCATGGCTCCTTACAAGAAAAGCAAAGTTTCTTCCTCCTTAATTCATTCTTCGCTTCATTGTCCATCCTGGGAGGTGTGTATCTAGGCTGATTCAACTTTTTCTGATTTGAACTAGAGCCTTTGAAACTCTTCTTTTGTTGCTGAAATGATGAAGGTGTAGTATCAAGATCAAGTGCAAGCTGAATATCTTCATCAAGTGTGTTAGGCTTATGAGCCTTCACCAAACCCCTCAACTTATCATTCAAACCTTCTACAAACAACATGATCACCTTCTCTCTGTTATATCAAGAACCATAACCGCAACCCTCTAGAACTCATCAATGTAAGAATCCACATGCCCAATCTGTCTCATCTATGCTAAATCCCTATAGTAAACTTCTTCATCCTTCCTATCAAACCTAGCAAAGAGTTTATTTGTGAACTCCCCATAAGAATGGATCATTGCGTGGTTTTGTGTCACAAGTCCATGATGCCACCAATCATAAGCTGCTCCCTCCAAGTGCATGGTTGCAAATTGAATAGCTTTGTCTTCTCGCATTGGCTTGAGGGTGAGAAATGTATCTAGCTTATGAACCCAAGCTCTTGCACTTATTTTTCCGCTGCCATCAAAATTTGGTAGGGGTACTTTGTTTAAAGCTTCCTTAAATTCTTGATGTTGCCTTTCTTGTCTTCTAGATCTCGGCTCTCCCCTTGGTCTTCTTCTTTCCCTACTTTGGCTCCAGTATTGCTAGAAGCTGAGATCCTCTCTAAGAAGTGTTGAAAGTGCCCTGTATGCTTGATGAGCAGTGGTCATGTCCTCATCCGATGGTGGTCCAGACTCATCCTCAACAACCTCTTCATCTTCTTCTTCCCTTGGAAGAAATGTAGGCCGCAATGGTCTATTCGTTGTGGAAGTACGAGCTCTATCAACTCGAGGTGTACTTGCCACACTACCTTCACCTAAAGCTGTTGTATTAACTCTCACATTTCCCATGGCTTGAGTCATACATTGCATCATCTATTGTAAAGCATTATTTGTTTATTGTTGTCCTGCAACTAGACTCCTCAAAATATCATCAACATTCCTATCATCTCTTAGCGGACTTGTACCTCTTATTTCCCTGTCCATATCAAATTGAAATGAACACACAAAAGGATCTCCTTCTTCTCATTCTTCTTGCTATCCTGCTCATCTTCTATAATGTTGCCTATATGGAGACTGCATAAGGACAATCTAAACTAGCCCGCTAACTAGGTCAAATCTTTTTTCCGTATAACATTCAAGGATAAAGCTGAGCCAAAACACTTCCAAGTGAGGGAGGATTTAGTTGTTGGTTTTAGAATCCTGTATGATATAGTTGGATAAGATTTAACTTAATCTTTCCTCAAACCCCCCAGGCTGGCAGGATACAAGCTCTGATACCACTAAAATATCCCGAATAGGATATTGACCAAAATTTTCTGATTTTTCCAAAATCTGATTTGAAACCCTAGTTCTGATTTTCTGATTTATTGTTTTAGATCTGATCATACACTTATTACAGCCACTTAACATGTCAAATACATCATAATCATCATGCCAAAATATATACTCAAACCCTAAGTGAATTACACAATGAATTACAAATGGATCCACACCAAAAAGATAGCAAATTGATGAACAAATTAGATCAGAGTTCTGCTGTTATGAAATCAGATTATCCAACTATGCAATTACATCAAATTCATGGCTCAAACTTGGCCAAATATCATCCACAACTTTGCTGCTACAAATCTGATCAAGATCATACCGAACAATGATGAAGAATGATGACAAAAACTAGTCAAGGATGAGTGAATTCCTCCAAGAGAGATTGGCACTCCACAAATGGTGAAAGATGATGTCAAAATGCCTTCCCAAAGTGAGCGAACTCTCCCCAATGGTGGTTGGCGCTGATAGGGTTTGATGCCCAATTCTGATATGCAAATCTGCCCTCAAAAAACCCTCTAAATGGCCGCTCAAATCTGATTCCAAAGTCTGAAAATATCTCTCCAAAATCGGCACTCAATTCTGATTTGAAATCAGCATACAAACTCCCTAAAGTCGGCGCTCCAAGATGATGAAATCTGCTCCACAAAATCGGTACTCAAGCATGAAATGAATCTCCTCAAGATCGGCGCTCCAAATGATGAATTTGTTCTCCAAAATGGTCGCTCCAAGAATGATGAAATCTGCTCCAAATTGGCATCCAAATCTGACCCAAAGAATATGGTGTGAATGCTCAAGAAATCCTCCAAAATCTCCAATGAAGTGCAATCGTGAACTCCGTAAGAATCCAACTCCGAGATGCAATTGGGTTTTCGTCCAATCCACCTTTCCACAAGGGTTTTCATCCTTGGAAAGTCATGTAACCAAGTCACAAATCCAAAATGGAATCGATGACAAAAGTTCGTGATAATGATCCTCCAAGAAGCTCTTCTATTTATCCAAGCCACTCAACATTTGATTTGAAATTACTTTCCCTCCAAGAGTTTGGCCGACCAAAACTAGGCGCCTCAATTCCAAATAAAGATTTGAATTAAAAATTGTCTTTTCTCCTCTAAGTTGGCCACAAAGAAATATATTATTTTATTATTACAAAAAGCCGACAAATTCACTTTTCAAAATTCTTTTTTCCCTCCAATAGGGCCGACCATCTCAAGATGCCAAAATCAAATTAAAGATTTGATTTAAAATCATATTTTTATTCTCCCTCCTTGAGCGCTCCTAAAATAAATAATAATTTTTTTCTTTTTGGCCGTCCTTATCCCTCCAAATGGGTCGACTTCTCCATAAAATAATGATATTTTTTTTTTTTTTTATTACTTCCAAATACCCAAAATGGGTCGTTCTAGTCCAAGAACAAATATTTTCTTATTTTTGACCCATCCAAAAATAATATAAAAGTATATCTTGTCATCTCCCAAGCTCGCCATATCTAGGAAAAATAGTTGAGCCAAATAAAATCAAATTCTCCAAAATCAAGGCTAAGCCGACATCCGAAACCATAGCTCAACCCAAGCATTCTCTTTCCAAGTGAATTAGTCTATGGGAATGAAGAATAGGCTAACTCAAACTCCGCTAGGTGATCATGCCGGAAATGGGCACATTACACCACCTATATCAAAGAAGAGTTGAGATTCAACACATTCTTTGTGCTTTGCAACACTTTGTTTTGGCATTGATTTCTTAGTTGGGCAACTTGTTTCTAAATGGCAAAATTTTAGATGGCTATGCCATCATGAAAGCACACCACACTACTAATTATAACCCTTTTTCATATTTCGCAAAGATTGTTATATGTTGCCTTGTTTTTCCTTGGGTTTTTTTTTTGTTTTGGTTTGTGTTTATGCAATGGTTTGTATATCAAAGAATAGTGCCAATAAAAGAAATACTTGCAGCAAACAAACAACTCAGAAAATTGACAATATTCAGAAACTCACAATCCTGAAATATTCCAGATTTATTTTTTGAACTGAATATACAATTTTTCTCAAAAGTATGCACAACCCAGGTCATTAAATGAGATTACAAATGCATTTCCAACATACCCAAAAAATGCAGCAATGAAGAAGTCTGATCTGGCGAATAAAATGCAACTAGCATCATTGGAAATGGCCACAACTCCCATGAAATCTTCCCAATGGCTAAGAAAGAGATATCTCTTTATGCAGCAACCAAAAATTACCACCAAGATACAAACTCACACACCAAAACCCCAATTGCCCTCTCCAGAAAACCTCATGCCATGCTATGAAGGTGTACGGCCTGCTGCAACGAGGTACGGCCAGCCAAATAGAAGTATGAACAGCAGCAATCTCCTCAAACACTCCTTCAATTGACCTCCCTAAATCAGATATGCAATGACACTCCAACAATGACTGAATAATAAAGTCTCCAATCAGCTCAACTGTGTTTCCTCATTGAAAACACCATGGAATCCTCGAGGTTGTGTCTTTCAACAATGAAGAAGATGATCCCTATGAAGGTTTTTGTCTCCACAAAGCCAAAGGAATGAACCAAGTTCAAACCAACAATATGTCGTTATCAATTTCATAATATCAAGCATGAGCAAATGAACCTCCAAAAAACTCTTTTATTTGCCTTCCAAAACCCACGCCCAAATTGAGCAAATAAAATATTTAATATTATTTTAAAATCCTTTTGTCTCCCATAAAGTGGCGCTTATACCAACAATAGCTTATATTTCATTTCCACTTTTATTTTATCCCTAGGGCGCCCCTATAGTCACTTTATTAAAAATGTATTAAATAACGATATAGTTAAATCTTTAATTTCTTTATAAAATAATAACTTATCGTTATTTAATTTAAAATCATTTGACTATGTCAAATATCGAAATGTCAATATCCACTGCTCCCACCGACATATCTAAATATAGTAACCCTACCAGCTGGCTCAGTCGATGCTCAAAACTAACTTACTAAAAATAGTAATTATTAAAGAACTCAACCAAAATCACCTCAGAAAGGGGTGTTGTTCACAACATAACCACCGAAGCTGAAATAAACATTTGATACTGCCATCCTGCTGGATAAACTGTCTCCTCAAAGTTCCCTAACCCTAACATATTAGCCTACGGGAACCCACTAGATAGGCTAACTTTCCACCAAATTGAACTGATTAGGAAGGGGGCATTACAGTCCGCCCTTCCCAAGATTGTTTGTCCTCAAGCAATCTCAACTCAGGATGCTACAAAATCTGCTCATTCTCCCACGTGGCATCCTCTACTAGCAAGTTCTTCCATTTGATCAAAAATTCCTTAATGACCCTCTTCCGAAGAGTCTGCTCTCGGGAGTCAATAATGGCCTCTAAAATCAGTATCGACTTCCCCACTTGATCTAATGGTGGCAACTCTGATGTGGGGACTACATTGTGTCCAAGTCCCTTCTTGAGCCTGGACACATGAAAGACATTATGCACTCTACTGCTAGCTGGTAATTCAAGCTCATAGGCAACCTCTCCAATCCTCCTAGACACTCTGAATGGACCATAGAACCTGGGCTTAAGCTTCTCTGCTCCACTCTTCTTGAGAGTAGACTTTCTGTATGGATGAAGCCTCAAATATACCATGTCCCCAACCTCAAAGTTGCACTCTATTCGATGTTGACGAGCATATAATTTCTATTGATTATGTGCCTGCTGTAAGTTTTCCTTCAAAGATTTCATAACACCTTGACTCTCCTACAATAAGTCCCTTGCCTTAGGCACTCTACCATCCCCAAAAAGCAAATCCAAGAATTTGGGTACCTATACCCATACAAGGCCATGAACGATGACATCCCGATGGACATATGATAAGTAGTATTGTAGCAATACTCACCAAGGTGCAGCCATTTAATCCAAGCCTTTTGTTGCCCCGACAACAGTTTTTGAGGTACCCCTCTACCCATTTGTTTACTATCTCCGTCTGTCCATCAGTCTGAGGGTGGTAGCTCGTGCTAGGAGTGAGCTCAGTCCCACTCAATCGGAAAAGCTCCTGCCAAAAGATGCTTAGGAACTTGTTGTCCCTATCACTCACTATGCTCTTGGGCATCCCATGCAATCTGAAAATCTCCCTGAAGAACAAATCAGCTACCTGTGTTGCAGTATGTGTCGCTGAAATAGAAAATAAATGTGCAAATTTGATCAATCTGTCAACCACAACATAGATAATGTCCTTGCCCTGTACCTTAGGTAGCCCAATGATGATGTCCATGGAGATACATTCCCATTTCTGATTAGGAATGGGTAAGGGCTAAAGCAAACTGGTTGGATAAGTGTGCTCATGTTTATTCCGCTGGCGAGTGGGGCACTCTTTGACATACTTAAGGACTTCATTTTTTAGTCCATTCCAAGTGAACCTCTCCCTAATTTTCTTGTAAGTCTTGAAGAATCCCAGGTGACCAGCCATAGGTGCATCATGCAAAGTCTTCAATATCTTCACCTTCAGCTGTGAAGTAGGCACCAAATAGATTCTCTCCTTATAGATGGTGAGCTCATTGAGCACCGTGTACTTGTCATCATGAATAGTGTCCTCAATGATTCTTGTTGCCCAAGAATCCTTAGCATACTCTGCTAAAATCAACTCCCTCCATGCCGAAAGTGTGCCTTCTCTTTATGTTTCAACTGATTTTTTCTAATTGCGTCTCTACAATCACCTAGCCACTTAAGTCATCATTCCTCATTGGCATTGCCACTGAAAAAGATGCTGCTTTCATGCTTAGTCTTTATTTCCTTTTCTCTTGTTGTGCTTTCAGCATTACATAAATAATTGAATTATATTTTTAGGATGGTAATGCCAAGGACAAAGTGCGACCTCACTTTAAAACTTGCACTCATACATGTTGGTCACACATTTTCAACCACTCAACCACTTGAATTGGTGTTTACCATTGGCATTGCCAGCATATAAAAGCATGAATTCCTTTTGTTTTTATGTTCTCATTTACTTGATTGTGGATTTCCAACCACTTGACAACTTGAATCGCACTTTTGGACTAGTTATGCCAACTAAGAAGTGGAACAACTTAGCCTTGAGATGAAAACATTTTCTTCCTATTGTCAGTCTCACCTAAAGTAGCCATTTTGAATTTCTTTCCCTCACAGCATTGTCACTCATATTTGTTTCCCTTGAATGGAGTGCATAAAAGTCTTTGTACACTATTACATCCCATTGCCTTCGCCTTCCAGCCTTCAAAAACTTGATTCATCTTATTTCACCATTCCTTATTCATGGATAATGTGCGAACATAGTTAGTAGACAACCTAGGCCACGACCTGATAACTTGATAGATTGATGAGAAGGATTGACATGTGCCGAACTAGGTTTTGACCCAGAATTTTCTGAATTTCAAATTTCATACATGAAACCCTAGGACTGCACTTCAATTTCTTTTTTCAAACCCTAGATCTGATTCTCTTTTCCCGATTCAAACAATGATGGACAGCGAATACATATGCATGCAATTTGCTCAAAATACATAACAATAATAATTCCTTATGATGATGAAATCAAATCATGAACTCCTTCAACAGTATTTGACATCAAGATGCAAAATATAAAAGAAACAAATATGATTTCTGAGTTAACAATCTGCTGCTACAAATTTGCATTATAGAGAATGCTATTACAACAAATTTGTGGATCCAAAGAGATCATACAATCATGTGCAATGACTGAAACAATTCAGATCTAAATATCAACTAGTACATACCGAGTGATGTAACCAACAAATGAGCAGACCTTTCGCACCCTTCGACATTGAATGTTGATGATGATAGAAATCACAATGTGTGAAGTCAATGATGGTCGCCGATATAGAAGGGTGGCTAAGTGTCTTCAAAGAGTGATAGAATACTGAATACAGTGCCAACCAATGCTGCCGCACCTTCCTATTGCTGTCGCTGCCCTACAAAGTGGAATATTTGGCAAAGAGGTGATGGTCTGTGATGTCAATCCGCCGCCTAAAGATCTGCCAGCATGTTCGACTTCATTGACAATGTCAAATGAGATTACAATGACCAGAATGCAGGCCGAAACAGAGCCGAACTCTTCAACATGAAATCTCTGTCCTCAGCAATGATAAGACTACTCCATCATGGGCAGCGACTAGGGTAAGGCTACTCTAAAATGCTGGTGCAGGCCTGAAGCAAACTGTTGCAACGACTTCCTTATTGCAATGGGATCAATGCTGGTCTTATCTTCCAACAAAGGCGCTCCAAGATGCTAATGACCCTTTAACAATATCTCCAACCAATTCTGCTATAACAATGTCTACAAACTCCACGAGATTTTCAAATAAATCCTCAATACTACTGTACAAATCTGCAATGAAAGATTGATCTTGAAGCCCAAACAAATCTTCAATTCCTCCAATGAAGCACACTTAGACCTCTGTCACGAAGCCTCAACAACTTGAGCTAGGTTTTCGTCCAACTCAACAAATATTCACAAGGGTTTTTGTCCTTGGAATAGTCTGCTCAAGTGCAGATCCACAAGGGATAAAAATCAGAAAATTAAAACTAGATTCATAATGATGCAAATGTCTTCTCAATCTCATATAAATACATAAATCCCCTTTTTCCTTCATGCTGGTCGACCATCCTATAATTTGGCGCTCACAATTCGATTTGAATTTCTTTATTTTTATTCCCTCAAGTCCGACTTCCATAGGTTTGAATTTTCCTATATTTCTTGGCCGACTTACATTATGTCATGGCGCCTCAACAAATTAAATTCCTTTTGTCTTCTAGGCCAACCTAGTTTTGGCGTTCCAATGCAATAAAATTTAAAAATAAACAGATTTCTTCTTCAACGGCCGACTTCATAGTGTCTTGGCCAACTTAGACAATCTTTTGGGCCAACTTAACTGTACAAAGAGGGCTGACCTTGATTTTATCAAGTGTTGGCGCTCAAATTGAAATTTAAATTGCAAATTCCTTCAAGAGGGCCGACTTAAGATGCTCAATGAGGGCCGACCAATCCTTAAGCAAGATCGATGTTTTCAAATTCAAATTAAATATTTGAATTAAAAATCTTTTATCCTCTTTGTGAACCCTCCGACAAAAAAGGGACATGTCAAGGATCACCCAACTAACATTGACTAACATGACAAGGATACCGACTGTAAATTTGACATGAAATGCAAAGTTCCATTGGGGTACCAATTTTGGTACTAACAAGATTGACAATTTCTAGTGCACATACCCCCAAGAAACCTTTCGAGGACATTCTCTAATGCAAACAACCTATATTAGAAACATTACATGGATATCCTCCAAAGTGAACACCCCCAACTGAATTTCCTTGAACATATATAATATGTTGGCACTCTAACTTGTCATAAGTAATCTTGTGATATATAATTTTATTTGTCAGTGATGTGATGAGTTTGTGAGTAGTTACGCACCTCTGAAAAGTGTTGTTTGAAGTCTACACCAGCACCACAATACATTTTTCTCAACATTGTCAAGTTCAAAAGAATACATCACCATAGAGACCATCTATGAGACTCATATAATGTATCAAACACCTCAGCTATAGATCCTTGCATTAGGTACTATGTTACTATTGTCTTATTTTGCCTTCTAGCCAAATAGCCCAAGGATCCATGAATTTCTAGGTGTTTTCCCTTTGAAGTACAAGGAAAAGGACCTACAATGACTAAGTCCCAAAAATTCTAAGTTTTCCTTGTGTTTTCAACCCTTTTCAGAGCTTCGGAGTTCCAGCTTTTCCTTTTCGCCAGCCATCCTTGTTGGCTCCGAGCTACAATTTGTTCCTTCAATTTGCCTAAGTGTTTCGGGCACTGGACTTCAAAGGCTCGCTCCTCTTTTTCCATCGGGGCCCGACCTTTTTGCCTTCTAGGGGCATTTTTTGCTATTCAAGACACGACGAGACTGTTCAGTGACCCTCTTGGTCGCCATTAATGTTTCTTCAGAATCTAATTACTTGTAGAAAATGGATTTCTCGCCTCCCCATGCCACTGTAGCCTCGTTTGCATTAAATCTTTGTACTCGTGGCGTGGGCAAACACTCTTTTTCAGCGGATTTCATGGGCAGAGCCATGTGGGCACGCTCCAAGGACACTAGATGAAGTTATTGCAATATCGGCAACATTCTTTCCATGTTGACTTCTCTTTCCACGTCCATGACTACTACAGTTTGACCTAAAAATCTATATATACATGTAAAACAGATGTTTTTGTTGTTGTTGGTTAGCTGTTCTTCTGGGCTCTTATGCTAGTTGGGTAGTTTGTTATCAAAGACCTTGTAACGCATTTCCAAGGACCAGTCGAATCTAATGCATCATGCTCGAAGCTGAGCCTTTGATGTCTCTGGTAGCGGTTCACCAATGAATGTAGATGGTTATTTTGTGTCTACCTCTCTGTAACAAAGTATCTTTCTTTTGTAAGGGCTATTTAGCCGAGATTCATGTCTTTAGAATCTTAAATGTGCGCCTTATCAAGAAAGAGAGATTGGAGCCCAAACTTTGATCTCCATAAGGTAAAACACTTCCAAGTTGTAAGGGTAAATTGGATCAACAATGAATATCAATAAATAAACAATATCAGATACCCAAACTCAATGAAATAGTGAAACTAAGGAGATCAAACAAGATAAAACAATGAAATAATCAAAGCAAACCTTCCTTAGATCGAAACTTCCATTGTTCGCCTATCACAACCGTTCTTCGAAAGTATGAATGAGGCCCTCAGAGAGTGCACTTCTTTGCTTTGTTCAAGAATGTCGAGTGTGAATGGATGTGGTAATATCGCTATGAAGAGGAGCTTCACAACGAAGGTAGTAGAGCGTAGTGCGTGGTGTGATCACAAGCAATGAAAGAATGACGAGGGTGCCAAAGGCGCGCTGTAATTCCTGCAGAGTAATGATACTAAAAGCTTGGATGATTGAAATGGAAGAATGAGGTTGTATTTATAGACTTGAGAGAAATAAGATCAACGGTATAGAAAGAATGAGAAGATCAATGATTGAGAATAGATGAGGAACGTGCAACGAATAGAAAGAAGACGTGTCTTGCTTTCTTTTGCATGAGAGGATTTGCTAAGAATAGAAGAATGAGTTAAAGCAATTACAAGAATATAATAATCAATTAAGTGATTTAAAACTAGAAGAAGGGATTTGCATGAGAATAAGAAGATATTTTGCTTTATTAAATATTAGGAATATTTAATTGCATGTGCAAGAAAGCTTGAATTATATTTAGAGATAACTCAATTTAGAAGAAGAAGACAACTTAAATAAATATTTGATTTATTTAAATTTAGAGAAGATATTATTGGAAGAAAACAATTAAATAATTGGTATTATTTAATTTAGAAGATAAGAAAGCAAATTAAACAAATAAATTTATTTAATTGTTGTGCATGATTTTGGAAGAATAAATAAAATATTTAATTGTATTTTATTTTTGGAGATTGAGAGAATTTAAATAAATTTGATTTATTTATTTAAATTTGGAAGAATGATTTGATTTAATTAAATAATCAGTAATTGTGCATCTGATTGGAGTCTTTGATTAGGACAAGAAATCATCAAGCAAGTTGAGGCGCACTTTTCCTCTTGTTCAACCATGAATATGCGCCTTCCCTAGAAATCCAAATTTGCACCTTGAGGAGGATTTATCAACTTGCATTATTAAGTGATCATCAATCATCTTGAAGAAGGGGATCATTCTCAGTTATTGCCCAATGATCTGAGATCATTAAAGTGTCAAATAGTAGGTCAAGATGATGAAGGCCCACTTTTTAGTCTCTACAACCTCAAAAGTGCACCTAACTTGTGAAGGAGGAAATCATTGTCAATGAGCTCAAACTAAGTCTTAACTTGACTTAGGCGCCAGCTTGCACTCGTCACCTCAAAGTGCGCCTAAGCAAGCTAGGCGTAACTCTTCATCTCTTCAATCTCCAAAGTGCGCCTAGACTCCAAAAACCTCATTTGAGCACCTAATGGTGAAGAGTTTCATTTCTCAAGTTGAGATGGTGTTTGGACAATAGTTTCTTCTCGCAGAGCAGAGATATAACAACTGGAAATGATGGAGCTTGAAGATATCTCTCCTTATAGCAAGGCGCCATTTCCTATCTCTACAAACTCATTGTGGCGCCTAACCTTGATAAGTCTTCAATCAAAGTCTGAGAGTCTTCATTGAATGTTGACAAGTGTTTGCAAGCATATGGAGTCATCAAAACCTCACCAAGTGAACTAGGTGCACATCCATGCTTCTACAACCTCAGATTGGCGCCTAAGGTTCAAACACCTTCCTAAGGCGCAATTTCACCTCTCTATGATCCTGTTTGGGTGCCTAACCATGAAGGAATCAACTGTGGTGTTGGGCGCACTTCTTCACTTGAAGAACATCATTCTAGCGCCTAGACTGGAGGAGCAAGCATGCAAGCAATGGGTCCCAGAGTGACTTTGGGAGGCGTACCAGATAAGGTTTCCAACTTAGGACTGAGTCATCCAATGGAATATTCCTCTAGGATATGCTCATTGGAAAACGTGTCTTGGTTGCCTCTTTGTTCTTGTGGAGGAACACTATAAAAGGAGGAGAGCGACTTCAGTTGGCATCTTTGGCTATTTGATATTTCTTGGTAAGCTCTAAGCTCTTTTCATGAAATCTGCATATTTCATGCTTGTTGGGGTGATGCTCCCTCAACCTTGATAAGGTGATGCTCCCTTATCCTTTGAGAGGTGTTAACATTCAGTTATCATCATTGTGCAGGATTGAAGTCGTTACTTGCAACTTCAAGTTACATCTTGAAGACACTAGCAACTTGAAGACAAGATACTTGTAGTTTGAAGATAATCATTGTTCAATCTAGGCGCTGAGGCCTATCTTTTGTAATCATTGTAATAAGATGAACATTGATGCTATTAAGCATCTATTGAATGTAATAAAAAGTTGTATTGACAATAGCAATAAGATATCTCAACTTCATTGCTTGTTCAATTCATGTTGATTTCATTTATGTTAGATGATGATTAATTGAAGTAAGAAGTAAGAAAAGTTTGCAAAAATTTGGTTAAGTATAGTGGGGTATCTTACATTGTTGAATAGAGCACCCACCAAAGTGCTAGATAACATCACACCCGAAGAGGCTTGGACTGGGAAGAAGCCCTCTATTTCTCATTTCAAAGTGTTTGGATGTACTGCCTTTATGCATGTCCCAAGGTTCAGAGAGCAAAATTGGATGATAAGTCTGTGGAGTGTATTTTTCTAGGGTACAGTTCAGAGTCAATAGAAAATAGGCTCATGGATGTAGTCACAAAGAAGGTGTACATAAGCGGGGATGTTGTCTTTGATGAGGATTCTAGTTGCTGCACCTCTTCCTCTCCATCACCTGTTTGTTCCCAAACACCTAGAATTCTTGATTTTGAAGATGAGGGAATTGATGAAGAGACTCCTGATGAGGTTTTGTTTCAATTGGATGAGTTTCCCCCTCTATCATCACCTCAATCTTCATCTCATGTACACAAGAAGCTACCTAAGTGGTACAAAGCCACCATAAAGGATGCTAAAGATGATGCAGTTGTTGACACATCTTTCAAAGGGCCTAAGACTTGCAGCAAGTCTTGTGAAGAAGTGAACATGGCTTTTATGTGTACAGTTGTGAAAAGTTCAGAACTTGAAACAGTGCAGCAAGCTCTTGAGTCACCACCTTGGAAAGATGCTATGGATGCTGAATATGAGGCACTTCTAAGGAATAATACATGGGAACTTGTTGATATTCCACCAGGGAAGAAGGCTATTGGTTGCAAATGGGTTTTTAGAATCAAATATAAGGCAGACGGTAGCATTGACAAGTATAAGGCCCGACTTGTGGCTAATGGCAATGCACAAGAGGAAGGCATTGATTATGAAGAGACTTTTGCCCCTACAACAAAGATCAAGACTATCCATATGGTATTGGCTATGGCAACGTAGTTTGGGTGGAAAGTTCATCAGATGGATGTCAAGAGCGCCTTCCTTAATGGGGATCTCATGGAAGAAGTCTACAGGACTCAACTAGAGGGATACACTACACCTGGGCAGCAGCACAAAGTATGCAAACTCATCAAATCCCTCTACGGTCTTAAACAGGCTCCTTGGGCCTGGTACATAAAGATCGATGAGCATCTCCTTAATCATGGACTCACCAGGAATCCATATGATCCCAATCTCTAACTCAAGGAACAAGGGGGGGAGATTGTCATATTGATTGTTTATGTCGACGATCTGGTCATCACGAGGAGTTCTCCACAGATGATTGATGCAACAGAGAATGATCTCAAACGATCATTTGACATGACAGATCTCGAGCTCCTGCATTATTGTCTTGGCCTTGAAATATGGCAACAGAAGAATCGGATCTATGTTTCACAAATGAAGTATGCCAAGACAATGCTCGAGAAGTTCCATATGGAAGATTGCAAACCAATGTGGACTCCCATGGAGACAAGTTTGCAACTTTCCCACCATGATCCATCTGATCAGGTGAATGCTACTCTTTATCGACAATTGATTGGGAGTCTCATCTACCTAACATATACCAGGCCGGATATCAGCTATGCTATCAACTATCTTTCTAGGTTCATGCAGGAACCCAAGGTTGTTCATTAGAAGGCAGCAAAGAGGGTTTTGAGATACATCCGTGGTACAGTGGCATATGGCCTGGAATACAAGCAAAATGTAGATTTTTCATCGTATGGATACACGGATGCGGACTATGCAGGTTCAGTGGATGATAGGAAGTCTACTTCAAGCTTCATTTTCTTTTTGGGATCTAGTCCGATTTCTTGGGGGAGCAAAAAGCAGACCATTGTTGCTCGCTCTTCCACAAAGGCAGAATATCGCGTTGCAAGGGGCGCTGTTTGTGAGGCGATATGGTTACGTCGCATTTTGACAAGTATAGGTGTTCCTGAATATCGCGCTGCAAGGGGGGCTGTCTGTGAGGCGATATGGTTACGTCGCATTTTGACAAGTGTAGGTGTTCCTGATACAGGTCCTACCATTCTGTTCTGCGACAATCAAAGTGTGTTGAAGCTTGTTCACAATCCAGTCTTTCATGAGCATACCAAGCGCATTGAGGTTCAGTGCCATTATATCCGTGAGCATGTTCAGCAACACAATATTCAGCTCCAATTTTGCTCAACTCAAGAGCAACGTGCAAACATTTTTACAAAATCACTTGCCGCATTGAAGTTTGAAGCTTTCCGAACTTTCATGCTTTCGTGTCTTGGGCATATGATGTAATAAGGGGGGGTATTAGAATAAATTATATTACATCATGTTATTTTATCCAACTAATAACTATTTCATAGTTATTGTTAGTTGGATGGTTGGTTGGTCGGGTATGCCCAACTAAGTGGTTATTCAAACCACTTTACTTTTGCATATATACCTGCTGCATCTAATAAACAATTTGCTCATTGCTCTTATTATTTCATCAGAACCAGCTTTCTCTGGAGGTTTGATCTCAATTGCAAGGTCCCACGCCTTGAGATCAATCCCATTGTGTCATTGGAATGCTTAAACAAGCTTCAAGTAGGGTGCAATTTCACGTGACATTAGTTACTACGTAATAAAAAAATCCATTGCAAGCATATGTGTTCATTTAGATGGTGCTATTTTATGTGTTGTGCTCAAATATATTTCTATGTGTTTGTGTATATGCCTCTTAACTTTCACTACCATCTCTGCCTGAACATGGACCCAAGAATACAAAAGACGCACCAACTATAGCATTTTAAATCTCATGCAAGATTTAGGATTTCCAAAATTGTTTCCCTATATTTGTGGTTTGAGAGCACATTCAAAAGCACAAGATTGCTGATTGTTAGCTGATATTGTGACTTCAATACCTTTTGATAATTTTTAAAAACCATACGGTATATGTATATAGTTCAATAGGAAATCATTGAAATATACCTAGTTTACCATAGAATTGCTTCCTCAAGAATGGTAAGAGATCATTGCAAGTCGAATGAAGTTCATTACATTGTACACACATCAAACGAGATGATCATGATTCCAGAAATTAAGAGACCAGTGTAATGTGTATGATTAAGCAAATAATATGAATAAAAAGGGAAAAAAGTTACCTCAATTGTTTGGTTCCTCGATAAACTAGGCCCACAAAACAAAGAATGAATGTTAGTTTCTTAGTAGTTAAAAAAATGGGAAGAAAAAGTAAAGGAACCATGAGACTGATTACACTGCTGATGCTTTAACGAATTAATAATTACCTTTCTCCTTGGAAATCTTCTATATTAACATCATGGTCTAGCTTTTTAAATGTTTTCTTGAGTGCCTATGATTCAATAAATTTTGAATGATTAGTATCATAAGTGAATCTTTAATCCAAATTGAAAAAGCAATCTCCATGAAAACCCTCATTGCATGGAAAATATATGATAACATGATGAAAAACTGTAATAATCATTCATAATAACACATTTACTAAAGGTCACACACTAAAAACACTAATTAAGAAAGAATGGTGGTTGAGTATCTTACTTCAAGACTTTCAAGCTTCCTGTTCATATAAAAACATAAATTAGTAATTTGCATCTTTTTGTATTCTAAAAAATGATAATTTCAAAGTATGCAAATTTCCTAAAAGCCTAAATCAAGTTTAAAAACTTGAAAATAAAAATATACCTTTTTGCCCTTTCTTGTGGAGTTCGTTGAGCCAACCTTCCTATAATTTCTTCCATGTTACTGAAATAGCAAAATAGAAGTTCTGTGCTAAGGGACTGCCCATATTCATTCATTAAGAGAATATGTACGATTACAAATTTGTTGTAACCCTTGAGTAAAAGCAACTGTAGAAAACAGGTGCATAGTCCAATAACAAGATGAAGGAATACACATTTCTTTGAAGATAAATAATAACTATATCTCTTTCCTTTCATTAAATTTTGACATAATATGTTAATAAAATAATTATTGCACTTTTTCACAAAAACAATATGCGATTTGAGCAATTACTGGAATGTTCTGGTTTTGAGTGTAAGGTTCAACTATTTCCATGCTGCTTGTAATTTTCCTGAAGAAACTTCTCTAACTCGTTTACTTATGCCATCTTCAAGTCATTTTAATCAATATTATTGTTAAAAGTTTGCTTCAATTTCTGTTATAACCTAAGAAACAAAAGATCCATACCATTTAGAGGCTGAACTTGGTTGGCTTTAAACTACATCCATTTTTTTAATATTAATATAGTAATGAACTTGACATGCAACCATACAGCTTAGGAAGTTGACATCCAGTACCCTTTCTGATTATCATCACTATAGCTTCATTTGACCAGCCATATTATTGGCATATTTTCCTTTTTAGTGATTGGCCATAGTGCACATGGCATTTGGTGTAGATTTTACTACCAAGATTCCCGTATCTCATATCATTAACTCTGACTCTGATCAATTATGTTGTGTGAGTGTTAATTATTAGAGTCACTAACAATGTTTGTGTTCCATGCTCACAACAAGAAATAATATTTAACTGTGAAACAGACAATGCTTTAATTCTTTTGTCTTGATTGTTTTTGGGTTCTGTAATTATGCAGAATATAAGCCTAGTTTGTTAATATTACGTATAGTCATCTTTGCAGTCTTCTTGTGATTGTGGCTGATTTGTATATTTGTGTTTTGCATGATAAATGGGAATGTCATTATTAACAAAAAACCGTCTGGAAATATTGTTTGATGTTTTCTGTAGTTGGATCTTTACAATGGTTCTCTAGTTTCATAGTGTATAAGATTGACAGTGGGACTAAGAAATGCTGAAAACCTCAGTTTTCATGATTTAGAATTGTTCTCATAGTTTTGGGCTATTTATATTAATGACTTTATCAGACAAATATGTCGCAAGTGTTTTTGAAAATATGACATGTGTGGTCTAAGAAGAGTGTTTGTGGTTATGGCCCTTTTGCCTTAATCGAATTATCATTAAATTTGTTTCTATAATCTATTGTCTACAATAGTCCGCCCTTGTGCTTTTGGCATGTTTATATTCATGACTTGTCCTTCCAAAAGTTTTCTCATGTTTATTATTTGTTCCAGTAGCTTGCAATCTACAAGAACATTTATAGCTTTGGTTTCTTTTTCTCATAATTTTATAACTAAAGAATATCACCCTGCAATTCAGAATATAGTTGATTTTTTAGTAATTTTTCCTTTGTTCAGGTATCACACCATTTGCAAACCTTTATCATTATGATTTACTTGAAAAATCCTTTGAAGGATGGTTAAGCCTCAAAGAAGGGAAAGTTTCTTTGCAATTTGTCTTCCTTTGAGATCTATCAGCTGATCTTGTACCATAGATAATTCAATTTTCTTTGCAAAACTTTGAATCTCGAATTTCTGTCCCTCTTGTTATGGTGATAATTGTTTTCCTCTTACGTTTAGAAAAGAATATGCAAAAGCCACAGAATTCTGCTTCAAAACATTTGGTGGCAAGGTAAAATATATTTTTATATTTCTGAAAGTTGATTCCATATATCCTAAATCCTTTGAGATATAAGGCAGGTGTGGGTTGGGTCCTTAAGCAGGACAAGAGTACTGATCTGCTATTTCAAAATTGTAAATGTAGGTGTTAGCCTCTATCTGTTTTTGTGTTTATGGTGCTCCTAGACCCTGGTGTTGCCATGTTTCTCTACAAAGCAGAAAAGTAACCCTGCAAAATATAGCTTGATAGCTTGCAAAATTTGAGCAAGCACTGTATGGGTGTGTGTGACCTGTTTGAAATTTGAATAAGCACTGTTATTATTTATTTGTGATTCCTCAAAGAGATGGAGATTTCTCTATGGCCATTCAATGACTCAACTTCAATCTTAGTAGGCTTTATTATTATGCATATCAGGTATTTCTAGTGGACCCCGATTTCCATCAAGCTGCTGTTGAGGCTGGTGAATTGGTATGGAAGAAGGGTCTAGTTCAAAATATTGGACTCTGCCGTGGCATTAGTGGAAATACTTACACATTTATTGCCCTTTACTGTATGACTAAGATAAACTATATCTTCAGTGAGCAAAAGCATTTGTTGTCTTACCATACATTAATGGGAGGGATCTCATTACATCTGGTCAGATGCATGGCAGAGATCATCCATATTCTTATTTTGAAGGCTTGGGGAGCAGTGCAAACTTCTAGTTTCATATGGTGAAACCTGATGATGCAAGGTTCTTGTTATGAGCTGTAAAAACTAAGCTTGTATATTTGACAAATGAGTATGTTGTCAATTGTATATATTACACCTATGTATTATTTACATGTTGGCTTGTGGGTAGTCATAAGAGTTGGTTGTAAGTGGTTGCCGATGGTTGTGTTGTATTTGGAAACTATTGGGCACTTTAAACATGCTTCTTATAGTCAAGGAAAGCAGTTTAATTGTATACACGATCCTCCCTAGTCTACATTTGGATAGCATAAGCACTACCCTAAAATAAAGTTTTCATTGGTTTCATCTACAATTATTTGTTAATGTTATGTATTGTCATATTCCATTTATATTGCAATTTGCAGAGTTAGATATTTGGTGTCATTGCCTATAATGAAATCGGGTTAGATTCATAAAGAACTAAGTGTTGGTGAGTAACTGTTGACAACTACACTAAAGTGATGAAATTAATGCCCTTAACCCCAAACAAAGGTAGGAGAAGGTCAGAGCATAGTTAGAAGGTAGATCATGAATTCAAATGATTCCTCCAATTGGTGGGACAACAAGAACAAGGAGCAAGCTGTAGTTAGAGCCGCTATTGGGAGTGTGGATGTCATAACATTCAACCAACTATGAACAATGATCTATAGTGTATGGAGGAATAGTGGATCAAGATTTCTAGACATTTTCCTCTTCCAGAAGAAGTTTGTGACTATTGCAGACCAAGTTCAGTCCAAGGAATCAACAGAGCCCTATGTTACTCCAAGTTTCCCAGAGGGGGACGGCAGGGGACGGGGGGACGAGTTTCAGGGACGGATTTTTTTGGGGCCATTTTTGGGGACAGCAAAGGGAACAGCCTAACCTGAATCTACTTAACTTGCTACTTCATTTAGAAAACCTTAAGCAAGTACAGTGCACTTCGTTGGATGTTTTTGGCAACTTAGAACATCTCACTTAAAAGGCAAAATATATATAAATATATATAAACTACCACCACATTTGAACTTGCCTCTAAATTACAGTAATGAAATGTGACAGCCGTTAAGTTTTATGTATCTGAAAATCAGTAATATCCGCTAATCTTTGCACTTCGTATTTTTTATTTATTAAATGATGACGAACGAGATGGCCCCTTCAAAGCCTAAGATGAAAGGAATTAAAGTAGCAAGGCGTTAAAAAAGCTTCAAAAAACTAAATATTAATTGACAGGCAAAGATCCAGTCAAATTCCAGGGCTAGCTCTCCCTGAAGTTTAGACGCCTAAATGTTTCGGTTCCTGAACTGCGGCATTCCCTGTTAAATATCATGATAAAAAACTAGTTAAACTATCTCCGAACAATTTGCTGTGATCCCCACACACAAGCAACATTTCACGCATGAATTTCCTCTCTACATTTATGGGACCTGGGCCAAAAAGCGGAATTTCCTATGGTTTCTGGCATCCCCGACAAAAGTGAATATTTGCGGTAATCGTTAGTATCGTCATACTGATTTCTGCCAAGCATGCAATGGTTTTCTGTCGGTCTCTTTGAAGCAGCTGGAATGTGAGATTAGGTTTTCAGCTATAACGAATGTATGCAATTGAGCAAAACCGCAATATTTATCTAGCCTGGTATACATTCAGCATAGAGTCCAGGGAACCATACACATCTGATTTAAACCTTCTTTCTCATCCTGATCCTGGCAACTGATTGTAACATTTCAGAAGCGAACACAGTTGTTTCCAGAAGTTTATACATAATTTATTTTGTTGCAGTCCCACACATTTAATCTAATTTCATACAGAAAACCATATTCAACGGGAATAGCGGAAAAAAAAAAAAGAGTTGAACAGACCTCCTTTGTCCGTGACAAATTGTGGGCTTTCCTGTGGGGGAGAACATGATAACAGCTATGTCGACATCGCACAAAATTGCCAGCTCTTTGGCCTTCTTCTTAAGGCCCTTACTCCGCTTAGAATAGGTCACCTGTCTGTTATTGAAATTCTCCAACCTTTTGATGGTCAGCTTCGCCCTTCCCATCATAAAGATATCTTGTCTGTTACCTGTTCCTTTCTCAGCATTCACTTAATGACCCGTTTTCCAAAGTTATAAGTTAAGGGGAGCTCAGCCTCAGCCTGATGCTTGTTACACTGGAACTTAAAAGCATAAATATTTGTCCTGTCTTGTTAACCAAAATTAACGTTTGCTTTGACTGTTGAATTGATGATGATGATGTTTAAAAATAGCTTAGTGGAGCCTCTAGAATTTTGGAACACAGACAATCGCAGGCTGCACCGGACAAAAAATATGGGGGAGTTTTCAGAGGATTTTCAGAACAAGATGTCGGAAATGGAAGAGGAATTCAGTGCAATAGAGCAAAGGAATTAATGCCCCTGTTGTTGCAGTTGCACTGAGATCTCCCTTCTCATCATTAATGAGAGCAGGGAAGGAAAAAAATTAAGACGGGTGGCAAAGGCTGGGCATGGTGTGAGGAGGTCTTTAAAATCCGTCGGCTATAAAAGCGGAAGAGTAGTCGCCAGAGCAGTGGAAGAAAGTAGGGAATATTACATCTGCCAACACTCGTTTGGAGAGCAAAGACTGGGCAGATTTGGCCATTTCTTCAATTTGTCCTCCCTGCAGATAGTGTTTTAGATCTTTTAATCATGTTTTTATCCCTACTGGTTAACTCTGCAACAGGGCATTTAGTGCCTGAGAAATTCTGTACCCGCATTCGCAAACCAGTGGAGACAATCTGGTCCAAACGTTACAATTTTGCAGATTCCCTCTGTGAGCTTGGACTACGCGTCTGGCATTAATGGAGCTCCTTTACAGTTCATAAATAAACAGCGCCATTTTTCAAAGTATTACTTTGACATCGTGGCGACTGGGGCGCGAGTCTTGACAAGCCGAGATATCTTCATGAGTGTTTTTTTTGTGTTTTTCATAGGTTTTGTGATTTTCTCTACTTTCTTTTCTTTCAACCATTTCTAATTTTTTCGTTAGTTTTTTTGTGTTTTTCATAACTTTTGTGATTTTCTCCACTTTCTTTTCTTTCAACCATTTCCAATTTCTTTATTGGTTTTTATTTTTATTTTCCATGTTTTTTGGAGTTTTCGATGGTTTTTTGATTTTCTCCATTTTTTTCCAATTTCATTATTGGTTTTTATTTTTATTTTCCATTTTTTTTTTAAGTTTTCAATGGTTTTTGTGATTTTCTCTACGTTTTTTTCTAATTTCTTTATTGGTTTTTATTTTTATTTTCCATGATTTTTTTGAGTTTTCCATGGTTTTTGTGATTTTCTCCACTTTTTTCCACTTTTTTTTTTTCAATTTCTTTTTTGGTTCTATAGGTCTTTTGATTTTCTCCACTTTTTTTCCTTCGACATTTCTATTTTTTGTTTTTATTTTTTATTTTTTTGCTATAAATTTACACGGAAAATGAGTGCTCTCATGTCTACCCCGTTGTGACTGTAGAATGTCTCTCGCCATATATCATTGCGGACATTGTGTAGTTATAGATAGAATAGTTAATAAAATGGCATGATATATAGTTTAGTCATGGATTAAGAACTATAAAAATGTTAAATATATTGAGAGGAATTTGTGTTTGGTAAGTGTTTAGGGCTTTGTAGTTGTTAGGAGGGCGTAAATTATGTAATTATAGATAGAATAGTTAATAAAACGCCATGATATATAGTTTAGTCATGGATTAAGAACTATAAAAATGTTAAATATATTAAGAGGAGTTTGTGTTTGGTAAGTGTTTAGGGCTTTGTAGTTGTTAAGAGGGCGTCTGAATCCTTCCTCCTTGACTCCAATGGATCTCCCTATTCTCAAAACTTGTATTTCATCTTTTATTTTTTCAATAGCATTTCATATAAATGTGTAAAATAAACTATAAAATAAAATGTTTTTTTATAAAATAAACTATAAAAGAAAATAACAAACAGATAAAAGTATTCATCCACACAGAGCCTAAATTTGATGGTTGTATGGTCGTCTTTAGACATTTTTGCCATAAAATAGAATCAAATTTTGGATATCATATGAAAGGAGAGATTTTGGATAGTCTATCAAATATATATATATATCTATATATATATATATATATATATATATATATATATATATATATATATATATATATATATAAGGGCACCTTTGAATGGATAAAGTTCTCATAAAAAATTTGCTTGATAGGGCATCCACAATAGAGGTTGAATAATTTGCTTCAAGTTTAGTTGACATATCATGTAAACCTTGTGTATAGTTATGCAAGATATGGCTACTCTCCTACATGGAAGAGGACCCTTTATTATAGAAAATTAATAAATTTGTTTAAGTTGTGGTGATTGACTTTTAATTCAGATATTATTGAATGTGTTCCAATCTTTTTGCCAATTACTTGTTCACCTTGAATGCCTCCCACATATAAAATCTCAAAATTACAATTAGAAGAGAATTTTGAAGTATTTGAATGATAGTTTCTAAAGAAAATCACAACTTAATAAAAAATGTTTTACATCTTCCTTTCTACTATAATTAAAAAATATTTTCTTTATAAAATCATATATAACATTATCGTTAATACCAATATGAATCAAAGCATCTTTCCAACCAAATGGACCACCAACTACAACTGAGATGTCTTTCAAAATAGCTTTCCAATGATAACAAGTAAACTTGACAATCCCATAAGATATGTTTAACACGCTCAAACAATGAACAAGATAAACAACTAAAAGGCTAGGTTTCCTAGAACCTTAACCTTTCTCCCACAAAACTATGCAATAAAAATTTAAAATAAATGTTAATGTCCATTCAACTTATAAAAGAATCCAATGATCACACACATAAGAGACATATATTCTAATTAATAATATTTAAAAATTAATAAAAATTGAAAATAAAAGAAAACCAAAAATATTAAAATGTTGTTATTTCAAAATATTATTGATAATTAATTATTAATTCATTTAACATTAACATTTTTTGTTTAATAAATAATAAGTTTTTTAATTAAAATTGTAAAAATTATGTAATTAAAATTTAATATATTTTATTTTAAAAAGTATAACTTATTAAATAGGTGGTGTTTTTTTGCAATGTATTAAACTATATAATATTTAATTAAGTTTTTCTTTTATGAATATTCCCTATTAAATTTTATATTAAGTATATAAAAATAATACAATATTTACAAAAAAAGGGTAGGGTGGTAGAAAGGTACACCTACAAAGTCTTAACAAGGCAAAGTCTAAAACAAAGATGAACAACTAAATGGGACATTAACACAAACTCACTAAGTAATATTTCATGAGTAGTGGTTTAAAGGAACCCATCTTTCATGAGCATGAACGGTCCACTTAACACTCATTGCATCTAAGTGACGCTCATAGAAGTTATATAATAAGTCATAAGTGGATCATTCATGCTCATATGAGATAGATATGTGTGAAATACTACTCATGAAATATAAGTCAATGAGTGTGAGTCAAAAAATACAAAGTTGAATCCTAATAAAATATCACATAATTTGACACACTAAAAAAACATCACCTACTTGATAATGAATAAGCTAAAGGAACTCTATAATGAATGGTTCATAAGGCATAACAGTTGATGAAGCTTTTGTAAATGGGGTAGCAAGCTAACTGGACTTCGTATTGAAGAAAACTCTATGGTTAAGTGTGCTTGAGTCAAAATAGTATTGGAATGGGTGACCTCCCAAGAGGTTCCAATGCTTCACACCCATAAGCATCACTTAGATAAAATAAGTGCTAATAGACCATTCATACTCATAATAAATAAGTTATTGTAAGTGTAATATATTTTATCTATTATATGTATTTTTATTTTATAATATTATATTAAGAATTTTTCAATAAACTATATTTTATAATCTAAGATAAAAAATTTAAAAAAAATATTTTAAAAAACAAATATAACTATATTTTGAAGCTCCCATTTGGGTAAAAGTTTAAAGTTGTGTCACACTTTGGGCCAACTTATCAGCATAAACAAATTTAATTATTTCCAACTAAAAGTTAATTTTGGTGAAACTTATGTTCTATTTGGGTTCATTCTAGCTAAATTAGATCTAGGCCACAACTTTGTCAATTGGAACCATCCACTAAAAACATATGTAGCATCACTTTGGGGCTCATTTACCAAAAAAATGAAATTATTAAAAAAAAATTGATGTTCTAACAACTTCTATTCATGCAAATATTCATTTTAAAAGAATCTAAAAAATACTCATTTGTAGATCTATAAGTCTACTTTGTAAAAATATAATTGTTTTTAACATTTCAATTAATGTTTATATTTTATTTTTTATTTATATTAAAATTAGGTGATCAACATTAGGGTGGTAGGGTGGGCACCCAATCCATGAGATCTTGGATAGGTCATAGCCATAAGATAGCATTATGGCAAATACATTCTTCTCTGTTGGTCACAGCTAATCATTTTTTGTTATGCGGCCTCTCTGAACCTGTCTTTGATGAGCATTCGCACGCTCCAAATCTAGTCGATGATCCTCCTTCCCCCCCTTTTCAGCTATCAAATGAATGATGGCAGCGTAGGGTTTCTGACAGAGAAGCCTCTAGATGTTCTTCATTGCCTTTATCAGCTTTAGACAGTCTATTCAACCGAATTAAGTAATCTATGGCGAAGGTAGTTGTGGTTAGAATGGCAGAGGGTTATGGCTTCATTGCTAGGATTTCTGTAGCTGGTTTGATAAACTTGGGAATGGCAACTCCTATTCAATTAGAGAGCTCCGTCCGTCATATGGATTTCAAGGGAGCCATCATAGATCAAAGGCTTAAACGGGTCCTACGGAGGCATGAAGATCTTCTACTTCCATCTGTGAAGCTCATTCCAAGGAAAGATTTCCTACTCGCAAATGAATTCTATAAGGTAGACACTCATGTCTCCTCTCAGTTTCTTGCCTCCATCTTGGATACAGGGGTGGCGATAGGAGTGGTGAAGGGGTTGATGATAAAGCTGTTCAAATCAGAAATACTTGGCGGCCTCGATCTCATACTGGGAGCGGTCATCCCAGGGGTAGGAATCCTTCGTCCAAAAGACATCTTTGCCCCAAAGGATCCTCTGGAGGTTGTGAAAGTCTTTCCCCTCATTCTGGATCTGAAGGGTCTGGCATTGATCGAGCACCGACAGCGAGTGGTTCAGGCTTTTAGCTTTCTTCAGAAACTGTTGAGCATGGACGAGGTCATTGGGGATGTGGAGTGGGTCGGGGAGCTCCAAACCATGGCAAGGGAGCTCGGTTTCTTGTAACCATAGTTCACTATGAATCCTTTGATAGTCTGTCTATTAGCCCAGGTGAAATAAGTTTCAGTAGGTAATCTGTCTATGGTTAAATCCTTGATGGTCTAGTAAGCCATAATGGCAATCTTGGTAAAATGTGGCTCTATGAGGCCTTTTTTGGCATAAGCTATGAAAGTCAGTTTTTGGAGGGTTTGCAGGGAAACAACTTATAGACACCTGCTTGTAATTTTCTGCTCCTAATCAATACAAATCTCTATCTTTACGAATCAAAAAAAAAATTAGGTGATCAACACCAAAATTTATAGTGTTGATTGTCCTCTCAAGAAAAAATAGTAAATTTTATCAAAATTTTTTGAAAAAATATGATGCACTAAAAGAGAGATTACTTGTCAAGATGATGTAATTTTTCCAATTTTGTATAAATAATCAAGACAAAAGTTGACATCCCATCAAAATAGTTGTGTTTTCATTACACACAACTTTCAAGATTTATCTAAAAATATATATCTATCAAATTGGAGAAAAAATTAATCCATGCACTAAAGTTTTGAGTTATAAATGCACAAAAAAATAGAAGTAAAATAAATGAAATTTACTATATAAAGTGTGACATACCATTCAACCTTATTTTTCAACATTTTATCAGCAACTAAATTATAGTGTCAAATATATAAAATACTATATTTAAATAATTTTTTTAATTTTTTTAAAAAATACAAACATAAAATGCGCTAAAAAATCTACATTTTATTAGTTTACATCATTTTAAAATTCAAAACATGTACGTCACTTTATAGTGATTCAAGTTAAAAATTTAGATTAATTTTGGGTGTTTCCTTTATAAAAGTGTTACACAACTTTGAACTTTCACCCATTTTAGCATAGGTAGGGAGGATGCGAGCAAAGGTTGTGGAATTTGGCTTCATTCCTACTAATTGCATTTTCTTGAAACTATATTAGGGTCTTTTATAGTCACTTCACACTTAATATTTGGACCTTGATTCTTTTAATTTCATTCTATAAGTTGATATAGTGAATCGCTTTGCTTAATGTACTAAAGAGGAATGATGTTGTATGGGGCATTTCTAGAATGTAGTTTAATGCTAAATGAATGATACATATTCTTGCTTTGTCTTTTTATCAACTTTTTCCTAATGTGAAATGTCTTGTATCAAAACAATACATGAATTAGTAAAAAAATGGTTTTTAATGAAGCTGTAAAAGATGCACAAAAGTACTAAGAAGCCACAGTGAGAAAGAAACAATTAATTAATGACTTGTCACAAATAGGAGAGCTTCAATTATTGATTTCATATCCTTTGGTAAATGAAACAAATGGGAGATCTTCCTTCCACTGCTTAAGCTTCTGAGGGTACCTACCCTTCTCTTCACAAAATGCTCCACCTCTTTAATGTAAATGAAGGATTGTCATTGTATTGTAATTGATACTACTAATATGTATAAACAACTAAAAAAGATGAGACTATTCATGGGGAGCTACATTGAATTCAACATGTCATTTGATTAAGGATCTAACAATTAACCTTTAAGACCTATTTGGCTAACCCATTGCATATATTGAATTTCAAGAGTAAATGTGTTGGCTCTTCTTTCCATCTTGTAGATAGGGCCTCTTAAATGTGGCACCTGTTGCAAGTATGGGCCTAACCGGTGTTGTCATTGATGTCAACATACTCCTATTGCATTGATGTCAAGGATTGGATGAGCTGTGTGCTGAGGATATTAAGAAAATTAGTCCTATCAAAAATAGTGAAGACAGTGAAGCACTATGAAGTGAAGATCCCAGCTAGATGAAGATCAGAGAATGTGCATCAAAAGGTTTGTAGATATGTGTCTAAAGATGATCCAGTCAAGATTTGAGAGGTCCACATGAAGATTTGGAGAAGTTATGGCCATATGAGTAAAACTAGTTCTAGCAGTTGTTTAGAGGTGACAGAGTGACACAAATAGGTCCGATGAGATATGGAAATTCAATATCTTGTTCTGCAGATTTGGTGGAATGTTTAAGAAGCCAATGTGAATTGACAACTCAATTGGTTCGTGGTATGGAGGTCCGCAAGTATTTATTCTAATGTGATAGTGATGATAGACTGTGTTCTTGAGGTTCTGAATGAAGATGTGAATGATTTCAGTAAGCAGAAGTGGTGTGGATGTTCTTGGTGATTCAGGCAAGCTTATGGGGGTCTTGAGATTGTGTCCAGTTCATGTTCACATTGAAGATTGAGCTCGTAATTGAAGATTTAGTCTCGGGTGATGGTGCTCTTCCTAATCATGGCCAACCGGATGTTTTACACATCTTGCAAATGATCTTGAAGATGTTCTGCAAAGCATGGCGTGTTCCTCAAAGAAGATTGAAGTCCCAGATATGTGTGGCCAATAGTGTGGTGATACACATGAAGTCTTTGTAACAAATCAAGTTGTATTTTTGTAATTGCTCTATAATAAAATAAAGTATGTTATGCCGACTTTGATGATTATCCCAAAGTCAATGTCTTGTATAAATAAGATTTGTGAAGTCATTTCAAAGGATCCTTGGTTGACATGAAAAAGTGGTAGAGAGGAGAAGAGCGAAAAGCAGAGCAGAAGTGTTGAGCTTAAATGGAACTGTCTCAAGCATGGTGAAGATGCTAATCTCCAGTTGAAGTATGTAATATTTATATTATTCTGTAGACAATGTGTCTCCTATAGGCAGTGGGCCTTTTGTGAGCAGTGTGCTTAGGCAGTGAGCCCTAATTGGCAAGTGCCATTTTGTTCTTCTTATTCTTTTAACAGAGAATGCAATCTTGGGTTAGTCACCTCGTGGTTTTTCCCTTAACCGGGTTTTCCACGTTAAAATCTTGGTGTCATATGTGTTAATCTATTTCTGCTCTTAAGTTATTGCATTGTGCTTCCATGATTGAATCATTATTATGTTGTAGAAATATAAGAAGGATTTAAGTATTTAAAGAAAAGAAAGTTTTTGTGACAACTGATTCACCCCCCCTCTCAATTATCTGTCCTAAAACCAATAGCACCCATGTGTAACTCTTTTGTTCTTGTGCATGTAATATATGATGCATGAATATTAAAAATAATAAAACAAGTAAAAATAAAATGTGACATATGTAATAAAGATGCACCTTCTCTTCAAGAGAACTAGTTGGATCTACTTGCATGGTCATTGCTTGCTTGAGATTTACTTTTGCATCAATAATTTATAATCTATGTAGATCATGTATAACCTAAACAAATAATTCTTTTTCTAATACAATTTGTTGAGACACCAATAAACTAGAATTATGCATGTTAAAAACTATGAACATTTCATCTTAGTACAAAACAACGTCTAACATCACAAAATCATATTAGTATCAATCTCAAATGTACATTGTGCTCCTGTAGAGTCGAGACCTGGCATATTTTTTAAACATTATAGTAGTTCTCATATCCATAACTTATGCACACATAATTCTTGTGGAGTAACAATAATATCTAATTTTGAATTTTCTGGTTTATGGAGTTAACTATTGGAATTTGTTGAAGTGAATGAAATTTGATCAAATATCATATAATATTCCATTCAAGATATTACCGAGAGAAATAAAGAGAAATAGATAGATAGAGAGGGAGACAAAGAGATAGAGAGAGATAGAAAGATAAAAATGAAGAGAAAGAGAGATAGAGATATATAGAGATAAAGAGGGAGAGAGAAAGAAAGAGAGATGTTAAGAGAGAGATAAAGAAAGAAGAGAGAAAGAGAGAAGGGGAGATAGAGAGACATATATAAAGATAGAGATAGAGAGAGGAGATAGAGAGACATATATAAAGATAGAAAGAAAGAGAGAGGAGATAGAGAATTAAACAAAAAGGGACACAGAGAGAGGTGGAGATGAGACATAGAAAGGAATAAAGAAATAGAGAAGGGGAGATAGAGACATATATATATATATATATATATATATATATATATAGAGAGAGAGAGAGAGATGGTAAGAATATCTAAAATGGTTAATCATGTTTTACATCTTTTAAGAAAAACTGACAGTGTATACATATCATGCTAAAGTCTTTGGGAAGAATATCAGTTTCTTTCACACTAACTGACTCATTCAAATTTTTTAATTTATTTTTAAAAATATATTTCTTTTTTAATAGAGAGAGACTGTGTGGGAAGAGCAATGCTATTGAAATCATTGTTTGATCGACCACCTGATTGAAAACCATTGCTAATTTCTTGCCCCCAAAGCCGTCATTGCAATACAAAATTATTAATAAATAAAAAGACCACTCAATAAAATAAAATCAATATTATATTTATATATTTTTAGTATAATATTATATTATAAAATTATATATTTAGATTAAATATATTATATATTTAATATATATATATATATTACTCAATTATATTTACTTTATAATATAATTATATTTATTACATATACTATATATATATTGAAAAAGTGGTAAAACCACTGAAATTATATTAATTAGAAATAGAGAAATACAAAATGCTAGATTCAAGGGGGCATACCGATAGGAAAGAATCGGCAAAGAAAACCTCCGGTTGTAGCCCATTTTTGATAATTACATAACAAAATCAACTCAGAAGAATGAGTCAATCCAAAAATAACATTCTGCGTTTCAATCCTTAGCAAAATTTATACTGAGACAAAATAGTATTTACACAACAGCTGACAAAGTCGACCAAAATCAGAACAAAAACTTATTGCTAGCACAAAAGATTAGGGGATTCCCTATTAATCTTCAACATCAATAACCTGCAGAGCACAATCCTCATCTTTTGCTGGCTGAGGAGGAGGAGGTAGTGCAGGAGGAACATAATTCAGTAAGAAATGCAGAGCATTGAAGATTTTTGTAGCAGTATCTGCCAATTGATTCCCCAATTCTTGTCTATGGCAGTGAATGGAATTCTGGAAGGATATAACACAATTATTTTGAAGACCATGCATAAATGCATTGAAGAGGTAGTGGAGCTCAGGACTGCGAAATAGAAACGTGCAATCAAATAACCCTCCCACAAGAGCAGTAACCTCATGCAAATCATAATCTTTTAAAGCATCATTGAAAGTGTCTACAGAAAAATGAACATTCTAGACAAACATTACACCCAAATTCCTTACCCTATCATGGCTTTGTAAGAGGTCCATAGCATTGGAAAGAAAATGTGAAACTGCTTGAGATGGATATATAGAAACTGGAGAATGTAAAACATGCAAAGCACAAACCTGAGTGATAGCTCTTTCTACTGAATCCTCATAAATCTTAAATACTTCCTGCATTGAATTTGGATTAAGAAAACCAAGAAGGGGTCATTCCCAATTCTGAATAGGCCAACGAATTCTGCTATTTCGTTGGACGGAGCTCATGCTGAAGTTCGAAGACTTGGGAGCTAACAGTCACAAAGTAAAAGATATAACTGAAACAGGAGCAAAACTTACAACAGATTATAAGTATAATAAAAAGCAAAATACATCAAATAAATGAGATCAATCTTGCCAGATTCCCTTGTGCAAAATCTACCACCCTGCACCCAAGAAATACATCAAAGTACTACACACCAAACAGAGGTATACCTCAAAGCACTTAAACATCGTCATCGTTAGCTTGTCAGCACGGAATGTGCCATTAGAATAAGGATGAATGTAGCTAATGATGATCAAAGTCACTAAAAATTACAACAAAAGTTAGCCAAATTAAACCTTTTTGTCCTTATCCAAGATATAACTAACTCTGAGTATCAATAGAAAGGAATTGGAGTCCCATTCGATAGAAGAGTCATTAGTGCTAAATGTAAAATTGGCCAAAAAATCTGTTAATAGATTGCCTTCTCGGTATGTATGAACTATTTGAAAAGATTGGAAATGTTCCAGTATTTTCCTTCCAGACTTTAGAATATAATCAATTTTCCAGCTAGGAGAAGAGTTATTAGAAAAAGCTCTTACAATATTCAATGAATCCCCTTCCACTATAAGATTTGTAATGCCACATTTCAAGGCTAAGTTTAAACCAACTATTAAAGCCAAAGCCTCTGCCTCATTATTTGTTATTACACCAAGCTTAACTAACAAAGCTCTAAGAACTACACCATTATGATTTCTTAGAACACAACCAACACTAGAACTTCCAGGATTACCTCTGCTCGCACTGTCAAAGTTAAGTTTTATAAAAGATTCAGGCGGAGGGATCCATTTGATAGAGGATCTATCAATCTTGACTTCAGAATTAAAGCAGTATGAGTTAGGCAACCTTAAATACTTCCAACTTTTTAATATCAAATCATCCGAGGTTGTAAAAACTAAAGAACCCTCCTTTTTTTAGAATAGTGAGGCTAAGACTACTTCTGAGATTAGTTTTTCAACTTTTCCTATAACTATTTGAAAAGGATTGCTTATTTTTTTAAATATTCTACTGTTTCTTTCTAGCCATAGTGACCAAATAATAATACTTGGTGAAACTAGCCATAAAGCAGAAAAAGTAGATTTTGAAAATAACATAGGCCAACATTGGAAAACTTAAAGAAGAGAAAAAGGAAGAGGACCCTTCCAACTCAATTTTGAAAGAAGCCAATACCAAACTTTTGAGGAAAATTTACAATTCAACAAAAGATGATCCACAGATTCCTCCACCTCATAGCAGAAAGGACATAAGAAAAAATTTGTAACCCCAAGCTTAGCTAACCTATCACTAGTAAGGATTTGATAATTTAGTGCTAACCAAGTAAATGCTCCTACTTTAGGCAGGCAAGGATCACTCCAGCAGAGCTTATAAGGCCAATTAATAGTTGAATTAGAATCCTTACTAATGATACTTAGATATCCTTCCTTAACCGTGTAACGACCAGATTTTGAGGGAGCCCAAATTAATTTATCCTTTTCCCCTGAAGTAAAAATTCTTCTATCCTGCAAAATATTCTTAAGCAAAATCTTTTGCTCTTGAGGAATCAAAAAATCATCAAAATTTTTCCATTTGACTTTATTAATTTCTGAACTATAATCAATTTCAAAATAATCTTTAACTTTTATTCCCCAAGCCTGACACAAAAAAGATTTGATCTCTTGAAGACCTTCTATTTTAGATAGAGGTGGATGATTATTCCAAGAATCCTCCCAACAAAGAGCAAAATTTCCATCATGAATAACCCAAGATAAAAAAGGGGAAATAACTTCTCTACAATTTATCAAAAAGTTCCAAATATGAGAACCCTCCTTTGGATTAAGAATAGTAAAGATTATTTCAGGAGAAAAAGAATCTAAATATTTTGCATACATTATTTTCCCCCACTTAGATTCTAACTTTTCATATAGATTCCAAACCAATTTAGCTCCGAGAGCTTTATTTTGTGCTTCAATATTATGAATCCCAGATCCTCCTAGTTGTTTTAGAATACAAATTTTGTCCCATGAGATTAGGGGGATCTTTCTCCCATTCAAGTTAGAACCATTCCACAAAAATTTTCTCAAAATACTCACAATATAAGAAAGGATGGATTTTGAAACCTTAAGCACTGAAAGCATATAAATAGGGACTGCTGATAAGACTATTTTAATCATAAGAATTTTCCCTGCCATTGTTAACCATTTACCTTTCCAAGAGGAAATCTTAGCTTTGATACTTGTAATAAGTTTATCCCAGAACATATTTTTAATTGAACCCACAGAAAGAGAAATTCCCAAGTACCTTGAAGGGAGAACATCAACTTGAAAACCAAGGAACTTAGCAATCCTTTGTTGCACCAAGGAAGATGAAAAGAAGAAAAAAAATTTAGACTTGTTCTGATTCACTTTCTGACCTGATACTAAACAATACCTAGAAATAACATCCTTCAAAACTTTAGCTTCCATCATCACAGGCTGCCCAAACAATAAAGTATCATCTGCAAACAAATCGTGTGTAATGGAAAAAGGAATTCCAAGAATTTGTATCCCTTTCCAATTACCCAAAGAATTTTGCCTCATAATTAATCTACTCAATCCTTCAGCCATTAATATAAAAAGAAAAGGGGAAAGAAGATCTCCTTGCCTTAACCCTTGAGAGGACTTAAAGAAATCAGATTGGGAACCATTAATCAAAACTGAAAAACTTGCACCAGTAAGACAGGAAGAAATCCATTTGCACCATTTTGAAGAGAAACCAAATTTAATGAGAACTTGAAACAAAAATTCCCAAGACACTCTATCATAAGCTTTTAACATATCCAACTTAACCAACATAGCAGGAAGTTTGTGTTGATGAATTGAATGCAATACCTCATGAGCTACCAAAGCACTTTCTGAAGTTTCCTTGCCTGGAACAAAACCTCCTTGTTCCTCAGATACAATTTTTGGAATAAGAGTAGCAAGTCTTAAAGTAATTGCTTTAGAAATGATTTTGTATAAAGTATTACAAAGTGAAATGGGTCTAAAATCAGCATAAGAGGAGGGGGTAGCAACTTTAGGGATCAAAGCAATGAACGTAGAATTAATTTCTCTCAAAATAGTTCTATTTCTTCGAGCTTCTTCTACAGCCAACCAAATATCTTTGCCTACAAATTCCCAACATTTTTGAAAGAAAAGAGGGGTAAAACCATCTGGACCAGGAGATTTGTCTGGATCTAGGGAGAAGACTACTACCTTGATTTCATCTAATGTAAAATGTTTCATCAAATTCAAGTTGTCTTCTTGTGAAATCAGGATAGGAATATGATTTATAACTTCTGCAATAGTCGAATTGGAGACCTTATTTGTTTCTTTAGAAAGAAGTTTCTGAAAAAAATTGACTCCTTTTTGAATGAGAACATCATCTTGCAAAATATTCTCCATAGAGTCTTTTATTGAGAAAATAGAGTTCTTATGTCTTCTTACCATAGCTGAAACATGAAAAAACTTTGTATTTCGATCTCCTTCCCTTAACCATGACTCCCTTGATTTCTGCCTCCAAAAAAATTCTTCTCGGGCTAAAACTTCCTCTAAATTAGATTGAAGAACTTTTACATATTCAAAGGAAGCACTATCCATGCCCTTTCTAATAATGGCTTCATTCAACTATTCTAATTGAGATTGTAGTGCTGCTTTTTGAGAAAACATGTTACCAAAAGAAGTTTTATTCCATTCCTTAATTTTTCCTTTTATAAATTTCAACCTTTCATTAACCCAAAACATGCGTGACCCTTTCACAAAAGGAGCATTCTTCCACCAAGATTCTAGTAAGGATATAAAGTTTTTATCTCTGAACCACATAGCTTGAAACTTAAAAGAAGATCTAAATTTCCTTCTACTTATATCCACATCCAATTGAAGAGAAATGGGAAAATGATCTGAAGCAGTAAAAGGAAGAATAGATGAACCATGGATTTTTGAATCAAGACACCATTCAGAAGAAAACAAAAATCTATCCAACCTTATTGTAATATTTAAAAAATCCTTTCTCCTATTTGACCAAGTGAAGCTCCCATTCAATAAAGGACTGTCAATTAAAGCATTATCTGAAATAAAATCAATAAAGTCTTTAATTACCCTCTGGGGAGGACAGATGCCTCCTGACTTTTCTGATAAACAAGAAATAGCATTAAAGTCTCCCCCCAAAATAACTTTTTCTCCAGATAACTATTCTAAAAGTGCTGCTAATATGTCCCAACACTATTTTTTTCTCTAGTCACAACTGGTCCATAAATATTAAATAACCAAAAATTTAACGAAGAGGAAGTAATTTTATCCAATAATAAATTTTGAGCAAAACAAATGAGATCTACTTCACAACTTTTACAATCCCAAAGAATAGCCAGACCTCCTGAAGCCCCCTGAGAAGGAAAATGATGAAACTTCCATTTGAACCAATTTGAAAAAATAATATCAACTTGTGATTGAGATAATTTTGATTCTTGAAGCAAAATAATATCCATACCAGAGGAATCTAACTGATGCTTAACCAAGCATCTTTTGTTAGGGGCATTAATGCCCCTAACATTCCAAGATAGGATCTTCATTGTTCGCGGGGAGAGTTTTTCACTCTCCCCGATCTTAGACAAGTTTCAAGGGTAGCCTACAAACTAGCTTTAATCTCTTCCCGAGTTTTAAAGATTTTGGTTTATGTCCTCTCTTGGAAGGAGAAATAGAACTAGGTTTGGTAGGAGAATCCTGACTCAAAGATTGAGAAATAGACAGCTTTGTATCAAAATCAAAAACCTCACTACCAATCCCATCACCTAACAAAACCTTCCAGTCTGATTTCCCCTGATTTAATCGGCTATCCGTCACTAAACTTAGAACAGAAGTGTTAAAAACAGTAGAAATATCTTTAGTAGAGTTTGGTTTTTCTAAAATTACCTCATCCGCTAGTTCTTCCATGAGATCAAAAGCGACTTTACGAATGGTTTTTTCAACAAAGTCATTTGCTTCCTCCTCAGAAAAAGGAAAATCATCCAAGCCTGAAACATCCTCCTAATTTGCATTTAACATGTTGATATCCTCCTCATTGTTAAAAGATTTGAGTAAATTTTTCTTAATTTTATCAATATGAATATTTGGGGTATCAAATTCCTCAAATTTACCAATAGCAAACTCAAAAGAACATTCTTTCGATAACTCCTTAACAGAATGTTGCTCCTCATCCGAAACAGAAGAATTAACTAGATGATTTAAAGATGCTTCCCCAATATTAACAGAATCAAGATTATCCCTTAAAAATATATTTTTTTCCGAATCCTCACAAACCCGATTTGAATCAAAAAGCTCTAGTTTTTCCATAGCCATGGGAGCTTCCCCAATATTAACAGAATCAAGATTTTCCCTTGAAAAATTAATTTTTTCCCAATCCTCACAAACCTGATTTGAATCAAAAAGCTCTGGTTTTTCCATAGCCATGGGATTTTCAAAAACAACTACTTGTTTCCAATTCCCAAATTTAGAATGAAATTCCATACATTTAGGAAAGGGAAACAAAGTATTAAGGCTAATGGAAAACCTTACAGGCATCTTTGGTTTTTGAAAATTAGACATATCATGCTTAATAAAAAAACCCATTTTCTTAGCACAAAATTCGATAATATTAAGATCTCTGTATTCTAGAGGTAAGTTTGGCAATGTGATCCAAAATGGGGCGTGGCATTTCTAGGTGGCCCTTTTTCCCACATGTCAACATCTTGTGGTGATTTGTAAGGTGTTATCAGAAGGTTTACTTATAGAAGATTCTTATGATAGTTTTTATGTCAAATTCTATGACAGATTCTTATGACCCATAGAGCATGATTATTGGGAGTTACTATTATCATGTGAAATTACACCCTACTTGGAGGTTGTCCAAGCATTCCAATGACACAATGGGATTGATCTCAAGGTGTGGGACCTTGTAGATGAGATCAGACCTCCAGAGAAGGTTGGTTCCTCTTTGTAAACTTAAGGTTCAGAGTAATTGACTAAGCCTATGTTAATGATCACCAAGGAAAAGAGAGAGGAAAACTAAAATTAAAAAGGGGACGATGCACCAAGATGTAGGGTGTTCAGTTGGACCTGACATAACATAGTAATGATTTCAAAGGTTGAATAGACTAACACTAACTCATCTGTTCTCTATCAAAGGCCAAAATAGAATAATAGAACATATAAAGAGGTTGTTTTATCCACAAGCTAAGTGAAAAGCATTCAAACAAACACAATGAAAGAGAAATGAGAGAGGGAAAATCAGTTGCTTATATTAATCATAGAGGCTAAATATCCATTACAAAGACAGAAAAGGTAAATACATATCAAGGAGACACAAAATGATAACTTTCCCCTCATAGTTGAACTAAAATAAAGACAAAGAGGTCCAGAAGAGGACATGGTTGATCAGATTCATGTGGTCTAGGAAATATCATGAGGTCAAGATAAAGCATGAAGCATTTTAGTCTGAATAAAACCTAGGGACCAACCAACCAATAGAAATACATCTTTTACACCTACATATATAGCTTTTACAAATCGTATTGTAGTAATCATGGACATGGAAAGAGAAGTCAACAATAAAGAACATCGCACATATTGCAACAACTTCATTCTGTGTCCTTGGAGCACACCCACATGGCTCTGCCCATGAAATTCACTGAAGAAGAGTGTTCACCCATGCCCTAGGTACAAAGATTTAATACAAATGAGGCTACAATAGCATGGGAAGGCAAGAAATCCATCTTCTACAAGAAATCAGGCTCTGAAGAAGCATTAATGGTGACCAAGAGGGTCATTGAGCAGTCTCGTCATGTTTTGAACAGTAGAAAATATCTTTGGAAGGTAAAAGGGTTGGGCCCTGACAGATCAGACTTACTCTTATAAGTCTTCCACTGATCAGGCTTAGAAAGGTGAAACCTTTGCCTCTAAAGTCTGAGAGAAGAGAAAACATCGACCTTTTAGGGTCAGGCCTTCACTAATGCATTGTTCTTTGAAAAGAAGAACTCAACCTTTGCTTGGCAACACTTAGCCAATTTGAGAAATCAATAGAGATTGGGCCATGGGCCTTCATCCTTCTACCTTCCAAAAGGAAGAGGAAGAAGAAAAATACCAACCTCTGTAGTTGAGTAACAGTTAAAAAGATTTGAAAGAGTTCAAACTTCAGACCTTTTGTCATTCAACTTCCTCAAGAAAAGGAAGAAGAGAAGAACCCTGAGCTCCATAAATTTGAAAGACTTAACTGTTTGAAGAAGGAAACGGTAGAGTTTAGGCTTTGGGCCTTACACTTGTTGCTTTTGAAAAATAAGAAAAGAGAAGAGAGTATTCCCGACCCCCGCTTTCCAAAAGACTTAGAAATATTTCTAACTCGACAGACTTCGGCTTTCGGGCCTCCCATATCCCACCTTCCACTAGATGGAAAGGGAAAAGACAACAACCCCAAAATTTGAAGTCTGAAACACTTAGAACATTGGAAACAACAGACTTTGGCCGTCGAGCCTTCTGGCTTCCAAAGAGAAAGAGGAAGGCAAAACCTCTGACCCTCGACCTCTGAAACACTTAGAAACATTTTCAAAGAAAATGAGTGGAGCTCAAACTTTAGGCCTTCCACCTGCCATCTTCCACCATAACAAGAGAAAATAAGGAACTCCTGACCTTTGGTGCCCAAAGCACTTAGGCGAATAACAAGCAACCAAGGCAGAGTTTGAGGCTAACAGACTTGGCATGATGAAGAGGAGAAGCCCGAACTCTAAAACTCTGAAAACACTAAAAACACAAAGGAAAACTGAGGACTTTTGGGACTACCCATTTTGGGTAGTTTTCTCTTGCATTCCAAAAGGTGAAAACACTAGGATATCGTGTATCTTTAGGTTACTTGGCCAGAAGGCAAAATAAGATAACATTTTGGTGACTATACATGGGTGTTTGCCTACTAAACACTAGGATCCAAACACCTTATCAATCCATTTGGCTCATAGTCAAAGGGCATAACAACAAGAATAGGGGTTGGCTAGACCAAAACAAAACTAAACACTACCTTCAGGAAATAAGACAAGGTAAAACGAACAAGGTCAGCATCCTCCTAATGAGAATGTAGCAGAGTGCAAGGGCACTTTTTGAAAGGAAACACCTAACATATTTAAAAAATCCCACAACCATGCTTAGAAGTATGGTTTGAGATGAATCCCATTCGCTGGGATCAAAAGTGATTCACCAGTCAGCTTGGAGACTTGAAATGCATTGGCCTGTTTGCAGTTGGTAATAATATAAGGGCGACTCCACATGGCATCAAATTTTGAATGTCTCCCAACTTTAGCTTTGTCTACATCTAATGTCAACACCAAATCCCCTTCACTAAATGCTCTGTTAGTTGATTTTCTATCAAAATTTATTTTGACCTAATCCCGGTGAGCCTCAAGAGTCATCATGGAAGCATCTCTTTTTTCTTCAAGCTCCATTAGCTTAGCTAACCAGACTATTATAGCATCATTTTCTTGCAATTCCAACTATTGTGCTAGCTTAAGGGAAGGCAACTCTAATGATAATGGAACTTTTGCTTCCCTTCCATAAACAAGCATGAAAGGAGAATTGCCTATGGCCCTCTTGGGAGTAATTCTATCAGCCCAAAGAGCTATCTTCATCTTGGAATGCCAAGTTCTTTTATTATCATCCACTATCCCCTTGATGATCCTAATCAGGTTCTTGTTTGTGGACTCATCCAGGCCATTCCCTTAGGGGTAGTAATTGGATGATGTCTTCAAGTAAATTCCACAGTTAAGTACCCATTCACTAATTTTGTGCCTACAAAGGCCTTGAAATTATCAGAGATAATGGTGAATGGAACACTGAAGCTGGTAACTATTCCCTCAAGGAAATTCAAAATAGAGGCCTCTGTGGCCTCCTTTAATGCAACTACCTCTATCCACCTTGTAAAATAATAAGTGGTTGTTAAAATCCACTTGTGACTAGTGCTAGAAGGTGGGTTAATCATCCCAATGAAGTCCAAACCCCATTGGGCAAATGGTTGCACAGCCTAAATTGTATGAAGGGGAAGAGCAACCAACCTTTGTTTACCTACAAATAATGCACATTCTTTGTAGCTTCTTACTCATCTATGGGCATTTCTAAATAAATTGGGCCAATAATAACAAGCCCTCATGATTTTGATAGCAGTTGTTCTTGGAGAATAATGGCCACCAGTAGGGCCATTATGAAATTCCTCTAGCACCTTAGAGGCATGATCTTCTGTAATGCATCTAAGAAGAACTCCATCAATGTCTTTCCTAAACAAGACACCATCAACAAGAACATAGGGGATGGACTGAAGCCTGAAATACCTTCTTTTGGCCTGATTCAATCCATCTAGGCATCTACCTGACTGCAAAAATGTGACTATATCATGGTTCTAGTTAGTTGGAGAGTGGGAATCAACTGGTTGTGTCTGCCTGAGGACACATACAATGTCATTTCTATCTTCAAGGTCCGTAGCCATATGCTCGCACAGGCCCTTGTCACATACTAGCTTGATGATGTTGATGTCCACATCATATTCCATTACTTTCGTGATCCACCAAGCCCTTTTTTCATTTATATCTTTTCTCAAAAGAAACTCTTTAATGCCAAGGTGGTTCACCATCAATTATATCTTGCTATTTGAAAGCATATGCCTGAACTTTTTAAGTGCTTTCACCACAACAAACACCTGTTTTTCAACAAAATTATACTTCAGCTCATATTCTTTGAGTGGGTTTGCTTAAGAAAGCAATTGGTTGTTCCAATTTCTCTTCATTTTGTTGTGTTCAGACTATTGACATGCCCTATTTGCCTCCAAAGGCATAAAGGATAAAATCCTTCATGTTTAGTTAGGGTTTATCAGCGTGGGGGCCTGTGCAATAGCCTACTTGATAGCTTCAAAACTATCTCTTCCTTCTTTTGACCATGTGAAGGCAACATATTTCTTAAGCATGGTGGTGAGGGGTTTTGCTATTGAGGTAAAATTGGGTATGAACCTCCTCATGAAATTGATCTTTCCTAGAAAACTCTGCAGGCCCTTCTTGTGACTAGGAAGAGGGAGAGCTAGAATGGTGCTAGTTCTTTCTGGATCAATAGTCAACCCTTCCTTTGAAACCACATGTCCCAAAAATTTGCCTTTTGGGACAACAATTCTACACATTTCTTTGGATTCAATTATATGCCATATTCCTTGCATCTTTCAAAGACTTTTCTCAAATGACCCAGGTGGTCAGCTACGTGCTTGGAATACACAGTCAAATTGTCATGATACACTAAAATAATATCATTGATTAGGCATTTAAAAGCCAAATCCATTGCCCTTTGGAAGGTTACCCTAGCATTGGTCAACCCAAATGGTATTTTTTGGTAAGCTAAAGTACCCCACTTGGTGGTAAAGGTTGTCTTATACTGGTTTGATTCTTTTACAAGAATTTGGTTATAGCCTGAGTAGCCATCTAGGAGTGAAAATCTTTTAGCCCCTGCTACTATTTGTAAGATTTGTTCCATGGAAGGGAGTGGATAGTGGTGTTTAAGGGAGGCCTTATTTAGGTCTAGAAAGTCCACGTACAGTCTTATTTCCCCATTCTTTTTTTCTCACAGGAACTAGGTTAGCTACCCAAGAGGAATACTTAATGGGATAAATGATTTTAGACTCTATGAGTTTGGATAGCTCTCTTCTCATTAATGGCTTTATTTTGGGGTTGATAGGCCTTTGTTTTTGGTGGACAAGTTTTGCATTGGGCTTTAAATCAATGGTATGTTGGATTAAACCAAGGTCAAAGCATTTCAGATCCCTATAATCCCAAGCAATTAAATCATCAAATTCATTACAAAGTTCAACACAACCTTGCCTTTTAGCTTGATCACATACCTTTCCATGTTTTAGAAATTGACCTTGTGCAATCTCCACCTCTTCATAGTCTTCTTTCCTGACTTTCATGTTCATTTTCTCCTTCTTTGGTTGATCATCAGCACCAAATATGCTCTCTAAAGTGATCAATCCTTTAAGTAGTTTATTGGTCTTCAACTAGATCACTTGGTCACCATATTGCTCTTGCAATATTGACTAATTTTTGGCAGCAAACTTTGCCTCGTCTTACAAAAAATTTACAATCTACTGGTCACTCTCAAATACTTGCCAGCTCATCACTTTTTTATGCACAACAGGCCTCACAACAATCTTCACATGTTGATTTGAACTTTGTTTGACATTTTGGGGAATGTTAAATTGGGCACCAACCATAGCTAGTCTATCAACATCCTTGTTTCTTTATCTAGGCACTACCTATATGTTGAAGGCATCAAAGTCTTCAATTAGATCCTAAACTTTGTGTTTATATGACTTGAGCAAGTCATTCTTTGAAGCACTTTGTGATCTAATTTAGTTGACAACAAGTTCACTGTCACCAAATGCCTATAAAATATGTATTCCTCTCTTATGTGCTAGTTGTATACTCTAAATTAAGGCCTCATACTTAGCCACATTGTTAGTACAACTGAACTGTAGTCTGAAAGTAGAGAAATAATTTTCCTTCTGGGGTGAAATTAACACAACCCTAGCACTTGCTCCATTTTTTTCTTATGGAGCTATCAAAATACATTTGCCATATCCCACTTGGATTTGGTGTTGCCTTCTTAATGTTAGGTATGATGGCGTCCTCCTCATGGATACAATAAGTACCTAGCCCTGTGTTCTCTATATGATTAGGAGTGTCAAACCGAAAATAGTTTGCCCACTCATCAAGTAGTATATCAGGAATCTCCTCCATAGGTGTGGTAGCCTCATGCATACTGTTGTCATCCTCCTCCAACTTATGTATTGTGCAGTTCATATTCAAAGGGACATGTGTATAAGGCTCTATATGATCATTAGCAATAGGCTCAGCCTTAATGGTCACCTTAGTGCCATATCTAGTTCTAAATAACATGTGGGACCAATCAGAAGATAGGTACCCACCTATTTTAGCAATGAAATCCCTAGATAGGCATATGCCAAAGTATGCGAGGAGGTCAATAACTAAGATATCTTTGTGAAACAAAGTAGCTAGGGAATGGATGCAGGGTGATCTTCAAATCCTTAATCACACCTACTATATTGACAATAGTGCTATCTAACTGCACTACCCCTTATTCATAGACTAATAATTCAATGCCTAACTTATCAACTATATTCTTAGGCATGACAGAGGTACTTGCCCTAAAATTTATCATGCAATTATGCAACAACTTAACACCAATAATTAGGGATACATAGAATGGAGGGGGCTTACTAATTTTGCTTGTACTTTGATGCAGAGTGGCACAAGGGAAGCAACACACAAAGGTTTACTCTATTGTCCTTTGCCCACTCACCCACTTCAACTAGCCTTCAACCAACCAACCAACCAAAGGCACATACAAGGCATATGAAGGATTTGATGTCCAGACTATTGTCCAACCCCTAAGGCTTCTCCAAAACCTTAAGACAGATCAACAAACACCTTCTATGCAGTTGGTTTGATCTCCAACTTCCCAAAACTCTTCAACCTATACCTTGACTAGTAAGGCTACTAGCCCTCCAAACTAGGTTTTCTCAACAAAACTTGACAAAATCCCATATGACCAGGCAATAAAATGATGGCTTTAGATACACTCTATGGAACCCTATCAAACTCCCAAGTCTCCTGTTCCAACTCTACTCCAGCAACCCAGAACACTCATTTGGTCTTCTAGGCCTAATTGATCAATTTAGGCTAGGTTACAAAGCAAGTGCTCAAAATTGGGGTCATAAACCTGGGGCAAGAACTTGGATCTCTTCTATGACCTACAAACAACTCACAAACCAACTTTCATTCACCCACCTATCAGATTTTGTCATCTACATCAATAAATTGCACAATTCTGGCCAAATACATAGGAATACTTGACCTAGGGCATCAAATTAAAATTAGAAGACTGCATTTTCAAAAAAAAATATTTTGGAATCTTATAGTACATACCCCTAGCCTGCATTTCACCATTTTTTGCGAATTTTCAATGGTGGAAATGCATTCTAGGGCCGGATTTCTATGGCTGCCCTAGAAAATAGGGTTTCTGGACCTGTTTTGAAAGAAAAATCTATAACTTTTGATCCCGACCACTTCAGGACCTCAAACCAGTTGCATTGGAACCTTGACTCCAAGAGATTTCAGAAAAATATCATTTGCACACGTGAAAAGTCCGTACAGTCCATACACAGCAAGAAAAATAGTGAAAAATAGTCAATTTTCTTGATTTTTGTGCCCAAATTCCGTACAAAAACTTCGTCCTCCGTACTGGAGTCAGATATCCACCATATTAACCCATCCAAGCTGGTTTCCAACTTCTACAACAGCATTTAACTGCCCAAAGTGGTTTTTGAACCGACCCAACACATAACACCTTTAACAACTATGGTGTTTTGCATTAACACAAGGAGGTTGATTTGTTTAGCTTGTCCAATGGAGTCCAAATGATCAACACACTCCTTCCAACATACTAAAACATTAAAACAACCAAAAAAAACTCGAAAACCAATCCTTAGACCTTCTAGGCCTAATTGGCACAACAAGGGTCCAAATGGACTAAGAAGGATTTAAGGTTTATATAGTCACCCCAAACCTCTTGACCATACAAAATGGACCAAACAACAATGGCTAAAAGCCTTATTACAAAACACATTGAACAAAAAAACATAACTTCTCAAAATGCTTCAAAATGCCTTTAGGAACCAAGGTGCTCCTAGGTGCCCTGCACCATACTTGCTTCCTCCTTTGGTTGGCATAGGCTTGCCGGGACGGCAACCTATTCTTTCGTTGCCTCTACAGCAAGCTGATTGAAGCTTGTCAAAGCTTCCTTCAACAAATTTGTTTGAGCTAGGGTCAATAGAGTGTCCCACATAGTGACACTTATGTTGGTCCTCTTCATCTGATCAACTATGTTGAAGGGTATTTGACTAACCTTTTAAGATGTTTTGGCAATAGTAGAGTCAAGCTTTGCTTGCTCATTGTCCTAGAGCTGATGTATTGGCATTGACTTCACTGGCCTAACAAAATGCTTCACCTATTCTGAAGGTGTTTCCTTCACTGTGTCCTTAGTTACACCTGTTGGGGGCACGTTGGGTATGGTTGGATGTGAAGTGGAGGCATGTGACTCAGTTGTAGGGATCATTGCATCCTCAGTCACCCTTCTTTTGGCTCTTGTGTTGAATGCAATTAGGTATGTGCCTTGATTAACACCATAGAAATCATCCTATGTCCAATTCATCAAAGTAGAATTATTTTGCATTTGTTCATGCCCTCCCACCATCTCTTGACTAGAGCTGACTTGCTACTCTAAAAGAACTAACTAATTTTGTTTCGTCAAAGACTGACTGAATTATCCACTTTGGAACAAATTCTGATCATGTGGTTGATTGCATTGATAACAACAATCATGATCCTAAGCCAAATTGTTATGTATGGGTACCAAAGGCCCATATGTACTAACAACATTGGGATGTACAACATTCAATGGTCTAATGTAACTAGGCTAGTTCGGCCTCTACACATTACCCTGATATGGTGGTCTATTTTTCTGATAATTCTGATTGAATGGCTTATATGGCTTGCTGGGTTATGCTTGCTGCCTTTTTAATGCTACCAACTCATATCTAAAAATCTATAGAAAAGTCTTGACTTCATGCAATTCATTTGAGGGTGTCATTGAAGAGGTTGCAAGGGTGATTGTTTTAGGAATTGGAGCCACAATAGGCTTAATGACAGGAGCCTCTTGGAATAGAGGCATTTGTGGCCTTGGAGCAATCTTCCTAGTTTGAATCAGGTAGTTTTTTGCTTTTATAGATATGTCATATGCATCTACTAGCACAGTCCCTCCCATAGATTGAATCATGACAACAATGTCAGAATTTAGAGACCTCAAATAATAAATGAATGCAATGTTTGGGGAGGGCTTCACTAACAATGGGATTATGTCCCATGTCTTCTGTAATCTGTAGTTGAAGTCCACCATGTATTCATGGGGGGATCTCTTGATTGTAGCTAGTTGCTCCATCAGTGACAGGTAGTCACTCTTGTCTTCAAAGTGCTAGCATAGTTTGGTGCCCAAATCATCCCAATTATGGATGGAATTGGTTGGGATACCTTTATACCATTGAAGGGATTTCCCTTTGAATGAAGAAGCCAGTAGTCTTTGGACTTTGAAACTTACTTGCAAAATAAATAATCTATTATTATTGTCTATGATAATGTATACCACTAATAATTGTCAATGTAAATGGTCTTTTAGACAAATAAAATAAATCATCTTCCTTATAATGTATTATTTTTGCAATGTACTCTTTGGTCACATATGCCACCAAATAGACATAATTTGTGCACAAAAATGTCACTTGCTTAATGACTTTGTAATTGTCCTCATGTATAGCCCCATTGTATGTTAGAAAAATGACAAACTCAACATATGTAATAATTATTAGCATACCCATTACACACCAAGCGTGATTGCTAGTATTATTATATTCAACATGCATGTTAATATAACTTTGATTAAAGAAAAAATAAAAATATTTTAAAAACTATAATATTTTTTTAAATGAGTTACCTAGTATGAAAATCGATATTCTTTTGAAAGACTTTATCATGATACGTATAAAATGTGAATTTTTATTGGCACAACGAAGATGTTTAAAAGTTCTAAAACACTATCTATGAGTAAGTGCAGGCAACAAAAGGGAGGCCAAATTGAGGAAATATCCAAATCAACCCAATCTTTGTTCTCCAAACAAGTGGAGGTAGATGTGATATCCCCTATCGTTTCTTCCACTTCTCTCGTGAAGTCTACTAAATTACACTTTTGTAGTTGACATATTTTAAGACCTCCTCAACATTCACCATGCATACACATCATCCACCATGCCTAGCCTTTGCCACTTGTCTTAATTTATTTCCTTCCCTACTTTCATTAATGATGAGGAGGGAGGTCATAGTGCACCTACACCTATGCCTACAACAACATGGGCATTAATATCTTTGCTCTATTGTAGTGAATTCCTCCTCCACTTCTGACATCTTGTTCTAAAAATCCTCTAAAGATGCTTCCATTTTTTTGTCTAGTGTAACATGCAATTGTCTATGTTCCAAAGCAACATCGTCTACAAAATCCTATAGGCCCCATTAAGCTATTTTTAGACATCATCATCATTAGCTCAACAATGAAAGCAAACGTTAATTTTGGTTAACAAAGATAGGACAAATAAATACTACTTTTGATTGTTTGACCACTATAATAGGTGATATTTATATATGGGCAATCTCACAATATTGTGTCCCACTTTTTGGCCAAAGTGGGACATTGAAATCAACATTTTAACCAAAACTTCACTTTCTGACACCTATAGCACCTAAACCATTAAGAATTCGAAGACAATATGAACTAGTGATTTGTGAAACTTTGTGTGTAGATTCTAAATATATATTTTAAAAAAAAATTAGAAATGTTAGAAAATGAAAGCAACACTACTCAAACGGAAATCTGATTACAATATGTAAATGATCTCAAACAGTGTTTAATATCAATGAAGATTGCATTCATAAATTAAATCACAACACAGGAATAAACACCATAGAAGAATGACACAAGATAAAATGTGGAGAAAACCCTTTCAAGTAAAAAACTCCACCAAGAAAGAGACTCAAGTTGTATTATCTTCAAAAACTAAATAACATTTTATATGCACTTCCTTTTTCTCTCCAACCTTCACTCTCGTAGAACATGTGTACAAAAATTGTCATGCTACAACATTTACATGGAAACATACTTATAGAAGCATTTTCCCTCCAATCTAGGAGTCCACTTTCTCTCTCTTGAGAATCTCCAACATGCTTCAAACAATAAATGACTTCTTACAAGCTCACGATAATTGTCCAAAATTAGCATGCAAAGTTAGGCACCCAAGGCCAAAAATGGTCTCTTACAGCATCTTATGACATGTCATAACCATCATATATACCACTAGAAAGCATCTTCCCAATATGGGCGTCTAGAGCTAAACATAGCATCTTACAACTAATAATTATCTGTCATAAGTTGTCATAGTGTCATAGAATCTTATGACAACTTGCAACTGTCATAGATTCTCTTACATGCACTTACTAACTTTATGATGTGTGTCATACATGCTAAAAATAGTTGATTCCTCCAAGGTGGCGCCTACACTCATTTACTCATGATTTTTACAATTGTCAACCGTAAATCTCACGCCATAATTACCTTTGGCAAAACCAGAATTACCACTACCAGTGAAACTACCTCATTCCCTTATGGATAATTACAAATTACAAAGTAATAAAATGGAATAAATACAATATTGGGAATTACAAGGTTAATGGCACCTTATCCCAACAAGAAATAAATTGTGAATTATTTTATATATCTTTTAATAACTTGTTTTTATAGTAAACAACATTTTTAAAAAGTGATGTTTCCGTAACGCATAACTTTTTTTATAAAAATGACAAAAAATTAATTTTTAAAATATAGATTTGTAACACCAATATCTAGGGCATGGATATTTTTTCATAATTTTTTGTTGTATATTTTTTTAAATTAATTTTTGAAGTGAGATTAATTATAATTTCAACATAGGTTTATGTCATTACACATAACTTGTTTTTTATGTATCGAAATTCTTTTTTTGGTTAAAACAAGGATATCAATAACTAGGGTGTAGATATTTTTCAATATTTTTCACTATTTTACTATTTTTCCACATGTGTAGAACAAAGAACTTGATATTTGGTGAAAAACCTATATTCAATAAAAATAAAAAATAAATATATAATCAAATTGAATATATTAAAAGTTATACTTGTTGGAAAGTTCCTCTCAATGGCTACAATCTTACAAATTATCTTGTCAAGTTCATTCCATTTGAAGGTCCAACCCGAGGTTTGAAACTAAAATTTATGAGGAAAATTTGAGGCAAAGAGTAGGAGAGGCTAGCCAAGCACCTTTGTTCAAAGGACCTTCGAGAAAAGGCCCCTTTGTGCAAAGGTTTTACCTTCGCACAAAGGTACTACAAACAAAGGTACCTTTATTCAAAGCTCCTTTTGGCCAGCTGAAATAATATAAAAATTCCTAATAGTCGACCTTTGAACAAAGGTCCCTTAGTTAAAAAATTCGTAACTGCTGACCTTCAACAAAGGTCCTTTGAGCCAACAGTTTTAAAATATTTATGCAAATGACATATAAATATGATGCCATTTTTGTATTTTTCTAAATAAAAAAATAAAAGAAATTTTTTTATTTTTTTCTAATTTTTTGCAAGTGAAACATTTGGAAAGGAATTGACAAATTTGTGTTTGCAATTTTGGGAGACTTTGGATGGCAAAATATTTGGCAAAGGAATTTTTGATTAATATTTTGCAAAGGAGATGGGAAATAAAAAGACAAGGAAGAATAAGATTTCACTGTCATATTCAATAGAAAATGAATAGAAATTACGTGAAGAAAGGATGCAAAGATATTTTAAACAAAGAGAAGGTATGTATATTTTAATTTCTATAAAAATGTTTCAAAAAATATTAGTTTGTATTTATCCGTACTTCCTTAACTGTAGTTTATAATTTTAGAGTTGTATTGATACATATTAGATTTGTATTTATCCCTAACTTAATTTATTATTTTAAATTTAATTTGAATAAAAATTAAATTCTTACATTCATCTAAATTTCAAATTCTACATAGATTCTAAATAATTTATCTATATTAAGTTCACTAGTTCCTCTCTAGGGTTTGTATCTCTTTCCCCTCCTTTGTCAACTCTAGGGTTTCAATATAGTTTCTAGTTTTGGATTTAATTTTAAACTAGAATTAGACTCTTACATGTTCTACATTAATCTAAATTCTTAGGCTAAAGTCACTAGATGAACCCTAGTTTCTCTCTATTGTTTGTAACTCTTTACCCTACTTCCTCAACTATAGGGAACTTGAATATAGTTTCTAATTTTATATTTTAAAATTAGATTCATACATGTTCTACATTCATTTAAATTTATTGGCCTATCAACCACCACAAAGAGATATTTGAATCAAAGAGATATAGTCTTAGTTTCCAATTACTTGCCTTAATAACATGTCACCTCACTTGTACAATGTCAAATATAATTAACATCATCACCTAATAATTCAATTAAATCATCTTCTATAAATCATAAATCTTTTTCAATTAAATCATCTTCTCTAAGATCAAAAACAATAGGATCAAATCCTTATCCATAGTCATATATGATTTGTACAACAAGCCAATATGAAAATGGATGAATACCACACTTGAAAGCAAAGCTGCCTCAAAAGAACTAACTTTGTCTCACTTCATAATGAGCTATATAAATGTTATAATTTCAATAATACCCTTGTTAAATAGTACCTTTGTGGGAACATTTAACACATGAAAAAAAGAAGTCTGAGATGGATCTAGTCTAGTGTTTCTAGGGGGGACAACCACATAAACTAGAGAAACCAAACCCACATGTTCTCGAGCTCCAACCTTATATTTTACTACTTCCTCACACACCCCCTTAAAGTCACCTTTTGTGAATATAAGACCATTTCCCACAAGCAAGGGAATTAAGTTATGGGAAGTGGTACATTCCTAGTCTTCTTGGCATAAATATGTATGGATCTCTTCATCAAGGTGTTATTTCCCATAAGTAGGACAGAGTCAGTTCAATAGTGCTTCCTACATGTCCTAAATTCATCTTTCATGTATATGCATGGACAAGTAATTTAGGCTCACATGGATGTAAGTAATATTTCTTTCCCACATTATGGGAACCACATCTTTGATTCAATCTTGTATGTTTTTTATTATGGTAAGCAACAAACAAGGGTGTTGAAACCTATACAAAAAAGCCATCAATGCAAAGCAAAATAGGCCTTAGATAGGCCACAAACAACTCAACAAAAGCACACTAACAATAATTATCTATAATAGAGTTTAGAGTCTTAAACATAAACCATAACCAAAAAATAATAAACAAAAAGGCACAATCACTTAGAGAACATATGCCCCTAGTCATCTATAAGGAATTTGTAGATGTCTTCATAGTTGATTATGGTATTGGAATCCAACCCATGCCTCTTAAGCTCAAGATCCTACAGAACAGAGAAAGTGGTGGTAGATATGTGCATCACTTTAGTACTAAAGCTAGCCATAACTTTTAGATTACCTTCAAGGGAAGCAACCTTATCTTTAAGCCCAATAAGCTCCACAACAGTTTGATCACACTTCAAACATTCTTTCTAATCATGCACAAAATCAAGAACAAGTTCAGCATCCTTTGAATCAGAGTAAGGAGTATTCATCTCCTCAAACAGACTACCTCCTTCCTCAACCTCAGGGGTCACATTATGGTTCACCTCCTGAATCTCCATAGCCTCCTCTTGGAGAGAGTCAGTAGAATCATCTATGCCTATGAATTTAGGAGTCTAACTCCCATCGAACTTGTTAGATCTCATGATACTTGGCATCCTCCTCTTATGTTCCCCAGATTTCACCTTATCAATACCAACTTCCATGCCAATCTCTTTCTCCATAACAACAGTTTCAATAGCACCATTGGTAGTTTCCATTTCCACCTTCTATTTCTCATTAGGAATGGACATAGCCATCCTAACAAATTTACTATACTCCTCCATATAGTGAACAATACTAGCTTTAGCCTTCTTAGCTTTAGACTTCTTCATGGAATCTACTAAACTTCTCTTAGCAAGCAATTTCTCATTATCCTAAGTCCTTGAAGGACAATTTTTAAGATTGCAAAGACCCACAACCGCCTCTTTTTGAGAAGAAGTACTAGGGTTTCTAATAGAGGGTTTGATTTTATCCAAAATCAAAGGAGAGGAGGGTTTCAACCCAGAACCTTAGATTGGGCCACATTATCAACAACCACAGGGGAATCCTCCAAAATGGAAACATGTTCGTTCTGAGAGCTTTTAGAGTGAGAGGAGGGGGAGTCCACAACAGTAGGAGGATTAACATTCTAATAAATGGGAACATCATGGTCAGAATGCAGATTCTTTTGTTTACCCTTAGAAGAAGAAACCACCGTGGCAAAGGAACTAAAACTCTTAACAACTTGACTCTTAACAGGGGATTCTTCCACAAGACATGCTTTTATGGGTTTCGGGGGACACAAAGCAAGGTGAAAATGGGAAAGGTGAAAAATCAAGCCTTCATGGAGCGAGACTGCTACTTTGTTAGGGTTCTTAGCTCAATCAAATCCTTAGTATCTTTAACAGAAGATTCCAACAAGAGCAAATAAAAGGGGAAACCTAGAAGATTCAATCTTGTATTTTATCTAAATAATTTAAAATGATATTCAAGTCACCTCAAACTATGTTTGTGCACCTACTTATGCTACCATTAAATACAAGTATATATGTAGAGATGAGGAAAATTATACACTAGAAATTTACATGTTTAATTTTATAGTGATTTGAGAGTAAATGAAAAAAACAATGCTATACATTTGAGCTTATATTTAATAGAGAATGATAAAATATTAAAATGTTAGAACTTACAAATTTTGAAAATGAGAACTTTACATATATATCCATTCCTTAAATATATTCTAAAATCTTCTCTTATCTATGATATATGTAGGGGCTCAACATATAGATACTATAGTAGAAGTCAAGCCTAATTTAGATACTAGAGTAGAGGAGGTTGAAGCACACATAGTTGATGTCAAAGATGATGTCCAAGCACAAATAATTGATGTCAAAGAGGAGGCCCATCCACACTTTAATGTTGGAGGGGGGTTAGGATCACTTCCTTCTACATATATGCATATGAATCTAATTAAAGAGGTGAAGAGAAAAATTTCTTACAGAAATATAGATCATTTACTTGAAATGGATATAAAGAAATTAAAATTTTATGTTGAACAACCTAGTCAAGTTACTAAGAGGTCGTTAAATAGAATTTCAAAGGAAATACTTGAGAAGCTCATTACCAACATCTTGATACACTTGGTCAAACATAACTGTTATCAAGTATACTTCTTCGTGATGAGCTAAAAGGTCCATTATAATTGTTGGGTGTATATTTCACAAAAAAGAGGAAAAGACACCTAGAAAAAGATTGTTGAAATTTTTAAAAATGGTTGGTTCCATTGGCAAAAAATATTGATTAGCAGATAAGAGCATTTCAAGAAGAGTGATGCTGACATATATTGTAAGTCCAAAAATGCCAAGAAAGTGTCATATCTCTTCACTTTCAAGTGATGAAGCACTCACTCTCCAATCACCAAAACACACACATAATATCAAATTCACAAAACACTTACAAGCATCATTCTACCCAACTCAATATTGAGATTGCAACAGGAAATTATCCAAATTTTATTCCAATTCAAATAACCAAACAACTTTACAGTAATATTTTAAACCTGGTCTATATCTCTCTCCAATCTTCATACACAGAAGTCTTCTTTACCTCTCTGGTAGCCATCTCTATACTCTTCCTCTATGTGGGCTAAGCCTCAATTCCTTCTTTTTATTTTATTTCTTTTTACTAGCAACAAACCCAATCTTTGCTTCCCTCTATACTTGTTCCTAGAATTGTTTGGAATTCTCCATTTTGTTTTATGCCTTAGCTTCCTCAAGCTGCAAATCAGCCTCTAATCTCCATCCGTACACTGACAACCTCTCTGTTACATGTATATATTCTCTTTGGCAGCTAAAACCCCAAATCGAACCTCTTTTCAAATGCCCCTCTGCTATATTCCTCTTCAATTCACTTATCTTTCTCAGTCTGGAGCTTGGTCGATCACCCTAACCATTTCTTTCTTCTTTGTTTATAATGCTTATGTGAGTTCCAATGGTCACTGGCATATGGAACAACATTTTGGAGGAAATACCACATGGTATTCAGTGGAGTCTTAATGAGAATTAAATAGGAATTTAAGCTTTGTGCATGACAAGTCTTTAGCTTCTCAAATCAACAAAAATCTAACCGCCAATGATAATTGGTCTCTCCATAATCTCTAATATGTGAATGCTATATCAAAATCTAATGAATAAATAAGATGGAAGGCGTCACCACTCCCAACACAAAAGAAAATCTAGTTTAAAGTAAATCATTACCATCCCATTGAATGGAAGATGAGGTACCATATAATTTCAAAGAATGTTGAGTTTCTTTTATACTTTAGCTACTATGTATCCTTCTTGTCCACCATGTTTACCTTAATTAGATTTCATTAAATAATACACTTTGACATTTATGCCCATGGTTAGTCTTTTTCTTCCTCTTTGTGGCATCTAGGAAACTTATCTTTCCTTGATTCATAGATCCTTTCCTTCTCATGATCAATGATGGAAATCTTAGTTGGAGTGCTCAAATACACACAATCAACCTCATTGCTAAAAGCATAAGCTAAAATAGCCAGTAGAAGAGAGCTCTAAAGTAGATAGTTACATTATTCAAATTTCATGATTGAATTGAAGACATGCACATATTGATGTAGGCATCTAACTATCTGAAATGTTGTGGAGATGTCAAGGCTAGTTGAAAACTCATCCATAAACAATCCATTTGCGGCTCCCATGATCATCTCTTTGAAAGGAAATCAACTAAAAATTGAAACAAAATAGAAAAAAACCTGAGAATCTTTTTGGTTGATGTGGGATAGCTCGTTCACCTGGGATGCTCCTGCATCATCAAGTGAAATTGGCTTAAGTATAAAGACACTAACAAGATATGTGACAAGGAGAAAGGTTTTGGATGATAGTACTGCAGAAGGAAATTAGGTAATGATGTGTAGGGCTCCTCATTTTGACAAGATTGGAGATGGTGTTAGGAAGTTGATCTCAAGTTTTTCACACGATCATACTCATCCTTCATCAAATAGTAGATATGTTCTCAAACACAGGATCAAGCCAAATAGTTATGAACTGCATACAAAACATTGGTTAGACATAACATAGCATGAGATGTATGTGATGTTTTGTGATTTGAATCCGCATATAAAGATTGGGAAGATAATGTTTGAAATGTTAAGGCCACATTATGTGAATTGTCGTTATCATATTGAATTTGATCTTTACTATTAGGTGTTTCGAAAGATCAAAGAAGAAATTGATGGTGTTCAAAATGCACCTCCTAAATGGGTAAGTCAGTTCATAGCATCCATCTTATGTGATAAATTTGATGATGATGCAAATGGTCAAATAAAATGTATAAAAGGACTTTGTGAAACATGTGGAAAATTGGCTAAAATACCTTTGAGTAATGAAGATACTGACATGATGAAGATGGTAAATTGCAAGAGTTACAAGTACATAAAGTTTGAAACAAAATTTGGAAAAGAATCCACAAGGTTAGATTACATATAAGAGGAGGTACCTATTGGAACATTTATGGAAATTTTTTGTAAATTGATATAACTATACATACATCATGCATTTTTTGCTAAGTGGCAGGGAAAACAATTTTAGTTGTTAAGAGATACTTTCCCACTTGGAACAATTTTATCAGTAGTCGACTTTGTAGAAAATTACTCTTTTACCCATCAAAAGGAGATTCAAATATAGTATTACTATTTGAAGCAGGTCACTATTATGGTGCATGTGTGTTATCAACATGCATAATTGGATTTGGATGGTGTTGACAATACATATCAACAACGAGTCATTGAGAAAGAATATCACTTTTATATTAGTGATGATAAAGAGCATGACACACATTTTGTAGAGCATTGCTTTAAGAAGTTTTTTAAAGATTTGGCAAGAAGGGGTGTGAAAATTGAAAAGCATTTTGTATGGTCAGAATTCAAATCATTAAGGCCATTTTATGCACTTTGTAGATATCATCAACATAACAATATGCCACATGTTTGGAGTTTCTTTGAGAGTAGGCATGGAAAGGGTGAACATGATGGTGCAAGAGCTTGCATCAAATGTGTTCTAAGAAAACATCATATTAATTATGGGGGAGATCATATAAATGATGCACATGATGTTTTTGAATGGTGTAAGAAACACTTCGCATGTGAGGTCAACACATCTTTGGGGAGGAACCCACATCCAAAAAGAGTGTTCTAGGAGATATCAGTTACGTATTGTTTGAAAAAGTTTAACTTGTTTAATATTTACTCAAATATTTATTTTATTTCATGTTGTGATTATAGTTTTATAATTCTAGACAAAATTATAATTTTAAATCATGTATGATACATACATACATACATACATATATACATATATATAATTTGTAGGTGTGGATAGAATAACAATGCATGGATGCAAGAGGATAGATAAAACAAGATATTTTCATTGTGTCATTAGTACAGATAGCCACACATGGACATTGTGCACTAAGGATTACTCTTGTTTTTGTCATGACTACATTTTTGGGAAATTATGAGAATTGCAACAACCAACAACATGGATGTCAATGAATGGAATTTGGTGCCACTAGTTGTTACTGACACATATGAAAAAGATGAATATGAAATATTTAAAGACATTCCTTTGATTTTAATTGATTATGACCACATTTAAGGATTGATTAAACAAGGTATATATATATATTGTGCAAAGTTTGTGGTTCAATATTTTAAATGTTAATATGTTGATAAAATTTGATTGTAATTTGGTTATTAAATATTAGAATTCATGACAAGTTCTATTTTTTTACATTTCATTGTGGCTCAGGAGATGTTTTTATAGTCGCAGTAGAGGTTGGAAACATAGAAGGTGTTAATTGTTATTTATTGCGTTGCACAGAAGAGAGGATGAAGTTAACAAAACCTTAAATAAGTGATTGAATGTTGTTTCCCACAAGTTCAGTTCTAGTGCAAGGGACATATCTCAAACAAGTCAAAATTGCTCAAAATGGGATTCATTTTATTGATTACCAACCTGACAACATGGTGTATCAATATAGCCACCTAGTAATTGCTATTGACCTATCTCTTCATCAAGTTCCATGTGCACATGGATGTCATAAATGGAGACTAGATAGAGATGACCATAAGAGAATATTACATGTTATTAAAGAGCGAGCTAAACCAATCGATGTGGTATAAAAAATGTGGAGATTAACTTACACTTCATTTCAAGTATTCTCTTAGATCTACTATTACTTATTTTAATTTATGCTTCAATAGTTCTTTCCTTTCATTTTAATTTCAATGGTTCTTAACAAATTTTATCTAACCAAATGATCTCTAGGTTCTAAATTTTTATTTACATTTCATCATGGCAATAGATTTGTTTTTACAATCATGTAGCTGAAAGGATTTCAAGTTATTATTTCATATTGCATAGGTATGATCTCTACACTATAGAGTCTTTAACTTAGGTGTCTTACATGTAATATTTAACTTAGGTGCTTAGAATGATATTTATAGAATAGGTGTCTTAGGTATATAATAGGTGTCTTACATATAAATCTTAGGTCTAGACTTAGAGAATAAGGTATAAAATCTAGGTGTCTTAGGTCTACTGTCTACTAGATAATCTACATGTCTTAGGTCTAGAGACTAGAGAATAAGGTATAAAATTTAGGTGTCTTAGGTCTACTATAATAGGTGTCTACCAGTCTTAGGTCTAGACTACAATAAGGTATAAAGCCTAGGTGTCTTAGGTAGAACTATAATAGGTGTCTAGGTGTCTTAGGTCTATACTACAATAAGGTACATAAAGTCTAGGTGTCTTAGGTCTATTATGTCAACTAAGTCTAGACTAGAATAAGGTATAATTTAATCTAGGTGTCTTAGGTCTATTATGTCAACTAAGTCTAGACTAGAATAAGGTATAATTTAATCTAGGTGTCTTAGGTCTACTATAATAGGTGTCTAGGTATCTTAAGTAGAATGATAATAGATGTCTTGGTGTCTTAGGTCTAGACTATAATAAGGTATAAAGTTTAGGTGTCTTAGGTCAACTATGTCAACTAGGTCTAGACTAGAATAAGGTTTAATTTAATCTAGGTGTCTTAGGTCTACTATAATAGGTGTCTAGGTGTCTTAGGTCTAGACTTCAATAAGGTATAAAGTGTAGGTGTCTTAGGTCTACTATGTCAACTAGGTCTAGACTATAATAAGGTATAAAATCTATGTGTCTTAGGTCTACTATAATAGGTGTCTTATGTAGACCTATAATAGGTGTCTAGGCATGTCTTAGATCTTGACTACAATAAGGTATAAAGTCTATGTGTCTTAGGTCTACTATGTGAACTACGTCTAGACTACAATAAGGTATCAAATCTAGGTGTCTTAGGTCTACTATGTCTATAAAATCTAGGTATAGATACAATAGGTGTCTTAGGTGTCTTACCTCTACTAGAATAGGTGTAGTAGGTCTTAGGTGAGGCCACATGAGCTTCCACCTTCATGTGGTTGGCCTTGTCAGTATAGAATAAATATTTTTTGAAGCTAAGGGAAGATATTTTTCTTGTAAAGAAGTTATGAATAACCAATTAATACATTGATTAAGTTGTTTTTGATAAAATAAGGCAGAAAAAACAAGGGGCTAAACCCTTACAAGACAACCCAAAAAGGGGCAACAAAGGCTCATGAACAAAAAGAGCCACTAACAGCAACTAGGACATTGATAGCTGATTAACAACAAATAGTAAATAGAAGCAATCTGACAGCAGAAAGAAACAAAAAGCAAAGAGACAAAGCTAGGAAATAACATCCTCCTAGCCTTTGGATAGGAAGTCATAAATTTTATCAAACTCTTTAGTCTTCTCTTCGTTTGCACCATGTTCAAGGATGTCCTGCTCCTACAAAAAAGACAAATTAACCATGGCCGAGTGGCTAAGCATTCTATTTATGAAGCATCCGAGGGAGAGAAGCTTCTGCTCAAGGGATTCCACATGGTTTCTCAGAGTAGACATTTCATCCTCCTGATTGGCTCCTTCCTCCTTAGCACCTTCCTCAACCTCCTCAACATTCATCCCATCCCCAACTTGGGTATGATCTTTAGGCACAAAATCACCACCAATAGTGTCCTCAGCTTGCATATCCTTTTCCTCCACCCCTTCAGTGTCCTTCGAGTCTATTTCCTACACTTCGATGTCTTCACCTTTAGACAGATCTCCTCTTGAATAGATGCATCTGAGTCACTTTTAGAGTATTCTATCAATTTTACCTTTGGGGCTAGTTTGCCCGCAATTTTGTTGGATCTTCTAACACCTGAAGTGTTACCCTCAGTCTTAACTTTAGTCGTTTTAGTTTTGGCCTTTTTTAGTGGTCCCTCACTATCACTTTTTTGATTCTTATGGGTCCCCATCTCCCCCCCGAGTCAGTGATCTCCATAGTAGCCTCCACTTAAGTTGCCATTTATTCGATTTCACACTACCTTTGGAAGGAGGAGTATGAAGGTCCTTCGTAGTAGTCTCTTCCAAGGATTCAGAAAAGGAAACCCCTTTCAATTTTTGGGTTGTAGGGGTAGAATCAATGGGTTTCTCAGAAGTGGTATCGGTAGTGGAGGGGTTATCCATAGGGGTTTCAACAATGGTGGGCTGAATAGGTTTTGACGGACACAAGGCAAGATGGAATTTATAAAGGCAGTGGATGAGGCCTTGGTGAAGGGGGATAGGCCACTTTGAGGGCTTCTTAGCATGCTTAGCTTTCACATGGTGAACAAAATGTTCCAACGAAGACAACAGATAGAAAGGAAAACTAATAAGAGCATTTCTCCTAAAGTGGTTAAGAAGGGGAAGGTGGTAGTTGTAAAACCTGGTATAGTGACCCTCCAAGGTGAAATATTTCATCAATAGGTAGCACATTACATCCCATGCTCTGGTAACTTGGCATGGTCAAACCCTCCTTGATAAGGAACCCGCTCCTCCCCATCACCCAGAAACAAAATCTGATTCTGGGGGTCTACAACCCTAGCCTTTCTCTTTAATTTCTTGCCTTTAGTAGTAAGGCCAGTAGCTATTGCAATGACTTCCTTAGAAACCTCAAACCCAACGTCGCCAATTTGGACTCTGTGTTGTCCCATGAAAGGGTACACTACTCAGAAAGATTTTCGTTGTGGCCATTAAGGCATTCTAGGAAAGGGATAATGCCTCCTTCCTTACAGTAATGCCACACTAAGGCATTATCCCTGAATTCACTACAAGTGAGGGGTTTTGTTCGGATTCTATCCCCCCCATGATCAAAATTCCTTCAAAGCCACGCAGCAGAAGAGAATTGAACTTCCCAATTTGACAGTCACAACGAATTTCTCTCTCATCAATGTGCCACTTTCAAGATTTATCTTTGCTATCTTTAGGAATAATAATTGTGAAAAAAATGATGAAATTGATCGGCATCCTTAAGTTATCATTAATCGGATACATCGTCGCATTCCCCAGTCTCTGTGTGTCCTTCCCATGCTTCCAAATCTTCCATTTAAATCTCCTGTCAACATCAATCGGCCACCTCAACCTGCCACAGGAGATCAGTAGTGCTAAATTAGCATCTGTAAGAAGGGTACATTGTATCATCATTAAGATGTCCTTAATCAACCACCTCAACTTGCCACGAGAGATCAGCAGTGCCAAATTGGCATCCACAATAAGGGTGTATTGTATCATCATTTAGAGGTCCTATCTTTTTGAATTAACTCCCTGATAGCCTGGGGGATATTATGGCATTGGTGCCAACACCGCCAATTTTCAAACTGCTGACCATGATTGGCAAGGGCATCAGCGACCCCATTCCCCTTCCTATAAATGTGGGATAATTCAACCATAGGAATACCCTAAACAAGGGGTTGCATATCAGTGATGATGTCCTTAAAATGCCACCCACAGATAGAAACCTTGGTAATGGCATCAATTATTAGTTTCAAATCTCCCTCTATATGCAATTTTTGAATACCCAAGGTGACCACAAGTTTAACACTCCATAAAAGAGTTGAGGCCTCAGCAAAATTATTAGTTTGGGGTCCTAATCCCCCTGCATAGGTAGCAATAAGCTCCCCTCTATCATTCTTGATAACCCCACCACAACTAGGCTTACCATTAGATTTTGAGGCCCCATCAAAGTTTAATTTGAGCCAACCAGACTTCGAGGGGGTCCACCTGGTATTTAATCACTGAAGTTGCTTTGAGTTATCAAAGGCAGGGATTTGATTAAGTATGCCCCAATCAGTAGCCATACTTTCCTCATGCTAGGTGAGAGGTTTGTTAGCAGTCTTAACATGAGAATTGGTCACACTTTTAATAAGGATCTTAGAGAGAGAATAGTAGACTTGAGAATGATTTTTGGCAACCTCCCTAAAAATTTGGTTATTCCTTTCCTTCCACAGAGTCCAACCAATAAAGGGAAGGGTTTGGTTCCAAAGCTCCACTAACCAAGGTTGAGAGAATGGAGGGATCCAGTTAGCAATGACTTCTCTAATATCCTTATTACAAACCCATTGCATCCCATAATTCAAAAGCACTTTACTCCAAATTTCTCTGGCAAAGTCACAATGCAAAATCAGATGAGGAATAGTTTCCTCTTCCTTAAGGCACATGACACATCTATTGACCAGATAAAAACCCCTTCTTTGAAGATTGTCTTGGGTTAAAATTCTACTATGGACCATTGCCCACTAGAAAAAATTGACTTTTGGGAGAAGTTTATGGTTCCAAGCTTTCTTCCAAAGCTCATCTTTATTGTCTTTCTTAATTAGAAGATGGTAAGAAGATTTGACTGAGAAGAGGCCTTTTTTATTTGTAGTCCAAAGTAACTCATATGGTCTTGGAAAAAGGGGGATCTAGGTTCCCAAAAGCATCTATTGTATAGCATTCATTTGAAGGAGAAGATCAGGTTGATTGTTATAGCACTCAAGCAAGTTTTTCCATTGTCTGATTCCATATCCTTGTTGGATATAATGACAAACTTTAGTACCAAAAAACTATTTAGCAATACCCACAACTACCTCATTGCCCTCTTGAGTGGAAAGAGCTTTGTCAGCCAACCAAGGATCCTCCCAAAAGTTTATGAGGGTTCCATCCCCAAGTTCCCACTTTAACCCCTTTTTGATTAAGCTCCTAGATTTGATCATTTTGTTCCAAATCACTGACCCTTGTGGGAGACCCTCCTGATAAAGGAAGTTATAGTTATCAGATCCTTGTAAATATTTAGCTTTCATAATTGCACCCCAGTCTTTATTGTTGTTGATAAGATTCCAATTGTTTTGAGATAAAAGGGCTTTGTTCATATTTTGGATAGTTCTGATATTCAGACCACCATGAGTTCTAGGAAGGCAGACCTTCTCCCATTTGACCAGGGACTTTCTCTTCTTTTCTTCCAATCCTATCCACAAGAAAGTTCTTTGGATCTACTCTAGTTTGTCATCCAAATACTTGGGCATTTTGAAAAGAGAGAGAAAGTAAGTGGGAATAGCTTGAAGGGAGGCTTGAAGAAGTTGCAATTTTCTAGCACTGCTCAGGAGCTTTCCTTTCCATCCCACCAATTTCTTTTGGGTTCTTTCCAAGATACTATTCCAAAAACCCGGAGTTACTTCCTTGACTATTAAAGGGAGAGCAAGGTAGACTAAGGGTAAATCCATAGCTGCACATCCAAGGATGTTAATAATTTTCCTCTGAAGGTCCCCCAGAGTGTTGAAGAAGAAGACATTACTCTTTTGGAAGTTGATATGTTGACCAGAAGCCTTGGCATAGTCATTGAGGAGTTTTTTCTAGCTTCAGACTTCCAATACTAAGGAGATGCCAAAGAGGATGGTGTCATCCACAAACTGCTATATAGTCATTGGTGGGAGAGTAGAGGCTAGTTTTATCCCAACTATTTCCCTAGAATTGTTCTTTGAATGAATAGACCTCCCAAGAACTTCAGCCAACATGATAAAGAGGTAGGGGGATAGAGGATCCCTCTACCTAATGCCTCTTGTGAGAGAGAAGAAACCTCTTGGAACCCCATTGACAAGAACTAAGAATTTAGTAGTGGTGACAGCTTCCCGAATAAGGAGGGTCACTTTTTCATTGAAGCCAAACTTCTGAATAACTTTAAATAAGAACTGCCAAGAGACTCTATCATAAGATTTGGATATATCAAGCTTAAGAACCATACCTAGGATCTGGCTTTTCTCCATTGAGTGGATAGTTTCATGGGTGGCAATAACAACATCCAATATCTATCTTCTAGGAACAAATCCTTTTTGAGAAGAGGAAATGATTTTATCCAGCAGGGGTTGGAATCTATAGACAAGTAACTTGGTGCATATCTTGCAAGTAGTGTTTCACAGACTAATAGGTCTGAAATCAACAAGCAACTCAGGGTTAGACTTCTTAGGGACCAAAATAATAAAAGTGTTGTTGAACTGTTTTAGGAGATTCCCTATTCTGATGAAGTCTCTGATAGCAGCTGTAACATCATATCCCATAATGTCCCAGAACTCTTGGAAGAATATTGGAGGGAAACCATTAGGGCCTAGGAATTTAAAGGGGCCCATAGATAATATAACTCCCCAAACCTCTTCCTCAGAAATAGGTTTTAAAATTTTAGCATTATCTTCCTCAAAAATCAGAGTAGGAATATTATTGAGGAGCTGATCCACTACCGGCCTATTATCAGCATTGATAGCTTGTCTTGACAACGAGTTCTAAAGGAAACTAACTGCCTGATTACCAATCTCCTTTTCATCTATGATTTATCTACCATCTTCCATACATAGTTTAGAGATAGTATTAGATTTTCTGTGTTTCATAGTTGAAAGGTGGAAAAAAGTAGTATTACAATCTCCTTCCTTGAGCCACTGGACTCTAGACTTCTGTTTCCAAAAGAGCTCCTCCCTATTCATAAGATTCTTCCAATCCTTGATTAATTTGTTTTCTATTTGAGCAGTGTCCTCAAAAGAATCCCCTTGAGCTATTCTAGTTTGAATATCAGCCAATTTTCCAGAGATGATCTTCTTCTGGGAAAAAATATTCCCAAAACTATGCTTATTCCATCCTCAGATCTCTGTCTTAATGTGCAAGAGTTTTTGAGCCAGTCTAAACATAGGGGTGCCCTGGACCAGAAGCTGCCACCATCTGGAGAGAAGACTTCTAAAATCCTGGTGTTTGATCCACATCACTTCAAATCTGAAAGGGAAGGGTCCCCTTTTTTTGTTCAACCCAATTTAGAAGAATAGGATTATGATCAGAGATGGTCCTCGGGAGGGCAGTAAGTTTAAGGGTGAGAGTGTTATCCCAATTGTTGGAGATGAGGAACCTATCCAACTTAACTTGGATCATTTGATATCAGATAGTTTTTGGATTCAACAACTCTATATCCAAGAGCCCAAAAGTATTGGTAAATTCTGCTAAGTCAAGCATACTATCTGAGTAGTCAAGAATGCCCCTAGTCTTCTTAGAGGGGTATAAATGGGTGTTGAAATCTCCCGCCAACATCTAATGGGAGTCAGGAGTAGAAGAGAGGTGAGTAGACAAATCCTTCCACAGTGTTTTCCTCAACACCCTAGTGTTTGGGGCATATATATTGACCAAGGTCCAATTGAAGGAAGGTAAAGAAAAGTTAATCATAAGACAATGTTTATTAAGGAAGGCCAACATACCTCCAACCATGGCTTTATTCCACATCGTGACAATCCCTCCTGAGGTACCAATAGTAGGGCTGATACAGTAGGCAACATTGGGCCAAATCCTAGTGGCAATCATTTTGAAGCTTTCCTCTGATATTTTAACTTCTTGGAGTAAGAGAATATCTACTTTGTGATCTAAAATACAGTTATTAACTTCATACTACTTTGAAGGGCTATTAAGACTGCTCATATTCCATGATAAAATCCTCATTTGAATAATTTTTGGGAGTGAATCTACAGTGTCTTCTATTTGCCACTAGCTATCTCCCTAGCTACCTCTCTTTGCCTTGTTTCCCTTAATGATGGACTTCCTGATTTGGGGTCTACTCCCACATCAACAGACTTCTTCAGCTTATGACCCCTCTTCTTTGGGGTAATCCACCCTTCTTGGTCACTATGTGTTTCACTGGGCCCTACTCTAGGGGAAAGTGGAGTTGGGCTTGAGTTCTATCTCTGAGATATTTGAGAGTTCATCCCTCCCTTAAAAGATTCTTCATTGTGAATTCCATTAGACCTTGCTCCAAGGGAGAGAGGAGATGAACTCTATCTTGGAGAGGGTTGAGAGATCATCCCTCCTTTAGCTAGAATAGACTCTCAAGATTGAAAGTTGTCCTGAGGGGATAGAGCATCTAAAACATTACCTTGTGCCTCAAGGTTTCCATAGGAAGCTTGCAATTGCTCCTCCAAATGGGTCTCATCAACTCTGTTGTGAATCTCTCCGTCTTCTAAATTTGGTGGGAGACTCTCTTTTGAAAAGTGCTAGAGATCTTGTTCCCCATTACCCTTCATCACCTGGAGTTCTACATTATCTTCCAACTTCTTATCCATATATTGCTCTAGGGAACTGGAATCACTTTTCTCTTTTTCTTGATTTGTGGGTTCCTTGGCTTTCTTGTGCTTGCAGTGGGAAATCAGATTACCCTTCTTTTTACAAAATTGACAAAAGGTGGTAGCATTTTTATAAAGTATTGGATGCATCCAGATGCCATACTTAGAGTTCAACTCAATGGACATAGGTAGAGCTTTGTGGACTTCCACATTAACACAAAATCTAGCATAGACAAATCAGGATTTGGCTCAAGTATTATTATCCAAGGTAACAAACTAGCCAAAGGAGTTAGCAATAGAAGTAAAAACTATTTCATCCCAGTATTCTAAGGGAAAGCCTAGGAGTCTAACCTAGACCAGGGTAGATCAGTTGAAGTTAGTTGATGGGGAGCCTCAGTCGGTGTGACTACTCCCCATCGGTGAACTCTAACCAAGGTCTGTCCATACGCTAATACAACCCATCGTTGGTATGACTCACCCTATCGGCGAACTCTAGTTTTGCTAGGCTGATACACCGATGGATTTTTCCCTTGGTGTCACTCACCCCTTGTCGCCCCGATATAACGCGATCGGCCAGATCACCACTGTCTCGGCTCAACGTCTTGTGATCTACCCGATGTACTTTGTCACTTTGATATGCATCTCAGGCCGTGACTTCTATTCAACGCCTTGAACCTCTCTTCGGCCAGACTATCATTATCGCTCTGAGTGAGAAATGGATTACCGATGGTCTCTGTCTCATTGATAACAGCTCCAACTCCTCCAATCAAACCCTAGCACATGGAGATGCTAGGCCGTCTACTGTGCACAACCCTCGGTCTGGAACATTTGCACCGTTGAACCATGAAACAAAACAAGAAACAAACAGATATTGTACAATGAAGCCATTCCACTGATTTTGACAGAAATCTCACTAGTGGAATGCTTCACATCGACATTTTGCAACAGAATTATAGAAAGGAAAAGAAATCTACAGCTATGCAATTTGTAATTATAGAGAACAAAAAACAAATTGATGACACATAATAGTTTGATTTCTCCTTAACACAATGCACAATTACATACAACTCTTCTTTGCTTCGATCTGATTACAATACTATGCTTGATTTTGTTCATTTCCCTGGTTTTATAAACTCGCCAGAGTAACACCAACCCATTCCAAATGGTTGGGAGACGGATTCCATGCGATTGGGAGAAAACTAACTAATTCCAAGTGGTTGGGAGACCAACTGTCTAACCACTAACAATTTGACAAATGCAAACTAAGTACTTGGGACTTACAAAGTTTGTTCTAGGTCTAGATACAAATAGAAATGACATGCATTGGTCGAATAGACCTTATTACAACACAAACATGATTTCCTAAACAAAACATGATTTTAAATGCCTCATGGAGGCCACCTTGTGTTAGGTGCTCCTGCACCATACACCCCACCTAGAAAAGAACTCATGTCCCATGAGTTGATTCTTTAGCTTGCTCCACCTGTATCCTTTGCTGCATCATGCCTTCCCCACGACCTCTAGACTACAACTTGCTTCCATGGAATCAAAAACTCATGCCTAGCATTGTAGGCTCTACTCACACCTTGTCATGAGTGAGTGCTTGCAACCAAACCCATACTTTGCTTGCCATTCTTCCTTACTGTCATCTCTACCTGAACACCTACATTCAAAACCTTGTTTGATGCTTCTTGTACTGCTGCTATGGTAGAATATGTTTGCCTGCCAACTCTTGTTGGCTCTAGAGGACAAACAATGGTCCCTACTATGATAGCATCCTCTTCTTTCCAATCAACTTGTGGTTGCTTGCAGACCTGCTCTTTGACCTTCTTCTGATCCATCTCAGACATTACCATCTGATCTCCATCATTCAAAATTGAAATCACCCTCAAACTGTGATCTTTGGTAACCTCACTCCTTGGGGTATCCTCCACTTGCCTTGTCTCTTCGTCATTGATCTTCACAAACTCTTTCTTACCCACCAAAATAATTTTGGCTGTCTTCTTTGCTTCAGCATCCTTCTGTAATGGTGTCATCACAAAAGTTTTTCCATCCTTCTTGATGGTGTATGTGTTAGCATATCCATCATATAATGCTTGCCTATCAAATTGCCATGGCCTACCTAAAAGTAGGTGACAACATTCCATGGGCAAAATGTCACATAAAATTCCCTCCATATATTCTCCAATCTAAAAATCAACATATGCTTGTTCATCTACCAAAAGTGATTGACTATCACTTACCCAAGATGCTCTATAAGGAGTTTGATGAGGAATCCTTTCTATGTTCAATTTATCCACCATTTCCCTGGACACCATATTATCTGTTGAACCAGAATCTATGACTACCTTGTATATTTTACCTTTGCTTTTGCAATTGATCCTGAAAAGTGCTTTCCTTTGTGATGGTTCAGTCTTCACTGGTTCTTTGAGCAGTGTCCTCTTGATCATCAGATTTTCTCCCACTTCTGATGTCAAATTCACTTCAGGAGATATCACACTCCCTGCATCCTCTTGAGTCAATGTGGTTCTTCTCTCATTACCATGAGAAGTTGAGGCCTTCTCTGGACACTTATAAGTCAGGTGCCCTATCTGATTGCAGTTATAACATCTCATGTTGGAGAACTTAGATTCTCTACTTGATCCATTTGTCCCACCTCTTTCATTTGGCCTTCTTCCTCTGTAGCTTCCTTTGCTACTTGAGTCTCCAACTTGCTCTTCTTGGCTAGACTCACCACTAGGCCTCTGGTTAGGACTTCTGCCTCCAAAACTACCTCTAAAATTTTTGTCACCTCTTCCTTTACTCTGCTACTAACCTTTCCTCTGTAGCTTCTCTTCAGCTCTTAATGCTACTTGAAAACATTTTTCCATGGTTTTAGGGGTAAATAAACTTATCTCATCTTGAATATTGATCCTCAGACCATTTAAATACCTTGCTACCTTGTCTTTTTCATCCTCCATGTACCCACAATGAAGAGTGTATTTGTGAAACTCCTCGGTGTAAGTAGCCACATCCATATCTTTTTGCTTAAGGTTCTGCATTTTCCTATAAATCTGCACCTCGTAGTCAGATGGAAGGAACTGGGACTTGATCTTCTCTAGCATTCTGCTCCACGAAGAGATCATACTTTTCCCATTCTTTACCCTTTCTCCTTGGGTGTAATTCCACCATGTAAGTGCAACACCTTTGAGTTTAGTTTTTGCAAACTTAACTCTCTTACGTTCAGGAACTTCTTTGTACTCAAAGTGGTTGTTTAGAGCCTCAATCCACTCCATGACTTCATCAGCATTCATCTTTCCATTGAGGTGTAAGAACTCTTTGCCACTAACCATCATGACATTGGTGTCATTACTCTTCTCTCCAATCTGCTCTTGCATAGGATCCATCCTAAACTTCCTTCCATTCTTGGTGATGAGGTATGTGTTATTCTCACCATCATGTTGTGCCTTCACATCATACTGCCATGGACGTCCAAGAAGAAGGTGACAAGCATCCATAGGAATAATCTCACATAGTATCTTGTCCTTATAATCACCTATCTCAAACTCAACCCAGGTTTGTTCTTCTACCATGTAATTTTGATTCTTCTTCAACCAAGAGATCTTATGAGGACTAACATGGGGCAGCCTTTTCAACTTACACTTCTCTACCATTTCAGTAGACACTACATTCTCAGTAGAACCTAAATCAACAATGATTTTACAAAGATTACCATATGCTATACCTTGGGTTCTGAAGAGAGTCTTCCTTTGTGGGGGCTCTTGTTTCAATGGCATCTTCATCAAGGTCCTCTTGATCATCATGTTCTCTCCTTCAAGGACTGGTGCAACACTACCAATGGGTGAATTCACACTTTGGCAATCATCATCTTTCAACAACTAATTCCTTCTCCCACCATCATGGGAACTAGTTGCCTTCTCAGGGCATTTGCTCACAGTATGGCCTACTTGATTGCAGCCATAGCATCTACCAGTGAAAACTCTGGGTCCTGTGCCTGCACCACCACTTCTACCTCTGCCATTTGGTCTTCTCCAACCTCTAAAACCACTACCTCTATGATCTGCATCAGAATGAGACTCTTGTTGACTTGGGTTGTCATTTCTACTTGATTGACCTCTACCAAAACTGCCTCTTCCCCTATTATTTCTGCCACCTCTTCCTCTGGTGTTTTGATCACTCTTTCTTTTCAACTTCTCTTCTACCCTAGAGGCTAATTGAAAACACTCATCCACTGTTTTAGGAACCACCATTATGAATTCATCTTGTATGTTATACCTCAAGCCATCGAGATATCTGGCCACCATCTCTTTCTCCTCCTCCTTGTGATTGGCTCTCATGCTCAATCTATGAAATTCTTCAGTATATGTAGCCACATCCATATCCTTTTGTCTAAAATGATTAAACTTCCTGATGGTCTGCAACTCATAATTAGATGGCATGAACTTGTCTCTTAGCATGGCCACCATCCTACTCCATTTGGTGATAGGGTTCTTTCCAACTTTCTCTCTTTCACATTGCATATAGTTCCACCAAACTAGGGCAAAACCTCTCAATCTTGTCTTAGAAAACTTGACTTTCTTACTGTCACTATACTCCTTTAAGTCAAAATAGTTACACATGGCTTCAATCCAATCCATGAGGGCATCTCCATCTACTTTCCCATTGAATGTAGGAACATCCATCTTTGGATCGCCACTATCTCTCTGAGCACCTTTGAGTGCATTCAAGAATGCCTTTTGGTCTGTAGACATACCTTGTTCTTGAGGGCTCTCCTCTACCTCTTCTTCTTCTTTTGTATCAAAAGCACTTCCATCCTCTTTACTCTTACCCTTGGACCTCTCTTCTTTCAAACTTGCTTCCAGCATCTCCTTTACCATCTTCTTGATGGCTCCTTGGCTCATAGACTTGGGAGGCATTGTGCTAGCCTCAATTTCTTTTTCCTTGTCTGACATATACTTCTCCAATTCAAATATTGGCTCTGATACCAATATGATGCAAAGTGCTCAATGGAAGTGTGTAATTGATCAACAAACTTGATCGGTGTGAGGGTGGCTTATATCTTGATGATCAACTCTCATTAGCTAAACAGACCCCATCGGCCACCTTGCTATTTCTCTGACCGATCTATCAACGCTCCCTGACAGTCAACTCCACTTAGTCTTTAGAGAGACTTCCTCTATCGACACCATCTCCAAACCTCCTACCGATACCCCGATGGCAGTTAGGTTTACACTTACTTAACCATGGCGGTTAGTCGTGACTCTATCGGCCAAACTTAACTCATCGACGAACCCTTGAGAACATAGGCTGATGTGCCAATACACTCGACATCGGTGAGACTCCAAACATCAGCGAGGCCTCAAGCCCTTTTACTGATATACTGCTGCATTATGTTGTCTTCGGTGAAACTTACTTCTGTTGATAACTAAGAGAGGGGGTGAATCAGTTATCTTAATTTATTCAACTTTCTGTTCTTCTTTATTAATTAGTACAACATCAAAGCAAACAAGCATGTAAGCAGAAACAAAGTCAATACACATAATACAATGATTTTGACGTGGAAAACCCTATTAAGGGAAAAACCACGGGGTGACTAACCCAAGAATGTATTCTCTGTTAGAAGAATAGAAGTACAAAATGACACTTGCCAATTAGGGCTCACTACCCGAGCACACTTCTCACAAGAGGCTCATTGCCTACAAGTTATAAAGAGAGTAACAAGATACTTGAACTGATGAGAAGCATCCACATATGCTGCAGTTCAGTTCCGGTTAGGCTCAGTATACTGATCTACTGCACTTCATCCTTTCTCTTCTTTAGAGTTGCCGTCCTTTCACATACCAGACCTGCCTTACTGCTTCCACACTGATCTTCTGCTTTTCTTCACACTTCACAACTTCAACACACTACCTTCTCATTGAAATCCATTTGATATATAAATATATATCCACACAAAGGATTTCATCCTCTTTCTAGTCGGCATCCGGAATAGTCAGTCTTTCCCAAACTCTAGTCTGTCGGCTGAATCCTTGCTCACCAAGTGATGCGGATCAAATAGATACTAATAAAAGTCATCTAACAAGTCGGCCAATCACGAATGATACCTTAAGAATCTTGATCACCATCAACATCTCATCCAGAATAATGTCTGAAGCTCTGCTGGTAAGTTCTTCCTCTGTCTGCTCTGCCAAACAGGACCCCAATACTTGAATGCTTATATCTCTTCACTCTTTCATCACCAGAGGTTCAAATCCTGGAATCTACTAGTCAAGGTATTCCTCTTGACTTCCCCAAGTTTGCACTTTCCAAAGATACTTCCTCTTAGAGATCCGGACCTGATTGTCGGACCTTGCCACAACACTCTGTTCTTGCTTACCGGACCACAACACTCTTCAATCTGACTTCCGGTATAGGCACACTATGTCCTGCGGATGTGTGGGATGAACTTTGTTGCCATCAATGACAACAATCATGAAGCTCCAATGTGTCTCTTGCCAACAATCTCCCCCTTTGGCATTGATGGCAACACTTAGTGAAAAATGACTAAGTGTTATACTATACTCCCCCTTGGTTGATGCTCTCTTCTAATGTACACTTTTCCGGAGCTCCCCCTTAGCTGGATTCCACATTTTTCACTGTTCCTCACTCCCCCTTTGACATCAATGGCAAAGGATAGGGTCCGCATACCAAAATTTCTAAAAACAATCTATACTTAGCCATATAAATATATATACATGCTTATACTTACATATACTGAAGTATATCTGCAAAAGATGTCTTCAACTGGGCAAATTATGTTGCCCAACTTAGCTTCATCCTATCCAAAATTGAGATGTGACCACTCAACAGGAATGCAAAAGCTTCTACCCTCTTGAGATCTGTCGGATCACTAGTCCGAGCTGTGGTCTAAGCATCAATTAGAGCTTCATGCATGGCCTCTAACTTAGGGATAATCATCCCTCTAAGTTCACCCATTCTGCTTAATGTGTTCTTCCTCTCCTTCTCAAGCTTCTTAATTTCATTCATGATTACAATAATTTGACATTCCTGGCTTATTATGGATACAGTGAGAGGATCAAAATTCTGGGAGAGGTTTGACAGTTTATCCTCTTGTTCTTTTACCTTCTTCTCAATATCCTTTGTTGCTTTAGTCTAGGATACACAAAATTTATATACTTCTCCTCCATCCTTAAGAGCATTTTCTAAGCTCTTCATCCTAATGTCCATATTTCTCCTATCATTGGTTATAAGCCCTTGTAACTCCGAGAATCTCTTATCCAAAAACTCTTTCCGAACTTTCTCTTCTGCAGCTTTCTCTAAAGAATCAAAATGTGTACTAATAGAATTTACAAGAGACCTTAGATTACCGAATGTGGATGCTGTAGGATCCTTTTGGAAGGATGGCATGATATTTTCTAGTACACCGGATGCAGTTTCTATGAGTTCACAGTCTTCCATGTGAGACTTCAGCATTTTTTCTTTTGCCTTTGCTTGAGTGAAGGATGCTAGCTTCATGGTTTGCACTGGAGAGAGGGAATCAAAATTGAATGGACCTTGAAGCAACTCTGGTTCATCAAATTCCATCATCTCTTTGGTCAAGAAACCCTTGACTGCTTCTGTTGTGTCTCTTGCCGGAGACAAAATTTTCTCCCCTTCTGTAGCCTTACCACTGTCATCTGTAGCTTTTTCTGTCCTTGACTCTTCTTCTCTTCCCTTTCCTTGTTCTTCTTGACTGGATTTTTCTTTTATACTTTCTTCTCCTTTAGATCTGGAGACTGCTGGAGAGTCCGGATTTACTTCTCCTTGGACTTCCTCTTCCGGAGCAGAGGAATCTAAGTCCTTACCTTTTTCTTCACCTGTCTCCTTTACCTCTTCTACTACTGTCTTAGTAGATTCTTCCTTGTCGTCCATGGTAGAGGGCTCATCACTTATGTCCTCTATGATAGGAATGTTGAACCTTTTGTAGGCATTCTGGAGGATTTCTTCAGTTTCTTTAGCTATTTTGTCAGTTTCTCCAAGCATAAGTTGATTCATTCTAGCTTTGCTCCAGAACTCATCCTTGCAATCTTTGAAAATCATATTCATTTGTTCTACATGATTGAGGGATAAAGCTGAATAGCTATTTGTTCCCTGATCTCAAGGTCCTTGGCCTTGGCATTGTTCTTTCTGATATCTAGTTCTTTCTCTAGGCTCTTTGGAATTAAAGATATAATCTCAATGAATGCTTTATTATAAATGTTAAGGTACCTGACTGTGGCTTCTTGCAGGATCTTCTGATTAGCCTCACTATAGTCATCATAAAATTCAGTCATTGGTTTCAAGTTCCCATCCACAGTGACTGATTTGACTACATTATCAATGGACAGAGTGGGCCTTTCAACAAACTCTTCTGCCATCTCTTCCTTGTCTTCACTAGTAGAGGGTTCACCAGATACTTTCTTCTTTTTCCTCATTTTCCTTACCTCCTCATCTGATTCTATCTCTTCTTCATCCTTCTGATTGATATAAGACCTTGTGGCCTTTGTCTTAGTTCTTTTCTCTGCTTTACCAGATGATTTTGCTTCTAGTTTTGATGTCTTTGAGCTCTTTGTAGTGGTGGGTGCAGAGGTCTTAGAGGATCTGGTCTGGGAGGGGACTTCCACTGGAGTACCTTCTTTTTCTGCTTTTTCTTTTTCTTTCTCTACCCTTTCTGTCTTCTCTCTATTTGCATCAAGTGCTTCTTTTGAAATTCCATGCCTCTTGGCAAACTCTTCTACTTCCCTCCTTACTTTTCTTTTTATTTCCGGTTGTCTTAACTCCACATGGATTTTCACACTTAATTCTTCAAAGGTTCCAAACCTTTCTGCCTTGGGATCCTTGGGCTAACTTAGCATGTGCTGAACATGCAGCTCCACAATTTTCTCATCCACTTCATACCCCATAGGCATGATCCACACCGTTCTTGGTTCCACTGCTTCCATTAGGCACTGATCAGTTTCTACCATAAAGCATATTGTATCTTTATATTTTTCAACTAAAGATTGGGGGATTCTCTCTCTTGCTTGCATCATGCTCTGAAAATTCTTGAAATAGCCCCAGAGTGCTGTATTCTGTGCATTGGCATCACCAATTCCATGTAGATAGTCTCTGATTTGAATTGCTACTGGCCTGTCATTCTGCCATATCCACCCATTAGATCCGGGTAGCTCATTCATGTAGTAGAAGAATAGATAGAGTATCAACCCACCATATTTGAAGGAGTTCTTCTTATCCTTCTTTATCTTCTGTAGATTTTCCAAAAGTTGGTTTAGAAGGAGTTCACAGAGATCATAGTCAGCATTCTTCCTTAACATTTCATAAGCAGTATATACAGCATTTCCAGATACTAAATTCTTCCTGCTGGAGTGATATATCTTATATCCAATTATCATTGATGCAAACTTGATATCCAAATCTGTGATATCCTCAATAGTCATTGCTCTTTTATCAAACTTCGATTCGGTAGCCTCACTTACAATTTGGTTTTTGACAGATTTGAGTGTAGGCATTCCACCGGTTGAGTGCAATCCAGTTACAGCCCTGATGGCATCCTTAGTGATTTTAAATGGCTTGTTCAACCACATGAAGTTGTCATGCATTCTGCTCAAAACATATCGGACCCATTCATCTTCTAAAAAATAGGGGAAATGAATGCATTGTGCAAAGTGTTTGTCCCAGATAGCCTTATACTGTGGTTTGAGCTCAAATGAGTCATCAATTAACTAATTGTGATAGATATCCATTAGCTTGGATTCTCCAAATTCTTCAATATTCGCATGAATGTAAACCCTAACATCTTCAACATGCAAAATACCATGCAGAATGCTGTAAAATGCACCTAAGGGATCCACTTCTAGAGATTTGTATGGATGCTTCTTAAATTTAGGGCGTGGCCTATTAGAAATCTTCACCACATTCAGAGTAGACATCTTTCAAAAGATTTGCAGAGAGATATTTAAGAATGGAAAATACCTTTTGCACTTCTAGGTTTCACGGAGTGAGCCGGATCGATTGCTGGATCAATCGACTTCTGCAGATGATCTTTGATGGACTTAAGGAAATTTGTTGCAGAGATCCTTTTCACTTCTTCTTGAATGCAGAATGAACAAATGTTTAATAAGAAAAACCCTTATATTGCTCCGCAAACCCTAATACCAAGTTGCAATAAATGCTCAACTTAAGTCATTCTGGTTTGCCTTATTTTCCTTATTTGGATGACTTGATGTACCGAACCAATCTTGTTCTAAACATCTTGCAGATCTTCCATATCTTAACCACAGTTTATTTAGATGTTTCTATGAGAATCTTTTAATCCACAACTCTCCTTGTGCCAATTCCGGGACCAATTAACTGGCTGGGGGAAAATGTTTTTCCTTGTGTCTCCCTTGAGCCAGAGCTCATTTTTTAATTTCTGGAAGGAATATCAGCACCAGATTCTGGTGCGGATCAATCCACTACATTTTATGTACTTCTCTTCACCCAAATTTTGTTCATCTCACTTTTAACTTCATCTGAATTTACTTTTCCTTTTCCTTTGTCTTGATTTTGATTATGATGCACCGAACCCCTATTGTCCTGGTTCTTGCTTCTACAAAATTTGGCAATATGACCGGATCTATTGCAATTGTGGAAAACAACATTTCTTTGCATATTTGAATGATATCCTCTTGATCTGCATTGATTAGCCATATGTCCCATTCTATTGCATGCAAAGCATCTACCATTGAATGAATTGTTCATTTGCATATTTCTACATTCAAGAGATTTGTGACCATACGTTTTGCAATTGAAACACTGTCCAGAGAAGGATGTATTAGTCTAATTTATTCTCTTTCTACACTAATTAGCTTTATGACCAAAGTTATTGTAGATGTGGCAGTATCCATTGAAGGATGGATATCTTTGAGCATTAGGTTGCCTTATCAGAGGTCTTCTAGGCCTGTTCCTTGGATTTTATGATCCAAAATTCTTCTGACCAGATCTAGAGCTTTCACCTTTCTCATATCCCAAGCCACGCTTGTCATATACCCTCTTTTGGCTTTCAAGAAGAACTTCAAGTTGAGCAGAACTTATCTTGAATTTCTCTTTGTATTCATTTGTTGTTTGAAGATCCCTTTTAAGAGAGACAATTTGATCCTCAAGTTTTTCTTCATTATCTTTAGCATCTTCAAGATCAGATTCAAGATGTCTGATTATTCTATCCATCTTGTAGCAGTCTTCTGATTTCTCCTTGAGAGATTGTCTTAGGTCATCTTCAATTTTTCTTTTCTCTTCAATTTCTTGGGTAAACTTCATAACTCCTGATTCCATTTCATGTCTTACCATAATGATCTCTTTTGATAACTTTTCACATAACTTGGTTTTTTTCTTTAGATCTCTATTTGTATCATTTTCTTCATTTTAACTTGCCAATTGCTGAAGTAGATCCTTTCTCTTTTTCATAGAGAGACTTAGTTTCCCTTTTAGTTCATTTATGAAATCATCAGCCTGTTTGAGTCTTTCCTTCAATTCATTGACTTCAGAATTAGATTGCTCAAGATCATCTAGGGCAGACTAAAGTTGTTCCCTCATACCATACACATCCATTTTAATTCCTAGATCTTCCTCAACTTGTTAGGCTCTGTTTGGAGGAACTTGGCTCTGATACCAATTGTTGATAGTTGAGAGGGGGGGTGAATCAGTTATCTTAATTTATTCAACTTTCTATTCTTCTTTATTAATTAGTACAACATCAAAGCAAACAAGCATGTAAGCAAAAATAAAGTCAATAAACATAACACAATGATTTTGACGTGGAAAACCCTATTAAGGGGAAAACCACCGGGTGACTAACCCAAGAATGTATTCTCTGTTAGAAGAATAGAAGTACAAAATGGCACTTGCTAATTAGGGCTCACTGCCTGAGCACATTGCTCACAAGAGGCTCACTGCCTACAAGTTATAAAGAGAGTAATAAGATACTTGAACTGATGAGAAGCATCCACATATGCTAGAGTTCAGTTCCGGTTAGGCTTAGTATACTGATCTACTGCACTTCATCCTTTCTCTTCTTTAGAGCTGTTGTCCTTTCACATACAGGACCTGCCTTGCTGCTTCCACACTGATATTCTACTTTTCTTCGCACTTCACAACTTCAACAGACTACCTTCTCATCGAAGTCCATTTGATATATATATATATATATCCACACAAAGGATTTCATCCTCTTTCTAGTCGGCATCTAGAATAGTCAGTCTTTCCCAAACTCTAGTCTGTCAGCTGAATCCTTGCTCACCAAGTGATGCGGATGAAATAGATACTTATAAAAGTCATCTAACAAGTTGGCCAATCACGAATGATACCTTAAGAATCTTGATCACCATCAACATCTCATCCGGAATAATGTCTGAAGCTCTGCTGGTAAGTTCTTCCTCTGTCTGCTCTGCTAAACAGGACCCCAATACTTGAATGCTTATATCTCTTCACTCTTTCATCACCGGAGGCTCAAATCCTGGAATCTACCAGTCAAGGTATTCCTCTTGACTTCCCCAAGTCCGCACTTTCCAAAGATACTTCCTCTTAGAGATCCAGACTTGACTGTCGAACCTTGCCACAACACTCTGTTCTTGCTTACCGGACCACAACACTCTTTAATCTAACTTCCGGTATAGGCACACTATGTCTTGCAGATGTCTGGGATGAACTTTGTTGCCATCAATGACAACAATCATGAAGCTCCAATGTGTCTCTTGCCAACAGCTTCGTCGGCAGGATCTTGAACTTGTCCCCTGATAACACCACTCTTACTAATATGCCACAATATTGTATCTTAGGTGACACTTAAGCCATCCTTCACCGATACGCCTCTCTATCGGTCCAATGCCACTAATCGGTGTAACTTTCACAAGTTTCCCCAAGGGCTATGTTACGCCGATGGTGATTTCAATTACTCTGCAACTCATGCAAACACCAAACTAGTATGCAGACACAAACTTAACAGAACAGAAAGGGTCTACAATCCTCTACAAACACTTGATTACTTGTCAATTTGGCCACTCCACAATAGCACTTCTTCGATTGTTTCGATGACTAGTCACATAGAGATGCCTAGTTAATTCATGCCAAACTCCTTGGATCCTTGAGTGCATGATCTAGAACTACAGAAAACACAAAATATACATTGTATTCCTCCATCACACTGAACATGAGAATCTTGATTTCAGTGGATAGAGGAGATACAATCCATTTATTCACAAAACCCTAGTTTCTGGGTTTTCAGACCAATCTTTGCAAAAGGAACGAGATCTCACAAACTACAACACTTTAAGGCACCAAACTACTATCAAATGGAACTACTTCAATACATGAACACTTCCAGTTGGTTTCAGACAATCACCTATCCATACAGGTCGTACAGAAAGATTGTTACAGAGAATTACTTAGAAAGAACAATGTTTTCAACACATCTAGAATCCAAATCTTCATTCATGCATGCTCTTCTCTATCATTACATCCTGCTTCTTTGCCTATAGAGGCTTGAAAACATCAATTAACATTCCTCCCAACCATGCAAACTGATTTGAAAGACAGTTAACCATTGGGTTTCTCCTCTCACAAGAAAACTACATGTTTTCCTTGTGTGATAACATCAAGCTTGACCAAACATGGTCTACATAGGTCTAGTGACCAAATTGACATGAAAACCTTATTACGAACATGATGTGGCTTAAAAAGACTTATTGAAAACAAAAACAAAACATGACTCTTGCACCATAGAGAAGGTGGTCCTACACCAGTAGTGGACTGTGAAACCAATATGGCATCAACCTTGAAGGCAACATCTCCATAAAACCTAGACCTCCCACAACCTGGTCAAGTGAATCAGTAGATGCCTGATAACATGTAGTGGTAGAATGATCGGTAGGTGGTTGTGTTTATACAATAGTAGAATGATCAGTATCATGTGCCTCATGCACCCCACTAGAGGATCTAAGTACAATTTGTATCAAAATCCTATGAGTGAGCTACATGACTCTCTAAATCTCCATGGATGTGACCCACATATGAAAAGTAACATTTGCCAAAGGAATCCCCATCTATGATGAAATCACCTGATATGATCTCATCAAGTCCTCAGACAAAATACTTGCTGCCTTTTAAATCTAGCCATCACCTGTAATGTGGTCTATATCATCTAGAAATGGGATGCCTGCAACATGATAGGGATCTGACTAAACAAGTGACTTGCATGGACACCTCATCAAGTATTTCCTTGCATGATTTGCAGATATCCTCTGACTCTACACAAAAGTCTCAACAATACTGTCAATTGCTTGCATTTGGGAAGCAAGGGCAACCTGATCACCAATAGGGCTTAGAAATGGAGAGATAGCAAGCATCCTCTCACCAACCAAGGTCCTATAAGTAGGAGGCTCTCGATCTGCACAATGGTATGCATCCCTGTCACATGCCCTAACATACCCCTACTCCAAATGACGAGTTAAATCCAAATAATTGACCTTGAGCCCTAAATGAACCTCAGCGTATAACTACTGTGCAAAATATAATGGAATTTGGTCATTACTTAGATAACATGACCATGGGTAGCAAGAAATCGAGGGTAAATCAATGGTTCCATCCTAGGGATATGCACCTAGTCACCTGATACGCGCTCACAGTAGTTTTGGGTGCATAGTGTGGAAAAAATTCTCTTTTGATAGTTCTTTTGGCACTCGTAGCTAGACTGTGCTCAAAGGAATATCACCAAAAAACCTGTTCCCACATTTGGGCAAGAATGGCTGCTAAAGTCTCACCAGAGTATGCATGGGCATCCCTTAATGAACATCTAATCTAAACTAAACTCTCTAAATTCATCTCACAATTGGTTCTATACACCCCTGTGGTTGAAGGGTCATCTAATATCAATCTCTCTATTTGTATGTACCCAAAGCCCATCCATATTGGTGTTGCACAAAAATAAATTAAGTTCTAATTTAAATTTGCATGGGTCATGTACATATATTCATGATGTTAGGGTAAGGAAAAACATTTACATGAGTATGAATAACTTAGGGTCTGGTAAGTTATGAAAGTACTATTCAAAATACTTTATGAACAAATGTAATTAATATTGACATGGGATGGATTTTTTTTTATAATTTTGTACTAGAAATATTCTTTCTAACATCATTTTCCTCATCTATCATTTAGAATCCATAATGAACTTTTGGAAATTATAAGCAAAGGCTAAAGTCAAGACAAAGACAATAGATTCTAATTCTCAGAACAAGCTCTAATCTAATCCCTCTAGATATAAATCCAAACTAGGAAATAGATCTCAATGCTATCCATAGAAGAAGTGGAAATCATAAATTGATCAAATTATGTAGTAAAAGATTGACATGTTTACATGAGAAAGCATAAACAATTGAGTCCTTGTACATAACACAAATTGTTCTTGTGTAGATAATTTAACAAGATTGTACTCTTTCTTAAATAAAGCTTACATAATTATTTACACTTGTGATGATTTTCTTAATTTCTTGTGTATCTCTTTAAACAATAGAAAAATGGTGATTCACTTAGTCGTTTTATTGTTGGTATAGCTCTTGGGATTTCATGCGTATTTTCTAAAATTCAACCTAAATATTATATGCTAATGGATTTAATGTTTCTTTGTACTCTACACTTTTGGCCTCAATAAGGCTGTACAAATCATACATTTGAGTAATAAGTGATCCCACCTCTTTTGGAGTCAAATTGAATCTTAGTTGAACTTCTACTCAAGGTTTTTTTAGGGTAATATTGTAAATGCCACATATTTATTTATCTAGATACCAATTTATAGTTAACATAATCTCCCACTTTAAGATCTTAGATTTTAGGATTGAACTCTAATCTCACCAACTATTTTTCCTAGAAATCTATCATGCCTTTTTTTTATACGATAGATATGGAATTTCAATTTTCCCATGTCAAGAAGTCTAAGGAGAGTTTACTAATCCATATAGATAAATGTTAATGGAAGAAATCATGAATCTAGGGAATTAGCTTCCCATAATGTGGAGTCAACCCTTTTTGTCTTTCAACTCCAACACTAAGTTGAAGCCTCCATGAATGATCCACTAGATAAGATCTCCTAGCTTAAATGTGAATGGAATGTTGAACATTAAAAAGAGTGTCAATTGATCACATTTTTCTATAGACAAACGTATGGAACACCATAAATCGGTACAACTAAATATCTTGCGCGGATATGTAATCTATTATTATCAACAAACATGAAGCTTACATGGACGTTCATCTTTATCAATGCTCGCTAATATCACCAACATATTATAGACTTTAAACTAAGCTTGGGGACTGCAAGCTTTTACAACACTTTAAGGCCGGACTGGCCTATATACTTCTGGACTATTTACTGCAACAACAGACTCTCAGACTCTTTCTGGACTTGGACTAGCACCGAATTGCTTGTGAAATGCAGGCGGCCCTGGGCCCTTATATAGGGAAGCGAGGGCAGATCTTTTAACCCTGATCACATAATTCTTTGGAGTCCATCCATAGAAGAGTGACACGAACAAACCTTATCTGAAGAGCATCCCAAGAAGGTGGGACCCAATTGCTCATGAACAAGATAAGGTTGACTGACACACATCCTTTTACAAACGAGAGGAATAACTCGTACACGCACTGAGGCGACGTGTTTACCCCTTTAACACATGGTAGAGTACATGCCTTTCATTTCATAACGAGGTGAAAGATTCCCTCGATGAGTGACATGCCCACTCATTAGCCTTATCTGGAGCCCGTGCTGTGGGTGGAGGTACTTGATTCCATTGGAGCCCACCCGATGCAACCTTCACATAATTCACCTTCTGGATGCGTACAATCTGGCGCACGATAGAAACCTCGAGAATCATATGTCAGTACTCTTGGATCATCTTGAGTAAAGTCATAACAGTTGGCACACACTTGAGATGACACATGTGGAACACAGCCTGGAAGGTGGTCATCTTCACGCCAGATGATATTCATGACTTTGATTTTATGAGGATGTGCCAGAACGGGATTGGACGAGTATGGAGTGCCACGGCCAACTCTATAAGTCTTGGTATGCAACCAGATGGGAGTTTGATGTTGAGTAAAATGAGTCAGATGATTCCCAATCGTCCAGTTGCTGAATCTGGAAGTTGATCCGCCAGGACCATACATTTGGCACATATGTCTGCTTATGGCATTCTCTGTTGCTGAATTGAACTGGAGTTTGAAAATGCATCCAGTGTATGCTGTGGTGCCATTAAATTGCAACTGATCGGCCTGTGGATACGGGCCTGAGAACATCTTTCTAATTGTTGAGACACCGAACTCATTGTGTAACCATTGGAAAGGATTTCCAATGTCTGGATTGAGAAACTTTACTGGGAGCACAAAGTCTCCACACCAATTTTGTAGAACATGACCCACATCTAGATCAATTGGTTCAGCTTCTGCAGAGAACTCAAAGAATGGAGTCTCGGTCCATAAGCCTGGAGTTGTGAGCTGCTGCTTGGAAACAAGCATCTGAAAACGATCATATAAGAAATCCGCAGCCATTTGATGATTATGCAGATCCCTATGAGGAAAGGGATTACAACTCCACTGCTCATAGCTAGGTTCAGTCCAGCGTTGTTCCCGAATCCGGATAACTTGAACAGTGCCAGTCAATGCACGAACTGACTTCTTTTCTCCATTATTGGCCTCAAGCTTTAACTTTAATTTAAATCCTTCTCTTGATTCAAAATCTGCAAAAATATTCTCAATACCAGGCAAATGAACAAAGTCGAACTCATAGGTGCTAAGAAGTTGCGCCCATCTAAGAAGACGACCCCTGGTTACCTTGTTTCTGGATTCCTTCCTGAAGAATCCTCTCAGATGTTGTAAATCACTTTTCAACAAAAATCTTTTGTCAGCAATAAACATTTGAAATGCTGAAAAAGTATTAACAACAGCCAATATCTCCTTATGCGTACTATGGTAACCTATTTCAGAATTATGAAATGCTCCTGAGACGGTCCGAACAATCTCTCCTTTATCCTTTGGGTTATAGACTGGAGTCTTCTGTTCTCTTAAGATACCAGACCATGCAAACTCACTTGCGTTAGTTTCCACAATCTTATAACCGGGTCCTGGTAGCTTCAAAGGCGGTAACTGGGCACATTTGTCCTTGATATTTTGAATCAGCTTATCATGGTAGGCGGTCCATGGAGGAGGTTTCTTATTGAGGAGCTTGTTCAGATCAAGGCGATCTTCTGCAAGCTTGTGGTAGAAACCAGCGATGTAATTGACCAGACCTAGAAAACGCTGCAATTCCTTCACATTGGTAACAGGGAGGTAAGCAATTTTGCGAAGAATGTGAGGTTGTGCCTCCATCTTCCACCCCGGAAGAAGCTTGATGCCAATGAAAACAATTTCGGGATGAGCAAAGACAGACTTAGAAGGATTAATAGCTAATCCATGGTGTTGGCAGATGGACAAAAACTGCTGTAGATGGGACAGATGAGAATTCATTTCAGGACTGAAAACTAAAATATCATCAATATACGGCTGAATGAATTTAGCATAAGGTCAGAAAAGTGCATCCATCCTTTGTTGAAAGATGGAGGGCGCGGTTTTAATGCCGAATGGAAGGACTGTCCATTCATACAGACCTTGTGGTACAGAGAAAGCAGTTTTGTAGTAATCCTGGGGTTTAAGCTTGATTTGCCAATATCCTTTTGTGAGGTCAAACTTAGAATAAACATTACTACCCTGGATAGACTTCCAAATATGGTCTTTGCTTGGTAAAGGATGGCGATGATCCACAAGACATTCATTTAAGGGTTTGTAATTTACCACTAACCTTTTTTCAGGTAGTTCTTGTCCATTCTCATCAATTTTAGGGCATACATGGCATGACAAGAGAATGGAGATTCAGATACCTGGATGATTCCTTGTTCTAGCAGAGAAGAGATTTCTTTAGCGCACATTTCTGATTCAGCAGACATCAGAAAATAGTTAGCTTTACATTTGGGGAGAAGTTCATCCCCGTTAGCATCTCTCTTGAGGGTCAAATCACAAGTGATCCTGCGCTGATGTTTTGACAAATCTTTAGTCATGACAGTTTCTTCAAACTATTTTTTCATTTCAGTAAGACCTACTTGATTCTCTGCAAACTGTTTCATGAGATAGGCATGACTTACCTCTTTTCTCTTCTTGCGTCCAGGCGTTACTTGCATATGTGTAAAGGACAGAGGCTGATACACCCTTGGGAGTTGGTACCTATCTTTGAAAAGAAGGAACTCCTTATCAATGGTAAACGTCTCCCATTCTTGAATCGCATTGCTACCGAGAATGCCGTTGTAATCTTCAACTTCATATTGCACAAACAGAATATTAGTAGGCTGGTCTTCGGTGCCGAGACGGACAGGAGCTATACAGTAGGAGCTGCTTCCTTCTTGATTCTGATTGGCAAAGGTGATGTTAGTCTTTCCTGATTTCCAAGCATCATCGGGAAAGGCATGTTTCCGGGCGAGATTGAGATCTGCACCGGTATCAATGAGGAAGGATAGGGGATATCCTTGAATTCCACGGAAATGGATAGTGACAATAACAGCTGGGCATATATAAGCAATCTTTGCGCTTCTGACACACTTATAGTCTCTGATCATATTGAAATGACTGCTAGACCCAGATCCAACTTCTCTGACTGGTGAGCCTTCAAAGGCATCGTCATCAAGATATCTAAGAGGATCTGTTTCTTCTAGACTAGGCTCTTCTTTGATTCTAGGAACAGGTATTGGAGGAGGCCGTGTAGGAGCTGGAGCTTGATTAGGCCGTAAAGACAACGGACGTTCAATTGACCCAATTGGTCCTGTAATCTTATGCGTTCCTAAAGAAGACTGAACTTCTTCTAGAGAGCTACTGATAATTGGACTATAAGGTTTTTCATCACAAAACAATTGATTTTCTCTAGGACTAACAGACCTAGGAAGTTGGAATAACCCGGCTGAATTTACTCTATTAATATATTTATCCAAGTCAGGTGAAGTTTCAATTTCTTCCCTTAAACAAGAATTTTCCTCATCATCAAGTTCAAGAACTTCAGCTTGGGCTTGAGATATTACCTTGAGTAGAAAATCTTTTCTGTGGCGACGCCAGAGGCGACGTGCCATGCTTCCAGGAGCTGGGGCTTCGAGAATTCCTCTTTGCTCCAAAGGAAGGGTTGATTCAAGACTCCGCTGAGCAATGGGAGGAGTCGATGCAGGAGTGGTTCTGGGGAACCATGGAGATGGTCTGTACCCATGAGACTCTTGGAGAGTCTGACCAGTATGCTGAAAAGGCTTTCTGGGCTCTTTGGGTTGCAAAAGGTACAGCTTCCTTGCTTTGAGCTGCTCTAACTGGGCGTTGAGCTTTTTCCATGTTTCTGGCCCCATATTCATTTCATTGAGTCGATGTTCAATATCAACAATTTGGTCGACTATTCTATTGAGCTCATTCTGCACTGGAGCACTTCTAAACATGCGACAGTAGAAGGAAACATCACTGCCATCATAACTGGATTCAGATTTACTTTCTTCCAGTTCTTCTTTTTCATGCGAAATTGACATTCTATTCAATTTCGTAGACATATCTTCCTTGGCTGACTGATACTCTTCTTCTGATGAAGACTCAGAATCTGATGAGAGAACTATGTCTTCAGAATCTGAAGGATAGTCATTTATATAGATGTAATCAGGTTCTGTGATGCCGTGTGCTTGCATAGCACGCATCTTTCCACGTCCTTTCTTTTTCTTTCTTTCAGGACACTTATTGGCAAAGTGATCTCCTTTACAGATGTAGCAAGTTGGCTTCCACTTGCTTCCTTTCTTTTGCTTATCCTTCTTGCGGAAGAAACCTTTCTTCTTTTTCTTTCGAATCTTTTTGTCCCGGACCTCCAATCCTTTAAATCTTTTCCGGAACTTCTTGTCAGACTTTTCTTTATAGCATCCTGCACAAGCATCCATTTTATCATCATCTATGCGGTGGCAAATAGTAGTGGACAAGATCGGCTGGACTTTCTTTATCTCCTTTTTAGCTTTAGCTTCTTCACAGATGTCAGAATTTATCTGTTCTAAGAATTGGACCAGCTGCGGAAAGGTTACTTCTTTCATTTCAATTCCATCAGCAACCATATTCTCTAACACTTTCTTATGATAGAATTCTCCTATTGTGGAACCAAAACTTTTTAAGAAAGTAGTATACATCAAATCATGTTGCTGCTCATGGCCTGAAAGATAAAAATGTTCATACTGCTTTTTGCAGTACCTCTTAAAATCTCAGAGATCCTTACATTTTCCTTTTATGAATTTTTGATATTCTAACTTCTCCATTACATCTCTTTTACCAACAAACATCCGGAGAAGTTGAGCACATACCTGATCAGTTCCTTTGTCCAGGAGTGTTTCTTTATAGTCATCTGCTAGTCTTTCCCAAACATGCTTAGCTGTGCCGGTCATAGCATTGAGTGCTTGTTTGATGACTTCCTTTTCTTCTACATCTGCATTGGTAGCCATGTAGTTGGTTATCCATGACCGCATAGCATCTATAGCTCGAGTATTTTCTAATACCTCGAGTTTATCAAAGTTGACCAATGGGGGTGTGTCAGCTTTGTATGTTTGGATATTCCTGAATGGATCCTCCCTGGCAGGGGAACCATTTCCACCACGGGCCATTTGGACTTTTCCTTCTGCTGGTGGTTTCTCATATCCTCCTGTGAGAGGATTATACACTCTGGCTTCTTCTGAGGGCTTAGGTGTGAGACTTGGCCCTTCATACTGTGCTTGCAGGTATCCCTTGGAATTACTTGGAAAATGTTTAACCTTAGCTTTACTGGCTGGGCCAGTACTTTGAATCACAACTGATTCATTTCTGACAGTAGCCTGAACATTAGCAGACTCTGCATGAATCAAATCCTTAACTTCAAGGTTATATTGTCTAATCATGTTAAACTCATCATGAACCTCAGTGAGACGCTAACCATTATGTTTAACATGCAAATCCATAGTATTCAACTGTGTTCCTAACACATCAGTTTCTAACTTAAGAGCATTACGGGCTTTTTCAGTACCCTGAAGCTGTTCCTGTCTCCAGACATCAACTTGTTGTCTGAAAGCTTCATAATGAACCTTTAGTTCTGCTAGCTCTTTTCTAACTGTCTGTGTCCATTCATCAGAGAGTCTTTTCTCTAATTTTTCTAACAACTGGACAACAGTATGGAAATTCTCCTGATGGTTGAGATGGGATTTCTGGCTTTTGACTGCTTCTATTTCAGCCCATTTCTTTCTATCTTCCATGAGAAGCATGGATTTCCTTAGACACAAATTTGTCCAATTCAACAGGTTACTTTGACTAGAGGGGCTTCCTCCGATGGGAAATGCATGAACTGGCCAACACTGAACTTTATAATGACCTTTACTATCTATGATCATAAAGTCCTTAAAGGGAGGTAAGCGACCTGGTATGGTACTAGATCCACCTGGAGTATCTACAATACGGGTTTCTTCGACCTCTATGCTTTGTTCAGGTAGGTCAAAAACTGTTGAAGACATCATTCAGACACGACCGGATAACATTCTAACATGACCGGTTTTTGGAGGGAAAACAAATGAACAATCATCACATTTAAACAATCCATTATCTAACTCAGAATACTTTTGGTGATGACAAGTAACAACTGTTCTTGTAACATTTGGGTTTTCTTCAGGGGGTCTTGAATGGTAGACCGGGGGTTTAGGAATCTTAAACAAACTTTCAAATCCTTTACTAGGCTGCAAACGCACTGACTGAGATCTGGGTAACACAGATGATCCTATGAAGGCTGGGTCATTAAAGGAAGTTTCTCTACTTAAGGTAGGAGAGTAATTCCTTCCACGACTGCTTCCAGCGGATTGACTTCCCTGGGAACTTCCAAACTTAATGACTGCTTGATCATCTAGTTCTTCAATTGAGATTCCTCTCAATCTGCGTGAAGATCCAGTCTGCACTTCTGGTGTTTCTGAATCCCAAAGCTCCATAGCCCATTCTTCAGGCATTTTTATATCTTTATGTCGCACAATCTTTGGGGCTGTCAACTGAGTACTATCACTAGATGAGGTCCAGATAGTAGATAATCCTTCTAGGCCATGAGACCGTTTTGGATTTATCATTAAAGGCATTACTTTGTTATACAAACGGTAATGTACTAGGAAAACTAGGGAGTGATCCACTGAATCCTTTTTCATGAAAAGATTCATAGTATTGAACTTATATTCTAATACATCCCTAAGGTTTTAATCCTTTAGGCTTACTGGGAAATCTAGAAGGCAATCCACAAAGATGGGACCTTTTGCCATGGAGTCACAGCCTGCTCCAAGCAACGAATGTGACAGTTTCAGAAACCTAGCATCTTTAAGCATCATGAGAACAATGATGGGTAAACCTTTTCGGTAATGCCCACATACACCAATTCTAACATAAGACAGGTGCATAAACTGAGGATTACTTTTATTTTCGTAAGCTTTCTTCCTAAACTTCTTAATTAACTCATCTGAGAAAATATTCAATTTACCCTGGTTTCCTCCTTTTACAACATGCTGCAATTCAGCTACGTGACAGTTCTGAGATGACTTATACCCGAACCAATCTCTTAAACCTATATCCTTATTATTTATCATATCTATTATTCCTTTGGGAATATCTCTATAGATTTCATGAGCTGGAATCCTAGGAACCTTAAAAGGCTTTTCGGGTTCTGACCCTACAACAGATAATTCATCTAAAGCATTACCAGAACTTTCACCAGTAGTAAAGAGAGACTCATTATTTGCAAAGAAGTTGGTGAACCGAACCTCTTGGTTTCGATCTGCGGTGAGATCGATGTTGCCTGCGGACTGAGAAGTGGAAGAAGAATGAGAATCCATCTGCGCTTGCATCTGCGCTCGGAACCTGCGCTCGAAAGACCAGATAACTGCCCAAACTTGCTCTTCAACACCTTACCACGGCTTCACTCGAGACTTACTTTCTGGGACTTACGACATAGTGTGATGGCCTGAGACAATACAGGGAGCAAATACAGAGAGCTATATAGATATGAGAAAGAGATTATAATGAAGTAATCGTTAGGCAACAACGATGACATACAGCAATAATATCATCTCCTAAGGCTCTGATACCAAATCCAAGCTGCAATAGACAAACGTATGGAACACCATAAATCGGTACAACTAAATATCTTGCGCGGATATGTAATCTATTATTATCAACAAACATGAAGCTTACATGGAACCTTAAAAGGCTTTTCGAGTTCTGACCCTACAACAGATAATTCATCTAAAGCATTACCAGAACTTTCACCAGTAGTAAAGAGAGACTCATTATTTGCAAAGAAGTTGGTGAACCGAACCAAAGCTGCAATAGACAAACGTATGGAACACCATAAATCGGTACAACTAAATATCTTGCGCGGATATGTAATCTATTATTATCAACAAACATGAAGCTTACATGGACGTTCATCTTTATCAATGCTCGCTATTATCACCAACATATTATAGACTTTAAACTAAGCTTGGGGACTGCAAGCTTTTACAACACTTTAAGGCCGGACTGGCCTATATACTTCTGGACTATTTACTGCAACTACAGACTCTCAGACTCTTTTTGGACTTGGACTAGCGCCGAATTGCCTGTGAAATGCAGGCGGCCCTGGGCCCTTATATAGGGAAGCGAGGGCAGATCTTTTAACCCCGATCACATAATTCTTTGGAGTCCGTCCATAGAAGAGTGACACGAACACACCTTATCCGAAGAGCATCCCAAGAAGGTGTGACCCAATTGCTCATGAACAAGATAAGGTCGACCAACACACATCCTTTTACAAACGAGAGGAATAACTCATACACGCACTGAGGCGACATGTTTACACCTTTAACACATGGTAGGGTCCATGCCTTTCATTTCATAACGAGGTGAAAGATTCCCTCGATGAGTGACATGCCCACTCATTAGCCTTATCTGGAGCCCGTGCTGTGGGTGGAGGTACTTGATTCCATTGGAGCCCACCCAATGCAACCTTCACATAATTCACCTTCTGGATGCGTGCAATCTGGCGCACGATAGAAACCTTGAGAATCATATGTCGGTACTCTTGGATCATCTTGAGTAAAGTCATAACAGTTGGCACACACTTGAGATGACGCATGTGGAACACAGCCTGGAAGGTGGTCATCTTCACGCCATATGATATTCATGACTTTGATTTTATGAGGATGTGCCAGAATGGGATTGGACGAGTATGGAGTGCCACGGCCAACTCTATAAGTCTTGGTATGCAACCAGATGGGAGTTTGATGTTGAGTAAAATGATTCAGACGATTCCCAATCGTCCAGTTGCTGAATCTGGAAGTTGATCCGCCAGGACCATACATTTGGCACATATGTCTGCTTATGGCATTCTCTGTTGCTGAATTGAACAGGAGTTTGAAAATGCATCCAGTGTATGCTGTGGTGCCATTAAATTGCAATTGATCAGCCTGTGGATACGGGCCTGAGAACATCTTTCTAATTGTTGAGACACCGAACTCATTGTGTAACCATTGGAAAGGATTTCCAATGTCTGGATTGAGAAACTTTACTGGGAGCACAAAGTCTCCACACCAGTTTTGTAGAACATGACCCACATCTGGATCAATTGGTTCAGCTTCTGCAGAGAACTCAAAGAATGGAGTCTCGGTCCATAAGCTTGGAGTTGTGAGCTGCTGCTTGGAAACAAGCATCTGAAAACGATCATATAAGAAATCCGCAGCCATTTGATGATTATGCAGATCCCTATGAGGAAAGGGATTACAACTCCACTGCTCACAGCTGGGTTCAGTCCAGCGTTGTTCCCGAATCCGGATAACTTGAACAGTGCCAGTCAATGCACGAACTGACTTCTTTTCTCCTTTATTGGCCTCAAGCTTTAACTTCAATTTAAATCCTTCTCTTGATTCAAAATCTGCAAAAATATTCTCAATACCAGGCAAATGAACAAAGTCAAACTCATAGGTGCTAAGAAGTTGCGCCCATCTAAGAAGACGACCCCTGGTTACCTTGTTTCTGGATTCCTTCCTGAAGAATCCTCTCAGATGTTGTAAATCACTTTTCAACAAAAATCTTTTGTCAGCAATAAACATTTGAAATGCTGAAAAAGTATTAACAACAGCCAATATCTTCTTATGCGTACTATGGTAACCTATTTTAGAATTATGAAATGCTCCTGAGACTGTTCGAACAATCTCTCCTTTATCCTTTGGGTTATAGACTGGAGTCTTCTGTTCTCTTAAGATACCAGACCATGCAAACTCACTTGCGTCAGTTTCCACAATCTTATAACCGGGTCCTGGTAGCTTCAAAGGCGGTAACTGGGCACATTTGTCCTTGATATTTTGAATCAGCTTATCATGGTAGGCGGTCCATGGAGGAGGTTTCTTACTGAGGAGCTTGTTCAGATCAAGGCGATCTTCTGCAAGCTTGTGGTAGAAACCAGCGATGTAATTGACCAGACCTAGAAAACGCTGCAATTCCTTCACATTGGTAACAGGGAGGTAAGCAATTTTGCGAAGAATGTGAGGTTGTGCCTCCATCTTCCCCCCCGGAAGAAGCTTGATGCCAATGAAAACAATTTCGGGCTGAGCAAAGACAGACTTAGAAGGATTAATAGCTAATCCATGGTGTTGGCAGACGGACAAAAACTGCTGTAAATGGGACAGATGAGAATTCATTTCAAGACTGAAAACTAAAATATCATCAATATACGGCTGAATGAATTTAGCATAAGGTCGGAAAAGTGCATCCATCCTTTGTTGAAAGATGGAGGGCGTGGTTTTAATGCCGAATGGAAGGACTATCCATTCATACAGACCTTGTGGTACAGAGAAAGCAGTTTTGTAGTAATCCTGGGGTTTAAGCTTGATTTGCTAATATCCTTTGGTGAGGTCAAACTTAGAATAAACATTACTACCCTGGATAGACTGCCAAATATGGTCTTTGCTTGGTAAAGGATGGCGATGATCCACAAGACATTCATTTAAGGGTTTGTAATTTACCACTAACCTTTTTTCAGGGAGTTCTTTTCCATTCTCATCAATTTTAGGGACATACATGGCATGACAAGAGAATGGAGATTCAGATACCTGGATGATTCCTTGTTCTAGCAGAGAAGAGATTTCTTTAGAGCACATTTCTGATTCAGCAGCAGACATCAGAAAATAGTTAGCTTTACATTTGGGGAGAAGTTCATCCCCGTTAGCATCTCTTTTGAGGGTCAAATCACAAGTGATCCTGCGCTGATGTTTTGACAAATCTTTAGTCATGACAGTTTCTTCAAACCGTTTTTTCATTTCAGCAAGACCTACTTGATTCTCTGCAAACTGTTTCATGAGATAGGCATGACTTACCTCTTTTCTCTTCTTGCATCTAGGCGTTACTTGCATATGTGTAAAGGACAGAGGCTGATACACCCTTAGGAGTTGGTACCTATCTTTGAAAAGCAGGAACTCCTTATCAATGGTAAACGACTCCCATTCTTGAATCGCATTGCTGCCGAGAATGCCGTCGTAATCTTCAACTTCATATTGCACAAACAGAATATTAGTAGGCTGGTCTTCGGTGCTGAGACGGACAGGAGCTATATAGTAGGAGCTGCTTCCTTCTTGATTCTGATTGGCAAAGGTGATGTTAGTCTTTCCTGATTTCCAAGCATCATCGGGAAAGGCATTTTTCCAGGCGAGATTGAGATCTGCACCGGTATCAATGAGGAAGGATAGGGGATATCCTTGAATTCCACGGAAATGGATAGTGACAATAAGAGCTGGGCATATAGAAGCAATCTTTGCGCTTCTGACATACTTATAGTCTCTGATCATATTGAAATGACTGCTAGACCCAGATCCAACTTCTCTGACTGGTGAGCCTTCAAAGGCATCGTCATCAAGATATCTGAGAGGATCTGTTTCTTCTAGACTAGGCTCTTCTTTGATTCTAGGAACAGGCATTGGAGGAGGCCATGCAGGAGCTGGAGCTTGATTAGGCCGTAAAGACAAGGGACGTTCAATTGACCCAATTGGTCCTGTAATCTTATGTGTTCCTAAAGAAGACTGAACTTCTTCTAGAGAGCTACTGATAATTGGACTATAAGGTTTTTCATCACAAAACAATTGATTTTCTCTAGGACTAATAGACCTAGGAAGTTGGAATGACCCAGCTGAATTTACTCTATTAATATATTTATCCAGGTCAGGTGAAGTTTTAATTTCTTCCCTTAAACAAGAATTTTCCTCATCATCAAGTTCAAGAATTTCAGCTTGGGCTTGAGATATTACCTTGAGTAGAAAATCTTTTCTGTGGCGACGCCAGAGGCGACGTGCCATGCTTCCAGGAGCTGGGGCTTCGAGAATTCCTCTTTGCTCCAAAGGAAGGGTTGATTCAAGACTCCGCTGAGCAATGGGAGGAGTCGATGCAGGAGTGGTTTTGGGGAACCATGGAGATGGTCTGTACCCATGAGACTCTTGGAGAGTCTGACCAGTATGCTGAAAAGGCTTTCTGGGCTCTTTGGGTTGCAAAAGGTACAGCTTCCTTGCTTTGAGCTGCTCTAACTGGGCGTTGAGCTTTTTCCATGTTTCTGGCCCCATATTCATTTCATTGAGTCGACGTTCAATATCAACAATTTGGTCGACTATTCTATTGAGCTCATTCTGCACTGGAGCACTTCTAAACATGCGACAGTAGAAGGAAACTTCACTGCCATCATAACTGGATTCAGATTTACTTTCTTCCAGTTCTTCTTCTTCTTCTTCTTCGTGCGAAATTGACATTCTATTCAATTTCGTAGACATATCTTCCTTGGCTGACTGATACTCTTCTTCTGATGAAGACTCAGAATCTGATGAGAAAACTATGTCTTCAGAATCTGAAGGATAGTCGTTTATATAGATGTAATCAGGTTCTGTGATGCCGTGTGCTTGCATAGCACGCATCTTTCCATGTCCTTTCTTTTTCTTTCTTTCAGGACACTTATTGGCAAAGTGATCTCCTTTACAGATGTAGCAAGTTGGCTTCCACTTGCTTCCTTTCTTTTGCTTATCCTTCTTGCGGAAGAAACCTTTCTTCTTTTTCTTTCGAATCTTTTTGTCCCGGAGCTCCAATCCTTTAAATCTTTTCCGGAACTTCTTGTCAGACTTTTCTTTATAGCATCCTGCACAAGCATCTGTTTTATCATCATCTATGCGGTGGCAGATAGTAGTGGAAAAGATTGGCTGGACTTTCTTTATCTCCTTTTTAGCTTTAGCTTCTTCACAGATGTCAGAATTTATCTGTTCTAAGAATTGGACCAGCTGCAGAAAGGTTACTTCTTTCATTTCAATTCCATCAGCAACCATATTCTCTAACACTTTCTTATGATAGAATTCTCCTATTGTGGAACCAAAACTTTTTAAGAAAGTAGTATACATCAAATCATGTTGCTGCTCATGGCCTGAAAGATAAAAATGTTCATACTGCTTTTTGCAGTACCTCTTAAAATCTCAGAGATCCTTACATTTTCCTTTTATGAAATTTTGATATTCTAACTTCTCCATTACATCTCTTTTACCAACAAACATCCGGAGAAGTTGAGCACATACCTGATCAGTTCCTTTGTCCAGGAGTGTTTCTTTATAGTCATCTGCTAGTCTTTCCCAAACATGCTTAGCTGTGCTGGTCATAGCATTGAGTGCTTGTTTGATGACTTCCTTTTCTTCTACATCTGCATTGGTAGCCATGTAGTTGGTTATCCATGACCGCATAGCATCTATAGCTCGAGTATTTTCTAATACCTCGAGTTTATCAAAGTTGACCAATGGGGGTGTGTCAGCTTTGTATGTTTGGATATTCCTGAATGGATCCTCCCTGGCAGGGGAACCATTTCCACCACGGGCCATTTGGACTTTTCCTTCTGCTGGTGGTTTCTCATATCCTCCTGTGAGAGGATTATACACTCTGGCTTCTTCTGAGGGCTTAGGTGTGAGACTTGGCCCTTCATACTGTGCTTGCAGGTATCCCTTGGAATTACTTGGAAAATGTTTAACCTTAGCTTTACTGGCTGGGCCAGTACTTTGAATCACAACTGATTCATTTCTGACAGTAGCCTGAACATTAGCAGACTCTGCATGAATCAGATCCTTGACTTCAAGGTTATATTGTCTAATCATGTTAAACTCATCATGAACCTCAGTGAGATGCTGACCATTATGTTTAACATGCAAATCCACAGTATTCAACTGTGTTCCTAACACATCAGTTTCTAACTTAAGAGCATTACGGGCTTTTTCAGTAGCCTGAAGCTGTTCCTGTCTCCAGACATCAACTTGTTGTCTAAAAGCTTCATAATGAACCTTTAGTTCTACTAGCTCTTTTCTGACTGTCTGTGTCCATTCATCAGAGAGTCTTTTCTCTAATTTTTCTAACAATTGGACAACAGTATGGAAATTCTCCTGATGGCTAAGATGGGATTTCTGGCTTTTGACTGCTTCTATTTCAGCCCATTTCTTTCTATCTTCCATGAGAAGCATGGATTTCCTTAGACACAAATTTGTCCAATTCAACAGGTTACTTTGACTAGAGGGGCTTCCTCCGATGGGAAATACATGAACTGGCCAACATTGAACTTTATAATGACCTTTACTATCTATGATCATAAAGTCCTTAAAGGGAGGTAAGCGACCTGGTATGGTACTAGATCCACCTGGAGTATCTACAATATGGGTTTCTTCGACCTCTATGCTTTGTTCAGGTAGATCAAAAACTGTTGAAGACATCATTCGGACACGACCGGATAACATTCTAACATGACCGGTTTTTGGAGGGAAAACAAATGAACAATCATCACATTTAAACAATCCATTATCTAACTCAGAATACTTTTGGTGATGACAAGTAACAACTGTTCTTGTAACATTTGGATTTTCTTCAGGAGGTCTTGAATGGTAGACCGGGGGTTTAGGAATCTTAAACAAACTTTCAAATCCTTTACTAGGCTGCAAACGCACTGACTAAGATCTAGGTAACACAGATGATCCCATGAAGGCTGGGTCATTAAAGGAAGTTTCTCTACTTAAGGTAGGAGAGTAATTCCTTCCACGACTGCTTCCAGTGGATTGACTTCCCTGGGAACTTCCAAACTTAATGACTGCTTGATCATCTAGTTCTTCAATTGAGATTCCTCTCAATCTGCGTGAAGATCCAGTCTCCACTTCTGGTGTTTCTGAATCCCAAAGCTCCATAGCCCATTCTTCAGGCATTTTTATATCTTTATGCCACACAATCTTTGGGGCTGTCAACTGAGTACTATCACTAGATGAGGTCCAGATAGTAGATAATCCTTCTAGGCCATGAGACCGTTTTGGATTTATCATTAAATGCATTACTTTGTTATACAAACGGTAATGTACTAGGAAAACTAGGGAGTGATCCACTGAATCCTTTTTCATGAAAAGATTCATAGTATTGAACTTATATTCTAATACATCCCTAAGGTTTTCATCCTTTAGGCTTACTTTGAAATCTAGAAGGCAATCCACAAAGATGGGACCTTTTGCCATGGAGTCACAGCCTGCTCCAAGCAACGAATGTGACAGTTTCAGAAACCTAGCATCTTTAAGCATCATGAGAACAATGATGGGTAAACCTTTTCGGTAATGCCCACATACACCAATTCTAACATAAGACAGGTGCATAAACTGAGGATTACTTTTATTTTCATAAGCTTTCTTCCTAAACTTCTTAATTAACTCATCTGAGAAAATATTCAATTTACCCTGGTTTCCTCCTTTTACAACATGCTGCAATTCAGCTACTCGACAGTTCTGAGATGACTTATACCCGAACCAATCTCTTAAACCTATATCCTTATTATTTATCATATCTATTATTCCTTTGGGAATATCTCTATAGATTTCATGAGCTGGAAGCCAACTTGCTTCCTTTCTTTTGCTTATCCTTCTTGCGGAAGAAACCTTTCTTCTTTTTCTTTCGAATCTTTTTGTCCCGGAGCTCCAATCCTTTAAATCTTCTGTTCTCTTAAGATACCAGACCATGCAAACTCACTTGCGTCAGTTTCCACAATCTTATAACCGGGTCCTGGTAGCTTCAAAGGCAGTAACTGGGCACATTTGTCCTTGATATTTTGAATCAGCTTATCATGGTAGGCGGTCCATGGAGGAGGTTTCTTACTGAGGAGCTTGTTCAGATCAAGGCGATCTTCTGCAAGCTTGTGGTAGAAACTAGCGATGTAAGGTTTGTTTCCCTACTTCCTTGAACTGGGGGTTTATATTCTATTAAACTTATAATGGAAATGACATGTTTCTACTATAGTTGGTGCAATAAAATAACTATCAACAACAAGATGCTTGCTAAAAATGTGGATAAATATACTGCTACTCTCAAACCCTAGGATGTGCATATATTATACACTATGATTTAGATATAATAAAATAACAAACATCACAAATAATATTTCATATCAAAAATCAATAAGAGACTAGTCTCATAAAAGTTTAGGATAAGATAAGAGTGCCTATCTATTTCACATGTGAGGTTGATTTCCTCTTTGACGTACTAGTGTATTGTGATAAATGAAACAAAATGGCTATTAAATGATGATGACATGATAGTGAGACAAAATAAAATAATTGATACCAAAAATTTGGCTCTATAAACTATTGTGCCACACCCTCTAGTCCTAATTTTAAATGTGCTATATGTGACCCTATCCTACTTGTGTGACCTTGTTTCCTACCACTAATGATTTGTGGGATCTTTCATGTGTTCTTAAACTTGTTTCTAAAAAAATTTCATGCTAAGAAGCATGATGGTGTTTACTTGAAGGAAATTTTTTGATGAACTAATCTAGTTTTGACAATAACTCAACCCCTTGGAACTACAAGTTTCATTACACAATATGCATGCAATGATGATGCAATAATAAAACACTATGATGCATATTTTATCCTTAGATGATCTTGGAATTGAATGATATTGCAATTTCATGCTTATGTTGGATCTTATTTTGCTTTGCTAATTATTAGGATAAGAGTATTAGTATAGGTTCTTCATTGTTCGACTCAAGGTATTTAGTGTATGGGCCGATAGGGTAATCCCAATTTTTGGAAATGTTAGCTCACAAGTAGGAAAAATCAAATTTGAAATAGCTAGACTAGGTTATGCCATATAATCTAGTCTAAAGAATGTGCTATAGATCTACCATGCATTAATCCTAAAACAAAATTTGGTAAGCTTCTATAAATTTGTTCCTAGGTTGTCTCATCAACTATAATGTAGCATGTTTCTATTTTCAATTTTGTATTAATGTCTATTTTCTCAAGGAAATAAAACTTGATGAGCTTCTTTTTCTTGACAAATTTCTTTTTTTTGCACTGTAACTAACCTAGTAGTGGCACTAACTCAGTATATAATTTCATGACCCTATTAAAATCCATATCCCCATCTACATCCATGCATATACTTTTTGGTAAATTAGACCTCAATATTTGCTTCCTTGCATTCATTTAATCCACAACTTTAAGAAATTTGATTCAAATGAAATAGAGACTTCACATCTATCATAAGTGTATCTTAAGAACAATCTAATTCACCATATTTATAAATGATAGTTATTTTATTTGAAATAAAGCTATTATGATCATTAAGGCTGCATATAAGATAAGAATATGATGTTCTAACAACAAGTGATTTTTTTTAGTTCTACTATCATGGACTTCATAATAAAGTTTTGGTCAAACCCTTAAAATTCAATTTTAAAATGACACTTCTCACTAGATGTGTTGATGCAGTGAGTTGCGTGATGAGTCACACCTCCAAACCTTAGTTGTATATAGATAAGAGTCCATACTAGATTTCTAAAAAAATGGAGACATCGTAGATGATATTCCATGTAAGTTAGGGTTTTAAATTTTAGGGTTTTACGTTTTAAAACTTAGGGTTTTAGAATTTAGGGTTTCATATTTTAAAACTTAGGGTTTCAAGTCCATATTTTAGAGTTTTATATATTAGGGTTTCAAATTTATGTTCTAGGGTTTCAAAATTATGTTTCATATTTTAGGGTTTCATAAATCAGGGTTTCAAATTTATGTTTTAGGTTTCAAATTTTAGGGTTTTAAAATTTAAAACCAGAAATTTGAAACCCTAAAACATAATTTTGAAACCCTAATTAAAACTTAGGGTTTCATATTTTAGGGTTGTATATTTTAAAACTACAGGTTTCACAACATAAAACCCTAAAATTTAAAACCCTAAAACATAAAATTTGAAACCCTAATTCAAACTTAGGGTTTTATATTTTAAAACTAATGGTTTCACATCCATATAAATAGGGTTTCACATATTAGGGTTTGAATTTGACATTTTAGGGTTCCAATTTAATATTTTAGGGTTTAATTGATCTAAAATTTAGGGTTTCAAACTACTATTTTAGGGTTCCAATTTGACATTTTAGGGTTTGAATTAACATTTTAGGGTTTAATTCATCTAAAATTTACCCACAAAACATTGGAAATTGAAAATGCATGTCCATATTTGAATCTTTCACTACTAAAAATTTGAACTAAATAGTTGCACAAAGCTGACAACAGAAGAGGATTACTTGGATAAAAAATGTATCTTACAGGTGGATGTTGATCAACTAACATCGACATAACCATGGACGCCTTTGTTCGAAGACACATGCCAATTTTAGGATGATTTTGGTGTGTTTTCTCTATGAAAACCATCCTCAATGTGTCGTTTGGGTCACACTGTGTAACAGTCATTTTCACTTTGCGGGTGGGAGACAAATGACAGTGAAAATGATCTTTTTTTCACTTCATATACACTTTTAAAAAAATAATAAAATAAGACCTTCGAGCAAAGGTGACCTTCACTTGAAGGTATTATTTTATTGTTTAACAATCAATAAAATAATACCTTCGAGCAAAGGTCACCTTTGCTCGAAGGTTGACCTTTGCTTGAATGTGATTTCAGCAAAATCCTCAAGCAAAGGGACCTTTGTTTGAAGAAATTTCTTCAAACAAAGATGTTTGCTAAAAATTTTTCCATCCGATTTCAAAATTTTGATGTCCCAAGTTTGGGACCCAGTATTGTGGGGTGACCCATATATAGAGTTTATATGAATAACGTTATAATTTTTTTGATATCAAATATATTTTTTAAAATGGCATGATATTCAAAATCACATGGAATCAAATATAATGTTAAATCAAAACATTAAAAGAAAAAACAATGAGTTAAATTCAATCCCACGTGATTTTTGCAAAGCCAAATCACTATCTTACCTTGTTAAAAAGGAGAAGGAAAGCTTTAATCAATAAAATAATACCTTCAAGTAAAGTTCACCTTTTCTCAAAGGTCAACATTTTCTCGAAGGTCGACATTTGCTTGAATGTGGTTTTGGAAAAATCTTTGAGCAAAGGTACCTTTATTCAAAGAAATTTCTTTGAACAAAGCTGTTTACTAAAAATTTTTCCATCCGATTTCAAAAATTTGATGTCCCAAGTTTAGGACCCAGTATTGTGGGATGACCCATATATAGAGTTTATACGAATAATGTTATAATTTTTTTGATATCAAATTATTTTTAAAAGATGGTATGATATTCAAAATCACATGGAATCAAATATAATGTTAAATAAAAACATAAAAAAAAACCATGAGTTGAATTCAATGCCATGTGATTTTTACAAAGCCAAATCACTATCTTACCTTGTTAAAAAGAAGGAAAGCCTTAATCAATAAAATAATACCTTTGAGAAAAGGTCACCTTTTCTCAAAGGTCGACCTTTGTTTGAATGTGATTTTGGCAAAATCTTCAAGCAAAGGTACCTTTGTTTAAAGAAATTTCTTCAACAAAGATCTCTGCTAAAAATTTTCCCATTCGATTTCAAAAATTTAATGTCCCATGTTTGGAACCCAGTATTGTGGGATGACCCATATATAGAGTTTATACAAATAATGTTATAACTTTTTTGATATCAAATAATTTTTTAAAAATGACATGATATTCAAAATCACATGGAATCAAATATAATGTTAAATAAAAACATAAAAAAAGAAAAAGCCACGAGTTGAATTCAATCCCATGTTATTTTTACAAAGACAAATCACTAACTTACCTTGTTAAAAAGGAGAAGGAAAGCCTTAATCAATAAAATAATACCTTCGAGCAAAGGTCACCATTGCTTGAAGGTCAACCTTTGCTCGAATATGATTTCAGCCAAATCTTTGAGCAAATGTACCTTTGTTTGAAGAAATTTCTTTGAACAAAGATGTTTGCTAAAATTTTTTCCATTTGATTTTAAAAATTTGATGTCCCAAGTTTGGGACCCAATATTGTGGGATAACCCATATATAGAGTTTATACAAAAAAATGTTATAATTTTTTTGATATCAAATAATTTTTTAAAAATGGCATGGTATTAAAAATCACATGGAATTAAATATAATGGTAAATAAAAACATAAAAAGGAAAAACAATGAGTTGAATTCAATCCCACGTGATTTTTATAAAGCCAAATCACTATCTTACCTTGTTAAAAAGGAGAAGGAAAACCCTAAATCTAAATCATTTATGCTTAATTTTTATGCAAATTGATCATAAATTATCTTTTTCAAATTATTAAATTTACTACTAAGAATCCTATTTATGAGAATGTTTTCATTCAAGTTACTTTCTAGCGAACACACACTTTAAATGGATTAGGAAATTCATGTCAAGCTCTCTAGATTGAATATGCACTTTTCATGTTTGAAAATTTGCACAAATTTAGTGAATGCTATTCTAGAATGCAAGGGTACTGCAACAGCCTTGAGGAGGCATCTCATCTTTTCTCATCACATAATATAGACACAATGTTAAACTCACCAATTCACTATTACAACTTGACTATGCCACCATCATATGCTTTCCCACTGCAGGCATGAAATGCACTACAACTTTCCACACATGTGTAGATTTTGGTGGCAAAGGAGACTAACAATGAGGAATAACCAATATTATTTTCATCATCTTACATTCCTTCTTGAATAGTTTAAACTGTTCATCTAGCAAGTTAACTCGGTCCCTCTCATAGAGGGAATGCCTTTGGTGTAATTATGAATCATGATGGATATTACCTAATACCATGCTATTAGTACTTATGAGTGGCTAAGGATACTTTTTTATATGTAAAAGCATTGGGAATAATATAATGGTTTTTTCCACACTAGGTCACTCAATGTCAAATTGCTCCCACAAAAAATCTTACTCTGAGATTCAAATTCCTTCTTTTTTTCAAATATCTCTTTCTCTTCAATCAAAGTTGCACTCAAATGCATGTTGAGTAGAATAAAATATTATGAATCATGATAGATTAGGGGAGAGGACCCAATAGTTGAGCACCCTAACTTCACACCTCTCAAAATCATATGTGGCAATTTTGAATCACTCCAAAAATTTTACAGTAGCTTACTTGGCAAGGCCCCTACCTATAACTAAGTTTTTAGGGCTACATCATCAAATATGATGCCACATCAGCATGCTTTTCGTTGAGGTGTCAAATAGTTCCCCCCAAAAAGGGTGGACCAATAGGTGTGTATTAAGTCATGGTTTTTTGGTGCGCTGATGTGGCATCACATGATTGGTTTCCTTTTAGATCTAAAGGGCACATTTTATTCAATTATTAGTACTTATAGTCACCACTAACAACCTTAAAGTCACAACTGCTAGTGCTAAACTTTTAAAAATATTATGCCTTAAATGTACATATACTATCTCAGCCATTGGAACTATCTCATGTGTTGGGTATTTTCCCCTATTGTGGGGCTTTCACATATTGTTGGCATGCTTTTCAAATGAATTTAATTACCTAATACCATCCTATCAGTACTTATGTGTGGCTAAGGATAATTATTTATAGGTAAGAGCATTGGGAAGAATATACTAGTTTTTTACACTAGGTAATTTAGTTTTAAATTGCTCCCAGAAAAAAATATTACTCTTGGATTCAAAACCCATTTTTGCATATTTATATTTTAAAAAATATATCTAAAATACTCAGAGTATATTCCACTTATATGTGGTAAATTGATTAAGAAATAGACCAGAAGGATATCTCTCAATGTATTATAGATTTATTTTTTAAAATATAAATACCCTAGTCTAGCCTACATTCTTACTTTTCCCACCATATCAAAAGAAAGGATAAGGAAAATATTACAGGGATTAAAAGACTACTTGTTTTTTTATCTTGGTATAAGATGGCATTACTTTCTTAAGAAAAATGAAAGAATTACTACTCTAAAAATGTCAATAACATAATAACATGATTGGCATTAAATAAGGATAGTGATACCAAAGCATGATGAGGATGGGGCTTGCCATGGTGTAGGATGCATTATTGGAGCATCTTAAATTTTCCTAAATATTTAAATAAATAAATAAATAATTTATTAAAAAATTATATCTATAATAAAATAATTAATTGCAAAATAACACAATCTATATATAAATAAAATTAAGAAAACAAAACAAAATAAAATGGAAGAGGGTAAAAACTAAAAACAATTAAAAAAAGATACATGTTTTATTTGGTGAAACTCTAAACTTATTTTTTTGAGGGTGAAGATGTCTTAAACACACATAAACTGCAATTTTAAGACTTTGAACTAACATTCTTTCCCTAAATATCTCTATGCAATGATATTTTTGATATCCTATTTATTTTGGATTCCCATCATATCATCTTGTATAAATGCACTGCATGAGAGGTTATATTTTCCAGCTTGATTGAAGAGTAGTGACAAGTTTGACAGGAATATAACATTCTAGAATAATCATCAATTAGTAGCATAAAATACTGTATGTATATACTGGATGTTGGATAGCTACTACCATGGATATGTATCAATATCTCCTATTTTATTATTTCAGAATGCATAATAATGATTTTGAGTGTATTGTTCTATGCTTATTTTCCATCATTTATTACGAATAGTTTAAGATTGTATTGTTATACCTTGACTGTGGTTTGTACTCTGTACATTCATTTAAGATTATGCAACACCATTATTGCTACATGGAGATTAATGACTAAATTTTTGTGAGAAGCACCAATCTTCTCATCCATGGTGTATTCGTAGAAAGTTTTACAAGTGGAGGGTGCTTTAGTTTAAGGGCATAAAATATTAAGGTTTCATGATTTTTCATTTCTATGTGTGACTTCATTCAGAAATAGTGATTCTACGGCTTTAGTCTGATATTATTTTGTGGATTGTTTCCTTGTTTTCACATCAGCAGGAGTTATCAAAGAAGAATATGATGTTTGTTTATCATCTTGAGCAAATTAAATCTCAATTTCTATAGCTTGCAACTGCTAGAGCATTGAACACAAAACATTTGGAAGGGTTTCTGAGATGGCCTGATCAATACTTTACCTCTCCTTCCTAGTGTACAGTTTGAGGCAGCTTTAGCTAAGCTAGACTTTGGTTCTATTCATAGCTTCTTTAGTGCTGATGTTCAGCCTTGATTGAGGGCTTTGCTGTTATATACTATAGATTAGTGTTTCATTTGGTAATGTTACTAGTGGATAGTTACATGTCTATTTTTTTTAATCATGGGGCATCTCTATGGCAACATGGCTCGAAGGTTTGATGCATCCAACTACAAGATTTATGGAAGAAAATTGTAATAACATAGGGTCAATTTCTCTACTATGGTGTTCTCTTTCTTGGTAGCAGATGTTCTATGATAGCAGCCGATGGGTGTTGTGCTTGAGGTTTTGTCCCTTGATATATGGTTGCTTCTGAGATTGTAAATTCTTCAGCTTTAAGTTTTCTATGCAATTGCAATGCTTGGTCCAATTCCTTTATTGCAGCATTTGATGGTGTTAAGGTTATCATAGTTATGCTCACTGGTTTTTGTAACTTTCCATTTGGGTTGTATGGTGGACATGTTACTAATTATTGTTGCTCTATTCAACAGCGATGTCTTGTAGGGTGCTCTATTTCAGCTAAGTACATAATACAGAATAAAACAATGACGGAGGCTGGTGGCCGAATGGTTACGACTTCTGATATTATTGAATAAATACTTTAGAATACATGCAAAGAAATAAACCTATATGTAAGGATCTTTCTGATATCTCAGGTCGCACTAAGCACAGAGATAGAGCATACTTAATGTTTGCAAATGTAAGACTCTCTAAGACTCAGACTTCTAAGACTCAATGCCCACAATGCTTCCTCATCCACTTATTTATAGTAAAGAAATGACCGGGATAGGAGGTAAGAAAGAATCCAACCGACAATACCGAGTAAACCGGTGGAGAGAAAAGGAGGTATATCGTGCCAAATGGTTGACAGTGGCAGTCCTTACAACTTTACTTTTGTCGGGGAATCTTATTTTCCAGTACCATCACCAATGTGAAAGCTGGCCCCATCCCTACTGCCACATGAACTAGAGCTAGGAGATGATGGTTCAACAAGATTGTCAAATTCGTAATCATAGATTTCTTGCCATTCGACGAGTCTCCATCTAGTATGAATTTGGAACCGGTGCCAAATGTTCCAATCTTGTTGGTCATTATCAAAATGCATAGTAGGAGAGAAGTATGACTCCCATCTTAACTTCATGCAAATAAAAATTCTCGTGACCAAGTCTTGACTAATAGGTTCATCTGGATTGACAACTAAAGGTCCTGCATATTTGAAGAAGTCTTTAATTTGTTTGGTTATGTGTGTTGAGCAGGTAATTGACCAAGTGAAGAATGGTCTCCTTACAAGATTGAGTAACAGATAATACATATGATCAGAATTTATCCAAAGAATTTCAAACTGACCATAACCTTCTTCATATATGTCTGGAGTAGAGATGCAACCAGTGTGCTCCAAGGTATCTGATGAAGGGGTAAATCATAAAACACACAACAAAAAAAATTGCACATAGAAAATAGAACTTTCTTTTATTGATTTGGACAACTTATTGCATTACAGAAGCTCAAATACAATCAGAGGAATCAACCCTCCATAGGCTGCAACACATTACAGCTTCCTATCACAAGACTCTGGAATCATCTGCCTTCTATAACCCCAAATTACCTAGGGTTTTTGTTTTCCTGCCTATTCTTGACTCCAAACTTGCCCCCTTAACTCCACTACTACCCAGGGTTCCCAAAAATGGTTATTAATAGCCTTTTTGGTAGCCAACAACCCAATTTTGAAAGTTGCATCTCCCTCCAAAAATAGGTCAACTTCTAGGAGCCATAACTTTTGATCTGGGTGTCTGATTAACGAACCGTTTTATGCATCAGAAAGCTCACGGAGTGCTCCACGCACTAAAAACTAGTTCTACCAATTCTAGCCATTTTCGGGCCCGTACGGGGCCATTTAGTGCCTCAAACCTGAGTTTGAATAATTTTCAGGTGTTTTTTAGGAAATGGAAACTTTAATATCTTTCAGCTGGCAAATGATCTTTGCGTGATTCCTTCACCAAAGGTCTTATTTTTTAGTTATGAAGCTTCCTGTAAATTTTCACTTCAATCTGTACCCAAATGCAAACTTTCTAAAAATAACAGGTTGCTATTTTTAGCAGTTTGGAAAAATTGAAAGTTCTACATCATTATTCAAGCGATTATGGAACTAGAACCATAAATTTTGAATAGAAATGGAAAGAACATCAAAAATTTTGAAACACATCTTTTATTAGGTGATGCAAGATTGCCCTTACACCAGTGGATGCTCCTGTATTAGACACCTAGGGTAATTTGAGAAGTGACCCTATCACGTCTCAGGTGTTTGTGTGAGGAAAACCCAAATGGTCAACCTCTGCCTTAGACAACCCAGAAGAATCTTCAATAGGCCTTCCTTTCCATTTTACCAGATATTCTTCATATTGCCTGTTCCAAGTACTTCTTCCCACATGGCTATCCAAGGTCTCTTTTATCTCCTCTGTTGAAGTAGATGTCAAAATACTACATTGTTCTTCTATTGGTTCATCCTCTGTTCCACCTTCATGATATTCTAATAAATTAGCAATGTTGAAAATAGGGGAAATGTTAATCTCACTCGGCAGCTCCACCTCATTTGCATTTCCTGAATCATGTTTCTTCAAAATTCTGCATGGTTCAAATTTCTTCATTTTCAGCTTATTGTATGTTCCAATTGGGAACCTTTCTTTTCTCAAGTGAACCATGACTTCATCTCCTACCCAAAATTCCTTATATCTCCTCTTCTGATCCACCTTAGCCTTGTACTGAATATTCATCTTATTAATATACTTTTTCACCTCTTCATGCAAATTCTTCATGTGTTCTACAAAGTCTTCAGCCTCGGCCCTTGTCTTTTCTCCTTTGTCCAAATTCCTTAACTCTGAAGCATTTCTTGGACTATTCCCATATACAATCTAGAATGGTGATTTACCAGTACTCCTATTGACAAAATTGTTGTAAGTAAATTCTACTTGTGGTAAAATCAAATCCCATCTCTTGGGCTTATCTCCTACTAAGCATCGTAGCAGGTTACCCAAACTCCTATTCACCACTTCAGTCTGTACATCAGTTTGTGGATGGTGTGCAGAACTAAACTTCAAATCTATCTTCAACTTCTTCCACAATGTCCTCCAGAAATAACCAACAAACTTGGTATCTCGATCTAAAACTATGCTCTTTGGTAGTCTGTGTAATCTCACCACCTCCCTGAAAAATAATTTAGCAATATGAATAGAATCATTAGTCTTCTTGCAAGGAATGAAATGTACCATATTCGAGAATCTATCCACCACCACAAAAATGGAATCATGTCCTCTCTGTGTCCTTGGTAAACTAAAAACGAAACCCATACTAATATCATCCCATGGCTTCTTTGGTACAGGTAGTGGCTGATATAGACCTGTATTCTGACTTGCTCCTTTCACCATCTAACATACTCTGCAACTCTGCACAAATTTCCTCACATCCTACTGCAACTATGGCCAATAATAATTTTTACCAACAATAGCAATGGTCTTATCTCAACCAAAGTGTCCAACCAATCCTCCACTATGCTTCTCCTTAATCGGGTTCTCTCTCATGGAACTCCTTGGAATGTACAACTGGCTTCCTCTAAACAACATGCCATCTTGGATTATGAAATCCAACCATTTTGTCCTATCCAAAGTAACAGGTTCCAAACAAGCTTTCTAGGCCTCTGCAAAATCTAGATCCTCAGGATACAAACTTTTGAGCCCATCAAACCCAACAACCTCTATCTTCATTTCTGTCAACAAATTTTGCCTTCTGCTCAAGGCATCTGCAACTCTGTTGGACTTCCCACTCCTGTGCTTCAAAACAAAAGTATAGCTCTACAAAAACTCAACCCATTTTAAGTGCCTCTAGTTCAACTTTCCTTGACTATGAAGATACTGCAAAGCCTGATGATTAGCATATAAAACAAACTCCTTTGGCAACAAATAATGTCTCCATTTCTTTAAAGCCTGAACTATTGCATAAAACTCCTAATCATAAACAAAATACTTTTTCTTGGCATCATTAAGCTTCTCACTAAAATAGGTAATGAGCTTACCTTCTTGACTCAAAACAGCTCCTATAGCACTGCCACTAGCATCACAATCTACTTGAAATACCTTATTGAAATCTAGAAGTGCCAAAATAGGTTGCTCTGTGACTTTTTGCTTCAATGTATCAAATCTTTTGTCTGCTACTTTAGTCCATCTAAACTCTTTTCTATCCCCTCTCATTGTCATAGTTAGGGGTGCACAAATGCTACTAAAATTCCTGATAAACTTTTTGTAAAAACTTGCCAAACCATGAAAAGATCTTTCCTCGAAAGCACTCCTTAGCATAGGCCATTTAATGATAGCCCTTACCTTCTCTGGGTCCATCTTAAGACCTTCCTCTAAGACAATAAATCCTAGGTATACCAACTCCTTCTTTGCAAAGCTACATTTCTTCAGATTGATCAACAACTTCTCCTCCCTCAGCTTCTCCAAAACTCTTCTAATATACATCATATGCTCATCCCAAGTCTTAATGAAAATCAAAATATCATCCAAATAAACAATAAGAAAACTTCCCAAAAATTCTTTCAGTACCTCGTTCATGAGCCACATGAATGTGCTCAGTGCATTGGTTAGCCCAAATGGCATGACTAACCACTCATAGAAACCTTCATTTTCCTTGAAGGCTCTCTTCCACTCGTCTCCTTCTCTGATACAGATCTGGTGATACCCCCTCTTTAGGTCAACCTTTGTGAAGTACTTGACTCCACTCAAACATTCCATTATGTCATCCATTCTAGGCAATGGAAGTTTGTACTTGATCGTGATCTTATTGATGGCTCGAGAGTGTGTACACATTCTCCACTCTCCATCTTTCTTTGGTGCTAGTACTGTAGGTATCGCAAATGGACTCAGGCTCTCTCTTATCAATCCCTTCCTCAACAACTCCTGAACTTGTCTGTTCAACTCTTCACTCTCTTCTAGAGACATTCTATGGGCTGCCTTATTCGACAAACTAGCTCCTGGTATCAGATCCATTTGATGACTTATCTTCCTCACTGGTGGTAAACCTTCTGGTACATTATTAGAGACAATATCTTGAAATTCTTCCAACATTTCTGAGACTTCTGCTAGTACATCTTCACATTTCTCTTGACTAATATTAGGAATCAATGCAAAGCAATGATGCTCATGCTTGATACCCTCCAAAAATTTTCTACCATCTACCAAGCAAATTCTGGCAGTACTACATACCTTTTCTTCCACCTTCTTCAAGGGCTTCAACTTATGATGAATTCCATCCTTTGTTAGGGAGTATGTGTTTGCACGGCCATCATGGACAGTGCTCCTATCATATTGCCATGACCTCCCCAATAACATATGACATGTATCCATCAGTATGATGTCACACAGTACCTCATTGTGGTAGTCACCAATCTTGAACTTCATTAAATATTTCTCATTGACCAAAGCTCTATGGTCCTTCTGCAACCATGCAATCTGATATGGATGCAGATGCTTTCTTTTTGTCAACTTCAACTTGTCAACCATCTCCTCTGAAACAAGATTATCAGTGCTTCCACTGTCAATAATAATATCACAACACTTACTTTCACATTTGCACCTTGTGCGGAATAAACTCTTCCTCTGATTGGGTTCTTTCTCCTCATTCAACAAAGTTCTTCTAACAAATAGGGTTTCTCCCCTTTTAGCATCTTTAGAGCACTCAGATTGCACATCTTCATCAACATGTACAACTCGTGCATTACCTTTAGGTCTTCTATTTGTCCTTCCTTGATGTTGTGGACACTTGAATAGGTTCCTCTGAAACCTCCTCTTCCAGGTCTGCCTCTTCCTCTTCCTCTTTTCTCACCATTGTTTTGGTCACGAGGGCGGTAGGTATTATCTCCTCTTTGATTTCGACTGGTGCCAGCTTCTTAACTTTTATTTGAATCTTCATTTCACCCCCCATAGGGTCTTCCACTAGTCCTTCCACCTTGACCTCTTCCCCTTTGCTTGTTGTCAAATCTTTTATTCAGCTTCTCTTCCACCTTCAGGGAAAACTGGTATGCATCTTCTATGGTGGTCATTCTGACCAAGCTCAGTTCCTCATGAATACTTGGCCTCAACCCATTAATGTAATGGGCTACTTTCTCCTTGTTGGGCTCTGCATGGCCTATCCTGATAGTAATTTTATAAAACTCTTATGTATACTCATTAACAGACTTGTTACCTTGCTTTAGTCCTTACAGCTTCTTCAGCAGCTCCATCTCACAATCCACAGGAATGAACTACTTCTTCAATTTCTCCACCATCCAATCCTATCTGGTGATCTTTCCTTTTCCTCTTCTGTTCCTCTCTAATTGGACCTCCTTCCACCAAATACTGGCATGACCCTTCAACTTTGTTTTTGCAAACTTGACACTATCTGGGTCCTCCACATCTTCATACTCGAAATACTCCTCCATGTCATTGATTCAATCAATAAGCTGTTCTGGATTCAAATCTCCAGAATATGTAGAAACTTCAATCCTGGGTCTTTTTCCAATCTTTAAAATGGCCCTCAACAACCTAACTTCTGCAGGATCTCTTGCGGCTTCTTGTTCTTCCTCAGATAGCTCTTCTTCAGCTTCATCTTTACTTTCTTCTCTTGTTCTCGGCTCAAACCCTCTTCGTAGCTCCTCTTGTAATGCATCGATTTGGCTTTGTAGGGCTCTAAAACCATCTTCTGTCAAAGCATTCCTCCCAATACAATTTCTTCATGGAGGCATCTTGATCTCCACAACAAACCCACAACCTCAAGTCCTGGTGCAAACTGCCTCATGGTCAGCGATCTGTCTACACACTCAGGAACTCTTGCTTTGATACCTTTTGATGAAGGGCATAAATCATGAAACATGCAACAACAACAATTAGAAATAGAAAATAGAACTTTCTTTTATTGATTTGGACAACTTATTACATTACAGAAGCTCAAATACAATCAGAGGAATCAATCCTCCACAGGCTACAACACATTACAGCTTCCTATCACAAGACTCTAAAATCATCTACCTTATGTAACCCCAAATTAGCTAGGGTTTCTGTTTTCTCGCCTATTCTTGACTCCACACTTGCCCCCTTAACTCCACTACTACCCAGGGTTCCCAAAAATGGTTATTAATAGCCATTTTGGCAGCCAACAACCTAATTTTAAAATTTGCATCTCCCCCCAAAAATAATTTTCAGGTGTTTTTCAAGAAATGGAAACTTTATTATCTGTCAGCTCGCAAATGATCTTTACGTGATTCCTTCACCAAAGGTATTATTTTTTAGTTACAAAGCTTCATGTAAATTTTCACTTCAATCCGTGCCCAAATGCAAGCTTTCTAAAAATAGTAGGTTGCTATTTTTAGCAGTTTAGAAAAACTGAAAGTTCTACATCATTATTCAAGTGATTATGGAACTAGAACCACAAATTTTGAAAAGAAATGGAAAGAACATCAATAATTTTGAAACACATCTTTTTTTGGGTGATGCAAGATTGCCCTTACACCACTGGATGCTCCTGCATCAGTATCTGTAGTTGAAATTGCATTTTCTGAATAATGATTATTAATACCTTTACTAAGGATATTTCGTTGAACTATATGATTCATTTTTTTGAAATGAACATCATAAGATTTATCCTTAATAAATCCTGGAACATTGGAAGATGATGCAAGATTATGCATAAAAACTCTAGGGAGAGAAGGTCTGCTAAGAGTATCTGCTACAATGTTTTGCTTGCCTAGAATGTGCTAGACTTCATAATTATATTGATTTAAGTATTCCTTCCAGCGAAGATATTTTCATTGACCATCTTTCCTACCATGATCCTTTTCTTTGAATGTGAGAAACTTGGTACAGTCTGTTCTAATAATGAAATGTTTTAGATGCATAGGTTTTAAAGCAAACTTCTTTAGGTTTTTTATGACACTATAAATTTCCTTATCTAAAGAGATCCATTTCTTAACATCTTCAGGGAAGGTTCCACTTGCATATTCAACAATATAATCAACACCATCTTTGACAAACCATAGATGTCCTCCCCAAGCATAATCTGATGCATCTGTATAAAGAATGAATTCATCAGTAGTTGGAACATTAAGAATAGGTAAAGATTGTACCTTTTGCTGAATCAGGTGAACTACATCAGTATGTTTCTGGGACCATTGAGGTTTCTTCTTTGTGAGAAACTATTGTAAAGGTTCTCAGTCAAAGCCAGCATCTGGGTAGAAGTTATTTACATAATTTAATGTACCCAAGAATCCTTGTAGCTCCTTTGTATTTAAGGGAGGCTAAAATTCAAGGATCTTTGACTTAATATGAGGTTGAACCTCAAGTTATCCACCTTTAACAATCATACCTAAAAATTTATAAGAGTCTGTACACCATTAAATCTTAGATAGGGACAAAACAATCCCAGAATAAATAATGCCAATGTATAAAAAGTTTCTAGATGAGACTTATGCTCATCAAAGTCTTTGCTAAAAATAAGAATATCATCAATATAAACACAAAGAAAATCTTCACAACCACTAAAGATTTTATCCATTCATTCTTGGAAATAAGCTGGTGTATTCGTTAATCCAAAAGGCATGACTCTCCATTCGTAACGTCCAAAAGGGTAGTTGAATATCATTTTATATTGATCTTCTTCTTTTACTCAAATTTGATAGAATCCTGATTTGCAATCAAATTGAGAGAAGATTTTAGAATTAGCTACTTTGTCAAGAAAATATGATTTATCTAGAATAGCATAGGGAAATGGAAGAGTAATAGAATTTAAAGGTCTATAATTGATAACCATTCTTTTCTTCTTTCTTCTTTTCTTAGCTTCTTTACAAACCATGAAAGCATAACAATTATATTCAGACCGAGAATGTTTAATATACTTCCCTTCCTTAAGTTCATTAATTGCTTGAGCCATGTTTGGATAGTCATGTGCAGGAATAGATATGTGCTTCCCTATTTTGATCTTGGCACCATGTTGAAGTATGATTTCCATCTTAGGCATCTCTTTCTCCCAGAATTTTTGTGGATCTTTTGAACAAACTGCTTCAATGAGTGCAACTTTTAGCTCAGGCAATAGTTCTACTGTCTGAATTCTGTGAATGGCTGGATATTTCTCAAAAGCATAGATTAGTCTAGGAGTACTAATCTTTTCTTCCAAAAATCTAGTAAAAACCACTAGAACGAACCTTTAAAAATTTACCTAGCTCAACAATACCACCAATCCAACAACCTTATCAAAGATCTCCAGAGTGTGTGCACATGAAACAAAAGCCAAAGGGAGGTCAAGCCCTCATGCATGAACATGGGTACACATGTCAACTCCATTCACCTGCCCATCCATTCAAATGGTGTTCCAAATGCTTATTGTTGTTATAATGTATTCATGTAATTTTTTTGGTTGGTTTGAATTTTCTTTATTTTTATTTTTTTTAGTATTTTCTATTAATGGTGTTGTATCCACCTACCTCAACTTCTTTGCTCTTTGAACTTTCTTATACAAATAACCTACTTTAGTTACTTGTGGTCACAAACATAAACATATTTTATCATTGCTAAAAAATACTTAAGTTTTGTAATTTTCCTTGATATTTTAATAATTATTTGCATTGATTTTGTAACAATGATATGTGACAATATTAGATGGTTCTTCAATATCAATGCACCAACAAATGAACTATTTTGATGATGATAATTTGTTGAGTATTTAGAGACTTCAAATGTCTATAAGTTGTTTGAAATTTAGTTTGGATAAAATTTATTTAGAAATGTTTTGCAAGTACTTAGTAGTTTGCATTTTGTTTTGTCTTATTTTGTTTAGTACAAAAATCCAAAGAAATTTTTTTTTATTGTAATGTAATATTAATAATATTATTATGTTGAAGAGAAATGAAAAGTTTGATAAAATATATGAGCCAAGTGAAGGTGAAAGGAGAAAATAATTTTGATGCTATATATGAAGTGCAAGAGAATGTGGCAAGAAGTGTAGAGTTTATGGAGTTGAGTCCAAAATATATTTTATTTTATTGACAAGAATGCGATCAAGCCATCAATACGAGGAAAAAAGTTATTTAAGTAGCAACAATTATTTATAGTTTAAAATATGTATTCTAACAAGAGTATGATGAAACCATCAACATTAAAAAAATTCATCCCAAGGGAATCAACCCGATCAACAATAATCTAACAATTTGAGTGTAATATTTTTTTTAAAAGGCGTAAAAATTTATTAATCAATTAGAAGAACACAATACAAGAAGAGGCCAATCACCTACGGACAGCACCAAAAATCACATAATCCTATTAGCCAACAATAGCTGATCCAACAATAATAATAATATGAGAGTAGACCACAGAATCAACAATAATCCAACACTTTGAGTGTAATATTTAATAAATTGTCCATCTAAATATTTTTCAAACTTCAACAAGGCATGTGTTGTATACACACTCCACAAGAGAGATTTGTATCTAACCTATTAAAAAATTTAGGAAAAGAAATGAATTGAAATAAAATATGTATTGTACTTCTCTAATGGGCTATGGATTTTCATTTATACCAACAAAGAACCTATCATTGATACATATAAATACATTCATTCCCTCCTCAATTCGTAAATGAAAACAAGATGAAAATTAACAAAATTATTATTATTAAATAACCAATTGTTCTATTCTTCTTCCTCAGCATCTCTCCCTTTTTTTTATAGTATAATGTCTTCTCTTTTATGAAGATGTGAGTTCAACAAATACATAACAAAATAGGATATGATTAAACTAAATTAATCAGTTGTAAATTCAACAAATCATATACAATCCCACCAAATCTATCTGTAGTTAGTTGTTATTTTATGCATGATGATTATATTAGTCTTCATGTCCTAACCTTATACTACTTTGAGATTGTAATAGTTAGTATAATTATTTTTCTTAATATTTTACTATGTAAATTTATCTCATATTGATTGTATCTCGTAAGTCACTCTTTATGAGCACTTTATATTGATGTTGCAGTAAAACAAAGATGATCTTAAGATCGTATTTTGCAATTAGGGTTTTCTTTTAAAGAGGTCACTCCTTTGAAGAGGACTGTAATTTTTGTTATTAATATAAAAATATTTGCCATTTTTTTAGCATTGCATTCTTTTTAGATGTTGTTTTGTTTGATAATATTTTATAGGTGAAGATATTAACTAGTTGTATCATAGCTTTTTTTTAGAGTTGTGTTACAATGTAACAATATTAAATTAGTGACTTACTTCAATTACCCACCTATACTCTTACCTCATCTTTGAGAGATATTGGTGATCAAGAAGTGGTGAAAGTAGTGGTCATAAACATTTTTTTACTAATTTTTTTTTTGTAATGGATTGTCTGGTTGGAAATATTATATAGATTGTGCAAAATATTATATAGAGTAATCTTTCTAGATTAAATAGATTCCTATTAAATAGTTTAGTGAAGTGAATGATTCTTAGCTCTAGTACCTGAGTTTTAGACAAAATTTGTAGACAAACTTGGGCTTCCATATACCTTCTATCAACCTATACTCTTATCTAATACCCTTTGTTATAAAAATTAATGAATTCCACTAATACCCTTTGTTAAAAAAGGATGGTTCTTCATGTTTACGTTTGACTTTTTGAAAATTAATCTAAATCATAATCAAAGATAAGTTCCCAATTCTCATGATTCATGAGATGTTCTATGAATTATAGGGGCTCTTTTTTTCCAAGATAAAGTTATGATCTAGATAACACCAAATCTACTTACATGAAGAGAATATTTTTTAGTTTGCCTTCCACACTCATGAGGGATACTATGCATATTTGGTTATGGAGTATTTGGCCTTAGTAATGCCCCCTCTACATTCCAAAGCTTGATGATTAAGATTTTTGAGCCATTCCTCTAGAAATAATTTTGGCATTCTTTAATGACATTCTTGTCTACAATAGAACTTGGTAAGCGCACCTCATGCACCTCGATCAAAGTCTCCAAATTTTATGAAACTAATTATGTCCAAAGAATTCAAAGTGTTCTTTTGGCCAAATAGAGGTGAAAAATCTAGAACATGTTGTCTTAGCTAAAGGAGTTGAGTTCACCCTAAAAAATTAAAGAATTAAATAAGTGGATAAAACAAAAAATTCTCAAAAGTCTTTAGGGATCATTTGACCTCATTGGCTATTATTTAGAAATTTGTCCAAGGATACAATAAAATTGTTATCCCATTGACAACCATGTTAAAGAAAAATGTCTTCTTGTGGTTGGACATGATAGAGAAGGCTTTTAATTTTTTCAATCATGATATGTGCACTATGCTAATCCTTGTTTTGCTAAAATTATAAATCTTTTATCATTGAAAGTGATTCTTTGAGTAGTGGTATTGGAGTCATCTTAATGTAGGATGAGTGTCCGTTCACTTTTACTAGTCAAACATTGGTTGGGAAAATCTTTCCAGATTCATTAATGAGGAAATGCTTGTTATTCTCCATGTTACTAAATGGAGGTCATATTTGGTGGGACAACACTTTTATATATCAAAGCTAATAATCTAAGTCTCAAGTACTTATGGCGTGTTTCCTCTCTCAAACAACAAAAGTGGGTGACCATGCTCTGACGCTATAGTCATGAAATTATTTACAAAAAGGAGAATGTGAATGTGGTGGTCAGTGCCCTGTCCTAATAATTTTATGATCAAGGGACCTTATGTGCTCTATCCTTTCCAACTCTATATTAGTTATAGTTGATCTAATAGAAATGGCTCAAAGGATGTGACAATTCAACAACTTTTTCATCAAATACAAAATGGTTCCACAACTAAGCCTAGATACACTTGGGATTGTAGTTACTTGTGCTACAAAAGGTGAATTATTTTCCTACAAATTCTACTCTTCAATCCCCACTATTATAGGAACTATAGGCACCCTTTGTCATAGGGAAATTTAGCTTCATAAATACATATGAAAGGATAAAACCTAATTTTTTTTAGGTTTGTATGAAAAATGACATTAAAAAAATTGTCACAGAATGCCATACATGCTAATGATAAAAAGGAAAAAAAAAATTATGCTCCTTGCACCCTACAACCATTGCTCATTTTGATTGTCATATAGATTGATATTTCCATGGATTTTATTGAAGAATTGTGCAAGTCAGGTGACAAGTCAATCATTCTCGTGGTAGTAGATTGCTTCTCCAACTATGCCCACTTTTATTCCTTAGCCCATTTGTATCACATCTATTGTTGCCAATGTTTACTTTGACTAATCTTCCACCCTCCATGGCATGCCCACTTCCATTTTCTATGATTATGTTCCCACATTCACTAGTAAATTTTGGTAGCATTATGTACAACCAAACTCTACCTGAGGCACCCTAAATTGTTCTGAGCTAGGATTCAAAAGGTATGGACATAGAATGGTCTAATTCATAAATAGTGAATTGACCCAATATCTTCCCTTAGTCACACTATCCCATTTTTAAGGTATAAAGAGAGTAATTACTTTTTGGTGTTAATTGCTAACCAATACACTATAGAGTGCAAGAGACCATTGGTCTCTTATGACCAAACTTCTCTTAACTTTAGAATGTCTTTTAATATACCAAAAGGTATGTGGAAGCTCAAGTTTGTATTTAAATATTGTTGAGACTTAGGTACTGGACTCTAAACACCCCTTATTTCAATAGTCCCTATAAGCATCAAAATCACGCACAACCTCCATGAGGACCCCTATGATGAGTCACAATTCTTGTCACGTACATGTAAGCATGAAATAACATCCTCTCAACAACAATTCTCTTGGTGACATTTCTTTTCTTCCTCCTTGTGTTGTTTCCATTTTGTCATTTTCTCTCTCTCTTCACTTTTGACACTTTTTGACACTTATCGATTTGCTTTTCATGTGCTTGCAACCCTATTCCTAAGCCTTGTATGCATCTTGTAGGTGTATTTTCACCTTTCCCCAGTGTATGCATCTTGTAGGTCCTCCCAAGCCATCTCCAAATTTTGGTTTTTAATTTCACTCAACCAATCCAAATCTCCCCTATTATTACCAGATCTCCCCCAAGAGATCCTACTTTTGCAAGTAGAGATTTAGATTTTCACATATGATTGACCTATTTCCAGAGGTAGATCTCCTCCTTTTCATCTCCTCTTCCATCTCCCACCATGGAATTTCACCCAGGTGCCCTCCTTTAAGGGTCACCCATGGGTCACCCCCGGCGACCTTGACTGGTGAAAGGGACAACCCATGGGCGCCCTTGTCATGTTTCTAGCCACAAGTTCACTTGAGTTTCTAGCTCAAAATAACTTCATTTTCACCCATTTTTCTTCCTATTTGCATGGAATTTCATGCAAAAGATAGAGCTAACTATTTCATGCACCCACACATGCATTTTTAGCTCTTTTTCATCTCTAGTTATCAATTCATGCATTCCCATGTATTCCTCTTTCTTCACTTCTTCTTGAGTGATAAACTTTTACTTGGTAGATCACTTCAGTTTTAGCCCAGATCACTCTTGTGTCTTCCAAGTTAACTCTCCAATCAAATTGAGTTAACTCTTCTTCTTCTTCACCTCTCATCACTTCTTCTAACCTATAAATACGCCCCTCACCTCTTCATTATTTCTCAAGTTGGAGAATGCTCTTCCCTTCTTCACAAGCTTTTTCAAGCTTCTTCAAAGCCCTTGAGACTCTTAATTTCTTTCTTTAGTATTTCAAAGCTTCCAAGATTTATTTGTATTAGTTTTCATTATTATCAAGATTCAAAGCTCACCCTTTTTGGGAGGCAATTTCATTTGTGAACATAGTTCTTGCAGGTTATTACTCTCCAAATCAATCTTTCTCATGCTCATACAAAACATAGGAGCCTTTTGCTTTTATTTGTTCTAATTTATCTTTTCTAAAATCTCATTTCTATCCATATGCTACTCACATTACAAGACACAGTGCTCATCAAGCTCTCATTGAGCTCATTTCCAAGATTCTTTTACTTCTCTTTTCTTATTGTTGCCAAGATGATCATCCCACTGCTGCAAGAGGATTAGAGGTTACCTATACAAGGATATCTGAGGGTAGTGAAGGCTCACGCGTCTCTAGGTTCCTTCATGCTTTTTTTCATTTCATAGTAATTAAATAATCAAAACTTTGCTCTTGGGAATAGTAAAATACATGTTTTCTTTTTCCTTGATAGGCTAAGTAGATTTGCATTGTTAAATTAGTTTCCTTTTCAAAAGTTCATAGATTAAAAGCATTTCCCTTTCTTAGATTAGATTGATCCATCTATTCAAAAAATAAACAAAAACATAGATTACGTTGCATGAGGTAATCTCATACTAGTTTGTATGCATTTTCTAATTCCTAGATTAAGAAAAAGCACTTTGATTTCAAAAAACATTAAAAAATCACAAAAAGACATTTTGCATTCATATAGGCTTGCATACATATAAAATCCAAAAAGAATAAAAATATTAGCGACATATAAGGATTACAAACCCTTGGTCCCAACACAAGGTCAAGTTTAGTAAACGTGAGCCAAAACCCTTGGTTTCATCACAAGGTCCAACAAAGTCAACAAAGTTAAACCTTAGGTCACACAAACCCTAAGTTGAAACCCTAGGTCAAGTCAAGGTTAGCTTAAACCATCTCTCTCTTGTTTAGGCTCATGAATGTACCCTAGATTTAGAGGTGAGTGGGTAAAGACAATCCTTGACGAGATAGAGGAGATCCACCCTAGACAACAACAAGACGAACTAGTCATTCAATAACAATAGGAAAGACTTAGAGAACTTCAAGTACAACAATAATTCATCCAACAGTTTGAAAGACATGTAACACCTCAACAAGGAACTCCTTAGAGAACAATACAACTATGCTATACAAAAGGACAATTTTTTTTTTTTAAAGAAAGAGATAACAAAGTAACGTAAATCATATCTACACATATCATTTATGTTAAGCTTTATCCTCTAGGGTTCCACAGCTGCATTACTAACAAACTATTAGCAAGATCTAAACAAACATTTTGAATTAAATAACAATAATAATTTATTCTAAATCTATTGCATTAAATGAATAAACACATGCATTTCCATATTACAACATCAGTTAAGTAATCATCAAGATCATGTATACAATCACTACAGATGTAAATACAAATTCCCTTACATGAGAGCACAACAAATTACATTGTTTACAATATTACTTTCCCGAATACATTGGGATGTATACATCAAGATAATAGTACATGATTCGACTGCTATACAAGACTAGAACATGAACATGAGTAACTATCTCCTCAAGCTAGAACAAGATCTGAAATCTGCTACATAAGGTAATCCTTCTCGCACATGAACAACAGCATGGGAAAACTAATGGAGAGAAAAGCACAACCACCCGATCATGTGGAACCCTAAGGTCCACCCCCCATGCTAGGAGATAACATAAGGTCCCACTACAACTAACAGGTACAAGGACTACACATGACTCCAATACAACACAGGTTAATATGAACATCACAAGCAACTCAAACATCACTTTCAAAGACAATCACACAACTAATGGGGATAACACAATTAGGGAATGCTAGGCTATAGTAGGGAAGAGTGTCATTGCATGGCCCTGACATAGGTTACCTTGACAATCTCTCACTAGATGCCAACCCCATAGGGTGACACATGCGAAACCAACATTCCTTTCGTGGGGACAAGGAAGTTGGTTTTGCCAACTAGGCCTTCTCATCCCATTCTTAGTCTAAACTAGCACTCTAGGCATGGGTGAGGAATCCAATTATCTTGTTTAATATGGAATCCATCCTTTTCCCCTAATTCATTTTAGGTTATCACTTGGTTACCAACTTTCAATGGGTTACCCTAGAAAGCCACTTTGGGCCCTGACCCCACACTGAAATCCACTCCCCTACCTACATCTAGAAGACCCTACCCATCAAGCAAGATAATTACCATCATAACGACAAGTATACATATACAATGCAAGGCATTTACCTTCTTGCATGCTAAACATAATCACAAGGACCAACTCTTAAATCATTACCCCAAAACTTCCAGTTGAAGCAATCACAACAACCATAAACAACATACTCCCTCATTTACGATTACCAAAGTCCCCCCCATTATCAAACACAATACTTAACACAAGTTCAATATAATTAAACAAACAAGCAATACATCCTTGAAGGAGATTATTACCTCATCATGATACATTTACAACACAGAATATACATCATTTCATATTATCATATACCAAAACCCTTATAAATAAACAAGAGACATCATTCTCTTATAACATCATTATCTCAAGACACCTAACACACAATACATGAAATCAAAATAAAACATCCTAGAAATAGATTATTACCACTACTCATGAAATTTATTAACTAAAACATTAATACACTTGATCACCTATTTATCGAAATCTCAAATATGAATTAATGGTTCGATCTATATCTATATATATCTAATTTCTGTTTGCAGAAAGAAGACAATCTCTGACAGTATTGCATGGGCTTCAATGTGAAAGTATTTCTCTAATCGCAGCTCATAGTTTGTGTTTGATATGGAGTTTTGATAATTGTTAAAAATTTTGAGCATATTTTATGTGTTAATAGTAGATTGTGGGTCTCAGACTATTAAGGAAGTGAATTTGTTCAAAGACTTATCATTTGCAGTGAACTCATTATTCGGTGGTGTGGATCAAACAAAATAGGGAACCAACATGAGAATGTGGGAATGTCAACTATAAGTGCCAATTATAATAAAGTCGATTTGCGATTTGAAAGATGGTTGTCTATAGAATGCTCTACACCATTCCTTGAAGATTTGTTTGAAACCATAGAATATCCCTACAATCATTGGAGACATCAAAGGCTATTTACATTGATATCTATCATATTAATTGGGTTCACTAAGTTGGTGATTCCCTGTGGGTGTCGCTGCAGGCTACGATAGATTGAGGTGAGTAGAGGAGGCCATCTCGGATTAACACTATCAATGCCAAAGCCATGTTCACACATTGAGCGACAATGACATTCCAGATATGGCAATGAATTAGTGTATGAATGTGATGGATGGTCCCAGGATACAATGATCTGTATATAAACGAAGTCATTCAAAGGTGTTATCCCAATATTGGCAAATCATGACTAAGAAGAGTTACATAAACACGTAGTATCTCAGAAGTGAATCATTGAAGATTTACTTGGAGGGATCAATGGCATTATATGGATGTGTTTTCTCGGTGCAGCAGATCACATATAAATATGGGCTGATTTATTGTTGAAAAGCCTTTAGAAACTTTCAAACACATGTAAATTGGGAGATAAAATCTCTAGCAAAAATGTATGCAAAAATCTAGACGCATAGACAACGTATGTGAACTGTTTAACCGATGCCTCAGAGAGTTAATCTCTTGGAATGCAATGATTGCAGATTATGCACAAAAATGGATTTATTGAGAAGGCCTTTGGCACTTTTAAGCAAACATAATCGACAGGTGTAAAGCCAGATCTGCAACCTTTGCCAACATCCTTTTGAATGCGTGCCAAAATGGGAGATTTAGACGCATAGACAAGGTATATGATCTATTTGACAGACGCCTCAAAGAGACGTCATCTCATGGATTTCAATGACTGTAGGATACACACAAAATGGATTTGTTGAGAAGTTGTGTATCTTTCAAGAAAATGTAATTGGCAGGTTAAAAGATAAGTTTAACGGCCTATGCTGACATTCTGCTAGTCTGCTAATTTGGGCGATTTGGATACACTTATGATCATCCACTGAAGCATAAGAAGTAAGTGATTTATGTCGGATATTATAGTTGGAAATGCTCTGGTAGACAGGTAAGCAAAAAGGTAGAATCCTATACAAGGAGGTGATTTATTTGAAAGACACTTCAAGAGATGTCTTTACATGGATCACTGCCAGAGAAATTGTTTTGAGAGATGTGGATCATTTCCATTATTAAAAACATATATGATATACTTGTGGAGAACAATGACGATGTTAAATGAAACAATCTGAACAGTAGATTCGCACTATATTTATGTGCATTGCATCTGGTAAATAGAAGTAAAGAAGGGTTTATAAATGAGTCTATTTGTAAGGTTCCATAAATACTCAAACAAAAGCAATCGTCAAGAAGGCAATGGAATCAAAACATATTTGAAATCAAAATAAGAAAATGTTTCTTTTCCATACAACAATCTTAAATCTCACATGCGCTTCAAAATAAAACTGAGATAGAATTTAGGAAATAATAGAACCTGGATTCGAATGCTTGGCTGGGTTGAAGATTCAATGTCAGGATCAATTTCTACAACTTCAAAACCAATCTCCCAATCTCCAAACGATCCCTCTTCCTTCACCACAATCCTGCCAATTTGTTTTTAGAGAGAGAAATTCCCCAATTTCTTCCAGATGGTTCCTCCCAAAAGCCCCCCAAAACATTTACCAATTCTCATGCCCCAGATTCTGTTAATGACAACAAATTCCATCTTTTGCTCTCTCACAATTTGCTATTTATTAAATTTATAACTGTTGACCTATTTTTCTCTGTCCAGAGTTAAATAGTTCACCTTGTATTTTCCTTGAAAATCCTTTAGAAGATGACCCTACAAGGCTTAAATCCTTCAAGTAATCATGCTATGCCTTTCCAAAAATCTAAAAAATCTCACTTGATGAGTCCTTGCAGAAAACCCAGAAAAACCCAGAAATCTTTTGTCTTCAAGTGCTTTCTATCGCAGAGATTTCTTAGTTTTATACTTAGCCATTTTTCATGTATATGATGATGACGTCATCCTTGTTTTAGGGTTTTCTATCATTAGTCGATTTGTATCTTAGATACAATTGTATATTGTATCTTGGCCATGTACAAAAGTGTATGTACATCAGGTTTGTTGTGTGTGTATTGTGTTGCATATACAATCGCATATGAAATTGTGTAATACAAAGGTGTCTTCTGCGTGACAATGACCATCGGCGGCCAAGTCCAAGGTCTCTCCGATGGGCCAATGCATCAAGCAGATATACAAGGAGAAGATACTAGGGTTACATACAAAGGATATTCAGTGTGACATATGTTGCAAGTATGAGGTGAACCAGTGTTGTCATTGATGTTAACTTACTCATATTGCATTGGTAAGAAGGTTTGGATGAGTTGTGTGCTGTTGTTATTGAGGAAATCAGTCTCCATCTGGAATAGTGAAGAATAGTGATGAGAAGAAGGCAAATGTACTGTATAGGTTGAGAACCAGAGGATGCAGATTAAAGGGTTTATAGATATGAGTCTTGAGATGCTTCAACTAAGATTTCAGAGGTCCGCATGAAGATCTGAAGAAGTTGTGGCTGTCTGTGTGGAACCAGTTCCGGCAAGTGTTCAGAGGTGACAGAGGATCACAGAAAGGTCTGGTGAGGTTTGGAATTGTATTATCCTAATCTGCAGATTGGAAGGAGTGTTTGGGATGTCCTTGTGATGTGTCATCTCAAGTTGTGTATGATTTTGAGGTCTGAAAGTACCTTTTGCATTGTGACAGTGGCGACAGACTATGTTCTTGAAGTACCGGATGATGAAGAGAAGAATTCTAGTAAGCTGATGAAGTGCGGATGATTTTGATGATACAGGGAAGGTTATGATGATCATTGGATCACATCTAGTTCGTGTTGGCAGTCCGCATTGAAGTTAGAGTTGGATTTGATGTTATGGCTACCAGTTGTTGGTGTTCTTCCTGTAACAGGCCGACCGGATGTTCTACACACCTTGCGAATGTTATTGTGATGTTTGGCGACTTAGATGATTGTTCCTAAGTCAATTTCTTGTATAAATAAGTGTTTGAGAATTCATTTTGATGTGTGGATTGTGTGGATGAGTGTGGCATAGCGAAGAGAAGTGCGAAAGGCAGAGCAAGGGTTTTTGGGCTTAAATGGAACTGATCCGGACATGGTAAAGATGTCATTCTCCAGTTCAAGATTGTGATTCTTATCACTTTGTAGATAGTGTGTCTCCTTGTAGGCAGTGTGCCTCTTTGTGAGTAGTGTGCTCAGGCAGTGAGCCCTAATTGGCATGTGCCATTCATTTTTCTTATTCTTCTAACAGAGAATAATCCTTGGGTTAATCACCCCATGGTTTTTCCCTTAACTAAGTTTTCCATGTCAAAATCTTGGTGTTCAATGTGTTGATGTTTATCTACTCTTGTGTTTATGCATTATGCTTTCATGGATGGTTAATTGATATGCTGTTAACTAACAAAGAAGAATCAAGTGTTTGAAGTAGAGCAAGTTTTTATACAATTGATTCACCCCCCCTCTCAGTTGTATGCCCTAGATCCAACAATTGGTATCAGAGCCAAGTTCCTCTGAAAGGAGCTTAACCGCTTGAGGAGATCCAGGATGTCGTCATACAAGAAGGATAGTCCGAAGTTCGATGGAACCAACTTCACTCTCTGGAAAGGTCGCATGAAATGTCACTTGGAGTGTATGGGAAAAGCATACTTGGCCATGGTCTCAAAACCATATGTACCTCCACAGGGTGGTCCGACAACTCTGAATGAAATCACATATGCTGAAAATAATCTACGGACCAAGGAAGCTCTTCTGAGCGCATTGAATGACTCAGATCTCTCAAATGTTATCGACCTACCAACTGCATATGAGATCTTGACTAAATTGGAACTTCTGTATGAAGGAGATGAGTTTGTCAAGGGTGCAAGGTTGCAAAGTCTGAAAGGTAAATTTGAAAGATTCAAGATGAGAGAAGATGAAAACATCACTACCTTTATGCCAAGAGTGAATGAGCTGGTATGTGGAATTAGAAATGCTGGTGGAACTCTGGATGAAAATGAGATTGTTTGCAAAATTCTTAGATCCCTTCCTGCTACCTACAAAATCAAGGTTGCTGCCACTGATGAATTCAGAGCCCACACAACTGTCATAAGAGAACAATTGACTGGCAAACTAGTTGCATTTGAAATGACCGAGTTTGGAGATGATCCTCCCAAGACTGAATCTGCTTTCAAAGCCAGTGCCTATGTGAAAGACAAACAGAGATTTGATCCGAGAGAAAACTCTTCAAGGAAGATGTCATGGTATGATCAAGCAAGAAGAGACATGGAAGAAGAGGAAGCAGAAACAGCTCAACTTGAAGCCCTCATTGCAAAGAGACTACCAAGAGGATCCGGTAAGTATGAAGGAAAACTACCCTTTAAGTGTTTCAACTACAATAAGATTGGTCATTTTGCTTCAAGATGTCTGGAAAGATCTGCAAGGTCTAATACTAACAGACAAAGGTTTCAAAAGAACTGCTATTATGTTCATGAAGAAGATGACAATGAAGGAGTAACAGATGATGAATCAGAACTAGGAAGCAAATCTGGAAATGAATGGGTGTTTATTGCCATCAAGGAAGAAGATTCAATATCCTCTGAATCTGTCAATCACAAGGTTGTGGAAAGAGCTTTGGCTGCTCAAGTGGAAGAAAAGGATGATTGGGTTATTGACAGTGGATGCTCTCACCATATGACTAGTGACAAGAATAAGTTCTTAGATTTGGAAAGGTATGAAGGAGGAATGGTAAAGTTTGGTGACAATTCTGCTGGCAGAATCAGAGGTAGGGGGACTATTTCCTTTGATGGAAAGAGCAAAACAGGTAATGTACTAAATGTTGAAGGATTGAAGCACAATCTTCTCAGTGTTGGTTAGTTAGTGGACAAAGGCTATGATCTCCGGTTCAAGAATGGAAAATGCAGAATCTTTACAAGCTCTGGAACTGAAATTGCATCCGGTGCTCAAACAAAAGGTAATATCTTTCATTTGGTTGGTTCAAATAAAAGTTGTCTGTTTGTTCAAGTTGATTAGAGTTGGTTATGGCATAGAAGAATATGTCATGTAAATTTTGATAACATCATCAAGATAAGCAATATTCAGGCTGTAAGAGATCTTCCAAAATTGGTGAAACCTACAAATAGTTTGTGCAAAGAATGTTAGCTAGGTAAATAGAGCAGAGTCTCTTTCAAAAGCAAAGATCAGTCCTCTACTGGATTATTGGAATTAGTACATACTGATCTCTGTGGTCCGACAAGAATCAAGAGTCTGCAAGGTGATAGATATTTCATGTTGCTAATTGATGACCATTCCCGGATGATGTGGGTTACCTTCCTAAAAGAGAAATCAGAAGCCCTTGAGAAGTTCAAAATCTTCAAAGCTATGGTAGAGAATCAAACTGGATAGAAACTGAAATGTCTAAGGTCTGATAGAGGTGGTGAATTTACATTCGGTGAGTTCATTGACTTTTGTGAGAAGCAGGGTATAAAGAGACAGTTGTCTGCTCCTAGGACTCCACAGCAGAATGGAGTAGTTGAGAGAAAGAACCAGACCATTCAGGAAGCTGCCAGGACAATGATGTTGGAAGCAAATGTTCCTCAGATGTTTTGGAAAGAAGCTATCAGCACTGTAGTCTACACTCTCAATCGAGTTCAAATCAGAAACAATACTGGTAAGACTCCCTATGAACTTTGGTTTGGCATCACTCCTACTATGAGATATTTTAGAGTATTTGGTAGCAAGTGTTATATTAAAAGAGATGAAGATCTAGGAAAGTTTGATGCTAGAAGTGATGAAGGAATTTTCTTGGGTTACTCCACTCAAAGTAAAGCATATTGGTGTTACAATAAGAGACTGAGGAAGATAACAAAAAGTACTAATGTGAAAGTTGATGAAGGAATTGAGAAGCCCTCAAGGTTCTATGAATGTGATGAAGATGATCAGAATGATCCTCTGGTGCAAGAAGCTCCTTCCTCCTCTGAAATTCAGATCCAGACTGATTCGGTAAATCTGGAAGAAGAAGTTTGTCTAAATGAGCCTGATCAAGAATTAGTAGTGCAAGAAACTCCCAAAGTTCCAAGGTATGTAACTCTAAATCACTCTGAAGATCAGATCATAGGTGACAAAAGTAAAGGGGTACAAACAAGAAGGAGAATTGCTCAAGATTCAAATGAATACTGTCTGATTTCAAAGATTGAACCTAAGACAGTAAATGAAGCTTGCAATGATGAAAACTGGACCAAAGCAATGGAGGAAGAATTGATGTAAATTGAGAAAAATCGTACTTGGGATCTTGTTCCCAGACCTAGAGACAGGAATGTGATTGGAACCAAATGGGTCTTCCAGAACAAACTGAATGAAGCTAGTGAAGTAATTAGAAACAAAGCTAGATTGGTCTACAAAGGCTACTCTCAAATAGAAGGAATTGATTTTGAAGAGACCTTTGCTCCTTGTTAGCACTCATTTTGACCTGGAGGTTGTTTTTTCATGTTTAGGGGGTTTCTTCATTTGAACCCTATATCTTCTTGCCCATTTTCCTAAGTGTTGGACCTCCTCGGCATTTTTCAGCTGTAGCATCATATTTTCTTTGAGGAGGAAGTCATCATCATCATGTTTGCTTCGATGGTGGTCAGCATCTCATGTTTTCTGTCGACTTGTTTTTCATCAGGATCATCATATTTCAATATCGGGTGATGTTTGGATATCATCCTGATCCTGCTGATGAGCTACAATATGCCTTAATTTTCTTGCGGAGGGTGATTTTTCAAATATTCGGTGATCTTCCAATTATCACCCTGCCCTTTTATGATGATGATGTCACCCCGATCTTCCGAGGGGGTCATTTTCTAAGTTGTTCAACCCGGCCTATTTTTTCTTAAGGGTCGTCATCATCATGATCATATTTCCAGTTATCGCCGTGTTGCTTGCGAGGGTCATCATATTGTCTACCTGCATGATCTTTCGCTGGGGTGATATTTTAACATCGGGTGATCTTTATTAAGATCATCCTGATGATGTTGCTGTAAAGTTATAAGTGTGACCCGATTTTTCATCGTGGTCATCATATTTTGGACGTCAGGATGATCTTAGTCAATATCATCCTGATGTTGTTGTATCACTTCATGTTCGTTGTTTTATCATCCTGATGTCAATATGATGATGACATCATCCGGATATGAGGAGGTGCGCAGTAGGCAGATATGCTGATGACGTCAGCAGGATATGACGATGACGTCATCAGGATGTTCATCGGCTAAGTAGGAGGATCTTCCTCCGATGGATCAGGTTGTGCCGATGAAGGCGATTATCATGCAGGTGATATTGCGATGATGATGCTGACGTCAGGATGATTTTTCAAGCAACAGGATATCATGCTGTTGGAGGATGATGATGAAGTCTTATACTAGTGTCGTCAGGAGCAAAAGGACCGACATTATATATGCTCGTGGCCTAGTATATAAAGTGTTGAAAAGGTTGCCGCTGGGTGCATGTGGGATAATTGATATCCTGCATATTTGAAATATCATGACGATGAGGTATCTTGGCGGGAAATGGTTGCGATGCACAGTTTGACGTTTTCCCGAGGCCGCGGGTTGGTGCGCCATTAATGGCGAAGGTTGCAGAGGTATGGACGGATCTGGTACCCGATTGAAGGTGTACATCAATGGACAGTGGCGCAGGGCTCGAGGTTTCTTCCTGTCTCCTCCCCTACCTGCTGCATTCATGTTTGGGCGCCAATCTGGTAATGCGTTGAGCGCCATTTTTCTGATACTGTGTATCTGGCGGGATTTTTGGTCAACCATGTAATTAATTGCTGTGGTACACTACCTGGCTGTTATAAGCAGGTAGTGTTACTCATTTTTGGTTGTTGAAAGTTGAAGATTTTTGGCTCTGTAATTCAAAACAAGCTGATCTGGCTGCTCTGTATAGCTAAACCTATGAGTCTATGTATCTCTTGTTGTATGTTTTGGCACGAACCCACTGATTTCATGATTAATCTTATATGAGAAATGCTATCTTAGCATGTGTTTTGTTAATTCTGTCTCCAGTATTGCATGTATTCTTCTTCTGAATCTGGATATTTGGGTAATGTTTAGATTCTAGAGCATAGAATTCCTATGTTGAATGTCTGATCTTTTAACTTCTGCTCAAGGGGTAGATTAAACTATTTTCAGGTTGAACATTGGGAAGGGTATACTGCAGTAGGGATGCCATAAGTAGAGATAACTTAACACTCTGTATTGGGAGATATCTGTAAGGCAGGTATCACATATATCCCGCTGAAATCCAGTTTTAGCTATTCATGTTGATCATTCACAGGTGTAGTCTACTGACTCCAGGCCCTGGATAGGCACCAATCTTGCTTTGTGTTTGTGTTACAACCATGTCCAGCTTTGCATCCAAACTTAAAATCCAAATCAAAATCTAAAACAACCATTAGGACATTAGAATTAGTTTTAGGATCCTCAGTCCTCTATCTACAACTGCAAATAGGCCCAAAGCTAGCCCCTTTGCTCTTATCTTTCAGTTTTGGTCTACTTACAGGAGGACTTATTTGCTTTCTGTCAGCATCCCAGCCTTGTATGCATATCCTCATGGATGTTGAGTAGGGAATACCCCCCTAGGTTTTGCAGAGCCTGAAGAAGAAGAGGAGATAAAATACAGAGTCTATCTCCTACACTGTTGGCCCCTGGCCCAGAGATCCTGTTGATCACTGATGGCTACCTTGTAGGGAAATCTGGGAATAAGCATCCAGTCTGGGAAAAAGTCAACAGAAATTGACGACTCCGCTGGGGACTTTGTGAAAGAACCCTGGTTTTCAAAAGAAAACAGTTCCTAGTAATAGGTGGCGACTCCGAAGTAATCTCTCAACCGGTCAAAGTAAAATTTATATGCAGGGGAGAAGATCCCAACAAAATCCTTTATTTAAAGAGTTACCAGTAACAAGAAGAATGATGTACAGAAGAAAGGGAGCTGTCTCAGTTAGTCATGAGGGTTCCCCCAGAAAAGGTGATGATATGCAAGATAACCCTAGGCCATCAGGACAGCATGTGCCTTACTTTTCAAATGCAGAAGCTGATATTCAAGGTGCATATGAGAGGCAACAGGGTGGTAGTATGAGAATGAGGTCAGAGGTGTTCCAAGAACGCCCTTTTCTAGACCCTACTGAAAGGTTTGAAGAGGCAGAGTCTCTGAGGGATGATGAAGATGATGACCAGAATGGTATGAGACCATCTACCTCCATGCCTAAGGATGAACAATTAGCTAAAGAAATTAGAAATCTAAGAGCAGAACTAGAATATCTACAAGCCATGAAAATCAGAGATGATATGAAGCAGAAAGTGCAAGCTTTAAGAACTGCCCAAAATGATTCAGTTCCTACCCTAGAGAATGCAAATGTGCAGAGACATCAGCAAAGAAATGAAGTGCAACATCAGCATAATGATGAGAGACAAAATGTGAATGATGCTAGGATACCACTAAACAATGTAAGAAACCAGAATGCAAACAGAAATGTTAATGTTAATCAGTTAAACAGACAGCCCATGCAGTTAGATAGATTCATGCAGCTGGTGTTTGATGGTATTCCTGGGTATCCTAACCCCATTGACAAGCATCTGAGGCTGCAAGTGCCTAAATTTTCAGGAAACAACACAGTGTCAGGAGAAGATCATCTAAAAGCCTTTCAAAATGTTATGGATAACTTTGAGGTTGAACATGAGGATGTTTTCATGAAGTCATTCATGCAATCCTTAATAGATGAGGCAAGAGAATGGTACAAGAATCTGCCTGACCGGAGTATTTCATCATGGGATGATTTTAAAAGGATGTTCAAGGAGCAATATGGTGACAAAACTGACCCTAGCTTTTTTGTAAATGAGTTCACCAGTATCACTAAAGGGTCAAATGAGCAGGTTGCAGATTTTAATGCAAGATTTACTAAAGTGTTAAACAAATTGCCACACCACATGAGGCCAAATGAACCAATGTGCATAATATTGTATATCAATGCCTTTGATGCAAAAATTGCATATGGATTAAGAGATAAAGGTCCTGCTACTCTCAGGGATGCTTTCAGAATTGCAGTGAATATTGAAAACAACAGGAAAGCATCGGGCAAGACAAATAGAAGGGATGATATAAAAATTCTGCAGAATCCAAACAAGCCTCAGAACACTCAAGGTAATACATCTGCCCCTGAAGATAAGATAGACAAATTGGCAAATGTTGTTAAGGACCTAAGCTATAGATTAGCTAGAAGTGAAAAAGGGATGGGTCCTGATAGGCAAGTCTATCAAAGGCAGGAAAAGAGGCCATCATTGCATGATATGCCTTATAATACCAATTGGCATGATGGTAAGCCTATTTTCCCACGTAACCACACAAATCAGAGGGCTCAACATGTCAAAGAAACTCCTGATCCTCTAAAGAAAGCTATAAATATTGTTGATGATGCTCCATGGTGTATAATTTGTCAGATGCCACATTCACAGTCACAGTGTATGATTGCTCAATCCTTGTATGATAATGCTACATCTTGTAATGAATGCAATGAGCCACATTATGTGCAAGATGATGATGTTAATATGATGTCCATAGGTAATGGATACACTCTTTATGATGCTGATGAGAATACAGATCATCAAATTCAGGCCTGCCAACAGTTCCCATATGATGAAGACAATGAAGATAACTATGTGTATGCTCAGAGCTCACACAATTTTCTGAATAACTTACAACGACCTTCTGATGAGGAAATTAGAGCCTTCACAGCTGCAGCAGTTGCTCAAGTCAAGAGCAACTACAATCTTAGAGGTAAAAATCAAGTAAGCAGCCCACATCAGCCAGAAGATATTTCTGCAGGTCAGCTAGTGCATGGTCATAAAGGAATTGAACCACAAAAAAGGCAGTGGGTAAATAATAAACAGAATTTTAGACATAGAACAGGTCATGAATCTCAAGGACCAGAAAACAAAATCCCTCAGGCTGAAGATCAAAGTAAAGGTTCCCAAGACAAGAATGATGATCAGGGAACTATGAAAGTAAAAGCTAAATCAGCTCAGGATAAAAACAAGATTGTGGAGCAAGCTACAACTGTTATACAAAATTATGCTCCATTTGATATAGCTCAGGTCCTCTCTCAGGTAAAAGTCTCTGTTCCACTTATGGAACTCATGAAAGTGGAAGATATCAAGAATAGGACAATATCCCTAATTTTAGGGGTGCCCTTTCAAGCTAAACAAAATGTTCAGATCCAGGGTGAGAAACATGTCATGTGTAATGAAGAAGATGAGGCTCCTGAAGTCTATTTAGGAGTGACTATGACAAAGTGTCCTTCACAAGTGGAACCATTTTATGTTTCCCTGGTTATAAATGGAAAAATAATTAGAAACTGTATGCTTGACTCTGGAGCATCTACAAATGTCATGCCTTTGGCCATCATGCAACAAGCTGGATTGAAAATTGACAAGGCATGTGGAAAATGTTATGCTATGGATGCCAGAGAGGTACCAGTTATTGGAATCATGAAGGATGTAGATTTCAAACTGGCAGCATTTCCTGAAAAGAGATATAAAATGAATATAACAGTGGTTGACATCAAGCCACAGTATGGTATGTTGTTGTCAAGAAGATGGGCAGCACTAATTGGTGGAAGTATGCAGCTGGACCTGTCATATGCCATGATTCCAATGAATGGCAGGGATGTTAAGCTAATCAGAGAACAAAGATCATCAGAGACAGTGGAAGACCAAGAAGCAGAGGAACAGGTATGCTTTGTAGACACTGACTGTGATAACTTCAAGGTTGTCTCAGATGATACAGAAGATAAAAAGAAAAATGCCTGCATTGAAGAATTGGATCAGCAAGGTTTGTGGACCATGTTTTTTGATGGAGCTTGTGCAAAAGAAGGCTCTGGAGCTGGAGTTGTTTTCCTGTCTCCAACTGGTAAGCTCCTCAAATTCTCTTTCTTGCTGAGGTTTGTTTGCACAAACAACATTGTAGAATATGAGGCTTTACTCTTAGGCCTAAATATTGCTCTCAAACATGGAATTAAAATGTTAAGAGTATTTGGGGATTCTGAGCTGATTGTATCCCAAATTAGAGATAAGTATGCTTCAAAAAATAAAAGATTGAAACAATACAAGCATGCTGTTTGGGATACCATTGAACTATTTGATGCATTTTCAATAGGCTGGGTAGAGAGGTCAAAGAATGTTATGGCTGATTTCTTAGCCAATGTTGCAATAAGGCTAGATGACATCACTCTGTCAGATGTTACAAATGTAGAAGTTAAAATTAGGCCTGCAGTACCAAAAAATATATGCAGTTGGCAAGTGTTTAATGATGATAGGGATTTGTTGAAATTTTTGCACTGCATAGATGAATATGAGAATCAAGAAATTGATTTCCAAGCTTTTGTAGAGACTATAGATGGAAAAGAAACTCTTGTGGGAAAAGAGATAATTCAATTGAAGACTAATAAAATCCCTAGAGGGTTGGTAGCTTTGGAAAGAGCTTTTGATAGTAGAGATAAATTGGTCACAAGGACATCTCCCACAAATAAGGAAGATTTAGAAGAGATAAATTTGGGGACATCTCAGGCCCCTCAGAAGGTATACATTGGTAAACAGCTCAAACCACACATTAGGAGTATGCTGATTGCATTACTGAAAAAGTATAAACATGTTTTTGCTTGGTCATATGAGGACCTAAAAGCCTATAGGGAAGATTTATTCTAGCATGAGATCCCATTGAAGCCTGGAGCTAAGCCATTTAGACAAAAGCAAAGACCTATTAATCCCACCTTAGCTCCCAAGATGCAAGAAGAACTCAAAAGGCTCAGGGAAGCTGGAATAATTGTGCCAATCAGGCATTCAACTTGGGTGTCTAACCTTGTCCCAGTCAGAAAAAAGAATGGTGATATTAGGCTTTGTGTTGACTTCAGGAACTTGAATGTATCCTCTTTAAAGGATAACTATCCACTACCTAATATGGAAGCTATGTTGCAGAGAGTGACTGGTTGTGAACTCTTATCCATGATGGATGGATTTTCAGGTTATAATCAGGTGAAGGTAAAAGAATCAGAACAGTATAAGATCGCCTTTACCACTCCATGGGGAACTTATGTATATGTTAGAATGCCATTTGGACTAATAAATGCAGGTGCTACATTTCAAAGAGCAATGGATGTTGCTTTTGCAGGGCTGATTGATTCAATTCTCGCTGTATATCAGGATGACTTGACTGCTTACTCAAAGAAAGAAGAGCAGCATTGTTTGCATCTGGAGCAGATTTTCATAAGAGCACTAGAGTATGGTATTTCTTTAAATCCAAAGAAGTGTACCTTTGGGGTAGTTGAAGGAAAGCTCCTGGGACATATTGTTTCCAAGGATGGAGTCAGGATAGATCCAGAGAGAGTGGCTACTATTGACAGAATTCAAATGCCAAAAACTGTAAAAGGAGTTCAGTCCTTCTTTGGACAGATAAATTTTGTTAGGAGATTTGTTCCCAACTTTGCAGAAACCACAAGGAACATTTCCAAGATGATGAAGAAGGATGCAACTGTCCACTGGGAAAGTGAAGCAATAGAATCATTTCAGAGTATCAAAGAGGCAATCAAGATGGCCCCTGTTCTTAAATCTCCTGATTTTTCTAGGCCATTCCAAGTATTTTCATTTGCTTCCTTTCATACTGTTGCTGCATGTTTGCTACAGAAAAACGAAGATGGTTTTGAACAGCCCATCGCTTTCTTCAGTATGTCCTTGCAGGCCTCTGAGTTGAAGTATGATATTATGGAAAAACAGGCATATGCACTAGTCAGAGCCATCAAAAGTTTCAGACCATACTTGGTAGGATCATATATAATTGCATATGTACCCCATGCAGCAATCAAAGACATATTCACTCAGCAGGAGGTGATTGGAAGAAGGTGCAGATGGATAAACAAACTGCAAGAGTTTAACATAGACATACAAGTTACCAAGTTGATAAGAGGACAAGGATTAGCCAAGATGATGGCACAATCAAACTTGGAAGCATGCCAAGTTAATGCAGTCCAAAATGAGAGTGTAAATGTATCAGGATCTGAATGGTACAAGGATATTATCTACTACTTGCAAAATCTGAATTGTCCTTCCCATTTCAGTGACAGTCAAAAGAGGACTTTAAAGTTACATGCAATCAGGTATGTTATTGTTCAAGGTGAGCTATACTGGAAAAACCCTGATGGTGTGCTGCTGAGATGTGTGGATGAGGATATGGCTAACAATGTTTTGATTGACATGCATAAAGGATTGTGTGGTGGACATTATACTGCCCAAACAATAGCTCATAAAATTCTCAGAGCAGGATATTGGTGGCCCACTCTCTTTTCAGATGCACAAAAGTTAGTGAGGAAGTGTGACCCTTGCCAAAGATTTTCAGGAAAGCTGAAATATGATGGTGCTTTACCCCTCGGAATTGTAACTGTGGATGCTCCATTTCAGCAATGGGGAATTGACTTCATAGGGGAAATTGCAGACAAATCAAGTGGGGGACACAGTTGGATTTTGGTGGCAACTGATTACTTTACCAAATGGATTGAGGCCATTCCAACTAAGAGAGCTACAAGTAAGGTGGTGACAGATTTCATGCTAGAAAATATTATCATCAGGTTTGGAGTACCATTCAAGATAGTCACTGATAATGCTATGTGCTTCAGATCAGGTGAATTTGTTGATTTTTGCAACAGGTATGGGATAAATCTATCATATACATCACCATATCACCCACAAGGGAATGGTCAAGCAGAATCAAGCAATAAAAGCATCATGAAAATTATCAAGAGGATACTGGACAAGAATAGGAGAGCTTGGGACTCAAAATTGAACTTAGCAATATGGGCTGACAGAGTGACAGTAAAAAGGGCTATTGGGATGTCACCTTTTGAGCTAGTATATGGTGCATCAGCCAGATTGCCCATAAACAATCTCCTACCAGTTTACAGATTCATTCAGGAAAATGATGAGGAGATTGAAGACTCCATGACAAAAAGAGTGAACCAGCTGGTTGCATTGGATGAAAACAGAAGGAAGCCCACCAGATCAACCTCAAAAGACAACAAGATGTGAAATATCAGTTTGACAGGAGAACTACAAAAAGGAAGTTTCAAGTCAATGATCTGGTGCTCATTTGGAATGCAAAAGGTCAAGAAAAGGGTAAACATGGTAAATTTGAACCCTTATGGATGGGCCCATATCAGATTTGCAGCACTCACGGGGAGTATTCTTATTTCCTCCAGGCCCTAGATGGTGAAGTTCTGGAATTGCCTGTGCATGGCCAATTCCTTAAGTTCTATTTTGCATAAATGACTTGTCGCTGTGCACAATTGTAAAAACATGTATGTAGTGTAAATGTCTTGTGCAGTTCGTGCTTTTTGATTTTTTGCCTGGTCTGCTCGGAGATCTGGTTCTCGTTGCAGGTTTTCACCTGCACGTCCCCATTCGGAGCCAGTGTTAGCACTCATTTTGACCTGGAGGTTGTTTTTTCATGTTTAGGGGGTTTCTTCATTTGAACCCTATATCTTCTTGCCCATTTTCCTAAGTGTTGGACCTCCTTGGCATTTTTTAGCTGTAGCATCATATTTTCTTCGAGGAGGAAGTCATCATCATCATGTTTGCTTCGATGGTGGTCAGCATCTCATGTTTTCTGTCGACTTGTTTTTCATCAGGATCACCATATTTCAATATCGGGTGATGTTTGGATATCATCCTGATCTTGCTGATGAGCTACAATATGCCTTAATTTTCTTGCGGAGGGTGATTTTTCAAATATCCGGTGATCTTCCAATTATCACCCTGCCCTTTTATGATGATGATGTCACCCCGATCTTCCGAGGGGGTCATTTTCTAAGTTGTTCAACCCGGCCTATTTTTTCTTAAGGGTCGTCATCATCATGATCATATTTCCAGTTATCGCCGTGTTGCTTGCGAGGGTCATCATATTGTCTACCTGCATGATCTTTCGCTGGGGTGATATTTTAACATCGGGTGATCTTTATTAAGATCATCCTGATGATGTTGCTGTAAAGTTCTAAGTGTGACCCGATTTTTCATCGTGGTCATCATATATTGGACGTCAGGATGATCTTAGTCAATATCATCCTGATGTTGTTGTATCACTTCATGTTCGTTGTTTTATCATCCTGATGTCGATATGATGATGACGTCATCCGGATATGAGGAGGTGCGCAGTAGGCAGATATGCTGATGATGTCAGCAGGATATGACGATGACGTCATCAGGATGTTCATCGGCTAAGCAGGAGGATCTTCCTCCGATGGATCAGGTTGTGCCGATGAAGGCGATTATCATGCAGGTGATATTGCGATGATGATGCTGACGTCAGGATGATTTTTCAAGCAACAGGATATCATGCTGTTGGAGGATGATGATGAAGTCTTATACTAGTATCGTCAGGAGCAAAAGCACCGACATTATATATGCTCGTGGCCTAGTATATAAAGTGTTGAAAAGGTCGCCGCGGGGTGCATGTGGGATAATTGATATCCTGCATATTTGAAATATCATGACGATGAGGTATCTTGGCGGGAAATGGTTGCGATGCACAGTTTGACATTTTCCCGAGGCCGCGGGTTGGTGCGCCATTAATGGCAAAGGTTGCAGAGGTATGGACGGATCTGGTACCCGATTGAAGGTGTACATCAACGGACAGTGGCGCAGGGCTCGAGGTTTCTTCCTGTCTCCTCCCCTACCTGCTGCATTCATGTTTGGGCGCCAATCTGGTAATGCGTTGAGCGCCATTTTTCTGATACTGTGTATCTGGCGGGATTTTTGGTCAACCATGTAATTAATTGCTGTGGTACACTACCTGGCTGTTATAAGCAGGAAGTGTTACTCATTTTTGGTTGTTGAAAGTTGAAGATTTTTGGCTCTGTAATTCAAAACAAGCTGATCTGGCTGCTCTGTACAGCTAAACCTATGAGTCTATGTATCTCTTGTTGTATGTTTTGGCACGAACCCACTGATTTCATGATTAATCTTATATGAGAAATGCTATCTTAGCATGTGTTTTGTTAATTCTGTCTCCAGTATTGCATGTATTCTTCTTCTGAATCTAGATATTTGGGTAATGTTTAGATTCTAGAGCATAGAATTCCTATGTTGAATGTCTGATCTTTTAACTTCTGCTCAAGGGGTAGATTAAACTGTTTTCAGGTTGAACATTGGGAAGGGTATACTGCAGTAGGGATGCCATAAGTAGAGATAACTTAACACTCTGTATTGGGAGATATTTGTAAGGCAGGTATCACATATATCCCCCTGAAATCCAGTTTTAGCTGTTCATGTTGATCATTCACAGGTGTATGTCTACTGACTCCAGGCCCTGGATAGGCACCAATCTTGCTTTGTGTTTGTGTTACAACCATGTCCAGCTTTGCATCCAAACTTAAAATCCAAATCAAAATCTAAAACAACCATTAGGACATTAGAATTAGTTTTAGGATCCTCAGTCCTCTGTCTACAACTGCAAATAGGCCCAAAGCTAGCCCCTTTGCTCTTATCTTTCAGTTTTGGTCTACTTACAGGAGGACTTATCTGCTTTCTGTCAACATCCCAGCCTTGTATGCATATCCTCATGGATGTTGAGTAGGGAATACCCCCCTAGGTTTTGCAGAGCCTGAAGAAGAAGAGGAGATAAAATACATAGTCTATCTCCTACACTGTTGGCCCCTGGCCCAGAGATCCTGTTGATCACTGATGGCTACCTTGTAGGGAAATCTGGGAATAAGCATCCAGTCTGGGAAAAAGTCAACACTCCTGTGGCAAGAATTGAAGTAGTCAGATTATTTCTTGCATTTGCTGCCTTCAAAAACTTCAAGGTATATCAGATGGATGTCAAGTCTGCCTTCCTAAATGGTGATCTGGAAGAAGAAGTTTACATTGAACAACCGGATGGATTTCAATTGTCTGATAATGATGATATGGTCTGCAAGTTGAAGAAAGCATTGTATGGATTGAAGCAAGCCCCAAGAGCATGGTATGAGAGGTTGGATAAGCATCTTATGCAGATTGGATTCAACAAAGGTACTGCTAACAGTAACTTATATTTCAAAATTGATCATGAAAACATTTTGATTGTTGAAGTGTTTGTGGATGATATCATTTTTGGAGGAAGAGATAGTATGTGCAAAACTTTTGCAAATCAGATGAAAAGTGAGTTTGAAATGTCTATGCTTGGTGAAATGAATTTCTTCTTGGGTCTGCAAATTACTCAAACAAAGAAAGGGATCTTCATTTCTTAGACCAAATATGTGAAAGAATTGTTGAGGAAATTTGGTATGGAAGATTCAAAGCCAATGAACACTCCTATGGCAACCGGATGTAAGTTGAGCAAAGATGATGACTCTCCAAAGGCAGATCAGACAAAGTATAGATCAATGATTGGTGGATTGTTGTATCTCACTCAGACTAGACCAGATATAATGCAGGCTGTTGGTCTTGTGGCAAGATTCCAGGCTGATCCTAGAGAATCTCATGTTATGGTAATCAAAAGAATTTTTAGGTACTTGAAAGGAATAGTTGAGTATGGTCTATGGTACCCTAGAGATCCGGATTTCTCTCTTCATGCATACACAGATGCAGATTGGGCAGGAGATATGGATGACCAGAAGAGCACCAGTGGTGGAGCATTCTTTTTGGGGAAGAGATTGGTTTCTTGGCTAAGCAAGAAATAAGATGCAATATCTCTGTCTACAACTGAAGCAGAATACATTGCAGTAGCAGGTAGTTGCACTCAAATCTTATGGATGAAGCAGATGCTAAGAGACATTAAAGTTGAATATGAGGAGCCTATCACAATTTTCTGTGATAATTCAAGTGCAATTAATATTTCTAAGAATCCGGTATTGCATTCTAGGACTAAGCACATATCTCAAGTTTCACTTTTTGAGAGAACAAGTGAACAAGGAAGAAGTCAGATTGGAGTATGTTCCCTCCAAGGATCAGATTGTAGATATCTTTACTAAACCTCTTCCCAAGGACTCTTTCGAATATCTCTGGGAGAATAGGGGTCATGGCCCCTCCGGTGATGAACTAGGATGCACTGATGTGCATCAGTCCGGTGGATATCACAGTCATATCTTGTGATCTGGATTGATGATGGGGAGCTGCTACTAAGGGGGAGCAGTTGGTATGATTTTGATGTATTAGAATTGCAAGTATGAACCCTTTGCCATTGATGTCAAAGGGGAAGAGAAGACATGTGAAAAACAAGTGGTTGATGATCAAAGGGGGAGCAGTAAAGGAAGAGAAGACATGTGAAAAGTTGCTGTTGATAGGGGGAGCTGTGACAGAAAGGAGAAGTTCTTGTCTTGATGGTTTTTCACATCATATGTTGCCATCAATGACAAAGGGGGAGATTGTTGCAAGTATGAGGTGAACCAGTGTTGTCATTGATGTCAACTTACTCATATTGCATTGGTAAGAAGGTTTGGATGAGTTGTGTGCTGTTGTTATTGAGGAAATCAGTCTCCATCTGGAACAGTGAAGAATAGTGATGAGAAGAAGGCAAATGTACTATATAGGTTGAGAACCAGAGGATGTGGATTAAAGGGTTTATAGATATGAGTCTTGAGATGCTTCATCTAAGATTTTAGAGGTCCGCATGAAGATCTGAAGAAGTTGTGGCTATCTATGTGGAACCGGTTCTGGCAAGTGTTTAGAGGTGACAGAGGATCACAGAAAGGTCCGGTGAGGTCCGGAATTGTATTATCCTAATCCGTGGATTGGAAGGAGTGCTTGGGATGTCCTTGTGATGTGTCATCTCAAGTTGTGTATGATTTTGAGGTCTAGAAGTACCTTTTGCATTGTGACAGTGGCGACAGACTATGTTCTTGAAGTACCGGATGATGAAGAGAAGAATTCCGGTAAGCTGATGAAGTGCGGATGCTTTTGATGATACAGGGAAGGTTATGATGATCATTGGATCACATCTAGTTCGTGTTGGCAGTCCGCATTGAAGTTAGAGTTGGATTTGATGTTATGGCTACCAGTTGTTGGTGTTCTTCCTATAACAGGCCGACCGGATGTTCTACATGCCTTGCGAATGTTATTGTGATGTTTGCCGACTTAGATGATTGTTCCTAAGTCGATGTCTTGTATAAATAAGTGTTTGAGAATTCATTTTGATGTGTGGATTGTGTGGATGAGTGTGGCATAGCAAAGAGAAGTGCGAAAGGAAGAGCAAGGGTTTTTGGGCTTAAATGGAACTGATCCGGACATGGTAGAGATGTCATTCTCCAGTTCAAGATTGTGATTCTTATCACTTTGTAGACAGTGTGTCTCCTTGTAGGTAGTGTGCCTCTTTGTGAGCAGTGTGCTCAGGCAGTGAGCCCTAATTGGCATGTGCCATTCATTTTTCTTATTCTTCTAATAGAGAATAATCCTTGGGTTAATCACCCCGTGGTTTTTCCCTTAACCGGGTTTTCCACGTCAAAATCTTGGTGTTCAATGTGTTGATTTTATCTGCTCTTGTGTTTATGCATTATGCTTTCATGGATGGTTAATTGATATGCTATTAACTAACAAAGAAGAATCAAGTGTTTGAAGTAGAGCAAGTTTTTATACAACTAATTCACCCCCCCTCTCAGTTGTATGCCCTAGATCCAACAACATAATGCATCGGGGACTCATTTCAAGTTCCCGCCGATAGGCTGATGGAGATGAAATGAATATACAAGGATGGTCATCACTAAGACAAGCCTCATCAGTAGCTAAGTCCAAGGTCTTTCCGATTTGTCGATGAAGATACAAAGGAAACATACAAGGCAAGATACAAAGGGTAGGGTCCACAAATTGTATATATATACAATTGTATGTTTGCACATACAATTGAACATACAAGGGAATATGCAATCCTGAGATGCAAAGCCCGGACCCAAAATGAATATACATTCTGGTTGATAAAGGCAGAAGTCCAATTGTATGTATGTTTTGCTTGTATATTTGCATTGTATATGCGATATACAAGGTTAATATACAAAGGAAAAACATACAAGTCAGACCCGACTGGGAAGTCAAATTTGGCAAATTCAACGGTGGGGTCCACAATTTGTATGTTAAGTGCATTGTATATGCCAAAATACAAAGAAGGAGAGATACAAGCCGGACCTGTTGCAAAGTTCCAATATAGTTGATAGTCTCCTTTGAGTTCCGCATTGTATGCATGGTCGATTGTATCTCAGATACAAGCATATACAAAGGCACATGCAAGGGGATTTTCAGCGTGACAATGCACGTTGGTGGCTTAGTTTGAGGTCTTTCTGAAGGTCGTTAGGGAAGATGCAATATGCAGCGGTGGGTCCCAATTTCAACTCAACGACTAATTAGGTGGTGCCACATGTCAGGGCCAATCCAAAAGGCCAATTCAAAAGGGGCCCATTTTTGTATGTAGCCATTGTATTGTATATGCAAGGTGACATACAAATGAATATACAAAGGCATTTCAAAGGCCGATTTAGATGCCGAATGCAAGCGCACATGCAATGAACATTTCGGCAAGACTTAATGCATCGGTAGCTTAGCTGGAGGTTACCCCGACAACCCGATGCATACAAAATAGTTTGCATATGGAGAGTGATATGCAGATACAGATGCAGTTTGACCATAACTTTGACCACAAATATCTTGCGCATCCTGGCGAATTTCAACATGTTGCAAAAGGCAAAAATGCTTGTTTTTGCCTCCTCTTTCATTTGGTGGGCTTTTGAGTAGGATATTTTTACTTTCAAATTTTGGATCCAGATTTGCATGCTTGTTCGACTGGATGTTTTAGCGATCATTTTTTCATATACAGATGCAGATATTTGTGGCATTTATGGGTGCAGATTGATGATTCGACAGCTTACATTGAAGACTCAAAATATCTTCCATCTGCCCCTGTTCAAGATATTTTTATGCCATGAATTCTTGCAGATGAACGTCCCTTCAGAAGTGGATATTTTTGACAGAGCCCATGGGGCGATTTCCTGGTAACCGACTTAGGTCAAATTGTAAATGCTATATATCCATAATCTGGAGATGTGGCAAGGGATGGAAATTTTTTTAGCATTCTGTCTTTTTGTTTCCAAACAAAACTTTCCTCTACTATAACTATGCCTTCTTATTGAATATATGCAAGTTATCTTACCTCTTTTACTGAGTTTTAGTGTAGTGTAAATTTGCATGTGATTGTCTGTGAACATCTTTATTCCTCTCAATCATTTTGTTTGTTACCTCTACTAGAATCATCTAAATCTGTGTATATCTACTTGGCTATATCTGGTCATGTGCATTTTCTCAGTTCTGTGAAGTTTCTTTCATTCAACTTGGTGAATCACCCTTTAGTTTCAAGTTTTCCTATTTTATCTTTTATTTCTTAAAAGCATTCCTTCTCCCTTTTCCTCTGCAAATCGAGTAGTTTTTAGGTGATAACCAGTTAAGGAAGCTGGCCTTCTCTGGAGGTCTACTCTCATTTCACAAGATCCCACATTTCGAGATCATTCCCATGTTTCTTTAGATTGATGAAGTTTTACAATTGCAGTAAGGGTGCAAATCTGAGAGACAACAATAACATTACAATGTAAGTTTTATTTTATTTATTTCAATATTTGCTATATATATATTTTATGACAAATTATAATTATTTATAAATTTATTTTTATAGCCACTTAACAAAACATTTACTTGTTTATATATTTATTTTCATATTAATTTTATCAATTATATTCCCATTTTTATAACACTTTATTTACCTCATTATTATTATTATTATTTACTGACCTTAGATTACATTATAGTATATTTTCCCATATAAACTACTGTTAGGGTAAAATGTGGATTAATCAAATGAACAATACTAAACCCAAACATCAACAAAATAATGAAAACAAGAAAGATCGAATGAAATGAGGCAATGAACAATACAGTACAAACCTTCCCTGATCCAAAGCTTATGTTGTTCTCCTATTACAACCGTCCTTTGCTGATGAAGTAGGCCCTCAGTGAGTGCACTCTTTTAGCTGTGTTGTAGTATGTTGATAATAAATGGCTGTGTTGATAGATAATGCTGTGAAGTAGAGCTTCAAAGCAAATGGTGATCTCAAGTAGATTATATTGGGGGTGCCAAAGGCACGCGGGTAGAATTCTGTAGAGTAACAATACAAATAACCTGGATGAATAGAATGAAAGGATGAAGCTTCTTTTATAGACTCAAAAGAATGAGAATCAACAGTTGAGAAGAAGTGTGATGATCAATAGCTGAGGATGGTTGAGGAATGTGCAACCAGCAGAAATATGACAAGTGTCTCATCTCCATCATGAAAGAGGGGATTTGACAACATTGATTGGAGAGTTAACTCCTTTAACTGAGCAGTTAACAAACTTGATTAGTCAGTTGGAAGAATGAATTATGGAATTGACTGAATTGATTGAGGGATTAACTCAATTGACTAGTTAGTTAACACTTTTGATTGATTAGTTAACTAATTTTTGATTTGGAAGAAATAGGACATGTGGGTGAGGGGGAAAATAGGTAATTAAATATTTAATATATTTAATTACATGTGCAACCCGATGAGGTGGACAAGGTGAGGTGGAAAAGTGAGGTGGATTGGTGAGGTGGATTTTTGAATTTAGAACTTAGGATAGAGGAATTTGGATTAATTAAATAATTTATGATTATTTAATTGTGTGAGACATTTAGAAGAATTTTAATTAAATAAATAGATTTTATTTAATTATGGAACAGTGAATCGATTAAATAAATTTAGAATATTTATTTAATTGATGGAAGAATGGAATAAATATTAGAATATTTATTTAATTGATGGAAGAATGGAATAAATATTTAGAATATTTATTTAGTTGAATTGTGTCATTTTTAGGCGTATACATTTTGCCTCTCTTTGATGTAATGCTATTTACAGCGTTGTTTCAAAGAAATCGATAGTCTGACAGTGATACATGCCCTAGTTTGCCCCTGGTACAAGTTTAATGATGATAGGATGCCCCCTCGGGAGATTGGATGGGAAAAGGGTGAAAGAATTTGAGATGGACAATCTCACGAAGACGAAGGGGTTAGGATAGGTTGGAGGAAAAAGGTGACATTTCTGGGAAATGGGGAGAAAACTGGAGGAAAAATAGATGCGGGAAGTAGTCATAGTCATCACCTAGCCAGATTTAGGGTTTAGAGGCTATAAATAGGAGCTGGGTCCAGAAGATTATTCATTTGTACACTTGTTTGATCTAGATTGGAGATAGAGAGCTTAGAGCAAACTTGGAGTAGCATGGCAGCTAAAGCAGCAAACATTCCACACGAAGAGCATCGATTCGAGCGAGTCCGTCGATTCAGGTGGCCAGCAGAGGCAGGACCCCCTGTATGTGCTTCAAAAAATTTCCCCTAGGGTCGAATTAGGGTGTCATAAATGCAAGTAGAAAATAGGTCAAACAGATGCGCCGAAGTGTAGAACGGCGCATATGCAACGCGAAACGGTGCATTTGTTGTTTCGCAATGCATATGTTTAGTTTGGCGACGCATCTGTTAAAGATGTACATGCGTAGGTTTTGGCGGTGCTTTCATAATTTGGTGGCGCATCTATGGAATGTTGCGGCGCATATGTTGAACTTGCGCATATGTGCAATGTAACGGCGCATATGTTATTTTGCAACACTTTTGCTGATTGTAGCGGCGCATCTATGGTTTGGTGGCACTTTTGCTGAGTGTAGCGGCGCATCTATGTTTTGGCAATGCTTTTGCTGATTCTAGCGGTGCATATACCAGAAGCGGCGCATTTGTAAAGAAATGGCACTTTTACCACCTATAGTGGCGCATTTGCTTTAGGTAGCAGATTACTTAGCCAAATTGATTTGATTAGTGTCCTATTTGATGTGAAAATTGATGAGCTATCTCTGAGATTGCCAGAATCTAGTCAAGAGATGTAGTGTGCTGTTTTGATCAATTTGAAATGCTAAGTTTAGTTGATATAGTTCAGTAGAAATGTTGAGTATGGTATATGCGACTTTAGATTGATGCCTTGTTTTGCGTGCTTGCAGGAGGAGATACGAGACACATTGCAGTCTAGGGAGACGTTCCCTATGCCCCTATTGCAGAGATATATGCTTATAGAGATTGACAGGGAGGCACTTGGTGCCATGGGCTTGGACTACGTTTGCTTCATGCCTGAGGTGTGGGCGAACCGTGGATTGCTAACAGCTGCCGTGGAGAGATTCCACAGTGAGGACGAGACCTTCCATTTTCTGACTGGCGAGATGACTGTGACATTAGAGGATGTGTACAGGGTATTGCACTTACCTGTTCAGGGTGAGTTGGTAGAGTACGATGTGCAGCGGGATGCAGGACTTGCCGAGTGTAGGTGAGTGTTCGATGACCTTGAGCTGGTTGGACAGGTCATCCCGTGGCATGATATACATGACTTTTATGACTACTTCCCTGGGATCATGGCTAGATTGATTGGAGGCATTGTATGCCCCAACAAGAGATCGCATGGGTTCCCCATTGGATGGGGCAAGATCATGGAGCAGATGCTGACTGAGGGCACCTAATATGCATGGGGAGTTTGCATACTAGCTTACCTGTACCATGACATGCACCAGGTGGTGTATCACTGCAGCACGAGTCTATCAGCTGGGGTACTACTGCTATAGTTTTGGCTGTGGGATAACATAGCAGTGACGAGGTTGATATGTGTGTTCGCGAGGCAGCGAGGGGAGCCATATAGTTATGGCTATGCAGGAGTGATTTCCCAGCACAGGCTGGGGAAGCTGGAGTATTGGAGGCATACCTTGGATGGTGTAGATGTGGTTGTCTGGCGACCATATCTAGATTGCGAGCCCTGGGATGATGAGGGAGATGAGCTGCCATACTGCTTTCAGACGCGGTGGCTAATAGGCCGGACATGACACATATTAGAGAGATAGATGGTGGGCCGGGTGCTGAGATAATTTGGCAGGAGGCAGGGTATGCCACAGGGACAGGCGCTATTTGTGCAGACACATGCAGAGAGGGTCTGATGGGGGCCGATGGCTTCGTATGAGGAGGCCCTGGCAGAGTTTCGACAGACTCCTTATGTGGCTTGGGACATGAGGATAGAGATTGCTGATGCAGGGATTACACAGGATTATGAGGATTGGTTGACGGCACATCCATTCCCGAGGTACTCAGGACCTGGCATGCTGGTGCCTCGTATTGATGAGGTAGATTCAGAGGAGGAGGGACAGGTTGGCCGGGGGCGGAGGGGAGGAAGAGGAGGACGGGGGGAGGAGATGGAGAGAGGCTGAGATAGCGGAGGAGGGTAGCTCAGGCTGAGTAGGCAGTGCCAAGACAGGTTGCACAGCAGCAGGATACCGCAACAGGCACAGATGTCGCCACCCCAGCAGGTACCACAGAAGCAAGTGCCCCAGCCATAGGGGCCAGGATAGGTAGAGGCATCACAGGGGCTAGTGCAGGTAGAGGTGCATGAGAGGGCCATAGCCAGCCTGAGGGGACAGGTGAGAGAGCTGCGGGCATAGCTTAGGAGGGCTGACGACTGGTGAGAGACTGATGCCACAGTGATCGCATAGCTAACTCGTGAGAGGGACATGGCAGATGCACGGGTATGCGTTATCTGTGTGGAGCGAGACACTGCAGTGGCATCTATGGGGATGAACGTAGCCAGCTCCTTTTTGGTTGGGCAGGTGCAGCAGGCATAGGCACAGGTAGGCCAGCTGCAGACATAGTTAGCACAGGCACAGGCAAAGCTTGCTAGGGCATAGGCACAGGTGCAGTATTACTGAGGCTTGTACCATGGGGTAGTGCCAGTGAGCCAGAGGGCTTCAAGTTTTAGGAGTTAGTCTGGGGCTTTACAGAGAGCAGGTCCATCATGGTTAGGGGCTTCCGTGATGGGTCCCCAGTAGTCAGGGGCTGACAGCAGTGGCCCATAGCAACAGGGGTAGACTTGTACCAGATTGTGTACTTTTTGGGACATGTATCACCATCCTTTTGGATGCTCATTGTATATGACATTTTGATTCAAAGAGAGATGATGATATTGTACATTTGGACCTCTTTTTATGATTGTATATATGATGATGCAGCCTTATGATCTATTGCCTATGTTGATGAACGATGATGATTCATTTCTATTGTATGATGCGATGCATGTGTAGACTTAGATGTTCTATCTGATGTTATATGAGAGGCTTTTGATATGATGCTATGTGATGTCTATATGATGTACTATGTTTCGAATGTATGCAAATGTAACATGATTCATATGTGATTATGCAACTTTTGGTATGTGATGCACTGAGCTATGTTTTTAATTTCTTTGCTGGTTGATGCGATATGATGATGATGTATGGATGACCTAATGCATTGTAGTATGTATGCAACTGATTTAATCATGTTCATGACTAGCTCTAAATGTGATATGAAATGCACCTATATGCTTTGTTTGTGTGATGTCCAAATGTACTCTATCGACACAAGAATGACAGGATGATAGATAGAAGAATGGTTTTGATGTGGAAATACTGAGAAGTTTCATTTGATATTGTTACTCTGCATAGTACAGGTACTGATGATTGTATGGGATATGGATGCATGGATGTGTATATGGATATAGGATGGATGTTTTGCTTTTTAGAGTGCTTTATTTCATCCATATCCCATACAATCATCAGTACCTGTACTATGCAGAGTAACATTGGGCAATTTATTTTTGGTACATTTTCTGAAATGTTGTAAGTGAATACAAGCATCTAGGTATAATAGAACCGAGATGACCTGAGTACCACTTACATGGATTTTGATTTGGCAAGTGAATACAAGCATCTAGTCAAAATTGAATCTAGATGACCTAAGTACTTCTTGCGTGTCAACAAACAAGGATTGCCTCCATTCATGTTAGACCTTTGATATCCTCGATGATCTTTTGCCAATCATGTCCTTAGACAAGGTGTCACATTACTAAGGTGGAATCCACAGATAGCAAACAAAGAAAAATGATCATGCCCCCATCATAGCCTCTCTAGCTTTTGGCATCCTTGAGTAGCATAGAAAGACATGATAACAAAAATCAAGACTTTATAACATAAACATGATTTCAATCCACAAAACATTCTTGCATTTAGATGTGTTTTCCTTGTTGTAATTTAGATAGAATCAGTTAGAAGACCTTGGGTATTTGCTTTGCTTTAGATAGGTTAAGATGCTCATAGTCAAGATTTCTGCTTGAAGCGCGGGTTTTGCTTGCATTTACATGTTTGGTGAGAAGATTACACAATCCTTATTGGGGAAACAGACCCTAAGGGACTGACCTAGTGCCTCGGGGGCACATTGCTAAATGGCCTTGCCTACGTGACGACGCAGAGGCAATGTAGTTCAAGGTAAACCCTAACGGACCTAAAACCTAGGTGAGAGAAAGTGGAGATAGACTCAGATTGATAGAGGGACTAGATATGGGACAGATGGGACAAACGGAAGCCTCGGGGGCGCATTAGAATAATGGCCTTGCCTACGTGACGGTGCAGAGGCAACGTAGTTCACAGACTTGGACCATGGACACTGACGAGGAACACTATGCCAGGCTCACACTAAGGAGACAGTATGGGACAAAACCTTGGTTGACAAGGACACAAGGAGAGTAAGTTATCAAGCCATGATAGGTAACTGCCAGGTGTTTATTGTGGGACAGATATGGGTCAAATGGAAAATGAGCGAAGGAAGAATGGACTCAAGGTTATTGGATTCCCCAAAGATGGAGAAGGCGGTTTATCACAAGTAACGCCTGTTTACCAGGTTTTCATCACTTGCCTTTATTTGCACGAGAAGCTAGAAAGTAAACATGACACCTGTTTGCTAGGTTTTCATCATGCTACCTATCCAAGGTGCCTGTTTGCCAAGTTTTCACCAAAGGACGATTTTTTTGTATGCTTTCTATTTTTTCTAATTTTTTTGTTATTTTTCCATTTTTGATTTTTTTTGTATTTTTGCGCCCCCTTGCATTGGGGTTCTCCTAGGTATAGAACCGGCGAAGGTGCATACTGTTGATTGGATCATTGAACAACTCACCCTCTGATGTTGCCAATTGATATGCCCCTGATCCGTAAGCAGCTACAATCACATATGGCCCAAGCCAGTTAGGTTTGAACTTGCCTTTCTTTTCTCTATCTTGTTGATTGTGAGGATTCTTTTTGAGAACGAGGTCCCCAACCTTAAAGCATCTTGGGCGAACCTTGTGGTTATAGCTTCTTGACATCATCTATTGATATGCTTTGAGATGATCAAAGGCTTTCTGGTGCCTTTCTTCTAGCAGCTCTAGTTCTTGTAACCTGGAGACTCTGTATTCTTCGTTTGATATGAGACCTTTCAACGACACCCTGAGAGATGGTAGTTCGACCTCAATGGGGAGGATGGCTTCTGAACCATAGACGAGGGCATAGGGTGTAGCACCTATGGGAGTGCGTATACTGGTTCTGTAGACCCATAGAGCGAGATTGATTTGGACATGTCAATCACGGCTAGCATCGTTGACAGTCTTCTTTAGGATTTTCAGGATGGTTTTATTCGATGCCTCAGCTTGACCGTTACCTTGGGGGTAGTATGGAGTGGAGAAGTGATGTTGGATTTTGAAATGGTCACAGAGTTCCTAGACATCCTAATTTTTGAATGGTCTTCCATTATCCGTGATGATGGATGAAGGAATGCCATATCTGCATATAATGTAATTCAGGATGAAAGAGGAAATTTGCTTGCCTGTGACGGTGGTGAGGGGAACGACTTCAATCCACTTTGTGAAATACTCAGTGGTGGTTATGATGAATTTGTGGCTGTTGGAAGAGGGTGGATGAATCTTTCCCACAGGGTCAAGTCCCCACTGGCAAAAGGGCCAGGGTGTCGTTAAAGGTCTCAACTCTTGAGCAGGTGCATGGATCAGGTTCCCATGTATTTGGCACTATTTGTACTTTTTGACAAACTGATATGAATCCATTTCCATGTTTGGCCAGTAATAACCCAAACGCATGAGTTTCTTGGCTAAGGAAGGACCGCTGGAGTGTGTTCCACAGATCCCTTCATGTACGTCTCGCAAGGCAATTATGGATTCTTCTTGTTCTAAACAACGGAGCAAAGTACCATCGAGACCACGTCGGTATAGGGTATCGGCTATGATGGTGTAGCGAGAGGTTTGTCGTATGAAAGTTTTCTTTTGGTTGGAAGAGAGGTCAGGTGGGAGAATGTTGTCCTTGAGGTAAGTGTAAGTCTTACCGTACCAAGGTGAATTAGATCTGACTAGAAGGCAGATGGAATGGGTCTCAAGATCATAAGCTGGTTGCTGGATAGTTTCCACTAAGAACTCATACCGTGACTCATTTTTAGGTATTTCTAGAAGAGAGGCTATGGTAGCCATTGCATCTGCCGCCTTATTCTCAATCCTAGGTATTTTCTCGAAGGAGATGGTCCTGAAGTGTTCTTTGAAGTCGTCAACCATTCGTTTGTATGGGATGAGCTTTTCATCTTTGGTTTGATACTCATCATTGACCTGATTGATGATAAGCTGAGAATCACCATAGACATGTAGTTCTTGGATTTTCCACTCAGTCGCCATCTTGAGACCAATTACCAAGGCTTCATATTTCGCTATGTTGTTGGTGCATGGAAATAACAAATGGTAAGACTTCAGAATTGTGTTGCCCTGAGGATTTATAAATAAGATACCTGCCCCCGATCCATGGTTTATGTAAGACCCGTCAAAGTAGAGTTTCCAGGAAGATGTTGATACATTAAATAAGGATTCGTCTGGAAATTTGAACTGCATGGGCTTGCTGTCTTGTAACGGTGCATCTGCTAGTTGGTCAGCGATGATTTGTCCCTTGATGGCTTTTCTGTCCACATATTCAATGTCATACTCACTGAGAAGCATTACCCACTTTGCTAGGTGACCTGTGAGAGCTGCTTTGCTAAGGAGATACTTCAGTGGGTCTATTTTTGCAATGAGTTTAACTAGATGTGCAAGCATGTAATGTCAGAGTTTTTGTGAAGCAAAAACTACTACGAGACATGATCTTTCTACTTGTGAGTATTGCAACTTGTAGCCCACTAAGGTTCGACTGATGTAGTATACAGCTCTTTCCTTGTTCTTGTAATCTTGCTACACTAGAAGAGCTCCAAGAGCAGTAGGTGTAGCAGATATGTAGAGAATTAGAGGTTTTCCTTGGATCAGAGGCATGAGAATGGGTGGATTCATAAGGTACTCCTTTAGCTTGTTGAATGCCTCTTCACACTGCTCATCCCACCTAAATGGAATGTTCTTATGTAGGAGATGGCTAATGGTTGGCACTTGTCTGCCAGCTCTGATATGAATCTGGGGATGGCCTGCAGCTTGCCCTGTAGGGATCTCAACTGAGTTAGAGTCTTGGGTGGTGGCGTGTCCATTATAGCTTTGACCTTGGCCAGGTCCACCTCTATTCCGTTTGCTGACACGATGAAGCCTAGCAGCTTGCCTGAAGTTACCCCAAACACACATTTTTTTGGGTTCAGTTTGACTTGGAATTGGTCCAATCTTTGAAAAACTTTTTCTAGGACATCCAGATGTGAGTCCCTTGTGAGAGATTTTGCTAAGATATCATCAACATAGTCCTCCATAGTTACATGCATCATGTCATGAAATATAGTAGTCATAGCTCTTTGATATGTAGCACCTGTGTTTTTCAGCCCAAATGGCATGACATTCCAACAAAAGGTACCCCATGGGTAAGTAAAAGCTGTCTTGTGTTGGTCCTTTGTTGCTATTTTGATTTGATTATACCCTGAGAATCCGTCTATGAGTGATAGCATTGTATGTCCTGTAGTTAGGTCGACTATGATATCGATGTTTGGCAATGGAAAATCATCCTTGCGACATGCTTTGTTTAAGTCTTGAAAATCATTGCATAGTCGAACTCGGCTGTCTGGTTTGGACATTGGCACAATGTTGGATATCCATTCTGGGTAATCTATGGCTCTGATGAACCCCACATCTAGCAATTTCTTGAGTTCTTCTTTGACCAAAAGTGCTATGTGAGGATGCATCTTTCTCAGCTTCTGCTTTACTGGTTTTACTCCTGGATCCAATGGTAGATGATGTAGAATTAAGTTTGGGTCTAAACCTGGCATGTCTGCATACTACCAAGCAAAGCTGCCTCTCTTCTTCTTAAAGAACGGTACAAACCTAGTTTTCTCTGGTGGTGTAAGAGATTTGGCAAAGTGGATAATTTTGGGTTGTTCTTCTATTCCAATATTCACGGGCTCTGTTGGTTCCACAACAATCTATGACCTTTCCTAGTACATATCACTAGGGAGAGTGTCAAGCATTCCATCGTCAGGTGCCATAGTTGGGTTTTCACCTTTGGATGCATCCTTTCTTTTTACTATTTTGTGATCTGACACTGCCGCAAGGCAGTTTTCACTGTCAGATCTATTTTGATCTTGATATTTTTGCGACTGGAAGGCTTGGCACCCTCCCCGAAGTAAGCCACGGTATTCAGTTCAATAGCAAAACCAACTTTATGATCTCCCTTGGGTAAGTGGTCCCTAAGTTCCATATAATCAATGTAAGCATTGTCGTTTTGGAACATATCGAGTTGGGGAGTTCCTTGCAGATTCCAGTCAATAAGCTCAGGGTGTAAGAGGGGAAGGGAGTCAGATGATAGACTTGATTCATTGATGGTGTGAATGGAAATGTTAGGAGCATTGGCGGGGGTAGTGTTTAGGGTGGTACTTTCCTCCAAGTTGTTTATTGCAATGGAATTTAAACTTTCCTCGAAAGCCATAATCTCAGGGATGGGCAAATCAGACTCCAGTGGTCTGTTTCGTTGCGTTTGTCCCTCATGGTAGGGGCTTAGAGTTCGGATGGTGTCAACCTCTTTGTCGTCGTAGGAGTGCTCTGTTAGCTCATCCCACTCATACTCATTTGAATCTGTGCCGCTATCCACTTGGAGTGTTTGAATTGTTTCTACAAGGCAAGCATTTTTCTTAGCTTTGCCCTTGCTTTGTATCCTAGGCCACTTGTGTTTCTAGCCGATGAGGATGAAGAAGGTTGAATAGGTTCAATGATTCCTTCTTTTCTGAGGCCGATGGGGCCTTGTCCTTCATCCCCCATCCTATGCAGAATAGTCTCACCTCACCCATAGAGTTCTGTTGGGAGTCTAGGCGGATCTTGGGGTGTGTTTTCTTCTTCAGCATAAAGCCATTGCAGGAGATCTCACTCCTTTGTTTCATCAGATAAGGTCCCCCATTTTACAAAAGGAGTTGCGGGAGCTACAGGAGGAGCAAATGGCTTTGGAAAATGTTTGGGTTGGCCAAAAGATCTAGGGGATAAGGGCAATTTGGCAAGATTGAGACTGTGCTCAATTGAGTACTCTCCCACTCCAGTTTCTTTTATGGTAACTTTCTGCGCTTTGGGTCTTGAGGAGGAAGCTTCAGTGGTATGGTCCTATTGTGGGGTAGGGGAAATGTGTGCTCTGTTGTTGGGTATGACACACTCGGGTTTCGCATGGAAAGAATTGCAGTGTTGGTAGGGGTCAGGGTCACCTTGAATGGTGACTTGCTTGCCATTGTGCGGGAACTTAATGCATTGATGATAGGTTGAAGGGACAGCCTTCATGGCGTGAATCCATGGTCTCCCGAGTAGGATATTATAAGCAAGCTCCCGATCAAGGACTTGACACACCACATCTTTTATTATTGGTCCCACTTGAATGGGTAGGACAACTGTTCCCCTTGTGGTTCTTTCTTCCTCGTCATATGCTTTGATGGTAATTTTCCTCCTTGGATCAACTGCCTGTTCGAAGAACCCCAGTGCAAGGACTAGCTTTAATGTGCAAATATTTAAACTAGCACCTCCATCAATGAGAACCCTCTTGATGCAGTGCTTGTGTATGAATGCGACAATGTGTAGGGGGTGTTAAGAGGTTGGGATATAGAGAGGTCATCTTGCTCAGTAAATGATATGGAGTTGGAGGATGTCAGATTGCCTACTATGGTCTGGAACTTCTCTTGGGCCAAGTTAGTGGGGACAGTGGTTTCCACTAAGGCTTTCTCAAGAATCTCCTTATGAGAAGGAGATAGATGCAATAGCTCCAATATAGAAATGTGAGCTGGAGTTTTCTGTAACTGGTCGATGACATTGTACTGATGGAAGTTGGATGGGGATTGTGACGACCTTGGAGGGGCGGTATTGAGCGTGACTTTACCATTGTGGGTATATATACTACAACCAGTTCTATTAGGTCCTGGTTGTTGGTTAGGTGAGATGACATTGACCTATGGGATTTGCTCAGAAATGTAATTTATGGTGTAGTCAAATGGCACACTTGCATAGCTGGCATTACTAGTCCCGCTGTTCTGATTTGGCCGGTTGCGATTATTGTTGTTGTTGTTGTTGTTATTGTTGTAGCTATTGTTGTTGTTGTTGTGGCCGTTGTTGTTGTTGTTATACCGCATGTTGTGATTCAGAAGTGGATCCCTATAGGCCACATGAGATTCATTGGAGGTATGTTGTTGTGTCCCTCCCTGGTTCTGATCTAGGACATCTTGTATGACATTTTTGAGGCAGATGTAGTTGTTAGTTGTATGCCCCCTTCCTTGATGATATTCACAATAGTCCGTGTCCTTCCAGTAGGGAGGTTTGACTATAGGCTCATAATCACTTGTTGGCGGTAGAGAAATTTTGTTGTTAGCCAAAAACTTCCTTAGTGCAGACTCTTGTGACTCACCCAATGGTGTGAACTTTCTCCTTGGATTTGAACTGAACCAAGGTCTGGGCTCTCGAGAGGGTGGTTTGTTGAGTGTACCATTATTTGTTTCTCCCTTGAGAGTGAATATGGGCTGTTGCTTGGGAGCTGCCGCCTTGGCATCCACTACCCCATCGTTGACCATATTCTTGTTCTTGGTCCAAAACTTTGATTTATCTGTTGTGTAATTGGAAGTAGGTGTGTCCTTGTATAGCTTGATAGCTCCTTTAGTGATCATAGCCTTTTCGATGAATAAGCCCATTTCAATGACTTTTGAGAATGATGTAGGGCATTGTATCTGTATTTGATAGATAAGATCAGGATTTAGGTTGTGGACAAACATCTCCAATAGCTACTTCTCAGGCATATCATAAGAACACTTACTAGCTAGTTGTCTCCATCGTTGTAAGAAGGTGGCGAATGACTCACCACTCTTTTGTTTGGTGTTGCATAGATCTAGCATAGATACCTCGTGCTCGATGTTGTAAGAGAAGTGCGTTATGAATTTATTGACAAGTTCATCAATAGTTCTAATTCCTGGTGGGAGATGCGAGAACCACTCCATAGCTTGACCACCTAAAGATCTTGGGAATAGTCTCATCAAGTAGGTCTCGTTGTGAGCTACTTCTAAACATGCTGCATTGAATTCCCTGATATGATCTCGAGGGTCCCCCTTCCCTTTGTATTTGTCAAACTTGGGCACCTCGAACCTATAGGGGAATGGTCTCATGTCCAGACTTTTGTCAAAGGGGTATGGTGCTATATCTTCCAAGGAGTAGTTCTTGGTACTTGTACCGGTCTTAAGGTCGGATATTTGTTGTGTGAGGCTCTCAAGTTGCTTCCTCATTTCTTCCATGGGAGCATTTCGATCCATGGGTTTCTTTTCTCTATCATTTGCATGCGAGACTATGTGATTTGTACCCCTCTCATGGTCATTGTCTACATTTTCCATGATTGTACTTATATCAAAGTCTGCGGGGAGTTTAATTCTGAGACTAGCAAGATGATAGAAGTATTTATGGGGGTCTTCAACAAGCACCTTCTCTATTAGGGGTTGGAATTTTCTATCTTGGATGTGTGCTTCATATTCTTCATGAGAAATTTCTTCGTCACTATCATGTGGTGTGACGATGTGATTGGATGACTTGGCCATTTCTATTTGCTTTTTGTACTGGGATCGAGTAAGAACCATGCAAGGTGACACGGGATGGAGTGGACTAGGATTAGAAATTTTGGCAAGGTGCCGACTGAGACTGTTGTGAATAAGATACCTAAAACAAGGTTTGGACAAAGGATTCTCTCGCTCAATGACTTCAAGTAAGACGGTTGACACAAGACGTTAGCCACTAGTAAGGGTAGTCGATACCAGACTTACTATGTAGGGCCTAGTCATTCAACAAGACTACTAGCAAAGGTACTGTGACCTACTAGGCTTACGTGAATTCACTAATGATACGAGAAAGGGATCTATGTCAAACTGGTATGGAATAAACTGACTTTGCTTTGACAAGAGGTGAATGGGTGATTGACGAAAGAGAGACACTTTCGGTGAAATGGATGAAGACTGACCGTAAGGTTGAATTTGATCTCAGAAGGTGAAGCTAGGCTGAAATGGGTGCTCTAAATAGGTAAAAATATTTCCTCAAAAATATTGCAAAAGCTCACTGTCGTGGATGCGCAGAAACAAATGCGTAGCAGAAATGAGTATATGCGCATGAAGTTGCAGCATATGCGCAACACTTGTAAAGTATAAATGCACAGTAATAGTGTGCATATGCGCAGCAAGTCTACACGTATGTGCAACAAGTCGACACAAATGCGCAACAGAAATGGGTATATCCACAGCTCTATTTTTGGGCAAAAATTTTGGATTTTTTTTTGTTGTTTTTTGGTATTTTTGGCTAGAAAAATGCCTTCTTAATCTGATTTTATGAATTAACAACAAGAAAACATAGCAAGCACAAAGAATATTTTATAGTTTTTCATTATTTTTGTGGTTTTTTTGACTCTATTTTGGACTAAACTGAACAAAAGCAAGCACAAATATCCTAGGCTAGAAATGGATTACAAGGGATTTTGGCCACTAGAACAAGAGGTATTTAATGCGGGCAACTGTTCAAGTGGTTACACATGCGGTGGCACTACTCTCTGTTGTGGAGTCTCCTAGCCTCAAAGGGTTGTGCCTTAGAGGGTTTTTGGGGAGGTTGGCTGTCAGTGTAACATAGCAGCACTTGTTGCAGGAAGTTTTCACCTCAAGCACAATTTATTTCAAGTGGCTTGGTAGGGCTTGGCTTTAGCCTATTACCACTCAGGGTCATTCCCACTTGGACAAGCGTGCATCCAAGGGCAGGCCCCTCTTAAAGGTTAAACAAATGGAATAACAAGTCTGGCACTCTGATCACCCAGTAAAGGGGAGAGCATAAGCCTATTGTTATTCGTCAAGCCTAGAAGACACTGTTTAATCCAACCTATTTAAAGTAGAAAAACTAAATGGGCTAATCTACTTGGGCAAGCACAGAACTTTGAAGTGATTTTAGCAAGATAGCATTGGTTCAGTTTTAACCCCAGAAATCAATGGTGAGTTTAGTTTTAATCCTCGTAGCCCAAAATAGTTAACTTTGAAGTTTTGGTCCAACGAGATAGCAGTAGTTCAATTTTAACCCAGAAATCAGTGATGAGTTTAGTTTTAATCCTCGTAGCATGAAATAGTTAACTTTGAAGTTTTGGTCCAACGAGATAGCAGTAGTTCAATTTTAATCCAGAAATCAATGGTGAGTTCAGTTTTAATCCCAGATAGCAATAACTTGGAAAGTGTTGCAATGCAAGAAACAAATGATCCAGTTATTGCTTTCCTAATTAGAGCTAGGTGAGGATTTGAATGAATATTAGTTTTACTATCCCTTAGAAAATGAAGTGTGAACTATCAGAATGTAGCTATATGGAACTAAACCCGAGCCTATCCTGCAAAACAGCTCCAGAGAACACCTGCGAAAAGGTTAGCATTAGCAAACTTTCCTAGAAAAGCACTAAAACCATAGATTATTATAGATGCGCAGCTTCAGTGACTAAATGCGCAGAGATAGTCAACATAAGCGTAGCAAGAACAAATGCGCTGCAACAGTGCGTAAAAGTGCAGTAAAAATACACAGAAGTGCAGAAGGGACAAATGCACAGTAACAGTTCTCAAATGCACCGTAAAAATGAACAGATGCACAAGAATTACGAATGTACAGGAACAGTAAACACATGTGTAGAAAGAATGAACATATGCGCAATAATAACAAAAGCACCATAACAGTGCACAAAAGCGCAGCAAGAAAGCACAGATGCACAGAAATAATAGAAGCACCACAGAAATGGGTATATGCGCTGTAGACATGTTCAAATGCGCTGAAGTAGCCTGTGCGTGACTATGCGTGACTTGTACAGAACCTGCCTTCAAAATGAGCTCAGATTTTGATGAGATAAAGGGGCAAAGGCCCCACGGTGGGCGTAAAAAATGTTAGGGTAAAATGTGGATTAATCAAATGAACAATACTAAACCCAACCATCAACAGAATAATGAAAACAAGAAAGATTGAATGAAATGAGGCAATGAACAATACAGTGCAAACCTTCCCTGTTCCAAAGCTTCTATTGTTCGCCTATTACAACCATCCTTTGCTGATGAAGTAGGCCCTTAGTGAGTGCACTCTTTTAGCTGTGTTATAGGATGTCGATAATAAATGGCTGTGTTGATAGATAATGTTGTGAAGTAGAGCTTCAAAGCAAATGGTGATCTCAAGTAGATTGTATTGGGGGTGCCAAAGGCGCGCGGGTAGAATTCTGCAGAGTAACAATACAAATAACCTAGATGAATAGAATGGAAGGATGAAGCTTCTTTTATAGACTCAGAAGAATGAGAATCAACAGTTGAGAAGAAGTGTGATGATCAACGGCTGAGGATGGTTGAGGAATGTGCAACCAGCAGAAATATGACAAGTGTCTCATCTCCATCATGAAAGAGGGGATTTGACAACATTGATTGGAGAGTTAACTCCTTTAACTCAGCAGTTAACAAACTTGATTAGTCAGTTAGAAGAATGAATTATGGAATTGATTGAATTGATTGAGGGATTAACTCAATTGATTGGTTAGTTAACACTTTTGATTGATTAGTTAACTAATTTCTGATTTGAGAAGAAATAGGACATGTGGGTGAGGGGGAGAATAGGTAATTAAATATTTAATATATTTAATTACATGTGCAACCTGATGAGGTGGACAAGGTGAGGTGGAAAGGTGAGGTGGAAAAGTGAGGTGGATTGGTGAGGTGGATTTTTGAATTTAGAACTTAGGATAGAGGAATTTGGATTAATTAAATAATTTATGATTATTTAATTGTGTGAGACATTTAGAAGAATTTTAATTAAATAAATAGATTTTATTTAATTATGGAACAGTGAATCGATTAAATAAATTTAGAATATTTATTTAATTGATGGAAGAATGGAATAAATATTTAGAATATTTATTTAATTGATGGAAGAATGGAATAAATATTTAGAATATTTATTTAGTTGAATTGTGTCATTTTTAGGCGTATACAACTACAATTTACATTAAGCTACAATTTACATTTATATTTATTTATCAAAAGTGCCTTCTTAACTTAATGATTCTTATTATAATGTAACAATTAACCAAAGCATTGATCAAACAATTCTAACTAGATAAATCCAAATGCTAAACAATACCTGACCACTATGCATGATCACAAAGCATGACCACAACAATAGTGATTGACTATCACACCCATACAGACAACACTAACTGGGTGCAAAACTGGATACTCATCCTTTTCAAGGATGATGGCTAACTAGGAGACCATATGTTATCTCCATTCAACAATTTCCATTGGGTTTAAGGCACGCTCAAACTTGTCAATTCAGGTGGAGTCGATGCCTGATACATGCAACCTGCAACAAACAAAACAATTGAACATATAGATATATATATATAATCATACAAACACATCGTGAAAGGGAATCACAGTGTAGTAGGGTACTCACACATGAGTAATGCGATACTATCCCTTTCACAACAACAACACATCAAACAAGTAACCACATCATGCATAATGATCCATAACTAAACGATTAGATAAGAAACATCCTCAGGTAATCGCATGATGCACATAATAAGATTGATCAACATAGTCAATTAAGTCCATAACTAATCATAACATAAGCATGAAACACTAGTAATAAAAGTATCATCAAATGTCATCATAGTAGTAGGCCATCAACAAGGTATCATCAACTAACATCATAACAGTAAATCCATCATCAAGCAAAATGTCATAATGTCTAGTTCTAATAGAACAACTATCAGTCTAACAGAAAGAAAAATGAGGGGTACTACAAGACAACACCAACTTGAACAAGGCATCAATAGGAATAATAGTCAACACACACAACATTGGAACATCAGAAACCCAAACAAGAGAATGGTGACTAGTGGTCATATAGTTACTTTTACAACTACGATCACAAAACACCGCATTCAAACAAATGCACCACACAAGCCTTATAACTGGTTGACCCCTCACCATGAAGTCTAGCTCTCCAACGAGCCAGACCATCCCTATATCTCACCTCCTCTCAACTGGCTACTTCCATAAGAGCGGAGTGCTATGGCGGTTCGCCCTGTGGTAAGGAAAGAGGGTCCGTGTGCATGCCAAAATGGACTCAACCGCCCCAGGCCACTGAGTCATGATTTTGAGCATACAGTCTCTTTATAGAGGATTTATCTTAGCTAGAAAAAATAATTCTTTACAAAATTTTAAGACTTCTAACATAGGGTTTCCAACCTAAATATCTACTACAAAAAATTTGCAAAAAAAAAGCGTATTAGCTCACTCTACTTTTACCACTTTTTTATCACCAAGATCACTTCAAGCAAGGTGAAAGCAAACAATGGGTAGTTGAAGTAAGTCAATAATCTAATATTACTACAATGTGACCTTATAAAGAACTCTAATACCACTTGTTAGGACCTTTGCCTATAAAATATAATAATAACATGCAAAAAGAACACAATGTTAAAAAAATAGCTACAAATATTTTTATATTGATAAAAAATTGCAAACTTCTTCAAGAGGAAAACTTCTTTGAGAGAAAAACTTGATTATAAAATAAGATTTCAAAATCATATATATTTTATTACGACATCGATATAAAGTGTTCACAAAGAATGGCTTACAAAATACATCCAATGTAGGATAAATCTAGATAATGTAATATTAAATAAAAATGATAATACCATTACTATTACATTCTCAAAGATGTACAAATTTATAACATAAATAACATGCATAAAACAATACCTAGCTATAAATAGGTAGATTTGGTGAGATTATATAAAATTAGTTGGGTTTGTTGTCAAATAACTTAGTTTGATTATATTTTTTGTTGTGTAATTTGTTAAGTTGTACTCAATAATAATACTTTTATTAACTTTCATTTTGCTTTCATTTATTGGTTGAAATAGACATTGAGATTTCCTTTCAATGCAACAAAGACAAGTTCTTTGTTGGTATTAAAAAAAATCCACAACCCCTTAGAGAAGTAGAACACATACTTTATTTCAAGCAATTTTCTTGTTTCCTAAATAGATTAGGTATAAATATCTCTTGTGGAAGTGTATATATAATATATGCCTTATTTAAGTTTGAACAATTTTGGGGTAGAAAATTTATGACCACTAAATAACATTAGATTGTTGTTGATCAAGTTTCTATGGGATGAAGTTTTTTTTTTTAAATATTAATGGCTTAATCATGTTCTTGTCAAAATGTATGTTTCAGACTATGAATAATTACTTCTACTTGGATCACTTTTGAAATAATGTTGGATATAATGCTAGTAATATAATATGAATTTATTGTTACAAAATTAAAAACCAATTGACAAACACTATAATAATATTGAATATTACCCCTAGAATATTAAAATTTCTTCATTTTTATAGAAAAAAAAGACTAGAGATCATTAGTAGTTTAAAGGATATATAAAAATGAGACAAAACTAGATATTTTATACATGCCAAATAAACTTTATGAATAAATGATAATTTTTTTTACATAAAAATTTGAATTACTTTCAAATCACAAGAAAACTTCATAGGAATGTAAAAATAAGATTTGAAATTATTTGTATGATACCCACATTTGAGTGGACTAGTCAGGTTTCCCTTATATCATGCCCATAGAGAAATGTAACAATGATAAAACTATAGATTTAGTCAAAGTATTAGCTATAGATAGGTAGATTTGGTGAGATTATATAAAATTAGTTGGATTTGTTATCGAATAATTTAGTTTGATTATAATTTTTTGTTATGTAATTTATTTTTGATTATATTGGTACAACAAGTTTTGAAGGGGCCTTGAAACCCTTTATAAAAAGAAGTAGATTGAGAACAGTAAGCCAACCTAATGCCAACCGAAAGCTACATAAACATTAAAGCATAGAAAAACATAGCAAAAAAGAACAGCGCAAACTAAGTCATTTTCTTAAGGGTCTCTATTGCCTTGAGTTCTTGCTCATAGAATTTCTCATGTAGTTTGGCAAAGTTTATCAGCTTTTTTTCTCCTCTTCAAAATGTTTCTTTTTGCTCCCCCTCATGCGAGTTGAAGGGCCACCTGTATCTTCCATGACCACTTGTTTACCTTTTTCTTTAGTGCCTTCCTCTTTGACCTGCAAACCAAGGTCTTCCACATTCAGAATGTCTTCAGCTACAAAATCTTTAAACTGATCTTTTTTTATCTCTTTGAGTTTCTTAGTCAACATCTTCATTCCCTTCAAACTATTCTAAATGGTTAACTTACTTATATGCATCATATTCTCCAAATTTTTATTGACATCTATTATTTTTTTCTCCAGGTACTAGATCCTGGTACCAAATTCTTCCCTCATCCTCCCCATTTCACACTAAATTTCTTCAATTTTTTGGTATGGCTTCCCAATTCTAGAAAATCAGTTTGTCCTATTCTACTATAGTATCACCTCCTTTCTCCAAGGTTTCCTATACCAACTGTAATTTAATGTTGATTCTATTGATTTTGACAAAGAACCATTTAGTCATTTTGTGTTGGGAGTTGACCACATTTTTTACTAGCCCAAACACCTCCTCCACTTCATCTCTATTTTTAGACTTAGACATTAAATCATCAAAGTCCTCAGGGAGATTACACAATGGGTCTGGAATCTTAGGAAAATGAAGGCCAATGTTGGGTCCTGAGCTATGCAAGATTTTACCACAGGTCTCCCTATCTTTGACACCACTCTCCTTGCCCTGATCAACCATATCCTCTCGATTCCCCTTACTCAGAGTATTCTTATCACAACTTAGCTCAAAACCCATATCCTCATTCCTTTTCTCATGAAACTGCTTACCTTTCTTCATTGTCATAGGGGTTTTTCTTTTCACTAGAAAACTTTTGTTACCTTTACACACCTTGAGAGAGGACTCAGACTCATCCCCTGTGTTTGACCCATCCGACCAATAAATATTGACTTCCCTCTTTTTGGTCCTCCTCCTCTTTTTACTAGACCCTTCATCACTATCCTCCTATTTTATTCCATAACCCAGTCCTCTATTGCAAATATGTGTCTAATCGGTGTTCTCATTGATGTCAACATATCCTTGTTGCCATTGGTGTCAACTGTATTCCATTTTGTTGCCTGTTTAGAAGACTGGAATGTTGAAGATATTGAGAAAATTAATGAAGATAAACGTATGCGGACCATATGGATGTGAAGAGGATTGTTTGAAGTAGCTCCACTTAAAATTTGAGAGGTTCGCATGAAGATTTGAAGAAGCTATGGCCATCTGAGGAGAATTGGGTTTTGGCAGTTGTTTAGAAGAGACAGAGTGACAGTAAATTGGTCCGGATTTCTCCGCATTGAAATATTATGATATGCAGATGTTAGGAGTTAGGTGTTGTACACCTTGCATAATGTTTATAATGTTTAATTATTATTATGTGTGTGGTGCACCTAGGGGGACCTAGATGGACATGCATCACTAGGAGTTATAATGTTGAGGCCACTTTATGTTGTATGTAACATTGGGACTTAATTGTAAAATGTAATTATTTAATATTGGGGAAAAATAAAATATAATAAAGTACCCAATATTAAATGTGGGGTCACATGATATTGTAAGTTCATGGTTTTGGGCACATGGTTTATGTAATACCACTTGGTGGTTTTGTGGGAGCTTGCTTCTATAAAAGCAACCACAAGGGTAGTTGTCTTAGGTTGGAGAGTTTGCTGTAGGTTAGCAAGTTGAGCTTGTGCATGTGTGAGGGTTTGAAGCATGGCATGGGATGTGTGGATTCATGCTTGGTCACATGGAATGCATGGATAGCTTGTGCTTCAGAAGTGTTCATGGAGTCTCTGAAGATGTATTGTAATGGGTTTTCATTGCTGAATAATACATGGAGTGTGGATGCTTTTGGAGGCTGGGTTTTTCCCTCTTGAGGATTTTCCCGGGGTATATCTTGTGTCATCATTGATGGGTATGTTGTCTATTCTCTTGCATGTGGATTCTGAGTACTTATTTACATTGTTATCTCATTTGGGTTATGTGGAAATTGTCATACAATGGCTGCAAGTTTCCTTACAAGTGGTATCAGAGCTTTCATGGTTGGAGATTTATTGTGATAACCCTAGGTTGCATGAGAGAATGAAATACAATGGCAAGATATGAAGGTTTTGCAGGTTATTTTTGTAGATCTGAGGGTTTTGGGTTTGCTGTTATGATGGGTTGTTTGCAGATTTGGGGTGTGAGAAATATTGGGTCAAAAGGGCTTTTTTCTGGTTGTGCATTCAAATGAGGGTTTTGTGGTAGAAATTTTGTAAATGATCTCCTGGGACAAAATGGACCTCATAGTTAGATTTAGGTTGACCAAGAGACGAAGTTTGATATAAAACTTGACCTATTTCTGTTACTGTGAAAAGAAATGAAAAATTTGCCCTCCTACCCCAGTTCGGCCGTACGACCGTATGGTCCGTTTGAAACAAAAAAAAAAAATCATTAAAAATTCCCTGCACAATTTTTGCTATAGTTATGAAGAATTTTTAAAAAGAAAAGAAAAGAAAAAAAACTATAGCGATTACTGAAAAATCAAGATACAAAAAAAAAAAATTGAAAAAAAAATAAAAAATGTGAAGGTACCCCATGTACCCACCTGTGCTGCCTATACTCTGCGTACGCACAGAGAGGTACCGCCATATGCTGCGAGAGGTACTATGTCAGCCTTTGGGCTAGCGCCCAAGTCTGCCCTTGGGGCATTTTTAAAACTAAAAAGAAGTTTTTTTAAAACCTTTAAAAAGGTTGCAGGGCCCGCCGTGTGGAGAAGACCCCCCCCCTTCCCCGGGAAAATTAAAACAATTTTTTTTTATATTTATTAAAACATTTTAAAAGGTTGCAGCGGTGAAATTTCTTTTAAAATGGCGTTTGAAAATTAAAACAAGAAAAATCTGCCACCTAAAGTGCAACCACCAAACTTGGTTTTATAGTTAAATTGGGTAGTTTTTGTTCACAGAGGCACAATTTTCACCTACGATGTCAGTTTTCTGACTTCTTGGACTCGTTGGAAAGGTGACTCAGAGCTCTTCGCTATGGTGCCAGAGTTTTTGGGATATTTTGCAGTTTTCATAGTGTTTTTCTTGGTCAAAGTCAAGTGTTCCTTTTGAGCTTTGAGATGTGGTATCGGGTGCATACGAAGTCAGATTTTGGACTTCAAATAGTCAACAGAAAGCTTGTTCAGAGAACTACATAGTCGATCAGGTTTGGAGTTATTTTGGCATGGTTTATTTACTATTTTCTTTATCTGAACTGTTTATGGGTTACTTTGACTATGGTGATACTATGAATTTATGGATGATCGGATCTTGGAGATTTGATGTTGGATTCATTGTATACTCAGTTGTACATCTCAGATTACTCTTTTTGACATGGTTATCAGTGTTGGTTGGATTTGTATGTTGCATTGTTTTATCTACAAGTTGTGCAAAGTTGTAGGCGGTCTATACTTACATGTTGCATTTATGACTTGGATATGGGTTGTCTTTGCCCATTGATATTTCAGTGTTGATGCATGTTCAATTTTGGTGGCTTGGTTTACTCACTTGGTTTGTTGGTTTTGTTGTCATGTTGAGGAGGTGAGATGGTATTACCAAGTACAGTCATGATATGAGACCTATGCAGTTGACTATGATTATGCAGATATGTGGATACGATTGAGTTGAGTTGTTGGTACATTTGGTGGTGATCATGGTGTCATGGATGTTTCTTGTGCATTAGATTCTTTGGCATGTCATGATGGTTTATGCAGGTGCATTGTTGGCAGTGATGGATATGATGGTTTGGCGGTGTATCTTCTTGCTTTAGAAGATGATTATCATGTTGTCATTGAGAGCTTGGATTCACAGGTTTGGTGTGAGCTTATGACAATGATGTGATGTTGGTTGTGTGCATCATGATGCCATGGGATTGCTCGGTATCACGGTTCAGTGGGAGCATTTGGCAATGATGTGGATCCATTGTTGATTATGGATGCTTGTCTTCAGTAGGGGTTAATTGGTGTCATGGAGGAGCTCTTGGACTATGTGTGCTATAGTGAGAGTACATTGACATTAAGTGCTGGAGATGTTGAGGTATTGTTTATGACTTGTTGGTTTTCACAGGTGATCCTTGGTTGTAGGATGGTTTTATTATTATGTCATGGTATACTCTTGATTACTAGTTTAGATTTGTGGCATGGTACATGTTATGATGATTTGAGCATGTGATCTTCTTTTGAGAAGATGTGAGATCATGGCGTCATATTTATGTTCCTGATTCTGCAGTTGGAGCTATGATTTTGATCTTGGTTGGTTCTCTTTGTATTAAGTACTTTGATCATTTGCTTGGAGTTTAGCATGGATTGATTGGTTACAGGTGCTCATGGATACATGGAGACTTAGGTGAGGTTTGGTGTTCTCTTGTGGTTAGAGATATGTTTTTGAGATAGTTACTCTTGATGAGATTTCAGCAGGAAGTCCGAGGAGCCTACACCTTGTTTGGATGTGAGTCCAACATGGACCTATGAGGAGAGTGTTCTTGGTTGAGTCATGATGACTTGGATATCTTGGAGGAGCATTCTCATTCCCCACTCTTGGTCTACTCGGCAGTTCACTTGAGAGGTATTGCCCATTTTTCTTTTAGGTGCATTATGTTTATGATTTATCTTCTCATGGATATGGATCTTAACCCATGGGTATTTGGTTCTGGAGGGTTCATTTGAGGAGTGTTGGCATGTTTATCTCCCTGTACATGTTGAGTTTAGGAGATGGTTTATTGAGCTGATTTCCTTGGTTTGGGAATGGTTACTTTGAGTTTGATCTTTTTGTTTTTGAGATGCTTACATCCATGATTAGTGACATGATACATATGTTATGCTTGATCTTGGTGATTGGATGGTTGGATGTTATTATGGATTTTGTTATGGGGTGTTGTGGAGGAGATCATACTTGACACAGTTGGCATTTAGAGATGTGTGTAGGAGGACATGCTACAGGTGTTTGGTTTGTAGGTTTTGCATATCATTGTGGATGTTCCTTGGTACTATATGTTTACATCTTCTATGTGATGTTGTTAGTAGACTTGGTATGCCTTGATCACTTGTGATGGTGCCTTATTTCTAGAATGTTAACGAAGCGATGCTATGTATGCGCTCATTCTAGGTTTGCATTCATCTGGACATTGCCCATGCAGTGGGAGCTCTTGGATGTGTATGTCACTCTTTGACAGGTTTTGCACATGGAGTTTGTTTTTGCGGTTTATGGGTGGATATGTGATGGCATGAGTTTACTATGTAATGTATACCTTAGAGGTATGGATAGTTGGATGTGTTGACATTTGTTGTGGGTGTAATTTCAGCTATGGTGATTCATTCTTGACAGCTACTGGTGCATATTCATTACCTTTGGATTGAGTATTTGTGTTTTGAGATATTGGTTTGAGGTAGGATTATGCTTCTTTGTGACAGATAGTGTGACATCTCTTTGGATGTGTTCTTATCTTAGTGCATTGGCATGGTGGAGGATAAGAGCATTCATGGATGAGATGGTGGTCACCTTGGTTCTTGTTATAGGTATCTTGACGGAGCACATGGAGCACTTGGATTCCAGGATGGTACATGTTGCCTATGGAGTTTATTATCTTGATGGTTGAGCTTACTTGTTACCCCATTATGCAATGTATACAACAAGTGGGAGATTGTGATCTAGAGGATTGTTTGGGACGACAGTGTGTATCATCAACTCAAGTGGTTCATGGTTTGGAGGTCCGCAAGCAATCTTGCTAGTGTGACAGTCATGACAGACAATGTTCTTGAGGTTTCAGATGAAGATGCAAGTGATTCTGATGATTTGGAGGAGTGTGGATGTTTTTGTTGAATTCAATGCGCTTGTGGAGGTCTCTGGATCATGTGACTACTATGTTGGAGGTCTGCATTAAAGTTGAAGCTCGTTGGTGAAGATTTTCTTCTTGGTATTGCTGTTCTTCCCAGTCTTGGATGAACGGATGTTTCAAGCGTGTTGCGGATGATCTAAGAGCAATTCTTTGGAGTGTGGCATGTTGTTGGAAGAAGATTCAAGTCTTAGTTATGTTTGGCCAACAATATAGTGATTCACATGGTTGTAGTGCCAACCTTGATGTTCATTCCAAGGTTGATGAAGCATATAAATACTTGTGAATGAATTTTGGAAAGTTGTCCTTGTAAAAAAATGATAAAATCCTAAGAAAGGTATAGAGGTAGAGCAGAGGAACAAGAGTAGAAAGGTATGAAGAGGTTGTGAAGAAGTGTTTGGGCTAGAACAAAAGTTTTGTGAGCTTTCAAAGGAACTAAATCAGGCATAAAGAAGATGTTATTTCACAGTTCATTCTTCCTGTATTAAACATAAATTCTTGTAGGCAGTGAGCCTCCTGTAGGTAGTGAGCCTCCTTGAGTAGTGAGCTCTGGGAAGTGAGCCCTAAGGCAAGTACCTTTTCATTTCTTTCAACATACTTTTAACAGGGTACAAATCTGGTGGGTTAACCACCATCGTAGTTTTCCCTTAACTAGGTTTCCATGTAAAAATTTTGGTGTTATGCGTGTTCAATTTGCTTCTGCTCATGTGTTGTTAAATCACACTTTAATGTTTACATCATGAATATAATTGAAATTTGATAAAGAAGTTTAAAAGGAGAATAAGGTTAATTTGTGGGACAACTGATTCACCCCCCTCTCAGTTGTTCAGACTAATTCAAACAATTGGTATCAAAGCCAGTTCCTCTAAAAGAAGCTTAACCGCTTGAGGAGATCCAAGATGTTGACTTACAAGAAAGAAAGTCTGATATTTGATGGAACAAATTACTCCCTCCAGAAGGTATGCATGCAGTGTCATTTAGAATGTATGGGTGATGCCTTTTGGTTGATAACTAAGAATGAGTGTAAGATTCTGAAGAATGGCCCTAAAACTCTAGATGAGCTCAGGGAAGCTAAATGAAATATTTGAGCTAAAGAAGCATTATTGAGTGCCCTGACTAATACAGAATTGGTAAATGTCCTGGATTTGAAAACTACCCATGAAATCTGGAAAAAGTTGGAAAATCTGTATGAAGGTGACAAATATGTCAAATGTGCCAAGCTATAGAGCCTGAAGAGTAAATATGAAAGGTTGGTAATTAGTGAAGATGAAAACATTACTTCCTACATTTAGAAAGTGAATGAACTTGTGACCAGTATCAGAAATGCTACTGGAGTATTGGAAGAATCAGAGATTGTTGCCAAAGTGCTCAGATCCTTACTTGCAACATACAAGCATAAAGTTGTTGCCATTGAAGAGATCAGGATAGTGACAACTGTTACAAGAGATCATTTAGTTGGTAAGCTCTCAGCATTTGAAATGAGCAAGTTTGGTGATTCTCTTCCTAAGTTTGAATATGCATTTAAGGCTAGTGTATATGGAAAATAAAGATATGATTCGAGTGAAAGCTCTTCAAGAAGATCAAATAGATTTGCTAAGGCAAGGAAGGATCTTGAAGATGATGAAATTGAGTTTATGAAACTTGAAGCTCTTATTGCCAAAAGAATGCCAAGAGGATCCGGTAAGTATGAAGGAAAGTTGCCATTCAAATGTTTTGCTTGTAATAAGATTGCTCATTTTGCCTCAAGATGTTTAGAGAAATTTTCAAAGCCAAACCCTAATAGATATAAAGGTCAAAAGAAATGTTACTATGTCCAAGAAGCTGAGAAGGAGTCACAGATGATGAATCTGATCATGGAGGTTCCACTAAAGGTGATTGGGTGTTCATTTCTATCAAAGAAGAAGATTTGGTTTCTACTAAATCTGCTAGCTATGCAAATGTGGAAAGTGCCTTGGCTACTCAGGTTGTTGAAAAGGATGAATGGGTGATTAATAGTGGATGCTCTCATCATATGACTAGTGATAAAAGTAAGTTTGTAAGCTTTGAAAAATACGAAGGTGGAATTGTGAAATTTGGAGACAACTCAACTGGTAGAATCTATGGCAAAGGATCCATCTCTTTTGATGGTAAGAATAACACTAATGATGTTCTCTATGTGGAAGGACTGAAGCATAATCTTCTTAGTGTTGGACAGTTGGTTGACAAGGGTTATGACCTCAGATTCAAGGGTGGAAAATGCAAAATCCTGGAAAGCTTTGGAACTGAAATTGCATTTGGCACTCATACTAGAGGTAACATCTTTCATTTAAGTAGTTCTGGTAAGAGTTGTCTGATTGTTGAGATTGATCAGAGTTGGTTATGGCATAGAAGAATGTGTCATGTGACTTTTGATAACATTGTCAAGATAAGTTCTACTCAGGCTGTGAGAGATCTTCCAAAACTTATGAAACCTAATAGCATGTGTAGAGAATGTCAATTGGGTAAACAGAATAGAATTTCATTCAAGAGTAAAGAACAATTTTCAATTGGACTACTGGAACTCATGCATACTGATCTTTGTGGTCCTGCTAGAATTTGGAGTGTGCAAGGAGATATATATTTTATGTTGCTGATTCATGATTACTCCTGGATGATGTGGGTAACATTCTTGAAAGAAAAATCAAAAGCTCTTGACAAATTCAAAGTGTTCAAGGTCATGGTGGAGAATGAGATTGTTGTGAAGATAAAGTGTTTGAGATTTGACAAAGGTGGAGAGTTTACCTTTGGTGAATTTGATACATTCTGTGAAAAGCAAGGAATAATTTAAGATAGTTATTTGCTCCTAGGACTCCTTAGCAGAATGGAGTTGTGGAAAGAAAGAACTGAACCATTCAAGAAGTTGTTGGGACCATGATGATGGAAGCAAATGTTCCACAAGTCTATTGGAGAGAAGCTGTGAGTACTGTTGTCTACACTCTCAACCAGGTGCAGATCAAAGGCAATTCTGGTAAGACCCCTTATGAACTATGGTTTGGTCATCCTCCTACTTTAAAGTATTGAAAAAGTTTGAAGCAAGAAGTGATGAAGGGATATTTTTGGGTTACCCTATTCAAAGCAAGGCATACCGGTGCTTTAACAAAAGATTCAAAAAGATTGTTGAAAGCACAAATGTCAGGGTTGATGAAAGAAAAGAAGGACATTCCAGGTCTTGCGGATATGAATCAAATGATCAAGATGAAATTCAAAGTCAAGGAAGGCAAGTTCAAACCCAGACTCAGATCTAGATTGATTTGAAAAATCTAGTGACTCAAGAGGATAATGCAGGAGTTGAGGAACAAGTTCAAGAAATAGAAGTTCAAGCAAATCCCAAAACTCCTAGGTATGTAAGGATGAATCATCCTAAAGATTAGATCATAGGAGATAGAAATAAAGGTGTTTGAACTAGGAGAAGAATTGATGAAGATCAAGAAGAGATTTGTTTGATTTCAAAGATTGAACCAAAATCAGTAAGTGAAGCCTGCAATGATGAAAACTAGATAAAAGCAATGGAAGAACAATTAATGCAAATTGAAAAGAATCACACTTGGGATCTTGTTTCTAGACTAGAGGACAAAAATATGATTGGAACTAAATGGGTCTTCCAGAATAAACTAAATAAAGATGGTAAAGTTGTAAGAAACAAAGTAAGGTTGGTATTGGTGCTTGCATCATTTATTAGGTTCCAGGTTATTAGCTTGCAGGCACCTTCCCAGGATTTCATGAAATTTCTAAGTCTTGGACCCTCTGTGTTTTCAGCATCATCATGATGTTTTGAAGGAGGGGATCATCGTCATCATCATCATGTTCCCAGACATCCCCTTGATGTTTCTTGTATGGGTCATTTCTCGTCATGACCAGATGTCCTATGGGGGCTTCATGTTTTTGCCAGCCTGACATCTTGCCTGGAAGTGATATTTTAACATCAGGTGATCTTAGTTCAAGATCATCCTGATGTTGGTGTTGAGAATTTGCTGAGTATGACCCGATGTCCCAGGGTCATCATATTTGAACATCGAGTGATCTTGGTTAAGATCACCCCGATGTTAGTTTGTCACCTTATGTTTTAACTTCCTTGATGTTGCTGACGTCACGATCTTGTAGAGGTGATATTTTCTTATCAACAGCGTGATTTTCATTGTCAGGGTGATATCTCTATCGGATTCATCATTTTCCAAGGAAGGGGGTGATATTTTCAAGTATTAGTCATATTCATACATCACCCCGATGTTATAGTAGAGCTACAGTGCAGCATGATTTTTGTGCATCAGCGTGATATTTTCAAATATCTGGTTATCTTTCGAATATAATCCTGATGCAGATATGGTGGTGACATCATCAAGGTCTGGGGGTCATATTTTAACATCAGTCATTTTATGGAGATCCCCCGATGTTGTGAATATGACGATGACGTCATTCAGATATGTGGAGATGCGCGGTATGCAGATATGATGCTGACATCATCAAGATTTTTGTGAACATGCAGAATGTTCATCGGCCAGACATTTGGTATCGGCAAGGCAGGAGGATCTTTCTCCTACGCATCAGGTTGTGCTGATGAAGGCAATTATCATGTGGGCAATTTTTTTTTCACATGAAGGCAGGGTTGGTCATTAGGCTGATACTTTCCCGCAGGGTGATTTTTCACATCAGGGTGATGTGAATTATTAGGGTGAGCCCATACAGATGATGATGCTGATGTCAGGGTGATATTTTGAGCAATAGGATATCATGCTGGAAGATGATGAGGAAGGGTTAAGTTGGTTCCGTCGGGAACAAAATTGCCGATAGTATATTTGATAGTGGTCATGTATAAAAAGTGTTAAAAAGGCTGCTGTAGGGTGAATGTGGGATAATGTGTCCCCATCATATTTTAAAGGAAAGTCAACTGGATGCACCCGCGTAGCACGCTGTCAGTGATCACTAACTTTGCAGCCTCATCTGCGCCGCAAATCTCAGCGGGAAGAGGGGAGTCAACGAACATGTTTGAATAAAGAGTCTTCCTCATGCATGAACACGTATTTTGGCAGGAGAAGGTGTGCAAGGCATGCAACTGCTGCATCCTGAGGTTGTGAATGGGTATGCCATTAATGGCGAAACTATGCAGAGGTATTGGTCGAAAGGACATGCCAGCTACCCGATTTAGACAGAAAGTCTCCATTTGGTGATGCAGATCCTGATCTTGCTTGTTCCTGTCCACCTGTATGCGTGGCTGCATTGAATGCTTCCGGCACCCTCTGGAGATGCACTGCATCTGGTAATGACTTGGGGATCACGATGTAATTAATGAAGGAGTACATCCTCCTGCCTTATAAGCAGAGGATGCTACTCAGTTCAAGGGGGTTGAAAACTAGATATATCTGGCTTTGTAATAAGATACAACTAGTTCTGGTTGCTCTGTGCAGATGATCTTGTGAGTTTATGTATCTCTTGTTGTATGTCTCATGCATGAATCTACTAATTTCATGATCGATTTTATATGAGTAATGCTGTAGTTGCATGTGTTTTGTTAATTCTATCTCCAGTATTGCATGTGTCCTTTTGAATCTAGATATCTAAGGGGTGTCTGGTATTCTAGAATATAGAATTCCTATATTGAATGCTTGATTTTTCAACTTCTGCTCAAGGGGTAGATTAAAGTGTTTTTAGATTAAGTGTTGGGAAGGATATACTACAATAGGGATGCCATAAGTAGAGATAACTTAATACACTGTATTGGGAGGTATCTGTAAGGTAGATATCACACAAATCCCCTTGAAATCTTGTTTTATTGTGTTCATGCTGATCATTCACAGGTGTATGTCTACCGACTCCAAGCCCTGGATAAGCACCAATCTAGCTCTGTGTTGAGGTTATACACTAGGTCCAGGTTTGCATCCAAACATAAATCAAACTCATACTTCCAAATCAAACCATTAGGACCTTAGAAGTAGTTTAGGACCAAGATCCTCTGATTCACAAACGAACATAAGCCCAAAGCTAGCCCTTTTGCACTTATCTCACAGTTTTGGTCTTCATACAGGAGGATTTATTTGCTTTGTATCAACATCCCAAGCCAACCCACAAGCATATTCTCATGGGTGTTGAATAGAGAATACACCCCTAGGTTTTGCAGAGCCTGAAGAAGAAGAGGAGATAAAAATAGAGTCTATCTCCTATACTGTTGGCCCCTGGCCCAGAGATCCTGTTGATCACTGATGGCTACCTTGTAGGGAAATCTGGGAGAGAATATCCTGTCAGGGAAAAAACCAATAGTTGGTATGCAAAGAATATTCTCAAGTGGAAGGAATTGATTTTGAAGAAACCTTTTCTCTGGTAGCAATAATAGAAGTAGTTAGATTATTTCTTGCATTTGCTACTTTCAAAGATTTCAAGGTATACCAGATGGATGTCAAGTCAGCATTCCTGAATGGAGAGCTAGAAGAAGTCTACATTGAGCAACCAGAAGGATTCCAGTTGTCTGATCAAGAAGATATGGTCTACAAATTGAGAGAAGCTTTGTATGGACTTAAACAAGCCTCAAGAGCCTAGTATGCAAGATTGGACAAGTATCTGCTAAAGATAGGATTTAGCAAAGGCACTGCTGATAGCAATCTTTATTTCAAGATTGATCATGAGCACATATTAATTGTTGAGGTATTTGTTGATGACATCATTTTTGGTGGAAATAGAAGCATGTGTAAGAAATTTGCTGATTAGATGCAAAGTGAATTTGAAATGTCCATGTTTGGTGAGATGAATTTCTTCTTAGGTTTGCAAATCACTCAGTCAGATAAAGGTATCTATATATCTTAGTCTAAATATGTGAGAGAATTGTTGAAAAAGTTTGGAATGGAAGACTCAAAACCAGTAAGTACTCCTATGGTAACCGGATGCAAGTTGAGTAAAGATGATAAATCACCTAAGACAGATCAGAAAAGGTATAGATCAATGATTGTGGGATTGCTCTATTGACTCAGACCAGACCTGATATCATGAATGCAGTTGGACTTGTTGCTATATTTCAAGTTGATCTTAGAGAATCCCATGTAGTAGCAGTCAAGAGAATTTTTAGATATCTTAAAGGGACACTTGACTATGGCTTGTGGTATCCAAAGGACAATGACTTCACTCTTCATGCATATACTGATGCTAATTGGGTAGGAGATGTGGATGACAGGAAAAGTACTAGTGGTGGTGCATTCTTCTTGGGAAGAAGATTGGTTTCTTGGTTGAGCAAAAAGCAAGAGGTAATATCTCTGTCTACTGCAGAGGCAGAGTACATAGCAGCAACAAGTAATTGCACTCAAGTTTTGTGGATGAAGCAAATGTTGAAGGATATCAGAATGGTATTTGAGGAGCCTATTACAATCTTCTATGATAATTCAAGTGCAATAAACATCTCCAAGAATCCGGTGTTGCATTCAAAGACAAAACATACATCCATCAAGTTTTATTTCTTGAGAGAAAAAGTAAGTGAGAATAAAGTCAAAATGGAGTTTGTTTCTTCAAAGGATCAGATTGTAGATATATTCACCAAGCCTCTGCCTAAGGATACTTTTGAGTATCTTAGAGAGAAGTTAGGGCTTATTACCCCTCTTGCTCAGAACTAAGATGTACTAGGGTGCATCAGTCTGGTGGAATTCACGGTCATATCTTGTGATCCGGATTAGTGTTAAGGAGATACTACTCAGGAGGAGTAGTTAGTATGCAAATTGTGGAGATCAGTTTGAAACAAAAAGGGGGAGAAAAGATTGTAAATATGTGCCCTTTTCCATTGATGTCAAAGGGGGAGAGAAGTCATGTGAAAAACTAGTTGTTGATGAAAGGGGGAGCAGTGAAGAAAGTAGTTATAGAAGTGATAAAGGAAAAGGGGAAGAAGTTCTTGTCTTGATGGTTAAATTAGTTTTTCACATCATATGTTACCATCAATGACAAAGGGGGAGATTGTTGCAAATATGTGTCTAATCGGTGTTGTCATTGATGTCAACATATCCTTGTTGCCATTGGTGTCAACTGTATTCCATTTTGTTGCCTATTAAGAAGAATGAAATGTTGAGGATATTGAGAAAATTAATGAAGATAAATGTATGCAAACGATATGGCTATGTAGAGGATTGTTTGAAGTAGCTCCACTTAAGATTTGAGAGGTCTGCATGAAGATTTAAAGTAGCTATGGCCATCTGAGTAGAATTGGGTTTTGGCAGTTGTTCATAAGAGACAGAGTGATAGTAAATTGGTCTGGATTGCTCCGCATTGAAATATTATGATCTACAGATCTAAAGGCTTGTTTGGGAAGACAGTGTGTATCATCAACTCAAGTGGTTCATGGTTCAGAGGTCCACAAGCAATCTTTCTAGTGTGACAGTCATGATAGACAATGTTCTTGAGGTTCCAGATGAAGATGCAAGTGATTTTGATGATTTAGAGGAGTGTGGATGTTTTTGTTGAATTCAATGTGCTTGTGGAGGTCTCTGGATCATGTGATTTCTATGTTGGAGGTCTGCATTGAAATTTGAGCTCATTGTTGAAGTTTTTCTTCTTAGTATTGCTGTTCTTCCCAGTCTTGGCCAACTGGATGTTTCAAGCGTGTTGTAGATGATCTAAGAGCAATTCCTTGGAGCATGGCATGTTGTTGGAAGAAGTTCAAGTCTCAATTATGTTTGGCCAATAGTATAGTGATTCACATGGTTGTAGTGTCGACCTTGATGTTCATTCCAAGGTTGATGAAGCGTATAAATACTTGTGAATGAATTGTGGAAAGATGTCCTTGTGTGAAAATGATAAAATCCTAAGAAAGGTACAGAGGTAGAGCAGAGAAGAGGAGGAGTAGAGGAACAAGAGCAGTAAGGTATGAAGAGATTGTGAAGAAGTGTTTGGGATAGAACAAAAGTTTTGTGAGCTTTCAAAGGAATTGAACCAGGCATAAACAAGATGCTATTTCATAGTTCATTCTTCCTGTATTAAACAGTGAGCCTCCTTGAGAAGTGAGCTCTTGGAAGTGAGCCCTAAGGCAAGTGCCTTTTCATTTCTTTCAAATTACTTTTAACAGGGTACAAATCTTGTGGGTTAACCCCCACCATGGTTTTCCCTTAACCGGGTTTCCACATAAAAATTTTGGTGTTATGCGTGTTCAATTTTCTTATGCTCATGTGTTGTTAATTCATGCTTTAATGTTTACATCACTAATCTAATTGAAAGTTGATAAAGAAGTTTAAAAGGAGAAAAAGGTTAATTTGTGGGACAACTGATTCACCCCCCCTTCTCAGTTGTTCAGACTAAATCCAACATCCTCATCATCAGATTGGGTTTTGGTGTAGGAGCACCTAATGGACTTTATGCCTCCATGAGGCCATTGTGTCAATTTTCCTTTAATGTTATGTTTTGATCATGTAATAAGGTCTAATAGACCATGTTGAATTTGTTTGAGTCTGGTTTAGGTCCTAGAAGATCATTTTTGGGTCATTTGCTAAATAATGTAAAAAGTTGTCATGTTTGTAAAAGTTGTCATAATGGGAATTTGAAGAGACAAAGGTACAATGAGGTAGTTAGATAGTTAGAAAGGGTGTAAAAGGGCATAAATAGGCCTCTTATGAATCATTTTGGATGGGGGTTGTTGAGGAGGATGAAGATGTGTTGAAGTTGAGGAGTAAAATCAATAAGAGAACTTTGTTTTAACTGCATATCTCTCTGTTCTATAGCATGGTATAGATGGTATGGACCTAATCATGGCTTGAGACCATCTAGGATGGATGGGGTTTTGAGTCTTCTATATTTTGGTTTTTGTTTCATGAATTTTCATTACATATTGTGGAAGTTATGATCATTTTTATGACTGTAATTTCTAGATTTCTCCTATAACTATCATGTTGCAGCGTATTGTATGATTTAGTATGGATCCAAGGTTACTTGAAACTAATTTAAGATGTACAAGGAGTGAATCTAGTTTCTAAAAAAGTTGGTTTCATTCAATTTCATTAAGTAGATTAAAATTTATGGTAATTTCTTTACAAACAGGCTGAAACCCTGAACTAGGGTTTTGAAGAACAAAAATGTGTATTTCTCACCATTCCTATGGTGAAATCTTCTAAATCTTGGTGGAATGAGTTTAATTAGGTAGAGATTAAGGTACTTGAAGTCTTCAGGTTTAGGGAGTGAAGTTTGAGACCTTTTGGTTGATGCCCTAGAAGAGAAACTCGTGAATTTAGGCATGAAAGGATGGCTAGGGGTTAGAGTTTGATAAAGAAGCATTGGGAAAGTGTGGGAATTAGTTTGTAAGCATGGTCAGACCCTAGGTGACATGTTTGAGCCTTTTTTGAAGAGAAATGAGGCCTGGAGTGTGGAGAACCAATAAACCCCTATTGTTACAAGCCTAATTAGCCCCTTTCCAAAATGAGACAGTCAAAATTTGGGCCATACATTCCAAAGTAACACCTACCCATTTTGAGATATGTTGTGTAAGAGAAAAAAGGGTATAAAAATCAATCTTTAGTTTGTGGGTTTGAGTTGTAGTCTAAAAATTATGTCAAAATTACCTTATTTGCTGCTCTCATCAAAGCATAGATGAAGTTTGTGAGAAAAAGTCATTTGTTTAAAGTGTGTTTGTTTGGGTGAATCATCCATGATCTGCATCAAGTTTCCTCCTCAATAGACACCATACACACCTTTTTCTTGGCACTATTTTTGTCCTTAATTCATTTTTTAGGAGTGTTATTTTTCATATATTCCATTATCAGAAGAATAAGGCCTTCATGCAAGATAGGCAACTTAGGGTTTCTACAATTTTCCTTAAGACCATACTCCATCGAAGAAAGAAAATAAAACATGATAGACATTCATACCATGGTGGAATGGTTCAACAGATTAAAGTGATAGCTATAGACTGCAATGTACCTCCAATCCAAGGTGATATACCACATAATAACTTCCACCACCTTGGCCCATTTCAGCTTAATTGAAAGGCAATTATACCCTCCAGACTATAGCTTAACTAGATTGCCACGCTCATTGCCTTTGAAGAAATTGTTCAGGGCTTCCTCATTGTATTTCCTTTCACAGAAGAATTTCTTCCTGTTGGTAGATAACCCAGAGACCAAAGCAATGAAATCTTTGATAATGGTTAACTCCCAACCATAGGCTATGAACTTCCCATTATTGTAATTTTTCACAAACAACTCAATGACATTGGGGTCAACCCATGTAATCTTTCCATATATAGAGTTAACCCTCTAGCTCCCATGATTTTCCACACCATTTTCTTCTGATGGACCCCTTCATAGGAAGAGGGCTCCACTCTATTCCTCTCACCACCCATGATAATATTCAAACCCCTATTTTCTTAGCAGCCAACACAGAGCAGAAAGAGAATTAGAAAAAGACTATTATGAAAGCTTGGACCCTCAATCCTACCCATAATCCATGTGGTCTGACTCTTCATAAAAGAGTTGCCCTTCAAACCCTTCAAGATCATAATGATCTCTTCATTACTTCTTGAGCCTCGTTTCATGTTTGTAATCATTGGCAATCAACATAGTACCCTTGCTCGAGGTTGATGCCACATCATCCCAAATGGTTTTGGAATGGTTAGTAACTGCAAGGTTGGCAAAAATATTTGCCACCCTATTTCTTTTGCACAAAATATGAGAAACATAAAATTCATCAAAGGTTTCTAATAACTTAATAGCATCTTCAACCAAGGTCACTATTGACCAACTAGGTTTTAAGGAATTCTTTAGGCAATTGATGATGTTATTAGAATCCCCTTCCACCCAAACTTTTTTATACCCCTTGGCATGAGCAAGAGCAATCGCGTGGTAGGCCACCGCTACTTCGGCAAAGTGATTTGTCTTGATACCTAGAGGGAGTGCCACCACTGCTAAAAACCTACCAAGATAATCTCTCATCACTGCCCCATTGCCAGCAGCTCCAGGGTTCCCTTTTGCTGCCCCATTTGTTGTATAATTTGTTAAGTTGTACTCAATAATAATATTTCTATTAACTTTAATTTTACTTTCATTTATTAGTTCAAAATGACAAAGATTTCCTTCCAATGCAACAAAGACGAGTTCTTTGTTGGTATTAAAAAATCCATTACCCATTAGAGAAGTATAATACATATTTTATTTCAAGCAATTTTCTTGTTTCCTAAATAAATTAGGTCCAAATATCTCTTGTGCAAGTTAGTATATAATATATGCCTTATTTAAGTTTGAACAATTTTTGGGAAGAAAATTTATGATTACTTAATAGCATTAGGCTGTTGTTGAAAGTTTCTATGGGATGAAGGTTTTTTTAATATTAATGGCTTAATCATGTTCTTGTCAAAATGAATGTTTGAAACTATGAATAATTACTTCTACTTGGATCACTTTTGAAATAATGATGGATATAATGCTAGTAATAGTAATATAATGTGAATTTATTGCTACAAAGTTAAAAACCAATAGACAAACACTATAATAATATTGAATATTGCCCCTATGATATTAAAATTTCTTCATTTTTCCAAAAAAATGAAGACTAGATATCATTACTAGTTCAAAGGATATATGAAAACGAGACAAAACTAGGTATTTTATATGTGCCAAATAAACTTTACGAATAAATGGTAATTTCTTTTACATTTAAAAATTTGAATTACTCTCAAATCACAATAAAACTTCATAGGAATGTAATAATAAGCTTTGAAATTATTTGTATGATACCCAAGTTTGAGTGGACTAGTCATGTTTACCTTATATCATGCCCATAGAGAAATATAACAATGATAAAACTATAGATTTAGTCAAAGTCTTATCCTCATGTCATAGGATTAAAAATTTAACCATTATCTTTCTGATACATTAAAAGTATAGCAAAACCTTAGTTTACTCTTACATTTGAAATTAGACATATTAGTAAATATTGCTATTACAAGGACTTATTCATGAGTATCTTGCTAAAATTAAAAATAGGCACCCAAGGTCCAATCATATCAGATAGATTATTCTTTTTGTTGATCATCTTTAAGTGTGTACCCCTTTCCTCTAAATTTTTCAAAGCCATCATTCATATCTTGCCTTTTAGAACTTTTTTGGTTCACCCTTAAACAAATATGATTTAATGCAAATGTAGTCTCTTGGTCTAAACAATTGTTGGAGTACAATCAACACTGAGAGGGGGGTGAATCAGTGTTGTACCAAAAACCAGGTTGTTTATTCCTTATCAAACTTGAAAAGAGAAGAATAGATAATCAACCATGTCAATATGCATTATCAGATGAAGAATTCAAATATTGAATGTACAAGTATGAAGAACAATCAAATCACACAAAATTGAAACCAGGACACAAAAGATTTTACGAGTGGAAAACTCTCTCAGAGATGAAAAACCACTCAAAACTGCCTCACTGGCTTAATCATGGAAATCAACAATTACATAGCCTCACTGGTTGATGAATGCCTCACTAGAGAAAACAAAGTCTCACTAACTTGTACAATCACCTTGAATCAAGATAAGATAACTTAGGGGATTACCCTGATTCACTTCAATACAAAAACCTTATATCTCCTTTTGATTTTTACTCTGCAAAATTTTCTTCAATTTCACATCAGTCAAGTTGCAATTCTTGAAGCACTATACACTACAAATATTCTACAACAAACTCCATATACTTAACATATCATACTGCAAACTCCTTACTTCAATTTTAATCAACCTTGTTGCAATTTTCATTCCACATTCACTATTCTACACAAAATTGATCAATTTTTCATGAAGTAAGATAGACAATTATATCACTGGTACAGAACAATAACTACAGTCTTCAAATATATCATATAGACCCTTGGATATAATATCCTGGCACACTAAGGTTCAATAGAAAGCTTTAAAAGACTGATCTCTGCATAATGTTCTTCAAACAATCATTATCCTACACAAACTCATTAGTTTCTTCACAAAAGTATAGTAATAACCATCTCACAATTTCATACCAACAATTGCAGTCTTCAATTTCCTCAAACAAATCTCTATATATATCCCTGGCACCTTGCATATAGTCTTCATACTCTGTTTTAAGTTTCAAATTCAGAGCAACAATTCATATTCTTCATATATTTGATAATTCATATATTTGTACATTGGTATTGTCAGTTTCAACTCAGAGCAACAACTAGACTTCAACAAAACATCGCACAGAACTCTCCACCTAATTCACTGGCCTTCTGCATAAGAATAGAATGGGAAAAAATAGTTTTTGTGCCTTTTATACATAGAACACGTTAGAATTAGGAAGGTGAATTGTCTGTTAAGCTTCCAAAAACATTAAAAAAGATAATTGTTCGATCATGAATTCATACCACTTTGCCTTTTATATTGAACCATTCGATATGCTTTTGACACTCACAAACTTTGCTTACCTTTTGTGTTCGGTGCCTCTAGGTGGTCAGGACCAGTCACCTCACAGGGATGGTACCCATAAGTTGTAACTTAATTTACAAATTACTTGCTTAATCGGTCAACACAAAGAAAGACTTAAAGTGCATGATGGGTAGTTTAGGGCTTTTAGGATGATCATTAGAAACTTCTAATTAGGGTTTTGTTTTGTGTTAAAGGATAGAGTCTTAGATATTAAATAGGATTTGATAATTTAGACATTACGTAACCCTAATTTCTTGCAAGGCTTTTTGTAGGTGATATATAGACTTTGATGGTATGGCAGAGTATGAATGAAGATAGGATCCTTGAAAATGGAAGAGAGACTATGTCAAGAAAAACTAGGGTTTTGAATATAGGTCTTTTAGGAAACTCTAAACTCTTACTCAGATTACTCTACAATATATGCAACATGCTTCTCTGTGAAACAATTTGATGATCACATTTATAAGCTCTCTTTCTCTGCACAGTAACATGTAACCACAATCAAACAAAATGACTTCAAGACTTCACTTTCATGACATCAACCTAGATGACCTATCATCAAGACCAATATCCCAAACATGAAGACCTGAGCACTATGAATGCAATACCTCCTAATATAAAATCTCTACACTTCACCTCATAATACAATATAAATGTACAACAAAAATTATATCAACCATGAATGGTGAGAATTATATCATGAACCATTATCCTTGTTTGAGTAAGCATCTGGTGAAGACCTTAAACAAAATTTGCTTATGAAGATATATCCTGAGCAAAACCATACCTGAGAAATGAAATTTATCAACCATCATGGCATCAAACCTCATTTACCACATCAATCATGAATGCAAGACATGAAACATGACCAACTAAAATACAACTCCTCTGTCATCTGCAACTCCTAATCCTTGTGTAAAGGAATAATAAAAAAGACAAGAAGCTGATACATCCTTATGATGAGAGCATCCTTTCAACCTTGAACACCTAACAACTCAACTCCATGCCACTGCCCAAGTCTCCATGATATCATACCAATCAAACAAAAATAAGATATGATAAGATGACGACACCTTGAAAGCACCACACCACATGACAACATTTTGATCAACCATACAACCATTTTGACATTAATGGCAAGACAACGATTATGCCTCATACCAAACTTAACAACAATAACAACAATATTTCCTTCACCCTTTTTCCATATTATTCTACTCCATAATTTCTACTAGGGTCTCATTTCATGTTTGAGACTTAAAAGCAACCGAACATGACCAAAAGCATAGAGATAAAATTAAACATGTTATTACTTTCTATATTATAAAGAAAATAAGATATGTTTTATCATTCAAAATTTTCTACAAATACAAAGAATGGACTTTTACAAAATAAACATCTATGTTTGACACAATAAAATTTGTCCTCCCTTTGGTGTAGATTGACTAAAACTTAAAAATACTACAAATACAATTAAAATATAAATCATATGATTTAAGAAACATTCATATAGTATGTTAGTAATTTTTTAATAAAAAGAAGAACTTAGAGTATTTGATTATATAATATTTGTCCAATCTTATTCACTATAATGTGTTTTTTCTTGATCTCTATTATGATACATTAAACTTTAAAGAATACTCAACTTATATCACTTGCTCAGGCTAGTCAAAAAGTAATGATAGGAATAATCCTTGGTCCATTTCACTACATTACATTTTATTTGTGAATTTTTTCATTAAAATGGATTGCATTAAGATTAGTGATTTGTCTTTTGGAATTGAATATTTACCATAGTGGATTGCACTTGCCTTTACCAATGGAGGGAGACCATTAGCCACAACCTATTTCCTTGATATCTACTGAAGAACAATAAATTCTCTTACCTAAAGTTCCTAACTTGGTATCATTTCAAAGGTGGGCCTAATTATTTTACAAAAAAATTACAAAATTCCTATGATAATCTTCATTTATGTGATTGCTCTTTCCTTGAATTCAAAGTAATTAATCATCTGAATGTTTTTGAATTTTGTAGAGATGGTGACTATGTAGATAACCAACTGAGAATTCCACTAGGATATGTTCTCAATGCTAGACGATTTGATATAGATGAAATTTTAAGCCAATAAGAAATGAATTCAACCAAGGCACTAGACAAATACTACAAGTAGGAAACAATTGTTTTGACCTACAACACTAGTGTAATTCTTTTTCTGAAGATGAATTATTCAAATGAATATGGATATAGATGTGTAAGGGACTCCCATAGACTTCCAAAATCATGCCTATGAAACTCTAGGAATTCTGTTTAATGGATTCCCTCAACAATGTTTTGAAAGTTCTAGTCATAACGACATGTCTCTCTTTGGAAAGCATGTGTTTCCTTAGATAAGAAATTTACCATGAAAGAAATGATTTATATTGAATTTTATTACCATTATTTATATTTTTTTCAAGTCTATTTACTTTCATGTATTTTTTTTCCACTTAAGGCCTAAAATTGCATTATGGTATTGATGTTGTGAACTATTAAAAAGTGTGTTTAAATGTTTTATAAATCTTAAGTTCTAAAAAACACTTCTAACTATTGTAGAAAGTGAATCATATTGCAACATTTTTTCACCTATTAGAATATTAAGTCATTTCAATTGTGTTTTTCCTGATAAATACAAAAAAAATTACAATTTGAGTATAGAATTTATCTTTCCACCGTGTATTTTATAAATTTTTTAATTGTAGAATGCACTCGAAGTGTAGTTATCATAGTTACTAGAAGACTTGTATATTAACCTCTAATATTCATCTTTTATCTCTAAAATGTCTTTGTCTTAAAGATGTGTATAAAAAATCTCTAGACAACAAAGGACTTCAACTAACATCTACAGACGTCTCCAAAAATATTTCGTAAAAACTAAAACTTCTTATATAAGATTTTTAAATGTTATGTAATATTTTGATTTTTTTATTAATAACTTTTTCAATAGATGTAAAAAAGAGGAGTGTGTATTTTTCTTGAAATTGTATGGATATATTTTGTAGATAAAAATTTTAATATCAAAATCTAAAATATTATTAACAAAGAAAAAGGAAGCTAGATATTTGTATAAGAATTTTTATCAATTAATCAAATTGTGAAAATTTGATAATATAGTACATCATTTTTTCACACTTTGATTAATTGATTAAAAAATTATACAAATGTCTCAACTTCATTTTTTCTTTGTTACTAATATTTTAGATTTCGATATTAAAAATTTTTATCTACAAAACATAGCCATATATTTTCAAGAAAAACACACACCTCTTCTCTTTTTTACGTCTATTGAAATAGTTATTAATTAAAAAAAATTCAAAATATTGCATAACATTTAAAAATCTTGTACAAGAAGTTTTTGTTTTTAAGAAATATTATTGGAGATGTCCATAGATGTTAGTTGAAGTCCTCTCTTCTCTAGAGATTTTTTATACACATCTTTAAGATAGACATTTTAGAGATAAAAGATGAGTACTAAGGGTTAATATACAAGTCTTCTTAAACTATGATAACTACACTTTGAGTACATTCTACTATGGAAAAAAATAATAAATTGCACGGTGGAAAGATAAATTCTATACTCACATTGTAAAATATTCTTTTGGTATTTATCAATAAAAACACAATTGAAATGACTTAGTATTCTAACAAGTGAGAAAATGTTGCAATATGATTCACTTTCTACAATAGTTAGAAGTGTTTTTTTAGGGCTTACAATTTATAAAAAAATTAAACACACTTTTCAATAGTTTACAACATCAATACTATAATGTAATTTTAGGCCTTCAGCTACCCCATGATTAAGAAAAAAAATCACATGAAAAGTAAACAAGCTTGAAAAAAATGTAAATAATGGTAATAAAATTCAATATAAATCATTTCTTTCATGGTAAATTTGTTATCTAAGGAAACAAATGCTTTTCAAAGAGAGAGATGTCGTTATGACTAGAACTTTCAAAACATTGTTGAGGGAATCCATCAAACACAATTCACAGAGTTTGATAGGCATGATTTTGGAAGTCTATGGGAGTCCCTTGCAAATCTACACCCATATTCATTTTGAATAATTCATCTTTAGATAAAGAATTACGCTAGCGTCGTATGTCAAAAAAATTGTTTCCTAGTTGTAATTTGTGTCCAGTGCCTTGGTTGAATTAATTGAAATTCATTTCTTGTTGGCTTGAAATTTCATCTATATCAGATCATTTACCATTGAGAACATATCCTAGTTGAATTGATAGGTGCTATCTACATAGTCATCATCTCTACAAAATTCAAAAACATTCACATGATTAGTTGCTTCCAATTCAAGGAAAGAATGATCACACAAATGGAGATTATCATTGGAATTTTGTATTTTTTTGTAAAATTGTTAGGCTCACCTTTGAATCAATTCCAAGCTAAGATCTTCATGTAAGAGAAATTGTAGATCTTCAGTAGATACCAATGAAATAGGTTGTGGTTGATGGTCTCCCTCCATTGGTAAAGGAAAGTGCCATCTACTATGGTAAATCTTCAATTCCAAAAGACAAATCACTAATCTTAATGTAATCCATTTGTATGAAAACATCCACAAATAAAATGTAATGTAGTGAAATGGACCAAGGATTATGCTTATCAGTACTTGTTGACTAGCCCAAGCAAGTGACATAAGTTGATTATTCTTTAAAGTTTCTTGTATCAAAACAAAGATCAAGAAAAAACACATTATAGTGAATAAGATTGGATATATATTATATAATCAAATATTCCAAGATCTTCTCTTTATTAAAAAACTACTAACATACTAGATATGAATGTTTCTTAAATCATATGATTTATATTTTAATTGTATTTGTAGTATTTTTAAGTTTTACTCAATCTACACCAAACGAAAGACAAATTTTATTGTGTCAAACATAGATGTTCATTTTGTAAAATTTCATTCTTTGTATCTGTAGAAAATTTTGAATGATAAAACATATCTTACTTTATTTATAATATAGAAAATAATAACATGTTTAATTATATCTATTATCACCCAGATTTGCACCCTTTGTTGTGGTTGTGAAACTTCAACAATCTGGAGTAACATGGGAATGATCTCGAAGTGTGGGACCTTGCAAAATGAGATCAAATCTCTGGAGAAGGCCGGCTTCCTCTCTCTAAGCCTAATGCTCAGAGAAATTCATCTAAACCTAGTGTTAATGCTTGTTGGGAAAAGGGTTAGAAGGAATGCTGAAAAGAAATGCTGAAATAAACTAAGTGATACACCAAATTTAAATGTGTTTGGCTGCAACTGAATAGACACAATAATAATCTCATAGCTAGAAAGACATTACACAGACCCATATTAATTTTAGAGAGGTCCAGAAGAGTAGACACAAGCCAAAAAATAATAAGAGAGAGGCAAAAATACCAGTTTATATTGATCATAGAGGCCAAATAGCCATTACAAAGAATAGCCCAGAAGAACAACCAACCCTCAATACATCTGTTTTACATGTATATATATCATTTCATTTTACCTCAGTCGGTTACAAAATTTGCTCTAAGAGCTGGGACAAAAAAATATCTACATGAATGACTGTCCAGCTGCATCAGTTATGGCATCAAATATCTGGTGCTGGGTAGGTAGGAGATATTGTTAGTCTTTATTGCAGCTGCTTACTCCTTAATCTGAAAATAGATGGTAAAGAAATATCCTTTACCATCAATGCGAGCTACCTCATCACGGTGCAGCAATGAATGCCAAAAATATCTTCATCTACTCAATGTAGTCGCTGAAATGTCTAGTCGCCCAAGACATGCAAAGCCAAATCTAAAAATGGAAAGGTGACAAAAACTCCTGAAAACCCTACCAAATGAAAGAGGGGACCAAAATATGCAACTTTGCCTTTTACAGCAGGTCAAAACTCACCAGGACAAAGGAGATACAGGCGGTCAAAGTTTTGGTCAACCGCTTGTATATATCGCTTTGCATCTGTGTATATATCGCTTGCATTTGCTGCCTGAATCACCGTCCAAAACCTTCTCTGCAACTCCTTTGTATGTGCATGGCACCTTGTATATCGGACTTGAATATCCCCTTTGAATTTGAAATTTGTATATGCATACAATTTCCTTTTGTATATGCGGGCCCCAACATTTGTATGTTAACTTGCATATATGTCTACCACCACATGGCACCACCTGATTTGTTGCTGAGCTAGTTCAAGGAGCATCACTGAAAACTGTATCTGCCCTTTGCATATTGCAATATTCAAGCACAATTGTACATGCAAGCCGCAAACTTCAAATTTTATGAAATAGCCTGACAAGACGTTGAAATCCGGCTTGTATACCTCCTTTGTATGTTTGCTTGTATATCACATGATATACAAGCGCCAAATATACAAGCCACAGACCCCAAAAATTTATCAACAACTTTGACTGCTGGGTCGGATCTGGCTTGCATCACTTTCTTTGTATATTTCCCTGCATGTTCAAATATACAAAACACTTATACATATATAAGGCAAACCCAAGACCTGAAACGCTGAATTTGATCTTCGATTCAAGTCCACCTTGCATGCAACCCTTGTATCTTTTCTTTGTGTATTGTCTTGTATGTGAAAACATACAAGTGAAATATACATTCTACTGTTCATGCTCACTTGTATCTTCTAACATACAATCGGCTTTGTATGTGCGCAGGCGCCACCTCTTGTACATTTGGCCTTGTATGTTTCTCTGTATATTTCACTTGTATGTGCAAAACATACAAAGTGAAATATACAAAGAAACATATAAGGCCAAATGTACATTCCACTATAGTGGATCCACTTGTATGTCAAACCTTGTATCTTTTCGTTGCATGTGCAAACATACAACACAATATGCATTTGAAACCCGATATACATTGAGGGAATATTCTTGTAATGTATCTCCTGCTTTATATAATTTTCCTTGTATGTTTCTCCTTGCAACCAGATATACAAACTGGGAATATCCTAGGAATCTGTGAAAGATTCCTCTTTGTACGTGCACCTTCCTAAGCCTGATATACATTCAGAAATGCATAAAACTCACTTTTTTCATCATTTTCTAAGGCCGATAGAGATTTTGCAAGCCCGCCAATGTACATTTTGCCTTGTTTATATCCTTTGCATATTCCTTTGTATGTACAAAGGAGAATGTATATGCAAATGTACATTAAAAAATACATACAAATACAAGCTATAGAAATGAGAAAATCCCAGCGATAGAAAGCACTTGAAAACAAAAGATTTCTAGGTTTTTTTTTGAGTTTTCTACAAGGATTCCTTTAGGCAAGTTCTTGAGATTTTTTGACAAGGCATGCATGAGTATTTAAAGAATTTACACCTTGTACATGCATTTCTAAAAGATTCTCAAGGAAAATACAAGGTGAAATATTTGGTTCTGGGCAGAGGCAAAATAGGTCAACAATATCTCCATGCTTTTGGTCATGTTTGGTTGCTTTTAAGATTCAAACATGAAATGTGACCCTAGTGGAACTTGTGGAGTAGAATAATCTAAAAAAAAGGGTGAAGACAATGTTTTTGTTGTTGTTTAGGCCAACTACATTTGCATTATCATATTTTCTTAAAGGTGAAATGAAAAAGTTCTAAAAGGCAAGTAATGAATGATGGATCTGAAAACTTTATAGGAAAGGGGAACACTCTTAAAGATGATCAACAAAAAGAATAATCTATTTAATATGATTGGATCTTGGGTGTCTATTTTTAATTTTGGCAAGACACTCATGAATGAGTCCTCTTAATAGCAATATTTACTAATATGTCTAATTTCAAATGTAAGAGTAAACTAATGTTTTTCTATACTTTTAATGTATCAAAAAGATAATGGCTAAATCTTTAATCCTATGACATGAGGATAAGACTTTGACTAAATATAAAGTTTTATCACTGTTGCATTTCTCTATGGGCATGATATAAGGGAAACTTGACTAATTAACTCAAACTTGGGTATCATAGAAATAATTTCAAAGCTCATTATTACATTCCTATGAAGTTTTCTTGTGATTTGAAAGTAATTCAATTTTTTTATATAAAAGAAATTACCATTTATTCATAAATCTTATTTGGCATGTATAAAATATATAGTTTTGTCTCTTTATTATATATCCTTTAAACTAATAATAATCTCTAGTCTTTATTCTTTTTGGAAAAATGAAGAAATTTAATAAGTATAATACCTTGTGATTATGCATTTGAATAATAGTTTCATGTATGGTTTTCTCCACATCTTTTACTTGCTCTAAAGTGGTAATGTGATCTGCTTTATTACCAAAATACCTATGATATCAACAAAATATTAAAATTATTGAGATTCATAGGAACACCATAAACCTTATCTTAGCTTAAAAAACTCAATAAAAAGGAACTATATTTGACACAAAAATTCAACAAGATTAAACATCCAATTTGCAGATGACAAAACTCTATTCCCCATTACAGAAGAAAACAACTTGAAACAACATGATCAAAGGCTAGTAGTTTTCTATCAAGCTTCAGAAGCCAAAATTTCCTTTCCTAAATCAATTCTATTAAGTTGGAATGAGGATCCCTCTAATTGGTTTAATACTAATAATTGGCAATGGGGTAACCTAGACAAACATGTGAGATTTTTAGGCATACCCTTCTCTATCAATCCATCTCTAAAGCATATGTGGGAATGGATGTTTGAAAAAATCAACAAGAAGCTTAATATATCGGACAGATAATATATCTCTCTTGCTAGAAGAGTTAAGGTATGCTAAAAAAATTTGTTTTCCTATTCTATCTATTATGTTTCATCCTAGATGTTTGCTAGTTATTAGGATACCATTATTCAGAAGAGGATCAGAGCCTTTCTATGGTCTAATGGGTAAGGGAGGAAGAAAAGGCATCCAGTGGCATGGGACTGGTGTTGCTTGGATAAAATTTTGGGAGGGCTCGGTCTCAAAGACTTGAAGATTCAAGGTTCAACCCTTGTTGCAAAATGGATAGTCAAGGCATTTGAAGGTGATGAGCCTTGGAGGGTGCTAGTGGTAAACAACTTGAGATTGGCAACACCCAAAAAACCTAGAGACTAGAAAGGGATGAACCTTCTGGACACTGTTTTAGGGGATTTTGTTGCTAAACCAACTAGATCAGTGGTCTTTGCCTCAATTTGGAAAGCATGGGAAAAGGTTAAGACCTACATTGGAAATAGAGAGGCATTGGATATTAAAGAAAATGTTTTCAATAAGAAAAGATCCATTTGGTGGAACTTGAAACACAAATACAAGTATCTGGCGCTTCTCCAAGGTAGTTATACAAAAAAATGGCATAATTTGGGTGTTGAATCCTTTGATGATGTTTTAGAAGGCAATTCTGTAAAAAGATGGGTGCAATTAAAAAATGAATTTAAAGTCCCAAATTCTCAAAAAAGGACTTATGGCATCATGTGTAGTGTTGTGAACAAGATCCTACTTCAAGGTGCAGTCCCAAAAGAATTAACATGGAAAGAAATCAAATGGAAGGATGGCACTGAATTTGGAAAGGTTAAACCTAAGAAATTGTATGGAATGCTAACTGAATCCCACTTGGTCATTAGCTATATTAAATCTATATGGAATGTTGGTTTTGAATCCTCCATCGTGTCAAAAGCCTTGAGTGTAGACTGGTCTAATGTGAATGAACCTAAAAAAAATTGCTTTAAATGGCTTTTACTGTTGAAAAAACTGGCCTTAGAAAATAGTAATTCTCTGTGTCGAGTCTGCAATGAATCTAAAACTTATGAGCATTTCTTTTTTGACTATGTATTTGCTAAAAGTATATGGACCTTCTTTTTGAAGTCTTTAATAGGTGTTTTACCTAAAAATGTTTATCCATGCTAGATATTCTATGCAGTTTTGTAACTAATGTGGACAGTCATGCAAACTCTTTTTGGAATATTTTTTCTATTGAAATCCTATGGTCCTTATGGAAGGCAAGAAATGAGAATGTTTATTAGGGGAGGGGAAGATTTCTTACTAAGTCCTTCTTTAGGCTCACAACTTGGATGATTGTTGAACAGGCCAATGCAACTATAAGAATAGCAACAGACAGGTTTATGAAGGTTTATCATGAAGGGGAAGGGACACTACAGATATAACATTCAGACTGTGGTGTTTTGGCTGCATGACTACAGGGAACCTAATCCAAAGTTCTTTGAAGAGTACATGGAAGCACATAATAGATACAACACTCCAAGAGCACCAGTCAGCAAAAAAGAAGCTGTAATGAATAATTTAGATTCTATAGGTCAAAACTTTGATGATATCAGTAGTGCAGAAAGAAAAGATAAGCTGCACTCGATAAATGCAATGAGGGGCAAGTTTAGCCTATCCATAATGAGTTGGTACAAGCAGACCAGGGGGACCAAGGGAAGCAGATATAGTTTTCTCATAGAGACAACAACTAGGCTAGAAAATGATCAACCAACACAGGCATTACAGTGGAACATAAAGCTTATAAGTTTTACAGAAAAGTTTTTTTAACTTGCCAAATAAACTGCTAAGTATTACTATATGATGTATAAATTTTGAGGTGGCCTCCTTGGCCACCATATGAACTCATATGTACTCTATATTTTATTAGTAATATATATGCAAGTTAAAAAAATTTAACAAGAAATTGAAATATTAAAGGTGTATAAAATATTAAAATTTAAAAAAATTAATGGATTTCTTATGCATTTTTAATTCTATTGAGTTTGTAATTGCTAACTCTTCTTGATATCAAATTCAAGATATAAATTAAGCATTCTTTTCTATTATTTAATATAGGTATATAGAAGTTTCAACATGTCCCTTCAATTGATATTGATAAGGAAACAAGCTCTCTTAGATGAAGTATGATTCCATTGGTGTAAGAGAAGGTAAAGTTATCAAAGAAAGGATTTCTATTAGAAAATACTAAAAAGTTGTTTATTCTCTCTTTTGTTAGTATATCATTAGATGGAAGAAAATTCAAAACATAGCTTTCCCAGATATTATGTCATGGATGCATTAGTCCAAATTCTATGCATCAATTAGATATCGCAATGAAACCATCTCCTTGACTCTATGATACATAAAAACTCAACAAAACAAATTATATTTTAGATTAGATTAGACAAAGTTGACAAATTTGATTTTTATCCAAAATGATCCCAACAACAATAAATCTTTGTCTTGTGGTTCTTATTTGAGCTCATTACAGTATACATACATAGATATGTGCGTAAACATGTATTCTAAGTTCCCAGTTTGGGATCAAGTTCAAGTAGGCTTTCCGCCACCTGATTTGATTATGATCGTTCAACAAAAAAAATTTAACCCAAATTTTGTAGTGTTAGGTAAGACTATACGAAATATTTATTAAATATTTTAAATTAAAAAATAGCTATACTTTTCACAAAATATAGTTGATAATTGATAATTCATGTAAAATTTTAAATAGAAATCAAAATGGTATGTATAAAAATACAACAATAATAAGTGGTCAAACATGCAACTACACATGCAAACATTATAGAAATCATCATATTGCTTTTCATCAACAACAACCATGAGTAATGTATAGAATCGAGATTTTGGGTATTGACTTAGGTTGGACCCTAGATGTACCTAAGTTGTACATGAATTGAGACTTGTACTTAGTATACACCCCATAGGGATTTGGCATGGGGACATGGCATATCTAGTAACACATGTATTACATACATACATACTAGGTACATGCATGAACCTACACATAGCATGCAATGTTGCTTAAGCACTTCATGTGAATAAATAAATTAATGAAACTATTGAACATTTAGGGCAAGGGATTGAGATTATGGGTGTCACTAAATCTATCATGGCAATCCTTGATAATAAATATTTGGTACTAATTGCAATGCCCTCATTCATACTTAAGCTTACTAATTTATGACTACACCAACCATATCCATCCTCTAGATTATATTATAATGAGACAAATACAACCAAATGTCTATCAAAGCTCTTACAATCTCTAGTTTGACTTTAGAAGGTAAGAACTACCTTGTACCATCTAATTAATATGAGATGTATTGGCAAATACATAAATCCTCCATGTCCATGTGTTCTAAGTTTCATTAATGGATTAGTTTAATTCATCAATATGATTTCTCATTAATTAAAACAAAAATTTAGTAGTGTTGTACCTAAATGAAATTTTTGTACTAACTTGAATTCTAAATATAAAACTTGTCATTTGTCGCTTGTAAGTTTTTTATGAGTCCTTGATGTCGCTAGTTGCCAATGTTGTCATTGTCAATTTCCAGTTAGCAATTATGCAAGACCCATAAGAGGAAGTTTTTCAAGCACGTCGAGCAAACTAGATGTGTCAGCTAGGGTATAAGGAAAAGCAATTATGTCAAAAGGAAAGAAGATGAATGATAGAGCTTTTAAGGCATGATTTAACAAAGCAAAGGTACCTAGGGATTATTTTAGGCTAAGGAAAAGCATATAGGTGATCCAAAGGGTGCCAAAAGAACATAAAGTCATTTTAGAGGGCCAATATCATGTGAAAATAACTCCAAACATCTTGGACACATCCTTGAGGGGTCCATGTCACATTGCAAGGGAAAAAATTAGTTTAGTCATAAAGTGTTTACACTTTTCAATGCCAATGAATAAATAGATTTACCCAAAAAAAACTTTTTTACTTGAGTGACAAATGACAATGAAGAATTAGAACAAAGGTACACTTTTTCACTTAAGTCACCTAACTCAATATCAAATTAGAATGATAAAATACATTTTTGACACTTAACTGAAAAAGTGCACCTAAGATGACTTAAGTGTCAAAGTGTGAAAGCGAAATCAAATAAAAAAGTGACTCTAAGAAGCTTGGTAACCCCTTTCATTACTTCAATATCAAATGTCATTGTGCAAACATTTAAAAGTGGCATTCTACCTCTATTGGGCACCCCCATGAGACCTTGGATGTCAAAATGACAACTTCAAAATCTCAAAAGTGCACATTAGTGAAGAATGATGCCCCTAATGACTTGAATGTCATAGTGTTAATTGAATATTATAACATAAAGTTGGGTGTGCCCAAGGAGGACATAGTATCAAGGTGTCAACACGAGAAAAGAAGATAAAGTCCTTCAAAGTTCTCTAGATGGGCGTAAGAGGGGTTGAATATCAAAACGTAATTGGAAGACATGAGTGAATGTTAAAAAGCACACCTACATGTTGAAGTTGGTGTTTCATCTTTGTAACACTAAAGGGCACCATTGAAACAACCTTTCAAAGCATTTTGTTGGTCATTAGTGATAAATTCCACAAGCTCCATATAGTTTTCCAAGGATCAACACTTGTCTTCATCATGGACAAGATCTAACTACAAGACATCAAATTACACAAGTTTTTGAGGAAGGAATCATACTCAAGTCAACAAGATTGATCATTAGGTTTTAGGGTTTCTTTAGAGGATCTACCATGGTCAGAATGAAAGAGATTCATTAGAATCTGATGCAAATAATGGAGGATTCAATCAAACAAACACATTATGAACCATTTTGAACAATTCTTCAACTCTCAAAATACCAACTTGGTCTCTATCTCACAGTTCCACAAAACTGCCTTGTAGCACTCCAATTGAAGGAAATTAGGAATATCTTTTAGAATACTTATCAAAACCACAAAAGAATGAGCATTTCAGATACCCATTATGGCCTACTTTAACATATCAAACTTGTGTTTACCTTTGTTTTAGAACATCACCTTCAAATCTTGACTGTATCGTTGTCCTAAGGGCAAATTAACCCTATTTTACAAAGCACCTATGAGATATTCAACCACCAAACTCACAAACTCCACTCCAAAGGTCTTGTCACATCACATAATGACTAGTCATGCATATTTTATCTCCACCTTTCATCACAATCTTGCTGCCCCACAAGTTCTCTAACCAACCTAGTTTCCTTCATAAAGAACTATCATAGAATATCTTTTGAACCAGAACTCTTCTCTAGAACTTAAATATAGTTTTGAGTACCCATTTGTCCCTTCTAAAACATATCCAAAATTTAGATATGGTTGTTTTGGAAAGTGTGGCCCAAATTTTGAATGTCCCATTTTGGGAGGGGGCTAATTAGGCTTGTAATAATAGGGGTTTATTAGTTCTCCACACTCTAGGCCTCATTTCTCTTCATAAAAGGCTCAGACATGTCACCTAGGGTCTGACTATTCTTACCAAAACCAATTCCCACACTTTCCTAATGCTTCTTTATCTAACTCCAACTCCTAGCCACCATTCCTTGCTTAAAACATGCTTAAAAGCACCTAGGGCATCACTATATCACAGGCAAACCTTCACCAATTCTCCTGCAACCTTGGGAAAACATCAAACACATGTATACAGTTCCTTTTTCCAACTTAGAAGATTTTTCAATGGTGCAATAATGAGAAACTCAATTTTTTCCTCCTATCAAACCCCCAAAACAAGGGTTTCAAACTATTTTTTGGTAAATTTGCTCTAAAATACTCAAAACCCAATAAAAATCAATGAAACCAAAAGAAATTGAAACTAGATTCAATATCCTAACATCTCCAATTTATTTTAGACCTTTATCTATCTGTACAAGCATGTGTCATTGAGAGGAACAACAAGAAACACAATAAAAATGCAAAAAATGAATTGTTTATTGCTCCCAGCTTCCTCCAAACCTCTCAACCACCCTTTACAATGATGGACTCAGGATTTTTATTCCTTTTCAAACTTGTTCCAATAGTTACAAACCAACTAATCAACTTCTACATCACTTTGACTCTTCATATTCCCATTCTCGCATTTTTGCAATTTTATAACATGACAACTTTTTGACAATTTTACAAGTTTTACAAGTTTGATCCCAAATGACTCAAATGACTCCAATTACATCACAAATAGTCTATTATGACCTTATTGCATGACAAAAGACTCAAAACACCCCAAAACCTATCAAATGACCATATTTACATAAGTTGTTTTGGTGCCCCTGCACCAAAATCATCACTAGGAGCCGAGTATCAGATTGGCTATTTATAACTCGTGTGATTTTTATCTATCACTATTTTGAGAAGATAATCATATTTTGGGAAATCTATATTTAGAAGATGTGTTTATAGAATATCTATTTTTAGATGGCCTTCTATAAGGTCTATTTTTAGTTGATAGTAATCCCTATTAGAAATCTATTTACAGATTTCCTAATTTACGTATTGAATTTCTAAAACCAAAATTGTATAATTGTTTTATGTGCAAGAAAAGTATTCATAGCATAGAATTTGTAGTTGTCTTTTTTATTATTTATCACGCAAAACCTTGTAAAACCTTAAATATGAGTGCTTTTGGCACTTAGATTGGAAGGAAAGACAATTATTACACCTATTTTCAATCCAATTCTTATGTTGTATTCACACTTTCTAGAAAATTAAAAATAATGATAATGTCCAAATCAAAAAGAGGAGATTGAAGAATACATGTAAAATCTACTAAAAAGTCATTGAAAATCTTCATTTTTCTCATACTTGTAGAAAATTTGTGAAGGCGATAATGATCAAATGGCATCAAATATTGTGAAGTTGCATTACTATTTAACATTAGTTTTCGACTCCTATATTGCTTAGGAAGTTTATAAAAATGCAAAAAAAAAAAAGTTTCCAAATCCTCTTGTAAAATTGTTTTGACTCTTTGACTTCATCTAGATCTTCATCACACTTATTTTGATCCAAGTAGGATTGTTGGCTCCATACAAACTCTATGACATTTGCAATGCATTAACATCACTTCACAGTCCCCTGTGAGATATACATAACCATGGTCCAACATGAATTATATTGCAAAGTTCACATCATTTCTTAAGGTCCCCTACACACAACAAGACAAAGCCAAGATACCAAAGAGGCACATGCTTCAGGTGAACAAGTAGCATTTTCAACATTGGAAGAATTCACCACACCTTGACAAGAAGATTGAAAATCTATTTGGGAAACCAAATTGATTGGAATACAAGAGTATCTTATAATTATCCATCTTGTAATCTATATATAGAATCTATGTTTCTAGTGTTCTTAATGCCTATTATTTTGAACACTATACAAAATCCATCTTATGTTACATTATCAACACCATAGAATCCATGTTTGGGCTTCATCCATAGGAATAGACAATTTTGGTTTACAAGCCCTACAGTATACAAAATATACATACATAGTATATATAGAATTATATACATATGCACACACATAAACGTGCATATATTTGATTTCTTGTTTGTGATGAATATAAGATATTCATTTGTTATCCCCAATTTAAATGAATGTAGAATGATGTGTCCATAATTGTCTTCTTTTTTCATTTCATGAAGTTAGTTATATATGTCTACTAGTTGGTTTGTAAGTTTTTGCCATGATACTCTTGTGCTCCACATGGATCATTGGTATCAGAGCACTTTCTCTTTTGAACAACATAACATACTAGTGGCCTAGTTGTACATGATTTCCTACACACAATATCGAAAAGGGATACGAACCAACTACATCTTTAACTAATAGAAGAATGGTGAAAGAAATTCAAGATGTCTAATGATGCAAAGAAACATGCTTCAATAGAAGTATAAAAGCTTATGCAAGGAGCTTTGAAAGAATAAAGGAAATTTTATTACAATTTGTGACTTAATGTCTACCAAGTCCCTCAACACCCTACCAATGGTAAATTCTCATTTTGATACCAAAGTCCATTCAAGGTGTAAATCAATATCAACTACCTAATGTTCCAAGGAAAAATCAACATGGAGGAACAAGATGATTGGCTCCAAGTTAGTGCTTTGATATTGGAAGTTTTAGTTAAATATGGATAAACTCAATGCAATTATTAAAAATTGTGAGCACACTCTTCAAGAAATCAAGTCATTGTTACTCTCAGAATATTCTCACCACTACATCATGGAAGCCATCCAAGAACAAGAACTTAGAGCCCCACCTAAGCATTAAATGTATCATATAGAGATTTACAACAACATGGGCACACAAGGAGCTAATTGGCAAGCATCTTAGGTTAGCCTTCCATGACCATGGTTTATAAGCCCTACAATATACAAAATATACATACATAATATATATAGCATTATATACATATGCACACACATACACGTGTATATATTTGTTTTCTTGTTTGTGATGAATAGAAGATATTGATTTGATATCTCCAATTTAATGAATGTAGAATGATGTGCCCATAATTATCTTCTTTTTTCATTGCATGAAGTTAGTTATATATGTCTACTAGTTGGTTTGTAAGTTGTTTCCATGACACTCTTATGCTCAACATGGATCATTGGTATCAGAGTGCTTTCTCTTTTAAACAACATAACATACCAATGGCCTAGTTGTACATGATTTCCTAATAAATATTGAAAAGGGATACAACTCAACTCCATCTTTAACTAATAGAAGAATGGTGAAAGAAATTCAAGATGTCTAATGATGAGAAGAAACATGCTTGAATAGAAGTATAAAAGCTTAGGCAAGGAGATTTGAAAGAATAAAGGAAATTTTCTTGTAATTTGTGATTTGATGTCTACCAAGTCCCTCAACACCCTACCAATGGTAGTTTCTCATTTTGATACCAAAGTTCATTCAAGGTGCAAATCAATCTCAACTGCCTAGTGTTCCAAGGAAATATCGACATGGAGGCACAAGATGATTGGCTCCAAGTTAGTGCTCTAATCTTGGAAGTCTTAGTGAAATATGGATAAAATCAATGCAATTATTAAAAATTATGAGCACACTCTTCAAGCAATCAAGTCATTGTTACTCTCAAAATATGCTCACCACTACATCATGGAAGCCATCCAAGAACAAGAACTTAGAGCCCCACCTAAGCATTAAATGTATCATATAGAGAGTTTGAACAACATGGGCACACAAGGAACTAATTGGTTCTACTTCCCACATGGGTTCTTGTTGTCTACTTCACAAGGGTGGATGGTAATGCACAAGGGTGGATGGTTCTACTTCCAACATGGTTCTTGTGTCTAGGGAAGTAGTTCCACCCAATTATTTTAAGCTCTCAAATTGGTTGTATATCCTTTTATTGTAAATAGTCAGTGTCTAATATCAAGAAGGTCTTTGTCTCTTTAACAACACTTTTGCAATCAATAGTTGTTTAATATTAGATGTAATGTTTTGACATAGGTATCAAGTACTTATAATGATGTAATCACAAATATATTACTTGTCTCATTAAGTTGCTTACACATTATAAGTTTCAACCAATAATCTAACTTCCTCGTATGATAATAAATGAAATATGCACACAATTGAATGCATGCATCAAAAAATTTATCTAATTTCTTTGTGCCTTTATCCAACATTTGGTATAAAAAAAATGTAGTCAAATAGAGTATGCTAGTGACTGGTTTGAGGCAAGTGAAAGACAATAACATTCTTCTTTGTTTATATTTTGTGGTAGAAACAAACTAATGATTCATCATGGAAGATTTTGTGAGAATGCAATATCATAGTCGAAATTGCAAAAGAATTTGTGTCAAATCCAACTAAAGAGGATAGGGCCAATAGAAGAAAAGAAGAATGTGCTTGACAATAGTAAAAAACAATATGTAGCATTGACTATAAAAATGTTATAGTTGCCAAAAATTATAGATCCTTGGAGTAGTGATGGGAAAACGTAGATATCTACAAATGATCCCAATTATATAGAAATTCAGAGAACAATACACTACCGAGGGACTAGGTGCATTGTATCTAGTAATTACCAAACAAAAACTATGCAACAAGAACAATTACTGAAGCTACGAAAATGTATTTTATTTGAAATTGAGAGAGCTTATATGATAGATGGAAAATCCCTTGGAAGAGATGCATGCCTTCACCTCAGTTTTATTGATTCTAATTCAACACATATAAATTATTAGACAAACTAGAAAACTTATTAAAAATAGTAACTATGGTCCAATAAAAAATTGAAGAGTTGCCATACCTATGTCCTCCTTGGAAGTTGAAAAGAATAGTTGGATGAGGACAAATTAACTATAAAATTACATTAAACTAGGAAATTATTTAATTTTGGTACTCCAATTTGATAGGGTCATAACTCCTAGCTTGCTAGGTGAAAATTGAACTTGTTGAAAGTGTTGGGAAGATATACAAGAGATGTATCTTGAGTTATGAGGAGTTATAATCATTCATCATAGTAGTGGGGGGCCATAGATGTTTTGAAGGCCTTTGAAAATGTAGATTATAAAGATGTAGAAATTATTGAAAATTATATTTATGATATTTCCTAGATTCAACCATGTAATTACTATCAAAATGTTCTTGAACCTTGGATCTATTGAAAGTATGTGCTAACCGGTGTTGTCATTGATGTCAACATGTTTGTGTTGTCATTAGTGTCAACTGTGTCTTTTGATATTGTTGTTTGTTGATTGATTGAGTTGTCATGTTAAGGACAATATCTGAGTTTTTACTCCATATTTCCTCTGTGTTGAAGATCAGAGTATGAGATTTGGATATGATTTAGAGAAGTGTTTTAAGATGCTAAATCCAAAATTTGGTGGTCTAGATCACTATGCAACAAAAGTTCTATTCACCAGTTTGAAGACTATGCCTGACACTATTTGCAGTGTAATAGGGAGAAAGTATTTTGCTCTGTATTTCTCTACAGTTTGGTTTTTCATCTTGCAGTTTTGGACATATGCTTATAAGGTCCTTAGCTATATTCATGACAAAGGATTTGTGATTTGGTACTTTGGAAAGCAAGTTATTGACTAGCAGAGTTTGACAGTGTTTAATGTGAGTAGATTGTGATCTATCTTCAAGTGATATTTGTTGTCTTTAAGTGAGATCTATTGTGGTTGGATTTGTGATCTCCCAAGTGATTCTATGTTGTTTGTAGATGTCTCCAAAATGTATTAAAGGTGTGTTCTTGATCTAAAAGTTGTAATGAAGCTTTTGGAAACGTGTGTCTAAGTATTCTTGATGATTGCACCAGTTTGGCTGACTTGGGTGTTAAGACTCTTTGCGGATGTGTTTATTGGATTGTAGAAGTGTAAGGAAGCATGTAAGGATGTTTTTGGATCTGAGATAAACCATGAAATGTTCTTACTTCATTTATTTTCTCTGCAAGTTTGTTTAGGTCCAAACCTAATTTGATTTATGTATGTATGCTAACCTTGGAGATAGTTCCAATGATTGTAAGTTGTATTGCCAACCTTGATGAATGTTCCAATGTTGATGATTCGTATAAATATATTTAATGAATCCTTGAGTGATGTGAGAGTGTGAAAAAATGTGAAGATAAAGTGTGTGTGTTGTAAAGGTAGAGAAGAAGATATATATTGTGCTTCAATGGAACTGAAATCAGGCATGTTGTAGATGCTATTATATCAATTCATGGCAATGAGCCACCCATCCTGGTAGTGAGCCACCCCTTGGTAGTGAGCCACCCTTTGGCAGTGAGCCATGCCTTGGCAATGAGCCTTTTTGTAGTGAGTATTCATTTGGGCAGTGAGCCTCTTTGTTATTCGGTATTGTTATTACATTATATTGTGAGCTAACATTCTCCATGGTTTTTCCCTTTTAAGGTTTTCCACGTAAAAAATCTAGTGTTCATGTGTGTATGGTATTGATGTGTTTATGTTTTGATTCTTCTATTCATGTTTAATTTTTATAACAGATTAGGGAGTTAAAGTGAATGTGAATGCAATTTTAGTTAAAGAAGTTAAGGTTTTTGATACAATTGATTCACCCCCCCTCTCAGTTGTCTTGTGCTTCAACAATTGGTATCAGAGTGAAGTTCCTTGGAAGAAAGCCTAACAGCTTAAGGTAGATCCAGGATGGCACACAAAAAAGACATTCCTTAGTTTGATGGATCTGATTATGCCTATTGGAAGGTACAAATGCAAAGTTATCTTATTTATATTAGTTATAATGTCTGGAAGATGGTTAAAGATAAATACATAGTACCTAAAGGTGGTCCACAGTCTGATGAAGAGATTAAGGATTATGAGACTAATCACAAAGCTAAAAATGCTCTATTAAATGCTTTGTCTAACACTAAAATGGTAAAAGTTGTGGATTTGGAAACTGCTCATGAGATCTAGGTAAAACTGAAAAACGTCTATGAAGGTGATGAATTTGTCAAGAAGGCTAAGTTGTAGAACTTGAAGACCACATATGAAACCATGTGAATGGATGAGGATGAGAACATAACAAGTTACATATAGAATATTGATGAAGTTGTCAGCAACATCAAGGGTCTTGGTGGAAAGATAGAGGATGTGGATGTTGTAGATAAGATACTCAGAACTCTTCCCAAATTTTATAGTCACAAGGTATCTGCTATTGAAGAATTATTTAATATGGGCAAGTTTTCAAAAGATCAATTTCTTGGTAAATTGACTACTTTTGAGATGAGAGAATTTGGTACTACTGATGGCCTTGTGAAAACTAAGATTGTCTTTAAGCCCAAGGAAGAAAAGATTGCTAGATCAGATAAATGTGTTGTGGAATTAGATGAAGAAAATTTTGAAGAGCTTGAGGTAAAATTTGCAAGCAGAATGAAAAGAGGCAGTAGAGGAAAGTTCAAAGGTAAGTTACCTTTCAAATGTTTCAATTGTGGTAAAATTGTTCACTATGCTTCAAGATGTCTTGACAGAGCTTTGAGGATCAAAAACAATGAAAGCAAGTAAAGGAAATATGGTAAGAAAGAGTTACTATGTTAGAGATGATGATGGTGTAATTGATGATGCACTTGATTCTGATGATGGTAATGGTAGCGAATGCTTGTTTATTACACTAAGAGAAGAACCTATTTCTGCTAACCTTGCAAGTTGTGTGAATGTAGGAAGTCCAGGAGAGTTGTCTACATTTCATGTTGAAAAGGAAGATGAATGCATCATTGAAAATGGATGTTCAAATCAAATGACAGGAGATAAGAGTAAGTTTGTTAAGTTTGAAAAATATGATGGAGGACTAGTTAGTTTTGGTGATGATGCAGCTGGTAAGATTTGTTGAAAAGGATCAATTAATTTTGATGGCAAGCATAATACAAATGATGTTCTTTATGTCAAAGGCTTAAATCATTATCTTCTAAGCATTGGACAAATGCGTGACAAAGGGTATAATCTGGTGTTTAAGGAAGATGGGTGTGAGATAAGGAAAAGCTCCATAACTTTAATTGTTGGTGGTAAGAAGATTCATGGTAATGTTTATCATTTGAAGGGTACTGATAATTGTTGTTTGTTGGCTTAGACAAATGAAAGCTTGTTATGGCATAGGAGAATGTGTCACATTAACTTTGACAAATTGGTGAGAATAAGCATAGTACAAGTAGTAAGAGACTTGCTTAAGATTATGAAGCATGCCAATGTTATGTGCAAAGAATGTCAGTTTGGGAAGATGACAAAGACTACTTTCAAGAGCAAAGAACAATTCTCTTAACAGTTTGCTAGAGTTGGTGCATACAAACTTATGTGGCCCTACAAGAACAAGAAGTCTACAAGGTGACATGTATTTCATGTTTCTTATTGATGATTATTCAAGAATGACTTGGGTTACTTTTCTTAAAGAAAAATCAAAAGCCCTAGACAAGTTTAAGGCATTCAAAGCTATGGTTGAAATGAGTTAGATTTGAGAATCAAATGTTTGAGATCTGACAGAGGTTGTGAGTTTACTTCAAATGAGTTTAATGTTTTTTGTGAAGAACATGGAATAAAGAGACATTTGTCTGCCCCTTGGACTCCTCAACAAAATGGAGTGTGATGGGTTCAAATATTGGATTCTTTTATGTTATTTTTATATGATTTTAGACTTTATGCCTATGATATTCTAGATACTTTTCCAAGACATTACCATCATAATATATGTCATCTTTTACATATTTTGCAAACCTTGAACTTATTCTGTCAATATGAAACATGGTGATAATATTTGTCAATTGAATAAGTTAGACATGAGTATGTATGCATATAAATAGATTTTATAGTTTAATTATGAAGGTTATTTGCATGCATATGTTCTATGGATTAACCTTGTGCATCAACGAGTATGAAGCATCGAAGAAAGGAGAATTCATAGCACATTGCAAAATAGGGCATTAAAGGAAGTCACAGTTAAGTGCCAACTAAAGCTGAACATGATCATTATGGAAGAGTAAATACAGAAGAAGAAGACTTGTTCTAGGATTCTAATCATAGCTTATGTGTTTCATATATGAGCCGTTGTAAAGCAATTTCTATTTGAATAGGACTCTGCTTCCTCTATTTCAACTAGATTAATAAATGGATCTCAAACTTGTACCCTGATATCTAAGGATGGATTGATGATCAGAGTTAGTTGGTAGTTACATAACACTCTCTCATTTCTATATAAGTTAGGAGGGATGAGTTTGATGTCAAGTTGGTTTTTTCAAGTTACTTTGTTTTATAGTTGCTTAATGATTACTCTATTTTTCTATGTTGAAAGATCCAGACATGTTTTATTGAATACAATCTGAAAAGATCTTATTTATGATATGAATTGAATACAATTGTGTGTTATGAGAATGCCTGAGAATCTAAAGTAGATTTGATTTCCAGTTAAGTGAGATAGTTCCCTGAGCTGGCCACCCAAGGTACTAATATTCATGTATTTCCTTATTTATTTATGCATTTCTAGTTAAAATTGTTTCTCTGCTATTTCATAAATTGCATTGTGAGACAAGTAAAATATCCTGATTGCTATTTCCAATAGTTGTGATTCATGAACGAGTGCATGCTTAGTCTATTTTAAGTCCTTCGGAGGTTAGTATTAGTTCTTTTATCATTTTGGATATTTTGAGTTAATTTTGTAATTCCCTGTTGAATACAGTTATCTACAGCTTATGTTGTAGGTACCCGTAGCTACTAGGTTCTATAGTTGTTTTCACAATTTTTATATTTATGAGAATTCCAACCCAGTAGAATACTCTGAGTAGGTCTGGATGAGTTAGTTTAGGATAGAAATGAGTCTTGAAGGCATATGAAACATGGTGATAATATTTATCAATTGAATGAGTTAGACATGAGTATGTATGCATATAGATCATGAGATTTTATAGTTTAATTATGAAGGTGATTTGCATGCATATGTTCTATGGATTAACCCTATGCAGCAGCAAGCATGTAGCATTGAGTAAAGGAGAATTCATAGCACATTACAAAATAGGGCATTAAAGGAAGTCACAGTTAAGCGCCAACTAAAGCTGAACATGATCATTATGGAAGAATAAATACAAAAGAAGAAGACTTGTTCTAGGATTCTAATCGCAGCTTACACGTTTCATATATGAGCGTATAGGAATTTATGTTTGAATAGGACTCTGCTTACTCTATTTTAGCTAGATTAATAAATGGATCTCAAACCTGTACCTTGATATCTAGGGATGGATTGATGATCAGAGTTAGTTGGTAGTTACATAACACTCTCCCATTTCTATATAAGTTAGGAGGGATGAGTTCGATGTCGAGTTGGATTTTTAAGTTACTTTATTTTATAGTTGCTCAACAGTTACTTTGTTTTTCTATGTTGAAAGATCTAGGCATGTTTTATTGAATACAACTTGAAAAGATCTTGTTTATGATATGAATTGAATACAACTGTGTGTTATGAGAATGTGTGAGATTCTGAAGTAGATTTGATTTCTAGTTAAGTGAGATAGTTCTCTGAGCTGGCCACTCAAGGTACTAATCTTCACTTCATGTATTTCCTTATTTATTTATGCATTTCTAGTTAAAATTATTTCTCTTCTATTTCATAAATTGCATTGTGAGACAAATAAAATATCCTAATTGCTATTTCCAGTAGTTGCGATTCATGAACGAGTGCATGCTTAGTCTATTTTAAGTCCTCCAGAGGTTAGTATTAGTTCTTTTATCATTTTGGATTTTTTGAGTTAATTCTGTAATTCCCTATTGAATACAGTTATCTACAACTTATGTTGTAGGTACCCGTAGCCACTAGGTTCTGTAGTTGTTTTTACTGTTTTTGTATTTTTGAGAATTCCAGCCCTGTAGAATACTCTGAGTAGGTCTGGATGAGTTATTTTAGGATAGAAATGATTCTTGAAGACATATATAATGTAGGCTCCATCATAATATTACGCTCCTTGGTTGATAATTTAATGTAGGAATGAAATGATAGAGTGAATTGTTCAGATAGGTTTACCCTTGAATTATGTTAATTTTACAATGCATTAGTTTTCCTCTATATTTTTGGTGTCATTGCCAGGGATGGTGCTACCTTCATAGTCTCATTTGTTTTTATATACTTTCATAGTTTAAATTTTGATTCCAGAATTAGAGTTAAAAAAATCACTTTTCAGGAAACACCAAACACTATACTAACATTGTGCAGAACTGCTGGAATATAAAGCTAAATTTATTGTATGTAGAGGCAGAGAGATCATTGAGGTAGATTCGTCCCTTCAACTTCTCAGGATAATAAGGACACAACTGACTTTATCAATTATACAGTAGAAAGTGTTGAAGAAGAATTTCCTGATACATCTTCATCAAAACCTTCTACATCTCCATTAGCTTCTTCCATAGCTATAGAAGGGACCTTTAGAACCATGGTAGATGTTGCAGTGGAGGATCCTCTAGGACAAGCAATGTTTGAATTCCCTTTCCTAGACCAGGCATGGGCTACTACTCTAAAAAATATACCACCTTCCGCATTGCTTGTTTTCTACAGCATGGTGATAGAAGATCTTGACACTTTCCTATTCGAGTTTGATGTCTTGTGTAGGAGTTATGACTAAAAAATTAATCCTTACAGACTCAAGTTGTTCCCTGCCACACTAAAAGATGATGCTTTAAAATGGTTTATGGGGTTGGGGAAAGATGTCATTCTAGACTGGGATACCATGAAGACAAAGTTCCTGGAAAAATATAAAGACTACTGTAGATGATATGATAGGATGAGAGATGACATCTTCAGGATGTCATAGAAAGAGGATGAGTCACTGGAAGACTGTTGAAAGATTCCAGTTTGCCTTGAAGAAAAACCCTCAAAATAGATTGTCTGAAGAATCACTGAAGCTGGTCTTTTTGAGGGGGGTTAATGATGACTGCATGGATGCCCTCAATCTCATTGGAATAGGGGATATATCTCAACTTCTCTTTGAGGATGTCCGCAGACCTTGCAGAAATTATTCTAGAACCTTTACTAGAAGACCAAGGTGAGAAAGAGCAGCCATCACAGGCCAGGCAACCAATGGGGTTTCAAGAATGGAGATTAGTAACTTACTGACCAACATGAAAGAGGATATTATTAGCCATATGGCTACACAGTTGGCTACTCTTCACATCAAGCAGAAATAGGATGAGGCAGATGCAATGCTTACTGAATACTACCCCAACTGTAGGCAGAGGAAGGCCAATTGTAAATGCAAGAGGCTGGCCAGTATCCAACAAGAGAAGATTGAAAGGCCAGAATTATAGCCATTTGAAGGAGAGGATGGGCAACTGTTCTTCATAGCTCAAAGGAGACCTTGGTAGCAAAGACAAGGTATGCCCTCTGATCTACTTAATTTTAATTCCCCCTTTCCTACTGCAAACCATAATTTCTCTGCTTGGAATACTCAATAGTGGCCTAACAATCCAAATGCATGGCAAAACCCACAATGGCCTACTCCAAAAACTAGTTGGAACCAACAATAGCCAAGCCCACAGCCTCAACAAAATTTCCAAGGCCCGAACTATAACCCCCAGTGGCCTACTCAACAACAACAATGGCAACCTTAATGGAACAAGGGCCAACAATGGCAGTAAAATGCACATTACCAGCAACCTATGATTCCATCTCAACCATAGTAGCCAGCCATAATGTTTCCATCAACACCTCAAAATCCACCTCCTATACCTATCCAAATCCCTACCCAACCTGCACCTAACCCTAATAACAAGCATGTTCAACAGGCTTATACTAACGAGGTGGTGCAATATCCCACCTATGGGGTGGAAGTGAGTAATGTCCATCTTAGATTAGGGAAGCAACTTGTAGGTCCTTCATCTCCCCAAATTACAAAACTTGAAGATGAAGAACCCACAGAAGAGGCCTCAGATAAACTACCTTTGGAACCTGAATCAACTTAGGAACCTCAGACCATTTCACATCCTCAGCCTCCTTTCCATGAATGCTTGGCTATCCAAAAACAACCAGTATAGTCTGAAAATGACCTCATAGGCCAGTTGCAAGACATAAGCATAAAGATTCCCTTGATCCAAGCCATCAAAGATTTTCCCATCTACACTAAGACTATCTGAGATCTCTGCATCAAGAAACCAAGAAGAAAGAGAATAGACCCAAAGATAATACATGTTTTAGGCAACCCAACTAACATAATGTTGGGGAACATAACTATTCCCAAATATATAGATCCAGGTAGTCTAGTGGTGGATGTCAAAATCAATGGGACTCTGATTAAGAATAATCTGATAGATTTAGGTGTTGCAATTAATGTCATGACCAAGGAGACAATGCAGACACTCCAATTGAACAACCTTCGGCCTACTCAGACAGTCTTGCAATTAGCTGATAGGTTTATAGTCAAACCTGAAGGAGTCATTGAGGATTTGGTCATTGCATTAGATTCTTGGGAATATCCTACTGATTTCATAGTCCTCCAGCCAAAGGTTAATCTTGATGGTTATCCTCTTATACTAGGCAGACCATAGCTTGCCACTGCTGATGCATTTATAGGTTGTAGGTTGAGTAACATGATCATATCCAACGGGACTGTGACCAAGAAATTGGTTTTGTATCTGCCAGCCCAACCATACCATGAGCTTGACCCAACCATTTGGCCTATCTTGGAAGATGAGGATAGCTAAATTCCCTGCAAACCTTGATGACTATTGAACGCAACCCCTTATTGGATATTTTAGATGAAGATGAGTTAATTTCTTACATTATACAAAATGATTGTGAGAGGCACTCGCAACAATAGGACTGTCTATCCTGAACAACACCCTTTGAGTAGCATAATACCCAGCAGTTCCTCAGAGGAGGTATCCCAAATATTTCATTTTTTATTACCTCAGCAATGCTTACCTATATTACCTAGCCTTGATTTGTCTTCTGTACAAGAACTGTCCAAATAATTAGAAATCAGGCTAGGAAAGATGTTGACTATTAACAATGCATTGACTGATGAACAACAACAATCTATGCATGAAGTATTGCAGACACACTTAGCAGCATTCACTTGGGATTGTAGTGACATGAAAGGCATTGATCCTACCTTATGCATGCACAAAATATACATTGATGATGGCTATAGACCCCTCAGGTAGTAGCAGAGTGCATGAACCCCGCTCTCAGAGAGATTGTGAAAATTGAGCTTCAATAGCTTTTGGACGCAGGCTTTATATACCCCATTTCAGATAGTGAATGGGTTTCACCATTGGTCATAGTGCCCAAGAAAGGTGGCAAGTGGAGAGTTTTTATTGATTACAGAGAACTAAATACTACTACCAGGAAGGATCACTTTCCATTGCCATTTATTGATCAAGTTCTTGACTCTTTGGTAGGCAAGAAATATTTTTCCTTTCTTGATGACTTTAGTGGCTATAACCATATCAAGATTGCTCTAGAGGATTAGAATAAGACAATGTTTACTTGACCTTGGGGGACCTATGCATATTATGTCTTACCCTTTGGTTTGTGCAACGCTCCAACCACATTTCAAAGAGCAGTCCTTAGTATTTTCTCTAGCTTTACCCATGACAGCATGGAGATTTATATGGATGACTTCACCACATATAGTGAAATGTATGATGAAGCTTTACACAACTTGGAGAAAGTTTTGAAGAGATGCACATAGCACAACCTCTCTTTGAGTAATGAAAAGTGTTTGCTGATGATGACACAAGGAATAGGTTTGGGACATTTTATCTCAAGTGTAGGCATACAAGTTGACCCAAAGAAATTTGAAATTATCTCCACCCTGCCTATTCCATAAAAACAAAAGGATGTAAGGAGCTTCCTGGGACATGCAGGTTATTACAAGAGGCTCATTTAGGATTTTAACAAGATTGTTGCACCTCTGTTTACTCTATTGACAAAGGACAATGAATTTGAATGGACACCAGATTGTCAAACTTCATTTGAAAAGCTAAAATCATCCTTGACACAAGTCCCAGTTCTCAGAGGTCCAAATTGGACACTACCTTTTCACATCCACACAGATACAGCAGACTTTGCCATTAGTGTAGTTCTAGGCCAGCAAGAAGGAACCAAGGAATATGAAATATACTATGTAAGTAAAAATCTACAGGGAGGTGAGTTAAACTACACTATGTCAGAAAAAGAGATGTTGACAGTTGTTTATGCCATGAACAAATTCAGACACTACATTACTGGTTATCAAGTGTTCATACACACAGATCATGCAACAATTAGATATTTGATGAATAAGCCAATAGTGGGTGGCAAGCTTGTTAGATGGTTGTTGTTACTACAAGAATTTGACATAACAATTATTGACAAGCCAAGTAAGGCTAATGTAGTTGCTGATTTTCTATCTAGACTACCTACACAATCAACATAAGGAGTGGTTGATGACACTTTTCCTAATGAGCTTCTCTTTGCTCTCAACATACACACTCCCTGGTATGCAGATATAACTAATTATTTGGTTTTAGGGTAGATTCCAGGTTACTTTTCTCTAAGGGAGAAAAGATAGCTAGTTCACAAATGTTTTCATTATTCTTGGATTTCTAGATTCCTATTCTATACTGGCCCAAATAATATTATGAGAAGATGTATCAAAGAGGGTGAGTTGTTTAATATATTAAAGGCCTGTCATGATGAACCTTGTGGGGGACATTAGCTAAAAGGACATCCTTCAAATACTAACAACAGGATATTACTGGCCAACACTTCATGAAGATGAAGTCAAGTATACTAGAAGATGTGATAGATGTCAGAGAATGGGAAGACCTACAAGAAGTGATGAGATTCCTTTGTAGCCACAAATCTCATTGGCTCCTTTTGATAAGTGGGGGTTGGATTTTGTTGGTCCTATCTCTCCTACATCCAACAATAAGGAATATACCCTGGTATGTACTAATTACTTAACTAAATGGGTGGAAGTTAAAGCCTTACAGTTTGCCAAAGATGGCAATGTGGCCAAATTCTTGTATGAGGACATTTTCACTAGATATGGTGTGCCAAGGGAGATAGTAACTGATCAAGGACCACAATTTACATATGATTTAATCACCAAACTAGTGGAGGAATATCAAATCAGACACAAGAAGTCCACCCCCTACCATCCTCAGGCTAATGGTCAGGTCGAAGTCACAAATAGAGAAATTGAGAACATCTTGACAAAGATAGTATAGCTTCACAAAAGAGATTGGGTTTCTAGGCTCCCAGAAGATGTTTGGACATACAGAACTACCTAGAAGACAACTACATGGTTTGCACCTTATGAATTGGTCTATGGAAAGACAACAATCCTCCCTATAGAATTTGAACACAAAACCCTGAGGACAACAGTGGAACTAGGGATGGATTTGACAGTAGCTCAATAGGACAGGCTACAACATTTGAATGCTCTGGATGAAATCTGATTGGAAGCCATCCATCACACAAAGGTCATACAAAAACAAAGAGCCAAATGGCATGACAAGTACATCAAGACTAAATTATTCACTATCGGTGATTGGGCATTCCTCTATGATTCATGATACAAGGACTTAAGGGCAAGCTTTAGTCTCGTTGGTTGGGACCCTATGAGATTAAACAAGTCTTTCCTAATGGTGTAGTCCAATTACAAACCATTGATGAAGTTCAGTTTTCATTGCTAGTAAATGGACATAGGCTAAAACTGTATAAGAAGCCACTTCAGAAGGATGACTTTCTTGTTTCTCTACCTACTCACTATGGTATTCCTGGCACTCCTAATGATGGTTTTGTAACACCAGTTGATACATCGTCAGATGATGATCCACCGATCCTATCTAGTGATGCAGAGGTTGAGTTGCAATACTCAACCCCTGTCATTGAGACCTAATTTTTCATGCTTTATACATCACATGCAACACAACACATTATCCATGATGACCATAATCAATTTCAAAGGGACTTGTTTTTCACATGAAGTAGGGACCTATTGCAGTTGAGACCTGGTATCCTGTTTCTGAACAAATTCAGTCAGGACCTGTACTACGGGTGCCTGTAGAAACAAGTGTCTATGGAAATTTTCAACACTTTGGTAACATTCCATTCTTCTTCCTGTGCACTTCATTACTACTACATGTGCTTCATCCATCTTCAATAAACTAATGGTTGCGGCATGTTTGTTCAAATCACATTAACAAGCTATTGCATCAACTATTACGATCTATCACATCGCATCAATTCTAACGTACCTGCCACCCTCCCATCTCCTTTATGCATATCACTCTGCTCATGCAAAATAAATGCCAAAGCACGTGATCTCTGTTTTGAAGGCGCACCGCTCAATGCTCTCCACAACAGATGCACATAAGGTAACCTTTTAATGATTAACTTAAAATTTCTATTTATATTCATTATTACTTATTGTTTATTTCATGCATGTGGCAATATATCACCCTTTCCATATAATCATTACTCTTTCATCCTTGCAAATTCATTCGTGTAGTGTGGTCACTTCACCTTTCAGTTGGGGGGAGGGGTATATGGTCAGTTATTTTTATTTTTATTTTGCCACCAAGTTTTTAGAAGTTGTCAAGGTTTTCATGTGTCATTTTCCATGATAGTTGACTTGCCTTAAATTGTGAGCTTGTTATTTCTTTGTGAGTGAGAAGAAATTTCAAAAGTTTTAACAATAAAGAGCTCTAAAATACAGTTAGGGGGGAAGAATTGAAAGGCAGTTTTCTAAAGGTGGTAAAATTGAAATTAGGTAGAATTAAGAATTGATAAGAGTGCAGAATATAGGTGCAATGGGGGGTGATGTCATCAGAAGAGAGCCATTAGTGCATAAGGACATATTGGAAGATGTATTGGCTCTCCTACTTTTTACTAGAGTGGGGTGGTTAGACTATTTTCTGAAATTAATAAAGTATGATAATGAAATAGCAAGGGATTTTACAACGACATTGCATTATGATGAAGTGATAGTTAGGGGATTGGTCATGGATGCCTCTAAAACAACTATTTCCTAGATCACTGGATTACCATGAATAGGTTCTGAGTATCTAGCCTGTGCTAATGCAACTACAGTGAGGGAGGAGTTTTGAGAGTGTGGTGAGAACCTGGACTCGACCACATAAGGTACAAACAGATTATCCCTTCCATTCTTTTGGGGGAAATGTGCTTCATATATTATCAAATATATTACCTGTGATGGTCAACATAATTTGTTGTATACTGCACACTTTAAGTTGTTAAATCACTTGCATCATGACAAACTGGTTAATGTTCCCAATTATCTTTATAATATGTTGAAAAGAATGGCATTTGAGTATCAGAAAAGGCAAATAGAGACTACATTATCTCATCATTGTTTGATAGCTCTATTGGTTAAAAGGAGTTTGAGAATTCAACACCCATAGGTTAATTGGAATGCTTTTAAACAATGCAAGGATATTTCAAAATTATTGGAAGTAGATGAATCTCAACAAGAGCCAGAACTAGAAGTTGAACTTGATGTTGAACCAGATGTTGAACCTGAAGTTGAGCCTAAATAGGAAGAGCCACAAGAAGAAATTCCTCTAGGAACTAGGCTGGTGACAGTAGAAGAAACCTCGCCTCCTAACCCTAAACCTATGAGAGGAACTATGAGAAGTGATGCTTCTACTTCTTCTAAGAAGAAGAAGAGTAAGAAGAATATAGAGAAGCATAAGAGCATTGAGAAAGAGAAGGGTGTAGGGGAGAGGAAGAAGAGGGGAAGTAAGAAAACGAGAAAAAGTGAAGAGAAGCTAGAAACTATCACACCTAGGCATTCAGGAAGGCTGAGGAGGCAGAATGTAGGAAAAAGAGTTGATGAGGAACAAGGGGAAGTAAAAAAGGAAGAAGCACAACAGCAGCAAGATCCAACATTGTTGGACACATCTTCAAAAAAGGAAGGAAATGCCCCTAAAAATGCTCCTACTGATGCCAGTATACCTGCTAAATAAAGAAGTTATGTTTCTTCATCCTCTAGTTCTGATTCAGAAGACATTTTTATTGCAAAGAAGATGGGAAAATCAGTTTCTGGTAGCCTTGATAAAGAAATTTTTTATGTTACTAGAGATAAGGATGAAAGTTTTGATTTTGGAAAAGAAAAAGAGTTGTTAGAAGATAGAAATATAAGGTAAGAACTTCAAGAAGCCCTTAATAGTATACAATAATTAGAAGAACAAGTGAAACAGTATGAGGAAAAGGATAGGGAAAAAGAGATAAGAATACAAGAGTTGGAGGAGAAAATTAAAACTTAAGGTCACGACACCAATATGGATCTATTGGCACAAGTGGTTGAGAGTAAAATCAAAAATGAGGAAAGAGAAGCACCAATCCTGCAGCCTCCTGTAATAAGATCTCCAACATGCCTCACTATTCTATCTATGGGTTTTGAATTGATGAAGTTCAATGATGAATTCAAGCAAGAAAAGGAAAACTGGGAGAAAGAGAAACATATTCTTAATGCATCATTAGAAAGTAAAAATTTTGAATTGAAAAGGTTGGAAGGGAAGTTGATAGAGGTAATTGATAGAGCAATTCAAATCATTGAGTGCAGACCTCCACCAAGAGTTTATGCATTGTTTCTTAAAGAAATTCTCAATTTTTAATTTAATAGATTCATTAATGATCAGCCTATTTCAATCTATCCAAGGCATAATTTTTTGTAGTTATTTCAAGAAGTCAGTCTAGAAGAACAAGATTAGTTATGTGAATACTGTTTGCACAATTACTTGATGGTAAAAGATATAGAGTAGAACCCCTTGATTTATGTTGGTGATTTTCAAGTCAAAGCACTATTATCTTAATTCAGAAATGAGCAGCTTAGATGGGAATTGATGGATAAGTATGAGGAACAAGAAAAGAAAGTGCCACTACAGATTAGGAAAGAATCCTTAAATCCTGATGTGATCCTGACCCAATGGTTAGCACTCCTCTCTCATAAGGGTCCAGGTAAAGTAATTATGGATTTGAGACTCAGGGATTATAGAAGCATATAGAGGTTAGCAGTGTCTATTATTTAGAATTGCCAGAGGTATTTGCAAAACAGATGGGATAGTCTAACCCCAAAATTAGAGAGGAAAGAGCCTCACTCTTTCCACAATTTCATGAATATGTTTGAGAGATTGCCCAGGTACATCCAGATCTCAGAGAAAAGAGGAGTGGCATGGCTACCCCTTACTTATCACCCTCCTATTCTCCTTTATCCAATACCACACTAGGTAGGAGGAAGAAGTGATGAGTGCCGGAATGCAGAATCAAACAGAATGGATAGACTTGCATGCTATAATGGTTTTTATCTCAAGCAAGGATAGGGTGTCAGAGAAGTTATGGAACTGAGATAGATTACTTTGCATTATAATCTTTTCCCCTAGGTGTTTTATTGAATGTTTTGCTTGAGGACAAGCAAAGGTTTAGCTAGGGGGAAATGATGGGTTCAAATATTGGCTTATTTTATGTTATTTTTATATGCTTTTAGACTTTATGCCTATGATATTCCAGATACTTTTCCAAGATATTACCATCATAATATGTCGTCTTTTACATATTCTGCAAACCTTGAACTTATTCTGTCAATATGAAACATGGTGATAATATTTGTCAATTGAATGAGTTAGACATGAGTATGTATGCATATAAATGAGATTTTATAGTTTAATTATGAATATGTTCTATGGATTAACCCTATGCAATAGTGAGTATGTAGCATTGAAGAAAGGAGACACAGGGCATTAAAGGAAGTCACAGTTAAGCATTAATTGAAGTTGAACATGATCATTATGGAAGAGTAAATACAGAAGAAGAAGACTTGTTCTAGGATTCTAATCATAGCTTATGTGTTTCATCTATGAGCCATTGTAAAGGAATTTCTATTTGAAAAGGACTCTGCTTCCTCTGTTTCAGCTAGATTAATAAATGGATCTCGAACCTGTACCCTGATATCTAGGGATGGATTGATGATCAGAGTTAGTTGGTAGTTACATAACACTCTCATTTTTGTATAAGTTAGGAGGGATGAGTTCGATGTCAAGTTGGTATTTTCAAGTTACTTTATTTTATAGTTGCTCAACGATTACTCTATTTTTCTATGTTGAAAGATCCAGACATGTTTTATTGAATACAATCTGAAAAGATCTTGTTTATGATATGAATTGAATACAACTATGTGTTATGAGAATGCCTGAGAATATGAAGTAGATTTGATTTCTAGTTAAGTGAGATAGTTCCCTAAGCTGGCCACCCAAGGTACTAATCTTCACTTCATGTATTTCCTTATTTATTTATGCATTTCTAGTTAAAACTATTTCTCTGCTATTTCGTAAATTGCATTGTGAGACAAGTAAAATATCTTGATTGCTATTTCTAGTAGTTGTGACTCATGAACGAGTACATGCTTAGTCTATTTTAAGTCATATGGAGGTTAGTATTAGTTATTTTATCATTTTGGATATTTTGAGTTAATTCTATAATTCCCTGTTGAATACAGTTATCTATAGCTTATGCTGTAGGTACCCGTAGCTACTGGGTTTTGTAGTTGTTTTCACAATTTTTGTATTTCTGAGAATTCTATCCCAGTAGAATACTTTGAGTAGGTCTGGATGAGTTAGTTTAGGATAGAAATGAGTCTTGAAGTCATATATAATGCGGGCACCATTATAAGTTTACACTCCTTGGTTGATAATTTAATGTAGGAATGCAATGATAGAGTGGATTGTTCAGATAAGTTTACCCCTGAATTATGTTAAGCTTACAACGCATTAGTTTTCCTCTATAGAGTGGTTAAAAGGAAGAATAGAACTGTTCAATAAGCTACTAGAACAATGATCAAAGAAGCAGACCTACTGGAAGTATATTGGAAAGAAGTAATACACACTGCTATCTACATTTAGAACAGAGTGCAAGTCAGAGCAAAAGAAACAAAGACACCTTATGAGCCGTGGTATGGTAGAAATCCTATTGTCAAATACTTCAAAGTTTTTAGAAGCAAATGTTACATTAGAAGAGATGAAGAATTATGAAAGTTTGATGCAAGATGTGATGAAGGCATATTCTTTGGGTACTCTACTAAGAGAAAGGGTTACCGGTGCTATAACAAAAGACTAAGAAAGATCATTGAAAGTACAAATGTGAAGGTAGATGAAGATATTCAGCTAGATGGATATGAGTCAGATGGATCTGGTAATATAGAAAATGTTGAAAAAGACAAAGAAAAGGAAGTTCAGACTGAAGTGCAAGCTGCTCTAGAAGAAGAAATTCAAGTTGAATGTCTGAAAAGAATTCCTAAAACCCCCAGGTATGTGCAAAGAGATCACTCTAAAGATTAGATTATTGGTGACAAAAGGAAAGGTGTGTTGACAAGAAGCAGAGCTATAGAAGATCAAGTAAATCTCTATTTACTCAAAAACGTAGAACCTAAAATAGTAAAAGAAGCATGCAATGATGAATATTGGGTCAAATGTGTTGATGACAGGAAAATCACAAGTGGAGGTGCATTCTTCCTTAGAGATAGGGTGATGTCCTTAGCAAGAAATAAGAATCAATTTCCTTGTCCAGTGCAGAGTCATAATATATTGATGCAGCATCATGTTGTACTCAAGTACAGTGGATGAAATAGACCTTGAAGGATATCAAAGTTGAGTATGATGAGCCAATCCCTATTCTTTGTGATAACACAAGTGCCATAAATATTTCAAAGAATCCAGTGATGCATTTAAAGACAAAGCATATTTCAATTAATTATCACTTTTTGAGGGAGAAATTTGCAGAGAATGAAGTGAAGCTTGAGTATGTGCCTACAAAAGATCAAGTTGTTGATATATTCACTAAGGCTCTTCCAAAGGATACATTTGAGTATCTCTGGGAGAAGTTAGGGGTTGTTTCCCCTCCTTTTTTGAACTAGATGCATAAGAAGATGCATCATTCCAGTGTGCCTCAAAGTACATTTCTCCTTTTGGACTGATGTTGGAGGCTACCTATCAGGGGGAGCAGGTAGTGGTTTGAGATGATTGTTGCAGTCAGGATGAGTAAAGAATGATTCTAGATTGATCAGAGAAGTAGTGTGCAAGTATATGCAGTGGAAGAGATGTGATGCCCTTTTCCATTGATGTCAAAGGGAGAGAGAGAGAGAGATCATGTGAAAAACCTAGGGGGAGAAAGAGTTCAGATGTGTAAAAAGAAAGGGGAAGTTCTGATGCAGAGTTGTGTCTTGATGGTGGAACATGTTTTTCACATCATATGTTTCCATCAATGACAAAGGGGGAGATTGTTTCAAGTATGTGCTAGTTGGTGTTGTCATTGATGTCAACATGTTTGTGTTGTCATTCGTGTCAACTGTGTCTTCTGATATTGTTGTTTGTTGAGTGATTGAGTTGTCATGTTAAGGATACTATCTGAGTTTTTACTCCACATTTCCTCTATGTTGAAGACTGAAGTATGAGATTTGGATATGATTTAGAGAAGTGTTTGAAGATGCTAAATCCAGAATTTGGTGGTCTCGATCATTGTGCAGTAAAAGTTCTATTCACTAGTTTGAAGATTGTGCTTGACAACATTCACAGTGTAACAGGGAGAAAGTATTTTCTCCGCATTTCTCTACAATTTAGTTTTTGGTCTTGCAGTTTTGGACATATTCTTATAAGGTCCTTATCTATCTTCATTACAAAGGATTTGTGATTTGGTGGTCTAAAAAGCAAGTTATTGACTAGCAGAGTTTGATAGTGTTTGTTGTGAGCAGTTTGTGATTTATCTTCAAGTGATATTTGTTGTCTTCAAGTGAGATCTGTTGCGGTTGGATTTGTCAGCTCCCAAGTGATTCTATGTTGTTTGTGGATGTCTCTAGAATGTATTGAAGGCATGTGCTTGATCCACAAGTTGTAATGAAGCTCTTGGAAGTGTGTGTCTAAGTATTCTTGATGATTGCATCAGTTTAAGCAACTTGGGTGTTAACATTCTTTGCGGATGTGTTTATTGGATTGTAGAAGTGTAAGGAAGCATGTAAGGATGTGTTTGGGTCTGAGATAAACTATGAAATGTTCTTACTTAATTCATTTTCTCTACAAGTTTGTTTAGGTCCAGACCTAATTTGATTTATGTATTTATGCAGACCTTGGAGATAGTTCCAATGATTGTAAGTTATATTTCTGACCTTGATGAATGTTCCAAGGTTGATGATTGGTATAAATATATGTAATGAATTCATGAGTGATGTGAGAGTGTGCGAAAATACAAAGATAAAGTGTGTGTGTGTGTGTGTGTGTGTGTGTGTGTGTGTGTGTGTGTGTGTGTGTGTGTGTGTGTGTGTGTGTGTGTGTTTGTGTTGTAAAGGCAGAGAAGAAGATATATTGTTCTTCAATGGAACTGAACTCAGGCTTGTTATAGATGCTATTATATCAGTTCATGGCAATGAGCCACCCATCCTGGTAGTGAGCCACCCCTTGGTAGTGAGCCTTTTTGCAGTGAGCATTCATTTGGGCAGTGAACCCTAAGGCAGTGAGCCTCTTTGTTATCCAGTATTGTTATTCATTATATTGCAAGCTAACACTCAATGTGGTTTTTCCCTTTTAGGGTTTTCCACATAAAAAAATCTAGTGTTCATGTGTGTATGGTGTTGATTTGTTTATATTTTGATTCTGCTATTCATGTTTATTTTCATAGTAGATTAAGGAGTTAAAGTAAGTGAATATGTGAATGTAATTTTGGTTAAAGAATTTAAGGTTTTTGATACAACTGATTCACCCCCCTCTCAGTTGTCTTGTGCCTTCAATAGGATCATTCATCATTCCTCAAAAAGTAATGGGCCCCATTGCATCAAGATTTTGCAACAAATGAGGAAACTTCTTCCCAACTTGGTCCCTGGAAAACCATTTACCCTATTGAGAAAATTGTCTTGCCTATACCACATGGTAGAGAGGAATCTACTAGTTTTTTAGTTTCTTGAAAAGAACATCAATGACTTGACCTAAGTCCGTTATGAGAATTGTCTCTAGATTCACTTGTACACTATGAAGGTATTCGACAACATCAGCAATGTCCAACAATGGAGGGAAGTATGGGCTATATCAAAGGGATTAACGTTTCTTGTGTGGTCCTTGTAGATGTTTTCTATAGGTGAGGCCAAACTTTGTCACCAACCTAAAACTAGTGAGGAGTATAATACTAATCATGTCACTTCTTGTACTTATGATTAGTAGGTTGTAGTATCTCATAAACTTGTCGCCAGAAGTGGTGGGTTTTCTTAATAAATTTCCATGCATTATATACCTCCTTCTAGCATGTAGAGATGTCTCATTCAACATGGTGGGAAAGTCTATATCAATGGGTGTCAATTTTTGGTACATCTACAAAACAAAAATATGAATAATCATATGATTCATCACCTTATTTTGCCTATCTTTTTTATGGTAAAATGCAGTGGACTTCATCAACCTAATGTCCATCATGGCCCACAATGTTGACCAATATTTGCTAAGGAATATACTATCACTATCAAAGATGATACTTTGTGACCTAAGTCAAAATTCACCCAAATATTCTCAAAGAAAAGCTTGGTAGTGTTTTCTATAGAAACCCCCTTTTTGCAAGATACCATGATGGTCATGTTAGAGCATTTGTCTAACACTACGTACACAATCATGTCCATGTTTTGTCATAGGAAGGACTAACATGAATCCATGGAGACTAAATGCTAAAATGTAATGTCCCCTTTTGAGCCATTGTTGCAAAGTGACTTAGATATATGGAAAATTGGAAAATAACTTAAAGCTTGGAGAATGGAAAGTCACTTTGAGTAGTTAAATCATGCATTTAACTATTTTTCCTTGGAAAAATGATATTGGATTATGACTTGGAGTAATTTTGTAGTAATTATGGTGAAGTCAAAATTAATTAATTAGTTTGTTTTATAGAGGAGCGACCCACTTGGAGGATGGAAAGTGGGAAGAATAAAGGGAAAAATAAAAAATTAAATAAAATGATAAATAAAAAATAATATTTTACTACCAGGGGTGGTGTCCCACTTGGAAAAGATATTATTTTTGTCAATTTGGTCGTCAACGTTGAGGAAGAGAAAAAAGAAATAAAATATTTTTTTATTATGGAGGTAGACATAAAAATAAAATAAAGAAAAATTGGGTGCTCCACTTGGGTATTATAAAAAGGCATTTGTAGGTCATTTTTCATCATTTGTATTTGTCATTTGATATTGGAGATTTTTTGTTTGAGCTGCAACTTTGTTTCAACTATTTTTTGAGGACGAAAACCCTTAGAAAATTAGTGGTTTGGACGAAAACCCACTCCACTTTGAGAGGTGAATCCATATGGGGTTTGCTATTGGGCATATTTGTAGTTTTTGCATCTTTTTGGAGCTACAAGGACATATCATATTCTGTAGGTTATATCAGCTAGGGTTTGAAGGACAAATTGAAATGATTTGTGCCAAATTGTCAATTTGATATGATGGATATTGAAGGATAATAGATTGCAGGTCATTTGTGATGGGATTGGCATTGATATCACATGGTTTTATGATGGAATCGATGGGTTTTTGAAGGCAGATCTGAATATCATCATTGTTGGTTGCTAGGGTTTGTGGAGCATTCGACATCATAGAGGATACATTGCAAATCTGGGCACTTGTAATTGCATATTGTGGTGTTTGTGAGGTAGAAACATCATATTTTTCCATCGCCTAGGGTTTAGACTTGGTTGGAGGAGTTGGCGCCACCTTTGGAGGGATTGTTCAACAACATTTTTGCAATCAAATTTCATATTAAACCTCTACAGTCATATTAGATTAGTGAATCAAGGTTTTGGATAGCATATTCTTCATTGATTTGATACATATCTTCATTGTAGGGTTAGCGGCTACCTTGGGAGTTCGTCGCCTCATCATTGAAGGAGTTTGTAGCTAGTTTGGAGTAGATTCATCATCTACAAATTCATATCAGATTTCATTATGGACAATAGCCATAAAAACTAGTCATCTATTTGTCATGTATGATCTCATATTATACTAAGAAGAAGTGTAATCAAATTAGGTATGTTGTAAACACTCTTCTTATTCAAATCTTTAATATTGAATAAGAATACAATTTTGATCTGAATTATATCAGACCTTATTTTATTGTAATCAATCATCTTGTTTTGAGAAATAAAGTTATATTTGAAGTGGGATATTGCTGCTATACATTTGGGTACATTTGTTTTATGTTTGTTTGTCAATATTGCATTGAAAACATTAAAACAAACACACAACATCAGTATTTCAGATTCAGATCAAAATGAATAGAAGGTTTGAAAACATTATTTTCAAGGAATCAAAACTAAACTTTTAAGTCATATTTAGCTAGAGTTCTTACAGTGGTATCAGAGTAGTGTATCTTGCCAGCTTGGAGGGTAGGATTTCATTTGTAAAACAATTTGTTTTAGTTACATACAACAGGGTGTAAACAAGTTGCAACAATGAATAGACATGGTTTAGGTTCATCAAGGAAGGATAGATGAGATAGTTTGACTCCAAATGATTGACTTATGAAAGAGTTTATGAATGATATGAATAATTTGGTCAAGAGTCAACAACAAATGGTGGACACTTATATGCAATACCAATAATAATTTATGACAGTCATTGAGTTACTTGCACAACAAGAAGAAGAAAAGAAGAGAAAAAATTAGTTGGGCAAAGAAGATTCACTTCATGCATCCACAAGTAAGGAGTACATGCGTCCTCATACTAATGACAAGATTGGAAGGCATGATGATATGGAATTTGAGTAAATCAACATCTATTGGATCAACACTTGATGAAGAGCATGTAACAAGGGAGGAAGAGGTACTTGAGGTTCTTGAGGACACTACACAAAGGTATGAGACAAGTTCTGATTTTCTGATTTGGAACAATAGTCCCTTACCTTTACATAATCACAAAATGGCAGCCCTTACACATAAAAATGATAGTGGGAAAAATTCTTCCATTGTAGACACTCAAGATTTGAGGGTTGAACATGAGGCATTTGTTGTGGATCCAAACCACAAGAAGTCTAATTTTGTATACCATGGCATAGCTGAGGTAAAGAAGATACAAGATATGTGTGATGGATGGTTACAAAGAGCTAGGAAGGCAAAGTTATTGGCTGCCTAAGCAAGACAACACCTACAGGAGGTCAAGGAATGTTGCAATCAACTAGATCATGCAATGCAACAAAGGGAGTCACACTTAGGTCACTATTTCTTCCAAGTGAAGAATGTGTAGAGGTTGAGCATGCCAGGGATAAGCCTTTTGAGGTGAGCAAGCAAGAGCAACATACTAGAGTGGGATTATAGTGTTTTGGGGCTATTGTGTTCTTGTGGATCATTTTTTGAGTTTCTACAATAGCATGTATAGTAGATTTCAGGCATTTCCTATGTTGTACCATTGAGCCATGAGAGTTTCTAGCACGGGGGACTTCATCCAAAGTTTTTGCATCAATCAGTTACAGCCATAGCTATTGTATCTTTAGCTTGGTATTATTATCTCTCCATCATTTTGCTATTCAAAGTATACTTGGCTATTGCATTTAATCTTTTTTATTATAGAGTTTGTTGTTATTGATTCTATAATCATTATTTTATAAATTGGATGGTTCACCACCAACATACTAAGTAATTGTAAGTCTAGAAGTACTACTAATATACTGGAATTGTATTTGATATTGTAAAGGATACTAGAAGGTTTACCTCCAAATCCTACTTTATTTGCATTTCATTATCGACCAATTTGGCTTTGATCTAGATTTCGTATAATATAGTCTATCAATTTATTAGACAGTAGATCTACTTCTTATCTGCCAATTCAACATTGATTGGATGTGTATATTACAATCCAACATTTTGGCATTAATCAGATCTATTGTGCATTCTCTATGAGTTTGATATTGTTGTAAACTATGTAGCTTGTCACCAATGAGTTGCATTGGTTTGCTTATTGTCTACATCCCAACTTCTATATGCTATCACCTTGCCCACATCGGGATCTTGGTGATCAGAAAGGGCTCGGGTTTGTGTTGAATTTTTAAATTTGATGAATTTAAGCTAATGGTTTCATTAGCGAAATACGATGTCTCATTACGCTAATGAGGATAACACAATTAATAAATACAAATGATTAAATATTTCAAACATTATGACTTGCAAGGTGCATGACACACCTATTCCCAACACTACTACTCTCCAGTGGGTAGGAATTTTGTTTTGATTGAATGCAAAATACCTTAGGCTATCCAAGATGTCTTCTTATTCATATTCAATCCAATTGATATTAGGTTGCAAAATAGGACCTTGAGGAGCTTGAATAGTCATTTATCGTGAAATAGTAACTTTCAACAACTTAGGCCCCATAATGGGCACCAAAAACTATTAGCATTTTAAGTTTTCCTTTTCAAGATAGCTCAAACTATAATATACGTGACGAAATCCTCTCTTGAAATTTGTAAGGGAGGCTCCCTAATATAATCTACTCCTAAAATCTAAAATAAATAAACTAGATCATTACTTATGCACACTATACAAATTATCTTATGAGAGTTTTGCATGTAAATAAAACGTTTGAAAACAAACTAGACGTGTCTTTTTGATCTTGGAGGGAGAAGCACAAGACTAAAAGTACTTATCTCACTACAATTTTTTTCCTATTTATGCAAGTGAATAAAAAGATGAACTAAAAATGAAACACTATTAATGGTTAAAGCATAGACCAATGAATTAGTGTTAACAATAGAATTTGATTTAACATAAGAAACAATCCACAAATAACACAAAACATCATATGTGATTCAAGACAACAATTCTTAAAAGAATGCAAACCTACTGATTAAGAGTAAAGGACACATGTTCAACAAAGTTGAACAAAAATCTTCTTATTATTGACTTCTCGAATCTCAACACAATAAATAGACTTTGGAGTTGAATGAAAACTTATGCAGCATAAGTCTAAAACAAAACTCATTATTTTTCTATTTGCTTGAGGAACTTATTTATAAACTCTCTAAGAGAAGCTTCTAAGGAAAATAATAAAATTCTAACTTAAAGCTACTTTAAAACAACACTAATCCCTATTCTCTGTAAAAGAGGCAATACAACACTTTAGCAGCTTGAAATAGGCTTTCATCTACTTTAAATCTAATTTCTTCTTCAAATAGGTCACCTATATCAAAGAAGGGTTGAGATTCAATGCATTCTTTGTGCTTTGCAACACTTTGTCTTGGCGTTGATTTTTGAGTTGAGCAACTTCTTTCTAAATGGTAGACTTTTTAGATGGCTTTGTCATCATGAAATTGTGCCATAGTACTACTTATAACCCTTTTTCATATTTGGTAGAGACCACTAAGGCAATTACCATGCTAGGTGGTAATTTCAATTTGTAATGCCACTTAGAAAGTCTGCTTTATGACTTAGGTGCTATTTTATGAAGTCTTAGATAGCCCGATCACCTTTTTAAAATGAAATTGTCACATGAGAAATGCAACATAACTTAAGCATTCAAGTTTCTTTTATTAGTCGTGCTTTTACCATTTTATTGCCAGTAGGGTTGCTCTTTTGAAGTGGCATTACCATGCCAAAAGTGCACCTTCTTTTTAAGTTTTAACTAATTTTTGTTGATTGTGACTCTGCAATCACTTAGCCACTTAAGTCTTCATTCCTCATTGGCGTTACCACTGGAAAGATGCAACTTTCATGCTTAGTCTTTATTTCCCTTTCTCTTGTTGCACTTTTAGCACTACATTGCTAATTGAATTGCATTTTTAGGATGGGAATGCCAAGGAAAAAGTGCAACCTCATTTTAAAACTTGCACTCATATGTGTTGGTCCCACATTTTCAACCACTCAACCACTTGAATTGGAGTTTACCTTTGGCCTTGCCAACATATAGAAGAATGACTTCCTTTTGTTTTTATGTTCTCATTTACTTGGTTGTGGATTTTCACCCATTTCACAACTTGAATCACACTTTTGGTCTGGTTATGCCACCTAAGAAGTGCAACAACTTAGTCTAGAGATGGATACATTTTCTCCCTATTGCTAGTTTCACCTAAAGTAGCCATTTTTAATTTCTTTCCCTCACAACATTGTCACTCATATTTGTTTCACTTGAATGGAGTGCTGAAAAGTCTTTGTAAACTGTTCCATCCCATTTCCTTTTCCTTTTAGCCTTCGAAAGCTTGATTTATCATATTTCACCATTCCTTATCCACAAATGATTTGTGAACATAGTTAGCAGACAACCTAGGCCATGACCTGATAACTTGATAGATTGACAAGAAGGATCACCCAACTAACATGACAAGGATACTAAATGCAAATTTGACATAAAATACAAAGTTTTGTTGGGGTGCCAATTTTGGTACTAATGTGACTAACACTTTTTGCTGCACATACCCCCAAGAATACCTTTCAAGGACATTCTCTAATGCAAACACCCCATTTTAGACACATTAAATGGAAATCCTCCAATGTGAACATCCCCAACTGAATTCCCATGAACATATATACTATGTTGGCACTCTCACTTGTCATAAGTAATCTTGTGATGAGTTTGTGAGCGGTCACACACCTCTGAAAAGTGTTGAAGTCTACACCAGAACCACAATACATTTTTCTCAACATTGTAAAGTTCAAAAGAAGACATTACCATAGAGACCATCTACGACACTCATACATTGTAGCAAACACCTTAGCCATAGATCCTTGAATTAGGCACTTTGTTACTAAATAATAAAAATATCCATTGCAAGCATATGTGTTCATTTAGATGGTGTTATTCTATGTGTTGTGCTCAAATATATTTATATGAGTTTGTGTATATGCCTCTAACTTTCACTACCATCCCTTTTTGAACATGGACCCAAGAATACAATAGGAGCACCAACTATAGGATTGTAACTCTTGTGCAAGATTTAGGATCTTCAAAATTGTTTACCTATAGTTATGGTTTGAGCACATTTAAAAGCACAAGATTGCATGTTGTTAGCTAATATTGTGACTTCATTACCTTTTGATAATTTTTAAAACCATATGGTATATGTATATAGTTCAATAGGAAATTATTGACATATACCTAGTTCAATGGAAATTATTGACATATTCCTCAAGAAGGTTAAGAGATCATTGCAAGTCAAATGAAGTTCATTACATTGTACACACATCAAACGAGATGATCATGATTCCAAAAATTAAGAGACTAATCTAAGGTTTATGATTAAGCAAATAATAAGCATGATAAGGGAAAAAAGTTACCTCAATTATTTGGTTGCTGGATAAAATAAGGCCACAAAACAAAGAATGAATGTTAGTTTCTTAGTAGTTAAAAAAATGGGAAGAAAAAGTAAAGGAACCATGAGACTGATTACACTGCTGATGTTTTAATGAATTAATAATTACCTTTCTCCTTGGAAATCTTCTATATTAACATAACATTTGGTCTAGCCTTTTAAATGCTTCTTGATTGCCTATGATTCAATAGTTTTTGCATGATTAGTATCATAAGTGAATTTTTAATCCAAACTGAAAAATCAAGTGCCATGAAAAGCCTCATTGCATGGAACATATATGATAACATATAATGAAAAACTATAATAATCATTCATAATAACACATTTACTAAAGGTCACACAATAAAAACACTAATTAAGAAAGAATGGTGTCTGAGTATCTTACTTCAAGACTTTCGAGTTTCCTGTTCATATAAAAATATAACTTAGTAATTTGAATCTTTTTGTATTCTAAAAAATGATAATTTCAAAGTATGCAAATGTCTTTAAAGCTTTAATCAAGTTTTAAAACTTGAAAATCAAAATATACTTTTTGCCCTTTCTTGTGGAGTTTTTTGTTAGCCAACCTTCCTATAATTTCTTCCATGTTATTGAAATAGCAAAATAGAACTTATGTCCTAAGGGACTACTCACATTCATTCATTAACATAATATGTATGATTACAAATTTGTTGTAACCCTTGAGTAAAAGAATCTCTAGAAATTAGGTGCATAGTCCAAAAACAAGATAAAGGAATACACATTTCTTTGAAGATAAATAATAACTATATCTCTTTCCTTTCATTCAACTTTTACATAATATGTTAATAAAATAATTATAGCACTTTCTCACAAAAAAAATATATGATTTGAGCAATTACGGGAATGTTCTGGTTTTGAGTGTAAGGTTCAACTTTTTCCTTGCTGCTTGTAATTTCTTTGAAGAAACTTCTCTAATTTGTTTACTTATGCCATATTCAAGTCATTTTAACCAATATTATTGTTAAAAGTTCGCTTCAATTTCTATTATAACCTAAGAAACAAGAAATCCATACCATTTAGAGGCTGAATTTGGTTGGCTTTAAACTACGTGCATTATTTTAATATTTATACAATAATGAACTTGACATGCAACCATACAGCTTAGGAAATTGACATCCAGTACCCTTTTTGATTCTCATCATTATAGCTTCATTTGACTAGCCATATTATTGACATATTTTCCTTTTTAGCGATTCGTCATAGTGCACATGGCATTTGGTGTAGATTTTACTACCAAGATTCCCTTATCTTCTATCAGTAACTCTGACTCTGATAAATTATGTTGTGTAAGTGGTAACTCTTAGACTCACTAACAATGTTTTTGTTGCATTCTCACTCAACAAGAAATAATATTTAACTACAAAACAGACAATGTTTTAATTCTTTTGTCTTGTTTGTTTTTGGATTTTGGAATTATGTAGAATATAAGCCTAGTTTGCTAATATTGCATATAGTCATCTTTTGCAGCCTTGTTGTGATTGTGGCTTATTTGTATATTTGTGCTTTACGTGATATTTGGGAATGCCATTGTTAACAAAAACTGTCTGGAAATAATGTTTGATATTATCTATAGTTGGATATTTACAATGGTTCTCTAGTTTCATAGTATATAGGATTGACAGGGGGACTAAGAAATGTTGAAAATCCTTATTTTTCATGATTTATAATTGTTCTCATAGTTTTGGGCTATTTTTATTAATGACTTTTATCAGATAAATATGTCACAAGTGTTTTTGAAAATATGCCATGTGTGGTTTAAAAAGGGTGTTTGTGGTTATGGCCCATTTGCCTTAATCGAATCATCACTAAATTTGTTTCTATAATCTATTGTCTACAATAGTTCGTCCTTTACTTTTGGCATGTTTATATTCATGACTTGTACTCCCAAAAGTTTTCTCATGTTTATTATTTGTTTGAGTAGCTTGCAATCTACAAGAACATTTATAGCTTTGGTTGCTTTTTCTCATAATTGTATAACTAAGTAATATCATCCTGTAATTTAGAATGTAGCTAAGATTTTAGTAATTTTTCCTTTGTTCAGGGATCACATCATTTGCAAACCTTTATCATTATGATATACTGGCTAGAGCTGAAAAATCCTTTGAAGTGTGGTTAAGCCTCAAAGTAGGGAAAGTTTCTTTGCAATTTGTCCTCTTTTGAGATCTATTAGTTGATCTTGTACCATAGATAATTTAATTTTCTTTGCAAAACTTTGAATCTCGAATTTATGTCCCTCTTGTTATGGTGATAACTATTTTCCTGTTACATTTAGAAAAGAATATGCAAAAAACATAGAATTCTACTTCAAAACATTTGGTGGTAAGGGAAAATATATTTTCATATTTCTAGAAGTTGATTCCATACTATCCTAATTCCTTTTAGATGTAAGGTGGGTGTGGGTTGGGTCCTTAAGCAGGACAAGTGTACTGATCTACTATTTAAAAATTGTAAATGTGGGTATTAGCCTCTATCTATTTTTGTGTTTATGGTGCTTCTAGACCCTGGTGTTGCCATGTTTCTCTACAAAGCAGAGCAGATAACCCTGGGATAAAATAGTTTGATAGCTTGGCAAATTTGAACAAGCAATGTATTGGTGTGTGTGAATTGTTTAAAATTTGAATAAGCACTATTATTATTCATTTGTGATGTCTCAAAGAGATGGAGATAGCTCTATGATCATTCAATGACTCAACTTCAATCTTAGAAGGCTTTTATTATTATGCATATCAGGTATTTTTAGTGGACTTCAATTTCCATCAAGCTGTTGTTGAGGCTGGTGAATTGGTATGGAAGAAGGGTCTAGTCCAAAATATTGGACTCTGCCATAGCATTAGTGGAAATACTTACACATTTATTGCCCTTTACTATATGAATAAGATAAACTATATCTTCAGTGAGCAAAAGCATTTGTTATCTTACTATATGTAATAGGATGGGTCTCATTGCATTTGGTCAGATGCATGGCAGAGATCATGATGAGCACACACTTATACTGGGGAGGGGGTGAATCAGTATAATCCAATCTTTTACTTTTTCAAAACTTAATCAACCACAGCAACAACAAACATGCAAGATCTAACATTTAAGAAGACAAGAAGAACACAAGATTTATGTGGAAACCCTTTTGGTAGAAAACCATGGCAAAATATTCCTTATATAAAATTATCTTGCAGACTTTGTAGGCACCAACCTACAGGAGACACCAATCCCCATTAATCTTTGTAGGCACCAACCCACTATAGACACCAATCCCCATTAATCTTTGTAGGCACTAACCCACTAGAGACACCAACCTAGCAAGAGATACCAATCTCTTCTATATGAGGCACCAACCTCTCCAATATGAGCCACCAACCTTTAACTCAACAAAGTCTTGTCTTCTTGAGAATAAATCTCCTTCAACAACTACCTTGAATAATCTTCTAATATTTTTTCTCCTCAAATATGCATGTGTTTATATGATATATCTTCTTACACACCACACACTTCCCTCCTCTTCTTTTTTGATCTTCACATATCTCACATCTTCATCCTTACATAGGACTGATATTAGATTTTATTCTCCTTCATAGATCAGCTTGTATCATGTATTTCACACCCTCATTCTTCTTTGTAGGTCTGCTTAAAAATGATAATACATTATCCACATATAAGCTCTCCTTCGCATCTGCATATTCTACTCTTTTAAATTTGTATATATCCCTTATCAAATCTGCACTTATTCCATCTAACTTTCTATTGTTATTCTTCACACATCTGCTGGTGTATGATTGATTTGTCTTTTATTCCACACACACTTCTCCATATTCCACAAACTCTATTTATACCTTCACCAGGAGAGGCGACTTCATGAAGGATTGCATTCTTTGCAATAGAGGCATCCATTTGTTAACATTCTTTATATTTTCCATAACTTTAATCATTGCCTTATTACTTCTTCATAATCTCTGCCTTAAACCAAATATAACTGCCTTATGAAATGTAACATTTCCCATTCTCAATCACTGCCTATAAATTCTCAATGATCTCTACTCCATTATAATCACTACTCTTCATATTTAATAATTATTGTCTCTACATCACTACATTTAATCATTGCTCTTCATATTTAATAATTACTGCCCCTACATCACTGCATTTAATTGTTGCACTTAGCATACTTTACATTGGGTGATTTATATGTATAAATATGTCTCTTTATCAAGAGGAGCGCCTCCTTCAAATGGGACAACTTGTCCAAAAGGAGGTTGGCCACTTATTAACAACAAATCCACATTAAAATATAACAAATGTCTTTCTCACATAGCTGGCCAGTATGTAAGTTTTATTGTCATTATGAATATGTTTTGGGTCGTCCAACAAACAATACATTTCTCTTTCATAGTTAGCCATCTTAAACTTGTCTTTCATATGTGTTGACAATCCTCATTAGCAATTTCTCAAGAAATTGACATCAATGACAATTAATCCAACAATCTCATCCATACGTCTTTGACATCAATGACAATATTTCCAACAAATCATCCATATTCTTATTTTAAAGCCTTGGGGGGCACTACAAACTTCTAGTTTCATATGGTGAAACCTGATGATGCAAGGTTCTTGGTTTTGAGATGTAAAAACTAAGCTTGTATATTTGACAAATGAGTATGTTGTCAATTGCATATATTACATTGTTATGTTTTGTTTGTATGTTTGTATCCAACTATATAATATTTACATGTTGGCTTGTGGGTAGTCATTAAGAGTTGGTTGTAAGTGGTTGCCAATGGTTGTGGTGTATTTGGTAACCATCAGACACTTTAAATATGCTTCTCGTAGTCAAGGAAGGCAGTTTAATTGTATACACGATCCTCCCTAGTCTACATTTGGATAGCATAAGAACTACCCTAAAATAAAGCATTCATTGGTTTCATCTACAATTATCTGTTATGTATTGTTATATTTCATTGATATTGCAATTGGTAGCATTAGACATTTGATGTCATTGCCTATAATGAAGTTGGGTTAGATTCATAAAGAACTAAGTGTTGGTAACTATTGACAACTACACTAAAGAGTGATGAAAGTAATGCCCTCAACCTTGAACAAAGGTGGGAGAAGATTGGAGCATAGTTTGAAGGTAGATCATGAATTCAAACGATTCCTCCAATTGGTGGAACAACAAGAATGAAGGAGGAGGCTCTAGGAAGTAATCGACTATAGAAATCCATTAGTTCGAAGTGAAAGTTGAAGTTGAAGTTGGAGTTGAAGCATAAGTTAGAGTTGCTATTGGGTGTACAAACGTCATAACATTCAGCTAAATATGTACAACAATCTATAGTGTATGGAGGAAGAGTGGATAAAAGATTTATAAACATATTCCTCTTCTAGAAGAAGTTTGTGCATATCTTGTAGACCAAGTTTAGTCCAAGGAATCGATAGAGCCTTCTATATGTGAGGAAAGTCTTTGTCTTAAGATAGAGTTCAAGGACTTCTTCGTAGCCAGAGAGAGGAAAGCATATGAAAGAAATCTTCAAGGGATTGAAGAGTTGTTTATGAAAAAATAAACTGAGCCAAAAATGCCATGGTGAAGGATTGGAGTGGAGAAAAGAGAACTTGGGGGGAAATATGAGTGTGTGGAATGCTTGTTAGCTATATACTTGGTATGCCTTAAAATTGCAATTTTAAAATTGGTGCGCCCTTTATTGCTTTGGCCTAGCCTAGCCCATTATTGATTATTAATTTGAGAAGTGATGAATAGGCTCCCTTGATCACAAGTGTGCCTAATGTCATGATTTGCCTCCCCTTATACTTCAATCATGTGTCCAAGTTGCAAAAATCCAAAAATTTCTAAGTATTTAGTTGTTTGTGTTTGTGCCTATTGTAGAGAATAAAGACAATTATGTTGGAAAATTTCAATCTTTAATCCAATGGTTTAACATCAAAGCTTCGTTATCAAACCATGATACCAATTGGTGAGATACAAGGCTTAGACTACTACAATATGGAAATCTGAAATTTGTATACAAATATGAAATTAGGTGTTCTTAATCTTGGAATTACCATGAAGAGATTTAATGGATTTAAATAAAAAAATAGAAAAATCAGCAAACACCATTATTGCATCACATAACACAGGATTTATGTGGAGAAACCCTTACAAGAAAAAAACTCCACCAAGAAGATAGGTAAAGCATGTATTAACTTTGAAAACAAAATTATAATACAATCATACTTCCATTCTCCTCTTTACTTCCAATCTGGAAGCAATTGTGTACCTATGAACAATCTCAACACATCTAACTCTATATCTCATTCTTGCAACCTCTCTAATCTGTTTATTCCATTTTCTCTCTTCCTCACCTTTTACCACTATCCAAGGCACCAATTTATAGAGTTATTAAAATGCAAGAGAAGCCAAAATGCTTCTTCCCATTTCCAACACTCCCAACCTTTGGATTGCCTCCCTGAATTTTAAAGGTCAATACAAATGCATCCCAAAAGTCCTTTTCCTCACTCTTCTAAGCGCCTAACTTGGGGAATGCCAAAACACAAATCATAGGACATCCAAAAGGTCTTTGTCCTCACTCTCCCAAACACTCAACTTGGGGAATGCCAAAAGACACATCAGAAGATGTCCAAAAAGTCTGTGTCCTCACTCTCCCAAACAACCAACTTGGGGAATGCCAAAAGACACAAATTTGGAACTCAAGAGTCATCCACTCTTTCCCAAGCACTCCACTTGTAGGTGGAACTTTAATTAATTAATTTTGTATCCACAAGTCATCTTTACCATTGTCGATGAATGTATTGTAAATAATAGACGAGATTAAATATTACAAATTAACTTCCAATAACACCCTAAGTGTCTAGAGACACTTTCCAAGGATGTTGGAACCATGTAAAATGAAATAAGATTTACAAGATAGATAGCACCTAAATCCTAATAGGATATGGACATTTCAAACACCTTAAATGAAACCCTAGATGTCCCAAGTCGCCTAGCACTAGAAGGACAATTTCATTACAGGGGATGTACAAGTGCATTAAATGCCTTGACTGGCAGAAGAATCTTGTGAACCCTAATTAGATAAGCAAAGTGCATTGTAACATGAGGCTATATACACACGAATGAAAGACATTGTAATGGTTAGTCATTGATCCAGTTTGCTGACTGTAGGTGTCTCAAGCTAGTTCTAGGGCATCAAGTGATGCAAGTATGATCTATAAGAGAATGCAATGTATTTGTATATCATAGGAAGAGTATTCAATAAACACGATGCATGTAAGTGAATGTCTCCATGGCATCTTGTAATGATTCAAGAGGATGCTCAAACCTAGTTGTGGATCCTCTCTTACCACATTTGCTAGTATGAATGTAACAAGGGTTTGATTAATATGTCACAAGTTCTAATGCATTGCAAATCCTTTGTGATGGTCTCTCCTTTATTTCATGTGGGTCTTTACAATACTAAGATGGATTATTATCTCTGGTTTACATGCATGTACACATCTAGTTCCATTCATGTTTTGCATGCGTATCCCCTCTTCCTTATAGGCAATGGCTCTGTTGCTCAATGGACTAGGCTCTAGTCTGATTGGTGATAGGCCAAACATCTTTTATTTAATCATCTCCTCGTTCTCTATAGATTAGGAGTAGATTAAGGTTCTACATGCTTTCATGATTCAGTGATACAACTCAGGGATTATCCTAAGCAACCTCAAATAATTAATATTGTTAGAGCATCATGTCATGTATGCTTACACCTTGCATTTGTGTATGAAATGCTAAATGGAATGACTTGTTGTATTGTTTTCATCTTTAGGTGCATATGCAAGGATGTAGTTATTAACTTAAGAAATTTTATGCATGACTAGTTAGTCTTTGGCCTAGTGACAAATCTTGGGGTCAAGCATACATTAGGTATGGCTGTAGTTGGTTAGTTTTCCTTATCATACTCTGTCGAAAGTGTTGTTGAGGATACCTCTAGGAACACCCCTCTTGGTCTAGCTAAATTTAAAGCTAAAGGTGAGCATACCCACTCATAAGGATTGGCCCATTCATGCCATTGTCTAATCATGAGTCTTGCCCATTACCTACATAAATGTAACCTAGCCTTAGGTTTTGATGAAAGTGTTTAGGATTTGTGGGACACATGTTGGATAGCGAACAATGCTAAAGTCTTTGAAACATTTGAGGATTCTCACGTGTCTAAGAGTGCTAGTGAAGCACTGGAAGATCCAAATTAGATCTTTCTAAGGAGTAGGTTCTAGTCACTAAGTTCACATTAGCCCAATTGTAGAGGCAAAAGCTACCTAAGTTTACAAAAGATGGATCTAAAAATCCAATAAGGCACTGTAAGACTTGTGAAACCATGTGGGCAGCAAATGGACAGTATGATAAAACTGATTGGCTATAGTCATTCCCAACTACCCTCAAAATATGGTAATTGATTGGTACACAAAGATTGAGCCAACTAGTTGAAATACATGGGAGAAATTATAGAAGGCTTTTGAAGAAGAATGCAGCTTATTTGAGACAACACTCAAAAGGAAAACATGAGAATGTGTGGGCTTACAATCAAAGGCTCAAGGAATTTTTAGTAAAATCAGAAGATGAACTAGTCAACTAGATGAAGAAAAGATGGTTCATGGAAGGTCTCATTCCTTCATTAAGGAAGAAAATGAAAGTAGTACCACCTTCATAGTATACAAAAGCATACAATAAATAAATGGACACAGAAAGTGAGGATAAGGTTTATTTAGGATCCAAATGAAAAACTAACAAAGATGGTGTCTACAAGCAATGATAGTAGATTCAAGTTAGTAAAGCATTGCGAAGAGATATGCTTTGTATGATGAAGGAATTAAAGGCAAAAAAAGAATCCAACAAAGCACCTAAAGTTTTTTGGTGTACAAATTGTAGAGTGTTTACTCTTCTATCTGATAAAACTAATACTTGAATTAATGATAGAAGTAACAATGCATACCAAATACATGAGTAAAAGTATATCTTTATTTGCACATGAAGTTATTACAGAAGTAGACCAAAGAGATGGTTGGCAAAGGATAGACAACTTTCCTTGATGATACAAGGTCTATTAAAGAACTTGACAGTTGCCAAGAAGAACACAATTGTCTACCAACTGACTCTTATAACTACCTAAAAGCTGACAATAGTTAATACATATTTGGATAACCATATTATCAAAACATAATAATAGGCATTCTACACTGACTACATAGAGCAAAGGGTCACACTAAAACAAACTACATCACTAGGATGTTTTGTGATATGTTCCAAATAATGGGTCATTCAATCAAAGAGTGCTTGTATAATTTGAAAATTAAGAGTACACAAGTATTCTTTACCCAAGAAGGGCAATCTACTCCACCAAGCACACCACCCAAAGTTGCAAAACAACAAGATTGCATCTCCTAGTGGATATTAGATTCAAAGAGGTAATAATAATAGATTCAATAATAGTAGTGGGTGAGGTAGGAGTTGAATCCGACATGACTTCAATGTTCAGCCTATTATATAATGTCAAGTGCAATGAATAAGGCCACTTTACAAGTGACTACCCAAGAAGTCAGGGAAAAATAAAACTACTTTGTAAATGGTGTGGACCCAAAGATCATGATGATGCTAGACATCTAAAATAGAAGGCACTTGTGTCAAGTTGATTGTGGAGAGAAATAATGAAGTATTGGTCGTTACTTGAGACCAAACCAAAAAGACTATGTACTCAATCCCATGTATCAACAAAAAGACTATGAAAAGCAAGAGATGAGGTGGAGCATGCTATGGATAAAAAATGTTGCTACTCAAATGTAAATGCAATTACGGTAACAAATAATTTGAAATCAAATAAGATTAATGCAAGGGAAGTACTTCAAACCACCATACCAATTAAAGTAGTGGCTTTATTGCAAAATATTCCCAAACTTATACCTAAAAGGAATGAGACGGTGTATGCTACTGCCCATTTAAAATCTAGAAATAATGAAGACCCAATAATGTTGTGAGATCAGGTAATTGATCCCATGTTCCTTATGATGAATTTGGTAAGGAAATCGATAGTGATACATATGGAGATTCTTGAGAAGAACTTGACAAATATGATTACTAATAGTGAGTCTATCATGAATGTACTTCTAGAGGATACTTGGCAAAGTCTGGTACACCAACTATTGGCGACCAACTTTCAAGTTGGTAGGAGCATATCAACAAGGAAAATAAGTGTTTGGATTCCTCATGGAGCAGAAGGTCATTATTGGTACTCAAGCATTCCTACATAACTTCATTGTCATCTCATTACATGAAGGCATATGATACATTGTTGGGTCATGGTTGGTTGGTAGTAACCAAAGCCAACCAGAATTGGGAAAAGAACATAATCTCGATTAAAAGCAAAAGTTGTAAATATGTAATTGATTTGAAGAATCAAACAATGAATGAGAAAGCAACTTCTTTTAACTCCAAAGAAGAGTGGACAAAGAAAAATGATCAGGGTCACATGGAGTTGAACATCGAAAGAAACTTGGAATTACAATGATGTTTGGAAGATGAAACAAGTTCTCTTAGTGATTTGTTCCATTGGCAAACAAAGGACTATGAAGTATTTCCATTGAACTACAATTTTATTGAATCCATGGAAATTAAAGAAGATGAACGAGAACTACAAGATGACAAGAGGCAATTAAAGAAACTGTTTAAAGTTGAGGAAATCTAGAAGAATGATTTTGAAAAGTTGAACAATTCATGTATATTGGATGATGTACATGGTTCAATTCTCAAAGGCTAGAAGCTATCAATTATACAGGCTTGATAGAATTGTTTGAAATAATGGGCAAATTTATGAACAAAAGTGTTAAAAGTTATTAAAATTTTTGATCTTGAGCCAATTGCTACATGTTGTGCTAATGGATGTTAAAACAGAGCCTACTCATATTGGATAAATCAACAAATATGAGAAATTGACAAAGTTGAAAATAGTAATAGAAGGGAAATTAATAAAGTTTCAAAAAGAAACACAAGACAAAATAATGAAGTTGGAATACAAAATACAATATACAATATGGGTGCTACATTAGAAAAATGAAGGAAATAATAAAATGAAAAGCACTTGGCAATGGGTAGAAAAGAAGGAAATTGAAAACAAGTCTGCCGTACGATCTTTTTTCCATTTATTGAAAACAAGTCCAGAATATGATCATTTTTTCCATTTATCAAAAACAAGTCTACTGTAAGTTCATTTTGTCTACTTATTGGAAACAAGTCAACTGTAAGGTCATTTCTTCCACTTACTAAAAAACAAGTCCACCATACAACCATCCATAAATATCTGTTCCACTAGATAATCATGAAATAATTTTGGTCACTCCAAGTCTACAATACAACCTAGTTTCAACATGCTTCTTCTATTATATGTCCTGTCGTAGAAATCAGGTTTTTGTTTTCAACCATTCAATCTGTAAATGGTGAGGACATTAACAAAAAGTTTGATTAAGAGTCATTGACCACTTGCTTGTATGGTCCTCCAATGTAGTTCATTTAGTTGTATTGCCATTGGTAAGCACATGCTCCATATGGTGCACATCATTCTAGATACAAGGCTGATCAATGTGTACTTCATACGTTTTATTTTTTACTTCCAACCGAAGCATCCTTTGCCAATTTCAAGCTATTTGAGATGGAAGCTCAACATTCCAAGGATCTCCATGAGTTCTTAGTGGTGGAGTGTTCAAGTTTTGATCAAGCTATCCTAGTTGAACAAGGGAAAGATCAATTTGGAGGCCTATCTTCCTCTACAATGACACCAAGAATTTGGAAATTTTGCCCTAATATTATATTCTTTTTGTTTTCTTCTTTTTGGATTGGAATTCAACATTTCTTTTTGGGGAATGATGTAGAAAGTATATATTAAATTGTTATGTTTTGTTAGTATGTTTGTATTTGACTATGTATTATTTACTTGTTGTCACGTGGGTAGTCATTAGGAGTTGGTTGTAGGTGGTTGTCAATGGCTATGTGCTATTTGGCAAACTTCAATCACTTTAAATATTTTTATCATAGTCAGCGAAGGCAATTTGATTGTATACATGATCCTCATTAGTCCACATTTGGATTGTACAAGCACTGCCATGAAATAAAGTATTCGTTGGTTTCATCTACAATTATTTGGCATCTATTGTTATATTCCATTTACATTGCAATTGGTAATGTTGGACATTTGGCAGTAAACATATATTGCATAAGTTACATAGCCTTGTATATTTTGGTGGCCATGCTTCAATTAGCCACAATCACTTTTCTTCTTAGCAACCCTTTTTTGAGTGCACTACTTGATTTATTTGAGTTTCTATTCACTGATTTCCCATACTGAAAAATATTGTCTTGTTAGTAGATTCTTGGAATGGGGTTTCCTTTCATCCTTATTTTTAAAAAATGCATCTTTCTTGAAGTTTGAGAATTACAATAGAATATCAATTATAGCTTTGAGTAAGTCAAATTTATAGTATAATTTCCCAAGTATTGATTTTTTTTATTAATCATAAAGGTGGGTTTTTGTAAGGGCCCAAACCCTTATCTACAAATCAGGAAGGATATAACAAAGAAGCCAAGCAAAGCAACAAAGAGCGGCAACAAGAAACAAACAACACTAAGGCTGCATTACAACAACAAATAATCAACAGGGAAATCAAAGCATTAGACCCAGGGTTCACAACCCAAGGACCAAAGAAGACCAATCGAATCAAGGCAATTTGAAATCAAAATGCTTCAAGGAACACTAAACCTTATCCATGGAGCAAAAGTCCTTTTGTGTTGTTCTTCCTTTTCAAGTGCTTCTCTTAATTCTGAAGGATCCGAGGGGCCACAAGAACCCGAAAATTTTTTCCCTTTTTCTTTAAAAATGTTGGGTGATCTTTGCAGCTCCTTTGTGGGGTCGAAGACACAAGCATCTTGGGTTTCACCCAAACACAACCTTTCCTTAAATTCCACCCCCCTACAACCCTCCTTCAACGCCACTTCCGGAAGGGCCTTGCAAGCATCATTAATTTCACCCGACAATGGGTTTTCCTCCACATTGCAATTCTCTATGAGCCTCTATAGAGGCTGAGAAGGCAGAGCTTGTTCCTTTTTCTTCCAAAAAGGTAGCTTTTTCTTGTTGCACGGGCTCTCTGACGCAGCATGACCAGTTTTGAGACAGCAATGGCAAACAGCCATGGAATTCTCGAAGACTAACCATTGCACCCATTTACCCTATTTCAAGGATAAGGTAATTGAAGAAAGAAGCACTTTCCTGACCTCTACATAGGCACACAATCTTGCAAACAACAGTCTTTTCCTAGATTTGGTGACCACATCCACCGAAATAAGCTGACCAAAGTATTGATTTTATTTTCCTACCTTTTACAATGTATTTTTCCCGAGTATTAATTTCATTTGCCTACCTTTTCAAACTGTAAAGAACATGGAATAAGTGAAATCATAACTATATTATTGCACATTCTTTTATTTTAAAGATTGTTCCCAACATCTGTTCTTATAGAATCTTTTGCCTTATACATTTCTCTACTCTGTAGGAGACCATATAATCACTACTTTGGTGGAGATATTAAGATGCAGCAAAGCTCAAAAGATAACATGATCAATGGATTATGTTCCAGAGGGTAAAACTTGTCTTGGTTTGATTCTTTGTACATTTATGCATCAGAGAGTATGTTGTAGAGTGCCAAGCTCATTCGGATTGATTCTTCCCATTCATCCCAATATCCTTGTCCTGCGGTTCAAAACATATAAGATAAATCTCCAATGACTAATTTTTTCTTCCAGAAAATTATTTGATCATTGCTTGTTGAAGTAATCAAATTTACATGAACCTCAATAGTGTAGTAGAAATCTGTCATAGAAGAAAACTATTCCAATGAGATCTCAAGACTCCGCGGAGTAATTGATATTCAATTTTTAGTGAAATTGCTTTTTCCAGCTTTCAATGTAGTTACAAAATAAATCCGCAAGGACATTCTACAAACATAAATGGTTGTGGAGAGTTTTATCCTCAGTCCTAACCACCTCTTCTGTCTCTCCTGTATTAGATGCATCTCTCAATGGTAAGGACTTTACTGAATCAATGGTCCACATTCATCAACCTACCGTTTGGTTTGCTAGATATTCAACTCTAGCCTCCTTTTCTTACTTTCTTAATTATTCGCTACTAAGTAATCTACTTGTCACACATTTTGATGGTGTGATTTTAGGATTTATCTTTTTTCTACTGAGGAGTGACATCCACAGGTGGCAGAGTTCTGCGTGTTAACTCATCAACTAAAGGTTGGTGATGCAGCCTCCTTACAATCATCCATCCCCCCATTTCATAGCATGGTTACCACAGTTGATCATTTTTCTTATTGTTACTGTTGCTCGTGAAGCAACAATGCATTTTGTTTGTTTTTGTTTTGGCCTGCAACTTATTTGTAATTGTTTATAATTTATCCAATGCATACAAAGAATATTAGAACTGGCTGACATCATGTTCTTCTTAGAGAACGGCTTTGTATGAATGAAAAGAGAAGAGAATTGTGGCACAAAAGGCGAAAGGGTATTCACGTTTGACAGTGTGATGCACATGACAAGCATTTTAGGTGGCCCCTTTCTTGGCTTATTCCATTAGCCTTTATTTTTCATAAGAACAATACATTCTAACTAACTATTTTTCTCCTATTGAAGAATTCTGGTTGAGATTTTCCTGAGGACAATCCATCTTTAATGGCTTCTTTTTACATGAGCGTTTAACTATTTAGCATTAGTTTCTCTATTTAGTGATTATTTATAGTACAAACTTCAAGTGAATGATATGTGTTTCACAGATACATATATTCTTCAGTTAAGACTGTGTATGTCAAACTTTTTTTGGTCTTGTTTATGAAGCTCAATGTCATAATTTATAGTGTTGCATGCTGAGGTTTGATATTTGTTAAATGCTACTTATGAGCTTCTGGTCTTAGTTGAAGAGTTCTCTGTTTCGTTCTGATAGAAACTTTTTTTGTTGGCCAGCTTCTGCTTCTTGAAATACTATTCACTGTCTTCATTTACATAAGTTTCTCTGCTATAAGTTTTCACTCACATATACTGTTCTCTGTTCTTGTATGTTTCTTAAGCTAGATATAATGGTATTTATGTGTTAGTAGCAATTTACCCTATTTCCACAGCCACATTTCTCTCTACAATCATCATAACTGGTTGAAAAAACGGCAGCTATAAAAGCCACGTCTTGTAGTTAAAAGATTTTTTCTTACTACCCTCCAAGAGTTTAAAGTCTTGTATGGTATCTTTTTTCTTGGAACTTCTGCAATGTAAATAGTTGCATATGTGCTTCCAACAAAAAAAATAAGTTTGCTGTCTAAATTTAGAAACTTCCTTTGGAGCCCAAAGGTTGTCTGTAATATCTAAGCCAATATCAGAACATGAAATCTAGTGCAAAATAATATTTGCAATTGAATATGTAGTTGTTGTTGATCAGATCTAAAGTGCATGAAAATATAAAACAGACAATAGAGCAGGACTTTGCCTAGCATAGGATTTGACAAATCATTACACATTAAGAAAACCAAATAATGCAGTATTCGGGCAGGGAACCCAGGTGCTTTGCAGCCCTTTTTAACATAAAGAAAACTTCCAACAGCATCAACATCATATGTCTTCACAAAATTATGCCTCTTTATCTTTCAGTAATTCATATCACCCATCCACGTTGGACATTGGATGTTGAGGAAGGAAAACCCTATTATTAGGAAAAGAAGATGGAGAAATCTTTGTGTAATTTTTATGTAAATAATGTTTGTGGAATGCATCAAATTATAGGTGATGCTTGTACTCCGAGGTCACCTATCCTATACTACATCCTTGCTCAAACTGTATAATGTGCTCACAATCCAACTTGAATCTACTTAACTTGCAACTTCATTTAGAAAACCTTGAGCAAGTACAGTTCACTTCGTTGAATGTATGTGGGCAACTCAGAACATCTCACTTAAAAGGTCAAAAAGAAATATGTCTATCAACAGTTCTCGCATGGCCTAGAAATTGACTGCATGTGGATTGTTTAAGTCTTTTAGGCAATAAACTACCACCACATTTTGAACTTGCCTCTAAATTACAGTAATGAAATGTGAAAGCCGTTCAGTTTTATGTATCTGAAAATCAGTAATCCCCACTAATCTCTGCACTTAGTATTTTTAATAAATAATGGCAAACGATAATTTTTTTTTGAATATGTATTATATTTAAACTTTTATGGTAATAGATATGCATATTCAAAAAAAAATAGCAAAATTAACTCCGAACCATTTGCTGTGATCCCCACACACAAGCAACATTTCACGCATGAATTTCCTCTCTACATTTATGGGACCTGGGCCAAATGCGGAATTTCCTATGGCTTCTCTCAAATAAGCAAAGCATGCAATGGTTTTCTGTGAATATTTGCGATAATCGTTAGTATCGTCATATTGAGTTCTGCAAAGCATGCAATGTTTTTCTGTCGGTCTCTTTGAAGCAGCTGGAATGCGAGATTAGGTATTCAGCTATAACGACTGCATGCAGTTGAGCAAAACCGCAATATTTATCTAGCCTAGCATACATTCAGCATAGAGTTACGGACATCTGATTTAAACTTTCTTTTTCATCCTGATCCTGATAACTGATTGTAACATGTCAGAAGTGAACACAGTTGTTTCCAGAAGTTTTTTACATAATTTATCTTGTTGCAGTCCTACACATTTAATTAATTTATCTTGTTGCAGTCCTACACATTTAATCAAATTTCATACAGAAAACCATATTCAACAAGAATAGCCCAAAAAAGAAAAAACAGAGAGAGAGAGAGAAGAGTTGAACAGACCTCCTTTCTACGAGACAAATTGTGGGCTTTCCTGTGGGGGAGAACATGATGAGCTCTATGTCGACATTGCACAAAATTGGCAGCTCTCTCGTCTTCTTAAGACCTTCTCACATCATCCAACATGCCCAGCCTTTGCCACCGGTCTTAATTTTTTCCTTTGCTCTATTTTAGGGAGGTCTCAGTGCGACTGCTATAAAGACGGACATTATTTCCTTTGCTCTATTTTAGTGAACTCCTCCTCCACTTCTGACATCTTGTTCTGAAAATCCTCTGAAGACGCCCTCTTTTTTTTGTCCGGTGCAACATGCAATTGTCTGTGTTCTAACGCAACAAAATCCTGTAGGCCCCATTAAGCTGTTTTTAGACATAGTCATCATCAGTTCAACAGTGAAAGCAAACGTTAATTTTGGTAGGAGAAATATTTACCACTTTTGACTAGATTTTAACTAGCAGTTGCACGATTTGCAATAGAAATAGAAGAAATAAATTGTGGAATGAAATATAGAAATAAAATAAAATTTCATACTAATACTTATATTGTAATATGAGACGATGATAATGGTGTTTTACTTTTTGCAATATATAAGAAACATTTTTTAATTTACATTTAAAATATATAGTATTTACACTAAATGTTCCTTATTGAGTAATACAAAGTTTATAGAATTTGGGTTTTCATCACTAACATAATTGTTCTCTTGTATTATAGTATTTAGGGTAGTATCAAATGCATGTGTATTGAAGGATAAAACATTAATATGATGTTGTAGATGATTACATAAGGTAGAGATATTTTCATATTTTTGATGCAATAAAATCCATTTGAAGTTGTAGTGAGTTTTCTATGGGGGTGTGACAAAGTATGCAGACTATATCAATAAAGAAACACAATGCTTGGTGTTAGTAACCACATCAAGCATAGAAGGATGCAAAAAATATGGATCATTTATTTTTTTCTCCTCAAAAAAGACATTTTTTAATATTACCAATTGCTTAACTTGCTAACATTACATATTGATCATTTTACTAAATACTATAGCCAATACAATCTCCTAGAGCTCATCTTAAGCCAAGCAATTGTAATTGCATAAATAATAATAAATAAGAGACAACACAATCACTCAAAAATATACTATACAAGAATAAATACAATTATATTAGAGACTATATATTATATATAAAATAAATATATTTAAGTTATAAATATTAAATATTTTTGCCGAGAGGCAAACTATAGTTGCAGCGGGGGTCGAGATGAGAGCACTCATTTTTTGTTGTAATTATAAACCCAAAAAAATCAAAATAAATTGCAAATGAAAAATTAAATATAAATTTAAAATAAATAAAGATTGTTAGGACCAAATAAAGAAAACTCCTAAAAATAGTCCCCACAATCTTCCTGGTTTTAATTACCATGGCCTATTTTGCAAATCCACATAGCCGTGACCCATTTCATTTATTGACATTGTAGGATCCGCCAACTATTAATTCCACATCCCATAATGTATATGGGCTGGAGAGATTTATCCATCGAGGATTACGGACAACGAGCTTGGGCTTTAAGCTATACGGTAAGGTGTTGTTTCCAATTTCTCTCTTTGTATTTTGTCTTCTTTTCTGTTGGTTTTAGTTTAACATTAAATTTTCTAAGCTTTCCAAGTTTTCATTCATCTACAGAAAGGCATATAACAAATATATCTTTAGAATGGGTTTGCGATTGGAGTGAGCATATCAAATTGCAAGATTTGAGGTGCTTGAAAGGGACTGCGAACAGAAAAAAAAAATGCCAAGTTTCCCTCAATCTTTAGAAGGTATGATTTTTTTTGGGCAGGTATCCGGGTCATGGCCATGCCTTGCTATTTTATTTTATTTTTATTTTTTATTTCTGTTGTTCTTTTTTTTCAACTTCTTATCTATATATTTACTACTGTTTGTTCATATTCATCTCCTATTTTTTTAACAAGTTTATGAACCTTCAAGCAAATGTCATTGGCAGCCAAAATCCGACTCCACATTGTTTGTTAGCACTCTCTCAGCCGTGCCAATATGAGGGCTTGAAGAGGGCATTCTTCAAAGCATAATGGGGAGGGATTTTGTTTGTGAAATATTGTAGTTGCAGACCTGTATGCAAAATGGAGGGATGAAATGTGTTATTTTGGAATGTTATAATTGCAATATGTAGACAAAATGGTTTATTGAATGTAGTTTTCATTCATCTTTAACCTGAATTAGGCTATTTTGGAGCAATTTCTTAAGGGGCTGCCGATCCCTAAATTTATGCTTTGATATTTAAGGGAACAACTAGATACGATAAATAAAGAAGAATTTATGAATGAAGTGAAGCTCATCTACCCAAGGTAAAAAACATATCTTGAAGTAAAAAAATATCTATGTGCTTTTTGGTTTCATATTGATGATGTTAATTTTTTAAATTTTTCTAAGTGGGATCCTGTTTGTGGTAATATGCAACAACTATGATTATGTATTTCCAACAACTATTTAAATAAGATATAATTATGTATAACTATTTAAATGGGACATTCCAACTCATAGATGTATTCTATTTTATGTTGATTTCCTTCAATATTCAATCACAGGTATATGTATAACTATTTAAATGGGACATTCCAACTCATAGATGTATTCTATTTTATGTTGATTTCCTTCAATATTCAATCACAGGTATGTTTCAACTCATATTTTATTAAGAATTAAAAATTATTATATAAACCAATTATATAGAATATAAAGAACAATCTTATTTCATATTTGTTTGTTTCTTTCTTAAATTTTCTTAAGTTTCTAAAATGAATAAATGAATAAATTATTAAAGTTTCTAAATGAATAAATTATAAAGTTTCTAAAATGAATTCATAGAATATTAAAGTTTTTAAAATTTGTTTTAAAAGTTCTTCGAATTTATTAAAATAATGAGATTCAAAATATTATGCAAACTCTTTATCTATTGCATGAGAAAATTAAATATAATATAATATAATTCTTTATCTATTGCATGTGAAAATTCTTTATCTACCATATTTATATAGCATATTTATCTAAAATTAAATTCTTTATCTAATATATTTATATTAAATATAATATATCTAAAATTAAATATTTATATTAAATATAATATAATATTTATATCTAATATTAACATTTATCCTCTCTTAAATTTTTATCTATTGCATGAGAAAATTCAAAAAGTGTTCCTTTAAAGTTAATTTTATCTGTGGCATGAGAAAATTTGAAATGTTTTGTTCAAAGTTTAGTACAAAGATTAAGAATTGTGTTTTTAAAGATTAGGTGAGATATAAAATAGGGACATTTCCCAATCAATGTATCCCTATGATATAGGGTAAGCTCTTATTTATTAGCCATACGTTCAAAAGAAATTCCATATAGCTTTTCAAAAGGTTCCATAATAGCTTAAAAAATAAATCTAGGGAATTTATTCTTTCACTACATGGCTAGAAACACACAACAAGAAGTCATAATATTTGAGCAATGTGGTGTTCTAGAAATGCAACCACCCCATTAAAAATGTTTTGGGTACTTTGGACTACCTCACAATATTTGATTTGATTTTGAGTTTGAGAATTACTGTACAATCTTGTGTAGCAACAAGGTTATGAAGAAATGCAAATGGAGATAAGTTTATATCCATTTAGTACTTGTTATGCAAAATATTTATAGAAGAATTAAGTCATGAGATGACAAAGTATGCAACTAGTGTGACAAATGCACTCTTATTCATTGATATTGTGTGAATGTACAAACAATTATACAGGCTAGATGAGAAAACAGGCTCCTGTAATCAAGTAGGGAAAGCATCCACTTGATCTCAACAAAGCACAAAACTCTAAAAGAAAGATATAATAATGGAATAAAGATAAGTAACCATTTGAAATGACCCAACCCTAACCCTAACCATAATTATAATTAAGGTTGGAATTAGGGTTAGGGTTAGGGTTAGGGTTATAGTTAGGGTTAGGGGTAGGGTTAGAGTTATGGTAAGGGTTAGAGTTGGGGTTAGAATCAACATTATGATAAGAATTAGGGTTAGGGTTGGAATTGAGGTCAGGTTAGTGTTAGAATTAGGGTTACTAAATTAGGGTAAGCATTAGAGGTATAGTTAGGGTTAGGGCTAGAGTTAGGATAGAATCAGGGTTATGATTAGAATTAGGGTTAGGTTTAGGGTTAAAGTTAGGATTAGGGTTCATAGTAGAATTAAGGTGGAATACTTTTAGAATTAGTGTAAGAATTAGGGTTAATATTAGAATTAGGTTAAGGTTGTAATTAGGGTTAGGGTTGGAATTGAGCTTAGGGTTAAAATTAAAATTAGGGTTACTAAATTAGGGCAAGGATTAGAGTTATAGTTAGTGTTAAGGTTAGGGCTAGAGTTAGGGTTATAATTTGGGTTAGGGTTAGGATTAATGTTAGAATAAGGTTAGGGTTATAATTAGGGTTAGGGTTGAAATTGAGGTTAGGGTCAGAGTTAGAATTAGGGTTACTAAATTAGGGTAAGCATTAGAGTTACAGTTAGGGTTAGGGCTAGAGTTAGGTTTAGATTTTAGGTTAGGGTTATGGTTAAAATTGTAGTTAGAATTAGGATTAGGGTTCGAATTAGGATTATTGTTAGATTTAAAATTAGGGTTATAGTTAAGGTAGAATCAAGGTTATGATTAGAATTAGGGTTATTGTTAGATTTAAAATTAGGGTTAGAGTAGGGTAGAATTAGTATTATTATTAGAATTAGGGTTAGGGTTCCTATTAGAATTACGATTAGAATTAAGGTGGCTTACTATTACAATTAAGGTAAGAATTAGAGTTACAATTAGGATTAGGGTTTAAATTAGAGTTAGGGTTAGATTTTAATTAGGGTTAAGGTTAGTATTAAGGTTAGGGTTAGGTTTTGAATTATAGTCAAGATTAGGGTTAGAGTTCGGATTAGGGTTAGGGTTAAAATTAGAGCTATGTTTAGGGTTATGGTTAGGGTTAGCTTTAAAATTAGGATTAGGTTTAGGGTTTAGGGTCTAGGGTTGGGGTTAGGGTTAGGGTTAGGGTTAGAATTAGGGTTACAAGTATAATTAGGGTTAATGTTAGAATTAAACTTAGGGTTAGGGTTAAAATAAGGGCTAAGTTCAGTATTAAGCTTAGGTATAAGGTTGCAATTAGGATCAGCCTTAGGGTTAAAATTACAGCTATGCTTAAGGTTTGAATAAAGGTTAGGATTAGGGTTAGATTTAGGGTTTGAGTTAGATTTAAAATTAGGGTTATAGTTAGGGTAGAATCAACATTATGATTATAATTAGGTTAGGGTTCTTATTAGAATTAGGGTTAGAATTAAGGTTGGTTACTATTAGAGTTAGGGTTAGAGTTCAATTAGGGTTAAGGATAGTATTAAGGTTAGGGTTAGGTTTAGAATTATAGTCAAGCTTAGGGTTAGAGTTAGGGTTAGGGTTAAAATTAAAGCTATGTTTAGGGTTAGAATAAGGGTTATGGTTATGGTTAGCTTTAAAATTAGGATTAGGTTTAGGGTTTAGGGTAAGCATTAGAGTTACAATAAGGGTTAGGGTTAGAGTTAGGGTTAGAATTCAGGTTAGGGTTATGGTTAAAATCATAGTTATAATTAGGATTAAGTTAAGGGTTAGAATTAGGGTTATTGTTAGATTTAAAATTAGGGTTAGAGTAGGGTAGATTAGTGTTATGATTAGAATTAGGGTTATTGTTCCTATTAGAATTAGGGTTAGAATTAAGGTGGCTTACTATTACAATTAAGGTAAGAATCATAGTTACAATTAGGATTAGGGTTCAAATTAGAGTTAGAGTTAAAGTTCAATTAGGGTTAAGGTTAGTATTAAGGTTAGGGTTAGGTTTTGAATTATAGTCAAGCTTAGGGTTAGAGTTACGATTAGGGTTAGGGTTAAAATTAGAGCTATGTTTAGGGTTAGAATAAGGGTTATGGTTAGGATTAGCTTTAAAATTAGGATTAGGTTTAGGGTTTAGGGTTAGGGTTAGGGTTACAACTATAATTATGGTTAATGTTAAATTAAACTTAAGGTTAGGGTTACAATTAGGGTTAAGTTCAGTAGCAAGCTTAGGGATAAGGTTGTAATTAGGATCAACCTTAGGGTTAAAATTAGAGCTATTCTTAGGGTTTGAATAAAGGTTAGGGTGAGGGTTAGGGTTAGAGTTGGATTTAAAAATAGGATTATAGTTAGGGTAGAATCAAGGTTATGATTAGAATTAGGGTTAGAGTTAGGGATAGGGATAGGGTTAGGGTTAGGGTTCTTATTAGAATTAGGGTTAGAATTAAGGTTGGTTACTATTAGAGTTAGGGTTAGAGTTCAATTAGGGTTAAGATTAGTATTAAGGTTAGGGTTAGGTTTTGAATTATAATCAAGCTTAGGGTTAGAGTTAGGGTTAGGGTTAGGGTTAAAATTAGAGCTATGTTTAGCATTAGAATAAGGGTTATGGTTAGGGTTAGCTTTAAAATTAGGATTAGGTTCAGGGTTTAGGGTAAGCATTAGAGTTACAATAAGGGTTATGGCTAGAGTTAGGGTTAGAATTTAGGTTAGGGTTAGGGTTAAAATCATAGTTAGAATTAGGATTAAGTTAAGGGTTAGAATTAGGGTTATTGTTAGATTTAAAAGTAGGGTTATAGTTAGGGTAGATTCAGGGTTATGATTAGAATTAGGGTCAGGGTTAGAGTTAGGATTAGGGTTCCTATTAGAATTAGGGTAAGAAATAGAGTCGCAGTTAGGGTTAGGGTCCAAATTAAAGTTAAGGTTATACTTCAATTAGGGTTAAGTTTAGTATTAAGGTTAGGGTTTGAATTATAGTCATAGTTAGGGTTATAGTTAGGGTTAGGGTTAGGGTTAAAATTAGAGTTATGTTTAGGGTTAGAATAAGGGTTAGAGTTAGTATAAAATTAGGATTAGGGTTAGGTCTATAATTAGAGATAGGATTAGGGTTATGATTAAATATAAGGTTACTGTTAGGGTTAGGGTTATGGTTATGATTAGGGTTAAAATTACAGTTAGGGTTGAAATTATAGTTAGAATTAGGGTAAGAATTACATTTAGAATTAGGGTTACAGTTTGAAAAATGGTGACAATTACAATGAGAATTATGGTCAAAACTAGATTTAGGGTTATAATAAGGGTTAGGTTAGGGTGAGATATAGGGTTATAATGAAAATTAGGGTTTGAATCAGCGTTAGAATTAAAATTATAGTTACAATCAATTTTATGGTTAGGGTTAGAATTAGGATTAGTGTTAGGATCAACATTAGGTTTAGAATTAGAGATATAATTATGGTTATAATTAGGGTTAGAGTTATTATTTTAATTAAGGTTAGGGTTAGTACAGGGTTAAGGTTATTGTTAGAATTAGAGTTAGGGTTAGTATGAGGGTTAAGGTTGTTTTTAGAATTAGGGTTAGGGTTCAACATTGATATTAAAATATTCTTTAAAAATAGGTACCCTTTATCTAAATCTAACCTAGGTAATTCTAATATAACCTTGGTTCTAACGCAAACCCAAACCCTAATTCTAAATCTAACCCTAATTATATTTCTATCCTTAACCCTAACCTTAATTCTAACACTAATGCTAACCCTAAATCCAATTCTAACCATAATTCTAACCCTAACTGTAACCCTAACCCTAATCCTAATTCTAACGTAAACACTAAACCAAACCCTAATTTTAACCACTAACTCTAATCCTAAATATATTATATAATATAATATAAAATTTTAATTATTATATATTATAATTATTATTATTATAAACATAATATATTATTATATTATATAATTATTATATAATATATTGTAATAATATATTAGATATATTATAAAAGATATATCTAATATAATATGTTTTAATATATTATAATTAGTGTTAGAATTAGGCTTGCGACTTCGGTTGCTACTAGCATATTTATATTAAATATAATATATCTAAAGTATGTTGAGAGATATCCTTCTCGAGGCACCTATTTTTTTAATCACTAATCCTAACATTAGGCACCTCAAGAAGGATATCTCTCGGCATACTTTAGATATATTATATTTAATATAAATATGCTAGTAGCAATATCAATTACTGGCAGCTCTGAATCGTTGATTCATTAGATCAAACATGATCTTAGTCACACATTTGACATGACAAACTTGGGCCTCTTGCATTATTGCCTAGGCATTGAGGTATGGTAGCAATCTGACAGCATCTTTCTCTCTCAATCAAAATATGCTCGAAGTCTGTTGGATAAATTCTGGATGATAGATTGCAAACCGGCTTCTACACCAATGGAGAGAGGCCTGAAACTCTTTGCTAATTCAGACTGTCTTGTAGAAAATGAATCAACATTCAGGTAATTAGTGGGCAGCCTCATCTATCTCACTGCCACTTGCCCTGATCTTAGTTTTGCAGTCAGCTATATCTCTCGCTTCATAACAGCTCCTAAAACTGAACACTGGGTTGCGGCCAAGCGTGTGTTGCGATATGTGCATGGCACTTCTGACTTTGGCATTCTGTATGGTAGGTGCAAAGATCCTCAGTTGATCAGTTTTACAGATTCAGATTGGATAGGTTCTATGGATGATAGAAAATCTACCTCTGGATATGTTTTTAGTTTGGGCATAGGTGCAGTCACTTGGACTAGCAAGAAGCAATGGGCAGTGGCTCTTTCCTCCACAGAAGCAGAATAAAGGGGTGCAGTTAAAGCCACCTGTGAGGTAGTTTGGCTCTGCAGGATGCTTTCAGATATACACATGCCTCCAGCTGGCCCTTCACCTCTGTATTGTGACAATCAAGGGGTCCTGAAACTTGCCAAAAATCTTGTCTTTCATGAGCGGACAAAGCATGTTGATATTCATTGTCACTTTATTCACCAGCTTGTTGACGATGGCTCTGTTGTATTGCAGTATATTCCCACAGAGGACCAAACTGCTGATATTCTCACCAAATCTCTGAGTCCGGATAAGTTTATCAAATTTAGGGGACATCTTGGTGTTGTTGACCGATTGACCATTATGGGAGGGTGTTCAACTAGAGTTAGTTTATTTCTAATGGTCCATCCTTATCTCCTTTGGATTTTTTTTCTTTTGGCTATTCTTAGCCCTATAATTCTCTTTGTAAACATCTTTGTTGTTTCTTTGTAAATAACGATTCTTTGTTCATTGATTAATATAGCTTCTGTTACCTCTATAAGATGCAAATTTCACAGATACATATATTCTTTAGTTAAGACTGTGTGTGACAAACTTTTTTTGGTCTTATTTATGAAGCTCAATGTCATAATTTATAGTGTTGCATGCTGAGGTTTGATATTTGTTAAATGCTACTTATGAGCTTCTAGTCTTAGTTGAAGAGTTCTCTATTTCGTTCTGATAGAAACTTTTTTTGTTGGCCAGCTTCTGCTTCTTGAAATACTATTCACTGTCTTCATTTACATAAGTTTTCACTCACATATAATGTTCTCTATTCTTGTATGTTTCTTATGCTAGATATAATGGTATTTATGTGTTAGTAGCAATTTACCCTATTTCCACAGCCACATTTCTCTCTACAATCATCATAACTGGTCGAAAAAATGGCAGCTATAAAAGCCACATGTCTTGTAGTTAAAAGATTTTTTCTTACTACCCTCCAAGAGTTTAAAGTCTTGTATGGTATCTTTTTTCTTGGAACTTCTGCAATGTAAATAGTTGCATATGTGCTTCCAACAAAAAAATAAGTTTGCTGTCTAAATTTAGAAACTTCCTTTGGAGCCCAAAGGTTGTCTGTAATATCTAAGCCAATATCAGAACATGAAATCTAGTGCAAAATAATATTTGCAATTGAATATGTAGTTGTTGTTGATCAGATCTAAAGTGCATGAAAATATAGAACAGACAATAGAGCAGGACTTTGACTAGCGTAGGATTTGACAAATCATTACACATTAAGAAAACCAAATAATGCAGTATTCAGGCAGGGAACCCAAGTGCTATGCAGCCCTTGTTAACATAAAGAAAACTTCCAACAGCTTCAACATCATATGTCTTCACAAAATTATGCCTCTTTATCTTTCAGTAATTCGTATCACCCATCCACGTTGGACATTGGATGTTGAGGAAGGAAAACCCTATTATTAGGAAAAAAAGATGGAGAAATCTTTGTGTAATTTTTATGTAAATAATGTTTGTGGAATGCATCAAATTATAGGTGATGCTTGTACTCCGAGGTCACCTAACTTGAATCTACTTAACTTGCTACTTCATTTAGAAAACCTTGAGCAAGTACATTTCACTTCGTTGGATGTATGTGGGCAACTCAGAACATCTCACTTAAAAGATCAAAAAGAAATATGTATATCAACAGTTCTCGCATGGCCTAGAAATTGACTGCATGTGGATTGTTTAAGTCTTTTAGGCAATAAACTACCACCACATTTTGAACTTGCCTCTAAATTACATTAATGAAATGTGAAAGCCGTTAAGTTTTATGTATCTAAAAATCAGTAATCCCCACTAATCTCTGCACTTCGTATTTTTAATAAATAATGGCAAATGAGAATTTTTTTTTAATATGTATTATATTTAAACTTTTATGGTAATAGATATGCATATTAAAAAAAAATAGCAAAATTAACTCCGAACCATTTGCTGTGATCACCACACACAACCAACATTTCACGCATGAATTTCCTCTCTACATTTATGGGACATGGGCCAAATGCGGAATTTCCTATGGCTTCTCTCAAATAAGCAAAGCATGTAATGGTTTTCTGTGAATATTTGCGATAATCGTTAGTATCATCATATTGAGTTCTGCAAAGCATACAATGGTTTTCTGTCGGTCTCCTTGAAACAGCTGGAATGTGAGATTAGGTTTTCAGCTATAACGACTGCATGCAGTTGAGCAAAACCGCAATATTTATCTAGCCTAGCATACATTCAGCATAGAGTTCAGGACATCTGATTTAAACTTTCTTTGTCATCTTGATCCTGATAACTGATTGTAACATGTCAGAAGTGAACACAGTTGTTTCCAGAAGTTTTTTACATAATTTATCTTGTTGCAGTCCTACACATTTAATTAATTTATCTTGTTGCAGTCCTACACATTTAATCAAATTTCATACAGAAAACCATATTCAACAAGAATAGCCCAAAAAAGAAAAAAACAAAGAGAGAGAGAGAGAAGAGTTGAACAGACCTCCTTTCTACGAGACAAATTGTGGGCTTTCCTGTGGGGGAGAACATGATGAGCTCTATGTCGACATTGCACAAAATTGGCAGCTCTCTCGTCTTCTTAAGACCTCCTCACATCATCCAACATGCCCAGCCTTTGCCATCGGTCTTAATTTTTTCCTTTGCTCTATTTTAGGGAGCTCTCAGTGCGACTGTATAAAGACAGGGACATTATTTCCTTTGCTCTATTTTAGTGAACTCCTCCTCCACTTCTGACATCTTGCTTTGAAAATCCTCTGAAGACGCCCTCTTTTTTTTGTCCGGTGCAACATGCAATTGTATGTGTTCTAACACAACAAAATCCTGTAGGCCCCATTAAGTTGTTTTTAGACATCATCATCATCAGTTCAACACTGAAAGCAAACGTGAATTTTGGTTAGGGCAAATATTTATTATTTTTGACTAGATTTTAATTAGCAGTTGCACGGATTTGCAATAGACTATTAGTAATAGAAGAAATAAATTGTGGAATGAAATATAGAAATAAAATTTCATAGTTATACTTATATTGTAATATGAGAGAATTTGGGTTTTCATCACTAACATAAAACATTAATATGATGTTGTAGATGATTACATAAGGTAGAGATATTTTCATATTTTTAATGCAATAAAATCCATTTGAAGTTGTAGTGAGTTTTCCATGGTGGTGTGACAAAGTATGCAGACTATATCAGTAAAGAAACACAATGCTTGGTGTTAGTAACCACATCAAGCATAGAAGGATGCAAAAAATGTGGATCATTTAGTTTTTTTTCCTCAAAAAAGACATTTTTAATATTACCAATTGCTTAACTTGCTAACATTACATATTGACCATTTTACAATACTAAATACTATAGCCAATACAATCACCTAGAGCTCATCTTAAGCCAGGCAATTGTAATTGCATAAATAATAATAAACAAGAGACGGATTGACAACACAATCACTCAAAAATATACTATACAAGAATAAATACAATTATATTAGAGACTATATATTATATATAAAATAAATATATTTAAGTTATAAATACTAAATATTAGCAATATCAATTACGTTAGAAATTAACCAAATTGTTGGTTAATATAATTATTGGTTTTTATTATGGTCTATTAGTATTTATGTGTTTCTTTTGTTTAATTTTTTGTTACTATTATTCTTTTGTACCTATAACTTTAAGAGGAGGGTATTTGTATGCTTCCTTTGGATTCATATCTTGGAGTAGATTATTAGCCCCATGTTTGTCAAAGAGTGGAAAATATTCTTGAAACTTTAATTGTATAGTGAAATCTCTATTCTTTGAATTTTTAATACTATAGAGCTAATTCAACTTCGAAGAGATCAATTTTTGTCACTGCACTTACAAGAATAATAAGAAAACCATTCCTTTATAATTAATCAAAGAAGAATGTCTCCTATAGAAAGTGTGTTCGTATGTGAAAATAATATTCACTTGGCCAGAGAATCAAGTATAATTTGTAAGTAAAGCAGGTGTTTGAGTTTGTAATTTAAAATATAAGAAAAATAAATTTTAAAAAACTCTAAAACAAAAAAAAAATAGAACATTTTGATTGACTACACAACTGGAATAAATTATACACTTCCAATAGTCTTTCATTTAGTAAACTTCCATTTATACACAACTGAAATAAATTATACACTTCCAATAGAGTTTTCTTGTCAACGCAATATTTGGAGACTTAATACTATAGAGCTAATTCAACTTTGAAGAGACCAGTTTAATAATGAGAAAGCTTAAACAAAAAACAAGTGCAAGTACAAATGGGAAGCAGCGTCAACTGGTTCCTAGCTGTCGTTGTTCTTAAAAAAATAATAAGTAAACCATGCCTTTATAGTCAATTAAAGAAGAATGCCTTTTGTAGAAAATGTGTTCATCTGTGAAAATAATTTTCACTTGGCCAGATAATCAAGTATTCTCCACATAATTTGTAAGCAAAGTAGGTGTTTGAGTTTGCATTTTAAAATCTAAGAAAAATAAAATTTAAAAACTCTAAAACCAAAAAAAAGAACATTTTGATTGACTATACAACTGAAATAAATTACACACTTCCAATAGCTTTCCATTTAAAAAATTATTTTGTATAGTAAACTTAACCAAGTCAATAAATTTAAACATAATCAAAATAACATTTATATTTAAAAAATTTATGATTAAGGCTTCCTCAATATGAATGCATGCAATACATCCTAGCTTAGTTACATCCTAAAACACAACCAATACAAAAAATGTAAAATAATTAAAGAAAACATAAAGGTGAAAATGAATGGGGAAAAATAAAAAGAAATAATGTTCTTGCCTCAAAATGATGCATGTCAAGATAATGACATATCCCTTTGTGACTTATATATATCATTACCTACTAAGAACCTATCCTCTTGATGATTAGAAATAAATTAAAAACTATGAGAAGAACTAAAAAAAATCAATTTATATAGTATTTCTGCATATGTTAGGCCCATTGAAAGTCCATTTGGAATCAATTATAGCTGAATCCATAAACCTAGACCTAACATCAATGGACACTTTTATGAGTTTGCTCAATACAAATCTATGCAATTATTTGGAATCAAGTTCACTTCCCCAATTAAAAACTACATATTCCACCTTTTGTACATCTACCTCCTTTTGGGCCACATTATATTGAAATGGGTACACTTTAATAGAAATAAATAGATTCATTCTTGTGTGAAAACCCTTTCCTTCCCTGCTCAATGCCTCCTAGCAAACGCACTCCCCAGGTAAGTCTATATTTTACTATGTTTTTTTTCCCTATATGTACAAAGTTGTTCTTTGGTCTATGTAAATATGTATTTTACCGTGGTTAATCACAATGTTTGAACTGCTTTGGTTTGTTAACTTCAATTTTGGAGACCACCAAGTTCTTTCAGTATCCCTGTGGTTGTTTAAAATTCCACACTACCCTAGTTTATTGCAACTTAATCAATGGTATGTTTTGGTGCATCAAGACATGATTGGACCCACATTTTTAGTCTCTTATGAGTTTTGTTAGCTTCTTGAGTAATTTTTACTTATGAATTCAAACAAGCACAATACTACTATTGTCCGAATGAATGTCAAAATGAATGGGGAAAAACAAAAAGAAATAATGTTCTTGCCCCAAAATGATGCATGTAATAATATAATATAATACATCACTACGTCCCATTAGTTATCATACTAAATACATCAATCAACGTTGAGAAAACAAAACATGGGATACCTCACATTAGATTTATAATTATATTACTAGTATATTGCATAAGAAATAGCTTTAATTCTTTAGTTTATTTTAATTGTTTTTTATAAATTATTTTATATTAAATTCTAAAATAATATTATTTTTTTCAAACTCAACTTTAATATTATATTTTACTTAAAAATAAAACACCAATAAATATACAAAATAATATAATAAATATATATTAATGTTAATTTTTTCATTTGAATTATTTTATTTTAATAACTTGTTAAGTTCTTTGATAAATTTCTTGAGGACTTTTGGTCTTCTAAGAAGGGTTAGATTCTTCAATTGTATTGGAAGTTAACTTTCAACTTCTGTTGGTTTCAAAATTACTATAGGATATGCCATTACTTGTGACCACTTGTTCAATAGGATTTGGAGAGGTTTTATTATATCCTTGAACCCTTGATTAAACTTGACATCCCTACTTATCAACACATCCTCCACACTAGGATCATACAACCTATATAATTTCCTATGATCATCATAGACGACAAGGATACACTTAACACTCTCACTATCAAATTTATTTTGTCTAATCTTATTGGGTATCTGGGAAAATGCTTCACATCTAATCACCCTAAAATACTTAACATTTGGTTTCTCACTACTCCATGCTTCCTTAGTATTTTGTAAACAAGTTGTAGTAGATCTATTCAAGACATGTGAGTTTCCATATTGACAACCTCAAACCAAAGAAACAAAGAAAGATCCTTAGATTGTAACATGCATCATGCCATTTCCACTAAGGTCATATTCTTTCTTTCAACACCACCATTTTGTTGAGGAGTATGTCTGTTAGACATTTCTTTCTTGATCTAATGATGTTCACAAAAAACATTCCTCTATTTTATATGAATTTCTGTAAAGCCTTACAAACATGTAAAAGCATTTAAACCAACTCAAAAATAAATGAAGTAAATAATCCACTTAAATACAACATCGCAATAACCAAAATCAAAAAGAAGTAAATAATCCACTTAGATACAACTTCAAAGATAAAAGATGCAATTAATCTGCTTAATCACAAAATCTCATGAAAAGATAATCTTATAAATACAAATCTTAATGTCATTAAATCTTACATAATTACGTACTAAATCCAGGTAATAAGCACTATGAGATAACATACATATATCCTTTGGAAACATGCCATAATACATCCAAAATAGGTAAAACAATCAAGTACATCAACAATAAATAAATCAAATACACTCTCCAGCTGCATGAACCAAGTGGTCCACCACCTGCAAACCGAGAGATGGGAACATGACTCAAGTGATTTTCCACCCAACCATGAAGTATTTACACTTCCTCGGATCTCTTCCTAAATTGAAGGAAACCCAGCCCTACATGAAATGTCTAGCTACCTAGTAACAACTGCAAGAGGGAACACCCGATGCAACCCTGATGTCTGAATGTGCAATTCTAAATAATGAAATGCAGATTGTCTCACAATAGGATGTGGCAAAGATATTAATTAATAAGTTTGCTAGACAATAAACTACTATTTCAATAGAAGCAAGAAAATGAAATAAAAGAAGAATCACAAATTCAAGATTTTCAATAGATCAATTCAATCCCTTTTCCCAAATCAACAAGTAAGGAAAAATACACTTTCAGCAATAAACCATCTTTTGTGCATACAATTGAAATCATAATGTCATTAATTTAATATAGTTTTCATTCTTATATTTCAGTCACAATGCCTTCAATAATAATCATTCTAAAATAATAATCTATCTTGCTGTGTGATTCTGTGACAGTAAGTTTCAAGAGCAATAAAAATAATAAAGACAGTCTTCCTATCGCTGCAGCGACAGGAACTCAGGCAATAATAAAGAAAGAACTCTGAATATAGTTTTAATCTGATTTTTTATCATAAAAACATTATAAAAACTCATTCTTAGATTACTCTAACTTATTTGTCATTCTGGTGACAGGAAACTAGTCTATTTAAGCATACAATTTTAAACACATAATCCTTCTAAAACCTTCCTGTCATTGTGGTGACATGAACTGTTGTAGAATCTAATGGTTATTCTACTAAGTTTATAAACAATCTACTGTCATCCATAGAAAATGTTTCAACAAGTTTTAAACAGTTATTTTTATAAGAAAGGTATCTTCATAAATAAGGTAGTTTCCTCTAAATTTTTTAAGAGTTTGAGTTTTAAAAGGTCGATTTGCTAATCTACCATTGTTTCTAGCCATCAAAGAAAATACAGTCATACTAATGTTGACAAGGAATTTACCTACAGCGATCTAGAGATCCTCAGGTCTACAAAGAACTTTTAAAGCAACCGTGGGAGATCTTATCATTACTCTACAATTAATCTTAAACATCAACTCCAGAGAATAGAGACTTTGTTTCCAGCCAATCTAAACAAGAAATAAAATAATAATGACTGGGTCGAATCAGTCAACCATTTAGATGACTCAAGGAAAAATAACCATTTGACCATGCAATGGGGTGGCTCAACTAAGGTGAAAAACCCAAAGTAAGGAATGGTTCAGGCAGATCATAGGTCGATTAGAAAGAGTGGCCAGTTTAAATGCAATAGCCAAGACAAACATTCAGGATAAAAGGAGCGACAGCCAGAAATTAAGGTTGATTGCCAAGGTTAAGCGGCCAAGTAGAAGGTAAAATCAGGTTGACAAAAAAGAGGTGGCCAGTCAAACAAGGGTTGACTAAATAGGATGGTCACCCTCTAAATCAAGCAGATAAAATGACCTCATGACAGATACAGCTTGGTTTATTTAAATGCAATTAAAGAAATATCAAAGAAAACCTGTTGATAGCAGTTGAATGATAAAGAATTTGCAATTTGAAGTTCGCTGCCTTGGTTTCTTTCTCTTGTCGTAGACTTCAATTCCTTCTTCCTATTGCTCTAGTAAAATAGTTCTTTGCAATTTCATGGTGTTTTTCCAACTGAGTGATTCTCCCTTTTTAACAAAGTTTTTCCTTTTTTCTTATTTCTGGTGATTCCTCCCATTAGGTTTTGAAACTGAAGTTATATTTTAGTTTGCATGATATTTTTGCCAATAGGATTTGAGAAGGATTGCTATTTAAAACAATAAAATAATATCTACTTTTGCAACCTACTATTGCATGGGTGATAGTAATAAATTTAATTCTTTTGTTTACTCATCTAAATATAATAACACTAATTTTAATATTATTTAAACTATTTTACTAAAATACTATTATTTCATGTTATAAGCCAAGGAGGTCTTCCCAGGAGTCGAAGATCCTAAAGACATACAACAAGAGGATATCAAAATAAAGGTCATGTAGAAGGGTGATGTCCGTATTTGTATCTTAGCAATTGTATAAGAAAATATGTTTCCTTGATGGGCTTGACCCAGTATAAATAAATAGTATGTACTGGACTGCTAAAGTCCCAAGCTAGACTAGAGCTTTTCTTCACTCTGTTCTTTCCTACCGGTGCCTGCACTGAACAGAGCTATATTTTATAACTGATTTTATATATTAATGGCTTCGGCCTTTTACCAATTAAAAAAAAATACTATTATTTCGATAATTCAAGAAGTGATAAATAAATTAATAAAAAAGTACACACATATTTTAATATAATATAATTATTTAATTTTATTTCACATATTGTCTTCTAAACATCTTATAAACAATATTTTATTATTTATTTAACTAACACACAATACATCATTTGAATACATTACGAAAAGATATTAAGTTAAAGTAATCACATCGTGCATTCGAAAACGATTAAAATTACGCATTAAAGCAATCAAAGCCAATTGATAATGTATATGCAACTACGTGATGTGTGTGATTGCATCAGGATAATCCATTGATCAGGTCTTGCTCAGTGGCTAGAACATCTCTACCTCAGCCATGCTCTTGTCTTCGATGAGTACCTACATCCATTTGTACTTAACTCGACGCCAATAGGTTAGTGTCTCCAAAACATAGCTGAAACAGATCATTGCATCAATATTCAATATATAAAACAATTTCTAATTTTTATCAATATAACTCATAATAATTACCTCCACGTATGCAAAATTACTTAAAATAAAATCAGTCACAATAATTGTTCACTAAACTAGAATAATCATATTGTTCATAAAAATGAGACGTGACAATTTCCATGGATTGTAATGCATTCAAGTGTAACTTGATAGAATAATAAAACCTTCACTTTGTATTGATTTGGACTTCAATAAATTATAAATTCATTACTTTCATAACTAAGTTCCTGCCCAAATTGAAGAGGCTACCAAAAAGAAGTATTGAAAATTATAGACATTATTTTTATTTTTATTCTATATATAGAGAGTAATTTAAAATAGGCAGAGAGTACATGTATTGAATATTATGGCCATTATTATTATTTTGTTTCTATGAAATAGATATAGGGAGGGAGAGAATGATATAGATGAACACCATCCAAAAAAATGACAAAAAAATAGTATTGATTTTGAGGAAGTTTGTATGGATTTAAACTCAATACTTGGTGAAAGTATGGGTTATACGGAAGATATGAGAGAGAGAGAGAGAGATGCCAACAATCCAAATATAGCACATGTCCAAGGGGAGCTACACTGAAGGCATCATGTAATTTGCATGGGAGGGGAGACAAAGAAATATATAGGATAGAGAGATAGAGAGGAAAATAGATGAGAGCGATTTTGAAGACACACTTTTAGATAAAAAGAGAGATAGAGGAGATAGAGATAAAGGGATATAGAGGGAAGGAGGGAAAGAGATATAGAGAGAGGAACAGAGAGAAAATATAAATTGTGAAGATAGTAACATTTTTTATGGTATACTTTATATATCTATGTAAGTTTTAATTTTTGTTAATATTTTTTTCTTAATTTTAAAATTGAACTACAAATTTTTTTTGAAGACACAACTAATAGGCAAGTAGTAAAAAATCAGGTTTTCACGTTAACTTCACACACTTACCTTCAATCACTTGCATATGAATTTAGGTTAGTTTCAATGAAATAAATAAAATAAACTAAATCAAGGGAAATGAAACAATAAGAAATTTGCAAAGTGATTATAGTTGAAAACCAAAAAATGTAACAATAGTGAATTTTAAAGCTTAACAATACCAACTATGTTCTAAGAGAAGTAGGATTTTATTCATTAAGAAAATGTATTTTATCCTTTGAGCAATTAATTTAATATGATAATTATAATTGATCTAGTTTTGCCATTGATCTATTGGTGACACTTGGCCATCATGAGATTACAAAACTAAGATTAACTGTATAAACATAGTGGAAAAAAAGTATTATGTTGTGTGATACACTTGGGCCTATGGTCAAGCATTGTAATGGAAAACCCTACGTTAGAGATTAGGCTATCTGGGCTTACCCATTGCCACTGGTAGTAGTTTTTTTATATCTCAAGAGCTTTAAAATGTGGTAAATACTAGTAAAAGCACCAAAGGTGCTATCAAATGGCCGATAGGCAGAAATATTTATAGGCCTATCACCAAATAGTATACATTTATATTTTGATATGCACATTGTAACTGTTCTTTGTATGTTTTGGCCATTTTGATATGTATAGTGTAACTATTCTTTGTAATGTATCATCATGATTTGATTAGTTGATCATTTTAATTCTAAAGCATAATTTTAAAAGGATGGAAGAAAATACTTGCAATTCAACTCTCTTATTAAAATAATACCTTTTGATGTATGCCTTAGAATTATGTGTTTGATGAATGTTGTAAATTATTTTACATGAACTCTACAGTGTAGATTTATGATACCGTTCTTGCATTCTACATAATTTGAGATATCCTTATTCTAACCCTAACCATAATTCTAACCTTAATTCTTACCTTAACTTTAACCCTAGCCTAACCCTAATTCTGATCTTATCCTAACCCTAATAATAATCTTAATGAATGTGTGAATGAATGTTCACATTCAATCTATGTACATGCACATCTCTGTGTGTGTGTGAAAAGTTAATTTTGGCACACTTTAGTCTAAATGGATGTGTGCATGTATGTGAAAAGTTAATTTCGGCATTCACTTTGTTTGAAGTGCATGTGTGTGTGTGTGTGTGTGTATGTTTGAACTAACTTTGACGTTCATTATGTGTGTGTGAATGTGAAACTTAACTTTGGCATTCACTGTGTATATGAATGACTGTTGGCATTCACTCTATGTGCATGCACATGTGTGTGTGTGTGTGAAAAGTCAATCTTGACACACTTTGTCTAAAGTGTATATGTGTGTGTGTGAAAAGTTAATTTTGGTATTCACTTTGTTTGAAGTGCATGTGTATGTGTGTGTTTGAACCCTAACCCTAACAAAAATACTTTGATGTTCACTTTATGTGAAGGATATGTACAAAAATAATGCTAATCTTCAATGATGTTGAGTTTGTGTGTTTGAACTAACTTTGGCTTTCATTATGTGTGTGTGATTTTGAAAGTTATCTTTGGCATTCACTGTGTGTGTGAATGAGTGTTGGAATTCACTCTATGTGCATGCACGTGTGTTGTGAGAAAAAAAGTTAATTTTGGCATTCACTTTGTTTGAAGTGCATGTGCATTTGTGTGTGAAAAGTAAATTTTAGCATTTACTTTGCTTGAAGTGCATGTGTCTATGTGTGTGAAAAGTAAATTTTTGCATTCACTTTGTCTGAAGTATGTGTGTGTGTGGTGAAAGGTAAATTTTAGCATTCACTTTCTTTGAAGTGCATATGTGTGTGTGTGTTTGAACCCTAAGCCTAACAAAAATACTTTGATATTTGCTTTGTGTGAAGTATATGTACAAAATTACTTTCTAACTTCAATGATGTTCACTTTGTGTGTTTGAACTAACTTTGGCTTTTAGTGTGTGGGCATGGTTTTGAAAGTTAACTTTGGCATACCTTTGGTGTTTGTGAATGAATATTGGCATTCACTCTATGTGCATTCTCATGCATGTGTGTGTGAAAAGTTAATTTTGGCATTCACTTTGTCTAAAGTGGGTGAGTGGTCGTGTGTTTGAAACTTAACCCTAAGAAATATACTTTGGCATTCACTTTGAATGAAGTATATGTATACAAATATTTTCAAACTTCAATAATGTTCACTTTGTATGTTTGAATGAACTTTGGCTTTGGATTTCATTGTGTGTGCATGCTTTCGAAAGTTAACTTTGGCATTCACTATGTGTGTGAATTGTGTGAATAAATTTTGGCATCCATTCTAGATGTGCATGCATGTGTGTGTGTGATGCACAAGATTTGAGTGGAAATGACTTTCTTGCATAATATGATCAAATCTATGTGACAATGGGATTGCTTAAGTATTGAGTGCATTTAGCTTCATATTTAGTTTTTATGAAACTCGATAAATCATTCCTGCAACTAAGGTATGCCATGAAATCAAACAAACAAAACCTATATATGCCACCGAATTATCAATCATAAATAAATTCACTACCATATGGTACATGAGTCTGGTAGGGATATGCACAATTGATAGTCTCGTAGGGATATGTACAATTGATTAATAAAATCAATTGTCTATGACAAAATATCAATAATTTTATAAAATGTGGCTCAAAGAGTGTACAATTATAATTCATTGAAAGATGATTTTGCATAGCTAGTTGTGGGTATCCAAACCTATTGTGCAAAGGAGCATGTTGTGCATGACAAGCGGATGTCCAACACAAGTCATCAAAGCACAAACCATACACAACTTAATGCTGAGTAGACGGTTATATGGAATAGCTAGAACGATAATGTTAATCTAATGACTGAGACTTTTAGCCATACATATATTACAAACCAGGATCAAATACTAAAATGCCCATTGACAAATGCACCACAATCTAATCGACGGGGCTGTGTATTCTTGATGCTTTAACAAAGCTGATGCCGCCCACCAAAATTCTTCAATCTAGAGTGATCTACTGACTCAAATGACATATTTACTTCAAAATTCTCATTCGCACCAAAAACAAATGCTCGGTAACTTCTATCACAATTAGTCGAGTAACATAATACAAAAAAACCCCTTCACAGGAAATATTAATCTTTCTTCCCCCCAAAAGAGCTCCAACTAGAGATGCAATGCAACGTATTTGCAGTTAGATTCGCACTTACTGATTCCAGACCCCCCAATAAATGTGACCATTAAAGCTTCTAATAACATATTTTTTGACACCTCAACTAATACCACCACCACTACTAAATAGAAACTGACAACTTCTAAATAAAACTTTTGTAATGCCCTCACTAAAAATATAACCCATTATTATAATAGATTTTAAAATAAATTAAATCAAAGAAAGGAACAGTCACATTTATTTATTGGAATAACTAGAAAATTGACACAAATAAAATTGTTGAAGGATTCAACTCGCCAAATAACTATTATAGAAACATTTGATTAGAATAGAATACTTAAAGGAGAATAAATTTTAATGATTTCATAAGAACAAGTTTGTCTATTATTAATTACTTTATTTTTTGGACTCAATACAATACAGTCTCTTTATTCAATTCAGTTCTGGAGTCGCTAGAGGTAATAAAACCTACAATACCACCAAAGAAGGATTAGTCATACCATCAACTACAATAGTTTGTATTTTTTGAAAATATATATATATAATCCAATGAATATAATGGTTATGAATAAATTTTGTATTCATGTTGTGTAAAGAAAACAACACTATAATAACAGCATTAGCATCTAATTGAAGATTCTCTAATATATTTAAAAACTTTAAAATGAAACTAAACTACTTATGATCTAAATGTTATTGTATTCTGTGAGAGTGTTTGTCTGTGGAAGTTGTCTCAGACAGCACTGCTATGACCAAGAGTTTCTTACCCTAAAACTCCACAAGGTAACCCGCAACATTAAAAAAGAATTCATGTTTTAAAACTACTAGAATAAATCATTAATTAGCAAGGGCGTTACACAGTAATGGTCATGCTTTAAAGATCATTACATCTTTATTATTCAAAGTCATGATTTCTTAGATAAGTCGAAACGTAAATACAATCAATTCTGTAATTAAATTATAATTTAAGCAATTGAGAATATACTACAAACCATTTCTAAGGGATCTTCTAATTTTGACTATTAATTGTGATTTATCTTTTTTTTTTCTGTAGCATTGGTTATTAGTATTTTTTTCTATTTCCAAATTACCTAAAATTATTTCATATTGGCTGACACCAACCTCATTAAACTATATCTAAATCATATCAGACTTAACACTTACAACGGTTATAGTATACATTTATTTAATTCGGATTCCAACCAATATAATACCTACTCATGTCTTACGATACTATTTTGAATACTGAAAATAACTTAACATGATAACGCTTTGTTTATAGAAATTTAAGGCTGAAATAGCCATCGATTATGCCATTTGTTGAAGGATATCATTACTCCCTAATCTTTATACTCATTTTATACTAATCAACATGACATTTTATTTACTTGTAACTTTAAAATCTACTCTATATGCTCTTGAGTACCGGGTTGGGCGGTAATCTCAGCCAGAAGTAGCCTTATAAAACTCTACCGTACATAAGCAATTCAATATCCTCTCTATTCTAAAATCCATCCACAATGATTACTAGAATTTTGTATTTATTAAATGACCAGCAAGTTTTGATACCATTTATGAATTCAAATATAAATTAGAAAAGAAAGCGCCGGAATAGTTAACGACATTGGATTTCTGGAACGTCCTCATATTAATCTTAGTAATGTTAGCAATAGGTATAAATGAGTTTGACTTACCAGTTACATGAAGATTCAAAGTTTCTGTGTTCGGCAACCCAAAGAAATTCTTCCACAAATTGAGCTAAATCTTGGGTAATCACAGCGACTCATGGAATGGTGTCTTTAGATTCTTTATTTTTTTTCCACAGAACTTTGTCATCCTTGATCTAGGGTTTTATTATCTTTCTACATATTTAAATCCTCGTAAATCCTCATTCTATGTAACTTCTTTCAGTCTCTTTCCTCTAGCTTCCTTCCTCCTCTAAAAATATGTTATTTCTTCATTATTACCATCTCCTTCCTCTCTTTTTTTTCTCAACATGTACAAAACTCTCCGTGTTTTATTTTTTTAATAGAGCTTTCCTTTGAAACTCCTCACATTTCTTGCAAATAAAATAATAATAGAGACTATACATGTTCCATAATAGTAATTAAAAAGAAAACAAATATTTAAAATTACTAATCTATTTTATAATTCAAACAATCATTTACCACATAACCAATATTTCATGTTTATTATCATTCTATAATCTAAAAATCAAAAATAATATTAATTGTTATTGTTCATCATTCCATATTGTGAAATAAATATTCTAATAAACAAAAATTAGCTACGACCCTACAACTTCTTGTAAAGAAACTGAAAACTTTAAAATCTTGCTTAAAATATGCATAAGACAAATGAAACACCAACCACCCATGTGCCATATTCTAATTTTAGTTGTGGCTTGACAGATTTTTAACAATTTTATTTTTTAAAATTTTGGAGCAAAAAAAAAGTGAAGGACTACCAAAATTTGGCAATTACAAGATGTGTGCACATATAGAATGGCCTATCGGCCAAATTAGCTATATTTTTATTGGTCAAAATTGAGCTTTAATTATTAACCTTTAATTCTATCAAATTTAGTGAGAACTTAAACTTTAAATCCATTATAATATATATTTTTGCAATTTATATTTTTATTCAGTTAAATGCTACATTGATTTGTGTTAACAAATAGAAAGAAATGAAGTGTTAGACAAGCCTTTACAAATGTAAATAAAACTAATTGTTCAAATTAAAAAAAAACTAAAACTATAAAATTATTTTTTTTAAAGAAACATATAAATATATAATATTTATTATAAAGTAAAAGGTAAATGAAAAAATTACGCAAATAAATAACTCCTAAATAAAGAGTTATTTTGTTTTGTTTGCTTCAAAGTTATTTTATAATTATTTAATTTAATTTTAATTTTATAGACATGTGAATAGTAATCTAATTAATATTGTAAATTAATTATCATATTCAATGTTCTATACAAAATTTTAAATATTTTACAATACTAATATAATATTATTTTTATTCAAACTATTTAATTCAAATATATTATTAATATTCATAAATATAAAATACATTTTTTAAATATATTATTAATAAATATAAATTACATTTTATAATATTCATATTGATAATATAAAATTAGTATAATAGTATTTTTTAAAAATGTGAAAGATAGTAATCATTTATCATTATTAATTTACTTAAAAATTTAAAGTATGTCGCTGGACATGAATTAGATATTATTTATAATATAAAAAGTATAAACGTTATTAATCTATATTTAAAGAAATTGGGGAACATAAGCTTTTGTTGTGCACACGGTAACATATAATTATCTTACTAATCTCTATCAATAATGGATTAAAAAACAAGATTTTGTCATATTTAATGAAATCTAGAAATAATGTACTTTAATGTGATGTGTCATGGCACGAAATTTGAAAGCAAACAAATAGATATGTAAACTAATTAACAATAACCAGTACCTACCTAGCACGTTATTTTAGAGGCATTTAACGAGTTTTAAATGCCTCAAATGCAGTCACCATTGTGTCAGCAGTCGTCACTACGTAGCTAAATCAACTGCAAGGAATAATTCAATGTAAAAAATGGTTGATGGAAAATAAAACAGTGCCGGAGGCTGACAACTTTCCAGGACAAAAATATCCCACATATAATCCTATTGACTAATAATGTCTAGGAGACCGCAGCAGTATATGGGATCAAGAGCAGCGCACAGCCTCCCTAAAAATAGAACACCCACACCTTAAGAAGTTTGTAATTTCTTCTTGAGATCAACTCTTGTTGTGAATTTTGATCAAGAAGTTTGCAGTTTTGTCCAGCCTTGCCTCCTCAAACAAGGTGCTTAAATTGGTGACCTTCAAAGTGTCCTCATAATTGGAACAAATGTCGCTGTATGCAGAGCAATCCAAGATGAAGTGTTGTTTTGTTTCCACCAAGTCTTTGTTGCAAAAAAGACATTCTCTATTCCCATTCTTCTTTAGGCATTAGCCATCTATTCGTTTCACATCTAAGATGATGTGAACTAGTCCTGAGCTATGCTATCAACATTTTCACTATCTACTTAATATCCACTCCGATGTACATGCCTTTTCCTCATGATCACTTGTGGGGTTAAATTCTTAGATATAATAAGTTTGTTTTCGACCCATTTATTTTGTCCACATGACGATTCTAATTTTTTCTCTTACATACTTTTTTATTTCTTCATTAGCATTTGGGCAATCTTGCATATTAATGTCCCATTTCTTTATCCTCTTGTCATTTTGCTTCCTCCATGTGTTATTTCTTCTAGTTAACTCTCATTTCATAATTAGCCTAGAGGCTACCAATGGTTCTCCATATTTTGAATCTTCTTGAGGTAGCTTAACAACCGAATCATCACCGATGTTTCTAAGGGGAAAGCCTTTGTTTCAACCAATAAATCTCATATGGAACAACATTCTTAACTTTGAGACTCCTTATGATGAAATGCTTCTAGATTCTTTCTACCTACTTCCATTTCTGATCTAACATATTGTTGCCCCAAATTTCACACCCATAGACAATCACTGGAGTAACAAGCAAACCAAAAAGCATTCTCTTGGTTTTCCAATCCCACAACTTCGCATTCCTGCATCTATTTTAAAGAGTATAGTGTTTTCTAGCTTCCTTGAGTTCTTTTTGCTCTACACATTTCCTAGTTGAGCTTGTAGTGGAAATCAAGCCCCAGGTATTTGTACTCATCCACTATTTCCAATGGACTACCTTCAAAAGGAAAGTTAATTTGTTTCCTTTTTCTCTTCAATGAGAAGATCATCACTTTGGTTTTGCTAGTGTTCACTTGCATCCCAATCTCCTGACAAAATGTTTCAAGCGCCCTCAAGTGTTCTCTTAAGCTATTGGTTGTTTTAGTAATTAATATGAGATCATCTGCGTATAGAAGTAACTTTATAACATATTAGCAAGCCGAACCCCCTCTCCATTAGCTTTGTTTATGTAATGACCCAATCGTAGTTACCCAAATTTATCACTAATTTTTTTTCTTGTTTATTAATTTTTAATCAAGTTATTAGTGTCCAATTCAATCGTATACTCAGGTACTTCTATCCAAACAGAATAGGCATTTATCCAATCGGGACAAGCATCTATCCTTACGAGATAAGCATCTCTCCATAAGGGACAGGTATTTATCCATCCAAATAGGACAAACATCTATCCTAATGGGATAAGCATCTATCCATAAAGGGAATAGGAACGTGCTCTAGCTAGAGACTTAGGCCCATTAGGAATCAAATGAATCCTGAGCCACTCACTGAAGACTACACCCCCCGACTAATGGTAGTGCACTGAGGTTGTCGTTATTCATGAGTAATAAATATAAGTTTAATGGCTTGAATCCCACCTCAGAATTTGACCTAAAGTCTCAGGGAGTCAATTGAATCCATTTGGGATTCTTCCAAGTTATACATTGAATGGTTTTCTATCTCATCTTTATATTGAGGCTTCACCTTAGGTTTGTTGGAGTGATTCGCTTGTTGAAAATTTATGTTGAAAGGTTGAATTAATAGAACGAGAGTTTAAACACCTCCTAATGTCATGCCTAAAAACCTGTGCACTGAGAACATTCTTCGTTCTCTAGGTTGCCTACATACTCGATTCCAAATGGGATGAAAGAGTAATTTATATGTAGTTCTATTTTCTACTCTATGTTTTATGTGAATAGTGTGGGTATGCAGCCTTTTCTAGGGCCCAGTTTCCCTAGACAGTTCCTTTGTGACTGCTTCCCATGAAGGGAGCAATTAAAAAGTATTTGGTCTTCTTGACCAATACGTGTTTACTAAATTCACTATTTCCTAATCCTATCAAAATAATACTTTACAACTATACGTTCAATAATCACTTTATCCCCCTTTTGATATTATGTTCCCTTGCAAGAAAGATGTTCTAAATTTCAATAAAGCTACAAGGTGATTCCAAGTTCTCTTTAAAAACCATGTGATGGGAGATATTTTCTAGGTTGGGTCAATTCATTTGTTTAGGCAATTAATCTTGTTAGTTTCGTGTCCGAGGGAGATTACTCATCCCTTGGACTTAACATCATGGTGTTCCTTATTACTCCCCAATGATTTAAATGGTCAATACCATTGACGTTGTTATTACGGTTATGTTAGGTAGTATGTGTAGTAGTTCAACATGATGACATTATCTGTAAACGTGACCCAAAAGCACCGTACATCTATCGAACATTGTAAGATGGTTTTTGTTTCAATTTATTGATTAAGTTGTTTACCTAACTAGAAGAAAAGAAAATTTCACATTCATTGCATAATACTACAAAAGATAATTTGGGAAACTAAATTAAATATTCATTGAAATATTACAATCTTATAATTCATTGAATTGAAAAAAATTTCTAACAAGTTCCCATCTAACACTATTATTGAAAGGTTGATCGAATTTGAAAACATAATTTGTGACTAACTAATTTGCATTATATTTTAAAGTCACTATTTAAATTGTACTTGAAATAAATCTAAAAATGAAAATGAAATTGTCTCTCAAGAATAACTCCATTAAATAAAAAGTACATACATGCACTTGTTTACTAAATTGAAGAGTTAAGTTCTTATTCTAATCATGTGTGATGAATACAATTAAGACAAGACATATAATAGTTTTCAAGTTTAATCAAGTGGATTGATAAATTCAATTATACTAATGAGTTTCTTATCTTTGGCTCAATGATGCAAGTAACACGTTACTCTAGGGGTTTAAGAACACTACTAAATTATTGTTTGAAGTATTCATAGCTAATTAATTAAACTAAATATACTTAGTCATTCTAAAATAAAAAGGGATTTTTCTCATTTAAGAGTAAACTAATAGAAGTAATTTCAATTTGTCATGTTAAGGGTTCAAGCACACACACTAATATGCAATTTTGAGTTACTCTAAGAAGTTTGAGGTGTTTACTAAATCGTTTATTAAGGTATTTAAAACTAATGTTTTATCTTTAAATCTCATACTTACCTTTATGTGAAGGTTAAATTCCTAAATTGATGTATCTAATTTGTTCAATTCATCGAGTTGTACAATATGAATTCCCTACTAAGTTGAACTACCTAATCATTGTGTTCGAAGTAGTAGAACCTTGAAGTCTAAAAGAAGCGATTATAATATTTTACTATTTATTTTGTTAACCAAATGTAAAGTTACCAAGAAATATTATGATGTTTAAGATTGTGTACGAGGTGTTTAATAAGGTACTAGTTATTCAAGTTTAACCAATCTAACTTGAATCATTTACTTTCGTTATAAAAGGATATTAACTTGTATATATACATTGAAAATAATCTAAACTATATTTAAACTTTATTTAATTAAACTTATATTGTAAAAATGGTACTAACATGCATATATATATTGAGAAAAATATATTTAATCTTTACTTAGTTATGCAAAACTATATATATATAGAATAAATTCATTATAATATATATATTAAAATATATTACACTAACATTATAAATTCATTATTATATATATAGTTTTGTTAATAAACATTATATGTTTATAAATAATATTTAATGCTTTAAGAAAAAACTATAAAAAGAAATCAGGTTTTAAATATATAATATAATATTATAAATTATAATAATAAATTTAAACTTTTCTTTAAATTAAGGGTTTAAAACCCTAAGGGTCGAGCCATATGGGCTTCGGCCCATTGGCTAGGGCCTAAGGCAGTAGGTGCGGCCTGTTATGCACAAGCCATGGCCTATACAGTTCATGACCTGTGTATAACAGGTTGTGGCCTGTTATTACACAGGTCGCCCCAAAAATATATGTTTTGATGGATGTCGTACCCCATCCAAAGCTCCCAATCTTGACACATGCAGGGGTTACACTAGAAAATATGTTTTTGTATGTTTTTTTCTTCTAAGACTTGGTATTTGCATATGGTGGAATAGTGTAACTGTATATGAGTTAATAAAAGTTGTGTGTAACAAAGGAAAATTGGTTGTGAGGGAAGAAAGAGTATGTATTTCTATTTTTTTTTTTAAATATTCATGTCTATAATAATTGAAGATACATAGAGAAAATTTCAAGGGTTGTGTAATGGAACATTTTTTAGAATATAGTTTTGCAATAAATTAAAGATATTCAAAGAAAATTTTAGGGATTGTGTCACGAAGGCAAAAGTTGTCTGTGAGGTTTGAAAGAAAGGATTTTATTTCATATTTTTCCCCTATTTTAAAAAGAAGAGTTTTTTAATACAGATCTGCAATAATTGAAGATATACAGAGTAAATTTTCAGTCTATTATGTTTATTTTTCTCACAAAATGATGGTGCATGTAGGTTTTTCCTAAATTGTAAAACTAAATTTAAAACAAGATTTTTCTTTCAACATCAATTGAAATCACAAATCTACAATGAAATATTTTCTCAATCTACTTATTTTATCAAAAATAAATCCTATAATTTCCTCATTCCATGTGCTAAAATCAAAGGAGGTAGAAACAACACCTACCTGGAATACGCTAAAATCCCTTGAAGTAATTTCTTTCTTGAAGCAGTTGTAGAAATTTTGAAGTAGAGTGAAGTTGCCGAGAAAACCCTGTTGTTTTCTTCTTCTTTTCTCTTTTATTTATAGATCTTTATTTTATTTCTTTCCTCTATTAAGAGGAGAAACTGTCTCCATAGACTAAGTTAATTTCCTCAATTAACAAATCAATCAAAAAGAGATAACTCACACTAAGAGGTAGTCAAAACACCTTTTTCATTTCAGTTAACAATTAATCAAAAAAATGACTAACTAGTGTTCTCCACTAATTCTTCATTCTAACTCAAAAATGATTTTAGTTATTAGTAACTATTTATTGGCTAATTTTTATTTATTTTAATTTATTTGTTATAATTTTATATTTTATAATTATTTGGATGATGTTAAATTTTATTTATTATTAATTCATTATTATTCAATATTTGTTTATTTATTTATTACTTATCATTTTTAATTTATTTAATAATTAAACTAGCCAAAAATACTTCTTTCCTTTTTTCTAATTTAATTATCAATCTATTTTTCCTACCTTAATAAATGAATTTAAACGTGTCAAAAGGGATTGTGACAATTTATCCATTCTTCTAACTTATCAATGTAAAGCCCAAACAAGGTTGGGGAAAGTGGGCAACCTTGTTTGACACCAATATCGCTACCAAAACACTCTAACATTCCATCATTAGTTATGATTTTAACTTTGACTTGCTCATATAGTCTATGGATGGCTACTTTAAACGCATCTAGAACTCCCATCTCTTCCATCATCTTCCAAAGTTTATTGTGGGGCACCATGTCGAAGGCTTTTTTAAAGTCTACAAAGCAACAAAAAGCCTCATCACCTTGGGTGTTTCATATTTTTTCAATCACGAACCGAAGCATAACACCATGATCAATAGTGGAATGCTTTGGTCTAAAGCTAGCCAGTCCCTTAGCTCTTTTTCCCTCTTTTTCTACCCAACTACTAATTCTACGTTCCACCATGCTTACGAAAAGTTTACTAAGGAGGGAGTTAACCATAATAGTGTGGTAATTTGATGAATTATTGATATCCACCACTTTTGTAGACCAAATGATGTTTATATATATTTAGATAGATAGATAGATAGATAGATGTAGATATATAGTTTATAAGAATAATATTATATTTTTTTTACTACTTTTGACTGGTTGACCACTAGACCAAATGATGTGTGTGTGTGTGTAATTAAATATTTAATTACACTTTATTAAGTTTACTTAGGGCTTATTTTTAGTCTTAGGTTATTCTTAAGTCATATTAGGGTTTTTCTCTAACTTGCAAATATAAAAGCAAGTTCTCTTATGTAATTCATTAATCAATTTCATTAATTCATCCTTATTGTGCAAATTATTCCTCTTTGTTTTTTTTTCTCTTGTGGAAGGTAAATATTGGGTTTTCCATGTGATCCTGATGGATTGAGTTAATGATAAACTCTCACATGGTATCAGAGCAGATCTGCAAGCCCCTTCTTAGATTTGGAGAAAAATTCAAGAAAGAGCCATTTGCTAGGTGTGTTTTTGTGTAAAATGGAGTATTCCATTAGATTTTGAGCAGCTAGAAAAGGTGGATTTATCTTTTGTCTGGCTGAATTTGGTCTCAGAAGGCCAGATCTATGAAGGTTTCAGTAGGTGTTTTTTTGGGGGATTTGGAGGAAAGCTAATTTTCAATGCATTTTGGGCCAAATCTGACTTCACCATTGCACTTAGAAGGCCCAAAAATTTTCAGATCAACTGTCAAATCATTGAAATCGGATTTGAGCTCATCTAGGGCAAAAACTTTTACTAGGGAAGTCGTACGGCCTCCCAGCATGCAGTACGAGGTGATTGTAACGCCCCGCCAAGGAACCTAGAGAATAAAACAACTATGCTATACAAAAGGACAATTTTTTTTAAAAAAAGAAAGACATAACAAAGTAACATAAATCATATCTACACATATCATTTATGTTAAACTTTATCCTCTAGGGTTCTGTGGCTGCATTACTAACAAAACTATTAACAAAATCTAAACAAACATTATGAATCAACTAATAATGATAGTACATTCTAAATCTCCTGCATTAAATGAATAAACACATTTGTTTCCATATTATAGCATCAGATAAGTTGTAATGCCTCCCAGGTCCTGGCCTAACCGAGGTGACACCAAGGTATGAAATTCAAGCTTTACATGATATTGTGTTACTGACATTATGTTAGGTTAGATTCCATGATTAGATTGGATGTACATGTGGAGAGGATGACACCTTGACATTGGCATAATACGCGAATGATCACGGATGTTGGAATCCTCCGTTTTGGACTATTCTTGCCTCGGCTATTATATGATACATACATGCAGATGTTATAACCTGTTTGAAGTGGTGCAGGTACCAGGCACTGACTCCACCTGGCTACATAGGTCTGAGTGTGCCTAATACCCTAATGGTGGTAAGATGGAGATGACACATTGGCCATATACCAGCTTAGCCTTGTCATCATCTCTATGTTGAGATGAGTTTCTGATGTCATGTATTACGTCAGACACTGTCTGGTTATTGCTTGATTATTCGACCATTCTGTGAGTCAGTTTCGTATGATTTTTGTGTTGAGTTAGTCCTTGTGGGTTGCTGTCGGATGTTTTGTTATTGGTAATGGTGTTAGAAAATTGAGCTCGTGCCTTGTTTCTGTATGGTTTTCTCGAGAGGATTTTATAAGCCTTGGTCTTCTTTGGCCACTTTAATTAAATTGGGGAAATAATGAGGAATACCTTGATTTCCTAGTTTCACATGCGCTTGATGCACGAGCCTCCTCACTGTGCCATTCTGTGCATATTCTGAAACCATGGCATTCCATGAGATCACATTACACTCAGCATTGACCTAAATATCTACAAGCCTCTTTGACCAGACCATTGTTTGCATAACCTGTAATCCATGAATTCCATGACTGACATTTCATTCTGACATTATTTGAAAGAGTCTCCAAGCCTTATCAATGAATTAATTTAGTGCAAATTCATGCAAACATTGTATTCTGTTAGATGGCTACTCTTTGAGGAGTTTTGTCAAACGGTTTGAGTGTCTTGGTTGAAGCATTTCTTATTTACATTAGAATCTCGTGGTATGATAATAAGTCCATGATGAACCTGTGTTTAACAATTTCTTGAAATGCATGTGGAAAGACCAGTTGAAGGTTTGAAGATTGTTATTTTATTGTCATGCACAGTGTAGAAAGTGTCGGCCATATTCAGGCCTATCTATGTTGTAAATATAGATATTAAAACTTGATCGAGAACAGGTTTGTTAATGAAAAAGTTCTACTTAAACTTCCTTTTGACTTTACACAGGTCGATAATGAAAATAAGATTAGACCTCAAATTTGACAAACCCTTTACTGTTTATACTCCACAAATAAACAAAATAGAATTAAGTTTTATCATGATAATCTTTGACCATTTTCTGGTCTTCAAGGGTAAATAGAAATGTGCTTGTTGCTATTGACCATTTGAGATCTTCAAATTTGTAAGAATTTTGGGTTTGATTTTCATTAACTCTTTGGTCTGTATAGTATACCAGTGTGGATACATAACCTGTCAACCTTTTAATGGCCTTACTAAACTGACTCTCTACTAGCATTAAAGGAAGAGATGAGTAATCTTTGTATTGATATATTTAGCCAACAATCTGTATATTTAAGTTATGTGTTGAGTATCATTTATTGATTATAATATGAACAGTTCTCTGTACGTAAAAATATGAATTGGGAAATATTTGTATGACCCTATTCAAGTCTACCTTCATGTAAATGAGCACGATCACCTTCATTATTATTAAGATCTTATATATGTGAGGATTGGGTATATCGAATGAGAAGCTATATCCTATTATATTATAGATATATGAGTATCCTAACAAAAAGGAGAGTATTGCTTGGGCGCCTTCATAGTCGATAATAAATCATCCTCTATAAACTAAGATCAGCCTTTAGAAGTTTTGTTTAGGAAGCCTTTAAAGGCATAGAAATATTAGATTATTCTTCCATGAATAGCACACTTACCTTTCGTGGCATTCATATTTCAGGTTTCCCTAGGTATCGTGGCATGGGGATAGAATGTTTGGTCTTATCGAGGTCTTTTGGGGGGGATCTTAGCTCAGTCTACGATGGGTTGAAGAGGGAAAAAAAAATCTTTGAAAGCATTCCCACGAGGAGGGAGGTGCCAGAAAACATTTAATAAGTGAACAGGTGGGGTCTTCCCACGCATTGCTTAGTGTAACATAATGATAGGCTACTTTGTCAGTCTCTACTTTGCGACAGGATATACAAAATCTTCTTGGTGTGACCGAGGACATGGTTGGATCGAATAACATTTTCTCTATCCAAGCGTTCCATCTAATATACGGTTGATGGACCTCAGTTCATGGCACCACAGCTTCTTCATTGTTTTGAACTGTTCAATATGCTCTGCCTTCCACTGTCGCTGCTCTGCCTTAATCTAACTTAAACCTATTATAGGTTCGTATCTTGCTAGATCAGCATCGTTGCAGGCTCGATCCTTCCTCTCACATTTCAATATTATTCATATTTGAATGTACCATGGTCGCCTTCATGTCAAAGGGCAGGAACCAAGTGAGAATACTATTTTATTCCCTTAGAGATATAGTGAAAGGGATAACCTTGTATTTATTCCCCTCAAAACTCAAGTAAGGAGAGTGATAGGTCATTATAAGTTAGGTTGCTTGACCTGTTTGAGAGGCCTATAGCTAGACTTGTCACTCTGCTTCTTGAAAAAGGGCATGTCACTCACTTGGAAAAGGTAGTCAAAGCTATAGCTGGAAAAAGTACTAGTTTGATGCTCATCCTTCTTGCCCAGCATGTTACTCCTTTACCTGATGTTGCTTCTAGATAATTCGAGGCTTTGTTAACAGGAATTACTTTGTATTGCTAGTGCTGTTGTACTGTCACTTAGATGATTCGAGGCATTGTCCATGGAGTTATCTGTATTTCTTTGGTAAAGGCAACTGTTTTAGTAGTTGGAGTTTGTCTTACAAAAAAAAGGATGTAAGCATTAAAGCAAGCAGGACCGGCACCCAAGCTAGCAGCATCAACAAAGCAAGCACCTGAACTAGGAAGACTAGTAGCATAGGCATAGGACTCATAGCTATCAGTAGCAAAGGCAACCATTATTTTAAAATTTTACGCTTTGCATCAGCTTTTCTGTTGGATTAACTTGTGCCTTCACCAGTGGGAAAGTGATACTTGAATCAACAATTTTAACGGCTGTGGTGGTGATCACTCTGACAGCATATACATTCTGGGCTGGAAGGAGAGGCCGTGATTTCAGTTTTCTTGGACCCTATGTCCTTGCTGGATTGATGGTGCTTCTAGTTTTCATATTAATTCAGGTACCTTTGATTTGCCCTTAAAATTAGGAAGGAAAAAGAAATAATGAAATCAATGGCTTCTAACAATCTCTTAAAACTGTAAGCAGTGCAAATAAAATTAGTCAGGCTGTTGCATAGATCCTTTTGTTATGCCTGAAATTGCATGAGTGGAGTTTAATCCCAGAGAATTTAAAGTTTCCATTAACAGGAAAAGAAAAATCCCCTGTCAGCTTCTGAGGGGAGTTGTAATTTTAACAAACAAGCATAACATCACCTACCTAGAAATCTGCTAGTGATGGACATGGATTTGTAATTCATAAAGTAGTTTACAAATAAGGTGGTAAGGTGATTTGTAATATTTTATCATTTCTCTGTTGAAGTTGTCAATGTCTATCAAGGTACTAAAGAAGGCATTGAGAAGTAATGCTGAGTTTAAAACTTAAGTTGTCAATTTTCAATATCAATTGATAGATAACTTTTGTCAAAGATCAAAAAGACCTTGTTTATAAAGTTAACAATGTAATCACCACAGGAATACTGTACACTTTTAAAAATAATTTACAACCACCATACAAACAGATTACCTTTACCATAGCAATACATTGACAAATTGAAAACTTGGGTCATGTAAGTATCAAATTTACACATAGTCTATAAACAAACATAGAGGCATCCCTTACCAACCTTTTCTTCCTTTTCTTACAACCTTTTTGACTTTGTTGTAACTTTTTTTTAGTTTATTATTGATGTTCTTTTTTTTTATATTAAAAAAATACAAATTACAAAGAAAAAAAATGCAGTCAAAGACTGCAGGAAAAAACAACCAAACTTGATGGCTGTATGGCCATATTTAGTCATTTTAGTCCTTAAATACAATTAAAATTTTAGGAAGACTGTATCACTTTTGTTAAACCACTTTATTTGGCTCTGTCTATTCATTTGATTTCATAATGAAATAAGAGGGGAGTGTTGTTTAAGCTCATAGCATCGATGGATTAAGTTTCTACCCATCTGCGCTCCTTTGTTGGATTACTTAACCAGAACTTATGACAAATTTTGTGTGCAGAAACTTAGTATTAATTGAATATTAAAATTATATTTGATTATGTAAACATACATATTTATAATTGTATATATATACATATGCAAGAGCTCTGATAGAGATTAACTTAGTTAAGCCATAGACCATGTCCCAGTAGTGGTGACTTTTATGTACCTGTCACGGGTAAGTGGAATGTAATCTCTCTCTCTCTCTCTTTTTTTATAATTGTGTAAGGCTTGTCATAATTTGCTACCATAAATTCATTTAGTTGGTTTATGTCACTAAGAATGGAATATGAATGGTTGTTGTGACAAGATATAGTCTGTGAAAGCTTGTGGTAATTTGGGAAGGGATTAGTAGAAAGAGTTTTGTGGATTCTCACATGTTGTCAACATATTTTTATATGTTACGAGCATCAATAAAATTGTGTTTGATCTACTTGTTATATAATCTCCATTTGTCTACTATGCTTGGTATTGAAGAGCTAGGCTTAAACTTAGTTTACATTATGTGTAAATGACCTTCCTTTGATTGTGAATGACCTGTGAAATTGGCTTGCCTTTAATGGCTATAGGCATGATGTATATATGCTATCGATCTGTCGTTTGGCTGATTGTTTATTTTTAATTTCATCTTCTTTAGCACCCTTATCAATCTTATTGCCTATTTGTTGGTTGGCTCTCAGGATTTTTGTAATGCTATGTTGTCATGTGGTCCACTTATTTGTTAAGCAAGTGTTTGTGTGACATTTTAGAACAGACTTCATTAAAATTGGAAGAACATAGGGTTGCTACTGTAATCGTATCTTTGTCAGCAGTATGAACATTATTTCCTTTATGGTAATCCAAGAAATATTAAAGATGTCAGTATTGCTTTCCCAAGACTGTTTATTCATTCAAAGGTTTGCCAAGTCTTGTGGTACCCCTTGTAAGGTCATGTATATGAGCCTTCTTCCATGTTGTTGTTATGCTTGCTATGGCCATGTGATCATCTCCAAGCATGGGGGGTGGACCCTTTGAGGTACCACATGGTAGGGTGGTGTTGCACCCACCATTGGGGATCCAGTTGTCGACATCAGTTTCGGCAATGGCGTCGGCATGGGCTGTTCCATTCTTCCCTCCAGTTTTCTAGATGTATTTTCTTATGTATCTGTATAACTCAGTGAACTGAGTGATAGGTATTGAGATCTTGTGTTAATGTAATTAATTCTTGTGAGACACTCCTAATCTAGAGTTCATTGTAATAAGGTTCATGACGTACTCTTAAGCAAAAGTTGTATTGAGATTATCTTCCGCATATGTTATCGACCTTGGTGACAGGATGTCGTTGTAATCCTTGCCTTGAGTAGGTTTGGAATGCTGTCATAATTGAAACTACTGGTTTTATTGCTGTTCTAGTAATCATTATTGCTGTTCAAGCTGAGAAAAGGTTGAATTGATTGTTGTTCTTATTATATCACCGTTATTACAGCTGAAGCTACCGATTTGTTCACTATTTTAGTGATGTCACTGCTGGTCTACTGCTACTATCATTGATATTATCATGGTTGTCTTACTACTATGATCATTATTGACACTATTAAGGTTGTTGGACTTAACCCATTATCTTGAGATATGTAATGCTTCTATGATAATACTATGTTAAGTTAGTTTTATCATGATCTTTGATATCCACCCTTTATTAGTCACTAACCTCTCTGTATGAGATTCATATATATGATGACTCATTGAGAGTGTAGCTTCTTCTTTATGTGTATGTAAATCATCCTTTATGTTCTATCCCTGAGTTTTTATCTATCTAGACAATAGGGTGATGATGCACCTCATGGCTGAGTCAGTTTTTGAGTATTGATTTATCTACCTATATGTTCTTTTTAAGTTTTATTCCTTCAAAAAAAAAAAAAAGTTGTGCCCTTTTAGGATTTTGCTCGTGTTTGCCGGTTGGGGTTACATTTGGTATCAGAGCCCCAGGTTTCAACACTGGGATCTCTAGATTAATGTTGTTGCCCATAGTAGTACTTTTTATGCAAGTGGTAGGAGACTCCTGAGTAGGATACTATGCTTGATCCATACACGTAAATTGATTTAATTGGATAGATGATCATAAGATTTAGACTCAGCATCATGTCATACACAAAAAAAAAGTAGGGCGGAAGAAAACTGAAAAAGGGAAGTGGGTAGCAAGTAATGCTATGGTTTTGCAAAGGGAATCACATTGGTTATGGAAACAAATGTACTTATGGTAGTAACGAAAAAATTGTGTATGAGAATACAATCTTCCCCTGTAAAAGTGAGAAACCAGTAACTATGCATTGGTTGAGTGTTGTGAATACCCCGTACTTGCTTTGTGTGCCCTTGAGATGGTGATACTGAGTATGCATCCATGGGAAAAATCTATATTTTAGGTGTGGGATCAACCATACCATTATGTGTGTTTGCATGTTTGTCACCTGATTGAGGGCCAACCCTTGTGTGGTTGAAAATATATATATATATATATATATATATATATATATATATATATATATATATATATATATATATATATATATATATATAAAAGAGTAGCCTAAAGTTAGATTCATAGATTCTTTTCTTTTGGTTCTCTAGTCCCTCAGTCTATGAAGGGGTAGTAGCAGCCACAAAGTTCCTTGGGCGGAGTGAACAGCGTACGCTTATGACAACACAGAGTGGTCCCTCGCTTAACCGAACCTAAGGAAATGTACTCACTACTTCCCCGTAGGATGAATCAGGGTACTTGATTCATATGTGTTAGCCTAATCCCCACAGTTTCTAAGCATCTAGATGGTATTTCTTGGATGATCATTTACCTTGTCTTCACGAAAGGTATGATATACCACATGAGTTATCAGTTGGGGGCCGGGGTCTAGGACCTTCATGGACAGCCCAACTAGAACTATGTGATGACATGAGTCGTCACTTGGGGGCCGGGGTCTAGGACCTGCATGGGTAACCCAAGTGAGACCATGTGCCCCATGTATATTTTGAGGTCTAGCATGTGGAGGGAGATTTGGCACCCATGCTGAGATAGATTCTGTATCTGCACATGTTCCGACATGATAGGTACGATGCCACACCCCACTAATGTTCCGACACAGTGCTGGTGATGATGCCGTGTTGCTGTTGGTAGCGAGCTAGGCTCGAGGACACGATGCCACGTGCATAGACACGTGAAGGTGCACTATGAGATTATGTTATAGCGTACTTGTGTGATGAGCATAATGGGGCCTCGCACACTTGTAGAGGGATACTCATGTTTGCTTTTGACAGTGTTGGGTCGGTTAGCATATGAGTAGGTCCTAGCCATGTATACCTCTGGCTACGGCAAGTACCTGCATGTGCCTTTTCCATGAGGTGTCACTATGTGGGGTGTGTTCTATGCGTGTTTACTTCCGCGGAGCCATAGACACATCGCCATGTGGCATACGGCCAGTACGTGCCTTCTCCGGCTGGCGTATGACCATGCCGCGCTGAGATGCAATGCAGGATGTGGCTGAGGTGCACATTCCATGCAGGAAGCCAAGGAGTGTGTGAGCCACTTGGTTAGTCCACGCGCCGAGGAGCACACTCTGAGCCATGTGGATGGCGTGCTCATTCCGTACCACATGAGGGCTACTATTATAGCCTGACGTTGTTCCCTCCTTCCTCGTTTGGTGGCTAGTATCTAGTCACATAGTGTTGTACAGTGCAATTTCAAAGATTGTGGACTTTCTCTATGGTTATTGATGATTTTCTACTGATTGTGAAGGCTGACACTTTTCTTATAATTGATTATGATGGTTTAGCCACACCTTGTGATCTTATTTGCTTGTAGCCCTCATGGTTACATTTGATTTGGTGTTGAAAATTGCACGCATTTCTTATTTTATTGTTGAAATTAAATTTTTATTGTTCTTTATGACTTTGGTGGCTAAACTAGTTATACTTATTGTTTTCGATGTTGGCCATGTGTTGTATTGTGATTCCTCTCCAAGGACGTATAAGGCAGACTTGGTGAGTGTATACAAGGAAGCAAACATAGGGAACCTTGAGGATGGGGGTATGTGAGGCTGTTATACAGCTAGGACCCACTACCCACCTATGTGTGATGACTATCTCTTGGAGGCTAACCACCTTATACAACAAGAGAGAGGTCATTATGGCTTATTTGGATGGTCTCACCTTGAGAGTGTGACCTAGCACCAACAAGTCACTATGTGTGAGGTATGGATTATGTGAGATGGATTTGACTCTTGGCTCGTGGATTATGTATCTTGGATTAGTATGCGGATTCTGGTATCCAGATGGACCCTTGTATAGCCTTGTGATGTGAATCCCAGTGATGTATATTGGTGTGTGTGTGAAGAATGTATGGCAAATCATGAAACTGTACCTATGAAATGATAAATTGTGTTTCCATGTTTCGAATAGGTGAAAAATTATGATCTTTTGTTGAATATGTGATAAGATTTAGTGTGGATATTTAATAGAAAATGTTAAAATGCAACATTCTAAACTATTGATTGTTTAATAGCATAGTAGAAGAGGAATTACAATGATGCAGTCATGTTCTCCCTAGAAATGTTAGTTAGCTTAGTGTATCTGACTAAGTTATATTTTGGCAAGGCGGAGCATTACATATTGGTATCTCTAGGGTTGCATGTTATGAAAACAGAGATTGAAATCATGTAAATGTGCATATATATATCCGTGTGTGTGTTGTGTGCTTCATTCTAAAGATGACTACATGTGAAGAGTTAGAAAATTGAAAATTTTACACACTAAAAAATGTAGATTGCTACATTCATGAGAAAATTATGTGGTTTATTCTAGCATAAATGCAAAAAATTGATGGTTGTGAGAGACTAGTTGGCTGTTTGAAATAGTGAATGCTTGGAAGAAAGAAAAGAAAACTGATTACTATGGCTTCATTCTTTATGTGATTAGAGGAAATAGATGCATGATAATGTATAATTTTTATGAAACTAAGTGCCTTGCATCTTTCTCACTTGTGTACCAAAAATTATCACATGTAATTGTGTGTACTGTGGAGAATGTGATAGTCTAAATTTTATAATCATCTTGAAATTTATGGAACTAATGTGTGTTATGGCTGCATTTAGTATTATGACTTTCAGGAGTAAGTCAAGCTCTTGGGGGGAAGTATGTAATGCCTCCCAGGACCTGGCCTAACCGAGGTGACACCAAGGTATGAAATTCAAGCTTTACATGATATTGTGTTACTGACATTTTGTTAGGTTAGATTCCATGATTAGATTGGATGTACATGTGGAGAGGATGACACCTTGACATTGGCATAATATGCGAATGATCATGGAAGTTGGAATCCTCCGTTTTGGACTATTCATGCCTTGGCTATTATATGATACATACATGCAGATGTTATAACCTGTTTGAAGTGGTGTAGGTACCAGGCACCAACTCCACCTGGCTACACAGGTCTAAGCGTGCCTAATACCCCAATAGTGGTAAGATGGAGATGACACATTGGCCATATACCAGCTTAGCCTTGTCATTGTCTCTATGTTGAGATGAGTTTCCGATGTCATGTATTACCTCAGACACTATCTGGTTATTGCTTGCTTATTCTACCATTCTGTGAGTCAGTTCCGTATGATTTTTGTGTTGAGTTAGTCCTTGTGGGTTGCTGTCGGATGTTTTGTTATTGGTAATGGTGTTAGAAAATTGAGCTTGTGCCTTGTTTCTGTATGATTTTCTCGAGAGGATTTTATAAGCCTTGGTCTTCTTTGGCCACTTTAATTAAATTGGGGAAACAATGAGGAATACCTTGATTTCCTAGTTTCACATGCGCTTGATGCACGAGCCTCCTCACTATGCCATTCTGTGCATATTCTGAAACCATGGCATTCCATGAGATCACATTACACTCGGCATTGACCTAAATATCTACAAGCCTCTTTGACCAGACCATTGTTTGCATACCCTATAATCCATGAATTCCATTACTGACATTTAATTTTGACATTATTTGAAAGAGTCTCCAAGCCTTATCAATGAATCCATTTAGTGCAAATTCATGCAAACATTGTATTCTGTTAGATGGCAACTCTTTGAGGAGTTTTGTCAAACGGTTTGAGTGTCTTGGTCGAAGCATTTCTTATTTACATTAGAATCTCGTGGTATGATAACAAGTCCATGATGAACCTGTGTTTAACAATTTCTTGAAATGCATGTGGAAAGACTGGTTGAAGGTTTGGAGATTGTTATTTTATTGTCATGCACAGTGTAGAAAGTGTCGGCCATATTCAGGCCTGTCTCTGTTGTAAATATAGATATTAAAACTTGACTGAGAACAGGTTTGTTAATGAAAAAGTTCTACTTAAACTTCCTTTTGACTTTACACAGGTCGATAATGAAAATAAGATTAGACCTCAAATTTGACAAACCCTTTACTGTTTATACTCCACAAATAAACAAAATAGAGTTAAGTTTTATCATGATAATCTTTGACCATTTTCTGGTCTTCAAGGGTAAATAGAAATGTGCTTGTTGCTATTGACCATTTCAGATCTTCAAATTTGTAAGAATTTTGGGTTTGATTTTCATTAACTCTTTGGTCTGTATAGTATACCAGTGTGGATACATAACCTGTCGACCTTATAATGGCCTTACTAAACTGACTCTCTACTAGCATTAAAGGAAGAGATGAGTAATCCTTGTATTGATATATTTAGCCAACAATCTATATATTTAAGTTATGTGTTGAGTATCATTTATTGATTATAATATGAATAGTTCTCTATACGTAAAATTATGAATTGGGAAACATTTGTATGACCCTATTCAAGTCTACCTTCATGTAAATGAGCATGATCACCTTCGTTGTTATTAAGATCTTATATATGTGAGGATTGGGTATATCGAATGAGAAGCTATATCCTATTATATTATAGATATATGAGTATCCTAACAAAAAGGAGAGTATTGCTTGGGCGCCTTCATAGCCGATAATAAATCATCCTCTATAAACTAAGATCGACCTCTAGAAGTTTTGTTTAGGAAGCCTTTAAAGGCATAGAAATCTTAGATTATTCTTCCATGAATAGCACACTTACCTTTCTGGCGTTCATATTTCAGTTTTCCCTAGGTATTGTGGCATGGGGATAGAATATTTGGTCTTATCGTGGTCTTTTGGGGGGGGATCTTAGCTCAGTCTATGATGGGTTGAAGAGGAAAAAAAATCTCTGAAAGTATTCTCACAGGGAGGGAGGTGCTAGAAAACATTTAATAAGTGAACAGGTGGGGTCTTCCCATGCATTGCTTAGTGTAACACAATGACAGGCTGCTTTGTTAGTCTCTGCTTTGTGACAGGATATACAAAATCTTCTTGGTGTGACTGAGGACATGGCTGGATTGAATAACATAGCTTTTCTCTGTCCAAGCGTTCCATCTAATATACAGTTAATGGACCTTAGTTCATGGCACCACAGCTTCTTCATTATTTTGAGCTGTTCAATATGCTCTACCTTCCACTGTCGTTGCTTTGCCTTATTCTAACTTAAACCTATTATAGGTTCGTATCTTGCTAGATCAGCATCATTGCAGGCTCGATCCTTCCTCTCACATCTCAATATTATTCATATTTGAATGTACCATGGTCGCCTTCATGTCAAAGGGCAGGAACCAAGTGAGAATACTATTTTATTCCCTCAGAGATATAGTGAAAGGGATAACCTTGTATTTATTCCCCTAAAAACTCAAGCAAGGAGAGTGATAAGTCACTATAAATTAGGTTACTAGACCTGCTTGAGAGGCCTATAGCTAGACTTGTCACTCTGCTTCTCGAAAAAGGGCATGTCACTCATTTGGAAAAGGTAGCCAAAGCTATAGCTGGAAAAAGTACTAGTTTGATGCTCATCCTTCTTGCCCAGCATGTTACTCCTTTACCTGCTGTTACTTCTAGATGATTCGAGGCTTTGTTAACAGGAATTACTTTGTACTGCTAGTGCTGTTGTGCTATCACTTAGATGATTCGAGGCTTTGTCCATGGAGTTATCTATATTTCTTTGGCAGAGGCAATTGTTTTAGTAGTTGGTGTTTGTCTTACAAAAAAAAAGGATGTAAGCATTAAAGCAAGTAGGATCGGCACCCAAGCTAGCAGCATCAACAAAGCAAGGACCTGAACTAGGAACACTAGTAGCATAGGCACAGGACTCATAGCTATCAGTAGCAGAGGCAACCATTATTTTAAAATTTTATGCTTTGCATCAGCTTTTCTATTGGATTAACTTGTGCCTTCACCAGCGGGAAAGTGATACTTGAATCAACAATTTTAACGGTTGTGGTGGTGATCACTCTGACAGCATATACATTCTGGGCTGCAAGGAGAGGCCATGATTTTAGTTTTCTGGGACCCTTTGTTCTTGCTGGATTGATGGTGCTTCTGGTTTTCATATTAATTCAAGTACCTTTGATTTGCCCTTAAAATTAGGAAGGAAAAAGAAATAATGAAATCAATGGCTTCTAACAATCTCTTAAAACTGTAAGCAATGCAAATAAAATTAGTTAGGCTGTTGCATAGATCCTTTTGTTATGCCTGAAATTGCATGAGTGGAGTTTAATCCCAGAGAATTTAAAGTTTCCATTAACAGGAAAAGAAAAATCCCCTGTCAGCTTCTGAGGGGAGTTGTAATTTTAACAAACAAGCATAACATCACCTACCTAGAAATCTACTAGTGATGGACATGGATTTGTAATTCATAAAGTAGTTTACAAATAAGGTGGTAAGGTGATTTGTAATATTTTATCATTTCTCTATTGAAGTTGTCAATGTCTATCAAGGTACTAAAGAAGGCATTGAGAAGTAATGCTGAGTTTAAAACTTAAGTTGTCAATTTTCAATATCAATTGATAGATAACTTTTGTCAAAGATCAAAAAGACCTTGTTTATAAAGTTAACAATGTAATCACCACAGGAATACTGTACACTTTTAAAAATAATTTACAAGCACCATACAAATAGATTACCTTTACCATAGCAATACACTGACAAATTGAAAACTTGGGTCAAGTAAGTATCAAATTTACACATAGTCTATAAACAAACATAGAGGCATCCCTTACCAACCTTTTCTTCCTTTTCTTACAACCTTTTTGACTTTGTTGTAACTTTTTTTTAGTTTATTATTGATATTCTTTTTTTCTATATTAAAAAAATGCAAATTACAAAGAAAAAAAATGCAGTCAAAGACTGTAGAAAAAAACAACCAAACTTGATGGCTGTATGGCCATATTTAGTCATTTTAGTCCTAAAATACAATTAAAATTTTAGGAAGACTGTATCACTTTTGTTAAACCAGTTTATTTGGCTCTGTATCTTCATTTGATTTCATAATGAAATAAGAGGGGAGTGTTGTTTAAGCTCATAGCATCGATGGATTAAGTTTCTACCCATCTGCGCTCCTTTGTTGGATTACTTAACTAGAACTTATGACAAATTTTGTGTGCAGAAACTTAGTATTAATTGAATATTAAAATTATATTTGATTATGTAAACATACATATTTATAATTGTATATATATACATATGCAAGAGCTCTGATAGAGATTAACTTAGTTAAGCCATAGACCATGTCCTAGTAGTGGTGACTTTTATGTACCTGTCACGGGTAAGTGGAATGTAATCTCATTTTTTTTATAATTGTGTAAGGCTTGTCATAATTTGCTACCATAAATTCATTTAGTTGGTTTATGTCACTAAGAATGGAATATGAATGGTTGTTGTGACAAGATATAGTCTGTGAAAGCTTGTGGTAATTTGGGAAGGGATTAGTAGAAAGAGTTTTGTGGATTCTCACATGTTGTCAACATATTTTTTTATGTTACGAGCATCAATAAAATCGTGTTTGATCTACTCGTTATATAATCTCCATTTGTCTACTATGCTTGGTATTGAAGAGCTAGGCTTAAACTCAATTTACATTATGTGTAAATGACCTTCCTTTGATTGTGAATGACCTATGAAATTGGCTTGCCTTTTATGGCTATAGGCATGATGTATATATGCTATCGATCTGTCGTTTGGCTGATTGTTTATTTTTAATTTCATCTTCTTTAGCACCCTTATCAATCTTGTTGCCTATTTATTGGTTGGCTCTCAGGATTTTTGTAATGCTATGTTGTCATGTGGTCCACTTATTTGTTAAGCAAGTGTTTGTGTGACATTTTAGAACAGACTTCATTAAAATTGGAAGAACATAGGGTTGCTACTGTAATCGTATCTTTGTCAGCAGTATGAACATTATTTCCTTTATGGTAATCCAGGAAATATTAAAGATGTTAGTATTGCTTTCCCAAGACTGTTTATTCATTCAGAGGTTTGCCAAGTCTTGTGGTACCCCTTGTAAGGTCATGTATATGAGCCTTCTTCAATGTTGTTGTTATGCTTGCTATGGCCATGTGATCATCTCCGAGCACGGGGGGTGGACCCTTTGAAGTACCACATGGTAGGGTGGTGTTGCACCCACCATTGGGGATCCAGTCGTCGACATTAGTTTCGGCAATGGCGTTGGCATGGGCTGTTCCATTCTTCCCTCCAGTTTTCTAGATGTATTTTCTTATGTATCTATATAACTCAGTGAACCGAGTGATAGGTATTGAGATCTTGTATTGTTGTAATTAATTCTTGTGAGACACTCCTAATCTAGAGTTCATTGTAATAAGGTTCATGACGTACTCTTAAGCAAAAGTTGTATTGAGATTATCTTCCGCATATGTTATCGACCTTGGTGACAGGATGTCGTTGTAATCCTTGCCTTGAGTAGTTTTGGAATGCTATCATAATTGAAACTACTGGTTTTATTTCTGTTCTAGTAATCATTACTGCTGTTCAAGCTAAGAAAAGGTTGAATTGATTGCTGTTCTTATTATATCACTGTTATTACAGTTGAACCTATTGATTTGTTTACTATTTTAGTGATGTCACTGCTGGTCTACTGCTACTATCATTGATATTATCATGGTTGTCTTACTACTATGATCATTATTGACACTATTAAGGTTGTTGGACTTAACCCATTGTCTTGAGATATGTAATGCTTCTGTGATAATACTATGTCAAGTTAGTTTTATCAAGATCTTTGATATCCACCCTTTATTAGTCACTAACCTCTCTGTATGAGATTCGTATATATGATGACTCATTGAGAGTGTAGCTTCTTCTTTATGTGTATGTAAATCATCCTTTATGTTTTATCCCTGAGTTTTTATCTATCTAGAAAACAGGGTGATGATGCACCTCATGGCTGAGTCAGTTTTTGAGTATTGATATATCTACCTATATGTTCTTTTTAAGTTTTATTCCTTAAAAAAAAAAAAGTTGTGCCCTTTTAGGATTTTGTTCGTGTTTGCCAGTTGGGGCGTTACATAAGTAATCATCAAGATCATGTATAAAGAACTACAAGTACATATACAATTTCCCTTACATGAGAGTACATCATTACATTATTTACAATGTCACTTTTCTGATTACATTGGAATGCATACATCAAAATTACAGTACATGATTCGACTGCTATACAAGACTAGAACATGAACATAAGTAACTATGTCCTCAAACTGGTATAAGATTTGGAATCTTCTACAAGATACATCCTTCTCGCACACGAACCAACAACAAGGAAAACCAATGGAGAAAAAGCACAACCACCTGACCATGTGGAACCCTAAGGTCCACCCCCCATGCTAGGAGATAACAATAAGGTCCCACTATAGCAAATAGTCAAGAAGACAATAGGCTAATAGGTGCAAGGACTACACATGACTCCAAAACAACACGGGTCAATATGAACATCACAAGCATCTCAAACATCATTTTTGGAGACAATCACACAACAAATGGGGATAACACAATTAGGGAATGCTAGGCTGCAGTAAGGAAGAGTATCATCGCATGGCCCTAACATGGGTTACCCTGACAGTCTCTCACTAGACACCGGCCCCATAGGGTGACACATGCGGAACCAAATGTTCCTTTCATGGGGACAAGGAAGTTGGTTTTGCCAACCAGACCTTCTCATCCTATCCTTAGTCTAAACTAGTACTACAGGCATGGGTGAGGAATCCAATTATCTTGTTTAATGTGGAATCTACCCTTTTCCCCCTTATTCATTTTAGGTTATCACTTGGTTACCAACTTTCAATGGTTAATCTGACAAGCCAATTTAGGCCCCGACCCCACATTGAAAGCCACTCCCTTACTTGCATCTAGAAGACTAGGTACCCATCAAGCAAGACAATTACCATCATAACGACAAGTGTACATATACAATGCAAGGCATTTACCTTATTGCATACTAATCATAATCACAAGGCCCAACTCTTAAATCATGGCCCCAAAACTTCCAGTTGAAGCAATCACAACCATAAACAACATACTCCCCTAAGCCTCTGGAAACTCAACACATTTTACTTGTAAATCATAACAACCATTCAATCATAACCTTACTCATAAACCATCAAATTACCATTTTTTAAGCTTATCAAAACATCAAAAATCATAACGTAACTAATTATCTAATTATATTTATTAAACTGACTCATTAACTATGACAGTTATATTTAAATGGTTATATAAATATACGCTCAAACAACGTTTAATTAAATTCTTAAAGCATATATTAATTTAACAGTATATATATATATATATATATATATATATATATATATATATATATATATATATATATATATATATATATATATATATATATATATATATTAAATGGTTATATATGTGAGTACAAACAATTAATTATATATTAATTTAACAATATGGTTAAAATAGTAAATAAGATTATAAATTTTATTTACCTATGAGATATAAACAACATCAATAAGGTCTGCAAGTAAAATAAATTAAAAAAATATACAAATTATCATCTGAATACAACCCTGAAGTCCCTAATTAATTAATATTTAGGGAAACCCTAAAATCTTCTTTTAACACTAATTTCTTCTCAGAATAAAATTATTGAGAGACCTTTTCCTGTAGTTTTTCCTGATACAATAATCTAGTTTTCCACATAAATCTGTGTTGTCTATTTGTGCGATTGATTGCTATTTCATTATGTTTATTTCAATTTTGCACTGCATATTTTTCTAACACTAATGATGAAAGTGCACACAGGTTATGGTCAGGAAAGTGATCATTCAATTTCAGTGGCAGAAGTTTTAAATGATAATGGAAGAGTCAATCTAATGGAAAGCTATCTATTTAGAGGCCACATTACAGTATGCATAATCCACCTCTTATTATAATCAAGACATCTAGTATTTACATGTGGAACCTGCTCCCACCATCCCTAACAGCCCTAAAGAGAAACAGTTACTAATCGATTCACACACCTTTCTTTAAATGTTTTATTAAATAAAGGGGTTGCCTGTTGTAATTTACAGAAAAGGAGCAGACGTAAGAGGTTACTATGCATGGTCGATTATGGACAATTTCGAGTGGTTATACGGCTACACTAAATGCTTTGGGATTTATTATTTTGATTACACCACTCAAAAATGAATTCCAAAGTTTTCTGCCAATTGGTACAAGAACTTCCTCAAAAAAATCATGGATCATACAACATTTGACAAGTTCAGGGGGAGAACCAACAAAGTAAAGTAACTCTTCTGTATAACCCTTATTGCATTACACCTACAGTTGATCATTAAGTGAGCTTGATTAACTTGAGGACACCCTAAACTTTGACATAAACTGCCAGTTAAAACCTGTGATGGTTGTATGGATGTGTTTTCTCAGTGCCAGGAGATCACAAATGAATATAGGTTGAATTTTGTTTGTTGAAAAGACTAGAAACTTTCAAACAAATGAAAAATTGGGAGAATCATCTCTGGCTAATATGTAGGCAAAAACTAGACACATAAACAAGGTATGCGAACTATTTAACAGACGCCTCATAGAGATGTCATCTCATGGATTTCTATGATTGCAAAATACGCACAAAATGGATTTGTTGAGAAGTCCTTTGAAACTTTTAAGCAAATGCAATTGGCAGGTGTAAAGTCAGATCTAGAACCTTTGCTAGCAAACAAAAATGGTCAAACATATAGATATATATATAATCATATAGTCAAACACACCGTGAAAGGGAATCGCAGCGTAGCAGGGTACTCACGCATGAGTAATGCGACACTGTCCCTTTCACAATAACAACACATCAAACAAGTAATCACATCACACATAACAATTAGTAGCTAAACAACTAGATAAGAAACATCATCAGATAATCGCATGATGCACAGAATAAGATTGACCCACATAGTCAATTAAGTCCATAACTAATCATAACATAAGCATAAAACACCAGTAATAAAAGTATCATCAAACTGTCATCGTAGAAGTGAGTCTAACTTCAAACAAAATGCCATAATGTCTTAATCCAAAGAAGACAACTACCTATCTAACATAGAACAACTGAGGAGCATTACAATGACTTAAAAAAAAAAAACGTTTATTTTTACCCTGCTTGTAAAAATCCTTTTTTCAAAAAATTATATTGAAAAAAGATTATATTAGAAAAAGCAGGTTTTTTATTGAAAACTTTATAAAAATTAATTTGAAAAAAAAAGTTGCAAGGTCTAGGGTACCTGCTGCGCAGGCCCTTGTACCTACCTACATCAACTTTTGGGCCCATGCCCCTTTCTTGAGGTTGCGATCCCCTAAGGGGCCTGTGGACCCCTTTTTGGGGCCACATAACCCCCTTACAAGGTCTGCATGGGGGGGGGGGAGCTTTGCCCCTCCACCCCCACATTTTTTTAAAATAAAAAAAAATTCATTATTATTTTTTTACTGTTTTTAATTAAAAAAAAGGCAACATGTAATAATTTTTTTTGTGTTTTTTTTAAATAAAAAAACACATGCAATAAAAATACTTGAGTACATGCATGTACCTATCTCAGGATCCGTGCCTAGCCATTGGTAGCATTTTTAGCATGGGCCTATATTTGGCTATTTTTCTAAATTTGACAGAGGGTTATTTTATCTGGAGGATACCTACTTCTGGAGGTTTTATCAAATCTAAAGGTTTCACTAAATTTGGTGGAGGTTTGCTAAATTTGGTAAAGGTTTGTTTTTTGCCAAATCCACCCCTCACCATTGGCAGTTTCTCTTTTGCACCTGATTTTCAAATGGCGATATCTTGGCCATACGGAGGTATTTTTTAGTGCATTTTTTTTAAAGGGTAGAATTTCTTTATCTTCATAGTGGTACAGTTGTTTTTTAGCTTAGGCTTCTGGTTTTTTCCAGACTTCTATTTTCTCAGTGTTGTTGTTGTGCAGTTCTCATTTTGGGAACTTTGATGGGCCATATCTTGGGCGTACGGACTCCTTTTTGGGTCCCATTTTTTTTAAAGTGCATGATTTTATGTGTACTTCACTATGGTGCTATCAGTTTCCTTTCATTCTATTGTAGAACTATATTTTTAGCATGTGGTGTTTTTTTGAGATTATATACTCCTGTTGTAAGCACTAGCTAAGTTGTAAACACACTGAAACTCATCAGAAAATCAATTCTAAGCACTAGCTAAGTCGTAAAAACACTGAAACTTGTTAGAAAATTAGTGTTATCTACCATATCTTTCTAGACACATTTTGATTGACATCGATTCATATCTCAAATTGAGAGCCTATGGTTAATGATCCTGAATCTTGCATCAGATTCTCATTGGATCACATCTCCATTTGATGGCCATTCATTATGGCCAATGTTCTTGAATCTTCATGGTCCTTGTTTCTATACATCAGTTTTAGTCACATATCAGCATTGGCAGTTACAGCTTCTTCATGTGCTTTCTAGAGTTTGTTCACACTTCTTGGGGATCATCAGATCTTCTTTTTTCTTCCTCTCTTATGGGGGGCATTCATGTTTGTACCTTTGTCATGGATTTAGTTCTTGGGGGGTCTTAGTGTTAGTCCTTCTTCCATCACATGTTCATGTACTTGTTTTCTTTTCTCTCTTTTAGAGAGAAGTTTTCTCTCATTGGGTTTTTCTCCTTTCTCTCCACTTTATGAGAGATTCTTGTTGTTCATGGGTACCTAACATGGTCGTATCACTGGGACCCATTCTTGTGTTAGTTGCATGTTTTTCATTTCTCCCTAAGTTGTACTTATGAGGGGGTGTTGGTGTAATTAAATATTTAATTACACTTTATTAAGTTTACTTAGGGCTTATATTTAGTCTTAGGTTATTCTTAAGTCATATTAGGGTTTTTCTCTAACTTGCAAATATAAAAGCAAGTTCTCTCATGTAATTCATTAATCCATTTCATTAATTCATCCTTATTGTGCAAATTATTCCTCTTTACTTGTTTTCTCTTGTGGAATGTAAATCTTAGGTTTTGCATGTGATCTTGGTGGCTTGAGTTAATCATAAACTCTCACAATATATAGATAGATAGATATAGATATAGATATAGATGTATAGCTTATAAGATAGTGTTATATTTTTTTGATATCAAATAACTTTTAAAAAATGCATGATATTCAAAATCACATGGAATCAAATTTAATATTAAATAAAAATATAAAAAGAAAAAACCACAAGTTAAATTCAATCCCACATGATTTTTATAAAGCTAAATCAATATCTTAACATGTTAAAAAGGAGAAGGAAAGCCCTAAATTTAAATCATTTATGCTTAATTTTTAAGCAAATCGATCATAAAATATCTTTTTCAAATTTAGAGGGACTGCATGGGGGGGCTTTGCACCTCCACCCCCACATTTTTTTTAAATTAAAAAATTCATTAAATTATTTTTTTTCTACTTTTTTTTATTAAGAAGAAAGGCAACATGCAATAATTTTTTTATGTGTTTTGTTTAAATAAAAAATACATGCAATACAAAAACTTGAGTACCTGCATGTACCCAGCCATTGGTGGTATTTTTAGCATGGGCCTATATTTGGCTATTTTTCTAAATTTGGCAGAGGGTTATTTTATCTGGCTGATACCTACTTCTGGAGGTTTTATCAAATCTAGCAGTTTCACTAAATTTGGTGGAGGCTTTCTAAATTTGTGAGAGGTTTGTTTTTTGCCAAATCCACCCCTCACCATTGGCAGTTTCTCTTTTGCACCTAATTTTCAAATGATGATATCTTGGCCATATGGAGGTATTTTTCAGTGCAATTTTTTTTGAAAAAGGGTATAATTTCATGATCTTCATAGTGGTATAGTTGGTTTTTAGTTTAGGCTTCTGGTTTTTTCCAAATTTTTGTTTTCTCAGTGACGTTGATGTGCAGTTCTCATTTTGTGAACTTCGACGGGCCATATCTTAGGCGTACGGACTCCTTTTTGGGTCCCACTTTTTAAAGTACATGATTTTCTATGTACTTTGTGATAGTGCTATCAGTTTCCTTTCATTCTATTGTAGAACTATATTTTCAGCATGTGGTGTTTTGTGGACATTATATACTCCTATTGTAAGCATTAGCTAAGTTGTAAACACTCTAAAACTTGTTAGAAAATCAGTTGTAAACACACTAAAAATTGTCAAAAAATTAGTGTTATTTGTCATATCTTGCTAGACACATTTTGATTGACATCGGTTCATATCTTAGATTGAGAGCCTATGGTTAATGATCATGAATCTTGCATCAGATTCTCATTGGGTCACATCTTAGTTTGATGGCCATTCATTATGGTCAATGTTCCTAATTTTCATGGTACTTGTTCCTATGGTTCAGTTTTAGTCACATATTAGCATTGGCAGTCGCAGCTTCTTCATCTGCTTTCTAGAGTTTGTTCACACTTCTGGGGGGTCATCAGACCTTCTTTCTTCTTCCTATCTTATGGGGGGCATTCATGTTTGTACCTTTGTGATGGATTTAGTTCTTGGGGGATCTTAGTGTTAGTCCTTCTTCCATCACATGTTCATGTACTTGTTTTCTTTTCTGTCTTTTAGAGAGGAGTTTTCTCCCACTGGGTTTTTCTCCTTTCTCTCCACTTTATGAGAGATTCTTGTTGTTCAGAGGTACCGAACATGGCCTTGTAGTTGGGACCCATTCTTGCATTAGTTGCATGTTTTCCATTTCTCCCTAAGTTGTACTTATGGGGGGATGTTGGTGTAATTAAATATTTAATTACACTTTATTAAGTTTACTTAGGGTTTATTTTTAGTCTTAGGCTATTCTTAAGTCATATTAGGGTTTTTCTCTAACATGCAAATATAAAATAAAGCTCTTTCATGTAATTCATTAATCCATTTCATTAATTCATCCTTATTGTGCAAATTATTCCTCTTTACTTTTTTTCTCTTGTGGAAGGTAAATCTTGGGTTTTGTATGTGATCCTGGTGGCTTGAGTTAATCATAAACTCTCACAATAGATAGATAGATATAGATATAGATGTATAGTTTATAAGATAATGTTATATTTTTTTAATATCAAATAATTTTTAAAAAATGAATGATATTCAAAATCACATGGAATCAAATTTAATATTAAATAAAAATATAAAAAGAAAAAAACCACAAGTTAAATTCAATCCCACATGATTTTTACAAAGCTAAATCACTATCTTAATATGTTAAAAAGGAGAAGGAAAGCCCTAAATTTAAATCATTTATGCTTAATTTTTAAGCAAATCGATCATAAAATATCTTTTTCAAATTATTAAATTTATTACTGAAAATCCTATTTACGAGAGTGAAAATGAAAGGCACTTAAAAATTGAATCCATTGTCATCAAACTTTATGTTTTCATTCAAGTTACTTTCTGGCAAACACACACTTCAAATGGATTAGGAAATTCACACCAAGCTCTCTAGATTGAATTTGCACTCTTCACGTTTCAAATTTTGCATAAATTTACTGAATGATATTTGAGAATGCAAGGGCACTACAACACCTCTAAGGAGGCATCTCATCTTTTCTTATCACATAATTTAGACATGACTTTAAGCTCACCAATTCGCTATTACAACTTGACTATGCCACCATCATATGCTTTCCCAACACAGGAATGAAGTGTGCTACAACTTTCCACGTGTAGATTTTGGTGGGAAAGGAGATTGACAATGAGGAATAACCAAGATTATTTTCATCATCTTACATCCCTTATTGAATAGTTTAAATAGTTGATCTAGCAAGTTAACTTGGTCCCTCTCACAAATGGGATGCCTTTGATGTAATTATTGTAGAAACTAACAAGATCATGGAGAATCAACAAGCACGAGTTTGCAAGTGAAAATGAATGATTTGTATTAACAAATAACATGTATAAATAGTAGAGGTTGCATACCCAACTCTCCATGAAACAAGGATAGGTGGCAATATTCAAAGCAAAGAATAGTGTAACTACCCTAGGAAATAGATGCGATGTGTCAAGTACATTGACACCTATTACAAACGACTCACCAAGTTGAAAATGTCAAATGGCATGTTCTATAAGTTGCCTAACTATGATTGAGTCAGTGTGAACTCATGGAGTTATACACCAACACCCCCCCTTAAGCATAGCTTAGGTGAGTTTATGAATAATAAGTCTTGGTAGTGTGCCATTTTAGGTACTCATTTACAAATGTATCTCTCAAAAAAATAGAGAAAGAAAGAAAACCCTATGGGAAAAAACTTCCCTCCAAAAAAAGAGAAAACAAAGAGAGGACTAGATAGCCCCCTCAGAAGATGATGATGTTGATGTCAATTCTGATGTAGATATGTAGAACTCCTGAAGCATGTCGAAGTTGTAAAACTTGCCCTTCTCTTGATTTCAAGAGATTTTAGCAAACTGATTGAAGTAAGTAATGTTTTAAAGGATAAAGACCAGGATGTAGGTCTAAGAAATGTACAAAATAATTGAAGACAAGGATGTGCATATGCGCACATATGAATGAGGTAAGAATTAATGCGATTCAAGTTGTAATGTTGCAACCTCCCCACTACACTTTATAGATCAGTGTGCTTACATTTCACTTTTACACTTTCAATATCTTGACAAGTTATATGTGTTTTTACAAACTAAGAATGCAGGTAGAGTTCAATTTTTATACTATATAGAACCAACTAAGCTAAGCCGAGAGTTTACACGAGGCTCTAAAGTTGAATCATGGTTGTCTTCTTCACCAGACATGAAACTTGAAAAGATGAAGGCGCAGTCAAAGTTGCAAACCTTGTTGCAAGTATGGCCTAACCGGTGTTATCATTGATGTCAACATACTCATGTTGCATTAATGAGAAGGATTAGATGAGCTGTGTGCTGAGGATATTGAGAAAATTTGTCTCAATCAGGAACAGTGAAGAACAGTGATGACAAGAAGGTAAAAGTCCTTAATAGGTTGAGGATCAGAGGATGTAGTTCAAAGGGTTTGTAGATACAAGTCTTGAGATGCTCTAGTCAAGTTTTCAGAGGTCCACATGAGGATCTAAAGAAGTTATGGTCGCTCAAGTAGAACCGGTTCCAGTAGGTGTTCAGAGGTGATAGAGTGTCACAGATAGGTCCGATGAGATCTAGAAATTCATTATTCTGTTCTACAGATTTGAGGGAGTGTTGAGGACATCCCTGTGAAGTATCAACTAGATTGGTTCATGGTTTGAAGGTCTGAAAGAGACTATTCATTTGTGATAGTAATGACAGACTATGTTCTTGAAGCTCTAGATGAAGGAGAGAAGAATTCCAGTAGGATGATGAAGTGCAGATGTTCTTGGTGATTCAGGGAAGGTTATGATGATCGTTGAATCATGTCCAGTTCATGTTGGTGGTCCACATTGAAGTTAGAGTTTGCATTTGAAGAATAACCACCGGATATTGGTGTTCTTCTTGAGACTGGCAGACCGGATGTATTACACGTCTTGCAGATGTTCTTGTAGGTGTTTTCTGACTTAGATGATTGTTCGTAAGTCGATGCCTTGTATAAATAAGGGATTGTGAAGTCATTTTGAAGTGTGTCTTGTGGTGATGAGTGTGTGGTAGCGAGCAGAAGTGTGAAAGGCAGAGCATAAGTATTGGGCTTAAATGGAACTGATTCAAGCATGGTGAAGATGCTATTCTCCAGTTCATGAAGGTGATACTTATTTCTTTGTAGACAATGTGTCTCTTGTAGGTAGTGAGCCTCTTGTGAGCAGTGTGCTCGGGCAGTGAGCCCTAATTGGCATGTGCCATTTGTTCTTTCTATTCTTCTAACAGAGAATACTTTCTTGGGTTAATCACCTCATGGTTTTTCCCTTAACTAGGTTTTCCACGTCAAAATCTTGGTGTCTTATGTGTTGATATGTTTCTGCTTTTGATTTGAATGCATTATGGTTCATGATTAATATTCTACTAATCACTAAATAAGATTTAAGTGTTTAATTAGAGAAAGTTTCACACAATAGATTCACCCCCCCTCTTAGTTGTGTGCCCTAAGTCTAACAATTGGTATCAGAGCTAGGTTCCTCTAAAAGGAGCTTATCGACTTGAAGAGATCTAGGATGTCGTCATACAAGAAGGATAGTCTAAAGTTTGATGGAACCAACTTTTCTCTTTGGGAAGGTCACATGAAATGTCACTTGCAGTGTATGGGAATGGCGTACTAGTCCATAGTCACAAAAGCGTATGTACCTCCACAGGGTGGTCCGACAAACCTAAATGAAATCACAGATGCTGAAAACAATCTGCAGACCAAAGAGGCTCTTCTAAGCACATTTACTAATCAGAGCTCTCAAATGTTATTGACCTACCAACTACCTATGAGATCTGGATTAAACTGGAACTTTTGCATGAAGGAGACAAGTATGTTAAATGTGCAAGGTTACAGAGTCTAAAAGGGAAATTTGAAAAACTGAAGATGAGAGATGATGAAAATATTACCACTTTTATGCCAAGAGTGAATGAGCTAGTTTGTGGAATTAGAAATTCTGGTGGAGTCTTGGATGAAAATGAGATTGTTGGTAAAATTTCAGATCCCTTCCTGCCTCTTACAAAATCAAGGTTGTTGCCATTGATGAATTCAGAGCCCATACCACTATCACAAGAGACCAATTGGCTGGCAAACTGGCTACTTTTGAAATGACCAAGTTTGGAGATGATCCCCCCAAAACTGAATCTGCATTCAAAGCCAGTGCCTCTATGAAAGGTAAACAAGGATTTGATCAAGGAGAGAACTCATCAAGGAAACTGTTATGGTATGAAAAAGCAAGAAAAGAATTGGAAGAAAAAGAAGTAGAAACTGCTCAACTTGAAGCCCTCATTGCAAAGAGACTGCCAAGAGGATCCGGTAAGTATGAAGGAAAATTGCCTTTTAAGTGTTTTAACTGCAATAAGATTGGTCATTTTGCCTCAAGATGTCTGGAAAGATTTTCAAAGCCAAATCCTAATAGATCAAGGTTCCAAAAGAATTGTTACTATGTTCATGAAGATGATAATGAAGGAGTAATAGATGATGAATCAGAGATAGGAAACAAATCTGGAAGTGAATGGGTGTTTATTGCCATCAAGGAAGAAGAACCAATATCCTCTGTATCTATCAATCATAAAGTTGTAGAAAGAGCTCTGGCTGCCCAAGTTGAAGAAAAAAATGATTGGGTCACTGACAGTGGTTGCTCTCACCACATGACAGGTAACAAAAATAAGTTCATAGACTTGGAAAGGTATGAAGGAGGAGTGGTGAAGTTTGGTGATAATTCTGCTGGTAGAATAAGAGGAAGAGGAACTATTTCTTTTGATGGAAGAAACAAAATTGGAAATGTACTATATGTTGAAGGTTTGAAGCACAATCTTCTTAGTGTTGGACAGTTGGTGGACAAAGGCTATGATCTCTGATTCAAGGATGGAAAATGCAAAATCTTTGAAAGATCTAGAACAGAGATTGCATCTGGTGCTCAAACTAAAGGTAATATCTTCCACTTGGTTGGTACTGGTAAAAGCTACTTATTTGTTCAAGTTGATCAGAGTTGGTTATGGCATAGAAGGATGTGTCATGTGAATTTTGATAATATCATCAAGGTAAGCAATACTCAAGCTGTAAGAGATCTTCCAAAATTGGTGAAACCTACTAATAGCTTGTGCAAGGAATGTCAGTTGGGTAAGATGAGCAAAGTCACATTCAAAAGCAAGGAATTGTCTTCTACTAGATTATTGGACTTAGTTCACACTGATCTTTGTGGTTTGACAAGAACTAGAAGTATTTAAGGTGATAGATACTTCATGCTGCTAATAGATGACTATTCCCAGATGATGTGGGTAACCTTTCTAAAGGAGAAATCGGAAGCTCTTGAGAAATTCAAAATATTCAAGGCTATGGTAGAGAATGAAATAGGAATAAAGTTGAAATGTCTGAGGTTTGATAGAGGTGGAGAATTCACATCCGGTGAGTTCATAGAATTCTGTGAGAAACATGGAATTAAGAGATAGTTGTCTACTCCGAGGACTCCACAGTAGAATGGAGTAGTGGAGAGAAAGAACCGGATCATCCAGAAAGCATCTAGGACCATGATGATGGAAGAAAATGTTCCTCAGATCTATTGGAGAGAAGCTGTCAGCATTGTAGTCTATACTCTTAATCAAGTTCAAATTAGAAGCAATACTGATAAGACCCCTTATGAACTCTGGTTTGGCATTTCTCCTACTGTAAGATATTTCAGAGTCTTTGGTAGCAAATGTTACATCAAAAGAGATGAAGATTTAGGAAAGTTTGATGCTAGAAGTGATGAAGGAATATTCTTGGGTTACTCTACTCAAAGAAAAGCATACCGGTGTTATAACAAGAGACTAAGAAAGATGATAGAAAGTACAAATGTGAAGGTTGATGAGGGAATAGAGAAACCCTCAAGGTTTTATGAATATGATGAAGATGATCAGAATGGTGTTCTGGTTCAAGGAGCTCAATCCTCTTCTGAAAGTTAGATTCAGACTGATCCGGTAAATCAGGAAGAAGAGATAGGTCTGAATGAGCCTGATCAAGAAGTAGAAGTGCAATAAACTCCCAAAGTTCCAAGGTATGTAAGACCGAACCACTCTGAAGATCAGATCATAGGTGACAAAAGCAAAGGTGTGCAAACTAGAAGGAAAATTGCTCAAAATTCAGATGAATATTGTCTGATTTCAAAGATTGAACCTAAGACAATAAATGAATCCTGCAATGATGAAAACCAGACCAAAGCAATGGAGGAAGAGTTGATGCAAATTGAGAAAAATTACACTTGGGATCTTGTTCCCAGACCTAGAAACAAGAATGTGATTGGAACCAAATGGGTCTTCTGGAATAAACTAAATGAAGTTGGTGAAGCAATCAGAAATAAAGCCAGATTGGTCTGCAAAGGCTACTCTCAAATAGAAGGAATTGATTTTGAAGAAACCTTTGCTCCAGTGGCAAGAATTGAAGCAGTCAGATTATTTCTTGCATTTGCTGCCTTCAAGGATTTCAAGGTGTATCAGATGGATGTCAAGTCTGCCTTCTTGAATGGTGACTTAGAAGAAGAAGTGTACATTGAACAACCGGATGGTTTTCAATTATCTGAGCATGGTGATATGGTTTGCAAATTGAAGAAGGCATTGTATGGACTAAAGCAAGCCCCAAGAGCCTAGAATGAAAGACTGGACAAACATCTTTTGAAGATTGGTTTCAACAAAGGTACTGCTGACAGTAACCTATATTTTAAAATTGATCATGAAAATATCTTGATTGTTGAAGTATTTGTTGATGATATCATCTTTGGAGGAAGAGACAGTATGTGTAAAACCTTTGCAAATAAAATGAAAAGTGAGTTTGAGATGTCAATGCTTGGTGAAATGAATTTCTTCTTGGGTCTGCAAATTACTCAAACAAAGAAAGGAATCTTTATTTCTCAGACCAAATATGTGAAAGAATTGTTGAGGAAATTTGGAATGGAAGATTCAAAGCCAATGAAAACTCCCATGGCAACCAGATGTAAGTTGAGCAAAGATGATAACTCCCCTAAGGCAGATCAAACAAAGTACAGATCAATGATTGGAGGATTATTGTATCTCACTCAAACTAGACTAGACATAATGCAGGTTGTTGGTCTTGTTGTGAGATTCCAGGCTGATCCCAGAGAATCTCATGTCATGGCAATCAAGAGGATTTTTAGGTACCTAAAAGGAACAGTTGAGTATGGTCTGTGGTATCTAGAGATCATAATTTTTCTCTTCATGCATATACAGATGCAGATTGGGTAGGAGATGTGCATGACAAGAAGAGTACCAGTGGTGGAGCATTCTTTTTGGGAAAAATATTGGTTTCTTGGCTAAGCAAGAAACAAGAGGCAATATCCCTATCTACAACTGAAGTAGAATACATTGCAGCAGCAGGTAGTTGCACTCAAGTTTTGTGGATGAAGCAGATGCTAAGAGATATTAAAGTAGAATATGAGGAGCCTATCATAATTTTTTGTGATAATTCAAGTGCAATAAATATTTCTAAGAATCCAGTGTTGCATTCTAAGACTAAGCATATATCTATCAAGTTTCACTTTCTAAGAGAGCAAGTAAACAAGGATGAAGTCAGATTGGAGTATGTGCACTCCAAGGATCAGATTGCAGATATCTTTACTAAACCTCTTCCCAAGGACTCTTTTGAGTATCTCAGGGAGAAGTTAGGGGTTATTGCCCCTCCGGTGATGAACTAGGATGCACTGATGTGCATCAATCTGGTGCATATCACAGTCCTATCTTGTGATCGGGATTGATGATAGGGTGCTGCTACTCAGGGGGAGCAGCTGGTATGTTATGAAGTAATGGAGTTGCAAGTATGAGCCCTTTGCCATTGATGTCAAAGGGGGAGAGAAGACATGTGAAAAACAAGTGGTTGCTGATCAAAGAGGGAGCAATAAAGGAAGAGAAGACATGTGAATAGTTGTTGCCGTTAGGGGGAGTTGTGACAGCAAGGAGAAGTTCTTGTCTTGATAGTTTTTCACATCATATGTTGCCATCAATGACAAAGGGGGAGATTGTTGCAAGTATGGGCCTAACCGGTGTTGTCATTTATGTCAACATACTCATGTTGCATTAATGAGAAGGATTAGATGAGTATTGTGCTGAGGATATTGAGAAAATTAGTCTCAATCAGGAACAGTGAAGAACAGTGATGACAAGAAGGTAAAAGTTCTCAATAGGTTGAGGATCAGAGGATACGGTTTAAAGGGTTTGTATATATAAGTCTTGAGATGCTCCAGTCAAGTTTTTAGAGGTCCACATGAAGATCTGAAGAAGTTATGGTTGCTCAAGTAGAACTGGTTCTGGTAGGTGTTCAGAGGTGATAGAGTGTCATAGATAGGTTCGGTGAGATCCAGAATTTCATTATCCCATTCTACGGATTTGAGGGAGTGTTGAGGACGTCCCTATGAAGTATCAACTAGATTGGTTTGTGGTTTGAAGGTCCGGAAGAGCCTATTCATTTGTGACAATGATGATAGACTGTGTTCTTGAAGCTCTGGATGAAGGAGAGAAGAATTCCAGTAGGATGATGAAGTGCAGATGTTCTTGGTGATTTAGGGAAGGTTATGATGATCGTTGGATCATGTCCAGTTCATGTTGGTGGTCCGCATTGAAGTTAGAGTTTGCATTTGAAGAATAACCACTGGATATTGGTGTTCTTCTTGAGACTGGCTGACCAGATGTATTACACGTCTTACGGATGTTCTTGTAGGTGTTTTCTGACTTAGATGATTGTTCCTAAGTCTATGCCTTGTATAAATAAGGGATTGTGAAGTCATTTTGAAGTGTGTCTTGTGGTGATGAGTGTGTGGTAGCGAGGAGAAGTGCGAAAGGCAGAGCATAAGTATTGGGCTTAAATGGAACTGATTCAAGCATGGTGAAGATGCTATTCTCCAGTTCATGAAGGTGATACTTATTTCTTTGTAGACAGTGTGTCTCTTATAGGCAGTGAGCCTCTTGTGAGCAGTGTACTTAGGTAGTGAGCCCTAATTGGCATGTGCCATTTGTTCTTTCTATTTTTCTAACAGAGAATACTTTCTTGGGTTAATCACCCGGTGGTTTTTCCCTTAACCGGGTTTTCCACGTTAAAATCTTGGTGTCTTATGTGTTGATATGTTTCTACTTTTGATTTGAATGCATTATGGTTCATGATTAATATTCTACTAATCACTAAAGAAGATTTAAGTGTTTAATTAGAGAAAGTTTCACACAACTGATTCACCCACCCTCTCAGTTGTGTGCCCTAAGTCTAACATGCCCCTCATATCATCCTAATCCACCATACACATATATCTTTGTCATCATTCCCATTTGTCATCCTTTCTTGACTTTGATAAATTGCTAATGAGTTTGATCTTGATAAGGATTGAAGCATGATCTTGAAACATGCTTTGACAATCTCTTGACACAGCAAATCCTTCTACCACAAATCCTCCAACCATCTTGTTATAGCTTATGTTATACCCTATATCTCTTTAGTCTAGCTTCTTGAATAATGTTTATAGAGTAGGGGCATGTTATTCCTTTATAACATAGTCCTTGGAGATCACATCCTGCACCCATCCATCCATCTACCATCCATCCTCCTTTCTAACTACTATCAGTAATCCCTTAATCCATCCATCCAATTCAATAATCCCATCATCCTAAATCAACCTATCTCTCATATTTGTTTCTAGACTGGGTGTTCCCTTGTCACAATTTATCATATAGAGACAATAATCTCATCCAAAATCAATCCAATATAGCCATCCAATGCAGTCATCCAAAGCAATCTAATGTAGCCATCCAAAAGTAATCAATGTAGTCATCCAAAGCAATCCATTATAGTAATCCCAAGCAATCTCAAAGAAATTAATCTACCACAAGCAACCCTAATCCACACAACTCTTGCCAAGCAATTTAGCCTAGATCATCCTAAAGCATCAATTAGTTTTGTTCCCAACCTTGCTATCAATCTTCCTCAACTCAAATCAATCCTCATCATTGGGATATATTGTTTGCAATCCTCATGTTGTTCTCATAATATATTATTCCCACATCAACACTTTCCTTGCATTGTTCTTAGGATATATCGTTCCCACATCAACAACGCAATCATCATCACCATCATCATCAATTAATCATTAGTTTTTAACCTGACTAGGGGCAACATTGTGTTTGTCTTTATATCATGTATGCATTCTTGATTGCTTTGCTTGTGTGTATTATCATTTTGTCTTACATCTGCACCAATGCTTGCATCATACCTACCACAACAACACAGTGGTCTTTCATATCATGGTTTTGTCGACATCTTCTTGCTCATGACCTTCAATCCTTTCTGCATGAGATAGATCGTAACCATGATCTTTATATCATAGTGCATAACATCAAACATCAGGTTGCTCAAACTAATTAGCATGACCATCCTTTCCTCCCTTATTGGCCTCCAATCCCCTATCCTCATATTTTATTTCCTTCTATTTCAAGAGCATACCCACATCCTTCACATCCACCTATCCTCTCGAGGGGGTATCATCTCATCCTCAATTTTTATAAACCCCATTCTTTTCCATCCTTCCTCATTAAACATCATCTATATTTTATTTTTCTTTGAGATGACATTGTTTCCCTGAGTCACAACATTGTCTCAAAGAGGGAAAAAATGTAGACACCTAAAAAATACCAAGTCCTAATTCATTAAATTATCCCAATTACCGGGTTTTGATTTCATAAATTATCCTAATTATTCCATCATTTTCCTAAGTCCTAATTCACTTTTCCTAAGTCCTAGTCTAATCCCCTTCACATGATTTAATTAATTTATTAATTAAATGTCCCTTTTATCACTTAACCACCTAAAATGAATAAAAGAAATTAAAAAAATCTTCTTATTCTCCACCTCCTATCTTATAACTATCTCGTAAAACTCAATTACAAATTAGAAAATATCTTTTAATCCTACACTATTCATCGTCCAAATACCTAATCAATTCGATCTGAACTGTTGATCTCTTAATCAATCTCCATCATCGATCATCCAACTTGGAAGCCTATAAATGGACCCTTCAGGAGCCATTTTTCAATAATCACACATTAGAGCAATGTCATGCTATTAGTTTGAACAACCACATCCTATCAACATTTAAGCATAATTACCCTTGTGGTACAACATGAGTCAATTTGGGTAACATTTGTGTTTTATTCATTTTGTTTGATTCCTTTACTTTAATTGAGGTTGCATTAAGTGTAGATTGAATTTTTTAAATTTCGTTTGAATCCTTTTATTTTGGTCTACAATTTTTGTATACAAAAAATATGAACAAAACAAAGGATTCAAATATGTAAATTAAAACCTTGTTCTACATTTAATGCAATCTCAGTTAGAGCAAAGAAATCGATAATAAATGAATAAAATACAAATTTACCAAAATTGATTCCTGTTATACCGCGAGGGTAGTTATGCTCGAATGTTGATAAGATGCAGTTGCTCAAACCAACAGCATGACATTACTATTGTCCTATTTTTGCCCAGGCCAAAATATCCCAAAAAAACCCACTTTTCTTCCATCAAAAATATTTAATCTGAGAAATCTTAAATGGAAGAAAGCCTCCCTCCAAAAATCTCAATAAATTCTAAGTATTTTACATTTAGCTTCTGCCTTAGTCAGAAAAATTCGAGTTTAAAAGTCCCCCAAAGTTAGTGTGTTTTCTTCCCTTAGAAAAATCTGTCCACTTGAGGGCTTTGTCGGCAAATTGACAAGTTTGTGAACTGCTAATTTTGTTGACTGAGTTTGTAAGTTCGTGACTTCGCTGGTTTGCCAATTTGCCGATAAAGTAGTAAAAAAGGTGAAGGAAAAGCTAAGGATAAAGAGAAAATTTGAAGTTTGTACCCTTTTGTTGGTGAATTGGCTAGTTCATGGGCTTTTCAATTTTTTCGACTGAGTTCGCCAGTTCATGGTTTTTTTGATGGTCTAGATCACCGACTAAAGTAGAAACAAAGAAAAAGAACAAGTCAACAAGGAAAGGAAATCGGAGGGTTGGTAAAATTGCAAAGTTTCCAATTAGTTTGTGATTTTTAGGATTCATTGATAAGGTGATTAGGAAGGTGAAGAAGCCAAAGGTAAAAAGGGCTAAGGAAAGAAGGAAGGCCTTGACCAAAGTGATGACGACAAAAGCAAAGCAATGGTTTGTGACAAAGAGTCTTCACGAATAGGGCAAAAAGGCAAGCCAAGACAGGTTTGCAAAAAGGGAAATTTACCAATAAGGAAAAAAGCAATAGAAAAGGAAGAAAAGAAAAAAGATGGAGCAAGAAGAAAAGTGGTTCATGAAATGAAGTTTACTGATAAGGTGAAAAATAAGGAAAATACATAGAAAGAAAGGGAGAAGTCGGGGGTCGGTAAAGTTGCAAACTCACCTATCAATTCACAGTTTCTCAAATTCGTCGACTAAGCTTTTTGCTGACCAGTTTTACTGATGGAGAGAGAAAGAAGGTGCCCAATGCATAGAAAGGGCATAGAATCATAATTCAAAGTGCAAATGAAGGATGAAGATCAATCAGGTAGAATGTTTAAGTTCTTCAAGTATGGCCAGATTCATGGGGGTTGTAAGTGAAAATTGGACAACACTTTTAAAGTGTTGTAAAAGCTTTGGGAGGCAATTTCTTGAATTTGCACCATGATTGTAGGATGAAACTTGTAGGTTTGTACTTAGCATAATGTGTTGCAGGCCAAGAGTTTGTAGGTGGTTGACACGGTGACAATATTCAATGTGCCAGTACACAAATGGAACACAAAATAGATGAAATGGATTTGCAGGTACCAAAACATAAATTCAGCCTTCCTTCTTCAATGCTCCAGGTACCCAAAGAGAGTGAGCAATCTCCTTCTGTCAATTTTTAGACTTGTCAAGGTATGGGCGTGCTTCTAGTCTTGTAGATTTCCTGACATGGCCATGAGATGAATTGAATGCAGTTTGAGCGTGTAGGCAAAACAATTGACTAATTTTTAGCACCTATAGTTGCATGATGGATTGAAAAACTATATATAAATGTAAAATAGATGTAATTTTTGTTAGCTATTTTTTTCTCTAGGCTATTGCATAGGGAGGAGAATTTTGTTGCGATTGCAGGCATTGTAATGCTTTAAAAGAACCAGTTAGATTTGATACATTGTGCTTGATTCTAAGCCTTTGATGTCTCTAATTGTTGTTCACCAATGAGTGTAAACTATTATTTTGTGTTTATTTCCTCTGAAATTAATTCTTCTACTTTTGTAATGGTTTTCTAGCCTTCACGATATTGCCAGCAAAACCATATTGCCAGCATGTGCTCTGTCCATAATGTCACTACTGACAATGTTGCTATGAGACTTATAGATTCTTCCTTTAAAGGAAAAGCACTCCAGTGGTATAGAGGCCTGCTAGCTAATTCCATCCATAACTAGGATGATTTGGGAATAAGACTCTGCCAACACTTTGAAGATAAGAGTGACCATCTATCTTTGATGGAGAAGTTAGCAACAATCAAAAGGGATCCCCATGAGTTCATGGTGGACTTCAACTACAGATTTGAGAAGACATGGGACATAATCCCATTGTTGGTTAAGCCCTCTCCAAATAGTGTATTTATATGTTATTTGAAATCTTTGAATCCTGAGATTGTTGTTATGATTCAGTCCATGGGAGGACATGTTTTACGAGGTGCATATGAAACAACCATAAGGGAAAAAAATTGTTTGATCCAAGATAGAAAATTGTCCCAAGACCATCGATGCCCTTACTTCCAGAGGCTCCTGTCATCCCACCTGCTACAATGTTGATACCGACAACAATCACACTTGCTACTCCTCTAATTATGCCTATAATTGAAAAGAAAGATGAGAGATGCCATGATCAGAAGCTTGACCAATGAACTAATATTAGCAAGGAGGCAATAGGCACAACCTAATAGGTCATATCAACCATTCAATCAGGCTTATTAGCATAACCAACTGCCATATCAAGGTAACATGCAAAGACAAAATCAGCCCAGTTACATTAGCCCACTAAATGTTGTCCATCCCAATGCTACAAGTTGTCCTTGACCTTTGGTGCCCATACAAAACAACATCACTCAGGACAATGATTGGTGCTATCCATGCAATCAACCACATGATTAGAATTTGTGCCAAAATGGACAGTTCAGTTAGGATTTGACAGTACAAAACCAACCAATCCTCCCAGAACAACAAGTCGGTTCCAGCCAAGAGATGATGGGAGGGTAGGAACAAATATAAAATAATTCTACCTTGATGAATTGGACACATGATGATTTCTGTGGTGTTAATCAAGGTGCAGACCCAATAGCATTCAACATAAGGGCCAAGAGAATAACCATTGAGGACACAACAATCCCTACAGTTGGTCAAGCATCTACCTCTCATGCATCCCAAATGGATACAAATGAAGGTACAAAAACCAAGATTTCTTCAAAACAAGCAGATCAGGTTGTTGGTAAAGCAACTCCAGTGCTAGAACAACAACCCTAGGCCAGTCAACAGTTAAAAGGTTGACACTATTATCACAAAGGTACCTCAAAAGCTTAGTCAGATTCCTTTCAGCATAGTTGATCAGATGAAAAAGACCAACCTGAGAGTCACTATGTGGGACGCCCTATTAATCCCTTCATAAAGGGATTTGCTGTAGGAAACTTTAACAAGCTTCAATTAGCTTGCTGCAGAGACAACAAAAGAAAAAGCAACCACCCCAGAAAACTTGTGCCAACCAAAAGAGGAGGCAAACACAAGTAAAATTAGTAAGCCCCATCCTTTCTATGTTTCCCTAATCATTGGTGACAAATTGTTGCATAATTGTATGATAGATTCTGGGGAGGGTACTTCTGTTATGTCTAAAAATATAGCTGATCAATTAGGAATTGAGTATGAGCCTATAACAAAGGGTGTAGTGCAGTTAGATGGCACTGTTGTTAAAACAATAGGTGTAGTCAAGGATCTGAAGCTCACTCTTCATGCATGCCTTGGCTACTCTGTTTTACAAGATATCTTAGTAATTGACCTCCTTGCATACTTTGGCATATGCCTATCTAGAGAGTTCACTGCTAAACTAGCTGACTGGTCCCACATTTTATTTAGAACAAGTTATGGCATTAAGGTGACCATTAAAGCTGAGCCTATTGCCAATGATCATGTAGAGCCTTATTTTCCTAACCCTACCAACATGAACTACACAATCCATGACTTAGAGGAGGATGACAACAACATGCATGAGGTTGCCACACCTGTGGAAGAAATACCTGATATACTACTTTATGAGTGGGCAAACTATTTTCAGTTTGATACTCCTGATCATATAGAAGACATAGGGTTGGGTATATATTGTATCAATGATGAGGATGCCTTTATCCCTAATCTTGTGAAGTCAAAAGAAGATTCATGTGGGATATGACAGATGTATTTTGATGGCTCCAGAAGTAAAAATGGAGCAGGTGATGGGGTTGTGTTAATTTCACCCCAAAAGGAAAATTATTTATATGCTTTTAGATTACAGTTCAATAGTACCAATAATGTGGCTGACTATGAAGCTTTAATTAAGGGCATGCAGCTGGCACAAGAGAGAGGAATACAATTTTTACAAGCATTTGGTGATAGTGAGCTTGTTGTTCACCAAATCAGGTCACAAAGCGCTTCAAGGAATGACTTGCTGAGGTCATATAAACATAGGGTTCGGGACTTGATTGAAGACTTTGATGCCTTCAATATCCAAGCAGTACCCAGACAAAGAAACAAAGATGTTGACAAGGTGGCTATAGTTGGTGCCTAGATTGACATTCCAAATAATGTCAAACAAAACTTAGATCAGCATGTGAAGATTATTGTGAGGCCAACTATCCCAGATAATGTTACAAGCTAGCAAGTATTTGAGAATGACTAGCAAATTGTCAACTTCTTGTAAGAGAAGGTATAGTTTGCTGTTGGTAATCAGTCCAAGTTGTAGAAGCATTATGGTGACCAGGTGATTCAGTTGAAGACCAATAAACTGCTTAGGGGATTGGTTACTTTATAAAACATATTTGATGTTGATGATCAACCTAAAAGGGAGAAGATGAACATGACAGTAAATGACATTAAAAAAGAGGACTATGAAGAGGTACAAATTGCACAGGGCAGATTTTTAAAGCATGTCAAGGTATGTAATCAAGCTGAAAGACAAGGTTTTGTTGAGCTTTGCAATGAATTTGATGATTTATTTTCTTGGGATTATAGGGATTTGAAATGTTTTGACCCTAGTTTAATGTAGCATACCATTGATTTAGACCTCAATGACAAACCTATCCGACAAAAGCAAAGGCTTGTCAACCCCAAAATATAACCATTAATGAGGAAAGAGCTATCCAAGCTCATAGAAGTCAAAATCATTTATCCAATTAAACATTCCTCTTGGGTGGCTAACCTAGTTCTAGTTAGGAAAAAGAATGGGTAAATCAAACTATGTGTGGACTTTAGAGACCTAAACAAGGCCTCCCTTAAAGATCACTATCCACTTCCTTCCATGGAACATATCTTATAGATGGTAGCAGGAGTTGAAAGCTTTTCACTCCTAGATGGCTACTCGGGGTACAATCAGATTCTTGTAAAAGAATCTGACCAGTACAAAACAACCTTCACCACCAAATGGGGTGCCTTGGCTTATCAGAAAATGCCATTTGGGTTGACCAATGCTAGGGCAACCTTCCAAAGAGCAATGGATTTGGCCTTTAAAGGTCTGATCAATGATATCATTTTAGTGTATCTTGATGATTTGACTGTATATTCTAAGCACACAATTGACCATTTGGGTCATTTGAGAAAAGTCTTTGAGAGATGCAGGGAATATAGCATATCATTGAATTCAGAAAAGTGTGTGTTTGTTGTCCTAGAGGGCAAATTGTTGGGACATGTAGTCTTAAAGAAAGGAATTTCTATTGATCCTAAAAGGACCAGTGCCATTCTGCATCTTCCCCTTCCTAGTCACAAGAAGGGGCTGCAGAGTTTCTTGGGCAAGATCAATTTCATGAGGAGGTTTATGCCAAATTTTGCTTCAATAGAAAAACCCCTCACCGCCATGCTTAAGAAGAATGCTATTTTCACATGGTCAAAAGAAGGCAGGGACAGTTTTGAAGTTGTCAAACAAGCCATTGTGCAGGCCCCTACATTGATAAACCTGAACTATGAGAAGGATTTTATCTTTTATGCCTTTGGAGGCAAGGAAGGCATGTTAGCAGTCTTGACGCAACAGAATGAAGAGAAGTTGGAGCAGCCAATTGCTTTCTTCAACCATCTTCTCAAAGAGTATGAGTTGAGGTATGATTTTATTGAGAAACAAGTATTTGTTGTCGTGAAAGCAATCAAAAAATTCAAACACATGCTTTCAAATAACAAGATACAGTTGATGGTGAATCACCCTGGCGTAAAAGAGTTCCTTTTGAGTAGAGATGTCAATAAGAAGAAGGCTGAGTGGATCACAAAAGTCATAGAGTATGATGTCAATATCAACATCACCAAGCTGGTACAAGGCAAAGGACCGCGTGAGTAGATGCCAACAGACATTGGAGCTGGAGCTGACACAGTGTATGCCCTTGAACAAGTTCAGCCAATTGATTTTCACGCTCTAAACAACTAGTATCATGACATGGTTGACTTTCTATAGTCAAGTAAATGTCCAGATGGACTGAATCAAGCCAAAATGAGGTATTTCAGACTTCAGTCCATCCCCTATGTTCTTCTTGATGGTGTCTTGTTTAGGAAAGACATCAATGTTGTTCTCCTTAGATGCATTGCACAAAATCAAACCTTAAGGGTGTTATAAGAGTTTCATAATGACCCTGTTGGTGGCCGTTATTCACCAAGAACAACTACTATCAAAATCATGAGGCCTGGTTATTACTAACCCAATTTGTTCAGAGATGCCCATAGATGGGTAAGGAGCTGCAAGAAATGTGCATTATTTGCAAGTAAGCAAAAGTTGGTTGCTCTTCCCTTACATCCAATTCAGACTGATCAATTGTTCGCCCAATGGGGTTTGGACTTCATTGGGATGATTAATCCACCTTCCAGCATTGGTCATAAGTGGATTTTAATAGCCACTGATTATTTCACAAGGTGGACAGAGGTGGTTGCATTGAAGGATGCCGCAAAGACCTCTATTTTAGAATTCCTTGGGGATATAGTTACCAGATTTGGTGTTCCATTCATCATTTTTTTTACAATGCCAAGGCCTTTGTAGGCACAAAAATAAGTGAATGGGCTCTTAACTATGGAATTTACTTGAAGACATCTTCCAACTACTACCCTCAAGGCAATGGCCTGGCTGAGTCCATAAACAAAAACCTGATTAGAATCATCAAAAGGATAGTGGAGGACAACTAGAGGACTTGACATTCCAAGTTGAAAACATCTCTTTGGGTTGATAGAATCGCCCCTAAGAGGGCCATTGGCAATTCATCCTTCATGCTGGTTTATGGAAAGGAAGCAAGGCTTCCACTGTCATTGGAGTTGCCTTCCCTTGAGTTGGCACAATAGTTAGAATTGCTAGAAAGTGATGCCATGACAATGAGGTTTGCTGAACTGATGGAGCTTGAAGAAAGAAGAGATGCTGCCATGAGGACTCTTGAAGCCCATGAAGATCAAGTCAAGAGGACCTTTGACAAAAAATCAGTTGACAAAGTCTTCTAAAAGGGAGACTTGGTGTTGAAATGAGATAAAGATGAAGCTAAGGCTCAGAGGCATTCCAAATTTGATGCCTTATGGAGCAGCCCATATATCATCACCAGTTGCAAGCAAGAAAATGCCTTCCAAATCTCCAAGCTAATCAGTGAATCACTTCCAATCCCAGTGAATGGGATTCATCTCAAACCATACTTCTGAGTTTGGTTTTGGGATTCTTGTAAATAATTAGAGTAGATCTTGTTTCTATTTTAGGTTTCCCTTTTTCCAAGTGCTCTTGCACATGCAACATTCTCATTAGGAGATTGTTTGCCTTGTTTTCTATTTTATTTTATTTTTTGGAGGCAATTTTCAGTTTTGTATGATCATGTTGCTGCAGTGCTCTTTTGACTATGTGCCCAATGAATTGTATAAGGCCACTGGATCTATGCATTTAGTAGGCAAACATCCTTGCATAGTCACCAAAATGTTGTCCTATTTTTGCCCAAGCCAAAATAGCTCCAAAAAAAACCCACTTTTCTTCCATCAGAAATATTCGATCTGAGAAAGCTTAAATGGAAGAAAATTTCCCTCCAAAAATCTCAAAAATTCTAAGTATTTTGCATTTGTCTTCTGCCTTAGTTGGCAAAATTCAAGTTTAAAGGTCCCCCCAAGTTAGTGTGTTTTCTTCCCTTAGAAAAATCTATCCATTTGAGGGCTTTGTCGGCAAATCAGCAAGTTTGCGAACTATCGATTTCGCCGACTGAGTTCATAAGTCTGTGACTCCGCCAATTTGCCAATTTGCCGATAAAGCAACAAAAGAGGTGAAGGAAAAGCAAAGGATAAAGAGAAAAATTGAAGTTTGTAGCATATTGTCAGCAAATTGGCTAGTTTGCAAACTACTAATTTCATTGACTGAGTTCACCATTTTGTGGTTTTGTCGGTGGTCTGGATCGCCGACTAAATAAGGAGAAACAAAGAAAAAGAACAAGTCAGCGAGGAAAGGAAATTAGAGGGTCGGTAAAATTGTAAAGCTTCCAATTAGTTCATGATTTTCAAAATTCGTCGATAAGGCAATTAGGAAGCTAAAGAAGCCAAAGGTAAAAAGGGCCAAGGAAAGAAGGAAGGCCCTTACCAAAGTGACAAAGACAAAAGCAAAGCAATGGTTCGTGACAAAGAGATTTCACTAACAGGGCGAAAAGGCAAGCTAAGGCAGGGTCGCAGAAAAGGAAATTCGCCGATAAGGTGAAAAACGATAGAAAAGGAAGAAAAGAAAGAAGACGGAGCAAGAAGAAAAGTGGTTCATGAAATGAAAGTTCATCGATAAGGTAAAAAATAAGGCAAAGACAGAGAAAGAAAGGGAGAAGTCAAGGATCGGTAAAATTGCAAACTCACCGATCAGTTCGTAGTTTCTCAAATTTGCCAACTAAGCTTCTTGTCGACTAGTTTTGCCGACAGAGAGAGAAAAGAAGGTGCCCAACGCACAGAAAGGGCATAGAACCAAAATTCAAAGGGCAAATGAAGGATGAAGATCAATCAAGCAGAATGTTTGAATTCTTCAGGTATGGCCAGATTCATGGGGGGTTGTAAGTGAAAATTGGACAACAATTTTAAAGTGTTATAAAAGCTTTGCGAGGTGATTTCCTGAATTTGCACCATGATTGCAAGATGAGACTTGTAGGTTTGTACTCAACATTAATGTTTTGCAGGCCATGGTTCTATAAGTGGTTAACATAGTGAAAATATTCAATGCACCAGTACACAAATGGAAGACAAAATAGATGAAATAGATTTGTAGGTACCAAAACATAAATTTGGCCTTCCCTCTTCAATGCTCCAGGTACCTAAAGAGTGTGGGCAATCTCCTTCTGTCAAATTTCAGACTTACCAGGGTATGGGCGTGCTTCTAGTCTTGTAGGTTTCCTGACATGGCTATGAGCTGAATTGAATGCAGCGTGGGCAACTGAACAAAACAGTTGACTGATTTTCAGCGCTTGTACCTGCACGATGGATTGAAAAACTCTATAAAAATGTAAAAGAGATGTAATTGCTATTAGCTGTTTCTTTTCTTGGCTATTGCGCAGGCATGAGAATTTTGTTGCGATTGTAGGCCTTGTAATGCTTTACAAGAACTAGTCGGATTTAATACATTGTGCTCAATTATAAGCCTTTGATGTTTCTAATTGTTGTTCACTAATGAGTGTAAATTGTTATTTTGTGTCTATTTCCTCTGCAATTAATTCTTCTACTTTTGTAATGGTTGTCTAGCCTTCATGATCAATACAAACTATTATTTTGCCTCTCTCTGTGACTTTACACTGTGTTTATTTGAGAATTGTATGCTTGTATTGTGGGCAAAACGGTCCCTTTAATAGCTTCAAATTTTTACTCGAACCTCTGTGATGTTTACATGAGTCTGTGTGAGTTTGTTGTAGTTTTGAGGTCATTGTTGTGTTAATATAGGCGCAATTAAACATATTAAATCTGGTGCATCACCCCCTTTCAATTTCAACATTTTCTTCCCCTTTTCCTCGTGAGTATTAGCATTAGATTTAGTCAAATTCTCTGGACCTCAACTCCAGAAAGAGGAACCAGCCTTCTATGGAGGTTTGGTCTCAACTGCAAGGTCCCACACCTTGAGACAAATCCCATGTTTCATTGAATTTGTTGGAACTGCTAAAAGCTTCAACAACAGGGTGCAAATTCAGGTGACAACAATTACACTGATAGATGATTATGAAAAATAACTCCTAAATGGTCTATTTATAGGCTTACAAGTTGGATGATCGATGGTGGAGATCGAGTGAAAGATCAACAGTTTAGCTTGAGTTGGTTAGGTAGCTAATAGATGGATGGTGGAGGATTAGAATAGATTTTTATAATTTATAATTAATTTTTGAGAGTTATAAAATGGAAGGTGGAGAATAAAAAAAATTCTATTGTTTTTATTCATTTTTAGGTGGTTAAGTGATAAAATAGAAATTTAATTAATAAATTAATTAAATCATGTGAAGTTTGAAGGGGACTAGGACTTAGGAAAATTATGGAATAATTGAGATAATTTAATGAATCAAAACCTCTGTAACAAGTGAATGATTAGGATAATGTAATGAATTAGAACCTGTTATTTTTTAGGTGTCTACACATACATTTATAGGTTTCATGAACACAATTCAATGAAATGTCCATGTTATCATAAAACGTGTCTTTGATAGATAACCCAACAGTGTATATAAGCAGTGATTTACATTACTCTCTGCATTTAATTTCATGAAGCCAACAACATGGTCTAGATTGCCAAATACTCAAAACAATACAAAAACAAAAAGCTTTCTAGAAACTGAAAATAAAACCCTCTCCCTTCATTATTACTATAGGTCTAACACGGGGCATATTATTATAGTGCAAGCCTATTTTTCAAATTGTTCCATTAAGCATCACCAATAATCTCCACATGAACATTCTCCTTGTATAAAATGATGGAAATAGTTTGAATCTCTCACAACAATTTCTCTTGTAACAATCTTGGAGATAAATTTCATTGCAGTGTGGGAACCAGCACATACACGAAGGTTCTTAACAACTTAATAGTTGTTCCAAGGAGTGTGTTTAACAAACCAAATGCAGTTGCCAACTTTTCACTATGGTGGCAGAGAAATAATTCTTTTTCATCCTCTTCCACATCATTAATTAAATGTCTTGTATCTGAAAAGTACCCTGCTGCCTTCATCTCCCAAGCCAATTTCTCCAACTTTGCATAGATCTCCTATGTCTGTGGATGTGATCTGTCTCCTACACAAAAAGCATGTACCATTTTTTGGCCTTCAATCCAACTACATCCAGGGATCTTTTTAATTCCTCTATCTTTCATCAATCTCCTTACCATTTGAACCTCACTCCACCTGCCCACTTCTGCATAGATGTTTGAGAGAAGAACATAAGTTGCAGCATTTTTAGGATCCAAATCAAAAAGTAGTGTCGCTGTAAATACTCCTAAGCCTATATTCTTATGGGATCTACAGGCACCAAGAAAACACATCCACACAACCACCGCAGATTTAACTGGCATCTTAATGATAAAGTTTAGGGTGTCCTCAAGATAGCCAGCACGGGCAAGAAGGTCAACCATGCACGCATAATGATCAATTGTAGGTGTAATGCAATAAGACTTACTCATGTGATTGAAGTATGTACAGCCCTCATCCACTAAACCTACATGGCTGCATGCACATAGAACACAAGCAAAGGTTGTGGAATTTGGTTTTACACCTACCAATTGCATTTGCTTGAAAGTTTCTAAAGCCTTTTCAATATATCCATTTTGTGCATATCCTGCAATCATGGCATTCCACGAGACCACATTTTTTTGAGGCATTTTGTCGAACAGTTCACATGCCTTGTGAATGCTTCCACATTTTGCAAACATGTCTACCAGGGCAGTTGCAACTACAACATCTGACAGATTTCCTCTATTTATTATGCTTTGATGGATGTCCGTGCCCTGTTCCAAAGCTCCCATTTTGGCACAGGCAGGGAGGATGCTGGCAAAAGTTGTGGAATTTGGCTTTACACCTGCCAATTGCATTTGCTTGAAAGTTTCTAAAGCCCTTTCAAAAAATCCATTTTGTGCATAGCCTGCAATCATTGCCGTCCACGAGAACACATCTCTTTGAGGCATTCTTTCAAACAGTTCACGTGCCTTGTCTATGCTTCCACATTTTGCATACATGTCTACCAGGGCAGTTGCAATTACATCTGAGAAATTTCCTGTATTCTTTATGCTTTGATGGATGTCCATACCCTGTTCCAAAGCTGCCATTTTGGCACAAGCAGGGAGGACGCTGGCAAAGGTTGTGGAATCTGGCTTTACACCAGCCAATTGCATTTGCTTGAAAGCTTCTAAAGCCTTCTCACCAAATCCATTTTGTGCATATCCTGCAATCATGGCATTCCACGAGACCACATTTCTTTGAGGCATTATATCAAACAATTCACGTGCCTTTTCAACAAATCCATTTTGTGCATATCCAGCAATCATGGCACTCCATGAGACCACGTTTCTTTGAGGCATTCTATCAAACAGCTCACGTGCCTTCTCAACAAGTCCATTTTGTGCATATCCTGCAATCGTTGCAGTCCAGGAGAGCACATTTCTTTGAGGCATTCTGTCAAACAATTCACGTGCCTTGTCTATGCTTCCACATTTTGCATACATGTCTGCCAGGGCAGTTGTAACTACAACATCTGACAAACTTCCTCCATCCTTTATGCTTTGATGGATCTCCATACCCTGTTTCAAAGCTCCCATTTCAGCACAGGCAGGGAGGATGCTGGCAAAGGTCGTGAAATTTGGCTTTACACCTGACAATTGCATTTGCTTGAAAGTTTTTAAAGCCTTTTGAAAATATCCATTTTGTGCATATCCTGCAATCATGGCATTCCATGAAACCACATTTTTTTGAGGCATTTTGTCAAACAGTTCACGTGCCTTGTCTATGCTTCCACATTTTGCATACATGTCTACCAGGGCAGTTGCAACTACAATATTTGACAAAATTCCTCTATCCTCTATGCTTTTATGGATTTCCATACCCTGTTCCAAAGCTCCCATTTTGGCACAAGCTGGGAATACGCTGGCAAATGTAAACTGATCGGGTTGGAGATCTGTTTGCTGCATATGGTGAAACAGTGTAACTGCCTCGCGAGGATACCCCTGTCTTCTGTACGCTGCAATAATCGTATTCCATGAGAATCTGTCTCGTATTTTCATGTGATCAAACACTTTACGGGCATCTACCAAACTTCCGCACCTGACATACATGTAAATAAGCTTATTATGAAAAGATGTGCTTGTATCAAATGCAAATCGCCTGTGAGCAATGAAAGAGTGGACGTCTTTTCCATATGAAAGTGTGTTCTTGATAATACAGGTCTGCAATAATTGAAGATATGTAGAGTAGTCTTCAGGAGGGGGGTTGTGTGTAGTAAGCAGAATGTGCAGCGCCTCCTTCAACTGACCCTCTCTACATAATGCTATGAGATTGAAATGAGTAGTGGATATCAATGGCATTTTATGATTGTGGTTGGAGGGTGGAAAATGTTTCAGTATTCTCAAAATTCCAGTCCTCTTGATGCAATTTATACATGATACCCACCACAATAAAACTCACCATGGCAGGAGAAGAAACCTACTTCGCTATGTAAACAGGTCCAGATGAGCAATAAAAATCTCTCCATAACATTTTTATGTGCCGCACCTCCCTCAACATAATGATAACAGGCAATCAAGTTACAAACAATTTACAAAAATTGCATCGTACGAAAACCTTATACCAATCTAATCGAATCTCTAGCCAATCTCAAATTTTAGCACAAATACTCTATGATCCAAGTATTCTGCGCTGATATTGGGTATAATTATATGGGCATTGAGACAACAGGTAGAATTACAGTACTAAGGAAAAAAACCCAATACCTCAGATAGTTCGAAATTTCCAATGGATGGTTGAGACAGTATTTGTGCATTTAAGGCACAATATTTGTAAAAGTTTAGCACTAGTAGTTGTGAGTTTAAAGTTGTTAGTGTTGATTATTAGTACTAATAATTGAATGAGATGTATCCTTTAGATCTAAAAAACAACCAATCATGTGATGCCACATCAACACACCAACAAAACATGATTTAATGCACACCTATTGGTCTGCCTTTTTTTGGGGGAACTATTTGACACCTCAACAAAAAGTATGTTGATGTGGCATCATATTTGATGAAGTGGCCCTGAAACCTTAGTTATAAGTAGAGGCCTTGTCAAATAAGCTACTATAAAATTTTTGGAGTGATTCAAAATTGCCACGTTTTATTTTGAGAGGCGTGAAGTTAGGGTGCTCAACTATTGGGTCCTCTCCCCTATTAGTTATTCTCTCTCCCTTATTTTTACATTGTCATATTTTTTAAAGAAAATTATGTTTCAAAATTTTAATGCAAATGATGTTGTAAATTGTGAGCCTTATTGTTGATAATATGTATTAAATTGAAGATGATAAGAATTATTAAGGAATTAAGATCATTTTATTATATATTTCAAATTTATATAATTCTTTGAAATTCTATTTTTTTGGTATTAAATTCATTTTTGAAATGACAAGTTTCCTCTTTATCAAGTTGTAAATCTTAATGTGGATGATTGTGTAGAGGTATCTGATTCCGGATAGAGGTAGGCATCAAAAGGATGCAAATCCTAAAATGCAAAGAAGATGGTGTCTTAGGTTTTGTATTTCTAGGCCACTTGATTCTTGGCATGGTCGAGCCTACAACCCTGGTCATCCCATGTAAAAATGAGGTGGATATAGTGAAGAGTACCTGTACAGCATAGAGTGTATTAGAGGATATGGTTAAAGGCATGTTTTGTTTGATTATGTAAAAATCCCATGTGTGTGTTGAGTTTTGGATGGGTTTTCTCTATCTCAAGGCTCTCAAGTTTTTGCATATAAGGTGAATGTTAATATATCATACACTGCGAAGGTTGTAGGCAAAAAGTTGTGATTCAAGATGGATATATGTAGCTTGTTCTAGGCAGCACCCAATCATCTCTTTTAAGGCAAGACGTTTTGTCAAACAAAGATAGAGAGTTCGATTGTTTTTGGCCGAGTTTAGTTAACTTGCATACTTGGATTTACTTGGAATTTGCATCTTAAAGGAGTGACTGAAATTTATCTTAGTGCTCAAGGTTTCCTTGTTTTATTATGTAAATCTCTAAAGCCTTGGTATCCAGATTTTAACCCTACTATGTATATATTTTTTTAATCATACCTATCTATGTTCGGTTACCCTATCTTCCACTACAGTTCTAGGTTGATTCATGTTTTCAAAGTATTGGGAATGCTTTGGGTAGATTTATCTCTATTGACCCAATGACAAATGGCATCATTCATTCTATGACGGCTCGCATCCAAGTGAAAATAGATATTTGGAAAGGCCATCCTAATGAGGTGTTGTTGCAAGTAGAATATAGGATTTGAAAACAAATATTAGATTACGAATTTTTTTATTTCACTGTTGCAAATGCTTTCAAATGGGTCACATAGTTGCAACATATAATGTTGTTAAATCTTCGAGCCTTCTAAAAGTGTGATTTGGTGGAAAGGTGCTTGTATAGGACATTAATTAATAAATTAGCGTAAATCTGAGTTGTCAATGGATTTGGTTTACTCCTCTCCTAAATAGCCTTCTAAAAAGATGGGAGACAATTCTTATTATGTTTAAACAATGGTGAAACAAATTGTTGCAAAATTATCTTCAAAGTTAAATTCTACGAGGAAAAAATATGAAGATACAATATTAAATGTATAGGAAGGCCAAGTGAAGTTGCATTGTATTCTTCAACTAGAATAATTTTAAAGCTGTAACATCTTGGATGACTCCCCTGCTTTCTCTAACTCTTCTTCTATAACTCTTCTTCTAGCAAAAATAATTTGGTGAATATGTCTTTATCTTTTTTTAAAGATTTACATCCAAATCTGCTAAGGATCATATTGCTATTCCTCATCCTTTCAAAGCGGGAAAGACTTAAGCGGGAAAGACTTCTTGTCAAATCAAGGTTAACTCATGTCAAATAATGGAGTCTAGGTGAATTGCTCTTAGATCAAAAAAATCAGTTACTCCCTTCTTCTCTAGCTTCATCTGAATTTGAAGAGGAGGATGATAATATTGGATGGACTATAGTGCTATCCAAGAAAGTGGAACCAAAACATTTTGAAAAAGGTCATATGGTCCTTAGGTTTTATTAGAAAAAATGATGGAATGGTTTGGTTTGGTCTTTGTTTTCTTCTTTTATGTGCATGTCACCCTTGCATGGGTTTTTGTTAGGAATTATTAGTGCATGACATAGAATAATGTAATAAATAATAAATTAACATGTTAATGTTAATTTATTAGATGTTATTTTTTAGTTAGTTATTAGTTATGGGTTAGTTGGTAGTTAGTGGTTTGGGTAGTTAGTAAGTTTAATGGCTTTATAAAGCCATAGAATGTAATCAATTGTAGTGTTGAAGATGAATGATTGATTGTTGTTGATGTGGTTGAGCCTTGGGCTCTTCTTCATTGTGTTGTATTTTCAATATGGTATTAGAGCAGGGGTCTGTGAGACCTCTCTGTTTGCCTTCCATTCACTTCTGTTTCCTCCAAAATGATGCAAACAAAGGACTAGCGGATACCACAGACCTCGCGCGAAATTTGGAGTTTGTAGCATCCACTCTTCTTGCATATTGTCAGCGGTACTATTGGATACCACAAACCTCGCAACGAACTTGTTGACATTAGCCATTCATGTGCATTGCCTTTATCTTCCATTGTGTACATTCTTTTCATAGTATTTTCCTCCATTTTGTTCATTTCATATCAAAAAATTAGATAATTTTAAAAATTTATACACTCAAGGTTGGAGAAATCTTTGATGTTGCAGAAATTTATTTTACACTAGTCTCAGTAAAACAGCGATATATTTCTTATTTTGTAACCAAATTTAGAAATTTAAAATGTTCTGGAAAGTTGTTTAAGAGGAGAACAAAACCCAGAAACCATTTGAGAATGCAGTTAATAGTTCTTGATCAGTTTGATGCATAAGTTAGAGGTAAAATTGTAATAATTTTTCAACATTATGTACATGGAGAAATAAGGGTTTTGGAGCCATAAGGATGTAAAAGATTTTATATTTGCACATTGTAATTGGATATATTATTAGTAGAAACCAACATAAAATATGAGACACGTTAATTCTCAATATGCAGCATCAAAATATAGTTCCTATGTTAGCACTAAAGGGAGGTGTTAGGAATTATTAGTGCATGACATAGAATAATGTAATAAATAATAGATTAACATGTTAATGTTAATTTATTAGATGTTAGTTTTTAGTTAGTTATTAGTTATGGGTTAGTTGGTAGTTAGTGGTTTGGGTAGTTAGTAAGTTGAATGGCTTTATAAAGCCATTGAATGTAATCAATTGTAGTGTTGAAGATGAATGATTGATTGTTGTTGATGTGGTTGAGCCTTGGGCTCTTCTTCATTGTGTTGTATTTTCAATAGTTTTAGCATAAGAGTTTACTTTTTCTTTGTAGGTTCTATACTTTTATTAGTGAGAAGGGGCCTCATAATTGATCCTTAATATTTAAATAAAAAGATCATTTTACTCTATAGATATTATTGCAATGGTAAAAGATGCATCCTAGTACTTTTTTCTATTTAGTTTTGTACCTATTTTGAGAAGATGTCTTGTTACTTGTACATGATGACTATTGGCACACTCTTATGCAAAGTTGAACCTTTTTTTTATTCGCATGTTATTCCATGCTTTATCCTAGTCATATGCTCACTCATTATTGAACATTCAACTTGTTTGCATTAATTGCATTGAATATCCATGCACATCCCCATAATTTGTTGTCGGACATGAGCTTTACTATATTTCTTGTCCCATGTTAGATTTGCATGTGCAAGATCACTCTTGCAAGTGTAAATTTGATCTACCTAAATTCAAAATTTTTTATCCAACAAATTAGCCCATTTTTACAACTTTGTCTCAAGCTAACTTTGTACACATTCTCATGAATTATTATCATGTACTTGTATAAATAGACATTTATTTGCATTTATTAAGACATCATCAAGCACATCAAAAAACAATTAAAGAATATCACTGGATATGCATGATCTTTCATTTGAAAGCAATCATTCTACCACACGTAGAAAGACAATCAAATATCATTGAATATTGTAGGTTTTGTACATAATGCAAATCAATAAAAGTCTTGATCTATATGGAAAAAGTAAGTTACAATAGCAAATATCCTAGAATATATAATGTTCATCTAATATAGAGAATACTGAAAAATATGTGAAACAATATATGAAGTACAAATATATAGACCTCTTGGATGCATGAGTCAAGGAGGTGACATGTGCAATATGTCATGAGTTAACTCTCAATCATGGGTTGAGTTAGCATAGTCTATGACAAGGTGGCCCTTGATTAGACAAAGGTGGCACCTAACTTTCATCAATCAAGAATTAATAAGGATTTGGTGGCATTTGATAACCTCAAATCAAGGGTGACACATCATTGTTAGCTACATAGGTAAGGGAAAATAAATATTCCTTATATCTCAAGTAAATTTAATAAATAGATGCAATATCACACTTATGATAAAGTGTTATCCAAGGTGAAGTATGAATATTACACCAACACCCCCATAAGTGAAACTTAGGAATGCAGAGATGGATTCAAGCAAATGTGTAGCCATGTTAGGTACCCATGTGTAGGGACCCAAATCCTTGTTAAGAAAATAATACTAACTTTGCATTCAAAAAATACCAAGGAAAGAAAATTTTTTATCAATAGATGCGGAAGATGTAGATTCATAAAATTTTACTCAAAGAAGTGCTCAATAAATGTTATAGAGGTTAGACAGCTATAGTTCATTTTCTAAAGTCATCAAGAATCGAAAAGATCACCAATATAATATGGTGAAGAGAGAGGGTACAATACACAAGATAACATACAAGAACAACTGATCAACACGTACCTTAAGTCCTTCATTTCACCCTGCATTTATTTTTGGCAACTTGCTTTTCTCTAGCAACTTGTATCTGCACAAAACTAGCTAGACAATCTTATGTTAATATAACTCAGAATCATTATACAAGAAGTTAAGGTCACAATATTTATAGAAGCTAAGGATCGAATACCTCACCATTCCTTTGTACCAAAGTATTGGAGACTTCTTGATATCAGATTACTTTCTTATGATTTTGAGATTACGATGTTGATTATAAAGGAACACCCTATATCCAGGGGACCTGAGTATTGGGGGCCTCCTTGGCCTTCCAGACTGTCTACATACCTTGTATCCATGGGATCAAGGTCCCCTTCAGATGCAACTGACACTGGGATTTGTGAATATGTAGTTCTGTTTTGCACTATGTTTGATGCAACTGTGAGTGGGTATGCAACCCTTTTTAGGGTGATTTGCCGCCCTAGACAGTTCTTCATCAGCTGCCACCCACTTAGGTGAAATAGGGAGGGAATTAAGTCCACTATCACAAACACCTAGAAGGGGTGTTTGTCGTTCAGCCCTAGTGTTGAAGAATCTCTATCAGATGTCCACTCAAGGAATTAAGTTTACTTCCATAATTCAACTTAGGTATTGTGGTGACTAAGTCCATTTGAGATTCCCTAGTGCTTTCTGATCACCAAGATCTGTGAAGGTGAGGTGAGAGCATACGACAACTAGGTTTTCTTGTTTGGACTGGTTTTGTTGGCTAACATCATGCAAGTTTGTTCTAGATAGGTTTCCCACAACTTTAAATCATGCAACAAGATATATAGCTTACCCAAGACATTAACATGTTATCACAATATACAGTTTACCATGAACAAACTAGCTTATACCAAAACATCTTCTAGATTTCTTCAAGGAGAATTTATAAGCTACAATAGATTTATCATAATTCAATCTACACAAGTAAGAGGTACAAAATATTTATTGAATTACACAGGAACCATTACTATTAGTAAGAACCTTCTTGTACTAAAACAAAAGAGAGTCACAATAACATTTCGGCACGATAAGAGCACTTATTCAAAGAAGACATAAAATACAATAGCAACCTTATGTAGAGAAATGTAACAACTCTATCTACTTAACACCAATACACATAACAATGGAATGATAACTTAACATAAAAGACACAATATAGCTCTTTCCTACCTAATCATCATTATGTAGATGAATTAGTATTAAGAAGATGAAAAACAAAAATGGTTCCACTCAATTTACGAAGAATAGGAAATAAAGATTATCTCTACACTAAAAGTTACAAAATTGATGTGACAAAAGATAAGATATTACATGCTCAAAATCTAATAAATCTAACTATAAGGTTAATTGCTGCAAAAGGTAATGGAATCAAGATCTTACCATAGTCAAGTACTTAGTTGTTTTGGCCTAGATCCCTCAATACTCTACAACCTACACTCCATTGGTTATTTATACATATTCAAATGTAATATGCTTAGAAACAAATTCTCATGTGACATTAGTACACAAATTGAGGAAGATTAACTTAAGTCACACAATACCATATGGTTCACTCTTTCCAATCATCATGGATAGTCCAAGTATAGAAGAACCTTTCATTTGTTATACCCAACACATGAATCATATGCATTTTCCTATTATAAACAATCCTATATCAACCAAAACTGATAAAAGGATGCCACAAGCCATGATTCCATAACTTCTATTCAATAACACGAAAACTTTTGTCAAGGTTTTCGTTAACGTTTGTTGTTGTTGTGGGTGTGTACTAGGGAGGCCTAATGGAAAATGCCATCAAAAGAAAAAATAAACAATAAAGCAATACAACAATATAAATTTAAATGTTCACTACAAATTTTCAAATGTACGTATCCAAAAGAAAGTAATTCATTTGTACTAAGATATATCCTAAAACACAAATACAAGTCTTAACCCATATTATTGACTTTAAACATCTATCTTTCTAAAACACACATACAAGTCTTAACCCATATTACTAACTTTAAATATCTATCATCCCATATTTGTAATTTTGTAATTTTGACTTTAAATATCTCTCATTCCTTGCAGGCTCATTTATTATGACACTTTGATCAATAAACAATGTAGAATTTTTGGTTAATTCCTATGGAGCTTTGTATTGACATTCAAGGTGAATCTTAATTTCTGCAAATCAAAAATCTTTGGTGCATGTCACAAATGTTTGTGTTATGTGCAATAAGTGTGGATGATTGTGTAGGGAGTGGTGAACCATTATTTTCCTTTACTTGGGTTAGAAGCTAGTACCTTTGAAAGAATGATTTCATATTGTTTGTTCCAATTTACTTTCAATTTCAATATGTCCATGTTAGACCCATTTTTTAGTCACATGAAACTATAATTATGAGTGAAGGTAATATGTTTCCATCATACTTTTTTTGGACAAGGTGAAAAGCTATGAGGTAAAATATTATAGGTTGCTAAAAACAGCATATTGTCATGACCTGTCATGATATCTAATTTAACTGATTTCTAATTTCCAGCAGATATAAAACTAAGTCTTCTTAAAAAAAATGAAGTAGCTCCTAGAGGGAAAACCATAGAATAAACAAGAGATGCCTTGTGTCAAATTCTGCTAGTATTGTGGTCATTTAGAGTTATGGAGTTGAGGTATGATACATGAAATGAATAAATTGAATTAGATGATTCATCAAAGTCAAAATGTAGGGCATAATGCAAATGATAATATACATTTCCAAGTAGCAAATTTGCTGACTTTGAATCCAAATTGTGATGTCACCTATTTGAAATAGTTATGTTGACATTTTTGTTATATTTTGTAAGCTAGGTAAAGTAGGGACATTGTAGAATGAGATACTAGTTAAATCTGTGGTGGTTGTATGGATGTGTTTTCTTGGTGCCTATATATAACATATGAATATAGGCTTATGAGTATCAACAATGATGCTGCTGTTTTTATTTGGATCCTAAAAATATTGTGGAAGAATGGGAAAAAGAATTATTTCTCTACCACCACAGTGAAAATTGCATTTGGTTTGTTAAACATGCCCCAAGGAACAACTATTAGAGTTGTTAAGAACCTTCGAGTACGTGCTGATTGCCACACTGCAACAAAACTTATCTCCACGATTGTTGCAAGAGATATTGTCATGAGAGATGTGAATCATTTCCATCATTTTAAACAGGGACAATTTTCTTGTGGGGATTATTGGTGATGCTAGACAATACAATCTAAAAAATCAGCTTGTATTATAATAATGTGCACCGTATTAGATCTCCAGTAATAATGAAGAGACATTCATCAAAGCATAATGGAAGGGGAATTTTTGTTAGACGTGGTAGTTGTAAGTGCCCTAGTAGACGTGCATGCAACACGTGGAACCATAGACAAGACACGTGGATCATTTCACAAAAAGCCTAAAGAAATATGGTCTCATAACATGCCACGATTGTAGGATATGTTTAAAATAGATTTGTTGTAAAGCCCTTAGCAACTTTTAATAAGAAAATGCAACTGGATATGTATATAGAGAGAGAGAGAGATGTGGAAGCATAGACAAGGCACATGAACTGTTTGACAAAATCCTTAAAAGAAGTGTGGTCTCATGGACTGCAATGATCGCAAGATATGCACAAAATAGATTTTTTGAAAAGGCTTTAGAAAATTTCAAGCAACTACGATTGGCAGGTGTAAAGTCAAATTGCACAACCTTTGCCAGTGTCCTCCCTGCCCATGCCAAAATGGGAGCTTCGAACAGGGTATGGACATCCATCAAAGCATAAAGGAAAGACAAGTTTCATCACATGTTGTAGTTGCAAATGCCCCAGTGCACATGTATGCAAAATGTAGAAGCACACACAAAGCACATGAACTATTTGACAAAATACCTCAAGAAATGTGGTATCATGAAATGTAATGATTGCAGGATACACAGAAAATCATGGTGTTGAAAAGGCTTTAAAAAATTTCAAGCAAAAGTAGTTGGTAAGTGTAAAACTAGAATCTGCAACCTTGGCAGCGTCGTACCTACCTATGCCAAAATGGGATCTTTCGCACAGAGTATGGACATCCATCAATACATAAAGAATAGAGAGATTTTGTCCAATGTTGTAGTTGCAACTATTCTGGTAGGCATGTGTATAAATGTGGAAGCATAGAAAAGGTACGTGAACTATTCCAACATTAGGCTACATATATCCTTTTATAAGAACACTTCTGAAAAAATGTTGTCGATCGTCTCATGTGGATCTGGTTGTTTGTATTATGTAATATTGACACTTCTTATGTGCAAAGGTCAAATTATAAGCTTGTCGTTCCTTCACACCATATTTCATAGGTGAGGTTCAAATAATATTTTCTAGTCAAACATAATTGTCACTGGCAGAGCTATGGATAAGTATCAGATAAAAAACCTAAAATTTGAATTAAAAAAATTGAAAATCAAATAATGAATTTGAAAGTGATTTCATTAAATGGAATTATCTTTTGAGTTCAAACAACATAATTTCTATTTGTTTATATATTTGCAAATTAGAATAAACATATGCACACAAAAAGACAAGTCATACAAAAAAAACCCACAACACTTTCATTTAAACAAAAAAATGATCTACTTGTAACCTGAATAACTAGAAAGGTTATGGAGCGTACTGATTTTAGTAGTTGATTAACACTGGGTACATGTTACCATCCATGGAAACATTATCTATAGTATTAGCTTGAGTTCCAAACGGTTCATTTACTATCTCTTCCTTTGCCATGAATGTTGATGGAGCTAGAAGCAACAGTAAATGGTAGGTGTAAAACCAAATTCCACAACCATTATCAACATCCTCCTTGCATGCCTATGTCTTCTCTCATTTGTCGCCCTTCCTCTATTTTCCCCTTGTGTTTTAAAATTTCCAAACATTCTCCCCTCTTCTATAATTTTATTTGTCGGTTCCCTTTGGCGGTGGAGAATGGTGGTGGATAAAATATGATTTTATTCTTTTGAGTTCTACCACGTACACTCAATTTCAGTTTTCCTCCATAAAATGCAACCATGGGTATTGTTTGAAATTTAACTAATAGTAATAAATATATTAATGATTTAACTATTGGTGATAGTTATAATTATTATTTAAAAACAATGATAACACTTATGATATTAAATTATAATTAAATAATAATAATAATCTAAATAGAAATTAAAAACAAGGTCATGATTAAATAATACTAATAAAAGACTCTAGATGATAGTTTGGAGAATCAATATTAATCAAGAGTAATTATTAATAGAAATTAGATATTATATTTTATGAATATTAGCATTTTGAAATTGCAAACAACTAGGGTTGTGACACCATGTACAAAATAACCCCCCTAAACAAGAGAAGTACAAAATGTACCCACAAAATAAAAGAAAGGAAAAATTCCTACCATCCCAACACCAAAGAGAGAGAAAAGAGGTCTAGGTTGCCTTGCTCAATGATGGAATATCCTCCCCAACAAAGCTTGTAGATGATGAAACTTACTTGTGAAAGGTTCAATAAAGATGTATGTGATTTTCTCTGAACGGGAATAATATTACAAGTAAATGACCTACTCCTAGATGAGTTCCCTAATATAACTTGCATATGGATCTTAAAGTGTTTGGTCCACTATTGATGTACTAGGTTATTCAAGATCTTCATTGTATTCTAATTGTCATAGAAAATGACTGATGGATTAATAAAAGAAATGCCAAACTTAGTAAGGATGTTCTAAAATCAAATAGCGTTAATGATGACATTGACTACCTCACCAATTTCTCTCATGATCTTGTAATGTCCATAAAAGTGAGGTTTGAACTTTCCAACCCCACTTATTTTGATGAAAGATTGCTTGTATGGCTACAATATTAGAAAACCATGTCTCTATCCTCAAATGATCTCTCTATGCAGTTTTGATTTGTATGGAACTTCTTTTGATCCTAAGCTTTTTGGAGGTGATCTTTGAGTGATCTTAACATGTCTTAGCTATGATTAACCAAGTCACTAGTCATTATTACTTTTCTATTTGTGAACACTAAATCAACAAAGGTCAATGCATCATAACCATATAATGCTATAAATGGAGACATACCAATAGACATGTTGTAGGAAGTGTTGTAGTAGTATTCTCTAAAATGTAACCACTTAACCCAAGAAGATTGTTAATCTAAAACATAGTTCTTCAAATACTCCTCAACCCATTTGTTCACTATTTCTATTTTTCCATCTATTTAAGGATGATAACTTGTGCTAGGAGTAAGTTCTATACCAATCAAATGAAAAAACTCCTGCCAAAAAGAACTAAGAAATATAATTGTTACTAAATTTTTGTTCACACTTAAAATTAGTTGGACCTAAGTGTAATTGTTCAGAAGGAATAAAAGAAAACTTCAAAGTTATGCATTCATTGAATAGTTGATGCCTTGACAAAGTAGAGAATGATATCCAGTTGTCAGGATAACCCATCAGTCTAATTAAGACTGATGAGTTGCCATGACAAGAGAATAAGATTGTCAAGAAATCAAAGTTTCAAGGAAATACAGTTGTTCTATGCAGTTTGTTCTTTCAAGAGTTATAAGTTAGATTGATTATTTAGTTAATCAGTTTTGAATAAAAAGAAAGAAAGATATTTGTATTGAACTATTATTTCATGTCATGTTTTGAACATACATTCAAGTATCTATTACTTTATCTCATGCATTGATTAGAAATGAAATACATATATATCATACACATAAGAGAAATTAACTGATCATGTTTAAAAGAAGTGTTCAAATGTGTCCCACACAAGCCGTGGGAGTAACTAGACTGAGCAATTGCAGACATGCAAGCTATGCATCTGTTTGATAAAAGGAAAAGAAATAAACACATGATAAACTGAAACATCCATCATTGTCTGATGATGAAGATTGTTTGTTTATACTAGCCTTCAAGTCTTCAGCTTTCAGTCTTCACTTCAACCTTCATCATCAGGTAAACCTGCAAAATTTTGGGGATAGCTCTGTTAGTGCTCTGGATGTTTGAATTTATCACACACTTTTATCAAACAAAAACATCTACTTATCACATCATGCATTTAGATGAGAGATCAGATCAGATAAATGCCACAAATAAGGAAGAAACCATGAAGAAGATCAATTAATACTCTCAGGTACATTTTTATGCTAACTTGTTTGTTCACTGTGCAGGTATAGGACAAGTTTTGTTACTAATTTGAAGACAAATAAACATGTGGATTAAATGTGGCTCCCACAAGGGTTTGAGCCCAGCATGTTTCTTTTCATTTTTTGAAAAGAGTATCAGAAAAGACAGGATGCATCATTATAAGCTATATCATGCATCATCTGATCAACTTGCAAAAAGGATATGTCATCATGACATTATTACAGTTGATTGGAGCAAATCAGATTAACATGATTGAATCAAGGTTGACAAAAACAAAGTGCAAAAATTAGATTACAGTCATCTAGGCTACATGAGCCATCTAAAGTTCAGAATCATTGTGAATGCATATATTTATTTCATCACAGCTAATAAGAGCAACTGACATAGTGCATTCATAGTACAAGGATATGATACAAGTATTCAGATTAAGGTGCCTGATAAAGAGAAGAGAAACAGAATAAAACTTCCAAGATGCAAGAACTTGTGTATCATTTGAGCAAGTTACAGGATAAATCATGTCAAAGTATCATCTTATTATGACAAAAGAGAAAGAAGTAAAACATCATGATATAGGTACTCAAGGTGATCAAGCCAACTGAGAGATACAGGTTATGCCTTAAAAAAGGCAAAATCAAAACAACAAGGCATCAATTACTCTAGCTGATATGCTATAATGATCAAGAAAATGAATCTATTCAAGTAGAGCAGCTAGGTATTAGCTTTCAAGATGAACAACCAAGTCAAAATTCTAGCATCAAAGAGAGCCTATATTCCTAGGTGACTACCATAGTCCAAATATAGTCAGATGTTCAACATTCAAACATTCAACTAACAGATGGAGGTCATAGTATATTCCCAAACTCATCACTATATTGTTCAGACAAGCTTTATCTCATATGCCCAGAGCTACAATTGAAGACATCATGATACAGTCAATAAAGGCTAGAAAGAAAGATACCTTGCAAGAAGACAAAGTGCAGTCACATTCACTATAAACAGTCATGATAGTGATCAATGAAGTGGCTTATACAAGCAAAAAATAGTCAAAGTAGATTACAGTTTCCATATCCATCAATAGGAGTATCTAAAGATTACCACATCAATGATGAAGGAGAAACATCAGAAGAAGAACATGATATGCAAAAAGATACAGTGATGGTGATTGACAAGAGCATGAAATTCACAAGGTAGGTAGTTTTTCTTTCTCATATACCATTATTTTGAGTGATGCAGTCATAATAAGCATTTACCATGATAAAGGACTGAAGGAGAAGAGAAACCATGATATATATGCTACTATAAGATCCAAATCATGAGATAAATAGTGAATATGCACAAGGATAGCTACAAGAGTATCTAAGAATGCTAAAGATAGTTAGAAGATGATCCCACAGTCATACATGACAACTGATCAAACATCCTACAATTAACATGCAAAGAAGATACATGATATGACATGCAAACTGGCTAAAAGAGCCATTTGTGCAACATGAGAGCATTCCAGAAATGTCAATATATGATATAGATGGAGATAAATAATAATAGTCATACTTTTGAATATCAAAAACTTGTTATCATATGAAGCCCTAGATCTACAGTGGAAAGCAGATAAGGTAAAAGTATCATCATCAATAGCTATGACATTCACAAGTTCTAAAGGAGGAGAAAGTTCTGTGCAAAGCAAGGGGAACTTTCACTTATTAATACTTTCAAACCCTAATGCCTTTTTGCCTTCAGACAAAGTTTTTGCACCCACAGTCAAGAAGATTCAAACAAAGAAGAAGATGTCATAAGCCATGCCAGGATAAGATTTCTCATGCTGAAATTGTATACCCATCTACAAAAAAGCTAAAGCCCTTATTTATTTTCTACATACATTTGAAATGAGTACCATAAAATAGAGCTAACACCATAGTTATGCCAGAGGAAGGTTTTGTTGTGCAAGAAAGAACAAACCCTTGACAAAAAATTTCAAACCCTTGTTTCTTTTTTGCACATACAAGTCAAATAGAAGGATAGTGAATACTACAAGGAGAATGGACGTGAGAGTGAAGAAGTTTTTGTGTAAAGAAAGTTGAAACCCTAGTTTCAAACTTAGAAATGCTCAGCTTTTTTCACATTTTTTGGTGTGTACATATAGATGGAGCATAGCCGTGGCAAAATGGAAGCCTTGAATGTGCAAAAGGAACAAACCCTCATAAAAAAATTTCAAGCCCTCAAAGTTTCTGCACATACAGTCAAATCAAGATGAAAGGAGATATATACAGGCATATCCTACAGAGACATGTCATTTTTGTTAGAAAATGCATTACCCATTTCAACTACAGGCCCTTGTCATTCTTCAATTGTAAAAAGACAAATGAAGCTACAAAAGAAGAAGAAAAGTAAGTGCTTACCTTGTTTTTTGATAGGAGGAGACATCTATCCACGGACTCACAATAGCATCAAGCTTTCAAATATAGGTGAATAGTTGCAAAGAGGAAAGATACAGAAACAAGAAAGAGGGTGTTAAAGAATGCACAATGTATGGAGATAGCCATGAATGAAGAAGGAGGCCGCAACGATTAAAGAAAAGAGAAGCTACAGACGTCAATAAAATGCCTCATATGAAACTCAAAACAGTGTTACCTTCTTCCTTATCATGCAGAGTTCTAGAGATTCGACCAAGAGAAGCCATGAAAGGGAGTAAAAGCTAGAGAGAAATGATGGAAACATTCAAACCCTAAACCAGTAGAATACAGTTGTAGAGCGTTGAAGAAGTATGCCAAATGAAGAATGAAACAACTTTTAGGGTTTCCCTTTGCTTTTGTTTGAAGGTTCTTCTCTCAAGTGATTTTTTGACTTACAAAAGACAAAATTATTACCTTATCCAAGATGCCCGTGGTCAAGACTTAGGTCTTAAAGATCCCTAAGCTATCATAACATGGAGTGGCCGACCAACATAGTTGAGGCTTGATTTTATTAAGTCAAAAAGGGTCAGTATGATGGGAAAGGAAGGCTTCATGCCTTATGTTATTTGAAATCCTTGGTGGTCGAATAGATAGCATGGTCAAAGATGCTTTATATGATACTCATGCTCGAAGATTCCTTGTATTTCTTGTAAACATTCAAAGGTAAAGATCCTTCCTGATTATGCATGGTGGCCAACAAAGTCGAGGGAGTATGGTTTTTAGACATGGCATGCATGAGGACAGAGCATGGAATATACAAGATGGCAGACAAGGTAAGAAAGTATAATGGTGCAATGTTGATGCATGGAGTCATGGAGTTGAAAGGTTTTTATTGATATTGAAATTGCATATGGAGATATAAGGTGACTTCAAAATATAAAGACAAATGTATGCAATAAGGCATCAAAGGGAGTCATAAGGATATTAATGCATATTGTTTTGTGTATAGAGATATTAATAGGATGCATTAAGGATTTGTATCTTGCAGAGAATATATATGCATCATGCAAACTAGGGGTTTTTCCCACATGGAGGTATAAGGGGATTTTCATTTTCTTCTAAGTCCTATTTGTGCTCATATCATGCAAATTAGGCAAGTGTAATTGGAGTGATAAGGATTGATATTTTTTCTTCTAATCATTCATGATTTTACAAAGTTATTAATTGTAAATAAATAATAAAGTAATATTTTCCAAATTACTTTATTATTTTCCACAAATTGTAAATCAAAATTAGAACAAGTTGTAACCAATAATAAAGTGATTATTTTATTACTTTATTATTTACTCACAATAAATTTTTCTAAATGCAAAATCATGCAAATTGATTAGTTGAGTTAACTATGCCACCTAGGAGGTTTTTGCATTATTTTAGGGTTCTTGGTCAACTGTTTGGTCAAGCATATGGAGAGGCCCAAATTGGAGCTATTTTTGCTCAATTTGTGGCAGTTTTAGACCCTAATTTTGAGGATTTTGGAGGTTGCTCTGGAGTAATTATTTTTATAGGCAGTTATCTGCAAGTTCATATTTTTTGCATGCCTCTTCGAGAGAGAAAACCTATATATTGTGTTAGTAATCATTTATGTTTAGGGTTTTAAGCTAGGCTCCTTCCCAAAAGTCCAAAAAATTCTAACACTTTCGGCCTCTGTAGTGGTAAAATTGTGAAAAATTAGCTAAGTGCAGGTGTCTTTGTATATACAAAGGGGTTTGTATGTACATACAGGTCAGAATATGCATTGGCGGGTGTAAAATCTCCATCGCCCTTTGGAAAATTGAGTTAGATGCATTATTGAGTGCATATCAGGCTCTAAATGTGCATATACAAAGGGGGAATATTTCACAGATTTTGGAGAATATTCCCGCTTTGTATATCAGGTTATATACAAAGCAATATATAGAAGGAGGTGCAAATATACATTTGCTATAGTGGCGAGGCAGAGATGCATGTGGTGGGGCCCATGGATATACAAGGTGGAATGTATATGCGGGTGCACATACAATGGTTAGATACATTGCAGGAATATTCTAGAAAAGATTCCTTGTTTGTATGTGCAAGGGAATGTACATTGAAAATTAGACAAAGGCTTGCGGCATGCAAAGTGAACAGTGCAAAGTAGAGAGAAAATGGTCAGGCACACCAGTTGTATGTGCATTCGTTTGTATGTTTGCACATACAAGCCAATATACGAAGAAGAAATATACATTTTGGACCCAAAGAGGAAATCAAGCTGCAATAGATAGATTTTTAGGTCTGCGGGTTGTATATCACATTTGTATATGCGATATACAAAGCAAAGATGCAAATGAAGGAGATACAAGTCGGACTCCAAAAGGAGGTACATTCTGATGCATAAAAGTTTTAGGTCCACCTTGTATGTTGAGCAGTTCCGTGTATATGCATCCTGCATATACAAAGATTTAAAAAGGGATTTGTATATGCATTCGAACATGCATATACAAGGGCGAAAAGGCAAAATACAAGGGGAAAAGGCCAGCGACAGAATCATGGGATGCCTACATGGCACGTTTTCACTGGCTGACAACTTTTCAACATTTTTGAGGGCCGTGGATCTCGGGGACGGGAAGTAGATCGACGGCCATGTTTTGGACCTTTGGCGATGGCTTTTTTCCTTATGTTTGCGGTCATTTTTTTTGAGCGAGAATTTTTCATGGGTGCGCTATTACTGTTTCTGGGAGGAGCTGCCGGTGGTTGAGCCATTATGGCAGGATTGCAGATAGACATGGGCTTGTGGTTGAACGGTCAAGTACCTGATTTATGATGGGGAGTCTTCTAGTGGCGGCATAGGGCTCGAGCTCAACCATTCCTCACCCTTCTCTTGCTTTCTTCTCGTTTTGTCCCCTGCTGCATTTATTATTTTGAGCACCATTTCTCACAATGCATTGTATCTAGCAGATTTTTGATTAGCCTTGTAATTAATTTTGCTGAGTTCATGGTTTTGCTATAAAAAGCAAACTGTGTTACTCTTTTGGGGTTGTTGAAGACTTGGGCAATTTTGGGGGAACAATAACAAAATACAGAGCATTTCCTGTTTGTTTTATCTCTGTGGAGTTTATGTGTTGCATCTGAGTTGTATCTTGTACATATGTTCAGTTTCAGTGTTAATGTTATATGAAAAATGCTTTTTGTATGTGTTTTGCTGTCTGTCTCCACTTGTTGTATGCATTTCTTCTTTTGAATTTGGTTGCTAAGGGTTTCTCAAATTCTAGAATATAGATTTATGTATTGCATGCTTGATCTTTAGACTTCCATTCAAGGAGCAGATTAAATCATTTTAGGTTAAGTTATGGAGAAGATTGTATGTCAATTGGGATATTTGTAAGTAGAGACAGTCAAATACTTATCCTTGGGTGATGTTTGTAAGGCAAGCATCAGTTCTAACCCCTTGAAACTCGAATGACAATTGCAAGCCATTCTTATGTATATGTCTAGTTGATTCCTTGCCCTAAGATAAGGCACCGGTCTGTTCTTTTGAAGTAGTTATGATCCAAAACCCCCTGTCTTGCATCCAGTCCAAACTAATCATTCAATTATCCCAACCTATTAGTTGTAGGAGTAGGATTAGGAACCCCTGCATACTCTCATACCTGACCAAACAAATATGTCTAAGAATGTTGCCAACCTTGTGATTTATCACACAAATCTTGGTCCACACATGAGAGTATTCTGCCTGTTATTACAAAGTTAAATCTTTCTGTCATTTGGAGAGTAAATGTTACATCTTTAGCAAATAGGGATACCCTCCTTGGTGCAGCATAACCAGAATTGAAGGGGAGGTAGCTCACACAACCTCCCGTATCTGTTGGCCGAATCTACCTGTGCATTGGAACTGGCAAACCCTCTGTCGATCTGGGAAAAATAACCAATAGATATTGGTGACTCTACTAGGGACGTTGAAGTAAAAAAGAGCAGTATTTGTGTGCCCATCCAAATAACCAACAGATTTTGGCGACTCTAATGGGGACGTTGAAGTAAAAAAGAGCAGTATCTGTGTGTCCATCCGAGTAACCAATAGATTTTGGTGACTCTGCTGGGGACGATTTGATGAAAACAAAATTTATTTTTATCCATCCGAGTCACCAACAGATTTTGGTGACTCTACCGGGGGGACAATGTCATATCCATGAAAGTTTGAGTCTAAAAGATTGAAAAATCAGACCTGGAGGTGCTTTGTTGCAGCAAAGGAAAAAGTTGTATGTGTGACTCTGCTGTGGAGAACCCAGAAAGAAAGAAATCAATTTTCAGCTTCAGCCTGTTTGAAGCTCATTCCTCTGCTAAGGAGGTGGTGACTCTGCATAAGAAAGAATCTGATAAGAGGACACCAGAAGTGTTGAATTTGCAGTTGCTACAACATATCTAGGTATTTTCATAAGTTTTAAAAGATTCCCTATTTGGTGAAATAGCACTGGTTAAAAGGGGAAATATTGGTGACTAGATTGCATACTTTCGTGAGAACCTAGTTTGCATTTCAAAAGAAGTATGCAATATTGTTTAAAAGACTCATTTGGAGGACTTTAGGAAAGTTGAAACAACAGTCTAAATTTTAAGGGCCTAAAGTCATTGTTTATAGAAAATCCGAGTTGAAAAGAGGGTTGCAGAAACACACAAAGATGTATTGTCAACCCATGCACCCTAGTGAGGTGTCAAATGTAATGATGCATAATAATCAGTCCCAACCATGTAATAAAGGAAGTTTTAGCCTTCACAGATATAAGCCCATAAATTTTGATGGCATTTGTGGCTATCCAAATGCTTTTCCATCTAAAATCAGAAAATATTTGCCCAAATTTAGTGGTGCAAAGGATGAATTAGCTGAGAAACACTTGCAACAATTTATAAATGTTGTAGATGATTTTGAGATTGACCATGAAGATGTAGTTATGAGATTATTTGTTCAATCTCTAGATGATGATGCAAGGGACTGGTTCTCCTATCTTCCAGCTTACTCTGTTAGCTCTTGGCATGATTTTAAATATGCATTTCTAGAACAATTTGGTGAAAGAATATCTAAATATGTAGTTATTAGTGATTTTATGTATATCCATATTGAAGAGGATGAGTTGATCCCAGCCTTTAACCTTAGGTTTATGAGGGCATTGAATAGAATTCCAGAATGCATGAGACCTAATGATGCATTGTGCCTAGTTGTCTATTTGGGAGCATTTGATAGGAAAATGAGCTATAGATTGAGGGACAAGGAGCCCACCACATTGCATCAGGCACGATAGTTTGCAATAGACATTGAAAATAATTGGAGGTATGGGATTCAAAGAGGGTATTTCTCTAAAAATTTTTGCTGCCCTGTAGTCCCAAATGTTAATGAGGGATATAATCTAAATGTTGAAGATGAATGTCAAAGTACTCACACCCTTGCTGTCCTAGTTTTTGCATCATTCCAAGTTGATGATGTTTCTGTTATAGAGGAGGATGTCCTATTTTGCCCAGCAAATGAAGTTGACAATAATAATTTTCCAAGTAATATTTGCATGCCAGTCCTAAACAAAGAGCATTCATGTTTAAATGATCCAGTTGTGCAAAGTTGTGATCATATGGATCAAGAATCAATATCAGTTTCATCACGAAGCATTGGAGGGCTGGAAAATGATGCAGATAGTTCAACTTTAGAGTGCATTGAAGTAGCAGAAATCTTATATATGGGGCAATCAGAGATTAAAGATGATAAAGATGATATCCATGATCAATTCATGGATCAAGTTTGTTCTTCTTATGACTCTAGGTCTGATAATGATGAAAAAGAAATGGATTGTCATGAAGAAGAAATAGAGACCTTTGCAATGAGCATGAATCCCCTTTATGATGAGCCTGTGGATGCATTTGATTTTGTGTCATGACTTTCAATGGTGCAAAACTAACCCTCTGTTTGAAAATGATAATACTGACTTGCAAACTGTGGATGATAAATGCTTAGTATCAGTTGGTTCAGACATGTGCAATGATAGCTATGTGGATCAGGTTTTGCTTTCAATGTCAATAGGTGATACGAATTACATTGGGGGTCTCATATTTTCTAAGTGTTTTCAGTTGTTGGATCAGCTGGATATGTGTTTGGTTATATGCAACAGCCAGGTAGATAATGAATATTGCCAAATGCAATACGAGGATATACTACTTGAGGATCATAACATACATATGTTACCTAATGCTGAAGAATATTATAATGTGTATGGTTATATGTGTGCAGAGTGACAGAGGCAGTACTGACAGTGGCAAGTTTTTAAAAATGGTGAAGCATGTAATTCATAAGATCAGCATGTGGGCAGATTGTTTTAATTTTTTCAGCCATGGTTGGGATTATTCAGTTTGGAATCAGGCATTTGACAGGATAAAGTTGTGGTTCTTCCTTTTTGGCTACCCGGGGCTGCCAAAATGATGTTTTAAAAATCTAGTTTGTGATGTAGGTTGGTGCAAGTTTGACTCTATTGCCCAATGGATAAGGACTGGTCTGCATCCTAGAGATATGAGGCTCTCGCCATGCCTGCAAGAGGCATGCATCCCTAGATGGAGCCTATGTTAGTAATCATTTATGTTTAGGGTTTTAAGCCAGGCTCCTTCCCAAAAGTCTAAAAAATTCTAACACTTTCGGCCTCTACAGTGGTAAAATTGTGAAAAACCAGCTAAGTACAGGTGTCTTTGTATATACAAAGGGGTTTGTATGTACATATAGGTCAGAATATGCATTGGCGGGTGTAAAATCTCCATCGTCCTTTGAAAAATTAAGTTAGATGCATTTCTGAGTGCATATCGGGCTCTAAATGTGCATATACAAAGGGGGAATCTTTCGCAAATTCTGGGGAATATTCCTGCTTTGTATATCGGGTCATATACAAAGCAATATATACAAGGAGGTGCAAATATACATTTGCTATAGTGGCGAGGTAGAGATGCATGTGGTGGGGCCCGTGGATATACAAGGTGGAATGTATATGCAATATACATTCGGGCGCACATACAATGGTTAGATACATTGCAGGAATATTCTAGAAAAGATTCCTTGTTTGTATGTGCAAGGGAATGTACATTGAAAATTAGACAAAGGCTTGCGGCATGCAAAGTGAACAGTGCAAAGGAGAGAGAAAATGGTCGGGCCCACCAGTTGTATGTGCATTTGTTTGTATGTTTGCACATACAAGCCAATATACGAAGAAGAAATATACATTTGGGACCCGAAGAGGAAATTAAGCTGCAATAGATAGATTTTTAGGTCCGCGGGTTGTATATCGTGTTTGTATATGCGATATACAAAGCAAAGATGCAAATGAAGGAGATACAAGCCGGACTTCAAAAGGAGGTACATTCTGATGCATAAAAGTTTCAGGTTTGCCTTGTATGTTGAGCAGTTACGTGTATATGCATCCTGCATATACAAAGATTTAAAAAGGGATTTGTATATGCATTTAAACATGCATATACAAGGGGCAAAAAGGCAAAATACCAGGGGGAAAAGGCCAACGATAGAATCATGGGATGCCTACGTGGCACGTTTTCACTAGTTGACGACTTTTCAACATTTTTGAGTGCCGTGGATCTCAGCGACGGAAAGTAGATCGATGGCCATGTTTTGGACCTTCGGCGATGGCTTTTTTCCTTGCGTCTGCGGTCATTTTTTTTGAGTGGGAATTTTCCATGGGTGTGCTGTTACTGTTTCTGGGAGGAGATGCCAGTGGTTGAGCCATTATGGTAGGATTGCAGACAGTCATGGGCCTGTGGTTAAATGGTCAAGTACCTGATTTATGACGGGGAGTCTTCCAGCGGTGGCACATGGCTCGAGCTCAACCATTCCTTGCCCTTCTCTTGCTTCTTCCTGTTTTGTCCCCTGCTGCATTTATTAGTTTGAGTGCCATTTCTCACGATGCATTGTATCTGGTAGATTTTTGATTAGCCTTGTAATTAATTTTGCTGAGTTCACGGTTTTGCTATAAAAAGCAAACTGTGTTACTCTTTTGGGGTTGTTGAATACTTGGGCAATTTTAGGGGAAAAATAACAAAATACAGAGCATTTCCTGTCTGTTTTATCTTTGTGGAGTTTATGTGTTGCATCTGAGTTGTATCTTGTACATATGCTCAGTTTCAGTGTTAATGTTATATGAAAAATACTTTTTGCATGTGTTTTGCTGTCTGCCTCCACTTGTTGTATGCATTTCTTCTTCTGAATTTGTTTGCTAAGGGTTTCTCAAATTCTAGAATATAGATTTATGTATTGCATGCTTGATCTTTAGACTTCCATTCAAGGAGTGGATTAAATCATTTTAGGTTAAGGTATGGAGAAGATTGTATGTCAACTGGGATATTTGTAAGTAGAGATAGTCAAATACTTATCCTTGGGTGATGTTTGTAAGGCAAGCATCAGTTCTAACCCCTTGAAACTTGAATGACAGTTGCAAACCATTCTTATGTATATGTCTAGTTGACTCCTTGCCCTGGGATAAGGCACCGGTCTGTTCTTGTGAAGTAGTTATGATCCAAAACCCCTTGTCCTGCATCCAATCCATCAAACTAATCATTCCATTATCCCAACTTGTTAGTTGTAGGAGTAGGATTAGGAACCCCTACATACTCTCATACCTGACCAGACAAATATGTCCAAGAACGTTGTCAACCTTGTGATTTATCACACAAATCTTGGTCCACACATGAGAGTATTTTGCCTGTTATTACAAAGTTAAATCTTTCTGTCATTTGGAGAGTAAATGTTACATCTTTAGCAAATAGGGATACCCCCTTGGTGTGGCAGAACCAGAAGTGAAGGGGAGGTAGCTCATGCAACCTCCTGTATCTGTTGGCCGAATCTGCCTATGCATTGGAACTGGCAAACCCTCTGCTGATCCAGGAAAAATAACCAACATATTGTAAAGCAAAAATTTGTTTTTGCTAGTTCTTGATTCTCATTCTGATTCAGACAGATTGAGGAATTATTGTAGCTCATATTTTACAGTTTTATTAAGAGATCGGCAGGTTACATGTTATATTTTTGTCTTTTTTGCAGAGTTTTTCCTTTGTTTCTTTGAGATTAGTTAAATGACCTTTCCATTTAGTGCTGATTATTGAAGTGCTTTTGATGAAGTTTTGCTGTGTTTATCATTAAACCTTTAAAATTATTGTCTCACTTCCTTGCTTGCAGCATTAAGCATATAATCATCATAGGTCTTAGGGTGTGTTAACCAGAAATAGTCTTGTTGTGTTGTGAAAAAATTATTTCCTTCACAAGAACCCTATTTTCAAACCTTCCTTAGAATCACTTATGTGATAATTATGCCAAGTCTAGATTGTGTAAAAGTCAGATTTTTGGGTAAACATTGTGGATTAGATTGCATTATTTTATCCAAATCAGGTGCATCACCAATTTTTTATCTTTGGAATTCACTTAGTTTCTTTCTTCCTTTTTCCAAAATAGTAAAAATATACATCTAATAGAACATCTGAAGGGAACCAACCCATAATGTGGAGGTCTATTTTCATTATAGGGCACCCACAACTTGAAATTAGTCCCATGTTACACATAATTGTAGAGCTTTACCAGTCTTGCATACGGGTGCAATTCCTAGTGATAACAGTTTTTGGCACGCCTGATGGGATTTTAAACTGATTTTCAGTTCCAAAGGATTTATTTCTTTTTGCTGTTTTTAGTATGAACAACATAATTTCAGCCTTTTAGAGGTTCATTATCAAGTACCTGGTGACTCTAATACTTTGGTTTTTCAGATCAGATCTTGCATCCTATGAAAAAATATCAAACAAGGTCAAGTAAAAATTCTGAGAAGAAGCATAACCAGTTATCTCCACCAAAAAAGAGAATAAAAGTAGATAACGAGTCTAACACAACAGATTTATCAGTTGTTTCAGATCTGCCAAGTACACATCCTGAGTTTGCTTCACATCAAAATCCATTATTTGCAAGTTCATCACCAGAATTTTTTAGTTCTCCACTAATAAGCTCAAGAGAGCAGATTCTTGTTTTCCAAGAGGAACCTCTTCTTCTTGAGTTTACAAAGGAAGAACATGCGTTACAAGAAATATTCCAAGTAGTTTCAGTCGAAACACCAGCTCAAATTCTACCTACTCCAATGTCTTTACTAGGAGGAGGAGGAGTATTACCACCTCCTGGTGGAGCTGGAGGATTATTACCACCTCCTGGAGGAGGAGGAGGTGGAAGAAATCCACCACCACCTTAAAATTAGCCTTTTATTTTATTTAATGGAGGCAGCTCTTTGAATCTGAATCAACATGATGGCATACTAATGGTTGCATTGAAAAGTTTACCAAGTTTCACAGGAGAAGATAGGACTACACCCATTGAACATATCAAAGATGTGGCTTCTTTGTGTTCTGTTCACCACATCATCGAAGAGAACATTGCAATTAGGCTACTGGCAGCATCACTAAAAGGTAAAGCTCTTCAATGGTTTAGAGGCTTAAGAGTTAATTCAATTAGATCTTGGGATGAATTAGGTACTGCTTTGAATTGATAATTTTAAGATAAATCTGATCATTTATCATTAGTTGAACAAATGACTACCATTAAGAGAGCTCCACAAGAGCAAATGACAGATTTTAATTTCAAATTTTAGAAAACATGGAATAGAATCCCTGAAATAGTGAAACCATCACCAGAGCATGCTTTTTTGTATTATTTGAGGGCATTAAATTCTGATATTGCTGTTATGGTACAATCTATGGGAGGGGGTAACTTTACCGACTAATTTTGATATTGTAATAAGAGCAGAAAACATTATAATACAAGTTGGTAAAATAGCACCTAGGCCTCCAATGCCAATTTTTCCAGATATATAGCCTTTAATCCCAATTTCAGCCCCACATATTTCATCAATACCATCATTTGGTTATCAAGCAAATGCACAAAATTGTACAGATCCCATTCATTCTAAATTTCAAGAGTTGAAAGAAAACCAACAAAGTATAGCAAAAATACTGCAGACTGTGAGCAATGATTTAGTAAGTCTGAAAATTCAAGCGAACCAAAATAACAGACCTTACCAAGCAGCCCCTTACCAAGCAAATAGACCTAGTTATCAGGCAGATTATTAGGGTCAAAGGAGAAATTACAACAATAGGCCAAATCAACAATATAATCTAAATGTTGTTAGTGCATCTAAAGAAATAGTGCCATATAGAACAACATGGTTCAGGATTATGCATGGTGTTACCCTTGTAATCAGCCTCATAGTCAGACCACTTGCCCAAATGGAATAGTAAGTCAAGCTTTGATGGTACACAATAACTATGTTGCTGCTGAAAATTCAGCAAGTGATGTAAACAACTAGTTGGATATTCAGACTCAGTATGTTAATCCAGATGTGGCTTTAATGAATTGGTAGGCTAATGAATTTTGTGGTGTGAATTAGTTGCCAAGTCAAAAGCAATCTTTTACTAATATTGCCGCAAACACAAGATAAAAAAAAAGAACTAAACATGACTTGCAACAACAAGCTGGAATTGCAAATCAGCACGTTGATACTAGCAAACAACAAGTTGGAAATGTACCACAGCAAGCTGATAAAGGAAAAAATATAGTTTCTACAACTCAGAATGAACATAATCAAGCTTCTACATCAAAGGATTTGCATATTTTGTCAAGGCAGTCAACTACATAAAATAAACAGCCAGCTAAAGATCAACTAGAGGTTGCTGTCCTAAAAGTACAACAAAAGGTTAGTGGTCTTGCATTTAATATCTTGGATCATATGAAAAAGACAACATTAAGCATGTCTATTTTAGATGCTTTACACATTCCAGGACAAAAAAGATTTGTTACAAAATACATTATCTCAGTTGCCTTTGTCAAATGAAGTACAAAAATCACATCAACGTCAAATTATGATTGCAAATGAGGCAGGCAAAAGAATAGAACAGCCTAAACCAGTAGGCAAATCACCATCATTTTATGTCACTTTGATTGTAGGTGATTATTTAGTACATAATTACATGATAGATTCAGGAGCCAATAGCTCAGTTATGCCAAAACAACTAGCTGATAAGTTAGGTCTGAAATATGAACCTGTTGTTAGAGGTGTTGTACAAATGGATGGAACTGAAGTGAATACAGTTGGAATGTTCAAAAATTTAGGCCTTACTTTGCATGCCTATCCAAACTTTGTTATAAATCAGGACATTTATGTCATTGATCTGCCACCTACCTTTGCCATTTGCTTGTCTAGAGATTTTACAACAAGGTTAGGAGGGTATTTATCATCTGATTTTACACATTTATTCTTCAGAACTAGATATGGAACCAAGGTTACAATTAAGTCTGAACCACTAGCCAAAGATCACCTGGAAACACACCCAGTTCCATAAATGTAAATCTTCCCATTTTTTATCAAGAGGATCTGATTCCTATCCAAGACCCAAACACACCTTTAGAGGGAATTCCAGATATGGTTTTAGATCAATGGGTAGCAGAGAATCATGAAATAGATCCATTTGAGCAAATGGATGAGATAGGCATTGGTGTGTACATGATTCAAGAAAATAATACAGTTATTCCAAATCTGGTTAAAGAAGAAAAACAACAAACTGTAGAATCTAAAAATGATGTTTGGGAACTATATTTTGATGGTTCTAGAAGTAAGATAGGAGCTGGAGGAGGGGCTATTTTAGTTCCTCCCACAGGTGAGAAATATTATTCATCTTTCAAATTTGCTTTCAGCTGTTCTAACAACTCAGCTGAATATGAGGCTTTAGTTCATGGACTAGAATGGGCGAGGAAAATAAAAATCAGGTGTTTAAAAGTTTTTAGAGATAGTGAATTAGTGGTCAAACAAGTCAGAAACCTTGTTGCTACAAAAAATGACTTGCTGAAATTATATAAACATAGAGTTTGGGACATGATAGAAGAGTTTGATGGATCTAATCTGATATCTGTACCTAGAATTGATAACAAGTAAGCTGACAAATTAGCTGCCATAGGAGCTGAGTATGATATTCCTACTGAAATGAAGAATATTCACTCTCCTTTATATGTCAAATTTGTTGTTAGACCATCAGTTCTAGATAATAATATCAGTTGGCAAGTGTTTGACAGTGATGAACAAATTGTAAATTTCTTAATGGAAGAGGCTAAATTTTCTATAGGCAATTAACAAAAATTTGCACAGCAATATGATGATCAAATACTTTAGTTAAGATCAAACAAGCTATCCAAGGGCTTAGTGACCTTGGAATCTATCTTTAATACTAATGACCAAGTAAGAAAAGACAAGGCCAGTTTGTCAGTTAAGCAAGAGCATTATGAGCCTATTGAGATCTTCAAAGGAAAGTTGCTCAAGCTGGGAAAGATATGTACAAAACAAGAACAACAAGCATTCATCCCGCTTTGTCAAGAGTTTAGTGACATTTTTGCATGGGAATATGGAGATCTCAAAGGTTTCAACCCTGAGTTAGCTCAACACACAATAGAGCTGGAACCCAAAGCTATATCTATCAGATAGAAGCAAAGGCCACTGAATCCCAAGCTAGAAGTGCTTATGAAGATAGAACTCAATAAATTCATTGAAGGTAATATCATTTTTCCTATCAAACATACTTCATGGGTTTCTAACTTAGTTCATGTCAGAACAAAAGAATGGAGAAATCAGATTGTGTGTTGATTTCTTGGATTTAAATAGAGCATCTTTAAAGGATCATTATCTTTTACCATCTATGGAGTAGATATTGCAGGTTGTTTCTAGATCAGAAAGATTTTCTTTATTGGATGGTTATTCAGGTTATAACCAAATTCTTGTAAAAGAGGAAGATCAATACAAGACAACTTTTACTACAAAATGGGGCACACTAGCATACAGAAAAATGCCATTTGGCTTATCAAATGCAGGTGCAACATTTCAGAGAGCAATGGACATGGCTTTTCAAGGTCTGATTAATAAAATTGTGTTTATATACTTAGATGATGTAACTATTTTTTCTAAAAAAGTTGAAGATCATTTTCATCATTTAAGAATAATCTTTGAAAGATGTAGAGAATTTGGGGTATCATTAAATCCAAAGAAGAGTATTTTCTCTGTTCATGAAGGCAAATTGTTGGGACACATTGTGTCTAAAGATGGAATATCAATTGATCCTGAAAGAATCACTGCAATTTTGGCATTGCCTCTTCCTGCACACAAGAAAGGCTTACAGAGATTTCTGGGAAGAATTAACTTTGTAAGAAGGTTTATTCCTAATATAGCAGCACTTTTACAACCTCTTACAACAATGTTGAAGAAGAATATTGCTTTTAGTTGGGCCAAAGAAGGAAAGAAAAGTTTTGAAGAAATAAAGGAGGCATTTGCTGCTTCTCCCACTCTGATAAATCCAAACTTTGATAAAGTATTCATTTTATATGCCTTGGTAGTGTGGATACTATATCAGCTATGCTTTGTCAGCAGAACAATGAAGGAATGGAATAGCTTGTGGCATTTTGTAGCCATGTTTTGCATGACTATGAGGTAAGATATTCTTTTGTTGAAAAGCATGTATTAACTATTATCAGGAGCCTAAAGAAGTTCAAACATATGCTTTCAAATAATAGAATTCAATTAATGGTTGCTCACCCCACAGTGAAGGAAGTTTTGCTCAGTAAAGATTTAAATGATAAGAGAGCAGGGTGGATAACCAAGGTCATGGAATATGACATTCAAATTAAGGCCACCAAGCTCTTTTGAGGCAAAGGACTATGTGAACAGCTTGCAAAAAATGAAGGATACAGCAAAGAACCCGAAGGAGAGGCTAAGACAGTGCTTCAAAATAATGAAACAACTGTTGTCCCAGACCCCCCTACAAGTTGGGTGCATGATATGATTCATTATCTGCACACTAGTGATTGTCTATAAGGCCTGGATAGATCTAAAAGAAGATATTACAGATTACAGGCAATTCCTTATGCTATAATTGATGGAATTCTGTACAAAAGAGACTTTAACAATGTTTTACTGAGATGTGTACAGCTAGATCAGACTCAAAGGATCCTAGAAGAATTTCATGATGGACCTGCTGGAAGTCATTTTGTAGCTAGAACAACAGCTCTAAAAATTATGAGAACTAGTTACTATTGGCCTGACATGTTCAAAGATGCTCATGAATGGGTAAAGAAATGTCTAAAGTGTTTAATTTTTGCAGGGAAACAAAGACTGGCAGCAATGCCCTTGCATCCAATTCAAGTGGAACAATCATTTGGCAAGTGGGGATTAGACTTCATTGGTCCTATTAATCCACCTTCAAGCCAAGGACACAAGTGGATTTTGACTGCTACTGATTCTATCACTAAGTGGACTGAAGCAGTTGCTTTGAAAGATGCTAACGAAACATCAGTCCTGAATTTTTATCAAGATCTAGTGTCCAGGTTTGAAACTCTTGACTCAATTATTTTAGATAATGCTTTAGCATTTATTGGATTAAGAATATCTAATTGGTCTATCAAAAATAACATATTTTTGAATACTTCATCAAATTATTACCCTCAAGGTAATGGACATGATGAATCAACTAACAAAAATCTGATTAAAATCATAAAGAAAATAGTTGATGAGAATCAGAGGTCTTGGCATGATAAGTTAAAGTTAGCATTATAGGATGACAGGATTACACCCAAAAGATCAATAGGTAATTCACCCTATGTGCTTACATATGGAAAGGAAGCAAAGTTACCAATAATAGTGGAATTGCCAACACTTAGCAACATAAAAGAGCTAGAGTTACTTGAAGAACAACCAATAGAAATCAGGCTTGCACAACTAATTGAACTTGAAGAAACTAGGAAAGAGGCCTTGAAAACATTAGAAGTACACCAGGCCTAAATGAAAAGGACTTTTGATAAAAGGGCAGTACCAAGAGTTTATAATGAGGGAGATCTAGTTTTTAAATGGAATGAGTTGAAGAGTAGACTAGAACAACATACAAAGTTTGATACAATGTGGGATGGACCATATATAATCATAGAATGCAAGCAATACAATGCATTCCATCTTGCTAAGTTAGATGGTGAGGTGTTTCCAATCCCAGTTAATGGGATTCACCTCAAGTTATGCTAATAGGAAGGCAACCTTATGCTGTAAATACGTGCTTTTGTACATTTAGTTTCTATTTTTGTTGTTTTGTTTCCAAGACGTGCTTTTGCACATGTTGCTAGTTCTATTTTAGGCAAATTAGTTTTAGTTTCAGTTTTCAGTTAGTTGCTGCTATTGTGTTCAGTTAGTGTGAGTTGTAGAATTTCTCTAAGTTCAAGGTAGAAATGACTCTATGGCCAATGGAATTACAAAGGCTACTAGTTCTAAACTGTTTAGCAGGAAAACACCCCTGAGAGGTCACCAGAAATGTTGTTAATTTTTTGTTCACACTTAAAATTAGTTGGACCTAAGTGTAATTGTTCAGAAGGAATAAAAGAAAACTTCAAAGTTAGGCATTCATTGAACAGTTTAATGCCTTAACAAAGTAGAGAATGATATCCAGTTGTTAGGATAACCCATCAGTCTAATCAAGACTGATGAGTTGCCATGACAAGAGACTAAGATTGTCAAGAAATCAAAGTTTCAAGGAAATAAAATTGTCCTACATAGTTTGATCTTTCAAGAGTTATAAGTTAGATTGATTATTCAGTTAATCAGTTTTGAATAAAAAGAAAGAAAGATATTTGTATTGAACTATTATTTCATGTCATGTTTTGAACATACATTCAAGTATCTATTACTTTATCTCATACATTGATTGGAAAGGAAATACATATACATCATACGCATAAGAGAAATTAATTGATCATGTTTAAAGAAGTGTTCAAATGTGTCCCACACAAGCCGCGGGAGTAACTAGACTGAGCAATTACAGACATGCAAGCTATGCATCTGTTTGATAAAAGGAAAAGAAATAAACACATGATAAACTGAAACATCCATCATTGCCTGATGATGAAGATTGTTTGTTGATGCTGACCTTCAAGTCTTTAGCTTTCAGTCTTCACTTCAAGCTTCATCATTAGTTAAACTTGCAAAATTTTGGGGACAACCCTGTTAGTGCTCTAGATGTTTGAATTTATCACATGCTTTTATCAAACAGAAACATCTACTTATCATATCATGCATTCATATGAGAGATCAGATCAGATATATGCCACAAATAAGGAAGAAACAATGAAGAAGATCAATTAATACTATTAGGTACATTTTTATGCTAACATGTTTATTCACTATGCAGGTATAGGACAAGTTTTGTTGTTGATTTGAAGACAAATAAACATGTGGATTAAATGTGGCTCCCACAAGGGTTTGAGCCCAGCATGTTTCTTTTCATTTTTTGAAAAGAGTATTAGAAAAGACAGGATGCATCATTCTAAGCTATATCATGCATCATCTAATCAACTTGCAGAAAGGATATGTCATCATGACATTATTATAGTTGATTGGAGCAAATCAGATTAACATGACTGAATCAAGGTTGACAAAAACAAAGTGTAGAAATCAGATTACAGTCATCCAAGCTACAGGAGCCATCTAAAATTTAGAATCATTGTGAATGCATATATTTATTTCATCACAGCTAATAAGAGCAAATGACAGAGTGCATTCATAGTACAAGGATATGATACAGGTATTTAGATTAAGGTGCCTGATAAAGAGAAGAGAAATAGAATAAAGCTTCCAAGATTCAAGAACTTGTGTATCATTTGAGCAATTTACATAATAAATCATGTGAAAGTATCATCTCATTATGACAAAAGAGCAAGAAGTAAAACATCATGATAAAGGTACTCAAGGTGATCAAGCCAACTGAGAGATAGAGGTTATGCCTTAAAAAAGACAAAATCAAAACAACAAGGCATGAATTAGTCTAGCTGATATGCTATAATGATCAAGAAAATGAAACTATTCAAGTGGAGCAGCTAGGTCTTAGCTTTCAAGATGAACATCCAAGTCAAAATTCCAGCATCAAAGAGAGCCTATATTCCTAGGTGACTGCCACAGTCCAAATATAATTAGATGTTCAACATTCGAACATTCAACTGATAGATGGAGGTCATAGTATATTCCCAAACTCATCACTATATTGTTCAGACAAGCTTTATCTCATATGCCTAGAGCTACAGTTGAAGACATCATGATACAGTCAATAAAGGCTAGAAAGAAAGATACCTTGCAAGAAGATAAAGTACAGTCATATTCACTATGAACAGTCATGACAGTGCTCAATGAAGTGGCTTATACAAGCAAAAAATAGTCAGAGTAGATTACAGTTTCAATAGCCATCAACAGGAGTATCTAAATATTACCACATCAATCATGAAGGAGAAATAGCAAAAGAAGAACATGATATGCAAAAAGCTACAGTGATGGTGATTGACAAGAGCATGAAATTCACAAGGTAGGAAGTTTTTCTTTCTCATATACCATTATTCTGAGTGCTACAGTCATCATAAGCATTTACCATGATAAAGGACTGAAGGAGAAGAGAAAGCATGATATATATGCTACTATAAGATCCAAATCATGAGATAAACAATGAATATGCACAAGGACAGCTACATGAGTATCTAACAATGCCAAAGATAGTCAAAAGATGATCCCACAGTCATACATGACAATTGATCAAACATCCTATAGTTAGCAGGCAAAGAAGATACATGATATGACATGCAAACAGGCTAAAAGAGCCATTTGTGCAACATGAGAGCATTCCAGAAATGTCAATATATGACACAGATGGAGATAAATCAATAACAGTCATACTTTTGAATATCAAAAACTTGTTATCATATGATGCCTTGGATCTATAGTGGAAAGTAGATAAGGTAAAAGTATCATCATCAATAACTATGACATTCACAAGTTCTAAAGGAGGAGAAAGTTCTATGCAAAGCAAGGTGAACTTTCACTTATTAATACTTTCAAACCCTAATGCCTTTTTGCCTTCAAACAAAGTTTTTGCACCCATAGTCAAGAAGATTCAGACAGAAAAGAAGATGTCATAAGCCATGCCAGAACAAGATTTCTCATGCTGAAATTGTATACCCATCTACAAAAAAGCTAAAGCCCTTATTTCTTTTCTACATACAGTTGAAATGAGTACCATAAAATACAGCTAACACCATAGTTGTGCCAGAGGAAGTTTTGTTGTGCAAGAAAGAACAAACCCTTGACAGAAAATTTCAAACCCTTGTTTCTCTTTTGCACTTACAAGTCAAAAAGAAGAATAGTGAATACTACAAGGAGAATGGTCGTGACAGTGAAGAAGTTTTTGTGCAAAGAAAGTTGAAACCCTAGTTTCAAACTTAGAAACCCTCAACTTTTTTCACATTTTTTGGTGTCTACATATAGATGGAGCACAACCATGGAAAAATGGAAGTTTTAAATGTGCAAAAGGAACAAACCCTCATCAAAAAATTTCAAACCCTCAAAGCTTCTGCACCTACAGTCAAATCAAGATAAAAGGAGATATATATAGGCATAGCCAACAGAGATATGTCATTTTTGTTAGAAAATGCATTACCCATTTTAACTATAGGTCCTTGTTATTCTTTAGTTGTAAAAAGACAAATGAAGCTACAGAAGAGGAAGAAAAGCAAGTGCTTACCTTATTTTCTGGCAGGAGGAGACATCTATCCGCAGCCTCACAATAGCATCAAGCTTTCAAATACAAGTGAATAGTTGCAAAGAGGAAAGATATAGAAACAAGAAAGAGGGTGTTCAAGAATGCACAATGTATGGAGATAGCCATGAATGAAGAAGGAGACCGCAACCATTAAAGAAAAGAGAGGCTACAGAGATCAATAAAATGCCTCATATGAAACTCAAAATAATGTTACCTTCTTCCTTATCATGTAGAGTTTCGGAGATTCAACCAAGAGAAGCCATGAAAGGGAGTAAAAGCCAGAGAGAAATGATGGAAACATTCAAACCCTAAACCGGCAGAATGCAGTTGCAGAGTGTTGAAGAAGTATGCCAAATGAAGAATGAAACAACTTTTAGTGTTTCTCTTTGCTTTTGTTTGAAGGTTCTTCTCTCAAGTGATTTTTTGACTTAGAAAAGACAAAATTATTACCTTATCCAAGATGTCCATGGTCAAGACTTTGGTCTTGAAGATCCCTAAGCTATGATAACATGGAGTGGCTGACCAACATAGTTGAGGCTTGATTTTATTAAGTCAAAAAGGGTCGGTATGATGGGAAAGTAAGGCTTCATGCCTTATGTTATTTGAAATCCTTGGTGGTTGAATAAATAGCATGGTCAAAGATGCTTTATATGATACTCATGCTCGAAGATTCCTTGTATTTTTTGCAAACATTCAAAGGTAAAGATCCTTCCTAATTATGCATGGTGGCCAACAAAGTCAATGGAGTATGGTTTTTAGACATGGCATGCATGAGGACAGAGCATGGAATATACAAGATGGCAGATAAGGTAAGCAAGTATAATGGTGCAGTGTTGATGCATGGAGTCATGGAGTTGAAAGGTTTTTATTGATATTGAAATTGCATATGGAGATATAAGGTGAGTTCAAAATATAAAGACAAATGTATGCAATAAGGCATCAAAGGGAGTCATAAGGATATTAATGCATACAGTTTTGTGGATGGAGCTATTAATAGGATGAATTAAGGATTTGTATCTTGCAGAGAGAGGATAGTTTTTTCTCCTTAGTGTATGTGGAGTGGTAAGGGTAAATTTTTGCCTTAATATATATGCATCATGCAAACTAGGGGTTTTTCCCACATGGATGTATAAGGGGATTTTCATTTTCTTCTAAGTCCTATTTGTGCTCATATCATGCAAATTAGGTAAGTGTAATTGGAGTGATAAGGTGTGATATTTTTTCTTCTAATCATGCATGATTTTACAAAGTTATTAATTGTAAATAACTAATAAAGTAATATTTTCCAAATTACTTTATTATTTTCCACAAATTGTAAAATCAAAATTAGAACAAGTTGTAACCAATAATAAAGTGATTATTTTATTACTTTATTATTTACTCACAATCAATTTTGCTAAATTTAAAATCATGCAAATTGATTAGTTGAGTTAACTATGCCACCTAGGAGGTTTTTACATGATTTTAGGTTTCTTGGTCAACTTTTTGGTCAAGCATATGAAGAGGCCCAAATTGGAGCTATTTTTGCTCAATTTGTGGCAATTTTAGACCCTAATTTTGAAGATTTTGGAGGTTGTTCAAGAGTAATTATTTTTAGAGCCAATTATCTGCAAGTTCAGATTTTTTGCATGCCTCTTCGAGAGAGAAAACCTATATATTGTAAAGCAAATGTTTGTTTTTTCTAGTTCTTGATTTTCATTATGATTCAGACAAATTGGAGAATTCTTGTAGCTCATATTTTATAGTTTTATTGAGAGATCAGCAGGTTACAGGTTATATTTTTGTCTTCTTTGCAAAGTTTTTCCTTTGTTTCTTTGAGATCAGTTAAATTACCTTTCCATTTAGTGCTGATTATTGAAGTGATTTTGATGAAGTTTTGTTGTGTTTATCACTAAACCTCTAAAATTATTGTCTCACTTCCTTGCTTGTAGCATTAAGCCTATAATCATCACAGGTCTTAGGTTGTGTTAACTAGAAATAATCTTGTTGTGTTGTGAAAAAATCATTTCCTTCACAAGAACCTTATTTTCAAATCTTGCTTAGAATCACTTATGTGATATTTATGCCAAGTCTGGATTGTGTAAAAGTTAGATTTCTGGGTAAACATTGTGGATCAGATTGCATTATTTTATCCAAATCAGGTGCATCACCATTTTTGTATCTTTAGCATTCACTTAGTTTCTTTCTTCCCTTTTCCAAAATAGTAAAAACATACATCTCAATAAAACATATGAAGGGAACTAGTCCATAATATGGAGGTCTAATTTCATTATAGGGTACCCACAACCTGGAATTAGTCCCATGTTACACAGAATTGTAGAGCTTTACCAGCCTTGCATACGGGTGCAATTCCCAGTGATAACAATACTATCTCTATCATTGACAATATTTTTAGGAAATTAATTATCCTAAACACTTCTTTGAAAAATAAATTGGCTACATGAGGATCTTTTAATTCTAAAGAAATAGCAAACAAGTTTGCATGCTTAGTTATCCAATCCACAACACGATAATTGCAATCTTTATCATGTACGTTGGGGAAGCCTATAATGAAGTCAATGGATATGCTTTCCCACTTTTAATTTGGAATAGGCAATGGTTGTAGCAATTGTGCAAGAAAGGCATACTCCACTTTATTTTGTTGACAAGTTATGCTTTTATTGATATGCTTAAGAATGTCCTCCTTTAGACCCTTCCATGAGAATCCCTTCTTGATCTATCTATATGTTTTGTAATATCTTGGATGCACTACTAATGGTGTATGGATAAGTGCACAAAGATGGGGGACCAAAAAGGGAGTCTTAAGATGCCACTTTTTTTCTAAAATTAGGAAAGACTGATGTTGGATGAGAAATTGAAGATAGTTACAATCAAAATTTGAAGATACAACAAAAACAAGAGTCATAGTGCTTTGAATCTAGTTTCTAAACTACTAATTTTTTTCAAAAATAGTTGAGATTAAGGGGTTAAAAAAGGGGGGCCACACAAATTGGTCCTGTTTTTTTTAGAAAAACATAACATAGCATCTGGTGTGCCCCCTCTAAAATGTTAACTTTTTTTAGTATTTCAAAAATCACTTTGGTGATAAATTTGCTGGGTAAGTGCAAGAAGATGGGGGGGCCAAAAAGGGGTCTTAAGTGGCCACTTTTTTTTTTAAATCAGGAAATACTGGCCTTGGATGAGAAATTAAGCATAGTTACACTCAAAATTTGGAGATGCAACCATAAAAATGTTCGTAGTGCTCCGAGTCTACTTTTTAAACTACTATTTTTTTTTGAAAATGGCATAGATTAAGGGGTTCAAAAGAGGGAGCCATAGAAATTGGTGTTGTTTCTATAAAAAAAAATAACATAGCATGTTTTGTGGCTCCCTCAAAAGCTCACTTTTTTTGAGTATTTTTAAAATCGCTTCAGTGAGAAATTAGCTAATAGCATGTAGTTTATGCCTGATTTTTCTGATAATTTTTTGATGAATATTTGATTTTTTACTAATTTTCAAAGTGGACACATCCTAAAAAATAGAATTTTGGCCGTGCTACCCCTATAAATTTTGAAAACTAATTGAAAATCATTTTTTTCTTTTTTTAATATTTGTAGAATGGAATCTAGTTTCTAAATATGTAATTTTTTTGAAATTTCAATGAATAGTTAATTTACAATGAAAAAAAGACCAAACAGTGGTTTTTGCCCAAAAACGGACACACAAACAAAAGAAATTAAAGATGAAAGGCTTAACATTGTTAAAATGTGAAAAAAATCACATCGTCAAATAGCTAAGAGAAAGCCTAACATTACCTAGGTGTTCTATTTGTTGGACCTTGAAACACGTGCAAATATGAGGGTTAGCATGAACGAAATTATGTGAAATCTTGAAGAATATGGAAAAACACATCTATGGATGTTGAAAAGTCACTCCAAGCCTTTGGGTTGGAAATCCAAAGCAAATCCCAAGCCCAAGGCTTGGGATTCCCAAAGCAAAACATAATGCGCTCGCGTTAGTTTTTGCTTTGCATTTTTCCTTTTCCGCAAAAGTTTGTGCTATTTGTCATGTTTGAACACGCTCGCGTTATGTTCCCCTTAAATTTTTTTATGTTCAAGGCTATTAATCACGTATGTATGTATGTATTCCTATATGTATGTATGCATGTATGTATGTATGCCTATATGTATGTATATATCTATGTATGCCTATATGTATGTATGTATCTATGTATGCCTATATGTATGTATGTATAGTGTCAAGGGTAGAGGAGGGTAGAGATGAGAGTGAGCTAGATAGGGGAGGAGAGGGGTGGATAAGGATTGAGTGATTAAGGTTTAAGGTTGAGGTTGAGCGTTTAGGGATAGGATTTAGAGTTTAGGGATAAGGGATTAGAGTTTAGGACCTTGAGGGATTAGGGTTTAGGGTTGAGGCTTTAGGGATAGTGTTTAGGGTTAAGGGTCAAGGGATTAGGGTTAAGGTAGAGTGTTGAGGGTAGAGGGATTAGGGATAGGGTTTAGGGTTGGGGGATTAGGGTTTAAGGTATAGTTTAGTAGTTCTTGTGGATAGAGCTAGTAAACAATGGGAGATTATTTGCCTGTTTCATAACAATATACCTCCCCTAAGTGCAGGGTGGACAACAAGAAACATAGATGCACCCCAATGCAAAGCCTTTCTCATAATGATCATCCTTTCTAATTTCAACTGTTAATTACTCACTGTGGATGTACCATACGCAAAGCTTTTCTCATAGTGTATACACCTATTGGCATAATGAACCCCAGATGGGCCAAAAAAACATGCCATATAACATTACTAACATTAAAAAAGTTCATAGCCATTTTTCTGACATATTCTTTCAACTCAAATATCTTTAAGAGAAGAGTGTCAAAAATGATGGGTTTAACAGCCTAACATAAGGCAAATCAGTTTTGTTGGGTTTAGGGATAGGGTTTAGGGTTTAGGGTTGAGGGATTAGGGTTTAGGGTTGAGGGATTATGGTTTAAGGTATAGTGTTGAGGGTTGAGGATTTAGGGATAGGGTTTAGGGTTGAGGGATTAGGGTTTAGGGTTGATGGATTAGGGTTTAATTTTGAGACTTGAGGGTTGAGGGTTTAGGGATAGGGTTGATGGTCAAGGGATTAGGGTTAAAGTAGAGTGTTGAGGATAGAGGGATTAGGAATAGGGTTTAGGGTTGGAGGTTTAATGATTGAAGGTTGAGGCTTTAGGGCTGAGGGTTAACGGATTGGGGTTTAAAATATAGTGTTGAGCGTCAAGGGTTTATGTGTAATGTCCCCGTCGTGCAACCCCAGACCGTTAGATAAACCAAAGCGGAAATAGAACTATTATTTTTTTTTTGAAATAGTAAAGTACAAACATAATCTAATGATATTAAGAAACATGTAAAATAGAAACAATGTCCACTAACCACTCCAGGGCAACATACAACATTAGGAACTTAAATAAAGCCATAAGCGTGATAACCACCAATCTACAGAGATAACTATCCCAACAATATTTACAACAACAATATGCCTAATTACACAGTCGCAGTGCCAAATACAAGATTACAAGAATACCAGATTACAAGAGTACAAGAATTCAAATTACAAGATTGCAATATTACATGATCGAGCTCGTCGATTTTGCAAAGTAGAAAATAAAAAGGTATACAACACTGTTGTAACAAGGAACCATCTGCAACTGGAACATCTCCGCCCATGACGCCACAGAATCTCCAAAACACCAATGGATAGCTCTACCTCCCAACCATGTGGAACCCTGAGGTCCACCCCACCGAGCTAGGAGATAGTAAGAGGATTACCGCAAGGTCAAGGCTACAGACAAGAACACAAAAACTAATGCCAGACTCCAAGAAGACAAACATGAAGACAGAACTACGCAGAACTAACAGTACTCAAACAATGATCAAAGCACCAGACAAGATCGACCACGAAAACAGGACCACACTCCAGAGGTACCAACAAGATGAGAGAATATAACTGAACCGCGTAAGATGAGTGTCATCGCATGGTCCTGGCATGGGTTACCCAGGCTATCTCTCACCAGAAGCTGGCCCCCATCTATGGTTACCCTGGCAGCCTCTCTCTAGGTGCCGGCCCCATAGGGTGACACATGCGGAACCGACATGCCCTCTCATGAAGTCGAGGGGGTCGGCCTTGCCAACCAGGCCTTCTCACCTCTCCCTTAGCCTATGAAAGCACTCAAGGTGAGGGTGAGGTCACATTAATTATCTTGTTTAGTGTATTCTACCCAACCCTCCTAAGTACATTATTAAGTTTTAACTTGTTTACAACTTCCATGGGGTTACCCAGGTGACCTCTCACTAGGCGCCGGCCCCACCATGGAAGCCACTCCCTTAGCGTTCTTTGACCCATCAATCAGACCACCACAAGCAAGAAAAGATGACTCGACAGGTACTATACCAATGCAAGAGTCAAACCTTTGGCCTTAACCATAAGCCCCTGATTCCCCTCAAGAACGGTCAAAACATCACCATGTAGGAACCAACTGCCACAAGCACAAGACTACGGTGAAACCTCTGGAGTAAAAAAAAAGAAGAGTTCTTTGCTAAGTTACCACTATACCCCTTCAACGTGAATAATAGGTTACAACTACCACTATTACAAATGGAAAATGACCAAGAGTCAAGAGAATAAGAATATGCGATGCAAGATGACCTTGCCATTAATACTATTCTAACTTCCAAGGTGACAAGTCTCTGGTTTAAACAAAAATAAAAGAAATATCATAACCACAAAATCATCTAACCCTCAAGTCACATACCGACTAATCCCCTAAGGTACTCGAATGCACCACATAGCACTAATAGAACAAAACCAAATCTCCCGACTCAACACTGAAATGATGCACTGAGTCAATAGTATCACTAGTATACTTCGGCTTAAGGACGACAGTAATATTGGAGGGTAAAAATACCACATGACTAGCAAATTACTTTAACAAGGTAATTAAGGTTTAATTAACACAATATTGTTACTTCAAGAGACTAGTACATTAAAACAATTTAATTTAAAATCACTACCTCTATATTTATTATCAACAAAAGGGAAATGAAACATGAGATAACTACCCTTTCAGCATCTTTATATCCTAAGTCTAGTGAAGAAAATATACAAAAGATTTAATAAAGAAAGTACTACAATTAAATACATGGTAAAACACTTAATATTAATTACCTACTGAATTGTCAACTTCATAACATCCAGCCCTAAAGACTATGCCTATCAAAATGGCCTCTTTCTACTTAAAAAAAAAAAAGGAAGATCATATTGTAAAGTAGAGTGACAAAAGAAAACTTAAACTCTATAAGCGCGGAATTTCCCTACCAATCTTCAATTACCAACAGAAAACTCCGAAAAGGACAATGCATTTCAATAATAATACCATTGGTTAAGAAGTTTAATACAACTATGTATGACTTGGAAGTATTTGGGTTCTCTACACACTTACCCAAAAACAAAGGAATGACACTTTATTAATAACTCTTACGAACCACTCTAATCATTCCCTATTTATCTAATTATGAAGGAAAAGTGAAATTCCGTTGTCTAAGACATTCTAAAGCAACCAACCAGCCTCAAAATGGACGCATACCATTAGATAACTCTTCATCCTATAATAAGCTAAAAGGGTACAACAACCACCCTAGTCTACTTCCAAATGACTAAGGGCATCGGCACAGCATGGTCGGTTTAACAATGAAACTAAGCCTTCCACAGGTTTGGACGCCGAACTACACAAATGTGCCAGCCCCAGCGCACCCTGAAATGATGGTCTGATGGAAACACTGAGCTCACTGCACCAATGCTCCAGCTAGGTACGAACCTGGTGGGAAAATGCCTAAAACAAAATTTCTATTTCAGGTCGAAAATCCCTAAGGACAGAACTAACCTAGAAATCGGTTTAAAGGAAACTAATAGTTCCAGAGGAGAACCTAAAAATGTCTGCCGAAAGAAGTGTAGCTGGCAGAATATAGAATTCAAAGGCGATGATCTGCAGATAGTTCACCACAGAGGCCGCTTCAAGGAGGAATTCGAATTACGGGGAATGAACCCGTTTAGATAAGTCTTCAACAGGCTCGATTAGGACAAGGCTGCGGATGAGAATAGTTTTAAGTTCAACAACAATATAAATTTTGCCGAAGGTTACAATATATATCCTTGTTATACATCTATGTTTCCACGGATGAAACAAAGTCTCAAGAGCATGAATAACCAGATACAAATGAATATAAGATACCATCATTTGCTCAGGATCAAGATTTATAAGTTATTCAAACATAAGCGATGTTCCGACTAACGAACTCATTTCTCATAATGACTATTATCCAAGTCCCACTGAAAATAATGAAGTTTTGGGCTAACCAACACTAGATAGATCCTAATCTATTCAATTTAAAAAAAAACCCACCCGATCCAATGTAAACTAATTATTCAGATTCAGAAACAATATAGACATTTGTATATATATAACACCTTCTATTATCAAGATAGAAATATTACTTTTAAGGGATCGGTTTAATAGAATTGTGGGAAACCTTCTCATTCTGATATGGCAGTTCACTGAACTATGATTCCAGGATTGTCTCAAGTGTACTAATCTATATATATAAATTTGAGCCGCTGAAGAACATATACCATAATCTATGGGGATAAAGAATGATATTTTAATAAGAGGAGAGAGACATGCACTATTACAATGTGACAAACTACTTATTGGTAGGGCACCCTGCAACCAAGAACTTAAAGGAAAATTTCTGATAGCTGCTGCATTATCAAGTGCCGTGACAGCCATGCATGTACAAAAAAATCAGAAAGGCTACTACAGAACCTAGCGCAAAAAGCACGCACCGCAACAATTTACTCAGCTAAGAACAAAGAAACCAACACATCTCAATCATTTATCAAACTGGTCCTCGACACACAGAAGGGTAGGTTACCATAACAAGAAGGGAACGCACAGTTGGAGATCCTCTCTGTTTCCTCCTAAAAAAAAAACCAGAGTGGGCGATCTGCCTGAGAGTCCTAATTCCCAGTCGTGAAGTGCTTACATAAGGGCTAAAATGATTTCTGAATATCCATGAATGGAGCAATTGAAGGCTATATATCTCTCAGATAATGCATGGGATGTGTATCTCACGGGAGCTCAAATGTGGAAGCATAGTTGAGGCATGTGAACTGTTAGGGCGGATACCTCAGAAAAGTGATGTATAAAGAAAAAGTGTTTGGGTCAACAATCTACTTTCTTCAGGCAATGCAAGGAAAGATAGAGTTGATACGACTAATCTGTCTACTTTAAGAACCATACAGATTTCTCCACTAAGGCTTTGGGCAAATTGCAGAGATTGCATTACTTACTCGAAAAGAAAAGAGGAAGAAAAACAACACTTATTCAGTCTTCAGGTGGAAAGTAAAAACAATTAAGAGTAATGTACCCGGAAGAATTCAAGTCCAAGTTACAGGAATCTGCAACGCCAATTTTCTTTTCTCCAATCTGTGTAGGAAATCCTCCTGCAACAAAAGCCCCCTCAAATTCCCCCGATCACAGGCATAAAAACCCCCTTTCCATGCCAAACTTCCCAAGACCAAAAATAGAAATCCAATAAATTCCAGTAACTCCCAATAACTGCACAATCCCACTCCACCAGGAAAATTTGAACTTTTTTCCAAACATAGAGATTCTCAAATCTCTCCATATATCTGGTAATAACAATCCTTAATTTAGACACCTAAAAGGAATATTTTGACATACTATGCACTCAATACCTTCATAAATGTTTATAACATTTAATAACTAATTTGCCATTAATAAAGCTTTACACAACAATATTTCTATTTTACGACTATACCAAAACCGAAAGGTCATAAAAAAAATACAAGGAATACATAAACAAGTATCACATCTAACCAACACTCACAACTCGCGACGACCAACCTCCAGAACCAAGGAACAATGTAGCATCACGGCACACGATTATGGCAAGAACCAAAAAAAATGATGACAAAGAGCATCAGCTACCACATTTTCCTTGCCCTGAATATATCTGACCTCGGAGTCATACTCGCACAGGAACTCCATCCAACGCCTCTGCCTCGCATTCAAGTTTGGCTGCGTGAAAATATACTGTAAACTACGATGATCACTGTGCAGCTCAAACTGATGCCCTAACAGAAACTGCCTCCATCTCACCAATGCATGCACAACTGCTGCTAACTCCAGGTCATGAGTGGGATAATTCAGTTCGTGATCCTTGAGTTTGCGAGACTCATAGGCAATCACGCGGCCATCCTGCATCAGAACTGCCCCCAAACCCTCTAAAGAAGCATCGGTACAAACAACAAAGTCTCCATCAGGATCAGGGACAACTAAAATCGGTGCACTAGTCAACTGCTCCTTAAGAGTCTGGAACACTGCCTGACACTGCTTTGACCACACAAACTTCTTCCCTTTCCTCTGAAGAGAAGTTATAGGATGGGCAATCCTCGAAAAGCCCATAACAAAATGACGATAGTAACCTGCCAGTCCCATAAAGCTACGGACCTCAGAAACATTAGTGGGTGCAGGCAAGTCCATAATAGCTTGGATCTTTGAGGGATCCACCGCAATACCCTCTCCAGAGATGACATGACCCAAATACTTAACCTCAGTCTGAAAGAACTCACACTTCGATAAATTGGCATAGAGCTGATTTTCCCTCAGACACTGCAACACCTGTCGCAAATGCTCCTCATGCTCCTCCATAGTCCTAAAATAAATCAGTATATCATCAAGGAACACAAGGACAAAACGGTCAAGATAAGTACGGAAAACACCATTCATCAAGCTCATTAAAATAGAGGGTGCATTCGTCAACCCGAATGGTACGACGGTGAACTCATAATGTCCATAACGGGTACGGAATGCTGTTTTGTGAACATCTGCCTCAAATATCCGCAACTGGTGATATCTTGACTTAAGGTCAATCTTAGAGAATACCTTTGCTCCTTTAATTTGATCGAACAAATCATCGATCCGAGGCAAGGGATACCTATTCCTCACGGTTACTTTATTGAGCTGTCGATAATCGATACATAGCCGCAGAGATCCATCCTTCTTTTTGACAAAGATCATAGGTGTCCCCAAGGAGAAACACTAGGTCTTATGAACCCTTTGGCTAACAACTCTTCCAATTGTAGACGAAGCTCTTTGAGCTCCTGAGTGGTCATCCTGTATGGAGCTTGTGAAATAGGCTCTGCACCAGGAATGAGATCAATCCTGAAATCGATGTCACGCTTAGGTGGCATTCCAGGAATGTCAGAAGGAAACACATCCGCAAACTCCCTCAAGAGTGGGTGATCCTCAAGAGATGCCTCTCGACTCTCCTCCATCTCCAAATCCCTAACTGTCACTGAAAAAAGCTGACATCCCTGATGCATGCATCTCTTAAGTTGCATAGCGGAGATCATACGTAGGGAGATGGGTCTCTGAACTCCTACCACCTTGACCTCAGCACCAGAATCGTCCACACATCTAACTAACTTATGCCGGCAATCTATCACTGCCTAATGATCCTCCAACCAGTCCATCCCCAAAAACTATGTCATATGATCCCAGGGGTAGAATGCGAAGGTCCACGGAAGTAGATAAAGAGCCAATCGTCAATTCACACCCAGAAACTAGAGACTCAACTGCTATCTTAGCCCCAGAAGCTAACTCAACCTGCCACCTATTAGCCTGCTTTGTCACCTCCAAGCCACAACGCTCCACCAGAGAAGGAGATATAAATGAATCAGATGCACCGGAATCAAATAAAACAGAAAAATCAATACCTCGCATGCGGCCAGAAGTCTCTACCACGGTGCCCTGATGCTCTGCCTGTCGGTCATCTATCGCTGCAAAGACTCGATGAGCCCTGCCTGCATCACCAACTGTCGGCTCAGATGCTGCCGGTCGATGTCCAAAACCTGATGCGCCCTTCTGTGGGCACTACCTAGCAATATGGCCCTGCTGGCCACAAGAGAAACACCTGGTGCCCCTAACAAAACCTCTGTCACCTCTGAAAGCACTAGACTGCTGGACGATGCCTCTGCTCATGGCGGACTGCGTACTCTGAGCTGGCTGATCAAAGCAATTCCGCTTATTGCGCTGCCAAGATCGATCTTTCATTTTTTGAAACCTATTACCTTGCTGATGATGTGCACTCTTCGGCTTAGACTGCGAATACTGCTGCTGTCGGCCACCCTTTGAGGGTGCATGGGAACCTGATGCCTGAGCGTGACCACCTCGAGAACCATATCCTGAAGATGGTGCACTGCCAATGTGCACTCCCGTATGCCCACCAAGTGCCATAGCCAGATTCTCTTCCACTACCCGGGCTTTCTCCATGGCAACCTCCATAGTCTTAGGTTCGAATACACGAACCCCTCCACTAATCCAGGCATTCAAGCCCCTGATGAAATGCTGCACCAACATGGACTCATCATCACCAATACCTGCATACTGTTTGAGCTTGTAAAATCTGCGCTCATACTGCTCAACGGTCATGGCCAACTACCTCAGCTCATGGAACTCATCGGCTCGACGCTGCCTCCAATGGTCAGAAAGAAAACGGGCTCTGAATCTCTCTAAGAATAACTCCCAAGACACAGTGCTAATATCCAAATGCAACTTCTGCTCCTCTAGCCGCCACCAGGTCGAAGCGAACCCTCGAAGATGCAGAATAGCACATCTAGCTTTGGTGTTGCTGCCATACGGATGCATGGCGAAACACCTGCCTAGGTCCAAAAGCCAAGTCTCTGCCTCAAGTCCAGTACCAGCTCCATTAAAGATGGGAGGGCGTGCTCTCAGTAAATCCCTCATGTGGCTGGCTAGGGTGGCCTCCTGCTCAGCTGATAACTCCCTAGGTCTAGGAGACCTCTCTCTCTCTCTCAGACCCCTCTGGTCTACCTCCTGCTCGCCTCGGGTCTGCCTGCCCTCCGGTCTAGGACCTATATGGGCAAGGGCCTCCTCAAGAATCTGTCTCAACTGAGCTCCATCAGGCTGATCCTGACCCCCTATGTTCTGACCCCCACCTTGATGGGCACTCGACTGAGGAGAACTGGGAGGAGGTGTACCGCCACCACCTCTCCCATGACCCCGACCTCGGCCCCGACCTCGGCCTCTACCTTTAGGCATATACCTACAACACCAAAGACATTACATTAAAAAAAAAATCACTATAGGGATAAAATTACTCTACAGAGTGCAAGTATAAGGTTACATAATGGGCTCAACATAACCAGGGTACCCAATGTTTGAACTTGGCTCTGATACCAAATGTAATGCCCCCGTCATGCAACCCCAGAGCGTTAGATAAACCAAAGCGGAAACAGAACTATTATTATTTTTTTGAAATAGTAAAGTACAAACATAATCCAATGATATTAAGAAACATGTAAAATAGAAACAATGTCCACTAACCACTCCAGGGCAACATACAGCATTAGGAACTTAAATAAAGCCATAAACGTGATAACCACCAATCTACAGAGATAACTATCCCAACAATATTTACAACAACAATATGCCTGATTACACAGTCGCAGTGCCAAATACAAGATTACAAGAATACCAGATTACAAGAGTACAAGAATTCAAATTACAAGATTGCAATATTACATGATCGAGCTCGTCGATTTTGCAAAGTAGAACATAAAAAGGTATACAACACTGTTGTAACAAGGAACCATCTGCAACTGGAACATCTCCGCGCATGATGCCACAGAATCTCCAAAACACCAATGGATAGCTCTACCTCCCAACCATGTGGAACCCTGAGGTCCACCCCACCGAGCTAGGAGATAGTAAGAGGATTACCGCAAGGTCAAGGCTACAGACAAGAACACAAAAACTAATGCCAGACTCCAAGAAGACAAACATGAAGACAGAACTACGCAGAACTAACAGTACTCAAACAATGATCAAAGCACCAGACAAGATCGACCACGAAAACAGGACCACACTCCAGAGGTACCAACAAGATGAGAGAATATAACTGAACCGCGTAAGATGAGTGTCATCGCATGGTCCTGGCATGGGTTACCCAGGCTATCTCTCACCAGAAGCCGGCCCCCATCTATGGTTACCCTAGCAGCCTCTCTCTAGGTGTCGGCCCCATAGGGTGACACATGCGGAACCGACATGCCCTCTCATGAAGTCGAGGGGGTCGGCCTTGCCAACCAGGCCTTCTCACCTCTCCCTTAGCCTATGAAAGCACTCAAGGTGAGGGTGAGGTCACATTAATTATCTTGTTTAGTGTATTCTACCCAACCCTCCTAAGTACATTATTAAGTTTTCACTTGTTTACAACTTCCATGGGGTTACCCAGGCGACCTCTCACTAGGCGCCGGCCCCACCATGGAAGCCACTCCCTTAGCGTTCTCTGACCCATCAATTAGACCACCACAAGCAAGAAAAGAGGACTCGACAGGTACTATACCAATGCAAGAGTCAAACCTTTGGCCTTAACCATAAGCCCCTGATTCCCCTCAAGAACGGTCAAAACATCACCATGTAGGAACCAACTGCCACAAGCACAAGACTACGGTGAAACCTCTGGAGTAAAAAAAAAGAAGAGTTCTTTGCTAAGTTACCACTATACCCCTTCAATGTGAATAATAGGTTACAACTACCACTATTACAAATGGAAAATGACCAAGAGTCAAGAGAATAAGAATATGTGATGCAAGATGACCTTGCCATTAATACTATTCTAACTTCCAAGGTGACAAGTCTCTGGTTTAAACAAAAATAAAAGAAATATCATAACCACAAAATCATCTAACCCTCAAGTCACATACCGACTAATCCCCTAAGGTACTTGAATGCACCACATAGCACTAATAGAACAAAACCAAATCTCCCGACTCAACACTGAAATGATGCACTGAGTCAATAGTATCACTAGTATACTTCAGCTTAAGGACGACAGTAATATTGGAGGGTAAAAATACCACATGACTAGCAAATTACTTTAACAAGGTAATTAAGGTTTAATTAACACAATATTGTTACTTCAAGAGACTAGTACATTAAAACAATTTAATTTAAAATCACTACCTCTATATTTATTATCAACAAAAGGGAAATGAAACATGAGATAACTACCCTTTCAACATCTTTATATCCTAAGTCTAGTGAAGAAAATATACAAAAGATTTAATAAAGAAAGTACTACAATTAAATACATGGTAAAACACTTAATATTAATTACCTACTGAATTGTCAACTTCATAACATCCAGCCCTAAAGACTATGCCTATCAAAATGGCCTCTTTCTACTAAAAAAAAAAAAGGAAGATCATATTGTAAAGTAGAGTGACAAAAGAAAACTTAAACTCTATAAGCGTGGAATTTCCCTACCAATCTTCAATTACCAACAGAAAACTCGGAAAAGGACAATGCATTTCAATAATAATACCATTGGTTAAGAAGTTTAATACAACTATGTATGACTTGGAAGTATTTGGGTTCTCTACACACTTGCCCGAAAACAAAGGAATGACACTTTATTAATAACTCTTACGAACCACTCTAATCATTCCCTATTTATCTAATTATGAAGGAAAAGTGAAATTCCGTTGTCTAAGACATTCAAAAGCAACCAACCAGCCTCAAAATGGACGCATACCATTAGATAACTCTTCATCCTATAATAAGCTAAAAGGGTACAACAACCACCCTAGTCTACTTCCAAACGACTAAGGGCATCGGCACAGCATGGTTGGTTTAACAATGAAACTAAGCCTTCCACGGGTTTGGACGCCGAACTACACAAATGTACCAACCCCAGCGCACCCTGAAATGATGGTCTGACGGAAACACTGAGCTCGCTGCACCAATGCTCCAGCTAGGTACGAACCTGGTGGGAAACTGCCTAAAACAAAATTTCTATTTCAGGTCGAAAATCCCTAAGGACAGAACTAACCTAGAAATCGGTTTAAAGGAAACTAATAGTTCCAGAGGAGAACAGCCTAAAAATGTCTGCCGAAAGAAGTGTAGCTGGCAGAATATAGAATTCAAATGCAACGATCTGCATATAGTTTGCCACAGAGGCCGCTTCAAGGAGGAATTCGAATTACGGGGAATGAACCCGTTTAGATAAGTCTTCAACAGGCTCGATTAGGACAAGGCTGCGGATGAGAATAGTTTTAAGTTCAACAACAATATAAATTTTGCCGAAGGTTACAATATATATCCTTGTTATACATCTATGTTTCCATGGATGAAACAAAGTCTCAAGAGCGTGAATAACCAGATACAAATGAATATAAGATACCATCATTTGCTCAGGATCAAGATTTATAAGTTATTCAAACATAAGCGATGTTCCGACTAACGAACTCATTTCTCATAATGACTATTATCCAAGTCCCACTGAAAATAATGAAGTTTTGGGCTGACCAACACTAGATAGATCCTAATCTATTTAATTTAAAAAAAACCCACCCGATCCAATGTAAACTAATTATTCAGATTCAGAAACAATATACACATTTGTATATATATAACACCTTCTATTATCAAGATAGAAATATTACTTTTAAGGGATCGGTTTAATAGAATTGAGGGAAACCTTCTCATTCTGATATGGCAGTTCACTGAACTATGATTCCAGGATTGTCTCAAGCGTACTAATCTATATATATAAATTTGAGCCGCTGAAGAACATATACCATAATCTGTGGGGATAAAGAATGATATTTTAATAAGAGGAGAGAGACATGCACTATTACAATGTGACGAACTACTTACTGGTAGGGGACCTTGCAACCAAGAACTTAAAGGAAAATTTCTAATAGCTGCTGCATTAGCAAGTGCCGTGATAGCCATGCATGCACAAAAAAATCAGAAAGGCTACTACAGAACCTAGCGCAAAAAGCACGCACCGCAACAATTTACTCAGCTAAGAACAAAGCAACCAACACATCTCAATCGTTTATCAAACTGGTCCTCGACACACAGAAGGGTAGGTTACCATAACAAGAAGGGAATGCACAGTTGGAGATCCTCTCTGTTTCCTCCTAAAAAAAAAACCAGAGTGGGCGATCTGCCTGAGAGTCCTAATTCCCAGTCGTGAAGTGCTTACATAAGGGCTAAAATGATTTCTGAATATCCATGAATGGAGCAATTGAAGGCTATGTATCTCTCAGATAATGCATGGGATGTGTATCTCACGGGAGCTCAAATGTGGAAGCATAGTTGAGGCATGTGAACTGTTAGGGCGGATACCTCAGAAAAGTGATGTATAAAGAAAAAGTGTTTGGGTCAACAATCTACTTTCTTCAGGCAATGCAAGGAAAGATAGAGTTGATACGACTAATCTGTCTACTTTAAGAACCATACAGATTTCTCCACTAAGGCTTTGGGCAGATTGCAGAGATTGCATTACTTACTCGAAAAGAAAAGAGGAAGAAAAACAACACTTATTCAGTCTTCAGGTGGAAAGTAAAAACAATTAAGAGTAATGTACCTGGAAGAATTCAAGTCCAAGTTACAGGAATCTGCAACGCCAATTTTGTTTTCTCCAATCTGTGTAGGAAATCCTCCTGCAACAAAAGCCCCCTCAAATTCCCCCGATCACAGGCATAAAAACCCCCTTTCCATGCCAAACTTCCCAAGACCAAAAATAGAAATCCAATAAATTCCAGTAACTCCCAATAACTCCACAATCCCACTCCACCAGGAAAATTTGAAATTTTTTCCGAACATAGAGATTCTCAAATCTCTCCATATATCTGGTAATAACAATCCTTAATTTAGACACCTAAAAGGAATATTTTGACATACTATGCACTCAATACCTTCATAAATGTTTATAACATTTAATAACTAATTTGCCATTAATAAAGCTTTACACAACAATATTTCTATTTTACGACTATACCAAAACTGAAAGGCCATAAAAAAAATACAAGGAATACATAAACAAGTATCACATCTAACCAACACTCACAACTCGCGACGACCAACCTCCAGAACCAAGGAACAATGTCGCATCACGGCACACGATTATGGCAAGAACCAAAAAAAATGATGACAAGGACACAAGACCATGACGAGGACTGAAATTGACCTAGCGGTAAAGCTCTCATATTATCTCCATCACCTTATCCATGGTGTAGGGCCCGCTCAGACCTGCTAAATCAGGTGGAGTCGAGGCCCGGTACCTGCAACCTGCGTGAAAACCAATGGGTTATATATGATCAACTGTACACATATATATATATATATATATCACAGACACCGAGACAGAGAATCGCAGTGTAGTAGGGTGCTCGATCCGAGCAGTACTACACCGTGTTGACGCCTGAATTGACTGGTAGTTTTTTGAAAAATTTTCATTCAGGCACTCTCCCTAAGTATCCAAAAAATGCTCTAAGTAACGGACCTCCTCAGTATTTTTCAGCTGCATCATCATATTTTCTTGAGGAGGAGGTCATCATCATCATGTTTATTTCCATGAGGGTCAGCATCATCATGTTCTCCTTCGACCGGTTTCTCATCGTCATCATCATATTTCGCTGTCGGGTGATGTTCGGGTTTTATCCTGATGATGCTGACGAGCTACAGTGCGCCCTTATCTGCTTGCGAGGGTGATTCTTCAAAGTCTCCGGTGATCTTCCATTTATCACCTTGCGCAAGCATGATGATGATGTTGCTTATTCTTTGAGTTGCTCGACCTAACTCGTTTTATCCTAAGGGTCGTCATCATCATCATTTTTTCAGTTGTCATCCTGCTGCTTGTGGAGGTCATCATATTTTCTGCCTTCATGATATTTCGCCAGGGTGATATTTCTATCATCGGGTGATCTTGGTTATGATCATCCTGATGATGATGTTGAAGAGTTTTAAGTGCGACCCGATATTCACTAGGGTCATCATATTTCGAACGTCAGGATGATCTTAGTCAATATCATCCTGATGATGTTGTATCACTTCTTGTTCTTTGTTTCTCATCCTGATGATGCTGACGTCATCCGTATATCAGGGTGATATTTTTCTTTCTGCCTATCTGCATCATGATTTTCCGAAGGAAGGGGTGATATTTTCATATCACCCGGATATATGTTTGTTCCAGCGTCATGATGATGCTGATATCAAGGAGATATCCACCTGCTGGCTTCGTGCATTATCTAGTGGGGGTGATCTTTTCAAGCATCATCATATTCTTCTATCGCCCCGATCTTATAGTGGAGCTACAGTGCAACCTGATATTTGTGCATCAGGATGATATTTCCAAATATCCGGTTGTCTTTTGAATATCATCCTGATGTTAATATGATGATGACGTCATCAAGGTCCGGGGGGGTCGTATTTCTAACATTGATCATCTTGAAGAGACCTCCTGATATTTGCAAACATGATGATGACGTCATCCGGATATGAGGAGGTGCGCAGTAGGCAGATATCATGATGACGTCAGCAGGATATGATGATGATGTCATCAGGATGTTCATCGGCCAGACTTTTGTTATAAGCTCAGCAGGAGGATGTTCCTCCGATGGATCAGGTTGTGCCGATTATCATGAAGGTCATGTTTCAAATATCATGATGACGTCAGGGTGATTTTTCGAACAACAGGATATCATGCTGCTGGAAGATGATGATGATGAAGTCTATACTAGTGTCGTCAGGAGCAAAAGCGCTGACATGATATATGCTCATGACCTAGTATATAAAGTGCAAAGGAGGTTGCTGCGGGGTGCATGTGGGATAATGTTATCCTGCATATTCGAAACATCATGATGATGAATCTCGGCGGGAAGCGGTTGCGACTGTCTGTTTGATGTTCTTCCCGAGGCCGCGGGTTGGTGCGCCATCAATGGCGATTGTTGCAGAGGTATGGGCGATGGCGTGGACGAATGTTGTACCTGATTGAAGATCTGAATCCCTAGGCGGCGGCGCAAGGCTCGAAAAATCTTCCTGTCTCCTCCCCTACCTGCTGCATTCAAGTTTGAGCGCCATTTCTATGGTACTGTATATCTGGCGAAATTTTGGTCAACAATGTAATTAATTGCTGAGCACCTACCTGGCTGTTATAAGCAGGTTGTGTTGTTCATTTGTGGTTGTTGAAAGTTGAGGATTTTTGGCTCTGTAATCCAAAACCAGCTGATCTGGTTGCTCTGTACAGTTTTTCTTGTGAGTTTATGTATCTCCTGTTGTAGGACTTGGCATGAATCCACTGGTTTCATGGTTGATCTTATATGAGTAATGCTACCTTAGCATGTGTTGTGTTAATTCTGTCTCCAGTATTGCATGTATCCTTCTTCTGGATCTGGATGTTTGCTTATGTTTAGATTCTAGAGCATAGAATTCCTATGTTGAATGTCTGATCTTTTAACCTCTGCTCAAGGGGTAGATTAAACTGTTTTCAGGTTGAACATTGGGAAGGGTATACTGCAGTAGGGATGCCATAAGTAGAGATAGCTCAACACTCTATATTGGGAGATATCTGTAGGGCAGATATCATGTGTATCCCCCTGAAATCCAGTTTTAGCTATTCATGCTGATCATTCACAAGTGTATGTCTACCGACTCCAAGCCCTGGATAGGCACCGATCATGCTGTGTTTTTGTGTTATACACCATGTCCAGCTTTGCATCCAAATTCATATCAAACCATTTCATACTTCCACCTGTTAGTTGTAGGAGTAGGATTAGGAACCCCCTGCATGCTCTCATACCCAACCAGACATCATGTCCAAGAATGTTGCCAGCCTTGTGATCTATCATACAGATCTTGGTCCATACATGAGAGTATTCTGCCTGTTGTTGTCAAGTTAGATCCTTCTATCTTTGAGCTAGTCAAGGTTACATCTTGAGTTATAGGGATACCCCCCTTGGTGCGGCAGAACCAGAAGTGAAGGGGAGGAGCTCACGCAACCTCCTGTATTCAGTTGGCCTGAATCTGCCTGTGCATTAGAAGTGGCAAACCCTAATGCTGATTCAGAAGAAATGTCAACAAAATGGCGACTCTGCTGGGGACGGACTAAAAAATGATATACTTGTGGCCCATCCGAGTCACTAATAAAATGATGCTCTGCTGGTGGAATGAACCTGGAAAAGTAGCTTTCAGCTATTGAAAATTTTGTCCTCTCTGGAGAGGTGGCGACTCTGCAAAAAGATCCCAATGCACATGAAAGATGGATGTATGTGATGTGACAGAAATGTGTTGTACATATTCCTGTATCTGTATGAGAAAAGGTGCCTTGTTCCTTCTCCTTTATATTTGCTGTTTTATTGCATAGGTTAGATGCCAGGGGAAGCCTTAGGTCTTAGACAGACAAACAATGTCTAAGAGTAGGGTTTTTATGAATCCAAGTATGAGTTATCCCACACTCAGTGGTAAAATGTTGGATAAAGGAATAGAGGAGATAAGAAATAGGTTGATATTCTTAGAGGCTGAGCAGGCCCAGTTAAGAAGCAGTAACCCTGTTGTGTCTGCCAGTCAGAAAGCTAAACCTCCTGTCAGCCCTTTTGATCCTTTGTATGACCAACTGGATTTGTCATGGGTGGATTATAGAGTAGAAACTATGCCTGCTAGGATATACTGTCAGATGCCTAGATTTAGTGGTCACAATGTATGTGATGGGAATGCACATATCCAAAATTTTCAAAGTTTTATGGGAAAACATTCATTCAGAGATGAGGATATGTGGATGAGGTTTCTTGTTAGGTCCTTTGATGCAAAAGCAAAAGATTGGTATTTGAGCTTTCCAAAGAAGTCCTTTGCCTGTTGGGATGAGCTTGCTGACTGTTTCAAGGAAGAATTTGCAAAAGAACCGGCTGATCTTGTTGCAGAATTGATGAGAATCAGAAAACAAGATGAAGAGCCATGTGTTGATTTCAGTCATAGGTTTGCAGTAGCCCTTTCACATGTCCCTGAAAGTTTCAGACCTGATATTTCAGCCTGTGTTGGCATATTCTTTGAAGCTTTTGAGGAGGGCTTTAGTGCAATACTGAGGGATTTCAAGGTGACAAGTATGCAGATGGCATACAAATTTTTAGAAAATGTAGAAGCAATGAGAAATGTGCACCTGCTGAAACCACTGTCCCCAGGCCTTGGTGTGAATAATTGTTGTGAAGCTGCAAATGACCAAATGACTATGGCATCATGTGCAGATAAAAATGAAAATAAAAGCATAGAGGTTGAGACTGCTGTGTCTGAACATAATGCTAACAATACTGCTCAACTGGATTGTTCACCAGTTGAGGATGCCAGTGAAAGGACTAATGAGGATTCCCATTGCAATGATGAGGCAGCTGACCATGAAAACAATAACGAGGTTGTGGACAGCAATGAGCAATTTTTGGAATGGACCTGTGGAGATAATTGTGAGTATTGTACTCAAGACAGAGAAGATATAAGCAAACAGAGAAGCAGTCCTATGTGTGACCCATTGCCTATCTTTCAAACACATGGAGATCATGAAGAGCAGTCAGAAATTGAAATAAGTGCTAGTTCAGAGCATGATTGTTTTTCATTTGATGGCTGTTTTGCTTATGACACACAGGCTGATACTCCTCCACAGAATGAATCCATTGATGATGAAGAGATGTGCTCTGCTGCCCATGAACAAATGGCATACTCTGATGAAACTGATGCACCTGGGTCACCCATTTATGACACATATGGTGATGAGGATCTGTCTGAGTATGGTGGGGATCTAGACACTATTTTTGGCTTGGATTTTGTTTCTCATCATGATGAAAGAGGAAACAACATACATCAGGTAAGTGACTGTGAAGATGTGCCTGATTTGAAAGAGATGCCAGAGCCTGATCTTTTCCAGCCTGGTGTACCAGATGGTTGTGTACATGATGTACACAATTGTGATTTTGAAAGCTTTTCTTTTGATGAGCCAGCATATAATACAATGAGCCTTGATCTTCCTAGTTTTGTGGTGGACTCTGAGTGTTTCCTATTTGCAGTCCAGCTAGGAGATCATGTTGCAATGCATGATGATGATATAGGTGATAAGTGCTATATGCCATATGAACATGCATTGCCTGATATATTCTACACCCACATGGCACATGATGCTGAAGGTTATCTGCACAGGGGTGATAATGACAAGCCAAATCAGAGGGTTGAATTTGCAGATGACAAGATTTGTTTGTGGGTGGATCTTTGTAGTATTTCCAAGCTTGACCCAGTGCATGCAGATGAAAACAAGATATTTGACAAAGGGAGATACATGTTTTTCTTTTCTTGGTGGCCTTAGGCCATCAAGTGTGTTTGGTGATGCAGGTCAGTGCAGTATTTGACTCTGTGCCCAATGGATAAGGGACTGGTCTGCATCCCAGAGATCTGGGGTTCTCGCTGCAGTCTTTCACCTGCACGTCCCCAGACAGAGCCACTGTTGACGCCTGAATTGACTGGTAGTTTTTTGAAAAATTTTCATTCAGGCACTCTCCCTAAGTATCCAAAAAATGCTCTAAGTAACGGACCTCCTCAGTATTTTTCAGCTGCATCATCATATTTTCTTGAGGAGGAGGTCATCATCATCATGTTTATTTCCATGAGGGTCAGCATCATCATGTTCTCCTTCGACCGGTTTCTCATCGTCATCATCATATTTCGCTGTCGGGTGATGTTCGGGTTTTATCCTGATGATGCTGACGAGCTACAGTGCGCCCTTATCTGCTTGCGAGGGTGATTCTTCAAAGTCTCCGGTGATCTTCCATTTATCACCTTGCGCAAGCATGATGATGATGTTGCTTATTCTTTGAGTTGCTCGACCTAACTCGTTTTATCCTAAGGGTCGTCATCATCATCATTTTTTCAGTTGTCATCCTGCTGCTTGTGGAGGTCATCATATTTTCTGCCTTCATGATATTTCGCCAGGGTGATATTTCTATCATCGGGTGATCTTGGTTATGATCATCCTGATGATGATGTTGAAGAGTTTTAAGTGCGACCCGATATTCACTAGGGTCATCATATTTCGAACGTCAGGATGATCTTAGTCAATATCATCCTGATGATGTTGTATCACTTCTTGTTCTTTGTTTCTCATCCTGATGATGCTGACGTCATCCGTATATCAGGGTGATATTTTTCTTTCTGCCTATCTGCATCATGATTTTCCGAAGGAAGGGGTGATATTTTCATATCACCCGGATATATGTTTGTTCCAGCGTCATGATGATGCTGATATCAAGGAGATATCCACCTGCTGGCTTCGTGCATTATCTAGTGGGGGTGATCTTTTCAAGCATCATCATATTCTTCTATCGCCCCGATCTTATAGTGGAGCTACAGTGCAACCTGATATTTGTGCATCAGGATGATATTTCCAAATATCCGGTTGTCTTCCGAATATCATCCTGATGTTAATATGATGATGACGTCATCAAGGTCCGGGGGGGTCGTATTTCTAACATTGATCATCTTGAAGAGACCTCCTGATATTTGCAAACATGATGATGACGTCATCCGGATATGAGGAGGTGCGCAGTAGGCAGATATCATGATGACGTCAGCAGGATATGATGATGATGTCATCAGGATGTTCATCGGCCAGACTTTTGTTATAAGCTCAGCAGGAGGATGTTCCTCCGATGGATCAGGTTGTGCCGATTATCATGAAGGTCATGTTTCAAATATCATGATGACGTCAGGGTGATTTTTCGAACAACAGGATATCATGCTGCTGGAAGATGATGATGATGAAGTCTATACTAGTGTCGTCAGGAGCAAAAGCGCTGACATGATATATGCTCATGACCTAGTATATAAAGTGCAAAGGAGGTTGCTGCGGGGTGCATGTGGGATAATGTTATCCTGCATATTCGAAACATCATGATGATGAATCTCGGCGGGAAGCGGTTGCGACTGTCTGTTTGATGTTCTTCCCGAGGCCGCGGGTTGGTGCGCCATCAATGGCGATTGTTGCAGAGGTATGGGCGATGGCGTGGACGAATGTTGTACCTAATTGAAGATCTGAATCCCTAGGCGGCGGCGCAAGGCTCGAAAAATCTTCCTGTCTCCTCCCCTACCTGCTGCATTCAAGTTTGAGCGCCATTTCTATGGTACTGTATATCTGGCAAAATTTTGGTCAACAATGTAATTAATTGCTGAGCACCTACCTGGCTGTTATAAGCAGGTTGTGTTGTTCATTTGTGGTTGTTGAAAGTTGAGGATTTTTGGCTCTGTAATCCAAAACCAGCTGATCTGGTTGCTCTGTACAGTTTTTCTTGTGAGTTTATGTATCTCCTGTTGTAGGACTTGGCATGAATCCACTGGTTTCATGGTTGATCTTATATGAGTAATGCTACCTTAGCATGTGTTGTGTTAATTCTGTCTCCAGTATTGCATGTATCCTTCTTCTGGATCTGGATGTTTGCTTATGTTTAGATTCTAGAGCATAGAATTCCTATGTTGAATGTCTGATCTTTTAACCTCTGCTCAAGGGGCAGATTAAACTGTTTTCAGGTTGAACATTGGGAAGGGTATACTGCAGTAGGGATGCCATAAGTAGAGATAGCTCAACACTCTATATTGGGAGATATCTGTAGGGCAGATATCATGTGTATCCCCCTGAAATCCAATTTTAGCTATTCATGCTGATCATTCACAGGTGTATGTCTACCGACTCCAAGCCCTGGATAGGCACCGATCATGCTGTGTTTTTGTGTTATACACCATGTCCAGCTTTGCATCCAAATTCATATCAAACCATTTCATACTTCCACCTGTTAGTTGTAGGAGTAGGATTAGGAACCCCCTGCATGCTCTCATACCCAACCAGACATCATGTCCAAGAATGTTGCCAGCCTTGTGATCTATCATACAGATCTTGGTCCATACATGAGAGTATTCTGCCTGTTGTTGTCAAGTTAGATCCTTCTATCTTTGAGCTAGTCAAGGTTACATCTTGAGTTATAGGGATACCCCCCTTGGTGCGGCAGAACCAGAAGTGAAGGGGAGGAGCTCACGCAACCTCCTGTATTCAGTTGGCCTGAATCTGCCTGTGCATTAGAAGTGGCAAACCCTAATGCTGATTCAGAAGAAATGTCAACACACCGTCCCCACCCAACACAAGCCTATAATCTGAAACATAACAAGATATTCTCTAACCATCACATAGCATATCCACCTCATCATAACTAAGATAATCATAATGTCATTGAAACTCATAACACATGCCACAATACATCCATCGAACATAGTCCATCAAGAATAAGGAGAGCATAAACCAAAACATACTAGACTAAATGTCTCGAATATGAAAATATGCCAAATCAGACTATTAACTATACCAGAACTGATAGAGAGCAAAATGAACATAACATCTATCACAAGCCAAAAGCGAGGGGCATTACATCCTCCCCCCTAGATCTAGGCTTACTCCTGGAAGCCTACAAATAAGTGAGGATATAACTCCCTCATCCGGGTAGCATCCTCCCAAGTAGCAGAGGTCTCATCATTAGGGTCCCACTGGACCCTGACCTGCTCCACGTCTCTGCCCCTGAGAGCAAGTCTCCTGTGCTGAAGAATGCCTACGGGCTCTAAAGCCAGCTGCCCGTCCTCTACCTGTAGAGCAGTCCAATCAAGAACATGAGCAATATCTGGAAAGTAAGGTCTAAGTACTGAAACATGAAACACATCATGGATGCGTGAAAGGCTAGGCGACAAAGCAAGGCGATAAGCAACAGGACCAATCCTCTCCAACACCTCAAAAGGTCCTACAAAGCGTGGTGCTAGCTTAGAATCCTTTCCATAGCGGATTGGACTCTTTTGCAGATGCACACGCAAGAACACCCGATCCCCAACTGAAAACTGACGATCGATCCTATGAGCATCGGCATACTTTTTCTGTCTGTCCTGAGCTGCCACCAAATGCTCTCTAATCCTCTCAACTTGTTGCTCCAAATCTCTAAGCATATCAGGACCCAGAAGAACTCTATCCTCCAGACGATCCCAACTCAAAGGGGTCCTACATGGACGACCATACAAGGCCTGAAATGGAGACATGCCAATAGAACTGTGATATCCATTATTATAGGCAAACTCCACCAGGTAAAGATAATCCTCCCAACGGCTCTGCCGATCCATCACATACATCCTCAACATATCCTCGAGAACCTGGTTAACCCTCTCGGTCTGCCCATCAGTCTCAGGATGATAAGCTGAACTATAGTTCAGCTGTGTCCCCAAGGCGTGCTGCAAGGAAGTCCAAAGGGTGGAAGTGAACACTGGATCCCTGTCGGAGATGATCCTGCGAGGAATCCCATGAAGTCTGACAATGTCCTCCATGAACACTCTGGCCACCGTAGAAGCATTATAAGATGCACGAACAGGAGAGAAGTGATCTACCTTCGTCAACCTATCCACAGTGACCATAATAGCATCGTGTCGATGAGCAGACATCGGCAAACCGACAATGAAATCTATCGAAATGATATCCCACTTCCACTCTGGAATCAAATGGGGCTGCAAAAGACCTGCAGGGTGCTGGTACTCTGCCTTCACCCTCTGACACTCAAGACATCTTGACACAAAATCAGCAATATCCCGCTTCATGCCACTCCAAAAGTACAGCTGACGTAGATCTGCATACATCTTCTTGACACCTGGATGAGCAGAGTAGGGTGCCCGATGTGCCTCAGACAAAACTAGGGTACGAAGACCCTCAGAACTAGGAACATAGATACGACCCAAATGTCGCAAAAGACCATCTGACTCAAACGAGTAACCAGAGAATCTACCCTCTAAGGGTCTACCAGACTCAAACTCAGATCTCACATCCTGGCACCAACTGTCTGTTGGAAGAGCAGCGAGAATCTGACCTCTCAAATCCACTGTAAGAGAAACTACTGAGATCTCGTGCCTCCGACGACTAAGAGCATCAGCTACCACATTTTCCTTGCCCTGAATATATCTGACCTCGAAGTCATACTCGTACAGGAACTCCATCCAACGCCTCTGCCTCGCATTCAAGTTTGGCTGCGTGAAAATATACTGTAAACTATGATGATCACTGTGTAGCTCAAACCGATGCCCTAACAGAAAGTGCCTCCATCTCACCAATGCATGCACAACTGCTGCTAACTCTAGGTCATGAGTGGGATAATTCAGTTCGTGATCCTTGAGTTTGCGAGACTCATAGGCAATCACGCGACCATCCTGCATCAGAACTGCCCCCAAACCCTCTAAAGAAGCATCGGTACAAACAACAAAGTCTCCATCAGGATCAGGGACAGCTAAAATCGGTGCACTAGTCAACTGCTCCTTAAGAGTCTGGAACGCTGCCTGACACTGCTCTGACCACACAAACTTCTTCCCTTTCCTCTGAAGAGAAGTTATAGGATGGGCAATCCTCGAAAAGCCCATAACAAAACGACGATAGTAACCTGCCAGTCCCATAAAGCTACGGACCTCAGAAACATTAGTGGGTGCAGGCCAGTCCATAATAGCTTGGATCTTCGAGGGATCCACCGCAATACCCTCTCCAGAGATGACATGACCCAAATACTTAACCTCAGTCTGAAAGAACTCACACTTCGATAAATTGGCATAGAGCTGATTTTCCCTCAGACACTGCAACACCTGTCGCAAATGCTCCTCATGCTCCTCCATAGTCCTAGAATAAATCAATATATCATCAAGGAACACAAGGACAAAACGGTCAAGATAAGTATGGAAAACACCATTCATCAAGCTCATGAAAACAAAGGGTGCATTCATCAACCCGAATGGTACCACGGTGAACTCATAATGTCCATAACGGGTACGGAATGCTATTTTGTGAACATCTGCCTCAAATATCCGCAACTGGTGATATCCCGACTTAAGGTCAATCTGAGAGAATACCTTTGCTCCTTTAATTTGATCGAACAAATCATCGATCCGAGGCAAGGGATACCTATTCCTCACGGTTACTTTATTGAGCTGTCGATAATCGATACATAGCCGCAGAGATCCATCCTTCTTTTTGACAAAGATCACAGGTGCTCCCCAAGGAGAAACACTAGGTCTTATGAACCCTTTGGCTAACAACTCTTCTAACTGCAGACGAAGCTCTTTGAGCTCCTGAGTGGTCATCCTGTATGGAGCTTGTGAAATAGGCTCTGCACCAGGAATGAGATCAATCCTGAAATCGATGTCACGCTCAGGTGGCATTCCAGGAATGTCAGAAGGAAACACATCCGCAAACTCCCTCAAGAGTGGGTGATCGTCAAGAGATGCCTCTCGACTCTCCTCCATCTCCAAATCCCTAACTGTCACTGCAAAAAGTTGACATCCCTGATGCATGCATCTCTTAAGTTGCATAGCGGAGATCATACGTAGGGAGATGGGTCTCTGAACTCCTACCACCTCGACCTCAGCACCAGAATCATCCACACTTCTAACTGACTTATGCCGGCAATCTATCACTGCCTGATGAGCCTCCAACCAGTCCATCCCCAAAAACTATGTCATATGATCCCAGGGGTAGAATACGAAGGTCCACGGAAGTAGATAAAGAGCCAATCGTCAATTCACACCCAGAAACTAGAGACTCAACTGCTATCTTAGCCCCAGAAGCTAACTCAACCTGCCACCTATTAGCCTGCTTTGTCGCCTCCAAGCCACAACGCTCCACCAGAGAAGGAGATATAAATGAATCAGATGCACCGGAATCAAATAAAACAGAAAAATCAATACCTCGCATGTGGCCAGAAGTCTCTACCACGGTGCCTTGATGCTCTGCCTATCAGTCATCTACCACTGCAAAGACTCGATGAGCCCTGCCTGCATCACCAACTGTCGGCTTAGATGCCGCCGGTCGATGTCCAAAACCTGATGCGCCCTTCTGTGGGCACTGCCTAGCAATATGGCCCTGCTGGCCACAAGAGAAACACCCGGTGCCCCTAACAAAACCTCTGTCACCTCTGAAAGCACTAGACTGCTGGACGCTACCTCTGCTCACGGCGGACTGCATACTCTGAGCTGGCTGATCAAAGCGGTTCCGCTTATTGCGCTGCCAAGATCGATCTTTCATTTTCTGAAACCTATTACCTTACTCATGATGTGCACTCTTCGGCTTAGACTGCAAATACTGCTGCTGTTGGCCACCCTTTGAGGGTGCATGGGAACCTGATGCCTGAGCGTGACCACCTTGAGAACCATATCCTGAAGATGGTGCACTGCCAATGTGCACTCCCGTATGCCCACCAAGTGCCATAGCCAGATTCTCTTCCACTACCCGGGCTTTCTCCATGGCAACCTCCATAGTCTTAGGTTCGAATACACGAACCCCTCCACTAATCCGGGCATTCAAGCCCCTGATGAAATGCTGCACCAACATGGACTCATCATCACCAATACCTGCATACTATTTGAGCTCGTAAAATCTGCGCTCATACTGCTCAACGGTCATGGCCAACTGCCTCAGCTCATGGAACTCATCGGCTCGACGCTGCCTCCAATGGTCAGAAAGAAAACGGGCTCTGAATCTCTCTAAGAATAGCTCCCAAGACACAGTGCTAATATCCAAATGCAACTTCTGCTCCTCTAGCCACCACCAGGTCGAAGCGAACCCTCAAAGATGCAGAATAGCACATCTGGCTTTGGTGTTGCTGCCATACGGATGCATGGCGAAACACCTGCCTAGGTCCAAAAGCCAAGTCTCTGCCTCAAGTCTAGTACCAGCTCCATCAAAGATGGGAGGGCGTGCTCTCAGTAAATCCCTCATGTGGCTGGCTAGGGTGGCCTCCTGCTCAGCTGACAACTCCCTAGGTCTAGGAGACCTCTCTCTCTCTCTCGGACCCCTTTGGTCTACCTCCTGCTCCCCTCGGGTCTGCCTGCCCTCCGGTCTAGGACCTATACGGGCAAGGGCCTCCTCAAGAATCTATCTCAACTGAGCTCCATCAGGCTGATCCTGACCCCCTATGTTCTGACCCCCACCTTGATGGGCACTCGACTGAGGAGAACTGGGAGGAGGTGTACTGCCACCACCTCTCCCATGACCCTGACCTCGGCCCCAACCTCGGCCTCTACCTCTAGGCATCTACCTACAACACCAAAGACATTAGATTAAAAAAAAAAAATCACTATAGGGATAAAATTACTCTACAGAGTGCAAGTATAAGGTTACATAATGGGCTCAACATAACCAGGGTACCCAATGTTTGAACTTGGCTCTGATACCAAATGTAATGCCCCCGTCGTGCAACCCCAGAGCGTTAGATAAACCAAAGCGGAAACAGAACTATTATTTTTTTTTGAAATAGTAAAGTACAAACATAATCCAATGATATTAAGAAACATGTAAAATAGAAACAATGTCCACTAACCACTCCAGGGCAACATACAACATTAGGAACTTAAATAAAACCATAAGCGTTATAACCACCAATCTACAGAGATAACTATCCCAACAATATTTACAACAACAATATGCCTGATTACACAGTCGCAGTGCCAAATACAAGATTACAAGAATACCAGATTACAAGAGTACAAGAATTCAAATTACAAGATTGAAATATTACATGATCGAGCTCGTCGATTTTGCAAAGTAGAACATAAAAAGGTATACAACACTGTTGTAACAAGGAACCATCTGCAACTGGAACATCTCCACCCATGACACCACAGAATCTCCAAAACACCAATGGATAGCTCTACCTCCCAACCATGTGGAACCCTGAGGTCCACCCCACCGAGCTATAAGATAGTAAGAAAATTACCACAAGGTCAAGGCTACAGACAAGAACACAAAAACTAATGCCAGACTCCAAGAAGACAAACATGAAGACAGAACTACGCAGAACTAACAGTACTCAAACAATGATCAAAGCACCAGACAAGATCGACCACGAAAATAGGACCACACTCCAGAGGTACCAACAAGATGAGAGAATATAACTGAACCGCGTAAGATGAGTGTCATCGCATGGTCCTGGCATGGGTTACCCAGGCTATCTCTCACCAGAAGCCGGCCCCCATCTATGGTTACCCTGGCAGCCACTCTCTAGGTGCCGGCCCCATAGGGTGACACATGCGGAACCGACATGCTCTCTCATGAAGTCGAGGGGGTCGGCCTTGCCAACCAGGCCTTCTCACCTCTCCCTTAGCCTATGAAAGCACTCAAGGTGAGGGTGAGGTCACATTAATTATCTTGTTTAGTGTATTCTACCCAACCGTCCTAAGTACATTATTAAGTTTTCACTTGTTTACAACTTCCATGGGGTTACCCAGGTGAACTCTCACTAGGCGCCGGCCCCACCATGGAAGCCACTCCCTTAGCATTCTCTGACCCATCAATCAGACCACCACAAGCAAGAAAAGAGGACTCGACAGGTACTATACCAATGCAAGAGTCAAACCTTTGGCCTTAACCATAAGCCCCTGATTCCCCTCAAGAACAGTCAAAACATCACCATGTAGGAACCAACTGCCACAAGCACAAGACTACGGTGAAACCTCTGGAGTAAAAAAAAAGAAGAGTTCTTTGCTAAGTTACCACTATACCCCTTCAACGTGAATAATAGGTTACAACTACCACTATTACAAATGGAAAATGACCAAGAGTCAAGAGAATAAGAATATGCGATGCAAGATGACCTTGCCATTAATACTATTCTAACTTCCAAGGTGACAAGTCTCTGGTTTAAACAAAAATAAAAGAAATATCATAACCACAAAATCATCTAACCCTCAAGTCACATACCGACTAATCCCCTAAGGTACTCGAATGCACCACATAGCACTAATAGAACAAAACCAAATCTCCCGACTCAACACTGAAATGATGCACTGAGTCAATAGTATCACTAGTATACTTCGGCTTAAGGACGACAGTAATATTGGAGGGTAAAAATACCACATGACTAGCAAATTACTTTAACAAGGTAATTAAAGTTTAGTTAACACAATATTGTTACTTCAAGAGACTAGTACATTAAAACAATTTAATTTAAAATCACTACCTCTATATTTATTATCAACAAAAGGGAAATGAAACATGAGATAACTACCATTTCAGCATCTTTATATCCTAAGTCTAGTGAAGAAAATATACAAAAGATTTAATAAAGAAAGTACTACAATTAAATACATGGTAAAACACTTAATATTAATTACCTACTGAATTGTCAACTTCATAACATCCAGCCCTAAAGACTATGCCTATCAAAATGGCCTCTTTCTACTAAAAAAAAAAAAGGAAGATCATATTGTAAAGTAGAGTGACAAAAGAAAACTTAAACTCTATAAGCGCGGAATTTCCCTACCAATCTTCAATTACCAACAGAAAACTCCGAAAAGGACAATGCATTTCAATAATAATACCATTGGTTAAGAAGTTTAATACAACTATGTATGACTTGCAAGTATTTGGGTTCTCTACACACTTACCCGAAAACAAAGGAATGACACTTTATTAATAACTCTTACGAACCACTCTAATCATTCCCTATTTATCTAATTATGAAGGAAAAGTGAAATTCCGTTGTCTAAGACATTCTAAAGCAACCAACCAGCCTCAAAATGGACGCATACCATTAGATAACTCTTCATCCTATAATAAGCTAAAAGGGTACAACAACCACCCTAGTCTACTTCCAAACGACTAAGGGCATCGGCACAGCATGGTCGGTTTAACAATGAAACTAACCCTTCCACGGGTTTGGACGCCGAACTACACAAATGTGCCAGCCCCAGCGCACCCTGAAATGATGGTCTGACGGAAACACTGAGCTCGCTGCACCAATGCTCCAGCTAGGTACGAACTTGGTGGGAAACTGCCTAAAACAAAATTTCTATTTCAGGTCGAAAATCCCTAAGGACAGAACTAACCTAGAAATCGGTTTAAAGGAAACTAATAGTTCCAGAGGAGAACAGCCTAAAAATGTCTGCCAAAAGAAGTGTAGCTGGTAGAATATAGAATTCAAAGGCGACGATCTGCAGATAGTTCACCACAGAGGCCGCTTCAAAGAGGAATTCGAATTACGGGGAATGAACCCGTTTAGATAAGTCTTCAACAGGCTTGATTAGGACAAGGCTGCGGATGAGAATAGTTTTAAGTTCAACAACAATATAAATTTTGCCGAAGGTTACAATATATATCCTTGTTATACATCTATGTTTCCACGGATGAAACAAAGTCTCAAGAGCATGAATAACCAGATACAAATGAATATAAGATACCATCATTTGCTTAGGATCAAGATTTATAAGTTATTCAAACATAAGCGATGTTCCGACTAACGAACTCATTTCTCATAATGACTATTATCCAAGTCCCACTGAAAATAATGAAGTTTTGGGCTAACCAACACTAGATAGATCCTAATCTATTTAATTTAAAAAAAAACCCACCCGATCCAATGTAAACTAATTATTCAGATTCAGAAACAATATACACATTTGTATATATATAACACCTTCTATTATCAAGATAGAAATATTACTTTTAAGGGATTGGTTTAACAGAATTGTGGGAAACCTTCTCATTCTGATATGGCAGTTCACTGAACTATGATTCCAGGATTGTCTCAAGTGTACTAATCTATATATATAAATTTGAGCCGCTGAAGAACATATACCATAATCTGTGGGGATAAAGAATGATATTTTAATAAGAGGAGAGAGACATGCACTATTACAATGTGACGAACTACTTACTGGTAGGGGACCCTGCAACCAAGAACTTAAAGGAAAATTTCTAATAGCTGCTGCATTAGCAAGTGCCGTGACAGCCATGCATGCACAAAAAAATTGGAAAGGCTACTACAAAACCTAGCGCAAAAAGCACGCACCGCAACAATTTACTCAGCTAAGAACAAAGCAACCAACACATCTCAATCGTTGATCAAACTGGTCCTCGACACACAGAAGGGTAGGTTACCATAACAAGAAGGGAACACACAGTTGGAGATCCTCTCTGTTTCCTCCTAAAAAAAAAAACCAGAGTGGGCGATCTGCCTGAGAGTCCTAATTCCCAGTCGTGAAGTGCTTACATAAGGGCTAAAATGATTTCCGAATATCCATGAATGGAGCAATTGAAGGCTACGTATCTCTCAGATAATGCATGGGATGTGTATCTCACGGGAGCTCAAATGTGGAAGCATAGTTGAGGCATGTGAACTGTTAGGGTGGATACCTCAAAAAAGTGATGTATAAAGAAAAAGTGTTTGGGTCAACAATCTACTTTTTTCAGGCAATGCAAGGAAAGATAGAGTTGATACGACTAATCTGTCTACTTTAAGAACCATACAGATTTCTCCACTAAGGCTTTGGGCAGATTGCAGAGATTGCATTACTTACTTGAAAAGAAAAGAGGAAGAAAAACAACACTTATTCAGTCTTCAGGTGGAAAGTAAAAACAATTAAGAGTAATGTACCTGGAAGAATTCAAGTCCAAGTTACAGGAATCTGCAACGCCAATTTTGTTTTCTCCAATCTGTGTAGGAAATCCTCCTGCAACAAAAGCCCCCTCAAATTCCCCCGATCACAGGCATAAAAACCCCCTTTCCATGCCAAACTTCCCAAGACCAAAAATAGAAATCCAATAAATTCCAGTAACTCCCAATAACTGCACAATCCCACTCCACCAGGAAAATTTGAACTTTTTTCCGAACATAGAGATTCTCAAATCTCTCCATATATCTGGTAATAACAATCCTTAATTTAGACACCTAAAAGGAATATTTTGACATACTATGCACTCAATACCTTCATAAATGTTTATAACATTTAATAACTAATTTGCCATTAATAAAGCTTTACACCACAATATTTCTATTTTACGACTATACCAAAACCGAAAGGTCATAAAAAAAATACAAGGAATACATAAACAAGTATCACATCTAACCAACACTCACAACTCGCGACGACCAACTTCCAGAACCAAGGAACAATGTGGCATCACGGCACACGATTATGGCAAGAACCAAAAAAAATGACGACAAGGACACAAGACCATGACCAGGACTGAAATTGACCTAGTGGTAAAGCTCTCATATTATCTCCATCACCTTATCCATGGTGTAGGCCCCGCTCAGACCTGCTAAATCAGGTGGAGTCGAGGCCCGGTACCTGCAACCTGCGTGAAAACCAATGGGTTATATATGATCAGCTGTACACATATATATATATCACAGACACCGAGACGGAGAATCGCAGCGCAGTAGGGTGCTCGATCCGAGCAGTACTACACCGTCCCCGCCCAACACAAGCCTATAATCCGAAACATAACAAGATATTCTCTAACCATCACATAGCATATCCACCTCATCATAACTAAGATAATCATAATGTCATTGAAACTCATAACACATGCCACAATACATCCATCGAACATAGTCCATCAAGAATAAGGAGAGCATAAACCAAAACATACTAGACTAAATGTCTTGAATCTGAAAATATGCCAAATCAGACTATCAACTATACCAGAACTGACAGAGAGCAAAATGAACATAACATCTATCACAAGCCAAAAGCAAGGGGCATTACATTATGGATAGGTTTTAGGTTTTAATTTTTAAGGGTTAAGGGTTGAGGGATAGGGTTTAGGGTTTAGGGATAAAGGATTAGGGTTTAAGGTATAGTGTCAAGGGTTGAGGGTTTAGGAATAGGGATAGTGTTTAGGGTTTAGGGATGAGGGATTAGGGTTGAGGGTTGAGGGATTAGGGTAGAGGGTTTATTGATAGTGTTTAGGGTTGAGGGATTAGGTTTTAGGGCTGATGGATTAGGGTTTAAGGTATAGTGTTGAGGGTTGAGGGTTTAGGGATAGGGTTTAGGGTTGACGGATTAGGGTTTAGGGTTGACGGATTAGCGTTTAATGTCGAGGTTAGGGTTAGAGTGTCAAGGGTAGAGGGATTAGGGATAGGGTTTAGGGTTGAAGGTTTAAGGATTGAGGGTTGAGGCTTTAGGGATGAGGGTTTAAGGCTTAATATATAGTGTCAAGTGTTGAGGGTGTAGGGATAGGGTTTAAGTTTTAAGGGTTAAGGGTTGAGGGATAGGGATTAGGATTTAAGGTATAGTGTTGAGGGTTGATGGTTTAGGGAGAGGGTTTAGGTTTGAGGGATTAGGGTTTAGGGTTGATGAATTAGGGTTTAATGTTGAGAGTTAAGGGTTGAGGGTTGAGGGTTAAGGGTTGAGGGTTGAGGTTGAGGGATAGGGTTAATGGTCAAGGGATTAGGGTTAAATAAGAGTGTCGAGGGTAGAGGGATTAGGGATAGGGTTTAGGGTTGAAGGTTTAAGGATTTAGGGTTGAGGCTTTAGGGATGAGGGTAAAGGGATTAGGGTTTAAGATATAGTGTCGAGTGTCGAGCGTGTAGGGATAGGTTTTAGGGTTCAAGTTTTAAGGGTTAAGGGTCGAGGGATCAGAGTTAAGGGTTGAGGGATTAGGGCTTGACATTGAGGGTTGAGTACATTGAGGTTCGAGGGTTAAGGGATTCCGGATAGGGTTGAGGGTCGAGGGATTAGGGTTAAAATATAGTGTCAAGGGTATAAGGATTAGGGAGAGGGTTGGAGGGTTTAGGGATAAGGGATTAGGGTTTAAGGTATAGTATCAAGCCTATTGAGGGTCTAGGAATAGGGATAGCATTTAGGGTTTAGGGATGAGGGATTAGAGTTGAGGGATGACAGATTAGGGTTGAGGGTTGAGGGATTAGGGTTTAGGGATAAGGTTTAGGGTTGAGGGTTGAGGGATTAGGGTTTAAGGTATAGTGTTGAGGGTTTAGGGATAGGGTTTAGGGTTGAGGGATTAGAGTGAAGGGTTGAGGGATTAGGATTTGACGTTGAGGGTTGAGGATTGAGGCTTTAGAGTTTAGGGTTTACGGATAGGGTTAAGGGTCGACGGATCAGAGTTAAGGGTTGAAGGATTAGGGTTTGACGTTGAGGGTTGAGTACATTGAAGTTTGAGGGTTAAGGGTTTCAGGATAGGGTTGAGGGTTGAGGGATTAGGGTTAAAGTAGAGTGTCAAGGGTATAAGGATTAGGGATAGGGTTGGAGGGTTTAGGGATAAGGGATTAGGGTTTCAGGTATAGTATCGAGCCTGTTGAGGGTTTAGGAATAGGGATAGCATTTAGGGTTTAGGGATGAGGGATTAGAGTTGAGGGATGATGGATTAGGGTTGAGGGTTGAGGGATTAGGGTTTAGGGATAAGGTTTAGGGTTGAGGGTTGAGGGATTAGGGTTTAAGGTATAGTGTTGAGGGTTGAGGGATTAGAGTGAAGGGTTTAGGGAATAGGATTTAACATTGAGGTTTGAGGCTTTAGGGTTTAGAGATAGGGTTGAGGGTTGAGGGATCAGAGTTAAGGGTTGAGGAATTAGGGTTTGACATTGAGGGTTGAGTACATTAAAGTTCAAAGGTTAAGGGTTTCAGGATAGGGTTACAAGTCGAGGGATTAGGGTTAAAGTAGAGTATCGAGGGTATAAGGATTAGGGATAGGGTTGGAGGGTTTAGGGAAAAGGGATTAGGGTTTAAGGTATAGTATCGAGCCCGTTGAGGGTTTAGGAATAGGGATAGCATTTAGGGTTTAGGGATGATAGATTAGAGTTGAGGGATGCCGAATTAGGGTTAAGGGTTGAGGGATTAGGGTTTAGGGATAAGGTTTAGGGTTAAGGGTTGAAGGATTAGGGTTTAAGGTATAGTGTTGAGGGTTTAGGGATAGGGTTTAGGGTTGAGGGATTAGAGTGAAGGGTTTAGGGATTAGGATTTGATGTTGAGGTTTGAGGCTTTAGGGTTTAGGGTTTAGGGATAGGGTTGAGGGTCGAGGGATCAGAGTTAAGGGTTCAGGGATTAGGGTTTGACGTTAAGGGTTGAGTACATTGAGGTTCGAGGGTTAAGGATTTTAGGATAGGGTTGAGGGTCGAGGGATTAGGGTTAAAGTAGAGTGTCGAGGGTATAAGAATTAGGGATAGGGTTGGAGGGTTTAGGAATAAGGGATTAGGGTTTAAGGTATAATATCAAGCCCGTTGAGGGTTTAGGAATAGGGATAGCATTTAGGGTTTAGGGATGAGGGTTAAGGGATTAGGGTTTAAGGTATAGTGTTGAGGGTTTAGGGATAGGGTTTAGGGTTGATGGATTAGAGTGAAGAGTCAAGGGATTAGGATTTGATGTTGAGGGTTAAGGGTTGAGGCTTTAGGGTTTAGGGTTTAGGGATAGGGTTGAGGGTCGAGGGATCAGAGTTAAGGGTTGAGGGATTAAGGTTTGACATTGAGGGTTGAGGGTTGAGGTTCGAGGGTCAAGGGTTTAGGGATAGGGTTGAGGGTTGAGGGATTAGGGTTAAAGTAGAGTGTGGAGGGTATAAGGATTAGGGATAGGGTTGGAGGGTTTAGGGATAAGGGATTAGGGTTTAAGGTATAGTATTGAGCCTGTTGAGGGTTTAGGAATAAGGATAGAATTTAGGATTTAGGGATGAGGGATTAGAGTTGAGGGATGACGGATTAGGGTTGAGGGTTGAGGGATTAGGGTTTAGGGATAAGGTTTAGGGTTGAGGGTTGAGGGATTAGGGCTTGAGGTATAGTGTTGAGGGTTTAGGGTTGATGGATTAGAGTGAAGGGTCAAGGGATTAGAATTTGATGTTGAGGGTTGAGGGTTGAGGCTTTAGGGTTTAGGGTTTAGGGATAGGGTTGATGGTCGAGGGATCAGAATTAAGGGTTGAGGGATTAGGGTTTGATGTTGAGGGTTGAGTACATTGAAGTTCAAGGTTTAAGGGTTTCGGGATAGGGTTGAGGGTTGAGGGATTAGGGGTAAAGTAGAGTGTTGAGGGTATAAGGATTAGGGATAGCGTTGGAGGGTTTAGGGATAAGAGATTAGGGTTTAAGGTATAGTATAAGATTATTGCTTAACCGGCTTTAAATAACTTCCTCAAGGTCTAAATGATACCAAACTACACACACATTCTTTATTATTGGCAAGACTGAACACTGTCGGCACATTCAAAAACTCTTCTGCCAATCTCACTTCTCTCACTGACAGCTCAACACTATGCTCGAACCGTCGGTATGACCTTTACCATCGGTGAGCTTGAGAACCACTCCACTGATACACAATGATCACTCTGATATACCTTCAAACCATACTTGTCACCCAAACTCCTTTCATCGGTGAATGCCTACGAACTCAGGCTGATGCACCGATGGACACACTCCAGTGTCAACCTTGATTTTCTCTATCGGCAACACAATCACTATCGGCCATACTAGCATTAACTTTGCCGATACAATGATACCAATCACCTTCGGTGAGACTTTTGTCATCGGAAGATGTTTATACGCTTGGGCTGATACGTCGATGATCCTTCTCTTCTTCGGTGTGACAAATTCTATCGGTGGGACTCACTTTAGAGTCACCGATACATCGTTTCCTTCTAATGGATCATTGTAAGATACCCCTTGGCTCTCCGATACCTTTGATCCTTTGGCGAGATCTCCTTTCACTTTTCTGTGATACGCCTCCGATCAGCCTAACACCGTTGATCAGTGTAGGTTTCAAAAGCTCCTCTAAGAGGCTTGTTACACTGATGACACTAGAGGTGAGATATAAAACACGAGCTAATGGAACTATAGAACATGAGCTAATGGAACTAGAGGTGAGATATTGTAAAGATGCTATCAAAGGTGAGATAGGTAAAATTTTTATGGATCAATCTATAGCAGGACAAAATGCAAGCGCATTATAATGTGCTCATGTTTTGTCCTACTATAGAAATGGTAAAAAAATGTTGACCCCCGTGATCCAAGCCCACATGCTCTATTTTCATACTGATTCTGTGCATGCTCTGACAAAAAAGAAGTGCTTTCATGCTGTTGGGAAGTTCACATGCACATTTTACATATTCTACCACCTTTGCATGATCTTTCCACCACCTTTTTTGCTTTGCCAACTTGAGAAGGAGGAAATAACATAGTTTTCACACCAAGTTTGATATATATCTATTCAAGTTTCAATTTTTGTAGTGTTGCAATGTTAATTGTGATTCAATTTTAGGAATTTAACATTATAGATTAGTTAATAGTATTGTTGTTAGTAATTATATTTGAGTGTTATTCAATTTAACATTGAAAAGGAAGCAAGTGGTGAAAAACTCAAATTGTTGAGGAGTTTGATGCAAGAAGAAAAAAACACTACATAATTGGGTACTCTCTCCATTCAAATCTTCATTTTTTAGGTATGTCAAGTCTTTACATGCATGTTCTTTACATTTTCCTTAATTCTATTTGAATTACTTTATCATGCTTTATCATACATGTTTAAAATAGACACATTCCCAATCAAGAAAGTAGCCTACAATCTCACATGATGCCATGTATATTTTCTACACTTGGGCTCTTTAATAATTATGTGTAATAAACAGACCTTAACCTACCATGATGTCAAACTATACAAGAATAAATCCTTACAACATAATAAAAATACAATCCCACTATTATATTGTATTCATTTCTTAGGAACTAATATTGGTCTTTTTATCATACTACAGACAAATTCTCCATCATGCCAAGGAAATGATCAATAATTAAACCAACACAGGAAGAGATAAAAGCTAAGAATGCAAAGAAAGTAGTGGCTATGAGGGAACTTCATGAGAAGAGGAAATTGGACACGATAAATGAAGACATGCCAATTGAAGAGGAACCGCAACCATCACAAAGAGATATGGTATTGGCAGCACAAAGAGAACGAATGCAAAAACTTCGTGCTACGAGAGATTTGAATACCATAGTTGGAGACACGTCCTCTACCACAAGTCAACATGTAGGGACACCATCTACCACATCTCAAGTTGAGAGTACATCATCACTCACATGTGATGAAGGAGGTACACCATCATTCCCACCTCAACCTTAAGGTATGTCATCTATTCCATCTTCGATTGAGGGTATGCCATCTAGCCCATCTCATTTAAATATTGATGAAATTCCTAATGTTGAGATGAATTTACCTAACTCAACACCACCTAGAATTTTGCATAGAAAGCCAAAGTATTTGATTGATATTGATGAGAATATTTTGCAGCCAATGGAAGGTAAGATTCCAAAACGCACTTGTAGAAGATATGCTCATAAAATTTGGAGATTGTTCTTTGAAAAGTTAAATGAGACTACAATATTCATTGAAATGATGTGAAGTATAAAGTATAGGTATATCATGAAGATTCTTGGGTTGAGAACATCAGATGTTTCAAGTGAAAAATCTATTGTCAAGAATCTAATGAGTGCGTATGAGAGTGTGGGTAACACCTCATGTACAAAAGATAGTAATGCAACATGGCGTGTGATTACATCGATTATATTAAGTAGTTAAACAAGGAAAGCTTGTCTCATTAGAAAGACGAGTCAAGAATTGAGAATTAATAGGAAAACTTTATCAAGAGCTGTTGGAAGATGCCAAAGAATTGAGGACACTAATGCCAATGAATTATGGGCATTCTCAGGGAGACTACCACGAAAAGATAAACCAATTGTTGAAGAATTGAGATCACTAATTGAAGACTTTTGGAAGAATTACACAAGGGTATCTCCGAATCAAAGGGATGTGGTAAGAAGGAGAATCGGTAGTCAGAACCGTGAGCCACATCCAAAGCATTTTTTGGATGAGACTCAAACACAGTTTTATGGTAAATTTCTAGAGAAGTATCCTCAAATTAAAATTTGTCAAAGATATTTTGAAATGCTAAAACCTTTCTATGTCAAGATAAATCACACACGCACTACTTGTTCTTGTAGATTACATATTGAATTTTCTAACCATTTTGATGTTTATAGGTCTATATGTTTAGATATGCATACTAACAATGTTTTGCAGGGTTATGCCATATGTGCCTCACCAACATCTTCAAGAGACTTCATATCAAAAAATTTATGTGAAAGAGAGGAAGGTCAAATATTCTACAAGAAATTATGCTTGGATGGCACATGTCATCATTACGGTGGCTTGTAACATTTGCCAATATGTGAACATATGGAAAGAACACATGCGGTTGGAAACGAACTAGTAGAGTTTGGCAAGTATAAAATAGTGGCATACAATACAAAAGATGGTAAAGAAGCAAAGAGGTGTGAATTGGTTATTGAAAAGATTCTAATGTATCAGTTTATGCCTATATTTCATGACAACATAGTGTATGAGTATGCAAGATATGCCCATAGAGCTTGATGGTTGAACTTGCAATTCAAGTTATGTAAGGACACATTTCTAGTTGGTAGCATTCTTTTAGTCATTGACTTTGCAGAGAACTATAGTCTACAACCATAGCGTGAGGTACAATCACAATATTACAACTCCACACATGTTTCTATATTTGTGCACATTGCATTCATTTATGCAAATGATAGTACATAGGATGACAGAAAGATTATAAGGGAGTATAATTTCTATATTAGTGATAATTGTACGCATTCTACGGAGCTCGTACAAGGTTGCTTTCAGGTGTTCTACAATGATTTGGCTAGAAGGAGCATATCGTTCAGTCAACATATCATATGGCCAGATAACTGTGCGTCACAATTCAAGAACTCACATAATTTCTATTGGCTGAGTAGGAGGCATAATTTAACAGGTATTCAGCATATGTGGAGCTTTTGTGAGGCTGGGCATGGAAAGGGGGAGCATGATGGTGCAGGAGCATGTATCAAAAGAGCCATAGCACAAGAAGAGTTAAAGTATAAAGACAATGCAAAGTTGATAGATGCAAAATCGATTGTTGAGTGGTGTAATGCTTCCATGGGTCTAGGTAATGAAGGTAAGTCTTCAGTTTGTAGATTTTTTTGGTTGATAGATGATACTAACATTGCACCATATGAGGACTGTTGTACACTGATAGGATCAAATGAGATGCACTCTTTCAGAAGCTCAATTGTAGGTTCATGGAGTATCCATATGCGAAAGATGTCATGCTTTTGTTCTTCCTGTACAATTCAAGTCTGGGATGAGTGCGAGTCAAAGGAGTGGGTTGATGAATGGCAATTAAGTTATCTTAGCCCACTTGACACGTATCGGCCCTCGACGGCACTGGAACTAACACAGATGGAATCATCAGTTGACTTTGACCACATATCATATTTAGTTCAACCAGGTAATATAGGGCACGTATATGCATCTAATTTCATCTAGTTCAACCAGGTAATGTCATCTTACTTTGTAATGTTTTTGTAATGTTGACTAATTTCATCTAATTTGCTACACATATCAATGTAGGGCATGTATATGCAGTTATTGCAGATGAAGATAATGAAGAGGGAATAGATTATTACTTATGTCTTTGTGTTGAGGCCAAAAAGAAATTGGAGGCCCCAGTTACAGATGGAGAAAACATCGAATACCCTACAGGCTCAGTGGTTATTACTGGAACATGGCTTAGAAGGTACCCACATAAGAGTGTTAATGTTTGGCTATTTCAAGACTTTAACACGCATCAGAAGATTCTTCATTACTCAAACCTTGTCATGGCATCTAATGTTCATTTGATAAAGTATCAGGGTAGACCTTTGAACAAAATCTTGTGGAAGGTGTGTGAGTCTGACCATGAAGCAATACTTGACACAATAAAGAGTAGAGCAGACCCAGATGGTTCATTGGATTAATTTGTAAGTATTCACATTGATTTTGTAAACTCATGTTACATTGAGTTGTAAGTATGCACATTAATTTGTAAGGTTTCTTTTTTTTTATTTCCTGCTGCATTTTTACACATATACACATTTTTACATCATCATGTTATGTATTTTTAGTGTCCTACTCTTGATGCGAGCAAATTGATAGTTCCAATGCATCCAGATGGGTACATTTAGGCTAGGCATTATTTTTTTTTCACCCAAACATGTCAAAACAATCTGAGCTATATTGTACCGATGATATCCCTAAAGAGTCCAAAGTGCAAAAAGGCAGCAATCTTTGATGAGATGTTAATCAAAAACTGTGTCACTTAGAAAAATTATGTCTAAGGCAACGTGATCACATAGAGTGCCTCTATAATAACCTCTCTCAATTTTTTATATCTCTGAGGCATTTACCCGTGGTGAAAGGTTTTTCGCTGCCCCAAAAATCGTCAGAAGGAGGCAGTGTAAAGTTGCAAAGGGGTGTAACTTTCGTCCTGCTCCTGATGCGACCAAACTGACTATTCCAATGCATCTGGATGGGTACATTTACAATAAGCATGGTCCTATTTTTCACCCAAACATGTCAAAACAGTCTGAGCTACATTGTACCGATGATATCTCTGAAGAGTCCAAAGTGCAAAAAAGGCAGCAATCTTTGATGAGATGTTACTCAAAAACTGTGTTACTTAGAAACATTCCATCTAAGGAAACGTGATCATGTAGAGTGCCTCTACAATAACCTCTCTCAGTTTTTTATATCTCTGAGGTATTTGCCCGTGGTGAAAGGTTTTCTGCTGCCCCAAAAATCGTCAGAAGGAGGCAATGTAAAGTTGCAAAGGGGTGTAACTTTTGTCCTGCACCTGTTGCGACCAAACTGACTATTCCATTGCATCTGGATGGGTACATTTATGCTAGGTATGGTCCTATTTTTCACCCAAACATGTTGAAACAGTCTGAGCTACATTGTACCAATGATATCCCTGAAGAGTCCAAAGTGCAAAAAGGTAGCAATTTTTGACGAGATGTTACTCGAAAATCATGTCACTTAGAAACATTCTGTCTAAGGAAACATGATCACATAGAGTGTCTCTACAATAACGTCTCTCAGTTTTTTATATCTCTAAGGCATTTGCCTGTGGTGAAAGGTTTTCTGTTGCCCCAAAAATCATCAGAAGGAGGCATTGTAAAGTTGCAAAGGGGTGTAACTTTTGTCCTGCTCCTGATGCGACCAAACTAACTATTCCAACGCATCCGGATGGGTACATTTATGTTAGGCATAGTCCTTTTTTTCACCCAAACATGTCAAAACAGTCTGAGCTATATTGTACCGACGATATCCCTGAAGAGTTCAAAGTTCAAAAAGACAACAAAATTTGGTGAGATGTTACTCAAAATCTGTGTCACTTAGAAACATTTTGTCTAAGGCAACACGATCATGTAGAGTGCCTCTACAATAACCTCTCTCAGTTTTTTATATCTCTAAGGTGTTTTCCTGTGGTGAAAGGTTTTCTGTTGCCCCAAAAATTGTTAGGAGGCAGTGTAAAGTTGCAAAGGGGTGTAACTTTCGTCCTTCTCCTGATGAGACCAAACTGACTATTCCAACGCGTCTAGATGGGTACATTTACACTAGGCATGGTCCTGTTTTTCACCCAAACATGTCAAAACAGTCCGAGCTACATTGTACCGACGATATCCCTAAAGAGTCCAAATTGCAAAAAGGTAGCAATCTTTGACGAGATGTTACTTAAAAACTGTCTCACTTAGAAACATTCCATCTAAGGTAACACGATCATGTAGAGTGCCTCTACAATAACCTCTCTTAGTTTTTTATATCTCTGAGGTGTTTCCATGGTGAAAGGTTTTCTACTGCCCCAAAAATTGTCAGAAGGAGGCAGTATAAAGTTGCAAAGCATTGCTAAGAAATCCTCAATACTCAAACACTCCAATGAACTGAAGAAACTTCTTCTTAGGCACAAATGTAAGGGTACACAAGGGAAAAATGGCACCTAGATGACTTAGTGCATTTCTATGACTTCATTCACATGTTTAAATGTTTGAGAAACTCTCCTTTACTAAGTGCTTGTCCTCATGTCAATGTTAAGCTTTATACCTCCTAGGCACTCAATTAGGTGATGTCATTTAATACAACTTACCCTTAGATGCCAATGTAGCTTCTTCAATTCATCACACTTCTCAAATTTGAGGTCTTGGACTTGTATCTTATTCCTAGGCGCAATTGGATGATCTTCCTAGATCTAGTCACTCATGATGGTGGGAAATTACATGAAGGGGCGCCTAAGTCCAATTTGACTTTGTATTTGATATTTTATAACTCCAATTGACTAGGAATGGCTCAATTTCTAAAGTGCTGACTCAATAATGTAAGTTTAAGGTCTTTTCCTCCTAGGTGCCAATTAATGAGTTCACTAGATGCAATTTCTCCTTAGGCGCCAAAAACTAGATAGTAGAGACAAGAGGAGGTGCTTAGCATCAATTTAGGCTCTATTCATTATTTGTAAGACCTTGAATGATTAAACATGCTTGAAGTAAGCCTTTCTCTCTTGGAACTTACTCAATGATATATATTTGTGATACTTTATCTAAGGCGCCAATCTAGATCTATATGGAGGTGAAAGAGTGCCCAACATCATGAAGCTTTATACTTGGCATTTTTTATGCTTTAAATAATTATGAAGGTCTTAGGATGACTTTTCCCCTCTAGGCGCCTACTCTTAGATGTCCTTGGATGTAATTTCAATCTAGGCGCTCATGGAGGTATTGAATGACAAGCAAAGGTGCCTTAGCTTACTTAGCCCATTTCTTTGGATTTTGATGATCTTGACTCTTAAATGCCATCTAGTCTCATGCTCTTAAGGTCTCCTCTTACAAGGTGCCATATTGAATGGATTTAAACTCTCTTGTTATGCTTAGGCGCCAATTCAAGGTCATTCTGAAGGCAAAGAGCACCTAGAATCCATTTGACTTAGCTTTTAACATTTCAACAAGTTTAAGTAATGGGAGAGATCTCATCAAGGAGTCCACTCAAAGGATTGTTTCATGTCAACTCTTCCTAGGCGCCAATGTGTGATTAGATGACAAGGAAAGTGTGCATAAACTCGAAACATTCAATCAATCTTCATATACATACTTCTCTCCTTCAAGGCGCTCAAAGTGGTTAACTCATTCTTCAATTCCTTATTCTAGTTGGTTCTAAGACCTTTAGGCGCTATCATTCACCAATTCAAACCTCAAACACTTTTAAGGCACTCAAAGTGATGTCCATCACCAATCCACTCCTTAGGCACTCAAATTTGATTGTAGAAGCAAGAAATTGCACCTAAGGTTTATGTTGCTTAAGACTCCTTTGGAAGGTGCCTTAGATGATGATCAAGGTGTGAAAATGCACCTTACTTCAATTTGGATTATTCCTTGATATTTTAAGGCTTTTAACACTTGTTTGCACCCTTGTGTGACTACTTCACCCTTAGGTGCTCATTTTGAGGTGTTATTCATCTACTATGTTGCCAAGGTGCCAAAATTGGTGATATGAAGCATGAATGGCACCTAAACTCATAATGTGTTTTCCTTGTCAAATTTTCAATGCTTAAGGTCATTTGTATCAATTCCATTCAAGGTGCCATAACTTGGGATGATCAAAGGTTTGTTTTCTTCTCTAGGTGCACTTTGAGCTCTCAATCTTAGGTGCTGATTTGAGTTTGTAGAGGTGGGAAAGTGCGCCTAACTCCCTAGAGCAATTTTACGCCTAGAAGTGTAAGTCCTAGAGGATAAGGTATATTGAATATACTTTAAATATTTTTCAATATACCTTCCAGGATGTTTGAGATAGGTCTCGAATCCCCCGGATTTAACATGTAGATTATAGAATTTGGAGGATCCACCAGATTTCAGACTTAGTCAATTTTTAGTGTTTCAGGATATCAGGCTACCAGACTTAGTCATTTTCAGGATCTCAAACATTAGGATCAGGTCATCAGAGGACTATAGGACTCAAACACCACTTACTTCATCATGCAATAAACTAAAGACATCATCAAAACTTCATGCAAAGCATCAGAGCTCAAAAAAAAGGGGGTCCCCATTCGTAATGGGGCAATGTGTGATTTGGTCACAACAGTATGACTTATGGAAGCCTATAGCCCCAATGTTATGTTGCATACTAAAATTAGGTAAGACTCAATGTAATCTCATAACCTCACCTTATATGCAAGAGGAATTATATTTAATAGCCACAATGGTCATCAGGTGCTCATAAGCATATGATTTTGACTATCTTATTCAAAACAACAAACATACTCTTTGCATCCCAATATGGTATAATAATAAGAAATTAAGAAAGATTTTCAATTGACCAACTCATAAAGAATATGGATCAGCATACTCATTTGAATATTTTCAATTGAGCAACTCAAAGAATATTAATATTTTCTATTCAACATGATGATTCATTTTTTTTTAAATATAACTTTTATCCTTTAGTTCCAAAATGAGGTTTAGGTGATACTTGAATAACAATAGCTAGCTTATTGGATCAACAAACATCCTCTGTAATACAATTAGAATTTAAATACTTGAAGTAGCCATCTACAAATATCCATTCAAACATGGATTTATAATGCAAGTATGGATGCCATCAATAAAAAAGATTTGTATTAACCAAATATCCATATAGACATACATCAATATCTATCGATATAAGTATAACATATATACAAAATAGCCATATAGACTTACAAGAATGCCATATAGGCATACAATGTCAACTATATACAATACAAAATATATGTCCACAAATGCCATATAGGCATACAACAAAGGAACACAATAAAAAGTCATTCCCCTCTGGCTGGTGAAGAGAATAGATCACAGGCAACCTTTGATCTTCTAGGGGATGGAGACGCGCATGTGGGTGGTCTACTATGAACCCAAGGGCTGCTCCTCCTATTTAGTTATTCCTACATCTTTAGTTGTTACAATAAAAAGTATAGACATTAATATATAGAAATTACATGTTAAAAAAAATGAAACATTTAACAAAATAATCACTTACCACTACCATATAATCTGTCTCCTCACTTGCTTCAGTAGCAGGAATAGGCCGTGGTGATGTCATGTCCTATAGAAACCATCCAGATAGAAATTAAACTTCAAATCAATAATCTTTTGATTTTTCAAAAATAAACAACTATAACAATGAATGTAAATTGAAATTTACTAATCTGCCTCATACCCCTGTCAATGCCATGGAGCTATGAATCGCAAAGGTCACACCATGCTCCATTGCCCTATAAACATCTGGAGGTGTCTCCACAGCCTGCATCATCTGGAAATAAAACAACATTATTCAATTACGAAAACTATAATAGTGATGCAAATCATGGCTCCTAACATACACACATGTTCATCTAAACATGGAAGTACACACAATAAAGCACACAAGTCACATACAAAAATCTAGTAAGTACAATTCATTCATTAAACTATTTATTTTATTACCTCCATGAAGCTTTGAAGTCCACCACCGCTGGCAGGTGTTGCCATGAAATCTCCAATATTAACCTAGTCAACATCCAAAATCAGATATTAGGATACCATTCATATAACGATACTATTCACATGTAATATTTATAATTGTTTACTAGTTACATACCCCGATAGTTGATGATCTAGTGTAATATGCAGATGGAGAACCACTAAAAACTGCATCAATGCTATGACCCTGAAATTTCATTAAAATCATCAAACTAAATTAGTTAATCTTGCATTTTAAAAATGAAATTTAATAAATTAAATTCAATTAACTTGCTAATATTTACCTGAGTATCAAGGCTGAAAGTCTCACTCAAGAGGGTATCTGTCATCACCATCTACTCAGCTGTAGATGTAGCCTATGCACTTGCGTCCTGACTATCCATGGGGTCATAACCATACGCTGACTTGCAAGTCTGACAAGTATGGGGTGGGACCCTACTCCTCATACTATCTCCCAACCCACTCTGTGCTGCAGGACTGACATGCTCTATGATGCTCTGGGTCAAGGCACTAATGGACTAAAGTGTATCAACCTCAACACTCTCCTTCACAATGGAAGGGATAGAAACATGCTCATGGGTTGGTCTGTTGATTACTCGTCTCATTGCCTGCTGTGGGTCAACATGTGCCCCTGGTCTATCTTGTGTTGACCCCCCACCTCTACCCTAGAAGTCCCGCATATCAAAATAGTTTGGCACTTTATTGAGGACAAACTCGCAGTAGAGTTTCCTCAAAAAGTATAGTGCGACCTCATTATTATTGCATAGAGGATGGTCAAAAACCATCCACCACCTCTGCCCAAAATTGTCCCTTATCACTTGGTTGTTATACCAATGGATAGGGAACCTCTTGCATGTAATGGGTGGAGGTTGATTTGTTTGTGGGTTTGTGAAAATTGAACACAAGTCTAATTTTGTAATTTGTAATTTTTTCACATCTTGGTATGACAGCTTGTCTGCATAATAGTTTCTAAACTCTCTCATTTTATCCGTCCAACTAGATATTTGCTTGTTAATTGAATCTACATTTGATAACATAGATTCAAGAGTTTCAGCAAGCGTGGACCTATACAAGGTTGAAGTGGAAGGATATTTCAACCTTGCGATTATATCTTCAATTTCTTTTTTGTTGTTTTCAATTTGCCAGATTATATTTTGTGTTCCAGGGGCATGTCGAGGAATGGACGGAGGAGGTTGTTATTCCGCAGGTATTTCCTCCTCCAGATTTTGTGGATTTTGAGGAGGAGGAGGAGGTGCATTAACATTTCTTGACAATTAACGAAATATACATCAGAAATCAACTCAAACCTACCTATTTAGTAACAAATTCAAACAAAAAAATAAATAAAACTCACTCCTTTAGCATGCTCGATGTCGAGGTGGCATTTTGGTGATGAATCAACAAGATTTTGGTGTTGAATTGTCTTTTCCAAAACATGAGTGCGCTTCCTAGGGTTTGCAAGCCACGGGGATAGAGGAGAGAAACAGAAATAAAATGAGATGACAAGAATTTTTTATTTATTTATAGTAGTTCATAATGCACTCTCGTTATGCATTATTATTTTTTTAAAACCATTTGGCCACTTTTTGGCCCCCCATCTTTTTGCACTTACCTAGCTAACACCATGTAGTTTATCCCTAATTTTTCTGATAATTTTTTCATGAATAATTGATTTTTAACTAATTTTCAAAGTGGACACATCCTAAAAAATAGAAAATTGAGTGTGCTCCCCCCTAAAATTTTTGAAAACTAATCAAAAATCCATTTTTTGAATACATGTAGAATGGAGTCTAGTTTCTAAAAATGTAATTTATTTTAAATTTTGATGAACGGTTTAAAAAAAGTAAAAAAATACCACACACTAGTTTTTGACAAAAAATGGATACACTAACAAAAGAAATTAAATATGAAATCTTTAACATACTCAAAACGTGAAAAAAATTATATGGTTAGAAAGATAACAAAGAGCTTAAGATTATGGTGGTATTTTTTTGACTTGTCATTGAAACATGTGCAAACTTGATGGGGAACATGCTCCAGATTATGTAATTTTTGTTACAATTTGTAAAAAACACATCTTTGGACATCCAAAACATAGTCCAAGCCTTTGGGTTGGAAGCCCAAGGAAAATCCAAGCTAAAGGCTTGGAAATTACCAAAGCAAAGCATAACACAAGAGCGTTAAAATGTGCTTGCATTATGTGCATTCACATAACACAAGCACATTATAACATGCTCACATTATGGTGAAATAAAATCATCTCACTCTGTCCCTCATCTCTCTCTCTCTCTCTCTCTCTCTCTCTCTCCCTCTCTCCTTACCCCTCTCTCTTACTCTCTACTTCCCTTCCCTCTCTATCTCCTACCCTCTCTCTCACTCTCTACTTCTCTCCCGTCTCTACCTCCTACCCTCTCTCTCATTCTCTACTTCCCTCCCCTCTCTACCTCCTACCCTGTCCCCTATTTTACTATTTTCCACCTCTCCTCTCATCATTCTTCCCATCCAATAAACTTTTATTTTATCTTGTTTCCATTTCATCATCCCTCTTTGCATGTCCTAGTTTTCTTGTTTCCTTTGCTTTTTCAATAAGGGAGAGGGAGAGGGAGGAAGAGGGAGAGAGGGTGGAGATGGAGGGGAGAGAGAGGGGAGAGATAGGGAGATAGGGAGAGAGATAGAAAGAGAGTCCTAGTTTTCTTGTTTCCATTTCCTTCGTTGATAAGGGAGAGAGAGAGATAGAGGGGAGAGATAGGGAGATAGAGGAATGATAGGGGAGAGAGAGGTAAGAGATATGGAGATAGGGAGAGATAGATAGGTAGAGAGAGAGGAAATAGATAGGGAGAGATAGAGGAGACAAAGAGGAGAGATAGGGAGATAGACAGTGAGCAAGATATCTAGAGAGATATGGAGAGAGATTGAGAGGTAGAGGGACAATAGAGATAGGGAGATAGAGGTTTAGGGTTGCTCAAGTTTAGGGTTTAGGGGTTAGGGGTTATGGTTTAGGGTTTAGGGGCATTATTTAGGGTTTAGGGGAGAGAGAGAGGTTTAGGGTTTAGAGGTCAGGGTTTAGGGGCATTATTTATGGTTTATGACTTTAGGGTTGCTCAAGTTTATGGTTTAGGGTTTAGGGGGTAGGGGTTAGGGTTTAGGGGAATTATTTAGTGTTTAGGAGAATTATTTAGGGTTTAAGATTGCTTAGGTTTAGAGTTTAGGGTTTATGGGTTAGGGGTTTAGGGTTTAGAGAGAGAAAAAGAGAGGGGATCGATAGAGATTGGGAGAGATAGAGGAGACAGAGGGGAGAGATAGGGAGATAGAGAGTGAGGGACATGTCTAGAGATAAAGGGAGAGAGATTGAGAGGTAGAGGGATGATAGAGATAGGGAGATATGGCAGAGATAGGGAGATAAAGGTTTAGGGTTGCTTAGGTTTAGGGTTTAGGGTTTCTTGGGTTTAGGGTTTAGGGGTTTGGGGTTTAGAATTTAGGGTTTCTTAGGTTTAGGGTTTAGGTGTTAGGGGTAATATTTAGGGTTTAGGGTTTATGGTTTAGGGGTTAGGGGTTAAGGTTTAGAGGTTTAGGGTTTAGAGAGAGAGGACCAATAGGGAGATATAAAGGAGACCTGGGGGAGAGATAGGGAGATAGAGAGTGAGGGACCTGGTAAGAGATATAGGGAGATATATTAAGAGGTAAAGGGATGATAGAGATTGGGAGATAGGGGAGAGATAGGGAGATAGAGGTGTAGGGTTGCTTGGGTTTAGGGTTTAGGGGCATTATTTAGGGTTTATGGTTTATGGTTTAGGGGGTTTATTTAGGGTTTAGGGTTTAGAGAGAGAGGACCAATAGGGAGATATAAAGGATACCGAGGGGAGAGATAGGAAGATAAAGAGTGAGGGACATGGCTAGAGACATAGGGAGATAGATTAAGAGGTAGAGGGATGATAGAGATAGGGATATAGAGGAGAGAGGGAGATAGAGGTTTAGGACCTTGCTTGGGTTTAGGGTTTAGGGTTTAGGGGTTTAGGGTTTCTTAGGTTTAGGGTTTATTGTTTAGGGGTTAGCGGTTAAGGTTTAGAGGTTTAGGGTTTAGGGTTTAGGGTTTAGAGAGACAGGACCGATAGGGAGAGATAGAGGAGACTAAGGAGAGAGATAGGGAGATAGAGAGTGTGGGACATGGCCAGAGACACAGGGAGAGAGATTGATAGGTAGAACAATGATAGAGATAGGGAGATAGAGGAGAGAAAGGAAGATAGAGGTTTAGGGTTGTTTGGGTTTAAGGTTTAGGGGTTTGGGGATTAGTGTTTAGCAGTTTAGGGTTTCATGGGTTTAGGTTTAGGAGCACTATTTAGGGTTTAGGGTTTATGTTTTAGGGGTTAAAGGTTAAGGTTTACAGGTATAGGGTTTAGGATTTGGAGAGAAAGAGGATTTATATGGAGATATAGAGGAGATTGAGGGGATATATAGGGAGATAGAGAGTGAGGGACATGGCTAGAGACATAGGGGGAGAGATTGAGAGGTAGAGGGATAATAGAGATAGAGAGATAGAGGTTTAGGGTTGCTTGGGTTTAGGGTTTAAGGGTTAGGGGTTAGAGTTTAGGGGAATTATTTAGGGTTTAGAGGTTTAGGGTTGCTTAAGTTTAGGGTTTAGGAGCATTATTTAGGATTTAGTGGTGTAGGGTTGCTCGGGTTCAAGGTTGCATGTCAAAAGAAGTCTCTCTCCACTCTTTTCCTCCTACCCTCTCCCTCCCCTCTATACCTCCTACCCTCTCTCTCTCACCTTTGTACCTCCCTCCCCACTTTTCATGCACTTAAAACACTTATAACTTTCCATGCATGACAACACTTAAGACTTTCCATGCATGAAAGCACTTAAACTTTCCATGCTTGACAAAATGCGCTCACATTATAATGTGAGTGCATTTTGGTGAACTAAAAAAAAATGGACAAAAAGCATGTGGGATCTATGACTCAAACCAACATGCTTTGTTATTCCCTACTTTTCATGCATTATCGGGCAAGAAAACACTTTTGCATGGTGTTAACATTTTGACAATCATTGTTTACTTAATCCACCACCTTCATATGTAAGAAAACTTCTACAAGAGAGAGTTGCAAGAGGATAATGCATAAGCCAATTGCATTTGAATATGTTTTTCTCATTCACAATACTGGAGTTACATAAATAAACAACCACTTGCTATAGTGGGAGAGAGACAAAAATGGCATATGATGATACATGCCATAAATGTCTCAAGCACTAAGAAAAAACAACTAACCTTACTAAAAGATAGCCACTTGCCAAATAGGAACAAAGTGGGAAGGGAAAGCCTAGGTCACTCACCATAAATCTCTCTAGTATAAGAAAGAAAACATTATCCTAAAAAGATTCTCCCTAATAAACTTATGATAAGTGTAAATATGATTTTACACCAACACCCCCCATAAGTGCAACTTAGGGAGGTTACACATAAGTTAAAAATAAAGAAAGAAATATGGATCCCGACAACAAAGGCCTAATTAGGTACGCATTTACAAACAAGAACTTTCTCCTAAAGTGGAGAAAGGAGAAAAAACCAGTGGGAGAAAACTCCTTCCAAAAGAGAGAAAACAAAACAAGAAAGTACATGAACATGTGATGGAAGAAGAACACTAAGACCCCCATGGAATGAATCCATCACAAGAGTACAATCATGAGTGCCCCCCCATAAGAGAGAATGGAAAGAGAATATGAATCCCCTCCAAGAAGAAGCTCTAGAACCAATGAAGAGATCTTAAAGACAAAATCCAATCCACTGCCTGCAAACAACATTTCTCCCTTCCAAAAGAAATAGATCCACTGGTGAATGTAGACACCATTCCCACATCTTGGATGACTAGGGAATCCATATCGAAATGTTTGCCTTTGAATGCAAATCAAGTGACCTCATACTTGGAAAATATGTCTTCTCCAAAATAGAAACTAGCTACCCAATCAGAGAAGAAGAACCAGAAGAGGATATGATATGAACTACATCTAGAAACATAGAAGATGAAGGTGGTGATGCAAAGCCACCTGAGATAGCATCAAACAAGAGAGATAAACCCTCAAATGTGTCCTCCAAATCAACAATGTGAGACTCCACAAACAAAGATGATATGTTTCCAAGATAGGAATCCCAATGAGGTGGATTTGAAAGATTGATATTGACCTACTACATAGAATTACTAGAATCCAATGGTGATACAACACTGAACTCTGAAGTAGCAACAGGTGATGAAGATGTGATGTCAATAGGAGGAGAAGAGGGAACAAGAGAGGTCTCTGTCTTTGAACATTCAATACATGCCATATACTCAAGCTCCTCTAAAGTATCATTATCATAAGGTATATTATCTGCATCATGAAGTGGAATGAAGCAATTTACTGCAGGATTATTTGGAAATGGTGAGACATGAGGGTCTCCTTACAACTCCCAAAATTTTATCCAAAGTATGCGTGGGCTCTCATAGATGAGAAGATGACATGCAATATCATAATTAATAGTGGTACAAATTAAGCCTACAACATGATCTCGATTGTTACCCCAAACAGATTTCTTCATAGGTGTCTCTGGTTTAGGGATAAGCCCATAAAGATGAGTCAAAAGATACAGCCACCTGAGATGTGTCAGGATGCCTCTTTGCCAAGACTCATAATTGTCCTTAGTCAGATTGACCACAGAATGATGAGTGGAAAAACCCATGATACCTCCTCAAAATGATAGAGATCAAAACATGCAAATAGATTTATGTTGATAACAGAAGCCCTTAGAAGAAAACATAACTTCCCCAGAAGCCAACATGTCCAGGATATCACACAGAATGTATGAAATTAAAAAATAAATAAAAGATACCTAGGGCCGAATCTAGAAAAAATATATAGATGGCTGTGTAGGACTCATTGATACCTTTCCAACGCTTTTTCATTTGCCAATTTTCAATCCGTATGCTCAAGTTATGGCCTCTAGAAGAAAACTACTTTATTAGGCCTACACATGAGTGCGACATGGAAATTGAGGTAGATTCAGAGATTGGGGCGGCACAAAAATCAAGGCATACATAAATCAAGTGACACAAAAATTGAGGTAGATTTGAACATTTTTGGCACGCAAATCTAGTTAGCTTGAAAATCAAAATAGGCTCGAAAAAATTTTGGCACAAAAATCGAGGCAAATATAGAAAATCAAGCATGAAAATTGAGGTGGCTATACAGAAATTTGGGCATGAAAATCAAGGCAGTTGTACGGATTTTTTTTGCACAAAAAAATCAAACCCCAAAAAATGGCCAAAAATTTTTTGTCACCAAAATATATAGTGCCTTATATGAAAATAGGGGTTTGGACACCTTCTGAGCACAACCGTGAGGTCTGTTTTGCTCTAGGATGTAGAGATTATTTTCACATGGCTAAAACCCTCTCTAATTTGAGAAGAAACTAACAGATCTGGAGCTCTAATACCATGTTAGAGTCACATAAGGACTCACAGAAGCTAGGATCATCTGTAGGAAAACTTATACAAGAGAGAATTCCAAGAGGATAATGCACAAGGCAATTGCATTCAAATATGTGTTTCTCATTCACAATACTAGAGTAACATAAATAAACAACCACTTGCTAAAGTGGGAGAGAGACGAAAATGGAAGATGATGATACATGCCATAAATGTCTCAAGCACTAAAAAAACAACTAACCTTCCTAAAAGATAGCCACTTGCCAAATAGGGACAAAGTGGGAAAGGAAAGCATAGGTCACTCACCATAAATCTCTCCAGTACAAGAAAGGAAACATTATCCTAAAAAGATTCTCCATAATAAACTTATGATAAGTGTAAATATGATTTTACACCAACATGTTTTTAAACAGAATTTGATTATTTAAACTAATAGTTTCATGTTTCATATTGTTTCAATGCTAATTTTGATGTATTTAGATTGAATTTGATGATATATGTTTGTTTTTTCATAAATTTTACTAATCCTATTAGATTTATATAGAATTGAACATTGAATACGAAGGAACTTGCCAAAAAAATCAAATTTTTGAGGATTTTGAACCCCAATTTTTTAGGATTGGGCAACTTGAAGCTCAAAATCTAAGGTTGTTCTTTATGTATTCATTTACTTCACTTTATGATTATGTTAAAGCATGGAATCTTTTATTATAGACTCATGTTAAAGGATAGTCATGAGGGAAGTGAGAGGATTATCATTTTGACAAGTTAAATTATCATGAGAAAGTGAAAATTGATATTAATTTGAAATAACAATCTATGACAACAAGCCATATCACCATGGAAAGGAAATCATCAAGATAGTATTGGTATATATTTATGAAGGGAGTATTATCAACATTCAAGGATAATCCTAAACTAGAGCAAGGTCATGGAAACACTTTCACTATGTAGTAGATGTGCAATCATGTTGCTATTATCCTGATTCAAATAATAACCTAAAAAATTAAAAGGATACTAAGGGAAATCATGTTAGTAATGAATTATCATCATGCTAGAATCAAACTAAGGATTGTCACTTGAGCATACTCACTTGGATAAACTATCATATCAGCTTACAGACTAAATTATACCGCAATCGCTATCATGCAACCCTAGGAATAGTTATGACCTCTCACCCATGGGTAGGATAGCAACTGATACACAAGTTGAAAATCAAGACTAAATGATAAGTCAATTAATCTCAAATCCATGCAAAAAGGTATCCATGATACTATATAAACATATCTAGGTGGTCTTGAAAGGATATTCATATGGTAGGGAAGATTTCCATCAACTAAAAGATAACCATCTAGGTCATTGGCATAGTTATTAGGACAATTATAATCACAATGAGGTTGTCTTGAATAGATAGTGACTTGTTAAGGAGTTATTAGATAGTTAAGGAAGATAGAGTATTGATATTGGTGGGTGCATATCCTTTTCATGATTTAATGAAAGAGTCATGCATCATGAAGTAGCAATCAAGATCAAAAGGACACCAAATTTGGTGAAACTGGAAAAAGAAACTAAATTTGACACTTGATTATAATTTCACAACCAATTTGACTGGGAATGGGAGAAGGATTAGAGAATGGATTTTTCATAAATAGGAATTAATATGTTGCATCTTTAATCTAACTTGTCATGTTTTTAGATCTTTCATTGATCTTGATTGAAATCTTTGTGTTTCATTTTTCGTTTATCTCAATTTTTTGCTAACTAGTAGGAGGTTGCTCTACATACACTATGTTAAGAAGAATATGATAGAGGAAGAAAGTACTAAAAGAGAACCTAAGAAAAGATCAAGCAAAATGTTGGCTAAGAGAATGAGATGAACAAAGGACAAATTATTGATTTGATGACCTCATTTGTTGTTGTTCTAAAAAAACCAATCTCCATACAATTTTATCTATAAATATGAGAATAAAAGAAGGTAAAAATGGTAGTGAATTATCTATTTCTATAAGGAAGTTTCATTTCTAGTGAATATTTATGATAAAAGAAGGAATACTACATGATTTGAAGATCCTTATAGAACAATTTATGCTTGTCAACTAAAGTTGTTACCTTGGAAATTGCATTCCCAATTCACTTAGGTGAAGGAGACAAGCGTGTTTGAGAAAATATGTTAATAAAATGTGAAATTAACCTAGAGATTGTTCCTACCACCATTTTTAATGTTGACCATATCTTGGCCATTGATGTAATGCTAAAAACTTAGTATGGAAAAGTTGATTTCTATATATATAGAGAGCTAAAAGACACTGTAAGTGTTGGAAGAGTTCCTTTGCATTGCTATGATACGTTCTTAAATATCATCTGAATGATGAATGTTATTTACTCCATGAAGTACAAGAATGGTATGATATGTCATCTTGCCTTGTAATTCGGATATTATCCTAGCTTAAAATCTTGATTTGTAAAAGATTGCTAGTATATGACACGTGTGTGATCTCTATGTTTCAGGTTGGACCACCCTAGGAAACTATAAATTTTTAGATTTATAATCATTTATTCACTTTAATTATATGATTATTTTGAGATTTGTGTATGAGATTAATTTACTCTATTGTACCAAGATGGACTAATTTATCTATTTTTTATTCTTGATGCATATAAAAATCATCAACATGCTAAGGAAATGACCAAAGACTCTGACACTAGAAGGGCGTGAAGCTAAGAATGCGAAGAAAAGAGAAGGAATGAGGAAACTTCATGAAAGTAGGAAATTATCAACCACAGAAGAAGACATGCCATCATTGCCAATTTAAGAGGAACATGAATCATCTAATCAAGCTAAGAGAGAGAGATGGAATTAGCGGCATAAAGTAAAAGAATGCAAAACCTCTATTCAACAAGGAAATTGAATTTTGAAGTTGGAGGCACTCCATCTTTCATAGGTCAAATTGAAGGTACACCATCATCCTCATCTCAAGTTGGAGGCACTCCATCTTTCATGGGTCAAGTTAAAGGTACATCATCACTCTCTTCTCAAGTTGGAGGCACACCATCATTAACATGTCAAGTTGAAGGTACACCATATTCTTTATCTCAAATTCAAGACTTTTCATCTTTTCAATCTCCAATTGAAGGTACACCATCTGTCCTATCTCAAGTAAATATTGAAGAAATTCCTAATACCAAGTCAACTTTACGATTGAAAATGTCTCCTAGAATTTTGCATAGAAAGCCTAAGTTTCTAATTGATATCGATGAGAATGTTTTGAAGCCCATGCAAGATAAGATTATCAATTGTACTTACCAAAGATATGCCAATAAGGTATGTAAATTATTCTTTGAGAACTTAAATGAAATTAGAAGATGTCAACTATTTGTTGAATTAATGAGAAATCTAAAATTTAGGCCTATTATGAAGATTCTTGGCCTAAGAACATCAAATGCTTCAAGTGAAAAATAAATTGTAAAGAATCTAATGAGTGCATGTGAGAGCATGGGTTCCACCTCACGCACCAATGATAGTAATGTCACACGATGTGTCATTATGTCGACAATAGTAAGCCATCAAACAAAGAAAGCTCACCTCATTAGAAAGATAAGTGAAGCATTGAAAATAAGTAGAAAAACTCTAACGAGAGCTATTGGAAGGCATGCAAGATTCGAGGACCCAAATACCAATGAATTGTGGGCATTCTCTAGGAGACTCCCATGGAAAGATAATGTTGTTGTTGAAGCCTTGAGATCCCTCATTGAATAATTTTGGAAAAATAACACAAGGGTATCTCCTAATACAAGAGATGTTGTAAGAAGGAGAATTGGTTGTCGAAACCGTGAGCCACATCCAAAGCATTTTTTAGATGTGACTCAAACATAGTTTTTCAAGAAATTTCATGAAATTTCAAGAGATATATCCTCAAATTAAAATTGATCAAAGGTATTTTGAAAAGGTAAAGCCTTTTTATGTCAAGATAAATCACACACACAACTTGTTGTTGTAGAGTACATATTGAGTTTTCTAATCATTATGATGTTTATAGATATTAATGTGTAGATTTGCATACTAATGATGTTTTGTAGGAGTGTAATATAAGGTGTCCACCTAGATCTTCAAGAGTTTTCATATCAAGCATCTTATGTCAAAGAGTGGATGGTCAATTATTCCATAAGAACTTATGCCTGGATGGCATGTGTGATCATTGTGGTGGGTTGCAACATTTGCTAATTTGTGAACATATGGAGAATACAGATGCAATTGGAAATGAACTAGTAAGTTTTGGAAAATGTATGACAGTGGCATATAGTCTAAAAGATGTTAAAGAAGCAAAAAGGTGTGAATTGATAATTGAGAAGATTCCAGTGTATCAGTTTATCTCTATTTTCTAAGAGAATATAGTTTATGAGTATGCAAGGCATACCCATAGAGCTTGATGGTTGGACATACAATTCAAGTTATACAAGGACACATTTCCACTTGATACCATCATTTTAGTTGTTGATTTTGTAGAGAACTACAAACTACAGCCACATAATGAGGTTTAATCGTAGTATTACAACTCTACGCAGATTGCTATATTTGTGCATATAACATTCATTCATGTAGATGACAATACAGAGAATGACAGGAAGATCTAGAGGGAGTATCATTTTTATATCAGCGATGATAACACACATTCTACAAAGTTTGTGCAAGGCTGCTTTTAAATGTTCTACCATGATTTAGCTAGTAGGAGCATATCATTTGGTCAGCATATCATATGGTTAGATAATTGTGCATCATAATTCAAGAACTCGTGGATGTTCTATTGGTTGAGCAGGATGCATAGGATGAATGGTGTTCAACATATGTAGAATTTTTTTGAGGTTGGGCATGGAAAGGGGGAGAATGATGGTGCAGGAGCATGTATCAAAAGAGCATTAGCACAACAAGAGTTGAAGTATAAAGACAATGCAAAGTTTATAGATGCAAGATCTATTGTCGAATGGTGTAACACTACAATGGGTCCAGGTAATGAAGGTAAGTCTAAAGTGTTAGGATTAAGATGCCATCAACCTTGTAAATTCTATGTAATTAATTAATCCTAATATTATTTGTAAATCACCCATAAGGGATGAAAGGTTTCACCAGAAACGATCTTGTTTTAACTGCATGTTTATGTTTATAAGGATATTTGTACTAGATTTTTATCAGAGTTAAGAATAACAGGCATCAAGCTGGATTGAAGACTGAAGAAAAAGAGGAATTGCATATATTGTAATCTCATATTTGAAGATAATACAAATTGGAGCCTCTTTTCTTGGTGGAATTTTTTACCCAAAAGGGTTTTCTCCACGTTACATACTGTGTTATGTGTTCATTTCTTAATGCATAGTATTTATGTGCAGTAGATTTTATTTCTATTGCAATCTCTATTGATTCTACATTGTTTAGAGGAAATAAATAAAGTTTGAATTAGATTTCTATTGTGTGGTTTGGACCTTCATTTCTAACATTTGGTATCAGAGCCTAGCCTATTTTGATTCTTGGGTGGTAGTGTGAAGGTTTTTTAGTTGCAGTGGGAGATTTAGTTGTTATTTGATTACAGATCTTTTGTAGATATCATGGCTTCATCCACTGTTGCTTCTACCTCTCAGTTGGACATTGAAAAGTTTAATGGCACAGGGTAAAAACTGTGGAAGCTGAAAATAGAGGACTTGCTAGAAGAAAGAAACTAGTGGTTGGCTATTACGAAAGAAAAGAAACCTAATCATGTTGCTACTGATGAGTGGAAAAGATTGGATAAAAAGGCACAAAGTACAATCTAGCCATGTCTTGCAGATTCTATTCTACTGAATGTTGTGAGTGAGAAGTCTACACATAGCTTGTGGAAGTGTCTAGGTGAGATCTACCAAGCCAAGAGTATGCTAAATAAGTTTTATTTAAAGTGTAAGTTATTTTCCATGAAGATGAAAGAGGGTGAATCTATTGCAGAGGATTTGAATTCGTTTAGTTTGTTATTGAGTCAACTAGTATCTATAGATGTTGAGGTGAATGAGGAAGATAAATACATATATTGCTTCTCTATTCTTTGCCTGAGTCATGGGAGAATGTTATTTTGGATATCACCACTAACCTCATAGATCTGAAGTTGGATGCTCTTGTTTCAGTTCTACTATCACATGAATTGAGGAATAAAAGTTCAGATAGTTCAGGGGACGCTCTCAGTTTAGGGGAAGGTCTATGTAAAGAGGACCAAAAGGAGATCAGAAGGGGTCTAAAGACAAGTCTAAGGGCCATTCTAAGACTCCTGGAAAGAAGAACAAAGTCAAGTGTTGGCACTGTGGAAAGAGAGGATATGTGAAAAAGGAATGTAGAAACTTGAAGAAACAATGGGATTCACAACTGATAAGTCTTTGAATGTAGGTGATGAGGTTTTACATAATGCATGTAATGTTGTTTTGCATGATCATTGGTTGGTTGACTCAAGATGCTCATACCACATGACCTTTGTAGAAATCTAAAATTGACCAAATCCTTGACTATCCATGATTATCTTCAAATCCATGATCATTCTTGATTACCCCTAATTATTCCTTAATTTACTATTAATCCTAATCCTTACCCTTTAAATGAGATTTAATTAATTAATTAAATTAATTAAATCTCCACTTTTCACTTCCCTCCCGTAAAAAATAAATTAAAGTTAATAAACTGAATTTATTATTTAACTTAAACCTAAATCTAAACCCATTCATAAAAAAAAAATAAAAAATAAAAACCCGTTCAACTACATGTTACCTACCTTTTACCGTTCAACTGCCCATGAACTGCTTTCACCAAAACATTATAAAAACCTACCTATCGCATTTATCAATGGAGGACAATTTTATTGAGAGAAATTACTGAGTTATATTGGAAAATAATTGAGAAGCCACATTTAAAAACATTCGGTAACATTTATTTAGTTTTTATTGTTATATCGTTAATATTTTTTTGTTGCATTTGATATAGATTTTAAGGTTTTAATTTCAAAATCTTTTTCAATAAAATTTATATCTTGTGTAAAGGTTGGTGAACTTGATGTGAACACCCTCTTGATCATTTGTTTGCAAGTGTTTTGGTTTTAGAACTTCAGGATTTGGTGCATTTCTGGATAGCATACCTGTTTACTATTTTAACTGGTTGCTTCTTTTCACCAAGCAGAGCAATTATAGTAATGATAGGGTACCGCAAAAGGCTTGGAGTTTTGATTTTATATCTATGTATTACATTTTCTTGAACTTTTCAAAAGACTCTTCAACAACATATCTGACAATACCCTTCATTTCTCATATCTACCTATATAATTTCTCTAACCAAAAATTGTTTTCCTACGCAATTTCTCTCAACACAAAATTTGATCACTTGTGGCATTCGAGTTGTTTCTGGGCAGCTGCAAAGAGAGCCCTTGTTTGAGCCAACCAGTTTTTGACAGAGTTGAGTTGTTTTGTTTCATTGTGTGTTAAGGTTTTTATTGAATTTTTGTCATAAACTTAAGTTTTATCACAAGTTTCACTAAGCGGCTTGGCAAAATCTTTTAACAACAATGTAACTGTTCTTTTAAACCTTTACAAGACCCTAACTGTCAGGCCATATTCTCTAAATGTTTCTTTTAAACTATTGTGTTGGAATAATAACTTATCATTATTATTGTTTTGATTGTAGCTTACTCTATTGGGATGTTCAGTTCAGCTCGATCAGCCATGGCAAATTTAGTTTTTAGTTGTGGTTCTTTTTTTGAACCTGCTGATGTTTTACCTTTAACAATGGTTTTTGTTGTTACAATCATCACGTATTAAATACTATTCAGTCTTACAATATAGTGTTATTATTTTTGTTTGATAGTTTAAACATATATGATCTATGCTTCTATTGTGATTATGATAAGCCACTCCAACCATGACCCTGTAGCTGGCATTCACACCTGCGTATCACATTTGATTGAAAGTCTTTAAACTCTTTTCAACGAATATATTTTATACATATCCTGTAATCATTCCACTCCATTGCATCATAGAGCTCTAAATATTGGGCACATAAGTGAAACTCATAAGAAGTTCAAAGAATACGCTGATAACTGACAAGTTTCAAAGATTTCCCAACTTGAGACAACAACAGTACCAAGTTTAGTAACAACCGACGAGTTTAGATTTTCTGGCATGAACTTTTTTTACGGCGTGAGACCATTCCAAGCACTATAACTATTTAGCTGGTAATAAAAGCTTTGAATTGTCTGTAATAACCACTACAAATGATCTAGATTCTTTTAAACTGCGAACTAAAACCCTTGACTGTGCTATGTTGTTGTTTATTATTTATTGTTGATAGTTAAGGTAGTTGTCAATGTTAGTTAAATGTGGGTTTGAGAATCATGGTTTGCAGATTGTTAATATGAACTATTAAGCAATTAAAACCTCCATATTATTAATATTTTAGCCATGACAAAACTGTGACATATAAAGCTTATTAAGCATGCAAAGTTTTGTTTAATGTTTAAATTTTTAATGGTTTCTTAATGCTTAATGTTTAAGGTGTGTCTTTATTCTCGCAGGTTTGGTAGCTCTAAAGAAAATCATTTAAAGTCATTGTTGCTCAATTTTAAATCCTTATCCCTGACATTAAACAGGTGCTTTAAGATGTAGTCAGTTGGGAAACATTACAATTTAACTACTGATTTACAACTTAAATTAACTTTGTGAATTCTTCTTAACCACTAGAGTCAAGACTTTTTCACATGTGACCATCATTTTCAAATGCCCAGCTTCAAACTTGTTCCAACATCAAAACTATAAGTAGTTTATAGATTTGTTGTAGGATCCCTTTATGTGTTTGTATTTTAATATTAGGAACATTTCAATTGGTGCTTTAAAAAAATCTAAGTGTTTGATGTGTCTAGTGCATTTGCACAATTTGCGTTAGTAGATCCTAAGGTAGAAGAAAAGTATCCTCTCTCCTTCTCCTTGCCTCTCAACGGATCTTTGGTGTAAGAGAAATTGTTCTATCTTCTTTTTCTTTTTTAGAAGAGCCTGTCTTGGTGGGAAAAGAGGTACTTACCCCAAGAGATGACTCTAAGTGGTATTTTCAATTCGGTTTTCTATATAAACAACTAAGGTGAAAGCCATAGACTTCTTGGTGATGTATACTTATTTCGATAGTTCTGCAATATCCATACACTTGTGTGTGAGATATGTTAACCCCATTCTTTCCTTTTGAAGGATTGATGTAAGTGGCTAGGATAAGGTCTTATGTGAGTCACTACCGCATGAATCAACGTCAAGTCCCTGAATTCTTACTAGATACCGTAAGCTAGAAGCCTACCCTATTGATTGAGTTGTTGGTGTCTTTTTCAATACAAGAGAATACGTTCTATGAAGATACTCACCATATGGCTTCCCTGAGATGAGACATAAATCCTCGACTTATCCTAAGCTACTTGTTGGCTTTCCAAGGAGAGGGTGATCGGGTTATCCTTCCAATCCTAGAGGCCCCTACTTGTCCTCTCTTGTAAAGACAAAAGTGTATACACCACATATGTGTTCCTACATTTGTGTCGAAGAAGATTCCAAGTTGTGTGCTTGAACAAGTTGCCATTGGCCATTGACCTTAGGTAGATTAGACATTATTTTCAAGTGTATTCGATTGTGTCGAGACCTATGGAAACTTGGCTTTAAGGGGCTATCAAACATACACATTACGCTTATACTTTGTATTAGACATCTAGCCATTGTGTTTTTTTTCTTCAAGTGCATTCTTGTCACCATCTTTCATACAACAAACAAAACTTGATCAAACAACTGAAAAACAAAAAAAATGTCACTTTTACTAGTCCCGCACTTCTGATGCTTGTTCTTAAATAGAGAAGTGAAAACACAATTGTATCCTTCTTTTGGGCATCATTATTCAATTATGATCTTCTAGGGTTCCAGTCTTGAGTCATTGTATAGCTAGAACATCCCAGTCAGTCATATACTTTTGTATATCCATCATTATTAAAAAAAATCCTTAGTTTGCATCTAGGTTGCTCTCTTTGGTCTTTAATCAAGCATTGGCTATCATATTGCTTTTACCACTTGAGGTTTATCGTACTTGAGTTGGAAAAGATATCAGTATCTTGAGATAGGGTAACTTTCTTGGAGTTTATCATCTTCTACTTTAGCATACCCCTTCTAATCATTGTCCTTGTGTCTATCCATCATAGCACAAGAAATCATTGCCTACATAATCATTGTCAGACCTAGAGTTACCTTGATCTATTTCAAATTGTCATCAACCCACTTAAAGATTGTCTTCATATCCTAAAGTTTGCATTGCATTACAACCTTGCATTCTTCTATCTTATTATATCACTAGTCCTAGGTCAAAGATCAAAATTATCACACATACCCCCTAAGACAAGAGCACAAACACGAAGAGAAATAGAACAAGAAAGAGAAAGACATCATGAGAATCTTAATAAGGAAGATCAAAACAATGCAAGTAATGATGAAGAAATATCCCAAGAACATATAAAGCAAACAATCAATGATGAAAAATTTCTCAAGCTCCTTAAAGAAGTAGTGAAACTAAATCCGAAACATTATTTTAAAGCTATTGCTGATGAAGGGATGAAAATACTCGATGATTTTCATGCATCTTTATGCATAGAAAATGATAAAGCAGGATCTAGTGGATCTAAAAATACCAAGACACACAATGCTAACAAAGTGAAGGATCATAAAACTTTTTATTTGCAACCAAGTTATAAGAGTTCTACTGATGCAGGAGCATCCTTGATTCAAGATCAATCTTGCATCAACCAAAAACATTTGCATTTCAATTTATCTATTTCATTTTCTAATTCAGTTTAGGTAGTTTAGTCAATAGCAGTTTCTATATTTTACTCTGCATTCTACCACAGTTGCATTTCAGACCTTGTGAAGCTGGACTTAGTATCTAGATTCATTCACCTACATCATATCCAATTTTTAGAGCATTTGGATCAAGTACTGGAAAGTTATCGCTATCAGAAGATTGATTGTTTTCTTAGAGCAGGGCATCCTGGCAGTCTCAATCAATCAGCTGAAGGAGAAGACATAAGGAGCATTTCTTGATTTGTGGAGCCTAATGACACATCATTCAATGATCTATGGTTTGTGGCTAACCTTTCTCAAGTTTTGTACATCATTCCATTCATTTGCGGAGGAGTTATATTCATTTAGGTTCGACCTACCTGTGTACACACGTTACAACTCTTCATTGGAGTTTGTGATCTTCCTTAGCTGACGCGAAGGAATTTTTTGTACTGGACATGATATATATTAATGTAATAGATCCTTAGGAAAGTAGAACTCAATCGTTATGACCATTTATATAAGTTCATAGTTTGGATTCTTTGCGAAGGAGCTTTAAAGCTATATCTTGTGCATATTTTGATATTCTATAATTAGGCCTATGAGCCCTAATTGTAAGCCCACAAGCTGCTGACCAATTTGTATTTGAATCCTATGATATACTGAGTGACTAAATCTACATTTGTTTCATATCTTTAAGTTGTTTCCGTTGTGTTTACTCTTGTTGCATAGTTTGGACAATTCATTCTATGAACCCTCCTACCGTGACTGCAACAAGTGGTATCAAAGCGAAAGTTTGAATCTTTGGGAGTGAATTGAGTGAATTTGGTGAAGGAATTATGTAAGATCTCGCTGTGGATAGATCATTGAATCTAAGGCAGGTTACTTTTGTCGCAACCAATCACTGATTGTGAGGTAGTTGTCACCTTTTAGCCCAATCGCTCAATTGAGGCAGTTTGCACTTGATCCTAGGAAGATGCCATCGAGGAGAATCCCTGCTATTAGAACAATGGATGGTAGAATGGATGAGATGATGGAAATGATGAAAACAATGTGAATTAGATTGGATGCTGTTGAAGAAAATAGAAGAAAGGGACTAAGCCCTAGAATTAATATTGAGAGTGATGATGAAGAATTTCAATCTGCGAATCAAACTAAAGAAACCCTAGGATGTGAAGAAGAAGAATCAGATCAAGTCAAGATGTTGCAAGCTATTTCAAAGATTAGAAAAAGACCTAGAGTTGATGTACCTAATTATACTAGTAATTTGAATCCTGAAGAGTTGATTGATTGGATAAATGACATGGAATAATACTTTGAATATGAAGAAATTGAAGATCCAGATGAAATTTGCAAAGACAAAGTTGAAAGGACATACTGCTATATGGTGGAAAGAAGTTTAGTTGGATAGAAACATAAGAGAAAAAGAAAAGATTACAAAATGGGACAAAATGGTGATGAAATTGAAGAATCAGTTTATACCTGCTAACTATGAGTTGGAGTTGTTGAAAAGATTGCAAAACCTGAAACAAAAGGATAAATCTATGAAGGAATATAATGAAGAATTTCATAAGGAGAAAATGGCTAGATACATCAATGGACTGAGATTGAACATTCAAGAAGAATTGAGTTTGGTAAGGATGACAACATTGGAAGAAGCATATCAATTTGCCCTAAAGGTTGAAGAGAAGCTAAATAAGAGGCATGATCAGAGACAAAGAGGTAGATGAGGTAAATTTTAGAGGTAGAACATTTTTTGGAGGAGAGAGATCATATCTAGAGTAGAACACACAAGATAATGCATTCAAGAAAGAAGATAAAATTAATAGTGCATACTGGAGAGATGACAAAAAATTCTACTGCAGAGGAAACCCTAGTCCATACCAGAGTGAAGGATATAGAAGAGAAGGAAGAAAATATGATAGGAGATCATTCAGAGGAACTTATTCCAAGTGTGGAGGTGAAGGACATTGAGCATTTGAATGTAATCAAGGGAGTACAAGCAAGAGAACAGAAAATAGTGAAAGAGTAGCCTATGTGGAAGAAGAACCTATTGGATCACCTAGTTCAGTTGATAAACCTGAGAAAGGGGAATCACTTGTCATGAGGAGGGTATTATTTCAAGCAGAGATAGATGAAGAACCATTGTAGAGGAAAAGTTTGTTTAGAACCAAATGCAAATCAGGAGGTAAATGATATAAAGTAGTTATTGATAGTGGTAGTTGAGATAACGTAGTTTTAGAAGAGATGGTGACTAAGCTGAAGTTGGAAAGATTGAAACACCCCAAGCCCTATCAAATAGCATGGATTCAAGATGATCATAAGGTATTGGTGAGTGAACAATGTTTGGTGAAATTTCATATTGGATCTTATCATGATGAAGTATTTTGTGATATTATGCTTATGGATGTATGTGATATCTTGTTGGGTAGACCTTGGTAGTATGATAGAAAAGCTATACAGGATGGGAGAAAGAATACATACACTATAAGATCCAATGGAAAGAGAATTACATTGATTCCTTTGGAAGATGATCCTAAGAGTGAAGTATGTGGAAATGCTAGAATCTGTTTGGTAGATGGAAGAAAATTTTTGGATGGTTTGAGACATGAGAATATGTGTTATGCTTTGATTCCTAAGAAGCCTTAAACATTGAGGAAGGATACTAAAGAATCACAACCGGGAGAGATAAAAGAGTTGCTGACAGAGTATTAAGACATCATATTAGAGAATGTACCTGAGGGATTGCCACCTATCAGAAGTATCAGTCATCACATGGATCTTATACCTAGAGCTAGTTTTTGTAACAAAGCAGCACATAGAATGATACCAGGAGAGAATGAGGAATTGAATAAATAGATACAAGAGTTGTTGAGGATAGGTTTGATCAGAGAAAGTTTGAGTCCTTGTGCAGTACCTACAATGTTAGCACCAAAGAAGGATGGAGAATGGAGAATGTGTACAGACTCTAGAGCTATAGACAAGATCACAGTTAAGTATAGATTTCCTTTACCTAGGATGGATGATATCATGGATTGTTTGAATGGAGCAAGATATTTCACAAAGATAGACTTGAAGAGTGGATACCATTAGATCATAATTAGGGAAGGAGATGAATGGAAGACTGCTTTTAAGACAAATGAAGGATTGTATAAGTGGTTAGCAATGCCTTTTGGATTGACAAATGCACTGAGTACTTTCATGAGGTTGATGAATGAGGTCTTGAAGAAATTCTTGGGTAAGTTTGTTATTGTATATTTGGATGACATTCTAATTTTTAGTAAAACAAAGGAAGAACATTTGCAGCACCTTAGACAAGTTTTACAGAGGTTGAGAGAGGAGAAATTGCTAATAAATATTAAGAAATGTAGTTTCATGAAGGAAGAATTGGTATACTTGGGATTGGTGATTTCTATAGAAGGATTGAAGATGGACCCTGAGAAAGTGAGAGCAATTGTTAAATGGCCTACACCAGAGACCATTAGAGAAGTCAAATCATTTCATGGATTGGCTAGTTTCTACCAGAAGTTCATCAGAAATTTTAGTTCAGTTTGTAACCCTATGACAGAGACAATGAGAGGTGACAAAAGATTTCAAGTAGACATCAGGAGTAGATAAAAGTTTTGAATTGTTGAAGCAGAAAGTGACAGAGCAACTTGTGTTGGCATTATTAGATTTCAATAAGGTATTTCATATGCAAGGGGGAATGCAATAGGAGTAGTATTAAGTCAAGAAGGTAGACCAGTAGCATATTTTAGTGAGAAGTTGAATGATGCAAGGAGAAGATATTCAGTTTATGATCAAGAGTTCTATGCCACAATTCAAGCCTTGAAGAAGTAGAGACATTCTTTGTTGCCTAAGGATTTTGTGTTGTATACAGATCATGAAGCTTTACAATATTGAACAGTCAAGGAAAGTTGAGTCAGAGACATATGAGGTGGGTAGAGTTCATGCAGAGTTATACTTTTTTGTTGAAGCATAGGAGTGGAAAATCAAATAAAGTTTTAGATGCATTGAGTAGGAGAAGGAACTTGCTGATATAGATGAGGAATGAAGTGTTAGGTTTCGATGAATTGAAACATATGTATGAGGGAGACACTAATTTTGTAGAACCTTGGAGAGCATGTAAGGAACCTGATGTGATAGATAGGAGTAAGTGGTTGGACTATTTCATTCAAGAAGATATGTTGTTCAAAGGAAATCAGTTATGCATATCTAGGAGTTCAATGAGAGATAAATTGATCAAGGAGAAACACAATGGTGGATTGGTAGGACATTTTGGCATTGATAAAATAGTGGCTTTGATGAGTGAAAACTACTTTTGGCCTCAGCTACATAAGGATGTTAGGAAATTTGTGTAGAGTTGTAGAGTTTGTCAAGTTGTAAAAGGAAGTAGTTAGAATAATGGATTGTATAAACCTTGGATAGTACCAAAGAGACCTTGGGAAGACATAACTATAGATTTTGTAATGGGATTGCCTAAGACACAAAGAGGACATGATTCAATATTTGTAGTAGAGGATAGATTTTTAAGGATGACATATTACATACCTTGTACTTGAAAACAACTGATGTATTGCATGTAGCTGACCTATTTTTCAAGGAGATTGTGAGATTGCATGAATTACCTAAAATCATAATTTTAGATAGAGACACAAGATTTATTGGATACTTTTGGAAGACACTTTGGAAGAAGATGAAGATAGATTTGAAGTTCAGGTCAACATTTCATCCACAGACTGATGGATAGACAGAGGTAGTAAATAGGAGTTTGGGGAACTTGTTGAGATGTTTGGTTGGAGAGAAGGAATGAAGTTGGGATTTGATTCTTTCATGAGAAAAGTTTGCATATAATAATTTAGTAAATAGGAGTACTGGAAGGACACCTTTTGAGATTGTTACTAGAGTAAACTATAGAAATGTGGCAGAGTTGAGAGATATCAGTATGGAAGAAAAGAGAAGTGCAGAAGCAGAAGAATTTATAGGACATATGGAGATAGTGCATAATTAGGTGAAGAAGCATTTGGAGGAGATGAACAGTAAGTACAAAGAGCAAGAAGATGAGAAGAGAAGATACACAAAATTTGTAGTTGGAGATGAAGTGATGGTATACTTGAGAAAAGAAAGATTTCTAGTTGTGACATACAACAAGTTGAAGATGAAAAAGTTTGGACCATGCAAGATGCTCAGAAGGTTTGATTTAGGAAATGCATATGAAGTGGAGTTACAGGTGACTTTGGGTATATCACCTATTTTCAACATTGCAGACCTATATCAATATCATGAAGTAGAGTTCAGTGACATCATTGAAGAAGACTTGAAGAAACAATTACCACAACAAACACTGAAGCAAATTGAGGACATTTTGGACAACAGAGTTGGACACAACACCAAAGGAAGACAATATAAAGAATACCTTGTGAAGTGGAATGATAGACCAGAAGAAGATTCATCATGGATTTCTTAGGCTGAGGTGGACCTTCTTGGTTTTCCTCTAGCCCCACTAAAGTGAGGGACTCATTTTTTTAGAAACCCCAAATGTCTAATGCAAGAGAATCCCTAGTTCAACAGCAATCTTGCATCAATCAAAAACATTTGCATTTCAGTTTGTTCTCTTTCATTTTCTAATTCAGTTTAGGCAGTTTAGTCAGTAGCAGTTTCTATATTTTGGTCTACATTCTACTGCAGTTGCATTTTAGAACTTGCAGAGCTAGACTTAGCATCTAGATTCATTCACCTACATCATATCCAATTTTTAGAGCATTATGATCAAGAACCAAAAATTTATCGCTATTAGAAGATCGATTATTTTCTTAGAGCAGAGCATCCTGGAAGTCTCAATAAATCAACTGAAGGAGAAGATTTGCAGAGTATTTCCCAATTTGTGGAGCCTAATGACACATCATTCAATGATCTATGGTTCATGTCTCACCTTCCCAGAGTTTCGCAGATCATTCCATTCATTTGCGGAGGAGTTCTATTCATTTAGGTCTAACCTACTCGTGTACACACATTACAACTCTTCATTGGAGTTTGTGATCTTCCTTGGCGGACACGGAGGAATCTTTTTTATTGGAGATGATATATATTGATGTAATAGATCCTTAGGAAAGCATAATTCAATGGTTATGATCATTAGCATAAGTTCTTAGATTGGATTCTTTTCGAAGGAGCTTCAAAGCTATATCTTGTGCATATTCTAATAATCTGTAATCAGACCCATGAGCCCTAATTGTAAGCCCACAAGCTGCTGGTCAATTTGTATTTGAATTTAATGATACACTAAGTGACTGAATTTGCATTTGTTTCATATCTTTGAATTGTTTCCATTGTGTTTACTCTTGTTGCACAGTCTAGACAGTTCATTATGTGAACCCTCCTACCATGATTGCACCATCTACAATGGTATCAAAGCCAAAACCCAAAATCATACTCCAAGGTGGGCCAAAATTTTCTCCTAATGATGATGAGAACTTTGTAGATCATGACAAATATTTTGATACTCATGAACCATATATCCCCCCATATTTGCTTCCACCAATATCAACTTCATACAAACCTTCATCCCATAATGAACACCTTCACGTAGAAGTTATAATCAAAATGTGTTTACTCAAAAGGGTCCTTATAGATTGGGGCTGAGGGTTAAACTTGTGCACCCTAAGGTGTGTTAAAAAACTGGGATACTCCACCATAGATATTGAAAAATATCATTCCATCACTATTAAAATCTATGATGAAACTGAAAGGAGATCTAAAGGTACTATTCAATTGCCCATCAAATTAGGTCCAACCCTAGTGGAAATCACTTGTCAAGTCCTATACCTCAATCTTCCATATAATATCCTCCTAGGACACCCATGGATTCATGCCATGATGGTTGTTCCTTCTACCTATAACAATTGTATCAAATTTCCATTTAATGACCAAGAGGTTACCATTTATGCGGACCCAAATCCTTTTGAATATTGCTCAATCAATGATAAGGCCCAACCATCTGCCTCATATATTGATCCATCCAACTTAGCCTCTCCATCAAAGTCACCCCCATCATCATGTCAACCTAGTTCCTCCACATCACCCAATCTCATGAATATTCCTCAATATACATCTCAAAATACTCCACAACATGAGCATGCTAGTACTAGTCACTCTTCGCACCAAGATCAAGAATCCTTAAGTCATCTTAATGATACTCTTGACAAGGGAAATACCACCTCAAGTTTGGAATCATACACCAATCCATCTACTAGCCCCCCTCACCCATCCATCCACATGGAACCTCCATCATATAATCCTTCCAACATTCAAAATCCTAATCCATTAAGCCAATCCACAATGCACTTAAAGTCTAAACTATCAAATCATCCACCTAAACCCAATCCAAGTCTTGATTCTATCATATCAAATCCTATCATCCCCCCACCTAATCCAAATCCCAATCTTATTATATCCAATCCTCTTGTCCATATAATCACACCCAATCCCATTATCCCTCCACTTGACCCTAATCCTACACCTTCCACCCTCATTACCCATCCATTATATTGTGCATCCACCCATTTACTAATGAAGGATGTGATCCATTGGATACTAGCAAGGAATCAACCACCACCCTCATGCCATCAAATCCATATCCTTGAAACTATCCAAGAAATTTCAAATGTCATGCCTACTTCTCCAATCCCATCTTGTAGTCCACAAACTATCAAGTCTCTTGAAAATCCACCTACCATTCATTCCCCATCATATATTGAACCTATCCAGGAAACCTCCATTCCTATCCAAACTTAAGATTTATGTCAAGAGTCAAATCCAAAGCATGATCAACCTTGGTCCTTACCAAATCAAAATCAAAGCTCTTCAATTCAACCTATTCATAACCTATATCTTTTCTATGATCAAGATATTGTCTATGATCAAGAAATTGTCACTCCTTCCACTCATGGTCCCAATAATATCCATGCTCAAGAAACCTCCACCACTCCTATCCATTCTCCACCTAGTCCTATCCATCATCCCACAAGATCCACTTCCCTTGATGAGATGCTTGGTCCCCACAAGCACATAGATATTCAAACAAATAGCTTGGATCTTAATGAGCATAATGATCATAATCAAGATCCTAATGATCTTTTATCATCCACTATCACCCATATCTCAAATCCACCATCATATCCTATTGGTCTTACCACCTTCCTAAATGAATGTTCTTCCCTAGGAGAGCACAAACCATTGTCTACCACCTCACCTTAGCCATCCAATAATGAGCTCAATTCTAGTGTCCAAAAAACACATAGTCCCATTGTCCATCGCATACTCCAAAAATGAACTATCAAGGTAAAGTCTTAGACCCTGATGAACAAGGTATTTTGGAGCCTATCCATGTCAAAATCCCTCCACGATCATATGGCCTTGGATATACACCCCAAGGAAAATAATCTCTAGATGTTGGTACTACCTACACACCTACTAAATCCACATACTTCCATCCCAAATCCCATACATCCTATCATACTCCTAAAACATATGTTTCCATCCCTCCTCCATCATCCTATGAACTCAAAAATCATGTGACCATCCATCTCCCTCCATCCACTTTACCTCCACTTCTTCCAACTCCTAACATCCCTCCATCCACTTTATGTCCACTCCTTCCAATTCCTAATATTTCCATTCTCAAATCCCCTTATCACTTTAGCCACAAATCCATCCATACATCCTGTTCCTATAAATCCCCTACAATTCCTAATCATGATCATCAAATGCACACATTGATTAAACATGAAGCTATCACAAGCAACCTCATGGGATTCAAAAATAAAAATTTGGATGCCTCCACCCATAACGAAAAACATCCTAATAATCCTCATGCCATGGGGCACCAATGCAAAGAATCAAAGCAAAATCAAAACTCAAAAAGGCTACCCAAGTCCACATCTCAAAAAGATAATTTCAAAACCAAAATTGTTTGGGCCCCCAAGTAAAAAGCACCTAATTCAAATGGAGCATCCACAATCTTAAAATTCCAAACATCCCGCTCCCCATCACAAAATCTTAAAATTCATGTCCATTTGGGTCCCTAAAGTCCTAAATAGGCAATCCCCTCAGATAACATCTCCATTACTCCCAAATCCCCATGCCAATAAACAACTTCAAAATCCAATTCGGTGTGTACAACCATTAGTCTTGGTTCCCTTCCACTCCACAACATTCCCACATACCTCGATCTCCCCATCTTCTATCTACTATCCCACTTATCTCTTCCATCATATCCCTATGGTCCATACTTTTACATAAGTTCTTCTATCTATCTCTTTATCTCCATCCTAATCCACTATCCTTCCATCCTAGTTCACATCATAATCCACTAGCCCCTATCCATTCTTGCATGAACCTTTCATAATCCACATTAAAATCCACTATCCACTTAATCTATCTCTTTCTCATGTAATCCCCTACCAACATCTATGAACATAATGACATTTGACATAGTCTATGTGAGTGACTTTTATCCATCATGGGACATTACCATCTTGCTATGGGAACAAATAATTGAGTCCCTATCTATTCCATCCAACTATCCCCTACTAAAAAAAAAATCAAAATAGTAAAGATAAATCCTTTGTCCAATGGTGAAAACCATTTTTATGGCGCCTTAGATAAGTACCATGATGAAAACCTGGAAAATAGGCGTCATGTGTAGGTGATTATCTATGTGATTTAAACTTAGGGGCATGTTATCTCATTTATCTCATCCTATCCATCCTATTTTACCTATCCCATCTTATCTATCCCATCGCATATCCTACCCTATCATTTTCCATCTTATCTTGCCATCCTTACCCATCATATCTATCATACCTTCCTTATTGCACTATCCATCTTCCCTTCCTCCTTTTTGATCTTGATGAGTGTAGGTGCAAAATTTTGAAAAATTCTTTTGACACCTCTTTGTCATACACCAAATTCCATCCATCCATCTACTACTAAGTCCATTCATCCCTTCCAAGCATTATCCCCATCATGCATCCTAATAAGCATCACCTTGCCAAAACCTAATATCTAGAGTGGAGGCATGTTATTCCTATACACCATAGTCCTTAGACATCACATCATGAGCTTCCTCCATCCATCTATCCTATCTCCCATCCATTATCCTTCTATCGCCAATCCTTATATCCATCCATACTCCCAACTTTATCATATTGTCCATCCTTTCATCCATCTAAATCCTACATTTATCCTATCACCCATCTTTACTACACACTTCCTATCCATTTCTTATTACTACTCCCTTCACACATCCATCTATCATTAATCCTCCTTTCCATTCGTTATCTCTTCCATCATCCATTTAATCCATTAAGCTCATTTTCTTACATCGACCAACTTTCCCATCCTTATTTCCACACTTGGTGCTCCCTTGTCACTAGTTATCATTTGGAGACCACAATCTTATCCAGATGCAATCCAATCCTAATCCACCGCAATCCATTGCAATTCCACCCATATCAATACAATGCATTGTTAATCCAAAGCAATTCAAGCAAAGCTTCATCCCACACACTCCAACGTAATAATCCCAATATTAATCCTAAAGCAGTCAATCCATCATAAGCAATACTCATCCATGCCAATCTTGTCAACCAATCTAGCCAAATTATCCAATCACATCCATAGTCTTGTTCCTAGCCTCATTGTAATCCTGATCGATCATCATCATCATCGTCAATGGGATATATCATTCGCAATCCTAGTGTTGTTCTCGGGATATATCGTTCCCATATCAACAACACAATCCTCGCATTGTTCTTTGGATAAATCATTCCCACATCAACAACACTATCAATCAATCATATCAATTATCTTATATAAGTTGTCGCACTCTCAAAACCAGACCAGGCATCTTATATGAGGTGTCTCATTCCTTAAAATAGACATTATCAATCAATCAATCATCATCAATCATATCAATTGTCTTCTATAGGATGTTGCATCATTGAAACCATACTAGGTATCTTATACGACATGTATCATTTCTTGAAACCAAACATCATCAATCATCAATCATCATCATCATCAATCATCGATTTTCAGCTTGACAGGGGCAATCACCTTGTTTTTTAATCATTTGTGCATGCTTCACTTGTCTTGTTTGTGTGTGCTATATCATTGTTGTCTTGCATATGTATCTGTCCTTGCAACATACCTGCCACTTTGTCATCATAGTCCTTCATATCATGGGGTAAAGGCGCATAAAGCTGTGTCACACTTTCAGCCAACTTATCAGCACAAGTGAATTTAAGTATTTCTAACTAAAAATCAATTTTGGTCAAACATATGATCTTGTAAGATTCATTCTAGCTAAGTTAGATATGTCCACAACTTTTCCAACTAAAATTGTTGGCTAAATGCATATGTAGCACCACTATAAGGCCAATTTACCAAAAAAATAAATTATTTGAAAAACTTGATATTTCAACAACTTCTACTCATGTAAATAACACTTTTTTAAAAATATAAAAATACCCTTTTGTAGATCTATAAGTTTAGTTTTCAAAAATATATAAATTTTAATAGTTTAATTATTATTTATATTTTCCTTTCTATTTTTACTAAAAGTAGGTTATCAGCACAAAACATTAGGTTGATTACCATGTCAAGGAAAAATAGTAAAACTTATATTAAAAAAAATTGAAAAATATATGATGCACTAGATAAAAGAATCTATATCAAGATGGTATAATTTTTTTTTCTATTTTAGATAAATAGTTAATATGAAAGTTGATGTCGAATGGAAACAAATATGTTTTAATACATGCACATTTTATTATATATATATATCAAAATTGAAAAAAAATATATCCATGCACTAAAGTTTCGAGTTATAAATACACACAAAAATATTGAAGAAAAAAAATTAAATTGCTATATAAAGATTGACATCTCATGTAACATCATTTTTCAGCATTTTATCAGCAACTAAATTATAGTGTCAATTTATTAAGAACTATATTCAAATATTTTTTAAATTTTTTTAAAAAATACAAACATAAATATACTAAAAAATAAATATTTTATTAGTTTGCATCATTTCAAAATTCAAAACATATATGCCACTTTTTAGTGATTCAAGTTTTAAAGTTGGATCATCGTTGGCCATTTCCTTTATAAAAGTGTGATAATTTTGTGCTTTCACCCCATGGTGGCTTAGGCATATGTTTTCTAGTGACTTTCTATCTTTTCCACATTTGACACATTATCACCTGGGGCTTTATGCCTTGGTGCATAATGTCTGATGCTATATCAAACATCAGGTTGTTCAAACTAAATCAATATAACTCTATCTCCTCCCCTTCATTTTATTTTTCAAGAGCCTATCCATCTCCTTCGTCCCTACATATCCTCTTGAGGGGGCATCATCTACCAATCCTTAATTTTTATGAGCCCTAATATCCTTCATTTGTATGAGCCCCATTCAATCCAATCCAAGCCATTCTACCCACAATCCAAATCCAAAACCTATGTTTTAATCTTTTTTGAAACGACATTGCTTCACAACATCATCTCAAAGAGGGGCAAAATGTAGACATCCAAAATTGACCAGATCCCTGACTATCCCTGATTATCCCCAAATCCTTGATCATTCTTGATTACCCCTAATTATTCCCTAATTATTCCTTAATTTACCATTAATCCTAATCCTTACCCTTTACATGAGATTTAATTTTAATTAATTAAATTAATTAAATCTCCACTTTTTACTTCCCTCCCATAAATAATAAATTAAAGTTAATAAACTTAATTTATTATTTAACTTAAACCTAAATCTAAACCCATTCATAAAAAAAAATAAATAAATAAAAACCCATTCAACTACATGTGAACCGCTTTCACCAAAACATTATAAAAACCTACATATCCCATTTATCAACGGAGGACAATTTTTTCAAGACAATTTACCGAGTTATGCTGGAAAAGAATTGAGCAACCACATTTTAAAACATTTGATAACATTTATTTGGTTTTTATTGTTATATCGTTAATCTTTTTCTGTTGCATTTGATATAGATTTTAGGGTTTTAATTTCAAAATCTTTTTCAATAAAATTTATATCTCATGTAAACAACCCCACATGAAGAATGATTTTCCACATACAAAGAGTATGATGGAGGAAATATGTACCTTGGGGACAACTCTACATATCCTATTGCTGGACGAGGGAAGGTAATGTTGTGTTTTAGTGATGGGATAATTAAAACCCTCCCTCATGTTTTGCATGTTCCTGGATTGGATAGAAATTTGATTTCTATTTCAAAGTTGAATGGTTTGCGAATGCATGTGACATTTGATAAGCATGGCTATAGATTGGTGAGAGGAAACTTGGTGGTAGAGAAGGAGAAAAGATTGGGAACTTTATTTAAGATAGAAGCTACTACTATTTGTAATGCCTCTTATGCATCTAAGGCTAATACTAAAAATACATGTATTTTGTGGCACCATAGATTGGGCCACATAAGTCAGTTTGGTTTAAAGACTATCTTAAATAAAAAATGTTAAATGATTTATCCTATTCTAATGAGAGTTTCAAATTCTGTGAACATTGTGTGTTTGGAAAATAGAATAGATCTCCATTTCTTTCAGGCAGTAATAAATCTAATGATAAATTGGAACTTATTTATTCAGATGTTTTTGGTCCAGTGGATGTTGAATCAATTGGAAAATCTAGATATTTTGTTTCCTTCATTGATGATGTCTCAAGGTTTACCTAGATTTATTTTATGTGTCACAAATATGAATTTTTTAATAAGTTTAAGGAATTTAAAGCTTTAGTTGAAAAAAATAGATTATAATATAAAGGTTTTGAGATCTCACAATGGAGAGGAATATTGTTCTATGGAATTTGATAAATTATGTAAGCATGCAAGTATTGTTAGACAGAAAACTACTCCGTATACTCCACAATAGAATGGAGTGGTAGAAAGGATGATTTAAACAATAATGGAAAGAGCCAAAAGTATGTTGAGTGAATCACATTTGAAGAAATGCTTTTGGGTAGAAGCTGTGTGTACTGCAAACTACTTTATTAATAGATCTCCATGGTGTAAGGCTCTTGTTTCAACTCCTTATGAAATGTGCATAGGTAAGAAACCTTCAATTTCACATTTAAGGGTATTTGGTTGTAAGGCTTATGTTCATGTGCCTAAAGAAAAATGAATTAAGTTGGATCCAAAGCTAAAAAGTGTATTTTGATTGGATATGTTGATAATGTAAAAGGTTATAAGCTTTGGAATCCACTAACCCAAAAGATTATCTATTCTAGAGATGTTATTTTCAGGGAAGTTAGTGTTATTTGAAAACCTGAACAACTAAAAGAAAAAGAAGAAAAGGTGAAGAGAGTGCACTTTGAATTAGAGAATGAAGATGCACCTCAGGAAGGACAAAATGATGGATTAGGGGGTGGCGAATCATAAGAAGACTCAAGTGAAAGTTTTGATGAGGAAGAATCTATTGTAATAGAAGAAGTTGGTACAAATGAGCATGTAGAAGAACCCAAAGAGTCTCTTCTAAGAAGATCCACCAGATAACAAAACCCAATTGACAGGTATAGCCCACCATATTTTCATTGTGTATTTGTTTTATTGAGTACTGATGATGAGCCTAGATCCTATACGGAAGCTATTCATGTAGATGATAGTGAGTCTTGGCAGTTAGCCATGCAAGAGGAGATGATGGCTTTACACTCTTGAAACACCTAGGATCTTGTTCATTTGCCCAATGGAAGAAAGGCCATAGGTTGGAAGTGGGTCTTCAAGAAGAAGTTTGGAGTAGACGGTTCATTGGAGAAGTACAAGGCTAGACTGGTAGCCAAGGGCTACTCCCAAAGAGAGGGAGTTGATTTTGGTGAAGTTTTCTCTCTTGTTGCTAAATTAACTTTTTTTAGATTTCTCTTATCCATTACTGCAGCTCTTGATTGGGAAATAGAGATAATGGATGTTAAGACTGCATTCTTGCATGGAGATCTTGAGGAAGAAATTTACATGCAACAACCTACAGGTTTTGAGCTAAAAGGGAAAGAACATTAGGTTTGTAGATTGAAAAGGTCGCTTTATGGTCTAAAATAGTCCCCTATAATGTGGTACTAGAAATTTAACTCATTTGTGTTGAAATTGGGTTTTGTTAGAAGTGAGGAGGATCATTATGTGTACATTCATTGTATTGATGATTCTATTTCGATTATTACATTATATGTTGATGACATGTTATTTTTCAGCAATACTAAGGGTATGATCAATGAGTTAAAATCCCAAATTTTAGGTGCATTTGAAATGAAGGATCTTGGAGCTACCAGTAGAGGTAACATAAAACTTTAGTTTTCTCAAAGTATGTGAACACCATTTTGCAGAGATTTATTATGCAGGATTGTAACCCAGTTAGAGTTCCTTTACCCATTGGTACTAAGATTTCATTAGATATGTACCCAAAGAATGAGGATGATTTATAGGATATGTTTAATGTGCCATATGCTAGTGTTGTAGGGAGTTTGATGTATGCAATAGTTTGCACTAGACTTGATATTGCCCAAGCAATGGGAGTTTTGAGTAGATTTATGCCTAACCCTGGTAGATAGCATTGGAATTATGCAAAGAGTGTGTTTACATATCTAGTAGGTACTCTTGATTACTACTTGGTTTATTTTGGTACTAACAATGCTGACAAAACTTTGGACATACAAGGATTTATTGATGTAGATTGGGTAGGTGACTTGGATAGTCGAAGGTCCACTAGTGGCTATGTGTTTACTTTGTTTGGTAGAGTAGTGAGTTGGATGAGCAAAAGTCATCCCATGGTTGCTTTGTCCACCATCGAAGCAGAGTATATGGCTTCTACCCATGTCTCTAAGGAGGGAGTTTGGTTGAGGAGATTGTGTATAGGTATTGGTTTTGAATGCAGGATCATTCAGATTGGTTGTGATAGCCATAGTGCTATTTGTTTGGCCAAGAATCCTATGTATCATGCTCAGACTAAGCATGTTGATGTACATTATCACTTTGTTCGAGAAATGGTTGCAAGTGGACAGATTGAGCTGAAGAAGATAGACACTCAAGAGAATATTGTAGATGCTTTGACCAAGCCTGTGAGCACAGAGAAATTCGTTTGGTGCAGAGAGGCCATGGGCTTGCTTCTAGTGCTCAATTATTTTATGGTTTTCCTATGGGTATTTACAATGTATGATGTCAAGTGGGAGAATGTTAGGATTAAGGTACCATCAACCTTGTAAATCCTATGTAATTAATTACTCCTAATATTGTTTGTAAATCACCCATAAGGGATGGAAGGTTTCACCAACAATGATCCTGTTTCAACCATATGTTTATATCTGGTCCTCAATGCTAATTCATCCATGATGGGGGGTCACAAGGGGGCAATGGGTTTGGGGGGATCACACAGGGGTTCAGGGGAAACACCCCTGAAACCACATTTTATTTATACTCTATCATTGTAAATCTAGACCGCTCGTCATTAGGTCACATATCTCATGGTCGATATTATGTCAATTTTCTTGCCCTAGAAGGCAACCCCCTTTTATAAGGATATTTGTGTTGGAAAGAGGAACTGCTCTGGTATGGACTTCTATGTTGTCATTGATGGAAACAAGGCTCAGTGATCTCCTCAACATGACAGGGAGACACAACTCCAGAAGATCACAGGACCAGATGGAAGAAATGGCTAAGTAGACATGCACTGAGTAGAGGATAGTAAGTTGGATAGTATGCTTCCACAGATGATGATCTGGTAATGCAGTCCAGGTATAATGTTAGTAATTTTTTAGTGGTGTCATACTCTAGAGATTAAGTCTTGACTTCCTCTAGAAGTCATCTTGAAGAAATGTCTAAGTCCGGGTAAGCAAAGATATAGCAAGAACAGTGAACATGGTATAGTGCAGTGGTCCGCATTCCTCCAGAGATGAGCATTTTGTTATGAGGTTTTGAGGTGTTGTAAACACTCATATGAAGTGTCTAATTTCAGAGTTGGGAGATCTGAAGTCCACCAGAAAGATAGTTGCAAGCTGCTAAGTATCAACATAGTGTTTGACAGAGCCTGACAGAGACAGAGTCTGAGTTATGATGGTCCACATTTCTCTGTAAGATGATATGATGCCTTGCAGTTTTGAGGATAAGTTTGGGAATGTATGAAGATGCCTTGATATGATTTTGGAGGTGTTTTGAGATCCACAATAAAAGTTGTAAGTCAGTAGATGAACCTGTTAAGCATACTCTTGAAGAATAGGATGAATAGTATGATAAATCATTATGCAGAGAAGAGATAATGTTTGAAGGATCCATCTAAGTAATTGAATGATTAGAGCTGACCTATATGACACGTTTGGGAAAAGTTTTGGGTCCGCATAATATATAGTACATTAGATTAATCCAACAAGCCACATCCTTCTATGTACACACTTTATCTCTTGGATGTCGACATGATTGTGGATAACATCATGATGGGGATATATAAAGGTGATGAGTTTCAATTGTGAGTTGTGTGAAGGTGTATGTGAATGATGTAGGTATGAGAATAGCAGAGTAGAGTTAGAACTCCAACAAAGATGAAGACTTGGGATTTAGAATTTGGTTGCTAAATGACTGCACCCTAGCATAGTGAAAGATGCTTTGCAGTATTGAGTTTTCATGTGCAATTTACTTTATAGTGAACTTTATTCATCAAGGAAATAAGCCTGACAGTGAGCCTCCATCAGGGTTTAATAGCCCTCAGGGTTTAACAACCCCTATTGTAATCTTGCTAGGTTTAGGGTTGAGGTAATGAGCTTGCTAGACCTAGTTGTACTTCATGGCAGTGAGCTAGCATGTTCCAGGCCCATGGAGTTACCAAGCTTGAACATCATTACTTGTAAAGATTGCAATATATATATATATGAGAGCTAAACCTCTGTGGTTTTCCCCATTTTGGGTTTTTCACGTAAAAATCTTGGCATCTATGTGTCATGTTTTTATGGTTGTTGTTTATATGTATGTTGTGCTTCTGTTTGATTAATGTTGGAAAATGGTTAAAAGTTAAAAAGCATCAAAAGGTTTTTAGAACACTGATTCACCCCCCTCTTAGTGTTCTTGGCATTCAACAATTGGTATCAGAGCCAAGTTCCTTGGAAAAAGTCTAATAGCTTTGGAATGATTTGGGACAGTGTAATCATGGCAGCAAGAAGATTTGGAAATTATGAAAGAAACAACCAACTAGAAGCAACTCTTATGAATCTTGAAAATTCTGATGTAGAAGTCAAGGATTTGAAGGAAAATTTTAAACAAGTTGATGAATGCATCTCAAAGCTAAAAGAACAAGTTAGGAAATTCAAAGACAAATACAAAGAAGTTAATGATCAATTGATATCAGCAAATAAATCCATGAATAAATTGGAAGCAGAATTTATAGAAAGAACAAGAGCAGAAGATGATCTGAATCTAATTGTGAAGAACAGATCAGAAAATTGTGGAAAACTTGAAAAAGAAATTGCAAGTCTAAAAATAGATCTTGAAAAGACTAGCAACTTTGAAGAAAAATTCAAGATAAGTACTACAAAGCTTGATGAAATGATTGCTAGCCAGAGGAGTGCTAATGATAAGCAAGGATTGGGATACAAGAAAGGGGAAAGTTCAAAATCTAGTCTAGCAAACACTGAATTAGAGTCAAACAAAGGAAACCAGTTTAGAAATCAAAGAAGAAGACCCATAGGACCTCTAGTTAGACAACCAAATGCCCAAAGGTACCCATCTTTCAATGGTTATTGTAACTCATGTAATAAGTTTGGTCATAAGGCTACTCAGTGTAGGAGCAGAATAAATTAGAAGGTTCCATCATTCTTTGGTCAGTATTTCAATTGTAATAAAATTGGTCATAGAGCAGTTGAGTGCAGAAGTAAAGCGGGTCATAATTCTATTAGATGCAATGCATGCTACAAAATGGGACACAAATCAAATGAATGCAGAAGTTTTGTGAGAAACATTTTTCAAAATATAAGGAACAAGCAATCATTCAATGGAAAATGTTTTGTATGCTATAGACTTGGACATATGGCTTATCAATGCAGATCAAATCCAATCAACAAAAGGAATCAAGGTCAAAAGAATGTGGTGTGCTTCAATTGCAACAAATTTAGACATGTTGCAGGATCTTGCAGAAGCAGGAATATGAAGAAAGATCACTATTCTAAAAAGGGGGAAATAGAGTAGAAAAATGAGAAGGGAAAAGAAAAGTTTGATCCAATTGAAACTGAGGAAGAAGTGGACAAGATTTGGATTGATAAGGAAGTAATTTTAATTGAGGATAGATCTGCACCAACATCTGATGCAGATACCTTCTTTGAAGAGTAAGTTGTGAGCACTGGCTTAGGGGGAGCAATGTTGAAAATCCAAATCCCCCTGCCAGAAAGTGGGTGCTAGAATCTGGCACAAAGGTGTATGATGAAATCTGATGTGACAAATATCTTAAAAGAAAAACCAGAAGCAAAAGGGTCAAGGCAACATATTGCAGAGCAATCTTAATCGACTGTGTTCTACAGTGAAGGGTTTTGACATCTTTTTGGGAGTGAGCATTTAATAACAATTAGGTCAAGTGTAGAGGATAAAAAGAAAGTCATTTGTCGTCTGATGTACTTTGCATTTGATTTTCCGTATGTCAAAGAGAGATTAAAGAAAGATTTCAAGGCACAACAGAGATTGAAAGAACTTTGAATGATTCAGGCGAGGAAAACCCAATTTAGGTGTATCAAGGTATTTACCATAGAAACCTTCATTGTGAGTCTATTTGAATCTTTGCTATGGTGACTCCACAAGTTATAGATATTATTGAGTGTCCTTGACTCAAATTCAAAAAACATCACCACAAAGCGACTAAAGTTGATCCAATGAGCGCATTCTTGGGTATACCTTACGGAGTTCTATATGTTGAGGATGTTAGGGCATATATTCATGTTGCCCTAGAAGATGACAATGACATTTGCCTATCAAATTTATATCTCAAGCATCTAACTAATGACCAGTTTGACCTGAAGGAAGAATACAAAAACCTAATGGAAAAGAAATTTATTCAATATGTGGATTTTCCTACATTTGCAGAGGATGAATGAGTAAGATATGTCTTGAGTCAAATTCACGACAAATTCATGTGGTTGGGGTATCCTTTCAAAATCTCTAAGGAAGCAATTAGGGTAGTGACATGATTAAGTTCCACGAGAGGTGTGCCCTTGCTGAAGGTTGTGAAGAATCAAACTGTTATAGAGGCCACTGGAGCAAAGTTTGATAAGAGGGTACTAACTATCAATGATATCATAGATCAAGGTGTGATATTTGCCTCAATGGTTTTGAGTTACAAGATCTATTTCTCCAACTGGGAGAACTCTGTTTTAGGGACAACAATCTATATTGCCTATCGGATGATAAAGGAGAATACTGATTATGACTTATGTGAGCTGCTACTAAATCAATTAATGGAAAATTTATGAAAGACAAAGGAGAGTAAGAATTACCCCTTCAAATATGGTACATTGGTCATTTGTTTATTCTTTTATTTCATGAATGAGCTACCAAACATGAAGAATTTGATCTAGCTAAGTAGTAAACTAGTAGCCGTTCAAATTAGAAACCATCTAAATAGCATTGGAAGTGTCAATGAGCAAAATATAGCCCTATGGGGGTACTTCAAAAATATCTAAAGCATAATGTAGTCTAGAGAAAGAATTCCTACGAAAATTGTTGAGACGTACAAGGATACCATTTGTTTCATGGTTACAAAAGATCAATGCCTAATGAAAGTTGTTGAGTCTAGGACTGTCTGGGTAATGCCAATGGGCTATGAAGTAGATGGGAAAATATTAGAGGGCTACGCTCAACACATGCTGAGAAAACCCAAGGACAAGATTTGGAACTTATGAAGAGCTATCCATGAAACTTCATGTTGAATTCAAAAAATTTGAATCAACCAAAAAAGTCAAAAAAGAGGTGGAAGAGATCATTACAAGATATGGTATCACCAAGGAACAATTGAAAGAGGTAAGGGAAAAAGGAGAGAAAGTAGTAGAAGAGAAGAAAAAGGATGATCCAGTACAGATTCCAGAGGAATCTCAGTCGAAACACTATAAACCAGAAAAAGTTCAGAGGACTACCAGGAGCTCTTCCACCTCCTATGGCACCACAACTTCAATAAACCTAGAAAAAACCTCAAAAGAATTCCCTGTCAAAGCCATGAAGAGGAAAAAGATGAAGGGAAAAAGACTATATGTTATTGTAGGTGAAAAGGATGATGAAGCAACAGAGTTAGATGAAGAGGTCAAGAAGATGAAAGTTGAGTCTCCAGAAGTAGTAAATGAAAGCCCTATGGAAAGGGTAAATCTAGCAAAAGACAGAAAAAGGAAAAGCCTCCATCACTTGTAGATGTAGTAAAAGATGTCACCATGGATGGGAATTTAAAACCCATGATTGAGTATTATGGTGGATATAGTGATGTTGATAAAAGGAGTTTGGAAGAAGCCACTATGAAATATCTAAACATTTTCAATAGAGCCCTCATTGAGATTATCTCTAAACTTCCAAAAAGCCTAGCAAATACTCTGAGCATCAGAAAGGAGATTGTTAGAGCTAAGGATATTGAGCTGAGAAAACATGTGCTAACTAGATTAGCTCCAGAAATCACTCCAGAAGGAGAAGACCTGATCTCCAAGGAGACCAAGGATCAGTTCAGAATGAAAACAAGGATGAATTTGTTAATGATGGGTGAAATTGATAAAGTGGTGAAAGAAATAGAAGAGATTATCTTGAAAGCTCTGAAGCAACACAATCTTCCCACTGCAAGTGTCAATGAAGAAAATGATGTTACTGATAATTCATCTATTCCAGAAATAAACTTGGGTTAAGAAATAGGTACAGATGGCATAGTGTTTGAGGAGAAAGAGGCACCTACTGATGACTCTCAAATTAGAACCTCATCGGCACAACAATTTGAGGATGTCACTGGCAAGGAAAAGACTGAGGAAGAATTGGTAGTGGAAAATCCTCCACCTAAACAATAAGAGGACACCAATAAAGATATGGAATTAGATTGTCCAAAGTAAAGCCAGAAAGAAGAAGTCTTTATCACATCAAGGGACACTACAGAGGCTGCAAATGAATTGTTGGAGAAAAGAAAACAAGTTTTGGATGAGCTAGAATTTCTACATGGTCCAATAAACTTGGACACAATGTCACCAGAACAGAAGTTTAAGTTAGTTACAATTGTTCAGGCGAAGGCTCAAGAAGAAATGTTAAAGTCACATATTGAGGATAGTGAACTGATTGATGAAGCATTTGGGATTTTGGAGAAGCTGGACTACCCACCTATAAGAGGGATTCATCCATGCCCTCAGCAAGTCATCTGAAGCGGTTAATGAGTTCCATAAGTAAATAGTTTGAATCCTTTGAGAAATCTACAGAAACAAAGGTGAGACAAGAATTTGATGAGAAACGATTGGAACAATTGAAAATAATGATAGCAAAAGACAAAATTTCATTAGATAATACAATAGCCAACATTCAAAAAGTTGTGAAAGATGCCAGAGATCTGTACAAGTTTTGTTTGTCCTAGCCCAAAGTTGCTCAAGAGATTGAGGAAAAGATCAAAGATTTGGAATAAAAGCTAATGGATATTTCTGAGAAATTTGATCCGGAAGCAGAGTTAGTCATAAAGGAAGAAACATAAGTCATTAATATTCACAATGACTTGACCATCTTAATAAATCATAAATACCAAATGAAAAGCAGGATGGGACAACTTAAAAGACTAGTCTATGCAAAGTTAGACTCAATGACAAATCTTATTGCAGAGGCCAAGTTAGCTACTCAAATAGACACAACTCTTTAATCTCAAAAAGACAAAAGCCTTAGTTTTTCTTCTCAGCAGACAAATTCAAATTTTGGAAAATGCAAAGTGTTGACATTCCTTCTGAATCAGCATTAGGGTTTGCCACTTCTAATGCACAGGCAGATTCAGGCCAACTGAATACAGGAGGTTGCGTGAGCTCCTCCCCTTCACTTCTGGTTCTGCCGCACGAAGGGGGGTATCCCTATAACTCAAGATGTAACCTTGACTAGCTCAAAGATAGAAGGATCTAACTTGACAACAACAGGCAGAATACTCTCATGTATGGACCAAGATCTGCATGATAGATCACAAGGCTGGCAACATTCTTGGACATGATGTCTGGTTGGGTATGAGAGCATGCAGGGGGTTCCTAATACTACTCCTACAACTAACAGGTGGAGGGATGAAATGTTTTAGTTTGAATTTGGATGCAAAGCTGGACATGGTGTATAACACAAGAACACAGCATGATTGGTGCCTATCCAGGGCTTGGAGTCGGTAGACATACACCTGTGAATGATCAGCATGAATAGCTAGAACTGGATTTCAGGGGGATACACATGATATCTGCCTTACAGATATCTCCCAATGAAGAGTGTTGAGCTATCTCTACTTATGGCATCCCTACTGCAGTATACCCTTCCCAATGTTCAACCTGAAAACAGTTTAATCTGCCCCTTGAGCAGAGGTTAAAAGATCAGACATTCAACATAGGAATTCTATGCTCTAGAATCTAAACATAAGCGAACATCCAGATCCAGAAGAAGGATACATGCAATACTGGAGACAGAATTAACACAACACATGCTAAGACAGCATTACTCATATAAGGTCAACCATGAAATCAGTGGATCCATGCCAAGTCCTACAACAGGAGATACATAAACTCACAAGACAAACTGTACAGAGCAACCAGATCAGCTGGTTATGGATTACAGAGCCAAAAATCTACAACTTTCAACAACCTTGAAAGAACAACATCATCTGCATTATATAGCAGGAGGATGTATTCAGCATTAACTACCAGGTTGACCAAAACTCCCGCCAGATATACAGTATCATGGAAATGGTGCTCAAACACAACCAGATTGGTGCCCAAACTTGAATGCAGCAGGTAGGGGAGGAGACAGGAAGATTTCTCGAGCCCTGCGCCACTATTCGCTGATTGACACCTTCAGTCGGGTACAGGATCCATCCACGCCATTGCCCATACCTCTACAACAATCGCCATTGATGGCGCACCAACCCGCGGCCTCGGGAAGAACATCAAACAGTTAATCGCAACCACTTCCCGCCGATATTCATCATCATGATATTTCGAATATGCAGGATAACATTATCCCACATGCACCCCGCAGCAACCTCCTTAACACTTTATATACTAAGTCATGAGCATATATCATGTCGGTGCTTTTGCTCCTGACGACACTAGTATAAGACTTCATCATCATCATCCTCCAGCAGCATGATATCCTGTTGCCCGAAATATCACCCTGACGTCATCATCATGTTCGTAATACAAACTGCATGATATTCGCCTTCATCGGCACAACCGGATCCATCGGAGGAACATCCTCCTGCTGAGCCTACACCAAAAGTCTGGCCGATGAACATCCTGATGACATCATCATCATATCCTGCTGACGTCATCATCATATCTACCTACTGCGCACCTCCTCATATCCGGATAACGTCATCATCATGTTTGCAAATGTCGGGAGATCTCTTCAAGATGATCAGTGTTAGAAATATGACCCCCCCCGGACCTTGATGACGTCATCATCATATTAACATCATCATGATATTCGGAAGACAATCAGATATTTGGAAATATCCTCCTGATGTGCAAATATCACGTTGCACCGTAGCTCCTCTGTAAGATCGGGGCGATAGATGAATATGATGATGCTCGAAAAGATCACCCCCTCTAGATAGCGCACGAAGCCAGCAGGCGGATATCTCCTCATATCAGCATCATCATGATGCTGGAACAAACACACACCCGAGTGATATGAAAATATCACCCCCTCCTTCGGAAATATCATGATGCAGATAGGCAGAAAGAACCGGATATCACCCTGATATATGGATGACGTCAGCATCATCAGGATGAGAAACAAAGAACAAGGTGATACAACATCATCAGGATGATATTGACTAAGATCATCCTGACATTCAAAATATGATGACCCTAGTGAATATCAGGTCGCACTTAGAACTCTTCAACAACATCATTAGGATGATCATAACCAAGATCACCCGATGATAGAAATATCACCCCGGCGAGATATCATGAAGGCAGAAAATATGATGACCTCCGCAAGCAGCAGGATGATAACTGGAAATATGATGATGATGACGACGACCCTTAGGAAAAAACAAGTTAGGTCGAGCAACTCAAAGAATAACCCCTTCAGAATATCGGGGCAACATCATCATCATGTTTGGGCAAGGTGATAACTGGAAGATCACCGGAGACATTGAAAAATCACCCTCGCAAGCAGATCAGGGTGCACTGTAGCTCATCAGCATCATCAGGATAAAAACCAAACATCACCCGATAACTGAAATATGATGATGACGATGAAAAACCAGTCGACGAAGAACATGATGATGCAGACCACCATCGAACCAAACATGATGATGATGACCTCCTCCTCAAGAAAATATGATGATGCAGCTGAAAACTGCTGAGGAGGTGCATCACTTAGAGCATTTTTTGGATACTTAGGGAGAGTGCCTGAATGAAAATTTTTCAAAAATTACCAGTCAATTCAGGCACTAATAGTGGCTCTGTCTGGGGACGTGCAGGTGAAAACCTGCAGCGAGAACACTAGATCTCTGGGATGCAGACCAATCCCTTATCCGTTGGGCACAGAGTCAAATACTGCACTGACCTGCATCACCAAACACACTTGATGGCCTAAGGCCACCAAGAAAAGAAAAACATGTATCTCCCTTTGTCAAATATCTTGTTTTCATCTGCATGCACTGGGTCAAGCTTGGAGATACTACAAAGATCCACCCACAAACAAATCTTGTCATCTGCATATTCAACCCTCTGATTTGGCTTGTCATCATCAAACCTGTGTAGATAACCTTCAGCATCATGTGACATGTGGGTGCAGAATATATCAGGCAATGCATGCTCAAATGGTATGGAACACAGGTTATCATCTATATCATCATCATGCATTGCAACATGATCTCCTAGCTGGATTGAAAATAAGAAACACTCAGAGTCCACCACACAACTAGGAAGATCAAGGCTCATTGTATTATATGTTGGCTCATCAAAAGAAAAGCTTTCAAAATCACAATTGTACACATCATGTACACAACAGTCAGCATCACCAGGCTGGAAAAGATCAGGCTCTGGCATCTCTTTTAAGTCAGGCACACTTTCACAGTCACTTACCTGATGTATGTTGTTTCCTCTTTCATCAGGATGAGAAACAGAATCCAAGCCAAAAATAATGTCCAGATCTTCACCACACTCAGACAGATCCTCATCACCATATGTGTCATAAATGGGTGACCCAGGTGCATCAGTTTCATCATAGTATGCCATTTGTTCATGGGCAGCAGAACACACCTCTTCATCATCAATGGATTCACTCTATGGAGGAGTATCAGCCTGTGTGTCATAAGCAAAACAGCCATCAAATGAAAAACAATCATGCTCTGAACTAGCACTTATTTCAATTTCTAACTGCTCTCCATGATCTCCATGTGTTTGAAAGGTAGGCAATGGGTCACACATAGGACTGCCTCTCTGTTTGCTTATATCTTCTCTGTCTTGAGTACAATACTCACAATTGTCTCCACAGGTCCATTCTAAAAATTGCTCATTGCTGTCCACAACCTCGTTATTGTCTTCATGGTTAGCTGCCTCATCATTGCAATGGGAATCCTCATTAGTCCTTTCACTGGCATCCTCAACTGGTGAACAATTCAGTTGAGCAGTATTATTAGCATTATGTTCAAATACAGCAGTCTCAACCTCTATGCTTTTATTTTCATTTTCATCTGCACATGATGCCATAATCATTTGGTCATTTGCAGCTTCACAACAATTATTCACACCAAGGCCTGGGGACAGGGGTTTCAGCAGGTGCACATTTCTCATTTCTTCTACATTTTCTAAAAATTTGTATGCCATCTGCATACTTGTCACCTTGAAATCCCTCAGTAATGCACTAGAGCCCTCCTCAAAAGCTTCAAAGAATATGCCAACACAGGCTGAAATATCAGGTCTGAAACTTTCAGGGATATGTGAAAGGGCTACTGCAAACCTATGACTGAAATCAACACATGGCTCTTCATCTTGTTTTCTGATTCTCATCAATTCTGCAACAAGATCAGCCGGTTCTTTTGCAAATTCTTGCTTGAAACAGTCAGCAAGCTCATCCCAACAGGCAAAGAATTTCTTTGGAAAGCTCAAATACCAGTCTTTTGCTTTTGCATCAAAGGACCTAACAAGAAACCTCATCCACATATCCTCATCCCTGAATGAATATTTTCCCATAAAACTTTGAAAATTTTGGATATGTACATTCCCATCACATACATTATGACCACTAAATCTAGGCATCTGACAGTATATCCTAGCAGGCATAATTTCTACTTCATAATCCACCCATGACAAATCCAGTTGGTCATACAAAGGATCAAAAGGGCTGACAGGAGGTTTAGCTTTCTGACAGGCAGACACAACAGGGTTACTGCTTCTTAACTGGGCCTGCTCAGCCTCTAAGAATATCAACCTATTTCTTATCTCTTCTATTCCTTTATCCAACATTTTACCACTGAGTGTGGGATAACTCATACTTGGATTCATAAAAATCTTACTCTTAGACATCCTTTGTCTATCTAAGACCTAAGGCTTCCCCTGGCATCTAACTTATGCAGTAAAACAACAAATAAAGGGGAAGGAACAAGGTACCTTTTCTCATACAGATGCAGAAAAATGAACAACACGTTTCTGTCACATCACATACATCCATCTTTCATGTGCATTTGGATCTTTTTTGCAGAGTCGCCACCTCTCCAGAGAGGACAAAATTTTCAATATCTGAAAGCTACTTTTCCAGGTTCATTCCACCAGCAGAGCATCAATTTGTTAGTGACTCGGATGGGCCACAAGTATATCATTTTTTAGTCCATCCCCAGCGGAGTCGCCATTTTGTTGACATTCCTTCTGAATCAGCATTAGGGTTTGCCACTTCTAATGCACAGGCAGATTCAGGCCAATTGAATACAGGAGGTTGCGTGAGCTCCTCCCCTTCACTTCTGGTTCTGCCGCACCAAGGGGGGTATCCCTATAACTCAAGATGTAACCTTGACTAGCTCAAAGATAGAAGGATCTAACTTGACAACAACAGGCAGAATACTCTCATGTATGGACCAAGATCTGCATGATAGATCACAAGGCTGGCAACATTCTTGGACATGATGTCTGGTTGGGTATGAGAGCATGCAGGGGGTTCCTAATACTACTCCTACAACTAACAGGTGGAGGGATGAAATGTTTTAGTTTGAATTTGGATGCAAAGCTGGACATGGTGTATAACACAAGAACACAGCATGATTGGTGCCTATCTAGGGCTTGGAGTCGGTAGACATACACCTGTGAATGATCAACATGAATAGCTAGAACTGGATTTCAGGGGGATACACATGATATCTGCCTTACAGATATCTCCCAATGAAGAGTGTTGAGCTATCTCTACTTATGGCATCCCTACTGCAGTATACCCTTCCCAATGTTCAACCTGAAAACAGTTTAATCTGCCCCTTGAGCAGAGGTTAAAAGATCAGACATTCAACATAGGAATTCTATGCTCTAGAATCTAAACATAAGCGAACATCCAGATCCAGAAGAAGGATACATGCAATACTGGAGACAGAATTAACACAACACATGCTAAGACAGCATTACTCATATAAGGTCAACCATGAAATCAGTGGATCCATGCCAAGTCCTACAACAGGAGATACATAAACTCACAAGACAAACTGTACAGAGCAACCAGATCAGCTAGTTATGGATTACAGAGTCAAAAATCTACAACTTTCAACAACCTTGAAAGAACAACATCGTCTGCATTATATAGCAGGAGGATGTATTCAGCATTAACTACCAGGTTGACCAAAACTCCCGCCAGATATACAGTATCATGGAAATGGTGCTCAAACACAACCAGATTGGTGCCCAAACTTGAATGCAGCAGGTAGGGGAGGAGACAGGAAGATTTCTCGAGCCCTGCGCCACTATCCGCTGATTGACACCTTCAGTCGGGTACAGGATCCATCCACGCCATCGCCCATACCTCTGCAACAATCGCCATTGATGGCGCACCAACCCGCGGCCTCGGGAAGAACATCAAACAGTTAATCGCAACCACTTCCCGCCGATATTCATCATCATGATATTTTGAATATGCAGGATAACATTATCCCACATGCACCCCGCAGCAACCTCCTTAACACTTTATATACTAAGTCATGAGCATATATCATGTCGGTGCTTTTGCTCCTAACGACACTAGTATAAGACTTCATCATCATCATCCTCCAGCAGCATGATATCCTGTTGCCCGAAATATCACCCTGACGTCATCATCATGTTCGTAATACAAACTGCATGATATTCGCCTTCATCGGCACAACCGGATCCATCGGAGGAACATCCTCCTGCTGAGCCTACACCAAAAGTCTGGCCGATGAACATCCTGATGACATCATCATCATATCCTGCTGATGTCATCATCATATCTGCCTACTGCGCACCTCCTCATATCTGGATAACGTCATCATCATGTTTGCAAATGTCGGGAGATCTCTTCAAGATGATCAGTGTTAGAAATATGACCCCCCCGGACCTTGATGACGTCATCATCATATTAACATCATCATGATATTCGAAAGACAACCGGATATTTGGAAATATCCTCCTGATGTGCAAATATCACGTTGCACTGTAGCTCCTCTGTAAGATCGGGGCGATAGATGAATATGATGATGCTCGAAAAGATCACCCCCTCTAGATAGCGCACGAAGCCGGCAGGCGGATATCTCCTCATATCAGCATCATCATGATGCTGGAACAAACACACACCCGAGTGATATGAAAATATCACCCCCTCCTTCGGAAATATCATGATGCAGATAGGCAGAAAGAACCGGATATCACCCTGATATATGGATGACGTCAGCATCATCAGGATGAGAAACAAAGAACAAGGTGATACAACATCATCAGGATGATATTGACTAAGATCATCCTGACGTTCAAAATATGATGACCCTAGTGAATATCAGGTCGCACTTAGAACTCTTCAACAACATCATCAGGATGATCATAACCAAGATCACCCGATGATAGAAATATCACCCCGGCGAGATATCATGAAGGCAGAAAATATGATGACCTCCGCAAGTAGCAGGATGATAACTGGAAATATGATGATGATGACGACGACCCTTAGGAAAAAACAAGTTAGGTCGAGCAACTCAAAGAATAACCCCTTCAGAATATCGGGGCAACATCATCATCATGTTTGGGCAAGGTGATAACTGGAAGATCACCGGAGACATTGAAAAATCACCCTCGCAAGCAGATCAGGGCGCACTGTAGCTCATCAGCATCATCAGGATAAAAACCAAACATCACCCGATAACTGAAATATGATGATGACGATGAAAAACCAGTCGACGAAGAACATGATGATGCAGACCACCATCGAACCAAACATGATGATGATGACCTCCTCCTCAAGAAAATATGATGATGCAGCTGAAAACTGCTGAGGAGGTGCATCACTTAGAGCATTTTTTGGATACTTAGGGAGAGTGCCTGAATGAAAATTTTTCAAAAATTACCAGTCAATTCAGGCACTAACACAAAGAAAAGATGGGATGTTGAGTGGACATTGATTAAAAACATATTCCATGATGTTCTCAAGCCCATGTAATATATAGATGAAGAGCACTAGTAAATATGTGGCAGTATACACAAATCTTTTGAAGTTTTGCCAAATTTTTGGTTTCGGGTAGCACCCTTTACCATTGATGTCAAAGAGGGAGAAGAAGATCAGTGAAAAATGGATGAACATCTCAGGGGGAATAGGAGAATGAAGTGTATATCTAGTAAGGGGGAGCAGTCAAGCATTTTTCACTAAGTGTTGTCATTAATGCCAAAGGGGGAGATTGTTGGAAAGAGGCACTACTCTGGTATGGACTTGTATGTTGTCATTGATAGCAACAAGGCTCAGTGATCTCCTCAGCATGACAGGGAGACACAACTCTGGAAGATCACAAGACCAGATGGAAGAAATGGCTAAGTATGGACATGCACTAAGTAGAGGACAGTAAGTTGGATAATATGCTTCCACAGATGATGATCTAGTAATGCGGTCCAGGTATAATGTTAGTAATTGTTTGGTGGTGTCATACTCTAGAGATTAAGTCTTGACTTTCTCCAAAAGTCATCTTGAAGAAATGTCTAAGTCTGGGTAAGCAAAGATATAGTAGGAATAGTGAATAGGGTATAGTGTAGTGGTTTATATTCCTCCGCAGACGAGCATTTTGTTATGAGGTTTTGAGGTGTTGTAAACACTTATATGAAGTATCTTATTCTAGAGTTGGGAGATTTGAAGTCCACTGCAAAGATAGTTGTAAGCTGCTAAGTATCAGCATAGTGTTTGATAGAGCTTGATAGAGGCAGAGTCTGAGTTCTGATGGTCTACATTTCTTTGCAAGATGATATAATGCCTTGAAGTTTTGAGGATAAGTTTGGGAATGTATGAAGAGGCCTTGATACAATTTTGGAGGTGTTTTGAGATCCCCAATAAAAGTTGTAAGTTAGTAGATGATCCTGTTAAGCATACTCTTGAAGAATAGGCTGACTAGTATGATAAATCATTGTACAGAGAAGGGATAATGTTTGAAGGATCCATCTAAGTAATTGAATGATTAGAGCTGACCTTTATGAACATGTTTGGGAAAATTTTTGGGTCTGCATAATATATAGTGCATTAGATTAAGCTGACAAGCCACATCCTTCTATGTACACGCTTTATCTCTTGGATACAGACCTGATTGTGGGTCAAATCATGATGCAGATATATAAAGGTGATGAGTTTCAGTTGTGAGGTGTGTGAAGGTGTATGTGAATGATGTAGGTATGTGAATAGTAGAGCAGAGTTAGAAGTCCAGTAGAGATGAAGACTTGGGATTCAAAATTCAGTTGCTAAATGACTGCAACCTGGCATAGTGAAAGATGCTTCTGCAGTATTCAGTTTTCATATGCAATTTTCTTTATAGTGACCTTTCTTCATCAAGGTAGTAAGCTTGGCAGTGAGCCTCCATTAGGGTTTAATAGCCCCTATTGTAATCTTGCTAGGTTTAGGGTTGAGGCAATGAGCCTGCTAGACCTAGTTGTACTTCATGGTAGTGAGCCAACATGTTCCAGACCCGTGGAGTGACCAAGCCTAAACATCATTACTTGTAAAGATTACAATATATATATATATATATGTATATATATATATGTATATGTATATATATATATGTATATGTATATGTATATATATATATATATATATATATATATATAGTTTTTCCCATTTTGGGTTTTCCACGTAAAAATCTTGGTGTCTATGTGTCATGTTTTTATGGTTGTTGTTTATATGTATGTTGTGCTTCTGTTTGATTAATGTTGGAAAATGGTTGAAAGTTAAAAAGTATCAAAAGGTTTTTAGAACATTGATTCACCCCCCCTCTCAGTGTTCGTAACATTCAACAATTTGTACTACATTTTTCTCAGAGTTAAGAGTAACAGGCACCACTGGATTGAAGACTAAAGAAAAAGAGGAAGTGCATGTATTTCCATCTCATATTTGAAGATAATACAACTTGGAGCCTCTTTTCTTTGTAGAGTTTTTTACCTGAAAGGGTTTTCTCCAAATTACATACCATGTTTAGTAATGCATGTTATTTATGTGTAGTGGATTTTATTTCTGTTGCAATCTCTATTGATTCTACATTGTTTAGAGGACATAAATAAGGTTTGAATCAGATTTCTGTTGTATGGTTTGCACCTTCATTTCTAACATATAGTTCTTAGATATTTTTAGTTTGTTGATGATACTAACATTGCAAAAATATGAGGATTGTTGTACATTGACAGGATCAAGTGAGCTAGACTCTTTTAGAAGGTCCAATGTTGGTTCATGGAGTATTCATGCATGGTGGATGGTATGCTTTTGTTATTCATGTAAAGATCAATCTTGGTATGATTGTGAGTCAAAGAAGTTGGTCGATGAATGGTGCACAAGAATCCTAAGCCCGATTGACACGTATCAACTCCTGACAACACTACAACTCACATAGATTGAATTATTAGTTGACTTTGACATGTTTTAGATCTAGTTCAACTAGATATTATCAGCATTCAAATTTGATAAAATTTAATATTCAATCTTATTTTGTATTTTTTTGTATTGTTAACTATATTCATTGAACTAAATGCACATATCAATGCAGGGCATGTTTATGAAGTTATTGCAGTTGAAGACAATGAAGAAAGAACGTACTATTATTTGTGTGTGTTGTGTTGAGGTAGAAAATAAATTAGATGGCTTTGTTATAGATGGAGAATGCATCGAGTACCCTATAGAATTGGTGGTTGTAACTAAAACATGGATTATAAGGTACCCAATGAAGAAGTCTAATGTGTGGTTGTTCGAGGAATTTGACACACATAAGAAGATTCTTCATTATTCTAACCTTGTTGTGGCATCAAACATTCATTTGATCAAATATGGGGGTAGACCATTGAACAGGACCTTGTGGAAGGTTCGTGAGTCTGACCATGAGGTAATACTCAACAGAATAAAGAGTAGAGTAGATTTGGATCATTTATTAGATTGAATCAGTGGAATGATAGAAAAGTATGTTATTTTTCTTTTCTATCCTCATTTCACCTTCTTAAATGTGCTCCTTGGTCCTAGTTGATTAGCTTCATTTCATTATAGAGTTCAATCATGTACTCATTTTAGCTAAATAGTGTAATTGCATTTGCATGCAGGATTTGAGTATGATGGAGGTAGGCATAATCCTTATGAAGTTTCCTTTGGAAGGAAAGTAAGGTAGGTTTTCATGATTATTTCATGATGATACAGTCCTTTAGTTACTATTTCATAATGCGTTTTAATGATATTACTATGAGTTTTAATGACAAACCCTCATTTATTTCTTCACATTTGGTGCTAAAAATTGATAGTAGTGGTAAGGGCGACCTTAATTGATGCCCTTCAAGACATTGTATCAAGTGAGAATACCTTTATAGCAATAAATTTTCATCTACTAGAAAGGTATTAGGACTGAATTTTTACATTTGACATCTCCTGGGGCCAAATAGATGGTGCCAATGCATCTGGGTGGGTGGGTAAATGCTAGGGGAGATGTCTTTTCAGTGGTGAAGCCTTCTGGTCATTCTCAGTTACATTGGATGGAGACAACCTCTTCAGAGCCCTAAGATAGAAAAGGTGTTAAATGTTAGATCAGATGTTCCATCAAACTGTGACATCTAGGAATATCTTCTTTGCATGTATAGGTGGATGTTAGGTCCACCTACATAAACCAACCATAGTTTTATTAAATCACTTTCATTTGCCTATGGTGGCAAGGAACACATTGTTTCAAAATGCTTCAGTTTCATGTAGTGGAAAGGTGCTAGGAGTGAGATTTTGTATTCCATAGCTCATGGAGCTAAACTGAATGTGCCAATGCATTGGGGTGGGTGCAAGGAGGTCTTGTTTCATGCGTCAAGTGTTCCAGTCATTCGAGACAATAGGCTACCAACAAAGTCACTTAAGATCACTAAGAGCAAAAACTACCAAACTTTGACAGAGAACTTCTTGGAATTCATGGTAGCTTGGATTGTTCTAGACCTACAGGTGCATGTGGGGTCTGTCCACATTAACCTCTCTCAGTTTTGGTGAACTCCAATCTATTTGACCATGCCAAAATCAAATGTATTCTTGCAAAATGCTTCAGTTTCATGTAGTGGAAAGGTGCTAGGCATGAAATTTTACATTCCACAGCTCATGGAGCTAAACAAACTATGGAAACACATCAGGGTGGGTGGGTAAATGCTAGGGGAAGTCTCATTTTGTGCACTAAGTGTCTCAGTCGTTCTCAACTGCAGGCTACTGACAAAGTTGAAAGGTGCTAGGAGTGAAATTTACATTCCATAGCTCATGGAGCTGAACTGATTGCCCCAATGCATCAGGGTGGGTGGGTAAATGCTAGGGGAGGTATCATTTCATGTGCCAAGTGTCTTAGTCATTCTGAGATACAAGCTACCGGTAAAGTCGAAAGGTGCTATGAGTGAGATTCTGCATTCCACAGCTCGTGGAGCTAAACGGACTTTGCCAATACATCGAGGTGGGTGGGTAAGTGCTAAGGAAGATCTCATTTCATGGGCCAAGTGTCTCAGTCATTCTAGGCTATAGGCTATAGGCAAAGTCACTTAAGATCCCTAAGAGTAAAAAATTACCAAACTTTGACGGAGCAGCTCTAAGAATTCATGGTATCTAGGAATGTTCCATTTAGACCTATAGGTGCACATGGGGTCCATCTACAATAACCTCTCCCAATTTTGGTCAACTCCAATCCTTTTGACCATGCCAAAATGAAATGCATTCTTGCAAAATGCTTCAGTTTCATGTAGTAGAAAGGTGTTGGGAGTGAGATTTTGCACTCCACAGCTTGTGGGGTTGAACCAACTGCGCCAATGTGTTAGGGTGGGTGGGTAAATTCTATGAGAGGTCTCATTTCATGCACCAAGTGTCTTAGTCATTTGGGGTAGCAGGCTACTAGCAAAGTCACTTAAGATCATAAGAGCAAAAAACTACCAAACTTTGACAGATTAGTTCTTAAAATTCATCATAGATGGGAATGTTCTGCTTAGACCTACATGTGTACATGGGGTCCATCCACAATAACCTCTCTTGGTTTTGGTCAACTCTGATCTATTTGACCATGCTGAAATCAAATGTATTCTTGCAAATGCTTCAGTTTCATACAACACAACCTTGCCAAGAGCCATATTTTTCATTCTGCTCATGGCGGGGCCAAACTGATTGTGCCAACATGTTGGGGTGGGTAGCTAAATGTTAGGGGAGGTCTCATTTCATACACCAAGTGTCCCTATCATTCAGGGCATCCAGGTACTGACAAAGTCATTTAAGATCCCTAAGAGCAAAAAATTGCCAAACTTTGACAGAGTAGTTCTTTCAATTCAAGGCAGTTGGAATGTTCTGTTTGGACCTAAAAGTGCATGTGTGGTCCATCCACAATAACCTCTCCTAGTTTTGGTCAACTCCAATCTATTTGGCAGTGTCACAATCAAATGTATTCTTGCAAAATGCTTCAGTTTCATGCAGTGGAAAGGTGCTAGGAGTGAAATTTTGTATTTCACAGTTCGTGGGGCCCTAACTGACAGCATGAGACTAAAAGGTTGTGCTACATGAAATTAAAACATTTTGCAAGAATGAATTTGATTTTGGCATGGTCAAATAGATTAGAGTTGACCAAAACTAAGAATGGTTATTGTGGATGAACCCCATGTGCACCTATAGGTCCAAACAGAACATTTCCAACTACCACAAATTTTGAGAACTACTCTGTCAAAGTTTGGTAGTTTTTTCTCTTAGTATCTTAAGTGACTTTGTTGGTAGCCTACTACCCCGAATGACTAAGACACTAGGCACATAAAATGATACCTCCTCTAGAAATTACCTGGCCACCCCAATGCATTGGCATAGTTAGTTCACCCACAGTCGATTCGGCCTCACGAGCCATGGAGTGCAAAATCTCACTCCTATCACCTTTCCACTGCATGAAACTGAAGCATTTTCCAAGAATACATTTAATTTTGGCATGGTCGAATAGATTTTTGTTGACAAAAACTAGGAGAGATTATTATGGATGGACCCCACATGCACTTGTAGGTCCAAATAGAACATTCCCACCTGTCACAAATTCTTAGAACTGCTTCGTCAAAGTTTGGCAGTTTTTGCTCTTAGGGATCTTAAGTGACTTTGCTTTGATACCACTTGATGAATGGTGGTAAATCACAAAACACACAACAATAAAAATTGAACACATAAAACAGAACCTTCTTTTATTGATTTGGACCACTTATTACATTACAGAAGCTCAATTACAATCAGAGGAATCAACCCTCCACATGATGCAACACATTACAACTTCCTCTCATAAGAGTCTGGAATCATCAGCCTTCTGTAAACCCAAATTAGCTAGGGTTTCTATTTTCCCACCTATTCTTGACTCTACGCTTCCCCCCTTAACTCTACTAATGCCCATGGTTCCCAAAAATGGTTATTAATAGCCTTTTTGGTGGCCAACAACCTAATTTCAAAATTTGCATCTCCCTCCAAAAATAGGTCAACTTCTGGAAGCCATAACTTTTTATCCAGGTGTCTGATTGACAAACTGTTTTATGCGTCGGAAATCTCATAGAGTTCTCTATGCATTAAAAATGTGCTCTGCCGGTTCTGGCCATTTTTGGGCTTGTACAGGGCCGTTTAGTGCCTCAAACTTGAGTTTGAATAATTTTCAGGTGTTTTTCGGGAAACAGAAACTTTAATATCTTTCAGCTCGCAAATGATCTTTATGTGATTCCTTTGCCAAAGGTCTTATATTTTTGTTATGTAACATCCTGTAAATGTTCACTTCAATCTGTGCCCAAATGTAAACTTTCTAAAAATAGTAGGTTACTATTTTTAGCAGTTTGGAAAAACTGAAAGTTGTACATCATTATTCAAGCGATTATGGAACCAGAACCACAAGTTTTGAAAAGAAATGGAAAGAACATCAACAATTTTGAAACACATCTTTTTTTGGGTGATGCAAGATTTCCCTTACACCATTGGATGCTCCTGCATCAGACACCCAGGGTAATTTGAGAAGTGCCCCTATCACGTCTCAGGTGTTTGTGTGAGGAAAACCCAAACGGTCAACATTTTCCTTAGACAACAAAGAAGAATCTTCAACAGGTCTTCCTTTCCATTTCACCAGATATTCTTCATATTGCCTATTCTGAGTACTTCTTCCCACATGGCTATCCAAGATCTCTTCTATCTCCTCTATTGAAGTAGATGCTGGAATACTCCACTGTTCTTCTGTTGTTCTATCCTCTATGCCACCCTCACGACATTCTGTCAAATTAGCAATGTTGAACATAGGGGAAATATTAATCCCACTCGGCAGCTCTACCTCATATGTATTTCCTGAATCATGCTTCTTCAGGATTCTACATGGTCCAATTTCTTCATTTTTAACTTATTGTATGTTCCAATTGGGAACCTTTCTTTTCTCAAGTGAACCATGACTTCATCTCCTACCTGGAACTCCTTATACCTCCTCTTCTGATCTACCTTAGCCTTGTACTGAATATTCATCTTATTAATGTGCTTTCTCACCTCTTCATGTAAATTCTTCAGATGTTCTGCAAAGTCTTCAGCTTCAACATCCATCGGTATGATATCACACAGCACCTCATCATGGTAGTCACCAATCTTGAACTTCACTAAACACTGCTCATTAACCAAAGCTCTATGGTTCTTCTGCAACCATGCAATCTGATATGGATGTGGATGCTTTCTTCTTGTCAACTTCAACTTGTCAAGCATCTCCTCTGAAACAAGATTATCAGTGCTTCCACTATCAATAATAATATCACAACACTTACCTTCACATTTGCACCTTGTGCAGAATAAACTCTTCCTCTGATTGGGTTATTTTTCCTCATTCAACAAGGTTCTTCTGACAACTAGGGTTTCTCCCCTTTCAGCATCTTTAGAATGCTCAGAATGTACATCTTCATCTACATGTGCAAATCGTGCATTACCTTCAGGTCTTCTATTTTTCCTTCCTTGATTTTACAGACACTCGTATGCTCGATGCCCTTCTTCTCCACATTGGAAACAGGTTCCTCTGAAACCTCCTCTTCCAAGTCCTTGCCCAGGTCGGCCTCTTCCTCTTCCTCTTTGCTCACCATTGTTCTAGTCATGAGGGCGGTAGGTATTATCTCCTCTCTGATTTCAACTGGTGCCGACTGCTTCACTTTTCTTTACATCTTCATTTTGGCCCCCATAGGGTCATCCACCAGTCATTCCGCCTTGACCTCTTCCCCTTTGATTGTTGTCAAATCTTTTATTTAGCTTCTCTTCCACCTTCAGGGAAAATTGGTATGCATCTTCTATGGTGGTCATTCTGACCAGGCTTAGCTCCTCTTAAATACTCGGCCTCAACCCATTAATGTAATGGGCTACCTTCTCCTTGTTGGGCTCTGCATGGCCTATCAAGATAGGAATCTTATAAAACTCTTCTGTATACTCCTTAACAGACTTGTTAGCTTGCTTTAGTCCTTGCAACTTCTTCAACAACTCCATCTCATAGTCCACAGGAATGAACTGCTTCTTCAGCTTCTCCACCATTTGATCCCATCTGGTGATCTTTCCTTTTCCCCTTCTATTCCTCTCTAATTGGAGCTCCTTCCACCAAATACTGGCGTGGCCCTTCAACTTTGTTTTTGCAAACTTGACCCGATCTGGGTCCTCCACATCTTCATACTGGAAATACTCCTCCATGTCATTGATCCAATCAATAAGATGTTCCAGATTCAAATCTCCAGAATATGTAGAAACTTTGATCCTGGGCCTCTTTCCAATCTTAGAAAAGGCCCTCAACAACCTAACTTCTACAGGATCTCCTACAGCTTCTTGTTCTTCCTCAGATAGCTCCTCTTCAGCTTCATCTTCGCTTTCCTCTCTTGTTCTTAGATCAAACCCTCTTCACATCTCCTCTTGCAATGCATCGATTTTTCTTTGCAGGGCTCTAAAACCCCCTTCCGTCAAAGTATTCCTCCCAACACAATTTCTTCATGGAGGCATCTTGATCTCTGTAGCAAACCCACAACCTCAAGTCCTGGTGTAAACTGCCTCACGGTTGGCAATCTGTCTACACACTCAGGAACCCTTGCTTTGATACCACTTGATGAAGGGGGTAAATCACAAAACACACAACAATAGAAATTGAACATAGAAAATAGAACATTCTTTTATTGATTTGGACCACTTATTACATAACAGAAGCTCAATTACAATCAGAGGAATTAACCCTCCACATGCTGCAACACATTACAATTTCCACTAACAAGACTCTGGATTCATCCGCCTTCTATAACTAAAATTAGCTAGGGTTTCTATTTTCCTACCTATTCTTGACTCTACTCTTCCCCCCTTAACTCTACTACTATCCAGGGTTCCCAAAAATGGTTATTAATAGTCTTTTTGGCAGCCAACAACCTAATTTCAAAATTTACATCTCCCTCGAAAAATAGGTCAACTTCCAGGAGGGATAACTTTTGATCCGGGTGTCCGATTGATGAACCATTTTATGCATTGGAAAGATCGCGGAGTCCTCTACGCGCTAAAAACCCTCTCTACCAGTTTTGACCATTTTTAGGCCTGTACACAACTGTTTAGTGCCTCAAACCTGAGTTTGAATAATTTTCAGGCATTTTTCAGGAAACATAAACTTTAATATCTTTCAGCTCGCAAATGATCTTTGTGTGATTCCTTTGCCAAAGGTCTTATATTTCCGTTATGTAACTTCTTATAAATTTTTGCTTCAATTCGTGCCCAAATGCAAACTTTCTAAAAATAGCAGATTACTATTTTTAGCAGTTTCGAAAAACTAAAAGTTCTACATCATTATTCAAGCAATTACGGAACTAGAACCACAAATTTTGAAACAAAATGGAAAGAACATCAACAATTTTGAAACACATCTTTTTTTGGGTGATGCAAGATTGCCCTTACACCACTGGATGCTCCTGCATCAGACACCTAGGGTAATTTGAGAAGTGGTCATGTCACATCTCAGGTGTTTGTGTGAGGAAAACCTAAACGGTCAACGTCTGCCTTAGACAACCAAGAAGAATCTTCAGTAGGTCTTCCTTTCCATTTCACCAGATATTCTTCATATTGCCTATTCCGAGTACTTCTTCCCACACAGCTATCCAAGATCTCTTTTATCTCCTCCATTCAAGTAGATGCCAGAATACTCCACTGTTCTTCTGTTGTTCCATCCTTTATGCCACCCTCATGGTATTCTGTTAAATTAGCAATGTTGAACATAGGGGAAATATTAATCCCACTCGGCAGCTCTACCTCATATGTATTTCCTGAATCATGCTTCTTCAGGATTCTACACGGTCTAAATTTCTTCATTTTTAACTTATTGTATGTTCCAATTGGGAACCTTTCTTTTCTCAAGTGAACCATGACTTCATCTCCTACCTAGAACTCCTTATACCTCCTCTTCTGATCTACCTTAGCCTTGTACTGAATATTCATCTTATTAATGTGATTTCTCACCTCTTCATGCAAATTCTTCAGATGTTCTGCAAAGTCTTCAGCTTCAGCATCCATCGGTATGATATCACACATCACCTCATCATGGTAGTCACCAATCTTGAACTTCACTAAACACTGCTCATTGACCAAAGCTCTATGGTCCTTCGGCAACCATGCAATCCGATATGGATGCAGATGCTTTCTTCTTGTCAACTTCAACTTGTCAACCATCTCCTCTGAAACAAGATTATCAGTGCTTCCACTGTCAATAATAATATCACAACACTTACCTTCACATTTGCACCTTGTGCGGAATAAACTCTTCCTTTGATTGGGTTCTTTCTCCTCATTCAGCAAGGTTCTTCTGACAACTAGGGTTTCTCCCCTTTTAGCATCTTCGAAATGCTCAGAATGTGCATCTTCATCTACACATGCAACTCGTGCATTGCCTTCAGGTCTTCTATTTGTCCTTCCTTGATGTTGCGGACACTCGTATGCTTGATGCCCTTCTTCTCCACATTAGAAACATGATCCTCTGAAACCTCCTCTTCTAGGTCCTTTCCTAGGTCAGCCTCTTCCTCTTCCTCTTTGCTCACCATTGCTCTTGTCACGAGGGAAGTAGGTATTATCTCCTCTCTGATTTCAACTAGTTCCAGCTTCTTCACTTTTCTTTGCATCTTCATGTCGGCGCCCATAGGGTCTTCCACTAGTCCTTCCACCTTGACCCCTTCCCGTTTGCTTGCTGTCAATCTTTTATTTAGCTTCTCTTCCACCTTCAGGGAAAACTGGTATGCATCTTCTATGGTGGTCATTCTTACCAGGCTTAGCTCCTCTTGAATACTCGGCCTCAACCCATTAATGTAATGGGCTACCTTCTCCTTGTTGGGTTCTACATGGCCTATCCTGATAGTAATCTTATAAAACTCTTCTGTATATTCCTTGACAAAATTGTTACCTTGCTTTAGTCCTTGCAGCTTCTTCAACAACTCCATCTCATAGTCCATAGGAATGAATTGCTTCTTCAGTTTCTCCACCATTTGATCCCATCTGGTGATCTTTCCTTTTCCCCTTCTGTTCCTCTCTAATTGGACCTCCTTCCACCAAATACTGGCGTGGCCCTTCAACTTTATTTTAGCAAACTTGACCCGATCTGGGTCCTCCACATCTTCATACTCAAAATACTCCTCCATGTCATTGATCTAATCAATAAGATGTTCTAGATTCAAATCTCCAGAATATGTAGAAACTTAGATCTTGGGCCTCTTTCCGATCTTAGAAATGACCCTCAACAATCTAACTTCTACAGGATCTCTTGTAGCTTCTTGTTCTTCCTCAAATAGCTCGTCTTCAGCTCCATCTTTGCTTTCCTCTCTTGTTCTCGGATCAAACCATCTTGCAGCTCCTCCTGCAATGCATCGATTTACCTTTGCAGGGATCTAAAACCCTCTTCCGTCAAAGCATTCCTCCCAACACAATTTCTTCGTGGAGGCATCTTGATCTCCGTAGCAAACCCACAACCTCAGGTCCTAGTGTAAACTGCCTCACGGTCGGCAATTTGTCTACATACTCAAGAACCCTTGCTCTGATACCACTTGATGAAGGGGGTAAATAGCAAAACACACAACAACAAAAATTGAACATAGAAAATAGAACCTTATTTTATTGATTTGGACCACTTATTACATTACAAAAGCTCAATTACAATCAAAGGAATCAACCCTCCAAATGCTACAACACATTACAGCTTCCTCTCACAAGACTCTGGAATCAACCACCTTCTGTAAATCTAAATTAGCTAGGGTTTCTATTTTCCCACCTATTCTTGACTCTACGCTTCCCCCCTTAACACTACTACTACCCAGGGTTCCCAAAAATGGTTATTAATAGCCTTTTTGGTGGCCAACAACCTAATTTTGAAATTTGCATCTCCCTTAAAAAATAGGCCAACTTCTGGGAGCCATAACTTTTGTTCCGGGTGTCCAATTGACAAATTGTTTTATGCGTTGGAAAGCTCATGGAGTGTTCTATGTGCTAGAAATTGGCTCTGGCAGTTCTGGCCATTTTTAGGCCCGTACAGGGCCGTTTAGTGCCTCAAACCTGAGTTTGAATAATTTTTAGGCATTTTTCAGGAAACAGAAACTTTAATATCTTTCAGCTCGCAAATGATCTTTGTGTGATTCCTTCGCCAAAGGTCTTATATTTATGTTATGTAACTTCCTGTAAATTTTCACTTCAATCTGTGCCCAAATGCAAACTTTCTAAAAATAACAGGTTACTATTTTTAGCAGTTTGGAAAAACTGAAAGTTCTATATTATTATTCAAGTGATTATGGAACCAGAATCACAAATTTTGAAAAGAAATGGAAAGAATATCAACAATTTTGAAACACATCTTTTTTTGGGTGATGTAATATTTCCCTTACACCACTGGATGCTTCTACATCAGACACCCAGGGTAATTTGAGAAGTGGCCCTATCATGTCTCAGGTGTTTGTGTGAGGAAAACCTAAACGGTCAACCTCTGCCTTAGAAAAACAAGAAGAATCTTCAACAGGTCTTCCTTTCCATTTCACCAGATATTCTTCATATTTCCTGTTCTGAGTACTTCTTCCCACACGACTATCCAAGAGCTCTTTTATCTCCTCTGTTGAAGTAGATGTCAGAATACTCCACTATTCTTCTATTGTTCCATCCTCTATGCCACCCTCATGATATTCTATTAAATCAACAATGTTAAACACAAGGGAAAGATTAATCCCACTTGGCAGCTCTACCTCATATGCATTTCCTGAATCATGCTTCTTTAGGATTCTACACAGTCCAAATTTTTTCATTTTCAACTTATTGTATGTTCCAATTGGAAACCTTTCTTTTCTCAAGTGAACCATGACTTCATCTCCTACCGGGAATTCCTTATACCTCTTCTTCTGATCTGCCTTAGCCTTGTACTAAATATTCATCTTAATAATTTGCTTTCTCACCTCTTCATGCAAATTCTTCAGCTTCAGCATCCATCGGTATGATATCACACATCACCTCATCATGGTAGTCACCAATCTTGAACTTCACTAAACACTACTCATTGACCAAAGCTCTGTGGTCCTTCTGCAACCATGCAATCCGATATGGATGCAGATGCTTTCTTCTTGTCAACTTCAACTTGTCAAGCATCTCTTCTAAAACAAGATTATCAGTGCTTCCACTGTCAATAATAGTATCACAACACTTCCTTCATGCACCTTGTGCGGAATAAACTCTTCCTCTGATTGGGTTCTTTCTCCTCATTTAGCAAGGTTCTTCTGACAACTAGGGTTTCTCCCCTTTCAGCATCTTCAAAATGCTCAGAATATGCATCTTCATCTACATGTCCAACTCATGCATTGCCTTTAGGTCTTCTATTTGTCCTTCCTTTATGTTGCGAACACTCGTATGCTCGATGCCCTTCTTCCCCACATTGGAAAAAGGTTCCTCTGAAACATCATCTTCCAGGTCCTTGACTAGGTCGGCCTCTTCCTCTTCCTCTTTACTCACCATTGTTCTGGTCATGAGGGCAATAGGTATTATCTGCTCTCTGATTTCGACTGGTGTTGCCTTCTTCACTTTTTCTTTGCATCTTCATTTCGGCCACCATAGGGTCTTCCACCAGTCCTTCCGCCTTGACCTCTTCCCGTTTGCTTGCTGTCAAATCTTTTATTTAGCTTCTCTTCCACCTTTAGGGAAAATTGGTATGCATCTTCTATGGTGGTCATTCTGACCAGGCTTAGCTCCTCTTGAATACTCGGCTTCAACCCATTAATGTAATAGGCTACCTTCTCCTTGTTGGGCTCTGCATGGCCTATTTTGATAGTAATCTTATAAAACTCTTCTGTATACTCCTTGATAGACTTGTTACCTTGCTTTAGTCCTTGTAGCTTCTTCAACAACTCCATCTCATAGTCCACAGGAATGAACTGCTTCTTTAGTTTCTCCACCATCCGATCCCATCTGGTGATCTTTCATTTTCCCCTTCTGTTCCTCTCTAATTGGACCTCCTTCCACCAAATACTGGCGTGGCCCTTCAACTTTGTTTTTGCAAACTTGACCCAATTTGGGTCCTCCACATCTTCATACTTGAAATACTCCTCCATGTCATTGATCCAATCAATAAGATGTTCCAGATTCAAATCTCCAGAATATGTAGAAACTTTGATCCTGGGCCTCTTTCTAATCTTATTAATGGTTCTCAACAACCTAACTTCTATAGGATCTCCTACAGCTTCTTGTTCTCCCTCAGATAGCTCCTCTTTAGCTTCATCTTCACTTTCCTCTCTTGTTCTCAGATCAAACCCTCTTCGCAGCTCCTCTTGCAATGCATTGATTTGCCTTTGCAGGGCTCTAAAACCCTCTTCCATAAAAGCATTCCTCCCAACACGATTTTTTCATGGAGGCATCTTGATCTCTATAGCAAACCCACAACCTCATGTCCTAGTGCAAATTGCCTCACGGTCGGTGGTGCAGGAGCACCTACCTGACAGCCGGCCTCCATGAGGGAGTTAGTTTGTTTTAGGTCTGGTTAAAGTTTCCAAGAAGGTCTTATAAGACCAATGCATGTAATAAGGTCATGTTGACCATACTTTACTATTTTTAGGTAGTTTGTTAGGACAGCTGTTATGCTATAGGTCCGGTTGGATCTCCCAGCTGCCTGGAGAGATTTCCCAGCCGCTTGGAGTCGGGTCAGTAGTACTCGCCAGAGGTCCTATATATGCATGAGGATCGGTTGGTTTTAGATCATCGAGCTAGGTTGCACAGAGTGAGACAGAGAGAGACTGATCATTGTATTGCATCTTTTGAAATCAAATAAGAGATCCTGTTGTGTCAATTCTCTGTTTGGATTCCTTGGTGTGATCAATTTGCTGTTTTGGTGGTTTCATGGATTCGCTGATCCATTCCACTGGTTGATTCGTCGAATCAGTGGAATGGCTATGTACAGTAGGGTAGGATTTAGTTTGCATTTCATGTTTGTTTGCATGTCTGTTTGCAGGATCATCATCGAAAGGTGTTGAGAACCCTAGCATGGGTATGTGCTAGGTCGTGTTAGTTGTTAGAGTCTAGAAGATCACCCTGGAAGTAGATCGGGTCATCCCAGGAGGTTCGGCGGATCGAAATTTGCTAAGGTTGGAAATTCGTCACAACGGCATCATCAGGATATTTCTGTGTATATCCTGCAGTTGCTTCGAGTGACATCCGAGTAAGTGGAGATGAGCATGATGCAGTCAATTGCATAAAGTGAATGTGCATTGGGGTGATCATCATCAGGTGTTGCCGAGGAGGAGCGTATCGGCATAAGGTAGAAGATCAGGTTGATCGCGGGCCGAAAAAGTTAAGTTTGGCCAACAGCAGGATATTGAAGAAACTGCATGTGACGTCATCGTCATCAGGATAATCGTCATCAGGATATCGGGGCAGCAGGATATTAGAGGAGCTGCATGTGACGTCATTGTCATCAGGATAATCGTCATCAGGATATCGGGGTGACGTAAGCATCGAAGGAAGGGTGCATGAGGTTGTCATCATCAGGATATATGGGAGGAACCAGATGTTCTTTATCCTGCCGATGAACATGATGTTAAACATCATGACGCTGAAGGTAGAGCTTGGCGGTAAGATGAACAGTGGACATCAGGAGGATGTTCGCGCTAGCCGAATATGATGATGCTGCTGACAGGTGAAAGGGCGAAGGTTTGTCTGCAGGAGGATATCGGTCGGCAGAGCAAATATGATGATGCTGACAGTGTTAAGGGAAATATGATGATGATGATGATGATGATGATGATGAAGGGTTGCAGAATCCATGCTGTATGTCAAGGTTTTAGTGTGGATGCCTCTGCATCATAGTGGTATCAGAGCTCAGCAAAAGGTCTGGGCTGTTGTGTGTTGATTCTGTCACCGAAAGGGCAGAGGTAGAGTTGATTCTGTCACCGAAAGGATAGAGGTAGAGGAGTGAGAGGTTGACAAAATGCCTCCGAAAGGTAGTGGTACTGCAAGGGAATTGCAGGAGATGAAGGAAAAACATGCCAGAGAGATGAGGAAGATGAAGGAGCTTGCTGAAGCACTTCAAGCTAGGCTTGTAGCCCTGGAAAAGAACAAAAAGAGGGAAGTGGAAGACAGTGAGTCTGAAGAAGATGAAGATGCTGTTGAAGAGTATGAAGAGGTAGCTGAAGATCTGGATGCTGAAGACTAGAAATTTGCAAAACTGTTAAAGGCAGTGTAGAGTGATAAGCCTAAGGTAAAGGTTGATGTTTCCAAGTATAATGGAAATTTGAATGAAGATGAGTTGCTGGATTGGATTGCTGCACTTGATAATCACTTTGAATGTGAAGATATTGCTGAGGATCAGAAGGTAAAGATTGCGAAGACCAAGTTAGGAGGTCATGCTTTGGTATGGTGGGATTATGTACAATCTGAGAGAAGGAAACAAGGGAAGTCAAAAATCACTTCATGGGATAAGATGGTAGCAAGGATCAAAGGTAAATTCTTGCCTAGGGATTATGAAATTCAGATGTTTAAGAAGCTGCAATTTTTAAGGCAGAAGGAAATGGATGTGAAGGCATATACTGAGGAGTTTTATAAGTTGAGTATGAGATCTGGTCATCATGAGAATGAGGTAGAAAAGGTGGCTAGGTACTTGGCTGGTTTGAGGTTGAACATACAGGATGAGTTAGTTTTAGCTAACCCTAAGAATGTGGAGGATTGTTACCAAATGGCAATCAGGATTGAAGAAAAGATGAATAGAGGACAAGATAAGTCCATGAGAGGAAGAGGAAACAATATGAGGGGAAGAGGATTAGCCCCTACACAAAGGCAAACCAATGAGGGTCAAGAAGACACTGGTAAAGGACAGGGATAGTCTGATTTCAGAGGTGGATGGAAAGGTAATAGAGGAAGATTTGGAGGTGGTAGAGGTTCTACTACATTTTCAGGCAAGTGTTACACCTGTGGTGAGTTTGGTCATCCATCTTTCAAATGTCCAGAAAGCAAAGGTTCATCATCCAAAAATGATAGAACTAATGACAAGAGAGTACAACTTGTGCAAGAAGAGAAAGTAGAGCAAAGTGTGCAGAGTTCAAACACTTATCAAGGAGATAGAGTTCCTGACAATTATGCATATCCTGAGGAGGGAGAAGCATTGATGCTTAGGAGAATTAGTTTGCAGGCATCAAAGGATATGATGCAAAGAAGAGCTATTTTCAAGACCACATGCAAGAGCCAAGGTAAAGTATGTAAGGTTGTCATTGATACTGGTTCAACAGACAACATGGTATCTCAGGAAATGGTGGATAAATTGAATTTGGAAAGGATTCCACACCATCACCCTTACAAGGCATCTTAGGTGAGTGATAGTCAATCACTTTTTGTCTATGAACATGCATATGTGGATTTTCAGATTGGGGCATATCATGATAGAGTTTTGTGTGACATTTTGCCCATGGAATGTTGTCACCTACTGTTGGGTAGACCATGGCAATTTGATAGGAGGGTACTGTATGATGGGTATGCTAATACCTACACCATCAAGAAAGATGGGAAGACTATTAGGTTGATGCCATTGCAGGAAGATGCTGCAGCACAGGGGGCAGCCAAAATCATTTTAGTGGGAAAGAAGGAATTTGTGCAGATGCCTATAGGAGCAGGCATAAAGGCAGTTGAGGACACTGCAGGGAAAGGAGTTGTTAAGGACAACAGGTTGAAGAAAGTTTCAGTTTTGACTGACAGAGGTCAGCAGCAGGTGCAGAAACAGGTTTGCAAACAGCAACCAGTTGAGAGGAATGACAAGGATGTTGTCATAGTTGGGACTATTGTTTGTCCTATAAAGGTTGAAAGAAAGATAGAGTTGAACATTGCAGAAGTTCAAGAGGCAGTTCAGACAGAGGTTCTGGTCAGACAACCTGACAAACACAAGGTATGTGAGAGAAGGGCCTACATTGACAGGCATGAGGGTTTACTTGCAAGACAGCAAGTTATAGTTCAGAAGTCTTGGAGCAGCCAAGAGCCAGCAGAGGACAAAGCTGGAACAGGTCAGAACACTGACATGGCAAAGTGTAAAGGTGGAGGACTTCCACAACCAAACTCATGGGACATGAGTTCTTTTCTATTGGGGAGTATGGTGCAGGAGCACCTACCTGACAGCTGGCCTCCATGAGGCAGTTAGTTTGTTTTAGGTCTGGTTAAAGTTTCCAAGAAGGTCTTATAAGACCAATGCATGTAATAAGGTCATGTTGACCATACTTTACTATTTTTAGGTAGTTTGTTAGGACAGCTGTTATGCTGTAGGTCTAGTTGGATCTCCCAGCCGCCTGGAGAGATTTCCCAGCCACTTGGAGTCGGGTCAGTAGTACTCGCCAGAGGTCCTATATATGCATGAGGATCGGTTGGTTTTAGATCATCGAGCTAGGTTGCACAGAGTGAGACAGAGAGAGAGACTGATCATTGTATTGCATCTTTTGAAATCAAATAAGAGATCCTGTTGTGTCAATTCTCTGTTTGGATTCCTTGGTGTGATCGATTTGCTGTTTTGGTGGTTTCATGGATTCGCTGATCCATTCCACCGGTTGATTCGTCGAATCGGTGGAATGGCTATGTACACTAGGGTAGGATTTAGTTTGCATTTCGTGTTTGTTTGCATGTCTATTTGCAGGATCGTCGTCGAAAGGTGTTGAGAACCCTAGCATGGGTATGTGCTAGGTCGTGTTAGTTGTTAGAGTCTGGAAGATCACCCTGGAAGTAGATCGGGTCATCCCAGGAGGTTCGGCGGATTGAAATTCGCTAAGGTTGGAAATTCGTCACAACGGCATCATCAGGATATTTCTGTGTATATCCTGCAGTTGCTTCGGGTGACATCCGAGTAAGTGGAGATGAGCATGATGCAGTCGATTGCATAAAGTGAATGTGCATTGGGGTGATCATCATCAGGTGTTGCCAAGGAGGAGCGTATCAGCATAAGGTAGAAGATTAGGTTGATCGCGGGCCGAAAAAGCTAAGTTTGGCCAACAACAGGATATTGAAGAAACTGCATGTGACGTCATCATCATCAGGATAATCGTCATCAGGATATCGGGGCAGCAGGATATTAGAGGAGCTGCATGTGACGTCATCGTCATCAGGATAATCGTCATCAGGATATCGGGGTGACGTAAGCATCGAAGGAAGGGTGCATGAGGTTGTCATCATCAGGATATATGGGAGGAACCGGATGTTCTTTATCCTGCTGATGAACATGATGTTGAACATCATGACGCTGAAGGTAGAGCTTGGCGGTAAGATGAACAGTGGAGATCAGGAGGATGTTCGCGCTAGCCGAATATGATGATGCTGCTGACAGGCGAAAGGGCGAAGGTTTGTCTGCAGGAGGATATCGGTCGGCAGAGCAAATATGATGATGCTGACAGTGTTAAGGGAAATATGATAATGATGATGATGATGATGAAGGGTTGCGGACATCCATGCTGTATGTCAAGGTTTTAGTGTGGATGCCTCTGCATCAGTCGGTGATCTGTCTACACACTCAGGAACCCTTGATCTGATACCACTTGATGAAGGGGTAAATCATAAAACACACAACAACAGAAATTGAACACAGAAAATAGAACCTTTTTTTATTGATTTGGACCACTTATTACATTATAGAAGCTCAATTATAATAAGAGGAATCAACCCTCCACATGCTGCAACACATTACAGCTTCCTCGCACAAAACTCTAGAATCATCTGCCTTCTATAAACCTAAATTAGCTAGGGTTTCTATTTTCCCACCTATTGTTGACTCTACGCTTCCCCCCTTAACTCTACTACTATCCAAGGTTCCCAAAAATGGTTATTAATAGCCTTTTTGGCGGCCAACAACCGAATTTCAAAATTTGCATCTCCCTCCAAAAATAGGTCAACTTCCGGGAGCCATAACTTTTGATCCAGGTGTCTGATTGACAAATCATTTTATGCGTCAGAAAGCTTGTAGAGTGCTCTACGCGCTAAGAACTGGCTCTATCAGTTCCAGCCATTTTTGGGCCATACAGGGCTGTTTAGTGCCTCAAACCTAAGTTTGAATAATTTTCAGGCATTTTTTGGGAAACATAAACTTTAATATCTTTCAGCTTGCAAATGATCTTTGTGTGATTCCTTTGCCAAAGGTCTTATATTTCTGTTATGTAACTTCCTGTAAATTTTCACTTCAATCCGTGCCCAAATACAAACTTTTTAAAAATAGCAGGTTACTATTTTTAGCAGTTTGGAAAAACTGAAAGTTCTACATCATTATTCAAGTGATTATGGAACCAGAACCACAAACTTTAAAAATAAATGGAAAGAACATCAACAATTTTGAAACACATCTTTTTTTGGGTGATGCAAGATTGCCCTTACACCACTGGATGCTCCTGCATCAATCCGACTACCCTGAATGAATGAGACACTTGACACACAAAATGAGACCTTCCCTAGCATTTACCTGCCCACCCTGATGTGTTGGCACAATCAGTTTAGCCCCATGAGCTATGGATTGCAAAATCTCACTCTCAGCATGTTTTCACTACATGAAACTGAAGCATTTTACAAGAATGCATTTGATTTCAACACGGTCAAATGGATTGGAGTTGACCAAAACTGAGAGAGGTTATTGTGGATGGACCCCAGATGAACTTGTAGGTTGAAAGGGAATAATCACAGTTGCCATGAATTATGAGAATTACTTCGTTAGTTTGGTATTTTTTTGCTCTTAGGGATCTTAAGTGACTTTGCTGGTAGCTTGCTATCCTAAATGACTGTTACACTTGGTGCACAAAATGAGACCTCCCCTAGCATTTACCTTCCCACCCCAATGCATTGGCATAGTCAGTTTGGCCCCATGATGAGCAGAATGAAAAATATGGCTCCTGGCAAGGTTGTACTATATAAAACTGAAGCATTTTGCAAGAATGCATTTGATTTTGGCATAGTCAAATGGATTGGAGTTCTCCAAAACTAAGAGAGATTATTGTGGATGGACCCCTCATGCACATGTACATCTGAGTGAAACATTCCTAGTTGCCATGAATTTTGAGAAATACTCCATCAAAGTTTGGCAGTTTTTTGCTCTTAGGATCTTAAGTGATCTGCTGGTAGCCTGTTGCCCCAAATGATTGAGACATTTGGCACATAAAATAAGACTTCCCCTAGGATTTACCCACCCACCCCAATGCGTTGATGTAGCTGGTTTGTCCCTATGATTTGTGGAATACAAAATCTCACTCATAGCACCTTTCCAAGTTGCATGAAACTAAAGCATTTTGCAAGATGCATTTAATTTTGGCACAATCAAATAGATTGGAGTTGACCAAAACTAGGAGAGGTTATTGTGGATCAACCCCACATGCACCTATATGTCTAAATAGAACATTCCTAGCTACCAAAAATTCTAAGAACTACTCCATCAAAGTTTGGTAATTTTTTACTCTTAGGGATCTTAAGTGATATTGCTGGTAGCCTACTACCCTAAATGATTGAGACACTTGGTGCATGAAATGATACCTCCCATAGAATCTACCTACCCACCCTGACATGTTGGCATAGTCAACTTGGCTCCATGAGTTGTGGAATACAGAATCTCACTCCTAGCACCTTTCCACTGCATGAAACTGAAGCATTTCACCACAAAAACACCTATCAAACATTATTCATAATTATTGTGCCCAATTATTTTATTATTTTCACCCTAGATAACACCAACTCCTATCCTTAACTTCCATCTATAATTTTTGATATATTATTCACTTTATCACATCTACAAATGAAATTGATTTAAAAAAAATGAGGTAGGTATTTGTAGGTGGACCTGACATCCACCTATACATGCAAAGAAGATGTTCCTAGGTGTCACGGTTTGACAAAACAACTGGTCCAAAGTTTGACACATTTTGTGCGTTAGGACTCTTGAGAGATTGTCTACATTCAATGTAGCCGATAATGACCAAGAGGCTTCGCCACTGAAAAGACACCTCCCCTAGCATTCACCCACCCACCTCGACATGTTGGTACAGTCAATTCAACCCCATGATGTATAAAATGTGTTCTAATTACATCCATCAAAGCATAAAGGATATGGGAATTTCGTCAGATGTTGTAGTTGCAATTGCCCTGATAGACATGTATGCAAAGTGGTAGGTGTAAAGCAAATGTAGAAAAGTGAAATGAGGCTATGTAAAGCATAGAAACCATCTAGAAGGTGAAATGAGGATATGTGAATCATGCCAAATGTCTCTCTCTCTCTCTCTCTTACTCTCTTCCTTGTTTTGCAAGAGAAAGACAAATGCACAGTCAATGTAGGTAATGTGAAATTTGCATAAGATCTATAAGACAGTTGTTATCACATGTATTTACATAATTTCTATTCTAAATTGTAGCTAACTTCACTCACTGACTAGTGAGTGTGAGGAAACAAGCCTACTTGAAGGTAATGAAGGACAAGAAGGTAAAGTTTATGATGCAATGTAACTTTAGCCCTCACATTTCTTGAAAATTGTACAAAGAACACATCCATTATCATTGATAGCAAACACATACACATCCATTATCCATTATAAGATGAAAACATAGTTTATCCATTTGCATGAGAAAGTAAGGGATATATAAACTTTCAAAAAAATGCAATTGCATGTGTAAAACGAAATTCCATAACCTTCGCAAGCATCCTCTCTAGCTATGCCAAATTAAGATCTTTCAGACAGGGTATGGACAACCATCAAAGAATAAAGGATAAAGGAATTTTGATAGATGTTTTAGTTGCAACTCCCCTAGGAGTCATGTATGTAAAGTGTGGAAGCATAGACAAGGCACATGAACTATTTTACATGATGTCTCAAATAAATGCTATCACATGGAATGCAATGATTGCAAGATATATGCACAAAATGGATTTTTTTCAAAAAGGCTTTAGAAACTTTCAAGAAAACGTCATTGGCGGGTATAAATCCAAATTCCAATACCTTAGTGAGCATCCTCCTTGTCTTTGCACATATGGGATCTTTGGATAGGGTATGGACATCCATCAAAACATAAAGGATATGGGAATTTCGTTAGATGTTGTAGTTGCAACTTCTCTATGAGACATGTATGCAAAGTGATGAAGCATAGACAAAGCAGGTGAACTGTTTGACATGATGCCTCAAAGAATGTTACCTCTAGGGATTTTTTTAGTGGTGAATCTTCACCAATTGGTGAATATTTAAAATTAGAGCCACCAAAAATGGCGAATAGTTCAAGCTATGAAGCCGACTAAATTGCCCCATTTTTACAAAAAAAAATAGTCTTAGTTAATTCGCCTAAGGTTTATTTTTTTAAACTAATAAGTAGAACTATTTCACCAAGTAAATGATGCATAATTAAAGCCGATTCGCCAGTAATTTATAATATATTTACAAATGTTGACCATATTCGCCATTAATAATATATTTCAGCCATTAATTTTGGACAATATTTGCCATTAATAATATATTTCATCTGCCGATAAGGGCCTGGTTCGGTGGTTAAGTCGCTCGATTGTAGTGGCAGCCACCAGAGTTCAAACCTCCGCTGGGCCAATGAGCTTGCAAGGTGTTAAGCCTTCGCTGGGCCAATGAGCTCGCAGGTTTGAAGTGTTCTTTCTTGGGGATGAGGTCCCCCGTGTTGGAGCGTTGTGTGGACCCGGAGGATGTGTCACAGTGTCACCGGTCACGTTAAAAAGTTTACCAGGTGCATTTAAAAAATAATAATAATAATAATATATTTCAGCCATTAATTTTGGGTAATATTGCCATTATCATGTACTTTAGGGTTGTTTGTATTTTTAATACAACTTTATTCATTACTGTTGATTATAGTTTTTGATCTAACAGCTATTGTTTAATTCCAGGAGACAAAGAGCACATGCCTTTTAAAAGGCTTGCTGAGCCCCAGAATTGATTTTGGGCCACAAGATTGGATCCAATCTTGTGGCCCAGAATCAATTCCAAGGCTTAGCAAGCCTTTTAAAAGGCATGTGCTCTTTGTCTCCCGGAAGTGCAACTCAAGGCTCAACAAGAAAGGCATGGAATTTTTTATACTTATTTTTTAATTTAATTTTTAATGTGATAGTTTTAAAATATTTAATTTATGTGTTTTTGTATTTTCAAATCATTCCTAATAGTGTATTTGTGCTTAGCTTGACTGAATATTTTGAGATAAATATTTTCTAGAAGCATTCATTCTTTTATTTCATGGAGGGAAAACATGAGTTACAAAAGGAAATAAGTAAAGGATTTATCCCTTTTTCCCTTCTGAAAAAATACAATCTCTGAAAATCCTTGCATGCAACCCAAAATAATAAAACCATGTACAATCCTCTACATGCAATCCAAAATAATAAACCTTGTACAATCTATGAAAAATCTCTACATGCAACCCAAAATAATAAAACCCTGTAGCTGTAATACAATTGTCAAATAGATCTGTGGAAGATTTGTTTTGCTTTGCTTGAAAATAGGAAGAAAAGAGTAAACCCAAATGAGATCTATAAAAAATAAGATCAATAGAAATTACCTTCCACTTGCATAACTCATTCTCTCATGAAAATAAAACTTCACACCAAAATGATTATGAGAAAATGAAAGGGTTAGGTAACGACAAAAATATTTATGCAATATTTTATTATTTTAGCAAGTTTTTAATATAATAGAAATTACATAATTAGCTCATAAAATGTAGTTGACTTCACTTTAGTGGAGTATCATGTTTTTTTAATTATTTTAAAATAGTTGCACTCGTATTTGGTTTAGAGTTCGAAATAAATTTTCATATTTATATTTTATTATTCGATATATAATTAAATTTTAAATATTTATTGTATTTCAAACATGAAAGGAAATTATATTTTATTAGCTTTATTCTTTATTCTATATTTTATTAGATTTATTATTTATTTTATATTTTATTAGCTTTATTCTTTTTCCTTAGTGTAATGAATTTTTAATTATTATTATTTTATTTGACTTAGTTGACTTCACCTTTAGTGGAGTAATTGTTTTAAAATAGTTGCACTCATAATAGTATTTGTTTTAGAGTTAGAAATAAATATTTACTTACTATAATTTTCATATTTATATTTTATTATTCCATATATAATTCAATTTTAAATATTTATTGTATTTTAAACATGAAAGGGATTTACCTTTATTTTTTTAATGTTAGTGTGATGAATTTTTAATTATTATTATATTATTTGACTTAGTTGACTCCACCTTTAGTGGAGTAGCTTGATTTTTTAATTGTTTTAAAATAGTTGCACTCATAGTAGTATTTGTTTTAGAGTTAGAAAAAAATGTTTACTTAGTATAATTTTCATATTTGTATTTTATATTCCATATATAATTCAATTTTAAATATTTATTGTATTTTAAACATGAAAGTGACTTACATTTTATTAGCTTTATTCTTTTTTTTTAAAATACGTCTGGTAAACTTTTTAATGTGACCGGCGACGTTGGCGTGACACGCCCTCCGGGCCATAATGCCTGCGAGCTCGTTGGCCCAGCGGGGGTTTGAACTCTGGTGGCCACCACTACAACCAAGCGACTTAACCACCAAACCATGCCCTTCTCAGCATTAGCTTTATTCTTTTAAGGTTAGTGTAATGAATTTATTATTATTATTATTTTATTTGACTTACTCTGTCATTTTTTTTAAAAGATAATGCACCTGGTAAACTTTTTAATGTGACCGACGACGCTGGTGCGACACGCCCTCCGGCTCCACATGAATGCTTTTGCTCGGAGCAATGAACTGGTGAGGCCACAACATGGTGGACCTCATCCCCTAACAAGAACACTTCAAACCCATGAGCTCGTTGGCCCAGCGAAGGTGTAAAGCCTGTGAGCTCGTTGGCCCAGTGGGGGTTTGAATTTTGGTCGCCGCCATTACAACCAAGTGACTTAACCACCGAACCACGCCGTCATCGGCAACTTACTTTGTCATTTTAAATTGCCTTAGGAAAAGGGTTAAATTTTAGAATTTAATTATAAATTTATTTATTAGTTACAAATTTCATTTTAATTTAATTTATTTCTTAAATATTTAGACTCTAGATGAAACATTATTTTCGTAGGAAGAGTACCTATGGTTAAATTTTCTTGGTCGAAACTCATTAAACTTTAGTTGATATAAAAAAAATAGGATGCAAACCAAACTATCCTTAGGTGAGAAAACTATAATCTAGTGATAATTAATAGGTTTATAAAATTATCTCCTCCCCCCACTTCAAAATTAAAAAAAAAATATATGGGGTTGACCAAATATGAAAATTTTTAAAGGATTCACCATTCTAATTAATTTCTTTAGTAATTATTCACTAAGTTTCACCATTGTTTTTTTTTTAGCGAGTATTCACTATGATTCGCCACGATTTTATAACCTTTTTAGTAATGTGCATAGATTCACCAGGAAAATTAATATTTTTTTCAAAAAAAATGAAAGAATTGCTCGGAAAATTAAAGCACTTAGCTAAGATTTGCTAGGATTTTATAACTTTTTTAGGGTTCTTTTCTTAAAGTTGTCCTTGGTTGTCTCATGGAATGTAATGATTGCAAGATATATGCACAAAATGGATTTTTCAAAAATGCTTTAGAAATTTTCAAGAAAATGCAATTGGGAGGTGTAAAGTCAAATTCTACAACCTTAGCCAGCATCCTTCTTGTCTATGTCCATATGGGATCTTCAAAATATGTTATGGACATCCATTAAAGGATAAAGGATATGGGAATTTCATCAGATGTTGTAGTTGTAACTACCCTATGAGACATGTATGCAAAGTGATGAAGCATAGACAAGCCGGGTGAACTGTTTGACATGATGCCTCAAAGAAATGATGTATCATGGAATGCAATGATTGCAAGATATATGCATAAAATGGATTTTTTCAAAAATTCTTTAGAAAATTTCAAGAAAATGCAATTGGCAAGTGTAAATCCAAATTCCACAACCTTAGCCAGTATCCTCCTTGTTTATGCCCATATGGGATCTTTAGAACAGGGTATCGACATCCATCAAAGCATAAAGGATATGGGAATTTTGACAGATGTTGTAGTTGTAACTACCTAGGAGACATGTATGCAAAGTGTGGAAGCATAGACAAGGAACATGAATTATCTGACATGATGCCTCAAAGAAATGTTGTCTCATGGAATGTAATGACTGCAAGATATATGCATAAAATGAATTTTTTCAAAAAAGCTTTAGAAACTTTCAAGCAAATGCAATTGGCGAGAGTAAAGCTAAATTCCACAACCTTAGTCAACATCCTCATTGTCTATGCCCATATGGGATCTTTGGAATAGGCTATGGACATCCATCAAAGCATAAAGGATATGTGAATTTCATCACATGTTGTAGTTGCAACTTCTCTATGACACATGTATGCAAAGTGATGAAGCATCTAGACAAGGTAGGTGAACTATTTGACATGATGCCTCAAAGAAATGATGACTCATGGAATGTAATGATTGCAAGATATATGTACAAAATGGATTTTTCAAAAAGGCTTTAGAAACTTTCAAGAAAATGCAATTGGTGGGTGTAAATCTAAATTCCACAACCTTAGCTAGCATTTTCCTTGTCTATTCCAATATGGGATCTTCAGAATAGGGTATGGAAATCCATCAAAGCATAAATGATATATGAATTTTGACAAATGTTGTAGTTCCAGTTGCCCTAGGATATATGTATGCAAAGTGTGGAAGCATGGACAAGGCACATAAACTATTTGACATGATGTCTCAAAGAAATGTTGTCTCATGGAATGTAATGATTTGCAAGATATGCACAAAATGGATTTTTTCAAAAAGACTTTAGAAACTTTCAAGCAACTGCACAAAACAAAATTTCAAGCAAATGCAATTAGCGGATGTAAAGCTAAATTCCACAACCTTATCCACCATCCTCCTTGCCTATGCCAAAATGGGATCTTCAGAACATGTTATAGAAAACCATCAAAGTATAAAGGATATAGGAATTTTGTCACATGTTGTATTTGTAACTGCCCTTGTAGACATGTATACAAAGTGTGGAAGCATAGGCAAGGCATGTGAATAGTTTGGCATGACACCTCAAAGAGATGCCATCTCATGGAATGCAATGATTGCATGATATACACAAAATGGATTTTTTGAAAAGGCTTCATAAACATTCAAGCAAATGCAATTGGCACATGTAAAACCAAATTCCATAACATTTGCAAGCATCCTCCCTACCTGTGCCAAATTAGGATCTTTGGAATAGGGTATGTCCCATAGAAGCATATATCTTTAAAATATCCTAATATATTCCAATATTGTTATTGTGATTAGTGATAATCGTTGTTTTTTATTAATATGGTCAAATGGGTTTTGAAGGGGACCCCGAAACCCTTAACAAAATGTTGCAAACATAAACAATAAGCCTACCATCAGCCAACTGAAAGCTACCAGAACAACATAAGCATAGAAAACATAGCAAAAAAGAGAGCAGAACAAATTAAACTAATTCATTTTCTTCAGGGTCTTTGCTGCCTCTATTTCCTATTCATAAAAAGTCTCATGCATCTTGGCAAAGTCAATCAGTTCCTTCTTTTCAGCTTCAAACTATTTCTTCTTAATCCCCCTTGTGTGGGTAGAGGGTCCACCTGAGTCCTCCATAGCCACCTATTTTCCAGTACCTTTACTTCCCTCATCTTTGTCCTGTATTCCCAAGTCTTTGACATTCATGATATCCTCTGATCTGAAATATTTGAATTGCTCTTTCTTTAGTTCTTTCAACTTATCAGTCAACATCTTCATCCCATTAAGACTATTCTTTATAGTTAGTTTACTGATGTGCATTATCTTCTCTAAATTGTTATTCACCTCCAAGCTTTCCTGCATCAGTTGTAACTTTATATTGATTCTATTGATCTCGAGGAAAAACCATTTGGTCATCTTATGATGTGAATTAACAACATTCTTTACTAGTTCAAACACTTCCTCAACCTGGTCTGTATTTTTGGCTTGGGCCAATATGTCATCAAAATCCTCAGAAAAGTTGCTCGATGGGTCATGAATCTTACAAAATCTTAGGCCAACTCTAGGGTCATGGATTTGCATAGTTTTACCCTGGGTTTCCAACCTGCTTTCTACTCTCTTCTCAATCAGCTTATCACGTTTCCCTTGTTTCGGGTTGGTCCCCTACTTTTGGGTGATGTTAACAATGCCAGGAGCAACCCACTCTTCATCACTTTCTTTCTCCATAACTTCCTTACCCTTCTTCGTAGGAGTGGGGATTTTCCTTCTCACAGGCATAACCCTCTTGCTTGTAACCTCCTTGATAGAAGTATCAAAGTCATCGCCAGTGTTGGACCCATCAGACCAGGAAATGTTTACTTCTCGCTTTTGAGTTCTTCTCCTCTTCTTTGTAGACTCCACTTCACTTTCCTCATCCTCTTCTTCCATTCTCTACTTTTCATCATCCATGTGGGATTCCTCCTCACTAGACACCACACACCCCTTCTTTTTCACATTGTGTTTTTCCTTAGGCCCTTTTTTAGGAGTGTTATTTTTCATATGTTCCATGATCAGCAGAATGAGACTTTCATGCAAAATGGGAAGCTTAGGGTTTCTGCTATTTTCTTTAATACCATACTCCAGAGAGGAAACCAAGTAAAAGGGGATAAAAACAAACATATTGTGGTGGAAGTGGTTGAGAAGACTGAAATGGTAGCTATAAACAACAATGTACCTCCTGTCCAACATTATATACCTCATAATCACTTCAACCAACTCAACCCATATGGGTTTGATGCTATACATAAAGACCTTCTTGTTCCTATAGCCTTTCACAAACAAAGAAGTAACATTAGGGTCAACTACATGTGATTTCTCCATATAGGGAGTAAACCACCCAACCTCCAAGATTTTCCAGACCTTTTGTTTCTGACGGGTCCCCTCACAAGATGACGGTTCAACTCTGTTCCTTTTGCCACCCATGTTGTAACTCAGATCCTTGTAAATTTCACAATCTATACACAACAAAATGAAGACGAGAATGAAATGAAGCTTATGCTGGATAATCTTTCCATTATTCCTACCCATAATCTGTGTGAACAGACCTTTCTGGAGAAGAATGGCTTTCGAACCCTTCGAGATCATGATGATCTCTTCATTAGATATCGAGATTCATACCATTCTTACCATCATTAATAATGAGCTCCTTAGCCTTGCTCGAGATTTTTTCTATTTCATCCCATATACACTTTGATTGTCTCTTAACCCCAAGGTTGGCAAAAATATCTGCCACCTTATTTCCTTCATGATATATGTGTGATATGTAGGTAGCTTCAAAGGTTCCCAATATCATGATTGTATCTTCAATTAGGGTCGCTATAGACCAACTAGGTTTTATGGTGTTCTTGAGGTTGTTTATAATGTTATTAGAGTCCCCCTCCACCCAAACTTTTCTATATCCCTTAGCTTGAGCTAGAGCTATAGTGTGATAGGCAGCCGCTTGCCTTTGACAACAACAAACACTTATGCCATTATTTATGATTTATGGGCATAGTCATTACTAGACAAAATTATCAAAAGATTATGCTATCCTTTGGCTTGTCATTATTATTGCATCACATATGTTAGTGTTGTTATTTGTACTTATCAATGGATATTGTTGTCATTATTTCATTTGTAAAATAGTTGTATTATTGAGACAATCGTTTGGAAATTTTCAGAATTACATAGCAGTTGTTAATAATGTTGTACCAGTTGAGATGGTTGTCATCACCATTGTCTTTGGACATAACTATCCTTTTGTGATTAGTAATCTTCTTATGATCACTAATCAATAACATTCTGTCATTATTGTGACCTATACATTGTTGATCATTATGGTATTTAGTAGCATCCTTATTAGTACTAAGGTCAATTAATATGGGTATCAATTCTACAGTCAACATTATAGGAAATGTTAATGATAAAAATGATTAATATGAAACGCTGTTGAGACAAGACATTGTTGTCCTGAATGCTTTCCACTACTATAAAATTAAGAGGCATTTCAAGAGGTTAGGGAGACTGTTGTTGTGGCCTGTACTTACTATTTCTTCTATGGTATGGACAACCATGAAAGAATAAAGGATAAAGAAACATTGACAAATGTTGTGATTGCAACTGCCCTAGGAGACATGTATGCAAAGTGTGGAAGCATAGACAAGACATGTGAACTATTTTACATGATGCCTCAAAGAAATGTTGTCTCATGGAATGTAATGATTGAAAGATATGCACAAAATGGTTTTTTTCAAAAAGGCTTTAGAAACTTTCAAGCAAATGCAATTGGTGGGTGTAAAGCCAAATTCCACAACCTCAGCCAACATCCTCCTTGTCTATGACCATATGGGATCTTTGGAACAGGCCATGGACATCCATCAAAGCATAAAGGATATGGGAATTTCATTAGATGTTGTAGTTGCAACTGCCCTATAAGACATGTATTTAAAGTGATGAAACATAGACAAGGCAAGTGAACTATTTGACATGATGCCTCAAAAAAATGTTGTCTTATGGAATGCAATGATTGCAATATATATGAACAAAATGGATTTTTTCAAAAAGGCTTTAGAAACTTTCAATAAAATGCAATTGGTGGGTGTATTGCCAAATTCCACAACCTTAGCCAACATCCTCCTTGTTTATGCCCAAATGGGATCTTTGGAATAGGGTACAAACATCCATCAAAGCATAAAGGATATGGGAATTTTGACACACATTGTAGTTACAACTGCCCTAAGAGACATGTATGTAAAGTGTGGAAGCATAGACAAGGCACATGAACTATTTGACATGATGCCTCAAAGAAATGTTGTCTCGTGGAATGCAATGATTGCAAGATATGCACAAAATGCATTTTTTCAAAAAGGTTTTACAAACTTTCAAGAAAATGCACAAAGAAAATTTCAAGAAAATGCAATTGGCATGTTTAAAACCAAATTGCACAACCTTATCCAACATCTTCCTTGCCTATGCCAAAATGGGATCTGTGGAACAGGGCATGGAAAACCATTAAGCATAAAGGATATAGGAATTTTGTCACATGTTGTATTTGCAGCTACCCTTGTAGACATGTATGCATAGTGTGGAAGCATAGACAAGGCACGTGAACTATTTGACATGATGCCTCAAAGAAAAGCATAGTCTCATGGAATGCAATGATTGCAAGATATGTACAAAATGGATTTTTTGAAAAGGATTTATAAATTTTCAAGAAAATGCAATTGGCACTTCTAAAACCAAATTCTTGTAATGATAATTGATCATCTTATTATATTTAATGCAAAATATCATACACATAATGTCATGAACATAACATCTAGTCTATATAAAGCCATATAGGCATGTATGAACAAAGCCATACAAGCATATGCAAAGATATACATCAGTAACATACAAAAGTATGTATACAAAGCCATCTAGGCTTACAAAAAAATGTTCCAAAATCTAGTTTCCTATGAACTTGTATTAAATAATCGGTAGCCCTTGGTTGGTCATGAAGATGGAGAGTCAATAAGTGACTCATCCTCTCTCTCCCGTCAACTGGACCTCTGACAGAGATTTTTGTAGCTCCACCTATTAATACAATCAAACAATATGCATATTAATATAGAAAATATGAAATATAGAACATATCATATGTAATCAATCCCTTACTGCTAGCTGATGATCTCTCTTGATCATTTTCTCTCTCTCTCTTCATCTATATTTGGATAGGTTGGAGTTGTGACCTCCTGTGAGAAGCATCAAGAAGAAAAATTGATTAAACATAAATATCATTTATGTACATCAAATGACATGAGATAAAACAATAAATACAAAATGACATTTACATGTTACTGGGTCATACCTCGGTCAAAGAATTTGCAGACAACATAGTTGCAGTAATGCTTGCCTCCGCTGACTGGTGAAGATGAGGAGTCTCCATATTCAACATATGAAAATAGAGTTCAAGGTTATTTGACCAAAATATATACATAACATTATTTAAATGCATAATGATTACAAATGGTTAAATTTACCTTAGTGACTGAAGACAGACTGGAGTTGAAAAAACTTCTAGGAAAGAATCCACCAATATAATTAACAAGTCCTAGAAACCTCTGTAGCTCTTTTACATTGGTTACTTGTAAATTCTGAATACGAGTCAGAATATGTGGTTGTGCTTCCATTTTCCCCCTGGGAGAAGCTTGATGCTAATAAAAATGATTTCACGCTGAGCAAAATGAGACTTGGAAGGGTTAACAACAAGACCGTGTTCCTGGCAAATGTGGAGAAACTGTTGAAGATAAAGCAAATGCTGTTTCATATCTTGGCTAAAAACAAGAATGTCATCAATATATGGTTGAATAAATTTAGCATATGGATAAAAGATGTGATCCATAGTTTGCTGAAAAATAGAAGGGGCAGTTTTGATTCCAAATGGAAGAACCTTCCATTCAAATAAACCTTGAGGAATTGAAAATGCTGTCTTATAAAGATCTTCAGTCTTCAATCCTATTTGCCAAAATCCTTTTGTTAAATCAAACTTGGAATAAACATGACTTCCTTGAATGACCTACCAAATATGGTCCTTGCTGGGAAGAGGATGTTGATTATCAACCAAACATTCATTTAAAGGCTTATAATTGACCACAAGCCTTTTCTCAGTTAATTCTACTCCATTTTCATCAAATTTGGGAACATACATGTTGTGTGGTTACACAACATGCCCCATTTTGCATTAGCAAAATAGGGACCCAATTTTACTGGCTTGTTCCCTTGCTTTTGTGCTCTGGGTGGTATGGTAAAAGTCATGTCAGTAAGCATGCATATGCCTAATGGCAGGTATATTTGTGATCTTGAAGTCTGAACCCAAAATCCAAAGTTAGAATCTTTCATCAGGAAGCCTGCCAAGTGAAAGAGCTTAAAATTCTAGGTAGGTTTTCCTTTTACATCACCCTGAAATTCAACCAAATGAGAAAGTTATGGTAGGTCAAAGTTCTGGTCAAACCTGATTTTCTTGGGGGGTCATATTTTAAATATCACCTCATATTACAAATATCACCCCAGTATTAATATGACAGCGACATCATCATGATATTTTGAAGGGGGGTCACTTTAGTCACAGGGGGTCACTTTAGTCGCAGGGGGTCACCTTTAAAATATCACCCGATCTTAAAATATGACCTGATATTCTCAACATCCCCTGATATTACTGATATCATCACCATGTTCCTAATATAGCGGGGTCATATTCGCCAATATGATTGATTTTTTTTCAAACATGATGACGATGTCATCATCATCATCCTGATCTATCAAGGAGGGGTCATGTTTGTTAATATACCTCATATTAATAAAGTGCAAGCCAGACCCAAAACGTTTATTAAAAATTGAAAATTTGTTGCATATTGCAGCTTGTATATTGTCATGTACATTGTGCTTTAAACATGCAAGCCGGACCCGAAAAGTTTATTAAAAGATGAAAATTTGTTGTATGTTTCCTGCATTGTATGTGTCTCGCATACAAGGGTCATATGCATTGTGCTTTATACATGCAATACACTTATGCATTGGCCGAAACTGAAGGGTTATAAAACAAGATTTAATCGTTGTATATATTAGGCTTGAACATGCAAGGTTACATACAACAACAGACATGCATTGCGAAACATACAAGCTTCGGAATCCAGAAGAAAGTAAAATATGATTAAAAACTTGTATCACCCTGAATGTATATCCAAATATACAAAGCAAAATGTATGTTGTTCGGATACAAAGGTAAAGGTGCACGTGGATATGCAAGGCGCGGATTCAAAAAGGTATTAAAAGCAGAAAATTCTTTTATTTCAGAAAACTTTGAATAGGGAAATTCTGGTAACTGGAAATTCTTCTTTTAATGCAAACGTTTGTATATTTGAAGGAAAAGTGAATAAGGGTTTGAATTCCATCATGTATATCTAACGTTTGTATGTTTGGCAGGTTGCAACATACAAGTAAATGTACAAGACATTTTATACATGGCACGGAATCCAAATATTATGAAAACAATGTTAATTCATTGTACATTTTGGGTTTGTATATTTGTGCATACATTTGGAACATGCAGCGTCTATATGCAAATTGCAGACCCGAAGGGTTGTTTAAATAAAGTTAGTTGCTTGTATGTTTCGAAATATACAATGCATAAGATACAAGTGTTCTATATACAACGCAGACCCGACAGACTTATTAAAACAAATTAAGTCGTTGTATATTCGGCGCTTGTATGTTTTTACATACAAGTGGAACATACGAGGCACTATTCACATACAGGCCGGATTCGAAATAAAGGTCCAAAATAGAAAATTCATTGTATATCGGAAAATACATACAAGCGGAGCATGCAAGTCAATATACATTGCCAATATACATAGTGGACCCGAAAAAGTCATTAAACATTGATTAAATCGATGTACATTCGGTGCTTGTATATTTGGACATACAAAGTAAAATATACATTGGCAATGTACATCACACGGACTCGAAGCAATTATTGAACAAGGTTAATCCCTTGTATATTTTGTGGGCTTGTATGTTTTGGTAACATACAATGCAAATATACAATGGCGGATGTGAAATGGTTTTTAAATATGAAAAATTCATTGTATATCCGCAGATTTGGAAAGAGGGTTTCGTAAATATACCAGACCTGATATACAACACGGATTTAAAAGTTTTTTTGAAACAGCGTTAATTCAATGTATGTTTCCAACTTGTATATTATCGATATACAAGTTGACATGCAAGCAGCATATACAACGTGGATTTTAAAGGAGTTATCAAACAAATGCTAATTCGTTGTGTAAGTTCTGACTTGTATATTTCGAAACATACGTTACACCTTACACATACAAACCAGAACCCAAAGGAAATCAAAACTGATTTATTGCTTGTATCGCGTCTGACTTGTATATCAGAGGATACAATGCATATGTACATGGGGTGGAATTGAAGAGTGGTTTAAATAGAATTAATTGCTTGTATATTTCCGGCTTGTACATTAGGATATACAATGAAATATACATTGTGGAACTTAGAGGCAAATTTGAATTTGATTAATTTGTTGTATCACGTCTGGATTGTATATCAGATACATAGATTTTAAATAGAAATATGCGCAGGAGAGCGAAGCGATAGGAATTTGGAAGTTATTTTTGAAGCCTGAATGCATATTTTCAGTCAACGATGGTTGACCCAACTATTTTGGACGCTGTATATGCATTTTTGGACGCAATTTTCACAGATGTAGGGCCTGATTGATGTGTTCACACAGTCACGACTAGATTTGGCAGCTGTTTTTCTTCTTGCAGTTTTATTAAATGTGATACTTATTACTTATTCATTTTGTAGGTTTGCAGTTGAGGAGGGAGCTGAAACTTAATGGCGGTGACATCACGGAGAAGGAAATCAAATCTCAGGAGTAGAGGAAGATAAGGATGAAGTGTGAAGAAGTCAAGGGTCTTCACTGATGAAGACAAAATGCAGCTGAAGACATTATTGCAGCAGACCACAGGAGTTATTATCGAGCTGCTAGGGTTTCCAGAATGGCATATTTCACCTAGATTGGACATATGCTTAGAGATATTTTGGGAGATTTGATCTCCAGCATTTATTGTTGTAACCAGAGGTTTGAACCAGGGTTTAAACTAGAGGTTTTGAGCTATATTGAGGACAATCAAAGTCTATATATTGTGCCTCTATGCACTATAAAACATTACACAGAGGCTACACAGGGATTTTTTTGAATAGAGGGACCTTTTAGTTTAGAAATAGGAGAAGGAAGTCACCTGTGTCTGCAATAAGGAATGCGTGGAACATCTGGCTTCCTTACTGTATCTGTAAAGCTTGTAAATTTTCTATAGTTTGATCAATGAAGCTAAGAGTCATTCAGACATTGTAAATCTTATATGACTGTCTGTTTCTAATACAATTGAATCTAGAATTCTACATCTATCTTCTGAGTCTTTTCTTGCTCTTCATTGTGTTTGAAACATTTTCTCTTAGAGCTTGCAATTTTAGGTGTATGTTTGTGAAAATGCTCAGAATATACATTTAAGGTTTTGTCTGTGGATTTGATCAAGTTACTGTATGATTTATAAAATGCATAATAGAACAATTAGATCCTTTGAATGGAGTGAATGAAGTGTAGATTAGATCTTTCTAACTTTTCCCAACCCATCTAAAAATACATAGCCGAAAACGTAGAAATTTAAAGGAAATTTGTCTCATATTTGAAGAGCACGCATAACAGAGTTTGAAAGTAGACAGTTTTCATAAATATTTAAGAGGAGAAAGCTGCAATAATCCGAGAAGACTATTTAAAGTTTTGCAGCACAAGTATAAGTTTATACAAAAGGGCTGAACAACATATTGACATTTATTAATCTTTTACATAGTTTGAGTCCAGTAAACCAACAAGAAACCCTAAATCACGTAAGGCCCCTTGAACATTACAGCTTCACATCGACCAACTGAATTTGCCCAATAGGTCAAGACCTGACCATATTAAACTTGGGATTAAGTGAATCTTAACTGATTCCTTCATATCTTTCAAGTCAGTTTTGGTTCATTTTATGTGAATTTTAACTAATTGTTATGATTGCATCAAAACAATCATCAACAGGTATTGAAAGCAGAAAAGTCTTTGTATGTCCGGGCCACTTGTATGATTATAATACATAACCCGATATACGTTGCATTATACATGTTGGAATCAAAAATGAATAAACTGCAGTTTATAAAGTAGTTGGAATCCAAAATGTACATAGAAGAATCTTTGTATGTAGCTTTGCTTTATAGCCTGATATACAAGCTGAAGATATATAAGCACCGGACACTAAATGAAAGTTAAAAATAGAGAATTCCTTGTATATTTGGTGTGCTTGCATGATCATGATGTATAGCCCAATATGCAACCCAATAATGTAGAAGGTGCGGATTCAAAGGAAATTTAAAAGTGGCTAATTCCTTGTGCATTTTATCACTTGTATGTCTTAACATATAACCCAATATATACAATGAATTCAGAACTTGATATACAAAGGAAAAGGCAGGAAAGTAAAAGTGGGATTTTGAGGCTATTTCTGGAGCCCAATAGCATGATTTTGGTCAACGATGGTTGACCCAATTGTTTTAACGGTGTTGGTGCATCTTTAAATGCGTGATTTTCATGGATTTGGAACCTGATTACCTGTGTTTGCACATTCAACCTGATTTAATGTAATTTCTATCTTCCTGCTGGATATTAAAGGAAGCTCATACTTAATTCTTGTCTAATTGTTGTAGGATGTTAGATGCTATGGCTGAACTATATTGGAGAGTTGTACACAGAAGCAACATGACCCGGGGCTGAGGAGGATATTGTCAAATGTACTGTTCGCCAGCTGGAGGATGGACCAAATCAAAGATGCTGGAATATTCCATGCCAGCTGTGTGAGTGCCAACTGGCAGGGCACATGCTGTTCATCTGGACCGTTGATTATTCTGAGAGGATCATAATCATTAGATCATTGTAACTGTTTTATGGCTTTTGTCCTATATAAGGGCCAGAACTTGTCATAAAAAAAGGGAGATAGTGAGAGACAACATATCTGGCAAAATAAGGCCACTGTATAATTTTATAGGAGATCAGATTACTGAGACTAATGGGGATTGAATTGTTGAAACATCAAGGTTCTTTCTTCAGATCTTTGTAAATGTACCTGTTCTTAAGCATATTGAATGGAGATGAAGCTTCAGATTACATCCTGATTGTAAACCTTACGTAATCTTCAAGTTGATTTCTGGATATGTAATGGTGAATTCTGTGTTCAATGGAAGCGTTTTCATTTTGTTGCATATTGTTGTCAACTCTCCTTTGAAGATTTGCACTAGATCATGTGGATTTGTGGACTGTCCTGGTGAAGTATGATTTTAGTTTTCTTCTCTTCAGTACATGTATGGCAGTATGTATGTGGATCAGTGATCTCAGTCAAGTGATTTTGGGAATCTCATTCTTTAACCCTTTTTCTCAATTTAATTTCATAAATTCACTTCCATAACTACAAATCATGATAAATAATAAGCAGAACAGAGAAATATGTTGACATCCTATAGGTAACTAAAAATCCTTAGCATATTTTGAATTAAATGCATGTAATGTTGAAAATATCATGCAAAGACTTGCAAATAATGGTAGAAATCATGCAACTATCAACCTATAGGCACATTATTTGAGTAAATTTCATAGTGCAGAGGTAGAATTATTAGAGATTTATGCAAGATAGACATAAAGGATAGGATATTTGGAGGAATATTGAAGGACTTTGCAGAAACAATCAAAATACGTAAGGCCCCTGAATGGAAAACAACAACACACATCAACCACTGAGTAACATCAGTAGATTATGAACTAGTCAACGGAGACTTGGGATCATGAATTCTCTGAGTTCATTGTATCTTTCCAGATGAGTAAAGGTTGTTGTGTAACTTTTATTCTATGTTTGTTAATGACTAACATCATCATTAACAATACATTGCATGACAACAAAATGGAGAACTGGAAAACTGAATAATATCCAAAGAAATTAATTCTTTAATTTCTTTTCGGCAAAGCTTTGTTTCATGCATACTCATTAAAAAGTAATTAGCTTTTGCCTTAGGGGTTATCTCATTACCTGAGGTAGCTCTTTTCAGAGGTAGAGAGCATGTAAGGTTTCTTTTCTGTTTCTTCAAGTCCTTTGTCATGACTACTGCTGTAAATTCTACTTTTAGTTGTTCTAGAGATTCTTCTGCAGCTTCAAGTTGCTTTGTCAGCCAAATAGTGTTTTCCATTTTATTTTCCTTGGGGATTTCCATTTTTGTAGTGAAGGCTAGATCTTGATGTAGATGAGGCATCTGGAATGTTCCTTGTAGGGTGATGTAGGTGGAATCCATGATTATAGGTTCCCAACTTTGCATTGACTTGCTGCCAATCACACCATCATATCCTTCAACTTCATAATGAACAAAAGTTAGTTCATCCATAAATCCCATTCCTAATTGAATAGGAACCCTACAAATAAGCTTAGATTCAAATTTGCCTTTACCAAAGACAATTTCTGTAATTTTTGTGTGAGCCTGCTGAATGACTTTTTCGAGGAAGATCTTTCTTTGTCTTTGCCACAATCTCCGGGCCATGCTTCCAGCTGAAGGTGCCGTTGCAATACTGCGCTGGGAAATAGGCATTGTTAACTTAGAAGGAGTTACTGGCTGAGCATAGTTGAGAATAGGCATTCTTCTTATGGTCTGTCTAGGAGTTGGCTCATTTTCTTTAAGCAAAAAATGCTTTTTGGAATTGAGCTGTTCTAGTTTACTAGTCATCTTTTTCCATGTCTCTTGACCCATATTCATTTTGTGGAGCCTCTTCTCAATCTGGATAATTTCCTCAATAACCTTATCTGGTTCAGCTCTTGTATTTCTTTTGAGCATGCGAAAGAAGAATGAATTCTCAGAATCAAAAGATTCTGATTCCTGTTGTTGGGTCATTTGATTGACATTTGCCTGCTCTGGGGCAGACAAGAATTCAGCCTTATCAGATTCAGATCCATCTAAGGTATCAGAAAGAATCACATCTTCTGAATCTAAGGGATAATCATTGATGAATTCAAATTCATCATTGTTGTCAAGTTCAGCTTCTTTGGCTGCACAAACCTTTCCTTTGTTCTTTTTCTTGTTCCTGTCTAGACACTTGTTAGCATAGTGTTTACCTTTACAAATGTAACAAGTAGGTTCCCATTTTTTACCAGAGCCCTTCTTATCCCTTTTCCTGAAATATCCTTTCTTTTTTGGATATTTACTGTATTGCTTCTTCTTCTTTTTATAATATTTATCCTTGTCAAAATATTTCTTTTTAGAAGAAGATTTGTATTCTTTACACTTATCAGAATACTGATTAGAGGGCATAAGCTGATAATATATAGAAGATGAAATTAAAGGCTTGACTTTCTTTATTTCCTTTCTCTTCTGTGAGGCCTGACATATTTCTTCATTAATTTCAACCAAAAATTGAACTAACTATGGATACGTTAGTTCCTTAATTTCAATACCTTCTTTTAACAAATTTTTGAGAACTCTTTTGTGATAGAATTCTCCTACATCATTACCAAAACTTTTAAGGAAAGTGGTGAACATAAACTCATGGTTTTGCTCATGGCCAGATTGATAGAAATTCTTATACTGGTCATCACAATATTCCTTAAAATATTTTAAATCTTTACACTTGCCTCTGATGAACTTATTGTAAGCAACCTTTTCTCTTGTGTCTGTTTTTCCAACAAATAGACGGGTTAACTAAGCACACACCTGATCTGTACCATGATTTATCATGTTTTCTCTATATGTATCTTCTAACCTATCCCACACATTTCTAGCAACTCCAGTCATTGAATTGAGAGCTTGTTTGATCACTAGGGCTTCATCAGCTCCAATGTTTATAGACATATAGTTAGTGATCGAGGCGCGCATGGCATCTATTCCTCGCATATTTTCTACATCCTCAAAATTGTCAAAGTTGACCAAGGGAGGAGTGTCTGACTTATAGGACTGGATGTTCTTGAATGGATCAACTGGGTTTGAACCAGAAGGATTGGTTCCATTTCTGCGAGCCATCTGGAATTTTCCAGAGGCCTTTTCTTCCTCAGTAGTATCTCTGAGATTTCCTATTGTGGGATCAAAGATTTTTTCTATTACAGGCTGCTTAACAACAGTAGATAAATTAGGACCTTCATACTATGCATGTAAATATCCTTTAGCACTAGAGGGAAAATTCAACACTTTTGTTTTCTGAGACTGAGTTTGAATGGTTGTGACCAGATTTTTGATCTCAGAAGATTCTTGAACAATTGACTCTTTTAACAAAATATGATTTGAATGTACATGTTGAATTTCTTGTTTGACAAGATCAATCTTGTCTTCTGTGGGCTTCATTTGTATTCTGTAGTTTGATAACTATGAACATAACACATCATTATCTAATTTGTTTTCTGCTCTAACCTATTGCAGCTTTTCTCTATGATCTTCTGCTACTTTATGGAGAGTGACCCACCATGCTTCGACATGTATTTTAAATTGGATATAGGAGGTATGGAGCTCACAGACCTCATCCTGAAGCTATTTTATGAGATCTTTTTCTAACCTTTCAAGGGATGCAACTACAGTGTGCATATTTTCTTGAAGAGAAAGAAGTTGTTTTTCAACCTTGAGGGCCTGAACTTCTTCCCATGTCTTCTTATCATGGAGTAACAAAAGACCTTTGTGGATGCATAAGTTTGTCCAATTTAAAAGCTTACTCTGACTAGACCCTTGAACTTCACCTACAAGGGTGACATGTAGTGGCCAAAAATTAGCTTGGAAGTTACTGGATAAATCTTTTACCATAAAATCCTTAAAAGGAAGAATGGTTATGGGAACTATACATGGTCCAGAAGGCATAGAAATAACATTTTCACTGGTTTCTTTTATATCCTATTCTGGAATGGAGGCAGCTTTTCCAGACATCATGTTTAATTTACCAATGGGTGGATGGAAAACAAATGAACATTTTTCACATTTAAAGAATCCATTGTCTAGAGCTGAATACTGATCATGGGGACATGGATTTGACATAGGTGCATAAGAGGTACTAGCACCAGGAGTGGATGGAGCATATTTTTTAATAGAAGGAACTTTGAACAGATCTTCAAAACCTTTTGAAGGTTGAAGATGAACACTCTGTGATTGGGTATACACAGATGGTACAGGGTTATTATGATTAAATGTTTTTTCCATTCTTGTAGACGAAGTACATCCAAAGGAGAATCTAATAACAACCTGGTCATCTATTTCCTCTAAGGTTACACCATGTAACTGAGGAGGTTTTTTTGGTGGAGGCTGACAGTCTTTATCCCATAAATCTAAAGCCCATTCTGTTGGTAATTGAATATCTTTATGCTTGACTATTTTGGGGGCTGTTAGCTAAGTATGGTTTGAAGTGGATTTCCAGATAGTAGAAAGACCTTCAATTCCATGGGCTCGCCGTGGATTCATCATCATGGGTATAACTTTGTTATACAGGTGATAATGGACAAGAAATACTAAGGAATGATCTATAGAGTTGTCTTTCATAAAAAGACTCATTGTTTTAAATTGATAAGTCGGAACATTGTCTAGGTTACCATCTTTAAGACTGACAGGAAAATCTAACAGACAGTCAATGTATAGTGATCCTTTAGCCATTGAATCATAGGCACATCCTAACAAGGCATGGGATAATTTAAAGAACCTGACATCCTTTAACATCATAAATATAATTATAGGAAGTCCCTTCCTATAATGACTTGTAACTCCTATTCTGACATAGGATAGATGCATATATTATGGGATCTTTGGATTGGCATTGGCTTGATCTTGAAATTTCTTAATTTCAGCATCATTAAACAATTTCAATTTTACTTCAGATCCACCTTTTATGGTATGTTGCAGGGTGGCTACATGACATTTCTGCCAGGAGGTATAACCAAATAAATTCTTAAATCCTTTAGACTTATTTATCATTGATACAAGACTATTAGGGATGTCTTTATAGATTTCAGAAGGCTTTATCTTAGGCACATGAAACTCTTCATTCACAAATCTATTACTAGACATATCATCTAAAGCATTACTATGTTCTTCAGGCATAGAAAATGTTTGTTCAGAGTCAGGAAAGAAATTTGTGAAACTAACCTCTGCACTGCGATCCTAGTATGATCTTTAGGTGGCATATCAGATCAAGATGTAGAAGCTCCTTCCATTGTTGTATGTGCTCCAATCTGCGCTCAAATTCGTGCTTGAATTACTAGATTACTACTTCGAATGCCCTTAAAACACCTAACACGGCTTGACAACGGGACTTATAGGAAGGAATTACAACTCTAAAGACGGTAAGAGCAGTACGGAGAGCAATACAGAGAGCTATGCATCAACAAATGGACTATTCTTCTAACAAATGAAATAATATAGTCACGCAAAGACTATACTTATTAAAAGTAGGTAGAGATTTTGAATAACTTGGCTTTGATACTAGATTTTGAGACAGCTACAAATGAGAACAGAATTGAAACACATACAAGAATAATGCAAAATATTATATTATCATAGCGGAAGATTACAGAATATTACAGTATTCTCATGAACAATGCTCTCTGTATAAACTATAAACCTAGAAGCTTTCAAGATTTCTAAGTTTTTGATTTCTGTATCTGCAGAAAGAGCATACTTCTCTGATCTTTGAGTTTTCTAAAGACTCAAAACATGCTAAGACTCGAACTTGAATGCTAGACTAAGACTCTAGACTCTTCTTGGAGAGACTTACTCACTCAGACTCGAATGAGAAAGAAGGCGGCCTTGCTAGCCTTATATAGGGAGCCAAGGTAGATCCTTTACCTATTCTCATAAGTCTAGTTTTCAAGTCCAACCATATAAAGTCGACATGTGCAAACCCTTATCCGAAGGATTACCTATTGAGGATAAGATTCCTCAAGTGGGACCAAATAATCCATGAACAAGAATAAAGGTGGACAGACAAAACTTTTTACAAAGCTTCTTTTTGGTCACGGGAAGGATAACCCGTGCATACTATTAGGCACGTAAGCTTTCCCCTTTTACCGTGGTATGGACCACATCTATCTTTTGTCACGAAGAGATAGATATCTTTGATGGATGACAAGCCACATCCATTAGCTTGTACTAGGATCAGAGTCACTGGGAATATGTCTAATATACATGATACATCCTTCACAAAACTTGCCAGGTGGATGTGTACAATCGGGGGCAATAGTTCCCGTAGCCTTGGATGGATGTTCACCAGCTCTTTCTTCATAAAATCTATATTTGTCATAGGATTCCCAAACTAGGTGTGCAGTACATCCTGGCAATATGCCCCAATGAGATTGAGAACTAGATGGTTGATTAGGATCAACATGGGGAATTGGAATTTTTGGATCTTATTTGCACATAACACTGAGAACCTTGAGCTTATGTGGTCCATACATTCCATGATTGATGGAGGTGTTATCGACACGATCCAGCCTATATGTTTTTGTGTGAATCCAAATGGGCATCTTTATTGTATACAGGTGTTGTAGCTTGTTCTAATGGGTCCAATACTGAAACCTAGATCTGAAACTAGTAGGTCCATAGAATTGAACCATATGTCTACTGATTAGGTTTTCTATGTAGGATCCAAAGATTAATTTAAACACACACCCTAAGAAAGATGATGTATCGGTAAAATCCATACCATTGACAGACATGTTTGGACCTTGAAACATATCTTAGATCAAATTCTTTCCACCTTCATGATCTAGCCACCTATCTATCCTAAGAATGTTAGGATTTAGAAATCTGATTGGTAAGACATGATCATCACTCTAATTTTGTAGAACATTTTTTATTTCAAGATCAATAGCTTCTGCTTGAGCTGAGCATTCAAAGAAACGATGATCAGTCCATAAACCTCCAGTTGTTAATTGTTGTGCAGCAACAAGGCATCTGAATCTATCATGCAAAAAGTCATTAGCCATATAGAAATTATGTCTGTCCCTCATAGCAAAGGGATTTGTACTCCATTCCGTGCAGCTATTCTCATACCACCGATGTTCTCGAACCTTGATTACATTGACTTGGCCGATGAGTTTAGGTGGTCCATCAACTAGAACATCATGTTTAATGTGGGTAGTGTTACCTTCTCTGGATAGGAAATCTACAAAAATGTTAGAAGATCCAGGAAGATGAGCAATATCAAAATCAAATGTATTTAAAAACTGAGCCCATCTGAGAAGTCTTCCATGGACTACTTTATCTTTTGATTCTTTTTTAAAGAATCCCTTCAAATTCTGTAGATCACTTTTAATCAAGAATTTCTTGTCAGCAATAAACATTTGAAATGCTTTTAATGTATTAATTACTGCAAGAATTTCCTTGTGAGTATGATAGTTGATTTCACTATTTTTAAAACTTCCAAAAATGTATCTGACAATTTCTTCCCGGCCACTGGGTGTCTTTTCTTTGAGGACACCTGCCCAAGCGTATTCGCTTGCATCTGTCTCAACAATTTTGAAACCATTTCCAGGAAGTCTTAATGGTGGAAGTTTAGAACACTTCCTTTTAATTCTGATGATCAAGGCATCATGCTTTTCTGACCATGCTGGTGGATTCTTTCCTAGAAATTTATTCAACTCCAGTTTGTCTTCAGCAAGTCTACAATAGAATCTAGCAATATAATTGACAAGTCCTAGAAACCTCTATAGCTCTTTTACATTAGTTACCTATAAATTCTGAATACGAGTCAGAATATGTGGTTGTGCTTCCATTTTTGAACTGTACTGGACAACTAAGAGGGGGGTGAATCAGTTGTCCTAAAACTTTTAACCAATTATGAACATCAACTTATCAATTATTTATATTTTGATATAACCATGAAAGCATAAAATGAGAAGCTTAACACAACAACATAATCAACACATGAGACACTAGATTTTTACGTGGAAAACCCTAAAAGTGAAAAACCACGATGGGTGTTAGCCTACAGAAATATATAAGTTATATCAATACTGAAAAATATAGGCTCACTGCCCAAAATGCTCACTGCAAAGAATGCCTCAGTGCCAAAGGGTGGCTCATTGCCAAGGGTTGGCTAGCTACCAAAAGGTTGAACTGATTAAGTAGCATCTACTCCATGCTTGGGTTTAGTTCCTTTGAAGCACAATAAAACTTCTCCGCTCTGCTCTTTCACACCTTTGCACTTATCTCTTCATATTCGTACACTCATACATCTTTTTCACAATTCATTACAAGTCTTTATACAAGTCATCAACTTTGGAATGTGCATCATGGTCGACAATACATTCATCAAGCGTTGGAACAATCTCCAAGGTTGGCATTACAAAAACATACATAGAATAGGTCTAGACCTAATACAAAATCAACTAAGGAAAATATGTAAATATGTATGTAGATCACATTGATCCTTAGCTGGGACTCAAATGCAATATTCCACATCACTTCATGCCTCTACAATCTTCAATGCTTCTTCGTAATTAATGAAATCAACCAAGTCAGCCAAGACTGGTGAGAACATTAGGTCTTCTAAGAGCATTCTTCAACCATAATCCAAATTTATCTATGTGGACCAATCCAAAGGTAGGAACACAATTAGGAGACATCCACAAGCACATTATAATCATTAGAAACATCTACACACTACTCAAACACTTTACCCATTAGATTCTTCAAACTGGAGCACAAGAACAACACATTCAGCCACTGTCATAAGGAAAAGATCACTTGCAGACCACCAAATCATGAACCATTGAGTTGAAGGCACTTAGCATCATTCCATACTTAACTCTAGAACTACAAACTAAAATACTTCAATGCGAAGGAATGCGAAACATAACACTTTCTCCTTGTCACAACCAAACATACAGAAAAAGTTGTTTTCACTCTGGTGAACATAACTTACTCAATTCTTCATACCAGAGGCTCAAACTCAGATTATAACATCTTTAGATAGACTTCTAAATAACTTCTAGTCTGCAGACAAAGATATTCATTCTACAAAAAAATGCGGAGCAATCTTTGAGACTGTTCTTCAGTATGCAATAAATTGTTTTTTACTGCAACTCACTGTTTCTACCGGAGGAGCTAATTTTTTCAATATCCTCAACATCAAGATTGCTTAGATGAGTAAATACAAATCACCTTACTCATTACAAGCAGAATCAAGATAGAAGCACAGTTGACAGCAATGACAACATTGATATGTTGACATCAATGACAACACTGATTAGGCACATACTTGCAACAATCTCCCCCTTTGTCATTGATGGCAACATATGATGTGAAAACTATAAAGACCATCAAGACACAATCCTCCCCCTTTCTCTTTACACATCTACACTCTTTTCTTTTCTAATTTTTTCACATGATTTCTCTCCCCCTTTGACATCAAGGCAAAGGGCACATACTTGCATTTTCCTGCTTTGATCCAACTGAATTGTTACCAACACATCTAGCTACCCCCTCTGAGAGGTAGCTCCCAAAACATCAATCTAGATCAAATAATGAGACTTTGAGCACCACTGGATTGATACATTCTCATGCATCTTAGTTTAGGGTAGGAGGGGTAATGACCCCTAACTTTCCTCTGAGATACTCAAAAGTATCTTTAGGTAGAGGCTTGGTGAAGATATCTACAATTTGATCCTTTGTGGACACATATTCCATCTTTACTTCATTCTTTGTCACTTTCTCTCTCAAAAAGTGATACCTTATAGATATATACTTTGTTCTTGAGTGCATCACTGGGTTCTTGGAAATATTTATGGCACATGTATTGTCACACAAGATTGCAATTGGATCTTCATAAACAACTCTTATATCTTTTAAAGCCTACTTCATCCATAACACTTAAGTACAACAACATGCTACTGCAATATACTATGCTTCTGCAATTGACAAAGAGATTGAATCTTGTTTCTTTCTCATCCATGAAACTAATCTATTGCCCAAGAAGAAGGCACCTCCACTTGTACTCTTCTTGTCATCAACATCTCCAACCCAATCAGCATCTGTATACATACTAAGAGTGAAGTCAATATCCTTTTGATACCATAAGCCATGATCCAGAGTGCCTTTTAAATACCTCAGAATTCTCTTTACTACCATCACATGAGATTCTCTTGGATTAGCTTGAAATCTTGCAACAAGACAAACTACATGCATAATATCAAGTCTAGTTTGAGTTAGATAAAGCAATCCTCTGATCATGGATCTATACTTTTACTGATCAATCTTAGGCGATTCATCTATTTTGCTTAACTTGTAGCCAGTTACCATGGGAGTACATACCGGCTTAGAGTCTTCCATCCCAAATTTCTTTAATAACTCTTTAACATACTTAGACTGAGATATGAAGATTCCTTTATCTGATTGATTGATTTGTAGACCCAAAAAGAAATTCATTTCACCAAACATAGACATGTCAAACTCATTCTGCATTTCACTAGCAAATTTCATACACATACTATCATTGCCTCCAAAGATGACATCATCAACAAAGACTTCAACAATCAAGATTTGATCATCATTAATCTTGAAATAGAGATTACTATCAGTAGTACCATTATTGAACCCTAATTGTAACAAGTACTTAGCCAACCTTGCATACCAGGCTCTAGGAGCTTGCTTGAGTCCATACAATGCTTCCTTCAACCTGCATACCATATTATCTTGATCTGATAGTTGAAATCCTTCCAGTTGCTCAATGTAGACTTCCTCTTCCAATTCACCATTTAAAAATGCAAACTTCACATCCATCTGATACACTTTGAAATCTTTATGAGCTGTAAATGCTAGAAACATTCTGGTTGCTTCAGTCCAAGCTACTGGGGAAAAAGTTTCTTCAAAATCTAACTCTTCAATTTGAGAATATCCTTTGCACACAAGTCTTGCTTTATTCCTTACAACTCCATTTTCATTCAGCTTGTTCCTGAAGGCCCATTTGGTTCCAATAACATTTTTGTCAACAGGTCTAGGAACTAGTTCCCAAGTTTCATTCTTCTCTATCTGCAATAGTTCTTCCTCCATTGCCTTTACCCAATTATCATCATTGTAGGCTTCATTCACAATTTTTGGTTCAACTGTGGAGAGCAGACAGTAGTTTAATTGTTCTTCAACAACTTTTCTTCTTGTCAATACACCTTTGCTTTTATCTCCAATTATTTGATCTTTAGAGTGATTGATTCTTACATACTTGGGGGTTTTAGCAACACTTTCCAGAGCCTTTTTTTCTTCATCTTGACTATCTCCTTGTTTAACTTTATTTTCATGAGTTGTAGCAGCAGGTTCATTTGATTCATAGCCATTCTGATCTGATGTTATTCCTCTGTCTTCATCCACCTTCACATTTGCACTTTTAACAATCTTTTATAGTCATTTATTGTAACACTGGTACGCCTTACTCTTGGTAGAGTATCCAAGGAAAATTCCTTCATCACATCTTGCATCAAATTTCCCTAGATCTTCATCTCTTCTGATATAGCATTTGCTTCCAAAGACTTTGAAATATCTTACTGTTGGAATTCTTCCATACCATAATTCATAAGGAGTTTTAGTATCATTTCCTTTTACTTGAACTTTGTTTTGAATGCAAACAACAGTATGTATAGCTTCCTTCCAAAACACTTCTAGCGGACCTCCTTCCTTCATCATTGTCCTAGCAACCTCCTGAACTATCTTGTTCTTCCTTTCCACAACTCCATTCTACTGGGGAGTTCTAGGTGCAAACAATTGCCTCTTAATCCCTTGCTCTTCATAGAAAATCTTAAACTCATTTGAAGTGAACTCACCTCCTCTGTCAGACCTCAAACACTTGATTTTTAGTTCTAACTCATTCTCAACCATTGCCTTGAAGGATTTGAACTTTTCTAGGGCTTCAGATTTTTCTCTTAAGAAAGTAACCCAAGTCATTCTAGAATAATCATCAATAAGTAACATGAAGTACCTGTCACCTTGCAGACTTCTTACCCTTGTAGGACCACATAGGTCTATATGCACTAGATCTAGTAGACCGGCAAAAAATTACTCTTTGCTCTTGAAACTTGTCCTAGTCTGCTACCCAAACTAACATTCTTTGCAGATGGTATTGATAGGTTTCACAAGCTTTGGTAGATCTCTCACAGTCTAACCTAAACTTATCTTTACCAGATTGTCACAGTTTATATGACACATCCTTCTGTACCATAGCCAACTCTCATCTGCTTGGGCCAATAAATAGTAATCACTAGTTCCTCTTAATTGATAAATGTTAGCTTTGGTCTTCTTACCAATAGCAATCACAATTCTGGAGCTTTCCATGATTTTGCACCTATTGTCTTTGAATTGTAGATCATAACCTTTGTCACACATCTGACCAACACTCAAAATATTATGCTTCAAACCCTTCACATACATGACATTATCAGTATTATGCTTACCATCAAATGAGATAGATCCTTTTCCACAAATCTTACCAGCTGCATTGTCTCCAAACCTAACTAGTCCTCCATCATTCTTTTCCAAACTCACAAACTTACTTTTGTCACCGGTCATATGATGTGAGCATCCACTATCAACAATCCATTCATCCTTATCTTTCTCAACCTGAACTGCCAAAGCACTCTCTTCCATTGGTTTCTCTTCCTTCACATAGCTAACAGGATTATTAGACATAGGATCTTCTTTGATGGCAATAAACAAACATTCATTTGTACTAGTACTAGCAACATCAGATTCATCATCAATCACACCTTCATCATCAAAATCTATAACATAGTAGCATTTATTTGGAGCTCTAGGCCTATTCTCAAATCTTTTTCTATTCCTTTCAATTCTTTCAGGGCAGCTAGAAGCATAATGACCTACTTTACCACAAGAAAAACATTTGAAAGGTAACTTGCCTTTAAACTTACTGGAACCTCTTTGCAATTTGTCAACAAAGTTAACTTCAAGTTCATCAAAATCATCAGGTTCTACCTTATATTTCTCAACACTGGAGATCTTTTCTGAAGTAATGACTTTGAAGGCAGTCTCAAATTTTGTCAATGCATCACCAAACTCTCTCATCTCAAAGGCTATAATCTTTCCAAGTAATTGATCTCTTCAATAGCTTTTACAGTCATTACTTCTTCAATTGTAGCTACCTTGTGACTATAGGACTTTGGTAGTGATCTGAGAATTTTCATCACAACTTCCTTATCACTGAGAGTTCCTCCCATACATTTTATTCCAGTGACAAGTTCATCAACTCTTTGCATAAAGGCTATTATGTTTTCATCTTCATTTATCTTCAAACCCTCATATTTCACTTTCAGGCTTTGTATCTTGGCTTATTTTACATAATCATCTCCTTGATATAGATTTTTTAGCTTCTCCCATACCTCATTTGTAGATTCAAGATCCACAACTTCTATCAATACTGTGTCACTTAAGGAACTTAACAGGGCATCCTTTTCTTTACCATCCAACTCATATTCTTTGATATCATCTTCAGTTGTCAAACCACCTTCAGGTGTGACAAATTGTGATTGTGTAGCTAGCCATACTTTATAACCAAGATAGAGGAGATGATTTTTCATTTGTACCTTCCAAATAACATAATTTATCCCATCAAATTGTGGAGTTTCCCTTTTATAAGACATCCTAGATCTTCCTCAAGCTGTTAGGCCTTCTTCTGAGGAACTTGCTCTGATACCAATTTTTGAACTGCACTGGACAATTGAGAGGGGGGGTGAATCAGTTGTCCCAAAACTTTTAACCAATTATGAACATCAACTTATCAATTACTTATATTCTGATATAACCATGAAAGCATAAAATGAGAAGCTTAACACAATAACATAATCAACACATGAGATGCTAGATTTTTACATGGAAAATCCTAAAAGGGAAAAACCATGGTGGGTTTTAGCGCACATAAATATATAAGTTATATCAATACCAAAAAATAGAGGCTCACTACCTACGAGGCTCACTACCCAAAATGCTGACTGCAAAGAACAACTCACTGCCAAGGGTTGGTTCACTACCAAAAGGTTGAACTGATTAAGTAGCATCTAGTCCATGTATGGGTTCAGTTCCTTTGGAGCACAATGAAACTCCTCTGCTCTGCTCTTTCACACCTTCTCACTTATCTCTTCATATTTGCACACTCATACATATTTTTCGCAATTCACTATGAGTCTTTATACAAGACATCAACCTTAGAATATACATCAAGGTCGGCAATACATTCATCAACCATTGGACCAATCTCCAAGGTCAGCATTACAAAAACATACATAGAATAGGTCTAGACCTAATACAAAATCAATTAAGGAAAATATGTAAAGATGTATGCAGATCACATTGCTCCTTAGCTAGGACTCAAATACAATCTTCCATGTCATGTCACGCCTCTACAATCTTCAATGCTTCTCTGCAATTAATGAAATCAACCAAGTCAGCTAAGACTGGTGAGAACATTAAGTCTTCTAAGAGCATTCTTCAACCACGATCCAAATTTCTCTCTGTGGACCAATTTGAAGATAGGAAAATGATTAGGAGACATCAACAAGCACATTATAATCATTAGAAACATCCACACACTACCCAAACACTTTACCCATCAGATTTTTCAAACCGGAGCATAAGAACAACATAGTCAGCCACTGTCATAAGGAGAAGATCACTTGCGGACCACCAAATCATGAACCATTGTAGTTGAAGGCACTTAGCATCATTCTAGACTTAACTCTAGAACCGTAGACTAAAATACTTCAATGCGGAGGAATGCAGAGCATAACACTTTCTACCTGTCACAACCAAACATACAGAAAAAGCTATTTTCACTCTAGTGAACATAACTCACTCAATTCTTCATATCGAAGGCTCAAACTTGAAATATAACATCTTCAGACAAACTTCTAAATAACTTCCAATCTACAAACAAAGATATTCATTCTACAGAAAATGTGGAGCAATCTTCTAGACTGTTCTTCAATATGCAATACACTATTTTTCACTGCAACTCACTGTTTCTACCAGAGGAGATAATTTTCTCAATATCCTCAACATCAAGATTGCTTAGATAAGTAAATACAAAGCACCTTACTCATTACAACTAGAATCAAGATAGGAGAACTATTGACACCAATGACAACACAAATATGTTGACATCAATGACAACACTGATTAGGCACATACTTGCAACACAGGGGACCAATGAAATCATGGAGGTGCTGGTGAAGCTCCTTGTTCATTATCAAATTGTCACTAAATAAGATTACCACTAATATATGTACTATATTTACAATCATGTGGTAAATTACATACCTGTTGACTTGACCTCCTCTCATAACCCTGCATTGGATGGCTAACATATACAAGATGAATATTTTGACCCTGGAATTTCATAGTGTAGACAATTACATACATTAATTTTGACTTATAATATAGATAGTCATATAAAATTAATTACAAATTTAAAATAAAAATATATTAAATCAAGATGAATTTTGTAAAAAATTACCTAGGAGTCAATACCAAATGTATGTTATAAGAGGTCATATGAGAAAAATATCATCCAATATAGATGTGTCCATCATTGGTTGTTGCCCCTGCATCACAACATCCTTCTAAGAGTCTTGTGTCCCATAATCACACAAGTTCCCACATGAACTGCAAATATGTGGGGACAAACGATGCTTGCTTCTCTCACCCTCATCATCCTAGGTGAGATCATCGCCATGCTATGCTAGAGACTAGGTTAGAGAACTCAATGAATGTAGTGTCTCCACCTCAACAGTCTCTTTCAAAGTTGAAGGGAGTGAGACATGTGATAGCCTAATGAGAGGTCTAGGTACATGGTTTTGGTCTCAATGTGCCCCCTCTCTATCTTGGTAAGAGCCACCACCTCTACCCTAAAACTCTTGAATGTCAATGTAATCAGGAATCTCCTTGAGGATAAACTCACAATAGGGTCTCCACATTATTATTACATGGATTCTCATCAAAGACCATGTACCATCTATCCCAAAAGTTTTGGGATATATCTTCATTCACACACCAATGAATCAGGAAGCATTTGCAAGTCTCTTCTAGTGTTTGGCTAGTTTTAGGATTGATAAATTGTGAACATAATGCAAATTTTGTAGTTTTTTTGTCCTTCACTTGTTTGTAAGACAATTTGTCAGCATAGTATGGCCGACTCCTCTCCCTATAGTCATTCCATTCAGTGATTTGGTTTGTCACCAATTCAATGTGAGAAATAATCACCTCTAATGACTTGGCAAGGGCTCTCCTATGATCAGTGCTTGCACTTGGACTATTTAATGTTTCAATTAGGGTTTCAAAATGTTTTTGTTTTCTTCAATTTTCCCTAAATAGTTTTCTTCTGTGTCTCTTTCATGGTGAGGATGTGAAGGTGGGGGGTTTTGAGCATTTTGGGGGTTGTTTTGAGCCTCCTCTACTAGATTAGTATTTTGTGGTGCCTCATTGACTATAAATTCAACATAAAAACCAATCAAGCATTGCAAAAGTAAAAATGTATTTTCAAATTCACAAAAATCAATCAAACCCTACCTTGTTTAGCTGCTACACCCTCTACACTTTGTTCATGACATCCTCAAGAGTGGGATTGATGAGGTGGCATGGTGAAAATGTCAATTCCACTTGGAAATTGCTTGAATCCTTCTTTTTGTAATGCGGTTGTGCTATAAAACCTGATATTTGCTTGCCAAAATGCACAAATGAGCCATAATCTTTTTGTTTTTGCTTTTTTATTTTTAACTTTTAATAGGCCAAAACATGAGCACATTATAATGCACTCACATTCTACCTTGTATGAGACCAAAAAGTCATCTGGCGACTTCTTGGTTCCACAACTCTTTGCACTTACCCATATCATGGGAAGCTCTTAAACTCTTCTCCTTCATCCTTTATTCTAGAATTAAGAAAATGACATTATTTTAGAGGATAAGACCATCTGTCATTGTAAACCTATCATCTTTCATAATCCCATCAAGGATGTTACTGGCAAATATATTTTTAATATATTCTACCATGATAATAGCCTTCCAATTACTAGAAACAATAGAATTGAACATAGAGTAGGCATCTTAGAAAGTGCATCAACAATTGTACATAATTTTTCCCTTTCATGTACTCTATGTCAAAATCATAAGCTTGAAGCTTATTCACCTATTGTTTCTATTGTCATTTAGATCACGCTAGCCAAGGAAGAACAAAAAATTATTATGATCTATCTTCACTATGAGTATTCACCCATAAGCTTGAAGCTTATTCACCCATTTTTCTTGTTGTCATTTAGATCATGCTAGGCAAAGAGAATTTTTTTTTATTATGATCTATCTTCACTATGAATATTCTATAAAGAAACTATTATCTAAACTTGTCTAATGCATGCACAATGGCCAACTATTATTTACCAGATATGGAGAATCCTTTTTTGGATTCTTTTAGATTCCTACTTTCAAATGCTATAGGATGCCCCTTTGGTACTAGCACTACAATTCTTTCAAATGAAGCATCACACTCTACAACAAATGGTTGAAAGAAATTAGGAATGACAAGTACTAGACATGAACTCATTACTTATTTGAGTTTATCAAAAGTCTTTTGTGTTTCCTTAGTCCATGTAAAAGCTCCCTTCTTGGTCATATCGGTCAAGGGGACTGCTAGCTAAGAAAAAACCTTAACAAACCTTCTATATTAGTTTCAAAGACTAAAGAATCATCTCAATTGTATCAATGTGCTAGGAGGTGTCTAATCTAGAATGGCTTGGATATTTTGTTGATCCACCTCAACACCTTGAGCACTAATGATATGACCCAAATACAAAATCTTTAATTTTCTTTGATGACATTTTAATTTACAATAAGACTTAGGAATATCATTTGAAGCATCTAGATATAGTTTAAAGACCTTAACAAACCTTCTATAATAGTTTCAAAGACTAAAGAAGCCTCTCAATTGTATCAATGTGCTAGGAGGTGGCTAATCTAGAATGGCTTGGATATTTTGTTGATCCACCTCAACACCTTGAGCACTAATGATATGGCCCAAATACAAAATCTTTATCACAGCAAATTCACAATTGGATTCCTTTGCAAAAGAAGCATGCTGCACATACCTAGATCTATATCTAGATGCTTCAAATGATCTTCCCAAGTCTTATTGTAAATTAAAATGTCATCAAAGAAAATTAAAACAATTTTTCTCAATTTCTTACTAAATACCTTATTCATGTATGATTCAAAGGTGACTAGTGTATTTTTCAAGACAAAAGGCATGGCCAAAAACTTAAAGTATCCAAAGTGACACCTACATATTATTTTATGCACATATTTGTCCCTTACTCAAGTCTGGTGGTAGCTTGATCTCAAATCAATCTTTAAAAAATACACAACCCCATCTAACTCATAAACTAGCTCATTGATCTTAGGAATAGGGTACTTATTTTTTAGTTTTCTTGTTCAAAGATTTATAGTCAATACATATCTGCATTGTACCATCCTTTTTCTTTACAAGAATCATGGATGAATCAAATGGGCTAGAACTATGCCTCATGTGGCCCATCTCCAAGAGCTCCTTTATAGTCTTTTCTGTTTCCTCATAATTCTTAGGTGGCAGTAAGGAGTGGTCAAAATAGGCTTAGAGCCTAGTTCCAAGTCTATGATATGGTATAATCCTCTATTAGGTGGTAGTCCTGGATCACTAAACACCACAGTATTCTTATTAAAAATATATTGAATATCAATATGATACTACATTTCTTATCCATGGATGAATTTGTACGCATCACCAAACAACTTGCTACCCATACAATTTATCCTTTACAAAATGTTCTCTCCATTATTTTAGTTGTGACCACTCATGGTGCTCTATTTAAAATACCTCTAAGCACCACATCTTTCCCTTTATATTTAAACTTAAGTTCCATGGATTGATAGTTGTGAAAAAACTCACCAAGGGAATGCAACCATTATATACCCAAAACCATGTCAATATCTCCTAAACCCACAAGAAATAATCTCATACTTTATGATATCCAATGGCTATGTTGATTTGGGGGATTATTTTGGTGTATGTAATGGTGAATCAATCAATAATAATGAAATTAAAACATTCAAAATCCTCAACTTTAAGTCCACTTTTAACCACTAAACCTTCATCAATAAAATTGTGGGTATCCCCACTATAAATAAGAACCATGATCCACAATCTAGATAGCACTCCTCATACTCTAAATGGATGATATCTAGGTTCTCTTGAAAGAGTTGCTATTGTGCCTCCATTTGTGTCTTCATCCTCTATCTTCTTAGGTTTATGATGCTCTATAATCATCTGTGGCTCGGGTTCTATAGGATCTAACTTATCATTAGATATTACCTCAATGTAATGGACTTGGCCTTTTCCAAGCCATCTATGATCAAGTTCCCATGGCTCTTTCCAAGAAAAACAAAGTTTCTTCCTTTTGAGTTTATTTTTAATGGATTCATATGTCCTCTTTATGATAGATGCTTGAGGTATGGTCTTCTGTAGAAATGCATGTGATCCCCTTTTCTAAAAATTCCCTTTTTGTGGTACAAAAGTGGTCCCTTGGATTGATGTGAAAATTTATCCTTTAGCATAGATGGATCAACTATTAGAGATCTTTTGATGGCTTCTTGTAGAGTAGAGGGTGCAAAAGCCTTAACAATACCTTTTAGGGGTTCAAACAAACCCTCAACAAAGAGAAAAGTGATTCTCTTTTCTGAAATATCTGGTACCATTAGTGCAACATGTTAAAATTCTTCAACATAGGATTGCATTGCATTTTATTTTCTGATTCCTGCAATCTCTATAAAATATTCATCTTCCTCTTTTCATTCAAAGTGGTCCAAAATCCTTTGACTGAATTCATCAAAAGTTTGCACAAGGCTATGTCCTTGTGTGATTAACCCATGATGCCACCAATAATAAGCAACAATTTATAAATGTAATGTGGCAAATAGTATGGAATCTTCCTCCTCCATAAGGCTAAGAGTGGAATAAGTTTGTAATTTTTGTAACCAAGCATGAGAAAAAACTTTATACCATAAAATATAGGGGCATGTAGCTTACCAACCTTTTGTTGCAGTACCTTCTTTTCATCATTTTTGTTTCCATGTGAGATTTTTCAATTAGGAATTTTTTTTCAAAGGGTGTCCAAATAAATCATAAATGGAACTATATTCTTAAAATCTTCAAATTTACCTTGATATTCTTGAAAATATGTCAATTTCCTCTATAGGAGGGGGCTCTAGTTCTTTCTCCTTTTTTCCTATTTTTGCAAGAACATAGACTTAGATGGTTTTGGTATGGAATTAACCATAGATTGATCAATTGTACATGTACTCCCTTCTCCTGGAGATGCTTTGAGAGGATTTGGGGTTTTACAATTTTGGGAGAGCATCATATATGCCATAAGGGCTACCAATCTATCTTGTCCTTGATTAATTGGAATCAAAGTCTCATGGAATAAAATTTCTCTTTCTTTATCCATTAATTTATGCTTTCGTCTTCCTCCTTTTTCCATATCTTCTCTTTTATCAAGATTTGGTGCTTGTAAATTTCTTTGTTCTCTTCTATGATACCTAATTTCTCTTTCACTGGGAATCATCAACCATTTTATTAACCCTACAAGATAGCAAGTTTAAAGCTATGATACCACTTAATGTCCTGAACCAAATATTTTGCAAATGTTTTCATATCTAAAATATACTCAATAAATTTTAATATAAAAAATATTCTGAAACTTCTAAAATTATTTCCATGTATATTTGATGCCAAAAAAGAAGAAATTTTTGGTGTTGATTTCACACAAACTAAGCTGGAAAATTACTCAATTTTTGCACACATGAGATAGAACATCACCAGTATGATGGAGTTGATTTTTATTCATGAAATGTATAGAAAAATAAATTGGAATAAATTATAAAATTATAGAAATACACATGAAGATGAAATCAAGAATATTACTCTATATGTTGAAGCTCCCTTCTTCATAAATCTTTCAATAACTAAAATTACTGCAATTCTTTTAGCAGAAATACAACTTCTGGGTGAAATTGCATTTAGGAAACTAAAGGGTTTTCATTCTCCAATCTCCCAAAATCTAAGGGATTCCATACTTAGATTTATGAATGAACACAAGTGCTCAAAAAATTTGGCAAAGTTTTGGTAAGATAAAAAGAGATGCTAAAATGAAGAAATTGCTTGCATTTTATAGATATTGAAGGCCCAAAATAGACGATAAATCCTCCATAAAATCTTGTCATAGAATATTATAAAACTAGTGGGAGTTACATAAGGCCCATGAAGAATACCATGCCTCATTAGAAGTTGAAATGGACAACCAAAAAAGGATATACTAGTTACAAATTAAATAAGATGTACACAAAAATTTATTTTAGGTACCCCAACTTGGTAAGGTCCTAACTCCTAGCCCAATGGGTGAAAATCAAACTTCTTTTATGCATTTGAAAGATCTCTAAAATATCTGCAATAAAAAATGAAAACCCTAAATAATTTTTTGGACAAATTGTACCCCAAAAATGCTCCGACGACCACTGAAAATGTAATTTTTGAAAATGTAGAAAATACAAAAAAACAAATATTAAATTAAAATTATTTCCCCACCACTTTCCCTAAGTCCATAGGAAATATGGAATGGGCTTTTGGCTCCCCCAATTAAATTATTAGAAAGGGGACATTGCATGCTTCCCCACGTATATTTGGTGTTGTGGTTTGCTAATTTTAATTGATATATGTTACATATGCTTCTTCATGTTAATTTAATGGAACTAATAACATTCTACCTTAATTATTTAATCAAATTTGTTCACTATTTTCATATTCTTTCACTATATGTGTTTACCTTGTTCTCAACAAAAAGGAGATTCAAGTAATCCATCAATTTATAATTCTAAGTATTCTATAAAATCAATGCGAGACACAATAATCTATGACATTAAACATATCTTGAGTTATGTGACTTCTTAATTGGCAAGCCTTTGTTTATGGTTGTGAGGGTGTTTAAAATCCACATAGGTAATAGATGCCTTAAAATCTAAGTGAGATGTCACCAAAATCCAAACTTAGTTTGTTTATGGCCAAAAAATGCCACAAATTTATTGCACATACACAAAATTTTGTCCTTCTAATGATTCACATAGACACACCTATGCAGCCAAGCAATCATGCCCTCACAATGTGCAACTCCATGCCCACTTCATTACAACAACAATTTATAAATTTTACTACACCAATATGAGGAAGTCTTAACCAATTCCATAGGCCTTCCCACATATTGTATAGTATAGCATCAAATTAGTCTAGTTCCTAGATCCCCTCTTCCAAACAACTACCTCTACCACTAGTTTATTTGGGAGAATGACAAATTTTGGTGCCAAATTCAAGAATTGGTTGATTAAGGGAAGATTAGGCCTAGCTCCTCACCCTACAATAACATGAATGTCTTATTTTCCAAAAAGTATTGCAGGTGATGACTATATATCTACTATTGTGCACTAAATATAATCTTGATAAAGAATAGATATCATCTACTATGCATTAACAACCTCTTGAATTAGCTTGGTGGGACCCTCTATTTCACAAAAATTCCACATAAGTTAGGATACAATAACATTTCAATAAAAGTATAAGATATTTGGAAGGCAACATTCAAAATGCAAGAAGGTTTCTATGAGTGGGCAATTATGCCTTTGGCTTAACTAATGCTCCTACAACAATTATGTGATTGATGAGTGACATCTTGCATGCTCTCACAAACATCATCACCACCTATTTTGATGACATTAAAGCCTTAAAAAACACTTGGAGGAGCACATAAAACATGTATCTTAGATGCTAGAAACTTTATGTGAGGCCCACCTTGGTGCGATAGGTTTAGTTGCACTATTAGACCTAATTGTATTGCTTCACCCAAACTTAGGATATGGTATATGGTATTGTGACCTTGTCCAATACACAATATGGTATTATTGTGGATCTAATTATAATGTAGTTGTGTATGATTTGAGTTTGTGTAGGAGATGTATCCCTTAGTTTAGATTGATTGAATATCACTCAATTGTTCGTAGAAATGATTCTTAGTGAATTGTTGTGAGGCTACCTTTGTTACACCTCTTGATTCGAATTATTAGACTTGTTACCTATGAATTTATATTTTGACATTGGATATTATTGAGGACTGTGGATCCCATCCATTAGACTTTTGATGGCATTATTTTGTGATTGGAGTAGATAGATGTGTTGTTATATTATTGATGATATATCTATATATGCTTAGATTATATTCTACTTTTCTATGATAATGAATATCTTGAAATTACATGACACAATTGAATACAATTAATGAAATATATTGAGTAAATGGATTAGTATATTGAATTACACTTTGCATGATGAAGACTATGTTGATTTGAAAGAGAATTGATTTGAAAATATAATAATGTATATCATGTCTTATGGAATTGACCTAATTGAAATATATGAACTTGTGTGGAATCATGTGTGTGTAAGTTGAGTTTCTTTGGCTATGATATACAATGGACTATTGATGTGTGTGTAAGTGTGTAGGTTGATTCGATGGCCAATGGAAATCATAGGTCTCACAAGTAACCCCAGTTAATAATCCCCATGAAGCCTACCAAGTCCCTAAGGTGGACTAAGGTTATATGTTGTTTGAGAATAAATGTATTGTGTTAATGATTTGTTTTAGCTTTATTTGAGTCTCCTAAGGTTGACTTAGGATGAGGTGGATGATGAGTGTCATCCATGTGTCCATTTTTATTCATGGGTTTTAGGGGCTACTTAAATGTTGATTTTTGAGGTTTCATATATTTATTTTACTTTGTTTTGGGGCCCTAGATCAAGTACCTCTGAGTTAGGTACTTTATAGACATCAAATCATGAGTTTTATCTCATATTTGACCACTCTATTTGACCATGGGAGTTAAGTGACGAATTAGGGTTTTAGGATGAGGGTTGGGTGACTTATCACATCCCAATTCCATTACCCTAGGTTCATGTAAGGGCTTGGGGAATCCCAAAGGCCTCACATGTGTGAGAACACACTGTAAGAACCTTTGTGAAGAGAACCCCAAGTACTCCCCTTTCCTCCATGTCTCACACATGTGTGAGGACAATTGTAGGGAGGTGTGCTCTTGAGGAGGAAGCAGAGGATGAAAAGTGTCACCTCCCTACTCCTCAATATCTCACATATGTGAGAGCACATGTGGGGAGATGTGCTTGAGAGAGTGAATAATAAGGTGACAAGTGTCACCTCCTCATTCACTGGGATATTTTTTGAGACCTATTTATCTCCCTCTTGTTGAGGTGAGAAGGGTTCTTCCTTTTGGTTTTGTTTTTGGAATCTTTGGAAGAGATTTTTTCTTGGACATAAGGTTTTTAGTTAAAGATATCTTGAAGTAAGATCTTGGGAGGCTTCCTATACCATCTTCACTACTTGAAGCTTGAGAGGTAGGCTCTCAAGGCTTCAATCTCTCTTGTTATATTGCATTTTTACTTGATGTATTTATGAAAGGATTTTTGTGTATATTGTGTTGTGTTGGGTTTATGGGTTGATGGCATGAGCTCTCCATTTGAGAGATCTTGTCTTGTATGGGGTTGAGAGAAGAGTGAACCTCCTCAGGGAAAGTCACTCTTTGTTAAGGAGATTTGGAAGGCTTTGGCCTTGTCTTGGTGTTTTGGTGTAAGTTCGAATAGACAAGAGTCCCTTGACACCTTGGTATTTAGATTATCATTTGGTTGGCAAGAGTACCCTTGTATATGTTGGAGTTATAAGTGATTTGAGATAGCAAGAGGCTATGTATTATTGAGATATGATGTTGAGTATTATGGTGATTCTGAGTCTTTCCCATTGAGTGAGAGATGTCCACTCTCTCCCCATTTTGAATCCAAATTTATGGATATGGATATGTTAAGATACATTGGGTTGGGCGTTATTGTGTTTGTTGTGAGTGTGTTTGAATCCCTTTGTGTGTGTGCATGAAACCATATACTTGTAGGCCGCCTAGCTTGGGGGTGGCTTACAATCAAGCCTAAGGTTGGGAGGTGAGCTTCCCTTGGCCATGGAAAGAGTTTTTATTGTCTTGCAGGATTTCTTGACACTATGGAGAAAGACTATGAGGGTGGTCTTCTTGAGGTGGTTTTGTGGTTTTGCACAAGTTATAGTTTGCATGGAAATATAAAGGCCTTGACTCATTGAGCTTGTAAGTGGGTTGGTTATATGAGAGAAAATCTCACTTGGGGATTCCTTTATAAAAATGTATTATTGGAATAAAAAGAATGTATTTATCCTATAGTTGTTTCTTGCCATTTTAAATATTGTTGTTAGCTCTCTCTCTCTCTCTCTCTCTCTCTCATGGTGTATTTACATTAAAAAATCTAGGTATGGCATCCACATTACAAAATAAATAAATTAGTTTTTAATATTTAAAAGAAATTTATTTACCTGCTCTTCTGTAGTTTCATTAACCCAATAAAAGTTGTTTATAATAGATTTATTATTTACTTTACCTCTCCTTCACATTGTTGTTGAAAAAAAGAAAATATATGCACATATTTTTATTTTAAGTAGTGGTTGGAATTTCTATATATATATATATGTTTTATTTATTAAAAAAATTAAAGAAGTGAATAGGTATATATATAGTTATATATGTGTATATATTTATATATATAATTATTAAACTAAATAATTAAATTTCCATTTACTATTTGAAGCATTTAAGTAGTTATGTTTTACAAAAAAATAGATGCTAGGTTTTCATATTTTTAATGATTCTTTGTTTTTTAAAAAATGAGGAGCTTGGGGGTGGGTGACTCAGCCTGCAGGGGCAAACAAAGTTGAGGCCCTACTCCTGGCTTATGGAGGCTGAGAGCCTGAGGTCTAGGGACCCAATCCCCATAGAGACCGTATGCTCTGTGGGTGTGGGAGTCACGCACCCGATCAGCTTACCTCGGCTTGCAGACTGTGCAGTCCACGGCCACAACCCTGCCATTGCATTAAACCTTCATTGTTTTAAAAAGAAAACCAATCACCATATATTTATTATATTTAATATTGTTGTTAGATATATATGCATTAATATATTACATCTCTGTATATACACAAAACTGTAAATACGGAGTTCTATCTACATACATGGTTCTTTGTATATGCATAGGGGCACCTTTATTAAAAATTTTATTCAGTTATATATAAATACATATTTATTTAAGCCTCTTCTTTATTTAGGCAGTTTTTTTCACATATATAGGATATAAACAATAAAAATATATACCATTATATAAGTAAAGCCATAGGAAACTTAAATGCCTATTTAAATATTATATTTTCAAAATAACCTTGGAGGGAAATAGGAAAGAGAATTTTTGAAATTTCAAAACTTAGAAAACCTTGGAAATGAAACATTCAAACTATTAGACAAATAAAAGATTTGCAAATATTAGAAAAACTAATTAAAACAATGTTGGGAAATAATCTTCCCAAGTGGGAAGAGATTTCCCTCTTTCTTCTCCTCTAGCTCAACCTGCAAAACCAAATAACCTTTGTGAGTGAAATGAGAATTATATTTCTTTTATAAACCTATTTTAGGTTTAAAGAGTGTTTCCCTAATGATTAGGGTTTGTTAAACAATTTTTAAACCTTTTTACTATTCAAACCCAACCTAAATGAAAATTAGATTTATTTTTATAGTTCTATAGTTAAGTTTTAATTTATTACACCTTTGTCTTAATTAGACCCCTAGATTACTTTTGTAATGTTATGCTATAAAAATTTCTGGGAAAATAGACACTTGGATAATGTTATGATGCCAATTTTTTGAGAGATCAGTTACTTGAATTAGAGACTTAGTTGGGCAAATGAGGTGGTCTTTTTAATGGAAAAATATTTATTAGGTTATATTAATTTAAACATGTATAGTTTCGATTTAAAATTTCTCCCTTAAATTTGCTATAGTTAGACTTTTGAAAGGTATTTAATTTAATTTAATTTCTTAGTTAGATTAATGATGTTGAATTGGTTTAGATTATAGTTTTATTTTTGGTTTTGCATTATAGTTGGAATTAGTTGTTTGATAATTATTAGGGCTAGGGTTTTGACTTAGGTCAAAATTGATTTCTCATTTTCATCTAGGAAACCCTAGGGTCAGTTTCTCTATGTAGACCTTTCCTCTTTGCGGTACAAGATGTGATAGTTTCCCTCTTAGTTTAAATCCATATTCAAAGGTGTATGAAAGGAGTTTCACATTTTTTGCATCTTGATTGACTTCCCCATGTAAGTTTGCTATGCCTAACATGTGTTACACATACAACAACATTACATGTGTATGTTATTTAACCACACATTTGATGAACAAGTGCATTTAGTGACTTGTTTTATTAATTTTTTTGATATCCAGTTTCCATGTCCACTTGTGAAATGTGGGCATGACATTAGATATCAGAGCCCAAGTTTCAAACACTAGGAACTCTGGGTGTGTACAAGTGTTTGTGTTGGGCCACTTGTTTGTCATGCATACTTGAGTCAAGTGTCAAACTTTAGCTTGTTTAACAATGAGTTCATAAGACACCTTGTGTGGGAATGACTAGCTTCCTTTGATTTTACTTTCTGCTAACCACATGTACAACTTCGTATCGAACATACTTGGGGAGTGCAATCACAATGAATAGAGTAATTGAAGGACCATGCAAGTCCTAATTTCATGAGTTTAGACAACTTTTGTTAATATTACCTTAGAAAGAGAGTAGGTGTATAAGAATCACTAGGTGTTTTATTCTAGTAAAGCCTTGCTCCTTTTCCTAGTTAAATGTCATAATTTGATCCTTCTATAGAGGTCGTTGACATTTTTGTACCACACCCTTGGAAAGGTGTTATGGTGGTAAAGTTTATCTCTTATCAAAACCTTGAAGGTTTGCCTTGGTGAATGGTTTAGTGGCATAGTGCAAGTTGTGAGTGTTATCACATCTTGTAAGACTCACCGGAATGGGAGTGTTGAATCATGTATGTCCTACTATGTAGGAAGAAGAATTGTATATATTAAGTGGTACACTAACCTTGGACAAAGACTTATGTACCATATCACGTTTATCCCTCACCTTGTTTTTGTTTAGATAACCTATGTATTGTGGGGTAAGTTTCCATGTAATTTAGTAGACTCTTGGTTGAGATGCAAATAAGTCAAAGAACTATAGGTACCCATGAACTTAAGATATAGGGTTAAGTTACCCTGATCGACTATTGTCACTTGATGAGTGAAAAGAAGATAATGATGATTTATTCCCTTGTTGAATGGGTTTGTATTACCTTTGTCTTAAGGGTGGTTTAGTGGCATCATAGGATTAGTAGTGTGAAGGGCCTTTTAGGGCTATCTTCTTGTGTACCCTTCTAAGTGTAGTAGAAGGACAATATTAGTTATGCGAACCATTTCCTTGTTACAAAATTTGTGACACTTGTTGTGCCATGTAGCATAAACTCCTTGTTGCATGATTGGGACTAGTCTTTTTAGAATGTTGTATGAGGCTCCTACGCTTTATGATGCAATGCATTGTGTTTTCTTAAAGTAGATACCTCGTTGGGATGATGGTAAAAGGTGGTTTATTACATGGTATTTGAACCATGTTAGGATTTTCAAAGAATGAAGATGAGTTGTGTGTAATATTCTAGTTGCTTATTAAATGAGAATGGAAGATAAACTTGAACCTTACATTTCCACCCTTGTTTCATTGACATGTATACATATGTTTATGTCTTGTTAGGATAATGAATCATGCTTTGAAGAAAAAAGTTGTGTCTATGTGCATAGAAGGATTTAGTGAAGTTGTGTGATGGCGAGATAGGCTCTAGAAAAGAATGTTAAGGGTGGGTAAATGCTTAGTCATATTGGGTTGTTGTGAAAACCCTCTAGTAGAATCTCTTGTATTTTTGTATGAAAGGATGCATGTTGATGCTTAAGGTGAATAAGTAGTGGATGTGATAAAATAGTTATTCTCGACCCTTCTATCTTGAACCATAGTTGTGATGGCTTATTGAAAGGTCTCCGGATGAGCCCCTTGTGCAATTGGTTGCATGGTTACATGATTTAGAACATAATGGAATTGAAATATTTTGTTTTAGAATGCAATAGTTCTAGGTGTTGATTCACATAGGGATCCACACCCTTGCTTTAAGTTGATGAGTGTGTGTAACTAGTTGTATTGTTATCTTGGAAGAGATTGGGTTTGTAAGTATGTGATGGGATATAAAGTTCAACTTGTGTATAATAATAAACTTGGTGTTTGAACCTTTAGGCACCTAGTGAAGAAGTGTTGTGGGTGACATGTGAGATCCATGTAGGTGTTATCATTGGGATGCTTATTTGAGTGTACTATTAAAGGAAGATGCATGAGATCCCTCCATACCTTAAAATATTATTTTGTGTACCTGATTCTCCATGGGTACTAGGTGTGTACTTCTATCTTTTTTGAATCCTCAAAATCACATGAGGTTATGGGAATTTTTATGATGATGGTCTAGAAACTTGAGTTTAATTGCTAAACACTTTGGTTTGGTGATTTCCAACCTTGTCACTTGGGATTTGTGCTAGGATAGTTGACATGATGCTAGTCATGACTAGAGTTAGTATGGAATGGTTCCTACTCTAGTAGCTTGGTATCTCGAGTAAGATTAGTTGGTGTGTTATTAAATTACTTTGTGTCTTCATGAGTAGAGAGGTGGTTGGGAGTTTGGGTGATGGTGTTGGAAGAATCTATGAAGAAATTGGTTTATTGTCCTTGCTAGAAGGGACAAAAAGTGCTAGTATGAGTTTAATACTCTAGAATATGTGACTCTTGTTAATTATTTCAAGGCATGTCCTAGGTTGTAAAGGACATGTGTGTGTTCGTTAAGATGAGAAGTTTCATGATCTTAGTATAGAATGTGACCATTATTCCTCTTCTCCCTTTTTATGACTATGTTATATACGTGTGATGTTGTAATATGCAATTTTGTGAAGTTGTTAAAAATGTCATTTCTTTATTTATTTGTGAATTTTTTACTTTAACTGGAAAAACCAACAATATTGAAATTCCTTTCCTTAGGATACTTAGTCGATTTACTTTTTAATAGTCCTCTTACCTCAAGGACTTGTTTAATTGTATTTTGATTCAAATTTTGAATGTTGAATTTTGGTCAAACTTTTTAAAATTGATTTCTTTTTGAATCTTATTCTTTTGAATTTTATTCAATGAATTTGGTTTAAAAGCTACCTTTTGCAAGCTTGTTTATTTTGAGGGTTTTCTCAATTGTTTCTACTGTTGGTACTTGTATAGTGATGTGACTTAGGTGATCTACCCTACCCATAAGAAATACTTGGTAGGAGGAAAAATGGATTAGATGGTTTGGGGTTATGGCATCATAAGTTTGAGAATCGTAGATAAGGTCGGTAAAGGTTAGTTAGTTACCCTTCTTGTCCTTGAGTCTAGTTGAGTGTTCCTCTTGAACTCTTCCTTTTGGGAGGCTAAATATTTTAATCTTATAAGAGAAGAGTCCTAGAAAAGTTCATAGGAGTGGTCATGATGGAAGACCCTAAGATCATACTATTGTTGTGTAGGCCCATGATCCTTGTGATATTAACTCCTTTGTGTCGAAGGCCTTATGAATTCTTCAATTGATTCAAAGTTGACTCTTGAGTTTTGTAGTGACATGGGTGTTTAGTGTTTCATTCCTTGATGCTAGGGACGCACATATGTGTTATGGTTCTTATCTATTCGGTAAGTTCTACCTTGATAGTCTAGAAAAGACCTACTGATAGAAGAGGTAGTCGAGACTTGTGAGTCTCATGCATATTACATGGTATCTATTGAGATTTACCCTAACATCAGTGGTATGATGAGTTAAATGCTTGTTTGGGGCTATGATCCGTTTTGATAATTATGACTAGTTGGATTGCCCAAACATCCTATTGGTTGTATATACTTTAGTCTAAGTTAATTTCAGATGGCTAAGACAGGTTAGGAATCTGGTAAAGCTAGTTAGTGATAACAGAAAGGTCTCTAGTGGTGCTAGTCTTCTTGGTGTGACTTCATCTTTATGACCTTGTAATACTTGGTGATCTATCTTAGGGCATCTAATGCCCCTTGTTTTTTGTAATGCTAGTAAAGTTTTTGGTGAATGTGTTGTTTTTAGATACTTGATTTCTCCTAATTGGAGGAGGTTATCATATAAATTAATTGTTAAGTGATTACTTTATTAAGTGCCTAATTTATTTTCTTATCATTGATTAAGAAATCATTTTGAGTTCACTGCCATGTTGGCATGGATTGAAGGTGGGTTTCTCTACCTTACCTCCCTATTAACTTCCAAGAGGAAGTTTAGCTCTAGGGAGAGGATGTGAGGCCCACCATTGTGTGATAGGTTTAGTTTCACTATTAGACCTAATTGTATTGCTTCACCCAAACACATGATATGGTATATGGTATTGTGAGCTTGTCCAATAGATGATATGGTATTATTGTGGATCTAATTATAAGGTAGTTGTGTACTATTTGAGTTTGTGTAGGAGATGTATGCCTTAATTTAGATTGATTGAATATCACCCGATTGTGCTTAGAAGTGATCCTTAGTGAATTGTTGTGAGTCCATCTTTGTTACACCTCTTGATTTGACTTATTAGACTTTTTACCTATGGATTTATATTTTGATACTAGATATTATTGAGGATTGTTGATCCCATCCATTAGAATTTTGATGACATTATTTAGTGATTGGAGTAGATAGATGTGTTGTTCTATTAATGATGATGTATCTATACATGCTTAGATTATATTATACTTTTCTATGATAATGAATGTATTTAAATTACATGATGCAATTGAATTTAAAGAATGAGCTATATTGAGTAAATGGATTAGTATATTGAATTATGATTTGCATGATGAAGACTATGTTGATTTGAAAGAGAAGTGATTTGAAAATATAGTAAGTTATACCATGTCTTATGGAATTGACCTAATTGAAATATATGAACTTGTGTGACATCGTGTGTGTGTAATTTGAGTTTTTTTGGTTATGATATACATTGGACTATTGATGTGTGTGTTTGTGTGTAGGTTAATTTCATGGCCAATGGAATTTAGAGGTCTCACAAGTAACCCCAATTAATATTCCCCATGAAGCCTACCTAGTCCCTAAGGTGGACTAAGGTTATATGTTTTTTGAGAATCAATGTATTATGTTAATGACTTGTTTTGGTTTTATTTAAGTCTCCTAAGGTTGACATAGAATGAGGTGGATGATGAGTGTCACCCATGTGTCCATCTTCGTTCATGGGTTTTAGGGGCTATTTGAATGTTGATTTTTGAGCAATATTATGTTTATTTCATGTGTTTTGGTGCCGTAGGTCAAGTAACTATGGGTTAGGTACCTTATAGACCTCTAATCATGATTTTTAAATCATATTTGACTACTCTATTTGACCATGGGAGTTATGTGACGAATTAGAGTTTTGGGATAAGGGTTGGGTGACTTGTCACATCCCAATCCCACTACCCTTGGTTCATGTAAGGTCTTGGGGGAATAGCAAAGGCCTCACATGTGTGAGCAGACATTGTAAGAGCCTTTGGCAAGAGAACCCAAAGTACTCCCCTTTCCCCCATGTCTCACACATGTGTGAGGACAATTGTGGGGAGGTGTGCTCTTGAGGAGGAGTGAGAGGATGATAAGTGTTACCTCCCTACTCAATATCTTAGACATGTGTGAGAGCACATGTGGGGAGATGTGCTTATGAGAGTGAATGATAAGGTGACAAGTGTCATCTCCTCATTCATTGGGATGTTTTTGAGACCTATTTATCTCCCTCTTGTTGAGGTGAGAGGGGTTCTTCTATTTGGTTTTGTGTTTGGAATTTTTGGAAGAGATTTTGGATTGAAGAGAAGGTTTTGAGCTAAGGAGATCTTGAAGTAAGCTCTTGGGAGGCTTCCTCTACCATATTTACTACTTGAAGCTTGAGAGGTAGGCTCTTAAGGCTTCAATCTCTCTTGTTATATTGCATTTTTACTTCATGTATTTATGAAATACTTTTTGTGTATATTGTGTTGTTGTGTTGGGTTTATGTGTTGATAACATGAGCTCTCCATGTGAGGGAGCTTATCTTGTATGGGATTGAGAGAGGAGTGAACCTCCTTGGGGAAAGTCACTCCTTGTTGAGGAAATTTGGAAGGCCTTGGCCTTGTCTTGGTATTTTGGTGTAAGTTTGGATAGGCAAGAGTGCCTTGTTACCTTGGTATTTTGATTATAATTTGGTTGGCAATAGTACCCTTGTATATGTTGGAGTTGTAAGTGATTTGAGATAGTAAGAAGCTATGTATTATTGAGATATGATGTTGAGTATTATGGTGATTCTAAGTATTTCCCTATTGAGTGAGAGATGTCCATTCTCTCCCCCTTTTGAATCCATATTCATGGACTTGGATATGTTAAGATCCCTTAGGTTGGGTGTTATTGTGTTTACTGTGAGTGTGTTTGAATCCCCTTGTGTGTGTGCATGAAACTTGGTACTTGTAGGCCTCCTAGCTTGGGGATGACATGCAAGAAAGCCTAAGGTTGGGAGGTGAGCTTCCCTTGGCCATGGGAATATTTTGTATTGTATTTCAAGATTTATTAATGCTATGGAGAAATACTATGAGAGCACGGTCTTCTTAAGGTGGTCTTGTAATTTTGCACAAGTTATAGTTTGCATGGCAATGTAAATACCTTAACTCATTGAGCTTGTAAATGGGTTGGTTATATGAGAGAGAAAATCTCTCTTGGGGATTGCCTTGTATTGTATTGGTTCCCTTGTAAAAATGTATTATTTGCAAGAGAAAATTAATAGAAAGAATGTATTTATCCTATAGTTGTTGTTTGTCATTCTAAATATTGTTGTTAGTTGATAAATAGTTAAATCTCTCTCTCTCTCTCTCTCTCTCTCTCTCTCTCTCTCTCTCTCTCTCTCTCTCTCTCTCTCTCTCTCTCCCTTATGGTGTATTTACGTTAAAAAATGGGCATGGCTTCCACCTTACAAAATAAATAAATTAGTTTTCAATAGTTAAGAGAAATGTATTTTCCTACTCTTCTATAGTTTCATTAATCCAATAAAAGTTATTTATAAGAAATATATTCCCTTCCTTTGTTTCATCCCTATTCATCCCCAAAAACTCCTCTAAACATCTCTATATGTCCCTAAATCACTATTTCTAGCACATTAACATAATAAACATGTGTTTAGATAGTTAATTGATCAATTCCCCTTCAATCTGTGAATTTACAATATTTTATTGTCAAAATCACTATTCATGTACTATTCACTATTCATTTATACCTGCATTGGTACCTAGCCCTAGCCAAAATGATTTATTTAATCATTTATCTCCCTCCTCTATAGTCCAAATGTTAGATAAATTTAATTCATCTATTGTCCCATTTCCCCATCCTATGAATTAAATAAGTACTTGTATTTATTTAATTCCTATTTTCTACACTTTTGATTAGGTTTTCTTAAACCTAATTAACTAACCTAATCCCCCAATTGCACAAACTAAATCCTAATATAATATTGGTCAAATCCTCTCCATTCCCCCAAGTGTACAAAGACATGGGCCTCTTGTACATGTCCACATAGCATTTTTACAAAAGGCATGGTCAAGGACCCATGTACAATGGTCCTTTTGTCCTTCATTTCCTATTCCTCCAATTTTAAATTTGGCATGTATGCATGCTTCTAATTTAAAATTCAAATCAATTACAACTCATCCATTTTCCTCCAATTTTAAATTGCACATGTACCCATGCTTCCCAATTTAAAATTCCAATCAAATCCAACCCATACCTCTCATCTACCAAGACAATCTCATCCCTCGAATCTGTTGGCAAGAGACACTATATGGATTCATGGTTGTTGTCATTGATGGCAACAAAGGTCATCCCACATATCCGCAAGTCATGGTGTGTCTCTACCGGAAGTTAGAATGAAGATTGTTGTGGTCCGGTGAACAAGAACAGAGCATGTGGCAAGGTCCGACAGATTGGTCCGGATCTCTCAGAGGAAGTGTCTTGGTGCAGTGTGGATTTGGGGAAGTCAAGAGGACTACCTTGAGTAGTATATTCCAAGGATTTAGCCTCCGGTGATGAACAAAGAAAAAGATATGAATAGTTGAGTACCGGATTCCTGAGAGACAGTGAGAATAGAGGAAGAACTGACTGACAGAGTATCAGACTATTTTCTGGATGTGTTACTGTTGATGGTAAAGGTTGTGAAGGCATGAATCATGTTTGGCCGACATGATTAATGATATCTACAAGTATATGCTTGATCTGCATTACTTGATATGCAAGGATTCAGCTGACAGAACAGAGTTTGTGAGAAGATAGATTATTCCGGGTGCTGACTAGAAAGATAATGAAATCACTAGTGCGGATATATATAAAGGATGGATTTTAGTTGTGAAAAGTGTGATGATGTGAAGGTGTATGCGAATAAATACAGAGCAGAGCAGAAGCAGTAAGAAAGATCTGGTATGTGAAAAGATAGCAGAATAAAGAACAGAGGAAAGATGAAGTGCAGCAGATCAGTATACTGAGCCTAACCGGAACTGAACTCCAGCATATGTAGATGCTTCCAATCAGTTCAAGTATTGTATAACATTCTTTTGTAGATAGTGTGTCTCCTTGTAGGCAGTGTGCCTCTTTGTGAGCAGTGTGCTCGGGCAGTGAGCCCTAATTGGCAAGTGCCATTTTGTAATTCCTTATTATTTTAACAGAGAATAATCTTTGGGTTAATCACCCCATGGTTTTCTCCCTTAACTGGGTTTCCACGTCAAAAATACTGTGTCATGTGTTTCTTATTTCATGGTAATGTTTGTTTCTTTGATTTAATGCTGCTTTGATTAATAAGAAAGTTCAAAAGAAGAAATAATTAGGATAACTGATTCACCCCCCCTCTCAGTTATCAACAATTGGTATCAGAGCCAAGTTCCTCCTAATAGAGCCTAACAGCTTGAGGAAGATCTGGGAGTTCAAATGGATGCATATGGTTTAAGGGAGCAACTCAAGACTACCCTTGAGGATCTTGAACAGTCAAATTCTGAAGTCAATGAATTAAAGGAAAGACTCAAATAGGCTGATGAATTCATGAGAGAACTAAAAGACAAATTAAGTCTCTCTATGAAAAAGAGAAAGGAGCTGCTCCAACAATTGGCAAGACAAAGTGAAGAAAGCAATACAGATGAAGAATTGACTGAGAAAACCAAGTTATGTGAAAAGTTATCAAAAGAAGTCATTATGTTAAGACATGAAATGGAATCAGGAACTATAAAGTTTACTCAAGAGATTGAAGAAAAAAGAAAAGCTGAAGACAATCTAAGACAATCTCTTAAAGAGAAATCAAAAGAATGCCACCAGATGGACAGGATTATCAGACATCTTGAATTTGATCTTGAAGATGCCAAAGATAATGAAGAAAAACTTGAGGATCAAATTGTCTCTCTCAAAAAAGATTTTCAAACAGCAAATGAATATAAAGAAAAATTCAAGATAAGTTCTGCCCAACTTGAAGTACTTCTTGGAAGTCAAAAGAGGATAGATGACAAGTATGGTTTGGGATATGAGAAAGGAGAAAGCTCTGGATCCAGTCAAAAGAATTTTAGATCAGAAAATCCAAGGAATGGCCTAGAAGACCTCCGGTAAGGCAGCCCAATGCTCAAAGATATCCATCCTTCAATGGATACTACCACAGCTGCAATCACTTTGGTCACAAAGCTAATCAGTGCAGAAAGAGAATGAATCAGACTAATTCATCCTTCTCCGGACAGTGCTTTAACTGCAAAAGGTATGGACACAAGTCTCATGAATGCAGAAATATGCAAATAAACAAATCATTCAATGGTAGATGCTTTGCATGCAATAGAGTAGGTCATATGGCTAATAAATGCATATCAAGAGGTTATCAGTCAAATATGCAAAGAAATGTTATTTGCCAAATCTGTAATAGGTCCGGTCATAATGCAAAAGTCTGCAGAAGCAAGAATCAGGACAAAAGAGGTCCGGTATATAATCAGAATCAAGAAAAGGGTAAACAAAAGATGAATGTGGATGAAGTTAGGAATCAGATGAACAAGATTTGGGTGAAGAAAAGTTTAGAGAATGTAGAGGTTGGATCCACACCAGACTCTGGTGCTGATATTTCTTCCAGAAATTAAAAAGTGAGCTCTAGCTCAGGGGGAGACTCAAAGAAAATCCTGTTCCCCCAGCCAATCAAGTGGTACTGGATGTGATACAAGATGCAGAGTAAAGGGTTTGAAGATATAAGTCCTGAGATGATCCAGACAAGATTTCAGAGGTCCACATGAAGATGCAAAGAAGTTGTGATCGATCAAGTAAGACCTATTCCGGGAGATGCTCTGGAATGATAGAGGACTACAAAAGGGTCCGGAGAGATCCGGAAGTACATTATTTTGCTCTGCGGACTGGACAGAATGTTTGGGATGTTCTTATAATGTGTCATCTCGATTTATTCATGATTGAAAGATCCGCATGATGTTCATAGATCAGAACTGATCCGGGATACTCCAAGCTATCCGGTTAAGGCAAACCAGAATAATATAGGTGGAGCATTTATTGCAAACAGATATTAGGGTTTGCGAAATGATATAAGGGATTTCTCAACAATCACTTGATCATTCCACATCCAAGAAGAAGCAAAAAGCGGAGCTCTGCAACAAAACTCATCAAGTTCACCGAAGATCTCCTACCGAAATCATTACATACAGAAATCAATCCAGCCACTCCGTGCAACCGAAGACGCAAAAGGTATTTTCCACTTTCGATATCTTGCTACAAATCTTTTGAAGAAATGGCTACTCCAAATATAGTAAAAATCTCAGATAGGCCCTGACCTGAATTTAAGAAACATCCATACAAGTCATTAGAGGTAGATCCCTTAGGAGCATTTTCCAGTGTTCCTCATGGAGTTTTACACACATAAGACATTAGGGTTTACATACATGCAAGCATTGAGGAATTCAGGGAATTCAAATTGAGAGATCTCTATCACAAACAACTGATAGACAATGCTTTTGAGCTTAAACCAGAGTACAAGGGTATCCAGAAGAAACAGTTTGATCAATTCATTCATTTCCCCTGCTTTGAAGAAGAAGAATGGGTCCGATATGTATTGAGCAGAATGCATGACAACTTCCTATGGCTGGATAGACCTTACAAAATCACAAAAGAGGCATTCAGGGCAGTAACTGGTCTATACTCTTCCGGAGGGATACCTATCCTCAAATCTGTCAAGAACAACATTGTAACTGAGGTCACCGGATCAAAATTTGATAAGAGAGCAATGACCGTTGAAGATATTTTGGATCCGGATATCAAGTATGCATCCATGATAATAGGATACAAGATCTATCACGCCAGCAGGGAGAATTCTGTATCCGGAACTACAATGTATACTGCCTATCAAATGCTAAGGAAGAATGCATAATATGATCTCTGCGAACTACTCTTAAGCTAATTAATGGAAAATATACAGAAAATCAAGAAGGACAAGAAGAATTCCTTTAAGTATGGTACTCTTATATTATGTCTGTTCATCTACTTCATGAATGAGCTACCCAGATCAAGTGGATGGGCATGGCAGAATGACAAACCTGTTGCAGTCCAAATAAGAGACTATCTACATGGGCTTGGGGATGCCAAAGCAAGAAATACAGCCCTATGGGGATACTTCAAAAACTTCCAAAGCATGATGCAAGCAAGAGAAAGAATTCCCCAGTCTCTTGTTGAAAAATACAAAGACTCAGTGTGCTTTATGGTGGACACTGATCAGTGCCTAATGGAGGCAGTGGAGCCAAGGACTGTCTGGATCATGCCCATGGGGTATGAAGTGGATGAACAAATAGTGGAGCTGCATGTTCAACACATGCTAAGTCAGCCCAAAGATCCAAAGGCAGAAAGGTTTGGAACCTTTGAGGAGCTGAGTGTAAAGATACATGTAGAACTTAGGGAACCTGAAATAAAGAGGAAGGTGAGAAAAGAAGTAGAGCATATTGCTCAAGGCCTAGGCATCTCAAAAGAGGCACTTGATGCCAGCTGGGAAAAGAGGAGAAAGGCTGAGGAAGAAAAGAAAAGTAAAGAAAGTGTTCCGGTTGAAACTTCCACCTGGACCAGATCATCAAAAAGATCTGCACCTCCCACAACCAAAAGTTCAAAACCGGAAGTCCAGGCATCCGGTAAAAGATCTAAGACAAAAGCCACAAGGGCTTATGTAAGCCAAAAGGATGAAGAGGAAACTGAGTCAGATGAGGGAGTAAAAGAAATAAAGAAGCAGAAGAAGAAAGGATCCGGGAAACCCTCCACAGGCCAAGACAAGGAAGAAATGGCAGAGGAATTTGCTAAAAAGCCCACTCTGTCTCTAGACAGTGTAGTCAAATCAGTCAATATGGATGGGAACCTTCAACCAGTGGCTGAATTCTATGATGACTACAATGAGGCAGATCAAAAGATCCTGCAAGAAGCTATAATAAGGTACTTGAACATCTACAATAAAGCTTTTATTGAGATTATCTCTGAAATCCCAAAGAGCCTAGAGATGGAATTAGAGATAAGAAAGAACAATGCCATGGCAAAAGACCTTGAGATCAAGGAACAGATAGCTATTCAGCTATATCCTTCAATTGATCACAAAACAATGAACATGGTATTCAAAGACTGCAAGGATGAATTCAAGAGAAAAGCAAGGATGAATCAGCTTATGCTTGGTGAGACTGACAAGGTAGCCAAGGACACTGAAGAGATTCTCTGGAAAACCTTCAAAAGGTTTAATCTTCCTGTTGTAGAGGACTTAGGTGCAGAAACAGCTGTGGACTTGGAATCATCTGCTCCGGAAGAAGTGGCCCTTGAACAGACTAACATCTCTCCTCTGGTTTCCCCTACAGTCTCTGGATCCCAAGAAGAAGAGAAACTACAGGAGAAAGAAGCAGCAGTTAAAGAAAAAGAGGTTGACAGCACCAAGGATGCAGAGAAAGAGAAGACCCCAACAGAGAAAACCACAACTGAAAGTGGTAAGAGTAAGGAAGGAGAAAAGATTCCAAAGGACAAAACTGCATAAGAGAAGAAACATCTGTCTCCGGCAAGAGACACTGCACAAACTGTTCAAGAATTCTTGACAAAAGCCACTATAGAAATTGATGAACTGGACCTGCTAAAAGGACCATTAGATTTTGACTCTTTGTCACCGGTACAAACAATGAAAATAGCCTCATTTGCAAATGAGAAAGTCAAAGAGAAACTACTAAAATCTCACATGGAAGACTGTGAGCTTATGGAGGTAGCATCTGGAGTGCTGGAAAAGATCATGCCATCTTTTCAGAAGGATCCCACAGCCTCCTCTTCCAGTAATCTCAAAACCTTATTCAGCAGTGTTAATACACATTTTGAATCTCTAGAAAAATCAGCCGAAGAAAAGGTCCGGAAGGAGTTTTTGGATAAAAGGTTCTTCGAGGTTCAGGGTTTGATCATTAATGATAGGAGAAACATGAACATTGGGATAAAGAGCTTAGAAAATGCTCTTAAGGATGGCGGTGAAATATACAAATTTTGTATCTCCTGGTCCAAGGTAACAGTGGACATTGAGAAGAAAATAAAAGAGCAAGAGGACACACTACTCAGCTTGTCTCAAAGTTTTGGTCCTCTTTCTTCCTCTATAACAAATCAAGAATGTCAGACTATTGCAGTCTTGAGTGAAATCAAGAAATTGGAGAAGGAAAGGAAAAATAGAATAAGCAGGTTAAGTGAGCTCAGGGGGTTAATTGTCCCTAAGCTAGAGGCCATGCATGAGGCCATAGCAGAAGCTCAAATCACAGCCCAGACAAGTGATCTGAAAGATCTAAAAACGGCAGATACATTTGCATTTTTGTTGAGTGGTCACATTTCAATTTTGGATAGAATGAAGCAAAGTTGGGCTATAGAACTGATCCAACTGAAGACATCTTTTGCAGACATTCTTCAGTATCTGTGAGTATGTAAATATGCGGCTATGTATAGAAAATTTTTGAAAATTTTGGTGTACGGACCCTACCCTTTGCCATTGATGTCAAAGGGGGAGTGAGGAGCAGTGAAAAATGAGGAATCCAACTAAGGGGGAGTTCTAGAAATTGTATATAAAGATAGAGCATCAGCCAAGGGGGAGCATAGTGTAAACACTTAGTCATTTTTCACTAAGTGTTGCCATCAATGCCAAAGGGGGAGATTGTTGGCAAGAGACACTATATGGATTCATGGTTGTTGTCATTGATGGCAACAAAGGTCATCCCACATATCCGTAAGTCATGGTGTGTCTCTATCGGAAGTCAGAATGAAGATTGTTGTGGTCCGGTGAACAAGAACAGAGCATGTGGCAAGGTCCGACAGATTGGTCCGGATCTCTCAGAGGAAGTGTCTTGGTGCAGTGCGGATTTGGGGAAGTCAAGAGGACTACCTTGAGTAGTATATTCCAAGGATTTAGCCTCCAGTGATGAACAAAGAAAAAGATATGAATAGTTGAGTATCGGATTCCTGAGAGACAGTGAGAACAGAGGAAGAACTAACTGACAGAGTATCAGACTATTTTCTGGATGTGTTACTGTTGATGGTAAAGGTTGTGAAGGCATGAATCATGTTTGGCCAACATGATTAATGATATCTACAAGTATATGCTTGATCTGCATTACTTGATATGCAAGGATTCAGCCGACAGAACAGAGTTTGTGAGAAGATAGATTATTCCGGGTGCCGACTAGAAAGATAATGAAATCACTAGTGCGGATATATATAAAGGATGGATTTTAGTTGTGAAAAGTGTGATGATGTGAAGGTGTATGCGAATAAATACAGAGCAGAGCAGAAGCAGTAAGAAAGATCCGGTATGTGAAAAGATAGCAGAATAAAGAACAGAGGAAAGATGAAGTGCAGCAGATCAGTATACTGAGCCTAACCGGAACTGAACTCCAGCATATGTAGATGCTTCCAATCAGTTCAAGTATTGTATAACATTCTTTTGTAGATAGTGTGTCTCCTTGTAGGTAGTGTGCCTCTTTGTGAGCAGTGTGCTCGGGCAGTGAGCCCTAATTGGCAAGTGCCATTTTGTAATTCCTTATTCTTTTAACAGAGAATAATCTTTGGGTTAATCACCCCGTGGTTTTCTCCCTTAACCAGGTTTCCACGTCAAAAATACTGTGTCATGTGTTTCTTATTTCATGGTAATGTTTGTTTGTTTGATTCAATGCTGCTTTGATTAATAAGAAAGTTCAAAAGAAGAAATAATTAGGATAACTGATTCACCCCCCCTCTCAGTTATCAACAGAATCTTCCCAAAGCCCAATCTTGACCATCCATTCCTCCTTGATCCATGGACATCTCATATCATCCAATCCTATCATGAAAGTTCTCAATCTCTTCTTGATTGAGAGCTCTCAAGCATTCTCATCCATTGATCTCCAAATCCAATCTTGACCATCCAATTGAGTCTCCAAAAATCTATAAATTAGAGCTCACCCCTTCACAAATCAACACAACTTCTTCATGCAACACAATGCTACTATTTTCTCTCCAAGAATCCATGAGAAGCAAGGTTATGCTACCCATTTGAGGAGCCATCCACATCAACATCATCAAGGAGCACATCCATAATCAAGGTTTTCATGTAGTTAATGGGTTAGCTTCTTATTTTATGCATTCCTTTTTCTCAATTCGAGGTAGCTCATAACTTGGGTGAAATAGGTTAGTGTTTTAACTTGTTTCTCATGTTCATTTTCTTGGTTATACATTTTTGCACATCTAGTGAGACATCCACCTCCTGAAATTGTATTTTACATACAATTACATTGTAATTTCATTGTGCAGGTTGGAACAATGCTTAGATTTTAGGGATCAACACTTACTCGTCCTTTGTCAGTGCCCATGCTTCTTTGTTCACTGCTATGTCCTACTATCTACTGGGTCACTCTACCACCTATTAGTGTTGGGTTTTCATGGAGTAGCACCTAGCCTACTTGGATCAGTGCCTGCACCTTCTACATTAGCGCTCAGATTCAGGAGAGTATCAGTTCAAAATTGCACTTGAATTCAACTTTTAATTTATATTTACTTGTATTTGTGTCTTTTTTTGGACTGTTTAACACTTTTTTTGCAGGTGATAGCCCTCTATTTTGCAGGCCCAAAATGATTCAAAAGCCTCCACTCTACCCAAGATAGATGAATGCTCAACCTGTGAAGTCCAACACCCACACAACAGGGAGTAGCACCCAAGATTGATAGTTTAGCACCTAGTTTGAACCCCTATTGCACTTTATTTTTTCATGTTATTTCTGTTTCAAGAGTTTAAATTGATTTCTTTGTGCCTCTAATTTCTCTAATTAGTTGTAGGATTGTAGCTCTCTGATTTTATAAGTTTGATCAAGTTTACAAACCATCACTCTTGCTAGGACAGATCAACACCTATCAGGTCAGGTATACCTTTTCTACTTTAATGCCTACTTTTCCTTTTTTAGTGCCTACAACCTCTACTTTAGTGCATGTGTCTGTCAGTGCTGAAACATACATGTTTAGTGCCTGTCCCTATTTCTATTTGGGTAGCAAACTTTTTTGCAAATTTGTGGGACTAATCTTTGTCTTATAGCACATATCAATTGCTCGAGACAAGAATATCAAACTACTAAAAATTGTTTGCAGGATTGCAAGTCAAAGTATTTTTATCACTAATTTAGGCATTAAATTAGTGTAGTGGTAAATGAACTTGTTTGCTTTGTCTTAGGGTGTTAGAAGGTGTATGCTCTCCCCTCACACCATTTGGTGATTTTGGGGACCAAAACCCTCACTCTCTTTGTTTATTATTAATCCCAAGGTCCATGGTGTGTATGCTCTCCCCTTGTGCTTTGTGCGATCTTGGGTGATCAAAAACACCTTGGATTCTTTCCTCTAGGAGGCCTGGCTTAGATTTCATCACTAAGGGGATGACCTCAACTGCATGTTTTGGAATGGTATACAAGTTTTGTGAGAATCAAAAGACTCACTTCAAAGGAAGGACCACATCTACTCTAAGAAAATGTTGAGACCCTTGGTTGGCACTCTTGGTTTGGTTGGCATTCTTGGTTGGATGCTTGGGACACCCTCATTCATAGATCTGTCCCCTATATCTAGTATATATTGGAACACCCCCTAGCAACTTGTACATCCTAAGTAAGACCTTTCATCCATATAAGATTGTAATGCACCTGATACCAGTGAGGCTTGGGAAGTTACTCACTACACAAGACACATTGATTTAATTACTAATTGCAAATGCCTTCTAGAAATGGGCATGCATGCCATGTATGCTCTCCCATTGTGCCTTAGAGAAATCTTGCGAGATTAAAATTGGTTAGTTTCCTCCTCATGGGACTTGCATGTTACACCTAAATAAAGGCAATGAGGCAGGCTTACAATCTTATACACTCCTTTACTAAATCTAGGTTGTCAATGTGCTTGGTGTGTCTTTTTGTGCAAAAATTGTAAGTCATATCATTTTTACTCACATTAAGTTCTTAATTCAACCATGGTGCATGTTTGTTTGATGTCTCTTGCCAAATTGACCTAGCAAATACCTTGAAAGTTCAAACAGAGTCAATCAACTCCTATACCTATCTCTCAACACCTAAAACTTGCACATTAGTGCTTATCCCACATACATTAGTGCTTGGATACAACATTGAGTCATACTATTCTTTAGCATCTGATTGGCCTCTTTTAGAACTGAGCTTTGCAAACCAATTCCCATCTTCCTTCTGTCAGTGCCTAGACTTCCTATCTTAGCGCTTATTCATCCTTTGGCAACGCTTGGACTTTGGGTTTAGCACTTATCTACCACCATTTAGCATCAAGAATATCTATCTTAGTGTTTGTACATCCTCTATTAGTGTTGAGACCTTTTGTCTCAATGCTTGTCTGTCAATTACTAGAGCCTAGACCTCCTATTTTAGCACCCTTTCATTACCTATTAGTGCCTAGACTGTGTTTCTTAGTGCTATTTTCATAGATCACCCCACACCAAACTTACTCAATCTTGTAAACATCATTTCAAGTCCATCACTGCACCAATCACCTTGTGTATACTCACAACCACAAAATAATCCATATTTCACACACAAACCATCCATTTGGATCCTAGCTTGTGGCTTATCTTCAATTTCCTCATTTGTCCTCAAATCATCTGATTTACCTATCACAAAATCATCCAAATCCAACCAAATCCAACCAAAATCAAAAACACCTCATCCAAAAATCAACTCAATCCCATCCTAAAGTCAAAATCTAGATCTTTTCATCCTTCTCTAGTTTGTGTTAGGCTTAGGAACTTGTCTATCTTAAGTTTAGTGCAAATTAGACATCATCCCACTTGGATAAGTTGACTTAGGAGCTTAGACTTCTCCTAAGTTGGTAGCCTTCAATAATCTCATTTTTCCTGGTGCATCTTGTCTACCCCAAGTAAGACAATCCCATTATCCATTTTTGCTTAGGCTATTTGTCCACCCTAAGTACAAGGTAGAAAAAAACCCCATCGAAGCTCACCAAAGGATCTAGATTTGAACTTAGGATATCATCTTCCCCCAACTATCATCAAGCTATCAAAACATTAACCAAGCATCTATTACACGTCATCATTTTATGGCTCCCATCTCGTAGTCACAAGCTAGAAGAAATATGGATTCTCTCTATCAACCCCTCTCTCCACATGACTCCACCACAAGAAACATGGAGGGATATGTCAACCAACCCAAAATGGGTGAAACATCCAAACCACAACACATATATTCTCCCACCTTTATCAATTTCCTTAACGAAAGAGGATTGTATCACAAATTCAAACAATTCCTTGACAATCATAAGGTTGAATTCCTTGAACTCGTGATTGAACATGAGGCACGTCTCCTCCATTCATTTGACCAAGACAAACTCAAAACAATTATGCATGTTAAGCCACCATCACCCATTTGTGATCAACCCTAGGGACATGTCCCTAACTCCAACAACCCAATCTATGATAATCCTTGTGCTAACTTTACTACAACTACCAATGCCATTCATACCATTGATCAACACATAGGGGTAGCACCACTTCACAAACACAAGTATTGAACACTCCTTATGGTCTACCATTCCATATGCTACCATCCAATTTATCAACTTCCACTATACCTACTAGCTCAAGTAACATTCCCGTACCACCCACATCCAACATTCCCCAAAACACTTCCAATACCATTGCCATCCCACAAACACTTCCCTCCTTGGTCATCCCACAAAGGATGAGTATCACTCATAAAACATTATCCCCCCTCCTAAAACTTGCCAAACACCTCTCCAATCACAACATGCATTCATATCTCAACCACCCCATCAATCTCAAAATCCCTTAACAAGTTATATGCACCCCACACAAACATATCACTCAACAACCCATCAACAACTCCCCACATTACTTCTATGAAACACCAACACATCACTCAACACCAACCACCTTTCCAATCACATCACACATATCATTCATCTACTCACACCTAACCACAACATCAAATGTAGGGACTATCTACTCACAAGCCATGGGTCTACCATCACACAACCCCTAACAATACACCATCCCACAACAACAATTATCATTCCAACAAAAAACACAACCTCCCCTTACCAATCCTTTTGATCAAGAATGGAAAGAAATGAAAAACACTCTCATGAATATCCAACTAGGGACCCAAAAGAAACATTATAAGTTTGAATACTTATGTCCCTACCCATTTGATCGAAACATGATGACCATACCTTTTTCTCAACATTTTGAAGTACCCAAATTTGATAAATAAAAAGGAAAAGGAGATCCTCAAGACCACATTAAGGAATTCTTCATGGCATGCCAAGAAGTATCATATGATAATTAATACCTCCTTCATCTTTTCTCATGAAGCCTAGGAGGTCAAGCTCTAGAATGGTTTATGCACTTACCTTATGGCACCATCTCCACCTTCATTGACTTGTCACTCATTTCTCGTATAACATAGAGCACAAAATCTATCATGCCCGCATCTCCCGTGCAGACACAACACACAAATGCCCGTGTCATGACCACATTCACCATGTGGTCATGACACAGGCCATGAAACATTTTCTCCCTAACCCTGAGAACCACCTCACACGCGCTAGCATGCTTGGTGGCAGTACGCCCGAGGCGTAAATATGACAATAACCTAGATGAAGTGTAGGCCGCCTAAGCGACAATTAGGATGTCACTTCTAGGGTTAGACTAATTTAATCTTAAAACCTAAGTCCTAGTGAGAAGATTTCCAAGTTCAAGTCATAACAGGGCTCAAACGGGGGGGGGGGCAATGATTAATTTTGGAGACACGATGGCGCTCGATAAAAAATTGGATGATAGAATAAAACAAATTTAAAATTTGCATAAAGCAAGCCCTAAAATCTAGAAAATTTCTGGCAGCATAACGTGTCTTCGACGTGGTGAAAGTTATTACCCTTATGCTTGACCTGGTTGCATAGCTTTCCTATTTTGGTTTAGCTCTAATTTGCCTAGTAAGCCAAGTTGCTTCACAGGAATAACTATCGTCATTTGGAGACATCCACGGGGTTTTATGCTTGGGTTAAAATGATTCCATTATGAATAGTACTCTAGCTTGATTATATTGTTTGAAAATGAATCAATTCCGATTCAAAATTTTATTCGTCATTTTTTGAATGTGTACAAATACATAATCACCCTTATAGGTTTAGTTGTTGTCATAAAATAATGAAGGGGGTAAAATTTATAACTCCTACTTAATTTTGCTCTAAGAGGCTTCCCTTATTATTTTTTTCTCCTATATTGTAATAAATAATACATATATTTTTATATTACCCTTTTGTTGTAAAATGGATCTAACAATTAAATATATTAATTATCTGAAAGAACTGTTAGTTTAATAGCAAACGATATATTATATAAATGTCATATTATATATATATATATATATATATATATATATATATAATTGTGTCTCATATATATACACACAATTATCATATATATATATATAAGAATATATATATACAAATATCTAATTTTAACATTTATTATAAAATAAAACTTTCAATAAATTATATTAATTCATGGATGAAAATTGCTAACCACTAACAACCTATATTATACAAAATGCATCTATATATTTAAATTAATAATTTAGTTCATAAATATGTGTTCACTTGTATCCTAAATAAAATATAGAAATTCATTTCTAAAAGAAAATGCCTAATGAGAACCCTAAACCTATTTTCCAATGTTATCTACCTATCTGATTTGCCCTAATCCCATTACTCATCTCATTCTGCCCTAACCTCCCTCCTCTCTCCTTCTTGTTTTGATTTTTTTAATCTCATCATTGTGCAAGTTAAGGTTTCGTGGGCAAGGGAAGCCATGGATGGTTCTTCCATCTCCTCACCTAGAGATTTACATTCAGATCTCAAGTTTTTTTTTTAAAGAATATGATTTTATTTATATTTTTTTTGTTTGTGGCAACTTGCAGGGGTAGAGGGTTTGGTGGCGCTGGCTGGGAGGAGAGGTGCAGCGGTGGATAGGAGGTGTGAAGTGGCATCGGCCGCAGGAGCTGCGTGGTCTATGTGCAGCAGGGGTTAGGGGGGTGTAGACCACGGAGGAGATGGTGGATGCAGTGGCGGGGGAAGGGAACCTGAAGGGGGACCTACGGCGGGAGGCGGAAGCTCAGACTGTGGGTGTTGGGGGGTCTCGAGAGGGATAACAGGTAATGGGGTTAGCGGGGGGGGTGTGGCGGAGGCGGGGCCTCCACCCACACCCTTTGTATGTAAAACACTGGACTGTGGGCAGCACTGCCCACAGTCCGTCTCTGCAAATTTCTTTTTGTTTTTTTTGTTTTTTTTTTTAAAAAGAAACAAAACACTTCTATCCGAAAGATGTATATTAATTACATATTTTAATTTCTTTAATATTTTTCTTCCAAATATTATTTAATGCATACTTAAATATATATATATATATATAATATGGAAATGAATGTATATAAAGCCTGTGAACCAGCAAAAACACAGTTAATGTATAAATGTATATATATATATTTTAATAACTATTTATGTATATATATATATATATATATATATTTTATCTTCCCAATGCTTTCAAATCATAAAAATAACTTGTAATCTAATTCACAGTAAACCAGTTGCACCCTTCTGTACATTTTTTTTTTATAAAATCTATTCTACAACTCAAATGTGTATCATAAACAAAGAATATAATGGTAGAAGTGTAAACAAAATTTCCCTTTCTCTCATAGATTATAATAAACATTATTCAGCATCCTTCAAACACACAGATATCCCTTGGGTGAGAATGTAACAGAAATTTTAAAACTACTCTTGCATAAATATTTTCCTTTCTTTTCTTTAAAATGACAGAATAATACAGTAATTCATATTCTTGCATCCTAACCAACTTCACAAGCTGATAAAAATAGAATGCACTTCTTTTCTACCATTTTCAGCAAGATCAACACAGAAACATAAAATGATATGCTGATTTATTTTTGAAAGAACAATGGTAATAATAGATCTTTGCCTATTTTCCCATGCATTTTCTCCACACAAAGCTAGCTTTATAATAAAGGAATGATCCATTTTTAACCTCATTAACACAAAGTTGCACAGGATAAACATTTACAGCCAACTATATGGCAGATAACTTGACCGTTTTCTTCCACAATTTACATTACAACAAGGCCACAATGGCCATGATTGCAACAACCATAATAGCACTACAAGCCACTCAAGAGGAGCTTCCATCCATTGTTCTTCTTCACTTATAGATCTGCACTTGAACACAACAACAAGACACAAGAACTAGCCACTAAGAAAGGAAAGCTCTCCTCCCTACCATAGACTCGCAAGTGGGTCACCCCCGAGCTAGGGAGGTAGAGAATCCACATAGGGTTTCATTCCACAACAACAATTCCAAACACATTAACACAAATTAGAACACCCCATAGGTTTATCACATAACTATGCTCACAACCATGAGCTTGGTAAGGGTAGGGGATAGATCTCTCAACTTAAAAGGGCTCCCGAATGCAAAGAATATCACAACACCTAGCCTCAAGCCAAAATCCCTTAACACCATAATCCACAAAAATCTCACACCAATTTGCTTGGCACTCTTGCCATATAGATAACTCCTCCTCAAATTATAATAGGCCCTCAAGGCATAAACACATAAACGCTGTCTATGGGAGAGCCCCCAAGGATTGTTCCTCTCCCCTACCCATACAAGTTGAGCATTTCCTCCATTGGAGGTGCTCTCACCATGACACCCAACCCAACATCTAATGCAACAGAAAACATCACAATGCAAACCACTTACAATCAAAATTCAAACAAGGGACATCATATATCAAAGCAAGAAACAAGATAAGAAGCCTACCTTTAGGACCTTGGCAATTGAAGTGGAATTTGGTGAAGAGCTCCTAGCCTTCCCAAGCCTTCCAACCTTTTAGATTTTCTCCCCAACCTTCTCTAACTCCTCCAAACTTAGTAAGGAAATCTAAATTTTGCAAGAAGTCTCCAAAAAAAAATGCAAGGAAAAACATAGAATGGAAGAACCCCCACTCCTCTACAAGAGGAGTTATTATAGGCCATCCACTTGGCCTTGAGGGAACGAGGAGGTGACATTTGTCACCATCTCTTCCCTCCTCCTAAGCCACTTGGAGTGGAGAGAAGGTAAGAGGATGACAAGTGTCCTCCTCTCCCTCCACCTCCATCTCCACCTCATGAAGACAATGGCATTGAGTGGAGCTCCCACTCACTTGGGAGTATGGGAGGACTCTTGGAGACCTCCCTAGTCCTCCCTTGGGAATGATTCCCAAAACATAGGGATGGGAGATGAGCTCTTCCCAAGGCAAGGCCCATCCCCATCTTCCCTCTTCCCAAATTCGTCACTCTTACTCCACCATGGTTTAGGGTGACCTAAGGTGAGTCAAAACTAGGGTTAGGTGGTCCAAGTTGACCCTAGACTCATGGTTGACCACCTAGGGTAACTTTTGGGACCCTAGGGGTCATGAAGGGGGTAAAAAATCCACATATAAATGGCCCAAAAAGAAAAAATAAAAATACCAATTGACATTAATCAATTTAAAATTTTACAACACTTATCATTAATCAAAATAAGAAAGAGAGAGGGTACTAAGGCTTAAAAATAATTAAAATTTAAACCAAGCACAAATAATCATCATGCAATTTCACACGTGATCCTTATCCCTCTTGGGAATGGAATGGCTTAACCAGGAATAACATGGTGTGAATCCTACCTCCGATTCCCCGTGGCTAGGGAAATAAAACCTGCACATCTTGATCAAGTGTCAGTCCTATCAGAAAGTGATAGCCGAAGCAACTGAAATAAACTCCACGCAATTGAAATAAACATCAATTACATAACTACAAATTAAACTGCATTATCAAATCATATGTCAACTAATCTATGCATAAATAACTGGAATCTCATAGCAAAGTAACATCTAATATATATGTCCCATACGTCGAACCCCAACATATCATCCAAAATGACCGAATCAAATCACATATACACAAATCAGTGAGATACAACATCAAGTCTGCATAATGAAACATAGTCACAACTAGATAGCACAATGATCAAAATATGGGAGGTAAAATAGTCGGCCTCACATCCTCCCCCCTAAGACTGAACTTCCTCCAAGAAGTCATCAAAAAGGTGAGGATAGAGTGCCCTCAAACTAGCTGCATCCTCCCAAGTCACCGTGACCTTGTCATATCAATCCCACTGGACCCTAACCTAGTCAGCTCTCGACCTCGAAGGCCCAGCGTCCGACAAGCCAATATGCGAATTGGCTCCAGCACCAACTGCCCACTTGCCTCTACCTGTAAAGCACTCCAGTCCAGAACGTGAGATACATCAGATATATATCGTCTCAAAACATAAACATGGAAAATATCGTGGATACGTGACAGGCTAGGTGGCAATGCTAGACGATAGGCAACGGGTCCTATTTGCTCCAAAATCTCAAAGTGACCTACGAATCATGGTGTGAGCTTAGAGCCCTTTCCATAACGGATTGGACTCTTGTGTGGCTGCACCCTAAGGAATACCCTGTCTCCCACTGAGAAGCTCCGATCTATCTTATTGGCGTCGGCATACTTCTTCTGCCTATCCTATGCCTCCTGCAACCTCTGTCTAATCACTATGACCTGCTGCTCCATATCCTGTACCAACTCTGGTCCAATGGCGACTCTGTCCTCAATACGGTCCCAACTCAATGGTGTCCTGCATGGTCTACTGTATAAAGCTTGAAAGGGAGGCATACCTAACGAGCTGTGATGCCCATTATTGTAGGCAAACTCAACTAGATAAAGATACTCCTCCCACCTAGACTGATGGTCCATAACATACATCCGAAGCATGTCCTCCAATACCTGATTCGCCCATTCTATCTGTCCATCTGTCTCAGGATGATAAGCGGAGCTAAAATTGAGCTGTGTGCCTAATGCCTGCTATAAGGCTCTCCAAAATGCTGAAGTGAACACTGGATCTCTGCTTGAGATGATGTGATGGGGTACCCCATGTAGTCTCACAATGTCATCCAAGAATACCCTGGCCACAGCTGGCGCATTATATGTCATGCGCACAGGAGAAAAATGAACCACCTTGGTCAACTTGTCAACTGTTACCATGATGGCATCATGGCAACGCGAAGACATAGGAAGACCAACAATAAAATCCATGGAAATGGTGTCCCATTTCCACTCAGGTATGTCATGTGGGTACAGAAGACCCGCTGGATCCTGATGCTCGGCCTTGACCCTCTGGCACTCAAGGAAACAAGCAACAAACTCTGCTATATCTCGTCTCATACCTGCCCAATAGTATAGCTGTTGAAGATCAACATACATCTTCTTCACCCCCAGATGTGCTGCATATGGTGCCCTATGAGCCTCTAATAGCACCACAGTACGCAGGTCACCTGCGCGGGGTACATAGATGCACTGTCGATGACAAAGTAACCCATCTGTGTCAAGTGTATACCCTGCAAATTTGCCCACAAGGGCCCTCTGTACACTGATCTCCTGTTGTACCTCTAGATACCACTCATCCTCTGGCAGATGCTGAATAATGTGGTCCCTCAAGTCCACTCGCAAAGTCAAGGTCAAGAGCTCATGGCACCTCTGACTCAATGCGTCAGCAACCACGTTCTCCTTCCCTTTGATGTAGTGGACATCAAAGTCATACTCGCAGAGGAACTCCATCCAACGCTGCTGACGGGCATTCAGATTCAATTGTGTAAATATATACTGGAGGCTGTGATGATTAGAATGGAGCTCAAAGTGACGACCCAATAGGAAGTGCCTCCAACAGACTAGAGCATGAACCACTGCTGCTAACTCCAAATCATGCGTGGGGTAGTTCAACTCATGGGTCTTGAGCTTTTGCGACTCATACGTGATCACTCTACCACCCTGCATAAGAACAGCTCCCAATCCCTCAAGTGATGCATCCGTGCAAACCATGAAATCTGCTACAGGATCAGGAACTGCTAAAATAGGAGCACTGGTAAGACACTCCTTGAGGACCCCGAAGGACCTCTCACACTGCTTAGTCCAAAGAAAGCTCTTCCCTTTCCGCTGAAGGGAAGTGATGGGGTGTGCAATCTGAGAAAAGCCCTCTACAAAATGATGGTAATAACCAGCCAACCCCATGAAACTCCTGACCTCTGTCACACTAGTGGGTGCTGGCCAATCCCTGATAGCTCTGATCTTCGATGGATCTACTGAGATTCCATCGCCGGAAAGGATATGCTCTAGATACTAAACCTCTGTCCTGAAAAATGCACACTTCACCAAATTCCCATAAAGTTTCTGCTCTCACAAACATTGTAGAACTTGACGAAGGTGCTCCTCATGCTCCTCCTCAGTCCGTGAGTAGATCAAAATGTCATCAAGGAAAATGATCACGAACCAATCTAGATAGGTACGGAACACCTTGTTCATGAGACTCATGAACACTGCAGGGGCGTTCGTCAAGCCGAAGGGAACCACTGTGAACTCATAGTGTCCATAATGAGTCCGAAAGGTGGTCTTATGGATATCTGCCTCTGCGATACATAATTGATGATACCCAGACTTCAGGTCTATCTTAAAGAACACCCTGGCTCCTTACATCTGGTCAAAAAGGTCATCAATCCTGGGTAGAGGATAACGGTTCTTCACCGTCGCCTTATTCAACTGCCTGTAGTCCATACACAAATGAAGAGACCCATCCTTCTTCTTCATGAAGATGACAGGAGCGCCCCAAGGTGAAACGCTCGGTCGGATGTACCCCTTCTCGAGCAAGTCCTCCAACTGAAGCTTGAGCTCAGTGAGCTCATGTGTCATCATACTGTAGGGTGCACAAGACACTGGCTCAGTACTCGGCACTAAGTCTATATGAAAATCTACCTCTTGTCAGGGAGGCATCCCTAGTAACTCTACTGGGAAAACATCGGCAAACTCTCTAAGGATAGGATGATCATCCAAAGATGCCTCTGGCTCGTCATCTGATCTGTCACTCACTGTGATGGCAAATAACTGACATCCCTTCTGCACGCAGCACTTAAGTTGCTGAGTGGATATCATATGCACTGCGGTGGGCTTCTGTATGCCCATGATCTCAACTGATGTGCCGTGGTCATCTAAATAGCTGATCGCCTTTCGGTGACAATCTAGCTTGGCTCGATGAGCCGCAAGCTAATCCATACCCAACACCACATCATAGGATCCTAATGTCATGACTCTAAGGTCACATACTGTAGTGAAGGATCACAAAGCATTCTCACAATCATGGATAAAGGTATCTACTGTCAGTTTGGCTCCTGAAGCTAACTCAACTACCCACCTATCACCCTGCCTAGAGGCCACCAGCCTGCAATGCTCCACTAACGATGGAGATATAAATGAATCAATAGCACCAGAGTCAAAGAGAATAGAAATGGGTTTATCCCCAATCATACCTGACATCTCAATCACGAACACCTGAAAATCTGCTTGGCGGTTATCTACTGCTGCAAACATGCGGTGGGATCTACCCACATCACCCACTGTCTACTCTGAACCCCCTGCACGAGGCTGTCCCCCTGCTGTATAACCCTGTGGACACTCTCTATCTAGATGTCCTGCTCCACCACAAACATAACAAGGGCCCCTAACCTGTACCTATACAGTCTGGGTCCTACCCGTCTGCTGCTGTCCTGATCTGCCAGTAGACCCCTGTGAACCTCTATAAGACTGCTGTGTCCTCGTGGGTCCCGCAGGTGGTCCCTACTACTGCCAACCCCTATTATGTCCCCCTTGTGACCCCTACTATGTCCTAGCTCTCTGCTGCTACTGTGGCTGCTGCTGCTATGAGGGTCTAGGAGGTAAAGACGCTGAACTGAATCCTCCTCTGAGGGGTGGCTGCAATGGTCTATAGAAACTCTGTTGATGCTGCTACTATCCCTGATCCTAAAACTGAGGGTGAGAACCCTGCCCCCATCCCTAAATCTCCTCAGTGATGTATGCCTTCTCGGTAGCATCACTCAAAGTCTAGGGGTCTACCATCCGAACATGCCTTGCTATACTATGATTAATCCCTCTGATAAATTTGTGCACTAGGAGTTTCTCGTCATGGAGATACTCCGCATACCTAGATAGCTCTGTAAACCTAGCCTCATACTGAGCCACTGTAAGTCCTCTCTGCTGGAGGTCATGGAACTCGTCTAGACGTCGCTGCCTATAGTGGTTTGATAAGTAGTGCGCATTGAAGTGCTCAATGAAGGTCTCCCATGTGAGGGTGTCTAAAGATAGGTGGTGCTTGCACTCCTCAGTGCACCACCAGGTAGCTGTTGCGTCTTGCAACAAGTGAACTACCACACGGGCCTTCGTGTTGCCCTCATAAGGACGCAATGTGAAGCACCTGTCTAAGCTGATCAGCCAGGCCTTTGCCTCAGCTCCCTTTGTGGTCCCGATGAATGTAGGAGGATTCAACCTCAATATATCCCTAATGGGATCTCCCCTATCTCTATGGCCCTGAATAGTCTCATCTGCATGATACTCATAAGGCTTGTGACCCAAGTGCTCTACACGCACTGTCTTGTCCTGTCTAGCCTGATGTGGGGGGCTCCTGCTACGGGCCCTGTTGGTTGAACCAACCTCCTCTGTCTCTGGTAGCTCGACGTAAAGCTCCTCACGTGGTGCCCCTCATAGCTCTACGTGGGGCTCCTCTCGCGGATCCTTACGGGACTCGACACGTGGCTCTAATACTGCCGGTGGAAGCCTGTCTAGAATCACCTGTAAGGCCTGTAATATCTGCAGTCCCATATCTGGTGGGGCTGGTGGTGCCTGTGGTGCCTGAGGAACTGGCTGTGGCTATAAGAGTGGCTGATCCTATGGATCTGGCTATACCTGTGGCTCTAGCTATACCGGTGGGTTTGGCTGACCCGGTCCCGCAGCTGATGAATCAGTGCATACCTCTGGGGGTGGAGTGCGGTGGGTCTGTGCTTGCCGAACTCGTCTGGGAGGCATCCTACAAAATGAGGTAGCCACAAGTCAAAACATAGTTGCGGAAACAATAATGTGCCTAAAACAAGCCCAGTGTTTTAAAAACCTGGCTCTGATACAAAATGTCATGCCCGCATCTCCCGTGCAGACATGACACACAAATACCCGTGTCATGACCACATTCGCCATGTGGTCATGACACGGGCCACAAAAAATTTTCTCCCTAACCTTGAGAACCACCTCGCACGTGCTAGCGTGCTCAGTGGCAGTACGCCCGAGGCGTAAATATGACAATAACCTAGATGAAGTGCAGGCCGCCTAAGCGAGAATTAGGATGTCGCTTCTAGGGTTAGACTAATTTAATCTGAAAACCTAAGTCCTAGTGAGAAGATTTCCAAATTCAAATCATAACGGGGCTCAAACGGGGGGGAAATGATTAATTTTGGAGACACGATGGTGCTCGATAAAAAATTGGATGATAGAATAAAACAAATTTAAAATTTGCATAAAGTAAGCCCTTAAATCTAGAAAATTTCTGGCAGCATAATGTGTCTTCGACGTGGTGAAAGTTATTACCCTTATGCTTGACCTGGTTGCATACCTTGCCTGTTTTGGTTTAGCTCTAATTTACCTGGTAAGCCAAGTCACTTCACAGGAATAACTATTGTCATTTGGAGATGTCCACGGGGTTTTATACTTGGGTTAAAATGATTCCGTTATGAACAGTACTCTAGCTTGATTATATTGTTTGAAAATGAATCAATTCCGATTCAAAATTTTATTCGTCATTTTTCGAATGTGTACAAATACATAATCACCCTTACAGGTTTAGTTGTCATAAAATAATGAAGGAGGTAAAATTTATAACTCCTACTTAATTTTGCTCTAAGAGGCTTCCCTTATTATTTTTTTTTCCTATATCGTAATAAATAATACATATATTTTTATATTACCCTTTTGTTGTAAAATGGATCTAACAATTAAATATATTAATTATCCAAAAGAACTGTTAGTTTAATAGCAAACGATAAATTATATATATGACATATTATATATATAATTGTGTCTCATATATATACACACAATTATCATATATATATATATAAGAATATATATATATATACAAATATCTAATTTTAACATTTATTATAAAATAAAACTTTCAATAAATTATATTAATTCCTGGATGAAAATTGCTAACCACTAACAACCTTTATTATACAAAATGCATCTATATATTTAAATTAATAATTTAGTTCATAAATATGTGTTCACTTGTATCCTAAATAAAATATAGAAATTCATTTCTAAAAAAAGATGCCTAATGAGAACCCTAAACCTATTTTCCAATGTTATCTACCTATCTGATTTGCCCTAATCCCATTACTTATCTCATTCTGCCCTAACCTCCCTCCTCTCTCCTTCTTGTTTTGATTTTTTTAATCTCATCATTGTGCAGGTTAGGGTTTCGTGGGCAAGGGAAGCCATGGATGGTTCTTCCATCTCCTCACCTGGAGGTATACATTTAGATCTCAAGTTTTTTTTTAAAAAATATGATTTTATTTATATTTGCAGGGGCGGAGGGTTTGGTGGTGCTGGCTGGGAGGAGAGGTGCAGCGGTGGATAGGAGGTGGGAAGTGGCGTCGGCGGCGGGAGCTGCGTGGTCTGTGCACAGTAGGGGTTAGGGGGGTATAGGCCACGAAGGAGACGGTGGATGCAGTGGCGGGGGAAGGGAGGCCGAAGGGGGAACTGCGGCGGGAGGCGGAAGCTCGAACTGTGGGTGTTGGGGGGTCTCAGGAGGGATAATAGGTAATGGGGTTAGCGGGGGGTTGGGGGAGGCTCTGCCTCCCCCACACCCTTTGTATGTAAAACACTGGACTGTGGGCAGCGCTGCCCACAGTCCGTCTCTGAAATTTTTTTCTATTTTTTGTTTTTTTTTTAAGAAACAAAACACTTCTATCTGAAAGATGTATATTCATTACATATTTTAATTTCTTTAATATTTTTCTTTCAAATATTATTTAATACATACTTAAATATATATATATATATATAATATGGAAATGAATGTATATAAAGCCTGTGAACCAGCAAAAACATAGTTAATGTATAAATGTATATATATATATTTTTTAATAACTATTTATGTATATATATATATATATATATTATCTTCCCAATGCTTTCAAATCATAAAAATAACTTGTAATCTAATTCACAGTAAACCAGTTGCACCCTTCTGTACATTTTTTTTAATAAAATCTATTCTACAACTCAAATGTGTATCACAAACAAAGAGTATAATGGCAGAAGTGTAAACAAAATTTCCCTTTCTCTCATAGATTATAATAAACATTATTCAGCATCCTTCAAACACACAGATATCCCTTGGGTGAGAATGTAACAGAAATTTTAAAACTACTCTTACATAAATATTTTCCTTTCTTTTCTTTAAAATGACAGAATAATACAGTAATTCATATTCTTGCATCCTAACCAACTTCACAAGCTGATAAAAATAGAATGCACTTCTTTTCTACCATTTTCAGCAAGATCAACATAGAAACATAAAATGATATGCTGATTTATTTTTGAAAGAACAATGGTAATAATAGATCTATGCCTATTTTCCCATGCATTTTCTCCACACAAAGCTAGCTTTATAATAAAGGAATGATCCATTTTTAACCTCATTAACACAAAATTGCACAAGATAAACATTTATAGCCAACTATATGGCAGATAACTTGACCGTTTTCTTCCACAATTTACATTACAACAAGGCCACAATGGCCATGACTGCAATAGCTATAATAGCACTACAAGCCACTCAAGAGGAGCTTCCATCCATTGTTCTTCTTCACTTGGAGATCTGCACTTGAACACAATAGCAAGACACAAGAACCAGCCACTAAGAAAGGAAAGCTCTCCTCCCTACCATAGACCTGCAAGTGGGTCACCCCTAAGCTAGGGAGGTAGAGAATCCACACAGGGTTTCATTCCACAACAACAATTCCAAACACATTAACACAAATTAGAACACCCTATAGGTTTATCACATAACTATGCTTACAACCATGAGCTTGGTGAGGGTAGGGGATAGACCTCTCAACTTAAAAGGGCTCCCGAATGCAAAGAATATCACAACACCTGGCCTCAAGCCAAAATCCCTAAACACCACAATCCACAAAAATCTCACACCAATTTGCTTGGCACTCTTGCCATATAGATAACTCCTCAAATTATAATAGGCCCTCAAGGCATAAACACATAAACACTGACTATGGGAGAGCCCCCAAGGATTGTTCCTCTCCCCTACCCATACAAGTTGAGCATTTCCTCCATTGGAGGTGCTCTCACCATGACACCCAACCCAACATCTAATGCAACAGAAAACATCACAATGCAAACCACTTACAATCAAAATTCAAACAAGGGACATAATATATCAAAGCAAGAAACAAGATAAGAAGCCTACCTTCAAGACCTTGGCAATGGAAGTGGAATTTGGTGAAGAGCTCCTAGCCTTCCCAAGCCTTCCAACCTTTCAGATTTTCTCCCCAACCTTCTCTAACTCCTCCAAACTTAGTAAGGAAATCTAAATTTGGCAAGAAGTCTCCAAAAAAAATGCAAGGAAAAAACATAGAATGGAAGAACCCCCACTCCTCTACAAGAGGAGTTATTATAGGCCATCCATTTGGCCTTGAGGGAATGAGGAGGTGACATTTGTCACCATCTCTTCCCTCCTCCTAAGCCACTTGGAGTAGAGAGAAGGTAAGAGGATGACAAGTGTCCTCCTCTCCCTCCACCTCCATCTCCACCTCATGAAGAAAATGGCCTTGAGTGGAGCTCTCACTCACTTGGGAGTTTGGGAGGACTCTTGGAGACCTCCCTAGTCCTCCCTTGGGAATGATTCCCAAAACATAGGGATGGGAGATGAGCTCTTCCCAAGGCAAGGCCCATCCCCATCTTCCCTCTTCCCAAATTCGTCACTCTTACTCCACCATGGTTTAGGGTGACCTAAGGTGAGTCAAAACTAGGGGTAGGTGGTCCAAGTTGACCCAGACTCATGGTTGACCACCTAGGGTAACTTTTGGGACCCTAGGTGTCATGAAAGGGGTCAAAAATCCACATATAAATGGCCCAAAAAGAAAAAAGAAAAATACCAATTGACATTAATCAATTTAAAATTTTACAACACTTATCATTAATCAAAATAAGAAAGAGAGAGGGTACTAAGGCTTAAAAATAATTAAAATTTAAACCAAGCACAAATAATCATCATGCAATTTCACGCGTGATCCTTATCCCTCTTGGGAATGGATCGGCTTAACCAGGAATAAAATGGTGTGAATCCTACCTTCAATTCCCCATGGCTAGGGAAGTAAAACCTGCACATCTCGATCAAGTGTCAGTCTTGTTAGAAAGTGATAGCCGAAGCAACTGAAATAAACTCCACGCAATTGAAATAAACATCAATTACATAACTACAAATTAAACTGCATTATCAAATCATATGTCAACTAATCTATGCATAAACAACTAGAATCTCATAGCAAAGTAACATCTAATATATATGTCCCATACGTCGAACCCCAACATATCATCCAAAATGACCAAATCAAATCACATATACACAAATCAGTGAGATACAACATCAAGTCTGCATAATGAAACATAGTCACAACTGGATAGCACAATGATCAAAATATGGGAGGTAAAATAGTCAGCCTCACAAAATCACTATGCTCAACCTTTATAATACCAAATAACAAAATGGTGAAAGTTTTTCCTCATGTTTACAAAGATGGAGATCCATTGCTAGTAGGCTACCTTGGACAACACTCAAAAAACAACTTGTCCATATCGTCATCCAAAACTTGAACCAAGAAATGGCCTTTCACTTGCAACTGCATTGTGTATCCACCTTTGATGAGATCATAGAGAAAGGTTTCAGCATCAAAAAACCCATTATAGAAAAAGTTTTAGTAAGATCTACAATAGAAATGACAACAAAAAACCATTTAATGATAAACCTAAAATTCGGGCTAAAAATAAAAATGTTGTAGGAGATGATGTTATCGATTCCAAGTTCATTCAAATAGCCACTCCTAAACCTAAAGAAACACAAGTTGTACAAAATGTTCCAAATAATTTCTTGATGTCATCCGGTCAACTAAAACAAAACCCTCCCAACAATCCAAAATGCAAGTACACTCCTTTGGGTGAACCTCTCGAAGTTGTGTTCAAAAAACTAGTCCAACCCAACATGGTTGAGCTTCCCATGACCAAACCTTTTGATTAAAACTAACCTAAACCCACATGGTCCAAGGAAAATGAGTATCGTGAATACCATTGTATCAAAGGACACTCCATAGGAAAGTGCATGAAATTCAAGAACTATATCCAAGATCTCATGGACCGAGGAGATATCCAAATATAAGGAAACAATAATGTATCACCCAATGATGCTTTATGGGTATACATAGGCCCTCTCCTAAACCATAAAATGCTTCATCATCCAGCCCATCATCCTCCAACACCAATCCCAATAATCAAGCCAACAACATCAACTACAACAATGTTCCACCTCCTTATGATACTATAGTGGGCTGTATTGATTTTGACTCCACTCATATCACCACCATCAAAATAAAAAATAAACCCCCAAATGTGCCATTACTACCCAACATGGGTGTGTAACCATCAAGGGACCACCCCTATCCTTCACCACTACCAATTCTGAGTACAATCTCCTTGACCATCTTTGAAAAATGCCAGCACAAATTTCTATCTTGTAACTCCTTAAGATACCTACCATCCATTGCGACATCCTTGAAAAGGCTCTCCAAGAATCCCATGTCATCACCAACATTGCACTTGCACAGTTTCAAAATCTGGTGGCCTAATTTCCTTCATCCTACCATCTCACTTTTAGCCAATCCAACATGCCACCTATTAACCCCATCCATAATAAAGCACTCCATATAGAAGTCTAGATCACCAATCACAAAGTTAAGAGAGTCCTCTTAGATAATGGATCTAGTTTGAACATATGCACATTAAAATTCATAAAAGGTTTGGGGTATTCAATAGATGCCCTATAACCTTTGGATATCTCCATCAAGGCATATGACAACACAGAGCAAGAATCAAAAGGCACTATATGTCTCCCTATCAAAGTGGGTCCCCTCACACTACCCACCCTATGTCATGTGGTTGATCTTGGCCTCCCATACAATCTTCTCCTAGGCTAACCATTGTTGCATGTCATGCAAGCTGTCCCCTCCACCTATCACCAATGTCTCAAGTTTCTTCATAATGACATCAAAGTTACTATTCTTGTCAATCAACAACCATTCAACTATTGTAAATATTTGGAGGTTGTCTATGATAGACAATTTCATTTCCAAGTACCTATGGGGAACATCTCAAAGACCCCTCATCCACCCTATCCACTTCATCTAATCCTTCCTCCACTCAGTCCACTACAACTAATCCATTACATACCTCCACCTCTTCATCTACACCAACTCCCCAAATATCCTAGGTCAAGATTATAGACAAAAGGGTGTGGTGAATATGAGCTTCATAACTCCTTCCATGTGGGACAATTGCCTTTGTCCCCCCACTCCCATGGCTATCACTTGCAGGAAAAGGCTCAAGAATAGAAGCACAAGATCGATGACAAGATCCCCTTCATTCTAGCATAAGTCTCCTGAGATGAAGAAACCACCAAAGAATCCTTGAATGATTGGTTATATCATGATGAAACCAGTCCACAGGTATGGTAGACCTTTAATACTTCCAACAAAAATATCCTATAGCATTTCAAATATGTACCAAAATAACTTATCATGTAAAAGGACTTGGCCTCAATGAGCAAGGTGCTACTGAACTTATTCTAGTGGATCCCACGTCCTCCAAGCAATATGCCAAGTATTTTGGGTTAGGACACACACTGCCCACTGTGATAATGTATGGACCAGCTAAGACTTTGGCAGATGTGGCCAAATCCTCATCTACTATTAAAAACATTGTTTTGAGTATCATCATAGCTTCATGAGAAGATCTCGATCTTTCATGTCTCTTCCATGACAACATCATTTTCCTTATGGACCTTTCCCTCATCCATCCCCACCTCATTGATTGGGATCAACAAGGACCACCGCCTCTTGATACATTCTCAAATAAGAAGGCTATCTCTGCATTCCTAGAACTCCGTGACACCTCATAATATGACATATACTTGAATGTCAATGCCTACTTTGGGGGAGAGAAATTTCTTAGTCCAAATAAAAATAAAAAATAGAAAACTATCCCCTAGTTAAAACCTCTTTGAGGAACTTTTAGACATAAAAGAGAAATATAAAGACATATTTCTCAGTGAAAACCTCTCGAAGGCACCAGGAGATGATGAATTTCAGCTTCCCCCCACACTTCCATATTGGTAAGAATGTTGCCAATCTTGATCGAAGGCACACAAGAAATCAACCTAGGAACCCAAGAGCAACCTAAGATCACCTACCTCATAGAGAATCTCGCCATCAAAGAAAAATCCAATCTTTCAATCATACTCTATGAGGCACCAAATATCTTTGCTTGGTCCTACACTAATATGCCTAGGTTATATCCTTCTTTGGTGGTCCATCATCTTGTGGTACATCCCGATGCAAGACTTGTCAAACAAAGCTTTAAAAAATGCATCCTTAGATTGCCTTGCTAGTCAAAGAAGAGCTATAGAACTATTAGAAGTTAGCTTCAATTTCCCTATAGACTACCTTGAATGGGTTTCCAATATTGTTCTTGTTACTAAGAAACCTGGGGGCATTAGAGTCTATACAAATTTTTGAGATTTGAATAAGGCATGTCCAAAAGATGATTTCCCACTCCTAAACATCGACATCATTCTGGATTTGCCAGCTGGACATGAAATGCTCTCCCTCATGGATGGATTCTTAGGGTATAATTAGATGAAAATTTTCCCCAAAGACCAGCATAAAACAACTTTCACCTATCCTTGGTGTACTTACTATTGGCAAGTAATGCCTTTTGGTCTTAAGAATGCAGGGGCAACATATCAATGCACCATGACAACCATTTTTACACCATGCATCCATACCATCCACAACCCACCATTTTTGTATCATCCATCCATAATCCACTATTGCCATCCATCCATAATCTACATCATAATCCATCCATCTCACTCCATCTCATGCAACCATCTACTAACATCCATGCACATAGCAACATTTGACATGGTCCACGTGCACCATCTATCCACATGGGACATTATCACCCCCTCTTTGAAACTAATGTTTGAGTCCTCATCCTCCTCCAAATACATTTTATCCATCCATTCCATCCATCCTTCCCACCCAAATATTCCAAAAACTGCAAAAAAATAGAAAAAATGAAGACATAAAAAAAAAATTTTAAAATTTTAAAAATTTAAAAAGTAAAGAGAAATAAATCCATCCAATGGTGAAAACCACTCCTCTTGGTGCATTAGGAAAGTACCATGATGAAAATGCCTTGTAGGCATCATGTGTAATCCTCCATCCATTTGCACCCTATACTTGGGGGCAAATCTCACCTAGCCTATCATTTTCCCATCCATCACATATCCTCATCATACTGTCCATCTACTTATCCATTAATCCCCTTCACTATCCCTATCCACTTATCCTATCATCTCCTATCCATATCTCCCATCCTATCCTATCATCCTTTCATCCTCCTTCCTTGCTTGTGATCCTTTTAAGGACAGGGGCAATATATGTAAGACATGCCTTGGACACACCTTGGCATACCTTCCTTCCAAGCATATCTTATAATGTCCATCCATTCCCATCATCATAACGCCTAGGTCATACACAACACATCTCGAGTGGGGCATCCTCTTCCTAAGTGACATAGTTCTTGGAGATCACCTTCAAACTCCCTATTCCCACATCTCCTCTATCCTCCATTCATCCATCCTACATCTATCATCCTCTATCAGCTACCTATCCTCCCTCATCTCCTATCCTTTCCTCCCACTCCAATGTCCCCCTATCCTCACATCCCCATCCTATCCTCTCCTTGATAGTGATTTTAATACCATGAATATGGTTTGAACACTCTATTATTCCCCCTATCACCCAATCCATGCATCCCTGCATCCTTTCATTTTACTCCCTATTAACTATCCATTATCGCTTATCCACTATCATGTTATCACTCATCCTTCTTATACATTATCCATTATCCCTTTATCATTTCACCCTCAACATCCTCTCATGCCTCGTCAATAGACTCGACTTTCCCTTGTCATTGGTACCTATCTTAAGGCTATCCACACGCAAACCAATGCATCCCTCCCAACAATCCAAATCCCTTAAATATCCAAATCCCCCAAATATCCAAATCTCCCAAAAATCTGAATCACAAGAATATCCTTATCAATGCACATCTCAATCTAGCATCATAATCAAAATTGTCTAATCAAATCCATGGTCTTGTTCCCAACCTTGCTGAAATCCTTTGATCCAACAACATCAATCATCATCATTAGGATATATTGTTCCCAATCCTCATGTTATTCTTATCATAAAAAACATAATCCTACATCATAAAATCCATCAATCTTTGGCTTTTTCAGCTTGACTAGGGGTAACATCTTGTTTGTCTTTGAATCATTTTTTATGCATATGTGCATTATCTTATATCTCGTATCATTGCAGGTCCTTGTAACCTACCTACCATAGTGGTATCATGGTTTTCCATTTCATCATGCTATACAACATAGGGTTTCTTGTGACCTAATTGGTTGGATTTTATGCATGGGACATATTGTCACCTTGGTTCCTTATACCTTGGTGCATAACATCTCATGCTATATTAAATAAGGATGGCTCTTATTTATTAGTGCAACATAACGCATAATCCATGGGGTTTAGAACTATCATTACTCCAGCTAATATTCATATCTTGTGTGTGTTGGAACAACTTTTTACATACTAGTCATCCTTTTACATCTAAGCCTATTTGATACCCTTTGTGTACTAAGGACTTATGCTGTAAGTTTTCTTTGTCACACATCTAGACAAGGTTGTATTATTTTGGGCATGTACATGTTGCATCCATCCATTTTCCTCCTTAATCCTTTCATCCCATCTTTCCATCTCATCATCATTTATCCCCCATCATCCCTTTCCTCCAATCCCTTTCATCCAACCTCTCTTATCCCCCCAGTTTGTGTGGTCTTTCAAATTTGACTCTCTTCTTTCTAATCCAACCCTCTTCATCCTTTCGAGAGTGAACCCATGCTCTTCATACCTTCCTACCCTCTCGAGGGGGCATCATCCTATCATCATCCTTATCATCATCCCTCCTTGTCACTCTCGCTTCAAGTGGTTGGGGCATATTTATCCCTTCTTCTATCCTACCTAAGGCTATGTTTCATCTTTCTTTAAATTATGCTACTTTACAACACCATCTCAAAGAGGGGAAAAATGTAGACACCTAAAATTTTCCAATCTTCATTTCATCCCTATTCATCCCTAATTCATCCCCAAACTCCTCTAAATATCTCTAAACATCCCTAAAACACTATTTCTACCACATTAACTAAATAAACATATGTAACTTAGATAGTTAATTGATCAATTCCCCTTCAATCCATGGTTTTATAATATTTTATGATTAAAATCACTATTCATGTATTATTCACTATTCATACATACCTGCATTGGTACCTAGTCCTAGACAAAATGATTTATTTAATCATTTATCTCCCTCCTCTATAGTCCAAACATTAGATAAATTTAATTTATCTATTGTCCCATTTCCCCATCCTATGAATTAAATAAATATTTGTATTTATTTAATTCCTATTTTCTACACTTTTGATTAGGTTTTCCTAAACCTAATTAACTAACGTAATCCACCACTTGTACAAACTAAATCATAATCTAATCTTGGTCAAATCCTCTCCATTCCCCCAATTGTACAAAGGCATGGGCCTCTTCTACATGTCCACATGACCTTCTTACAAAAGGCATGGTCAAGAACCTGTGTACAAGGGTCCTTTTGTCCTTCATCTCTTATTCCTCCAATTTTATATTGGCCATGTACCCATGCTTCCAATTTATAATTCAAATCAAATCCAACTAATCTCTTTTCCTCCAATTTTAAATTGGACATGTACCCATGCTTCCCAATTTAGAATTCCAATCAAATCTAACCCATACCTTGGACCATCTACCAAGACAATCTCATCCCTCCAATCTTCCCAAAGCCCAATCTTGACCATCCATTCCTCCTTGCTCCAAGGACATATCATCTCATCCAAATCTATCATGACACTTGTTAGGCTCACCTTGATTAAGAGCTCTCAAGCATCCTCATCCATTGATCTCCAAATCCAATTTTCACCATCAAATTGAGTCTCCAAAAAACTATAAATTGGAGCTCACCCCTTCACAAATCAGTACAACTTTTTCAATCAACAAAATGTTACTATCTACACTCCAAGACTCCATGAGAAGCAAGGTTATGCTGCCCATTTGAGGAGCCATCCACATCAGCATCATCAAGGAGAACATTGGTGTAGTGCACCTAGAATAGTCACTAAATCAATTTTTTGAAATTTTAAAGTTAAAAGGAAAATTAAGTTTTGAATAATGTAATAAATCCATTAAGGCATGATTTAGAGTGGAGGCCAAGTTTAGGAAAGTATCTTTAGTGGTCTACAGTCCAGTTAAAATGTACGATAGTCTAATTTTAGAAAAAATAGTCTTTTATAAAAAAAAGCAGTTAGTGACTATTCTTAGCCTTTCCCATGATGGGAATAAGAGACAAGGTGATAAACATAAGAAGAATGAATTTTAAGGTGTGTGGGGTTGAAGGTATGGTAGTTTTGAAGAATTTTGAAAGGAGAAAATGAAAGAAAAGTTGCAGTTTGTTGTCCCTAACACTATTTTTCTAATTTTTGCCGTTCCCTTCAATTTTCCTCATTTGTATAGCACTGTTATGAATTTTCATGCATAAGAATGTTAAAGGAAATGGTCTTAGATTTGTTTTGAATATGGTTGGAGGAGATTTGGTGGGGTTTAAATCACTTTTCCAAATGTTTCTTTGAGACTACCCTATTTTCTAGCTTTATGACTGTCTTTTTGCTAGTCACTTGTGTTGCACTCAGCCGTATAGTGTAGTCATGACTAAAACTGATAAGAATGTTGTAGTTGATACTCTTACCTTTCATTTAAGCCAAGTTGGAAGGAATATCATTAAGTTTTGATCATTTTGTGAGTTCTTTTTGTGAAAGAGGTTCTAAAACCTAGTTTTAAGGATTTTAAAGAGGTTTTGAGTTTTCCCACTTCATTATGTTGTATTAGAACCCCCAAAATGGGTTGAACTAGTGTAAAATGGTGTGTTATCTAATGGGTTTTGCATGCAAGATTAGGGTACAAACAAAAGGTGAAGATTTAATCCATTTAGCATCTTTGTGACATGAATTTGGCCAACTAGCCTAGTTAGAGTGAAGTTTTGATCATCAAATGAGTTGAAATGACCTTAGACCCATAAAAACTCTAAAATTGGTCTATTTGAGATGTTTATAAGCTCACCAAAGTGGAATTTTGATTGTAGGATAGAGAGTTTTTGTACTTCCTTTGTAAAAGTGGGCTAATTGCCCTCTAGGACAGCAGGGACAGTCAAAATTAGAGGCTTGTGTTCCAAAACAACCCACCTTGCATGTTCAGTATATTGTGTAACTCCATAATGGGTACTTGGAAAAGTATTTTTGTTTGTGGGTTTGTCTTGTATTTTGAAAGTTATGCTTCAAAAACCTCTCTGACAGGGCTATAAGGAGATAGGTCAGTCTGTGAAGGAAGTGGTACAAGGATGTACCCTCAATACATTTTTATGGTTTTATGAGCTTGGGACAGTCAAACCTAGAAGGTCTAGGGTCCCTAGAAAGTTTGGAAAGGTTCCCATGTGTATGAACCTAAAAATGGTGTCATTGTGCTATGTGAAGCAATGGAGAGTGAGTGGATAGTCTTGTCCTATTTGATGTCAAGTGTTGTAGTTTGGTCCACTGAGGCCTAGAAGAGGTGTTTTTCCCTACCATCCCCTATATCCTTTTCCTCCTATGTTGTTGCTATCCTTTGTGGTCTCTATATAGTGAACTCTGCATCAAATTGTATCAAAGCACAGTTAGTAGGTCTGTGAAGTGTTGAGTTGAAGACGCAGTTTGTCAAGATGCCTCCAAGAGTGAGAAACATGGCTCAAGAGATGAATGAGCTGAAGGAGAAGCATGCCAGAGAGTTGAGGGAGCTGAAAGAAAGAATGGCTACCCTAGAACAAAATCAGAGAAGAGGAGTGGCTCTAGGTGAAGAGGTTGAGTCTGAGGAAGAAGAAGAAGCTGAGTATGAAGATGTGGAAGAAGAGTTGGACCCTCAGGATCAGAGGATGGTAAATTTTCTGAGGGTAGTAAAAGAAGACAAACACAAGATAAAGATAGATGTGCCAAAGTTTGGCGGAAGCTTGAATGATGAAGAGTTGCTAGATTGGATTGCAGCATTAGACAACCACTTTGAGTGTGAAGAAGTTTCTGAGGATCAGAAAGTGAAGATTGCAAAGACCAAGCTAATAGGTCATGCTTTGTTATGGTGGGATTATCAACAGACAAAGAGGAGAAAGAAAGGAAAGGCAAAAATTATTTCACGGGACAAGATGGTAGCAACAAAAGGTAAGTTCTTGCCTAAAGACTATGAAGTCCAAATGTTTAAGAAGTTTCAAGGTTTAAGGCAAAAGGAAATGGATGTTAAAACATACACTAAAGAGTTTTATAAGTTGAGTATAAGGTCTGGTCAAAATGAAAGTGAAGTGCAAAAAGTTGCTAGATATATTGGTGGTTTGAGGTTTAACATGCAGGATGAATGAGTGCTGGCAAATCCAAGGAGTGTTGAAGACTATTATCAGATGGCAGTTAGAGTGGAAGAGAAGCTGAAAAGGAGACAAGATAAGTCAGCCAAAGGTAAACGCAATATCTCTAGAGGTAGAGGATCTTTCAATACAAAGCAAGTTAGTGAAATTCAAGAAGACATGAGCAAGGCACAACGACAAGGTGCTGATTTCAAACAAGGACAAAGTGCAGATTTCAGAGGTAGAGGTTCTAGAGACAGGTTTGGTGGTGGAAGGAGTACAAACACCTTTGCAGGTAAGTGTTATAATTGGTAAGAGTTTGGGCACCTAGCATATAAGTGTCCTGAGAAGCAAAACTTTTCAAATGATGGTGAAAGAAAGAGTGAAAGGACTCGATTAGTCCAAGAAGAAGAATGCGGTTCTAGTTCCACAAGGTGTGATGCTGAGGTAGGAGAAGCATTGATGCTGAGAGAAAGAGCACTACTGAAGACATCCAAGGAGAAGGAGCTGATTCAGAGAAGAGCATTGTTCAAGACAACTTGCAAGAGCAAGAACAAGGTATGTAAAGTGATAGTAGATTCAGGTTGTACTGACAATATGGTGTCTAGTGAGATGGTAGATAAGATGAAGTTAAAGAGAGTTCCTAGGGAAGTTCCCTACAAATTTTCTTGGGTGAGTGATCATCAGTCCATTTTAGTGACTGAACAAGCATTAGTAGAGTTCAAGATTAGAGCATATGAGGTTAAAGTCCTTTGTAACATCTTAGCAATGGATTGTTGTCATGTGACACTTGGAAGACCCTGACAATTTGATAGGTTTGCAGTCTATGATGGAAGAGCCAATACCTTCACTATCAAGAAGGATGAGAAGACTTTTGTGCTACTGCAATTAGAGGAGTAGTCAAGAACAACAAATATGATCATGTTTGGCAAGAAGGAGCTAGTAATGTTTGAAGAGAGTAAAAACAAGGAGTGTGTAGCTTTTTTAAGGCATGAAGTTGTTGAGAACAAAGAACGAGTATGAAGCTGAGTTGCAGCCAGTTGTGAGGAGAAATATCTTCATGTGGAAGAAGGAAGTGACTGAAAATGTGAAGTGAAAGAGTGTAGAGCCTATGGTAAGGTAAGAAGTGAGTGAAGGAGTCGTAGTAGGGATAGTCATGTGCCCTATGGTAAAAGGTGGAGAGAAGAGACAGTCAAGTGAAGCTGGTGTAACAGTTGACAAGATAACAAGGATAGTGAACATACAAGTTGCAGGTCTGACAGAGGTTGGTAAAGGTACTGTGATAGTGAATAGTGGAAAGGAGAGTATGAAACAATGGTGTAAACAAGAAGTTGTGAAGATAAGTGGGAAGACAGTAGAGAGAAGCATAGTTGCTGGTGAAGATGACAAGGTCAGAGGACCAAGAGTGGGACAGTCCACAAAGAATGCATATGGTCAAACAATAAGAAATGTTGGCAAGAATGCCATAGACAGTGAAGGATCAAAGCTAAAAGAACCTGATGAAGACAAGCATGGAGCAATGAAGGACAATTTGCAAGAATATTTCTAAGGGACTTGGAAAAGTTTCATGTTAGGTTGTATGGTGCAGTGCACCTAGAATAGTCATTAAATCAAATTTTTGAAATTTTAGAGTTAAAATACAAAATGAAGTTTTGAATGATGTAATAAAGCCATTAATGCATGATTTAGAGTGGAGGCCAAGTTTAGGCAAGTATCTTTAGTGGTCTGCAGTCCTCTTAAAAAGTATGACAGTCTAATTTTATAAAAAATAGTCTTTTATAAAGAAAAAAGTAGTCAGTGGCTATTATTAGCCTTTCCCACAATGGGAATAAGAGACAAGGTGATAAACATAAGAGGAAGGCATTGTAAGGTGTGTGGGTTCGAAGGTATGGTAGTTTTGAAGAATTTTGAAAGGAGAAAATGAAAGAAAAGTTACAGTTTGTTGTCCCTAACACTTTTATTTTTATTTTTGTTGTTCCCTTCAATTTTCCTCATCTGTACAACACTTTTATGAATTTTCATGCATAATAATGTTGAATGAAAGGGTCTTAGCTTTGTTTTGAATCTAGTTGGAGGAGATTTGGTGGGGTTTAAAGCACTTTTCAAGACTGCCCTGTTTTCCAGCTTTATGACTATCTTTTTGTTGTTCCCTTGTATTGCACTTAGCCGTATAGTGCAGTCATGACTAAACCTGATAAGAATGTTGTAGTTTATACTCTTACCTTTCATTTAAGCCAAGTTGGAAGGAATATCATTAAGTTTTGATCATTTTGTGAGTGCTTTTTGTGAAAGAGGTTCCAAAACGTAGTTTTAAGGGTTTTAGAGAGGTTTTGAGTTTTCCCACTTCATGATGTTGTATTAGAACCCCAAAATGGGTGGAATTAGTGTAAAATGGTATGTTCTCTAATGGGTTTTGCATGAAGGAGTAGGATACAAACAAAAGGTGAAGATTTGATCCATTTAGCCTCTTTGTGACATGAATTTGGCCAACTAGCCTAGTTGGAGTGAAGTTTTGATCATCAAATGAGTTGAAATAACCTTAGACCCATAAAACCTCTGAAATTGGTCTATTTGAGATGTGTCTAAGCTCACCAAAGTGGAATTTTGATTGTGGGCTAGAGAGTTTGTGTACTTCCTTTGTAAAAGTGGGCTAATTGCCCTCTAGAACAGCAGGGATAGTCAAAATTAGAGGCTTGTGTTCCAAAACAACCCACCTTTCATGTTTAGTATGTTGTGTAACTCCATAATGGGTACTTGGAAAGGTATTTTTTTGTGGTTTTGTCTTGTATTTTAAAAGTTATGCTTCAAAAACCTCTCTGATAGGGCTACAAGGAGATAGGTTAGTCTGTGAAGGAAGTGGTACAAGGAGGTACCCTCAGTGCATTTTTATGGTTTTGTGAGCTTGGGACAGTCAAACCTAGAAGGTCTAGGGTCCCTAGAAAGTTTGGAAAGGTTCCCATGTGTATGAACCTAAAAATGATGTCATTGTGCTGTGTGAAGCAATGGAGAGTGAGTGGATAGTCTTGTCCTGTTTGATGTCAAGTGTTCTAGTTTAGTCCACTGAGGCCTAGAAGAGTTGTTTTGCCCTGCCATCCCCTATATCCTTTTCCTCTTGTGTTGTTGTTGTTATCCTTTGTGGTCTCTGTGTAGTGAGCTCTGCATCAAACATCAACAATCAAGGTTTGCATGTAGTTAATGGGTTAGCTTCTTGTTTTATGCATTCTGTTTGCTCAATCCGAGGTAGATTAGATTTTGGGTGAAATAGGTTAGTGTTTTAATTTGTTTCTCATGCTCATTTTCTTGGTTATATATATATTTCCATTTACTATTTGAAGCATTTAATTAGTTATGTTTTACAAAAAAATAGATGCTATGTTTTCATTTTTTTTAATAATTCTTTGTTTTCAAAAAAAGTTGAGGAGCTCGAGGGTGGGCAGCTTAGCTTGTAGGGATGGATAGGGCTGAGGTCTTGCTTTGCACTTGTAGAGGCTGAGGGCCCAAGGTCTGGGGACCCTGTCCACACATAACTCATGCAATCTATGGATGCAGGAGTCCTGCCCCCAGTCGACCTACCTTGGCTTGCAAACTGCGCAGTCCACAACCATTCTCTTGCCATTGCATTAAACTTTTATTGTTTTAAAAAGAAAACCAGTCACCATATATTTATTATATTTAATATTGTTGTTATATATATATGCATACATGTGTGTGTGTGTATATATGTATTACATCTTTGTATATACATAGAACTATGTATGTACATAGTTTTGTGTATATGCATAGGGACACCTTATTAAATTTTTTATTGAGTTATATATATTTAAAGCTCTTCTTTATTTAGGCTTTTTTTTCACATATGTAGGGTATAAATAATGAAAATATATACCCTTATGTAAGTAAAGCCATAGGAAACCTAAATGCCTATTTAATTATTATATTTTCAAAATAACCTTGGAGGGAAATAGGAAAGAGAACTTTTAAAATTTTAGAACTTAGAAAACTTTGGAAATGAAACATTCAAACTGTTAGACAAATAAAAGATTTGCAAATATTAGAAAACTAATTAAAAAATGTTGGGAAATAATCTTCTGAAGTGGGAAGAGATTTCCCTCTTTCTTCTCCTCCAACCCAACCTACAAAACCAAACAACCTTTGTGAGTGAAATGAGAATTATATTACTTTTATAAACCTATTTTAGGTTTGAAGAGTGTTTCCCTAATGATTAGGGGTTGTTAAACAAGTTTTAAACTTTTTTCCTATTCAAACCCCACTTAAATGAAAATTAGATTTATTTCTTTAGTTAATCTTTAGTTTATTGCACCTTTGTTTTAATTAGACCTCTAGATTACTTTTTAAATATAATGTTGTCAAAATTTCTAGGAAATTAGACACTTGGGTAATGTTATGCTGCCGATTAGTTGAATTAGAGACTTAGTTGGGAAAATGAGGTGGTCTTTTTAATGGAAAACTATTTATCAGGTTAGATTAATTTAAATGTTGTATAGTTTTGATTTAAAAGTTCTCCCTTTAATTTTCTATAGTTAGACTTTTGAAAGGTATTTAATTTAATTTTATTTCTAAGTTAGATTAATGATGTTGAATTTGTTTAGATTATAGTTTTATTTTTTCTTTCGAATTATAGTTTGAATTAGTTGGTTGATAATTTTAGGGTTAGGGTTTTGACTTAGGTCGAAACTAAATTCTCATTTTCATCTAGGAAACCTTAGGGTTTGTTTCTTGATGTAGACCTGAACCCTCTTGGTGATGTAAGATGTGACGCTTTCCCTCTTAGTTTACTTCCATCTTTGAAGGGGTACGAAAGGAGTTTCACATTTCCCACATCTTGATTGACTTCCCCACCTTAGTGTGGCATGCCTAATGTGTGTTGCACATACATCAATGTTATGTATGTATGTTATTTAAGCATGTATTTGGTGCGTGAGTGTATTTAGTGACTTTCTTTATTAAAATTTTTTATATTTGGTTTCCATGTCCATGTGTAAAATGTGGGCATGACACTTTGCACCAATAGGTTGATAGATGCACTTTTAGCAACATACAAATCTAATGCCTTAGTTATATCATTAACCATTCTAAAATTCATGTTGATCTAGAGAAAATTAAAGTAATTAGGGACTAGCCAATTGTTTTGAACCTTATAGAATTATCTAGCTTTCTTGGATTCATCATTATTTACCAAAGGGTTATCCTTGGGTTCTCAATATCACTTAGCCCTTAAATCAAATCATGCACACCTAATAAATATTTCTTTGGACTCTTCCACAACAACACACCTTTAATGACCTCATACAACCCCCCCCCCCCCCCCATTTAGTGCTAGTTTTGGCCCTACCAAACATCACTCACTCTTTTTAGATACAATATAATCCATCATATTATGCACTAGGAAGCTGTAGACACCTAAAAATGTCTTCACCACTTAACCAATCTTCGACATCCCCAATATCACCAATTACCCTTCCTATTAATTAATTAAATTTTTATTTAATTAATTACTCATCCCAACAATTGATTTTTCATCATTTTCCCTTTTAAATTAAATTTTAATTAAATTAATTCAATAGTTCCCCCTTTCACTATCATTAGCCCAATTGATTAAATAAATGTGTAAATATTTATTTGATTAATTCACCCCTTTCATTAAACCTGATTAATTAAATAAATTATGTTTGTTTAATTAATTCAACCTACTAATCAGCCTATCCCTACCCTAGTTGGTTAAATACTTATTATTTAATTAGCTAGTCTAACCTACATGACCCTAGACCCAGGTTTAATTAAATTAAACACTATTTAATTAATTCTAACCCCCGATTAGCCCATCCACTAATTTACTACAGCCATGTTAATTAGACTAATCACCTCAATTAAAATGGTTAAACTTAATTAACACTCCTCCCCACACCCCACAAATAAAAAATTGATATTTATGCCACATAAATTATTTTTTATACACATCATAATCCTCATTAATAATCTCTTACACCCCTTACACAGGTCATACCCATTAATTGGATCTCTTCCCAAAATGAATTTTTTAGTTCATTTCTAATCCTCCTCTCTTCCCCATGTGAATTTTTTAATTCACATCCAATCCATCTTACCCAACCTCATTTAATTTCACTTCTCTTCCCAAGATGAAAATTAAAAATTTATCTTTGTTCTCATCCCTCCATTTCCCTTTATTGAATCTAAGCCCTGCACCTCACATTCATCTTCATCCATTGATCTCTCAAATGAATCTCAACCCTTGGATCAAATTTCTCTCCAAAAAGCCTATAAATAGAACCTCTCTCAATCCATTTTATCATCCACAATTTGAGTATTGTTATCATGCCAAAATCCTCCATCCTCTATCATTGTGAGCTAGGATTCTAGTGATTTGCACATTAGTTTGAGAGTATTTCACATAGGAGTCATGGGTAAAGCAACAGCCTAATGGTGCAAGGCTCTCCACCTTAGCAAGGAGTTTTGGATCTCATCTTGAAGGTATAACTAGTCATTTTATGCATTTTATTTGGTATTTTATTTTCATCTTCATTTCCTTAAGCTCATTTGGCACACCCGGTGGGACCCACAAGGTCCAAACTAACATTTTAAGTGAGTTTTTGGTGTTTTAGAACGTGTTTTTATAGGTGTAGCACTAAATAACGTCTATTTGGCGCCATTTCCTCGCATAGTGGCACCATTTCTGCATATAGTGGCGCCATTTGTGACTGTATTGGTACCTTTTCTACATGACACTTTGACTGGCATTTGTCTCATAGTTTAGATTTTTAATGGCTTTTTTGAACATTTTAAAGGCTAATTACGATAACTTGCTCTCTGTTTTCATAGTAAAGTCAATGAAAGATGGGGGAAATAATGCCAAAATTTTAACATAACTTTTGTATCTTTCCCTTATTCATTTGATTTGGGCTAATGTTTTTTGGTGTCTTAATCTAACTTGGGGGTGTTTAAAAGCAGTAATAAGCCTTCTTATAACATTTTGAATCCATATTTTCTATTAACCATCTATTTTGTAGCCTCTTTTGAAGCACTACGCCATTTTGGTGCTATCAGTCCAACAGACAAGGTAAACGGAAGAAAAAAATCCATTATGGTGCCATTTCTCACTACTGTAGCGCTTTCTTGTCTTATAGCACCATTTTCCCCTTTTGTGGCACCATTTGTTTGTAATAATCAGCAATAGTTATCTCTCGTTCATTGTGGTTCCGTATTTGAAATCTATAGTGCCTTTTGTTATTATAGAGTCATTTTTGTATTCTATAGTGCTATACTCTGTAGCAGTTCTAGAAAATAGTGATTTTTCTAACTATAGTGCAATTTAGGGATTCTGAAGTGCCATTTTACTATTCTGTGGCACCTTTTAATTTTGTTTTGGTGCTATTTTTTGTGCTAACATTGGAATCTATGCAGGGTGTTGACTGTGTTCTGTAGGTCAAAGACATTTGTCCAAGACATTAAAATCAGACTACTAACATCATTTGTAGGATTTTATTAGCTTAGAAACACTTCATTTTGGTGCACTAAAAGGAACCTTGCTTGCTTAGCCTAGAAAACATTTGGATTTGGTGCATTAAAATTAACATTGTTTGCAATCGTAGGCACACTTCATTTTGGGCTTTAAAAATAACATTAACAATTGTTTGACGTGTCTTGTGCGCTTGCAAATTTGTGTTACCCAAGGGATAGTCTCAAAGTATCCTCTCTCCTCACCTTCAAAAGGATCTTGGGTGAAGAGAAATGGTTCTACTCTCTTTTTCCTTTTAGGGGTGGGCCTTCAGACACATATGCAAGGAGAACTCATAGGCAACCCCAAGCAGTACTTTCATTTGGTTTGCTATATAAAATAGGATAAGGTGAAATCTAAGTCCAAATCGGTATAAGCACTTACCATACAATGCTAGCTCAAAAGGAAGTCGTACCTTGTGTATATGAAACTCCTAGTAGAGCTAGTTAAAATCTTAAGTGGTTTACCGAATGCTCGTAACGTGCCGATCCCCTGAATGTTCCCCACTAAACACCATTTGTTTTAGTAACTAAAAACCTTCTATTTGTTGGTGTAGGAAGTTAGAAGATAGACCTCTGATGCCATCCCACACTCTTGCAGTTCAAAGTAAAGATAGCAAATTTCTTGAGATCTTTGGGTCTTTAGGAATTCAAAGTTTTGTGTGCCTAAGAAGTGTGTGCAATGTAAGGGGGAGCCAGTGACACCAAACTTCTAATCTATCTACTTTGAGTAAGTGTGGATGGAGAAATCCAAGTGGGAATCCAACAAATATTGTCCTTTGCTCGCCTTAGGTTGTACAAGTTCTTGATAAATTTTCACATTTTCACAACAAAACCTTTGGCCATTGTGTTCTCTTGTTTGAAGTATTTTCATGCTTGCCAAGAATAAACATCATTTGACATTATCCAAAAATTCCTAAGTCATTGAACCACCATTAAAACATTTGACAATCCTTTAACTTTCACAAAATCAAAAATTTGACACCAAAACCCACATTTACCAAAGAATTGACAACCACTACCCTGCTTTGGCACCATTTTATAGATCCCTGGCACCATTTCTCACTATTTTGGCACCTTATCCTTAGGCTTTTGGTGCTATTCTTGAATCAACTTGCACACATGCCTAGAAAATTGTTTTGGGACCTTTAAAATCTACACATCCATAATCCATATCCACCATGCCAAAATCCATCAAAACCATAACCATTTTGACCCAAAATTTTCATCCACATTCCCATTTGGACCTTAGAGAATAATCATTTTCACTATCAGACCCTTCATCATACTATTGAACCCAACCATAATCCATCCCCTTCCATAATCTTATCCATTTGTTTTTTACTTTTGGACCTTAATTCATCATACAACAAATTCCATCCCAATTTCATTCATCTATCCTAAATCCAAAAACATCCAAAAAGATCTCACAAATCAAAAAACTCAATCAACCATATCCCAAATCAATCTTTGAGCTAAAAATTGGTCTAGATTTTATCTTTTTACATCCTATTTTGCTGGTTGGTCATTAGTCTACCTTCAAGTAGAATAATCATCCCTTTTTGCTTAAGGTCATAAGTCTACCTTGAGTAAGAAGAAACATCCAATTTACAACATCAAAAAAATATAGGCCTATTTGAACTCACTTATTGGTTTGAACATCCTTCTAAATATCATCAAAATCTATCTTCTAAAATATCTAAATCACCTAAGGTTTTCCTTAGTTGAGACATCATCCAAACAACCCACCCCAAACTCTTTCTCACTTTCCAATCCATTCCATCTTTCACCCATTTAGTCTAAATTTTTTTGAAGATCAATATCATTGACATTTATCACCCTTAGGTTGCCACCTTTTGAGATTTATTCCCTAAAGGTTTAAACCTATAATCAAAATCATACCATAACCCCATCCCTCCATAGATTTATATTTTAGGGATTATATTCTCTTGAACCTAAATCTTTGTCTTCTTTTATCACCACATATCCTTGGGTCCAATAAATCAAATCAATTCTCTAAGGTCTCAACCTTCATCCACCCCCAATCAAAACCACATCATCAAATGCCCATAACAAGATCCCAATCCAAGAAGAATCAAGAAATGACCCACCTTGGAAACAAGTTGTTGGTTCCCCAAATTTCCAAACATTGAACCCTAAAGGTATGCCATGTCTTATGCTCAGATTCAAAGAGAGATTTGGCCAATGAACACCCGAGAATGATCTCACAATTTTCTCCCCTATACTTCAGGCTCTACAAAACCTAGGTGGGTCTCCCTAGATGGTACTAAATATGGATATGAAATAAGGTTTTATTTTCAAAACCTAGCAGATAAACTTCATACTAATAACAAGGGTTCATATATATGTAAAATGGAAGGCACTATCCTTGTTGTCATTAAAACCTAGGTATGAAGTATGCAAATAACTTAGGAATAAATATTGCAAAGATTAAATCATGGTTTTATATTTGAAATGTGTTTTTGAGTTTGAAGGAAAACTATTCAAAATAAACTAGTGCCTATCTAGGGCTATAGAGTCACAATGCTTGTACACACCTTTTATCACATTCTAAAGATTTCTTGATGATCACTTAGCCATTAACACCTTATGTTAATGATATCAACTAATAACTAACAGTGCAACTTATACTTAATAATCCAACCTGCAATAGAATATTCTCATTATTTTCATTGAAATAATTTATGTTGCTTCTTGAGCAAACACTAACCCTAAAAATAATCCAAGTGCATCAAATGTGCATGGAAAAGTTTACAACCCTTGACTGTATTACCCAAAGAAATACTTCATTAGAGATTGGAGACAAGAGACACTGAGAGTATGCATAAACATGCATTCATTTATGTTGCAATCAAGATATACAATGCAACTATAGGAATATTTACAAAGCATTTTCCTCTATTTCCCTACAAAAAACTAAAAGCCTACCCTTTACAACTTCTTCAAAATCCTAGAACCCTTACAATGAAAATAATTTCACACTTAATAGAAAAGAGAAAATAGTAGAGAAGCCCTAGAAATCAATCCATGGTGACACATGGCACACCTTTGCACCCTTGATTCTACAACTAATTTACTTCTAGAAGATGCTCCTCAACTCTTCATATTCCCTCTTCTTTGCAACTGAAGTTGATTTTGCCCAAATATGATATGTATTCCCATGCAAACCTTTTACCTTCTTGTAAAAACATGTTTACCAGTTCTATTTTCACTTTGCAAGTGAAAATTATCACCCCTAGGTAAAAACCCACTTAGTGGCAGTTATAAATTCTATTTAACTTGCATTTTGATTGAGCAATCTCCTCAAAAAGTCACAATTTCCTCTACCTTTTAATTTGACATTTTGTCAAATATTTGTCCTGTAGCCACTATCTCTGCTCATTTTTTGTCTTGTTCAATCCTCTGGCACAACCAATTCTCTGCAAACCATTTGAAACCTCCACATAATGTATGGCCGCTGTAACAGAAGAAGAAAGGAATGCAAGCAGTGAGTATTTTATTTAGATCATTGCTCTGCTTACTGGAACTCTACAGAAGCTTAAAATATTACAAAAAAGCTCCCAAGGCATAATAAATACATTGGGAAAGCTTTCTAGATGAAGAAACAACTGCATTGAACCTTCAAACATCCTAGTAAATCTGCCCCAAATGCAAAAACGTGATAGCAAAACACTTCAGCATAGCTCTGCAACTTTTTCCGGCAAACATTTCGCACACCAAAGCTTATAATAAAGCTTTAAACAAAGCTTTTTCTCTTTAATTTTTCATGGCCAAGGAATAAAAATATTAAAATATTTTACAAAACTTTCCATTGTTCCGTGCTCCACATGAATACTCACCATTTCCTCTCTTCGGAATGGCAGAAAAGAAGTAAAAGGTTATAAAACATTTTAACAGAACCTTTTAAAAGTTTTTCCCTTCAATTTTTACCTTTGTCGAAAACATCTAAAATGTTTTATAAAACTTTGCTTTACGCACTTCCACACTCCTCACATTTCTTTCCTTTGCAGAATGGCAGAATATGAATAAAAATATAGATTAAAGTTTTTAAAAATCTTTTCCCTTCAAACTTTAATCCTTTGGCAAATATTAGAATATTAAAATACCCTTTCAAAACTGCATGTTTTAAATTCTTATTTTATTTGGTTCACGGAATGACGGAATACTTTGCAAAGGGAATATTTAATAGACCTTTGAAACTTTATAAAGTTTTGGCAAATATTTAATTTTCTCTAATGTTGTTTTCATTTGCTTTCTGACATTATTTAAAATATATAAAATATTTTAAATATTTGCATTTGGAACATTAGAAAATAACGAAATTTTAATTTCACCTACTACTGAAACTGGGAAAATTCACTGAGCACAAACTGTGACCCCTAAAGCCATGAAAACTTGCAAGCGAGCAAAACCACTTATTTAAAACATGGGTTTGTCGATAGATCTCACCCAGCTCACAAAATTTATGTACCTCTTTTGTAAACTGGCCCGCAAGACGTGTTTGTTGCAACTGAAACACATTAAAATAATGCATCATACAGACTTGGTTTATGATAAAAATTTAACTAGAGATGTTTTAGACCAAAACCAAACATCGGTTGCCTTCAGATTTGTGAAATTTGCAACTTTTTGAAACATTAAATTTAGCCTGGTCATAGTCAGAAAATAATTAAATAGCCTATCAAAACTCATCTTGGAAGCGTGAAAATGAACAAGTGCACTACCATATGTACCAAAAAACATTGTACCATACAGATTTTCAATACGATCTCTGGGTTGCAAAATTTTAATCGGCGAAGATGGGCTCCGGGGCAGATTTAGCAGTATGTCGTCATAACCTTTGTCGACACATTGAAAGGACATATGCACTCAAAATTTGCAAAATTTGAGGGTTCCATTAGTGGCTCTAGTTGGGGACATCTATTCAACCTAAATAGAGCGAGATCACAAAAAACTCTGGGGAAGCAAACTAGGTGCCTACTTTATTGGGCATCTCTGTAACTACTACTTTATTCAATTTTTTAAACTTGATTTGATGGCCCCAGGCCATGAAATAAAAAGAACCAATATTTGCCTCTATCAAACACCAACCTGTTGAAGGAACTGATTTCCCTCAACCCACATTTACCTTTGCCACACCACTGCAACAAGTATATCCCTCTTCTTACAAGCATAAATATGTGATTACCACTGAACAAGTGAATATTTCCTCCACGCTTGACCATGTTGTTGCATGGAAACCGCATAACATAGGCCACCATATTATTATGTAAAAAAAATTATTTTTGTAGTAGGTGGTGGAAAAACTTGAAACCTCAAGTCAACACCATATGAAAACATGGAATATTCATAGTTGTTGACCTCCTCAAATAAATCAAGACAAAAAGAAAATGCCTCCAATTCACATGGAAAAGAAAAATATGCCCCTTCATTATGTTGATTTGGAGAGGGAAACTCATCCTCTAACATGTCAAATTAAAACCTTGAAGTTCAAGCATATAAGAAACATGAGCAACCAGAAAATCACCAACTTGGATAACTTGTTGCTCATCATAACTGCAAGATGTATGTTGGATCCAAGTGAAGTGCTCAAATTCTAGAACATTGGGATTCACATTGTGAGAAACTATGTCTTCATCACAAAGGAACACATCATACTCAATTTCACTTAAAATAGGGACCACAAATGACCAACATATCATGGGGTCATTTATACTGATGCAAACCTTATCAACACTTCCATCCATATTATGAGACATTTTATGTGAAGAGCCATACTCCTCAGAATGTATCTCTATTTCAATCTCTTGGCAATCATGGTTTTCAGCATCTATCCTTTCCATACAAGATTCTAAAAATCTTATATCATTAGTACAATTTGAACTGGGATGATCATTCAAAGGATTGCCAACATCATCATAGATTTTCATAACATCACCATGCATTTGTGAGCCTTCAAAAATGTTGTCATCATCATCCTATAATTGCACAAATGCACACATTTCTGGTTCAGTGACATAATCTGATTCAACTTTACAATCTTCACTCATATCCATGTACATAGCTTCATAAGAAGGTTTAGACAAGTCTAAAAATATTTTATCCTGAAGATCAACATATGAACTCTTCAAAACTTGACCACTTCTACAATGAACTTCATATTCAACCTTGGTATCTATCATATCAACATGAAGCTCTGATTTTTTATTTTTCACTTCATCCTCTGATTGTTTCACACACATGTCTGAGATTTTTGCCACATCAACATAATCTGAGATAGCATGGTTAGAAGGCTTTTCAAGTTCCATAATACTATTAACCAACAATGGTGATATTCTATCATTTGCATATTCGTCATAATGCATAACCTGATCATATGAGAGTGAAATCGTGCTATCAACATCTTGCGTACTAATGTTATCTTCATCTAGAGTAAAACTTTCCAACTCTACTTCATATAAGCCACTGTGACCAGTAGAATAACAATTAGCATGATCAACTTCATGAGTTGAATATTTATGAACATGCCTAATGATATTATGTTATGGATAAGACTCTCAAAACTGGTAAGATTGTGATCAAGACTGCAAGGTTCTTGCATATTCAATAATGAATATATTATCTCATTATTAAACATATTATTAGAATCATTTATATCACAAGAGTGCAACTAAACTTCTTCTATAATATTATCACTGGGGCAGGTAGTAGTTCCATTACCTGGTGTAGCATGAGATGTAACTTCACTTTGAAACATGCTCTTTTCACTTAGATGTATTGCATCATTGTTTGATTCATACCCAACCATAGGACCAATGTGATCAGCACTATGAAGTTTTTCATTCTTATTGTCATGAATCTTATCATTCTTTACAATGTCTATCCAATCAAGAACCTAAGTAAAAGTATTTGGCTTCAACCTTTGAGGTAATGAACTCAAACCTAACCCATACACTTCACAAAACAAATCAATGCATACATATTCTTGAGGCTTGAAACCAATAGGGATTTCCATATAGGTGTCCAAGATTTAGGAAAATAATGAATATCTTGATTCTCCCTCATGTCTCCTTATGTCAAAGATAGCTTGAACAAAGACCACATGATCACTAATGCATTCAACTTGTTGAAAATTTGTATGGGGTTCTATGTGATCAACATTATTGACTGCTGTATGAGCTAGGACAACAAGGTTATAATTGCTTTGACAGTCATTTTTAATTTTTGATTTATATCTTACATCAGTATTGGGTTCTTTAGGACAAAAAACACTTGCAGACAAATAGCCCTTGAATATTCCATGCTTCCAATTGTTTTCAATGTCCATGGCTATCTCATAAGCCTAATGCAAAGTTGTAGGATCATTGTTTCTCAACCAATAACTCATCATCCTGTCAAAAGTTCCCAGGTAAACAACCAAACTCATTGAATCATTTGGCCTGATACCCTTAGGAATACCCCTCAATATTTTTTAAATCTCATGTTAAATGTTGGAACTAGCTCATCATCTTCTTTCTGAATGCTCATGAACCAGCTGATCACAAAATTTGTATTGACCCTCTCACCAAACTGCTCCATGAAAACTGTCTTGAGCTCATCCCAAGAATTGATATAACACATTGGTAAATATGAAAACTAATCTCTGGCATCTTCCTTTAGAGATTGAACAAAGAACTTCATGACAACATCTTCATGACCTATCTCAAAATCTCCCATCAAGTCTATGAATTTTTGCAAATGTCTACATGCTAATTCTAAGCTTTTCCCTTTGAATTCTGGCAAGTGTTCCCTAACTTCATTAGGAATAGGGTTTGGGAAACCTTGAATACCACCAAAATTTATGGCTTTATCTTTCAATAGAAAAAATTCTTTGATGATATGACTGTGTTTTAGGCATGACATTATAGCTTGTAGAGGGAGAACTAGAACATTCATACATGTTTGCAAATAAGTTAATCCCCTCTACAATTATCTACTTATTGATACTCCTTTCAAAATATCATGCTTTCTCATTTCCCTTTTCTATTAGTACCTTAGAGTACTAGATAAGAGACAATATTTACTAGAACCTTTGTTGCAAACCTTCATTCAAAAACATTGCAATAGAAAAATACCTGAGAACTGCTGCAACCAACTCTTCTAATGATTTGGAATATTATGTAGAGTCACCACCCCTTCGAAAGAGGAAAAGATCTTCAAGTAGCAGAAAGCTTCTTCCAAGATCTAGGTATTTCTAAGTTCTTCTGACTAACAGAGCACCATACTTCAAGAATACACTGGAAAGGTTGCAACAATCTCCTTCTCAAAGTATAAAGGTCCTTGGATTATTTGACCCAAAACTTTAGATCAGTAAACATAATGACTCTTTTCAAATAGATAATACTAGAGAAGTCCCCACTAGAGTCACTAATCTATTGGTTCCCCAAATTTCCAAAAATTGAACCCTAAAGGTGCGCCATGTCTGATGCTTAGATTTAAAGAGAGATTTGGCCAACGAACGGGAGAATGATCTCACAATTTTCTCCCCTACACTTCAGGCTCTATGAAACCTAGGTGGGTCTCCCTATATGGTATTGAATATGGATATGAAATAATGTTTTATTTTCAACACCGAGCGATAAACTTCATACTAATAACAAGGGTTCATATATATGCAAAATGGAAGGAACTATCTTTGTTGTCATTAAAACCTAGGTATGAAGTATGCAAATAACTTAGAAATAAATATTACAAAAAGTAAATCATGGTTTTATATTTGAAATGTGTTTCTGAGTTTGAAGGAAAACAATTCAAAATAAACTAGTGCCTATCTAGGGCTACAGAGTCACAATGCTTGTACACACCTTTCATCACATTCTAAAGATTTCTTGATGATCACTCAGCCATTAACACCATATGTTAATGATATCAACTAATAACTAACAGTGCAACTTATACTTAATAATCCAACCTGCAATAGAATATTCTCATTATTTTCATTGAAATAATTAATGTTTCTCCTTGAGCAAACACTAACCCTAAAATTAATCCAAGTGCAGCAAATGTACATGGAAAGGTTGACAACCCTTGACTGTATTACTGAAAGAAATACTTCATTAAAGATTGGAGACAAGCGACACTGAGAGTATGCATAAACATGCATTCATTTATGTTGTAATCAAGATATACAATTCAACTATAGGAATATTTACAAAGCATTTTCCTCTATTTCCCTGCACAAAACTAAAAGCTTACCCCTTACAACTTCTTCAAAATCCCAGAACCCTTACAATGAAAATAATTTCACACTTAATAGAAAAGAGAAAACAATAGAGAAGCCCTAGAAATCAATCCATGGTGACACATGGCACACCTCTGTACCCTTGATTCTACAACTGATTTGCTTCTAGAAGATGCTCTTCAACTCTTCATGTTCCCTCTTCTTTGTAACTAAAGTTTATTTTGCCCAAATCTGATTTGTATTCCCGTGCAAACCTTTTACCTTCTTGTAAAAACATGTTTACCAGTGCTATTTTCACTTTGCAAGTGAAAATTATCACCCCTAGGTAAAAACCCACTTAGTGGCAGGTAAAACTTCTATTTAACTTGCATTTTGACTGAGCAAACTCCTCAAAAAGTCATAATTTCCTCTGCTTTTTAATTTGACATTTTGTCAAATATTTGTCATGTAGCCACTATCTCTGCTCATTTTTTGTCTTGTTCAATCCTCTGGCACAACCAATTCTCTACAAACCATTTGAAACCTCAACAAAATGTATGGTTGTTGTAATAGAAGAAGAAAGGAATGCAGGCTGTGAGTATTTTATTTGGGTCATTTCTGTGCTTACTAGAACTCTACAAAAGCTTAAAATATTGCAAAAAAGCTCCCAAGGCATAAGAAATACATTGAGAAAGCTTTCTGGATGAAGAAACAACTGCATTGAACCTTCAAACACCCCAACAAATCTGCCCCAAATGCAAAAACGTGAGAACAAAACACTTCAGCATAGCTCAACAACTTTTTCCAGCAAACATTTCGTACACCAAAGCTTATAATAAAGCTTTAAACAAAGCTTTTCCTCTTCAATTTTTCATGGCCAAGGAATAGAAATATTAAAATGTTTTACAAAACTTTTTGTTGTTCTGTGCTCTGCATGAATACTCACCATTTCCTCTCTGTGGAATGGCAGAAAAGAAGTAAAAGGTTATAAAACATTTTAACAGAGCCTTTTAAAAGTGTTTCCCTTAAATTTTTACCTTTGCCGAAAACATCTAAAATGTTTTATAAAACTTTGCTTTATGCACTTCCACACCCCTCACATTTCTTCCCTTTGCGGAATGGCAGAATATGAATAAAAAAGTAGATTAAAGTTTTTAAAAAACTTTTCCCTTCAAACATTAATCCTTTGGCAAATATTCGAATATTAAAATACCCTTTCAAAACTGCATGTTTTAAATTCTTATTTTATTTGGTTCACGGAATGGCGAAATACTTTGCAAAGTAAATATTTAATAGACCTTTGAAACTTTATAAAGTTTTGGAAAATATTTAATTAGCCCAAATATTTCTTTTCATTTACCTTCTGAAATTATTTAAAATATATAAAATATTTTAAATATTTGCATTTGGAACATTAGAAAATAATGAAATTTTAATTTTGCCTGTTGTCAAAACGAGGAAAATTCACTGAGTGCAAACCATGACCCATGGAGCCATGAAAACTTGTAAGTAGGCATAATCAATTATTTAAAACATGGGTTTGTCGATAGATCTCGCCCAACTCACCAAATTTATGTACCTTCTTTGTAAACTCGCCCACAAGACGTGTTCACTGCAACCAAAACACATTAAAATAATGCATCATATGGACTCAGTTTCTGATGAAAATGGAAGTGGAGATGTTTTAGACCAAAATGATTAAATAGCCCATCAAAACTCATCCTGGAAGCGTGAAACTGAACAAGCGCACTACCATATGTACCAAGAAATATTGTACCATACATATTTGCAAGACGACCTCTAGGTTGCAAAATTTTAATCGACAAAGATGGGCTCTGGGGTAGATTTAGTAGTATGTTGACTTAGCCTTTGTCGACACATTAAAAGGACATATGCACTCAAAATTTGCAAAATTTGAGGGTTCCATCACAACTTTGGCATAGGAATGCCCCAAACCAACCCAAACAACATTCACATAGTCCATCAAGTCCCCTCATATGATGCCAACACAATGTTAAATCCCTTCCCCTTCCAACCACCCACACCCCCATCTAACACCAACAATGTTGACCAAGATGTCTTAGATTTCACACAAGATCCTGATTCTATGGATATACTCAATAGAGTCCTAAGATCGGATCCCAATAGATATCTTGAGTTCCTCCTTAAACATAGTGCTAATGTACCTCATAACGCATCCACCTCAAACAACACCACGGCCTCATCACAACCCTCTACATCTCATACCACCCCTAATACATCTCAAGCCTCAAACATAACCACATCCACAAATCCCACCAACATCTTGCGCACAACCACTTCTACCACCAATAACCCCGTTGTTACCTATACCACCACATCAAATGCAACAACATCTATCCCACAAATCACTCTCACTATTCCCAACAACCTCGTGCACATAAGTGCTTCCACGAGTGTGCCTCCGCTTAACCTCAACACTATAGTCTTCATGAACCAACTATTCTCTCAACAACCCCCTAACACCTCTAATATTCCTGTCAACAACCCATCGTTCAACTTCACGTATGTGAATCCATCAATCTCCCAAACACCTATTACCTCCTCCATCCAAACATCACAACCAAACCCTAATCAAAATCAAATACCACCCCACGTTCTACAAAAACTTCATGCTTATCAACAATACCTCGCTCAACTAAACCAAAATCAAAACCTCTTCTCACAAAACCACAACCTCATCCCACAAAACCAAATTTTGCCTCATCTCCAACTTCTCCAAAGTCAACAAACATACATCCCGCAACCACCCTCAACACAAGATTTAACAAGCGTTGTGCAAACATTAATCCAAAAGGTGGACAAAATGCAACAAAGAAACAAATAAAAGAAATATTCTTTCAAGGATATTTGCCCTTACCCATTTGATAGGACATTATATATGCCCCCCTTTCCCAAAAATTTTGAAAAGCCCAAATTTGACAAATACAAAGGAAAGGGAGACCCTAGGGAACACCTTAGGGAGTTCTATATTGCTTTCCTTGAAGTCTCATATGACGACACCTATTTAATGAGACTCTTTCCTTGAAGCCTCGGTGGTCAAGCCACTAAATGGTTTGCACACCTCCCTCCCGGCATTAGGACCTTCCATGAGCTTGCGGAGAAGTTTGTGGACCATTTCTCCTATAATTTTGAACATGAAATATCAATGATGGATCTTTGCATTACCAAACAAAAGAATGAAGAATCTTTCACTACCTTTTTGCAAAGATGGAGAGGCTTAGCAAGAAAACTCCCTTGGCCTATCCCTAAAAAATAACTAGTCACTGTGTTTGTGGCTAACCTTAATCAAGAAATGGGTTTCCATTTGCAAATACAATGTGCATCGACCTTTGAAGAGGTTATTAACAAGGGAACTGTCACTGAAAGAGCCCTCATCACCAAGAGCTCCATCGAACTTTATACCTACGACAACAAAAACAACAAGAACAATAACAAGGTTAACAACAACACCCCAAACACAAACAACACATAATCAAATGATAAACCACACTTTTGGAGAAAGAACAAAAATACCATCAATGACAACGTCACCAATGTGAAGGCCATTCAACATGTACAAAATCAAGCACTAATAAGTACATCCACCGCAAACAATGTCAACGTCCCTAAAGGACCACCCAAACAAAACAATAATCCCAAGAGGAAATTCACACCTTTAGGGGAACCTATTGAAGATGTCTTAGATAAACTTGTAAAGGCAGACCTAATTACCCTACCACCTATTAGACCTTATAGTAAAGATCAATTCAAGCCCGCTTGGTTTGATGAAAATCTCTTTTGTGAGTATCATCGCATGAAGGGGCATAAAACATCAAACTGCATGAAGCTAAAGCATAGTATTCAAGACCTTATAGATAGGGGTGACATAACCCTTGATGAACCACCAAAACAATTACCGAATGCCAATCTAGGAGCTTACAAGGATCCTCTACCTGACCACAACAAAGGAAAGCATCCTCTTCCAACCAAGCTTACAACATTATAGCACCTCTTGCTTCTTTTGACTCCATTGTGGGTCTAATAGAAGAATCTTCTAACCACATCAACACTATCACCATTCGAGCAAAAGTGCCCAATTGTGTTGTCACTACTTGCCGCGGCTATGTCTCCATCCATGGGGCACCCACCAATGACCAACCATCCACATCCACATCTACCAACCCACCACCTACCCACAAATACAACCTCCTAGATCATCTAGGTAAAAGCCCTGCACAAATCTCCATCCTTGAATTGCTCCACACATCTCCTCTTCACAAATAAATCCTCAACAAAGCTTTGATGGAGACCCAAGTCCCCACCAACTTGAATGTGGATCAATTCCAAGCCATGGTGGGCCATATCACTTCACCTCATCATCTCACCTTCTCTGAGAAGGATCTTCCCGCCTTCGACAACCCACACAATGATGCCTTGCATATTAAAGTCTGCATCCATAATCACATCATAAAGAGAGTCTTAATAGATGGTGGCTCTGGCCTAAACCTATGCACTCTAATTTTGTTAAAACATTTGGGATACTCTGATGTTGTTGTGGATACTAGTGAATGTATAACCATTAAGGGGTATGATGATACTGAGAGACTATCTAAAGGCACCATCAAACTCCCTATCCAAGTGGGGCAGAAAATCTTGGAGACCAAGTGTCAGGTGCTTGATCTTGACCTCCCTTGCAACATTCTCCTCAGCCGACAATGGATCCATGCCATGCAATCCATTCCTTCCACATTTCACCAATGCTTGAAATTCCCGCATAATGGCACAGAAGTTACTATCTATGTCGATCCCTGTCCATTCCAATATTTTAGATTTTTGGAAGGACATGACCTCACCTTCTATCCATACAAAAATGCCATTAAGAAACATTCCACCCAAACCAATCCTACATTATTTACCTCATATATTGACCCTTCCAACATCGCCACTACCCGAGGTCAAGATCAAGCTAAGTGACATGGGGTGTGGAAAATATGACCTACACAATACCTTTTGTGTAGGATCATTGCCCACCCATAAGACATTTGGTGCTCCTAAGAAAGAAGAGGTCTCCACGGTAGTCATCAAATGTGAACTATCCCACACCTTTGAGAAGAAACACCTCCTTGATTAGGATATTCTCAAAGACATATCCTCATGGTTATACAAAGATGAAGAAGCAGAACAAGAATACATTTTATCCTAGCTGAGATCTATGGCAAGGGTCTTGAGATTGTTAAGTACATGGTCTATAAAGGACACGGTAGTATAGGCCTTCATGAGAAAGGGATTGTGGAGCCGATTCAAACAATGAGGAACCCACATTTTCATGGATTAGGGTATAGGAAACAAGAGTACATCCTTACTAATGGTGAATGTATCTTAGGTGAGGTTGTCGAGGTTTCCCCTATGGTTGATGATGTCAACAAAGAAAACCATCAAGACTCCTTTAGTGATTTCACCAAATTGTTTGAAACCTCCGTATACACCATCTATGCCTTATCCGTCACTCCATCCAATTCCCATCACCTATCTCTTGTTTACCCCTAGCTTATAGATTGGGACCAACAAGGACCTCTTGTCCATGATATGGTAGAGAATGATGAGGCAATAGCAAAAATGATGGGGGTTAGAGATCACTTCCCCCTTGGTGACCACAGAGAGGGATATATCATGGAACTCAACACATCTGCCTACTTTAGAGAAACCACCCATGCTCTTAGTCACAAAAACATAAAAATAAAAACAACACCCCCTAGTGAAAATCACTTTGTGGCACTTTCAAGTGAATAAAAAATCAAAATAAATGACATATCACCTAGTGAAAACCTCCATGAGGCACTAGGAGATGAGAGCAGGGCCTCCCCAAAATAGATGAACTATATCCAAATAGATCACATATCTTAGTGGAATCATCACAGAGAATGAACCTTGGGACAGAAGAAGCCTCAAAAATCACATTCAGAGTAGAGTCCCTTATAGAAATAGAACAAGAGAGCTTCCTAGCCTTCTTTAAGCAAAGAAGCTATAATTTCACATGGACCTATGCCAACATGCCTATACTGGATCCCACCTTTGTTGTTCATCATCTTGTGGTATGTCCTGATACAAACGTAGTGAAACTAAAGCTAAGGAAGATGAATCCTCAAATTGTGCTCCTCGTCAAGGCAGAGCTCAAGAAACTCCTAGATGTAGGGTTTATTCGTCTGATAGATTACCCCAAGTGGGTATCTAACATGATACCTATAGCCAAAGTCACTGGGGGCATCTAGTGCTGCACATATTTCAAAGACCTCAACAAATCTTGCCCTAAATATGATTTTCCACTACCCACTATTGATATCATAGTGGATCTCATAGTAGGTCATGAGATGTTGTCTCTAATGGACAATTTCTCATGATACAATCAAATCAAGATCACAGAGGAAGATCAACATAAGGCATCCTTCATATGCCCATGGAGGATATACTACTGGGTTGTGATGCCTTTTGGCCTAAAGAATGTAGATGCAACCTATCAACGGGCAATGACAGTCATCTTCCATGACCTCTTCCACCATATAATGGAAGACTATGTAGATGATCTACTGGAAAAAATCTAAAACTAGAGAGGAGAACTTGAATGTGTTAGCCAAGATCTTTGACAGATTGGAACAATACAATGTGTAGTTGAATCTGAAGAAATGTGTCTTTGGGGTCACTTCTAGGATACTTCTAGGGTACATCATGTCATGAAGAGGAATCAAAGTAGATCTTGCCAAAGTCAAAGCTATAACAGAGATGCCTCTTCTAAAAACACTTAAGTAGCTATGAAGTCTATAAGGAAAGCTTCAATCTATCTGATGGTTCATAGCACAGCTGACTGATAAATGCTAGCTATTCCAGCATCTCCTTCGTAAGCACACGACCTTTGTGTGGGACAATCAGTATTAGGGAGCTTTTTGAATAGTTGAAGAAGTGCCTCGCTAACCCACCTGTCCTTATTCCACCAAAACAATGAGAACCCCTTCTCTTGTACATTTCGACAATAGAAACAACTATAGGGGCCTTGTTGGCACAACATAATGAACAGGAAAAAGAAAGAGCCATATATTATATCAGTCATAGTACCTTGGTGTCCTATGAGCTAAATTATACTCCAATTGAATGAGCATGCCTAGCTATCATCTTCACCTCACAAAATTTGAGACACTACATGATTAATCACAAGACCAAGCTCATTTCCAAGATAGATCCGTTGAACTATCTACTAACTAGAGTCCCCCTTATAGGAAGAATGGCTAAATGGGTAATGATCCTAAGTGAGTTTGATATTGAATACACAGAAAGGAAATGCATTAAAGGATAGGTCATCACTGATCAATTAGCTGAGGCACCAATCCCAACAGAGCAACCCACACTTGAAGAGTTTCATGATGAGTCTATATTGGCAATAACACCCACAACAAAATCATGGAAAATGTATTTTGATGGATCTTATACACATCAAGGCTCGGGGGCAGGCATTTTGTTTGTTACCCCTCAAGGAGACACCATTCCCAAATCATACAAAATTACATTTCCATGTACAAATAATGTAGTAGAATATGAGGCTCTCATCATAGGACTCCTCATGGTGATTCAGTGGAAGATCGAGAAGCTGATGGTCTATGGAGATTCCCAATTGGTCATCCGATAGGTGAACAATGAATACAAGACTAAGGATGACAAGCTCTTGCCCTATAAGAGAATGGTGGATGACTTTAAAGATTAGTTTGATGATATCCATTTTGAATAGATTCCAAGGTTGAATAACAAAGTAGTAGATGTCATGGCCACAATAGGATCCATGGTGGACATGAAGAAAGACAACAAGAAATGTGAGTTCTTGATTGAAGAACTCCCTATACTGGCTTATGATGTTCTACAATTAGAATTTGTGTGTGACATTGTTGGTCCCCTATCCCCCTAATATCAAGAGATGTACATGTACCTCCATGACAACATCATACCACCCAACCTTTCATCCTCCCAACGTAAAAGCTTCATCCACTGAGCCTCCTGCTTCACTCTTATAGGAGACACCCTTTACAAAAGAAGTCTTGATGGTATGTTTTTATGATGTCTTGACTCTAGGGAAGCCGAAGTGTCCTTACAAGAGATACATGAAGGCATTTGTGGGGTACACTCAAATGGACCTACCTTAGCCAAGAAGATCTTAAGAACATGTTACTACTGGTTGACCATGGAGCCAGATGCTTATAGATTTGTGAAAAAATGCTTGCCGTGTCAGCAACATGGGGACCTCATCCATGCACCATCACAAGAACTGCAGCGAATAACAACTATGTGGCCTTTTTCACAATGGGGACTCGACCTTGTAGGTAAGATCCACCCTCCATCATCCAACGGCCATAAGTTCATTATCACCGCCACTGAATACTTTACCAAGTGGGTTGAAGCAATTCCACTCACTTTCACCATAGACATCCAAATATCCAAATTCATTCTCCATTATATAATATGTCATTATGGCATCCCTCATTCCATCATCATAGACAATGGGAAGCTATTTAAAAACCAAGAAGTCCATACTTTATGTGAGAAATTTCAGATCCAACACCACTTCTCTACACCCTATTATCCTCAAGGTAACAGTTACGTTGAAGCTTCTAACAAAACCATCCTGTGTATTCTAAAGAAAATAGTTAATGAAGTTGGCCATGACTATCACCTTCAACTCAATCCCACCCTATGGGCCTATTGTACAAGTATCCACACACCTACAGGAGCCACCCCATATTCCCTAATATTCAGTTTAGAAGCCATCTTACGTATTGAGGTCGAGCTTCCATCACTTAGAGTTTCTTTATAGAATATAACCACTAATGAAGAGTATCGAGTTGCAAGGCTGCATGAGTTAGAATTATTTGATGAGAAACACCTATATGCTCTCAATCATCTGTAGGCATACCAAAATCGCCTACGAAGAAGCTATAACAAGAAGATCAAGAACCGCAAATTTGAAGTCGGTGACCTTGTCCTCATGGAAAATAAAAAAAAATTGCAGGAGCGCACCAAAAAGGGAAGGACCATATGTTATCAGAGCTAGCTATGGATCAGGGGCATATTCGCTTGCAACACCTAAGGGATAGCCTCTAGATGAGCCCATGAACATTCTACATTTGAATAGGTTCTACGCATAACCCATCAAGTATCCCAAAGCAAAAATACAAAAGTAAAAAATAAAAAATTTAAAAAATTGAAAAATCAAGAAAAATCTTAGTGCAATAAAGCCATCCAATGGTGAAAATCACTTAGGTGGCACCTTGGATACATACCATGGTGAAAACTTGTTTCAGGAGCCATGTGTAGTGGCCAATTCCACCATCTAATAAGTCGTCTTTCTGTCATGACACTTCATATTGCATGGTTTGGAATTCTAAAACATCAATCGCCCATGCTGCATCATCCCACCCAAAGCTAATCCATGGAACAAGGATCCTTGTAAGCTTCTTTTTGTACAAACAAAATCCAAAAGATCCAAAAACATTAAAAAACTCAGAAAATCTAAAAACATTACAAAATCTCAAAGATCCAAAAACATTAGAAAATCCCAAAAATCCCAAAAACATTAGAGAACCCACATGTTGAATCCATAAAGCATACAAAGATGACATCCAAATGACACAAAATGATTGAAGTACCTCACCTGATTTGAACTATGTTGGGAATTAAGGTGTCTCAACCTTGGTAATTCCTTGTATTTTCACATTGTATTTATTTATTTATTGCCTATTGTATTAATTGGATGCAAATCCTATGTTGTCATATTGTGGGAGTTGGCACGGTGATGTGGCATCCTACATGGCATATGGCCACATGTAATTTTATCCTCACATGAGGAGATAGGCATCCCACTTAGTGGTAAAAATATTTTGCCATGTGTCGGCATCTTGCATGTTGTGTAAGGGAATATTGACCGAAATAGTCATGACAGATTCCTATGACAAAGTTATGACATGTAAGAGTTAGAAATAGGAGATTCTATGATAGGTGAAGACATGTGTTGAAGAGTATCTTTGAAAAATGCATCTTTACATGTGCCAAGGTGGACTATGACATGTTGTAAGAGAATATGCTATTTATAGCCTGTGCATGATAGATTCTCTTACAACTGTAAGTTATGATAGCTATGACAGATTCTGTGACTGTTGTAAGAGTCGTAAGAGCATCTGTCATAGCCCATTTTGGAAATAGGTGACCTCCTTGGGATGGGGTGACTTGACAAGTGTTAAGAGCATCCTACAGTGTTGGACAAGTGTCCATAGGCATGGGTTTTGGGCCATGAGGCCATGTTGGACGCCCATCCCAATGTGGAGCCATTTTTGCCTTGTATTTGTTATATAAACAGGTGCTTTGGAGAGGTGATGTACTACAAGTTTCACATGAGCTGTTATGCTACTAGATCATCTCTAGATACAAGTGTTAAAGACTCTTGCAATAGTATTGGCTCTGTGTTGTATTGTAACCTTCATTGTTTATGGAATACATTTGAGCTATGTTTTGGAGTGTGGGGTTTTTCACCCGTAAGGGTTTTCCCCACGTATATCTTGTGTCTCTCTTCTTCTGTCTTACTTTCTTGTGTATGTGTTTGCTATAATATCTCTTTTAGTGGGTCAACATAGCTATAATTGTAAGGATAAAATTGAATTTGCACTCTCCTCCCCTCATTAGATTAGTATAGGAAGCATTTTCCGCACACTTAGCTTCCTTTTAGTTGGTATCACAGCTTGGCCAGTTTTGGTTCTAGCTGCTGGGTAGGGGTTTTTTGAGCTAATCTTAGGTTGAGTGGGAGTGTTGTGTACAACATTATATATCTTGTTGCAGCAAGGAGATGGCAACCACATCCAGAAGGTTAGAGGTGGAGAAATTTAATGGCACTAATTTTGAGTTGTGAAAACTCAAGATGGAGGACCTACTTGTTGATTGTGACCTATGGGAAACCGTATCCAGTGTAAAACCTACAACAATCTCACAAGATGATTAGGACCTCAAAGACTGGAAGGCTAAGGGTCTCATAAGACTTTGTTTAGCTGACTCTATCCTATTGAATGTCCATGAGGAGAAGAGAATGAAAGATCTTTGGAAGAAGCTAGATGATGTTTATCAGACCAAGTCCCTAGTCAACAAGCTTTTTTTGAAAAAGTTGTTCACTTTGAAGATGGAAGACAAAGGATCTGTTTTGGACCACATGAATGCTTTCAACATGATCATTGTACATTTGACATCTATCGGTGTGAAAATGGAGGAAGAGGATCGATGTATGACCCTGCTTTGTTCTTTGCCAGACTCATGGGATCATCTTGCCATGGCCATCGAAAGCACCACTACCACCTTGAAGATGGAAGATGTGGTATCCTTGTTTTTATCTAAAGAAATGCAGAGGAAGACATCCAAGTTAGCTAAAGAGGCTCTTGCAGTTCATGGAAGACCCAAAGAGAAAGGGAAGAAGAAGGACAAGAAAGGTGAAAAGGGTAGATCCAAATCCCATGGGAGATCCAAATCTCCTAGAAAGTCTAAGGCTCTTTGTTGGAATTGTGGGAAGACGAGGCATTTCTGAAAGGAATGCAAAGAAGAAAAGAAAAAGACAAAGAAGACAGCCCCTGATTCAGATTCAAACAAGTCACAAGATGATGGTGATGCCTTCATCGTAGCCTTAGTGACCCATGCATCTGATGATATGTGGTTGATTGATTCTAGTGCATCATTCCACATGACCTCACATTGAAGCTGGTTCATGAAGTATGAAGAGTTTAATGGTGGAAGAATGTACCTAGGTGATGACTCTCATCTAAAGATTATTGGTTGTGGAAGAGTCTTAATCTGATTCCCTAAGGGATGAGTGAAGGGGATGATTGGAGTTATGTACATTCCAGGCCTTGCACGGAACCTACTTTCTATAAGTATGTTGAATGATACAGGTGTGCAGGTTGTCTTTTCAAAGGATAGATGCAAGATGACTAGAGGATCTATGGTGCTTGCAAAGGGTACTCAGAGAGGTACTCTGTTTCAGCTGGAGGCATGTACTTCACAGTGCAATAGTTCTTCTGACTCGATGAAAAGAGTTGTAGTCACTTCATCTCCACCATATGAATGAGTAGTGAAGAAATCTGTTGTAACTAGTTCTGATGGTAGTGTACATGCTATGGAAGCTAAGCTTCCTATTAAAAAGACTATGTTATGGCATTTGAGATATAGCCACATTGGTGAGAAGGGTCTGCAAACCCTGGAAAATAAAAACTTCATTAAGGGGTTAAATGATTGTAATCTTGAGTTCAACTTTTGAGAACATTGTGTAGATGGAAAATAAAACCATGTTTAGTTTTACTCTAGTTCTCACAAGTCTTCTGGTGTGTTGGATCTTATTCATTTTGATGTGTTTGGTCCATTTAATGTTCCTTCAATTTCCAAATCTGTATATTTTGTATCTTTCATAGATGATTACAGTAGAAGGACATGGGTTTATTTTATTAGAAGAAAGATTGAAGTCTTTAGTCAGTTTAAGGAGTTTAAAGCCTTTGCTAAAAATCAAACTAGTAAAAAGATTAAGTGTTTGATAATTGCAACGGTGGTGAGTTTTGTTCGGTAGAGTTTGATAAGTTCTGTAAAGAGCAAGGGATTGAAAGATATAAGACAACTCCATACACCCTACAATAAAATGGAGTTGCAGGGAGGATGAACAGGACACTAATGGAGAAGGCTAGGAGTATGCTTAGTGGAGCAAGCCTTGAATAAAAGTTTTGGGCTGAAGTTGTAGCCACTACCTGCTATCTGGTAAACAAATCTCCTACATTAGCTCTTGTTGGCAAGACACCTATGGAGGTGTGGTCTAGTAAGAAGCCTTCAGTTAGACATGTTCATGTTTTTGGTTGTGAGGCATATGCACATGTACCTAGGGAGAAATGGTCTAAATTGGAGAATAAGGCTGTTAAGTGTATTTTCATTGGCTATGGTGTCGGTGTGAAAGGATACAAGCTTTGGGATCCTATGACTAAAAAAGTGTTGTATAGCAAAAGTGTCATCTTCAGAGAGATAACACCTTCTTCCATTGTTCTATAGCCAGAACAGACAGAAAAGAAAGATGCACTTCAGTTTCCTTCTACCCCTGAGAAGACTGAATAGACAAACCTTGTGAGACCTGATGATGAGGAGAACTCTAGCAGCTCTGAAATCTCAAAAGAAGAAGCTGAACCTCAACCTCAGTCATTCAAGAGGTCTATGTGAACAAGAAAGCAACCTGATAGGTTTGGATATTTATTACTTGATTCTAGTTGTGTTTTTTCTTTACTTACTAACACTGATGAGCCTAGAACTGTCAAAGAGGCCATGGGCATGAAAGATGTAGGTTCCTAGAAGGAGGCCATAGAGGATGAGATGGCTTCTTTGGAGAAGAATAAAACATGGGACTTGGTGCCTTTTCCTGATGGATAGAAACATGTTGGATGCAAATGGGTGTTCAAGAAGAAATTTGCTGCAGATGGTAGTGTTGAAAAGTACAAGGCTAGATTGGTTGTGAAGGGGTATTCACAAGTGGAGGGAATTGATTATGGTGAAATTTTCTCTCCTGTTGCAAAGCTGACATCCATTCAATTTCTGTTATCTCCTGCAGCTGCTTATGACTTAGAGGTAGAATAGATGGATGTGAATACAACTTTCCTTCATGGTGATTTGGAGGAAGAAATCTACATGTCGCAGCTAGAGCATTACATAGTGAAAGGTAAAGAAAATTTGGTTTGCAAGTTAAAGAAGTCTTTGTATGGTTTGAAGTAGTCTCCTAGGATGTGGTACTTGAAGTTTGATGCCTTTGTGTTGTCGATTGGATATTTAAGATCAAAATCAAATCATTGTGTGTATTACAAGTTTGACAATGATCGCATTCTCATTATTGCATTATATGTTGACGATATGCTGTTGATTGGGAATGGTAAGATTATGATTTTTTATTTGAATTCTCAGTTGTCAGCATAGTTTGAGATGAAAAATCTTGGGGCAGCTAGGTACATTCTAGGAATGGAAATCAGAAGAGATAGAGCTAATAGAAACTTTGGTTCAGCCAGAGTAAGTATGTGAAGACCATGTTAGATAGGTTCACTAAGGCAGATTGTAGACCATTGTGTGTTCCTTTTTCATTGGGGACAAAGTTGTCTATTAATGTTTGTCCAAAATCTCTTAGTGAGGTGGAGGACATGAGCAGAGTACCTTATCCTAGTGTTATTGGTAGTTTGATGTATGGTATGGTCTACACAAGACTAGACATTACCCAAGTAGTGGGAGTCCTTAGTTGATTTATGGCTAATCCTAGACAGGTACATTGGGATGCAGTTAAGGGAGTGTTTTGATATTTAAGGGGTACTTCTGAGTATTCCATATGCTATCATGGTAATGTTACAAGACCTTCGCATTCAGTTTGTATCTGTGCATTTGTGGATCCTAATTGGGTAGGTGACATTGATAGAAAGAGATCCACCAGTGCCTATTTGTTCATTTTGTTTGGTGGTGCAATTAGTTGGATGAGTAAACGATAATCTATGATTACTTTGTCCACTACAGAAGCTGAGTACATGGCAGAAAATCATGCTTGCAAGGAAGCCATTTGGCTTAAGAGATTGTGTTCATATATTGGTGTTGATGTAGGATAGATTATGATTTGTTGTGATAGTCAGAGTGCAATTTGCCTTGCAAAGAATCCAACTTTCCATGCCAGAATAAAGTATATTGATATACAGTTTCACTTCATGCAAGACATGGTAGAGGATGGGAAGGTAAATTTGGAGAAGGTAGATACTTTGAAGAATGTTGCAGATGCATTAACAAAGCCAGTGGGCACAAAGAAGTTTAGATGGTGTTCGGAGTCTATGGGCCTCTCGGCCTGTAGTAGTTAAATCCTGTTAATTCTATTGGCTCTTACAAGGTGTTCAACAATGGGAGAATGTTGGGAATTAAGGTGTCTCAACCTTGGTAATTCCTTGTATTTTCACATTGTATTTATTTATGTATTGCCTATTGTATTAATTGGATGTAAATCCTATGTTATCATATTGTGGGAGTTAGCACAGTGATGTGTCATCCTACATGGCATATGACCACATGTAATTTTGTCCTCACATGAGGAGATAGGAATCCCACTTAGTGGTAGGAATATTTTTCCATGTGTCGGCATCTTAGATGTTGTGTAAGGGAATATTGACTGAAACGGTCATGACAGATTCCTATGACAAAGTTATGACATGTAAGAGTCAGAAATAGGAGATTCTATGATAGGTGAAGACATGTGTCAAAAAGCATCTTTGAAAAAGGCAGCTTTAGGTGCCCCAAGGTGGACTATGACATGTTGTAAGAGAATATGCTATTTATAGCCTATGTATGATAGATTCTCTTACAGTTGTAAGTTATAACATCTATGACAGATTCTGTGACAGTTGTAAGAGTCGTAAGAGCATCTGTCATAGCCCATTTTAGAAATAGGCAACCTCCTTGGGATGGGGTGACTTGACAAGTGTCAAGAGCATCCTACAGTGTTGGACAAGTGTTCTTAGGCATGGGTTTTGGGCCATGAGGTCATGTTGGATGCCCTAATGAGTGCCAGGTAGCACCCATGAAATACATCTTTTTACCTCTCTTTTTCTCCTTTCTAATTCCATCTTCTTGATGTCTGCACCTGAATAGGCTAGCAAGATTGTTCTAAATAATGATTAATAGGAGATGAATTACTTAAGATCCTGATTTATGATTAAAGGACTAATGTGCATGGAATTGATGGAAATATGCAAAAAAACTTCTTTTTTTAAATCAACAAGTGCAGATGTTTGGGTTGGCAATTTTGTGCATCTCTAGAGGTAGTCTAGTGTAGGAGCACCCAATCTACAGGAGCCTTCATGCGGCATTAGCTATCTTAAAGTTTGTTTTTATGTTTTCAATGAAGTCCTAAACAGACATTAAATGTAATAAGGTCTGAAATGACCGTGCTTTGCTATTTTTAGATAGTTTGTTAAGAGTTTTTATAGAAAGTCTGTTGGTTTGTTAGGACAGCTGTAACTCCCAGCCGTTGGGAGTCATTTTCTATACTACCTCGTGAGGGGATAAATATGTGAGATCTAATTGATCTCAGGGGAGAAGAACGAAGAAGAAGAACATAGTTAGATTAGAAAGATTGTAAATCAATTATGTGAAGAAATAAAAGAAGTTTGTGTACTGGTGTAATCGCAAGGGAAATCATTTGGGGTCATTCCACTGGTGGATTTCTTTGAAATCAGTGGAATGACCTCTGTGTTATTAGTTTATTTTCTATTCTATTAAATTTTTGTTGTTTCCTGTGTGCTGTTCGGTTACAAAAATTCTTGAGGAGATTATCGGGTAAAGAATTGTGAGATTTCATTAAATGTGCATTTTATGAGTATACTGCAGTTGTATGTTGCAGTCAATGTATGTGTATACCACAGTTGTATGTGGAAACATTTTGTATGTATCTATCATTCATATGTCGGGTTTGTATGTATGCAGCGAATGTACATTTTAATGTGCATTGTGGTAGATGCGAATGATGACCGGCCATATCAGTCAAAGTAGGAGAAGATACAAAGGAATTACCAGTGATGGAAGGTTAGGTTATGTATGTCTATGCGAAGGAAAAGATATTGGCGTGAGATGCATATCGGGAGATAGATAGAAAGCTACGCTGATAGTATTAAGTCTAGGCGATGAATAAAGTGAATGCATATTTCGGTGAGACATTAGAGATATCTTGCCAATATAAACAGTAATAGCTATTTTGTGGGTTGATCGGTATTTTTTCACCCTATTTGTAAGCTTCTACTAGCCACTCTGCATCAGAATGGTATCAGAGCTAGCGAAAGCTCTAGGCAGAGGTGTTGTGTATTTTGTTTCCTGTCACTGAGAAGGCAGGTGAAGAACTGAAGGAAATATTGTGTTGGTGACCATTATTTGGTGTTACTAAGTTGTTTGGTTGTAGGTGCTTGTTCCATCTAGCTGCAGAAGGATGTTTTCTAAGGTTGTGTGTGTGGGGAGACAAGATGAGGTCTGTCATGACCATTCTCCAATGGAGATTAGGTTGGATAAGGGTGCAGAGAGAAACCACTGAGGAGAGAGTGGTAGGTGCATCACCAGGATCTGCTATTGGGTGAGATGAATGGTTTGGTGAGTTGGTGTTGTGAAGCAGTGAGAGAGATGGATACCTGACAGAGTAAGCACTTGATGTTGTACCTTGAAGAGTACTCCATTGATGGGAGTAGAAGGAGCCCGAAGAAGCTCTAAAGTTAATAGTTGTTTGATTTTTTTGGTCACTAGCTATGGATGTGAAGATTGGAAGCCTGAAGCTGAGAAGGTTGAAGACAAAATGAAGTTGTTTGCAGTAGACCACCTAACTCTTGGGACAAAAGTTTTTGCAACTTGGGGAGTATGGTGCAGGAGCACCCAATCTACAGGAGCCTTCATGAGTCATTAGTTGTCTTAAAGTTTGTTTTTATGTTTTCAATAAAGTCCTAAACGGACATAAAATGTAATAAGGTCTGAATTGACTGTGCTTTGCTATTTTTAGATAGTTTGTTAGAAAGTCTATTGGTTTGTTAGGACAGCTGTAACTCCTAGCCACTGGGAGTCATTTTTTGTACTACCTCGTGAGGGGATAAATATGTGAGATCTGATTGATCTCAGGGGAGAAGAACGAAGAAGAAGAACAGAGTTAGATCAAAAAGATTGTAAATCAATTCTGTGAAGAAATAAAAGAAGTTTGTGTTCTAGTGTAATCGCAGGGGAAATCGTTTGGGGTCATTCCACTGGTGGATTTCTTTGAAATCAGTGGAATGACCTCCGTGTTATTAGTTTATTTTCTATTCCATTAAATTTTCATTGTTTCCTGTGTGCTGTTCGGTTACAGAAATTGTTGAGGAGATTATCGGGTAAAGAATCGTGAGATTTCATTAAATGTACATTTTATTAATATACTACAGTTGTATGTCGCAGTCAATGTATGTGTATACCATAGTTGTATGTGGAAACATTCTGTATGTATCTATCATTCGTATGTCAGGTTTGTATGTATGCAGTGAATGTACATTTTAATGTGCATTGTGGTAGATGCGAATGATGACTGACCATATTGGTCAAAGCAGGAGAAGATACAAAGGAATTACCGGTGATGGAAGGTTAGGTTATGTATGTCTATGTGAAGGAAAAGATATCGGCGTGAGATGCATATCGGGAGACAGACAGAAAGGTACGCCGATAGTATTAAGTCTGGGCGATGAATAAAGTGAATGCATATTTCAGTGAGACATTAGAGATATCTTGCCAATATAAACAATAATAGCTATTTTGTGGGTTGATGGGTATTTTTTCACCCTATTTGTAAGCTTCTACTGGCCACTCTGCATCATAGTCCTAATGACCTCCAGAGATAATATCAGGATACCACAGCATCAAAAATTTTAGAGTAAAGATGAAAAGCATCTCAGGAGTTGGACTAAAGTCTGGAGCATCTCCAGAGCTAAGCAAGAAGGCCACAATTACATCTCCGGAGCTGCAGATAGAGACATACATCTCCAGCGCCTCTTTAGAGCAGAGTAGATTTCTAGCACAGTTATCGGTCAAACACTTTTAGTAGTGATTGTGATACCCCTGATATTACTCAAATAATCACCTAAGTGATTAAGGGCTATCTATAGTTAACTGTTGAGAGTTTTTATCTCTTTTAAGTTTTTGCATGAGTTACTAATAAAACTGATTTAATATCCATATTTTCAGGGCCTCGCTGCCCAAATGTATTAAGACTAAGACTTAGATTTAGAGTGGACTTCTGTTCCACTCAATCTATTTTCATTGCATGGTTATTTTTCATAGTTAAGACAGCTAGTATAATAAAGAGATGGATGTCATCTCATAGAAGAATTGGTAGATAGGATAAGTGATATCTCATCACTAATTTTATATATACTTATAGAAGAAGCAGAAAAAGAACAACGATTATTTTCCTTCTAATTTCTGTAATCTCATCTTGATATTAATATTTTCCAAAATACAAAGCTGATGGAATTGGACTAAATTAAGTTGTGATATCATTCTCTTGTGTTGATTCTTTACTTTAGTCTTCAACCCTAAGGGTGTGGAGCAAGGGCCCACTCTCACCTCCAAGGCAGAAGGCTAATACTATTGTTGTTTTGTTGTTTCAGATTTTGCTTTAAAAAAGATTTACTATTTTCATAGATAGATGCATGTTTCAGTTTATAAGATTTGTTTTAAGTAATTTACTATTCAGTTCTATTTTTAATATTCTTTGAATTCATTTTGTAGTAGATAGATCAGTTTCTTTATATCAATAGAAGTCATTAAAATTAATTAGAGAAAACTAGAAACTATAGGATTCCTAATTGCAGTTAGCCAAGGACACAGCCCTGGATTTGACAAAATAAATATGATTAAATGATAAGGTACAATGACCCTTGTCATTTTTGGAACCATTGTCAGGATGTTGTGTTAAATAGGAAAACTCAACTAAATAGTTTAAGGATAGATCTGTATGGTGAGAGCTAGAGATTCAAAAGGAAGATACATAAAACAGACACCCCATCAACAAGCTATAGGAGAAAGTAGTGGGGTGGAGCAAGATCTTGTTGAAGAAAGAAACCTAGAACCTACCTTGGAAGCTGTACCTCAAATCAATAATCCCTTAAATCCTCCAAATCTTCCACTCACTGATTATATCCAAGAATTACAACAAAAGTTCCAGGAAGATCATTTGATAGAACCTAATTTCCTAGAACCTCGGAGAGAAGATCCAGTACTAGACATGGATGATAATCATGATAATCATGAAAAGGAGGAAAATAAGGCTCCAAGAACCTTCTCATATCCCATTGTTCTAGCTGCTGGAGACAATGCTCCTATGAAAAATATTTTACCAGCACACTTGCCAAATTTCAAAGGTCTTTCTTTTGAGGATCCAGATCAGTTTTTGTTTGAATACAAAGTGGTATGCCAAACTTATGATTATGAATTAGATAACCAAAAACTCAAACTGTTCCCTTCAACCTTGAAAGATTCTGTAATGAGATGATTTATGGGTTTACCCTAGAACTCTATCCATTCTTGGGATCAGATGGAAATAGAGTTTTTAGGAAAGTACCAAGATTACTGTAGAGTCAGTAATAAAAATGAAGAATTGTTCAAAATAAAACAAGGAGAGGAAGAGACCTTAGAGGACTATGTGGATAGGTTTAACTTCGCCTTGAGAAGGTATGGTAACCCAGTAAATCACTCTTTAGCTAGAACCCTGTTTGTAAAAGGATTGGATAAAGAATCAAAATAGGCACTGGATCTAATGGGAAAAGGAAATATCAACAAAATGGATATGTAGCACTCTGCAGGAACTATTCTAGAACCCAAGATGGAGTGAGATCATCCAAAACCTTCAGAGGGAAGAATGAAATAAGACAGTTAATGGAAGAGATTGCAAATCTAAAAATAGATATTTTGGTGTAGCTAAATACCACATTAGATGGGATTCAGGCAAAAACTAGAACAACTGATCAAAATAGAACAACTGAACCACTCTCCATCTATTGTCCTAGGTGTAGAAACAAGCATTTGTTGAGAGAATGTCCTTTAAACAAATTAGATATTTTTCAGATCTGTGACAGGGAACATCCTACCAGTGAATGTAGTCAACTTCCAGCCTTAAAAAGGTTGAGTAAGAATAATGTTGTCATAGAAGAAGAATTGAACTATGTGGGACAAAAATAGGCTAGAAATTTCCCTTATATCAGTATCCAAACCAACTTTCTTACAGGGGTCCTTCTAATCGGGGAAATAATCAATGGAATCTGACATGGCATGGGCCTCAAAATAATCCTCCTTAGGGATAGCAAGACCAGCCAAATCAACATTGGCAAAACTAAAATTGGCAAAATCAGCCCTGGGGGACTCAACAATGGCCACCACAGTTTGGATCACAAAACATGCAACCTCAATGGGGTCTTCAATAAGGATATAATCAACAATACCAGGGACAACCTAGGCATTTCCAACCTCAACAACAAGCATTGCTAACTAGACCCTCCAACACAAAAGGTCAGTCACAAAATGAGCCAGTTAGCCAACCACCCTTACCAGCTCAACCTATACCAAATCCAAGAAATAAATAGGGAGTAGCTATTTACATGACAGAGCAAGAAAACATGGCTGGTATTAATGCTATATATCTAAATAATCTCTAGCTGCATTATGGGAAAGCATTCCCAAGACCATCTCCTCCAACTATAGTTGAAGTAACCAATGATGAGGAACTTGAAGATTCATCCACTCAACTCCCAGAGGAGATTACTATCGAAAAAATGCTAAAAGAATCATCCTTAGATAACTTTGAAGTTCCTCCTAAAAGGCTGACTTCGGAGAACATTCCTGAACACACTTCTGATAAAAGCTCCGAAGATGCTCCAGAGATGGAAAAACTAGCACCATACCCAGAACAGCTCAAACAACATGTTCCCTAGAAAAAGATCTTACAAAAATAAGTCCAATCTAACCTGGAATCAAAAATTTTACAAGAAATTAGGCAACTAAACATTGAAATTCCACTCCTCCAAGCAATCAGAGATGTGCCAGATCTGAATCAATTCATTAAACAACATTGTGTCAAAACACAGGGCAGGAAGAAAAACTTTCCTTCTACAATCTAGGTGGAAGGGAAAGTAGTAGATCTATTGATGGGAGAAATTCTCCTCCCAAAATATGGAGACCTTGGAAATCCTATCATAACTGTTTTCATCTCAAGGGTAGAAATTTCAAATGTTCTGGTTGATTTGGGAGCAACAATTAATGTGATGACATTTCATACAATGGACAAATTAGCCCTAACAGGTATCCAATCCACGACCACAATCCTTCAACTTGCTGACCAGTTAGTAGCTATTCCAAAAGGGGTAATTACTAATGTTTCAGTTGTAATAGAATCATGGGAATTTCTAGTAGACTTCTTGATATTAGAACTGAGAAACTAGACAAATGCTTATCCACTGATATTAGGAAGACCATGGATGGCTACAGCAGTAGTATCTATTGATTGTTGAATTGGGGATATGGTCATTTCTAATGGGATAGATTTGAAGAAAATATCTCTGTATCCTCTAGCTAAACCATCAATACATTATACAAGAAGAGTATGGGTGGATGAGCCAGATAACATGGACAACAATGCCTCAGTAGCTATGGTAACCATCAAGGAACATTTGGGAGAGTTGCAAGAAGAAATTAACTATGATACAATAGAAGACATTACCCACATCCTAATCAATGAGGATGTGATGGAGCTTTCCCAAGATTCTAGGAGAGAACTTCTCACTTCTACTCATTGTACCCTAGCAAATATCATTCCTTGTGGGGAGACCTTTTACAGAGAGTTAGCCACGTTCCACATGTTTCTTCCACATTCTTGTCCCCTCAATACCATGACTCTAGTGTATGGATTAACTACATCCATAGATCAAATCACAAAATAGGTCATGATTTTACCAGGGAAAACACTTAATATCAATACTCAGTTGACAGCAAATCAGTTAGAAAAACTTATCCAACTTCTGATTTCCCATTCAGCAGCTTTTCTCTTGGGAATACCAAGATATGAAGGGTATCCCTCCTAAGATCTGTACCCATCATATATACACTGAGGATATCAAACCTGTCAGACAACCCCAGAGGAGATTGATTCCTACTTTAAAAGACATTGTTAAGACTGAAATAGAAAAATTACTGCAAGTAGGGTTTATATATCCAATCTCAGACAGTGAATGGGTCTCACCCCTAGTCATAGTGCCTAAAAAGAATGGGAAATGGAGGGTGTGTATTGACTATAGGGAGCTAAACAAAGCTACAAAAAAGGACTACTTTCCCTTACCATTCATTGACCAAGTGCTGGACAACCTTGCTGGGAGAAAGTATTTTTCTTTCCTAGATGGATTTAGTGGGTATAACCAAATCTAAGTAGCACCTGAAGATCAGGACAAAACCACTTTCACCTACTCTTGGGGAACTTTTTCTTACAAAGTCCTTCCATTTGGATTATGTAATGCCCTAGCTACATTTCAGAGGCTTGTTTTAGCCATTTTTGCTGAATTAGCTAATGAATGCATGGAGCTCTGTATGGATGACTTTACTGTGTATGGGGACAACTTTGAAGAAGCTCTCACAAACCTTGAGAAAGTACTGACATGTTGTGAGAAAAATCAATTATCCCTGAGCCATGAAAAGTGCTTCATGATGGTGGAGGAAAGAATTGTATTGGGACACCACATTTCAACAAATGGGATCAAAGTGGATCAAAACTAGATAGAAGTGATCAGACAGTTACCTTCACCCAAAAATCAAATAGATGTCAGAAGTTTTCTGGGTCATGTAGGCTACTATAGGAGATTCATAGAAAATTTCAGTAGAACAACCGCCCCCTATTTACTCTGCTTAACAAAGACATAGAATTTCTATGGCTAGAAGACTGTCAATCATTATTTGAAACCTTAAAAGAGAAGCTTACTGTCACACTTGTTTTGAGAGGACCTAATTAGACTTTACCATTTCACATACAAACTAATGCTTCAAACGAGTCCATTGGGGTAGTTTTAGGATAGAAGGAGGAAGGAGAGAGTATGGATGCCATTTATTACATCAGCAAAAACCTTACCTCTGCAGAAAGAAATTACACCACAACTGAAAAAGAATTCTTGGCAGTCATCTATGCTATAAACAAATTTAGGCATTATATCACTGGATATAAAATATTTGTACATACTAATCATGTAGCCATCAAGTACCTAATGAATAAGCCAGTAGTAGGTGCAAGGATCATCAAGTGGTTATTACTATTGCAGGAATTCGATATTACCATAGTTGATAATCTAGCCAAGTTTAATTTGGTTGTTGATTTTCTATCAAGATTGCATACAGGAGGAGAAAACCAGCCAGTGGAGGACAGGTTCCCAGATGAACATCTTTTTGCTATCTCCTCTACTGTACCTTGGTTCACTGACATAGCTAATCTTTTAGCTACAGGCTTGTATCCATCCCATTTTACCTCAAAACAGAAAAAAAATGCTTAGTTAAGGAAAGCTTATCTTACAAATGGTTAAATGGTTTGCTATTTAAATGTGGTCCTGATTTCATTTTACGCAGGTGTTTAAAATCTGATGAAATTTTTGATGTGTTGAGAGCATGTCATGATGAACCATCTAGTGGGCATTATTCTTCCCACAGAACTATCCACAAGATCCTAGGAGTTGGTTACTAATGGCCCTCTATTCATAAGGATACTAAGAAGTATGTGCAGCAGTGTGACCAGTGCCAAAGGATGGGACAACCAACCTTCAGCCAGGAGATGTTACTGTATCCTCAAGTAATGATGGAGCCATTTGAATAGTGGGGTTTAGACTTTGTGGGACCAATTTCTCCACCATCATTAGGCAAGGAGTATATCCTAGTATGCACAAACTATGTAACTAAATGGGCCGAGGTTCAAGCATTGAAATTTGCACAAGAAGAGAAAGTTGCTGATTTCCTTTATAATAAAATTTTCTTGAGGTTTGGAGCCCCATGATTCATAGTTTCAGACAGAGGACCTCAGTTTACGTCACAGGTAATCAGAGCATTCATAGATCTATATCAAGTCAAGAATAGAAAATATTCAACTTACCATCCTCAAGCCAATGGGCAAGTAGAGGTGACTAACAAGGAACTTGAGAATATTCTGACCAGGACAATGGTAATGAACAAAAAAGATTGGGCTAATAGATTACCTAAAGTAATTTGGGATTACAATACCACTTGGAAATCCACAATAAAGTTCTCACCATATGAATTAGTTTATGGGAAAAAACATATTCTGTTTATAGAATTTGAACTCCAGACACTTAAAACTGCATTCGATATTGGTCTACCATTGTCCATAGCCCAATAGAACATAATTCTTCAGCTCAATGAATTGGATGAAATCTGGACAGAGGCCATTCAACAAACAGAACTGGTTCAGTATCAAAGGAAGCAATGGCATGACCAACACATCAAGAGGAGGACATTTCAACAAGGTGATTGGGTTCTTCTTTATGATTCTCAATTCAAAGAGTTCAAAGGGAAACTACAAACTCATTGGATGGGTCCTTATTAGATAAAGGAAGTTTTTGAAAATGGAACAATGTTGTTGGAACCTATTGATGGAAGCACAGACACCTTTTTAGCAAATGGCCACTGAATTAGACTCTATAAAAGGCCATCCACTAAAGAAGAGTTAATCAAAGATTTGTGTTTTGATATAGCGGATACTTCCTCTGTCATAGTTTTGGACTAGTTGAAAAAAAAAGAGGAGGTTGAAAACCAGCAAATGGTGGCCTTTAAAAAAAAAAAATAGAGGAAGATGGAAAACTAGTAAATGGCTGTCTTTCTTGACCAAGGGGATTGAAAACTAGCAAATGGCAGTTCCCTTCTTCATGCCAGATAAGAATAATCAAGATATGGAGGTGATCAGGTGTCAGGGGTTACTCAAACACACCTCCGGTATTCGCAAACTAGGAGCACCTCTGGCACTTCACCGACTAGGAGCACCTCTAGCGCTTGCAAACTAGGAGCACCTTCGGTGCTCCACCAATAAAGAGTTATTCACAACCATAATAAGTGGGAGGGGACCAACCTCTCTAGGCAATAAAGTAGAGATATCATTCGATGAGTTCATCATGACTCATCCTCCACTTTATGGTAGGAACAAAGATGAAGTCAACACGCATCTCAAGAGAAATCATTACTCTCATTTGCATGAGTACCTACAAGGACTGCGCTAACATCACCTAGATACATGGATTCTCAAACCACTCAATGGGAATGATTGCAGGTTGTGTGACAATGAAGATGATTGATGTCATTTCATGCCACAAAAAGCTACTCAGGTGCCACGTCACATCTAGTCTCATCAACGCCATAGCATCTCAACCAAGTACATCGTGCCCTCATCATTAAGAATGGTTCAGGTAATTCTCTCTTAATTAAGCATTAATTAGCAATTGTCTTGTCATTCCTATTTTTGGGTGTCTTCATTGTGACACATCCTCCTGCCATTATTTTCCTTCCCAAATTCATGCATGTCGCCATCTTTGCTATACTGTCACCATGCCTATGGAGTGTCCCATCACTCTGCTTCATTTATGACTACATAAGTAGTCTAACCCATTTTAAGTTCTTTTTCCATAAGCCTAAGTCGTTAAATGAATTGACATAATAATCCTCATTCAAAACTGTAAAATACCCTGAAGAACAGAGTGAGTTGATATAGTTCTCTAGAGCCTACAGAGTGAGGAAGAATTGTAAGCATAGAGGATAGGAAAAGAATTTAGTAATGGGAGTTAAGAGGAAATTAGAGCTAGAAAGTGCTACAGATCTTTTGCAAGATGATCTTGCAGCAGACATTTCAAGGAATGCGGGATGGTTAGAGTTTCTAGAAAAGTTTGAAGGATTTCAAGAAGATATTGTTGACGAGTTCCTAAGAAACCTGAAGGATAATCAGACAATTGTAAGGGGAGTTCAAATCAATCTCTCTGCAACCACTATCAGTCATATTTCTAGGTTTCTTGAACAAGGTGAGAGGTTCTATCATCTAAAAACTTTATATGCTAATTTGATTAGGAATTTCTCTGTTGAAGGTGAACCTACAATATAATTGCATTTAAATAAAAATGAGGTTAAAGGAATTCTTAGGTCCTCACTTCCAAACCCTTGGCAATCTGTAGCTACATGGTTGATGAAATATTTCACATGTGATGGTCAATTTTCCTTAGTTCTAGGACCAATAATTAAAATGTTGATTTTTTTGAGTCATGGGAATGGACACCTTGAATTCAGCATAAACATTCCCAACTTTTTGTACTCTACCATTAGGGCAACTGCAGAAAAGTATCAACAAAATAAGGGTCCTATGAAACATCATGGGCTCATTTTTCTAATAGTTAAACACCACTTTCTGTCTCAAGCTGATGGGGAAGAATTATGGAAAACATTTCTTGAACAAAATCCCTAGGACAGAGAGCGAGAGAGGGCACAGGAAGAGGGTTCCTCTACCCAACAAGAAGAAGAGACAAAACCTTCAACCTCCTCTCTAGCTATTGAAAAAGGTAAAATGTCCTCACTGGAGGCAACTTCATCTACTACCCCAGTTTTTGATAGGAAGAGGAAAGGCAAAGAAGTTAAAAAGCCCGCTCTTGAGAAAACTCTATACATGACTCGCTCAGCTAGGTGGAAGATAACTCTGGCTGAGGAGTCTTCTCCTAAGGGACTAATAGAGGAGAGGTCAGGGTAGCAAGCAAAGAGAACCCCAAAGAAAGCTGACTCTAGAATGCACTATTGGGCTAAAGAAGCATATCATGATTCTGATGAGATCCATCTAGTGAGAAAGAAAAGACAGACGGAAGTTTCCCCAGAACCATCTATCCATCTAGGTTCAAGTCCAACTTCAGAACAATCTCCTACTCTGAAGACAGAACATAGGCAGACCTTTACTATTTCCTCTGATTCTAAGGATGAGTTACCTACTTCAGAGGCACCTACCCCACCTATGCTACGAAGAAGTAAAAGGAAAAGACAACTCTCCCAAACTGAGAAAGATATAGTTCTCCTAGATGAAGTGCTTCTAGGTTTGAGAACTTGTGAGGAAAAAGCTAGGCCTTCATCACTGCTAGCAGAAATAGAGAAAAGCCAAGAAGAACCTCAGGACAGCAAAGCTGTAGGGAAAGATGAAATAGAGCAATTGGGTGCAGCTGACAGTATAGGATAGATGGCTATGGAAGATCCTAATGTGCAGCAAACAAAAGAAGAAATAGGAACTTTCTCTCACCCCTCTGATCAAGAGGATATTGAGATTTCAAAAGAGCAGTAAATGTTGGAAGAAGTTGATAATCTAAAAAGATTACTTTGGGGGAAAATTAGATTATCACTGACCTCAAGAAGGTCAAAATGGAGATAGAGATGGAGCAAAAATAGGTAATTGAAAAACTACAAATAGAACCCCAAAGCAAAAACCAGATAATTCAAGAGAAGGAAGCAGAATTGGAAGCTCAAAAGACTAAAACAGCTCAAATCATGAAGGAAAGGAGATAGAGGAAGTACAAAGTATTTCTAATCTTACCAAGGCTAGAGACAATGGCCTCATAATAATTGCAACATTAATTGAGAAAGTACAGAGCCAAGATAAACAATTGACTTGGGCCAATAACAAAATAGATGATCAAGAGGAATATATTCATGAGTTAGCTAGCCCAGGGGCAACCAGTGAATAGGAGGTATAGACAGATCCCCATGTGGGTCCAATTCCCATTGATATTCCTAAGGCCATGTTCCATTGGGAAAGGAGATGTAGAGAATATGAGGCTTCTAAGCCTATGTTGCAATTATAGAGGGTAGTTACTAACATGACAAAAAGAGTAGAAACTCTAGAGGAAAAAGTCATTCAGATGTCCTCCATTTCTTCTAAAATTCTATCTTGTAGGCCTCCAAGTACTAGTTATGCTATGTTTTTATAGGAAAGAGTCCTGTAGAGGAAATTATCTTTAATCCTGTCTGATCTGACTGAGACTACAGAGACAATAGAGGGGTTCATGGAAGCATATACAAGGAGCTCTGATGAAGACAAAAATTTCTAGTGTGAGTTATATCTACATGGTTTCTGTGTTGACAATATGACCTTCATTCTTAATTATTTTGTAGGAGATTGCCAGCTCAAAGCATTCATGTCAATGATGAGGAATCATCAGATTTAGAATGAGCAAATGGAGGTTCACCTTAAGAAGGATACAGAAACAAATCTTTTCATCAGAAAGGAGTGTCCAAACCCTCATGCTTTTGAGGTCCAATTCAGGGCATATGTCTATGACCCTGAAAGTCAGAACAAAATTTTGCCATTATACTTGAAAAATCTGCAAGAGTGCTCCATTGATTTTGGTCTTTTTATGAACAGTTCAGCTAATCCAGTGTTTGCAATAGGAAAGAAAAGGTGGAACATTCTGACTTTAGAGCAAAAAATGAGAGAAGTGGTAACCCCTGCTAACTTAAGGTTATTTATGAGGAAGGCAAGGTTAATATCCAAAATGATGGATAAACATAAACAAGAGTGCATAGGTGGACGGTTTAGACCCCCTTTCATAATTGAGCCACTACCGGTCTGGGCTGAGTAGATGGAAGATGATTAGTTGTAGGAGTGGTTGAAGCAGGTTGATCAGTACAAGGGAAATAGTAATACCAACTGCACCACTTGGACTACCTATGCATAAGACTACAGCTTGACTGACAGGCTACTCCACCAGAATAAGTCCAGATTATGAGAAGCAGGAGGACCTACCAAACCTTAGGTATGGGGTGGATGATGAGTGCTAGGTAGCACACATGAAATACATCTTTTTACTTCTCTTTTTCTCCTTTCTGATTCCATCTTCTTGATGTCTGCACCTGAAGAGGCTAGCAAGATTATTCTAAATAATGATTAATAGGAGATGAATTACTTAAGATCATGATTTCTGATTAAAGGACTAATGTGCATGGAATTGATGGAAATATATAAAAAAACTTCTCTTTTTGAATCAACAAGTATAGATGTTTGGGTTGGTAATTTTGTGTATCTTCAGCGGTAGTCCTAATGACCTCCAGAGATAATATCATAATACCACAGCATCAGAAGTTTTGGAGTAACGATGAAAAGCATCTCAGGAGCTTGACTGAAGTCTGGAACATCTTCAGAGCTGAGCAAGAAGGCCACAATTATATCTCTAGAGCTACAAATAGAGACATACATCTCTGGTACCTCTTTAGAGCAAAGCAGGTTTCCAGCACAATTGTTGATCAAACACTTTCAGCGGTGATTGTGATACCCCTGATATTACTCAAATCATCACCTGAGTGATTAAGGGCCATCTATAGTTAACTATTGAGAGTTTTTATCTCTTTTTTAAGTTTTTGCATGAGTTACTGATAAAACTGATTTAATATCATATTTTTAGGGCCTCGCTACCCAAATGTATTAAGACTAAAACTTAGATTTAGAGTGGACTTCTGTTCCACTTAATCTATTTTAATTGCATGGTTATTTTCCATAGTTAAGACAACTAGCATAATAAAGAGATGGATGTCATCTCATAGAAGAACTGGTAGATAGGATAAGTGATATCTCACCACTAATTTTATAAATACTTATAGAAGAAGCAAAAAAAGAACAACGATTATTTTCCTTCTGATTTCTATAATCTCATCTTGATATTAATATTTTGTAAAATACAAAGTTGATGGAATTGGACTGAATTAAGTTGTGATATCATTCTCTTGTACTGATTCTTTACTTTAGTCTTCAGCCCTAAGGGTGTGGAGCAAGGGCCCACTCTCACCACCAAGGCAGAAGGCTAGTACTGTTGTTGTTTTGTTGTTTTAGATTTTGCGTTAAAAGATATTTACTGTTTTCATAGATAGATGCATGTTTTAGTTTATAAGATTTGTTTTAAGTAATTTACTATTTAGTTCTGTTTTTAATATTCTTTGAATTCATTTCATAGTAGATAGATCAATTTCTTTAAATCAGTAGAAGTTATTAGAGTTAATTAGACAAAACTAGAAACTATAGGATTCTTAATTGTAGATAGCCAAGGACATAGCCCTAGATTTGACAAAAGAAATATGATTAAATGATAAGGTACAACAACCCTTGTCATGTCCATCCCAATGTAGAGCCATTTTTCCTTGTATTTGTTATATAAACAACTACTTTGGAGAGGTGATGTACTACAGGTTTGATAGGTACTATTATGCTACCAGATCATCTCCAGATACGATTGTCGAAGACTCCTACAAGAGCATTGGCTCTGTGTTGTATTGTAACCTTCATTGTTTATGGAATACATTTGAGCTGTGTTTTGGAGTGTGGTGTTTTTCACCCGTAAGGGTTTTCCCCATGTATATCTTGTGTCTCTCTTCTTCTGTCTTACTTTCTTGTGGATGTCTTTGCTACAATATCTCTGTTAGTGGGTTAACATAGCTGTAATTGTAAGGATAAAATTGAATTTGCACTCTCCCCCCCTCATTAGATTAGTGTAGGAAGCATTTTTCACACACCTAGCTTCCTTTCAAACTAGAAATCCCTCTTGCTTGGATGTGTTAACTGACTTTTGTGGAGTCTTTTATTGAACCCCCATAAGAAGTAATGTTGGACATGTGGAAATGGGGCAAACACAAATCAATAAAATCATTAAATTTCATCTTGACACTGCCAGACTCCTCAAATAGTTGAATCTATGATGTCAGCACCAATGACCATATTCTTTTCTTAATACAGTCTTGCGATATTCGTACAATTTGTAAAATTCTATACCATTTTCATTACTTCAATCTCATCTATTTTTTCATGATACAAATCACCTGTAGAATTGTGTGTTAATGCAAAAGTAATTATGTGATGCAACTTACCCAATTTAACGTTAGTTCATTACAGATTAGGTGTTATGAATGGCAAGCAGGTCACACGCATCTCTCTGGGAAATTACAGAATCTCAACTTGGAAATACGAAAACCAAAAAAATACAAAAACATTGGAAAAAGAAGAAAAATACAAAAACACTCACATCATCAGCATGCACAACATCATCACATCCATCTTGAATCATTTCCACAATCATCAAGTCTTAACAAAACTACATATTCATCTCACCTGCATCTTGAAAGTTCCTTGATCCTGTGGACACAAGGTATATAGGCAGTCTGGAATACGAAGGAAGTATCCAGTACTCAGGTACATAAGATGCACCCATCCAACCCATTTTGATGGTTCCTATTTACTAAGCTTGCTAGATTAAACAAATGATACACATGCTAAGAATATGCCCAAAACATCACATCTCATGCAAAAGTTATCAATCAACATACCAACTATAATCATCACACATGGCCGGACTATCCTTTTGCTCATCTTCTAAAATTTATCCAACAAAATCCTAACTATTCGCATCCTATGATATATCGTTCCTGCAATAGACATAATCCATCATCCTATCAACACTCATCAAGTGGTTAGAGAATAAAATGGCTATTTGTGCTTTTTTGGTTGGGCTTTTTGATTCTTATTTTTTATCTTCTTGTCTTGTTCTAGGCCATTTCCAAAGATACCTTGATCTCATTATATCATGGTAAGTTGTGGGCAACACCTAGAATAGACATGGTCATCATTTTTGTATGTTGTGCTTGTGGGTTGATTTCATTACTCCAAGAATAGTGTTCGTATATTGAAGCTAGGGTCAGTTCTAGCATAGTACGTCCCATTTGCATATACAGGTATTCATACCTTTTATGTACTATGAGAACTTATGTTATGAGTCCCCTTCCCTTCATCTAGGCAAGGTTATACTATATTGGGAATGCATGAAATCAACCTATTGTTTGTGAGTCTAGTCCATGCAACTGTGGGATATATGTCATCACATAGATCCTTTCATACCTTTGTGAAAAGTATCATACTTTGCTATAATAAATCTAGAAATGATCTCAATAGTCTAATGCAAGTACTATACCTAGCTAACATCATCTTTCACTACCCATCCAACAATATTATATGGGCTTAGAATTTTAATCCCCCCATCCATCCATTCTAAACCCCCCTCCTAACTAACATCCCCTCCTCTCACTTACCTGTCAACCCACCTAACACATCTAAACCAAAACCCCCTCTAATGGCGTGGTGTCTAATAACCTAGAATTCCCTAAACCATCCTCACAATCCCCTTTTCCTCCCAACCCATAACCATTCCCCTTCCTAACCTACCCTCCCCCCACCACCTAGCCCCATCACCTAGGGTTTTAAAAGAACATAACATGTGTCATGACTTGACCACTTCATAAATCATTGCATTATCATAATCACCTAATTTACATCATTTCAACATTGCATTTCCATTTTATTTCATTTCTGCATCCATAATATATGTTTATTAATTTCCATTTCATTTCATTTTTTGCATCCACAATAAATGTTTATTAATCTAAGAATTTATCCACATCATAATCCATAATCATAACATGCATCAACATTATCACATCATAACACATAAATAACATAAGCAAAGCATAAATCATCACATGAAAAAATATGATCCATCATCAACATAAACATAACATATATATCATCATGATCCACAAATATGACACAAAACATCCACTAGTATCCATCTCATCACACCATCACATAGTGCATAAGAACCACCTGCATAGATCATGATAACATAACTAAACATCCATCCATAGGCCACAAGAATCATAATAGATATCATAAAAAATTAGAAAATCCTTACAACCATTAATATCTAAATTACACAACTATGTGGATGACATGAGGTAGCCATCCCAACAAGTACCATCAGTTTAATCATCAATCATTTCATCACATAACACCACATTAATAAAATCATCTATCACATGAGCATATAATACATAAAAATATCATGTCATAATTTGCCTCATCATCCATAACATAAACCATCATATACAAACTAAAAGCACCATAAACATCACTAACATGCATCATCATATATCATCAAATATCATCATATGTCATCATCATACATTATTGCAAAATAATGTACATTGCTCAAAATCATACAAGTCATGATAATAAAAATGACTCTTAGGGCTCAAAATACATGAATATACATCAACCTTGGGCTGATGATCACCTGCCTGACTCGGTAGGTGACCCTGGCTATGCCTGCTACTGCTGTATAGGTGGTTGTTGTGGCTTCTATGGCTACTAGGGTACCACTGGCAGAGGTGCCATTAGTTTCTGAATTGACTAGATGGATCTCCTAGATCTATGCAATCTAGACATCCTAGATCCACTCCTCTAGCTATAATTAGGACTCTGCTGACCCTCGAGAATGGCCAAACAATAAGCAGCATGATAATACTCAACTCACTAACTTTGCTACAGAAGCTATCCCCGTAGCTGTGTGATCTGAGTCTGCATCTGTGATAATACCTTCCCCATACCAGAACCTGACATCATCTCCTGCAGGCTTTCTACCTGTGTCTCTACCTACTGGTCCTCGGCCACTGTTGTATCCTTCTCTCTTGTCAACATAACCACCTGAGCCTTGACCTATGCTAACTGTGCCTATAGCATGCTCACCTGCCCATCTGATCCATCCAAAAGTGTAGCTGCCCCTCGAAGCTGTACTAGCTCCTGTTGTTGTCTCTATAATGTATCCTCTAGGCTTGCCAATTGACCTCAGAGAGTCCCTATCTCCTCCTCATCCTCTATACAAGTCCACTGATGGGATGAACATTCTCTTGGTGATGACTTTGATCCTACCCCTGAGCTACCTGCCTCTGCCCTGCTAATCCCAGGAAATGTCATTGCAGTCTTTGGGATATCCTACTGGAAAGTCCTCTCCCTCACCTCTAAATCAACTATCTATTGTGCTAAGGTAGCCCTCGATCCCTATTGCTATAGGGGTGCTCATAGGGGTGGCATTAATCCTCTATCGCCTCCCTATGTTTTCTAGGTAGGTGGTCTCTTCCTGGGGCCCTGCTATTGAGGTACTCATTGCCCCTGCACCTACCCTATCTATACTTGTTGTACATGTATTTGTTATTGTTACTGTGGAAACCTCTACCTAGGCCTTGCTACTTGTTGCCCCCTACCCCTGCTATGCAGGAACTTATGCCTAAGGTGCTGCCTACTGTTGTGCCTATTGTTGTCCCTGCTACTGCACTTGTAGTGGTGGTTTCACCTGTCGTCTACCTCTCCCTCTCCCTTTCCCCCTTGCAACCACCACCTGCCCATATCCTGCTACTACTAACACCCCAATAGGATCATCATCATCTAGCTTGATCTCCTCCACCACTATCTCCTCCTCAACTATATCCCCCTCCTCCACCTCCACGATCATATCAGGATCCTCATTTGGATCCATCATACGGGTTGGCCGCTATGTCAACCACCACTGATCATATGCAGGTCTAGTCCTTGCATCTATCACCATACTCCTCCAATCCCATTACTAGGGCTATGATGTTGTAATGTCACCTATCACCACTTGTGGCACTATGGCTAGTGGCCATCTTGCATCTCGCAGTGTCCACACAAATACTACCATCCCCTGAGGAATATCTTGTCGCAAGCTAAACTGGCCCATAAGCTGCGATGGAAGATACATGTTGATGGTGTGATCACCCAAACCCATCAGATAACATGGCTGGAAGGTATAAGGCATATGTACATCATCATCTGCCCATGACTCTACTCCAATATATGGTTTCCATGTTACCCAAATTAGATCATCCAACACACTCTGCCAATAATGTAACTATCAAAACATGAGAGTACTTGATGGGTTACTGGTATAAAAAGACAAATGCCTCAAACTACCATCGATCGTATCCTCCTCGTGGCCTTGTAATCGCAATGTGCTTGAACACCCACACATACAACAGTGTGACCCCAACTGATAATGTTGAATCATAGTGATAGACCACAATATGCATCTCATGATACAACTGCACCAACATGCATGGCCCCCATGCATAGACTATCTCATCCCGTACCATTCCCTTTATCATCTCCCCTACCCCACTAGAAAGCCTTGACCCTACCAATCTGACATCACCATGCTTCCAATTAGTGCACATAGAAACATAGTAAAATGATCTACACCCAATGCCAAAGTCTCATCATAACTCATCTCTCATCTATCCTCTGACAACTCTAGTTGGCCTGGGGCAAATGTTTTGCCTAAGGCTACTCATCCCCTCCTCATATGATATACCACTCGTGCTCCGTGAATCGGTAGCTTGAGGATGCGATAAACATCCTCAAGAGTGATGGTAATCTCCCCTGTTGATAGAAGAAATAAACATGTCTCAGGCTGAAACCACTCCACAATAGCTATAATCAATGCTCTATGTGCTTGCAAGACAGGCATGTCTGATACTATCGGCAACCCTAATCTCTCTAATTGAGCCCATGTGGCTCCATCAAACCCATCTAATAACTACATCACGGTAGGGATGCGTCTCTCCCATGATCCCATGATGAATGATATAGTCACTTACATCCACCAAATGTGAGTCAAAAAACTTACATTTTCTTCCAAATTAGCTATTCAACACTAATTTTTGCCCTTTCTGTAGCCAAATTTCATTTAGCACCAATATTCTTCGACATTGTGTTGATCCCTAGGATAGCACTACCATTTCCCTAGATGGCACCATTCTAGGGAATGGCACTGCTCTCTATCCAAAAGGTGCCATTACAGAGAATGGTGCCGCTGTGCATTCATTTCATGCCACTTCAGAACGCCCCTAAATCTTACCACGCTTTTGGCGCCATTCTAACAAATGCTGCTCATCAACAAGATGGCACCACATCCTAGGGAGGCACCAATTGGCACAATGGTGCCACTAAAACCCTGTTTTGCATCGAGGTGTGTCCCAAACCCTAGGACGCAACATAGCATCATTCCACTACATTATGCCAAATTTCTTGGATTTGGTGCCAAACCTCTCATGATTCCTCTATGTGGATGGCACCATTGCAAACAATGGTGCCACTCCAAGCCCATTTTGGGCCAATCAGTTTCTCAATGGCGCCAAACCCTAAAACCCAATTCCTAAAACTGATAAATGCGATAAAACAAAAAAATGACAAAGCTAGGGTGGTCGACCTACCTAGTTGCCACCATGTTGATCTCCTGTAAGACTAGACTTGCTTGGATAAGTGCTCAGAGTGCGGGAACATTGGGTTAGGGTTCACCATGGTCACCTTCTCTTTCATCCAAATGGCTCAATGAGTGCAAATGTGGCACTTTAGGGCCCACTTTTTCTATTTATAGAAGCCATGTCATCCCAAGAACACACTTTTTCCTCCCTAGGGTGTAGATCATAACCTTTTTCACCCATTTTTCTTCCTATCAACCTATTTTTCCATTCTCTATGCATTTTTCACATTGGTCTCTTCCTTTTGAGAGCTCACCTAATTTTTTTTATTTATTCACCTAACCTCTCGAGGGGGCATCCCTCACCCATTTCATTCCTTCTCAGTAGCTGGGGCATTTTTCTTTTACTTGACGCCATTTGCTCTGCTAGCTCAAGATGCCATGTCAAAGAGGGGCAAATGTAGACACCTAAAAATGTCTTCACCACTTAACTGATCTCCGACATCCCTAATATCACCAATTACCCTTCCTATTAATTAATTAAAATTTTATTTAATTAAATATTCATAACAACACCTAATTTTTCATCATTTTCCCTCATTTTCCCCTTTAAATTGAATTAATTAAGTTAATTCAATAGTTCCCCACTTCACTAACATTAGCCCAATTGATTAAATAAATGTGTAAATATTTATTTGATTAATTCACCCCTTTCATTAAACCTAAGTAATTAAATAAATTATGTTTATTTAATTAATTCAACCTACTAATTAGTCTATGCCTACCCTATTTGATTAAATATTTATTATTTAATTAGCTATTCTAACCTACACAACCCTAGACCTAGGATTAATTAAATTAAACATTATTTAAATAACCGTAATCCCTAATTAGCCCATCCACTAATTTACTACAACTATATTAATCAGGCTAATCACCTCAATTAAAATGGTCAAACCTTGATTAACACTCCTCCTGACATCCCACAAATAAAAAATTGATATTTATGCCACATAAATCAATTTTTATACACACTTGTCATAATCCTCATTAATAGTCTCTTACACCCCTTACACACGTCATAACCCATTAATTAGATCTCTTCCCAAAACGATTTTTTAATTCATTTCTAATCCTCCTCTCTTCCCCATGTGAATTTTTTAATTCACATCTAATCCATCTCACCCAACCTCATTTAATTCACTTCTCTTCCCAAGATGAATTAAAAATTCATCTTTATTCTCATCCCTCCATTTTCCTTGATTGAATCTAAGCCCTCCACCTCACATTCATCCTCATCCATTGATCTCTCAAATGAATCTCAACCCTTGGATCAAATTCCTCTCCAAAAAGCCTATAAATAGAGCCTCTCCCAAGCCATTTTATCATCTACAATTTGAGTATTGTTATCATGACAAAATCCCTCCATCCTCTATCATTGTGAGCTAGGATTCTACTGATTTGCACACTAATTTAAGAGTATTTCACATAGGAATCATGGGTAAAGCAAGAGCCTAAGGGTGCATGGCTCTCCACCTTAGCAAGGAGTTTTGGATCTCATCTTGAATGTATAACTGGTCATTTTATTCATTTTATTTGGTATTTTATCTTCATCTTTATTTCCTTGACCTCAAAAGCTACAGCTTCATCATGGTCACCATGCCACCTATTAATATAAAACAGTTACTAATACTTTGCAATATTACCCCATTTTTTTACAAGAGGTTTACACCATTGTTAAAGCTATTAAATAGTGGTTCCATTAGATCCTCAACAATAAGACCATCATCCACTCTAGGATCATCAGCCACTCCAATTCCCATGCATACAATCCAAGTTATAAAAAACATGGAATATGAAGTGGATGACCTATTTACAACATTTACACTTAGTAATCAAGCATAATAAGGGCTGTGACAATAAGGTAGCTGACTACCTTAGCCAACCATTATTCCATGCACTTACCATCATGGTAGAATCATGTGGACATAACTTTTTTTATTGGGAATCACTATACTCATTAGGAAAATATTTTTTGTAGCCATTCAAATGCTCATCCAAGGATTACCTACAAGCAAATTTTACATGTCAAACGAGCCTCCTTATAAGCTTGGAAATCTCTATGTTCCTTCAAGCATGCCCCAACAACACTTGATCTAGGAAGTACATTATTTTAAAATGGTTGGACAATTTGGAATCATCAAGGTGCTTACAATGCCACACAATATTTCTAATGGCCTCACATTCTCACAAATATTGAGTGCCACAAAAAGTCTTACATTCCCTATTGCATTGCAAAACCTCAGAACAAGACTTTGTGACTTTAATCTCATTTAGTGATACCTCAACACCCTTGGGAGTAATTTAGCATGCATTTCCTTAGCGGTCTCCTAACCACAAAATTCTAGAATGACACTACGTTTGTAGTGGTTTACATGTTCTAAAAAATCCTTATCATGCTCACTTGCAAGAAAACCATCACAACATCAAACATTATGTGCATCTTATTCAACCATGTTTAGATTTACTTCAAGATTCTAACATTCATTATCTCTGATTATGAACCATGATTTGTTATCACCTTTTGATAAAATATCTAGACCATATTAGACACACAATTAGATTGATCTATGACTTTTCATTTATAAATTGATAGATAGATAGAAGTGGTCAAACATCACACATTGGTTGAACTCCCACAAATTCATTGTTAAGATTGAGTGTGTTATTCATCTTATAAATATTAAGGGTCTATTGTATTTAATTATTCATGTATTGGATAAATAATGTATAATCTTCAAATGTCATGGATTAGACAAGTTCAATGCCCATGTGAGGCTAGGCTTATTTATTTAATATTTATTCTCTCATGATTTAGAAATACTATTGCAACTGGGTATTGAATAAGGAGTTACATTGGAAAGGTCAAAATTGAGAGATAGTGGAACATCTTTCTTTTTTAGTGATTGAGGTGTAATTGGTCCTTTATTGGGGAGTACTTGGAAGTTACAATTGCCCATTATGATCACTTTGGTCAAAGATGCTTGGGTGGGGAGTTACTTTCTATTTTAGATGCCACTCTGATTTAGTGTCATGAAAATTTTTCCCATGGTATTTTGGGAACAATTTTGGGCCCATGGTATTATCTTATCGTGGTTTTTTGGGACTCCTTAAGTCTATAAATTGAGGGCTTGGCATGGAGGCATTATTATGCAGGTTCAAAGTAAGGTTACTCAATCAAAATGTTGTTGGGTTGAAGGGAGAAATTGATGTGTTGATGTACTCTATTCTTTGAGATTAATATACAAACTCGCGCTCTCTTTGGTGTTGGGGTTTTTTACTCAAAAGTGTTTTCCCCATATATGTCAATATTCTTGTGGTTTTCTTATATTATTATTTCTCTTATTATTTTATTTTATGATCCATCATATGTCTATTAATCAAATTTGATCACTATTTTTTTCCATTATTTATTTATGTTATAATTGTGTTTCTTGCCTAATTTTTTAACATTTCATATTGAATCTATGACTTGATTAGAGAGGAACAACTTTTTTTTACTGTTATGGGTTTTTTTGTGGTTGCAATGGAAGAATTTTTATTTAATGAAAATTAAATCCATGTGTGGTTGAGATCATGGAAAGCACATTCCATTTTAAGATTTAGAAGTTCAATGGAATGAGCTATGAACTTTGGAAGCTAAAAATGGATGATCTCTTAGAAGAGAGGGATCAACATAAAGCTATCATGCATAAGGAAAAACTTGTTGAAATCTTGGATGAAGACTAGAGAAAGCTTGATAAGGAAATTTTTTGAACCATTTAGTTATGTCTTTCCAAATCCATTGTCTTGAATATTTTTGAGGAAACTTCTGCATAGAATATTTGGAAAAAAATAGGTTAAATCTACCAAACTAAGAGTCTTGTAAATAATTTGTATTTGAAAAGAAATATTTATTCATTAAAAATGAAGGACGGAGACAAGTGGTTGTAGATAATTTATATGCTTTTAATTTATTTTTGAGTAAATTAGGATTTATTGATGTTAATTAAGAAGAAGAGAATAAATGTATTTTATTACTTTACTCTTTCTCTAAATCTTGGAAAAATCAATTGTTGCACTTAGTGGTGGTGTTGCAAATCCTTAGATGGATTATCTTGTTGCTACTTAGTTAAGAAAAGAAATGAGTAGGAAATATATGGATGAGATTCCAAGGATTTAGTTCATGTTTGGGGTTGACCCAAAGAAAAGGGTGGTAAGAGAAAGGGGGACAAGGATAGACAAAAATCCAAAGGTAGATCTGAGACCCCTATTTAGAGAAGGTTAAAATGTTGGAACTATGGGAAATGGGGCCATTTGAAGAAGGAACATAGAAATGAGAAAAAAACATTGTTGATTTCTATACTAATAAATCCTCTCATGATAATGCTAATAATGCACTTTTTATTTCTACTAACATGGTTAGTGATGACTCATGACTTATTGACTCAAGTGGCTCATATCACATGAATCCTCAGAAGGAATGATTTTCTTATTATAATGCATACAATGGTGGTGAGGTTTGTTTCTTGGAAAATAATTCTCACAAGATTGTTTCTCAAGGAAAGGTAAAACTAATATCAATGCTGGTAGAGTGAAAACTCTCATTGATGTTTTTCACACTCCAAGTCTTGTAAGAAAATTAATTTTTGTAGCTAAGATTAATGATTCTAGAGTGCATGTCACATTTTATAGGATGGTTATAGGTTGGTTGGAGGAAATTTGGTGTTGGTTAAAGGCACTTTTTTGGAACCTTGTTTAATCTAGAAACATCTTCATTTATAACTCTACCAATGTAACTTAAAATTCTTATTCATGTATGTTGTGAAAACATAGGTTAGACCACATTGGTGAAAAGGATCTTAAGACATTGATTAATAAAATGTGGTGGATGGTTTATTTGGTTATTCTATAGATTTTGACTTTTGTGAGCATTATGTGTTTGGAAAACAAAATAGAGTTAAGTTTAGATATGGTAACACTAAAGCAAAGAGGATTTTAGAAGTTATCCATAGTGATTTGTTTGGTCTTGTCCATTGGAAATCTCATTATTATGTTTCATTTATCAATGACTACTCTCATTATACTTGGATTTATTTTTTGAAGCACAAGTTTGAAGTTTTATGCAAGTTTGAGGATTTTATGGTTCTTATAGAAAATCATATCAATCAAAAAATAAACAATATTAAGGTTAGATAATGGAGTTGAATCTTGATCTAGAGAATTTTATGATTTTTGCATACATGTAGATATTGTAAGACAAATATAATTCATTATACACCAAAACTAAATGGTATTGGAGAAAGGATGACTAAAAGATTAATAAACAGATATAGAAGCATGTTGAGAAGTGCTCATTTGGATCTTTTTGGGCTAAGGTTGGAAGTACAAATTGTTATTTGGTTAATAGATCTCCATTTTTTTCTTTGGTTAATAAGAAACCATATGAATCATGGACTAATAGAAACCTATCTATTTCACACATTAAAGTCTTTAGTTGTGAGCCTTTTGTTCATGTGCTTAAAGAAAAATAATCTGTCATATTTTAAGGTTGACAAATGTATTTTCATTGGTTATGGTGGGAATGTAAAAGGTTATGAGATTTGGAATTTTATAACTTTGGAAGTGGTTTATTATAGAGATGTGATTCTTAGGGAGATTAGAGTTATTTTTGGTGTTGCATAGCCAAAGGAAAAATAAAATAAGATAGTGCACTTTGAAACTAAAATTAAGAAGTAGGAAGATGCACATATGGAAGAATAACAAGTTGAACTTGAGGATGGAGAGGCAAACGAAGATTTAAATGATAACTCTAAAGAGGAATAAAAAGAAAAGTTTCTTACTCCATCCTCAGGGAAGTCCACAAGCTAACAACAACCAATTAATAAATATAGGTCCCCACCAAATTTCTATCAAGTGTATTTTATTTATCTTTCACTGATGATGAAACTAGATCTATGAAGAAAGTTCTTTTTTGAAGGAGTGTCAGTCTTGGATGGAGGCCATGAAGGAGGAGATGGTGGCCTTGGATAAGTGTGAAACTCGGTATCTAGTAGAACTACCCGAGGAAAGGAAGCCCATTAGATGCAAGTTGTGTTTAATAAAAATTTTAGAGTAGATGGTAATTTAGAAAGGTACAAATCATTATTGGTGTAAAAAAGGTAAATTCTTAGTTTGAGGGAATTGAATTTGGTGGATTTTTTTCTCTTTTTTATTAAATTGACTTCTATTAGATTCTTATTGTCAATTACTATTAATCTTGTGATTTTGAACTAGACTAAATAGATGTTAAAACTATTTTTTGTATGGGGATCTTAAAGAGGAAATTTATATGAAACAACTTCATAGTTTTATGGTGAAGAGAAAGGAAATTTTGGTTTGTATGTTAATGTGGCATTTATATAATTTAAAGTAGTCACCTTAGATGTGGTATCAAAATTTTGATGATTTTGTATTGGAGATTATTTTTGTAACAATCTAAGATAACCACTATGTTTATTTTAAACTAATTGATGATCATTTGCAAATCATTGTCTTGTGTAATGATGACAAGTTGTTCATTGGAAATAATAATGGGATGAATAGGGAACTTAAACCTTATATTTGTGGTGCCCTTGATATGAAAGATTCAATGGCTACAAAATACATCTTGGGGATAGAAATAAAAAAAGGATCAATTTAACATAAATCTTTAGCTTAATTAGAGGAAGTATGTTGATACTATTTTGCAATAGTTTTCTATACGAGACTATAATCTAATGAGTATTCCTTTACTTGTTAGTACTAGGCTTTCTTTGGAACAATGCCTTGAATTGGATGATGATTCTAAAGATATGTATAATGTTTCTTGTGCCAGTATCATAGTTAGCTTAATCAATGCAATGGTTTGTGCTAGATCAAATATTTCCCAAGTAGTGCGATCTTAGCAGGTTTATGTTTAACCTTGTTAGAGAGCATTATATTTACATGGAGAGGGTGTTTAGATATTTGTGTTGGAAATATTATCATTGATGCCAAAGAGATTGTTGTTATTGTTGTCTAAGTTTGTTGTCATTGATGTCAATAAGGAATTTGATGTCAAAGGTGTATAGAAGATTGGAGAAGGAATGCCACACTATTATCATTGACATTAAGAAGGAATTCATTATCCAAGTGGTCGTGAGTTTGTTACTAGATCTTATGATAGAATAGATTAGATAAGTGATGAGAAAAGCCACAAAAGAGAGATTGATATGTAAAGTATCTCATTAAGGAAACAATTATCATATATACTTTAACATTGAAATGAAGTTTAAATTAAAGATTTAAACTTAAGTTTAATACATTCATCATGAAGATGGTCAACTTTCTTTTAATGGCACCACCATTGAAGAATCTTATTTAGGTTAAATTAAAGTCCTGACAAGACCAACTTCAAACAATGCATGGAATCCTTATGTTATGAGGGAGTCGATAAATGTTTTTGATTGTTCATCTATGTTGGCCAATTCCTCCTACTTTGGTATTTGAAAGATAAAAACATTTAATTAATGTTGGCCAAGATTCATATATATATATATATATATGATGATGATGATGATGATGATGCAAGTAATAAACAAATAAAAAGCAATGATGAATATGAAGTGGAGAGGTCAGTTTGTAATTAGAAGACAACAATTATCCTTTGTGAAGTGTTATGGTTTTGAGAATGAATAACAATGATTAAGGAGATGAAGGGAGTTTAGTTAATGTGCAATGATCATTATCAAAATAGAAGTGATTATAATTACAAAGGCAATAAATTACATAGGCAGCAGTTACGTTTAAGGGAGTATTAACAATGAAATGGAATTAAACTAAGGCCGACTTCTTTTTTGGTAGCACTTATGGTTAAGAGAAGATTAGTTTATAATGAATGCCTCCTTTTGTAAAGGTATGTCCATTTGAAGAGTGGTGTCTCTAAAAATAAATCACACTCTTTCAAGAAATGGTGAAGGGTATAAAGTAAGTTTGTGAATGTTAAGTGTGGAAAATGAAGGAATGAGAAATAAGTGAATAAGAATATATTCAAGTAGATATAGAGAAGAGAATATGAAGAGTAAATCAGATCTATATTAAAATATATGAAGATAATGTTAATATTGTGAAGGGAGAAATATATGATGCACAAATTGGGGGCAGACTTGTAAGTGAAATTAGAGAAGACCTTAAGACAAAATTATAAAGGAAAGCATTGCATTATTTGAGATAAAACCTATGAAGGAAAGTTGTTGCATCATCATCAAGTAGACTTGTGAAGGAAAGCATTGCATCATCTACAAACCAAGTCGTGAAGGAAAACACTTGTGTGATAACCGTTAGATCATCTACTAGTAGAGTCATGAAAGAAAGTGGATCTATTATCAGATCTTAGAGAAGACAATATTATCCATTGAAGAATTTGGAGGCTTGGTGTCTCTTACTGAGTTGGTGCTCAGTTGTGGGGATTGGTGTCTCTAGTGGGTTGGTGCCTATAAATTTTGTAAGTGGGGATTGGTGTCTTATGTGGGTTTTTGCCTACAAAAGAATACTTGTAAAGAGAAGTAGGTTGGTACCTACAAAGGAGATCAATATATAAGCAATATTTTGTCATAGTTTTCTCCCGCAAGGGTTGCCACGTAAATCATGTGTTCTTCTTGTGTTCTTAATTGCTAGATTTTGCATGTGTGTTATTATTGTGGTTGTTAGGTTAGAAAAAGTAAAAGATTGCCTTATACTAATTCACCCCCCCAATATAAGACTATGCTCATCAATTTGTGAGGAATTTCTTATTATTGTATTTGTTATCTCCAGACTAATGATGTAGGCAAGTTATTTTATATACATGATTTGTTGATGTAGATTGGACTAGAGATTTGGATAGTAGGAGGTCAACAAGTGGTTATGTGTTTTCTCAATTTGGAGGTGTTGTTATCTAGATGAGAAAGAGGCAACCCATAGTCTCTATTTTCACTACATAAGTAGAGTACTTGGTTGTTACACATGCTTGTAAGGTGGTAGTGTGGTTACAAAGATTTTGTTAAAGTATTGGCTTTGAGTGTAGGAAAGTGAGGAATGGATGTGATAGTTAGAGTGTTCTTTGTTTTGCAAAGAATCAAATGTGCCATTCTCATATGAAGAATATTGGTGTTTAGTACCAGCTTTTTCATGAGACCATGGTTGAAGATGAGAGGGTTCTAATGTAGAAGGTTGCTACTTTGGAGAAAGTTGTAAATTCTCTTACTAATACAATGATCATGGAGAAATTTTGTTGTTTGCAAGGGGATTATGGGCCACACCTCTCCTAACACTTAATTTGTTTTATTATGTTCCCTATTATGTCTTTGAAATATAAATATCAAGTGGGAGAATGTTAGGATTGGTTGTACTATTTACCTTGTAAATACTAAGGGTCTAATGTATTTTATTACTCATGTAGGAAAATAAATAGTGTAGGATCTCCAAATATCATAGAAAGGCTATGTTGGATTCCCATGAAAGGTTGGGGACAATATTTATTTAGTATTTATTATTTTGTGACTTGGAAATATTGTTGCATGTGGGCATTAAATAGGAAGTTACATTGGAAAGGTCAAACTTGAGAGATAGTGGAACATCTTCCTTATTTAGTGGTTGACATGTAATTGGTGCTTCATAGGGGAGTGCTTGGGAGTTACAATCTCCAATTATAGTAAATTTGGTCAAAGATTCTTGTGTGGGGATTTACTTTCTATTTTGAAGGACACTCTCATGGTGGGTCATGAGAATTTTTACCATGGTATTTTGGGACCACTTTTAGGCCCATGGTAGGGTTAAAGCACAAAAGTGAGTCCCACTTTTGGTCCAAAATTTTAAAATGGCAAAAAAGAACATGCACAATATTTCTTAGGTTTGATTGAACGTAGTTAGTAGATCCATGGCACCATGTGGTGCCCAGTGGTAAGATGAGGTTCGATCAAACCAAATTTGATTGAATCCCCTTCAAGGTTTTCCTATCTAACTCAAGGCTAACCAATTATTTTAGCACTTTTTCCCAAAAACTAAATAAGAGAGATCCTTGCACACTAAGATAATCCAATGCATAAAACTTGGTAGAGTATGTGCACTCAAATCTAGAAGTCGATCAAATTAAGAATAATACACTAAATTGGAATAATCTATTCATTCTACCATATTATGTCATAGCTTAGTTGAAAGATATAATATCCAAACGATTTGAATATAGCATGGAAAAAAATTGATTAGGAATTTTTCCCAATGCTCAAATTTTATTTTACATCTTAAGAAAGTCTTTTGTTTGTACTCAAACATGTAATCCCATAGATCCTAAAGACATTCCCTAACACCTAGGGCTAGCCTGGTGTGCCAACAAAGATGATAGGTAGGAATTATGATCAAACAGAAACATGAATGGACCAATGCCTATGAGTGGGTAGATTCACCTTCATATTTAAGCTTTGTTAGGACTAGGGGTATTCCCTAAGGTGTTATTATTGAGGTAACTAAAGACAAATAATGACAAAGTTAACCTTAAGACAAACCATACCTAATTCATAATAAACTCCTATCTGATTGTGACTAAGCACTTATAGGTGGTTTATCTCAGAAATAAGGATTTAACACCTCTTTGAGAAAATAAGCAAACCATGTAGAGACTAAGAATGCATTCTTCTTAACCCCTTGATATTTTCAACACTATATTTCACTTTATACATGGATGCAATAAGAACAATAGTGCATATCTCAGTATGAGTGATTTTTTAGGGACAGACAAATACTTTATGGCACTAGGGAGATGAGATCCTATAATGTAGAGGGTCAATTACTACTATTGTTACTAAAGGTTGATATTTAGTTATTTTTGCAAATTTGGTGGGATGATAAGTTGAACAGATAGTAGATGGGTGCCTTAATATTGTACGAGAAATAAAATAAAGATATTAGAACCAAGGAACATCACTAAATTAAACCATGAAATGAAACCTTATAGAAGATGACAAGAGGACTATACTCCTCAATTTCACAAATAAGCTAGGCTTTGTGCATATAGATAGCAAAACACATAAACATATCTTAATAATCCATCAACAAACTCATACACTTACTATATAAATTTGATAGGATGCCTAACAAAACTATTTGTAAGGAATTATACAACCTTATAGTTGAAAAACCAATCAAATACAACATTTAGATTAGGAAATGTGACCAAGAGTATCAATAAAATCATACAAAATGTTCATGAGCACAATCAAATGGTTACATGTTGTATGTTACATTCATTCCTTAATGAGATGCAATAGAAATGAAACATTGAATAATAAAATATAGACTTTTGCATTCAATATTAGATACACAACCTATACAAGATACTAAGACATGCATCTACAACTATCTTCTCTTTGTTCAACAACCATTCCAACAACCAACCACTTCCCCTTCTCAAACCATGACTATATACCATTTTCTATCAAGGATTTTAGTCAAAATTTAAATTTGTGCTAAATCATTATCAAGGATCACAAAAGAAACTACTAGAATATTGACACTATGGAGAGGAGAAATACACCTAGGATTGCATAAGATTTGCCTCATGAAGATAGCCAGACCACACCCTCATAACTATCAAGGAACAAGGATGTCCAACAATGCATATAAACCACTTGGGGCTCAACCACCTATCAGATCCAACATTGATCTCACCACAAGTTTTGTTATGAGAATTTGAAATAAAAAGATCCTGATGTAGGAGCATCCAATGGTATAAGGGCAATCTTGCATCACCCAAAAAGAAGTTGATTAAAAATCATTGCAGTTGTTTTCATTTCTTTCCATAATTAGTGTTTCTAGTTGAATAATCTCTTGAATAATGATGTAGGACTTTTAGTTTTTCCAAACTGCTAAAAATAGCAAACTACCAGTTTTGGAAAGTTTAACTACCATTTTAGGAAAGTTTACATTTGGGTACAGATTGAAGTAAAAAGTTACAGAAAGCTTCATAACTAAAATATAAGACCTTTCGCAAAGGAATTAGGCAAAGATCATTTGTGAGCTGAAAGATATTAAAGATTTTGTTTTCTGAAAAGCCCCTAAAAATTTCTGAAATGATATATGAGACACTAAAACATCTCATAATATCTTGAAAAGTTGACAAAAATTTGTATATCATTTTTGACATGATAGTTCACATCGTGAGCTTTCCGGTGCTTAAAATGGTTTGTCAATCAGACACCCAAATCAAAAGTTATGCTTCTCAAAAGTTGACCTACTTTTGGAGGGAGTTGTAAATTTTGAAATTTAGCTGGAGGCCACCAAAAAGTTCTATTTTTGACTATTTTGGGAACCCTAGGTAGTAGCAGAGTGAAGGGGGAAAGTGTAGAGTCAAGAAGAGGCAGGAAAATAGAAACTTTAGCTGATTTGGGGTTACAAAAGGCTACAAATTCTAGAGTCTTGAGGTTAGGAAAGTTGTAATGTGTTGCAGCCAGTAAAGGATTCATCCTTTGATTATACTAAGCTTATGTAATGTAATGTGTTGTCCAAATCAATAAAAGAACATCTCTATTTTCTATGTGCAATTTCTATTGTTGTGTGTTTTATGATTTACCCCCTTCATCAAGTGGTATTAGAGAAAGGGTTCCTAAGTGTGTAGACATATCACCGACCGTGAGGCAGTTTGCACCAGGACCTAAGGTTGTGGGTTTGCTGCGGAGATCAAGATGCCTCCACAAAGAAATTGTATTGGGAGGAATACTTTGACAGAAGAGGGCTTTAGAGCCCTGCAAAGGAAAATTGATGCATTGCAAGAGGAGCTACGAAGAGGGTTTGAGCTAAAGGCAAGAGAAGAAAGTGAAGATCAAGCTAAAGAAGAGCTATTTGAGGAAGAACAAGAAGTTGTAGGAGATCCTGCAAAAGTTAGGTTGTTGAGGGCCATTTCTAAGATTGGAAAGAGGCCCAGGATCAAATTTTCTACATATTCTGGAGATTTGAATTTGAAACAGCTTATTGATTAGATCAATGACATGGAGGAGTATTTCAAGTATGAAGATGTGGAGGACCCAGACCGGGTCAAGTTTGCAAAAACAAAGTTGAAGGGCCACACCAGTATTTGATGGAAGGAGGTCCAATTAGAGAGGAATAGAAGAGGAAAAGGAAAGATCACCAGATGGGATCAGATGGTGGAGAAACTGAAGAAGTAGTTCATTCCTGTAGACTATGAGATGGAGTTGCTGAAGAAGCTGCAAGGACTGAAGCAAGGTAACAAGTCGATTAAGGAGTATACAGAAGAGTTTTATAAGATTACTATTAGGATTGGCCATGCAGAGGCCAACAAGGAGAAGGTAGCCCATTACATTAATGGGTTGAGGCCAAGTATACAAGAGGAGTTAAGCCTAGTCACAATAACCACCATAGAAGATGTGTACCAATTTTCCCTGAAGGTGGAAGAGAAGCTGAATAAAAGATTTGATAGCAAGCAAAGGGGAAGAAGTCAGGGTGGAAGGACTAGTGGATAACCCTATGGAGCCTATAATGAAGATCAAAAGAAAAGTGAAGAAACTGGCACCAGTCAAAATTAGAGAGGGGACAATGCCTACCACCCTCATGACTAGAACAATGGTGAGTAAAGAGGAAGAGGAAGAGGCAAACCTGGGAAAGGACCCAGAAGAGGAGGTTTCAAAGGAACCTATTTCCAATGTGGAGAAGAAGGGCATCGAGCATATAAGTGTCTGCAACATCAAGGAAGGACAAATAGAAGACCTTAATGTAATGCACGAGTTGCACATGTAGATGAAGATGTGCAATCTGAGCATTCTAAAGATGCTGAAAGGGGAGAAACCCTAGTTGTCAAAAGAACTTTGTTGAATGAGGAGAAAGAACCCAATCAGATGGAAGTACTAACAATCTTGTTTTAGAGGAGATGGTTGACAAGAAGAAAGCATCCACATCCATATCGGATTGCATGGTTGTAGAAGGACCACAAAGCTTTGGTCAATGAGCAGTGTCTAGTGAAGTTCAAGATTGGGGACTACCATGATGAGGTGTTGTGTGATATCATACCAATGGATGCATGTCATATGTTGCTGGGGAGGTTGTGGTAGTATGATAGGAGTGCTATCCATGATGGTCGTGCAAACACATATTCCTTAACAAAGGATGGAGTTCTTCATAAGTTGAAGCCCTTGAAGGAGGTGGACAAAAAGGTATGTAGTACTACCAGAATTTGTTTGGTAGATGGTAGGAAATTTTTTGAGGGTATGAAGCATGGGTGTCATTGCTTTGCATTGATTCCTAAGATTAGTAAGAGAAATGTGAAGATGTACCAACATAAGTTTTATATATGTTGGAAGAATTTTAGGACATTATCTTTGATAATGTACCAGAAGGTTTACCACCAGTGAGGAAGATAAGTCATCAAATGGATTTGATACCAGGAGCCAGTTTGCCAAATAAGGTAGCCCACAGAATGACTCTAGTAGAGAATGAAGAGATGAATAGATAAGTTCACAAGTTGTTAAGAAAGGGACTGATAAGGGAGAGCTTGAGTCCATGTACAGTACCTTCAATACTAGCACCAAAGAAAGATGGAGAGTGGAGAATGTGTACATATTCTTGAGTCATAAATAAGATCATGATCAAGTATAGGTTTCCATTACCCAGAATGGATCACATAATGGATTGTTTGAGTGAAGCTAAGTACTTCACAAAGATTGACTTAAAGGGTGGGTATCACCAAATATCAATCAAAGAAGGAGATGAATGGAAGACAACCTTCAAGACAAAGGAGGGTTTGTATGAGTGGTTAGTCATGTCATTTGGGCTAACCAACACACCGAGCACATTCATGTGGCTCATGAACGAGGTATTGAAAGAATTTTTGGGAAGTTTTGTTATTATTTATTTGGATGATATTTTGATTTTCAAGAAGATATGGGATGAGCATCTAATGCATATCAGAAGAGTTCTAGAGAAGCTGAGGGAGGAGAAGTTGATTAATTTAAAGAAATGTAGTTTTGTAAAGAAGGATTTGGTATACTTGGGATTTGTTGTCTTAGAGGAAGGTCTTAAGATGGACCTAGAGAAGGTGAGATCTATCCTTGAATGGCCTATGCCAAGGAGTGCCATAGAGGTAAGATCTTTTCATGGTTTGGCAAGTTTTTACAAAAAGTTTATTAGGAATTTTAGTAGCATTTGTGCACCCCTAACTAAGACAATGAGAGGGGATAGAAAAGAGTTTAAATGGAAAGGAGAGAACAAAAGATTTGATACATTAAAGAAGAAAGTCACAGAGCAACCTATTTTGGCACTTCCAAATTTCAATAAGGTATTTTAGGTAGATTGTGATGCAAGTGGTAGTTCTATAGGAGTTGTTTTGAGTCAAGAAGGTAAGCCCATTGCCTATTTTAGTGAGAAGCTTAATGATGCTAAGAAAAAGTATTCTATTTATGATCAGGAACTTTATGCTATAGTTTAGTCTTTGAAGAAATGGAGACATTATCTATTGCCAAAAGAGTTTGTTTTATATACTGATCATTAGGCTTTGTAGTATCTTAATAGTCAAGGAAAGTTGAACCAAAGGCATTTAAAATGGGTTGAGTTTTTGCAAAGTTATACTTTTGTTTTGAAGCACGAGAGTGGGAAGTCCAATAGAGTTGCAGATGCCTTGAGTAGAAGGCAAAATTTGTTGACATAAATGAAGATAGAGGTTGTTGGGTTTAATGAGCTCAAAATTTTGTATCTTGAAGATCCAAATTTTGCAAAGGCTTGGAAAGATTGTCTGGAACCTGTTACTTTGGACAGGAGAAAATGGTTGGATTTCATCATCCAAGATGGCATATTGTTTAGAGGAAGCTAGTTGTGCATTTTGAGGAGTTCCATGAGAGAGAACCTGATAAAAGAGAATCATAGTGGGGGATTAGCTGGACACTTTGGTTGGGATAAGACCTATTGCTATTGTTGGTGAGAATTATTATTGGCCATAGTTGCAGTAGGATGTGAGGAAATTTGTGTAGAGTTGTAGAGTATGTTAGATGGTGTTTTGTTCTTGGTTTACCAAGGACACAGAGAGGACATGATTCCATTTTTGTGGTGGTGGACAAATTCTTGAAGATGGCACATTTTATTCCTTGCAAGAAGACTAATGATAATGTTCATATTATAGAGTTATTTTTCAGGGAGGTGGTAAGATTACACGATCTACCAAAGAGCATAGTTTCATATCGAGATACCAAGTTTGTTGGTTCTTTCTAGAGGACATTGTGGAAGAAGTTGAAGACAGATTTGAAGTTCAATTCTACACACCATCCATAGACTGATGGATAGATAGAAGTGGTGAATAGGAGTTTGGATAACCTGCTACGATGCTTAGTAGGAGATAAGCCCAAGGGATGGGATTTGATTTTACCACAAGCAGAATTTGCTTACAACAATTCTGTCAATAGGAGTACTAGTAAATCACCATTCTAGATTGTATATGGCAATAGCCCAAGAAATGCTTTTAAGTTAAGGAATATGGACAAAGGAGAAAGGACAAGTACTGAAGCTGAAGACTTTGCAGAACATCTGAAGAATTTGCATGAAGAGGTGAGAAAGCACATTAATAAGATGAATATTTAGTACAAGGCTAAGGCAAATCAGAAGAGGAGATATAAGGAGTTCCAAGTAGGAGATGAAGTCATGGTTCACTTGAGAAAAGAAAGGTTCCCAATTAGAACATACAATAAGTTGAAAATGAAGAAATTTGGACCATGCAGAATCCTGAAGAAGCATGATTTAAGAAATACATATGAGGTAGAGCTGCCAAGTGGGATCAATATTTCCCCTATGTTCAACATTGTTGATTTAATAGAATATCATGAAGGTGGCATAGAGGATGGACCAATAGAAGAATAGTGGAATATTCTAGCATGTACGTCAACGGAGGAGATAGAAAAGATCTTGGATAGCTGTGTGGGAAGAAGTACTCAGAACATGCAATAAGAAGAATATCTAGTGAAATGGAAAGGAAGGTCTATTGAAGATTCTTCTTGGCTATCTAATGCAGAGGTTGACCATTTGGGTTTTCCTCAAACAAACACTTGAGACGTGACAGGGTCACTTCTCAAATTACCCTAGGTGTCTGATGCAGGAGCATCTAGTGGTGTAAGGGCAATCTTGCATCACCCAAAAAGAAGTTGATTCAAAATCATTGTAGTTGTTTTCATTTCTTTCCATAATTAGTGTTTCTAGTTCCATAATCTCCTGAATAATGATGTAGGACTTTAAGTTTTTCCAAACTGCTAAAAATAGCAAACTGCCAGTTTTGGAAAGTTTAACTACCATTTTAGGAAAGTTTGCATTTGGGCATGGATTGAAGCAAAAAGTTACAAAAAGATTCATAACTGAAATATAAGACCTTTGGCAAAGGAATAAGGCAAAGATCATTTGTGAGCTAAAAGATATTAAAGTTTTTGTTTTCTGAAAAGCCCCTAAAATTTTTTGAAATGAGATTGAGGCACTAAAACATCCCATAATGTTCTAAAAAGTTGATGGAAATCCATTTACAGATTTCTAGTGTGATAGTTTGCATCGTAAGCTTTGTGACACTTAAACGGTTCATCAATCAGACACCCGGATCAAAAGTTATGCTTCCTAGAAGTTGACCTACTCTTGGAGGGAGTTGCAAAGTTTGAAATTTAGCTAGAGGCCACCAAAAAGTGCTATTTATGACTATTTTGGGAACCCTGGGTAGTAGCAACATGAAAGGGGAAAGTGTAGAGTCAAGAAGAGACAGGAAAATAGAAACCCTAGCTGATTTGGGGTTACAGAAGGCTGTAGATTCTAGAGTCATGAGGTTAGGAAAGTTGTAATGTGTTGCACCCAATAGAGGATTCATCCTTTGATTGTACTAAGCTTCTATAATGTAACGTGTTGTCCAAATCAATAAAAGAACATCTCTATTTTCTATGGGCAATTTTTGTTGTTGTGTGTTTTATGATTTACCCCTTCATCAGATCCCACCACCAATACGTAGATGGTTCAAAACAAACATTTGAAAAACACATTTCCATAGTAGATCTAGACAACAACCTTAGAGGAAATCAAGAATGAACTATTAAATGATGAAGAGATCACCAACCACCTACAAAGTCAATCACAGAGCACACACTTTAAAAAGAAACTTAGGATCCATGATACATGGTTAGGTAGGTAGATGAATAGTGTTTGGCAAGGTAGGCAAACTTTTTAAACTTAGTTTAAATATATGACATCCATGTGGAAGCAAGGTAGATCTCAAACTATGAATGCCATGTAAAGGAAAACTTGCATGCACACAAGGATAAGGTGATGCAAAGGCCATAGACAAATAAAATCTCAAGGCACAATAAAAACCACCACTTAGCATGCCATTGTAGGATGACGCCAACCCATCACAAAAGCACATATGATCAAATAAGCACTTATGGTCCTATATCATAAGAAAATACACTTGTACCAACCATCACCCCTTCATAAGATATGACCAAAATATGATTGACCACCATAGGCAAGAGACACACCACCAAGGTAAATGAACATGGCCATAGGCTTATAGAACAAGCCTCTACAAAATGAACAAGATCAACTATCTCAAGCATAAAGGATGAAAACTATTGATAGGATCAAAATTCACTATACTCCCACAAAATAACGACCTAACACCACATAATAGTATTCTAGGATAGGTACACAAGGATGTGTCACACCTAAATATCCAAAGAATATTCAACCACCATATCACAGCAATAGATCAAGATATTAAGAGATAAAACACCATGACATAAGATCATGCCTAAAATAACTAAGGTTACCACTGCAAACTAGGAGAGACCATTGCACACTTAAAATGTTAAAAATAACAAAGTTAGTTAAGATATTCTTATGAAGTATACTACCTTTATAATAAGAATAACAAGATTAGGATCTCATTTAGTACTAGCAATAAGTAAGAACAATTGATAGGAAGTCACAATATGGAAAAATAGGGGACCACAACACTATGGGAGTTGACAAGGACTATAAAACATTCCATGAGATAACACCACAAGTTAAGGACAACACACTTATAGAATTTGTGGTGAGAAAACACACAAAACATGGCCTATTAGAGACATCTGGGAAACCAAAAAAATGCCACAACAAATGAAAGCACTAGATTTAATCATAAAATTGGATACAGGCTAACACCTTTGAAATATGTATTCAAGTTTTTGTTGATTTTACATGCTTAAATAATGGCTAGCAATTCCTATAAATTAAAAAGTTGCAAGCTATTATTTCAAATCAAGATAATAAAATAGAAATAGAGGTGAAATAGGTGAAGTGGAAAATAAAAATTCTTTATGTGGTATAATACATTTCTACATACTAAGTAAAGAAAAAAACAAAAGTAATCTTAGGAAACACAAGCATCCAACATAAATAATAATGATAGATACCTTCCAAATAAATATATTTCATAAAACAATAATAAATCCATTTCATACCAAATAGAAATATGAATAGGCTGTAGTTAAGACTCCCACAATGAACAAGTTTTACAAATTAAAATATACAGCACCACTATTAAATACAAATATATGAAACTTCAACTCATAACGAATATAGTAGGAGCTCAAAATATTCATATGGTATGAATTAATAGATGTCAAATTTCAAGTCAGATGATTTCTTACAATGTACAAACTCTTCTCTAACTAGATATTTTGTACTGGAGAAAATAAAGAGAAGGCCCTACTATAGTATGAATAATTAGAGTTTGTTGTATCAAATGATGGGGAATGACAACTCAAATTATAATGAATCAATTGATGAATTTTAAAGTACAACATTGTGTAGCTAAGTACACCTATTTATTCTCAATTCTTGTAGGGATAGGTATTCTGAAATGACGAAAACAAATGAACCATCTATCATTTTGACTTCTTATAGAATATAAGTAATGAGGTAGTTGAATCCAATAAGATGGGTTCAATCCTGAAGTTGCAAAGTTTGAGTGAGTCAAGACAAGTGCATGAGAAGAGAGTTGTTGGTACCATTTATTTTATAGGAATATCAAGAATAAATACATGTAGATGTTATATATGTAATCTACCAAGTTAATTTTGAATCCATCAACATACATTTTCTAGGAGTAAAGTATCATCTATTATTGTCATGATGGGCCATTGAAGAAGTAAAATGGTAGAAATTATAGTCTCAACCTTAGAGATAGAGAAATGAGTTGGATCAACATTACCTATAAGTAAACTCATAGAAAACTTAAGATGGTAGATTTAGTGTCATAACTCCATTTTTGGAAAATCTAGAAGGTAATGACATTATTGTTTAGTTTTGATGTATGAATATATTGTTCTTATGTTATGTTTTAAGGCATGGTAGGTTATTAGGGGAAACATTGCATTCAATTTGTAATATACTTTTTATTTTTTAATATTTAATTTGTATTTGGAATTATTATTGATTTTATCACATTACAATAAGTTTGTATGCTACTGATGTATATATGTTTATTGTGTAGGTCTACATTCTTGACACTTAGTATGAGTGTAGGGGTGCAATTTGACTAGGTTTGACATTGTAGCTCCATTCAAATGTTATACCATCAAGAGTTAGAGAGAAAAAATATGTATAGGTGTTATGATTATGGTCACTTAACTTGTGCTTGATGAAGGGGGTAAATCATAAATCACACAACAATAGAATTTGTACAAACAAAATAGAACTTTCTTTATTGATTTGGACAAATTATTACATTACAGAAGCTTAAAAACAATAAGAGGAATCAACCCTCCATAGGCTGCAACACATTACAGCTTACTATCACAAGACTCTAGAATCATCTACCTTATGTAACCCCAAATCAGCTAGGGTTTCTGTTTTCCTACCTATTCTTGACTCTACACTTCTCCCCTTAACTCTACTACTACCCAGGGTTCCAAAAAATGGTTATTAATAGCCTTTTTGGCAGCCAACAACCTAATTTTGAAATTTGCATCTCCCTCCAAAAATAGGTCAACTTCTGGGAGCCATAACTTTTTATCCGGGTGTCTGATTGACAAACCATTTTATGCGTCGGAAAGGTCGCAGAGTGCTCTATGTGTTAAGAACTTGTTATGCCATTTTTGGCCATTTTTGGGTTTGTACGGGGCTGTTTCGTGCCTCAAACCTAAGTTTGAATAATTTTCAGGTGTTTTTCGAGAAACAAAAACTTTAATATCTTTCAGCTCGCAAATGATCTTTTCATGATTCCTTCACCAAAGGTCTTATATTTCTGTTATGTAACTTCTTGTAAATTTTTACTTCAATCCGTACCCAAATGCAAACTTTCTAAAAATAGCAGGTTGCTATTTTTAGCAGTTTGGAAAAACTAAAAATTCTACATCATTATTCAAGCGATTATGGAACTAGAACCACAAATTTTGAAAAGAAATGGAAAGAAAACCAATAATTTTGAAATACATCTTTTTTTGGGTGATGCAAGATTGCCCTTACACCACTAGATGCTCCTACATCAGACACCTAGGGTAATTTGAGAAGTGACCCTGTCACGTCTCAGGTGTTTGTGTGAGGAAAACCCAAATGATCAACCTCTGCCTTAGACAACCAAGAAGAATCTTCAATAGGTCTTCCTTTCCATTTCATAAGGTATTCTTCATATTGCATGTTCTAAGTACTTCTTCCCACATGGCTATCCAAGATCTCTTCTATCTCCTCTGTTGAAGTAGATGCTGGAATACTCCACTGTTCTTCTATTGGTCCATCCTCTGTGCCACCTTCATGATATTCTGATAAATTAGCAAAGTTGAAAATAGGGGAAATATTGAGCCCACTCGGCAGCTCTACCTCATATGCATTCCCTAAATCATGTTTCTTCAAAATTCTGCATGGTTCAAATTTCTTCATTTTTAACTTATTGTATGTTCCAATTGGGAACCTTTCTTTTCTCAAGTGAACCATGACTTCATCTCCTACCTGGAACTCCTTATATCTCCTCTTCTAATTTGCCTTAGCGTTGTATTGAATATTCATCTTATTAATGTGCTTTTTCACCTCTTCATGCAAATTCTTCATGTGTTTTGCAAAGCCTTCAGCCTCGGCACTTATCTTTTCTCCTTTGTCTAGATTTCTTAACTCTAAAGCATTTCTTGGACTATTCCCATATACAATCTGGAATGGTGATTTACCAATACTCCTATTGATAGAATTGTTGTAAGAAAATTTTGCCTATGGTAAAAACAAATCCCATCCCTTGGGCTTATCTCCTACTAAGATCGTAGTAGGTTACCTAAACTCCTATTCACCACTTATGTCTGTCCTTTAGTCTATGGATGGTGTGCAGAGTTGAACTTCAAATCTGTCTTCAACTTCTTCCACAATGTCCTCCATAAATAAGCAACAAACTTGGTATCTCGATTTGAAACTATGCTCTTTGGTAGACCATGTAATCTCACCACCTCCCTAAAAAATAACTCTGCAATATGAATAGCATAATTAGTCTTCTTGCAAGGAATAAAATGTGCCATCTTTGAGAATCTATCCACCACCACACAGAATGGAATCATGTCCTCTCTATGTCCTTAGTAAACCAAGAACAAAATCCATACTGATATCATCCCATGGCTTCTCTAGTACAGGTAATGGCTGATATAGACCTATATTCTGACTTGCTCCTTTAACCATCTAACATACTCTGCAACTTTGAACAAATTTTCTCACATCTTGCTACAACTATGGCCAATAATAATTTTCACCAACAATATCAATGGTCTTATCTCGACCAAAGTGTCTAGCCAATCCTCCACTATGCTTCTCCTTAATGAGGTTCCCTCTCATGGAACTCCTTGGAATGCACAACTGGCTTCCTCTAAACAACATGCCATCTTGGATTATGAAATCCAACCATTTTGTCCTATCCAAAGTAACAGGTTCCAAAAAAGATTTCCAGGCCTCGGCAAAATCTAGATCTTTAGGTTACAAACTTTTGAGATCATCGAACCCAATAACCTCTATCTTCATTTCTGTCAACAAATTTTGCCTTCTGCTCAAGGCATCTGTAACTCTGTTGGACTTCCCACTCCTGTGCTTCAAAACAAAAGTATAGCTCTGCAAAAAATCAACCCATTTTAAGTGCCTTTGATTTAACTTTCCTTGACTATTAAGATACTGCAAAGCCTGATGATCAGTATATAAAACAAACTCCTTTGGCAACAAATAATGTCTCCATTTCTTCAAAGCCTAAACTATTGCATAAAATTCATAATCATAAACAAAATATTTTTTCTTGGCATCATTAAGCTTCTCACTAAAATAGGCAGTGGGCTTACCTTCTTGACTCAAAATAGCTCCTATAGAACTACCACTAGCATCACAATCTACCTGAAATACCTTATTGAAATCTGGAAGTGCCAAAACAGGTTGCTCTGTGACTTTTTGTTTCAATGTATCAAAGCTTTTGTCTACTCCTTTAGTAAATTTAAACTCTTTTCTATCCCCTCTCATTGTCTCAGTTAGGGGTGCACAAATGCTACTAAAATTTCTAATAAACTTTCTATAAAAACTTGCTAAACCATGAAAAGATCGTACCTCCGTAACACTCCTTGGCATAGGCCATTCAATGATAGCTCTTACTTTTTCTGGGTCCATCTTAAGACCTTCCTTTGAGACAACAAATCCCAGGTATACCAACTCCTTCCTTGCAAAACTACATTTCTTCAAATTAATCAGCAACTTCTCCTTCCTCAACTTCTCTAAAACATTTCTTATATGCACCATATGCTTATCTCAAGTCTTACTAAAAATCAAAATATCATCTAAATAAACAATAACAAAACTTCCCAAAAATTCTTTCAGTACCTCATTCATGAGCTGTATGAATGTGCTCGGTGCATTGGTTAGCCCAAATGGCATGACTAACCACTCATACATACCCTCCTTTGTCTTGAAGGTTGTCTTCCATTCATCTCCTTCTCTAAAAACAAAGTTCTTCTAACAACTAGGGTTTCTCCCCTTTTAGCATCTTTAGAATGCTCAGACTACACATCTTCATCTACATGTACAACTCATGCATTACCTTTAGGTCTTCTATTTGTCCTTCCTTGATGTTGTGGACACTCGTATGCTCGATGCCCTTCTTCTCCACATTGGAAATAGGTTCCTCTGAAACTTCCTCTTCTAGGCCCTTGCCCAGGTCGGCCTCTTCCTATTCCTCTTTGCTCGCCATTGTTCTGGTCATGAGGGCGGTAGCCATTATCTCCTCTTTGATTCTGACTAGTGCCAACTTCTTCATTTTTCTTTTGATCTTCATTATAGCCTCCATAGGGTCTTCCACCAGTCCTTTTGCCTTGACCTCTTCCCCTTTGCTTGCTGTCAAATCTTTTATTCAGCTTGTCTTTCACGTTCAGGGAAAACTGGTATGCATCTCCTATGGTGGTCATTCTGACCAGGCTCAGCTCCTCTTGAATACTCAACCTCAACCCATTAATGTAATGGGCTACCTTTTCATTGTTGGGCTCTGCATTGCCTATCCTAATAGTAATTTTATAAAACTCTTCTGTTTACTCCTTAACAGACTTGTTACCTTGCTTCAGTCCTTGTAGCTTCTTCAACAGCTCCATCTCATAGTCCACAGGAATGAACTGCTTCTTCAGTTTCTCCACCATTCGATCCCATCTGGTGTTCTTTCCTTTTCCTCTTATATTCCTCTCTAATTGGACCTCCTTCCACCAAATACTGGCATGGCCCTTCAACTTTATTTTTACAAACTTGACCCGATCTAGGTCCTCCACATCTTCATATTCAAAATAGTCTTCCATGTCATTGATCCAATCAATAAGCTATTCCGGATTCAAATCTCTAGAATATGTAGAAACTTTGATCCTGGGCCTCTTTCCAATCTTCGAAATGGCCGTCAACAACCTAACTTCTGCAGGATCTCCTGAAGCTTCTTGTTCTTCCTCAGATAGCTTTTATTTTGCTTCATCCTTGATTTCTTCTCTTGTTCTTGGATCAAACCCTCTTTGCAGCTCCTCTTACAATGCATCGATTTGCCTTTGCAGGGCTCTAAAACCCTCTTTCATCAAAGCATTCCTCCCAATATGATTTCTTCATAGAGGCATCTTGATCTCTGCAACAAACCCACAACCTCAGGTCCTGGTGCAAACTACCTCATGGTTAGTGATCTGTCTACACACTCAGGAACCCTTGCTCTGATACCACTTGATGAAGGGGTGAATCATAAAACACACAAAAACAGAATTTGCACACAGAAATCAAAACTTTCTTTATTGATTTGGAAAACTTATTATATTATAGAAGATTAAATACAATTAGAGGAATCAACCCTCCACAGGATGCAACACATTATCGCTTACTATCACAAGACTCTGGAATCATCTACTTTCTATAACCCCAAATTAGCTAGGGTTTCTATTTTCCCACCTATTCTTGACTCTACACTTCCCCCCTTAACTCTACTATGGAAACTTTAATATCTTTTAGCACGCAAATGATCTTTTCATGATTCCTTCGCCAAAGGTCTTATATTTTTGTTATGTAACTTCCTGTAAATTTTCACTTCAATCTGTGCCCAAATGTAAACTTTCTAAAAATAGCAGGTTGCTATTTTTAGTAGTTTGGAAAAACTGAAAGTCCTACATCATTATTCAAGCGATTATGGAACTAGAACCACAAATTTTGAAAAGAAATGGAAAGAACATCAATAATTTTGAAACATGTCTTTTTTTGGGTGATGGAAGATTTCCCTTACACCACTGGATGCTCCTGCATCAGTGCTACTTATATTTTTGGTTGTAACCACTAAATCATACAATGTGGTAATTTTATAGTATGCTTGAGTTTGAAACATTCTCTAAAGGGGTCTTTATTGTCTAGTTGCATTATTGTGGCATCCTTTAGCCCTTTCTCTATTATTACATATGTTATAAGGTCCCTATAGAGACCTTAGCTATGTTTATTCTTTAAATTTAAATTATTAAAAAGTGAAGTTACCTTTCCCCAACTACAATAACAATTAAGTAAAGTACTTGGGAATTTATGAGGCACAAGTTTAAAGTGGAGAAGGCTCTAGAAGAGTCAAGATGTGGATGGTTTTTCATCTTCCATTTTTATTATTGATTTTCTTTGTGGAATAGTTGGGAGATCAAAAATGTTGACTTTCAATTAGGTTTTTTTGCCTAATACTCAAGCTAGAAAATAAAAAGTGGAAGAGGGTTAGGGATGGTAGTTGATAGGTGGGAGAAATGAAGAATTGGGTATCGTCTTAGCATTGGAGCAAGAAACTAGAATCTTTTCCAATTAAGCTAAGGATTTAGTGAGTTGGCTAAACTCTATGTTTATGTTTAATGGTTTGCATTTTCTATTCTCTTGATGTAATGCTATTGGTTTTCCTTTTTGGTCTAGTTATTCTTTCTTAGTCTTTTCATTATGAAGGTTTGGGGTTTGGGTGAATGGATGGTAATATAACCTTGAACCAGTATGATGGGTTATCAAATGAAAGTGTTATTTCATATTCTTTTATGTCTTTTGGTGTCTTTAGCATATTTAGTTATGAACTGTTAAAGGGTAAAAGCAAATGAATGCATGCATGTGCAAACAAGATCAAAACCCTCTTCCACAGTAACATTAAAGGACAAGAATGAGATAAATCACAACCAAGGAGAAGGTGGACTTAGATAAAGATCTTGTGCTCTTAATTTTTCTATGGAAATATGAGATCTAACTAAACCTTTTATCAAACCCTAGGTTAAGTATGAATAAAACCCTAGTTATGAGATAATCATCTTGAAACAGATAAATGACAATAGAAACCTAGAATCAGAAAGTAAAGAGATGATCAATGAGATATTAGAACTTGTTTCACAGAAGCTAGAATGTCAGAGGATGAATTTAGTAACTATCCAAGTCCAGAAGTGACAATCTACCGAAGGTCAAAACTGAGAAGATGTTGTAAATTATGCTCAAAAACTAGATCCAAAGCATATAAGCCCAAAAGACTAGGGCACCATCTACCCAAGTCCAATCGAAGGGATATTCCAGAGTTATTTTTGGATCTTGAAACCTTGATTCTTGCATTGCCTTCTTATAACTCCACTTTTGCCTGAACATGTACCTAGAACCTACACACATGATGATAAGAGAGGGGTTTGGGGGTTGTGGTGTTTAGGGATTTTCCTTCCTAGGTTAGCATTCAAGCTTTCCCAACACCATTGTTAGAGAGAAAGTGTGCCCTTGTAGGGTAGAGACTAAAGATAATCCAAATGATGAAATGATTCAAATAGCAATGATGTCACCTCAGAGGTGAAATCTTAGGAGGATGAAGCTTCTTCAACTCATAAGGAGATGGATGATGATTCCAAATCTGCAACAAACACACAAATACAAACACAAATCTGCAACAATAACACAATGAATGCCTTAAATGCTCTTTGCTCCAATATCATAAGTTTGCAATATCCATCTAGGTTCAAAATGAAGTCAAAAACTCGCTCATATATGCTTTCCCACTAACATTCACAAAATTAAATCACAAAAGCCAACAAAGAGGAACATTTTTAAAGGTCCCAAGATAACACAACATTAATTCATCCCAACCAATCAGGGAGGACTTGGGCGGTTGGTGCCCAAGTCCAAGGGCCCAATTTAGGTAAGGGATAAGTTAAATGAAGGGCCTAAGGTCTCAAATTCACATGGGTGTCGGGATATTTTCTTCTGTTACATCCCCAACTTTTGATTAAGCTTAATGTTAGTTTTATGTGGTAAAAAGGATAAATAATCTTAGATTAATGATTTGATGTTTGTGGAAAGTATCAAATTGAAGCATTGATTATATGGATTATGATTAATGCTTAGATTAGACATGAGATTACATGTTGATTGAGATAATCTTATCATAATGTTTTATGAGTTAATGATGATACACTGATCATGGTTCTATGGTTGTGAGTGTAACTAGGAAAAGAATCTTCCTTCGAGAGTGGAAGGAGAGTATCACTAGAGAGAAGGGAATAAATACTTTGGAAAAGACTGGTTAGCCATCTGAAGCCTTAATTTGATCATTATGTGAACCACATGAGAGAAGGTATGTATCCTTAGTTGCTATCTCGAGTTTATCCTAAATTCAACCATTATTGACTTGACGTGGAAGAAGGATTTTCCAACATCTACTTTTGCCGATTTGGTCAAGAGAGTTTTCTAGTTTCCTTCTCATATTTTCTTAGTGTCTTGAGTTGATGTGAGAAAATAGTGGTGATGGGGGAGAAAGTGTCGACCGACGTTCACACCTTAGCCCTTGTTGAATATCAACGTGATTAAAATGGTGAGGTCACCTTTGAGTCAATATATGTGTATATTTATATTATTAATATATGATTGTTATTTGATGATATGGAGATAAGGATATTATCCTTATCATCTAAAATATAATTATTTATTATTTCTCTTGAGATAAAGTTCTCTCCATTAGTTTTATTTCATGCTCTTGTAGGAGAGCATTTTTCTTGTTGACCCTAGAATCTAGGAAGAGTGGGGGAGGATTACTTGGTGGATGTGGTGTGACTAGGATAGATAGCCCTCAACATGCCCAAGAAAAGCCTCTAGTTTTTGAGAGAAATCTACTTCATGGGAGAGTGGAAAATTCTACTCTCGAAGGAGAGATGAGTTTTGAGTTGGGCATTTTTTTGTGAGTTATTGGCTTTGGCAGGGAGAAGCATATGCAGGCTGATTGGGAAGGTGAAAAACTAAGAAGAATTCCATGACTATGGTAAGCTATCTCGTGAAGGAGCTGGAAAATTATAACCAAGTCGAGCCACAGTAAGGTAACTCATAAATCTTTCCATTTCTACAGTTAGTATGTTATGGAAACTTGTAGTATTGAATGGGCTTTGAGCTGAATGGGGCTGAAACCATGAGCAAATGTTTATCATATGCTTTGTTTGATACAAGTCATCTTAGTGTAAAAGAAAACATTATCTGTTGTTAAGCTATGTTGAGAGCCTATTGCATTTAATAGAGGCTTTTTATTTTGTTGTCATGCCATCTTGACAATCACTATCCATGAGTAAACCTATTAAGATTGTGGTAAAATGGGCTCGACAACAATGTCGTCACCTTTGAAAGCCTATCCATATTAATATTATTACACTTCGATAGCTATGTTATTGTATATGAAGCATGCTTTAATAGATATAGCTATGTATTCGTTAGCCTTGCTATCATGGTAACTAAATATTCTTTGGGCTTGCCAAGAAAGTATAAAGGTGGCAGCCAAGAAAGATAACACTGTTATCATCTCTTTTAAAGACTGTGTCTTTGCATCTATCAACTATGTTGATATATTTGTATGACTGTGTTATCAAATTATATGACCATATGGTCAATTTTTTATGAATATGTTATCATTTAATGATATGGATAAGTCATATAGTTCTCTAAGGAACTTAACTATAGTTCTAAGCCATGACTATAGTTCTATTCCTCACTATGAAAATGATGACAATGTATGACAGGGTTTCTTACCCGACCCTTGCTATTGTATTGGAAAGAATCATAAATTCTCTCTCTTAATTGAGAGGCAAGAAGATTTATTTTAAATTTTACCATAGTATGAATGGTTGTTCATGACCTAACTAGTGTGATATCACTAGAATGTGCCAAGGGCGGTTGACTAATAAGAAGCCACTTATTGTTAAACCCTCATATAGTTTGAAAGATAGTGAGGTTGTATACTTTAATGAAATTTTTAACTTCTTGTGTGGTGTAACTCGAGGTAGTTCTAATACTCTTTATTGCATGCATGTTTCTAATCCCACTAGTCAAGTGGAAGTTAATGAAACCTTCAGTCAGTGAGGTTGAATGGTATAATATCTTTATGATTTCACTTTACAGGAACTCTAGTGAACCTTGATGAAGGTAGGGAGTTTATGTTTCATATTAATAAATATGTTAGTTATTTATGTTGATTTTTGAGTAATCTAAACAAGGTTACTATCAGGAAGGAATTATATGAGAATTCTCGACCCAGTTAAGTTCCTTAGAAAACTTTCAAAATTGTTACAATGTCATCTTGTATGATTCAAGAAAATAATTATTTACGAGTTTAATGTTCACAAGATGGAATAGGTGATAGGGAGTCATAGTTTCATGACTTGCATTTGAAACATGAAATCTTGTGTTGAACCCCAAGAATCAGAGTTAGTAACCTAGTCAGATGGACTAAGGTTCATTTGTTATTATTATTGCATATGTATATTTGATTATTATCTTGGCCTGATGAATGGCACTAAGTCAAACTAGATATAGGAAATGTTGAATAGACTAGTGGTGTCTACAAACTCCACAGGATGAGATAGTTTCTAAGTCAAATTAGAGTGGGTGAACATTCGACTATGTTTATTACAAAACGTCAATGTCTATTAAATCTTTGGCCAAAGTAATGTATTTGTCTCTGCATGCATTAGTCAGTTCACTATGCTCTAGATGGCATAATGCTTCCAATAGTGTCATACATAGTTAGAGTGGATCTATAGTTGTATGACTGTGAATTATTATGGACACAACACTAGAGACTCAGATGGCTAACCTAATTGGTTTTGGTGGTACTTGCATAGGTCTAGGGTTTTGAATCGAGTCTAAAAATATTTATCTTCATTGTCCTTAAACCCTAAGTCCCACGCTCACTTTTACTTTATTTTATAATTTGTCTTTTACCACCTAGCATAGGTCACTGGTTACTTAAGTCATAACCTTGAGTCACATTAGTCATCGAGTAACTGGCCCCATCCACCTAGCATTACTATCTCTAGCTTGTCGAGTCAAAAACTCTAAGTCTTAAGTCCTATAGGGCTAGAGATGCCACATGGCCAAATATCACAGGCTTGCACAACATCAAAGATGATGTCATACTTATTCTATGGGGGTGCAAAATGGAGACACCTATTGGATATGTTGGGGCTTACAGCCATCTTATTGAAGATTCAGAATTGACTAAGGTGGTACTGCCAGGTGTCAGGTTGAAAATTGAACTACAAAAAGTGAAGGATATAATGGTAGTGCACAGTTGCACATGAATCTTGTTGAACAAGAAGATTCATTGCAAAGCCATGAGAATGTGACATGTGGCCATCCTTTAAAGGAAAAGTAAAGGCATATGTAAGAAAGTCTACGTGGGAGCTTTATCGCACTCAGGCATATCAAAAAGGTGGTGGCCATTTCTCACCGTGTTGCTATGAAATGGTACCACGTGTCCACATCAGACAAAAAGTGAAGAAGTCAGCATGAAAAGCATCTCCTATTTGGAATAATTTCATTGGTTGCTAATCTTTCAATGAAGGGGCATATATTTCCAAATCTGGCTGGCAATCTGTAACCGATGATTTTACAAAAGGAAGCATGAATCAATGGTAAAAATCTGAACTTCCTAAAGAGAACATTGGGAGGTGTCCTGTGACATGAATTGTAGTAAAAGCCAAGTTGATGTGCATTAATGTTGTAGGCCCTAAATTGTAAACCTCTTAAGGGAGAAAAGAAAGGGTTTTTCTTATCATTTTCACAAACATGGAAGAGCTCTTGTGCATAGTAAGCATCCAGGCAAGAAGAATGAGGGATTTCAAGTTTCTACATATAAACCAATAAGTTTATTTTGTGTTTTCCACGTCCATTTGAATTCAGAGTTGTTGTTGATTAAAGTAGAGTATTGTTGAATGGAAAAACACTAGTTTGGTGAAAAATTATCTAAAACAATGAGTTAAGCAAATCAACCATTCACATCAAAATGAAGCTTAGATGAGGACCTTATGGTCCAACTCCCTGGGTCATCAAGGTGAGCTACAAATGTACATGGTCCTGACAAGCCAAATGATAAACTTCTAGACCTATGATATGATTATAGGGATGCTCAATTGCCAGTACTCACATGGATTTTGTTCAGGCATTGGTACAATAGAAGTGAATATAAGGCCCTAGTCTACAATGCCTAGAATTTAGACCTTGTAAAGTTAATATACCCTAATGTGTTCCCAAATCTAGATTTTGTGAGGGCAGTAGCACAAAGGTATGACCTTGAGTCTAGGACAATTTATGCAGGAAATCGTACAGTTATGATAAAAACCACAAAGGCCTACATCTTTAATGTGTTTGGTTTAAATCATGCAGCTAGCAAACAGATTGATCTTGCTACTCTCAAGGAAGGATACAAGAAAGTCAAGCATGGATATAGAGCTTTCAATTTGCCCAAGCACAGACTAAAGTGCATGGATGCAAAATTAGTGAAAATTTTAGACATGGAGGAAGAACCATTTTATTACTCCCAATTCATGCATTATTTTGTGAAAACTTATCATTCTCTATGTTAAGTGCCAGGGAATGATGCAATGGACAAAATGCCTATCTCTTTGATGATGTTAGCTATGAATATTCAAGATATTTTAACCAAGAAACCATATGATTATGCCACCTATATTACAAACGAAATGCACAAGTAGCTAACTATTATCAAGAACAAGTTGTATACTATTGATGCAAAAGTGGAGTTCACTTGGTACTCAATGATGTGCCATATATTTCTATTTGCTAGATTGGGATTGTGGCACAAGGACTTGCATGCTAAGTAAGTTGACAAACAAGGTAACTTGCTCCTTGTGCAGATGTGGACTTGCATGTTGGATATGCACTGCACAGATGCAGATTAAGTCACTTTTGAAGAGCATTTTATCAGAAGGCTACTTGGTTTCATGGAGCCAGAAGGAGAAAGGATGCATGCAAATGTGCTTGAGTTTCTAAGGCCGTTGGATAGAACTCTTGAATTGGGGATAGATCATAACTGGGTTGATTGGTTCTTACACACCAACACCACTTGTATCAGGGTCTATGGGAGCAGGGTTGCCCCATATATTTTGCCAAAGTATGTGCCCAAAAGAATAGCATTTTTTGAAATAATAAAAAAATTGAATGAGTTTAATAAAGAGCATCTTAGAATGCATAAAAAAGGCTCATTTTTTACCACTTCAATTAGATTTTCTAATTTTTTGATTGCCAATAAGGAGGGACTGGATCAAATTGATTCAGTATTGAGGTTTTATAGGATGGGTGTGGAGAATTCTAGGGTATTTGACCCTAAGGGATTTATAGATAGGGATAGATTAAGTGTGAAAAGGCCACATTACTTTCACCAAGTCCTTTATGATGAAGATACGGTGAGGAATTGTGCCACCATGCAAAAAGTTTAGTTTCTCAGAAGGAAATGGGACACAATAATGGAAGGGGAAAGAATGAGGAAGAATTTAAGTTCTTCATATCTAGGAGCATTTACAGATGAAGTTGATCTAAAAGTAGGGATTCAAAAGATTTTTGATAATGTAGATGCCCTGATACAAAGTGCCCCAGTAGGACAGGAAAGGCCTACATATGAACCTAGTAGTTCAAGGGGAGCTTACAGAAGAAGAGAAGATTCACCTGATGCACCTCAAGGTAATCTAGAGTAGGAAGAAGAGATTGAGATGATTGATCTAGAGGAGGAGATAAATCAACAAGAACAAGAAATCTCCCAATAGGTGCATTCACCTGTAAGAATATGATTTTATGCCTCCTGTGACAATAGGTGGGCAAGTACAACAATTGGGCATCAAATTGACACAAAACATATCAGAGTTTTGGCTTGTTCATAGTTTCTAGAGGATGATGCTTTTATGAATACCCTTGAATTCAAGGGTTATGTATAGAAAGCCATAAATGAAGAGTTTTAGAAAAGAGTAGAAGAGGCCAAGAGTGGAACTGACTCATCACAATATGAGGAAATAACTCAGAGAGTGTTAAATGACGTGAGCCAAGATATAAGTGGGATGACCCCAGAAGAGGGAAGATCCTTAGTTACAAAGAGTAATATGCTGCTACTCCCACACTAGACACTAGCGGATGCAATTGTATTTGACACTGTGATAAGAAATTATATAGATGTATCTGATGAACAGGTAGAGAAGGCACTATCTGATGCAGGATTCAGTCCTAGGTTTGAGACCCTAGCAATTTGGCAATTAGCCCCGAGTAATAATAAGCAAAGGATTGGACTGGGTGAGTTAACTAGGGATTTTATAATAAAAAGATTGTCAGACACTCTAGCTCCCCAAGATGCCAGTTTGAATGTGTAGACAACCGAATTTATAGAGGCAGTCACAAATAAACTACAAAGGGATTATGATGAACTTATGCTAAAGTATGGACAAGCTACCTCAGAGCTAAATAAATACAAGGAGCAGTTGTTGTTAGGGCCAAGCACCTTAGTTCAAGGAATTCCAACTCTAATTCAGACCGCAGAATCATTCCCAACAAATACAGAGCCACTGCTTTTAGAAATAAAAGAGTTGAAAGAGGAGGTGAAAAAATTGAAAGGTGGAAAGAAGGCTATAGTTAAAGAGTTAATCACAATTTTGATTAATCATAGGTTGTCTAATATCATAGCTAAGGCTGAAGACACATGGAAAGCATACTCAAGCATAAGATCAGCCCAGGATTAGCATGAGAAGGATAAGGAGAACTTAGACAAAATGATTAAGTTGTGGCTACTAAGAATAGGGGAAGTAAGAAATTTTCACAAGTGTTCTAAATTTGCCCCAAAGGCCCCACCTAAAATAAAATTAACTCTTGACATGCTGCTAATATTGGAGGAGGTGGTAGCCTTCCAATTGAAATTAGATAAAGTTTTGAAAGAAAAAAGACAAGTCATGGAGGAGATGGATAAGAGGATAATGCCAAGTATTTTAACAGATGATGGACATGTCAAAGATATAGATAAATGGAAAGGTGATTTTGAAAATCTGGCTGACCAGTTGGCATCCTTGAGTCATGTAGAGGGAGACTCTAATTTAAGTATTTTGAATTCTACAATGGACAAGCTGTACACTTTGGAATTGAATTTAGAAACATTTTACAAGGAATCTAGAATTATATTGGATGCAAAATATACAGCGCATAATGACAAAATAGCAAGATTAATTCCATTTCAGTGGCCTACAGATCGGTTGTATACAACTTGGATGGAGAAATATGTCTTGGACGAATGAAGACCCAATCATATGAAGGGATAGTACATTCTCCAAGTGATTTTTTAGTCTCCAAGAAAATTTGTATTTTGCCTTTTTCTCTTTCATGCATATTGTAATTTGAAACTGCTTCCCACTGCCTATGGGTGGTGGCTTGTAAAGAAAGATTCATGTAACCAACATAATGTAACAATTTTTGAGTACTACGTTCTTATGCCTATAAAAGAATTGGTAGTATACTTTGTAATGTTGTTGGATATTTGGGAACTTTTGGTAATGAAAATATAGAGCAATTTTGGAGGTTGGCCATATTTTTGAGTTGTGAGTCTATTTATTGCAATATTGAATGTTTGTTTTTATGAGCATTTTATCAGCTTCAGATTGAGCTTATATGAGTATTGCTGTGAGTATATGTTTCTATTGAATGTCTCATGTGTTATCTAAATTTCTCTTTTGAACAAAGATACTAAGGGTTTCTAAGTTCTTGTATACACATTTGTTGTATTGCATGCCTAGTTTTTTGCTTCTATCAAGGATTAGATTAAATGCATTGAATCTAATATGGGGAGCTATGTATGATAATAAGGATCTTTGTAAGAAGAATTAATAGAAATACCCATTATTGGATAGTTTTGTTTGGAATTAAGGTGTCTTAACCTTGGTAATTCTTTGTATTATTTCATTGTATTTATTTAATTATTGCCTATTATTGTAATTAGGATGCAAATCCTTATTGTCATCTTGTGGGAGTTGGCACGGTGATGTGTCATCCTATGTGGAAGGTGACAAGTTGTAAATTTGTCCTCACATGAGGAGATAGGTATCCCACTTAGTGGTAGGAATATTTTGCCATGTGTCGGCATCTTGGATAGTGTGTAAGGGAATATTGACTAAAATGGTCATGACATATTTCTATTACAAATCTATGATGCGTAAGAGTCATAAATGGAAGATTCTATGACAAGTGAAGACATGTGTCACAAGGCATCTTGGAAGAAGGCATCTTTGGGTGCCCCATGGAGGGTTATGACATGTTGTAAGAGAATATTCTATTTATAGCCTATGTATGATAGATTCTCTTATAGCTGTAAGATATCACAGCTATGATGGATTCTATGATGGTTGTAAGTGTCGTAAGAGTATCTGTCATTACCCATCTTGGGAATAGGTGACCTCTTTGGGATGGGGTGACTTGACAAGTGTCCATAGGCATGGGTTTTGGGCCATGAGGCCATGTTGGACACCCATCTCAAGCCTTGTATTTTCTATATAAATAGGTGCTTTGGAGAGGAGATGTATTATGTGATTGACAGGTACTATTATGTTGTTGGATTGTCTCTAGATATGAGTTTCAAAGACTCCTGCAAAAGCATTGGCTCTAAAACTGTATTGTAATCTTGATTGTTTACTAGAATACATTTGAGCTATGTTTTAGAGTGTGGGGTTTTTCACCCATAAGGGTTTTCCCCACGTATATCTTGTCTCTCTCTTCTTCTATCTTACATTCTTGTGTATGTGTTTGCTGCAATATCTTTGTTGTTGGGTTAACATTGTTGTAACTATATAGATTAAAATGATTTTGCACTCATCTCTCCTCATTAGATTAGTGTAGGAAGCGATTTCTGCACACCTAGCTTCCTTTCAATTGGTATCAGAGCTTGACCACCTTTGGTTCTAGTTGTTGGGTAGGGGTTTTTTGAGCTAATATTAGGTTGAGTGGGAGCTTTGTGTAGAGCATTCTGTAATCTTGTTGCAAGAAAGAGATGGTAGGCACATCCGAAAGATTAGAGGTGGAGAAATTTAATGGCACTAATTTTGAGTTATGGAAACTTAAGATGGAAGACATGCTTGTTGATTGTGACCTATGGGAAACTATATCTGGTGTAAAACTAGCTACAATGGCACAAGATGATTGGGATCTCAAATATCAGAAGGCTAAGGGTCTCATAAGACTTAGTTTAGCTGATTTTGTCCTATTAAATGTCAATGAGGAGAAGACCACGAAAGAGCTTTGGAAGAAGTTGGGAGATATTTATCAGGCTAAATCCCTAGTGAACAAACTTTTTCTGAGAAAGAAGTTGTATTCTCTAAGGATGGAGGATGGAGGATGGAGGATCTGTTGAAGATCACCTGAATGCCTTCAACATGTTAATTGCACAATTGACATCCATTGGTGTGAAGATGGAGGAGGAGGATCGTTGTATGACCTTGCTTTGTTCTTTGTCAGACTCATGGGATCATCTTGTTATGGCTATTAGAAGCACCACATCCACATTCACAATGGATGAAGTGGTTGTTAGGGTTAGCTGGCAGAAGATATCAATTAAATGCAAATAAAGATTAAACATAGAAATAGAAATACACAGAATTAATAACAGTGAGAGACAAGTTTTAACGTGGTTCACCCAAACTCAGGCTTCATCCACCAAACAGAGAGTCCAATATTATTATCCAGTAAATAAAACTGATTACAACCAACAATCCCTGCAACTCAATACCATTGCAAATGCTACAATACAATATATCAAAACCCTAACCCTTAGCCACTTTTTATCAAGCCTTTTTGTCGGTTACAAAAATAGGGTTTTCTTATGTCGGTCACAAAAATAGGATTTTTTATGTCGGCTCTAAAAAAATGCTTTAAACCATACAAAAACTTTTTCAACTTGCGAACCAAATTTTCTTTACCTTTCACTGTGTAATGCTCTGGCTGTGACATGTAAATCTCTTCCTCCAAATCACCATGAAGAAAAGTTGTCTTCACATCCATCTGTTCTACCTCTAAGTCATAAGCAGCTGCAAGAGATAACAGAAATTGAATGGATGTCATCTTTGCAACAGGAGAGAAAATTTCACCATAATTAATTCCCTCCACTTGTGAGTACCCCTTCGCAACCAATCTAGCCTTGTACTTTTCAACACTACCATCTGCACCAAATTTCTTCTTGAACACCCATTTGCATCCAATGGGTCTCTGTTCTTCAGACAAAGGCACCAAGTCCCATGTTTTATTCTTCTCCAAAGAAGCCATCTCATCTTCCATGGCCTCCTTCCAGGAACATGCATCTTTCACGTCCATAGCCTCTTTCACAGATCTAGGCTCATCAGTGTTAGTAAGTAAACCAAAAGCACAACTAGAATCAAGTAATGAATAACCAAACCTATCAGGTTACTTTCTTGTTCATGTAGACCTCCTTAATGGCTGAGGTTGAGGTTCTACTTCTTATTCTAAGATTTCAGAGCTGCTCGAGCTTTCTTCATCATCAAGTCTCATAGGGTCTATTGGTTCAGTCTTTTTGGGGGTAGAAGGAAACTGAACCACATCTCTTTCTTTTCTGTCTATTCTAGCTATAGAACAATGCAAGAAGGTGTTAGCTCTCTAAAGATAACACTTCTACTATACAACACTTTTTTAGCCATAGGATCCCAAATCTTGTATCCTTTTACACCAACACCATAGTCAATGAAAATACACTTAACATCCTTGTTCTCCAATTTAGACCGTTTCTCCCTAGGCACATGTGCATATGCGTCACAACCAAAAACACGAAGATGCCTAATTGAAGGATTATTACTAGACCACACCTCCATGGGTGTCTTACCAACAAGAGCTAATTTAGGAGACTTGTTTACCAGGAAACAAGTAGTGGCAATAGCTTCAGCCCAATACTTTTGTTCAAGGCTTGCTCCACTAAGCATACTCCTAGCCTTCTCCATTAGTGTCCTGTTCATCCTCTCTATAACTCCATTTTGTTGTGGGGTGTATGGAGTTGTCTTATGTTTTTCAATCCCTTTCTCTTTATAGAACTTATCAAAATCTGCCAAACAAAACTCACCACCATTGTCAGTTCTCAAACACTTAATCTTTTTACTAGTCTAATTTTCAGCAAAGGCTTTAAACTTTTTAAACCGACTAAAGACTTCAGTCTTGCTTCTGATAAAATAAACACATGTCCTTCTACTGTAATCATCTATTAAAGATACAAAATATATAGATTTGGAAATCAAAGGAACATTAACAGGACCAAACACATCAGAATGAAGAAGATCCAATACACCAAAAGACTAGTGAGAACTAGAGTTAAACTGAACATAGTTTTACTTTCCATATACACAATGTTCACAAAAGTCAAACTCAAGATTGCAATCATTTAACCCCTCAATGAGGTTTTTATTGTTTAGGGTTCTAAGACACTTCTCACTAATTTGGCCATATCTTAAATGCCATAACATAGTCTTTTCAGCAAGAAGCTTAGCTTCCATAGCATGTGCACTACCATCAAAATTAGTTACAACAAATTTCTTCACTGCTCATTCAGATGGTGGGGATGAAGTGACTACAACTCTTTTCTTTGAGTTAGAAGAATTATTGTACTATGTAGTGCATGCCTCCAGCTGAAACAAAGTGCCTCTCTGAGTACCCTTCGCAAGCACCATAGATCCTCTAGTCATCTTGCATCCATCCTTTGAAAAGACAACCTGCACACATGCATCATTCAACATACTTACAGAAAGTAGGTTATGTGCTAGGCTTGGGATGTGTATAACCCCAGTGATCCCCTTCACTTGTCCATCAGGGAACCGGATTGAGACTCTTCCATGACCAACAATTTTGAAATGAGAATCATCACCCAGGTACACTCTTCCACCATCGAATTCTTCATACTTCGTGAACTAGCTTCAATGCAAAGTCATGTTGAATGATGTACCAGAATCAATCAACCACACATCATCAGATGCATGGGTGACTAGGGCTATGATGAAGGCATCACCATCATCTTGTGACTTGTCAGAATCTAAATCTGGGGCACTCTTCTTTTTCTTTTTCTTTTCTTCTTTGCATTCCTTTCAGAAATGCCTAGATTTTCCATAGTTCCAACAAAGAGCCTTTGATTTTCTAGGAGATTTGGATCTCCCATGGGATTTGGATATGCCCTTTTCACCTTTCTTGTCCTTCTTCTTCCCTTTCTCTTTGGATCTTCCACAAACCACAAGAGCCTCTTTGGCTGACTCAGATGTCTTTCTTCACATTTCTTTAGATAACAATGAAGACACCATATCTTCCATCTTGAATGTGGTAGTGGTACTTCCGATGGCCATGACAAGATGATCCTACAAATTTGGCAAAGAACAAAGTAGGGTCATACACTAATCCTCCTCCTCCATTTTCACACCCACAGATGTCAACTGTGCAATGATCATGTTGAAAGCATTCATATGGTCTATAATAGATCCTCCATCTTCCATCTTTAGAGAAAACAACTTCTTTTTTAGAAAGAGCTTGTTCACCAAGGAATTGGCTTGATAAACATCACCTAGCTTCTTCCAAAGGTCTTTTGTGCTCTTCTCCTCATGGACATTCAACAAGATAGAATTAGCTAGACAGAGTCTTATGAGACCCTTAGCCTTCCGATCTTTGAGGTCCCAATCAACTTGTGACATTGCTGTAGGTTTTACATTGGATATAGTTTCCCACAGGTCACAATCAACAAGTAGGTCTTCCATCTTGAGTTTCCACACTCAAAATTAGTGCCATTAAATTTCTCGACCTCTAATCTTCTAGATGTGGTTGCCATCTCCTTCCTACAACAAGATAAAGAATACTCTGCACAAACTCCCACTCAACCTAATTTTAGCTCAAAAAACCCCTACCTAGTAGCTAGAACCAAAATTGGCTAGGCTCTAATACCAACTGAAAAGAAGCTAGGTGTGCAGAAATTGCTTCCTACACTAATCTAATGAGGAGAGGAGAGTGCAAATTCAATTTAATCTTTATAGTTACAACTATGTTAACCCACTAATAGAGATATTGCAACAAACACATACACAAAAATGTAAGACAAAATAAGAGAGACATAAGATATATGTGGGGAAAACCCTTACTGGTGAAAATCCCCACACTCCAAAACATAGCTCAAATGTATTCTATAAACAATGAAGGTTACAATACAATCACAGAGCCAATATTCTTGTAGAAGTCTTCGACACTCATATCTGGAGATGATTCGGTAGCATAACAGTACTTGTCAATCACATAATGCATCACCTCTCCAAAGTGCTTGTTTATAAAGAACATACAAGGAAAAAATGGCTCCACATTGAGATAGGTGTCCAACATGGCCTCATGGCCCAAAACCCATGCCTATGGATACTTGTCCAACATTGTAGGATGTTCCTGACACTTGTCAAGTCACCCCATCCCAAGGAGGTCACCTATTTCCAAAATGGGCTATGACAGATGCTCTTACGACTCTTACAACCATCATAAAATCTGTCATAGCTGTCATAACTTACATCTGTAAGAGAATCTATCATACACAGGTTATAAATAGCATATTCTCTTACAACATGTCATATCCCACCTTGGGGCACCCAAAGATGCCTTCCTCAAAGATGATTCTCGACACATGTCCATACCTGTCATAGAATCTTCTATTTCTGACTCTTACATGTCATAACTTTGTCATAGGAATCTATAATGACCGTTTCAGTTAATATTCCCTTACACATATTCCAAGATGCTGACACATGGCAAAATATTCCTACCATTAAGTGGGATGCCTATCTCCTCATGTGAGGACAAAATTACATGTGGTCATATGCCATGTAGGATGACACATCACCATGCCAACTCCCACAAGATGACAACATAGGATTTGCATCCTAATTATACAATAGGCAATCAATAAATAAATATAATGAAATAATACAAGGAATTACCAAGGTTGAGACACCTTAATTCCCAACACTTACGGTTCATGGAAGACCCAAGGAGAAAGGGAAAAAGAAGGACAAGAAAGCTAAGAAGGGCATATCCAAATCTCATGGGAGATCCAAATCTCCTAGAAAGTCCAAGGCTCTTTGTTGGAACTATGGAAAATCTGGCCATTTTCGAAAGGAATGCAAGGAAGAAAAGAAAAAGAAGAAGAATGTCTCAGATTTAGATTCTTACAAGTCACAAGATGATGGTGATGCGTTCATCACATCCATAGCCACCCATGCATCTGATGATGTGTGGTTAATAGATTCTAGAGCATCATTCCACATAACCTTGCATCGAATCTGGTTTATAAAGTATTAAGAATTCGATGGTGGAAGAGTGTACCTAGGTGACGATTCTAATATGAAGATTCTTGGTCATGGAAGAGTCTCAATCTGATTCCCTGATGGATGAGTGAAGGGGATCACTAGGGTTATGCACATCCTAGGCTTAGCACAAATCTTGCTTTTTGTAAGTATGTTGAATGATGTAGGTGTGTAGGTTGTCTTTTCAAAGGATGGATGCAAGATGACTAGAGGATCTATGGTGCTTGTGAAGGGTACTCAGAGAGGTACTCTATTTCAGTTGGAGGCATGCACTTCACAGTGCAATAGTTCTTCTAACTCAAAGAAAAGAGCTATAGTCAATTCATCCCCACCATCTAAACGAGTAGTGAAGAAATCTATTGTAACACATTCTGATGGTAGTGCACATGCTTTGGAAGTTAAACTTCTTGCTGAAAAGACTATGTTATGGCATTTGAGATATGGCCACATTGGTGAGAAGCTCTTAGAACCCTGAAAAATAAAAACCTTGTTGAGTGGTTAAATGATTTTAATCTTGAGTTTAACTTTTGCAAACATTGTGTCTATGGAAAGCAAAACCATATTCAGTTTTACTCTAGTTCTCAGAAGTCTTCTGGTGTACTAGATCTTATTCATTCTGATGTGTTTGGTCCTGTTAATGTTCCTTCAATTTCAAAATTTATATATTTTGTATCTTTCATAGATGATTACAGTAGAAGGACATGGGTTTATTTTATCAGAAGCAAGACTGAAGTCTTTAGTCAGTTTAAAGAGTTTAAAACTTTTGCTGAAAAAAATACTAGTAAAAATATTAAGTGTTTGAAAACTGATAATGGTGGTGAGTTTTGTTCGATAGAGTTTGATAAGTTCTGTAAAGAGCAAGAGATTGAAAGACATAAGATAATTCCATACAGCCCACAGCAAAATGGAGTTGTAGAGAGGATGAACAGAACACTGATGGAGAAGGCTAGGAGTGTTCTTAGTGGAGCAAGCCTCAAACAAAAGTTTTGGGCTAAAGTTGTAGCCACTACTTGCTACTTGGTAAATAGGTCTCCTACATTAGCTCTTGTTTGTAAGACACCTATGTAGGTGTGGTCTGGTAAGAATCCTTCAGTTAGACATCTTCATGTTTTTGGTTGTGAGGCATATGCACACGTGCCTACTGAGAAAATGGTCTAAATTAGAGAACAAGGCTGTGAAGTGTATTTTCATTAGCTATGGAGTTGGTGTGAAAGGATACAAACTTTGGGATCCTATGGATGAAAAAGTGTTGTAGAGTAGAAGTGTTATCTTCATAGAGCTAACACCTTCTTCCATTGCTTTATAGCCAGAACAGATAGAAAAGAAAGAAGATGTGATACAGTTTCCTTCTACCCTTGAGAAGACTGAACTGACAAACCCTGTGAGACCTGATGATGAGGAGAGCTCTAGCAGCTTTGGATGTTTAGAGGAAGAAGCAAAACCTCAACCTCAACCATTGAGGAGGTCTACACAAACAAGGAAGTAACCTGATAGGTTTGGTTATTCATTACTTGATTCTAGTTGTGATTTTCCCTTGCTTACTAACACTAATGAGCCCAAAACTATGACAGAGGCTATGGGCATGAAAGATTTAGGTTCCTGCAAGGAGGCCATGGAAGATGAGATGGCTTCTTTGGAAAAGAATAAAACATGGGACTTGGTGCCTTTGCCTGAAGGATGAAAACTTGTTGGATGCAAATGGGTGTTCAAGAAGAAATTCAGTGAAGATGGTAATGTTGAAAAGTACAAGGATAGACTGGTTGTGAAGGGGTATTCACAAGTCAAGAGGGAATTGATTATGGTGAAATTTTCTCTCCCATTACAAAGCTAACATCTATTCACTTCCTGTTATCTCTTGCAACTACTTATGACTTAGAGATGGAGCAGATGGATGTGAACACAACTTTCCTTCATGGTGATTTGGAGGAAGAGATTTGCATGTCACAGCTAGAGCATTACATAGAGAAAAGTAAAGAAAATTTGGTTTGCAAGTTGAAAAATTATTTGTATGGTTTGAAGAAGTCTCCTAGAATGTAGTACTTGAGGTTTGATGCCTTTGTGTTGTTAGTTGGATTTCTAAGTGTTTTAGGTAAAATTTGGATTGTTTAATGTTCAAGTTGTTAGATGTTTGAATCCTCCTTTCACTCTTAACATTCAAGGACCCTCGGATCGAGTGACAGAGCACTATTAGGTCCTTGGTCACTTACAAATGTAGGGAAACTTGGATTAGGGTGATTAATTATCAAATTTCCTTCTCTTCTACTTAATTGACCATTAAAACCCTAGTTTTGCAAATGTGACAGTGAATAGATGAATTACAAAAAAGCTCTTGCAGAGGGATGTAAAATGATAAATCACAGAGTACCTATTTTTGGGGTTCCGAGGTGGAAAAGTTAGGGACATAGGAGTAGGCGCCCAAGTCCAAGGCCCTGGTTTCTGTCAAGATCTAGAAACTCAGTCTACAACTCTTTCCTATTGTTTTGAAGATTTTCCCATCACAAAACTTGGAGGACTAATGAGTAGACGTCCAAGTCTAGGGGATAGATTTTCTTCCTATTCTGTAATTCTGACACTCTAAGATGTCTTCCTACAGCTTCACTTTGTCCAACTCCTCAACCTATAACCTGCAACCATAAAACTTTGTGAGGGGGTTGTGTTGTTTAGAGGCTTGCCTCAGTCAAGCCCCAGAGGACACTTAAGTCTTTGAACACCTTTGTTAGATAGAGAGTGCATGCCTAAGGAGGTAGAGGCAAAAACCAAATGAATAATTGATCACAAATACAATATAATGTCACCTTGTAGTGAAGATCTCATCGGAGGAAGATGTTCTTCATTCCATGATGAAATGGATGCTCAAATCTGTAAACACAAACACATAGACCACACAAATTTTCTCTTGCAACACAATGAAAGCCTTGAATCACCTTGACAACATAATAGCTTGCTAGTAATCATCTAGTTTACAAATGAATACCTAAACATGCTTTTATATGCAACTACAAACACTCCTGCAAAGATTTTGTAAATTAAAACTTATCGTGTCAACATAGGACCCAAGTAACGGTCACAAGCCAACACCTAAAAATTGGGACTGCTCCAAAATAGGGCAAGACTAGGGTGTTGGTACCCAAGTCCTCCCCCCTATTTTGGGTAGGGTTAAGCTCAAGGGGTCCTCCTAGGTCCCATTTGTCATGTTACCTAGGGCTCATTCCATCAGGATGCCAAATTATGAAGTAAGATGTCCTAAATGCATGCAAATGACCTGGGAGCTAAACCTTATGAGGGAAAAGCCCCCAAGGGGACATTCTTCGACGTTACATTTAGCCCCCACTTTAATGTATGTATAAACACAAGGCTAATACATGCATTAAAGTAAGGTTACAAACACAGCAAACACTCCAAGCATTGAGAAGACACACCAATCACATAGAAAATAGTGACAGGCACTCAAAACATGGAGAAGATAGTTACAGTCACGCAGAACACAGAGAAGATAGTAAATGCAAAGAAGACACACTAATGCATGGAAGACATGCATGATATCTTTTCTTTTATTTTTCTCATATATATGAAATGTAGATGCAAGTACTGGAAAGTAAACAAACCTCCCATAATATAGGATGCACTCATCGTAAAAGTCTTTATACTATATATATGGGGCAACACACATGCAAGACATGAAAACCTCCCAAAATACAAGATTCACTCATCGTGCAGGTCTTTAGATTGCATCTGGGGAAAAAAACATGCCAAACAAAGAAAGCACACCAAACACACACACTTGAAGACACAGAGAAAACATGGCAGACAAGTGATGGTGTGCTCCCTATTTCTAGGCTCATCACCATCTCAGGCACATTACAGGCACACATTGATGATTGGGATTCACCAAAACAATCACCAAAGATACACTTAAGGGTTGGGTTAGTCACAGAACCACTCCCCGCATCCATAGAGGACTTTTGAAAATGATAGGATGATGCAATTTGCTCTGAGAAATACACCATCCCCGCCTTTGCAGAGGGCTTAAGATAAAAAGGATATATGTGATATCTCGCCTCTGCAGAGGGCTTACATGATTGATTGATTGATTGAAAACAAACTCAAGATGCATGATGCACTCATCGCGTGGGTCTTTAAACTACACCTAAGGACAAACACATTGCTAACATCTACAACAGACAACTTACCTTATATATGCCCCCACCTTAAGGTGGTTGATATCAGGTATCGATATCAAGCATGTTAAGGTAGGAAGAAAACACACAAGGGAACACAAGCTCTCACAAAGCCCATGCCCCCTAGAGGTGACATGTACTTTATGATCACCAAATTTTCCCACAAACACATCCCTGCAAGAAACATGTTAGTGTCTACAAAATCATGATAAATGACAACATCAATGCATATGATTAATCACACAAAGAGCCAAGGTTATACCACAAATTTGGAGTTCAAGGATAACCATGGGGCTATATCATGAAGCTCTTTGAATCGAGTACCACCAAGGATAGATTCAAAGACAAACAAAGGTGCATAGAGTATCAGTATTGTTAAGGTTTGTAAATGAGATAAAAACATCATAAAATTCACTACACAAAAAGCACAAGTGCTTCCACTAGCCAAGCATCAAATAAGATATACAACCCCATTGTCACATTAGGAACTAAATCCATTTTTTGATTGCTCTCAAAAGGGACACTAGGTCCATATCAGTATAAATGTTTTTTCATCATCAACCCGCTAGATGGAAACACTAGAGGAAGGAAAACAATAAATTAGAGAGGAGAAACAAGTGTCTTAGGGACAGTCATGTAAGAGGGTGCCCCCAAGTCACCAACTACAATGCTATGTCCATAAGACACAACACACAATGATGAAATCAGAGAGGCAATTTAGAATAATTATTACACAAATAGAGGAAAGTCACAACAGAAGTAGTCTCTTGGTATCTTGGACCTTACGGGAGAATCTGAGGTCATCCCAGGAGGCCTAAACAACACATAACACATTATGGGGGAAGCACATCATGAGAGAGATAAAGGGTTAGAGATGCTTACCTATAGGGTATCATGGTTAAGAACATACATATCTAGGATTTCTCTCATGTTGTTTTGGTCTTGTTGAATTGAAATTAAGTGTAGGATGACGGGAGGATTTCTTTTCTTTAAAAGGATTATATCCAATGCTTCTTGAGTAATGTGTTGAAGTGGATTCTATGGGTACTCGAATCCCTTGTTGATTTACACCACATCCCTTACCTATATATTCACAATTGTTATAAAAGATTTTAAATCCTTAACCATAAAGGGATGTCATTTCCTTAGAAGAGGGTGAAGCCTCATAGGTCTCATAATTTATGGTATAAGTGAGAGTATTGTTTTTATTTTCTACCAAGGGGACTTTAGGTTTCCTAGATGCTTCAAAGGACTGCCTAGGTGAGATCGATGCTACTTTGGATTTGTCAAGGCTATTAATTTTAAATTCCCCTATACTACAAGGATTAAAATCTAATGAGTGCCAATCATCACCAAAGAGTGCATTCGATGGTTTAGAATCTTTCACAACATTATTCATGGTTAGAGGCCTTGATGAATTAGCTTGTAAATTGTTTAAGCTCATATGATTGTAAACTGGTTTTTATGTTCAATATGTAAATAGTTATCTAGTTCAGGATCAACATGAATAGTATGAAATTTACCTTTGAATATAAATTTGATTAAATAATATAGAGTGGAAGGGACTACCCCCAATGCATGAATCCAAAGATTACCAAGAATCATGTTGTAAGATAAAGAACAAGGCATGACATGAATCAGGGTAGGCACAAGCATAGATCCTACTTGTATAGGTAAAGTTATAGTGCCCATGGATTGTCATCCAACATTATCAAAGCCACAAATGCTAATGCCATTTGGAGTGATTTGTGATGTGTCAACCTTGATTTTGTGTAGTAGGTCAATGCTACAAACATTAAGAGTCGATCCATTGTCAATCATAACTTGTTTTACCAGCATTTTGTTTATTGTGGCAAAGATTATAAGAGGATCATATTGGTTTTCAACTTCAATTGACGGTAATTCCTATGGTTGAAAGAGAATATCTATTTTTGTCACATGCATACTACCAATACGGTTGCTACATCATTTGACTTAGCAGCAAGTGGCATAATCACCTTTTGTAAAGCTTCTTGGAGCATTCCAAGGTATGTAGGCAATGTTTGTATCAAAACCCAAAGAGAGATCTTAGCTAGAGTAGCGCAAAGCTGTTTGACAAGATCATACTCTTGACCACTTTTATGAGTGAGATGAGGTGGTGGAGGGAGCATCGGTTGGAAACATGGAAGAGAGACAGGGACATGCGGTGCTTGGTTACTTTGCTTGTTATTATGGGTGTTGTATGTGTAAGCAATCACATTATGGTGTGGTTGTTGTAACACATTTTGAACACCTTGAATTGTAATCATTGGCTTTAATTAAGAAGATGCATTAGGTGCCCCCTACACAACCATCTTAGGAATAGTGCTACCAAGTCTATTAATAAGTATCGAATTAACATCGTTTCCCTCTTGATTGAACCCAACATCCATCCCTAAAGTATTTAATGTGAGAGACCTTTTCTCATCCACTAATGCTACATCTTGGCTAGGGAGAGAATTGGGATGAGAGGAAGGTACATCATCATCATATCATACTCTATGGTGGAAAAAGGTTTTTCACTCTCATCTTTCTCATGAGTGTTCCTAGAGATGAATTTGGTTAAATCTTCTAATATCACAGGATGTTCACTCGTGAGGATTAGGAATTTGTTAAATTAAGATCTTTGATAAATGCATGCAGAGATACCATAGAAAAATGACATGAAGGTGCAATTACATTGTTTTCAATGTAAAATCAATATTTTAAAAGATTTGCAAATTTGATGCAAAAGACAAGTGAAAAAGAATGTATGAAAATGACTTAAAATGCTTGATTTTTTGTAATTTTTCAATGCAAATGAATGAAACAAAAGGTGTTGTAAGGATTTTGATGAAGGGAAGAAAATTATATGTCTGATATCAGCCAAAAACAACAATAAGATCCTTCACAAACACAATCTTGATGCAAATCTAAGATGACGATAGGTCAAAATATAGTGAAATATGTCAAAAATATGTTTTTTTCACCAAATCTCGATGCAACAGAGCATGACAAAGGGTGTTGTCAGGAAAATGATGATGGAAAACAAAGTATATTAGTAATAACAGCCACTTAATGACAAGATATCTGTCACAACATGCTTTTAGTGCCACTTAAGGTCAAACCCTAGTGAAAATATAGCAAAAATAGGAACTTTTTCACAGTTTTTCACTTCCAAGACCTAGCCAAAGGGGTTTTGTAATGAATTTTAGGAGGTGTAGAAAATAAAATCAATTATATCAGTCACCTCAATCCATAAAATTTGTCACAACACACTTGGAGTGCAAACGAGGCCAAACCTTAGGGCAAAAATAGCAAAAATGTGTAGTTTTTCACCCAATTTTCAATACAAAGCCTGATAAAAGGGTGTTGTGAAGATTTTTAGGAGGGGAAGAAAATAATTACCCTTATAAAAACTAATTTGTGCAAAAATACTCTTCACAACATGCCTATGGTACAAATTTAGAGAGTCGATAAGGCCAAATCTAGTGAAAATCGATGTTTTTCAAGCCCTAGGTTTGAGATCTTGACACAAAATTCTATATGAATGTTTTGAAGTCTTATTTATGATTAAAATGAAGTATACTCAGATCTGAAAATGAATTCCAAGATCTGAGATGCAAAGTGCAAGTGCAAATTTAATGAAAATGCATGAAAATTGGTAGTTTTTTTTTTTAAATTTTCTATGCAAAAATGCAAATATTTTAAATCTAAATGTGAATTTACACTAAAATGCAAGAATAAAGCCAAATTATAATTTGAATGAGCCTCTAAAATCAATAGAAAAATATAAAAGAAGATTTTGCCTACTAACCCTAGATTTTGGAATTACTAGGTTTAATAAAAATTGTCAAAATTTCTACAAAACCCTAGCAAATTAATGATGCAAATGTAATGCAAATTTATGAATTTTTGTATTTTTTTTGTAGTTTATATCAGATCTGATGCAAAAATCATGAATTAGGGAAATTTAGAAAGGATTGATGCAAATTAGTAAGCCTAATAATGCAATTTTTTTGAATTTTTCAATTTTTAAAATTTTTTCTCAATGCAATAAAATGAATGACTATATGAATCAATGAAATCAATCCAAATATGAAGGTAAACACTTATAAAGTTGCAATTAATTCCAAAAACATGGGTTCACCAAAATTTTTTAGGTAAAATTTGGATTGTTTAATGTTCAAGTTGTTAGATGTTTGAATCCTCCTTTCACCCTTAACATTCAAGGACCCTCGGATCGAGTGACAGAGCACTATCAGTTCCTTAGTCACTTACAAATATAGGGAAACTTGGATTAGGGTGTTTAATTATCAAATTTCCTTCTCTTATGCTTAATGGACCATTAAAACCCTAATTTTGCAAATGCAATAGTAAACAGATGAATTATAGAAAAAGCTCTTGCAAAGGGATGTAAAATGATAAATCATAGAGTACCTATTTTTAGGGTTCTGAGGTGGAAAAGTTGAGGACATAGGAGTGGGCACCCAAGTCCAAGGCCCTAGTTTCTGTCAAGATCTAGAAACTTAGTCTGTAACTCTTTCCTACTATTCAAGAGATTTTCCCATCATAGAAATTGGAGGACTAATGAGTGGGCGCCCAAGTCCAAGGGGTAGATTTTCTTCCTATTCTACAATTTCAACACTCCAAGATGTCTTCCTACAACTTCACTTTGTCCAGCTCCTCAACTTGTAACTTGCAACCATGAAACTTTGGGAGGGGGTTGTGGTGTTTAGAGGCTTGCCTCAGTCAAGCCCCGGAGGACACTTAAATCTTCAAACACCTTTGTCAGATAGAGTGTGCATGCCTAGGGAGGCAAAGGCAAAAATTAAATGAATAATTGATCACAAACACAATATGATGTCACCTTGTAGTGAAGATCTCATGGGAGGAAGATGTTCTTCATTCCATGATGAAATGGATGCTCAAATCTACAAACACAAACACATAGACCACACAAATCTACTCTTGCAATACAATGAAAGCCTTGAATCACCTTAAGAACACAATAGCTTGCTAGTAATCATCTAGTTTACAAATGAATGCCTAAACATGCTTTTATATGCAACTACAAACACTCCCGCTAAGATTTCATAAATTCAAACTTACTGTGTTGGCATAGGACCCAAGTAACGGTCACAAGCCAACGCCCAAAAATTAGGACTGCCCCAAAATAGGATAGGACTAGGGCGCGGGTGCCCAAGTCCTCCCCCTATTTTGGGTAGGGCTAATCTCATGGGGTCCTCCTAGGTCCCATTTGTCATGTTACTTAGGGCTCATTCCATTGGGATGACAAATTATGAAGTAAGATGTCCTAAATGCATGCAAAAGACCTGGGAGCTAAACCTTATGATGGAAAAGCCCCTAAGGGAACATTTTCTGATGTTACACTGAGATCAAAATCAAATCATTGTGTGTATTATAAATTTGACAATGATCACATTCTCATTATTGCATTGTATGTTAATGATATGTTGTTAATTGGGAATGGTAAGAATATGATTTCTAATTTGAAGTCTCAGTTGTCAGCACAGTTTGATGAATAATCTAGGGGTAGTCAAGTACATTCTGGGAATGGAAATCAGAAGAGATAGAGAAAATAGAAAACTTTGGTTAAGCCAGAGTAAGTATGTGAAGACCATGTTGGATAGGTTTAGCATGGCAAATTGTAGACCATTGTATGTTCCTGTTTCTTTGGGGACAAAGTTGTCTGTTAATGATTGTCCAAAATCTCCTAGTGAGGTGGAGAACATGAGCAAAGTACCTTATGCTAGTGTTATTGGTAGTTTGTTGTATGCTATGGTATGCACAAGACCAGACATTTTCTAAGCAGTGGGAGCCCTTAGTTGATTTATGGCTAATCCGGGATGGGTACATTGGGATGCAGTTAAGAGAGTGTTCAGATATTTGAGGGGTACTTCTGAGTATTCCATATGTTATCATGGTAATGCTGTAGGACCTTTGCATTCTATTTGTATTCGTGGATTCATGGATTCTGATTGGGCAGGTAACATTGATAGCAGGAGATCCACTAGTGCCTATGTGTTCACTATGTTTGGTGGTGTAATTAGTTGGATGAGTAAGCAATAACTTGTTGTTGCTTTATCCACGACAAAAGCTGAGTATATGGCAGCAACTCATGCTTGTAAGGAAACCATTTGGCTTAAGAGATTATGTTTAGATATTGGTGTTGATGTAGGACAGATTACGATTTGTTGTGACAGTCAGTGTGATTTACCTAGCAAAAATCTAACTTTCCATGCTAGAACAAAACATATTGATGTACAGTTTCACTTTGTGTGAGACATGGTAGAGGATGAGAAGGTGAATTTGGAGAAGGTAGACACTTTAAAGAATGTTACGGATGCATTAACAAAACTAGTGGGCGCATAGAAGTTCAAATGGTGTTTGGAGTCTATAGGCCTCTCGGCCTATAGCAGTTAAATCCTGTTATTTCCATTGGCTCATACAAGGTGTTCGACAAGTGGGAAAATGTTGGGAATTAAGGTGTCTCAATCTTGGTAATTCCTTGTATTATTTCATTGTATTTATTTAATTATTACCTATTATTGTAATTATGATCCAAATCCTTATTGTCATCTTGTGGGAGTTGGCACAGTGATGTGTCATCCTATGTGGAAGGTGACAAGTTATAAATTTGTCCTCACATGAGAAGATAGGCATCCCACTTAGTGGTAGGAATATTTTGCCATGTGTCAGCATCTTGGATAGTGTGTAAGGGAATATTTACCAAAATAGTCATGACAAAATTCTATGACAAATCTATGATGCATAAGAGTCATAAATGGAAGATTCTAAGGCATCTTGGAAAAAGGCATCTTTGGGCGCCCTAAGGAGGGTTATGACATGTTGTAAGAGAATATTCTATTTATAGCCTGTGTATGATAGATTCTCTTATAGCTGTAAGATATGATGGCTATGATGGAACATCTTACAGTGTTTGACAAGTGTCCATAGGCGTGGGTTTTGGGCCATGAGGCCATGTTGGATGCCCATCTCAAAATAGAGTCATTTTTACCTTGTATTTTCTATATAAACAGGTGCTTTGGAGAGGAGATGTATTATGTGATTGACAGGTACTGTTATACTTCCAAATTGTCTCTAGATATGAGTGTTAAAGACTCCTGCAAGAGCATTGGCTCTAAAACAATATTGTAACCTTGATTGTTTACTAGAATAGATTTGAGCTATGTTTTGGAGTGTGGGGTTTTTCACCCGTAAGGGTTTTCCCCACGTATATCTTATCTCTCTCTTCTTCTATCTTACATTATTGTGTATGTGTTTGCTGCAATATCTCTATTGTTAGGTTAACATTATTGTAACTGTAAATATTAAAATAATTTTGCACTCATATCTCCGCATTAGATTAGAGTAGGAAGCGATTTCTGCACACCTAGCTTCCTTTAAGTTTTATGTAAGGTAGGAAACAATTAAAATCCTCTGAATCTATATGTTCAAGATACTTATGGGAACATGTTTGTGTTTGTAAGAAATTGACTCCAAACCCTAGGATTGGCACTAATTAGGTTTGGGCTTATTTTAAAAAAATACCCATAATTAGAGAATCACACTCACATTAAAAAGAAAAAATCAAAATCAACTTATTAGTCTGTAGGTGTAATGCCCCACCATGAATACCTCAGAGAACATCACATTTATGCTATATGCAACAAGAATATTTTTTTTAAAAAAAATTGAAAGAGATAGTAAAGTAACAAAGTAATATTAACGCATCATTTAAACTAATGACTTGTCCTCTAAGATATCATGGTTACATTACTTGACAAAACAATTAACATAATCTAACACACATCATGAATTAACATCAGTAACTCATTGTAAACCTAATGCACTAAATCAATAAACATTTACATCTACATAAAATCATATAAGTATTCATCAAGATCTAGTACATAGTTACAACTTCTCCTCACATATGACTACAACATTACATTATTACATTATCATCTTTTGAATACATATGAATACATACATTATGAATAATCTGATACATAAGATAGTAAATGAGTATAAATAACTATCTCCATAAACAGGTACACGATCTGAATCTACTACAGGAGTTACAACCTTCTTGCACATGAACAAAGCCAAGGAGAGACCAATGGATAAAAGCTCTTCCACCCAACCATGTGGAACCCTGAGGTCCACCCCCTGAGCTAGGAGATAACATAAGGTCCCAAAACATCATACAGTCAGGTAGACAATTACCTAACAGGAACAAAGACCAAACAAGACTCTATTACAACACATGACAACACCACAAGCAACTCAAAATCACTTCCAGAGGCAACACACGACAAATGGGGAGAGTACAACTAGGGAATGCTAGGCTACAGTAGGGAGAGTGTCATCGCATGGTCCTAGCATGGGTTACCCTAGCAGTCTTTCACTAGACTCCAGCCCCATAGGGTGACACATGTAGAATCAACATTCCTTTCATGAGGACAAGGAAGTTGATTTTGCCAACCATGACCTTCTCATCTCATCCTTAGCCTAAACGAGCACTACAGGCATGAGTGAGGCATCCAATTATCTCGTTAATGTGAAATCTACCCAACCCCTAGATTAATTATTAGGTTATCACTTGATTACCAACTTCCAATGGGTTACCCTGGCAGCCACATTGGGCACCAACCCCACATTGGAAGCCACTCCCCTATCTGCACCTAGGAAACCCTATCCATCAAACATAACAACTATCATCATGACAACATATATACATAACAATGCAAGGAATCAACCATCTTGCAACCAATCACAACATAATAAATCACCAGAGCAAGGCATGGGTCCTCTTGCTCCAACATTTCAACCATAACAAGGTGTAATCCAGAGCAAGGCATGGGTCCTCTTGCTCCCAAAATCAATCCTTAACACAGACCAACATAGAATATTAAAATAAACTCAACACAATAGGGAACCACAACCTTCAAGAAGAGCTCAACAACATGGATTCAAGACATAACAACATGACTAGATATACTCAGCAAGGCATTATCCCTCTTACACAGTCGTGAAAATTATATAAACCATAAGTAGAGGAAAGTCAACATCACATAAAACCAAAACATGCTCATTCTTCAACCAGAATGCAACAATGCAAGGATCAAACCCACAACTACCCCTACTGGCCTCTGGAATAAACTTTCACTAGACACCACTGAAACACAACAATTCCCACATTAACATTTACTCTTAAAAACAAAACTCCTTCAAATAGACCAATCCAATAACATACCCTAAGTGCAATATATAATATGACATACTAACCATGGGTCTTCAAAGCAGTACCGTACTCGTAAGATGCCCATGAATCAATACAACATTCACTTCAATTATTCTACTATTCCTTGTAACTAAGAAGATATAAACAACAACATAATTTATTATATCAAATGGGATCCATGAATGTGGACTTCATTATGAATGCAAACAACATCTCATCAAAGTCCAAAACACTTATAACAAAGAGTTAGCACTTATACTCAACATTTAATTCACTACTAGGAAAAGTTAGCAATAATCATTACTCGACAAGACATTTGATGAGCAACGCTTAGAAGTAAACTATCTAAAAGAGATCACAAATGATTCTATTCTTAATTCAATAACATGATAAGCATATCACTTTCAAACTAAGATGCGATACTCACTAAGAACCTCAAGATCCAAACCCTACATCCTACCTTATTTATGATAACTAAAGTTCTCATACAGGAGACATAATACTCTACCAACATATTATTATTAACAACATTACCTGGATTAAAACATAGACAAGCTAGGTATCGAGAATTCAAACTTGATCACTCACATAACCTTTATTATGCCAATAATTAAACTTTTCTTACACAAGGAGTTCCCAATTAGCTAAATTCTAGTATGGATGCCATTCTAGTAAATCAAAATAAGAATAAGTCATAGTCCAACTCAATACAACATCCTATCTTCAAATGCAATGAAGGACAATTATAACCAGATTAGATACTAAACAACTTTAACATAATACACTTGAATTACCACTTATTCAATCCTAAATAGAATTTTTTGTTAGGTAGAATAATTAATTTGAACTCATATTTAACCACAATTGCAGCATACTATAATGCACTAATAAAGAGTTGAAGAACGTTTTCTCTAATGATAACATTACTATGATGGTACTACAAAAGTCTTATCCTAATTTTTTTTTCTTTACTACAATAACCCGCAATAAAAGATTGATTCCCCTACTCATAAAAGCATAAACCTAGAATTCTATTAACATCATGATCGATATCTATTCCTTAAACTATTAAGAACATAACTCCCTTTTAAAATAGGACAAGGTTATCAACATTTCCTAGAGTTAAAGTCTCATGACTATACATTGCCCAAGGTATCTCTCAAGAGAGCACCAAAGTTTAACTATGCGTAAGGAGGTAATAAGAGGTCTGAGGTAATGAAATTAATAAAATGTAAAATACTAACCATATGAACTTAATGATGATATTCAATACCAAAGGCTACTACTATTAATTAGCCATATTTTCCCTGCTTAGTAACAAACATCCACATTCTATACTTCCATTTAGCTAAGCATCATCAACAAAATAAGAATACAAGATGGGAAGAACCTAAGAGGAAATCTGGTCTATACTTATCTTAATCAAAACTTGAGATTCACAACATTCTATTTTATTTACGAATAAGGCCCAACAATTTGAGGAACTTTCTTAGAAAACATCACCAATTCTAGAGTACAAAATATGGTTTCTACAACTATTATACATTACTTCCATAACCTTATTAGAAACATTAATTCTACTTACACAAGATCCACTTATACTATGATGATCTAGGTTTATGACATGCAAATAAGGCAACAAATATGCTTCTTTCAAGATTTACATTGAAATGTTTACTTTTCCAATTTCACAAGCAACAACCCTTAGAAAAACAACCTTTACATTTAATAAATAAAGGATACATATAATATTTAGAACTTACAATATTTACATTTAACCAATAAAGAAAAACATATAATATTTATATTTAATCAATAAAGAAAAACGTATAAAATTTACATTTAATCAATAAAAAAAAACATATAATATTTATATTTAATTAATAAAGAAAACATGATACCTCAATCGCAATATCCCACTAATGGTAGAATCCTTGAATGAAAATCATAAAAATGAGCCAATCACCCCCACTCCATGAAGAGTTTTTAAAGAGAAGGAAAGAGTAACTTCCTACCCAAAACTAACTCAACCAACCAACTAACTCAACCACCCAACTAACTCAACCACCCAACTAATTCAACCAACCACCTTCCCATTTTCGTCACTTTTGTAAGTGGGGCTTAAAGGAGGGTCTAAAAACCTTTTAAAATATTATAAATGACAAAAATAAACTTCTTACCCATGTACCTTGGACATAAGACAATTTTCCAAACATAAAATACAACTTAGACCTCTTAAAACACTTAAAAATCATTTTAAAAGTTACAAGGTTAAATCCCACACAAGAACATAATCATTTTATCACATAAAACTAAAAATAATATTTCTTAACATCATGGCCAGTAGACCTTAGGGCCCCATGCCTAGGTCAGACATCACATAGAAAGACATAAAGTGGCTAAATGACCACCATCATCCATTGACATAATAATTCTACATGTACACTCAACAAGAAGTGTTAGTACAATATATAGCCAAAATATATCCATCATAAATAACATATTATCACAAATCCATAAGTAACCATAGTGTAACGCTGAATCAATACACTCTTGATCCAATTGTTAGGCTTCGTCAATTGGATGATAGGACTGTCTCTTGTCTACTCTAGGGTCTGGTTAGTGCGTTTACTAGTTTCAGTGACCTTCCCTTAATTAAATCAATTTAATAGTAGTAATAACATAATTCATATTCAAACAACTTAAATAATTATTTGAACTAGGTAATTATTAATTACCAATTTAATCTTATTAAATATTAGTAATAATAATAAGAATATTATATGACCTTATTAAATATTAAAGTATGACTATATAATGAAATATAGGCATACAACATAACCCACTAAGTAGGACATCTGTCAAAACCCAAATCAAACATGTTCTCAAAAAGACCAAATCAAACATATTCTCAAGTCAGGCCAAAATGCACTTATCCAACAAGCTCCATCAAATATAAATCAATTGCAAGACCGACATACTAACAGAACTGACAGGTTGACTAGACATGTCATGCATCCTGATTAAGGATAATGTCTTGGGATGTGGGACCTTAAGTTATCTCCGAAACAACGTATCCATTGGGTTCAAGGCACGCTCGGACCTATTAATTCAGGTGGAGTCGATGCATGGTACCTGCATCCTACAACAAATGTCATGGTCAAGCATGTATAGATGCATATAAGCTAGTACTAGGTGGAAAAAGGAATCGCAACATCGCAGGGCACTCACAAGTGAGTGACGTGACATCGTCCCTTCCACGTCATATCAATCTAGATTAGCTCAACACATAATCATAACCAAATCAAATCTATCTCTTAATCTGAACAGAACCCTACACTTAACATACAAGTGCATGAAATCATAAGTGTCAGAAGTACCATCATAACAAATAAATCTAATAGAATCAGTCACATGAGATACATTCAATATATAACAATTGTAGTAAGATCGACATCTTAAACATTGGAATGTAAAACAATATCAAAGCCTACATCATCAGTGCCGCAATAGAGGTTATCAATAAAACACATTATCTTTCATATGAAACCACACATGGATGAAGCATCTACCTATATTGTACAACATCAATTGTTTACCTTAACTTGAATATTTCAGTTATTTTACCTTCACCTTCATGTGCCTTGACCAGTTCACCTATACATCCAAGGTACGAATGGAGGGGCACTTCATCCTGCCTTGCTGAGTATATCTAGTCCTGTTGTTATGTCTTGAATCCATGTTGTTGAGCTCTTCTTGAAGGTTGTGGTTCCCTATTGTGTTGAGCTTGTTTTAATATTCTATGTTGGTCTGTGTTAAGGATTGATTTTGGGAGCAAGAGGACCCATGCCTTGCTCTGGATTACACCTTGTTATGGTTGAAATGTTGGAGCAAGAGGACCCATGCCTTGCTCTGGTGATTTATTACGTTGTGATTGGTTGCAAGATGGTTAATGCCTTGCATTGTTATGTATATATGTTGTCATGATGATAGTTGTTATGTTTGATGGATAGGGTTTCCTAGGTGCAGATAGGGGAGTGGCTTCCAATGTGGGGCTAGTGCCCAAAGTGGCTGCTAGGGTAACCCATTGGAAGTTGGTAATCAAGTGATAACCTAATAATTAATCTAGGGGTTGGGTAGATTTCACATCAACAAGATAATTAGATGCCTCACTCATCCCTGTAGTGCTCATTTAGGCTAAGGATGAGATGAGAAGGTCGTGGTTGGCTAAATCAACTTTCTTGTCCTCATGAAAGGAATGTTGATTCTACATGTGTCACCCTATGGGGCCGGAGTCTAGTGAGAGACTGCCAGGGTAACCATAGATGGGGGTTGAAGTCTAGTGAGAGACTGCCAGGGTAACCCATGCTAGGACCATGCGATGACACTATCCCTACTGCAGCCTAGCATTCCCTAGTTGTACTCTCCCCGTTTGTCATGTATTGCCTCTGGAAGTGATTTTGAGTTGCTTGTGGTGTTGTCATGTGTTGTAATGGAGTCTTGTTTGGTCTTTGTTCCTGTTAGGCAATTGTCTACCTGACTGTATGACGTTTTGGGACCTTATGTTATCTCCTAGCTTGAGGGGTGGACCTCAGGGTTCCACATGGTCAGGTGGAAGAGCTTTTATCCATTGGTCTCTGCTTGCCTTTGTTCGTGTGCAAGAAGGTTGTAACTCCTATAGTAGATTCAGATCGTGTACCTGTTTATGGAGATAGTTATTTATGCTCATGTACTATCCTATGTATCAGATTATTCATAATGTATGTATTCATATGTATTCAGAAGATGATAATGTAACAATGTAATGTTGTACTCATATGTGAGGAGAAGTTGTAACTATGTACTAGATCTTGATGAATACTTATATGATGTTATGTAGATGTAAATGTTTATTGATTTAGTGCATTAGGTTTACAATGAGTTACTGATGTTAATTCATGATGTGTGTTAGATTATGTTAATTTGTTTGTCAAGTAATGCAACCATGATATCCTAGAGGACAAGTCATTAGTTTAAATGATGCGTTAATATTACTTTGTTACTTTACTATCTCTTTCAATTTAAAAAAAAAAAAAACATCCTATTGCATATAGCATAAATGTGATGTTCTCTGAGGTATTCATGGTGGGGCATTACATCTAATATCAGAGCGAGATTTAAACACTGGGTACTCTGGTTACAATTGAGCCCATTATGTGACCTATTGCTTAAACTCTGTAGACTAACTGTATCCTAGGTTTGCAACACTGGGATCTCTGGATTCTCGTCATGGTTTTAGGTTAAACATTTTTCTCCTTATGGTGAGTTGGTAATAGTATGTCTCATCTATGAACCTTAGTATGGTGTTAGAAGGATGCCAAATTTATTGACTTGTTCTTGACTCTAGAAAAAATAAATCCTTTATGCTTTGTTTTATTTGTGTGTCTGTTATGTGAAAATGAGATGATATATCTAACCATATGTGTTCCTTGAACACTAGTGCTTGCTGATTTTTGAGACCTCAAGTTCCTCTTGTGGTCTTTAGTGCTTTAGAAGCTAGAGGCACGGTTACTTTTAGTGCATGGAATCAAGAGAATGGAATTAGCCCCTCTAGTGATGTGAATATCCTGAACCCATTTTATGTGGGGTATTATAAAGGGACAGTGGTGTTTGTCTTCCCTGGTTTGGTGAAGTAACCACACTTTGTGAGGTTATGTTTAGGGTGTGGAAGCACCATACCATCTATATGTTAATGACATTATTTGTGTAAGTATTGGAATGATTTAAATATTTGGAGGCATCATGCATTGTAAGACATGTGGTTAAGAGGTATTGTCATGTGTGGGTATCGTAAAGTAGTAGTTTGACATCTATTTTTTTTAGTTGCCATGACTTCATGTGGAAGTTCCTTTGTGGATTATGAAAGTTATCATTGTGTATGTATGTAAAAACCAAATGCAGGAGATCAAATTGGAGCTTGTGTTAGATCCATCTCATATAAATGTGATACTTTAAGTAAAATGTAGCCTTGATTAAGTATGTTCTTGTGTGCAATTTTATCTATTCTTCCTCACATAAAGAAATTGTATTGCATTAAAGGTAGAGATTGTTGTAAATAAGTAATTATTTTGTTGCCTTAAATCCTTGTATAAAAGTTTCTTAGTTATGAGGATGTAGATAACCTAATTATTTATGTGTTGGCGTACGTTCTCTAACGCATTCTAGACCTTGTGTCCTAGGTGTTGTGTACCGGATACTCCCTTTTGTGGCTAAAATTAGCCACATTGTGATGTGGATTTGTTTGCAATTTGGTTAATTTGAAATTTTTGATGGTTGTTTCATGTGTTGTTAGGGGCTAACAGTGAACTTGTTTTGTTTGAAATTTCTTATGACAGGAGTGGTCACCAAAACTCTTTTCTCTATATTTGTGTTATTGTTGGAAATTGCCGGCATTTTGTGACTTAAGATTGGATTTGGTTATTTTCCCACTTGGGTTTTCACCTTCTTTAAAATTTCAAATGGTGGCTATTCTGAATGTTTGTTTTTGTTAGCCCCGTACTGTGTTAAGTGTGGTTTCTATCATGTTCATTTCAAACCTCTGATAGTATGTACAAGGGAGGACTCCATGGAGAATTGTACTTTACATGTTAGTAATTAGTTGGAACCATAGTGGAAATTGGAAATGAGATGTAATTTTTGATAATCTATAAATACAGTTCCCTGAATTGTATGAAATTCTCAAATTATGTGTGATTGGTTATAAGTAGATCACATGATACACCTTAAAGGGTAGGAAATGATGTCTTGTATGCCTTTATTGAATGATTGTGCTTGACTTCGAAACATTTGCTTAATGTGAATGCGTATGTCGGCAATAGAAAATTGTAATATTAATGTGTTATGTTTCCACCCTAGTCTGTGACTTCCAAGAGTAAGTCAAGTTTTAGGGGGGGAGGATGTAGTGCCCCTCCGTTCGTACCTTGGATGTATAGGTGAACTGGTCAAGGCACATGAAGGTGAAGGTAAAATAACCAAAATATTCAATTTAAGGTAAACAATTGATGTTGTACAATATAGGTAGATGCTTCATCCATGTATGGTTTCATATGAAAGATAATGTGTTTTATTGATAACCTCTATTGCGGCACTGATGATGCAGGCTTTGATATTGTTTTACATTCCAATGTTTAAGATGTCGATCTTACTACAATTGTTATATATTGAATGTATCTCATGTGACTGATTCTATTAGATTTATTTGTTATGATGGTACTTCTGACACTTATGATTTCATGCACTTGTATGTTAAGTGTAGGGTTCTGTTCAGATTAAGAGATAGATTTGATTTGGTTATGATTATGTGTTGAGCTAATCTAGATTGATATGACGTGGAAGGGACGATGTCGCATCACTCACTTGTGAGCACCCTACGATGTTGCGATTCTTTTTTTCCACCTAGTGCTAGCTTATATGCATCTATACATGCTTGACCGTGACATTTGTTGCAGGATGTAGGTACCAGGCATCGACTCCACCTGATCTAATAGGTCTGAGCATGCCTTGAACCCAATGGATACATTGTTTCGGAGATAACTTAAGGTCCCACATCCCAAGCCATTATCCTCAATCAGGATGCATGACATGTCTAGTCAACCTGTCAGTTCTGTTAGTATGTCGGTCTTGCAATTGATTTATATTTGATGGAGCTTGTTGGATAAGTGCATTTTAGCCTGACTTGAGAATATGTTTGATTTGGTCTTTTTGAGAACATGTTTGATTTGGGTTTTGATGGCTGCCTACTCAGTGGGTTATGTTGTATGCCTATATTTCATTATATAGTCATACTTTAATATTTAATAAGGTCATATAATATTATTATTATTATTATTAATATTTAATAAGATTAAATTAGTAATTGATAATTACCTAGTTCAAATAATTATTTAAGTTGTTTGAATATGAATTATGTTATTACTACTATTAAATTGATTTAATTAAGGGAAGGTCGCTGAACACTAGTAAACGCACTAACCAGACCCTAGAGTAGAGAGGAGACAGTCCTATCATCTAATTGACGAAGCCTAACAATTGGATCAAGAGTGTATTGATTCAGCGTTACACTATGGTTACTTATGGATTTGTGATAATATGTTATTTATGATGGATATATTTTGGCTATATATTGTACTAACACTTCTTGTTGAGTGTACATGTAGAATTATTATGTCAATGGATGATGGTGGTCATTTAGCCACTTTATGTCTTTCTGTGTGATGTCTGACCTAGGCATGGGGCCCTAAGGTCTATTGGCCATGATGTTAAGAAATATTATTTTTAGTTTTATGTGATAAAATGATTATGTTCTTGTGTGGGATTTAACCTTGTAACTTTTAAAATAATTTTTAAGTGTTTTTAAGAGGTCTAAGTTGTATTTTATGTTTGGAAAATTGTCTTATGTCCAAGGTACATGGGTAAGAAGTTTATTTTTGTCATTTATAATATTTTAAAAGGTTTTTAGACCCTCCTTTAAGCCCCACTTACAAAAGTGACGAAAATGGGAAGGTGGTTGGTTGAATTAGTTGGGTGGTTGAATTAGTTTTGGGTAGGAAGTTACTCTTTCCTTCTCTTTAAAAACTCTTCATGGAGTGGGGGTGATTGACTCATTTTTATGATTTTCATTCAAGGATTCTACCATTAGTGGGATATTGCGATTGAGGTATCATGTTTTCTTTATTAATTAAATATAAATATTATATGTTTTTCTTTATTGATTAAATGTAAATTTTATGTGTTTTTCTTTATTGATTAAATATAAATATTATATGTTTTTCTTTATTGGTTAAATGTAAATATTGTAAGTTCTAAATATTATATGTATCCTTTATTTATTAAATGTAAAAGTTGTTTTTCTAAGGGTTGTTGCTTCTGAAATTGGAAAAGCAAACATTTCAATGTAAATCCTGAAAGAAGCATATTTGTTGCCTTATTTGCATGTCATAAACCTAGATCATCATAGCATAAGTGGATCTTGTGTAAGTAGAATTAATGTTTCTAATAAGGTTATGGAAGTAATGTATAATAGTTGTAGAAACCATATTTTGTACTCTAGAATTGGTGATGTTTTCTAAGAAGGTTCCTTAAATTGTTGGGCCTTATTCGTAAATAAAATAGAATGTTGTGAATCTCAAGTTTTGATTAAGATAAGTATATACCGGATTTCCTCTTAGGTTCTTCCCATCTTGTATTCTTATTTTGTTGATAATGCTTAGCTAAATGGAAGTATAGATGTGGATGTTTTTTACTAAGCAGGGAAAATATGGCTAATTAATAGTAGTAGCCTTTGGTACTGAATATCATCATTAAGTTCATATGGTTAGTGTTTTACATTTTATTAATTTCATTACCTCAGACCTCTTATTACCTCCTTATGCATAGTTAAACTTTGGTGCTCTCTTGAGAGATACCTTGGGCAATGTATAGTCATGAGACTTTAACTCTAGGAAATGTTGATAACCTTGTCCTGTTTTAAAAGGGAGTTATGTTCTTAATAGTTTAAGGAATAGATATCGATCATGATGTTAATAGAATTCTAGGTTTATGCTTTTATGAGTAGGGGAATCAATCTTTTATTGCGGGTTATTGTAGTAAAGAAAAAAAAAATTAGGATAAGATTTTTGTAGTACCATCATAGTAATGTTATCATTAGAGAAAACGTTCTTCAACTCTTTATTAGTGCATTATAGTATGCTGCAATTGTGGTTAAATATGAGTTCAAATTAATTATTCTACCTAATAAAAAATTGTATTTAGGATTGAATAAGTGGTAATTTAAGTGAATTATGTTAAAGTTGTTTAGTATCTAATCTGGTTATAATTGTTCTTCATTGAATTTGAAGATAGGATGTTGTATTAAGTTGGACTATGACTTATTCTTATTTTGATTTACTAGAATGGCATCCATACTAGAATTTAGCTGATTGGGAACTCCTTGTGTAAGAAAAGTTTAATTATTGGCATAATAAAGGTTATGTGAGTGATCAAGTTTGAATTCTCGATACCTAGCTTGTCTATGTTTTAATCCAGGTAATGTTGTTAATAATAATATGTTGGTAGAGTATTATGTCTCCTGTATGAGAACTTTAGTTATCATAAATAAGGTAGGATGTAGGGTTTGGATCTTGAGGTTCTTAGTGAGTATCGCATCTTAGTTTGAAAGTGATATGCTTATCATGTTATTGAATTAAGAATAGAATCATTTGTGATCTCTTTTAGATAGTTTACTTCTAAGCATTGCTCGTCAAATGTCTTGTCGAGTAATGGTTATTGCTAACTTTTCCTAGTAGTGAATTAAATGTTGAGTATAAGTGCTAACTCTTTGTTATAAGTGTTTTGGACTTTGATGAGATGTTGTTTGCATTCATAATGAAGTCCACATTCATGGATCCCATTTGATATAATAAATTATGTTGTTGTTTATATCTTCTTAGTTACAAGGAATAGTAGAATAATTGAAGTGAATGTTGTATTGATTCATGGGCATCTTACGAGTACAGTACTGCTTTGAAGACCCATGGTTAGTATGTCATATTATATATTGCACTTAGGGTATGTTATTGGATTGGTCTATTTGAAGGAGTTGTGTTTTTAAGAGTAAATGTTAATGTGGGAATTGTTGTGTTTCAGTGGTGTCTAGTGAAAGTTTATTCCAGAGGCCAGTAGGGGTAGTTGTGGGTTTGATCCTTGCATTGTTGCATTCTGGTTGAAGAATGAGCATGTTTTGGTTTTATGTGATGTTGACTTTCCTCTGATTATGGTTTATATGATTTTCACGACTGTGTAAGAGGGATAATGCCTTGCTGAGTATATCTAGTCCTGTTGTTGAGCTCTTCTTGAAGGTTGTGGTTCCCTATTGTGTTGAGCTTGTTTTAATATTCTATGTTGGTCTGTGTTAAGGATTGATTTTGGGAGCAAGAGGACCCATGCCTTGCTCTAGTGATTTATTACGTTGTGATTGGTTGTAAGATGGTTGATGCCTTGCATTGTTATGTATATATCTTGTCATGATGATAGTTGTTATGTTTGATGGATAGGGTTTCCTAGGTACAGATAGGGGAGTGGCTTCCAATGTGGGGCCGGTGCCCAAAGTGGCTGCCAGGGTAACCCATTGGAAGTTGGTGGTGCAGGAGCACCTTGGCAAATTAATATTACCTTGGAAAAATCTTTGAGTTTGATTAAATTTGTATGATTCCACATTGTAATGAGGTTTATCAAGTCATTTTTATGTGTTTAGGTCATTAGGAGTTTCAAAAATACAAAATATTGCAAACCATGTAAAGGTTGTCAATGTAAAATTGGAAAAAAGATGCAAAGTTGGAAGGTGAAGAGTCAATTAGCTCTTGGTTTTCTTCAAATCAGTTATGAACTGAAGAGACATATTTTAGTGCCTTTAAAAGGCCTTGTAACCATGAAGAATTCGTGGGTGGTTGAAGATTTGAGCATGGAATGAGAAAAAACAATGTTTTCCTATATTTTCCTTCAGAAATTTGCTGTCTTTTGCTATTGCACAGCCCTGTATAGAATTGAATGGATGTCTAATGGATTTCAAATGTTATATCCTTCAACCACCTTCCATTTTCTTCTTGTCCCATGCATTTTTATTTATTTTTGTGAAAGATATGAGTGTTTTATGGACTGTAATTTTCTGATTTTCCCTACAACAGTCCTGTTGCAGCAGTTGGTACGGTTTTGTACGGACATATACAGGATCAATCCATATATGGTTGGAAAGAGTATTGAGTCTACTTTCCATTTCTTTTTGTTTCATCAAATTTTATTAAGATTTGAATAAGTTATGACATTTTTGGTGAGGGCAGGTCTGAATGCTGCCTAGGGTTTGTAGTTTTGGGAAAAGAGTCATAACTTTCTCTCCTACCATTGGATCTTCATGAAAATTGGATGAAAAGTCTGTATTAATGTTCTCTTCAATCTAACCAAAGCAATTAGATTATTTCTTTTTATTTGTTAATGTTATTGAGGATAGTTTTGGTCCTCCTACCTCTGCATCAGTTGGTAATCAAGTGATAACCTAATAATTAATCTAGGGGTTGGGTAGATTTCACATTAACAAGATAATTGGATGCCTCACTCATGCCTGTAGTGCTCATTTAGGCTAAGGATGAGATGAGAAGGTTGTGGTTGGAAAAATCAACTTCCTTGTCCTCATGAAAGGAATGTTGATTTTGCATGTGTCACCCTATGGGTCCGGAGTCTAGTGAGAGACTGCCAGGGTAACCATAGATGGGGGCCGGAGTCTAGTGAGAGACTGCTAGGGTAACCCATGCTAGGACCATGCGATGACACTCTCCCTACTACAGCCTAGCATTCCCTAGTTGTACTCTCCCCATTTGTCGTGTGTTGCCTCTGGAAGTGATTTTGAGTTGCTTGTGGTGTTGTCATGTGTTGTAATGGAGTCTTGTTTGGTCTTTGTTCCTGTTAGGCAATTATCTACCTGACTGTATGATGTTTTGAGACCTTATGTTATCTCCTAGCTCGGGGGGTGGACCTCAGGGTTCCACATGGTTGGGTGGAAGAGCTTTTATCCATTGGTCTCTCCTTGCCTTTGTTCGTGTGCAAGAAGGTTGTAACTCCTGTAGTAGATTCAGATCATGTACCTATTTATGGAGATAGTTATTTATGCTCATGTACTATCTTATGTATCAAACTATTCATAATGTATGTATTCATATGTATTCAGAAGATGATAATGTAACAATGTAATGTTGTACTCATATGTGAGGAGAAGTTGTAACTATGTACTAGATCTTGATGAATACTTATATGATGTTATGTAGATGTAAATGTTTATTGATTTAGTGCATTAGGTTTACAATGAGTTACTAATGTTAATTCATGATGTGTGTTAGATTATGTTAATTGTTTTGTCAAGTAATGCAACCATGATATCTTAGAGGACAGGTCATTAGTTTAAATGATGCGTTAATATTACTTTGTTACTTTACTATCTCTTTCAATTTTTTTTAAAAAAATATCCTGTTGCATATAGCATAAATGTGATGTTCTCTGAGGTATTCATGGTGGGGCGTTACAGTAGGAGTAGGATTTTAGTTTCATGTTCTCTAAGCCATCTAGTGAATAAAATGTTGGAATTAGTCTGGACAACTGATCGAGGGGGGGTGAATCAGCTGTCCCACAAATTAACCTTTTTTTTCTTTTAAACTTCTTTATCATCTTTCAATTAGATTAGTGATGTAAGCATTAAAGCATGAATTAATAACACATGAGCAGAAGCAAATTAAACACACATAACACCAAAATTTTTACATGGAAACAGTAAGTGCCTAGAGATCACTACTTAGGGAGACTCACTGCCTATAGGAGGCTACTAGATACAAGAATTTATGTTTAATACAAAAAGAATGAACTACGAAATAGCATCTTCTTTATGCCTGGTTCAGTTCCTTTGAAAGATCACAAAACTTTTGTTCTGCTCCAAACACTTCTTCACTATCTCTTCATACCTTATTGCTCTTGTTCCTCTACTCCTCTTCTCTTCTCTACCTTTGTACCTTTCTTAAGATTTTATGATTTTCTCTCAAGGACAACTTTCCACAATTCATTCACAAGTATTTATATGCTTCATCAACCTTGGAATGAACATCAAGGTTAGCACTACAACCATGCGAATCACTATGCTATCAGCCAAACATAACTGAGACTTGAATCTTCTTCCAACAAAATGCCATGCTCCAAAGAATTTCTCTTAGATCATCCGCAACGCGCTTGAAACATCCAATCAGCCAAGGACTGGGAAGAATTGTTAGATTTAGGACAGATAATTGAGAGGGGGGGTGAATCAGTTGTCTAAAACTTTCTTGCAATTAATCACATAAATCCTTTTCTTAATTCGCCAGCATAATAATAAATCAATCATGGAAACATAATGCAGCAATTCAAGAGCAGAAACACATTAACACATATGATAGTAAGATTTTTAACGTGGAAAACCAGGTTAAGGGAAAAACCACAGGGTGACTAACCCAAGATTGTATTCTCTATTAAAAGAATAGTAAAAACAAAATGGCATATGCCAATTAGGGCTCACTACTTGAGCACACTACTCATAAGAGGCCCACTGCCTACAGGAGACACACTGTCTACATAATAATAAGTATTACATAATTGAACTGAAGAATAGCATCTTCACCATGCTTGAGTCAATTCCATTTAAGCCCAATACTTTTGCTCTACCTTTCGCTCTCCTCCTCTCTACCACACTCTCATCACCACAAGATACTTTTGAAATGACTTTACAATTGCTTATTTATACAAGACATCTACTTAGGGATAATTATCCAAGTCGGCATACATTACAGAGCAAATACATAAATACAACATGACTAATTACAAAAAGACTTCACGCGTATCAACACACTATTAGCCACACAGATCTAAGACTTCAATATTTTTTAGGAACACACCATTCTTCATAGAACATCTTCAAGATCATCCGCGGGATGTGTAACTCATCTGGTTGGCCAGACTTAGGAAGAATGCCATCATCTAGAAGTAATTGTTCAATTACGATCTCAATATTCAATGCAGACCACCAACATGAACTAGACATGATCCAAAGACCTCCACAAGCTTTCTTGAATCATCAAGAACATCCACACTACTTCTGCTTACTAAAATCATTCTCTCCTTCATCCAGAACCTCAAGAACATAGTATGTCATCACTGTCATATTGGAATAGATGCTTGCGGACCTCTAGACCATGAACCAATTGAGTTGTCAATTCACATTGACTTCCTAAACACTCCACCAAATCTGCAGAACAAGATATTGCATTTCTGGATCTCACCAGAACTATTTGTATTGTCACCTCTAAACATCTACCAGAACCAGTTTTACTTAAGTGGCCATAAATTCTATAGATCTTCATGAGGACCTCTGAAATATTTACTAGATCATCTTAAGACACATATCTACAAACCCTTTAATGTGCATCCTCTGATCTTCATCTTACCTGGGATCTTTACCTCACTACTTCACTGTTCTTCTTTGTTCCTGATAGGACTAATTTTTTCAATATCCTCAGCATTCAGCTCATCCAATCCTTATCATCAATGCAATAGGAGTATGTTGACATCAATGACAGCACCGGTTAGGCCCATACTTGTAACAATCTCCCCCTTTGTCATTGATGGCAACATATGATGTGAAAAACTATTTTAACCATCAAGACAATAACTTCTCCTTACACAACTCCCCTTATCAATAACAACCATTCACATGTCTTCTCTTCCTTTACTACTCCCCCTTTGATCAGAAACCAATTGTTTTTCACATCTTCTCTCCCCCTTTGACATCAATGGAAAAGGGCACATACTTGCATCACTTTAGAATCATACCAGCTGCTCCCCCTGAGTAGTAGCTTCCCATCATCAATCTAGACCACAAGATATGACTATGAGATCCATCGGACTGATGCACATTAGTGCACCTTAATTCAGAACTAGAGGGGTAATAACCCCTAACTTCTCCCTTAGATACTCAAAAGAGTCCTTAGGTAGAGGTTTAGTAAAAATATCTGCAATCTGATCCTTAGAAGTAACAAACTCCAATCTGACTTCATTCTTGTTCACTTGCTCTCTCAAAAAGTGAAACTTGATGGATATATGTTTAGTCTTTGAATGAAACACTGGATTCTTTGATATATTTATTTCACTTGAATTATCACAGAAGATTGTGATAGGTTCCTCATACTCTACTCTGATGTCTCTTAGCATTTGCTTCATCTACAATACTTGAGTGCAACTACCTACTACTACAATATATTCTTCTTCTGTAGTGGACAAAGATATTGCCTCTTGTTTCTTGCTCAACCAAGAAACCAATCTCTTCCCCAAAAAGAATGCTCTACCACTGGTACTCTTCTGGTCATTCACATCTTATGCCCAATTTGCATCTGTATATGCATGAAGAGAGAAATCATGATCTCTAGGATACCACAAACCATACTCAATTGTCCCTTTTAGATATCTAAAGATCCTCTTGATTGCCATGACATGAGATTCTCTAGGATCAACTTGGAATCTAGCAACAAGACCAACAACATTCATAATGTCAAGTCTAGTTTGAGTGAGATACAAAAGTCCTCCAATCATTGACCTGTACTTTTTCTGATTAGCCTTAGGAGAGTCATCATCTTTTCTCAATATACATCCAGTTGCCATGGGAGTACTCATTGGTTTTGAGTTTTCCATCCCAAATTTCTTCAACAATTCTTTCACATATTTGGTCTGAGAAATGAAGATTCCTTTGTTTGTTTGAGTGATTTGCAGACCCAAGAAGAAATTCATTTCCCCAAACATGGACATCTCAAATTCACTTTTCATTTGATTTGCAAAAGTTTTGCACATATTATCTCTTCCTCCAAAAATGATATCATCAACAAACACTTCAACAATCAAGATATTTTCATGATCAATTTTGAAGTACAAATTACTATCAGCAGTACCTTTGTTGAAACCAATCTTCAAAAGATACTTATCCAATCTTTCATACCAGGCTCATGGGGCTTGCTTGAGTACATACAGTGTTTTCTTCAACTTGTAGACCATATCACCATGATCAAATAATTGAAATCCATCCGGTTGCTCATTGTATACTTCTTCTTCCAAGTCACCATTCAAGAATGCAGACTTGACATCCATTTGATATACTTTGAAGTCCTTCAATGTAGCAAAGGCAAGAAATAACCTGACTGCTTCAATTCTTGCCACCAGAGAAAAAATTTCTTCAAAATCAACTCTTTCTACTTGAGAGTAACCCTTGCAGACCAATCTGGCTTTGTTTTTGACTACTTCACCAACTTCATTTAGTTTGTTTTGGAAGACCCATTTGGTTCCAATCACATTCTTGTTTCTAGGTCTGGGAACAAGATCCCAAGTGTGATTTTTTTCAATTTGCATCAGCTCTTCCTCCATTGATTTAGTCCAACTTTGATCATTGCATGCTTCATTCACTGTCTTTAGTTCAATCTTTGAAATCAGACAATACTCTTCTGAGTCTTGAGAAATCTTTCTTCTTGTTTGAACACCTTTGCTTTTATCACCTATGATCTGATCTTCAGAGTGATTCAGTCTTACATACTTGGGAATTTTGGGACTTTCTTGGACTTCTCTTTCTTGAACAGGTTCATTCAAACTCATCTCTTCTTCTTCGTTCACCAGATTAGTCTGAATCTGAATCTCAGAAGGGACTTGGACTCCTTGGATCAAAACATCATTCTAATCATCTTCATCATTTTCATAAAACCTTGAGGGTTTTTCAATACCTTCATCAACCTTCACATTTGTACTTTCTATAATCTTTCTCAATCTTGTTATAACACTGGTATGCTTTGCTTTGAGTAAACTAACCCAAAAATATTCCTTCACCACTTCTAGCATCAAATTTTCCTAATTCTTCATCTCTTTTAATGTAACATTTGCTACCAAAAACTCTGAAATACTTTATAGTGGAAGTGATGCCAAACTAGAGTTCATAGGGAGTCTTACCAGTATTGCTTCTGATTTGAACTTGATTAAGAGTATAGACTACAATGCTTATAGCTTCTCTCTAGTAGATCTAAGGAACATTTGCTTCCATCATCATGGTTCTAGATGCTTCCTGGATGGTCTAGTTCTTTCTCTCCACTACTCCATTCTGTTGTGGTATCCTTGGAGCAAACAATTGTCTTTTTATTCCATGTTTCTCACAAAATTCTATGAACTCACTGGATGTGAATTCTCCACCTCTATCATACCTCAGACATTTTATGTTCAATCTAGTTTCATTCTCTACCATAGCCTTGAATATTTTGAATTTCTCAAAAGCCTCTAATTTCTCTTTCAGAAAAGTCACCCACATCATCTGGGAGTAGTCATCAATTAATAGCATGAAGTATCTATCATCTTGCACACTCCTGATTCTTGTCAAACCACATAGGTCATTATGAACTAAGTCCAATAATCTGGTAGAAGATTGTTCCTTACTTTTGAATGTGACTCTGCTCTTCTTACCCAACTGACATTCTTTGTACAAACTATTAGTAGGTTTCACCAGTCTTGGAAGATCTCTTATAGCCTGAGTGTTGCTTATCTTGATTATATTATCAAAATCCACATGACTCATTCTCCTATGCCACAACCAACTCTGATCAATTTGAGAAAATAAGAAACTTTTACCAATACCAACCAATTGGAATATATTACCTTTAGTTTGAGTACCAGATGCAATCTCTGTTCTAAAACTTTCAAAGATCTTGCATTTTCCATTTTTGAATTGGAGATCATAGCCTTCATCCACCAACTGTCCAACACTGAGAAGATTGTGCTTTAGGCCTTCAACATACAGTACATTTCTAGTTTTGTTCTTTCCATCAAAAGAAATAGTTCCTCTACCTCTGATTCTGCTAGTAGAATTATCACCAAATTTTACCACTCCTCCTTCATACCTTTCCAAATCTATGAACTTATTTTTGTCACCTATCATATGGTGGGAGCATCCACTATTAATGACCCAGTCATCCTTTTCTTCAACTTGGGTAGCCAAAGCTCTTTCTACAATTTTATGATTGACAAATTCAGAGGGCATTAGATCTTCTTCCTTGATGGCAATAAACACCCAGTAACTTCCAGATTTGTTTCCTGTCTCCGATTCATTATCTGTTACTCCTTCATCATCATCATCTTCATGAACATAGTGACATTTCTTTTGGAATCTTGATCTGTTAGGATTTGGCCTTGAAAATCTTTCTAGACACCTTGAGGCAAAATGACCAATCTTATTGCAGTTAAAACATTTAAAATGTAATTTCCCCTCATACTTACTGGATCCTCTTGGCAGTCTTTTTGCAATAAGGGCTTCAAGTTGAGCAGCTTCTCTTCATCTTCTTCCAGGTCTTTTCTTGCTTTTTCATACCATGATAGTTTCTTTGAAGAGTTCTCTCCTAGGTCAAACTTTTGTTTTCCTTTTACAGAGGCACTAGCTTTGAATGCAGATTCAGTCTTGGGGGGGCATCTCTAAACTTGGTCAATTCAAATGCAGCCAGTTTACCAACCAATTGATCTCTTGTGATACCTAAAAAGGATATGAATTCTTCAATAGTAGCAACCTTATATTTGTAAGAATCAGGAAGGGATCTGAGAACTTTACCGACAATTTCATCTTCATTCAAGATTCCACCAGCACATCTAATGCAGCAAACAAGCTCATTTACTCTTGGCATAAATGTAATGATATTTTCATCTTCTCTCATCTTCAGGTTTTCAAATTTTCCTTTTAGACTCTGTAGCTTGGTACATTTAACATACTTATCTCCTTCATGCAAATGTTCCAATTTTTCCCAAATCTCATGAGCATTTTTTACGTCAATAACATTTGTTAGCTCTGAATTAGATAAGGCACTTAGAAGAGCTTTTTTAACCCGCAGATTATTTTCAGCATCTCTGATTTCATCTACAGTACGTGGGCCATTCTATGGAGGATCATACTTTTTGAATTCGTGATCCAATACTGCATTCCCATACATTGCAAGTGGCATTCCATGTGACTTTTCCAAAGAGTGAAATTGGTTCCATCAAACCTCATAATATCTTTCTTGTAGGACAACATCCTGGATCTCCTCAAGTGGTTAAGCTCTTTTAGAGGAACTTAGCTCTGATACCAATTGTTAGATTTAGGATAGACAACTGAGAGGAGGGGCTGAATCAGTTGTCCAAAATTTTCTTGCAATTAATCACTTAAATCCTTTTCTTAATTCATTAGCATAATAATAAATTAATCATGGAAATAGAATGCAGCAATTCAAGAGTAGAAACACATTAACACATATGACACCAAGATTTTTAACGTGGAAAACCTGGTTAAGGGAAAAACCATGGGGTGACTAACCCAAGATTGCATTCTCTGTTAAAAGAATAGTAAGAACAAAATGGTACATGTCAATTAGGGCTTACTACTTGAGCACACTACTCACAAGAGGCCCACTGCCTATAGGAGACACACTATCTATAGAATAATAAATATTACATACTTGAACTGAAGAATAACATCTTCACCATGATTGAGTCAGTTCCATTTAAGCCCAATACTTTTTCTCTACCTTTTTCTCTCCTCCTCTCTACCACACTCTCATCACCATAAGATACTTTTGAAATGACTTTACAATTCCTTGTTTATACAAGACATCTACTTAGGGATAATCATCCAAGTCGGCATACATTACAAAGCAAATACAAAAATACAACATGACTAATTACAAAAAGACTTCACACGGATCAACACACTATCGGCCACATTGATCCGTGACTTCAATATTTTTTAGGAACACGCCATTCTTCATAGAACATCTTCAAGATCATCTGCAAGATGTGTAACTCATCCGGTCAGCTAGACTTAGGAAGAACACCATCATCTGAAAGTAATTCTTCAATTATGAGCTCAATCTTCAATGTGGACCACCAACATGAACTCGACATGATCCAAAGACCTCCACAAGCTTTCCTGAATCATCAAAAACATCCACACTACTTCTACTTATTGAAATCATTCTCTCCTTCATCTAGAACCTCAAGAACACAGTCTGTCATCACTGTCATATTGGAATAGATGCTTGCGAACCTCCAGACCATGAACCAATTGAATTGTCAATTCACATTGACTTCCTAAACACTCCATCAAATCCACAGAACAAGATATTGCATTTCTGGATTTCACCGGACCTATCTGTATCACTCTATCACCTCTGAACATTTGCCAGAACTGGTTTTACTTAAGTGGCCATAACTTCTTTAGATCTTCATGCGAACCTTTGAAATATTTACTAGATCATCTTAAGACACATATCTACAAACCCTTTGATGCACATCATCTAATCTTCATCTTAGCTAGGATCTTTACCTCACTGATTTCATTGTTCTTCTCTTTTCCTGATAGGACTAATTTTCTCAATAGCCTTAGCATTCAGCTCATCCAATCCTTATCATCAATGCAATAGGCGTATGTTGGCATCAATGACAACACTGGTTAGGCCCATACTTGCAACAAGAATAGCAATACCAAGAGGAAAATCCTCACCAACGAGCTCAAACTTCAATGTAGACCTCCAAAATAGCAGTCACATGATCCAGGGACCTCCACAAGCTCATTGAATTCAACAAAACATCCTCACTCCTCCAAATCACTAGGATCACTTGCATCTTCATTCAGAACCTCAAGAACACTGTCTGCCATGACTATCACACTAGAAAGATTGCTTGTGGACATCCAAACCATGAACCACTTGAGTTTATGATACACACTGACTTCCTAAAAAAAGCCTCTATATTTGTAGATCACAATATTTCATTGCAGAGCAATCTAGACCAATTTACTGTCACTCTGTCTCTTCTGAACAACTACCAAAACCTAGTTCTACTCAGATGGCCATAGCTTCTTCAAATCTTCATGCAGACCTCTCAAATCTTAAGTGGAGCTACTTCAGACAATCCTCTACATAGTCATATGGTCCACATACATTTATCTTCATTAATTTTCTCAATATCCTCAACATTCTAGTCTTATAAACAGGAAACAAAATGGAATATAGTTGACACCAATGGCAACAAGGATATGTTGACATCAATGACAACACTAATTAGACCCATATTTGCAACAATCCCCCCCTTTGTCAATGATGGCAACATATGATGTGAAAAACTGATTCAACCATCAAGACAAGAACTTTTCCTCCTTTCTCTTATCACTTGTGCAACTACTTTCTTCATTGCTCCCCCTTTCATCAGAAACTAGTTTTTCACATGACTTCTCTCCCCGTTTGACATTAATGGAAAAGGGCACATATTTGCAATCTTTTCTCCCCCTTTTTTTAGACTGATCTCCAGAATTTGCATACTAACTATTCCTCCTAAGTAGTATCTCCTTAACACCAATCTAGATCACAAGATATGACTGTGAATTCCACTAGACTGATGCACCCTAATGCATCTTAGTTCTAAGGAGGGGTAATAACCCCTAACTTCTCTCTGAGATACTCAAAAGTATCCTTAGGAAGAGGCTTAGTAAAGATATCCAAAATTTGATCCTTTGAAGAAACAAACTCTAATCTGACTTCATTCTCATTAACCTTCTCTCTCAAAAAGTGAAACTTGATTGATGTGTGCTTTGTCTTTAAATGCAACACCGGATTCTTTGAGATGCTTATTGCACTTGAATTATCATAGAAGATTGTGACAGGCTCTTCAAACATAATTCTAATATCCTTCATCATTTTCTTCATCCACAGAACTTGAGTATAATTGTTTGTTGCTGCTATATACTCTGCCTCTATTGTAGATAGAGATATTACCTCTTGCTTTTTGCTCAGCCAAGAAACCAATCTTCTTCCCAATAAGAATGCACCACCACTAGTGCTTTTTCTATCATCCACATCTCCTACCCAATCAACATCTATATATGCATAAAGAGTGAAGTCATTATCCTTTGGACACCATAAGTCATAATCAAGTATCCCTTTGAGATATTTGAAAATTCTTTTGACTGCTACAACATGGGATTCTCTAGGATCAACTTGAAATCTAACAACAAGTCCAATTGTATTCATGATATCAGGTCTGGTCTGAGTTAGATAAAGCAGTCATCCAATCATTGATCTATACCTTTTCTGATCTACCTTAGGTGAATCATCATCTTTACTTAACTTGCATCTAGTTACCATAGGAGTACTTACTAGTTTTGACTCCTCCATTCCAAACTTTTTCAATAATTCTCTCACATACTTAGACTAAGATATGAAGATACCTTTATCTGACTGAGTGATTTGTAGACCTAGGAAGAAATTCATTTAACCAAACATGGACATCTCAACTTCACTCTGCATCTGATTAGTGAATGTCTTGCACATACTCTCATTTCTACCAAAACTATTATCATCAACAAATACCTCAACAATTAGAATATTCTCATGATTAATCTTGAAGTAAAGATTACTGTCAGCAATGCCTTTGCTAAATCCTATCTTTAGCAGATACTTGTCCAATATTGCATACCAAGCTCTTGGGGATTGTTTAAGTCCATACAAAGCTTTTCTCAGTCCGTAGACCATATCTTCTTGATCAGATAACTAGAATCCTTCTAGTTTGTCAATGTAGACTTCTTCTAGCTCTTCATTTAGGAATGCTGACTTGACATCCATCTGATATACCTTGAAATATTTGAAAGTAGCAAATGCAAGAAATAATCTGACCACTTCTATTCTTTCTACTGGAGAAAAAGTTTCTTCAAAATTAATTCCTTCCACTTGAGAATATCCTTTGCATACCAACCTTGCTTTGTTTCTCACAACTTCACCATCTTCATTTAGTTTATTCCAGAAGACCCATTTAGTTCCAATCACATTTTTATCCTTAGGTCTAGAAACAAGATCCCAAGTGTGATTCTTTTCAATTTGCATTAATTCTTCTTCCATTGCTTTTACCTAGTTTTCATCATTGCAGGCTTCACTTACTGATTTTGGTTCAATCTTTGAAATCAGACAAATCTATTCTTGATCTTTAACAATTCTTCTTCTAGTTTGAACACCTTTATTTTTATCTTCTATGATCTGATTTTTAGGATGATTCATCCTTACATACCTAGGAGTTTTGGGATTTGCTTGAACTTCTATTTCTTGAGCTTGTTCCTCAACTTTTGTGCTATCCTCTTGAGTCACTGGATTTTCTGGATCAATCTGGATTTGGGTTTGGGTTTGAACTTGCCTTCCTTGACTTTGACTTTCATTTTGATCATCTAATTCATATCCACAAGACCTGGAATGTCCTTTGCTTTCATCAACTCTGACATTTGGACTTTCAACAATCTGTTTCAATCTCTTGTTAAAGCATTGGTATGCCTTGCTTTGAGTAGAGTAACCCAAAAATATTCCTTCATCACTTCTTGTATCAAACTTGCCTAGATCCTCATCTCTTTTGATATAGCATTTACTACCAAAAACTTTCAAATATCTCATACTAGGAGGATGACCAAACCATAGTTCATAAGGTGTCTTACTAGAATTTCGTTTGATCTAAACCCGATTAAGAGTGTAGACAATAGTACTCATAGTTTCTCTCGAATAATTTCAAGGAACATTTGTTTCCATCATCATGGTCCTAGTAGATTCTTGAATGGTCCAGTTCTTTCTTTCCACAACTCCATTTTGCTGAGGAGTCCTAGAAGCAGATAACTATCTTTTTATTCCATGCTTTTCACAAAATGTATCAAACTCACCAAAGGTAAATTCTCCACCTCTGTTAGATCTCAAACACTTTATCTTCACACCAATCTCATTTTCCACCATAACTTTGAACACCTTGAATTTGTCAAGAGCTTCTAATTTTTCTTTTAAGAAAGTTACTCACATCATCCGAGAGTAATCATCAATCGGCAACATGAAATATTTGTCTCCTTGCATACTCTTGATTCTAGCAGGACCACATAGATCAGTATGCACAAGCTTCAACTGTCCACTTGAAAATTGTTCTTTACTTATGAATGAAGTTTTGTTCTGTTTACCCAATTGACATTCTCTACACATGCTATTAGGTTTCACAAGTTTTGGAAGATCTCTCACAGCCTGAGTAGAACTTATCTTAACAATGTTATCAAAATTCACATGACACATTATCCTATGCCACAACCAACTTTAATCTGTCTAAGAAATCAAACAACTTTTTCCAGAACTACTTAAATGAAAGATGTTACCTCTAGTTTGAGTACTAGAAGTAGTTTCAGTTCTGGAGCTTTCCAAGATTCTGCATTTTCCATCCTTGAATTAGAGATCATAACCCTTGTCAACCAACTATCGAACACTGAGAAGATTATGCTTCAATCCTTCCACATACAGAACATCATTAGTGTTATTATTACCATCAAAAGAGATGGATCCTCTACCACGGATTCTACCAGCTGAGTTGTCTCCAAATTTCACAATTCCACCTTCATATTTTTCAAAGCATACAAACTTACTTTTATCACCAATCATATGATGAGAACATCCACTATCAATCACCCATTCATCCTTTTCAACAACCTGAGCAACCAAGGCACTTCCCACATTTGTACAGCTAGTAGATTCAGTAGACACCAGATCTTCTTCTTTGAAAGCAATGAACACCCAATCACCTTCAGTCGAACCTCCATGATCAGATTCATCATCTGTGACTCCTTCTTCTCTAGCTTCTTGGACATAGTAGTATTTCTTCTAACCTTTATATCTGTTAGGGTTTGGCTTTGAAACCATCTCTGGACATCTTGAGGTAAAATGACCACTCTTATTACAAGCAAAACACTTGAATGGAAACTTTCCTTTATACTTACCAGATCCTTTTGGCATTCTTTTGGCAATAAGAGCTTCAAGATCTACAGTTTCAATTTCATCATCTTCAAGATCCTTTCTTGACTTCACAAATCTATTTGATATTCCTGAAGAACTTTCACCCAGATCATATCTTTGTTTTCCATACACACTGGCTTTAAATGTAGATTTAGACTTGAGAAGAGAATCACCAAACTCACTCATTTCAAATATTGAAAGCTTACCAACTAACTGATCCCTTGTAATAGTTGTCATAGTCCTGATTTATTTAATGACAGCAACTTTATGCTTGTATGCTGCAAGTAAGGATCTGAGCACTTTGGCAACAATTTCTGATTCATACAATACTCCACCAGCATTCCTGATACCGTTCACAAGTTCATTCACTTTCTATATGTAGGAAGTAATGTTTTCATCTTCATTCATCATCAACCTTTCGTATTTACTGTTTAGGCTCTATAGCTTGGCATATTTGACATATTTGTCACCTTCATATAGATTTTCTAATTTTTTCTAGATTTCATGGGTAGTTTTCAATTCTAAGACATTTTCCAATTTTGTATTAGTCAGGGCACTCAATAATGATTCTTTATCTTGAATATTGCATTCAACTTCCCTGAGTTCATCTAGAGTTGTAGGTTGATTCTTTGGAATTTTATAGTCTTTCTTAGTTATCGACCAAAAGGCATCACCTATACATTCTAAATGACACTACATGTGCACCTTCCAAAGGGAGTAATTTGTTCCATCAAATCTCAAGATTTCCTTCTTATAAGTTGACATCTTGGATCTCCTCAAGTGGTCAAGCTTCTTTTAGAGGATCTGGCTCTAATACCAATTATTGGAATTAGTTCAGACAACTGAGAGGGGGGGTGAATTAGTTGTCCCACAAATTAAACTTTTTCTTCTTTTAAACTTCTTTATCAACTTTCAATTAGATTAGTGATGTAAGCATTAAAGCATGAATTAATAACACATGAGTAGAAGCAAATTGAACACACATAACACCAAAATTTTTACGTGGAAACCTGATTAAGGGAAAACCATGGTGGGGGTTAACCCACAAGATTTGTACCCTATTAAAAGTACATGAAAGAAATGAAAATGCACTTGCCTTAGGGCTCACTGCCTACAGGAGGCTCACTGAGTACAAAAATTTATGTTTAATATAGGAAAAATGAACTATTAAATAGCATCTTCTTTATGCCTGGTTCAGTTCCTTTGAAAGCTCACAAAACTTCTGTTCTACCCCAAACACTTCTTCACTATCTCTTCATAACTTACTAATCTTGTTTCTCTACTCCTCCTCTTCTTTGCTCTGCCTCTATACCTTGCTTAAGATTTTATGATTTTCGCTCAAGGACAACTTTCCACAATTCATCCACAAGTATTTATATGCTTCATCAACCTTGGAATAAACATCAAGGTCGGCACTACAACCATGCAAATCACTATGCTATTGTCCAAACATAATTGAGACTTAAATCTTCTTCTAACAACATACCACGCTTCAAAGAATTGCTCTTAGATCATCTGTAACATGCTTGAAACATCCAGTCAGCCAAGGACTGGGAAGAACAATAATACCAAGAAGAAAATCTTTACCAATGAACTCAAACTTTAATGCGGACCTCCAACATAGCAGTCACACAATCCAGAGACATCCACAAGCACATTGAATTCAACAAAAACATTTGCACTCCTCTAAATCACTAGAATCACTTGCATCTTCATCCAGAACCTCAAGAACATTGTCTGTCGTGATTGTCACATTAGACAGATTGCTTACGGACCTCAAAACCATGAACCACTTGAGTTTATGATACATGTTGACTTCCCAAACAAGCCTCAAGATCTGCAGATCATAATATTTCAATGCGAAGAAATCCAAACCAATTTATTGTCACTTTGTCTCTTCTGAACAACTACCAAAACTTGGTTCTACTTAGATGACCATAGCTTCTTTAAATATTCATGAGGACCTCTCAAATCTTAAGTGGAGCTACTTCAGACAATCCTCTACACAACCATATGATCCACATACATTTATCTTCATTAATTTTCTCAATATCCTCAACATTCCAATCTTCTAAATAGGCAATAAAAAATGGAATATAGTTGACACCAATGGCAACAAGGATATGTTGACCTTAATGACAACACCAATTAGACTCATATTTGCAACATACAATTCCAAAGCTAGCCACTTTGATTCAGATTATATAGTTTTGTTTTGCATATAGGAGAATATATTTACTTAAACACCAATATCCAGTTGAATTTAGGGTTTATCATATTGATATTGAATAAGGGAACACCCCCTAGGTCTAGCAAAGCCTAAAGTGCATAGGAGAGCTTATACCTCTCTCCCATGCATTAGCCACTGACCTAAGGATCTTGAGTATAAGAGTTGGTTACTTTTTAGGGAAACTTAAACCATCAATTCGGAACACCAATAGATTAGTGACTCTACTGGGGAATTGATGTAAAGAACCCAAGATCTAATTTGAAATCCCATTTATGTGTAGCGACTTGAATTCTATCTCCTAGTCGATGATAATATAATTTGCATGCAGGGAAGAAGATCCCATCAAAACTCCTTGTTCCAAGAACTACCAAAAATGGTGTATAAGAAAAAGGTGAATAATCAGTCCAGCCAAGAGGGGTCTCCAAACCCTCAAAGCAATGATAATATGATGAATTAATTTAGGTCCTGTAAACAACAACCTTTTCTAGCTACAGAAGCTAGCATTCAGGAAATTTATGAGAAACAACAAAGTGAGAGACTTGGGTTAGGATCTGATACCTTTCAAGAGCATCCTTTTTTGGATCCACCTAACAGATTTGAAGATATAGAGTCTCCAAGGGACATAGATAACCCTAGACCATCCTATTCAATGCCATGAGAGGAGGAGTTATCTAAAGAAATTAAGAACCTTAGGGCTGAACTTGACTACTTGCAAGCTATTAAAATAAGGGATGAAATGAGACAAAAGGTTCAAGCTTTATGAGTTGCTCATTAGAATATAATTCCTATTCTCAATAATGCTAACATAGTGGCTAATCAACAAGTTAATACTATTCAAAACTAGCAGAACAATTAGAACGTGCTGGGAAATAATCAAGGGCTAGATTAACATGTGAATTAGAATCCACAAAACAATGAAAGGCAAAATGTAAATAATAATAGAGTACCTCAAAACAATGCAAGAAATCAAAATGTGCATGCTCATGGTAATATAAATTAGAATGCTAATACAAATCAGAACCATAATGTGAACCAAAATTAGAATGCATTTGGCAGAAGACCCATGCAGGTGGAAAGGTATAGGCAATTGGATTTTACTGACATTCCTAGGTATCCTAATCCCATTGACAATGATATCAAGACTAAATTTCCTAATTTTTTAGGTAACAATGTAGTGTCAGGTGAGGATCATTGAAAGCTTTCCTTAATTTTATGGATAATTTTAAAGTCGAATATGAGGATGTTTTTATGAAGTTGTTTATCCAATCCTTGATAGAGGAAGCTAGAGAATGGTATAGGAACTTACCTGATCCAAGTAATACATCATGGGATGATTTCATGAGAATTTTTAGAGAACAATATGGAGATAAAACTAACCCTAGTTTCATAATAAATGAGTTCACTAGTATAGCTAAAGGGTCAAATGAACCTATTTCTGATTTTAATGCTAGGTTTACCAAGGTATTAAATAAGCTTCCACCTCACATGAGACTTAATGAACCCATGTGCATGGTCTTGTACACTAATGCCTTTGATGGCAAGACAACTAATGAGTTGAGAGAAAAAAGTCCAACTACTTTGAGAGATGCTTTCAAAATTGCTACTAACATTGAGAATAGTAGAAAAGCATCTAGAAAAGGAAATAGGAGGGATGATGTGAGAATTTTGTAGAATCCAAATAATAGGGCTCAACATATTTGTAGTAATGCTTCCACATCTGAGGATAAGTTGGATAAGTTGACAAATTCCTTTAAGGATTTGAGTTATAAGCTTGCAAGAATAGATAAAGGGTTGGGCCCTGAGAGGCAAAATTATTAGAGTCCAGAGAAAAGACCATAGCTACATGATATGTCATACAATACAAATTGGCATCATGGTAAGCCTATATTGAACAATAACAATAATCAAAAATCCTAGCACAATAAGGAAACTCCTAACCCCCTAAACAAGAATGTCAATGTTGTTGAGGATACTCCCTAGTGCATAGTGTGTCAAGTGCCTCATTCACAATCTCAGTGCATGATTGCTCAGTCCCTTTATAATGATTGAAATGAATGTAATGAGCCTCACTATGTTGAAGATGATAGTGTTAATATACTTTTTACTAATGGAGATTATTCTTCTTCTAATGAAGTTGATGCAGATTCTAATGTGGTTTAAAGGAGGTATCATACGGAGCAAATTTACTAACAATTTTTCTTAGATGAAGAAGATGAAGATCGGCATGTTTATGTCCTGGATTCACATGTTTCAAATATGTATTTGAGGAGACCTTCTGATGAGGAAATCATAGCCTTAACAGCTACTACAGTTACACAAGTTAAGAGTAATTATAATCTCAGGAGCAGGGCTTAGGCTAGTGACTATGGTCAGCCTTGAAGTATATTTATGAAATAGCCTCAGAATAACTCAAAAGGATCTGAGTCATAGAAGAAGCAAAACAATGATAGTAGAAAGGATTCTAAGGAAAACTAGGTTATAACACAAGGAATTTAGAAATTAAGGTACATCATAATGAGAATAAAGGTAAAAGCTCTAGTGGGGTGAGTAGTAATTAGAATGCCACAGTTGCTAAAATTGCACATATTCATGAGAGAAATAGGAAGCTGGGGAAAAATACAAATCTTATACAAAATTATGTCCCATTTGACATTACTCAAGCACTATCCCAAATGAAGGTTTCAGTACCATTGCTTGAAATGCTAAAGATCTAAGAATATAGAAACAAAGCATTATCTTTGATTTCAGGGATAACTGACCATGTGAATCAAATTTCCAAGGACCAAGGCAAAGCTCAAGAGAAGGAGACTGAAGAAGAAGAAATTTTAGAATTGTATCTAGGAACCACTTTGACAAAATGTCCATCACAAATAGAGCCATTTTATGTATCCCTCATTATCAATGGGAAAATAATAAGAAACTATATGCTTTATTCAGAAGCGTCCACAAATATCATGCATTTGGCTATCATGGAGCAAGCTAGATTGAATATAGATAAGGCCTATGGTAAGTGCTTTTCTATGGATGCTAGAGAGGTACCAGTCATTGGAATCATGAAAGATGTAGATTTTATGTTAGCTACTTATCCTAAGAAGACCTATACTATGAATGTTACTGTGGTTGATTTCAAGCCACAATATGGGATGCAATTGTTAAGGAGATGGGCAGCACTGTTTAGAGGAAGCATGCAATTGGATCTATCATATGCAATGATTCCTATAAATGGTAGAAATGTCAAACTGGACAAAGAAGAAAGAACACCTGATATAGTTGAGGAGCTTGAACAAGATGAACAAGCTTGTTTTGTTGATACTGATCTTGAGAATTTTCAAGTGTTGTCTTGTGATCATAATACAAACAAAAAAGAACCCATTGATGTTGAATTAGAAGGATTAAAAGATCAAGAGGGGCTCTTGTCCATGTATTTCGATGGTACATGCTCCAAGGAAGGCTCTGGTGTTGGAGTAGTTTTTCTTTCCTAAACTGGTAAGATATTTAAATTCTCTTTTCTTCTGAAGTTTGGATGTGCCAATAATATTGCAAAGTATGAAGCTCTCTTGCTAGGATTGAATGTTGCAATTAAACATGGTATTAATCTTCTTAGAGTATTGGGGGATTTAGAACTAATTTTTTCTCAGGTTAGGGGTAAATATGCTTCCAAAAATAAAAGGCCGAAGCAATATAAGCATGCAGTGTGGGATTGTATAGAGTTGTTTGATGCATTCTCAACAAATTGGGTAAAAAGGTCAAAAAATGTTTTAGCAGATTTCTTGGCTATTGTTGTAATCAAGCCAGATGATATTACATTGGTAGATAGTGCACAAGTTGAGGTCAAGGATAGACCTTCAGTCCCAGACAATATAAGTAGTTGACAAGTTTTTGAGGATGACAAGGACTAGTTGAGATTTTTGCATTACATAGATGAGTATGGAAATCAGGAAATAGACTTTCAAAACTTTGTGGAAGTTGTAGATGGGGAGGAAATTCTTTTTGGAAAGGATGTAATATAGCTCAAGACTAACAAAATTCCAAGAGGTTTAGTAGCTCTAGAGAGAGCATTTGATAATAGGGACCAATTTGTGGCTAAGACATCTTCCACAAACAAGGAGGATTTGAAAGAAATAAATTTGGGGACACACAATGCCCCAAAGAAAGTATATTTTGGAAAGTAGCTGAAGCCACATATCATGGAAATGTTGATAGCACTATTAAGAAAGTATAAACATGTCTTTGCTTGGTTGTATGAAGACTTGAAGGCCTATAGAGAGGACTTATTTCAGCATGATATCCCTTTGAATCCTAGAGCCAAGCCATTCAAACAAAAGCAGAGGCCTATTAATCCCACCTTAGCTCCAAAAATGAAAGAAGAACTTATGAAGTTCAGGGATGCTAGAATCAGTAAGCCCATAAGGCACTCCACTTGGGTGTCAAATCTAGTCCCAGTTAGAAAAAAGAATGGAAATATCAGGATGTGTGTAGATTTTAGAAAACTGAATATATCATCTTTGAAAGATAACTATCCATTGCCCAACATGGAAGCTATGCTACAAAAGGTGACAGGGTGTGATATTTTATCTATGATGGATGGATTCTCTGGATATAACCAGGTGAAAGTTAAAGAATCTGAACAATATAAGATTGTTTTCACCACTCCATGGGGAACTTATGTATATGTGTGAATGCCATTTGGATTAACAAATGCAGGTGCAAATTTTTAGAGAGCAATGGATGTTGCCTTTGTAGGATTAATTGATTCAATATTGGATATATACCAGGATGATCTCACTACTTATTCAAAGAAGGAGAAACAACATTACATGCATTTGGAACAGATCTTCATCAGAGCATTAGAATATGGCATCTCACTGAATCCTAAGAAGCATGTCTTTGGAGTGATTGAAGGAAAGATTTTGGGGCACATAGTATCCAAGGATGGAGTTAGGATTGATCCAAAGAGGGTGGCTACAATTGACAAGATTCAGATGCCCAAGACAATAAAGGGTATTAAGTCATTCTTTGGGAAAATTAATTTTGTTAGAAGGTTCATTCCCAATTTTGCAAAAATCACTAAAGCAATATCAAAGATGATGAAGAAAGGTGAGACTGTGACATGGGGAGAAAAAGCATTTAAGTCATTTTAGGACATAAAGGAAGCCATCAAAACTTCTCCTATTCTTAAGTCTCCTGACTTCAGCAAGCCATTTCAATTATTCTCTTTTGCTTCCTTCCATACAATTATTGCATGTTTGCTACAAAAGAATGATGATGGATTTGAATAGCCAATTGATTTATTCAGCAAATATTTGCAAGATGTAGAGATGAAATATGATATAATGGAGAAGCAAGCTTATGCTTTGGTCAGGGCAGTAAAGAATTTTAGGCCTTGTTTAGTTAGAGCTCAGATTGTCGCTTATGTTCCCCATTCTGCAGTCAAAGATATATTTACACAACAAGAGGTAACTAGAAGGAGATGTAGGTGGATCAATAAAATTCAAGAGTATAACATAGATATCCAAATCACCAAACTAGTGAGAGGACAAGGTCTAGCTAAATTGATGGCAGAATCAAACTTGGAAGCCTGTCAAGTCAATGTGGCTGAAGATCAAGTATGCAATGTGCAACAATCTGACTGGTACAAAGACATTGTTCAATACTTACAAACTATGAACTGCCTAGCTCATTTCAATGAAAATCAGAAAAGGACTTTGAAGTTGCAAGCCATAAAGTATGTTATTTTTCAGAGTGAATTATATTGGAGAAATCCTGATGGTGTATTGCTGAGATGTGTAGATCAGGATCAGCCTGGAAAAATATTGAATGATATGCATAAAGGGGTATGTGGAGGACACTACATGGCCAAAAATACTACAAATAAGATTATGAGGTCAGGGTATTGGTGGCCAACACTTTTCTCTAATGTACATAAAATGGTAAGAAGTTGTGATTCATGTTAGAGATTTTCAGGAAAACTAAAGTATGTTGGTGCATTGCCCCTCAAGACTATTGACAAGTTGTCGTGAGGTCCTAACACTTTAGTTGTAAAATATTAGTTTATCAACTAGGGTAGTGTTCCAGGCTATATGCATAGGGAGTTTGGATAGCTCATTGAGAAATAATTTTTCTAGTTCCTTTAAAAGATTTGAACAGCATATGAAACTACAGAAAGCATTTGAACTCTATACTAAAAAGCATGTAAACTCTATACTAGAAAGCATATAAACTCTATAGTAGAAAGCATATAAACTCTACACTAGAAAGAATAAATGTAACTTTACTATGATTTTGAACAATAATAAATTTGATACTGCACAAAACATTCTAACTTTCAACTAGCAGTAAACAACAGTTTAACTAAGACATATGCACTAGAAACATTTAAACAACACAGAGTTCTAAAATAGCAGTACACAATAGTTTAACTACAACAGAAGCTCCAGAAACATTTAAACAACACACCCTATAGGTTTACAATAGAAAACTAAACATAAAATAACTTTAGTTGAAATGAAAGATCCACAAAAATAAAATACATATCTACTCTACAGTGCTGCGAGTGGCTAGCTCTTGGGAGAAATTTGTCTTTAACTCAGGTCACATTCAATCATTTCCATAGCAACATGGTAACTCTATTTAGATCTTTATATTTCAAAAGAAATTACTCAAAACAACACTATTTGCATTCATGGAGAAAATTATAGTACATATCTCTAATTATTTTCAAAAACTAAGAGACTAATTTTCATCCATCCATAGTATGATATTTATATCCATTTTGTGAGTAACTAACTAAAACTAAACTACATTCAAACTCCTAAATTTTAGATGGCAGCAAAATGCCATTTGAAAAAGTCTTATAACTGAAAAACAAAATCTTTAACTACTGATGTCTTTTAAAACATATAAAGGGCTCTAAGTGGAGCCATAATATCTTTGGGTAACCAACAAAAATAATAGAACTTAAACAGAGCCTTCAATTAAAGCATGCCTAAATTTTCTGGCATACTCAACTTCTGGTGCACTCGACGTCAGCTGCATGAAGTTCACTTCTTCTTGTAGGCAATGCATTAATCTTGCACAAATACCCAACTCTATATGCCATTGTATCAACATTTAAAAGCTAATTTCAATCAATTTAGGAAATAAAGATTTGTACAACATTTTATTAAAAATAGATAAATATTGCTTACAAAAAGAAACAAATTGTCAAGGCTAGGGAATTGGACAATGCAAAAAGGGTTATTTGTTTCATCAAAGAAATGAGGTTGTTTATACCTCATCACCCTCCCCTTCCTAACCTTGAGCAGGTCCTCCTGCTCTCTAATGCATCCTTTGTCTTTCTGCCTCCCTTTTTCTATTCAATTCATCAAACTTTGAACACATATCATATATTTCATCTACCTCCTCATCAATATGGTCAGGGACCTTCAGAAAGCCTTTATGTAGTTTTATTCTTAGCTTCCAGGTATGTAGGTCCCTAGGATCTTGTTTTATAACCACTAAGATTGCAAGGGGTAGCTATAAAAGTAGTGGAGACCTATCTCATCCCTATCCACTTAGTTTTTAGCTATTGAAGAATCTCTATCAATACCTTGGCTCTTTTGTACGATCATCTGAGGTTAGTAGGGGAAATCATCTCTCTCCTTTTTAAATACATAGGCAAGGGGGTATACCTTTCTTCACAGGCATTCCAAGCTCTGTCAATTAATTGTGGTCCATTAATCTTGAAATCTTCAAAGAAGATCCTAATACTTTCATTGTATTTCTCTTTCATATGTTCATAACTCTTAATTCTTCTGAACCATGCTTTGAAAGCAAAAGGCTTCAGATTGGGGTATCTCATGTGTAGTCCCACAATTTTCTCTACATGAAGATATTCTCTAGTTCTGTCTTGCCACTAGATTTGATTTTGCATATTTGACAAGAATGCCCTTAATTGAACTTCTCCCATAAATAGATTGATGAAGAAATCATTATGTCTTTCAAGAAATAGATTATCAATGAAAAACTCACATAACAAGTTTTAATGTATAGGAGATGCTTCTTTAAATGCTTCAAGGAACTGTTGGTCATCAGGATCATATGGTAAATTGTAAGAGATCCTCAGGAGCTTCCACCTTAATAGCTGCTCATTAAGGAACATAGAATACAATTTGGATGGTTTCCTACAGGCCAGTAATAACTCTCCAATTTGACATGCATCTGTCTTAGCCTAATATAATCTATCATAAGATTCTTTCAACAATACTATTTCTTTCTTAAGTATAGCATTTTCATCTCTAGATTGCCTTAGGAAATAGCATTACTCCATCCACTTGGTCAACATGGGAGGAATGTGGATTTGAAACCATTCCATCTTAGTTGGTTCAGTTTGAGCGTCCTTTGATTCCATAGTTGGTCTAACATTAATTTCTTGTAAATCTTGTTCTAGTTCAATAGCTCTAATCATAGCTTTATTTAGTTCTAATTTTTGTTTTCCTACTCATCTGCAAATGTCTTCAGACATTGTTCCAAGTTGAAGGTTAAATTCTTAATTTTTCTATCTTTTTCAAATAGACTAGCCAGACAATGCTTATCCCTTTCTTCAACTTGTTGCAATTAGGATTGCAGTTCTCTAATGGTTTGATCCCTCTATTCTATAAGATCTATCTATTTCTCTATCTCCTGTTGTTGTATACTTAAATGTTCTTGATTCAATTGTATTTTATCTTTCAACTACATAATTTCTACTTTTAATTCCTCTATTTCTAGTGTCATATATTCACTTTTGTTGTCCTCTGCATCTACAGAAAGGGGGAAAATAAAAACTTATGTTTCACTTCCATACACATGTCCTTCATTAATTGCTTCTAATGGACCTTGTCCTATGTCACCAACATTATTTAAGGGAGACAATTGTCTCTCCTCAGGCACTATATTGATTCCCTGAATGTTTATTGGCTACTGTGATGAAGAAATTGTTTCAATAGCATCATATTCTTGACCCTTCTCTTCTTCAATTAGGACATAATTGGGCATTTGTTCACTAATTCCCTCTCGTCCTTTTTCTCCTATTTCTCTTTGATCTTCTTTAGATGGGTCAATTTCTTGTCTAGATTTAGGGGGTTTATTTCTCTCCAAAATTTGAGTTACATTTACACATGTCTAAGATACAGTCTCATTTTGTTGGGTTACTTTTTCATAGGGCTGCCTTTCCTATCTCTTTTTATTGGGAACAGGGGCAATTCATAGGTTGTGGTACAACTAGATTCAACAACTAAACATTTACTCCTTCTTGGAGGAGGAAGTTTTTGCAATTTCATTTTGGGCCTCTTCTCCTTTTTATGGTGCCAAATACAATCCTCCTCTGAGTCTACTAAATCCACATTTTCTCATTTTTCTGGTGTCTTAGGCAAATTATGTGGTTTAGGCCTTTCTTCAAGGTCTAAGGAGTTTGCTGGATTTTATGGCGCTTCACCACCAGGAGCTTGTCTATCACCTTGAGGTACAGGGGAGAATTCTCTCACATTCTGGGTTGCCATACCAGCTGACTCACCTTCCTCAAATTGTCTCGAGGGTTCAGGGTTTTCAAATTTCTATAGAAACTTTTGCCATTTTACATCTGGTTTTCTCTTTTTATAGAAATGATATTTGCAAATTAAATGAACAAGACCATGATGTTTCAAAGGCCCAAACCCTATCTTAAATCATTCTATCATACTAACAAGGGAATCATGGAGGAAGGCAAGAATGTTAACCCTTAATTTAGGGTTTTCTAAGCCATGGCGCAGATGAATAAGTAGCTAAAAGGGGGGACCAACTATAGTGGCGTGTTGCCCTTCATAGGTGAAGTACTTAATAATCCATGCAACTGCTACTCACCATGGTTTTGCAATAGACATTCTATGAAATCCCTTGTTTTTCCCTAGGTGTTTACAACTAGTAATGGGTGAGGTTCCCCTTCTCATGCAAAAAGCTCTATCATTTTCTGATAGGAAATGTTTGTGGTTTCAGACAAATTAATACCTTCATTCCCAATACCAGATAATTTGGAGATAATTCGAGGACTTACCTTGAATTTTTTCTCGTGCACAATTGGCTGGCTGTCTACAAAGTTCTCGGCAAATTCCTTGACCAGCTGCACATGGTGTCCCTCAAAATTCTTTATAAATTCCAGCCATCCTACCCTATGAAATAGCTCTAAAATATTCCCCAATGCCAACAATTTATCTGGTGAAGTTGGCTCAGACTTGCGTTTGGCTCCTCCTATTCTATTTTTTACTGATAATACTACCCAATGACTACTGAAATATCGTGGCACCCAAAGTGATAAAACTACTCAAGAAACTGATTGGGAAATTAAAGGAAATGTAGGATTTGAGGCCACTTGTACTTTGGTAATGTTGATTCAAGGTACTTGGCTTTTTAGTAGTTAATTATGACATTGCATGGGATAGAATGAATGAGCCAAAACCTTCTCCAGTGAATAAACAGTTCACACATTTGCCAAATTTGGAAAAGAAAAGGTGTTCATGCCAATTTATCTACTTTTATTCACAATAAATGATTTATGTAAAATAAAAGATGTGCTTACCTTCCATTCTATTATTGATTTTAAAGTCCCTTGTTTTTGTTGACGTAATAGCACCCTAGGTGGTGGTACCATTTAATTTGAATGGAATGAATTTATTATGATATGATGATGGGGTGGCTGAATTTATTATGATGAAAAGTTGTCATAATAACACTTATTTATTATGGTTGAGAATGAGAAACTCATGATGGCTTTCGTGGTGGATTGTAGGGTGATAATGTTGTTCTTGCAGATAATAGGAACATTTTCACATACAAAAATCACAAGTTCACAATGGTGGAAGAAGATATCAAAGGAATAGATATGGAAGATATGAACAAAATTCTGGAGCATCGTAGCAAGATGCAGCTGGCTGAAGGAACAAAGTTCTAGAGCATCGTTGAAAGATACAGCCAGAATGCAGGAACAAAGTTTCAAAGCATCATTAAAAGATGCAGCTGAAATGTAGGAACAAAGTTCTGGAGCATCGCTGAAAGATGTAGCGAGAATGCATGAACAAATTTCTAGAGCATCGTTGAAAGATGCAACCAGAATGTAGGAATAAAGTTCTGGAGCATTGTTGAAAGATGCATCCAAAATGTAGGAATAAAGTTTTAGAGCATCACTAAAAAATGCAGCTAGAATGTAGGAACAAAGTTGTGAAGCATCATTGAAAGATGCGGTCGGAATGCAGGAACAAAGTTTTGGAGCATCATTGAAAGATGCAGCCAGAATGCAAGAACAAATTTCTAGAGCATCCCTGAAAGATGCAACTGGAATACCAATACAAAGAAAGGATATGGGTCTATTCAGACAACAAGTGTCGGAGCATCACTAGGAGATGTGCTAGAATTTGTAGCACTTCTTCAAAGATGAAACCCTGTGAAATAGTGACAAAATTTAGGCAAGTACAATTATGAATATATGGATAATTGTTCCTAAATGCATATACATAAACACAAAATAAATTTTTTTCAATACTTATGGTATTATTTCTACCAAAGCAGAATCAACACATTGAGGTTCTCTGTGCATTTCTTCCAGTCGAGAAAACTCTTCTTTGTTGATAGGTTTATGGTAGATCCTGATTCGATGTATGTTGACTAAGAGAGTTCAAGAATCACCATCAATGGGTTTGAGTTGTACTGCTCCATTTGGGAATACATCAGAAATCTCATATGAACCCAGACAATGAGTTCTGATTTTGCCTTTCTGGTCCTTGTATTGAGAATCAAACAGTAACACCCAATCTCCTTCATAGAATTTTCTTTCCTTGATGTGTTTATCATGCCAAGCCTTTCCTTGTTGTTGAACTAGCTCAATTTGATGAATGGCTTCCAAGCTAAGTTCATCTAGTTCACTAAGCTACAAGACTCTCTCTACTTGAACCTAATCCAGGTCTAGATCTAACTCCATTCCTGCTCTAAGAGTTTGGAGTTCAAATTCAATGGGTAGAAGAGGTTTCTTCCCAAAGATCAATTCATAAGGAGTAAGACCAGCGGTGGATTTCCAACTTGTATTAGAGGCCCAAACAACCTTAGGTAATTTTCTGGCCCAGTCCTTTCTACTTGATGAAACTATTTTTGTTAGGATGTTTTCGAGCTCCCTATTAGTGACTTCTACTTGAACATTTTCTTGTGGTTGATAGGGTGACGAATTCTTATGGATTACATGGAAATGATCAGTGAAAGCTAATAAAACCTTGGACATAAATTGAGGTTCTTGGTCTGTGACAATTGACCTAGGGGCTCCAAATCTAAGAAAAATTTTGTTATACAGAAAGTCTGCAACTTATTCTTCTCTAGCAACTTTCAAGGCTTGGACTTCTACCCATTTGGTAAGATAGTCTATGCAGACTAGAATATACTCTTTTCCTTGTAAAGGAGGATCTATAGGACCAATGAAATCCAATCCCCACTTTTCAGATGGTTCAAAAACTACTTGTGGCTGCAGAGGCATTTTGTTGGAGGCCATAGGTCTTCCCACTCATTGGCATTCATCACAACAATGAACATAGTTCTTCACATCCTTGTGCATAGAGGGCCAATAGTATCCTGCACCTAAGATTTTATGGGAAGTTCTATTGGCAGAGTAGTGTCTGTTAGATGGGTCATCATGGCAAGATCTGAGGATGTTGTATGTTTCATTTGGTTTGACACAACGTTGGAGGACCAAGTCAAGCCCATATCGGAATAACATGCCATTAATCCATTTGAAGTGAGCACTTTCCCAAATAAGGTGTTTCTTTTGTTTTGACATAAAGTCTCGGAGAAGATCAGAGGTGGATAAGTAATTGGCAATGTCTGCAAACCATGGTATTTTAATGGAGACAACGAATAAATTTTCATTAGGAAATTCATCCTGCATAGGGGTACAATCTCCATTATCTTGTTTTATCCTAGATAGAAAATCTGCAACTACATTGAATTTCCCAAGCTTATCCATTATGGTCACATTGAATTCTTGGAGAAGTAGTAACCATCTGATTATTCTTCCATTCACTACAGGTTTGTTCATTAGGTATTTGATAGCTAACCAGTCTGTGAATATAGTCACTTTGTATCTTGTAATGTAATGCCAAAATTTGTTTATTGCATGAACTATTGCTAGAAATTCTTTCTCCGTGGTGGTGTAATTTCATTAAGTGGGGCTCAAGATTTTACTGATGAAATATATAGCATATTTCCCTCCATTCTCATCTTCTTGACCTAACACTGCTCTAATAGCATCATTGGAAGCATCATCATAAATATGGAAGGGAAGTTTCTAGTTAAGTCCTTGTAGGACTAGAGCTGAGACAAGCTTTCCTTTAATGTCAAATGATTTTTGATATTCTTCTATCCAGACAAAATCCACGTCTTTCTGCCGAAAAGAGAACATGGGAGCTGCAATCTTACTGAAGTTTTCTATGAACCTCTGGTAATAACCAGCATGTCATAAGAAAATTCTAACATTGGTTTAATTCTTTGGGGTTTCTAGTTGTTGTATTACTTCAATCTTCTTAGGGTAAACCTTTATCCCTTTAGCTGAGATATGATGTCCCAACACTATACCTTGCTCTACCATTATTAGACACTTCTCATGGCTTAGAGACAGTTGATGATCTTCACATCGTTGCAATACTCTATCCAAATTTTTGAGGCCTTCATCAAAGGTGGTACCATAGATTGTGAAGTCATCCATATAGACTTCTACACAATCATTTACAAGTTCAACAAAGATAGCCAGAATGACTCTTTGGAATGTGGTAGGAGCATTACAGAGCCCAAAGGGAAGAACTCGATATGCAAATATTCCCTAAGAACAGGTGAAAGTAATTTTGTCTTGGTCCTCCACCGCCACTTGTATTTGGTTATATCCACTAAACCCGTCCAGAAATGAGAAATACTTCTTTCCTGATAGATTATCCAAAACTTGATCTATGAAGGGTAGTGGAAAATAATCCTTGTAGGTTGCTTTGTTAAGTTCTTGATTGTCAACACACACTCTCCATTTCCTATTTTTCTTTGGCACTACTACCAAGGGTGAAACCTATTTGCTATCTAAGATAGAATAAATAAATCCTACTTTTAAAAGTATCTCAATTTTAGTTTTGACAATATCTTTGAGAGAAGGATTGAGTCTTCGCTATGGTTGCCAGACCGGTCTAACATTTTTGGTATAGATGTGGTGGGTACAAACACTTGGATCAATTTTTCTCATATCTGTTAATGCAATCAAGGTAGGAGGGTCTAGGGAGGGATTGTCCAACCTTGTAGCCTAAATAACTAACACCATGATCACAATGGATATGCAATGGAAGCCAACAACTAATCAACAGAAAAATATAAGATATTCGTGAACACATAACATAAGATGTATACTTGGAAAACCCTAATAGGGAAAAACCCAGCCTTCAAAGCTCATTCTTCTTTATATTATGATTTCAAAACATATTACACTTGCCACTCAGGCTTATATAGATGCTAGGCCATAGCCTAGGGTTACAAAAGATTCATATAACAACATTCTTCCATGATTTCATTCATCTGCTTATCAATCCTCTACTCTGCAACTTCCTCTGTTCTCTACTCTACTCTCTGCTCTATTCTGCTACTCATTCAGATTAAAACAACTTAAGATCTTGCTTCTTTTCCCTATGCTACTGATCACTGTCTAGAAACAATCCTTTATCTCTTATTTATATCCTCCGCAAGCTTTCAAATCCTTATCAAGTCAGCCTAATTGCAATGGCTAGTTATGAAATGTGTGTACACAAGTAGGTCAGACCTAAACATAAGGTATTGCTCTGTTGATACACAAAACTTTGCACAGATCTCCATGAAGGTCTGCTAGGTCCTAGACTTCATTGAATACTTTTTATTTTAGCTCTGCAAACCAATTAGACCTTACTAAACACTGCTGGCTCTGCTCTGTGAAAATAGGTAAAAATACGTAATCTTCTGATATCGATATCTCTCCGGAATCAAACCCAAATGATCTGAATTTCAAATATGTCATAGATGACTATGTCGAGATGCTAATTCCAACTCTGTAGCCTCTGATATTCAAATGAGGTAAAATGTAGTATTCTCCAAGGTCACTCTCTCAATACTCTGCAACTTCACTGTTAACTGTGTCAATTGTTTTAAATGCTTTCGGATACTCCTGCATCAAGCTCTCAGGGTTATTTGAAAAGTGAGCCTTTTCACTTTGGTTTGTATTATGTCAAATTCAATGTGATCCCTTAGGATAGTTTTAGTGGTCTATTTTTAGGTACTTGCAATTGGCTCAAGGTTGGTGGTCTATTCAAGTCCACCCTGCAAAACTACCTCAGGTTCTTCTAGGTTCAATGGTCTACTTGCAAGCCTTACACTGCCTCAATGATCGGCAGTCTGACCAACTCTTCTCCACAAGTTGGCTCAAGTTCTTCTATTTGCAGTGGTATAGATTCGGCAGTTTGGGTACAATGTTACAACTACCACAAGGTCAGTGGTTTGTTGTCAAACACTTATAGGCTACCTCAGGATCAATGTCCACTTCAATCAATTAAGATTCAATCAATGCATACATGCATCCTCCAGAACAATCAATTACTTCCTTCCATCAGTCATTACTTTCTAATCTCTAATTTTAGATACAATTGCCTCTGCTCTCATCAAGATCTCATAGTTTCCTTTCTGCACACACTTCTCCTATATTGTTCTTTGTTTCTGTTGGTTTTTCTTCTGAATCAGCATTAGGGTTTGCCAGTTCTAATGCACAGGCAGATTCATCCAACTGAATATAGGAGGTTGCGTGAGCTCCTCCCCTTCACTTCTGGTTCTGCCGCACCAAGGGGGTTTCCCTACTTGATAAAAGTATAACCTTGACTAGCTCAATGACAGAAAGATTTAACTTGACAGCAACAGGCAGAATACCCTCATGTAAGGACCAAGATTTGTATAACAAATCACAAGGTTGGCAACATTCTTGGACATAATGTCTGGTTGGGTATGAGAGCATGCAGGGATCCTAATCCTACTCCTACAACTAACAGGTGGAAGGATGAAATGGTTTGAAATGGTGCTTGGAGGGATGGGACTTTCCTAGACCCATTGAACAGACAGATTCCCAAACCAGTGCCTTATCTAGGCAGCAGAGTCATATCTAAGACTGTAAATGTCTCCCCATGACAACATAAATTCATATCCAGAGGACCTAAGAATAATGCTACTGCCTAACAGCAACATGTCCAAGAAAGAGTATCATTAATGATCATACTTAACAGATCCTATGATGAAATCTATTTTCCTTTGTATCTGATCAAAAGCCTATTTAACCACTCCTTGAGCAGACGCAATAAATCAAACACACAGTATACATATACTGAAAAACTTGGAAGCCTTTGACAACCTTGTTTGAAAGGAAAACAAATGACATACAGGAGACAATCAGAAACAATACACACACAGGTGTTTTTCATTTAGAATCAATCTGCATAGAAGGTCATCACAGAGAAAATCATCATTTACAATCCAAGATAGATTAGTACACCAGACTAAGGACCGAGTCTGTAGCAAAAAATGCCTTTCAAAATGTGAACACCTTATGTTCAGAGTCAGAGCAGAAAGCCCAAAAACATCCCCTCCCAAAATGTAACACAGCCAGACCATTTATATAGAATTGTGTACATTCAGCAATTAATTACATGGCCATAAGTCAAAAATTTGCCAGATACATTCACTCTGAGGAAAATGGTCTGCAAAGAATAAGCGCAGCAGGGGACAAAACATGGAGAAGCAGGAAAAGGACAAGGGGCAGATGAGCTCGAGCCTTGTGCCACTGTCGGAGAATTTTCTTGCCATAAATTAGATACATGGATGTTCAACCATTCGCCCATGCCTCTGCAAATCACCATTGATGGCTCAACCACCCATATCTTCTCTTGGAAACAGTCGCACAACTTAAATGGAAATTTCCCGCTCAAAACGTGCCTGAAGCCACAAAGGAAACTCATACTCCATCTTTAAAACATGGCCGTCGACCCTTCCATTGCTTGAAAATCGATGGCACCAAATCCACGTTGAAAAGTCACTATCCTACAAAAATGTGCCACGTAGGCACCCTGAAAATGCATGTTTTTTCTTGCATATCATGCCATCGGCGTGACCAAGACCATCGGGAAGACCTTCACATCTGCATAAATCAATATCCCACATTCGTCCTGCAGAGACCATTTTATCATTTTAAAAACATGGCCGCATGGATACTAAGTGTCGAGCGTTTTGCTGCGCTCGACACACGGCCCTTCGCCCACAGCCCATCACCATGACATATACCATCGGCCTTCCTCAAAAATCTCCTGCCGATCACAGCGGTCTCACCGATGCCTATCGTAATCCCCTGTCGGCCAGACTCCTCGCTCCCATCGGTGAGATCAACACTATCAGAGTAACTGAACACTTCTTTGCCGACCTCAAGAGTCTTACCGATAACACCCAGGCCTCCCACCTCCGTCGGTGTGACTTACACCATCGGAGCAACACCTCAAACCTATGCCGACTCCAAAAGTCATGTCGACGCCCATAGGCTAATTACTGCCTATCGGCCAGACCCATGCCATCGGCTCAATCAAAAACTCCATCGCCGACATCACATGTTACGCCGATACAGCTCCATCAGCCAGAGTACCCCTGTCAGCCCAACTCTCCACACTCGCCGATGGCAACTCCATCGGCCAGACCTGCGCCATCGGCCAACAATCTGCCTGTTCACCTGATAGCCAAAGTCTTTGCGATAGCACCCCAAAACCCTCGTCGGCGAGACCCAGTCCATTGGCAAGCCACAAAACACCTTCGCCGATAGGTAAAGTCTCAGCGATAGAAGATAACACGCCATTGGTACCAAAAAGATCGCCAAGACACATGCAAACTCATGCCGATGGAGAAAACAAGAAGACCACCTCCTTCAAGAAAGATGATGTGGATGTTACAAAACACTGAAGGGGTGCCAAAACTGGAAAATTTTTTGGATTTTTTGGGATGGTGCCTGCATAAAAATTGCTCAAGAACTGACAGTCAATTCAGGCACCAACAGTGGCTCTGATTGGGGACATGCAGGTGCAAGATTGCAGCGAGAACCCTAGATCTCTGGGATGCAGACCAGTGCCTTATCCATTGGGCACAGAGTCATGAAGTTACAATGATCTGTGTCACCAATCAAACTTGATGGCCTAAGGCAACCAAGAAAAGGAGAACCAATATTTCCCCTTATCAAACACCTTATTCTCATCTGCATACACTGGGTCAAGCCTGAGAGTGCTACCATGATCTGACCATAACCAAACCTGGTCATCTGCACATTCAACCTTCTGATTTAGCTTGTCACTGTCATCCCTGTGCAGATAACCTTTAGCATCCGGCAACAAGTGGATGCAGAATGTATCAGGCAATGCATACTCACATGGCATAGAACACAGGGTATCATTTGTATCAGCATTATGTATTGCAAAATGATCTCCTAGCTGGACTGAAAACTGAAAACAATCAAAGTCCACCATGCAGCTAGGAAGATCAGAGCTCATCTCATATGCTGGCCTCTCAAAAGAAAAGCTTTCAAATTCACAATTGTATACATTATGCACACAACCAACAATAGCCTCAAACTGGAAAAGATCAGGCTCTAGCACCTCTTTCAAATCAGGCACATTTTCATAGTCAATTACCTGATGTATGTTGTTTCCTCTTTCATCAGGATGAGAAACAGAATCCAAACCAAAAACAATGTCTAGATCGTCACCATACTCAAATAGATCCTCATCACCATATGTGTCAAAGATGGGTGACCCAGGTACATAAGCTTGATCATAATATGCCATTTGTTCATGGGCAGCAGAGCACACATCTTCATCACCAATGGATTCACTCTGTGGAGGAGTATCAGCCTGTGTGTCATAAGCAAAACAGCCATCAAATGAAAAACAATCATGCTCTGAACTAGCACTTGTTTCAATCCCTGACTGCTCTTCATGATCTCCATGTGTTTGAAAGGTAGGCAATGGGTCACACATAGGACTGCTTCTCTGTTTGCTTATATCTTCTCTGTCTTGAGTACAATACTCACAACTGTCTCCACAGGTCCATTCCAAAAATTGCTCATTGCTGTCCACAACCTCGTTATTGTTTTCATGGTCATATGCCTCATCATTGCAATGGGAATCCTCACTAGTCCTTTCACTGGCATCCTCAACTGGTGAACAATCCAGTTGAGCAGTATTGTTAGCATTATGTTCAAATATAGCAGTCTCAACCTCTATGCTTTCATTTTCATTTTTATCTGCACATGATGCCATAATCATTTGGTCATTTGTAGCTTCACAACCCGTTCTCACACCAAGGCCTAGGGACAGGGATATCAACAGGCGCCCATTTCTAAAATTTTCTATATTTTCAGCAAATTTGTATGCCATCTGCATACCTGCTACCTTGAAATCCCTCAGTATTGCACTAGAGCCCTCCTGAAAAGCCTCAAAGAATATGCCAACACAGGCTGAAATATCAGGTCTGAAGACTTCTGGAATCTATGAAAGGGCTACTGCAAACCTATGACTGAAATTAACACATGGCTCTTCATCTTGTTTTCTGATGTTCATCAATTCTGCAACAAGATCAGCAGGTTCTCTTGCAAATTCTTCTTTGAAACAGTCAGCAAGCTCATCCCAACAGGCAAAAAATTCTCTTTGGAAGGCTCAAATACCAGTCTTTTGCTTTTGGATCAAAGGACCTAACAAAAAACCTCATCCACATATCCTCATCTCTGAATCAATGTTTTCCCATAAAACTGTGAAAATTTTGGATATGTGCATTCCCATCACATACATTGTGACCACTAAATCTAGGCATCTGATAGTATATCCTAGCAGGCATAGTTTCTACTTTATAATCCACCCATGACAAATCCAGTTGGTCATACAAAGGATCAAAAGGGCTGAGAAGAGGTTTAGCCTTCTGACTGGTAGACACAACAGGGTTACTGCTTTTTAACTGGGCCTGCTCAGCCTCTAAGAATATCAACCTATTTCTTATCTCTTCTATTCTTTTATCCAACATTTCACTGCTGAGTATGGGATAATTCATACTTATTTTCATGAAATTTCTATTTTCAGACATCCCTTGCATTCCTAAGACCTGTAACATCCCCTGGCATCTAACCTATGCAGCAAAATAGCAAATATAAAGGGGAAGGAACAAGGTACCTTTCTTATACAGATGCTGAAGTCTAAACAGCACATTTTCTGTCACAACACACACATCAACTTTTCATGTGCACTTGATTTTTTTGCAGAGTCGCCACCTCTCCAAAGAGGACAAAATTTACAACAGTTGAAAGCTCATCAAATATGTTTCTGAGTTCATTCCATCAGCAGAGCAAAACTTCACCAGAGACTGCAGGATATCACTTTACATCAACATCCCCAGCAGAGTCGCCATTTTGTTGGTTTTTCTTCTAAATCAGCATTAGGGTTTACCAGTTCTAATGCACAGGTAGATTTAGCCAACTGAATATAGGAGGTTGCGTGAGCTCCTCCCCTTCACTTCTGGTTCTGCTGCACCAAGGGGGGTTTCCCTACTTGATAAAAGTATAACCTTGACTAGCTCAATGACAGAAAGATTTAACTTGACAGCAACAGGCAGAATACCCTCATGTAAGGACCAAGATTTGTATAACAAATCACAAGGTTGGCAACATTCTTGGACATAATGTCTGGTTGGGTATGAGAGCATGTAGGGATCCTAATCCTACTCCTACAACTAACAGGTGGAAGGATGAAATGGTTTGAAATGGTGCTTGGAGGGATGGGACTTTCCTAGACCCATTGAACAGACAGATTCCCAAACCAGTACCTTATCTGGGCAGCAGAGTCATATCTAAGACTGTAAATGTCTCCCCATGACAACATAAATTCATATCCAGAGGACCTAAGAATAATGCTCCTGCCTAACAGCAACATGTCCAAGAAAGAGTATCATTAATGATCATACTTAACAGATCCTATGATGTAATCTATTTTCCTTTGTATCTGATCAAAAGCCTATTTAACCACTCCTTGAGCAGACGCAATAAATCAAACACACAGTATACATATACTGAAAAACTTGGAAGCCTTTGACAACCTTGTTTGAAAGGAAAACAAATGACATACAGGAGACAATCAGAAACAATACACACACAGGTGTTTTTCATTTAGAATCAATCTGCATAGAAGGTCATCACAGAGAAAATCATCATTTACAATCCAAGATAGATTAGTACACCAGACTAAGGACCGAGTCTGTAGCAAAAAATGCCTTTCAAAATGTGAACACCTTATGTTCAGAGTCAGAGCAGAAAGCCCAAAAACATCCCCTCCCAAAATGTAACACAACCAGACCATTTATATAGAATCGTGTACATTCAGCAATTAATTACATGGCCAGAAGTCAAAAATTCGCCAGATACATTCACTCTGAGGAAAATGGCCTGCAAAGAATAAGCGCAGCAGGGGACAAAACATGGAGAAGCAGGAAAAGGACAAGGGGCAGATGAGCTCGAGCCTTGTGCCACTGTCGGAGAATTTTCTTGCCATAAATTAGATACATGGCCGTTCAACCATTCGCCCATGCCTCTGCAAATCACCATTGATGGCTCAACCACCCATATCTTCTCCTGGAAACAGTCGCACAACTTAAATGGAAATTTCCCGCTCAAAACGTGCCTTAAGCCACAAAGGAAACTCATACTCCATCTTTAAAACATGGTCGTCGACCCTTACATCGCTTGAAAATTGATGGCACCAAATCCACGTTGAAAAGTCACTATCCTACGAAAATGTGCCACGTAGGCACCCTGAAAATGCATGTTTTGCCTTGCATATCATGCCATCGGCGTGACCAAGACCATCGGGAAGACCTTCACATCTGCATAAATCAATATCCCACATTTGTCCTGCAGAGACCATTTTATCATTTTAAAAACATGGCCGCATGGATACTAAGTGTCGAGCGTTTTGCTGTGCTCGACACACGACCCTTCGCCCACAGCCCATCGCCATGACATATACCATCGGCCTTCCTCAAAAATCTCCTGCCGATCATAGCGGTCTCGCCGATGCCTATTGTAATCCCCTGTCGGCCAGACTCCTCACTCCCATCGGCGAGATCAACACTATTGGAGCAACTGAACACTTCTTTGCTGACCTCAAGAGTCTTACCGATAACACCCAGGCCTCCCACCTCCGTCGGTGTGACTTACACTGTTGGAGCAACACCTCAAACCTACACCGACTCCAAAAGTCACGCCGACGCCCATAGGCTAATTACCGCCTATCGGCCAGACCCATGCCATCGGCTCAATCAAAAACTCCCTCGTCGACAGCACATGTTACGTCGATACAGCTCCATCGGCCAGAGTACCCCTGTCGGCCCAACTCTCCACACTCGCCGATGGCAACTCCATCGGCCAGACCTGCGCCATCGGCCAACAATCTGCCCGTTCACCCGATAGCCAAAGTCTTGGCGATAGCACCCCAAAACCCTCGTCGGTGAGACCCAGTCCGTCGGCAAGCCACAAAACACCTTCGCCGATAGGTAAAGTCTCAGCAATAGAAGATAACACGCCATTGGTACCAAAAAGATCGCCAAGACACATGCAAACTCATGCTGATGGAGAAAACAAGAAGACCACCTCCTTCAAGAAAGATGATGTGGATGTTACAAAACACTGAAGGGGTGCCAAAACTGGAAATTTTTTTGGATTTTTTGGGATGGTGCCTGCATAAAAATTGCTCAAGAACTGATAGTCAATTCAGGCACCAACAGTGGCTCTGATTGGGGACATGCAGGTGCAAGACTGCAGCGAGAACCCCAGATCTCTGGGATGCAGACCAGTGCCTTATCCATTGGGCACAGAGTCATGAAGTTGCAATGATCTGCGTCACTAATCAAACTTGATGGCCTAAGGCAACCAAGAAAAGGAGAACCAATATTTCCCCTTATCAAACACCTTATTCTCATCTGCATACACTGGGTCAAGCCTGAGAGTGCTACCATGATCTGACCATAAACAAACCTGGTCATCTGTACATTCAACCTTCTGATTTAGCTTGTCACTGTCATCCCTGTGCAGATAACCTTTAGCATCTGGCAACAAGTGGATGCAGAATGTATCAGGCAATGCATACTCACATGGCATAGAACACAGGTTATCATTTGTATCAACATTATGCATTGCAAAATGATCTCCTAGCTGGACTAAAAATTGAAAACACTCAAAGTCCACCATGCAGCTAGGAAGATCAGAGCTCATCTCATATGCTAGCCTCTCAAAAGAAAAGCTTTCAAATTCACAATTGTATACATTATGCACACAACCAACAACAGCCTCAAACTGGAAAAGGTTAGGCTCTAGCACCTCTTTCAAATCAGGCACATTTTCATAGTCAATACCTGATGTATGTTGTTTCCTCTTTCATCAGGATGAGAAACAGAATCCAAACCAAAAACAATGTCTAGATCGTCACCATACTCAAATAGATCCTCATCACCATATGTGTCAAAGATGGGTGACCCAGGTACATAAGCTTGATCATAATATGCCATTTGTTCATGGGCAGCAGAGCACACATCTTCATCACCAATGGATTCACTCTGTGGAGGAGTATCAGCCTGTGTGTCATAAGCAAAACAACCATCAAATGAAAAACAATCATGCTCTGAACTAGCACTTGTTTCAATCCCTGACTGCTCTTCATGATCTCCATGTGTTTGAAAGGTAGGCAATGGGTCACACATAGGACTGCTTCTCTGTTTGCTTATATCTTCTCTGTCTTGAGTACAATACTCACAACTGTCTCCACAGGTCCATTCCAAAAATTGCTCATTGCTATCCACAACCTCGTTATTGTTTTCATGGTCATATGCCTCATCATTGCAATGGGAATCCTCACTAGTCCTTTCACTTGCATCCTCAACTGGTGAACAATCTAGTTGAGCAGTATTGTTAGCATTATGTTCAAATACAGCAGTCTCAACCTCTATGCTTTCATTTTCATTTTTATCTGCACATGATGCCATAATCATTTGGTCATTTGCAGCTTCACAACCCGTTCTCACACCAAGGCCTGGGGACAGGGATATCAACAGGCGCCCATTTCTAAAATTTTCTATATTTTCAGCAAATTTGTATGCCATCTGCATACCTGTTACCTTGAAATCCCTCAGTATTGCATTAGAGCCCTCCTCAAAAGCCTCAAAGAATATGCCAACACAGGCTGAAATATCAGGTCTGAAGACTTCTGGGATCTGTGAAAGGGCTACTGCAAACCTATGACTGAAATTAACACATGGCTCTTCATTTTGTTTTCTGATGTTCATCAATTCTACAACAAGATCAGCAGGTTCTCTTGCAAATTCTTCTTTGAAACAGTCAGCAAGCTCATCCCAACAGGCAAAAAATCTCTTTGGAAGGCTCAAATACCAATCTTTTGCTTTTGGATCAAAGGATCTAACAAAAAACCTCATCCACATATCCTCATCTTTGAATGAATGTTTTCCCATAAAACTGTGAAAATTTTGGATATGTGCATTCCCATCACATACATTGTGACCACTAAATCTAGGCATCTGACAGTATATCCTAGCAGGCATAGTTTCTACTTTATAATCCACCCATGACAAATCCAGTTGGTCATACAAAGGATCAAAAGGGCTGAGAAGAGGTTTAGCCTTCTGATTGGTAGACACAACAGGGTTACTGCTTTTTAACTGGGCCTGCTCAGCCTCTAAGAATATCAACCTATTTCTTATCTCTTCTATTCTTTTATCCAACATTTCACCGCTGAGTATGGGATAATTCATACTTGGATTCATGAGATTTCTATTTTCAGACATCCCTTGCATTCCTAAGACCTGTAACCTCCCCTGGCATCTAACCTATGCAGCAAAATAGCAAATATAAAGGGGAAGGAACAAGGTACCTTTCTTATACAGATGCTGAAGTCTAAACAGCACATTTTCTGTCACAACACACACATCAACTTTTCATGTGCACTTGAATTTTTTGCAGAGTCGCCACCTCTCCAAAGAGGACAAAATTTACAGCAGCTGAAAGCTCATCAAATATGTTTCTGAGTTCATTCCACCAGCAGAGCAAAACTTCACCAGAGACTGCAGGATATCACTTTACATCAACATCCACAGCAGAGTCACCATTTTGTTGGTTTTTCTTCTGAATCAGCATTAGGGTTTGCCAGTTCTAATGCACAGGCAGATTTAGCCAACTGAATACAGGAGGTTGCGTGAGCTCCTCCCCTTCACTTCTGGTTCTGCTGCACCAAGGGGGGTTTCCCTACTTGATAAAAGTATAACCTTGACTAGCTCAATGACAGAAAGATTTAACTTGACAGCAACAGGCAGAATACCCTCATGTAAGGACCAAGATTTGTATAACAAATCACAAGGTTGGCAACATTCTTAGACATAATGTCTGGTTGGGTATGAGAGCATGCAGGGATCCTAATCCTACTCCTAAAACTAACAGGTGGAAGGATGAAATGGTTTGAAATGGTGCTTGGAGGGATGGGACTTTCCTAGACCCATTGAACAGACAGATTCCCAAACCAGTGCCTTATCTGGGCAGCAGAGTCATATCTAAGACTGTAAATGTCTCCCCATGACAACATAAATTCATATCCAGAGGACCTAAGAATAATGCTACTGCCTAACAGCAACATGTCCAAGAAAGAGTATCATTAATGATCATACTTAACAGATCCTATGATGCAATCTATTTTCCTTTGTATCTGATCAAAAGCCTATTTAACCACTCCTTGAGTAGATGCAATAAATCGAACACATAGTATACATATACTGAAAAACTTGGAAGCCTTTGACAACCTTGTTTGAAAGGAAAACAAATGACATACAGGAGACAATCAGAAACAATACACACACAGGTGTTTTTCATTTAGAATCAATCTGCATAGAAGGTCATCACAGAGAAAATGATCATTTACAATCCAAGATAGATTAGTACACCAGACTAAGGACCGAGTCTGTAGCAAAAAATGCCTTTCAAAATGTGAACACCTTATGTTCAGAGTCAGAGCAGAAAGCCCAAAAACATCCCCTCCCAAAATGTAACACAACCAGACCATTTATACAGAATCGTGTACATTCAGCAATTAATTACATGGCCAGAAGTCAAAAATTTGCCAGATACATTCACTCTGAGGAAAATGGCCTGCAAAGAATAAGCGCAGCAGGGGACAAAACATGGAGAAGCAGGAAAAGGACAAGGGGCAGATGAGCTCGAGCCTTGTGCCACTGTCAGAGAATTTTCTTGCCATAAATTAGATACATGGCCGTTCAACCATTCGCCCATGCATCTGCAAATCACCATTGATGGCTCAACCACCCATATCTTCTCCTGGAAACAGTCGCACAACTTAAATGGAAATTTCCCGCTCAAAACGTGCCTGAAGCCACAAAGGAAACTCATACTCCATCTTTAAAACATGGCCGTCGACCCTTCCATCGCTTGAAAATCGATGGCACCAAATCCACGTTGAAAAGTCACTATCCTACGAAAATGTGCCACGTAGGCACCCTAAAAATGCATGTTTTGCCTTGCATATCATGCCATCGGCATGACCAAGACCATCGGGAAGACCTTCACATCTGCATAAATCAATATCCCACATTCGTCCTACAGAGACCATTTTATCATTTTAAAAACATGGCCGCATGGATACTAAGTGTCGAGCGTTTTGCTGCACTCGACACACGACCCTTCGCCCACAGCCCATCGCCATGACATATACTATCGGCCTTCCTCAAAAATCTCCTGCCGATCACAGCGGTCTCGCCGATGCCTATCGTAATCCCCTGTTGGCTAGACTCCTCGCTCCCATCAGTGAGATCAACACTATCGGAGCAACTGAACACTTCTTTGCCGACCTCAAGAGTCTTACCGATAACACCCAGGCCTCCCACCTCCGTCGGTGTGACTTACACCGTCGGAGAAACACCTCAAACCTACGCTGACTCCAAAAGTCACATCGACGCCCATAGGCTAATTACCGCCTATCGGCCAGACCCATGCCATCGGCTCAATCAAAAACTCCCTCGCCGACATCACATGTTACGCCGATACAGCTCCATCGGCCAGAGTACCCCTGTCGGCCCAACTCTCCACACTCGCCGATGGCAACTCCATCGGCCAGACCTGTGCCATCAGCCAACAATCTGCCCGTTCACCCGATAGCCAAAGTCTTGGTGATAGCACCCCAAAACCCTCGTCGGTGAGACCCAGTCCGTCGGCAAGCCACAAAACACCTTCGCCGATAGGTAAAGTCTCAGCGATAGAAGATAACACGCCATTGGTACCAAAAAGATCGCCAAGACACATGCAAACTCATGCCAATGGAGAAAACAAGAAGACCACCTCCTTCAAGAAAGATGATGTGGATGTTACAAAACACTGAAGGGGTGCCAAAACTGGAAAATTTTTTGGATTTTTTGGGATGGTGCCTACATAAAAATTGCTCAAGAACTGATAGTCAATTCAGGCACCAACAGTTTCCTTATCCATATTTACTTCATTCCGATACACAATCTTTCTCCTTTGGTAGAATATCTTGTCATTTCTTCTTTCTCTGCAACATGAATTTCCTTTCCCTGCTATGCTTCACACTTGTCCACACAAACTTTCTCTTGCTTTGGTTTCTTAGTTCTGTAACACAACTCTCCTTAAGACCAATGCTTCACCTTCTTCTAGTTTCTCTATCAAATCTACTGTCTCAAAAGGTTCCTCTTCCACTACATAAACTATCTCTGTATCAACAGGCTCTTCTCCTTCTGCATAAATTATCTCTATATTAATAGGCTCTTCTTCCTCTGCACAAACTATCTCTGGATTATGCACTACTTCTCCTTCATTAGCTTTTCTGGTAACAGGTTCTTGATGGCATTCATTGCTTGATTCTTTTCTCCTCCAAACTTGAAAACAGGTTCTTCTAAATGGTCTTCTATCAAATCCTCTTCCATCTCTTATGTATCCTTCATTGTGATAAGAATTGTGACTCCTGTCATTTCTCCCTCTGTAAAATGAATTATTGTCCTTATTCTTCTCTGCATAAGGTCTATATCCTGATTTATATCTTCTTTTTTCTCTAACACATGAATACTTCAGTCTATACCTCCCTCTGAACATACAAGTAACATGTTTCCATGCTTGTCCATCAATCCATCCATAATTCTTCTATATATAACCTGCCATAGTTCTTCTCATCTTCAATTTATCCCAACACATCCTTTGGGAATGATTCTTTAATCCATAAAACTTACAAGTGTATAGATCCCAACATGATTCCTTTTCATGTCCATGTCTATTGTAATGTGAACAATACATACCTCTTCTTCCCTGATTTGATTTGTTTGAATTTGCAACAAAATCCTTACCTTTGTCATATCCAAGGCCTTCACTTCTTGATCTTATTTTTGGTTTAATAGGTTTTATAATTCCTTGTTGATGCTTTCCCAATCCTTGTCCTTCATATCCCATTCTCTGCATGATTTTGAAACCAATACCATCACCAACAACTGTAGGTTCAATTACTTTGTCATCTTCAATCTCTCTATCTAAAGAAACTTCTACATTATCACACAAATCATTAGCATCACAAGGTTCAAGTTTAGATCTCAAACTTTCATTCTCTTTTATGCATTCCACTAGTGACTACTCCAACTGATTAACATGTTCCTTCAACCCTGATATTTCACTCTTCTATAAACCATTTTGCTTTTTCAATTCTTACAAACTTTCTTCTAGATCTATGTTCTTTGTTTCCATCTTCCCAAACAACTTGAATCCTTCTTCTAATTCAGTAAGTCTCTTTTCAACATCCTCAAACAGTTTCAACTCTACTTCTAATTCCTCATTCCTTCTTCTTACATCATTCAGTTCTTCTTCAAGGGCATCATATTTATCTTCTCCTAGTTCTTTCAACCTTTCCAACAACTCTGAATTACACCTTTTAATTTCACAAAATTCTTCTTCCAAAATATCCTTTTTGCACATTAGGGTTTCATTTTATTTCTTCATCCTCTTTCCAATCTTCCCCATTGAAACAAATCAAATAAACAAATTAATTTGAAAAACTTACCCAAATCCTTCTTTCCTTGATCTTCTTCAACGATGACAATTGTTACTTCTAGGGTTTTGTACTTATTTCAACACCTTCTTCCTTTCCAATAGATTCACAACTAGCCCAATAGATTTGAAACCAGCTCTAATACCACTTAATGCAGTCAAGGTAGGAGGGTCCAGTGAGGGACTATCCAACCTTGCAGCCTAAATAACTAACATCATGATCACAATGGATATGCAATGGAAGCCAACAAATAATCAACAGAAAGATAAAAGATATTTGTGAACACATAACACAAGATGTATCCTGGGAAAACCCTAACAGGGAAAAACCTAGACTTCAAAGCTCATTCTTCTTTATATTATGATTTCAAAACACATTACACTTGCCACTCAGGCTTATATAGATGCTAGGCCATAGCCCAGGGTTACAAAAGATTCATATAACAACATTCTTTCATGATTTCATTCATCTACTTATCAATCCTCTGCTCTGCTCTCTACTCTGTTCTGCTACTCATTTGGATCAAAACAACTTAGCTCTTGCTTCTTTTCCCCGTGCTATTGATCACTGTCTAGAAACAATCCTTTATCTCTTATTTATATCCTCCGCAAGCTTTCAAATCCTTATCAAGTTAGCCTAATTGCAATGGCTAGTTATGAAATGTGTGTACATGGGTAGGTCAGACCTGAACATAAGGTATTACTTTGTTGATACATAAAACTTTGTACAGATCTCCATGAAGGTTGGCTAGGTCCTAGACTTCATTGAATAATGTTCCTTTTAGCTCCACAAGTCATGGATTTTCTCTGCAAGCTGATTAGACCTCACTAAACACTGTTGGCTCTACTCTATGAAAATAGGTAAAAACAGGTAATCTTCTGATAGCGATATCTCTCTGGAATCATACCCAAATGATCTAAATTTTGGATATGTTGTAGATGACTATGTCTAGATGTTAAGTCCAGCTCTGTAGCCTCTAATATTCAAATGCGGTAAAATGCAGTATTCTCCAAGGTCACTCTCTCGATACTCTAGAACTTAATTGTTAACTATCTCAATTATTTGAATGCTTGCAGATGCTCCCGCATCATTTGTATACTCTTATGCAAAATCTTTGGACCTATTCATCAAAACATCAAATAATTTGAGCTCATCGTATTCTATCAACCGGCAATTGATATTTAAAGTCTTTCCTGGTAATAACATGATAGTCTTGGTTCCAGGGTAATTAGAGGTGACGGTGTGAACTTCCTTTGTTAAAGTGTTGAGAGGACAGCTATGTGGTATAGTTCTATGGAGTTTGGTAATATCTTCAAAGAAGTGATCTAATTTCAAAATGATATTTGCCAGAGGACAAGTTTGAGTTGTGAAGTTGGTATAATCATGTTCTTTGTTGTAGACATGATATTTCCACAGTCCATGATATAATAGTAGTGCTTCTGGTTCCACTGTGTTTTGCTTTATTTTGTATCAACGTTTCAGATCACACTCTGTGATCAATCATCAGGATGAGAAGAAGAAAATGTGAAATAAACTGTAGAAGTGGTCTAATAAAAAGAGAGAGAAGGGTGGGTAAGGCCTCTCTTTGACTAGAGTCAATGTGACAAAAAATAAAAAAACAAATAATAACTAGTTATAAAAGGGGATAATAGATAGAAGAAGAAAAAATGAATAAAAATAGGGGCTAAAAAGTATAAGAGGAGAAAATATAATAACTATCAAAAATATAAATAACAAGTTGGGATTAAAGAATTATAGAGAAAGAGAATAAAGGGACAAAGAATAAAAAGAGAAAATTAATAAATTAAAGAAAGAGTAAGACAAAGTAAAAAATGTAAAAAAGGATGATAAAATTAAGAGGAAAGAAACAATAAATTAAAGAGAAAATTAAACAAAGTAAAGTGAAATACAGAATATAGTAAATAAAAAGTAATAAAAAATAAAAATAAAAAATGTAGGGATCATGGTAGAAATATTAGGGTATGAAAATACCAAAAAAGACATAAAAAGCAAAAAAAAAGAAGAAATCAAGTAAATTGAAGTAAGATACTAAAAAGGAAGTGAGGGACAAATTGAGGAAGACAAAGTAAAAAATGTGAAAAGGTTGATAATAATAAAAGGAAGAAACATTAACATAAAGAGGAAATTAAATAAATTAAAGTGGAATACTAGAATGTAGTAAATAATTAGTAATCAAATAATAAAATACTATATGGATCATAATAGAAATGTTAGGGTAGGAAAATAAAAGAAAAGACATAGAATAGAGGAAGAATTCAAATAAATTGAACTAAAATACCAAAAAGGAAGTAGGAACAAATCGAGATCAAAAATGGGAAAACTTGAAGTGTATCAGAAATAGGAATCACAATGGTAAGATAAAATAAAGAGCAAGCAGAAACATAATTGTAAGACAGTAGAAATGATACTATAGGAAGAGAAAAGGGAGACAAATTGAAAAAGACTACAAAGCACAAGAGAGAGATGAAAAGGAGAAATGAGAGGGAAAGAGCAATTAGATACAAAGGTATGCCTATAATAAATATAGAAGGAGAAGCAATAAAACACAAAGAAACAAGGAGGAAGCAAGAGAGAGAGAAAAAGGGGGGTAAGAAAGGAGGAATAATTATATATGTATACATATATAATTGTAAATATATCTATACATATAAAATTGCTAATCCAAATGGTAAAGGAGTGTAAAAAATCTATAAACAGAAGAAGGAGATGAAAAAGAGGACGACCAAGGAGGGAGGGGGGAGAGGAGGAAGAAACGAACAAGAAGCAAGGGAGGAAATCGAGGCCAGACATAGGAGACAGAGCTAGGAAAAAAACAAAGGGTGCAAGGGGAAAAATAGGGTGGGAGAAAGGGTAGCACGAAAGGGGGTGAGTGGGAACCTGGTTGTAGGAAGTAGGGTGAAGGACTAGGGAGGGGTATATGGGAGGACGAACTAAGGAGTGCAAGATGAGGAGGAGGAGGGCGGTGAGGGGGAACATGGCAAGGTGGCAAGGGTAGAGAGGAGACAGTAAGAGAGAGGGGGGGAGAAAGAGGGAGGAGTGAGGAAGAAGAGGGGGGCATAAGAGGAGAGATGGCAGGGGAAAATTTTACTGGAGAGGCTAGGAGGAGGAAGGGTCGGGGGGAGGGGGTCCGTTGTTGAGAGAGTTTAAAAGAGGGTTCCAAGTGTGGCTTAAACCCCACCCCTCATCTTTGTTGAGGTTGGTAGGGTTATTTCTGATAAAAATAGCTTCCTTAAGTTTTCTCTTAAAGAAGTTAGCTTCCTTAGCAAGGACAAGGGTATCCTCAAGTTTGATGTGATGTTTGGTGTTTAGGGAGTGCTCAGCTAGGGCCAATTTTGCGACTCTATCATGTCTGATATCTGTATGGTGTTCTTTGACTCTCGTGCAAATAGATCTACCTGTCTCTCTGATATAAGGAGTGCCATAGGAACATTTGATTCTATAGATGCCTGAGCTAACAAGGATGTCATGGGGGTCTTTGGTGGAGGGAATGAGTTTTCTAATGGTGGAAAGAGGTTTAAAAGCACAGTTGATGCCTTTCATGCAAAGGATTCTAGCAACCTTATTAGAGATGCCTTCAATGAAAGGAAGGGTGGTACCAAAAACAACATCAGAGTCATTCTTGTCTAGTTTGGAGTTAAGAAAAGCTTGGGCTTGTTTAAAGGCTCTCTTGATGTGTTTGTTTCGGTAACCGTGGAGTTTGAAGATTTTTGATAGGTGGGATAGTTCTAGGTTTAAGTGGTCAATGTCACAGATGCGGAAGGCTCTAGTGGCCAGAGTTTTAAGGACATTAGTCTTGTGTGATGGATGATGGTGTGAAGAAGCAAGAAGATAGAGGTCAGTGTGAGTGGATTTCCTAAAAACCCGGTGGCCAAGAGAACCATCATCTTTTCTAATGAGAAGGACATCAAGGAAGGGGAGCTCGTTGTTAGACTCAAGTTCTTTGGTAAACTGGATGTAAGGAGCAATACTGTTAAGGTGATTGTGAAAAAGCTTGAGTTGGTCAGGGCCATGCAGCCAACATATGTTGGTATCATCAACATATCATTTCCACCAAGTTGGTTTGAGGGGGAAAGAGTTCAAGGCCAGCACTTCAAAATGTTCCATGTATAGGTTGGCAATGATAGGAGAAAGAGGGGATCCCATTGCCACTCCATCAAATTGCTCGTAGACCATATCTTGAAAGGTGAAGAAAGTATATTTTGAGCATAATTCAACCAGGTGAGCAATTTCTTCATTGGTCTTCTATCTAACAAGCACAATGGAGTCTTGTAGCAGCACTTTGGTGAAGAGGGAAAGAACATCAAAGCTAACTAGAATGTCATCCTTATTAACCTTTTTGTCTTTGATAAAATCAACAAAATGGGACGAGTCCTTGATGAAGGAAGAAGATTGACCAATAAGAGGAGAAATTAATTTGGCTAAGTGGGCAACAAGTTTATAAGTGGGGGAGTAGGTAGTGTCAGCAATTGGTCTCAGAGGAATGTTGGGCTTGTGAATTTTAGGAACCCCATATATACGAGGTGTGATTTCCTTATTGGGTAAGAGACATTTTTTAGTATCATCATCGAAAGAAGAAGAAGAGATGGCAGATTTTACCAGTTTGAAGATTTTAGAGATAGGATTGCGGGGAAGGATTCTGTAGTTTCCTAAATTGTTAAGGTGGTCCAACATTTTGGTAACATAGGCTGGTTTGTCCATGATAACTGTGGCATTCCCCTTATCCACTTTAACAATGACAACATCTTGTTTGACCAATCTCTTGAAAGCGAGGAATTCATCTTTAGGGATATTCCGTTTGGGGGTTTAGTGCACCTAAGGGTGACTGCATAGTCTTGTCTGACTTCATCAACCACATCGTTGGGAAGAGAATGGATAGCATTCTCAATTTCAACGGGAAAGTTGACTTTAGAGATGTGGCCAGGGGTGATGGCAAAACTGATGCCCCTGCTTAGAAACTGAAGGGTAAGGGGTTCTATGTTGAGATTGGAGAGGTTGATGACAAGTTTGTTTTCCCATTGTTGTAAAAAAGACAACGACTGAGGTTGGATGGGACGGATGGTAGTAGCATCATTAGAAGAGGGGATTGTAAATTTATTGAGAGAGGGTGATAATGGGTGGGTATGAAGATTCGAAAGCCTAGAGAGATGAAGTGAGGAGTGCTGGTCAACCTTATTATAGAGGGTTGATTGGAGATGGGGTGTGGCAAGGGAGGAGGGGGAGAAAATGCATCAGAGGGGCTATGTGACACAGAGTTAGACTAGGGGTTGGAGTTTGGGTTTGAGTGTGGGTTCAAAGTACAAAGAGGTGTTGGCACCAAGGAGTGAAAGAAATGAGGATTAACATCAAAATGGGATGGTTCAGGATGGTTAGCGCTGTCTAGGTATGTGGGAAGAGAAAGAATGATCAAAAAGTCAGAGGGCTCACTGATTGAGGTGGCTGTTGGTAGCAAGCAAGGGGGCTGTATGTTATCTCCTTTCTTTCTCCCAAAATCCCCCTCAATCAGTGAGCCCTCTGACTTTCTGATTGTTCCTTCTCTTCCCACGTACCTAGATAGTGTTGACCATCCCGAACAATCCCATTTTGATGTTAATCCTCATTGCTTTCACTCCTTGGTGCCAACACCTCTTTGTACTTCAAACCCACACTCAAACCCATCCTCCATCCCCCAATCTAACTTTGTGTCACACAACCCCTTTGGTCCATTTGCTCCCCCTCCTCTCTCGCCACACCCCATCTCTAATCAATCCCTCCGTAATAAGGTTGACCAACACTCCTCACTTTGTCTCTCTAGGCTTTCAAATCTTCATACCCACCCATTATCACCCTCTCTCAATAAAGTTACAATCCCCTCTTCTAATGATGCTACCACCATCCGTCCCATCCAACCTCAGTCATTATCTTTTTTACAACAATGGGAAAAAAAACTTGTCGTCAACCTCTCCAATCTCAACATAGAACCCCTCACCCTTCAATTTCTAAGCAGGGGCCTCAGTTTTGCCATCACCCCTGCCCAAATCCCTAAAGTCAACTTTCTCATTGAAATTGAGAATGCTATCCATTCTCTTCCCAACGATGTGGCTGATGAAGTTAGACAAGACTGTGCGGTCACCCTCAAGCGCACTAAACCCCCCAAACAGAATATCCCTAAAGATGAATTCCTCACTTTCAAGAGACTGGTCAAACAAGATGTTGTCATTGTTAAAGAGGATAAGGGGAATGCCACAGTTATCATGGACAAACTAGCCTATGTTACCAAAATGTTGGACCACCTTAACAATTTAGGAAACTACAAAATCCTTCCCCACAATCCTATCTCTAAAATCTTCAAACTAGTAAAATCCACCATCTCTTCTTCTTCTTTTGATGATGATACTAAAAAACATCTCTTTCCCAATAAGGAAATCACACCTTGCATATATGGGGTTCCTAAAATTCACAAGCCCAACATTCCTCTGAGACCAATTGTTGACACTACCTACTCACCCACTTATAAACTTGCTGCCCACTTAGCCAAATTAATTTCTCCTCTTATTGGTCAATCTTCTTCCTTCATCAAGGACTCGTCCCATTTTGTTGATTCTATCAAAGACAAAAAGGTTAATAAAGATGACATTCTAGTTAGCTTTGATGTTGTTTCCCTCTTCACCAAAGTGCCGCTGCAAGACTCCATTGTGCTTGTTAGACAGAAGACCAATGAAGAAATTGCTCACCTGGTTGAATTATGCTTTAAATCTACTTTCTTCACCTTTCAAGATATGGTCTACTAGCAATCTAATGGAGTGGCCATGGGATCCCCTCTTTCTTCTATCATCGCCAACCTATACATGGAACATTTTGAAGTACTGGCCTTGAACTCTTTCCCCCTCAAACCAAATTGGTGGAAACGATATGTTGATGATACCAACATATGTTGGCTACATGGCCTTGACCAACTTGAGCTTTTTCACAATCACCTTAACAGTATTGCTCCATACATCCAGTTTACCAAAGAACTTGAGTCTAACAACGAGCTCCCCTTCCTTGATGTCCTTCTCATTAGGAAAGATGATGGTTCTCTTGGCTGTTGGGTTTTTAGGAAATCCACTCACACTGACCTCTATCTTCTTGTTTCTTCGCACCATCATCCATCACACAAGACTAGTGTCCTCAAAACTCTGGCCACTAGAGTCTTCTACATCTGTGACATTGACCACTTAAATCTAGAACTATCCCACCTATCGAAAATCTTCAAACTCCATGGTTACCGAAACAAACACACAAGAGAGCCTTTAAACAAGCCCAGGCCTATCTTAACTCCAAACCGGACAAGAGTGACTCTGATGTTGTTTTTGGTACCACCATTCCTTTCATTGAAGGCATCTCTAATAAGATTGCTAGAATCCTTCGAAAGAAAGGCATCAACTGTGCTTTTAAACCTCTTTCCACCATTAGAAAACTTATTCCCTCCACCAAAGACCCCCATGACATCCTTAGCAGCTCAGGCGTCTACAAAATCAAATGTTCTTGTGGCATCCTTATATCAGAGAGACAGGTAGACCGATCTGCACGAGAATCAAAGAACATTGTACAGATATCATACATGATAGGGTCACAAAATCGGCCCTAGCTGAGCACTCCCTGAACACCAAACATCACATCAAACTTGAGGATACCCTTGTCCTTGGTAAGGAAGATAACTTCTTTAAGAGAAAACTTAAGTAAGCTATTTTTATCAGAAATAACCCTACCAACCTCAACAGAGATGAGGGGTGGGGTTTAAGCCACACTTGGAACCCTCTTTTAAACTCTCTCAACAACGGACTCCCTCCCCCTGACCCTTCCTCCTCCTAGCCTCTCCAGTAAAAATTCCCCCCGCCATCTCTCCTCTTCTGCCCCCCTCTTCTTCCTCACTCCTCCCTCTTTCTCCCCCCTCTATCTTACTGTCTCCTCTCCACCCTTGCCACCTTGCCATGTTCCCCCTCACTGCCCTCCTCCTCCTCCTCATCTTGCACTCCTTAGTTTGTCCTCCCATATACCCCTCCCTAGTCCTTCACCTTGCTTCCTACAACCAGGTTCCCACTCACCCCCTTTCATGCTACCCTTTCCCCCACCCTATTTTTCCCCTTGCACCCTTTGTTTTTTCCCTAGCTCTATCTCCTATGTTTGGCCTCGATTTCCTCCCTTGCTTCTTGTTCATTTTTTCCTCCTCTCCCCCCTGCCTCCTTGGTCGTCCTATTTTTCATCTCCTTCTTCTATTTATAGATTTTTTACACTCCTTTACCATTTGGATTAGCACTTTTATATGTATAGATATATTTACACTTATATATGTATACATATATAATTATTCCTCCTTTCTTACACCACTTTTTTTCTCTCTCTTGCTTCCTCCTCGTTTCTTCGTGTTTTATTGCTTCTCTTTCTATATTTATTATAGGCATACCTTTGTATCTAATTGTTCTTTCCCTCTCGTTTCTCCTTTTCATCTCTCTCTTGTGCTTTGTAGTCTTTTTCAATTTGTCCCCCTTTTCTCTTCCTATAGCGCCATTTCTACTCTCTTACGCTTATGTTTCTCCTTGCTCTTTGTTTTATCTTACCATTGCGATTCCTATTTCTGATACACTTCAAGTTTTCCCTTTTTTGATCTTGATTTGTTCCTACTTCCTTTTTGGTATTTTATTTCAATTTATTTGAATTCTTCCTCTATTCTATGTCTTTTCTTTTATTTTCCTACCCTAACATTTCTACTATGATCCATATAGTATTTTATTATTTGATTACTAATTATTTACTACATTTTGGTATTCCACTTTAATTTATTTAATTTCCTCTTTATGTTAATGTTTCTTCCTTTTATTATTATCAACCTTTTCACATTTTTTACTTTGTCTTCCTCAATTTGTCCCTCACTTCCTTTTTAGTATCTTACTTCAATTTATTTGATTTCTTCTTTTTTTTCTTTCTATGTCTTTTCTAGTATTTTCATACCCTAATATTTCTACCATGATCCCTACATTTTTTTTAAAATTTTTTATTACTTTTTATTTACTATATTCTGGTATTTCACTTTACTTTGTTTAGTTTTCTCTTTAATTTATTGTTTCTTTCCTCTTAATTTTATCATCCTTTTTTACATTTTTTACTTTGTCTTACTCTTTCTTTAATTTATTAATTTTCTCTTTTTATTCTTTGTCCCTTTATTCTCTTTCTCTATAATTCTTTAATCCCAACTTGTTATTTATATTTTCGATAGTTATTATATTTTCTCCTCTTATACTTTTTAGCCCCTATTTTTATTCATTTTTTCTTCTTTTATCTATTATCCCTTTTTATAACTAGTTATTATTTGTATTTTTATTTTTTGTCACATTGACTCTGGTCAAAGAGAGGCCTTACCCACCCTTCTCTCTCTTTTTATTAGACCACTTCTGTAGTTTATTTCACATTCTCTTCTTCTCATCCTAATGATGGATCATGGAGTGTGATCCGAAACGTTGATGCAAAATAAAGCAGAACACAGTGGAACCAGAAGCTCTACTATTATGATCTTTGTTGTCAATGTGGATTGGATGTCCCAAAATTTCTTCCACCTCTAAAATATCTTCATCGCTTGAGTCTAAGGAAAGATCTTGGATGTTTACTAATTCATCTTCTAATTCTTCACCATGTTGTTTAATAACTACCATAACAAGTGAAGCTAGATTCTCTTGTTTGTCAAATTCATTTGATTCATCAATCCAAACTTGGTTATGTTCTGTAGGTTGAGCGGGGGGATATAGACTTAAATATTTTCTATTGGAACCATGTGAAATGATCATTCCTCTTGCTCTGTAGTCAATATTGGCTACAATTGTAGCTAACCATGGGCTATCCTGTATTACTGGGTAACTTTCTTTGGGTGTGAGAGACTAGAGGATTTGGAAGTCTACTGGATATTCTCAATCGTCAACCTTAATAGGGACATTTTCTAAGACAACTTTAGGAATGGCTATGGCTTGATTTGCCATTTGTAATATGGTAGTTGTGGGGTATAAATCAGTGAGTCTAAGTTTTTCCATAACATCCACTGTCATAACGTTAATGGTTGCTCCCAAGTCCACCAATGCATTAGGTATTGCTACCTCATTATTTGTTATTGTTATAGGTGGACTACCTGGGTTGCCATATTTTGGGGTTAAGGTTTTTCTAGCTAGAAGGTTAGCTAGATATCCATTGATGTACACCATATTAATTTGTTTCAATTTCCTTAATAGTGTTTTAATACACAATAGTTTAACTAGCTGGTTTAATTCAAGAATTTCTTTAATCACTTGTAACAAGGGAACCTCGATATGGAGTTTTTTAATTTATTGCATCAGAGTAGTTTCATTAGGCAATGATACTTTTGGTGGGTTCCTATGAATATTTGCTTTGAGATGTTCTAGAAAAGGTGCCTGTGTTTTCTTTCTTAATATAGGATCTTTTTCTGAAGTAGTTGATGGTCGCTTGGCAACTTCTTCTTGAGACGGTTCTATGGTAGGAGGTGAAGTTGCTCGAGATTGTGTTGAAGATAATTCCTCCTAATTTCTCTTGGGGTCACACTCTGTAGGTACAAGAAGAGTCTCTCGTTCAACATTAAGTTCCTCATCTGGGTCTTCTATAACTTCAACAATGGTAGGATGATTAAGTGTTTTTCCTGATCTCAATTGAAGGTTTCCACAATAGATAGCATTGACCCCTACGATGTTATCCTGATTGGTAGCATATACTGGCACATTTTGACTTGTGTTCTTGGGATTAGGAACAAGTTGTGCTAGTAATGGTGGTTGATTAACTTGTTCATTCTGCTAAGGGTTTTGAGGAGCCATTAGAAGGTTCTGTTGTGGATTTGGCATTCATCTTGGACCATTATAGAATTGATTTGGTGGTTGGTTCCATTGTGGGGCTTGATTATGAGGGTGCCATTGCTGATTTAGCCATTAGTGATTTCCCCAAGCTTGGTTCTTCCATTCAGGTGGTCCTCAAGGTTGGTAAGATCCCCAACAAGGTGGTGCTAAGGGCCATGGAGCTATCCATTATGTATTGTTCCAAGTGTTTGGAGGTCACCATGTAGGGTTAGAGTTTTGACCACAGGAGAAATTTCCTCTAGGTCTCTGTCCATGAAATTAATTTCCTCCTCAGTGTGAAATGGTCATTTTTTAGAATTCTTGATTACATTCAGAATTTCACATTGATCAGTGGCATGACTCTTTTCACAAATTTGGCAATTGTCAACCTTATCTGAAGGACATTCTCTTAATAGATGCTTGTTTCGACACCAAGGGAAATAGATGGATAAAGTCTCAGGATTATGTGTTTTGTCCTATATTCCATCCAAAGTGGTGTTCAATTGAACAAGAATGTCAGTCTTCAGATTACTATTTCCTCTTGCAGTTTTCCTATTTCTTTTGAGCTCCTTAAGAGGTTAGATTTTTGAATACCTCCACGAGTGTGGGAAAAGTTCTAGCATAACTCAAAGATATGACAAAGTTCAAGTTGGGACACATCTCCCTTTCCCATTAAATCTAATCTTCTCCTAGCATCCTCATCAAGCCCTTTGAGAAAAATAGTCTTTAGAATCTTCGGACTTATGGCTTCTTCACCACATCGTTTGGTTAGAAAGATAAACCTATCAAGGTAATCTTCCAGGCTCTCATCTTATTTTTGTCTTAGTTTGAAAAACTCCTCTTTCATATCACTAACTCTACAATAACTCTGGTAGTTTTCTAAAAAGATAGTTTACATTTCATCCCAAGTAGTTATTGACCAAGAAACTAGCTTCATGAACCAACGCATTGTAGCATCTCTCAGAGTGGAGGGAAATAGTTTAAGATTTTGGTTATCATTCTTGTAGTCGTATGTTCGACACAAGATTTTAAACTCAAAGAGGAACTGGTTAGGGTCTTTAGAAGAAAGGCCCCTAAAAGTTGGCAAGATGGATGATGAAATGTTTTTCATTGGTGCATCGTCATCTTTGTTGAGAGAAATAGGGTAGGTAAAGGTTCATGCTCCGGTCTTCTTGGGATATCTTCATTATAGAGATTATTAGCCATAATGTCAAAAGGAATGTTCTCTTCCTCAAAGACTAGGTTGGTTGGCTGAATGACTATCTCCTCAAAGATTGGGTCAACTGGTAAAACTTCTGGGGTATTTTGGGAGGTCTCAAGTTGATCCTGCTTGATCAATTCATAATTTAGCTCTTTAGCTAAGACTTCTTCCTCCTTATTTATGGTTGGAATTACTACTGGGGGGTTTTTGGTATAAATCTTCCATGTGGGCCTCATTTCTTGACCATGTAGAAAGAGAGGTTTGGTGACAATTTTTGGGTGTTTACTATAAGAGGTTTCCAAGCATTTCCCTAATAACACTTAGAAAAGAATCACGTTCCCTAGTAACATCACCAAAAAGTGACAGGCTATTGTGAGGTTCTAACACTTTAGTTGAAAATTATCATTTTATCATTTGAGGTAGTGTCTGAGGCTATATGCAATAGGGAGTTTGGATAGCTCATTGAGAAACCATTTTCTAGTTCCTTTAAAAGATTTGAACAACACATGAAACTACAAAACGCATTTGAACTCTATACTAAAAAGCATGTAAACTCTATACTAGAAATCATATAAACTCTACACTAGAAAGCATATAAACTCTACACTAGAAAGGATAAATGCAACTTTACTCTGATTTTGAACAATGATAAATTCTATACTACACAAAACATTCTAACTTTCAACTATCAGTAAACAACAGTTTAACTAAGGCAGATGCACCGAAAACATTTAAACAACATAGAGTTCTAAAACAATAGTACACAATAGTTTAACTACACCAAAAGCTCCAGAAACATTTAAACAACACACCCTATAGGTTTACAATAGAAAACTAAACATAAAATAACTTCAGCTGAAATGAAACATCCACAAAAATAAAATACTTATCTACTCTACAATCCTGCGAGTTGCTAGTTCTTGGGAGAAATTTGTCTTTAACTCAAATCACATTCAATCATTTCCACAGCAACATGGTAACTCTATTCAAATATTTATATTTCAAAAGAAATTACTCAGAACAACACTATTTGCATTCATGGAGAAAATTGTAGTACATAGCTCTGATTATTTTCAAAAATGAAGAGATTGATTTTCATCCATCCATAGTATGATATTTATATCCATGTTTTGAGCAATTAACTAAAACTAAACTACATTTAGACTCCTAAATTTTAGATGGCGGTAAAATGCCATTTGAAAAAGTCTTATAACTAAAAAATAGAATCTTTAACTATTGATGTCTTTTAAAACATATAAAGGGTTCCAAGTGGAGCCATAATATCTTTGGGAAACCAACAGAAATAATAGAACTTAAACATAGCCTTCAATTAATGCATGCCTAAAATTTCAAGCATCCTCAACTTCTGGCACACTCGACCTCAGCTGCATGAAGTCCACTTCTTCTTGTAGGCAATGCATTAACCCTGCACAATTACCCAACTCCATATGTCATTATATCAACATTTAAAATCCAATTTCAATCAATTTAGGAAATAAAGATTTGTACAACATTTTATTAAAAATAGATATATATTTCTTATAAAAACAAACAAATTGTCAAGGCTAGGGAATTGGGCAATGCAAAAAGGGTTATTTGTTTCATCAAAGAAATGAGGTTGTTTATACCTCATCAACTGTGAGAATGGATGCTCCATTTCAACAATGGGGGATAGACTTCATTGGAGAAATAACAGAAAAATCAAGTGGTGGACATAGTGGGATACATGTTGCCACTGATTATTTCACCAAATGGATTGAAGCTATCCCAGCAAAGAAGGCTACAAGTAGAGTGGTAATGGATTTTATTTTTGAGCACATAATAATCAGATTTGGGGTACTAGTAAAGTTTGTGATAGATAATACCATGTATTTTAGATTAGGGGAATTTGTAGACTTCTACAATGAATATGGTATTAGTCTATCATATGCCACACCATATCACCCTCAAGGTCATGGCCAAGCTGAGTCTAGCAACAAAAGCCTAATGAAGATAATCAAGAGGATCATTGAAAAATATAAGAAGGCATGGGACTCAAAGCTAAAATTAGCACTGTGGGCTGATAGGGCAACAGTGAAGAAAGCCACTGGTAAATCTCCATTTGAATTAGTGTATGGCCTGGAAGCAAAATTGCCAATGAACAATCTCTTTCCAACTTATAAATTTATACAGGAAAATGATGATATATTGAGGATCCAAGGACAAAAAGGGTGAACTGGTTGGTTGCATTGGATGAGGCAAGGAGAGAAGCACAAAGAACCAATGTAAAGAGGCAACAAAAATTAAAGTACTTGTTTGATAAAAGGGCCTCAGAGAGAAAGTTTAGGTGAATGACATGGTTCTTATGTGGAATGCCAGGAGTCAGGACAAGGGAAAGAATGGCAAGTTTGAATCTCTCTGGATTGGCCCATACATCATAAGCAACACTCATGGGAAATATTGTTATTTTCTCCAAGCCCTTGGTGGTGAACTTCACGAGTTGCCTGTGCACGGATAATTCCTAAAACCCTACTTTTCATAAGTAGGTTATTTTCTATGCACAATGTAAATAAGTTGTAAATAGGTTGTACATAAGAGTATGTAGTGTAAATCTTGTATAGTCATCTATCATTTTTGTGTCTATTTTGGTCCTGGTCTTCTCCCAAAGTCTATTTGGTCCTCGCTGCAATCCAGTGAATTGCATGTCCCCATTCGGAGCCAATGGTGGTACCTGCATAGGTCTAGGTTTTTAAATCAAGTCTAAAAATATTTATCTGTATTCTTCTTAAACCCTAAGTCCCACGGTTACTTTTACTTTATGTTATAATTTGTCTTTTATCACCTAGCATAGGTCACTGGTTACTTAAGTCATAACCTTGAGTCACATGATTCATCAAGTAACTGGCCCCATCCACCTAGTGTTACTGTCTCTAGCCTGTCGAGTCAAAAAGACTAAGTCTTAAGTCCTATAGGGCTAGAGATGCCACATGGAATTTATTTTTATTTTTAGCCTACACAGAATCAAAGGTGATGTCATACTTGTTCTGCGGGGCCATGAAATGGAGACACCAATTAGATATGTTGGGGTTTACATCCATCTTATCAAAGATTTAGAATCAACTAAAGCGGTGCTGCCAGGTGTCAGGTTGAAAAGTGAACTACAAAAAGTGAAGGATCTAACAATAGTGCACAGTCGCACAAGAATCTTGTTGAGCAGGAAGATTCATTGCGAAGCTATGAGAATCTGACACGTGACCATCCTTTAAAGGAAAAGTAAAGGCATATGTAAGAAAGTCTACGTGGGAGCTTTATCACACTCATGCAGATCAAAAGGGTGATGGCCCATTTCTCATCATGCTGCTGCGAAATGGTGCCATGTGTCCACATTAGACAAAAAGTGAAGAAGTCAGTAGGAAAAGCATGTCCTATTTGGAATAATTTCATTGGCTGCTGATTTTTTAACGAAGGGGCATATATTTTCAAATCTAGCGGGCAATCTGTAACTATTGATTTTACAAAAGGAAGCATGAATCGATGGCCAAAATTTGAACTTCCTGAAGAGAATTTTGGAAGGTGCCCTATGACACAAATTGTTGTAAAAGTCAAGGTGATGTGCATTAATGTTGCATGCTCTAAATTGTAAACCTCTTAAGGGAGAAAAGAAAGGGTTTTTCTTACCATTTTCATAAACACAGAAGAGCTCTTGTGCACAGTAAGAATCTAGGCAAGAAGAATGATGGATTTCAAGTTTCTGCATATAAACCAATAAGTTTATTTTGTGCCTGTCATGTCCATTTGAATTCAGAGTTGTTGATTGAAGTAGAGTATTGTTGAACAGAAAAAACCTAGTTCAGTGAAAAATTATCTAAAACAATGAGTCAAGCAAATCAACCATCCACATCAAAATGATGCTTAGATGAGGACCTTATGGTCCAACTCCCTAGGTCATCGAGGGGAGCTGCAAATGTACATGGTCCTGGAGAGCCAAATGATAAACTTCTAGACTTGTGTTATGATTGTGGGGATGCTCAATTTTTAGTACTCGCATGGATTCTATTCAAACACTAGTACAATAGAAGAGAATATAAGGCCCCAATTTGCAATGCCTAGAATTTAGACCTTGCAAAGTTAATATGCCCTAATGTGTTCCCGAATCTAGATTTTGTGAGGGTAGTAGCACAAAGGTATGACCCTGGGTCTAGGACAGTTATGCAGGAAATCATACAGTTATGATAAAAACCACAAAGGCCTACATCTTCAGTGTGTTTGGTTTAAATCTTGTAGCTAGAAAATAGATTGATCTTTGTTCTCTCAAGGAAGGATACAAGAAAGTCAAGAGTGGATACAAAGCTTTCAACTTGCCCAAGCATAGACCAAAGGGTGCGGATGGAAAATTAGTGAAAATTTTAGACATGGAGGAAGAACCATTTGATGCTCCCAATTCATGCATTATTTTGTGAAAACTTGTCATTCTTTGTGTCAAGTGTTGGGGAAAGATGCAATGGACAAAATGCCTATCTCTTTGATGATGTTAGATGTGAATATTCAAGATATTTTAACCAAGCAACTATATAATTATGCCACCTATATTGCAAACGATATGCACAAGCAGGTAACTATTATCAAGAATTAGTTGTATACTCTTGATGCAAAATTGGATTTCACTTAGTACTCAATGATGTGCCATATGTTTCTATATGCTGGATTGGGATTGTGGCACAAGGAATTGCATGTTAGGCAAGTTGACAATCAAGGTAACTTGCTCCCTATGTAGATGCGGACTTACATGTTGGATATGCACTACACAGATGCAGATTGTCACTTTTGAAGAGTATTTTGTCAGAGGGATGCTTGGTTTCATGGAGCCAGAAGGAGAAAGGATGCATGCAGATGTGCTTAATTTTCTAAAGCCACTAGTTAGAACTCTTGAATTAGGGATAGATCATAACTGGGGTGATTGGTTCTTACACACCAACACCACTTGTATCAGGGTCTATGGGAGTAGGTCTGCCCCATATATTTTGCTAAAGTATGTACCCAAAAGAATAGCATTTTTGGAAATAATCATAAAATTGAACGAGTCTGATAAAGAACATCTTAGAATGCATAAAAAAGGCTCATTTATTCCCACTTCAATCAGATTTTCTAATTTTTTTATTTCCAATAAGGAGGGATTGGATCAAATTGATTAAGTATTAAGGTTTTATAGGATGGGTGTGGAGAATTATAGGGTATTTGACCTTGAGGGATTTATAGATAGGGTCAGATTAAGTGTGAAAAGGCCACATTACTTTCACCAAGTCCTATATGATGAAGATACAATGAGGAATTGTGCCACCATGCAAGAAGTTCAATTTCTCAGAAGCAAATGGGACACAATAATGGTAGGGGAAAGAATGAGGAAGAACTTAAATTCTTTGTATCTAGGAGCATTTGCAAATGAAGTTGATCCAAAAGTAGGGATTCAAAAGATTTTTGATAATGTAGATGCCCTGATACAAAGTGTCCTAGCAGAAGAGGAAAGGCCTACATATGAACCTAGAATTTCAAGAGGAGCTTATAGAAGAAGAGAAGATTCACCTAATGCACCTCAAGCTAAAAAGGTAAAAATAATTGACCTAGAGCAAGAAGAAGAGATTGAGATGATTGATCTAGAGGAGGAGATAAATCAACAAGAACAAGAAATCTCCCAATAGGTGCATTCACCTGTAAGAATAAGACCTTATGCGTCCCCTAACAATAGGTTGGCAAGGTCAATAATTGGGTAGCAAATTAACACAAAAGATATCAGAGTTCTAGCTTGTTCATAGTTTCTAGAGGATGATGCTTTTGTGAATACCCCTGAATTCAAGGGTTATGTATTGAAAGCCAGAAATGAAGAGTTTCATAAATGAATAGAAGAGGCCAAGAGTGGAGTTGACCCATCACAATATCAGGAAATAACTCAGAGAGTGTTAAATGAGGTGAGCCAAGATATAAGTGGGATGACCCTAGCAGAGGGAAGAGCCTTAGTTATAAAGAGTAATATGCTATTACTCCCACACTAGACACTAGTAGATGCAATTGCATTTGACACTGTGACAAGAAATTATACAGATGTATCTGATGAACAGGTAGAGAAGGCACTCTCTAGTGTAATCCTAGGTTTGAGACCCTAGTAATTTGGGCATTCACCCCTAGTAATAATAATCCAAGGATTGGACTGGGTGAGTTAAGTAGGGATGTTATAATAAAAAGAGTGTTGGACAAGTTCCAGCTCAACAAGCTACTGGCTTTTATGTGCAGATTGTTGCAAGTTTGTGCCTAATCGGTGTTGTCATTGATGTCAACATATTCTTGTTGACAATGGTGTCAACTATATATTATTCTATTACTTGTTTAGAAGACTTGTATGTTGAGGATATTGAGAAAATTAGCCTCTCCGGAAGAAACTAGTAAGCTACAAAGAAGTGCAGTATAGACAGTGAGTTGTATGCTGAAGAACAGTTTGGTAAACTGCTCTGCATTTACTTATGTTGGAAGTTTGTGGTCTATAGATTGGAAGTAAGTTATAGGTATGACTAAGGATGCTGCATTTTAGGTTTTTAGCCTCTACATGAAGATCTGAGTGAGTTGTGTTCACCAAAGTGAAACCTTCTTTTTCTATAAGTTCAGTTGGGATAGGAAGAAAGTATTCTACTTCGTATTCCTCTATAATAAAGTATTTTTCTTTGTGGTTCTAGAGGGAAGTCTGGGATGATGATAAGTGCCTACAATTGTAATGGTTCTTGGTTTTGTGGTCCACAAGCTATCTTTCTTTTATGATAGTTGAAGACAGTGAAGTTCATGTGTTTCAGTGAGAAGATTTCTATGGATAAAGTGGTTAAGGTTAATGCGGTTGCTCCTAATGATTATATTGTTCTTGTGAATGTATCCTAATCATGTTCATATCTAGACTTTGGTCCACATTAAGAAATTAAGATTGTGTTTGAATATTGTTCCCAGATAATGTAGCGTGTAACTAGTCTTAGCCAACCTAGTTAATCCCAGCGATTGCGGAGATCTCTGGAAGATTATGGAAGCATTTTGTGGTATGGAAGATGATGTTTGAGTCCTAGCTAAGGCATGGCATGATCCACATTTCATTCCCTTTGCATAACGTTGCAATAGGTCAGGACCTATTTTGTAAATGTTTGTAATACTAACCTTGGAGATTGTTCCAATGGTTGATGATTGTGATGCCAACCTTGATGATCATTCCAAGGTTGATGTAGTGTATAAATACTTTTAGTTGAGTCATGGAAAAAGTATCCTTGAGCAAAAATGAAAAGATATTAAGAAAGGTCCAAAAGGCAGAGCAGAGAAGAGGCAAAGGAAGGAGAAGGAAGAGTAGCGTAGAGGAAGAGTAGAATAGGGGAATTATTATACTTCAGTTGCAAATATAGAAAGGTGTTAATCATGGAAGTAGGTTTGGTAGCAAGCCACTAGTAGGGTTTAATAGCCCTTAGGGTTTAACAACCCTTATTGTAACCTTACTAGGTTTAGGGTTGAGGCAGTGAGCCTACTAGACCTAGTTGTTCTTCATAGTAGTAAGCCAGTATGTTTAGGCCAGTGGAGTGACCAAGCCTGAACATCATTATTTCAAGATTGAAATATATATTGAAAGTTAATCCTCTCCATGGTTTTTCCCCACCTTGGGGTTTTCCACGTAAATTTGGTGTTTCTTGTGTTCGATGTTGTATATATGGTTAAGTTTATGATTTCATGCACTCATTGTTAAATCATAATAATTGTGGATAAGTGATGAATGTTTAATTGTAGAAAGTGTTTAAGTTTTTGTGACAACTAATTCACCCCCCTTCTCAGTTGTTCGGGGCATATCAACAATTGGTATCAGAGACAATTTCCTCTGAAGAAAGTTTAACAGATTGAGGAAGATCCAAAATGTCTTACAAGAAGGAAGTGCCACATTTTGATGGAATAAGTTATGTTCTTTGGAAGGCTCAGATGAAAAGCCATCTTCTTTCTCTTGGTTACAAAGTTTGGAAAGCCTCAGAAATAGAATACACCATACCTCCAAATGGTCCAATCACTGAAGATGAAATCAAAGAATATGAGATAGATATCAAGGCAAATGTTGCTCTATTAAGCTCATTAACCAACTCAATATTGATGAAAGTTGTGGACCTTGAAACTGTAAATAAGGTATGGGAAAAGTTGAAAAATCTGTATGAAGCAGATGATTCTGTGAAGGAAGCCAAGTTACAAAGTCTAAAAGTGAAATATGAAATATTGAAGATGAATGATGATGAAAACATATCAGTCTTTATGTAAAGAGTTGATGAACTTGTTATAGGGATAAAAGCCATAGGTGGAACTCTCGAAGAAAAGGAAGCTATTATGAAAATTCTTAGATCTCTACCAAAGTCCTGCTGTCACAAGGTAGCCACAATTGAATAATTCATGCAAGTAAAAATGGTTAGCAGGGATCAGCTGCTTGGTAAGCTTATTGCATTTGAAATGAGGGAGTTAGATGATGCTCTTCTGAAAGTTGAGATGACCTTCAAAGCCAGTACTCCTGGAAGTACTTTCAAATCAGAAAAGTACAAGGTAGAATCTGATGATGAGTTAGATGAAGTTGAAGCCAACTTTGTGGATAGACTGCAAAGAGGATCTAATAAGTATAAAAGAAAATTACCTTTCAAATGTTTTTCCTGTGGTAAAGTAGGTCATTTTGCTTCTAGATATCCTGAAAGAATTGAAAGAAATAGAAGATATGACAATAGGCCTAGGACCCAAAAGAAGTGTTATTATGTTAAAGATTTTGATGATGATAAAGGAGTATTAGATAATGGTGAACCAGATAATGCTATTTCCTCTATAAATTAATGCTTATTCATTGCTATTAAGGAAGATCCCTAGTCTACTAATTCTTCTAGCTATGTGAAGGAAGAAAAACCAGCAGAAAGTGCTTTGGCTTCTCAGGTCATTAAGGACAAGGATGAATGGGTTATTGATAGTGGTTGCTCTCACCACATGACTGGTGACAAAAGTAAGTTTGTGATTTTAGAAAGATATGATGGTGGACTGGTTGGGTTTGGAGATGATACAGTTGGTAGGATTTGTGGGAAAGGATCTATTTCTTTTGATGGCAAGCATAACACTGAAGATGTCTTGTATGTGAAAGGATTAAAGCAGAATCTTTTGAGTGTAGGTTAGATGTGTGACAAGGGATATGATTTAAGCTTCAAGGACAATGGATGCAAGATTAGGGAAAGCTCCAGAATAGTCATTACAACTAGTAAGAAGACCACATGTAATATCTATCACTTGAAAGGAACCAAGAACTATTGCTTGTTGACTCAAAATGATGAGAGTTGGTTATGGCATAGAAGGTTGTGTCACATAAATTTTGATAATATTATGAAGATAAGTACTGCATAGATTGTTAGAGATTTGCCTAAGCTTTTGAATCCCGCTAATCCTATTTGCAAGGAGTGTCAATTTAGGAAACAGATAAGAACAAGTTTCAAAAGCAAGGACCAATTAGTTGGAGAACTACTTGAGCTAGTGCATACAGATTTGTGTGGACCTACCAGAGTAAGAAGTTTGCAAGGAGATAGGTATTTCATGTTTCTCATTGATGATTATTCTAGAATGACTTGGGTCACCTTTTTGAAAGAGAAAGCTAAAGCTCTAAATAAATTCAAGGCATTTAAGGAAATGGTTGAAAATGAGATGGATTTGAAAATCAAATGCTTGAGGTCTAATAGAGGAGGAGAGTTCACATCAAATGAATTCAATTTCATTTGTGAAAAACATGGAATAAAGAGACAACTATCTGCATCCAGAACTCCACAACAAAATGGAGTTGTTGTAAGGAAAAATAGAACAGTTCAAGAAGCTGCTAGAACCATGATGAAGGAAGCTCATATTCTAGAAGCATATTGGAGAGAGGCAATTCACACCGCAGTATATATCCTAAATAGAGTTCAAGTAAAAGGTAACAGTTTAAAGACTCCTTATGAATTGTGGCATGGTAGAGTTCCTACTATGAAATATTTCAAAGTTTTTGGTAGAAAATGTTACATCAAAAGAGAAGAAGATTTAGGCAAGTTTGATGCTAGATGTGATGAAGGAATATTCCCTGGTTACTCCACCAAGAGTAAGGCCTACCAGTGCTATAATAAGAGGCTAGATAAGATCATTGAAAGTGCAAATGTTAAAGTTCATGAATGTAAGGAAAGATATTTAGAATCAAGTGGATATGAGTCAAATGATCCAGATGTTTCAGAAGTGGTGCAGCATGAAGATAGCATAGATGAAGAAGAACAAGCTCCAGTAAGTGCTACCAAAACTCCAAGATATGTAAGAATCAGTCATTTTGAAAATCAAATCATAGGAGATAAGAGCAAAGGGATCTTAACCAGAAGAAAAGATGCAGAGGAATAAGTAAATTTCTGTCTAATTTCTAAGATTGAACCTAAAACTATGGATGAGGCTTGCAAAGATGAGAATTGGATAAAGGCTATGGAAGAGGAATTAATGCAAATAGAGAAGAATTAGACTTGGGGTCTTGTTCCTAGAATAGAAAACAAGAATGTAATTGGCACAAAGTTGGTCTTCAAAAAAAAGATAAATGAAAATGGTGAAGTGGTAAGAAACAAAACAAGGTTGGTATGCAAAGGATATGCTCAAGTTGAAGGAATAGACTTTGAAGAAAATTTTTCTCCAGTGGTAAGGATTGAAACAATAAGGATGTTTTTGGCTTTTGTAGCATACAAAGATTTTAAGGTTTATCAAATGGATGTGAAGTCTGCCTTCTTAAATGGAGAGTTGGAAGAGGAAGTCTATATAGAACAACTGGAAGGATTTCAGTCATCAGATCAAGGTGACATAGTATGCTTATTGAAGAAAGCTTTGTATGGATTAAAACAAGCTCCCAGAGCATGGTATGCATGGTTGGACAAGTACCTAATATAGATAGGGTTTAGTAAAGGTACTACAGATAGCCATCTCTGCTTCAAGATCAATGATGAACAAACCCTGACTGTTGTAATTTTTGTTGATGATATTATTTTTGGAGGCAATGAAGGTATGTGCTCAGGTTTTGCTAGAGAAATGCAAAGTGAATTTGAAATGTCTATGTTTGGAGAGATGAAATTCTTTTTAGGTCTACAAATAAGTCAATTCTAAGTATGTGAAAGAGTTGTTAAAGAAATTTGGGATAGAAGACTCTAAACCAGTATGCACACCTATGATAACTAGTTGTAAGTTGAGCAAAGATGATAACTCACCCATGGCAAACCTGAAAAAGTATAGATCTATGATTGAAGGATTACTTTACCTGACTCAAACCAGACCTGACATAATGCATGCAGTGTGTCTTGTGGCAAGATTTTAGGCAAAACCCAAGGAATCACATTTGATGGTAGTCAAGAAAATTCTGAGATATTTAAAAGACACAATAAATCATGGTTTGTGGTACCCTAAGGACTGTGACTTTACTCTCAATGCATATACTAATGTAGATTGGGCTGGAGATATGGATGATAGAAAAAGTACAAGTGGAGGTTGTAAAGGGTAAAATTTGGATTGTTGAATTTTCGGTAGTTTTGTGTGTGAATCCTCCTTTCACCCTTTCGATCAAGGACCTAGGGTTGAGTTGCAATGTACTATCCTACTCTAGGTTTCTATGAGATGTAGGGAAACTTGGATTTTTATGATTTAATTACCAATTATCTTCTCTTATGCTTAATTATACCTTAAAACCCTAATTATGCAAATATGACTGTAAATGGATGAATATCATAAAATGCTACTACAGAAAGATGTAAAATGACAAATAACTATGCACCTATTTTTGGGATTCAGAGGTAGAAAAGTTAGGGACTAAAGAGTGGGTGCCCAAGTCTAGTGCCCTACTTTTTGTCAGGATCTTCAAACAAGATCTGCAACCTGTTCTTGTTGTACTGAAGGTTTTCTATCACAAAACTTTGAGGACTAATGAGTGGGCACTCTAGTCCAGGGAGTTGTTTCTTTCTTTGATCTGTAATTTTGACACTTTGTTGTACCCTCCTGCAACTTCACTTTCTCCAAATCTGACACCTATAACCTACCATCATGAAAACTTTGGGAGGGGTTTGTGGTGTTTAGAGGCTTGCCTCAGTCAAGCCCTGAAGAGACATTCAAGTCTTCTGAACATCGTTGTTAGATAGAGAGTGCATGCCTTGGGAGGTAAAGGCAAAAACCAAATGATAAATGCTTGAAAACACAAATGAATGTCACCTTGTAGTGAAGATCTCCTAGGAGGAAGAAACTCTTCATGCCATAAGGAGATGGATGCTCAAATCTACAAACACAAACACATAGACAACACAAATCTGCTCTTGCAACACTATGAAAGCCTTGAATCACCTTTAGGATGCATAAAGTTCACAATCACAATCTAGTTTACAAATGGATGCCTAAACATGATTTTATATGCAACTACAAACACTCTCGCCAAGATTTTCATAAATTAAACTTACCGTGTCGACATAGGACCCAAATAATGATCACAAGCTGACACTCAAAAATTGGGACTGACCAAAAATAGTGTAGGACTAGGGTGCAGGCGCCCAAGTCCTCCCCCTATTTTGGGTAGGGGTTATCTCAAGTGGTCCCCCTAGGTCCTATTTGCCAAGGCACTTAGGGGTTTTCTCATCAGGATGTTCAAATATGATGTAATTGCCCTAAAAACACACTAAAGACCCAAGAGCTAAACCTTATGAGGGAAAATCCCCCAAGGGGACATTTTTTGGCATTACATTTAGCCCCCACTCTAATGTATGTATAAACTTAAGGCCAATACATGCATTAAAGTATGGTCAACAAACACAGAAAACACGCCAAGTACAAAGAAGACACACCAGACATATTGAAGATAATGACAGACACGTAAAACACAGAGAAGACAGTTACAGTCATGCAAAACATGAAGAATACATCAAATGCATAGAAGAGACATTAATGCATAGAAGTAAGAAATGATTTCTTTTCTTTTCTTTTTCTCATATATATGAAAATGTAGATGGAAGTACGGGAAAGTAAACAAACCTCCCATAATGTAGGATGTACTCATCGCACATGTCTTTAAATTGGATATGGGGAAAGACAAATGCAAGATAGATAAAACCTCCTAAAATGTAGGATGTAGTGATCGCACAGGTCTTTAAACTGCATATGGGGCAACAAACACACCAAACAAAGCAAGCAAGCCAAAACACACACTTTGAAGACACAGAGAAAATATGGCAGACAAGCGATGGAGTGTTCCTATTTCTAAGTCCAACACCATCTCAGGCACACACCAATGATTGGGCTTTGCCACAACAATCACTAAAGACATGCTTAAGGGTTGAGTTAGTCACAGAACTACTCCCTGCCTCCACAGAGGACTTTTGAAAATGACAGGATGGTACAATCTACTCTAAGAAATACACCACCCCCATCTCTGCACAGGGCTTAAAATAAAAAGGATATACACAATATCCTACCTCCATAGAGGGCTTAAATGATTGATTGATTGAAAACAAACTTAGAGTGTAGGATGTACTCCTCGCACAAGTCTTTAAACTGCACATGAGGACAAGCACATAGCTAACATCTATAATAGATAGCTTACCTTATATATGCCCCCACCTTAAGATAGTTGATATTATGCATCAATATCAAGTACATTAAGGTAGGAAGAAAACACACAAGGGAACACAGATTTTTGCAAAGCCCATGCCCCCTGAAGGTGACATGTACATTACGATTGCCAAATGTTCCCACAAACACATTGCTGCAAGAAACATGTTAGTGTCTACATAATCATGATAAACAACAACATCAATGAATATGATTACCCACACAAAGAGATAAGGTTATACTACGAATTCAAAGTTCAAGGATAACTGTGGGGCTATATCACGAAGATCTCTGAATCGAGTACCACCAAGGCTAGATTCAAAGACAAACAAAGTGCATAGAGCATCAATATTGTTATGATTTGTAAATGAGATAAAAACATCATCAAAATCACTACGCAGAAAGCACGAGTGCTTCCACTAGCCAAGAATCAGATAAGATATACAACCCCATTGTCATATTAGGAACTAAGTCCAATTTTTTATTTCTCCCAAAAGAGACGCTAGGTCCACATCAATATAAATGTTTTTCGTCATTCAATTGCTAGATAGAAACACTAGAGTAAGGGAAACAATAAATAAGAGAGGAAAAACAAGTGTCTTAGGGACAGTCACATAGGAGGGTGCCCCCAAGTCACCAACCGCAACTCTATGTCTGCAAGACACAACACACAACAATGAAATCAAAGAGAGAGGCAATATAGAAGAATGATGATACAAATAGAAGAAGGTCACAATAGAGGTAGTCTCCTGGTATCCCAGACCTTACAAGAGAATCAAGGGTCAGCCCAAGAGGCCTAAACAACACATAACACATCACGAGGGAGGCACATTATGAGAGAGATAAAGGGTTAGAGATACTTACCTATAGGGTCTTCATATCAGATTTTTGAACTTGCGAACCTCTTGGAGAGGTACTCGATCATGTTAAGTACAAAATTTGAGTGGTTCTTATGAAAGTCTTGTTTATTATCATATGATGCTTGTTCCTTAAATCCTTGTTTAAATGAGACTTTTTGTTGCTTATGAGGGGGAGAACCACTATTATTTCCAACTGTTGAAAGTCATCTTACTTTTTTCTAATTTTTAGTGAGTTTTTGTTGTTGATGCCATCTAACATAGTAGTAGGAATCATCCTATACCATCTCGCTCATCTATATTGGTTGTTCTACTTGTCTTTTTGATGCATTTTGGTTATCTCTCAATCCATATAAGGTTAATGGAGGAGGAACCTCAACATAAATTCCATTTCTTCGTGGATGAGATGGCTTATCCATCTTTTCTTTATCCACTTCAATCATACCCATGATATTATCATAGTCTAAATAATCATCGTTAGCTACTTCTACTAAACCTTGTTCCAACATATTGGTATCAGTATGCTTAGGGAAGGGATTAGTGAAGATTTGTAAATTCTGATTCAGCAGAGCAACTGACTTATTTCCATTATCATTCACACTTGATACTTGTATGATATTTGAATTAATGAGGTCTTCTATTTCATGTTTAAGACGTATACATCGTTCAGTATCATGTCCTTGTGTCCAATGGAAATGACAAAAGGTATTAGCATCAAATTAAGGTATCTGTTCTTTGCTAGGATTGACATGCTTAATTAGGGGAAGTTTCAAAATGTTATTACTCATAGCTTGATTCATGATAGAATGATAAGACTCAAATATCAGAGTAAACTTTGTTGGTCGATATGATGTCTTCTTTGGATTTGTGATAGTAGACACATTAGAAAAGTTGTTCGTATTTGGTCCTTTAATCTTGATGAAATTCCTATTGTTATTATTCCTCTTAAAGTTATTTTGTGATGATCTACCCATGGATTGACTAACTTGAGCCGATGAGTTTTAGTTTTCATACTGACTAGATGAAAGTTGGTAATCACGAAGGGAGGTACATAAATGTTAAAAGGAGTTATACTTCATCAAGAGAAATTTATCATGGATGTTAGGTTGTAAATTTGTAATAAACACCTTCTAAACATCCTCATCTTTCATCTGATATTGAATTTACATGTATAAAGCTTGATACCAACTAATGAATTCAATTAGCTTCTCTCTCAGACCTTGCTTGCAATGAACTAAATTAATTAGACAGACTTGAGGTCCAATGTTTACTTGAAAAATGTTGTAAAAATTGATCAATCAGTTACAAAAACAAGTGTATTGAATTTAGAGGTAAAGAGCAAAACCACTCTAAAGCAGTATCTTTGAGAGATCGGGAGAAAAATTTTACCAACAAGTCCTCTTCGAAATAAAAATCACTACACATTGTTGTGAATGTTGCCACATGAGTATTAGGATCACCTTTTCCACCATATTTTTCAAAGTGAGGGGTCTCAAACCTCTCAGGCATATGAGTTCTCAAAATTGCATAGGAAAAAGGATTATGGGCTTGGTATGTCAGTATATTAGTTTGCAAAGAATTTGTCAAATTTGTTACCTTTTGTTGTGAAGCAGTCATGCCCTGTAAAAGTTAGTTTAGGATGGCATCATTGGGAGATGCAGTTTACTATGAGGAATTGGAACCAAAGTGAGGAGGTGATTGAGCTTGAGATATGACAGGTGGAGGCTGTGAATAGGTCAATGGTGGTTGGATGTAATGATAGGTGGTATGTGGTTGAGAATAACTATATGTAATGGGTGGTTGAGAATAAGTGGGATGAAGAGGTGGTTGAAAACAATTATTCATAGAAATGGTCATCTTAGGAACCAAATTTTCATAATCAAATCCCATGGCTTTGTAACTAGTTCCATTAGATACTCCAATACCAGTGGTAGCATTACTACAAGTGTTTGCATTAGTTGTTAAGATCGTTGATGTAAATATAGATATTTCAGTAGTCGGTATAGGTATCGATACTTGTGTGTGAGATGGTGACAAAGTGTTATTTATCAATTTTATGATTTAGTCACTGGAATGATATTGGTTTGTACAATATGTGCTATACCACAGATTGCATTAACACCATCTTGTCCCTCTTTTATCAATTCTCTTACATGGTGAATCACAGGTATAACTTCCTCAGCTATCCTCTCAATTTGGACATAGTGTTGGAACTCAGCTAAGTCTTTATCAAGTTTATCTATTTTCTCATTAGATACATATCCTGTCACCTCAATAGTATCATCAACATCATGAAAATTTTGCTCTTCCATTGTCTTGGTGATAGGTTTAATATCTTGTAGTATTTGTGTTTCTCCTTTTGTAAAGAAGGTGTTCAGTGTGCTAACTTATTCAAGAGCACTAGATCCCATGTGTCTTATGCTTCTCCTCAAAATAATATTTCTCTTAGGGAAGTGAGTTATTAGACTCATGCAAATCTAAGATGATGACAGGTTAAAACCTAGTGAAAATACACTAACATAAGTGATTTTTTTCACCAAATCTTAATGCAAAAAAGCATGACAAAGGGTGTTGTGAGGAAAATTATGATGAAAAAAAAATTATATCAGTGCTAAGAGCCACCTAATAACAAAATATCCATCATAACACACTTGTATTGTCACCCAAGGTCAAATTCTAGTGAAAATATAGCAAAAATAGGCAATTTTTCATGGTTTTTCAATTCCAAGACCTAGAAAAAGAGGTGTTATAAAGAATTTAAGGAGGTGTAGCAAATAATATCAGTGATATCAGTCATATACAAACATAAAAAATTTTACAACACAACTATGGTGCAAACTAGGCCAAACCTTAGGGCAAAAATAGCAAAAATATGCAATTTTTCACCAAATTTTCAATACAAGAGGCCAATAACAAGGTGTTGTAAATAATTTTAGGAGGGAAAGAAGATAATACCCCTAATATCAGCCAATTAGTGAAAAATAATTCTTTACAACATGCCTATAGTGCAAATTTAGAGAGTCAATAAGGCCAAATCTACTGAAAATCAATGTTTTTCAAGCCCTAGGTTTGAGATCTTGATGTAAAATACTAAATGAATGTTTTGAAAGCTGATATATTATGAAAATTACATGCTCTCAGATCTAAAAATTATTTCCATGCTCTAACATGCAAAATACAAGTGTAAATCTAGTGGAAAATCAATGAAAATGCTAGTTTTTGTTGAAATTTTCTATGCAAATATGCAATTTTTTTCTAGAATGCAAGACTATAGACAAATGCAAATTTGAATGAGCCTCTAAAATCAGTAGAAAAATCTGAAATAATATTTTACCTACAAACCCTAGATTTTGGAATTACTAGGTTATATGCAAAATTCACAAATTTCAACAAAACCCTAGCAGTTTTATGATCAAAATGCAATGCAAACTAATGAATTTTTGTAATTTTCTGTAATTTAAATCAGATCTAATGCACAAATCAAGAATTTGATGAAATTCAAATTAATTAATGCAACATGCAAACCCTAAAATGCCATTTTTTTTCCAATTTTTCTAATTTTTTAATTTTTTTGTAAGTTTTCCAATGCAATAAGATGAATGACTAGATGAATGAATGAAAATCAATGAAAATTTGAAGCAAAACACTTAGAAAGGTGCAAACAAGTCCAATAACATGAGTTCACCAAAATGTAAAGGGTAAAATTTGGATTGTTGAAGTTTTGGTAGTTTTGTGTGTGAATCCTCCTTTCACCTTTTCATTCACGGACCTAGGGTCGAGTTGCAATGTACTATCCTACCCTAGGTCACTATGAGATGTAGGGAAACTTGGATTTTTATGATTTGATTACCAATTATCTTCTCTTATACTCAATTATACCTTAAAACCCTAATTATGCAAATATGACAGTAAACAGACGAATATCAGAAAATGCTACTATAGAAAGATGTAAAATGACAAATAACTATGCACCTATTTTTAGGGTTTGGGGGCGGAAAAGTTAGGGACTAAAGAGTGGGCACCCAAGTCCAGTGCCCTACTTTTTGTCAGGATCTACGAACAAGATCTGCAACCTGTTCCTACTGTACCAAAGGTTTTCCCATCATGAAACTTTGAGGACTAATGAGTGAGCACCCTAGTCCAGGGAGTTGTTTTTTCTTTGATCTACAATTCCAACACTTTGTTGTACCCTCCTGCAACTTCACTTTCTCCAGATCTGACACCTATAACCTACAATCATGAAAAATTTGGGAGGCGGTTGTGGTGTTTAGAGGCTTGCCTCAGTCAAGCCCTGGAGAGACATTCAAGTCTTCCGAACATCGTTGTCAGATAGAGAGTGCATGCCTTGGGAGGTATAGGCAAAAACCAAATGATAAATACTTGAAATCACAAATTAATGTCACCTTTTAGTGAAGATCTCTTGGGAGGAAGAAGTTCTTCATGTCATGAGGAGATGGATGCTCAAATATGCAAACACAAACATATAGACAACACAAATCTACTCTTGCAACACTATGAAAGCCTTGAATCACCTTTAGGATGCATAAAGTTCACAATCACAATCTAGTTTACAAATGAAAGCCTAAACATGCTTTTATATGCAACTACAAACACTCCTGCCAAGATTTTCATAATTCAAACTTACTGTGTCAGCATAGGACCCAAATAACGGTCACAAGCTGACACTCAAAAATTGGGACTGACCCAAAATAGGGTAGGACTAGGGCACATGTGCCCAAGTCCCCCCTACTTTGGGCAGGGGTTATCTCAAGTGGTCCCCCTAGGTCCTATTTTCCAAGACACTTAGGGGTTTGATCATCAAGATGTTGAAATATGATGTAATATGTCCTAAATGCACACTAAAGACTCAGGAGCTAAACCTTATGAGGTAAAATCCCCCAAGGGGACATTTTCAGATGTTACAGAGGTGCATTCTTCTTGGGAAAAAGACTAGTATCTTGGTTGAGCAAGAAATAGGATTCAATATCCTTGTCTACTACAGAAGCATAATACATAGCAGCAGCATGCAGTTGCACTCAAGTGTTATGGATGAAGCAGACTTTGAAGGACATCAAAATTGTGTATGAAGATCCCATTGCAATCTTTTGTGACAAAACTAGTGCCATAAATATATCAAAGAATCTAGTGATGCATTCAAGGACAAAGTACATATCCATTAGGCACCATTTTCTGAGAGAAAAGGTGACAGAGAATGAAGTAAAGTTGGAGTATGTTTCAACCAAGGATCAGATTGTAGACATTTTTATCAAGCCTCTGCCTAAGGATACTTTTGAGTATCTCAGAGAAAAGTTAGGGGTTATCACCCCACTTACTCTAAAATAAGATGCATAATAGTGCATCAGTCCGGAGGTGCTCAGAGGTCTAGATTGATGCTTTTTAGGGCTACTTCTCAGGGGGAGTAGTCAGAGAGTTTAGAAGAGAGATTAGATCAGAGTAGATGAGTGTAAGTATGTGCCCTTTGCCATTGATGTCAAAGGGGGAGAGAAGTCATGTGAAAAACTTAGAGTACAAATGTGTAAGAGAACGGGGGAGAATTTTGGAGAAATAAAGAGTGCAAGTCTATAAAGAGAAAGGGGGAGAATTTTGGAGAAAGAAAGAGTGCAGGTGTATAAAGAGAAAGGGGCAAAATCTTGTCTTGATGGCTATTGCAGTTTTTCACATCATATGTTGCCATCAATGACAAAGGAGGAGATTGTTGCAAGTATGTGCATAATTGGTGTTGTCATTGATGTCAACATATTCTTGTTGTCATTGGTGTCAACTGTATCTTATTCTATTACTTGTTTAGAAGACTTGTATGTTGAGGATATTAATAAAATTATCCTCTCTGGAAGAAACTAGTGAGCTACAGAGAAATGCAATACAGACAGTGAGTTGTATGTTGAAGAATAGTCTGGTAAACTACTCCGCATTTAATTCTGTGGGAAGTTCATGGTCTATGAATTGGAAGTAAGTTAGAGGTATGACTAAGGATGATACATTTTGGGTTTGAAGCCTCCACATGAAGATCTAAGTGAGTTGTGTTCACTAGAGTGATACCTGCTTTTTCTGTAAGTTCAGTTAGGATGGGAAGAAAGTATTCTGCTCCGCATTCCTCTGAAATAAAGTATTTTGCTCTATGGTTCTAGACGGAAGTATGGGATGATGATATGTGCCTATAGTTATAATAGTTCATGGTTTGGTGGTTCGTAAGCTATCTTTCTTTTATGACAGTTGAAGACAATGAAGTTCATGTGTTCTGGTGAGAAGATTTCTATGGATAAAGTGGTTAAGGTCCATGCGGTTGCTCCTGATGATTATAGCATGCTTGTTGATGTCTCCTAATCATGTTCATATCTAGACTTTGGTATACATTAAGAAATTGATATTGTATTTGAAGATTGTTCCCAGATAATGTAATGTGTAACCAGTCTTGGCCAGCTTGGTTAGTCCCAGTGATTGCGGAGATCTTGTTGAAATTAAGGAACACTGAGAGGGGGGGTGAATCAGTGTTCTACAAAACTTATTACTTTGTTCCTTTATTAATTTGTGACATACATCCAAAATAAAGAAGCATGAACATGAGAATAGAAACAACAAGATCACAACACATGAACACCAGGATTTTTACGTGGAAACCCAGTTAAGGGAAAAACCACAGTGGGGGTTAACCCACAAGAATTTATACTCTATTAAAAGTATTACAAATTGGGAAGGCACATGCCTTTAGGGCACACTACCAAGATCTCACTGCTCAAGGAGACTCCCTACCTACAAGATTGATTACAAAGAGTTCACAGAAGAATTTGAATTGAAGAGTAGCATCTAATCTTGCAAGATTACAATTCTAATTGAGCTCAGTACACTAACTTTCAACACTTCATCTTTCTCTACTCTGCCTTACTGTTCTGGCATGATCTGAACCTTAGATCTCCTTGCTTCACACTTGTTACTACCACACGTCACACCTTTCACTTCATATTTGCACACCACACACCAAAAAGCTTGCATCCATTGAATATATATATCCGCAATATGAGATTTCTTCAATTACAGACGGCCTCAAGAAAACTTAGAAGCTTTTTCAAGATCTCTATTCTATCAGCTAAATCCATACAGAAATATTAATGTAGACCAAAACTTGTGTACCCAAGTCACCTCACAAGTTGGTCAATACCACTAGATCTCACAAATTTTTCAATCATCCACTTCTCTTAATCCACACAAGGATCAAACACCAAGTCAACCTGTTCTTCACCGGACTAAACTATCTCACCAAAACTTGATACTTAGATTCTTGTATCTTTCAATCCCTTCATCTTCGGAGGATAAAATATTGGATTTAGGTATCTGTGACATCCCCTATCATTCCCTCAGATCTGCAGCACAACATGATTACTAGTGGAGAAATGTAGACCAAAATGTTGAACCCTGTCATATACCTTGTTCCTGTCTATCCGGACTTAGACAAATCTGCAATCTGACTTCCGGTATGAACATATGATACAATGCAGATGTGTAAGATGAATTTAGTTGCCATCAATGACAACACCTGACATGCCTAGTACTATCTTTTTCCAACAATCTCCCCCTTTGGCATTGATGGCAACACTTAGTTAAAAATGACTAAGTGTTAGAACAAATCCCCCTTACTTTATACACTTATGATTTCCAATGCTCCCCCTTAAATTAATTCTTCATTTTTCACTTCTTTTCCTCTCCCCCTTTGACATCAATGGAAAAGGCTAGGATCTGCATACCAAAATTCATGCAAAAATTTTATGGACAAGGGTCAAAATTCTACATACTTCCGCATATGAAGATACAGTACTTAGGCTTTGTTTATCAACCAAAAGACATCACCAAAAATGTTTTTCAACTTTGTCAATTCATTATCCCAATTGTTTTTAATATTGCCCAAGATAGATATGTGCCCACTGAACAAAAATGCTAGTGATTCTGCCTTTTGAAGGTCAGTAGGATCACTAGTAGTAGCTGCTGCTTGGGACTCTGTCAATATATCATACATAGTTTCTAACTTAGGGGAGATCAATCCCTGGAGTTCATCTAATCTATCCAGAATTTTGGTCTTTTCCTTCTCCAAATCACTCAATTCATTCCACAAAATCACTACTTGGCATTCTTTGGTAATTACAGACTCAGTTAAAGGACTATATGACTGAGAAATATTAGATAGTTTGAGCTCTATGTCCTTAATCTTTTTTATCAATATCTTCAGCAACTTTAGATCTATTTAGACAAAACTTATAGATCTCTACACCTTTAGATGGGGAATTTTGAATACTCTTTACACTTGTATCAAGCCTAGATATATCATAGCTAATTATTTTCTTTATTTCAGCAAACCTCTTCTCATTAAATTCATTTTTGACTTTAACTTCTACTGACTTCTCTAAGGTTTCAAAATGAGAACTTACAGAGTTTATCAAACTTATCAACTGACCAGACGGAGATGCTAAAGAATCCTTCTAAAATGTGGGCATGATTTTCTCCAAAATCCCAGATGCAAGGCCAAGCAGCTCGCTATCTTCTAAATGGGACTTCAAAATTTCCTCTCTGGTGTTAGCTTGTGCAATAGAGGCCAACTTTATCTTCTGCACTGGTGATAAAGTATCAAAATTGATTGGTCCTTGTATTATGTCCCAATCTTCTCCAATCTGCTTATGTCTTTCCAAAAAAAATTCACTACATCTATAGTGTCTGTTGCCCAAAATGATGTTTTAGACTTGTGTTCTTCAGGGCCTCCAACTTCTCCCTTTTCAAAGTCAACCATAATGTTCTGCTCATCACTTTCATTCTTTTTCTTTGCTTCTGCATTCTCTGCATCATCATCAAAGGAATCCTTGCTTTTATCTATCTTAGAAACATCTTCTGCATTCTTTTCCAAAGGATTTAATGTATCCTCAGTGGCAATGTTGTCAAATTCCTCAACATCTAGAGTTGGGGAATCAATTCCATTATCAGTTTCATTTTCTTGATCTTCCTTCATCATTCTTCATCTTCCTTCTCCACACTTCCATATGATCTTTTGGCCATTGTTTTTGTTCTTTTTCCTTCCTTACCATCAGGTTTTTCTTTGGATTTTTCTGCAACAGGAGAAGGTGATGCACCAGAGGTTGAACTAGAACTCCTAGTAGTCCTTGTCTTAGTAGGAGGTTCTACTAGAACACTTCCTTGTTCCCTTTCCTGCTTCTTCTTCTCAACTTTCTCTATTCTTTCCCTGAATTGCCTCACAACTTACTTAGTAAGGCCTAGATTCTCAACCAACTATTCAACTTCTTTTCTCACACTCCTATTGATTTCAGGAGCCTTGAATTCAAGATGCAATTTTTGAGAAAGGTTGTGCATACAGTTCTAACACACGCCCATCCACTCCATACCCCATGGGCATGATCCACACAACTCTAGGCTCTATTGCTTCCATTTTGCATTGATCAACTGTAACCATGAAATAGATGGTGTCCTTGTATTTTTTAACCATAGACCTAGGTATTCTATCCCTAGCCTGCATCATACTCTAGAAGTTTTTGAAGAATCCCCATAGTGTAGTCTTTTGTGCATCATAACTACCCAAACAACTCAAATGATTCCTAATCTGGACTACTACTGGTTTGTCATTTGACCAAATCGTATTTTTGTTTCCCAAAAATTCACTCAAGAAATAGAAGAAGAGACACAGAATTAGTGTACCATATTTGAATGAGTACTTTTTGTCCCTCTTTATCTTACTTAGGTTCTCCATGAGCTCGTTTAGCAACAGTTCATAGAGATCATAATCTGCATTTTCTTTCACCATCTAATATGCAGTATAGATGGCTATTCCAGAAACTGAGTTTTCTATGTTGGAGTAATATATCATGTATCCTAACACCATTGATGCAAATCTGACCCCATGATCCTCTATGTCATTTATAGTCATGGCTCTTTTGTCAAATTTCAATCTAGTTGCCTTGGTGACCTCTTAATTCTTCACAGCCTTCAACTGAGGCAAGGTACTAGTTGAATTCAGTCCTATAACTACCCTTATTATATCCTTTGTGATTTTGAATGTATGATTCAACCATAGAAACTCATCATGTATACGGCTCAAGACATACTGGACCCACTCGTTCTCTGCGAAAGTCAGAAACTCAACACATTGTATGAACTTCTTGTCTTCTAGGGCTTTGTATTCTAATTTGAGCTCAAAATTATCACCTTTTAAGTGTTTCATGAATAGATCAGCAAACATTTAGTCGCCATGCTCCTCTGGAGGCACTTGAATGTAAGCCCTAATGTCTTCTGTGTGAAGAACTCCATATGGAACCCCAGAGAACACTCCCATCAAATTGATTTGGGTGGATTTCAAGGGGTTCTTTTTAAACTTTAGCTTGGGTTGCTCAGTGATGTTCACAACTAGAGGTGTAGCCATTTCAAAAGATTTCAAGTTTAAGGCTACATAAAGAAATACCTTTTTCTTCACTGAATTAGGGTTAGCTGTCGAATTCATTCTTCACACTTCAAATCTCTAAATTTTTAGCTTAGGTGCTCTTCTCCTTGTTCTCTTTGAATGAAAAGTGATTCAAATGTTTGAATGAATGAATTTTTATCCTTTGCAAAACCTAATTCTTCATTGTAATAAATGTTCTACCCTAATACATCTAGTTACATTGTTTCTGAACATAGTCATTCTTCAATTATTCCACAATCCATCACATTAGCTTCTTTTCTTCTAGAATTTTCTCCAATAGATCTGCAATAGGCTTCTTTATCTTCATTCATCGTGCCAGATTCAAGCACCCACTTACTGGCAAGGGGAATTAGATTTTCAGTACAGCTCCCCCTGAGCCAAAGCTCCTAGTTCAATTCTTGGAGGAATTATCTGCACTAGATTCTGGTGTGGATCCATCACCTTCATTCTTTGCATCTTTCTTGACCCATGTTTTATTCATTTCCTTTTGGATCTCATTCACATCTACGTTGCCCTTGCCTTTGTCCATCTTCTGCTCTATTCTTCCTGCCTATGAGTCCACCTTTTTGCTTCTGCAAAATTTAGCAATATGTCCAGATTTGTTGTAGTTGAAACATACAATCTTATTTCTCTGAAAATTACATGTTGGAGCAGGTTTAGATCTGCACTGCATTGCCATATGCCCAAACTTGTTGCAAGTAAAACATCTTCCATTGAAAACTTGTTTGTCCTTAGGAGGGTTCCTTGATCCACTTCTGCAATCCTCAGCCTTATGACCTATCCTTTTTTAGTTAAATAATTGACCAGAGAAAGATGATGAATTTTGATTCTCTTTATTTCTACATTGATTAGCTCTATGACCATACTTATTGCATTTGAAACAATTGCCATTGAAAGATGGATACCTTTGAGCATTAGGTTGTCTTACCAGAGGCCTTCTAAGTTTCCTTCCTTGATTTCTTGCTTCAGGATTTCTTTGACTGGATCTAGAGCTTTCACCTTTCTCAAATCCCAAACCATGCTTATCATCTACCTTCTTCTAACTATAAGGCAACACCTCAAGTTTAGCTGAGCTTATCTTGAATTTCTCTTTATATTCATTTGCAACTTCTAGGTCATGTTTGAGAATGACAATTTGTCTTTCAAGTTCTTCCTCATTGCCCCTAGTTTCTTGTAGATCAAACTCTAGATGGCTAATTATACTATCCAATCTGCAGCATTCTTCTATTCTTTCTTTCAGAAATTGATTCACTTTTTCCTCAATCTTCTTCCTTTCTTCAATTTCCTTGGTTAGCCTCATCACCCCGGATTCCATATCATGTTTTAGGACAACTTCTTTTGCTAGCTTCTCACATTCCTTTGTCTTCTCTTTTAGGGCCTCATCCATGTCATTGTCTTCATTCTGATTTGCTAGTTGAAGAAGTAAATCCTTTCTCTTTTCATTAGATTTGATCAATTTTTCTTTTAAGTTTTCAATGAAATCTTTAGCATGTTTAAGGTTCTCTTACAGATCTCTGATTTCTACTCTGGACAAGTCAAGATCATTTAAGGCTACTTGAAGTTGTTGATTGATACCATCAGAATGCTTGAAAGAACCCATTGAAAACACCTTCCCAGATCTTCCTCAAGTTGTTAAACTTCGTCTAAGGAACCTTGCTCTGATACCAATTGTTAAAATTAAGGAACACTAAGAAAGGGGGTGAATCAGTGTTCTACAAAACGTATTACTTTGTTCCTTTATTATTTTGTCACATACATCCAAAAGAAACAAGCATGAACATGAGAACAGAAACAACAAGATCACAACATATGAGCACCAAGACTTTTACCTGGAAACTTGGTTAAGGGAAAAACTACGATGGGGGTTAATCCAAAAGAATTTATACTCTGTTAAAAGTATTACAAATGGGGAAGGTACATGCCTTGAGGGCACACTACCCAAAGCTCACTGCTCAAGCAGGCTCATTGCCTACAAGATTGATTACAAAGAGTTCATAGAATAATTTGAACTAAAGAGTAACATATAATCATGCAAGATTACAACTTTGGTTGAGCTCAGTACACTAACTTTACACACTTCATCTTTCTATGCTCTACCTTACTATTTCACCATGATCTGAACTTCAGATCTCCTTGGTTCATACTTGTTAGTGCCACACTTCACACCTTTCACATCATATTCGCACACCACACACCAAAAAGCTCACATCGATCAAATATATATATCCACAATATGAGATTTCTTCAATTACAGTTGGCCTCAAGAAAACTTAGAAACCTTTTCAAGATCTCTGTTCTGTTAGCTGAATCCATACAAAAATATTAATGTGGACCAAAACTTGTGTACCCAAGTCACCTCAGAAGTCAGCCAATACCACTAGATCTCACAAATTATTCTTCATCCACTTCTCTTAATATGTAGAAGGATCAAACACCAAGTTGGCTTGTTCTTCACTGGATTGAACTATCTCAACAAAACTTGATACTCAGATGCTCGTATCTTTCAATCCCTTCATCACCGGAGGCTAAAATCTTAGATTTAGGTATCCTTGACATCCCTTATCATTCCCTCAAATCCGCAACACAACATGATTACCGGTGGAGAAATGTGGACCAAAATGCTGAACCCTATCATATACCCTATTCCTGTCTATCTAGACATAAACCAATCTACAATCTAAATTCTGATATGAATAGATGATACAATGAAGATGTGTAAGATGAATTTAGTTGCCATCAATAACATAACCTAACATGCCTAGCAGTGTCTCTTGCCAATAGATCTCTAGAAGATTGTGGAAGGGTGTTGTGGCGTGGAAGATCATGTTTGAGTCCCAGCTAAGGCATGGTGTGATCCACATTTCATTCCTTGTGCATAATGTTGCAATAGGTCAGGACCTATTTTGTAAATGTTTGTAATACTGACCTTGGAGATTGTTCCAATAGTTGAGGATTGTGATGCCGACCTTGATGATCATTCCAAGGTTGATGTAGTGTAAAAATACTTGTAGTTGAGTCATGGAAAAAGTGTCCTTAAGCGGAAATGAAAAGATATTAAGAAAGGTCCAAAAGGCAGAGCAGAGAAGAGACAGAGGAAGGAAGAGGAAGAGCAAAGTAGAGGAAGAGAAGAGCAGAGGAATTATTATACTTCAGTCACAAATATAGAAAGGTGTTAATCATGGCAGTGAGTCTGGCAGCAAGCCACCAGTAGGGTTTAATAGCCCTCAGGGTTTAACAGCCCTTATTGTAATCTTGCTAGGTTTAGGGTTGAGGCAATGAGCCTGCTAGCCTTAGTTGTTCTTCATGGTAGTAAGCCAATATGTTTAGGCCCATGGAGTGACCAAACCTAAACATCATTATTTCAAGATTGCAATATATATTAAGAGTTGATCCTCTCCATGGTTTTACCCCACCTTGGGGTTTTCCACGTAAATCTGGTGTCTCTTGTGTTTGATGTTATATCTATGGTTAAGTTTATGATTTCATGCACTCATTGTTAAATCATAATAATTGTGGATAAGTGATGAATTTATAATTGCAGAAAGTGTTTATGTTTTTGTGACAACTGATTCAACCCCCCCTCTTAGTTGTCTGGGGCATATCAACATAGACAACCCAATTTGCAGAGGCAATCACAAATAAACTGTAAAGGGTTTATGATGAACTTCTGCTAAATTATGGACAAGGTACCTCAGAGATGAATAAATACAAGGAGCAGTTGTTGTTAGGGCCAAGTACCTCAACTCAAGGAAATCCAACTCTGATTCAGACTATAGAATCATTCCCAGCAGATACAGAGCCACTGCTTTCAGAAATAAAAGAGTTGAAAGAGGAGGTGAAAAAATTGAAAGGTAAAAAGAAGGCTACAATTAAAGAGTTAATCACAATTTTGATTAATCATAGGTTGTCTAAGATCATAGCTAAGGCTGAACACACATGGAAAGCATACTCAAGCATAAGTTCATCCTAGGGTCAACATGAGAAGGATAAGGAGAACTTAGACAAAATGATTAAGTTGTGGCTACCGAGAATAGGGGAAGTAAGAAATTTGTACAAGTATTCTAGATTTGCCCCGGAGGCCTCACCTAAAATAAAATTAACTCTTGACATGCTGGTAATATTGGAGGAGGTGGTAGCCTTCCAATTGAAATTAGATAAAGTTTTGAAAGAAAAAAGACAAGTCATGGAGGAGATGGATAAGAGGATAATGCCAAGTATTTTAACAAATGATGGGCAGGTCAAACATATAGATAAATGGAAAGTTGATTTTGAAAATTTGGTTGACCAGTTGGCATCCTTGAGTCATGTAGAGGGAGACTCTAATTTAAGTATTTTGAATTCTACAATGGACAAGCTATACACTTTGGAATTGAATTTAGAAACATTTTACAAGGAATCTAGAATTCTAATGGATGCAAAATATACATGGCATAATGACAAAATAGCAAGATTAATTCTATTTCAGTGGCCTACAAAGTGGTTGTATACAACTTGGATGGAGAAATATATCTTGGATGAATGAAGACCCAATTATATGAAGGGATAGTACATTCTCCAAGTGATTTTGTAGTCTCAAAGAAAATTTGTATTTGTCTTTTTCTCTTTCATGAATATTGTAATTTGAAACTTCTTCCCAATGCCTATGGGTGGTGGCTTGTAAAGAAAGATTCATGTAACTGACAAAATGTAATAATTTTTTAGTACTACATTCTTATGTCTATAAAAGAACTAGTAGTATGACTTTGTAAGGTTGTTGGAGATTTGGGAACTTTTGGTAATTAAAATACTGAGCAATTCTGGAGGTTGGCCATATTTTTCAGTTGTGAGTCTATTTTATTGCAATGTTGAATGTTTGTTTTTATGAGCATTTTATCAGTTTCAGATTGAGCTTATATGAGTAATGATGTGAGCATGTGTTTCTATTGATTGTCTCCTATGTTATTTACATTTATCTTTTGAACAAAGATACTAAGGGTTTCTAAGTTCTTGGATACACATTTGTTGTATTGCATGCCTAGTTTTTTGCTTTTAATCAAGGATTAGATTAAAATGCTTTGAATCATATGTGGGGAGGTGTGTGTGGTAACAAGGATCTTTGTAAGAAGAATTAATAGAAATACCTATTCTTTGATAGTTTTCTATAAGGTATGAAACAATTAAAATCCCCTGAATTTGTATGTTTGAGATGCTTATGGGAACAAGTTTGTGTTTGTAAGAAATTGACTCCAAACCCTAGGATTGGCACCAATCAGGGTTGGGCTTATTTTCATAAAATACCCACAATCAGACAATCACACTCACATTAAAAAGTAAAAAATTGAAACCAGCTTGTTAGTTTGTAATTCTAGCCACTTTGATTCAGATCATACAATTTTTGTTTACATATAGGAAAACATATCTACTTAAACATTAATATCCAGTTGAAGTTAGGGTTTATCATAGTGATATTGAATAAGGGAACACCCCCCTAGATCTAGCATAGCCTAAAGTGTAGAGGAGAGCAAATACCTATCTCATGTTCGTTAACCATTGACCTGAGGATGCTGAGTATAAGAGTTGGCTACTTTTTAGGGAAACTTAGACCATAAGTTGGGAACACCAATATGTTCATTGTATATATTTCCTTCATAAATGGTAGGGTTGCTTCCATGTAGGAATTTGTGCGAAAGACCACCGGTCTGTGGTTGGAGGAAAAGCACTCGGGTGATGCTCTCCTTCCCAAGAAGATGACATGTTGAGGGTTAGGATGACAAACATCAAGATTCCAGATGCAATATAACTCCCTTTATATGACTTGTTAGTGAAACATTATGTGTAATCTTATCATTATTTCTATGAGAAAGACATTGCAAATGTGTAGTGAAAGGATTCACTAATATGTTATCTTTAGAAAAAATGTTGTAAATTTTAGTTTTGAAATTATCCAGAAATGATATGCATTTGATTATTGCTTATGATATTGATTATTTCTAAACATAATCATGATTATGTTGATCATGACCATTTACTTTATGGTAATTAATTTGTTTATTTTGGGTAATATGAGTTGACATGTTACATATGGTATTAGAGCTACCAAGTTCAATACATGGATCTATGAGCTCACTACATGAAAATTTTCCTTTGACATTAACAATTGCTAATGTTTGGATGTTCTTATGATGGACTGGTAAGAATAAGAACGACACCTAGGAAGAAGGTAATGGGAAATAAATGTCACCTTAAGGCTATGAGGGAATGAACCTCAAGAATGAAAAGCCTTGGTGAAACTGGTTACTTGAGAGGCACATGGTTGAATGATGATGAAACTTTTGTTGATGCTATTAAACTTACCAAGTAGAAGAAGGACAAAGTTGTTAGGGCTACTACTCCTATCTCTAGAAATAAATCAGTGAAACCCTCTATACCTAAGGAACCAATCTTGGAAAGTGATCTTAAGGATCTTATTGTCACTCGGGAGGTTGTGGATGAGTACCTGCAAGTACAACCACCTCCTAAGTATGACTCGATGAACCTCAAGGATGAGGATAAACCTGGGAAGATATCCCAATCAAAAAATGACTTGCAGTTGCAAGGTGTAAAGGAAAATTGTAATAATTGATGGATTATATGTAATCCATGGAAACTATAATGCAATTTTGAAATTTGTAAATCTTTCCTTTCTTGTTAAGATTGCATAAATGAGAATGGATTTACATTTATGAATGGATTCAATGGTATGAAAAACTAATTGAATGATTAATATGTAGACTTCAGGAGAAGTAGATTGTAGCATGGTTCAGACTTGAACCAATATGGGAGAAGAAGGGCAACATTCAGATCACTCCAATTAAAAACTTGACAAGATCGTCACTATGCTCCATGAGATGAGAGCAAGAATTGGAACTCTTGTGCAAGAGGTCAGGGGTCAACATGGACCCAGGCAAGAAGCCTACCACGGGGGTGATAATGAGGAATGTCATGGGGATACCACACAAAGTGGATGTGGAGAGAATAACTTTGAAGCAAGACATGATCAGGATAAAATGAGACACTTGGCTCTAGAATAATCTAGAGATATGAAAAAAGTCACACCTCCCAAGTTTGATGGGACTGTAAGTGGAGATGCCATGGAGGCATGGCTTACACAAATGGAGAAATAATTTGAAATAAGAAACTATTCTAAAATCACCAAAGCAATATGGGGAGCATAAAAATTGGTAGGTGAAGCATCCACTTGGTGGATGAATAAGAAAATGAAGTTAAAATTAAACTCCATGAGTCTAACCTGGGAAATGTTTGTGGAACTCTTTAGGCAAAGATGGTTGCCTCAATTGTATTTTGACCAAAATCTTATAGATTTCCAAAATTTGAGATAGGGTGACTCAACTATGAATGAGTCTTGGGGAAAGTTCACTCACCTCTTCAAATATGTTCCGCAATATCAGTAGGATGAGACGTTTTGCATCCGAAAGTTCATCATGGGATTGAATACCCAGATTGGGGGTGAAGTTGTCAATGTGCATGGTCCTACTACAATGGACCAGGATTATGAGAAAGCTATTAAATAGAAACAAAAATTGAAATCTATGCCTGCATAGAGGGAAATGAACCACAAAAAGTTTAATTGGTCCCAATCCTCCCAATCATTTAAGAAAAAGAGCAAGAAGTGGGATTTTACTAAGAAAAGTGATAAAGGTTCCAAGAACAATTAAAATGAATCTAAGGGGAAAAGAAAGGCAATAATAACTCTACGAAAAATGGAGATAATTATGGGAAACCATATGAAAGGCGAGGACCCGTGGGAGGGTGTTATTCATGTGGCAGTGATCATTATGCCAACCAATGTCCTAATAAGACACAACAAACTTAGCCATGACGATATCCTTTACCCTCTTAGTACGTAGCTTTTCAGCAATGTATACATGTAGCCCTAGATAATAGGCAAGATGAATATCAAATCACTCTTATTGAAACCACAGATATTTTATCTGGTTTTCCAATTTTAGTTTTGATAGATATTGGTGCAATGAAATATTTTATTTCTCCTAAAGTTTTGAGTAAGATATATAGAAAACTAGGATACATGGCAAGTACTTGGTCGGTTGAATATGTATATCAAACCAGAGCTTAGGTAGAGCAATGCTTGTTTGAGGCTAAGGTTGAACTTCCGAGTTTCTCCATTGAAGTGAACCTTTATGTAGCCCCATTAGGCTCATATGATGTCATCCTTGGGATAAACTGGTTATGGATACATAGGGCTAATGTTGAAATGTACTTGACAACGAGAGGGGGGTGAATCATTTGTCACAAAAACTCAATCACTTCTTCACTTAAACATTAATCACTTGTCCACAATTATTATGATTTAACAATGAATGCATGAAATTAGAAACTTAAACACAGATGCAAGATTATACACAAGAGACACCAGATTTTTAAATGGAAAACCCCAAGGTGGGGGAAAACCATGGAGAGGATTAGCTCTCAAAATATATTGTAATCTTTGAAAAATGATGTCCAAGCTTGGCAACTCCACAGGCCCAGAACATACTGGCTCATTGCCATGAAGTACAACTAGGTCTAGTAGGCTCACTCCCTCAATCATAAACGTAGAAAGATTACAAAAGGGCTGTTAAACCTTGAGGGTTGTTAAACCCTACTGGTGGCTCACTGCCAGGCTCACTCCCAAAATCACCATCTTCTTTATGCCTGATATTAATACATTGAAGTATAATAGTTCCTCTACTCAAATCTCCCCTGCTCTGCCTTATCTTCTCGCCCTTTTCCTTATCTTCCCACTTTTGTACAAGGACACACTTTTCATGACTCAATTACAAGTATTTATACACTTAATCAACCTTGGAATGATCATCAAGTTTGGCATCACAATCATCAACAATTGGAACAATCTCCAAGGTTAGCATTACAAACATTTACAAAATAGGCCTTGACTTAATACAAAAATTATGCTAAGGATTTATTGTATAGTTGTGTATAGATCACACCATGCCTTAGCTGGGACTCAAACATGATCTTCCATGCCGCAACATGCTTCCATAATTGGTGCAGGAGCACCCGCACATGATCAGGATATAGGTCCGCATGATGACATACATGATCGGGATATAGGATAATTATCAGCATAATGACAGGATAGTCTATTTTTAGTATGTTTGACTTTATCATGTAATAAGGTCCACTGGACCGATGCTATGTATTAGTTCAGCCTAGGAGTATGTGTAGGCAGTTAGAGATCGGGATAAGATAGTCTGAGTTGTCCTCTCTCCCAGCCGCTTGGAAGCTCCCAGCCGCTGGGAAGTGAGTTGGTAGTACTCGAAGGATTTGTTATATATACCTTCGATCTGTTAGGGTTTAGATACATTGAGTTCGTATTGATAGTTCAGATTGATTATTGAGATTGATATTGATGTTGCTAGATGTACTGGTGTTGTGTTGAGTTGAGATTCAGGAGAGCAGTTCAGACATTGTGAAGCTGTATTCAGGACATTGAATCTCAATTGAATAAGATCTCATCTTTTGCAGTATTTGAGTTGATCAGTTGTATCTGTGTTGATTTCCTTTTCTGTTTGCAAGTTGATGGGTACTTTCAACCCTTCCACCGGTTGATCCTGCAAATCGGTGGAATGGTCCTGTATCATAGTTTAGTTTGCATTTGTGTTTTCTGTTTATGCATTGCATTGTTCGGGAGATCAGTTAGGAGCATGCTGTGAATCAGCCTAGCATCCTCATGTGCTAGGTCTAGAAGAGAAGTTGTTAGATTTTGGTTTGAAGGTGATCCGGCCCGGTCGTCACATGATCTTTGCGAAATAGAGCGGTTCGGAGTGCTTACATGCAGTGGAAGGATACACAGGAGTCTGCACGTGCGTTTCCAGTCGGAACGAGCCGCATCATCATCTGCGAATCCATCGCCATCAGGATCGGGTCATGAAGTTGTTGCAGTTTGCATGTTGCAAGTGCATCATGATGTTTTGAGTTGGATATATACTCAGTGTATATATCACAGTCAGGATCATCTCTCGGGGAAGTTCACCATCCGCATATCGCTAACGGATGCGGGTGTGAAAGTTTAGTTTTTGGCTAAGTGTTGAAGAGTTCATCAGGATGATGTGTGACGTCATCGTCATCAGGATATGATGTCATCGTCATCAGGATATTAAGAAATCCCTCAATGCGAGTTTATCCTGTTGTCACTAAGTGGTAAGGTATCGGCGTAGGCAGGAAGTTGTATTAGCATCATCAGGAGGTTTCGAGGAACCGGATGAACAATATCATGATGCTGTTGCTTGTATCGTCGGGCAGTGGAGCATCGAAGGCAAGTTGTTGAAGTGCAACGTCATCAGGATATTTGGAGCAACCGGATATTTGGATATCCTGCTGACGAAGGTGATATTGAATATCATGATGATGCCGCTTGTATTTAGCACCCGATGAACAATGCAACCGGAGGATGTTTGCGCCCGTTGATTATCATGATGATGATGATAGGCGACAAACGGAGGAGGTAAATAGTAGTCGACAGGAGGATATTTGCGATCATCTGAAATATGATGATGCTGTTGAAATGTGATGATGCTGTTGGTGTCTCTAGGAAATATGATGATGATGTTCAGCCGATAGAGAATTTTATCATGCTGTTTGTATTGTTGGCTACTCCTTCCTGTTAGGCTGCCTCCATTGCGTCCCACTCTGCATCATAGTGGTATCAGAGCAAAGGTTAGGATCTTCTGGAAAGGATAAGCAGGATGTCAGACGAAGAAGGAACATCTGAGGTTCCAGCAAGGATGACCAACGCTGAGTTGGCAGTTCTGGTGAAGAAACAGATTGCAGAAAGCAAGGCCGTGAAGGCTTAGAATCAGGAGTTGAAAGATGAGTTAGCAAAGTTGAGGAGCAGAGTAGGTTCTGGTAGAGAAGATGATAGGGAAGAAGAAGAGATCCCTAATTGGAGCGAGGAGGTCATTCCTGCAGACCAGAGACCGCTGTTGAACGCCCTCAAGGCCATGGAGAGGAGAACCATGGATGTGAAGCTGGATTTGCCAGTATTTACAGGTAAGATGGACCCTGATTCAGTAATGGAATGGATAGATTGTTTGAACAATTTCTTTGTAACAGAGGAGATACCAGAATAGCAGAGAGTGAAGATAGCACAGTCAAAGATGAAAGAAGCTGCCTTGACATGGTGGAACTTTGTTCAGGATGATAGAGTGCAGGAGGGAAAACGTAGAGTTGCCACATGGAAGAAGATGATGGAATTGGTGAAGGAAGCTTATATTCCTTTGGATTACAGTATCAAGTTACACAAGAGGAAGCAGAACCTGAAGCAGAAGGAGCTAGATGTCAGCTCATATACAGAAGAGTTCATGAAACTCTGTATGAAGACCAAGGTGAAAGAAAGTTAAGAAGAAAAGGTAGCCAGATACCTTAATGGATTGAGGTTTAATATTTAGGAAGATCTCAGTCTGCATAACCCAGATACAGTGCAGAAAAGCTTTCAGTTGGCATTGAAAGTGGAAGAAAAGCTGAAGAGAAAACAAGACCAAAACAATAGAGGAAGAGGAAGACAACAAAGAGGTGGAAGAGGTCCTTTCAGAGGCAGAGGACATGGACAGGGATATCAAGGAGAATCCAGTCAGGACAATAGCAAGGGCAACAATAGTCAGAATCAGAGAGAGAATTTCAGTCAGCAAGGAAACTTCAGAGGCAGAAGACCTTACAGAGGAAGATCCCAGGGCAGAGGATCCATCAGATGCTACAACTGTAACAAAGAAGGCCATATAGCCAGCAGATGTCCAGACAAGGCCACAAGTTCAGCAGGAGAAAGGAGGACAAATCTGGTCAATGAACCTGATAATCAAAGTAGGACAAGCTCTAATGATTTTCAGAGTGTGAATGGTCCTGAGAATTATGGATATCCAGAAAGTGGAGAGTCCCTGATGATGAGAAGAACAGTGACTACCATGAAGGTACCTGACAAAGAAGCCCCTCAAAGAAAGTCTCTTTTCAGAACCACTTGCAAAGCAGGAGGTAAGGCTTGTAAAGTTTTGATTGATTCTGGTTCTACTGAGAACTTTGTGTCTGAAGAGATGGTGGTGAAGCTGAAGCTTAGGAGATTGCCTCATCCATCTCCATATAAGGTCTCATGGCTTACTCAAGGTCAGCAGACAACTGTAGAAGAGCAGGCTTGGGTAGAGTTTCAGATTGGTGGATATAAGGATAAGTTGTTGTTTGATATCACCAAGATGGATGCTTGCAACCTTTTGTTTGGTAGACCATGGCAGTATGATCTGAAAGCACAGCATGATGGTGTTAAAAACACCTATAAAATCACTAAAGATGGTAAAGAAGTAACGTTATTCCCATTGAAGGAGAAAGAGGAGAAGTCTAAAGGCAAAGAAGTGAAGGTCATGCTGATGGAAGGCAAACAGTTCATGAAAGAAGTAGCAGCAGAAGGTGCAGTTGCATATGCCCTAATCCCATGTCTGAGTGTGAATAAGAAACAACAGCAAGAAGCCAAGAAAGAGAAGAAGCCAAGGTTGATAGACCCAGCTGTCCAAGAGTTATTGGATAAGTACAAAGGTGTTATCTCAGAGGGAATGCCAAGATCCCTACCACCTGTCAGAGATATCAGTCATTGCATAGACTTGATTCCAGGGTCTACACTTCCAAATAAAGTAGCTTATAAGCTTACCCCAGAACAGAATGCAGAAGTAGCCAGGCAGATTGAAGAATTGATGAATTCAGGTCTGATTGGGAAGAGTCTGAGTCCATGTGCAGTACCAGCTGTACTAGCACCTAAGAAGGAAGGCACTTGGAGACTTTGCACCAATTCCAGAGCCATCAACAAGATCACAATCAGGTATAGGTTTCCAATCCCCAGAATTGAGGATTTACTTGATTGTTTGGGAAATGCTAAGTACTTTACAAAAATAGATTTGAAGAGTGGGTACCATCAGATCAGGATTAGACCAGGTGATGAGTGGAAGACAGCATTCAAAACAAATGAAGGGTTGTATGAATGGAAGGTTATGCCTTTTGGTTTGTCTAATGCCCCTAGTACTTTCATGAGGCTGATGAATGAGGTTCTGAAGGAATTCATTGGTAAGTTTGTCATAGTCTATTTAGATGACATTCTGATTTTCAGTAATACCAAAGAAGAACATCTCAGACATATAGATCTGGTTCTCAAGAGGCTACATGAAGAGAAGCTGATGATAAACTTGGACAAGTGTCTGTTCATGAAACAGGAGATCACCTATTTAGGTTTTGTCATCTCACAAGGAAAGCTGCAGATGGATAAGGAGAAGGTGAGTGCCATATTGAATTGGCCAACTCCACAGACCATGAATGAAGTCAGAAGTTTCCATGGGTTAGCAACCTTCTACAGAAAGTTCATCAGAGGGTTCAGTCATATTTGTGCACCCATGCTGGATACCATCAAAGGAGGACAGAAGTGCAGGTTTGTTTGGACTCAAGGAGCAGATGATTCCTTTGAGGCATTGAAGAGGAAGGTGGCATAGCAGCCAGTCCTTGCACTTCTAGATTTTAACAAGATCTTTCAGGTAGAGTGTGATGCCAGTCACATAGCCATTGGAGCGGTACTCGGTCAAGAGGGTAGACCAATTGCATTTTTCAGTGAAAAACTCAATGATGCTAAGAAAAGGTATTCATCATATGATCTGGAAATGTATGCTTTAGTTCAGTCCCTAAAGAAATGGAGGCATTACCTGATGCCAAAGGAGTTCATAGTCTTCACAGACAACCAGGCTTTGAGTTTCATCAACAGCCAGGAGAAGCTGAACCACAGACATATGAAGTGGGTAGAGACCTTACAGGCTTTCACTTTTACCTTGAAGCATAAGAAAGGGGTTAAGAACAAAGTTGCAGATGCTTTGAGCAGAAGAGTTCTCACAGTCAATCAGATTCAGTTAGAGAGTGTTGGTATTGATTCACTCAAGACCATGTATGAGTCTGATGCTGATTTTGGAGAGATATATCAGGTCTGTACTTCTTTTGGGGAGAAATACCATGCTGAGTTCTCTGAATTCCTGATCCAGGATGGATTGTTGTTCAAGGGTGGACAGTTGTGCATCCCAAGATGTTCTATGAGGTTGAATATAATCAAGGAGAAACATTGTGGAGCCATGGCAGGTCATTTTGGTCTAGACAAGACTCTTGATCTGGTCAGGAGGCATTATTTCTGGCCTAAGTTGCAGTCAGATGTCCGGAAATTTGTAGAAACCTGTGTAATTTGTCAGAAGGCTAAAGGCAGGTCAACTAATGCAGGGTTATATCAGCCCTTACCCATTCCTTCCAGACCGTGGGAAAGCATCAGTATGGATTTTGTTTTAGGTTTACCATGGACCAGGAGAGGATTTGACAGTGTTTTTGTTGTAGTGGATAGGTTCAGTAAAATGGCACATTTCTTGCCATGCAAAACCACTGCAGATGCCTCATATATTGCAGATTTATTCTTCAGGGAAATTGTCAGAATTCATGGGTTGCCTTTGAGCATAGTTTCAGACAGAGATGTGAAGTTTGTGGGTCACTTTTGGAGAACCCTATGGAGGAAGCTGGGAACCAATTTATCTTTTTCCTCTGCATATCATCCTCAAACGGATGGACAAACTGAGGTTGTGAACCGTTCCTTGGGGAATCTACTTAGATGCTTGACAAAACAGCATGGAGAGAAGTGGGACAATATTCTGTCTCAAGCTGAGTTTTCATATAATGATACTGTCAACAGGAGCACAGGAAAATCGCCTTTTCAGGTAGTGTATGGAATGCATCCCAGAGGTATTTTGGAGTTGCGAGATCTACCTACAGCAGATCCTGTTAGTGCAGATGGAGAAGCTTTTGCTGAAGCAATCAAAGAAGTTCATGATCAGGTTAAGACCCAACTCCAGCAAACCACCTTAAAGTATAAGGAGTATGCTGATAAGAAGAAGAAGGATGTTCAATTTGCTGTTGGAGATTTGGTTTGGGTTCACTTGAAGGAAGACAGGCTCCCTAAGGGGAAGTATACTAAGCTCATGCAAAAGAAAGTTGGACCATGTCAGATTTTGCAAAAGCATGGACAGAATGCTTATGAGATCCAACTCCCACCTGATCTTGGTTTATCTCCTATCTTCAATGTATGTGATTTAACTACATACAAGGCTAATCCAGATGTAGATCAGGATATCCTACAGGATACAGTTGCTGAAGACATTCCTCAACATGATCCTCCATAGATACAGCAGATTTTGGACACTCGAGTGGTCAAACAGACCAAGAACAACAAGTACTTGGAGTACCTCGTCTCTTGGAAGGGACAGCCGACTTCTGAAGCAGTATGGATGACTGCAGAACAGATACAGAAACATGGTGCCGACCTTGATACTCTCATCTCAAGTGGACTTGAGATTTCTTCTTTTGGGGAGTATGGTGCAGGAGCACCCGCACATGATCAGGATATAGGTCCGCATGATGACATACATGATCAGGATATAGGATAATTATCAGCATGATGACAGGATAGTCTATTTTTAGTATGTTTGACTTTATCATGTAATAAGGTCCATTGGACCGATGCTATGTATTAGTTCAGCCTAGGAGTATGTGTAGGCAGTTAGAGATCGGGATAAGATAGTCTGAGTTGTCCTCTCTCCCAGCCGCTTGGAAGCTCCCAGCCGCTGGGAAGTGAGTTGGTAGTACTCGAAGGATTTGTTATATATACCTTCGATCTGTTAGGGTTTAGATACATTGAGTTCGTATTGATAGTTCAGATTGATTATTGAGATTGATATTGATGTTGCTAGATGTACTGGTGTTGTGTTGAGTTGAGATTCAGGAGAGCAGTTCAGACATTGTGAAGCTGTATTCAGGACATTGAATCTCAATTGAATAAGATCTCATCTTTTGCAGTATTTGAGTTGATCAGTTGTATCTGTGTTGATTTCCTTTTCTGTTTGCAAGTTGATGGGTACTTTCAACCCTTCCACCGGTTGATCCTGCAAATCGGTGGAATGGTCCTGTATCATAGTTTAGTTTGCATTTGTGTTTTCTGTTTATGCATTGCATTGTTCGGGAGATCAGTTAGGAGCATGCTGTGAATCAGCCTAGCATCCTCATGTGCTAGGTCTAGAAGAGAAGTTGTTAGATTTTGGTTTGAAGGTGATCCGGCCCGGTCGTCACATGATCTTTGCAAAATAGAGCGGTTCGGAGTGCTTACATGCAGTGGAAGGATACACAGGAGTCTGCACGTGCGTTTCCAGTCGGAACGAGCCGCATCATCATCTACGAATCCATCGCCATCAGGATCGGGTCATGAAGTTGTTGCAGTTTGCATGTTGCAAGTGCATCATGATGTTTTGAGTTGGATATATACTCAGTGTATATATCGCAGTCAGGATCATCTCTCGGGGAAGTTCACCATCCGCATATCGCTAACGGATGCGGGTGTGAAAGTTTAGTTTTTGGCTAAGTGTTGAAGAGTTCATCAGGATGATGTGTGACGTCATCATCATCAGGATATGACGTCATCGTCATCAGGATATTAAGAAATCCCTCAATGCGAGTTTATCCTGTGTCACTAAGTGGTAAGGTATCGGCGTAGGCAGGAAGTTGTATTAGCATCATCAGGAGGTTTCAAGGAACCGGATGAACAATATCATGATGCTATTGCTTGTATCGTCGGGCAGTGGAGCATCGAAGCAAGTTGTTGAAGTGCAACGTCATCAGGATATTTGGAGCAATCGGATATTTGGATATCCTGCTGACGAAGGTGATATTGAATATCATGATGATGCCGCTTGTATTTGGCACCCGATGAACAGTGCAACCGGAGGATGTTTGCGCCTGTTGATTATCATGATGATGATGATAGGCGACAAACGGAGGAGGTAAATAGTAGTCGACAGGAGGATATTTGCGATCATCCGAAATATGATGATGCTGTTGAAATGTGATGATGCTGTTGGTGTCTCTAGGAAATATGATGATGATGTTCAGCCGATAAAGAATTTTATCATGCTGTTTGTATTGTTGGCTACTCCTTCTTGTTAGGCTGCCTCCGTTGCGTCCCACTCTGCATCAATAATCTTCAAGGGATCTCCACAATCATAGAATTAACCAAGTCGGCTAAGACTAGTTACATGCTACGTTATCTGGGAATAATCTTCAAACACGATCTCAATTCTTTAATGTAGACCAATGTAAAGGTAGGAACATGATTAGGAGGAATCCACAAGCATGTTGAAATCATCAAGAGCAACTGCACAAAGCATTATAGACCAAAAGTTGTTTGTATTCATATTAGTTACATTTCATAGAAAGACACAAAAAAATAGGAAACATAGATCTAAACCCTCGATTTCATCATGAGGTATATTCAAATAAAACAAGGTCAAACCCTTGATTACATCATGAGGTACAATTCACACTCAACATTCAACAAAAGAAAAATAAACCTTTAGCCACAAGTCAAAGTCAACAAAATTCAACTCAAGTCAAACATAAGTCAACACTTATTCGAACACAAAACTCTCTCCTAAGCATTTGATGTCCCTAGGGATTAGAGAAGGGTGAATTGAGGCTATTCTCAAAGAGATAGAAGAGATCCATTGAAGACCACAACACACACAAAAAATGATAGAAGAACAAGAACACACTATTAGGATCACTTAACAAAGAAACATCATACAATGACACATTCAAGCAAGTGATAATAGGTTACAACACTCTAGACTCATCAACAAGTAAAACAGTCTAGCCACTAGGAGTTGGAAATTGAGAAATCCAAACAAGAGACATAGGACTAGTGACCCTTTGGATCATATAGTTATTTCCACCACCATGGTCACAGAACATGCTTGTCAAGCACTAACCCATACTTGGCCCACAGATCAGCCAAACTCTCTTTGTGACATTCTACTTCCACACAAACAGAATCACCCCTAATATCACCTCCACTCGACTAGATTTTTCTATGAGAGTGAGAGTGACTTGGAGGTCACCCATAGCAAGAAGAGGGTTCATGTGTTATATTGATGCTAACTAATTTGCATTGTGCTTGAGTCACATTTCAGAGCATACATATTTTGGTGAACCCAACATGAACAGCAAAAACTTTTCGATTGAGCATTATCATTGCTTTAATATCATTTTCACATCCACTTTCTTTCATCACCATCACATTCATTTTCATTATCACTCTTTTTATCTTCATTCATTCCAAGGTACCCTAAATATGATACAATCTAAACTCAAGCTAGGGAAAATACCCTCCATAGAGCTTGAAACACCCTCTTTTGATAGGTATGTGTCACCTAACCCAATGGAACCAGTTACCAATTGTTATGACTATGAAGACTCTAACTATGAAAATGACAGGAGAGAAACTCATCACTCTCTTACATTTAACAACCGTACATGGGAACAAGGAACAACAATTAAACCTACACACTCTAGAGAATGTAAGGTGCAAATGAGATTAAAAAAATACACCAAATAGATCAACCTTCAATGAGTAACACAACAATACACATAGACAATGAAGTAATATATTTAGAAAAACACTTATGAGAGGCTAAAGAGGCTCAAGAAGTCTTGCACATTGCCTGTCAAGAAGAGCATCAAGAAAATGCCTTGAGAGAACAACTAGGTGGACCAAACCATGAAAACCTACAAAATGGAGAAACACAAAGAAAAAGAGGTACTACTCTTGCCAACCTCATAGAAATGCTAGTCCAATAGATTAAGACACTAGAGGTAGAGCAATCTCTTCAAGACAAACAAACAAAGACACATGACAATACTCACAACAATAGAACATAACAAGACCATGTGGCATCTCAAACCCCCCATACTTAAACTTTTACACATGAAATGGAAGTAATGAGACCTTCCCAAATGGAAATCATACAATGAAAAACTTTCAAACCATTCAAAATTATCAACCAAATCACGTCATTATGTCTAAATATCAAATACAACAAAATCCACCAATGGGTTGATGCTCTCGACCCTGCAAACTCAAAGCACATTCTTAAAAAGATATCTTGAATAACTAAAAAAGCCTCTCAATAATATATGACAAAATGTGTTTCTACCATGAATCCTCCTTGACTTACCAAAGTTCAAGGGTGAGGGAGATCCTAATTCTCACATCAAAGCCTACACAACTGTAGTAAGAGAACTCCTTCATTTGGATGGAGTTGTCGCAATAATTTTACCAAAGATGCTTGAAGGGATTGCCTTAGATTAGTATTATCAATTACCTGAGGCTTCAATTCACTCCTTTCACCAAATTATAGGAGAGTTTTTCATGGCATTTGACATGAATAAACTTATCAAAATGGGGATTCACAAATTTCTAACTATGAAACAAGATGTAAATGAATTAGTGGCACACTTCGTTACATGGTGGAGATAAGTGCTCTACTCAACAAGTGCCCCACATATGGATCATAAAGAATTGTACGACCTTTTATTGCATGTCATTAATAGGGATACTTGAGAGGAAGTACATAAAATATCCTAAAAATCTTATGAGGAAGTGCTATAGAGTGCCTTACAAATTGACCAAGCCGCCATTAATAGTGGATAAAGAAATTATGACACAAATGGATGGCTAGTAACAAATGACAATGGTGGAAACAACACCTCCACGATCAAAATCTTAAAGAACAACAAAAATGCAACTACAGATGGGGTGACAGATCAACACTCGATTAGAAACATGGTGAGAGATGACTATAATGGAAGAGACTATTTCCCTCTAAATGTTAATACAACAGATCAACCTCATAACAATGGCTACTACCAAAGAGATAATTAATAGCCATAGAATTGAAACTAGAATGATAACATATATGAATTCCCTCCTTATGAATACAACCAAATTTGTTCTTTCCATATGACAAGGGGGCACAATAGTGAGTCATGTAGAGAATATAATAGGTTCATCATAAGATTTCTTGAAGACCAACAATGGTTATTTATTGAAATGTTCCTAAACCTGCAAGAGGTCACAACAAACAAAAATAACAACATCAAACTATCATAAGAACCTATCGCACCATAGAATGTAGAAATGAGAATATTCCAAGACCCCTTCTAGGAACATAGTAATAATGAAACAAATAATAATAATGCGATGACTTTAGGATTGGCTAATCCCTTCAAAGCCTAAGAGACAAATATTCCTGTGTAGTTTGGAATAGAAGGAAAGGTAAGAATTCTAGGATTAGTAGAAATATTACATGAGGAAGATATTAAACCCAATGACGAACAAAGAGTATAATTTCATGAAGGGATAGTTTCAGTTGTAGAGCCAATACCTACCCCAATTGGACCATACGAATTAATCAAAGATCTGAAGAAAACATATGCCCATATTTATTTCATAGATCTTAATTTTTTTCCATTACATTAGTTAGCTCTTTTGCAAGCCATATGGTTGAAATATCTAGATCAGATCACTCCTCCTAGTGAGCAAATTAATCAAGTCAATCTCAATATGAACCTGCCAAACGTTAAATTATGAGACCCAAGATTTTTCTTTGACTTAAGGAAAATGCCTTCTGAGGCTGAGTTGACCAAGAAAGGGAATCCATCCTTGTATCTACAAGTATGGATCTATGTAACATATATAAAGAGAATATTGATATATAATCGAGTCATTGTGAACATAGTTCTATTTTCTCTATTGGAAAGGATGGGATTGTTGAATATAAGGAATAATGAGAGGGGGGTGAATCAGTATTCCACAAAACCACTTCTTAACAAATTTATTAATCCAATTTCCAAACTTAATAACATGAAAGAAGAATAAGCATAAGAATAGAAACCATAAAGACATAACACATGGACACCAAGATTTTTACGTGGAAAACCCAAAAATGGAAAAACCACAATGAGTGTTAGCTCACAATATATTATGATAGCTCAATATCAGAATACAAGAAGGCTCACTGCCTTAGGGCTCACTACCCAAGGCTCATTGCCCTATGAAGAAGTGCTCACTACACAAAGGCTCATTTCCAAAAGAAAAGAAGAAAGAAGACGAATTGGATCACTGCCAGAAGATGAACTACTGTAAATGAATCTACCACATGTTGGATCACAGTTCTATTGAAGGTTCAATATATAGATTCAAAGGTCTTCATTTTATTCTTCCCTACTTCTCCACTTAACTACATATGCTCTATTTTATGCCCTTGTTCAACTTTTCTACTCTTCACTCTATTCATAATCACTCACACTTCAAATTCACACAATACCATACAAAACAACACAACACACACCTCCAACATCGAATTCCACTGGGTATATATTTTCGCTACAAGATTTATCTCATAATCAGGTCAGCAAGCAAAACATAAACCGTGTAAACAAATACTTCCTCTTGTCGGCTTGAACTTGTGTACAATCTATAATACAGACTTAAACAAACATACAAAAGTATTCACATAGGTCGGCTTCAATCATACCACCACTTAGATTTACTATTTAGACAATATAACTTCTCCACATAAGAATCTAACTACTTGTGAGCTTGTCTCTTCAGAACACACTTGATCAACTCATCTATCATATCATAATTCCCACTGTGGACCATATGAAACTCTAAGATGCATAACCAATAATCATTCTAGACTCCTTAGCATTCCTTTAGAACCGCAAGACAAAATATACAACTACAGAGGAATGCAGACCCTTTTCTCCAGTAATGTGCACTATTCCTGTCTTTGCTCTGCTCACCCAGACTTAGGTATTCTACCATGTGACTTCTGGAGGAAGTCAAGACTTAAGTACTGGAACAAATCATCACTAAAAAACTATGAAAAACATACCTGATCCACATATATTGATCATTTACAGTGGAGGCATACCATTCCAAACATTGTTGCTTACACTGTATACTGTATACTGTTCATACTTAGTCATTTCTGCTTCTGGAGTAAAGTCTCTTTGTCATAATAGTGGAGTCTCTTTCCTTTGTTGCCATCAGTAACAACATTCAATCATCTCTTGCCAACAATCTCCCCCTTTTGCATTGATGGCAACACTTAGTGAAAAGTTCTTGTGTCTACTCCCCCTTACTCTATATTTCTTCTCCCCCTAAGATGTTTTCCCATTTTTCACTAGTCTTCTTCTCCCCCTTTGACATAAATGGAAAAGATGTATGTACAAGAGTCAAAATTTGACCAAAATTGCAAAGAAAACTTCATGCTCTACCACATATGTATGTGCAGACAATACTTCAACTCAATTTGTTGCTGGTGAAATAATATTCTTGTACAAAATCTTTAATTGTGTAATCTCTTCATCCCATTGATTCTTTTCCCTTTCCAAAATTTGAATGTGACCATTTATCAAAAAGACTAATTTTTATGCCTTTTGCACATTTGAGGGTGTGTCAATTTGTGAAGCTGCCTGTGCTTCTGCTACAAGATTTGTCATGATCTTAATTTTTAAGCTTAATACCCTTCTCAGCAAACACATTTAGTTTTTGATTTCTTCTTGCCTGCTGAGCAAACTACTTATGTTGTTCTAAATAATTTAAACTTGTGTTTCTATGTAGCTGATTGAGTTAACTATTGGATCAAAGGTCTCATAAATATTGTGAGTTGAATCTCCATGTTTTTTATTTTCTCATTCATTTCCTTAGTAGTTTTAGGCCAAGACAGACAAAATTTGTATATGTCACAGGCTTTCTTGATTGCATTTATCATGTTCTTGATGCTGCTCTCTAATAGAATTTTGTCACTATCTAACTTGGTTTTTGATATTGTTAATCTTTTGTCTTCATATTCCTTTTCAACCTTAATATCATCAGACTTTTCAAAAGATTCAAAATGAGTACTTACAGAATTTATAAGACCTTAGAGATGAGTAGTTGATGATGCTGATATCTCCTTCTAGTATGAGGGAATTAACTTCTCCAGAATGCTTGATGTCTCATTAATGAGATCATTGTCTTGTAAATATGTTCTTAGCATTTCTTCCTGAGCCTTAGCTTACACTATTGATACTAGTTTGAACATTTCCACAGGAGACATAGAAGCCAGATTTATTGGTCCTTGTAGAGTCTTAGATGATTCTAGAATCTGTACATTCTGTTGTTTTTCCAAAAAACTTTCTAGCATAGTCAATTGAGATTTGATCTCCAGCAGTGTCTCTTGCCGCATGTTCATCACTGATTGTATCTTTCCTTCTTTTCTTTCCTTCTATTGGATTGACTTTCTCTACTTTTGTACTGGATGAAATGCTTGTTCTTTTCTTGGGGCTGGATGCGTGTTCTTCCTTTTTAGCTTTCTTATCTTTTCTTTCCAGAGTGTTTGACATCCATTTTACTAGAGCATTTAAATGTCTTAACTCTCCATCTTTGGTTTTTGCCATATTTGTTTGTTAATCAAAAATTTTCTCTGAGTGCTCATATTCCATAGATAGTTCTTTGAACATTCCAAAACTGTCTTGTTTGAGATCTTTGGGTTTCTTCAATAGTTCATCAGCTAATTCAGTTAGGATATCTTCTACAACTTCATATCCTGATGGAGGGACCCATATAGTTCTTGGTTCCACAGCTTTCATGAAGCATTTGTCTTTATTCACCATCAATACAATGTCATTTTCATACTTCATCACTACCTTTTTAGGTATCTAGACCCTACACATCATTCTCTTTTGAAAGTTCATGAAGTATTCCCCCAAAATTTCATTATGTTTGTCTGTATTTCCCAAATTTTGTAGATGAGTTCTTATTTGAGTTGCTACTGGTGTATGATCAAGCTAGACAATGCTTCCCAAGCTGGGTAGCTCTCTTAGGAAGTAGAAAAGTAAACAGGTAATCACAATTCCATATTTGAAGGGATAATTTGTCTCTTTTGTTCTTTTTAGGTTCTCCATTAATTCACTCCAGAGAAATTCACATAGATTATAATATGTATTATTTTTTACCATATCATAAGCTGAGCATATAGCTGATGCAGACACAGAATTTTCTAAATGAGAATAGTATATTTTGTATCTAATAACCATTGATGCAAATTTGATAGCCGGATCCTTGGTATCATTTACTGTGAGAGCTTTCTTATCAAATTTGGCCCTAATTAGTTGCATTACTAAATTGTTCTTTATTTTCTTCTTGCCTGGAATCCTTCCGGAGGAACTCATCCCAGTTACAGCTTTAATAACTTCTTTGGTTATCATACATAGTCCATCGAGCCACAAAAATTCATCATGAATCCTGCTGAGAATGAACCTGACCCATACATCATTTGGGATCATAGGAAAATCCAACCAGATGTCCAATTTCTTTTCCCCTAGTACTTTATATTCATTCTTCAACTCAACATCAATAGTAGTTAGTTCATCCAAGTATAATTTTCCAAGATTCAAGTGATTGTATTCCTCTAGGTTGGTATTAGTGTATGCCCTAATATCTTTTATATGCAAAGTTCCATGAGGGGAAATTGAGAATGCTGCCACATAATCATTTTCTGGTGGTTTGAAGAAATGTTTCTTGAACTTGGGGCGAGGCTTTTCCAAAATCTCAATTAATTGGGGAGTAAACATTTTTTGAAATACTTTAGACTACATAGAAGGGTTTTCAAGCTGTAAATACCTTTTCTACCAAATTAGGGTTTCATTCACCTAGGTTGATCTTGAATCATTTTGGAAAACTCTAAGTTGCTTGAAATATCACTTCAGATCACCTTAAACACTAGAAAGATTGAATGCAAAATGATTAATCTTTTACAGATCCAAGCCTTTTAACCCCTTAAAGCCTTAACTTAGTCACATCATAAATGCAGTCTTTCAAAAAGTTGCCAAACTCTTCTTTGACAACCACAGTCAATCTATATTGCTCCACATTAGATCTTTTCTACCATAATTTCTTTTAGAGTCTTTGTCATAGAGTTCTTCACAACATACCTTAGTGCCAGATTTGAGTACTAATTTTCTAGCTGGGGGTTTTGGATTTTCAACACAACTCGCCCTGAGCCAGAGCTCCCAATTTACTTCCTGGAGGAAGTATCTGCACCAGATGCTGGTGCGGATCCATCCTTGACTTCAATCACTTCCTTTTTGATCTAGATCTTGTCCATTTCTTTCTTAGTTTCAACCAAATCAATTATTTCTTTTCCCTTGTCATTTCTCTTCTCTATTTTCCTTTCTTTAGCATAGTAGTTTCTTTTCACATTATTGCTTCTGCAAAATCTTGCAACATGTCCAAACTTGTTGCAATTGTAGCACACCATGTTTCCCTATCCTTGATTCCTTCTTCTGAATGAATTCATCCTTGATCTGTATTGCTTATCCATGTGTCCAAATCTATTGCAAGAAAAACATCTTCTATTGAATGATTGATACTTATTCCATGAATTGTGAAAGCCATTTCTTACCAAACTTCTATATTCATTTGATCTATGACCAATTTTCTTGCAATTGAAAAATTGACTAGAGAATGATGGTACATTCTGATTTATTCTACTCCTACACTGAGTAGCTTTATGACCAAACTTTTTGCAATTAAAACAATGGCCATTGAAAGATGGGTACCTTTGAGCATTTGGCTATTTGACCGGAGGTCTTCTAGGTCTTCTTCTTTGATTTATGAATTGGTTCCCTTTGTTTTTGTTCATCTGAAAGTTTTCTTGACTTGATTTTGAACTTTCTCCTTTCTCAAATCCTAAGCCTTGCTTGTCATTTGAACCTTTTTGACTAGCAATCATCTCATCAAGTTTTACAGAACTTATCTTGAACTTTTCTTCATAGCTCTTGGCTTTTTTCATGTCTATTTTCAGGCTCACAAATTCTTCATCCAATTTGACACATTCTTCTATCTTGTTATTTACCATCAGATTTAGATATTCTTTTACTTTAGCTCTTTTAATAACTCCCACTTTCAAATCATCTAGGTTCTCATTTGCTGATATCAATTGTTCACTAACATCTCTATATTTTTCTTTGAATTTCTTGACTTGTTCTTTTAGCTTTAATATGCACTCATCAGCTTCTTGAATATTATCCTTTAGATCCCTAATTTCTGCTTCAGATTTTTCAAGATCAGCAAGAGCTGCTTCCAATTCACATTATTTTCATATGAAAAATCTCAATGTCTCCTAGCTACCATCAGTGAACTCTCCTAGATCTTCCTCAAGATGTTAGGCTTCTTCCAAGGAACCTTTCTTTGATACCAATTGTTGAATATAAGGAACACTGAGAGGGGGGGGTGAATCGGTATTCTACAAAACCACTTCTTAACAAATTTATTAATCCAATTTCCAAACTTAATAACATGAAAGAAGAATAACCATAAGAACAGTAACCATAAAGACATAACACATGGACACTAGGATTTTTATGTGGAAAACCCAAAAAGGGAAAAACCACGGTGAGTGTTAGCTCATAATATATTATGATAGCTCAATACTAGAATGTAGGAAGGCTCACTGTACAAAGGCTCACTGTCAAAAGAAAAGAAGAAAGAAGAAGAATTGACTGACTGCCAGAAGATGAACTGTTGTAAATGTATCTACCACATGCTATATCATAGCTCCATTAAAGGTTCAATATGCAGATTCAAAGGTCTTCATTTTATTTTTCCTTGCTTCTCCACTTAACTACATATGCTCAGTTTTCTACCCTTGTTCAACTTCTCTACTCTGTACTCTGCTCATAATCACTTACACTTCCAATTCACACAACACCATACAACACAACAAAACACACACCTCCAACATCGAATTCCATCAAGTATATATATTCACTACAACATTTATCTCATAATCAGGTCGATAAGCAAAACATAAACTATGTACACAAATACTTCATCTTGCCAGCTTGAACTTGTGTACAATCTGTAATGTGGAGTTAAACAAACATACAAAAGTATTCACATAGGTCAGCTTCAATCATACTACCACTTAGATTTACTATTCAGATAATATAACTTCTCCGCATAGGAATCTAACCACCTATCAGCTTGTCTCTTTAGAACACACTTGATCAACTCACCTGTCATATCATAATTCCCACTGCGGACCATATGAGACTCTAAGATGCATAACCAATAATCATTCTGGACTCCTTAGCATTCCTTTAGAACCGCAAGACAAAATATACAACTGCAAAGGAATGTAGACCCTTTTCTCCAGCATTGTGCACTATTCCTATCTTTGCTCTGCTCACCCAAACTTAGGTATTCTACCATATGACTTCTGAAGGAAGTCAAGACTTGAGTACTAGAACAAATCATCACTGAAAAGCTATGAAGAACATACCCGGTCCACATATACTAATCATTTACAGCGGAGGCATACCATTCCAAACATTACTACTTACACTGTATACTGTATACTATTCATACTTTTCATTTTTGCTTCTGGAGTAAAGTCTCTTTGTCATACCAGTGGAGTATCTTTCATTTGTTGCCATCAATGACAACATTCAATCATCAGAACATTGTCTCTTGCCAACAATCTCCTCCTTTCAAGAAAAAATCACACAAACATCACAACATGTTGATATATGCTTAGAGGTTACAAAAATCTAAAAAATAATGATTCCAAGTTAAAATCATGCTACATGTCTCCTTGGGGTCCAAAACGGTCCCCACAATATTCTATGTCATCGATAAATACATTGGTTATAAACTATTGTTAGGAAGACAATGGATACATAAAATGAAGTTGGTACCCTCCAAATTATTCCAAGAGGTTTGATTCCTACACCTTGGAAAGATATATTTCACAAAAGGAGACTTAGAACCTGTTAGCATGATCAAAACAAATGTGACCAAGAAGAAGATAGGAATCCCTGTCAATTATGAGTTGTCACCAAACAGAGTCAATATGAATCAAGAAGGTAGAACCATTCAACAAAATGGTAAAGCACATGGAAACAATAGCTAAAATCATGGAATGGTTAGGAAAGGATGGTCCCATTTGATTCCCTTTGGATGTCTTTACAATTAAAATATCTTCCAAAGATGAACAAGAGAAGATTGATTAGATCATCCTTTGCATAGTTGAAATGCCCCAAAAAGATGAAGTGGCCTAAGTTTGATAAACAATTTTAAAGTATGATAGTCAACTTAAAAGAAGTAGATACGCATGCATTTTCAAATCATAAGGAAGAGACATAAAAATGCTATACTCGTTTGATATCTATATGTCATCAAGTGAATCTTAGGTGCCTCAAAATCAAGAAGAAAGTAATCCTTATGAGCCACTTCTACCTTCTAAAGATACTTATACCTCATGCACACTTACAATGTAGATAGAATCTAATAACCATGAAAAAGTCAATTTTTTAATAGTGAGTCAATGAATGCTCCAGAAGTTTCATCAAGAGCCTTTATAGCTCCTAAACCCCAAGAACAACCTTTTTCTTCAACCTCCATACAATCCAATGATATTGATACATGGGAAGCACCTCTAGTTCAGATAGAAATGATCAAAATATTCCTTGACAAAGATGAGGTAAGCGAAGGAGAATTTCATAAAGAATGCAAGATACAGTTAACCATAGGAGTAGAGGATCTTATTATCCTTGAGTTACCTAAGAAATATGTAAGATATTTCATGGACCTACAATCAAAACTGAATGATAAGATTTGTTCCTCTGGATGAGCAAAGTGAGCCACAAACTCATTTTGTGTTGTTTCAATTTCTACAAAGTGAAGAGTGCAATGAATCAAAATCTATATGCCAGATGAATTTGAATTACTCACTAAACTTTTAAATTGTGATGGAGTTTTGTATTGGACTCTCTCTCATCACCATGCCTTTGAATCCTTGGCCCATCTCACGTTACCTCAAGAAGTCACATAGCAAAGTTTGCAAGAACAGGATAATCTATTAGGACCTTACAAGAAAGGATAAATTGTCCATCAAAAGGATAATACAAAGAATAAGAAACACATGAATAAAAGAAAATTTCAAGAAAATTGGAAAGGTCCTTACATAATCAAAGAAGATGTTGGAAATGATACGTATCTTTTGTGTACTATGGAAGGTGAAGAATTTGGTGAGATAGTTAATGCCTTTCACCTCAAGAAATATTGTCTGGAGAAACAAAAAAATCATAAAAGAGAAATTCAAAAAACAAATAATCTCAAAAATTCAAAAAAAAATATAAGTCATGAAAAATAAAAAAATTGCATTCTTCATTCTGTTCTGCCATTTATTTTGTGGGTGACATGTTCTTGTCTAATTTTTGTCTTAGTAAGGAGTCTAAGGTTGCTTAAGTATAGGTTGACCCTTTGAGCCTTTGAGATCCCTAATGGTCATATTTACCACTTATCATTTTACCCCTTTTTACACTTCCCAATGAGTCCTAATTAAACCCTAGCTCCTAGCTTCACATTAATCCCAGTCTTAATGAACTATTATGTTGAGTCTAAGCAAAGTCAGTATTCAAACCTATAGTACACACTTAGCCTAATCATGGGGAGATTAAAGAAGAGGCACTATGTACACATGACATTGGATGGGATTACCCTCCAAATACTCTTCCTATAAATTGTCAAGAAAAAGATGCAAACCACAATTTCTCATTTTGAACTTCTTAAGATAACTTAAGCTTTGTGGTGTTTATGTGGATCATACTTTTTGTGACATACAATGTGATCAGTTGGTAGATGTTTTCGTATATTTGTGACATTAGCATTTTTTATGACCTAAATATTGACCTATCTTGTAGCCTAGAATTTTGTAGATTTTCTTAATAATCAATTTTGTTAGTGGTGGAACATATATTGATTTAAAGAACCACTATCATATGCCCCACTTTTGTAATTTAATCAATGAGATTATTTTATGATTATTTTTATTATTAATGACAATGGAGTTGCTTCCATTCAAATGTTCCATACTATTTAATGCATACATTAAAAAATTATTTATAATTTTAGATGTACCTTGGAACTTTGGGTGTGATACTATTAGTGATAGTTACACAGTGATCTATCTTTTACAAGAATGGAAGGTACTTCATAACAAATTTCCCTTCTTCTATTGTAAACATTAAATATACTCACTATAAATATTTATATTGACTTCAAAATTTACATTTCCTTATAACCATAAAGTTGGCAAATGCATTTGTATGAGATGAATTAAAGTTCACCATTCTAGATTCTTTCTAGAAACTATTTTTCCTAGCTTTGTTGTATACAAACATGTATGCTTATAATAACATTCTAACATTTTTAAATTGATAGAAACATTGTTAGCCACATGACTTGGAAGTCTTTGGACATTATGAATTGAATCCTCTACTATAAAATTTTGACATGAAACAAGTACAAAAATTCAAGATTCTTAATGTAGTTGTGATTAAGGATTGTAAATAAACATTAAATGTGGCATATGAAATTTAGTCTTCACTAGCATTTGCTAGGTATGCATTTAATACAAAATTATTCAATTCCCCATGTTATCAAATGGAATTTAACTTTATTTCCATTTGTTAGGTTTGTCGCAAGAGAATAAAGTAGTCAATTTGATTATATTAGGAATATAATCATAATATTATTTTCAAACCTATGGATGTCTTTGATTGTGTTTCTCTAAAATTTCCCTAATCCTTTTGAATTCCTCTAGTTTTAAATTTATTGTCAATCCAACTACTTCTAAAATGCCCTAGTTAGCTCTCTTCTAGCCACCTTCACACCCTCAACTCATTCATATCAATTTATAAATCTAATTATGCATAATTTTGTAATACCATGAATGTGCAATTAAAATGCAAATATTATTCTCTTCTCTCTAACATCAATCTATAAATCTTATTATGTGAATTTTTCAAGTGCCATGCATAACCACTAATTACAACATAAAACACAATTGTAATTTTTTTACTTCTTCATATATAAATTATAATAGTTTATTTCTAATTAAAACCAAACATATTGAAAGCAAATTAAATTTGAAAAATATCTGTGAATTCACAAATTTATTAGTTATAGACTATTTAAAGGTGGCGGATGGTAGATAGCTGCCCTGTGAGGTAGAATTTGAAGGATAACAGTTGTTAAGATTTCCATTTTTTTTATATTATAATGAATACAAAAAAAATTCTATTAGCTATCACACCAAGCAAAGGGATGTGAAACAACATTAGAAGTACTTAACCATAAATGAGACAAAATCTACATGCATAAAATTACATATCGAATTTGTAATGTGTAATTTAATTTCAAATAGTTACCTTGACATAGGCAAAATATCATAGAATTAATCCAAAAAAAAGAACTATACAAAATGGAAAAGGTAATTGCGAGCCCTCCTCTTCTATTTCCTAGTGGCCAAGCATTTTTCCATTTACTTGAAGTGTTCCTCTATTTTTGTCTTTTACCTTTTCTCCACCTCCTCCTCTAGCTTTTCATTTCATACATATATAGGTTTCATGAAAACAACTCAAAGAACCATCCATGTTATCATAAAATAAGTCTTTGACAGATACCTAGCAATGTATATAAGTAGTGATCTGATTGCTCTCTATCCATCTAATTTTATGAAGCCAACAACATGGTCTGGTTTGTTGAATGCTCAAAAACAAATCAACCTAAAACCTTTATAGAATCTGAAAATAAAACCTTGTCCCCTCATTATTACTATAGGTTTGACCCAAAGCACATTATTATAGTGGAGGCTTATTTTCTAGATTGCTTCATTTAGCATCACCAATAATCTCCACAAGAACATTCTCCATATTTAAAATAATGGAAACAGTTCACATCTCTCACAATAATTTCTCTTTCAACAATCTTGGAGATAAATTTGATTGCATTGTGGCAATCAACACATACTTAAAGATTCTTAACTCTAGTAGTTGTTCTAGGGGGCATGTTTAACAAGCCAAATGCAATTGCCAACTTTTCGCTATGGTGGGAGAGAAATAATTCTTTTTCCTCCTCTTCCACATCATTAAGTAAATGTCTTGAATCTAAAAAATACCCTACCACCTTGATGTAAGATAGGCTCCCACAAGCATTCCACAACTCACAATCCACACAATTTCAACATATCACAATGCATATAATGCAAGCAAAAACTCAAGACAATTTTATTGAAATTCAATTGCAACAACAACTACATCAATCTGCAAACAAGATTCTATAGCAAAGAAAATTAATACATCATCTGCAACAACACAACATATTTGGCCTCTCATGGCCTCTCACATGCATAATCAACCTACAATCTCTCATTACATCACCTCCATACTTCCTTCATATTTTTGTTTCAGCCTCTCTTCCTTCAAACTCTCACAAATACCTTTGTAACTCTGCAATGTTGCCTCTAAATATGAGCTTATTTCAGCCTCTTATCTGAGGCATTCAATCTTCACATACTGGTAGCCTTGCTCATGTAAATCTGCACTAATTTACCTTTGTCTTGTGCATTCTTTCCACTCCATTATTTCTTTTTTTTATGGCATTGTGTATATCTTCTAACCAAGTGCTACCAACTCTTGCATAATTTTATGATTTTTTTTAAAGCCTCTAAAGAGGCATTAGAAAACTGCATCAATGAGCCTCCTATTTTTATCAATATTCAGCATTAAATAATATTCCCTCCTACCAAGGATGGCATGCCATTTTATTGCCTCTAATCTTTCACTAAAGGATGCCAAAACTTCACGCTAGCTTACTAAGAATAAGGCATTAAAGTCAAAGAATTCTCCCCAAGTAAGGCATTTTACCATCTCTTGTTTATCATTTTAAACACTTCAAAAATCAGTCACTAAAGAGGCATTACATATGCTATATTAGCAACAGGAATCTTAACTATTTATGGTGTGTTTCCATCATCATATTTTTGTTTGGTATTTTATTTTTAAATCTATAATATCCTTGCAATAATCATTGAAATCTTCATTGATTTATTTTTGCCATTATCCTTTTACATTTCTAGATTGCATGGTTTCACTATTAAATGAATAACTTCTCCTTTATGGGGTGCCTCAACATCTGACTATGATTTATATTTTATTTGCTTTAAAACAACTTAGATTTATCTCCCAAAAAGGCATAAAAAAATGTTCATATGAAGCTTCTCCAAAAATGTAAAGGCTGGAAACTATAATCATGAATACAATCCTTCAACCCATTTACTCCTACTAAAAAAGACATCTTTTAGTCAACATCAATCAAAATTTTACCTTGTGGAGCTAAGAAATGTCAATTGTGCAACTGTGGCAGGAACCTAGGCTAAAAACCGACTTTAGGCATAACTTTTCACCAGAAGCTTGAAGCCTTGTCAAAACTGACAGGGATGAGCATCTTAGCATTCCTAAGACTTCTTCAAAAGAATTTGATCTCAACCATCATGAAACTCAAGATATTAATATTTTTCCAATTTTCCAGCATAAGTCAAAAAACATTAACATCTTCAAAACCTGAAGGTATTTGCTCATGAAAGCTTTGCGTACAATTCTAGGATGGAATCAACAATCTACCTGTCGAAGGATTTGCCATGAAACATAACCAAGCTCTCAGAACAATTATTTTATGGAAACTAATTTCACATGCATCAGGACTAAATTTAAGCAATACTACCAAACTACCTCGTGAGTGTGTGAAACATACCTACTGATGAGAAAATCCATAGAAGGCCAAACCAAACAAAACTTAAAAAAAAAACCGCACTCTATTTTTGGTTGATGTCGATTCCACATTCGCCTAGATGCTCCTGCATCACACCTTCATTTCCCAAGCCAATTTCTCCAACTTTGTATAGATCTCCTGTGTTTGTGGATGTGATCTATCTCCTACACAAAAAACATGTACCTTTTTTTAGCCTTCAATCCAACTACATCCAGGGATATTCTTAATTCCTCTATCTTTCATCAATCTCCTTACCATTTGAACCTCACCCCACCTACCCACTTCTACATAGATGTTTGAGAAAAGAACATAATTTGCAGCATTTTTAGGATCCAAATCAAAAAGTAGCATCACCATAAATACTCCTAAGACTATATTCATATGTTATCTACAGACATTAAGGAAGCACATCCACATAACCAGCACAAGTTTAACTGGCATCTTAATGATAAAGTTTAGGGTGTCTTCAAGATAGCCAACACTGGCAAGAAGGTCAACCATGCACACATAATGATAAATTGTAGGTGTGATGTAATAATGGTTACTCATTTGATTGAAGTATTTACATCCCTCATCCACTAAACCTGCATGGTTGCATGCATATAGAACACATGCAAATCTTGTGGAATTTGACTTTACACCTACTAATTGCATTTGCTTGAAAGTTTCTAAATCCTTTTCAACAAATCCATTTTGTGCATAGCCTAAAATCATTGCTATCCATGAGAACACATCTCTTTGAGACATGCTATCAGATAGTTCACGTGCCTTGTCTATGCTTCCACACTTCGAATACATGTCTACCAAGGCAGTTGCAACCACAACATCTGACAAATTTCCTCTATCAATTATGCTTTGATGGATGTCCTTACCCTGTTCAAAAGCTCCCATTTTGTCACAGGCAGGGTTGATGCTGGCAAAGGTTGTGGAATTTGGTTTTACACCTGCCAATTGCATTTTATTGAAAGTTTCTAAATACTTTTCAACAAATCTATTTTGAGCATAGCCTGCATTCATTGTTGTCCACAAGAACACATCTATGAGGCATTCTGTCAAATAGTTCCCGTGCCTTGTCTATTCTTCCACATTTTGCATACATGTCTACGAGGGTAGTTGCAACTACAACATCTAACAAATTTCCTCTATCCTCTATGCTTTGATGGATGTCCATACCTTGTTCTAAATCCCCCATTTTGGCATAGGTAGGGAGGATACTAGTAAAGGTTGTGGAATCTATCTTTACACCTACCAATTGCATTTGCTTGAAAGTATCTAAAGATTTTTCAACAAATCCATTTTGTGCATATCCTGTAATCATTGCATTCCATGAGACCACACTTCTTTGAGGCATTATATCAAATAGTTCATGTGCCTTTTCAACAAATCCATTTTGTGCATATCCTGTAATCATGGCATTCCATGAAACCACATTTATTTGAGGCATTCTATCAAATAGTTTACATGCCTTATTTATGCTTCCACATTTTGCATACATGTCTACCAGGGCAGTTGCACCTACAATATCTAACAAATTTCCTCTATCTATTATGCTTTGATGGATGTCCATACCTTGTTCCAAAGCTCCCATTTTGGTAGAAACAGGGAGGATGCTGGCAAAGATTATGGAATTTGGCTTTACACCTACCAATTACATTTTCTTGAAAGTTTCCAAATCCTTTTCAACAAATCCATTTTGTGCATAGCCTGCAATCATTTATATCCACGAGAACACACCTCTTTGAGGAATTTTGTCAAATAGTTCACATGCCTTGTCTATGCTTCCACATTTTGCATACATGTGTACCAGGGTAGTTGTAACTACAACATCTGACAAATTTTCTCTGTCCATTATGCGTTGATGGATGTCCATACCTTGTTCCAAAGTTCCCATTTTGGCATAGGTAGGGAGGATGCTGTCAAAGGTTGTGGAATTCAACTTTACACCTACCAATTGCATTTGCTTGAATGTTTCTAAATCTTTTTCAACAAAGTCATTCTATGCACATCTTGTAATCATTGTAGTCCATGAGATGACATTTCATTGAGGAATTCTGTCAAATAGTTCACGTGAATTGTTTATGCTTCCACATTTTGCATACATGTCTACCAGGACAGTTGAAACTACAACATTTGACAAAATTCTCTATCCTTTATGCTTTAATGGATGCGCATACCTTGTTCCAAAGCTCCCATTTTCACACAGGCTGGGACTATGCTAGAAAATGCAAACTGATTAGGTTGGAGCCCTAATTGTTGCATATGGTGAAACCACTCTACTTAAATATCATCCACTTCAATGGTCAAACAATCAATAGCAATTTTACATCTCATTCACAATAAAAAGTGGTAAATAAACATGACTGCCTCATGAGGACACCCTTGTCTTTTGTATCCTACCATGATTGTATTCTATGAGAAGTTGTCTCATTCTTTCATTTGGTCAAACACTTTACAAGCATCAACCAAAATTCCACACTTGACATACATGTTAATAAGCTTATTATGAAAAGTTATGCGTGAAGAAAATGCAAATCACCTATGAGAGATGAAAGAGTGGACATTTTTCCTTATGAAATAGCATTCTTTGTAATATAGGTTTGCAATAATTGAAGAAATGTAGAGTAGCCTTTTGGGACGTTGTGTGTAGTATGGAAAACGTGCAGCGGCTCCTTCAATTGGCATTTTAAAATATATCACAACTTCCCTATATCAAAAAATGATAAGTAGAATGTGCCACACCTCCATGGCCTAATGGCCATACAACCATATTTAAGTATTTTTACTGTAAAATATAATTAAATTTTTTAAAACATTGTATCATATGAAAGGGGAAATTTTAAAAATCCCATAAGATTATGTTTACATATATGTTTAATTTATGATATATTTTTTTAAAATGAAATGTCTTGACAACTTTGAATGGATCACTATCACAAAAAATGCTTGTCAAACATGGCCAACTCTCAAATTCAGGCCCTACCTCCCTCAACATAATGATAGCAGACAATCAAGTTATAAGTAATTTACAAGAATCACATCATATGAAAATGGAAGATCAATCTAATCAAATCCTGAAGATCAACCCTAATGTCAATGATTGTGTAGAGGTATCTAATTCTAGATAAAGGTAGGTGTTAAAGGATGTGAATCCTAAAAATGCAAAAGAAGATGATATCTTGGGTTCTACAGTTCTAGTCCACTCAATTCCCGATGTGGTCTGTCCTACAACCAAAGTATGGAGGCTAACAAGGGAACAAAGCCAAGGATGGAGGTTGGCAACCAAGGTGCAGAGGGAAAAGGCATGGTTGGTTCATGAAATAAGGTTTTAGCCAACCAAGGAAAAGTAAAGTAAAAGAAGCGACAAAGAAGATAGGTTCACAAAAGTGACATTTCATTGATAAGGCAAAAAGGTGAGCCAAGACAAGTCCATGAATATGAATGTTCATCAATAAGGCAAAAATAAGCCAAGGAATAAGAAGAAAAGGAAAATCAGGAGATGGGTAAAGTTATGAACTTACTGATCAGTTCATAATTCCTAAAGTTCACTGACTTTCCAACTAATGGGCCCAAAAGGGAGAAAAGAAGAGAGATCGATGGTTCGCAAAATGTAGATTTTTCTAACCAAAGAGAAACAAAGGCAAGGTTGAAGAATTTGACATGGCATAAAATTCACTGAGAATGGAGAAAATAAAGGTGTTAGGAGATGAATTAAAAATACTTTAAAGTGTTGTAAAAGATTGAAGGACACAATTCTCTACATCATGCCATTGTTGTAAGGTGAATCTAATGCCTAAAGAACAAATGTTGCAGAAGGGTCATATTCAAGTGATTGAAATAGTTAAAATCTTCAATGGGATTGTACAAAGGAGGGACAAAATGAGTTTGTAGGTACATAGAAGGATTTCACACCTTCCTTCTTCAATGTGTCAAGTACCCGTGCATGTAGGTGATCTTCCTCTGCCATTTCATAGGCCTAACAAGGCATGGCCTCCATCCTAGGTTTGCAAGTCTTCTGACAGTGATAATGGTTGAATTGAATGTATTGTAGGTTCCTAGGTAGGTGGTTGACTAATTTTTAGTTCTTGTAGCTGCATGATGGATTATGAAATGCTATATACATGTAAAAAATATGTGATTGTGTTACCTATTTTTCTGGGTTATTGCACACGGGTTAGAGAATTTTGTTGTAGTTCCAGGTCTTGTAATGTTTTACAAGAACTAGTTGGATTTGATGCATTGTGCTCAATTTTGAGGCTTTGATGTCTCTAACTGGTGTTCACCAATGAATTTAAACTTGTTATTTTGTGTCTATTTCCTCTACAATTAATTCTTCTTCTATTGTAATGGCTTTCTAGCCTTCACAATTAATACAAACTATTATTTTGCCTCTCTTTGAAGTTTTACAGTATGTTTATTTGGGAATTGTACATTGGTATTGTGAGAAAAATGGTCCCTTTCATAGCTCTAGTTCTCTATTTGAACCTCTGTAATAAATTGTATGAGTTTGTGTGAGTCTCCTTCAGTTTTGAGATCATTGTTGTGTTAATTCAGGACTAGTTAAACACATTAAATTTGGTGCATCGCCTCCCTTTAAGTTTTAGTTTCTTCTTCCCCTTTTCCTAGTGAGTAAGTAGCATTAGATTTATTTAAATTCTTTGGACCTTAAGTTTAGAAGGAGGAACTAGCCTTCTATGGAGGTTTGATCTCATTTGCAAGGTCTCACACCTTCAGATCATTCTCATGTTTCACTAAATTTGTTGGAACTATCAAAAGCTTCAACAACAAGCTACAAATTCAAGTGATAATAGTTATGGCATACCTGATGGGACACTCTTGCTCTAAGTAAGAGTTGAACTAAGAAATCTTGGTTCTATTCTTGGTTCAACTGCTATTGTGGAAGCATTCAACAACCACCTGGTGACTCTATTGGTCCAGTATTTGAACTAGTACAACTTTTCACGCATGGAGTGCAATCTAGAGCTTCTTCTTTGGGTAATTTTCAATTCATAGAGCTATCTTTTACTGATTCAAGAAGAATATGTAGATTGTCTAGGTCCCTTGTAAGAGAGAATAGGAGTGTTGTTTCTTCTCCTTTAAGAGCTCAGTCTACACCTCCTCCAGTTAGATTTCAGTATTCAAGAAGGAGCTTGCATATACCCAAGATTAATTTGAATATCCCTAACATGGTAAGGAACCTCCCTTTTGTTGATTTCAATGGAGGAAGCCCTCTTTACCTAGCCCAATATGATGATATCCCCACCTCTTCTCTAAAATCTATTCCTTTCTTCACTAGTGAAAACTCAATGACACCCATAGAAGATATCCAAGATGTTTCCAGTGTATGCTCAATCCACAATATCACTGAAGATATCATTGTTATTAGGCTTCTAACTTCTTCCTTCAAAGGAAAAGCACTCCAATGGTAGAAATGCCTGCAACTAATTCTATTCATAATTGGGATGACTTGGGAATAAAATTGTGCCAACATTTTGAAGACAAGAGTGATCACCTATCTCTGATGGAGCAGATAGCCATAATCAAAGTTCTCCCCATGAGTTCATGGTTGATTTTGAGACTATATATTTCAAACGACTTGAGATAAAATCCTTATGTTAGTGAAGCCCTACCAAAATACAACATTCCTATATTATTTGAGGTCACTAAATATTGATATTGCTATTATGATTCAATATATGGAAGGAACTATGTTACCAGATGCATACGATGTAGCAATAAGGGAAAAAATAGTCTAATTCAAGGTAGAAAAATTGTTCCAAGACCACCAATGCCCCTATTCCCAGAGGCCCCTGTTATCTAGCCAAGTGTGGCTCCAATTCCTATAATGGTCACCCCTACAACATCTTTGATTGCATCCTCAAATGAATTGCATCAAGTTAAGACCTTGATGCAGAACTTTGGAAATGAGTTAGTGGCACTAAAAAGGCAATAGGCACAATCTAGCTTGCCATATCAACCCTTCAATTAGACCCAACAGCCCAACAAACAACCTTACCAAGGTAATATGCAGAGGCAAAATTAGCCAAGTTATATCAATCCACTAAATGCTGTCCATCTCAATACAACAATCACATCCAAGCCTCTTGTACCCATAAAGAACAACATGGCTCAGGACAGTGAATGGTGCTATCCATGCAATCAGCCCCATGATTAGAATTCATGCGAAAGTGGACATCTCAGTCAAGCTTTGATAGTGCAAAGCCCATCGATAAATTTGGAAAAATAAGTCAATTCTAGTCAAGAGATTGGGGAGGACAAGAGCTCAAAGGCAGGACAATTCTACCTTGATGAACTGGACACAAGATTATTTATGTCGTATTAATCAAGGTACATGTCCAATAGCACACAACATAAGGGACAAAAGAAGGGTGACCGAAGATGTTTTGATCCCTACAACTACTCACACATCTATGTTGGAATTAGGACAGACAACTGAGAGGGGGGGTGAATTAGTTATCCCACAATATTAATTTTATCTTCCTTTTAATCTTCTTTCACAACTTATAAATAGATTAATGATGCAAACATTAAAGCAAGGAACAATAACACATGAGCAAAAACATAATCAACACACTTGACACCAAGATTTTTTACGTGGAAACCTGGTTAAGTAAAAAACCACAGTGGGGGTTAACCCACAAGATTTGTACCTTGTTAAAAGTACTTAAAAAGGGGAAGGCACTTGCCTTCGGGCTCACTATCCAGAGCTCACTACTCAAAGAGAGGCTCATTACCTATAGAATTTATGTTTAATACAGGAAGAATTAACTGAGAAATAGCATCTTCTTCATGCCTGGTTTAGTCTCATTGAGAGCTCATAAAATTTCTCTCTTCTCCCAAATACTTATTTACTATCACTTCATCCTTTATTGTTCTTGCTCCTTTGCTCCTCCTCTTCTCTACTCTACCTCTGATCCTTTCTTTGGATTTGATTATTTTGCACAAGGATGATTTTCAACAACTCAACTACATGCTTTTATATGCTTCATCAACCTTGGAATAAACCTCAAGGTCGGCACTACAAGCATTTGACTCAATGCAAGTCACTAAGCTTTCAGAAAAACATAATTGGAACTCAAATCTTCCTTGATCAACATGCCATGCTCCATCAAAATTTCTCTTAAATCATCTGCAACACTCTTGAATCATCCGATCGGCCAAGACTAGGAAGAACAAAAACACCAAGAAGGAAATCTTCACCAACGAGCTCAAACTTCAATGCAGACCTCCAACATAGTGGTCACATGATCTAGAGACCTCCACAAGCACATTGAATTCAACAAAAACATCTACACTCCTCCAAATCATCAGAATCACTTGCATCTTCATCCAGAACGTCAAGAACACTGTCTGTCATGACTGTCATACAAGAAAGATTGTGTGTAGACCTCCAAACCACTAACCACTTGAGTTGATGATACACATTGACTTCCCAAACATGCCTCTAGATCCACAAATCATAATATTTCAATGTAGAGAAATCCAGACCAGTTTACTGTCACTCTCTCTTCTAAACATAGGAAAACCCAGTTCTACCCGGATGGCCATAGCTTCTTCAAATCATCATATAGACCTCTCAAATCTTGACTGGACCTACTTCAAACAATCCTCTACATAGCCATATGGGCCGCATACATTGAGCTTTATTAATTTTCTCAATATTCTCAACATTCCAGTCTTCTAACAGAATAGGATACAGTTGACACCAATGGCAACAAGAATATGTTGACATTAATGACAACATTGATTAAGCACATATTTGCAACAATCTCCCGCTTTGTCATTGATGGCAACATATGATGTGAAAAATTGATTCAACCATAAAGACAAGAACTTCTCCCCCTTTCTCTTATCACTTCTGCAACCACTATCTTCACTGGTCCCTCTTTCATCAACAACTAGTTTTTCACATGACTTCTCTCCCCCTTTGACATCAATAGAAAAGGGCACATACTTGTAGTCTTTTCTCTTTCTTTTTATTTCAGATCAATCTCAAAACTTGCATGCTGACTACTCCCCTTGAGTAGTACCTCCTTAACATCAATCCAAATCACAAGATATGACTATGAATTCCACTAGACTGATGCACTCTAGTGCATCTTAATTTTGATCAAGAGGGGTAACAACCCCTAGCTTCTCTCTGAGATACTCAGAAGTATCCTTGGGAAGAGGCTTAGTGAGGATATCCACAATTTGATCCTTTGAAGAAACTTTCTCCATTTTGACTTCATTCTGACTTACTTTTTCTCTCAAGAAATGAAACTTGATGGATAGGTGTTTTGTTTTTGAATGCAAAACTGGATTCTTGGAGATGTTTATTGCACTTGAATTATCACAGAAAATTGTAACAGGCTCCTCAAATACCATTGTGATAGCCTTCAACATTTGCTTCATCCAAAAAACTTGAGTGCAATTGCTTGCTACTGCTATGTACTCTACCTCTACAGTAGATAGAGATATTGCCTCTTGCTTTTTGCTCAACCAAGAAACTAACCTTCTTCCCAAGAAGAATGCACCACCACTAGTACTTTTCATGTTATCCACATTTCCTACCCAATCAGCATCAGTATATGCATGAAGAGTGAAGTCATTGTCCTTTGGATACGACAAGCCATAGTCAAGTGTCCCTTTAAGATATCTAAAAATTCTCTTGACTGCTACTACATGGGATTCTCTAGGATCAGCTTGAAATCTAGGAACAAGTCCAACTACATTCATGATATCAGGTCTGGTCTGAGTCAGATAGAGCAGTCCCCTAATCATTGATCTATACCTTTTTTGATCTGCCTTGGGTGAATTATCATCTTTACTCAACTTGCATCTGGTTACCATAGGAGTACTTACTGGTTTTGAGTCCTCCATTCAAACTTTTTCAACAATTCTCTCACATATTTAGACTGAGATATGAAGATACCTTTATCTAACTAAGTGATTTGCAGACCTAAGAAGAAATTCATCTCACCAAACATGGACATTTTGAATTCACTTTGCATCTAATCAGCAAATTTATTACACATGCTTCTATTTCCACCAAAAATGATATCATCAACAAATACCTCAACAATTAATATGTGCTCATGATCAATCTTAAAATAAAGATTACTGTCAGGAGTGCCTTTGCTAAATTCTATCTTTAGCAGATACTTATCCAATCTTGCATACCAGGCTCTTGGGGCTTGTTTAAGTCCATACAAAGCTTTTGTTAGTCTGCAAACCATATCTTCTTGATCAGACAACTAGAATCCTTCTAGTTGCTCAATGTAGACTTCTTCTTCTAGCTCTCCATTTAGGAATGCTGACTTGACATCCATCTAGTATACCTTGAAATCTTTGAAAGCAACAAATGCAAGAAATAATCTAATTACTTCTATTCTTGTTATCAGAGCAAAAGTTTCTTCAAAATCAATTCCTTCCACTTGAGAATATCCTTTGCATACCAACCTTGCTTTGTTTCTTACAACTTCACCATATTCATTTAGTTTATTCTGGAAGACCCATTTAGTTCCAATCACATTTTTGTCCTTTGGTCTAGAAACAAGATCCCAAGTGTGATTCTTTTCTATTTGCATTAATTCTTCTTCCATTGCTTTTATCTAGTTTTCATCATTGCAGGCTTCACTTACTAATTTTGGCTCAATCTTTGAAATCAAACAAATTTCTTCTTGATCTTCAACAATTCTTCTCCTAGTTCGAACACCTTTATTTGTATCTCCTGTGATCTTATTTTCAAGATGATTCATCCTTACATACCTTGGAGTTTTAGGATTTGCTTGAACTTCTATTTATTGAGCTTGTTCCTCAACTTCTGCGCTATCCTCTTGAGTCACTAGATTTTCTGGATTTGAATCTGGGTTTGAACTTGTCTTCCTTGACTTTGATTTTCATCTTGATCATCTGAATCATATCCGCAAGACCTAGAATGACCTTCTTTACTCTCATCAGCTCTAACATTTGCACTTTCAACAATCTTTTTCAATCTTTTGTTAAAGCACCTGAATGCCTTGCTTTGAGTAGAGTAAGCCAGAAATATTCCTTCATCACTTCTTGCTTCAAACTTGCCTAGATCCTCATCTCTTTTGATATAACATTTACTACCAAAAACTCTAAAATATTCATAGTAGGAGGATGACCAAACCATAGTTCATAAGATGTCTTACCAGAGTTGCCTTTGATCTGCACCCAGTTAAGAGAGTAGATAGAAGTACTCACAGCTTCTCTCTAATAAACTTGTGGAACATTTGTTTCCATCATCATGGTCCTGGCAGCTTCTTAAATGGTCTGGTTCTTTCTTTCCACAACTCCATTTTTCTGAGGAGTCTTGGGAGCAGATAACTATCTTTTTATTCCATGATTTTCACAAAAATGAATCAAACTCACCAGAGGTAAATTCTCCACCTCTGTCGGTTCTAAGACACTTTATCTTCACACCAATCTCATTTTCCACCATAACTTTGAACACCTTGAATTTGTCAAGAGCTTCTGATTTTTCTTTTAAGAAAATTACCCACATCATCCAGGAGTAATCATCAATCAGCAACATGAAATATCTGTCTCCTTGCACACTCCTGATTCTAGCAAGACCACATAGATCAGTATGCACAAGTTCCAACAGTCCACTTGAAAATTGTTCTTTACTTTTGAATGAAGTTTTGTTTTGCTTACCCAATTGACATTCTCTGCACATGCTATCAGGTTTCACAAGTTTTGGAAGATCTCTCACAGCTTGAGTATAACCTATCTTGACAATGTTATCAAAATTCACATGATGCATTCTCCTATGCCACAACCATTTTTGATCTATCTGAACAATCAAACAACTTTTTCCAAAACTACTTAAATGGAATATGTTACCTCTAGTTTGAGTACCAGATGCAATTTCAGTTCTAGAGCTTTCCAAGATTATGCATTTTTCATCCTTGAATCGGAGATCATAACCCTTGTCAACCAACTTTCCAACATTGAGAAGATTATGCTTCAATCCTTTCACATACAAAACATCATTAGTGTTATTCTTATCATCAAAAGAGATGGATCCTCTACAACAGATTCTACCAGCTGAGTTGTCTCCAAATTTCACAATTCCACCTTCATATTTTTCAAAGCCTACAAACTTACTTTTATCACCAATTATATGATGAGAACATCCATTATCAATCACCCATTCATCCTTTTAAACAACCTAAGAAGCCAAGGCACTTTCCACATTTGTATAGCTAGTAGATTTGGCAGACACCAGATCTTCTTCTTTAATAGCAATGAACACCCAATCACCTTTAGTGGAACCTCCATGATCATATTCATCATCTGTGACTTCTTCTTCTCTAGCTTCTTGGACATAGTAGCATTTCTTCTGACCTTTATATCTATTAGGTTTTGGCTTTCAAACCCTCTCTAGACATCTTGAGGCAAAATGACCTATCTTATTACAAGTAAAACATTTGAATGACAACTTTTCTTCATACTTACCAGATCCTCTTGGAATTCTTTTGGCAATAAGAGCTTCAAGTTCAGCAAACTTAATTTCATCATCTTCAAGATCCTTCCTTGCTTTAGCAAATCTATATGATCTTCTTGAAGAGCTTTCACTGGGATCATATCTTTGTTTTTCATATATACTGGCCTTAAATGCATATTCAAACTTAGGAAGAGAATCACCAAACTCACTCATTTCAAATGTTGAGAGCTTACCAACTAACTAATCCCTTGTAACAGTTGTCACTATCCTGACTTCTTCAATGGCAACAACTTTATGCTTGTATAGTGCAGGTAAGGATCTGAGCACTTTGGCAACAATCTCTGGTTCTTCCAATACTCCACCAGCATTTCTAATACTGGTCACAAGTTCATTCATTTTCTACATGTAGGAAGTAATGTTTTCATCTTCACTCATTACCAACCCTTCATATTTACCTTTTAGGCTCTGTAGCTTAGCACATTTGACATATTTGTCACCTTCATATAGATTTTCTAACTTTTTCTAGATTTCATGGGTAGTTTTCAAATCTTGGACATTTGCTAATTTTGTATCACTCAAGGCACTCAATAATGCTTCTTTGACTTGAATATTGCATTCAGCTTTCTTGAGTTCATCTAGAGTAGTAGGGCCATTCTTCAGAATCTTATACTCATTCTTTGTTATCATCCAAGAGTCAGTACCAATACATTCCAAATTACATTGCATGCATACCTTCCAAAGGGAGTAATTTGTTCCATCAAATCTTAGACTTTCCTTCTTATAAGTTGACATCTTGGATCTCCTCAAATGGTCAAGCTTCTTTTAGAGGATTAGGCTCTGATACCAATTGTTGGAATTAGGACAGACAACTAAGAGGGGGGGTGAATCAGTTGTCCCACAATATTAACTTTATCTTCCTTTTAATCTTCTTTCACAACTTATAAATAGATTAATGATGCAAACATTAAAGTAAGGAACAATAACACATGAGCAGAAACACAATTAACACACTTGACACCAAGATTTTTGATGTGGAAACCCAGTTAAGGGAAAAACCATGGTGGGGGTCAACACACAAGATTTGTACCCTATTAAAAGTACTTAAAAAGGGGAAGGCACTTGCCTTCAGGCTCATTTCCCAAAGCTCACTGCTCAAAGAGAGGCTCATTACCTACAGAATTTATGTTTAATACAGGAATAATTAACTGAGAAATAGCATCTTCTTCATGCTTGGTTCAGTCTCATTAAGTGCTCATAAAACTTCTACTCTTCTCCCAAATACTTCTTTACTATCACTTCATCCTTTACTATTCTTGCTCCTCTGCTCATCCTCTTCTCTGCTCTACCTCTAATCCTTTCTTTGGATTTGATTATTTCGCACAAGGATGATTTTCAACAACTCAACTACATGCCTTTATATGCTTCATCAACCTTGGAATAAACATCAAGGTCAGAACTACAAGCATTTGACTCAATGTGAGTCACTAAGCTATTGGCCAAACATAACTAGGACTCAAATATTCCTTGAACAACATGCCATGCTCCATCAAAATTGCTCTTAGATCATCCGCAACACTCTTGGATCATTCGGTTGGCCAAGACTGGGAAGAATAGTAACACCAAGAAGGAAATCTTCACCAATGAGCTCAAACTTCAAAGTAGACCTCCAACATAGCAGTCACACAATCCAAAGACCTCCACAAGCACATTGAATTCAACAAAAAACATCCGCACTCCTCTAAATCATCATAATCACTTGCATCTTCATCCAGAACCTCAAGAACACTATCTATCGTGACTGTCATACAAGAAAGATTGTGTGTGGACCTCCAAACCACTAACCACTTGAGTTGATGATACACACTAACTTCCCAAACATGCATCTAGATCCACAAATCATATTATTTCAATGCAGAGCAATCTAGACTAGTTTACTGTCACTCTGTCTCTTTTGAACATAGCAAAACTTGGTTCTACCTAGATGGTTGTAGCTTCTTCAAATCATCATGCAGACCTCTCAAATCTTGACTGGAGCTACTTCATATAATCCTCAACATAGCCATATGGTCTGCATACATTGATCTTTATTAATTTTCTCAATATTCTCAACATTCCAGTCTTCTAACAGAATAGGATACAGTTGACACCAATGGAAACAAGAATATGTTGACATCAATGACAACACCGATTAAGCACATATTTGCAACAATCTACACCTCATGCATCCCCAACAAGTACAATGAAGGAAAGAGAAGTAGAAACACCTTCAGTGTAAGCAGATAATGTTGTTGGGCAATTAAATTCTACACCAGCATCATGGCTCCAGGCCAGTCAACAAGAAAAGATTGATACTGTGGTTGCAAAGACATCCTGGAAGGGCCAAAACCCCTTCAACATCATTGACCAAATGAAAAAGACTAATTTGAATGTCACTTTGTGGGATTTTCTATTAATCCCATTGCAAAGGGATTTGTTGCAAGAAGTTTTGACTAGCTTCAATTAGCCTATTGTAGAGACAACAACTTAGGAAAAAATGACTACCCAGCGAACCTGTGCCAACCAAAAGAGGAGGCAAGCACAAGAAAAACCAGTAAGTCCCTCACTTTTATGTTTCCTTAATCATTGGTGACAAATTGTTGCATAATTGCATGATAGATTCTGGGGCAAGCACTATTGTTATGCCTAAGGAAATAGCTGATAGGTTGGGCATTATATATGAACTTGTAACAAAAGGGCTTGTGCAATTAGATGGTACCATTGTTAAAATAGTAGGTGTACTCAAAGATTTGAAGCTCATCTTGCATGCATGCCCTAGCTACTTCATTTTACAAGATATATCAGTTATTGACATCCCCACATATTTTGGGATATGACTATCTAGAGAGTTCACTGCTAAAATAGGTGGGTACCTATCTTCTAATTGGTCCCATATGTTATTTAGAACTAGATATGGCATTAAGGTGACCATTAAAGTTGAACCAATAACTAATGACCACATAGAGCCTTATACACCCACCCCTTTGAACATGTTCATTGCACAATCTATGATCCAGAAGATGAGGGTAGCCCTATTCATGAAGTTGCAATACTTGTAGAAGAAATTCTAGACATACTACTTGATGAGTGGGCAAATTGCTTTTAGTTTGATGTCCTAGATCATGTAGATCAGACATGGCTAGGTACTTATTGTATCCATGAAGAGGATACCATCATCCCTAACCTTGAGAATCCAACAACAGATTCAAGTGGGGTATAGGAAGTTATATTTTGATGGCTCCAGGAGTAACAATGGAGAAGGTGTTGGGGTTGAACTAATTTCACCCCAAAAGGAAAATTATTTCTCTACATTTAGATTATAATTTAGTTGTCCAAATAATGTGGCTAAGTATGAGGCCCTAATTTAGGGTATGCAACTAGTACGAAAGAGGGGAAAAATAATTTTACAAACATTTGGTGATAGTGAGCTTGTTGTTCACCAAATCAGGTCATAAAAGCACTTCAAGGAATGACTTGCTAAAGTCATATAAGAATAGGGTCTAGGATCCAAGTGAAAACTTTGATGCCTTCAATATCTAGGCACTGCTCGGACAAAGAAACAAATATCTTGATAGGCTGGCTATAGTTGGCGCCTAGTTTGACATTCCAAAAAATGTCAAATAGAACTCAGATCAGCATGTAAAAGTGGTTGTGTGGCTTGTTGTGCCTAACAACATGTCCAATTAGCAAGTATTTGAAAGTGACTAGGAAATTGTAAATTTCTTGCAATATGAGGTAGGATTTTGCTGCCAAGAATAAATCGATATTGCAAAAATAGTATGGTGATTAGGTGGTCTAGCTAAAGAACAATAAACTGCTCAGGGGATTGGTCACTTTAAAAAACATATTTGGTGTTGATGATTAACCTAAGAGGGAGAAGATGAACATGACAGTCAAGAAAGAAGACTATAAAGAGATGGAAATTACACAGGGTAGATTTCTAAAACATGGCAAGGTATGTGACCAAGCTGAAAGACAAGGTGTTGTTGAACTTTGTAATGAGTTTGATAATTTAATTTCTTAGGATTATAGGGATTTGAAATGCTTTGACCTTGGTTTAATCCATCATACCATTAATTTAGACTCTAATACCAAACTTGTCCACCAAAAGCAAAGGCCTGCCAACCCCAAAACAGAAACTTTAATGAGGAAAGAGCTATTTAAACTCATAGAAGATAAAATCATTCATCCAATTAAACATTCCTCTTGGGTGGAAAACCTAGTTCCAATTAGGAAAAAGAATGGAGAAATCATATTGTGTGTGGACTTTATGTTAGGGTTAGCCGGCAGAAGATATCAATTAAATGCAAATAAAGATTAAATAGAGGAATGAAAAATACACAGAAATAATAATAGCAAGAGACAAGTTTTAACGTGGTTCACCCAAACTTGGGCTACATCCACCAACAGAGAGTCCAATATTATTATCGAGTAAATCAAACCGATTACAACCAACAATCCTTGCAACTCAATACCACTGCAAAATACTACAATACATCATTAGAAACCCTAACCCTTAGCCGCTTTTATCAAGCCTTATGTTGGTTACAAAAATAGGGTTTTTTTATGTCGGCCAATATAAAAATAACTCCCGACACTTTAATAAAATAATAAAAAATTGTTAGAGGTTTCAGGGGCGCTGCCCCTGAGCCTACGCAAGGGCATTGCCCCTCAACCCTGCCATGTATCACGATAGGGAGCACACCAGGGGTACTGCCCCTGGACCCTGCAAGGGGCATTGCCTCCAAACTCCCACAAGGGGCACTGCCCCTTGACCCTGTTAAATAATTTAGGGGGAAACTGCGCCGATAAAAGTGGGGTAAATTTAACCTTTAAGTCTGATTAGGCTCCATACAACAACACTTTAGAGACTTGAATAAGGCCTCCCTTAAAACCACTATCCACTCCCCTCTAGATGGAACAAATATTATAGACAATGGCTAGAGCTGAAAGATTTTCACTCCTAGATTGCTACTCATGCTATAACCAAATTATTGTAAAAGAATCAAACTAGTATAAGACAACCTTTACCATTAAAGATAGCCTAATCAATGATATTATCCTACTATATCTTGATGATTTGACTATTTATTCTAAGCATGCAGTTAACCACTTGGGTCATTTGAGAAAAATCTTTGAAATATGTAGAGAATATGGTGTTTCATTGAATCCAAAGAAACATGTGTTCACTATCCTAGAGGGCAAATTGTTGGGACATGTCATCTCAAAAGAAGGACTGGCCATTGATCCAGAAAGAACCAATGCTATTCTGTCTCTTCCCCTTCCAAGTCACAAGATGGGTCTGCAGAGTTTTTTGGGTAAGATTAATTTTGTGAGAAGGTTTATACCAAATTTTGCTTCAATAGAAAAACCTCTCACCTCCATGCTTAAAAGGAATGATGCTTTCACATGGTCAAGTGAAGGCAAGGATAGTTTTGAAGCTATCAAACAAGCCATTGTACAAGCTCTTATGCTGATAAACCTGAACTATGACAAGGATTTTATCCTTAATGCCTTTGGAGTCAAGGAGGACATATTAATGGTCCTAACATAGTAGAATGAAGAAAAGTTGGAACAACCAATCACCTTCTTTAGCCAGCCTCTCAAAGAGTGTGAGCTGAGCTATGATTTTATTAAAAAATAAGTGTTTGATGTGGTGAAAGTATTTAAAAAATTTAGGCACATGCCTTCAAACAACAAGATACAATTGATGGTGAATCACCTTAGCATAAAGAGTTCCTTTTGAGTAGAGATGTCAATGAGAAGAGCGTTGAGTGGATCACAAAATTCATGGAGTATGATGTCAATATCAACATCACCAAACTGGTATGAAACAAAGGCCTGTTTGAGAAGATGGTCATAGACTTTGAAGCCAAAGATGGCAATGTGTGTGTCCTTGAATAGGTACAGGTAGTTGATTCCCACATCCTAGGCAATAGGTACCATGATATGGCCACCTTTCTATAGTCAAGTAGATGCCTAGATGGACTAGATCAAACAAAAAGAAGGTATTTCATACTCCAAGCCATTCCTTATGTTCTTGTTGATGGTGTCTTGTTTAGGAAACACATCAATGGATTTCTTCACAGATGTATTGCACGAGATTAGACCCCTAGGGTGTTAGAAGAGTTTCATAATGGCCTTGCTAGTGGTCATTTTTTACCAAGAACAATTGCTGTTAAATCATGAGGGCTAGTTATTACTAGCCCAATCTGTTGAGGGAGGCCCATAGATGGGTAAGGACCTGCAAGGAATGTGCATTATTTATAAATAAACAAAGGTTGGAAGCTCTTTCCTTGCACCCATTTTAGACCGATCAACCATTTGCCCAATGGGGCTTGGACTTCATTGGGATGATTAATCCACCATCTAGTACTGGCCACAAATAGATTTTAGCAACCACTGATTATTTCACAAGGTGGATAGAGGTGGTTACATTGAAGGATGCTACATAGGCATCCATTTTAGAATTCCTTGAGGGTATAGTTATTAGATTTGGTGTTCCATTCACTATTATTTTTGGTAATGTTAAGGCCTTTGTAGGCACAAAAATCATTGAATGGGTATTTAACTATGAAATTTACTTGAAGACATCTTCTAATTATTACCCTCAAGCCAATGGTCTGGCTGATTTCACAAACAAAAACCTGATTAGGATCATCAAAAGAATAGTTGATGATAATCAAAGAACTTGGTATTACAAGTTGAAGACAACTCTCTGGGCTGACAACATCACCCCTAAGAGGGCCATTGGCAATTCTCCCTTTATGTTGGTATATGGAAAGGAAGAAAGGCTTCCACTATCACTAGAACTACCTTCCCTTGAGTTGGCACAACAATTGGAATTGCAAGAAAATAATGATATGACAATCAGATTTGCTGAGATGATGGAACTTGAAGAAAGAAGAGATGTTGCCATGAAGACTCTTGAAGCCCACCAAGATCAGGTCAAGAGGACCTTTGATAGAAGATTAGTTGACATGGTCTTTCAAGAGGGAGACTTAGTGCTAAAGTGGGATGAAGATAGACGGAAGGCTAGAAGGCATTCCAAATTTGATGCCTTATGGAGAGGCCCATATATCATCACAACTTGTAGGCAAGTGAATGCCTTTCAACTCTCCATGTTAACTGGTGAATTACTTCTAATCCCAATGAATGGGATTCATCTCAAACCATACTTCTGAGTTTGGTTTTTGGATTTTTGTAAATATTTAGAGTAGGTCTTATTTCTACTTTAGGTTTCCCTTCCTCCAAGTTCTCTTGCATAGGCTACATTCTCATTAGGATATGAATAGCCTTGTTGTTTGTTTTCTTTTGTTTTCTAGAGGTAGTTTTTAGTTCTACATGGTCATGTTGCTACAGTTTCCCTTTTGACTTTGTACCCAATGGATTATATAAAGCAATTGGATCCCTATGTTTAGAAGGCAAACATCCCTACATAATCGCCAAAATGTTGTCATATTTTCCCAAGCCAAAATAATCCAAAAATGTAACATTTTCTTCCATTAGAAACATCTAATCTAAGAAAGCTTAAATGGAAGAAAGCCTCCCTAAAAAAATCCCAAAATTTCTAAGTTTTTTGTCTTTATTTTTTCCTTAGTCAACAAAACTTAAGTGATCGACCAATTCCCCGATTCATCAACTAAGGGACCATTAGGTGGGCAAAGATCTAAGGCAAAAGATCTAAGGTAGGTAAAGTTTTCCTTTATAGGCAAAGTTTTCCTTTATCAGAAAAGTGTTGGTTCGATCAACCTTAGGTTTATCTATTGGAAAGTTCACTAATTGGCAAATTCACCGACTAAGGAAGGCAAGGAGACAGTGGGAAAATCTTCACCAAAGTGATGTGGCTAAGTCAAAAATAAAGAATTTTCCTTTTTCAGAAAGCTTAAGGTTTGGCAAACCTTAAGTTTGCTAATCAGCAGGTTTGCCAATCGACTACTTTGCCAACAAGGGAATAAAACCACAGAAGGAGGCCAACAACCAAGGTGCAGAAGGCGAAGGCATGGTTGGTTCATGAAATAAGTGTTGATAACTGAGAGGGGGGTGAATCAGTTATCCTAATTATTTCTTTTTTCTAAACTTTCTTATTAATCAATGCAGCATTAATTCAAACAAGCAAATATTACCATGAAATGGAAAAACACATGACACAGTATTTTTGACGTGGAAACCCTGTTAAGGGAGAAAACCATGGGGTGATTAACCCAAAGATTATTCTCTGTTAGAAGAATAAGGAAATACAAAAATGGCACTTGCCAATTAGGGCTCACTGCCTGAGCACACTGCTCACAAGGAGGCACACTACCTACAAGAGAAACACTATCTACAAAAGAGTGTTATACAATACTTGAACTGATTGGAGGCATCCACATATGTTGGAGTTCAGTTCCGGTTAGGCTCAGTACACTGATCTGCTACACTTCATCTTTCCTCTTCTCTTTTGCTGCTTTCCTTTCACATACCAGACCTTCCTTACTACTTCTGATCTGCTCTGCTTTTATTTGCATATCACATATCACCACAACACATCTCACAACTAAATCCATCCTATATATATATATATATCCGCATAAGTGATTTCATTCTTTTCCTAGTCGGCACCCGAAACAATTAATCTTTTCACAAACTCTGTTCTATCGGCTAAATCCTTGCACATCAAGTAATGCAGATCAAGCATATACTTGTAGAAATCATTAATCATGTTGGCCAAACATAATTCATGTCTTCATAACCTTTACCACCATCAGAAACACATCCAGAAATTAGTCTGATGTTCTATCAGTTAGTTCTTCCTCTGTTCACATTGTCACTCAGGAACCCGATACTCAAGTATTCATATCTTTTGCCTCATCTATCACCGGAGGCTAAAACCTTGGAATCTATCACTCAAGGTAATACTCTTTACTTCCCCAAATCTGCACTTTACCAAGATACTTCCTCTGAGAGATCCGGACCTGTCTGTCGGACCTTGCCATATGCTCTGTTCTTATTTACTGGACCACAACATTCTTCACTCTGACTTCCGGTAGAGACACACCATGTCCTATAGATGTGTGGGATGAATTTTGTTGCCATCAATGACAACAATCATGAATCCATATAGTGTCTCTTGCCAACAATCTCCCCCTTTGGCATTGATGGCAACACTTAGTGAAAAATGACTAAGTGTATACACTATGCTCCCCCTTGGCTGATGCTCTGTCTTAATATATATTTTCCAGAGCTCCCCCTTAGTTGGATTCCTCATTTTTCACTACTCCTCAGTCCCCCTTTGACATCAATGGCAAAGGGTAGGGTCCGCATACCAAAATTTTCAAAATTTTAACTATACTTAGCCGCATAAGTATATATATACAAGTTGTACTTACATATACTTAAGTATGTCTGAAAAAGTATTCTTCAGCTGTACAACTTTTGTCACCCAACTCTACTTCATCCTATCCAAAATTGAGATGTGACCACTCAACAAGAAAGCAAATGCTTCAGCCTTCTTAAGATCTGTCTGATCATTGGTCCGGGCTGTAATCTGAGCATCATTTATGGCCTCATGCATGGCCTCTAACTTAGGGATAATAATCCTTCTAAGTTCACCCATCCAGTTAATAATGTTCTTCCTTTCCTTCTCAAAATTCTTTATTGCATTTGTGATTACAATAGTTTGACACTCTTGATTTACTATGGAGGAAGAGAGAGGATCAAAACTTTGAGAAAAACTTAGCAGTTTGTCATCTTGCTCTTTTATTTTCTTCTCAATCTCTATTGTTCCTTTGGACCAAGAGATACAAAATTTGTATATTTCACCGCCATCCTTAAGAGCATTTTCTAGGCTCTTTATCCCAATACTCAAATTTCTCCTATCATTAGTGATTAATCCTTGTACCTCTGAGAATCTCTTATCCAAAAACTCCTTCCAGACCTTTTATTCATCTGATTTTTCTAGAGAATCAAAGTGTGTACTAACACCGCTCACTAAGGTTTTGAGATTACCGGAAGAGGAGGCTATGGAATCCTTCTGAAAAGATGGCATGATCTTTTCCAGCACTCCAGATGCAGCTTGTATCAACTCACAGTCTTCCATATGAGACTTTAGGAGTTTCTCATTGGCCTTGGCATTTGCAAATGAAGTTATCTTCATTATTTGTATCAGAGAAAGAGAGTCAAAATCAAATGGTCCTTTTAGCCATTCCGGTTCATCATTCTCCATGCTCTCTTTTGTCAAGAAGTCCTTGACAGATTCTGCAGTGTCTCTTACCGGAGACAGATGTTTCTTCTCTTCTGCACTCTTATTTCTTGAAGCTTTCTCTCCTTCAGCATTCTTAGTACTATCATCTCCTTTTTCTTTCACCTCTGCTTCTTTCTCCTATACTCTTTCTTCTCTTTTAGATCTGGAGACTATGGGGGAAACCAGAGGAGAGATGTAAGTCTGTTCAAGGGCCACTTCTTCTAGAGCAGAGGATTCCAAGTCCATAGCTGTTTCTGCACCTAAGTTCTCTATAATAGGAATGTTGAATCTTTTGAATGCATTCCAGAGGATCTCTTCTGTCTCCTTTTCAACTTTGCCAGTTTCTCCGAGCATAAGTTGATTCATCCTTGCTTTGCTCCTGAACTCATCCTTACAATCTTTGAATACCATGTTCATCATCTTGGGATCGATTGAAGGATATAGCTGAATAGCTATCTGTTCCTAGATTTCTAGATCTTTTGCTCTAGCATTGTTCTTCCTTATTTCAAGTCTTTTCTCTAAGCTTTTGAGGATAAGAGAGATAATTTCAATAAAAGCTTTATTGTAAGTATTTAGAAACTTAACTGTGGCTTCCTCCAGAATCTTTTTATCTGCTTCATTATATGCATCATAGAATTCTGTCAAGGGTTGCAGGTTCCCATCCACAGTGACTGCTTTCATTAAAACATCTAAGGAAAGAGTGGGTTTTTCAACATATTCCTCTTCCTTCTCTTCTTCTCCTTTACCAGTAGAGTGTTCACCGGATGATTTCTTCTGTTTCTTCATTTTCCTGATTTCTTCATCAGATTCAGTCTCCTCTTTATCCCTCTGACTGACATAAGCTCTTGCAGCTTTTGTATTTGTTCTCTTCTCTCCTTTGTCGGATGATTGTGCTTCTGGTTTAGATGCCCTTGAGCTTTTGGCAGTGGCAGGTGCAGATCTTTTTGAAGATCTGGTCTGGGTGGAGATTTCTACCAGAACACTTTCCTCACTTTTCTTTTCTGCCTTCTTCTTCTCTTCCTCAGCCTCTTCCTTCTTCTTCCTGTGAGTATCAAGTGCCTCCATTGAGATGCCAAAGCCTTTGGCCACATCTTCTACTTCTTTTCTCACCTTCCTTTTGATCTTTGGTTCTCTGAGTTCCAAATGAATCTTTACACTCAGCTCCTCAAAGGTTCCAAACCTTTCTGCCTTTGGATGCTTTGGTTGACTTAGCATGTGTTGAACATGCAGTTCAACAATTTGTTCATCTACTTCATACCCCATAGGCATGATCCAAACTGTCCTTAGCTCTACTGCCTCCATTAGACATTGATCAGTATCTACCATGAAGCACACTGTGTCCTTGTATTTCTCAACCACTGATTTAGGGATTCTTTCTCTAATTTGCATTGTATTCTGAAATTGCTTAAAGTAACCCCACAAAGATGTATTCCTTGCCTTTGCATCCCTAAGATCATGCAAGTAATCCCTGATCTGAATTGCTATAGGTTTGTCATTTTGCCATGCCCATCCATTTGATCCAGGCAACTCATTCATGAAGTAGAAAAATAGGCATATTATTAGTCCACCATATTTAAAGGAGTTTTTCTTGTCCTTCTTGATCTTCTATATGTTTTCCATTAGTTGGCTCAGCAGAAGTTCACAGAGATCATAATCTGCATTCTTTCTCAGCATCTCATAGGCTGTGTATACTGTAGTTCTGGATACTAAATTTTCCCTACTCGAATGATATATCTTGTATCCTATTATCATAGATGCATGCTTGATATCTGGGTTAGTAATATCTTGAATGGTCATTGCCCTCTTATCAAATCTTGATCCGGTGGCCTCTGTAACAAAGTTGTTTTTGACAGATTTGAGGACAGGAATTCCTCTGGAGGAATGTAAACCAGTTACTGCCCTAATTGCTTGCTTGGTGATCTTGCAAGGTCTATTTAGCCATAGGAAGTTATCATGCACCCTACTCAAAACATACCAGACCCATTCATTTTCTTCAAAACAGGGGAAATGAATGAACTGATCAAAATGCTTTTCTCGGATGCCCTTATACTGAGGTTTGATCTCAAAGGAATCATCTATTAACTGCTTGTGGTATATGTCTCTTAGTTTGAATTCCCCAAACTCTTCAATGTTTGCATGTATATAAACCCTAATATCTTCGGTGTGCAAGATGCCATGTGGGACACTAGAAAATGCACCTAGGGGATCTACCTCCAAGGATTTATATGGATGTTTCTTAAATGAGGGTCGAGGTCTATCAGAGATCTTTACTATATTCAGAGTAGCCATCATCAAACAATCTTACTGAAGGATATCAAGAATGATAAATACCAGACAAATGAACTCTTTTATTCCAAGAATCCCTAATTTTCACCCTGCAATAAATGTGCAACCTAATTATTCTAGTTTGCCTGGTTTTCCTTGTTCAAGGAGGAAGAAACTCATCCAGATCATTATGATTCCCTTGTGATCGATGTTAGTGATGAATCATCATATCCACTTGTCCTTCTGATCATCTTATGTATCCGCAGATCAAGCTGTATCAATTTGGATTCATACTAGGCCAATCTTGTGAGAAACCTATTTTACTGGAAGACTTGCTTAACCAGACCAATTCTGAAGGAATTGAACTTTTTAAAATTTCTTGCAGATCTCTCAGATCTTTAACTGACCTTCTCTACATGTTTCTCTAGAAACTCTTTGATTCGTAGCTTCTCATGTGCCAATTTCAGGCACCACTTAACTGGCTGGGGGAACAAGGTTTTCTTTGTGTCTCACCCTGAGCCAGAGCTCACTTTTTAATTTCTGGAAGGAATATCAGCACCAAAGTCTGGTGCGGATCCAACCTCTACATTCTTAGTACTTTTCTTCACCAAATCTTGCTCATCTCACTTTTAATTTCATCCATATTCATCTTTTGTTTACCCTTGTCTTGGTTCTGATTATGATATACCGGACCTCTTTTGTCCCGATTCTTGCTTCTACAGACTTTTGCACTATGACCGGACCTATTGCAGATTTGGCAGACAACATTTCTTTGCATATTTGACTGATATCCACTTGATCTGCATTGATTAGCCATATGACCTATTCTATTGCATGTAAAGCATCTACCATTGAATGATTTGTTCATTTGCATATTTCTACATTCATAAGACTTGTGACCATACCTTTTGCAGTTAAAACATTGTCCGAAGAAGGATGAATTAGTTTGATTCACTCTCTTTCTGCACTGATTAGCTTTGTGACCAAAGTGATTGTAGCTATGGCAGTATCCATTGAAGGATGGATATCTTTGAGCATTGGGCTATCTTACAGGAGGTCTTCTAGGCCTATTTCTTGGATTTTCTGATTCAAAATTCTTCTAACTAGATCCGAAGCTTTCTCCTTTCTCATATCCCAAACCACACTTGTCATCTGCCCTCTTTTGACTTCCAAGAAGAACTTCAAGTTGAGCATAACTTATCTTGAATTTCTCTTTATATTCATTTGCTGTTTGAAGATCCCTTTTGAGAGAGACAATTTGATCCTCAAGTTCTTCTTCATTATCTTTAGCATCTTCAAGATCAGATTCAAGATGTCTGATAATTCTATCCATTTGGTGGCAATCTTCTGATTTCTCTTTGAGAGATTGTCTTAGATTGTCTTTAGTTTTTCTTTTCTCTTCAATCTCTTGAGTAAACTTTATAACTCCTAATTCCATTTCATGTCTTACCATAATGATTTATTTTGATAACTTTTCACATAACTTGGTTTTCTCAGTCAGCTCTTCATTTGCATTACTTTCTTCACCTTGTCTTGCCAATTGCTGAAGCAGCTCCTTTCTCTTTTTCATAGAGAGACTTAATTTGTCTTTTAGTTCTCTCATGAAATCATCAGCCTGTTTGAGTCTTTCCTTTAATTCATTGACTTCAGAGTTTGACTGTTCAAGATCCTCAAGGGCAGTCTTGAGTTGCTCCCTTAAACCATATGCATCCATTTGGACTCCCAAATCTTCCTCGAGCTGTTAGACTCTGTTAGGAGGAACTTAGCTCTGATACCAATTGTTGATAACTGAGAGGGGGGGTGAATCAGTTATCTTAATTATTTCTTCTTTCTGAACTTTCTGATTAATCAATGTAGCATTAATTCAAACAAGCAAATATTACCATGAAATGGAAAAACACATGACACAGTATTTTTGATGTGGAAACCCTGTTAAGGGAGAAAACCATGGGGTGATTAACCCAAAGATTATTCTCTGTTAGAAGAATAAAGAAATACAAAAATGGCACTTGCCAATTAGGGCTCACTGCCCGAGCACACTGCTCATAAGGAGGCACACTGCCTACAAGAGACACACTATCTACAAAAGAGTATTATACAATACTTGAACTGATTGGAGGCATCCACATATGCTAGAGTTTAGTTCTGGTTAGGCTCAGTACACTGATCTGCTGCACTTCATCTTTCCTCTTCTCTTATGCTGCTTTCCTTTCACATACCGGACCTTCCTTACTACTTCTGCTCTACTCTACTTTTATTCGCATATCACATATCACCACAACACATCTCACAACTAAATCCATCCTATATATATATCAGCATAAGTGATTTTATTATTTTCCTAGTCGACACCCGAAACAGTTAATCTTTTCACAAAATCTGTTCTGTCGGTTGAATCCTTGCACATCAAGTAATGCGGATCAAGCATATACTTGTAGAAATCATTAATCATTCGGCCAAACATAATTCATGTCTTCATAACCTTTACCACCATCAGAAACACATCCGAAAAATAGTCTGATGTTCTGTCAGTTAGTTCTTCCTCTATTCACACTGTCACTCAGGAACTCGGTACTCAAGTATTCATATCTTTTGCCTCATCTATCACCGGAGGCTCAAACCTTGGAATCTATCAGTCAAGGTAGTACTCTTTACTTCCCCAAATCCACACTTTGCCAAGATACTTCCTCTAAGAGATCCGAACCTGTCTGTTAGACCTTGCCATATGCTCTGTTCTTGTTTACTGGACAACAACATTCTTCACTCTGACTTCCGGTAGAGACACACCATGTCCTACGGATGTGTGGGATGAACTTTGTTGCCATCAATGACAACAATCATGAATCCATATAGTGTCTCTTGCCAACAATAAGGTTTTCTCCAACCAAGGAAAAGTAAAGTAAGAGAAGTGACAAAGGAGGTAGGTTCACAAAAGTGAGATTTCACATATAAGGCGAAAAGGCAAGCCAAGGCAAGTTTGGGAATATGAATTTTTGTCGATAAGGCAAAAATAAGGCAAGGATCAAGTAGAAAAGGAAAATTAGGAGATCAATAAAGTAACGAACTCACCACTTAGTTCATAATTCCTAAAGTTCACTAATTTTTTCACTAATGAGCCCAAAAGGGAGAAAAGAAGAGAGCTCAATGGCTCACAAAATGTAGATTTCGTCGACCAAAGGGAAATAAAGGCAAGGTTGAAGAGTTCAGCATGTCATAATTCACTAACAATGGAGATAATAAAGGCGCTAGGAGCATAATTAAAATATGAAATACTTTAAAGTGTTGTAAAAGCTTGAAGGACACAATTCTTTGCATCACGCCATTGTTGCAAGGTGAATTTAATGTCTGAAGGACATATGTTGTAGAAGGGTTAGATTTAGGTGGTTGAAATAGTTAAAATCTTCAATGTGATTGTACAAAGGAGGGATAAAATGAATTTGTAGGTACATACAAGGATTTTAGACCTTCCTTCTTCAATGTGTTAGGTACCTGTGCATGTGGGTGATCTTCCTCTACCATTTCGCATGCATAACAATGCATGGCCGCCATCCTAGGTTTGTAGGTCTTCTGATAGAGATAAGGGTCAAATTGATTGCCACGTGGGTGCCTAGGCAAGTGGTTGACTAATTTTCAGTTCTTGTAGCTACATGATGGATTATGAAATACTATATTTACATGTAAAAAAGATGTAATTGTGTTACTTATTTTTTTGGGTCATTGTGCAGGCTGGAGAACTTTGTTGCAGTTGCAGGTCTTGTAATGTTTTACAAGAACTAGTTGGATTTGATGCATTGTGCTCAATTATGAGCCTTTGATGTCTCTGACTGTTGTTCACCAATGAATTTAAAATTATTATTTTGTGTCTATTTCCTCTACAATTAATTCTTCTTCTATTGTAATGACTTTCTAGACTTCATGATTAATACAAATTGTTATTTTTCTTCACTCTGAAGTTTTACATTGTGTTTATTTTAGAATTGTATGCTGGTATCATGGGCAAAATGGTCCCTTTTGTAGCTCTAGTTCTCTACCCAAACCTTTGTAATAACTTGTATGAGTCTGTGTGAGCCTCCTTCAGTTTTGAGATCATTGTTGTGTTAATTCAAGACCAACTAAACACATTAAGTCTAGTGCATTGTCTCCCTTTCAATTTCAATTTCTTCTTCACCTTTTCCTAGTGAGTAAGTAGCATTAGATTTAATTAAATTCTCTAGATCTTAAGTCTAGAAAGAGGAACCAACCTTCTTTGGAGGTCTGATCTCATTTGCAAGGTTCCACACCTTGAGATCATTCCCATGTTTCACTAAATTTTTTGGAACCATCAAAAGCTTCAACAACAAGGTGTAAATTCAAGTGATAACACATTGCAAACCAAAATGCTAGCCTATAAACACAAAGCTAGTTCATTTGTTAAATTCATTTGCACGAGTGAAATTATAGTCTATGATAAGGTTGTAGTGCGAGGATTATGAGGAGGGTAGTGTTTCATCCTCAAGTGGACCCATAAGTAAGCAAATCAAGAAAAAAACATTTTTTCTCTAATTTCACTTTTCATCATATTTGCAAGCATTTGTTCATACAATTTAGGACCATTAGATAGGCATATAGGTAATGTATGCATAGGTGTTTTTTTTTTTCTCATTTTCATGTGTTTTGGTCAAAATTTAGGTTTTTAGGCCAATAACTAAAATTGTCAGTTCTCTAGTTAATCATCAGCCTTACATTTATATCATCACCCAAGCAATTTCTAGATTGTTGAAGTGATTGAAGGATTGCCTCTTATCAACATGGGTGATTTTAAATAGAGAAGTTGATCTTTTAGTTTTTGGTCATTTCTTAGGATTTTTCATAAATTTCTAATTTTTTTAATGGGTTTTATGATTTTTTTGGATTTTTTAAGGAAGTTTAAACTATGTTTGAAAGGATACTTACATTAGGTGGAATGCCAGTTCAAAGTAGTCATGGTTTTTTATGCCATGGAGGCTCTTTCTCTTGCAAACTAGGCTATCTTTTAATAGGCTATGTTGGATCGAGTTTCTTAGATTCTGATTATGCATCCCTCAACCCAAATTTGTTGTGACATTTTGACTTATTATGATGTAGAATATAATACCTTCTAGTTTCCAAGTGTCTTAGAAGAGTGGATAATCACTTTATATGGTATCTATAGGATTCTAGGTATCCTCATCGACAAGACTACTTTGTTTTGAGTGAGTAGACTTCCAATCCATAGTGAGTTGCATGAGCTACATCATGCTCTTAACAACGAGGTCAGGGACAAAGACAACAACATGAGAATGTAAGATATAAAATCTGAAATGCTCTTAACAATGGTGTTAGCGATAAAGACAACAACATGAGAATGCAAGATATAAAATAAAAAATGCTTCAGAGCCTTTACTACTATATAAGTATGCTTCTCTAGAGGAGAGTATTTTAATTCATGTTTCTTCAAAGGTACACTCATAAAGGCAATCGGGACTTCAATTCCCTATTCTTTTCTTGCAAAAAAATAGATGATAGGGTATGCTCAAATGCATAGTAGTAAATAATGAAATCCTTCTCAAAATCTGGATGTACTAGCATAGGGGCATTAGCAAAGGCTACCTTAATGCCTTTGAATGCTTTCTTACCTTTCTCGCTCCATTTGATGACTAGGTGGTTCTTCATCATCTCTGCGATTTGCCTAGTCAATTCAACAAAGTAAAGGACAAATCTCCTCAAGAAATTGACCTGACCAAAGAATGACCTGGTATTACTTTTTGATGTGGGAAGACTCAATTGTTGAATTGCTTTGACTCTTTCTAGATCGATCTTTATGCCATCCTTAGAGATAGTGTGACCTAACAATTTACCTTGAGTCACTCTAAATATAAACTTCTTAGGATTTAGAGAGATGCCATGATCTCTACATCATTGCAGCATGACTTTTAAAATAATCAAAATGATAGGATCTTCTCTTTGAAAAGAAGGTTGGGCCATCAAGGTAGACAACAATAATTTTGTTCTTTAAATCCCCAAATGTCAATTCCATTGCTCTTTGAAAAATGGCCCTTGTTGAAATGCACAAGACAACTAAGAGTGGGGGTGAATCAGTTGTAACCAAAACTTAACTTCTTATAAGCATCAACACATCAACCACTTAATCATTATTATTATGATTTAACCATGAAAGCATGAAATTAGAAACATAAGCACATTCACACATTCAACACATGAGACACCAAATTTTTACGTGGAAAACCTAATGAGGGAAAAACCATGGTGAGGACTAACTCACAATATAAATGATATATCAAAATTTACAAGGCTCACTTCCCAAAATGCTCACTGTAAAAGAAAGAGGCTCATTGTGAAGAGAAGAGGCTCACTGCCAAGTTGGTGAACTGAGATAGTAGCATCTACACCATGTCAGGGTTTAATAGTTCCATTGAAGTGCACTGATTCTTCTTCTTTTCTGCCTTCTCTTCACAAACACTTATCTTCTCATCATTTCATTATCATGCCTTATTCATGACTTTATTTCATGTATTTATATAATTCATCAACCTAGGAGTGTACATCAAGTTTGGCATTACAATCATCAACCATTGGAACAATCTCCAAGGTCAACATACATACATACATTAGAATAGGTCTGGACCTAAAAAAATTTACGGAGGAAAAAGAATGAATGTGGACCACACCACACCTTAGTTGGGACTCAAATGTAATCTCCCACACAACAACATGCTTCCACAATCTCCAAAGTATAATCGCAAGTAGTGAAAACAACCAGGTCGACCAAGACTGGTGTTAACACTAAGACCTTTAGGAACATGCTTCAGCCATGATCTGAATTACACTTTCTAGACCAATCAAAAAGTAGGAACATGATTTAGAGACATCCACAAGCACATTACAATCACCAAGAACTTCCATACAACCCCAAAACACTCTATCAAGAAGATTCTTTGAACCAGACCACTTAAATATTACTGTTAACTACTATCATAAAGGAAAGATCACTTGCAGAGCACCAATTCATGAACCATTTCAACTAAAGGTACATAACATCATCCCAAACTTAATCCTAGAACCGGAGACTCTAAGACTTAACTACAGAGAAATACGGAGCAGAATACACTCTCCTTGTCACCATTGAATACTCAGAAAAATAGTATTTACTCTGGTGAATGGAACTCACTCAAATCTTCACACCGAAGGGTCAAACTTGAAACATAGCAACTACAAACATCCCTTAACATAACTTCCAAACCACAAACAAAGATATTCAATCTATAGGATATGTGGAGCAAAACACTGCACTATTCTGGGAGATACAATAGTTTTGCAATTACACTAAATTCTCAAACACCTGCTCAAACTTATCCAAATGACTTCCTTAGATGTTGACCTTAGGTGTTGACATTAATGACAACACTTACTGCTCATACTTGCAACAACCCCTACATTTATAAGGCTGAAGGGCATCCTATTGTAAGAAAACACACCAATAGGAGTGGTAAATGCAGTTTATGTAGGTCTTCAAGGGCTACTTCTATCTAGTTGTACCCTAAAAAACCATCCTGCATGGACATCATTTCTGAGCTAGATACTATTTACAAGATATGGCCCATTACTAGTAAAGGATAGTTATCCTTAAGAGATGCTTGATTTAAATTATGGAAATCAACACAAATTCTTATCTCCCTATTTTTCTTCCTGATTGGTACAATATTAGCAACTCAAGTAGAATGATGAATAGGGTAGATAATCTTGGCTTTCAACATTTTATCGATTTCACTGAAAATAGTGTAGGCCACCTTAGGATTGTATGTCCTTTGCTTCTGTTGAAATGGAGATGTACTAGGCTTTAATGGGATGTGGTGGACTATATCTCTCCATTTCTAAACTTCTTTAGATCTACATAACACCATGCGAATATATCCTTATATCTAAACAACAATGAAATTAAACGCTCCCTTTCCTTAGGAGAGAAACATTTTCCAATACAGATAAATTTAGGATCTTCTTTAGTCCCTATATTGACACGATCATACTCAACAGATGACCTGATGGAAACTGTACTCTTCTGTTTAATATATTGATCATGTCTATTAAAAAATGTTGAATTAGGTCCAGACAACTAAGAGGGGGGGTGAATTAGTTGTCACACAATCTAACAATTTCTTTCTCTTAATCTTCTTTTATAACTTATAATCAAAACATTTTAGCATTAATCAATAACACATGAGCAGAAAAGAAAATAGTACACTTGACACCAAGATTTTTGACGTGGAAACCCGGTTAAGGGAAAAACCACAGTGGGGATTAACCCACAAAGATTATACTCTATTAAAAGTATTGCAATGGGGAATACACATGCATTCAGGCTCACTTCCTAGAGCTCACTGCTCAAAAGAAGGCTCACTACCTACAAGAAAGAAGAGTTACAAAATATTTGAACTGATATTTGGCATCTATCAATGCTGGAGTTCAATTCTAGTTAAGCATAGAAAACTGACTTAATACACTTCATCTTTACTCTCCTGTTACCTTTCTACTAGCATCTAAACTTTGATCTCTTCTTCTTTTCATAATTAATCCATAGTCGTAACACACACACCAAAATCATCTAATTCCATTGATTATATATATCTACAGAATGATCTACAATCTTTTTACCGGTCAGCTTCAAGAACATTTATAACTGTGTAGAGTACTTTGCTCTGTTCGCTAGATCCATACATAATATGAGATGTGGATCATCAATCATGTTAGATACCATCACTGATTATCATACATTGCCCAATAAACAACTTCTATACATCCAGAGTTAAGATCATTTGCAAGGTCGACCTATTCTTCTTCTGTCTGTTTTGTCAAACTGAGACCCGATACTCAGAAGATAATATCTTTTGACTCATTCATCTTTGGAGAAAAAAACTGTGGATTTAGAGTGTCTTGACAATTCTTGTAACTACCTCAGATCCACAACAAACCATGCCTTTCCACCAGAGAGATCCAGAGCAAGATATCAGACCTTGTTATCTACTCTGTTCTTGACTACCCAAACTTAGATAAATTTTGATTCTAACTTCCAGTGTGAACAAATTATGTTATGTGGATAGATGGGATGATCTTAGTTGCCATCAATTACAACACTTATCATGCCTAGTAGTGTCTCTTGCCAACAATCTCCCCCTTTGGTATTGATAGTAAAACTTAGTGAAAAATGACTAAGTGTTGAAATGGCTCCCCCTTAGCTTGTGCTCCATACTATTGTTCACACTACTTTCTAGTACTCCCCCTTAGCTGGATTCCTCATTTTTCACTAAAATTCACTACCGCTTTGTCATCAATGGAAAAGGGTGGGGTCCGTAAGCCAAAATTCTCCAAAAAATTGTATATAGGACTGCATATGTACAAGTAATCATTCTATTCACATGAACTTGAGAATATCTGCAAAACTATTTTTCAATTGCACAAGTTTAGAGGTCCAAGTATTCTTTATTCCATCCAAAATAGAGATGTGCCCACTTATAAAAAATGCATATGCTTCTGCCTTTGTCAGATCCAAAGGATTGCTTGTCTGAAGTGCAGTTTGAGCTTCTGATAATGCATTAAACATAGTTTCTAACTTGGGGCAATTAATTCCTGGAGCTCACACATTCTCTTCTTAATGTTACTTTTCTCTTTACTGAGCCTCTTTATCTCATCTATCAAGCTAATTACTTGACATTCCTGACTTATAGGTGAAATTGTTAGAGGATTAGAAATTGTTAGAGGATCAAAAGTTTGTGAGATATTTGACAATTTCTGTTCTTGTTCCTTTATCTTCTTCTCAATATCCTCACTAATTTTGGGCCATGATAGACAAAATTTGTACATATCTCATTCATCATTCAATGCATTCTGAATACTCCTTATGCTAATGCCAAGAATCATCCTATCATTTCCTATTAGATTTTTTTACTTCACTAAATTTCTTATCCAGAAACTCTTTCCGGACCTTTGCCTCTATAGATTTTTCAAAAGATACAAAATGGATATTTACAAAACTTATAAGATTTTTCAGATGTCCAAATGGGGAATCAGATGGACTCTTCTAGTAGGAGGGCATTAACTTCTCCAAAATCCTAGTTGCAAGTCCCAGTAGCTCATTGTCCTCCATGTGGAACTTTAACATCTTTTCTCTAGCCTTTACTTGGGTGAATGATGTGATTTTCATCAATTGAATTAGAGAGAGCATCTGGATTGGCTAATCCTTGGAGTAGTTCAGGCTCATCAAGCTCAATCATCTCTTTTTCAAGAAGATTTTTCACTACATCTGTAGTGTCTCTTGTAACAATTTCTAAACTATCCTTTTGTTCATCAGATTTCTTAGTATTTGCTTTAGGTGTTTCGACATTTGCACCATCTTCTTCTACTTTGTCTTTCTTTCCTTTTTCCTCCTCTTTCTCTTCTTTATTTTTCTCTGTGTTTTCTACAGAGGAACTCTTTCCTGTTTGTTCACAACTTGCTACTTGATCTAGAGGGCTCTATGTAGTAGCAATATTCTCTTCTTTTTCAGAATGATCAGGTGGAGGAGTTACTCTTGCATCAACTATTTTGTCTATCATATCTATGTCCTCCTGATTGACTTGTTCCTCTTCCAAGACTTCTCCAACATTCAGATCTGATGAGTCAAATCCAACCTTAGTCTCTTCATAGGTTAACTCTGGAGGTTCTAAATTAACACCTTGGTCATCAATTCTTTTGTTAATTTCTTCTTCTAGACCTTCATGTTCTAGAACTAGAGGATTGACTTCTACTTGTTTCTCTAAAATAATATAATATTTATCTTTGTCTAAAGCCTTTCTCAGAATTTCTTTTCTTTCTTTTGCAATTTCCTCAGTTTCATCAAGCATAAGTTTGTTCATCTGGACTTTTCTTCTGAACTTATCTTTAACTTCTCTGAGGATTTTATCTGCTTCTCTTCTAGTCATCACAGGGCACAAAGTGGAGAGAACATACTCTCTAAGTTCCATATCTTTATCCTTAGCTTCTTCTTTCCTCATTTCTAGTACTTTCCTTAAGCTTTTAGGGAGTTATTGTAAAATTTCCAACATGGCTCTATTGAATTTATTCAAATATATGATAATGGCATCTTCCAACATTTTCTTATTTGCTTGATCAAAATTATCATAGTAAACTCTGATAGGTTTTAAATTTCCATGAATAGTGATTGTTTTTACAATTTCATCAATAGTCATAGTGACCTTACCAATTACTTGCTTTTTATTGGCCTTATTGCTTTCGGAAGGCTAGTCTTTAGAAGTCTTTGAAGTTCTGGCTTTCTTGGATCTTATTTCTTTAACTTCTTCATCTATCCCTGTCTCCTCATCACCTTTTGTACTCATGTGGGTTATTGTGGCCTTGGTTTTCTTTCTTTTCCCTCCATCACCGGATGGAGTAGCTTCCGGCTTCTTAGTGAAAGTGGACTTGAGTTGCTCAGCAAGAGTTACAAAACTCCTTGTCTTCCTTGAGGAGCTTGGTGGGACTTCTGGCTCACTTTATGCTTTTTCTTCTGTAGTCTTCTCAGTGCTTTTCTTCATCTTTTCAATTCTTTCTCTGTTCTTCTTTACTACCTCCTTTGTTAGGCCAATACACTCAGCATACCTTTCAACTTGTCTCTACACTTTCCTCTTGGTCTTCAGCTATTTGAGCTCCACATGCAATTTTAGACTTAGTTCCTTGTAGGTTCCAAACCTTTCCACAGAGGTATCTTTAGGTGTGCTTAGAAGATGCTAATCATACATATCCAAAACTCTTCCATCCACTTCATAACCCATAGGCATTATCCAAACTATCCTTGGTTCTACAACTTCCATCAAGCACTAATCTGTGTCAACCATGAAACATATGTCATTTTCATACTTCTTCACAATAGATTTGGGGATTCTCTCCCTTGCTTGCATTAAACTCTGGAAGTTTTTGAAGTAGCCCCAAATGGTAGTCTTCTGGGCTTGGGTGTCACCAAGGCTGAGAAGGTGATCTCTTATTTGCCATGCTACTGGTCTATCAGTTGTCCAATGCACACCTTGAATTCTAGGCACTTCATTCATAAAATAGAAGAACAAGCATATAATCAAGGAACCATATTTGAAGGTATTTTTCATACATTTATTTATTTTGCTCAGATTCTCAATCAACTGATTCTGTAGTAGCTCGTAAAGATCATAATGAACATTTTCTTTTACCATTTGATAGGCTGCATATATTGCATTTCCAGAGATAGAATTTTCCCTACTAGAATAGTAAATCTTGTACCCAATCACCATGGAGGCAAATTTAACATTAGGTTCTATGATATCATTGATGCTCATTGCCCTTTTGTCAAACTTGGCACTGGCAGCTTCAGTCACTGTCTAGTTTTTCACGGCTTTCAGCATGGGTAATCCACTGGAGGAATTTAACCCAGTTATAGTCTTGATAATATCCTTTGTAATCTTAAATGGTTTCAATAGCCACATAAACTCATTGTGTATTTAGCTCAATACATATCGAACCCATTCATTTTCATCAAATATCAAAAACCTAATGACTAGCAGAAAGTGTTTGCTTTCTAGGGCTTTGTATTCCAATTTCAATTTATGGCTATCATTAGTTAAGTAGTTGTTGAGCAAATCCAAGAGTTTCAGGATTCCAAATTCATCCATGTTACAGTGGATGTATGCCCTAATGTCTTCAACATGTAAAACCCCATATGGAACACCCAAAAAAGCACCTAGCAGTTCAACTTCAATAGATTTGTAAGGATGCTTCTTAAATTCAGGATGGGGCCTTTCAGTGACATCAACAACTAAAGGTGTAGCCATTTGCAAAGATTGAGAATTCAAGAGATTTCGTAGAAAATAGAAATACCTTGTTCTGCAAGTTAGGGTTTTGCTTGAGGATCCTCTTCGTGCTTCAATTCTTGGGAATTTTCAGCTTAGAGCTCATTCACTTCTTCACTTCTTGCTTTCTTCTAATGCAAAGTGATCTGACTGGGGAATGAATGACCGTTTTATGCTCCGCAACACTTAATTTGTCTTTGTAATAAATACTCTATCCTAGTACATCCGGTTACTCTATTGTTGAACATTTTCTCATGAATTATTCCACAATTTGTCATATCCACCCTTTTTCTTCCGAAAATACTTTCAAATGATATGAAACAATTTAAGATCTCTTTTCTCACTGTGCCAGATTTAGGCACTTACTGGCTAGGGAATTTTGATTTTTATTGTAGCTCCCCCTAAGCAAGAGCTCCTAATTTAATTACCTGAAGAATTATCTGCACCGGATTCCAGTGCAGACCCATTACTATGGTTCACAATTGCTTTCTTCACCCATGTCTCACTTGTTTCATTCTGGATCTCATTCTCTTTAATTTTTCTTTTGCCTTTATCTTATCTCTTCTCATCTGGTTTTCTATTTATCGGACCTCTTCCTTCATTGGTCCTACTTCTGCAAAATCTTGCGAAATAACTGAATCAGTTGCAATGGAAGCACACAACATTTCTTTTCCCATTTGATTGATTTCCTCTTGATCTACACTGATTGGCCATATGTCCAAATCTATTGCATGCAAAACATTTGCCATTGATGGAATTGCTATTTCCTCTATTTGATGAGTCATTCATTGTTATACCTCTACATTCATTAGATTTATGACCATACCTCTTACAATTGAAGCGTTGTCCAGAGAAGGATGGATTATTTTGATTTACTTTACTTCTGCATTGAGTAGCTTTATGACCAAATTTATTGCACTTGAAACAATTTCCATTGAAGGATGGATACCTTTGAGCATTAGGTTGTCTTATCGGAGGTCTTCTAGGTCTATTTCTCTCATTCCTTGGTTGAAAGTTTCTTTGTCGAGATCCAGAGCTTTCACCTTTCTCATATCCAAGACCATGCTTGTCTTCAGCCCTTTTCTGACCCTCAAGTATTGCTTCAAGTTTAGCTGAGCTTATCTTGAACTTCTCCTTATATTCATTTGCAACTTCTAGATCATGTTTGAGAATGACAATTTGTCTTTCAAGATCTCTTTCATTGTCTTTGCTTTCTTGTAGATCAGATTTTAGATGACCAACAATACTATCCAATATGTAGCATTCATCAGTTCTTTCTCTTAGAGTTTGATCTAAATCTTCTTCAGCCTTCTTCCTTTGCTCAATTTCTTTGGTAAACCTCATTGCCCCAGATTCCATCTCAACTTTTAGAATAGCAACTTCTTTTGATAGCTTATCACACTCCTTTGTTTTTTCTTCCAAGGCTTCATTCATGCTATTTTCTTCAGTTAAACTGGATAACTGCAGAAGTAGCTCCTTATTCCTTCCCAAAGACTTCTTTAATTTATCTTTTAACATTTCAATGGTATCATCAACATCCTTGATTTCATATTTTAGATTAGATATTTCTACTTTGGATTGATCAAGATCTTTTAGAGCTAGCTGAAGTTGATCCTTAAGTGAACACATTGAAAACTTCTTCCAAGATCTTTCCTCAAGCTATTAAGCTTCTTTTAAGGAATCTTGCTCTGACACGAATTGTTGAATTAGGTCCAGACAACTGAGAGGGGGGGTGAATTAGTTGTCACACAATCTAACAATTTATTTCTCTTAATCTTCTTTTATAACTTATAATCAAAAAAAATTAGCATTAATCATAACACATGAGTAGAAAAGAAAATAGTACACTTGACACCAAGATTTTTGACATGGAAACCCATTTAAGGGAAAAACTACGGTGGGGGCTAACCCACAAAGATTATACTCTATTAAAAGTATTACAATGGGGAATGCACATGCATTTGGGCTCACTGCCTAGAGCTCACTACTCAAAAGAAGGCTCACTACCTACAAGAAAGAAGAGTTACAAAATATTTGAACTGATATTTGGCATCTATCAATGCTGGAGTTCAGTTCTAGTTAAGCATAGAAAATTGACTTAATACACTTCATCTTTACTCTCCTCCTCTTACTGTTCTTCTAGCATCTAAACTTTGATCTCTACTTCTTTTCACAATTACTCCATAGTTGCAACACAACCAAAATCATCCAATTCCATCAGGTATATATATTCATAGAATGATCTACAATCTTTTTACTAGTCGGCTTCAAGAATATTTATAACTTTGTAGATTACTTTGCTTTATCAGCTAGATCCATACATAATATGAGATGTGGATCAAGACTTGCACTCATAGATCATCAATCATGTCAGCTACCATCACTGATTATCACACATTGCCCAATAAACAACTTCTATACATCTGGAGTTAAGATCATTTGCAAGGTCGGCCTATTCTTCTTTTGTCTATTTTGTCAAACTAAGACCCAATACTCATAAGCTAATATCTTTTGAGTCCTTCATCTCTGGAGGACAAAACTATGGATTTAGAGTGTCTTGACAATTCTTGTAACTACCTTAGATCTGCAACAAACCATGCCTTTCCACTGGAGAGATCCGGATCAAGATACCGGACCCTATCATTTGCTCTATTCCTGACTGCCCGGACTTAGATAAATTCTAATTCTGACTTCCAGTGTGAACAAATTGTGTTATACGGATAGATGGGATGATCTTAGTTGCCATCAATGACAACACTTATCATGCCTAGCAGTGTCTCTTGCCAACAAAAAGGTCTTTAGGGAAGACCAAACCCTTAGGGATTTTATTCCCCTTTAGTTGTATCATTTCATTCCTTGACCATTTGGGAACTAATTTCACCATCAAGAGTATCACTAGTCTCTGCAATACTTCCTTCAAAGAATAAATTGGAAAAAGATTCAGCTTTCTCCAGAAAAGAAATTATTTCTTGATCATTGTTGAACACTTGCTAATGGTTAACGGATTATCCCACAATAAGGGGTTACACTTTTTGGCCAAACTTGACATTGAAATCAACATTTTGAACTAAATTTTCACTTTCTGACACCTATAACTGCTAAACCGTTAGGAATTTGAAGATGATATGAACTAGTGATTTGTGAGATTTTGTTTGTAGATTCTAAATATATATATTTTAAAAAAATTGGACTTAAATTATAAACCTTTTTGCATCTCCTTTGATAACTAATTTTTAATAGTAAACGACATTTTTTTAAAGTGATGTGTATTCTGTAGCACATAACTTTTTTTCTACAAAGGATAAAATTTTGATTCTTTTTAATTTAGATTGGTAACACTGATATATAGGGCATGCATTTGGTTTTATAATATTTTGTTGAATATTTTTTTTAATTAAGTTATTAAGTCAAACCAATTATAATTTAGACATAGGTGTATTCCGTAAAACATAACTTTTTCTGTATATATTGAAATTCAATTTTTTTTTTGTTTTGTTGAAACAAGGACATCAATACCTAGGGCATAGATATTTTTTAGAATTTTTTTCACTGATTTACTAATTTTCCATGTGTGTAGAATAGAGAACTTGATGTTTGGTGAAAAACCTACATTCACAAGAAATAAAAAAATAAATATAATAATCAAATTAAATATATTTAAAATTATACTTTTTGGGAAGCTTATAATAAGGACTACATATTTACAAAACATTAATTTTAAATGAATTCATTTGATCCTCCAAAAGGTGAATCAAAAGTGGTTTTTTATCGGCATTTTGATAGGTGTAGAGGAGACTCCATTATAGGTATGGTTTAAAACTAGTGGGGTTTTATCCAAGGGGGTTTGAATCTAAGGGGGTTTGATCAAACCCTCTTCAATTAAAATCCTTTAAATAGAACCTTTCAAGGCTTAAATCATTATATTTTCTAAAAATATGTGATTTTAGCAAAAAATCAGGATGTCCCAGAAAGTATAACCCATTATTGTGGCAGCACCCTAACATTATCAAGCACACTGGGCATGCATATTACCTCTACCCTATATGATTGATCTTTGAAGTTGGGATGAGGTAGGAGAAGAGATGCTGAGACAACTAAGGAATCTACCATGTGTTACAAGTATGGGCCTAATCTGTGTTGTCATTGATGTCAACATACTCCTTTTACATTAATGATAGGGATTGGATGAGCTGAGTGCTGAGGATATTGAGAAAATTAGTCCAAATCAGGAACATAAAAGAACAGTGAAGACAGCAAGGTAAAAGTCCTAGATAGGATGAAGATCAGAGGATGTGGTTTAAAGGGTTTGTAGATATGTGTCTTAAGGTGGTCCAGTAGAGATTTTAGAGGTTCGCATGAAGATCTGAAGAAGTTGTGGCCGCTCAAGTAAAACTAGTTCCGGCAGATGTTTAGTGGTGACAAAGTGTTACAGATAGGTCCGGTGAGATCCAGAATTGCATTGTCCTGTTCTGCAAATTTGAAGGAGTGTTGAGGAAGTCTTTGTGGAGTGTCAAATAGATTGGTTCATGGTTTGAAGGTCTGCAAGCATCCATTCCTTTGTGACAGTAATGACAGACTGTGTTCTTGAGGTTTTGGATAAAGGGGAGATGGATTTTAGTAAGCAGATGAAGTGTAGATGTTCTTGGTGATTTAGGAAAGCTTGTGGAGGTCTTTGGATCGTGTCCAATTCAAGTTGGTGATCCACATTGAAGTTGGAGCTTACAATTGAAGATTTTCTTTTGGATGATAGTGTTCTTCTGGAGATTGGCCGACCGGATCAGTTACACATCCTGTAGATGTTCTTGTTGATGTTTGCTGACTTAGATGACCATTCCTAAGTTGATGTCTTGTATATGTAAGGGATTACGAAGTCATTTCAAATTTGTCCTTGCGGAGATGAGAGTGTGGTAGCAAGGAGGAGAGCGAAAGGTAGAGCAAAAGTATTGAGCTTCAATGGAACTAATTCAAGCATGACGAAGACGCTATTTTCCAGTTCAAGTATGTGATACTTATTCTTTTGTAGACAGTGTGTCTCTTGTAGGCAGTGAGCCTCTTGTGAGTAGTGTGCTCAAGTAGTGAGCCTCTTATGAGCAGTGTGCTCGGGCAGTGAGCCCTAATTGGCATGTGCCATTTTGTTCTTTCTATTCTTCTAACAAAGAATTCAATCTTGGGTTAATCACCCCGTGGTTTTTCCCTTAACCAAGTTTTCCACATCAAAATCTTGGTGTCTCATGTGTTGATGTGTTTATGCTCTTGATTCATTACATTATGTTTTCTGATGATTTTGATGTGTGACTATATCCGTTCCAGAAAATTTTAAATCTTTCCATGTATGCATAGCTCTCCATATTGCTCTCTGTATTGCTCATACTGTCACTCTGTGTCGTAAGTCCTGTTTGTAAGTCCCGCTTCAAGCCGTGGTTGGCGTTTAGGGCAATTAAGGCAGTTATCTAGTATTTCAAGCGTACATTCGAGCGTAGATTTGAGCACATACGATATGGATCGTGCATCAACTTCTGGAGCTGAATTGGCACACGAAGATCATACTAAGGATCGGCAAGCTGAGGTTAGTTTTACAAATTTCTTCCCAGACTCTGAACAAACATTTTCATTACCTCCTGAGAATAGTAATACTATAGATGAATTGTCTTTGTCTGATAATAATAGTGGTAATAAGTTTGAGAATGAAGAATTCAAAGTTCCTGTGATCAAACCCTCTGAGATATATAGAGACATCCTGAATAGTCTAATGACCATGCTCAGTCAGTCGAAGGGTTTAAAAAATTTCTTCGATTATACTTCTTGGCAGAAATGCCATATTGCTTCATTGCAACATACAGTTAAAGGTGGATCTAAAGGATCCTTAAATCTGTTCAATGATAAGGAAATAGCTAAATTTGCTAGTCAGGCTAGAGCTAGTCCTGCTAATCCACAGTACATCCATCTGTCCTATGTAAGGATCGGTGTAGTTGGAAATTATCGGAAAGGTCTTCCGATTATTATGATGATGATGCTGAAGGACTCTAGGTTTTTCAAGACATCACATGCTTTATTAGGATGTGCGTGTGACTCAATGTCAGAAGGTCCTATTTTTCTTGATTGCTTGTTAGATTTCCCAGTCAACCTTAAAGATGGCAACCTGAATAAAGTCCTCACCTATGAGTTTAACACTATGAATCTATTTATGAAGGATAATTCTGTTGACCATTCCCTTGTCTTTTTAGTACACTACCATCTGTATAACAAAGTCATACCTTTAATGATGAATCCCAGACGAGCCCAGGGCATAGAAGGCTTTTCCACCATCTGGAAATCTACCTCAGATCATACCCAGTTAGTAGCCACAAAAATTGTAAAACACAAGGATATCAAGCTTCCTGAAGAATGGGCTATATCACTATAGGATAAGGACCATAAACTCGCTAAACAGAAACCTCCACAGTTGCGAGGAGTTACCCTTGAAGAAATAGATGACCAAGCGGTTATTCGCTTCTCCTCTGGACGTCCGTCCATGAGAAAGGAAAAATCTTTTAACCATAATAATGCTTTGCCATCTGTGTATAATAGATCACAGAGTGTTCGGCTTGAGCCTGCCAAAGGCTTTGAAAATTTGTTTCAACTTCCTATAGCTAAAAAATCTCTACCGAGTACCCCTGGTGCAAGTACCTCCAAAGCACCTATGTCAAATCCATGTCCACATGACCAATATTTTGCCCTGGACAATGGATATTTTAAATGTGAAAATTGTTCTTTCATATTCCATCCACCATCTGGTAAAGTAAACATGTTGTCTGGTAGACCTGCTCTATTGCCAGAATAGGATATAAAAGAATCTACTGAAAAGGCTATTATAACGCCTTCTGGATCTTGTAATGTGCCCGGAACTATTCCACCCTTCAAAGACTTTATGCTAAGGGATCTCTCTGGTCAATATCAAGCCGACTTCTGGCCTCTACATGTCACCCCTATAGGTGAAGTCCAAGGATCCAGTCAGAGTAAGTTATTGAATTGGACCAATTTATGCATCCGGAAAACTCTCTTATATAATCCCAAACCCTATTTATGTAATGCTTTAACCTTCCATTCTTAATTGAATACACATTCCTCACCTACTTCACTATGATTTCAGCATCTCCTCTTGCCTTTAACTATTTGATTCCCTTCTCTTTAGCCACTGCTAACCCCAAGAGCAAGGCCTCATATTCAGCCATATTGTTGGTGTTTTCAAAATCTAGCTTATATGAAAAAGGAAACTTGTAGTCATTAGGAAAAATAAGAACACCAGCACCTCACCCAGAAGTGGAACAATTTCTATCAAACTCTAGAGTCCATACCTCATTAGACAAGTCAGTAGAAGTAAACATATAAGTTCCTAGACTAGTCCCCACATATAATATCTCCACTCTTGGATCCCCATACTTCAATACTGTGAACTTTTCTTTTGGTTCAGGATTCCAATGGACCTTCTTACCATCCATAGATATCAGTGTATGAGACCAAACCATTTGTATTTCCCCACCTAGGTCTTTGTAGAAACTTCTATTTAGGAGCATTCCATAGCTTGCGGGAATATCAACCACCGAAATGGTTACCTTCAACCTCTTCTTTGGGTATGCTACCAGAGAAACTTGTGCATCTTTAATTTGACCTAAGATAGGTACCTATGTGGAGTCCATTTAATAGCATTTACCATGGGAGGAAGTGAGTGACAAGTTGAGAGCTTTGGCTACTTGGGCAGGCATGACATTGTCAGAGGCCCCAAAGTCTATAACATAGTTACTCAGCTTGTAACCAACAATGTACAAGGATACATAGAAATGCGTAGGTTTCTCAAAAGGATTCTTAGTATGGGACATTTTGGAATGAGAATTTGAGCAAATTTGGATTTCAGCATTAGCAATAGCTTCATCAAACACTTGTGCATTGAGATGGAAAGGGGAGGGTTCTTGTTTAACACATCTAACAAGCCTATGCAATTCAGAAGGATTGAGCCTAAGATACTCAGCTTGAGATACCTACATTTTAGTGTTTTTGTATGATTCTACTATATCAAAAGAATTAGAAACAACATCTCTAGTGGAGCAAGTAGAGGGTACCTCAATGGGCATAGCCTTAGAAATAGCAAGCTCTACCTTTTTTGAGCTGGTACTTGCATGTCTTGACAAAATGTACTTTGGGGTAGGAGAAGGATTACTAGACTATCCTTTAGATTCAAGCCCTTTCTTCTATGCATGTTGTCCCCTACTGAACACTGCACAATTAGTACCATCCAATTTGATATACACATATTCCCCTTGATCTGAATATGATTCATATTTAAAAAACTTGTCACCAACATCACCAAACTGGGCAGGTTCCTCCTCAACATATGGCTTCTCAATGTGCTCATTCATAGAAAGCATCTGCATGCATCTTGTCATTTCAGGACAAGATGCACCATCATAGTTTGTGGTGAGGTGGAAATTGCACACCATGTGATTCCCTTTGCTTATTGAAGGACCACCTTCAATGGCCAACCTCTAAGTAGGACAAGTCAAAGGCAAGGGTCTATTATAATTTCCTTATTGGTCATGATATTTCCTAGGCATATTGTGATAGAAAGGCTACTAAAGCCCTTTAGGCATCTGCCTCTTCAAAGTAATAATATAATTGGCCAAACTTTGAATCACATGGTTAGTAGAATTAGTTGCCTAGGTTTTTCCTATTTGCAATTCCTTCTTCCACTTGCTAGCATTTATCAAGTCATCCTCTATAGAAATGGCCATCTCTTGTGCTACTACTAGATTAGCTGCACCTTCCCTCTTGATAGAAAAACTAACATATGAAGGAATGGTGTTAATAAAGAAGCATTTTGAAAGAGCATTCCCAAGTCCAATTCACCACCTTGTTAAATTTGGCCAAAAAATCCCTCTTTGGATCATGCACTTCTTTCTTCATTGAGGATAATTGGGCCACAAGGGTATGTTCATTCTCTACTGTTTTAAATCTACTTTCAAAATTATTCCTCATAGTTGCCTAATTATTGATTGATGCAGTGGGTGAATGATAGAACCATTTAGCTTTTGCATCATCTAGAGATTCCACAAATTATCTAACATATATGTCCTCATGTTGGACACCTGAAATAGAACAGGATGCAAAAAAAAACATTGATATGCTCATCTGAGGTAACCTTTCCATCTCCCGCAAACTTGGATATTAGCTTACCTAATTCTTTATGTAACTCATGCAGTTGTACTCCTATGTTTAGAAGACCTATAACTACTCCCCATAGAATAGGAAGTTGATGAGCCATATTAGCTAGATTATGAACTAGAAAATTAACTTTTAATGGTAAGACAGTCCTATCAAGGATGAGGGCTTGACAAGAGGAACTAGAAGTATCCCTACTTGGGGGAGGAGAAGATGGTCTATTGGAAGACTTGAATTTACGAGTGGGAGAAAAAGAAAAGAAATTTAAATATTGTAACAAGTCAAAATCTAAATCAGAAATACCCTTCCTTCTATCACCCCTAGTATATCTCTTTGAAGCCAATTTTTACAAATAAAGAGTATCAAATAACAGAGTCACCAATCACTTACTAGTTATTCTGAGGATGGTTTTGTTGGTTGTTCACTTGATTCCTCAGATTGTTTGCTTGGTTCCTTAGTCTATTATTGGGAATCACGTGTATTTGGAAAGGTCTCTCTCTTCAAGGCATTGTGACCATGTCTTCTATAAGATAGATTTCTTGACCTTCACCAAAACACCTAGCATTTTCTATTACTATATCTCTAAATTTCTTCTTCAATCTCAAGAATTTCATTCACTTGGCGAAACTATTGGTTTGTTCTTTTATTTTCCTAGGCTAAATTTCACAACCTAGTAATAATATCCTCCTATTTACTGGTGAGCCAATCTATGTTAGGTTGGAGAATTTGTGTAATTATTCCTTGGATAACCATAAAGACCAATGATAAAGCAACTTAATATATATAAAGTAATCCCCAACAGAGTCACCAAAAATCTATTGGTTTACAAATTTGCCACTCAACTATATTTTCTCTCACCCATACAAATGACAACTGAACCAATTGTTGAGACAATTACAATGATATTTTGCAATGACTCTTCTTATTTTACAAGGTGCAACTACCTTCTAATGATATACAATGATTGAAAGCAATGTATGCTTTTAACTAGAAGGCAGAAAAGGTGGTGCTTTTAACCAGAAAGTCGTAAAGGCAATGAATCACAATACAACTTAGAATACTAAAAAGCACAAAGACTTAGAATACCACAACCATAAACTTATCATTAATCATATAATTGCCACTATAAATCATTCATCTAAAGAAAAATCATGCACATCAATGATCTTAAATAAATTCCCAATCACTTCAATACAAAACAAGCTAATAAGTTGACAACATATTTAACATAAGAAGAATAAGCATTCATCTAACATAAAACAAATTTTATGATTTCAGAGTTCAACTTCACCAACTTTCATTCATATATTGAAAGTAACATAAAACAAACATAACACCAAAATTGACCTTCCACAGTAAAAAGTTTGCCAAAAGATCCCTATGCATTGACAAGATTAGAATATATAGCCTTGTCAATAATAATTGTCTTTAAAAATAATAACTTTTTGAAGACAACTGATTAAAAGATAATTAATAAGTCTTTAAACATAATAGCTTTCTAGAGAAAATTATTTTTAAAAGAAATGACATAAAAACATATGAAAACTCATCTTGTGACAATTGTCAATTCTTCCTCTCGTAACACTCCATTCTCCTTGTATTGTCCTCTAGTTGTTGTTGAGTCTGCCTGCGTCCCCTGTGCTCATAACTTTGCCTTGTATGTCTTGTACCTGGTGATAATAGGAGTTAACACCTTGCCACTTGGGCTACTAGTAATATGAGCTCAAAGCTTTCCTTTACTTATCATTCTATTTGCATCAACTAATCTTTTATGGATTTCATCGATTTCATTTTTGAGAGTTCTGAGATATAATGCTACATTCCCATGTTTGCCCACTAATTAACCAGTCATTGTATTAGTACCAGCAAGTTCTTCAATAAGCATTTTCTTGAAGCTTTGCTTTACCTCTTTAATATCAAGCAAGTTCTCTCCACTCTCATCTAAAATCTCTAATTCCTAGATTGTGTAATTACTTTTCAGATCATATAGATCATAATGATATCAGTGCTCTTCTTATTTCACCATCAAGTTCTCCTAGCACAAACATTTTCCACTCAAGTGTATCTAACCAAGACAGATGTTGAAACGCACCAGACAATTGAGAGGGGGGGGGGGTGAATCAATTGTCTCTAAAACTTTAATCACTTATCAACATATCAAATGCTCAATTACTATTATTAAGATTTGATGAAGGGGGTAAATCACAAAACACACAACCATAGAAAATGAACACAGAAAATAGAACTTTCTTTTATTGATCTGGGCAACTCATTACATTACAGAAGCTTAATTACAATCAGAGGAATCAATCCTCCACAAGCTGCAACACACTACAGCTTCCTGTCACAAGACTCTAGAATCACCTGCCTTCTGTAACCCCCAAATCAGCTAGGGTTTCTATTTTCCCCCCTATTCTTGACTCTACGCTTGCCCCCTTAACTCTACTACCCTAAGGGTTCCCAAAAAAGGTTATATATAACCCTTTCTGGCAACCACCAGCTTAATTTTGAAATTTGCATCTCCCTCCAAAAATAGGTCAACTTCGCAGGGCCATAACTTTCGATCCGACTATTGGATTTTCAATTATAATACCTTTTCGGAAAGCTCTCGAAAAGATGATGGAGTGTCAAGTAGTACCGATAGGTAGACTACTTGGGTTTCCCACCAAATTTTGGGCCCATCCGGAGCCTCTAAGTGCCTCAAATTTGACTTTGAATATTTCAATAGGATTTTTGGAATTAGAAATTTTAATATCTCACAAATGACAAATGATATTGAAGTGATTTCTTCACCATTAGCTTCAATTCACCATTCTAGAGGTCTGTGTAAGATTTTGTATCCAATCGTGCACAAATGCAAACTTACTAAAAATAGTAACCCTGCCAAATTTAGCCCTTATTGAAAAGAAACAACAAATTTTTTTTTTTGGTTGATGCAAGATTGCTCTTACACCCTAGATGCTCCTGCATCAAGATTTAACCATAAAAACATGAAACAAGAAGCTCAACACAATAACACATTCAACACATGAGACACCAGATTTTAAGTGGAAAACCCTATAAGGGAAAAACCATAGTGGGTGTTAGCCCACAGATATAAATATGTTATATCAATACCAAAAAATAGAGGCTCACTGCGTTAGGGGTCACCGTCCAAAATGCTCACTGCAAATGTTAGGGCTCATTGCCAAGATCGGCTCATTGCCAAGAGGTGGCTCACTGCCAAGGGGTGGTGAACTGATTTGATAACATCTACTCCATGCCTAGGTTCAATTCCATTGAAGCATAGTATAACTCCTCTTCTCTGCTCTTCTTACACCTTCGCACTTATCTTTTCATTTTCACTAAAGGACATATTTTTCACAACTATATTACATGTTTTTATACACTTCATCAACCTTGGAATGTACATCAAGGTTGGCATTACATTCATCAACCATTGGAACAATCTCCAAGGTCAGCATTACAAACATACATAGAAATAGGTCTAGACATAAACAAAATTTGCTAAGGTAAAGATGTATGCAGATCATGTTAAGCCTTAGCTAGGATTCAAATGCAATCTTCCACGCCACAACACATTTCCACAGTCTTCGATGTATCTCTGCAAGTAGTGAAATCAACCAAGTTGGCCAAGACTGGTGTTAACATTAAGTCTTCTAAGAACAAGCTTCATACATGATCCAAATTTCTCTTTGCAGACCAATCCAAAGGTAGGAACACGATCAAGAGACATTCACAAGTACATTGTAATCACTAGGAACAACTGCACAATCTCTAACCACTCTGCCAAGAAGATTTTTTAAACCAGAGCACATAAACAACACTATCAGCTACTATAATAAAGAAAGGATCACTTGCGGACCACCAAATCATGATCTATTGGAGTTGAATGTACTTATCATTATTACAAACTTGATTCCAGAACCGTGCAGACCAAAATACTTAAATACAGAGGAATGCAGAGCATAATGCATTCTCCTTGTCACCACCAAATATACAAAAAAAGCAATTTTCACTCGGGTGAACATAACTCCCTTAAATATTCATACTGAAGGCTTAAAATTGGAACATAGCATCTTCAGACATGTCTCTAACTAACTTCCAATCCCTAGACAAAGATATTCATTCTACAATAAATGCAGAGCAATCTACCAAACTATTCTACTGTATCAGTAATGCTTATTATCTTCAACACTTAACTCATTACAAGCAAGCATAAAAACAAGAGCACAATTGATACTAATGACAACATTGATATGTTGACATCAATGACAACATTGGTTAGGCACATACTTGAAACAATCTACCCCTTTGTCATTGATGGCAACATATGATGTGAAAAACTGTAAAGACCATCAAGACAAGATACTCCCCTTTCCTTTTTATACATCTGCATTCTTTCTCCTTCTGAGCTTTCACATGATTTCTCTCCCCTTTTGACATCAATGGCAAAATGCACATACTCGAATTATGCTGCTCTTATCAAATCATCAATACTGTAACACTTACTACTCTTTGTCAGGAACACATATCAGAAACACTTGCTACTCCCCCTGAGAGGTAGCTCTCAAAACATCAATTCAGATCCAAGAATGAAGCTTTGGACACCACTGGACTAATGCATTCTTATACATTTTAGTTTAGAGGAGGGGTAATAACCCCTGATTTTTCTCTGAGTACTCAAATGTATCCTTAGGTAGAGGCTTAGTGAAAATATCTACAATCTGATCTTTTGTGGACACATATTCCATCTTTACTTCATTCTTTTCTCTCAAAAAGTGATACCTTATTGATATATGCTTTGTTCTTGAGTGCATCACTAGATTCTTTGAAATGTTTATGGCACTTGTATTGTCACAAAATATTGCAGTTGGATCTTCATACACAACTCCTATGTCCTTCAAAGTCTACTTCATCCATAACACTTGAGTGCAACAACATGCTACTACAATATACTCTTCTTCTGTAGTAGACAAGGAGATTGAATCTTTCTTCTTGCTCAACCATGAAACCAATCTATTCCCAGGAAGAAAGCACCTCCACTTATACTTTTTCTATCATCAACATCTCTGGCCCAATCTACACCTATATAAGCATTAAGAGTGAAATCATTATCCTTTGGATACCATAAGCCATTATCTGATGTGCCTTTCAAATACCTCAAGATTCTCTTAACTGCCATCACATGTGACTCTCTAGGATCTTCTTGAAATCTTGCAACAAGACATACTGCATGCATTATATCAGGTCTGGTTTGAGTTAGATAAAGTAATTCTCCAATCATAGATCTGTAGCTTTTCTCATAAGTCTTAGGTGATTCATCAGTTTTTCTCAACTTGTTGATAGTCACCATGGGAGTGCATACTGATTTGGAGTCCTCCATCCCAAACTTCTTCAACAACTCTTTCACATACTTAGATTGAAAAATGAAGATTCCTCTATCTGATTGAGTAATTTACAGACCTAGAAAGAAATTCATTTCACCAAACATAGAAATCTCAAATCTATTTTGCATTTCTCCTTCAATCTTCATGCACATACCTTCATTTCCTTGAAAGATAATGTCATAAAAAAAAGACTACAACAATTAGGATTTGATTATCATTGATTTTGAAATAGAGATTGATGTCACCAATGCCTTTACTAAATCTTAATTGCAACAAATATTTGTCTAACCTTGCATATCAAGCTTTGGGGACTTGCTTCAATCCAAATAATGCCTTCTTCAATTTGCACACCATATCATCTTGATTTGATAACAAAAATCTTTCCGGTTGCTCAGTATAAACTTTCTCTTCCAACTCACCATTTAAGAATGCAGACTTCACATCCATCTGATACACTTTGAAATATTTGTGAGCTGCAAATGCTAGAAATATTCTGATTGCTTCAATCCTAGCCAATGAAGAAAAAGTCTCTTCAAAATCTATTCCTTCTATTTGAGAGTATCCTTTGCCCACAAGCCTTGCTTTGTTTCTTACAACTTCTCCATTTTCATTCAACTTGTTCCTGAAAACCCATTTAGTTCCAATCACATTTCTATCAGCAGGTCTAAGAACCAATTCCCAAGTTTGATTCTTCTCTATCTGCATTAACTCTTCTTACATGGTTTTTACCCAATTTTCATCATTACAAGCTTCATTTATAGTTTTTTGGTTCAACCTTTGAAAGCAAACAATAATTCACTTGTTCTTCTGTAGCTCTTTTCCTTGTTAGTAAATCCTTGCTTTTGTCACCTATAATCTGATCTTTAGAATGATTAATCCTTACATACCTAAGAGTCTTAACAACACTTTCTAGAGCCTCTTTTTCATCTTGACTATCTTCTTGTTCAACTTTTTCTTTATTAACTATAGCCACAGGTACATCTAATTCATAGCCACTTAGATTTGATATTCTTTCTTTGTCTTCATCTACCTTCACATTAGCACTTTCAATGATCTATTTCAATCTCTTGTTGTAGCACTAGTAGGCCTTACTCTTGGTAGATTAACCAAGAAAAATCCCTTCATCACATCTAGCATCAAACCTGCCTAGTTCTTCTTCTCTTCTGATATAACATTTTCTACCAAACACTTTGAAATACTTCATTGTAGGAACTCTTCCATACCATAAATTAGAAGGAGTTTTAGAGTTGTTACCTTTGACTTGAACTTTGTTTAGGATGTATACAATAGTTTGTATGGCTTCTCTCTAGTATACTTCTAGTAGATTAGCTTCCTTTAACATAGTCCTAGCAGCCTCTTGAACTGTCCTATTCTTTCTTTCAACAACTCTATTCCTCTAAGGAGTCCTAGGTGCATAAAACTATCTCTTTATCCCTTGTTCTTCATAGAAAATATTGAATTCATTTGATGTGAACTCACCTCCTCTATTAGACCTTAAGCATTTGATCCTCAACTCTAACTCATTCTCAACCATTGCCTTGAAAATTTTAAACTTGTCTAGGGCTTCAAATTTTTATTTTAGAAAAGTGACCTAAGTCATTTTAGAGTAATCATCAATAAGCAACATAAAATACATATCACCTTGCAAACTTCTTGTTCTTGTGGGACCACACAAATTTGTATGTATTAGCCCCAGCAATCCAGTAGAGAATTGTTCTTTTCTTTTGAAACTTGTTCTTGTTTGTTTCCCAAATTGACACTTGCAAATGGTGTGTTGGTTTTTCTTCTGAATCAGCATTAGGGGTTGCCAGTTCTAATGCACAGGCAGATTCAGCCAACTGAATACAGGAGGTTGCGTGAGCTCCTCCCCTTCACTTCTGGTTCTACCACACCAAGGGGGGTGTCCCTATTTGATAAAGGTATAACCTTGACTAGCTCAATGACAGAAGGATTTAACTTGACAGCAACAGGCAGAATACTCTCATGTATGGACCAAGATTTGTGTAACAAATCACAAGGTTGGCAACATTCTTGGACATGATGTCTGGTTGGGTATGAGAGCATGCAGGGATCCTAATCCTACTCCTACAACTAACAGGTGGAAGGATGAAATGGTTTGATTTGATTTTTGGATGCAAAGCTGGACATGGTATATAACCTCAACATAGAGCTAGATTAATGCCTATCTAGGGCTTGGAGTCGGTAGACATACACCTGTGAATGATCAGCATGAACAACTAAAACTAGATTTCAGGGGGATATACATGATATCTGCCTTACAGATATCTCCCAATATAGAGTGTTAAGCTGTCTATACTTATGGCATCCCTATTGTAGTATACCCTTCCCAATATTCAATCTGAAAATAGTTTAATCTACCCCTTGAGCAGAAGTTAAAAGATTAAACATTCAACACAGGAATTCTATGTTCTAGAATCTTAGACATTCCTTGAATGCCTGGACTCAAAAGAAAGATACATGCAAAACTGGAGATAGAATCAGCATAACACATGCAAACATAGCATTATTCATATAAAATTGACCATGAAATCAGTGGATTCATGCACAAACGTATAATAGGAGATACATAAACTCGCAAGTTTTACTGCACAGAGCAACCAAAACCAGTTGTATCTTATTACAGAGCCAAAATGTCCAGTTTTCAACAACCAAAACAATGGTAACACAGTCTGCTTATATCAGCCAGGAAGTGTACCACAACAATTAATTACAAGGCCAGAAGTCAAAAATTTGCCAGATACATTCCTTCCATTTGAAAATGGCCTTCACAGATTAAATGCGACAGACAAGGGGGATCTCAAGCTTTACGCCGCCATCTGAAAGTCTTCATCCATGATCAGGCATCTTAATCGCTTGTACCGTCGCCCATACCCCTGCACTGTCACCATTGATGGCTCAACCACCTGCGGCCACCGAGAAAACCATCGCAACTTTCAAACAGAAGCCTCTCACCAAAACGCACTTCACCGAAGGTTCAAATTATGTAGGAGAATTAGTCCCACATGCACGGTGTGAAGACAACTTTAGCATTTTAAAAACATGGCCACCCACATACTAAGTGTCGAGCGCTTTTGCCACGCTCGACACACGCCTCTCAACCCAAAGCCCATCGCCCAGACCTATACCATCGGCCCACTCCAAAAAACTCCTTCCGATCTCAACGGTCTCGTCGATGGCAAACAAAACACACCCTCTGTCACCGTGACTCCCTCCATCGGAGCATCAAAAAATCCTCTAGCCGACCTCATGTGTTACACCGATGAACACCTCCCTAAAGCCTCTAACTTCCACATCAGCCAGAGAAGACCCATTGGCAAAGCACAAATCTCCCTCGCCGATAGGCAAAAGTCATATCGACGACACCTTTGCTTGCTTCTGTTGGCCAGACATAATCTATCGGCCAGCCCAAAAGCTTCCTTGGCTGATAGACCAACTCTCCCCGATGGCCACCAAAACACCCTCGTCGGTGAAACCTCCACTGTCGGCTCAACCAAAAATCCTCCTGCCGACACAACCGATCACCCCGATACACACATCCTCTGTCAGCGAGACCCCCAACCATCGGCCAAGCAGAAACATCCTCTACCGATGACAAACATTACGCTGATAGACCTGAGATACCCTCATCGGCATGACCAATACCATCGGTGGAACCACAAACTCCATCGCCGATGGACAAAACATGATGACCCCTTCCTCAAGAAAGATGATGCGGATGCTGCAAAACACTGAAGGGGTGCCAAAACTCAGAACCTTTTGGATATTTTGGGATGGTGCCTGCATGAAAATTGCTAAATTAACTGACAGTGAATTTAGGCACCAACATGGTGTTGGCAAGCTTTACAAGTTTAGGCAAATCTCTTACAGCCTATGCAAAACTTATCTTCACCAAATTGTCAAAATTGATATGACACATCCTTTTATGCCACAACCAACTCTCATCTGTCTTAGCCAATAAACAATAATTATTAGTTCCTCTTAATTGGTAAATGTTACCTCTGGTCTTCTTACCGGTGGCAATCACTATTCCAGAGCTTTCCATGATCTTGCACACATTATCTTTGAATCTCATATCATAACCTTTGTCACACATCTAACCAACATGCAAAAGATCATGCTTTAAACCCTTCACATATAGGACATTATAAGTGTTGTGCTTTCCATCAAAAGAAATAGATCCTTTTCCACAAATCTTACCAATTGCATTATCTCCAAACCTAACCAATCCTCCATCATACTTTTTCAAACTCACAAACTTACTTTTGTCACCGGTCATGTGATGTGACAATCCACTATCAATAATCCATTCATCCTTATCTTTCTCAACCTAAATAGCCAAAGCACTTTCTTCCACTGGTTTTTCTTGCTTCACATAGCTAGCAGGATTAGTAGACACGGGTTCTTCTTTAATTGCAATAAACAAGCATTCATTTGCACTAGTACTAGGATCATCATATTCATCATTTGTCACTCCTTCATTGTCAAGATCACTAACATAGTAGCATTTCTTTGGAACCCTAGGTCTATTCTCAAATCTTTTTCTATTCCTTTCAATTCTCTTAGAACACCTAGGAGCATAGTGACCAACCTTACCACATGTAAAACATTTGAATGGTAATTTGCCTTTCAACTTACTGGAACCTCTTTGTGATCTATCAACAAAGTTGGCTTCAATTTCATCAAGCTCATCATTAGGTTCCACCTTGTACTTTTCAACTTTGGAGATCTTCTTTAAAGTATTAGCTTTGAAAGCAGTCTCAACCTTCGGTAGAGCATCACCAAACTCTCTTATCTCCAAGGTTGTAAGTTTTCCAAGAAACTAATCCTTATCGACATCTTTTACAGTTATTACTCTTCAATTGCAGCTACCTTATGATTGTAGGACTTAGGTAATGACCTAAGAATTTTCATCACAACTTCCTTCTCATCAATAGTTCCTCCCATACCTTTTATTCCATTGACAAGTTCATCAACCTTTTGCATGTAGGCTGTTATGTTTTCATCTTCACTCATCTTCAAACCCTCATATTTCACTTTGAAGCCCTGCAATTTGGCTCTTTTTACAAATTCATCTCCTTCATATAAATTTTTTAGCTTTTCCAAACTTCATTACCATATTCTAGATCCATGTGTTGTGTTGCAAGTATGTGCCTAACCAGTGTTGTCATTGATGTCAACATATCAGTGTTGTCATTGGTGTCAACTATGCTCTTGTTTTGATGCTTGTTTGTAATGAGTTAGATGTTTTATACTTGCCTATATAAGTGTTGGAGACCATAGTATTGAGGATATTGAGAAAATTTGCTCCCCCAGTAGAAACAGTGTGTTGTAGAGTATCTTTGTCTACAGAAAAACAATTCAATAGATTGCTCTACATTTCTTGAAGAATGAATATCTTTATCTATGGATTAGCAGTTATTTAGATATAGGTGTGAAGATGCTATGTTCCAGGTTTGAGCTTCTGGTATGAATATTTGAGTGAGTTATGTTCACCATAGTGAAAACTACTTTTTTTGTATGATTGGTGGTGACAAGGAGAATGTATTCTGCTCCACATTCCTCTGCATTGAAGTATTTTGATCTGTGGTTCTAGAGTTAGGTCTGAGATGATATTATGTGGCTTCCACTTTAATGGTTCATGATTTGGTGGTCAGCAAGTGATCTTTTCCTTATGACAGTAGCTAACAGTGTTGTTTATGAGCTCTGGTTTGAAGAATCTTTTTGACAAAGTGATTAGAGGTTGTACAATTGTTATTATTGATTTCAATGTGCTTGTTGATGTCTCCTGATTGTGTTCCTACCTTTGGATTGGTCTGCAAAGAGAAATTTGGATCGTAGATAATGACTATTCTTGAAAGTCTTAATGTAAACACTAGTCTTGGCTGACTTGGTTGCTTTCACTATTTACAGAGATGCATTGAAGATTGTAGTAGCATGTAGTGGCATGGAAGATTGTATTTGAGTCCCATCTAAGGTATAGTGTGATCTGCATACACCTTTACATCTTTCCCTTAGCAAAGTTTTGTATTAGGTCCAGACCTATTTCTATGTATGTTTGTAAATGCCGACCTTGGATTTTGTTCCAACAATTGATGAATGTAATGCCGACCTTGATGTACATGCCAAGGTTGATGATTTATATAAAAAGATGTAATGTAGTTGTGAAAAGAAGTCTTTGTGTGAAATGAGAAGATAGGTGTGAAGGTGTAAGAAGAGCAAAGAAGAGATGTTATATTGTGCTTCAATGGAACTGAACTCAGGCATGAAGTGGAAGCTATCAAATTAGTTTACCACCTAGTGTAGGAGCACCTCAAAATGTAAGAATCTGGAAGATTCCTTGCATTTTCTATTGTGTCCAAAGAGTCATATTGTAAGGCCTTCACGCCATATTGAAAGATTGTATATGTGTCATTGTAACCAAACTGAAAGATTAAATAAGTGTAATTGAAATGGTAGAGGTGGTTGTAGGGTGGTTCGCCTTCCACCAAATGTAACTGCCAAGATGAGAGTCTATATAGTTGGTCTCTATTTGTTATGAGGAAGACAAATAGACAGACAAAGAGGGAGAGAAAATTCTATGTACATCCTGAAAAGAAGAAATAAAAGTTCTATTTTGGTGTATTCACAGGGATGTAGTTCGGAAGCATTCCACTGATGGAGATTTCTTTGAAATCAGTGGAATGACTTCCTTAGGAGTAGATTTATTTCTATTCTATTGAGTTTTGTAGTTTCTGTGTGAATCATTCAGGTACAAGGTTACAGAGGTTTGCATCAACGTAAGATTCATGTTGTTTCACTAGGTATACATTTTGTGTGAATATCGCAAATGCATGTCGGGGGTCATTTCGTGTGTATATCGCAAAAGCCTCTTTAAAATGTATGTTGCAAATGCATGTTACTAATGTACATTGTGAATGTACATTGAGTTAGATACAAAGGTTGACCGGCCGTAATGGTGACATTGGGTTCAAGATAAATTGGATTACCGGCTATAGGAAGTCATGTTATGTATATGCTAATTCAACGACATTGGAGTGACAAGAGCTATCGGGTAGACAAAGCTGCATTGAGTCGACAATAGTAATCTTGCCGATAGAAAAGATGCCCGGGAATCCACCCATCGGGAAGATTCATGAGATCGGGGAGACAAATAACAAGGTGGCCAATGGTGATGTCTCACCAACAAAGAGGAATGTATGTGTGGTTCGATGTTATATGGACAATGAGAAGGATTTTCAAAGCCGATCAACCATTAATCTATCATGAACTGTGGGATTGGAGCCATTGTTGTGAAATATGGTATAAATTGTTTGAGCTTCCACTATGTGCTCTGCATCATCACCCCTTGGAAGTGAGCCATCCCTTGGTAGTGAGCTGATCTTGGCAGTGAGTCGATCTTGGCAGTGAGCCCCAACATTTACAGTGAGCCATCCCTTGGCAATGAGCTGATCTTGGCAGTGAGTCGATCTTGGCAGTAATCCCTAAGGTAGTGAGCCTCTGATTTTTGGTATTACTATAACTTATTTATTTTTGTGGGCTAGCACCCACCGTGGTTTTTCCCTTATAGTATTTTCCATGTAAAAACTCTAGTGTCTCTTGTGTTATTGTGTCGAGCTTCTTATTTTATGCTTTCATGGTTAATCTTAATAACAATGATTAAGAATTAGATGTGTTGATATTCATAATTGGTTAAAGTTTTGTGACAACTAATTCACCCCCCCCTCTCAGTTGTCCTATGTATTTTAACAATTAGTATCAGAGTCGGTTCCTCAGAAGAAAGCCTAACAGCTTGAGGAAGATCTAGGATGTCTTTTAAGAGGGAAGGTCCACAGTTTTATGGGACAATTTATGTCCTATGGAAGGTACAAATGAAAAGTCATCTCCTTTGTCTTGGTTATAAAGTGTGGAAAGATGCAGAGTTAAAATACACCATGCCTCAAAATGGTTTGACAACTGAAGATGAAATCAAAGAATATGAGTTGAATATAAAAGCTAGAGATGCTCTGTTAAGTGACTTGAATGACACTGAGTTGATAAAAGTCATGGATATAGAATCTACAAATGAAGTTTGGGAAAAGTTGAAAAATCTGCATGAAGGAGATGATTCTGTAAAAGAAGCCAAGTTGCACGGCCTGAAAGTGAAATATGAGGGTTTAAAGATGATTGAAGATGAAAACATAACAGCCTTCATGCAAAAGGTCGATGAACTTGTCAATGGAATAAAGGGTATGGGAGGAACTATTAGTGAGAAGGAAGTTGTGATGAAAATTCTTTGGTCACTACGAAAATCCTATAGTCACAAGATAGCTGCAATTGAAGAATTAATGACTGTAAAAACTATCGACAAGGATCAATTACTTGGAAAGCTTATAGCCTTTGAGATGAGAGAATTTGGTGGTGCTCTGCCAAAATTTGAGACTGCTTTCAAAGCTAGTGCTTCTAAAAAGATCTCTGGAGCTGAAAAATGCAAAGTGGAGCTTATTAATGACTTTGATGAAATTGAAGCTAACTTTGTTGACAGACTGCAATGAGGTTCCGGCAAGTTCAAAGGCAAATTACCTTTCAAATATTTTTCATGTGGTAAAGTTGGTCATTATGCTTCTAGATGTCTTGAAAGAATTGAAAGGAATAGAAAAAGATTTGAGAACAGGCCTAGAGCTCCAAACAAATGCTACTATGTTAGGGATCTTGATGATGAAGGTGTGATTGATGATGCTAGTACTAGTGCAAACGAATGTTTGTTTATTGCTATTAAATAAGAACCTGTGTCTACTAATCCTGCTAGCTGTGTGAAGGAATAAAAACTAGTGGAAGAAAGTGCTTTGGCTGTTTAGGTTAAGAAAGATAAGGATGAATGGATTATTGATAGTGGATATTCACATCACATTACTAGTGACAAAAGTAAGTTTGTGAGTTTGGAAAAGTATGATGGAGGACTGGTTAGGTTTGGAGACAATGCAGCTGGTAAGATTTGTGAAAATTGATCTATTTCATTTGATGGAAAGCACAATACTGATAATGTCCTATATGTGAAGGGTTCGAAGCATAATCTTTTGAGTGTTGGTCAGATGTGTGACAAAGGTTATGATATGAGATTCAAAGACAATGGGTGCAAGATCATGGAAAGCTCTGAAATAGTGATTATTACTAGTAAGAAGACCAGAGGTAACATTTACCAATTAAGAGAAGCTAGTGATTATTGTTTACTGGCCCAGATAGATGAGAGTTGGTTGTGGCATAGAAGGATGTGTCATATCAATTTTGAGAATTTGGTGGAGATAAGTTTTGCACAGGCTGTAAGAGATATGCCTTAACTTGTGAAGCCAGCCAACACCATTTGCAAAGAGTGTCAATTTGGTAAACAAACAAAAAAAAGTTTCAAAAGCAAAGAACAATTCTCTGTCAAATTGCTAGAGCTAGTACATACAGACTTATGTGGTTGCACAAGAACAAGAAGTCTATAAGGTGATAGGTATTTTATGTTACTTATTGATGACTATTCTAGAATGACTTGGGTCACTTTTCTAAAAGAAAAATTTGAAGCTCTAGACAAGTTCAAATTTTTCAAGGCAATGGTTGAGAATGAGTTAGAGTTGAGAATTAAATGCTTAAGGTCTGATAGAGGAGGTGAGTTCACATTAAATGAGTTCAATATCTTTTGTGAAGAACAAGGGATAAAAAGACAGTTGTCTGCACCTAGGACTCCTAAAAAATGGAGTTGTTGAAAGAAAAAAAAGGACAGGGCAAGAAACTGTCAGGACTATGTTAAAGGAAGCTGGCCTACTAGAAGTATACTAGAGAGAATCCATACATACTACTGTGTATATCCTAAAAAGAGTTAAAGTGAAAGGTAACTGTTCTAAAACTCCTTTTGAATTATTCTATGGAAGGGTTCCTACAATGACGTATTTCAAAGTTTTTGGAAGAAAATGTTATATGAAAAGAGATGAAGAACTAGGCAAGTTTGATTCCAGATGTTATGAAGGAATTTTTCTTGGTTACTCTACCAAGAGTAAGGTTTACCAGTGCTACAATAAGAGACTGAATAAGATTGTTGAGAGTGATAATGTGAAGGTAGATGAAGGCAAGGAAAGAATATCATATCTGAGTTGCTATGAACCAGTTGAACTTGTGATTATAGAAAATGAAGAAAATTTTGAGCAAGAAGATAGTTAGGATGAAGAAGAGACTCTGAAAAATGCTTTTAAGAATCCCAGGTATGTAAGGATTAATCGTTCTAAAGATCAAATTATAGGGGACAAAAACAAAGGTGTGCTGACAAGAAAAAGAGTTGCAGAAGTACAAGTGAATTATTGTTTTCTTTCAAAAGTTAAACCAAAAATTGTGAATGAAGCTTGCAATGATGAAAATTAGGTAAAATCCATGGAAGAAGAACTAATGCAGATTGAGAAGAATCAAACATGGAAATTGGTTCCTAGACCTACTGATAAGAATGTCATTGGAACTGAATGGGTTTTCAGAAACAAGCTAAATGAAAATGGAGAAGTTGTAAGAAACAAAGCAAGATTGGTATGCAAAGGATATTCTCAAGTTGAAGGAATAGATTTTGAAGAGATCTATGCTCCTGTGGCAAGAATTCAAGCAATTAGAATGTTTTTGGCATTTACAACATTCAAAGTGTGTCAAATGGATGTTAAGTTTGCATTCTTGAATGGTGAATTAGAAGAAGAGGTCTACATAGAGCAACTGAAAGGATTTCAATTATCAAAACAAGGTGATATGGTTTGCAGATTGAAAAATACCTTGTGTGGACTGAAACAAGCACCCAGAGCCTCATATGCATGGTTAGATAAATATTTGTTGCAATTAGGGTTTAGTAAAGGCACTACTAATAGTAATCTATATTTCAAAATCAATGATAATCAGATCCTAATTGTTGTAGTCTTTATTGATGACATTATCTTTGGAGGCAATCAAGGTATGTGCGTGAAGTTTACAAGTGAAATGTAAAATGAGTTTGAGATGTCTATATTTGATGAAATGAATTTCTTTCTGGGTCTACAAATTAATCAATCAAATAAAGGAATCTTCATATCTCAGTCTAAGTATGTGAAAGAGTTGTTGAAGAAGTTTGGGATGGAAGATTCTAAACTAGTATGTACTCCCATGGTGACTAGCTGCAAGTTGAGAAAAACTCATGAATCACCCAAGACTGATCAGAAAAAGTATAGATCCATGATTAGAGGATTGCTTTATCTAACTCAAACCAGACCTGATATTATGCATGTAGTTTGTCTTGGTTCAAGATTTCAAGTAGATCTAAGAGAGTCACATGTGATGGCAGTAAAGAGAATATTGAGGTATTTAAAAGGCACACTGGATCATGGCTTATGGTATCCAAAGGATAATGAGTTCACTCTCAGTGCTTATATAAATGTTGATTGGGTCAGAGATGTTGATGATAGAAAGAGTACAAGTGGAGGCACTTTATTTTTGGGTAATAGATTGGTTTCATGGCTGAGCAAGAAGCAAGATTCAATCTCTTTGTCAACTACAGAAGCAGAGTATATTGCAGCAGCATGTTGTTGTACTCAAGTGTTATGATGAAGCAGACATTGAAGGACATAAGAGTTGTGAATGAAGATCCAGTTGCAATCTTTTGTGATAATACAAGTGCTATAAACATTTCAAAGAATCCAGTGATGCACTCAAGAACAAAGCATATATCTATACGGTATCACTTTCTGAGAGAAAACTTGACAAAGAATGAAGTAAAATTGGAATATGTGTTCACAAAGGATCAGATTGCGGATATTTTCACTAAGCCTCTGCCAAAGAATACATTTGAGTATCTCAGAGAAAAGTTAGGGGTCATTACCCCTCCTAGTCTAAACTAAGATGCATAGGAATGCATCAGTCTAGAAGTGCTCAAAATCTCATTCTTTGATTTGGATTGATGTTTTGAGAGCTACCTCTTAGGGGGAGTAGCAAGATGTTACCAGTATAAGTTCTTGATAAAGAAAGTATTGATAACAGAGAAAGATTAGTTGGATCAGAGCAGAAGAATACAAGTATGTGCCCTTTACCATTGATGTAAAAGGGGCAGAAAAATCATGTGAAAAACTTAGAGAAGAAAGAGTGTAAATTTGTGAAGTGAAAGGGGGAGAATTTTGGCTTGATGGTCTTTACATTTTTTCACATCATATGTTTCTATCAATGACAAAGGGGGAGATTGTTGCAAGTATGTGCCTAACCAGTGTTGTCATTGATGTCAACATATCAGTGTTGTCATTGGTGTCAACTGTGCTCTTGTTTTGATTCTTTTTTGTAATGAGTTAGATGTTTTATACTTGCCTATATAAGTGTTGGAGATCATAGTATTGAGGATATTGAGAAAATTTGCTCCTCCAGTGGAAATAGAGTGTTACAGAGTATCTTTGTCTACAGAAGAACAATCCAATAGATTGCTCCACATTTCTTATAGAATGAATATCTTTATTTTGTAGATTGGAGGTTATTTAGTTATAGGTCTGAAGATTCTATGTTCTAAGTTTGAGCTTCCGGTATGAAGATTTGAGTAAGTTATGTTCACCAAAGTGAAAACTACTTTTTCTATATGAATGGTGGTGACATGGAGAATGTATTATGCTCTGCATTCCTCCAAATTAAAGTATTTTGATCTATGGTTCTAGAGTTAAGTCTGAGATGATGTTATGTGGCTTCCACTTTAATAGTTCATGATTTGGTGGTCCGCAAGCAATATTTTCCTTATGATAGTAGCTGACAGTGTTGTTTATGAGCTCCAGTTTGAAGAATATTTTTGACAGAGTGGTTAGACATTGTGCAGTTGTTCCTAATGATTTCAATGTGCTTATGGATGTCACCTAATCATGTTCCTACCTTTGGATTGGTCTGCAAAGAGAAATTTGGATCGTAGATAAAAACTATTCTTGAAAGTCTTAATGTGAACACCAGTCTTGGTTGACTTGGTTGCTTTCAATATTTGTGGAGATGCATTGAAGATTGTAGTAGCGTGTTGTGGCGTGGAAGATTTTATTTGAGTCCTAGCTAAGGCATAGTGTGATCCACATACACCTTTACATCTTGCCTTTAACAAATTTTTGTACTAGGTCCAGACCTATTTCTATGTATGTTTGTAAATGCCGACCTTCATGTACATTCCAAGCTTGATGAGTTGTATAAAAACATGTAATGTAGTTACAAAAAATAAGTCCTAGTGCAAAAATGAGAAGATAGGTGTGAAGGTGTAAGAAGAGTATAGAAGAGATGTTATATTGTGCTCTAATGGAATTGAACTCAGGTATGAAGTAGATGCTATCAAATTAGTTCACCACTCCTTGGCAGTGAGCTACCCCTTGGCAGTGAGCCGATCTTGGTGGTGAGCCCCAACATTTGCAGTGAGCATTTTGGGCAGTGAGCCCTAAGGCGGTGAGCTTCTGATTTTTGGTATTGCTATAACTTATTTATTTTTGTGGGCTAACACCCACCATGGTTTTTCCCTTATAGGGTTTTCCACGTAAAAATTTTGGTGTCTCTTGTGTTATTGTGTTGAGCTTCTTATTTTATGCTTTCATGGTTAATCATAATAACAGTGATTAAGAATTGGATGTGTTGATACTCATAAGTGGTTAAAGTTTTGTGACAACTGATTCACCCCCCCTCTTTGTGGTTCTATGCATTTCAATAGTGTTATGCCTTGCACACACACCCCATTTTGCCAAATGGAGACCCCCTTTTTCTTCTTTGGCATGGAGTCTCAGTCCTTTCGTCTTTGTGATGATGAGAGTGAAATTATGCTTAGAATGCAAGATTTGTCGCAATTTGAGTATCTGGTATGTTTGGAGTCATTTGATGCCTTTTGTGATTGATTTGGAGGTGTCTTGAGTGGTCTTGTACTTAAAAGATAGCCATTTGTTGTATTTTGCACTAAAAATGTATCCTACTACACTTAGCGCTAAAATCCAATAGCACTGCATATTAGCACTGGACTCCATTCACACAAGTTAGTGCTGAAAACCCACTTCATTGCCTTGCTCTAAAAATTGGCTTCACTGCACCTGTCTGACACCCTTCAAAACCCTGCTAAGGCAATTTGGAGAAAAAGCACTACAATCCTCACCTACCTCCTTGCACTAAAGGGAGCACCTACTGCACTTGGTTGGTAGAGGATAAAATCTGTGCTAGTCGGTTGTATCAAAAATGCTCGCCAGGCATTTCAAACATCTTGCGCTAGAAAACATGCCTACTACCTAGTGCTAGAATTGCATTGCACTGCACATAGGTAGTAGGACCCAAAATCAGTGCTAAGGCAGTTGAACCTAAAATCCCCACCAAGGAAATGAAGTAATCTTAGCGCTAAAAATGCCCTCTACTGTACATGTGCAGTACCCCCCAAAATCCCTGCTTTTTGACATTTTGGCCTGAAAAACTGATTTTTTCATGGTGGAAATTGGGTTTTAATGGTGAATTTGAATTGCATATCTATTTATCACATCATGATGGACATTTTTAGCATTTTAGGGTGGGTCTTGAGCACGTTTTGCATCAATTAATGTTACTACACCTAAATAGGTAGTAGGACCAAAAAAATCTCGCTTTTAAATGCAAAAAGGCTCTAAAAATGCAAAATAAAGTATCCAAATCGATTCAAATGGCTACAAAAACCTTCCAAATCATCATATTGGCCAAATGGGTACTTGAAACTAGTGAAAAACGTAGAAAATCACATAAAAATCATTGGATTTATAAGGTTGTTCATAAGGAGGTGGCATTGACAATGAGCTGTTCCTGAGTGATCCATGGCTACAAATGGACATATTTTGATATGATTTGAGGAAAAATAGTTTGTTATGATGAAACTGGTGCTTGGAATTGTGAATTGTAGGTCTAAATGGACATAGGAGCCACCTAGAGCTATCTTGGAAGGATGAACACACAGAGGTACCTTTTTGACCCAGAAATACAGAATTGACATTTTATCAACCAAATTGATGATACACATGCAAAAGAAAGTTTGTATGATGTCAAAGATGATTTAGATAAGTCTTATGACCTGAAAGACATCAAATATAAAGTCTACATCACTGTTGTTCCTATAGATCCAGTCCAATGTCCAAGGCACTTTCATACTTGTTCCTGTAGTCCAATCATGCAATGTTGATCCAACAAGCATCTAGTTTGATATTTGTTCATCAAAAACATGCCACATATTCTTCTTGACTTGTCAACTCATTGGAAAAGTTGTTTTTCCTATTAGACAACTCAAAAAGTTGCTATTTCATCTTGTTCTCATGAGCTAAAAAGTTGTTTTTTTGTCTTTTTCCTACAAGACAAAAGCAAATATGGGATTGTAACTGCCCACCGTCCAAAATTCAATGCTATGTAATCTAGACCATTGGTGTTGGTGTAATCCTCACCATCCATTGAAAAACTTGGTATGGTGCCTTGTCTATAAAAGGGCCATCCTTTTCTCTCATTTGTAAGTAAGATTTGATAGTGAATTGCTGAGACTCTACCAAAATTTAGTTAATACAAAGCAAGTTTTGTAGGTTACTGGGAATTTGTGTTTCTATGTTGTCTCATTTTGGATCTCATAGTTCATGTCAATTTGAAATTAGTTTACATTCAATTGCATTTGTGATTAGTTATTCAGATATTTGATGGATTTCCTATCCATATTATTAATGGCTTGCTGATTGTATGTCATTGTGTATGGTTAGTCTAGGCATATTTTATGATATAAGTTTGATTGTATGATTTCATTGAGTTGTGCCAGGGATTGGGTGTTTGACATGAACCCTCTACAATTTGAAAATCATTACATTTCCTTAGAAGATTGCATAATCCTTGTGGCATTGTGGGCTTCTTGGTTAAGCATAGATTCATTTGTTGTTGGGAATCTATCTATCAGTTTGTTGACCATTCTTGTAATTATCTATAGGATCTCTTATCCCTTCTCTCTCCCCCTTTACCTTTTGCATTTTATTTAGTCAAGCTTTGGTAGATTCAGGTTTCAATGAAGCAATCATATTCCAAATCTGCTGAAAGAATCATAGGGTTTCTGCATACATACTACTTTCACATCTTATAAACCCTATCAAATGTAAGACCCCTTGTTGGTACAGCTAGACATACCAAGTTATTCCACGCAAGCTAAGACCTAGCTGTACAATCCTTGGAGTAGTCTTACCTAGGGTAGGATACTTTTCAAGTGAGGTGAGATAGTCTTTATTTCACCTATGTTGTTGTGTACCAAAAATGCCATCAACACCATGACCTTTACTAGCTCAGTGTCAAACAAGGCCTAGTTAACAGAGCATCTCTAGCTTTTATATTTAACTAATATTCTTTGATTTCATTTTCAGTTGTTAAACCATTCTGAGGCGTGGTATACTTCATCTCTATCACTTTCCATACTCTATAACTAAGACATAGAAGATGGCTTTTCATTCGTACCTTCTATAAAGCATAATTTGTCCCATCAAATTGTGTATCTTCCTTCTTAAAAGACATACTGGATCGACCTCAAGCTATTAGGCTTACTTCTGAGGAACCTTCTCTGATACCAAATGTTGAAATACACCAGACAACTGAGATGGGGTGGGAGAATAAGTTGTCTCTAAAACTTTAATCACTTATCAACACATCAAATGCTTAATTACTATTATTAAGATTTAACCATAAAAACATGAAACAAGAAGCTCAACACAATAACACATGAGACACATGAGACACCATATTTTTACATGGAAACCCCTATAAGGGAAAAACCACGGTGGGTGTTAGCCCACAGATATAAATATGTTATTGCAATACCAAAAAATAGAGGTTCACTGCCTTAGGGCTCACTGCCCAAAATGCTCACTACAAAGGGTGGGTGGGAGGATATAGTAGGGTGGGGGGGGCCCTGCGTCTGTGGGGCAATTTATAGCCGGGTGGGAGGCAGAACTAGAACTCCCACCTGCCCGGGTGGGGCCCCATATAGTTGCCGAGAGGTAGATGCCACCCAGAACTATATCTCCCACCCGCCCCCAATAATAGAGTTGCCGGGAGGTTTCTTTAATAGGAAAGGGCTCACTACCAAGATCGGCTCACTACCAAGGGGTGGTGAACTAATTTGATAGCATCTACTTCATGCCTAGGTTTAGTTTCATTGAAGCATAGTATAACTCCTCTGCTCTGCTCTTCTTACACTCATCTTTTCATTTTCACTCAAGGACATCTTTTTTGCAACTACATTACATGTTTTTATACACTTTATCAACCTTGGAATGTACATCAAGGGTGGCATTACATTCATCAACCATTGGAACAATCTCCAAGGTCGACAAATTACAAACATACATAGAAATAGGCCCAGACCTAAACAAAATTTGCTAAGGTAAAGATGTATGCAGATAATGTTAAGCCTTAGCTTAGACTCAAATGCAATGTTCCACACCACGACATGCTTCCACAATCTTCGATGTATCTTTGCAAGTAGTGAAATCAACCAAGTCGGCCAAGACTGGTGTTAACATTAAGTCTTCTAAGAACAGTCTTCATCCACGATCTAAATTTCTCTTTGCGGACCAATCCAAAAGTACGAACATGATTAGGAGACATCCACAAGCACATTGTAATCACTAAGAACAATGACACAATCTCTAACCACTCTGCCAAGAAGATTCTTCAAACTGGAGCACATAAACAACACTGTCATCTACTATCGTAAAGAAAGGATTGCTTATAGACTGCCAAATCATGAACCATTGGAGTTGAAGGCACTTATCATTATTACAAACTTGATTCCAGAACCGTAGACCAAAATAATTAAATGTGGAGGAATGCAGAGCATAATACATTCTCCCTGTCACCACCAAATATAGAGAAAAAATACTTTTCACTCTAGTGAACATAACTCACTCAAATCTTCATATCGGAGGCTCAAACTTGGAACGTAGAATCTTCAGACATGTCTCTAACTAACTTCCAATCCATAGACAAAGATAATTATTCTACAAGAAATGCGGAGCAATCTACTGGACTATTCTATTGTATCATGAATGCTTATTATCTTCAACACATAACTCATTACAAGAAAGCATCAAAACAAGAGCATAGTTGACACCAATGATAACACTGATATGTTGACATCAATGACAACACCGGTTAGGCACATACTTGCAACAACAGACCAATTCTCTTTAGGATCATTCAAAATCTTTTCAACGACGAGGACACGTGTATCAATCTTCGTTATTTCTTGTATTTCTCTAAACACCATCAACAAATTGTTATTATCCTTTTTGACATTCTGTAACTCTATGATCAATACTTTTCTTTTGTCAAAAATAAGGGTGTGCAGTTTCATGGCCTCCTTAATATATAACAAATTATCAAATTTGATTTTCTCCACCCACTACTCAGTGGGTTTAGCTATGGCTTGGTACCTCTTAATTTGTTGCAACATATTGGGATCTATACCATCCATACTTATGCTAGGTGTTGCATCTGAGGACTGAGCAGTAATTTTTAAAATAGATTGAATAAATGAAGTCAAAGTATTCACCTGGGCCTGCAATTTGGCACTCTCTTGTTGTTTGGATTTGACCCTTTTTGATAGCATGCTTACAAAAAATTTAACATGGTAAATGTCACCTTTGACAGTTGAGAGGCCCATATTAATTCTGCTCATATTGAAATCTGACTCAGTGACCTCGTTTTCATTCTTGTCACAAATTGGATCCTTAATTTCTAAAATATGATGCCCAGAAGAAGGATCTGTAACTATTCTTGACATTCTCTTGGCCCTCTTGGGTTTAGGTGTGTCCTGCAGCAACTTAGCTACAATATCTATGTTCATGTCAATCATTGGAGTATATCTCTTCTTCATTTCAACCACTTTATTTAACCATGAAGGTGATGGTGATATACAAGTACTAGCATTAGCATTCAAAATGATATTATCTAGCTGATTAGGGAGATTATGCATAGAGGTTCCATCCAACACAAGAGAATTTGGATTATCAAACAAAGATTGAAAGACACTATCCTCACTAATTTGATGAAAAATCAAAGAGTCACTGTCAAGCATAGGAGAATTAGGAGAGGCCACATGGTCTACCTATAATTGTTGTAAGGCATCTATTTTCTTTCCTATCCCTACTCTTGCAGATGTAGGTTAGCCATCTTGCTCACATGTACTCTTTAGCCTCCTGTTGTCCTCAGGTTGCTCTCCATCTCCTCCAGGTTGTGAACCAAATCTTTGAAGAGTTGTCTCCACATTGATTGTAGTTCTTGGAGTATTAGAAACCTGGGATGTGCCCTATTCTTTTGTTACAAACTCTTTCTGCATAGGGGAACTAGCATGTTCTCTTATTCTCCTTTTAAGCCATCTCTCAGTTTTATTCAACACAAAAGAAGATCGAATCATAACATCAATGATCTCTTTATTAGACCAACATATCCGGGGTAGAGGTTCAGAGGTAACATTTCGATAACCTTCATCCACAATCTCAGAATTATCATCTACATCATCTAAAATTTGCAAGGGTAGATTGATGGCCCGAACTTGGTCTATTATCAACCTCATCCAATCCCTTATATGGACTTCCCTTTCATTGGCACAATCCTCCTAATAGTCCTCCAGTTGACGCTGATGTTCACAGAGACTTTCCCCATGGAAATTTCTCTTGACAATTTTTTTATTGTCAAAAGTGGCCGCAAAGATAAAGGATAAAAATTGTATTCAGTTAAAATCTTCTCAATATTTTTAGCATTGTCATTGCTCTTGCAAACAAAGAAAGATAGTAACATAGGGAAAGAATACACTTTCTTCTTCATATTGTGATATTGATTATTCACAGTCGCCATCTGGCGACATATCTCCAAAAGAACAACATAATCTGAGGTGTATCCTGGCAATTTCAACAGGGCATTTTCATAACCCCCAATTCGTAGATAGGTGAATCTATCAAATTGAATACAAAAAATTTTTTACCTCATCACCAATGACGTTGTTTTGGGAGAAATTCTCCTTTTAGGTGAACCTTGAATACTTTTCACAAACAACATAAGAAAGGCATCATTCACATGGCGATAATCTTTCATTCTATTTTTCTTTTGCAACTGAGGGAAATAATTATACACGTGTATCTGGTGTAAGAGACCCTTGAGTCTTCAGACTAGCCTAGATAACCTCTTTACTAGCTAAGATGTAAATTAGATAAGAGCACATATGAATGGACACCTTCTGATGAAAGTTAGCTAACTACTCATTCATGTGATCACTTATTAGTTTAGCCGAGTCAATTTAGTAGCATTCGCTACAAACTACCAAGATGAACTGGCACATATAATTTTCAAATGAATAAGACTCAATACTCCTTACAATGTGATGCAACAAGGTTATCATATCAGAAATTTCTTCTTTAAAATGTCCTCTTTTCAAATTGGCTAGAATTTGACATTTTCCTTTCTTTTCAAATTTTAACCAGTTCTTAGCAATACTATTCAAACACCAGTCTTTCTTATCCCAAAAATAGCCCCACCCTATGGTAATAGGCATTTCAACAAATTTCTCCTAGTCTGGTAACCTCAATGCATGAGAAATGGCCTTAGCATCAACCTTAGTAATCATGGAGCCATCAAAAGCTTGTATCTCTTAAGAGTCGGGGTAGTAATTCTTTGCACAAGAAATGACCAAGTCTGGGCATGACATGACAAGTGGAAAACCCCAGCATGAGCTAACCCGTTACTCACAATCTTCTATGCAATGGATGGTTTGGGGTCTTGCTACATTCTAACCCAAAAATCACCCAAATCTATGTGCCCGAGATTAGTGTCTCTTACTTTGGCCAAACCAATTTCTATTATAGAGGCACCTAGGAAACGCTGATACTTGTAACATCTTGGAATGATTGTTGTCTATGTATACAAAACATGCCCATGCATCTTTCTTTTTCTATCATTTATATTGATATGCACTTGTTTTCCACATTTGATACTTAACAATCTAGGCATGTTACAAAAATGTAGGACCCTTTGATGGATAGCCATAGAAAAGAAGTCTACATTTGGATGCCATGTGTTGCATACAACATTATTTGAATTTTTAGTTGTCTTCATATTCAAATTTAGATATATAAAAGTTACCCCATATACATTTTTTTATGCTATCTATCTCATAAACCTAATTTGGACATAAACTATCATATTGCTTTATTCATAGATATTCAAACTTGTGTTCCTCCAAATTATTATCCACTACTAAGACTGATCATATAACATTATCCTTACAAGCAAAAGATAGAAACACATGCTTCATGTATAATCTTGGAGATCTACACAGAAAACTACCATTGTATTTGAAGGAGATGTTCTAGTTGCCTATGGCCCTAGCTATATTAGAAACTATATTATTCACCATAAACCACAAATCATGCTTGTGGATCTAGTTGATAATTATGGGCAAATGGAAATTATATTTAACACCAATAATAGACTGATTGACATATTTTGTCCTAACTATTCCCTAGTGTTGGTTCTCACATAACAAACTTTTTAGTTTGAAACAAAACATAATATGAAAGAGGGGATGTTGATTTCTGATAAGCTTTAACTACTAAAAGCATTGTTGAAAGCATCAAAAGAGTTTGTAAAGAATAGAATCTCACGCCAGACATGACTATGTTGCAACTCGTTGGAGAAAAATTCCCTAACTCAGTCAGCTCTTTTAGGGCTATTATTACTAGTCATCATCAAACCCTAAACCAATTCAAGTTATATGTCAAGGATAGAAATTTACAAAATTATTCGACTACTATAAAAACTATTACAAATACATCCTTCTTGCAATTGTTCTAGCATTTGCATATTCATACAACATTGAATATGCACCTTGAATCATGCATCCCACTAACTGTTAGCAATAAAACACTAGCATTGCTCCTTAGGTTATAATCCTCAATAACCATAGTGTTGTATACTCTACTCTACAACAAATACTTACATAAACATTAACACCATTGGTGTTTTTAAAAAAAGTTGTGAGGAGTGATTCAAAGGACACGCATGGCATACACTCAACTCAATCCACTTTTTTGGATGAATTGAATAGTGACTACACAAGAATTGTTTTACATACTCTCATCCATTCTAATGTCCAAACATGAGCTAGAAGCATCGAAAACTCAATGCACACTTCTTTTTTCATTGTATTGCACTCAATAACTTTATTATAACACTAACAAGAAACAAACATCCATCACAAGTGAACGACATATTTAGGCCAAAAAATGTTTACCTAGCTCCATTGCAACCTTTTTGCAACTCATAGTTCACTACAAGGCATGCAACAATACATGGTTTTCTTGGCTAAGCACTTTGTAGAAGATATTATTCACTACAAGGCATGCAGAAACACAACATAATTTTCATACTAGCATTTCTCTACAATGCATAATATAAAATTATAGATGACAATATTGATTTCTATTTACATGAAATTTTACATTAATAAGAACAAAATCTATAATACAAAATCTAGTTAGGCCTTTTTCTTTTTGGTCCATTACATCATACTAATTAGCTTATGTGGCATCGATCACAATCAATTAACAGATCTTTCATTTTTAATTTCTACAACAACTCAAATTTTGTGCTGAAGACTTTTCTACCTGAATCCTCCCAAATGTGCCAACCATCTTTATTTCCTACAATAAAGATCACAAAATAGCTCTCACTCAAATACGGATTAACTCAAAAAATCCAATAATCCAACAACTGAAACCAAAGGTGATCTGGTTGTGATACTACTTGTAAGGAAGCAAGTGTAGCAAAAATAATTTCTTATGCTAATCTTGAGAAGATTGTTGTACAAATAACTTTAACTATGATCCAACTAATTATAAAAAATAGAAAAAAACATTCATAGAAAGATAAACAATGTAACCATAACATAGTGATATATGTGGGAAAACCTTTCAGAAGAAAAACCCCACTCCAAAACTTGTATTCACCAACATTTAAATATGGAGTGATTTTGGTAACATTTTGGTAACAACCAAAATATGTGTGCATAATAAATACAAATAAATAAACATTTGAAAAACCCCACACTTCAAAACTTGTATTCACCAACATTTAAATATGGAGTGATTTTGGTAACATTCTGGTAAAAACCGAAATATGTGTGTGCATAATAAATACAAATAAATAAACATTTCACAATCAAGAAACAAAATAGAGCGGACATAGTTTTTTTAAAAATAATTAGACATATATTTTTTTAAATAATTATAAACTATTTTAAATTAAAAAAAATATAGCCCACATAGTCTTATTAAATCAATGAACATAAAAATAAAGCCGACATACATAAAATAATGTGTATAAATATAATTATTACTCAAACATAAATTTAAGAAAAAAAAAACAAATTGAATTGTGAAGTAGAAGTTTAATCGGTAAGCGCATCACTATACAACCATTTTTTTGTTTGTTTTTATTTTTTTATAGAATGTTAGATTAACATTGTGTATTGTTTACTCTTATTCTATACAATTAAAAACTAATTGTTAGAGCTAAGAGTTGCCACTGCATCCCACAAAGAAAATTAATGGCAAGGTAAATTACTTTACCTTTTTAATGAGGGTTAGGGTTAGGGTTCTTATATCCTTAAAAGGGACAAACAAAATTAATATTTAGTTTAATGACCTCTATTTTAGATTTTTAATATGGGAAATAATTCCATTAAGACAATTATAAAATCACAAAGAAAATTAATATTTAGTTTAATGATCTCAATTTTAGATTCTTACTACTTAATTTCATTAGGAAATTATAATTAAGTTTTTGATTGAATTACATTATGGAACTTGTAAATTATAATTTATTTAATATCTTTCTAACATAAATCTTTAAAACCCAAAAAAATAAAAAATAGGTAAAAGAAAATATGTATATTTATTTATCTTTTAAGTATGTTATATTAGATAAAACAAGTTTATTTGCTTTTTAAAAGTTTCTTAATAAACCCCTTTTTATATAAATTTTCCCAATACCAAAAATAACACGTAAAAACTGAACTTAGACTCTTATTAATAACTATGAACCTACAAAAACGAAACCATGCATATTTAATCAGACATGCTATTTATTCATTTAACATGCATCCAAAAATAGTACTGAAAACTGCTCTCCAAACGCATTGCCACTTCTAAAATTAGCGCTGAAAATCTGCGCTCCAAATCTCTTCAAGCAAAAATAAATTGGTCAGAAATAACTCGTAGTGGAGCATAAATTATCAATATTTCTTGGATCAATTTGTCGAGTTGTAAGTTCTTCTGTTTCTTATCAGGTTTCCAACGGATTCTTCTGTTTCTTATCAGGTTTCCAACGGATTATAGTGAGGGTGAAGTGGTGGTTTATTTGTGCTGGTCATTGAAAATATGGGTGGCCAAGAAGATCTTTATCATAACCAGGGAGAAAATGAAGAATATGCTTCTGAACAAGATGAAGAATATGATGAAGATATCTATGATAATGATGAATTTGAAGAGGAAAATCAGGTGATTGATGAGGAAAATGATACTTTTGAAGAGCATCCTAAGAAGAAAATAGATATTTGCACTATTCTGAGGGAGGAAGATATACGCCAACGCCAAGAAGAGGGAATTGAAAGGGTTTGCTCCATCCTATCCATCTCTAAAGATGAGGCTGTTATTCTTTTGCTTCACTTCAGGTGGAATTTTCAGAGGATGGTTGATGAGTGGCTTGTGAAGGAGGACGACATAAGAAGAGATTTAGGGCTATTAGAAACTAGGGTTTCAGAGGTTGATCCAAATTCAGAGAGGGACTGTGGTGTTTGTGGTGATAGTTACTGTATTAGTGGAATGAGAGCAGGCGCTTGTGGGCATTCTTTTTGTAATGGGTGTTGGCTACGCTGGATCCAAGCACGAATGGATCAAGTTGGAGCAGGATGTCTGAGACTAAAATGTCTTGAACCATCTTGTAAATGTGCTATTGGTGAAGAAATGGTGCTTTATTTATTGACTTATTGTGAGGAACATTATCTAAAAAGGTACAGACAATACCTTGTTAGATCTTATGTTGAAAGCAACAAAGAAATCAAATGGTGTCCAGCCCCTGGTTGTGAGTATGCTGTAGAAGTGGTGAATTATGAAAGTGGGTCAGGGTCCTATGAGGTTACTTGTAAATGCAGATATGAGTTTTGCTGGAACTGTTCAGAGGAAGTTCATCGTCCAGTAGATTGTGAGATTGCAAACAAGTGGATGGTGACCAACAATGACAACGAACAAACAGAAAACTGGAAGCTTGTCAACACAAAGCCTTGTCCCAAGTGTAATTCTGCCATTGAGAAAATTGATGGCTGCATGCATATGACTTGTGTGTCTCCATGTTGCTTTGAGTTTTGCTGGTTGTGCCTTGGCAACTGGTCCAATCATGACTCTAATTATGCCTGCAACTGGTCCGATGATAAAGATGATGAACTGCAAAGAAAGGAAAATCGAAATAGAGAGGCCATCAAAAAAGCCTTGGAAATGTATAACCATTATTATGAGCGCTGGGTAGCCAATGAATCTTCCAGAAGAAAGGCTCTGTCGGATATACAGACTATTCAGAATTCTGGGTTTCAGAAGTTAAGCATCTCACACTGTCAATCTGATCTTAAACTCCAATTTATAACAGATGCATGGCTGCAGATTGTTGAGTGCAGAAGAGTTTTGAAGTGGACATATGCTTATGGATATTATCTTGCAGAGAGTGAGCATGCTAAGGATAGAGTTAACAAGAATCTATTTGAACACTTGCAGGCTCATGCAGAATCTTCTTTAGAACGACTTCATGAGTGTGCTGAGCAGGAACTGAAAGGCTTTATTTCTCATGAAAAGTCTCGACAAGATTTTTTTAATTTTCGTAAAAAGCTTATTAATCTTACAAATGTCACTGGCAATTATTTTAAGAATCTGGTGGAAGCTTTGGAGAAAGACTCAGTAATGTATGATATAGAATCAGCAAAAGGAGAGATCATGGTGGGAGCTTATTTAGGGTAGAGAAAGTAGCCATGTTAGTAATTTTGGGCTTTCATTACCATGTTTCATGTTTCATGAATTTTAGTTGTGCCAGGGATATAAGGATGGTGTAGTTATTGCTTAATACTTTGTACAAATCTGTGAGGTACGTGAATACCCTTTTCCATTGTCATTCAAGTTAGAACAATGGTTGTTTTATTTATTGAGAAAATTAATTATGAGGAGTTTGGAGACATTGTTTTTATTTAAAATGTTATTTAGATTACATATTTAAAATGTATTTATTCAAAGAGATATCATATTTTTAAAGATTTATTAAATACATTAATTTATCTAACAACTCTAGTATAAGTATTTAGAAAGTGATATTTAAATGAATGTTATTTTTAACAATTAATATATAAATATATGTGAGATATGTAAATATTAAAATTATATCTTTTATATTATATTTCATTTTTAAAATAGAATATAAAGTAAAATATATAATTTAAACATATAAAAAACTTTTAATATAAAAATGACAACTATTTATATGTCAAAACATAAAGTATAAATTAATTATTAAGATTTAAAAGTAGAACATAATGTAACAAGTATTTGTATAGATAATTGTCATCATATAATATATTTTTATATATTTGTGATCACTCCAACCAAGTGAACTCACCACCTCAATACACCATTATGATTATATTAATTATATTACATTGATATCCTTTATACTATATAAGATATCTATACTAGTTAAATTACAATGATAAATAAATTTACATTAGAATAAAGAGTTGGAGATTGGAATAATAAATGTATAATTAAACTTCAAAATTTAAATGAATTAAAATCTATAATTAGTTCCATTGTGGATGATGGAATATATTAATGAAGATACAAGGAATTATCAATGTGTTAAAAATTGGGGCCTTTTCAAACAAATACCTCAAAATCTATAAACTGCTCTATTTTATTTTGGTTTAGATTTACACTAATGAAATTGATCTTCATGATTGTAAAGTGATCTGGTAAATGAACAAAACTAAACTTGAGCCCACAAAAGTGAATTGATGACTATTACAAATTGATGAAATTAAAAAAAATACACACATAGCTGCAACTCACACTCAAACCCTCACACTCACAATATAACTCAATATCACATCCATATATGGATTGCAAATATAAAACTCATAATATTTATTATTTTTCAATCAAAATCTGATTACAATAACAGAACAAACCTTACATCTACAACAAGATACAAATAAGGGCCTCTCATAACCTCCCTCTCATACATGCTCATTATGCACTTCAACATTCCTCGAATCTCCCCTCTATCTGCAACCTTCAAACAACCTCTCAGACTTCATTATTTCTTTTGCAAACCTGCTGTCCACACCTGCACTCATATTCTACATGCTGGGCGCTCTTCCCCTTTGCTGCATATCACAGAATAATATATATCAAATAATACTTGGTGCCACATGCTTAACATTCCCTTTCAAGAATAATTTGGTGCTTCATTGTTGCTATAAGAAGATTCTTCTTGCTGACAAATTCCACCCCTTACTTAGGCATTGCTTTGCATTAAAGAGTTATGAAAGCAGCTGCTATTTCTGGCAGGTTTTCTGCAGATTCTTTTAATGTATTTTGTTCATCCCAAGCTGCTTGTTCAAGAATAAAATCATTTTATTTAAATTTACACTCCTCCCAAGTTTGGTGCCTCGATTCTCTTCTATTTTGTCCATTTTAAATTCAGATTTTAATCCCTGGACTAAACATCCACCCTATGTCTTACAAACTTGCATCCAATTTCTTTGACATTTCAAGTTTTAGTTTTTCAACTTGACTTTCCGGATTGTAATGAAGAGGCTCTTTTATTTAAAACTGAAAGGAATGATTTTATTATCTCATTTAAGAAATATTCTGTCTTTGAAAGATGGTGCTTTATTTAAACACCTTCAAGAAGTTGGAGCGGTTACGAAGTGTAATTGCGGTAAAAAGAAGATTCTCTGCTCCACATATTTGATCTTGCAATCATTGCATTCCATTATAGAACATCTCTTTGAGGTGTTACGTCATACAATTGACATGCCTTGTCTATGCTTCCACACTTTACATACATGTCTATAAGGGCAGCTGCACTTCTTATCGTCTCTCTCACTCTCTACTTACCTCCCCTCTCTACATCCTACCCTCTCTCTGAGCCTTTGCTTCCCTCCCCTCTCTACCTCCTACCTTCTCTCTCACTCTCTTCTTCCCTCCCCTATCTACCTTCTACCCTCTCTCTCACTCTCTACTTCCCTCCCCTATCTACCTCCTACCCTCTTTCTAAGTCTTTGTGTCCCTCGCCTCTCTACCTCCTACCTTGTCTCTCACTCTCTTCTCCCCCCTCCCTCTCTACCTCTTACTCTCTCTTTCTCACTTTCTACTTCCCTCCCCTATCTACCTCCTACCCTCTCTCTCAGTCCCTGCTTCCCTCCCCTGTCTACCTCCTACCGTCTCTCTCTTCTTCCTTCCCTTGTCTACCTCCTACGATCCTCTCCCACTCTCTACTTCCCTTCTGTCTCTACCTCCTATCCTCTCTCTTACTCTATACTTCCCTCCCCTCTCTACCTCTCCTCATCATTCTTCTCATCCAATGAAATTTCAAAAAGTATCTTGTTTCCATTTCATCATCCCTATTTATATCCTTGTCCCTCTTTGCATGTCCTAGTTTTCTTGTTTCCATATTCTTTGTTGACATGTGAGAGGAGAGAGAGGAAGAGGGAGAGAGGATGGTGATGGATGGGATAGAGAGGGGAGAGATAGGGTGATAAGGAGAGAGAGAGAGAGGGTTGGTCAGGTTTATGATTTTAGGGTTGCTTAAGTTTAGGGTTTAGTGGAATTATTTAGGGTTTAGGGGTTTAGGGTTGCTTGGGTTTATGGTTTAGGGGTATTATTTAGGGTTTTGGGGTTTTAGGAGAGAGAGAGAGAGAGGTTTAGGGTTGGTCAGGTTTAGGGGCATATTTAGGGTTTATGAGTTTAGGGTTGCTCATACCTTTAGGGGTAAATTATTTAGGGTTTATGAGTTTCTAGGGTTGCTCATGTTTAGGGTTTAGGGGTTAGGGTTAAAGGGGAATTATTTTATAATTTCCCTCCAATCCTCGTAATACTAACGCATTAGTCCACCCATCTCCTAATCCATCAATCCCTATAATCCATCCACCATATAACTCACTATCTAATCCACCATCAAACATTCTAAGCTCTAATCTATCAACCCATAAACGCTTGAAAATTTTTCTCCAAAGAGTCTTTACAAAATCCAAAAATAAAAGAAAAGATATGGATCCATCCAAATCCATTGATCCAATTTCATCCTCCTCTAACACTCCCAAGCCTAATCCATCCAGGCCTCCTATATCCATTCACTCAATCCTAATCCTAACCCCACAACATCTTCCATCATTATCCATCAACTATATGCATATCCTAGTCCATTAACCCATGAAGCCATGAAGGATGTGACCTAGGGACTATTAGCAAGGAATCTAAGAACATCATGTATTCAAATTCCTATCCTTAAGCCTAACAAAGAACCTCCTAATAACATGTATACCACTCCAGCACCATCATCCACTCCTATGTCTATCCATTTCATTGAAGAGTCTCCTACCATAAGTCCAAGTCAAACCCCATCATGTAGCCATGTTGTCAAATATCTAAAGATTATTGATCCTGGATCCAAGGACCCATGGCATCCATCTAAGAAACCCAATAGCTATACATTAAGAGCCTAGTCCACAGAATGTGGAAACACCAACCACCCATCCTAATCTAAATCCAAACATCCCATCTAATCCCTTCTCGGTTCCCTTACCATCTCATGGTCAACCCCTTTGTACATAGATCCCATCATTAATCCTCCAACATCTCCTAGTTAACCCCCATCACCACCTCTTCCTCCCTAATCCAATGAATATCAATGCATCCCCACTTACACTATCCATATCTAATATATGCTATCCATGCTTATCCTCCCTGTGATCAAGATATTATCTATGATCAAGATCTTATCCACGAGCAAGTAAGTTCCCACATCACTCCTATCCATCATCTTGTGCCAATCCTATTCATTATCCATCAATATCTCATGATGAGACACTTGGTCCCCAAGAAAACATAGGCAATCAAACAAATAACTTGGATCCTATCAAATCACATCCCAATGAGTATAATGATTTAATCAAGATCCAAGAATTCTACATCCATTTCCCATTGACCCTCCATCATCCCCTATCAAACCATATGTTTAGGTGTTTAGCCTGGTTTCTCAAGTTTAGGGTTTAGGGATCAGGGGCATTATTTGAGGTTTACATGAGTTTAGGGTTGCTCAAGTAAATAGGGTTCAGGGTTTAGGGTTAGGGTTTAGGGGAATTTTTTAGGCTTTAGGGGTTTAGGGTTTAGGGTTTAGAGAGAAATAGAGTGAAGGGACCAATAGAGATTGGGAGAGATAGGGAGATAGAGGTTTAGGGTTGCTTCCAGGTTTTATGGTTTAGGCGTTAGGGGTTTAGGAGTTTAGGGTTGCTCGTTTTTAGGGTTTAAGGGTTAGGGGTTAGGGTTTAGGGGCATTATTTAGGGTTTAGGGTTTATGGTTTAGGGGTTAGGGGTTAAGGTTTAGAGGTTTAGGTTTATGGTTTAGGTAGAGAGGAGAATAGGGAGATATAGAGGAGACCGAGCCTGGGAGAGATATCTTTGTCTCCTCTATCCCTCTCTCTAACTATACCTACCTTTCTCTCTCTCTCTCCCTGTATCTCTATCTTGCTCTCTCTTTCGATCCCCTCTCTCTAGCTCTACCTTTCTATCTCTCCCTCCCTCACTATCTCATTCCCCCTCTCTATCACTCTCCCAATCCCTCTACCTCAAATCTATCTCCCTATGTCTCTGGAAGTTGTATCTCTTGATATATTTCCCCATCTCTATCTCTCTGGACATATGGATCCCTATCTATTCATTATCCCTTGCTACCTCTCTATCTCTCTCCTCATCCCTCTACCTCTTGAAATCTCTCTCCCTATGTCTCTAGACATCTCTCCATCTCTTTCACTAACCCTATCTATTTGCATAACCCTATCTCTTAATATATCCTTCTCTACCTCTCTCTCTGTATTTCCCTATCTATCTCTCCCTTGCTAGATCTATCTCCCTCTATCTCCCCTCTCTCTCTCTCTCTATATATATGTATCTCTATCTTTCCCCCTCTATAGACCCCTCTTTCTATCTCAATCCCCATCTCTCCCTCTCCCCATCTCTATCTCCACCTAGCCCTCTCTATCTCTCTATTTGCCCCTCTTTCTATATTTTTTCCTTTCTCTAAATCTATCTCTATCTCTCCTTCTCTTTCTGGATGTCCCCAAGCTCTCTCCCTATCCATGTCTATGTCCATGTCCCTCTCTATATATAGGATAGAGAAATGAAGAAAGAGAGAGACTCTCCCATGTAGATACAAGGTTACATTTGTCCCTCCTAGTATTAAAAAGTTCTATTTCATGAACCACACAGATATTTGAGTCTAGGCGTACTCTTGGACCATCACTTGATTACCTATTTGATGCACTACATGCACAGTTACAATATATTTTATGTGAGAGTATGACATCCTAGACCATGATTTTCGCACCAACATTGAGAAGGTTATGATTTTTGCATGCATGAACCTTTATGTTTTTATGCTTCCCAGAACGCATTCATGTTATAATGCGAGTGCATTTTGGGAAGCATGAAAAATGGTAAAAAAGCATGTGGGATCCATGTTTCAGACCCCACATAACTGTTATTCCTGCTTTTCACGGAGTATATCAGACAAGAAAATGCTTTTCATGTTGTTTGACTTATTGAGAATCATTTTTATATCAATCCACCACCTTTTTTGTTTTTTCAACATAGAAGAACTGATTTTGCATGTTTTTGGAGAAAATTTGATTATTTAAACTAAAAGGTTCATGTTTCATGTGTGATATTGTTTCAAAGCTAATTACCATTGATATATAGATTGAATTTGATGATATATGTTTGTTTTTTTCATAAATTTCACTAATCCTATTCTAGAATTATATAAAATTCATAATCAAACTTGCGAAAAAGAAGAATTTGAGGATTTTGAAGTCATATTTTTGAGAATTGGTCAATTGCAATATCAAATTCTAAGGTATTTTCAACTTATGTCCATTTTAATTCACATATATGTTCTTATGTTCTTTATGTCTTTATGTTCTTTATGTTCTAAGATATATATGTGTCTAGGTATATCAATTAGTTCAGTCAAAGAGACTCCAAAATTCTCATGTTTCCACCTTGTTTTGGCCCTTCATGCCTTCATTTCACCTATTTTCAGCTATACAAGAGAAAAACATTATCAAGTATTTCATAAAATGATTTTTGTGAACAATTGTTTGTCATACTAATATTCATGATCAGTGGAGCCAAAATCGATTTTGGAAGACTCTTAATTTTTTCCCTAGGATGATATAGAAGGATTTATTCCTTAATATGCATAATTCAATTCATTCAATAGACCCATGCAATGGCTTGAATCTTAGACTATCCTATGCCCCCTATTATGACAATCCTACTTGTCTCTATTGATCATTTAGACATAATTGTTAGGTGTCCTTTTGATAACTTCTCCATGCATGTTTCATAGTATGAATTCTCTTGGAGAATATTGCCCATCCAGAGAGGAACCCGAATTCTGAAAAAAACAAAACAAAACTATCTTCCTGAAAACTGTTTTCTTCTTTCTCATTGTGGAGTTCACCAAAGATGCTCCAGAACTCTGTCTCTAACTGTCTCTCATGCAAAACAAACGGCTTTTTCTGGCAGAAGAACCGAGCCCCCAAAACTCTGTGTCCACCACACAAGATCGTGGAAAACTAACTGAATCCTTTTACGTTTGATAAACCTAACTGAATCTTGCTTTCTTTTTGTGTGCAAAGCTTGAGTTTGATAGTAAGCTTCACTTGAGGTGGTCAAAGACCCTAGGTGTAAAAATGATTCTATCCTCTCCCCTTCGAGACATTACATAGACGTTGAATGAGGTGGAACAGCTAAGAGTGCACCCATTCTAACATTGCAAGTTTTCAAATGTTACTTTTTGGTGGGTAACTTTACCCTGAGTCTCGAAGGCTAAAGAGACTACAAACAACTTCATTAAGCCAAAATTGGGTACGAAGACCTGAAAGGCAAAAAAAAAAAAAAAAAAAAACAAGACAAAACCCAAAACCTCAGTGAAACGGATGCTCCTGCATCACCGACTCAGGTGGGAGGAATGACAATTGGCTTTTTACTTGTGTATTTATTTTATTATCCTCTATCCAAAGTTGTCTTGCTAACAACTACAAACAATGATAATTGATGTTGAAATGAGAGTCTAAAAATGCACTCAGTGGATTGTAGTCATTTGAATTATAAGGCTTTGATTTAGGAAACTCATGGACCTCCTAAGAAGGTAAAGGGAGGGCAAACGAAATCTGCCTGATAGGACCGAATGGAATCTAAACACAGAAATCCTTAATAGAAACAACCTTGTAGTTTAACCAGCCTCAATAAACTGATACATGCCTTCTGGGGCTGAGGATTACTGTAGGGATTGGTACTATATTGAAGATATTTGGAAATAAAATTTTGTTCTTGTAAATGAATGAAAAAAAACACATTAAATACTAATGTAAATAAAAGCAAGTAACAATAGATTAGATATTGAAGTGTTTTAACAGACAAAGACACAGATCAAAGGTTGCAATAGAAATTTATAAGTTTTTAAGTTCGATATTGACTCTAAAGAAATTTAATGTTTTTAAACTATTTTTGGAAATTTTGATTTTAATTTTACTTACCTTACATATTTTTATTTTAATTAATGAGATTTGTAACCTCTAAGATATGATAATTGTTCATGCCCAATATGCTAACTATTGGAGGATCTTCTAAACATAATAATGTCTACTAAAAATTTCAGCTGATATGTTAATAGATTTAATGATATAATAATCATTGTTCATTGCCATAATTGAAAAACATCACTAATAGTATTGACCGCACATAGGGCCAAAAAGAATATAACAATGCAAGAATTCCAAACAAATTTTAATTGTAGAGTGAATACAAATTACATTGCTTCCCATTTTATTTCAAAGCAAATTTTAAAAGTTCTTCAATTTAGAGTGCCAGAGTATTATTCCTCTCCTATCATTTCACATTTATTTCTTAGCATAGGTTCAATATCTTCCCTCCTTCTTCCTCACATTCATTTAGATTTTAGGAAATATTTGTGTCCTAAATAAATGCATTCACTAAATAAATGTTGTTGAGGACTATGTAATTTCAAACAAAATATAAAACAAGACAGATGATAAGTTTGTATTGGTAGTGTTGTCATTGTATTTCAAAATATTTTGTTTGTGTGCTAGTAGTGGAAATCTGTAGTTAAGAGAGCTAGTAAAGGAATATCTTCAGTAATTTACAGATCAAAAATCTACTACGCTTTCTTGAAATATGTAATATACATTTTTTTCCCATATGTGCTTAAAGGCTGCCTACCTGCATTGCCTACCTGCATCAGAAAAATGACCCAAAAACAAAAAATTATTATGGATACTGCTGAGGCAGGGAACTGGCCCAGCACTTGTAGACTGTTAACCATGCTTTTAAACTAGCAAATTATATATGCCAGCTGGAAAAAATATTTATTTTCAGCAAGAATACCCTTTTTAAACAAGCAAAATAATGTTAGTTTTATCATGGTTAAAAGATAGCGGTGTCAATAAGGGACCATGATATTTGAACTTTTTTTTGTAATTTACAACACGAGACCAAATTTTTTTTTTTTAATTTACAACACAAGACCAATTTTTTTTTCCAATTTACAACACAAGACCAAAGCTTAAACACACAATCGATTGCCTATAATTTTTCATCACTCTTGCAAGTGTGATGTACAGCTACAAAATGAGAAAATGATAATTTTCAGCAAAACTCTCCACCTTTGACCAATATTATTCTAGAATTGGGCTGTAATCTAAAACATAATGATGCCTTCAACAAACCTAGTAAAGTAATAAACGAAGGGCATTTGTAGCACAATAAGGGATGGAGAGAATTCGCAGTGAGGGAGATGGCCAAAAGGCGAAAGAAATAGGGACACGGTTATCAGAGGTAGGTGGTTCTTCATCTTTTAGCAGATCGAGACGGTTGGTGGCTGTAATGGATGGCATTATTAAAGGGAGTCCCACTATTTTCCAGAAGGGCTTCTTTAAACCATCCAAGCCAAAGGAGAGACACAAAGTTGAAGTGCATCAGCAACAGTAGTCTGTAGGTGGACCAGATAAATGTAAGGTTTCCCCAGATTGCATGAATTCTTCTAACCCTTTCACAGATGTGGGTAGTTCTGCAAGAAACAAATGTTAAAAGACAAAGGTCCGTTATCACCCATTCTGGTTGAGGCACCTCTTGCTAGGGCAGAGGATCAGAAAAAACAGCAGGAACTCTGTAGTGAAGGGGTGAGTTTGGCAGTAGAAGATGGGGAGAGCCAGTTGTCGTTTTGTCTAGAGGTTTTCGGTCATCTGAGGAAGCAAAAAAGATTTTGAGGATTCAAGTTTCTATGTCCTTTTCTTTGGGGGGCATTCTTTTTCTTTGGATCTGATCCTCACAGATGATTGTGTTGACAAGATCTCTAGGGTGATTGAAAATGGATCCCTGGTACGCAAATTTTTGGTAGAAGGCTGAATGTGGATGTGACAATGGATGAGGGTAAAGTAGAGCGATTTTAAGTGCCCATCTCTATCTCTCTTGCCTAAGGCTTTTTGCCAAATTCAATTTCAGACTGCGGAGGAGCAGGATTTTGTTTGGAGTAAGGTAGCCCTTCGTTCCAAGGCAAGATTGGTTTTTATGTGTGCCCATGGAAACCCTTATTTGACCCTGCAATGGAGACTATAGCTAGGGTTCCCATTTGGATACATTTGTACAGGCTTCCAATGATATTTTATAATGAAAGATTGGCACAGTTGTCGGCATATAAGATTGGCATTTTTGCTAACATCGATCCTGAGCATGATGGAACTAAGAGTTGTTATGCTCGGGTCCGTGTCTTTTTAGACATCTCTTAATCTGTGATTCGTTCCATTCACCTATTTTTCTGCACATGGATCTTCGCTTCACCATGTGGATTTTGGGGGTCTGCCTTTAGATGCCTCCATTGCAATTAGATCGGCGGTGTATGATGCACGAAATTGAAACATTTTTTGCACACTGTTGACGCTGCACGAAATTGAAACATTTGCTTCGGACTTAGCTCCACAGACAAACTGTCAATTTGCAACAACAAATAGGAATAGTAGTAAGCAGGGATGCAACCTGAACTATGAAAAGTGTTAAAAAGATATATACATAAACACAAAAATTGTAATAAAACTTTCATCACTTTACAGCCTTAAAATCCAGAGAAATTTGTTGAATCATTGTAATGTAACTGCATCTATTAATAATAGTAAGTGCTCTTACAATTAAAATCATTGTTGCTCAGTCTACAAAGATAATAACCCTAAACCTTAATCTGGAAATTTCAAAAACCTCTTTCATCATTTTACAGAGGAAATCCTTTCAAGGCTTCTCATCATATTAGAACAGTCCGCTGAAGAATTCTTGCGAACTGAAATAGGAACTTCTTCCTCCATATCAATATATATCATCATGAGTTAAAGAGATTTTTTTCTTTATCTCAATAGTAATTCCACAATATTTTTCTTCAAAAGCACACTGTTTGATATACCGTCAAAATATCTTTGAGATTTCACACCAAAACGAACAAATCAGAAAGTAGGAAAAAAAACCAAACAAGGCCTCGATGGAAACCCTAATCTAGCATATATTTTCTAAAACCATTAAGATTTCACACTAAAACGAAACTTGGCCAAAAGAACCAAATAACGCCTCAATTAAAAACCTAAATCTAACACCTTTCAAATTTCATATCAAAGCAAATGAAATTGCAGACATAAATTTGAACAATGGAAAAAGAAGGAAAATCACAGGGGCAGAGCCCATACTGCAAGAATTCATGGCGAAATTTCTCCTTCACGTAAAAGCTATTACAACCACAAATCACTGCGATCTTCTCAAGCAGCTTGTCAGTTCATGGAATCCTGCTATATAGAAATAGCTATACTCTGAGATTGACGTAAAAACGGTTGGATTAGATGTTAAAAATAATATAAGATCAAATTTTTCACAGAAGCACGCCTAAGGAATTTATTCGAAAAAAAATTAAAATGTCCATAAACAACACATGCAATGAACATAAGTTAGCATTGGAAACTCAGAGATTTTGGGCAATTGTAGTGACTTGGAAACTCAGATTTTTGGCTTGTCATTCTTATACATGGAAATTTGGCGAGCTCCTATTTTTGTAAAGGGTTTCTATTCTAACTTTTAAATTTTTGTAAAAGGGTTTTTATTTTAATTTTAATTTTTTTTGTTTTTAGTTATTTGTACTATTGAAATGAGTTAGCACTTATCTAGTTATTAATCTATTGATTGTAAACTAATCAAAAGACATGATTATTTTTTTTGTCAGACAAATTTGATTTAAATTTGTACTTTTCCTATGTCAATATGATAAATTTTTAACAAAAAATTATTGAAAAATGATTTTGTATTGTCATTGGCTAAAAAAAAATGACCTCTTCTCTGCCAATTGTCTAAGAGTGCAACAAAAAGCTATAAATGTGGAGAGAATTTTAGTTTGAGGGGAGGATATGTCAAAGAAATTATGAACACAAATTTTGTCTCCCACTAGTTAAGTCATAGATGGCCATAATTATGAGAGGAAAGAATCATCAATTTTTAGCTAAACGTAAAAATTACTTTTTGTCAAAGGGACCAAGTTCTAATATTAATAATGCTATTAAAAATATAGAGTTCTACACATTTTATTTTATGAAATTAGATTATTTTTGGGATTTCAATTTTATTTATTCAAGAGTTAAAAATCTAGTATTTGAATTTTATTACTCAAAAGTTAAAAATCTACAGTATCATGAAAAATATTTCGCCATGTTATTAATTTTTTATTTTATTCTTCAAACATACAATATTTTAATGCATTTTAAATTATCATAGTATTAATATTATTACATTTTAATATATGTACATTCAACTAGGCCATGGCTCTCCACATAAATACAAATATGGAGGCTTTGTAAAGTTTAATTTTAAAGTTAAGGAAATATTTATGTTATTTAATAGGCTTTGTAAAGTTTAGTTTTATAGTTAAAGAAATATTTTAGTGATATTTTATTTTTACCAAATTAAATTATTTTTGAGATTTCAATTTTATTTACCTAAGACATTTCAAAACATGTTCACATAAAATTTTTCTTATAAATTTAGTTCTAAAAATATAATAGTTACAAATTTGAAATGATAAACAATTGTTTATCTTTAGAAAAAAATATTACTAAACCACAATATTAGATTAATTAAAATAATTAATATCATGTTCCAAATACTTACTATTATTACTTAAACAAAAATTAAGTGACTAAGATAAAATACAAATACTATAGTGATCGAAATATGAATATGTTATTGTTATTATATTGTATAATTATTCTTCAAACTTACAATATTTTAATGCATTTTAAATTGTAATAGTATTCAATATTATTACATTTTAATATTTTAGGCAAACATTTCAAATCTCTCCACACCCAACTAGGGTTAGGGTTATACACATTTTATTTTATGAAATTAGATTATTTTTGGGATTTCAATTTTATTTACTCAAGAGTTAAAAATTTAGGATTTCAATTTTATTTAGTCAAAAGTTAAAAATCTACATTATCATGAAAAATATTTTGCCATGTTATTACAATTTTTTATTTTATTCTTCAAACTTACAATATTTTAATGTATTTTAAATTATAAAAGTATTAGTATTACTACATTTTAATATTTTAAGGAGACATTTCAAATCTCTATACACTCAACTAGGGCCAGGGCTCTTCACATAAATACAAATATGTACGCTTTGTAAAGTTTAGTTTTATAGTTAAGGTAATATTTGTGTTATTTAATAGGCTTTGTAAAGTTTAGTTTTATAATTAAGGAAATATTTTAGTCCTATTTTATTTTTACCAAATTAGATTATTTTTGAGATTTCAATTTTATTTACCCAAGACATTTCAACACTCTTCAAAAATTAATTTTTCAATTATTGGAATGCAATTTGTCTATACAACCAATAGCTAATCAACAAAAAAAAATTACAACTAAATAAATACTATAATAACAACACTACAAGGCAATGGCCACTACGTGATACTTGTTTAAAAAAAGTGAATGCTCTCATCTCCACTCACTATGATTGAAGAAGCTTCTTGATGCTGTAACTAGTATATTTATATTTAAAATAATATATCTACAATACTATCTTCCAATATAATTTTTAGTTTTTGGTTTCTATTTTTTTATTTTTTTATAAATTAAGCCTTTCATTTCCCATTAAATATATTTCTTATTCTTAGTTTTTATAAATTATTTGCAGTTAGAATATTTGCATTTTGGTTTAAAATAGCAAAATCATTAGTGGTGTTAGGTTTAGTGGTGTATTTATTGTGGCGTTTCATTATGATCGACTACAATTTTATTTGATTTGATTTTATCTATTTGCTATATTTTTTATTTTTTCAAATTTTTGTTTACTATTTACAGGAGTATGAATCTTATGAATATTTCAGCCCTTGCTGTAAGTGTAGAACACCTCTTAGCATAATTATAAATGTAACCCTAACACTAATTCTATCCCTAACCTTAACCCTAATTTTAACACAAATTCTAACCCTAACCCTAACCATAGTTCTAACCCTAACCCTAATTGTAACCATAATTTTATTTCTAAGCCCAATTATATCACTAACTCTAACCATACTTCTAACTATAATTCTAGGCCTAATTCTAACCTAACCCTAATTCTTACACTTACCCTAACTCTAATTTTTATTGCCACCCTAACCCTAATTGTAACCATAATTCTAACACTAACACTCAACCCAATACTAACTTTAATTCTAACCCTAACCTTAACCATAATTATAATCCTAATTCTAACCCTAATTGTAAATGTAACCTTAACTCTAATTCTAACCCTACCTCTAATTCTAACCCTTACATTAATTATATTCATAACCCTAATTTTTACCTTGATCATAATTTTATCCCTAACCCCAACCCTAATTACAACTCTAACCCTAATGATTTTTTTGTTATAAATATTTTCCCTAGTTGTAACTGTAACTCTAATTCTATCCCTAAGGCTAATTTTATTACTATCTCTAATTCTATCCATAGACCTAACCCTAATCCTAACTAAAACCCTAATTGTAACCTTAACTTTTTTGGATATATATTTTCCCTAATAGTAACACTAATTCTAATCATAACCTTAACCCTCATTCTAACCCTAACCCTAAAGTTAATTCTAACCCAAAACCTTTGGTTATATATATTTGACCTAATTCTAACTTTATTTTGTATTGTAACCATAACCCTAATTATATCTATAACCATAATAGTATCGATAACCTTAATTCTATCCTTAACCCTAATCCTAATTATAATCCTAATTATACCGCTAATTCCAATCCTAACCACAATTCTAATTATAATCATAACTCTAATTCTAACCATAAATGTCCCTAACCCTAATTCTATCAATAACCTTAATTATATCCTTAACCCTAATCTTAATTATAACCTTGATTGTAACCCTAATTCTAACCCTAACCATAAGCCTAATTATAATCATAACTCTAATTTTAACCATAAATGCAACTCTAATTGTATCCCTAACCCTATTTCCCTCCCCTCTCTCCTATCTATATCTCTATCTTTCCCTCTCTATATCTCTCACTCTATTTATCTCTTTGTTGTCTATGTCTTTCTCTTATGTATATATCTTCTGCTCTCTATATGAAATATCCCTTAACTAATTCCTATGATATATTTTCGATCTTAAACATAAATTTGTAAAACATCATTTTCACTAAAACTAGTCAGCTAGTCACACATAGGAAAATACACCAAATCAACAGAAACTCTACAAAATGATATTATTTGGGTCTTTCAATGAAAATATTATGTAATCAAGTCTAATACACTAATTTAAAACAATACCAAACAACAAGAGCTTCTACATCAAAAACTATGCAAAACCCACAAAACTATGTGCTCCAAATATCACCAGATTTAACTACAGAGCATAGAAACTGACATAGATTGATTTCTTTGATGGAAATACATAAAGCTTGATCTTGAACAACAAAAATGTGTACAGAAACACCTATATCAACCTACAAAAACCTATATAAAAATCTCACAACACAAATAACACAAAATACTGAAATACACACAATGCATCTCAGCCCACAACCTGCAACGCAACACTCCTCACAATCTACTAGAAATTGAAAGGAAGCAAGGTATGCAAAAATGCTTCATACATTGATCTACTGAGGAAAGATTTATGTAGAAAATGCCAAGATCATGGAAAAACAAACAAGCACGAGATTGCAAGTGAAATCAAATAAATGTATTAACAAATGAGAAGATATAAATAGGAGAGATTGGATACCTGATTCTCCACAATACAGGGATAGGTGGAGAGTAACCATCCATGAGAATAGCACAACTATCCATGAGAATAACAACAACTAACAACTTAGACAATGTCAAAGTAGCATGTGTGGAATTCGCCTAACTATAATTGAGTTAGTATAAATGACTTAGGATAAGTGTTTATACAACAACACACCCCCTTAAGCATAGCTTAGGTGAGTTTATGAAAGATGGGCCCCGGTTATGAGCTTGATGAGGTACCCATGTAGAAATGTAAATCTGTTAGAAACGAAGAAAGATAGAAAATCCCGTGGGAAAAAACTACCCCCCAAAAGAGAAAAGAAAAATATTTAAGACCTTCAAAAAAAATGTCCATTGATGATAAGAACATCATGATGAAGAACTCTGAAGCATGTCAAAGTTTGCAAAATCTGCTAATGATGGACTAGAAACTTCTAGAATCAATGAACCTTCAAGAACCGTAGATCAAGATAAGAGATACAAGATGCTGCATGAGTGAACATTCGAACACTGCTCGATGATGTATACAAAGTCAATCAAACTCTGTGAAGTCAATAATATAGATAGTATTGTGGTTAGGAGTATTAGAACCTCAAATTGTGATCCACTAAATTAATCCCCCATACAAGAGATCAAGATTAGAAGGAAGGTTCATGAGGCCTTCCAAAAAGAAGATTCTACGTCATTGAAAGAAGCATTAGCATAACATCATAATCCCCCCTTAATGCTAAGAGAACATGAGTAGACAAACTGAGATCGAGAGTGTGCAAAGAATGCAAAGATGTACAAGGTGTGCTCCAAGACACAATCACATGAGGTGAGAATCACAAATCTATGTTGTGATGATATACCCCCCAATACACTTTATATTTTAGTGTATGTACAATAATTTCTCATATTTCCCTCCATGTGGAAACACTCATTCAATTTTGTGCGGCACTTTATGTGAGTGTGTTTGCAATCATTTTTCTATTACAAGTTCATCAAAGTTTATGTCAAGAGGTGAATGAAAAAGACATGCCTTACAAACCTCAAAAAATGACAAAAAACCATTATGATGACCCCTCATTTGTCAAATTCATTGCAAAAGAGAAAATTGACTCCTCTTTTACAAATTTTTAACTAAGGCAAAGAAACCTCCCCCAATAAATACTTTCCCTTTGCAAAAAAAACTTTGTTTTTACAAATTTTTAACTATGACTAAGGTTTACCTACCCCTTAATTTCTTACATCAGCAAAATGCGTACTTTTTACAATGAATAGTGCCACATTTCATGACAAAAGCATTAACCATTGTCGCTGTTTGAATGGTGTTGTAAAATGTGCCAAAAACCTCCTGTATTCACGCTTATGAAACAGGGCAAAACAGGGCGTTGAAGCTGACTTTGATGGTAGGGTCCTCAGGGGCCCGTTTGAGGGTTGAATGAGGGTGAACTTCCTGCGATTCCAGGGTGATTCCCACGCTGGATGCTGGATGTTATTGTCATGCCTCTGTGTAGTGTTGAATCTACCTCCTTGCAGGCCCGATGCTGGGCATATGGGAGCCACCGAAACCCTCTGCAGAGCTCTTTGAATGGGTGCTGGAGATTGAAATCATCTAGTGATTCGAGGGCTGACCATGCGCTAATGTGAGGGTGCTCAGTCATTTGGCAGTGAGGTATGAGTACTGGAGAAAGCGCCAGTGACAAGGCGCTTGCAAGGCATCTCTTAAGAGCAAGAATGGTGATCGCGTCATGGGCAGGTGAAGGCGGCTTCAATGCTGCTGCACATAGATGAAGGCACCTTTGTGAGGCACTACATACGTCATGGATACCACAATCAAAACATAGCTCCTGTCGTTTCTCAAGGCTTCAAACTTCTTGAACGCGAGTCTGATCAGGGCGTTCAACTCCACAATACTGGCAGCTTTTCAAAACAATAAAACATTGTTAATAGAAACAAACCAGGCAAACAAAAGCAACACCTTACAAGCAGCAAAGTCGACAAGGGCCTGGACAACCTATAGAGAGTCCATGAGGCTTCTTCCAAGGGTCATTCGACCCCTAATTCTTCCAAGCGACAGCCATTCAGGCCAGTCAATGGCCGGTAGAGGATAGAGACACCTTCAAGGGCGTTGATCTCTGTTGCAAGCACCCAAAAATGGGAGCTTTGAATGCTACAGGCCACCAAGATGGAGGGTCAGCCTTTAGAGGCACATAGGTTTTATAAGCCTACCTTTGAATGCTCATTGTGGCCATAATGGAGAATGCCCTCCCTTCGTTGCTTGTTCAACGATGCAAATCATTTTTGCTCACATTCCACAACAAGACACAAAACTTGTGTTTGCTCTCATGATATCAATAGCAAACAACTTCTCCTCGGATCGATCAAAACAAAAATGGCTTGAAACTATTCCACACAACTCTGATACCATGTAGAAACTGCCAAGATTGTGGAAAAACAAACAAGCACAAGATTGCAAGTGAAATCAAACAAATGTATTAACAAATGAGAAGATATAAATAAGAGAGATTGGATACCTAATTCTCCACAATACATGGATAGGTGGTGAGTAACCATCCATGAGTTCATAGCACAACTATCCATGAGAATAGTGCGAGGTGTACATTGAGTTGACACATCTCCTAAATGACTAACAACTTAGACAAAGCCAAAGTAGCATGTGTGGAATTATCCTAACTATGATTGAGTTAGTATAAATGAATTATGATAAATGTTTATACACCAACAATTTATGCAAATTTTACCTTTTACAGTTACAGGTTAGTAGATGCACATTAACAAAAAGGTAATAACAATATCAAAATGCAAAACTCGCAACACAAGATATACGTGGGGAAAACCCTTTCAGGGTAAAAACCCCACACTCCAAAGCCACTGAATATATTATTCAGGAATCAAGAAGATTACAATATACTTGCAAAGCAAGATTTCATAGAAGTATTAATCAAACAAAGATCCAGGAGGTAATACAACATCTATAAGAATCTTACACACAACCTCCATCTCAAGCTCCTGATATATAGGAGATACAATATAGTGAACCGTCAATAGTAATTACAAAACCACCCAAAAGTGATGCCCAAATTATATCCAATCAAAGATGCCTTGTGATGTACCAAAACACACACCAACATGTGTAACTCTCCCCTTTACAACTCTTTTAAGTGTCCAACATATTTTTACATTTTCCAAAACTAAGAGGTCCAACTTTAAGAGGCCATAACTTTTGATCCGGGTGTTCGATTGAAGAATCGTTTGATGTGTCAGAAATCTCGTCAAGAGATCTATCAAGATATAACCTAATTCATTTGTTACGACAACTTTTGAGGCATTTAGAGACCTCTAAGTGCCTTAAAATTAAGTTTGGAATTTTTTTCAACAGTTTCAAAAAATAGAAACTTTAATATCTTGCAATCCAGATATGATCTTGAGTCGAAACTCACCCAAGATGTTTACTTAGTCATTTTGCATGTTTTGGAAAATATTTAGGTCAATTTAAGGTCAAATGTAGAATTACTGAAAATAGTAAGTCCTGCCATTTTTAGCCCTTTTACAAACTTTGAAAGTTCTAGATCATTCTCCAAGATAAAGGGTATTTGAAAAGACCAAAACTGGGAAGAATAGTGAAAGGAAGCAAGGTATGCAAAAACACTTCCTACACTAATCTACTGAGGAAATATTTATGAAAATTTTGACTTTTATAGTTATAGATTGAGATGCACATTAACATAAAGATAATAACAACTTCCAAATGCAAACCCAAACTCATGACACAAGATAGGTAAAAAACCCCACACTCCAAAGCCACCCAATATATTATTGAGGAATCAAGAAGATTACAATATATTTACAGAGCAAGATTTTACAGGAGTATATCCAACCAAAGATTCAGGAGGTAACTCGACATCTATAAGATTCTTACACACAACCTCCATCTCCAGCACCTGATATATAGGAGATACAATAGAGTAAACCGTTATTGATAATTACAAAACCATGAGCTAAACCCAACCAAAAGTGGCACCCAAATTATCTCCAATCAAAGATGTCTTGTGATGTGCCAAAACACACACCAATGTGTGTAACTCTCCCCTTTACAACTCTTTTATGTGTGCAACACATTTTTACATTTATGAAAAATAGGAGGTCCAACTTCTGGAGACCATAACTTTTGATCCAGGTGTTTGATTGATGAACTATTTGATGCGTCAGAAAGATCATGAAGAAATCTATCACCCTATAATCCACTTCATTGATTATGCTAGTTTTCTAGATGTTTAGGAAAGTTTCTATTAAGAGAATTGAGTTCAAAACTTTTTTTAGCAGTTTCAAAAATAAAAACTTTAATATCTCACAATCCAGCTATGATCTTGAGTCGAAACTCACCTGGGATGTTTACTTAGCTATTCTGCACCTTCTAGAAATATTTCAGGTCAATTCGAGGTCAAATGTAAACTTACTAAAAATAGTAAGTCCTGCCATTTTTATCCCTTTTGGAAACTTTGAAAGTTCTAGATCATTCTTCAAGATAAAGGGTATTTGAAAAGACCAAAATTATGAAGAATAGTAACATTTAAAAGTTACAAGGTTGAGACACTTTTATTAACATTCTCCCACTTGTCGAACACCTTGCAAGAGCAGAGGGAGTATCAACACCATGATTTAATTGCTAGAGGCCAAGAGGCCCATAGTCTCTGAACACTATCTAAACTTTTTTGTACTCACAAGTTTTTTCAAGGAATATGCAACATTCATCAAAGTATCAACTTTCTCTAAGTTTACCTTCCTATCCTCTACCATGTCACAAACAAAATGGTACTTGACATCACTATGCTTAGTCCTCTTGTGGAAAGTAGGATTCTTCACCAAACATATGGCACTCTGACTATCACAACAAATAATAATCTTCCCTGCATCAAACCCAACATCAAAACATAATTTCTTAAGGTAAATAGCTTCTTTACAAGCATGACTTGCTGCCATGTAGTCAGCTTCAGTAGTGGACAAAGTGACCATAGGTCACCGCTTACTCATCCAACTAATAGAAACATGAAACATAGCGAGAACATAAGCACTAGTGGATCCCCTGCTATCAATGTTATCTATCTAATCTGAATCCACAAATCCATGAATACAAAGTGAATGCTGAGGTCATATAGGATAACCTTGATAACATAACTTGGAATACTCGGAAGTACCCCGCAAATATCTGAACACTCTCTTCACTGCATCCCAATGTACCCATCTAGGATTAGACATAAATCAACTAAGGACTACTAGTGCTTGGGCTATATCTGGTCTTGTATAGACCATTGCATTCATCAAACTGCCAACCATACTAGCATAAGGAACTCTACTCATATCCTCTATCTCAGGAGACTTTCGACAATCTGCAATAGATAACTTTGTCCCCATTGTAATAGGAACAACCAAAGGTATGAAATCCACCATGTTGAATCTCTCCAACACAATGTTAACATACTTTGGCCTAACTAAAGTTTTATGTTTGTTTTGTCTCTTCTAATCTCCATGCCTAGAATGTACTATGCTATCCCTGGACTTTTCATCTCAAAATGTACTGATAATTGAGACTTCAAATTAGAAATCAAACTTTTATCATTCCCAATGAGTAACATATCATCAACATACAATGCAATAATGAGAATGCAATCATTGTCAAACTTGTAATAAACACAATGATCTAAATTCGATCTCTGAAATCTAATACTCAACACAAAGGTATCAAACTTCTGGGACCACATCCTAGGAGACTATTTCAAACCATACAAAGACTTTTTTTACTTGCAAACCAAATTTTCTTTACTTTTCACCACGTAGTGCTCTGGATGTGACATATAGATTTCCTCCTCCAAGTCACCATGAATGAATGTTGTATTCACATCCATCTATTCCACTTCTAGATCATGTACGGTGTTGCAAGAGATAACAGGAACCAAATAGATGTCAGCTTTGCAACAAGAGAAAAAATCTCACCATAGTCAATTCCCTCCACATGAGAATACCCCTTTGCAACCAATCTAGCCTTATATTTCTCAACACTTCCATCTACACTGAATTTCCTTTTGAACACCCATTTGCATCCAACAGGTTTTCATCCTTCAGGCAAAGGCATCAAGTCCCAAGTATTAATCTTTTCCAAAGAAGTCATCTCCTCTTCCATATGCCTCCTTCCAAGAACCTGCATCTTTCATACCCATAGCCTCTTTAACAGTTCTAGGCTCATCAGAGTTAGAAATCAAAGCAAAAATACAACTAGATTCATGCAATGAATAACCAAACCTATCAAGTTGTTGTCTTATCCGCGTCAACCTCCTTAAAGATTGAGGTTGAGGTTCTTCATCTTCTTCTGAACTTTCATAGCTACTAGAGCTCTCCTCGTTATCAAGTCCAATATATGTTTTTGGTTAAACTTTCTTAGGGGTGGACGGAAGCTGAACCACATCATCTTTCTTCTCTTTTTTCTCTTGTTGCAAGAAAATAGAAGAAGGATTGAGCTCTCTTAAGATCACACTTCTGTTGTATAGAACTCTCTCAGCAACTGGATCCCAAAGTTTGTACCCTTTCACACTGATGCCATAGCCAATGAAGATACACTTCACAACCTTGTTCTCCAACTTAGACCTCTTCTCCTTAGGCACATGTGCATATGACTCACAACGAAATACTTGAATGTATCTTAATGAAGGCTTTTTAACTGACTATACCTCCATAGGAGTCCTATCAATGAGCACTGATGTAGGAGACCTGTTAACGAGGTAACAAGCGGTAGCAACAACTTCAGCCCATAAATTTTGTTCAAGACCAACTCCACTTAGCATACTTCTTTCCCTCTCCATCAATGTTCTATTCATCCTCTCTACAACTCCATTCTACTGAGGGGTATACAGAATTGTCTTATGCCTCTCAATCTTCTATTTTTACATAACTTGTCGAAATATGCTAAACAAAACTCACCACCATTGTCAGTTGTCAAACACTTAATCTTTCTATCCTTCTAATTCTCTACAAGAGCCCTAAACTATTTGAATCTATTAAAGACTTCAGATTTACTTCTAAGGAAATACACCCATGTCCTTCTAATGTAGTCATCAATGAATGAAACAAAGTAAACAAATTTTGAGATCGAAGGAACATTAACATGACCAAACACATCAAAATGAATCAAGTCCAACACCTCATAAGATTTGTGAGAACCTACATAAAACTAAACACAGTTTTATTTTCCATAAATGTAATGTTCGCAGAAATTGAACTTAGGATTACAGTCATTCATACCCTCAACAAGATTTTTATTTTTTAGGGTCATCAAACTCTTTTCACCAATGTGATGAAGACTTTGGTGCCATAATATTCTCTTCTCAGCTAGAAGTTTCATCTCCATAGAATGAGCACTCTTAGGTACCCAGAAAGCACAACCATTAGAAGTAGATGCAACAGTCCTCTTCACTGCTAGTTCCAATGGTGAGGATGAAGCCTCTCAATCTCTCTTGTTTGAAACAAAGGCACTATTGCACTAAACTATGCATGCATCAAACTGAAATAGAGTGCCAATCTAAACACCCTTAGCCAACACCATAGATCCTCTAGTCATTTTGTATCCTCCATTCAAGAAAACTACCTACACACCCACATCATTCAACTTACTTATAGAAGGAAGGTTCTTTGTCAAACTAGGGATATGTAGAACATCGCTAATTCCCTTCACACATCCATTAGGGAATTGAATCTAGACTCTTCCATGGACAACAATCTTTAGGTGAGAATCATCACCCAAGTACACCTTTCCACCAACATATTCTTCATACTTTGAAAACCAATCTCGATGTGAGGTCATGTGAAAAGATGCACCAGAGTCAATAAACCACACATCCTTAGATTCATGTGTTGTCAAGGTAGTGACAAAAGCTTCTCCTTCTTCCTGAGAGGACTTGTTAGAATCCGAATCATAATTCTTCTTCTTTTTCTTTTTCTCCTCCTTGCACTCCTTGTGGAAGGGACCAGGTTTGCCATAGTTCCAACATAGGGCCTTGGACTTTCTGGGAGACTTAGATCTCCCACAGGATTTAGATCTTCCTTTTTCTTCCTTCTTCTTATCCTTTTTTTTCCCTTCTCTTTAGATCTACCACAAACTGCAAGAGCCTCCTTAGCTAATTCAGTAGACTTTCTCCACATTTCTTTGGACAATAACGAAGAAACCACTTCATCCATCTTGAAGGTACTAGTGTTATTCCCAATGGCCACAACAAGGTGGTCCCATGAATCTGGTAAGGAACATAGTACAATGCCATACATCGATCCTCCTCCTCCATCTTCACACCAATAGAAGTCAACTGGGCAACAATCATATTGAATATATTTAGGTGATCAATGAAAGATCCTCTATCTTCCATCCTTAGACAATACAATTTCCTTCATAGGAATAACTTGTTCACCATGAATTTAGCCTAATAAACATCTCCAAGCTTCTTCCAAAGATTCTTTGTTGTCTTCTCTTCATGGATATTCAGGAGCACTGAATCAGCCAAATAGAGTCTTATCAAAACCTTATCTTTTCAATCTTTAAGATCCCAGTCTTCTTGAGACATTGCTGTTAGTTTTATATTAGATATGGCATCCCATAAATCCTGATCTACAAGCATGTCCTTCATTTTGAGTTTCCACAACTCAAAATTATTGCCATTAAACTTTTGTATCTCAAACCTCCCAAATGTGCTCACCATCTCTTACCTACAACAAAGATTTCAAAATCCTCTGCACAAGCTCCCAGTCAAATGAAGATCAGCTCAAAGAACCCTCTACCCAACAACTAGAACCAAAGGTGATTAGGCTCTGATACCGTCTGAAAGGAAGCAAGGTATGTGGAAATGCTTCCTACACTAATCTACTGAGGAAAAATTTATGCAAATTTTTACTTTTATAGTTACAAATTAATATGCACATTAACAGAAAGATAATAACAACTTCTAAATGCAAACCCAAAACTCACAACACAAGATATACATGGGGAAAACCCTTTCAGGTAAATTACCCCACACTCCAAAGCCACCTAATATATTATTCAGGAATCAAGAAGATTACAATATACTTGCAGAGCAAGCTTTTACAAGAGTATATCCAACTAAAGATCTAGGATGTAACTTGACATCTATAAGATTCTTATACACAACCTCCATCTCTAGCACCTAATATATAGGTGATACAATATACTAAACTGTTACCAGTAATTACAAAACCATGAGCTAAAACAACCCAAAAATGGCACCCAAATTATATCCAATCAAAGATGTGTTGTGATGTGCCAAAACACACACGAACATGTGTAAATCTCCCCTTTATGGCTCTTTTATGTGTCCAACATGTGTTTACATTTACAAAAAATAGGAGGTCCAACTTCCGTAGGCCATAACTTCTGATTTAGGTGTTCGATTGACAAACTGTTCAATTCATCAGAAAGCTCATGAAGAGATCTATCACCCTTTAACCAACTTCATTGGTTATGACAAGTTTTGGGATGTTTCTAAGCTAAGTTTCTATTATGAGAATTGAGTTCAAAACTTTTTTGGCAGTTTCAAAAAATAGAAATTTTAAGATCTCGCAATCCAGATATGATATTGAGTTAAAACTCACCTGATATGTTTACTTAGCTCTTCCACACCTTCTAGAAAAATTTTAGGTCAATTTGAGGTCAAATGTAAACTTACTAAAAATAGTAAGTCCTGCCATTTTTAGCCCTTTTGGAAACTTTGAAAGTTCTAGATCATTCTTCAAGATAAAGGGTATTCAAAAAGACCAAAATTTGGAAGAATAATAACCTTTAGAAGTTCCAAGTTTGAGACACTTTTCTTAACAAATAGTAACCTTTCGTAGTTGCAAGGTTGAGACACTTTTCTTAACATTCTCCCACTTGTCGAACACCTTGTAAGAGAAAAGGGAGTATCGACACCATGATTTAATTTATAGGGGCCAAGAGGCCCATAGACTCTGAACACCATCTGAAAATCTCTGTGCTCATGGGTTTTGTCAAAAATCTGCAACATTTGTCAAAGTGTCAACTTTCTCCAAGTTTACCTTCCCACCCTCTACGATGTCATGAACAAAATGGTACTGGACATTAATATGCTTAGTATTTGCATAGAAAGTAGGATTCTTTGCCAAACATATGGCACTATGACTGTCACAACAAGTAGTAATCTTCACTGCATCAAATCCAACATTAGAACACAATATCTTAAGGCAAATGGCTTCTTTATAAGCATGAGTTTCTGCCTTATACTCAGCTTTAGTAGTGAACAAAGCAACCACAGGTTGCCACTTATCCAACTAATAGAACCACCAAACATAGTGAACAAATCCACCTACTGTTAATGTCACCTACCCAATCTGAATCGACAAATCCCTGAATACAAAGTGAATGCTGAGGTCTTGTAGGATAACCATAATAACATAGGGAATACTTAGAAATACCTCATAAATATTTGAACACTCTCTTCACTACATCCCAATGTACTCACCCAAGATTAGACATAAATCAACTAAGGACTCGCACTTATTGGGCAATGTTTGTCTAGTACAAACCATCGCATACATCAAACCACCAACTGCACTAGCATAGGAAACTCTACTCATATCCTCTATCTTGGAGGGAAACTTTGGACAATTTGCAACAAATAACTTTTTCCCCATCATAAAAAGAACATTCAAAGGTCTGTAATCTACCATGTTGAATTTCTCCAACACAGTGTTAACATATTTTCTCTAGCCTAACTAAAGTATTATGTTTGCTCTGTCTCTTCTGATCTCCATCCCTAGAATGTACTAAGCTACCCCTAGATTTTTCATCTCAAACTGTGCTGACAACTAAGACTTCAAATCATAAACCAAACTTTTACTATTCCCAATGAGTAACATATCATTGACATACAATGCAATAATGAGAATGCAATCATTGTCAAACATGTAATAAACACAATGATCTTATTTCAATCTTAGAAATCCAATACTCAACACAAAGGCATCAAACTTATGTTACCACATCCTAGGAGACTATTTCAAACCATACAAAGACATTTTCAACTTGCAAAGAAAATTTTCTATACCTTTCACCACATAGTGCTCTAGCTGTGATGTATTATTTTCCTCCTCCAAGTCACCCTAAAGGAATGTTGTCTTCACATCCATCTGTTCCAATTCTAGATCATATGATGTTGTAAGAGATAACAAGAATTGAATAGATGTCATCTTTTGAATGAGAGAGAAAATCTCACCATAGGCAATTCCCTCCACTTGAAAATACCCCTTCACAACCAATCTAGCCTTATATTTCTCAACACTACCATCTACATCAAATTTATTTTTGAACACCCACTTGAATCCAACAAGTTTTCATCCTTCAGGCAAAGTAGCCAACTCCCAAGTATTATTTTTTCTAAAAAAGCCATCTCCTCTTCCATTGCCTCCTTCCAAGATCCTACATATTTCATAGCCTCTTTCACAGTTCTAGGCTCATCAATGCTATAAAATAAAAGAAAAAATACAACTAGAATCATGCAATGAATAACCAAACCTATCAAGTTTCCATCTTATCCACATGGACTTCCTCAAAGATTGATGTTGAAGTTCTTCATCTTCTTCTAAACTCTTCCTCATTATCAAGTCCAATAGATGTTTTTGGTTCAACTTTCTCAGGGGTGGAATGAAGCTAAACCACATCTTCTTTCTTCTCTTCTTTCTCTGACTAGAAGACAACAGAAGAAGGATTGATCTCTCTGAAGATCACACTTCTTCTATATAGAACTCTTTCAGCTACTAGATCCCAAAGCTTCACAACCAAAATACTTGAATGTGTGTCAATGAAGGATTTTTACTAAACCACACCTCCATAGATGTTTTATCAATGAGTACTAATGTAGGAGACCTGTTAACCAGGTAACAAGTGGTAGCAATAGCTTTATCCTAGAACTATTGTTCAATGCCAGCTCCACCTAACATACTCCTTTCCCTCTCCATCAAAGTTCTATTCATCCTCTCTACAATTTTATTCTGCTGAGGGGTATGCTTAGTTGTCTTGTGCCACTCAATCCCTTATTCTTTACAGAACTTGTCAAAATCTGCTGAACAAAACTCACCACTATTGTCAGTCGTCAAACACTTAATCTTTTTATCCTTTTGATTCTGTTAAAGAGATTTGAACTCTTTGAATCTATTAAAGACTTCATATTTTCTTCTAAGGAAGTACACCCGTGTCCTTCTACTATAATCATCAATGAATGAAACAAAGTAAATAGATTTTGAAATCAAAGGAACATTAACATGACCAAACACATCAAAATGAATCAAGTCCAACACCTTAGAAGATTTGTGAGAACTAGAATAAAATTGAACATGATTTTGTTTTCTATAAATGCAATGTTTGCAGAAATCAAAATCAAGGTTACAATCATTGATACCCTCAACAAGATTTTTATTTTTTTAGGGTCCTCAAACCCTTTTCACCAATGTGACCAAGCCTTTGGTGCCATAACATTGTCTTGTCAGTTGGAAGTTTCATCTCCATAGAATGAGCACCCTTAGGTACCCAGAAAGCAAGATCATTAGAAGTAGATGCAATAGTCCTCTTCATTATTGGTTCCAATGGTGAGGATGAAGACTCTCAATCTCTCTTCTTTGAAACAAAGGCACTCTTGCATTGAACCACGCATGCATCAAGCTAAAACAGAGTGCCAATCTAAACACCCTTAGCCAACACCATAGATCCTCTAGTCATTTTGTATCCTCCATTTGAGAAAACTACCTACGCACCCACATCATTCAACTTACTTATAGAAAGAAGGTTTTGTGTCAAACCAGGGATATGCAGAACACCATTGATTCCCTTCACTCATCCATTAGGGAATTGAATCTAGACTCTTCTGTGGCCAACAATATTTAGGTGAGAATCATCACCCAAGTACACCTTTCCATCATTGTATTCTTCATTCTTTGAAAACCAACTCCGATGTGATGTCATATGAAAAGATGCACTAGATGCATTAAGCCACCCATCCTCATATACATATTTTACCAAGGCAGTGACAAATGCTTCTCCTTTATCCTAAGAGGACTTGTTAGAATACAAATCATAGTTCTTCTTCTTTTTCTTTTTCTCCTCCTTGCACTCCTTGGGGAAATGACCAAGTTTGCCACAGTTCCAACACACGGCCTTGGACTTTTTGAGAGACTTAGATCTCCCATGGGATTTGGATCTTCATTTTTCATCATTCTTCTTGTCCTTTTTCTTTCCCTTCTCTTTAGATCTACCAAGAACCACAAGATCCTCCTTAGCTTATTTGGAAGAATTTCTGCGTATCTCTTTAGACAAGAATGAAGAAACCGCTTCATCCATCTTAAAGGTGGTAGTGGTACTCCCAATGGCCATAACAAGGTGACCCTATGAATCTGATAAGGAACACACTAATGTCATACATCAATCATCTTTGTTTGTAGTCTTCTCTTCATGGATATTTAGGAGCACTAAATTAGTAAAATAGAGTCTTATCAGACCCTTAGCCTTCTAATCCATCAGATCCCAATCTTCTTGTTTCATACCTGATGGCATGGTTCTAGATACTGTGAGTCATAGATCTATATCCACCAATAAGTCCTCCATCTTGAGTTTCCACAAGTCAAAGTTTCCTCCATTGAACTTATCTATATCAAACCTCCCAGATGTGCTCGCCATCTCTTTCTTACAACAAAGATTTCAAAATCCTCTGCACAAGCTCCCACTCAAATGAAGATCAGCTCAAAAAACTCTCTACCCAACAACTAGAACCAAAGGTGATCAATCTCTAATACCAATTGAAAGAAAGCAAGGTATGCAAAAACGCTTCCTACACTGATCTACTAAGGAAAGATTTATGCAAATTTTAACTTTTATAGTTATAGGTTATTAGATGCACATTAACAAAAAGGTAATAACAACATCAAAATGCAAAAATCACAACTCAAGATATACGTGGGGAAAACCCTTTCAGGTGAAAAACCCCACACTCCAAAGCCACCTAATATGTTATTGAGGAAACAATAAGATTACAATATACTTGTAGAACAAGCTTTCACAGGACTATTAATCAACTAGAGATCCAAGAGGTAATAAAACATTTATAAGAATCTTACACAAGACCTCCACCTCAAGCTCCTAATATATAGGAGATACATTTCAGTAAATAATGAATGGTAATACAAAACCATGAGCAAAAAACACCCAAAAGAGGTGCCCAAATTATGTCCAATAAAAGATGCCTTGTGATGTACCAAAACACACACCAACACGTGTAACTCTCCCCTTTATAGCTCGTTTAAGTGTCCAACACATTTTTATATTTCCTAAAAATACGAGGTCCATCTTTTGGAGGCCATAACATTTGATCTAGGTGTTTGATTGATGAACCGTTTGATGTTTTAGAAAGCTCATGAAGAGATATATCAAGTCAGAACCCACTTCATTAGTTATGATAACTTTTAGGGTAGTTAGGGACCTCTAATTTCCTCAAAATTAAGTTTGAAACATTTTTTGATAGTTTCAAGAAATAAAAACTTTAATATCTCACAATCTAGATATGATCTTTAGTCGAAACTCACCCAAGATGTTTACTTATTCATTCCACACCTTTTGGAATTTAAATTTTGGGTCAATCCAAGGACAAATGTAGAATTGCGAAAAATAGTAAGTCCTACCATTTTTATCCCTTTTGCAAACTTTGAAAGTTCTAGATCATTCTCCAAGATAAAGGATATTTGAAAAGACCAAAACTAGGAAGAATAGTAACCTTTCGTAGTTACAAGGCTAAGACACTTTTCTTAATTGAAATCTACAACCTTTTGTGAAATAGTAGCCTCTGGATGAAGCTAATCTTGTGAGTCAAGGGATTTCACCATCAAATCACCTAGAGCTCGTGGACATCTCGTTCACAAGTCTCCCAATTTGAAACACACAATCACACAACTTTGTGAAAAATAAAAGTTCACAATAGTTCTCAAAATTCACAAACTTCATTTTGAATATCCATGGGCCAATGTGGGCACCCAAATCCAAACACCTATGAAACTGCAAATTACTCATTAATTTGCCAAAATAAATTTGCCAACCATTTCCACCAATGCATGTTGGTGGTTGCAAGTAAATCCTAAATTTATGAGATTCTTATGACACCTTATGACACCAAGAATCTCCATAATCTCCATAAAATATCAATGCATCAAATCATGCTTCCACAATATTAATATTATTTACTTAATATTTATTTGTTGGGATTTGTGAATTTGTTCCTAACAAATAATATTAAATAAATTAAATAAATTAAATAAAGGGGACATGACAACTCCTTGCTCCCAGATTTTGCTTGTCCTTAAGCAATGAAGATCAGGATGCTCAAGTACCTCAGGTCCCTCCCAAGTTGTATCCTCTATTGGCAGATTTTTCCACTTAATTAAATATTCTATGAGGCTTATGTTTCTCAACTTCCTCTCCCTTGCCTCCAACACTTCTTTAGGTATCAGAATTAGTTTCCCTTCATCATCCAGTGGTGGTAGGTCTAATGAGGTGAACACTCGTTGTCCAAGTTCTTTCTTCAAACATGAAACATGGAAGACATTGTGTATTTTACTACCTAGTGGAAGTTCCAACTCATAAGCTATCTCCAACCCTTTTCATGATCTTGTAGGGCCCATAGTACTTGGGTTTTAGTTTTTCTACTCCATTCTTCTTCAATGAACTTTACTTATAGGACTGTAGTATAACAAAAACCAAATCTCCTATTTCAGAGACTCTTTCTATCCTCTTTTTATCTACATATACTTTCTGTTGAACCTATGCCTGCTGTAAATTATCTTTGAGTGACCTCAAGACATCTTGACTAGGTTTGACAAGGTCACTTGTTGTTGGGACAGTACTATCTGAGAATAGTAGATCAATAAAATAAGTTACATTTGTTATGTCGAAAAATGTACCCTTGGGGGCTTTTTCCTCCTAAGGTTTAGATTCCGGGTCCTTTAGAATGCATTTAATGGTGACTTTTGATGAGAAAATCCTGAAGTTTCATGGTAAATGGGACTTAGGGGGTGTAACAAAAATTTTTCCTAAAATAGGGGGGAGGACTTGGATGCCCGTGCCCTAGTCCTGCCCTATTTTAGTTCAGGACCTATTTTTGGGTGTTGGTTTTGTGACCATTATTAGGTCCTATGCTGACATCCTAAGTTTCAATTACAAAATTCTTAGTGGGAATATTTCTAGTTGCATATATAAGCATGATTAGTGATTCATTTGTAAACTAGATGGAAACTAGATTAGCATTGTGATTTTGTGAAACAGATTCAATGCATTCATTATGTTGCAGAGCAGTATTTTGTGTTATTATTGTGTTTATATTTGCAGATTTGGTATCCATCTCCTCATGGCATTAAGAGCATCTTCCTTCCATGAGATTTACACTCCAAGGTGATATCAATTATGTTTTCAATCATTTATCATTTAGATTTTGCCTCTATCCCATAGGGATATGCACTCTTTATTTAACAATAGTGTTCAGAAGACTTGAATGTCTCTCTGGGGCTTGAATGAGGCAAGTCTCTAAACACCACAACCCCCAACCCACTTTTCTGTGATTGTAGGTCATAGGTTGCAGAAGCAAAAGAAGTGGAGTTGCAGGAGAGTAGTGCAGACTGTCAGAATTGTGGATTTGAGAAGAAAATAGGGACTTGGACTTGGGCACTCGATCATTAGTCCTTTAGATCCTGTAATGGTGAAATCTCTGGAACAACAAAACAGTGTTGTAGACAACATTCTTAGATCCTGACAAAAACTAAGGCACTGGACTATGGTGCCCGCTCATTAGTCCCTGACTTTTCCACACACTAAACTTTGAAATCTTGTATGTATTTGATTGTCATTTGATATCTCTATATGCGATCATTTTCTGTAATTTGTCCGTATGTTTATGATTTCATGAAATTAGGGTTTTGAGAATAATTAGACATAATTGAACAACAAATTTACACAATACCAATCTTCCCCTATGTTCCAAGTGATAGAAGATCTGTATTAGAGTTCTCTACTTGGTTGAATGTCGTTGAATGTTTAGTGGTGAAAGGAGGAACAACACAAACACCATTTGGACATGTTTTTCCCAAATTTTCTACTAAACATTTTGGTGAACCCATGTTTTTTGTGAATTTTACACCTTTCTAAGTGTTTTACTTCAGATTTACATGCATTTCATTCATTCATTTCATTGTTCATCTTATTGCATAAATTACAAAACAAATTGAAAAAAATTGGCATTTTTAGCTTTTTTTTTCTATAATTTGAATTAATTTGCATTTAATTTCAATAAATTTAAGTCATTGTCATCAGATCTGATTTTAAATATAGAAATTTTTCATTCAACATTCATTTATATCTCATTTTCATGATCAAATTGTTAAAAATTGCTTGAAATCGTGCATTTTTCCATATAACCTAGTTTTGCATTAGCTAAGGTTTGTAGTCAAAATCTTATCTTAGATTTTACTACAATTTTAAAAAACTCATTAGGACTCATTTCTAGCTATAGTTTTGCATTATAGTGGTTTCCTTGCAAAATTTCATGTCTAGGGTTTGAAAACATTGCATTTTCACTAGATTTAGCCTTATCATCTTTCTAGACTTGCATCATAGTTGTGTTGTGAAGGATTTTTATGCATTAATTGGATTTTTTTAGGGTTATAATATTCTTCCCCTCCTCAAATTATTTACAATACCCTTTTTATTGGGCATTTGCATTGAAAATTGGTGAAAAATTACACATTTTAGCTATATTTTCTCTAGGTTTTGACTTGTCATCACTCTAAGTTTGCATCAAGGGTGTGTTGTGAGGGACATTATTGATTTATTGGACTGATATTAGATATATTATTTTCTTCCCCCGATCAATTTCCTTACAACACCACTTATTTCACTTATTTGCATTGAGAAAAGTTGAAAAATCAATCATTTTAGGTCATTTTCACATATAGTTTTGCACTTGTTTCTTGCATAAATTTTGAAATATGATTTGGAAATTATTTGGAAACATACACATGGCACCTTCATGTAATTTTTCTATGCTATCTTTGCATGCATTTATCAAAGATCTTGATTTTAACAAATTTTTAACCCTCATGAGTGAACATCCTATGATATTAGAAAGCTTAACTGAGTTCATCTCCATGAGTAGCAATGAAAAAAATAATTTTGATAGCACTTCTCCTATATCTACTACATGTGATGATGACATAAATCTGTCCTCTGGTCATTCTTTCAAAAACAACTCTTCCCATGAGGATATACTAGCACAAGACAATGAAAATACTGACACCTTCCCTACAATAGGAGAAGAACAACTTTTACAAAACATCATGCCTTCTACAACTAAAATAGAAGAACAAATATTTCATGATGTTGAAGATCCTATTGATGTGATAACATATGTAACTTATGAGCAAATAAACAAATTTGATAAAGGGCTAGCCAATTTTCAAGCATTTGTTGAAATTGAAAGGATAGCAGAAGAAGCTATACCTATGATTCATAACATAAGAGAGTTGATTAAAGGACAAGATGGTGTTAATGTAATCAGAGGCTTAATGCACATAGTGTATAATAATGTTATGCAACTATATGATCCAGACTATTACACATCTCTCGTGAACACATACCCTTGGGTAGTGGAAGACATAACACAACACATTGAGAATGATGAGTATGAAAATTATCTTAACATAATGGAATCATTAGCTAAAACTTATGAGGATGATATTGATACAACACCCAAACTTCTTAACAACTCTTTACCTTTCTTTCATTCCAATGCTCTCCCTGGCGAAGATGAAGCATTGGCGAATGTTGAAAGGTATCCCACAGAACATCAAGCTTATTATGACTATAATGAAGATGAATATGATGTAATAATTGGGTTAATAGAAGTGGACAAGGAGAAAGTTGAGAATTCACATCATCCATGGAAAAGTAGCATTGATTTAATTGTTGACAAAGGTTAGATTGCTTTTCCTTATGGGTAAGTATTTCTAACCTTTACCTCCGTGTTGTGTTTCCCCCATGATGTGTTGTTTAGGCCTCCTGGGAATACCCTTGATACTCTCGTAAGGTCAAGGATATCAGGAGACTACCTCTGTTGTGACCTTCTTCTATTTTGTATCATCATTATTCTATATTGCTTCTCCTCTATTTTCATTGTTGTGTGTTGTGTCTTAAGGACCTAGCATTGCGGTTGGTGACTTGGGGGCACCCTCCTATGTGATTGTCCCTAAGGCACTTGTTTCTCCTCTTTTGGTTTACTGTTGCCATTCCTTTATTGGTTCTATCTAGCAGGTGGGTGATGAAAAACATAATATACTGATATGGACCTAGTGTCCCTTTAGTGAGAAATCAAAAAATGTACCAAGTCCATATATGACGATGGAGTTGATATATATTATCCAACTCTTGGCTAGTAGAATCACTCTGTGTGATATCTTGATGTTGTCTTATCACACTTACAAACCATAACAATATTGCTTCTCCATGCACTTTGTTTATCTTTGAATCTCGCCTTGGTTACACTCAGTTTTGAGATTTCTATGGTATAGCCCCATGGTTATACCCAGTTTCTGAATCCATAGTATAACCTTGGCTCCCTATGTGAATGATCATATGCATTGTTTTTTATCATGACTGTATGGATGCTAACACATTTTCTTGCAGGAAGTTGTGTGTTTGTGGGAACATTTAGCGATTATAAAGAACATGTCGTGCCTCTGGGGGGCATGGACTTTGTGAGAGCTCGTGTTCCCTTGTGTATTTTATTCCTACCTTAACGTGCTTGATATCAGTACATGATATGCCCCCACCTTAAGGTGGGGACATATATAAGGTAAGCTGTCTGATTTAGATGCTAGCAAAGTGTGTTTGTAAAGCTTGAAATCTACTGCAATCATTTAATCCCTCTACGGAGGTAGGATATCGCATATATCGTTTTTTATCTTAAGCCATCTATGGAGGCAGGGATGGTGTTTTCCCAAAGGATATTGCACAATCTTTTCATTTTCTAAAAGTTCTTTATGGAGGCAGGGAGTAGATTTGAGACTATCCTAACCCTTAAGCGTGTCTTCGGCGATTGTTGTGGTGAAGTCCAATCATTGGTGTGCGTCTGTAATATGCCTGAGATGGTGATGAACCTAGAAATAGGTACACTCCATTACTTGTATACTATGTTTTATCTGTGTCTTCCACATGCGTGTGTATGTCATGTTTGTTCCCAAGCATAGTTTAAAGACCGATGATAATGAGTCCCTTCTGTGCTTTGGGATTTGTATGGCATGCTTGATTTGTATGGCGTGTTTGTTCTTAGATGCAGTCTTAAAAATTGGTGGTGATGAGTCCCTCCTGCACTCTGAGATTTGTTTTGCGTGTTTGTTGCCCCATATGCACTTTAAAGATGGGTGGAGATAAGTCCCTCCTACATTTTGGGTTGTGTGTTTACTTTCCATGTACTTGCATTCACATTTCATATATATATGAGAAAAAGAAAAGAAAATAATCATTGCATTCACTACATTCATTGTATTCATTATGTTTTGCATGTCTTTAGTACTCTTCTCCATGTTTCACATGACTATAAGTGTCTTCTCTATGTTTTGCATGTTTTTTGTGCTTGTTGACCATACTTTAATGCATATCTTGGCCTTGCATTTATACATACATTAAAGTGGGGGCTAAATGTTATGTTGGAAAATGTACCCTCAGGGGCTTTTCCCTCCTAAGGTTTAGCTTCCTGGGTTCTTTAGAATGTATTTAGGTCATCTTGCATGTTAATGGTGACTCCCAATGAGAAAACCCTGAAGTTCTATGGCAAATGGGACCTAGGGGTGTACTTAACATAAATCTTTCTTGAAATAGGGTGGGAGGACTTGGGCACCCTCACACTAGTCTTTCCCTATTTTTGGGTGTCAGTTTTGTGACCGTTATTAGGTCCTATGCCGACAACCTAAGTTTGAATTATGAAAATCTTAGTGGGAATGTTTGTAGTTGCATATATAAGCATGATTAGTGATTCATTTGTAAACTAGATGGAAACTAGATGAGCACTATGATTTTTTGAAAGAGATTCAAGGCGTTCATTGTGTTGAAGAGCAATATTTTGTGTTGTTATTGTGTTTGTATTTCTAAATTTAGCATCCATCTCCTCATGGCATGAAGATCATCTTCCTTCCATGAGATCTACATTACAAGGTGATATCAATTGTGTTTTCAATCATTTATCATTTGGATTTTGCCTCTATCCCACAGGGATACACAATCTTTATCTAACAACAGTGTTTAGAAGACTTGAATGTCTCTCTGGGGCTTGACTGAGGCAAGCCTCTAAACACCACAACCCCCAACCCACTTTTCTGTGATTGTAGCTCATAGGTTGTGGAAGTGAAAGAAGTGGAGATGCACAAGAGTAGTGCAGACTATCAAAATTGTGGATCTAAGAAGAAAACAGGGACCTGAACTTGGGTGCCCACTCGTTAGTCCTCCGGATCCCACAATGGTGAAATCTCTGGAACAACAGAATTGTGTTGCAGACAACATTCTTAGATCCTCACAAAAATTGAGTCACTGGACTAGGGCGCCCACTCATTAGTCGCTGACTTTTCTACACACCGAACTTCAAAATTTGGTATGTATTTGATTGTCATTTGATATCTCTGTATACGTTCATTTCATGTAATTTGTCTATTTGTTAATGTTTTCATTAAATTAGGGTTTTGAGCATAATTAGACTTAATTAAACAACAAATTTACACAATTCCAATCTTCCTCTATGTTCCAAGTGATAGGAGATATGTAGTAGAGTTTTCTACTCAGTTGAATGTCCTTGAATGTTTAGTGGTGAAAGGAGGTGTTGGGACCTAAACTTTCCTACCATTTTTACAAAAAATTTAGCTCCCCATAATAAAGAAATCAGCTTCAACACTCAAAAATACACCAAAAAAATATGCCTCAATGGCCTACTTCAAAGTAGGTTCGATCTTCAAGCCCTAAACATTGAATTCGTAGTTTCTATAGTACATTGTCAAATATGGGTTTCAGGACACAAGAATTGAAGAACCTTGATGTTTTCCCTCATGCTAAGGAGCACCTAACTCAGAAGACACCATCTAGAGTGTTTGTTTCCACTATTGGGGTTATCATTATGACAACATTGTTCATACATGAATTGAAATACTATCTTTCAACTATCAATATACATGAGATGTTTGTAGATGTGAAGCATGGAGAGACTCTTCCTATACATATTAATATGACTTTCCCTTCAATTCCTTGTGAAATTTTGAGTGTTGATGCAATTGACATGTTTGGCAAGCATGAAGTAGATCTGGATAAAAATATAAGGGATCTTAAAATACACAAAGATGGACATATAAATGGTTCTGAATACATATCTAATCTTGTAGAAAAAGAGAATACCTCCCATGATCATAGTGAGACTAGTGATCAAAATAAGGATAGTAAAAGGATCCCAATAATATAGAGGTAAAGTGTGCATTAAATGATGGTGAAGGATGTCACGACTTTGGTGTTCTGGATGTTTAGAGGGTTGCTGGAAACTTCCACATTTTAGTGCATGGCTTGAATATTTTTATTCCTCAGCAGATATTTGGGGATGCAACACATGTTAGTATCAGCCATGACCATGGTAGAAGACATAGATAATACTGCCCATTTCCCACTCTCCTATTGCAATCATAAAATGCCACTATCATCCACTGCTCATCTCAATCTCACAACATTATGTAGAGGGAGTCAGTCAAAGGAGGCGCTGCAAATTTTGCTTACTACACACAACATATCTTCGATTATTGTAGACTTGAGGAAGTAAATAAGTCCACTCTTCCATCATCCACATGTGATTTGCATTTGTTGCACGTATAAATAAGCTTACTTGCATGTATGACAAGTGCAGAAGTCTGGTATATGCCCATAAAGTGTTTGACCACATGAAAGAATGAGATAGCATATCACAGAATATGATTATTGTAGCATAAAGAAGACATGTGCACCCTCACGACGCAGTCACACTATGCAACGAATAGGTCCCCAATATGATCAGTTCACATTTTCTAGTATACTCACTACCTATGCTAAAATTAGAGCTTTAGAACAGTGACATGAGTACTCAAGTGGCAAGTGTTCTTCTACTTAAAATTTTCTCACATTGAGCTACTAAAATTGTCAAGGATATCACACCATAATTCTCCCCATGGATTTTGTGGCAAGATTTGACAAAGAACAAGAGTTTGGCAGCCTTTTTGAGGAAGCATGGGAGGTACCCTTGCAATAATGAGCACATATGATGTCAAACTACGGTGTCCTCCAATACCCATCATAGTCTTCGCCTTTGCCTCTCCATGAGTGGGTAAATGACCCTTCGTCGATCAAATAAAATCCACTGGAGTTAATGTGTTATGTGTGATAGCAAAAATTGATTAGATTTTGTGGTGCTTGGAGTTATCTTGAATGAGAGAATACAAAAACTAGTGGAATGCCCAGGAAAAATAAATATTTCGAGTCAGTGGGCATACTGTCATGTAGGCATTAAATCTCAGCTAGATCCTCACTCCTCCAGTGCCTTAAGGTGGAAGGATAAATAGTTTTATGACCAAGGTATATGATTATACATTAGACTAGATTAAATATGTAGAAGTTAAAATCTCATCAGAAGATTGAATTTGGAATAAGATAGGCAAAGGTAATTGGGGAGATTTTGGTACATTACATCTTCTATTGTACAATGTAAAGACCCTGCTACAAAATCCATCACTGTTAGCTACAAATCATAAAATTCAACTACAAAAGAGGAGGATTAAAAGTTGTCTTAGTGAAGCACATGGAAATGGAAGTGATTCATTTGAGTACCATCAAAGTAACTGGACCTATGGAGAGATTCTTGAAATTAAGGATGAATTAGAACCTGTTATTACAATTGAAAAGGAACTCAAGCCAGGCATAGGAAAATAACAAATGCATTAAAGAGGTTCGTGACAAACAAAAGTAGAGAAAGAAGTAAGAACAGTGGAGAGGTAACAGTTGCAAAGCCAGTAGGGAAATCATGAAGATATTCAGAATGTTGTAAACAATAAACATGTTGTAAGGGGTTTTGCTACAAGCAATATGTATATTCCCTCATGAAATTCCATGATAACTGGAGCTTTAGAACATTTACAGAAATGTTGAAAGTGCAGAAAATCATAACCCAACTACTGCTAAACACCACATTCTTCTGCATGTTCCATAGGAAAGTGAGATTAAAGGGAAGCCCAAATATACAAAAGGTAAAAAAGGGATATGGACAGAATGGAAAAAGGCATAATGTGGAGAAACCCTAATCAGAGTTTTAGTGTGAGATTCAATGAGTCACTTCAAAATGCAAATAAGGTGGGTCCCCAAGGCTCTTATATGTGAGATTTGAAGGTATAAAGTATACTAAATAAAATATCCAAGAGAAAATTAATATTGGAAAGACCCCAAAACTAGTCTCCCCGATAGCCTGAGAGGATTAAACACATTTGAAGAAATCATGTGGAGGGTAAATCATATTCAAAAAATAAAATAAAGCTAAAACTCGTACATTAGCCAAATTCAAAAGTAGATATAAAGTGGGCCCTCAAAAACATGACAAACAAATATTATTACCAAAAAATAATATCAGGATATCGGAGAGAGTGTTATGAGGGTCTCCTTGAAAACCAGATGGAGCAATAAAAAGGAAGCATGAACATCATTAACGGGAGAATAAATATTAGCTAAATAATAAAATTTCCAAAGCACAATGCCAAAAGTGCAAATGAAAATTAAAAGTGACTACAATAAAATGAAAATATAAATGTCACATTTTCAAGAAAGGGATTACAAGGTGAGTAATCATTTCACTTGAGGGACATAATAAATCAACCAAGTGGAGATTTAACAGTCATAATTGAATATTTTTTTGAAAGTAAAATATTTACCTCAGGAGAATTAATTAATTGGGTAATTATTTTACCTAAAAAATACTTTTTGTGGAAGTGCATACAATGGCCATGGGATGTTTTCATTGAGGAATTCATGGAGGGGGTAAATTATTTTACCCAAAGATTATATCTTCTAGATTGGGTGAAAATATAAAGATGAACTTGTCAGTAAGAGATAAATAATTAGTGGATGAAGAACGATAAAATAAAAACTAATGTTTTGCAAAATTATTATCTTTCATGGCAAATGAAAAGACACACCAGATGACAAGTGAAGTGTCATAACCCTAAAATTGTAAAATATAAATGGGAGATAAAAAAAATTGTAAAAAAAATCATCAAGCAAATAGGAAAAATCCGTAGAAGCAATTATTAAAATTAGGAAAACATATCAAAATGGAGACTTCCAAGCATATATTGTAAAACTTTTTGAATGGAGAAGGAATATAATAATCTGATGTCCAACCTTTCTGGTGTTCAATTATTTGTGGATATTAAAGTATATGTGTTATTTGTGTTGTCTCCACAATGATTTTCCCTTGTTATTTAAATTAATATATCAAGGATATACTTAGTTTATCTGATCACATTTTTTGATTCTATGTGTTCTACTTGATTGGTTTTTGTGAGAAGTCAATTTAAGTCCTTCCAGGTGATTTATGTTCATTGGTCTCTACAAGGAGTTAAAACCCTTTAAACAAAACATCTCAGTTGGTTTCCTTCACATCATAATTAAACAGTACTTTCAATTGTTCACAATGACTTGGGAAAATATCATTGGGATTTGGTAAGAAGAGCACAAGTAACAGACAACCTTGCACATTTATACAAGGTATAATCACCTGTAAGTGTGAAATAATTAGACTTAAACCAAGAGGGTGATACATCTATCATACACATCCTAACTCTGTTTCCCAAAATAGATAAAACATTGGTCATTTTAACAACATTTCAAAACATTATTTACATTTTCAAATCTCAAACATTAGCATCAGAAATAATCAACAAAGCTTACATCTACTTCACACCCATTTGCCATTGTGAAGGTCAAATCAACTTTGCACTAATCATTAAGGTATACCCACCTAGTTCTAGCAGAGCCTGAAGTGAAGGGGTTTTTAGCCATATTTGCCCCATGTTGTTCGCCAAAAGTGTCAAGAGAGTTTGACAACATCTTAGGGTTTAAAACCTGCGTTTTTGTGACCTAACAGAATTGGTGACTCCACTGGGGACAACATAAGAAAATTTGGTTAAACACCATCTCATTATAGAGTCAATAAATTTTTGAATTCCAACACAAATTGGTAACTCTGCTGGCAAGGACCCGAAAAAATATAATTATTCCTCTTTTGAAAAGAGGTGGTGACTCTGAAAAGGAATTCAATGAAAAATATAAAAACATATTGTAAAAATACCATTTTTAGTCTAAATAAATATGTTAGAAGAAGAGGAACTACTGGAGTTGTTAAGGGAAGAGAAAAAATTGATTCAACAACTGCAACAATTAATAATCAAACATGCTTCAAATTCATCAAAATATATATCAGTATCTAGTGAGGATAGGTATTCAAATGATCCTTTCAGCTCACAAGTGCCTCATGATTCTGGCAATGGATATGATGCACATCACTCATAGAAGGATATATTTACACCACAAAGCTCAAATCACATAAATGATTATTCTGTCCCTTCTAGTCAAAGAATAGTAAGCTACCAAGATCATGAATATAATTAGCATCTTGAGCATTATCAATATCAATACCAAACTCCATATCAAAATGTGTAGCACAATGTCATCCCCTTGGAAGTGTGAATCAAAATTTGCAGCAAGAAGTACATCAGCAACAATTGTGTGGTCAGAGGAAGACAAGGGGATCATTTTGCCCTGAAATATACAAACCACTTGATTTTAGAAACATTCATGGTTATCCACATCCTGTCCCTTTGGATGTAAAAAAGATTTTGCTAAAATTTAAGGGATATGAATCAACAGTCCTACATTTACAGCAATTCACTAATTTAACGATGAATTATCAAATAAGTGAAGATGTTATCATGAAGCTCTTTGTGAGAACATTAGAAGATATTGCTAAATATTGGTTTTCCAACTTGCCTATGCATTCTATAGCTTCATGGGATAAACTTGCAAGTAGATTCATGCAACAGTTTGAGGACAAAGATGATGAAAATCTTTTAAATGCATTTTTTGGCATAAAGAGACATAAAGGAGAATTTGCATGCTCCTTACTTGATAGATTGATGGATATCTATGGGAAGATACCTTTTAATCTTCAGCCTGATGAGTCCATGTTCATTGAGTAGTTCATGAGAATACATGACGGACTGATTTAGTTCATTGGCCTGAGTCATCAAAGCCACCTACTTTTGGGCAGTTGTAGCTATGGATTTGTGATATAGAAGTATTCGGGCATAGGGATGCTATCAATAATGGTGATGAATATGGAGAAATTGATCAAATAATGCAGCTAGTAAACGAGACATGTGCAAGTGAAATCTTCAGTGATGATATTTCAGATTTGAATAAGGAAAAGGTTTTAAAAGACCAATTCTCCACCTGGGATAAGGATTGCAATATTAAAGAAATTGCTAAAAATACAACACCCGAGAATTACATCAGCCATGAGGCAAGTAAAAAAGAAAGTCTATTTGATAGTGGACCAATAGTAGATCCATTCACATCTAAACACTATAATGACACAATGAGTGAAGAAATAGTATGTACATATGAAAATGAATTTCAAAAATTTTCAAATCCAGTGTATGATGAAACACTAGAAATAAATCAGACAGAAGCATGCTTTGGTATGTGTGAAGGTGATTTTCATGCATTTTAAAATCATTTGTATGATGAGGAAAGATCATTTTCAGATAAAAAGGACAATGCGTCAGTTTATAATGAAAGTAGTTATGTGGATGAAACTAATTTGTCCTTACTAGACAATGCTAAATTTGATGAAGACACTACAAAAGATAAAAATTTTGTGAAGCCTGTCATTGAAGAGTGTTGCATTTAGTATGGTTGTGTTTTAAAAGAGATAATCATGTGTCATGTCTCTAAAATTCATAAGCTGATACCTGATAATAGAATGCAGACTAATAATGATTATAATAGCACAGTGAATGGTATCATTGATAATGGACATTCCTTGACAAATGATATTAGTGTTTCATATATGTGATAATATTGCATGATTAGAATCAAGTTTTTGATAGAGGGAAGTATTGATATTTTTAAGGTGGCCTGGGGCTACCATTTGAAATTTGGTTTTAGTATTCAGAATGATATACACAACATTTGGATTCTATTGCCCAATGGGGTAGGCACTGGTCTGCTCCCCAGAGATCTGGGACTTTGCTATGCCCACAAGGTGCATACATCCCCAGACATAACCACTGTTGGGACCTAAAATTTCCTACCATTTTTGCAAAATTTTTAGGCCCCCATAATAAAGAAATCAGCTTTAGCACTCAAAAATACACTAGAAAAATATGCCTCAGTGGCCTACTTTGGAGTAGATTCAAGCTTAGAGCGCTTAAACATTGAATTCATAGTTTCTACAGCACACTGTCAAATATGGGTTTCAGGATACAAACATTGAAGAACCTTGATGCTTTCCCTCATGTTGAGCAGTGCCTAACTCAGAAGACACCATTTGGAGCGATTTTCTCCATTATTAGGCTTATCATTATGACAAAATTGTTCATACATGAATTGAAATACTATCTTGCAACTAACATTATACATGAGATGTCTGTAGATGTGAAGCATGGAGAGACTCTTCCTATACATATTAATATGACTTTCCCTTCAATCCCTTGTGAAATTTTGAGTGTTGATGCAATTGACATGTTTGGCAAGCATGAAGTAGATCTGGATACAAATATATGGAAACTTAAAATACACAAAGATGGACATATAATTGGATCTGAATACATATCTGATCTTGTAGAGAAAGAGAATACCTCCCACGATCACAGTGAGGTTAGTGATGAACATAAGGATAGTAAAAGGATCCCAAGAATATAGAGGTCAAGCGTGCATTATGTGAGGCCTACCTTTTCACTCCCTTATTTTGATCATTTCATATTACTGGTGAAGACACATTTTAGACTTTTGGGGATTGTTGATCCCGATATGCAGGGTTATTAGACTATATTTTTTAATTTTGGTTAGAATTGTTTAGTATGTTGTGATGAGACTAGATCTACTTTTGATTCACTGATGATGATATGACATGTGACTTGCATTATGATATTATTTGAGATACTAGTTGTGAGATTATTTTATGGATTTATTATGCGATTTTATCTTGAGATGGATTATAAAAATGCAAATTAGGAATCTAATTATGATGTGATTTTATGATGTTTTATATGATTATGTGATGGTATGAGTGTATGTTTACCATGCTTCAGCTATGATATACATGTTGGATTAATCTTTTGTTGAAGTGCGTAGGAGTTCTAACCAAGCCACATATAATCAAAGATTATCCAACACATTTTGTGAATTCCTGTGTTAAGCTAATATAGTTCCAAGAGGAACCAAGATCATCTATGGTATGCATGATGAATTTTCATAATGTTAGCTTATGTGGTCTTTTGGGCTAGGTCTACCTTTTTTCAATGATTTTATATTGTGTTGTAAAGGTGTAATGTTTAATTGATTTCATTTTTGAGTTTTTATTATTGTGACCTTTTTTCATGTGATTTTACTCACCCTTTGGTGCTCAAAATGGGTTAAAAGTGACCCTGGGTTGTACCCCTAGGGTCTAGGGACCATTTGAGCTTGTCTAACCTTAGGAAAACTCTCATTTGGTCACTTAAACTTCACCCTGAAGTAAAATGACGAAAATAGAAGTTTGGGAAGGAGTGGAAGGTTGGGTCAAACACTCAAACTTATCAACACCTCATTCCCAGGCTTGGGGAGTCTTCAAGACCCCTAATTTGTAGAGGACCCAACTCCAAGGCTCTCTCACATTGGTGAGAGTACCTTGAGGTTTTGTGGACTTTCATGGGAGGATAGGATTGGGACACTTGTGGTACCCATATCCTTCTTTGGCTCCACCTTTCTCTCCCACATGTGTGAGAGAGCACAAGTTGAGGGGGCAAGAATTGGTGGAATGGGAGGCTGACATGTGTCACAACCACATTCCATGAAGCTTGCAAGTGGATGTGAGGAGGAAGGAGAAGGTGACATGTGTCACCTTCTCATTCCTCAAGGCTCATGAAGAGAGCCTATTTTAATCCCTCTTGAAGAGAGGGAGAGGGTTGTTGATTTCATTACTTTTTTCCATTTTATTTAAATTTTGGGACAGAGTTAGAGGAATTTTTGGAGGCACTTTGGAGGGAGGACTTGGAGGTGGAGTTGGAAGGGCTCTTCTACAACTAACTTCCTTGTTGGGATATTTAAGGTAGGATTCAAGGCTTGATGGTTTCCCTTATGTATTTTTACATTTCTTGTGTGATGGTTTTGTGTGTGTGTATTTTGTATTTGGTTGTTGTGGGGATTTTATGGGTGTATGTCAAAGCCTCTCCATTTGGAGAAAATTCTCAACATGTGTGGGGTGGGGGAGGAGTGAACCTCCTCAAGGTCACCTCCTAGTTTAGTATTTTGGCCTTGAGGGCAAGTTATGAGAATGAGCATTTTTTAATTTGTTGAGAGCCATGGAGAAACATGTGTGATTTTGAGTATATATATTTTGGCTTGAGGAATTATTTGAGTTAAGTTTGAGATATTTGGAGTGGCACTCTTGAGTTGAGTGATATCCACTCCCCTACCCCTTTAAACTCATTTCTATGAGTTTTGTTTTGTGAAAGCCATGGGTGTTCTTCACGTTTGATTGTTTTGTGTGTTTTGTTGTGTTGTGGAATGAAAGTTTCTTGTGTGTGGATGACCTCCAATCTCGGGGGTGACTCATTAGTGAGTCTATGGTAGGGAGGAGAGCAGTATTTCGTGGCTTTTTCTCCTTCCATATTTATTATTTGTAGGTTATTGAAGCTTTGGAGCTCGGAAGAATAAGGCTATATCTTTGAGTTTTGTCATTTTGGCTCCTTGAGAGCTATGGCCAAGTTTGGGCTTGTGTAGTTGGTTTTCAAGTAAAGAGAGAAGATTGTTCCTCTCTTGTTATGTAAAGTTACATGTTTATATTTTGGGTTGGATGTATTTTGTTTTGAAGTTGAAAATATATATTTTAGTGGTTGTTTTACTTTATGGGATTTTCTTTGAAATGTTACAATGAAAGAAAATAATGTGAGCAATGGTTGTTTTAAATTGTTGTCAAAATATGCCTAAAATTGGTTCTCATTTTATATGTTTTTCAAGAAAATGAATAAGGTTAGCTATTGATTTTAAGCTTATTGAGGCAAAGGAATGAAGAAAATATACATTTTAGTAGTTGTCTCTTTCTATGAGAACAAAAAGAAATTTTCAGTGTTTATTTATATATTGCAAAATTAAAAGGACTTATTTCATGTCTTTTATAGAAAAATAAGTCTATTATTTTTACCAAGATAATTAAGTTATAATGAGAAAATATATTCTTTATAAGTGTATATATATATATATATATATATATATATATATATATATATATATATATATATATATATATACAGAGAGATAGAGCTTATATATATATATATATATATATATATATATATATATATATATATATATATATAACTTTCTCTCTCAAACAACATTAAACTAAATAAAATATATTAATAGTTTAATGCTATTTGAGAGAGAAAGTAATATATATATTATCTTTTGAGTAAACATTTGAGCACACTATGTTATGTCTTGTTATATATATATACATATATTTCAGTATATATTTTATACCATAGTGTTTCATTGGTTGGAAAATTCATTGTTGCTGACTGTGTAAGTAAAGAATATATATATATATATATATATATATATATATATATATATATATATACTACCTTTTAAACAATACTAAACAAAATGCATATTTTGGATATTAAGAACCAAAATTCTTAAACCGTAGATTGTCAAAAAGAGAGTAATGTCAAGTATAGTGGTGGGGGGGTTCAAACCCCCACCATTTTCTTTTTGCATCGTGCATTCTTTGAGTGGCGGCCTTGGTCAGGTTGGGGAGCGCTCCCCACCCACTACCCACTATTCAATAGGTAGTGGGTGGGGGACGCCCCCCACCCACTACCCACTATTCAGTAGGTAGTGGGTGGGGGACGCCCCCCACACCCCCCTTCTTTAAAAACAACAGAATCCTCGTTAAAAAAAAAATTGTTTATGCTATTTTTTTTAAATAGAACCTGCGAAACCCTATGGTAGTGGCGCTTATGAAGACCGTCACTCCTCCATAAAATGGCCATTCAGCCTTTATCTCTGCAACTGACTTCTTTTATTAATAATAAAATATATATATCCAGCGAACATTCTTCAACTTGAAACAAAATAAAAATGTATCTCTTGTTTTTATACAGAATATATATATATATATATATATAGAGGAAACTTCTAATGCATATATATAAAATGAGTATACCTCTGTGACAGACAAATCCATGCCTACCATAGACTTGAAACCTACAAAACTAAAAACAAAAGAAGTGGAGAGAAAGATAGGAGGAAAATTAGAAGAAAAGAAAGAATCAAAGGCAATCTAGGGTTAGGGATTCTGTTCATAAAGAAAAAAAAAATTATTGGGGAGACTTTTAGGGAAAGAGGTATTTTAAATTTGGTTTTAATTATTTTTCCCCCTTTTCTCTTGAGACATTTGTTTATTGTTTTATTTTCTTTTCTTCTTTCATCTATTTAAAATGGTGATGGTTTTGAATTCATGGTAAAGGGGTATAATTTATTTAAGAGTGCGTTTGTTTTCTTTAGTAATGCTATTTTTACTAGATGTTATTTTATTTGTCAAGAGATGGAATTTAAATTCTTTTAATTGAAGACATTATCTCTTTAGAGTTTAATATATTGAACTAGAGGGAAATATCATTTTAAATTAATTATTTAGATGTGGGGTTTAATTATTCTTATAAGTATCCTTTGAATTTAACTATTATAACCTTATTTATTTCTACATCAATTTAATTTAATTAATCGTATGTGGGATTTAATCGAAGGACATTATTTTAATTTATTTAATCTAGTTTGTTTGAACTTATTAATTAACTCTTTTAACCTAATTTAGTGAGCTTAGGGAATCTTTGGTTAAGAATTGGTTATTAGAATAATTCCTATATACGCCCGAGAGGCGTTATGTTGCCAGATTTTTTTAGGATTTAGGTTAAATTTCCTTAGCATTTTATACCTTGTGTAGAGTAAAATTTTAATGCTCTCGTGACTAGTTGATTGATTTAAGTGATTATTTAATTCCTTTTTGCTAATAGAATTAGGTTTTTTGGATTTTGACTCATTAAAATCTGTCACTCACCTAGGAAAACTTAGGGTTTTGATCATTTGATCCTAACCCTAATGGGGACACTTCTTGCATCACATTGACCACCTTAATCAGCTATCATCACATAGGGGATTGCGCATGTGATCGCATTACCCTAAATTTGATTGACATGTTTATGCCTTATGTGTACTATCACCGAGCACACTAGCACGTGTGAGGGGATTTCTAGGGATGCGTGAAATTTTTTTGATATTTCGTGTCATGACCACATGGCAAATGTGTAGATGATATGTGTGTTGCATGTCATGACCGCATGGGAAATGTGGGCATGACACATTAAATGATAGTGAAGGATGTCAGGTCTTTGGTGTTTTGGATGTTCAGAGGGTTGCTAGGAACTTCCACATTTCAGTACATGGCTTGAATATTATTATTGCTCAACAAATATTTGGGGATGCAAAACATGTTAATATCAACCATGGCCATTGTGGAAGACATCGATAATACTGCTCATTTTCCACTCTCCTATTGCAATCATAAAAAGCCACTATCATCCACTACTCATCTCAATCTCACAACATTATGTAGAGGGAGTTAGTCAAAGGAGGCACTACAAATTTTGCTTACTACACACAACATATCTTCGATTATTGCAAACTCGTGAAAGTAAAGAAGTCCACTCTTCCATTTCCCACAGGTGTTTTGTATTTGCTACATGTATAAATAAGCATACTTGCATGTATGACAAGTGTGGAAGTCTGGTATATGCCCGTAAAGTGTTTGACTACATGAAAGAATGAGACAACGTATCACAGAATATGATTATTGTGGCATAAAGAAGACATGCACACCCTCGCGACATAGTCACACTATGCAATGAATAGGTCTCCAATCTAATCAGTTCACATTTTCTAGTATACTCACTGCCTGTGCTAAAATTAGAACTTTAGAACAGTGACAGGAGTACTCAAGTGGCAAGTGTTCTACTTAAAATTTTCCCACATTGAGCTACTAAAACTATCAAGGATATCACACCATAATTCACCCTATGGCTTTTGTGGCAAGATTTGATGATGAACAGGAGGTCGGAAGCCTTTTTGAGGAAGCATAGGAGGTGCCCTCACAATAATGAGTGCATATGATATCAAACTACTGTGTCCTTCAATACCCATCAAGTCTCCACCTTTGCCTCTTTGTGGGTGGGTAACCGACCCTTCACCGATCAAATAAAAGCCATTGGAGTTAATGTGTTATGTGTGATAGTGAAAACTGATTAGATTTCTACGGTGCCTGTAGTTATCTTGAATGAGAGAATATAGAAACTAGTGAAACGCCCAGGAAAAATAAATATTCTGAGTCAATGGGCGTACTGTCATGTAGGCATTAAATCTTAGCTAGATCCTTGCTCCTCCGGCACCTTAAGGAGGAAGGATAAACAATTTTATGACCAAGGTATATGATTATGCAGTAGAATGGATTAAATATGTAGAAGTTAAAATCTCATCAGAAGATCAAATTTGCAATAAGATGGGGAATGCTAACTGGGGAGATTTTGGTAGATTACATCTTCTATTGTACAATGTAAAGGTTGTTGCAAGTATGTGCCTAATCGGTGTTGTCATTGATGTCAACATATCTTTGTTGCCATTAGTGTCAACTATGTCCTACTCTATTACTTGTTTAGAAGCTAAATTGTATGTTGAGGATATTGAGAAATTGGCCTCTCTAGAAGAATCAGAAAGTAAACAGTGAATCACATTGAAGATAGTGAGTTGCATACTGAAGAATAGTCCAGAAGATTAATCCACATTTCTTCCTGAATAAAGATCTTGATCTACAGATTGGAAGTTATTTAGAAGCATGGATAAAGATGCTAAATCCTAAGTTTGAGCCTCCGGTATGAAGATTTGAGTGAGTTACATTCACCAGAGTAAAACTTGCTTTTTATGATTATTCATTGGTGCATGAGAGAAAGTATTTTGCTCTGCATTCCTCCGCATTAAAGTGTTTTTATCTGCAGTTCTAGAGGGAAGTCTAGGATGATGATAAGTGCCTACAATTGCAATGGTTCATGTTTTGGTAGTCTGCAAGCTATCTTTCTTTTATGACAGTTGAAGACAGTGAAGTTCATGTGCTCTAGTGTGAAGAATATCATCGATAAAGTGGTTTGAGTTTGTGTGGTTGCTCCTAGTGATTTTAATGTGCTTGTGGACACCTCCTGATCATGTTCCTACCTTTACATTGGTCCGTGTTAAAGAATTGTGATCGTGTTTGAAGATTATTCCTAGATGATGTAGCGTGTAATTAGTCTTAGTCAACTTGGTTAATTCCAGTGATTGCAAAGATCCCTTGAAGATTATGGAAGCATGTTGTAGCGTGGAAGATCATGTTTGAGTCCTAGCTAAGGCATGTTGTGATATATATACATCTATACTACAATTCCTTAGCATAATTTTGTATTAGGTCAAGACCTATTTTGTAAATGTTTGTCATGCCGACCTTGGAGATTGTTCCAATGGTTGATGATTGTAGTGCCGACCTTGATGATCATTCCAAGATTGATGAAGTGTATAAATATTTGTAATTGAGTTGAGGAAAAGGTGTCCTTGTGTGAAGATGGGAAGATAAGGAAAGAAGTGGAAAGGTAGAGTAGAACAGAGGAACTATTGTACTTCAATGTATTAATCTCAGACATGAAGATGTTGATTTTGGTAGTGAGCCTGGAAATGAGCAGACAGTAAGGTTTAATAGCCCTCAAGGTTTAACATCCCTCATTGTAATCTTTCTAGGTTTAGAGTTGAGGCAGTGAGCCTACTAGACCTAGCTATACTTCATGGCAGTGAGCCAGTATGTTCTAGGCCCATGGAGTGACCAAGTTTGAACATCATTTTTCAAAGATTGCAATATATTTTGAGAGATAATCCTCTCCATGGTTTTTCCCCACCTTGGAGTTTTCCACATAAAAATATAGTGTCTCTTGTGTTTAATGTTGCATCTGTGTTTAAGTTTCTAATTTCATGCATTCATTGTTTAATCATAATAACTATGGACAAGTGAGTAATGTTTAAGAGTAGAAGTGATTAAAGTTTTTTGGACAACTGATTCACCCCCCCTCTCAATTGTCCAGCACATTTCAACAATTGGTATCAGAGAAAGGTTCCTCTAAAGAAAGTCTAACAACTTGAGGAAGATCCAAGATGTCTTATAAGAAGGAAGCACCACATTTTGGTGGGATGAATTATGCTCTTTGGAAGGCACGAATGAAAAGTCATCTTCTTTGACTTGGTTACAAAGTATGGAAAGATGTAGAAGCGAAATACACCATGCCTCAAAATGGTTTGATGACTGAAGATTATGAGATGGATGTCAAAGAAAAAGATGCTCTATTAAGTTCATTAAATGACTCATTACTGACAAAAGTTGTGGATCTTGAAATTGCAAATGAGGTATGGGAGAAGCTGAAAAATTTGTATGAAGGAGATGATTCTGTGAAGGAGGCCAAGCTACAAAGTCTGAAAGTGAAATATAAGAGTTTGAAGATGAATGAAGATGAAAACATAACAACATTTATGCAAAGAGTTGATGAACTTGTCACATGGATAAAAAGTATGGGGGGAACTCTTGGTGATAAAGAAGTTGTGATGAAAATTCTCAGATCACTACCAAAATCCTACAGTCACAAGGTAGATGCAATTGAAGAATTTATACAAGTAAAAGCTATTGACAGAGATCAGTTACTTGGTAAGATTACTACCTTTGAAATGAGAGAGTTTGGCGATGCCCTGCCAACAGTCGAGACTACCTTCAAAGCCAGTACTTCTGGGAAAACCTCCAGATCAGAAAAGTACAAGGTACAATTTGATGATGAGTTTGATGAAATTGAAGCCAACTTTGTGGATAGACTACAAAGAGGATTTGGTAAGTTTAAAGGTAAATTACCTTTTAAATGTTTTCCTATGGTAAAGGAGGCCACTTTGGTTCTAGATGCCCTGCAAGAATTGAAAGAAATAGAAAAAGATATAAGAACAGACCTAGGATCCAAAAGAAATTTTATTATGTTGAAGATTTTGATGATGATAGAGTATCAGATAATGGTGAACCAGACAATGCTAGTACTTCTGGTAATGAATGCTTATTTATTGCTATTAAGGAAGAACCTGTGACTACTAATCTTGTTAGCTGTGTGAAGGAAGAAAAACCAGTGGAAAGTGCTGTAGTTGTTCAGGTTGTTGAAGACAAAGATGAATGGGTTATTGATAGTGGCTACTATCACCACATGACTGGTGAAAAAAGTAAGTTTGTGAGTTTGGAAAGATATGATGGTGGACTGGTTAGGTTTAGAGATGATACAACTGGCAAGATTTGTTGAAAAGGATCTATTTCTTTTGATGGCAAGCATAATACTGAAGATGTCTTCTATGTGAAAGGATTAAAGCACAATATTTTGAGTGTGGGTCAGATGTGTGACAAAGGTTATGATTTAAGCTTCAAGGACAATGGATGCAAGATCAAGGAAAGCTTTGAAATAGTCATTGCAATTGGTAAGAAGACCAAAGGTAATATCCATCACTTGAAAGGAACTGATAACTATTGTTTGATAGCTCAGGTTGATGAAACTTAGCTATGGCATAGAAGGTTGTGTCACATCAATTTTGATAACATTATGAAGATAAGTACCGCACAAGCTGTAAGAGATTTGCCTAATCTTGCAAAGCCTGCTAATCCTATTTGCAAGAAGTGTCAATTTGGGAAACAAACAAGAATAAGTTTCAAAAGCAAGGACCAATCAGTTGATGGACTACTAGAACTAGTACATACAAATTTGTGTGGACCTACTAGAGTAAGAAGTTTGCAAGGAGATAGGTATTTCATGTTGCTTATTGATGATTATTTTAGAATGACTTGGGTTACCTTTTTGAAAGAAAAAGCAGAAGCTCTAGATAAGTTCAAGGCTTTTAAGGCAATGGTTGAAAATGAGATGGATTTGAAGATCTGATGTTTAAGGTCTAATAGAGGAGGAGAGTTTGCATCAAATGAATTCAATTTCTTTTGCAAAGAACATGGGATAAAGAGATAGTTAGATGCACGTAGAACTCCACAACAAAATGGAGTTGTTGAAAGGAAAAATAGAACAATTCAAGAAGCTGCTAGAACCATGATGAAGGAAGCTAATCTTCTAAAAGCATATTCAAGAGAGGCAATTCACACTGTTGTATATATCCTAAACAGAGTCCAAGTAAAAGGTAATGGTTCTAAGACTCCTTATGAATTGCAGTATGGTAAAGTTAGTACTGTGAAATATCTCAAAGGTTTTGGTAGAAAATGTTATATCAAAAGAGAAGAAGATCTAGGAAGTTTGATGGTAGATGTGATGAAGGAATCTTCCTTGGTTACTCCACTAAGAGCAAGGCCTACCAGTTCTATAATAAGAAGCTGAATAAGATCATTGACAGTGCAAATGTCAAAGTTGATGAAAGCAAGGAGAGGTCTCCAGAATCAAGTGGATATGAATTAGATAAACCAAATGCTTCAGAAGTGGTGCAACATGAAGACAACTCAGATGAAGAGGAACAAGATCCAGAAAGTGCTACCAAGACACCAAGGTATGTAAAACTTATTCATTCTAAAGATCAAATCATAGGAGATAAGAGTAAAGGAATCCTGACTAGAAGAAGAGTTGCAGAAGAACAAGTAAATTTCTATCTGATTTCCAAGATTAAACCTAAGACTGTGAATGAATCTTGTAATGATGAGAATTGAGTAAAGGCTATGAAAGAAGAATTATTGTAGATAGAGAAGAATCAGACTTGGGATCTTCTTCCTAGACTAGTAGATAAAAGTGTAATTGGCACCAAGTGGGTCTTCAGAAACAAGATGAATAAGAATGGTGAAGTGGTAAGAAACAAAGCAATGTTGGTATGCAAAGGATACTCTCAAGTTGAAGGAATAGATTTTCAAGAAACATTTGCACTAGTGGCAAGTATTGAAGCTATAAGAATGTTTTTGGCATTTGCAACCTACAAAGATTTTAAGGTATATCAGATGGATGTGAAGTCAACATTCTTGAATGGAGAATTTGAAGAAGCGATCTATATTGAAGAACTAGAATGATTCCAGTCATCACATCAGGGTGACATGGTATGCAGATTAAAGAAGGCATTATAAGGATTAAAAAAAGCCCCTAGGGCCTGGTATGCTAGGTTGAATAAGTATCTGATACAGGTAGGATTCAGCAAGGGTACTACCAACAACAATCTCTATTTCATGATCAATAATGAACAAATCCTAATTGTTGTAGTCTTTGTTGATGATATTATATTTGGAGGCAATGAAGGTATGTGCACAATTTTAGCTAGAGAAATACAAAGTGAATTTGAAATGTCCATGTTTGGTGAGATGAATTTCTTTTTAGGTTTGAAAATAAACCAATCAGACAAAAGTATCTTCATTTCTCAGTCTAAGTATGTGAAAGAGTTGTTAAAGAAGTTTGTGATGGAAGACTCTAAACCCATAAATACTCCCATGATAACTGGTTGTAAGTTGAGAAAAAATGATGATTCACCTATGGAAGATCAAAAAAGGTATAGATGTATGATTGGAGGATTACTTTATCTGATTCAAAATAGACTTGACATAATGCATGTAGTTTGTCTTGTGACAAGATTTCAAGTAGAACCTAAGGAGTCACATGTGATGGAAGTCAAGAGAATTATGAGATATTTGAAAGGCACAATGGATTATGGTTTGTGGTATCCAAAGGACAATGATTTCACTCTCAGTGCATACACTGATGCAGATTGGGCCGGAGATGTGGATGACATAAAAAGTAGAAGTGGAGGTACATTCTTTTTGAGAAAAAGGCTGGTATCTTGGATAAGAAAGAAACAAGATTCAATATCTATGTCCACTATAGAAGCGGAATATAAATTGCAATAGCATGTAGTTGTACTCAAGTGTTATGGATGAAGTAGACATTGAAGGATATCAAAGTTGTGTATGAATATCCAATTGTAATCTTTTGTGACAACACAAGTGCCACTAACATATCAAAGAATCTAGTAATGCATTCAAGTACAAATCACATATCCATGAGATATCACTTTCTGAGGGGAAAAGTGACAAAGAATGAAGTCAAGTTGGAATATGTATCTACAAAAGACTAGATTGTAGACATTTTCACAAAACCTTTGCCTAAGGATACTTTTGAGCATCTCAAAGAAAAGTTAGGGGTTATTACCCCTCCCGCTCTAAACTAAGATGTACAAGAGTGCATCAGTCTAGTGGTGCTTAAAGTCCCTTCTCCTATATCCAGATTGATGCTTTAGGGCTACTTTTTAGGGGGAGTAGTCAGAGAGTTTAGAAGAGAGATTAGATTAGAGCAGAAGAGTGCAAGTATGTTCCTTTTGCCATTGATGTTAAAGGGGGAGATAAATCATGTTAAAAACTCTCGTAGACAAGGAGTGTAGATGCATAAAGAGAAAGGGGTAGAACCTTGTCTTGATGGTTGTTGCAGTTTTTCACATCATATGTTGCCATCAATGACAAAGGGGGAGATTTTTGCAAGTATGTGCCTAATCAGTGTTGTCATTGATGTCAACATATCTTTGTTGTCATTAGTGTCAATTGTGTCCTATTCTATTACTTGTTTAGAATCTTTGTACATTGAGGATATTGAGAAAATTGGCCTCTCCAGAAGAATCAAAAAGTAAATAGTGAATCATAGTGAAGACAGTGAGTTGCATATTTAAGAACAGTCGAAAAGATTGGTTTGCATTTCTTGCTAACTAATGATCTTGGTCTATAGATTGGAAGTTATTTAGAAGCATGGCTAAAGATACTAAATCCTAAGTTTGAGCCTCTGGTATAAAGATTTGAGTGAGTTACATTCACCAGAGTAAAACTTATTTTTTTTATTATTCACTGGTGCCTGAGAGAAAGTATTTTTCTATACAATTCTAGAGGGAATTATGGGATGATGATAAGTGCCTACAATTTTCAATGGTTCATGTTTTGGTGGTCTGCAAGCTATCTTTGTTTTATGATAGTTGAAGATAGTGAAGTTCATGTGCTCTGGTGTGAAGAATCTCATGGATAAAGTGATTTGAGTTTGTGCAGTTTCTCCTGGTGATTTCAACATGCTTACGGATACCTCTTGATCATGTTCCTACCTTTACAATGGTCCACATTAAGTAATTGAGATCGTGTTTGAAGATTATTCCCAGATGACGTAGCGTGTAAGTAGTCTTAACCAACTTGGTTAATTCCAGTGATTGCGGAGACCCCTTGAAGATTATGGAAGCGTATTGTGGCATGTAAGATCATGTTGAGTCCCAACTAAGGCATGGCATGATCCGCATACATATATACTACAATTCCTTAGCATAATTTTGTATTAGGTCAAGACATATTTTGTAAATGTTTGTAATGTTGACCTTGGAGATTGTTCCAATAGTTGATGATTGTAATGCCGACCTTGATGATCATTCCAAGATTGATGAAGTGTATAAAAGCTTGTAATTGAGTTGAGAAAAAGGTGTCCTTGTGTGAAGATGAAAAGATAAGGAAAGAAGTGGAAAGGTAGAGTAGAGGAACTATTGTACTTCAATGTATTAATCTTAAACAGGAAGCAGATGTTGATTTTGGTAGTGAGCCTGGCATTGAGCCACTAGTAGGGTTTAACAACCCTCACTATAATCTTTCTAGGTTTAGGGTTGAGGCAGTGAGCCTGCTAAACCTAGTTGTACTTCATGGTAGTGAGCCAGTATGTTCTAGGCCCGTGGAGTGACCCTGAACATCATTTTTCAAATATTGTAATATATTTTGAGAGCTAATCCTCTCCATGATTTTTCACCACCTTGGGGTTTTCCACGTAAAAATTTGGTGTCTCTTGTGTTTAATATTGCACCTGTGTTTAACTTTATGATTTCATGCATTCATTATTTAATCATAATAACTGTGGACAAGTGAGTAATGTTTAAGACTAGAAGTGTTTGAAGTTTTTGGGACAACTGATTCACCCCCTCTCTCAGTTGTCTAGCGCATTTCAACAAAGCCCCCTATAAAATCCATCACTCTTAGCTACAAATTATAATATTCGACTACAAAAGAGGAGGATTGAAAGCTATCTTAGTGAAGCACATGGCAATGGAAGTGATTCATTTGAGTACCATCAAAGTAACCAGACCTATGGAGAGATTCTTGAAATTAAGGATGAATTAGAACCTGTTATTACAAAGGAAATGGAACTCAAGCCAAGTGCAAGAAAATAGAAAATGCATTAAAGAGGTTTGTGAAAAAGAAAAGTAGAGAAAGAAGAAAGAATAGTGGAGAGATAATAGTTGCAAAGCCAGCAGTAAAATCATGAAGATATTTAGAATGTTGTAACTATTAAACATGTTGTAAGGGGTCTTGCTACATGTGTTATGTATATTCCCTCATGAAATGTCATTATTACCAGAGCTTTAGAACATTTGAAACAATGTTGAAAGTGCAGAAAATCATAGCCCAGCTACTCAAAAACACCACATTCTTCTGCATGTTCCATAGGAAAGTGAGATTAAAGGGAAGCCTAGATATACAACAGGTAAAAAACGTATATGCATAGAATGGAAAAAGGCATAATGTGGAGAAACCCTAATTGGGGTATCGGTGTGAGATTCAATGAGTCTCTCCAAAGTGCAGATAAGGTGGGTCCTAAATGCTCCTACATGTGAGATTTGAAGGTATAAATATACCAAATAAAATATCGAAGAGAAAATCAATATTAGAAAGACCCCAAAACTAATCTCCCTGATAGCCTGAGAGGATTAAACACATTTGAAGAAATCATTCAGAGGGTAAATCATATTGGAAAAATAAAATAAAGCTAAAAATGGTACATTAGCCAAAGTCAAAAGTAGATATAAAGTGGGCCCCCAAAAACATGACAAACAAATATTATTACCAAAAAATAATATCAAGATATAAGAGAGAGTGTACTGAGGGTCTCCTCAAAAACCAAATGGATCAATAACAAGGAAGCATGAACATCATTAATGAGAGAATAAATATTGGCTAAATAATAAAATTTCTAATTGTAACGTTAGAAAATGTCCCCTTGGGGGCTTCTCCCTCATAAGGTTTAGCTCCTAGGTCTTTAGCATGCATTTAGGACATGTTAGTTCATATTTTGGCATCCTAATGGAATGAGGCCTAGGTTTCATGTAAAAGTGGACCTAGAAGGACCCCTTGACCTTAACCCTACCCAAAATAGGGGGGAGGAGTTGGCCTGCCCTATTTTGGTTCAAGCCCAAAATTTAAGTGTTAGTTTATGACCATTATTTGGTCCTTTTACCGACACGGTAAGTTTTAATTTTTGAAATCTTGGCGGGATTGGTTGTAGTTGCATATAAAAACATGTTTAGGCATTCATTTGTAGACTAGATGGCAATTGTGATCTTCAATTGTTCCCAAGGTGATTCAAGGTTTTCATTTTGTTGTAAGAGCAGACTTGTGTATTTTGTGTGTTGATATTTGCAAATTTGAGCATCAATTTCCTCATGGCATGAAGAGCAATCTTCCTCCCATGAGAGCTTCACTACAAGGTGACATAATATGGTGTTTTCATCATTGATTCCTTTAGTTTTTGCCTCTACCTCACAAGGGCACACACTCTTTATCTGACAATGGTGTTCAGAGGCTTAAGTGTCCTCTAGGGCTTGACTGAGGCAAGCCTCTAAACACCACAACCTCCAAACCAAGTCTTGTGATTGTAGGTCACAGGTGTTGCATTTGGGAAAAGTGGAGTTATAGGAAGGATTAGTAGGTATCAAGGATTAGGGATCTGAAAAATTTTAGACATAGGAACACTTCTAGGACTTGGGTGCTTGCTCTAGTGTCCTCCGCAAGCAGATCTCTAAAAACAGAAGTTATAGGGCTGATCAGTGTCTGAAGGAGGTCTAGATTCTGTGAAAAAGTAGCTACCTTGGACTTGGATGCCTGATCCAGTGTCCCTGACTATTCCACTTTGAAACCCTAAAAATAGGTATTCTGTGATTTGATATTTTATTCTTGTCTGCAAGAGCTTTTTCCGTCTTTAGTCAATTTGTTGTTGTATTTGCTTAATTAGGGGTTTAATGGTTAATTAGACATAATAGAAGCAAAATTAATAATTAAATTCTGTAATCAAAGTTTCCCTACATCTGTAAGTGACCTAGGGTATGATAGTGCTCGTTACTTGACCCTAGATCCTTGAATGTATAGTGGAGAGGCGGATTTAAACACCTAAAATCTAAAACATTGATAAATCCAATTTTCCCCTAAACATTTTGGTGAACTCGTATTTTTGGACTTAAATTGCAACTTGCTAAGTGTTTTTCTTCAGATTTGGATTGATTTCATTCATTCATTTGATCATTTATTTCATTGCATTGAGAAAAATTCAAAAAAATTGAAAATTTTGAAAAATACAAAAAAATTGAAAATTTTGAAAAATACAAAAAAATTGCATTGTTTGGCTTACTAAATTGCATCAATTCTTCCCAAATTTTCTTAATTCAAAATTTTTGAATTAGATCTGATATAAACTACAGAGAAATCTAAAAATTCAAAATTTTGCATTGCATTTTCATGATTTAATTGCTAGGGTTTTGTGGAAATTTTGACAATTTTATATAACCTAGTAATTCCAAAATCTAGGGTTAGTAGGCAAAATCTTTTATCAGATTTTTCTACTAATTTTATAGGCTCATTAAAATTTCTATTTTTCTTTATTCTTGCATTTTAGTGTGAATTTGCATTTTTACATAGAAAAGTTCAACAAAAACTAGCAATTTTGATGCATTTTCATTAAATTTGCATGGGCATTTTGCATCTTAATGCTTGAAAATGATTTTCAGATCCGAGAGTAAGTCAATTTCATCATAATTCAGACTTAAAAGCATTCACATAGCATTTTTTCCCAAGATCTCAAACCTAGGGCTTCAAAAACAACAATTTTCACTAAAATTGGCCTTATCGACTTTTTAAAATTGCACCATAGTTGTGTTGTGAAAGGCATTTTAGAATTATTTTTCTGTTATCAGGGTAATAATTTCCTTTCCATCATAAAAACATTCACAACACCTTTTTAACGGGCTCTTGTATTGAAAATTCAATGAAAAACTACATATTTTGGCTATTTTTGCCCTAGGGTTTGACCTAGTTTGCACTCCAAGTGTGTTGTGATCAATTTTATGGATTGAGGTTACTGATATTATCAATATTATTTTATTTACCTCTTAAAATTCCTTACAACACCCCCTTTGCTAGGTCTTGGAATTGAAAAATCGTGAAAAATAACCTATTTTTGCTATATTTTTGCTTCAGTTTTACCTTAAGTAGAATTAAAAGTGTGTTGTGTTGGGTATTTTGAAATTAAGTGGCTATTATTACTGATATTATTTTCTTTCCATTATCATTTTCCTCACAACACCCTTTGTTATGCTCTTTTACATTGAGTTTTGGTAAAAAAAGTGCCTATTTTGACATATTTTCACTATATTTTGACTTGGCATCATCTTAGATTTGCATCAAAAGTGTGTTGTAAAGGATCTTATTATGTATTGGACTAATATAAAACATATTATTTTCTGCCCCTGATCAATTTCTTTACAACGCCTTTGCTTTCATATATTTGCATTAAAAAAAGTACAAAAAATCAAGCATTTTAAGATCATTTTTGCATATAGTTTGCACTTGTCTTTTGCATACTCTTGGAAAATTGTTAAAATCTGATTTTTCATTTTATTATGGCATCTTCATGTTATTCATCTCTAAAATCTTTGCATGAGTATATCCTAGATTTTGAAAATTTCTCTAATTTTACTAATGAGAATCCTTATATTCTAGAACACATAGCTTATATCAATGGTATTGACACTTCTATTTGTTCTACATATGAGTTGCAATTAATTTGTTATACACATGATTTTAGTAGCTTCACTTTACTCATAGGAGCATATCCTTTGATTTTAGAAGATTTAACCAAATTCATCTCTAGGAATACTCATGAGAAAGATGAGAGTGAAAAGCCCTTTTCCGCCATAGAGTATGATGATGATGCTGATGTACCTTCCTTTCATCCCACTACTCTCCTTGGCCAAGATGTAGCATTAGTGGATGATAAAATTTCTCTCACATTAAATCCTTTGTGGATGGATATTGGGTGCAATCAAGAGGGAAACAATATTAATTCAATAATTGTTAATAGACTTCATAGAAATATACATAAAATGATTCTCCAAGGGGCACTTAGTGCACCCTCTTTCTTAAAACTGGTGATTATGGTTCAAGGTGTTCAAAATGTGTTACAAAAACCACACCACAATGTGATTGCTCACACATACAACACCCGTAATAACAAGAAAAGTAACCAAGCACCACATGTGCATGTCTCTCTTCCATGTTCTCAACCTATGCTCCCTCCACCACCTCGTCTTACTCATAAAAGTGGTCAAGAGTATGATTTTGTCGAACAACTTCATGTTACTCAGGCTAAGATCTCTCTTTGGGATTTGATACAAACATCACCTACATACCATGGAATGCTCCAAGAAGCTTTATAAAAGGTGATTGTGCCACCTGCTGTTAAGATGAATGATGTAGCAGCCGTATTGGATAGTATACATGTGACAAAAATAGATATTCTTTTTCAACCACAAGAATTACCATCATATGAAGTTTAAAACCAATATGATCCACTTATGATCACTATCATAATAAATAAAACATTGGTAAAACGAGTTATGATTGACAATGGATCGGCTCTTAATGTTTGTAGCACTGACCTTCTAGACAAATCAAAGCTAACACATCACAAATCAAACCAGATGGCATTAACATTCATGGTTTTGATAATGTTGGAGGATAATCCATGGGCACTATAACTCTACCTATATAAGTAGCACCTATGCTTGTGCCTACCTCGGTTCATGTCATGCCTTGTTCTTTATCTTACAACATGATTCTTGGTAGACCTTGGATTCATGCATTGGGGGCAGTTCCTTCAACCTTGCATTGTTCAATAAAATTTATATTCAAAGGTAAACTTCATACTATTCATGCCGATCCTGAACGAGATAACTTCTTACACATTGAAAAACAAAAATTAATTTACAATCATATGAGCTTAAAAACTTTACGAGTTGGTTCATTAATGCCTTTAGCCATGAATAATGTTGTCCAAGACTCTCAACCATTGAATGCACTAGTTAGTGATGATTGGGGTTCATTGGATTTTAATCCTTATAGTATAGGGGAATATAAAATTAATAGCCTTGACACATCAAAAGTGGCATTGATCTCACCTAAGCAATCTTTTGAAGCACTAAAGAAACCTAACATCCCCTTGGTAGAAAATAAAAACAATACTCAATTATACCACAAATTACGAGACCGATGAGGCTTCACCATCTTCTAAGGAAATGGCATCCCTTTATGGTCGAGGATTTAATATCCTTTACAATAATTGTGAATATGTGGGTAAGGGATGTGGTGTAAATCAACAAGGGATTTGAGTACCTATAGAATCTGCTTCAACACATTACTCAAGCGACATTGGATATAATCCTTTTAAAGAAAAGAAAGCTTCCCATCAGCCTAAACTTAATGTTAATTCAACAAGATCAAAACAACATGGTAGATATGTATGTTCTTAACAAGGGTACCCTAACAGGTAAGTATCTCTAACCCTTCACCTCTCTCATGATGTGCTTCCCCCGTGATGTGTTATGTATTGTTTAGGCCTCCTGGGATGTCTTTAGATTCTCCCATAAGGTTCAGGATACTAGGAGACTGCCTCTGTTGTGACCTTCTTCTATTTGTATCATCATTCTTCTAAATTGCCTCTCTTTGATTTAATTGTTGTGTGTTGTGTCTTACAAACATAGCGTCATGGTTGGTGACCTAGGGGCACCTTCCTACGTGACTTTCCCTAAGACACTTGCTTCTTCTCTCTTATTTATTGTTTCCCTTCCTCTAGTGTTTCCACCTAGTGGGTGGATGATGATAAACATTTATACTGATGTGGACCTAGTGTCCCTTTTGAGAGCAATAAAAAAATGGACTTAGTTCCTAATATGACGATGGGGTTGTATATTTTATCTGACGCTTGGCTAGTGGAAGCACTCATGCTTTCTGCATAGTGAATTTGATGATGTTTCTATCGCATTTACAAACCTTAACAATACTGCTTCTCTGTGCACCTTTGTTTGTCTTTGAATCTCGCCTTGGTGGTACTCGATTTGGAGAGCTTTGTGATATGGCCCCAAGGTTATCCTTGAACTCTAAATTTGTTGTATAACCTTGGCTCTTCATGTGGTTAATCATATGCATTAATGTAGATGTTTATTATGGTTTTGTAGACACTAACATGTTTCTTGCAGGGAGCTGTTTGTGGGAACATTTGGTGATCGTAAAGTACATGCCACCTCTAGGGGGCATGGGCTTTGTGAAAATCTATGTTCCCTTGTCTATTTTCTTCCTACCTTAACGTGCTTGATATTGTCGCATGACATCAACCACCTTAAGGTGGGGGAATATATAAGGTAAGCTGTCTGTTATAGATGTTAGCAATGTGCTTGTCCTTAGGTGCAGACTAGTACGATGAGTACTTCCTGTATCTTGAGTTTGTTTGCAATCAACCAATCTATCTTGAAATCTATTGTGTATACCACCTTTTCACCATAAGGCATCTCTGTGATGCGGGTGCGGTTGTATACTTTTGAGCTCATACCTCTTTTCACTGTAAGGCATCTTCGTGACATGGGTGGGGTTGCATTTTCAAAAGTCCTCTACAGAGGCAGGGAGTGGTTCTGTGACTAACTTAACCCTTAAGTGTGTCTTCAATGATTGTTGTGGCAAAGCCCAATCATCGGTGTGTGCCTGTAATGTGTCTGAGATGGTGTTGGACCTAGAGATAAGTACACTCCATCGCTTGTCTATCATGTTTTCTCCATGGCTTCAAAGTGTGTGTGTTTGGTGTGCTTGCTTTGTTTGGCATGTCTGTTGCCCCATGTGTATCCTATATTTTGGGAGGTTTTGTGTGTCTTGCATGTGTGTTGCCCCATATATACAAAGACCTGCGCAATGAGTGCATCATGTATTATGGGAGGTTTGTTTACTTTCCAATACTTGCATTTGCATTTCATATATATGAGAAAAAGAAAAGGAAAGATATCATTTATGTCTTCCATGCATTAATGTGTCTTCTATGCATTTACTGTCTTCTCCATGTTCTGCATGACTGTAACTGTCTTCTCCATGTTTTGCATGCCTATTACTGTGATTGGCATGTCTTCTCTGTGCTTGATGTGTTTATTGTGTTTGTGACCTTACTTTAATACATGTATTGGCCTCGCGTTTATACATAGATTAAAGTGGGGGATAAATGTAATGTCAAAAAATGTCCCCTTGGGGGATTTTCCCTCATAAGGTTTAGCTCCCGGGTCTTTAGCATGCATTTAGGACATCTTAGTTCATATTTTGGCACCCCAGTGGAATGAGGCCTAGGGTTCATGGCAAAGTGGACCTAGGAGGACCCCTTGACCTTAACCCTACCCAAAATAGGGGGGAGGACTAGGGTGCCCGTGCCCTAGTCCTGCCCTATTTTGGGTCAAGCCCAAAATTTAAGTGTCAGTTTATGACCATTATTTGGTCCTTTTGCTGACATGGTAAGTTTTAATTTTTGAAATCTTGGTGGGAGTGGTTGTAGTTGCATATAAAAGCATGTTTAGGAATTCATTTGTAAACTATATGGCAATTGTGATGTTCAAGTGTTCTCAAGGTGATTCAAGGCTTTCATTGTGTTGCAAGAGCAGACTTGTGTGTTTTGTGTGTTGATATTTGTAGATTTGAGCATCAATTTCCTCATGGCATGAAGATAAATCTTCCTCCCATGAGAGCTTCACTACAAGGTGACATAATATGGTGTTTTCATCATTGATTCCTTTAGTTTTTGCCTCTGCCTCACAAGGGCACACACTCTTTATCTGACAATGGTGTTCGGAGACTTAAGTATCCTTCAGGGCTTGACTAAGGCAAGCCTCTAAACACCACATTTGAGAAAAGTGGAGTTGCAAGAAGGATTGGTAGGCATCAAGGATTCAGGATCTGACATAGTAGCACTTCCAGGACTTGGATGCTCACTCTAGTGTCCTCTGTAGACAGATATCTAAAAATAGAAGTTACAGGGCTGATCAGTGTCAGAAGGAGGTCTGGATTCTATGAAAAAGTAGGTACCTTGGACTTGGACACCCGCTCTAGTGTCCCAGACTGTTCTGCTTTGGAACCCTGAAAATAGGTATTTTGTGATTTGGTATTTTATTCCTGTCTGCAAGGGCTTTTTCTGTCTTTAATCAATTTGTTGTCGTATTTGCATAATTAGGGTTTTAATGGTTAATTAGACATAAGAGAAGTAAAATTAATAATTAAATTCCCTAATCAAAGTTTCCCTACATCTGCAAGTGACCTAGGGTATGATAGTGCTCGTTACTCGACCCTAGATCCTTGAATGTATAGTGGAGAGGCGGATTTAAACACCTAAAATCTAAAACATTGATAAATCCAATTTTTCCCTAAACACAAATGCACATTGCCAAAAGTGCAAATGAAAATATAAATGTCACATTTTCAAGAAAGAGATTACAGGGTGAGTAATCATTTCACTTGAGGGACATAATAAATCAACCAAGTGGAGATTTAGCAATCATAATTGAATATTTTTTTGAAAGTAAAATATTTACCCCGGGAGAATTAATTAATTAGGTAACTATTTTACCTAAAAAATACTTTTTGTGGAAGTGCATACAATGGCCATGGGACATTTTCACCAAGGAATTCATGGAGGGGGTTAATTATTTTACCCAAAGATTATATCTTCCAGATTGGCTGAAAATATAAAAATAAACTTGCTGGTAAGAGATAAATAATTAGCGGATGAAGAAAGATAAACTAAAAACTAATGTTTTGCAAAATATTTTGCATTTGAAAAATTATTATCTTTCATGGGAAATGAAAAGATGCACCAGATGACAAGTGAAGTGTCATAACCCTAAAATTGTAAAATATAAATGGGAGATAAAAACCATTGTAAAAAAAATCATCAAGCAAATAGGAAGAAGTCGTAGAAGCAATTATTAAAATTAGGAAAACATATCAAAATGAAGACTTCCAAGCATATATTGTAAAACTTTTCGAATGGAGAAGGAATATAATAATCTAATGTCCAACCTTTCTAGTGCTCAATTATTTGTGGATATTAATGTACATGTGTTATTTGTGTTGTCTCCGAAATGATTTTTCCATGTTATTTAAATTAATATATCAAGGATATACTTAGTTTATCTGATCACATTTGTTGATTCTATGAGAAGTCAATTTAAGTCCTTCTAGGTGATTTATGTTCATTGGTCTCTACCAAGAGTTAAAACCCTTTAGACAAAACATCTCAGTTGGTTTCCTTCACACCAGAATTAAAAAGTCCTTTCAATTGTTCACAGTGACTTGGGAAAATATCATTGGGATTTGGTAAGAAGAGTACAAGTAACCGACAACCTTGCATGTTTATACAAGGTATAAACACCTTAAAGTTTCAAATAATTAGAGTTAAACCAAGAGGGTGATACATCTATCATACACATCCTGACTTCGTTACCCAAAATAGATAAAATACTGGTCATTTTAACAACATTTCAAAACCTTATTTACATTTTCGAATCTCAAACATTAGCATAGAAAATAATAATCAAACCTTACATCTACTTCACATCCATTTGCCATTGTGAAGGTCAAATCAAGTCTACACTAATCATTAAGGTATATCCACCTAGGTCTGGTAGAGCCTAAAGTGAAGGGGTTTTAGCCATATCTGTCTTGTGTCATTAGCCAAAAGCATCAAGAGAGCTTGGAAACCTCTTGGGGTTTAAAACCTGTATTTTTGTGACCTAACAGGAGGATCAACACAAACACCATTTGGATATCATTTTCCCACCTTTTCTACTAAATAACATCATATCCATAAAAGAGCACAAAAAGGGGCCATACCAATAGACATATGGTGAGATGTATTGTAGAAGTACTCTCCTAGATATAGCCATTTTACCCAAGCATTTTGTTGACTTGAGATATAATTCCTTTAGTATCCCTCAACACACTTATTAACTATTTTTGTTTGACCATCCATCTGTGGGTGGTAACTCATGTTGGGTGTGAGTTTTGTACCTATCAAGCGCAAGATTTATTTCTAGAAAGAAATAAGGAATCAAGCATCCCGATCACTAACAATACTCTTGGGTGTTGTCTATAAATCTCCTTAAAAAATAATTCAACTAGTTGTGATGCTTTGAACTCAAATGTGATTGGAAATAAATGTGTATACTTTGTCAATTGATCAACTACTACATAAATACAGTCCTTACCTTTAACCTTGGGCAATCCTGTAATGAAGTCCATAGAAATACTTTCCCACTTCTATTCAGGGATAGGTAGTGGTTGGAATAGACTTGCAAGGAAAATTGCTCACCTTTATTTTGTTTGCATGTAACACACTCCTTGATGTGTTTCAGTACATCTTTTTTCAATCCCTTCCATGTGAATTTTTCTCTGATCTGCCTATAGGTCTTGTAGTACTCCTGATGACTGGCTAATGGTGTATCACAGAAAGCCCTTAGAATCTTTTTCTTGACTCTAGATTCTGGTACAAAAAAAATTCTCTTCTTGTAGTAAATGATTGACAACCCATCAGCACAAAGTTTTGTCACACTTTTAGCTAACTTATCAACACAAGTGAATTTAAGTATTTCTAACTAAAAATCAATTTTGGTCAAACATATGATCTTGTAAGATTCATTCTAGTTAAGTTAGATATGTCCACAACTTTTTCAACTAAAATTATTGGCTAAATGCATATGTAGCACCACTATGAGGCCAATTTACCAAACAACTAAAATTATTTCAAAAGCTTGATATTTCGACAACTTCTACTCATGTAAATAACATTTTTAAAAAATATAAAAATACCCTTTTGTAGATCTATAAGTTTAGTTTTCAAAAATATATATATTTAATAGTTAATTATTATTTATATTTTCCTTTCTATTTTTACTAAAAGTAGGTTATCAGCACAAAACATTAGGCTGATTATCATGTCAATGAAAAATAGTAAAACATATTAAAAAAATATAATGCACGAGATAAAAGAATTTATATCAAGATGGTATAATTGTTTTTGTATTTTAGATAAATAGTTAATATGAAAGTTGACGTCGAATGGAAACAAATATGTTTTAATACACGCACATTTTATTATTTATTTAAAAATATATATTTATCAAAATTGGAAAAAAATATATCCATGCACAAAAGTTTCAAATTATAAATACACACAAAATAGATGAAGAAAAAAAATAAAATTTACTATATAAAGATTGACATCTCATGTAAATTCATTTTTCACCATTTTATCAACAACTAAATTAAAGTGTCAATTTATTGAAAACTATATGCAAATATTTTTTAAGATTTTTTTAAAAAATACAAACATACAATATACTAAAAAGTAAATATTTAATTAGTTTACATCATTTCAAAATTCAAAACATATATGTTACTTTTTAGCGATTCAAGTTTAAAAGTTGGATCAACGTTGGCTGTTTCCTTTATAAAAGTGTGACACAAATTTGTGCTTAAATTACACTCTTGTAGTGCTCCTGATGACTGGCTAATGGTGTATCATAGAAAGCCCTTAGAATCTTTTCCTTGACTCTAGATTTTGGTACCAAAAAAATTCTCTTCTTGTAGTAAATCAACCCATCTACTATAGTATACCTATCATCTTTTACGAACTCATCTAAAATGTTAGAAGAAAATGAGTTCTTTGCATATTCTAAGCTTATTGTGATTTTCCAATCAGCTAAAATAGTAAACAATAAACATAGGTGGGTTTTCTAGATAGTGCATCAGCTACCACATTTTTCTTCACTTTCATATATTCAATTTCAAAATCATATGCTTAATTTACTTACCCACTTTTGTTGACGGTCATTCAGGTTCTTTTGATCTTGAAAAAATTTGAGACTGTTATGATCTGTCTTGACTACAAATTTTCCACACACCAAGTACTATCTAAACTTCTCAAGTGCATGCATGATCACCAACATTTATTTGCCGTAGATGGAATAGCCCTTTTATAATGCATTAAATTTCCTACTTTCAAAGGTGATTGGATGTCCCTTTTGAGTTAGAATAGCTCCTATACCTTCTCCCAATGCATCACACTCAACCAAAAAAGGTAAGAAGAAATCAAGAATTGCCAATACTAGACATGTGCTCATTATTCCTTTAAATTTATCAAAAGTCTTTTGTGCCTCTTCTATCCATGCAAATGCTCCTTTTCTCATCAAATTTGTTAATGAGATAGGAACTATGAAAATCCCTTAACAAATCTTCTGTAGTAGCAACATAATCCAAATAACCCTTTTCACTGAGTTAGATTGGTTGGTGGAGGCCAATCTAATATTGCTTGGATTTTCTGTAGGTCTACATGAACCCCTTTTGCACTAATAGTGTGTCCTTGGAAATACATAATTTCTATCAACCCAAACTCACATTTTGACATCTTAGCATAGAAGGAATGTTGCTCCAGAATGCCAAAAATTGTGTCCAAATGTTCCAGATGTTCTTTCCATGTTTTTCTTTAAATTAAAATATCATCAAAAAATACCAAAACAAAATTTCTAGGTTTTCCATTAAATACCTTGTTCATGCAAGATTGAAATGTTTTCAGAGCATTAGTAAGGCTAAATGATATGACCAAGAACTCAGAATGACCATAGTAGCATCTGAAAGTGGTTTTCTCCACATCTTTTTCCCTCATCCTAATTTGATGGTATCTTGACCTTAAATCAATTTTGGAATATATACTACCCCATGCAACTCATTGATGAGCTCATCTATTCTGGTGGTGGGGTACCAGTTCTTAATGATTTTCTTATTCAATGCCCTAAAATCTATACACATTCTCCAAGTGCCATCCTTTTTCTTCACTTGCACTACCGATGAGCTAAATGGACTAGAGCTAGGTCTGATCAAACCCATGTCCAATAGCTCCTTGATGGTTTTTTCTATCTCTTCTTTGTAGGCCCATGGGTGCCTATATGGTGTGGTTATCAATGGTTTGGAATCCTTCTCTAAATCAATTACATGTTGAAAACCCCTATCTGGTTGCAATCTTGGGGGCATATCATTGAAAACTATACTAGGTTTATCCAAAAAAAAAATTCAAAAGGAAATTTACCTTTCTTGTTGGAGGAGTTTGGTTAATGGATCAAAATACTTATTTCCCATGCTACTTGTCCTTTCCATAAAGTCCTCTACATCTTCTTCGTAGTCACCATCCTCGGGGCTCCATTGGAAAGGCCTATAAAAACATTATCTTTTCCATTTGATTGGAACTTGAACTCCATAGTCTGATGGTTTTGATAATATTTTCCAATGGAATGCAACAACTCAATACCCAATACCACATTTGTTTCTCCCATACCAAGAACATAGAAGTCATCACTAATCTTGTGGTCAACTATTGTAATATCAATTTGTCTAATTACCCTTGTGCAAGACATGGTGAATCTATCTGCAACTATAACATTAAACCCTTCAAACTCTTATGCTTTCATCCCTCTCTTTAATACCAAACCTTCACCGATGAAATTGTGGGTTTCCCCACTATCAATGTGTAGTGGGTTTTCTAGATAGTGCATCAGCTACCACATTTTTCTTCCCTTTCATATACGTGAATTTCAAAATCATATTCTTGTAATTTACTTACCCACTTTTGTTGGTCATTCAAGTTCTTTTGATCTAGAAAAAACTTGAGACTATTATGATTCATCTTGACTACAAATTTCCCACACACCAAGTACTATCTAAACTTCTCAAGTACATGCATGATCACCAACATTTCTTTGTCATGGAGGGAATAGCCCTTCTCTAATGCATTTAATTTCCTACTTTTGAAGGTGATTGGGTGTCCTTTTTGAGTTAGAACAGCTCCTATACCTTCTCACAATGCATCGCACTTAACCACAAAAGGTAAGGAGAAATAAGGAGTTGCCAATACTAGACAAGTGCTCATTATTCCTTTGAATTTATCAAAAGTATTTTGTGCCTCTTATGTCCACGAAAATGCTTCTTTTCTTGTCAAATTTATTAATGAGATAGAAAGTTATGAAAATCCCTTAACGTACTTCTATAGTAGTAACATAATCAAAAAAACCCTTTTAGCTGAGTTAGATTCATTGGTGGAGGTCAATCTAATATTGCTTGGATTTTTTATGGGTCTACATGAACACCTTTTGCACTGATAATGTGTCCCAAATATAGAATTTTTATCAACCCAAACTCACATTTTGACATCATAGCATAGAAGGAATGCTACTCTAGAATGCCCAAAATTGTGTCCAAATGTTCCAAATGTTCTTTCCATGCTTTGTTGTAAATTAAAATATCATCAAAATAACCAAAACAAACTTTCTAAGTTGTCTACTAAATACCTTGTTCTTGTAGGATTGAAATGTTTTCAGAGCAATGGTAAGGCCAAATGGCATGACCAGGAACTTGAAATGACCACATCTATCTCTCCCATACCAATAACATAGAATTCATCACTAATCTTGTGGTTAGCTACTGTAATATCATGTTGTCTGATTGCCCTTGTGCATGTCATGGTGAATCCATCTGCAACTGTAACATTAAACCCTTCAAACTCTTGTGCTTTCAGCCTTCTCTTTAACACCAAACTTTCAATGATGAAATTATGGGTTGCCCCACTATCAATGTGTAGTGTCACTCTTTGCCCAACTATGACTCCCTGAACCTTGAATGAGTGATATTTGGGAGCTCCAGATAGGGCAGCCAAAGTACTCTCTTTTCTGATTTCCTTTTCCTCTTCCTCTTGAATGGAATCTTTTGGATCATGGAACTCATCATCTAAATTAGGATCTAAAAGAGCCTCAATGAAATGCACCTGTCCTCTACCCATGCATCGATGTCTAGGAACCCACAGTTCTCTATAGTTATAGAAAAGTTTCTTTCTCCTTAGTTCCCTTCTTTCTTTCTCATCTATCTTCTTAGTAGCAACTGGTGGTACACTTTTCTAGATAGGAGGTGAAAAGGTTATCTTCTGAAAATGACCCTTTTGTTGCCATGGGGTAGAACCTTTAGGTGGGTAAGTCACAATTCTTTTTAGAATAGAGGGTTCAAGTTTCCAACTTCTTCTTATTGCTTCTTGTAGAGAGGAAGGCACAAAGGCCTTGACAAATCCCATCAAAGGTTCTTCAATCCCTTCAAGGAAGATGTATGTCATCCTCTTCTCTGAAATATTTGGTGCCATTACCACAATTTTTTGAAATTCATCTACATAGGCATTGATTGTGGAAGATCGCTTAATTTTTGATAACTCTCCATAATCCTCTTCCTCATCTTTCAGATCAAATCTAACTAATAGTTTCTAACTAAAATCTTTAAATATTTTTACCTGGTCATGACCTTGAGTGACCATTCCATGGTCCCACCAATCATATGGAAATCCTTCAAGATGTAGATTAGCATATTGGATTGCATCTTTCTCCTTCATTGGATTGAGGATGAAAAAGGTTTGTAGTTTTTTAAGATAAGCCCTTGTTGAAATCTTTTTGCTTCCATCAAAAGTGGGGGCTTGTAATTTGCCATCTTGCTATTGAGTTTTTTTCCAGTCTAATTTGTATGTTCTTTACACCATCTTTTTGGCATCATAGTATTCATCATGCTAACTTAATCACCAAAACAAACTAAACTCCTAAATACTTCATCTTGATTGTTATAAGTAGCTTGTATTGCAGCTATGTCACTTATTGTAGCTTCTACTGGGTTATCAGAAGGTGTAAGTTCAAATTTTTCTTCTTCTAGAAGGAATTTAAGATTTAAATCTTTGATAGTGGAATGCTTTGTGGTTCCAAAATCCCCTGAAGAACATCCTTTCTCATGTGTGGTGACGGGACCTTGTAATTTTTCCACTAACATATTCATGACTTCTCTTGTTTCATGGAAGCCTTCCGTAGTCTTCTTTTGGTTTTCTTGCATATCCAATAATGTTTTCCTAAATAATTCACCTTCATTCTTAGAGATTTTCTATTTCCCTTTATTTCCCTCTATGTTCCTTTCTTCAACTGGGTTTCCTTCAACTATTTTCTTTTGCTGCCGCAGGTAACATCTTTTTTCTCTTTCACTGGAAAACATAAATCCCTCAAACCCTACATGCTGGAAAGAACAATGATCTGATACAAATTAAAATTTCCCTTGACTTATTTCTATGATATATTTCAGATCTAAAACATAAATTTGTAAAACATCTCATAAAAACATCATTTTCACTAAAACTAGTCAACTAGTCACACATAGGAAAATACACCAAATCAACTGAAACTCTCCAAAATGCTATTATTTGGGATTTTCAATGAAAATAAAATGTAATTAGGTACAATAAACTGATTTACAACAATAGAAAACACCAAGAGATTCTACAGAATAAACTATGCAAAACCAACAAAACTTTGTGCTCCAAATATCACTAGATTTCACTACAAAGCATAGAAACTGACATTGTTTGATTTCTTTGAAGGAAATACATAAAGTTTGATCTAGAATGACAAAAATGTGTAGAAAAATACTTAAAGAAACCTACAGAAACCTACAGAAAAACCCCACAACACAAATAACACAAAATAATGAAATACACACTATGCATCTCAGCCCACAACCTGCAACACAACATTCCTCACAATTTCCTGGAAATCTACAACCTTCTATCCAATGGTAGCCTCTAAATGAAGATACTCTTGTGGCTCAATGGATTTCACCATCAAATCACATGTAACTCGTGGACATCCTATTCACAAATCTCCCAATCTGAAACACACAAGCACACACCTCCAAATTAGCAATAGTTCTCAAAATTGGCAAACTTTTATTTTAATATCCATGGGCTAAACTGGACACCCAAATCCAAAATCCTATGCAGTTGTAAATTACTCATTAATTTGTCAAAATAGATTTACCAACCATTTCCACAAATGCATGTTGACAGTTGCAAGTAAATCCTAAACTTATGAGATTCTTATGAAACTTATGATACTAAGAATCTCCATAAAATTTCAATGCCTCAAATCATTGTAAGGACCCAACTCCTTATTAACAAAATAATTCTGACTTTGAATTCAAAAAATACCAAGGACAAAAAATTTTTGATCAAAAGATGCAGAAAATGCAGATTCATAAAATCTTACTAAAAGAAATGCTCAATAAATGTTATAGAGGTTAGATGAACTAGAATTTAGTTTTCTAAAATCATCAAGTCCTGAAAAGATCACCAATATTAAATCTAGTGAAGAGAAAACATGCATTACGAGGGAAAGTACATTACACAAGATAACCTATAAGAACAATTGATCATGCACATACCTTAAGTCCTTCATTACATCCTACATTCATTTTTGACAACTTGCTTTTTCTCTAGTGACTCTTATCCTTATCATCTACATAAAATTAACTAGACAACCTCATATTAACATGACTCAAAAACACTACACAAAAAGTTAGGATCATGATATTTATAGAATTTAAGAGTCGAATACATCACCATTCCATTGCACCTGAGTACTGGAGGCATCTTGTTATCTAAATTGCTCTTTTATGTTTTTTTTAAGATTATGATGTTAATTATTAAAGAACACCCTATATCTGGGGGACCTAAGTACTAGGAGCATCCTTCACCTTCAAGACTGCCTACATACCATGTATCCATGGGATCAAGGCCCCCTCTAGATGTGACTGACATGGGGATTGTGAATATGTAGTTCTGTCTTGCACTATGTTTGATGCAACTGTGAGCAGGTATACAACCCTTTCTAGGGTAATTCCCTTGTCCCAGACAGTTCTTCGTCATCTACCACCCACTCAGGTGAAATAGGGATAGAATTAAATCTAATATAATGACTACCTAAAATGGGTGGTTATCGTTCAACCCTAGTGTTGATGAATCTCTATTAGGTGTCCACTCAAGGAATTAAGTTTACCTAAGGGCAAGTTCATCTCCAAATTCATGTACTATTTTTACATCAAAAGGTTTCCTAATAGATCTATTCATGATATTCCTAGTCTTATTTGGAATAATACTTGCAAGATCAAATAGTAATTCAATATCCTAGAGTCACAATGTAAATCTAGGCACCTAAGTGATTACTCTATGATTTCTAAATTCTATGAGCTTCAACCTCAAGGGTTAAGAAATATATCAATTACCAAAGAAAAGATGATTAATTATTTTTAAATTGCCATGACTATAGCAAAGCTACATCTCTAGTTCCATTTAGTCAACTCAGGAAGGTAAAGGTCTTTAAGGTTACTACTGTCACAAAACTAGACTCTAGGTTATCAACGTAATTTTCTTCAAGGGGAAAATGTAAGCTATGTTAGTCCTACACAATGATCTATTCAAGTCACTAACAAAAAATATTGATAACAATTCTTTATTTAAATCACCATCTATAATTACTAACCTTAGTACACTAAAAGATGTATAATCTTAGTTCTAATCATAGCATGCATTGTTATCTAATAATTAACCCAATTCCATTATATTGTTATAAGACCTCTTAGTGATCAAAAGAAGCATATTTCATTCACCTATTTAGCTAACTCACATGTTCAAGGTAATTTTCTACTATCTTCTTAAGGATGCCACTGAGCAAAGATAATACACATACATTATTTGTAAAACTATTTAGTTATTGCATATAATGTTATTTACTTAAATGAGTTACTATCATGGTACTCTTACCATAGTTGAGTACGTAGTTGTTCCTATCTAGGTCTATAATACTCCACACCTATACTCAATTGGTTAGTCATATGCATTCAACTACATAAATAGAAATATCATATTATATGTAAGAAGTCACAACCCTAGAGTTATCCATCAAATGGATTACTAACCACTAGTATCAGAGAGAGTATGCAATACAATGGTGGTTAGCATCCAAAAGCTAACTAATATCATAAGAGTCACATGAAATAATTGTATGACTAATTTCATAGGATGTATTTATGGATTACTAAATTGGAAACTCACACACTAATGCTACTGAAGAATACATTTGGTAACTATAATTGTTAACAATGTTTACAATAACTTATACAATTCACTCGATACTAAAAGATCATTTTATGTTTGTATAAATTCACAATATCTATTTATGCAGATCCATTTATTTGATCTTAAAACATAATTGGGAAAATATGGTAATATTGTTGTGGCAATAGGTATAGGAATATGAAAGGAAGCAAGGTGTGAGGAAACGCTTCCTACACTAATCTAATGAGGATAGATGAGTGCAAATTCATTTTAAACCTTACAGTTACAAAGTTATCAATACAATAATAGAGATATTACAGAAATACACATACACATAGAATGTAGACAGAAAAGAGAGAGACAAGATATAACATGGGGAAAACCCTTTTGGGTAAAAAACCCCACACTCCAAAACCTGCACAATGTATTATCAAAACAATAATGTTTACAACACACTTGAAATGGAAGTCTTCTCAGGAGTCTTCAACACTAGTATCTGGAGATAAATTAGTAGTATAACAATACATGTTAATCACTCTCTTCATCTCCTCTCCAAGCACCTGTATATATAGAGAAGTAGTATGAATGGAGGTATCTTCTAGAGCAAGTCACCCAAGGAACTCGTCCAAATCCATGTGGCCCAATTTTCAAAGGCCATAAAACATGTGTATGACACTTGTATGTGATTCTCTTTCATCCCTTACAACCCCCCAACCTGGGCACCCCAAATTTGCCCAATTAAGGTATGATAGATGCTCTTACAATGTCATAAAATCTGTCATATATGACAACTCTTAGAGTTGTAAGAGAATCTGTCATAACTGTCTATTAATAGCAGATTCTCTTACAACCTTGTCATAGTCAAATTTGGGTGCCTACTTCCCCATGCAAGATGCTTTCAAACACTTGTCTTCACCTGTCATAGAATCTTCCATTTTTGGCCCTTACATGTCATAGATTTTGTCATAGGAAGCTGTCATACACGTCATAAACCTCTTACAACACCCGAAAGATGCCGGCACATGGAAAAACTCTTCTACCACAAGGTGGAATGCCTATCTCCTCATATGAGGACAAAAATACATGTGGTCACCTTCCATGTAGGATGACACATCACCGTGCCAACTCCCACAAAGTGATGAAATAGGATTTGCATCCAAATTACAATAATAGGCAAAAAATAAATACAATTAAATAATAAATGCTAGAAACTTGCAAAGGTGGAGACACCTTAATTCCCAACATTCTCCCAGTTATCGAACACCTTTCAAGAGCCAATGGAAATAATAGGGTTTAACTACTATAGGCTGAGAGGTCGATAGACTCCGAACACCATCTGAACTTCTCTGTACCCACTGGTTTCGTTAATACATATGCAACATCGCACTCTGATTGTCACCACAGATAGAAAATTGTCTTGCACCAACACCAATATTTGAACACAATATCTTAAGCCAAATGGCTTCCTTGCAAGCATGAGTAGCTGCCAAATACTCAGATCAACTGAACTCCACTATGCTCACTAGCTTTACAGAAGCACCTGTAACATCTTCCAAGTGATCACCAACATGACAAAAAGATTAGAATACCAAAAATATGATGAAACACTAAATTCCATATAGACACACCAATGTATCCAACTTCAAACTAGTTAACAGAACATGACTTTGAAGTCCAAACAACTTCAAAACAAGATCGAGCACGTAAAATCCAAAAATAGTTAGAACAACAACCACAGCTAGTTGTTTACATCCAACTAAATAACCATCATTGATAAAACTTTTACACATGACATATTCAGCCCATACTGCAATTCTCATCCTTGTATAATCTATTATCTTGCATAAAGTTACCATCTCCCATGATAGCAAACATACCAATAATGATTGATGTGCAAAAAATCTGAAGACCTTTGATACTGTTGTCCAATGAAAAACCATCTACCAAAGATATACATACATCCTAGGAATCAAACATCATGAGCAATGCCAACCGAAGTAACTCAAAGTCTACCAATCAGCACTTACATAAAAAGATGACTTATAATACAAACATATAATACAAAGAACAATCACAATGATCTACAAACTGCAATCAACTGCTGCAAAACAGAGCATACCTCCACAAATAGTTATTTGCTCACTCTCTCACCTCTGATCTCCTCCACTTCTCCCAAGTTCACATCTAAAAAGAACACATATTGTTGCCAAAAAATAATAAAGTACAATGACAGTAAATGACCACAAACCCAGTGATCATACTAGATGAGTAGGAACCTCTAGGAAGAAAAAATGAGACTATAAAGAGAAACTGCAAACCATATCATGTCCTTCTTCCAACACCACCAAGTGCTAAGTTGTGCCAAGTATGATCTCCTTTACAAAACCCCAACTAAAAAACCTTAACAACACCCAACCATACAATCTCATAAGATCAAATAAACATCATCATGGATGTAAGCTTCTCTAATCAAGGTAGATCAAACTCATAATCATTCCATGACAAGGAATAAGCCCAATAACATCTCCTAAACTACTCATAAATGAACATCATAAACTAAACCATATGAATCAAGAAGATATTCATCCTAACATCCCTCAAAAGAAACCTCTAGAACCAATAACTGTAGCTCAAGATTCATATCCATGACAAATCAAAGCATAAAACAAAATGAATCTGAAATAACATGGACAATACTTATCAGATCATTTTCTGCCGAGTGAATTAAGAGTGGGGAATGAGAATGATCCACTGAGATACACCGAGTCTCATATACTCTCTCCAAGAACAATCTCCTCTCAAGTTCAAATATGAACTCATGTCCATAACAAGTGAAGGCTCCTTGGTCTTTCTGCTAAAAAATTTCACCATTGCAACACATGATCCCTTCAACAAGAGATCTCAAGCCTCACCTCAAGTCTCTCTAGTATCCATGAGCATCCATCAACCAATACATGCCAACTTCAAATTCATCCTACAAAATCATGAAGCTTCAAGGAAATGATTAATAATCAAAACCAAAGAGAACAAATAAGATCACTATCAAAACTCCCACTGCAGATCTGCATGATCAAGAAGCTCATCATGATGTCATGATCTAACCATCTCCTTGTAAGAAGATCACATACAACAAATCGTACAATGATGTATACATCCTATCTCAAGAGAACATGTATCATGCCAAAACTTTAAGCTAGCATCAAGAGTAAACCATGACACAATAACATCTCTAAACAAAGGATAAACATGTCATACTGACAAATCATAAACCTGACACCTTAATCAAGATGTAAACATCTCCAAAAATATGAAAATAACCATCTCCTGGCAACAAAACTAAAAATGTCAAAGAACTCTCAAAACCAAGAGCTCCTCCATGACACCAATATCCACTGTAGAAGATCATCCATCACTTATGCTGAAGCTCCCACTAAAACTGTGATATTGAGCTTATCAAGGCATCATGATAACCATCCTCTCAATGAAGAACGTCCATGGCTCTAACACAATCAAATAATTGTCCTGTACAATATCAGCAACACAAAATAATAAAGTAGAACCAAGATCTCCAAGTCAAGAAGATAAAACCATCACTGTCAAAAGCTTACACTAAACTATGTAACCAAGCCATCCATGACATCGAGATAAACATGCTATAAGTCCCAATAACTGACTATCCATGCACTTAAATTATCCATCCTCTTATCCCAAAGCAACATGCCAAATACACAAATGACCACAGACAAGGTCAACTAACAAAGTCTGTATAAACACTGAATCAATCTTGTGGATATAGATAGTCCACATCCGAGTCATCCCACTGCAATCAAATAGGTGACCAGCCCACAAAATTCTATAACTCGTAGATCCCAAACATGACACATGCAAACTCATCATCACATTAGTAACTTGCAAATTGAGATACCAAAGAAGATAATCTGTAGACTTCAAGACTCAACCATCAAATCAATTCTAGATTCAATTTGCCAACAAGTCCACAAATGAGTGATCGTAGTCAAGGAACTATTCAAGCATATGCTGTAGAAATGATGAGTGATAAATCACATACCAACATCTCCACACTGAGAAAGATACAAACCTCCTCACATTGTGCATGAAGCATACATACAAATCTACAACTATCTTACATCTAGAAACACTCTCAAGGAATCATAATCTAAAAAATAGTTTGTTTGCAGATTTACAAAACCACAAGTTTTGATTAACCATGTAAAACCTGTAAAACCACCATGTCACTGACATACATGCAAATCCATATCCACTTATCATCTAAAAACACACAAGTCTGAAAATCACCAATATAGTTAAACTAGAATAATGGAATAACATAGATAAGAATAACCAAGATTTTTGAAATGGAACATCTACAAAACCCTCAGATCAAATCAATATGAAACTGAGACATGCGAGTACAACCAACTAAATGAAACAGAGGTCCAGGAACTTTAGGCCCACTTGTAGGCCAACTCCACAACCATCACCATGTACAAGCATACAGAGAAGCTAGGTTGTTCCAAAAGCTTTCAGATCATTCAATGATCAGCTCCACAACCTACATGCATTCGAGATTAACAAGACAATGTCTTCCAATGCCAAGGACTAAAACCAAGCACCCAACATAAGCACACCAAACCATAGCCATGGCAACCCAAGTTTCTCCATGTGATCAAGGAGCCAAGAATGAAAACCCAACATGAATACTTTGTTGTAAATGGCCATAGAATGATAGAACATAACCACCATGCATGAGGGTTATTGCATACTGTCAAACATGAGCTCCAGATCAATATCATACTAAATGTAACCACATGATCAGCTCCATAACACTCCATCTTAAGTTTCCATAACTCAAAATTTGTGTCATTAAACATCCCCATATCTATTCTTCTGGATGTGCCTGCCATCTTATTCCTGCAACAAGATTTCAGAATACTCTGCACAAGCTCCCACTCAACTTAAGATTACTACACAAAATCCCTATCCAACAACTAGGACCAAAGAGAATAGCTCTGATACCAATTGAAAGGAAGCAAGGTGTGCGAAAATGCTTCCTACACTAAGCCAATGAGGAGAGATGAGTGCAAATTTATTTTAAACCTTATAGCTATAGAGTTATCAACACAATAATAGAGATATTACAGCAATACACATACACATAGAATGTAGACATAAGAGAGAGAGAGAGAGAGAGAGAGAGAGAGAGAGAGGATATAACGTGGGGAAAACTCTTTCGGGTAAAAAACCCCACACTCTAAAACTTGCACAATGTATTATCAAAACAACAATGTTTACGACACACTTGCAATGCAAGTCTTCTCAGGAGTCTTCAACACTCATATCTAGAGATAAATCAGTAGCATAACAACACCTATTAATCACTCTCTTCATCTCCTCTCCAAGCACCTGTATATAAAGAGAAGTAGTACGAATGCAGGTAGCTTCTAGAGCAAGTCACACAAGGAACTCATCCAATTCCATGTGGTCTAATTTCCAAGGCCATAAAACATGTGTATGACACTTGTAAGTGATTCTCTTTCATCCCTTACAACCCCCCAACTTGGGCACCCCAAATTTGTCCAATTAAGGTATGACAGATGCTCTTACAATGTCATAAAATCCATCATATATGACAACTCTTACAGTTGTAAGAGAATCTGTCATAACTATCTATTAATAGTATATTCTCTTACAACATTGTCATAGTCAAACTTGGGTGCCTACTTCCCCATGCAAGATGCTTTCAAACACTTTTCTTCATCTGTCATAGAATCTTCCATTTTTGGCCCTTACATGTCATAGATTTTGTCATAGGAATCTGTCATAACTCTTACGCATCATAAACCTCTTACAACACCCAAAAGATGCCGACACATGGCAAAACTCTTCTACCACAAGGTGGAATGCCTATCTCCTCATATGAGGACAAAAATACATGTGGTCACCTTCCACGTAAGATGACACATCACCGTGCCAACTCCCACAAACTGACAAAATAGGATTTGCATCCAAATTAAAATAATATGCAAAAAATAAATACAATTAAATAATAAATGCTAGAAACTTGCAAAGGTTGAGACACCTTAATTCCCAACAGAATACTATTAATGTTTATGTTGAGTTTAATAATACGACATACTTTTGTGTACCTAATTGACATTAATACTATATCTTTATTTTCTTTCAATAAAGGCGATAATTCGGAAACAAAGAGAAGGAAATCAATTACTAAATCATACATTTTCTATTAAATAATGATTTATGAATTTAGCATCAAATGATATTATTCAAAAGCTAGCATGCAATATTGAGAAAGAAAATGACTAGGAATTAAAATACACTCTTTAATACAAATGTCAAAATAATTCAATAAAAGAGAATAAAATAATATTGTAAAACTTCACATAACTATTAGGAATTTAATTTCTACAAAATTTATCCAAAGAAGAAGAATTAAAACTTAATGGTTGTATAAGACCTTGATGAACCTCTTCAAACAAATGTTGCTTAAGGGTATTATAATTGTTGACAATTTGACCTTCCTAATAATAGTTCCATGTGATATTCTCAATCAACTCATGTGAATCCATTATCATATCAATAGCATCACTATGAGTAGTTTCCATATTATTAATACCTTAATCAGGATTATAACTTATGTCTAATCCCTCAATGCAGAATTATCAACTTTGTCTAAAATACCTCCATATAGTGTGTTTGTTCCAATGAATTAGCCTCTCGTTAATGGTAAAACCTCTGACTAAAATTCAAGGAATACACTACTAATAATCTATAAAAATTGAAACAGGTAACAACACATATTATATAGAAAACCTTTAAGATTAACTAAAGCATTTATTTGAACACACTTCCAACTCATTTTGACCAAATTTTCAATACATAGTGACCTACGTATTCATAGAAATAAAATCTAAATTCATGTATAAGATAACTTGTTACTAATTCAAAAATAAAATATAACATTATGTATAAGTGTAAGGAAATTGATGAAGATAAAGGAATTAAAAAGTTCCCTCGATAGAGTTGGATTTAAGGCATAAAATGGCACCTGCCTTTGTGTAGTCGGCAAGTCACATCCGTAAAAGAGATCTATGCAAAATTGGAAAGATTGGCTTGGAAGATGATGGCAGCAAGGTATTTTCCAGATTTAAGATATTTACTTAATGTTGTGGAAGAATAGGAAGAGAATTATTTCTTTACCACCATAATGAAAATTTACATTTGGTTTGTTAAACATGCCGCAAAGAACAACTATTAGAGTTATTAAGAACCTACGAGTATGTGAAGATTGCCCCACTGCAACAAAATATATTTCTAAGATTATCATGAGCAATTGTTGTGAGATGTGAACGACTTCCATCATTTTAAACAAGGCCAATGTCCTTGTGGAGATTATCAGTGATACTAAGTGACGCAGTTTGAAAAATAGGCTCACACCATAATAATGTTCACAATGTCAGATTTCCATCAATAATGAAGAGACATTCATCAAAACATAACAGAAGGGGAATTTTTGCTAGATGTGGCAGTTGCAAGTGCCCTAGTGGATAGGCAGGTAGCACGTGGGATCTAGACAAGGCACGTGGATCATTTACAAAATTCCTAAAGAATTATAGTCTCATAACATGCCACGATTGTAGGATACTGTTTTAAAATGGGTTTGTTGAAAAGGCCTTGGAAACTTTTAAACAAATGCAACTAGCGGGTGTTATGTCCAACTTCTCAACCTTGTCAGCATCTTCCCTACGTAGCCCCAAATGGGAGCTTTGGAACCAGGTTAAGGACATCGATCAAATGAAAGGGGGATTTTTGTCAGGTGTAGTATTTACAAGTGCCTTGGTAGACATGTATTGAAAACGTGAAGTCATAGACAAGGCACGTGAACTGTTTGACAAAATCCTGCAAAGAAGTGTGGTCTCATAGACTGCAATGATCAGAGGATATGCACAAAATGATTTGTTGAAAAGGCTTTAGAAAATTTCAAGCAACCGTGGTTGGCAGGTGTAAAGTCAAATTCCACAACCTTTGCCAGTGTCCTCCCTACCTATGCCAAAATGGAAGCTTTTTGATCAAGGTATGGACATACATCAAAGCATAAAAGTAAGGGGATGTTTGCCAAATATTACGGTTGGAAACGCTCTGGTACAAATGTATGAAAAATGTGGAAGCATAGATAGGGCGTGGGTGCCCTTAATAGAACTCGTTAAAGAAATGGGGTCTCATGGAATGCCATGAGCGCAGGATATATTCAAATGGGTTTGTTGAAAAGGCTTTATTAAATTTCAAGGAAATGGAATTTACAGGTGTAAATACAGTCTCGACAACCTTTCCAGTGTCCTCGCTACCTGAGACAAAATGGGAGCTTTTGATATAGGGCATGGCCATCTATCAAAGAAAAATGGAAGGGATTTTTGTCAGATGTTGTAGCTGCAAATATCCCGGTAGACTCGTATGCAAGATGTGGAAGCATAGACATGGCATATGAACATCTTGACAGAACACCTTAAAGAAATGTCATCTCATGAATGCAGGTTATTCACAGAATGAATTTGTTGAAAAGGTTTTAAAAATATTTAAGCAAATGCAATTGAAATGGGAATTCCGTACCTATTAATAATGGTTTTTACCTACCTCTTCTCTACTCTTTGCTATCGTACGATGCCCCTTTCTTGTTGTGCCCTCCCCATCTGATAAACACTAGTTCCTCTTTCCCATTGAACTCAGTCTACCCCAAAAACAAATATCTAGACATCCCTAACTTAACATGCAAGAAAAGACCTACCTTAACAAAAGACTCACATGTTTTAACTACTACGAATGCCCAGTCAAAAAAGGAACCCAAAAAACATTAAATTGCATTCAATTCTGATTTTGATGGCAGTGTGAGAATCTCAAAGAGAGGGATAAGAAATTAAATCACATTTAATTCTGTCCTGATGTAGAGACTGGGGACTGAGCTAAGGCACGTCACATCCCCCTATGGTCCAAATACTTAATCAAATTCAAAGTTCATTTCTTTAACAATATTTGGCATCAAAATTTGACATGTGTCAGCGTACTAATCAACAATAATATGTTAAATTTAGCACTAGAAAAATAATACTAATGAGTAAATTTATTTTAACATTTCCATGTGATCATCAAGTGTCAACATTCTAAGGCTACTCTACATACATTATTTTCCTATGAGTATTGTGAGTAGTAATTCATATTTAAGCTAATGAAACAAATGCAAAATGAAAAGTTATCTACTCTAAACTACCACAAACCTCAGATAGAGAATGCAAATAGAAATTAGACAAAGTAAATAAATGCAATTTTACCACCAATTTCCATTGAAACTAAATTTTATCCAAACAATTTAGGATGTGGATACTCTTTACACAAATGGCTAATACTCTGACATCATATAGTTATGTTAAATTAAACAAATGATATTAGTTACCATATTATCGAGTAATTATAATATAGGTATGGTCATTTGACAGACTATTAAACCCACTGAGATGAGGTCATAACATACTTCCCCCAAAAAATTTTGCAGCGTACTGATGCAAGGGTTATAGACAAAAGCTTGAATAAATGTGAGATTTTCATATCTGGGTAAACATCCTATTTGCTTGCATATCAACTCCAAATGTTAAGTATTGAAACGCATCATCCAAAATTTCTAGTTATGATAGAGGTTTATTGCAACCTATGTTAGAATCCAAGATAAATGATACACCAGGATATGTTAGAAGAATTATATTATTTTAGTCAATCTAAGTACTCAGGAAGTTCAAATAGCCAATTGGGGCTAAAGTGTCCAAAACAGGACATACTAAGATAAAGCCAATCGGGCTCTTCTATCCTTTGGGAAATCTCATTCATACAGAACCAGGTCGAATATACTCTATCACTACCCAATACGGGGTAGATAAAATAATGGCCAAATAGGCCTATACTGGTCAAACGAATAAACACTCTATCCAATACGAGATAGGTAAACACAATATCTATATGGGCTAACAAGGACATGAATAAATAAATTACTTTGCTAGAGACCTAGACTCATTGGGATCAATCTAGATCCTCAGTCATTTATAAGAAATTATGAAATAGGCCCATATATTGCACCAAGGAATTTCCATAAGTTCATTCAATAAGAATGTTCTAAGGACCTTGTACCCTCGCTTAAGTTTTGGGCAACTCACCAAGTACAAGGTCAATCCTCTCGAGAATTATTCTAAGTATTAGTGACTTTTAATATTCAAATATCATATAAACATTACACTTAAAAAATGAATACATGCTCAAGCACACTCATGTGAAAGGTAACAATTCTAGCTATCATGCATGCCTATTTGTAGAGGCTACCATGTCAACAAATCCTCCAAACTTTCCAGCCAACTCTCTCATCGCAATCGTTACATCAACTGGTGCCACCTTAGGGCTCATTATGTAAAAGTAGTGCTAGAATCCCATAATTGATAGTAGCTTCCCAACTAAGAGTCCATGATGACATCATTTTTTCCAAAAGTCAATAGTTGTCTTTAGTATTCATCCATTTGAACTATCAAGTGTCTAAAGCTAGGAAATAATATAGGCTCAGGACACATTAGGGTCCATCCTCAACCCATGGAATAAATAAAAAGGAGTGGGTTTGCACTACGAACCAACCAGTGTGGTTTTAATGTGTGGGGGAGAAGAGGGAATGCACTCCAATGTGATAACTATGAGGGGATACCCTAATATAGGGGCCACCATAGCTCACCCTAAAACAAGTTATGTCCCAAAGGAGGCCTTCACTCCTCCCTCAACCCCTAGTTACACTAGCATGCTCTCATATGAGTGGGAGGGTCGATGCTAGGGGTTACACTATCACAACACATAAGAACATGAAGAGTGACCCACAAATTTCTAAATAACACACATTAAACACATTTCTTTAACAAATCTATACTAGACCAAAATAGTTATTCACACCCATTTACAAGTATCACAAAGGGCATGCATAAGTGGATCACACATTATGTCCACAAAACCCTTCTCCCCAAGTTGGATATTATGTATCACATACTTGGGGTATGATCACAACATTCACTAGTATTTATACATCATTTAAACTAGAGGTCCCTCCACCTCACATACCTCTCATAGGTAAAACACACTTGATGATGACTATACTTACATGCATCAATCTACACTCATCACAATGACCTCACACAACTCACACCACGAGGCTCAACAAAATGGGTACTTATGGGGAGGACAAGGACCAATATGCCACTGAGTAATCCGTAGGTCTAGAGCACCATATATCTAATGTATGAATAACCATATAAATATAGAACCACTATGTCAATATCTAATTATCCATAAGACCATATAATCTCACCTCTAGAGGAAACCAATATCATTAATACCTTAGTGCCAAGTAATCCAAAAGTAAATATGGTCTCAAGGCCCTCTCAAAGGACCCCTCTTCACATTTCCTAATACTTTGTTCGTGTTTGTTTAAGGTGTTATCCTCTGAGAGGAAGTTATGAAAGAATCACACATAGATCTAGGGGAATGAATTATGACTATCCCATAACAGTAACATTTGCAACCCCCATCCTTGTAGTAGAATTCCCCAGGCCGCCTACTCCCCCAAGCAACCTGGCAGGGGCCCCTCCTGGATATGGCAGTTGATAGAAGTCACATTACTCCACACATGCTAGCAGTTGTAACAATAAAATACCTCATATCAAGAAGGATTAAGTAAAACAAGTTCATATGTTAAATTCTCAATTAGAATACATTAAAATAAAACAAGCCATAAAAGAAGTGAAGATCAAAGATTACAACCATTGCAACATCCCAAATTTAACAAAGAACAAGTCCTTGAGGAAAAATGACTATCTTAAAATTAAAAAAACTAATTAGCCCAATGAAACAAAATACTACTAGCTTAACACTTAAGTAACACCTTTAACACAAGAATAAATAATCCAATAATCTCATAAAATTTGCACATTACAATAACCATGTAGCCTTACAACAAGACCACCTAAGGGGAGTAGGGGAATTGGGTGGACTTACTACTACTAAAATAGATAAATCGTACAATGGTCTCAAACCACATAGAGATCAATGATAATTCACCATGTCACAATAAGCATTCCCCACACAACCCATGGCATGCCATCATGAAAAGATCCATTAAGATATGCCACAAAAGTAATTAGCCACAGAATATGATATCCACCTCACAAAAGAGAATCCACAATTATGTATGGTTGTCCTGTGCCAAACTACTATTGTCTCATTACACACATACTATCACTGGAATCAAGTTATCCACCTCACCCTCTAGAGAGGGTTTATCTACGGCCTTACCATTTCCTTTGTTTTGCATGTTTCTCTTCACGTCTATCAATAAATGGATGATCATTAGACCAAAAGAGGGGGAATATCATTAACATCATATTATAACATCTTATATCTTAATTCTTACCATGCTTTAGGTTAGTAGACCTCCAGGCCTAGTGTTTGAGCCTCGGCTCTGATACCACATGTAAGGACCCAACTCCTTATTAATAAAATAATAATGACTTTGAATTTGAAAAATATCGAGGACAGAGAATTTTTTATCAAAAGATGTAGAAAATGTAGATTCATAAAATCTTACTTAAATAAATGCTCAATAAATGTTATAGAGATTAGATGAACTAGAGCTTAGTTTTCTAAAATCATCACCTCCTAAAAAGATCGCCAATTTCAAACCTAGTGAAGAGAGAAAATGCATTACGAGGGAAAGTACATTATGCAAGCTAACCTATAAGAACAACAGATCACACATACCTTAAGTCATTCATTACATCCTACATTCATTTCTAACAACTTGCTTTTTCTCCAGTGACTTATATCCTTATCATCTGCACAAAATTAACTAGACAATCTCATGTTAACACGACTCAGAAACAATACAGAAAAAGTTAGGATCACGATATTTATAGAAGCTAAGAGTCCAATACATCACCATTCATTTGCATCTGAGTACTGCAGGCTTCTTGTTTTCAGAATTTCTCTTTTATGTTTTTTTTTAGATTATAATGTTAATTATAAAATAACACCCTATATTCAGGCAACCTGATTAGTGGGAACATCCTTCGCATTGCAGGTTACCTACATACCTTATATCTATAGGATCAAGGCCCCCTCTAGATATGACTGACATGGGGATTGAGAATAAATAGTTTTGTCTTGCACTATGTTTGATGCAATTATGAGTGGGTATGTAGCCCTTTCTAGGGTGATTCTCCTATGCCAAATAGTTCTTCATCAACTGCCACCCACTTAGGTGAAATAGGGATAGAATTAAATCCACTATAATGACCACCTAAAAGGGGTGGTTGTCGTTCAACCCTAGTGTTGAGGAATCCCTATCAAGTGCCCACTCAAGGCATTAAGTTTACCTAAGCGCAAGTTCATCTCCAAATTCATGTACTATTTTTACATCAAAAGGTTTCCTAATAGATCTATTCATGATATTCCTATTCTTATTTGGAATAATACTTGCAAGATTAAACAATAATTCAATGCCCTAAAGTCACATTGTAAATCTAGGCACCTAAGTGAATACTCTATGATTGCTAAATTCTATGAGCTTCAACCTCAAAGGTTAAGAAATATATCAATTACTAAAGAAAAGATGATTAATTATTTTTAAATTGCGATGACTATAGCATAGGTACATCTCTAGTTCCATTTAGTCAACTTGGGAAGGTAAAAGTCTCTCCTTGGTTACTATTGTCACAAAACTAGACCCTAGGTTATAAACGTAATTTTCTTCAAGGAAAAAATGTAAGCTATATTAGTCCTACACCATGATCCATTCAAGCTGCTAAGAAAAACTATTGATAACAATTCTTTATTTAAATCATCATCTATATTTAACAACCTTAATACACTAAAAGATGTATAATCTTAATTCTACTCATAGCATGCATTGTTATCTAATAATTAACCCAATTCCATTATATTGTTATAAGACCTCATAGTGATCAAAAGAAGCATATTTCATTCACTTATTTAGCTAACTCACATGTTCAAGGTAATTTTCCGCTATCTTCTTAAGGATGACACTGAGCTAAGACAATACACATACATTATTCGTAAAACTATTTAGTTATTGCATATAAAGTTATTTGCTTAAATGATTTACTATCATGGTACTCTTACCATAGTTGAGTACATAGTTGTTCCTGTCTAGGTCCATAATAATCCACACCTATACTCAATTGGTTTGCCATATGTATTCAACTACATAAATAGAAATATCATATTATACGCAAGAAGTCACAACCCTAGAGTTATCCATCAAATAGATTACTAACCACTAGTATCAGAGAGTGTATGCAATATAATGGTTGAATGGTTAACATCCAAAAGCTAACTAATATCATAAGAGTCACAGGAAATAAGTGTATGACTAATTTCATATGATGTATTTATGGTCTACTAAATTGAAACTCACACACTAATGCTACTAAAGAATACATTTGGTAACTATAATTGTTAACAATGTTTACAATAACTTCTACAATTCTCTCGATACTAAAAGATTATTTTAATTTTGTATAAATTCACAATATCTATTTACCCCGATCCATTTATTTGATCTTAAAACATAACTGGGAAAACATGGCAATATTGTTGTGGCAATAGGTATAGGAATATTGTTAATGTTTATGTTCAGTTCAATAATATGACATACTTTTGTGTACCAAATTGACATTAATACTATATCTTCATTTTCTTTCAATAAAGACGATAATTTGGAAACAAAGAGAAGGAAATCAATTACTAAATCATACATTTTCTATTAAATAATGATTTATGAATTTAGCATCAAATGATATTATTCAAAAGCTAGCATGCAATATTGAGCAAGAAAATGACTTGGAATTAAAATACACTCTTTAATACAAATGTCAGAATAATTCAATAAAAGAAAAGAAAATAATATTGCAAAACTTCACATAACTATTAGGAATTTAATTTCTACAAAATTTATCCAAAGAAGAAGAATTAAAACTTAATGGTTGTATAAGACCTTGATGAACCACTTCAAACAAATGTTGCTTAAGGGTATTATTATTGTTGACAATTTGACCTTCCTAATAACAGTTCCATGTGATTTTCTCAATCAACACATGTGAATCCATTATCATATCAATAGCATCACTATGAGTAGTTTCCATATTCTTAATACCTTATTCAAGATTATAACTTTTGTCTAGTCTCTCAATGCATAATTATCAACTCTATCTAAAATACCTTCATACAATGTGTTTGTTCCAATGAATTAGCCTCTCGTTAATGACAAAATCTCTGACTAAAATTCAAGGAATACACTACTAATACTCTATAAAAATTGAAACAAGAAATAGAGCATATTATATAGAAAACCTTTAAGATCAACTAAAGCATTTATTTGAACACACTTTCAACTCATTTTGACCAAATTTTCAATACACAGTGACCTACGTATTCATAGAAATAAAATCTAAATTCATCTATAAGATAACTTGTTACTAATTGAAAAATAAAATATAAAATTATGTGTAAGTGTAAGGAAATTGATGAAGATAAAGGAATTAAAAAGCTCCCTAGTTGCAGTTGGATTTAAGGTATAGAATGGCACATGCTTTTGTGTAGTCCGTAGATCACATCCGTAAAAGAGATCTATGCAAAATTTGAGACATTGGCTTGGAAGATGAAGGCATCAAGGTATTTTCCAAATTTAAGATATTTACTTAATGCTATGGAAGAATATGAAAAGAATTATCTCTCTACCACCATAGCGAAAATTTACATTTGGTTTGTTAAACATGACCCAAAGAACAACTGTTAGAGTTATTAAGAACCTATGAGTATGTGCAGATTGCCCCACCACAACAAAATTTATTTCTAAGATTATTCCAAGAAATTGTTGTGAGATGTGAATAGCTTCCATCATTTTAAATAGGGGCAATTTTCTTGTGGAGATTATCGGTGATACTAAATGATGTATTCTAAAAAATAGGCTCGCACCATAATAATGTGCACAATGTAAGATTTCCATCAATAATGAAGAGACATTCATCAAAGCATAACCGAAGGGAAATTTTTTCCAGACGTGGTAGTTGTAAGTACCCTGGTAGATGGGCATGAAACACGTGGGATCTAGACAAGACACATTGATCATTTACAAAATGCCTAAATAATTATAGTCTCATAAAATGCCATGATTCTAGGATATGTTTCAAAATGGGTTTGTTGAAAAGGCCTTAGAAACTTTAAGCAAATGCAACTGGTGGGTGTTACATTCAACTTCTCAACCTTTCTAGCATCTTCCCTACATAGCCCCAAATGGGAGCTTTGGAACCAGCTTAAGGACATCCATATGTTGAAATTAGGGTAGACAACTAAGAGGTGGGGGTGAATCAGTGTCACAAAACTTTATCTTTTGCTACATTTAATCATTTTTACCACTTATTAATAGATTAATGATATAACCATGAAAGCATGAATCAACAACACATGAGCAGAAACACAATCAACACATATAACACAAGGATTTTTATGTGGAAACCCGGTTAAGGGAAAAACCATGGTGGGGGTCAACGTACAAGATTTATTCTCTGTTAAAACAATAGAAAAATGGGAAGGCACTTGCCTTCGGGCACATTGCCTAGAGCTCATTGCTCCAAGAGACTCACTATCTACAAAAATATTCACATGGTTAACAATGAAAGGTGGAACTGAGAAATAGCATCTTCTCCATGCCAAGGTTCAGTTCCATTGAATCTCACAACGCCTTTGCTCTAGCCCCAAACACTTCTTAGCTACCTCCACATCTTCACATTTGCTCACCCATTTACACGACTTCATTACACTTCATTACACTTATTTATACATGACATCAACTTTGGATTGAACATCAAAGTTGGCCTTACAATCATCCATCTGGAACATTCTCCAAGATAGGCATTACCAGTAATTACAATCACAAGACTTGAATTAATACAAAATGCTACATGCAAACCACTACATTGTTGGTGAAACATAGCTAGGACTCAAATCTTCCTCGAGCAACATGCCACACTCCATAGAACTTCTCTTAGATCATCTGCAACACGCACAAGGCATCTAGTTGGTCAAGACTCGAAAGAGAAGCAACACCTAAAGAGAAATCTTCAACTACAAGCTCAAACCTCAATGCGGACCACCAACACAATAGGCACATGATCCAGAAACCCCCACAAGCACAATGAAATCAACAAGAACAACCGCACCACCTCAAATCATCAGAATCACTTGCATCTTCATACGGGAACTTAAGAACACTAACTGTCATAACTGTCACACTATAAAGATTGCTTGTGGACCTCCAAACCATCAACCACTTGAGTTGAGGATACACACCAACATCCCAAACCTACCTCTAGAACCACAAATCATAATTATCCAATGCAGAGCAATCCAGACCAAATTTATGTCCCTCTGTTACCTCTAAACAACTGCAAAACCCAGTTCTACTCAGATGGCCATAACTTCACCTATACTCCATGTGGACCTCTCAAATATTAATTGGACTAACTTTAGACAATCCTCTACAAAGCCCTTTAATCTGTAGACTCTAATCTTCATCTCATTGGGAATACAGAGCAATCTACTTTAGTGAACTGCATTGTCTTCACTATCTCTGACAAAGAGATATGTTGACATCAATGACAACACATCATAGGCACATATTTGCAACAATCTTCCCCTTTGTCATTGATGGCAACATATGATGTGAAAAAATGATTCAACCATCAAGACAAGGACTTTTGCCCCTTTCACTTATCACACCTGCAATCACTTTCTTCATTGCCCCCCCTTTCAGCAACAACTACTTACTTCTGAGTTTTTCACATGACTTCTCTCCCCCTTTGACATCAATGGCAAAGGGCACATATTTGCAATCTTCTCTCCTCCTTTTTGTTTCTTAGATAAAACCAAACTAAACTCCAAAATTAACATACTAACTACTCCCCCTGAGTAGCATCCCCTTAACACCAATCTGGATCACAAGATATGATTGTGAGTTCCACCAGATTGATGCACACTAGTGCACCTTAGTTCTAAACAAGAGGGGTAATAACCCCTAGCTTCACTCTGAGATACTCAAAAGTGTCCTTAGGTAGAGGATTAGTGAATATATCTACAATCTGATCCTTTGAAGAAACAAACTCCAATCTGACTTCATTCTCATTTACCTTCTCTCTCAAAAAGTGAAAGTTGATGGATATGTGCTTTGTCTTTGAATGCAACACTAGATTCTTTGAGATGTTTATTGCACTTGAATTATCACAGAAGATTGTGGCAAGCTCTTTAAACACAATTATGATATCCTTCAACATTTTCTTCATCCACAAAACTTGAGTACAATTACTTGTTGCTGCTATATACTTTGCTTTTGCAGTAGACAGAGATATTGCCTTTTGCTTTTTGCTCAACCAAGAAACTAATGTCTTTCCCAAGAAAATGCACCGCCACTAGTACTCTTCCTGTCATCCACATCTCCTACCCAATCAACATAGCCTCTCTCCAATAGACATGTGGAACATTTGCCTCCATCATCATGGTTCTAACAGCCTCTTGAATAGTCCGATTCTTCCTTTACACAACTCCATTCTGCTGAGGAGTCCTAGGAGCAGATAAATGTCTTCTTATTCCATGTTTTTCACAAAATGCATTAAACTCATAGGAGCAAAACTCTCCACCTCTATCAGATCTTAGACACTTTATCTTTACACCAATCTCATTCTCCACCATAGCCTTGAACACCTTGAATCTATCAAGAGCCTCTGATTTCTCTCTCAAGAAAGTGACTCACATCATCCAAGAGTAATCATCAATCAACAACATAAAGTATCTATCTCCTTGCAAACTCCTAACTCTGGTAGGACCACACAAATCAGTGTGCACAAGTTCCAACAATCCACTTAAAAATTATTCTTTACTTTTGAATGTAGCTTTGTATTATTTGCCCAATTGACATTCCTTACACATGCTATTAGCAGGTTTTAGAAGCTTTGGAAGAACTCTCATAGATTGAGTAGTACTTATCTTGACAATGTTATCAAAGTTTACATGATACATTCTTCTATGCTATAACCAACTCTGATCAATCTGAGAAAACAAACAACTTTTACCAGTACCATATAAATGAAAGATATTACCTCTAGTCTATGTACCAGATGCAATCTCAGTTCCGGAGCTTCCCAAAATTCTACATTTTCCATCCTTGAATCAGAGATCATACCCTTTGTCAACAAACTATCCAACACTGAGAAGATTATGCTTCAACCCTTCTACATACAAAACATCATTAGTGTTATTCTTACCATCAAGAGAGATGGATCCTCTGCCATAGATTCTACTAGCCGAATTATCTCCAAAATTCACAATTCCACCTTCATATCTTACTTTTATCACCAGTCATGAGAACATCCATTATCAATCACCCATTCATTATTTTCTTGAACCTGAGCAACCAAGGCACTTTCCACATTCACATAGCTAGAAGATTCAGTAGGCACCAGATCTTCTTCTTTAATAGCAATGAACACCCATTCATTTCCAGAGTTACTTCCCATATCAGATTCATCATCTGTGACTCCTTCATCAACAACTTATTGTACATAGTAGCATTTCTTATGAACCCTAGGTTTTTTAGGGTTTGGCTTTGAAACCCTCTCTGGACATCTTGAAGCAAAATGACCAATCTTACTACAAACAAAACATTTGAAAGGCAACTTTCCTTCATACTTACTGGATCCTCTTGGTAATCTTTTGGAAATAAGGGCTTCAAGTTCTTCAAGCTCAAATTCATCTTCTTCAAGTTCCTTCCTTACCTTCTCATATCTGGTTAGTCTTCTTGAAGAGCTTTCACCTGGATCAAATTTTTACTTTTTTAAAACACTAGCTTTAAATGTAGATTTTGATTTAGGAAGAGAATCAGCAAATGCACTCATTTCAAATACTGAAATCTTGCCAACCAACTTATCCCTTGTAACATCTTTCATAGTCCTGATCTCCTCAATAGCAACAACTCTATGCTTGTATGAAGCAGGTAAGGATCTTAGCACCTTGGCAACAATCTCTGATTCTTCCAGTTTTCCACTAGCACACTTACTACTACACATAAGTTCATTCACCTTCTGCATGTAGTAAGTGATGTTTTCATCTTTACTCATCATGCCAGATTCACTCACCCACTTACTGGCAGGGGGAATTAGATTTTTAGTGCAGCTCCCCCTAAGCCAGAGCTCCTATTTTAATTCTTGGAGGAATTACCAACACCAGATTCTAGTGTAGATCCATCACCATCATTCATTACACCTTTCTTCACCTATGCTTTGTTCATTTCAATCTGGATCCCTGTCACATCTACTTTGCCCTACCTTTATCTTGTCTCTGCACAGTCTAATTTTTGTTTACTGGACCTTTTCTATCATCATTCCTTCTTCTGCAGAAACTTCCAATATGACTGGATCTATTGCAATTAAAACACTCAACATTTCTTTTCTTATTTACTTGATTTCCTCTTGATCTACATTGATTAGCCATGTGTCCAAATCTATTACATGCAAAACATTTGCCATTGAAAGAATTGACATTTCCTCTATTGTTAGAGTTATTCATCATCATACTTCTGCATTCATTAGATCTATGACCATACCTTTTACAATTGAAGCATTGACTAGAGAAGGATGGACCAATTTGATTCACTACTTCTGTACTGAGTAGCTCTATGACAAAATTTATTACAATTAAGACAATTTCCATTGAAGGATGGATACCTTTGAGCATTAGGTTGTCTAATCGGAGGTCTTCTAAGTCAGTTTCTTAGATTCCTTGATTTAGTATTTCTTTGGCTGGATCCAGAGCTTTCATCTTTCTCATATCCCAGACCATGCTTATCATCTACTCTCTTCTAACTATCAAGAAACACCTCAAGTTTAGCTGAGTTTATCTTGAACTTCTCTTTGCATTCATTTGCATCTTCTAGGTCATGTTTGAGAATGACAATTTGCCTTCCAAGTTGTTCCTCATTATACCTAGTTTCTTGGTGATCAAACTCTAGATGGCCAATTATTCTATCCAATTTGTAGCATTCTTATATTCTTTCTTTTAGAGATTGATTCGGGTTTTCTTTAGTCTTGTTCCTTTCCTCGATTTCCTTTGTTAGCCTCATCACCCCAAATTCCATCTCATGTTTTAGGACAACAACTTCTTTTTCTAGCTTCTCACATTCCTTTTACTTCTCCTTTAAAGCCTCATCCATGCCATTGTCTTCCTTCTGATTTGCTAACTGCTAAAGTAGCTCCTTCCTCTTTTCCATAGATTTGCTCAGTTGCCCTTTTAAAGTCTAAATGAAATCCTCAACATCTTTAAGGTTCTGTTGCAATTCTTTGAATTCTACTCAGGACTAATCAAGATCTTCTAAAGAAACTTGAAGTTGTTCATTGATGGCATCAAAATACCTAAATGAACCCATTGAAACACCTTCTTAGATCTTCCTCAAGCTGTTAAACTTCTTTTAGAGGAATCGGCTCTGATACCAATTATTGAAATTAGTGTAGACAACTAAGAGGGGGGGTGAATCAGTTGTCACAAAACTTTATCTTTCGCTACATTTAATCTTCTTTACCACTTATTAATAGATTAATGATAGAGCCATGAAAGCATGAATCAACAACACATGAGCAAAAAAATTATCAACACATATAACACAAGGATTTTTACTTGGAAACCTGATTAAGGGAAAAACCATGGTGGGGGTTAAACCACAAGATTTATTCTCTATTAAAAGAATAGAAAAATGGGAAGGTACCTACCTTCAGGCACACTACCTAGAGCTCACTACTCCAAGAGACCCACTATCTACAAAAATGTTCACATGGTTAACACTGAAAGGTTGAACTGAGAAACAACATCTTCTCCATGCCAAGGTTCAGTTCCATTAAAGCTCACAACACCTCTTCTCTGCCCCCAAACACTTCTTCTCTACCTCCACATATTCACATTCACTCACCCATTTACATGACATCAATTTTGGAATGAACATGAAAGTCGGCCTTACAATCATCTATCTGGAACATTCTCCAAGATAGGAATTATCAGTAATTACAATCACAAGACTTGACTTAATACAAAATGCTACATGCCAGGCACTACACTGTCAGCCAAACATAGCTGGGACTCAAATCTTCCTCGAACAACATGCCATGCTCCATAGAACTTCTCTTAGATCATCCACAACACACACAAGGCATCCAGCCGGCCAAGACTGGAAAGAGTAGCAACATCCAAGGAGAAATATTCAACTACAAGCTCAAACCTCAATGCAGACCACCAACACAATAGGCACATGATCTAGAGACCTCCACAACCACAATGAAATCAACAAGAACAACTGCACCACCTCAAATCACCAGAATCACTTGCATCTTCATATGGAAACTAAGAACACTAATGTCATAATTGTCACACTAGAAAGATTGCTTGCGAACCTCCAAACCATGAGCCACTTGAGTTGAGGATACACACCAACATCCCAAACATACCTCTAGAAATCCAGACTATATTCCAGTCCCTTTGTTACCTCTGAACAACTGCAAAACCTAGTTCTACTTAAATCGCCATAACTTCACCAATACTCCATGCAGACCTCTTAAATCTTAACTGGAGCAACTTCAGACAATCCTCTACAAAGCCCTTTAATCCGCAAACTCTAATCTTCATCTCACTAGGAATGCGGAGCAATCTAATTTACTGAACTGCAATATCTTCACTGTCTCTGACAAATATATATGTTGACATCAATGACAACACATCATAGGCACATATTTGTAACACCATCAAACAGAAGGGGTTTTTTTTGTCAGATGTAGTAGTTAAAGTGCCTTAGTAGACCTGTATGCAAAATGTGGAGTCATAGATAAGGCACGTGAATTGTTTGACAAAATCTTGCAAAGAAGTGTGGTCTCATGGACTACAATGATCACAAGATATGCACAAAATGGATTTGTTGAAAAGGCTTTACAAAATTTCAAGCAACTATAGTTGGTAGGTGTAAAGTCAAATTCCACAACCTTTGCTAGTGTCCTCCTTGCTTGTGCCAAAATGGGAACTTTTTGATCAGGGTATGGACATACATCAAAGCATAAAGGTAAGGGGATATTTGTCAAATATTATGGTTGGAAATGCTCTGGTAGACATGTATGAAAAATGTGGAAGCATAGGTAGGGCATGGGTGCCTTTAACAAAACACCTCAAAGAAATGGGATCTCATGGAATACAATGAGTGCTGGATATATTCAAATGGGTTTGTTGAAAAGGCTTTAAAACATTTTAAGTAAATGGAATTTATAGGTGTAAATACAATCTCGACAACCTTTCCAGCATCCTCCCTGCTTGAGACAAAATGGGACCTTTTGAAACAGGGCATGGCCATCCATCAAAGCAAAACAAAAGGGGATTTTTGTTAGATGATGTAGCTGCAAGTGTCCTGGTAGACTTGTATGCAAGATGTGGAAGCATAGATAGGGCATATGAACATCTTTATAGAACGCATCAAAGAAATATCATCTCATGAATGTAGGGTATGCGCAAAATGAATTTGTTGAAAAGGTTTTAGAAACTTTTAAGAAAATGCAACTTAAATGGAAATTTTGTACCTGCTAAAAATGGTTTTTCCATGCCTTTGCTCTACTGTTTTCTACCACACGATGCCCCTTTCTTGTTCTACCCTCCCCAACTGATAAACACTAATTCCTCCTTCCCATTGAATTCAGTCTCCCCCCAAAAAAATCTAGACATCCCTGACTTAACATGCAAGAAAAGACCTGCCTTAACAAAAGACACACTTTTTACCTACTATGAATGCCCAATCAAAGAAGGAACCCAAAAAACATTAAATTGCATTCAATTCTAATTTTGATGGTAGTGTGAGAATCTCAAAGATGGGGATATGAAATTAAATCACATTTAATTCTACCTTGATGCAGAGAATGGGGACTGAGCTAAGGCATGTCACATGCCCCTATGGTCCAAATACTTAATCAAATTCAAAGTTGACTTCTTTAACAAGATTTGGCATCAAAATTTGACATGTGTCAGTGTACTAATCAACAATAATATGTCAAATTTAGCATGAAAAAAATAATACTAATGAGTAAATTTATTTTAACATTTCCATGTGATCATCAAGTGTCAACATTCTAAGGTTGCTCTACATATGTTATTTCCCTATGAGTATTGTGAGTAGTAATTCATATCTAAACTAATGAAACAAATGTAAAACGAAAATCTATATACTGTAAACTACCACAAACCTCAAAGAGAGCATGCAAATATAAATTAGACAAAGTAAATAAATGCAATTTTACCACCAATTTCCATTAAAATTAGGTTTTCTCCAAACAATTTAGGATGTGAATGCTCTTTACATAAATGGCTACTATTCTAACATCATATAGTTATGGTAAATTAAAGAAATGATATTAGTTACCATATTATCAAGTAATTGGAATATAGGTATGGTCATTTGACAGACTATTAAACCCACCGAGATGAGGTGGTAACAATCATGCCTCCACAATATTAATATTATTTACTTAATATTTATTTGTTGGAATTTGTGAATTTCTTCCTAACAAATAATATTAAATAAATTAAATAAATGGGACATGGCACATCTCTATAGTTTCTGATTAAAGTGATCAAACAAGTTTTAAAAGGAGACCCAGAAACCCTTCACAAAAAGATGCATGCAAAAAGATGTAAGCCAAGCATTAGCTAACAAGAAGCTACAACCAAAGCATAAGCATAGAAGAGTAGCTACTAGAGTCCAAATAAAATAAAACAATAAATTAGTGCATCTTTTTGAGAGTTTTTGCTACTTCAATTTCCTATTGGTAAAAGGCCTCATGCATCTTTGCGAAGTCCAAAAGCTCTTTCCTCTCTGCTTCAAACTATTTCTTGTTTCTTCCTTTGGTTTGAGTTGAAGGTCCACCTATATCATCACCTAGCACCTATTTTCCTGTGTTTTTCATTTCATCATCTTTAACCTGATTTTCCTGATCCCCTGCAGTGAAAATATCTTCGGGGTTTAAGTCCTTAAACTAGTCCTTTCTAAGTTCTTTGAGTTTCTCAGTCAACATAGGCATCCCATTGAGACTATTCTAGATAGTGAGTTTTCTAATATTGTAGATCTTTTCTGGGTTATTATTCACCTCAATGATTTTTTCTTGAAGATACTGAATCCTGGCATTGAATTCTTCTCTCATCTTGCTAATTTCCTGGTCCATATCCTCCATTTTCGGGATGGCATCCTAGTTTTTAAAAATCATGGTGTCCTGTTTAGTAGCAGAGTGGATCCCACTTCCCAAAGTTTCCTGAAGCAACTAAAATTTTATGTTAATTCTACTGATCTCTAGGAAAAACCACTTGGTCATTCTATGCTGAGAATTCATAGCAATCTTCACTAGCTCAAAGACTTCCTCAACCTGATCTCTATTCCTCACCTGGGCTAGTAGATTAATAAAATCCTAAGGAAGGTTACTAGATGGGTTGTTAATCTTAGGGAACTTGATGTCCACAGTAGGCTCAGGGATGAACTTGGAATTGCTAGGAATGTTCTCCATCCTGACATTAATCTTCTCTGGCTGAGAATCCCTAACCTTCTGCTTTTGCTTGCTACCTTGTTTTTGGGCGACACTAATATCAATATGAACAACTTTGTCTTCTTGGTTCTTCTCTACAAGCTTAGGCTTCTTACCTTGTTTAGAATTAGGCCCCATTTTGTGTGAAGAGCCTCCGATATCCTGTCCACACCTCTCAACTTCCTCCATGGAATTTTTGACTTTCTTCTTCGAAGCAGGGGATTGCCTTTTCTAAGAATTCAATTTTTTGTAAAAAATTTCCCTAACAGAGTTGTGTGTGTCATTACCAATATCATACCCTTCTGACTAGGAAATAGAAACCTCCCTCTTCTTTGTTTTCTTTTCCTTTTTTGAGGATTCCTCCTTAGTCTCTTCATCTTCCTCTTCAATTTATGAGTCCTCATGCTCAGAATCAGACTCCTCCTCACATGACACTACCCTACCCTTCTTCTTCGTAATGGGTTTATGTTTTAGAGACTTTTTAGGGGTGTTGATTTTCATGTGCTCCATTAAGAGAAAGATGAGGTTCTCATGAAGGACAGGGAGCTTAGGGTTTCTATTGTGTTCTTTCAGACTGAACTACAAAGAAGAAAACAAGTAGAAAGGAAAGGACACCAACAAACCATGTTTGAAATGATTTCAAGCAAATTGAAGTGATAGGAGTCAATTGCAACATACCTTCCATCAAGGATTACATAACGCATGATAATTTCTGCAACCTCCACCCAGATAGGTTTAATGGATAGGTGATTGTAACCACCCATCTAGAATTTCACTAGCTTCTCCCTTTCATTCCCTTTGAAGAAGCTATTGAGAGCTTCCTCACTCTACTTCCTTTCCTAAAAGAATTTCTATGCATTGGTAGTAAGCCCTATCACCTTGGCTATTAAATCCTCAATGATAGCCATATCCCAACCATATGTCATGATTCTCCTATTCTTATAACCCTTCACAAACATGGTAGTGACACTAGGATCAGCACCGTGAAGCTTATCCATAAAAGGTGTTAGCCCTCCAGCCTCAAGGATATTCCACACCTTTTGCTTCTGCTTGATACCTTCACAGGATGAAGGTTCCACTCTGTTTTTGTCACCCCCCATTCTGATATTACTACACTCTCTACAAAATTTCTCTCTTCACACAATATTGAAGGTAATAAAATGGAAAAGTAAATCCAATTTGTTTATTTTCGTACCCATAATCTGTGTAGGAAGAATAGTCTAGAAGGGAGGGTTCTACAAACCATTCGAGATCATGATGATCTCCTTAGAGTTTCTCAGTAGTTGTACCATGGAGACTATCATTTAAAAGTAGGTCTTTAACATTAGTCAGGATCAAATTAAATTCATCCCATATGAACTTAGCTTCACTTAAGACCCCTAGATTGGTGAAAACATCCGCCACTTTGTTCCCCTCTCTACAAATGTGATAAATATAGAATGCCTCAAAGGATTTTAACAACATTATAGCATCTACAATGAAGGTATCTATGGACCAACTAGGTTTTGTGCTACCATTAAGACAATTAATGATATTCATGGAGTCACCTTTTATCCAGACTTTTCTATGACCCATAGCATGAGCTAGAGCAATATAATGATAAGTGACTACAACTTTAGCATAGTGGCTTGTCTATGTACCCAGAGGGAGTGCCATTACTGATATGAACCTACCATTATTATCTCTAATCACCCCCCACTAACAGCAGCTCTAGGATTACCTTTAGACGCCCCATCAAAGTTGATTTTGGTCCATCCTTCAGGAGGTAACATCCACATCACTTCCGCTCTTGAGTGTTTCATTCTTTTGAAGGAGAAAGATATGTCTTTTGAGATATTCTAGTTGTTATATATAATGCTTTCCATATGAGTAATCTTGACTCTTTTGTCATGGGAGAACTATTCTTGTATCTTGGCTATGAAATTCTCCTTAATGTTTCTAATCACTTTGAAAAATAGGTTGTCTAAAGATAAGCTAGTGTATTTGAAGATGTGGTTATTTCTTTCCTTCCAAAGGCTCCAAGCAATGTGAGGTGCAGACAGGGACCAAAGGAATATAAGAGACAGATTAGCAATAGGGCACTTCCATTGAGAGACCAGATCCTTAGTAGAGTTGGGGAAGGTCCAGCTAAGATTCCATAAGGAAAGAATCTTGTTCCACAATTCCAAAGAATAGGGATAGGAGAGGACCAAATGGAAGGAATCTTTAGAATTACACAAGCTTAAGGGGCATCTGTTGACTAGCTTGAAGCCTCTCTTACACAGGTTATCAAATGTTAGCACTATATCTTGAGCTAGCAGATAGAAGAAACTATTGTTCTTAGGGATAAGTTTGAACCCAGATGCCACTGAGTAATGCCCAGAGTAGGAAGCCTGCCAAATAAGATGATCTTTGAACCTTCCCAGGGGTATATGAAACACATTTAGCCTATTTTGGAAATCTATCAGGCTGCTGTTAGTCAAGAAGTTCTTCCAACTTCCTTCAGAAATAAAGTCTTTCACCTTTGGCCCACTAGTGGAGGAGAAAATATCTTGAAAGGGGCTCACCCAAGCCATTTTGTTAAGAGGGAGATTCTTGAACCACTGGTCATTCCAAAAATCCACTTTGCTGTCGTCTCCAATCTTCCATAAAGAGCCTTGCCTGATGATTTCCTTAGACTGGGAGATGTTTTCTAGATTTTAGATCCTTCAGGTAAAGTAGGGCAGTCCAGCATTTCACTGAAAGTATTAAGACCTCTTAGGTATTTTTTATTCATAATTTCTGTCCACTATTTCTTCTCCATCATTAGGCACCAAGAATTGGCCTCTAGGAGAGCCGAGTTGAATTCCTTGAGTTTTCTCAGGCCTAAACCACCAGACCTTTTGGGCCTACACACCACATCCCACGCAACTAATAGGATTCATTTTTTCTCCTCTGTACCTAACCACAAAAAACTTTTTTGGATTTGCTCAATCCTTTCTCTGATTTTGGTAGGAATTTTGAATAGTGATGTAGAATAAACAAGGAGATTTTGAAGAGAGCCTTTTATTAACTGAATTTACCCGCTTGACTCAAGGTAGTTCCTTTCCAACCTGCTAACTTAGAATGAAACTTATCAACCATGCTTTGCTAGAAAGAATCAAGGATTCTTTTCTCATAGAGAGGTAACCCAAGATAAATGGAAGGAAGGGATTCCACTTTACATTGTAATATACGAGCTATTTTTTATTGTCCGGGTTCTAGGGTGTTGAAGAAAAAGATCAAGCTTTTGGGCAAACTAATTGTCTAGCCCGAGGCCTTCTCGTAATTAAGCAAAATACTTCTCACCATTCAATCTTCCATGACAGTAGCTTCTCCCATAATAATAGTATCATCAACGAACTGTTGATGAGAGAAAGAAGATCCTAGAGAAGACAAGCGGAGACCTTTGAAACTCCCTTGAAGAACCTCCTTATTAATATTTCTATCCAGGACTTCCACCATGATAACAAACAAGAAAGGCAAGATAGGGTCTCCCAGAGTACCATTAACGAGGACTGAGAATTTGGGAACCTAGAAAAGTTGCTGGAGAAGCTGAAGGGATTTCACGTTGAAACCAAACTTACACAGAACATTGGAGAGAAAATTCTAGTCAACTCTATCACAAGCTTTCATGAGATCCAATTTAAGCAGGAAGCCCTCCTTCTTATTCAACCCCAGAGTGAATTTTTTCTTGAACCGAGATGATAGAATCAAAATTTTGTCTACTAGGGACAAACCCACTCTACTGCACCAAAATGAGATGTGGCATAAGGAGTTGGAGTCTGCAAGCAACAACTTTAGAAATAATCTTGAAAAAGGAATTACAAAGACTAATGAGGTGAAAATCAGAAAAGGAATTAGCTCCATTCTTCTTCAGAATGAGCACAAGGAATGTGGAATTAAGTTCTTTTAGCAACCTTTTGCTTCCAAAAAATTCTTTAGTGGCATCACAAGTATCTTTGGCTACAATATCCCAAAAAGTTTGAAAGAAGAAATGAGGGAAACCATCAGGCCCAGGGGCCTTGTTACCTTCAAAGGAGAAGACAGCTCCCTAAACTTCATCTTCTGAGGGGATTTTGTTCATCATATTGTTGTCTATGTCTATCAAAACATTGGGAATAACTTGCAGCAGATAATTTTCCATATCCTGATCCAGGGGACCTTCAACATTAAGAAGAGAGGAAAAGAATACCTTAGCTTCCTTCTGAATATCATCTTCATCCGAGACAATCTTGTCCTTCACAAAGATAGTCTTGATCATGTTAGCAGATCTATTCTTCATTGTAGTTAAGTGGAAAAACTTGGTGTTACGATCTCCACTTTTCAGCCATATAGCTCTAGATCTTTGTTTCCAGAAATCTTCCTCTTTGGAAACAATCTTATGGAGGGAGTTGAGGAGGTCAATCTCAGTCTCCCTAATTTCAAAATTCATACCACTAATTTGAATATCGGTCTAAATTCTATCCAGTTCACTTTTCACATTCTCTTTCTCCTTGAAAATATGACCAAAAGAAGACTTGTTCCACTTTTGCACATTACTCTTAACATTCTACAATTTCTTAACCAATCTGTACATAGCAGATTCCTCAACCTATATGTCCCACCAACCTCTACATTTTTCCTTCAACTCTGGGTGACACAACCACATCTTTTCAAATCTGAAGGGGAAGCTTCCTCTTACCCTTTTTATCAGTTGACAGAGTAATCGGAAAGTGATTAGAACCAAGCCTAGTGAGAGTCGTTAAATCGTAGTTATAAGAGTCAAGCCACTCCATCGAAATAAGCGCTCTATCTAACTTGACTTGGATCAAGTTCTCCCCAATTCTTTGATTAGACTAGGTAAACCTAGCACCCTTGAGATCCAAATCTAATAGAGCTTCCTTATCAACAAAGTCCATTAGATCCATTCTAGAGTCTAGAGGAGTAGGGGCTCCACCCTTTTCCTCATCATTTTTTAGCACAGAGTTGAAATCTCCCATGGCAAGCCATTTAGAGTTATGGATTAAGATTCTACAAATGCTAAGTCTATGCCAAAGGATCTTTCTGACATTCTTATTGTTAGGGGCATAGATGTTATAGATAACTCAGGTCATTTCATCTTTTTTGTGAACAAACTTGGTGACAACCTGGTTTGAATCCACAAGAACAAGGAAACTAGAGATGTTTTTAGGATTCCAAAGTGTAGCAACCCCACCAGAAGCTCCCTTAGAGATACTTCCATGCATGCCACACTCAGCAAAAAATCTATTCTTAATGAGGTCCAGTTTTTCAATCTACATCTTCATTTCTTGGATTAGCAAAATATCTGGCTTGAGATCCCAGATTAGGTTAGACAAGAGGTCATGTTTATGACTGTTATTTAACTCCCTGATGTTCCAGGATAGGATCTTCATGATAACCCATGTTTAATCCTCTTTGAGCACAGATCCATGAGGGTCTTTTGCATCCCTCTTGCTATCTCCTTCATGCTATCTCTTTCCCTAATAGCACTTGCTAAAGGTCTTCCAAGTCTTCTCTTTTCCATTCCAACATATGCCTTGGAAGAGCTCCTAGTTGATATCCCAGTAAGGGGTGGGGTAGCTCCTTTTTTCTTCTTTCTACCCTTGACCTCTACAAAGGGTACTTCTTCTATTGAACTATCCTCAGCAAACTCCATGATCTGCTTGGGAGAGCAAGGTGCCTCATCTTCACCCTTAGGAATAAGGAGAAACTCATTAAAAGAGCTAAAACTAGTTCCCTCCGGAGATCCCAGTGCTGAAACTATTTCCTCTATACCTGGTTCTTCAATAAGAGAAATGATAATAGCTCCCTTCAAAGATTCTAGTTCTGGAGCTAAAGGCTCTTCACTCCTTGGGACAAACGGGATCATTGCCATCTCTACTTCTTCTGCTTGAGGTTCCATCTGAGAGACCTCCTTTCTTTGGAAATGGGATTCCTCCTTCTAGATTTCTAGCTTCTCTTTCCAAACCTTATGAAGTAGGCTACTAAAAGCAGTAGCTAAGCCCTTGAAAACTTCTTCATCACAGAACTCCATGGGCAAATGAGGGAATCTAACCCATATAGGGGCAACATTGAAGGAGGTTTTCGTAACATCAAAGTTGGGTTCCTATCTGCATAAAGCTAGAGTAGAGTTCTCGATAACCCATGGGCCTCCAACCAAGGTGCACAACAAATCTTCTTCACAAGAGAAAGAAAATGAAAAGAACCTTGTATGAAAGGTAGCAATATTAACTTGCCCCTTCAAGGCCCATTTCTGACGAGCCCAAGACCACACAATTTCTATATTAGGTCTGGGACCTAAGAATTTTCCCACCAAAGACAAATCCATATGAGAAATGTCATTCTCTACCACACAGTCAAGGACCGATAAAGAAAACTTACCTGAATCTAGATTTGAAGAGCAGAAAAGAGGCAGGGCTATACTTTTCTCTTTAGAATGCAACCCAAAAAGAGATTTCCATAGGTTAGAGTCTTCCTTCTGAGAAGGATTCTTGGGATCCTTCTTAGGCTTTTTGGGGGACACCACAGCCATGGAGCCACTGGGGTCAAGTTGTCTAATCTCAGCTTCCAAGGAGGTCGGACGACTCCAAAAAGTGCCTGAGGAAACATCGTCAGCTGGACCCTCCTTGGAACCTTCTCCACTAGACCCTCCTTGGAACCTTCTCCATCTGCTACACTACCACCAATAGTCAGGCTTCCGTTAGCTAGATTGCTAGTCCCCAATGTCGCACCTGCACCTGCTACCACCTTCCCTCCATTGCTGCCATTGCCATTTTTCAAAAATACCTTTCCCGCTTGATCACATTTCCCACTGCTCCCCATCGTAGTTTTTTTTTTGTAGATGCTAAAACAAAAGGGCACATCTCTATAGTTGATGTGATTGGGTGTGTTAATTTTTTCCAAAAAAATTAAATTTTATTTTTTCTTCGCAGGTATAAAAATTGTTACTTTCATTCTTTTTTTTTATGCATGACTATTCTTAAATAATATTTCTCTCAATAGTCAAAGGTAAATAGGACAAATATTTATTTATTTATTTATTTTGATTGGTAAAAGGCCGAGGCCATTAATATATATAATTAATAATAAAATACAGCTCTGTTCAGTGTGGGCACCGGTAGGAAAGAACAGAGCAAAGAAAACCTTCGGTCTAGCCTGGGACTTTTGTAGTCCAGTTGATTTGAATTTATACATCTTATACGGGGTCAAACCCCACAAGGATACATCCTATCTTATACAATTTCTGAAATACAAGTTAAGACATTGCTCATATGCAAGGCTTTTCTTCCGATATCCTCTTGCTCAATGTCTTTTCCGTTCTCCGGCACCTGGGATGTCCTCCATGACTTATATCATTAAATCAGCTATCTATAATCCAAGTGAGGGGACTTCTCTTGTCTTGCTCCTACTAGGACAAATATTTATTACTTTTTAGTGTGGATGAAATATAAAATTGCTACTAGCAATTTGATAATTAAAGTGGATAATGATTGAGTTCCCTAACAAAATTTTATTTAAATTTTTAAAATTATTAATAATATTTAAACAAAATCCAATTAACCAATAGACATGTTAAAAAATATAAACTTTATTGCAATCATACTATCTATACATTTCACCATTTAGTCTAGTTCATGTTCAAAGATTCATTAAGTTTTATCATTTTCAAAACAAAAATTAATAACTTATCAACTAATTAAAATATTTATATTTTAAATAATATGTTGAGAGATATCCTTCTCTATTTTAAAATTTGTGAGTTTACATATAAGGTAGGTTTTTAAGGACAAGGAAAATGCGTATAAGCTAAATTCATGTTAAAACTTTTTATGTCATAGCCAAGAATCAAACCTTCTAATTACCATCCAGTTATCCTTTAAAAATATATTTTTATGTTTTAGATATATTTTTTAAAACCATGCACTATATGATCTACATATGTTTCTTTAAGTATTTATAAATGGTACCATAATTTTAACTCACACATTAAAACATTAAATTGAAGGAAATATATTCACAAAGACTTGAATATTTTGCTAAGATTACCAAAACATCTCATTTTGTTTTAAGTGAATATACTATTTCTAACACCAAGGACTTGACTACCATGCATTTGCAATTTTCCCAATCATCAATACATTTTCAACTTACTGAAATCAATTGTTACATATAAAGATAAATTTTTATTATTATTTATGAAAATTCAAACAAACATTTTCCTAATGGAAATCAACATGACACAATTTGATTAATATTGTTATATGTTAGATATAATGTGCAACGTAAAATATTATTGAAAATTCTAAGATGTGTAAAATTGAAAATAACATTATTGCATAATATAACATGCTTCAAATCATAATTTTAGTTAATCAAGTTTATACATATTCTATAGACAGGGTGTTTGATCCACCTTATTTCTAAGTTCACATTTATATTCAATTTTCCAAACAATTAACTTTCAATGTACTATTCAACTTTCATTTAAATATTTCTTATATATAAACAATTCACAAGAATTACTTGGTGTGCACTTATTAAACAACTCCATCATCCTACACGTATACTCTTCCATAGTTTGGCTGCTCCAAAAGCATTCAAAATTCAAAGTAGTTGTTGTAGTAAAATAGAAGGATTTTGTTGTGTCTATGGCAGAAGTCATTATTGTAAAACAGAAGGGCAATAATAACAATGCTGCAAAGGATTCTATTCAAATTTGTAAAATAAAAAACTCTATTTTTGGGAGATGGGTAAAACAGAAGGGGAATGATAACAATGCTGTAAAGGATTCCATTTAAAATTATAAAATAAAAACTCTATTTTTGGGAGATGGGTAAAATAGAAGGGCAATGATAACAATGCTGCAAAGGATTCCATTCAAAATTATAAAATAAAAACTCTATTTTTGGGAGATCCTAAAGACAGGCACCATGAAATAGGTGTAATAATATAAAAACTCTATTTTTGGGAGATCCTCGAGGCAGGCACCATTTAATAGGTGTAATAATATTCTGGTCATGCTGCCAAGATTTATTTTTTAACATGTTTTTGCTATTTTAAAACAAAATGTCAGAAATGAATTGTCTATATTAAAAAATTAGAAGTGCAATTGATCTTCTTAATTAGTTATTTTAAAATCGTATTTTTTTCACTTTCAATCTAGCGCCCTAGGTGCCATCGGATTTGTTCCTTCAAATTGTGTAGGTGCTCTTTGTGTCGGTCAGATTTATGTAAAAACTAAATTGAAATTGAGATAAATTTGACTGTGGGTTATAAATTCAAGTCCATTGCAGTCCTACATTTCTTGTAGAGAAGCCTGGATATAAGAAAATATTGGGCAGGCGAGCGTTTCTCCATTTGGGAAGTTAAATAAATTAGTGAATCAGTCCCAAGAGTATCACAGAAATGGCGCAGAGAAGTACCTTTGAAATTGACGTTTCACAGCCGGAGATACAGAGAGCCCAGATCCAACGTCTGAGGGAAACTCTTGGAATTGCAGGAGTTGATATCAGTATGGAAAAGAGGACGGTAACGTTTCTGCACGATATAAACATTACCGTCAATCTGATAGATGTGTATTGTGATGTATTTTTAGTTTAGTTTGGCTCTTGTATCCAAAGCATATTCGTAGGGTGGTTTATCACGGCCAAACCTGCCTTTCTGAGAGATATTATTGATTGTTTGGGTATTGAAATCGCTTTTCAGTTTAAATTTTCCTAATAATTTGTTTTGTTGTGTTGGTTATGCCTGCTACAGAAAAGGCTCTGAGAGATCTAGGCTTGAAACCCCTTCTAATTCGGTTATTCTTGGGTAAGCCATTGTTATTATTATTCATCTCAGAACTCAACTAGTTTTTAATTGATACAATAATCTCTTGGACTATGTGATGTGTATTTATGTTTTTGTATTGCTTACTGTGCAGAAAGGAATCTCTGCTGAGCGCGGGATATAGTTGAAGGGTTTTTGCTAGTTGACGTCACATAAATAAAAAGAGGCAGCTTCCTCTTAGCTACTATAATCTTTCCTTTTCTTATTGTGAAGTTGCAGATTAGATTTTCTTAAACGCTGCTGTCTGAATATGGATAACTATTTTAACTGGTAATAGAAGTTAGTTTTTTGAGATTAAAAAATTCCCTTCTCTATGCCTTCTTGTCTAGTATTTTAAATTTTTAATAGATACAATTTCCTCATAAAAGGGAAAGAAAGAATTCGTATAATATTGTATGCTCTTTACAATTTTGTTTTTTAATTTTTTTTAAGTTGGATTTTATTTTTAAAGTCAAGAGAATATTCTCTCAGAAATCTGAGCTTGTAACCGAATTGGTGAATTGGTGATGTGGAAAGACAACATTATCACAAATAAGACAGGTGTAATTTGTCTTTGGAGACATCTCATGTTGAAGTTGAAAGCTTGGTATTTTTAATATGAAGGTTATTTTACCTCTAGTCTTTGGTAGCTGGTATGTTACATATAATTTTATATTTTTTTAATAGAAAGAATAAATTAATTTAATTGGAAGTTTTCTTGTTTTATTTATGTAGAGCATTTCTGTAATGGGTAGTTGTTATTTATAACTTGAAGTTATACAAAATTTAACCTCTTTCCATGAAATAGAACTTACAAATTTTTATTTATTTTTAACAGAAAAGGGGAGTGAGCACCCATAGATTAAGATAGATTTTTTAACAGAACTCACAAATTCAATGGTATGTGAAAAAGAAAAAGAGAACGAGGGTTAAAACTCTCTTGTTTTATTTAGAATAGAGACAAATGGATATTTCTCAATTCAAATGTATCCATTTAAAGGGATATTGGCACTTCCCCATCGCTTGGTTACACAATAGTGAACTAAGTTTAATTAAAATAGAAAAAAACTAATTATTGAAATTTCCCCATGCCTTGGTTAGACAATCAAATGAAAATAGATAAATTGTTGAATTTGCCTTTTATAACAAAGGAGCTCAAAGAATCCATAATTTCTGTAAACAAAATTAAAAATAGCAAATAAGATTCCATAATTTCAAAATATATGAAAGGATGGACAGAATGGTATATCATCAATTTATCAAATATTTGTTATATTTGTCAAATATATTATAATTATTAATTTGAAAATTAATATATAATATATTTTTATCAACAAAGATAATGAAGATAGTATATTTATATTTAAAAAAATATATCTCATTGGAATCTTCTCTCGACGTAATTATGAAGGTTTTTAAATATTTTATATATATTATCAAATATTTCATATTCCTCAAATATATTATAATTATTATTTTTGAAAATATAATATTCTAGAATTTTTATAATATAATATTAGTATATTTATATTTAAAAAAATATATCTATAGATATCTTTGTTTTTGTGATTTTCTCCATATTATTTTATATTCTCTGTTTTTTTTGTGTTTAGTGATTTTTTCCACTTTGTTTTTTTCAAATTTTTAATTTTTTTTGTCATTTTTTTTCCCATAGTTTTTATATTTTTCTTCACGCTTCCAATTTCTTTTTTCATTTTTATTTCTTATGTATTGCAATTTCTTTTTTTTTAATTTTTTTTTCTCTATCATAGTTCATTTGATTTTCTCACTTCTTTTCTTTCCATTTTGTGATTTTCTAACTTTTGCTCCTTAACTTTATTTTTGGTTTTTATTTTTTTTTCTTTCCATTTTAACTTTGTTCTAACTTTTCCTTAACTTTGTTTTTGGTTTTTATTTTTTATTTTTTCAACATATATATATATATATATGCTTTTCCATAGTTTATTTGATTTTCTCACTTTTTTTTTCTTCCAATTTTTATTTTTTATTTTTTCCAATTTTTTTTTTGGTTCCAATTTCTTTTTTACTTTTTATGATTTTCATTTTTAATTTCTCTTTTGTTTTTATTTTTTATTTATTTTTGCTATCTTAATTTTTTTTATAAATTTACTAGAAAAAAGTGTTCCGATCCCCACCCCCTGTGATTGAGATTATAATTAATGAAACCAATTATAATTATAATTTTCAAATTATGTATAAACAAATCATCTCACTTTATAACATGTATAAACAAATCAATTTTATTGCATATTTTGATATGAAAATTAATAGATTTATAAAATATTTAAAATTTAAAATTTTATTTTAATTCATAATTAAATGCTAGACGTATAAAAGGGACAACATGATCATTTATTTAAAAGAGATAAAATCAAATTTCTCTTTTTCCATTTATATAAACATTTAAAAACAATAAGTTGATTAATAACGTTTAGTTAAATTTGAAACAGAAGTTACTATAATCTAAATTTAAACATCTCATTTTTCCTAATTAAAATTAAAATATAATGCATAAAATTAATATATAACTATAATATTTATTAAATATCATAATATTTAATAAATTATATAGTGAAATTGAACACCCTATTTAATAATAACTTTGGAAGAACATTTATAGTATTGTTAAAAATTAAAATAGATATATCTTTAGATAGTTTAGCAGGGTTCTATTAGGAGACTTTCACTAGAATTTCAAAGCTCATTACAACACTATAAATAATGTACTACTAATAGATAAGAGCTTACATACAATTTGAAAAAACCTCTTTTCTTTTTATTAGATGAGATCTTAAAGTCCTTTGAGATATTAAATTTTTTATGTATTTAATTTTATCATCAGCTAGAATCTTCCACTCCTCATAATTGGAAGCTTCCTATCATTCCTCTCAAATCTTCCATCTAAAACAAAATATCCTCATAGGTAATAAAATCAATCTCTTAAAGGCCCCAATTCCTATTGTACACTCATCTTTTTTTTTTTTGAATGGAATATGAACTATAGTTGTCAAAATATTTGATTTTTTGAACTATAGTAAAGGAATTTAGATTTTTTGGTAAAGGGGAAAGGTGAGGAAAATATTAATTAAATAATTAGAAATTATTTAATTAATGTAAGGATTAAATAGAATGATGTAGATGATTAGGTTTGGAATGCAAGAATGGGTGAAAGTGGCTGTGACCATTTTCAGGTGTCTACATTTTTCCCCTCTTTGATCTAGTGTGATTAATACTGTCAAGATTGATGGGATACTAAAACATTTTGATAAAGATGCCCCACTTGGCAGACGAGAGAGAAATGAATAAGTAAGTGATGCCCCCTTGAGAGATCAGTAGAAAAAATAAAATTTTTGGCGATCTGTCTTGAAAGAGAGAGAAAGACCATAGAGGAAGAAAAGAAGGTGAATAGCAAACTTGAGACTAGATAAGGGAAGAAAAATGGGGATGGTGGGTGAAATGCGGGCCCTAGAAGAGAGAATTAAGGTTGGGGAAGGACATTAGGGTTGGTGGAGACTGCATGTAAGGTGGGAGGGGGCCATAATCCTCATTTGTCTTCTAGTGCTTTGATAAATTTGAGTAAAGGAGAGAAGAGCCTAGAGAGGAGTGATGGCATACATTCTATGGGAGGAACATCCTACAAGCGAGTTCGAGAGTGTAAGGAAGTTAGAGTAGCGGAAGCAACTTCCTACGCCAATCTTGAGGAGAGATTATGCAAAATTTTAAAATCTGATCTAATAGTTACACAAATTCTAGAAACACATTCAAAAACATAAAATAAACAATGAAACACATAACACCAAATATATGTGGGGAAAACCCTTTTAGGTGAAAAAATTGACACTCCAAAAACTTGATCAATGTATTTGAAATCTAATAACAAGATTACCTACACTTTTAGAGCAAGTTTATTATAGAAGTATCACTAGTAAACAATTGTGGAAGAATTCCAACAACATTCTAATAGGATAACAATACCTGCAAACTCACACATACAAACTACTCCTCAAGCCTTCAATTTATAGACCTCTTACAAACATGAAACCATTTTGTGGTTTACAAAACCATGTGCAAAACCTCACATGAGGTGTAGTGCCCAAGAAAGCAAGATTCTCTAAGTCTAAACTTAAGCTCTCACGTCAAAAATATTCTTCCTTATTTTTTACCCTTACAGTTGTCATAGAATTTGTCATAACACCTCTAAAAATAGTCCTTCCATGATATACTATCATGTGGGTATCTTCTGACACCTAATAAACCAATTTTCAAAGCACTAATAATGTGTAACATTTGTAGGAAAATATTAAATTAAAAATAAATACTACGAGAAATATGCAAGGTTGAGACACATCATTTTCCCAACATTCTCCAACTTGTTGAGTACCTTGCAAGAGCTAGGGGAAACAATTTAGGGTATACCATCATGGATCAACTGGTAGGGGCTGAAAGGCCCATAGACTCAGAACTTCACCTGAATTTCACTGTGCTCATGGGCTTAGTTAATGCATCTGCAACTGTAGACACCTAAAATTTGCCAATGTATTATTCATCATATTACACCACATTCACATCATTTCTTATTAAATCACCTAATTCCTATCATTCCACGGTAATTCACTTAATTAAATAATTCAAATTATTTAATTAAATTATTTTTCCTCCACTTTAAATAAATAAAATCAAAATTACTTATTGTTGCCCTCAAAATTTAAACCCATAAATTTTCAAATTTTAGGTCATTTTCTATGCCCAAATATCTTACCTCTTGTGAAATTTTAGTCTTAGCTTTTTCTTGTTCATGATTTGCAAATCAAGTCATGGGAAATCCAATACTCATGCGTAACTCAAAGACTTTATAGACTTTATCAACACTTCATTCTTTGTGTCCGGCATTTTTCAAAGTTCATGAATCCCTTGTTCCCCCGACTTATGTTCTTAAATCCATGATATGGCTGACTTCTCAACCCCCCTTATTGTCGTGGAAGTTGACAGTTTTTGAACTTCACCCTAATAGTTTGAAAGTTCACAAAAGCTCCGATGGCCCAACTTCATTCATTGTTGGAGATTTTTGAAACCCTGAAACTTCTAATATGTGGTTCAATGGTTCTCCTTTTTTTCAACTCTATGACCCTCCAACAGATTCTTGGTTTTCAAAGTGTTGCTAGCTCATTTGATTATCTATACGGCATATCATGAGAATGCCTTGTCAAGAGTTATGAAATATGAACTCAATCTTGAGACTCATTTCTCAAGGTACAAAATCAATGATACATTAATTACCTCTTAAATGACAAGTGTAACAGAGTTCACTAAGGTCGTAGCACGACATCAACAAGTTAAAAGTCATAATTACCTACAGGCATAATTGAATCAACTTGTCTACAAAGAAAGGTGGTGGTACCTCTGAGTTCAATTTTTATCAACCAAGACATATTCAAAATGGGACTTCTTGTGAGGAATGAGACTTGGGATGGTGAATCCATGCCTGACCTGCAACCTAATTTGAACTGGCCTGAAGAAGAACAGATTGATATCATCTCCCAGGTGTGCATAGATGCATGGAAAGAGAAGACTAGCTATACTGAATATCATAGGATAATCTTCATTCTGGAAGAGGAAGAAGAACGTGTTGAATTGCATAATCTTTTTATGGAAATACGACTAGAATTAGGAATCACCCCCATACTTGGAGTAGTCTAATGCCACTTGTTTGGCATTCATGAAATATTTTTGTAATTAGTGGTGATAACCAAAATTTTTATGTAATGTAACTGATTCTATTTTGGGATCACTTTCTTGATAACGGTTACTTAGAGGACCATTACGGACAGTTGTGTTTAGATATATTTTTGGGTTTTGATGAACTATAAAGGGAAGATTTTTGGGAGGAGGTATCTTTCCTAGGTATTCAAGACCAAGGGAATAGTTGGTTTTTCTTTCTGTATAGTTTTGTTGTATAGGGATGTGGATGTTTTAAACTCACATTTTACATTTCGGAAAAAAAGAGATATTTTGAATCTATGCATTTGTTAATGTTTTCTTTTGATTGCAAATGGACTTTGAATCTATGTAATCACTTTCGAATGTATGTTCTATTATATTAGACTATGTGGGTGTTTATTTTTATTCATCTATTGAAAGGGGATCTACTGTTCATTTCTTCTTGGGTATTGTTTGTGGATGTGGGATAAATGGACTAGGTGTCATTTGTTCGCTTTAACTTCTTTCTGAATAATCTTTCGCATCTATTTTCTTAATTAGGAATAGGTGTTAGCTTCCTTTTCTCCTTTCTGGTAAAAAGCATACCCTGTGCTTACATTCATAGCATATCATAAGAGGGAGCTATACCTCTAAAATTCAGAGGAGAATTGCCAATTCAATGGTAATTCCTCCAACTGTTAGTTACATTTTTGTTCTTCATTATGGGCATATTGAGTCATTTTGATAACTATTTTGGAAGGACAAATCCATTAACCAACAGATTTTTGGTGACTCTACTAGGGATTCAAATTTGAAGACTAGTGCTCTCATTTTCCCAGAAATTTGAAGGTGCCTCCCTAAGGACTAAGGTTGGTGACTCTATGAATTGGAATGTATTAAAAAATGATTGGTTCCAGCAAAGACCTCTACTGATTGATTTTCAAGATTTGCACGATGGCATTGGTTTCTCATCAGCTGTGGGGAAATCATTTTGGACCTCTCTTTTTGTCTTAGTTTTCACCTCTGCCTGAAGGATCAAGAAAGCATTTTCCAAATTTTAGTGGAGAAGATCATCAAGATGCTGAAAACCATGTTCTGGCATTCACAGTTGCATGCAGATTTTTGGGGGTAAGTGAAGAAGGTGTTTTTGTTCGGTTGTTTATTGAATCTCTTATTGGACCTACAGTAGATTGGTTTCATTATTTGGAGGATAAATTTATTATTGATTGGGATTCATTGAAGACTAAGTTCTTGGCAAGATATAAGAGTCCTGTTATTGAAGTTGCTTTGCTATGTCAATTTTTCAATGTTCAAAAGAAAGAAGGTGAACTCATCAAAGATTTTTTGGACAGATTCAACCAACTACTCAAAAAGATTCCTTCTTCCATTCAACCAAGTGAGCAACTCTGTAATGTCCCTTACCTGGTTTGCCCTAGAATTCGCTTGTGGATTAGATTTAGGGTTTCTTCTCTTTAAATATTATCTTGGTATAGTACCTGTAACAACATATATATATGTACAAATCCATATTACCATACGTGAGTTCTAATATCAATTACCCAACAATTCAACATAATCAACTTACAAATGAAAACACATAAGAAAGAAGAGTCACTCAGCATGCCAGGGAGGAGAAGTCATAAATCTTTGTAGCCTAAGGCCTACCATAGTCCTATTGCCCAATCCCTTCACTCGGGCCTATGGTGGCTGGTCCTTTTGCCGAATCCCTCGTCTCGAGCCTAAGGGGCATGTTACAATGTGGGACCCCCATCCCTCCATGATCCAATCCCTTGACTCAGGCCAAAGGGGCATAACGCCCAATCCTGGTCTCGAGCCTATGGGGACGGAACCTAGATGGGGTTTATAGGCAATCTACTAAGACTTATGCATTCACCCCTCTTGGCTGAATCACAAACAAAATATATGCAGTTTCCACACAGTTCCAAAATATACAATCACTACAAAATGAATCATATAGTAGTATATGATGCAGCATATGATATATCAGAGTGCAAATAGTTTCTAACCAATTTCAAATATGCAGTTATTCTTTTATCTATTTTCATTGTTCTTTCATTATGCTATAAGAGATTCAAACAGAAATGTAGATGACAGGACAAAAATAATAATCAGAGAAGTGATATTTATTCATAGTCATCCTTCTTATAGTTTTCTAGTTTTATGGCTCAGCTCTGATACAAACTACTATACAATATAACAGCCATCATTTATATACACCTGCAGATGGAAATTAGTACCTAGACATATTATAATGATCTACAGTTATTATCCTAATGAAAGTCACAATTGCCATGACATAGTTCCCTTATTTCCTAGTCCCGATTTCCTCACAGCGGAATGAATTAAACCATGTCAGGGATAGGTTTATGCATTTTAAATAAGAAAGACAAAGCATATGAAATAATATTATTGTTGAATAGAGGGAACTAGATGCTAGGACTGAGTGAGGAATCTCACCTGAGCCTTGATGAACACATCATCAATTTCTTACGTCTCATATGAATATGCTGCAATTATTGTCTTTAATTTCATAATATAAATATATATATTCTAAACTCAAGAATATATATATATATATATATATATATATATATATATATATATATACTCTTAATTTTAGTAAAGTATTTTATTCTCCTTTATCCTTTTCCTATTGAATGATGATCGATGGTGATCTAACTTCCATTGCATTTCTATTTTGTTTTTTTTATTCTGATGAGATATCTTCACAATGCCCACCAATATTATCTTTATATCTTGATCGGTGCCTTTTCATCAATAGTCACCACTTTATATGGTGATTGCTGACCTATTTGTTCATTCACTGCTTAGTTAATATTATTTAATAATAATTACTCCTTTATTAGAGTGTCTACTCTCGTATTCACTGCTTGTAAGGAATATTAATAGTTACTTAACAATTACTACTTTATTCTCTTATATGAGATATTTGCTGCCAAAAGTCAAGTCTTATATTATATATATAAATATGTTTATTTATATATATTTATAATGTTATAATAATGTTTATTTATATAAGATTATATATATATATTTAAATTATAATATTGGATATTTAATATTTATGCTTATTTATATATTTATAATATAAAATAGTCATAATGATGTTATATTTATTTGTTATAAATTATATAATAGTATTATTATATTATATAATAATACTTAAATCAATAATACAATAAATATATTGTATTTTCATAATATTAATTAATATTATTATATATGTTTAAATATATTTGACCAAAGTGATTTCTCTGTCCATAATGTTTAAATCTTTAATTTAAACAATGCCCTAATATGGCGACATGACAAACTCCATCTTTGTACTTTTATTTCTTCCTTGCATCCTGATGTTCAATTTGAGTTGAAACGAAGTAAAGTAAATGATATTAAAATTGGTCAACAAGAGGCTGTAAAGATTGAAGATGATTTGATATTGAGTGGTTTATGGAAAACACATCAATTTGTAAATTATTTGGGTAGCAAACTTGTGAAGAAATCTATCATGCACAAGTAAAGCTTTCAGCCTTTAAGTTTTCCAAAAGCACAGCATTCTTCTGCTGAATGTCTTAACCTCTATGTTTTTAATTTAAAGCAATTTTGGAGAAAAGAGGTAAATAGAAGAATGGAATCCTTTTATGTCCATTATGAAGAAGAGAATGATAAATCTGAAAGCCCCTCCAGTGGTGTAACAAATGAACAATCCATCCATGATGCTAGTTGTAATGAGGATAGTATAGATAGTGTTGTTGCAGAAATGGAATCATTCACATTTACTGATGATGAAGAACAACCCAAGGCTACACAACATGAAGATGAGGTGATAAATGTCGATTCTTCAGAATGCACACAAGCTAAATATGAGGCCTTCACATTTTCTAAATAAAATAATACAGAGGTATGGCTGCAACAGGAGGTTAAAGATGATTTTACCTTTGAGTCTTTCCATTTTGAAAATTTGGATGCTAAATCTTTTAAACAAGGGTTAGGAGATGATATTATGAATAGTCATGATAGTCTGAATGAAAGTGATCAATTAACTGAATGTGCAAAGCCTCATATTGTCTACATCCCAAATGGGTGTCTTAATGCATCTGCAAATGAGTTTTTATGTCGAGAAGAGGTTACCATGTCTAAATTGCAAATTGTGAATGAATGTGATTTTAAAAGTCACGAAACAAATCCTATCAAGAAAGATGAGATTGTGCTAGCTGGAAGTAATTTTTAGGCACATAAAAATGTTGTTTGTAATTCAGATTTTTGACCTCATTCACTTTCGATTTTACATGAGACATGTATAGCTGATGATTGGTGTCCCAATGATTCAAATGGTTGTTTTTAGTCATGGGATGTGAGTATGTCCACTGCAAACAAAGGTGATCATATGCAGGAAAATGTCAGGACATGTATCACAAGTTGGGATACAAAATTAAATAAAGTAGTCATTTCCACATGCAATACCAAAGAAGGATCTTTATCTCATAGTCTTTGTATGGGTTTTCCAATCTGGGGGTTGATTTCTCCTTGCTTGCAAGATCAAGTGCATTCTAATATTACACATGGGATTATGCAGATGGATGCTGGTCATTATGTACTGAGCAATACAGATGTGAGTCATCCAATTGAAAAAGTGTACAATGAAGAATGGTTTTTTGAGCATCAAATAATATCCAAAGAGTTGTTATATAAATCCATTCTTATCTTTTTGATTGTGGTGGTCACAAGTTGGTCACTAGCTATTCGTGTGCTCTTCATTCATCAAGCATTTTTTCACAGAGGTTGCTATTTCTCCCAGCCTGTTAATGGATTTGCATGACCATTTGGGAGTCATCTGAGGTAGGGTCACCTAACCATGTACATATTAGGAGTTTTTTTTGTGCTTGAGGTGTTTTAGTTTCCTTTCCTGTTATGTTTCGTTTTTGCCTTGCTCGGGCTCCTTCACCCCCTATGTTCTCTATGACTCTATTTCCCCTTGGATTCATGCACTACTCTATGCTTGGGATTCTGGGTTCCTCTCTTCATCCTTTGCAGTCCTCATCCCCAATTAGAGCCTGTTGTTGCCCCCAAAATTTAAACCCATAAATTTTCAAATTTTAGGTCATTTTCCATGCCCAAATATCTTACCTCTTGTGAAATTTTAGTCTTAGCTTTTTCTCGTTCATGATTCGCAAATCAAGTCATGGGAAATCCAATACTCATGCGTAACTCAAAGATTTTATAGACTTTATCAACACTTCATTCTTTGTGTCGGGCATTTTTCAAAGTTCATGAATCCCTTGTTCCCTCGACTTATGTTCTTAAATCCATGAAATGGCTAACTTCTCAAACCCCCTTATTGTTAGGGAAGTTGAAAGTTTTTGAACTTCACCTTAATAGTTCGAAAGTTCACAAAAGCTTCAATGGCCTGACTTCATTCATTGTCAGAGATTTTCAAAACCCTAGAACTTCTGATATGTGGTTCAATGGTTCTCCTTTTTTGCGACTCTACGACCCTCCAATAGATTCCCAGTTTTCAAAGTGTCTCCAGCTGATTTGATTATCTATATGACATATCATGAGAATGCCTTGTCAAGACTTATGAAACACAGACTCAATCTTGAGACTGATTTCTCACGGTACAAAATTAATGATACATTAATTACCTCTTAAATGCTAAGTGTAATAGAGTTCACTAAGGTGGTAGCACGACATCAACAAGTTAAAAGTCATCATTACCTACAGGCATAATTGAATCAACTTGTCTATAGAGAAAGGTGGTGGTACCTCTGAGTTCAATTTTTATCAACCAAGACATATTCAAAATGGGACTTCGTGCAAGTAATGAGACTTGGGATGGTGAACCCATGCCTATCCTACAACCTGATTTGAACTAGCCTAAAGAAGAATAGATTGATATCATCTCCCAATTGCATGGAAAGAGAAGACTAGCTATGCTAAATATCGTAGGGTAATCTTCGTTCTAGAAGAGGAAAAAGAACATGTTGAATTGTATAATCTTTTTATGGAAATATGACTAGAATTAGGAATCCCATCGTACCTGGAGTAGTCTAATGCCACTTGTTTGGCATGCATAATTTTTTTTTGTAATTAGTGGTGATAACCAAAATTTTGATGTAATGTAACTGTTTCCATTTTGGGGTTGCTTTCTTGATAATGGTTACTTAGAGGATCGTTATGAACAGTTGTGTTTAGATATATTTTTGGGTTTTGAGGAACTATAAAGGGAGGCCTTTTTGGAGGAGGAGGTATCTTTCCCAGCTATCTGAGACCAAGGGAACAACTAGTTTTTCTTTCTCCATAGTTTTGTTGTATAGGGATGTGGAGGTTTTAAACTCACATTTTACATTTGCGGAAAAAAGGAGATATTTTGAATCTATGCATTTGTTAATGTTTTCTTTTGATTTCAAATAGACTTTGAATCTGTGTAATCCCTTTCGAATGTATGTTTTGTTACATTAGACTGTGTGGGTGTTTATTTTTATTCATCTATTGAAAGGGTATAAGTTGTTCATTTCTTCTTGGGTATTGTTCGTGGATGTGGGATAAATGGATTGTGTGTCATTTGTTCGCATTCACTTCTTTCTAAATAATCTTTCACATCTATTTTCTTAATTATGAATAGGTGTTAGCTTCCCTTTTCTTCTTTCTGGTAAAAAGCATACCCTGTGCTTGCATTCATTGCATATCATAAGAGGGAGATGTACCTCCAAAATTTAGAGGAGAATTGTCAATTCAATGGTAATTCCTCCAACTATTAGTTACATTTTTGTTCTTCATTATGGGCATTCTGAGTCATTTTCAAAACTCTTTTGGAAGGACAAATCCATTAACCAACACTTATTTAATTTAATCAAATTTCCTTCCACTTTAAATAAATAAATCCAAATTATTTATTTAAATAATATATTTCCTCAAAATGAATAAAATTTAATATTTTATTTATTTAACACATTGCTCATGAAATTACATAAATTATTTATTTAATTTCTCATTTATCCTCACCCACCATAATTTCCTCTAGTCAATTCAGTTAACAGATCAATCAATTGAGTTGACTCATCAATCAATTTTAGTTAACAAATCAATCAATTTTGTTAATAGATTAATAAAAATTAGTTATCAAATCAGTCTAATGAATCAATCTATCTAGTCAACTCATCAATCAAATTTGTTAACTCTCTCAATCCATGAGAGGGCAAGGACACTCGTCCCTCTCTCATTCATGCACATTCTCTCAACCATCCTCAACCATTGATCTTTCTAGTCTTCTTGTACCATTGATATGCTTTCTCACAGGTGTATAAAAGAAACCTCATTCTCCATTTCTCAACATCTCTCATCTAAGTAAACTTATGCTATCACTATTATCATTCATTGGGAGATCACAAACTTACACTTGACAATAGAGCAATCGACTCGAGATTTGGGTGCTATCTTGGTACACTTGATCAATGTGGTTTTTTTGTGTGCTCTTTAAAGGTAACTTGCATTGTGTTTTATATTTCTTTCATCTATTTTGTATAATCAAATTTAGACCATTAAATTTTGGCATGCCTGGTGGGACCCACATCCTTGAAAACTAACATTTTTAGGGAGAATTTCTATACAATTTTTGATATAGGATCAGGAACATGCATGCGACTGTGAAAGCATGCGTATGCACTATGTCAGTACACTTGCACAGTAGATCAATGCACCCTTGTGAATTGTTGACGCACCTATGCAAAATAAAAGCACACCTGTGTTGTCTGATAGTGTGTTCTTACTTTTGCAGATCCGAGGCTATTTCACTTAATTTTGTCTTATTTCTATTATTCTATGTTTTCCTAACATCTAACTCTATCTGTTCATTCTCTGACATTTGCATTTTGATAGGTTATTGTATCAATTACTTAGCCTAAACTATTTTCTATGTAAAAGCATAACTATGTTAGTGTAGACAGTGGGCAGATATTACCTCCTTAGATCAATCCTCCCAGACCATTGGATCAACATCAAATCATATAATCCTCCTTTTTGTCAAACTGATTCTATGTTTCTGGCAGGTTTTTGATTCATTGTTCTGAAAGCACACCAATGTTTGGTAAATGCGTGCTTATGTCTTGTAAATGCGTGCTTGTGTACTGAACATGCATGCTTGTGACTATGTGTGCAATTTCCTGAAAGCACACCTATGTATCCTATCGGCATGCTTGTGCAAGCTATCGACGTGCATGTGTCATTTGTTAGCATGCTTTTGCAAAAAGGTAAAAATTAGTAAGTTGCTCTCTATTTTAGGTTATTTACTATGCTTTCTACCTATTTCTTTGTTCTATGTTTTCTATTTCTCTATTTTCTGTCATTTATTTTTGGTTTCAAATTAATCTTTCTTCAGGTTTTGGAACTAACACTGCACAACATCTACCTTGGCCAAAGAAAAAATTGTTGAAACTAGTAACATATTTATTGTAGAACGTTTGTCGAAGGCAATATCTTTTTTCTACTAAATATTAGAAAACACTTTAATTTTTAAGAGAATTGATGACTATATTCTATGTTTGGAATTTTTTAAGTATGTATGCTCTTTCCTCACACTGAAAAGTGACATTGGAAATAAAAAACACTTAAGTCATTCATTTACTTACTTTTTTTGCTTACTTCCCAGGGACTCAAGACCAACATGTATGCTATTCTCTCATGTCAAAAGATGATCTTGAGAATCAAAAGTGCTTGATATTCTTTCTAGGGGGCCTGCTTGGGGATTTCATCACCTCAAGGGATGACCCCAACCACATGTTCTAGTGCAGTATGCAAATACATCATGAGTATTGAAAGACTCAACTTCAAATGAAAGACCCTTTCAACTCCAAGCAAAAAGCCTTCCAGATATTTGGTCTTCCAAGACTCATATGGTTGAGCATTAGTTGACTGGAACACCCATGTTCATAGATTTGTGCTTCCCATACCTTGCATATATTTAGGACTCCCTAGAAGCTTTGTAAACCTAGATATGACCATCGATCATTTTGTAGGGTGATGTAAGGGATGCAGAATGTACCCTAAATTTATTCACCATCTTCACTACCTTGAAGGCAAGATGGAATTTTTATTTGGGTAAGGCATCAAAGCCTCTAAGGAAAGGGATGTTGGGTGTATGCCTCTTATCCCTAGCTATCTACTTAGAGGGAAGTGTTCTTAGTTAGGTAAGAACATGGAAAGGTATTCAATCATGTGGGCTCACATTATGACTCAATCTTACTTTAATAATATTTAGGTTGTTGCATAAAAGAAGTGTTAGAAGTGTCTTCTCTTGTTATATTCCTTGTATTCTCCATTTGTTATCCACGAAGGTTCATAGCCTTTTGCACCAACATCCAAAGTTACAAGTGTTGAAATTGCCATGGTGTATTTGTGTTTGTTCTCTTGCCAAGAGATAGTTCTAAACTCCTACCTCCCAAAATAAAGTGAAATACCACAAAAACATCCAAATATTCCAAAATATACAAAAACATTAGTCTAATTTTCCCTTTAGTAGCACTTTCCTTTTCCAAATATTTCAAAAATCCAATAACATTAGTCTAAATTTTCCCTTGATAGCACTTTCCTTTTCCAAATGTTCCAAAAATCCAAAAATATTAGTCTTCATTTGGTTCATTTAATAGCTTCTCTTTTTTTTTTAAATTCCAAAAGCTAAAAACATTAGCCTCAACGTTTCCCATATAGCTTTTCCCTTGTTCAAAAAATCAAAAAATGGAAAAAAAACATTAGCCATCATTATTCCTTCAATAGCTCTTTCCCTTTATGTCAAAAATACAAAATCTAAAAACATTAGTCCTTATTTTTCTATTTGATAGCTTTTCCCTTGTTCAAAAAATTCAAAAAATCCAAAAAATCCAAAAAATAACATTAGTCATCAATTTTCTTTCAATAGCTCTTTCCCTTTTTGTCAGAAAATCCAAAAATCCAAAAAATTTAGTCTAAATTTTCCATTTCATAGCATTTTCTTTTAGCCAAAAAATCCAAAAAATTCAACAAAGAAAAAAATAAAAAAAATCCAAAACATCATTCACCCATCCATTTCTAAACATTTTCAGAAATTATTCCACATTTATCCTATTCCCATTTTTGTCTCAGACTTTTTGAGTATTCATCTTTTTGAGACTACAACATTATTCCATCCTCATACAAAAATCATTTTCCAAAATTATCCAAAACATCACACCATCTCTCCATCCACTTGGTTATTAATCATAAAATCTATATCAAACAATCCACTAGTTTGTAATGTAGTTTAAGAAATTGCCTCTCTTAAATTTATAGACCAATTAGTATCAACTTAACTAGCGAACAACCTACCTTAAAAGAGTGGCTCCTTTTAAGATAGTCAAGTTCACTATATCTTTATCTTGTCTCACCTTGAAATCATTAGTCTATTTTGGGGTAGATAATCATAAACTCTCACCATCCAAATATCTATTGATCTAGGTTTATAACTCTTAACCAAGGAAATCATCCATCCAAATCATCTTAGAGTCTCAAAATTTTGGTCCTAGAAAAACATCTAAAACATATCCTTCCATCTATACATCCTCCACTCAACATTCATCTAATTTTCCATATTGATATGCCTACAACTTGATCACAACACAACAAAGCTATGGAAAGTTCACTCCAAAACTGTCGTAAGGCAACCCCGAGGTACCTACCCCTAAAATACCTATTGATGCATCAAAGTTTACATAGGCATGGACTCCAATGCCTTTTTCCAAAAGGGTATACAAGAGGAACCTCTTCATCCCAAAATCTAAGTCAACAATCCCACAAAGAATCCCAAGACCTAGATGACAACTCACAAGATCCCAAGATCTTGGAGACTATAGATAAACTTTTGGATTCTAATCGCAATCATTCCTTCCATCTACTAGCCCAAAGAGGTGCCAAGTTGCCTAACAACTTTGATACCTCTCAAATCCATGAACAACACCCCATCAGCATCTCCATTGCCACCATGGGTGGAGACCATCCAACATCATTTCCCACCACATATACCTTACCACCTTCTCTTCCAAATCTACCCACTTATGAGGATCTACCCTTCATAAACCTTTTCAAAAATAAAATATAAAATTATGTATAAGTTTAAGGAAATTGATGAAGATAAAGGAATTAAAAATCTCCCTGGTTGCAGTTGGATTTAAGGCATAGAATGGCACATGCTTTTCTGTAGTCGGCAGATCACATCCGTAAAAGAGACTTGTGCAAAATTTGAGACATTGGCTTGGAAAATGAAGGCATCAAGGTATTTTCCAGATTTAAGATATTTACTTAATGCTATGGAAGAATAGGAAAAGAATTCTCTCTCTACCACCATAGTGAAAATTTGCATTTGGTTTGTTAAACATGCCCCAAAGAACAACTATTACAGTTATTAAGAACCTACGAGTATGCGCAGATTGCCCCACCGCAACAAAATTTATTTCTAAGATTATTAGGAGAAATTGTTGTGAGATGGTTTTTACATGCCTCTTCTATGCTCTTTGCTACCGCATGATGCCCCTTTCTTGTTGTGCCCTCCCCAAGTAATATACACTAATTCCTCCTTCCCATTGTATTTGGTCTCCCAGAACAAAATCTGAACATCCCTGACTTAACGTACAAGAAAAAACCTGCCTTAACAAAAAACTCACACTTTTTACCTACTACGAATGCCCAATCAAAGAAGGAACCCAAAAAACATTAAATTGCGTTCAATTCTGATTTTGATGGTAGCGTGAGAATCTCAAAGAGGGCGAAATGAAATTACATCACATTTAATTCTACCCCTGATGTAGAGAATGGGGACTGAGTTAAGGCATGTCACATACCCCTATGGTCCACATACTTAATCAAATTCAAAGTTGATTTCTTTAACAACATTTGGCATCAAAATTTGACATGTGTTAGCATACTAATCGACAATAATATGTCAAATTTAGCATTAAAAAAAAAATACTAATGAGTAAATTTATTTTAACATTTCCATGTGATCATCAAGTGTCAACATTCTAAGGTTACTCTACATATGTTATTTTCCTATGAGTATTGTGAGTAGTAATTCATATCTAAACTAATGAAACAAATGCAAAATGAAAAGTTATATACTCTAAACTACCACAAATCTCAAATAGAGCATGCAAATAGAAATTAGACAAAGGAAATAAATGCAATTTTACCACCAATTTCCATTAAAATTAGGTTTTCTCCAAACAATTTAGGATGTGGATGCTCTTTACACAAATGGCTACTAATCTAACATCATATAGTTATGTTGAATTAAAGAAATGATAATAGTTACCATATTATCGAGTAATTGCAATATAGGTATGGTCATTTGACAGACTATTAAACCCACTGAGATGAGCTGGTAACAATCATGCCTCCACAATATTGATATTATTTAATTAATATTTATTTGTTGGTATTTGTGAAATTGTTCCTAACAAATAATATTAAATAAATTAAACAAATGGGACATGACACATCTCTATAGTTGATGTGATTAGGTGCAGTAGGCATGAGTTTTCCATAGTCCATGAATTAAGAGAGAGTGCTTCTGTATTAAACTATGTATGTTTTTGCTTCAACATTTCGGATCATGCTCAATGATCCATCATCAGGAAGAGGAGAAAGTGTGGTCTGGATAGCAGACTTGTCCTTATAAAGGAAGTAGAGAGGAGGATATGGTAAGGAATGCAAAATGAAGGGTAGGAGGGGATGTGTAAAATGAAAAGAAAAATAAATTCAACAATACAATACAAAAAAGCATCTATGTGTGTGTGTGTGCGTGTGTGTGCATGTGCCCACATACTAAATTAGAAATATAAAGTAATAAATAGACAAAAAATCTATAACATACATGAGAATCATGAAGGAACAAAACAACCAAAAAATAATATATATTAAAAAGGAGATAAGAGAATGGAAAAAGAGAGAAAAAGGAAGACTCACCACAAAGACAAATAGAATATAAAAAAAATATATATGACCATATGATTGGACCTCACTATACTAACACATACATATACCAAAAAAATATATACATACAATATTTTCAATATAAAGATATAAATAGTTATTAAGAGTATACATGTTACATACATATACTAACAAATAAAAAGCCAATATATATGTATATATAATACAATATATACGTATTAAAGATATCTAATATCATTAAATAAGAACATATATATATAGAAAGATGTAAGAGAATCACAAGTACAAAAGAGAACAAAAAATCAAATACACAAATCCCAACACAAAATGAATATACGAAAGCATATATCATATGCTTGGACCTAAGTATTCAAACATATGAATAAACTATATATATATATATACTCAGTCTAAAAATACCCATAAATATCCGCATAAGCAAATGGTATGCTAGGTAATACATGTGTGTAAGTATGTATGCAAGGAAGTAAGTATGTAAGAAAGTATGTAAGTGTGTAAGAATGTATGTAAGTATGTAAGCCAGTATGAACGCAAAGGAGACAATGAGTAGAAAGCGCTAAGTGAAGAGAAAACAAAGCACAACGAGAAAGCAAAAACCACCAAGAGGGGGGAGGGGAAAGACGAGACAAAAGACATGACAGGAGAAGAAGAGGAAGGGGGAGAGAGAGAAAGGAGAAGAAAGGAGGAAAACAACTGAAGGGGGATGGAGGCACGGGGTCAGGCGAATCATGAAGGATTGGGGTGAGATTGGAGGGAGTTTAGTAAAGGTTGCTAGGTTGGGCTAAGTTGCCACTCTACGTCATGATTGAGGTTGGAGGGGTGACTTTTAATGAAGACCGCTTCTTGGAGTTTCCTCCTATGAAAACAATCTTCCTTCACCAAGACTTGGGTATGCTCCAAACAAATGTGGTGTTTGGTATACTTCATCATCTCCGTAACCAGTAGACTTCTCACATTTTTGGACGGGCTGGTCTGTCCTTGCTCAAGTCAACCATCCAGGGAACTAGAGCCCTGATCAACTAGATTTTATCTAGATTATTCTACCTCTGCTTGGAATTAGCAGCTTCTTTACGCTGTGATATCTAGTCATGGCTTGATACTTAATCACATGCCAAAGTTCTAGGGTTGAAAACTACGTGTGAAGACATGCAGAAGAGAAAATTCAGTAGACTATTTAACAAGAAATTTCGGTCTTTCTCAGAGCTCCCACTTGGTTCCTCCAAATATGCTTAGAGTCCTCATACCACCTCCTCCCAAGTTTCTCGATGTCTTTCTATCTTGAGCGATCTTAGCTTAGATCCTTGCAACCACCCAACACTATCCTCTCCCTCGCACCATTGCCCATCCAACTCTGGGGCTGTATCAATTGCTAACCCAACTGTTCCATCCTCTTAATCTCTTTCACACCTCCCTCCTTCACTGGACTCTCACAGTTGCTCACTACAGACATCTTGTTCCTCATCTGCTAAGGATATACACGTGGAGTTTCCCAGTTGTTTGTGGCTAACATCATGTTCCTCTTTTGCAAAGGATATTTGCATTGAGTTTCCCAATTGCTTGTAGCAGTCATCGTGTTCCTCATCCTCTATAGATATTTGCATGGAGTTTCCTAGTCACTCGCTACAGATAGATAAACATATGGTATCTCCCCGTTGCTCACACCAGACATCACGTTCTACTTCCTCTTACATAATAGGTGCTCCGATTAGGAATCCTCCTTCAGGAACCTCTTGTTTGAATCATCTACCACTTTCTGTCATTCCTGCTGCTATGCAGGTTACAGGTGAGTCATTTTTTACTGTTTCTACCAATGTCCATAACATTTTTGTTGATTTGTCTCCTTTATCAGATGCTTGCAACTTGTCTTCTTTTCCCCACATGCCATCTACTAGATTTCAACCAATTTTCAACATTTATGTTGATTTTACTTCATCAGATGCTTGTAACTCGTCTTCCTTTCTCCACATGCCATCTACTTTTCTACCAACTCCCACACTTGCCTCGCACCCTGTGCCTCTTCCAGTAACTTCTCTTCCTACTTCATGATCCATTGACTGTTCTCCTAACATCGCCCCCTTGTAGATGCAGAATTTAATTCCTCCCCATCCGTTAACTGCTCATCTTACACCATCCCCCTTGCAGATGCAAACATTAATTCCTTCCTGTCCACGTCTCCTATTCTTTCCCCATCTATCCCCTCCACGTTGATCCCCCTAAACCTCATTCCCCATCATCAATCTTATCACCTTCTTGCACTTCTGACCTTGGTTGGTCCTCTTTATCCACTTCCACCATCCCTATCAATGACGGTAATGCTTGTCCATCCAAGCTTAGTGCCACGGTTAGGTCCCCCATCATCATTAAAAATTGGGAGGACAAGCTCATCCTAAACATGTCTACTCGTCACATCGACCCTCTTGCCATCAACTTTCTAAAACAAGGCTTGGGCTTTGTTGTCGCACCGTCGTCCATCCCTAAAGTAGATTTCTTGATTGAAATTGAAAATGTCATATGCATACTACTTGTTTCCATAGCAGATGAGATCAGACAGGATTGTACGGTGGCACTTAGGCATGCCAAATGACCACTTTGGAATGTTTTTAAAGATGAGTTTAATGCTTTTAAAAAACCCATGAGGAATAATGATGTCATCATTACCAAAGCTGATAAAGGGAATGCAACCATCATCCTTGACAGGTAGGCCTACATTACCAAGTTGCTTGACCAATTGGCCAATAGTGGTAGTTAGAAAATCCTTCCCTACAACCCTATCTCTAAGGTTCTAAAAAAAGTTAAGCAAGTGATTGCCCTTTCCTCATTTGATGACCTTACTAAGAAGCACCTTCTTCCTAATAAGGAGTTCACCTCGCGTATCTATGGGGCTCCTAAAATCCATAAGCCCGGCATACCTCTTAGACCCATAGTTGACACCACACACTCCCCCACCTACAAGTTAGCTGCCTTCCTTGCCAAGTTGATCTCTCCCCTAGTGGGTAAATCACACACCTTCATAAAAAACTCGACACACTTTGTTGAATTCATTCATGACTAGAAGGTGGTGTTGGGAATTAAGGTGTCTCAACCTTGGTAACTCTTTGCATTTATTATTGTAATGTAATTTATTTACTTAGCCTATGTTGTAATTTTTTTGCACATCCTATTTTGTCATTTAGTGTTAAGTGGCACGATGAGTTGTCACTCTACTTGTAAGATGACTAGGATGGTAAACACACTCCATGTGGAGATAGGCATCCCTTTTGTATGGTAGAGGTTTTCTACCATGTGTCGACATCTTGACTAGTGTGTAAGTGAATCTTGACCAAAATGGTTATGACAGATTTCTATGACAGAATCTATGACATGTAAGAGTCAGAAATAGAAGGTTCTATGACAGGTGAAGACATGTGTCACAAGGCATCTTAGAAGAAGACATCTTTGGGTGCCCCAAGGAGGGTTATGACATGTTGTAAGCGAATATGCTATTTATAGCCTATTTATCATAGATTCTCTTACAGCTATAAGATATGACAACTATGACGGATTTTATGACAGTCGTAAGTGTCGTAAGAGTATCTGTCATTGCCCAACTTGGGAATAGGTGACTTCTTTGGGATGGGGTTACTTGACAAGTGTTAGGAACATCCTATAGTGGTGTACAAGTGTCCATAGGTATGGGTTTTGGGCCATGAGGCAATGTTGGATGCCCATCTCAAGATAGAGCCATTTTGCCTTGTATTTTCTATATAAACAGGTGCTTTGAAGAGGAGATGTATTATGTGATTGATAGGTAATGTTATGCTGCCAGTTTGTCTCCAAATACGAGTGTCAAAGACTCCTGCAAGAGCATTGGCTCTATAACTGTATTGTAACCTTCATTATTTACGGAATACATTTGAGCTATGTTTTGGAGTGTGGGGTTTTTCACTCATAAGGGTTTTCCCCATGTATATCTTGTGTCTCTCTCTTCTGTCTCATTTCTGTGTGTATGTGTATTGCTGCAATATCTCCATTGTTGTTATTAACATTCTATAATTGTAAAGGATCAAACAAATTTGCACTCTTCTCTCATCTTTAGATTAGTGTAGGAAGTGATTTCCTCATACCTAGCTTCCTTTCAGTTGGTATCAAAGCTTGGCTAGTTTTGGTCTTAGCTGTTGGGTAGGGGTTTTTCAAGCTAATCTTAGGTTGAGTGGGAGTCTGTGTAGAGTATTTTGTATCTTGTTATAGGAAGGACATGGAAACCACATATAGAAGAATAGAGGTGGAGAAGTTTAATGGCACAAATTTTGAGTTCTGGAAACTCAAGATGGAAGATCTACTTGTTGATCATGACCTATGGGAAACTATTGATGGCACAAAACCTATGACAATGTCACAAGTTGATTAGGACCTCAAAGATTGGAAGGCTAAGGATCTCATAAGACTCTATCTAGCTGACTCTGTCCTATTGAATGTCCATGAAGAGAAGACCGTGAAAGTTCTTTAGAAGAAGCTAGGAGATGTTTATTAGGCCAAGTCCTTGGTGAACAAGCTTTTTCTGAAAAAGAAGTTATTTGCTCTAAAGATGGAAGATGGAGGATCTATTGCGGACCATATGAATGCTTTCAACATGATTGTTACACAGTTGACATCTATGGGTGTGAAAATGGAGGAGGAGGATCGATGTATGATCCTACTTTGTTCTTTACTGGATTTATGGGATCATCTTGTCATGGCCATCAGAAGCACTACTACCACCTTCAAGATGGAAGATGTGGTGTCTTCTCTATTATTTGAAGAAATGCAAAGAAAGACATCCGAGTCAGCCAAAGAAGGTCTTGCGGTTCTTGGAAAACCCAAAGAGAAAGGGAAGAAGAAGGACAAGAAAGGTGAAAAGGATAGATCCAAATCCCATGGGAGATCCAAATCTCCTAGAAAGTCCAAGGCTCTCTATTGGAACTATGGCAAAACTGGGCATTTTTGAAAGGAATGCAAAGAAGAAAAGAAAAAGAAGAAGAAGAATGCCCCAGATTCAAATTCTAACAAGTCACAAGATGATGGTGATGCCTTCATTGCAGCCCTGGCCACCCATGCATCTAATGATGTGTGGTTGATAGATTTTGGTGCATCATTCCACATGACCTCGCATTGAAGTTGGTTCATGAAGTATGAAGAGTTGGATGGTGGAAGAGTGTACTTGGGTGATGATTCTCATCTAAAGATTGTTGGTCGTGGAAGAGTCTCAATCTGATTCCCTGATGGATGAGTGAAGGGGATCATTGGGGTTATGCACATCTCAGGCTTGGCACATAACCTACTTTCTATAAGTGTGTTGAATGATGCAAGTGTGCAGGTTGTCTTTTCGAAGGATGGATGCAAGATGAATAGAGGATCTATGGTGTTTGCGAAGGGTACTTAGAGAGGTACTTTGTTTCAGCTAGAGGCATGCACTTCACAGTGCAATATTTCTTCTAACTCAAAGAAAAGAGCTGCAATCACATCATCCCCACCATCTAAACAAGCAGTGAAGAAATTTGTTGTAACACATTCTGATGGTAGTGCACATGCTTTGGAAGTTAAACTTCCTTTTGAAAAGACCATTTTATGGCATTTGAGATATGGCCACATTGGTGAGAAGGGTCTTAGAACCCTGAAAAGTAAAAACCTAGTTGAAGGGTTGACTGATTGTAATCTTGAGTTTGACTTTTGTAAACATTGTGTATATGGGAAGCAAAACCATGTTTAGTTTTAGTCTAGTTTTCACAAGTCTTCTAGTGTATTGGATCTTATTCATTCTGATGTGTTTGGTCCTGTTAATGTTCCTTTGATTTCCAAATCTGTATATTTTGTATCTTTCATAGATGATTATAGTAGAAGGACATGGGTTTATTTTATCAAAAGCAAGACTAAAGTCTTTAGTCAGTTTAAAGAGTTTAGAAGCTTTGCTGAAAATTAGACTAGTAAAAAGATTAAGTGTTTGAGAACTGACAACAGTGGTGACTTTTGTTCGACAGAGTTTGATAAGTTCTGTAAAGAGTAAGGCATGTAAAGACATAAGATGACTCCATACACCCCACAGAAAAATTGAGTTGCAGAGAGGATGAACAAGACACTGATGGAGAAGGCTAGGAGTATGCTTAGTGGAGAAAGCCTCGAACAAATTTTTTGGCTGAAGCTGTAGCCACTTCTTGCTACCTGGTAAACAAGTCTTCTACATTAGCTCTTGTTGGTAAGACACCTATGGAGGTGTGGTCTGGTAAGAAGCCTTTAGTTAGACATCTTCATATTTTTGGTTGTGAGGCATATGCACATGTGCCTAGGGAGAAATGTTCTAAATTGGAGAACATGGCTGTTAAGTGTATTTTCATTGGCTATGGTGTTGGTGTGAAAGGATACAAGCTTTGGGATCCTATGGCTGAAAAAGTGTTGTATAGTAGAAGTGTTATCTTCAGAGAGCTAACACCTTCTTCTGTTGTTCTACAACCAGAATAGACAGAAAAGAAAGAAGATGTGGTTCAGTTTCCTTCTACTCCTGAGAAGACTAAACTAATAGACCTTGTGAGATCTAATGATGAGGAGATCTCTAGCAGCTTTGAAAGCTTAGAAGAAGAAGCATAACCTAAACCTCAGCCATTGATGAGGTCTACATGAACAAGAAAGTAACCTAATAGGTTTGGTTATTCATTACTTGATTGTAGTTGTGCTTTTGCCTTACTTGCTAACATTGATGAGCCTAGAACTATGACACAGGCTATGGGCATGAAAGATGCAGGTTCCTTGAAGGAGGCCATGGAAGATGAGATGGCTTCTTTGGAGAAGAATAAAACATGGGACTTGGTTCCTTTACCTAAAGGATGGAAACCCATTGGATGCAAATGGGTGTTCAAGAAGAAATTTGGTGCAGATGCCAATGTTGAAAAGTACAAGGATAGATTGGTTGTGAAGGGGTATTCACAAGTGGAGGAAATTGATTATGGTGAAATTTTCTCTCCCATTACAACGCTGACATCCATTCAATTCTTGTTATCCCTTGCAGCTACTTATGACTTAGAGGTGGAGCAGATGGATGTGAAGACATCTTTACTTCATTGTCATTTGGAGGAAGAGATTTACATGTCATAGCCAGAGCATTACATAGAGAAAGGTAAAGAAGGTTTGGTTTGCAAGTTGAAGAAGTCTTTGTATGGTTTGAAGCAGTCGCCTAGGATGTGGTATATGAAATTTGATACTTTTGTGTTGTCAATTAGATTTCTGAGATCAAAATTAGATCATTGTGTGTATTATAAATTTGACAATGATAGCATTCTCATTCTTACATTATATGTTGACAATATGCTATTGATTGGGAATGGTAAGAATATGATTTCTAATTTGAAGTCTCGGTTGTCAGCATAGTTTGAGATGAAAAATCTAGGGGTAGCCAAGTACATTCTAGGAATGGAAATCAAAAGAGATAGAGCTAACATAAAACTTTGGTTAAGCCAGAGTAAGTATGTGATGACCATGTTGGATAGGTTCAGCATGGTAGGTTGTAGACCGTTGTGTGTTCCTGTTTCATTGGGGACAAAGTTGTCTATTAATGATTGTCCAAAATCTCCTAGTGAGGTGGAGGACATGAGCATAGTACCTTATGCTAGTTCTGTTGGCAGTTTGATGTATGCTATGGTCTGTACAAGACCAGACATTGCCCAAGCAGTGGGAGTCCTTAGTCGATTTATGGCCAATCCTGGATGGGCACATTGGGATGCAGTTAAGCGAGTGTTCAGATATTTGAGGAGTACTTCCGAGTATTCCATATGCTATCATGGTAATGTTACATGACCTCCGCATTTTATTTGTAATCATGTATTCATGGATTCTGATTAGGCAGGTGACATTGACAGCAGGAGATCCACCAATGCCTATGTGTTCACTATGTTTGGTGGTGTAATTAGTTGGATGAGTAAGCAACAACTTGTGGTTGCTTTGTCCGCGACAGAAGATAAGTATATGGTAGAAACTCATGCTTTAAAGGAATCCATTTGGCTTAAGAGATTGTGTTTAGATATTGGTGTTGATGTAGGACAGATTACTATTTGTTGTGATAGTCAGAGTGCAATTTGCCTTGCAAAGAATCCAACTTTCCATGCCAAAACAAAGCATATTGATGTACAGTTTCACTTCATGCAAGACATGGTAGAGGATGGGAAGGTGAATTTGGAGAAGGTAGATACTTTGAAGAATGTTGCAGATGCATTGACAAAACTAGTGGGCAGAGAGAAGTTCAGATGGTGTTCGGAGTCTATGGGCCTCTCGGCATATAGCAGTTAAATCTAGTTATTTCTTTTAGCTCTTACAAGGTGTTCGACAAGTGGGAGAATGTTGGGAATTAAGGTGTCTCAACCTTGGTAATTATTTGCATTTATTATTGTAATGTAATTTATTTACTTAGCCTATGTTGTAATTTTGTTGCACATATTATTTTGTCATTTAGTGTGAAGTGGCACGATGACTTGTCACTCCACTTGTAAGATGACTAGGATGGTTAACACAATCCATGTGGAGATAGGCATCCCTTTTGTGTGGTAGAGGTTTTCTGCCATGTGTCAGCATCTTGACAAGTGTGTAAGTGAATCTTGACTGAAATGGTTATGACAGATTCCTAGGACAGAATCTATGACATGTAAGAGTTAGAAATAGAAGGTTCTATGACAGGTGAAGACATGTGTCACAAGGCATCTTGGAAGAAGGCATCTTTGGGCACCCCAAGGAGGCTTATGACATGTTCTAAGAGAATATGCTATTTATAGCCTGTTTATGACAAATTCTCTTACAGCTGTAAGATATGATAGCTATGACATATTCTATGACAGTCGTAAGTGTTGTAAGAGTATTTGTCATTGCCCAACTTGGGAATAGGTGACCTCTTTGGGATGGGGTGACTTGAAAAGTGTCAAGGACATCTCATAGTGGTGGACAAGTGTCCATAGGCATGGGTTTTGGGCCATGAGGCAATGTTGGATGCCCATCTCAAGATAGAACCATTTTTGCCTTGTATTTTCTATATAAACAGGTGCCTTGGAGAGGAGATGTATTATGTGATTGACAGGTACTATTATGATACCGGTTTGTCTCCAGATATGAGTGTCGAAGACTCCTACAAGAGCATTAGCTATGTAACTATATTGTAACCTTCATTGTTTATGGAATACATTTGAGCTGTGTTTTGGAGTGTGGGGTTTTTCACCCGTAAGGGTTTTCCCCATGTATATCTTGTGTTTCTCTCTTCTGTCTCATTTTTGTGTGTATGTGTATTACTGCAATATCTCTATTGTTGTTGTAAACATTCTGTAATTGTAAAGGATCAAATGAATTTGCACTCTTGTCTCCTCTTTAGATTAGTGTAGGAAGTAATTTCTGCACACCTAGCTTCCTTTCAAGTGGAAGATCATGAGACCTTGGTTAGCTTTGATGTGGTGTCCTTGTTCACCAAAGTCCTCGTGGCTGACTCTATGGAACTTATGAGGTGTAAAACTAATGATTGGATAGCATCTCTAGTTGATTTATGCCTTCAGTCTACTTTATTCACTTTCCAAGATGTTGTCTACGAATGAAGGAGTCGCCATGGGTTCTCCTTTATCCCCAGTTGTTGCCAACCTTTATATGGACCAGTTTGAGGAATTAGCTCTTAACTCCTTCCCTCTTAAGCCCAGATGGTGGAAACGTTACGTTGATGAAACCAACATTTGTTGGTCTCATGGCCTTGATAATTTAGAGGTTTCCACTCTCACCTAAACAATTTAGTGAATTGCATTCAATTCACCAAAGAGATCGAGAATGACAACAAACTTCCTTTCCTAGACATCCTAATCATGAGGAAGAAGGATGGTTCCCTTGCTGACACTATTTACAGAAAATCCACCCACACTGACTTATGCCTCCATGCATCTTCTCACCACCATCCTTCCCAAAAAGTTGGTGTCCTAAAGACACTATCTACTTGTACTTATTGCATTTGTGATAATGAACACATTGACCAAGAGCTCTCCCACCTATCCCAAGTGTCCAATCTAAATGGTTATTGCAAGAAGTGTATCTCATGTGCCTTTAACCATGCTAAGATTAGTTTTCACCCCAAGCCTAAGCTTGATATCCCAAGTGATACTTGGGTTGCTACCCTCCCATACATAGAGGGCCTCTGAAACAAAATCTCTAGAATCCTATGGAGGAGGGGCCTCCATTGCACTTTCAAACCTATCTCCACCCTTAGAAATCTCATCCCTTCTATCAAAGACCCTAGAAATAATCTTATCAACTGTGGGGTCTATAATATCGTCTACTCCCGTGGGACACCATACATTGGGGAAACGAGCTGATCTATAACATCCACATTCTAAAAACATAGTAAGACCGGAAATTTACCATAGAGTAATTCAACAAGGTAAAAATGAGAGAATTTTTTTTTCTTTTAATTAACATATAATCAAGTAACAACAATTTACAAGATTCTCTTACATAATACAATATATCCTATTGTCTTTCTCAATTACAACATCTACAAAAGTAAATCAATTACATAAACAAATTTGGAATAATTACTGCTTCTAAATATCAGACATCCTTATCACAAGCCCTGGCATATTTTCTGCTAGAGAGAGAGAGTATCTTTCCAGTGATTTATCTCCATCCACAGACCGGCGGTCTCCTACACATCTTCCACATAGGAAGTGGCCCTACCCTTCACGAAGGATATAGACCAAAGGTGACCAGGGGTAATTTGCCTTCCCGACAACATAGTGTTGTATCCTATACAACTCTACCAACCATACAACCCTAGATACCCTCTAGTTAAGTATGATTTCTGATAGGTTGTGCAATCTAGATATAGTGAACCGACAATGCATGCAGAAGACAAATGCATTACTTTGGCCAAGGATTTCATATCAATAACATTCATAATGAACATAGTCATAGTGTTCACCCACCCCTACTCAACTTGGATACTTGTATTCTCATAGTTTATCCTCACTAATGATGTTTACGTAAATAGTTTAATCATCTTGACATGATAATAGTTTTCTTGACTTAGATAAGTCTATATGACATAACTAATCATTTGGTTTCATATTCGACTCTAGGGTTTTCATAATAACCCTTGGATAATTTGATATTTCAAAATATCTATATCTCATATCTATGAGAGTAAGGTTTATAAATGACCTTTGGTTTAACTCAACCAAGGTTAAGAATATTATGGTTCTGTAATAGATAATAACTTCTATACAAAGGAGTATGAATACTTTCAACTTATCTTTACGTGATGTCATTAACCATCACTACTTATATACTCATATATATGATTCTACACAAGGTCATTCTAGATAGACTTAGTCTATTCTATCATAATGCTTTACTATAATGCTATATTCATCAAGATTAATAGAATAGACAATAAAGATGGTCCTATGATACATTTTTCCATTTTCCAAACTATCCCTAGTTCTTCTACCACTCGATTGGTTATACCAAAGTTACCATAGATTACTAAGAATCTAAGTTCTTTTGATAAGGAAACGTTTTTGACACACACACACAGATATATATATATATATATATATATATATATATATATATATATATATATATATATATATATATATATATATATATATATATAAACAAAACCAAGAATGGTTTTAAAATGATAATATAACCATTTATTACTTTAAACCATATTGCTCATAGCTGGTAAGTTTTCCTATCAAGTATCATTTGCACTAATTTCAATGGAACTTTATAACATGATTGCCTTAAAACTATAACAATGACTTTCCTCATGATGAAACTTACTCATAAGGCGATTGGATTTCTAGGCACTTGATAACTATGATATCCTTCTTCCAGTATGTGATTGCAAAAGTCATTTGTTTTTCCATACGATAGTTTTACAACTATAATAGTTTTAAAACAGTATGTATAGGGTCGGCCTTGTCTAATATGGAAATAGAATTCAATGATATTGCTTGCATCAACCTTTGTAGGCTAAATTGATGCCTTGTGGTTTTTACTATGATACTAGATAGTCTTACCATGACTTTATATTCTATTCGACACAGTTGACTCTCCTTGTTTTGAATAAATACAATGAACTTAAGAATTAAACTAATCTAGCATAAATGTTTACCCTTAACTAGTTAATGCAATGGACAAAATAAGCATGCAGTTTTTCACTACCTCTCAATGCATAGAATGTAGGACTACCAGGGGCCTTGGCTGAGAAAGAGTTGCAAAGAATAATGCTTTTGTAGTCACCCAAAACCAACCACATTATCTTCTTCCTCTAACTCAATATCTCCCTAGTCATCGTGATCCTTCAACCCCAAGCTTATCCTTCCAATGATAATCTCTTTGCAAATAACATAACACTCAATGTTCATGCCATTGACTTAGCTGAGTCATGGCTATAAAGACTCGGCGAGACTCATAATGAGTTGCCCCAACTTTCATTCCCCACTCTTGCAGTTTGAAAACACATTGAATTCAAAACAATTCTCTTGATGATTCAGTTTCAACCGATAGATATTAAAATCCAAAAATCAACATATGTCGATAATGTGAATGTCTTTTGTGGGAGATCAACAAATGATGTTAGAATAACCACCACTCCTCTTTCAAATAGGCCGACAAGACATTAAAACCAACATTGAGCATTTAATAATCACAAAGAGTGGTTCGATCCACTATTTATTTACAAAAGGCACTCCAAAATATTTGCCTATGGCTGCTCATAAGAGTAAGCATTATTAACATACATGAGGTATTATCCTCAATTGATAATTACATATATATATTTGTTTATACAAATAAACATGGTTCAACAGGCACCTATCCTAAGTGATAGTTTAAGCCTAGATCAAAATACGATAGTAATAATAAATCAAAAGACTTACGAATGTTGTGGAAGGGTCGAGCTTGTCTCCCCTACACAGTCTCTTGATAAAGCATGTCATCTAGTCTTGACGAGATCATCCTTGACGTTAAACATTAACAATAAAACCTTAAATGATTCAAGAATAATAACACAACCATTTTATGACCACGACATCGTAATATTTATGTTAAACGTAATTGGTCACAGTTCTACTCAGATGACATCATTTACTTCACAAACAACCATGTCGACTCACAAATGACTTGACTACAAAAGAATCAAAGATATCAACTACCTGTCAATTATATTCAAAAGTACACTGACAAGACATGACTCACCTCTTACGATATTGGTTCATGTTTTTGTTAAACACTCATATTCGTTTGGAAAATAATCACTCATAACCCGAGGTCTATATCTCTCTCCTCAAAAGATACTCTCTCGCTCTTTTCTCTGAGAGTCATCTAAAAACTTGTAATCTTGTATCAAACTTGAAATCAATAGATTACGATTAGTGCATCATTATTCAAATAATAAACCAATTTCTCATAATGTAATTATTAAATCGACAATAACATAATCATTTCCATAATTCTATAAATGATATTCAATATAATCTATATCTTTCCTTGACATTAATCTAAACATTGAAATAGATTTACTTATGTCCAAGTAAAAGTAAAAAGTATTAGCAAGACAAAATTGGGGATGTAACATATCCTTCCCCTAAAGATTCATCGTCTTCGATGATATAAAGTATCAAAATGTAACAAAAAAGAGAGTTCATTGTTTTCAATTGGTAATAGTATTAAATAAATGAGGAAACTTCTGATAGAATTCATGTTAATCCCCCATGCACCATTTTCCTTAGCATATTGGTCCCATTGGACCTTGCACTATAAGGCCTCTCTATTATGCAAGCGGAGCTTGCATGTTTCTAACACTTTGAGTGGCTCGATCATGACCAGTCTTGGGTCCTACATCTGTAAAGAATTCCAATTTATAATATGGTTATCACCTACAATATATTTCTTTAAATAACACACATGAAAAATATTGTGCATTCTAGACAAAGCTGGTGGTAGAGCAATTTTGTAGGCAACCGGATTGACCACTTCAAGTACTTCAAAGGGTCCCACATAACAAGGAGCCAGCTTTGAAGATTTCCCAAACTTAATAGAACTTTTCTGAGGTTTGACTCTTAAAAGAACTTTCTCTCCAATAGAGAATTGTCTTGGTACTCTCTTTGCATTTGCAAAACTATTTTGTCTATCATTGGCTTCTGCCAATCATTTTCTGATCAACTTAACTTTCTCTTTCATTTCAGCTAGCATTTCTGGTCTGTTGCTAATCCTATCTTCTAGCTTATCCTAGCTTATAGGAGTTCAACATCTTCCATATAATGCTTCAAATGGTGCCATCTTAATAGTGGAATGATAGGAATTTTTGTAAGCAAATTCCACAAGTGGTAAGTATTTCTCCCACTTATATTGTTGATCCATGCAATACATTCACAACAAATCTTCCAAAACTTGGTTAACTCTCTTAGTTTGCCCATCGATTCTAGGATGATAAGTTGTACTCACATTGAGTTTAGTCCTTAGCATAGAGAACAAAGTTTGCCAAAACCTCAATGTTATACACGCATCTCTATCTGAGATAATCTTTTCAGGGAAGCTATGCAATCTAAACACCTCTTGCACAAATTTGCGAGCTAACATTGGTGCTCCATCAGTCAAATTTCTTGGTATGAAATGTGCTACCTTTGTGATTTTATCAACCACAACTAAAATGGCATCATGTCTACTCCTAGACATAGGAAGACCTTGAACAAAATCCATACTTATAACTTGCCATTTCCACTATGGTACATCATGTGGATACAAAAATCCTGTAGGGTGTTGATGCTCTGCATTTACCCTCTGACATTCTAAACAGCTTGCTACAAATCTTGTAGCATCATTCTTCATTCGTTTCCAAAAATAAAAAGGTTTAACATCCGCTAGAAGTTTGGTCACTCCTAGATGTTTAGAATATGGTGCGGTACGAACTTCTTTCCATACTAAATCCCTTAATCCAGCTGAATCGGGAACATACATTCTACCTCTAAACCTCAATAGTCCATCTGACTCAAACAAAAACCCATCATACCTTGGGTCTCTAGGATTATGTTTTAGAGCTTGTTTAACTTGCTCATAATAATCATCACCAGACAAATTTTGCAACACCAAATCCTTGAAATTTCCACAAATAGAAACAATAGAAGATATATGTCTTCTACGACTCAAAGCATCAGCTACTCTATTCTCTTTTCCTTTGATGTAGTTTATCTCAAAGTCATAGTCAAATATCAATTCTAACCATCTCCTTTGTCAAGCATTCAGATGCGGTTGAGGGAAAATATACCTAAGACTTTGATGGTCTGACTTAAGTACAAAAGTTTTCCCCAACAGATAATGTCTCCACATTTGCAAAGCATGAGTTATTGCTGCCAATTCCAGATCATGTGGTGCAAAATTTTTCTCATAGGATTTCAATTTCCTTGACTCATGTGCTATAACTCTCCAATCTTGCATAAGTGCTCCTCCTAATCCTTCTCTTGAGGCATCTGTAATTACCTTGAATTATCCTTCGGGGTCAAAGACTTTCAAAATTGGAGCTGAAGTTAACTTTTCCTTTAAGAGATTAAATGCATCCTGACATTTGTCTGTCCATTCAAATCTCTTTCCTTTCCTTTTTAGGTAAGTGATTAGACTAGCAATACTAGAGAAGTTTAGAACAAACTTTCTATAATAGCCAGCCAGGCCCATGAAACTACGCACCTCATGCACATTTGTGGGTACAGGCCAATCTAGAATAGCTATGATTTTTGCAGGATCAACAGTTATTCCATTAGATGATATAATATGTCCTAGATATTGAATCTCCTTCTGGAAGAATGTACACTTTGACAATTTTTCATAAAACTTATGTTCTCTTAACCGTTACAGAACCAATTGCAAATGTCAATGATGTTCTTCTTCATTCTTAGAGTAAATGAGTATATCATCCAAAAAGACTAGAACAAACTTGTCTAAACAATCTCTGAATACACTGTTCATGAGATTCATGAATGCGGCAGGTGCATTCGTCAAACCAAGTGGCAACATTGTGAACTCATAGTACCCATACCTGGTTCTAAAAGCTATCTTATGAATATCTTCATTACATCTGATCAAAGAGATCATCAATACATGGTAAAGGATATTTGTTCTTTATCATTGCTTTATTAAGCATATGATAATCTATAGATAACCGAAGGGTTCCATTCTTCTTCTTGAAAAAAATAACCAGAGCATGCCAAGGTGAAACACTGAGTCTAATCAAACCTTTTGCCAACAATTCTTGTAATTGGGCTTTCAATTCCATTAACTCCGTAGTTGTCATATGGTAGGGTGTGTTTGATATAGGCTCAGATCCAGGTTTAATATAATTTGTAAAATCAAAAACCCTCTTAGGAGGTAGTTGAAGCAAAGCATGGAGGAATCACCCAAAACAAACACACTTCAAACAAAAGACTTTTCTCACAAACTTCCACTATGCTTTGATAAGAGCAGCAAATAGATTTTTTTAAAATAATTTTCAAAATACAACTCAAACCCCTGATTTAAAAATTGTTTTGGATACCCATTATCCACTTACACAACATACTTCAAGTGTAGGTGGGGTTGTTTTGTAACATAGAGGTCAAATCTTGATTTTTCCTACTCTTGACTAGATTTGAAGTGGAACAAAAAATAAGGTTTTTTGGCCATAAATTTCAAACTAGAACTGATCTATAAAAATTCAAACCTAATTCAAATAGTCATTTGGCCCTTATTTAACATATCTTAAAATGGGTAGGGGTTACTTTTGAAAGTATGCTTCAAAACTGGATTGTTACAGAGATGGAAACCTTAGTAGATCATATACCTACCCTCACCAAAAATGGCATAACACATTCAATTCTTAATAAAAATTTCCCAAACTAAAATAATATGAAACTAGACTCATATATTCATCTTCTACCATTAGTTTCATATGTGTACTTGACTTGTACAATCTGTACCATTCCAAACAAGATGATTGTTACAGTGAAAAAACTAGAAGTGTCAATCACTAAATTTATCATAACTTTCACAAAACATAACAAAATTTGATACAAAAAATGCCAAAAGAAAGAAGACTTAGAGCCCTTTCCAAAAAATCTAACTTCATACCATTTGGAGTCTGTACAGGCCATACCAACCTCAAGAATAGTGAAAAAAATATTAAAAATGTAGAAAACTAGAACTTTTTTATTCATTTTTCCTCTCTAAACTTCATCTCTCCTCTTGCACAAAATGTCAAGGCATAAATAATGTCTTTACATCTATCTTTTTTTTGTTCCTTCACTCCACTCTCTTTTACATGCAAAAAGAAGAGGCTAAAAATAGCCAAACCACTAACACTACTCAACTTAGAAAGCACTAAACTTGAGCAAACTTAAAGCTCCACTATCAAATGACCTCTAAATACATAAGAGTGGTCTTACATAGACCTTTATTACAATAATAATGAAATAAAACTCCTCCAACATGAGAAACTACCTTTTAAACTCCCTATGACCCTTCATATTCCTCATTTGTTTGCCCTTTTTTGCACTTTTTGCAATATTTGCAATCCTTTACAAAATAACTTCAAATCCCACTAGAACCTAATCAAAGGCCTCTAATATATTGTCAATGGTCAATTCACAACCTTATTACATCATTAAAACACCAAAACTGAATCAAAACCAAAAGTTGCCTCATGGAGGCTTAAAGATAGCAAGGTGCTCTTGCACCATACTCCTGGAGAAAACAAAATTCAAGTCCACTTGAATAAGGGATATCATCATGAAAAAATATGTTTTATAGTCTCTGACTGATGTCTTGCATTTCCTGCATTCCAACCTTCTTGAAACAAAGAAATGTCCGCTTCATATTCACTCTTGTGTTACCCATTCTCTTGCTTAAGTACTTGGGCCTATCAAAAGGAAAAAAACTGCCTCTTCCAATCTGCCTTTCTAGGTACCTGCACTAGAATAAATATAATAACAACTTCATCCACAAGAAAAACTTGATTAGCATCAGTACCATTCATGAAATCTTTGCCTCGTCTGTCCATAACCACATCTGATGGAGTCATCATGACTTACCATTCCTTATCAACAACTTCATCATCAGTAACAACTTAATTCTCAATATCAACCTTATCATTAGCCCCTACATTATCATCCCTTCCTACTAGTTCATCAACAACAATTTCATCAACCACTTGATTACCAACATAAATCATATCATTAATCTTAACATCAATATGTCCTTCTCTTGGTTCATCCTCAAACAAAGAGGTTTGTTCATCTTCAAACACAACTGGAATATCATGCATATCAACTTGTAACTTACCTTGCTCAACTCAAATAGTAGATTCAAACTTTACCTCTACCTCATTTGCTGTTGTTCGTACTTGTCTTCTTCTTGTTTGCATAATCTTCTTGATGGGCCATGTAAATTTTTTCCTACTTTTCAAGTGCCAACTTTGCAACTGCTACAACTTCATTTGGAACTCCCTATTTATTCTTTCCATATCATCTTCCATCTGTTTCAAAGCTTATTTCAATTCTCTTATTTCTTTCTCAACCTCTATTTGCCTCATCTTTTGCTCTTTCCTCTTCCTCTCTTTTTCTTCTTGCTTCTTCTTTTGTGAACCACCAACCAGCAAGTATCTTTTCAACAAATCCATCTTCACTTCAATCAAGTCTCTCCTTGCTTCTCTTTGCCTTTGCCTCACCTAGGTCTCTTCTCTTCTTCTCTACCTAGTCTTTTGGCAACCAGGTTCTCTCTTCAACCTGCACAAACACACAAACACAAACACCAAAATCTCTTGCCCAGACCTTCTGAGCTCTAATACCAATAGATGTAGAGCATGGAGGAATCACCCAAAACAAACACACTTCAAACAAAAGACTTTTCTCACAAACTTCCACTATACTTTGATGAGAGTAGTAATAGAGTTTTTTTGACATAATTTTTAAAATACAACTCAAACCCATAATTTAAAAACTATTTTGAATACCCATTATCCTCTTACAAAACATACTTCAAGTGCAAGAGGGGTTGTTTTGGAACATCGAGGTCAAATCTTGATTTTTCCTACTCTTAACTAGATTTGAAGTGGAACAGTAAATGAGGTTTTTAGGCCATAACTTTCAAACTAGAACCGATCTGCAAAAACACAAACTTGATTCAAATACCCATTTAGCCCTTATTTAACATATCTCAAAATTGGTAGGGGATACTTTTTAAAGTATGCTTCAAAATTAGACTGTTACAAAGATGGAAACCCTAGTAGATCATAGATTTGCCCTCACCAAAAATGATATAACTCATTCAATTATTAATGAAAATTTCTCAAACCAAAATAATATAAAACTAAGCTCATATCTTCATCTTTTTCAATTGGTTTCAGACCTGTACTTGATCTGTACAATCTGTATGATTCCAAACAAGATGACTATTACAGTGAAAAAAACTAGAAGTGTCAATCACTAAATTCATCATAGATTTCACAAAACAAAACAAAATTTGATGAAACCAATGCCAAAAGAAAGAAGACTTAGAGCCCTTTCCAAAAAATCTAATTTTGTACCATATGGAGTCTGTACAGGGCCGTACCATCCTCAAGAGTAGCAAAAAAATAGTAAAAATCTAGAAAACTGGAACTTTTTAATTTATTTTTCCTCTCTAAACTTCATCTCTCCTCTTGCACGAAATGTCAAGGAATAAATAATGTCTTTACATCCATATTTTTTTGATCCATCACTCCACTCTCTTTTACATTCAAAAAGAAGAGGCTAAAAATAGCCATACCACTAACACTACTCAACTGAGAAAGTACTAAACTTGAGCAAACTTAAAGCTCCACTACCAAAAGATCTCTAAATACATAAGAGTGGTCTTACATAGACATTTATTACAAAAATAATGAAATAAAACTCCTCCAACATGAGAAAATATGTTTTAAACTCCCTATGACCCTTCATATTCCTCTTTTGTTTGCCCTTTTTTGCACTTTTTGCAATATTGATAATTTTGCAATTTTTGTAATGCTTTACAAAATAACTCCAAATCCCACTAGAAACTAATCAAAGGCCTCTAATATATTTCCAATGGTCAATTCATGACCTTATTGCATCATTAAAACACCAAAACTGGATCAAAGCCAAAAGTTGCCTCATAGAGGCTTAAAGCTAGCAAGGTGCTCCTGCACCACAGTCCTTGAAGTTCTTCTGGAAACACATCCTAAAATTCTCAAAGAAAATTATACTTTTCTCCAAAAGATGAACTAGGGATTTCTAACCCTTCCTCCACTTGTTCCATTTTGACTACAAATAACTAACAACCTTTCTGTCTAACCCTTTTCAATTGCTTAGCAAAGATAGGTCTGATTTTAACTTTCCTTTGAATCCCTTGGAATTGGATCAAATGTCCCAAATCATCTAAGCATTCAACCATTTAAACAAAATAGTCAACCTTAGCTCTATGCTTCCATAACCAACTCGTTCCTAGGATTACATCATAGGAACCTAAGAGAGCTACATACAGGTTTACTTCAATTGAGAAACTAGGAAGATCAATCTTGGCTTCAAACAAGCATTGCTCTACTTTATCCTTAGATCAATTAGCATATTCTACTAACCAAGGTTTAGAAATGTACCTATCTTTCCTTGGAAAATTATTCAAAATTTTAGGAGAAACAAACTTTTCAAATACATAATCTCAAGGTAAATAGCCTTCTAACTCACTATCGGAACTAACTTCTATGATCTCAATAGATGAGGGTATGGGGGGATCTCTCCTAACCATAGTTGTATCCTCATTTGACATATATTCTATGATTTTAGCAGTGATCTTAACTCTTTCAATGTTTTCCCTTCTCACTCGCTTGATTCGAGTTAAGGTAGTCGCTAGGGTTTTAGTATCACTTAACCAAATGTCACTCTCATCATTGGTTCACTCAAAAGTTTTGATAATGGCCTCACATTCTCTTTTTGCTTTAAGGAAACATTGACTCAGTTTAATAGACTTTCTCGTTGTCTTTTTAAGATGTACCATCCTGGTACAAAATTTTTCAAACATTAGCTAACCACATAATGTTGACTATAGGTAAGCATAGTAGTCTCATAAGCCCTAGTGCTAAACCCGATAGCTTTGATACCATATGTAACATCCGCATTCAAAAAACATAGGAAAACCAGAAATTTACCATAGAGTAATTCAACAAGGTAAAAATGAGAGATTTTTTTTTTCTTTTAATTAATATATAATCAAGTAACAACAATTTACAAGATTCTCTTACATAATACAATATATCATATTGTCTTTCTCAATTACAACATCTACAAAAGTAAATCAATTACATAAACAAATTTCAAATAATTACTACTTCTGAATATCAGACATCTTTATCACAAGCCCTGGCATGTTTTCTGCTGGAGAGAGAGTATGTTTCTAGTGATTTACCTCCATCCACAAACCAGCAGTCTCCCACACATCTTCGACATAGGAAGTGGCCCTACCCTTCATGAGGGATATAGACCAAAGGTGACTAGTGGTAATTTTCCTTCCCGAGTACATAGTGTTGTATCCTACACAAGTCTATCAACCATAAACCCTAGATACTCTCTAGCTAAGCATGATTTCTGATAGGTTGAGCAATCCAGATACAGTGAACCGAAAATGCATGTAGAAAACAAATGCATTACTTTGGCCAAAGTTTTAATATCAATAACATTCATAATGAACGTAGTCGTAGTGTTCACCCACCCCTACTCGACTTGGATACTTGTCGTATTCTCGTAGTTTATCCTCACCAATGATGTTTACGTAAATAGTTTAATCATCTTGACATGATAATAGTTTTCTTGACTTAGATAAGTCTATATGACATAACTAATCATTCGGTTTCATATTCGATTTTAGGGTTTTCATAATAACCCTTGGATAATCTGATATTTCAAAATATCCATATCTCATATCTATGAGACTAAGGTTTATAAACAACCTTTGGTTTAACTCAACCAAGGTTAAGAATATTAGGGTTCTATAATAGATAATAACTCCTATACAAAGGAGGATGAATACTCTCAACTTACCTTTACGTGATGTCATTAACCATCACTACTTATATACTCATATATGATTCTACACAATGTCATTCTAGATAGACATAGTCTATTCTATCATAATGGTTTACTATAATGCTATATTCATCAAGATTAATAGAATAGACAATAAAGATGGTCCTATGATACTTATTCCATTTTACAAACTATCCCTAGTTCTTCTACCACTCGATTGGTTATACCAAAGTTACCATAGATTACTAAGAATCTAAGTTCTTTTCATAAGGAAACGTTTTTGACATATATATATATATATATATATATATATATATATATACATATATATATATATACATATATATATATATACATATATATATATACACATATATATATATACATATATATATATACATATATATATATATACATATATATATATATATACATATATATATATACATATACATATACATATACATATATATATATATACATATATATATACATATACATATATATATATATACATATACATATACATATATATATATATACATATACATATACATATACATATATATATATACATATATACATACATATATACATACATATATATATACATATATACATACATATATATATATATATATATATATATATATATATATATATATATATATATATATAAACTAAACCAAGAAAGGTTTTAAAATGATATATAACCATTTAATACTTTAAACCATATTGCTCATAGCTGGTAAGTTTTCCTATCAAGTATCATTTGCACTAATTTCAACGGAACTCTATAACATGATTGGATTAAGACTATAACAATGACTTGCCTCATGATTAAACTTACTCAAAAGGTGATTGATTTTCTAGGCACTTGATAACTATGATATCCTTCATTAAGTATGTGATTGCAAAAGTCATTTGGTTCTCCATATGATAGTTTGACAACTATAACAGTTTTAAAACAATATGTATAGGATCAACCTTGTGTGATAAGGAAATAGAATTCAATGATATTGCTTGCATCAACCTTTGAAGGCTAAATTGATGCCCTATGGTTTTTACTATGATACTAAATAGTCCTACCATGACTTTATATTCTGTTCGACACAGTCGACTCTCCTTATTTTGAATAAATACAATGAGCTTAAGAATTAAGCTAATCTGGCATAAACGTTTACCCTTAACCTGTTAATGCAATGGACAAAATAAACATGTAGTTTTTCATTGCCTGTCAATGCATAGAATGCAGGACTAATACCTAGTAGTGATGGCCTTGGCTGAGAAAGCGTTGTAGATAATAATGCTTCTGTGGTCACCCAAAACCAACCACGTTATCTTCTTCCTCTAACTCAATATCTCCTTGCTTACTGTGATCCTTCTACCCCAAGCTTATCCTTCCAATAATAATCTCTTTGCAAATAACATAACACTCAATGTTCATGCCATCGATTCAGCTGAGTCATGGCTATAAAGACTCAGTGAGACTCATAATGAGTCACCCCAACTTTCATTTCCCACTCTTGCAGTTTGAAAACACATTGAATTCAAAACAGTCTGCTTGATGATTCAGTTTCAACCGATAGCTATTAAAATGCAAAACTCAACATATATCGACAATGTGAATGTCTTTTGTGGGAGCTCAACGAATCTAGTTAGAATAACCACCACTCCTCTTTCAAAGAGGCCAACAAGAATTAAAACCAACGTTGAGCATTTAATAATCACAAAGAGTGATTCAATCCACTATTCATTTACAATGAAGGCACTCCAAAATATTTTCCTATGGCTGCTCATAAGAGTAAGCATTATTAACATTCATGAGGTATTATCCTTAATTGATAATTATATATATATATATATACACACAAATAAACATGGTTCAACATGGCACCTATCCTAAGGGATAGGTTAAGCCTAGATCAAAACACGATAATAACAATAAATCGAAAGGCTTACGAATATTGTGGAAGGGTCAAGCTTGTCTCCCCTACACAGTCTCTTGATAAATCACGTCATCTAGTCTTGATGAGATCATCCTTGATGTTAAACATAGACAATAAAACCTTAATTGACTCAAGAATAATAACACAACCATTTTATGACCATGACATCGTAATATTTATGTTAAACATAAACGGTCATAGTTCTACTTAGACGACATCATTTACTTCACAAACAACCATGTCCACTCACAAACAACTTGACTAGAAAAGAATCAAAGATATCAACTACTTGTCAATTAGATTCAAAAGTACACTGACAAGACATGACTTACCTCTTACGATACTAGTTCACATTTTTGTTAAACACTCATACTCATTTGGCAAATAATCATTCATAATTTGAGGTCTATATCTCTCTCCTCAAAAGATACTCTCTCTCTTTTATTTGAGAGTCATATGAAAACCTGTAATCCTATATCAAACTTGAAATCAACAGATTACGATTAGTGCATCATTATTCAAATAATAAACCAATTTCTCATAATGTAATTATTAAATTGACAATAACATAATCATTTCCATAATTCCATAAATGATATTCAATATAATCTATATCTTTCCTTGACATTAATCTAAACATCGAAATAGATTTACTTATGTCCAAGTAAAATAAAAAGTATTAGCAAGACAAAATTGGGGATGTAACACGATGTATTAGTACTATGATCAAAGAGCATAGTGCAGACATCAAGCATGATTGTGTCTCCAAATCTGCCTTAGCTGAGCACTCATACCATACCAAACACCGCATTTGTTTGGAGCATACCCAAGTCTTCGTGAAGGAAGATTGTTTTTATAGGAGGAAACTCCAAGAAGTGATCTTCATTAAAAGTCATCCCTCCAACCTCAATCGTTACGTAGGGTGGCAACTTAGCCCAACCTAGCAACCTTTACTAAACTCCCTCCAATCTCACCCAAATTCTTCGTGATTCACCTAACCACGCGCCTCCAGTGCCCTTCAGTTGTTTTCCTCCTTTCTTCTCCTTTATCTTTCTCCCCCCTTCCTCTCCTTCTCCTGTCATGTCTTTTGTCTCGTCTTTCCCCTCCCCCCTCTTGGTGGTTTTTTCTTTTCTTGTTGTGCTTTATTTTCTCTTCACTTAGTGCTTTCTACTCATTGTCTCCTTTGTGTTCATACTGGCTTACATACTTACATACATTCTTACATACTTTCTTGCATACTTCCTTCCTTGCATACATACTTACGCACATGTATTACCTGGTATATCATTTGCTTATGTGGATAGTTTTGGGTATTTTTAGAATGAGTATATATATATATATATATATATATATATATATATATATATATATATATATATGTTCTTATTTAATGATTTTAGATATCTTTAATATGTATTTATTGTATTATATATACATATATATTGTCTTTTTATTTGTTAGTACATGTCTGTAACATGTATACTCTTAATAACTATTTATATCTTTCTATTGAAAATATTGTATGTATATATTTTTTGGTATATGTATGTGTTAGTATAATGAGGTCCAATCATATGGTCTTATATATTTTTTGATTATATTCTATTTGTCTTTGTGGTAAGTCTTCCTTTTTCTCTCTTCTCTTTCCATTCTCTTATCTCCTTTTTAATATATATTATTTTTTTGGTGGTTTTGTTCCTTCATGATTCTCATGTATGTTCTAGATTTTTTGTCTATTTATTACTCTATATTTTCACTTTAGTATGTGGGCACACACACACACACACACACACACACACACACACACACACACACACACACACACACATTCTTTTTTGTATTGTATTATTGAATTTATTTTTCTTTTTCATTTTCCACATCCCCTCCTGGCCCTCCTACCCTTCGTTTTGCATTCCTTACCATATCCTCTTCTCTACTATTCTTTTTTGTATTGTATTGTTGAATTTATTTTTCTTTTTCATTTTTCACATCCCCTCCTGCCCCTTCTGCCCTTAGTTTTGTGTTCCTTACCATATCCTCCTCTCTACTTCCTTTATAAGGACAAGTCTGCTATCCAAACCACACTTTCTCCTCTTCTTGATGATGGATCATTGAGCATGATTTGAAACATTGAAGCAAAAACATACACAGTTTAATCCAAAAGCACTCTCTCGTGATTAGGTGTGTCAATTTTTTCCAAAAAAATTAAATTTTATTTTTCTTTACAGATACAAAAATTGTTACTTTCATTTTTTTTTTATGCATGACAATTCTTAAATAATATTTCTCTCAATAGTCAAAGGTAAATAGGACAAATATTTATTACTTTTTAGTGTGGATGAAATATAAAATTGCTACTAGCAATTTGATAATTAAAGTGGATGATGTTTGAGTTCCCTAACATAATTAGAATTAATTTTTTAAAATTATTAATAATATTTAAACAAAATCCAATTAACCAATAGACATGTTAAAAAATAAACTTTATTGCAATCATACTATCTATACGTTCACCATTTAGTCTAGTTCATGTTCAAAGATTCATTAAGTTTTATCATTTTCAAAACAAAAACGAATAACTTATCAACTAATTAAAATATTTATATTTTAAATAATATATCTAAAATATGTTGAGAGATATCCTTCTCTATTTTACATTTGTGAGTTTACATATAAGGTAGGTTTTTAAGGACAAGGAAAATGCATATAAGCTAATTCATGTTAAAACTTTTTATGTCATAGCCAAGAATTAAAACTTCTAATTACCATCCAGTTATCCTTTAAAAATATATTTTTATGTTTTAGATATATTTTTTAAAACCATGTACTATATGATCTACATATGTTTCTTTATGTATTCGTAAATGAAGCCATTATTTTAACTCACATTAAATTGAAGGAAATATATTCACAAAAACTTGAATATTTTGCCAAGACTACTAAAACATCTCAATTTGTTTTAAATGAATGTACTATTTCTAACACCAAGGACTTGACTACCATGCATTTGCAATTTTCGCAATCATCAATGCATTTTCAACTTATTGAAATCAATTGTTACATATAAGGATAAATTTAATTATTATTTATGAAAATTCAAACAAACATTTTCCTAATGGAAATCAACATGACACAATTTGATTAATATTGTTATATGTTAGGTATCATGTTTGCAACATAAAATATTATTGAAAATTCTAGGATGTGTAAAATTGAGAATAACATTATTGCATAATATAGCATGCTTCAAATCATAATTTTAATTAATCAAGTTTATACATATATATACTTCATTATTATATTCCAATACTTCTATACACATGATATTTGATCCACCTTATTTCTAAGTTCACATTTATATTCAATTTTCCAAACAATTAACTTTCAGTGTATTATTCAACTTTCATTTAAATATTTCTTATAGATAAACAATTCGCAAGAATTACTTGTTGTGCACTTCTTAAACAACTCCATCATCCTACATGTATACTCTTCCATAGTTTGGCTGCTCCGAAGGCATTCAAAATTCAAAGTAGTTGTTGTAGTAAAATAGAAGGATTTTGTTGTGTCTATGGCAGAAGTCATTATTGTGAAACAAAGGGTAATGATAACAATGTTGCAAAGGATTCTATTCAAATTTATAAAATAAAAAGGTCTATTTTTGGGAGATGGGTAAAACAGAAGGGTAATGATAACAATGCTGCAAATGATTCCATTCAAAATTATAAAATAAAAAACTCTATTTTTGGGAGATCCTTGAGGCAGGTACTATGGAATAGGTGTAATAATATAAAAACTCTATTTTTGGGAGATCTTAGAGGCAGAGACCATGGAATAGGTGTAATAATATAAAAACTCTATTTTTGGGAGACTCTAGAGGCAGGCACCATAGAATAGGTGTAATAATATAAAAACTATATTTTTGGGAGATCCTAGAGGCAGGCACCATGGAATAGGTGTAATAATATTCTGGTAATGCTGCCAAGATGTATTTTTTAACATGTTTTCGCTATTTTAAAACAAAACGTCAGAAATGAATTTGTCTATATTAGAAAATTAGAAATACAATCGATCTTCTTAATTAGTTATTTTAAAATCCAATTTTTTCACTTTCAATCTAGCGCCCTAGGTGCCATCGGATTTGTTCCTTCAAATTGTGTAGGTACTCTTGTGTCGGTCAGATTTATGTAAAAACTAAATTGAAATTGAGATAAATTTGACTGTGGGTTATAAATTCAAGTTCAGTGCAGTCCCACATTTCTTGTAGAGAAGCCTGGATATAAGAAAATATTGGGCAGGCGAGCGTTTCTCCATTTGGGAAGTTAAATTAAATTAGTGAATCAGTCCCAAGAGTATCAAAGAAATGGCGCAGAGAAGTACCTTTGAAATTGACATTTCACAGCCGGAGATACAGAGAGCCCAGATCCAACGTCTGAGAGAAACTCTTGGAATTGCAGGAGTTGATATCAGTATGGAAAAGAGGACAGTAACGTTTCTGCCCGATATAAACATTACCGTCAATCTGATAGGTGTGTATTGTGATGTATTTTTTGTTTAGTTTGGCTCTTGTATCCAAAGCATATTCTTAGGGTGGTTTATCACGGCCAAACCTGCCTTTCTGAGAGAAATATTATTGATTGTTTGGGTATTGAAATCGCTTTTCAGTTTAAATTTTCCTAATAATTTGTTTTGTTGTGTTGGTTATGCCTGCTACAGAAAAGGCTCTGAGAGATCTAGGCTTGAAACCCCTTCTAATTCGGTTATTCTTGGGTAAGCCATTGTTATTATTATTCATCTCAGAACTCAACTAGTTTTTAATTGATATAATAATCTCTTCGAATATCTGGTGTGTATTTATGTTTTTGTATTGCTTATTGTGCAGAAAGGAATCTCTGCTGAGCGCGGGGTATAGTTGAAGGGTTTTTACTAGTTGACGTCACATAAATAAAAAGAGGCCGCTTCCTCTTAGCTACTATAATCTTTCCTTTTCTTATTGTGAAGTTGCAGATTAGATTTTCTGAAACGCTGCTGTCTGAATATTGATAACTATTTTAACTGGTAATAGAAGTTAGTTTTTTTAGATTAAAAAATTCCCTTCTCTATGCCTTTTTGGTCTAGTATTTTAATTTTTTAATAGATACAATTTCCTTATGAAAGGGAAAGAATTCGTATAATATTGTATGCTCTTTACAATTTGGTTTTTTATTTTTTTTAAAGTTGGATTTTATTTTTAAAGTCGAGAATATTCTCTAGAAATCTGAGCTTGTAACCGAATTGGTGAATTGGTGATGTGGAAAGACAACATTATCACAAATAGGACAGGTGTAATTTGTCTTTGGAGACATCTCATGTTGAAGTTGAAAGCTCCGAAGGTTATTTTAGCTCTAGTCTTTGGTAGTTGGTATGTTACATATAATTTTATATTTTTTTAATAGAAAGAATAAATTAATTTAATTGGAAGTTTCCTTGTTTTATTTATGTCGAGCATTTCTGTAATGGGTAGTTGTTATTTATGACTTGAAGTTATACAAAATTTAACCTCTTCCCATGACATAGAACTTACAAATTCAATGGTATGTGAAAAAGAAAAAGAGAACGAGGGTTAAAACTCTCTTCTTTTATTTAGAATAAAGACAAATGGATATTTCTCAATTCAAATGTATCCATTTAAAAGGATATTGGCATTGCCCTCAAATTAATTGGTGAAATTCCCCATTGCTTGGTTACACAATAGTGAACTAAGTTTAATTAAAATAAAAAAAAACTAATTATTGAAATTCTCCCATGCCTTGGTTAGACAATCAAATGAAAATAAATAAATTATTGAATTTGCCTTTTATAACAAAGGAGCTCAAAAGATTCCATAATTTCAAAATATATGAAAGGATGGACAGAATGGTATATCATCAAATATTTGTTATATCTGTCAAATATATTATAATTATTAATTTGAAAATATAATATATAATATATTTTTATTAATGAAGATAATGAAGAATATATACTAGTATATTTATATTTAAAAAATATATATTTAAAGTACGCTGACAGATATCTAAAGTAGTGCACTCACCTCAAATTGTACAATTCGTTATGTTCGGAAAGAGGCAATATAAATAGATTGAATGTGTGTCTTTTAGTTTTTTTTTAAAATTTGTGGAGTGACTATTTAGTTTTTTTAATAAAGATTCTAGATTGGAATCTTATAAGTTTACATAGAAATCCCAGAATCTTTCACCTCCCATTCGTGCTATGAATGTAGGAACGTCTCTTGACGTAATTATGAAGCTTTTTAAATATTTTATATATATTATCAATATATATATATATATATATATATATATATATATATATATATATATATATATATATATATATATATATATATATATATATATATATATATCTTTGCTTTTGTGATTTTCTCCATATTATTTTTTATTTTCTATTTTTTTTTGTGTTTGGTGATTTTTTCCACTTTGTTTTCTTCAAATTTTTAAATTTTTTTTGTCATTTTTTTCCCATAGTTTTTATATTTTTCTCCACCCTTCCAATTTCTTTTTTCATTTTTAGCAATTTCTTTTTTAAAATTTTTTTTTTTTTCTCTATCATAGTTTATTTAATTTTCTCACTTTTTTTCTTTCCATTTTGTGATTTTGTAGCTTTTGCTCCTTAACTTTGTTTTTGGTTTTTATTTTTTATTTTTTCAAATTTATTTTTTAGTTTTTATTGAGTGCTCTCGTGTGTGTATATATATATATATATATATCCAATTTCGTTTTTGATTTTTATTTCTTATTTCTTATTTCTTTTTGCTATCTTAATTTTTTTATAAATTTATGCAGAAAAAAGAGTGCTGATCCCCACCCCCTATGATTGAGATTATAATTAATAAAACTAATTATAATTATAATTTTCAAATTATGTATAAACAAATCAATTTTATTGGATATTTTGATATGAAAATTAATTAATTTATAAAATATTACAGATTAAAAAAAATTAATTTATAAAATATTTAAAGTTTGAAATTTTATTTTAATTCATAATTAGATGCTAAACGTATGATCACTTATTTAAAAGAGATAAAATCACATTTCTCTTTTTCTATTTATATAAACATTTAAAAAAAGCTTTTTAAGTTGATTAATAACTTTCAGTTAAATTTGAAACGGAAGTTACTATAATCTAAATTTAAACATCCCATTTTTTCTAATTATAATTAAAACATAATGCATAAAATTAATATATAACTATAAAATTTATTAAATATCATAATATTTAATAAATTATATAGTGAAATTCAACACCCTATTTAATAATAACTTTGGAAGAACATTTATAATATTATTAATAATAACTTTGGAAAAAGATTTATAATATTGTTAAAGATTAAAATAGATATATATTTAGATAGTTTAGCAAGGGTTCTATTAGGACACTTTCACTAGAATTTCAAAGCTCATTACAACACTATAAATAATGTACTACTAATAGATAAGAGCTTACATACAATTCAAAAAAACCTCTTTTCAGATCCTAAAGTCCTTTGAGATATTAATTTTTTTATGTATTTAATTTTATGGTCAGCTAGAATCTTCCACTTCTCATAATTGGAAGCTTCCTATCATTCCTCTCAAATCTTCCATCTAAAAGAAAATCTCCTCATAGGTAATAAGATCAATATCTTAAAGGCCCCAATCTGTTGTACACTCATCTTCCTTTGTTAAAAGATTTTCTTTTTTTATGAATGGAATATGAACTATAGTTGTCAAAATATTCAATTTTTTAAACTATAGTAAAGGAATTTAGATTTTTTGGTAAAGGGGAAAGGTGAGTAAAATATTAATTAAATAATTAGAAATTATTTAATTAATGTATGGATTAAATAGAATGATGTGGATGATTAGGTTTGGAATGCAGGAATGGGTGAAAGTGGCTGTGACCATTTTCAAGTGTATACATTTTTTCCCTTTTTGATTTGGTATCATTAATACTGTCAAGATTGATGGGATACCAAAACATTTTGATAAAGATGCCCCACTTGGCAGACGAGAGAGAAATGAATAACCAAGTGATACCCCCTTGAGAGATCGGTAGGAAAAATAAAAATTTTGGTGATCTATCTTGAAAGAGAGAGAAAGACCATAGAGGAAGAAAAGAGGGTGAATAGGGAACTTGAGACTGGATAAGGGAAGAAAAATGGGGATGGTGGGTGAAATGCAGGCCCCAGAAGAGAGAATTAAGGTTGGGGAAGGAAATTAGGGTTGGTGGGGACTATATGTAAGGTGGGAGGGGGCCATAATCCTCATTTGTCTTCTAGTGCTTAGATAAATTTGAGTAAAGGAGAGAAAAGCCTAGAGAGGAGTGATGACACACATTCTATGGGAGGAACATCCTGCAAGCGAGTTTGAGAGTGTAAGGAAGTTAGAGTAGTGGAAGCAACTTCCTACGCCAATCTTGAGGATAGATTATGCAAAATTTTAAAATCTAATCTAATAGTTACATAAATTCTAGAAACACATTCAAAAACATAAAATAAACAATGAAACACATAACACCAAATATATGTGGGGAAAACCCTTTTAGGTGAAAAACTCGACACTTTGATCAAAAACTTGATCAATGTATTTGAAATCCAAAAACAAGATTACCTACACTTGTAGAGAAAGTTTATTACAGAAGTATCACCAGTAAACAGTTGTGGAAGAATTCCAACAACATTCTAATAGGATAACAATACTTGTAAACTCACACATACAAACTACTCCTCAAGCCTTCAATTTATAGACCTCTTACAAATAGGAAACCATTTTGTGGTTTACAAAACCATGTGCAAAACCTCGCATGAGGTGTAGTGCCCAAGAAAGCAAGATTCTCTAAGTCTAAACTTAAGCTCTCACGTCAAAAATATTCTTCCCTATTTTTGACCCTTATAGTTATCATAAAATTTGCCATAACACCTCTAAAAATAGTCCTTCCATGATATACTATCATGTGGGCATCTTCTGACACCTAATAAACCAATTTTCAAAGCACTAATAATGTATAACAGTTGTAGGATAATATTAAATTGAAAATAAATACTAGGGGAAATATGCAAGGTTGAGACACTTCATTTTCCCAACATTCTCCAACTTGTTGAATACCTTGCAAGAGCTAGGGGAAACAATTTAAGGTATACCATCATGGATCAACTGGTAGCGGCCGAAAGGCCCATAGACTCAGAACTTCACCTGAATTTCACTGTGCTCGTGGGCTTAGTTAATGCATCTACAACTGTAGACACCTAAAATTTGCTAATGCATTATTCATCATATTACACCACATTCACATCATTTCTTATTAAATCACCTAATTCCTATCATTCCACTGTAATTCAATTAATTAAATAAATCAAATTATTTAATTAAATTATTTTTCCTCTACTTTAAATAAATAAAATCAAAATTACTTATTGTTGCCCTCAAAATTTAAACCTGTAAATTTTCAAATTTTAGGTCATTTTCCATGGCCAAATATCTTACCTCTTGTGAAATTTTAGTCTTAGCTTTTTCTCATTCATGATTCACAAATCAAGTCATGGGAAATCTAATACTCATGCGTAACTCAAAGACTTTATAGACTTTATCAACACTTCATTCTTTGTGTCGGGCATTTTTCAAAGTTCATGAATCCCTTGTTCCCCTGACTTATGTTCTTAAATCCTTGAAATGGCTAACTTCTCAACCCCCCTTATTGTCGAGGAAGTTGAAAGTTTTTGAACTTCACCCTAATGGGTCGAAAGTTCACAAAATCTCTCATGGCCTGACTTCATTCATTGTCAGAGATTTTTGAAACCCTAGACCTTCTAATATATGGTTCAATGGTTCTCCTTTTCTGTGACTCTATGACCCTCCAACAGATTCCGTATTTTCAAAGTGTCGCCAGCTCATTTGATTATCTGTATGGCATATCATGAGAATGCCTTGTAAGGAGTTATGAAACATGAACTCAATCTTGAGACTCGTTTCTCAAGGTATAAAATCAATGATACATTAATTACCTCTTAAATGACAAGTGTAATAGAGTTCACTAAGGTGGTAGCATGACATCAACAAGTTAAAAGTCATCATTACCTATAGGCATAATTGAATCAGCTTGTCTACAGAGAAAGGTGGTGGTACCTTTGAGTTCAATTTTTATCAACCAAGACATATTCAAAATGGGACTTCTTGTGAGTAATGAGACTTGGGATGGTGAACCCATGCCTATCCTACAACCTGATTTGAACTGGCCCGAAGAAGAACAGATTGATATCATCTCCCAATTGCGCACAGTTGCATGGAAAGAGAAGACCAGCTATGCTGAATATCATAGAGTAATCTTCCTTCTGGAAGAGGAAGAAGAACATGTTGAATCGCATAATCTTTTTATGGAAATACAACTAGAATTAGGCATCACCCCCGTACTTGGAGCAGTCTAATGCCACTTGTTTGGCATGCATAAAATCTTTTTGTAATTAGTGGTGATAACCAAAATTTTGATGTAATGTAACTATTTCTATTTTGGGGTCACTTTCTTGATAACGGTTATATAGAGGACCATTACGAACAATTGTGTTTAGATATATTTTTGGGTTTTTAGGAACTATAAAGGGAGGACTTTTGGGAGGAGGTATCTTTCCTAGCTATTCGAGACCAAGGGAATAGTTGGTTTTTCTTTCTGCACAGTTTTGTTGTATAGGGATGTGGAGGTTTTCAACTCACATTTTACATTTGGGAAAAAAAAGGAGATATTTTGAATCTGTGCATTTGTTAATGTTTTCTTTTGACTGTAAATGGACTTTGAATTTGTGTAATCACTTTTGAATGTATGTTCTATTATATTAGACTATGTGGGTGTTTATTTTTATTCATCTATTGAAAGGGGATCTACTATTCATTTCTTCTTGGGTATTGTTAATGGATGTGGGATAAATGGACTGGGTGTCATTTGTTCGCATTCACTTCTTTCTTAATAATCTTTCGCATCTATTTTCTTAATTAGGAATAGGTGTTATCTTCCCTTTTCTGCTTTTTGGTAAAAAGCATACCCTGTGCTTACATTCATTGCATATCATAAGAGGGAGCTATACCTCTAAAATTCAGAGGAGAATTTCCAATTCAATGGTAATTCCTCCAACTATTAGTTACGTTTTTGTTCTTCATTATGGGCATATTGAGTCATTTTCATAACTATTTTGCAAGGACAAATCTATTAACCAACAGATTTTTGGTGACTCTACTGGGGATTCAAATTTGAAGACCAGTGCTCTCATTTCCCCAAAAATTTGAAAGTGCCTCCCTAAGGACTGAGGCTGGTGACTCTATGAAGTGGAATGTATTCAGAAGTGATATGTTCCAGCAAAGACCTTTGCTGATTGATTTTCAAGATTTGCACGATGGCATTGGTTTCTCTTCAGCCATGGGGAAATCATTTTGGACCTCTCTTTTTGTCTCAGTTTTCACCTCTACCTGAAGGATCAAGAAAGCATTTTCCAAAGTTTGGTGGAGAAGACCATCAAGATGCTGAAAACCACATTCTGGCATTCACAGTTGCATGCAGAGTTTTGGGGGTAAGTGAAGAAGATGTTTTTGTTCAGTTGTTTATTGAATCTCTTGTTGGACGTGCAGTAGATTGGTTTCATTATTTGGAGGATAAATGTATTACTGATTGGGATTCATAGAAGACTAAGTTCTTGGAAAGATATAAGAGTCTTGTTGATGAAGCTACTCTGCTGTGTCAATTTTTTAATGTTCAAAAGAGAGAAGGTGAACCCATCAGAGATTTCTTGGACAGATTCAACCAACTACTGAAAAAGATTCTAGCTTCCATTCAGTCAAGTGAGCAACTCCATCTTTGTACTTTTATTTCTTCCTTGCATCTTGATGTTCAATTTGAGTTGAAACAAAGTAAAGTAAATGATATAAAAATTGGTCAACAAGAGGCTGTAAAGATTGAAGATGATTTGATATTGAGTGGTTTATGGAAAACACATCAGTTTCTAAATTATTTGGGTAGCAAACCTGTGAAGAAATCTATCATGCACAAGCAAAGCTTTCAGCTTGTAAGTTTTCCAAAAGCACAGCATCCTTCTGCTGAATGTCTTAACCTCTATTTTTTTTAATTTAAAGCAATTTTGTAGAAAATAGGTAAATAATGTGGGAATCAAGCCTCAGGTAAATAGAAGAATGGAAGCCTTTTATGTCCATTATGAAGAAGAGAATGATAAACCTGAAAGCCCCTCCATTGGTGTAACAAATGAACAATCCATCCATGATACAAGTTGTAATGAGGATAGTACAGATAGTGTTGTTCCAAAAATGGAATCATTCACATTTACTGATGATGAAGAACAACCCAAGGCTACACAACATGAAGATGAGGTGCTAAATGTCCATTCTTCAGAATGCATGCAAGCTAAATATGAGGCCTTCACATTTTCTAAACTAAATAATACAGAGGTATGGCTGCAACAAGAGGTTAAAGATAATTTTACCTTTGAATATTTCCATTTTGAAAATTTGGATGCTAAATCTTTTAAACAAGGGTTAGGAGATTATATTACGAATAGTCATGATAGTATGAATCAAAGTGATCAATTAGCTGAATGTGCAGAGCCTCATATTGTCTACATCCCAAATGGGTGTCTTAATGCATCTGAAAATGAGTTTTTATGTGGAGAAGAGGTTGCCATGTCTAAATTGCAAATTGTGAATGAATGTGATTTGGAAATTCATGAAACAAATCCTATCGAGAAAGATGAGATTGTGCCAGCTGGAGGTAATTTTCAGGCACATAAAAATGTTGTTTGTAATTCAGATTTTTGACCTCATTCACTTTTGATTTTACATGAGACATGTATAGATGATGATTGGTGTCCCAATGATTCAAATGGTTGTTTTCAGTCATGGGATGCGAGTCTGTCCACTGCAAATAGAGGTGATCATATCCAGGAAAATGTCAGGACATGTATCACAAGTTGGGATCCAAAATTAAATAAAGTAGTCATTTCCACATGCAATACCAAAGAAGGATCTTTATCTCATAGTCTTTGTATGGGTTGTCCAATCTGGGGGTTGATTTCTCCTTGCATGCAAGATCAAGTGCATTCTAATATTACACATGGGATTATGCAGACGGATGCTGGTCATTATGTACTGAGCAATGTAGATGTGATTCATCCAATTGAAAAAGTGTACAATGAAGAATGGCTTTTTGAGCTTCAAATCATATTGAGAGAGTTGCTATATAAAGCCATTCTTATCTTTCTAATTGTGGTGGTCACAAGTTGGCAACTGGTTGTTCGCGGGCTCTTCATTCATCAAGTATTTTTTCACAGAGGTTACTATTTCTCCCAGCCTATTAATGGATTTGCATGACCATTCGGGAGTCATCTGAGGTAGGGTCTCTCGACCATGTACATATTAGGAGTTTTTTTGTGCTTGTGGTGTTTTAGTTTCCTTTCCTATTATGTTCCGTTTTTGCCTTGCTCGGGCTCCTTCACTCCCTATGTTCTCTATGACTCTATTGCCCCTTGGATTCATGCACTGGTCTATGCTTGGGATTCTAGGTTCCTCGCTTCATCCTTTGCAGTCCTCATCCCCAATTAGAGCCTATTGTTGCCCCCAAAATTTAAACTCGTAAATTTTCAAATTTTAGGTCATTTTCCATGCCCAAATATCTTACCTCTTGTGAAATTTTAGTCTTAACTTTTTCTTGTTCATGATTGGCAAATCAAGTCATGGGAAATCCAATACTCATGTGTAACTCAAAGACATTATAGACTTTATCAACACTTCATTCTTTGTGTTAGGCATTTTTCAAAGTTCATGAATCCCTTGTTCCCCTGACTTATGTTCTTAAATCCATGAAATGGCTGACTTCTTAACCCCCCTTATTGTCGAGGAAGTTGAATGTTTTTGAACTTCACTCTAATAGTTTAAAAGTTCACAAAAGTTCCAATGACCTGACTTCATTCATTGTTAGAGATTTTCAAAACCCTAGAACTTCTGATATGTGGTTCAATGGTTCTCCTTTTCTGTGACTCTGCAACCCTCCAACAGATTCCTAGTTTTCAAAGTGTCGCCAGCTCATTTGATTATCTGTACAGCATATCATGAGAATGCCTTATCAAGAGTTATGAAACAAAAACTCAATCTTGAGGCTCATTTCTCATGGTACAAAATCAATGATACATTAATTACCTCTTAAATGACAAGTGTAACAGAGTTCACTAAGGTGGTAGCATGACATCAACAAGTTAAAAGTCATCATTAGCTGCTACAGAGAAAGGTGGTGGTACCTCTGAGTTCAATTTTTATCAACCAAGACCTATTCAAAATGGGACTTCCTGTGAGTAATGAGACTTGGGATGGTGAACCCATGCCTATCCTGCAACCCGATTTGAACTGGCCCAAAGAAGAATAGATTGATATCATCTCCCAGTTGAGTATAGTTGCATGGAAAGAGAAGATCAACTATACTGAATATTGCAGGGTAATCTTCGTTCTGGAAGAGGAAGAAGAACGTGTTGAATTGTATAATCTTTTTATGGAAATACGACTGGAATTAGGAATTGCCCCCGTACTTAGAGTAGTCTAATGCCACTTGTTTGGCATGCATAATTGTTTTTTGTAATTAGCCATGATAACCAAAATTTTGATGTAATGTAACTGTTTCCATTTTGGGGCTGCTTTCTTGATAACAGTTACTTAGAGGATCATTACGAACAGTTGCGTTTAGATATATTTTTGGGTTTTGAGGAACTATAAAGAGAGGCCTTTTGCGAGGAGGAGGTATCTTTCCCAGCTATCTGAGACTAAGAGAACAATTGGTTTTTCTTTTTGCATAGTTTTGTTGTATAGGGATGTGTAGGTTTTAAACTCACATTTTACATTTGGGAAAAAAAGTAGATATTTCGAATCTGTGCATTTGTTAATGTTTTCTTTTGATTGCAAATAGACTTTGAATCTGTGTAATCCCTTTCAAATGTATGTTCTGTTATATCAGACTGTGTGGGTGTTTATTTTTATTCATCTATTGAAAGGGGATAAGTTGTTCATTTCTTCTTGGGTATTGTTCGTGGATGTGGGATAAATGGATTGGGTGTCATTTGTTAGCATTCACTTATTTCTAAATAATCTTTTGCATCTATTTTCTTAATTAGGAATAGGTGTTAGCTTCCCTTTTCTACTTTCTGGTAAAAAGCATACCCTGTGCTTGCATTCATTGCATATCATAAGAGGGAGCTGTACCTCTAAAATTCAGAGGAGAATTGCCAATTCAATGGCAATTCCTCCAACTGTTAGTTACATTTTTGTTCCTCATTACGGGCATATTGAGTCATTTTCATAATTCTTTTGGAAGGACAAATCTGTTAACCAACACTTATTTAATTTAATCAAATTTCCTTCCACTTTAAATAAATAAATCCAAATTATTTATTTAAAAAATATATTTCCTCAAAATGAATAAAATTTAATATTTTATTTATTTAACACATTGCTCATGAAATTACATTAATTATTTATTTAATTTCTCATTTATCGTCACCCACCATAATTTCCTCTAGTCAATTCAGTTAACAGATCAATCAATTGAGTTGACTCATCAATCAATTTTAGTTAACAAATCAATCAATTTTGTTAATAGATCAATCAAATCAGTTAACAAATTAATCTAATTTGTTAACAGATCAATCAACCTAGTTAATGAATCAATCTATCCAGTTAACTCATCAATCAAATTTGTTAACTTTCTCAATCCATGAGAGGGCAAGGACACTTGTCCCTCTCTCATTCGTGCACATTCTCTCAACCATCCTCAACCATTGATCTTTCTGGTCTTCTTGCACCGTTGATATGCTTTCTCACAAGTGTATAAAAGAGACCTCATTCTCCATTTCTCAACATCTCTCATCTAAGTAAACTTACGCTATCACTATTATCATTCATTGGGAGATCACAAACTTACACTTGACAATAGAGCAATCGACTCGAGATTTGGGTGCTATCTTGGTACACTCGATCAATGTGGTTTTTTTGTGTGTGATTTAAAGGTAACTTACATTGTGTTTTATATTGCTTTCATCTATTTTGTATAATCAAATTTAGACCATTACATTTTGGCATGCCCGGTGGGACCCACATCCTTGAAAACTAACATTTTTAGGGAGAATTTTTATACAATTTTTTATATAGGATCAAAAACATGCATGCGCTTGTGAAAGCATGCATATGCACTATGTCGGTACACCTGCACAACAGATCAATGCGCCCTTGTCAATTGTTGATGCGCCTATGCAAAATAAAAGCACGCATGTGTTGACTGACAGTATGTTCTTGTTTTTGCAGATCCGAGGCTATTTCACTTAATTTTGTCTTGTTTCTATTATTTTGTGTTTTGCTAACATCTAACTCTATCTACTCATTCTTTGACATTTGCATTTCGATAGGTTATTGTATCAATTACTTAGCCTAAACTATTTTCTATGTAAAAGCATTCCTATGTTAGTGTAGATAGTGGGCAGATATCACCTCCTTAGATCAGTCCTCCCAGGGCATTGGATCAACATCAAATCATAAAATCCTCCTTTTTGTCAAACTGATTCTATGTTTCTGGTAGGTTTTTGATTCATTGTTCTGAAAGCACACCAGTGTTTGGTAAATGCATGCTTATGTCTTGTAAATGCATTCCTGTGTACTGAACATGCACTCTTGTGACTATGTGTTCAATTTCTTGAAAGCACACCTATGTATCCTATCGGCGTGCTTGTGCAAGCTATCAATGTGCCTGTGTCATCTATTAGCGCACTTTTGCAAAAAGGTAAAAATTAGTAAGTTGCTCTCTCTTTTAGGTTATTTACTATGCTTTCTACCTATTTCTCAGTTCTATGTTTTCTATTTCTCTATTTTCTGTCATTTATTTTTGGTTTCAAATTAATCTTTCTTTGGGTTTTGGAACTAACGCTGCACAACATCTACCTTGACCAAAGAAAAAATTGTTGATACTAGTAACATATTTATTGCAGAACATTTGTCAAAGGCAATATCTTTTTTCTACTAAATATTAGAAAACACTTCAATTTTTAAGAGAATTGATGACTATATTCTATGTTTGGAATGTCTTGAGTATGTATGCTCTTTCCTCGCACCGAAAAGTGACATTGGAAATACAAAAACTTAAGTCATTCATTTACTTACTTTTTTTACTTACTTCCTAGGGACTCAAGACCAACATGTATGCTATTCTCTTGTGTCAAAAGATGATCTTGAGAATCAAAAGTGCTTGATATTCTTTCTAGGGGGCCTACTTGGGGATTTCATCACCTCAAGGGATGACCCCAACTGCATGTTCTAGTGCAGTATGCAAATACATCATGAGTATTGAAAGACTCACCTTCAAATGAAAGACCCTTTCAACTCCAAGAAAAAAGTCTTCTAGATATTTGGTCCGCCAAGACTCATATGGTTGAGCATCAGTTGACTGGAACACCCATGTTCATAGATTTGTGCTTCCCATACCTTGCATATATTTAGGACACCCTAGAATCTTTGTAAACCTAGATATGACCATCGGTCATTTTTTAGGGTGATGTAAGGGATGCAGAATGTACCCTAAAGTTACTCACCATCTGCACTACCTTGAAGGCAAGATGGAATTTTTCTTTGGGTAAGGCGTCAAAGCCTCCAAGGAAAGGGATGTTGGGTGTACGCCTCTTATTCCTAGCTATCTACTTAGGGGGAAGTGTTCTTAGTTAGGTAAGAACATGGAAAGGTATTCAATCATGTGGGCTCACATTATGACTCAATCTTACTTTAATAATATTTAGGTTGTTGCATAAAAGAAGTGTTAGAAGTTTCTTCTCTTGTTATATGCCTCATATTCTCCATTTGTTATCCATGAAGGTTCATAGCCTTTTGCACCAACATCCAAAGTTACAAGTGTTAAAATTGCCATTGTGTATTTGTGTTTGTTCTCTTGCCAAGAGATAGTTCTAAACTCCTACCTTCCAAAACAAAGTGAAATACCACAAAAACATCCAAATATTCCAAAATATACACAAACATTAGTCTATTTTTTCCTTTAGTAGCACTTTCCTTTTCCAAATATTCAAAAAATCCAATAACATTAGTCTAAATTTTTCCTTGATAGCACTTTCCTTTTCCAAATATTCCAAAAATCAAAAAATATTAGTCTTCATTTTGTTCATTTGAAAGCTTGTCTTTTTTTTAAAAAAAATTCCAAAAGCTAAAAACATTAGTCTCAATGTTTCCCATATAGCTTTTGCCTTGTTCAAAAAATCAAAAAATGCAAAAAAAGCATTAGTCATCATTATTCCTTCAATAGCTCTTTCCCTTTATGTCAAAAAATAAAAAATCTAAAAACATTAGTCCTTATTTTTCTATTTGATAGCTTTTCCCTTGTTCAAAAAATCCAAAAATCCAAAAAATTTAGTCTAAATTTTCCATTTCATAGCATTTTCTTTTAGCCAAAAAATTCAAAAATTCCAACAAAGCAAAAAATAAAAAAAATCTGAAACATCATTCAGCCATCCATTTCTAAACATTTTCAGAAATCATTCCGCATTTATCCTATTCCCATTTTTGTCTTAGACTTTTTGAGTATTCATCCCTTTGAGGCTACAACATTATTCCATCCTCATACAAAAATCATTTTCCAAAATTATCCAAAACATCACACCATCTCTCCATCCACTTGGTTATTAATCACAAAATCTAGATCAAACAATCCACTAGTTTGTATTGTAGTTTAAGAAATTGCCTCTCTTAAATTTATAGACCAATTAGTATCAACCCAACTAGTGAACAACCTACCTTAAAAGAGTGCCTCCTTTTAATATAGTCAAGTTCACTATATCTTTATCTTGTCTCACCTTGAAATCATTAGTCTATTTTGGAGTAGATAATCATAAACTCTCACCATCCAAATATCTATTGATCTAGGTTTATAACTGTTAACCAAGGAAATCATCCATCCAAATCATCTTAGAGTCTCAAAATTTTGGTCCTAGAAAAACATCTAAAACATATCCTTCCATCTATACATCCTCCACTCAACATTCATCTAATTTTCCATATTGATATGCCTACAACTCGATCACAACACAAAAAGGCTATGGAAAGTTCACTCCAAAACTGCCGTAAGGCAACCCTGAGGTACCTACCCCTGAAATACCTATTGATGCATCAAAGTTTACTATAGGCATGGACTCCAATGTCTTTGTCCAAAAGGGTATACAAGAGGAACCTCTTCATCCCAAAATCTAAGTCAACAATCCCACAAAGAATCCCAAGACCTAGATGACAACTCACAAGATCCCAAGATCTTGGAGACTATAGATAAACTTTTGGATTCTAATCGCAATCATTACTTCCATCTACTAGCCCAAAGAGGTGCCAAGTTGCCTAACAACTTTGATACCTCTCAAATCCACGAACAATATCCCATCAACATCTCCATTGCCACAATGGGTGGAGACCATCCAACATCATTTCCCACAACATATACCTTACCACCTTCTCTTCTAAATCCACCCACTTATGAGGATTTTCCCTTTATAAACCAATTCAACAAAACACTGCTCAGACCATTTTTCTCACTGACATACATAGGAGTCCAACACCAATCTTATATTCAAAATAACCCATCTTATTCTATCCCAAACAACCCTAACACCATCCCTCGACAAACATCTCACCTCTCTTCTTCTATTCTAAACAACCCTAATACCATCCCTCAACAAACATCTCACCCCTCTTCTTCTATTCCAAACAACCCTAATACTAATCCGCAACAAACATCTCCTTCATCTTCCTCTTTTCCAAATAACACTTGTACTAATCCTTCACAAGTATCCCAAGTCCAATCTTCTATTGCTAACACACCTACCAATCTATCCCAAAGTTCTTGCTATCAAAATAACACAAACCCCTCTAACATATCCCAACAACCACCAAGTAACCAATACAATTCATCATATCAAGGTCTTGCTCCTCCAACCTAATAGCAACAACCACCAAACAACCAATACAATTCATCATATCAAGGTCTTGCTCCTCTAACTCAACACCAACAACCACCAACTCAATACCAACAACCACCAAATCAATACGAATAACCTCCAACCCAATACCAACAACCACCAACTCAATATCAACAACCACCAACCCAATACCAATAACAACCAACTCAATATCAACAACCACCAATCCAATATCAACAACCACAAAATCAATATCAACAACCACCTTCATCATCCTTCCAACAACTACCTTCATCCAACATTCAACAAAATTTTGCATCAACACCACCATCATCTAGACTTGAACTTCAAATATACAACATGCAAAAATAGATTTCTGATCTTTCACTCAAGAACACCAAAAATACTTTCTAATTTGAGAAAGCTTGTCCATATCCATTAGGTCGATCTATTCTCATGATCCCTTTTCCTACTAACTTTGAAATACCCAAATTTGATAAGTATAAAGGAAAAGGTGATCCATAAGACCACTTAAGGTAATTTTACATGGCTTGTTTAGAGGTTGCTAACAATGATGCATATCTCTTATGTATCTTTCCCCGCAGTATTAGAGGGCAAGCCATGGAATGGTTTTCACACTTACCTCTGGGTATTAAATCCTTTAGTGAATTAGCTAAGAAGTTTGTTACCCATTTCTCTTTTGACATCAAACATGAAGTATCCATGATAGACTTATGTAACACTAAACAATGAAATGGTGAAACCTTCATCTCCTTCCTGCAAAGGTGGAGAAATATGGCCAGCAAATTCCCTGGGCTTATCCCTGAGAAACAATTAGTACATATATTTGTCCAAAATTTGAATCCTGAACATGGATTCCATTTGCAAATACAATGCGCAAACACCTTTGAGGAAATCATTTCCAAGGGAATAAACATTGAAAAAGGCCATGTTTAAACCCATGTGGTACAAAGATAATGAATACTACAAATACCACCACATAAAAGGACATCAAACTCTTGGGTGCATGAAGTTGAAGGACCTCATTAAAAACCTTATCGACCATGTAGATGTTGTTATCGATGATGTTTCCAAGCCTACTATAGACACCTAAAAATGTCTTAACCCTTCAACCACCCTTTGACATCTTCACTTCACTAACTATCCCTTCTAATTAATTAAATAAATTCATTTTATTTAATTAATTTATCCCTAACCATTCACACTTAGCCATTTATCGCTAATTTATCCCTTGTGATAAATTAATTCATCTAATTTATCACTAAACCTCACAACACTATCCCTCATTAATTAATAAATATTCTCAATATTTATTTAGTTAACTTATCCATCTCCTAATCATGATTAATTAGATAAATCATGCTTATTTAATTAATCTACCCTATCCTATAGACTAAACCTAGCCTAGTTGATTAAATAACAATTATTTAATTAGCTACCCTAGCCTACATGACCCCTAGACCTAAATTAATTAACTAAAACCTTATTTAATTACTTTTAACCATCCATTAACCCATTTACTAATTTTCTCCAGTCATATCAATTAAGCTAATCCTCCTGATTAACTTGGTCAATCTCACTAACACTCATTCCCACATCCCACAAATAAAAATTTAACTTTTATTCCACATAAGGTATTTTTTTATTCTAACTTGTCCTAGTCTCCATTAATGGAACTCTTCCCCATGAATGGATCTCTTTCCCATGTGAATTAAAAATTCACATTTTATCTCCTCCATCTAACTTGTCCTGGTCTCCATAAATGGAACTCTTCCCGATGTGAATTAAAAATTCACTTTTATTCCAATCCTCACACTCTCCCATGGAAATGATTTTTTTATTCATTCCTCATCCTTCCTAATGTGAATTTAAAATTCAAAAATAATGGGAGCCATCCAATCTTATTGACCAAATCTTAGCCTTTGATCTCTCTCATCCAACCCTCTTGTGACACTTGTCACAAGACTATAAATCCAATCCAAACCCTAATCCTCAAACATTCCTAGCCATTGATCTAAACTTTCAATCCTCACCCTCCATCCTTTTACAAAAAGTCTATAAATAGAGCCCTCATCTAATCTATTTTGATAACTTCTTCTTAGCATGCTTACCATGCCCAAATTTCTCTCATCTCCTCTCATCATACCCTTACCATGCCAAAATCATTCCTCAATCCATAGCTAAATCCCATCTTATCTTTTTTATAGCCAAATCTCCATCCAAGCCATCATCAAATCCCTCATCATATTGTGTTGAAGAACAAGTAGCAATCCACATACACAATCATCCTCTTGGGTAAAGCTAGGAGCTCTTGGGTGCAAGCTTCTCCACCTTATCATGGAGTGGGAGATCTTTAAAGGTATAAAGATTGTGTTTTTATGCATTTTGTTTGTCTAATCACCTTTAACTTTCTTTCACCTTCATTTGGCATGCCCATTGGGTCCCCATGGTCCCTATTTAAATTGTTTTTTTGGTCAAGAAACAACATTTTATAGGATTTTAGTGCCAAAACCTCTCGGTTTGGTGCTATCTACTCACAAATTGGCACCATTTCTCTGATTTGTGGCACCATTTCCTTCTGTTTTGGCACCATATCTCCACGACATTTTGGGCCTTTTGTTAGGATTAGCAAAATTTCTTATTACATTTTTTAGGTTTTTAGGGGGTCTTAGAATATCTCTCTCTATTTTTAATAGTAATACAAAGGTGTAAGGGGGCATAATGTCAAAATTTCTCTAGAAATTCTTAAAATATGTTGCTTGTCTAACACCAACTCATTTTTCCTTACACTGACAATTTTTATTTCCCTAATCTAACTTCTTTGGTGTTCAAGGAAGAATGGAGGCCAACTTACACCTTTTTATCTATTTATTTTCAACTAACCATCTTTTTTAAATAGATTTAGAGGAACTGTGTCATTTTGCCACCATATACACATAGTTTGACGCCATCTAAACTAGGAAGCAGCAAGGTAAAGACAGCTAAAACCATAAAATAGTGCTATCCATTCATACTTTATCACCATCCTCTGCTTTGGTACCATCCTCTACTTTGGCTCCATCCTCTTCTTTGGTGCCATCTTTTGCTTTGGCACCATCTTTTGCTTTGGCACCATCTTTTGTTTTGGCACTATCTTCCAAAATTTTGGTGCCATCCTCTGTTTTGGTGCTATATTCCAAAATTTTAGCGCCGTCTTCTATTTTAACACCATTTATATCTATTTTGGTACCTTTCTCATAACAACTTCTTGGGGTCTGTGCATATTACTAACATATTTTGCAGGGGAAAGAACACTTGGGCCAAAGACATAAGCTTAAACTACTAACACATTTCCTTGCAGGATCTCCACTTTTGTGTGTGTTTGCATGCTTGACCTAGAAACATTTCATCTTGGTGCTTAAAAAGAACTTAATCATTTGGTGTGTTTGGTGCATTTGCACATCTTGTCAAGTAGATCCCAAAGGGTAGAGTAAAAGTATCCTCTCCCCTCACCTTCATAAGGATATTGGGTGAAGAGAAATTATTCTATTCTCTTTTTCATTTTTTAGAAAAGGGCTTGCCTTGGTGGGAAAAGAGGTACTCACCTAAAGGGATGACCCTAAGTGGTACATTCATTCAATCTGCTATATTAAAAAGGATAAGGCAACAGCCAAGTCTAACCGGTATTAGCGCTTACTGTATAGTGTTCATGGGGGATTCAAATGAACCCATTTTTTAGTTCTAATGAACATCCCCATCCGAGTGAACCCCTCCAAAAAAAATTTGCACAAGTAATTTTTCTTCCTCAATGCAATTGTAACCTAGTTATGTGGGATCACCCGCTAGTTTGAACAAAGGCATACCTTGTGTATATGAGACTCCTAGTATGACTAGTTAAAGCTTTAAGTGACTTGCTGGACATTCATAACATGTCGGTCCCCCAAATATCTCCCACTAAACACCTTTGGTTAGAAACCCACCCCTTTCTGACCTTGTGGCAGCTTGTTCAAGGGAAGAGGACATATAATCCTCTCTAGATTCTCACCATATGGCTCTCTTGAGATGAGGTGGGAATCCTTGGCTTAGCATAAGCTACGTGTAGCTTTCTAGGGAAAGTGCGATTACGTCATCCTTCCAATGCAGGAGGCCCCTATCCATCCTCTCTCACAAAGACAATATAATGGACACACTTTTTAATCAGTTTGTTTGCACTTGAGTCAAAGATTCCAAGTTGTGAGCTTGACAAACCACCATTCACCTTGACCTTAGGTAGATTAAGCATTATCTTCAAGTGTTTTCGATTATGTTTGTACCTTTGCAAATTTGGGCCTTGAGGGGCTTCTTGAATGTACACATAACACTCACACTTCCTATCAAACATTTAGCCATTGTATCTTCTTTCTTGCATTATCTCTTGCCAAGAATCTATGAGCCAAAAAAAATCAAATTCAACCATGAATCCAACAATTTCCAAAACTTCACAGTCTTTTACCACCCTTAGTCCTCTGTTTGGCGCCATCTACTCATCCTTTAGCACAATCTGTTCACCTTTCAATGCCTATTCCCTCTATTTCAATGCCATAATCCACTCCTTCATTACAATCTGTTCATATTTCAGCCCCATTTTCCTCTATTTTAGCACTTTCTACATCTATTTTGGGTCAGGCTTTCCTCCCAACACCACTAAACCACCCACTCCATTTATCAAATCCCATCATTTGAGCTTAATTAATCCCCATATTTGAAAGGAAGCTAGGTATGCGTAAATTGCTTCCTAAACTAATCTAATGAGGGGAGAGGTATGTAAATTCATTTTAACCCTGACAATTGCAACAATATTAAACATATATCTAGGATATTAGAATAGAAAAACACAATTCAAGAATGTAGATAGTGAGAAGTAGACACAAGATTTATCATGGGGAAAACCTTGTTCAGGTGAAAAACCCCACACTCTAAAACCTGCACAATGTATTAGCTAAAACGATTATAGTTTACAATACACTTGCAATGCAAGTTCTTCCAAGAGTCTTCAATTGTCATTTTTGGAGTTATTTTGGCAACATAACAAATACTTGCAAATCAACTATTCAACTACAAGTCCAAAACAATGCATTTTATAGAGATACAAGCCATATTTTGGAAGCTTCTTGGGATAGGCATCCACCTTGGCCACATGGCCATTTTCCCACATAAAAGGACACTTGTCCAAGATGCAAATACATCCCTTACATCTATCATACATGGCAGATTTGACTTTCTGAGATTGGAGCGCTCCATGCTAAAAATAGACTATGACAAATGCTCTCATGCATCTTACAGCTGTCATAGATTTTCCCAACATAATAACCTTAAATTTTGTAAGAGAATTTGTCATACAAGACTAAATATAGTAAATTCATCTTACAACATGTGTCATAGCCCAACTTGGGTGCCCAAAGATGCCTTTCCCTCATGCAAAGATACTCACTGACACTTGTCACCACTTGTCATAGGAATCTCCACACATGGCTCTTACACATCATAGATTCTATCATATGGAATATCCTCTTCCACATACCACAAGATGCCAACACATGGCATAATAGTACCACCTTAAATAGGATGCCCAAATCTATGTAGGTTTGACTTGACCATCCAAGTCACATTCCAAGTAAGATGACATGTCATCGTGCCACCTCAACTAAGTGACCAAACTAAATGTGCAAGTACATACAATATTAGGCAATAAATAATTATACAATTGAATAAATAATGCTAGGAATTTACAAAGGTTGAGACACCTTAATTCCCAACATTCTCCCACTTGTCAAACACCTTGCAGGAGCCAAAAGAAATGATAAGATTTAACTGCTAGGGGCCAAGAGGCCCACATACTCTAAACACCATCTAAAATTCTCTATGCCCACTGGTTTCATCAAAGCATCTGTAACATTCTTCAAAGTGTCTACTTTCTCCAATATTTCCTTCCCATCCTCTACCATGTCTCATACAAAATGAAACTGTACATCAATATGCTTTGTTCTAGCATGTAAAGTCAGATTCTTTGCTAAGCAAATCACACTCTGGCTGTCACAAGAGATAGTAATTTGTCATGCATCAACACCAATATCTGAACACAACCTCTTAAGCCAAATGGCTTCCTTACAAGCATGAGTAGCTTCCATATACTTAGCTTCTATTGTAGACAAAGTGACCACAGGTTGCCACTTACTCATCCAACTAATTGCACCACCAAACATAGTAAACACATAAGCACTGGTGGATCTCTTGCTATCAATGTCACCTACCCAACTAGAATCCACAAATCCTCGAATACAAACAGAATGTGAAGGTCCTGTAGGATAACCATGATAACATAGGGAATACTCAGAAGTACCCTACAAATATTAGAACACTCTCTTTACTGCATCCCAATGTACCCATCCAAGATTAGCCATAAACAGACTAAGGACTCCCACTGCTTGGGCAATGTCTGGTCTTGTGCAGACCATAGCATACATCAAGCTACCGACAATACTAGCATAAGGTACTCTACTCATATCCTCCGTCTCAGAAGGAGACTTTAGACAATCATTAAAAGATAACTTTGTCCCCAAAGAAATAGGAACAATCAATGGTCTATAATCTTCCATGCTAAATCTATCCAACATGGTCTTCACATACTCTAGCTTAACCAAAGTTTTCTATTTTCTCTCTCTTCTGATTTCCATTTTCAGAATGTACCTAGCTGCCCCTAAGTTTTTCATCTGAAACTGTTCTAACAACTAAGACTTCAAATCAGAAATCATATTCTTACCATTCCCAATTAATAACATATCATCAACATATAATGTAATAATGAGAATGCAATCATTGTCAAATTTGTGATACACACAATGATCTGTTTTAAACCTTAGAAATCCAATTGACAACACAAAGGCATCAAATTTCATGTACCACATCCTAGGAGATTACTTCAAACCATACAAAGACTTCTTTAACTTGCAAACCAAATTTTCTTTCCTTTTTCTATGTAATTCTCTGGCTATGACATATAAATCTCTTCCTCTAAGTCACCATGAAGGAAAGTTGTCCTCACATCCATCTACTCCACTTCTAAATCATAAGTTGTTGTAAGAGATAACAGGAACTGAATAGATGTCATCTTTGCAACAGGAGAGAAAATTTCACCATAATCAATTCCCTTCACTTGTGAGTACCCCTTCGCAACCAATCTAGCCATGTACTTCTCAACACTGCCATCTGCTTCAAATTTCCTCTTGAACACCCATTTACAACCAATGGGTTTATGTCCTTCAGGAAAAGGCATAGAGTCCCATGTTTTATTCTTTCCCAAAGAAGCCATTTCATCTTCCATGGCCTCCTTCCAAGAACTTGCATCTTTCATGCCCATAGCCTCTTTCACAGTTCTAGGCTCATCAATGTTAGTAAGCAAGGCAAAAGCACAACTAGAATCAAGTAGTGAATAACCAAACCTTTCAGGTTGCTTCTTTATTCATGTAGACCTCCTCAAAGGATGAGGTTGAGGTTCTACTTCTTCTTCTGAGCTTTTAGAGCTGCTAGAGCTCTTCTCATCATCAGGTCCCACAGGGTCTGTTGGTTCAGTCTTCTCAAGGGTAGTGGGAAATTGAACCACATCCTCTTTCTTTTCTTTCTCTTATGGTTTTAGAACAATGGAAGAAGGTGTTAGCTCTTTGAAAATAACACTTCTTCTATACTACACTTTTTCGGCCATAGGATCCCAAAGCTTGTACTCTTTCACACTGACACCATAGCCAATCAAGATACACTTAATAGCCTTGTTCTCCAAATTTGACTTCTCCCTAGGCACATGAGCATATGCCTCACAACCAAAAACATGAAGATGTCTTATTGAAGGCTTCTTACTAGACCACACCTCCATGGGTGTCTTACCAACAAGAGCTGATGTAGGAGACCTATTTACCATGTTGCAAGTAGTGGCTATAGCTTCAGCCCAAAACTTTTATTCACAGCTAGCTCCACTAAGCATACTCATAGCCTTCTCCATTAGTCTCCTTTTCATTCTCTCTACAACTTCATTATGTTACGGGGTGTATGGAGTTGTCTTATGTATTTCAATCCCATGTTCTTTGCAGAAATTATCAAACTCTATTGAACAAAACTCACCACCATTGTCATTTCTTAAACACTTAATCTTTTTACTAGTTTGATTCTCAACCAAAGCTTTAAACTCTTTGAACTGACTAAAGACTTTAGATTTTCTCCTAATGAAATAAACCCATGTCCTTCTACTGTATTCAACTATGAATGATACAAAATATATAGATTTAGAGATCGAAGGAACATTAACTGGACCAAACACATCAGAATGAATAAGATCTAACACACTAGAAGACTTATGAGAACTTGAGTAAAACTAAACACAGTTTTGCTTTCCATATATACAATGTTCACAAAAGTTGAAATCAAGATTACAATCATCTAACCCCTCAATGAGGTTTTTAGTTTGTAGGGTTCTAAGACCCTTCTCACCAATGTGGCCAAGTTTTTTATGCCATAACATTGTCTTCTTAGAAGGAAGCTTAACTTCCAAATCAAGAGCACCCTTGGGCACCCAAAATGCACTACCATTAGAAATTGATACAACAGATATTTTAGTTTTTGGTTCCAATGGTAGGGATGAAGTGACTGCAGCTCTTTTCTTCATCAGAAGAACTATTCATTCCAAAATGCATGCCTCCATTTGAAAAAAAGTACCTCTCTGAGTACCCTTCACAAGCACCATAGCTCTTGTAGTCATCTTGCATCCTTCTTTCAAGAAAATAACCTGCACACCTACATCATTCAACTTACATACAAAAAGTAGGTTCTGTGCCAAGCTTGGGATGTACATGACCCCATAGATCCCCTTCACTCATCCATCCGAGAATTAGATTGTGACTCTTTGGTGGCCAACTATCTTTAGATGAGATTTGTCACCCAAGTACACTCTTCCACCATCGAACTCTTCATACTTTCTAAACCATTCTCGATGCAAGGCCTTGTGAAAAGAGGCACTAGAGTTAATCGGCCATACATCATTAGATGCATGGGTGGCCAAGGTAGCAATGAAGGCATCACCATCATCTTGTGACTTGTTGGATTCAGAATTAGAGATGTTCTTCTTTTTCTTATTCTCCTCCTTGCACTCCTTTTGGAAATGCCTAGTTTTTCCACAGTGCCTTGGACTTTCCAAGAGATTTGGATCTCCCATAGGATTTGGATTCACCCTTCTCAGCTTTCTTGTCCTTCTTCTTCCCTTTCTCCTTGGGTCTTCCATGAATCGTAAGAGCTACTTTGGCTGACTCGAATGTCTTTCTCTACATTTATTCAGATTACAATGAAGACACTACCTCATCCATCTTGAAGGTGGTTGTAGTACTTCTGATGGCCATAACAAGATGGTCCCATGAGTCTAGCAAAGAAGAAAGCAAGGTCATACATTGATCCTTCTCCTCCATCTTTACACCCATGGATGTCAACTATACAACTATCATGTTAAAATAATTCATATGATCTGCAATAGATCCTCGATCTTCCATCTTCAGAGAAAACAACTTCTTTTTTAGGAACAACTTTTTCACCAGGGACTTGGCCTGATAAACATCTTCTAGCTTCTTCCAAAGGTCTTTCGTGGTCTTCTCCTTATGGACATTAAAAAAGATAGAGTTTGATAGATAGAGTCTTATAAGACCCTTATCCTTTTGATCTTTGAGATCCCAATCATCTTGTGGCATTTCCATATGTTTTGTACTAGAAATTATTTCCCATAGGTCTCCATCAACAAACATGTCTTCCACAGCTCGAAATTGGAGCCATTAAATTTCTCCACATCTATTCTTTCAGATGTGCTTGCCATCTCCTTCCTGCAACAAGATTACATAATACTCTACACAGAATCCCACTCAATCTAAGATCAGTATAAAAAACCCCTACCTAGTAGCTAGGACCAAAACTGGCTAGGCTCCGATACCAACTAAAAGGAAGCTAGGTGTGTGGAAATATCTTCCTAAACTAATCTAACGAGGGGAGAGGTATGAAAATTCATTTTAAACCTTACAATTGCATAAATATTATATATATATATATATGAGATATTAAAGCAGCAAAACATAATACAAGAATGTAGATAGAGAGAAGTAGACACAAGATGTATCATGGGGAAAACCTTTTCAGGTGAAAAACCCCACACTCTAAAACCTACACAATATATTATCTAAAAAAATTACACTTTACAATACAATTGCAATGCAAGTTCTTCCAAGAGTCTTCAAATGTCATTTCTAGAGTTATTCTGGCAACATAACAATACCTGTAAATCAACTATGCAACTACAACTCCAAAACAATGCATTTTATAGAGATATAAGGCATATTCTTGAAGCTTCTTGGGATAGGCATCCACCTTGGCCACATGGAAATTTTCCCACATCAAAGGACACTTGTCCAAGCTACAAATACATCCCTTACATCTATCATACATGGTAGATTTGAATTTCTAAGATTGGAGCTCTCCATGCTAAAAATAAACTATGACTGATGCTCTTATGCATCTTACAGTTGTCATAGATTTTCCCAACATAACAACCTTAAATGTTGTAAGAGAATCTGTCATACAAGACTAAATATTGTAAATTCCAATTACAACATGTCATAGCCGAACTTGGGCACCCAAAGATGCCTTCCCCTCATGCAAAGATACTCACCAACACTTGTCACCACTTGTCATAGGAATCTCCAAACTTGGCTCTTACACATCATAGATTCTGTCATATGGAATATCCTCTTCCACATACCACAAGATGCTGACACATGGCATAATAGTGCCACCTCAAATGGGATGCCCAAATCCATGTAGGTTTGACTTGACCATCCAAGTCACATTCCAAGTATGATGACATGTCACCATGCCACCTCAACTAAGTGACCAAACTAAATGTGCAAGTAAATACAATATTAGGCAATAAATAAATATACAATTAAATAAATAATGCTAGGAATTTTAAAAGGTTGAGACACCTTAATTCCCAACAATATTATCCTCCTAATCACTCATCCAATCATACCTATTTCATCTCAACCATCTTTATCATCTGCATCATCCTTAATCCAATTCATTATCATCATCTTAATCCCATTCCTTTATCCATTTGATCAATTTCATCCAAATCAAAATCAAAATCAAAATCAACCCAATCAAAAATCAATACCTTAATCATCAACCTTTATCCAAACTTGATTGAGATCATTAATCTATCTTAAGTAAGTAATCAACAATTAACAATCAACCCAATCAACTTTATTCTTTAAGTGTCATTAGTCTACATTAAGCATAGAGAATCATCAATTATCTGTAAAAAAAAAACAAATCATCCTAAGGTCTTGAAATTTGATCTCCAAACATCACAATCAACCATTATCCTCCATAATCCCATATCTCTACAACAAAATGGATCCTTATGTAACAATGCAACATTTACAAAGAGTTAAATATGCCTATGAGGATTTTGATCCTATCACTAAGGAAAAATGTATAAACATCATTAAGGATATCCCCTTAGTACACCTCATCATTGGAGAATCCCAAACCCCTACCACATCTTTATCATATTAACCTTTATCATACCAACCTTCATCCTATATATCCACCCCATCAACCTTATATCAACCTTCAACATCTTACATGTCACCCCAATCAACCTCATATTTGTTGAAATACACAAGACAACTAAGAGTGGGGGATTGAATCAGTTGTCACAAAAACTTAACTTCATATGAATATCAAATCATCAAATCCTTAACTGTTGATAATCAAAATTAAACATGAAAGCATGAAACTATAGACTTAATAATAGTCACACATTCAACATAGTAGGCACCATATTTTTACATGGAAAACCCTAAAAGGGCAAAACCACGGTGGGTGTTAGCCCACAAAATATGAGCTATAATAGTACCAAAAAATAGAGGCTCACTGCCTATAGGGCTCACTACCCAAAATGGTGAACTAATTAAGTAGCATCTACTCCATGCCTAGGTTTAGTTCCTTCGAAGCACAATAAAACTTCTCTACTCTACTCCTTCACACCTTCACACTAATCTCTTCATCTTTTTTGTAAGGAAAGCACAGGTGTGGAATATAGCTTCCCTAATGTCAATTCAAAGGGGATAATGCAGATAGGTAACTTTTAATTCAAATACAAAGATGAACACACCAAAAAATACAGAATAAACATAGAAGATAATAGAGAATGACACCAGATGTATGTGGGAAAACCCTTTCAGGTAAAAAAACCCACCACCACAAGAGAGACAATCTTTATTTACAGTAAGATTAGAAAGATTACAATAAAGATCCCAGCCTTCTCACTTAGGTGTCGATTCTCAAATCATACACACAGTTCACTTCCTCTTTACATTAACAGAATGAACAATTTGATCGAATCTAATCATCCATAGATGACCTCTCCAAATCTATATATGTTATCACAGTCTTCAAGAGCAAAACCATTTTTGAACTTCTGCCCTAACTATTCATTCCAACTGATCTAGCATCGCTATCTTCCAACTGTCGCATAATTGTTCATATTCATATGAGACCTTTAGTCCCACATTCACTAGTTCAAGTTGGATATCCTGGTGTATATGCACGAACACTCATTAAGACTATCGTCAGTAATTTTGTTGCCAACGATGCCAGTCTAAGCCTCATCGGAATAGCCCAAGCCATTGGAGACCAATCCACCATTCACACCGATGGTTCCTTGTCCCACTGATACCCAAGCCTTCATCCTTCATCGGAGTAATAGAAGACCGTCGAAGTAACTATCACAAGCTCAGCCGATGGCCAACCTTATGCCGATAGACATATCACATCAGTATGACACATATTGATCAGAGTAGCAACCCAAGACCATGCCAATAGAGCATGTCAACCTGATAGCTAGCCCTTCATCAGTGAGACCTTGCAGATCGCCCAAAGACTTCTCCACTCCTGCCGATACAAAAAGTCTACCCGATGGCTCACTACCATCAGTGAGAGAAAAGTGATCGGTGTAACATTAACAAAGTCTGCCGATGCTCCAGTGTGTCTAATGACCAAGGAATGAGTGAGGTTCCAAGCAGTAACTTGAGACATTAGGTCTCTTCAATCTCCCACTTGTCGAAGAGATTACTGCTACCTCTTAATCCTCATACGATTATTGAGAATTATGGGCCCAAAGACCCATTTCATCTGAACACCATTTGAACTTAGCCGTGCTCACTGGCTTAGTCAAGGCATCTGCAAAATTATCCAAAGTATCAACCATTTCTAGCTTTACCTTTTTGTCTTCCACCATATCACAAACAAAGTGATATTGGACATCAATATGTTTTGTCCTAGCATGAAAAGTAGGATTTTTTGCCAAACAGATAGCACTTTGACTGTCACAATGAATTTGTATTTGCCCTGCATCAAAACTGACATCAGAACACAACCTCTTCAACCAAACGGCTTCTTGGCATGCACGAGTAGCTACCATGTACTCTGCCTCTGTTGTGGACAAAGCAAGTATAGCCTGCCACTTGCTCATCCAACTGATAGCACCACCATTTAACATGAATACATATCCAATGGTGGATCTTCTACTGTCAATGTCCCTGCCCAATCAGAATCAACATATCCCTGAATGCTGATAGATTTTTGAGATCCAACTGAGTTTCCATGATAACAAATAGCATAGTCAAAAGTTCCCTTCAAATATCTCATAACTCTCTTCATAGCAGCCCAAAGTGATTTGCCAGGATTTTCCATAAATTGGCTCAAAACTCCCACTACCTAGGTAATGTCTAGTCTGGTACAGACCATTGCGTACATTAAACTACCAACAGCACTTGCATAAGGCACTTTTTTCATGTCATCAATTTCATTCAAAGATTCTAGACAATCTTCAACAGATAGTTTCGTTCCCTACAAAAATGGAACAACTAACTATTTGCAATCAGACATATTAAATTTATTATGAACATTGGTAATATACTTGCTTTAGTTGAACTAAATCTTTCTACTAGATCTATCCCTTTTGATTTCCATTCCCAGAATGTACTTCACTGCCCCCAGATTCTTCATTTCAAATTTCAAGGACAACTGAGATCATCCCCTTACCATTGCCAATGAATAACATGTCATCCACATATAGTGCAATTATAAGAATCTGATTACCATCAGTTTTATAATAGACACAATGATTAGATTTAGATCTCACATATCCCAAAGATAAAACATATGTATCAAATTTTTGATACCACATTCTGGGAGATTGCTTCAAACCATAAAGAGAATTTTTCAGTTTACATACCAGATGTTCTTTACCTTTTACCACAAAATGCTCTGGCTAGGACATATAAATTTCTTCTTCAAGGTCCCCATGAAGAAATGTTGTCATCACATCCATCTGCTCAATTTCAAAGTCATATGCTCCTGCAAGTGACAACAGAAATCTAATGGATGTCAGCTTAGCTATAGGAGAAAAGATTTCTCAATAATCTATACCTTCCTTTTGAGAATACCCCTTAGCAACTAGTCTTGCCTTGTACTTTTCAATACTACCATCTCGACCATATTTTTTTAAATTACCCACTTACAGCCCACAAGTTTTCTACCTTCAGGCAAGGGCACTAGATCCCAGGTTCCATTTTTCTCCAACGATGACATTTCGTTATCCATAGCTTCCAACCAAGAATCTAAATCAGGTAAACTAATAGCTTCTTTCACAGTCCTAGGTTCATCAATATCAGTAAGCAAAAGATAGGCACAACTTGAATCAAGTACTGAAAATCCATACCTATCTGGTTGTCTTCTTTCACATGTAGACCTCCTCAACGGTTGAGGTGCAGGTTCGGGTTCTTGCTCTGGATCTGAATGTTTGGAGCTACTCGAACTCACTTCTGAATCATCTACACTTGGTACTTGTTGTTCCTCTTTTGCAGGGGTCAGAGGAATATTAACAACACTTTTTTCTTTCTTCTCTTCTGTCTTCTCTGATTGAGAATCAATAACCAAAGGTTTCAGCTCTAAAAATTACATTCTTGCTATAAATTACTTTTTTAGTTTCAGGATTCCAAAGCTTGTACCCTTTAACACCGACTCCATAGCCAATAAAGATACATTTGACTGCCTTGTAATTGAGCTTAGATCTTTTTACCTCAAGAATATGAGCATATGTCTCACAGCCAAAGACACGAAGATGTCTTAAAGAGGGCTTCTTTCCAGACCATGCTTCCATAGGCGTCTTATCAACCAATGCTGAAGTAGGAGAATGATTCAGCAAGTAACAAGCTGTAGCAACTGCCTCAGCCTAGAACCTTTGTTTAAGACCAGCATAACTCAACATACTTCTTGCTTTCTCCATCAATGATTGATTCAACTTTTCAGCAACTCCATTTTGCTGTGGATTATAAGGTGTAGTCTTATGCCTTTTTATTTCATGATCAATACAATATTTATCAAAATCTGCATTGCAATATTCACCACCGTTATCCATTCTCAAACATTTTATTTTTCTCCTAGTCTGATTTTCCACAAGAATTTTAAATTCTTTAAATCGACTGAACACTTCTGATTAATTTTTTTTAAAATATACAAATGCCCTCCTTGAATAATCATCAATAAATGATACATAGTATCTTGATTTAGACAAAGAAGGAACATCAATTGGACCAAAAACATCAGAATGTGCATAGTCCAGAACACCAGAAGATTTATGAGAACTAGAGTAAAAAGAAACACGGTTATGTTTTCCATATACGTAATGTTCGTAGAAATCGAACTCTAGATTACAATCAATCAACCCATCTACCAGGGTTTTGTTTTTCAAGGTTTTTAAACCTTTTTCACCTATGTGACCAAGTCTATGATGCCAGAGCATTTTTTTTCTCTGCAGGAAGTTTAACTTCCATAGAGTTTTCATCATGTGTTACAATAGTAACTTTTGCAGATTTTATAGACACTATTATAGCACACTGGTTTAGCATCTAACCTATACAAAGTTCCAATGTGTTCACACTTTGCCAGTACAATAGAACCTCTAGTCATCTTACAGCCACCATTCACAAAAGTAACTTGCACTCCAACATCATTAAGCTTACTAACAAAAAGTAAATTTTGAGCCAGACCTGGTATGTGTAATACTCCATTCATTCCCTTTATTCTGCCATCCAGAACTAGATTCAGACTCTTCCTCGGCCACCAATTTCTAGTGTCGAATCACTTGCCAGGAACACCTTCCCACCAACTTATGGTTCATACTTAGTGAACTATTCTCTATGAGATGTCATATGAAAAGATGCTCCTGAATCCACCAGCCATACATCTTCAGATGCAGGCATTGTCAAGGCAGCAATGAAGGCATCAACATCACTCTGAGAAGAATTAGTGTCAGAGAAGTTCTTCTTCTTCTTCTTTTTCTTCTCTTTGCAGTCTTTTCTAATTTGTCCTTTCTACCCACAATTCCAGCATTTCACCTTGGACTTTTTGCCAGGAGATTTCGATCTCCCCTCTAATTTGGACTTAGACGTCTTGTCTTTCTTCTTGCCTCTTTCCTTTGATCTACCTCGAATAGATAGGGCCTCTTTAGCCATCTCAGAAGATTTCCTCCGCATCTCTTCAGATAATAGTGAGGCAATAACTTCTTTAGTTTTAAACATGGTTGTTGTACTTCCAATAGCCATCACAAGATGATCCCATGAGTCAGGTAAGGAACACAACAAAAGCATACAATGGTCCTCCTCTTCTACTTTTACACCTATAGAAGTCAACTGTGCAACAACCATATTAAATGAGCTCAGATGGTCTACTACAGATGCTCCTTCATCCATCTTCAGAGAGTACAACTTCTTTCTGAGGAAAAGTTTATTCACCAAGGACTTTCCCTGATAAATATCTCCCAACTTCTTCCACAAAGTGTTTGCAGTCTTCTCCTCATGGATGTTCAATAGAATAGAATCTACTAAACTTAATCTTATCAATCCTCTGGCTTTCCTATCTGCTAGGTCCCAATCTTCTTGCTTCATGCCTGAAGGTTTAGTTCTAGACACATGAACCCAAAGATCTCTATCGACCAACAAATCTTCAACCTTAAGCTTCCACAACTCAAATTTTGTGCCATTGAACTTTTCAATGTCTATTTATCCCGATGTACTTTCCATCTTATTTAACAAAATAGACCTCTACAGAACTCCCACTCACAGAACTAACACAAAAAACTCAACCTACCAACAAGGATAATACAACTAGCCAGGCTCTTATACCACTTGTAAGGAAAGCACAGGTGCGAAATACTGCTTCCCTAATGTCAATTCAAAGGCGATAATACAGACAGGTAACTTTTAATTCAAATACAAAGATGAATAGACTAGAAAATATAGAATAAACATACAAGATAACAGAGAATGACACCAGATGTACATGGGAAAACCCTTTCGGGTAAAAAACCCACCACCACAAGAGAGATCTTTATTTACACTAAAATTAGAAAGATTACAATAAAGATCCCATCCTTCTCACTTAGGTATCGATTCTCAAATCATACACACAGTTCACTTCTTTTGTACATTAATAGAATGAACAATTTGATCGAATCTCATCATCCACAGATGACCTCTCCAAATCTATATATGTTATCACAGTCTTCAAGAGCAAAACTATTTTTAAACTTCTGCCCTAACTGTTCATTTCAACTGACCCAGCATTGCTATCTTCCAATCGTCACATAACTGTTCATATTCATGTGAGACCTTTAGTCCCACATTCACCAGTTTGAGTTGGATATCCTGGTGTATATGCATGAACACTCAGTAAGACTATCATCAACAATTTTGTTGCCGACGATGCCAATCTAAGCCTCATCAAAATAGCCCAAGCCATAAGAGACCACTCCACCATTCACACTGATGGCTCCTTGTCCCACCGATACCCAAGCCTTCATCCTTCATCATAGTAACAGAAGACTATTGGAGTAACTATCACAAGCTCAGTTGATGGCCAACCTTATGCTAATAGACATATCACATCTGTATGACACATATCGATTGGAGTAGCAACCCAAGACCATGCCGATAGATCATGTCAACCCGATAGCTAGCCCTTTATCGGTGAGACCTTGCAGATCGCCCAAAGACTCCTCCACTCCTACCGATACAAAAGTCTACCCAATGGCTCACTACCATCAGTGAGAGAAAAGCGATCGGTGTAATGTTAACAAAGTCTGCCGATGCTCCAGTGTGTCCAATGACCAAGGAATAAGTGAGGTTCCAAGTAGTAACTTGAGACATTAGGTCTCTTCATTTTTCACTCATTCACATTTTTGCAACTACATTTTTTGTTTTTATACAATTCATCAACCTTGGAATGTACATCAAGGTCGACTTTACATTCATCAACCATTGGAACAATCTCCAAGGTCGGTATTACAAACATACATAGAATAGGTCTTGACCTTATACAAATTTTCTAAGGAAAGGATGTAAAGATGTAATTGGATCACACCATGCCTTAGTTGGGATTCAAAACCAATCTTCCATGCCCTGACATGCTTCTACAATCTTCAATGCATCTCCACAATTGATGAAATCAACCAAGTCGGCCAAGACTAGTAAGAACACTAGGTCTTCTAAGAACATTCTTCATTCACAATCCAATTTTCACTATGCAGACCAATCCAAGAGTAGGAACATGATTAGGAGACATCCACAAGAACATTGTAATCATTAGGAAACATCCACACAATCTCTAACCACTATGTCATGAAGATTCCTAAAACTGGAGCACAAGAACAATACTGTCAACCACTTTCATGAGGAAAGAATAGCTTGTGGACCACCAAATCATGAACTATTGAAGTTGAGGGCACATAACATCATTCTAGACTTAACTTTAGAACCACAGACCAAAATGCTTCAATGTAGAGGAATGTGGAGCATAACATGTTCTCCCTATCACCACCAAACATACAAAAAACAAGTTTTCACTCTGGTGAACATAACTCACTTAACTCTTCATAATGGAGGGTCAAACTTGGAATGTAGTATCTTCAAACATGCCTCTAAACAACTTCCAATCTGTAGACAAAGATATCCATCCTATAGGAAATGCGGAGCAATCTACTGGACTGTTCTTTTTGCAATACACAAGAAACTCAGCACCACACTATTTCCACCGAAGGAGAAAATTTTCTCAATATTCTCAACATCGTAATCAATTACATGGGTGAATACAAAGCATCTAACTTATTACAATAAAGTAACAAGATAAGGGTACAGTTGACACCAATGACAACATTGTTTAAGCACACTCTTGGAACAATCTCCCCCTTTGTCATTGATGGCAACATATGATGTGAAAAACTAAAAACACCATCAAGACAAGATTCTCCCCCTTTCTCCTTACACATCTAAATTCTTTCTCCTTCTAAGTTTTTTACATGATTTCTCTCCCCCTTTGACATCAATGGCAAAGGGCACATACTTGCATTCTACTGCTGTGCTCCAATTGAACTTTCTTTATTAGGAACTCATACCGGTAACATTTAGCTACTGATGCAGAGGCATCCACACTAAAACCTTGACATACAGCATGTATGTCCGCAACCCTTCATCATCATCATCATATTTCCCTTAACACTGTCAGCATCATCATATTTTCTCTGCCGACCGATATCCTCCTGCAGACAAACCTTCGACCCTTCGCCTGTCAGCAGCATCATCATGTCCGGCTATCGGCAGCATCATCACATTCGGCAAGCACAAACATCCTCCTGATGTTCACTGTTCACCTTACCGCCAACTTCTATCTTCAGCATCATGATGTTCAACATCATGTTCATCAGCAGGATATAAAATATCCTGTTCCCTCCATATATCCTGATGACGACTACCTCATGCACCTTTCCTTCGATGCTTACGTCACCCCGATATCCTGATGACGATGATGTCACATGCAGCTCCTCCAATATCCTGCTGTCGGCCAAACTTAACATTATCGGCCCGCGATGGTTTTATCAACCCGATCTTCTACCTTATGCCGATACGCTCCTCCTCGGCAACACCTGATGATGATCACCCCAATGCACATTCACCTTATGTAAACTACTGCATCATGTTCACCTCCATCTACTCGGATGACGCCTGAAGTAACTGCAGGATATACACAAAAATATCCTGATGATGCCGTTGCGATGGATTTTCCAACCTTAGCAAATTTTCAATCCGCCGAACCTCCTGGGGTGACCCGATCCGCTTCCTGGACAACTTTCCAGACTCGAACTACCAGCACGACCTAGCACATACCCATGCTAGGGTTCTCAACACCTCTTGATTGCGATCCTGCAAACATGCACATGAACAAACAGAAAATGCAAGCTAAATCCTAAACTATTATACATGGCCATTCCACCGATTCGACGAATCAACCGGTGGAATGGATCAGCGAATCCATGAAACCACCAGAACAGCAACTTGATTACACAATGGAATTCAACAGAGAATGAACACAAATAGGATCTCTTTATTGATTTCAAAAGATGCAATACAGTACTCTGTCTCTCCTCTCTGTCTCTCCTCTTTAATGCAATGTCTAAAATCAACTGATCCAAATACATAAATAGGATCTCCTGCGAGTACTACCGACCCGACTCCAAGCGACTGGGAGCTTCCAAGCGGCTGGGAGGATCCAACCGGACATACAGCATAACAGCTGTCCTAACAACCTATCTAAAAATAGTAAAGTATGGTCAACATGACCTTATTACATGCATTGGTCCTATCAGACCTTCTTGGAAACATTAACAAGACTCAAAACAAACTAACTGCCTCATGGAGGCCAGCTGTCAGGTAGGTGCTCCTGCACCATACTCCCCAACAGAAAAGAACTCATGTCCCATGAGTTAGGATGTGGAAGTCCTCCACCTTTACACTTTGTCATGTCAGTGTTCTGACCTATTCCAGCTTTGTCCTCTGCTGTCTCTTGGCTGCTCCAAGACTTCTGAACTGTAACTTGCCTTCTTGCAAGTAAATCCTCATGCCTGTCAATGTAGGCTCTTCTCTCACATACCTTGTGTTTGTCAGGTTGTCTGACCAGAACCTCTGTCTGAACTACCTCTTGAACTTCTGCAATGTTCAACTCTGTCTTCCTTTCAACCTTTATAGGACAAACAATAGTCCCAACTATGACAACATCCTTGTCATTCCTCTCAACTGGTTGCTGTTTGCAAACCTGTTTCTGAACCTACTGCTGACCTCTGTCAGTCACAACGGAAACTTTCTTCAACCTGTTGTCCTTAACAACTTCTTTCCCTGTAGTGTCCTCAACTGCCTTTATGCCTGCTGCTATAGGCATCTGCACAAACTCCTTCTTTCCCACTAAAATGATTTTTGCTGCCTTCTGTACTACAGCTGCTTCCTGTAATGGCATCAACATAATAGTTTTCCCATCTTTCTTGATGGTGTAGGTATTAGCATACCCATCATACAGTACCCTCCTATCAAATTGCCATGGCCTACCCAACAGTAGGTGACAACATTCCATGGGCAAAATGTCACACAAAACTCTATCCTGATATGCTCCAATCTGAAAATCCACATATGCCTGTTCATAGACAAAAAGTGATTGACTATCACTCACCCAAGATGCCTTGTAAGGGTGTTGATGTGGAATCCTTTCCAAATGCAGTTTATCCACCATTTCCTGAGATACCATGTTATCTGTTGAACCAGTATCAATGACAACCTTACATACTTTACCTTTGCTCTTGCATGTGGTCTTGAAAAGAGCTCTTCTTTGCATCATATCCTTTGATGTCTGCAAACTAGTTCTCCTTAGCATCAATGCTTCTCCCTCCTCAGGATATCCATAACCGTCAGGATCCCTATCTCCTTGATAAGTGTTTGAACTCTGCACACTTTGCTCTACTTTCTCTTCTTGCACAAGTTGTACTCTCTTGTCATTCATTCTATCATCTCTGGATGATGAACCCTTGCTTTCTGGACATTTGAAAAATGGATGACCAAACTCACCACAGGTGTAACACTTTCCTGAAAATGTAGCAGAACCTCTACCACTTCCAAATCTGCCTCTATTACCTTTCCATCCACCTCTGAAATCAGACTGTCCCTGTCCTTTACCAGTGTCTTCTTGACCCTCATTGGTTTGCCTTGTTTTAGGGGCTAATCCTCTTCCCCTCATATTGTTTCCTCTTCCTCTCATGGACTTATCTTGTCTCCTATTCATCTTTTCTTCAATCCTAATTGCCATTTGAAAACAATCCTCCACACTCTTAGGGTTAGCTAAAACTAACTCATCCTGTATGTTCAATCTCAAACCAGCCAAGTACCTAGCCACCTTTTCTACCTCATTCTCATGATGACCAGATCTCATACTCAACTTATAAAACTCCTCAGTATATGCCTTCACATCCATTTCCTTCTGCCTTAAAAATTGCAGCTTCTTAAACATCTGAATTTCATAATCCTTTGGCAAGAATTTACCTTTGATCCTTGCTACCATTTTATCCCATGAAGTGATCTTTGACTTCCCTTGTTTCCTTCTCTCGGATTGTACATAATCCCACCATACCAAAGCATGACCTCCTAACTTGGTCTTTGCAATCTTTACCTTCTGATCCTCAGCAACATCTTCACATTCAAAGTGATTATCAAGTGCAGCAATCCAATCCAGTAACTCATCTTCATTCAAACTTCCATTATACTTGGAAACATCAACCTTTACCTTAGGTTTATCACTCTGCACTGCCTTTAACAGTTTTGCAAATCTTTGGTCTTCAGCATCCAGATCTTCAGCTACCTCTTCATACTCTTCAACAGCATCTTCATCTTCTTCTGACTCACTGTCTTCCACTTCCCTCTTTTTGTTCTTCTCCAGGGCTACAAGCCTGGCTTTAAGTGCTTCAGCAAGCTCCTTCATCTTCCTCATCTCTCTGGCATGTTTTTCCTTCATCTCCTGCAATTCCCTTGCAGTACCACTACCTTTCGGAGGCATTTTGTCAACCTCTCACTTCTCTACCTCTGTCCTTCAGTGACATAATCAACTCTACCTCTGCCCTTTCGGTGACAGAATCAAATCTACTTCTGCCCTTTCAGTGACAGAATCAACACACAGCAGCCCAGACCTTTTGCTGAGCTCTGATACCACTATGATGCAGAGGCATCCACACTAAAACCTTGACATACAGCATGTATGTCCGCAACCCTTCATCATCATCATCATATTTCCCTTAACACTGTCAGCATCATCATATTTTCTCTGCCGATCGATATCCTCCTGTAGACAAACCTTCAACCCTTCGCCTGTCAGCAGCATCATCATATCCGGCTATCGGCAGCATCATCACATTCGGCAAGCGCAAACATCCTCCTGATGTTCACTGTTCACCTTACTGCCAACCTCTATCTTCAGCATCATGATGTTCAACATCATGTTCATCAGCAGGATATAAAATATCCTGTTCCCTCCATATATCCTGATGACGACTACCTCATGCACCTTTCCTTCGATGCTTACGTCACCCCGATATCCTGATGATGATTATCCTGATGACGATGATGTCACATGCAGCTCCTCCAATATCCTGCTGTCGGCCAAACTTAACATTATCGGCCCGCGATGGTTTTATCAACCTGATCTTCTACCTTATGCCGATACGCTCCTCCTCGGCAACACCTGATGATGATCACCCCAATGCACATTCACCTTATGCAAACTACTGCATCATGTTCACCTCCATCTACTCGGATGACGCCTGAAGTAACTGCAGGATATACACAGAAATATCTTGATGATGCCGTTACGATGGATTTTCCAACCTTAACGAATTTTCAATCCACCGAACCTCCTGGGGTGACCCGATCCGCTTCCTGGACAACTTTCCAGACTCGAACTACCAGCACGACCTAGCACATACCCATGCTAGGGTTCTCAATACCTCTTGATTGCGATCCTGCAAACATGCACATGAACAAATAGAAAATGCAAGCTAAATCCTAAACTATTATACATGGCCATTCCACCGATTCGACGAATCAACCGATGGAATGGATCAGCGAATCCATGAAACCACCAGAACAGCAACTTGATTACACAATGGAATTCAACAGAGAATGAACACAAACAGGATCTCTTTATTGATTTCAAAAGATGCAATACAGTACTCTGTCTCTCCTCTCTGTCTCTCCTCTTCAATGCAATGTCTAAAATCAACCGATCCTAATACATAAATAGGATCTCCTGCGAGTACTACCGACCCGACTCCAAGCTGCTGGGAGCTTCCAAGCGGCTGGGAGGATCGAACCAGACATACAGCATAACAGCTGTCCTAACAACCTATCTAAAAATAGTAAAGTATGGTCAACATGACCTTATTACATGCATTGGTCTTATCAGACCTTCTTGGAAACATTAACAAGACTCAAAACAAACTAACTGTCTCATGGAGGCCAGCTGTCAGGTAGGTGCTCCTGCACCAGCTACTCCCTCTGAGAGGTAGTATTTATTGGCCTAGGTAAAACAATGAGTTTTTCACTTTGCCTTCTTGATTTTAAATACATTCTTATCTGTAGGCATAGAGATATGTTCCCAAGTCTAATTCTTCTCAGTGTGTTCTTCTACAACCCTTGTTCTTGTTAGTCACCAATAATTTGATCTTCAATGTGATGTTCTTGCACAAGTTCTATGGGTCTTAGAAATCCTTTGTGGAGCTTCTTCAACCTATACTTTCTTTCCTTTTTCTTCATTGCTTCATGAAGACTCAACTAGTTCATATACATTCTCCTTAGAGTTAATCAGGTACTGTCAATCATTAGGAAAACTTGCTCTATACTAGGAGCAATGTTTGTTCTATCAACCTAAATTTTTACACAATTCTTATTTTATCTTTCATAAATATAGTCTTAGTCTTGACTTAGACTTTTGCTATTGATCCTTGACCTTAACTCTTTATGCTGGGTCATTAGCATCAATCTTTTGGCTGGGGAGGAAATATTTTCAATAAGACTCCCCCTAAGCTAGAGCTCTTAATTTACTTCCTAGAGGAAATATCTACACCAGAAGCTTATGCAAATCCATCTTTGACTTCAATCACATCTTTCTTGATCTAGATCTTGCCCATTTCTTTCTTAGTTTCAACCGGATCAACTTTTTCTTTCCTTTATCATTCCTGTGCTTTGTTTTCCTTTATTCAGCATAGTAGTTTTTCTTCACATTCTTGCTTCTACAAAATTTTTCCATATGACCAAGTTTGTTGCAATTATAGCACGCATTACTTCCCTATCCTTGATTCCTTCCTCTAAATGAATTCATCATTGATCTGCATTAATTAGCCATGTGCCCAAATCTATTGCAAGCAAAACACTTTCCATTGAATGATTGAGTATTCCTTGCATTGTAAAAGCCATTCCTTACTAGACTTCTACATTCATTTGATGTATGACTATTTTTTTTGGAATTGTAGCATTGACTAGAGAATGATGGAGCATTCTAATTTGGTCTACTCCTACACTTGAAAGGAAGCTAGGTGTGTGGAAATCGCTTCCTACACTAATCTAATGAGGAGAGATGAGTGCAAATTCTTTTTAATCTTTACAGTTACAACTATGTTAACCCACTAACAGAGATATTGTAGAAAAAACATACCAAAGAATGTAAGACAAAAGAAGAGAGACACAAGATATACGTGGGGAAAACCCTTATGGGTGAAAAACCCCACAATCTAAAACGCACCTCAAATGTAGTTAATAAACAATGGAGGTTACAATACAGTCACAGAGCCAATGCTCTTGCAAGAGTCTTTGACACTTGTATCTGGAGATGATCTGATAACATAAGAGTACCTATCAATCACATAATGCATCAACTCTCCAAAGCACCTATTTATATAGAATATACAAATAAAAAATGGCTCCAAATTGAGATGGACATCCAACATGGCCTCATGGCCCAAAACTCAGGCCTATCGACACTTGTCCAACACTGTAGGATGTTCCTGACACTTGTCAAGTCACCCCATCCCAAAGAGGTTTCCTATTCCCAAAATGGCCTATGACAGATGCTCTTATGACTCTTACAACCATCATAGAATTTGTCATAGTTGTCATAGCTTACAACTATAAGAGAATTGTCATACACAGGCTATAAATAGCATATTCTCTTACAACATGTCATAATCCACCTTGGGGCACCCAAAGATGTCTTCCTCAAAGATGCTTCTCAACACATGTCCTCACCTGTCATAGATTCTTCTATTTCTGACTCTTACATGTCATAACTTTGTCATAGGAATCTGTCATGACCATTTCAGTCAATATTCCCTTACACACTATCCAAGATGCCGACACATGGAAAAATATTTCTACCACTAAGTCAGACACCTATCTCCTCATGTGAGGACAAATTTACGTGTGGTCATATGCCATGTAGGATGACACATCACCGTGCCAACTCCCACAAGATGACAACATAGGATTTGCATCCTAATTACACAATAGGTAATAAATAAATAAATACAATGAAATAATACAAGGAATTACCAAGGTTGAGACACCTTAATTCCCAACATTCTCCCACTTGTCAAACACCTTGTAAGAGCCAATAAAATTAACGTGATTTAACTGCTATAGGCCAAGAGGCCCATAGACTTTGAACACCATCTAAACTTCTCTATGCCCACTGGCTTCGTCAATGCATCTGTAACATTCTTCAAAGTGTCTACCTTCTCCAAATTTAGCTTCCCATCCTCTACAATGTCTTGCACGAAGTGAAACTATACATCAATATGCTTTGTTCTAGCATGGAAAGTTAGATTCTTCGCAAGGAAAATCACACTCTGACTATCACAACAAATGGTAATCTTTCCTACATCAACACCAATATCTGAACACAATCTCTTAAGCCAAATGGATTTCTTGCAAGCATGAGTTGCTGCCAGGTACTCAGCTTCTGTCATGGACAAAGCAACCACAGGTTATCTCTTACTCATCCAACTAAATGTACCACCAAACATAGTGAACACATATGCACTACTGGATCTCCTGCTGTCAATGTCACCTGCCCAATCAGAATCCACGAATCCATGAATACAGACTAAATGCAGAGGTCCTGTAGCATTACCATGATAGCATATGGAATACTTGAAAGTACCCCTCAAATATCTGAACACTCGCTTAACTGCATCCCAATGTACCCGTCCACGATTAGCCATAAATTGACTAAGGACTCCCCCTACTTGGGCAATGTTTGGTCTTGTGCAGACCATTGCATACATCAAACTGCCAACAACACTAGCATAAGGTACTCTGCTCATGTCCTCCACCTCACTAGGAGATTTTGGACAATCATTAACAGACAACTTTGTCCCCAATGAAATAGGAACACACAATGGTCTATAATCTGCCATGTTGAACCTGTCGAACACGGTCTTCACATACTTACTCTGGCTTAACATAAGTTTTATGTTAGCTTTGTCTCTTCTGGATTTCATCCCCAGGATGTACCTGGCTGACCCAAGATTTTTCATCTCAAACTGTACTAACAACTGAGACTTCAAATCAGAAATCATATTCTTACCATTCCCAATCAACAACATATCATCAACATACAATGCAATAATGAGAATGAGATCATTGTCAAATTTTTAATACACACAGTGATCTAATTTCCATCTCAGATATCTAATCGACAACACAAAGGCATAAAACTTCAAGTGCCACATCCTAGGAAACTGCTTCAAACCATACAAAGACTTCTTTAACTTGCAAACCAAATTTTCTTTACCTTTCTCTATGTAATGCTCTGGTTGTGACATGTAAATCTCTTCCTCAAAATCATCATGAAGGAAAGTTGTCTTCACATCCATCTGTTCTACCTCTAAGTCATAAGCAGCTACAAGAGATAATAAGAATGAATGGATGTCAGCTTTGTAATGGGAGAGAAAATTTCACCATAATCAATTCCCTCCACTTGTGAATACCCCTTCACAACCAATCTAGCCTTGTACTTTTCAAACTACCATCTACACCAAATTTCTTCTTGAACACCCATTTTGCATCTAATAGATTTCCATCCTTCAGGCAAAGGCACCAAGTCCTATGTTTTATTCTTCTCCAAAGAAGCCATCTCATCTTCCATGGCCTCCTTCCATGAACCTGTATCTTTCATGCCCATAGCCTCTTTCATAGTTCTAGGCTCATCAGTGTTAGTAAGTAAAGCAAAAGCACAACTAGAATCAAGTAGTGAATAAACAAACCTATCAAGTTGCTTTCTTGTTCGTGTAGACCTCCTTAATGGCTGAGGTTGAGGTTCTGCTTCTTCTTCTGAGCTTTCAGAGCTACTAGAGCTCTCCTCATCATTAGGTCTCATAGGGTCTGTTGGTTTGGTCTTCTCAGGGGTAGAAGGAAATTGAACCACATCTTCTTTCTTTCTGTAAAACAACAGAAGAAGGTGTTAGCTCTTGGAAGATAACACTTCTGCTATATAGCACCTTTTCAGCCATAGGATCCCAAAGCTTGTATCCTTTCACACTGACACCATAGCCAATGAAAATACACTTAACAACCTTGTTCTCCAATTTAAACTGTTTCTCCCTAGGCACATGTGCATATGCCTCACAACCAAAAATATGAAGATGTCTAACTAAAGGCTTCTTACCAGACCACACCTCCATAAGTGTCTTACCAACAAGAGCGGATGTAGGAGACCTATTTACTAGGTAGCAAATACTAGCAATAGCTTTAATCCAAAACTTTTGTTCAAGGCTTTCTCCACGAAGCATACTCCTAGCCTTCTCCATCAGTGTCCTGTTTATCCTCTCTACAACTCCATTTTACTGCGGGGTGTATGGAGTTTCCTTATGTCTTTCAATCCCTTGCTCTTTATAGAACTTATCAAAATTTGCTGAACAAAACTCACCACCGTTATCAATTCTCAAACACTTAATCTTTTTACTAGTCTAATTTTTAGCAAAGGCTTTAAACTCTTTAAATTGACTAAAGACTTCATTCTTGCTTCTGATAAAATAAACCCATGTCCTTTTACTGTAATCATTTATGAAAGATACAAAATATACAGATTTGGAAATCAAAGGAACATTAACAGGACCAAACACATCAGAATGAATAAGATCAAATACACTAGAAGACTTGTGAGAACTAGAGTAAAATTGAACACGCACTACAACGAAACAAGCAATTAGCACCTAATATAGTACCAGAATTTAGTGCATTTGAGTCCATGAATTGGACACTTCTATTAATGCCAAACTCGACACCCAATAGCATCTCACTATTGCACCAGATTTAGCATCATTATAACGTTGATTTTAGCACCGTGTTTAGCGTCGTGTTTAGTGCTAGGTTTAGCGGCAAATTTTAGTGCCAGGATTAATGCCGAATTTAGCACCAGATTTTGTTACTTTTAGTTTAGCTTCTGATTTTGCTTCTGGTTTTGCTTCTTGTGTTGCTTCCAAGTTTGCTTCTGGTTTTGCTTCTGGTTTTACTTCCAATTTTGCTTCCGGTTTTTCTTCCACTATTGCTTCAGCTTTTGCTTCCAGGTTGGCTTCCACTTTTACTTCCATTTTTGCTTCTAGTTTTGCTTCTAGTTTTGCTTCCAATTTTTCTTCCAGGTTTACTTCCAATTTTGCTTCCAATTTTGCTTCTAGTTTTTCTTCTAGTTTTGCTTCTAATTTTGCTTTTGGTTTTGCTTCCAGTTTTGCTTCCAATTTTGCTTCTAGGTTTGCTTCCAATTTTGCTTCTGGTTTTGCTTCCAATTTTTCTTCCAGTTTTGCTTCCAATTTTGGTTCTAGGTTTGCTTCTAGTTTTGCTTCCACTTTTGCTTCCAATTTTGCTTCTGGTTTTGCTTCAAATTTTGTTTCTAGTTTCGATTCCAATTTTGCTTATGGTTTTGCTTCCAGTTTTACTTCCAATTTTGCCTCTGGTTTTGCTTCCAATTTTGCTTCTAGTTTTGCTTCCACTATTGCTTCTGATATAACGTCGCTTGTTGCTTCCAATTTTGCTTCCATTTTTGTGTCTTTTGTTGCTTCTAAAAATGCTTATTATTTTTCTTACATTTATTAATTTAATATGTTTTATTTCAATTTAATTAGTTAAATATATCATGCCTCTTAAATAACTCATATAAGTAATTTAATTATTTATCTCATATGATTAAATAACAAGATAATTATTATAACATGATCATCATCTATAATTAAAACAAGTGAGTCAAATATTTATAATTTAATTGAATTTGACAACATCCATCCTGAGCAGTAAATTAAAATCATCATACGTAATAAATATTCATCCAAAAATCATCGACCACTTTCAATATATATAAATTGACAAGTCAATACGGATAAGATCATCATCATATATAACTAAAACAAGTGAAAGTCAAATATGTCAGTAGATCAATAACATGTCTAAATGATACATGTACAAATGATTAAGTAAAAATGATAAATTACGTAACTCAAAATGATACAAGTCAAGATGATACATGTCCAAATGATACATGAATTTATGATACAACTCATTAATATGGCACTGCAGAACGTGAAAATGATACATATGATAGCTAGAGACTATGAAAAGAGGCATCATAATGATATATCAACAATGATCCATAATGCAGTCTATATGATCATGAATGTCACTGGTTACTACGAGCAACTGCCTCATCATCATCATCACCATCATGATCATCATCATCATCACCATCATTGTTGTCATCATCATCGTCATCAACCTCAGTATCTTTTGGGTCTATGTCATCATCATCCTCTACCATGTGATCTGTACCAGAACCAACATAATTTGGATCTCTATCATGAGGATTGTCTTGATCTTCTGGAAGACCCGTGTTCTGCAAAAAAAAAAACATTTAAAATGAAAAGTTATTATTTATTTTATGCAATAATATATATCTAATATTACAACATATGAAACAAAACTATAATCATATTACATCATATCAAAGTGCACATACCATAATAAAATTTCAAAAAAGTTACAGCTAATATGTCATTCCAATGATGTAAAACATGCAACAATTCTAATAAACGTTAGTAAAGATCATAAAAAAAATTGTTATAAATTTAACTATCAATTATAAATTCTAACACATAACCTTAAGTGCTATAAATTGCTTGGTCGAAAGCTCCCATTATGACACAGGTAGGGAGGATGGTGGTAAAGGTTGTGGAATTTGGATTTACACCAGCCAATTGCATTTACTTTAGAATTTCTAAAGACTTTTCAACAAATCCACTTTGTGCATATCCTGTAGTCATTGCAGTCCATGAGACCACATTTCTTTGAGGCATTCTGTCAAATAGTTCTTGTGCCTTGCCTATGCTTCCACATTTTGCATACATGTCTAATAGGGCAGTTGCAACTACAACATCTGACAAAATTCTTCTCTCCTTTATGTATTGATGGATGTCCATACCATATTCCAAAGCTCCCATTTTGACACAGGCAGGGAGGATGCTGGCAAAGGTTGTGGAATTTGGCTTTCAAACAACTCATAGTTGTAGTGTCATGGTTTTAGGTCAGGTATGTTATGGTAACAACAAGAGATTCCAACTATGGTTACAATAGTTAAGACTTCCCTCATTTGTGATCGTAACAAGGTTCTTTGACAACACTATCTTGCTCTTCACACTGGGTACTATATAGGCCAAGATTGGGTTGAATAAATCACTTGATGGTTACCTATATAGTGATACCACACCCTAGTACCCCATGCATTCTAAATAGCTTGAGATTTATACAATACTCAACCAAGATGAAATTGTATCACTGTACCACACTTAACTATGACAGTCCTTTCTTGACAACAATTTGTAATCTTTAGACTATTGGGTTACTTACCACAATTAAATATTAGGTCAATGACACAAGGTTTTTAAATAAAAACCATAATCCCAAGTCTATATCCATCCCCTTGGTAGTCTCAAGGGCCACCTTGAGACAAAAAATGCTAATGTATTATTATGACAGTTATGATTGTCTTCCATCGTTTCATTGTGCATTTAAAACTTGAGATGAGGATTGGGGAGGTCTCTATTTGTAAAAACATGGAAAATACTCATTGCAAGATCTTTAAAATAGGCATATTCAACTTCAGGCATTTCTGTAGACCCTAGGAAGGTGGATGTAAACTTAGTGACTTTAATTACCACCACAAAGACTATCCCCTTTGTGAGTATGACAAGGTAACATTGTCATGCTCTTTATGACAATACCTTCTCCATTGGGTGATGGCCTAATAACATTTATCTCCTTTGTGATTTCAATGCCTCTCTAATGCACTATCATAGGAGTCTTGACAGTCCTTATGTATTAGTGAAGAAGGCTTCCAACAAATCAGAAAGGAGGGCTTAAGATTACATACAAAGTCCTAGTCTTCATACCCTAATCACATATCACCCCTCTAAGAAGACCTCAAGACAATTTCCCTTTAATACAGGAAGTCAATGTAGTTTTAAAAGATAAAGTACAAGAGGCCAAAGGAAAAGAAAACTTAAGGCCTTAAGGGGTTTAAAGGAATAAAAATATAGGATTGTAGATTCGACTTAAAACCCTAACCCTAGGTGGGTGCCACCAGATACCACCAGAACCCTTTAACTTGGCACTACAAAACCTTGTCCAATCTAATCATGGGAAGCCAAAATCAAGTATGTACACTCACATATGATAGATAAGTATGCCTACCAAGTGGTTTGACTTAAAAATGAATAGGATTTGAATTATAACCCTTCAAAGTAGGCCACTAAAGTATATTGTACATGTGCATTTCTGAGTGCTGCAGTCAGATTTTTCATAATGAGAACCTAAAATTTTTGCAAAAAATGGTAGGAAATTTTAGGGTCCAACAAGTCCACTAGTTGGAGGTAGGCAAACAAGGGTTTTCTATTCATTATAAGCCCATTAAACTAGGTGGTGCCTACTTAGGGTTAGGGTTTCGAGCTTGAAAATCTATTGGTCTTTTTATTAAAACCCTCAAAATTCCTAAGTCCTAGAGTCATGCGCATTGTATCTTTTAATTCGTCATTGACCTCCTATAGCAGGTCATCAATCACTTCAGTTGCATTTTCATGCCTTAGCACTCGTAGGTTGACCGGCCCCTTTGCATTGCATTATCACTTTCTCCCGTCGTGCTAAAAAGAAAAGAAAGAAAAAATGCTAAGTCCAAAAACCCTTTATGCGGCGGTGAAATCTATTGTATATATCGTTGTATGTATGTGTCTTTGTATGTGCATATGCATATGTACAAGGCCGGACCCAAAAAGAAAATTCAATCAGCCTTTGAAAGTGGAGAAAATCATTGTATGTATCTTTGCATACATATTGGGTTGTATCTGTCTTTCAAATACAATTTTAGGCATGAAAAAATGGTTGTACATCACAAATTCCTAGAATATTCCACGGTTGTATCAGGAGATTGTATGTATATGTTGTATATTTGATATACAATGGGTAAGATACAACAACGGATCTCAAAAAGATTTAAATTTGGTTGATTGGTGGCCGGGCCCATAGGTGAATAGCGGAGGGATTGTATGTATGTGACTTTTGCATATACAAAGTGACATACAAGTAGAACATACAATTCTGGATTCCAAATTTTATTAAATCAGGCCTGGTGGATGCCTACAAGTGCAGAGTTGAAAAGTCAAAGTGTTTTCCTTTGTATCTTGCATTGTATGTATCTCTGACATAAAATTGCAAATACAAGTGAATGTACAAGTAGGCAGGTGCAAGGAGCAGACGTGACCAGAGAGTTAACTGCATTTATGAGCCAGGTGAGATCCGTGGTTATATATTGGGATTGTATGTTCCTAATATACAATCAGACATACAATGGGCAAATACAAAGAAACATACAAAGCAAGTTGCGGTCAAAGTCAACGATGTTCAAAAAACTGGTGGGGCCTGCGTAGTTGTATGTCTCGCGATTGTATGTATGTGCATATACAATGCGAGATACAAAGCACATATACAATCTAGATGTGAAAGGAAAATTTGTTATGGTGGATTTCAGGCTGGGGTCTGCGGATTGTATATTGCACATTATATGTGCGATATACAATGAGAGATACAATGAGGTAAATACAATGCCAGACTTCAAAGGTTATTCCAATCTGATTGATAAATGTGTTGGAATCCACGGTTGCATGTATATGCAATATACAAGGAAATATACAAAGGGAATGTACAAGACCTGGACCCGATGGTAATTTCAAATTGTTTTATAAAGATTTGGGGTCCGCCCTTGTATGTTTGTGATTGTATGTATATACAATTGCATATACAAATGTAGATACAAAGGGTTGATGCAATGGTCTTATGGCGAATAGGATGTAGTGGTGGGTCTCAATAACTCAGAGATGCATTTTTTCAGTGATAGTGATCCAATCAAGTGCCACCACATGTCCAAGAGAAGTTGTATGTATATGCGGTTTCATATACAAAAAAGTTTGAATATGCAGTGGGCTATAAGGTAAAATGTATGTTTGCGCTGTGAAAAGTCAAAGGGGCTAATGCGCCTGCATGGCATAATTTCATTAGTTGTTGACTTTTCAGTGTGAACCAAAGCCGTAGATTTCAGAGCGGAGGAAAGGAATCGATGGCCTTGTTTCAAATTTTTGAAGGAGGGATTTCTACATGTCTGCAGCTGCATTCCAAGTGGAAGAATTTCAAAACACGCAAATTGCTGCATTTCAAAATGAGTAGGTCAGCCATAATGATAGATTGCAAAGATATGGGTCGATGGATTGACAGGCCAACTACCATCTTAAAGGAGAAAATCTTCAGGTAGCTACATGTCTCCTAAGTTCAACTGCTCCTTCCCTCTTCTTCTCCCTAGTGCATTCAATGTTGTTGGCGCCATTTTGATGGTGCAGTGTATTTGAGGGCGATTTGAGATGAAAGTGTAATTAATGTTGAGTGTACGTTCTTGATGTATAAGAGGACTGTGTCACTCATTTTTCTGGTTGTTGAAGACTCGGCAAAATTATGGTGAAGCAATAAGATATAGTTTTGCTGGTGGCTCTGTTTGGTGCCTTATGAGTTTATGAGTCACATGTTGTATGTTTTATGCATAGTTTACTAGTTTCATGTTGTTTTTTTTATATGAGAAATACTTTGTTGCATGTGTTTGGTTATTTGTCTCCAAGTTGTGGGCATCTTTTCTTTTGAATCTAAATAGCTAAGGGTTATTTGGGATTCAGGAACATGGATTTTCTATGTTGAATGTTAAATCTCTTATCTTTGTTCAAGGAATAGATTAAATATTTTAGGTTAAGCATTGGGAAAGGTATGCTACAATAGGGATATCATTAAGTACGAATGACTAAATACTCAGTCTTGGGAAGTATCTATAAGGCAGACACTAAAAAATTTCCCCTTAAAACTTAGTTATTGATTCAAATTTATGGTAATCATTCACATGTGTATGTCTATTGACTTCGAGCCCTGAGATAGGCACCAGTCTAGTCTTGTATTGAGGTTACAACCCAAGGTCCCAGTCTTGCATCCAAATACAAAATACAAACCCAACCCTCAAACATAAACCTTTAGGACATTAGAAGTAGTTTTAGGACCAAATTCCTCCATCTCACAACTAAGCATATGCCCAAAGCTAGCCCCTTTGCGCTTATTTCATAGTTTTGGTCTGCATAAGAGAGGATTTATCTGCTTTGTGTCAACATCCCAGTAAGTTCACAGGCATATTTTATGGATGTTGAATAGGGAATACCCCCCTTGGTTCTGTAGAGCCTAAAGATGGAGAGGAGATATTTATAGGGTCTATCTCCTATACTGTTGGCCCCTGACCCAGGAATCCTATTGATCAATGATGGCTACCTTGTAGGGATAACTGGCAAGCATCTAGTTTGGGAAAAAATCCAACAGATTTGGTGACTCCACTGGGGAATGCTTTGTGTAAGAACCTTGGTTTAAAAACTAATTCCTAGTTGTAGGTGGCGACTCTGAACAAATCTCCCAATCGGTAAGGTGAAATTTGTATGCAAGGGAGAAGATCCCTGCGTAATCCTTTGCTTGAAGAATTACCTATAAAAATGATGTATAGGAAAAAAGGGACCATTCAAGCCGGTCAAGAAGGTTCTCCCAGCCCTAGAAACAATGATAATACCCAAGATAATCCAAGATCTTTAGAGCAGCAGGCACCTTATTTTTCAAACACAGAGGCTGAAATTCAAGATGTATATGAAAGACAACAAGGTGATAGATTGAGAATGAGATCAAAGGTGTTTCAGGAATGCCCTTTCTTAGATCTCATTGATAGATTTGAAGAAATTGAGTCCCAAAGGGATGATGATGATGACCAAATGGAAAGGGACCATCCTCTTCTATGCCTAAAGATGAAGAATTAACTGAAGAAATCAAGAACCTGAGGGCTGAATTAGAATATTTGCAGGCTTTGAGGATTAGAGATGATATGACACAAAGGGTGCAAGCTTTGAAAATTGCTCAACATGATTTAGTTCCCACCCTTGATAATGTAAATGTGTTGAGAAACCAGCAAAGAAATGAAGTTCAAAATCAATAGAATGATCAGAGACAAAATACAAACAATGTTAGGGTACCATTAAACAATGTGAGAAATCATAATGCTAATAGGAATGCAAATGTTAATTAGTATGGTAGACAGCCTATGTAGTTGGATAGATTTAGGCAGCTAGTTTTTAATGGTATTCTTGGTTACCCTAATCCTATTGATAAACATGTAAGGTCTCAGATACCAAAGTTTTCAGGAAATAATGCTGTGTTAAGGGAGGATCATTTGAAGGCCTTTCAGAATGTTATGGACAACTTTGATGTTGAACATGAAGATGTTTTTATGAAATTCTTTATGCAGTCCTTAGTTGATGAAGCTAGAGAGTGGTATAAAAGTCTACCTGACCAGAGTGTCTCATCATGGGATGACTTTAGAAGGATTTTTAAAGAACAATATGGTGATAAGATTGATCCAAGCTTTTTTATAAATGAATTCACTAGTATTACTAAGGGGTCAAATGAGCAGCTTGCAGATTTTAATGCTAGGTTCACTAGAGTGTTGAACAAATTACCACTTCACATGAGGCCCAATGAACAAATGTGCATGGTACTATACATAAATGCTTTGATGCTAAAATAGCTTATGGGTTAAGAGATAAGGGTCCTACTAGCCTCAGGGATGCTTTTAGAATTGCAACCAACATTGAAAATAATAGGAAAGCATCTGGTAAGACAAATAGAAGGGATGATGTAAAGATTCTGTAAAATCTGAATAATAAGTCTCAAAGTACTCAAGGTAATGCATCTACTTCCAAAGAGAAATTGGATAAATTGACAACTATTGTTAAGGACCTAAGTTATAGACTTGCTAAAAATGAAAAGGGGATAGGTCTTGAAAGGCAGGTTTACCAAAGACAAGAGAAGAGACCATCATTGCATGATATGCCATATAACACTAATTGGCACAATTGAAAACCCATTCTCCCAAATAGCAACACTAATCAAAGAGCTCAAAATGTTAAGGATACTCCTGATCCTTTGAAGAAATCTATTAACATTGTTGATGATACCCCATGGTGCATAATCTATCAAATAACTCACTCACAATCGCAATGTATGATTGCTCAATCTTTGTATAATAATGATGTTGCCTGTGATGAATGCAATGAGCCACATTGTATGGAGGATGATAGTGTTAATATGTTGTTCACAAATAGGGAGTATTCTTCTTATGATGCTGATGAAAGCACAAATTATGGGACTCAGGTCTGCAAGTAGATTTCTTGTGATGAGGATGATGAAGATAACTATGCTTATGCTCAGGACTCACGCATCTTTCTGAATAACTTGAGAAGGCCTTCTGATGAAGAGATTAGAGCTCTCATAGCTGCAGCAGTGGCTCAAGTCAAAAGCAACTACAACATTAAAGGTAAGGCTCAGGTAGGTGATCCACGTCAGCCAGAAGACACCCTTATGAACCACCCAATGCATAATCATAAAGGGGCTGAACCACATAAGACGCGATGGAATAATAATAAGAAAAATTCTAAGTAGAAACCAAGTCATGATTCTCAAGGACCAGAAAATAAAGTTCCCCAAAATGAGGATCAAAATAAGAATTCTCAGGTCATGGATGTCACTCAGAAGGCCATTAAAATTAAGGTTGGATCAGCTCAGGATAAGAATAAAACCGCAGTTCAAACTACAACTGTTATACAAAATTATGCTCCCTTTGACATAACTCAAGTTTTATCCCAGATAAAGGTCTCTATTCCATTGATGGAGATGATGAAGGTTGATAAATTTAGGAATAAAGCATTGTCCCTAATTTTAGGAGTAGCTTGTCAGGCCGAGAAGAATGTTGAGACCCAAGGTAAGAAACAAGCCTTGTGTATTGATGAGGATGAGGTTCCTGAAGTCTATCTGGGGGTGACAATGACAAATTGTCCTTCACAGGTTGAACTATTTTATGTCTCCCTTATTATCAATGGAAAAGTAATCAAGAATTGTATACTTGACTCAGGAGCATCAACAAATATTATGCCTCTGGCTATCATGCAACAAGCTAGATTGAAAATAGATAAGGCATGTGGAAAATGCTATGCAATGGATGCTAGGGAGGTACCAGTTATAGGAATCATGAAGAATGTGGATTTTATGCTAGCAACATATCTAGAAAAAACTTACAGAATGAACATAACAGTAGCTGACATAAAGCTGCAGTATGGTATGCTATTGTCAAGAAGATGGGTAGCATTGGTTGGAGGAAGTATGTAGTTAGATTTATCATATGCTATGATCCCAATGAATGGTAGAGATGTCAAACTGGTCAGAGAAGAGAGGTCACTAGAAACAGTTGAAGATCAAGATTCAGAAGAGCATATCTATTTTGTGGATACTGACTATGAGAATTTCAAAATTGTCTCAGATGATCGAGGAAGTGAAGGGATAGATTTTTGCATTCAAGAACTTGACCAATAGGGTCTCTGGACTATGTATTTTGATGGAGCTTGTTCAAAGGAGGATTCTGGTGTTGGAGTTGTGTTTTTGTCTCCAGCAGGTAAGCTTCTGAAATTCTCTTTCCTGTTAAAGTTTGCCTGCACAAATAATATTTTAGAATATGAAGCTCTACTACTAGGATCAAATGTTTCTTTAAAGCATGGGATTAAGATGCTAAAAGTGTTTGGAGATTTAGAATTAATTGTTTCACATGTGAGAGATAAATATGTTTCAAAAAATAAGAGGTTAAAACAGTATAAGCATGTTGTATGGGAAACAATTGAATTATTTGATGCTTTTTCAATAAATTTGATAGAAAGATGAAAGAATGTCATGGCAGACTTTTTAGCTAATGTAGCCATAAGGCCGGATGATGTCACTCTATCTGATGTTACAAATGTTGAAGTTAAAATTAGACCTGCAGTACCAGATAATATATGCAGTTAGAAGGTGTTTGATGATGATAGAGATTTGTTGAGATTCTTACACTGCATAGATGAATATGAGACCCAGGAGATTGATTTTTAGAACTTTGTAGAAGTTGTGAATGGAAAAGAAACTCTTTTGGGGAAAGAAGTAATTCAACTTAAAACAAATAAAATCCCCAGAGGGCTAGTTTCTTTAGAAAGAGCATTTGACAATAAAGACCAGTTTGTTACAAAGGCATCTCCTACAAACAAGAATGACTTGGAGGAGATAAACATGGGCACATGCCATGCCCCCAAAAGGGTATATATTGGCAAACAACTCAAGCCACACATCAGGAGTATGTTGATTGCATTATTGAAAAAATATAAGCATGTCTTTGCATGGTCATATGAGGACCTAAAAGCTTATAGAGAAGACTTATTCTAGCATGAGATTCCTTTGAAGCCTAGAGCTACACCATTCAGACAAAAACAAAGACCTATTAACCCAACTTTGGCTCCAAAAATGCAGGAAGAGCTTGTAAAGCTTAGGGAGGCTAGAATAATTGTGCCTATCAAACACTCAACTTGGGTATCCAATCTTGTCCCAATTAGAAAGAAAAATGGTGATATAAGACTTTGTGTGGACTTCAGAAATTTGAATGTATCTTCTTTAAAGGATAATTATCCACTACCTAACATGGAGGCTATGTTGCAAAAGGTAACTGGTTGTGAGCTTTTATCCATGATGGATGGATTTTTAGGATATAATCAGGTGAAGGTAAAAGAATTTGAACAATACAAGATTGCCTTCACCACTCCATGGGGGACTTATGTATATGTAAGAATACCATTTGGACTAACAAATGCAGGTGCTACATTTCAGAGGGCTATGGCTGTTGCTTTTGTAGGATTGATTGACTCAATTTTGGCCGTATATCAAGATGATTTAACTGCTTATTCAAAAAAGGAGGAGCAACAATGTATGCATCTTGAACAAATTTTTATTAGGGCATTGGAATATGGCATTTCACTTAACCCAAAGAAATGTACTTTTGGGGTAGTAGAAGGAAAACTTTTGGGACACATTGTTTCCAAGGATGGAGTCAGGATTGATCCTAAAAGGGTTGTTGCAATTGATAGAATTCAAATTCCTAAAATGGTGAAAGGCATTCAGTCTTTCTTTGGGCAGATTAACTTTGTTAGAAGATTCATTCCCAACTTTGCAGAGATTACAAAGGATATTTCTAAAATGTTGAAGAAGGGTGAAACTATCAAATGGGAAAGCGAAGCAACTAGATCATTTCAGAACATCAAAGAAGCTATGGGTAAGTGCAAAAAGATGGGGGGCCAAAAAGTGGCCAAAAAATTTTCAAAAAAAATTTAGGCATAACGCGAGCGCGTTATAACGCGCTCGCGTTATAAAGCGCTTTATATATATAAAAAAAATGCTGTCATTTCATTTTATCTTATTTCGTTGTGAGTTTTTCCTCCGCCGCGGCTTAAAACCCTTCAAAAATGCGCTCGCGTTCTACAAAACACCATTCAACACAATAGATTTGTCGATTCATCGCCAAAATGCCGCCGCGACGTCGAGCACGCCAAAGGGGTGAGTTATCTTTGTTTTTTTGTTTGAATTTCTTCCTAAATAGGTAGGTTTTGTGTTGATTTTTGATGCATATTTTATTAATTGTAGGAAATGTTAATGCACCTCCTCCTCCTCCTCAAAATCCTCAAAATCCACAAAATCTTGAGGAAGAAATACCTGCAGAACAACAACCTCCTCCATTCATTCCTCGACATGCCCCTGGAACACAAGATAATATAATGGGGGAAATTGAAAACAATAAAAAACAAATTGAAGATATAATTGCAAGGTTGAAAGATCCTTCCACTTCAACCTTGCATAGGTCCACGCTTGCCGAATCTCTTGAGTCTATGTTATCAAATGTAAATTCAATTAGCAAGCAAATAACTAGTTGGACCGATAAAAAGAGAGAGTTTAGAGATTACTATGCAGATAAATTGTCATATCAAGATGTCAAAAAATTACAAATTACAAAAGTAGACTTGTGTTCAATTTTCACAAACCCACAAACAAATCAACCTCCACCCATTACATGCAAGAGGTTCCCTATCCATTGGTGCAACAACCAAGCGATAAGGGACAATTTCGGGCAGAGGTGGTGGATGGTTTTTGACCATCCTCCATGCAATAACAATGAGGTCCCGCAATACTTTTTGAGGAAACTCTACTCCGAGTTTGTCCTCAATAAAGTGCCAAACTATTTTGATATGCGGGACTTCCAGGGTAGAGGTGGGGGCTCAGCACAGGATAGACCAGGGGCACGTCTTGACCCACAGCGGGTAGTGAGACGAGTAATCAGCAGACCAGCCCACGAGCATGTTTCTATTCCTTCCATTGTGAAGGAGAGTGTTGAGGTCGATACACTGAGGTCGATTAGTGCCTTGACCCAGAGCATCATAGAGCATGCCGATCCTGCAACACAGAGTGGGTTGGGAGATAGTGCGAGGAGTAGGGTCCCACCGCATACTTGCCAGGCTTGCGGGTCAGCCTGTGGTTATGACCCCATGGACAGTCAGGACGCAGGTGCACAGGCTACATCTGCAGCTGAGCAGATGGCGATGACAGATACCCTCCTGAGTGAGACTTTCGGCCTTGATACTCAGGTAAATATTAGCAAGTTTATTGAATTTAATTTATTAAATTTTATTTTTGAAATACAAGATTAACTAATTTAAATTGATGATTTTAATGAAATTTCAGGGTCATAGCGTCGATGCAGTTTTCAGTGGTTCTCCACCTACATTTTTCACTAGATCATCTACTGTCGAGGTATGTAACTAGTAAACAATTATAAATATTACATGTGAATAGCATCGTTATATGAATGGTATTCTAATTTCTGATTTTGGATGTTGAATAGGTTAACACTGTAGATTTCATGGCAACACCTGCCAGCGGTGGTGGACTTCAAAGCTTTACGGAGGTAATAAAATAAATAGTTTAATGAATGAATTGTACTTACTAAATTTTTGTATGTGATTTGTGTGTTTTATTGTGTGTACTTCCATGTTTAGATGAGCGTGTGTGTATGTTAGGAGCCATGATTTGCATCACTATTATAGTTTTCGTAATTGAATAATGTTGTTTTATTTCCAGATGATGCAGGCTGCAGATACACCTCCCCATGTTCATAGGGCAATGGAGCAGGGTGTGGCCTCTGCGATTCATAGCTCTATGGCATTGACAGGGGTATGAGGCAGATTAGTAAATTTCAATTTACATTCATTGTTATAGTTGTCTATTTTTGAAAAATCAAAAGATTATTGATTTGAAGTTTAATTTCTATCTGGATGGTTTCTATAGGACATGACATCACCAGGGCCTTTTCCTGCTACTGAGGCAAGCGAGCAGACAGATTATATGTTAGCGGTAAGTGATTATTTTGTTAAATGTTTCATTTTTTTATAACATGTAATTTCTATATATTAATATCTATACTTTTTTTTGTAACAGGTAAAGGTGCAGGAAGAACTAAATAGGAGAAGTAGCCCTCGGGTTCGTAGTAGACCACCCACATGCATGTCTCCATCCCCTAGAAGATCAAAGGCTGCTCGTGATTTATTCTCTTCACCAGCTAGAGGGGAATGACTTTTTATTGTGTTCCTCTGTTGTATGCCTATATGGCATTTGTGGACATATATTTTGTATTGTACATAGTTGACATTGTATGCCTATATGGCATTCTTGTAAGCCTATATGGCTATTTTGTATATATGTTATACTTATATCGACAGATATTGATGTATGCGTATATGGATATTTGGTTAATACAAATCTTTTTTATTGATGGCGTCCATACTTGCATTATAAATCCACTTTTGAATGGATATTTGTAGATGGCTACTTCAAATATTTAAAGTCTGATTGTATTACATAGGATGTTTACATTTTCTTTGATAGGCTTGATAGGCCATGGATTACATGATGGTGTTTGATGGAAAAGTATGGTACTAGAAGACTCTAGTTCATTCTTAATAGGCTTGTGATTGATAATATCTTTGCATGATTGCACTTGATCTTGGATCATGGGCATGTTGTTAGGATTTTGATTGCATTGTGATGTTTGATGGATAGGCATGGTGTAAGTGTAAGATACCCAACTAGTTCTACGAAAAATTTTCCTTAAACACTTTTACTTGCTAACAATTCATCAACTACTTCAATAACATAAAGATATACATCAAGATAACTATTTGAATGAAACAACATTAGAGTTGGGTACTTGTCTTGTTACTTGATTCAATCAACTTGCAATGTCTTATTACATGGAAAATGCTTTCAATAGCATGAAGTACAACTCATTCAATGGAAATACAAGGACAGGCCTTGAAGCCTTGATGTTACAATGTCTTCCTTATTTGAGCAACATTTGAAGATTTGGAATGTTCAACTCATCACCTCACAAGGTAGGCGCATATTTGAAGGATTTACAGGTTTTTCTGACTTGGGCGCCAAGTTGAGGTGACCTCCTCCTGAAGTTGCGCCTTGTCAACATTAGGTGCCAATTAGAGTTTATGGATGCTCTGGATTGTTTCCAAGAGTAGGCGCCAAAACATCATCATTATGAAAGTGTTTTAAATGCTAGGCGCCCAAATCAGCCCTCTGGAGTCTAGGCGCTCCTTTCATGCATTCTGTGTTCTAGGCGCCAATTGAAAGGAGTGGAGAACAGGGCAAGCGCCTTCCAAACTAGGTGTTTCCTTGAGGTGACAAGGACTTAGAAAGTGCGCCTAAGGTGAGTGCCTTGAGTGAAAAGGTCTAACAAACATCTTTGAACCCCCTTTCAAGGTTAGGCGCATTCTGGAGGTGGAAACAAGTAGAAGGTGCGCCTTAGCTTCCTTTGTCAATTCTTGCAAGTCTTTGTTGATTAGGAAGGTGGAATGCTTCATTATAGAATGAGCGCCTATCTTCTAATGTCCAAACTACTTCTTCTGGCTCACTCTGTGGCTAGGCGCCAGAGCTAAACTGTTCACACAAGGGAGTGCGCCTAGACTCACTTGATGTTTTCTTACTACTTCAACCCCTGGAAGATGTTCCAAGGTGTTCCCTTTTACAAGCACCTGACCTCCCAAGTTCCTTCATGTGCTATTCCTTGAAGGCGCCAAAACTGAGCTCCAGTGCCATGGGATTGTGCCTAACATCTTTGAAGAGTTTCTAAGCCTTTTGCAAGTTGATATCCCAAACTCATCTTCTAGGCGCAACAGGAGCTTTCCAAAGGAGTTTCCAAGTTTTAGACGCCAAGCGAGGTCATGGGTGAATGGAACTGCGCCTTAGGAGATGACTGGATCCTAAGCGTCAGTCTGGAGTTATAGTGGAATTGATATGCGCCTCAACTAGCTTAGGCGCCCATTTGAAGTGATTCCTTTAACACTTCTCTGTCAATCTCAACTGCAAGGATGATCTCCTAATCCAATTTTGATCCTCTGGAGATGCAAATAGCTTTACATTTCACTAGGTTCCATCAATGATGATCATCAACCAAAGCACATTTCAAAGGTGAGATAGGCAAGTGAGGCACCAAACTAGTCCTTAAGACTTATCTCCTTCTATCAAGTCAATTTCAACTATGTGAGAGAGTTCTATTCTAGGCGCAAAATGGAAATGTTTCATCAATTGGTGCATCTTACAAAGCTCCCAATTCTAGGCGCCAGAGCCAGAGAGTTTTTCCCAACACATGCACCTGGGCTAGGAATTCACGTAAGAGACATCACTTAGCTTTAAAACTTTCAATCTATAGCCATCTGGGCTAGGCGCTCCAATGGAGGATCCTTGAACTCATGCATTGGCGCCTTCTAGTTCTAGGCACCCATTTTGGATGATTCATCCTGATACTAGCGCCCAAAATGACTAGACTCTCTTCATTATCCAATTCACTTAGAAGACTCAAGTTGGAGACTTAGTTGTCTATCCATGTTCTCCGGAAGATTCATTGTACCTCTATGCACTATCTCCTTCAAGGCGCACATTTAGCTCCAAAACGCAAATTTCCATCATCAACCCATCAAGGTGCATCATCTTCCCTTTGTATCCCCTTCAAGGCGCAGACATTCACTTCTTCACACTCAAACTCACTCTCTGGCGCCAGAATAGGTGTATAACTTCAAATAAGGCGCTAATCTTAGGTTTCTAAGTACTTAGTTTGATCTTAAGGCTATCCTTCCTCTAAGCACTCTCTTCAACTCCCTCACTGAAGGCCCTCTATAAGTTTGGGCGCATTTCATCCCAAGGCGCTTCAACATCATCCAAGGCGCAAATTCACTCTCCAAGACAAGGTGCAAAAAACCCTATCCTAAGGCGCTCAAATCTTGCTTCTAGACCTAGGCGCACAAACATGAGATTAAGGATCATTCTGGCCACCATCACTTCCCTAAAGGCGCAAAATTGGTGTAGATACATTCCATTTATTAAGGATCATTCTGGCGCCCAAATCTTGTCAAAGCAAAGGATCAATAGGTTCTCTCTAAGGCGCACTCCAGGGTTTGATCTTGCAAGACTTCTCACGTCAAAATTTTGACCAAGACACTCAAGGCACTAGTCTTTATCATCTAACCCTACAGTGCACTTACTCATTATGATATACTCCTCAACTTTGTATTCAACCTTGCCCAAGGCGCATATTCACTATAAGGCATTCTCACGTTGTCAAGGCTCAGAGGGCTTCAACTTGCTAAAGGGTAGAGGTCTAGGCGCATATCTGACTTGAAGCTCAAGGCGCTCCAACCCTCTTGCTCTGGAATTCATTCTAGGCACTAAGTGACTTCTCCAATTCCTTGAAAACATTTGAAGTGTTTTACCTTCTCAAGGTGCTCCTTCGAACTTGACTCCAAGGTGTTATAATCTCAAAGGTGCTGACATCATCTCAACCAAAGGCGCTCAATGATTCATCCCATATCTAGGTGCTAAAACACTTAATCAACCAAGTCATTCAAGGCGCCATTCAGTAAACTCATCTTCCATGATATTCCTATCAAGGCGCATATCACTTCTGTCATGGGCTTTAGGCGCTCAGTTGAGTGTTTCAATACTATTTAGGTGCCAAATTCATTTTAATGCACCAAACACAAAGAGCTTTCAAACACTGGGCGCTCACAAAGAGTCTTCCAACCTTGGGCGCTAAATTAGGTCTTTGCAACTATCCAAGGCGCATATCTTCGTTTGAACAACTTATGGTGCCAAGACAACTTCTCATTAGGGCGCTCAAAACACTTGTGTTTACATTTGAAGTGCTTTACCTTCTTAAGGTGCTCCAGACTAACCTGACTCCAAAGCGCTCCATCATCATCCTTAAGGCGCTAAAAACATCATCTCCACTCTAGGCAAAAACATCATCCAACTCCTTAAGGCACTTCACTGTGAAAGTCTGAAGGCGCTCTACCTAGACCTTTCCCCTAGGCGCCAGAACTCCTAAGCACTCACCAGATAACTCTCTTCTTCAAGGCGCAAATCTTCCTATACTATGATTGCCTCTGAAACGCCGATTAACGTGATGTGAGGGTGCAAAGGCTACTCCAATCCTCAGTGAGCGCCTAGTTTAAACAAGGAGAAATAAAGCATTCAAAACTATCCAAACGATCATCCCCTTCCTAATGTCTTCACTGCTCCAGAAAACCTTGGCCAAAATGACACATAACAACTCCTATGAGCGCCCTTATGCCCTAGGATCATCTAGTTTGTGCGTCTTGTAATGAGTAGTTCATGTAAGTTTGGAATGAGCGCCTTGAATAAGTGTAAACTAGCCTAGAGAAGGGTATGTGCGCCTTGAGCATTCCAGAGATAACTGTGCGCCTAGAACAATATGAGTGCTCATGATGATGATTAACGCCTTGATGAGACTATGAGCGCCTTGTTCAGGAGATACCTTGTTTGATCATAAAATGCACCTTGAGTCTTGAAGGTTTTGAGCGCCTAGGTGATTTGGATGTTGGGATGTTGGTATGCGCCCAAGATTGAGGTAAGTGAGCGCTTGTAATGGAGGAGAGCAATGAGATGAGGTTTAGCGCCTCCAAGTAAGGTCAGAGGTGAGGTTAGAGGTGAAATGCGCCTTTGGACCATTCTGGCACCTTGGATGAAGAACCTATATCTTGAGCCCAAGAGGTAAAATTTGTGCCTTAGTGGATTTGGAGAGTTACAGAGATTAGAGAAAAGCGCCTTGAAGACAGAGTTGTTCAAGGCGCATGTGTGATTTGGTCAAAAACAGGCGCCTAGAGTGAATAGGCTTTCATCCTGACTTAATACACTGCCTCCTTCTGACGATTTTTGGGGCAGCAGAAAACCTTTCACCACGGGCAAATGCCTCAGAGCTATAAAAAACCGAGAGAGGTTATTGTAGAGGCACTCTACGTGATCCCGTTGCCTCAGACGGAATGTTTCTAAGTGACACGGTTTTCGAGTAACATCTCGTCAAAGATTGCTACCTTTTTGCACTTTGGACTCTTCATGGATATCGTCGGTACAATGTAGCTCCGACTGTTTCGACATGTTTGGGTGAGAAATAGGACCATGCCTAGCATAAATGTATCCATTCGGACGCGTTGGAACAGTCAGTTTGGTCGCATCAGGAGCAGGACGAAAGTTACACCCCTTTGCAACTTTACACTGCCTCCTTCTGACGATTTTTGGGGCAACAGAAAACCTTTCACCACGGGCAAATGCCTCAGAGCTATAAAAAACCGAGAGAGGTTATTGTAGAGGCACTCTACGTGATCCCGTTGCCTCAGACGGAATGTTTCTAAGTGACACGATTTTCGAGTAACATCTCGTCAAAGATTGCTGCCTTTTTGCACTTTGGACTCTTCAGGGATATCGTCGGTACAATGTAGCTCCGACTGTTTCGACATGTTTGGGTGAGAAATAGGACCATGCCTAGCATAAATGTACCCATTCAGACGCGTTGGAACAGTCAGTTTGGTCGCATCAGGAGCAGGACAAAAGTTACACCCCTTTGCAACTTTACACTGCCTCCTTCTGACGATTTTTGGGGCAACAGAAAACCTTTCACCACGGGCAAATGCCTCAGAGCTATAAAAAACCGAGAGAGGTTATTGTAGAGGCACTCTACGTGATCCCGTTGCCTCAGACGGAATGTTTCTAAGTGACACGATTTTCGAGTAACATCTCGTCAAAGATTGCTGCCTTTTTGCACTTTGGACTCTTCAGGGATATCGTCGGTACAATGTAGCTCCGACTGTTTCGACATGTTTGGGTGAGAAATAGGACCATGCCTAGCATAAATGTACCCATTCAGACGCGTTGGAACAGTCAGTTTGGTCACATCAGGAGCAGGACGAAAGTTACACCCCTTTGCAACTTTACACTGCCTCCTTCTGACGATTTTTGGGGCAACAGAAAACCTTTCACCACGGGCAAATGCCTCAGAGCTATAAAAAACCGAGAGAGGTTATTGTAGAGGCACTCTATGTGATCCCGTTGCCTCAGACGGAATGTTTCTAAGTGACACAATTTTCGAGTAACATCTCGTCAAAGATTGCTGCCTTTTTGCACTTTGGACTCTTCAGGGATATCGTCGGTACAATGTAGCTCTGACTGTTTCGACATGTTTGGGTGAGAAATAGGACCATGCCTAGCATAAATGTACCCATTCGGACGCGTTGGAATAGTCAGTTTGGTCGCATCAGGAGCAGGATGAAAGTTACACCCCTTTGCAACTTTACACTGCCTCCTTCTGACGATTTTTGGGGCAACAGAAAACCTTTCACCACGGGTAAATGCCTCAGAGCTATAAAAAACCGAGAGAGGTTATTGTAGAGGCACTCTACGTGATCCCGTTGCCTCAGACGGAATGTTTCTAAGTGACACGATTTTCGAGTAACATCTCGTCAAAGATTGCTGCCTTTTTGCACTTTGGACTCTTCAGGGATATCGTCGGTACAATGTAGCTCCGACTGTTTCGACATGTTTGGGTGAGAAATAGGACCATGCCTAGCATAAATGTACCCATTCGGACGCGTTGGAACAGTCAGTTTGGTCGCATCAGGAGCAGGACGAAAGTTACACCCCTTTGCAACTTTACACTGCCTCCTTCTGACGATTTTTGGGGCAACAGAAAACCTTTCACCACGGGCAAATGCCTCAGAGCTATAAAAAACCGAGAGAGGTTATTGTAGAGGCACTCTACGTGATCCCGTTGCCTCAGACGGAATGTTTCTAAGTGACATGATTTTCGAGTAACATCTCGTCAAAGATTGCTGCCTTTTTGCACTTTGGACTCTTCAGGGATATCGTCGGTACAATGTAGCTCCGACTGTTTCGACATGTCTGGGTGAGAAATAGGACCATGCCTAGCATAAATGTACCCATTCGGATGCGTTGGAACAGTCAGTTTGGTCGCATCACGAGCAAGACACCAAAAATGCAAAGGTTGCTTTGTGCAACTTGACAACATTGACACTTTTTTGCAACATGACTCAAAGACTCAAACTGACCCCAAATGACTCAAAGTGACTTAAAATCACCTTGATTATAGAGGTCAAGGCGCTCCTTATCATTCATTCATTATGAGCGCCTTGGGAGAATGGTATATAGGTCATCATCATGATTGGGCGCCCTGGATCCAGAGTGTTGGAGAGATCATCAAATGGTGTCTAGTAGGGTGAGTTATGAGTTTGGTCGCATCAGGAGCAGGACACCAAAAATGCATAACATGATGATGGAAAAATGTGTACATATGTGTAAAAATGCAGGAGGAAATAAAAAAAGACAAACCTTACAAATTAATGTGCATACTTACAACTCAATGTAACATAACTTTACAAAATCAATGTGAATACTTACAAATTAATCCAATGAACCATCTGGATCTGCTCTACTCTTTATTGTGTCAAGTATTGCTTCATGGTCAGACTCACGCACCTTCCACAATATTTTGTTCAAAGGTCTACCCCGATACTTTATCAAATGAACATTGGATGCCACGACAAGGTTCGAGTAATGAAGAATCTTTCGATGCATGTCAAAGTCCTGAAATAGCCAAATATTAACACTCTTATGTGGGTACCTTCTAAGCCATGTTCCAGTAATAACCACTGATCCTGTAGGGTATTCGATGTTTTCTCCATCTGTAACAGGGGCCTCCAATTTCTTTTTGGCCTCAACACAACGGCATAAGTAATAATCTGTTCCCTCTTCATTATCTTCATCTGCAATAACTGCATATACGTGTCCTACATTGATATGTGTAGCAAATTAGATGAAATTAGTCAACATTACAAAAACACTACAAAGTAAGATGACATTACCTGGTTGAACTAGATGAAATTAGATGCATATATGTGCCCTATATTACCTGGTTGAACTAAATCTGATATGTGGTCAAAGTCAACTGACGATTCCATCTGTGTTAGTTCCAGTGCCGTCGGGGGTCGATACGTGTCAAGTGGGCTAAGATAACTTAACTGCCATTCGTCAACCCACTCCTTTGACTCGCACTCATCCCAGACTTGAATTGTACAGGAAGAACAAAAGCATGACATCTTTCGTGTATGGATACTCCATGAACCTGCAATTGAACTTCTGAAAGAGTGCATCTCATTTGATCCTGTCAGTGTACAACAATCCTCATATGGTGCAATGTTAGTATCATCTATCAACCAAAAAAATCTACGAACTAAAGACTTACCTTCATTACCTGGACCCATGGAAGCATTACACCACTCGACAATCGATTTTGCATCTGTCAACTTTGCATTGTCTTTATACTTTAACTCTTCTCGTGCTATGGCTCTTTTGATACATGCTCCTGCACCATCATGCTCCCCCTTTCCATGCCCGGCCTCACAAAAGTTCCACATATGTTGAATACCTGTAAAATTATGCCTCCTACTCAGCCAATAGAAATTCCGCGAGTTCTTGAATTGTGATGCACAATTATCCGACCATATGATATGCTGACTGAACGATATGCCCCTTCTAGCCAAATCATTATAGAACACCTGAAAGCAACCTTGCACGAACTCCGTAGAATGCGTGCGATCATCACTAATATAGAAATGATACTCCCTTATGATCTTTCTGTCATCCTCTGTACTATCATTCGCATGAATGAATGCGATGTGCACAAATATAGAAACCTGTGTGGAGTTGTAATATTGTGATTGCACCTCACGCTGTGGCTGTAGACTGTAGTTCTCTGCAAAGTCGACGACTGAAACAATGCTACCAACTGGAAATGTGTCCTTGCATAACTTGAATTGCAAGTCCAACCATCGAGCTCTATGGGCATGTCTTGCATACTCATACACTATGCTGTCACGAAATATAGGCATAAACTGATACACTGGAATCTTTTCAATAACTAATTCACACCTCTTTGCTTCTTTACCATCTTTTGTATTGTATGCCACTGTTTTATACTTGCCAAATTCTACTAGTTCATTTCCAACCGCATGTGTTATTTCCATATGTTCACATATTGGCAAATGTTGCAAGCCACCGCAACGATGACATGTGCCATCCAAGCATAATTTCTTGTAGAATATTTGACCTTCCTCTCTTTCACATAAAATTCTTGATATGAAATCTCTTGAAGATGTTGGTGGGGCACATATGGCACAACCCTGCAAATCATTGTTAGTATGCATATCTAAACATATAGACCTATAAACATCAAAATGGTTAGAAAATTCAATATGTAATCTACAACAACAAGTAGTGCGTGTGTGATTTATCTTAACATAGAAAGGTTTTAGCATTTCAAAATATCTTTGACAAATTTTAATTTGAGGATACTTCTCTAGAAATTTACCATAAAACTGTGTTTGAGTCTCATCCAAAAAATGCTTTGGATGTGGCTCGCGGTTCTGACTACCAATTCTCCTTCTTACCACATCCCTTTGATTCGGAGATACCCTTGTGTAATTCTTCCAAAAGTCTTCAATTAGTGACCTCAATGCTTCAACAATTGGTTTATCTTTTCGTGGTAGTCTCCCTGAGAACGCCCATAATTCATTGGCATTAGTGTCCTCAATTCTTTGGCGTCTTCCAACGGCTCTTGATAAAGTTTTCCTATTAATTCTCAATTTTTGACTTGTCTTTCTAATAAGACGAGCTTTCCTCGTTTGACTACTTACTATAGTCGATGTAATCACATGCCGTGTTGCATTACTATCTTTTGTGCGTGAGGTGTTACCCACACTCTCATACGCACTCATTAGATTCTTGACAATAGATTTTTCACTTGAAGCCTCTGATGTTCTCAACCCAAGAATCTTCATGATAGACCTATACTTTATACTTCGCATCATTTCAACGAATAGTTGACATCTTGCAGTCTCATTTAACTTTTCAAAGAACAATCTCCAAATCTTATTAGCATATCTTCTACAAGTGCGTTTTGGAATCTTACCTTCCATTGGCTGCAAAATATTCTCATCAATATCAATCAAATACTTTGGCTTTCTATGCAAAATTCTAGGTGGTGTCAAGTTAGGTAAATTCATCTCAACATTAGGAATTTCATCAATATTTAAATGAGATGGGTTAGATGGCATACCTTCGATCGAAGATGGAATAGATGACATACCTTGAGGTTGAGGTGGGAACGATGGCGTACCTCCTTCATCACATGTGAGTGATGATGTACTCTCAACTTGAGATGTGGTAGATGGTGTCCCTACATGTTGTCTTGCGATAAAGGATGTGTCTCCAACTATGGTATTTAAATCTCTCGTACCACGAAGTTTTTGCATTCGTTCTCTTTGTGCCGCCAATACCATATCTCTTTGTGATGGTTGTGGTTCCTCTTCAATTGGTATGTCTTCATTTATCGTGTCCAATTTCCTCTTCTCACGAAGTTCCCTCATAGCCATTGCTTTCTTTGCATTCTTAGCTTCTATCTCTTCCTGTGTTGGTTTAATTCTTGATCGTTTCCTCGGCATGACGGAGAATTTGTCTGTAGCATGATAAAGAGACCAATATTAGTTCCTAAGAAATGAATACATGATAATAGTGGGATTGTATTTTTTTTATGTTGTAAGGATTTATTCTTGTATAGTTTGACATCATGGTATGAACTAAGGTTTGTTTATTACACATAATTATTAAAGAGCCCAAGTGTAGAAAATATACATGGCATCATGTGAGATTATAGGTTGCTTTCTTGATTGGAAATGTGTCTATTTTAAACATGTATGATAATGCATGATAAAGTAATTCAATCCAAAATAAGGAAAATGTAAAGAACATGCATGTAAAGACTTGACATACCTAAAAAACGAAGATTTGAATGGAGAGAGTACCCAATTATGTAGTGTTTTTATCTTCTTGCATCAAACTCCTCAACAATTTGAGTTTTTCACCACTTGCTTCCTTTTCAATGTTAAATTCTTAAAATTGAATCAAAATTAACATTGCAATACTACAAAAATTGAAACTTGTATAGATATATATCAAATTTGGTTTGAAAACTATGTTATTTCCTCCTTCTCAAGTTGGCAAAGCAGAAAAGGTGGTGGAAAGATCATGCAAAGGTGGTACAATGTGTCAAATGTGCATGTGAACTTCCCAATAGCATGAAAGCACTTCTTTTTTGTCGGAGCACGCGCAGAATCAGTAAGAAAACAGAGCATGTGGGCCTGGATCACGGGGGTAACCACTTTTTTACCGTTTTAGTAGAATTACAAAACGCGAGCGCGTTATAACGCGCTCGCGCTATAACGCGCTCGCGTTTTGTCCTCCTATAGATCTCTAAACCCTAAACCCTCAACTCTGATCCCTTGACCCTCAACCCTCAATGTCAAATCCTAATCCCTCAACCTCAACCTTGTCCCTAAACCCTAATCCCTTCAACCTCAACCCTATCCCTAAACCCTTGACCCTCGAACCTCAGCCCTCAACGTCAAACCGTAATCCCTTGATGCAGAGCGAAACAAGTTGAACATTAACACAGGTGAAAAAATCCTTGAAAGTCCACAAAATAACCTTTACAGTGTATATCGGCAAGACAATTTAAATGTCACACCGAAATGTACCTCAACCCTCAACATCAAACCCTCGAACCTTAACCCTTAACATCAAACCCTAATCCCTCAACCCTTAACTCTAATCCCTCGACCTTCAACCCTGATCCTAAACCCTAAACCCTCAACGCCAAATTCTAATCCCTCAACCCTTCACTCTAATCCCTCAACCCTAAACCCTATCCCTAAACCCTCAACACTATACCTTAAACCCTAATCCCTCAACCCTAACCCTAAACCTTGTCCCTAAACCCTAATCCCTTCAACCTCAACCCTATCCCTAAACCCTTGACCCTCGAACCTCAGCCCTCGACGTCAAACCCTAATCCCTCGACCCTTAACTCTGATCCCTCATCTCTCAACCCTAACCCTAAACCCTCAACCCTCAACATCAAACCCTAATCCCTCAACCCTCAACCCTAATCTATCATCCGTCATCCCTCCACACTCTACTTTAACCCTAATTCCTCGACCCTCAACCCTATCCCTAAACCCTTGACCCTCGAACCTCAACCCTCAACCCTCAACGTCAAACCCTAATCCCTCAACCCTAAACCCTATCCCTAAACCCTCAACACTATACCTTAAACCCTAAACCCTCAACGCCAAATTCTAATCCCTCAACCCTTCACTCTAATCCCTCAACCCTAAACCCTATCCCTAAACCCTCAACACTATACCTTAAACCCTAATCCCTCAACCCTAACCCTAAACCTTGTCCCTAAACCCTAATCCCTTCAACCTCAACCCTATCCCTAAACCCTTGACCCTCGAACCTCAGCCCTCGACGTCAAACCCTAATCCCTCAACCCTTAACTCTGATCCCTCATCTCTCAACCCTAACCCTAAACCCTCAACCCTCAACATCAAACCCTAATCCCTCAACCCTCAACCCTAATCTATCATCCGTCATCCCTCCACACTCTACTTTAACCCTAATTCCTCGACCCTCAACCCTATCCCTAAACCCTTGACCCTCGAACCTCAACCCTCAACCCTCAACGTCAAACCCTAATCCCTCAACCCTAAACCCTATCCCTAAACCCTCAACACTATACCTTAAACCCTAAACCCTCAACGCCAAATTCTAATCCCTCAACCCTTCACTCTAATCCCTCAACCCTAAACCCTATCCCTAAACCCTCAACACTATACCTTAAACCCTAATCCCTCAACCCTAACCCTAAACCTTGTCCCTAAACCCTAATCCCTTCAACCTCAACCCTATCCCTAAACCCTTGACCCTCGAACCTCAGCCCTCGACGTTAAACCCTAATCCCTCAACCCTTAACTCTGATCCCTCATCTCTCAACCCTAACCCTAAACCCTCAACCCTCAACATCAAACCCTAATCCCTCAACCCTCAACCCTAATCTATCATCCGTCATCCCTCCACACTCTACTTTAACCCTAATTCCTCGACCCTCAACCCTATCCCTAAACCCTTGACCCTCGAACCTCAACCCTCAACCCTCAACATCAAACCCTAATCCCTCAACCCTAAACCCTATCCCTAAACCCTCAACACTATACCTTAAACCCTAAACCCTCAACGCCAAATTCTAATCCCTCAACCCTTCACTCTAATCCCTCAACCCTAAACCCTATCCCTAAACCCTCAACACTATACCTTAAACCCTAATCCCTCAACCCTAACCCTAAACCTTGTCCCTAAACCCTAATCCCTTCAACCTCAACCCTATCCCTAAACCCTTGACCCTCGAACCTCAGCCCTCGACGTCAAACCCTAATCCCTCAACCCTTAACTCTGATCCCTCATCTCTCAACCCTAACCCTAAACCCTCAACCCTCAACATCAAACCCTAATCCCTCAACCCTCAACCCTAATCTATCATCCGTCATCCCTCCACACTCTACTTTAACCCTAATTCCTCGACCCTCAACCCTATCCCTAAACCCTTGACCCTCGAACCTCAACCCTCAACCCTCAACGTCAAACCCTAATCCCTCAACCCTAAACCCTATCCCTAAACCCTCAACACTATACCTTAAACCCTAAACCCTCAACGCCAAATTCTAATCCCTCAACCCTTCACTCTAATCCCTCAACCCTAAACCCTATCCCTAAACCCTCAACACTATACCTTAAACCCTAATCCCTCAACCCTAACCCTAAACCTTGTCCCTAAACCCTAATCCCTTCAACCTCAACCCTATCCCTAAACCCTTGACCCTCGAACCTCAGCCCTCGACGTCAAACCCTAATCCCTCAACCCTTAACTCTGATCCCTCATCTCTCAACCCTAACCCTAAACCCTCAACCCTCAACATCAAACCCTAATCCCTCAACCCTCAACCCTAATCTATCATCCGTCATCCCTCCACACTCTACTTTAACCCTAATTCCTCGACCCTCAACCCTATCCCTAAACCCTTGACCCTCGAACCTCAACCCTCAACCCTCAACGTCAAACCCTAATCCCTCAACCCTAAACCCTATCCCTAAACCCTCAACACTATACCTTAAACCCTAAACCCTCAACGCCAAATTCTAATCCCTCAACCCTTCACTCTAATCCCTCAACCCTAAACCCTATCCCTAAACCCTCAACACTATACCTTAAACCCTAATCCCTCAACCCTAACCCTAAACCTTGTCCCTAAACCCTAATCCCTTCAACCTCAACCCTATCCCTAAACCCTTGACCCTCGAACCTCAGCCCTCGACGTCAAACCCTAATCCCTCAACCCTTAACTCTGATCCCTCATCTCTCAACCCTAACCCTAAACCCTCAACCCTCAACATCAAACCCTAATCCCTCAACCCTCAACCCTAATCTATCATCCGTCATCCCTCCACACTCTACTTTAACCCTAATTCCTCGACCCTCAACCCTATCCCTAAACCCTTGACCCTCGAACCTCAACCCTCAACCCTCAACATCAAACCCTAATCCCTCAACCCTTAACTCTAATCCCTCGACCTTCAACCCTGATCCTAAACCCTAAAGCCTCAACGCCAAATTCTAATCCCTCAACCCTTCACTCTAATCCCTCAACCCTAAACCCTATCCCTAAACCCTCAACACTATACCTTAAACCCTAATCCCTCAACCCTAACCCTAAACCTTATCCCTAAACCCTAATCCCTTCAACCTCAACCCTATCCCTAAACCCTTGACCCTCGAACCTCAGCCCTCGACGTCAAACCCTAATCCCTCAACCCTTAACTCTGATCCCTCATCTCTCAACCCTAACCCTAAACCCTCAACCCTCAACATCAAACCCTAATCCCTCAACCCTCAACCCTAATCTATCATCCGTCATCCCTCCACACTCTACTTTAACCCTAATTCCTCGACCCTCAACCCTATCCCTAAACCCTTGACCCTCGAACCTCAACCCTCAACCCTCAACGTCAAATCCTAATCCCTCAACCCTAAACCCTATCCCTAAACCCTCAACACTATACCTTAAACCCTAATCCCTCATCCCTCAACCCTAAACCTTATCCCTAAACCCTAATCCCTCAACCCTCAACCCTAATCTGTCATCCCCCAACTCTAATCCTTCATCCCTAAACCCTAAATGCTATCCCTATTCCTACACCCTCAACAGAATCGATACTATACCTTAAACCCTAATCCCTTATCCATAAACCCTCCAACCCTATCCCTAATCCTTATACCATCCACACTCTACTTTAACCCTAATTCCTCGACCCTCAACCCTATCCCTAAACCCTTGACCCTCGAACCTCAACCCTCAACCCTCAACGTCAAACCCTAATCCCTCAACCCTTAACTCTGATCCCTCGACCCTCAACACTATACCTTAAACCCTAATCCATATCCCTCAACCCTTAACCCTTAAAACTTAAACCCTATCCCTACACCCTCAACACTTGACACTATATCTTAAGCCTTAAACCCTCATCCCTAAAGCCTCAACCCTCAATCCTTAAACCTTAAACCCTAAACCCTATCCCTAATCCCTCTACCCTCAACACTCTAACCCTAACCTCGACATTAAATGCTAATCCGTCAACCCTAAACCCTAATCCTAAACCCTCAACCCTAAACCTTATCCCTAAACCCTAATCCCTCAACCCTCAACCCTAATCCATCATCCCTCAACTATAATCCCTCATCCCTAATCCCTAAATGCTATCCCTATTCCTAAACTCTCAACAGACTTGATACTATACCTTAAACCCTAATCCCTTATCCCTAAACCCTCCAACCCTATCCCTAATCCTTACACCCTCCACACTCTACTTTAACCCTAATCCCTCGACCCTAAACCCTATCCCTAAACCCTTGACCCTTGAACCTCAACCCTCAACCCTTAACTTTGATCCCTCGACCCTCAACCGTAATCTGTCATCCCTCATCCCTAAACCTTAAACGCTATCCCTATTCCTAGACCCTCAACGGGCTCGATACTATACCTTAAACGCTAATCCCTTATCCGTAAACCTTTCAACTCTATCCTTTATGCCTTAACCCTCATGATGAATAGCCTTGAGTGTAAAAAAATTTGAGTGGGACATAACGCGAGCGCGTTATAACGCGCTCGCGTTATGTCGAACATGCGGGAAAAATGTAAGGCAATAAATAACGCGAGCGCGTTATAACGCGCTCGCGTTATTTCTTGCTTTGGGAATCCCAAGCCTTGGGCTTGGGATTTGCTTTGGATTTCCAACCCAAAGGCTTGGAGTGCCTTATGAACAGTCACAGATGTGTTTTTCTGTATTCTTCAAAATTTCACATAATTTCGTTCGTGCTAACCCTCAGATTTGCACGTGTTTCAAGGTTGAACAAATCGAACACATGGGTAATGTTAGGCTTTCTCTTAGCTATTTGACGATGTGATTTTTTTCACATTTTAACAATGTTAAGCCTTTCATCTTTAATTTCTTTTGTTTGTGTGTCCGTTTTTATGCAAAAACCACTGTTTGGTCTTTTTTTCATTGTAAAATAACTATTCATTCAAATTTCAAAAAAATTACATATTTAGAAACTAGACTCCATTCTACAAATATTAAAAAAATAAAAAAATGATTTTCAATTAGTTTTCAAAATTTATAGGGGTAGCACGGCCAAAATTCTGTTTTTTAGGATGTGTCCACTTTAAAAATTAGTAAAAAATCAAATATTCATCAAAAAATTATCAGAAAAATCGGGCATAAACTACATGCTATTAGCTAATTTCTCACCGAAGCGATTTTAAAAATACCAAAAAAAAAGTTGACCTTTTGAGGGAGCCACAAAACATGCTATGTTATGTTTTTTTGACAGAAACAACACCAATTTCTGTGGCTCCCTCTTTTGAACCCCTTAATCTATGCCATTTTCAAAACAAAATAGTAGTTTAGAAAGTAGACTCGGAGCACTACGAACATTGTTTTGGTTGCATCTCTAAATTTTGAGTGTAACTATGCTCAATTTCTCATCCAAGGCCAGTATTTCCTGATTTCAGAAAAAAAGTGGCCACTTAAGACCCCTTTTTGGCCCCCCATCTTCTTGCACTTACCCCTATAAAGGTGGCTCCTATGTTGAGATCTCCTAATTTTTCTAAGCCACTTCAGTTGTTCTCATTTACCTCTTTTCACACTATTGCTGCATGTTTATTACAGAAAAATGAACATGGTTTTGAGCAACCTATTGCTTTCTTTAGCATGTCATTACAGGCAGCCGAATTGAAATATGATATCATGGAAAAGTAGGCATACGCATTGGTTAGGGCATTCAAAAGCTTCAGGCCATACTTAGTAGGGTCTTAGATAGTTGCATATGTGTCCCATATAACAATCAAGGACATTTTCACTCAACAGGAAGTGACAGGAAGAAGATGTAGGTGGATTAACAAGTTACAAGAGTTCAACATTGAGATACAAATTACAAAATTGGTAAGGTGACAGGGTTTGACTAAGATGATGACACAATCAAATTTGGAAGCATGCTAGATAAATGTGGTTCAGGATGAAGTTGTTAACATGTCAGAATCTGAATGGTACAAGGATATTGTGTTTTATTTGCAGAATTTGAATTGTCCTTCCCATCTCAGTGATAGTAAAAAAAGGACCTTAAAGTTACATGCTATCAAATACATAATTATTTAAGGAGAATTATATTGGAAGCATCCTGATGGTGTACTACTTTGGTGTGTGGATGAAAATCAACCTACGCATATTTTAAATGACATGCACAAAGGATTGTGTGGTGGACACTACACTACCAAGACAACAACTGACAAAACTCTTAGAGAGGGCTATTGGTGGCCAACCCTTTTCTTAGATGCACAAAAGATGGTAAGAAAATGTGATCCTTGTCAAAGGTTCTCAGGAAAACTTAAGTATGAAGGTACATTACCCCTTAGAACTGTAATTGTGGAGGCTCCATTTCAGCAATGGGGAATTGATTTTATAGGGGAAATTTTAGAAAGATCAAGTGGATGACATAGTTGGATTTTGGTTGCTACTGACTATTTTACTAAATGGATTGAAGCCATTCCAACTAAGAAAGCTACAAGTAGGGTGGTGATGGATTTCATTCTAGAACACATTATTATCAAATTTGGAGTGCCAGTCAAAGTGGTCACAGACAATGCCATGTGCTTCAGATCTGGTGAGTTTGTTGATTTTTGCAACAACTATAGGATTGATTTGTCATATGCATCACCATATCATCCACAAGGAAATGGTCAGGCAAAATCAAGTAACAGAAGCCTTATCAAAATCATCAAAAGGATGGAAGACAAGAACCAAAGGGCATGGGATTCAAAATTAAAGATGGCACTATGGGCTGACCGGATAACAGTGAAGAAAGCAATTGGAAGGTCACCTTTTGAGCTAGTGTATGGCGCAGCAGCTAAGTTACATGTGAATAATCTCTTGCCAGTTTATAGATTCATACAAGAAAATGATGAAGAAATTGAGGACTCAATGAATGAAAGGATAAATCAACTAGTTGCATTAGATGAAATTAGAAGAGAAGCACAGAAGTCAAATGTCAAGAAACAACAAAAGGTGAAATATTTGTTTGATAAAAGGGCTATAGAAAGGAAGTTTGAGATAAGCAACTTGGTCCTTCTTTGGAATGTAAAGAGCTAGGATAAGGGCAAGCATGGTAAATTTGAGCCCTTATGGATGGGCCCATATCAAATCAGCAATATTCATGGAGAAGATTCCTACTTTCTCCAGGCCCTAAATGGTGAACTATTGGAATTGCTTGTGCACAATAAATTCCTTAAACGTTATGATGCAGAGTGACACACAGCGGAAAGCCTTTCAATTCAACAATGAAATGCTTGTCAATCGCATTCTCAATTCGGCTTGTATGTACATTACCTGACCTTCTATCATAGGTAGCCCATTATATCTCCAACCATTTTGACCACTACAGTCGGTCCTCATTTGCACCTCATGAAATGTACATTAACAATGTACATTCGCATATACAATCTTCAACATGCAAATGCGAGATATACAAGAATTGCTTTTTTAGGTACAACTGTGATATACTCACTGCTTGTATATCCTCAATGTACATTCTTCACATGCATTCCAAATATACATTCAGAATGTACATTTGGTGGGGCCCTCAACCTCCACTCAACTATTGTATGTTCACCACATACAACTAAATGTACAATGCCAATACAAACAAATCTCACATGCAGAACATGACTTACTATGCTGGTTCCTTCCACTATTCCTGTCGGTCAACAATTGTATCAACAACAAATGTATGTTTCCACATACAACTGAAATATACAATCAGAACATGCATTAGACAACTTCCTATCTCCGGTCCTTTTAACCGCTATCACCGGTCATTCCTTGTATCCACACACACAAGTCCCTCCAACATACATTCTAGTTACCACCCTGGCCAGTCACCTTTTGCATCTTAACCCGATGTATCTGCGGAATGTATATTTCAATATACATTTGAAAACATATAACTCTAACTTGCTTTTGAAACATGCATTCACCAAATATGCCTTCAGAATATGCCTTCAAGGGAAGTTGACCGCTGACCTCTTTGTATATAAACCCAATGTACATTTGCGATGTACATTTACTATATGCAATACCGATAGACAATTGTGAGATACATAGAAATAGGCAATGACGATATACACATGAACTATCCCCAGCATACAAAAGTGATATACACAGGAATTGTATATCTGATATGTCTTAGCCATGTATATTCATAACATGCATTTTTAACATGTTTTCACACCCAATATGCTTTGCGATATATACATAGACTATATATCTACCATGCAAATGTAGTATATACACAAAATGTATATTTGAACACCACTGTCGAACAACCATAACCTTAACCCAAAAAGACTTTTATACATACCAATCTTCACAGCATATACACAGGATGATGCTCGCATGCAAATGCGATATACTCACAGACTGTTCCCGGCATACAATTGATGGATATACCTAAAATGTATACTTGAATTTCCCACTGATAACTTCCACTGCAACAGATTCCACAATTTCTATTCTATCATGCCCACAAACACAAGTAAAACCAAACAGAAAACTATTTTACAAGTCCATTCCACTAATTTCATAGAAATCCACCAGTGGAATGGCTTTAATCGTCCATCTCAAAATAGAAAGATTAAATTGAATACCAAACAAATCTATACAAAATATACACAGAACAATTTGATTCACAGGGAATTTACACAGAATCTAGAAATTACAAAATACAATTGACAAAATTTCTATATCTTCATTTTCAACTTTTATCAAACACAAGCTGATTAGAAAGATCCTTACATTAGATCATTCTGAAGGTGGAAGACGCACAACAATAACAACCCCCTTTTCCTCGACCACCTTCCCTATTTTGTTACCGACTCCCCTCTCCTCTATTTTTAGGATTTTGCTTAAACCAAGATTATAATCAAAACCCTAACTAATCACACGACACCTATTTTGCATAAGACAGCAAAACACCTAATAATAAGACACATTGGTTTAATCCTCCACATAACCCAACATGTCAAAAATGTCAAATTTGATGTTTACAAACATGAAATGCCAACACAAAATGCTACATTTGACAATGACATACAAATGCTACATGGTAACATGAAATGAAGAAACATGCAATGGTGATATACACATGAACTGTCCCAAGCATACAAAAGTGATATACACAGGAATTGTATATCCGATATGTCTTAGCCTTGTATATTCATAACATGGATTTTTAACATGTTTTCACACCTGATATGCTTTGTGATATATACACAGACTGTATATCTACCTTGCAAATGTAGTATATACACAAAATGTATATTTGAACACCACTGTTGAATAACCATAACCTTAACCCAAAAAGACTTTTATACATACCATTCTTCACAGCATATACACAGGATGATGCTCGCATGCAAATGTGATATACTCACAGACTATTCCCGGCATACAATTGACGTATATACCTAAAATGTATATTTGAATTTCCTACCAATAACTTCCGCTGCAATGGATTCCATAATTTCTATTCTGCCATGCCCATGAACACAAGGAAAACCAAACAGAAAACTATTTTACAAGTCCATTCCATTGATTTCATAGAAATCCACTAGTGGAATGGCTTTAATTGTCCATCTCGACAATAGAAAGATTAAATTGAATACCAAACAAATCTATACAGAATATACACAGAACAATTTGATGTGCAGGGAATTTACACAGAATCTAGAAATTGCAAAATATAATTGACAGAATTTCTATATCTTCTTTTTCAACTTTTATCGAACACAGACTAATTACAAAGATCCATACATTAGATCATTCTGAAGGTGGAAGACACACAACAATAACAACCCCCTTTTCCTCGACCACCCTATTTTGTTACCAACTCCCCTCTCCTCTGTTTTCAGGATTTTGCTTAAACTAAGATTATAATCAAAACCCTAACTAATCACATGACACCTATTTTGCATAAGACAACAAAACACCTAATAATAAGACACATTAGAATGATCTAATGTATGGGTCTTTGTAATCAGCCTGTGTTCGATAAAAGTTGAAAATGAAGATATAGAAATTCTGTCAATTGTATTTTGCAATGGTTGGAGATACAATGGGTTACCTGTGATGGAAGGTCAGGTAATGTACATACAAGATGAATTGAGAATGCAATTGACAAGCATTTCATTGTTGAATTGAAAGGCTTTCCACTGTGTCTCTCTACATCATAGTGGTATCAGAGTGAAGGAGTATCCTTTAGGTATAAGGAGAAGAGAAGATGTTAGAAGGAGAAGGGTCAGAAGCATACCCAGCAAAGATGACCAACATTGAGTTGGCGGTCTTAGTGAGAAAACAAATGGCAGAGAGCAAAGCAGCTCAGGCTCAAAATCAGGCTTTGAAAGAAGTAGAGAAGTTGAGGGACAGAGTGGTGAAGGGAGAAGAAGATTCTCGTAAATGAGAAGATTGGGATGAAGAGGAGATCCCAAAGCAGGAAGAGATAGAGGTTTGTGCTGACCAGAGACCCTTACTTAACGCCCTCAAATCCATGGAGAGAAGGACCATGGTTATGAAAATAGACCTGTCAGTGTTTGCAGGAAAAATGGAACCTGATTCAGTGATGGAGTGGATAGACTCCTTGAATAATTTCTTTGAGACCAAGGAAATACTAGACCACCAAAGAGTGAAGATGGATTAATCCAAAATGAAAGAAGCTACACTAACTTGGTGGAATTTCATCCAAGATGACAGGGTGAAAGAAGGAAAGAACAAAGTTGCTACTTGGAAGAATATGATGGCTTTAGTGAAAGAAGCCTATGTTCCATTCGATTACAACATCCAATTACATAAGAGGAAATAAAACTTGAAACAGAAGGAGCTAGATGTCAGCTCATATACAGAAGAGTTCGTGAAACTATGTGTCAAGACAAAGGTAAAGGAGGTTGAGGAAGAGAAGGTAGCAAGGTACCTTAATGGATTGAGGTTTAACATCCAAGAAGACATAAGTCTGCATAATCCAGAGACAGTCCAAAAATGCTACCAGTTAGGACTCAAAGTGGAAGAAAAATTCAAGAGAAGGCATGAGCAGAACAATAGAGGAAAAGGGAGACAACAAAGAGGAGGAAGAAGTCCTTTCAGAGGCAGCGGAAATGGATTTGGATACCAAGGTGAATCCAATAAAGAGAATAGGAAAGGAGACAACAGTCAAACCCAAGGGGGAAGTTACAATCAAAGAGGAAACTTTAGGGGCAGAAGACCACCATTTAGAGGAAGATCTTAGGGCAGAGGACCTATCAGATGTTACAACTGCAATCAAGAAGGCCACATAGCCAACAGATGTCTAGCAAAGGCAACATGTTCAATGGGAGAAAAGAGGATTAACCTGATCCAAGAATCTAATTGTCAAAGTGTAACAATCTCCAGCACTTCTCAAAGTGTGAATGCTCCTGATAGTTATGGATATCCTAAAAAAGGAGAATCTTTGATGATTAGGAGGGCAATGACCACCATGAGGGTACCTGACAAAGAACCCCCACAAAGGAAGTCACTCTTCAGAACTACTTGCAAGGTCAGAGGAAAGGTATGTAAAGTTCTGATTGACTCTGGATCTACTAAAATATTTGTGTCATTTGAAATGATAGAAAAGCTTAAGCTTAGAAGACTGCCACATCCTTGCCCATATAAGATTTCATGGCTCACCCAAGGACAGCAAACAGTTGTGGAAGAACAGGCTTGGGTAGCATTTCAAATTGGACCATACAAGGATAGATTATTGTTTGACATTGCCAAGATGGATACTTTCCATCTCCTATTTGGAAGACCATGGCAGTATAACTTGAAAGCATACCATGATGGAGTTAGAAGCACATATTCCATCACCAAGAATGATAAGGTGATAGAGTTGCTACCATTGATGGAAAATGAGGTGGAATCAAAGGGGAAAGAAGTCAAGGCAATGATGATAGAAGGCAAACAACTCATGAAAGAGATAGTGGAAGAAGGAGCAATTGCATATGCTCTAATTCCATGCCTAAAGGTGAACAAAGAGTAGCAACAAGAAGTCAAAGGAGAGAAGAGGCAAAACTACATAGATCCGGTTGTCCAAGGGCTATTGGGCAAGTACAAAGGCATCATCTCTGATGGGATACCAAGTTCCCTACCACCTATAAGAGACATCAGTCATTACATAGATCTGATTCCAGGATCTACACTTCCAAACAAAGCAGCATATAAGCTTACCCCAGAACAGAATGCAGAGGTAGCAAGATAGATTGAGGAATTGTTGGAGACAGGCTTAATTTGCAAAAGTTTAAGCCCATGTGCAGTACTGGCTGTACTAGCACCAAAAAAGGAAGGTACTTGGAGACTTTGTACTGATTCAAGAGCTATCAACAAGATAACAATCAGGTATAGGTTTCCAATCCCTAGGATATAAGATTTGCTTGATTGCTTAGGGGGTGCTAAATATTTCACAAAAATAGATTTAAAGAGTGGCTATCATCAGATTGGGATTAGGCCAGGAGATGAATGGAAAACTAGATTTAAGACCAATGACGGGTTATATGAATGGAAGGTTATGCCTTTTGGTTTGTCCAATGCCCCCAGTACCTTTATGACATTGATGAATGAGGTCTTGAGGGAATTCATAGGTAAATTTGTCATAGTATACCTAGATGACATCCTAATTTTTAGTAATATGAGGGAAGAGCACCTCAACCATATAGACTTAGTCCTCAAAAGATTACATGAAGAGCAGCTAATGATCAACTTAGGAAAGTGTTTGTTCATGCAAGAAGAGATCATCTACTTAGGATTTGTCATCTCACATAACAAACTAAAAAATAGATCTAGAGAAGGTAAGTGCCATATTGTCTTGGCCAACTCCTAAAACCTTGAATGATGTTAGAAGTTTCCATGGGTTAGAAACCTTTTATAGGAAGTTTATAAAGGGATTTAGTCATGTTTGTACACCCATGCTTGACAACATAAAGGCGGATAGAAGTGCAGATTAACTTGGACAAAGGAGGCAGATGATTCATTTGAAACATTGAAGAGAAAGGTGGTAGAGCAGCCAGTTCTTGCACTTCTTGACTTCAGCAAGATTTTTCAAGTAGAATGTGATGCCAGCCACATGGCAATTGGAGTAGTACTTAGTCAAGAAGGTAGGCCTATTGCATTTTTCAGTGAAAAACTAAATGATGCAAAGAAGAGATACTCATCCTATGATTTGGAGATGTATGCTCTAGTACAGTCACTTAAAAAGTGGAGGCATTACTTGATGCCAAAAGAATTTATAGTGTTCACAGATAATCAAGCCCTTAGTTTTATAAACAGTCAAGAGAAGCTGAACCATAGGCACATGAAATTGGTGGAGACTTTGCAAGCTTTCACCTTCACACGCAAACACAAGAAAGGGGTCAAGAACAAGGTGGCAGATGCTTTGAGTAGGAGGGTTCTGACCATCAATCAAATCCAACTAGAGAGTGTTGGCATTGACTCTTTGAAGACCATGTATGATAATGATGAAGAGTTTGGAGAAATCTATCAGGTATGTATTTCCTTTGGTGACAAATATCATGTTGAATTCTCTAAATTTCTGATCCAAGATGGATTACTTTTCAAAGGTGGACAATTGTGTATTCCAAGGTGTTCCATGCGACTGAATATCATTTAGGAGAAACATTGTGGGGCCATGGCAAGACATTTTGGTCTGGATAAGACTCTTGACTATTGGCCCAAATTACAGTCAGATGTAAGGAGATATGTGGAGGCATGTGTGATATGTTAGAAAGCAAAAGTAAGGTCCACTAATGTAGGTTTGTACTAGCCACTACCCATTCCTTCTAGGCCATGGGAGAGCATAAGCATGGACTTTGTATTGGGTTTGCCTAGAACAAGGAAAGGATATGATAGTGTTTTTGTTGTAGTAAGAAGAATAACAAGATCCTTGAATTGATGAGAAGCATCCACATATGCTGAGGTTTAGTTCCGATTAGGCTCAATACACTGATCTGCTGCACTTCATCCTTCCTCTTCTTTGGTGCTGTTGACCTGTCACATACCAGACCTATCTTCCTACTTTCACATGGTTCTTCTACTTTTCTTCACACACACAACAACCCACAACTTCAACAACTCTCATCAAAATCCATTTGGTATATATATTCACATAAAGGATTTCATCCTCTTTCTAGTCGGTACCTGGAATAGTCAGTATTTCCCAAACTTTAGTCTGTCAACTGAATCCTTTCTTACCAAGTGATGCGAATTAAAGAGATACTTATAGAATTCATCCAACAAGTCAGCCAATCTTGAATGATACCTTAATAATCTTGATCACCATCAACATCTCATCCAAAATAATGTCTGATGCTTTGTTGATAAATTCTTCCTCTGTCTGCTCTGCCAAACAGGACCCCAATACTTGAATGCTTATATCTCTTCACTCTTTCATCACCGGAGGCTCAAATCCTAGAATCTACCAATCAAGGTATTCCTCTTGACTTCCCCAAGTCCACACTTTCCAAAGATACTTCCTCTTAGAGATCTGGAGCTAACTGTCAGACCTTGCCACAACACTCTATTCTTGCTTACCAGACCACAACACTCTTCAATCTGACTTTCGGTATAGGCACACTATGTCCTACGGATGTGTGGGATGAACTTTGTTGCCATTAATGACAACAATCATGAAGCTCCAATCTGTCTCTTGCCAACAATCTCCCCCTTTGGCATTGATGGCAACACTTAGTGAAAAATGACTAAGTGTTATACTATACTCCCCCTTGGTTGATGCTCTCTGCTGATGTACACTTTTCTAGAGCTCCCCCTTAGCTGGATTCCACATTTTTCACTGTTCCTCACTCCCCCTTTGACATCAATGGCAAAGGGGAGGGTCCGCATATCAAAATTCCAAAAATTCAACTATACTTAGCTGCATAAGTATATAAACAAGTTATACTTACATATATTGTAGTATGTCTGCAAAAGTTATTTTCAACTGTACAACTTATGTTGCCCAACTCTACTTCATCCTGTCCAAAATTGAGATGTGACCACTCAACAGAAATGTAAAAGCTTCTGCCCTCTTGAGATCTGTCGGATCACTGTTCCAGGCTATGCTCTGAGCATCAGTTAGAGCCTCATGCATGGCCTCTAACTTAGGGATAATGGTCCCTCTGAGTTCACTTAACCTGATTATTCTATTTTTCTTCGCCTTCTCAAGCTTCTTTATTTCAGCTATGACTACAATAGTCTAACATTCTTTATTTACTATAGGAGCGGAGAGAGGATCAAAACTTTGAGATAAACTTGTCAATTTATCCTCTTGCTCTTTTACTTTCTTCTCAATATCCTTGATCACTTTAGGTCAGGATAAACAAAATTTGTAGATATCTCCGCCATCTTTAAGAGCATTTTCCAAGCTCTTTATTCCAATATCCATAACTCTCCTATCATTTGTTATTAAGCCTTGTAACTCTGAGAATCTCTTATCCAAAAAATCTTTCTGGACCTTCTCCTCAGCTGATTTCTCTATAGATTCAAAATGTGTACTAACACTATTTACTAGAGATTTGAGATTACTGAATGAAGAGGTTGAGGGATCTTTCTGAAAAGATGGCATGATCTTCTCCAATACACCGGATGCAGTTTCTATGAGCTTGTAGTCTTCCATGTGAGACTTCAGAAGTTTTTCTTTTGCCTTTGCTAAACTAAAGGATGCTAGCTTCATGGTTTCAACTGGGGAGAAGGAGTCAAAATTGAACGGTCCTTGAAGAAGTTCCGGTTCATCAAATTCTATCATCTCCTTGGTTAAGAATTCCTCAACTGCTTCTACTATGTCTCTTGCCGGTGACAGGGCTTTGTTCCCTTTTTTAGCCTTACCACTATCATCTGTGGTTTCTGGAATTTTCTCTCCTTCTGCACCCTTATTACTATCATCTTGTTTTTCCTTTTCCTCTCCTTCTTTCTCTTCTACTCTTTCCTCTTCTTTAGATCTAGAGTCAATAGTGGAAACCAGAGAAGAGATGTTTGCTTGATCATGTGCCTCCTCTTCCAGAGCAGAGGAATCTAAGTCCTTGTCTTTTTCTTCACCTATCTCCTTTACCTCTTCTACCACTATCTCAATAGATTCTTCTTTGTTATCCATTCTTGAGGGATCATCACTTAAATCCTCTACAATAGGAATATTGAATCTTTTATAGGCTTTCTGGAGGATTTCTTCTGTTTCTTTTGCCACTTTATCAGTTTCTCCAAGCATGAGCTGATTCATTCTAGCCTTACTCCAGAACTCATCCTTGCAATCTTTGAAGATCATATTCATTTGCTTCTGAGTGATTGAAGGAAAGAGCTGAATGGCTATCTATTCTCAGATCTCATGATCCTTTGCCCTAGCATTATTTTTCCTTATCTCTAATTCCTTCTCTAGGCTTTTGGGAATGAGAGATATAATTTCAATAAAAGCCTTATTGTATATGTTCAAGTACTTAACTGTGGCTTCCTCCAAGATCTTTCTATCTACATCATTGTATACATCATAGAATTCTGTTATTGGTTGTAGGTTCCCATCCATAGTAACTGCCTTAACTACATCATCTAAGGATAGAGTGGGCCTTTCAACAAAATCTTCTGCCATCTCTTCCTTGTCTTTACCAGTAGAGGGTTCACCAGATACTTTCTTCTTTTTCCTAATTTTCCTTACCTCCTCATCTGACTTAGTCTCTTCATCATCCTTCTGATTGATGTAAGACCTTGTGGCCTTTGTCTTAGTTCTTTTCTCTACTTTACCGAATGGTTTTGCTTCTAGTTTTGATGCCTTTGAGGTCTTAGCAATTGTAGGTGCAGACCTCTTGGAGGATCTGGTCCGGGAGGGGCTTCTATCAAACCACTTTCCTTTTCTATTTCTTCCTTCTCTTTCTCTACCCTTTTTGTCTTCTCTCTATTTGCATCAAGCTATTCTTTCAAAATTCCATGCCTCTTGGCAAACTCTTCTACTTGCTTCCTCACTTTTCTTTTTATTTCTGGTTGTCTTAACTCTACATGGATCTTCACACTTAATTCTTCAAAGGTTCCAAACCTTTCTGCCTTGGAATCCTTTGGCTAACTTAGCATGTGCTAAACATGCAGCTCCATAATTTTCTCATCCACTTCATACCCCATAGGCATGATCCACATTGTTCTTGGTTCCACTGCCTCCATTAGGCACTGATTAGTTTCTACCATAAAGAAAACTGTATCCTTATACTTTTCAACTAGAGATTTGGGAATTATCTCCCTTGCTTGCATCATACTCTGAAAGTTCTTGAAATAACTCCATAGAGCTATATTTCTTGCCTTAGTATTCCCAAGCCCATGCAAGTAGTCTCTGATTTGAATGGCAATAGGTCTGTCATTCTGCCATACCCAACCACTGGATGTGAGCAACTCATTCATAAAGTAGAAAAACAAACATAATATTAGTCCACCATACTTAAAAGAGTTTTTCTTGTCCTTCTTGATCTTCTGTAAGTTTTCCATTAGTTGGCTTAGAAGGAGTTCATAGAGATCATAATCATTCTTTCTCAACATTTCCTAAGCAGTATACACAGTAGTTTTGGGTACTAAATTCTCCCTGCTGGAGTGATATATATTATAACCAATTATCATAGATGCAAACGTTATATCCGGATCAGAAATATCTTCTATGGTCATTTCTCTCTTATCAAATTTTAATCTGGTAGCCTCACTCACCGTTTGGTTTTTGATAGATTTGAGAACTAGTATCCCTCCAGAAGAGTACAAACCGGTTACTACCCTAATCATATCCTTAGTGATCTTAAATGGTCTATTTAACCATAAGAAGTTATCATGTACTCTGCTCAACACATACCGGACCCATTCATCCTCTTCAAAATAGGGGAAATGAATTTACTGACCAAAATGTTTATTCCGGATGGCCTGAACTATGGTTTGAGTTCAAAAGCATCATCTATTAACTGATTGTGATAGATATCTACCAACTTGGATTCCCCAAAATCTTCAATGTTCACATGAATGTAAACCCTAACATCTTCTACATGCAAAATACCATGCGGAATGCTGGAAAATGCACCTGAGGGATCCATTTCTAGAGATTTGTATGGGTGCTTCTTAAATTTAGGGTGTGGCCTATCAGAAATCTTCATGACATTCAGAGTATCCATTTTTCAAAGATTTACAGAGAGATATTCAAGAACAAAGAATACCTTTTACGCTTCTAGGTTTCACGGAGTAAGATAGATTGATTGCTGGATGAATCGACTTCTGCAAATGATCTTTGATGAGCTTGAGGAGATTTGTTGCAGAGCTCTTTATCACCTCTTCTTGAATGCAGAATGAACAAGTGTTTTATAAGAAAACCCTTATATTATTCCGCAAACCCTAATACCAAGTTGCAATAAATGCTCAACTTAAGTCATTCTAGTTTGCCTTGTTTTTCTTATTCGGATGACTTTGATGAACCGGATCAATCTTGTTCTAAACATCTTGCGGATCTTCCATATCTTAAACACAGTTTATTTAGACATTTCTCTATGAACGCTTTAATCTGCAAATCTCCTTGTGCCAATTCTGGCACCAATTAACTGGCTAGGGGAAAAATGTTTTTCCTTGTGTCTTCCCCTGAGCTAGAGCTCACTTTTTAATTTCTGGAAGGAATATCAGCACCAGATTCTGGTACGGATCCATCCCCTACATTTTATGTACTTCTCTTCACCCAAATCTTGTTCATCTCACTTTGAACTTCATCCGCATTCACTTTTCCTTTTCCCTTTTCTTGATTCTAATTGTGATGTACCGGACCTCTTTTGTCCTGATTTTTGTTTCTACAGAATTTGGCAATATGACCGGATCTATTGCAATTGTGGTAAACAACATTTCTTTGCATATTTGATTGATATCCTCTTGATCTGCATTGATTAGCCATATGACCCATTCTATTGCATGCAAAGCATCTACCATTGAAATAATTGTTCATTTGCACATTTCTACATTCATGAGATTTGTGACCATACCTTTTGTAGTTAAAACACTGTCCGGAGAAGAATGTATTAGTCTGATTCATTCTTTTTTTGCACTGATTAACTTTGTGACCAAAGTTATTGCAGTTGTGACAGTATCCATTGAAGGATGGATATCTTTGAGCATTAGGCTACCTTACCGGAGGTATTCTAGGCATGTTCCTTTGATTTTCTAATCTAAAATTCTTCTGACCAGATTCAGAGCTTTCACCTTTCTCATATCCCAAGCCACACTTGTCATCTACCCTCTTTTGGCTTTCAAGAAGAACTTGAAGTTGAGCAGAACTTATCTTGAATTTCTCTTTGTATTCATTTGCTGTTTGAAAATCCCTTTTAAGAGAGACAGTTTGATCCTCAAGTTTTTCTTCATTATCTTTAGCATCTTCAAGATCAGATTCAAGATGTCTAATTATTCTATCCATCTTGTGGTAGTCTTCTGATTTCTCCTTGAGAGATTATCTTAGATCACCTTCAGTTTTTCTTTTCTCTTCAATTTCTTGGGTAAATTTCATAACTCCTAATTCCATTTCATGTCTTACTATAATGATCTCTTTTGATAACTTTTCACATAACTTGGTTTTCTCCTTCAGATCTCCATTTGTATCATTTGCTTCACTTTGACTTGCCAATTGCTGAAGTAGCTCCTTTCTCTTTTTCATAGAGAGACTTAGTTTCCCTTTTAGTTCATTTATGAAATTATCAGCCTGTTTGAGTCTTTCCTTCAATTCATTGACTTCAGAATTAGATTTTTCAAGATCATCTAGGGTAGACTGAAGTTGCTCCCTCATACCATATACATCCATTTTAATTTCCAGATCTTCCTCAAGCTTAGGCTCTATTTGGAGGAACTTGGCTCTGATACTAATTGTTGATAACTAAGAGGGGGGGTGAATCAGTTATCTTAATTATTTCAGCTTTCTAAACTTTCTTAATAATCAATTCAAATAAGCAAACATAACCATGAAATGGAAATACACATGACACAATAATTTTGATGTGGAAACCTTGTTAAGGGAGAAAACCACGGGGTGATTAACCCAAGATTGTATTCTCTGTTAGGAGAATAGAAATACAAAATGGCACTTGCCAATTAGGGCTCACTACCCGAGCACACTGCTCACAAGAAGATCACTACCTACAAGAGACTCACTGTCTACAAGTTGTAAGAAGAATAACAAGATCCTTGAACTGATGAGAAGCATCCACATATGTTGAGGCTCAGTTCCAATTAGGCTTAATACATTGATCTGCTCCACTTCATCCTTCCTCTTCTTTGGTGCTGTTAACCTATCACATACTGAACCTGTCTTCCTACTTTCACACTATTCTTCTACTTTTCTTCACACACACAACAACCCACAACTTCAACAACTCTCATCGAAATCCATTTGGTATATATATCTGCACAAAGGATTTCATCCTCTTTCTAGTCGGCATCCAGAATAGTCAGTATTTCCCAAACTTTAGTCTGTCAGGTGAATCCTTGCTTACCAAGTGATGCGGATCAAAGAGATACTTATAGAAGTCATCTAACAAGTTGGCCAATCTTGAATGATACCTTAATAATCTTGATCACCATTAACATCTCATCCGGAATAGTGTCTGATGCTCTGTCGGTCAGTTCTTCCTCTGTCTGCTCTGCCAAACAGGACCCCAATACTTGAATGCTTATATCTCTTCACTCTTTCATCACCGAAGGCTCAAATCTTGGAATCTACTAGTTAAGGTATTCCTCTTGACTTCCCTAAGTCTACACTTTCCAAAGATACTTCCTCTTAAAGATCCAGACCTGATTGTCGGACCTTGCCACAACACTCTGTTCTTGCTTACCAGACCACAACACTCTTCAATCTGACTTCTGGTATAGGCACACTATGTCCTACGGATGTGTGGGATTAACTTTGTTGCCATCAATGACAACAATCATGAAGCTCCAATGTGTCTCTTGCCAACATATTTCTCCTCCTATCAAAAAATGGCACATGGACTAGTTAAACTAATTAATATGCAATCATTTACTTCCTAGGAAATTAAAAAATATATCATTTAACTTATTAAATATACTTACAAATGTACAGATCAAGGCCTATAAACCTTTTTGGCCACTGTGACACATGGCACGAAGTTTGTCAAGCCTAGCCTTGGAGGCCTTGTCCTGAAACATATACTAATTCAATTTAACTATGCACAAATAAAATTTAAAAATCATTTAATAAATTTGATATAATCTTATAAGCAAATTCAAATACCTGTGTACTCTCCTTGCTAGACTTACTCCATGCATTAGACTTCTCATATGATTTTACAAGCTCTTTCCATACTTTCAAACTAACATTAATTGGCATTTTTTTGAGCCTTTCCTCGGGAGGGAGTTTTTTATCTTCTTTGTTTGGTTGTACCAAAATCTCTTGTAGTTTTGAGACATTCATAGCTTTATCTTCTTTACAGACCAACCTGTGCCAAATTTAGTCTCCATGTCTTAGATAACTACTTTTTACAGGTGCATGGGTATCTTTCAGAATGGCAAATGTAGATGGTCTTTGAACCATTGAAGGCATGATTCCTTCAACCTATTCACAAATGTTTTTCCAGTATCCATCATTCGGACGTCCCCTGAAACCACATCATATTCTATCTTGGTATCATAGGTACCAATGCAAGATGCAAAACATGGCATGGTGGTCAAAGAAGTCTATGTCCTAGGAGTGGGTGGGACATTGGAAGCCTCTATTCCCTATTCCACATTCTTAGAGGTTATTGTTATTGATTTCCTCTTGGATCTTTTGCTCAATCCATGACTGGTTGGGGAATCAATTGATTCCCTTTGACACTATTGATTTGGTTGTAATGTTTCAGGGGCTTTACCAGATCATTTTTCTATGTATCTGGCAAGCATTGTCAAGTCCACACCATCCAATTTGTTCACTACCTCTACCTCCAATATGGAAGCCAATGCATCTTTATCTTTGTTAGTATCATGTTCCTATAAAATAAATTTCTTCTTTTAAATTTACAAATAAAAAACTAAAAACTAAAAATCAAAGAAACAATGGAAACATTTACAAATCTATAAATTCACAATGAATTACCTCATTGTGGCCAAAGTTTGCTCCCTTTGCTTTCTTCCCTGTATTGCTTGACATTTTGAGGTGACGTAGGGCAAATTATTTTTGTTCAATCTGTGGAGGCAAACGAAGTACACACTACTAGGCATGAAAGTTTTCATCCATTTTTTTTGTATTCCTCAAGGTTTTTGACCTTTACTTTGTAGAGCAAATCATGAAGTTGTTTTCCTATGAATCAATTGCTGCCTTATGAGGGAATTGTTGATGATGATTATTAGTCATAACAACACTCATAAAAATTTACACAACAAACCTTTATTCTCTTCAAAAGTACAATCAATTTAGAAGAAATTGATGACTCCAAGGCTCTGTTGGTTTGTTGTTGAGCAGGATAGGTAGGGTATGTAGGAAATGTTATGTTTGGTGTAGGGAAGGCAATATTAGGTGTTGGAGCAAGGATCAACTGCTAATTGACTTTTATAGCTTCTTCAAAAGCTTTGCTAAAGTTGTGACATTAGGATGTGTCCTCCTTATGAACATAGAGGTCAAAGGATCTAATGCTGAATAATATATACTCCTAGCAACTTCATCTACTACATTATAAGGAGTGACTAGCTTTGACAGCATCTTTTGGAATCTAGCATTAAATCTAGCAATAGGCTCTCCTTCAAATATTTTGATTGTGGCAAACAAATGATAATTCATTGAAGGATCTATAGGTATCTTGAATCTGTCCTTTAAAGCTTTCTATAAGGTAGGCCAGGAATCAACTGAACCTTGACCAAGACTGACATACCAACTATATGCTTCTTCTCCTAAGGAAAATGGAAATAATCTACATACCACATCTTGATGTTCAATCCTTTCTCTACAACAAGCTTCCTTGAATGTTCTAATGTGATCATCAGCATCCTAATATGGATGATACATTGGACAAATCTTGTCAGGATTTTTAGGTAAACGATGATATACAGTGAAAGTCAAAGGTGACTTTGTAACAAAGAATGACATTGTGACTAGTGGAGGCTAACCTTGACGAGTAACAGGTGGTCCTATAGGTGTTTACAATCCTACAGGGGTTATTGGAGTATGTCCTAGTGAAGATCCTGATGTACTAGAACCAGGAGTGTGATGAATGTCTACAGTTCTAGGTTTAAATCCATGAATAGAGAGTTCCTTAAAGAGTCCACCAGATCTGGACTTGATATTTGGCCTGTGAGCCAGGATTTCTACAATTTATGAAAATTTGACTTGGTTTGTTGTAAAGATCAATAGAACTACTCCCTCAAAGGATGTATTTGTGATTAATATCCAAAACTGACTGGATATTTATGCAATATTTGCAGAGTTGCAAATATGAACAGGTATAATGCTTTTAGACACAACTATTAGGAAACTAGGTAACATAAGTAAAATACAGCAAAGATTTAGCAGGGAGACCTAAATAACTACTCAATCTTCAGAGATTACAAGGATTGACTGCAAAGGTTGAGATATTTATGCTTAATTCTAAAATATTTATGATGAACAAGTATAAACTGCTACAGAATGAGCAAATCTTTGCATGAACACTCAAAATATGAACAATTGTGATGAACTTTGAGAATATTACCTCATTTCTAACATCGGGAAATGCAAATACAACCGATTAACTTTCAAAGATTAGAAAGAAGGCCTTCCTTCTAGTGCCAATTTATGTTGATGATGATAGTTAGTCATAACAACACTCATAAAAATTTACACAACAAACCTTTATTCTCTTGAAAAGTACTATCAATTTCAAAGAAATTGATGACTCCAAGGCTCCATTGATCAGGTCATGATTGTCTGACGTTACTCAGAGGTTGATGTGACATGCTATTTCCATTTCAAGGGGTCTTACATTGTATAAGTAATTGATCTTATGTATGTTTCCTATAACTTCACTTCACAAACAAGGTTATTTCTACTATGCTCCACAGATTATAAGGATATTTATAAATTTGATCAATTCTTCTGAGCATTTACTGTCATGAACTTGTATATAGTTCTACACTAAGTTTTCATTCAAATAATGTGCCTATAAGTGGATAATTCATATGTTTATCATGGATAGATCTTTGTATTTGCATGATATTTATCAATTTTACATGCTTTTACTCAAAATATGCTCTATATTTTCAATGATTTATGGGATATAGGCATATTTCATGTTTATTTTCTTTAGATTGTATGTTATTTGCAATTATGAAGTGATCTATAATGAAATTTAAGAAAATTAAAAGAAATATTTCTAAATTTTTGTGAACCTTTAGCTATTGAGTCACATACATTCCTGATACAATCATGAAGAGAAGAAATCAAACCATAATTTCACCAGGATGTTCCACAGCTAGGTATGGTTGATGCTAACTTCAAAGGAACAAGGAATGAAAACAACACATGCAGACTGATAAGCACTCAAAGGGACACAGCTAATCAATGCATATATCCATATCTCATTCACTTATTACTCAAGATTTACAATGATTTGTAATCAAATAGCTTCTCTTTCATTAAGTATGTAAAAACATGTACATTCATATTAACCTTGAAATCAGTCCTGAATTCTTTAGCAATCAAATTTCAATTTTCCAATGTCTAAAAGAGTGCACTCCTTCCCCTTTTATAGGATAAGGAGAGGAGGTGGTTATAAATGATCAATGGTCCAGATTTATCTATTTAGATCAACGGTCAGTACTTCTTCATTGACTTAGTCAACATCTTGATTCGTGGCACAAGTTGCCAGCTGGCAACTATCTAGCAAAACTTACCTGCTTGTAAGTAGCTTATGCATATGTTTACATTGTGATGCATCTCTTCTTACTCTTTATCTCCTTCTTCTTTACCTTCTTATTCCTCTTCACTCTCTAAATCATCTTCATCTTCATTGTCACTGTCACTTTGATGTAGATAATCTCTTATATGCACCTTTATTGCTACCCTGATCAACTCATATGATTGCACAACTCTGTCAATCTCCCCTCCATCTTGGACTTTGACCTTTACTACTGCATGTCTATGAGAATGAAATTTAACTTGAAGGGCATCCATCTTGCTTTTCCTACTGTTCAATGTTTCATTAGAAGTCTCCACCCTGACTTTTATTCTCATGACTTTGTTCATCACCTCTTCTATCAAGTGGTTCATGGAGTCCTCTACAACTTAATTGAAATTGCCATAGAAGGCTTGGATAGAAAAATCTACATCCTAATTTTCAATCTCCCCTTCTACCTTCCCTTCCAATGCTCTAGGGTTTCTACCTCATGTGCCATTAGATTGTGCAGTTTGACAATTATATCCCTGAGCTTTCTGCTGCATCTCTTCAATATATCACATTCAAATCATGTATCTTCATACTAGATGCTTAGCAACTGGAAGGTATTATTATCTAGTATATTATTACTTATCAATATCTGTGTGCCAATCTTCTTCATTTCACCTAAAGCATCTAGGTGCTTCTTTAGCTTGAACGACCTCTTGCCTACCTCATTTTGTAGTTTGTCTACCTTTCTCTTCAAGGTACTAAAAGAATTCCACCTCTCCAAAGAGGTTTTCCCTACATCCTCAGCTTCAAAAATAGATGACATCATCCACTTCTCCATTACCTGTTCTTTATGCTTCATTAGGTCCAATCTAGTAACCTCCTCTTGAGATATAATGGTTAGTGTGGTGGCTAGATCAGTAGGTACATGATCAAGGTTAATTAACCCTTTAATAAAAGAATGTAGCTGAACAATGTGCTCTTTATGTTTTTTATGCTTCTCCTTCTCTCTCTTCACCCTTTGTGTTAGAGAGTCAATGATGTCCTTTCCTTCTTGACCTTCTTTCTCTTCATTTGCGTAACCCAGATCAACATTAGTGATCTGAAATTCTTCAAGGCTTATCTTGCCTTTCTCTTTCTCAACTATAGGTAGGGCTATTTGTATAGTTCTCCTACCTGTAGTAGGTTCCCTTTTGATTGTTGATGTTAGCCTGGCCTTTCTTCTTGGTTTTATCATACTTCTAGAAAATAATGTAGAAACTTCAAAATCTTGTACCTCCTTTACATGTTGCAAATGTACCTCTCATTTTAACCAATAAGGTATATCACCTTTGGGTTCTTGATGATCACCCCCTATATTTTGGGTGTTCGGTGATCTTGCACTATGCTCTACCCTTCCAGGTGAATGTTCTATTCTAATTTCTTCCTCATGTACCTTATCATGAGGGGGATCTTGCTGGGGTTCCTCCTGTTGAGGGATTTCTTCTTATGGAGGAGGCTCTCGTGAAGTATTTACATTTTGATCTTGTGCCTCCTTTTGTAAGCTTTCCTCTAGAATTTCCCAAACCTTCTTCTTTTGCTCATTTTGTGGTACATTTTCCTCTAGATAAGTTTGTGTATTTTGACTTTGGGGATCACCTTAATCACCCTCACATTTTCCATCTCTTTCTATGTACCCTCACTTTGTGACAAACCTTCCCATTTATCCTTAGATGCATCAACTTCTTCTAGGTTAGCTTCTTTCTCGAATGATTTCCCTTCTGATGCTAGATTACTACCTTGATCACTCCCTGTAGTAGGTGGTGATGGACCACTTTGGTCTTGCTCAGTACCTTTGTCTCGCATGTCTTGATCACCCCCACTTTGAAGCTATGTTTCTGATTGTTCTTGTCCTGTGGGTGCCTTATTTTGATCCTTGTCTTTATCTGGGCTGATATCACCCCTGTATGTCAGGTCTACTGCTACAGGACTAGTAACTTGCTCAACTAGATTATCCAACCCTATCTATTGGGCTACTCATTCAAGGCTATCATGTTTTGTTTCATCTTTTTCATCTGTTGCCTGGTTGGTTACCATTTGGGCCATTGGGCTCCATCGAGGTTCCATCTTGGTATTAGAAACCAAGATATCCATATGCTCTGTAGCCATGTCTTGGACTACCTCATCATCTGATAATTCCACAGTGTCATCTAGAGGTAAAGGGGACTCCATACTAGCCATATGTACTTCCTTTTCTTTCTGCTCCTCCATCCTTTCAGTCTTAAACTGAATTATCTTAGGAATGGGGACTTCATGTTCAAGCTCTCCTTTGAAGGCCGAACAACCCATACCTCTCAATATGATGGGGTTAGTGCTAACACTTCCCCTCATGGTTGTTCTATGCTTCTTATGTGGTGGTATCTATAGCACCTCTTTTCTTTTCTTCCTTGTAATCAATAAGTCATCATCCCTGGGTTCCATATCTACTTGTTCTTCTTCCAAGGGATTTTCTTGTAGAGGCTTATTCTCTGTTTGAGGCTTCTCTGGTTCTTCAATGATAGGCCTCACTATCTTCTTAGTCTTTTGTTTGTTAGGGGGCGGCTGTGATGTGGATACATGGGCTAATGTGGATGCCCCATCACCTTGTGATGTAAGCCTTTTGATGATCACCCCTTTCTGTTTATCCTCCACCTTCTTACCCTTAGATGGCAACTTTTGTTCTTTAGCGGGTAATCTTTCTATATTAGATTTTCTTCTTCTCTATAATAAAATCATCATACTCTTCATCTGACAATTTTTGTCTCTTCTTCTTATTATCAATTGTGAGGGCCATGCCGTTCTTTTTCAATTCAGCAATCTCTACATCTACCCAACATTGGGTTAGTTAAATGACCCCTTGCATTATTTGATCCAAGGAGGTCTCCTCTAGCTATGTCAGATTAGGGCCTGATATGGTGTCATTATACACCTTCTTGTCCTCATACTCATTGGACATTATCTTTCCATCATCATGATGTAGTTGTGCAGGTACCGGGATGTAATCAAAGGTTCTGATTTGATTTAAGGTGAGCCTTTGATATTTTCTTCTTCTCACCTCTACCTCATTATCACAGTCAGTCTAGAAGTCCTCCAGATGCTTTTGATGTATCTATTTTCCTAACAACTTCTGCATCCTACCATAAGGGTCATATGACCTAGTGATAGGGAATGGCTACAAGTACTTGAGTTTCAACCCCCCAATAGCATGCTTGATGCTCTATTTTTCTAGGCATAAGTACCATCCTATGTAAACTAGGAATAATACAGGAGGAATCTTCTTTTCCTCTATGTGAGCTTCAACTGCTATGGACACTTGTCTAACAAACTCCATCAAGATGACCCTATCAGTGGGGTCTCTTGGCAACATGAGGGGCTGTCCTTCAAACCCTTCAATCCTTATGTATGAAAAAGTGGAGAATTAGATAAACCAAGCTCCATACTTGTAAATAATTTCTTGAGCTTCATGCTTAGTCTCTTGGTCTGGTCCTCCTCCATTGTTCTGACCAGATGCATTGAAAATGCATCATTTACCAGCTTGTAATCCTGGAGGTATGCCTTTTTCTGCAATTGGGAATAGTGATCCCAAACATTCACATCAACAGTATTGTTTCCTACCTTGCCTACTATTTGTAGGGCATCAAATGTTCCTCAGAAAGCACACTAATATACAACAGAAGATGTCATGTAAAATATGCAGGTCTTACTTCCTAGCTTCCTCATCCCCTCATCTAGGCAATCACTAATGATTTTGGCCCATAGAGGCTTGTTATCCAAGTACAAAACCATCTGGATAATTCCAAACATCTAGTTCTCAAAGCTACCAGCATGAGGTTTTCTGGTCATCCTACTCAACAGGGCAATTATATATTGATATTCATCATCAAAATCAAACTTATACAGGTACATTGACAACTTGGCCGAAGTTGTGTAGGTGCTATTCTTCACCCTCCACTGATATATTCTCTTCTTGGCCTCTTTCTTATTGTTGTTATATTCCTTCTCTAGTTTATTGAGGTCCACACTTACTACCTTATTCCCTACTAGCAAGTTGAATGTGGCAGTGATGCCCTTGACTGAAAAAGTCAGCATATACTCTTCCATGTTTCTCTACTCTTCTAGTTTCTAGTTTGTAATTTCTGGCACATTCTACTACTAGCTCAATGGTATCCATAACATATGGGAAACCTGTTGCATGCCACATGCCTATTGTAAATATCTTGTCTAGTATAGGGTTGTCCATATCATTGTCTAATTTCCTTGACCATTCATTTAAATCTATTTGCCCTTGATGGGTGTCACTGATAACACCATATCTAAACTCCACTCCTTCAGGTCGTACAAATATGGGATTCAAAAATTCAGCCTCAGATTTATTCCTTCTTACCTCTACCATTAATTCCTACAATAGACATTTGCATGTCTTACCCTATGGTGCTTGTATGAATATTCAACAATAATATGTACCTCCTAACTATCATCATTTTAACTCTTTTCATGCATCATCATGCAAATTTAACTTAGTAAAGAATTAATTTACCTGGATATTTGTAGAAAATGACAACGGAGAGGGTTTTGAAATTACTTACCTGATATCACTTTCCTTTTTGATTAGATGTGCAGTTAACGAGAAATGTAGATTTGTAGGGTCAACCGTTCTATTCTGTTACATCGAAGGTCACAATCTACTAGTAGATGATTGATAAGTGTTTGGTGTGAAGCCTAATTAGTCTCCAAGTGGGAGATTGTTGGTATGTGGTGACTAATCATGCAAGTTCTGTACACAAGTTATGTATCCTCGCCAAGGTTCGGGTCGGTTGTTAATTTTTGTTAACCGACAAAAGAAAAATGACATGGAAAAACCCTAATTCTAGAAGCTTCCTAAAAGCTTGTTATGAGTAGCTGGGATGTATGGTACATTGATGTATTCATGAGATTGTAATCTATTTTGTACTAGATAATAAAATCATTGGATGGCTGAGTTTCTATGGATGTAACCCATATTGGGTGAACCACGTTAAATTTTTGTGTTGATCTCTTTTGTGTTATTCCTCATTGTTATATTAGGTTATTTAATCTACATATAATTTTTAGTGTTTATTTCTTTCATCTGTCCTAACCCTAACAATTGGTATCAGAGCGGGTTGTGTTTGATTATCGTCTATAGGAGGGTCTCACGGTTGAGTGGGAGTCTCATGGTTAAGTGGGAGCAATGGAGGACGAGGGTAAATTAAAGGTAGATAAATTCAATGGGCAAAACTATCAATTATAGAAGATGCAGATGGAGGATTATCTCTATCAGAAAGATTTATGGAGGCCATTGGAAGGAGTAGCCAAGAAACTAGCAGCAATGACTGATGAGGATTGGGAACTTCTAGATAGAAAGCCACTGGGAACCATTTGGCTGTGCCTGACACCATCTGTGGCATTCAATATAATAGAAGCGAAGACAACAAGTGAACTGATGAAAGCTTTGGCTAAATTGTATGAAAAACCTTCAGCCTCTAATAAGGTATTTCTCATGAAGCATTTGTTTAATCTAAAAATGATTGAAGGTGGATCTATGTCAGATCATTTAAATGAGTTCAATATGATTATCGGTCAGTTAACTTCGGTAAAAGTGAAATTTGATGAAGAGTTGAGGGCTCTCTTGGTTTTATGTTCTTTTCCAGAAAGTTGGAATAGCTTGGTAATGGTTGTAAGTAACTCTGTCTCTGATTCAAATACTTTGAAATTTGATGATGTTGTTGTTGTTATCCTTAGTGAGGAAATGTGATGGAAAAGCATAGGTGAGACTTCAACATCTGGTAATGTTTTGACTATAGAGAATAGGGGAAGAATAAAGGAAAGAGGAAATAGCCCTACAAATCGCGGGAAGTCACAAGGAAATTCAAAGAAAGGTAGATCTAAATCCAGAGGAAGAACGGATTACTGGCACTGTGAAAAGCTACGACACTTGAAGAAGGATTGTTGGTCTTGAAAGGGAAAACAAGGAGACAAACAACACGATGAGAGTAAGGAAGCTAATGTTGCAAGTAATAAATTACAGGATGCTTTAATTATGTGTTTAGATAATGCTCTAGGTAATAGATTTAGGGGCTTCATTTCATGCCACACCCCATAGGAAATATTTTTTAGATTATGTTCAAGGTAATTTTGGACAGGTATATTTGGGTGATGATGAACCCTATTAGATTATTGGAAAAGGAAAGATAAAAATCAAGTTGTAGAATGGAAATAAATGGTTGCTACAGGAGGTAAGGCATGTTCCAAATTTGAGAAGGAATTTAATCTCTGCAGGACAATTGGGTAGTGAAGGCTGCATAGTTACCTTTTCAAACAAAATCTGGAAGGTCACTAAAGGTGCATTAGTAGTAGCTAAAGGTGAAAAGGTAGGCACATTGTATTTGTGTATTGGTAATACTTACTCTACCTTAGCTGCTATAGAAATAGTTGCTACTGAGACATTTATAACACTTGTTGCAGGGACAGAAATAGAATTGTAGCACCATAGACTTAGGCACATGAGTGAGAAAGGGATGAAGATCCTTCACTCCAGAAATTTGCTACTAGGTCTAAAGAAGATTGACTTGGATTTCTGTAAAAATTGTGTTTATAGAAAATAGAAAAGAGTTTGATTTCTCAAAGTTGGGAAAGAGAAGAAGAGTGAGAAATTAGAGCTTGTGCATTCAAATGTATGGGGACTAGCTCAGGTATCTTCTCTTGGTGGCTCTTGCTATTATGTTACTTTTATTGATGATGCAACTAGGAAAACATGGGTGTATTCCTAAAACCAAAATTAGAAGTATTTGAAACTTTCAAAAAGTGGAAAGCTTTGGTTGAGAATGAGACAAGAAAAAAGTTGAAGTGTCTCAGATCTGATAATGGAGGCAAGTATTGCAGTAGAGAATTTGAGAATTACTATTCATATAATGGAATCCATAGGTAGAAAATAGTTCCTAGAACCCCACAAAAAAATGGTGTGTCTAAGAGGATGAATAGGACCATTATGGAGCGTGCAAGGAGCATGAGATTGCATGCTGGACTACCCTTACACTTTTGGGTAGATGTTGTACATACCGCTATTTATTTAATAAATAGGGGACCTTCAAATCCTTTGGATGGTGGCATTCTAGAGGAGGCATGGATGGGCAAAAAGGTAAACTATTCATTTCTAAAGACCTTTGGTTGTGAAGCTTTTGTCCATGTTGATATTGAAAATAGAACCAAGCTTGAGGCTAAGTCTAAAAAATGTACCTTCATTGGATATGCAGTAGATGAATTTGGTTATCGATTATGGGATTATGAAAATCATAAAATCATTAGGAACAGAGATGTTATATTCAATGAGAAGGTCAAGTATAAGGATCAGCTATAGGAAAAGAAGCATGAATAGGCCAAAAAGGAATATGTGGTGCTGGATGAGATTCCAAAAAATAAAGTACCAATGGTACCTGATGCTTAGCAAAAAAAGTTATCCCACAGACTCCTGCAAGTGTTAGATGTTCTACAAGGATAACTAGACCTCCTGAAAGATTTTCTCCATCATTATATTCTATATTATTAACTAATTTTGGTGAATCTGAAGGTTATGAAGAAGTAATACAGGTAGATACCAAAAAGCAGTGGGAGCTAGGCATGAAAGAGGAAATGGATTCCTTGCTATAGAATCAAACTTGGGACTTGGTTCAATTTCCTACAGGAAAAAGAGAATTGCCAAATAAATGGGTTTACAAGTTGAAGGAAGAAGATGGAGGTAAGAAAAGATATAAGGCTAGACTCGTGGTAAAAGGTTTTGTACAGAAAAAAGGTATATATTTTGATGAAATATTTTCTCCAGTTGTAAAGATGACATCTATTAGAAGAATTCTAAGTCATGTGGCTGCGAAAGACTTGCATCTTGAACAACTAGATGTGAAAACAAATTTTCTGCATGGGGATCTGGAAGAGGAAATATACATGCAGCAACCACAGGGATATGAGGTCAAGGGTAAGGAGGATTTTGTGTACAGGTTAAAGAAGAGTTTGTATGGCCTAAAGCAAGCACCTCGGCAATGGTATTTGAAATTTGATAGTTTTATGGATGAACAAGATTACAAAAGATGTCATTCTAATTATTATGTTTATTTCAAGAAACTGGGTAATGGTAGCTATATTATCCTATTACTTTATGTTGATGACATGCTTTTTGCTGAGTCTAACATGCATCATATTAATGAACTTAAGTAGAAATTAGCAAATTCATTTCCTATGAAGGATTTGGGTGCAACAAAACAAATCCTTGGTATGAGGATGACACAAGACAGGACAAACAAAAAATTATTTTTATCCCAAAGTGAGTATGTAGAGAAGGTGTTGAAAAGGTTTAACATGCAGAATGTAAAAGCAGTTAGTACACCTTTGCCTAGTCATTTTAAGTTGACTAAGGAGATGTGTCCAAAGACACAAGAGGAGGAAGACAAATGTCTAATATACCATATGCATCAGCAGTTGGTAGCTTGATGTATGCAATGGTATGCATAGGGCCAGATATTGCACATGCAGTGGGAGTTGTGAGCAAGTATATGAGCAATTGGGGAATGGAACATTGGAATGTTGTAAAATGGGTTCTCTGATATTTGAGAGGTACTACTTCAAAGAAACTATGTTTTGGAGGAACAAATTCTTCTCTAAAAGGATATGTTGACTTTGATCTAGCAGGTGATATTGATAGCAGAAGGAGTACTATAGGATATGTTTTTACTATAGGAGGTACTGTAGTCAGTTGGATTTCAAGACTGCAAAAGGTTGTTGTGCTTTCAACCACTAAAGCTGAGTATGTTGCTACTACAGAAGCTAGCAAGGAGATGATTTGGTTACAACATTTTATGAAGAAATTGGGGCAACAACAAGAAGATAGCCCTTTGTACATTGATAGCCAGGGTGCCATTCATATTGCTAAGAATTCAGCTTTGCATTCAAAAACTAAGCACATATAGCTCAGATACCACTTCATCTGGTCAGTTTTGGAGGATGGGCAGTTGAAGCTAGAAAAAATTCACATAAGTGAGAATCCAGTAGATATGTTCACAAAGGCAGTTACATGGGAGAAATTGATTTCCTCATCAGTTTCCGTTGGCCTTCATGACTGATAATGGTGGACTTAAGAAACCATCTAGGCCTATAATCCAATGGGAGCTGTAAGTGCAACAGTGTCGTCTAGGATCAGTCTCCAAGTGGGAGATTGTTTGGTGTGGAGCCTAATCAGTCTCCAAGTAGGAGATTGTTGGTATGTGGTGATTGATCATGCAAGTACTATACACAAGTTATGTATCCTCACCACTTGTTAACCGACAAAATAAAAAATGACATGGCAAAACCCTAATTCTAGAAGCTTCCTAAAAGCTTATTATAAGCGACTGAGATGTATGGTACAACGATGTATTCGTGAGATTGTAATCTATTTTGCACTCGATAATAAAATCATTGGATGGCTGAGTTTCTATGGAGGTTGCCCATATTGGGTGAACCACATTAAATTTCTGTGTTGATCTCTTTTGTGTTATTCCTCATTGTTATATTTGGGTTATTTAATTTGCATATATTTGTTAGTGTTTATTGCTTTGATCTGCCCTAACCCTAACAATAAGGGTTTGACTTCTAGAGCTTTGTAACTCTCAATTAGTCATAGGGTAAATGTAAATAACCTTTGAATTTTACTTTTAAATGGATCAATACGACAAATTAGGGCATATGCGTTATTCTGATCGAATCCGTCGATTATTTGTATGAAGTCCATAGATGTTGCCAAGTGTTGAATTTGTATTTGAAATCAATGGGGCTTCATCTACCATTTTGATTGCATTTAGTGCTAGAGGGTGATCTTCGAAAGATCAAGGATATTTGAAAATATGACCCCCAATGGATAATATGACCCCCCCTTCGCGCAGGATAATTGTTTACTAAAGATCAGGGTGATATGCTCAACCTTTGACCACGAAGCCAGATCGGGTCATCAAATTAAGATCAGGGATACTTCAAAATGTGATCCCCCTTGGGGTAGATCATGATGACATCATCATGCCATCAACGGTCCTTAGTTATCAGTTTTGGTGATGTCATCGTCATATTGAGAAATATGACAGACATTTGCTTATATGACCCTCCGTGGGTCAGGTAAGATGATTACATCATCACCAAGGTGATTCCTTTCATTCATTGGAACTGGATGACATCATAGTCATACGAGTGCAGGGTGATGTTCATGCAGGGGTGATATTTCATAAGATGACTGATATTAAGAAATATGACACCCCGTGAATACAAGAGGTTTTTGACAGGTAGATACATGTTCCTACTTAATTTTGATGTTTGCGTATTGGGTATCTAACAGTTATCAGGTGATTTTCTAAGTCCGGGTGATGTTAGCAAATATGACTGATGTTTAGAAATATGACCCCGTAAGGGAAATTTTAGGGTTGACTGAACTTTGACTCAACATAACTTGCTACCCTTAGACAATATTGGGGTGATCCAAAAGGCAAACCTGCTTAGAATTTTGTACTCTTTCCAACCATGAGGTTTGTGATAGAAAATACTGACCTTGACAAATGACCTCCTCTTCTCATGATGCACATACTCTAGTAAAGGTGACATACATGACTAATTTTACCAAACCGGCCAAAACAAGACAACAAGCAAGTAGAAGCAAAAAGAAAAGTTGGGTCCCTGTTTTGCTAAGGCAAAATGGGGCGTGTTGTGTAACCACACAACAAGACCAACCATCACCTGCAAAGGCATTAATAGCCTCATTGAAGCCCCTGTCATCCAAGAAATAGTCAATCAAATGTAACATGAAGACATACACAATGCAAAGACATGTCTCAAGATGAGAATACTCACTTGCACAATATCTAGCTAAACATCGTTAATGCAGAGAGCTTCCTTCCCCAACCAAGGACCATATCATTTGAAACCTCTTGTGCTACTTGGTGTAGTTGATGCAAAGCCTAATTGAGAAAGAATAATTGATTAGAACATCGAAATAAAGAATAATTCCCAATTAGATACTTTCATAGAATTGTGACAAGTTTTGGCATCGAGTAAATGTAATTGGCATCAATTGTAAACATTAATTTTAGTGATGTCTAAGAACTGGCAATGGGTTAAGACTTTACCGCCATTGTCATTCTTTGTGCAAGTGTGATGCAGGAGCATAAACAGTCAATGGCAATCTTGCATCACCAAAAATATTGTTATTTTAATTTGGTTCATTTTCAATAAGGTTTGTGGGCTTTGGGAAATAATATTTTTAATTTGCAATAAATGTAATTTCCCTTGGGTGAAATTGTAAATGTACTTTTGGTGGGATTTGACTGATTTTGTCATAAGTGGGGCTGCCAAGAATCTTGGAATTAATGGCATCTATTATTGTAACCGTCATAGTTGTAAGGAATATGCAAGTTGTCATAACAACCCAAAATTGATTAGGCAAATTCTAGGTGTCCATGTGAAGGTGGATTGCACAAGATTTTATCTTTATTATTTTTAAATTGTAACCTCCAAGAAAGGTGTGGATTTTCAAGAGGTGGTTCCACGTGAGCCACAAAGATTTGCATGTTGTTGCATGTCTGGGTCAAAATTATGAGACCCAGTCTCGATAAAATGAGCATAACTTTCTCATATCTTATCAAAATTTAAAAAAATTAAAATGTTCTGGAAAGTTGGAAAGGAGACGCACAGAACTCAGAAATGTTTTTAGAAAATTTGGAAAAATGCAGGAGCAGTGATAGGAAGAAGTGACAGGATTTCTTAGAGAAGATTTCTTAGAGAGAAAATTTTTAGATACCCAAATGCTGCTGGAAGGAGTCAAGAATGTGGAGAACTTATTTGTTGCAGGTGTTGAATGTGTAATTTCAGAAAGCTCATAAGCTTCATGTTGATGTAATGAAATTTTAGATTGAAATAAATTAAGTGTTGTAGATTTCTCTTCCATTTTCTATTGTTTCACTTCATTTGTAGCCCTCTTACATAGGCTTTTTGTGTGTGTTTGTGTTGGTATTAGTTAAAGATTTGAAAGGGAGGGTATCCCTCTACATCAAAGTGCAATAGATGATTCATATAGTGGATAGAGTACTTCAGTGACACTCCATGGATGAATCATTTTCATTGGAAACAAATTAGCCAAAGTTTCAGAATATGTGGGATAAATTATAAAAATCCATTCATTCTAGATTTGCAAAAAAAGTTCTCCCATACCTCCATATCCATATGGTCAACGATATCAATTATAGAGCTTCCACCTTCACAGGGCCAAATCAAATATCCACTTGGAAACATTTTTGCTCTCACAAAATGTGGCACCGGAGACATGCTTGAACTTCCCTTAGCAGTATGAAGAAAGCCAAAAAACCACAAACAACCAAGTTATATGCAGAGTGAAAGGTTGAACACCAGAAAATGATAGAAAATGATAGAGCCACAGATTCTGTAGAAGGAAACTAAAATAAAACCTATGTAACATTTATCAACCCAACTGTTACAATCATTAGCTAATGGCAAGTCATACATACGCTGCAGGGATGACATCTCTTGGGGGTTTTCATACTGTCAGATGGTTTTATTATTGATGTTGACCACTTGTTACTACAGAATCACATCTGTTGTCAGTAGTCTCTATGGAGGAAGTGAGCTTCCTATTCACAGTCTGAAGCTATGAGGCCTCTTTTCTCTACTTCTCCTATACCTGCGCAGTTATCATAATAGAACCAAATGATGAAAACCTCCAAAAGAAGGAAGCCCATGACAGTGTTTCAGCTTCCACCAATAAGGTTAAGTCATGCCGAATTGAAGACATCGAGGAACCGAAGAGACCCTAAATTTAGTCACTCTAAAGTTGCACGGTCTAGCTGATAAGATGGACCCACCACAACTTCACTGCCAAGGGTTCAAACGAGCTAGCAGTTAGGAGACAACTAGTATCGGCAAGTCAAAGAGACTTCCAACCCAATCACAATGATATCACCAAGTCCCATCGATAAGGATTTAACACTCTTATCGCTATGTCAAAGAGACTACATTCAGAGTCAGGCCAATATGGCAAGGTCCCACTAATGGAGGATATCAGGATATTGAGGGGACACCAAATGGACTCCCACTAATATGCAAATCTATGATAAAAAAATTCATAATAAAATAATTGCAGGATATGATTGGACTACAATGATTGCAGGATATGCACAAAATAGATTTGTTGAAAAGGATTTAGAAATTTTGAAGCAAATACAATTGGCTGGTGTAAATCCAAATTCCACCTTGATAATTCCTTGTATTAATTAATAAATTGTATATATTTATTTATTGCCTATTATTGTAATTAGGATGCAAATCCTATTTCGTCATCTTGTGGGAGTTGGCACGGTGATGTGTCATCCTATGTGGAAGGTGACCACATGTAATTTTGTCCTCACATGAGGAGATATGCATCCAACATAGTGGTAGAGGTATTTTGCCATGTGTCGGCACTTTGACTAGTGTGTAAGTGAATCTTGATTAAAACGGTTATGACAGATTCCTATGATAGATTCTATGATGCGTAAGAGTCGTAAATGGAAGTTTCTATGACAGGTGAAGACATGTGTCACAAGAAATCTTGGAAGAAGGCATCTTTGGGTGCCCCAAGGAGGGCAATGATGTGCTATGAGAGGAAAATTATGCTATTTTTAGTCAGTTATGACAGATTCTCTTACAGCTGTAAGTGATGTCAGTTATGATGGATTCTATGACAACCGTAAGATGCATAAGAGCATTTGTCATTGCCCAACTTGGGAATAGGCACCCATATTGGGATGGGGTGATGTGACAAGTGTCATGACCATGCTACAGTGTTGGACAAGTGTCCCTAGGCATGGTTTTTGGGCCATGAGGCTAAGTTGGATACCCATCTCGAGGAAAGTACATTTTTACCTTGTAAACTTCTATTTAAGCAAGTACTTGGAGTGGAGATGTATTATATGATTGACAAGTACTATTATGCTCCTGGATTGTCTCCAGATATGAGTGACGAAGACTCCTATAAAGACTTGCATTGCAAGTGTGTTGTAAACTTCATTGTTTAGATAATACATTGTGCAAGTTTTGGAGTGTGGGTTTTTTCACCCGTAAGGGTTTTCCCCATGTTTATCTTCTCTCTCTCTCTTCTATCTTACATTCTTGTGTTGTGTATTGCTACAATATCTCTGTTATTAAGTTAACATTGCTATAACTGTAAAGATTAAAATGAATTTGCACTCATCTCTCCTCTATAGATTAGTGTAGGAAGCGATTTCTACACACCTACCTTCCTTTCAGTATGGACATCCATCAAAACATAAAGGATAGAGGAATTTTGTCAGATGTTGTAGTTGCAGCTACCCTGTTAGATATGTATGCAAAATGTGGAAGCATAGACAAGGCACATGAACTATTTGATAGAATGCCTCAAAGAAATGTGGTCTCATGGACTGTAATAATTACAGGATATGCACAAAATGGATTTGTTGAAAAGGCTTTAGAAATTTTAAAGCAAATGCAATTGGTTGGTGTAAAGCTGGAAACATGAAAGAAAATAAATGCATGTTTCTAGCTATTGTGTGAATAAATGTAACATCTAGAAAAGTTAAGGTGGGTATCCATGGAACAAATGTTAATCCTAAATCTTAAGAATTTAGAACCTCTATAACATCTAAAGAAATACTAGACATGCAATCATCTAGTTCAGACCTAAGAACTAAGAGCAATGTTATTAGCAGTCAGATCAATTAGAATAAAGTGAATAAAAGAAAAGTAATAAGAACCACATGTCAATGTCTAAGATCATTTGGTTGAAGGTATTGCTTGATCATTAACGACAATTTCTGAAACATCAAAATACAGTGGCAGACTACAGCTCCAATATAGACACTATGTTTAGTTGGAACATAACTAAATAGAGCATGCCTATACACATAAATGCAACATGGCCCACTTTGTGGATTTGAACTCAAACCTGAAAAATACCATACTTACTTGGCTGTGGAGCAAAGTTTGTGACTCTAAATTTAGGGAATCTAAATGAAAGCTTTAACATAAATAGAACATTACCCTAAAAATTTGGCAAACACAAATGAAATACAAATTTTTTACATAGTGGAAATCTTTAAATCCAAAGATATAGTACTACCTTACAAACCCTAACCTCTTTAGATGCCAAAATCCAATTTAAACGAAATCAAAGAAACCTAAATATGTACATAGCATTGATTGATCCATGCTAGGATCTTAGAATTTGAGACTAGGGACATTATAGCCATTGCCATACCTACAATTTGTTATATAGATAAAATACAACTGACAAATAAACTAATATTTATCTATAGTTGTATGTCATCGATAGAAAATAGATAAAACTCATGTCGAAAGCATGAGTTGGACTAAAGCCAAGGATGCCAATGCAAATACAAGTGAAAAGAAACTAAGACTTAAGCATGCCAAAGCAAATGCAAATCTGCAAGTAAAAAGAAAGTAAAGATTTGTACTTTTACATGTTTGATGAAAACATATTGTGAAAGAAATCATGCAATTATTAAGTTAGTGTGTCTATTATGGTGGTTTTTAATGGTTAAGCATTATAAAGTCTAACTTTACTTACATGTCTACACACTATAGGACTATTAGGTTGTCTTAGGTGAGTATAAAAGGGTTACCAAAATCAAAGATCTATAAATAGATCAGAGAGCAAGAAGAAGTGGTTGCAACACTTGCCATAAAATCAAAGAATCCTTTAGAAAATAAAGAAGTTAGACCTAGCAATCCACCTACTACTGCATCTTAATGTTGGAGTACTTGACAACACTTAGAGGGGGGGTGAATCAGTGTTGTAGAAAAGAAAACTAGTTTAAACACTTTTATTGTAGGTTTTAACAATTGAAGCAAATACTGATTTAGGTACTATTAATGCAAGTAATAGAGCATTAAAGAGATAAACACTCAAGTGCAATGAGAAAATGAACCAAGTAATAAATGACACCATAAGATAGAGATTTCAGGAGTGGAAACTTAGTAAAATTCCTCACTGGATTATTCAAGAATCTTGCCTCACTGGCTACATAAAAGTGTCTCACTGACTTTCTACCACTGCCTCATTGGCTTGTTTTCATGACTGCCTCACTATCATATTTCAATCAATACAATGAATGATATGAATCAATACAGAGGGTTACTATGTTCCTTTACAATCCAATCGTTAACTGTCTCATTACTTGAGACTCAAGAATTAATACAATAGCTCATTAACACTCTAGTATAACCTTAATGATAGCGTAATTAACACAGATCATCAAACATACATTAGATGTTTACATAATGCCCTTTTTATACAATTTCACCAAGTCTTCTTTGTTGAAATGCGCCAGACAATTGAGAGGGGGGTGAATCAGTTGTCACAAAAATTAAAACACTTCTTCACTTACACATTAATCACTTATCCACAATTACTATGATTTAGCAATGAATGCAAGAAATCAAAACTTTAAACACAGATGCAACACTATACACAAGAGACACTAGATTTTTATGTGGAAAACCCCAAGGTGGGGAAAAACCATGGAGAGGATTAGCTCTCAAAATATATTGCAATCTTTGAAAAATGATGTTCAGGCTTGGTCACTTCGCGGGCCCAGAACATACTGGCTCACTACCATGAAGTACAACTAGGTCTAGCAGGCTCACTACCTCAACCCTAAACCTAGAAAGATTACAATAAGGGTTGTTAAACCCTATTGGTGGCTCACTACTAGGTTCACTGCCAAAATCACAATCTTCTTCATGTATTAGATTAGTATATTGAAGTACAACAGTTCCTCTGATATGCTCTGCCCTACTCTGCCTTATCTCCTCACCCTTTTCTTTATCTTCTCATTTTTGCACAAGGACACCTTTTCCATGACTCAATTACAAGTATTAATACATTTCATCAAGGTTGGCATTACAATCATCAACCATTGGAACAATCTCCAAGGTCAGCATTACAAATATTTACAAAATAGGTCCTAACCTATTAAAACATTGTGCAAAGGAAATGAAGTAAAGATGTATGTGGATCATGCCATGCCTTAGCTGGGACTCAAACATGATCTTCCACATCACAACATGCTTCCACAATCTTCAAGGAATATCCACAATTACTAGAATTAACCAAGTCGGCTAAGATTGGTTACATGCTACATTATCTAGAAACAATCTTCAAACATGATCTCAATTCCTTAATGTAGACCAATGTCAAGATAGAAACATGATTAGGAGACATCCACAATCATGTTATAATCATCAAGAGCAACCACACAAACCTTAAGCACTTTAGCCATAGGAATCTTCTCACTGGAACACGTGAACTTCACTGTCTTCGATTGTCATAAAAGAAAGATAGCTTGTGGACCACCAAAGCACGAACCATTCCAATTGTAGGTACTTATCATCATCCCAGACTTCCCTCTAAAACCATAGATAAAAATACTTTATTACGGAGGAATGCAGAGAAAAACACTTTCTCCTTGTCACCAGAGAATAATCAAATAGAGCAGGTTTTACTCTGGTGAATGCAACTTTCTCAAAACTTTCACACCAAAGGCTCAAACTTGGGATTTAGTAGCTTCATACATCCCTTTAAATAAATTCCAATCTATAGACCAAGATATTCAAGCCGCGAGAAATGCAGAGTAATCTACTAGATTGTTTTTCACCATACAACTCACTGTCTATACTACACTTTATTGTAACTCACTTGTTTCTTCCGGAAGGGCCAATTTTCTCAATATCCTCAACATAAAAAGCTTCTAAACAAGTAATAGAATAGGACATAGTTGACACCAATGACAACAAAGATATGTTGACATCAATGACAACACCAATTAGGCACATACTTGCAATAATCTCGCCCTTTGTCATTGATGGCAACATATGATGTGAAAAACTGCAATATCCATCAAGACATGATTCTCCTCCTATCTCTTTACACATCTGTACTCTTTCTTTCTGACCAAGATTCTCCACCTATCTTTTTACACATCTGCACTCTTTCTTTTTGAGTTTTTCACATTACTTCTCTCCCCCTTTGACATCAATGGCAAAGGGCACATACTTGCATTCTTATGCTCTGATTCAATTTCTCTTCTAAACTCTCTAACTACTCCCCTAAGAAGTAGCCCTAAAAGCATCAATCTAAATTTTAAGAGGCACCACTGGACTGATGCACTTTTATGCATCTTAGTTTAGATCAAAAGGGGTAATTACCCCTAATTTTTCTCTGAGATACTCAAAAGTATCCTTAGGTAGAGGTTTGGTGAAAATGTTTACAATCTAGTCTTTTGTAGATACATATTCTAACTTGACTTCATCTCTATCACTTTTTCCCTTAGAAAGTGATATCTTATGGATATGTTCTTTGTCCTTGAATTCATTACTAGATTCTTTGATATGTTTATGGCACTTGTATTTTCACAAAAAATTGCAATTGGATCTTCATACATAACTCTGATGTCCTTCAAAGTCTGCTTAATCCATAATACTCAAGTACAACTACATACTACTGCAATGTATTCTACTTCTGTAGTAGACAGGGATATTCAATCCTGTTTCTTGCTCAACCAAGATACCAACCTTTTTCCCAAAAAGAATGCACCTCCACTTGTACTTTTCCTATCATCCACATCTCTGGTCCAATCTGCATTAGTGTATGCACTGAGAGTGAAATCATTGTCTTTTGGATACGACAAACCATAATCTATTGTGCCTTTTAAATATCTCAGAATTGTCTTGATTTCCATCACATGTGACTCCTTAGACTTTGCTTGAAATCCTGCCACAAGAAAAACTGCATGCATTATGTTAGGTCTGGTTTGAGTCAAATAAAGTAATCCTCCAATCATAGATCTATACCTTTTCTGATCTACCATAGGTGAATCATCATTTTTTCTCAACTTACAACTGGTTATCATGGGAGTATTTACTAGTTTAGAGTTTTCCATCCCAAACTTCTTTAACAACTCTGTCACATACTTAGACTAAGAAATGAAGATATCTTTATTTGATTGATTTATTTGCAAACCCAAAAAGAAATTCATCTCACCAAACATGGACATTTCAAATTCATTTTGCATTTCTCTGGCAAAAACTATGCACATACCTTCATTGCCTCCAGAGATAATGTCATCAATAAAGACTGCTACAATTAGGATTTGTTCATCATTGATCTTGAAGCAGAGATTGTTGTCTGTAGTACCATTACTGAACCCCATCTGTATCAGATACCTATCCAGCTGAGCATACCATGCCCTAGGAGCTTGTTTTAATCCATACAAAGCATTCTTCAATCTACATACCATGTAACCTTAATTTGATGACTTGAATCTTTCTAGTTGTTCAATATAGTCTTCTTCTTCCAACTCTCCATTGAAGAATGCAGACTTTACATCCATCTGATATACCTTAAAATCTTTGTACGCTACAAATGCCAGAAAGATTCTTATAAATTCAATCCTTGCCACTGGTACAAATGTTTCCTCAAAATCTATTCCTTCAACTTGAGAGTATCCTTTGCATACCAACCTTGCTTTGTTTCTTACTACTTCACCATTCTCGTTCATCTTGTTTTTGAAAACCCACTTGGTACTAATTACATTTGTGTCTTCTGGTCTAGGAACAAGATCCTAGGTCTTATTCTTCTCTTTCTGCATCAATTCTTCTTTCATAGCTTTTACCCAATTCTCATCATTGCAAGATTCATTCATAGTCTTAGGTTCAATCTTGGAAATCAGATAGAAATTTACTTGTTCTTCTGTAGCTCTTCTTCTAGTCAGGATTCCTTTACTTTTATCTCCTATGATTTGATCTTTAGAATGATTAAGTTTTACATACCTTGGTGTCTTGGCAGCACTTTCCAGAGCTTGCTCCTGTTCATTTGAGTTGGCTTCATGCTGCACCAATTCTGAAATGTCTGGTTTATCTGATTCATATCCACTTGATTCTAGATACCTTTCCTTGCTTTCATCAACATTGACATTTGCACTCTTATTGTTCTTATTTAGGCTCTTATTATAACATTGGTAGGCCTTGCTCTTGGTTGATTAACCAAGGAAAATACCTTCATCACACCTAGCATCAAACTTTCCTAGATCTTCTTCTCTTTTGATATAACATTTTCTACCAAAAACTTTGAGATATTTCATAGTAGGAATTTTACTATACCACAATTCTTAAGGAGTCTTAGAACTATTACCTTTGACTTGGACTTTGTTTAGTATATATATAGCAGTGTGAATTGCCTCTCTCCAATATATTTCCAAAAGATTAGCTTCCTTCGTCATGGTTCTAGCAGCTTCTTGAATTGTTCTGTTCTTTCTTTCAATGACTCCATTTTGTTGTGGAGTTCTAGGTGTAGATAACTGTCTCTTTATCCCATGTTCTTCACAAAAGAAATTGAATTCATTTGATGTGAACTCTCCTCCTCTATCAGACCTTAAACATTTGATCTTCAAATCCACCTCATTTTCAACCATTGCCTTAAATGCCTTGAACTTATCCAGAGCTTATTTTTCTTTCAAAAAAGTAACCCAAGTCATTCTAGAATAATCATCAATAAGCAACATGAAATACATGTCTCCTTGCAAACTTCTTACTCTAGTAGGGCCACACAAGTCTGTATGCACTAGTTCTAGTAATCCATTAACCGATTGGTCCTTGCTTTTGAAACTTGTTCTTGTTTGTTTCCCAAATTGACAATCCTTGCAAATAGGATTAGTAGGCTTCACAAGCTTGGGCAAATCTCTAACAGCTTGTACAATACTTATCTTTATAATGTTATCAAAATTGATGTGACACAACCTTCTATGCCATAGCTAACTTTCATCAGTCTAAGCCAACAAACAATAATTATCAGTTCATTTCAAGTGATAGATATTACCTCTAGTCTTCTTACCAGTTCCAATGATTGTTCCAGAGATTTCCATGATCTTGAATCCATTTTCCTTGAAGCTTAGGTCATAACCTTTGTCACTCATCTAACCCACACTCAAAATATTGTGCTTTAATCCTTTCACATACAAGACATCTTCAATATTATGCTTGACATCAAAAGAAGTAGATCCTTTTCCACAAATCTTACCAGTTGTATCATCTCCAAACCTAACCAGTCCACCATCATATCTTTAGAAACTCACAAACTTACTTTTTTCACCAGTCATGTGGCGAGAACATCCACTATCAATAACCCACTCATTTTTTTCTTCAATAACCTAAGCAGCCAAAGCACTTTCTACTGGTTTTTCTTTCTTCACACAGCTAGCAGGATTAGTAGAGACAGGTTCTTCTTTAATAGCAATGAGTACTAGCATTATCTAGTTCACCATTATCTAATACTCCTTCATCATCATCAAGATTTCAACATAATAACATTTCTTTTGAATCCTAGGCCTATTCTCATATCTTTTCCTATTTCTTTCAATTCTTTCAGGACATTTGGAAGCAAAGTGGCCTAGTTCACTGCAGGAAAAACATTTGAAAGGTATTTTACCTTTAAACTTACTAGATCCTCTTTGCAATCTATCCATGAAGTTGGCTTCAATTTCATCAAACTCATCATCTAATTCTACCTTGTACTTTTCTGATTTGGAGGTTTTCCCAGAAGTACTGGCTTTGAAGGCAGTCTCTACTTTTGGCAGGGTATCACCAAACTCTCTCATTTCAAAGGTAGTAAGCTTATGAAGTAACTAATCTCTGTCAATATAATTTACTTGCATAAATTCTTCAATTGCAGCTACCTTGTGACTGTAGGATTTTGGCAGTGATCTAAGAATTTTCATTAAAACTTCCTTATCACTGAGAGTTCCCCCCATACCTTTTATTCCCGTGACAAGTTCATCAAATCTTTGCATAAAGGCTATTGTGTTTTCATCTTCATTCATCTTCAAACTTCTATATTTCACTTTTAGACTTTGTAGCTTGGCCTCCTTCACATAATCATCTCCATCATATAGATTTTTCAGCTTCTCCCATACCTCATTTGCAGTTTCAAGGTCCACCACTTTTGTCAGTATTGAGTCATTCAATGAGCTTTTTGCTTTAACATCCACTTCATATTCTTTGATTTCATATTTAGTCATCAAACCATTTTAAGGCAAGGTGTATTTTATTTCTGTAGCTTTCCATACTTTGTAACCAAGACAAAGAAGATGACTTGTCATTCGTGCCTTCCAAAGAGCATAGTTCGTCAAATCAAAATGTGACGCTTCCTTCTTATAAGACATTTTGGATCTTCCTAAAGCTGTTAGACTTTCTTCAGAGGAACTTGGCTCTAATACCAATTGTTGAAATGTGTTGGACAACTGAGAGGGGGGGTGAATCAGTTGTCACAAAAACTAAAACACTTCTTCACTTACACATTAATCACTTATCCAAAATTACTATGATTTAGCAATGAATGTAAGAAATCAAAACCTTAAACACAGATGTAACATTATACAAAAGAGACAAGATTTTTATGTGGAAAACCTCTAGGTGGGGAAAAACCATGGAAAGGATTAGCTCTCAAAATAAATTGTAATATTTGAAAAATGATGTCCAGGCTTGGTCACTCCACGGGCCCAGAACATATTGGCTCACTGCCATGAAGTATAGCTAGGTCTAGCAGGCTCACTACCTCAACCCTAAACCTAGAAAGGTTACAATAAGAGTTGTTAAACCCTAAGGCCTGTTAAACCCTACTGGCGGCTCACTGTCAGGGTCACTGCCAAAATCACCATCTTTTTCATGTATGAGATTAGTACATTGAAGTACAACAGTTCCTTTGCTCTGCGCTGCCTTATCTCCTCGCCCTTTTCTTTATCTTCTCATTTTTACACAAGGATATCTTTTCCATGACTCAATTACAAGTATTTATACACTACATCAACCTTGGAATGATCATCAAGGTCAAGATTACAATCATCAACCATTGGAACAATCTCCAAGGTTGGCATTACAAATATTTACAAAATAGGTCCTGACCTATTATAACATTGTGCAAAGGAAATGAAGTAAAGATGTATGGGGCTCATGCCATGCCTTAGCTATGACTCAAACATGATCTTCCACATCACAACACGCTTCCACAATCTTCAAGGAATCTCCACAATTACCAGAATTAACCAAGTTGGCTAATACTGGTTACACGCTACATTATCTGGGAACAATCTTCAAACATGATCTCAATTCCTTAACACAGACCAATGTCAAGATAGGAACATGATTAGGAGAAATCCACAAGTACATTATAATCATTAGGAGCAACCGCATGAACCTTAACCACTTTAGCCATAGGAATATTCTCATCGGAACACATGAACTTCACTATCTTTAACTATCATAAAAGAAAGATAGCTTGCGGACCACCAAAGCATGAACCACTACAATTGTAGGCACTTATCATGATCCCAGACTTCCCTCTAAAACCACAGAGAAAAATATTGTATTGCAGAGGAATGCAGAGCAAAACACTTTCTCCTTGTCACCAAAGAATAATCAAATAAAGCAGGTTTTACTTTGGTGAATGTAAATTTCTGAAAACTTTCACACTGGAGGACCAAACTTAGGATTTAGCAACTTCAGACATCCCTTTAAATAAAATCCAATCCATAGACTAAGATATTAAAGTTACGAGAAATCAAGAGTAATCTACTAGACAGTTTTTCACCATACAACTCACTATCTATACTGCACTTTACTATAACTCACTTCTTTCTTCCGGAAGGGCCAATTTTCTCAATATGCTCAACATACAAAGCTTCTAAACAAGTAATAGAATAAGACACGTTTCACACCAATGAAAACAAACATATGTTGACATCAATGACAACACCGATCAGGCACATACTTGCAACATTCTTTCTCTCATGAAATAGTTTGTGAATGTAACTAAACTTCTTCAACTGTCTCAGATAGTTTTCAACTGCATAAATAACTATTAAAGGAGTATGATTGAATAGACCCATGTGGACCTTATACAATACCTTTGAAATAAGAAATATTTAACCATAGTTTGACTCTTTTAACAATAAATCTTTAGCTATAGTGATAACAAATAATGTTCAAATTGTGTAATGAACTAAAGATTACCTTATAAAACTATAAATAATAACTCATATTCATACCAAAATAGAGCATCATCAAACTGTCCTCAATACCCATGCAAGAAACCCTGGGGTAGAGTCAATCTTTTAAACCCTAACAATGGGTGTATCAAACAATTTGCAATCCATTCATAAAACCCTAATTGTTCTTCAAAGATTACTGTAATCCAACTCATGATAAAGTCAAAAACACCACTTCAAAAAACTAGATTGTCATAGTTTGAAAAGAGCAAGAAGATTTATATAGTTTTTCCCTTTTTCTCATAGACAAAGAACTGTAAAAAATAATAAACAAAGCTTCACCATTTTCATTTTTAAGATCTTCAAGCACCATAAAAACTTCTTCATGCACACAAAGAAAAAGAAGTATATCACTTGTTTTGATATGCCATTCAACCTTAGAAAGTAACTGTCGACAAGACTGTGAGGTCAAGAATAACTATCCAGCTTTAACTCCACTAAATTGAGCATTGTCTTATCAAAAAATCCCCATCATCATATAGAATATTCAAGAAAACTTTGCAAAATTATGAAACCCTAAGTCAAATGCATCATATCTCAAAGTTTCGACATTATGAAATGATTAGCAAAAATAGCGTTATTGACCTATATGCCATGGTCACCGAAAGCAACATTTTACCCTAGAAGGAATAGGTGACCAACAATAAAGTCATAACCTTTTGACTTGATAAGAATGTCGACAACCTGCTAGTCAGGTTAACTTCTTAAGTGGCCCGATAATGTTTTATGCTTATTAATGATTTTCAAATTGTATCAATTAAATGACCTTTAAATAATAATACACAATGTGATGCGCCCTTAGTGATAATAATCACATCAAAAAGAATATGTGAAATGAAGACTTTGAGTTTTTTCTTGTTTAAAGATCAAAAGAAACATTATAGCAAAAATGACCTTACAAGAGAGCCCACTGTAATGCCAATCATAAGATCATTGAACTTGTATACCAAGCCAACCAAAGATTGTCTATGGAGATGAAACCAACAACAAACCAAGTACCTCTACCAGCATTACAAACCAAATATCAACTAAGTGTATGAAACCAATGATGCACCTGTAGAGCATAGAAAGTACCACAACCAATATGGCATAGAAAGTGCTACAATGAAATACAACCCACTGAAACCAATACAATTGTAGCATACCATATACCATAGCCATGTGAATTTGACATCAAAGGTCAGAGCATATGAATGTAACATAGAGCATGTGAATGTAACATGATACCATATGAATGCCAACTATTATATGCCAAGAATCATGAGAGTATGTGATTGACATCAAGAACAACAACCGAGAGGACAACAAACTCTCCTTTGTCCTTGAGGGTGAAACACAACTCTCACTCCCCCTTTTTGCATCAAAGACAGAGGGAGACAGAAGTGTGCCTATGCCTCAAGAAGAGATCAGAAACCAAAAGCCAATATACTACACAAATGACAGAAAATGTATATCATACCATGACTATCCCATGGAGCATAAACATCCAGAATGGCTTGAAATAAAAATGCACTCTTAGTACCATAGAAATGAGCATATAAATGAGCCTGTATCAAAACAATGAGCACAACTAAAGATGCCAAGAAATTCATCTGAGTAGAAAATCACTATCACCATCATCAAAATGCACAACATATATCAAAGATCAAGTATCAAGTACCAGAAAAAACATCTAAAAAGTCCACTATACCAAAGCATCAAAGTATCAACGAAACAAATGCTAACTGCCAATATATAACCATGCTACAGTGACATGAGAAGAGATTACAAGAAAAATGAATGCTAGTAATCACTTAACTCATTAATGTACCAACTGACACAACAAGGATGAATAGTATGCAAAGAAGCTTCCCCTAAGACCAAGATCTGAGCTTAATCAATTTCAAGAGTCAAGGAAGAAGACAACAATTCTATCCCTCAGTCCTTCAAATGCTTCTTTTGGAAGTGGCTTAGTGAAAATATCATCCACTTGATTAGATTTAGAGACATATTCCAAAGCAATATCATTTGACAGAACTTTTTCTCTTAAGAAATGAAAATGAATGCCAATAGGCTTCGTTCTAGAATGCATTATAGGATTCTTAGAAATGTTTATTGTGCTAGTATTATCACATAGAATCCAAACAAGTTTAGAAACCTCAATCTGAATGTCTTTCAAGGTTTGAACCATCCATAGCACTTGTGTGCAATAAGTTGCAGTAGCAATATACTCTGCTTTAGCAGTGGATAATGACACAAAATCCTTTTTCTTGTTGTTCTAGGCTACCAATCCTCCACCTAGAAAGAATGCACCTCCAAAAGTGCTTTTCCTATCATCAATGTTGCCTGCCCAATCAACATAAGTGAAATCTACCAAAGAGAAATCATTGTGTCTTGGGTACCATAGTCCATAATCAATAGTGCCTTTAATGTACCTAAAAATCCTTTTAACATCATTTAAATGTGATTGTTTAGGTGCAGATTGAAATCTAGTAGTCAAGCATATAGCCTGCATAATGTCAGGTCTTGTTATTATCAAATATAACAAGTTTCCAATCATTGATCTGAACAAAGTATGATCTATTTCAGGCAAATCAACATCTTTACCTAATTTACAACTAATTTCCATAGGTGTGCCAATTGGTTTGCACTCATCCATTTGAAATCTTTTTAACATCTCTTTAGCATATTTCATTTGAGATATAAAGATGCCTTTTGTCAGTTATGAAACTTGTAAACCGAGAAAGAAAGAAAGTTCACCAAGCATTGACATCTCAAACTTTGATTGCATGACTTTAGGAAAAGTAGAACATAGTTCATCATCATACCTGCCAAAGATAATATCATCAACATACACAACAACAACTAGCATGCTATCACCTTTGGTTATATAGTATAGATTACTGTCTACTCCTCCCTTTTTGAAGCCTTGATCTTGTAAATGCTTGTCAAGCTTAAATACCAAGGTCGAGGAGCTTGTTTTAGGCCATAAAGTGCCTTTTTCATCCTATAAACATAATTTTATTTTCTAGCACATACAAACCCTTCAAGTTGTTCCATGTAAACATCCTCTTCAAGGTCACCATTCAGAAATGTAGTTTTAACATCCATTTGATAAACTTTGAAATTCTTATAAATAGAGAATGCAAGAAAGATTCTAATTGCGTCTAATCTAGATACAAGAGCAAAAGTTTCATCAAAATCAATACCCTCAGTCTGAGAGTATCCTTTACAAACTAACCTTGCCTCATTCCTGATTGCATTCCCTTGATCATCAAGTTTGTTTCTAAAAACCCATTTGGCAACAATAACATTTTTATCTGTGGATCTAGGAACTAACTCCCAAGTATTATTTTTCTCAATTTGATCTAACTCTTCTTTCATAACATTAATCCATGATTCATCTTTATTGGCTTCTACATATGTTTTTGGCTCAAACTAAGAAAGTAAACAAAGATGTACCTATTCACTTGCATTGGCAAGTTTCCTTCTTGTTTGAACTCCTGCAGATTTATCTCCAATAATCTATTCTTGAGGATGATTCTTTTGAACAGATTTGGAAGGAGTTTTGGAAGTTGACACTTAAGGAGCAGCAGATGTATTGGTTGGATTTTTCTCTTCTCCTTCTGATTTTTCCTCCTTTTCAAATGGTTGGCCATCTTCCTTATTTTCATCCTGTTGTTTGAATGGCTACAAAACTTCATCAACTTTCAAATTAATGCTTTCAACCATTTTTCTCAGTCTTTTATTGAAACATTTATAATCTTTACTATGAGTAGAATATCCTAAGAAGATACCTTCAGCACAACAAGATTCAAAACTTCCTAAACTCTCATCATCTCTCTTAATGAAACATTTACTACCAAAAATTCTAAAATATTCAACATTTGCAGGTCTACCATACCATAATTCATAAGGAGTATAGTTAGTTTTTAGCCTTAACTGTACTTTATTCAAGGTATAGACTGTTGTATGAATAGCCTCTTTCTAATAGACTTTTGGCAGATTTGCATCATGTAACATAGTTCTGGCCATTTCTTTCATGGTTCTATTTTTCCTTTCAGCAACACCATTTTGTTGTGGTGTTCTAGAGGCTGAATATTGCCTCTTGATTCCATGTTCTTCACAATAGTCAATGAAATCTTGTAAGGTATATTCCCCACCTTTATCAGACCTAAGGCATTTTATTTACATGTCTGATTCCCTTTCTACCATCTTTCTAAAAATTTTAGATCGACTGAAGGCTTTATATTTATGTTTCAAAAATCTAACCCAAGTTATTCTGGTGTAATCATCTATGAAAAGCATGAAATAATAGTCACCATTTAAAGAGCTAGTCTTGTTGGACCACACAAATCAAAATGAACCAATTGTAAAGGTTGAGTAGAAGAATATTCTTTGGGTTTGAAACTTACCCGAGATTGTTTACGTTCTTGGCACTCCTTACACACACTGTTGCTGGACTTTGAAATGATAGGCATATTTCTAACATTCTGGTTCTTGCTGATTTTCACCAGATTATCATAATTGATGTGTCCAAGTCTCCTATGCCATAGTTGGATTTCTTCTACTTGGCTTATGAAGTACATATGTCCATATTTTCTATTTCTTGAAGTCTCATAAAGATTATAAATGTTACCTTTAGTCCTTAGACCAGCTGCAATAGCCTTCCCAAAATTTTTCTTGATTTCACAACCTTGTGTACTAAAAGTTACTTTGAAATGATTATCACATATCTGACTCACACTTAGCAAATTATGAGTCAAACCTTCTACATAGTAAACATCATGTAGAGGAATCTCATTATCAAGCAAAATAGTACCTATACCTTTGATCTAAACACAAAAATCATTACCAAACTTGACAGAACGACCAAAGAAATCCTCTTATTTAACAAATTTGCTTCTATCACCAGTAATATTGTGAGAGAAACCATTGTCAACAACCCACACATCTTTCTTTTGAGCATGAAAGGTTGTTTGAACAAACATCACATTAGCCTTTTTAACATTTTGTTTCATTCTCCAAACTAGCTTAGTCTTTTTAGTCTTAGAAGATGTATTAGACTGTATATCAAAAATAGATCTGCAAAATCTTGCTATGTGGCCAAGATTTCCACAAGTAAAACATTTCAATTTGTTCAAAAACATAAATAGATTTCCATCAACAAAACTATGCTTAATTCTAGATATAAATCCGCATTCATTTGCCTTGTGTCCATATTGATTACAATTAAAATAGTAGCCAAAAAACTGTAGATTGAATCTAAGAGGATTACCTCTTTTTTTAATCGACTTTTCAACAGCACTGAACCCATCATTGTTAGAATCTAAACATTGTCCTTTTATCATCCCCAATCTACTCTTATCATTATGTGACTTTTATTTGCCAAAGAGATGAGACAACTTGTCACTACTTTTACACATTGCAAGATTTTTCCTCAAAGTAACAATCTCAGCTTCTCGAGTGCAACACTCTTTTTCTTTGGCGTGCAACTATTCTTGAGTGACTTCTAAAATATCTTATTTTCCTCAAGTTGCATTTTCCAATCTGATATTTTTTTTTCATAGTTAGTAATCTGACTCTTCTACACCATACCCTCCTTTTTAAGTTTCTTTATTTCAGTAAGGGCACATTTGAGTTCACCCTCAAAATCAACCTCAGTTTCAGATTGATCTAATGTATTATCAGGTTCAACTGAATTGATTGTTTCCATAAACAAGGTTTCATCACCTTTTGCAGCAAAACATTTTGAGCCACTGTCAGTGACATCGGAAAATAAACTTTTCTACTTTTCGAAGATATTTTTCTTAAAGTTATATTTCTTTTTCCTACTTTGTTTTTTATTGTCTTCTTCATCACTATCAAGTTCTTTGTTTGGATAGTTTGTTGCAAAGTGTCCTATTTTGCCACAATTAAAACACTTAAAGGGTAACTTCCCTTTATATCTACCTGCTGAGCCTCTTTTTAATTTACTAACAAAAACTAACTCATCATCATTCACTTTTTCAGACTCAGAATTTATTTAATTTTCCTTTTTAATAGTTTTGAAGGTAGTTTCTTTGTTAGGATTTTCATTGATCTTTCTCATTCCATAGGCAGTAAAAATTGCATGAAGAGAATCTACAGTTAATTTATTCATGTCTCTTTCTTCAACTGAAGAAGTCTTAGAATCATATTTAGGAGACAAAGTTCTTAACACCTTCTTAACAACAGTTACCTCTTCTATTTTTTCTCCTAAATATCTCATAGTGTTTACAGTTTCTTGGAATCTTTGTAAGTAATCAACTATCTTCTCTTCATATATCATTCTTAAGCCTTCAAACTTGTTTCTCAGAGCTTGAAGTTTTGCTTCTTTTATATCCTCATCGCCCTCATAAATGTTTGACAACTTATCTGATATGCCCTTAGCTATTTTACATTCCATGACATTAACTAAGACATCATTGGACAAACCACAAAAAATGGCATTTACAGCCATTACATCACAATGATATGATTTTCTCTCATCAGTATTAGATGGAGTATCTGGACCAGAATAACCAGTTTCAATAGCATTCTAGACATCAAAGCCTAAAGACTTTATATGATAAGTCATTCTATACTTCCAAAAGGCATAATCAAAACCATCAAACAATGGTGCTCTAAAAGTAGATAGACCTTCCTGAGATGACATGGTATGTACTTCACTAGGAATCCCTTAGGTTGGTTAAACCTTTTAGACAAGGGTCTGGCTTTGATACCACTTGTTGGAGTACTTGACAACAATGAGAGGGGGTGAATTAGTGTTGTAGAAAAGAAAACTAGTTTAAACACTTTTATTGTAGGTTTTAACAATTGAAGCAAATATTGATTTAGGTACTATTAATGCAAGTAACAGAGCATTAAAGATATAAACCATCAAGTGCAATGAGCAAATGAACCAAGTAATAAATGACACCATAAGACAGAGATTTTAGGAGTGGAAAACCCTCTTGGGGTAGAAAAGTCACTCAATAAAATGCCTCATTGGCTTATTCAAGAGTCGTGCCTCACTGGTTACAGAAAAGTGTCTCACTGACTTTTTACCACTGCCTCACTGGCTTGTTTTCATGCCTACCTCACTGGCATATTTCAATCAATACAATGAATAATATGAATCAATATAGAGGGTTACTCAGTTCCTCTACAATCCAATCCTTAACTGTCTCATTACTTGAGACTCAAGAATCAATACAACAGCTCATTAACACTCTGGTATAACCTTAATGATAGTGCAATTAACACAGATCATCAAACTTACATCAAATGTTTACATAATGCCCTTTTTATATAATTTAACCAAGTCTTCTTTCTCTCATGAAATAGTTTGTGAATGTAATTGAACTTCTTAAAATGTGTCAAATGGTTTTCAACTACATAAATAACTATCAAAGGAGTATGGTCAAATAGACCCATGTGGACCTTATACAATGCCTTTGAAATAAGAAAATTTTAACCACAGTTTGAGTCTTTTAACAATTAATATTTAGCCACATTAATAACAAATAATGTTCAAATTGTTTAATGAACTAAAGAATACCTTATCAAACTGTAAATAATAACTCATAACTATACCAAAACAGAGCATCATCAAACTGTTGTCAATACCCGTGCAAGAAACCCTAGGGTAGCGTCAATATTTCAAACCCTAAGAATGGGTGTATCAAAAAATTTGTAATCTATTTATAAAACCCTAACTATTCTTCAAAGATAACTATAATCCAACTCATGCTAAAGTCAAAAACACCACTTCAAAAAACTAGACTGTCATAGCTCAAAAAGAGCGACAAGATTTATATAGTTTTTCCCTTTTTCTCACAGATAGAGAACTGTAACAAATAATAAACAAAGCTTTGCCATTTTCATTTTTTAAGATCTTCAAGCACCATAGAAACTTCTTCATGAACCCAAAGAAAAAAAATATCACATGTTTTGATATACTATTCAGCCTTAGAAAGTAACTATCGAAAAGACTATGAGCTCAAGAATAATTGTCCACCTTCAACTCCACTAAACCAAACATTGTCTTATCAAAAACTGCCCATCATGATACAAAATCTTCAAGAAAAATTTACAAAATGATGAAACCCTGAGTCAAATGCATCATATCTCAAAGTTTCGACATTATGAAATGATTAACTGTTGGGAATTAAGGTGTCTCAACCTTGGTAATTCCTTGTATTTTTACATTATATTTATTTATTATTTGCCTATTGTATTAATTGGATGCAAATCCTATGTTGTCATATTTTTGGAGTTGGCACGGTGATGTGTCATCCTACATGGCATATGACCACATGTATTTTTTGACCTCAGATGAGGAGATAGGTGTCCCACTTAGTGGTAAGAATATTTTTCCATGTGTTGGCATCTTGGATGTTGTTTAAGGTAATATTAACCATAATGATCATGACAGATACCTATGACAAAGTTATGACATGTAAGAGTCAAAAATAGAAGATCCTATGAAAGGTATGGACATGTGTCATGAAGCATCTTTGAAGAAGGCATCTTTGAGTACCCCAAGGTGGACTATGACATGTTGTAAGAGAATATGCTATTTATAGCCTGTGTATGGCAGATTCTCTTATAGCTATAAGTTATGACAGCTATGACAGATTCAATGACGGTTGTAAGAGTCATAACAACATTTGTCATAGCCCATTTTGCAAATAGGTGACCTCCTTGTGATGGGGTGACTTGACAAGTGTCAAGAGCATCCCACAGAGTTGGACAATCATCCATAGGCATGGGTTTTGGGCCATGAGGCCATGTTAGACACCCATCCCTATGTGGAGCCATTTCTACCTTGTAGATTCTATATAAATAGGTACTTTGAAGAGGAGATGTATTATAGGTTTGACAGGTACTATTATGCTATTAGTTTGTCTCTAGATATGAGTGTCGAAGACTCCTGAGAGCTTGTATTGCAAGTGTATTGTAAACCATTTTAGTTTTGATAATACATTGTGCAGGTTTTGGAGTGGGGTTTTTCACCCGATAAGGGTTTTCCCCATGCATATCTTGTGTCTCTCTTCTTCTATCATACTTTCTTGTTTATGTGTTTACTGCAATATCTCTATTAGTGGGTTTAACATTTCTATAATATTAAGGATAAAATTGAATTTGCACTCTCCTCCCCTCATTAGATTAGTGTAGGAAGCAATTTCTATACACCTACCTTCCTTTCAGTTGGTATCATAGCCTGGCTAGTTTTGGTTCTAGCTTCTAGGTAGAGGTTTTTTGAGTTGATCTTAGGTTGAGTGGGAGTGTTGTGTAGAGTATTCTATATCTTGCTGCAGCAATGAGATGGAAACTACATCTAGAAGGTTAGAGGTTGAGAAATTCAATGGCACTAATTTCGAGTTGTGGAAACTCAATATGGAGGACCTACTTGTTGATCGTGACCTATGGGAAACGATATCCGGTGTGAGACCTACATCAATGTCACAAGCTAATTGGGATCTCAAAGATCAAAAGACTAATGGTCTCATAAGACTCTATTTAGCTGACTCTGTCATGTTGAATGTCTATGAGGAGAAGAGCAGGAAAGATCTTTGGAAGAAGTTGGGTGATGTTTATTAGGCCAAGTCCTTTGTAAACAAACTTTTCTTGAAAAACAAGTTGTTTTCTCTAAAGATGGAAGATAGAGGATCTGTTGTGGACTTGTAACATCAAAAAAGTCCTCTTGGGGGCTTTTCCCTCATAAGGTTTAGCTCCCGGGTCTTCAGAGTGCATTTAGGACATTTTAGTTCATATTTTAGCATCCTGATGGAATGAGACCTAAGTCCCATGGAAAATAGGACCTAGGAGGACCCCTTGAGCTATACCCTGCCCAAAATAGGGGGGAGGACTTGGGTACCCATGCCATAGTCCTACCCTATTTTGGGGCAGCCCTAATTTCTGGGTGTCAGTTTATGACCATCAGGATGTTATTTTACTGACATGGTAAAGTATGGATTTCAAATATCTTGGTAGGAGTGCTTGTAGATGCATATATAAGCATGTGTAGGCATTCATTTGTAAATGATATTTCAATTAGATAACAAGTGTGATGTTCAAGTGTTCTAAAGGTGATTCAAGGATTCTATTGTGTTGCAAGAGCAGACTTGTATGTTTTTTGTGTTGATATTTGTAGATTTGAGCTTCAATCTCCTCATGGCATGAAGAGCATCTTCCTCCATGAGAGATTCACTACAAGGTGACATACCATTATGTTTTTATCATTGATTCCTTTAGTTTTTGGCCTCTGCCTCACAAGGGTACGCCCTCTTTATCTAACAATGGTGTTCAAAGACTTAAGTGTCCTTCGGGGTTTGACCGAGGCAAACCTCTAAACACCACAACTCCCAAACCAAGTCTTGTGATTGCAAGTATCAGGTGTTGCATTTAGGAAAAGTGGAGTTGCAGGAAGGCTGGGAAGACATCAAGGATTCAGGATCTGAAGGAAAGACAGACAAAAGAGCACTTCCAGGAATAGGGCACTCACTCTAGTGTCCTCTGCAGGTAGATTTCAGAAAATTGAAGTTACAGGGCTGATCAGTGTCTAAAGGAGGTCCAGATTCCTTGAAAAAGTAGGTACCTTGGACTTGGGTGCCTACTCTAGTGTCCCCGACTGTTCTACTTCTGAACCCTAAAAACAGGTATTCTGTAATTTGGTATTTTACTCTTGTCTACAAGAGATTTTTTTTGTAATTCTCTAATTTGTTGTCGTATTTGTGTAATTAGGGTTTTAATGGTCAACTGAGCACAAGAGAAGGAAAAATTGATAATTAATTCCCTAATCCAAGTTTCCCTTCATTTACAAGTGACCTAGGGTATGCTAGTGCTCACCACTCAACCCTAGATCCTTCAATGTTTAATGGAAAGAAGGGTTTTAACATCTAAAGAACAAGAGATTAAAAAAATCCAATTTTCCACTAAACAAGACCATATGAATGCTTTCAACATGATTGTTTCATAGCTGACATCTGTGGGTGTGAAAATGAAGGAGGATTGATGTATAGCTCTGCTTTGTTCTTTGCCAGATTCATGGGATCATCTTGTCATGGCTATTGGAAGCACCACTACCACCTTCAAGATGGAAGATGTGGTGTCTTCACTATTATTTGAAGAGATGCGGAGAAAGTCTTCTGAGGCAACCAAAGAGGCTCTTGTGGTTCATGGAAGACCCAAAGAGAAAGGGAAGAAGAAGGACAAGAAAGGTGATAAGGGGTAGATCCAAATCCCGTGGGAGATCCAAATCTCCTAGAAAGTCCAAGGATCTATGTTGGAACTATGGTAAAACTGGGCATTTCTGAAAGGAATGCAAAGAGGAGAAGAAAAAGAAGAAGAAAACTCTTGATTCAGATTCTGACAAGTCACAAGATGATGGTGATGCCTTCATGGCAACCCTAGCCACCCATGCATTTGATGATGTGTGGTTTATTGATTCTGGTGCATCATTCCACATGACCTCACATCAAGACTAGTTCATGAAGTATGAAGAGTTTGATGGTGGAAGAGTGTACCTGGGTGACAATTCTCATCTGAAGATTGTTGGTCGTAGAAGAGTCTCAATCCGATTCCCTAATGGACGAGTGAAGGGGATCACTCGAGTTATGCACATTCTAGGCCTTGTATGGAACCTACTTTCTGTAACTATGTTGAATGATGTAGGTGTGTAGGTTGTCTTTTCGAAGGATGGATGCAAGATCACTAGAGGATCTATGGTTCTTGCAAAGGGTACTCGGAGAGGTACTATGTTTCAGCTGGAGGCATGCACTTCATAGTGCAATAGTTCTTTTGACTCGAAGAAACAAGTTGTAGTCACTTCCTTCCCACCATCTGAATGAGCAGTGAAGAAATCTATTGTAACTAGTTCTGATGGTAGTGCACATGCTATGGAAGCTAAGCTTCCTATTGAAAAGACTATGTTATGGCATTTGAGATATGGCCACATTGGTGAGAAGGGTCTGCATACCCTAAAAAATAAAAACCTCATTGAGGGGTTAAATGATTGTAATCTTGAGTTTGACTTTTGTGAACATTGCACTTATGGAAAGCAAAACTATGTTCAATTTTACTCTAGTTCTCACAAGTCTTTTGGTCTAATGGATCTTATTCATTCTGATGTGTTTGGTCCTGTTAATGTTCCTTCATTTTTAAAATCTGTATATTTTTTATCTTTCATAGATGATTACAGTAGAAGGACATGGGTTTATTTTATCAGAATAGAGACTGAAGTCTTTAGTCAGTTTAAGGAGTTTAAAGCCTTTGTTGAAAATTAGACTAGTAAAAAGATTAAGTGTTTGAGAACTAAAAATGGTGGTGTGTTTTGTTCGGCAGAGTTCGATAAGTTCTGTAAGGAGCAAAGGATTGAAAGGCATAAGACAAATCCATATACCCCACAGAAAAATGGAGTTACAGAGGGGATGAGCATGACACTGATGGAGAAGGCTAGGAGTATGCTTAGTGGAGCAAGCCTCAAACAAAAGTTTTGGGCTGAAGCTATTGCCACTTCTTGCTATCTGGTAAATAGATCTCCTACATCAGCTCTTGTTGGTAAGATACCTATGGAGGTGTGTTCTAGTAAGAATCCTTCAGTTAGACATCTTCATGCTTTTGGTTGTGAGGCATATGCACATGTGCCCAGGGAGAAATGGTCTAAATTGGAGAACAAGGTTGTTAAATATATTTTCATTGGCTATGGTGTCAGTGTGAAAGGATACAAGCTTTTGGATCTTGTGGCTAAAAAATTGTTGTATAGCACAAGTGTTATCTTTAGAGAGCTAACACCTTCTTCTGTTGTTCTACAACTAGGATAGACAGAAAAGAAAGAAGATGCGGGTCAATTTCCTTCTACGCCTGAGAAGATTGAACAAAGAGACCCTATGAGACCTAATGATGAGGAGAGCTCTAGCATCTCTTAAAGCTCAAAAGAAGAAGAAAAATATCAACCTCAGCCATTGAGGAGGTCTAGACGAACAAGAAAGCAACTTGATAGGTTTGGATATTCATTACTTGATTCTAGTTGTGCTTTTGCTTTACTTACTAATGTTGATGAGCCTAGAACTATGAAAGAGGCTATGGGTATAAAAGATGTAGGTTCCTGGAAGGAGGCCATGGAAGATGAGATGGCTTCTTTGGAAAGGAACAAAACATGGGACTTGGTGCCTTTGCCTGATGGACAGAAACCCATTGGTTGCAAATGGGTGTTTAAGAAGAAATTTGGTACAGATGGCAGTGTTGAAAAGTACAAGGCTAGATTGGTTGCGAAGGAGTATTCACAACTGGAGGGAATTGATTATGGTGAAATTTTCTCTCCCATTGCAAAGCTGACATCCATTCAATTTCTATTATCGCTTGTAGCAGCTTATGACTTAGAGGTACAATAGATGGATGTGAAGACAACTTTCCTTCATGGTGATTTGGAGGAAGAGATTTACATGTCACAACTAGAGAATTACATAGAGAAAGGTAAAGAAAATTTGGTTTGCAAGTTAAAGAAGTCTTTTTATGGTTTGAAGCAGTCTCCTAGGATGTGGTACTTGAATTTTGATGCCTTTGTGTTGTCGATTGGTTATCTAAGATTGAAATCAAATCATTGTGTGTATTACAATTTTGACAATGATCGCATTCTCATTATTGCATTGTATGTTGATGATATGTTGTTGATTGGGAATGGTAAGAATATGATTTCTAATTTGAAGTCTCAGTTGTCAGCACAATTTGAGATGAAAAATCTTGGGGCAGCCAGGTACATTCTAGGGATGGAAATTAGAAGAGACAGAGCTAACATAAAACTTTGGTTAAGCCAGAGTAAGTATGTGAAGACTATGTTGGATAGGTTCAACATCGTAGATTGTAGACCATTGTGTGTTCCTTTTGCATTGGGGATAAAGTTGTTTGTTAATGATTGTCCAAAATCTCCTAGTGAGGTGGAGGACATGAGTAAAGTACCTTATCCTAGTGTTGCTGGTAGTTTGATGTATGCTATGGTCTGCACAAGACCAAACATTGCCCAAGTAGTGGGAGTCCTTAGTCGATTTATAGCTAATCCTAGACGGGTACATTGGGATGGAGTTAAGTTAGTACTTAGATATTTGAGGGGTACTTCTGAGTATTCCATTTGCTATCATGGAAATGCTACAAGACCTCCGCATTCTATTTGTATTCATGGATTTGTGGATTCTGATTTGGTAGGTGACATTGATAGCAGGAGATGCATGAATGCCTATGTGTTCACTATGTTTGGTGGTGCAATTAGTTGGATGAGTAAGTGACAACCTATGGTTTCTTTGTCCACTACAGAAGCTAAGTACATGGCTGCAACTCATGCTTGTAAGGAAGCCATTTGGCTTAAGAGATTGTGTTCAAATATTGGTGTTGATGCAAGTCAGATTACGATCAGTTGTGACAGTTAAAGTGCAATTTTCCTTGCAAAGAATCTAATTTTCCATGCCAGAACAAAGCATATTGATGTTCAGTTTCATTTCATGTGAGACATGGTAGAGGATGAAAAGGTAAATTTGGAGAAGGTAGATACTTTGGAGAATGTTGCAGATGCATTGACGAAACCAGTGAGCAAAGAGAAGTTCAAATGGTGTTCAGAGTCTATCGGCCTCTCGGTCTATAGTAGTTAAATCTTGTTAATTCTATTGGCTCTTACAAGGTGTTCGACAAGTGGGAGAATGTTGGGAATTATGGTGTCTCAACCTTGGTAATTCCTTGTATTTTTACATTGTATTTATTTATTATTTGCCTATTGTATTAATTGGATGCAAATCCTATGTTGTCATATTGTGGGAGTTGGGATGGTGATGTGTCATCCTACATGACATATGACCACATATATTTTTGGCCTCACATGAGGAGATAGGCATCCTGCTTAGTGGTAGGAATATTTTTCCATGTGTTGGCATCTTGAATATTGTGTAAGGGAATATTGACTGTAACAATCTTGATAGATTCCTATGACGAAGTTATGACATGTAAGAGTCAAATAGAAGATCCTACAATAGGTATGGACATGTGTCATGAAGCATCTTTGAAAAAGGAATCTTTAGGTGCCTTTAAGCTAGACAATGACATGTTGTAAGAGAATATGCTATTTATAGGCTGTGTATGACAGATTCTCTTACAACTATAAGTTATAACAGCTATGATAGATTCTATGACAGTTGTAAGAGTTGTAAGAGCATCTGTCATAACCCATTTTGGAAATAGGCGACCTCCTTGGGATGGGGTGACTTGACAAGTGTTAGGAGCATCCTACAGAGTTGGACAAGTGTCCATAGGTATGGGTTTTGGGCCATGAGGCCATGTTGGACGCCCATCCATATGTGGGGCCATTTCTTCCTTGTATATTCTATATAAATAGGCACTTTGAAGAGGAGATGTATTACAAGTTTGACAGGTACTGTTATGTTGCCAATTTGTCTCCAGATATGAGTGTTAAAGACTCCTGAGAGCTTGCATTGCAAGTGTATTGTAAACCATTTTAGTTTTGATAATACATTGTGCAAGTTTTGGAGTGTGGGGGTTTTCACCCGATAAGGGTTTTCCCCATGTATATCTTGTGTCTCTCTTCTTCTATCATACTTTCTTGTTTATGTGTTTGCTGTAATATCTTTGTTAGTGGGTTTAACATTTCTATAATAGTAAGGATAAAATTGAATTTACACTCTCCTCCCCTCATTATATTATTGTAGGAAGTGATTTCCGAACACCTAGCTTCCTTTCATTAACAAAAACACCTTTTTTGCCCTATATGTCATGGTCACCAAGAGAAACAGTTTACCCTAGAAGGAACATGTGACAAATAATAAAGTCATAACCTTTTGACTTGATAAGAATGCCGACAACCTATTGATCAGGTTAGCTTCTTAACTGGCCCAATAATGCTTTATGCTTATCAATGATTTTTAAACTGTATCAACTAAATGACCTTTAAATAATGATACACAATATGATGCCCCCTTAGTGATAATAATCACATCAAAAAGAATATGTGAAATGAAGACTTTGACTTAGTTCTTGATTAAAGATCAAATGAAACATTATAGTAAAAATGACCTTACAAGAGAGCCCACTGTAATGCCAATCATAAGATCATTGAACTTGCATACCAAGCCAACCAAAGATTGTCTATGGAGATGAAACCAACTACAAACCAAGTACCTCTTCCAACATTACAAACCAAATATCAACTGAGCATATGAAACTAATGATGCACCTGTAGAGTATAGAAAGTGCCACAACCAATATGGCATAGAAAGTGATATAATGAAATAAAACCCACTGAAACTAATACAAATGTAGCATACCATATACCATAGCCATGTGAATTTGACATTAAAGGTCAAAGCATGTGAATGTAACATAGAGCATGTAAATGTTACATGATACCATTTGAATGCTAACTCTTATATGCCAAGAATCATGAGAGTATGTGATTGACATCAAGGACAACAACTAAGAGGAGGAAAACAGACTCCCCCTTTGTCCTTGAGGGAAAAACACAACTCTCACTCCCCCTTTTTGTATTAAAGACAAAGGGAGACAGAAGTGTGCCAATGCCCCAAGAAGAGATCATAAACCATAGTCCAATATGCTACACAAATGATAGAAAATGTAAATCATACCATGACTGTCCCATGGAGCATAAACATCTAGAATGGCCTAAAATACAAATACACTATCAGTACCATAGAAATGAACATATAAATGAGCATGTATCAAAACAAGGACAACAACTGAAGATGCCAAGAAAGTCATCTAAGTAGAATATCATTGTCACCATCATCAAAATGCACAACATTTATCAAAGATCAAGTATCAAGTACCAGAAAAAATATCTAAAAATTCCACTATACCAAAGAATCAAAGTATCAACCAAACAAATGCTAATTGCCAATATATAACCATGCTATAGTGACATGAGAAGAGATTACAAGAAAAATGAATGATGGTAATCACTTATATCATTAATGTACCAACTGAAACAACAGGGATGAATAATATGCAAAGAAGCTCCCCCTAAGACCAAGATATGAGCTAAATCAGTTTAGAGAGTCAACGGAGAAGACACCAAGTCTATCCCTCAGTCCTTCAAATGCTTCTTTTGGAAGTAGCTTACTAAAAATATCAGCCACTTGATTAGATGTAGAGACATATTCCAAAGCAACATCATTTGACAAAAAAATTTCTCTTAAGAAATGATAACAAATGTCAATATGCTTTGTTCTAGAATGCATTATAGGATTCTTAGAAATGTTTATTGTGCTAGTATTATCACACAAAATCTGAATAGGTTTAGAAACCTCAATCTAAATCACTTTCAAGGTCTGAACCATCCATAGCACTTGTGTACAACAAGTTGCAGTAGCAATATACTCTGCTTCAGTAGTGGATAATGACACAGAATCCTATTTCTTGTTGTGCTAGGCTACCAATTTTCCACCTAGGAAGAATGCACCTCCAGAAGTGCTTTTCCTATCATCAATGTTGCCTGCCCAATTAGCATAAGTGAAAGCTACCAAAGAGAAATCATTGTGTCTTGGGTACCACAACCCACAATCAATAGTGCCTTTAATGTACCTGAAAATCCTTTTATCAATATTTATATGTGATTATTTAGGTGCAGATTGCAATCTAGCAGCCAAGCATATAGCCTGCATAATGTCAGGTCTTGTTGTCAAATATAACAAGATGCCAATCATTGATTTGAACAAAGTATGGTCTATATTAGGCAAATCAACATCTTTACCTAATTTACAACCAACTGCCATAGGTGTGCCAATTGGTTTGCACTCATCTATTTGAAATATTTTTAACATCTCTTTAGAATATTTCATTTGAGATATAAAGATGCCTTTTATCAGTTGTGAAACTTGTAAATCAAGAAAGAAAGAAAGTTCACCAAACATTGACATCTCAAACTTAGATTGCATGACTTTAGGAAAAGTAGAACATAGTTCATCATCATTGTTGCCAAAGATAATATCATCAATATACACAACAACAACCAGTATGCTATAACCTTTGGTTATATAGTATAGATTATTGTCTACTCCTCCCTTTTTGAAGCCTTGATCTTGTAAATGCTTGTCAATCTTAGAATACCAAGCTCGAGGTGCTTGTTTTAGGCCATAAAGTGCCTTTTTCATCCTGTAAACATAATTTTCTTTTCTAGCACATCAAAACCCTTTAGGTTGTTCCATGTAAACATCCTCTTCAAGGTCACCATTTAGAAATGTAGTTTTAACATTCATTTGATAAACTTTCAAATTCTTATAAACAGAGAATGCAAGAAAGGTTCTAATTGCCTCTAATCTAGATACAGGAGAAAAAGTTTCATCAAAATCAATACCCTCAATCTGATAGTATCTTTTACAAACTAACCTTGTCTTGTTCCTAATTACATTCCCTTCATCATCAAGTTTTTTTCTATAAACCCATCTGGCACTAATAACATTTTTATTTATGGGTCTAGGAACTAACTCTAAAGTTTTTTTTTTCTCAATTTGATCTGAATCTTCTTTCATAGCATTAATCCATGATTCATCTTTACTGGCTTCTACATATGTTTTTGACTCAAACTAAGAAAGTAGACAAAGATGTACCTATTCACTTGCACTGGCAAGTTTACTTCTTGTTTGAACTCTTGTAGATTTATCTCCAATAATTTGTTCTTGAGGATGATTCTTTTGAATAGATTTGGAAGGAGTTTTGGAAGTTAACACTTTAGGAGCAATAGATGTATTGGCTGGATTTTCATCTTCTCCTTATGATTTTTACTCCTTTTCAAATGGCTAACCCTCTTCCTTATTTTCATCCTGCTGTTTGAATGGTTGCAAAACTTCATCAACTTTAACATTAGTGCTTTCAACCATTTTTCTCAATCTTTTATCGAAACATTTATAACCTTTATTGTGAGTAGAATATCCTAAGAAGCTACCTTCATTACAGTGAGATTCAAAACTTCCTAAGCTCTCATCATCTCTCTTAATAAAACATTTACTGCCAAAAATTCTAAAATATTGAACATTTGCAAGTCTACCGTACCATAATTCATAAGGAGTATAGTTAGTTTTTACTCTCAACTGTACTCTATTCAAGGTATATATTGTTGTATGAATAGCCTCTTTCCAGTAGACATTTGGTAGATTTGCATCACATAACATAGTTCTAGCCCATTTCTTCCACAGTTCTATTTTTCCTTTCAGCAACACCATTTTGTTGTGGTGTTCTAGAGGCTAAATATTGCCTCTTGATTCCATGTTCTTCACAATAGTCAATGAAATCTTGTGAGGTATATTCCCCACCTTTATCAGACCTAAGGTATTTTATTTTCATGTCTGATTCCCTTTCTACCATCTTTCTAAAAATTTTAAATCTACTGAAGGCTTTAGATTTATGTTTTAAAAATGTAACCCAAGCCATTCTAGTGTAATCATCTATGAAAAGCATGAAATAGCAGTCACCATTTAAAGAGCAAGTTCTTGTTGGACCACACAAATCAGAATGAACCAATTGCAAAGGTTGAGTAGAAGAATATTCTTTGGGTTTGAAACTTACCCTAGTTTGTTTTCCTTCTTGGCACTCCTTCCAGGCACTATTCTTGGACTTTGAAATGAGAGGCATATTTCTGACATTCTCGTTCTTGCTAATTTTAACTAAATTATCATAATTGATGTGTCCTAGTCTCCTATATGAGAATTGTCTTTTTTCTACTTGGATCATGAAACACACATGTCCATATTTTCTATTGCTTGAACTCTCATGAAGATTTTAAATGTTACCTTTAGTCCTTAGACCAACTGCAACAACCTTCCCAGTTTTTTTCTTGATTTCACAACCTTGTACACTAGAAGTTACTTTGAAACCATTATCACATATCTGAATCACACTTAAAAAATTATGAGTCAAACCTTCTACATAGTAAACATCATGTAGAGGAATATCATTATCAAGCAAAATAGTACCTATACCTTTGATCTAAACACGAAAATCATTACCAAACTTGACAGAACCACCAAAGAAATCCTCATATTTAACAAATTTGCTTCTATCACTAGTCATATGGTGAGAGAAACCACTGTCAACAACCCACACATCTAGCTTAGTCTTTTTAGTCTTAGGAGATGTATTAGACTGTATATCAAAAATATATCTGCAAAATCTTGCTATGTGGCCAAGATTTCCACAAGTAAAACATTTCAATTTGTTCAAAAACTTAAATAGATTTCCATCAACAAAACTAGGCTTACTTCTAGATACAAATCTGCATTCATTTGTCTTGTGTCCATATTGATTACAATTAAAATAGTAGCCAAAAAACTATTGATTGAATCTTAGAGGATTACCTCTTTTTGCAATGGACTTTTCAGCAGCACTGAACCCATCATTGTTAGAATTTTAACATTGTCCTTTTATCATCCCCAATCCACTCTTATCATTATGTGACTTTTATTTTCCTAAGAGATGAAGTAACTTGTTACTTCTTTCACACATTGCAAGATTTTTACTCAAACTGACAATCTCAGCTTCTCGAGTGTAGCACTCTTTTTCTTTGACATGCAACTATTCTTGACTAACTTCTAAAATTTCTTGTTTTCCTCAAGTTACATTTTCAGATCTGAGATTGTTTTTCATAGTCAGTAATCTGACTCTTTTGCACCGTACCCTCCTTTTTAAGTTTCTTTATTTCACTAAGGGCACATTTAAGTTCACCCTCAAAATCAACCTCAGTTTTAGATTGATCTAATGTATTATCAGGTTCAACTAAATTGATTGTTTCCATAAACAAGGTTTCATCACCTTCTATAGCAGAATCTTCTAAGCCACTGTTAGTGACATCAGTAAATAAACTTTTCTTCTTTTTGAATATATTTTTCTTAAAGCTATACTACTTTTTCCTAATTTGTTTTTTATTGTCTTCTTCATCACTATCAAGTTCTTTATTTGGACAATTTGTTGCATAGTGTCCTATTTTGCAACAATTAAAACACTTAAAGGGTAACTTCCCTTTATATCTACCTACTGAGCCTCTTTTTAATTTACTAACAAAAATTGACTCATCATCATTCACTTTTTCAGACTCAAAATCTATTTCATTTTCCTTTTTAACAGTTTTGAAGGCAGTTTCTTTGTTAGGAATTTCATTGATCTTTCTCATTTCATAGGTAGTAAAAATTCCATGAAGAGCATCTACAATTAATTTATTCATGTCTCTTTCTTCAACTGCAGAAGTCTTAGAATCATATTTAGGAGACAAAGTTCTTAACACCTTCTTAACAACAGTTACCACTTCTATTTTTTCTCCCAAACCTCTCATAGGGTTTATAGTTTCTTAGACTCTTTGTAAGTAATCGACTACCTTCTCTTCATATGTCATTCTTAAGCCTTCAAACTTGTTTCTCATAGCTTGAATTTTTGCTTCTTTTATATCCTCACCACCCTCATAAATGTTTGACAACTTTTCCCATATGCCCTTAGTTGTTTTGCATTCCATGACCTTAACTAAGACATCATTGGACAGACCACATCAAATGGTATTTGCAGCCTTTGTATCACAATCATATGCTTTTCTCACATCAGTAGTAGATAGAGTATCTGGACTAGAATAACCAGTTTCAATAGCATCCAGACATCAAAGCCTAAAGACTTTATATGACAACACATTCTATACTTCCAAAAGGCATAATCAGAACCATCAAACAATGGTGCTCTAAAAGTAGATAGACCTTTCTGAGATGACATGGTATGTACTCCACCAAGAATCCCTTAGGTTGGTTAAACCTTTTAGAAAAGGGTCTAGCTCTGATACCACTTGTTGGAGTACTTGACAACACTAAGAGGGGGGTTGAATCAATGTTGTAGAAAAGAAAACTAGTTTAAACACTTTTATTGCAGGTTTTAACAATTGAAGCAAATACTGATTTAGGTACTATTAATGCAAGTAATAGAGCATTAAAGAGATAAAAAATCAAGTGCAATGAGAAAATGAACCAAGTAATAAATGACACCATAAGACAGAGATTTCAGGAGTAGAAAACCCTCTTGGGGTAGAAAAACCACTCAGTAAAATGCCTCATTGGCTTATTCAAGAATCTTGCCTCAGTGGCTATAGAAAAGTGTCTCATTGACTTTTTGCCACTACCTCACTGGCTTGTTTTCATGACTACCTCACTGGCATATTTCAATCAATACAATGAATAATATGAATCAATACATAGGGACACTCTATTCCTCTACAATCCAATCCTTAACTGTCTCACTACTTGAGACTCAAGAATTAATACAATAGATCATTAACACTCTGGTATAACCTTAATGATAGTTCAATCAACATAGATCATCAAACTAATGTCATATATTTACATAATGCCCTTTTTATACAATTTCACCAGGTCTTCTTTCTCTCATGAAATAGTTTGTGAATGTAACTGAACTTCTTCAACTGTCTCAGATAGTTTTCAACTACATAAATAACTATCAAAAGAGTATGGTCGAATAGACCCATGTGGACCTTATAGAATGCCTTTGAAATAAGAAAATTTTAACCACAGTTTGAGTCTTTTAATAATAAATCTTTAGCCACATTGATAACAAATAATGTTCAAATTGTTTAATGAACTAAAGAATACCTTATGAAACTATAAATAATAACTCATAACCATATCAAAATAGAGCATCATCAAACTATCCTCAATACCTGTGCAAGAAACCCTGGGGTAAAGTCAATCTTTCAAACCCTATCAATGGGTGTATTAAAAAATTTGTAAGCTATTTATAAAACTCTAACTGTTCTTCAAAGATAATTGTAATCGAACTCATGATAAAATCAAAAACACCACTTCAAAAAACTAGATTGTCATAGCTCAAAAAGAGCAACAAGATTTATATAGTTTTTCCCTTTTTCTCATAGACAGAGAACTGTAACAAATAATAAACAAAGCTTCACCATTTTCATTTTTAAGATCTTCAAGCACCATAGAAATTTCTTCATGCACCAAAGAAAAAGAAGAATATCACCTGTTTTGATATGTCATTCAGCCTGAGAAAGTAACTGTCGAGAAGACTGTGAGCTCAAGAATAACTGTCTAGCTTCAAATCCACTGAACTGAGCATTGTATTATCAAAAAATCCCCATCATGGTACAAAATCTTCAAGAAAACTTTGTAAAATGATGAAACCCTAAGTCAAATGCATCATATCTCAAAGTTTCAACAATATGAAATGATTAACAAAAACACCCTTTTTGCCCTATATGCCACGATCAGCGAGAGCAACAGTTTACCCTAGAAGGAACATGTGACCAACATTAATGTTATAACCTTTTGACTTGAAAAGAATGTCGACAACCTGTTGATCAGGTTAACTTCTTAAGTGGCTCAATAATGCTTTATGCTTATCAATGATTTTCAAACTGTATCAACTAAATGACCTTTAAATAATGATACATAATGTGATGCCCCCTTAGTGATAATAATCACATCAAAAAGAATATGTGAAATGAAGACCTTGACTTTGTTCTTGCTTAAAGATCAAATGAAACATTATAGAAAAAATGACCTTACAAGAGAGCCCATTGTAATTTCAAACATAAGATCACTGGACTTGCATACAAAGCTAGCTAAAGATTGTATATGGAGATGAAACCAAGTACAAACCAAGTACCTCTACCAGCATTACAAACCAAATATCAACTAAGTGTATGAAACCAATGATGAACCTATAGAGCATAGAAACTGCCACAACCAATAGGCATATAAAGTGCTACAATGAAATACAACCCACTAAAACCAATACAACTGTAGCATACAATATACCATAGCCATGTTCAAATTTGACATCAAAGGTCAGAGCATGTGAATGTAACATAGAGCATGTGAATGTAACATGATACCATATGAATGCCAACTATTATATGCCAAGAATCATTAGGGTATGTGATTGACATCAAGGACAACAACTGAGAGGAGGACAACACTTAAACACATTATTTTTGTCGATACCATATGCAGATGAAGAGAACTCATCTCTTTCTCAAAAAAGAATAGAAGGTGCAAACACATTGGAAAGTTTATTTCAAAATTAGTAGTAGATCAGATCATTGGACACTATATTTACACCAAGGAGATGTCATGCACACCTTGTTGGACAAAGAAAGAAAATAGGTAGAGGATTTGTTGCAGCTTATTAGGGATTCATTGATTAAAATAGGGGCATCCCTCATTTTTGATGGATAGAAAGATGCAGCTAATGGGCCAATGACTAATATGGTTGCAGTGTGCTCAAAAGAAGCAATGTTTTTTAAAGTCATTAATTGTGAAGAGGAGGTGAAGGAAGCACATTCATCATCAATGTCCTCATAAAGTCCATTAAGAAAGTGGGGACTCAATACATGTCCAACTCATAATGGACAATGCTAAAAATTGCAAAGCCACGAGAATGTATATTTGAGGAAAGGTACAAATACATATTTTGGACACCTTCTTCAGTTCATTCCTTGACTTTGCCTATTGGCAAGAGACACATTGGAGCTTCATGATTGTTGTCATTGATGGAAACAAAGTTCATCCCACACATCCGCAGGACATGATGTGCTTATACCGAAAGTCAGATTGAAGAGTGTTGTGGTCCGGTAAGCAAGAACAGAGCATGCAGAAGGTCTGACAGTCAAGTCCAGATCTATTAGAGGAAGTATCTTTGGAAAATTTAGACTTGGGGAAGTCAAGAGGAGTAGCTTGACTAATAGATTCTAGGAATTGAGCCTCTGGTGATGAACGAATAAAGAGATATGAGCATTCAAGTAGTAGGGTCCTGTTTGGCAGAACAGACAGAGGAAGAACTAACCGACAGAGCATCATACATTATTCCAGATGATATGTTGATGGTAATAAAGATTATTAAGGTATCATTCTTGTTTGGCCAACTTGTTAGATGACTTGCATAAGTTCCTTTTTGATCCACATCACTTGGTAAGCAAGGATTCAGCCGACAGACTAAAGTTTAGGAAATATTGACCTTTCCGAATGCCGACTAGAAAGAGTATGAAATCCCTTATACAGATATATATACATGATGGATTTCGATGAGAAGGTGTGTGTTGTGTTGTTATAAGTGCGAAGAAAAGTAGAAGTGTAGAGGGAAAGTAGTAAGGAAGGTTCGGTATGTGAGAAGATAGCAGAACAAAGGAAGAGGAAGGATGAAGTGTAGCAGATCAGTATACTGAGCCTAACTGGAACTAAATTCCAGCATGTGTGGATGCTTCACATCAGTTCAAGTATCTTATTATTCTTGTTACAACTTGTAGACAGTGAGTCTCTTGTGGGCAGTGTGCTCGGGCAGTGAGCCCTAATTGGCAAGTGCCATTTTATATTTCTATTCTTCTAACAGAGAATACAATCTTGGGTTAATCACCCCATGGTTTTCTCCCTTAATAGGGTTTCCACATCAAAAATATTGTGTCATGTGTATTTCCATTTCATGGTTATGTTTTCTTATTTGAATTAATGCTGCATTAATTATTAAGAAAGTTCAGAAAGCTAAAATAATTAAGATAACTGATTCACCCCCCTCTCAGTTATCAACAATTGGTATCAGAGCCAGTTCCTCTCAACAGAGCCTAATAGCTTGAGGAAGACCTAGGAATTCAAATGGATGCATATGGTATGAAGGAGAAACTTAAGTCTGCCCTAGATGATCTTGAGCAGTCAAATTCTGAAATCAATGAATTAAAGGAAAGACTCAAATAGGCTGATGATTTCATAAATGAATTAAAAGAGAAACTAAGTCTCTCTATGAAAAAGAGAAAGGAGCTACTTCAACAACTGGAAAGACAAAGTGAAGCCAATGATACAAATGGAGATCTGAAGGAGAAAACCAAGTTATGTGAAAAGTTATCAAAAGAAATCATTATGGTAAGACATGAAGGAATCAGGAGCTATGAAGTTTACCCAAGAGATTGAAGAGAAAAGAAAAACTAAAGATGATCTAAGACATTCTCTCAAGGAAAAATCAGAAGATTGCCACAAGATGGATAGAATTATTAGACATCTTGAATCTGATCTTGAAGATGCTAAAGATAATGAAGAAAAACTTGAGGATCAAATTGTCTCTCTTAAAAAGGATCTTCAAACAACAAATGAATATAAAGAGAAATTCAAGAAAAGTTCTGTTCAACTTGAAGTTCTTCTTGAAAGTCAAAAGAGGGTAGATGACAAGTGTGGCTTGGGATATGAGAAAGGTGAAAGCTCTGGATCCGGTTAGAAGAATTTTGGATCAGAAAATCCAAGGAACAGGCCTAGAAGACCTCCAGTAAGATAGCCTAATGCTCAAAGATCTCCATCCTTCAATGGATACTGCCACAACTGTAATAACTTTGGTCATAGAGCTAATCAATGCAGAAAGAGAATGAATCAGACTAATACATCCTTCTCCGGACAATGTTTCAACTGCAAAAGGTATGGTCACAAATTTCATGAATGCAGAAATATGCAAATGAACAATTCATTCAATGGTAGATGCTTTGCATACAATAGAATGGGTCATATGGCTAATCAATGCAGATCAAGAGGATATCAATCAAATATTCAAAGAAATGTTATTTGCCAAATTTGCAATAGATCTAGCCATATTGCAAAATTTTGTAGAAAAAAGAATCAGGACAAAAGAGGTCCAGTACATCATAATAAGAATCAAGACAAGGGAAAACGAAAAGTGAATGCAGATGAAGTTCAAAGTGAGATGAACAAGATTTGGGTTCAGGAAAGTACAAAAAATGTAGGGGATGGATCCACACCAAACTCTGGTGCTGATATTCCTTCCAGAAATTAAAAAGTGAGCTCTGGCTCAGGGGGAGACACAAAGAAAACCATTTTCACTCAGCCAGTCAATTGGTGCCGGAACTGGCACAAGGAGAGTTATGGATTAAAGGGTTCATAAGAGAAACATCTAAACAAACTATGGTTAAGATTTCAAAGATCCACAAGATGTTTAGATCAAGATTGATCCTGTTCTTCAAATCATCCAATTAAGGCAAATCAGAATGACTTAGGTCGAGCATTTATTGCAACTTGATATTAGGGTTTGTGGAGCAATATAAGGGTTTTCTCATTAAGCATTTGTTCATTTTGCATTCAAGAAGAAATGAAAAGAAGCTCTGCAATAGAAATTCCTCAAGCCCATCAAAGATCATCTACAGAATCTGATTCATCCAATAATTGAGCCGGCTCACCTCGTGTAACCTAGAAGCGTAAAAGGTATTTTCTATTCTTAATATCTCTCTACAAATATTTGAAAGATGGCTACTCTAAATGTAGTGAAGATTTCTGATAGACCTCACCCTAAATTTAAGAAGCATCCATATAAATCCCTAGAAGTTAATCCCTAGGTGCCTTGTCAAGCATTCCGCATGGGGTTTTGCATGTAGAAGATGTTAGGGCATATATTCATGCAAGTATTGAAGAATTTGGGGAATCTAAGTTGGTCAATATCTATCACAAGCAATTGATAGATGACTCATTCGAACTCAAAACCTAGTATAAAGCTATCCAGGACAAACATTTTGCACAATGCATTCATTTCCCCTATTTTCTAGAAGATGAATGGGTTCGATATATTCTGAGCTGAATGCATGACAACTTCATGTCATTAAACAAGCCATTTAAAATCACTAAGGATGCCATTAAGGCTGTAACCAGATTACACTCAACCGGTGAGATGCCCATTCTCAAATCTGTCAAAAACCAAATTGTAAGTGAGGCTACAAGATCAAAGTTTGATAAAAGAGCAATGACTATAGAGGATATCATAGATCTAGATATCAAGTTTGCATCAATGATAATTGGATATAAGATATATCACTCCAGCAGGGAGAATTTAGTTTCCGAAACTGCTATATATACTACTTATGAAATGTTGAGGCAGAATGTAGACTATGATCTGTGTGAACTCCTTCTGAACCAACTCTTGGAGAATCTACAGAAGATAAAGAAGGATAAGAAGAACTCCTTCAAATATGGTGGTTTGATCCTCTGTCTTTTCTTTTATTATATGAATGAGCTTCCTGGATCCAGTGGCTGGGTATGGCAGAATGATAGACCAGTAGCCATTCAGATCAGAGATTATATACATGGGCTTGGTGATCCAAGGCATAGAATACAACTCTCTGGGGATATTTCAAAAACTTCTAGAACATGATGCAAGCTAGAGAGAGAATTCCCCAATCTCTAGTTGAGAAATACAAAGACACAGTATGCTTTATGGTAGAAACTGATCAGTGCCTAATGGAGGCAGTGGAACCAAGAATAGTGTGGATCATGCCAATGAGGTATGAGGTGGATGAGAAAATTGTAGAGCTACATGTTCAGCACATGTTGAGTCAACCAAAGGATCCTAAAGTAGAAAGGTTTGGAACCTTTTAAGAATTAAGTATAAAAATCCATGTGGAACTCAGACAACCGGAGATAAAGAGAAAAGTGAGAAAAGAGGTAGAAGATTTTGCAAAGAGGCATGGAATCTCAAAAGAAGCACTTGATACACATAGAGAAAAGATGGAAAGGGAAGAAAAAGTGAAGGAAGAAGCAGAAAAGGAAACTGATCTGGTAAAAACCTCCTCCTGGACCAGATCCTCTAAGAGGTCTGCACCTACTAAGACCTCAAAGGCATCAAAATTGGCAAAATCATCCAGTAAAGAAGAGAAAAGAACTAAGAGAAAGGCCACAAGGTCTTACTTCAGTCAGAAAGATGAAGAAGAGACAGAATCTGATGAAGAAATCAGGAAGATGATGAAGAAGAAGAAAGTATCAGGTGCAGATAAGGTGGCAGAGGTAGGAGAGTTTGTTGAAAAGCCCACTCTGTCCCCAGATGATGTAGTCAAAGTTGTTACTATGGATGGGAACCTGCAACCAATAACAGAATTCTATGATGCATATAATGATGCAGATAGAAAAATCTTGAAGGAAGCCACAATTAAGTACTTGAACATATACAATAAAGCCTTGATTGAAATAATTTCTCTAATTCCTAAAAGCTTGGAAAAGGAACTTGAAATGAGAAAAGAAAATGCTAAGGCTAAGGACTTAGAAATTAGAGAATAGATAGCCATTCAGCTCTACCCTTCAATTACTCCAAAACAAATGGATATGATCTTCAAAGATTGCAAGAATGAGTTCCAGAGTAAGACTAGAATGAATCAACTCATGCTTGGAGAAACTGATAAAGTGGCAAAAGAAACAGAAGAAATCCTACAGAATGCATACTCAAGATTCAACATTCCTATTATAGAGGACTTGGGTGTTGATCCCTCATCTACAAGTGTTGAAAAAGAATCTACTGAGGCAATGACAGAAGAAGTAATGGACACCGGTGGAGAAAAAGATAAGGACTTGGAATCCTCTACTCTGGAAGAGGTGGCCCGTGAACAAACAAACATCACTCCTCCCATTTCTCCTGCTGACTCCAGATCCAAAGGAGAAGAAAGGAAAAAGGAGAAAGAAAAAGAAGTGAAGGGAAAAGAAGATGACAGCTCTAAAACTGCAGAAGAAAAGAAAACTCTGTCTCTGGCAAGAGACACTGCAAAAATTGTCAAAGAATTCTTAAACAAAGAGACAATGGAAATTGATGAACCAGAACTTCTACTAGGACCATTTGATTTTGATTCTCTTTCCCTAGTACAAACAATGAAGATAGCTTCATTTGCTAGTGCTAAGGCAAAAGAAAAACTCATGAAGTCTCACATGGAAGACTGTGAGCTAATAAAAGCTGCATCCGATGTGCTTGAAAAGATCATGCCATCTTTTCTGAAGGATTCATCAGCTTCCTCATCAAGTAATCTTAAGTCTCTTGTTAGTTCAGTCAACACTCATTTCGAGTCCTTAGAGAAATCAGCTGAGGAAAAGGTCTGGAAAGAGTTTTTGGATAAAAGATTTTCTAAGTTACAAGGTTTTATAAATATGGATATTGGAATAAAGAGCCTAGAAAATGCTCTTAAAGATGGCGGAGATATCTATAAATTTTGTTTATCCTGGTCTAAAGTGACCAAGGGTATTGAAAAGAAAGTAAAGGAACAAGAGGGTAAATTGTCAAGCCTCTCTCAGATTTTTGATCCTCTCACTGTATCCATAGTAAACCAGGAATGTCAAACCATTGTAGTCATGAATGAAATTAAGAAACTTGAAAAGGAGAGGAAGAACATAATAAGCATGATGGGTGAACTTAGAGGGATCATTATCCCTAAGTTAGAAGCCATGCATGAGGCTCTAACTGATGCTTAGACCATTGCTCAGACCAGTGATCCAACAGATCTTAAAAGGGCAGAAGCTTTTACATTCCTATTGAGTGGTCACATCTCAATTTTGGATAGGCTGAAACAGAGTTGGGTGACACAAGTTGTGCAGTTAAAGATAACTTTTGCAGACATACTACAATATATGTGAGTATAACCGGTTTATATACTTATGTGGCTAAGTATAGTTGATTTGTTTTTGGGCAATTTTGGTGTGTGGACCCTACCCTTTGCCATTGATGTCAAAGGGGGAGTGAGAAATAGTGAAAAAATGTGGAATCCAACTAAGGGGGAGCTTCGGTAAAATGTACAGTAGAAGAGAGCATCAGCCAAGGGGGAGTATAGTATACACTTAGTCATTTTTCACTAAGTGTTGCCATCAATGCCAAAGGGGGAGATTGTTGGCAAGAGACACATTGGAGCTTCATGATTGTTGTCATTGATGGCAACAAAGTTCATCCCACACATCCGCAGGACATGATGTGCTTATACCGGAAGTCAGATTAAAGAGTGTTGTGATTTGGTAAGCAAGAACAGAGCATGCAGAAGGTCCGATAGTCAAGTCCGGATCTATTACAAGAAGTATCTTTGGAAAGTGCAGACTTGGGGAAGTCAAGAGGTGTACCTTGACTAATAGATTCTAGGAATTGAGCCTCTGGTGATGAAGAAATAAAGAGATATGAGCATTCAAGTATTAGGGTCCTGTTTGGTAGAACAAACAGAGGAAGAACTGACTGGTAGAGCATCAGACATTATTCCAGATGAGATGCTGATGCTAATAAAGATTCTTAAGGTATCATTCTTATTTGGCCGACTTGTTAGATGACTTGCATAAGTTCCTTTTTGATCCGCATCACTTGGTAAGCAAGGATTCGGCTGACATACTAAAGTTTAGGAAATATTGACCTTTCCGGATGCTGGCTAGAAAGAGTATGAAATCCCTTATGTGGATATATATACATGATGGATTTCGATGAGAAGGTGTGTGTTGTGTTGTTATAAGTGCAAAGAAAAGCAGAAGTGTAGAGGGAAAGTAGTAAGGAAGGTTCGGTATGTGAAAAGACAACAGAACAAAGGAAGAGGAAGGATGAAGTGTAGCAGATCAGTATACTGAGCCTAACCAAAACTGAATTCCAACATGTGTGGATGCTTCACATTAGTTCAAGTATCTTATTATTCTTGTTACAACTTGTAGACAGCGAGTCTCTTGTGAGCAGTGTGCTTGGGCAGTGAGCCCTAATTGGCAAGTGCCATTTTGTATTTCTATTCTTCTAATAGAGAATACAATCTTGGGTTAATCACCCTGTGATTTTCTCCCTTAACAGGGTTTCCATGTCAAAAATATTGTGTCATGTGTATTTCCATTTCATAGTTATGTTTGCTTATTTGAATTGATGCTGCATTAATTATTAAGAATGTTTAGAAAGCTGAAATAATTAAGATAACTGATTCACCCCCCTCTTAGTTATCAACATTTCCTTGACTCCAAAATGCTACAAGGAGATCCTTTCTTGGCCTAGTAAGGCCTCACCATACAAGGGTGTGAAGTTAGTGATGCATATAAGCCAACATTCACTAGACTCTTCCCCGATTGAGATGTAGAAGACACAGTTGTCGGTGAGTTTGGGAATTTCATGGCCTCCATGGGTCACAGTGTTGGCATTCTTTGAGACAAGTGAAAGAAGGATGTTCATACATGTTGGTGAATCCATGGACAAGGATCTACACACCTATAGATTTTTGAAACCTAAATCCCATTGTAGTTGTATTTTTGAGTCTGTAACATTCTTTTAGTTTTAATTTTGTAGGCATTTAGTTTTAATTTTCTTTTAAAATTTGTAAATTTTAATTTTGCATTGATTTTGAGTCTTGACTCAATAGGTTGTGAATTCCTCTTCAACTTTGCAAAATTGGGGTCCATTCTCCTTTATCCACTGAAATAAGCACAACCAATTGGCAGTAAAGAAGGTGGAATTGATCTACATGCATTCCAACTTGCACCTTCTATCACATGAGTAGGATGAGTATGAAAAATAGGATTTATTGCAAGAGCATCCTGTCTTTAGATACTTCCATTGCCCATCTTTCATTACTCTATAGACAACGAAAAGAGAGTCCTTGAAAGGACCCACATGGCACAATTAGTGGGACTGGCACTATTATTGCTTTTGGTTCAAATCAACCACATGATGATGTTGATCCTCTCAACAAAAAGTAGTACGATGATTTATATTGAGTTTATATTTTATACTGTTAATTGTAGTTCTACCACAGACTATTAATTCATTTGGATTGATCATGATATTTGGCATTTAATATCAATTATCAGTTATTTTTTCAATCCATACCTGGACCCATACTCATATTAGTACCAAGATCAGTAACTTAGGCCTTTTTGGCAATTTCCAACGAGTTTCTAAGAAAAAAGAGAAAAATTGCAGTGCGGAGCAGAGAACCAAGGTTCTAAGCTCTACAGAGAGCCATTCCATTGTGTGAACACTGTATTGAGTATATCAAATGAAAGAATAGAGCATAGCCTTTTGTTGTAGTGCATTTCTTATAACCCATGGGGGTTACCTTCTACCATGTGGTTTGCCATCCTGTTTTGTGTTCCCCAATTCCTTGCCATTCATTATTGCAACCTCAAAGTAATGTTTATCAAAGCATCTATTTATATATTTCTAGTTATTTCATGTTGAATTTTAGTAGCATGGTCTTATCATCAATATAAAAGTCGATAAATATGTTTTGGAGTTTATAGTGCAGATCACAGATTAGTGTGTGGAAAGAAAGTACACTCGGGAAAGTACAAAAATGATCAGAATTGAATAAAGGGTGGCATATTCTATCTAATGGAAACCACCATTCCTTTTGGACTTGGCAAAGAAAGTTGTGGAAAGGGAAGATTTGGGGAGATAAGGGAAATATAAGGACCTTTTTCAAACAAATGCATATAAAAATATAGCAAAAGAAGGTAACTATAGACAATACTTGACTCAAAAATGATCTTTTGATGATAAAAAAAAATAGGATCACCAAGGATGAGAGATCAATAGTTTTGTTATATGCATGTGTGCACACATATATACATGCATATATTTTGTGGGTGCACACATGTCACATCATTAGAAGGCTCATCTACTTATTCAGTTCAAAATCATTGCCTAGTAGCTTGTCCAATCTTATGTTAGCACCAATGGCATCGAAAGAGCTATCTCACCAGAAGGAAATAAGAAAAATGAACAATGAAGTTGCCTAAATATATGTTGTTTAAGAAACTCAATAGCATAGAAACAATCCTCTTAAATGGTTTTCAAAAGAGTTGCACATCCTTATTTTATCTTGCATACAATGGTAAGGGGGCAGACCTTGCCCTCAACTAGGGAGCTAATAAACAAGATGCACTAGGAAAGGGTTAAGGTTCTTTTGAATATACCACATTAACTCTGATAATTACAAATAATATCATTTGTAAAAATATTAGTTTGCATAGAAACCTCTCTAAACTGTCATGAAATGATAAATGCCAAATATCTTTTGTTGTTGTGATTAGGAAATCCAAATCGAAGGTAAAAATACAAACTAAATGAATGCAAACATGAAGCTATACCTTGACAAGAAGACTCAATCTCATCAAAAAGGGAAGAAGCTTTGCACCCAAGAGCTCCTACGATATACCCTAGTTAATGAATCAAATGTGAAATGCTCTATGCTAATTGTAACTCACAAGCTAGCTCAATAGATAATTTGGCATGGTAACTTTACATGAAAAATTAGATCCCAAAATGGGTTGAAGGATGTTGTATTTATAGGCAATTTGGGAGAGGTTTTGATCCAAGGGTTGAGATTGATTTGGGAGATCAATGGTGGAGGATGAAGGTGATGTGGAGGGCTCAGATTTCATCTTGGAGGAATGGAGGGCTAGGAATAAATATGAATCTTTTATTTATTTTTGGGAAAAGGGTGAATTATATGAGTATGGGTGCGATGGAATATGTGTGAATTAAAAATTCACATGGGGAAGGTAAAATGAATTAAAAATTCATTTGGGGATAAGTGGAGATAAATGAGGTATGGCATGGGTAAGGGGTGTAAGAGGAATTAAATGTGATGTTGGACATATTTAAATAAAAAATTGACTTATGTGGATATATTCCAATTTTTTATTTGGAGGATGTGAGGAAGGGTGTTAAGCTAGGTTTGACTACTCTAATCAGGGGTTAGGATTAATTTAAATAAGGTTTTATTTCATTAATCCTAGGGCTAGGATGAGATAGGTTAGGGTAGGCAATTAAATAATGGCTATTTAATTACCTAGGGTAGGGATAGGTCAATTAATAGGCTGAATTAATTAGTTAAACATGATTTAGCTAATTAATTGGATTTAGTGAGGAGGGAGAAATTGACAAAATAAATATTGCATATTTATTAAATAAATTGGCTAAGGTTTGAACTATTGAATCAATAGAATTAATTCAATTGTTAGGGATAAAATGATGAAACATTAGGTGATGAAGGGATAATTAATTAAATAAAAATTTAATTAATTGATTAGAAGGGGAATTGATATGTTTAGGAATGTCAGGAGTCAGTTTGATGGTGATGACATTTTAGGTGTCTACATTTGCCCCTCTTTGACATGGCATCAGGACCTAGCAGGGAAGTGGTGTCAGGTCAAAGAAAGAATATACCCCAACTGCCGGGAAGGAATAAGATGGTTGAGGGATGACTCCTCAAGAGGTTGTTGAAAAAATAAAAAAATTTCAGGCGGGCTCTTGAAAGGACGTGATGGGAGCAAAGGTTGGATAGAGGATGGGAAAAGAAGATGACAGGAAGAAAAACTAAGGAAAAAGGTTGTGATCTGCACCCTAGAGGGGGAAAAAGAGTGGGTGTAGGGATGACATAGCTTACTATATTATGACTAATGGGCCCTAAGGATGCCACATTTGCATGCATTGACCTTGTGAGAGGAAGGAGCAAAGGAGAGATGGTAGGGCATAATCCCCAATTCCCATGACTTTGACACATTTCTGAGCATTTCCGATCATTTGGTCAGGCACCAAAGGCTGGACCCCAGGTAGGGCCTAACCCTAGCTTTATGATTTTTGATTTGCACATATTTTTTATGTTTAGGAATTGGGTTTGGGCATTGTGACGCTATCGCAAGGTCGCGTAGCACAAAAATGAAGCAGATTAGTGCAATCCTTTGGATTGGCACTATCCGCTAGGGTAGAATAGAGGTGGATTGTCGCCATCTGTTTAGTGTTTTGGCTCTATCTTCTGCGGTAGTGCAATGTGTGAAAGAGGTAGGGTTTTGGCATTTTAGTGATAAATGGCTGTCTGGGTAGCACTATGTTGTCGACTAGTGCTAATTTAGGTAGTGGCGCTATATTTATTTTTAGCGCCATGTAGAGGATTAGCACCATATTTGATATGTGTGCTTTTGGGAGGATTGGTGTTATTATTTAGATTAGCACCAAGTGGCAGGGTGGCACCATTTGTGAAAATCGTGCAAAGTAGTTTTCACAGTGGTGTGATGTTTGAAAATGGCGCAAAGTGGTTTGTGCAGTGGCGCTATATATGAAAATGGCGCAAAGTGTTTTGCGCAGTGGCACCATTTGTGAATTAACACCCTGGGGAAGTTTGGTAGTGCCATATGTAAAATGGCGCTAAATATGGTCTATTTTGGCACCAAATAATTATGGCTTTTCAATAGTAGAAGAAAGGGGTTGATTTCAGAAAAGATAGGTAGATTTCTAACCAGAAAGTTACGGATGTAGTATACGAGTTCATTTATAGTGTACTCACGGGAGCGACGCATGCCATCTATGACGGCATTATTTGACCAGTTTGATGATGCCACCCAGGCCTGACTGGCGAGGTTGGGGCTTTTGACAGTTGCATCGATGCTAGTGCTACGAGCTCATAGAGCTCTGATGACCATGGATGTAGAGTGGTATCGGCTAGAGACATGCTCATTTTTGCTTCCTACTGGCAAGATTACTATCACTCTTGAGGATGTTTATAGCATCCTCAAGCAACCTATTCATGGTCTTCAGGTGACATATGACACAAGGAGAGGATAGAGGGCCTTGATCAGAGTATTTGGCATAGATCACATTATTTTATCGGCAGATAGGAGGGAGATGAGCTATGAGGGGACACTGGCGGCGGGTGCAGATCCCTTTGCCTTATTCCTATGTGCATTGATTGGTGGCATAGTGATGCCCGATAGGAGGGGCAGGGGATTTCTAGTTGGATGGGGAGAGGTGATTAAAGGGATGGTTAGGCATGAGACCATGTATGCCTAGGGATTAGTGATGTTAGCGTAGCTTGATCATAAGATGCATACAATTATCTATCACCATGATGTAGCTTTATCAGTCAAGGTTACTTTACTACATGCGTTGATCTAGGAGCATATTACGGTCACTCTGCCGAGATGTGGGTACTATCACCATCCATTTGAGGTCTTTGTGTTCCTGTATCAGGATGCTAAGTACACATACACTGGTCAGGTTCGGTATTGGAGAAGCATGCTAAATGATGTCATTTGGGTGACCTAGTGACCATACATCAGAGTGGAGCCATGGCCATATGATGATGTGCACATGCCATTTACATTTCAACAGTGATATCTGATAGGTCGAGGAGACCACATGATCGACATGTATCTACCATCGTGAGTTATATGACAGTTTGGGTTGCAACACGATATTCCACAGCAGATGACCATTTTTGCACAGATGCATCGGGATGTCCATTATTGGCCTACAGCCATATAGCCCTGGGTTGCCTTAGAGGACTTTGTGGCTTTGCATCCATTATAGTGGGATTGGTAGAGTACCGTCAGGGATGCAGGCACTACTCCTGCATATGACACATTGTGGCAGATGTGGCGATTGACTCAGTTCACTGATCTGGTAGAGGAGGTAGTCCCTGCGGAGGAGGTGGCGGGATCAGGGGATGAGGATTCTGAGGATGATGGGGATGATGATTCCTATGGGGATGATTTCCTAGAGGAGGGTGAGGAGATCATTGCAGATTACCTCATGGAGGTTGGAGGAGATGGAGAGGAGAGGGAGATTGGGAGGGATGGGTAGCTGATGGATGTGCTAGCAGTAGCGGTAGCTGGATAGGTGCCCTAGTAGCAGGTGAGATAGTACGTACTTGTACAATAGGTGCTTGTTGAGCAGGTTCATATTGGAGTGGTGGGACGGCAAGGAGGACCTCGACAGTGTGGGGGATAGCTGAGGGTGGACAGGGGTGTTATGCCCCCACCATAGGTTTTTCCACAGCAGCAGGCTGTTGTAGCAAGGCAGTAGGCAGAGGCAGGCCTTTCAGGGGCAGGTGGAGAGGTAGAGGTTTGAGGGTCCACATCCCAGTGGCGAGCTCAGAGTGAGGAGGAGGAGGTTGAGACTCTGCAAGCATAGGTAGCCAGCCTACAGGAGGCTTTGGAGAGCCATGAGACAGAGTTGGTTCAGTTGCAGGGGATAGTGGCCTTATTGGATGGTACAGATGGATAGGTTGTGGCATTGCAGGCACAGTTAGCCCAAGCTCAGGGGGATATAGTGATTTTGAATGGAGAGCGGGATGTAACACTTGCCAAGGCACAATAGGCAGAGGCTATGGTGGGTAGTTTTGATGATAACTGAGAGGGGGGGTGAATCAGTTATCTTGATTATTTCATCTTTCTAAACTTTCTTAATAATTAATACATCAATTCAAATAAGAAAACATAACCATGAAATGGAAATACACATGACACGATATTTTTGACATGGAAACCCTATTAAGGGAGAAAACCACAGGGTGATTAACCTAAGATTGTATTCTCTGTTAGAAGAATAGAAATACAAAATAACACTTGCCAATTAGGGCTCACTGCCTGAGCACACTGTTCACAAGAGACTCATTGTCTACAAGTAGTAAGAAGAATAATAAGATACTTGAACTGATGAGAAGCATCCACACATGCTGGAGTTTAGTTCCAGTTAGGCTTAGTAAATTGATCTGCTGCACTTCATCCTTCTTCTTCTTTTATTTTGTTGTCCTTTCACATACTAAACCTTCCTTACTACCATTTTCTGCTCTTCTACTTTTTTTCGTACTTAACACACCACACCCACACACTTTAATCGAAATCCATCTAGTATATATATATCCACACAAGGGATTTCATCCTCTTTCTAATCGGCATCCGAAATAGTCAATATTTCCCAAACTCTAGTCTGTTGGCTAAATCCTTGCTTACCAAGTGATGCAGATCTAAAAGAAACTTATAGAAGTCATCTAACAAGTCAGCCAATCATGAATGAAACCTTAAGAATCTTTATCACCATCAGCATCTCATCTGGAATAACTTCTAATGCTCTGCTTGTCAGTTCTTCCTTTGTCTATTCTACCAAACTGGACCCTAATACTTGAATGCTTATATCTCTTTATTCTTGCATCACCCGAGGCTCAGTTCCTAGAATCTATCAGTCAAGGTACTCCTCTTGACTTCCCCAAGTCCGCACTTTCAAAACATACTTCATCTGAGATATCCAGACTTGACTATCAGACCTTGCCACATACTCTATTCTTGCTTACCGAACCACAACACTCTTCAATCTGACTTCCGGTATAGGCACACCATGTCCTGCGGATGTGTGGGATGAACTTTGTTGCCATCAATGACAACAATCATGAAGCTACAATGTGTCTCTTGCCAACAATCTCCCCCTTTGGCATTGATGGCAACACTTAGTGAAAAATGACTAAGTGTTATACTATACTCCCCCTTGGTTGATGCTCTCTTTTAATGTACACTTTACTGGGGCTCCCCCTTAGCTGGATTCCACATTTTTCACTGTTCCTCACTCCCCCTTTGACATCAATGGCAAAGGGTAGGGTCCGCACACAAAAATTGAACAAAAATTCAACTATACTTAGCCACATAAGTATATAAACAGGTTTTATATATATTGTAATATGTCTACAAAAGTTGTCTTCAACTGTACAACTTCTGTCGCCCAACTCTACTTTATCCTATCCAAAATTGAGATGTGACCACTCAACAAGAATGCAAAAGTTTCTATCCTCTTGAGATCTGTCGGATCACTGGTCTGGGCTGTGGTCTGGGCATCTGTTAGGACCTCATGCATGGCCTCTATTTTGGGGATAAACATCCCTCTAAGCTCACCCATCTGACTTATTATGTTCTTCCTCTCCTTTTCAAGTTTCTTGATCTCATTCATGACTACAATAGTTTGACATTCCTAGTTTACTATAGATACAGTGAGAGGATCAAAATTCTGAGAGAGGCTTGACAGTTTATCCTCTTGTTCCTTTACTTTCTTCTCAATATCCTTGGTCACTTTGGACCAGGATACACAAAATTTATAGATATCTCCACCATCTTTAAGAGCATTTTCTAAGCTCTTTATCCCAATATCCATATTTCTCCTATCATTGGTTATAAGTCCTTGTAACTCTAAGAATCTTTTATCCAAAAACTCTTTCCAGACTTTCTCTTCTACTGCTTTCTCTAAAGAATCAAAAATGAGTACTAACAGAATTTACAAGGGACTTTAGCTTACCAAATGTGGATGCTGTAGGATCCTTTTGGAAGGATGACATGATTTTTTCCAGTACACCGAATGCAGTTTCAATGAGTTCACAGTCTTCCATGTGAGACTTTAGCATTTTTTCTTTTGCCTTTGAGTGAAGGAGGCTAGCTTCATGGTTTGCACCAGAGAGAGGGAATCAAAATTGAATGGACCTTGAAGTAACTCTGGTTCATCAAATTCCATCATCTCTTTGGTCAAGAAATCCTTAACTGCTTCTGCTGTGTCTCTTACCGGAGATAGAATTTTCTCCCCTTCTGCAGCCTTACCACTGTCATCTGTATCTTTTTTTGTCCTTGACTCTTCTTTTCTTTCCTTTCCTTGTTCTTCTTGACTGGATTTTTCTTTTATACTTTCTTCTCCTTTAGATCCAGAGGCTGCCAGAGAGTCCAGATTTACTTCTCCTTGGACTTCCTCTTCTGGAGCAGAGGAATCTAAGTCCTTGCCTTTTTCTTCACCTGTCTCCTTTGCCTCTTCTACTACTATCTCAGTAGTTTCTCCCTTGTCATCCATGGAAGAAGGCTCATCACGTATGTCCTCTATGATAGGAATGTTGAACCTTTTGTAGGCATTCCAGAGGATTTCTTCAGTTTCTTTAGCTATTTTGTCAGTTTCTCCAAGCATAGGATGATTCATTCCTACTTTGCTCCAGAACTCATCCTTGCAATCTTTAAAAATCATATTCATTTATTTCTACGTGATTGAGGGATAGAGCTGAATAGCTATTTGTTCCCTGATCTCAAGGTCCTTGGCCTTGGCATTGTTCTTTCTGATTTCTAGTTCTTTCTCTAGGCTCTTTGGAATTAAAGATATAATCTCAATGAATGCTTTATTATAAATGTTAAGGTACCTAACTGTGGCTTCTTGCAGGATCTTCTGATCACCCTCACTGTAGTAGTCATAAAATTTAGTCATTGGTTTCAAATTCCCATCCACAGTGACTGATTTGACTATATTATCAATGGATAGAGTAGGCTTTTCAACAAACTCTTCTGCCATCTTTTCCTTGTCTTCACCGGTAGAGGGTTCACCAGATACTTTCTTCTTTTTCCTCATTTTCCTTACCTCCTCATCTGATTCTATCTCTTCTTCATCCTTCTGACTGATATAAGACCTTGTGGCCTTCGTCTTAGTTCTTTTCTCTTCTTTACCAGATGATTTTGCTTCCAATTTTGATGCCTTTGGCGTCTTAGCAATTGTAGGTGCAGACCTCTCAGAAGATCTGGTCTGGGAGGGGGCTTCTACTAGATCACTTTCCTTTTCTGCTTCTTCCTTCTCTTTTTCTACCCTTTCCATCTTTTCTCTATGTGCATCAAGTGCCTCTTTTGAGATTCCATGCCTCTTGGCAAAATCTTCTACCTCTTTTCTCACTTTTCTCTTCATCTTCGGTTGTCTGAGTTCCACATGGATTTTTATACTTAATTCTTCAAAGGTTCCAAACCTTTCTGCCTTAGGATCCTTGGGCTGACTTAGCATGTGTTGAACATGCAGCTCTACAATTTTCTCATCAACTTCATACCCCATTGGCATGATCCACACTGTTCTTGGTTCCACTGCCTCCATTAGGCACTGATAAGTTTCTACCATAAAGCACACTGTATCTTTGTACTTCTCAACCAGATATTGGGGGATTCTTTCTCTAGCTTGCATCATACTTTGAAAGTTCTTGAAATATCCCAACAAAGTTGCATTTCTTGCCTTAGCATCCCCAAGCCCATGTAGGTAGTCTCTAATTTGGATTGCAACAGGTCTGTCATTCTGCCAAACCCAACCACTGGATCTAGGAAGCTCATTCATGAAGTAGAAGAATAAACATAATAGCAGCCCACCATACTTGAGTGAGTTTTTCTTGTCCTTTTTGATCTTTTGTAGGTTCTCCAATAGTTCGCTTAGAAGAAGTTCACAAAGATCATAGTCTACATTTTCTCTTAGCATTTGATAAGCTGTATAAACTGCAGTTCCTGGTACTAAATTTTCCCTGCTAGAGTGATAAATCTTGTAACCAATTATTATGGATGCAAATTTAATATCCGGATCAGTGATATCTTCAATTCTCATAGCTCTCTTATCAAATTTTGATCCAGTTGCTTCACTCACTATCTGATTCTTGACAGATTTAAGAATAGGTATCCCACCAGATGAGTGCAGACTAGTTACTTCCCTAATTGTATCCTTGGTGATCTTAAATGGTCTATTCAACCATAGAAAGTTATCATGCACTCTGCTCAACACATACTGGACCCATTCATCTTCTTCAAAATAGGAGAAATAAATGTACTGTGCAAAATGCTTATCCCGGATGGCCTTGAACTGAGGTTTAAGCTCAAAAAAATCATCTATTAATTGATTGTGATAGATATCAACCAGCTTAGATTCCCCAAATTCTTCAATAGTCGCATGAATATAAGCCCTAACATCTTCTACATGCAGAATTCCATGCGAAATGCTTGAAAAGGCGCCTAGGGGATCAACTTTGAGAGATTTATATGGATGCTTCTTAAACTTAGGGCATGGCCTATCAGAAATCTTCACTACATTCGAAGTGGCCATTTTCAAAGGATTTATAGAGAGATATTCAGCAATGAAAAATACCTTTTACGCTTCTAGGGTTCACTGAATGAACCGGATTAATTTGCTGGATGAATCGACTTCAATGGTTGATCTTTGAAAGTTTGAGACAATTTGTTGCAAAGATCCTTTTCTTATCTTCTTAAGTACAAATGTGCAAATGACAAACAAATGAACTCTTTTATTTCTGGGAAAGCCCTAATTTCATATTGTAATAAATGCATGACCTAATTCATTCTGGTTGCCTTGTTCATCTTATTCTGAGACAGATCTTTTCTGGATCACTAAGATACACTTAGAGTCATTCTTAGAGAATAGTGATAATATATCTTCCTTTCCTTAAACATTTGATCTATCCATAGATCAAGATTCCATAGTTTAAATTCTGTCAGATTTAATTGTGAAAAAAACCTACTTCTCACCGGATGATTGATGAACCAGATTAGTTTTCAACTTGTTCAAAATTTCTTGCGGATCTTCCATCTTTTAACCAAAGCTTATTTAGATGTCCCTTTGTGAACCCTTTAATCTGCAACTCTCCTAGTGCCAGTTCTGGCACCAATTAACTGGCTAGGGGAAAATGTTTTTCTTTGTGTCTCCCCCTGAGCCAGAGCTCACCTTTTAATTTTTGGAAGGAATATCAGCACCAAATTCTGGTGCGGATCCATCCCCTACGTTTTCTGAACTTCTCTTCACCCAAATCTTGTTCATCTCACTTTTAACTTCATCTGTATACATTTTTCCTTTTCCCTTGTCTTGATTCTGATTATGATGTACCGGACCTCTTTTGTCCTGATTCTTGCTTCTACAAAATTTTTCAATATGACCAGATCTATTACAATTGTGGCAAACAACATTTCTTTGCATATTTGATTGATGTCCTCTTGATCTACATTGATTAGCCATATGACCCATTCTATTGCACGCAAAACATCTACCATTGAAAGAATTGTTCATTTGCATATTTCTGCATTCATGAGATTTGTGACCATACCTTTTGTAGTTAAAACACTGTCTAGAGAAGGATGTGTTAGTCTAATTGATTCTTGTTCTGCACTTGTTAGCTTTGTGACCAAAGTTATTGCAGTTGTGGTAGTATCCATTGAAGGATGGATATCTATGAGCATTAGGTTGCCTCACTGGAGGTCTTCTAGGCCTGTTTCTTAGATTTTCTGATTCAAACTTTTTCTGACTGGATCTGGAGCTCTCACCTTTCTCATATCCCAAGCCACGCTTGTCATCTACCCTCTTTTGGCTTTCAAGAAGAACTTCAAGTTGAGCAGAACTTATCTTGAATTTCTCTTTGTATTCATTTGCTGTTTGAAGATCCCTTTTAAGAGAGATAATTTGATCTTCTAGTTTTTCTTCATTATCTTTAGCATTTTCAAGGTCGGATTCAAGATGTCTGATTATTCTATCCATCTTGTGGCAGTCTTCTGATTTCTCCTTGAGAGATTGTTTTAGATCATCTTCAGTTTTTATTTTCTCTTCAATTTCTTGGGTGAATTTCATGACTCCTAATTCCATTTCATGTCTTACCATGATAATCTCTTTTGACAATTTTTCACATAACTTGGTTTTCTCCTTAAGATCTCCATTTGTATCATTTGCTTCACCTTGACTTGCCAGTTACTGAAGTAGTTCCTTTCTCTTTTTCATAGAGAGACTTAGTTTCCCTTTTAGTTCATTTATGAAATCATCAGCCTATTTGAGTCTTTCCTTCAATACATTGACTTCAGAATTAGATTTCTCAAGATCATCTAGGGTAGATTGAAGTTGCTCCCTCATACCATACACATCCATCTCAATTCCCAAATCTTCCTCAAGCTGTTAGGCTCTGTTTTGGAGGAACTTGGCTCTGATACCAATTGTTGATAACTTAGAGGGGGGTGAATCATTTATCTTGATTATTTCATCTTTCAGAACTTTCTTAATAATTAATACAGCATCAATTCAAATAAGCAAACATAACCATGAAATGGAAATACACATGATACAATATTTTTGACGTGGAAACCCTATTAGAGGAGAAAACCACGGGGTGATTAACCCAAGATTGTATTCTCTGTTAGAAGAATAGAAATACAAAATGGCACTTGCCAATTAGGGCTCATTGCCTGAGCACACTGCTCACAAGAGACTCATTGTCTACAAGTAGTAAGAAGAATAATAAGATACTTGAACTGATGAGAAGCATCCACACATGCTAGAGTTCAGTTCCAGTTAGGCTTAGTAAAATGATCTGCTACACTTCATCCTTCTTCTTCTTTTGTTCTACTGTCCTTTCACATATCAGACCTTCCTTACTGCCTTTTTCTACTCTTCTCCTTTTCTACGCACTTAACACACCACACCCACACACCTTCATCGAAATCCATCTGGTATATATATATATATTTGCACAAGGGATTTCATCCTCTTTCTAGTCGGCATCTGGAATAGTCAATATTTTCCAAACTCTAGTCTGTCAGCTGAATCCTTGCTTACCAAGTGATGCAGATCTAAAAGAAACTTATAGAAGTCATCTAACAAGTCAGCCAATCATGAATGAAACCTTAAGAATCTTTATCACCATCAACATCTCATCTGGAATAACTTCTGATGCTCTGCCTATCAGTTCTTCCTTTGTCTGTTCTACCAAACCGGACCCCAATATTTGAATGCTTATATCTCTTTATTATTGCATCACCGGAGGCTCAGTTCCTGGAATCTATTAGTCAAGGTACTCCTCTTGACTTCCCCAAGTTTGTACTTTCAAAAGATACTTCCTCTGAGAGATCCGGACCTGATTGTTGGACCTTGCCACATACTCTATTCTTGCTTACCGAACCACAACACTCTTCAATCTGAATTCCGGTATAGGCACACCATGTCCTGCGGATGTGTGGGATGAACTTTGTTGCCATGAAAGACAACAATCATGAAGCTATAATGTGTCTCTTGCCAACAAGTTTGCAGGCTTCTGGTGCTGGTATGGCCCTAGTTTTGACATTGATGTAGACATAGTTGTCCCAGGCACAGGCACAGTTGTTGGAGGCTAGAGGACGGATGGACTATTATCAGGCACTATATCACGTGACAGTGCCTACAGAGCAGTGTGCACCGAGCAATAGTCAGGTTAGTGGATCCTGGGCATCTAGGTCACATAGATCTAGATCAGTTTAGTCGGTTTAGTAGGTGATGGGTTCCCCATCACATGTGCCCTAGTAGGTCACACAGGTACAGGTATAGCCGTAGCCACCACCTCAGCCACAGGCAGCACCACAGCCACAAGTAGGACCATAGCCACCACTAGGGTCAGGATCTCCCACTGCGTCAAAGAGAGGGTCCTCTATGTGATAGTTGTATCATTTTGGCCCTTGGAGGCATTGTATCATGACATGTTTTTATATTTTTGATGTATATTCATGAGCGATGTATTTTTTTGCGATGATGATATATGATATGATGCTATTTGATGGGCTATTTGTTTATTTATGATGCTTTTATATGATTATGATGATGCTTATGTTGATGGATGCAGTTTGTTGTATGGCTTATATGCTATGGATGTGTTGTGTTTATGTAATGTACTATGTTATGGATGTACCTATTGATGTAGCATGATGGATGTAATGATGGTTTACTTATTTTGATATATGCATGTGTGTGATTTATAAATGATGATGGAAAATGCAAATAAATGTTCAGATTAGTAAACATTTATTATGGATGCAAAATATACTGTAATGGGAATGTATGTTTATCTAAGTAAACACATGTTATGTGTGGAAATATGGATATGCAGCTAAATGTTTATTGATTATAATTACGCAATGTAACTAAATGTAACTTAAATGATTATGGAATGATATATGGAATGCAATGTAATGATTATGGAATGGAATGTAATGTTTATGAAATGCAATGTAATGATTTATAAAATGAACCTAATGATTATGCAATTTAAATGATTATGGAAACTAAATGATATGTAAGATGCAATGAAAGGATTATAAAATGAACCTAATGATTATGCAATTTAAATGATTATGGAAACTAAATAATATGTAAGATGCAACGAAAGGATTATAAAATGAACCTAATGATGATGCAAACTAAAGGATTCTAAAATGCACATTAAATGATACATAATATTGAAATTAAATGATAGGTGAGATGCAAAGTAGGTGATAGGTGAGATGCAAATTAGGTGATAGGTGAGATGCAAATTAAGTGATAGGTGAGATGATTAAGTCTTGATACACATGATGTTCTTTGTTGGACCTTGGGTGGTGAGGCTGTACGACAGGGGAATAGGGGGGGTTGTAAGGGTGAAGGGATGGAGTACGGATAGGATTAGTTGTGGCTAGATTGGGAGGGGTGGGGGAGTTAGGTGGTTAGTGAGGGAGTTGCTAGGTCATGAAACACCATGTCATTGAGGGGGGATTTACTTTGGTTCAGGATGTGTTGAGTGAGAGTAAGTTGGAGGGGTGGGATTAGTGAGGGGATTTGGGAAGGGGGTTGAAAATAGGCTAGGTGATTACAAGATCTAGGCCTAGATGGTATAGTTGAATAAATGATTAGTAGGATGATTTGAGCTAGTAATAGTAGTTGCATAACATTAGTTGAGAGCATTTCTTAGTTTATTATAGCAATGTAGGATATAGTTCACGAAGGTATGAAATGACCTAGGTGATGATATATATCCCATGATTGCATGGACTAGATCCGCAAACAATAGATTGATTTCATGCATGCCCAAGGTAGTATAACCTTGCCTAGCCTAGGAAGGGGACTCATAGTGGTGAGTGCGAATAGTACATATAAGGTTTTGATGCCTGTATATGCAAATGAGGCACATTATGCTAGAACTGACCCAAGCTTCAAGATATGAATACTATTCTTGGAGTAATGAAACCAACCCACAAGCACAACATACAAAAACAATGACCATGTCTACTCTAGGCATTGTCTGCCATTTGCCATGATATAATGAGATTAAGGTAGCTTTGGAAATGACCTAGGGTGAGACAAAAAGATAACAATCAATAATCAAAAAGACCAACAAAAAGATACAAATAGCCTTTGGGTGCTCTTGCCAAGATACATGTTGATAGAATGACAGATTCTTGTCCATTGTAGGAATGATATATCCTAGGACACGAATTGGTTAGATTTTGTTGGATAATTTTTGAAAGGTGGACAAAAGGACAGTCAGGTTATGTGTGGGATTAGAGTTGGTATGTTGATTGATGATTTTTGCGTTAGGGACCATGTTTCAATTATATATTTAGCTCAGTGAATGGGGACCATCCAAATGGGTTGGATGGGTGCATCTTAGGTACCTGAGTACTGGAAACTTCCTTCATATTCTAGACTGCATCATACCCTATGTCCATGGGATCAAGGTACTTTCAAGATGCAGGTGAGATGAATATGTAGTTCTCGCATGACTTGATGATGTGAGAATTGTTTGGGATGGGTGTTATGATGAGGATTGATGGATGGTGATGTTCACAATTTGTAGAGAGATTGATGTATGGGGATGATTTGCAATGAATTGTTTGGATTTTTGTGATTTTTGTGTTGTTTTTGGATTTTGTGATTTTGTATTGTTTTTGGATTTTTGTGATTTTGTATTGTTTTTGGGATTTTTGTAATTTTGTATTGTTTTTGGGATTTTTGATTTTCTGTTGTTTTTGGATTTTTTGATTTTCTATTGTTTTTGGATTTTCTGATTTTCTATTGTATAGAAGGAAGCTTACAAGGATCCCAATTCAATGGATTAGCCTCTGGATGGGATATTGTAGGGTGGGCAATAGGATTTGATGTTTCAGAATTCCAAGCCATGGGATGTATGCGATACGGAGTGTTGTGACAGAAAAAGGAATTATTAGATGGTAGAACCGGCCACTACACATGGTGCCTGAAATAGGTTTTCACCATGGTACCAATCCAAGGCGTCACCGAAGTGATTTTCACCATTGGAAGTCTTTATTGCACTCGGGTTTTTTTCTTGATTTTTTTGATTTTTTGATTTTTTTGTATTTTTTATTTTTGATTTTGTATTTTTTTATTTTTGATTGGGGTACACGATGGGTTATGCATAGAATTTCTTCAAATATAGGATGTTCATAGGCTCCTCCAGAGGCTGCCCCTCAGGTGTTGCAAGCTGGTATGCTCCTGATCCATAGGTGGCTATGATGACATAAGGTCCTAACCAATTGGGCTCAAATTTTCCTTTCTTAGGACGCTCCTGCAAGTTTTTCTAGTTTTCCATGAGGACAAGGTCACCTACTTCAAATTTGCAGTTTCTGATTCTCTTGTGATAGCTTCTTCTGAGGCAATTTTGATAGGCCTGCAGGTGGTTCAATGCATTCAAGCATTTCTCATCCAGTAATTCTAGCTGATGCACCCTTGCAACTCGGTATTCCTCATCATTGATTATATTTTGCAAGGATACTCTTAAGGATGGGAGCTCGACCTCGATAGGTAAAATGGCTTTAGATCCGAATACAAGGGAAAATAGAGTGGCTCCTGTGGGGGTGCAGATGCTTATATGATAGGCCCAGAGGGTGGGATTGAGCTGGAGGTGCTAGTCATGGCCGGCTTTATTAACCGTCTTCTTTAGAATGCAGAGGATGGTCTTATTTGAAGCCTTTGCTTGACTATTTCCTTAAGGGTAATATGGTGTGGAGAAGTGGTGTTTGATTTGGAATTTCTCACACAAAGTACAAACTTCCTGGTTCTTGAATGGTTTTCCATTGTCGGTGACGATGGAATGAGGGACACCATAATGATAGATGATATAGTGGAGGATGAACTTGGATATCTGGGTTCCACTGGTGAAGGTGAGTGGTATTGCTTCCACCTATTTAGTGAAGTGCTTGGTAGCTATGATGATGAACTTATGGCCATTGGATGATGGTGGATGTACTTTGCCTACAAGGTCGAGCCCCCACTATGAGAAAGGCCATAGTGTCATGATTGGTTGCAATTCCTGTGTTGGTGCGTGAATGAGATCTCCATGCTATTGACATGGTAGGTACTTTTTTACACATCAGTAGGTGTCTCATTCCATGGTTGGCCAATAGTATCTGGTCCTTAAGATCTTTTTAGCAAGTGCAGGTCCACTTGAATGTGCCCCACAAATGCCCGTATGTACCTCTTGCAAGGCCACTTCAGCTTCCCTAGAGTCTAAACATAGTAAAAGCGTACCATCAAGACTCCTTTTGTACAACGTATCTCCTACAAGGGTTAAGCAGGAGGCTCAATGGATGAAAAATTTTTGTTGTGAGATGGAAAGGTTAGGAGGGATAATATTGTCATGGAGATATAGATAGGTTTCTTAATACCATGGGGATAGGGGACCAATGACTTCGCACACTAGCTCCAATTGGGGAACATCATATACTGGAATAGGGAGTTCTTCTATCAGGAACTCACACTTCTTATTGTCTTTCTTCATGTCGACCAGGGACCCGATGGTGGCCATGGCGTCTGCAGCTTTGTTGTTTAGCCCTGGGATTTCCTCAAAGTGGATGTCATCAAAATAGTCTTTGAAGTTATCAACCATCTTCTTATAAGGCAAGAGTTTATCATCCTTGGTCTTGTACTCATTGTTTACCTACCGGACGACCAGTTGAGAGTCTCCATACACAGTCAGTTTCTCAATTCTCCATTTGATTGCCATTCGGAGACTTGTGATAAGGGCCTCATACTCTACCATGTTGTTGGTACATGGGAATGTGATTTTGAATGACTTGGGGATTGTGTCACCTTGAGGGGTAAAAAACAAGATGCCTGCCCTCGAGCCTCTTTGTGTGTATGATCCATCAAAGTACATTTTCCATGTTTCTATTACCGGTGCTTTTGTCAAGATGGCTTCATTAGGGAATTCTTCCAGTGTAGGATATTTTGCAGGAATGGGTGCTTCAGCTAGTTGATTAGTGATAACCTATCCTTTGATGGCTTTTCTCTCAGTATATTCAATGTCAAATTTGGTGAGGATCATGACCCATTTTGCCATTCTCCCAGTAAGGGCATCTCTATTTAGCAGATATTTTAGTGGGTTGATCTTGGCGATGAGCTTAGTTTTGTGATTGAGCATGTAGTGTCTTAGTTTTTGTGGCTAGACATGCTCGTTCAATTGGTGTATAATTTAGCTCATATGAGATCAGGGTGCAGCTGATGTAGTGGCTCTTTCCTTCCCTTGCTCATTGTGATGTGCTAGCAAGGCTCCGATAGCTATTTCTGTTGCTGAGATATATAATAGGAGGGGTTCTCCTTGCCTTGGCGGCATTAGAACAAGAGGATTAGCTAGGTATCCTTTTAGCTAGTCAAAGGCAGCCTGACACTAAGTGTTCCATACAAAAGTTGTATCCTTTCTGAGTAGATGTTGGAATGGTTGACATATATCAGCAAGTTGAGCAATAAATCATCGAATGGACTGGAGTTTCCCTTGCAAACTTCTCAACTATTTTAGGGTTTTTGGAGGAGGCATTTTAATGATGGCTTTGACTTTTGCAGGATCTACCTCAATTCCCCTTTTGGAGACTATGTATCCCAAAAGTTTTCTAGAGGTGACCCCAAAGACACATTTCTTTGGATTCAAGCAAACTTTGTATTGTTCCAATTGGTCAAAGATCTTCGCTAATACATCCAGGTGTTCCTCTCGTGTCTTTGATTTTCCTAGCAAGTCATCCACATAGTCTTCCATGATGTGGTGGAAAAGATCATGGAAGATGGCAATCATGGCTCATTGATATGTGGCTCCAGCATTCTTTAGGCCGAAAGGCATGACCACCCAGCAGTATGTCCCCCATGGACATATAAAGGCTATCTTATGTTGGTCCTCTTCTGCGATCCTAATTTGATTATACCCTAAAAAACCATCCATGAGGGATAACATCTCATGTCCTGTCGTGAGATCCACTATCATGTCAATGTTTGGTAATGGGAAGTCATCCTCCAAGCAGGCTTTGTTAAGGTGTCATAAGTTGGTACAGAAATAGATTCGGCCATTTGGTTGGCTACTGGTACTAGGTTGGAAACCCATTCAAGATAATTAATTGGTCAGATGAAGCCGATATCGAGTAGTTTCTTCAATTTTGCTTTGACTAGGAGGGCCACCTGAGGGTTCATTTTTCTAAGCTTTTGTTTTACTAGTTTTGCATCAAGTCGTACTGTAAGGTGATGGATGACCAAAGTAGGATCGAGCCCTGGCATATCTGCATAAGTCCACACAAAATTGCAATTTCTACGTTTGAAGAAGGCTAAGTGTAGACACCCAAAATTGTCCCAACTTTGTTCATGTCTAGCAACACCTTGTCAAAAACATTATCCTAGACATCTTGTAGCATTTTGTCCTAATTTCTCTAATCCATTAAGCCAATTAATTAATTAAATTTTATTTATTTAATTAATTTCACATGCATAATCTCATTTATCCTATCCCCATCCCAATTAATTAAATAAATTTTATTTATTTAATTAATTTCCACATCACATCCTATCCCACCATCCAATTAATTAAATAAATCTTATTTATTTAATTAATATCCAACTCATATCACAACTAATTCAAATATTTTATTTGAATTAAGTCCTCATCCTTTATCAACCTATCACAACCCTTATCCATATCAATCCATATCACAACAATCATTATCCTATGCAACCCCTCCATCATCATCACATCAACACATTTACAAACATCAACAACAAATCGTATCACAACAAGAAGTCCAAACACCATCCCAACCTCAACAAACTCCACATCAACCTTACATGTCATCATCTTCAACTTCATATCAACTTAATCCACCTATCCACCAAGTCAATGCCACATCAACCTATGAACATCCACCTCAAGCTTATCCAATTCCTCATGCCACCATTCCAATGCACTACCAAGCCCATCCACAAGGAAATCAAGTGATATCACAAGAACAACATTCAAGTCCGAATGGCCCTTTGTATATAAATCAAGCGAACACAAGTCAACCTTGCCAACAAGATCAAATGCCCACATCTTTGAGTCTACCTCGAGATCTTTTGTCTACATATCATACCATTACACCTAGTTACCAAGACTATCAATGGCCTCCACAACAGACACAAGTGAGCCTAAGTCCATCTTTACAACAAGAAGCACATCCAAGTCCAAGTGGTCCCTTGTACATAAATCAAAGCCCAATTTATCCTATGCAAGATCTAATAACCTTTGACAAGGGAGATACCAATCTAGAGTGGCCACCATCATGCAATCACATGCCAACACATGAGCCAACAAGTCCTATCCCAACACCACCATGTGATCCTACTCCTAGTCCATTAGTCCCTCTACCTTCCAAACCACCAAGCCCTTCATTACCTTCATCACCAAGTCATTCTAATCCTTCACCAAAGGATGCGGCTGAGATAGTTTTACAAAGGATGCTTGAACAAAAACTCATTGAACTCCCTGAAGTCAAACCATGTGAAGAAAGTCCTTATGATGAACATGATTATTGTGCGTACCATAGGACCAAAGGCCATGATACAAATACATGCCCCATATTTGTCCCAATTGTTTACAAGGTGTACCTACCTATAATAAGAAATCATGTCACATCATCACAATCCCATGTATCACCCCCATCCAATCCAAATTTTAGCTTATCAAACTCTATTATCCTTCCATCCAATAAAAGTCCTAATCATAAGCCTACAACACCATCTATTATTATCATTCATCCATTATATTGCCCATCCACTCATACCTTTGCGAAGGATGTCATCCATTGGCTACTAGCTAGGAATAAACTATCTCCATGTCAAACACCCATTCATGAGCCTACCAAAGAACTTCCAAAGGTCATAATCTCTTCATGTAGTCCACCTATCCTTGAGCCTATCCAAGAGCCCTCAATTAACATACCTAGCCCTTCAAGCCCATCATGTGACCTACAAGCCATCAAGCCTATTCAAGAGTCTCCTATCATTAATCCAAGTCAAGAGTCATCATGTTCTCATGTTGTTGACCAAGAACCTATCCAAGAGCCTTCCACTTCCATTCAAGTAACCCAAGAGGTATGTCAAGAGTTTAATCCTAAGCATGGGGAAAAATTAATCCCTAGTCCAACTCAAGATCAAAACACTTCCATTCAACCCATCCATAACATTTACCTTCTTTATGATCAAGATGGTACCTATGAAGAAGCTATCCATGAGCACCTTGATACTATCCATAATCCCATAACCATCCATGAACAAGATATCCAAATTGCTCCTAGTCATCCACCATCTAGCCCTATCCATAATGAGAAAACATCAACTTGTCATGATGAGACACTTGTCCCCCAAGTAAGCATAAAAGATCAAACAAATAACTTGGATCTTAGTGAACATAATCAAGATCCTAATGATCCTCCTTCCACATCCACCATCGATCCCATTTCAAATCCATCATGTCCTATTGGTCTTACCACCTTCCTCCATGAATGTTCTTCCTTAGGACAACAACAACCATTGTCCTCCATTTCATCTTCTCCATCCAATAAAGAACTCAAGTCTAGTTCCCAAAACACATCTAGTCCCATAGTCAATTGCATCCTCCAAAACATGAACTACAAAGGTAAAGGCCTAGGTCTTTATGAACAAGGTATTTTGGAGCCAAACCATGTCAAAATCCCTCCATGCTCATATGGCCTTCGATACACACCCCAAGGTAAACAAGGCAAAGATGTTGGTAATCCCTTCATGCATCCTAAATTTACCACTTTCCATCGCACCCCCCATCTACCGAAAACATATGTAGCCATTCCAACTCCATCATCCTATAAATGTCAAAAGCATGTGACCATACACCTTCCGCCATCCACTTTGCCTCCACTTTTACCAACTCCAAATATCCCTCCATCCACCTTGCCACCATTGCTTCCAACACCTAACATACATATCATTCATAAGTATCCTTACATCCCTAATCATGACCAACAAAAGCACACATCGTTTAAGCATAGAGCTTCCAATAATTCCATCCACTCCACCCACCCCATGGGATTCAAAAGAAAAAATTTTGATGCCTCTACCTATAAAGCTAAAAGCCCTACCAAAAATCCTTAAGGACTCTCATGCCGTAGGGCACAAACATGAAAAATCAATGCAAAGAACCAAAGCAACGCAATCCAAAAAGCCATCTAAATCCTTACCTCCAAATGCAAAGCCCAAAAGCAAAATGGTTTGGGTTCCTAAGCAAATAGCTAGCAAAATGAATGAGGCATCCTCATCCACATCTCAAGAATCCCAATCACCTATATCTATCCAAGAGCCTATTTCCTTCCAAAACATCCATTCCTTTCAAAACTCCCACAAGAAAAGCAAAAGCACTAAAAATACTAAATCTATGTGGGTTCCTAAATCACTTCATCAACCATCTCCTAAGCAAACATCTCCATTTCTTCCTACACCACCATCCAATCAAAAGCTTCAATGTTTATCATGGTGTGTGTAGCCGTTGGTCATGGTTCCCATTCATTCCAAAATATTCCCACATAACTACATCTCCCCATCTTCCATCCATTATCCTACATATCTCCCCCGTGCTATCCCTATGGTCCATGCTTTTACATAAGCCTCTCATCCATCTTCATTCCATAAGCCTATATATAAGCCACTAGCCTACCCTACCATAATTGCACATCATAATCCATTATCTACCTAATCCATCTCCCATCCACACAATCCCTTATCAACATCAATGAGCATAATGACATGGTCCATGTGAAGACATCATCAATCTCTAAAGGGACACTACCAACATCCATCGAACTAGACACTTGAGTCCCTCCTATCCATTACCATGGTGAAAACCTGGCAAATAGGCGCCATGTGTAATTGTCATCCCATCTATAAAAAAAAAAAGTAAAGAGAAATCCATTCATCCAATGGTGAAAACCTGGTAAACAGGCACCTTGGATAAGTACCATGATGAAAACCTATCAAACAGGCGTCATGTGTAGGTTGATCCTCTATGTCACTTACACTTGGGGGCACATTGTCTCATCCAACCCATCCATTTCCAAACTATCTATCCCATTATATCATTTTCCATCCTACCATCCTTAGCCATTACATAAACATGCCTATCCTATTGAACCCATTTATCCATCCTCCCCCCTTTTAATTTTGGAGAAGACATAGGGGCAAAATGTTGAAACATGTTTGGATATTTCTTGACATACCTTCTTTCCAAACCAAGTCCTATCCATTGACAATTTATCCATCCCATCCAAATCCAATCCATCATGTCATCCCTTGGTCATGAATTTTATCATACAAAATCTTAAGCATTACCAACTAGAATGGGGCAAGTTCCTCCTATGCAACATAGCCTTTGGAGATCACATCCTAGCTCCCCTATGATCCATCCACTATGGCATATCCTTATCATGAGCTTTCCATCTTATAGCTTATCCCCATTCATTTATCTTGAGCTTTCCACTATAACCTACCTATCCATTTATCATGAGGCATGCATCCATCCCTTATATGGCCTATCCTTTTTATCCATCCAGTTATCATGAGCCTTTCACCCTATCCACCATTACCCATCCTTTTCTCCATCCTTTTATCCATCCCTTGTACCTAGACTAAGTTTTTTCCCTTGTCGTTGGTATCAAGCATAAAGGCTACCCAAATTGTAAATCCATTGACATTCAAAATATTTCAAAAATTCAAAAAAATCAAAACACTTCAAAAATCCAAAAAAAATCAAAATATGTCAAAAAATCCAAAAAAAATCAAATATCCAACGAAAAATCCAAGCAATAAAACCAATCACATCATCCAAAACAATCCACTTCAACATTCAATCAAAATCAAATCGTCATCATCATCAGTTCTTCTTATCAATAACATTCATTCATTCATTTCAATCAATCACTTCTTCCAATCATTATCAATCAAATCAATCTAAGCAATGATCTCAAAATCCAAGTCACATTAATCCATATCAAGCAAGCCAATCAATCAAGGAACATCATCCAATCAAATCAACAGGTTTTGAACCTCATCTTCTCAGGAGCCCAATCAATCATCAATCAAGCATCATCAATGCGATATAGCATTCCCACATCCTTGTGTTGATCTAGGGATATAGCTTTCCCCACAATGACAACACTATCCCCATCATCAATCAAACAATAAATCATTGGTTTATGACTTGACAAGGGCAATACCTTGTTTATTTTACATCCTTTGAGCACACTAAGAACACTTGCTTATGCTTAGATTGAGTGGACACTCTAATCATCACACCATCATTATCATCATTCAAAACAATCCAATCATTAAAACACTCAACCCAACAACAACAATCATCAAAACCAAAGCACATCAAGCTAGCCATCAAAACAAATCCAATCACTTCAGTAAATCAAAAGCAGCTCAATCCACCACAAATCATCCATCCTTCATCAAATCAATCTAATCAACATTTCATCATCTTCAAATCATTCCAAACAATGATGCAAATGCAAGCCCATCCTTAATCCATACCAATCAAGCTAATCAATCTAGCCAAGTTATCCAAACACAATCCATGGTCTTGATCCTAGCCTTGTTGTAAGCCAAATCAATTAACCAATTAGCCAACCAACTCAAAAAACAACCTTGTGTTGATCTAGGGATATAGCTTTCCTCACCATGACAACACTATCATCAACAACAATCAATTAATCATTGGTTTACAGCTTGACAGGGGCAATACCTTGTTTGTTTTTGTATCATTTGTGCATGATTGCTTGCTTGCTTGTTTGTGTTATCATTTTATCTTGCATTTGTATCACATCCAAATCATTCCAGCTAATATTCATATCTTGTGTATGTTGGAATAGCTTTTTGCACTATCCTTTGCATCTAAGGTCATATCATACCTTTTATGCATTAGGACTTCAATGCTCTAAGTTTTCTTCCTCATACGTCAGACAAGGTTGTATTACGCTGGGGCACAAGACACATTGTCACCCTAGTTCCTTATACCTTGGTGCATAACATCTAGTGCTATATAAAACATCATGGTTGCTCACCTTCATTGCAGCATAACACATCATCCATTTCTTCTATCCATTCTCTTAGCTTTCTTTTGTAGCCAAGCCATTTCTTTTCGAGAGCATACCCGTGTTTGTCCAACCCACCTATCCTCTCGAGGGGGCATCATCATCATATCTTTCCATCATAATTATCCCTATCGATTATCCATACCTTAACTTCTTTGAAATGATGTTACTTGATATAAATCTCATCATCTCAAACATCATCTCAAAGAGGGGCAAAATGTAGACATGCAAAATTGTCCCAACTTTGTTCATGTCTAGCAACACCTTGTCAAAAACATTATCCTAGACATCTTGTAGCATTTTGTCCTAATTTCTCTAATCCATTAAGCCAATTAATTAAATAAATTTTATTTATTTAATTAATTTCACATGCATAATCTCATTTATCCTATCCTCATCCCAATTAATTAAATAAATTTTACTTATTTAATTAATTTCCACATCACATCCTATCCCACTATCCAATTAATTAAATAAATCTTATTTATTTAATTAATATCCAACTCATATCACAACTAATTCAAATATTTTATTTGAATTAAGTCCTCATCTTTCATCACATTCCAACACTTGTCTAGTCAATCATGTGTTGTATTACAACTTTTATCTTTCACATGCACAACTAATGGGACCTAATTTTAGTATTTATCTACACAAACACAGCCTTATCTTCCCTTGCCACATGTCACATGACTACAATTTCTTGATGTGCAAAGAAACCCAACTTAATCCTATCCATCCATTTCATCTAAATCCCTAATTGATCCTAGCCATCCATTGGAACCAAGCCTTTCCTATAAATCAACCCCCTCATAAGCCATTAGCATGCATTGATCCTCAAGTATCCACATGCTGTTGAAATATCATTAGAGCCTTTGCATCCTTATCAACGTTATGCTGCAGAAGTGAGCACCCAACATTCTTTCAACAATAATCCTTCAAAATCTTGCATGCTCATGCGAGGTGGAGAAGAGCAATGGAGATAAATCGAGCATAGCATGGAGATCAGTTTGCATTTACATTTGTTATTTTGATTTTCATGTTGTCTTGTGCTTCATTGTACATTGCTAGGGTTTTTATCATTGTTGTTTATTCATTTGCCCTGATTTGCAATTTTACCCTAACTACACTAAGAAATTTCCTGCTCTAGTGTGCTAAGAGATTCTGCCCTCAAGGTGATTTTCTTCCGTCCCAAGATTCATCTCTTGAGTTGGCTCTACCAGGACAGGTGATCTATCGGGATATACCTTGTCTATCTCAGGAAGGCCCATACTTCCATCTCCTGGTGCCTCGTGGAGGTTTTCACCAAGAGATACGTCTTTTGTTTTTGCTTTTTTGGGATCTGACATTGCCGCGGAATGGTTTTCACCATCAGATCCATGTTTGATTTTTATATTTTTATGATTGGAAGCAGGGGTTGTCTCCCCAAAATAAACAGTCGTATCAAGTTCCATGATGTATCCTACTCTATGATCTCCCAGGGGGAAGTGATCTCTAATCCCCATCATTTTAGTGATGGCCTTATTGTTTGGTGCTATGTCAAACACAGGAGGTCCTTGTTGGTCCCAATCTATGAGGTCAGTGTATACAAGGGGTAAGTCATTGAATGAAGAGTCTAGGATGGTGACCATGTATAGGGTGCATATGGATGAGTCAAATAAATCGGTGAAGTCACTAAAGGAATTTTGATGGTCGGTTTCGTTGACATTATCGACTTTAGGGGAGACCGTAGTGACCTCAGCTAGGATACATTCGCCAATAGTGAGGATATGTTGTCATTGACCATATCCTAACCCTAGGGTATAAGGATTTCTTATCGCTTGGATTGGTTCCATGATCCCTTGTTCATGAAGGTTGATACCGCCTTGTCCTTTATAGCCCATGTTTTTGACAATTTCTAACCCTTTACCATAGATCTCTGTTGGTATTGTGGGAGCATCTTGGGCGGTTTCCTCATCTTTATATAGCCAGGATGATATGTGTTTGAGAACATCTTGATCAAGGAGATGTTTCTTCTCAAAGGTAGGTGATGGTTTGCATTTGATGACCACTATATTGGCTTCTTATTTCTTTGGGATGCCAAACATTTTAGGGTTGGGTAACATGCCCACACAAAAGGTACCATGTAGGTCATATTCCCCACATCCCATGCCACTAAGCTTGATCTTGATCTCAAGCAGTGGAGGTGTTTGGGACGAAGTGGTGGCAATGTTGGCAAGGTCGATGTATGAGGTGGATGTTGTGGGATTGGGTTTTGTGATTTCTTTGTTATATGGGCAGAAGGTGTGGTCATGGCCTTCCAAGAACTACAGTATTGGAAGGGGCAGGGATCGGCATAGATAGTTACTTATGTGCCATTGTGAGGGAACTTTAGATATTGATGGAATGTCGAGGGGACCGCTTGCATGGCATGGATCCATGGGCAGTTGAGAAGAATGTTGTAGGGGAGATCAAGATCAAGAACTTGACATTTTGTTTCCATTATCTTTTGTCCCACTTGAATAGGGAGCTTGATAGTGCCCTCAGATAGTCGTTCAGTGTCATCATATCCTTTGATTGTTATGCACTCACTAGTGTCTACAACCACATCTGAGTATCCCAATTGTTTTAGTAATTTAAGAGTGCATAGGTTTAGGCCAGAGCCACCATCTATTAAGACTCTCTTGATGATATGCTTGTGGATACAGACTTCGATGTGTAAAGCATCATTATGTGAGTTTTCAGATGCATAGAGATCTTTTTCTAAAAAGGTGAGGTGTTGAGGCATGGCGATATGACCCACCATGGCTTGGAATTGATTCACATTGAGGTTGGTGGGAACTTGGGTCTCCAAGAGTGCTTTATCAAGGACATCTTTAGGGAGGGGTGATGTGCGAAGTAGTTCAAGTATGGAGATCTATACAGGGGTCTTTCCTAGATGTTCTAGGAGGTTGTATTGATTGGTAGGCGATGGGTGTGTAGATGGACGATTGGGTAGAGAATCTGACATGGATGCGAGGGTTTGATCAGTGGTAGGGGTTGTACGGATGGATATGTGACCATGACGGGTTGTGACAGCGCAATCAAGTGCTTGAGCCTGAATGGTGATTGTGTTGATATGGTTAGATGATGGTTCTATCCACCCTACAATAGAGTCATAGGTTGCGGGAGGTGGGGTGATGTTATAGGTTTGATTAGATGAGGAGGCTTTGTTATGATTGGGTAGTGGATCCTTGTAAGCTCCTAGATTATCATTAGGCAATGGTTGGGTGCTTTTCTCAAGATTGACTTTGTTCTGATCAATGAGGTCTTGCACACAATGCTTTAACTTCATGCAATCAGTGGTCTTATGGCCCACAATGCGGTGGTAGTCGCAGTAGTCATTTTCATTGTACCAGGCAGCTTTGAGCTCATTCTCTTGGCGGGGCTTAACAGGTGTTAGAGTTATCAAGCCCTTCTTTAGACATCGATCGAGGATATCCTTGATTGGTTCCCCTATAGATGTGAATTGTCTTCAAGGCTTGTTTGGTTTGAATTTCCCCCTTTGGGTATATACATCGGCGGCATATGTATGTGAGGGCATTTGATTCTACACATGTTGGATAGCCTTCACATCAGTGACGCCGTTGTTCAAGGTGTTTTTGTTCTATTCCCAATAACATGGCTTTTTGTTTGATTGCGTGTTGTTGTTGTTGTTTGTATTGGAGACGTTGATGTCGAGTTTGCTATTGTTGTTGTTGTTGTTGTTATTGGACTTGTAGTCATATAATTTGATCAAGCCCTTGGCAATGAGGGTCCGTTCTATGGTAGTACCTTTGTTAATGACTTCTTCAAAGGTAGACGCACAAAGGATCTATAAATGGAACCCTATTTCCTAATTGAGCTTAGTCACAAACATGGTGACGAGTTGTTTTTTAGGAATTAGCCAAGGGAGTTTGCTTGCTAAGCTTCTCCACCTCTGCAAGAAGGAAGCGAAGGATTCTCCACTTTTTTTCTTTTGTGTTGCAAAGGTCTATCATAGATATTTTATGCTTGAAGTTGTAGGAGAAATGATTGACAATTTTTTTCACAAGCTCAGGGAAAGACCTAATGCCCAGGGGAAGATGTGCGAACCACTCAGTGGCTTGACCATCGAGGCTTCTTGGAAATAGTCTCATTAGATATGTATCATTGTTTGAGACTTCTAAGAAAGTTAGGTAAAACTCCCTAAGATGATCCCTAGGGTCTCCCTTTCCCTTGTATTTGTCAAATTTGGGTGTTTCAAAATTTTTGGGGAAAGGGGGCATGTACAGTGTCTGATCAAATGGATAGGGACAAATCCTCAAAGGAATAGTGCTTGCACTTGCCCCCAGTTTGCATGTCATCTACCTTTTGAATTAAGGCCTGTACAATGGTTGTGAGATCCAGGGTTGATGGTGGTTGAGGTGTGTAGGTTTACTGATGGATGAGGTGTTGGAGATTGGGTGGGGTTTGATGTTCAAGGTTTTGGGAGATTGTGTTTTGGTTGAGTTATGCGAGATGTTGTTGGTAAGCGTGGATTTGTTGGAGAATATGCGGAGGTATTTGAGGGTTGGGATTATGATGTGTTAATGATGCAATGGGGTTTTGTAGATATGTGAGATGAGAAGGATTGACATTAGATGGGTTGATGTTGGATGGGTTGACATGAGATGGATTGACGTTGGATGGGTTGACATGAGATAGATTGATGATGGATGGGTTGGTCATGTTGTGAGGTGGTTGTGAAAAGAATTGTCGCATGTATGCTATGGTTTGAGGGTTGAGTGGAGGGACACTTGTGGAAGCACTCACATGTGTGAGGTTCCCTTGTATGTCCAAGGTGATTTGCAAAACAGAAGAGTTTACGATAATAGTGGTAGTGGATGTGATGACAGGTTGTGAGGTGGTAGGAGTGGAGACACTTGCGGGGATTGTAGATGTGGTAACATTAGAGCTTGTGGTGGCAGTAGATACGATGGGAGTTGAGGTTTGTGAGATGATAGGTTGGGTGTTTGATGTAGATGGTTGGGAGGATGTGGTAGGATTGATGTTAGAGGTGGATGGTTGGGATGATGTCGTGTTGTGGGGTGGTTGGGCGCCAATTTTGAGGAGGTAATCAAGATATCTATTTGGATCCGATCTTAGAATTTTGTCAAGTAGGTCCATGCTATCGGCATCTTGTGTAAATCTCAAGACATCTAGATCATCTTGGGACATGGTGGGGATGTTTTGTGGTGATGGTGGTGGTGTGGTTGCAAGAAATGGAAGGGACTTTCATTGGGATTATATGTCAGGATTTGAAAGACCAAAGGTAGATTGTGTGTTTGCTTGATTGGTAGGTTGTTGTCATTGGTCTTAGGCATTCCTATGCCCATGTTTTGTCCAAAGTCTGCCATTGCTTGATTCTTCTTGTGTTGTGATCTAGTTATGGGCATGCAAGTGTATGGATTTGATTTTTGTGAGGTTGACTATTTTACCTCCTATATTTTGATCATTGTGCTATTCAGTAGTGACTATGTTTCATATTGCAGACCTGATGTTTTATCTCACTAATTTGATATATGTGATTTGAATCGATCATATTAATGATATGCTTTGGTTCGATATATGGATTTATATTAGATGTTATTTTGTTATGAGATTCTAGTTGATTTGGTGATTGGAATTAATTGACATGTGATGGATATGTAGTTAATTTGGATTTATGTATTGATGGATATTGTTGTAGTGTTTGCATGAATTTAATTCCAGTTGCTCCGGCTATCATTTTCCTGACAGAATTGACACTTGATCGAGATGTGTAGGTTTTACTTTCCCTAGCCATGGGAAATCAGAGGTAGAGGATTCACACCCTGTTATTCCCGGTTAAGCTGATCTATTCCCAAGAGGGATAAGGATCACGTGTGAAATTGCATGATGATTTATCGTGCTTTGTTTAAATTTTAATTATTTTTAAGCCTTAGTACCCCCTCTCTTTCTTATTTTGATTAATGTTAAGTGTTGTAAAATTTTAATTGATTGATGTCAATTGGTATTTTTATTATATTCTTTTGGGCCATTATATGTGGATTTTTGACCCCTTTCATGACCCTTAGGGTCCCAAAAGTTACCCTAGGTGGTCAACCATGAGCCTAGGGTCAACTTGGACCACCTAACCTTAGTTTAGACTCACCTTAGGTCACCCTAATCCATGTTTGGGTAAGAGTGACGAATCTGGGAAAAGTGGAGATGGGGATGGGCCTTGCCTTGGGAAGAGCACCTCTCCCATCCCTAGTTTTGGGAAACATTCCCAAGGAGGACTTGGGAGGTCTCCAAGAGTCCTCCCAAGCTCCCAAGTGAGTGGGAGCTCCACTTAAGGCCATTGTCTTGTGGAAGGGTGAGTGGGAATCCAACTCACCATTTGTCCCCCTCCCACTTGTGTGGAAGCACAAGTGGATGAGGTAAAGATGGAGGTGAAGGGAGAGGAGGACACTTGTCATCCTCTTACCTTTCTCTCTATTTCCAAGTGGCTTGGGTGGAGGGAAGAGATGGTGACAAATGTCACCACCTCATTCTCTCAAGGCCAAATAGAGGGCCTATAATAGCTCCTCTTGTAGAGGAGTGGGGGTTCTTCCATTCTATTATTTTTCTTTTCCTTGTAATTTTAGAGACCTCTTGGAAATTTAGATTTCCTTACTAGTTTGGGGAGTTACAGAAAGTTGGGAGAAAATCTGAAAGGTTGGAAGGCTTGGGAAGGCTAGGAGCTCTTCACCAAAATCCCACTTCCATTGCCAAGGCTTGAAGGTAGGCTCTTATCTTGTTGCTTGCTTTGCTATATGATGTTTCCATGTTTGAATTTTGATTGTAAATTTGTTGCATTGTGTTGTTCTTTTGTATTTGATGTTGGGTTGGGTTGTCATGGTGAGAGCACCTCCAATGGGGGAAATGCTCAACTAGTATGGGTAGGGGAGAGGAACAATCCTTGGGGGCTCTCCCACAGTTTGTGTTTAAGTGTTTATGCCTTGAGGGCCTATAATCATCTGAGGAGGAGTTATCTATATGGCAAGAGTGCCAAGCAAAATTGGTGTGAGATTTTTGTGGATGGTGGTGATTTAGGGATTTTTTGGCTTGAGGCCATGTTTTGAGATTTTTATTTTCACTATGAGCCCCTTTAAGTTGAGAGGTCTATTCCCTACCCTCACCAAACTCATTTTTGTGAGTCGATGTTGTATATCAAAAAATTTGGATTTATAAATAGAAATGACTCAAAGAATGAAATGCAATAACCTAAACCCAAATAATTCAATACCTTGAAGATGCAAGATGAGTTCGATTGATTGATCTCTTTGTTGTGTTGATTGTTCGATTCTGCAGCATAACGTTGATAAGAAGATAAATGATGGATGATTGGTGGTTGATAGATGCAAGCTAGATGGATTGAAGAGGATAGATAATGGCTTGAGATGAAAATTTAGCAGAGTGAAGTTGCATGAAGAAGAATCCTCCATTCTCCTCTAATGGCTCAAGAGAGGCTTGTTTTATAGGCTTCGCTTGGTTCAAATAGATGCCTAGGATCAATTAGGGCTTTAGATGAAATGGATGGATAGGATTAAGTTAGGTTTCCTTGTACATCAAGAAATTGTAGTCAATTGACATGTGGCAAGGGAAGATAAGGCTTAGGTGTGCTTGTGTAGACAAATACTAAAATTAGGTCCCATTAGTTGTACATGTGAAAGATAAAAGTTGTAACACATGATTGACTGGACAAGTGTTGGAATGTGATGAAAGATCATGTGACTTAATTCAAATAAAATATTTGAATTAGTTGGGATATAGTTGGATATTAATTAAATAAATAAGATTTATTTAATTAATTAGGAAGATGATTAGGATGGGATAAGATATGATGTGGAAATTAATTAAATAAATAAAATTTATTTAATTACTTGGGATGGGGATAGGATATGATTGGGATATGATGTGGAATTAATTAAATAAATAAAATTTATTTAATTAATTGGCTAAGTAGGATAAGGATGGGATTAAATGGGATTTTAATTAAATAAATAAAATTTATTTAATTAATTGGCTTAATGGATAAGTGGGGTTAAGAGAGGGATTTAGGACAAAATGCTACATGATGTCTAGGATAATGTATTTGACTAGGTGTTGCAGGACATGGACAAAGTTGGGACAAATTTGGGTGTCTACATTTTGCCCCTCTTTGAGATGATGTTCGAGATGATAAGCTTTATGTTGAGTAACATCATTTCAAAAAAGTTAAGGTATGGATAATCGATAGGGATAATGATGATGGAAAGATATGATGATGATGCCCCCTCGAGAGGATAAGCAGGTTGGACAAACACGGGTAGGCTCTCGAAAAGAAATGGCTTGGCTGCAAAAGAAAGATAAGGGGATAGATAGAAGAAATGAAGGATGCATTATGCTGCAATGGAAGGTGAGCAACCATGATGTTTGATATAGCACTAGACATTATGCACCAAGGTATAAGGACCAGGGTGACGATGTGTCTTGTGCCTCAGTGTAATACAACCTTGTCTAATGTATGAGGAAGTAAACTTAGAGCATTAAAGTCCTAATGCACAAAAGGTATGATATAACCTTACATGCAAAGGATAGTGCAAAAAGCTATTCCAACGTACACAAGATATGAATATTAGCTGGAAAGGATACCGATGTGAAACAAATGCAAGATAAAATGATAGCACACGCAAGCAAGCAAGCAAGCATGCACAAATGATTCAAAAAACAAACAAGGTATTGCCCCTGTCAAGCTGTAAACCAATGATTAATTGCTAATTGTTTTGTTGATGATAGTTGAGAGTGTTGTCATTGCGGGGAAAGCTATATCCCTAGATGAACACAAGGTTGTTTGCTGAGTTGGTTGGCTAATTGGCTAATTGATTTGGCTTACAACAAGGCTAGGATCAAGACCATGGATTGTGATTGGATAATTTAGCTTGATTGATTAGCTTGATTGGTATAGCTTTAAGGATGGGCTTGCATTGGATCATTGCTTGATGATGATGAAATGATGAATGAAGATTGATTTGATGAATTGGAAGAAGTGAATTGGATTTGTTCTTATTGGAGTTGATGTGATTTTGATTGATTGATGATTTTCTTTGGTGTTGATGCTAATGATTGATAAGATTTGTTTTGATGGTTGGATTGATGTGCTTTGAGTTGATTTTCTTTTGTGTTGATGTTGATGATTGATAGGATTTATTTTGATGGTTGGCTTGATGTGCTTTGGTTGTGATTTTTTCTATTGTTGGGTTGATTATTTTGATGATTGGATTGTTTTGAATGATGATAATGATGGTGTGATGATTAGAGTGTTGATTCAATCTAAGCATAAGCAAGTGTTCTCAGTATGCTCAAAGGATGTAAAATAAACAAGGTATTGCCCTTATCGAGTCATAAACCAATGATTGATTGTTTGTTTGATGATGATAGTGTTGTCATTGCTGGGAAAGCTATATCCCTAGATCAACACAAGGATGTGGGAACGCTATATCCCATTGATGATGATTGATGATGTTTGATTTGGCTCATGACAAGATTAGGATCAAAACCTGTTGATTTGATTGGATAATGTTCCTTGATTGATTAGCTTGCTTGATACAGATTAATGTGACTTAGATTTAAGATCATTGCTTAGATTAATTTGACTGATATGATTGGAAGAAGTGATTGATTGAAATGGATGAATGAATGCTATTGATAAGAGGAATTGATGGTGATGATGATTTGATTTTGATTGAATGTTGATGGAGTGGATTGTTTTGGATGATATGATTGAATCAATCTTATCACTTGGAATTTTTGTTGGATATTTAATTTTTTGGATTTTTTGACATATTTGATTTTTTTTTTTTTGGAGTTTTGTTTGAAATGTTTTGGAAAATGCCAATGGATTTACAATTTGAGTAGCCTTTGTGCTAGATACCAATGACAAGGGAAGACCAAGTCTAGGTGCAAGGATGGATGAATGGGTTTGGATGGATAGATAAGAGGATAGGCCATATAAGGGATGGATGCATGCCTCATGATAAATGGATAGGTAGGCTATAGTGGAAAGCTTATGATAAATAGATGGGGATAAGCTATAAGAAGGAAAGCTCATGATAAGGGTATGCCATAGTGGATGGATCATAAAGGAGTTACGATGTGATCTCCAAAGGCTATGTTGCATCGGAAGAACTTGCCCCATTCTAGGTGGTAATGCTTAAGATTTTGTATGATAAAATTCATGACCAAGGGATGACATGATAGATTGGTTTGAATGGGATGGATAAATTGTCAATGGATAGGACTTGGTTTGGAAAGAAGGTATGTCAAGAAATATCTTAACATGTTTCAACATTTTGCCCCTATGTCTTCATCAAAATCAAAAGGCAGAATGATGGATAAATGGGTTCAATATGATAGGCATGTTTATGTAATGGCTAAGGATGGTTGGATGTAGCAAGATAGGATAAGATAGGATGAAAATGATAAGATGGATGAGACAATGTGCCCCCAAGTGTAAGTGACATAGAAGATCAACCTACACATGATGCTTGTTTGCCAGGTTTTCATCATGGTACTTATCCAAGGCGCCTATTTACCAGGTTTTCACTGTTGGATGAAGGGATTTCTCTTTACTTTTATTTATTTATTTATTTATTTATTTTTCTTTTTTGCTTTTAGATGGGTTGACAATTACACATGGTGCCTGTTTGCTAGGTTTTCACCATGGTAATGGATAGGAGGGACTCAAGTGGCTAGTGCTATGAAGGTTGATAGTGTCCCTTTAGAGATTGATGATGTCTTTGCATGGACCATGTCAAGTGTGCTCATAGATGTTGATAAGGGATTGCATGGATGGGAGATGGATTAGGTGGATAATAGATTATGATGTGGATTATGGAAGGTTCATGCAAGGATAGATGGATGGGGATAGTGGACTATGATGTGGATTATATTGGGTTATGGAATGAAGATGGATGAAAATTTTATGCCAAAGCATGGACCATAGGGTTAGAATGGGGGAGCTATGTAGGATAATGGATTGAAGATGGGGAGATGTAGTTATGTGGAGGTGCTACGGAGTGGAAGGGAACCATGACCAACAGCTGCACACACCGTGATAAACATTGAAGCTTTTGATTGGATGGTGGTGTAGGAAGTAATGGGGTTGTTTGCTTAGGAGATGGTTGATGAAGTGATTTAGGAACCCACATAGATTTAGTATTTTTAGTGCTTTTGTTTTGGTTGTGCGATTTTTGAAGGGAATGGAAGTTTTGGATGGAAATAGGCTCTTAGATGGAGATAGGTGATTGGGATTCTTGAGATGTGGATGAGGATGCCTCATTCACTTTGCTAGCTATTTGCTTAGGAACCCAAACCATTTTTCTTTTGGGCTTTGCATTTGGAGGTATGGGCTTGGATAGCTTTTTGGATTGCTTTGCTTTGGTTCTTTGCATTGATTTTTCATGTTTGTGCCCTAAGGCATGATAGTCCTTTGGATTTTTAGTAGGACTTTTAGCTTTATAAGTAGAGGCATCAAAATTTTTGCTTTTGAATCCCATGGGGTGGGTGGAGTGGATGGAATGATTGGAAGCTTTATGCTTAAACGATGTGTGCTTTTGTTGGCCATGATTAGGGATGTAAGGATACTTATGAATGCTAGGTATGTTAGGAGTTGGAAGCAACGGTGGCAAGGTGGATGGAGGGATATTTGGAGTTGGTAAAAGTGAAGGCAAAGTGGATGGTGGAAGATGTATGGTCACATGCTTTTGACTTTTATAGGGTGATGGAGCTGGAATGGCAAAATATGTTTTGGGTAGATGATGGGGGGTGTGATGGAAAGTGGTAGGTTTAGGATGCATGAAGGGATTACCAACATCTTGGCCTTGTTTACCTTGGGGTGTGTATCCAAGGCCATTTGAGCATGGAGGAACTTTGACATGGTTTGGCTCCAAAATACCTTGTTCATAAAGGCTTAGGCCTTTGCCTTGGTAGTTCATGTTTTGGAGGATGCGATTGACTATGGGACTAGATGTGTTTTGGGAACTAGACTTTAGTTCTTTATTAGATGGAGAAGATGAAGTGGATAGAGGTTGTTTTTGTCCTAAGGAAGAACACTTGTGGATGAAGGTGGATAAACCCATTGGATATGGTGGTGGACTTGAAATGGAATCGATGGTAGATGGGGATGAAGGATCATTAGGATCTTGATTAGCATTGTTCTCACTAAGATCCAAGATATTTGTTTGATCTTCTATGCCTATATGTTCTTAAGAGGCACATGTCGCATTATGACAAGTGGATGTTTGCTCATTATGGATAGGGCTAGATGGAGGATGGCTAGGATCAATTAGGGATTTAGATGAAATGGATGGATAGGATTAAGTTAGGTTTCCTTGCACATCAAGAAATTGTAGTCAATTGACATGTGGCAAGGGAAGATAAGGCTTAGGTGTGCCATCAATTTTCAAAGAGGGGCAAAATGTATATCAAAAAATTTGGATTTATAAATGGAAATGATCAAACAGTTGAAATGCATAACCTAAACCCAAATAATTCAATACCTCAAAGATGTAAGATGAGCTCGATTGATTGATCACTTTGTTGTGTTGATTGCTCGATTCAACAACATAACGTTGATAGAGAGATAGGTGATGGTGATGGTTGATGGTTGATAGATGCAAGGTAGATGGATTAAAAGAGGATGGATGATGGTTTGAGATGAAAATTTAGCAGAGTGAGGTTGCATGAAGAAGAATCATCCATTCATCCATTAATGGCACAAGAGAGGCTTGTTTTATAGGAAAGGCTTGGTTCCAATGGATGGCTAGGATCAATTAGGGCTTTAGATGAAATGGATGGATAGGATTAAGTTAGGTTTCCTCGCACATCAAGAAATTGTAGTCAATTGACATGTGGCAAGGGAAGATAAGGCTTAGGTGTGCTTGTGTAGATAAATACTAAAATTAGGTCCCAATAGTTATGCATGTGAAAGATAAAAGTTGTAACACATGATTGAATGGACAAGTGTTGGAATGTGATGAAAGATGAGGACTTAATTCAAATATTTTATTTGAATTAGTTGGGATATGAGTTGGAAATTAATTAAATAAATAAAATTTATCTAATTAATTGGGTAGATGAATAGGATGGGATAAGATATGATGTGGAAATTAATTAAATAAATAAAATTAATCAATGGAAACACAAGTTAATCAACACTCGTGGATGAAGGTGGATAAACCCATTGGATATGGTGGTGGACTTGAAATGGAATCGATGATAGATGGGGATGAAGGATCATTAGGATCTTGATTAGCATTGTGTTCACTAAGATCCAAGCTATTTGTTTGATCTTCTATGCTTATGTGTTCTTGAGAGGCACATGTCGCATTATGACAAGTGGATGTTTGCTCATTATGGATAGGGCTAGATGGAGGATGGCTAGGATCAATTAGGGCTTTAGATGAAATGGATGGATAGGATTAAGTTACATTTCCTTGCACATCAAGAAATTGTAGTCATATGACATGTGGCAAAGGAGGATAAGGCTTAGGTGTGCTTGTGTAGATAAATAATAAAATTAGGTCCCATTAGTTGTGCATGTGAAGGATTTGAATGAAAGTTGTAATACAACACATGATTGACTGGACAAGTGTTGGAATGTGATGAAAGATGAGGACTTAATTCAAATAAAATATTTGAATTAGTTGTGATATGAGTTGGATATTAATTAAATAAATAAAATTTATTTAAATAATTGGATAAATGAATAGGATGGGATAAGATATGATGTGGAAATTAATTAAATAAATAAAATTTATTTAATTAATTGGCTTATGGATAAATGGGATTAAGAGTGGGATTTAGGATAAAATGTTACATGATGTCTTAATAATGTTTTTGACAAGGTGTTGCTAGACATGGATAAATTTGGGACAATTTTGGGTGTCTACATTTTGCCCCTCTTTGAGATGAACACCTTCGGACCTACTTAGACTTCAAAGTATAACATTACCTGTCTGCAAGTCATGATCAAACGTTAGACAATGACCACAAGGGTAAACTGAGAACCTAGTTAATTTGCTATCCAAATTGCTATAGATGTTGATGTTAATGTTGCTCCAGCTCCTTATGATCACCTACAACATAAAAAAAATGATATTATAATGCAGGCATAAAAAAATAAGCTCATCAGGCAAGGAAAATTGTAATTTTAGATGCATAGCCGAATTAGATTTGATTATTTCGATACATTTTTTGTTTAAAAATTTAAAAATCAAAGAAGAGACCCCATTAATTTTCAGAGAGCTTTCCGAAAATGTAAAAAAATTAGAAAAATTCCTTGTTTTGTGCCCAGAAATGCAGATTTATGGAAACGGTATAGTCGGCAAAGATTTGATTTTTTCGCACTGTAAACGACCTCCAAATTAAATCTCGAAGATGCAAGATGAGCTCGATTGATTGATCGCTTTGTTGTGTTGATTGTTTGAGATTTAATTTGGAGGTCATTTACAGTGCGAAAAAATTAGATCTTTGCCGACTATACTGTTTCCATAAATCCGCATTTCTGGGCGCAAAACAGGGAATTTTTTTGATTTCTTTACATTTTCAGAAAGCTCTCTGAAAATTAATGGGAGCCTCTTCTTTGATTTTTAATTTTTGAACAAAAAATGTATCAAAATAATCAAATATAATTCGGCTATGCATCTAAAATTATAATTTTCCTTGCTTGATGAGCCTATTTTTTATGCCTGCATTATAATATCATTTTTTTTATGTTGTAGGTGATCATAAGGAGCTGGAGCAACATTGACATCAACATCTACAGCAATTTGGATAGTGAATTAACCAGGTGCAATCATTTCATTTCTCATCTTCTAATCATTGTTTGCAAACACATTTGGATTTTGGGCATAAAATAAATAATTGTTTGCAAATTCACATCAAAAAATTAGGCTAAAACAAACAATTGTCTTTCATCACATTTTTATTTGGGCTTTAAAACAAACAAGTGCTTGCATTGTCTTCCACATATTGAATTTCTAAGGTTAATGAACCCCATGCGAGTGTGACCAAGTAAATGTGTATGCTCTCTCCTCGCGTCCCAACATGAACTTGGAGATCAAAAACATTTACTTGTGTTGCATTTTTTTTAGCCTTAGAGAGGCCTGCCTTGGTATCCACCCCAAGGGAATGACCTCAAGTGGTACCAAGTTAATATCCTTCATTATTTGGGTTGTTGAGTGGATAGATATGATGGGATAGGTGCTAGATAGGATGGTCGTTGGACTTTACAAGTGGCCATGAGGTGTTGTATCTCTTCCAAGAGGTATTGTATGTGTAAGGATTGGTTTGTTTGACATATTTGAATCATTTCTTGAATGCTTTGAAATGTTTGTTGTTCTAAATGTGATTGGCTTGCATGCATGTGGTGAAGCATATGAAGGAGCTTTTGGAGGTCACCTAAGGTTGACCTGATGTCACACAAGTGTTTAAGTCTTAAGTCCTTTTAGGAAGCACTTGTTTAGGGATTTGGATGATGATGTGGCTTGTTTCGATGACTTGGCTATGTTTGGGATGAAAGTGATTGGGTTTGAAAGTTATTGGAAGAATGTATAGGATGACTTGTCTTTATGTGTTTGGGTGTTTAGAGCTTGATGTGGCAATATTCAAACAAATGATTATGCATATACACACATGAATCACTCACACAAGACACATAAGCAAGTTTTAGTTTGGAAGAATGTGATGATGGTTAAGCAAGCATGTGAAGACACTTCAACAAGTCCTAGTCAAGGCAAGGCCACTATCACAAGGAGGTTCTAGTGAAAATCCAGGGGACCGGCACCCCACGAGCATCCAACAAGCCACTTAAGACTTTAACTAACCCTACTAAGAGTTTTAATATACACAAAGGTACACCTCCTTTCGAGTTAGCACTGTATGGTGAGCGCTAATACCGGTTGGACTTGGCTTTCGCCTTATCCTCTGATTTTTATAGTGGACTGGATGAAAGTACCACTTGAGGTCATTCCCTTGGGGTGGATACCAAGGCAGGCCTCTCTAAGGCTAAACAAAAGCAACACAAGTAAATGTTTTTGATCTCCAAGTTTGTGTTGGGACGCGAGGAGAGAGCATACACATTTACTTGGTCACACTCGCATGGGGTTCATTAACCTTAGAAATTCAATGTGTGGAAGACAATGCAAGCACTTGTTTGTTTTAAAGCCCAAATCTAAATGTGATGAAAGACAATGGTTTGTTTTAGCCCAATTTTTTGATGTGAATTTGTAAACAATTGTTTATTTTATGCCCAAAATCCAAATGTGTTTTCAAACAATGATTAGAAGATGAGAAATGAAATGATTGCACCTAGTTAATTTGCTATCCAAATTGCTGTAGATGTTGATGTCAATGTTGCTCCAGCTCCTTATGATCACCTACAACATAAAAAAAATGATATTATAATGCAGGCATAAAAAAATAGGCTCATCAGGCAAGGAAAATTGTAATTTTAGATGCATAGCCAAATTAGATTTGATTATTTTGATACATTTTTTGTTCAAAAATTAAAAAATCAAAGAAGAGACCCCCATTAATTTTTAGAGAACTTTCTGAAAATGTAAAGAAATTAGAAAAATTCCCTGTTTTGCGCCCATAAATGCAGATTTATGGAAACGGTATAGTCGGCAAAGATCTAATTTTTTCAGCATTTATTTGTCACTACCTGGGGAGGATATTTCATACAAACTAGCAACCACAGCATTCGCACCACACACGGCAAGCTCCATTCCAGGCAGGAGATTCTCAGAATCAGCGCTCATACTAGATCCGATGATCAAAACAATTATCAACAGTTATCGGCAGTTGATGGCAGCGGATATTCTTCCTTCAGTCAAATATTCTTGCAAACATGACAGGATCATCATTGCTTTTGGCATCAGTTTCGACGTCGACAATCTACAGTCGACCAAACATCAACCTACAATAATTCAATCTCCTCGACATTCGTTTCCGACCATCATCCAAACCACTCAATGATCTTTGCCCACCACATATCAATCTCCCCTATCGCTTTCTTTTTTTTAAGTTGGTAGTTTTAATTTCAACTTCGTTCACGTAGTTTTAGTTTTAGCTTTTTAACTTTAAATTAGCTTCTACTTTTAAGTTTTACTTGGCAAATCTTTTCTACCCATAAGTTTTATAATAGCTATAGATTTAGATTTGAATTTAACTTTTTAATATTAATTTTCATTAATTTGGATTTTAATTGAACTTTAATTTAGCTTTTAATTTAATTTTAATTTTACTTTAGTATTAAATTAAGGCTTTAGTATTAATATTAAAATTTTCACATTAGTATTAGATTTCATATAGATCTTAATTTTCAATTAGCTTTTAATTTTTAACTTTAAATTAGTATTAACTTTTTTCTAATGTATTTTTAATATTAATTAACTTTTAATCTAGTTCAATTAATTTAGTTGTGATATAGCATTTTTAGCTTTTTTTTTTAATTCTAATATAGTTAGACTTTAATATAGTTTTGACTTTTTAGTCAAATTTTTAGCTTAACTTAGTTCATTTTTTTGCATTACAGTTGTTTTACTGGTCACTAACTCTTTTCTTGTAGCCATCTCATTTGTCGAAGATGCTTTTCATCAAACTACTCACAAGTGGGTTACAGGATTTCGCGTGTCAAAGACATATCATTTGAAAGCTTTTTGCTTGCTTTAACTTGTGGACCTAATCGTGGCTTATAATGCGTGCCTCGTCATCAAATTTGAAGACAACATATTTCCAGGTGCACTCGACCCAACTTTCATCTTTTCTAAACAACTTGTTTGTCGTCACACTTGGATTTGGGCTCTTAAAACAAATAGCTTGCTTGCTATCACATATCAAAAGTTGGGCTTAAAATGAACCAGTGTTTTCTACACATTTGGCTTTGGATCTAAAATGAACAAGTGCTTGAACTGTTTGATCACACATCTCATTTTCTAAAGGGTAAATTAACAACTATGAGTGTGAATCAAGTGAAAACTCACTTGGTTTGCTTTTGTATACCCTATCTAGGAGGCTTGCTTGGAGACACACCACTCCAAGGGATGACCTCAATCGAGGCTGAATTGAAAGACACCCTCATTGGGAGTTGGAATCTTGTCACTCTTGGCTAAGCCCCAAAGAACTTTATACCTTTGGGAAGTGAAGGTGAAGGGTGGGTTACCCCTTTCTCTCGGCTGTGTGGCTGGATTTTACTTTCAAATTCCTAGTCAACCTCATGTAAACATAGCCCAAAACTGAATTGGCCATACCCTATTTCAAACTAGACATTAGGCTTGTTGATGTGTCCTCCACAAGTGCTTGCTTAATCATCACATTCTTCATATTTCAAAATTAAACTTCCTTATGTGTCTTGTGTGAGTGATTCATGTGTGTATATGCATAATCATTTGTTTGAACATTGCCAAATCAAGCTCTAAACACCAAACACACAAACAAATCAATCTAAACATTCATCCTAGTCAACACACATCATATCCAACTTAATTTCATCCACATCATCCAAACAATCCACATCATCATCCAAATTCCTAAACAAGTACTTGCTAAAAGGACTTAAGACTTAAACACTTGTGTGACATCATGTCAACCTTAGAGGACCTTCAAAAACTCCTTCATATGCTTCACCACATGCATGCAAGCCAATCACCTTTAGAGCAACGAACATTTCAAAGCATTCAAGAACTAATTCACATATGTCGAACAAACCTATCCTCACACATACAATACCTCTTGGAAGAAATACAACACATCATGGCCACTTGTAAAGTCCAACGACCATCCTATCTAGCACCTATACCATCATATCTATCCACTCATCAATCCAATTCAATACCAACTTATTCCATTTCTTCTAATGTTATCCCTTATCCACATCAACACATCACATCACAATACTAACCAATTCAACAATTCCAACAACAACAAATCATATCACAACAACAAATCCAAATGCCATCCCAACCTCAACAAATTCCACCTCAATCCTATGTGTCATCCACCTTAACTTCATACCAACCTCATCTATCTACACATCATATCAATGCCACACCAACCTATCAACCTCCACCCCAACATTATCCAATTCCTCATTCTAACATTCCAACATATCACCAAACCCATCCACAAGGCAACCAAGTGTCATCACAACAAGAACATGTAAGCCCAAATCCACATTGGCAACAAGATCAAATGCCCTCAACTTCATACCAACCCCAAGATCTTTTATCTACATATCCCACCATTTCACCTAACCACCAAGACTATCAATGGCGTCCACAACAAGCACAAGTGAGCCTAAGTCCACATTTACAACAAGAAGCACATGCAAGTCCAAGTGGCCCTTTTTACATAAACCATGTGACCCTAATGCAACAAGACTTAATTACCTTTGACAAGGGAGATACCAACCTAGCTAATTCATCCTATGAATACCCTCCATCATCCAATCACATGCAGACAGATGAGCCAACTAATCCTATCCCAACACCACCATGTGATCCTACCCCTAGTCCATTGGTCCATCAACCTTTCAAAACACCAAGCCCTCCATCACCTTCATCACCATGTCATTCTAATCCTTCACCAAAGGATGTGGCTGAGATAGTTTTACAAAGGATGCTTGAAGCAAAACTCATTGAACTTCCTGAAGTCAAACCATGTGAAGAAAGTCCATATGATGAACATGATTATTGGTGCATACCATAGGACCAAAGGCCATGATACAAATACATGCCCAATATTTGTCCCAATTGTTTATAAGGTGTACCCACCTATAATAGGAAATCATGCCACATCATCCCAATCCCATGTGTCCCCCCCTCTAATCCTAATCCATCGAATCCAATTAGCCCTCAACCTAATCCTAGTCCTAAGCCTACAGCATCATCTACTATTATTGCTCATCCATTGTTTTGCCCATCCACACATACACTTGCAAAGGATGTGATCCATTGGCTATTAGCAAGGATTAAACTATCTCCATGTCAAACACCCATTCATGATCCTACCAAATGAACTTCCAAAGGTCATGTCCAATCATATAATCCCATCATGTGGTTCATATATCCTTGAGCCTCTTCAAGTTCCTTCTATTAACATACCTAGCCCTTTAAGCCCATCATGTGACCTACAAGCCATCAAGTCTATTCAAGAATCTCCAACCACAAGCCTAAGTCAAGAGCCATCATGCCCTCATGTCAATAACCCTCAAGAGCCTATCAAGTCCACTCAAGGACCTTCCGCTTCCATCCAAAGTCATGAGGTATGTCAAGAGCATAATCTTAAACATGTGGAAATATTAAACCCTAATAATAATCAAGATCAAAGTACCTTTAAGTTCCACCTATCTATGACCTACATATGGTTTTTCCTCAAGCTATTATCCATCACCATGACCTCATTCATGAGCAAATTTATCCCTTTTATAGCCCACTTAATCCTATTTTTGCTCATAGTTATGATCAAGGTTCTATTTATGATCATGCAGACCATGATGATCCATTTGGCCAAACTTTATCTATCTCATGATCAAGATGATATCTATGATGAAGAACCTATTCAAAAGCACCTTGATCATATCCATAATCTTATAACCATCCATGAGCAAGATATCCAAATTGCTCCTAGTCATCCTCCATCTAGCCCTATCCATAATAAGAAAACATCCACTTGTCACAATGAGACATGTGCCTCTCAAGAACACATATGCATAGAAGATCAAACAAATAACTTGGATCTTAGTGAACACAATGCTAATCAATATCCTAATGATCGTCCTTCCACATCTATCATCGATCCCATTTCAAGTCCACCATCATGTCATAGTGGTCTTACCACCTTCCTCCATGAGTGTTTTTCCTTAGGACAACAACAATCTTTGTCCTCCACCTCACCTTCTCCATCCAATAAAGAGCTCAAGTCTAGTTCCTTAAGTACACCTAGTCCCATAGTCAATCGCATACTCCAAAACATGAACTACCAAGGCAAAGGTCTAAGTCTTTATGAACAAGGTATTTTGGATCCAAACCATGTCAAGGTCCCTCCAAGCTCATATGGCCTTGGATACACACCCCAAGGTAAACAAGGCCAAGATGTTGGTAATCCCTTCATGCATCCTAAACCTACCACTTTCCATCACACCCCTCATCATCTACCCAAAACATATGTAGCCATTCCACCTCCATCAACCTATAAATGTCAAAAGCATGTGACCATGTACCTTCTGCCATCCACTTTGCCTCCACTTTTACAAACTCCAAATATCCCTCCATCCACCTTGCCACCATTGCTTCCAACACCTAACATACCTATCATTCATAAGTATCCTTGCATCCCTAATCATGGCCAACAAAAGCACACATCGTTTAAGCATAAAGCTTCCAATCATTTCATCCACTCCACCCACCCCATAGGATTCAAAAGCAAAAATTGTGATGCCTTTATCTATAAAGCCAAAAATCCAACTAAAACTCCTAAGGACCCTCATGCCTTAGGGCATCAATGTGAAAAGTCTCTAAATCATCCATCTTCTAAGCAAAGTACATTCACAAAGCTATCCAAGCCCATACCTCCAAAAGCAAAGCCCAAAAGCAAAATGGTTTGGGTTCCTAAGCAAAAAGCTAGCAAAGCGAATGAGGCATCCTCCTCTACATCTCAAGAATCCCAATCACCTATCTTCATCCAAGAGCCTATTTCCATCCAAAACTTCCATTCCCTTCAAAAATCCCACAAGCAAAGAAAAAGCACTAAACATACTAAATCTATGTAGGTTCCTAAATCACTTCATCAACCATCTCCTAAGAAAACAACCCCATTGCTTCCTACACCACCATCCAATCAAAAGCTTCAGTGTTTATCACGATGTGTGCAACCATTGGTCATTGTTCCCTTCCACTCCGCAACACTTCCACATAACTACATCTCCCCGTCTTCCATCCATTATCCCACATATCTCCCCCATGCTATCCCTATGGTCCATGCTTTGGCATAAACTTTTCATCCATCTTCATTCCATAAGCCTATATAAATCCACACCATACACCACTAGCTTACCCTACCATAATTCCACATCATAATCCACTATCCACCTAATCCATCTCCCTCTCATGTAATCCCTTTACCAACATCTATGAGCATAACAACATGGTCCATGCGATAACATCCATCTCCAACGGGACTACCAACCTTCATAGCACTCGCCACTTGAGTCCCTCCTATCCATTACCATGGTGAAAACCTAGCAAATAGGCACCATGTGTACTTGTCAACCCATCTAAAAGCAAAAAAAAAAAAGAGAAAGAAAATTAAAAAAAAAAGTAAAGATAAATCCTTCGTCCAACGGTGAAAACCTGGTAAACAGGTGCCTTGGATAAGTACCATGATGAAAACCTGGCAAACAGACGTCATGTGTAGGTTGATCTTCTATGTCACTTACACTTGGGGGCACATTGTCTCATCCATATTATCATATCCAACCAATCATTTTCTATCCTATCTTATCCTACCATTACTATACCATCCTACCATCCTTAGCCATTACACCCATGTACCTATCATATCGAGTCTATCCATCCTCCCTTCCTCTGTTGATCTTGATGAAGACATAAGGGCAAAATGTTGAAACATGTTGGGATATTTCTTGACATACCTTCTTTCCAAACCAAGTCCTATCCATTGACCATTTATCCATCCCATTCAAACCAATCCAATCATGTTATCCCTTGGTCATGAACTTTGTCATGTAAAAATCCTAAGCATTACCACCTAGAATGGGGCAAGTTCTTCCTATGCGACAGCCTTTGGAGATCACATCCTAGCTCCCTTATGATCCATCCACTATGGCATATCCTTATCACGAGCTTTCCATCTTATAGCTTATCCCCATCTATTTATCATGAGCTTTCCACTATAGCCTACCTATCCATTTATCATGAGGCAAGCATCCATCCCTTATATGGCCTATCCTCTCTACCATCCCATCCAACTCTCATGATCTTGCTGTCACATTTACTATGAGCCCATCCTTTTCTCCATCCTTTTATCCATCCCTTGCACCTAGACTTGGTTTTCCCTTGTCATTGGTATCAAGCACAAAAGCTACCCAAATTGTAAATCCATTAGCATTTTCCAAAACATTTCAGAAAACACAAAAGAAAAAAAAATCAAAATATTCCAAAAACACAAAAAAATCAATATCCAATGAAAAATCCAAGCAATAAAACCAATCATCATCAATCTAAAACAATCCACTTCAACATTCAATCAAAATCAAATCCTCATCATCATCAATTCTTCTTATCAATAACATTCATTCATCCATTTCAATCAATCACCTCTTCCAATCATATCAATCAAATCAATCTAAGCAATGATCTTAAATCCAAGTCACACTAATCCATATCAAGCAAGCTAATGAATCAAGGAACATAATCCAATCAAATCAACAAGTTTTTGATCCTAATCTTGTCATGAGCTCAATCAATCATTATCAATCATCATTAATGGGATATAGCATTCCCACATCCTTGTGTTGATCTAGGGATATAGCTTTCCCCACAATGACAACACTATCATCATCAATCAAACAATCAATCATTGGTTTATGACTTGACAAGGGCAATACCTTGTTTGTTTTACATCCTTTGAGCACACTGAGAACACTTGCTTATGCTTAGATTGAGTGGACACTATAATAATCACACCATCACTATCAGTCATCAATAATCAACCCAACAATAGCAAAGATCAAAACCAAAGCACATCAAGCTAACCATCAAAACAAATCTAATCACTCCAACAAATCAAAAGCAACTCAATATATCACATATCATCCCATCATCAACATTTCATCAATCCTTCATCAATCTTCATCCATCATTGTCTCATCAATCAAAATACATCATTCAAAGCAATGATCCAAATGCAAGCCCATCCTTAAGCTATACCAATCAAGTTAATCAATCAAGCCAAGTTATCCAAACGCAATCCATGGTCTTGATCCTAGCCTTGTTGTAAGCCAAATCAATCAATCAATCAATCAACCAGCCAACCAACTTAGCAAACAACCCTGTGTTGATCTAGGGATATAGCTTCCCCGCAATGACAACACTCTCAACTATCATCAATCAAACAATTAATCATTGGTTTATAGCTTGACAGGGGCAATACCTTGTTTGTTTTTGAATCATTTGTGCATGCTTGCTTGCTTGCTTGTGTGTTATCATTTTATCTTGCATTTGTATCACAACCAAATCATTCCAGCTAATATTCATATCTTGTGTATGTTGGAATATCTTTTTGCACTATCCTTTGCATCTAAGGTCATATCATACCTTTTGTGCATTAGGACTTTAATGCTCTAAGTTTACTTCCTCATATGTTAGACAAGGTTGTATTACACCGAGGCACGAAACACATCATCACCCTGGTCCTTATACCTTGGTGCATAACGTCTAGTGCTATATAAAACATCATGGTTGCTCACCTTCAATTATAGCGTAACGCATCATCCTTTTATCTATCTATCCCCTTATCTTTCTTTTGTAGCTAAGCTATTTCATTTCAAGAGCATATCTGTGTTTGCTCAACCCACCTATCCTCTCGAGGGGGCATCACCAACCTATCCAATTAGTCATCATCATCATCATCATCATCCTTTTCCATCCAATCAGTCATCATCATCATCATCATCCTTTTCCTCTATCCATACCTTAACTTCTTTGAAATGATGTTACTTGACATAAATCTTATCATCTCAAAGAGGGGCAAAATGTAGACACCCAAATTTGTCCCAAAATTGTTCATGTCTAGCAACACCTTGTTAAACCATTATCTTAAACATCATAAGCTAATTAATTAAATAAATTTCATTTATTTAATTAAAATCCCATTCAATTCCATCCTCATCCTACTTAGCCAATTAATTAAATAAATTTTATTTATTTAATTAATTCCACATCATATCCCAATCATATCCTATCCTCATCCCAATTAATTAAATAAATTTTATTTATTTAATTAATTTCCACATCATATCTTATCCCATCCTATTCATCTACCAAATTAATTAAATAAATTTTATTTATTTAATTAATATCCAACTCATATCCCAACTAATCCAAATATTTTATTTGAATTAAACACTCATCTTTCATCACATTCTAACACTTGTTCAGTCAATCATGTGTTATAGTACAACTTTTATCTTTCACATGTACAACTAATTGGACCTAATTTTAGTATTTGTCTACACAATCACACCTAAGCCTTATCTTCCCTTGCCACATGTCAATTGACTACAATTTCTTGATGTGCAAGGAAACCTAACTTAATCCTATCCATTCATTTCATCTAAAGCCCTAATTGATCCTAGCCATCCATTTGTACCAAGCGAAGCCTATAAAACAAGCCTCTCTTGAGCCATTGGAGAGGGGAGGATTCTTCTTCATGCAACCTCACTCTGCTGAATTTTCATCTCAAGCCATTATCTATCCTCTTTCAATCCATCTAGCTTGCATCTATCAACCATCAACCATCACCAGCACCTATCTCTCTATCAACATTATGTTGTAGAATCGAGCAATCAACACAATAAATTGATCAATCAATCAAGCTCATCTTGCATCTTTGAGGTATTGAATTATTTGGGTTTAGGTTATGCATTTCAATTGTTTGATCATTTCAATTTATAAATCCAAATTTTTTGATATACAAATGTATTGTGTTAATCCTATGGGGTAGTTATGATTTTTGTGTTATGTGAATGAATTTGTTGTGGATTGATACACCTGTGTGAAATCCCCTACCTCCCTAGCTTGGGGGTGACCCACTTTCGGGTCCATGGTAGGGAGGAGAGCTTTCCTTTGTTAGTGGCTAGACTTTTGTTGCCCTGTTGTTGTGTAGCTGTAGGTTATTACGGGAAGATATGAGAAGTTTAGGAGCTCATTTGGTGTTCTTAGAACCTTTTGTGCTAGTTGTTGGAGCCTTGGATAGTTGGCTTGTTGTACTGTAATTATTGTGAGAAGCTATTATGTTAATGCCATGTAGCTTGGCTGTAAATGACTACCCAGAGTGATTTTCTATTTTTTTTTGGGGGTTAAGTTAGTTTGTCTTCCCTAATTATGAAACTAGCTTGTGTAGAGAAAATGTATGGGAAAACTTTTTGCCATTGTTCTACAAGAAGATAAAAGAAAGGATATATATATGTGAAATAAAGTTACTGATTAGGTTGTAAAAGAAAGAAAAAGGATTGTATTCCCTTGTTATTTAATGTTGTTACGTTTTAAACTTGTGGAGCTGTGAAAATTGTGTAATAGAAACTTTTGTGTTACTTAACTTGAAATTATTCCTTCTCCTAGTTGTAAAGTTGTGGTTCAGATGTTACCTGTAAATTTTGAATTGTAACAAGTATCTCAACATAAGGCTTACGAAGATAATGCCCTTGTTACTATGAGATGCTTGAAGTTACAAATTTGAAATTAGGGAAAATGGATGCATTCTGCTATATATATATGCAACCTTGAAATTGAAACAACCAAAATCAATATCTCCTTAATCTTTTGAGTTAAATGCTTCTGTATAAAAAAAATGAAACATAGTTTGCAATTTAGATTTGAATAGTAAAATAATACTCAGAACTTTAAAAAGAAAAAAAAAATTTCCTCTACATTCTAGACAGATTAGCCGTATTTCATTAGAAAATGAATCTGCACGGGAAAGAGAAATCTGTAATATGTACATATTGCACTCTCAGCAATTAATGTAAAAAAAAAGGAGGGAATAAATTTATGTATACATAATCTGGGTTACAAGATTATCCTTTTAACTCTGATTTATAGAACTGTGTTATATTTATGTTATTCTGAAAAATGTGTTAGTGAAAAGGAAATATAAACTGTTTCTCTTTTATCCTCAACCATGTTGCTGTTCTCTACAGTAGATGGAATAAAATTTATGTATCTCTTTTGTTCTGAATACTAGGATAGGAAAGCCATGTATCCCCAAGCTTCATGCCTATATGAGATGGAGGAAATCCTATGAAAGATAAATGTATACAGTTTTTTTTTGAGACTCTGTTACCCTACGTCATGGATTGTAACAGTCTCATGATCATTACCATTACAAGGTCTGAAATTCCTCTAACAAAGAAATCTATAATATCGTGCATTCAACATTCCGTATTAACCATTGAAAATTGATAACCAAAATTGACGGACACATAGAAAAGATAGATTTGACAACTATATTTAGGAATATCGGTTTGCTTTATCATCTATGGTCATGCAATAGTATATGCTCGCATAAGTCATTTGCTTTCAATCATTTTCCCTTTTCTGTTCCTAAGAAAAAAAAAGAATATATATTTTATAAAATAAGAACCCTAGTTGAGGTTCAATTATACGACTTGAGACCTTTTCTGGCACGAGCTCTTCCTAGCGTGAGATCAACCGACGAAATTAGAGTTTCTTCTGGCCATTTTGGCACCAAACCTCAGCCATACTCCTATCATCTCTCTTCACGCCGAAGCCCCATAAAACCCCATTTCACCTGCACTCCTCTCGCCGCTAGTCCCGCCGCCCTTGCAGACTCCCTCCACCCTTAACCCGTAGCCCCAACGCTATGCAGAACCACCACCCCTAAACCGTCCATCGCGGCTCACCCTCCACCATAGTTTAGTCGGCCATCTCCGCTGTCGTGAGCCACGCCGCCACAGAATGTTGGATGTTGACCGCCTCAAGCCACCTCCTCCCTTCGGGCCCTCTGCCGGAGGCTCTCACTCCGCCTCTCCCCATTGCGCCACCTTCTCACCCTCCAGCCTCCACTGCTCTCCTTCCACGGCCATTGTATTTCTGTAGAGAGCCAAACCCTTCCAAACATGGTGACCAGAGGGAGATGGCGAGTGACAAAATTAGGGCATAAAGGAATCCTTTTAGGTATTCGAGATAGGGTTTTGTGTGGACTGGAGGATGAAATATAAACTTCATCATTTAATTCTCTTTGTTTGTTTTAAAGAAGTAATTGTAGCCTATAGTATATTTACAAACAAATTTTATTACATATATATTATATATGTAAACATTTAAATACTTTTGTTCTACGATAAATGGGTAGATTTAGTTAAACGTGGAAATGATAATTTCTACCTTCTTTTGTTTAAATATATTAACAATTATTTACTTACATATGTGTATTTCATAACGCCAATTTCAAAGGGGGTCTTTTAGAACAAATTTTTATAGGGGTGTTAGATTCTTGACAATGTTGTATAACATTAATTAAGTTATAAGGGTGGGTATATAATTATTTATATATCCTAGAACTTAGAATAATAGTTGAGAGTCAGAGTTAAACTATTTACCAGATAAATAAAAAATATATATATATATAAAATAAAATAAAATAAAATGAAAAAAAATATAATAATTATGATAACAATTATACCAAGAGAGAGTAATAAAATGGACGGAACCTGCATACCATATGAATAATTAAATTAAGGCAACCTATGCTTTTCATAAGAGGCTAACCAAGTCTAAACTGTAGGAGGAGAAATTACCCTTTTGTAAGAGAAGTGATGCGTATTAAGTTTTATGTGGATATTAACCCGAGCATATCCCAGTAAACGTCATCTAACATGTAAGGAAAAACGTTGCGTAAGTAATCTAAGTTATCTTGAAATCGAAGGGATTAACCAAAATAGGTAAACTAAGTAATCAAGTAAAGCAATTTAAAAATTAAGTGTTATTTATTTATCCTTGATACTTTTTGATCCACCTATCCACTCCTTTTGTGTGCCATCTTGTCGTCATAACTAACCCTCTTCGATCTGAGTTTTATTAAGGATCATTGACATCAAATTTCACCTTCACCTAGGAAACTAGGGTTCCATTCTAAATCAGTCTACCCCTTGGAGGTGACACACTTCATGTCGTATACCCCTAGACAGCTTGCATCCCATCGAACATGTGGTCATGTTTACGCCTCAAGCATAATGCCATTGAGCACGCAAATGCATGCGAGGTGGTTCTTAGGGTAGGGAGAAAAGTGTTTTCCTGGCCCATGTCATGACCACATGGTGAATGTGGTCATGACACAGGCGTTTGTGTGTCGTGTCCACATGGGAGATGCGGGCATGACAATTTTGAGGTGGATGAAAGGGGGATGGAGACCTTAGAGAATCTGGATTGATTTGTTGGACCCAAGAGAGGATGTGGTAGTGGAATGGAAGATGAAAGGGTGATTGTAGCGTGATAAAGGATAGATTTCTCACTTCTAAGATGATTCTCCAAAAAAGTGTCAATCTAGGGATGATATGAGTGGGTGATATTGATGTTTACAACATTTTGGACCAAAATGGTGGATGAGAGATGAAGTTTGCTTGAGGATGATTTGACGAAAAGTATTTTGATGTTGATTTGGATGGTGAGATTTTTGGATGAACTAGATGTTTGGTATGAGAGATTAGGATGATGTTTTTGAAAAGGATTTGATGGTCAACGAATGAGCTTCAGTAAGATCTAGTTTTTTGTGTTGCACAAATGGATGTTTCTCTTTGTTTGGGGTAGACTAATGACCTTACACAAAGAAGGATGATTATTTAACTTGAAAGGTTGACTAATGACTCTTCAAACAAAATATGATGTAAAAGATGAAATCTAGATCTAGCCTTAGCTCAAAGGGATGATGAGTTTTGGATGTTGATTGATGGTTTTTTGATGGGTGTTTGGGTTTTTTGAAGATTTTGGATATGTTTTTGATGAAAGAAACGAGATGATTTTGGAATGATTTCTTGTAACAAGGATGTTTGTTTGGTCCAAAAGGTATGCAAAGATTAATGAGGATGAATAGATATGATATTGACTAGATTATGGTATTAGCAAAGGGTCCAATAATGATAATGATTGATTCTCTAAGGTCAAAATGAAGGTATGATTGGAAAAACTTGGATAAAATGGGTGGGGTATTGACAGATTTTTGGAGGGTGATTATGGTTTATGGTAAAGTAGGTTCTAAAGATCACAATGGAATTGGTCGTAGTTTTAGGCAAGTCAATCTACAAATAGCTCCAATCCACAGGTGAAATGGCACCAAAAGACAGAGATGGTGCTAAAACAGGTCAGTGTTGGTTGAGGTTCTGATAAAGTTGGATTTTGTTGATAGATTTGGATTTGTTTTGATATTAAGTTTGATCAAATGATTTTTATTGTATCTTGGCAAGTTTCTTAAAAACAATTTAAGCACAATAACACACAATAACCAAGATTTTGTTTGTGAAAAGATGTGTGATTTTCTTAAACAAGCACTTTGCACAACCTAGGGCAAAGATATGACAGTATTTGTTGAATCCCCTAGCTGCGCCTATTCAAAGTGGGTAGCTCCAGGATCTTGGTAGCGCTGCTCCTCCTTACAATTGCACTCACTTCTCATGCATACCAAGATCCTGGTTTCCATGAAGGCTTGTCCCTCACCAAACCTTAGGATTGTCCCTACTACCTCAACTAAGAACCGCATGAATCGGGGCTGCTTCAAAGGTTTACCTTCTGCGTCAACAAATAGAAGGTTTTTAGCTTGCTAAAACAAAGGTTCATAGTAAGTGCATTCGTTTAGGTGGCCATACATGTGGCAATACTATTCTCCATTATGGAGTCTCCCAGCCTCAAAGGGTTACGCCTTGGAGGGTTTTTGGGGAGGTTGGTTGTCTGTATGACACAACAACACGTGTTGCTTGTGACTTTCATCATAAACACATTATTTTATATAGCGGCTCGAAAGAGCTTGGCTTTAGCTTGTTGCCGCTTGGGTCATTCCCACCTTTCGAAGAGGGGTGGAAGGCCCTCTAAGGATTAACAAAAGCAACACAACCACAAAAATACTTTTGATCCCCAAGTTTATACAAGGATGCGAGGGGAGAGCATACGTATATTTTGTGCTTGTATCATGCTAAACAAGGTTCATTTTAGTTCTTTGGATTTATGTTGGGGGTGATTTACGCAAGTGTTGTGAGAACCTTTTGATTCCCAAGGTCACCAATGGTGTGAGGGAAGAGCATATGCTTTTCATGCCACAAACATCATCATGAAAACAATTCACACAACTTTGATTTATTTTCTTGTTTAGATGAGTGAAAAATCTAGATTGTTGTTCCTTTTAATCCAATGAGTTTATTGATGCACTTTTTGGTTCTTTTTAAAGCCCAAAATTGAAATGTTTGTAGATTTGTTGACAAACACTTGTGAATTTTAGAGCACCGAAATTCAATTTTTTTCTAAGCTAAGGCACACAAAGATTTGTTTGTTGATCAATTTTATTACACCAAATTGAAATGTTTGTTTCTAAGATAACATGAAAGGGTTCTTTTTAAGTCCAAATTGAAGTGTTTATTTTAAACTAAAGATAAACATTTTGCAAAAACTTGTTAGTGGCCGTAGAATGCTAGTGTTGACTTGCAAACAACTTATCAGTTCCTGCACAACACCCAAAGTTAGCCTATAAACATAGCGCTACAATAGAGACCAAATAGCGCCACTGCAGATAGAAAATGGTGCTACTGATAGAAACTAACCAATAAAAACTGACACCCTAGACAATAGCGTTGATATAATTATAGATAGCACTGATTTACCAAATAGCGATAAAATAGGATACATATCGTGCCAGAATACAGGATAGCACTAAAACAACATATAGAATGCACCAAAATAGATGATAGTGCTACAATAGTTTGGATAAGGTGCTAAAATAGTAGATAGTGCTAATGTGTATAGAACAAGGCGCCACTGCGCATGCAGTTGAACGGTCTGGTTAGCTGTCAAAAATAGTGCCGCTCTGGGTGCCGATAGTGCTGATATGAGCTTGAACTTGTCAATCCTGCAAAACAGAGGCCTTTCTGATCAAACTAGAGGGTTAGATTGCAAAGCTAAGACTTGGTTAGTCTTGTTAGCCTAATGAATGGAAAACAAGACAAGATAAATGCCAAAATATGTGTTTGTTTCCTTAAGAAAAATTTGGCATAACCTCCCCCTCTTCATTCAAGATTCCTGCAAAAACTGAGAACAACAAACCCTAGAAAGCAGTAGGAAGAATAATAATTAGATGGATTTGTGAGTGAATTTTAAGAGAGAAACTGCTCTGCAAAATAGTGCTAAAACAGAATATAGTGCTAAAAGGTGCCAAAGATGGTGCCACTACGCAGGTAGATAGTGTCGGACCTACAAAAACAAGTCTCAAACACAAAAACTCACAAAATTTGATTAGATTTAGACCTTGTGGGTCCCACCGGGCATGTCAATGTGATTAGGAAATCTAAATCAAAGGTAAAAACACAAACTAAATGCATGCAAACATGAAGCTATACCTTGACAAGAAGACCCAATGTCATCAAAAAGGGAAGAAGATTTACACCCAAGAGCTCCTAAGATATACCCTAGTTAATGAATCAAATGTGAAATGCTCTATCCTAATTGCAACTCACAAGCTAGCTCAATAGATAATTTGGCATGGTAACATTACATGAAAAATTGGATCCCAAAATGGATTGAAGGATGTTGTATTTATAGGCAATTTGGGAGAGGTTTTGATCCAAGGTTTGAGATTGATTTGAGAGATCAATGGTGGAGAATGAAGGTGATGTGGAGGGCCCAGATTTCATCTTGGAGGAATGGAGGGCTAGGAATAAATATAAATCTTTTATTCATTTTGGGGAAAAGGGTGAATTAAATGAGTATGAGTGAGATGGAATATGTGTGAATTAAAAATTCACATGGGGAAGGTAAAATGAATTAAAAAATTCATTTGGGGATAAGTGGAGATAAATGAGGCATGGCATGGGTAAGGGGTGTAAGAGGAATTAAATGTGATGTTGGACATATTTAAATAAAAAATTGACTTATGTGCATATATTCCAATTTTTTATTTGGAGGATGTGGGGAAGGGTGTTAAGCTAGGTTTGACTACTCTAATGAGGGGTTAGGATTAATTTAAATAAGGTTTTATTTAATTAATCCTAGGGCTAGGATGAGATAGGCTAGGGTAGGCATTTAAATAATGGCTATTTAATTACCTAGGGTAGGGATAGGTCAATTAATAGGCTGAATTAATTAGTTAAACATGATTTAGCTAATTAATTGGATTTAGTGAGGAGGGAGAAATTGATGAAATAAATATTGCATATTTATTAAATCAATTGGCTAAGGTTTGAACTATTGAATCAATAGAATTAATTCAATTGTTAGGGATAAAATGATGAAACATTAGGTGATCAAGGGATACTTAATTAAATAAACATTTAATTAATTGATTAGAAGGGGGATTGGTATGTTTAGGGATGTCGGGAGTCGGTTTGACGATGAAGACATTTTTAGGTGTCTATAGTTGTTTTAGGGGTTTAGATAAAAAATAATTGTGAAATAAATTAAACATATTAACAAATTCTAAAGAATCACTAAACAATTACCATTTCTTGATTTTATGAGTATTTTTTTATGGTGATCCTTGGTGCTCCAAGACTGCCACTTACTTTCTAGGATGCCAAATTTCAACACTCATGTAGATAAATTACGTGGCAGAAGACAAGAGTTGTTTCACAAAGGTAAATTGGTCATAGTGACCCAGGGATTATCATATGAATAGAAGGCCAAGTAAGACAACCCTTTTACTATCTAAGGATTGACATTGAAAACTAAAGGTAGAAACTGTATGCTTAAAATTGTGACTCCAGTTTCCTAGGGCTGTTGAGTTGGATTTCAACACGCACACGGACCCTTTCCCTCCTTGCCACAGGGCAATCTGCTATGTCACTCATGCTCATGTGGAATTAGCCAGTCGAGAGGAGGTGAGACACGACAGGGGTCTACCTTGTTGGAGAGTTGGACTTCGTGGAGAGGGGTCGGCAGGTACTGTAACCTTTGTTGTTGTGTGCTTTGTTGTATGTTTGATTTGATTGTTGTTGTAGTTGAGATAACCCTATGACCCAAAGGGTCACTAGTTTCTCTTCTTCTGTTTGGATGTCTTAGATTCCACCTCTTTGTGGGTAAGCGATTGTTCTCGTTGATGTCCTCTTGTCTTTGTAAGTGTTAAATGATTTCTTATTGTATTTGGCATTGTCTAGTTTCTTCTTACAACAATAGGACAAATGGGTCTCCTTGAGGTTGAATGAATTTTTCTTGTTGAGGTCTTGGATGGATCTCTTGGATCTCATCACGGATAGATCTTACCCACTCTCCTATCACTGCTAAGCACATTCGTGAACCAGGATAGAGGAAATTGTGTAATTACTAACCTTAACCAGATATGGGGGTTTTGACCTAGGATTTTGTTGACCTAGGGTGTGACTTTTGTTTTTTACCTTGTTTTTACCTCATGATGGAATCAAGGGTTTGATTGGAATTGTTTGAACTGTGATTACCTCGTGATGGAATCGAGGGTTTGCAATTTTGTCTATTCTAGTGTTTCTATATGCATGCAAACTAAATGATATGCAAAACATTCCTTTTGGTATTTTTTAGAGTATTTCAGAAATAAAAGTGCTTCTAATCTATGAAATGGAAATATGTGTGCAATCCTATATGAATTTTCCAATGCAAAGTTATCCTATGTTTTTGTGTTTCTGATGTTTTTAATGAAATTTAACCTAAGAAAAAGGAAAAATACTTCTTCTAACAATCTAGATCTAGGAATATGAAAGTAATTAATCTGACATGCAAGATCTAACTATCAAGGAAAAAGTAATGTTTTACTATTCCCAAGAGCAAATTTGATTCTCTAATTACTATGAATTGAATGAAAACAATGAAGGAGCCTAAGAGAAATGAAGATTTGTTGACTCCACTACCCTCAACAATCCTTGTAATAGGCAACCTCAAATCCTTTTGTGGTAGCAAGTGATCCTCTTGACAACAAAATGACCCAAAGAAGCAAAAAGAAGCTTTGATAAAGCTTGTATGAGCTTAATGAGAGCTTGGATTGAGCACATTGGCATAGAATGAAGCAGTGTGACACTACTTGGTTGAACAAATAAAGAAAAATGCACCTTCATCCTATAAGAGCATTTGAATACTAACTTGGAGAGAAAAATTTGGCAAGAGTTGTGTGCACAATGAATTTGCCTCTATTTATAGGTTTAGAAGAAGGAATTGATTGGAGAGTTAACTCATTTGATTGATGAGTTAACAAGAATAGATTGGGGAGTTTACAAGGTTGATTACCCAATGAACTCAGCTGATTAGAGAGTGATAAAACAAGAATAGCTTATCACTGGAGAGAAAATGGAGGTGAGGGAATTCATGACATTGATTGAAGAGTTAATTTGAGATCAAATAGAGATAATTATGCATGTGTGGGTACATGAAATAGTTAACTCTATATCAGGGATCAAAAACCATGCAAACAGAAAGAAAAATGGGTGAAAATGGAGCAAAAATGAGAGAGAAACTCAAGTTTTTCTATAGCTTAAAACATGGTAGGGTCACCCCTTTTGCCAATAGGGTCACCCCTGGGTGACCATGGCTTGCCTGGGTAGTGACCCTAGGTTGCCAAGGGGATATCCGAGCTGGACAAGGTTAGATGCAGAAAAATAGGCTGGGAGATGGTAGAAGAGAGGAAAAGGAAAGGTTCTGAATCAAGAAACAGGTCAGTCATGTGGAAGAATCCAAATCTCCACTTGCATCAACAAGATCTCTTGGGGGAGATATGGAAATAATAGGGGAGATTTGGATTGGTTCGATGAAATTGAAAACCAAAAGTGGGAGAGGGATAAGGAGACCTCTAGAAGGCTTCTATGAGCTGCACTAGATGAAAAACAAAGGGGAGAGGTGAAAACTCACCTACAAGACACTCACACGGCTTAGGATCAAGGTCAAAAGCTAGAAAACACAAGTCAACAAGTGTTGCAACAAGTGTTGAAAAGCATCGTAAATGGGGAGAGAGGGGAATCGACAAGGAAGAAATGACACAAGACAAGAAAAGAGGACATGTCATCAAGAGGCCTCCTGCTTAAAGGACATTATTTCACACTTACATGTACATAACAAGGATTTGAATCATCATAGGGATCCTCCTAGAGGTTGTGCGTGATTTTTGTGCTTACATATTTACGCCCTTGGGGATGGTAGTCTACATGAAAGGTAGGTACCGTTCCTCAACTAGGCCTTACCTATTGTGGATTTTCCCATAATTTGTACCTACAATAACTAGTATTAGTCTAGCATTTAAATATATCAAAGTAAATAATGAAAATTAAAATGATGAACTTACCATAGATCGCTTGAGTTCGACTAGTTGCTTGGCTTTGTTGGTTTCGACCTGTAGGGATGAGAGCACACAAAACAATGCACGAAATAGATGCATAAAAGTAAAGAATTAATCTAAAATGCATAAATGAAACTAAGATAAGGGCAAGAAAAGCAAGCCAAATTGTGAGATCAAAGAAAAACAGTGACAAAATCATTTGTGTGAGCAGTCGATAGAGTGGTATTGTCAAGGAGATCGCAGAGATGGCCATCTCTTCTTCAGCTGCAAAGAATTGGGTATGCAATCAGTGAAAAGATCTTCTCTAAACCCTAGCTTGAATTTTGTGAAAAATCTCTTAAAATTGTCTATTTTTGATGATTTTCTATTGTATTGTGTTTGTCTCGTCGTTTAGAGCAAGATTGGTCTTTTGTTTTCTAAAATTAGTCAAAAAATGAGGTTTTTAGAGTGATTTTTTTTGAGGGATTCGCTCCTAGGGTCACCCCTTTTGTCAGGCAGGGTTGCCCATGGAAGATCCTGTAAAGCAACAGGGTCACCTGGGGGAGATCCTAAAAAACACCTGGGTTGCTCAGGGGTGACCCTGTTGGACTAATTTATGACTACATATGATGTTGTTTAACACTTTTTTCACCTCGATCTGACATGATTTGGTCACCAAATCTACTTGTTTATTGCAATTTTGAAGGTTTATGTGATTTTTTTGTGTAAGGTTTTCTACAGTTTTATGATTTTTAGGGATTTTATGAATTTATGAGATCTAATCTAAAGTTCTCTTCTGATTTTGTAGGACATGCATATTTGATGGAATGCCTTCTAAGAGTAGGGATGGCTCTCAGGGATGTTTGATTCATTGAGTACTGAGGATCATGCTATACTAAAGAGGGTAGGTATTGCTAGGATTTTCCATGTACCTGTGATTCATCCTATATCCTGCATATGCTACAACATCTTGACTTACTGGGATGCAGACAAAAACACATTCAGGTTCCCATAGATTTTTGGAGAGTGGACTATCACTCTATATGATGTATATTGCATTCCTGGACTACCTATGAGGGGACAACCTTTGTCTCTTCCCATTAGTGAGTCTTATGAGGACAAGGCTTCTTGGGCTACATTTATGGGGGTTAATCACCCTGAAGACCAGACAGGAGTTCAGGTTACATCTGTGCCATGACTCTGCATTCTGCTCTTGAGGAGGCTCTTAATTGGTTTGATTATCTTGAGGGTATCAGGAGAGAAGTCCTTGACTCATCTAAGATGGTGTTGGGCACCCATCATTCGTGAGATTGAGGAGGGCACAATTTTTTCTTGGGGACTGGACATCCTCGCTATGGTTTACAAAGACTTCTATCAAATTTCACAGCAAGGGGATTTAGCCTTTAGCCACTTTTCCTTGATTATGGCATGGATATTTGAGCACATGAAGCCTTACCAAAAGCTTATTCCTCTTCCAGATAGACAGTTACTAAGAGCAGCAAGGTGTTGGTCATTTTGATGCTACTTTACCTACTATTACTACTCTTATTGATGAGGATATGATTTTTGATCCTTATCATGACATGGAGGGGGCTTGGGCCCAAGATGGTGAGATTAGAGAGTACTGTTGCAAGGTCTTGGAGATCACAGACCGCAATGGTCTAGTTGAGGCTCATCAGGTTGACTGTGTTTCATAGCAGTTTGGCGAGGATGTCCCTGAGGACTTGCCCCCAGTGTCCACTTGTTATAGGACTGTTCAGGAGATGGGTGAGATTAGGAATTTCATTTGGACTCCTTTGACTCTAGGCATCTTCATTACTAGGGTCTCTAGAGGAGGATAGAGGGGAGGGAGAGGGACTCCTTCCTAATCTCTGATTGTAATTATTGATTCAAAGTCCATTGATGAAGACTATGTTCTAAATAGTAATGATTTGGTAGAGAAGCTGAAGTCCTAGGGTTTTGTTGGAGGGAACTACCCCTAACTTGCTTTTCTTGAAATTTGTGCCCCCTTGCATGGGGAGCCTCTACTTTCTTGAGAGCATTTTGTCTTAGCTCTTTGATACCCTTGTATATGCAAACTTCAGATATATCTATGGAAGTCTATCTTTTTATGGTTTTCTCTTATCGAAACTTGTAGTCATTTCTTGTGCATGTTCGGACGTTTTGAGGAAATTTTTGATTATGTTTGACCTTTTCAACTCTTTTAACAAATGCAAGTATGACAATGATGACATATTTTTATAGTTTTTTTATGACATATATATGATATGCAGTTCACGATATGCTAATGTAGGAACACAAGAAATGTTGTAAATGAGACTATTACTTCTACTGAATGTCATGAGATTTGACATTTTACTTGATTGCTTTTGGGACTCTTTCTCTGATTTTTGGAATGAATGCAATGTCGAAAAAACAATGTGACTGCTCTTAAATATGATTTTCTACTTAGGGGATTGTGAGTTGTCCTGATATAAGAGATCTATTCATGGCTGTGATATAGGATTTAGGGAAACTCAAGTGGGGAGTGGAAATAAATATGGAGTGTTTCTGATTTCTAGACTTTGCTAAAGGATAAACACTAATCCTTATCTAGATAAGATAAATTGGCAAGCTTTCAACTTCAGACAATCAACAAATTTTATAGGTTTTTGCTAGACTTAGATTATAGATGGCAAGCAAAATAGACCCAGGGTAAAGGATAAATGGGAAAGAACAAGGGTCCCTAGATAGAAGATAATTCTAGAGACTACTAGACTCTTCAGTTTTGCTCAGCTAGTGTGTGTGTGTACTTAGTACCTTTCTTTCTCTATTAGAATGTCACCCTTGAGGCTTCTAGCTTAGACTGATCTCCACCCAAGAGTACAGACATTCAGAAATCTTCTCTCTTTCACTCTTTTTTTGTATCTTTTTTTTTTTTGCTTTTTTCACTTTTTTTTCTCACTTGATTTTTTTTTTTTTTTTACTTTTCAAGAAATGAATGCTTTTGGAACTTTGATATGCAATACTTTGATCTCTCAATTCTCATTTTTGACACTCTTATTTTGATCACTCATTTTTTTATTCACTTGTATCTTAGATTGCTTCCTTTAGAGTTTTGATCTTCTTGACACTTTTGGCCAAGAAAGATAAGGGGTTGAGCACCACCTAAAGTTTTTGTAATCTTGTTGGACTTCTCTACTACTAGGGAAGAATTGGGAAGATCTACTTGCAAGCTTCCTTTGAACACTGTAGGTTTGAATACTAAATTTGTTTAGACCTAACATCTTGACTCATTAAGACTAGGATCAATGTAAAGCTAAGAGCTAGGTTTCGATTAGAATTGTTGGGAATAAAGGGGGATAATGGTGATTGTGAAAAATGGGGATCTCTAGGTCTTGAAAAAGATAACGTATATCTAGGTAACATTAGACTCCTTACTAAAGGGAAAATAGTACAAGAGAAAGTCACAAACTATACTACAAGATGAACAGAATGATGCAGAAATGCAAGAAACAAATCATTTTTTTTTACATTTTTGATTTTTTATAATTTTTTTTGTATTTTTATGTTTTATGATTTTTTTGGTTTTTTTAGACATAATATTTCTTGAGGTGAAAGGCATTGACTATTTCGCCAAATTCCTCTCCCTTCATTGTGCACAAGAGATAAGCACCATTTTTGACATCTTCCTTAACCATGTAAGGACCTATCCAATCTTCCGAGAAAGCTCTCTTTCATCTTCTTTTCTTATTTTTTGTGCTTCCTCTTCTTAGGACAAGTTCTCCTATTCGGTAAGGTTTCTTATTTGAATCTATTGCTACCAACTCGATGGTTTCTATTGGTATCATGAGACAAAGTAAGTCTCAAAAAGTATGTTGATGAGAAGGAGTCCAATACAGAACTCCATCACAATTTAATAGCTTTGTTAATAGGTAAAATTGTTCTTGCATGTAAATTTTCACATCAAGTCTCTCTTGGATTCTTTGTAAGAATTAGAATAATTCAAGAGGAGTTTGTGGCTCCCTTTGCTCATCGGGGGGAACAAATCTTATACTTGTCCTCCCATTGGGTTCTGGTCTCAGATCCATGGCATACCCAATATAACTTTTTGGTAGTTCAAAAATGACAAGGTCATCGATACTGACTGTCACTCTCATCTTCCACTCTCTATGGAAGATACCTTTGCTCTCTTCATCTTTGTTCATAAGCCTTTCAACCATTTCTATTTGTACCTGAGGTGCTTCCCATTCACTGAGTTCATTTGACTAAATCGAGGCAGAGGTGGTTGGTTTTTCTTGTGGTTGTGAAACCACGAACATCCTAGGCAGCATTCCTATAACATCGGTTGATTCATTATCATAGAATGTGCTTCTTCCATGGGTATCACTAGTTGATGTGAATCCTCCATTGGTGTGAGAGGTTCATATGATTCTGTTTCTTCTGGTGTCTTGGGGACACATGATTCACTTAGTGGTGATCATGGTGTGTAACCCTCTATCATGTCTTCCTCTGCATCTAAGAAAGCACGTGGGTCTACATTTCTCAGATCTAACATGGTGGTTTGAAAGACTAGTCCTTTAGTTCTATGAGGCTTCTCCCCTATGCAAGGAAGGAGTTTGTAGGCCTCTTGGATATCGATCATGAGTATTTCTAGGGGGAATTGGAGTGGTCCATCCCACTCGATCAACTCCATGATTTCAATTGTTTTATCCTTGGAAACCATTTCCCTTTGCTTTGGTAGTGGCCCATTCTCTAAAGTTTTAATTTCTACGGTGTTTATGGTCTTTTCTGGAGTTTCCATCCATTTGACACATATTGACTGAGGTGTAGGATTTGGGATGGTTAACTTGTTGGTAGGGAGTTCATAGTCTATGGGGATACCTATGCATTTGTTTGATGTATTTGGCTTTAACATGTTGAAAGGTTCTTGATCTCCCTGTGCGACATATACTTTCCCTAAGTGCAAAAATCAAACTTCTTGAAACAACATGGATGGTACATCTTTCATCCTGTGGATTCATGGCCTTCGAAGAATCAAGTTATATCCCGTGTCTTTATCTATAACATAGAAAGTGGTTAGAATGGTTTTGTGTCCCAAAGTCACTGGGAGGGTAATTTTCCCTATGGTGGCTGCCTTTAGATTATCATATCTACTCAAATTATCTCATGAAGCAGTGATGTTGGTGTGTCCATAGCCCATCCTCTCTAAAAGGGAGAAGGGAACTATATTCATTACAACTCCATCATCGATTAATGTTTGTTTGATGCATGTGTCATAGATCCACACTTGAAGATATAGTGTAGGGTCTCCTTTCTTTGTTAACTTTGCCTCAGAGGGCATTTGTTGTAAGTTGAAGAAAAACCTTTGATCCTTAAGTTCTGAGTTTGGTGGGCTAACATTGTAGTCCACATGATGGATTTGCTCACTAGGTGGTGGCATAATTTGGTTGAGGTAACACGAAGTAATGTGAGGGGAAGTTCCTAAGTAAATCAATAAATGAAATGTGCACATACATATTCTTTAAGTCATCTATGAGCTCATAAGGTCCAATGGGAGCTAGTATTGGTTCTAATATTGAGATGGTACCCTCATATGGTTCTATTTGCTCATTTTCTTCCTCATGATTCTCCTCTTGTTCTTCATTATGCATAATCTCAACCAATCCCATCAACCTAGTTTCTCCTTTTTGTCCTAGTTGTGGTGGGATTTTGAGGTTACTACTCTAAGTTGTCTTGTTTTGATTTGTCGCTTTTGTGTCTTGGTGTGAGAGGAATGGGTTTTGATAAATTCTCATGTTTGCATTTTGTGGTGCTATTGGAGCTTAATTTTGTCTTGTATCTTTGTTATCTGGTGTGACCTCCTGTGGTCTTCCAAAAGTCTTGTTATGAATCTATTGTATTCCCTACAAGACTCTATGCTATGCCCCTTTGTTTTATGAAAAGAACAAAATTGGTTGAATTCATACAGGGGTCTCTCATATCTTTTGTCATTTCTGTTCTTGTTTCCATTATGGTTCCAACCTTGATAGTTGTCTCGAGGGTAGTACCTATTATTTCTTGGTCGATCTATGGCATTTACATTAGGAGGATAGTAATCTCTCCCATTGTAGTCATCTCTCATCTTCTTGACTGGGGGTTGATCCTTCACCCCGTCTGTGGTTGTACTCCTATTGTTTTTGAGGATTTTAATGACAAAGACATTGTTTCCTGTGTCTTCTTTTGTTATCTTTCCATTTGTTTTGGGAATTAAGGTGTCTCAACCTTGGTAATTCCTTGCATTATTTATGTTTGTATTTATTATTTAATTGCCTATGTTGTAAATAATTGTAAATTCCATATTGTCATATTGTGGGATGTGACACAGTGATGTGTCATCCAACATGGAATATGACAACTTGTAATTTTATCCTCACATGAGGGGATAGGCATCCCACTTTGTGGTAGGAGCATTTTTCCATGTGTTGGCATCTTTCATGTTGTGTAAGGGAATGTTTGACCGAAATGGTTATGATGGAATTCTGACATGTAAGAGTCAAAAATAGAAGCTTGTAAGACAAGTGAAGACATGTGTCATGAAGCATCTTTGAAAAAGGCATATTTGGGTGCCCCAAGGTGGACTATACAATGTTGTAAGAGAATATGTTATTTATAGCCTGTGTATGATAGATTCTCTTACAGCTGTAAGTTGTAACCACTATGACAGATTCTCTGATGGTCGTAAGTGTCATAAGTGCATCTGTCATAGCCCATTTTGGAAATAGGTGACCTCTTTGGGATGGGAGCTGTGGACAAGTGTCAGGAACATTCTACAATGTTGACCAAGTGTCCTTAGGCATGGGTTTTGGGACATGAGGCCAAGTTGGATGCCCATCCCAAGATAGGTCCAATATTGCCTTATATATTCTATATAAATAGGTGCTTGGAGAGGAAGTTGTATCATAGGTTTACAGGTACTGTTATGCTACCAGATTGACTCTAAATACGAGTGTTGAAGACCATTGAAGCTTGCATTGCAAGTGTATTGTAAACAACTTTCAGATTTGTTAATACATTGTATAGGTTTATGAGTGTGCGATTTTTCACCCGATAAGGGTTTTCCCCACTGTAAATCTTTGTCTCTCTTCTTCTGTCTTCTTTCTAGTTCATGTGTATTACTACAATATCTCATTTACATGTTCTATGTTTGTATAGTTGTAAGGATTAATTTGAATTTACATAGCCCTCTCCTCATTAGATTAGTGTAGGAAGTGATTTCCACACACCTAGCTTCCTTTCAATTGGTATCATAGCCTGGCTAGTTTTGGTCTTAGCTGTTGGGTAGGGGTTTTCTGAGCTGATCTTAAGTTGAGTGGGAGTCTGTGTAAAGTATTCTAATTTCTATTACAGCAAGTAGAGTGCAAGCACATCTGGAAGAATGGAAGTGGAGAAATTCAATGGCACTAATTTTGAGCTATGGAAGCTCAAGATGGAAGACATGCTTGTTGATCGAGACCTTTGAGAAAGTGTTACTAGAACTAAACCAACTACAATACAACAAGTTGATTGGGATCTCAAGGATTGGAAGGCTAAGGTTCTCATAAGACTTAGTCTTGTTGATTCTGTGTTGTTAAATGTCCATGAGGAGAAAACTGTAACCTTGCTTTGGAAGAAGTTGGGAGATGTGTATCAAGCCAAATCCCTGGTTAATAAACTTTTTCTAAGAAACAAGTTGTATTCTCTTTGAATGGAGGATGGAGGATCCATTGCCAAACATATGAATGCTTTTAACATGATGGTTGCACAGTTGACATTTGTGGGTGTGAAAATGGAGGAGGATCGATGCATGATCCTACTTTGTTCTTTGCTAGATTCATGGGATCATCTTGTCATGGCTATCGGAAGCACCACTACCACCTTCAAGATGGAAGATGTGGTATCTACATTGTTATCTGAAGAGATGTGGAGAAATTCTTCTGAGGCATCCAAAGAGGCTCTTGTGGTTCGTGGATGGCCCAAAGAGAAAGAGAAAGAGAGATCATAAGAGGATAAAAAGGAAAGTCCAAGGCTCTTTATTGGAACTATGGTAAAATTGGGCATTTCTGAAAGGAATGCAAAGAGGAGAAGAAAAAGAAGAAGAAAGCTCCTAATTTAGATTCTAACAAATCACAAGATGATGGTGATGCTTTCATCACAACCCTAGCAACCCATGCATCTGATGATGTGTGGCTGATTGACTCTGGTGCATCATTCCACATGACCTCACATTGAGACTAGTTTACTAAGTATGAGGAGTTTGATGGTGGAAAGGTGTATTTGGGTGATGACTCTCATCTGAAGATTGTTGGTCATGGAAGAGTCTTTATCTGATTCTTGGATGGTCGAGTGAAGGGGATCTCTGGGGTTATTCATATGCCAGGCTTAGCACGAAACCTGCTTTTTGTAAGTAGTTTGAATGACGCCAGTGTGCAGGTTGTCTTTTAAAAAGAGGGATGCAAGATGACTAGAGGAGCTATGGTTCTTGCTAAGGGTACTAGGAGAGGTACTATGTTTCAGATGGAGGCATACATTTCACAATGCAATAGTTCTTCTAATTCAAGGAAGAGGGCAATAGTCACTTCATCCCCACCATCTGAATGAGCAGTTAAGAGATCTGTTGTTTCTAGTTCTGATGTTTGTAATCATGCCTTGGAAGTTAAACTTCCTACTGAAAAGACAATGTTATGGAATAAGAGATTTGGCCACATTGGTGAGAAGGGTTTGCATACCCTAAAAAATAAAAACTTCATTGAGGGGTTAGATGATTGTAATCTTGAGTTCAACTTTTGCGAACATTACATATATGGGAATCAAAACCGTGTTCAATTTTATTCGAGTTCTCACAAGTCTTCTAGTGTGTTGGACCTTGTTCATTCTGATGTATTTGGTCTTGTTAATGTTCCTTCATTATCAAAATCTATATATTTTGTATCTTTCATAGATGACTATAGTAGAAAGACATGGATTTATTTTTTTAGAAGCAAATTTGAAGTCTATAGTAAGTTTAAGGAGTTTAAGGCCTTTGCTGAAAATCAAACTTGTAAAAATATTAAGTGTTTGAGAACTAACAACGGTGGTGAGTCCTTTTCTATAGAATTTGATAAATATTGCAAGGAACTTGGGATTGAAAGACATAAGACAACTCCATACACCTCGCAGCAAAATGGAGTTGCAGAAAGGATGAACATGACACTGATGGAGAAGGCTAGGAGTATGCTTAGTGGAGCAGGCTTAGAACAAAAGTTTTTGGTTGACGTTGTTGCCACTACTTGCTATCTTGTTAATAGATCTCCTACATCAGCTCTTGTTGGAAAGACACCCATGGAGGTGTGGTCTGGTAGAAAGCCTTCAATAAGGCATCTTCATGTTTTTGGTTGTGAGGCATATGCACATGTGCCTAGGGAGAAGCGGTCAAAATTGGAGAACAAGGCTGTTAAGTGTATCTTCATTGGGTATGGTGTTGGTGTGAAAGGATACAAGCTTTGGGACCCTGTAGCTGAAAAAATGTTGTATAATAGAAGTGTCATCTTCAGAGAGCTTACACCCTCCTCCATTGTTTTACAGCCAAAAGAAAAAGAAAAGAAAGAGGATGTTGTTCAGTTTCCTCCTACCCCTAAGAAGACTGAATAGAAAGATAATATTGGACCTAATGATGAGGAGAGCTCTAGTAGCTCTAAAAGCTCAGATGAAGAAGCTAAACCTCAACCTTAGTTGTTGAGGAGGTCTACAAGGATAAGAAAGCAACCTGAAAGGTTTGGTTTTACATTACTTGATTCTAGTTGTGGTTTTACTTTGCTTACTAATAGTGATGAACCTAGAACTGTATTAGAGGCTTTGGACATGAAAGATGTAGGTTCCTAGAAGGAGGCCATGGAGGATGAAATGGCTTCTTTTGAAAAGAATCAAACTTGGGACTTGGTGCCTTTGCCTCCTGGACAGAAACCCATTGGATGCAAATGGGTGTTCAAGAAGAAATTTGGTGCAGATGGCAATGTTGAGAAGTATAAGGCTAGATTGGTTGCAAAGGGGTATTCACAAGTGGAGGGTATAGATTATGGTGAGATCTTCTCTCCTGTTACAAAGCTGACATCCATTCGATTCCTATTGTCTCTTGTAGCAGCTTATGACTTAGAGGTAGAACAGATGGATGTGAAGACAACTTTCCTTCATGGTGATTTGGAGGAAGAAATCTACATGTCATAGCCAGAGCATTACATGGTGAAAGGTAAAGAAAATTTGGTTTGCAAACTTAAGAAGTCTTTGTATGGTTTGAAGAAATCCTCTAGGAGATGGTACTTGAAGTTTGATGCCTTTGTGTTGTCAATTAGATTTGTGAGATCAAAATTGGATCACTATGTGTATTATAAGTTTGATGGTGATCGTATTCTCATTGTTGCACTATATGTTGATGATATGTTGCTCATTGGGAAGGGAAAGAATATGATTTCTAATTTTAAATCTCAATTGTTAGCACAGTTTGAAATGAAAGATTTAGGGGCATCCAAGTACATTCTAGGAATGGAAATTAGAAGAGACAAAATCAACAGAAAACTTTGGTTAAGCCAAAGTAAGTATGTGAAGACTATGTTGGACAGGTTCAACATGGCAAATTATAGACCATTGTGTGTTCCCATTTCTTTGGGGACAAAGTTATCTGTTGAGGATTGTCCAAAATCTCCTAGAGAGGTGGAGGACATGAGCATAGTACCTTATGCTAGTGTTGTTGGTAGTTTGATGTATGCTATGGTCTGTACAAGACCAAACATTGCCCAAGCAGTGGGAGTCCTTAGTCAATTTATGGCTAATCCTGGATGAGTTCATTGGGATGCAGTTAAGCGAGTGTTTAGTTATTTGAGGGGTATTTCTAAGTATTCCATATGCTATCATGGTAATGTTATAGGTACTCCACATTATGTTGATATTCATGGATTTGTGGATTCAGATTGGGTAGGTGACATTAACAACAGGAGATCCACCAGTGCTTATGTGTTTACACTATTTGGTGGTGCTATTAGTTGGATGAGTAAGCGACAACCTGTGGTTGCTTTGTCCACAACAGAAGCTGAATATATGGAAGCAACTCATGCTTGTAAGGAAGCTATTTGGCTTAAGAGATTGTGTTTAGATATTGGTGTTGATGTAGGTCAGATCACGATCAGTTGTGATAGAGTGCAATTTGCCTTGCAAAGAATCCAACTTTCCATGCTAGAACAAAGAACATTGATGTTCAGTTTCACTTCATGTGAGACATGGTTGAGGATGGAAAGGTAAATTTGGAGAAGGAAGATACTTTGAAGAATGTTACAAATGTATTGATGAAACCAGTGGGCACAGAGAGTTTAGATGGTGTTCAGGGTCTATGGGGCTCTTGGCCTATAGCAGTTAAATTCTATTTTTCTATTGGCTCTTACAAGGTGTTCAACAAGTGGGAGAATATTGGTAATTAAGGTGTCTCAACCTTGGTAATTCCTTGCATTATTTATGTTTGTATTTATTATTTAATTACCTATGTTGTAAATAATTGTAAATTCTATATTATCATATTGTGGGATGTGGCACGGTGATGTGTCATCCTACATGGAATATGACAACTTGTAATTTTGTCCTCACATGAGGAGACAGGCATCCCACTTTGTAGTAGGAGCATTTTGTCATGTGTCAGCATCTTTCATGTTGTGTAAGGGAATGTTTGACCGAAATGGTTATGACGGATTCCTATGACGAATTTATGACATGTAAGAGTCAAAAATAGAAGCTTGTAAGATAGGTGAAGACATGTTTCATGAGGCATCTTTGATAAAGGTATATTTGGGCACCCCAAGGTGGACTATGACATGTTGTAAGAGAATATGCTATTTATAGCTTGTGTATGACAGATTCTCTTATAGCTATAAGTTGTAACCGCTATGACAGATTCTATGACGGTCGTAAGTGTTGTAAGAGCATCTGTCATAGCCCATTTTGTAAATATGTGACATCTTTAGGATTGAAACTATAGACAAGTGTTAGGAACATTCTACAATGTTGACCAAGTGTCCTTAGGCATGGGTTTTGGGCCATGAGGCCAAGTTGGATGCCCATCCCAAGATAGGTCCAATATTGCCTTGTATATTCTATATAAACAAGTGCTTGGAGAGGGAGTTGTCTCATAGGTTTACAAGTACTGTTATGCTGCCGGATTGACTCTAGATATGAGTTTTGAAGGCCATTGAATCTTGCATTGCAAGTGTATTGTAAACAACTTTTAGATTTTTTACTACATTGTGCAGGTTTCTGAGTGAGGGGTTTTTCACCCGATAAGGGTTTTCCCCACTGTAAATCTGTCTCTCTTCTTCTATCTTCTTTCTAGTTCATGTGTATTTCTGCAATATCTCATTTACATGTTCTATGTTTCTATAGTTGTAAGGATTAATTTGAATTTGCATAGCCCTCTCCTCATTAGATTAGTGTAGGAAGCAATTTCCGCACACCTAGCTTCCTTTCAGTTTGACCCATAGACTTTTCTACCACTGTCAATGGCGGCTTGGTCAATTCTTAAAGCACTTTTCAATGCCTCTTCATAGGACTTATATGGAAGTTTTTGGACATCTTCTCTCATGTCTTTGCTAAGGGCATGCAATAAGAGGTCGCATGGTTCTCGATGATCCATGCTTGGAGCACTGGTTGAAGAATAGGGGACTTGCCTCCATCGAGTGACGAAATGTGCTATAGATTTGTTTGGTTGTTGTTTCATTGGGAGGAATTCTCTAATCCCTATTTTAACGAGTTTGTTCATGTCGAATGCCATGAAAAACGCTCTAATGAGTTGTCTGAATGAATGGATTGATGCTTCTAGAAGATGATAATACCAATCTAGAGTGATGCCTTCAAGTGTTTTTAGGCAGATTTTTGCCACAACCCCATCCGAAGGGAGTTCTCTGATGGTTGTAGTGTGAGCTTTAATGTGTGAATTTGGATCTCCTTCTCCTTTGAACTTTGGGAGATTTGGCAGTGGTCGAGGTAATTGCATATTCCTTATGCTTTGGTCTAGAGGCTCTTTCAAATATTCAAGATATGTTCCTAGAAAGGCACTTTGGTATTGTGGGGTTGTTAGTAATAACCCCATGGGTGGGTTTTGATAACCCGTTGTTGGATTTGTTGGATTGTTCTAAATAGGAGGGTTCCCATTCAAACATGTGTCATTACTAGCGTGTTACGAATAATAATTAAGGTAGAGGGGATTTTGAGATGCCCCCTGGTCCTGTTCATGAGACTTGAGTCTTCTATCTGGAGTAGCTTGCTCTATCTCCAAGATTCTAATTCTTTGCACTAGAGTTGTGATTAAATCTGCAGGAGTTGCAGTTCTAGGGGTTTCTTCATTTCTAGGATGTTCTCTATAGATATTTTCATAGTGATGGGCTTCCTCATGCGTAGCATTTTATTTTTGTTCTTCTTGTAAGGCAATCCTTAATGCCTCATGAGCATCTTTGGTTTCTTGTAGATGTTTTTCAAACCTTTTGACCTCTTCATCAAGGTGGGTATTTGATGTACTTCTGGAAGGTTGTTCGGGTCGATGTATTTTTGACCTCACCCTTTGTCCTTTATGCAGCACATTTGGTATGGCCAGATTGTTCTCCCAAGATGGGTTGTTGAACAATAGAGAGAACCTAGATTCTCTTTGATCTTGCTCATAGTCAGAATCCTCGTAATCATAACAGTTGGTGATTGGTGCGTCAGGATGCAGTGACACATACCTATCAAATGAGGGAGTTTCTTGTTCTCTTGAGGGAATGTTCCCTTGGTTTAAGTTAGGTTTCATCATATTCAGGGGTGCCATAGACACAACAGAATAAATGGAACAGATGATGGCGTAGACGATAGAAGCTGAAGCAGGAAAAGTGGCTACGAAGAAAGGTGTGAAAATGTTGTGAAGTCTTTGTTAACTATTTTGAGTCAGTTTGTAATGGGAACACAAAAAACATAACCAAGAGGCTCTGTCCTTCATGTCGGGTTCACCAAAATATGTATGCTCAAAATTGTGACTCCAATTGCCTGGGGCTGTCGGGTCAAATTTTGGTACGTATACAGACCCTTTCCCTCCTTGCCATGGGGAAATTTTCCACGTCACTCTCACTCACATGGAATTAGCTAGTCAAGAGGAGGTGAGACATGGTGGGGGTCTAGCTCATTGGAGAGCTAGACTTTGCAGATAGGGGTTGGCAACTACTACGGCCTTTGTTGTTCTGTGCTTTTTTGTATGTTTCGTTCGATTGTTGTTGTACTTGAGATAACCCTATGACCCGAAGGGTGACTGGTTTCTCATATTCTGTTTGGATTTCTTAGATTCCACCTCTGTGTAGGAAAGCAATTGTTCTCATTAATGTCCTCTTGTCTTGGTAAGTGTTGAACGATTTCTTGTTGCATATGTCATTGTCTAGTTTCTTCTAACAACAAAAGGACAAGGGTCTCCTTGTGGTTGAATGAATTTCTCTTGTTGAGGTCTTGGATGGATCTCTTGGATCTCATCATGGATAGCCCTTACCCACTCTTCTCTCACTCCTAAGCATATACGTGAATCAGGATAGAAGAAATTGTGTAATTACTAAACTTAACCAGATCTGGGGGTTTTGACCTAGGGTTTTGTTGACCATGGGTTTGACTTATGTTTTTTACCTTGTTTTTACCTTGTGATGGAGTTGAGGGTTTGATTGGAATTGTTTGAACCATGATTACCTCATGATGGAATCAAGGGTTTGCAATTTTGTCTATTCTAGTGTTTCTATATGCATGCAAACTAAATGATATGCAAAATGTTCCTTTTGGTATTTTTAGAGTATTTTGGAAATAAGAGTGCTTCTAATCTATGAAATGGAAATAGGTGTGCAATCCTATATGACTTTTTGAATGCAAAGTTATCCTATGTTTTTATGTTTTTTCGATGTTTTTAATGCAATTTAATCTAAGAAAAAGGAAAAATGCTTCTTCTAACAATCTAGATCTAGGAATATGAAAGTGATTAATCTGACATGCAAGATCTAACTATCAAGGAAAAAGCAATGTTTTACTATTCCCAAGAGTAAATTTGGTTCTCTAATTACTATGAATTGAAAGAAAACAATGAAGGAACCTAAGAGAAATGAAGATTTGTTGACTCTACTACCCTTGACAATCCTTGTAATAGGCAACCTCAAATCCTTTTGTGGTAGCAGGTGATCCTCTTGACAAAAAAATGACCCAAAGAAGAAAAAAGAAGCTTTGATGAAGCTTGTATGAGCTCAATGAGAGCTTGGATTGAGTACAATGGCATAGAATGAAGCAGCGTGATGCAACTTGGTTGAAAAAATAAAGCAAAAGGCACCTTCATCCTGTAAGAGCATTTAAATGCTAAGTTGGAGAGAAAAATTTGGCAAGAGCTGTGTGCATAATGAATTTGCCTCCCTTTGTGCTTGAGGGAGGGTATTTATTGGTTTAGAGGAAGGAATTGATTGGAGAGTTAACTCATTTGATTGATGAGTTAATAAGAATAGATTGGGGAGTTCACAAGGTTGATTACCTAGTGAACTCAGCTGATTAGAGAGTGATGAAGCAAAGATAGCTTATCACTAGAGAGGTGAGGGAATGCATGAGATGGATTGAAGAGTTAATTTGAGATCAGATAGAGATAATTATACATATGTGGGTGCATGAAATAGTTAACTCTATATCAGGGATCAAAAAACATGCAAACAGAAAGAAAAATAGGTGAAAATGGAGCAAAGATGAGAGAGAAACTCAAGTTTTTCCGCAGCTTCAAAAATGGCAGTGTCGCCCCTTTTGCTAGTAGGGTCACCCATGGATGACCATGTATTGTCCAAGGGAGATTAGGGCTGGACAGGGTCAAATGCAGAAAAACAGGCTGGGAGATGGTAGAAGAGAGGAAAAGGAAATGTTTTGCATCAAGAAATAGGTCAGTCATGTGGAAGAATCCAAATCTCCACTTGCGTCACCAGGATCTCCCAGGCGTGATCTAGAAATAATAGGGGGAGATTTGGATTGGTTCTTTTATGGGGTGCACTAGAGGAAAAACAAAGGGGAGAGGTGAAAACTCACCTACAAGACACTCACAAGGCTTGGGATCAAGGTCAAAAGCCAGAAAATGTAAGTCGACAAGTGTTGCAACAAGTGTCAAAAAGTGTTGCAAACAGGGAGAGAGGGGAATTGACAAGGAAGAAATGACACAAGACAAGAAAAGAGGACACCTCATCAAGAGGCCTTCTTCTTAAAGGAAATTATTTCTTGCTTACATGTACGTGACATGGATTTGAATCATCATAGGTGTTGGTTTTTTCTTCCGAATCAATAGTGGGTTTGCTAGTTCCAATGCATAGGTAGATTCAACCAACTAAGACAGGAGGTTGAGTGATCTGCCTCCCCTTCACTTCTAGTTCTGCCGCACCAAGGGGGGTATCCCTATAGCTAAAGATGTTGTAAGTGGGAAAATAGGTTAGTCAAATTAATGAAAACAAAAACCCAAACATCAATGGAAGTTGAAAGCAAAGAAGATTTAAAACCAACACAAGTAAATATACTTACAAACTCCTTTACCTATCCTTTTCCATTGTTTGCCTATCTTTCTTTAATCCTGATTGTGAAGCCCTCAGAAGCTTTCGTTGCTTGCTTGCTTGTTGAAGATGACAAAGGAAGAATGGCTTTGATACCTGTTTGTGTTGAATATGAATTTCAAACACATGATAATGGAGGACACTTGAAAATAGAATGAAGAAGAGAATGAGAGAAATTTGGGTATAGTGATTGTGCAAGATGAAGTCCCTCTCTAATGGCTTAGAAGAGGGTTTTATTTATAAATTTTCAAAAAAGGTAATGGAGGGTGAGGATCAAAAGATGAGATCAATGGCTCTCATTTTTTGTGAATCTTTAATTCATAATGGATGAATTAAAAATTCTTTATTTGAGAATAGTGGATTATGACAATTGAATTAAATATTCAATTGGTGAAGGCTAGTGGGGAACATTGAATTTAAATATTCAATTGGTGAAGGCTAGTGGGGAATGTTGAATTAAATATTCAATTGGTGAAGGCTAGTGGGGAACATTGAATTTAAATATTCAATAGTGGAGGATAGTGGGGAACAATTGAATTAAGAATTCAATAATGGATGATAGTGGGGAACAATTGAATTAAAGATTTATTTTTGGATTTTGGAGGATATTAGCTAATTAAATATTAAGAATATTTAATTATATGTGCAACATGGTGAGGTGGAAGGGATGAGGTTGAAAGATGAAGTGGATTGATGAGGTGGATTTTGTGAGGTGGATTTAGGATTTGAGACATTAGAAGAATTTAGGAATTTTAATTAAATAAAATAATTTTATTTAATTGTAGGATAATGAACCAATCAAATAAACTTATAATATTTATTTAATTGACAGAAGAAAATATGAATTAAGATAAATATTAGAATATTTACTTAATTCAACTTGAGCCAATTTTAGGTGTCTACATTTTGCCCCTCTTTGAAGCAATGTGTTATATCACATTGTTTCAAAGAATAAATAGTCTGATAATGATACATGCCCCAGTTTGCCCCTGGTACAGGTTATGATGATAGGATGCCCCCTCGGGAGATTGGACGGGGAGAAGGCGGTAGGTGTGAGACGGACAATCTTGATAAGATAGGTTGGCAGGAGATGAAATGGTTGAATGCAGAAGAAAGGGATGAATGATATGGAATGCAAGATAAAAATGATAACACACACAAGCAAGTAAGCAAGTATGCACAAATTACACAAGCACAAACAAGGTATTGCCCCTGTCAAGCGATAAACCAAGGATATAGATTGATGATGTCTGGTTTCAAGAATGAAGTATGTCGTATAAGACTCTGGGTCTGGTTTCGACAATACAACATCTTGTCTAAGACATTTGATATGATAACGCTATATGACAGTGTTGTCATGGTGGGGAGTGATGTATCCATAGACCAACATGAAGGATAGGTATGACTGATTGATATGGTTTACGACTGGACAAGGATCAAGACCACTAATTGTGATTGGATCATTTGACAAGATTGACTTGACTTGATTGGCATGGATTAAGGATAGACTTTCAATTAGATATGGTATGGATATGGAAATGGATATGAACTGCAATTGGATACGGTATGGATATGGATATTTGTCACCTTGATATAGCAAGTATTTTCAAGCGCTTTCATCATTGGGCTCTTTTTGGTGTTTTTCGTTCTTTGAAATGTGGTAAGAGAATACAAGCATCTAGGTATAGTTAGACCGAGATGTCCTGAGTATCACTTATCTAGATTTTGATATAGCAAGTTGATACAAGCATCTAGTCAAACTTGAATCTAGATGACCTGAGCACTTCTTGCATTTTAACAGACAAGGATTGCCCCTTTTCATGTTTAGACCTTGGAGTCCTTGATGATCTTTTGCTGATCACGTCGTTAGACATAAGTCGTCACATTACTAAAGTTTAATCCACAAGCAGCAGACAAAGAAAAATTATGTCCCCATCATAGCATCTCTAGCTATTGGCATCCTTAAGTAGCATAAGAAGACATAATTGACAAAAATTCAAGACCTTGTAAGTTAACCTGTTGACAAAACATTCTTGCATTAGATGTGTCTTTTTGCCATAATTGAGATAGAATTGTTTTGAGTGTTTTGATATGGTGCTCTGCTTTGTTTTTGTTTTGAACAGGTTGATGTTATGCATCGAGAACTTTGTTCTAGGTGTCTAGTGAAAGTATCACAATCCTTTATTGCTATCTCCTTACAGAATGATGGCATTCAAGAACCCAAATCCGCAACTAGGTCAAGGAGTTGCCCCCAGTTTAGACCAGGATTGACTTATTATGGGTGAGATGACAATAGATGTGGAGAGATAGACCCTAAGGGACTGACCTAGTGCCTCGGGGGCTCATTGCTAAATGGCCTTGCCTATGTGACGACGTAGAGGCAATGTAGTTCGGGGTGAACCCTGATGGACCTAAGACCTAGGTGATGGTGAATATGAAGAAGTGGTATGGACTTAGATAGATAGAAAGGCCAGATATGGGACTGACAGGACAGCGGAGGCTCGGGGGAGCATGGATAATGGCCTTGCCTACGTGATAGCTCAGAGGTAACGTAGTTCAGGACTTGGACCGAGGATGGACTAGAGGATAGATGACAAGATATGAGGTGGATAGGGAAGTAGAGCCTCGGGGGTGCATGGATAATGGCCTTGCCTATGTGATAGCTCAGAGGTAATGTAGTTCGGGGTGGTTCAAAGGACTGGTTCGGTGTGATGGAGACAAGAGTCAATAAAGTTAGCATAGATGGAGGGAGTGGTTTGTCACAAATAGCGCTTGTTTACTAGGTTTTCACCACTTACTTTTATTTGCATGCACAGTCAAAAGTACACATGACATCTGTTTGCCAGGTTTTCATCATTGTACCTATCCTTTTGTCATTTTTCTATTTTTTTGATTTTTTTGTTCTATTTTTTATCACTTTTTCATTTTTTTTAATTTTTTCAGGACTCCCTTACATCGGGGTTTTCAGGTATAGAATTTACGAAGATGCATGCTGTTGACAGGATCATCGAATAGTTCACCTTTAGATGTGGCCAATTGATATGCCCTTGATCCATAAGCCGTGATGATGACATAAGGACCTAACCAGTTGGGTTCGAACTTTCCTTTCTTTTCTCTATCTGGCTAATTTCTGGGGTTCTCTCTGAGGACGAGATCACCAACTTGGAAGACTCAAGGGCTTTACCTTATGAATGTAGCTTCCAGACATTCTTTGCTGATATGCTTTTAGGTGGTTAAAGGCCTGCTGCCTTCTTTCTTCCAGTAGTTCTAACTCTTGCAGTCTAGTTACTCTGTATTCTTCATCGAAGATGAGGCTTCTTAATGAAACTCGCAAGGATGGGATCTCAACTTCAATGGGCAAGATGGCTTCAGCTCCATAGACCAGGGAGTATGGTGTTGCACCTGTGGGTGTGCGGATGCTTGTGCAGTAGGCCCACAGTGCAGGATTTAGTTGAACATGCCAATCACGGCCGGCATCATTGACAGTCTTTTTCAAGATTTTTAATATGGTTTTATTTGATGCCTCTGCCTAACCATTGCCTTGGGGGTAATACGGGGTAGAAAGGCGGTGTTGGATGTGGAATTTGTCACATAGTTCCCTGACATCCTAATTTTTGAAGGGTCGTCCATTAGCCATAATAATGGACAAAGGGATACCATAGCGACAAATGATATAGTTTAAGATGAATGAGGCAATTTGTTTGTCGGTGATGTTGGCTAAGGGCACAACTTCAATCCACTTTATGAAGTACTTAGTAGCAGTGATTATGAACTTGTGTCCACTGGATGAAGGGGGTGAATCTTGCCCATTAAGTCGAGTCCCCACTGACAGAATGGCTAAGGAGTTATTAATGGTTGTAGCTCCTACGCTGGTGCATGTATCAAGTTCCCGTGGATTTGGCATTTCTTGCACTTCTTGACAAAATGATAAGAGTCTTGTTCCATGGTCAGCCAGTAGTACCCCGTGCGCATGAGTTTCTTGGCTAGGTTAGAGCCACTAGAGTGGGTCCCACATATACCATCGTGTATCTCGCTCAGGGTGGTTTGATATTCCTCATTATCGAGACATCTAAGGAGAGTACCATCGAGACCTCTGCGATATAGGGTATTAGCAATAATGGTATAACGGGATGCTTGCTAGATAAAGGTTCATTTTTGGTTATTGGAGAGATTTGGTGGGAGGGTGTTCTCTTTGAGATAGGTGAATATTTTGTCGTATAGGGGGGAATCTACTGCAATAATGTGGCAAATAATCTAGGATTCTGGGGTATCATATGCAGGACAGGATACTGGCTCTACCAAGAACTTGTAATGCGATTGATTGTTTGGAATATCTAGGAGAGATGTGATAGCTACCATTGCGTCTGTAGCTTTATTTTCTATCTGTGTTATCTGCTGAAAAGAGATCTGGTCAAAGTATCCTTTGAAGTCATCTACCATCCATTTGTAAGGGATCAATTTCTCGTCCTTTGTTTGGTAGTCATCATTTATTTGATTTATGACCAGTTGTGAATCCCCACACACTTATAGCTCTTTGATATTCCATTCTGCAGCTAGCTTGACACCAATGACTAGTGCTTCATACTCTACCATGTTGTTAGTGTAAGGAAAGAGTAGCCTATATGACTTTGGGATAGTGTCGCCATTAGGTGTGATCAACAAGATACCTGCCCCCAATCCATGCTGAGTGTATGAGCCATCAAAGGACAGTTTCTAGGTTGCTGTATTGATGTGGAATATAGATTCATCTGCAAACTTGAAGCTTAAAGGGCTATCATCCATTAGGGGTGCATCTGCCAGCTGATCTGCAAGTGCTTGTCCTTTGATTGCTTTTCTGTCCACATATTCAATGTCAAACTCACTGAGAAGCATGACCCATTTAGATAATCTGCCTGTTAGAGCTACTTTGTTGAGCAAGTATTTTAGTGGATCAATTTTTGCTATTAATCTAACAGAGTGTGACAGCAGGTAATGTCTCCATTTTTGGGAGGCAAAGACCACAGTGAGACATGCTCTTTCGATGGGTGTATATTGCAACTCATACCCAACAAGCATCTGACTGATATAATATATGGCCTGTTCTTTCCCTTCATGGTTGTGCTGTGCCAAGAGAGCTCCTAGGGCTGTTGGCGTAGCCGAGATGTATAGTAGTAGAGGTTTACCCTGAATTGGAGGCATCAACATAGGTGGTTTCGCCAGATATTCTTTTAATAGCTAAAACACTTGCTCACATGACTCGATCCATTTAAAAGGTACATTCTTATGTAGAAGATGGGAAAATGGGTGGCACTTGTCTGCATATGACCAAGCGAAGCTACCCCTCTTTTCCTTGAAGAACGGTACAAACTTGGTCTTTTCTGGTGGAGTAAGAGATTTAGCAAAATGAATGATCTTAGGTTGTTCCTCTGTACCAATGTTGACTGGCTCTGTAGGTTCCACAACAATCTGAGACTTCTCCTAATGCATGTCATCAGGGAGAGTGTCAAGCCTTCCATCATCAGGTGCCACAGTTGGGTTTTCACCTTCAGATGCATCTTTTCTTTTTACTATTTTGGGATTTGACACTGCCGTAGAGTGGTTTTCACTATCAGATCCATTTTTTATTTTGATATTTTTGCGACTGGAACGCTTGGCACCCTCTCTGAAGTAAGCCACGGTATTAAGTTCAATAGCAAAACTAGCTTTATGATCTCCCTTGGGTAGGTGGTCCCTAAGTTCCATGTAGTCAATGTAAGCATCATCATTTTGGAACATATCTAGTTGAGGAGTTCCTCGCATATCCCAGTCAATAAGCTCAAGGTGCACGAGGGGGAAGGAGTCAGATGATAGACCTGATTCATTGATGGTATGAATGGAAATGTTGGGAGCATTGGTGGGGATTGTGGTTGGGATGGTACTTTCTTCCAAGTTGTTTATTGCAATGGAATTTAAACTTTCCTCGAAAGCCATGATCTCAGGGATGGGTGAATCAGACTCTAGTGGTCTGTTCGAAAGAATTTGTCCCTCACGGTAGGGGCTAAAAGTTTGAATGGTGTCGACCTCCTTGTCATCATAGGAATGTTCTATTACCTCATCCCACTCATACTCATTTGAATCTGTATTTCTATCTTCTTGGAGTGTTTGGATCATTTCTACAAACAGGCTTTTTCCTTGGCTTTACCCTTGCCTTTGTATCCTAGGCCACTTGTGTTTCTAGCCGATGAGGATGAAGAAGGTTGTATAGGTTCAATGATTCCTTCTTTTCTGAGGCTGATGGGGCCTATTGGTGCCTGAATTGACTCCCAGTTTTGGAGAAATTTTTCATGTAGGCACCTTCCCAAAAAATCCAAAAAAGTTCTAAGTTTAGGGGCCCCTCAGTGTTTTTCAGCATCTGCATCACAGTTCTTGAGGAGGTGGTCTTCATGTTTTCTCCATCGGCATGTGTTTGTTTTTGTGTCTTCGACATTTTGGTTTGAACTTGAACCCTTTTTCTCTAAGTTCAATGGTTCAGCGGTTCGGGGTTCATTTTTCTTCTAACAGGTCGCATTATGCATTTGCCTTGCGCAAATATTGCATCGTTGAACCTCCCGCTTTAACCTTTTTGTTTTGGTTCAAGGTTCAATGGTTCGAAGCTTTGTTGCCTATGGAGTATTATTTTTGATGTTTGAACCATCGCGTTGAACCCTTTTGGTTCGGGGTTCAATGGTTCAAAGCTTTATGTTTTTGGTCTTATCAGAGTGATTAGCTTCATCGGCGAAAGATTTCTTGAGTGCTCCGATTGTTTTGGTCTGGCCGATGGATGTCCATCAGCGTGTGTTTGGCTATCGGCGAAGCAAATCTGTGGCCCGCTGATGTAAGGAGGTCTCGCCGATGAAGGAGCAGAGTATAATTCGTTGGTGCATCAGTGAGAGTGTGGTCTATCGGCAGAGGGATCTTTTGCTTGGCCGACGATATTGGTATGGCCGACAGGGGATTGCGGTGGCTTCATCGGTGTAACTAATGAGATCGGCGAAGGTTTGGATGGTTGGCCCATTGATGCATCTCTGGCCGATGGGGAAGCGAAGGTAGTGGTCGGCGAGACCGTTGAGATTGGAAGGAGATTTGTGGGGTGAGCCGATGGCCTAGGTCTAGGCGATGGGCTTTGGGCTGAGAGGCGTGTGTCGAGCATGGCAAAAGTGTTCGACACTTAGTATGTTAGTGGCCATGTTTTTAAACTATTGGAGGGTCTCCGCACCATGCATGTGGGATTAATTTCCCTGCACATTTGAAACTTTAGAAAATGCATTTTGGCGAGAAAATTCTTTTTGAACGCAGCGACAGTTTTCACGTGGCCGCGGGTGGTTGAGCCATCAATGGTGACTGTAGCAGGGGTAAGAGAAATGGTACACATGATCAGGTGGCCCGATTTATGGATGAAGACTTCCATATGGCAGTGCAGGGCTCGAGGCCTCCCTTGTTTGCTACAGCAATAACTTCTGAGTGCCATTCTTCCTGTGTGATCTGTATCTGGCAGATTTTTGAAAGCCATGTAATTAATTGCTGTGAGGTACACTTTCTGGCCAATATAGGCAGACTGTGTTACCATTTTTGAGGTTGTTGAAAACTGGACAATTTGGCTCTGTAATAAGATACAACTGGTTTTGGTTGCTCTGTGCAGCAAAACTTGCGAGTTTATGTATCTCCTGTTGTACATTTGTGCATGAATCCACTGATTTCATGGTCAATTTTATATGAATAATGCTATGTTTGTATGTGTTATGCTGATTCCGTCTCCAGTTTTGCATGTATCTTTCTTCTAAGTCCAGGCATTCAAGGAATGTTTGAGATTCTAGAACATAGAATTCCTATGTTGAATGTTTAATCTTTTAACTTCTGCTTAAGGGGTAGATTAAACTATTTTCAGATTGAATATTGGGAAGGGTATACTGCAATAGGGATGCCATAAGTATAGACAACTTAACACTCTGTATTGGGAGATATCTGTAAGGCAGATATCATGTATATCCACCTGAAATCTAGTTTTAGTTGTTCATGCTGATCATTCACAGGGGTATGTCTACCGACTCCAAGCCCTGGATAGGCACCAATCTAGCTCTGTGTTGAGGTTATACACCAGGTCCAGGTTTGCATCCAAACATCAAATCAAACCATTTCATCCTTCCACCTGTTAGTTGTAGGATTAGGATTAGGAACCTCTGCATGCTCTCATACCTAACCAGACATTATGTCCAAGAATGTTGCCAACCTTGTGATTTGTTACACAAATCTTGGTCCATACATGAGAGTATTCTGCCTGTTGCCATCAAGTTAAATCCTTCTGTCATTGAGCTAGTCAAGGTCATACTTTTATCAAATAGGGACACCCCCCTTGGTGCGGCAAAACCAGAAGTGAAGGGGAGGAGCTCACGCAACCTCTTGTATTCAGTTGGCTGAATCTGCCTGTGCATTAGAACTGGCAAACCCTAATGCTGATTCAGAAGCAAAAACCAACAAATTGGCGACTCTGCTGGGGAGAGAGAGAGTCAAGTAACCTGAGGGCTGGAAAATCTAGTTTCCAGTGAAGTTGTTGCAGCAAAAAGGAACCATGTGGTGCTCTGCTAGGGTGATGAATCCAGAAAACAAAAGTGCCTTGCTGACATTCTGTCCTCTCTCTGAGAGGTGGTGACTCTGTTGAAAGAACCTATCAATGCTGCAACATATATCCAGGTATTCATCTTTGATTCAAAATGTTGAGTTTAGAACAGCAAGCCTGGTCGTGCTCTCAGAGAAGACCATTCTTTATTGAAAGATATAAAGCACTAAATTTCACAGGGATATATGGTTACCCAAATATTATTCCCAATAAAATTAGAAGATGTTTGCCAAAATATAGTGGATCAGATTCTGAATCGGCAGACAAACATCTGCAAAGATTTTGTAATTTAATAGAAGATTATGAGGTAGAGGATGAAGATGTAGTAATGAGACTCTTTGTTCAGTCATTGGAAGATGATTCTAGGATATGGTTTTCAGACCTACCTGTTTGTTCAGTTTCTTCATAGATAGATTTAGAAGTTGCATTCCTAGGGCAGTTTGGTGAAAGGTTTGATGTGGCCTCATTGATCATACATTTTATGAATATCCAAAGGGAAGATGAGGAGCTAGTTCTAGCCTTTAATCTTAGGTTTATTAAATTGCTCAGGCAGATCCCTGAATATATGAGACCTAATAATGCATTGTGCTTGACAATTTATTTGGCTACATTTGATGAAGAAATGAGTTATCTGTTGAGAGATAAAGAACCAGTCACACTTCACCAGGCTTTCCAATTTGCTATGGACATAGAAAACAATGAGAAATATGGAATGCCAGTAGGTTTCATGGCTTCAAGTTGTCAAAGTAGTTATCAAAGTGAATATATTTCGGCTCTCCCAGTATGTGCATTGAGAAATGATTGTATAGAGGGAAATATATTTCAGAATAATGTATGCACCCATGATGTGATGCATGAAGAAAATGTTGTAGAAAATGTAAGCACATCTTGTAATAATGAAAACAAAGATTGTTATCAACCTTTAGAAGACAAGCCTGCAGACACAAGGTGCCCTCTAATTGATCAAATGAGAGACATACATGAAGTTGTGTCTTGCAGTAGTTTGCATATCCCAGTTATGCCTGATTATTTATATGAAGTGGATATGCAGAGCTTCACTCTGAATATAGAAAACATTGATTTAAGGGATGGCAGTGAATATGCTAGTGATTGCCAGCATTCAGATGCATATGTGAGCCTTTCAGATAATGAAATATATTTGGATGTTGATTATGAGTGTTTCCTTGAAGATTTTGGCCACCTTCATAGTGCAGAGGTTGAAAACTTTGCTTTTGATTATCAGGGCACTGGTGAAGATAAAAAACAAGGTCACTATTCAGAGGTGGATGGGAAAATTGCAGATGTGTGTGCTCATACAGTTGGGGATAGTGTTGATTATAGGGGTGACTATGAAGCTTTCAGTGTAGGGCTACATTCTGAGTTATTTCTGCCTTCTCTTGAGACATTTCAGGTGGACATTAATGACAAAACTACCGTGCATGATGATGATGGATATCTGTATGTTCATCAAGATAAATTTGATTATGAGATGTTGCTTGTGCCTGAATATTGCATGTTTGATACAGAGGAGCTCTTATTTTTTGAGGAAGGGCAAAATTCTGATGTGGATTCATTTGTTTCATGTGAGTCTGTTATTTTTCCAAGCAACATCAGTGACTCATATGATGATGACATTCTACAACTGATAATTATATATGCTAATGAAGCTAGCTATAGATTTGTTGAAGAAAAAGAAATGAGCAGCAGCACAAATAATTGCCAAGGGGCTTGCTGCAGACAGTTGAATGCTTTTAGGCTTCATTTGAAGAAATCAAAAGAAAATCAGGTGTTTGACAAAGGAAAAGTCTAGTTTTTCCTTTTTGGTGGCCCTGGGCCACCATGTTTATTTTAAAATAATGTGTTTGGTGATGCAAATTGGTGCAAGTTTGACTCTGTGCCCAATGGATAGGGGACTGGTCTGCATCCCAGAGATCTGGAGTTCTCACTGTAGTCTTACACCTGCACATCCTCAGATAGAGCCACTATTGGTGCCTGAATTGACTCCTAGTTTTGGAGCAATTTTTCATGCAGGCAACTTCCCAAAAAATCCAAAAAAGTTATATGTTTAGGGGCCCCTCAGTGTTTTTCAGCATCTGCATCACAGTTCTTGAGGAGGTGGTCTTCATGTTTTCTCCATCGGCATGTGTTCATTTTTGTGTCTTTGACATTTTGGTTTGAACTTGAACCCTTTTTCTCTAAGTTCAATGGTTCAGCGGTTCGGGGTTCATTTTTCTTCTAACAGGTCGCATTATGCATTTGCCTTGCACAAATATTGCATCGTTGAACCTCCCGCTTGAACCTTTTTGTTTTGGTTCAAGGTTCAATGGTTCAAAGCTTTGTTGCATATGGAGTATTATTTTTGATGTTTGAACCATCGTGTTGAACCCTCATGTTGAACCCTTTTGGTTCGGGGTTCAATGGTTCAAAGCTTTATGTTTTTGGTCTTATCGGAGTGATTGGCTTCATCGGCGAAAGATTTCTTGAGTGCTCCGATTGTTTTGGTCTGGCTGATGGATGTCCATCGGCGTGTGTTTCGCTATCGGCGAAGCAAATTTGTGGCCGCCAATGTAAGGAGGTCTCGCCGATGAAGGAGCAGAGTATAATTCATTGGTGCATCGGTGAGAGTGTGGTCTATCGGCAGAGGGATCTTTTGCTTGGCCGACGATATTGGTCTAGCCAACAGGGGATTGCGGTGGCTTCATCGGTGTAACTGATGAGATCGGCGAAGGTTTGGATGGTTGGCCCAATGATGCATCTCTGGCCGATGGGGAAGTGAAATTAGCGGTCGGTGAGACTGTTGAGATCAGAAGGAGATTTGTGGGGTGAGCTGATGGCCTAGGTCTGGGCGATGGGCTTTGGGCTGAGAGGCATGTGTCGAGCGTGGCAAAAGCGCTCGACACTTAGTATGTTAGTGGCCATGTTTTTAAACTATTGGAGGGTCTCCACACCATGCATGTGGGATTAATTTCCCTGCACATTTGAAACTTCAGAAAATGCATTTTGGCGGGAAAATTCTTTTTGAACGCAACGACAGTTTTTACGCAGCCACGGGTGGTTGAGCCATCAATGGTGACTATAGCAGGGGTAAGAGAAATGGTGCACATGATTAGGTGGCCTGATTTATGGATGAAGACTTCCAGATGGCGGCGTAGGGCTCGAGGCCTCCTTTGTCTGCTGCAGCAATAACTTCTGAGTGCCATTCTTCCTGTGTGATCTGTATCTGGCAAATTTTTGAAAGCCATGTAATTAATTGCTGTGAGGTACACTTTCTGGCCAATATAGGCAGACTGTGTTACCATTTTTGAGGTTGTTGAAAACTGGACATTTTGGCTCTGTAATAAGATACAACTAGTTTTGGTTACTCTGTGCAGCAAAACTTGCGAGTTTATGTATCTCCTGTTGTACGTTTGTGCATGAATCCACTGATTTCATGGTCAATTTTATATGAATAATGCTATGTTTGCATGTGTTATGCTGATTCTGTCTCCAGTTTTGCATGTATCTTTCTTCTGAGTCCAGGCATTCAAGGAATGTCTGAGATTCTAGAACATAGAATTCCTGTGTTGAATGTTTAATCTTTTAACTTCTGCTCAAGGGGTAGATTAAACTATTTTCAGATTGAATATTGGGAAGGGTATACTGCAATAGGGATGCCATAAGTATAGACAACTTAACACTCTGTATTGGGAGATATCTGTAAGGCAGATATCATGTATATCCCCCTAAAATCCAATTTTAGTTGTTCATGCCGATCATTCACAGGTGTATGTCTACTGACTCCAAGCCCTGGATAGGCACCAATCTAGCTCTGTGTTGAGGTTATACACTAGGTCCAGGTTTGCATCCAAACATCAAATCAAACTATTTCATCCTTCCACCTGTTAGTTGTAGGATTAGGATTAGGAACCTCTGCATGCTCTCATACCTAACCAGACATTATGTCCAAGAATGTTGCCAACCTTGTGATTTGTTACACAAATCTTGGTCCATACAAGAGAGTATTCTGCCTGTTGCCATCAAGTTAAATCCTTCTGTCATTGAGCTAGTCAAGGTCATACTTTTATCAAATAGGGACACCCCCCTTGGTGTGGCAGAACTAGAAGTGAAGGGGAGGAGCTCACGCAACCTCCTGTATTCAGTTGGCTGAATCTACCTGTGCATTAGAGCTGGCAAACCCTAATGCTGATTTAGAAGCAAAAACCAACAGGGCCTTGTCCTTCATACCCCATTCTATGCAGAATAGTCTCACCTTGCCCATAGAGTTATGTTGGGAGTCAAGGGAGATCTTGGGGTGTGTTTTCTTCTTCAGTATAGAGTCATTGCAGGATGTCTCTCTCCTCTGTTTCATCGGATAAGGTCCCCCATTTTACAAAGGGAGTTGCGAGAGCTACAGGAGGAGCAGATGGCTTTGGAAAATGCTTGGGTCGGCCAAAAGATTTAGGAGACAACCAATTTGGCAAGATTGAGACTGTGCTCAATTGAGTACTCCCCCACTCCAGTTTCTTTTATGGTAACTTTCTGCTCTTTGGGTCTTGAGGAGGAGGCTTCAGTGGTATGTTCATGTTGCAGGATAGGGGATATATATGCTCTGTTATTCAGGATGATGCATTCAAGTTTTGCAAGGAAAGAGTTACAATGTTGATAGGGGTCAGGGTCGCCTTGAATTGTGATTTGCTTGCCATTGTGCAGGAACTTTATGCATTGAAGATAGGATGAGAGGACAACCTTCATGGCATGAATCCATTGTCTCCCTAGAAGAATATTATAAGTGAGCTCCCTATCAAGGACTTGGCACACAACATCTTTTATTATTGGCCCCACTTGTATGGGTAGGACTACTGTTCCCTTTGTAGTTCTCTCTTCCTCATCATATGCTTTTATAGTAATTTTCTTCCTTGGATCAACTACCCTTTCGGAGAACCCCAATGTAAGGACCCGCTTTAACGTGCAAATATTTAAACCGGCTTCCCCATCAATGAGAACCCTCTTGATGTGGTGTTTGTGTATGAAGGTGACAATATGTAGAGGGGTGTTATGTGGTTGAGACACAGAGAGGTCATCTTGCTTGGTAAATGAAATGGAGCTTGAGGAAGTCATATTTCCTACCATGGTTTGAAACTTCTCTTGGGCCAAGCTAGTGGGGATAGTGGTTTCCACTAAGGCTTTCTCAAGGATCTCCTTATGGGAAGGAGATAGATGCAACAACTCCAAGATTGAAATGTGGGCTGGAGTTTTCTATAACTAGTCTATGACGTTATACTGATAGAAGTTGGATTGAGGTGGCGACAACCTTGGAGGGGCGGTATTGAGCATGACTTTACCACTGCAGGTAATGACACTACAACCAGGTCTGTTAGGTTTTGATTGTTGGTTGGGTGTGATGACATTGATTTACGGGACATGCTCGGATAGGCAATTGATGGTATAGTCAAATGGCACACTTGCATAGTTGGCATTGCTATTCCCACTATTCTAATTTGGCCTGTTGTGATTGTTGTTGTGGTTGTTGTTGTTGTGGCCATGGTTGTTATTGTTGTTATACGGCCTGTCATGATTAAGAAATGGATCCCTGTAAGCCGCATGTGATTCATTGGAGGTATACTGTTGGGTTCCTCCTTGATTTTGATCAAGCACATCTTGGATAACATTTTTGAGATGGATACAATTGTTGGTTGTGTGTGCCCTTCCTCTATGATATTCACAATAGTCCGTATCCTTCCAATATGAAGATTTGATTATAGGTTCATAATCACTTGTTGGTGGTAGAGAGATTTCATTGTTAGCCAATAACTTCCTCAATGCAGATTCTTGGGATTCACCTAGCAGTGTGAACTTTCACCTTGGAGTTGAACTAAACCATGGTCTTGGTTCCCGAGAGAATAGTTTGTTAGGTGCAACATTGTTTGCTTCTCCTTTGAGAGTGAATATAGGTTGTTGCTTGGGAGCTGCCACCTTGGCATCTACTACCCCATCGTTGACAACATTCCTATTCTTGTTCCAAAACTTTGATTTGTCTGTCGTGTAATTGGAGGTAGGTGTGTCTTTATATAACTTGATTTGCCCCTTGGTGATCATAGCTTTTTCAATGAACAATCCCATTTCAATGACTTTTGAGAATGATGTAGGGCATTGTATTTGTATTTGATAGCTAAGATCGTTATTGAGGTTATGGACAAACATTTCCAATAGCTACTTCTCAGGTATATCATAAGAACACTTACTTGCTAGTTGTCTCCATCATTGTAGGAAGGTGGCAAATGACTCACCACTCTTTTGTTTGGTGTTGCATAGATCTAGCATAGATACTTCATGTTTGATATTATAAGAGAAGTGCGTGATGAATTTGTTGACTAGTTCATCAAAAGTTTTGATGCCTGGTGGAAGCTATGAGAACCACTCCATAGCTTGACTACCTAGTGATCTAGGGAATAACCTCATTAAGTAAGTCTCATTGTGAGCTACTTCTAAGCATGTTGCGTTAAATTCCCTGATATGGTCTTTAGGTTCCCCTTTTCCTTTGTATTTGTCAAATTTAGGAACTTCAAATCGATAGGGAAATGGTTTCATGATTAAAATTTAATCAAAGGGGTATGGTGCAATATCTGCCAAGCAGTAGGTTTTGGTGTTTGTACCTGTCTGGTGATCTAACATTTGGTGCTTGAGATTCTTGATTTCTTTCCTTATTTCTTCCATAGGAGTACTTTGGTCTATGGTTTTCTTTCCTTTATCATTTGTGTTTGGATCTAGGGTTTTCTTTCCCCTTTCACAATCATCCTCTATGTTTTCCAAGATTGAGCTTATATCAAAATCCACAGGGAGTTTAGTTCCAAGACTAGCAAGGTGATGGAAATATTTTTGGGGTTTGTCACAGAGCACTTTCTCTACTAAGCATTGGAATTTCCTACTTTGGATGGTGTCCTAATAATCTTCATCAGAGATTTCCTCATCACTATCATGAGGTGTGAAGATGTAGTTGGATAAGCTGGCCATTTCAAGTTGGTTTTTGTATTGAGATCGAGTAAGAGCCATGCAAGGTGGAAGGGATGAGGTGGAAAGATGAGGTGGATTGTTGAGGTAGATTTTGTGAGGTGGATTTAGGATTTGAGACATTAGAAGAATTTAGGGATTTTAATTAAATAAAATGATTTTATTTAATTACAGGATAATGAACCAATCAAATAAACTTATAATATTTATTTAATTGATAGAAGAAAATATGAATTAAGATAAATATTAGAATATTTACTTAATTCAACATGAGCCAATTTTAGGTGTCTACAGATGTAACATTGACTAGCCCAATGACAGAAGGATTTAGCTTTACAATGACAGGCAGAATACTCTCATGTGTGGACCAAGATTTGTGTGATAAATCACAAGGTTGACAACCTTCTTAGACATATTTGTCTGGTCAGGTATGAGAGCATGTAGGGGGTTCCTAATCCTAATCCTACAATTAATAGGTTGGAAATATGAATGGTTTGAATTTGATGGTTTGGATGCAAGATAGGGGTTTTGGATCATAACTACTACACAAGAAGCAGACCGGTGCCTATCTCAGGGCAAGTCAACTAGACGTATACAAGAGAATGGCTTGCATCTAGCATTCAAGTTTCAAGGGGTAATATTGATGCTTACCTTACAAAAATCACCTAGGGATGGGTATTTAGCTGCCTCTACTTACATATAACCCAGTTGACATACAACCTTCTCCATGCTTAACCTAAAACAGTTTAATCCACTCCTTGAATGGAAGGCATAGATTAAACATGCAATACAGAAACCTGTATCCTAGAATCTATGAAACCCTTAGTAACCAGATTCAAAAGAAGGAAATACATACAACACATGGAGACAAGCAACTAAACACATGCATAAGAGCATTTTTCATATAAAAAGATATGAAACTAAAAATATCTGCAATATACATTCATGGTGCAACTCATAAACTCCAAAATGAGATAAAACAACAAGGAAATGCCCATTTTTCGTTATTCACACAAAAATGCCGAGGTCTTCAACAACCTTGAAAATGAGTCACACAGCCTGCTATATACAGCAGGAAGGTACTCAACATTAATCACTGGGTGATTCAAAATTCGCTAGATACAATGCATCAAGAAAAAATGGCGCTCAAACATTGAATGCAGCAGGTAGAGGAGGAGATAGGGAGGCCTCGAGCCTTACGTCGCTGCCTGGGGATTCACATCATCAATCAGGTTCCTGATCCATCCATGCCTTCACCCATACCCTGTTACATCTACCATTAATGGCATACGAACCCGCAGCCTTGGGAATGTAGTGGACTATGCATATTGCAACTTTTCCCACCAAGAAATATGACCCTGATTATTCAAATTATGTGAGAACAAATTATCCCACATTCACCCCGCAGCAACCTCCTCAATACCTTATAAGCTAGGCCATGAGCACATATAATGTCAGTGATTTTACTCCCAACGATGCCAGTATAGACCTCATCATCATCCTCCTGCATGATATCCAGATGTGAAATATCACCCCAATATTTCACATCGCCCTGATGACCGCATCACCTAGTAAGAAACATCACCTAATATTCAAAATATCACCCCTAGGAAATATCACCCTGACGACCTGATAGAAAAACCTGATGCATCAAAGGAAAATCCTCCTCATCATATTCATACCATACACCTCACCGATGGTCCCCCTAATCATATTCATGTCATCATCACATTCATATCCTCATTAGTGATCGGGGGATCCTCATAATACCTACTGATAATAACTATCATGCTGAAGACCACATGATGCACCCCATCAATCCTAATGATGTCACCATCATATTGGCATCAGGGTGATATTCGTAAGATCACCTGATATTTGAAATAGGACCCGATATTTAAAATATCACCCCCCGCAGAATATTAGGTCAAACTGTAGCATTGTTGTAACATCGGGGTGATATTCAGAATATGACTGACATTCAGAATATCACCCCCTAGTGGAAAAATTAGGCTGATATTGAAAATATGATGACCCCCTCCTTCCAGAAAATCAGGTTATATTTGAAATATGCTGAGGAGGCCCAAAGACTTAGAATTTGTTGGATTTTTTGGGAGGGTGCCTACAAATTTAAATGCTTGGAACCTGACTGTTCATGCAGGCACCAATAGTGGCTCTATCTGGGGACACATGCCTCTTGCAAGCATGATGAGAACCAAAGATCTCTGGGATACAGACCAATCCCTTATCCATTGGGCACAGAGTCATGAAGCTACACTAACCTACATCACAAACACATTATTTTTAAAACAAACATGGTGGCCGAGGGCCACCAAAAAGGAAAAACCAGAATTTGCCTTTGTCAAACACTTGATTTTCTTTTGATTTCTTCAAATGAACCCTGAAAGTATTTAACTGCCTGCAGCAACTCTCTTTGCAATTATTTGTGCTACTGCTCATTCCCTTTTCTTCAACAAATCTACAACTAGCTTCATCAGCATACATTATCATCAGTTGTAGGATGTCATCATCATATGAGTCACTGATGTTGCTTGGAAAAATAACAGACTCACATGAAACAAATGAATCCACATTAGAATTTTGCCCTTCCTCAAAAAATAAGAGCTCCTCCGTATCAAACATGCAATATTTAGGCACAAGCAACATCTCATAATCAGATTTATCTTTATAAACACTCAGGTATTCATCACCATTATGCTCAACAATTTTATCACTAAGGTCCACTTGGAATGTCTCAAGAGAAGGCATAAAAAGCTCAGAGTGCAGCCCTTCATCAAAAGGTTTGTAGTTACCCATGCAACCAACATCATCCCCAACTGTATGAGTACACACATCTGCAACCTATCTATTCACATCTGAATAGTGACCCTAATTCTCCTCTTCACCAATCTGATACTCAAAAGCAAATTTTTCAACCTCTACACTGTGAAGGTGGTCACAATCTTCAAGAAAGCACTCATACTCAGCATCCAAATATATTTCATCATCTGAAAGGCTCACACACACATCTGAATGCTGACACTCACTAGCATACTCACTGCCATCCCTTGAATCAACATTTTCTATATTCAGAGTGAAGCTCTACATATCCACCTCATATAAATAACCAAGAATAACTGGGATATGCCTATTGCTACAGGATGCAACTTCATGTATATCTTTCATTTCATCATTTGGAGGGCATTTTGCATCTGTAGGCTTTTCTTCTAGAGGCTAACAATAATCTTTGTCCTCACCATTATAGGATGTGCCTACATTTTCTACAACTTTTTCTTCATGTTTATGCATCACATCATGGCTGCACCCATGGTTGTGAGATATATTCCCCTCTACAGAATCATCTCTCAATGAATACACTGGGAAAGGTGAAATATATTCACTTTGATAACTGTTTTGACAACTTGTAGCCATGAAACCCACTGGCATTCCATATTTCTCATTGTTTTCAATATCCATAGCAAATTGGTAGGCCTAGTGAAGTGTGGCTGGTTCTTTATCTCTTAATCTATAACTCATTTTCTTATCAAAAGTAGCCAAATAAATTGTCAACCATAATGTATTATTGGGTCTCATATATTCAGGGATCTGCTTGAGCAACTTAATAAACCTAAGATTAAAGGCTGGAACTAGTTCCTCATCTTCCTTTTGGATGTTCATGAAATGTATGATTAATGAGGCTAAATCAAATCTTTCACCAAACTGCTCTAGGAATGCAACTTCTAAATCTACCTATGAAGAGACTAAACACACAGGCAGGTCTAAAAACCAGACCCTAGCATCATCCTCTAATGACTGAACAAAGAGTCTCATTACTACATCTTCATCCTCTACCTCATAATCCTCTATTAAATTATAAAATTTTTGTAGATGTTTGTTTGCTGATTCAGAATCTGATCCACTATATTTTGGCAAACATTTTCTAATTTTATTTGGAATAGCATTTGGGTAACCATATATCCCTTTGAAACTTAGGGCTTTATACCTTTCAATAAAAAAATGTTCTTTGAGAGCATAACTAGGTTTGTTGCTCTAAACTCATCATTTTTTGAATCAAAAGATGAATACCTAGAAATATGTTGCAGCTTTGATAGGTTCAGTCAACAGAGTTGCCACCTCTCACAGAGAGGACAGAATATCAACAAGGCACTTATATTTTTTGGATTCATCACCCCAGCAGAGCACCACATGGTTCTTTGGTATTTCTGCAACAACTTTTCTAGAAACTAGATTTTCCAGCCCTTGAATCACTTGACCCTTCCCCAGTGGAGTCGCCATCTTGTTAGTTTTTCCTTTCGAATCAGCAGAGGGTTTGCTAGTTCCAATGCACAGGCAGATTTAGCCAACTAATACAGGAGGTTTGCATGAGTTGCCTCCCCTTCAGTTCTGGTTCTACCGCACCAAGGGGGGTATCCTTATAGCTAAATATGGAACATTGACTAGCCCAATGATAGAAAGATTTAGCTTTACAATGACAGACAAAATACTCTCATGTGTGGACCAAGATTTGTGTGATAAATCACAAGGTTGGCAACCTTCTTGGACATATTTGTCTGGTCAGGTATGAGAGCATGTAGGGGGTTCCTAATCCTAATCCTACAATTAACAAGTTGGAAATATGAATGGTTTGAATTTGATGATTTGGATGCAAGACAGGGGTCTTGGATCATAACTACTACACAAGAAGCAAACCGGTGCCTATCTCAGGGCAAGGAGTCAACTAGAAATATACAAGAGAATGGCTTGCATCTAGCATTCAAGTTTCAGGGGGTTATATTGATGCTTGCCTTACAAACATCACCCAGGGATGGGTATTTAGCTGCCTCTACTTACATATGTCCCAGTTGACATACAACCTTCTCCATGCTTAACATAAAATAGTTTAATCCACTCCTTGAATGGAAGTCACAAATTAAACATGCAATACAGAAACCTGTATCCTAGAATCTATGAAACCATTAGTAACCAGATTCAAAATAAGGAAATACATTCAACACATGGAGACAAGAAGCTAAACACATGCATAAGAGCATTTTCATATAAAATGACATGAAACTAAAAATATCTGCAATATACATTCATGATGCAAGTCATAAACTCCAAAATGAGATAAAACAGCAAGGAAATGCCTTATTTTTTGTTATTCACACAAAAATGCCATGGTCCTCAACAACCTTGAAAATGAGTCACACAACCTGCTATATACAACAGGAACGTACTCAGCATTAATCATTGGGTGATTCAAAATTCGCCAGATACAGCACATCAAGAGAAAATGGAGCTCAAACATTGAATGCAGCAGGTAGAGGAGGAGACATGGAGGCCTCGAGCCTTGCACTGCCGCTTGGGGATTCACATCTTCAATCATGTACCTAATCCATCCATGCCTTCACCCATACCCTGTTACAACTGCCATTAATGGCGTACCAACCTATGGCCTTGGGAATGTAGTGGACTATGTGTTTTGCAACTTTTCCCGCTAAGAAATATGACCCTGATTATTCAAATTATGTGAGAACAAATTATCCCACATTCACCCTCATTGACCTCCTCAATACCTTATAAGCTAGGCCATGAGCACATATAATGTCAGTGATTTTGCTCCCGACGACGCTAGTATAGACCTCATCATCATCCTCCTGCATGATATCCAAATGTGAAATATCACCCTGATATTTCACATCACCCTGATGACCGCATCACCTGATATTCAAAATATCACCCCCTGGGAAATATCACCCTGATGACCTCATAAAAAAACCTGATGCATTGGAGGAAAATCCCCCTCATCATATTCATACCGTACACCTCACCGATGGTCCCCTGATCATATTCATGTCATCATCACATTCATATCCTCATCAGTGATCGGGGGATCCTCATAATACATGTTGATAATAACTATCATGCCGAGGACCACATGATGCATCCCACCGATCCTGATGACATCACCATCATATTGGCACTGGGGTGATATTCGGTGGCAAGGGTGATATTCGTAAGATCACCTGATATTTGAAATATCACTTGATATTTGAAATATCACCCCCTGTGGAATATCAGGTTGAACTGTAGCATTGTTGTAACATCGGGGTGATATCTAGAATATGACTAACATTTGGAATATCACCCCCTGGCGGAAAAATTGGGCTGATATTGAAAATATGATGACCCCTCCTTCCGAAAAATCAAGTTATATTTGAAATACGCTGAGGAGGCCCAAAGACTTAGAATTTTTTAAATTTTTTGGGAGGGTGCCTGCAGATTCAAATGCTTGGAACCTGACTGTTCATTCAGGCACCAACAATAGGGATCCTCATGGAGGCTATGCATGATTTTTGTGCTTACAGAAACCCATGCCATTTTTAAGTTCTATCATATGCCTAGCATTCTACAGACTCAAAACTGGTTGTTAGGAAAATGAAACCACAGTAAACCCAACTAAGTTGTTAGGTGATAAAAGAACAAGAAATCCATTCTTGCGCATTAAAGATCACATAGAGTGCACAATTCATAACTCCATGGAAGATAATTTTTTATCACTCAGAATCCATCAAGAAAAAAACCCACTTCAAATTTTAAGTATCTTCTTGATTTGTTAACCACCCAATATGTGCTAAGCGATAACACCTTCAAAACTAATAGTACCCAATATAGCATTCACCTTATGGTTACAACACATGGAGATATAAATTGAATTAGGGACTACCCAATAAACATAGCACCAGATCCCTTTTAAAGTTTCAACAACCCAGATTTACAATTCAGCTTAGGTTTATCATACATGTAGCTGATTAGATACTATTATCATTAGAATTCAGAGGGCCAAATTAGCTATAGGGTTGGAAAGCGAATGTTTGGCTTTTCAACCAGAAACATTAAAGAGAAAGCACTAAGAAAAATAACTCACCTATGACAAATATGTGGTTGCCCCTGCCAATGCATTAATGAACCAGAACTTTTTTTTCTCCTCCTCTCAAATTGAAACCCTTTTTTTCTTTTTAACTGCAAATTACAATTCAACACACATTCCCTCTATTAATTCCCTCCCAAACTAAAGTGAAAACAAGGAAAAAACTTATATTATAATTTTAATTATAAAATTATGAAATTATATTATAATATAATTATTCATGTTTATAATATTTAAATAATATGAAATATTATTAAATTATATTTAACTTAAATTATATAATTACTTTGTTATATAAGTTATAAATTATACAACTTAAGTTATTAAATTATATAATTTAAATTAATTTAACTTAAATTATACTTGTGCATACTGGACTTGCAAAATTAAATAATTTATCAATATTATAGTATATTTAAAAGTTTTATAATTAATAGTTTTGTCTTTATTTTGTTTGTATCTATCTAGTTTGTCTATTTTCTTGTCTTATTTTAAATTTTTTTTTATATTTCCTATTGTATGATTTGTCTTTTTTCTTCTTAACCCTTTGTTCAATCCTTGCTCTCCCTTTATTCCTTTGGTCTAATAGAACATTTATTGTCTTGCCTTGTATTGTCTTTGGATTCATGGATTATTATCAAATTGGAAATAAAAATGAATAGAGGAGTAATAGTCATTTATTTAGTCATTTTTATTTGTCTAACCAATTATTTAGTTGTGTTTTTTGCCTGATGACAAAATTAGTCATTTATTTGGTCTTTTATTTTGTCATTTCAACCGATGACCAAATTAGTCATTTATTTAGTCATTTATAGCTGTGTTGCAAAAAAATTTAGTCACGTGACTAAAAGTTTTAGTTAACTGGTCATTTATTTGCCATATTTATACTAGTGGATGATGCAAAGATGAGAAGATAAGTGTGAAGTGAAAAAGTAGAGCAGAGCAGAGGAGTTTTATGGTGCTTCAACGGAACTGAACCTTGGCATGGTGTAGATGCTATTATCTCAGTTCACCAACTTCTGGCAGTGAACCTCTTCTTTTGGCAGTGAGCCTCTATATTGTGGTGAGCATTTTAGGCAGTGAGCCTTGTTGTAAATTTAGATATATCATTTATATTGTGAACTAAAACTCACCGTGGTTTTTCCCTTATTGGGTTTTCCACGTAAAAATTTGGTGTCTCATGTGTTAAATGTGTGGATGTGTTTAAGTCTCTAATTTCATGCTTTCATGATTAATTTGTAGTATCAATGATTAAGTGGTTGATGTATTGATGGTTTTAAAGTTTTGGTTACAACTGATTCACCCCCCCCCCCCTTCTTAGTTATTTTGCACATTTCAACACTAAGACCACACTATAGCATAATAGACTTGGGCATATGAGTAAAAAATGTATGAAGGTACTTCATTATATGAAAGTTTTACCAGGTTTGAAAAGTATTAATATAGATTTCTGTGAAAGTTGTGTGTATGGAAAACAAAAGAGAGTTTTCTCAAGGATGGGAAGCAAAAGAAAGATGAAAAGTTGGAGCTTGTGCATATAGATATATGGGGACCAACTTAGGTATCTTCTCTCAGTGGCTCTTGGTATTATGCTACATTCATAGATGATGCAACTAGGAAGGTTTGAATTTATTTCCTTAGGTAGAAATCTAATGTATTTGAAATATTTAAGAAATGGAGAAGCTTGGTTGAGAATGGGATAGGTAAAAGATTAAAATGTCTCAGATATGATAATGGTGGTGAGTATTGTAGCAAAGAATTTGAGAATTATTGTTTATTTAATAGAATTTGTAGGAAGAAAATAGTTCCAGGGACTGTACAGGAGAATGGGCTGGCTGAGCGCATGAATATGATAATAATGGAGAATGCAAGGAATGTGAGATTGCATGTTGGGCTACCTTTAAACATGTGGGTAGAGGCTGTCAATACTGCTATATATTTAATTAATAGAGGTCCTTCAGTTCCTTTGGATTGTGGTATTCTAGAGGAAGCTTGGATAGGTAAGAAGGTGAGTTATTCTTTTCTCAAAACCTTCGAATGTGAAGCATTTGCAAATGAAGATTCTAAAAATAGAACCAAGTTGGATGCAAAAATCAAAAAAGTGTATCTTTGTTGGATATGGCATTGATGAATTTGGTTATAGGCTTTGGGATTTAAAAATCTAAAAATTCTGGGAAGCTGGGATGTTGTATTCAATGAGAAGGTGTTGTACAAAGATCAATTGCAGCAACATGAGAAGAAAGAAAAGGATTCTGTGGTGTTAGATGATATTCTAGACAATGATGTTCCTATGGTTCCTCTTGCTCCACAACAACAATGGGAAATATCACAAACTCCAGTGGATATTAGACAGTCAACAAGCTTAAGTAGACCCCCGAAAAGGTTTTCTCCCTCTTTGTATTCTATTTTGTTAGTAGATGATGGTGAACTAGAAGGGTATGATGAAGCTATGCAGGTGGATATAAAAGCTCAATGGGAGCATGCAATGGAATAAGAAATGGACTCCTTGATGAAAAATTAGACTTGGGAATTATGCAAGTTGTCTATAGGTAAAAAGGATTTACCCAACAAATAGGTTCATAGGCTGAAAGAGAAAGATGGAGGTAAGAATAGATTTAAAGTCAGGTTAGTTGTACAAGGATTTGCATAGAAAAGGGCATTGATTTTGATGAGATTTTTTCTCCGGTTGTTAAGATGACTACTATTCGTACTATTTTAAGTATTATGGTTGTTGAAGATTTTCATTTGGAATAGCTAGATGTGAAAGCCACCTTTCTCCATGGTGATTTGGAGGTGGAGATATATATGGAATAGCCCCAAGGATTTGAGGTCAAAGGTAAGGAGAAACTAGTATGCAGATTGAAGAAGAGTTTATATGGCTTGGAACAAGCACCTTGGCAATGGTATTTGAAATTTGATAGTTTTATGGCTGAGCAAGGCTATAGCCAGTGTAATTTTGACCATTGTGTTTATTTTAAGAGATAATGACAACTACATTATTTTATGTTTATATGTTGATGACATGCTTGTAGCGGGGTCTAACATGAATCACATAAGTGAGTTAAAACAACATTTAGCAAAATCATTTGCTATGAAGGATTTGGGGGCAACAAAACAAATCCTTGGTATGAGAATTTGTAGAAATAGGAAGAGTAGAAATTTGACTCTATCTCAAGCTGATTATGTTGAAAAGGGTTACAGAGATTCTATATGGAGAATGCAAAAGTTATTAGCACACCTTTGCCCAGTCATATCGAATTGACTAAGGAGATGTGTCCAAAGAAATAAGAGGATGAAGAAAAATGTCCAAGGTATCATATGCTTTGGCTGTAAGAAGCTTAATGTATGCCATAGTAGGCACAAGACCATATGTTGCACATGTCATAGGAGTTTTAAGTAGGTATATGAGTAATCCTAGATTGGAGCATTGGAATGCAGTAAAATGGATTCTTAGGTATTTTAGAGGTACATCCAATAGACATTTATGTTTTGGGGGCTCTAACATTGATTTAAAAGGCTATGTAGACTAATATTTGGTAGGGGATATTGATACCAAGTGGAGTACTACATGTTATGTCTTTACTATATGTGGGACAACCATGAGTTAGATCTCACGATTACAGAAGGTTGTTGCTTTATCCACCATAGAGGCAAGCAATGAGATGATATGGCTGAAATTTTTCATGGAAGAATTGGGAAAACAATAGGCTAAGAGTTATTTGTTTATGGATAGCTAGAGTGCCATACATCTTGCAAAGAATTTTGCCTTGCATTCAAAGACCAAACACATATAGTTGAGATATCACTTCATCTAGTCAGTGTTGGAGGATGGACAATTAAGGCTAGAAAAGATACATATAGATGACAATCCAATGGATATGTTTATGAAGGCAATGACAAGGGAGAAGCTAAGCTCCTCTTCATCTTCGGTTGGCCTTCAAGATTAAAAAAAATAAAATCAAAATAGTAGGGTCCAGGGTGCTTATTTCTAGTGGGACCTATAGGGTTAGTGGTGTTATGATCAGTCTCCAAGTGGGAGATGATATGGTGTGGAGTCTGATTAGTCTCCAAGTGAGAGATTGTTGTTATATGGAGCCTAATCAGACTTAGAGGTTAAATTTTCCCCACTTTTATTAGCACAATTTTTATTGGGAGTTATTTTTTTTATTGAATGACATATAAAACCCTAATTTTTTGTAACCGCCATAAGTCTTGATAAAAATGGCAGGATAGGGGAAAAAGGGTTAGGGTTTTAGTAGATATTGTATTGTAGCATATTGCAGTGGTATTGAGTTGCAAGAGATTCCTTGTTGTAATCGGTTCTATTTTGCTAGATAGTAATATTGGACTCTCTGTTGGTGGATGTAGCCTAATTTTGGGTTAACCACATTAAAATTGTCTCTCACTATTTTTTTCCTATGTATTTTTCATTCCTTTGTTTAATCTTTATCTGCATTTAATTGATATCTTCTACCTGCTATTCCTAACACTTGTTAGATAGAGGGGCTTGGATATCCAATAATGTAATTTAATCTTAACATGGAATATAACAAATTGTAAAAGAGAAGAAGAAGAAGAAGATTGAAAGGCTCACCATGATCAATTCATTTCTATCCAAAATCATTAAGCAAAATAGGCTTAGGTAGGAAATATTGATGATAGCACTGGGTTTTGTGCCACTAAATGCTAAACAAAAAGTATAAAGACACTGTAACACCTATTTGATAGAATTATCTTCTTCTAAGAGTGAAGAAAGGAATAATTAGTAAAGTGGCCATTGACAAGTTGTTTGGTGGTATTGGGAAGGGAAATACATTTTACTCAATTCTAATAAATGACATTAGCAAGCAAGTATCCAAAGTCTTCCATAACTAGCACATAGAGAGTAGGGGAAAGTGAATAACCATGCCAAATAGACTTACCATAAATGGTAAGACAAGGGAGGCATCTACAAACAACACTTGAAGAGATCAAAGGAATTTAGGACCAAATCTTAGCACTTGTAGCATGGAATGAATGCATGACCATTCTTTGTGATCATAACCTTTGACAAAATATTATTTATTAAAGTGGCTAGCTATTGGGAGCAATGAGACCATACCTTTCCAAACAACAATAATATTGTCTAGGATGAATCTTTTCTTGATAAAAACCTATTTTTTTAAGATAAATTTGATAAGTGGAAGAAAGTGCCTCAAACAAAGAGCAAGGGATTTGGAAATAATTTTGTAATAAATATTCAACATAATGAGCAGATGTCAATTACAAATGTCTTTTGGATCATCACCAAATTTTAGTATGAATTTAATGTTTACTTTGTTAATAATATTGACAAGACAGAAAATTTTGTATGCCTTGAAATAAACCTAGAAAAGGTTGGGACCAACAGTGACTTACAAAGATTTATAAAGGTAAGCTATCACAACCTAGATCTTTGTTGTTAGCCATCTAAAAATAACTTCATGAAGATTAACATGGGTGAGAAGTTGGTCACACACTATCTATTATGAAGTACAAATCTAAGAGGAGACCACTCTCTTTTAACTATCTCTATCTATTATCACCAATTCCTTCACCCATAATTAACACCAATATCTATTCACTTTTATCTTTTTCATCCATCCGTAACCATCTTATCTATGTTTCATCCATCTCAGGAGCACATTCATGTCCTGCAAACCCACATGTCCTCTCAAGGGGGCATGCCTAAGACAGATCATCCAAAATTAAAATTGACTACTGATACAAGCTTTAAAGTATGACATCTAATCTTAGTTATCCACTTCAACCATCAAAATCAACTTGAATCAATTTTAATCTAAATCCAAACCATCAATCAATCCTATTTAAAATAAAATCCCAATGCTTGAGGTGTGTTATCACTATTCTCATCCATCAAGTGCCTATATCTACATTCTTTGAAATGTCATTACTTCACAATGCCATTTCAAAGAGGGGAAAATGTATACACTTAATTTCTGCCACCTTCTAATGTTGTGCCTAACATTGCATCATAATACCATGTTGGCATTTCCTTATTATTATTGTAATTCCCCTTTCATTTAACACTACTAATTAATTAAATAATTTATATTATACAGTTAATTAGGATAATTCTCATCCATTTATTTCAAAATAAATAAATGATTATATTTTTAGTTATTCTCCAAAAATAATTAAAAAAAACTAATTATTCACTCATATTCCATCATAACTCCTCCATGATTCCCCCATATTAATCCATGCATAACTAATTAGTCAAAATAAATAAATAAAAATAACTAATTGCCATCACCCATTTTAGAGCCCACTAAGGAGCCATCACAACTGCTTTTTTACTATTTTAGCCTATTAATATTCTCCATTCACTCTCAATCAATCTCAACTATTCATCCAAGATCAAATCCTTGTTGTTCACATCCATAATCAAACATCTCTAATCCAAGTCATTCCTTCATCAAGGGGGGAAAACAATGTGATCTTGATAGTTACATGCTATATATATCTTGCACACATCCTTGAGCATCCATTTCCATTGAGAACATCCTCTTCATCACTAGAATCCACATTCAATAATGCATGTCAGAGTTTTATTTGAATTTCATTTTCTTGATATGAGGTTTCTATTGATTTAGAATAGGAAATCATTTTGCTTGCATTTCATTTCCTTGTTTTTTGAATTTGGTGCTTACAGTAAGAACATGATATCTACAAAGATAATTAAAATGCTAAACCTACAAACAGCACCTCACTTGCAGTTACATGGCATTGGCTTGGATTGAGTAAAGGTAAACTATCCACATTGAAGTCACCATGTCATTTTCCTTACTCTATCAAACCATAGGAAAGATACAAAGAAATGATATTTTGCCACATAAATTGAGACCAAAGAAAACTGCAAAAAAGAGCTAGTAGAACATACAAATAATATGACTAAAAGAATGATCATTGTAGTGAGGATCTATTCGTAGACTCATTAGATTTATATAAAAATTAGTGTCGCTATTTACAACATAGTTGTAGAAGACGAGTTAATTGTTGATGGAAATTCACATGCCACATCAATCCCATAATGATGTAGGAGCATCCTTGGTTCAAGAGAAATCTTGCATCAACCAAAAACATTTGCATTTCATTTTGTTTTCTTTCATTTTCTAGTTCAGTATAGTCAATTTAGTTAGGAGTAATTTTTGTATTTTGGTCCGTATTTTGCCATAGTTTCATTTTAGACTTTCTAGAGCTGAACTTAGCATCTAGACACATTCATGCACATCGTATCCAAAATTTAGATCATTTGGATTAGTTATCAAAAAGATATCGCTATCAAAAGATTGACTATTTTCTCATAATAGAGCATCCTAGCAGTCTTAAACAATCAGCTAAAGGAGAAGACTTGTGAAGCACTTTCATGACTTGCAGAGCTAAATGACACATCATTCAATGTTGTTTGGAACTTGGCCTACCTTCCTTGAGATCCGCACTCTATTGCATCCATTTACGAAGGAGTTCCATACAATTAGGTCTGACCTATTTGTGTACACATGTTACAGTTTTTCATTAGAGTTTGTGATCTTCCTTGGCTAACAGGAAGGACCCTTATGATCCAGAGATGATATATAATCATGTAATAGATGCATAGGAAGTTAGTTAGTGATAGATAACATAATTTACAAGTTAGATAGTTTGAATCCTTTTCAGAAGGTACTTCAAAGCTATATCTTGTGCATTTATTGTAACTGGAGATTTAGGCCTATGGGCCCTAATTATGAGGCCGCATGTTGCCAACATGTTTGCATTTTTAATCTACGATATACTGAATGACTAAATCTGCATTTGTATTTCTATCTTTGAGTTATTGAATCCATTTTGTTTACTCTTGCTGCATGGTCTGGACTGTTTACTTTGTCATCCCTCCTATCCATGACTACACCACATAAAATAGTTCATTCTTTCCAGAAGAGGCACATCACACTTATTCCACTCATAAATGTGGGTTAAAGGGAAATCCTTGCATTTCATTGTGGACAATGTAAGTAAGAAGATGATATTATATACGAAGATAGTCAAAATGTTAAATCTACAAACAACACCCCACTTACATCTATATGGAATTAGAGGATTGAATCAAGTTAAATATATCCACATTTGTCAATATCAGTCAAGGATGGCATAAGAGGATTGAGTCAAGCTACCTATGTCTGCAATGCTCTTGTCTAGAATCCTTACATGTACATGTTGACCATGGTGTTCATGAAGATAGATCTCATAGTGTCATCAAATCAAACTAGGAGATAGGAATTATATGAGTACCAAAAGTGGCTCCCATTAATTTAATGGCTTTGATAAGAATGAAGTAGTTTCATCATTTATTACTCAACATGAGAAACTTTTATTTTTATTATGAGAACTAATGTAGAAAAAATGGACATGAAACTTACACATGACACAACACCTGCTATTATAACATGGAAAAATAGATGATCTAGATTCTTTTAATATGTAAATATTTATTCACTTCACCAAACAAGTTTATCTCTACATTAATAGGTGAAGAGTTCAAATGATCTCTTACCTAGAAAGGGACTACCAAGTAGACTACTATATAGATGATCAATTCATGGGAATGATGGGATTAAGCATAAGATTCATCACCTTATCTAGAAATAACACATTTTGTACAAGTGCCTCACAATGGGAAATCTTAAGGGCATTTTAAAACTTAAAATAAGGATAGAACACCTAGATGACTATGTATTGACCATCACATAAAAAACAAAATGACTACAAAAATCTACAACAAAATCTATTTAAGTTAGGTTTAATTCAAAATATTATGATTAACATTTAAGACTACTTAACATCAAATGCTAGAGATGGCCAACTTCAATTTCATAATAGTTTTTATGTGATAAACATAAAATAGATGTTAGGTCAATGTTATTTGTCTCTAATCCTCAAAACTTAGAATTAATCAACATAAACTCTAACTCAAATAATACTTGGTCTAGGAAAAGGGGTCAACTTAAGAGCAAGATTCAGAGAGATGGTCGGTGGTCCCCTCCACCTCCTGGTATTATTAAGATCAATACAGATGGTTCTTCTAGGGGGAATCCTGGTCATTCTAGGATTTGGGGGAAGGAAGAGATAGCCATGGTGATGTCTTTTTTTTCTTCTCTATCTATAAGGGACATCAAACTAATAATTTGATGGAAGCTCTTGCTATTCTCTATGCTCTAGAAAAAGGGTGTGCTTTGGGATGTTGTAGGGTTATTTGTGAATCTAATTTTGAAGTAGTGATTAATCTTCTGAATGAGCAGGTAGTGAATGCCCGGTGTAATGGCAATTGGCATTAGTGGTTCAATAGATTTATCTGTTGAGTTACTCGATGGAGTTTATTTCATTTGTCCATGTCCCTAGGGAATGGACCTATGTTGTTGATTGCTTGGCCAAGTGGGGTTTGAAGCAGGAGTGAGCTTGGAATGTTGATAGTTGGTACCAATTGTCCCATGAAGGTGTTCAAAATTTGGAAAGGTTGATCTCAACAAATATGGATGGCTAGTTGAGGCTCCTATTTGGAGATTTGGGGTTTTCGATGTCACCCTTGTTCTGGTTTGGCTGGTTGTTTTATTAGTGTTTTGTTCTAGACTTCTATTGTTTCTAGAGGTAGTTGCCCTCCTGGTTATGTACTGTTGACTTTTTTTACTAATAAAATTTAACCCCTTTTTTATTAAAAAATAATACTAGTATTCTTATATTTAAAAAATATAAATATACTAGTTTAAATATTTTAGAAAGTACATTTAAAAAGGTAAAGTAAACAATATTTAAAAACAAAATAATTTTTGATTGTTTAAATAATTTCTAAAAAAAAAATTAATGTTTAAATTACTATTTTTTCTAAAAATTCAAATAGAAAATTTGAAAGTAAACGCCCTTTTATCATCCATATTATTAGAAATTTGTAATTGTTTAAAATTTATTCCTTTAATGAACATTTAAAAGGTAAAATAAGCAATTTTTAAAAACAAAATAATTTGTATTGTTTAAACAATTTCTAAAAAGAAAATGTTTTTTTTGAATGTTTAAATTAATGTTTTTTTCTAAAAACTCAAATTAAAATGTTATCTTTTTATCATCTTGTTATTAGAAACTTTTAAATGTTTAAAATTTATTCCTATAATATACCCTACTATAAGAGGGACAAATAATCTAATACCCTTTTGTTCAATGTATATTATCATATCAAATCTGTGTCCATATTTTCCTTTACTTTCTCCATAACCAATATATAATCCAATTATTCTAATCAGGTCTTGAATTTGATAGTTGACCCTGCCTATCAAGAAAATATTTTATAGCAGTCATCAATTGAAAGATGCCTTTACCTTAAGACATGTAAAATTATATATAAACCAAATATATATAATTACAATTCTATATAGATTTTAACATTAGAAATATCATGTCTACAATGTTGGATATTTATTGTATTTTTTTTATTTTTTGAGAAAAGAGGGGGAAGCCCTCAGACATCTATTAATCAAAAGAAAATACCAGTGTAATTATAGAATGGGGTAACCAGTCCAAACAAAGCAAAACATAAAAAAATATTAGCATCTACATAGCCAACAATACACATGGTAGCGTTCACTTATAGTTCCACAAAGATGGATAAAACAAAAAATAAATATTTTAGCACCCAACACAGGAAACAAAATAGAAGACCAATCTGACTAACACCCTATACCACATGCCCTCAACTGCACTAGCATCCGCTACAGGCTCATTTTCATCTTCTTGTATTGAGTCCTCCTCCAGATCTGTATCTTCATCCAATGTCATTGGGCTCCTTAGGAGGTGTGGTGTTTGATCTAGGGCATACAGTTGAAGAAATTTGATAGCAATAAAGACCCCTCTGTCTCTGATCCTTGAAGCCTTAGGTACTGTAAAGCTATGCCTTTAAAGTGCTCTATCAAGCTTATTTATACATTCACAGATTAAGCTACTTTGCATGGTCCTATAAATACATTTGAATGTCTTCATCATGCAAAGATGTGTTGTTATATGGAGCCTAATCAGACTTAGAGGTTAAATTTTCCCCTTTTATCTGCATGGTTTCCCCCCAAATTATTTAAGGGGGGTTAGGGGGTAGCGGCCCCAAGACGGGATCAAGGGTGGCTAAGGGTTAGGATTTTTGTTGAGATATTGTATTGTAGCATTTGCAGCAATATTGAGTTGCAAGGATTGCTGGTTGTAATCAGTTTGATTTACTGGATCATAATATTGGACTCTTTGTTGGTGGATGTAGCTCGAGTTTGGGTGAACCATGTTAAAACCTATCTCTCACTATTATTATTTCTATGTATTTTCATTCCTTTGTTTAATCTTTGTTTGCATTTATTTGATATCTTCTGCATGCAATTCCTAACAAGTGGTATCAGAGTGAGTTGTGTTTGATTATCATCTGCAGGAAGGTCTCATGGTTGAGTGGGAGTCTCACGGTTAAGTGGGAGAAATGGTGGACGAGGGTAAATTGAAAGTAGATAAATTCAATGGGCAAAAGTATCAGTTATGGAAGATGAAGATGGAGGATAATCCCTATCAGAAGGATCTATGGAGGCTATTGGAAGGGATAGCCAAGAAACTGGCAACAATGACTAATAAGGATTGGAATCTTCTGGATAGAAAGGCACTGGGAACCATTAAGTTGTGCCTGGCACCATCTGTGGCATTCAATATAATAGAAGCAAAGACAACAGATGAACTGATGAAAGCTTTGGCTAAATTGTATGAAAAACCCTGAGCCTCAAATAAGGTATTTCTCATGAAGCATTTATTTAATCTAAAAATGATTGAAGGTAAATCTGTGAAAGATCATTTAAATGAATTTAATATGATTACCAATCAATTAACTTCTGTAAAAGTGAAATTTGATGAAGAGGTGAGGGCTCTCTTGGTTTTATGTTCTTTGCTAGAAAGCTGGAATAGCTTTGTAATGGTTGTAAGTAACTCTGTCTTTGATTCAAATACTTTGAAATTTGATGATGTTGTTGGTGTTATCCTTAGCAAGAAAATGTGATGGAAAAGCTCAGGAGGGTGCACATTAGGTAGTGTTTTGAATGCAGAAAGCAGGGGTAGATCAAAGGAGAGAGGAAAAGGTTCTAGAGGTCATGGGAAGTCACAAGGCAAATCAAAGGACAAGAGGTCCCAATCCAGAGGATAGAAAGATTGTTGGTATTGTGAGAAACTAGGTCATCTAAAGAAAGATTGCTGGTCTCAGAAGAATAAAGAAGGAGACAAACAAGAAGGCAATAAGTGGGCAAATGTGGTAAGTAATAAATCTGAAGATGATGCTTTGATTCTTTCCCTAGATAATGTTGTTGTTTCATGGGTTTTAGATTCAGGGGCCTCATTTAATGCTACACCACTGTAATGTCAGAAAATGTCCCCTTGGGGGCTAGTCCCTCTTAAGGTTTAGCTCCTAGGTATTTTGCATGCATTTAGGACATCTTACTTCATAATTTGGCATCTCGATGGAATAAACCCTAGGTAACATGACAAATGGGACCTAGGAGGACCTCTTGAGCTTAACCCTGCCCAAAATAGGGGGGATGACTTGGGCACACGCACCCTAGTCTTACCCTATTTTGGGGTAGCCCCAATTTTTGGGTGTTGGTTTATGACCATTATTTGGGTCCTATACTAACATGGTAAGTTTGAATTATGAAAAACTTGGTAGGAGTGTTTGTAGTTGTATATAAAAGCATGTTTAGGCATTCATTTGTAAACTAGAGCATTATTAGATGATCATTGTGAACTTTAGGCATTCTCAAGGCGATTCAAGGCTTTCATTGTGTTGCAAGAGTAGATTTGTGTGGTTTATGTGTTTGTGTTTGCAGATTTGAGCATCCATTTCATCATGGAATGAAGAACATCTTCCTCCATGAGATCTTCACTACAAGGTGACATTATATTGTGTTTTTATCATCATTTCCTTTAGTTTTTTCCTCTACCTCACAAGGGCATGCACTCTCTATCTAACAACATTGTTTGGAGACTTAAGAGTTCTCTGAGGCTTGACTGAGGCAAGCCTCTAAACACCACAACCTCTTCCCAAAGTTTTCATGGTTGCAGGTTACAGGTTGCGGAGCTAGACAAAGTGAAGTTGCAGGAAGGCATCTTGAAGGGTCAAAATTGAAGAACAAAAAGAAAAACAACCACCTGGACTTGTGCACCCGCTCATTAGTCCTCCAACCTCCATGATGGGAAAATCTCTGGAACAACAAGGAAGAGTTGCAAACTAGGTTTCCAGATCTGGACAAAAAGTAGGGCATTGGACTTGGGTACCCGCTCTTTTGTCCCTAACTTTTCCACCTTAGAACCCCAAAAATAGGTATTTTGTAATTTGATATTTTGCTTCACTCTACAAGACCTTTTTCTATTATTCTTTCATTTACAATCATATTTGTGAAATTAGGGTTTTAATGGTCAATTGAGCATAAGAGAAGGAAAATTGATAATTAAATTACCTAATCCAAGCTTCCCTACATCTCATAGCAACCTAGGGTATGATAGTGCCTAGCCATTTGACCCTAGATCCTTGAATGAATAGGGTGAAAGGAGTATTCAAACATCTAAACACTAAAAACTAAACAATCCCAATTTTACCCCAAAACAACCACATAGAAGTTATTTTCTTGATTACGTCCAAGGGGACTTTGGGCTAGTTTATTTGGGAGATAATGAACCCTGTCAGATTGTTGGAAAGGGAAGAATTAAGATTAAGTTGTAGAATGGGAATCATTGGCTACTACAAGAGGTAAGGCACGTTCCAAGGTTGAGTAGGAATTTAATTTTAGTAGGGTAGCTAGCTGATGAAGGTTGCATTGTTACATTTACTAGAAAAAAGTGTGAAAGTAGGCACCTTATATCTTTGTACAGGTCATATTGTTCCTTCTACTTTAGTTGTTGCAGAGAAAAATCAAATAGGTTCAGGAACAGTTGTTACTGGTTCCCAAGAAGAGACCAAAACAATTGCTGCAGGTTTGTAGACAACACTATGGCATAACACACTTGGGCATATGAGTGAAAAAGGTATGAAGGTACTTCATTCTAAGAAAGTTTTACCAGGTCTAAAATGTATTAATATGGATTTTTGTGAAAATTGTGTGTATGGAAAATAAAAGTGAGTTAGTTTTCTCAAGGATGGGAAGCAAAAGAAAGATGAAAAGTTGGAGCTTGTAAATAGAGATGTATGGGGACCATCTCAGGTATCTTCTCTCGGTGCTTCTCGGTATTATGTTACATTCATAGATGATGCAACTATGAAGGTTTGAATTTATTTCCTTAGGTAGAAATCTGATGTATTTAAAACATTTAAGAAATTGAGAAGCTTGGTTGAGAATGAAACAGGTAAAAGATTAAAATGTCTTAGATCTGATAATGGTGGTGAATATTGCAGCAAAGAATTTGAGGATTATTTTTCCTTAAATGGAATTCATAGCTAGAAAATAGTTCCAGGGACTCCACAGGAGAATGAACTTGCTGAGTGCATGAATAGGATAATAATGGAGCATGCAAGGACCATGATATTACATGTTGGGCTACCTTTAAACATGTGGGTAGAGGTTGTCAACACTATTGCATATTTAATTAACAGAGGTGCTTCAGTTCTTTTGGACTGTGGTATTCCAGAGGAAGCATGGATAGGTAAGAAGGTGAGTTATTCTTTTCTCAAAACCTTCAGATGTGAAGCATTTGCACATGTAGATTCTAAAAATAAAACCAAGCTAGATGTAAAATCAAAAAAAATGTACCTTCATTGGATATGGCATTGATGAATTTAGTTATAGGCTTTGGGATTTAGAAAATCAGAAAATTGTGAGAAGTAAGTATGTTGTATTCAATGAGAAGGTGTTGTACAAAGATCAGTTGCAGCAGCATGAGAAGAAAGAAAAGGATTATGTGGTGCTGGATGATACTCCAGATAGTGATGTTCCAATGGCTCCTCATGCTCTGCAAGAGCAACAAGCAATACTAGAAACTCCAGTGAATGTTAGACGGTCAACAAGGATAAGTAGACCTTCTGAAAGGTTTTCTCCCTCTTTGTATTCTATTTTGTTAATAGATCCTGGTGAACCAGAAGGGTATGATGAAGCCATGCAGGTGGATACACAAGTTTAGTGGGAACTTGCAATGAAAGAAGAAATGGACTCCTTGCTGAAAAATTAGACGTGAGAACTATGTAAGTTGCCTGTAGGTAAAAAGGCTTTACCAAACAAATGGGTTTATAGGTTGAAAGAGGAAGATGAAGGTAAAAAACTATTTAAATTTAGGTTAGTTGTAAAAGGATTTGCACAGAAAAAGAGTATTGATTTTGATGAGGATTTTTTTTGGTTGTTAAGATGACTTCTATTCGTACCATTTTAAGTATTGTGGTTGTTGATGATTTGCATTTGGAACATCTAGATGTGAAAACTACTTGTCTCCATGGTGATTTGGAGGAGGAGATATATATGGAACAACCACAGGGATTTGAGGTCACAGGTACGGAGAAACTAGTGTGCAGATTGAAGAAGAGTTTGTATGGCTTGAAACGAGCACATCGGCAATGGTACTTGAAATTTGATAGTTTTATGGTTGAGCAAGGCTATAGTTGGTGTAATTCTAACCATTGTTTTTATTTTAAGAGGTTGGATAATGACAACTATATTATTTTATGTTTATATGTTGATGACATGCTTGTAGCAAGGTCTAACATGGATCACATAAGAGAGTTAAAACAACAGTTAGCACAATCATTTGCTATGAAGGGTTTGAGGGCAGCAAAGTAGATCCTTGGTATGAAAATTTACAGAGATAGGAAGAACCAAAAATTGACTTTATCTCAGGCTGATTATGTTGAAAAGGTGTTGTAGAGATTCCATATGGAGAATGTCAAAGCTATCAACACACCTTTGCCTAGTCATTTGAAATTGACTAAGGAGATGTGTCTTAAGACACAAGAGGAGGAAGATAAAATGTCCAAGGTACCATATGCTTCAGCTATAGGAAGTTTAATGTACACCATGGTATGCACGAGACCAGATATTATACATGTTGTAGGAGTCATAAGAAGGTATATGAGTAATCCTAGATTGGAGCATTAGAATGCGGTAAAATGTATTCTCAAATACTTGAGAGGTACACCCAATAAAAACTTATGTTTTGGGGGCTCTAATACTAATTTAACAGGTCATGTAGACTAATATTTGGTAGGGGATATTGATACTAGGTGGAGTACTATAGGTTATGTCTTTAGTATAGGTGGTACTGCGGTGAGTTGGATCTCCAGGTTGCAAAAGGTGGTTGCTTTATCCACCATGGAGGCAGAGTATGTAGGTACAACATAGGAAAGCAAGGAGATAATATGGCTGCAATATTTCATGGAAGAATTAGGCAAACAATAGGCTAACAATTATTTGTTTATAGATAGCCAGAGTGCCATACATCTTGCAAAGAATTTTGCCTTGCATTCAAAGACCAAACACATACAGTTGTGGTATCACTTCATTTGATTGGTGTTGGATGATGGATAGTTAAGGCTGGAAAAGATACATACAGATGAAAATCTAGTAGATATGTTTACAAAGGCCATGACAAGGGAGAATTTGGGCTCCTCTTCAGCTTTAGTTAGTCTTCAAGACTGAAAACAAAAAAAATTAGAACAACAGAGTCTAGAGTTCTTATTTCCAGTGGGAGCTATAGGGTCAGCAGTGTTATGATCAGTCTCCAAGTGGGAGATGATATGTTGTGATGTCTGATCAGTCTCCAAGTGGGAGATTGTTGTTATATGAAGCCTAATCAAACTTGAAGGTTAAATTTTCCCCACTTTTATCGGCGTGGTTTCCCCCCAAATTATTTAACGGGGGTTTGGGGGCAGCGCCCTAATGCAATCAAGGTAGGAGGGTCCAATGAGGGACTGTCCAACCTTACAGCCTTAAACAATTAACACTATGACCATACATATATGAAACTAAAGCTTACAAGTAATCAACAGAAAGACAAAAGATATTCATGAACATATAACACAAGATATATCCCGAGAAAACCCTAATAGGGAAAAACCCATCCTTCAAAGCTCATTCCTTATATTATGATCTCAAAATAGATTACATATGCTACTTAGGCTTTTACAGATGCTAGGTCGTAGCCCAGGGTTACAAAACATTCATATAACAACTTCAATTCATGCTCTCCTTCACCAGTTCCTTGATTCTTTTCTTTGCAACTTATTTTGTTCTCTGCTTCACATCTACTTCTTTAGACCAAAACACTTCTTAATTCACTTTATGTCTTTGCATACTTGATCATTTTGTCACTAGTGTCTTGTAACAAATCTTTATCCTTCATTTATATCCTTCGCAAGCCTTCAAATCCTTATCAAGTTGGCCTAATTGCAATGGCTAGTATGAAATGTGTGTACACGGATAGGTCGGACCTAAATATGAGGCATTGCTCTACTGGTGCATAGAACTTCATACAGATCTCCATGAAGGTCGGATAGGTCTTATACTTCATTGAATAATGTTCCTTTAGGCTCCACAAGTCAGGTATTTTCTCCGCAAGCTGATTAGACTTCACTAAACACTGTCAGCTCTGCTTTGTGAAAATAGGTAATCTTCTGATAGCGATATCTCTCTAGAATCAAACCCAAATGATCTAAATTTTAAATATGTTGTCAATAACTATGTCTAGATGCTAAGTCCAGAATCACAACCTCTGATATGCAAATGTAGTAAAATGTGGAATTCTCCAAGGTTGTTGTCTCTGTCCTTAGCAACTTCACTACTAACTATCTCAGTTGTTCTAAATGCTTCTGGATGCTCCTGTATCAGACTCTCAGGGTTATTTGAAAAGTGAGCCTCTTCACTTTGGTATGTATTATGTCAAATTCAATGTGATCCCTTAGCATAGATTCGGTAGTCTATTTTTTAGGTACTTGCAACTACCTCAAGGTCGACGGTATGTTCAAGTCCACCCTACAAAACTGCCTCAAATTCTACTAGGTTTGGCATTCTACTTGCAAGCCTTACACTGCATCAATGATAGGTGGTCTGAGCAAGTCTTCTCTACAAGTTGCCTCAAATTCTTCATCTTGTCATGTCTAGGTTCAACGGTCTACCTGCAAGCCTTGCACTGCCTCAATGATCAATGGTCTGAGCAAGTCTTCTCTGCAAGTTGCCTCAATCTCTATGTCTATTTCAATCAATTCAGAGTCATTCAATACCTATATACATCCTTCGAAACAATAAAGTCACTTCCTCATACATTCTTGAATTCTTTTCTGCAAATCTGTCTAAATCCAAGTTTCTATCACAATTTCCTCTACACTCATCAACATCTCACAGTTTCCTCTCTGCATACACTTTCCTTTTACTGATCTATGTTTCTTTATCAATATTTACTTCATTTCAGTACATAAAATTTCTCTTCTGGTAGAATATCTTGTCATTCCCTCTTTCTCTGCCACATGAACTTCTCTTTTCTGTTATGCTTCACACTTGTTCATACAACTTTGTTTCTCAGATGATTTTACACAAACTTTCCCTTGTACTTCTTTCTTTGATGATTGGTTTATAACATATTTCTTCTTAAGATCAATGCTTCACCTTCTTCTGGTTTCTCTATCAAATCTGATGTCTCAAACAGTTCCTCTTCCTCTGCATAAACTATCTCTATATCAACAAGCTCTTCTTCTTCTGTATAAACTATCTTTGAATTAACAAGCTCTTCTTCCTCTCCACAAATTGTCTATGTATTATTGACTGCTTCTGCTTCATTAGCTTCTTTGGTAATAGGTTCTTTATAACTTTCATTGCTTGATTCTTTTCTCCTCCAAACTTGAAAACAAGTTCTTCTTCTAGAAAATCCTCATTCATTCCTCTGGTATCCTTCACTGTGATAAGAATCATGACTCCTATCACTTCTCCCTCTGTAGTTTGAATTATTGTCCTTGTTTTTCTCTAAATAAGGTCTTCTTTCTCTGCATCCTAATCCAACACATGAATAATTTAGTTTATACCCCCCTCTAAACATACAAGTAACATGTTTCCATTCCTATCCATCAATCCATCCATAATTCTTCTATATACAACCTGCCATAGATTTTCTCCTCCTCATTTTATCCCAACATGTCCTTTCAAAATGATTCCTTAGTCCACAAAACTTACAAGGGTATAGATCCCAACACAATTCCTTTTCATGGCCATGTCTATTACAATGTGAACAATACATACATCTTCTTCCCTAATTTGATTTGTTTGAATTTGCAACAACATCCTTACCTCTGTCATATCCAAGGCCTTCACTTCTTGATTTTATTATTGGTTCAATAGGTTATGTAATTCCTTGTTGATGCTTTCCCAATCCTTGTCCTTCATATCCCATTCTTTGCATGATTTTGAAACCAATACCATCACCAACAACTGCAGGTTCAGTTACACTATCATATTCAATCTCACTTTCTAAAGAAACTTTTGCAGCATCACACAAATCATTAGTATCACAAGAAACATCACAAGAAACTTCTAGGGTTTCACACTTTCTCCAACACTTTCAGATTCACAACCGTCCCAGCAGATTCAAAACTTGACTCTGATACCACTTGATGTAGTCAAGGTAGGAGGATCCGGTGAGGGACTGTCCAACCTTGCAGCCTTAAACAATTAACACTAATGATCATACATATATGCAATGGAATCTTACAACTAATCAACATAAAGACAAGATATTCATGAACATATGACACAAGATATATCCTAGGAAAACCCTAACAAGGAAAAACCCAACCTTCAAAGCTCATTCCTCTAATATTATGATCTCAAAATAGATTACATATGCCACTCAAGCTTTTAAAGATGCCAAGCCATAGCCCAGGGTTACAAAACATTCATATAACAACTTCAATTCATGATCTCCTTCGCCAGTTCCTCGATTCTTTGTTCTACAACTTATTTTGTTCTCTACTTCACATCTGCTTCTTCTTCAGACCAAAACACTTCTTAATTTGGTTCATGTCTTCTCATACTTCATGATTTCATCACTGGTGTCTTGTAACAAATCTTTATCCTTCATTTATATCCTCTGCAATCCTTCAAATCCTTATCAAGTTGGCCTAATTGGAACGACTAGTATGAAATGTGTGTACAAGGATAGGTCAGACCTAAACATGAGGTATTGCTCCACTTGTGCATAGAACTTTGTATGGATCTCCATGAAGGTTGGCCAGGTCCTATAATTCATTGAATAATGTTCCTTTAGGCTCCACAAGTCATGTATTTGCTTCGTAAACTAATTAGACTTCACTTCAAACACTGTTGGCTCTGCTTTGTGAAAATAGGTAAAAACATGTAATCTTCTAATAGCGATATCTCTCCGGAATTGAATCCAAATGATCTAAATTTTGGATATGTTGTCAATGACTATGTCTAGATGCTAAGTCTAGCTCCATAGCCTCTGATATGCAAATACGGTAAAATGCAAAATTCTCCAAGGTCATTGTCTCTGTCCTCGATAACTTCATTGCTAACTGTCTCAGTTGTTCTAAATGCTTCCGGATGCTCCTGCATCACGCCCCCAAGATGGGGTCAAGGGGCAGCTAAGGGTTAGGGTTTCCATTGAGATATTGTATTGTATCATTTGTAGCGGTATTGAGTTGCAAGGATTGCTGGTTGTAATTAGTTTGATTTACTAGATAATAATATTGGACTCTCTGTTGGTGGATGTAGCTCGAGTTTGGGTGAACACCATTAAAACTTGTCTCTCACTGTTATTATTACTATGTATTTTCATTCCTCTGTTTAATCTTTATTTGCATTTAATTGATATCTTCTACATGCAATTCCTAATGAGATAGTGTAATGGGAAAAGGCCCTCGATCAAGGCTTCTCCTATCATGAGGTCATAATTCTCTAGCCCTATGTTCCAACACTCCACACTAAAATTTTTCTTGTTTATCATACCCATGGTGATAGGGAGAACATAGTTAGGGTCCAGAGCTATATCCATGAAGTTTGAAAGGAAGACTAAAATGATATCAGAACTCTCTTCATACGCAAATGACACCCTTGATGTAAGGAAATCTATGTTGAATTTCATATTTGTGGACTGATGAAGAGGTCAATTGGATCCCAATTTACACCCTAATCTACATAAACTTTGCAATATCTTTGATATTTCACACCAAAATGAACGAATCAAAAAGTAGAAAAAAAACCAAACAAGGCCTCAATAGAAACCATAATCTAGCATATATTTTCTAAAGCCATTAAGATTTCACACTAAAAAGAAACGTGGCCAAAAGAACCAAATAACACCTCAATTAAAAACCTAAATCTAACACCTTTCAAATTTAATATCAAAGAAAATGAAATTGTAGACATAAATTTGAACAATGGAAAAAAAGGAAAATCATAGGGGCAGAGCCCATACTTCCAGAATTCATGGTGAAATTTCTCCTTAATGTAAAAGTTATTACAACTACAAATAACTGTAATCTCCTCAAGCAGCTTGTCAGTTCGTGGAATCCTACTATATATAAATAGCTATACTTTAAGATTGATGTAAAAATGGCTGGATTGGATGTTAAAAATAATATAATATCAATTTTCATAGAAGCACGCCTAAGGAATCTATTCACAAAAAAATGAAATGTCCAAAAACAACACATGCAACGAATATAAGTTAGCATTAGAAAGTCAAAGATTTTTGGCAATTGTAGTGACTTCTCAACTATTTTTGGCTTGTCATTCTTATCCATCAAAATTTGGTCAGCTCCGATTTTTGTAAAGGGTTTCTATTTTAACTTTTAAATTTTTGTAAAGGGTTTTTATTTTATTTTTTAATTTTTTTTATTTTTAGTTATTTATTTAAAAAAAGTGAATGCTCTCATCTCCACTTACTATGATTGAATAATGCATCTTGATGATGTAACTAGTATATTTATATTTAAAATAATATATCTACAATATTATCTTCAAATATGATTTTTGGTTTTTGGTTTTTGTTTTTTATTTTTTTATAAATTAAGCCTTTCATTTCCCATTAAATATATTTCTTATTCTTGGTATTTATAAATTATTTGTAGTTAGAATATTTGAATTTTGGTTTAAAATAGCAAAAGCATCTTTGAGAGTGGTGTATTTGTTGTGGTATTTCATTATGATCCACTACAATTTTATTTTATTTTATTTTATTTATTTTCTATATTTTTTATTTTTTTAGATTTTCATTTACTTTTTACAAGAATCTGAATCTTATCACTGGTTACAAGAATCTAAATATTTCAGCGCTTGTTGTAATTGTAGAATGCCTCTCAGCATAATTATAAGTGTAACCCTAACACTAATTCTATCCCTAACCCTAACCCTAATTGCAACCATAATTGTATTTCTAAGCCTAATTATATCACTAACCCTATCCATACTTCTAACTATAATTCTAGGCCTAATTCTTACACTTACCCTAACTCTAATTATGATTGCAACCCTAACCCTAACTATAACCATAATTCTAACACTAACACTCAGCCCAATACTAACTCTAATTCTAACCCTAACTTTAATTCTAATGCTAACCTTAACCATAATTAAAATCCTAATTCTAACCCGAATCGTAAATGTAACCTTAACTCTAATTCTAACCCTAACTCTAATTCTAATACTTGCAGTAATTATATTCATAATCCTAATTTTTACCTTGATCATAATTTTATCCCTAACCCCAACCCTAATTACAACTCTAATCCTAATGATTTTTTTGTTATAAATATTTTTCCTAGTTGTAACCCTAATTTTTATTGTAACCCTAACTCTAATTTTATCCCTAACCCTAATTCTATCCATAGACCTAATCCTAATTCTAACTAAAACCCTAATTGTAACCTTAACTTTTTTGGATACATATTTGCCCTAATCGTAACACTAATTCTAATCATAACCTTAACCCTAATTCTAACCCTAACCCTAAAGCTAATTCTAACCCCAAACCTTTGGTTATATATATTTGCCCTAATTCTAACTTTATTTTGTATTGTAACCATAACCCTAATTATATCCCTAATCATAATTGTATCGGTAATCATAATTCTATCCTTAACCCAAATCCTAATTATAATTCTAATTATACCCCTAATTCCAATCCTAACCACAATTCTAATTATAATCATAACTCTAATTCTAACCATAAATGTCCCTAACCCTAATTGTATCATTAACCTTAATTATATCCTTAACCCTAATCTTAATTATAACCTTGATTGTAACCCTAATTCTGACCCTAACCATAAGCCTAATTATAATCATAACTCTAATTTTAACCATAAATGCAACTCTAATTGTATCCCTAACCCTATTTCCCCGCCTCTCTCCTATCTATATCTCTATGTTTCCCTCTCTCTATATCTCTCACTCTATTTATCTCTTTGTTTTCTATGCCTTTCTCTTATGTATATATCTTTTTCTCTCTATGTGAAATGTCCCTTAACTAATTCCTATGATATATTTTAGATCTGAAACATAAATTGGTAAAACATCTCATAAAAACACCATTTTCACTAAAATTAGTCAACTAGTCACACACAGGAAAATACACCAAATTAATTGAAACTCTCCAAAATGATATTATTTGGGTCTTTCAATGAAAATAAAATGTAATTAAGTCTAATACGCTGATTTACAACAATACCAAACACCGAGTGCTTCTACATCAAAAACTATGCAAAACCCACAAAACAATGTGTTCCAAATATCACCAGATTTCACTGCAGACCATAGAAACTGACATAGTTTGATTTATTTGAAGGAAATGCATAAATCCTGATTTGGAACAAAATAATGTGTACAGAAACACCTATATAAACCTAGAGAAAATCCCCACAACATAAATAACAGAAAATACTGAAATACACACTATGCATCTCAGCCCACAACCTGCAACACAACACTCCTCACAATCTGCTAGAAATTGAAAGGAAGCAAGGTATGCAGAAATGTTTCGTACACTGATCTACTAAGGAAAGATTTATGCAAATTTTACCTTCTATAGTTACAGGATATTAGATGCACATTAACAGAAAGGTAATACCAACATCAAAATGCAAAACTCACAACATAAGATATACGTGGGGAAAACCCGTTTAGGTAAAAAACCCCACACTCCAAAGCCACCCAATATATTATTCAGGAGTTAAGAAGATTACAATATACTTGTAGAGAAAGATTTCATAGAAGTATTAATCAAATAGAGATCTAGGAGGTAATACAACATCTATAAGAATCTTACACACAACCTCCATCTCAAGATCTTAATATATAGGAGATACAATACAGTGAACCGTCAATAGTAATTACAAAACCATGAGCCAAAACCATCCAAAAGTGGTACCCAAATTATATCAAATAAAATATGCCTTGCGATGTGCCAAAACACACACCAACACATGTAACTCTCCCCTTTACAACTCTTTTTAAGTGCCCAACATGTTTTTACATTTCCCAAAAATAGGAGGTCCAAATTTTGGAGGCCATAACTTTTGATCCGAGTGTTCGATTGACGAACCATTTGATGCGTTAGAAAGCTCGTGAAGAGATCTATCAATATATAACCTAATTTATTGGTTACAACAAATTTCAAGGCGTTTGGAGACCTCTAAGTGCCTCAAAATTGAGTTTGAAACTTTTTTCGGCAGTTTCAAAAAATAGAAACTTTAATATCTTGCAATCCCGATATGATCTTGAGTCAAAACTCACCCAAGATGTTTACTTAGTAGTTCTGCACCTTTTGGGAAATTTTTGGGTCAATTCAAGGTCAAATGTAGAATTCCTAAAAATAGTAAGTCCTACCATTTTTAGCCCTTTTATAAACTTGGAAAGTTCTAGATCATTCTCCAAGATAAAGGGTATTTGAAAAGACCAAAACTAGGAAGAATAGTGAAAGGAAGCAAGGTATGTGGAAACACTTCCTACACTGATATATTGAGGAAACATTTATGCAAATTTTTACTTTTATACTTACAAATTAAGATACACATTAACAAAAAGATAATAACAACTTCAAATACAAACACAAAACTCACAACACAAGATATACGTGGGGAAAGCCCTTTTAGGTAAAAAACTGCATACTTCAAATCCACCCAATATATTATTCAAGAATCAAGATGATTACAATATACTTACAGAGAAAGATTTTATAGGAGTATATCCAACCAGAGATCGAGGAGGTAACTTGACATTTATAAGATTCTTACACAACTTGCATCTCCAGGTCCTGATATATAGGAGATACAATACAGTAAACCATTACCAGTAACTACAAAACCATGAGCTAAAACCACCCAAAAGTGGCGCCCAAATTATCTCCAACCAAAGATGCCTTGTGATGTACCAAAACACACACTAACATGTGTAACTCTCCCCTTTACAACTCTTTTATGTGTCCAACACATTTTCACATTTACCAAAAATAGGAGGTCCAACTTCTGAAGGCCATAACTTTTGATCCAGGTGTTTGATTGATGAACTTTTTCATGCGACATAAATCTTGTGAGGAGATCTATCACCCTGTAACCCACTTCATCAGTTATGACAATTTTTGAGACATTTAGGAAAGTTTCTATTACGAGAATTGAGTTCAAAACTTTTTTTAGCAGTTTCAAAAAATAGAAACTTTAATATCTTGCAATCCAGATATGATCTTGAGTTGAAACTATTTAGGGGAAAATTGGATTTGTTAATGTTCTAGATTTTAGATGCTTAAATCCTCCTTTCCACATTACATTCAAGGATCTAGGGTCAAGTGACGAGCACTATCATACCCTAGGCCATTTGTCGATGTAAGAAACATGGATTAGGGAATTAATTATCAATTTTTCCTTCTCCTATGTCCAATTGACCATTAAAACCCCAATTATGCAAATACGACAACAAATTAATGATTTACAGAAAAAGCTCTTGCAAATAGGAGTAAAATACTAAATTACAGAATACCTATTTTTGGAATTTTGAAGCAGAACAGTCGGGGACACTGGAGCGGGCACCCAAGTCCAAGGTACCTACCTTTTTAGGGAATCTGGACCTCCTTCCGACACTGATTAGCCCTATAATTTCTGTTTCCCAAGATCTGTCTACGGAGGACACTAGAGCGAGCACCCAAGTCTTGGAAGTGCTCCTTTGTCTGACTTTTCTTCAGATCCCAAATCCTTGATGCCTGCCAAGCCTTCTTGTAACTCCACTTTTCCCAGTTGTGACACCTATAACCTGCAATCACAAGACTTGGTTTGGGGGTTGTGGTGTTTAGAGGTTTGCCTCAATCAAACCATGGAGGACATTTAAGTCTCTAAATATTGTTGTCAGATAAAGAGGGCGGGCACCCTTGTGAGGTAAAGGCCAAAAACCAAAGGAATCAATGATAAAAACACAATGTTATGTCACCTTGTAGTGAATCTCTCATGGAGAAAGATACTCTCCATGCCATGAGAAGATTGATGCTCAAATTTGTAAATATCAACACACAAAACACACAAGTCTGCTCTTGCAACAAATAGAAGCCTTGAATCACCTTGAGAACACTTAAACATCAGAATTGCTATCTAATTGAAATCTAGTTTACAAATGAATGCCTAAGCTTGCTTATATATGCAACTACAAGAACTCCCACCAAAAAATTAAAAATCAAAATTTACTGTGTCAGCAAAATAACCAAATAACGGTCATAAACTGACACCCAAAAATTAGGGCTGCCCTAAAAAAGGCTAGGACAAGGGCACAGGCACCCAAGTCCTCCCCCCTATTTTGGGCAGGGTACAGCTCAAGGGGTCCACCTATGTCCAATTTTCCATGGAACCTAGGTCTCATTCCATCGTGATGCCAAAATATGAAATAAAATGTCCTAAATGCACTCTAAAGACCTGGGAGCTAAACCTTATGAGGGAAAGCCCCCAAGGAGACATTTTCTGATGTTACATTTAGCCCCCACTTTAATGTATGTATAAACGCAAGGCCAATACATGCATTAAAGTAAGGTCACAAACATAGCAAACACACCAAGCACGAAGAAGACATGCCAATCACATGGAAAGCAGTAACAGGCATGCAAAACATAGAGAAAATAGTTAGTCATGTAGAACATGGAGTAGATAGTCAATGCATAGAAGACATATTAATGCATGGAAGACAGAAATGATATCTTTTCTTTTCTTTTTCTCATATATATGAAATGCAAATGCAAGTACTAGAAAGTAAACAAACCTCCCATAATATAGGATGCACTATCTTAAGGTGCAGGTCTCTGTATAAATGGGGCAACACACATGCAATACATGCAAAACCTCCCAAAATACAGGAAGCACTACTCAAAGGTGCTGGTCTCTGCATATGGGGCAACAAACACGCCATACAAAACAAGCATGCCAAAACACACACACTTGAAGACACAGAAGAAAAGCGATGGAGTGTACCTATTTCTAGGTCCAACACCATCTCAGGCACATTACAAGCACACATCAACAATTGGGATTCACCAAAACAATCACGGAAAACACACTTAAGGGTTGAGTTAGTCACATAACCGCTCCTTGCCTCCACAGAGGACTTTTGAAAATGCAACCCCACCTGCATCATGGAGACACCTTACAGTGAAAAGGAAGCATGGCATACCACCCCACCCGCATCATGGAGATGCCTTACAGTGAAAAGGAGGTATGAGCTCAAAATTATACAACCCCACCCACATCACGGAGATGCCTTATGGTGAAAAGTAGGTATATGCAATAGATAGATTGATTGATTGCAAACAAACTCAAGATGCATGATGCACTACTATGGGGTGCAAGTCTTTGCATCTGAGGTCAAACACATTGCTAACATCTATAGCAGATAGCTTACCTTATATATGCCCCCACCTTAAGGTGGTTGATATCAGTTATTGATATCAAGCACATTAAGGTAGGAAGAAAACACACAAGGGAACACCGACTTTCACCAAGCCCATGCCCCCCGGAGGTGACATGTACTTTATGATTTCCAAATGTTCCCACAAACACATTCCTGCAAGAAACATGTTAGTGTCTATGAAATCATGATAAACAACAACATCAATGCATATGATTAACCACACAAAAGCCAAGGTTATACACTAAATTTAGAGTTCCAGGATAACCGTGGGGCTATATCATGAAGCTCTCTAAATCAAGTACCACTAAGGCCAGATTCAAAGGCAAACAAAGGTGCACAGAGCAACATTATTGTTAAGGTTTGTAAGTGTGATGGAAACATTATTAATATTCACTATGCAGAAAGCATGACTGCTTCCACTAGCCAAGTGTTGGATAAAATATACAACCCCATCGTCATATTAGGAACGAAGTCCATTTTTTGATTGCTCTCAAAAGGGACACTAGGTCCACATCAATATAAATGTTTGGCATCATCCACCCGCTAGATGGAAACACTAGAGGAAGGGAAACAATAAATAAGAGAGGGGAAAAAAGTGTCTTAGGGAGAATCACGTAGGAGGGTGCCCCCAAGTCACCAACCACGATGCTATGTCCATAAGACACAACACTCAACAATAAAATTAGAGAGAGAGCAATGTAGAAGAATGATGATACAAATAGGAGGTCACAACAGATGCGGTTGCCTAATATCTTGAACCTTATGAGAGAATCCAAGGTCATCCCAGGAGGCCTAAACAACACATAACACATCACGGGGGAAGCACATCATGAGAGAGATAAAGGGTTAGAGATACTTACCTATAGGGCCCCTTCCGAGCTAGAAGTTGTCTATAAGTAAATCATCGTCGTCATCTTCCCACTCCCTAATGTTGGAGGACAGTGGGACATAAGGTGCCATAGCCATATTCATATCTTTCTCATCATGTTGTTCATTGTTAGGATCATTATTGTTTCGTTGAATGTTGAGATTGATGTTTTTTTGTTGAGATCTGAGGTAAGCTTGTCGCCTTGTCTTCCTCCTTTTTGTAAGTTGACGTTGTTGTATTTTATGACTCAGTTTTTGTAACATAGGGATTTTCTTTGTTATGGATTTTTGTGTTGTAGAGGAGGAAGCACCAAGATCAAAGGTCCTTTGTCTAGGTGGAATATTTTATTGTTTAAGCTTTTTATCGTATTTATTCTCTATCCTCTTAGTGATGTCCAAATGACTTGAATATTCAAACAAAGGAGGGACATTAAAGGTCTTCTCTTCCTTAGTGAAATTCAAGGTGTGCGAACAATCAACTAAAGGAAGGTTGGTGGGAGGATCCATAGAGTTAGGAATGTGATTATTGTTAAATGAATGCTTATTTTCTACCCATGGAATGTTCTTTGTTAAAGGGAGCTCTTCATTCACAAATGCTTCATCTTGGCCAGGGAGAGCAGTGGGATTACTAAAGCTATCCCTAGTCTTCTCATTTGAGTATTCAGTTATAGTGGAAGTAGGATAACTTATGGAATCATCATCAGCCTTTTCCTTGCTACTCATGGAGAAGAACTCAGTTAAGCTTTCTAATATCATAGGATGTTCACTCATGAGGGTTAAAAGTTGGTCAAAATCAAGGTTTTTGACAAATGCATGCAAAGATACCATTGAAAAATGACATGAAGGTGCCATTTCAATGTAAGATCAGATTTTGAAAAGCCTTTTCAACTTTATGCAAAAGTCAAGTGCAAAACTATATGCAAAAATGATCTTAAAATGCTTGATTTTTGGTACTTTTTCAATGTAACCGATTGAAACAAAGTGTGTTGTAAGGATTTTGATCGAGGGTAGAAATTTATATGTCTGATATCAGTCCAAAACAGCAATCTAATCACTCCCAACACACTCTTGATGCAAATCCAAGATAATGCCAAGTCAAAATATAGTGAAAATATGTCAAAATAGGCACTTTTTTTCCACCAAAATTCAATGCAAAAGAGCATAACAAAGGGTGCTATAAGGAAAATGATGATGGACAGAATATAATATCAGCAATAATAGACACTTGATGCAAACATACCCAACACAACACAATTGTAGAGCAAATTAAGGTAAAACTCTAGTGAAAATATAGCAAAATATGCAATATTTCACAATTTTTCAATTCCGAGACCTAGCAAAGGAGGTGTTGTAAGAAATTTTAGGAGGTACAACAAGTAATATCAATAATATCAGTCACCTCCATCCATAAAATTGATCGCAACATGCTTGGAGTGCATGCTAGGTCAAACCCTAGGGCCAAGATAGACAAAATGTGTGGTTTTTCACCAAATTTTCACTACAAGAGCCCGTTAAAAGGGTGTTGTGAATATTTTTATGAGGGGAAGAAAATGATTACCTTGATAACAGAAAAATAATGCAAAAAAAAAAAAACCTTTCACAACACACCTATGGTGAAAGTTTACAAAGTCGATAAGGCCAATTTTAGTGAAAATTGTCATTTTTGAAGCCCTAGGTTTGAGATCTTGGGAAAAAATTCTATGTGAATACTTTGAAATATGATTTATGATGAAATTGACTTAATATTAAATCTGAAAATGATTTCCAAGTTTTAACATGCAAAATGCCCATGCAGATTTAATGAAAATGCATCAAAATTGCTAGTTTTTTGTTGAAATTTTCTATGTAAAAATGCAAATATTTTAAATCTAAATGCAAAATCACACTAAAATGCAAGACTATAGCCAAATGTAAATTTTAATGAGCCTCTAAAATCTATAGAAAATTTTGATAAAAGATTTTTCCTACTAACCCTAGATTTTGGAATTACTAGGTTATATAAAATTGTCAAATTTTCCAGAAAACCCTAGCAATTAAATGATAAAATGCAATGCAAATTTCTGAATTTTTAGATTTTTCTATAGTTTATAGTAGGTTTGATGCAAAAATCATGAATTAGGAAGATTTAGGAAGAATTGATGCAATTTAGTAAGCCAAACAATGCAATTTTTTTGTATTTTTTCAGAAAGTTGCAATTTAAGTCCAAAAACATGGGTTCACCAAAATGTTTAGGGGAAAATTGGATTTGTAAATGTTTTAGTGTTTTGATGTTTAAATCCTCCTCTCCACTATACATTCAAGGATCTAGGGTCAAGTGGCGAGCACTATCATACCCTAGATCACTTGTGAGATGTAGAGAAACATGGATTAGGGAATTAATTATCAATTTTTCCTTCTCCTAAGTCCAATTGACCATTAAACCCCTAATTATGCAAATACGACAAAAAAATTAATGATTTACAGAAAAAGCTCTTGCAAACAGGAGTAAAATACTGAATTATAGAATACCTATTTTTGGGGTTTCAAAGCGGAACAGTCGGGGACATCGGAGCAGGTGCCCAAGTCCAAGGTACTTGCTTTTTCAGGGAATCCAGACCTCCTTCTGACACTGATCAACCATGTAACTTCTATTTCCTGAGATCTATCTACGAAGGACATTGGAGTGAGCACCCAAGTCTTGGAAGTGCTCCTTTGTCTAACTTTTCTTCAGATCCTGAATCCTTGATGCCTGCTAAGCCTTCCTGCAACTCCACTTTTCCCAGATACGACACCTGTAACCTGTAATCACAAGACTTGGTTTGGGGGTTGTGGTGTTTAGAGGTTTGCCTCAGTCAAACCCTGGAGGACATTTAAGTCTCCAAACATCATTGTCAGATAAAGAGGGCATGCCCTTGTGAGGTAGAGGCCAAAAACCAAAGGAATCAATGATAAAAACACAATGTTGTGTCACCTTTTAGTGAAGTTCTCATGGAGGAAGATGCTCTTCATGCCATAAGAAGATTGATGCTCTAATATGCAAATATCAACACACAAAACACATAAGTCTACTCTTGCAACATAATAGAAGCCTTGAATCACCTTGAGAACACTTGAACATCACAATTACTATCTAATTGAAATCTAGTTTACAAATGAATGCCTAAGCTTTCTTATATATGCAACTACAAGCACTCCCGCCAAGAAATTAAAAATCAAACTTTACCATGTCAGCAAAATAACCAAATAATGGTCATAAACTAACACCCAGAAATTAGGGCTGCCCCAAAATAGGGCAGTACTAGGGTGCAGGCACCCAAGTCCTCCCCGCTATTTTGGGTAGGGTACAGCTCCAGGGGTCCACCAAGGTCTAATTTTCCATGGAACCCAGGTCTCATTCCATTGGGATTCCAAAATATGAACTAAAATGTCCTAAATGCACTATAAAGACCTAGGAGTTAAACCTTATGAGGGAAAATCCCCCAAGGGGACATTTTCTGACATTACAGAAACTCACTCGAGATGTTTACTTAGTTGTTCCACACCTTCTAGAAAAATTTCAGGTTAATCTGAAGTCAAATGTAAACTTACTAAAAATAGTAAGTCCCACCATTTTTAGCCCTTTTGAAAACTTTGAGAGTTCTAGATCATTCTTCAAGATAAACGGTATTTGAAAAGACCAAAACTATGAAGAATAGTAACCTTTTGAAGTTGCAAGGTTGAGACATTTTTCTTAACATTCTCCCACTTGTCGAACACCTTGCAAGAGCAAAGGGACTATCAACACCATGATTTAATTGCTAGTTTGAGTTAGACCTCCTGATTTCATTATGTGAAACCTTAAGAGAACTAATGAAAATGATATAAGGTAGATAGTTCTTGTTTTTAGTATCATTATAATATGAGTATATTGATTTGTTAAAGACTCTAGAGTGAGATGTAATCTTTTATGAGTATATTACATCTAAGTTAATCATAAAGTTGCAAGTACATGTCCTGAACTACGAAGTCTTTGCGCTATACGTACGTAGGCAAGGCCATCATTAGGTCAGCCCCTTAGGGCCTTAGGCTAGTATATAGTTCTCTTTTATGTTTATTGATAATATTTGTGGAACTAATATTAACTTTTAGATGCACAGATACAGGTTTGTTAACTAACCAGATTATTGGAGCAAAGAATATATTTTTCCACTATGCTAAGGACAACCTTATGGTTCTTACTATAATCATTTGTAAATGCATGAAAGATGTCTTGTTCCTATTTGAAAAGATCTCTTGTCATGTATTTGTAAATTGGGATGTATCTCTGTTTGTATCTCTTTATGTAACCCTTGTTTCTTGTAATCTTGATTTGTGAGTAATGCAGTCGAGGAACCTTAGAAGACCTAGGTTTAGATTATTATGTTATGTTATGCATCCTATTGTTATTTGTTTTTTTAAAAATCCATTAATTTGACCAAGTATAGTGTTGTCCTCTAAGGTTTCATGGTGGGGCATTACACCTGGTATCAGAGCCATGGTTGCAGCACTGTGATCTCTGGTTAACATTGTCGCCCATGTCTAGTTATAGTAACTTTCTCTATGCATGTGTTCTCAGATATTTGTTGTATGGCTAGAAGGTCCTAGGGACCCTTGTGTTAGATACTATGTTTCATTCTAAACACCTAGTTAGAGTTAAGTAGAGGATCATTATTGTTCTTTTGTGAAAATGGAACTTGTGTATAATTTGTTGAACTCTGGATGCATGAATGTTGATGTGGAAGTATTAATGATTCTTGGATGCATTTAGGGATTCATGGTGCTTATGTAAAATTCTTCTTGTGTGGAAGAAAAGTTAGTTTGCATATGCATATGTTATGAGGATAGAATGTTATACCATAAAGGGATTAGGGATAATAGGTACTAATATGATTTTGGAAAAGGAATCATATTGGTTATGGAAATAAATGTACTTATGGTATGTGATCTTTTGAAAAGTAATGGAATTGAGTATACAAATGTAATCCCCCTGTAAATGTGAGAAACCAGTAACTGTACATTGGTTGAGTGTTGTGAATACCCCATACTTGCTTTGTGTGCCCATGGGATGGTGATACTGGGTACCCATCCATGGGGAATATGTTGCATTTTAGGTGTGGGATTAACCATACCATTATGTGTGCTTGTATGTTTGTTACCTGATTGAGGGATAACCCACGTGTGGTTGAAATTTATATATAAGAGTACCTAAATGATAGTTTCACAGATTCTTTTCTTCTGGTTCTCTAGTCCCTCAATCTATGAAGGGGTAGTAGTAGCCACAAAGTTCCTTAGGCAAGGTGTGTAGTGTACACAGATTCCAGCGCAGAGTGGTCATAGCTCAACTGATCTTGAGGAAAAGTACTCACTACTTCCCCTTATGATGGATCATGGTACTTGATCCACATGTGCTAGCCTAATCCCCACAATTCTTGAGCATATTGATGGTATTTCTTGGATGATCATCTACCTTGTCTTCATGAAAGGTATGATATGCCACATGATTTGTCAATTGGGGGCTGAGGTCTAGGGTGAGAGGGACCTGCATGGACAACCCAACTGGAACTATGTCATGACATGTGCCACCACTTGGGGGCCAGGGTCTAGGGTCAAATGGACCTGCATGGACAACCCAAGTGAGACCATGTGCCCCATGTATATTTTGAGGTCCAGCATGTGGAGGGAGGTTTGTTACCCATGCTAAGACAGATTTTGTATTTGCACATGTTCTGACATGATGCAATAGGCACGATGCCACATCCCACTAATGTTCTGACACAATCTTGGTGATGATGCCATGTTGCTGATGGTAGCGAGCTCGACTTGAGGACACGATGCCATGTGTATAGACACGTGAAGGTGTACTATGAGATGGTGTTGATACTCTACTTGTGTGATGAGCATAATGAGGCCTCGTACACTTATAGAGGGATACTCATCTTTTCTTTTGATAGTGTTTGGGTCAGTTAGCATATGGGTATGTCCTAGCCATGTATACCTCTAGCTATGGTGAGTACCTGTGTGTGCCTTCTCCATGAGGTGTTGCTATGCGGGGTGTGTTTTGCATGTGCCTACTTTCGTGGAACCACAGACACACTGCCATGCGGCATACGACTAGTACATGCCTTTTTCGGCTAGCATATGACCATGCATCAATGAGACGTGATTCGGGATGTGGCCAAGGTGCACATCCCATGCGGGCAACCAAGGCATGTGTGGGCCACTTGGCTAGTCTATGCCATGTGACAACATGATGTAGGGTGTAGCTGAGAAGTACACTTTGAGCCATGTGGATGGCGTTCTCACTCTACACCACATGAGGGCTATTGCTATAGCATAACATTGTTCCCTCCTTCCTCATTTGGTGGCTAGTATCTAGTCACGCAGTGTTGTATAGTGTAATTTCAAAGATTGTGTATTGCAAAGGCTGACATTTTGTTTATGTTTGATTGCGATGGTTTAGCCACACCATGTGGTATTATTTACAAGTAGCCCTCATGATTACATTTGATTTACTATTGAAATTGTATGCATTTATTGCTTTATTGTTGAAATTGAATTTTTATTTGATCTTTCTTTATGACTTTGATGGCTAAACTAGTTTATCCTTATTGTTTTCGATGTTGGCCATGTGTCATATTGTGATTCCTCTCCAAGGATGTATGAGGAGGACTTGGTGAGTGTATATGATGAAGCAGACACAGGGAACCTTGAGGATGGTGGTATGTGAGGTTGTTACACATCTAGGACCCATCACCCACCTATGTGTGATGACTATCTCTTGGAGGCTAACCACCTTATACTACAAGAGATAGGTCATTGTGGTCTTATTTGGATGGTCTCACCCTGTGTGTGTGGCCTAACACCAACAAGTCACTGAGTGTGAGGTATGGATTATGTGAGATGGATATTAGCTCTTGGTTCATGGATTATGTATCATGGTTTAGTATGCTACTTCCCGGTGTCCAAATGGACCCTTGTGTAGCCTTGTGATGTGCATTCATGTGTATGTGAAGAATGTATGTTAAATCATGAATATAGTACTTACGAAATGATAAAATATGTTTCTATACTTCTAAAAAGGTGTAAAATCATTATCTTTGTTGAATATGTTATGAGATTTAGTGTTGTGAAATGAATAAAGTGGAATGTCTTGATGGATATTTAAGGAAGAATGTGTGCTTGGTGTGTATAATTATGTTGTGTTTTATGGAAGTGTAGCATTCTGATGTATCGATTGCTTAGCAATAGATTGGAAGAGGGATTGTAATGAAATGGTAATGCGTTTGAAATTGCATATTTTTATGAGAAATTCTACTAGTCAGGATTAAAAGGGTGTAATGATTTCTTTGTCTTGAGAGAAACTGATGGGTTTTAATGCTAATATGTAAGGATTTTGAGTGGTTTATGTACTATAGAATCATTTTTGAAAATGCAAGTCTTGATTGTGTTATTATTGTGACATTTAGGACTAAAAGGATAGGTCATGATTGAAATATATGTCCTTGTGAGATGGATTATTTTCATAGGCAAAACTAGTGTATATTATTTTGATGTAATGAGTCAGCTTTGATGTTGGTAATAGAAATTTACAGTACTAATGTGTTATGTTTCCACCCTAGTTTGTGACTTCCAGGAGTAAGTCAAGTTTTAGGGGGGGAGGATGTAGTGCCCCTCCATTCTCACCATGGATGTGCTGGTAGTTGGCTTTGGAACTTGGAGGTGAACCCAGATGAGTTCTATTCCTTATCTATGTAAGTATGCAATGATGGAGATGTTTCATTGTTGGTAATACTATTATGTATATGAAATGGATTGCATCATGCTACGTGACTTTATATTATGAGTGTGAGTAAGCATGAATATAAAGGTAATAACTGATATTAAATATTTTCTTGTAGTAGTATTTGTTACAGGTTAATTCTAGATTATTGATAAGTGGTAATATTTTGATATTAAATAGTATGATCAATCATTGGTTGACTCTAAAAGATATTATGCAAGTAGGGAGAGTTAAATTATACTTGTGTAGATTTAATCCTCTATTCGATTATTATTCTTGGAAGGTTATTTTTCATATGCCATTTGTTTCAATTACTATTAATTATGAGAAGTATTGACACTTTTGGTTGAGCATATAGGTAAAAAATGTCCAATGTTGATGAAGGGTTCACATAGCCACTTCCCTTATGTTATTATTGTGAATGTGTTTTAACCTTGTTTGTAAGGGTTGTGAATGTGTGGGAGGTTGTTTTATGAAGTCTTTATGTGGTTTTAATTGTATAAAAAGTTTTTTATGTGGTAGGTCTATGGGTTAGGGGTCCTTTTATTCCATAAAACCCCTTAAATAAAGTCTAAAACCCACTCTAATTACTTACTTACGAAAAGTGGCAAAAATTGGAGCTAGTTAGGTGGTTGGGAAGTTATGAGGAGTTGGTTGCCTTTTTCCCTTCTATATATATTCCTTCTCTTTGAAAGGAGAGGGGACTTTTCTCTTTTTGCCTTGGCTTCTCTCACTTGCTCTTGGTTGTTCTTGGTTTTCCTCATTTGGGAGGAGATTTCTTGATGGAAAGAAAAGGAAGGGATGGGTGAGGAAGAATGGAGGAAAGGGCTTGGAGAAAGTGAGAGTTTCTACCATATTTGGGTTGCCAATGCTCTTGGTAAGATCTACCCTTTTGGATTTGAGTTTTGTTGATATGAAAATGAATGATTGGAGTTTTTGTTGGTCTATGTATATCTTTGTTGATCCTTTTTTAAATGGGTAGTTGTGATTGAAATCTATGTGAAGAGTTAATGTTGGATGCTCTGTGTGTTGGGGTTTGTGTGGGTAGGAGTTCCATCCTATTGAGTGGAACATGAATATACATTTTTGTGTGTTAAAGTTAAGCTTGAGTTATGTGAATATTTGTGTCATGTTTGGAAATGTAAGCCATGTAAGTTTTGAAGAGCTATGTGATCCTTAGAGCTTGAAGGTGGATTGAGCATCAATTCTATGGTTGGGAGGAGAGCTTGTGTCCATATTGTTATTTTTGTTGTCCTCTTCTTTCAGGAGATTACTAATGACATTAATATTACATTTTCTATATTAGGTTCTTTTCTATATGCTTTGGGATAATATGTCATTTACAAATTAAATTGATGTAGTTGAATGATGTAGAGAAAGGACTCAAACAAGACTAACTTGACACATTCCAAATAGGGTTTCAATACAAATGATGCAAATATACATTCTTTTTCATTCGTAGACAACTCACTCTTAAAGCCTAAAACATGGGTACAACAATTTGGATCTTTTGGTCATAACTTTCAATAGAGATATGATATTTAGAATCTAGGACCTGTTTGGAGTACCCTTTTGGCCCTTATTAAACATATGTCAAAATGGGATAGGGTTGTTTTGTATGGAATAGGGCAAAACAAGGTTGTTCCAAACTAGGAACCCTAGGCAGGGTTCATACCTGTTGTTAGTAAAAATGCCATAACTCACTCAAAAACTAATTAAATCACATGCAACTAAAAGAATTGTAACTAGAAAAAAATATATTTCCATCCATCTATTACATTCTCTAATATGAGACCGTACCAGGCTGTACCATGCTTGTTTTCAGACTGCATTTTTAGAAAACTAAACTTTACAGATCTACCCTCAATAAAAATGCCATAACTTATTCAAATCTACATGAAATTAGATGTAAAAAAATAAATGGAAAGTAGATTCACTTTAAATTCATCCCCAATTAGTCTCAGACCAGTACTAGGTCATATAGATATGTAACATGCAAGATAACAATAGAAAATGTTTGGAAACTGCAGAAAACAAGGTATTTTTATTGCTTCAACTTCCAAAATCCAAACACCAACCCTCCATTCAAATTGGAGGCTCATATTTATGCTTGTACAATCAAGTTATCCCACCCAAACAACCTACAGCTACCATTTAACAACTTTTAACAAACATTTAAAAAGTTGTCATTTGACAAGAAAAGTTGTTATGACAACGCTTGACAACTTTGACAATGTTTTCTTTTTTTTTCAATTAAATGACACCAAACCTTCATCAATGACTCCAAATGACTTGTATTGGCCTAAAATGAGCTTACTAACATTGAACAACACAAAATAAGAGAAAAATTCAAAATTTGCCTCCTGTAGCTATTAGGTCCTGAGGGTGCTCCTGTACTAATTGATCTACTCGTGTGTATGTTCGTAGTACAATGGATCTAAATATATGTAAGTAGCTTAATCATGTAGATGCTTTGCAAAATACAATATAATGGTAAGATAGCTGGTTCATTATTCAATAGGAGTATTATGATCAAATGGAGCTTTTGTTATGAATTTTTTAATGGATCTATCTCACTAGTTATGACTTTGGATAGGGTAGAACTATGTAGAAATGTATAATATATGTCTTGTGATTTATTCTAATCTTTATCCATGTGAGATATATGTCCTTGTAAAGAGGAAAAAATACTATCCATGATATATGAGATGTATTATCTAATGGTTGTATTGTGACATTCATTTGGGACTAAGTTTATTTGATCTATATTTCTTCTAGAACATAGTAAATTGTATTAGATGCATCTGGAAACAATACTTTAAGATGATAAAAACTCATTTAATGCATGATCATTGTTTTCTTTAAGCATGTGCAAGGGAATGGTATGGTTGAGTTTACATCTAAATAAGGAATTAGTTTTCTAACTTATTCATGTATGAAAAATGAGATTATGCAATTAATGGTAAGTAGCTTTGAATATAGAGATTGTGTTTGCTTCATGGATGAGCATAGTTGATGGTGATATTTGGTGAGTTGCTAGTTTGAATTAGACCTCCTAATTTCATTATGTGAAACCTTAAGAGAATTAATGAAAATGATACAAGGTAGATAGTTCTTGTTTTCAATCTCATTCTAATATGAGTATATTGATTTGTTAATGACTCTAGAGTGAGATGTAATCTTTTATGAGTATATTACATCTAATTTAATCATAAAGTTACAAGTTCATGTCCTAAACTATGAAGTCTCTATGCTACGCGTACGTAAGCAAGGCCATCATAGATGAGCCCCCAAGACATTAGGTTGGCCCCTTAGGGCCTTAGGCTAGTATATAGTTCTCTTTTATGTGTATTGATAATCTTTGTGGAACTAATGTTCTCTTTTAGATGCACAGATACAGGGCTGTTAATTGAGCAAATTACTAGAACAAAAAATATATTTTTCCACTATGCTAAGGATGACCTTATGGTTCTTACTATAATCATTTGTAAATGCATGAAAGATGTCTTGTTCCTATTTGAAAATATCTCTTATCATGTATTTGTAAATTGGGATGTATCTTCGTTTGCATCTCTTTATGTAACCCTTGTTTTTTGTAATCTTGATTTGTGAGTAATGCAGTCGAGGAACCTTAGAGGACCTAGGTTTATATTATTATGTTCTGTTATGCATCCTATTATTATTTTATTTTTATTTTTTTAAAATTCCATTAATTTGACCAAGTTTAGTGTTGTCCTTTGGGGTTTCTTGGCGGGGCATTACATTGAGAGGCCCATAGACTCTGAACACCATCTAAACTTCTCTGTGCTCATAGGTTTTGTCAAGGAATATGCAACATTTGTCAAATTTTCAACTTTCTCCAAGTTTCCTTCCCATCCTCTACCATGTCATGAATGGAATGGTACTAGACATCAATATTCACAATACTCGCGTGGAAAGTAGGATTCTTCACCAAACATATGGCACTCTAACTATCACAAGTAGTAATCTTCCCTACATCAAACCTAACATCAGAACACAATCTCTTAAGCCAAATGGATTCATTACAAGAATGATTTTCTGCCATGTACTTAGCTTCAGTAGTGGACAAAGCGACCATAGGTAGCCACTTACTCATCCAACTAATAGCACCACCAGACATAGTGAACACATAAGCACTAGTGGATCTCCTATTGTCAATATCACCTATCCAATCTAAATCCACAAATCCACGAATACAAAGTGAATTCTGAAGTCCTGTAGGATAACCATGATAACATAAGGAATACTCAGAAGTACCCTGCAAATATCTAAACACTCTCTCCACTGCGTCCTAATGTACCCATCCACAATTAGCCATAAATCAACTAAGGACTCCCACTGCTTGGGCAATGTCTGGTCTTGTATAGACCATTACATACATCAAACTGCCAATTGCACTAGCATAAGGAACTTTTCTCATATCCTCTATCTTAGAAGGAGACTTTGGACAATCTGCAACATATAACTTTGTCCCCATTGTAATAGGAATAGTCAAAGGCCTACAATCCACAATGTTGAATCTCTCCAACACAATGTTAACATACTTACTCTGGCCTAACCAAAGTTTTATTTTTGCTCTATCCCTTCTAATATCCATCCCAAGAATGTACCAAGATACCCCTAGATTTTCATCTCAAACTGTGCTAACAACTAAGACTTCAAATCAGAAATCAAACTTTTACCATTCCCAATGAGTAACATATCATCGACATACAATGTAATAACAAGAATGAGATCGTTTCCAAAATTGTAATAAACACAATGATCTGATTTAGATCTCTGAAATCCAATACTCAACACAAAGGGATCAAACTTCTGGTACCACATCCTAAGAGACTGATTCAAACCATACAAAGACTTTCTTAACTTGCAAACCAGATTTTCTTTACCTTTCACCACATAGTGCTTTGGCTATGACATATAGATTTCCTCCAAGTAACCATGAAGGAATGTTGTCTTCACATCCATTTGTTCCACTTCTAGATCATACGTTGTTGCAAGAGATAATAGGAACAAAATAGATGTTAGCTTTGTAACGGAAGAGAATATCTCACCATAGTCAATTCCCTCCACTTGAGAATACCCCTTCGCAACCAATCTAGCCTTATATTTCTCAACACGTCCATCTACACCAAATTTCTTTTGAACACCCATTTGCATCCAATAGATTTTCATCCTTTAGGAAAAGGCACCAAGTCCCAAGTATTATTCTTTTCCAAAGAAGCCATCTCCTCTTCCATGGCCTCCTTTTAGGAAGCTAGCTCTTTAATACCCATAGCCTCTTTCACAGTTCTAGGCTCATTAGAGTTAGAAATCAAAGAAAAAATACAACTAGAATCATGCAATAAATAACCAAACCTATCAGGTTGCTACGTTATCCACATGGACCTCCTCAAAGATTGAGGTTGAGGTTCTTCATCTTCTTCTGAACTTTTATAGCTACAAGAGCTCTCCTCATTATCAAGTCCAATAGATGTGTTTGGTTCAACTTTCTGAGGGGTGGAAGAAAGTTGAACCACATAATCTTTCTTCTCTTCTTTCTCTAGCTACAAGACAATAGAAGAAGGATTGATGTCTTTAAAGATCACACTTTTGCTACACAAAACTATCTTAGCCACTGGATTCCAAAGCTTGTACCCTTTCACACTGATGCCATAACCAATGAAGTTACACTTCACAACCTTGTTATCCAACTTAGGCCTCTTCTCCTTAGGCACATGTGCATATGACTCACAACCAAATACTCAAATGTGTCTTAATGAAGGCTTTTTACTATACTATACATCCATAGGCGTCTTATCAATGAGCATTGATTTAGGAGACCTGTTAACCAGGTAACAAGCGGTAGCAATACCTTCAGCCTAGAACTTTTGTTCAAGACCAATTCCACTTAGCATACTCCTTTCCCTCCCCATTAATGTTCTATTCATCCTCTCTACAACTCCATTCTACTGAGGGGTATACAGAGTTGTTTGTGCCTCTCAATCCCCTGTTCTTTATAGAACTTGTCAAAATCTACTAAACAAAACTCACCACTGTTGTCAGCCCTCAAACACTTAATATTTCTATACTTCTAATTCTCTACAAGAGCTTTGAACTCTTTAAATCTATTAAAGACTTCAAATTTGCTTCTAAGGAAATACACCCATGTCCTTCTATTGTAGTCATCAATGAATGAAACAAAGTAAATAGATTTTGAAATCAAAGAACATTGACAAGACCAAACACATCAGATAGAATCAAGTCCAACACCTTAGAAGATTTGTGAGAACTAGAAAAAAATTGAACACTATTTTGTTTTCCATAAATGCAATGTTCGCAGAAATCAAATTCAAGATTACAGTCATTAATACCCCTAACAAGATTTTTATTTTATAGGCTCCTCAAACCCTTTTCACCAATGTGACCAAGCCTTTGGTGCCATAACATTGTCTTCTCAGCTGGAATTTTCATCTCCATAGAATGAGCACCCTTAGGTACCCAGAAAGCATGACCATCGAAAGCAGATGCAATAGTCCTCTTTGCTGGTGGTTCCAATTGTGAGGATGAAGATTCTGAAGCTCTCTTCTTTGAAACAGAGGCACTATTGCACTAAACTACACATGCATCAAGCTGAAATAGAGTTCCAATCTAAACACCCTTAGCCAACACCATAGATCCTCTAGTCATCTTGTATTCATTCGAGAAAACAACCTACACACCCGCATCATTCAACTTACTTACAAAAAGAAGGTTCTTTGTCAAACTAGGGATATCCATAACACCATTGATTCCCTTAACTCGTCCATTAGGGAATCAAATCAAGACTCTTCTATTGCCAACAATCTTTAGGTGAGAGTCATCACCCAAGTACACCTTTCCATGATCGTATTCTTCATACTTTGAAAACCAATCTCGATACGAGGTCATGTGAAAAGATGCACCAGAGTCAATAAGCCATATATCCTTAGATGCATGCATTGCCAAGGTAGCGACAAATGCTTCTCCTTCTTCCTAAGAGGACTTGTAAGAATCCAAATCATAATTCTTCTTATTTTTCTTTTTCTCCTCCTTGCACTCCTTGCGGAAGTGACTAGGTTTGCCACAATTCCAACATAGGGCCTTGGAATTTCTAGGAGACTTAAATCTCCCATGGGATTTGGATCTTCCTCTTTCTTCTTCTTATCATTTTTCTCTCCCTTCTCTTTAGATCTACCATAAACTGCAAGAGCCTCCTTCGCTGATTCAAGAGACTATCTCTGCATCTCTTAGGACAACAATGAAGAAACCACTTCATCCATCTTGAAGGTAGTAGTGGTACTCCCAATGGCCACAATAAGGTGGTCCCATGAATCTAGTAAGGAACACAGTAATGTCATACATCGATCCTCCTCCTTCATCTTCACACCAATAGAAGTCAACTGGGCAACAAGCATATTGAATGTATTTAGGTGATCAATGATAGATCCTCCATCTTCCATCCTCATATAATACAATTTCCTTCATAGGAATAACTTGTTCACCAGGGATTTAGCTTGATAAACATCTCCAAGATTCTTCCAAAGATCCTTTGTAGTCTTCTCTTCATGGATATTCAGGAGCACTAAACCACCCAAAGAGAGTCTTATCAAACCCTTAGCTTTTTGATCTTTGAGATCCCAGTCTTCTTGAGACATTGTCATTGGTTTTGTACTAGATATGGCATCCCATAAATCTTGATCTACAAGCATGTCCTCCATTTTGAGTTTCCACAATTTGAAATTACTACCATTAAACTTCTCTATCTCAAACTTCCCAGATCTGCTCACCATCTCTTACCTACAACAAAGATTTCAAAATCCTCTGCACAAGCTCCCACTCAAACAAAGATCAGCTCAAAAAAGCCTCTACCCTACAACTAGAACCAAAGGCGATCTGGCTCTAATACCAACTAAGAGGAAGTAAGGTATGTGGAAATGCTTCCTACACTGATCTACTAAGGAAAGATTTATGCAAATTTTTACTTTTATAGTTACAGATTAAGATTCACATTAAGAGAAAGATAATAACAACTTCCAAATGCAAACAAAAAACTCAAAACAGAAGATATACATGGGGAAATCCCTTTCAGGTAAAAACCCCCACACTCCAAAGCCACCCAATATATTATTGAGGAATCAAGAAGATTACAATATACTTGTAGAGCAAGAATTTACATGAGTATATCCAACCAGAGATCCAGGAGGTAACTTGACATCTATAGGATTCTTACACACAACCTCCATGTTTAGCTCTTGATATATACATGATACAAAATAGTAAACCATTACCGGTAATTACAAAACCATGAGCTAAAATTACCCAAAAGTGGTACCCAAATTATCTCCAATAAAATATGCCTTGTGATGTGCCAAAACACACACCATGTGTAACTCTCCCCTTTATAGCTCTTTTATGTGTCCATGTTTTTACATTTCCAAAAAATAGGAGGTCCAACTTCCGAAGGCCATAACTTTTGATCCATGTGTCTAATTGATGAACCGTTTGATTCCTCAAAAAGCTCATGAAGGGATCTATCACCCTGTAACCAAATTTGTTGGTTGTGACAATTTTTGGGATGTTTAGGGAAGTTTATATTACGAGAATTGAGTTCAAAACTTTTTTCAATGGTTTCAAAAAATAGAAACTTTAATATCTCACAATCTAGATATGATCTTGAGTTGAAACTCACCCAAGATGTTTACTTAGCTATTCTACACCTTCTAAAAATTTTTAGGTCAATCCAAGGTCAAATGTAAACTTACTAAAAAAGGTAAGTCCTGTCATTTTTAGCCCTTTTGGAAACTTTGAAAGTTCTAGATCATTCTTCAAGATAAAGGGTATTCAAAAAGGCCAAAACTGGGAAGAATAGTAACCTTTCGAAGTTGCAAGGTTCAGAAACTTTTCTTAACAAATAGTAACTTTCATAGTTGCAAGGTTGATAAACTTTTCTTAACATTCTCCCACTTATCGAACACCTTGCAAGAGCAAAGGGAGTATCAACACCATGATTTAATTTTTAGGGGCCGAGATGCCCATAGAATCTGAACATCATCTGAACTTCTTTGTGCTCACAGGTTTTGTCAAGGAATCTACAACATTTGTCAAAGTGAAATTTTTCCAAGTTTACCTTCCCATCCTCTACCATGTCACGAAAAAAATGGTACTGGACATCAATATGCTTAGTCCTTGTGTGGAAAGTATGATTCTTTACCAAACATATGGCACTCTGACTATCACAACAAGTAGTAATATTCATTGCATCAAACCCAACATTAGAACACAATCTCTTAAGCTGAATGACTTATTTACAAGCATGAGATGCTTCCTTGTACTCAGCTTCAGTGGTGAACAAAGTGACCATACGTTGCCACATACTCATCCAACTAATAGCACCACCAAACATAGTGAACAAATCTATCTATTGTCAATGTCACCTACCCAATCTGAATCCACAAATCCTTGAATACAAAGTGAATGTTGAGGCCCTATAGGATAACCATGATAACATAGGGAATACTTTTAAGTACCTCATAAATATTTGAACACTCTCTTCATTGCATCCTAATGTACCCATCCAAGATTAGCCATAAATCAACTAAGGACTCCCATTGCTTGAGCAATGTCTGATCTAGTAAAGACCATCGCATACATCAAACTTCCAACCACACTAGCATAAGGAATCCTACTCATATCCTCTATCTCAGAAGGAAACTTTGGACAATTTACAATAGATAACTTTGTCCCCATTGTAACAAGAATAGTCAAAGGTCTACAATCTACCATGCTAAATCTCTCCAACACAGTGTTAACATACTTACTCTGGCCTAACCAAAGTTTTCTTTTTTCTCTGTCGTTTTTGATCTGCATCCCCAGAATATACTGAGTTACCCCTAAATTTTTCATCTCAAACTATGCTGACAACTGAGACTTCAAATTAGAAATCAAACTTTTACCATTCCCAATGAGTAACATATCATTGACATACAATGCAATAATGAGAGTGCAATCGTTATCAAATTTGTAATAAACACAATGATCTGATTTCAATCTTAGAAATCTAATACTCAACACAAAGGCATAAAACTTATGTTACCACATCCTAGGAGACTGTTTCAAACCATTCAAAGACTTTTTCAACTTGCAAACTAGATTTTCCTTACCTTTCACCATGTAGTGCTCTGGTTGTGACATATAGATTTCCTCCTCCAAGTCACCATGAAGGAATGTTGTCTTCACATCCATCTGTTCTAATTCTAGATCATACGCTACTACAAGAGATAATGAGAACTAAATAGATATCATCTTTACAATGGGAGAGAAAATCTCACCATAGTCAATTCCCTCCACCTGAGAATACCCCTTCGTAACCAATCTAGCCTTATATTTCTCAACACTGCCATCTACACCAAATTTACTTTTGAACACCCATTTGAATCTAACAATTTTTTGTCCTTTAGGCAAAGGCACTAAGTCCCAAGTATTATTTTTTTCCAAAGAAACCATCTCTTCCACGACCTCCTTCTAGGAACCTTCATATTTCATACCCATAACCTCCTTCATAGTTCTAGGCTCATTAGTGTTAGAAATGAAAGAAAAAATACAACTAGAATCATGCAATGAATAACCAAACCTATCAGGTTGCCACCTTATCTGCATGGACCTCCTCAAAGATTGATGTTGAGTTTCTTCATCTTCTTCTAAATTCTTCCTCATTATTAGGTCCAATAGATGTTTTTGGTTCAACTTTCTCAGGGGTGGAAGGAAGCTAAATCACATCTTATTTCTTCTCTTCTTTCTCTAGCTGCAAGACAACAGAAGAAGGATTGAGCTCTCTAATGATTACACTTCTGCTATATCAAACTCTTTTAGCTATTAGATCCCAAAGCTTCTACCCTTTCACACTGATGCCATAACTGGAGAATTTACACTTCACAACCTTGTTCTCCTATTTAGACCTCTTCTCCTTAGGCACATGTGAATATGTGTCACAACCAAAATACTTGAATGTGTCTCAATGAAGGCTTCTTACTAGAGTACACCTCCATAGGTGTTTTTATCAAGTGCTAATGTAGGAGACTTGTTAACTAGGTAACAAGTGGTAGCAATAGGTTCAGTCCAAAACTTTTGTTCAAGGCTAGCTCCACTTAACATACACCTTCCCCTCTCCATCAAGGTTCTATTATATTGGAAAGAGACACTGCTTTAGTATGGACTTGTATGTTGTCATTGATGGAAACAAAGGCATCAAGGCTTAGAAGCTTCATCAACATGAAAAGAAGACATATCTTGAGAGGAAACTCCTACAACAATATAATGAAAAATGCACGAAATAATAGAAATAGCAGAAACACAAAAGGAATTTATTGATCGCAGGCCACTTTGAGGGGGAAACCTCCTTTGAGAAATCTCAATACAATATATTTGTGGATGCCTTCATTGGCCTCAACATGTACTTATATACTAAGTCTAATCTAAACAACTATTACTTCCCATGAATGTGGGATAATATAATATACTCATGGGATGACTTACAAAGCATATGCATCCAAATGTAATATACTAACAAAGTAAAGAGAAGGGTTAAACACGGGTTCCTAACATCCCCTTCCTCTTAGAAAAGCTTTGTCCTCAAAGCGTAAGATGTGGAAGTTGTTGAATTTGATGGAGTGGTACTCTTGTAGCAATCTCTAGGTGCATTCCATGCCACTGAATTAATACCTGTGTGATGGATTAGGAGTGAAGAGGACAAGTACGCCTATTGAGGATTACCTCTAGCTCCAAAATGATGGATCCTTCATTATCCAATTGTGGTAAAATAGTTTGTGCTCTATCATTGGCGCCAAGAAATTTCTTTAGACAAGAGACATGAAATATTGGATGAATGTGGGAAGAAGGAGCCAGCTTATGATCCCCAATCTGATCATGGGTGCAGAGAACTATGTCAACTGCCTAAACTTGTGAACTACTGGGAGAGTATGGAAGGAGCACTAGTGGTACTAACCATAGACTGCTTCATATGGAGTCATGTTAGATGCAATGTGGTAGGAGGTATTGTACCACCATTCAATGAGAGGGAGCCACTTTTCCCACTGATGTTGTTGTTCTAAGGTATCACATGCAACCATAATCTATTGAATTACCATGTTCATTCCCTTCCAAAAGAAGTGACGCCATGCCCGCTCATAAGTTTTGAGGAACCCAGAGTGACCTACCAATGGAGAAACATAGAGTTCATAGAAGACAGCCTGCGGGACAAATTCCAACCAATTTGGAATAGACATAGAAATAGCTGAAAGAGAAGCTTGGTCATCACATGTGCCAGAAAGAAAATCCATCACAATATTGTTCTTACCCTTCTTGTAAGTGATCTCATAGTCATAACCCATGAGTTTGCTGATCCATTTCTGTTGTGCTAGGGAGGAGACCCATTGTTCCAAGAAATATTATAGGCTCTGGTGAGCCACCCTGATGTAAAAATGATTCTCTAATAGGTATGGCTACCACTTCTATATTGCATGCAAAATAGCCATCATTCATTGTAAAGTTGAAGGAGTAGTGGAGACCATGGATGGTTGCATCTGAATGGAGTGAAGCTGAGTGATGACACCATGTGAATTCTTCCTAAGAAGATTTTCTAGATGATGTGAACTTATGATACTAAGAAACCCTAGTTGTAAGCCCTTCAATGTGTGTTTGTGCCCAATGTCTAAAAACTGCATCCAAAGTTCAACAAAATCCCATAAGATGGGTCCAAGTGTGTGTAACCATTGGGTGCCCAAAACCACATCACATCTGCCTAAGGGCAAGGCAAACATGTCAAAGCATAGGTTATAATCTCTAATAGAGATATGCACCTTGTGACACTTCCCTTTGCAAGGTAATGTGCCCCCATTGGCAATCATGACTTCAAAATTTGAGCAAGGATGAGCAAAATAATCAACCTATTTTGCTATTCAAGGGTTAATGAAGTTATGAGTACTACCAGAATCAATGAGTATTGTAAGAGGGAGCTTCTTGAAGTAACCCTTGACCTGCATGGTTTGTGGGGTGGTGACTCCTTCTATGACATGGAGAGAGATCTTTGGGTGGGCTTCCTGAGAAGTAGGGTCAACAGGTGACTGTTGAGTTTCAACCTGATCAGCTACTGTATCTTGAGCATCTGCATAAACTTTAGTTTCAGGTGGAGAATCCACATCCAAGAGATAGAGCTTTTACTCAACACATCTATGTCCCCAAGTGAAATTGTCATCACAATTATAACAAAGCCCGTTTTCTCTACGTGGCTGCATCTCTACTTCAGTCAAATGCTTGATAGGAGTTGTTCAAGGAGCTAGCATTATTTGAGGGCTTTGGGGATCCATATTTCTAAATGGAACAAAATTGGATTTGGAGCATTGTTGAGTTGTGATCTTGTCCTCAACCAACTTTCCCAACCCTAAGGCTTCCGTCATTGTGCTTGGATAGAACATTTTAACCTCAGAGCAAATTGCATCCTTCAAACCACTGACAAAACAACACCTGAAGAATTCATCAGACAATCCCTCTGTGTGATTGGCTAGTTTTTCAAATTTTGTCTGATATTCTCTCATAATACCTATTTGGTGTAGTTTTGTGAGTGCTTTTGTGAAGTCATCAAAAGCACTAGGGCCAAATAGTTGTAAAATGAGTTTGCAAAAATCTATCCATTTTGGCTCTTCATGAGCTTTGATGTACCAACGGAACCATTGAAGGACTTCATATTCCAAATGAAAGGAGGCAAGTGGGACTTTGTTGACATCAAAAGTATTATGTAGACTAAAATGTTGTTCTACCTGATATATCCATTTAGTCAGATCATCACCATTGAAGCAAGGAAAATCAAGCTTCGGTCCATGAAAATTGCTGGAAGAAGAAAACCCTATATCTGTGGAAGACTTTGGTTGCTGTCTATTGTTCATGGCTGAATGGTGAAGATTGAGTCCAAGAATTTTTTCATCCAGATCTTTGAGTTTGGTCTTGATGGCTGCAAGTTCCTCCTCCATGTTTTTTTCTCCTGCGCAGGTGACAACCATAACCAGGATGTTTTTTTTTGTTGTTATTTTTTTTTTTTTTGGAATGGGTAGAAAAACAAAAATAGAAACTTTTTTAGTAAAGGAAAATTTGGATTTGGGAAAAACTCTGATAGGGAATTGGGGTTTGACTAGGTTTTGGACACTTTTTGAGGGACAGGGAAGCAGAAAATGGGGATTTCAAAAGCGGGGTGAAAGAACGGGAAAATTTGTCCAAGAGGGACAAAGGAGCAGAAATAGGAAATGAACACCATTGAAAAATTTGAAGGTGATTGGGTGAGAATCAAAGAAGTTATATCAAACCCTAAAAATAGACAAATGTGGGATTTCTAGGTTCGATAAGTGGAATTTGGGATAGGGTCCTCAAAGAAGGAAATATGTAGAATGGAATTTCAGGGGTTTTAGTGAATTTTCAGAGGAAATGGAGCTAAAGCAAGGAAGATATGGCAAAAAAAATAGATATGGATAGATTCAATCTATGATTTGTCAGCTGGCAATAGATATGGACCCTAGGTATGTTCAGCTTCCTAGAGATTTAGGGGATTCACTGGGCTACCAATGTTGTCTAACGGCTTGTGTATTGGGGTAGTACCCCTCACTCCATGGCTCAGGTAAAACTGATAACCACTTTGCCACAAACAACAGCTCTTGGTTTACCTCACGAATGCGAACTAGTCAATCAAGTAGGGGTCGTTGCCCTTTTCACTGGCAGGTCCTCTCAATGGGCTAGCTACTTCAGGGTTCCTATGGTACTCCTCACAATGAGTTTTAGGGCTATGCCCAGGCACTTCCCACAGTTAAGCGGATAGGGATTATTCCCTGATCTGAACTTGCAATTGAAATGAATAATATAGATGCAAAGAAAAAGAACTACTGTAATAATCACAGTGCCTGGAGGCCATTGCGATTAAAATTTGTCAAAAATTCCACCTAGCAAGCCCAAGAAAGTGCTCTGATACCAGATAAGAGGACCTTCCTACAATAATATAATGAAAAATGTATGAAATAACAGAAATCGTAGAAACACATAAGAAATTTATTGATCATAGGCCACTTCAAGGGGGCAACCTCCTTTGAGCAAGCTCAATACAATATATTTGTGGATGCCTTCATTGGCCTCAACACGTACTTATATAGTAAGTCTAATCTAAACAACTATTACCTCCCATGAATGTGGGATAATACAATATACTCACGGGATGACTTACAAAGCATATGCATCCAAATGTAATATACTAACAAAGTAAAGAGAAGGGTTAAGCATGGGTTCCTAACATATCTCTGGAAGGACATATTGGATTTCAGGTCCAGTTGACAGAAAATGGCTAAGTATGGGTATATATAGAGTAGAGGACAGCAAGTGGGTCAATATGCCTTCACATATGATGATCTAGAAATGCAGCTTAGACATGATATTTAAAAGTTCTTGAAGTTGTTATCTTCCAAAGATTAAGTCCGGACTTCCTCTGAAAGTCATTTGGAAGAAATAACTAAGTCCGGGTGAACAGAGGTGTAGTAGAGATAGTGTACATGGCACATCGTAATCGTCCGCATTCCTCCGCAAGTGAGTATTTTGTTACGTTGTTTTAAAGTGTTGTAAACACTTGTATGAAGTGCCTAATTCTAGAATTGTGAGATCTAAAGTCTACCGAGAAGATAGCTACAAGTTGTTGAAGTATTGCTATAGTATTTGGCAGAGTTTCACTAAGACAGAGTTTGAGTTATGATGGTTTGCATTTCTCTGTGAGATAATATCATGCCTTTTGGTTTTGATGGTAAGATTAGAAATATGTGAAGATTCTTTGATACAGTTTTGGAAGTGGTTTGTGATCTGAATAAAAGTTGTGTGACAATAGATGAACCTGTTAAGCATGCTCTTAAGGAACAGGCCAACTAGTATGATAAATCATTGTGTGGAGAATAGATAGTGTGTGAAGGATCTAGTTAATTGACTAAATGATTAAAGACAACCTATATGAACACATTTGGGGAAAGATTTGGGTCCGCATTAATTATAGTGCATTGGATTGAGCTGACAAGCTACATCTTTCTATGAACATGTTTCATTTCTTGGATGCTGACCTAATTACTGATCAAATCATGATGCAGATATATAAGAGTGATGAATCTCAGTTTGAGGTGGTGTGGAAGCATGATGAGGATGTGAGCATACAAATAGCAGAGAAGAATTAGAAGATCAACAGTAATGAAGACTTGGGATTTATAATTTAGTTGGTAAATGACTGCACGCTAGCATAGTGACAGATGCTTATGTAGTATTTAGTTTTCATGTGCAATGTGCTTTGTAATTGGTAGTGAGCCTCCAATAGGGTTTAACAGCCCTCAGGGTTTAACAACCCTTATTGTAATCTTGCTACATTTAGGGTTGATGTAGTGAGACTGCTAAACCTAGTTGTACTTCATGGCAGTGAGCCAGCATGTTCTGGGCCTATGGAGTGACCAAACTTGAATATCATTATTTGTAAAGATTGCAATATATATTTGAGAGATAATCCTCTCCGTGGTTTTTCCCTCTTTAGGTTTTCCACGTAAAAATCTTGGTGTCCATGTGTCATGCTTCTATGGTTGTTATTCATTTGCATGTTGTGCTCTTGTTTAATTTATTCTAAGAAATGGTTAAAAGAAAATGTTTATAGAACACTGATTCACCCCCCCTCTTAGTGTTCTTGATATTCAACAATTGGTATCAGAGCCAAGTTCCTTGGAAAATGTCTAACAACTTAAGGAAGATCTGGGATAGTGTGATCATGGCAGCAAGAAGATTTGGAAATTATGAAAGAAACAAGCAACTAGAAGAAGCTCTTATGGATCTTGAAAATTCTAAAGCATAACTCAGTGATTTGAAATAAAACTTGCAACAAGTTGATGAATGCATCTCAAAGCTAAAAGAGCAAGTCAAGAAATTCAAAGACAAATACAAAGAAGTTAATGATCAATTGATATCAACAAATGAAGCACTAAATGATTTGGAAGCAGAAGTTATAGAAAGAACAAAAGCAAAAGATGATCTAAATTTAATTGTGAAGAGGAAATCAAAAGATTGTGCCAAACTTGAAAAAGAAATTGTAAGTCTAAAATAGACCTGCAAAAGGCCAAAAGATTTGAAGAAAAAATCAAGATAAGTAGTACAAAGTTTGATTAAATGATTTCTAGCTAGAAGAGTGCTGATGACAAGCATGGTTTGGTTTTTGAGAAAGGAGAAAGTTCAAAATGTAAGAGACCTTTCTTAATTGACTGAAAATTTTTATCAACTTTTTCAAACAATTTGTAACACAAATCAACAAATGATCAATACCAATGAACAATGAAATGGTAGAACATCAAACCCACATCACACTTTATTATTTGAAGCCTTCAAATGAAATATACAAAATGATATGTTGCTAATATGAAAATTTAGTTACTGTCTGATTTATATCAGATTTATTTACACCATGAAATATGTCACCAAATGACTTATGTAACCCATATATGAATGCCCAAACACTCTAGGATGAAACTAGAGATCATATGAAACCATTACAGCCCTAGAAGTACTCAGAAAATGGACTGATATGAAAGTTCATCAGATTGATATGACTGTTGAAAGTGGTGATTTTCTCAGTCACAAATGTAGCAATGAAATCTCATGAAAAACACCTCCAAACTCATAGTTTGGTCTTCAATCAAGTACAGCTCTTCAATCATCAAATTCCACTTCAAATTCACTTCAAAGAACCCTAAAATTGTATAAATAATTCACTGACAAAACTCATACCTTTGCTGAAATGAAATCAGACCTAAAAAAGTATGTAAAAGTCACTCAAATCTCATTAAAAACCCAATTGACTACCTTGGTAGTCACCCCACTTCACCAAGGGTTCCAAATTGATGTCAAATACTCTTTTAATTTCCTCTAACAACTTGCAAATGAAGCAAAAATAGTGAATTTCTAAATGAAATCACCTCTCAACTAGTATGGGGCCATCTCCATACAAAACAAGGGGTCATCACCTTAGCAATAAACTAAAAATTGAAATTCCCAGCTCAAAGATAAAAGATAGAAAAACATACCAATCAATCAATAGTTTCAAATCAAATATCAAGTCCTCTATTTTAACTCCTCAAGCACGGACGTCCTCTTCTTTGGAATTTTGAATTGTAGCTTGAAGTCCACCAATGAACAACAATGAACTTGAACAATATTAAATGAATTACATCTAGAACATACTCATTTAAAAACAATCTTTAATTGTTTTAAATGAAACCTATCTACTTCATATGCATCAATCCAATTATCATTGAATTCCTTGCTTGGGCGGTGGTGACTTTTGTGCAAGCATTTAATATTTTATTTTGCATTTGAATATCACTCTTTGGGTTGAGTGATCCTCCTCAATGGTGGCATTAGCATTTAAAATCATCAATCACTCAAATGCATATATTTAATAAATCAAATTTACATTTAAAACCATCTTCTATACCTTACCGCCGATCCTTGCATACGTGATTGCATTGAATTTCATTATGATCATTTTAAATGCCTTTATGTTGGCAAATGCTCCATCCTTGGGTGAATATCCTCATTACATATCCCATCGATCAATTGCAATCATTGAATAAATGAACTTTGCATTTGAAAATATAACTTAAACACCTTGGCGAATGCACCTTGACTTAGTTGTTGGGATCTCTTGGAATGGATTGCTCCTCTCTAAGGAATCACCCATCTCCTAGGTAGTTGTTGGCTCCTTAAACAATGCATAATTTAATTTAAACTTCATCAATTGTGCCAATCGATCCACATGATGCCATTGAAAATAGCTTGGACCTATTCTTTCATTGGGCAAACATCTTTATTCCACTTATGCTCCATAAAAATAGATTAGAGAAAATGTAATTGAAGATTCCATTTTCCCTCTTATTCTATCTTTTGAAAATTCAAATAAAATAATTGAAAATACAATTTTAATATTGCATTTCCCATATAGCTCCATAACACACTAGTTGATCCAACTTTCTGGTTCTCCATGTATAGAAGCAAACTCAACTAGCAAATATAACTTAGCTCAAATGGGAACATTACAAGTCCTCCCACCCTAAGATTGCTTACCCCAAGCAATCGGAAGTGTCAAATAAACATCAATGAATACCAAGATCCCAAACCCATCTAACCTGTTCATACAAACTCGCACATACCATCTCAAAGATGTTGATGAAGGAGATCCTAGGACCACTTCCACTATCGCATAATGATGCAAACATATCCATATCAATGTAGGTGCCAATCATGAAGATGTGAGTGCCAAACACAATTGTATCCATCCCTCTTGTTTCGCTGTCATAATTCATAACAATGATATGCAATCTAAAAATATCATCCAAAATGATATAAATTGTGCCATCCCAAGTATATGAACCATCATTAGACCAAACCACACACTCCCATATAGAACTCTCATCAATATAAGATTGTGCAAACTTAATGGTTTGATCTAGCTCATCAAAAGTAACCAAAGTACCTTGCAAATCTGAATTATTTCCATCTTTATTTCCACACACAAACATATCATCAGTGGCTGACCCATGATGATCACACAAAGCTGATTGTCTCATTGTTCTTACCATTTCAAGATGCTCTTTTGCTTGACCAGCAACAAGCTTGGATTTCCTTTCTTTCTCTAGCCACATATCACACATTTCTTGTGTCTTTTCCACATTTTCATAAGTCTGATATACAAAATAAGATTGTGTAGTGCCCTATTTTTTAACAAAATTACCAAATCCAACACCCCAATCTTGTATACCATCATTAGTAGACCATGAACAACTATCCTCCAAAGGTGTTAGCATGTCAAACTCATGAAAATGCAAAGCCATAGGACTGATATGCTCAAAAAAATTAGATATGATGTCATGTCAATCCATATCAAAAATCAAATGCTTACCATCAAATGTCGGTTCCATACACTTCTCTTCACATGCATCATATACATCTTCATGAAATAGATCATGGCCTATACCAATAATGGAATTAGCTATTATTTGATGAGGTAAAGTGTACTTGAGGGCTCTCAAAACAACTTGTTTCCCATCGTGTAGGAAACTCAACTCCATAGCTTGTAAGTCTTGAGTGATCTTTTGTAGTGAGTGTAGCCATTGCATACCAAGTATAATCTCATTGTCCTTCAAAGCAAGAACATAAAAATCATCACAAAGAGTATACTTACCAAATATAATACTAATCTTGCTCACCTTCTTCTCGAAAGGAATAGTGAGTCCTTTGGATATGGCAATGCTATAATGTTGACCAATGTTGTTGTAAACCTTTATACTGATCATAGTGACAATCCTTCTCCTAATGACTCCAAGAAATGGAATTCTAATTATGATCTATTCATATCTTCAATTTGAATAGACATAATATTCTCATATTGATTGTTATAAACTTTTGGCTTGTTCTTTGACACATCTTGGTCAAGAGTTTATTAGATATCAGACCTAGGGTTTGAACAGAAAAAATGAAATCAAAAATTTAGGACATCATTTGGAAGGTTAAAAAATCAGAAAATTTGATAAATATCTAGTTAGGGATATTTTAGTGCTATCAGAGCTTTAAAATTTCAGTCCAATATCCATTAGGGATTTTACAGTGGTATCAGAGCCATGATCTTGCCAGCCTAAGGGGAAAATTAAAAAAGGTTTCAGCTGTGGATTTGGAACAATGGGTCTATTTCTATTTGATAAGGAAGTGATGAGAGATATGATTGATAGTTAGAGACAGATGATACAACAATAGAGAAAGACTAATGCAACCTTATAACAATCAAATGCAAACATTCAACAAAGCATTGAGAGTTTGTGTCAAGATTTGATGGGTAAATAGAATAACAGGAACAATTGGGCTAATTAGAGAGATGCTAGTAGTGCAACAAGTTCACATCGAGGTAGAAGGACATTTGGATGCAATTTCCATGATATATCTAATTCTGATTAGACTGATACATTGACTATAATTTTGTTACAACAATGTGTATTTGTGAAGAAATTCCATTTTCATTTGATAATAATGCAAGAAGGTTGATGGTTCTCATATGTCATGATGTGTATAGTTGAATTGAAGTGATTACTACATAAGAAATCTTATCTAAAGTTGTTTGCATTTTCAGTCATATATGATATCACTATAAGAGACCTTATCATATATGACTGAAAATGTAAACAACTTTAGATAAGATTTCTTGCACTAATCACTTCAAATCAACTATACACATCATGACACATGAGAACCATCAACCTTCTTGAATTATTATCAAATGAAAATGGAATTGCTTCACAAATACATACTGCTGTTAAAAATTACAGTCAATGTATCAGTCTAATCAAAATTAGATATATCATGAAAATTGCATCCAAATGTCCTTCTAACTCTTGAATATCAAAGTACAATGAATAGTCAATGCCCAAAGACATATTGGATCACTGTTATAGCTTCATATGACTTCAATTAATTGACTGATCACAAATACTTCACTGTTGTTATGATTGATATGTTGATTACAAATGCCTAGAAATGATTTAGAGACCAAATCCTTGCCAAAATCTCCTTTTGTAGCTAAACGATGGACTCCTAGGTGCTACATCAAGTCTCTATCATTCTCCAATGGTCTTCACACACTAAGATCTTCACTCAAATCATGCATATGAACCCTAAAACATCATTATCAATTGGCTATCATGACAAATCAGAACTAAAAATGATTGCAAATCTCCACAAAATGTTGCTTTTCTCTAAATTGACTAGCTTGGCTTAGCTTCTACAATGGCCAAGGGTTTAATTGATATCAAATATACTTCAAATACTACTTAGTAACCTGCAATATCAATCTCAATGGTGAATATTTGTACAATATCACCTCACATACAGTATGGGGTCACCTCCATACAAATACAAGGGGTCATCACCTTGCAAAAAGACATGAAAATCAAAATTTTCAATCAAAATAAAAGAATAAGAAAACATACCAGATTCAACATATCCTCAAATGAAGATGGAAGTCTCTATTTAACCTCTCCTTGGATGAGTGATCTTCCTCTATGATGTTTTGTAATGCAATTTGAGTTCCACCAATGATGAGCAATAGACTTGAACAATTGTAAATGAGTTGCAACCAATACTCATTCATTTAAAACAATCTTTAATTATTTTAAATGAAATACAACTACTCCATATGAATTGATCCTTTAGCAATGAGTTTTTCTTGCATAGACGGCTACTTGCATACACTCATTTAATATCTTCATTTTGCATTGAATATCATGCATAGGCTTGGGCGATCACAACCACATTGGTGTTGGCATTTGAACGCAAATATTTATAAATAAAACTTGAATTTAAAATCATTCTTCCTTTCCTTGGGCTATCCACATGCAAACATTTAATAAATAAATTTGCATTTAAAATGATCCATTGCCTTAACCGTTGATCCTCTACTAGCATTTAAAATCATTTGCTAGCATTTAAAAATATCTCTTGTTTGCTCCTCATTTCTTGGCACTTGATCCAATGTAATACAAAGCATGTACATTTTTAGTCCAACATATACACTCTAATTCCCATGATCCAATGCAATATGTGTACACTTTTATCTTGAGCAAACTCCTTATGGGCGTTGGAATTCAAGGCACCAATATTCAATGATTTTGCAATCCAAATGATAGTCGATCCATTTGAAATAGGTATTTTGAAATATTTGAACACCTTGGACCTATCTTTCTCCCACATTGGCTCTTGATGGCAAATAGGTCCTGCCTAGAGCAATTCCTTATTCCACACACAAACTTCATAAAAATAGATTAGAGAAAATGCAATTAAAGATTTCATTTTCCCTTTTATTCCATCATCTAACAAATCAAACCAAATGATTGAAATACAATTTCAATATTGCATTTTCTAAATAACATACTAGTTGTGAAGTGATTTAATTCAGAATTCACTATTTGTGTTTCATTTGCAGGTTGTTTTGAGTGGTTTGAAGTGAAGAATCATAGATAAATAAACCCTTGGTCATGATGGAGTCAAACCAAGGTAGTTTATGAGTGTTTGATGGAGTTAATGGCATAATATAGTGATTGGTTTTTCATTATAGTCATCTGATAGTGATTGGTTTTTCATTATAGTCATCTGATAATTTGTTATACATGGTTTTTATGAACATTGGAAGCATCAAGAAGACATTTGGCACACCTAGGAACCCATTGATTGCATTTGGAGGACATATTTGGGTGTTTACATGAAATCGGGGCATATTTTAGAAAGCTATAGGTCTGCTCCAGCCAGCTACAAGTTTAATCAAGTTTGAATTGCATGTGGGATTGAAGTTATATGGTGTCAAGGATCATTTGGAAGCTAAGACAGCGCTACCGATTTGCAAATTAGGGTATTTGGAGGCTTGGTTTACAAGATATCTCTCTTATATCATTGGCTGCTCTTTCACAGTGTTATATTAGAGATCATACTAGTCATATCAGTCAATAATTCAGTGATTTGTGTTGATGTTATATGGTGTTCATTGGCTGAGTTCATTAGCCATTCATTCTCCATTGATTTGGCAATAGTTGTAATGAATTTTGGATGTAATTATACCTCTCTTTCATGCACATTTGAGGTATGATATACATATGATGGTGACTAATTTTTGATGATAGTAGTTTGTAATTGAAGTCATTTCATTTCCAATCAATGATAAATGCAAAGGAGTTTGGTAGTTTCATATATGTGTAATTGAAATTTGATTTTAGTGTAATCTTGTGCAAGAAATCTTATCTAAAAGTTGGCAAAATTTTCAGTCAATCAAATTTGATCAATATTGCTCTGAAATTCTAACTGAAATTATTATTTTACTGATATGAATTTTCTGATTTGAATTTCTCTTAATGTAATCAATATTTTCACAAACCTCTTTCACTCATATGTTTAGAAAGTAGTGTAGATGGAAAGGTTTCATTATCACAATGAAATAACACCTTATGATGAAGTTATTCTTAAATCAAATCAATGAAAACATGAGAATGACATACCCAAAAACAAGCTTCACTTCTTAATTTATTTCAAGGGCTGGTTACAAATGACATTTGGTTTTACCTTACAATCAACAAGTCTGATTTAAAAATCAGATCACATATATTATGCAAATTTTCCCAAAATACATAGCAAACCCTAGTCCAATGATAATAGAATGAAACCCTAGGTAGCCATGATGAAGAACACATCAACCCTTGACTGATTTGTTACTGTAACAACACTTTTTTAGGTCCAATATGACTACAACAAAACTATGATATGATTGATATGAAATCTAACTTCAAACCCTAGGCTAAAGCCATGCGAAACCTTCTCCAAAATGAAGCAATAGGGCTGGATATTGAGCTATTTGAACCTTGTAACAATAAGAGATGATCAATGCTCTAAATATATGACTGATGTAAGTCTGATTGGGTCTAATATACACATGTACCTAACTAAAATTTGCCCAAAAATGCTGAAATTCATGAAAACATACAAAAATTGCTCAAATCATGAAATTGCATATGCTAGAAAGATGTTGATTTAACCCAACTTGCACCTCATGACTAAAATATGATGAAATGTGAATGATAATGAATCTAAAACACAATTTCAGCAACTTGTGATGAATTTCCAGCCAACCCACAAAGACAAACTCCTCAAAATTGAAGCACCATCATGCCAAAATACATCAATTTGTGTCTATAAGCCAAATAATTCCAATATGCAATCAAATCTTCCTTATTCTCCTTAGAACCTGCAAAAACACTCCATAGTAACATGCCATTTAAGCTCTATGATGAATACTGATTGAATCCACCTATCAATATGATATCAATTATGCTTCCAATCACTCCTCTAAACCTACAAATGAAGCACGAATAGTGAATTCTGAATGAAATCACTTCACAACTAGTATGGGGTCATCTCCATACAAAAAAAAGGGGTCATCACCTTGCCAATAAAATGAAAATCATAATTCTCATTCGTAAACAATAAGAAAGAAAACATACCATAGCATCACACATTTCAAATTGATGTTCAAATACTCTTCTAATTTCCTCTAACAACCTGCAAATGAAGCACAAATCATGAGTTTTTGAATGAAATGACCTCTCAGCTAGTATGGGGCCATCTCCATACAAAACAAGGGGTCATCACCTTGCCAATAAACTGAAAATTGGAATTCCCATCTCAAAGATAAAAGATAGAAAAACATACCAATCAATCAATAGTTGCAAATCGAAGTTCAAGTCCTCTATTTAAACTCCTCAAGCATGGACATCCTCTTCTTTGGAATTTTGAATTGTAGCTTGAAGTCCACCAATGAAGAATAATGAACTTGAACAATATTAAATGAATTACATCTAGAACATACTCATTTAAAAACAATCTTTAATTGTTTTAAATGAAAACCATCTACTTCATATGCATCGATCCAATTATCATTGAATTCCTTGCTTGGGCAGGGGCTTGTGTGTAAGCATTTAATATTTTATTTTGCATTTGAATATCGCTCTTTGGCTTGAGTGATCCTCCTCAATGGTGGTGTTAGAATTTAAAATCATCAATTGCTCAAATGCAAATATTTAATAAATCAAATTTACATTTAAAACCATCTTCTATACGTTACTGTTGATCCTTGCATAGGCGATTGCAATGAATTTCATTATGATCATTTTAAATGCCTTTATGTTGGCAAATGCTCCATCCTTGGGTGAATATCCTCATTACATATCCCATCGATCAATTGCAATCATTGAATAAATGAACTTTGCATTTAAAAATATAACTTAAACACTTGGCGAATGCACCTTGACTTAGCCATTGGGATCTCTTGGAATAGATTGCTCCTCTCTAAGGAATCACCCATCTCCTAGGTAGTCATTGGCTCCTTAAGCAATGCATAATTTAATTTGAACTTCATCAATTGTGCCAATCGATCCACATGATGCCATTGAAAATAGCTTGGACCTATTCTTTCATTGGTTGAACCTCTTTATTCCACACATGCTCCATAAAAATAGATTATAGAAAATATAATTAAAGATTCCATTTTCCCTCTTATTCCATCATTTGAAAATTCAAAGAAAATAATTGAAAATACAATTTGAATACTGCATTTCCCATATAGCTCCATAACACACTAGTTGATCCAACTTTCTGGTTCTCCATGTATAGAAGCGAACTCAACTAGCAAATATAACTTAGCTCAAAATGGGGACATTACACAAAATCTAGTCAAATAAACATTGAGTCAAGGGAAAACAAAGGATACCAGTTCAGAAATCAAAGAAAAAGACCTAGAAGACCTCTGGTCAGATAGCCAAATGCTCAGAGATATCCATCCTTCAATGGTTACTATTATAAATGCAATAACTATGGTCATAGGGCTACTTAGTGTAGGAGTAAGACAAACCAATATGTTTCATCCCTCTTTGGAAAATGTTTCAATTACAACAAAGTTGGTCATAAAGTCAATGAGTGCAGAAGTGTGCCAAGAAATAACCCAAGTAATCTAAGAAACATCCAATTCTTCAATGGAAAATGCTTTACATGGGATAAATATGGGCATATGGTTAACCAGTGTAGATCAAGACCAATCTATAATAATAGAAGGAATCAAGAGTAGAGAAATGCTGTCTGTTTCAGTTGCAAAAAATTTGGACACTTTGCAAAATCCTATAGAAACAAAAACACAAGAAGAGACAATCCTGCAAAAGAGGGTAAAACATAGCAGAGGAATGAGAAGGGAAAAGAAAAGGTTGATCCGATTAAAACTGAGAAAGAAATGGACAAGATCTGGATCAATAAGGAAGTAATTTTAATTGAGGATAGATCCACACCAACATCTGATGCAGATATTCTCTACGAAGAAGAAAATAAGAGCTCTAGCTTAGGGGGAGCAGTGTTGAAAATCCAAATTCCCTAGCCTGAAAATGGGTGCTAGAATTTGACACAAAGGTGTATGATGAAATTTGATGTGACACATCTCTTAAAAGAAAAATTGAAAGAAAAAGGGTCAATGCGGCATATTGCAGAGCAATCCTAATCTATTGTGTTCTACAATGAAGGGTTTTAACACCTTTTTGGGAGTGAGCATTTATGATGACTTAGGTTAAGTCTTGTGAAGGATAAAAGGGAACTTGTTTGGTCTCAAAATCACTTTGCACTCAAAGCTATCAGGTATTCAGAGAGATTGAAGGAGAATTTGAGTAACAACGATCAATATTTGAAGTGATTGGAGTATTTCAGAGAAAGGAAACCCTAACTCAGCGAAACAAGGTATTTATCTGACTATGAGTTTGTTGAAAAGAAATGGCAAAACCTTTAGTTGTTGATATCACTAAATGTCCATGACCTAACTTCGAGAAACATCCTCACAAAGCAACTGAAATTGATCAAATGGGTGCATTTTTTAGCATACCAAATGGAGTGTTATATGTGGAAGACATTAGGGCATATATTCATGTTGCCCTAGATGAGCACAGTGGAAGTAGATTCACAGACCCATATCAAAATCATTTAAGTGATGGTCAGTTTAACTTGAAGGAAGAGTACAAAATCCTAAAAGAAAAGAAATTCATCCAATATATAGAATTTCCCACATTTACTGAGGATGAATGGGTTTGATACGTGTTGAGAAGGATGCATGATGAATTCATGTGGTTAGGGAAGGGACAACCCTTCAAGATAACAAAGGATGCAATTTAGGCAGTCAATAGACTAAACTCCATCAAAGGTGTGCCATTGTTTAATGCAGTCAAGAATCAAGCAGTTACAGTGGTGCAGCCATGGTAGGAGAGTTCACAGAATGAACTGTCTAGGTCGTGTAGCAAGAGTAAACACAATAGAAACAACTCAAAGATATGAAACAAACACAGATTTAGTCATTCAGTATATAATAGATATCAAATGCAATATGGCTGATATTATGTGGGCTTACAATTAGGGCTCACAGGCCTAATTACAGAATATCAAAACATGCACAAGATATAACATTGAAGCTCCTTCACACAAAAGCCAAACTATGAACTTATGCTAATGATCATAACTACTTTCCTAGGAATCTATTACATCAATATATATCATCTTCAGATCAGAAGATTCCTCCACGTTGGCCAAGGAAGATCACAAACTCCAATGAAGAGTTGTAATGTGTGTACACAAATAGGTCAGACCTAATCATGTAGAACACTTCTGCGAATGTATGGAATGATGTGCGGATCTTGGGGAAGGCCAGCCATGAACCAAAGATCATTGAATGATGTGTCATTAGGCTCCACAAGTTGAGAAATGCTCCACAAGTTTTCTCCTTTAGATGATTGTCTGGGACTGTTAGGATGCTCTGTTATGAGAAAATAGTCGATCTTCTGATAGCCATAACTTTCCGGTAATTGATCCAAATGCTCTAAATTTTGGATATGATGTAGATGAATGAATCTATATGCTAAGTCTAGATCTACAATATGTGAAATGCAACTATGGTAGAATGTGGACCAAAATATAGAAACTACTACTGATTGAACTACCTAAACTAAACTGGGAAATGAAAGGAAACAAACTAAACTGCAAGCAAATTGAAATGCAAATGTTTTTGGTTGGTGCAAGGTTGCTCTTGAACCAGAGATGCTCTTGAATCACACAGATGCCACCAGAGCTCAATTCAACAAAAGTGTGATGACAATAAATGATATTATAGATCTTGCAATAAAATTTACTTCAATGGGCATAGGGTACAAAATTTACTTCACAAGCAAAGAAAATTCTACCTTAGGTATGGCAATTTACACTGCATACCAAATGATTAAGGAAAATGTAGATTATGACTTGTGTGAACTTATGAGAGTTTAGTTAATGGATAACCTAAAGAAGATCAAGGAAAGCAAGAGCTATCCTTTCAAATTTGGTATGCTCATTATCTGTTTATTCTTCTATTTTTTGAATGAGTTCCCTAACCACAAGGGCTTGATTTAGCTAAGTAATCAACCAGTAGCTATTTAAATAAGAAACTATCCTAGCAACCTAGGTAGTCACAATGAACAAAAAGTAGCTCTATGGGGGTTCTTCAAAAACCTTCAGAGCATGATGCAGTCAAGGGAAAGAATTCCTAGGGCAATTGTTGAAAAATACAAATATAGTATATGTTTCATGGTCACCAAGGACCAATGCTTAACGGAAGATGTTGAGCCCATAACAATTTGGATCATGCCCATAGGGATATGAAGTGGATGGTCATGTACTAGATAACTATACCCAACACATACTAAGCATACCTAAGGACACAAGGGAAGAAATATTTGGCACATACGAGGAACTATCTGTAAAATTGTATGTTGAACTCAGGAAGCTAGAATCCACTAGGAAAGTGAGAAGAGAAGTTGAATAGATTGCTGCTAGGTATGGTATCACCAAAGAACAACTGAAAGAAGTAAGGGAAAGAGCAGAGAAAATAGAAAAAGAAAAGAAAAGATTGAACTGGTACATGTTCTGGTGAAACAAGACAAGCCTAAGAAGACTCAGAGATCTACAAGGAGCACTACCACCTCCTCTAGTGCCACACTCATCAGTGAGTATGGAGAAAACATCAAGCTATCAAAGATACAAAGAGAAAGAAAATGAAGGGAAGAAGACTATATGTCAGTGTAGGGAGCAAGGACGAAGAAGAAACTGAGTCTAGTGATGAAGTGACAAGGATGAAAGCTGAGGTCATAGAGGCCTTCAAAACCAAGAAACCCTCCGGGATGAGTAAGACTACAAAAAGACAAAAGAAACATATGTCTATGATAGAGGAAGTAACTATAAGCCTTGAAGATGTTCTCAAAGCCATAATAGTGGATGGCAATCTGAAACCCATTGCCCAGTTGTATGATGAGTATAATGATCTAGACAAGAGGACCATGGAGACTGCTGTTGTAGAATATCTAAACATCTACAACAAGGCCCTAATTGAAATAATTGATGATCTCCCACATCGCCTGGGAAGCATAATGTCCACAAGAAAGGAAAAAACCATGGAAAAATACATTGAGATAAGATAGCATACACTAACATAGCTGTGCCCAAAGATTACTCCTGAAGAGAATATCAAAATCACTAAAGAAATCAAGGATGCTTTCAAAACTAAGAAGAGAATGAACTCTTTGATGTTGGGAGAAATTGATAAAGTGGTTAAGGAAATAGAGGAAATCACCCTGGAAGCATTAAAGAAAAATAATATTCCTACTATCTATGACAATGGAGAAACAAATGATGAAGACATATCTCCACCGGAGATAAGCCAAAATCAAGAACTAGAATAGAGTGATCAATTCCCCAACACTGATATAGTGGATATGATAGATCAAGGAGAAATTGAAATGGATCTCCCTCCTGAGAAACAGGCTAAGGATAAAGAGAATAGGGAACAAATAAGGAGCCCTACACTAGAACAAGACATAGATCAACAAGAAAATATGGACATGGACCCTCCAAAACGAAGTCAAGAAGTATCTGAGAGAGTAAGAGACACTGCAGATGTCTCAATTGGTTCTAGAAGATAACAAGTTGCAGATGAGTCTGAACTTCTTCAAGGACCAATCAACTTGGCCTTACTATCACTTGTACAAAATACAAGTTGGTATCTATTGTTCAGGGCAAGGCACAGGAAGAGATGATGAGATCACATGACCAAGACAATAAATTGATCAATGATGCATCCATCATTCTGGAAAAGTTGATGCCAACATTTCAAAAGGATACCTTGTTATCCTCTACTGATCATCTCAAGGAGCTATTGAACTCTATAAGTGCACATTTTGAGTCTTTTGAAAAATCTGCAGAAGCAAAAGTTAGAAAAGAATTTGATGAAAGAAGACTGGTTGAGTTAAAGACCATGATATCTCAAGACAAAACTCTATTAGAAAATGGAATTAAGGGAATACAAAGTGCCATTGAAGAAGATAGTAAAATATACAAAATTTGTTTATCTTGGCCAAAAATTACAAAGGAATTAGAAGATAAAATCAAAGAATTGGAACTCAAACTGCTCAATATCTTTGAAACATATAATCCAATAGTTGGGTCAATAAATGCCAAAGAAACACAAGTTGTAAATATTCATAATGATTTGAATAATCAGATGAACAAAAGGGGAGAAATCAAAGATAGGTTGTGCCAACTGAAAGGATTGATAAGTATGAAAATTGATTCCATGATCAATCTGGCAGATGAAGCCTTGAAATCTCAAGCACTAATTGATACACCATCAGATGTCTAGAAGGCAGAGAAGTTACTATTTCTGATGAATGGACACATCCATATTCTAGAAAGTGCAAGGAATAGATGGAATGGAGAGATAGCTCTGATAAGGACTATCTATAGTGACATTTTGCCTTCAATCACAAACTAAGATGAAGATTGTATCTGTATAATATGTGGTAGAATACACAAATTTTTTGGAGTTTCTTAAAAAATTTTAGGTTCTAGATCAAACCCTTTGCCATTGATGTCAAAGGGGGAGAAGAAGATGAGTGAAAAATGGCTCAACATATCAGGGGGAGTAGGAGAATGAAGTTTATATAGTAAGAGGGAGTAGTCAAGCATTTTTCACTAAGTGTTGCCATCAACGCCAAAGGGGGAGATTGTTGGCAAGAGACACTACTCCAGTATGGACTTGTATGTTGTCATTGATGGCAACAAGGGCAACAAGGCTTAGAAGTTTCATCAGCATGAAAAGAAGACATATCTCTGAAAGGACATGTTGGATTTCAGGTCCAGTTAACTAAAAATGGCTAAGTATGGCTATATTCAGAGTAGAGGAAAACAAGTGGGTCAGTATGCATTCACAGATGATGATCTAGAAATGCATCTCAGGTATGATATTTACAAGTGCTTGAAGTTGTTATGTTCCAAAGATTAAGTCCTGACTTCCTCCGGAAGTCATTTGGAAGAAATAACTAAGTCCGGGTGAATAGAGGTGCAGTAGAGACAATGTACATGGCACATTATAATCATCCGCATTCCTCCACAACTGAGTATTTTGTTATGTATTTTTAAGGTGTTGTAAACACTTGTATGAAGTGCCTAATTCTAGAATTGTGAAATCTAAAGTCTACCGGAAAGATAGCTGCAAGTTGTTGAAGTATCACTACAGTATTTGGCAGAGTTTAACTAAGACAGAGTCTGAGTTCTGATGGTCCGCATTTCTCCATAAGATGATATCATGCCTTGCGGTTCTAAGGGTATGATTGGGAATATATGAAGAGTTTTTGATACAGTTTTGGAAGTGTTTTGTGATCCGCAGTAAAAGTTGTAAGTCAACAGATGAACCTGTTAAGCATGCCCTTAAGGAATAGGCTGACTAGTATGATAAATCATTGTGCGGAGAAGAGATATTGTGTGAAGAATCTAGTTAAGTGACTAAATGATTAAATCTGACCTATATGAACATGTTTGGGAAAATATTTGGGTCCGCATAACATAGAGTGCATTGGATTGAGATGACAAGCTACATCTTTCTGTGAACACGTTTCATTTCTTGGATGCTAACTTGATTATGGATCAAATCATGATGCAGATATATAAGAGCGATGAATCTTAGTTTGAGGTGGTGTGGAAGCATGATGAGGATGCGAGCATATGAATAGTAGAATAGAATTAGAAGATCAGCAGTAATGAAGACTTGGGATTCAGAATTTAGTTGCTAAATGACTGCAGCTTGGCATAGTGATAGACGCTTGTGTAGTATTCAGTTTCATGTGCAACGTACTTTGTACTTGGAAGTGAGCCTTCTTCATCAATGTAGTGAGCCTGGTAGTGAGCCTCCAATAGTGTTTAACAACTCTTAGGGTTTAGCAACCTATATTGTAATCTTGCTAGGTTTAGAGTTGAGGCAGTGAGCCTGCTAGATCTAGTTGTACTTCATGGAAGTGAGCCAACATGTTCCTAGCCCATGGAGTGACCAAGCCTAAACATCATTATTTGTAAATATTGCAATATATATTTGAGAGCTAATCCTCTCTATGGTTTTTCCCTCTTTGGGTTTTCCACGTAAAATTCTTGGTGTCCATGTGTCATGCTTTTATGGTTGTTATTCATTTGCATTTTTTGCTCTTGTTTAATTTATTTTGAGAAATGGTTAAAAGAAAAAGTTTATAGAAAAATGGTTCACCCCCCTCTCAATGTTCCTAATATTCAATACTATTCATCCTCTCTACAACTCCATCCTGTTGAGGGGTATACGGAGTTTTCTTGTGCCACTCAATCTCCTGTTCTTTATAGAACTTGTCAAAATTGAACAAAACTCATCACTATTGTTACTCCTCAAACACTTAATCTTTTTATCTCTTTGATTCTCTACAAGAGCTTTGAACTCTTTGAATCTATTAAAGACTTCATATTTTGTTCAAAGGAAATACACCTATCTACTTCTACTGTAATCATCAATGAATGAAACAAAGTAAATAGATTTTGAAAATGAAGGAACATTAATAGGACCAAACACATCAGAATGAATCAAGTCCAACACCTCAGAAGATTTGTGAGAACTAGAATAAAACTGAACACGGTTTTGTTTTCCATAAATGTAATATTCGCAAAAATCAAACTCAAGGTTACAATCATTCATACCCTCTACAAGATTTTTATTTTTTAGGGTCCTCAAACCCTTTTCACCAATGTGACCAATCCTTTGGTGCCATAACATTGTCTTCTTAGCTAGAATTTTCATTTCCATAGAATGAGCACCCTTAGGTACTTAGAAATCATGACCATTAGAAGTAGATGCAACACTCCTCTTCAATATTAGTTCCAATGGTGAGGATGAAGATTCTAAAGCTCTATTCTTTGAAATAGATGCAATATTGCAATGAACTGTGCATGAATTAAGATAAAACAGAGTGCCAATCTCAACACCCTTAGCAAACACCATATGTCCTCTAGTCTCTTGCATCCTCCATTTGAGAAAACAACCTACACACCCACATCATTCAACTTACTTATAGAAAGAAGGTTTTGTGCTAAACTAGGGATATGTAGAGAACCATTGATTCCCTTCACTTGTCCATTAGGGAATTGAATCAAGAATCTTCCATAGCCAACAATCCTTAAGTGAGAATCATCACCCAAGTACACCTTTCCACCATCATATTCTTTATACTTCAAAAACCAACCCTAACATGAGTTCATGTGAAAAGATACACCAGAGTCAATAAGCCACACATCCTCAGATGTATGTGTTTCCAAGGAAGCAACAAATGCTTCTCCTTCATCCTGAGAGGACTTGTCAGAATCTGAGTCATAGTTCTTCTTCTTCTTCTTCTTTTTCTCCTCCTTGCACTCCTTGGGGAAGTGACCAAGTTTTCCATAGCTTGACCGCAAGTTCTTGAACTTTGTAAGAGACTTAGATCTCCCACGAGATTTGGATCTTCCTTTTTCATCCTTCTTCTTATCCTTTTTCTTCCCTTCTCTTTAGATCTGCCACGAACTACAAGAGCCTCCTTAGTCGATTTAGAAGACTTTCTCCACATCTCTTCAAACAACAAGGAAGAATCCACTTCATCCATCTTGAAGGTGGTAGTGGTACTCCCAATGGAAATAACAAGGTGATCCCATGAATCTGGTAAGGAACATAATAATGTCATACATCAATCCTCCTCCTCCATCTTCACACTAACAGAGGTCAACTAGGCAATAAGCATATTGAATGTATTCAGGTGATCAACAACAGATCCTCCATCTTCTATCCTTAGAGAATACAATTTCTTTCGTAGGAATAACTTGTTCACCAGAGATTTAGCTTGATAAACATCTCCAAGCTTCTTCCAAAGATCCTTTACAATCTTCTCTTCATGGATATTTAAGAGCACTGAATTAGCAAAACAAAGTCTTATCAGACCCTTAACCTTCTGATCCATAAGATCCCAATCTTCTTGTTTCATGCCTGATGGCATGGTTCTAGGTACTGTGAGCCATAGATCTTTATCCACCAATAAGTCCTCCATCTTGAGTTTCCACAACTCAAAGTTGTCTCCATTGAAATTCTCTATATCAAACCTCCCAGATGTGTTCACCATCTCTTTCTTGCAACAAAGGTTTCAAAATCCTCTACACAAGCTCCCACTCAAATGAAGATCAGCTCAAAAAACTATCTACCCAACAACTAGAAGCAAAGGTGATCAGGCTCTGATACTAACTGAATGGAAGCAAGGTATGCAGAAACGCTTCTTACACTAATCTACCGAGAAAAGATTTATGCAAATTTTAACTTTTATAGTTATAGGTTATTAGATGCACATTAACAGAAAGGTAATAACAACATCAAAATGTAAAATCACAACACAAGATATATGTGGGGAAAACCCTTTCAGGTAAAAAACCCCACTCTCCAAACCCACACAATATATTATTCAGGAATCAATAAGATTACAATATACTTGCAGAGTAAGCTTTCATAGGAGTATTAATCAACTAGAGATCTAGGAGGTAATACAATATTTATAAGAATCTTACACATAACCTCCATCTCAAGCTCCTGATATATAGGAGATACAATATATAAATTGTCAATGGTAATTACAAAACCATGAGCCAAAACCACTGAAAAGTGGTGCCCAAATTATCTCCAATCAAAGATGCCTTGTGATGTGCCAAGAGAAACACCAACACATGTAACTCTCCCCTTTATAGCTCTTTTAAGTGTCCAACACATTTTTACATTTCCCAAAAATGGAAGGTCCAACTTCTAGAGGCCATAACTTTTGATCTGGGTGTCCAATTGACGAACCGTTTGATGTGTCGAAAAGATCACGAAGAGATCTCTCAAGATACAACCCATTTCATCAATTATGACAACTTTTAGGGCATTTACAGACCTCTAATTACCTCAAAATTGAGTTTGAAACATTTTTTGGTAGTTTCAAGAAATAAAAACTTTAATATCTTGCAATCCAGATATGATCTTGAGTCCAAACTCACCCAAGATGATTACTTAGTCATTCCACACCTTTTGGAAAAAAATTCAAGGGTTAATCCAAGGTCAAATGTAGAATTACTAAAAATAGTAAGTCCTACTATTTTTAGCCCTTTTACAAACTTTGAGTGTTCTAGATCATTCTCCAAGATAAAGGATATTCGAAAAGACCAAAACTAGGAAGAACAGTAACCTTTTGTAGTTGCAAGGATATACACTTTTCTTAACAAAAATCTACAACCTTTTGTAAAATGGTGGCCTCTCGATCAAGCTACTCTTGTGAGTCAAGGGCTTCCACCATCAAATCACCTAGAGCTCATGGACATTACGTTCACAAGTCTCCCAATCTCAAACACACTAGCATGCAACTTTCTAAAAAACCAAAGTTAGCAATAATTCTCAAAATTAACAAACTTGATTTTAAATATCCATGGGCCAATGTGGGCACCCAAATCCAAACACCTATGTGTTGTGTGATTACATAACATGCCCCATTTTGACTTGACAAAATAGAGACCCAACTTTTTTGCTGCTTTGGCTTGTTGTTTTTCTGCTTTGGGTGGTCTGGTAAAACAGTGTCATGTAGGTAACTCTCAAGGGGTAGATAGGTCACCATTATGAGGTCATTTGTCAAATTTAGTATTTCATATCATCAACCCATGGTTGGAAAGTGCATGAAATTCCAAGCAGTTTTGCCTTTTGGATCACCCTTAAATTCTTTAAGGGAAGGAAGTTATGTAAAGTCAAAGTTTCAGTCAAACCTGATATTTCAAGAAAAGGGGGGTCATATTTCAAACATCAGTCACATTATATAAGATCAGCCTAATATAAGTTTGTCACCTGATAATCACTTGGTCCATAAAGTCCAGACATCAATTTTACGCAGTGGCTGTTATCTGCCCCTTAAACAACTTCACATATTTTATGAGAGGGTCATATTTTTAATACCCGTCATCTTACGAATATCACCCTCGTCACAAAATATCACCCTATGCCAATATGACGATGATATCATCTAAACCTAACGAACGAAGAATATCAATCTGTTGATGAGGTCATCATTTCATTTTACCCCCCGGAGGTATATATCCAATGCCCACCATATTCAACAACATGACGGTGACGTCATTGCAACACATTGCTTAAGCAAAGTTATTGACATGTTGACGTCACCTCGATCTTTTCCAAAGGGGGGTCATTTTAGTTACGGGGGTCATATTTTAAACATCCCCTGATCTTAAATTCATGACCTGATTTACATGTGGTCAACATTGACCACATCACCCGATTCTTTCACACTTATTTTGCCGGTCAAAGGTAGGTCATTTTATCAAAAGGGGGGGTCATATTCTGAATATCACCTAATCTTTCAAAGATCACCCCCTCCCCTTGTTTCCTAAATATTAAATGGACATAAATGCGGTAGATGAATTCCCACCGACTGCGAATACAATCCAAACACCTGGCATCATCCATGGTTTCTCTGCAGAAGATCAACGGATTGAATCAATTTAACACAGTTTTACCCTAATTTGCCCTACGAATGAGTTTAAAGGTAACTTTCCAAGGTTATTTGCATTTACCTTGCGAAAAAATAAGAAATTACAGAGTAGAGAAGTCAAACCCTCATACGAGCTACCTGTGAATGAACCAGATTTTGTAGTGAACGGAATGGGAGATCAACAGTAGGTGTGACCCCTTTTTTGTAATAATCCACCTAACCTAGGAGAAAAGCATTATCAGGTAAGTAATTGAAAACCCTCCTATTGTCATTTTGTACACATTCAAGTAGTATGATCTTTCTTCTGGTTTGAATCTGTAGGTAGGCATATCATGATGTAGTAAAAGAGTAATGAATAGAGTATACATGATGCTATGGCAATATGTATAATTTAGCATGAATGCATATGGATATTGTATGGTAAGACAAGGCATGTTTGTTGCAGGATTCCATGGCGGATCTTAGGTGGAACAGGTCTGATGCAGAATTTCTTAAACCCATGTTTGATCTGCCCAAGGGGGTACAATTCAAGTATGGCATTTTCGGTGACACTCACCAAGGGGATATAGATTTAGCAGTATGGTCATTCAGGATAGATCATGATAAAGATAATGCCTTGCTAGATGCAATATATGTTTCAAGGATGTGGCATGCAGCCGGATTCCCATATGCCATGGAGACCCCAGAGTTGGTAGTAGAATGCGTCAAAAACTACAACCCTCAGACAAGGCAGGTGGAGAAACACGAAAGAGTTTATACAAATGTTTCAATTAAGGGCATCACATCTACTTTCAATTTGCTAGTTGGAAAGAGGGTGGTCAGTGTGGATCTAGATAAGCTGGAAATAGAGTATAATAACAACAAGAAAAATGCAAGGAAGAGGATGTACCATTGGAGGTCTAAGGGCAGTACCTACACTGCCTCTACTAAGTTGCCTGTCCACCTGTATAAGTTTGATTTTGATGATGAGTATTAATACATGATTGCCCTACTCAGTAGGATGACAGGTTAGCCTCATGCTGGAAATTTCAAGAATTGGATGTTTGGGATCATCCAGATGGTCCTTTATATAGATAACAAGCCATTATGGGCTAAGGTCATCAGTGATGCATTGGATGAAGAGATGAGGAACTTGGGAGGTCAGGAGTGCTCATTCCACATGACCTCGTATGTTGTGTATTCATACACTTACAAGGGAACATTTGATTCCCTGACTGCAGTTGGTAAGGTTAGCGGTGGTGTAGATGATGCCCACATATGGGATCACTATCCTCAGATACAAAGAAAGAACTACCTTCTAGACTACAAATTGGTGAATGATGCATTCTCTATGCATCTAGTCAGAACAATGGAGGAAGACAGAACCAAGAGACTGAGCATGGAGGCTCAGGACATTGTTTACAGATATGGGGCCTCATTTTTCCAATATGCCACATTTTCATACATAAGAGTAGAGAGATTTGAAGATCATCCCCTCATGTTAGCAAGGTACCCTACTGATGGGGTGCTCCTGATGGAGTTTCTAAGACAAGTGTCTACCATAGTGGAGACATATAAAGCACAAAAGAAGATATCTCCAGTACTTTTTCTAGTTTCTATGGGCTAGTATATGTGCTCGGATTCATAGAGCATAGAGCATGTCATAGGAGGTCTGAAACTAATATATCTATAGCCATATCCATTGGCTAGATCTTATGACCCCTATGGTAGGATGCAGAAAATAATGGTGAAACCTATACATCAAAAGAATCTAGAGGATTTCTAGACAGATTGTGAGGATGAAGCTGAGGTGAGAAGAAGAACATACCAAAGGCTCACCTTAAACTAGATAAGGACATATGATTGCATCCAGGTGCCAGCACAACTGAAGAAAGATGATGGAAAAACAATGTCAAATGGATATGAAAACAAGACGGTCTATAATGACACCATCTCAGCCCCTAATTTAACATAGCCAGAGGATATTTCCTTGGATCAATTTATAGGTGGGGTGCTGCAGTTAACCCAAGCTTGGGTGGATGAAAGGTAAACAGATTGAAAAAAAGGGGTGTAGCCCTTACCATTGATACTAGGAAGAAAAGACAAGAACTAACTGGTGAGGAGTATGATGACTTCCTCAATGAGAAGAGGAAATCTAATAGAGAAAGACTACCCACTAAGAAGCAGAGGAGGGGTCCCCCTAGAGGAAGGAAAACTAATGATAAACCTAAGGGGGTGATAGTTGAAAGAGTTGCCATACCAGCTACAAGTACATCAACATCAGGATAGGCATCCGCCTAAATTGCACCGCCTGTTATGGATAAACCAAAGATGAAGAGGATCCTGAGGCCAATTGAAAAAACTATAGAAGCACGGGAGGAAGGCCAAACCTCAAAGCATGTAGAAGAGGATATCCCATTTGAAGAAGAGCCAGTAGAAAAAGAGCCTGCAGGTGATAACTCGATGATGGTCAGCAAGAAGGGAAGGGTGGTGCCCCTGATGTCACCACCTAAGAAGCAAAGGACATCCATGTGAGGTGAGATCAGGACCGATCCCACAGTATTAAGGGGAGTTGGTGGTGAATTGTTTAGGAAGCAGATGTAGCATGATGTGCCACTTCCCACCATTATCTAGTTTAAGACTGAGAAAGTAGAAGAACAAACAAAAGAGACCTTCAAGGTAGGTCATGGTGGTCCTTTCTCCTTGGAAGACACAGTGGACCTATCAGATGATTAGGTAGTACAGAATGTAGCCTCCTAGAGGATGGACACCCTCACCTCCAGTACCTGCATGACTCCACATGGAACCCCACTAGCATAGATGGTGGTACTAGAGGAAGTGAAGCAAATTGCTCAAGAAGAGAAGGAGAGTAGTCCAAAAAGGATAGACCAACAAATTAGGCTTGATAAGTTAGTGGATTAGGTGACTAGTCCTGCGGTTATAGATTTGACATACAGGGAGGATGAGAGCCCCAAAGACAAAGCAGGTGCACCTGATCAAACAAAGAATGTTGAAGCAGCTAAGCAGGTAGAAAAAGAGAGAAATGCTCCAGATATGGGCTAGCAACAACATTAGATACCTGCTGAGCCAAAGATAGTTGAAGTCCAACAAAAGGGCGAGGGTGATAAAGATACCTCAAGTGATGATGCCACTTGGACTCAAAGAGATATAGGAGAAAAAGACAAATCAGGTCATGAAGACCTTAAGATAAAAGATGTTGGTGCATCAGGTGCCAAACAAGAGTGGGTCCAAGATCAGGATGATACACCAAATCCAAACACTCGGACATCTGCCATAGATGTTAATGTACCTCAAGATGAGGGAGACACCAAGGTGGATGAGATTCCACATCAGGGAGTGCAAGATCAATCATAAGATCATCATGTGGACATTCTGTAGGATCCTCCCCCACAGAAAGAGGCCCCTCAAGACGAAGATATGCAACAGGATCCCCCTCAGTAGGAACAGCATGAAGAAGAAATTAGGAAGTCACCTTCTCCACCGAGAATAGAGGTAGATACTGGAGATCATGGTGGACATGATGATGACAAAGGACAACAAGGATCTAGAAGTGAAGTGCCTCAGTGGCTAGAAAAGGAAATAGGTACGGAACAAGGATTTGAGATTCAAGAATTTGATGTCTCCACCTTGTTTGCAGAGAAAATCATGAAGCCCAAGAGGAAAGCCAGATTGACATCAGCTATTAGAAGAGATCCTACTATAGGTAGAAGGATAGCCCAAGTAGCACTTCCCTCTATAGAGAAAGAGAAGGGCAAGATCACCCTTGAAGAGTTCCAAATCACAACTGTTGATTTCAGTTTTACCAATGAAGACCAAGAGGGTCAGGAAGGGAAAGATATCATTGATTCTTTAACCCAAAGGGTAAAGAAGGAGAAAGTAAAAAATAAACAACATAAAGAGCACATTGCCCAGCTACATTCATAAATAAAGAGGTTAATTAACCCTGATAGTACACCAGCGGATTCGACAGTCCCATTGACTCCCATATCCCAGGAGGAGGTCGATAAGCTAGACATCATGAATCATGAAGCCATGATAATGGAGAAGTGGATGCTGTCAGCCCTCATATGAGCTGAGGAAGTTTTGAGAACCTATTTACAGAGGTGGAATTCTCTAAGCAGTTTGAAGAGGAAAGTAGACAAAATGCAAAATGAAACAGGGAGACAATCAGTCCAGTTGGAAAAGGACCTAACTGCTTTGAGTGAGATGAAGAGGATTGATCCTCAGATTCTAATAAACAATGGAGTATTGAATAATAACACCACCCTGCTGATAGACATATGGTATGAAGATATCTTTTTCAAGTGTGATATCTTGAAGAAGTGTAGTGGCAAGCTCAGGGATACGAGTATAAAGCTACACAGTATGATAGCATATGAGGCAAAGATCCTAGAAGCTTTAGAAGGAAAGGTAGAAGGGAAGATTGAAAACTAAGATGCAGATTTTTCCATTAATGCACTGCATGATAATTTCCAACCAATGGTAGATGACCCCCTCACCCACCTGACAGAGGAGCTGATGAATAAGATCATGAGGATCAAGGTAAAGGTGAAGATTTAGAAGGAGACTCTAAACAGCAAAAAAGGTAAGATGGATGCAATCAAAGCTAAATTCCAGTCTCACAAGCATGCCATAACAAAATCCAAGACCCAAGATGGTAGGGAAGTAGATAAAATAGTACAAGCCTTTGAGAATATTAGGACGGCTATGAAGGTCCATATATAGGATGATGTTCATCAAGCTGATAGCGATATAGAAAGTAATGATGATGATGATCAGGATGAAGAAGAAGAATATGAAGGGGAGGAAGTTGAGGAATAAGTAAAGATGCATCACAAAGAAGACATATGCATCAGGTACTCATAAGATAATGAGTCATTCAGATGGTTGCCAGCTGGCAACCTGTGCCACGAAGGAAGGTCGACTGAGTCAAAGGATGATAATTTACCATTGATCTTAATTGACAAATCCTAACCGTAGTTCATTTGTAACCGCTCCCTCACCTTATTCTATAAAAGGTGTAGGGATGCCATATTTTGAATATTCAGAAACTTAATTGAAATTTGATTGCTCAAATATTAGGACTCATTTCAAAGCTATTGTAAATGTACATGATATGCATACTAAATGAAAGAGAAGACAATTTGATTACAAATCATCATAAATTTTGAGTAATTTGTGTTTGAAATCTTGATACATGCTTTGATTAGTTTTGTCCCTTGGAGTGCTTGTCAGTCTGCATGTGTTGTTTTCATTCCTTATCCTTTGAAGTTAGCATCATCCATATCTAGCTGTGGAACATCCTGGTCACTCATGAATGTATCTTGTATGTATGTGGTTCAATGGCTAAAGATTCACCAAAATTAGAATCATTTGTTTAAATTTCTTTCAATTTCATAACAATTCATCACCACAATTGCAAATAACAGAGAATTAGAAGCAAATAACATGAAATATGCTGATATCCCATAGCTAATTGAAAATACATAGCATATTTAGAGTAAAAGCATGTTAAATTGACAAATATCATGCGAATTCACACAAATGTCCAAGAAGTACATGCAAATATCCACTTACAGACACATCATTTGAATAAATATACTATGTAGAAAAAAGGATAGGATCATGATGATCCATATACAGAAGAAATTGATCAAGCTTGCAAATGCATCATCATCTTTGGAAATAAAGTAGAGTTAACCTCTCTGTGGAGTAAATTTACAGGAAACAGAACAATATTGATCATCAAGACATACGTAAGGCTCCTTGAAATGGAAAATAACTTGTCACATCAACCTCTAAGTAATGTCAGATGGTCATGACCTGATCAATGGAGACTTGGAGTCATCAACTTACCTTATGTTGATCATACTTTACAAGATAATAAAGGTTTGATGTATAAATTTTTATGCATGTTGTTATGATTCATCATCATCATCAACATAAATTGGTACTAGAAGGAGGGCTGCCTCTTCATAAGTAAGATTTGTCTAATTTGATGATGCATACAGAAGGGTAAGACTCATGCAGCTCTGTATTTCAAGCTTTGTGGATGATCATCATGATGTCTCAAAGATAGGTTCTATGTCAGGTCTTTTTGTTAAACCTTTAAGGTAATCTGCTTGAAAAACTTGATATCCGGTTGCTTGTGTCCCTGAGTCTCATATCACCCCATATTTGCACCATTTCTGGAAATATTATGCAAATATCTAGTCAGTTTCAAATTCTGAGCATAAATACAACCATGGCTAGGGAGTTTCAACTGATCTTTATAGCAAACAAGCCAATTTTCCTTAAATTTTAGAAATCCTAGCTCTCAGGCCAAATCCCAGGTCTAGATCCAGTGGACTCTTTGAAGAATTACCCATCCATGGATTTAGGCCTAGAATAGTAGATATTCATCATTCTCCTGGTTCTAGTGTGTTAGGAGCCTCACCAGAACATACTCCTGTAACTCCTATCAGGTTGCAAACACCTACAGGACCACCTGTCACACCTCAGGTCCAACCTCCACCAGTCACAATGTCATTCTTTACTGCAGAGTCACCTCTAGATTTTACTGCATATCATCCTTTACCTAAAAATCTTGATAAGATTTGTCCTAAATATCATCCATATCAAGATATTGATGATCACATTAGAACATTCAAAGAAGCTTATTGTAGGGCTAGAATTGAACATCAGGATGTGGTATGCAGGTTATTTCTATTTTCCTTATGGGAAGAGGCATAACTGGTATATCAATCTTGGTCAAGGTTTAGTCATTTCATGGGTTGCTTTGGAGAAAGCCTTTAAGGATAGATTCAAAATACCAATAGATCCTTCAATGAATTATCACCTATTTGCCACAATCAAGAGATTTGAAGGAGAGCCTATTGCTAACTTTAATGCAAGATTCCAAAAAATGCTCTCAAAGTTAGTTGCTCCTTATACTGTAATAGATGAAGCTACTGGGAACATATACTATTCAGCTTTAGATCCTTTGACTTCTATGTTTATCAGGAGAGCACATCCTAGGGTCACAACTTTGACAAGAGCTTTTGAAGAAGCTGTTAAAGTCAGTCAGTAGTTGATCCCTACTCTAACACCAAATATTGCATTTCCAACACTCTTGACTTATCCTACATATCCTACTCAACAACAGACTAACGGAGTCATGATACCTCCAACTGTAATGCCAAGTCCTTTACAGATACCTCCACTCAGTATCATGCCACCTCTAAATGAAAATGGCCAAATGTTACAATATCTAGGACATACACATGCACCTCAGGTTCTAGAACAATCCAATAATAACAATAACAATGGATCTTCCTTCTTCAAACCTCAAACAAAGAATGCAGTGGCCAAGGTTTCGGAAGAGAAGGAAGAAATTAAAGAGATATCAGCACAGTTGAGGAAACTTACCACTGAGATCACTCATTTGAGGAGTTAGAATTTCTATTCTCAACCAAGTCAGAATAGAGGATATGTTAATGATAGACCTAATTATCCTAATAGGGAATACAATAACAATTACAACAATAACCCCCCTATATAGCCTAGAGTGTGGAACACTAGGCCAAACAATGGATCTCTGCCATCACCCTTAGACAATTAGCCTCCTAGTGAACCTAAGAAGACCACTAGAGTGAATTTGGTAGAGGTAGCCCTTACAAACTGGTGCAGGATAATGCTCATGCAGAGCTAGATTGTCCTTAGTTCAAGATTGCTGCTAGTATATTCCAAACTGAAGTATCCAACAGTTCAGGTAATCCACCTTGTGTGGAAGGAAATGAAATTGTTCCCTGCGGATATGATTCTACCATAGTGCTAGAAAGTTTCATCAACCATCCTCATTAGGATTACACCTTGGCATGTGAAGCATCATCCATGGCTTTTGAGACTAATTATATTTTTCCATTTGAGGATGAAAATGAGCCATTAGTTGAACATGAGAAAGTACATGCTTATCAACAACAATATCAAGGTAGGCATAATTACAACCTAAGGAATAACTCAAATAGACCTACTAGTCCTTTGACTACATCCTTGCCTCCAAATAATTTCAACACTCCTCCTGATCCTAAGGCAAGCAATAAACCTGGATTTCCCAAGGTTAATGCTCAATACTTAACACCACAAAATACAGTACCAAAAATTGGTAATATGCCTCTTGAGTCTGACAAGTTAGTCACATATCTGGCAGATGAAATGAAAAAGATCAAAATCAGCCTATCATTGTCAGAACTACTTAAAAACCCAGCTATCAAAAAGGCTTTCATGAAATCCTTAGATGATCCTGCTCCAAAGGAGGATAATCATACCTCAGGTCAGACAGGGAATAAAGATCATGCTGCTAGGGATGTTAATGTTAAACATAAAGCCCTAGCCACTATTCAAGCTATAGAGACGTCACACGACTCTTTATAGAGATAAATTTGAGTCACCTCCTTTTCTCCTTACTGTAAGGATGTTTAGTAAAAATTTGCATAATTGCTTAGTAGATTCAGGAGCATATACCAATGTAAGGCCCCTGTCCATATGTAATGCCTTAGGGCTGCATCCTGCTAAGTCATTGAAGAAAGTAACACAGTTAGATAAAATAGAGGTGAGTGTAGTAGGAGAACTAACTCACATTCATATGTAGTTAGCATCAAATCCAAGAATCCATTACTACATTGATATTCAGGTAGTTGATATACCTGATACCTATGGGATGCTGCTCAACAGGGATTGGTCTAAAACCCTCAATGGATACATGTCCACTAATTTTAGTCATATGTGGTTGCCGTGGAAAGGGATACCTAATCAAATAAGGATAGATGTTGAACCTAGTATGAAACATATGATCACTAAATACAATAAAACCAACAAGATCATGTATGTGGATGTAGAACCCAGAGTTTACTCCATCAGGCCCCAAACTATTAGGATAGAGGAGATCCTCATGTATGATGTTCATGTTCATGATGATGATCTTCAAGATGATAAAATAACTTTAGAGTCTGATTGTAACCCTAAAAATGAAACAGAGGTAGATCACTTCAAAAATTTTGAGATGCACTTGTCTAGAGAAGTGCAACGTCGTCAATTGTTAAAAATGCCTGTTCATAATGTTTTAATTGAAGGATGGTGCAAGTTACATGATGAGGCACATTCCAAAAAGATTTGTGATGCTTTCTTATATATGATGGAAGTGGAACAAGCATGCAGTGTGGCATCATCATCATCATCCATTGTAAGTTCTGTAAATAGTGATAGCAACACTGATTTTTGTTGTCATTTGCAGGAACAGAGGAAGGCATGCATCATGATGAAGTTCCTATTCAGATGGAAGAGATTCTAATATGCAGCCAGAGTAATACTAAAAGTAACAAGAAAATCACCCCAAGAAGTGATTGTTTGATAGAATCAGATTATGAACTATCTGATGAAGATAGGGGCAGTAAATTGTCCAAGTTTGAAGAAATTTTGTCAAAACAAACTCAAGAGATGACACAGCAGAAAAATTCTCCACAGGATGCCCTGATTGAGGGATGGTGTAGGTTACATGAAGCACCACATTCATAAACTGCTTGTTCACTTTGTTTTCATATCCTGAAAAAGGTAGATGATGCCTGGTCCAAAAGATTTTCCTTCTGATCGTAAAGAAAAAGAAGAGATATCTGCTTCACGTCAATTAGATAGGGTGAAGTTTGAGAAGATTGAAACACCAAAATTGAAATGGATATCAAATGGTGTAGCTGCTAGAGCTAAAAGGACAAGAGAAGGCCTAGATAAGCTTTAACTAAAGATAAGCCATGGATTCTCAGGTTTGATGGATCCAAATAAAAACAAGGGGCTAGAGTAGGAATAGATCTCATTGATCCAGCTAGTAAATCCTACTTAGTAGCATACAGATTGCAATTCCCATGCACAAATAATGTGACAAAATATAAAGCCTTGATTCATGGGATATTGTTTGCACTCAGGAAGAAAGTGAAGATTCTACATGTCTTTGGAGACTTAGAATTGGTAATAAGACAAGTAAGAGGCATATATTCTTGCAATTACAAGAAGTTGTCCAACTACAGACATAGGGTATGGGACCTGATAGAAGATTTTGATGCATTCAACATCACCCATGTACCTAGAGAACAAAATCACAGGGTGGATTCCTTGGCCCAGACTGCAAGTACTTTGGAACCACTATCCATTTCCAGTTTGAAAAGATTTTCAGTTGAATTAGTATCAGTGCCCTCTATGCCAGATAATGTGGTTAATCTTCAAGTGTTTGATGATGATCAACATATTTTAGACTTCATATCCAATATAGATGTCTTTGATGCACATATCATAGATGAAGGAATGTAGAAGATCATATCTGGGAAGAAGAAGAAATCCTAGAGTTGCCTAGCAACAAGATTCCTAAAGGAATGATAGAATTAGAAAGAGCATTTGATTTAGACAACATGCTAAAACAAAAAGATCTCCCTAAAGTAGATGGAGGAGAGTATTCATAGGTTAACATTGGACACACTAATGAGAAAATGAATTTCTTGATTGGAAAAGTATACACAGAAAAAGAACTGGAAGGGATAACCCAAGCTCTCAAAGATTATATTCATGTCATTTCTTGGACATATGATGAGTTGAAAAATTATGATACATCAATCATCACTCATGCTATACCTTTAAAGCCAGAGGTCAAGCCTTTTAGATAGAAATAGAGACTTGTAAATGCATTGCTGGAGCCCATCATTTTTGAAGAAGTTAAGAAACTGCTTAATGCCAGGATCATATTTCCTATGAGACATTCCACATGGGTGGCCAACCTGGTCCCAGTAAGAAAGAAGAATGGTGACATCATATTGTGTGTAGACTTCAAGAATTTGAATAGAGCTTTTGAAAAGGATAATTATCCTTTACCTTCTCTAGATGAGGTCTTGTAGATTGTAAATGGTGCAAAGATGATGTCATTTCTGGATGGTTTTTCAGGTTACAACTAGGTGATGGTAGACAGGATAGATAGATTGAAAACTACATTCACTATAAAGTGGGGAATATTCGCCTACAGGCGCATGCCTTTTGGATTGATAAATGCTGGAGCAACATTCCAGTGGGTAATGGGTATAGCCTTTAGAGGGTTGATTGGTAAATGCATAGTCATATACATGGATGACTTGATAGTTTTCTCTAAAGAGAGGAAATCATGTGGAAGACCTAAGGAAGGTACTAAGGAAATGTGAACATTATGGAATATCCCTAAACCCTACGAAATGCATATTTGGGGTAACCACAGGGAAGTTATTAGGTCACCTGATAACAGAGAATGGGATCATCATAGACCCTAAGAGAGTAGAGTCAATCATGAAGATACAGCTTCCTAGAAGTAAGAATGAGCTCAAATCTTATTTTGGTAAGATTAATTTTGCTAGAAGGTTTATTACTGGCTTTGTAGAAATTGTCAGACCATTGAATGCCATGCTCAAGAAGGATGCCAAAATTGAGTGGACATCTGAAGCTAGAGCAGCTTTTGAATATATTAAGAAAGCCATATCCAATGCTCCTATTCTAATCAGTCCAGATTATACAAAGGATTTTTACATTTACTCATTTGCTTCAGAACATACATCTACAACAGTATTAACGCAAAGAAATGAGGCTAAAGAAGAAAAGTCTATAGCCTTCATGAGTTGTCCTTTCAAAGATGTAGAACTCAGATACATGGATGTTGAAAGACAAGCACTTGCTCTGGTGTGAGTAGTCAAAATGTTCAGACATTACATCTTAAGAAGTAAGGTGATCACTGTAGTACCTGATGCAGTAGTGAAGATGCTTTTAATGCAAAGTGAACTAGGTGAGAAGAGAGCCAAATGGATTACTGTCCTCCAGAAGCATGATATGGACATAACACCCATGAAATTAGTGAGAGGACAAGCATTGAGTCAGATGACATTAGAAATTGATCCTAACATCATGAGCCATCAGTATGTCATAAATACAAAGGAAGGTGGAGAATGGTATTCAGACATCAAGCACATCTTGATTACTAGAAGATGTCCTTCAAGATTGTAGGCCTCACAGAGGAGAGCCTTAAAAATAAGATCACAGAAATACATGATAAAAGGAGTCCTTTTCAAGAAGAACTATGAGGGAATATACCTAAGGTGCCTAGAAAGGCAAGAAGCAGATAAAGTGCTAGCAAAATTACATGAAAAGTTTGGAACTGTACATGGATCATCCTTAGCTACTACTCATGCTATCCTTAGGGCAGGGTGTTACTAGCCCATTATTTTTAAAGATACTACTGAACACATCAAATGTTGTCATATGTGTCAGGTTGCCACAAATAGAGAAAGATATGCTACTCAGCCTTTGCAGCCAGTGATGGAGATGTGCCCATTTTCTCAATGGGGAATGGACTTCATAGGACCTATCAACCCTCCATCATCTTCAAGCCATAGGTATGTTTTGACTATCACTGATTATTGCACCAAGTGGACTGAAGCTGTCAGTAGTAAGACATGTAATGCTAAGGGTGTAATCAAGTTTTTGGAAAGCAATATAGTAACCAGGTATGGAATTCCTTATGCTTTAGTATGTGATAATGGGCCAGCCTTTGCTTTAATAAGATTATCAGGTTGGGCTTTTGACCATGGAATCATCTTGAAATTTTCCTCAAATTACTATCCTAAAGGGAATGGATTAGCATAATCAACAAACAAGAATTTATTGAACATCATAAAGAAATTAATAGAAAAGAACCCAAGGGAGTGGAACACCCTACTAAAGTATGCCTTGTGCGTAGATAGAACCAGAATGAAAGCTGCATTAGGAAATTCTCCTTTTCACTTAGTATATGGGGTGGATCCCATCCTCCCTATTAACCTAAAGATTCCCACATTGTAGTTTGCACAAGAATACCTAGGCATAGATAACAAACAAGAAGTCAGGTTACTTCAGTTGATGCACCTAGAAGAAAAAAGAAATAAGGCAATTGATCAATTTCCTAAAAATCAGGTTGTTGTCAAGCGTTGGTTTTATAAAAGAGCCAGAGTTAAGGCTTTTAGAATCTTAGATTTACTCCTGATGTGGGACAAAGCACATGAAAGGAAAGGAGATCATGGTAAATTTGATGAACTTTGGATAGGTCCCTTTCAAGTTTTAGAAATTTTAGGAGATGGCACCTATAGGCTTAAGACCTTGACTGGTGAGGATGTCCCATTACCAGTTAATGGACATTTTCTTAAGCATTACTTTCAAGCCTGAAATAGTGTCATGCAGGTCATGTGTATCATAATGTGCATATTTGTATAGTTGTTTGTACACTTTTGTTTTGTTTTTGTTTGTTTTTTTGTTGAGTTATGTTTTGGTTAGTCAAGATGATGCAACTCATCATCCAAGAAAGTAACCAAATTGTTAAGATTTAAGTGATGAGAACAAATTTATAAATAGGTCATGATTCATTTTGAGAAGTGTGGGTGATCAGGTTTGTGATATCTTTTCATCATGGTGCCTTTTCTTGACCAAAGTGATTCTTTCACAATGACTCACCTAACAGCCTTGGGTTTGTGGAACACATAAGTATAGGTGTTAAGTAAAAAGTCTAAAGGGACTCCCTTGCTACCAATGCAATCTCCAACCTAAATCAACAAGTGACCATGCCTTGCACATTAAGCTTACATGATGACATCATATGAATATAGAATAAATATTGAAAATCCAAAAAGAAATAAAATTAGGCCATCTAAGTAACTCTACTGGGGCTATAGATTCCTGTTGGCGGTGGGGCTCTACTTAGAGGGATTGTATAGATAACCTTGTCAGGGCTATGGATGCCTACTAGCAGTAAGGCTCTATCCAGGTTGGCTATAAGGGATGCTCCCAAACTATGTACCTTAACATCAGTTACTCATGTTTTCAACTTACTTTCAAGATGAGGATAAGTAATCATCTACACACACCTAATCCTTAGTTAGCATTGTTTCCATGATGAAAACCTCCTCATTCAGAAAGATTATAATACTTATACTTAGAAAGAGTTAAGATACTATGTTAGAATGTGATCACATCACTTGAATCATTGGAATTTGGTTATGTTCTTTGGTGGCAAGTTGTTGTGTGGTTACACAACACGCCCCATTTTGACTTGACAAAATAGGGACCCAACTTTTTTACTGCTTTGGCTTGTTGTTTTTCTGCTTTGGGCGGTCTGGTAAAATAGTGTCATGCAGGTAACTCTCAGGGGGTAGATAGGTCACCGTGATGAGGTCATTTGTCAAATTAGTATTTCATATCATCAACCTCATGGTTGGAAAGTGCACGAAATTCCAAGAAGGTTTACCTTTTGGATCACCCTCAAATTCTTTAAGGGAAGGAAGTTATGTTAAGTCAAAGTTTTAGTCAAACCTGATATTCTGAGAAAAGGGGGGTCATATTTCAAACATCAGTCACATTATATAAGATCACCCTAATATAATTTTGTCACCTGATAATCACTTGGTCTATAAAGTCTAAATGTTAATTTTACGTAGTGGCTGTTATCTGCCCATCAAACAACTTCACATATTTTGCGAGAGGGTCATATTTTTAATATCCATCATCTTACGAATATCACCCTCGTCACAAAATATCACCCTATGCCAATATGATGATGACATCATCTAAACCCAACGAACGAAGAATATCAATCTATTGATGAGGTCATCATTTCATTTTACCCCCCAAAGGTATAGATCTGATGCCTGCCATATTCAATAACATGACAGTGACATCATTGCAACACAGCGCTTAAACAAAGTTATCGACATGCTGACGTCACCTCAATCTTTTCCAAAGGGGGGTCATTTTAGTTATGGGGGTCATATTTTAAACATCCCCTAATCTTAAATTCATGACCTGATTTACATGTGGTCAACATTGACCAGATCACCTGATTCTTTTGCACTTATTTTGCCGTTCAAAGGTGGAAGGTCATTTTATCCAAAGGGGGGGTCATATTCTGAATATCACCTGATCTTTCAAAGATCACCCCCTCTCCCTATTTCCTAAACATTAAATGGATATACATGCGGTAGATGAATTCCCACCAACTGCAAATACAATTGAAACACCTGGCATCATCCATGGTTTCATTGTAGAAGATTAATGGATTGAATTGATTGAACATAGTTTTACCCTAATTTTCCCTATGGATGAGTTTAAAGGTAACTTTCCAAGGTTATTTGCATTTACCTTGTGAAAAAATAAGAAATTACAGAGCAGAGAAGTCAAACCCTCATACGAGCTACCTGTGAATGGACCAGATTTTGCAGTGAATGGAATGGGAGATCAACAGTAGGTACAACCTCTTTTTTGTAATCATCCACCTAACCCAGGAGAAAAGTGTTATCAGGTAAGTAATTGAAAACCCTCTTGTTGTCATTTTCTACACATTTAGGTAGTATGATCTTTCTTGTGGTTTGAATCTGTAGGTAGCCATATCATGATGTAGTAAAAGAGTAATGAATAGAGTATACATGATGCTGTGGCGATATGTATAATTTAGCATGAATGCATATGGATATCATATGGTAAGACAAGGCATGTTTGTTGCAGGATTCCATGGCCAATCTTATGCAGAATAGGTCTGATGCAAAATTTCTTAAACGCCTATTTGTTCAGCCTGAGGGGGTACAATTCAAGTATTGCGTCATTGGTGATACTCACCAAGGGGATACAGATTTAGCAGTATGGTCATCCAGGATAGATCATGATAAAGATAATACCCTACTAGATGTAATATATGTTTTAGGGATGTGGCATGCAGCTAGATTCCCATATGCCATGGAGACCCCAAAGCTGGTAGTAGAATGCGCTAGAAACTACAACCCTCAGACAAGGCAGGTGGAGAAACACGGAAGAGTTTATGTAGATTTTTCAATTAAGGGCATCACATCTACTTTCAATTTGCCAGTTGGAAAGAGGGTGGTTAGTGTGGATCTGCATAAGATGGAAACATAGTATAATAACAACAAGAAAAATGCAAGCAAGAGGATGTACTAGTGGAGGTCTAAGGGCAGCACCTACACTACCTCTGCTAAGTTGCCCATCCACCTGTATAAGTTTGATTTTGATGATGAGTATCAATACATGATGGTCAGCAGGATGACAGGTCAGCCTCATGTTGGAAATTTTAAGAATTGGATGTTTGGGATCATCCAGATGGTCCTCTATACAGATAACAAGCCATTATGGGCTAAGGTCATTAGTGATGCATTGGATGAAGAGATGAGGAACCTGGGAGGTCAAGAGTGCTCATTCCACATGACCTTGTATGTTGTGTATTCATGCACCTACAAGGGAACATTTGATGCCCTGACTACAGTTGGTAAGGTTAGCGGTGGTATAGATGATGCCCACATATGGGATGACTATCCTCAGATACAAAGAAAGAACTATCTCCTAGAATGCAAATTGGTGAATGATGCATTCTCTATGCATCTAGTCATAACAATGGAGGAAAACAAAACTAAGAGACTGAGCATGGAGGCTCAAGAAGTTGTTTACAGACATGGGGCCTGGTGTATCCAGTATGCCACATTTTCATACATAAGAGTAGAGGGATTTGAAGATCAGCCCCTCATGTTACCAAGGTACCCTACTAATGGCGTAGTCCTGAAGGAGTTTCTAAGACAGGTGTCTACCATAGTGGAGACATATAAAGTGCAAAAGAAGATACCTCCAGTACTTTTTCTAGTTTCTATGGGCTGGTATATGTGCTCATATTCATAGAGCATAGAGCATGTCATAGGAGGTCTGAAACTAATGTATCTGCAGCCATATCCATTGGCTAGATCTTATGACCCCTATGGCAAGATGCAAAAAATAATGGGGAAAATTATACATCAAAAGCATCTAGAGGATTTTTGGACAAATTGTGAGGATGAAGCTAACATGAGAAGAAGAAAATACCAAAGGCTCACCTTAAACCAGATAAGGACATATGACTACATCCAGCACAACTGAAGAAAGATGATGGAAAAACAATGTCAAATGAATCTGAAGACAAGAATGTCTATAATGACACCATCTCAGCCCCTGATTTAACACAGCCAGAGGATATTTCCTTGGATCAATTTATAGGTGGGGTGCCGCATTTAACCCAAGCTTGGGTGGATGAACAGGTAAATAGATTGAAGAAAAGGGGTGTAGCCCTTACCATTGATACTAGGAAGAAAAGACAAGAACTAACTAATGAGGAGTATGATGACTTCCTCAATGAGAAGAGGAAATCTAATGCAGAAAGACTACCCACTCAAAAGAAGAGGAGGGGTCCCTGTAGAGGAAGGAAAACTGATGATGAACCTAAGGGGGTGATAGTTGAAAGAGTTGCCATACCAGCTGCAGGTGCATCAACATCAAGATAGGCATCCACCTCATCTGCACCACCTCTGATGGATAAACCAAAGACAAAGAGGATCTTGAGGCCAGCTAAAGAAACTGTAAAAGCACGGGAGGAAGGCCAAACCTCACAAAAGGATGTAGAAGAGGATTATCCATTTGAAGAAGAGCCAGTAGAAAAAGAGCTTGCAGGTGATGACCTGATGATGGTGAGTAGGAAGAGAAGGGCGGCGCCCATGATGTCACCACCTAAGAAGCAAAAGACATCCATGCGAGGTGAGATTAGGATTGATCCCATAGTATTAAGGGGAGCTGGTGGTGAAGTGTTTAGGAAGGAGATGCAACATGATGTGCCACTTCCCACCATTATCTAGTTTAAGACTAAGAAAGTAGAAGAACAAACACAAGAGACCTTCAAGGTAGGTCAGGGTGGTCCTTTCTCCTTGGAAGACACCGTGGACCTATTAGATGATGAGGTAGTATAGAATGTAGCCTCCCAGAGGATGGAAACCCTCACCTCTAGTCCACATGGAACCCCACTAGCACATATGATGGTACTAGAGGAAGTGAAGCAAACTGCTCAAGAAGAGAAGGAGAGTAGTCCAAAAAGGACAACCCAACAAATCAGGATTGACAAGTTAGGGGATCAGGTGACTAGCCCTGCTGTTATAGATTTGACATACAGGGAGGATGAGAGCCCCAAAGATAAAGTAGGTGCACCTGATCAAATAGAGAATGTTGAAGCAGCTAAGTAGGTAGAAAAAGAGAGCAATGCTCCAAATATGGGCCAGCAACAGCATGAGATACCCACTGAGCCAAAGATAGTTGAAGTCCAACAAAAGGGGGACGGTGATAAAGATACCTCAGGTGATGATGCTGCCCAGACTCAAAGAGATATAAGAGAAAAAGATAAATCAGGTCATGGAGACCTTAAGATACAAGATGTTCGTACATCAGGTGCTGAACAAGAGTTGGTCCAAGATCATGATGATACACCAAAGCCAAACACTCAGACATCTACCACAGATGTTAATGTACCTCAAGATGAGGGAGACACCAAGGTGGATGAGATTCCAAATGAGGGAGTGCAAGATCAAGCACAGGATCATCATGTGGATATTCCATAGGATACTCCCCCACAGAAAGAGGCCCCTCAAGAAGAAGATATGCAACAGGATCCCCCTCAGCAGGAGGAGCATGAGGAAGAAATTAGGAAGTTGCCTTCTCCACCAAGAATAGAGGTAGATACTAGAGATCATGGCAGACATGATGATGACAAAGGACAACAAGGATCCGAAAGTGAAGTGCCTCAGTGACTGGAAAAGGAAATAGGTATGGAACAAGGCTTTGAAATTCAAGAATTTGATGTCTCCACCTTGTTTGCAGAGTCAATCACGAAGCCCAAGAGGAAAGCCATATTGACATTGGCTATTAGAAGAGATCCTAATACAGGCAGAAGGACAGCCCAAGTAGCACTTCCCACTATAGAGAAAGAGAAGGGCAAGATCACCCTTGAAGAGTTCCAAATCACAACTGTTGATTTGGGTTTTGCCAATGAAGACCAAGTGGGTTAGGAATGGAAAGATATCATTGATTCTTTAACCCAAAGGGTAAAGAAGGAGAAAGAGAAAAATAAATAGCATAAGGAGCACATTGCCAAGCTGTATTCATATATAAAGGGGTTCATTAACCTTGATAGTACACCAACAGATCCGACAGTCCCATTGATTGCCATATCCCAAGAGGAGGTCAATAAGCTGGACATCATGAAACATGAAGCCATGATAATGGAGAAGTGGATGCTGTTAGCCCTCACAGGAGCTAAGGAAGTTTTAAGAACCTCTTTATGAAGGTGAAATTCTCTAAGCAGTTTGAAGAGGAAAGTAGACAAAATGCAAAATGAAACAGGGAGATGGTCATTCCAGTTGGAAAAGGACCTAACTACTTTGAGTGAGATGAAGAGGATTGATCCTCAGATTCTAATAAACAATGGAGTATTGAATAATAACACCACCCTGCTGATAGACATATGGTATGAAGATATCTAGTTTGAGTGTGATATCCTGAAGAAGTGCAGTGGCAAGCTCAGGAATATGAGTATAAAGTTGCACAATATGATGGCATATGAGGCAGAGATCCTAGAAGCTTTAAAAGGAAACGTAGAAGGGAAGATTAAAAGCCAAGATACAGATTTTGCCATTAAGATACTGCATGATAATTTCCAACCAATGGTAGATGATGCCCTCACTCACCTGACAAAGGAGGTGATGAATAAGATCATGAGGATCAAGGTCAAGGTGGAGATTTATAATGAGACTCTAAATAGCAGAAAGGGTAAGCTAGATGAAATCAAAGATAAATTCCAGTCTCACAAGCATGCCATAACAAAAGCCAAGACCCAAGATGGCGGGGAAGTAGATAAAATAGTACAAGCCTATGAGAATATCAGGACAGCTATGAAGGTCCATATACAGGCTAATGTTCATCAATGTGATAGTGATACATAAAGTAATGATGATGATGATCAGGATGAAGAAGAAGAACATGAAGGGGAGGAACCCAAGGAATCAGTAAAGATGCATCACAAAGAAGACATATGCATCAGGTACTCATAAGATAATGAGTCATTCAGATGGTTCCTAGCTGGCAACCTGTGCCATGAAGGAAGGTTGACTGAGTCAAAGGATGATAATTTACCGTTGATCTTATATGACAAATCTTGACCATAGGTCATTTGTAATCACTCCCTCACCTTATTCTATAAAAGGTGCAGGGGTGCCATATTTTGAATATTTGGAAACTTAATTGAAATTTGATTGCTGAAATATTAGGACTCATTTCAAAGCTATTGTAAATGTACATGATATGCATACTGAATGAAAGAGAAGACAATTTGATTACAAATCATCATAAATTATGAGTAATCTATGTTTGAAATCTTGATACATGCTTTGATCAGCTGCGTCCCTTGGAGTGCTTGTCAGTCTGCATGTGTTGTTTTCATTCCTTATCCTTTGAAGTTGGCATGATCCATATCTATGATACAGCAGTATCCATTGGTGTAAGGGCAATCTTGCATCACCCAAAAAGAAGTTAATTCAAAATCATTGTAGTTGTTTTCATTTCTTTCCATAATTAGTGTTCCTGGTTCCATAATCGCTTGAATAATGATGTAGAACTTTCAATTTTTCCAAACTGGTAAAAATAGTAACCTGCTATTTTTAGAAAGTTTGCATTTGGGCACAGATTGAAGTGAAAATTTATAGGAAGTTACATAACAGAAATATAAGACCTTTGGTGAAGGAATCACGCAAAGATCATTTGCGCGCTGAAAGATATTAAAGTTTCCATTTCCTGAAAAATGCTTGAAAATTATTCAAACTCAAGTTTGAGGCACTAAATGGTCCCATACAGGCCCAAAAATGGTTAGAACTAGCAAAGAAGATTCTTGGTGCATAGAGCACTCCACGATCTTTCCAACACATAAAACAATTTGTCAATCGGATACCCGGATCAAAAGTTATGGCTCCCGGAAGTTGACCTATTTTTGGAGGGAGATGCAAAATTCGAAATTAGGTTGTTGGCTGCGAAAAAGGGGGTAAATCATAAAACACAACAATAGAAAATGCATACAGAAAATAGAACTTTCTTTATTGTTTTGGACAACTTCTTACATTATAGAAGCTCAAATACAATCAGAGGAATCAACCCTCCACAGGCTACAACACATTACAGCTTCCTATTCCAAGACTCTAGAATCATCTACCTTCTGTAACCCCAAATCAGCTAGGGTTTCTATTTCCCTACCTATTCTTGACTCTATATTTCCCCCCTTAACTCTACTACTGCCCAAGGTTCCCAAAAATGGTTATTAATAGCCTTTTTGGCAGCCAATAACCTAATTTTGAATTTTGCGTCTCCCTCCAAAAATAGGTCAACTTCCGGGAGCCATAACTTTTGATTTGGGTGTCCGATTGACGAACCATTTTATGCGTCAGAAAGATTGTAGAGTGCTTTACGTGCTAAGAACTTGCTTTTCTAGTTCCAGCCATTTTCAGGCCCGTACGGGACCATTTAGTGCCTCAAACTTGAGTTTGAATAATTTTCAGGCATTTTTTGGGAAACGAAAACTTTAATAGCTTTCAGCTCACAAATGATCTTTGCATGATTCCTTTGCCAAAGGTCTTATATTTTTATTATGTAACTTCCTGTAAATTTTTACTTCAATCCGTACCCAAATGTAAACTTTCTAAAAATAGTAGGTTACTATTTTTAGTAGTTTGGAAAAACTGAAAGTTCTACATCATTATTCAAGCGATTATGGAACCAGAAACACTAATTATGGAAAGAAATGAAAACAACTACAATGATTTTGAATTAACTTCTTTTTGGGTGATGCAAGATTGCCCTTACACCACTGGATGCTCCTGCATCAATTTCGCTATGGAACATCCTAGTGACAATATGGTTTGATTTCTTCTCCTCATGAATGTATCTTGTATGTATGTGGTTCAATGGCTAAAGATTCACCAAAATTAGAAGCATTTGTTCAAATTTCTTTCAATTTCATAACAATTCATCACCACAATTGCAAATAATAGAGAATTAGAAGCAAATCACATGAAATATGGTGATATCTCATAGATAATTAAAAATACATAGCATATTTAGAGTAAAGCATGTTAAATTGACAAATATCATGCAAATATCCACTTACAGACACATCATTTGAAAAAATATATTGTGTAGATGAAAGGATAGGATCATGATGATCCATAATCAGGAGAAATTGATCAAGCTTGCAAATACATCATCATCTTTGGAAATAAAGTAGAGTTAACCTCTCTGTGGAATAAATTTATAGGAAACAGAACAATACTGATTATCAAGACATACATAAGTCCCCTTGAAATGGAAAACAACTTGTCACATCAACCTCTGAGTAACATCAGACGATCATGACCTAATCAATGGAGACTTGGAGTCATCAACTTACCTTAAGATGATCGTACTTTACAAGATAATAAAGGTTTGGTGTACAAATTTTTATGCATGTTGTTATGACTCATCATCATCATCAACACTATGCAACTACAAATTACTCATTAATTTTCCAAAATAAACTTGCCAACCATTTCCACCAATGCATGTTTACGGTTGCAAGTAAATCCTAAAGTTATGAGATTCTTATGACACGTTATGACACCCAGAATCTCCATAATCTCCATAAAATCTCAATGCATCAAATCATGTCTCCACAATATTAATATTATTTACTTAATATTTATTTGTTGGGATTTGTGAATTTGTTCCTAACAAATAATATTAAATAAATTAAATAAAGCAGACATGACTAGTGCTCACTCCCATATTTTGCTTGTCCTCAAGCAAAGAAGATCAGGATACTCAAGTACCTTAGGTCACTCCCAAGATGTATCCTCTATTGGGAGATTTTTCCACTTAATTAGATATTCTATGAGACTTTTGTTTCTCAACTTCCTCTCCCTTGTCTCCAACACTTCTTTGAGAATTAGAATTAGTTTCCCTTCATCATCCAATGGTGGTAGTTCTGATTAGGTGACCACTCGCTACCCAAGTTCTTTCTTCAAACATGAAACATGGAAGACATTGTGTATTTTACTACCTGGGGGAAGTTCCAACTCATAAGCTATGTTTCCAACCCTTTTGATGATCTTGGAGGGCCCACAATACTTGGGTTTTAATTTTTCTGCTCCATTCTTCTTCAATGAACTCTGTTTATAGGATTACAGTATAACAATAACCAAATTTCGTATTTTAAAGACTCTTCCTATACTCTTTTTATCTGCATATACTTTCTGTTAAACTTTTGCCTGCTACAAATTATCTTTGAGTGACCTCAAGACATCTTGACTCTGTTTGACAAGGTCACTTGTTGTTGGGATCCTACTATCTAAGAAAAGTAGATCAATAAAAGAAGTTGCATCATATCCATAAAGAGCATGAAAAATGTGCCATACCAATAGACATATGGTGAGAGGTATTGTAGAAGTACTATCCTAGATGTAACCATTTTACCCAAGCAATCTATTGACTTGAGACATAATTCCATAAGTATCTCTCAACACACTTATTGACTATTTTTGTTTGACCATCCGTTTGTGGGTCATAACTCGTGTTGGGTGTGAGTTCTATACCTATCAAGTGGAAGATTTATTTTCAGAAAGAACTAAGGAATCTAGCATTCCAATCACTGACAATACTCCTGGGTAGCCCATGTAGTCTAAAAATCTCCTTAAAAATTTTAATTGAACTACTTGTGATTCTTTAAACTTAGATGTGATTGGAAAAAAATGTGTATACTTTGTCAATCAATCAACTACTACATAAATACAATCCTTACCTTGAACCTTGGGCAATCCTATAATGTAGTCCATAGAAATACTTTCCCACTTCTATTTAGGGATGGGTAGCAGTTAGAATAGACCTTTAGGGAAAATCTACTCACCTTTATTTTGTTGGCATGTAACACACTCCTTGATATGTTTCAGTACATCTTCTTTCAATCCCTTCCATGTGAATCTTTTTCTAGTCTGCCTATAGATCTTGTAGTACCCCTAATGACTAGCTAATAGTGTATCATGGAAATCCCTTAGAATTTTTCCTTGACTCTGAATTCTCGTACCAAAAAGATTCTCTTGTAGTAAATTAGCCCATCTACTATAGTATTGTGATAAGTGAAATCTAAATGAAGCTAATAACTAATCTAATGCAAACAACACATGATTATACCTTCATTTGAGACCTCACAAATCCATGCAGGAAGGAGATGCACTCATAGAGCTCCTTAGACTGTTCCCATGATTAGTGTGACTAATGTGGATTGCTCAATGCTTTTCAACACAATAGGATGAGGATTGGATGATAGATTTGAGATTGAAATGAGGATTATGATAGTATGATAAGAGGATTTTGGAGAGATTTTGGCAGAGGTTTGATGCATAAAGGAGTCTCTCCCAAATGGCTTGGAGAGGGTTTCATTTATAGAGTTTTGGGAATGAGGATGGAGGGTCAGGATTAGAAGGTGAGATCAAGGGCTAGGAATCAATGAGAGTTAGGGTTAGGATTGGGTTCATAGCCTTGTGACAAGTGTCACAAGGAGAGTGGATGAGGGAGATCAAGGGCTAGGAAACAATGAGAGTTAGGGTTAGGATTGGGTTCATAGCCTTGTGACAAGTGTCACAAGGAGAGTGGATGAGGGAGATCAAGGGTTGAAACTTGGTCAATGGGATTGGAGGGCTCTCATTAAAAGTGAATTTTAAATTCACATGGGGAAAGGTGTGGAGGATTAAAATGAATAAAAGATTCATTTTGGGAAGAGGGGACATGACAAGTGAATTTTTAATTCACCTTTATGTGGAGATGTGAAGATGGTACTCTTACATGTGTAAGAGAGTGATAAATGAGGGTTAAGGGGTATTTGACCCTTTGAATAAAAGATTGATTTTTATTCAAAGGTGCATGGAAGAAGGGGATAAGCAAGGTTAATTGAGTGTTTAGCTTAATTAACCTAGGTCTAGGGGATAGGTAGGCTAGGGTAGCTTTAGGGTAGGTCAATTAGTAGGCTAGATCAATTAGATAACCATGATTTATCTAATTAATGAGGATTAGGATAAAGGACAATTTAACTAAATAGATATTGTGAATATTTATTTAATCAAATGAGGATAATGTTGTAATGTAAAAGTGATAAATTAAATGAATTAATTTATCACAAAGAATGGGTAAATGGTCAAGGTAGACAATGAGGGATAAATTAATTAAATAAAATGAATTTATTTAATTAATAGGAGGAATAATGAGGGTGTAGAGATATGGAAAATTATTTTGCGAAGCAAGCCAATTTTAGGTGTCTACAAGTATACCTATCATCTTTTAGCAACTCATCTAAAATGTTAGAAGCAAATGAGCTCTTTGCATATTCTAAGATTATCGTGATTTTCCAATCAGCTGAAATAGTGGACAATGAACATAAAGTGGGTTTTCTAGATAGTGCATCGGCTACAACATTTTCCTTCCCTTTCATATATTCAATTTCAAAATCATATGCTTGTAATTTACATACCCACTTTTGTTGACCATCATTTAGGTTCTTTTGATTTAGAAAAAACTTGAGACTATTATGATCCATCTTGACTACAAATTTCCCACACACCAAGTACTGTCTGAATTTCTCAAGTGCATGCATGATCGCCAACATTTATTTGTTGTAGATGGAATAGCCCTTCTATAATGCATTCAATTTCCTACTTTTAAGGTGATTGGGTGTCCCTTCTGAGTTAGAATAGCTCCTATACATTATCCCGATGCATCACACTCAACCACAATTTAAGGTAAGGAGAAATAAAAAATTGCAAATACTAGACATGTGCTCATTATTCATTTGAATATTGTTGGGAATTAAGGTGTCTCAACCTTTGTAATTCCTTGTATTATTTCATTGTATTTATTTATTTATTGCCTATTGTGTAATTAGGATGCAAATCCTATGTTGTCATCTTGTGGGAGTAGGCACGGTGATGTGTCATCCTACATGGTAGATGAACACATGTAAATTTGTCCTCACACGAGGAGAAAGGAGTCCCACTTAGTGGTAGGAATATTTTTCCATGTGTTAGCATCTTGACTTGGGTGTAAGGGAATATTGACCAAAATGGTCATGACAGATTCCTATGACTGTTCTATGACATGTAAGAGTCAGAAATAGAAGAATCTATGACAGGTGAAGACATGTGTCGAGAAGCATCTTGGAAGAAGGCATCTTTGGGTGCCCCGAGGTGGGTGATGACATGTTGTACGAGAATATGTTATTTATAGCCTATGTATGATAGATTCTCTTACAGTTGTAAATTATGACATCTATGATAGATTCTATGATGGTTGTAAGAGTCGTAAGAGCATTTATCATTGCCCATTTTGGGAATAGGTGACCTCTTTTGGATGGGGTGACTTGACAAGTGTCAGGAACATCCTACAGTGTTGGACAAGTGTCCATAGGTGTGGGTTTTGGGCCATGAGGCCATGTTGGACACCCATCTCAATGTGGAGCCATTTTTGCCTTATATATTCTATATAAACAGGTGCTTTGGAGAGGTGACGTATTATGTGATTGACAGGTACTATTATGTTGTCGGATCATCTCCAGATATGAGTGTTGAAATATCCTACAAGAGCATTGGCTCTATGACTATATTGTAACCTTCATTGTTTACAGAATACATTTGAGTTGTGTTTTGAAGTGTGGGGTTTTTCACCTGTAAGGATTTTCCCCATGTATATCTTGTGTCTCTCTTCTTCTGTCTTACATTCTTATGTATGTGTTTGCAGCAATATCTCTATTATTAGGCTGATAACATTGTAATTGTAAAGATTGAAAATAATTTGCACTCATCTCCCCTCATTAGATTAGTGTAGGAAGCGATTTCCGCACACCTAGCCTCCTTTCAGTTGGTATTAGAGCTTGATCACCTTTGGTCCTAGTTGCTGGGTAGGGGTTTTTTGAGCTAATCTTAGGTTGAGTGGGAGCTTTGTGTAAAGCATTATGTATCTTGTTGCAGGAAGGAGATGGAGACCACATCTGGAAGATTAGAGGTGGAGAAATTTAATGGCACTAATTTTGAGTTGTGGAAACTCAAGATGGAAGATCTACTTGTTGATCGTGACCTATGGGAAACTATATCTAGTGTAAAACCTATGACAATGTCACAAGCTAATTGGGACCTCAAAGATTGGAAGGCTAACGGTCTCATAAAACTCTATCTTGCTGAGTCTATCCTATTGAATGTCCATTAAGAGAAGAGCACAAAAGACCTTTAGAAGAAGCTGGATGATGTTTATCAGGCCAATTCCTTGGTGAACAAGCTTTTTCTAAAAAGAAGTTGTTTTCTCTAAAGATGGAAGCTGGAGGATCTATTGCAGACCATATGAATACTTTCAACATGATTGTTGCATAGTTGACATCTGTGGGTGTGAAAACAGAGGAGGAGGATTGGTGTATGACCCTGTTCTGTTCTTTGTTAGATTCATGGGATCATCTTGTCATGGCCATCGGAAGCACCATTACCACCTTCAAGATGGAAGATGTGGTGTCTTTGCTATTATTTGAAGAAATGCGGAGAAAGACATCCAAGTCAGCCGAACAAGCTCTTGCAGTTCGTGGAAGACATAAATAGATAGGGAAGAAGAAGGACAACAAAGGTGAAAAGGGTAGATCCAAATCTCCTAGAAAGTCCAAGGCTCTCTGTTGGAACTGTGGTAAATCTAGGCATTGCCAAAAGGAATGCAAAGAAGAAAAGAAATAGAAAACGAAGACAGCCCCAAATTTAGATTCTAATGAGTCACAAGATGATGGTGATGCCTTCATCATAGCCCTAGCCACTAATGCATCTGATGATGTGTGGTTGGTTTATTCTGGTGCATCATTCCACATGACCTCATATCGAAGCTAGTTCATGAATTATGAAGAGTTTGATGGTGGAAGAGTGTACCTGGGTGATTATTCTCATCTAAAGATCATTGGTCATGGAAGAGTCTGAATCCAATTCCTTGATGGACAAATGAAGGGGATCACTGGGGTTATGCACATCCCAGGCCTAGCACGGAACCTGCTTTCTGTAAGTATGTTGAATGATGCAGGTGTGTAGGTTGTCTTTTCAAAGGATGGATGCAAGATCACTAAAGGATCTATGGTGCTTGCAAAGGGTACTCAGAGAGGTACTCTATTTTAGCTAGAGGCATGCACTTCATAGTGTAATAGTTCTTTTGACTTGAAGAAAAGAGCTGCAGTCACTTCATCCCCACCATCAGAACAAGCAGTGAAGAAATCTATTGTAACACTTTCTGATGGTAGTGCACATGCTTTGGAAGTTAAGCTTCCTACTGAAAAGACTATGTTATGGCATTTGAGATATGGGCACAATGGTGAGAAGGATCTTAGAACCCTGGAAAATAAAAACCTCATTGAGGGGTTAAATGATTGTAATCTCGAGTTTGACTTTTGTAAACATTGTGTATATGGACAGGAAAATCATGTTCAGTTTTACTCTAGTTCTCACAAGTCTTCTAGTGTTTTGGATCTTATTCATTCTGATGTTTGGTCTAGTTAATGTTCCTTTGATTTCCAAATCTGTATATTTTGTATCTTTCATAGGTGATTATAGTAGAAGGACATGGTTTTATTTTATCAGAAGCAAGACTAAAGTCTTTAGTCAGTTTAAAGAGTTTAAAGCCTTTGCTGAAAATTAGACTAGTAAAAAGATTAAGTGTTTGAGAATTGATAACGGTGGTGAGTTTTATTCCAAAGAGTTTGATAAGTTCTGTAAAGAGCAAGGGATTGAAATACATAAGACAACTCTATACATCCTGCAACAAAATGGACTTGTAGAGAGGATGAACATGACACTGATGGAGAAGGCTAGGAGTATGCTTAGTGGAGCAAGCCTCAAACAAAAGTTTTGGACTGAAGCTATAGCCATTGCTTACTACCTGGTAAACAGGTCTCCTACATTAGCTCTTGTTGGTAAGACACCTATGGAGGTGTGGTCTGGTAAGAAGCCTTCAGTTAGGCATCTTTGTGTTTTTGGTTGAGAGGCATAAGTACATGTGCCTAGGGAGAAACTATCTAAATTGGAGAACAAGGCTATTAAGTGTATCTTCATTGGCTATAGTGTCGATGTGAAAGGATACAAGATTTGGGATCCTATGGTTGAAAAAGTGTTGTATAGCATAAGTGTTATCTTCAAAGAGCTAACACCTTCTTATGTTGTTCTATAGCCAGAACAGACAGAAAAGAAAGAAGATGTGGTTCAGTTTCCATCTACCCCTGAGAAGATTGAACTGACAGACCCTGTGAGGCCTAATGATGAGGAGAGCTCTAGCATCTCTGAAAGCTCAGAAGAAGAAGCTGAACCTCAACCTTATCCATTGAGGAGGTCTACACAAACAAAAAAACAACCTGATAGGTTTGGTTATTCATTACTTGATTCTAGTTGTGCTTTTGGTTTACTTACTAACATTGATGAGCCTATAACTGTGAAAGAGGCTATGGGCATGAAAGATGCAAGTTCCTAGAAGGAGGCCATGGAAGATGAGATGGCTTCTTTGGAGAAGAATAAAACATGGGACTTGGTGCCTTTGCTTGAAGGACAGAAACCCGTTGGATGCAAATGGGTGTTCAAGAAGAAATTCGGTGCAAATGGTAGTGTTGAAAAGTACAAGGATAAATTGGTTGAGAAGGGGTACTCACAAGTGGAGGGAATTGATTATGGTGAAATTTTCTCTCATTGTGAAGCTGACATCCATTTGGTTCTTGTTATCTCTCACAGCTGCTTATGACTTAGAGATAGAACAAAAGGATGTGAAGACATCTTTCCTTCATGGTGATTTGGAGGAAGAGATTTACATGTCACAGCCAGAGCATTACATAGAGAGAGGTAAAGAAATTTGGTTTGCAAGTTGAAAAAGTCTTTGTATGGTTTGAAGCAGTATCCTAGGATGTGGCATATGAAATTTGATGCCTTTGTGTTGTCCATTAGAATTCTGAGATTGAAATCTGATGATTGTGTGTATTACAAATTTGACAATGATCACATTCTCATTATTGCATTGTATGTTGATGATATGTTTTTGATTGGGAATGGTAAGAATATGATTTCTGATTTGAAGTCTCAGTTGTCAACACAGTTTAAGATGATAAATCTTGGGGCAGCTAGGTACATTTTGGGAATGGAAATTAGAAGAGACAAAGCTAACAGAAAACTTTGGTTAAGCCAAAGTAAGTATGTGAAGACTATGTTGGATAGGTTCAACATGGCAGATTGTAGACCATTGTGCATTCCTGTTTCATTGCAGACAAAGTTGTCTGTTAATGTCTCCTAGTGAGGTGGAGGACATGAGTAGAGTACCTTATGATAGTGTTGTTGGTAGTTTGATGTATGCTATGGTCTGCACAAGACCAAACATTGCCCAACCAGTGGGAGTCCTTAGTTGATTTATGGCTAATTCTGGATGGGTACATTGGGATCCAGTTAAGTGAGTGTTTAGATATCTGAGGGGTACTTTTGAGTATTCCATATGCTATCATGGTAATGCTATAGGACCTCCGTATTTAGTTTGTATTCATGGATTTGTGGATTCTAATTGGGTAGGTGACATTGACAGCAGGAGATCCACCAATGCCTATGTGTTCACTATGTTTGGTGGTGCAATTAGTTGGATGAGTAAGCGACAACCTATGGTTGCTTTGTGCATGATAGAAGTTGACTATATGGCAACAACCCATGCTTGCAAGGAAGCCATTTGGCTTAAGAGATTGTGTTTAGATATTGGTGTTGATGCAAGACAGATTACGATTTGTTGTGACAGTCAGAGTGCGATTTGCCTTGTGAAGAATCCAACTTTCCATGCCAGAACAAAGCATATTGATGTACAATTTCACTTGATACGAGACATGGTAGAGGATGGGAAGGTAAATTTGGAGAAGGTAGATACTTTGAAGAACGCTACTAATGCATTGAAGAAACTAGTGGGCACAGAGAAGTTTAGATGGTGTTCAGAGTCTATCGGCCTCTTGGCCTATAGCAGTTAAATCATGTTAATTCTATTGGCTCTTACAAGGTGTTCGACAAGTGGGAGAATGTTGGAAATTAAGGTATCTCAACCTTGGTAATTCCTTATATTATTTTATTGTATTTATTTATTTAATTAGGATGCAAATCCTATGTTGTCATCTTGTGGGAGTTGACATAGTGATGTGTCATCCTACATGGCAGATGACCACATGTAAATTTGTCCTCACATGAGGAGATAGGCATCCCACTTAGTGGTATGAATATTTTTCCATTTGTTGGCATCTTGACTTGTGTGTAAGGGAATATTGACCAAAACGGTCATGATAGATTCCTATGACATGTAACAGTCAGAAATAGAAGAATCTATGACAAGTGAAGACATGTGTCAAGAAGCATCTTGGAAGAAGGCATATTTGGGTACCCCAAAGTGAATTATGACATGTTGTAAGAGAATATGCTATTTATAGTCTATGTATGACATATTCTCTTATAGTTGTAAGTTATGACAACTATTACAGATTCTATGATGGTTGTAAGAGTCGTAAGAGCATCTATCATTGCCCATTTTAGGAACAGGTGACCTCTTTGGGATGGGGTGACTTGACAAGTGTTAGGAACATCCTACAATGTTGGACAAGTGTCCATAGGCATGGGTTTTGGCCCATGAGACCATGTTGGACGCCTATCTCAATGTGGAGCCATTTTTGCCTTGTATATTCTATATAAACAGGTGCTTTGGAGAGGTGATGTATTATGTGATTGATAGGTACTGTTATGTTGCCAGATCATCTCCAGATACAAGTGTTGAAGACTCCTGCAAGAGCATTGGCTCTATGACTGTATTGTAACCTTCATTGTTTATGGAATACATTTGAGTTGTGTTTTGGAGTGTGGGGTTTTTCACCCGTAAGGGTTTTCCCCATGTATATCTTGTGTCTCTCTTCTTCTGTCTTACGTTCTTGTGTTTATGTTTGCTATAATATCTCTATTATTAGGCAGATAACACTGTAATTGTAAATATTGAAAAGAATTTTCACTCAACTCCCCTCATTAGATTAGTGTAGGAAGCAATTTCTGGACACCTAGCTTCCTTTCAAATTTATCAAAAGTCTTTTGTGCCTCTTTTGTCCATGCAAATGCTCCTTTCCTCATCAAATTTGTTAATGGGATAAGAAGTGAAAATCCTTTAACAAATCCTTTGTAGTATGAACATAATCCAAAGAAACCTTTTAGCTGAGCTAGATTGGTTGGTGGAGGCCAATCTAATATTGGTTGGATTTTATGTGGGTCTACATGAACCCCTTTTGCACTAATAATGTGTCCTTGGAAATACAAAATTTCTATCAACCCAAACTTACATTTTGACATCTTAGAATAGAAGGAATATTGCTCCAAAATGCCCAAAATTGTGTGCAAATGTTCCAAATGTTCTTTCCATGTTTTGCTGTAAATTAAAATATCATCAAAAAATACCAAAACAAACTTTCTAAGTTGTCCACTGAATACCTTGTTCATGCAATATTAAAATGTTTTTGAAGCATTGGTAAGGCTAAATGGCATGACTAGGAAATTGGAATGACCACAGTGGCATCTAAAAGAAGTTTTCTTGACATCTTTTTCCCTCATCCTGATCTGATGGTATCTTGACCTTAAATCAATTTTGTAAAAATATATTGCCCCATGAAACTCATCGATGAGCTCATCTATTTTGGTGATGGGGTACCATTTCTTAATTGTTTTCTTATTCAATGCCATGAAATCTATACACATTCTCAAAGTGCCATCCTTTTCCTTAACTAGCACTACCGATGAGGCAAATGGACTAGAGATAGGTCTAATGAAGCCCATGTCCAATACCTCCTTGATGGTTTTTTCTATCTCTTCTTTGTAGTATTGCAAGTGCCTATATGGTGTGGTTATTACTGGTTTTGCATCCTTCTCTAAATCAATTACATGTTGAAAACCCCTATCCAATGGCAATCTTGGGGGCATATCATTGAAAACTATATTATGTTTATAAAAAAAAATATAATTTCAAAAGAAAATTTACCTTACTTTTTGGAGGAGTTCACTTGATGGATCAAAATACATTTTTCCCATGCCACTTGTCCTTTCCAAAAAGTCCTCTCCATCTTCTTCATGATCACCATCCTTGGGGCTCTGTTGAAAAGGCCTATCCAAATAATATCTTTTTAATTTGATTGGAACTTGAACTCCATAGACTGATGGTTTTGATAATATCCTCCAATGGAATGCAACCACTCAATACCCAATACCACATCTGTCTCTCCCATACCAACAACATAGAAGTCATCACTAATCTTGTGGTCAGATATTGTAATATTAAGTTGTCTAATTACCCTTGTGCAAGGCATGGTCAATCTATCTGCAACCATAACATTAAACCCTTCAAACTCTTCTTCTTTCAACCCTCTCTTTAATACCAATCCTTCATCGATGAAATTGTGGGTTGCTCCACTACCCATGTGTAGTGGGTTTTCTGGATAGTGCATCGGCTACCACATTTGTCTTCCCTTTCATATATTCAATTTGAAAATCATATGCTTGTAATTTACTTACCCACTTTTGTTGATGGTCATTCATGTTCTTTTGATCTAGAAAAAACTTGAGACTGTTATGATTCATCTTGACTACAAATTTCCCACATACCAAGTACTATCTAAACTTCTCAAGTGCATGCATGATCGCCAATATATTTCTTTGTCATAGATGGGATAGCCTTCTCTAATCCATTTAATTTCCTACTTTCAAAGGTGATTGGGTGTCCTTTTTGAGTTATAACAGCTCCTATACCTTCTCACGATGCATCACACTCAACCACAAAAGGTTAGGAGAAATCAAGAATTACCAATACTGGACATGTGCTCATTTTTCCTTTGAATTTATCAAAATTATTTTGTGCCTCTTATGTCCATGCAAATGCTCCTTTCCTTATCAAATTTGTTAATGGGATAGCAAGCTATGAAAATCCCTTAACGAATCTTCTATAGTAGCAACATAATCCAAAGAACCCTTTCTACTTAGTTAGATTGGTTGGTGGAGGTCAATCTAACATTGCTTGGATTTTTTTTGGGTCTACAAGAACCCTTTTTGCACTGATAATGTGTCCCAAATACAAAAATTTTGTCAACCCAAACTCACATTTTGACATCTTAGCATAGAAGTAATGTTTCTCCAAAATGTCCAAATTTGTGTCCAAATGTTCCAGATGCTCTTTCCAATTTTTTTGGAAATTAAAATATCATCAAAAAATACCAAAACAAACTTTCTAAGTTGTCCACTGAATACATTGTTCATGTAGGATTGAAATGTTTTCAGAGCATTGGTAAGGCCAAATGGCCTAACTAGGAACTCAAAATGACCATAGTGGCATTTGAAAGTGGTTTTATCCACATCTTTTTCCCTCATCCTAATCTAATGGAATCTTGACCTTAAATCAATTTTAGAAAAATATACTGCCCCATGAAACTCATCGATGAGCTCATCTATTCTAGGGATGGGGTACTACTTCTTAATTGTTTTCTTATTTAATGCCCCGAAAACTGTACACATTCTCAAAGTGCCATCCTTTTTCTTCACTAGCACTATTGATGAGGCAAACGAACTAGAGATAGGTCTAATGAAACCCATGTACAATAGCTCCTTGATGGTTTTTTCTATCTCTTCTTTGTAGGCTTGTGGGTGCCTATATGGTGTGGTTATCACTAGTTTTGCATCCTTCTCTAAATCAATTACATGTTGAAAACCCCTATCTGGTGGCAATCCTGGGGGCATATCATTGAAAACTATACTATGTTTATCCAAAAAAAAATAAATTTCAAAAATAAATTTACCTTGCCTATTGGAGGAGTTCACTTGATGGATCAAAATACTTGCTGCCCATGCTACTTGTCCTTTCTGAAAAGTCCTCTTCATCTTCTTCGTGGTCACCATCCTCATGGCTCTGTTCGAAAGGCCTCTCCAAATATTATCTTTTCCATTTGATTGGAACTTGAACTCCATAGTCTGATGGTTCTGATAATATCCTCCAATGGAATGAAACCACTGAATACCCAATAACACATCTATCTCTCCTAGACCAACAACATATAATTCATCACTAATCATGTGGCAGCTACTGTAATATCAAGTTGTCTAATTACCCTTGTGCAAGGCATGATGAATCCATTTACACTGGTAACATTAAACCCTTCAAACTCTTCTAATTTTAGTCCTCTATTTAACACCAAACCTTCATTGATAAAATTGTGGGTTGCCCCACTATCAATGTGTAGTGTCACTCTTTGCCCAACTATGACTCCCCAAACCTTGAATGGGTGATATTTGGGAGCTCTAGATAGGGCAGCCAAAGTACTGTCTTTTCTGATTTCCTTTTTCCTCTTCCTCTTGAATGGAATCTTTTGGATCATGGAACTCATCATCTAAATGAGGATCTGAAACAACCTTAATGAAATGCACTTGTCATTTACCCATGCATCGATGTCTAGGAACCTATGATTTTCTACAGTTATAGCAAAGTTTCTTTCTCCTTAGTTCTCTTATTTCTTCCTCATCTATCTTCTTACTAGCAACTGGTGGTACACTTTTCTTGATAGGAGGTGAAAAGGTTATCTTCTAAAAAGGACCCTTTTGTTGCCATGGGGTGAAACCTTAAGGTGGGTAAGTGACAATTCTTTTTAGAACAAAGGGTTCAAGTTGCAAACTACTTCTTATTGCTTCTTGCAGAGAGGAAGGTGCAAGGGCCATGACAAATCCCCTCACATGTTTTTCAATCCCTTCAAGGAATATGTATGCCATCCTCTTCTCTAAAATATCTAGTACCATTACCACAATTTTTGAAATTCATCTACATAGCATTGACTATGGAAGCTTGCTTATTTTTTGATAACTCTCTATAATCCTCTTCCTCATCTTTTAGATCAAATCTATCTAATAGTTTTTGACTAAGATCTTCAAACAATTTTACCTAGTCATGACCTTGAGTGACCATTCCATAGTCCCACCAATCATATACAAATCCTTCAAGATGTAGAGTAGCATATTGGATTGCATCTTTCTCCTTCATTGGATTGAGGGTGAAAAAGGTTTGTAGTTTTTTAAGCCAAGCTCTTGTTAAAATCTTGTTGCTTCCATCAAAAGTGGGGGCTTGCAATTTGCCTATCTTTTTCTTGAATTATTTTCCACTCTGATTTCTATGTTATTTACACCCTCTTTTTGGCATGATAGTATTGATCATGCTAACATAATCACCAAAAGAAACTGAACTCCTAAATGCTTCATCTTGATTGTTATAAGTAGCTCGTATTGCAACTATGTCCCTTATTGTAGCTTCTACTGGGTTATCAAGAGGTGTTAGTTCAAATTATTCTTCTTCTGGAAGGAATGTAAGATTTAAATCTTTAATAGTGGAATGCTTTGTGGTTCCAAAATCCCTTGAAAAACTCCCTTTCTCATGTGTGGTGACGGTATCTTGTAATTTTTCCACTAACATCTTCATGACTTCTCTTGTTTCATGGAGGCTTTTCATAGTCTTCTTTTGGTTTTCTTGGATATCCAATTATGTTTTCCTAAATAATGCACCATCATTCTTATACATTTTCTCTTTCCTTTTATTTCCCTCTTTGTTCCTTTCTTCAACTGGTTTCCTTCAACTATTTTCTTTTTCTCCCGCAGGTAATATATTTTTCCTCTTTCACTAGAAAACATAAATCCCTCAAAACCTACATGCTAGAAAGAACAATGATCTAATACCACTTGAAATGTCCCTTGACTTATTTATATGATATATTTCATATCTAAAACATAAATTTGTAAAACATCTCATAAAAACAACATTTTCACTAAAACTAGTCAACTTGTCACAAACACCAAATAAACTGAAACTCTCCAAAATACTATTATTTTGGTTTTTCAATGAAAATATCATGTAATCAGGTACAATACAGTGATTTACAACAGCAAAAACTATGCAAAACCCACAAACTATGTGCTCCAAATATCACTAGATTTCACTACACAACATAGAAATGGACATAGTTTGATTTCTTTGAAGGAAATACATAAAGTCTGATCTAGAACAACAAAAATGTGTAGATAAACACCTAAATCAAACTATAGAAAAACCCCACAACAGAAATAACACAAAATAATGAAATACACACTATGCATCTCAGCCCACAACCTACAACAAAACACTCCTCACAATCTGCTATAAATCTACAACCTTCTGTACAATGGTAGCCTCTAGATGAAGCTACTCTTGTGACTTAATGGTTCCCACCATCGAATCACCTAGAACTCATGGACATCCCATTCACAAGTCTCCCAATCTGAAACACACAAGCACGTAGCTCCAAAGTTAGCAATAGTTCTTAAAATTGACAAACTTAATTTTTAATATCCACGGGCCAAAGTGGGCACCCAAATCCAAATGCCTATGTAGCTGCAAAATTACTCATTAATTTTCCAAAATAGACTTGCCAACCATTTCCACCAATGCATGTTGGCAGTTGCAAGTAAATCCTAAATTTACGAGATTCTTATGACACCTTATGATACTAAGAATCTCCATAATCTCCATAAAATCTCAATCCCTCAAATCATGCCTCCACAATATTAATACTATTTATATAATATTAAATAAATTAAATAAAAGGGACATGACTATAGTTGATTTGATAAGATGTGTTAATTTTTTCCAAAAAAATTAAATTTTATTTTTTCTTTGTAGGTATAAAAATTGTTACTTTAATTCCTATTTTTTTCTTATTTATTTTCTATGCATGACTATTCTTAAATAATATTTCTCTCAATAGTCAAAGGTAAATAGGACAAATATTTATTAATTTTTAGTGTGGATGAAATATAAATTTGCTACTAACAATTTGATAATTAAAGTGGACATAATTATAATTAATTTTTTTAAATTATTAATAATATTTAAACAAAATCCAATTAACCAATAGACATGTTAAAAAAAAAACTTTATTGCAATCGTACTATCTATACATTTCACCATTTAGTCTAGTTCATGTTCAAAGATACATTAAGTTTTATCATTTTCAAAACAAAAACTAACAAGTGCCACAGTCGCGAGTACCTGCCTTGTAGTGTTGTAACTATAGTATGTGTTTTAGTTGTAATTATAGTTGTGTTTTAGTTTTATTTTTTTAATTCATTAGGTAAACTTCAAATTTACTTTTTGTGAAACCAAGAAAATCATTATTATTTATAGTTATAATACTAATAATAATATTAATTTATATTATAGTATTATAATAATATTATATAATAATATAATAACAAACATAAACATAAATATAATATAATAATTATAATAAATTTAAAATAATAGTCGTTAAGGGCGTGGTTCTGTGTTTAAGTTGCTCAGTTGTAGTGGCGACCACCAGGGTTCAAACCCCCACTGGGCCAACGATCTCACGGGCTTTATTTTATCTATTTTCTTCTAAAATTTTCTCTTTGGTATCAATCAAGGGTTGTATAAACACTTATTAATTTAATTTAAAGCATTTCCTTTTAGAATATGATTTTCAAATACAAAGAATTCATGAGAAAATACAATACTAAAATATCACTAAATCATGCAAATGAGCCCTTTAAAGAGCAACATGTAGTTAACAAATTCTCACTATTTACTTTGTATTGCCAAGATCACAATGGTAAAGACAACTATTACAAGAATTCATGAGAAGAATATGATAATGAGTACATGTGATAAATTTTCTAGTAGCTAAACTAAGTTTCTCATATCCATAAGGAGATGCACTAATCTTTTGCGAAGACATAGGAAACTATTCATAAGAGTCTTCTAGTGCAACACAAACCCCTATCCAACATTGTTTCAAGACATTTGAGAGTCTTTTAGTGTATTTCAGTTTAGAGTATGGTTTTCAAATACAACTATGGACAAAGTAAAATAAAAAAGTAGCTTGTATGAAAAAATTATTCAAGAATTCATGAGAATAATACGATAATAAGATATCACTAAATCATGCAAATGAGCCCTTTAAAGAGCAACACGTGGTTAACAAATTCTCATTATTTACTTTTTATTGCCAAGATCACAATGGTAAAGACAACTATTACAAAAATTCATGAGAAAAATATGATAATGAGTACATGTGATAAATTTTCCAGTAGCTAAACTAAGTTTCTCATATCCATAAGGAGATGAACTAATCTTCTGCCAAGACATAGGAAACCATTCATAAGAGTCTTTTAGTGCAACACAAACCCCTATGCAACATGAATGATTTAAAGAAAATCCAATATAATAGGTACGACAACCACTGCAGTTGAATCAATTAACGATTAATAGGTATGACAACCATGGTAGCTGAATGAATTGATGATCCTTGTCCTCTCCTGACTTTGTATAGATGAAGAAATCAACCCAAAATAATGTCAGTTGCATGTACAACTACAATTACAATTAAAACAAAATCACAGGAAATCAAAATGAAAATAATAACACAAATATTATTAACTTGTTATTAGTTGAAATAAAAAATAAAAATAATATAATAAGAAAAAAATTACAGACCTATGTAATAAGAAAAACATTACATACCTCTTATTTCTCTATTTAGAGTAACATTCATACATTTATTGCTTTGAATAATCCAACTCCAAGAAAATAACTACTCCTTAAAATGGTTACCAAAAAAACTAACAAACTTTCTTCTTAATTTTAAAATAATAAATAGTTAATAATTTTAAGTTTATATGTGGTGAACGAACCACACATTTGAAGAATATATAAACTAGGAATAAATCAAATCAAAATGTTATATTGTCAAAGAATATAGATTTCTATGAGTGAAAAAGCAATCAATAATCCCATCGAAATATTATTGTTATTATTATTATTATTAAGAATTATATTGTTTCCTTCTCCTCCTTCTCCTCCTTCTCCTCCTTCTTCTCCTTCTCCTCCTTCCTCTTCTTCGTCTCCTTCCTCTTCCTCTTCCTCTTCTTCCTCTTCTTCTTCCTCTTCCTCTTCCTCTTCTTCTTCCTCTTCCTCTTCCTCTTCCTCCTCCTCTTCTTCTTCCTCCTCCTCCTCCTCCTCTTCCTCCTCCTCCTCATCTTCTTCTTCCTCTTCTTCCTCCTCTTCCTCTTCTTCCTCATGGCGAGGGGCAGTGATTGGGAAACAATAGTAAAAAAGAAAAGGAACACTGGTCAAAGCATGGAGGTTTGTGAAAGTAAGCATCTTTGGGATTACTCCAAAATGGGTGCTGAGAAACAAAAAATTTTAGAGCAGAGAAAAGAAAATGTCATCCTAAAACTAGTGGAAATCAAGAATAGATTACAGCCTGATGTCAAATCCAGAGCTAAAATAGATGCCAGTAGCTGTTAAGTCACCTAGATCTAGTTTTTAGTTTAAATTTTGATTTTGTAGTTCTTTGTTTCTGAGAATGGCATAGGAACAAGTTGATAGTGTTTTAATTGGTCCATTTTGATTAGGGTTGTATAAGTTAGTTGTAATCTTTTATCCTTGGGGATGAGACCCCTCTTTATGGTCTCACCTAGTGCGAGCTAGGCCAATTTCTTGCATCATAATATAACTCATCTCTTACATAGCAAAAAAAAAAAATTGTTAGTTATTTTTAATATTTTTATACCCAAAACAATAAAAAAAACTATAGAAAACTGACAAATGCATTAAATCATTATAGATCATAATAATATAAATATTACAATGATTTTATAATTATAATAATGATAATAATCATATAACATTTTAATAACCAATAAACAAAAATCAATTGTTTCATAACCAAATTCCCACAAATATTGACTCACTCATAAAAATATTTAAAAAATTATTTAGATAATAATAATAATAATAATAATAACTTAATAAGCATAAATGAATTATTTCATAATCAAATTCTAAATTTTTAAAAAAAGTTATTTACTTTCCATTGCCACTTCCTCCCTTGTAACCAGATTTGTCTCCTCATTTTTAGGTGTTTGTTTCACTCAAAAAAAAAATTGTTACCATTGCCAATCACAATAGAGATAAATAATTTCTCTAATTTTTTTGTTAAAATTTTCTCATGTTCACATAGGAAAAGTTCTTTCAAATTTAATTCAAATTCGACCGACAAGAAAATTTATACTTGTTGATGATGATGTTATACACAACATGTGATAAAATTCACAAAGAAATTAATCTTATCTTGAAAGATATGGAGAATTGTCAAATAACAATTCATAATCCCAAGGCTTCGGTAATCAGGTCATGATTGTGTTAGATTTACTTAGAGTTCAATGTGAAGCTATTTAACAAGGGGCCTTACGTGATTTAAAGGGTTATTGTTGGTTATTGTTATTTGTTCTCTACAAATATTTCCAAATCATCATCAAAGCGTTAATCCTTTACATGTATTAATAGCTTTACTATCATCCTTTGCATGAATTTCAAAGAAACAAATTCTATATCTCAAACTGTATGAAAATTATCAAAGCTCTTTAATTTTCTCATGTATTTATTAGAATCTTCAACAATTTCCTTTAGATGACTATGTTTTGGCTAATTATTTAAACTATTGATAAAAGAAAGATAAAAGATAGGTTTAGAAAACATTATTCGGACCTAGAATGTCAATTCTTTGTTACTCACGTGAATAAGTTTGATTATTGTAGACAATTTAGAAGCAAGTAAATTCTTATATGCTCATCCAGAATATTTCACAAATTTACATATAGAATTGCAATCTTTCAAAGGAAATATATTAGAAAACACCTAAATCAAATAACACTCTGTAATAGATGCAGAAATTTGATGTTTGTATTTATTTATATATACTTGCCATTCCAAATTTACATATGAATACGAATTGGATTATACACTGGAGTATGATGCATCAGTGCACCATTCAACTACTGCATTTGATTATGGATTGTAGTATTTCCAAGGCTCACTAAAGGTCTGTGGCTTGTTTGTCGTATCTCCTAATTTATTTTCATTGCTTCTTTATATTCCTCAGACAGATTTGCTACTGCAAGTAACTATCTCTTAACAAGCATTGTAGTTAATGGATCCAAAGTAGCATAATACATTTGTAATACTGCATCATCACCTAGAGTATAAGGATCCACTAATCTAGTATAGGCTTTTTAGAAACAATCATTGAATGTAGTTATAAATTCTTCTTCACTTCTTTTGATCTTTGTTGATCTAAGATATAAGGTAGCTGGTTCTATTGGAACTCTAAACCTAGCTAGGAATGCTTCTTCCATAAGCAGCCAACTTGTGATGTGATTACTAGGCAAATTGACATACCAACTATAAGCTTGTTTAGTTAAAGTGAAAGGAAATAATCTGCACACTACATCATCATGTTCTAACCTTGCCCTGAAGCAAGTTTCTTTAAAGATCCTTATGTACTCTTTAGCATCCTGATGTAATTGATATTTTGGACATATCTTGTCTAGATTCTTAGGCATACCATGATATGCACCAAAGTATATATGTGATTCTACATTAAAGAATTCCATTGTGGGAATTCTAGATTAAACTATGCCAAAGTTTGGTAAATTTTGAGGATTCAAACAAAAATTTAATGATCTAAATGTGGAAACGTTAGGACTTGTCAAATTAGGTTGAATTAAAGGTGAACTCAGACTTGGGGGAGTATGTGATGAACTCCCTGGCTGAAAAATTCTAGGACTAAAGATTGGAGGACTATTTACACCTTTACGTCGTTTGTCTAGTAATTGCACAAAAATATCACCTAGATTTGACCTTGACCTGGTCGTTGGACCAGTCTTATTAGCCAGTTTGCACAAAGCTTACCTTAAATCTTATCAGGCCCTCCTTCTAATGCAAAAAAATGTTGATGATGATGTTATACACAACAATGTGTGATAAAATTCACAAAGAACTTATGTTATATTCAAAGATATGGAGAATTGTCAAATAACAATTCACAATCCCAAGGCTTCAGTAATCATGTTATGATTGTGTCAAATTTACTCAGAGTTTAATGCAAAGTTGTTTAACAAGGGACCTTACATTATTTAAAGGGTTATTGCTGGTTATTATTACTTATTCTCTGCAAATATTTCCAAACCATAATCAAAGCATTGATCCTTTACATGTATTCATAGCTTTACTATCAACCTTTGCATGAATTTCAAAGAAACAAATTCTATATCTCAAACCGTATGAAAATTATCAAAGCTCTTTAATGTTCTCATGTATTTATTAGAATCTTCAACAATTTCCTTTAGATGACTACGTTTTGGCTAATTATTTAAACTATTGATAAAAGAAAGATAAAAGATAGGTTTAGAAAATATTACTAAGACCTAGAATATCAATTCTGTGTTACTCACGTGAATAAGTTTAATTATTGTAGACAATTTAGAAGCAAGTAAATTCATAGATGCTCATCTAGAATATTTCACAAATTTACATATAGAATTGCAATCTTTCAAATGAAATATATTAGAAAACACCTAAATCAAATAACACCTTGGAATAGATGTAGAAATTTGGTGTTTGTATTTATTGATATGTACTTGCCATTCTAAATTTACAATGTTTTATGACTTCAAAACATCAAAATGTTCTTACAACATTATCAAACTTACAGACATTTTTACAAATGCAGAAAGGAAATAGGATGTTCCACATTATCCTCTCTATAGACATAGGCGATTCTCCTTCTTTAAAATAACAATGCTCAAAGCACTCTCCTTAGTCACTTATCTCGCATATGCTCAATCTTACTACTTTCTATGTTTTTCTATGCAGGTCATGTGTACTACAATAGGTATAGAAAAGATCTTTATATAGACTTAGATCCTTAGCAACTGTTACAAAATCACCATCAAGGGCTCAAATTCAAAATACAATATCAACGGTGGAAACAAATTTGCCAACTTTGCACTAGCTGGTGCATAGGATTACTGTGAGGCACGTAAGCTTTTCCCCTTTTAGCATGGAAGGACCCACGTCTATCTTTTGCCATGAAGAGATAGATATCTTTAGTGGCCAACAAGCCTGGTCCACTAGCTAGTGCTCGGGTCTGAATCACTTGGAATGCGTCTAGCATACATTATGCAACCTTCACAGAATTCACCAGGTGGATGTGTACAATCAGGAGTCCAAGTGTCAGCAAGATTACCTGCTACATCATAGGTTGGAACCCGTGGATCATCGGTTGGATCATACTCACAATTAGCACAAGTTTGATTTGAAGAATGTGGTATACATCCTGTGTGTGCTTGATGTTCTGGTTCATTTTCTTTCCAGATGATACTCATGGTCTTCATCTTGTATGGACCATTAAACCCTTGGGAAATGCTTCGTTGATCCATCCTGTCCATTCGGTAGGTCTTGGTATGAATCCAGATTGGCATTTTCTTAGAATGGAGGAACCTTAGTCTATTAGGAATATTCCAATGTTCAAAGACTGAAGAAGATCCAGCAGGTCCATAAACTTGACAAAGATACCTGCTGATTGGGTTTTCATCAGGGGAATTGAATGTGAGTTTGAAAGTACAACCCATATAGGATGATGTTCCATTAAACTCCATATTATCTGCAAGTGGATAAGGTCATTGAAATAGATCCCTGATTAAATTCTTCCTGTGTTCCTCATTTAGCCATCGATCTGGTCTTTCTACTGGTGGATTGAGAAAGGAGACAGGAAGAACAAAGTCTCCACACCAATTCTAGAGTATATGACCGACATCAGGATCAATAGGTTCTGCTTCAGCTGAGAACTGAAAGAATGGTTTATTAGTCCATAATTCTGAATATGTTAGCTGCTGTTTGGAAGTTATGGAGATTTCTTCTTTGGAAAGGGTTGGTACTCCATTCTCAGTAGCTTTCTTCATACCAGTGGTGTTCCCTTATTTGGATTATTCAAACAATGCCAGATGGGTTGTGATTTGCTTCAGAAAGAATTGGTTTTGAAGTGTACCCTTCTTTAGACATGAAATCTACAAAAATATTTTCAACTGTAGGGAGGTGAATGAAATCAAATTCATAAGTACTTAATAACTGTGCCCACTAAGGAGTCTTCCTCTGACAACTTTATTTTTTGATTCTTTTCTGAAGAATCCCTACAGATTTTGAAGATCACTTTTTAGAAGAAACCGCTTGTTAGCAATAAACATCTGAAATGCTTGGACAGTATTGACAACAACAAGGATTTCTTTATGCGTACTGTGGTAGTCCATTTCACTATTTTTGAAACTACTAGAGATATATCTAACAATCTCACCTTTGTCCTTGGGGTTGTGAGATGTTGTTTTCTGCTCTCTAAGAACACCAGCCCAGGCACCTTCACTTGCATCAATTTCTACTATCTTGAAACCATTACCTGGTAATTTTAATGGCGGTAATTGAGAACATTTATGTTTGATTCTTGAAATCAAAGCATCATGCTTGGTCATCCATGGAGACAGTGTTTTTCCCAGAAGTTTATTGAGCTCAACTCTATCTTCAGCAAGCTTGTAATAAAATCATGCAATATAATTAACAAGGCCTAAAAAGTGTTGTAATTCTTTTACATTGGTTACTGCAAGATTAGAAATTTTATTCAGGATGTGAGGTTGTGCCTCCATTCTCCCCCCGGAAGAAGCTTGATACCAATGAAAACAATATGATTTTGGGCAAAGTAAGACTTTGTGGGATTGACAACAAGTCCATGATGTTGGAAAATAGAGAGGAATTGGCAGAGATGATTTAAGTGTTGAGTCATATCCTGGTTGAAGACAAGAATGTCATCAATATAGGGTTGGATGAATTTGGCATAAGGCCGGAATATAATATCCATTTTTTGTTGAAAAATGGAGGGAGCAGTTTTGATACTGAATGGAAGGATTGTCCATTCATAGAGGCCTTGTGGGACTGAAAATGTTGTTTTGTAAAAATCAGCACTATTGAGACCAATTTGCCAAAACCCTTTTGTTAGATCAAATTTAGAATAAAGATGACTACCTTGAATAGTCTGCTAGATATGATCCTTACTGGGCAGAGGGTGTCTATTGTCAACAAGACAATCATTTCACAACTTATAATTTACAACCAGACGTTTCTCAGGTAATTCCTTACCATTCTCATCAACCTTTGGAACATACATTGCATGACATGAGAATGGTGACTCAGAAGTTTGGATTATGCCTAGCTTTTCTAGCTCTATAACTTCTATTCTACAAGTTAATGCTTCAGATGAACTCATTAAGAAGTAATTAGCTTTGGCTTTTGGTATGAGTTCATTACCTTGAGGACCTCGTTTGAGAGGGAGATCACATGTCAGGTTCCTTTGTTGCTTTTTCAAGTCTTTTGTGAGAACTATGGCAGCAAAGGCACTTTTAATCTTGTTAAGAGATTCTTGACCTGCATCCATTTGTTTGGCTAACCAAATAGCATTAATGGGTTTCTTTTTCTTTTCCTTTTCTAACTTAGTTGTATAAGTTAGATCTTGATAAAGCCATGGAAGCTGATACCTATTCTGAATTATAATAAAATTAGAATCAATGGTGAAAGGTTCCCATTGTTGAATAGCTTTTCTTCCTATTACACCATCATATCCATCTACATCATATTGGACAAATGTTAGTGTATCCATAAAACCATCAAAACTAATTTGAATAGGAACTTCACAAATTGTAGAACTATTACTTTTTTTTGAATTGCCAAAAGTGATACTTGTGGTTCCTTCTATCCAGGCATCTTTAGGAAATGTATTATATCTGGCAATATTTAAATCAGCTCCAGTATCTATAAAAAATTCCAATGGATAAGCCATAATACCTGGAAAATGTATTGTTAGGATTACACCTAGACATGCGCTAGTTTTTTTGGTGCGCTTGTAGGCTTTCATCTGATGACTACTAGAACCTTCTTCAAAAGTTACTTCTAGTTCATCTTCAATAGCTTAATGAATAAGAGGGCTGTAGGGCTTCTCTTCACAATACAGTTGTTCTTCCCTTATAGATCCTTGTAAGGGTAATTGTATAGGTCCAGTTGAATTAAATTGGTTGACAAACTTATCAAGTTCAGGAGACTTTTCCATTTCTTCTGTGAGATAGAAATTCTCTTTATCATCTATTTCTGAGATTTCTACCTAAGCTTGAGCAATTACTTTTTCAAGAAAAGTTTTTTTGTCTCCTTCTCCATATTCTTCTAGCCATACTGCCAAGTACAGGGGCTTCACTGATGGTTCTCTAAGTAGGAGGACCTGGTGGCCATGGTTCTCTTCTTTGCAATGGTTTATATCCATGCTGTTCTGGAATAGAGAGAGATAAACCATATTGGAGAATAGGAGATCTCCGAACTGGAAGTTTAGGAGGCCTATCTTCCTTTTGAAGGAGGAAATATTTTCTTGCTTTAAGTTGTTCCAACTTGTTGGTCAACTTTTTCCATGTTTCTTGACGCATGTCCATGTCATGGAGTCAGGATTTAGTTTGGACAATTTCTTCAATTACCTTGTCCAACTCTGCATGGGTGTCCCTTCATAGCATTTTGTAGAAGAAGGAGACTTCCGAATCTTCATCAGAAGATTGAACTTCTTTTGTCATCAAGTTTACTTGAGCTTGATCTGGAGCTGATACATATTATTCAGACTCTGTTTCTAATTCTGATTCTGATTTAGTATTGGATAGAATAATGTCATCTAAGTCTGATGGGTAGTCATTGATGAATTCAAATTGATCATCTTCTACACCCGCTTCTCTTGTAGCGCGGACTTTTCCTTTTCCCTTTTTCTTGTGTCTGTCCGGGCACTTATTTGCAAAATGTTCACCTTTGCAAATGTAGTAGGTAGGTTTCCATTTCTTGGAATCTTTTCTTTTCTTATCCCTTTTTCTAAAATATCCTTTTTTCTTCTTCAAGTTGACCATCTTATTCCCAAAGATCTAATGCCCATTCTTCAGGTAACTTGATATCCTTATGATGGACTATCTTTGGTGTAGTTAACTACGTGTTGTCATTTGTAGATTTCTAGATGGTTGACAGACCTTCTAAACCTTGTGCTTTTCTGGGGTTTATCATTAAGGGCAAGACCTTGTTGTATAACCTATAGTGAATAAGAAAAGTAAGGGAATGGTCTATAGATTTCTTTTTCATATAAAGGTTCATGGTCTTGAAATTATATTCAAGAACATCTTGCAGATTACCATCTTTGAGACTGACAGGGAAATCTAATAAACAATCAAGATAAAGTGACCCTTTAGCCATGGAGTCACATGTAGCACCTAACAAGGAATGCGACAACTTGTAGAATCTTGTATCTTTCAACATCATCATAATGATGATAGGTAAGCCCTTTCGGTAATGTCCACAGATTCCTATTCTAACATAGGACAAATGCATAAACTGGGGATTCTCTGGACTGGCTAAGGCTTCCTTTTAGAACTTCTAAACTTGAGCATCTGAGAATAATCTCAGCTTGCCTTTATTACCACTAGTAACTACATGTTGTAACGTAGCTACATGACATCGTTGAGAGGTCTTATATCCAAACCAATTTTTTAAACCTTTATTTTTATTAAACATATCTACGAGACTATTTGGTACATCTCTATAGATCTCAAAGGGTTTTATCTTAGGCACATGAAATTCCTTATCATCAAACTGACTAGAAGATACTTCATCTATTATATTACTACTAGATTCAGGGGTACAAAAAGAACTTTCATTATCAGCAAAGAAGTTTGTGAACTTAACTTTTGTGTTGCGATCTGCTGTCTGATCAATGCCTTCCATACTTGATCCAGAAGTGCTTGGTCTATCGATTCCTGCACTCAAACCTATGCTTGAACCCGTGCTTGAAATACAAGATTACTACCTCAGATCTGCCCTAAATGCAACAAGCAAAGACGAGACTTACACAGAGAGGACTTACAACAGAACTCTGGTTTGTATGAGCAGTACGGGGAGCAATATACGGAGCAATACAGATAGAAAGATTAACACTAGTGAGACATTATAGTTAGACAACAACAATAACAACAGACGAACACATCATCAGCTCTGATACCAACTTTTAACAATAGCTACAAATGACAAATGAAATGTGGATGAATAGAGTATGTGACATTCAAATAGATCTTATGAATATTATTATTTCTTACACTCAGGAACAATACATTCATCATATTCAATGCATGCTAGCAATGATATAGACATATATACAGAAAGAGGAGCTTAAAATCTTTTTACAACACTTTAAACTTATTTGCATCAGATTTTCTGATTCACTCAGATCATCTTAAAGCTGTAAAGTGAAGAGCATACTCTTCTTAACAAACTCCTAAAAAACTCGAGACTTAGACTCTAGCTTTCTAAGACTTCACTTGCCTAGAATTCATTGATTTACAAGGCGGCCTAGCCTTCCTTATATAGGATGTTGAGGCTGATCTTTTAACCTTGTTTCATGAATTACAATTTAAAATCCATCCATAGAAAGTGGACACAAAGTGACTCCTTTATCGAAGAGTTACCCAAATGAAGATAAGCATCTTCTAGTGGGTCCCAATAACTCGTGAACGGAGAAAGGAGGAGACAGACAAGACAATAAAAGAATCTACTTTTATATGTCTTCTTTTTTATCACGAGAAGGTTAACTCGTGCTTACTGTGAGGCACGTAAGCTTTTCCCCTTTTACCATGGAAGGGCCTACATGTATCTTTTGCCATGAAGAGATAGATATCTTCAGTGGCCAACAAGCCTGGTCCACTAGCTGGTGCTCAGGTCTGAATCACTCAGAATGCGTCTAGCGTACATTATGCAACCTTCATAGAATTTACCAGGTGGATGTGTACAATCAGGAGCCCGAGTGTTGGTAAGATTACCTGTTGCATCATAGGTTGAAACCCATGGATTAGTATTCCCAAAATATCTTGAGAGAATATTCCTCCAAATGCCCAGATGCCTTTAGAATCTTTCTTTGAAGTGTCAAAATATCTCCTCAATTGACTTTCATCTTTGACTTTTCTTGTGTGTACAAAGAATAACAAATAGAGAATGAAGTGAACACATCAATCACTATCCCCTATATCCTCTACCCATAGATCCCCTTTCTTCTTTCCCATGTAACTTGTATATCTTTCAACTAATGCTGATATGGATGCATGACTTATCCTTTGAGAATCATCCCATGTATACTGCTATATTTCCACATTTTTCTACAATATTTGTGTCTTACCTTCCATATCTTCTTTTCTTTCTCAATCCTTCTTAATTTTGGCACTTAGCTCCATTATATTTTCCATTGCCTCTTCATTCAATTTATTCATGGGATCATCAATGGATGACTAGAAGGTATATTCAAACTCCATTACAATTGTATCTACATCATATATCTGTACCTTAGAATAAGGATGTTTTACCAGATGCTGCACTATCTTCACATGCTTTTCCAACAATTCCTAAGTAGTTTTCTCTAACTCTTGTACATTATTAATATAGGGTATGAGTATGCCTTCTTCAAACTTTAACTCCATCCTTCCCCGAGTTATTTGAAAAATAACATTTAAATTTAATACCCCTTCATTCACTAATAATTCCATTTGCCCCTCCATGGCATTGAGTTTCTTAAGCTCATCTCTATTCTACCTTATTTTTTATTGACATTTTTGCAGAAGAGTGGCACAATTATTCTTTTCAATCAATGTAATATTCTAATTGCCAATTGCAAGTTTTATTACTTCATCTCCCTTTTGAATGAATGTCTTTACGTACTCCTCTAGTACACTAGCTTCATGCTACTTATTCTCCATTTCATTTATTTGTTACTTAGATAAAATAGTTAATTATGAGGGTAACTCTGGCAAACTCTGTCCAGGATCAATCATACCTTGAATAAACTATTGTAACTGGGCAATGTGCCCTTTCAATTTTATTATTTTCTATTTATCCCTCCTCATTTAACTAGCAGTCAATTCAGTCATTTCTTGTAGCTCTTCAATATGCTACTCTTGATTAACATTCCCAAGGTTCATGCTTATGACATTGTATTATTCCATTCCTATTTCTCCCTTTTCTTTGTCTACTTGTGGAACTACCATTTGCACAATCCTTGTCCATGAGGTATCTATCTTTATTGTAGACATTATTCTTGCCTTTCTTTTACCCCTTCTAATGGCCTCATTAGATAGTAAACTCTTTATGTCAATGGGCATCAGCTGCACTGTTGAATCCTACCTTACCTCCAATCCAACCCAAGATGGTATTTCTACACTGGCACCTACAACTTTATCATTCATTACGTCATCTTGAGGTTTCTCTATTATGACTTCATCTTTCTATTGTGATGCAAAGAACCTAGGTACTAAGAAGGACACTTCAAACCTCTAATGAAATGACTCTCAAGGTTCACTGTCTTTAATAGAGATCAGACTTCTCATAAGGTAGGGCTTTAATTTAAAAACTAAATATGCTCACGACACAAAGTGAGGGGACCTCAGGACACATATCTCAGGGTTCCTAACTCAGTCTAAGATTCCATCATCTCCACTGTACAGGACCTGTAGGACAGCAGTCTCAACTATGTCTTCTAAAGACAATCACACATTTCTGCTTTATTAGGGAGACAATCACAGTATTCTCCTTCGAATAATCTCCATTAAGACAAACTCAATCTCATACAACATACCAAGTCAATAAAAAAACAACCACCTAATGCCTTCCTTGACAAATCAACAACCCATCAAATCTAACTAATACCTTCTTTGTGGTGACTGTTTCCAATGAGGACTAATAGAGTCTGATGTAGGCAGAATGAATAGGTTTCATGGAGGAGTTTGTCTTACCTTATGTCATAGGATCATTACTAGATCTAGAGCATCTTGCATCAATGACAATGATTGATATTTCATAAAATCTCCACTTCCATAGTTGGTGGTCATCACCTAGTTGCTGATGTCCTTCTCTAAGTCCCTAACCATGGTTCTGCAGGGTCATCTACAAGGTAAACTCACCCTAAGCCATTCTCCTACCTCCAAAACCTTCACAAGCCCTTGAATTAACTATTATACAATCCATTCCACTGATCATAAACAGAAAAGATCAGTGGAATGAGGAGAAATCCATCGAGTTGTTCAGAAGAAGCCCTAACTCAGGGTTTACAACAGTCAATAGAAAACCAACGATTTCTTCCGCCTAGTTTACTATCATGACCTCAAACAATGCTCAAATCAAATCTATCTTAATCCTATAATCATCCATTATACTCATGCACTATGACTGTTCCGTACAGAATTAGGTACAGGCTGGAAACAACAGAAAAAACACAGAAAATGCAAGAGAATGGTTATTTCTTTATTTGTTTCACCTCAATCTTTCTTCACTTTACAAAATGAATAGTTTCAAGGCTTTTTGAAGCCTACCCCGATGCCTTCTACATGTTGGAGGGTAGTTGGATCGATGGAGGGAGTGAAAAACTGTTCCCCAACCATCAACTGCCCGGTCTACAACAAATTACAGTTTTGTAATTGTCCTCTTTAGGACTGTATCGACAATTTTGTGTTTAATAATGCTTTCCAACATTTGGCTTAACCTTGGACAAGGTTCTAACACACCTTCTAACCTTTGACATGCTTCCAACCACGAGGGTTGCCTCCTACACACTTTAGGAGGGCTACAAACTTAAGGAAACATATGACTGCCTTGACAATATGACTGTCCTCCTTAGGACTTACAACATGAGATTAGGTTTTAGTTATTTGGGCATAGTCCTTTTACAAGCATGGTATACAAGCCTTATTACAACATGAAGATGGTCTCAAGGATCGTATTGAACCAAAACAAACTACTTAAAGATCAAGCAAAACCTAGATATCTTGGTGCTCCTACACCATACTCCTCAACATGATGAAAACTCTTGTCCCAAGAGTTATGGGATCTTCTCTAAACGTTCGTCAATCTTTTTGGAATGTTCCTCTGACTTGTGATAGGAAACATGAACTCTCCAAGGGTTATCCTTCTCCTTCTCCAACTTGCATGGCTCTTACAAATAGTGTTAGGATAAAATATGTTGTGATGTCCTTGCCTAGGACCTTGCTGCTGCAATGCTTCTACTCTTCCCATCTTGAGGTTCTAATTTATTCCTCCCTGTACTATCTGTTGTTTGCTTTCCTTCTTCTGCCTCCTTATAGGGTAGTCAATATCCCCAATATTGACATAACTCAAGTCCCAAACCTGCTGTTCTTTAGGATTGTCTTCCACCTTCCTCTGATGCAACTGTTCCGGTTGTTTCCAATCATCCTTAACCTGCACATTCAACTGTAATTTCTATCCAAAATAGATAGTAACATGTTCCTTCTTGTCTTCACAAGGTAAAGACATTAGTTTGAACTTTTTACCATCCTTGTGCACCAAATAATTATTAGTATAACCATCATGAATTGTCCTCCTTAAGTGTTGCCATGGTCTACCCAAAATTACATGCCCACATGTCATTGAAATGACATCACACAAAACATAATCCTGATATGGACCAATTGAAAAATCAACATATGCCCTCTGACTAACCATTACTTGTTGTTCTTGACTTACCCAAGTGGCATTGTAAGGACTAGGATGATCAAATGTTTTCAATCCCAACTTATGCACCATATCCCAAGAGACTAAATTATCACGTGAACCTGAATCTATAATCAACTTGCATATTTTTCCATGGCTTAAACAATTAGTTTTAAAAATGGATACCTATGGTGTTTGCTGCATTTTGCCTTTTTCCACCATAAGCATTTCTCCAACCATTACTGGAGAGGCTAATGACATTTCCTATTCTTCTTTCTTTTCCTCTTCTTGTGCCAAATGAACTCTTCTATCCTTTCTCTTATCAATATCATCCTTCTTAGGACATTTGAAAGATGTGTGTCCCACTTCATTGCAATGATAGCATCTACCTATGAATACTCCTCTACCTAATCCAAATCTACCTCCACCTCTATATCCACCTCTCTGATCTGTAGAAAACTCTTTTCCTTTCTCATTACTGCTCTGTACTTCATTAGTAGGTCTGCCCCTACCTCTATATCCTCTACCACTACCTCCTTGTCTTTCTTGCTTCCTCTTCACCCTCTCCTCAGCCCTTATGGCTAACTGAAAACATTCTCCAAGTGTTTTTGGTATGGTCAAACCAATCTCATCTTGTAAGTTATACCTAAGCCCATTAAGGCATCTTGCCACTTTCTCTTCTTCATCTTCTAATCCTCCTCTAATACTAAGCTTATGAAATTGCTCAGTATAGGACATAACATCCATGTCCTTTTGTTTCAAATTCTGCCTCATCCTTTTTGTTTGAATGGAGTAATCGGATGGAAGAAATTGATCCTTCATCCTACCCCAAGAAGTGATTCTTGTTCCACCTCTAGCCACTCTTTCTATTTGCACACTACTCCACCATGTAAGTGCTATTCCTCTTAGTTTTGTTTTTGCAAATTTAACCTTCTTCTCATCACTCATTTCCTCATACTCAAAGAAATTTTCAAGGGCATCTATCCACCCTAATACCTCTTCACTATCCATCTTCCCTTGATAGATAGGTAACTCTATGTTTGCCTTTGTTCCACTACCTTGAACTACCTTCAGCAATCACACAAATTTCTTTTCTTCAAGATCCAATTCATCCTTAGGAGGATTCTCATTTGCCTCCTCATCTCCTTTTGAATCATTTTGTTCATCCCTTCTAGGATTCTTCTCCAATGCTTTCAACCTTGCCAAGATTGATGCATTCTCTCTTCTCACTTGCCTTAACTCTCTTTCCCTTACAGCATCCTATTCTCTTCTCTCCCTCAACTCTTTTTCTCTTGCCTCTAAGGCTTCTCTCAATTCATTGTTCTCCCTAGCCATTTGATTTTTAGGTGCCATCTTCACACTTTCACAAACCCTTACTATTTCACAAGATCCTACCACTCCCTCAAGGACCTACTTGCTTGCTCTGATACTAATATGATGCAGAGAACCTAGGTATTGAGAAGGACACTTAAAACCTCCAATGAAATGACTCTCAAGGTTCACTGTCTTTAATAGAGATCAGCCTTCTCATAAGGCAAGGCTTTAATTCAAAAACTAAATATGTTCATGACACAAAGTGAAGGGACTTCAGGACACATATCTCAGGGTTCCTAATTCAGTCTAAGATTCCATCATCTCCACTATACAGGACCTGCAGGACAGCAGTCTCAACTATGTCTTCTAAAGACAGTCACACATTTCTACTTTATTACAGAGACAGTCATAGTATTCTCCTTGGAATGATCTCCATTAAGACAAACTCAATCTCATACAAAATACCAAGTCAATAACAAACCAACCATGTAATGCCTTCCTTGACAAATCAACAACCCATCAAATCTAACTAATACCTTCTTTGTGGTGATTGTTTCCAATGAGGACTGACAGAGTCTGATGTAGGTAGAATGAATAGGTTTCATGGATGAGTTTGTCTTACCTTCTGTCACAAGATCATTGCTAGATCCAGAGCATCTTGCATCAATGACAATGACTGATATTTCACAAAATCTCCACTTCCACAGTCAGTGGTCATCACCTAGTTGCTGCTGTCCTTCTCTAAGTCCCTAACCATGGTTCTGCAGGGTCATCTACAAGGTAAACTCACCCTAAGCCATTCTCCTACCTCCAAAACCTTCACAAGCCCTTGCATTAACTATTATACAATCCATTCCACTAATCATAAATAGAAAAGATCAGTAGAATGAGGAGAAATCCATCGAGTTGTTTAGAAGAAGCCCTAACTCAGGGTTTACAATAGTCAATAGAAAACCAATGATCTCTTCCACCTAGTTTACTGTCAAGACCTCAAACAATGCTCAAATCAAAGCTATCTCAATCCTCTAATCATCCATTATACTCATGGGCTATGACTATTCCATACAGAATTAGGTACGGGCTGGAAACAATAGAAAAAACACAAAAAATGCAAGAGAACGGTTATTTCTTTATTTTTTTCACCTCAATCTTTCTTCACTCTACAAAATAAATAGTTTCAAGGCTTTTTGAAGCCTGCCCTGATGCCTTCTATATGTTCGAGGGTAGTTGAATCGATGGAGGGAGTGAAAAACTATTCCCCAACCATCAACTGCCCAGTCTACAATAAATTACAGTTTTGTAACTGTCCTCTTTAGTACCGTATCGACAGTTTTGTTTTTAATAATGATTTCCAACATTTGGTTTAACCTTGGACAAGGTTCTAACACACCTTCTGACCTTTGACATGCTTCCAACCATGAGGGTTGCTTCCTACACACTTTAGGAGGGCTACAAACTTAAGGAAACATATGACTGCCTTTACAATATGACTGTCCTCCTTAGGACTTACAACATGAGATTAGGTTTTAGTTATTTGGACATAGTCCTTTTACAAGCATGGCATACAAGCCTTATTACAACATGAAGATGGTCTCAAGGACCTTATTGAACCAAAACAAACTACTTAAAGATCAAGCAAAACCTAGATATCTTGGTGCTCCTGCACCATATTGTTCTTCATGATCTTCTTCCTCTTCTTTCTCTTCTTGTTCTTCTTGCTATTGTTCTTGCTGCTATTATTGATGTGGCTATTCTTGCAGAGGTTGTTGATCTTGAGGTTGTTGTTTTTCAACATTTTGTTGTTCTTCCATCCCCACTATAGGCACATTTTCCCAACTTGGTAAACCCCCTCCTTGAGCACACGGTATGTTATCCATAGCCTTATTTTCCTTCTCTTCCTGATTCCTCAATATATCCTTAGTAGCATATTTGACTTCCTCCATGATGCTTCTAGGAACTAAGTTATCAAATGGATCATTTATCTCTAAATCTTCTATTGATGATGTGACAATCTTTGGATCTTGTGATGTGGCTACTTTTTGTGATGCACTTGCATCAGATGCTCCCAACATGAGGTGAGTTTTTTGTATTTTCCTATCTTCCTCCTTCTAACTACTCATATCCAAGATATCATCCCTACCTTCATATTTATCTTCATCCTTATCATCCTCAATAGCATCCACATCTTCAATATTGTCCACATCCACTATTTCTATATTGTCTTTTGTGGATTCTTGCATTGTTGATGCCTTTCCCACCATTTTCTCAGTCATTTCTTGTTTGAGCCATATAAACCCTTGTATCTTCTCTTATTTGGATTATGTTTCCAAAGGTGGTTGTTGAGCCATTGGTGCCATTTGAACATTAGGCATTTGTAAAGGTATTGTAGGTGTTGATGTTTATTGAGATAATACAGTTGCCTACAACTAAACTTGCTCTGTTGTGATAGCTATAGTAGATGTCTCTCCCTTTGATGATGTAAACATTTCTGAAGGGATAGACACTATTATCCCTAGTGCATATGGATCCAGTAATGTGGCTCCTATGTTAGCATTATCTATTTTGACCTCTACCACCTACGTCTTTCTTCTTAGGAAATCATCAAAATTACCCTTGATTTCCAGGCTTCTCTTTTTACCTTTCTTCCCATTGTAGGTGACTGTTATTCCTTTGGCTTTTAATTCTTCTATCTTCTCCTTTATCCAAACATCAGAGTATGCTAGTACTAGCTTTAAAATATTGTCTAATGAAGTCTCCTCTAGTTGATTCTAGTCTCGTTTAGTCAGAATTACCTCAGCACCTTTTTTACTGTCATAGCTTGTATGTAATGTCTTCTTGTCATCATCTCTGATTTCTTGGGGTACCTCAATCACTCCCAATGTTCTTATCTGATCGAGGATCAATCTCTGATGAGCCCTTTTTTTGACTTCGGCTTCACTGTCACAATCAGCCCAAAAATCTTCAAGGTGAGGCTAATGTTTAAACTTTTTACCTACAAAGTTATGAATCCTCTTGAATGGATCGAAACGTCTAGCTAGATCAAAAGTTGGAAAGCCATAATATAGCAACTCTACCTTTGAGGCTTTAGCTATGTCTTCATTAAAACATTGGTATCTTCCAATACCAAAGGGAAATTTGATGTTGCCCCTATTAAACTTGGCCTTATACATTGCATAAACATCCAATATCTATCTTCTGAACTATAACAAAACTACCCTATCCAATGGGTACCTTGGTAATCTAAAAGGTTTTCCTTTAAACCCCTCAGTTCTAATGTATGTAAAGGTAGAGAACTGTATATACCAAGTGTTGTGCTATGTGATTACATTCCTTGCTTCTTCAGACAACCTTTTATCTCTTTCTCCTCTCAATATCCTTACCAGGTACATAGAAAACACATCATTTACCCTGATGAAATTCTTCCCTGCATTTTGTTCTTATAGGTCCAAGTAATGATCATACACTAGAATCTTCCCTATGCCACTTCCCAATGTACCAATCCTCTGTATTCCATTCAATTGCATCTTGGATGCACACAAATAGACAATATAAGATGACATGAAGAACTTATTTTGTTTATTAAATCTCAAGACTTGTGCATAAATGGTGTTGCTAATGGCCAAATCCCAATGAACATCCCCTATTTCTTCTCTGATAAATTAGATCACTGAGAACATCCATGGCTCAAATGAGGCAGCATCTGCCAAGCCCATTAATTTGATTAGTAATGTGATCATTATATACACATCTTCTTTGAAGTCCAACCTATATAAGTCCTTCGGTACCCTAGCAGTTGCCTTTGGTTTCTTGTCTGGATAAAACCATCCATAAAATATTACACTTTTATAAGAGGATTCTTTCCCTTTGAAATCCACTACATATTGCTCCATATCTATTTCTTTCATCTTGTCAGTGATCTTCAACCCAAAGTTTTCGTTATACCCTCGACTGAAAAATCTATAAATACCAGTCCATTATGTTTCACTTTCCTAGAATTCATATCATATCTCTAGATGCATTCGATAACCAGGTCCTAGTCTCCATTTCTAGTGGGAACCCCGCAACATTATACAAACCCACATCCCATATATTCTTCATGGCCAGAGATGCGCCAGGTGCTCTAATCTTCTCCAACAGTTCTTCAGAACCAAAATCACCAATTTTCATGTCCATTACCCTTCCTCTTGAAGAGTATATATGTGAACTATGACCTCTAACCGTAAATTCCTCTTTAATCCTTGTATCTTTCTTCTCTACCTTTCTATCCGTCTTCTCAATTTTCTTTCTATTAGGCAACATCCTATCAAGATACACATTTATTTTACAACCATGTCTAGATGTACTAGATTTTTTACCATATACATTTATCATTTAACATTTTACCCTACTGTTTTGTCTTTTCCCCTTTTTGAATTCTATATATCTACCCCACCATGTTTAAGTTTCATAGTTTACCACAATGATTAATTAAGTTTAAACCATTGTTGTTATTCTACTATAATCACTATAAAATTACCATAATCAAATTTCATTAAATGCATGTGGAATTTTTTAGATACCTACCTGATTTCACAACTGTTGACAAGAGATTTACCATTTGAATTCACCTCCACTGCTTTGAAAGCACAATTTGCCTTTGAATAGAACTTTGCCTTAGATTTGTAAAATGCTTTGCAACTAAACTTTGAATGCAATTGTGAAGATTAACACAATCAAAATTCCTTTTACTCTTTTACAATTAGGTATTATGTGGTAGATATGCATTGAATGCAATAGACATTATATGCAATTTGATTTTTGCTTTGCTTTTGCTATTCAGTGCATAATTTGAATTTTGTATACGTTGGCTATTTTGTACTTTTTACATTTGTATATCTTATACATGCACTTTTGTTAATATGCAAATAAAGAGTGATGACATCACTACAACACTTTGACTTAATAGCACTTTTGACGTTAAGTTTACCTTTCACATTCTAAAGCATGCACGTGTTACCTTTATGCACTAACAATTTTCCACTTTGTTTCTTTTGTATATTTGTTTGTATATATTTGTGTGTATCTTGAACATTTGTCAAACATACAAACACAGACTTCATCAGGCTTATAAAATAACTTGGAATCACCTTCGGGTCTAGTTTTGTATATATTTCCTTTGTATCACCCTTTTGTATATCATATACATACAACTTTCATACACATGTGATGTTGACTTTTATACTTTTCGTTATGCATAAATGCAATTTACTCATGATTTATTCTGAGTTCACATCCATTGTTGTATCTTTCCTCTTTTATATATTTAATACATACATCTTAATATACAAGCGTGGACCTCATCTGAAGTTTATAAGTTTTAAATCTCTAATCGTGTCCGGACTTGTATTTGTATTTTAGATACATGCACTTATATATACAAAAACATATGCAAATAACCACAATCACCCCTGCTTTCTAAACTCAGTTGAATATTCTTTTTGGGTCTACTCATGTATGTATACAAAAGAGTATACTACCTGTAATGTATTAACCATACAAATAAGATGACCATCACCTTATGTGCCAACTTTAAATTTCCTTTGGCATTCATCAATGTATATTTTGGATTTGTATCAAAGATATATGCATTGAAATATACATATACAACTACAGATTTTTATCATTATAAAAAACACCATAAACAACTATCAAGTTTGAATTATCCTAAGTATGTTTAAACCACTTAAAATGCAAACATAACATGGGATCTAAACATGATACAGAATATAACCTAATAGACCAAACACCAAAGTTACATGCAAATGACAATGTATACAAGATAGATGTTGACCAGAACAATCCAGCATTGACTTTTCTAATAAACTAGCATAACTCTTAAAATATACAGAATTTCTAAATCGTTCACAAGGCAACCCTAGCTGATTTTTGACACGGATTTCATTTATAATAGCCATTTCCCACCAAGCATTATGCAACTTGAATTTTAAGCATTGAAGAAATTTTACCTTTATCACCCAGCAAGCAGAACTAACCACACACAAAAGCAAAAGCAATAGCATGGGTCCTCATTTTGGTAAAGGGTAAAATGGGGCATGTTGTGAGTTTACCAGAGAAATATTGAGTAGAGTGTTTCTAAACTTTGGATTGTAGTGGGTTTTGAATAAAGATATTAAGGAAGTCATTACTAACTGGGTTCCTACATTTTCCCAACCCTGGTTAGTAGAGCTTTGGAACCAAACCCTTCCCTTTATTGGTTGGACACTGTGGAAGGAAAGGTATAACAGAATTTTTAGAGATTTTGCCAAAGATTGTTCTCAAGTTTACCAGTCTTTCTCTAAGAGCCTTATTGAAAGTGTTACCAATTCTCATGTCAAAACTACTGACAAACCTCTCACCCAACAAGAGGAAAGTATTGCTGCTAATTGGGGGATACTTAATCAAATCCCTTCTTTTGACAATTCAAAGCAACTCATGAGATTAAATACTAGATGGACCCCCCCGAAGTCTGGTTGGCTCAAATTAAATTTTGATGGGGCTTCAAAGCCTAATCATAAGGCTAGTGGTTGTGGGATTATCAAGAATGACATAGGGGAGTTTGTTTGTGCCTGTGCTAGTGGATTAGGTCTTCAAAGTAATAACTTTGCTGAGGCATCAACACTTTTATGGGGTATCAAACTAGTAATCACATTGGGTATATAGAATCTGCATATAGAAGGTGACTCTAAATTTGTAATTGATGATGTTACCAAGGTTTCGGTGTGTGGGTGGAGACTTAAGGATATAATTTCTGATACTCAAATTCTTGTTAAGAGTATCACCCATGTGGATTTTACAGAGAGGGGAATGAAGTTGCTGATGCACTTGCTAATCATGGTCAGCAGTTTAAAAATTGGTGATGTTGGCGCTAATACAATAATATCCCCTGTGCTATAGGGGAGTTAATTCAAAAAGATACAACTTCCCAATGATGCCACATCACATTAGGAATGCCAACTTGGCATAGCTGATCTCTTGTGGCAAGACAAGATGGATGATAAAGGACATTGCAATTATGATGAAGCATACTTTTCTGACAGATGCCAATTCGGCACTGAGGGTCTCTCGTGATAAGTTGAGTTGGCTATTTGATGTTGATAGGGAGTTTAATTGTATGATTTTGGAGCATGGGAAGTGTTGGTACCTGAATATGTATATGCAGACCCCTTCCCAAAAGTTCAAAAAGTTCTAACACTTTCGGCCTCTGCAGTTGTAAAAATTGCAAAAAATCAGTTAAGGTGCGAGTGTTTTTGTATATATAAGGGTGTTTGTATATACATGTAGGTCTAACATGCATTGGCGGGCTTGCAAAATCCAAATCGGCCTTTGAAAAAATGAGTTATATGCATTTTAGATGCATATTGGGCTCAAAAGGATGCATGTAAATTGGGGGAATCTGTTGAAGATTCTAGGAATATGCCGCCGTTGTATATCGGGTTGCATGTAAAGGTGCAAGGAAAAATATACAAGGCCCGATATACATCTGCTACAGTGCAAAGGATGCATCGACCGATGCATATGCAAGCTAAAGATACAAGGACCGATGTACATTGGGTAGGGCTCGTAGACATACAAAGTCGAATGTATGTCCGATATGCAAAGGGAAGGTGTAGAGGTGTTTGCATATACAATCGAATGTATAAGGTGAAATATGCAAAATGGTCAGTAGCGATCAATGTCAGAAATGGGACCCACCAATTGTATGTGCATTCACTTGTATGTTTGCGCATACAAGGCCGAATAAACAAAGGAGGCAAATCATACAATCCAGACCCGATTGAAAATCAAATTTGTTCTATAAGGTTTGGGGTCTGCAGCATGTATATCGGGTGCTTGTATGTGCCGATATACATCGCAAATATACAAAGGAAAGGGAGGTGCAACCCAGACGTGATGGAAGAATTAAATGTAGTGAATAATAATTTGAGGTCCGTGGGTTGTATAAAGCGATTGTATATGCTGATATACAAGCCGATGTACATTGAAAGGGATACAAGCCATATTTCAAAAGGAGGTTCATTCTGATGCATAATCATTTAAAATCCGTGGCTTGTATGTATGTATGTTTGTATATGCACATATACAAGGAAATATGCAAGGAAATAAGATGCAAGGTGGACTCGATTGAAAATTCCAATTTGCTCTATAATAGTTTGGGGTCCGCCTTGCATGTTAACTATTGTATGTATATGCATCCTACATAGACAAAGATTTAAAAAGGGAATTTGTATATGCATATGTTTATGCATTTACAAGGGTGAAAAGGGCAAAACTAAGGATTGGAAAGGTTAGTGATAGAGGAGCGAAGTGCCTACATGGCACATTTTCATTGATTCTTGACTTTTCATCGTATTTTGAGCCGTGGATCTCATGCGATGGGAGATGATCGACGGCTGTGTTTTAATTCACAGCTATGGGGGTGTTTTCCTTTGTATGCAGGCTGTGTTTTGAGCGAGAAAAACTTTAGATGTATTCGCCACTGAGGATCTGCGGGTAGCTAAGCAATAATGGTGACAATTACAGGATTTGGGTCGATGATGGATAGGTCAACCACCAATTTTATGAAAAAAATCTTTGGGGGGCGGCTCAGATCCTGATTCCACCTACTTTTTCCTTTATTTCTCGATGTTGCATTGAATGATTTGAGCGCCAATCTGAAGATGCATTGAATCTGGTGATTTTTTTATTTGCCTTGTAAGTTTTAGTTGAGTGCACAGTCTTGGCATAAAAGCCAAACTATGTTACTCATTGTGTTGGTTGAAGACTTGGGCATTTTTGTGTAAATAACGAAATAGAAAGCATTTCCTGGTTGTTGTATCTCTGTGGAGTTTATGAGTTGCACTTTGAATGTACATTGCATACATTTTCAGTTTCAGTGTTGTTTTATATGAAAAATGCTTATGGCATGTGTCTAGCTATCCCTCTCCACTTGTTACATGCATTTCTTCTTCTAAATTTGGTTCCTCAAATTCTAGAATATAGATTTATGTATTGCATGCTTAATCTCTAGACTTCCATTCAAGGAGTGAATTAAATTTTTTTAGGTTAAGTATGGAGGAGATTGTATGTTAACTGTGATATTTGTAAGTAGAGGCAGTTAAATACCCATCCTTGGGTGATGTGTGTAAGGCAAGCATCAATCTAACCCCTTGAAACTTGAATCCATGATGCAATCCATTCTTGTGTATAAGTCTAGTTGACTCCTTGCCCTGGGATAGGCATCGGTCTACCCTTGTGAAGTAGTTATGATCCAAAACCCCTGTCTTGCATCCGATCCATTAAACCAATCATTTTGTTTTTCCATCCTGTTAGTTGTAGGAGTAGGATTAGGAACCCCAGCATGCTCTCAACCTGAACCAGACAAACATGTCTAAGAGTGTTGCCAAACTTGTGATTTATCACTCAAATATTGGTCCATACATGAGAGTATTCTGTCTGTCATTGCAAAGTTAAATCCTTCTATCATTGGGTGAGTCAAATGTTACATCTTTAGTTATAAGGATAGCCCCCTTGGTGCGGCAGAACTAGAAGTGAAGGGGAGGCAGCTCACACAACCTCCTATATTCGTTGGCCGAATCTGCCTATGCATTAGAACTAGCAAACCCACTGCCAATTCGGAATAAAATACCAATAGATGGTGACTCCGCTGGGGAAGAGAGAGTCAATTGATTTGAAGGTTGGAAAATCTAGTTTCCAGTGAAGTTGTTGCAGCAGGATCAAAAATATGACCATGTGGTGCTTTACTGGCATGGTGAATCCAGAAAATACATGTGCCTTGTTGATATTCTATCCTCTTTGTGAGAGGTGGCAACTCTGTTGATTGAACCTATCAATGCTGCAATATATTTCCAAGTATTCCATTTTTCTTTCAAAATGATGAGTTTAGAGTAGCATGCCTGGTTGTGTTCTCAAAGGAGACCATTTTTTATTCAAAGATATAAAGCCCTAGATTTCACAAGAATAAGTGGTTACCCAAATATTATTCCCAATAAAATTAGAAAATGTTTGCCAAAATATAATGGATCAGATTCTGAATCAACAAACAAACATCTGCAAAAATTTTGAATTTAATGGAAGACTATGAGGTAGAAGATGAAGATGTAGTAATGAGACTCTTTGTTCAGTCATTAGAAGATGATGCTAGGGTTTATTTTTCATACCTGCCTGTGTGTTCAGTTTCTTCATGGATAGATTTAGAAATTGCATTCCTAGAGCAGTTTGGTGAAAGATTTGATTTAGCCTCATTGATCATACACTTCATGAATATTCAAAAGGAAGATGAGGAGCTGGTTCTAGCCTTTAACTTTAGATTTATTAAGTTGCTCAAGCAAATCCCTGAGTATATGAGACCAAATAATGCATTATGCTTAGCAATTTATTTGGCTGCATTTGATGAAGAAATGAGTTATTTATTGAGAGATAAAGAACCAGCCACACTTCACCAGGCCTACCAATTTGCTATGGATATAGAAAACAATGAGAAATATGGAATGCCAGTAGGTTTCATGGATGCAAGTTGTGAAAATGGTTATCAAAGTGAATATATTTCTGTTGTTCCAGTGTGTTCATTATCAAATGATTGTGTAGAGAGAAATATATTTCATAATAGTATGTGCAGCCATGATGTGATACATGAAGAAAATGTTATAGAAAATGTAGGCACATCCTATAATGATGAAAACAAGGATTGTTATCAGCCTCTAAAAGATAGGCCTGCAGACACAAAACGCCCTTCAAATGATGAAATGAAAGATAAACATGAGATTGTGTCTTGCAGTAGTATGCATATCCCAGTTATGCTTGATTATTTGTGTGAAATGGATATGCAGAGCTTCACTCTGAATATAGAAGATGTTTCAAGGGACAACAATGAATATGTTAGTGACTGTCAGCATTCAGATGCATATGTGAGCCTTTCAGATGATGAAATATATATGGATGTTGAATATCAATGTCTCTTTAAAGATTCTAACCACCTCCACTGTGCAGAGGTTGAAAAATTTGTTTTTGATTATTAGGGCATTAGTGAAGAGGAAAAATAGGGTCACTATTCAGAGGTGAATGGATAGGTTACAAATGTGTGTGCTCACACAATTGGGGATAGTGCTGGTTGCAGGGGTAACTATGAGGGTTTTGACATAGGGTTGCATTCTGAAGTATGTTTGCCTTCTTTTGAGACATTCCAGGTGGACCTTGATGACAAAACTACTGAGCACAATGATGATGAATATCTATATACTTATAAAAATAAGTTTGATTATGATATGTTTCTTGTGCCTAAAAATTGCATGTTTGATGTAGAGGAGCTCTTATTTTTTAAAAAGGGGCAAAATTCTGATGTGGATTCATTTGTTTCATGTGAGTCTGTTATTTTTCCAAGAAACATTAGTGACTCATATGATGATGACATTCTACAACTGATAATAATGTATGATCAAAAGTATTGCTATAGATTTGTCAGAGAAAGAAAAATGGACAGTAGCACAATCAATTGCAATGTTGGGTGCTGCAGACAGTTAAATGCTTTTAGGCTTCATTTGAAGAAATCAAAAGAAAATAGGGTTTTTGACAAAGGAAAACTCTGGTTTTTCCTTTTTGGTGGCCCTGGGCCACCAAGTAATTTTTAATAAATATGTTTTGTGTGCAGGTTGGTCCAATGTTTGACACTGTTGCCCAATGGATAAGGCTCAATCTGTCAAACCAGAGATTCTTGGGTTCTCACCATGCCTGCAAGAGGCATGCATCCCCAGACAGAGCCTGTGTTGGTACTTGAATATGTATATATAGGACCCTTGCCAAAAGTCCAAAAAGTTCTAACACTTTCGGCCTCTACAGTTGTAAAAATTGCAAAAAATCAGTTAAGGTGCGAGTGTCTTTGTATATACAAGGGTGTTTGTATATACATGCAGGTTTAATATGCATTGACGGGCTTGCAAAATCCAAATCAGCCTTTGAAAAAATGTGTTATATGCATTTTAGATACATATCGGGCTCAAAAGGATGCATGTACATTGAGGGAATCTATTGAAGATTGCAGGAATATGCCACCATTGTATATCAGGTTGCATGTAAAGGTGCAAGGAAAAATATACAAGGCCTGATATACATGTGCTACAGTGCAAAGGATGCATCGGCTGATGCATATGCAAGCTAAAGATACAAGGGCCGATGTACATTGGGTAGGGCCCACAGATATACAAAGTCAAATGTATGTCCGATATACAAAGGGAAGGTGTAGAGGTGTTTGCATATACAATCGAATGTACAAGGTAAAATATGCTTAGTGGTGGTCAACGTCAGAAATGGGGCCCACCGATTGTATGTGCATTCTCTTATATGTTTGAGCATACAAGGTTGAATAAACAAAGGAGGTAAATCATACAATCCGGACCCAATTGAAAATCAAATTTGTTCTATAAGGTTTGGGGTCCGTAGCATGTATATTGGGTGCTTGTATGTGCTGATATACATCACAAATATACAAAGGAAAGGGAGGTGCAACCTGGACGTGATGGAAGAATTAAATGCAGCGAATAATAATTTGAGGTTCGTGGGTTGTATAAAGTGCTTGTATATGCTGATATACAAGCCGATGTACATTGAAAGGGATACAAGCCAGATTTCAAAAGGAGGTTCATTATGATGCATAATGATTTAAAATATGTGGCTTGTATGTATGTATGTTTGTATATGCACATATACAAGGAAATATACAAGGAAAGAAGATACAAGGTGGACCTGATTGAAAATTCCAATTTGTTCTATAATAGTTTGGGGTCTGCCTTGCATGTTAACTGTTGTATGTATATGCATCCTGCATATACAAAGATTTAAAAAGGGAATTTGTATATGCATATGTTTATGCATATACAAGGGCAAAAAGGGCAAAAATAAGTATTGGAAAGGTCAGCGATATAGGAGCGAAGTGCCTACGTGGCACATTTTCATTGATTCTTGACTTTTCAGCATATTTTGAGCCGCAGATCTCATGTGATGGGAGATGATCGATGCTATGTTTTAATTCACAGCTACAAGGGTGTTTTCCTTTGTATGCAGGTCGTGTTTTGAGCAGGAAAAACTTCATATGTATTTGCCACTGAGGATCTGTGGGTAGCTAAGCAATAATGGCGACAATTGCAGGATTTGGGTCAACGATGGATAGGTCAACCACTGATTTTATGAAAAAATCTTTGGGAGGTAGCTCAGATCCCAATTCCACCTACTCTTTCCTCTGTTTCTCGCTGTTGCATTAAATGATTTGAGCACCAATCTGAAGATGCATTGAATCTGGTGATTTTTTGATTTGCCTTGTAATTTTTTGCTGAGTGTACAATCTTGGCATAAATGCCAAACTGTGTTACTCATTGTGTTGGTTGAAGACTTGGCATTTTTGTGTAAATAATGAAATATAGAGCATTTCCTAGCTATTGTATCTTTGTGGAGTTTATGAGTTGCACCTTGAATGTACATTGCATACATTTTCAGTTTCAGTGTTGTCTTATATGAAAAATGCTTATGGCATGTGTCTAGCTGTCCCTCTCCACTTGTTACATGCATTTCTTCTTCTAAATTTGGTTGCTAAGGGTTCCTCAAATTCTAGAATACAGATTTATGTATTGCATGCTTAATCTCTCGACTTCCATTCAAGGAGTAGATTAAATTGTTTTAGGTTGAGTATGGAGGAGATTGTATGTTAACTGGGATATCTGTAAGTAGATGCAGTTAAAATACCCATCCTTGGGTGATGTTTGTAAGGCAAGCATCAATCTAACCCCTTGAAACTTGAATCCATGATGCAATCTGTTCTTGTGTATACATCTAGTTGACTCCTTGCCCTGGGATAGGCACCGGTTTGCCCTTGTGAAGTAGTAATGATCCAAAACCCCTTGTCTTGCATCTGATCCATCAAACCAATCATTTCATTTTTCCATCCTGTTAGTTGTAGGAGTAGGATTAGGAACCCCTGCATGCTCTCAGTCTGAACCAGACAAACATGTCCAAGAGTGTTGCCAAACTTGTGATTTATCACTCAAATCTTGGTCCATACATGAGAGTATACTCCCTGTCATTGCAAAGTTAAATCCTTCTATCATTGGGTGAGTCAAATGTTACATCTTTAGCTATAGGGATACCCCCTTGGTGCGGCAGAACCAGAAGTGAAGGGGAGGTAGCTCATGCAACCTCCTGTATTCATTGGCCGAATCTGCCTGTGCATTGGAAATGGCAAACCCACTGCCAATTCAGAATAAAATACCAATAAGAAGGACTTGCAGTGATTGGAGAATGAGGCGGTGTATCTAAGTAATAATGACTTAAGGATGCTGAATAATTTCATTTATTTTATATTCCTGCTTCTTTATGCCTATTGAGTTAATACTCGAGGGTACTTTGAAGAAAGAAGAAGACGCAGTGATTTTCATAAGTGCTATTATCCTCTGCTCTATGGGTTTGAAGAAAAGGTGATCATGGGGGGATAGAATTCACACTGAACCCATCTCTTGCAGTGAATTCAAGGATAATGTTATTGTGTGGCACTATTGTAAAGGAGGAATTATTCCTTTCCGTGAATGCCTTAATGGTCATTATGAAAACCTTTATGTGTAGTGTGCCCTATCGTGGGATAACTGTAGAGTTAAAATTGTCAAGATAGGGTTTGAAATTTCTGAGGAAGTCATCATGATGGCTACTGGCCTTTTTATGAAAGGAACAAAACTGAAGAGAAAGGCTAAGGTGGCTGACCACCACAATCAAAAGATTTTTCTAGGTGAGGGGGAGGAACTTATCCCTTATCAAGGAGGGTTTGATCATGCAAAGCTCCCAGAACCATGGGATGAGATGTGCTACCTTCTAATGAAATATTTCACTTTGGAAGGGCGTATTACTAGGTTTTATAATTATCATCTTCCCCTGCTTAATCATTTTAGGAGAAATGCTCTTATTATCTTTCCTTTTTATTTGATATCCTCTTTGGAACACTCTGTCCATCGTGTGAAAGCTAAATTGGATAAGAAACCTTCAAATCGTCCAGTTCCCCTTCATCAAGGCTTTATCCATCGTCTATATAAGTTTCATCTTGCCTTAGACCTGACACAACCAATTCAACCCACTATTGTTGAAATCCCTATGGATACCCCCCTTAGTATTGCTATATCTTTTGAGGAGCCCTGTCATTCTACCCCCAACAACTAGAAATTGAAAGGGGTTTCCTTTTCTGAAATCGTGAAGGAGAATACTGCGAAGGTTATGCATACTCCTACCTCCAAAGGAAGTGTGAAAGGGAGGAAACAGAAATTGAAGGAGATGGTGTCTACAGTGGAGGTTACCGAAGTTGAGGATATAATGGAGGCCCACAAGAATCAAAATAATGACAGTGAGGGACCCTTGACAAAAGCTAAAGCTAAAATTGTGGTCAAAGCTAAGAATGAGTGCTACTCTTTGGGTGTCAGAAGGTTTGGAAGAATTGCTGGAAAACTGGCCCCTCAGGCTAAACTAATTGATTACTCTAAAAGTGGCTCCAGGTCTTCTACTCAGGGAGAGGAACAGTCTAAAGGTGATGACATTCGAGTTCAAGAGATCTCAGAGGGGATTGAAAGGGCAAAGGATAAGGAGACACAAGATGAGGATACTGATGGAGGGGATGTTGGGCCTAATGATAATTCTCAAGAGGAGGAGAGGGTGACTGTGGAGGAGGTTGAAGAAGACGATGGTCAGGAGGATGATATTGCTATTCTCAGAGGCTGTGTGAAATCCCTGGAGCAAAAGGTCCAATCTATGAGATGCTTTATCAATAGTATGTTGTGCTGCTCAACTATGCTCAACTTGTCTCTATTGTAGGAACACGACACCCTTGCCTATGGAGCGGATGAAGAAAAAGTTAAAGAATTTGACAAGATTTATGAATTTCTGGCTAAAGGTTGGGAGGATGTTTCTCCTTATCTTTGTTTACTTTCTTTCTGTGTATCTGCTGTTAGACTATTGTTTTTAGTTTATGTTGTTTATCGATTGTTAATGATGTTTATGCTATAGTTGGGTTTGGTGGCTCTTTTTGTTCTTGAGCCTTTGCTATTCCTTTTTGGGCTTCTATTGTAAGGGTTTGACGCCTAGTTTTTTCTGACTTATAATATCAAAAACAACTAGCAACCAAATAAAACAACCAAATTCAGAAAACTCAGGGAACCAAATGAAATAAATCATAGATTTCCAACTTTCTTAGATATCATAATGCTATTTAATAAAAAAAAGAAAGTATTCACCAACCCAGAAGACTTTTCCAAAGGAATTTAAGTGTGTGTAATTGATTCATTCCCATTCTTTGAAATAGATTTAGAAAATAGCAACTACTTGCATTAAACTACATAGATGGAATTAACCTTCAAGGCCAACCTGGATAGAACCTTGCTGCCAATCAGGCATCCATAGCCCCGATAAGGTTATCATTATAATCTCCCCAAATAGAGCTCCACTGCCAGCAAGTGTCCATAGCCTCGATGGAGTTGTTTGGTAGCCCTCATTTGTTTCAAAACAATCTCTTTGATCATCTTCTTTTATTCGTTATTTTTTTATGTATACTTTTGATATCACAATGAAGCTCATGTTTAACAAATAATGAAATCATATTCTTTATATGCAGGGTGGAGATTATAGTGGTAGCAAAGGCAAACCTTTAAATTTTTCACTTAATGCAAGTGTCCACTATATCCCAAACCTACTCCTAGAATCTTAAAGATGTATAGTCATATGATTCCTTGAATATTTCAATTTGTTGGTGGTGAATAATATCTTTCAAAGAACAAACAAATAAACTACATCTATAAAAGTCACAACCTATGTATAAATTTTAGAAAATTCCCTTAGTTATAGGAATTCCATTGTTTTCTAAAGTTACAACCTACTCATGTATATCCTAAAATCAAAATGAAAGCCCCAGCAAACTACAAACAAATGAATACCCAAACAAGGAAACAAACAAATAGAAAACCACACCAATAACCAATGAGAAAACAAACAACTATATAAATATTTACACTATGATATACAATAAAACTCATCTCAACACTTTTAGGCCTGAAAGTAATGTTTAAGATATTGACCATTAACAGGTAATGGAATATCTTCACCAATCAAGGTCTTCAACCTAAATGTCTTATCTCCTATAATTTCAGTGATCTGCAATGGTCCAATCCACAACTTATCAAAATTTCCATGATTTCCTTTCTTTTCATGGGCTTTGTCCCAACATAAAACCAAATCTGAGATTTTGAAAGTTTTAACCCTAGCCCTTCTATCAAGCCATCTTTTGACCACTGCTATATGTTTAGAAAATTTATCTATGGCTTGGGTTCTTTTTTCATCTAAGTGTAACAATTGAATTAACTTAGCCTCTCTTTGATCATCAAAGTCTAAGATTCATTAGCAAACTTCCAAGTTGGAATTCTCAAGTTAATAGGAAGAATAGGATCTGTACCATATACCAAATGGTGAAAGGAAGCTAGGTGTGTAGAAATTGCTTCCTACAGTAATCTAAAGAGCAGAGATGAGTGTAAATTCTTTTTATCCTTTACAATTATAGTGTTATTAACCCAACAACAAAGATATTGTAGCAATTCACAACACAAGAATGTAAGACAGAAGAAAGAGAGACAAGATATAACATGGGGAAAAACCTTACAAGTGAAAAACCCCACACTCCAAAACGTGCACAATGTATTATCGAAATAACAAGGTTTACAACACACTTGCAATGCAAGTCTTTACAGGAGTCTTCGACACTCGTATCTGGAGACAAACCAGTAGCATAACAGTACCTATCAATCACCTAATACATCTCCTCTCCAAGCACATGCTTAAATAGAAGTTTACAAGGTAAAAATAAACTTTCCTTGAGATGGACATCCAACTTGGCCTCATGGCCCAAAACCCATGCCTAAGGACACTTGTCCAACACTACAACTTGTCACATCACCCCATCCCAATATGGTCACCTATTCCCAATAAGGACACTTGTCATAGAATCCGTCATACTGACAGTACTTACATTTGTAAGAGAATCTATCATAATTGCCTAAAAATAGCATATTCTCTTACAACATGTCATAACCCTCCTTGGGGTGCCCAAAGATGCCTTCTTCCAAGATACCTTGTGACACATATCTTCACCTATCATAGAACATTCCATTTACGACTCTTACGCACCATAGATTCTGTCATAGGAATCTGTCATAACCATTTCGGTCAAGATTCACTTACATACTAGTCAAAGTGCTGACACATGGCAAAATACCTCTACCACTAAGTGGGATGCCTATCTCCTCATGTGAGGACAAAATTACATGTGGTCACCTTCCATGTAGGATGACACATCACCATGTCAACTCCCACAAGATGACGAAACATGACTTGCATCCAAAATAAATTAATAGGCAATAAATAAATAGATACAATAGATAAATGCAAGGAATTACCAATGTTGAAACACCTTAATTCCCAACATTCTCCCACTTGTCAAACACCTTGTAAGAGCCAATAGAAATAACAAGATTTAACTGCTATAGGCCGAGAGGCCCATAAACTTTGAACACCATCTAAACTTGTCTGTGCCCACTAGTTTCATCAATGCATCCACAACATTCTTCAAAGTGTCTACCTTCTCCAAATTCACCTTCCCATCCTCTACCATGTCTCACATGAAGTGAAACTGTACATCAATATGCTTTGTTCTGGCATGGAAAGTTGGATTCTTTGCTAGGCAAATCACACTATGACTGTCACAACAAATCGTAATCTATCCTGCATCAACACTGATATCTGAACACAATCTCTTAAGCCAAATAGCTTCCTTGCAATCATATACTCAGCTTCTGTCATGGACAAAGAGACCACATGTTGGCACTTACTCATCAACTAATTATACCACCAAACATAGTAAACACGTAAGCACTGGTGGATCTCCTATTGTCAATGTCACCCACCCAATCAGAATCCACAAATCCACAAATACAAATAGAATGTAGAGGTCTTGTAGAGTTACCATGATAGCATATGGAATACTCGGAAGTACCACTCAAATATCTAAACACTCTCTTTACTGCATCCCAATGTACCTGTCCAAGATTAGCCATAAATTGACTAAGGGCTCCCACTTCTTGGGTAATATCTGGTCTTGTGCAGACCATAGCATACATCAAACTACCAACAACTCTAGCGAAAGGTACTTTGCTCATGTTCTCTATCTCAAAAGGAGATTTTGGACAATCATTAATAGATAACTTTGTCTCCAAAGAAATAGGAACACACAATGGTCTACAATCTGCCATGTTGAATCTATCCAACACGGTCTTCACATATTTACTCAGGCTTAACCAAATTTTTCTGTTAGCTCTGTCTCTTCTAATTTCCATTCACAGAATGTACCTGGTTGCCCCTAGATTTTTCATCTCAAACTATGCTGACAACTGAGACTTCAAATCAGAAATCATATTCTTACCATTCTCAATTAGCAAAATATCGTCAACATACAATGCAATAATGAGAATGCGATCATTGTCAAATTTATAATACACATAATGATCTAATTTTGATCTCATAAATATAATCAACAACACAAAGGCATCAAACTTCAAGTACCACATCCTAGGAGACTGCTTCAAACCATACAAAGACTTTTTCAACTTGCAAACCAAATTTTATTTACCTTTCTCTATGTAATGCTCTGGTTGTGACATGTAAATATTTTCCTCCAAATCACCATGAAGGAATGTTGTCTTTACATCTATCTGCTCCACCTCTAAGTCATAAGCTACTGCAAGAGATAACATGAACTAAATAGATGTTATCTTTGCAATAGGAGAGAAAATTTCACCATAATCAATTCCCTCCACTTGTGAATACCCCTTTACAACCAGTCTAACCTTGTACTTTCCAAGACTGCCATCTACACTAAATTTCTTCTTGAACACCCATTTACATCCAATAGGTTTCCTTCCTTCAGGTAAAGGCACCAAGTCCCATGTCTTATTCTTCTCCAAAGAAGATATCTCATCTTCCATGGCCTCCTTCCAAGAACCTGCATCTTTCATGCCCATAGCCTCTGTCACAGTTCTAGGCTCGTCAGTGTTAGTAAGCAAGGCAAAAGCACAACTAGAATCAAGCAATGAATAACGAAACCTATCAAGTTGCTTCCTTGTTCATGTAGGCCTCCTTAATGGCTGAGGTTGAGGTTCTACTTCTCCTAAACTTTCAGAACTGCTAGAGCTCTCCTCATCATCAGGTCTCACAGGGTCTACCAGTTCAGTCTTCTCATGGGTAGAAGGAAGTTGAACCACATCCTCTTTCTTTTCCATTTCTTCTGGCTGTAGAACAATGGGAGAAGGTCTTAGCTCTTTGAAAATAACACTTCTACTATACAACACTTTTTCAGCCATAGGATCCCAAAGCTTGTATCCTTTCACGCTGACACCATAGCTAATGAAAATACACTTAACAACCTTGTTCTCCAATTTAGTCCATTTCTCCCTAGGCACATGTGCATATGCCTCACAACCAAAAACATGAAGATGTCTAATTGAGGGCTTCTTACCAGACCACATCTCCATAGGTGTCTCACTAACAAGAGCTAATGTACGAGACCTATTTACTAGGTAGCAAGCAGTGGCTATAGCTTCAGCCCAAAACATTTGTTCAAGGCTTGCTCCACTAAGCATACTCCTAGCCTTCTCCATCAGTGTCATGTTCATCCTCTCTGCAACTCCATTTCGCTGTGGGGTGTATGGAGTTGTCTTATGTCTTTCAATCCCTTGCTCTTTACAAAACTTATCAAACTTTGCCAAACAAAAATCACCACCATTGTCAGTTCTCAAACACTTAATCTTTTTACTAGTCTAATTCTCAACAAAAGCTTTAAACTCTTTGAACTGACTAAAGACTTCAGACTTGCTTCTAAGAAAATAAATCCATGTCCTTCTACTGTAATGATCTATAAAAGATACAAACTATACAGATTTAGAAATCAAAGCAACACTAATAGGACTGGGTAAACACATTAGAATGAATAAGGTCCAACACACTAGAAGACTTGTGAGATCTAGAGTAAAAATGAACATGGTTTTGCTCTTCATATATACAATGTTTGTAAAATTCAAACTCGAGATTATAATCATTTAACACCTCAACAAGGTTTTTATTTTTTAGGGTTTTAAGACCCTTCTCACCAATGTGGCCAAATCTCTTATTCCATAACATTGTCTTTTCAGCAGGAAGCTTAACTTTGAAAGCATGAGCACCCTTGGGTACCCAAAATACACTACCATCAGAATTTGTTACAACAGATTTCTTCACTACTGCTTCAGATGGTGGAGATGAAGTGACTACAACTCTTTTCTTGAAGTCAAAAGAACTATTGCACTATGAATTACATGCCTCCAGCTGAAATAGAGTACCTCTCTGAGTACCCTTCACAAGCACCATAGATCCTCTAGTCATCTTGCATCCATCCTTCGAAAAGACAACATGCACACCTGCATCATTCAACTTACTTACAAAAAGTAGGTTCTGTGCCAAGCTTAGGATGTGCATAACCCCAGTGATCCCCTTCACTCATCCATCAGGGAATCAGATTGAGACTCTTCCATGACCAACAATTTTTAGATGAGAATCATCACCCACATACACTCTTCCACCATCGAACTCTTCATACTTCGTGAACCAGCTTTGATGCGAGGTCACGTGGAATGATACACCAGAATCAATCAACTACACATCATCAAATGCATGGGTGACTAGGGCTATGATGAAGGTATCACCATCATCTTGTGACTTGTCAAAATCTGAGTCTGGGACATTCTTCTTCTTCTTTTTCTTTTCCTCTTTGCATTCCTTTCAGAAATACCTAGTTTTTCCATAGTTCCAATAGAGAGCCTTGGACTTTCCAGGAGATTTGAATCTCCCACTGGATTTGGATCTACCCCTCATGGCCCAAAACCCATGCCTAAGGACACTTGTCCAACACTATAGCATGGTCATGACACTTGTCACATCACCCCATCACAATATGGTCACCTATTCCCAAGTTGGGCAATGACAGATGCTCTTACACATCTTACAATCATCATAGAACCCATCATACTGACAATACTTATAGTTGTAAGAGAATTTGTCATAACTTCCTAAAAATAGCATATTCTCTTACACCATGTCATATTCCTCCTTGGGGCACCCAAATATGCCTTCTTCCAAGATGCCTTGTGACACATGTCTTCACCTGTCATAGAACAATCCATTTACAACTCTTACACATCATAAATTCTACCATAGGAATCTGTCATAACCATTTTGGTCAAGATTCACTTACACACTAGTCAAAGTGCTGACACATGGGGAAATACCTCTACCACTAAGTGGGACACCTATCTCCTCATGTGAGGACAAAATTACATGTGGTCACTTTCCACGTAGGATGACAAATCACCATGCCAACTCCCACAAGATGATGAAATAGGACTTGCATCCAAAATACATTAATAGGCAATAAATAAATACATACAATAAAAAAATGCAAGGAATTACCAAGGTTGAGACACCTTAATTCCCAACAAATTGTATGGGGAATTACCCAATGTTGTTTTAACTTTCTTCCTATCCACCCATAAAGCATATTTCAACAAAGTATTCCACTCCCTAGGGTTTTTGGTAATTAATTTCTTAATGATGTCTAATAGAATTTTTTTAGTAGACTCCACTAATCCATTACCCTATGGATAATAATTTGATGAAAACTTTAATACAATACCATATACAAAAGCTCAGTTTGAAAACTTTAAATAAGAGTATGCAAGGCCACTGTCACATACCAGTGCATAAGGTACTCCAAATCTGGTTATGATGTTCTCCTCTAAGAACTTGGTGACAACATCAGTAGTAGATAATTTGCAACGGGTAGCTTTCGTCCATCTAGTATAGTAATCAATCACCTGAAATATGAATTTGTGTCTAGAAGAAGATGGAGGGTTAATGACTCCAATAAAATCCAACCCCCATTGTGCAAATGGTCTTGTTTCTATTACTAGATGCAAAGTATGAGTCATGTTCCTGCCCTTATTAGCATTGGTTTGACAAGTATGGAAACACCTTATATGTTCTTCAGTATCTTTAAACATGGTGAGCCAATAATACCCTGCCCTTAAGATCTTATGTGTTTTGGCTAAATGAGATCCATGAGTTGCCCCATACTTATCATGTAATTCTAACAATACTTTATCAACTTGATCCCTATCCAAACATCTCAGATATATCCCTTCATGACTCTTCTTGAATAATAGGCCTCCTTGAATCATATACTTTTGGGCTTTCAACCTTAATGCCCTTCTCTAGGAAGATTTCATCTGACTAGGATATTTCCCTAATATCAAAAATGCAGTAAGGTCATCATACCATCCATTTGTAATACTGGTATTCACCATATACTATTGGTTGACAATTTTAGGATTTGTGTTAGCTATAGTTTGTACAAAGCTTGACCTCTAACCAGTTTCATTGGAATGATTTCTAGATCAAATTCCTGTAACGTTGTTATCAATTTTGCTCTTTTATCTCCTGGTTCATTTTGCATTAGTAGCATCTTTACTGCAGCGTCAGGTACAATAGCCTTAACCTGACTTCTCAAAATATAATGCCTAAACTTTTTTACTGCTTTAACCAAGGCAAAAGCCTACCTTTCAGTATCCAAATATTTCAATTCTACATCCTTAAGAGGAGCACTCATAAAAGAAAATTGGTCTTTCTTCATTTTCATCAACCTTTTGTGTCAAGGATGTTGCACATGAATGTTCAAATGTAAAAGAGTATATAAAGAATGATTTAGTATAATCTGAGTTGGTCAATACCGGAGCATTAGTGATAGCCTCTTTAATATCCTTGAAAGCTGCTATGGACACTGGTATCCATTCTAACTTAGCATCTTTCTAAAGCATAACATTTAAAGGTTGTACTATCTCAGCAAAACCAATGATAAATTTCCTCACAAAGTTGATTTTACCAAAGAACAACTTCAATTCCTTTTTACTAGCAAGTAATTGCAACTTGTTAATTCCCTCCACTCTGTCTAGATCTATGGAAATTCTATTCTAAAAAATGATATGTCCTAGTAACCTACCCTCTGTCACCTTGAAGACACATTTCTTTGGATTCAAAGATATACCATACTTTTTGCACCTCTGTAGCACACTCTTCAAATCTTCTACATAAGTAGACCTATCTTTAGAGAAATCTGTTAAATCATCCATGTAAATTACTATTTATTTTCCTACCAGTCCACGAAAAGTAATATCCATGGCTCTCTGGAATGTAGGCCTTGCATTTATGAAACCAAATGGCATTCTTCTATAAGCACAATTACACCATTTACAAGTAATCACAATTTTTAATCTATCCTCTTTATCTACTAAGACCTGATTGTACCCAGAGAACCCATCCAAGAAGGACATCATCTTGGCACCATTGACTATCTGCAAAACATCACCCAAAGGTGGTAAAGGATAGTTATCTTTTTCTGATGCTTTATTAAGGTTTTTAAAATCAACACAAAGTCTAATATCCCCATTCTTTTTCCTCATAAGAACTAAGTTAGCTACCCAAGAAGAATGCCTCATAGGAAAAATTATCTTAGCAGATAACAATTTCTTGACTTCTTTAAAAATCAAGGGTTCTAATATAGCATTCACTGGTCTCTATTTTTGCCTAAATGGTTTAACTCCTCATCTTAAGGGGATCACATGGGTTATGATAGATGTATCATAAGTTTTAATATCCTCATAAGTGCATGCAATGACATTTTTGTAGGCTTTCAATACATTAATGATATCATTCCTTAATTTAGTAGAACAAGTTTTTCCAATTAACACATTTTGAGGGTCTTTATCAATACCTAAGTTGAAAGGATCACACTTAACTCCTTCAGTCTTAGGAAGATCCTTCTGCCTAACAACTCCATTAAAATAAAAAATCTTCTCTAGTTCAATTACTCCTTTTGGTAGGGAGTTACTTTTCAAATCAATGATATCTTCTTCATCCCAAGATATTTCTAGTCTATCCTATTCATCAATTATCTGAGCTTCAAAGGCATCATAACTTGTTATAAAATTGAGGATCTATTGGTCACCTTCGAATACCTGAAAGTTAGTCACATTATTAGGTATACTGGGAATAGACACCAATTCTACCACAAATTTATTTAGTCCAGACAAAGTTAACGGTTCAAGTGAGCTAGCTGCAACTGCTAAGGCATCTGGATGTTGATTTAATTTTTTGGGAATATGAATAATATTAAATGCATCAAAAGATTCTATCAAATCCCCAACTCTATGCCTATAACTTACCATTTTTTGAAAATTGTAGGCATACAATTTCCTGACCTGTATGACTACCAATTTAGAATCAAATAAAACTTGAAGGATTCTCACCTTATTCTTGATGACCATTACTAATCCATGTAATAGTGCCTCATATTCTGCTATATTGTTTGTACACAGAAACTGTGATCTATAGGCTACCAAAAATGACTTACCATTAGGATCAATAAGTTCTATTCCTACTCCTGCTCCCTGTTTACATTTCAATCCATCACATTTTAAAATCCACATGTCATTTCTTTTGCAAGATGGATTTCTCATTTTACCAGATGCATTTTATTTATCTCAGGTTTTGCAAGAACATGTTTATTTCTATACACTTTTGTCTGTCCTACAAGTTCTGTAATTTTTTTGTTGAGCCTATGTGCGGTTAGATGCTCATCTTATTTTGTTCTCATAGAATTAGTTGGATCTTTCGATATAGCACAAGCACCCTTATGTAGTAACAAATTATGACTATCAACCGTATGTCCATTTTCCTAGTTTTCATTTTGTATCATTCATTTTCTATGTTGATATTCAATTTTTTCCCTGCATATTCCACAATCTTCTTTGGAATGTGCAGTCTTATGAACATTGCACCATCCTCTACATAAAACATCCTGAATAGAAATCCCCTGTTGAATGCATTTTTTAATTTTCTCCTTCATGATTTGGTTAAAATTACTTAAAGTGTTTTCTTCTTCATCAGAAGAATCGAGATTAGAATCAATGAAAATACTAGTTCCTTTGTTTATAGGTTTCTTTTCAAAATCCAATGTTAGAATTTCCTCCATCTAGACTCCTCTATTGGAAACTCTATACACACCAGGATCTACTGCTACATACAACACTTCATTTGTTTTATTGTACTCTGTTATCATGTGTTTCATTTTTGGTTTTGCCTTAATCCTAATATGATTAGGAATGCCTCTTCGTGGTTACAACATGTGTGAAAAGTCTGTCGACATGTATCTATTCAACATCTTAGACCAGTCTCTACTTAGCAACATCCTATAATTCGTCAGGAATGCCAACTACCTGAATGTCAATATATTGTTGGACTATAGGATTAGCAGGTAATTGTATTTGAATATGCATCCACTCTCCTACAATATTTACTTTGGATTTGTCCAATTGAGTTACAACCTTGGCTGACTTAATAGGGGTGAGTCCTAAAGTTTTACACACTCCTAATGACATGACATTAGCAGACGCTCCAAAATCCACCGTGCAATTATGTAAGTTTTTTCCAAAAATTCTTAAGGTCAACAGGAAAGGAGGAGACTCCTTCTTTGTATACAACACTACATTAGTACTCATAGGCTACTCAATACTTTTGTTCTTGTCCTTAATTTGTACCTCTTTATTGTGAACCTCTAAACCTATTGAGTTTTCTTTAGAACATGATTCTTCTACTACTTCATAAAAGCAGTTCTAACTCCTGGACTCCTTAACAATTCGTATAAAGGAACATTCACTTTAATTTTTTTAATCTCTTCAGACAAATAACTCATCAATTTAGAAGCATCATTAGGTTTTGATTTACCTAAATGAACCCTCTGTGGGGTTGAAGTACTAGCACCATGATGATTTGGTTTGGGAGGTAGAGGATTATTACTTGAATGTACATCTGGTAGTGTATTGAAATTGTTTGGAGGTGTAGATGTAGTGAAAGGACCTCCAGGCTTGTTATTACTCCTCAAGTTCTATGTATGATTCCTTTGAGATTGCTGAAATGCTTGAACTTCATCTACTTCACCTAGAACCTCATTCTGAGTTTCAAAAGGGAATTGAAAAGTTTCCAATACTAAAGTTGATTCAGGATACAAATTTTCTTGACAATATGATTGTTCTTCCTCAATTTTATCATCTTCTTCTTCATGTGAAAACGTGAAACTCTCCACGACCATTGTTGACTTGTATCTTGATGGCACAATTCTGTTTCCTTTAGGAATAAGGAAATTTGAGGTAGGGCTTTGCACTTCTACCTTGAAAATACTTGTTGCCAAGTGGAACTATGGACAATCAAGCTCAGCATGAGCACTCGTGTTATGAATTCTGCACCAATTATTAAGAGCTACATCTGGTACTTGTATCCTAGCAAGTTTTTAGGTTCTAGATTATCTAGATTCTCAAAAGGAGAAGCCAAAGTACCTTTATTTGGTTTGGTATTCCATACTCTAGGAGGTCTAGGTTGATTGGAATTTATGTTATCATTACAATAAGCTTTTTGTCTCCATTATGACCTCTAGTCTGCAATACTTGTCCTTGATTCTAATGATTATTATTTCCATGGTTTTGATGACAGCTATTTTGATGATTCTGGCCATAGAAACTATGATTTTCATTTGAGTCACTTCTATAGTCAATCTTCTCAAGTGACCAGTGATATCTTTTAATTCATCTCTATCTTCTTGTGCTTTGGCTACATATGTGTCTTGTGGAGTTTGAAAGAATTAATTTCCATTGAAGTTTTCATTATTAGCAACATTGCCTGTATATGGAACCATGGCACGTGTAGGAATTGGATTATACACTGGAGTATGATGCATTACTCCACCATTCAACCACCGCATTTGATAAAGGATTACAGTATTTCCAAGGCTCACTAAAGGTCCATGGCTTGTTTTCTGCATCTCCTGATTTATTTTCACTGCTTCTTTATATGCATTAGACATATTTTCTACTGCAGGTATGTGTCTCTTAACAAACATTGTAGTTAATAGATCCAAAGAAGCATAATACATTTATAATACTGCATCATCACCTAAAGTATAAGGATCCACTAATCTAGAATAGGATTTTTGGAAATGATCATTGAATGTAGTTATAAATTCTCTTTCACTTATTTTGATCTCTACTAATCTAATATATAAGGCAGTTAGCTCTATTGGAACTGTAAACTTAGCCAGGAATGCTTCTTCCATAAGCAACCAACTTGTGATGTGATTACTAGGCAAATTGGCATACCAGCTATAAGCTTGTTCAGTTAAAGTGAAAGTAGATAACCTGCACACTACATCCTCATGTTCTAACCTTTTCTAAAGCAAGTTTCTTTAAAGATCCTTATGTGCTCTTCAACATTTTGATTTAATTGATATTTTGGACATATCTTTTCTAGATTCTTAGGCATGCCATGATATGCACCAAAGTGTATAGGTGATTCTACATTAAAAAATTCCATTGCAGGAATTGTAGGTGCAAAGTCTATGCCAAAGTTCAGTAAATTTTGAGGATTAAAACCAAAATTCAATGGTCTAAACGTGGAAATGTTAGGACTTGTCAAATTAGGTTGAATTAAAGGTGAACTCGAACTTGGAGGAGTATGTGATGAACTCCCTGGCTGAAAATTCCTAGGACCAAAGATTGGAGGACTATTTATGCCTTTACGTCGTTTGTCTGATAATTGCACAAAAATATGACCTAGATTTGACCTTGACCTAGTCATTAGACCAGTCCTATTAGCTAGTTTGCACAAAGCTTGCTTTAAATCCTATCAGGACCTCCTTCTAGCACCAAAAATTGTTGATGATGATTTTATACACAACAACATGTGATAAAATTTACAAAGAACTTAATCTTATCTTGAAAGATATGGAGAATTGTCAAATAATAATTCACAATTCCAAGGCTTTGGTAATCAGGTCATGATTGTGTCAGATTTACTCAGAGTTCAATGTGAATCTATTTAACAAGGGGCTTTACATGATTTAAAGGGTTATTGTTGGATACTATTACTTATTCTCTGCAAATATTTCCAAATCATCATCAAAGTGTTGATCCTTTACATGTATTCATAGCTTTACTATCAACCTTTGCATGACTTTCAAAGAAACAAATTTTGTATCTCAAACCATATGAAAATTATCAAAGCTCTTTAATATTCTAGTGTGTTTATCAGAATCTTCAATAATTTCCTTTAGATGACTACGTTTTGGCTAATTATTTAAACTATTGATAAAAGAAAGATAAAACACAAGTTTAGAAAACATTATTCATATTTGGAATATCAATTCTTTGTTAGTCACGTGAATAAGTTTGATTATTGTAGACAATTTAGAAGTAGGTAAATCATTATATGCTCATCCAGAATATTTCACAAATTTACATATAGAATTGCAATCTTTCAAAGGAAATATATTAGAAAACACCTGAATCAAATGTGCTTACAACATTATCAAACTTATAGACATTTTTACAAATGCAGAAAGGAAACAGGATGTTCCACATTATCCTCTCTACAGACACATGTGATTCCCCTTCTTCAAAATAACAATGCTCAAAGTACTCTCCTTAGTCACTTATCTCGCATATGCTTAATCTTACTACTTTATGTGTTTTTCTATGCAGGTTGTGTGTACTAAAATAGGTATAGAAAAGATCTTTATATAGACTTAGATCCTTAACAATGGTTACAAAATCCCCATCAAGGGCTCAGATTCAAAATACAATATCAACAGTGGAAACAAACTTGACAACTTTGCACTAGTTGGCGCATAGGAATATCCTTTGAATATACTTTTTGTCAGTTGTCACTCCCAAAATATGTTGAGAGAATATTCCTCCAAATGTTCATATGCCTTTACAATCTTTCTTTGAAGTGTAAAAATATCTCCTCAATTGACTTTCATATTTGACTTTTCCTATGTGTACAAAGAATAACAAATAGAGAATGAAGTGAACACATCAGTTGCTATCCCCTGTATCATCTACCCATATATCCCTTTTCTTCTTTCTCATGTAACTTGTATATCTTTCATCTAATGCTGATATGGATGCATGACTTTATCTTTGAGAAGCATCTCATGTATACTATTGTATTTCTACATTTTTCTTCAATATTTGTGCCTTGCCTTCCATATCTTCTTTTCTTTCCTGATACTTCTTAATTTTAGCACTTAGCTCCATTATCTTTTCCATTGCCTCTTCATTCAATTTATTCATGGGACCATCAATGTGTGACTGGAAGGTATCTTTGAACTCCTTTAAAGATGTATCTACATCATATATCTACACTTTGGAACAAGGATGTTTTACCAGATGCTGCAATATCTTCACATGCTTTTCCAACAATTCCTGAGCAATTTTCTCTAACTCTTGCATATTATTAATACAGGGTATGAGTATACCTTCTTCAAACTTTAACTCCATCCTTCCCCAAGGTATTTGAAAAAAAACATTTAAATGTAATACCCCTTCATTCACCAATAATTCCTTTTGCCCCTCCATGGCATTGAGTTTCTTAAGCTCATCTCTATTTTGCCTTATTCTTGATTGACATTTTTTTAGAAGAGTGGCACAATTATTCTTCTCAGTTAAGGTAATATTCCAATTGCCAATTGCAATTTTTATTACTTCCTCTCCCTTTTGAATGAATGTCTTTACATACTCATCTAGTACACTAAATTCAAGCTTTTTATTCTCCATTTCATTTGTTTGCTCCTTAGATAAAATAGTTAATTTTGAGGGTAACTCTAGCAAACTTTGTCCAAGATCAATCATACCTTCAATAAATTGTTCTGATTGGGCAATGTGCCCATTCAATTTTATTATTTTCTATTTATCCCTCCTCATTTTACTGGTAGTTAATTTAGTCATCTCATGTAGCTCCTTAATATGCTTCTCTCGATTAACATGCCCAACGTTCATGCTTATGACATTGTATTCTTCCATTCCTATTTCTTCCTTTTCTTTGTCTACTTGTGGAACTACCATTTGCACAGTCCTTGTCTCTGAGGGATCTCTCTTTATTGTAGACATTATTCTTGCCTTTCCTTTACCCCTTCTAGTGGCCTCATTAGATAGTAAACTCTTTATGTCAATGGGCATCAGCTACACTGCTGACTCTTGCCTTACCTCTGATCCAATGCAAGATGGTATTTCTACACTGGCACCTACAACTTTCTCATTCATTACCTCATCTTGAGGTTCCTCTATTATGACTTCATCTTGCTCTTGTTCTTCATGATCTTCTTCCTCTTCTTGATCTTCTTGTTCTTTTTGTTGTTGTTCATGCTACTATTGCTGAGCTGGTTGTTCTTGAAGAGGTTGTTGATCTTGAGGCTATTGTTGTTAAACATTTTGTTGTTCTTCCATCCCCACTGCAGGCACATTTTCCTGACTTGGTAAACCATCTCTTTGAGCACCTGGTATGTTATCCATATCCTTATTTTCCTTCTCCTCTTCTTGATTCCTCAATGTCTCCTTAGCAGCCTCTTTGACTTCCTCCATAATGCTTCTAGGAACTAAGTTACCAAATGGATCAGTTATCTCTGAATCTTCTACTGATGATGTGACAATCTTTGGATCTTTTGATGTGGCTTCTTTTTGTGATGCACTTGCATTGAATGCTCCCAACATTAGGTGAGTTTTTGGTATTTTTCTATCTTCCTCCTCCTCACTAGTCATATCCAAGCTATCATCCCTACCTTCATCTTTATCTTCATCCTTATCATCCTCAATATCATCCACATCTTCAATATTGTCCACATCCACTATTTCTATATTGTCTTTTGTGGATGCTTGGGATGTTGATGCCTTTCCTACCATTTCCTCAGTCATTTCTTGTTTGACCCCTATAAACCCTTGTATCTTCTCTTGTTGGGTTTGTGTTTCCAAAGGTGGTTGTTGAGCCATTGGTGCCATTTGAACATTAGGCATTTGTATAGGTATTATAGGTGTTGATGTTTTTTGAGATAATATAGTTGCCTGCACTGCAACCTACTCTGTTGTAGTAGATGTAGTAGATGTCTCTCCCTTTGCTGATATAAATGTTCCTAAAGGGAAAGCCACTATTATCCCTAGTGCATATGGATCCAGTAATGTTGCTCCCATGTTAGCCTTATCTATTTTGGCCTCTACCACGTGCCTCTTTCTTCTTAGGAAATCACCAAAATTACCCTCACTTTCTAGGCTTCTCTTTCTACCTTTCTTCCCCTAGTAGGTGAATATTATTCCTTTGGCTTTTAATTATTCTATCTTCTCCTTTATCCAAACATCAGAGTATGCTAGTACTGGCTTTGAAATATTGTCTAATGAAGTCTCCTCAAGTTGATTCCAGTCTGGTTCAATCAGAATTTCCTCAGCAACTTTTTAACTGTCATAGCTTTAATGTAATTTCTTCTCGTCATCATCTCTCATTTCTTGGGGTAACTTAATCACTCCCAATGTTCTTATTTGATTGAGGGTCAATCTTTGATGAGCCCTTTTATTAACTTCGGCTTCACTATCACAATCAGTCAAGAAATTGTCAAGGTGAGGCTGATGTTTAAACTTTTTATCTAGAAAGTTATGAATCCTCTTGAATGGATCAAAAGGTCTAGCTAGATCAAAAGTTGGAAAACCATAATATAGCAACTTTGCCTCTGAGGCTTTAGCTATGTCTTCATTAAAATATTTGTATCTTCCAATACCAAAGGGAAATTTGATTTTGCCCCTCTTAGACTTGGCCTTATACATTGCATAAACATCTAATATATGTCTTGTGAACTCTAACAACACTACCCTATCCGATGGGTACCTTGGCAATATAAAAGGTTTTCCTTTGAACCCCTCAGTTCTAATGTAAGTAAAGGTAGAGAACTATATATACAAAGTGTTGTGCCATGTCATTGCATTCTTTGCTTCTTCAAACAACCTTTTATCTCTTTCTCCTATCAGTATCCTTACCAGGTACATGGAAAACACATCATTTACCCTTATGAAATTATTCCCTACATTTTGTTCCTGTAGGTTCAGGTAATGATCATACACTAGCATCTTCTCTAGGCCACTTCCCAATGTACCAATCCTCTGTATTCCATTCAATTGCATCTTGGCTGCACACAAATAGACAATGTAAGATGACATGAAGGACTTCTTTTGTTTATTAAATCTCAAGAGTTGTGCATAAATGGTGTTGCTAATGGCCAAAGCCCAATGGACATCCCCTATTTCTTCTCTAATAAATTGGATCTCTGAGAACATCCATGGCTAAAATGAAGCAACATCTACCAAGCCCATTAATCTACTTAGTAATGTGATCATTATAAACACATCTTATTTAAAGTCCAACTTGTATAAATTCTTTGGTACCCTAGCAACTGCCTTTGGTTTTTTGTTTGGACAAAACCATCCATAAAATATTGCACTTTTACAAGAGGATTCATTCCCTCTGAAATCCAGTGCATATTGCTCCATATCTATTTCTTTCATCTTCTTAGTGATCTTCAACCCAAAGGTTTTCACTATACCCTTGATAGACAAATCTGCAAATACCACTCCATTATGTTTCACTTTCCTGGGATTCATATCATATCTCTGGATGCATTCGATAACTAGGTCCCTAGCCTCCATTACTAGTGGGAACCCCACCACATTATACAAACCCACATCCCATATATTCTTCATGGCCAAAGTTGCACCAGGTGCTCTAATCTTCTCCAATAGTTCTTCAGAATCAAAATCACCAATTTTTGTGTCCATTACCCTTCCTCCTGAAGAGTATATATGTGAACTATAACCTCTAAATGCAAATTCCTATTTAATCCTTGTATCTTTATGTTATGTCGTTCTGGCTGTCTTTCCCTTAGGCAACATCTTATTAAGATACACATTTATTTTACAACCATGTCCGTATTTACTAGGGTTTTTACCATGTACATTTACCATTTAACGTTTTACCCTATTGTTTTGTCTTTCCCCTTTTTGAATTATATATATCTACCCCACCATGTTTAATTTTCATAATTTATCACAATGATTAATTAAGATTAAACCATTCCTGTTATTCTATTGTAATCACTGTAAAATTACCATAATCAAATTTTTGACAAGAGATTTACCGTTTGAATTCACCTCCACTACTTTGAAAGCACAATTTGCCTTTGAATATCACTTCACCTTAGATCTGTAAAATGCTCTACAACTGAACTCTAAATGCAATTGTGAAGATTAATACAATCAAAAATTCCTTTTACTCTTTTACAATTAGGTATTTTGTGGTAGATATGCATTAAATGCAACATATAGTATATGTAATTTGATTTTTACTTTGCTTTTGTTGTTTGATGCATAATTTGAATTTTGTATACATTGGCTATTTTGCACTTTTTGCATTTGTATATCTTATACATGCACTTTTTTTAATATGCAAAGCAAGAGTGATGGCATCACTACAACATTTTGACTTAATAGCTTTTTTGATGTTAAGTTTACCTTTCACATTCTAAAGCATGCATGTGTTACCTTTATGCACTTGCAATTCTCTGCTTTGTTTGTTTTGTATATTTGTTTGTATATATTTGTGTATATATTATACATTCGTCAAACATATAAACACAGACTCCATCAGGATTATACAATAACTTGGAATCACCTTCGGGTCTGGTTTTGTATATATTTCCTTTGTATCACCCTTTTGTATATTATATACATACAACTTTCATACATGTGTGATGTTGACTTTTCTACTTTTCATTATGCATAAATGCACTTTACTCATGATTTAATTCTGAGTTCACATCCATCGTTGTATCTTTCCCCTTTTGTATATTTAATGCATACATCTTAATATACAAGTGCAGACCTCACTTGAAGTTTATAAGATTTAAATCTCTAATTGTGTCCGAACTTGTATCCATATTTTAGATACATGCACTTATACATACAAAAACATATGCAAATAACCACAATCACCCCCGCTTTCTAAACTCAGTTGAATATTATTTCTGGGTCTGCTCATGTATGTATACAAAAGAGTATACTACCCGTAATGTATTAACCATGCAGACAAGATGACCATGACCTTATGTGCCAAATTTAAATTTCCTTTGGCGTCCACCATGTATATTTGGGATTTGTATCAAAGATACATGCATTGAAATATACATATACAATTGCAGATTTTTATCATTATAAAACACACCATAAATAACTATCAGGTCTGGATTATCCTAAGTATCTTTAAACCACTTAAAAGGTGAACATAACATGGGATTTAAACATGATATAGAATATAACCTGATAGACCAAACACCAAAGATACATACAAATGACAATGTATAGAAGATACACGTTGACCAGAACAATCCAACATTGACTTTTGACATAAACTAGCATAACTCTTAAAATACACAAAATTTGTGGATCCTTCACAACGTAACCCTAATTGATTTTTGACATAGATTTCATTGATAATAGCCATTTCCCACCAAGCATTATGCAACTTGAATTTCAAGCATTAAATACATTTTACCTTTACCGTCCAGCAAGCAAAACCAACCACACACAAAAGCAAAAGCCACAGTAGGGTCCTCATTTTGCTAAAGGGTAAAATGGGGTGTGTTGTGAGCATCGCAACAATACTTTGTTTTGATTGGTTTACTCTTGCTAGATTAATCACTAGATAAGACACATCCATTGCAATAATACTACCTTAAAATATATATCAGCTAGTAACTTATCAACTAATTAAAATATTTATATTTTAAATAATATATCTAAAATATGTTGAGAGATATCCTTCTATGTTTCACATTTGTGAGTTTACATATAAGGTAGGTTTTTAAGGACAAAGAAAATGCATATAAGCTAATTCATGTTAAAACTTTTTATGTCATAGCCATGAATTAAAATTTCTAATTACCATCCAGTTATCCTTTAAAAATATATTTTTATGTTTTAGATATATTTTTTAAAACCATGCACTATAATATCTACATATGTTTCTTTATGTATTCATAAATCATGCCATAATTTTAACTCACACACTGAATTGAAGGAAATATATTCACAAAGACTTAAATATTTTGCCCACACTATCAAAACATCTCATTTTGTTTTAAGTGAATATACTATTTATAACACCAAGGACTTGACTACCATGCATTTGCAATTTTCCCAATCATCAATGCATTTTCAACTTATTGAAATCAATTGTTACATATAAAGATAATTTTTATTATTATTTATGGAAATTGACATGACACAATTTAATTAATATTGTTATATGTTTTTTATTAGTTTTTTATTAGAGGGTACAAGTTATTGTTATATGTTAGGTATAATGTTTGCAAGATAAAATATTATTGAAAAATCTAGGATGTGTAAAATTGAGAATAACATTATTGCATAATATTGTATGCTTCAAATCATGATTCTAGTTAATCAAGTTTATACATATATACTCCATTATTATATTCCAATACTTCTATACACATGGTATTTGATCCACCTTATTTCTAAGTTCACACATTTATATTCAATTTTCCAAACAATTAACTCTAAATATGCTATTCAACTTTCATTTAAATATAATATATATATATATATATATATATATATATATATATATATAATACTCATTTATATTTATAGATTTCATATATTTACACCTACTTACTAATATCCTCACCATCATCGACATATATAAATAGTAAGTAGTAATATCTCAAATGTGAACAATATATATATATATATATATATATATATATATATATATATATATATATATATATATATATGGGTAATCATAGATTAGGTATAGGTTGTATAGACAAATTGCATTTTAATAATTGAAAATTAATTTTTGAAGAGTGTTGAAATGTCTTGGTAAATAAAATTGAAATCTTAAAAAAATCTAATTTGGTAAAAATAAAATAGGACTAAAATATTTCCTTAACTATAAAACTAAACTTTACAAAGCCTATTAAATAACACAAATATTTCTTTAAAATGTAATAATACTAATACTTTTATAATTTAAAATGCGAAGAATAAAATAAAAAATTAATAACATGGTGAAATATTTTTCATAATACTGTAGATTTTTAACTTTTGACTAAATAAAATTGAAATCCTAGATTTTTAACTCTTGAGTAAATAAAATTGAAATCCCAAAAATAATCTAATTTCATAAAATAAAATATGTAGAACCCTAACCCTAGTTGGCTGTGGAGAGATTTGAAATGTCTCCCTAAGAATTAAAATGTAATAATATTGAATACTATTGCAATTTAAAATGCATTAAAATATTGTAAGTTTGAAGAATAATTACACAATATAATAACAATAACATATTCATAATTAGATCACTACAATATTTTATCTTAGTCACTTAAGAACATGATTTTAATTATTTTAATTAATCTAATATTGTGTTATAGTAATATTTTTTTCTAAAGATAAAGAATTGTTTATCATTTCAAATTTGTAACTTTTATTGTAATAATATTAATACCATGATAATTTAAAATGCATTAAAATATTGTATGTTTGAAGAATAAAATACAAAATGTAACATGGGGAAATATTTTTCATGATATTGTAGATTTTTAACTTTTTAATAAATAAAATTGAAATACTAGATTTTTATGTGGAGAGTCATGGCCCTAGTTGAGTGTATAGAGATTTGAAATGTCTGCTGAAGATATTAAAATCTAATAATATTAATACCATGGTAATTTAAAATGCATTAAAATATTGTATGTTTGAAGAATAAAATTAAAAATGTAATAACATGGGGAAATATTTTTCATGATACTGTAGATTTTTAACTTTTTAGTAAATAAAATTGAAATACTAGATTTTTAACTCTTGAGTAAATAAAATTGAAATCCCAAAAATAATCTAATTTCATAAAGTAAAATGTGTAAAACCCTATATTTTTAATAGTATTATTAATATTATAACTTTGTCCCTTTGACAAAGAGTAATTTTTAAGTTTAGCTAATGAAGTAAAAAATTAAATTCATAAAAACTCATGATTCTTCCTCTCATAATTATCACCATCCATTTAGGCATGACTTAACTAGTGGGAGACAAAATTTGTGTTCATAATTTGTTTACTTACTATATCCTCCTCTCAAATCAAAATTCTCTTGGCATTTATAGCTTTTAGTTGCACTCTCACAATCCGCAGAGAAGAGGTCATTTTTTTTTCAGCCAATGACAATACAAATAAATTATTTTTCAATAATTTTAAAAAAAAATTATCATAGGAAAAGTACAAATTTAAATCAAGAAAAATAATCCTATCTTTTGATTGATTTACAATCAATAGATTAATAACTAGATAAGTGTGAACTCAATGCAATAGTACTAATAAAAGTGCTAAGTGCCTATATATAAGAATATAATGTTCATACCAATCAAAACACTTAATATTACTTAAATAAAATAAGATATGAAGGATTTTGTTGTCGTCAAATAGCAAGATTTTGTTGTGTCTATGGCAGAAGTTATTATGGTAAAACAGAAGGGGAATGGTAACAGTTCTGTAAAGGATTCTATTCAAATTTATAAAATAAAAAACTCTATTTTTGGGAGATGGGTAAAACAGAAGGGCAATGATAACAATGCTGCAAAGATTCCATTCAAAATTATAAAATAAAAACTCTATTTTTGGGAGATCCTAGAGGCAGACACCATGAAATATGTGTAATAAATTAATAATATTCTGGTAATACTGCCAAGATTTATTTTTTAACATGTTTTTGCTATTTTAAAACAAAATGTCAGAAATGAATTGTCTATATTAGAAAATTAGAAATGCAATCGATATCGATCTTCTTAATTAGTTATTTTAAAATCCAATTTTTTCACTTTCAATCTAGCGCCCTAGGTGCCATCGGATTTGTTCCTTCAAATTGTGTAGGTACTCTTGTGTCGGTCAGATTTATGTAAAAACTAAATTGAAATAGAAATAAATTTGACTGTGGGTTATAAATTCAAGTTCATTGTAGTCCCACATTTCTTGTAGAGAAGGGATATAAGAAAATATTGGGCAGGCGAGCGTTTCTCCATTTGGGAAGTTAAATTAAATTAGTGAATCAGTCCAAAGAGTATCACAGAAATGGCGCAGAGAAGTACCTTTGAAATTGACATTTCACAGCCAGAGATACAGAGAGCCCAGATCCAACGTCTGAGGGAAACTCTTGGAATTGCAGGAGTTGATATCAGTATGGAAACGAGGACGGTAACGTTTCTGCACGATATAAACATTACCGTCGATCTGATAGGTGTGTATTGTGATGTATTTTTAGTTTAGTTTGGCTCTTGTATCCAAAGCATATTCTTAGGGTGGTTTATCACGGCCAAACCAGCCTTTCTGAGAGAAATATTATTGATTGTTTGGGTATTGAAATCACTTTCAGTTTAAATTTTCCAACTTTTAGGGAAAAAAATGGGAGGCATGAATGAGGTGATAGAAAAATCGGTAGATCTTTCTTCTCTGATCATTATCCAACATTAATTTCCTAATAATTTGTTTTCTTGTGTTGGTTATACCTGCTACAGAAAATGCTCTGAGAGATCTACGCTTGAATCCCCTTTTAATTCTGGTATACTTTGGTAAGCCATTGTTGTTATTCATCTCAGAAATCAACTAGTTTCTAATTGATATAATAATCTCTTCGACTATCTGGTGTGTATTTATGTTTTTGTATTGCTTATTGTGCAGGAAGGAATCTCTGATGAGCGCGGGCTACAGTTGAACGTTTTTACTAGTTGACGTCACATAAATAAAAAGAGACAGCTTCCTCTTAGCTACTATAATATTTCCTTTTCTTATTGTGAAGTTGCAGACTAGATTTTCTGAAACGCTGCTGTCTGAATATGGATAACTATTTTAACTGGTAATAGAAGTTAGCTTTTGGAGATTACAAAATTCCCTTCTCTATGCCTTTTTGGTCTAGTATTTTAAATTTTTAATAGATACAACTTTGTTATAAAAGGGGAAGAATTCCTGTAGTATTGTAGGCTCTTTACAACTTTATTTTTTAAGTTTTTTTTTAAAAAGGGTGAAAGTCGATTTTATTTTCAAAGTCAAGAGAATATTCTCTGAGAAATCTGAGCTCGTAACGGAATCCGTGATGTGGAAAGACAACATTATCACAAATAGGAGATGTCTCATGTTGAAGTTGAAAGCTGTCATTTTAATATGAAAGTTATTTAGCTCTAATCTTTGGTGGCTGGTATGTTACATATAATTTTATATTTTTTAATAGAAAGAGTAATTAATTTAATTGAAAGTTTCCCTTTCCCTGTTTTATTTATGTGGAGCATTTTGTTGGGTTTGTGAATCCCAACTGTTCTTTTTGGCCGTTTTCTTTACCATGTCTTTTGGCCTTCCTTCTTGAAGGCATGTTATTATTTAAACTTGTAAATGTAAAAACTCTCTCGGATGAAGTGGGTTTTATGCTGTAGCATATGGTGTACTCGAAAACAGAATTCTCGAAAACAGAATTCAATAAAGATTTTTACCCTGCTCGATAGTGATTGTGTTTTTCAATCTGTTTTTATTTTTTTGCAATCTTTTTTTTATTTGTTTTATTTTATTTCTATCAACACATTTCTGTAATGGGTAGTTGTTATTTATGACTTGAAGTTATATAAAATTTAACCTCTTCTTATCAAATAGAACTTACAAATTCAATGGTATATGAAAATGAAAAAGAGGAGGGTTAAAACTCTCTTGTTTCATTTAGAATAGAGACAAATGTATATTTCTCAATTAATATGTATCCATTTAAAGGAATATTGGCACTGCCCTCAAATTAATTGTTGAAATTCACCATCCCTTGGTTAGAAAGCAGTCCCAATTTTTCTGCAATCTTCTTTTTATTTGTTCCATCAACACATTTCTGTAATGTGTAGTTGTTATTTATGACTTGAAGTTATATAAAATTTAACCTCTTCCCATCAAATAGAACTTACAAATTCAATGGTATGTGAAAATGAAAAAGAGGAGGGTTAAAACTCTCTTGTTTTATTTAGAATAGAGACAAATGTATATTTCTCAATTCAAATGTATCCATTTAAAGGGATAATGGCACAGCCCTCAAATTAATTGTTGAAATTCCCCATCCCTTGGTTAGAAAGCAGTCCCACAGAGGGAGGTTTCCTAAATTATCTCAGCGGTGTTGAGATTTTTTAAGAGCATTTTAAAACAAGTGGTCCCATGTAGTTGCAGGTAGGCTTAAAACTTTAAGTTCTGAAATTTATGGAAGGTGATGGTCTCATGAGGTTTTTAGTTTAATGTTAATTGATTTAGCAAAGATTTTTTACGACTTACAAATAAAAAGATTAAAAATCATCAAATCAAAAAAATTTCCTCCAAAATATTTCCTAAATTAAATGGAAGGAATCTAAAAACTTGTAGAAAAATCCCTAAGTTGGTGGAGGAAAGTTTCAGCCCCACCTGAAATGCACTCACTCAAAATCAACCACCTAAAAATAATTGCTCTTATTTTGGAGGAAAAGATTCTAATTTATGTTGTAGCAATTTTTTGTTGGTTTGATGACCCCTTCTCCACAAAAATAGATCCTCTAGCAGCTCCATGGGACCCCTTCCTTAGACAATCAAAATAAATGAACTAAACTTAATTAAAATAAAATAAATTAATTGTTGAAATTCCCCCATCCCTTGGATAGACAATCAAATGAAAATAAATGAAATTGTTGAATTTGTCTTTTATTAGAGAGGAGTGAAAGATTCCATAATTTCAGTGCAAACAAAATAAAAAATAGCAAATAAGATTCCATTCAAAATTTATGAAAGGATGGACAGAATGGCATATCATCAAATATTTCTTATATTTGTCAAATATATTATAATTATTAATTTTGAAAATATAATATATAATATATGAAGAATATATATTATGAAGGTTTTTAAATATTTTATATTCCTCAAATATATTATAATTATTATTTTTGAAAATATAATATATAATATATCATATTATAATAACATTATAATATAATACAATATTACAATATTATAATGTTATCTTAAAGTACCAAAATACCAATGGACTTTACTCTATATTCTATTTTTTTCTTAAAATGCATATTTATATTATAGAATTTTTATAATATAATACTAGTATATTTATTTTAAAAAATATCTCTATAGATATCTTTGCTTTTGTGATTTTCTCAATCTTATTTTTTATTTTTTATTTTTTTTTGTGTGTTTGGTGATTTTTCCACCTTTTTTCCTTCAAACATTTTTTCCAGTATTTTTGTATTTTCTCCACCCTTCTAATTTTTTTTTTCATTTTTATTAGTACTTGAGGCTTATCTAGTTATTAATCTATTAACAATAAACAAATCAAAACACAAAAAAAAATTCTTGTTTGGCAAATTTGATATAAATTTGAACTTTTCCAATTTTAACCAAAAAAAATCATTGAAAAATGATTTATCTCTATTGTGATTGGTTAAAAAAACTGACCACTTCTACAACAAACACCTATAAATGTTGAGAAATTCAATTTGATGGGAGAATGTGGAAAGTAAAAAAATTATGAACACTAATCATACCTTCCACGAGTTAAGTCATGCCTAAATGGATGACGATAATTGTAGACTAAAAAATAATCATTTTTTTAGAATTTAATTTTTTACTTCATTTTTTTTATTCAAACATTTTGACCAAACCAGGAACAATAGAATAAACATAAACATAAATATAATATAATATAACAATATAATAAAAAACAAAAATATAATATAGTACTATACAAAAATATTAGAATATTAGAATAACATAAATATACTATTATCATATTTATAATATAAACATTGTTTATTATCAATAAACAATTAATTATAGTATTTCATTAATATTTAAACTAAAAAAAATTATAAATCATACTATAAATATTATTTCTAAGAAGAAAATTAAATCAAATATTATATCAATTAATATTATACTATATTATAATACTATAATATAAATTAATATAATATATCAATGTTATAATAAATATTAATAATATATTAACTATAAATATTAATATTATAATTATAAATAATAACAATTTTGTTGGTTTGACAAAAAGTAAATTTGAAATTTACCCAATGAATTAAAAAATTAAAGCTAAAACACAACTATAATTACAAAAACATATACTATAATTACAACACTAGAAGCAGGCTGGCACTTATTTTTTATGCATTCCAATTTATTTTTTTGGTTTAAAAAATATATCTAAAGTATGTAGAAGGATATCTTTTTTCATAGTTTATTTGATTTTCTCGCCTTTTTCTTTCCATTTTAGATTTTTGTGATTTTCTAGCTTTTGCTTCATAATTTTTTTTGGTTTTCATTTTTTTAATTTTTCAAATTTCTTTTTTAGTTTTTATTTTTTTATTTCTTAAGTTTTATTTTTTATTTAAGGTAGAAAAATGAGTGCTTTCATTTCTTTTTTATTTTTTATTTTATTTTTCTTAAGTTTTATTTTTTATTTAACGTAGAAAAATGAGTGTTTTCATCTCATCCATATAATTATATTTTTTTCTATAAATGTTATAACACTAATATCGATGGTTATTGTAGGTGAAATTCTGGTCATGTTGGGATTGGGGAATATGAAGAGAGTGTGCTTTGGGAAAGCGTAGGGTTATCTATGAATCTGATTCCGAGGTGGTGATTAATCTTCTGAATAAGTAGGTAGTGGATTGGGTGTAGTGGTAATTGACATCAATGGTTCGATAGTCTATTGAGTCACTTGATTAGGTTTATTTTATTTGTCCATGTCCCTAGGGAATGGAACTGTGTGGTTGATTACTTGGCCAACTGGGGTTCAGAGCAGGAAGGAGCTTGGAATGTTGATAGTTGGGACCAGTTGTCCAATGAAGGTGTTCAAAAGATTTGGGGTTATCGATGTCCCCCTTGTTCTGGTTTGGCTAGTTGTTTTGTTGGTGTTTTGTTCTGGACTTTTGTTGTTTCTGGAGGTAGTTGCCCTCCTAGTTATGTATTGTTGATTTATTTTATTAATAATTTTGTACCCCCTTTTAAAAAAATGTTATAACACTAGACCCATTTTGGGTAGTCAATGGCTTTAATGAACCCCACATATAGTAATTTCTTGAGCTCTTATTTTACCATTAAATCTATGTGGGGGTGCATTTTCCTCAGCTTCTGTTTAACTGGCTTGGCTCCTAAAGCTAGTGACAGATGGTGCATGATTAGATAGGGTCAATACCTAACATATCAGCGTAAGACCAAGCAAATTTTTTATTTCTTAAGTTTTATTTTTTAAGACCAAGCAAATTTTTTATTTCTTAAGTTTTATTTTTATTTTTTATTTTTTCCAATTTTTTTTGGGTTCTTGTGATTTTATTTTTCTCCCTTAATCATTTTTAATTTTTAATTTCTTAAGTTTTATTTTTTCCATAGTTTATTTGATTTTCTCACTTTTTTTTCTTCCATAGTTTTTACTTTTCAATTTTTTTTCTCACTTTTTCTATCATCATTTTAATTTTTTAATTTTTCCAATTTCTTTTTTGGTTTGATATTTTTGTGATTAGTTTTTTCTCCTTCCAACTGTTTCTAATTTATTTTTTTGTTTTTATTTTTATTTTTTTTAAATGGTTTTTATTTTTTATTTTTTCAAATTTTTTTGGTTCTTGTGATTTTATTTTGCTCCCTTAATGGTTTTTAATTTCTCATTTGGTTTTTAATTTTTTATTTCTTAAGTTTTATTTTTTATTTCCTTTGGTATTTTATTTTTTTTTATAAATTTACCCAAAAAAATGAGTACTCTCATCCCCACCTGCTATGATGTATAACACCTTTTCACTTATAATTGATGAAACCAATTATAATATAATTTTCAAATTATGTATAAACAAATCATCTGAATTATAACATATATAAACAAACCAACTTTATTGGATATTTTGATATTAAAATTAATTAATTTATAAAATATTTAAAATTCAAAATTTTATTTTAATTCATAATTAGATGTTAAACCTATGAAAGGGACAACATAATCACTTATTTATAAGTGATAAAATCAAGTTTCTCTTTTTTCATTTATATAAACATTTTTTAAAAAGTTTTTAGACTTGATTAATAACTTTTAGTTAAATTTGAAATAGAAGTTACTATAATCTAAATTTAAACATCTCATTTTTCCTAATTAAAATTAAAATTTATATAATTATAAAAAAAATTAATTATCATAATATTTAATAAATTATATATTGAAATTGAACACCCTATTTAATGATAATTTTGGAAGAACATTTATAATATTGTTAAAGATTAAAATAGATATACATTTAGATAGTTTAGAAAGGGTTCTATTAGGACCATTTCACTAGAATTTTAAAGCTCATTACAACACTATGAACCATCATGTACTACTAATAGATAAGAGCCTACATACAATTCAAAGAAACCTCCTTTCTTTTTACTAGATGACATCCTAAAGTCCTTTGAGATATTAAATTTTGTATGTATTTAATTTTAAGCTTAGCTACAAGCTTCCACTCCTCATAATTGGAAGCCTCTTCTCATTCCTCTCAAATCTTTCATCTAAAAGAAAATCTCCTCAAAGGTAATAAGATAAATCTCCTCAAGGGACCCAATTTTTGTTGTACACTCATCTTCCTTTGTTAAACAGAATTTTTTGATGAATGGAATATGAACTATAATTGTCAAAATATTTGATTTTTTGAACTATAGTAAAGGAATATAGATTTTTTGGTAAAGGCGAAAGGCAAGGAAAATATTAATTAAATAATTAGAAATTATTTAATTAATGTATTGATTAAATAGAATGATGTGGATGATTAGGTTTGGAATGCAAGAATGAGTGAAAGTGGTTGTGATCATTTTTCAGGTGTCTACATTTTACCCCTCTTTGATCTAGCATCATTACTATCAAGATTGATGGAATATCAAAATATTATGATAAAGATGCCCCAGTCGGCAGACAAGAGAGAAATGGATAACCAAGTGATGCTCCCTCGAGAGATCGATACATAAAATAATTTTTTTGGTGATTTCTTGAAAGAGAGAGAAAGACCATAGAGGGAGAAAAAAGGGTGGATAGGGAACTTGAGACTAGATAAGGGAAGAGAAATGGGGATAGTGGGTGAAATGCAGGGCCCAGAAGAGAGAATTAAGGTTGGGGAAGGAAATTAGTGTTGGTGGGGACTACATGTAATGTGGGAGGGGTCCATAATCCTTATTTGTTGATGTAGAGACACTTTGGATAGGAGGAAGATAGATAAGTTGACTAGGTTCTTACTACACCAAAAAGCCCAAATTCAAGGTTCTTTATACAAAAGTGGGAACAACAATTAGGAACTCAAATTTCTTCATGGAAAAGGTGTTTAGACATGCATTGGGACCCATCCCATCCATTTGAAAAGGTAGGTCAAACTTATAAATGGTACTTCCTTCACAAACCCAAGAAATGGCTTGTAGCCCTACAAAAGGAGAACAGTCATAATAACTTTTGACACAGGTCTTCAAATGTAGATATTAGACAATTATAATATACCCATTAGGACCCCCTATCACATATCCAAAATTGGGTATGGCTTGTTTTGGACAGAATACCTCAACCAATAGCCCCTCTTAATGACCTAGAGCCCCAATTAGGCCTAAATTACAAAGAGATCCCTCTTAAATTCACACACATAACTGAACCAATTACTTGAGCACTTAGTATTCATTCCAAAACTATTAATTTTGTGGGTTTTATCCTTCTACTCTCTGTTGTTCCCAAAAATGTCTCAATGGTTCCTTTTCTAGTTCACTAAACATTACCTAACACATGATGATGTTAGGTTTCCTCAAAGAAATCTCCTTCTCTTCAAGTTTCCTAACAAAAATTAATCATATCCTACTAATACAGACCTATTACATCCCATTCCACTGATCAAAAGTGATTCAAGTCAATGGAATGGTAAGAAAATGCATAATTTGTATCAAAACCCTAGTCTAGGTTATGATGATTAGATTTCAGAGAAATGCAAATAACTTCAACACAGAATGATTTCAAAACCTCTAACCACTTACAATGAAAATTTAACTCATACCTCCATCATTCCCCAAACTCCTAGCTTATGACACTTCGATACAGTGGCAGAGTACGACCTGTAGGAGTGAGTGACACAAAAAAAGGTAGAAAATTGCAGTTTGTTGTTATTTCTTTCAACAAAAGTGTCTTTTCTGTCTACAATGACCATTGGTAGGGCTTAAGAAGCCTTCTATAATTACCTTGGAGTAGTTAGAGGTAGTTGAGGTCGATGGAACTTGCATAACCATCAAATTTCCTCTCTAAAATTACTCTATTTTAACTACAGCAAACTAATTACATCTGTTTGGCTGAGTTACATGTGTTGTTTGGGCTTAACACTGCCTTCAAACATGTTTACAATGCAATTAGGTTGTGAACATCACATTAGACTCTTTGAATATCACCTTAGACTCTTTGAACATCACCTTAACAAGGCTTACAACATGAAGTTTTACATGACTATCTTTTATGGCTTTATGACAGCAATATGTAGACATTTGGACATATTCCTTGTTACAACATGGAATCATGATTACAACATAAGGAAATGGTCTTCATGACCTTATTGGATCAACAAAACAAAATGAACATCAAACAAGAGAACTTAAGACGTTAGTCTTTGTGGTGCTCCTACACCATTTGTCTTCTTGTGCTTAGATAAATTTGAGCAAAGGAAAGGAGAGCCTAGAGAGGAGTGATGACAAACATTCTATGGGAGGAACATCATGTAGAGTGAGTTTGATAGTGTAAGGAAGATAGAGTAGTGGAAACAACTTCCTACACCAATCTTGAGGAGAGATATTATGCAAAATTTTAAAATATGATCTAATAGTTACACAAATTCTAGAAACACATTCAAAAACAAAAAATAAACAATGAAACACATAACACCAAATATATTGTGTAAAACCTTTTTAGGTGAAAACCCCATACTCCAAAAACCTATTCAATGTATTTCAAATCCAACAACAAGATTACATACACTTGCAGAGCAAGTTTATTACAGGAGTATCACCAGTAAACAATTCTGGAAGAATTCCAATAGCATTCTGATAGCATAACAATACCTACAAACTCACACATACAAACTACTTCTCAAGCCTTCAATTTATAGACCTCTTACAAATAGGAAACCGTTTTGTGGTTTACAAAACCATGTGTGAAACCTTGTATGAGGTGTAGTGCCCAAGAAAGCAAGATTCCAGTCTAAAATTAGGCTCTCACACCCAAAATATTCTCCCCTATTTTTGACCATTATAGTTGTCATAGAATTTGTCATAACACCTCTAAAAAAGTACTTCCATGATATACTATCATGTGCACATTCTCTCAACCATCCTCAAGCATTGATCTTTTTGGTCTTCTTGCACTGTTGATATGCTTTCTCATAGCTCTATAGAAGAAACCTCATTCTCTATTTTTCAACATCTCTTATCTAAGTAAACTTACACTATCACTATTATCATTCATTGGGAGATCATGAATTTACACTTGACAATAGATCAATCCACATAGTAAAGAGCAAAAAGCAATCGACTTGAGATTTGGGTGCTATCTTGGTACACTCAATCAATGTGGTTTTTTTGTGTGTGCTTTAAAGGTAACTTGCATTGTGTTTTGTATTGATTTCATCTATTTTGTATAATCAAATTTAGACAATTACATATTGGCATACCTGATGGGACCCACATCCTTGAAAACTAACATTTGTAGGGAGAATTTTTGTACAATTTTTGATACAAGATCATAAACGTGCATTTGACTGTGAAAGGGTGCCTATGCACTATGTCGGCACACCTACGTAGCAGGTCGATGCGCCCTTGTCAGTTGTTGATGCACCTATGCAACATAAAAGCATGTCTGTGTTGTCTGATAGTGTGTTCTTATTTTTGGAGATCTGGGGCCATTTCACTTAATTTTGTCTTGTTTCTATTATTTTGTGTTTTCCTAGCATCTAACTATGTCTTCTCATTCTCTAACATTTACATTTTGATAGGTTTTTCTATCAATTGCTTAGCTTGAACTATTTTCTATGTAAAAGTAGGCCTATGTTAGGGTAGACAGTGGGCAGATATCACCTCCTCAAATCAGTCCTCCCAGGCCATTTGATCAACCTCAAATCATAAAATCATCCTTTCTATCAAACTAATTTTGTTTTTTTGGTAGGTTTCTGATTCGTTGTTCCAAAAGCACACTGGTGTCTGGTAAATGTGTGCCTATGTCTTGCAAATGTGTGCCTATGTCTTGTCAAGGTACGCTTATGTATTGAATGCACACATGTGACTGTGTGTTTAATTTTCCTAAAAACATGCCTATGTATCCTATCATCATACTTGTGTAAGCTATCAATGTGCCTATGTGATCTGTCAGTGCGCTTATGCAAAAAGGTAAAAATCAGTAAGTTGCTTTCTATTTTGGCTTATTTACTATGTTTTCTACCTATTTCTGAGTTATGTGTTTTCTATTTCTCTATTTTCTATCATTTATTTTTGGTTTCAAATTCATCTTTCTTCATATTTTGGAACTAACACTGCACAACATAGATCTACCTTAGCCAAAGAAAAAAATTGTTGAAACTACTAACGTATTTATTGCAAAATGTTTCTCGAAGGCAATATATTTTTCTACTAAATCTTAGAAAACACTTTGATTTCTAAGGGAATTGATGATTGTATTCTATTTTTGGAATGTCTTAAGTATGTATGCTCTTTCCTCGTACTGAAAAGTGACCATAGAAATCAAAAACACTTAAGTCATTCATTTACTTACTTTCTTTGCTTACTTCCTAGGGACTCAAGACCAATAGGTATGCTCTTCTCTCATGTCAAAAGATAATCATGAGAATCAAAAGTGCTTGATATCCTTTCTAGGGGGCTTGCTTGGGGATTTCATCACCTCAAGGGACAACTCCAACCACATGTTCTAATGCGGTATGCAAATACATCATGAGTATCAAAAGACTCAACTTCAAAGGAAAGACCCTTTCAACTCCAAGCAAAAGGCCTTTAGGTTATTTGGTCCACAAAGACTCATATGGTTGAGCATTAGTTGACTGGGACAACCATGTTCATAGATTTGTGTCTCTTGTACCTTGAATATATTGAGGACTCCCTAGAAGCTTTGTAAACCTAGATAAGACCATCGGTCATTTTGTAGGGTGATGCAAAGGATGCAAAATGTACCCTAAGTTACTCACCATTTGCACTACCTTGAAGGCAAGATAGATTTTTTCTTTGGGTAAGGCGTCAAAGCCTCCAAGGAAAGGGATATTGGGTGTACGCCTCTTATCCCTAGATATTTACTTATGGGGAAGTGTTCTTAGTTAGGTAAGAACATGGAAAGGTATTCAATCATGTGGGCTCACATTATGACTCAATCCTACTTTAATAATATTTACGTTGTTGCATAAAAGAAGTGTTTGAAGTGTCTTCTCTTGTTATATGCCCTATATTCCCCATTTGTTATCCACGATAGTACATAGCCTTTTGTACCAACATCAAAAGTTATAAGTGTTGAGATTGCCATTGTGTATTTGTGTTTGTTCTCTTTCCAAGAGATAGTTCTAAACTCCTACATTCTAAAACAAAGCAAAAATACCACAAAAAATCCAAATATTCCAAAAAATACAAAAACATTAGTCTAATTTTTCCTTTGATAGCACTTTTCTTTTCTAAATATTCTAAAAATCCAATAACATTAGTCTAAATTTTCCCTTGATAACACTTTCCTTTTCCAAATATTCCAAAAATCCAAAAATATTAGCCTTCATTTTGTTCATTTGAAAGCTTGTCTCTTTTTCAAAAATTCCAAAAGCCAAAAACAATAGCCTTAACATTTCCCATATAGCTTTTCCCTTTTTAAAAAAATAAAAAAGTCCAAAAAAAAAAAACATTAGTCATCATTTTCCTTCAATAACTCTTTCCCTTTATGTGAAAAAATGAAAAATCTAAAAACATTAGTCCTTATTTTTCTATTTGATATCTTTTCCCTTGTTCAAAAAATCCAAAAATCCAAAAAAACCATTAGTCATCAATTTTCCTTCAATAGCTCTTTCCCTTTTTGTCAAAAAGTCAAAAAATCCAAAAACCTTAGTCTAAATTTTCTATTTCAAAGTTTTTTTTTTTGCCAAAAAATCCAACAAAGAAAAAAATAAAAAATCCAAAACATCATTCACCCATCGATTTCTAAACATTTTCAAAAATCATCTGTATTTATCCTATTCCCATTTTTATCTTAGAATTTTCAAGTATTCATCCTTTTGAGACTACAACATTATTCCATCCCCATACAAAAATCATTTTCCAAAATTATCCAAAACATCACACCATCTTTCCATCCACTTGGTTATTAATCCCAAAATCTAGATCAAACAATCCACTAGTTTGTCTTGTAGTTTAAGAAATTGCCTCTTAAATTTATAGACCAATTAGTATCAACCCAACTAGTGAACAACCTAACTTAAAGGAGTGTCTCCTTTTAAGATAGTCAAGTTCACTATATCTTTATCTTGTCTCACCTCGAAATCATTAGTCTATTTTGGGGTAGATAATCATAAACTCTCACCATCAAAATATCTATTGATCTAGGTTTATAACTCTTAACCAAGGAAATCATCCATCCAAATCATCTTAGAGTCTCAAAATTTTGGTCCTAGAAAACATCTAAAACATGTCCTTTCATCTATACATCCTCCACTTAACATTCATCTAATTTTCCATATTGATATGCCTAAAACTTGATCACAACACAACAAGGCTATGGAAAACACTCCAAAACTACCGCAAGGCAACCCCAAGGTACCTACCCCTGAAATTCCTATTGATGCATCAAAGTTTACCACAAGCATGGACTCCAACATCTTTGTCCCAAAAGGGTATACATGAGGAACCTTTTCATCCCAAAATATAAGTCAACAATCCCACAAAGAATCCCAAGACCTAGATGACAACTTACAAGATCCCAAGATCTTGGAGACTATAGATAAACTTTTTGATTCTAATCACAATCATTACTTCCATCTACTTTCCCAAAGAGGCGCCAAGTTGCCTAGCAACTTTGATACCTCTTAAATCTATGAACAATACCTCATTAACATCTTCATTTTCTCCATGGGTGGAGGCCGTCCAACATCATTTCCCACCAGATCTACCTTACCACATTTCCTTCCAAATCCACCCACTTATGAGGATCTTCCCTTCATAAACCTCTTCAACAAAACACAACTTGAACCACTTCTCTCACCAACATACATAGGAGTCCAGGACCAATCTTATATTCAAAGTAACCTATCTTATTCTATCCCAAACAACCCTAACACCATCCCTCAACAAACATCTCACCCCTGTTCTTCTATTCCAAACAACCCTAATACCATCTATCAACAAACATCTCACCCCTCTTCTCCTATTCCAAACAACCCTAATACTAATCTGCAACAAACATCTCCATCATCTTCTTCTTTTCCAAATAACACTTGTGCTAATCCTTCACAAGTATCCCAAGTCCAATCTTCCATTGCTAACGTACCTACCAATCTATCCCAAATTTATTTCTATCAAAATAACACAAACCCCTCTAACATATCCCAAAAACCACCAAACAACCAATACAATTTATCATATCAAGGTCTTGCTCCTCCAACTCAATGCCAACAACCACCAAACAACTAATACAATTCATCATATCAAGGTCTTGCTCCTCCAATTCAACACCAACAACCACTAACTAAATACCCACAACCACCAAATCAATACCAACAACCTCCAACCCAATACCAACAACCACCAACTCAATATCAACAACCACCAACCCAATACCGACAACCACCAACTCAATATCAACAACCACCAATCCAATATCAACAACCACAAAATCAATATCAACAACCATCTAATCAATATCAACAACCACCTTCATCATCCTTCCAACAACCGCCTTCATCCAACATTCAACAAAATTTTGCACCACCACCGCCATCATCTGGACTTGAACTTCAAATATACAACATGCAAAAAAAAAATTTGATCTTTCACTAAAAAACACCCAAAAAACTTTCTCATTTGAGAAAGCTTGTCCATATCCATTTGATCAATCTATTCCCATGATCCCTTTTCCTATAACTTTGAAATACCCAAATTTGATAAGTATAAAGGAAAAGGTGATCCACAAGACCACTTGAGGGAATTTTACATGGCTTCTTTAGAGGTCACTAACAATGGAGCATATCTCTTACATCTCTTCATCTATAGTCTCAGAGGGAAGCCATGGAATGGTTTTTACACTTACCTCCAGGTAATAAATCTTTTAGCGAATTAGCTAAGAAGTTTGTTACCCATTTCTCCTTTCACATCAAACACGAAGTCTCCATGACATACTTGTATAATACTAAACAAAGAAATCATGAAACCTTCATCTCCTTCCTACAAAGGTGGAGAAATATGGCCGGAAAATTCCCCAGGATTATCCTTGAGAAGCAATTAGTACATCTATATGTCCAAAATTTGAATCCTGAACTTGGATTCCATTTACAAATACAATCCGTGAGCACCTTTGAGGAAATCATTTCCAAGGGAACTAACATCAAAAAAGCCCTTATCACTAAAGAACTTGTGAAAATATTTAAAGAAACAAAAGACAATACCCCAACTTCAAATGATAAGCCCCACTTTTGGGCTAAACAAAAAAATTTTGTCGGTAATGGTGTTGTAGATGCCAAACACATCCAAACAATCCAAACACCCCTTAACATTCAAACACAACCAATGAACATCCCTATCTCTTAAAAGGACCAACCCAAGCAAGACTTTGCACCCAAACATAGATTCACTCCCTTGGGAGAACCCATTGAATCTATACTTAAGAAGCTTGTCCAAAATGGTTTAATCATGTTACATGAAACTAAACAATATGATGAACTTATATTTAAACCCATGTGGTAAAAGGACATAAAATTCTTGGGTGCATGAAGTTGAAGCACCTCATACAAAACCTTATCACCCATGGAGATGTTGTTATCGATGACATTTCCAAGCCTACAACAAATAATGACTTGTTGTTTATCAGGATCTATTCCCACCTCACAGAAAAGGAAACAACTATAATAAAGGTAAAGGTGTAAATAATCTGTCAAGTAAATATGACTTCATCATAGGTTATTTTGGAGAAAGTTTAGTATCACCCTTACAATCAAGGACAAAGCTCCTGATTGTGTTGTCACTACTCGTAGAGGTCGTGTTACCCTTCATGGGATAACATCAAATAGTCAATTCAATTATGAGTATAATCTACTAGATCATTTGGGGAAAACAACATTTCTCATATCCATCATTGATCTCCTTCGCACTTCCCTTGAGCATAGGGCCATCCTTGAAAAAGTACTCAAAGAGTCATCTATACCTGACAATATTGACATTGTGCAATTTCAAGCCATGATAGGGCATATCGCTTCTCCACATCACTTGGCCTTTATAGAATAAGACCTCCCATTCCAAAATGCATGTCATAATGAAGCCCTACACATAGAAGTATACATACACCAGCGTAAAGTTAAGAGAATCATTATAGATGATGGTATTAGTCTCAATATCTATTCCTTGAAGCTGCTAAAAAAGATAGGATATTTTGTAGATGCTATTGACTCTTCCCAAACAATGACAATCAAGGCTTATTATGATGCTCAAAGAGAGTCATCAGGGGTCATTCATTTACAAATCAAAGTGGGTTCAACCTTAGTAGAAACTTGATGTCAAGTACTCGACCTTGACCTCCCATATAATATCATCCTCAATCACCCATGGATTCACACGATACAGGCCATGCCGTCCACCTACCACCAATGTTTGAAATTCCCCTTTAATGGTACCAAAATTACCATTCCTGGAGATATGAATCCTTTTGAATTCTACCACTCTATGAAAGGTAGATATCTAAATGAAAACCAAATCCCTAATAATGTTGCATCTTAGCCTTCATCCTCTTATGGTGATCCATCTGCGTTATCAAAAACCCCACCTAATAAAGACATTCCTAAGGTCAAGGTTCAGTATAAGAACATAGGGTTAGGTGAATATGACTTGCAAAACTCTTGTTATGTAGGAAATTTGCCATTATTGCCTAAGTCTTAAGGAAAACCTCCTATGTTGAAGGTTGGTAAGAAGGTCATCATACCAATGCAACCAAATGTATTAACCCATGGGGCCAAACTACAAGACAAATGCATTGAAGACATCCCCTCTTAGATTTTCCAATATGAAAAGGATCCAGTAAAATTACCAGTGGAAAAATACAAAAAAAGTCTCCACATTGTCAAAAATATGGGATATAAAGGACAAGGTGGACTTGGCATCCAAGAGCAAGGCACAATAGAATCCATATCTGTCACTAGAAAGAATAACAAACATGGGTTGGGATACGGTAAGGAGGCACCTTGATCCTTAGATATACAATTTGTCCTTGATGAAGTAGCAAAGGCTTTTATTGTGATTGATACTTCTATGGAGGATACTATCGATGATTCTTACCTTCACCTTATTGATTTATTTCAAGAATCATCCATCTTTATGATACCTTTCAGAATGACAAAGCTTTAGCAAAGTTTCTGGGACTTTGAGATGGTATACCTTATGGTGACCACAAGGCAGGTTTTGTAATGGGCCTCTCTCCTATCACATATTTCGGGGAGAATGTCAAATCTTTCAGTCGCAAAAGTGCAAACACAATAAATTGATCCCCAAGTGAAAACCACATTGTGACACCTTCTAATCATAAAATAGTAAAAAGAAAGGATGCATCCAATGGTGAAAACCTCTCTGAGGTGCCCGAGGATGGAATATTTGACCTTACCCTACCATCGAAATATCAAGAGAAGTTTTCATTATTGGTTGAATAGTCACAAGAAATGAACCTTGGCACAATGCAAAATCCAAAGGTTACTTTCTTAGCAGCTTCTTTGTCAAAACAAGAACACAAGGACTTCACAAAGTTTTTTTTTGAAAAGAGTGAATAAATTCACTTGGACTTATGCCGACATGCCAGGATTGGATCCTTCCTTAGTAGTCCATCATCTATTAGTCTCACCAAGAACTAAACCTGTCAAGCAAAAACTTTGTAAAATGCACCCACATATCGCATTATCAGTAAAAGTTGAGCTTGAAAAACTACCAGACACCAAGTTCATACGTTCAATTGATTATACAGAGTGGGTCTCCAACCTTGTACTTGTTGCTAAACTAAATGGGGGAATCCGCATTTGTTCTAACTTCAGAGACTTAAATAAGGCATGTCCCAAAGATGATTTCCACTACCTAGTATTGACATCGTCGTGGATTTAATGGCAGGTCATGAAATGCTTTCACTCATGGATGCATTTTATGACTACAATCAAATCATGATAGCACCTGAGGAGCAACACAAAACAACCTTTACATGTCCTTGGGGAACATACTATTGGTAGGTCATGCCTTTTGTTCTTAAGAATGCTGGCACCACATACGATAGTTATCTTACATGATCTATTTCATACCATTATGGAAGATTATGTTGATGACCTCTTAGTTAAATCCACTAGAGCAGAACACTTAAAAGTGTTGGAGTAGATCTTTGATAGGCTAGAGTAGTATCAACTCATACTTAATCCTAAGAAGTGTGTGTTCGGTGTTACATATGGAAAACTACTAGGGTACATTCTATTTTGTAGAGGCATTGAGGTCAACCCTACAAAAGTCACATCCATTGTTGAAATATCTCCTCCTAGTAACCTCAAGAAGATGAGAAGTCTTCAAGGTAAGTTACAATCCATTCGGCAGTTCGTCTCATAGTTGGCTAATAAATATCAACCATTCTCACACTTACTCCACAAAGTTGTCTCATTCAAATGGGATAGTAAGTGCCAAGATGCCTTTGAACAACTCAAAACATATCTTTCTACACCACTAGTGTTGATACCACTAGTCTCAGGAAAACCTTTATTGTTGTATATATCCACTACATTAGCAACCTTGGGGGCACTCCTAGCACATAATGATGACTAAAGAAAAGAACATGCAATTTACTATATTAGTCATACTATGGTGGGATATGAGCTCAATTATACCCCTATGGAGCAAGCATGTTTAGTAGTAGTGTTTGCTTCCCAAATGTTGCAGCACTGTATGTTGAACCAACAAACAAAGCTCATATCCACGGTAGATCCATTGAAGTACTTTCTTTCCAAAGCATCTCTCACAGGTTATCTAGCAAAATGGGTAATGATCTTAATTGAGCTTGATATTGAATATGTTGATTGAAAGGATATCAAAGAACAAGTAATTGCATATTAGATAGCAAAGGCTGAAATAATAGATACACACCCCATGCTATCTAATTTTTCAGATGAAGGGATCTTCAAAATCTCTACATTGGTCAAGTGGAAACTATAATTTTAGGGGTCTTATATTCAACATGGTTCCGGAGAAAGAATCCTCTTCACCACCCCACAAGGTGATTGTATCCCCAAATCATATTGGCTTACTTTTCTATCCACCAACAATATAGCCGAATATGAAGCATTACCCACTGGTCTTCGAATGGAAATCCAATGGAACATCAAACAACTTTAGGTTTACAGAGACTCTTAACTAGTCATTCGCGAAGTCACAGATGAATATCAAACTAAGCATGACAAGTTGATGCCCTACAAGAAGATGGTTGACAACTACAAACAACACTTTTATAGTATATCATTTGATTAGATCCCTAGAGTTAACAACAAGGCTACCGCTGCAACAGAAATTATTGGATCTCTATTAGACATGCTGGAAAATGTACAACACTATGAGTTCCTGGTTGAGTAGCTACTGATATTGTTTGTTGTTGTTCCTCCCACTGAAATTATTTGTAAACTTGTTGGTACCAACTCGATATGGTATTACGATATATACAGTTATCTTCACAACACCCTCCCAGATAATCTAACTTCCACACAAAAGAAAACTTTCATTCGTCGTGCCTCCCATTTCACCATCCTTGGAGATTCATTATATTGATGGAGTCTCGATGGTATCCTCCTCAGATGTGTAAACTTAGAAGAAGCTGACAGTTCTTTAAGAGATGTACATGAAGGTATCTATGGATCACATTCCACTGGTCCTAACCTAGCAAAGAAGTTGCTCTGAACTGGTTATTTTTGGCCCACCATGGAACAAGATGCTCACTAGTTTGATACCAAAAGATGTCTTCAGTGTTAATAGGATGGAGATCTAATTCATGCACCTGCTCATCAGCTACAACCAGTGAAAACTCCTTGGCCTTTTTCACAATGGGGGATCAACCTCGTAGGCAAAATAAATCCCTCATCTTCCAACAATCACAAGTTTATCATTACCGCCATAGAATATTTTATGAAGTGGGTGGAAGCTTTTCCCATGACATACATTACCGGTAAACAAATTGCTAAATTCATCTTACACTATATCATTTGTTGGTATGGTATCCCTATGGCTATAATAACCAATAATAGTAAACCATTCAAAAACAAAGAATTTTGTACCTTGTGCACTCAATACCATATCCAACATCAGTTTTCCATGTCATATTATCCACTAAGCAATGGCCAAGATGAGGCTTCAAACAAAACAATCCTAAAAATCCTCAAAAAGATAGTCAATGAAGCCAGTCGTGATTGGCATCTGCAGCTTAACCCTACCCTCTGGGCCTATCGAAAAAGTATTCAAACCCCAACTAGTGTCACACCTTATAGTTTAGTATATGGAACTGAAGCTATTTTACCTCTAGAGGTCAAGATCCCATCTCTTCATGTCTCCATGCAACATCTGATTGATGGAGAGGAGTATCGAGTGTCTAGGCTACATGAATTGGAGCTACTAGATGAAAGGCACCTTCCAACATTAAATCATCTTCATGTCTACCAAAACTGCCTACATCATAGTTACAATAAGAAAATCAAAGAAAGGTGGTTTCAAGTGGGTGATCTAGTCCTAAATGAAAATCAAATAAACCAACAAGACAGTGATAAGAAAGGTAAATTTGAACCTAGCTGGCTAGGACCATTTGTCATCTTAGAAACATATGGATCAGGAGCATATACCCTAGCAACACTAGAAGGAATTCCTCTTGATGAACCCCTCAACAATGTTCATCTCAAGAAATTCTATGCCTAATCCTTGGAATATCTTAGCAAAAAAATAACAAAAAAAAAAAGAAAAAATGGAAACACCCAAAAAATGTTCATCCTCTGGTGAAAACCTAGTAAACAAGCGCCTTGGATAAGTACCATAGTGAAAACCTGGCAAATAGATACTATGCGTAAGAGTCAACACTACCATCTATTAGGTCTTTTTCATCCATCCATCTCATTTTCATAATCAAACCCCATCCATCCATAATAAAATTGTTTGACCCTCGCATTCCCAGCTATCCATCTATCATGGCTTGGAATTTTGTCAAGTGTCAAGCATTATCTCCTTGTCTCATCCAATATGAGTCCTTCCAGTGTCACTCATCCAATGTCAGTCCATCCATTTTCATTCATCCAATGTCATTTCACCTATTCTCATTCATCTTTGGTCAGTCGCTTTCTCCATAATAAACCCTTTGCTTGAATGGGGCCACATTTCCTTAACCTAGGGATAGGAATGGAACCTCATTTTAACTCAAAGTAAGTTATCATACTTTCACTCATTTTATAAAAACATCACCTATCCATCAATGCTCTCATTATGTATCCATTAACAATCCCATCACTTTAGCACATTCATCAACCCTCATCAATCAACACATTCATAACTTGCAAACTAGAACTACATATCATCATCATCATCATCATCATCATCATCATCATCATCATTGTAATGTGCCTTGATCCAATGGATATAAGGTATGTAGGTAGTCTAGAATGCAAAGGAAGTATCAAGTACTTAGGCACATACAATAGAACCATCATCCATCTCAATCCATAACAACAATCCATCTTTTCACTTCATCCATCTACCACAATCCATCCTACCCATTTACCACCTAGACTAGACTAACTCAAGAAGAATGCAAACTATACATCTTTTTGAAAGCTCAAAGTACTTATAAAATATGAAACGAAAAAGGCTACTCCTAACACAATACATCACCTCATACCATTTGCTAGATCTGAATCATTCATATATCCTAGATCCAAAGCCTTTAATGGACACATATTTCCTAATATAAGGCCCCCAAATCTATCTATAACACCCTCTTTGGCAAGAGAACATGTTGGTTGTCTATTGTTTTATCAATTGGTCGATTTACTTTTGATTTATCTTTGTCCCTTTTTAATACTTATTCAAAACTACCTTGATCTTTCTATATCTTGGTATGTCGTGATGTAGTATAGATTGGGGCATAGTCATTTCTTTCATATGATGTATTTTATGAGATGAATTTGTTATCATATTAGGCCTAATATGTATCTTGTGAGTGTTGGGATTAGCATCTTGCACATGAATACCTATTGCATCTAATCTTTTGCAAAGACCTTCTTTGTATTAAGACTATTCTATCATAAGACTATATTTCATTCACTTATCTGACAAGATTCTATTACACCTGGTAGTAATAAAATCAAACCATTTGCTTGCAGAGTCAACAATCTTATGCATTGGATACATCACCACCTTGGTTCTTATACCTTGGTACATAACATTCATATGCTATATCAATATAAAGGATTGCTCCATTTTTCATGTCAGCATAACTTCTCCCAATGACTTCATCATTCATTTATCTATTCTAAAAAGTTCTTTCCCATGCCATCTCATCATCATCTTTTATTCATCTTGGTCATTATATTTTTTCCTTTATCATTTGATTATTAGTTCTTTGTTAATCAATTGTAGCATCATATTCTTTCATTATCATTTGATTATGAGTTCTTTGTTAATCATTTGTCTCATCATGTTCTTTCCTTATCATTTGATTATCATTTTTTTGTTAAATCATTTGTGTCATCATTATCTATCATCATCATTTGTTAATCATTTATGTCATCATTTGTCATCCATCTAACTTATCATTTTATCACATCATATTAGCACATCATATATCAAAAACCCATAAATAAACATCTATTCTAGAATCCATTTCACACATGCATACATCCACAAAATCATCATAATCATCATAAAATAAAGACATCATAAAACACCAAGATACATCAACCATTGCCATCATCATATATATCTATAGATCATACAAAAAGAGTCCATGATACAATGTCCGTATACATAAAGTATGACATCATCTTGCAGACATCAAAATACAAAAATATACATCATGTCATTGATAAATAAAGTGTCTACATCAAGTGGAACTCACCCCCTCTGAAGGAGCCAACTATGAGGCTATCCTTGGAGGAGGTGGCTGGTGAGGCCCTTATGACCCTGATGGTTGTCCCTAGTTTGGTGGCACCTATCCTATTGCTTCCCTTGGTAGCCCCATCATTGAAGGTCCTAACCACATTGATCTAGAGACCCTCAATCTGCTCCACCTATTAAAACTAGGCAACCTCCAGAGCTATAGGAACTGCACTCTCTTATAATCCATGGTAATACTCCACTCTCTATCTAGCATGTGCTAGTCTGTCTTGCACAACCATCATGTTTGTCCACATCTGTACCATGGTACCACTAGCTATCACACTCTACATTATGTCTAGATATTGTTGTATCTATGTAGCAGTAGCCCTTGTTGTATCTCTTACTACTATGGCATGTTGCACATAGCCATCTACTCTGCCTACCTATGCCTGTAAGGTCTACACATATACTTACAAGGCCTATACCTATCCCTATAGGGTCTATGTCTACAAAAACATGCTATCCCTCTCTGCAGTCACCCCTATCACCACACCCTATAAGCTATGTACCTCTAGTTGTAGATTATCTCAGGAGACTTGTACAGTGTCGTAGTCCTCTTCAACTCTCGAGATAGCAGCCTCCACCTATAGCTGTCCTCCATCTCCTCCATCTCCTTCATTTCCCCCATCTCTTGGGACAACTACTGCCACCTGCAACCTCTATCCCCCATCCCCTCTATCTCCTCATCTTCCTATGTCTAGCAGGATGGCCACATATCCCCTTGCCACCCTTTGTCTCACCTGTCATTGTCCAACAAGAGGGTCTGCAACCTATCATAACTGTGTCCCAGGTAACATCAACCTAATTGACCTATGAGTCACCCACCATGCATCATAGTTAGGACTGGTCCCTACATCCTCAATCATTGCTACTGGCGGTACCCATGGCATACACTGTAAGGTCATAAACTTTGTTAGAATAGCCTGTCTCTCTAATGCCCCACCCCATTCACCCATGTCCCTGACCACCCTAGGAAAGATCACCTCATATATTGGAGAGGTACATTTCTCCCCAAACTATTGTTATACTCTGTCTGACATGTACCTCTCTATAGTAAAATTTGTCCTACCCATAATGTATCGAGTCTATCTGACATAAGACAACTCTCTAGCATCCTCCTCCCACACCTCGCATGCCCTCAAAGGTCTCCAAATCACTATATCTATGTCATCGATCACACTCCTCTAGCAGATCATATCTCCAGTCCACTTGTAGTGCAGGACCTATGTGTACATCTAGTAAAAAGGGTACGCTCCCATCCTCACCCTGTCACACACTGGATGCAACATCAGAATGTGCTCCCAAGACCAAATGTGTAGTAATGCCATGCCACAACCAATGTACTAGCTCTTGTTGTATATGCAATTATGCAAATCTCTTTATAGGTGAACCAATACACATGGACCCCATGTGAATACCTCTCCATCAATTATCTGCTCTAGTACATCTCCCCAGCTAATCATGAACTACCACAATCTCCTCCCTAGTACAAGCACATAGCTAATCAAGCCTATAATAAATAGTAGCAATGGGGCATCATTAATAACCTCTATCAAGTCTAGTTGTGTCCCCTAGATCGGTAGGTCATCATCTGCAAATACCCTCTCTAGTGTCGAAGTCCCAGTGTGGAACTCATATCTCACTAGGGACCCATCGATGGGAATCCACAGTATCTGGCACATGTCCTCTAGTGTCACTACCATCTACCCCATTGGGAGGAGAAATGCACTCCTCTCGTTGTGTCACTGCTCTATAAGTGCGGTTGGTTGCAAGTATGGGCCTAACTGATGTTGTCATTGATGTCAGCATACTCTTGTTGCATTGATGTCAACATACTTCTATTGCATTGATGTCAAGGATTGGATGAGCTGTGTGCTGAGGATATTGAGAAAATTAGTCCTATCAGAAATAGAGAAGAACAGTGAAGATAGTGAAGCTCTATGAAGTGAAGATCCCAGATAAGATGAAGATTAGAGAATGTGCATCAAAGGGTTTGTAGACATGTGTCCAAAGATGATCCAGTCAAGATTTGAGAGGTCCGCATGAAGTTTTGGAGAAGTTATGGCCATATGAGTAAAACTAGTTCTGGTAGCTGCTCAAGAGGTGACAGAGTGACACAAATAGGTTTGGTAAGACCCAGAAATGCAATATCTTATTCTGCAGATTTTGTGGAATGTTTAGGAATCCAATGTGAATTGACAACTCAATTGGTTCATGGTTTAGAGGTCCGTAAGCATTTATTCTAATGTGATAGTGATGACAGACTGTGTTCTTGAGGTTCCAGATGAAGATGCAAATGATTTCAGTAAGAAGAAGTGATGTGGATGTTCTTAATGATTTAGGCAAGCTTGTGGGGGTCTCTATACTGTTTCTAGTTCATGTTGGTGGTCTGCATTGAAGATTGAGCTCATAATTGAAGATTTACTCTTGAATGATGGTGTTCTTCCTAATCATGGCCGACCAGATGATCTTGAATATGTTTTGTGAAGCATGGCATCTTCCTCAAAGAAGTTTGAAGTCCCAAATATGTGTGGCTAACAGTGTGGTGATACACATGAAGTTCTTGTAACAAATCAAGTTGTATCTTTATAATTGCTCTGTAATAGAATATGCTGCACCGACTTTGATGATCATTCCAAAGTTGATGTCTTGTATAAATTAGAGTTGTGAAGTCATTTCAAAGTATCCTTGTGGAGATGAGAAAGTGGTAGAGAGGAGAAGAGCAAAAAGTAGAGCAGAAGTATTGAGCTTAAATGGAACTGACTCAAGCATGGTGAAGATGCTAATCTCCAGTTCAAGTATGTAATATTTATTACTCTATAGACAGTGTGTCTCTTGTAGGAAGTGGGACTCTTGTGAGCAGTGTGCTTGGGTAGTGAGCCCTAATTGGCAAGTGCCATTTTGTTCTTCTTGTTCTTTTAATAGAGAATACATTCTTGGGTTAGTCACCCCTTGGTTTTTCCCTTAACTGGGTTTTCCACGTTAAAATCTTGGTGTCATATGTGTTAATGTGTTTCTACTCTTGAGTTATTGCATTGTGCTTCCATGACTAAATCATTATTATGCTGTAGAAATATAAGAAGGATTTAATTGTTTAAAGAAAAGAAAGTTTTGAGACAATTGATTCACCCCCCCTCTCAGTTGTCTGTCCTAATACCAAGAATTGGCATCATAGCTAAGTTCCTCTAAAAGAGCTTAATCACTTGAGGAGATCCAGGATGTCTTCCTACAAGAAGGATAGTCTGGAGTTTGATGGAACTAATTACACTCTTTGGAAAAGCTGCATGGAATGTCACTTGCAATGTATGGGAATGCAATATTGGACCATAACTTCAAAGAAGTATGTTCCTCCAAAGAATGGTCCAACAACTGTAGATGAAATCAGAGATGCTGAAGATAATCTTTGAGCTAAAGAAGCCTTACTAAGTGCCTTATCTGATTTAGAGCTGACAAATGTTATAGATTTAAAAATTACATATAAGATTTGGGAAAAACTGGAACTTCTGCATGAAGGAGACAAATATGTTAGATCTGCCAAGCTACAGAGTCTGAAAGGAAATTTTGAAAACCTAAAGATGAATGAAGATGAGAATATCACTACATTTATACCAAAAGTAAATGAGCTTGTTTGTGGCATTAGGTGTGCTGGTGGAACCTTGGATGAAGATGATATTGTTGCCAAAGTTCTTAGATTCCTACCTCCTACTTACAAACACAAGGTTGTTGCTATTGAAGAATTCAAATCTTTATCAAATATCACAAGAGATCAATTGGTTGGAAAATTACATTTGAATTGGTTGAGTTTGGAGATGCACCACCCAAGACTGAATCTACATTCAAAGCTAGTACCTCTGTAAAGGGCAAACAAAGGTATGATCTAGGATAGACCTCCTCAAAGAAACTATCATGATATGAAAAAGAAAGAAAAGATCTGGAAGAAGATGAAGCAGAAGCTACTCAACTTGAAGCCCTTATTGCAAAAAGACTACCAAGAGGATCTGGTAAGTATGAAGGAAAATTTCCCTTCAAATGTTTCAACTACAACAAGATTGGTCATTTTGCCTCAAGGTGTCTGGAAAGATTTTCAAGGACAAATCCAAATAGATCAAGATTCCAAAAGCAATGTTACTATGTTCATGAAGATGATGATGATGAAGGAGTAACAGATGATGAATCAGAGACAGGAAACAAATCCAGAAGTGACTGGGTGTTTATTACCATCAAGGAAGAAGATCCAATGCCCACTGAATCTATTGATCATAAAATGGTAGAAAGAGCTCTGTCTGCCCAAGTTGAATAAAAAGATGAATGGGTCATTGATAGTGGATGCTCCCACCATATGACTGGTGACAAAAATAAGTTCATAAATCTAGAAAGATATGAGGGAGGAGTTGTAAAATTTGGTGATAATTCTACTGGAAGAATTAGAGGCAAAGGAACTATTTATTTTGATGGAAAGAACAAAACCAGTGATGTATTGTATGTTGAAGGTCTGAAACACAATCTTCTCAGTGTTGGGCAGTTGGTGGACAAAGGCTATGATCTCATATTCAAAAATGGAAAATGTAAGATCTTTGAAAGTTCTGGAATAGAGATTGCATCTAGTACTCAAACAAAAGGTAACATCTTTCATTTGGTTGGTAATGGAAAAAATTGTTTATTTATTCAAATTGATCAGAGTTGGTTGTGGCATAGGAGAATGTGTCATGTAAATTTTGATAATATCATCATGATATGAAACACTCAAGTTGTAAGAGATCTTCCAATACTAGTGAAACCTACTAATAGTTTGTACAAAGAATGTCAGTTGGGTAAGCAGAACAGAGTCACATTGGAAAGTAAGGAATAATCTTCTACTGAACTATTGGACTTAATACATACTGATCTATGTGGACCAGTAAGAATCAAAAGTTTGCAAGGTGGTAGATATTTTATGTTACTAATTGATGACCATTCTAGGATGATGTGGGTGACTTTCCTGAAGGAGAAATCTGAGGCTCTTGAGAAATTCAAAATATTCAAGGCTATGGTAGAGAATGAAACTAGGTTAAACATAAAGTGTATTAGGTCTGATAGAGGTGGAGAATTCACATCCGAAGAATTTATAGAATTCTGTGAGAAACATGGGATAAAAAGATAGTTATCTACTCCAAGGACTCCATAGTAGAATGGAGTAGTGGAGAGAAAGAACTAGACCATCCAGGAAGCATCTAGAACCATGATGGTGGAAGCAAATGTCCCTCAGATCTACTAGAGAGAAGTGGTAAGCACTGCTGTCTATACTCTTAATTGAGTACAAATTAGAAGTAATACTGGTAAGACCCCTTATGAACTCTGGTTTGGCATCACTCCTACTGCGAAGTATTTTAGAGTCTTTGGTAGTAAATGTTACATTAAAAGAGATGAAGACCTTGGCAAATTTGATGCTAGAAGTGATGAAGGAATATTCTTGGGATATTCTACTCAAAGCAAAGCATACTGGTGTTATAACAAAAGATTGAGAAAGATTGTAGAAAGTAGAAATGTGAAGGTTGATGAAGGCATTGAAAAACCCTCAAGGTTTTATGAATATGAAGAAGATGATCAAAATGATGTTTTGGTCCAAGAAGTTCAAGCCCCTTCTGAAATTCAGACCCATACTGATCCGGAAAATCCTAAAATATAGGAAGAAGAGATAAGCTTGAATGAACCTGTCCAAGAATTAGAAGTGCAATAAATTCCCAAAACTCCCAGGTATGTAAGGCTGAATCATTCTGAAGACTAGATCATAGGTGATAGAAGCAAAGGTGTTCAAACAAGAAGAAAGATTGCTCAAGATTCAGAGAAGTATTGTTTGATTTCAAAGATTGAACCAAAAATAGTAAATGAAGCATGCAATGATGAAAGCTAGGCCAAAGCAATGGAGGAAGAGTTGATATAGATTGAGAAAAATCACACTTGGGATCTTGTTCCCAAACCTAGAAACAAAAATGTGATTGGAACCAAATGGGTGTTCTAGAATAAACTGAATGAAGATGGTGAAGTAGTTAGAAACAAAGCCAGATTGGTCTGTAAGGGTTATTCTCAAGTAGAAGGAGTTGATTTTGTAGAAACTTTTGCTCCGGTGGCAAGAATTAAAGTAGTCATATTAGATTATTCCTTGCTTTTGCTACCTTCAAGGATTTCAAAGTATATCAGATGGATCTCAAGTCTGCTTTCCTGAATGGTGACTTAGAAGAAGTATACATTGAGCAATCAGATGGATTTCAATTGTTTGATCATGGTTATATGGTCTGCAAGTTGAAGAAAGCATTGTATGGACTCAAACAAGCCCTAAGAGCCTGGTATGAAAGATTGGATAAACATCTTTTGAAGATTAGTTTCAACAAAGGTATTGCTGATAGTAACTTGTACTTCAAGATTGATCATGAAAATATCTTGATTGTTGAAGTATTTGTTGATGATATCATTTTTGGAGGAAGAGATAGTATGTGCAAGACTTTTGCAAATCAAATGAAAAGTGAATTTGAGATGTCTATGTTTGGTGAAATGAATTTCTTCTTGGGTTTGTAAATCACTTAAACAAAGAAAGGAATCTTCATATCATAGACCAAATATGTAAAAGAATTGCTGAAGAAATTTGGGATGGAAGATTCAAAACCAATGAATACTCCCATGGCAACCGGATGTAAACTAAGAAAAGATGATGAATCTCCTAAGGCTAATCAGAAAAAGTACAGGTCAATGATTGGAGGACTACCGTATCTTACTCAAACTAGACCTGACATTATAAATGATGTTGGTCTTGTTGCCAGATTCCAAGCTGATCCTAGAGAATCTCATGTCATGGAAATCAAGAGAATTCTCAGATATCTAAAGGGAACAGTTGAGTATGGTTTATGGTATCCTAGGGATCATGATTTCTCTCTTCATGCATATAAAGATGTGGATTGGGTAGGAGATGTGGATGACCAGAAGAGTACCAGTGGTAGTGCATTCTTTTTGGGGAAAAGATTGGTTTCTTGGCTGAGCAAGAAAAAAGAGGCAATATCTCTGTCCACTACAGAAGCAGAATATATTGCAGCAGCAGGTAGTTGCACTCAAGTATTGTGGATGAAGCAAATGCTAAGAGACATCAGAGTGGAGTATGAGGAACCTATCACAATCTTCTATGATAACTCAAGTGCAATAAATATATCAAAAAATCTAGTATTGCATTCAAAGACAAAACATATATCCATCAAGTTTCAATTTTTGAGAGAGTAGGTGAACAAGAATGAAGTCAGATTGGAGTTTGTGCCCTTTGAGGATCAGACTGCAGACATTTTTACTAAACCTCTACCTAAGAACTCTTTTGATTATCTCAGGGAGAAGTTAGGGGTTATTACCCCTCTAGTTTTGAATTAAGGTGCACTGATGTGCATCAGTCTGGTGAATCTCACAGTCATATCTTGCGGTTTGGATTGATGATAGGAAGATGCTACTCAGGGGGAGTAGTCTGTATGATTCCGATTGATGCAATTATGTGCCCTTTGCCATTGATGTCAAAGGGGGAGAGAAGACATGTGAAAAACTAGTTGCTAATCAAAGGGGGAGCAGTAAAGGAAGAGAAGACATATGAATTATTGTTGTTGATAGGGGGAGCTATGTCAGTTAGTGAGGAGTTCTTATCTTGATGGTTAAAATAGTTTTTCACATAATATGTTTCCATCAATGACAAAGGGGGAAATTGTTACAAGTATGGGCCTAATCAGTGTTGTCATTGATGTCAACATAATCCTATTGCATTGATGTCAAGGATTGGATGAGCTGTGTGCTGAGGATATTGAGAAAATTAGTCCTATCAAAAATAGAGAAGAATAGTGAAGACAATGAAGTTCTATGAAGTGAAGATCCCAAATAAGATGAAGATCAGAGAATGCACATCAAAGGGTTTGTAGACATGTGTCTAAAGATGATCCAATCAAGATTTGAGAGGTCTGTATGAAGTTTTGGAGAAGTTATGGCCTTATGAGTAAAACTGGTTCTGGCAGTTGTTTAAGAGGTGACAAAGTGATACAAATAGGTCTGGTGAGATCTGGAAATGCAATATCTTGTTCTACAGATTTGGTGGAATGTTTAGGAAGCCAATGTGAATTAACAACTCAATTGGTTTGTGGCCTAGAGGTCCGCAAGCATTTATTCTAATGTGATAGTGATGACAGACTGTGTTCTTAAGGTTTCAGATGAATTTGCAAATGATTTTAGTAAGAAGAAGTGGTGTGGATGTTCTTGATGATTCAGGCAAGCTTGTGGGGGTCTCTATACTGTGTCCAGTTTGTGTTGGTGGTATGTATTGAAGATTGAGCTCATATTTGAAGATTTACTTTTGAATGATGGTATTCTTCCTAATCATGGCTGACCAGATGATTTACACATCTTACGAATGATCCTGAAGATGTTCTCCAAAGCATGGCATGTTCCTCAAAGAAGTTTGAAGTCCCAGATATGTGTGGCTGACAGTGTGGTGATACGCATGAAGTTCTTGTAACAAATGAAGTTGTATCTTTGTAATTGCTCTATAATATAATATGTTGTGTTGGCTTTGATGATCATTCCAAAGTTGATGTCTTGTATAAATTAGAGTTGTGAAGTCATTTCAAAGTATCCTTGTGGAGATGAGAAAGTAGTAGAGAGGAGAAGAGGAAAAAGTAGAGCAGAAGTATTGAGCTTAAATGGAACTGACTCAAGCATGGTGAAGATGCTAATCTCCAGTTTAATTATGTAATATTTATTAATCTATAGATAGTATGTCTCCTATAGGCAGTGGGCCTCTTGTGAGTAGTGTGCTTGGGCAGTGAACCCTAATTGGCAAGTGCCATCTTGTTCTTATTCTTTTAACAGAGAATACATTCTTGGGTTAGTCACCCCATGGTTTTTTCCTTAACCGGGTTTTCCACATTAAAATCTTGGTGTCATATGTGTTAATGTGTTTCTACTCTTGAGTTATTGCATTGTGTTTCCATGATTGAATCATTATTATGCTATAGAAATATAAGAAGGATTTAATTGTTCAAAGAAAAGAAAGTTTTGAGACAACTGATTCACCCCCCTCTTAGTTGTCTATCCTAATACCAACACGGTCATCATCGTGGTATGTGCTTGAATCTCTAGAAATTGAGCTCTATGTAGCATCCCAACTCCATCTAAGAACTCCCTGTCTATGTCTATAAAGTATGGGTACAGTCGCATCGTCCTAGGTCACCTCACGCATGATGGAATTGAAGTAGGTCACTGCTGTTCATCATCACAATTCAATAGGTTAGTCATAATCCAACAAAGTCTTTTAGTTTTCCATAAGTCATTTATTTTTCCTTGATTCATCTAGTTTTTTTTCCTTTTCTCTTGTGACAAAGGCACACCGTTTCTATTCATCTATGTGCTACCTTGTACATGCACACCCTTTTTTGGCATCAGTGCTCCTTTCTCTTATGTAGGCATGCTTTTATACAAAAGCATGTTGTTTCCCTACATTACCGCATTTTTACCTTGCAATGACACACATCTCTCCAAATCCCTTCATTTTGTGCAAATGCGCATATTCCTTGTATGGGCGTGCCATCCACTTGTGTGGGCATGTTTTCCCAACACGGGTGCACCTTTGTCATAGGGGCACCACTTTTATGCATAGGTGCATGGTTTTCTTATGTAGGTGAGCTTTTACAAAAGTGTGCCTACACCTTTTGTTGATTGTTAGGAACACTGAGGGGGGGGAGTGAATCAGTGTTCTATAAATATTTTCTTGCACTTTTAATTTTAACCATTTCAAAATAATAATCAAATAGAAGAAAAATATTCAACTGAATAGCATCCACAAAAGCATGACACATAACACCAAGATTTTACGTGGAAAACCCAAAAAGGGAAAAACCACAGAGAGGATTAGCTCTTAAATATATATTGCAATATTTACAAAAATGATGTTCAAGCTTGGTCACTCCATGGGCCTAGAACATACTAGCTTACTACCATGAAGTACAATTAGATTTAGCAAGCTCACTACCTCAACCCTAAACCTAGCAAGATTACAATAAGGGTTGTTAAACCCTGATGGCAGCTCACTGCCGGCTCTCTGCCTTGATGATGAAACCTTGCTTCTAATCATATTACACATGAAAAATAAATACTACTTAAGCATTCGCCACTATGCCAGGTGAAGTCATTTAATAGCTGAATTTTGAATCCCAACTCTTCATACTCACTGATTTGTGTTACTGCTCTATTATTCACATATTCGCATAATACCCATGCATTCTCTATTATGTTCTGCCTCTACTCTTCTCTGCATCTTCTCTTCTTTGCCTTTCAGACCTTTCTTATTATCTTCCCATCTTCACTCAAGGACACCTTTTCCATGACTCAACTACAAGTATTTATACACTACATCAACCTTGGAATGATCATCAAGGTTGGCATCACAATCATCAACCATTGGAACAATCTCCAAGATCCGTATTATAAACATTTACAAAATAGGTCCTGACCTATTACAACATCATGCAAATAGAATTAAATGTAGATCATGCCATTCCTTAGCTATGACTTAAACATGATCTTCCATACCACAACACGCTTCCATAATCTTCTAGAGATCTCTGCAATCACTGGGATCAACCAGGGCAGTCAAGACTAGTTACACGCTATATTATCTAAGAAAAATCTTCACACACCATCTCAATTTCTTAATGCGAACTAAAGTCCAGATAGGAACATGATTAGGAGACATCCAAAAGCATGCTATAATCATCAGGAGCAACTATACAAACCTTAACCACTTTATCCATAGGAATCTTCTCACCGAAACACATGAACTTCTCTGTCTTCAACTATCATAGAATAAAGATAGCTTGCGGACCAGCAAACCACAAACCATTGCAACTGTAGGTACTTAGCATCATCCTAGACTTCCCTCTAGAACTGCAGAGAAAAATACTTTATTGAAGAGGAATGCGGAGCCAAATACTATCTTCCTGTCTCAATTGAACTTACAAAAAAAGGAGGTTTCACTCTGGTGAACACATTTCACTTAGATCTTCATGTAGATGGCTCAGACCCCAAATGTAGCATCCTCAGACATACGTCTAACTTACTTCCAATCTACAGACCACGGTCTTCAAGTAGAAATAAATACGGAGTAGTTTACTGGACTGATCTTTAGCATACAACTCATTGTCTATACTACACTTCTCTGTAACTCACTTATTTCTTCCAGAGAGGCTAATTTTCTCAATATCCTCAACATACAAGTCTTCTAAACAAGTAATACAATAAGATACATTTGACACTAATGACAACAAGGATATGTTGACATCAATGACAACACTGATTAGGCACATACTTGCAACAATCTCCCCTTTTGTCATTGATGGCAACATATGATGTGAAAAACTGCAACAACCATCAAGACAAGATTCTCCCCCTTTCTCTTTACACACCTGTAGTCTTTATTTCTCCAAAATTCTCCCCCTTTCTCTTACACATCTACACTCTAAGTTTTTCAGATGACTTCTCTCCCCCTTTGACATCAATGGAAATGGGCACATACTTGCACTCTTCTGCTCTGATCTAAACTCTCTTCTGAACTTTCTGACTACTCCACTCAGAAGTAGCCCTAAAAACCATCAATCTGGACATCTAAACACCTTTGGACATATGCACCATTATGCATGTTAGTTTAGAGCAAGAGAGGTGATGACCCCTAACTTTTCTCTGAGATACTTAAAAGTATCCTTGGGTAAAGGCTTGGTAAAAATGTCTATAATCTGATCCTTGGTAGAAACATACTCCATCTTGACTTCATTCCCTGTCACTTTTTCTCTCAGGAAATGATACCTAATGGATATGTGCTTGGTCCTTGAATGCATCACTAGGTTCTTTGATATGTTTATAGCACTTCTGTTGTCGCAAAAGATTGTAATAGGTTCTTCATACACAACTTTAATGTCCTTCAAAGTCTGCTTCATCCATAACAATTGAGTGCAACTGCATGCTGCTGCAATGTATTCTGCCTCTACAGTAGATAGGGATATTGAATCCCATTTCTTGTTTAACCAAGATACTAATCTTTTTCCCAAGAAGAATGCACCTCCACTTGTACTTTTTCTATCATCCACATCTCTGACCCCATCAGCATTAGTATATGCACTGGGAGTAAAGTCACAGTTCTTAGGGTACCAAAAACCATAATCTATTATGCCTTTTAAATATCTCAGAATTCTTTTGACTACCATCACATGTGATTCCTTGGGTTCTACCTGAAATCTTGCCACAAGACACACTGCATGCATTATATCAGATCTATTTTGAATCAAATAAAGTAATCCTCCAATCATAGATCTCTACTTTTTCTAGTCTGCCATGGGTGAGTTATCATCTTTGCTCAACTTACAACTAGTTATCATAGGTGTGCATACTGGTTTAGAGTCTTCCATCCCAAATTTATTTAACAACTCTTTCACATACTTAGACTAAGAAATGAAGATACCCTTATCTGATTGTCTTATTTGCAGACCTAAAAACAAGTTCATCTCTTCAAACATGGACATTTCAAATTCACTTTGCTTTTCTCTAGCAAAAATTGAGCACATGCCTTCATTGCCTCTAAAACTAATATCATCAACAAAAACTGCAACAATCAGGGTTTGTTCATCATTGATCTTGAAGTAGAGGTTACTATCCGTAGTGCCTTTACTGAACCCTATCTGAATCAGGTACTTGTCCAACTGTGTATACCATGCCCTAGGAGCTTGTTTTAATCCATACAATGCTTTCTTCAATCTGTATACCATGTTCCCTTGTTCTAATGACTAAAATCCTTCTGGTTGTTCAATATAGACTTCCTCTTCCAACTCTTTATTTGAGAAGGCAGACTTTACATCCATTTAATAAACCTTGAAATCTTTATATGTTGCAAAAGCCAGAAACATCCTTATTGCTTCAATCCTTGCTACTGGAGCAAAAGTTTTTTCAAAGTCTATTCCTTCAACTTGAGTGTATCCTTTGCATACCAACCTTGCTTTATTTTTTATGATTTCACCATTCTCATTCATTTTATTTCTAAAGACCCACTTTGTACCAATTACATTCTTGTCTACTGGCCTAGGAACAATATCCCAAGTCTGATTCTTCTCTATCTACATCAATTCTTCTTCCATAGCCTTTATCAAATTCTCATCTTGGCAAGCCTCATCCATAGTTTTAGGTTCAATATTAGAAATCAAATAGAAATTTACTTGTTCTTCTGTAGCTTTTCTTCTGGTTAAAATCCCTTTGCTCTTATCTCCTATGATTTCATTTTCATAATGACTGATTCTTACATATCTTGGAGTTATGGTAGCACTTTCCGAAGCTTGTTCTTCTTCATCTGTGTTATCTTCAAGTTGCACCACTTTTGAAACTTCTGGATCATTTGACTCATATCCACTTGATTTTGAAGACCTTTCCTTACACTCATCAACTTTAACATTTGCACTTTCAATGATCTTATTCAGCCTCTTATTATAGCACCGGTAGGCCTTACTATTGGTGGAGTAACCAAGGAAGAATCCTTCATCACATCTAGCATCAAACTTGTCTAAATATTCTTCTCTTTTGATGTGACATTTGATACCAAAACATTTAAAATATTTCACAGTAGGAACTCTACCATGCCACAATTTATAAGGAGTCTTTGAACTGTTACCTTTTACTTGAACTTTGTTTAGGATATATACTGCAGTGTGAATTGCCTCTCTCCAATATACTTCTAGAAGATGAGCTTCCTTCATCATGGTTCTAGTAGCTTCTTGAACTATTCTATTTTTCCTTTCAACAACTCCATTTTGTTGTGGAGTTTTGGGCACAGATAGTTGTCTCTTTATTCCATGTTCTTCACAAAAGAAATTAAATTTGTTTGATGTGAACTCTCCTCCTCTATCAGACATCAAGCATTTGATCTTTAGTTGATTCCTAATCATTACCTTGAATGCTCATCTAGTTCATAATTATCCAACTTTGATTTCATTTGTAGATTTTCAAACCATTTCCAAAGTAAACTGCTCTATACTGAAAACAATTTTGAACTTCTGTTACTCATTATCCTCAAGCCAATTATCAAGAACAGACAAACTTATGGATATAGATATAATCACTAATTGATAACCATATGCTAGAACTACAGAACATTATCTTCAATAGCAGACCCAAGCGTACCAGAATGCTAGAGCCCTATCTCTTAATTTTATTGGTTAGATACTTAGCCAAAATTCATGACCTGTCAGCTTGTCCGTTAAAAACATACATGACCAATTCATCTATCATGTCATGGATCATATGAGACTCCATAATTCATATCCAACAATCATCATTGACCTCTTAACATACCTTTAGAACCACACATCAAAATACTCAATAGTTGAAGAATGCAGACCAAAATACTTAGATGCTTTACATTGTTTTAGGCTTAACCCTATTCATCTGGACTTAGACAATTCACCATGTGACTTTTGGATGAAGTTAGAACTTGAACACAGGAAAATATGTTCACTAGATATTTATGAATAACATACCTGAACCACATATAATGATCTTCAACTGCAGAGACATATTGATCCAATCTCTATTACTTACTTTATATATTGCACATACTTTAGTCATTTTGGGCTTCCGAACCTGAATCCTTTTATGCCTTGATCTACAAAGTTCCTTTCAAGAAATCTACTATATAAATCTTCACATCATATCTTTGTGCCAAATCTCAGCACTGACTATCTAGCTAGGGGATTTAGAATTTTCAATATAGGCCCCCTATGCCAGAGTTCCCAGTTTACTTCCTAGAGGAAGTATCTGCCCAGAATCTGGTGCAGATTCATCTCTGACTTCATTTACTTCTTTCTTGACCGAGACCTTGTTCATCTCCTTCTTGACTTTTGCCAAATCAATCTTTTCCATTGATTTCTTCAATTCTTCTTGATTATCCTTCTCCATGTTCTTCTACAAAATCTTGTAATATTTCCAGTCTTGTTGCAATTAAAGCACATAGTATTTTTCTGACCATTGTTCCTTTCATTCATCCTTGACCTGCATAGGTTAGCTTTATGCCCAAATTTATTGCATATATAACAACAACCACTGAAGGATTCAATTGTCCTATTCTTGCCATAGATGTTTCTCACTTGACTTCTACACTCATTATTCGTGTGTCCCATTTTATAGAATGCATTGCACCTTATAGGATTTTGACTCACTTTGCATATAGTAGCTTTATGACTAATTTTATTGCAAGTGAAACATCTTCCTTTGAAGGATTGTTCATTTCTCACATTGTTGAAACTTTTCTTGATCTGATTTCTACATTCACTTGCTCTATGACAATTGAAACACTGACTAGAGAATGATGGAACCTTTTGATTTATTCTGCTCCTACATTGAGTAGCCTTATGACCAAACTTATTACATGAATTACAATAACCATGAAAAGATGGGTACCTTTGAGAATTTGGTTGTCTGGATGGAGGTCTTCTAGGTCTTCTTCTTTGATTTCTGAACTGGTATCCATTGTTTTGCCTTGACTCAATGCTTATTTGAACAGAGTTTAAACTTTCTCCATTCTCAAATCCCAAACCTTTCTTATCATTAGCTCTCTTTTGTCTAGTAATCATTTCATCAAGATTTGTAGTGCTTATCTTGAATTTTTCTTCAAATCTTTTGGCCTTTTCCAAGTCAGTTTTTAGATTTGCAATTTCTTCTTCAAATTTTACACAATCTTCTAATCTATTCTCCACAATCCAATTCAGATCATCTTCTACTCTTGTTCTTTCTATAGATTTTTCTTCCAAATCATTTAGAGCTTCATTTGCTAATAACAATTGATCATTGACTTCTTTGTATTTGTCTTTGAATTTCTTGACTTGCTTTTTTAGCTTCAAGATGCATTCATCAGCTTGTTGCAAGTTTTCTTTCAGATTCCTAACTTTTGCCTCAAAATTTTCAAGATCCATAAGAGCTTCTTCTAGTTGGTTGTAGCTTCCATAATTTTCATATCTTCTTACTATCATGGTCATACTATCCTAGATCTTCCTCAAGCTATTAAACTTTTTCCAAGGAACCTTGCTCTGATACCAATTATTGATTGTCAGGAACACTAAGAGGGGGGGTGAATCAGTGTTCTATAAATATTTTCTTGCACTTTTACTTTTAACCATTTCAAAAGAATAATCAAATAGAAGAAAAATATACAACTAAACAACATCCACAAAAGCATGACACATAACACCAAGATTTAATGTGGAAAACCCAAGAAGGGAAAAACCATGGAGAGGATTAGCTCTCAAATATATGTTACAATCTTTATAAATATGATATTCAAGCTTGCTCACTCCACAGGCCTAGAACATGTTGGCTTACTGCCATGAAGTACAACTAGATTTAGCAGGCTCACTACCTCAACCCTAAACCTAGCAAGATTACAATAAGGGTTGTTAAACCCTGAGGGATGTTAAACCTTGCTGGCGGCTCACTACCTTGATGATGAAACCTTGCTTCCAATTATATTGCACATGAAAACTGAATACTACTTAAGCATCTGCCACTATTTAATAGCTAAATTCTGAATCACAACTCTTCATACTCACTAATTTGTGTTACTACTCTGTTATTCGCATATTCACATCATACCCACGTGTTCTCTATTTTGTTCTGCTTCTACTCTTCTCTACCTCTTCTCTACTCTACCTTTTGGACCTTTCTTATTATCTTCCCATCTTCACTCAAGGACACCTTTTCCATGACTCAACTACAAGTATTTATACACTACATCAACCTTGGAATGATCATCAAGGTTGGCATCACAATCATCAACCATTGGAACAATCTCCAAGGTTGCTATTATAAACATTTACAAAATAGGTCTTGACCTATTGTAACAGCATGCCAAGGGAATGAAATGCATATCACACCATGCCTTAGCTAGGACTCAAACATGATCTTCCATGCCACAACACACTTCCATAATCTTCCAAAGATCTCTGTAATCACTGGGATCAACGAGGTCGGCCAAGACTGGTTACATGCTACATTATTTGGGAACAATCTTCACACACCATCACAATTTCTTAATGCAAACCAAAGTCTAGATAGGAACATGATTAGAAGACATCCACAAGCATGCTATAATCATCAGAAGAAACCACATGAACCTTAACCACTTTATTAATAGTAATCTTCTCACCAGAACACATGAACTTCTCTGTCTTCAACTATCATAAAAGAAAGATAGCTTGTGGACCACCAAACCATGAACCATTACAACTGTAGGCACTTATCATCATCCTAGACTTCCCTCCAGAACAGCAGAGAAAAATACTTTATTGTGCAGGAATGCAGAGCCAAATACTATCTTCTTGTCTCAACTAAACTTACAGAAAAAGCAGGTTTCACTCTGGTGAACACAACTCACTCAGATCTTCATGCGGATGGCTCAGACTTGAAATGTAGCATCCTCAAACATACCTCTAACTTACTTCCAATCTGCAGACCACAGTCTTCGAGCATAAATAAATATGAAGCAATTTACCGGACTGGTCTTCAGCATACAACTCACAATCTGTACTGCACTTCTTTGTAACTCAGTTGTTTCTTCCGGAGAGGCTAATTTTGTCAATATCCTCAACATACAAGTCTTCTAAACAAGCAATAGAATAAGATACAGTTGACTCTAATGATAACAACCATATGTTGACATCAATGACAACACCAATTAGGCACATACTTGCAACACCTTTTTATACTTTCACCTAGCACTAATTACCCATTAATGACCACTAGCCAACCCAAAACCCCAAGTTAAGTAACTTACCATTATCCCTACACTGTCTAGCCTCTGGAACTACGTCACTCACTCGCCTCAGTGCTTATGATGTGGGAGTTCTATGTAGTTGGCCATCTCTTTCTTCTCTTCTTCTCTCTAATAGGTTGTTTTCAAAGCTTAGGCGTAGAAATGACTTCGAATGGTCCCCTCTGCCACTATTTATTGGCCCCCACCCCTATTATTTCTCTATAGCACATACCCTACCCTCCCATATTCCCCTGTTTTTCCTATTTTTGCCATTTTTCTTCTATTTGTTCACCTGTTCTACTATCTTATCCTACTTCTTACCTGTCACGAATTTTTTCTAAAATTATTTTTCTTTTTTCTAAAAATTTTTTCGAGGGCACACCCAGTATCCCTTCTTCTATTCCATTATTTTTCTCCATTCTTGCCACCAATTGGGACATCTTTTTCAGTTTGTTTGACATGACACCACCTAATGGGACGCTGTATCGAAGAGAGACAAAATGTAGACACCTAAAATTTGCCAACGCATTATTCATCGTATCACAACACATTCACATCATTTCTTATTAAATCACCTGTAGACATCCAAAATTGACCTAGTTATCATTAGTATCAAATATTGCATCTGCATTTGTCTAACACACTTGAACAATTTCTCTATTCGTCAAAATCACTTATTTCTTCTATTAATTAAATAAATTTATATTTATTTAATTAATTCATTATCTATTTCTTCTAGTCTATAATTAATAATCTTTAATTATTTAATTATCTTTATTTCTATCTATTGTAATTAAATAAATCTTATTTATTTAATTAAAATTCCTTTCATAACCTCACTTTCAAATTAATTAAATAAAATTTATTTATTCAATTAATTTCTCTTATCATTGATCTTCACAAGCTAACATGTGTGGTACATCTTTTATTTAATATCTTTCACATGTAGTACTTTTTATGTACATGGTCACACATAAGCCTTATCTTCCCTCCACTTGTCATATACACATTCACTTATGATTATCAATTCATCCCAACCATTCACATAGCCACCAAATCTCCATCGTTGATTGATTTTGGTTGAGTTCTATATAAACACCCTCTCATTTCATACTACATCCATCCAGCATTTTGCATATAGCATCCATATTATCATCTTGAGCATATTGAGCATTTTAGCATCCATCTAGCTTATTATCACTATCATCCATCTATCATGGCAGCTTTTATCTTTATAATTGTTCATTATTGAAGAAGCAATCCACATCACAAACAAGGAATCATACAATCTAGGTGATCTTGATCTTAAAGTTCATGCTTTTGACTTCACCTGGATTCGATTCTTTGATGGTGGTAGGATTAGGATTTCATTTGTAATGCTTGATCTTATCAACCTAATTTTTTACCTATCACATTTTGGCATGCCCAGTGGGACTCATGTCCTTGATTAACTTTGTTGTTTGAAGTTGTTTTATGAAGTTCAAATTTTTTGGAGTGCTTATGGCATGTTTCAGTCACTTTTGAGTGAAAACCAGCTGCCTACAGAACATATGCATTGCTTTTAAGCTAAAATCTTCTTCTTTCAACATTTCTTGGGTCACTTCTAAGTCTACAGTGGTCGCTTTCTATCAAATCCACATCGCATTTAATCAGATCCTGGTCACGTCTATCATAATTTGCTTCACTTTTAACCTAAAATTGATCACTTCTGGTTGTTAGGATTGCTTCCTACAGTTTAGGGTTTTTGGTAACATTTAACTTTTTGCAAGGAATTTTTATGCATTTGGCAGATTTAGGTCACTTTTGAGAAATAATAGTTCACATCAGGCTTTTATGCATTGCTTGTGACCAATAACAGTTCACTTTCATTTAAATACAGATCACTTTTGAGGAATAGTTAGTCACCTTTGGTAATTGTGTGCCGCTTTTAGTTTTATCTTTTGTAGATTGGTTTTCTTGGCTACTAATCAGTTATTTGTACAGTAGCTTATCAATTTTCCAAGTAAAAGAGGTTGTGAAACTACTAACATATCTATTGCAGCTCCGATCAGTCTAAGACATTATATTTTATCACTAATTTAGGAACATTTGGGCTTGGTGCTTAAAAAGAATCATTGTTTGCTTCATGCTTGATTTATCTTTTTTGGATTGCTTGTTGCACATGTTTTGTAACCCAAATTTAAAAGAAAAAGTATCCTCTCCCCTTGCCTATCAAATGGATCTTGGGTGTATGAGAACTTGTTATTATCTTTAGAGGGCCTGCCTTCCTAGTGTGAGAAGGGATACGACCCAAGTGATAACGTGCTAAAGCCAAGTCCTTCTAAACTGCTATATAAGAAAAATGTTTGTGTTGAAAGCCACAAACAATGGGTGTTGTTGTGTTATACCAACAGCCAACCTCCCCAAAAACCCTCCAAGGTGTAACCCTTGAAGGCTAGGTGACTCCATAACGGAGAGTAGTGATGTTGTATGTATAGCCACATGAATAGATGCCCTTACTAGAAACCTTGTGTAGTAGTGAGAAACCCTCTATTTGTTGACACAAAAGTTGAGACCTTTGAAGCTGCCCTGATTCTCGTGGTTCTTAGTAGATATAGCAAGGATAATCTTAAGGTTTGGTGGGGGGACAAGCCTTAGGAAACCTGGATCTTGGTATGCATGAGAAGTGAGTGCCGTGGAGGGGAGTCGGTGCTACCAAGATCTTGAAGCTATCCACTTTGAATAAGCATGGTAAGGGGACTCAACAAATATAGTCCTTTCCTAGCCTAGGTTGTACAAGTTTGTGATTGTTGTGAGTGTGTGTGACTGAAATCATTATTTTCTTGTCAAAAACATCATTCAAACATATCCTCTATCAAACATAGATCACCTTTGAACCTTAACTGCTTGCCTTCAAAAATCCAAATCACTTTTAAAAAGTAGTTGTTCACTTTTTGCAATAATCAGATCACTTTTAACCAACAGCTGCTCACTTCTGGCAAAAACTGCATCACTTTTAAATAGAAGTAAATCATTTTTGACCTATCATTGATCACCTCTGGCAATCCTAGTCACCTCTGGTTAACACTATAGTCTGTCATCTGAAACAAAACTAGATCACTTTTGAGCTATTATCTGTCACTTTTGGCCTTATCCAAGTCGCTTCTAGGCTATTACTAGTCACTTCTAGTCAAATATCAGCAATCAGTATCAATCCAGCCCAATCAGTTGCACTTTCAGACATTCTTAGCCCCATTATCATCTTTTAGACAATCTTCTAAGTAGCTACAGTCACTTGAGCATTGTCTCCTATCTTGACCCTATCAAACTATTAGACTTTTGAGCTTTCATCCTTTTGAGATCCCAAAACAACAACCAACCAATAAAACTAGCAACCAAACATCATCCTTTTGGCTTTACCTAGCCTTAGCAATACCAAGCAAGCAACATCGGCAAATAGCTTTTCCCTTGAGTGTGTGAGCTATCCTCTAGGGAAGTTTATCCAACAACCAAGCAATCCATTAGCAAACCAAGCAACTAGAAAACTAGCAAAACAAATCAACACGAAATAATCAACCAACCATCATATTTTGGATCTCAACCTTGACAAGACAAGTCCAACTTTCAACATCAACCATCATGCCTCAAACTAGGAGACAATATAGAGCTAAAATCCAAGCAAAATTGTGAGCTGAGATGGAGGCCAAAATACAACAATCTCGATCAACACCCCTTAGAGATGAAACTCAATTCACAACCCATATGCCTTCTTACATGTTTGTGCTGCAAGGATACACCACTAGACCGTCATCTTCACAACAAGTGCAACCTCAAACATTTTCAGAGACCTATGAAGAGCAATCCCAAGATGACTAATCATAATTTCAAGACACACATGTATGGGACCAAGTTGAGAAGATTGTTTTATTTGATCCTAATTACTACTTCTTGCAATTAGCCCATATGGGAGCCAAATTACCAAGTGACTTTGACATATCTACTATTTGAGAACATGATCCAAACACTCCTACTATTGTCACAAAGGGACCATCCACTATAGCCACACCATCTCACACCATATCCATCCTACAAAATACACCTTCCAACCCATCTCCTTCATTGCCTATTGCTACCCCATCAAACCCACCATGTTCAGAGTACACCCTAGAACCTTTGATAACTCCTATTGAGGTACTTCCCTACCTTTCACAAAATTTGAGCTTCCCACCTTTCCATGTTTCACAACACACCCCCACTTCTACCATGACCATATATGTGCCTCAAGTCTCACAAGTTGTGCATGTTGCACAAGCGTAAATTAGATAAATATCACAAGCTATCCCAATATCACAAACTCCATAAGTTTCACAAGTTATCCAAACACCACAAGCCATACAAGTACCACGGGCCATTGCAAACATCTACTCCTATTGCATCACATGTGGAAACCACACCCCACACTCATATTCCTATCACCTCTATTATGGTCTCCATGATTTCCATGAATGCATCCAACACACCATATAACCCCAATGTTAGCCTCATTGACATGACTAATCCACCTATTGTATCACAAGCCAATCCTAGCACTACTATCTCTTATGTTGATCAACTTTCATCACTTCCTCCACCTCCATATAATCCTTCACAAACCATCAATCCGTCTTATGCAACCCAAGGATTACCCATTGTCACCCAACACATGATGTATACCAATCCTCATGTTGTCCAAAACACAAACCCAAATGTTCATCCTTCTTCCACTTCCACCAATCCTTCCATTGCTTACCATGATGCAAATCCAACTCTGAATCCATAGCCATCAACCAACATCAATCCATCCTCTACTTCCCATGTGATGCAAGCTCTTGGATCTAATCCATCACAATATACCCAACCACCACTTATGTCTCAAAAAAAACAATCCTCAAATACATATGTGTCACATACCAATCCTTCGACATATAATGTGAGCACTCAACCTTAACAAATGATTATGCCCTCATACATTCCTCAACAGCAACCACCATATATACCATATTACATTCCACCACCAAACCATCAACCCCCTTTGCAACAACAACAATTATCTCAAGCGGATGTTGAACAAATGATTAACAAAGTGGTAGGACAAAACAAGAAGACATTTTCCTTGGTAGATATATGCACTTATCCATTTGACAAGTCACTTCATATGACACCTTTCCAGCTGTACTTTGAAATTCCATAGATTGAAAAATACAAAGGGAAATGAAATCTGGATGACCATCTTAGAGCTTTCTATGTTGCATGTCTCGATGTCGCTCAACATGATACATATCACTTGAGACTGTGCCCCCAAATCTTAGTGGGGCAAGCTCTTGAATGGTTCTCTCACTTACCTCTGGGAATTAAGACTTTTGCAGAATTACCAAATAAATTTTGATCTGATTTTGCTTTCAACATTGAACATGAGGTGAACATGAATGATCTTGTCAACAACAAGCAACGCAATGGTGAAGTTTTTTTTTTCATTTACCCAACAATGGCATAACATGGCTAGCAAACTATCATGGCAAATACCTGAGAAACAACAACTTGATATCTTTGTCCAAAATTTTCACCCCGAGTTTTCATTTCAATTGCAATTGCAAAGTGCTAGTACCTTTGATGAGATCATATCCAAACTTACCACCATTGAATGAGCTTTAATTGCTAAGGGCACTATCAAATGTTTTAGAGATAGCAAAGATAATCCCCAATCGTCAAATGATAAATCCCACTTTTGGAACAAAAACAAAAATATTGTTAATGATGGTATTGTGGATGCAAAGAACATACAAACAGCGAAAGCTCCTATTAACATCCAAGCCGCATCTATAGTAAATCAACCTTTTCAACTAAATCAACCAAGAACAAATTCAACACCTCGACAACAATTTAATCCCTTAGGGGAACCCATGGAGGTAATCTTTTATAAGCTTCTCCAAGCGGGAGATGTCATATTTCCTGAAGCACCACCCAACGATGAACCAGTCTTTAAAGCTCATTGGTACAAAGAGAATGAATATTGTGAATACCATAGGGTCAAAGGACATAAAAGTAATGGTTGCATGCGCTTAAAACATGTCATTCAAGATTGCATCAATCAAGGTCTAATTAAAATCACATGGCCAACTGACACATCAACAAACATCAAACTATGACCTAGATGCTTTCAAGAATCAACTTCCATCTCATGACAAGACAAGTAACCTCCATATTGGGAATGCTATTCATTACAACTATGAATCATCCAAAATTGGCCACATAGACCACACTTGCATCTCTACCATTACAATCCAAGGCAAAGCACCTGATTGCACTGTAACTACTTGAAGAGGCTGTGTTACCATTCAGGGGGCACCTGTTAATCCTCCTTGACCATCTTCTAGCTATAATATCCTTGATCACCTTGGCAAAACACCTGCACATATCTCCAGCCTAGAATTGCTTTGGATATCCCCCACCCACAAAGCTATCCTTGATAAAGCATTGCAAGAATATTTGGTGCCCAATGATATCGATACCACACAATTCCAATCTATGGTAGCCAACATCACAGCCCCCTGCCATCTTACCTTCTCTGACAAAGATCTGCGACCATCCATCAACCCATCACATAATGAAGCCCTCCACATAGAAGTGTTTGTAAACCAACGTCGTATCAAATGAATCTTAGTGGATGATGGAGCTAGTCTTAATATATGTTCTTTAAAACTAATAAAACAATTGGGATACTCTAAGAAAGATGTTGACACTTCTAAGGTCATTACTATCAAAGCATATGATGATGCTGAGAGAGATACTAAAGGAATTATCCATTTGCCTATCCAAGTTGGTCCTGTCACTGCTGATACCCATTGTCAAGTACTTGATATTGATCTTCCTTATAACATTATCCTCAACCATCCTTGGATTCATGCCCTCAAAATAGTTCTTTCCACATACCATCAATGTCTCAAATTTCCACATAACGGTGTTGAGGTTGTTATCCATGCCGATCCTAATCCATTTGAGCTTTGTCATGCTTTTCAAGCTAAATATCAAAGCCCTAACTATATTCCTATCAACACCAAGGCATATCCATCTTCATCCTATGTGGACCTGTTCGTCCTACTCAATCCATCATCTAGGAAATCCACTTCAAATCTCTGTATCTAGTACACTGAACACGGTCCGAGTGAGTACACATTGCAAGAATCTTGTTGTGTGGGGACTCTTCCCTTATCTCCCAAATCTCATGGCAAACCTTCTTCATCTAAGGCATCTTCATCCACAGCTATCATAAAAGCTCCACCAACAGTATTCATCAAAGGTGGATTCCTTGTGTTATGGGTAAAATGGGATAATATCAAATGAATTATAAAACCTAATAACTTCAATGAAATGTGCAAATAACAAAGAATAAAAATAAATAAACAAACTTATAGTGCTTTGTTACCTGGCGGCTTCTATTTTTCACCTATTCTCGTTTGATCTTTGGTGATGAATGTAGCCCTCAGGAAGCTTGCTTCCTTGCTTTGATTCCTCAAGATGACAAAGGAGAAATGGCTCAGATACTTGTTGTGTTGAAGATGAGCTTCAACACAATATAGGATGAATAGTAAATGACTTGAGAGTGGGGGTACCAATGGCGCGCTATGGATTCAACAGAGTAATCTTACTTGAAAGCTTCGTGATATGAGAATGGAAGAATAGAAGGGTATTTATAGACTTGTGAAAGAAGATCAACGATGTAGAAGAAGTAAGAAGATCAATGGTAGAGGATGTTTGAGAGAACGTGCACAAATAGAAAGAAGACATGTGTCACAAAGAAAGCTATTTTATTTGAGTTAATTGCTTTCATGACAAGATAAGATTTGATTTTCGCAAATTAGAATGTTTTATTCTAATTTAAGAGTTATTGATAAAAACAAGATTGTTTTAAATCAAAAAACTCAATTTTTGCTTTTGCATGACAAGAAAGATTTATTTTTAGAAGATTTTGGAAGATAATAAGCAAATTAAATAAATAAATTTATTTAATTACTTGCACATGATCTGGAAGAATAAATAAAATGTTTAATTATATTTTATTTTTGGAGAGTGAGAGGATTTAAATAAATTTAAATGATTTATTTAAATTTGGAGGAATAGACTTGACTTAATTAAATAATTTAGAATTATTTAATTGCTTGGAAGAATTTAATTAAATAAGGATTTTATTTGATTTTGACTTTAGAAGATATAATTAAATATTTTGATATTTAATTAACTTAGAGGAATATGAATCGAATAAATAAATTTAATTATTTATTTATTGATAAAGGAAGGTAGACTTAAATAAATATTAAAAATATTTATTTAGATAGAGTCGTGTCATTTTTAGGTGTATACATTTTGCCCCTCTTTGATGCAATGTGTTTTATCATGTTGTCTCAAAGAATAAGATTGTCTGAAAATGATACATGCCCCAGTTTGCCCCTGGTACAAGTTTAACAACGATAGGATGCCCCCTCAAGAGATTGGACGAGAAGAAGGCAGAAAGCGTGAGACAAACAATCTCATGAAGAAGAAGGTGGAAGATAGGCTAGGATGAAGAAAAAAATGGTTTGAAGAAAGAGTCGAATGATACGCGATACAAGATAAAATGATAGCACACACAAGCAAGTAAGCAAGTATGCACAAATGATACAAGAACAAACAAGGTATTGCCCCTGTCAAGTGGTAAACCAATGATATACGGATAACGATATACAATAGTATTGTCATGGTGGGGAATGACAGATCCCTAGAGTGACATGAAGGACAGCGTCTGGTTTCAAGAAATGAAGCATGTCGTGTAAGACGCGTGTATTGGCTTGATTTCGACAATGTTACATCTTGTATAAGACAAATGTTTAATTATAACTGATCGAGTTGGTTTACGACTGGACAAGGATAAAGACCACTGATTGTGATTGGATCATTTGACAATATTGACTTGACTTGATTGGTAAGGATTTAAGGATAGACTTGCATTTGATCACTGCTTGGATTGATGGCTACAACTGTTGATGAGAGATATGAAGACAGATAGAAATTTGATCGATAGAAGAATGACTCGACAAAAGAAATCGCAAGCTTTTATTTGTAAACATTGATTCTCTGCATAGAATTTTATTGCATGGGATATGGATATGGATATGGATACAGATATGAGATGTAATTGGATATGTTATGGATATGGATAAGGAATGCTTTTTGGATATGTTATGGATATGGATATTTGCCATCTTGATATTGCAAGTATTTTGAAGTGCTTATTTCATCATCGGGCATTTATTATGTTGTGAGAAAATATAAGCATTTAGGTATAATTAAACTGAGATGACCTGAGTATTTCTTACATGGATTTTGATATAGAAAGTTAATACAAGCATCTAGTCAAAATTGAATCTAGATGACCTGAGTATTTCTTGCATTTCAACAGACAAGGATTGCCTCTTTTCATGCTCAGACCTCCAAAAGTCTTCGATGATCTTTTATTGATCATGTCTTTAGACAAAAGTCGTCACATTACTAAAGTTTGATCCACAAACAACAGACAAAGAAAATGATTATGCCCCCATCATAGCATCTCTAGCTTTTGGCATCCTTGAGTAGCATAGAAAGACATAATGACAAAAATCCAAGACCTTGTAAGTTAACCTATTCATAAAACATTCTTGCATTAGATGTGTCTTCTTGCCATAATTGATATAGAATTACTCTATTTTCGTATATGTTTAGCTTTGCTTTTGGACTGGTTGATTTTTTCCGTCAAGACTTAAATTGTTTTGGGTAGCTTGCTTTGTTGCATGTGCTTGTCTAGTGAAAGGTATCACAATCCTTATTGGTATCCTCTTAGAACATGTGGCATTCAAGAATCCAAATCTAAAACTAGGGCGAGGAGTTACCCCCAGTGAAAACTAAGGATCAACCTATTATGGATGACACGACAAATAGATATGAAGAGATGGACCCTAAGGGACTGACCTAGTGCCTCAGGGGCTCATTTCTAAATGGCCTTGCCTACGTGACGACGTAGAGGTAACATAGTTCAGGGTGAACTTGATGGACCTAGGACCTAGGTGATGGTAAAGATGTAGAAATGGTATGGATAGCAGGATAGACGACACTCGATGGAATGGACAAAAAAGAAGTGGAGCAGAGTGGAGCCTCAGGGGCACATTGAGAATGGCCTTGCCTATGTGACAACTCAGAGGTGACGTAGTTCGACAATGGTTCAATGGATTGGTTTAAGATGAATGATATGATGGCCACAAGAGAGATAAGGCCACAACAGATGGAGGAAGTGGTTTGTTGCAGATAGCACCTATTTACAAGGTTTTCACCACTTGCTTTTATTTGCGCAAGAGTTAAAAATACGCATGATGCCTATTTGCCATGTTTTCATCATGGCATCTATCCCAGGCACCTATTTACCAGGTTTTCACTAGAGGACAATTTTTTGTTATTTTCCCATTTATTTTTTAATTTTTTGTTTTGTTTTTTATCACTTTTACAATTTTTTTGAATTTTTAAGGACTCCCTTGCATTGGGGTTTTTAGGTATAGAACTTGCAAAGCTGCATGCTGTTGATAGGGTCATCAAACAGTTCACCTTCCGATGTAGCCAATTGATATGCTCCTAATCCATAGGCTGCAATGATGACATAGGGACCCAACCAGTTGGGTTCAAACTTGCCTTTCTTCTCATGATCTTGCTGATTTTTGGGATTTTCTCTAAGGACTAGATCATCGACTTGGAATATGTGGGGCTTTACCTTGTTGTTGTAGCTTCTAGACATCCACGGTGGGTGCCAAAAATTTTATGGGTAAAATGGGATAATATCAAATGAATTATAAAACCCAATAACTTCAATGAAATGTGCAAATAACAAAGAATAAAAACAAATAACCAAACTTACAGTGCTTTATTACCTGGTGGCTTCCATTGTTTGCCTATTCTCGTTTGATCTTTGGTGATGAATGTAGCCCTCAAGAAGCTTGCTTCCTTTATTTGATTCCTCAAGATGACAAAGGAGAAATGGCTCAGATACTTGTTGTGTTGAAGATGAGCTTCAACACAATATAGGATGAATAGTAAATGACTTGAGAGTGTGGGTGCCAATGGCATGCTATGGATTCGACAGAGTAATCTTACTTGAAAGCTTCATGATATGAGAATGGAAGAATAGAAGGATATTTATAGACTTGTAAGAGAAGATCAACGATGTAGAAGAAGAAGATCAATGGTAGAGAATGTTTGAGAGAACGTGCACAAATAGAAAGAAGACGTGTCACAAAGAAATCTATTTTATTTGAGTTAATTGCTTTCATGACAAAGATAAGATTTGATTTTCACAAATTAGAATGTTTTATTCTAGTTTAAGAGTTATTGATAAAAACAACATTTTTTTAAATCAAAAAACTCAATTTTTGCTTTTGCATGACAAGAAAGATTTATTTTTAGAAGATTTTGGAAGATAATAAAGCAAATTAAAGAAATAAATTTATTTAATTACTTGCACATGATTTGGAAGAATAAATAAAATATTTAATTATATTTTATTTTTGGAAAGTGAAAGGATTTAAATAAATTTAAATGATTTATTTAAATTTGGAGGAATAGACTTGACTTAATTAAATAATTTAGAATTATTTAATTGCTTGGAAGAATTTAATTAAATAAGGATTTTATTTAATTTTAACTTTAGAAGAGATAAGTAAATATTTTGATATTTAATTAACTTAGAGGAATATGAATCAAATAAATAAATTTAATTATTTATTTATTGATAAAGGAAGGTAGACTTAAATAAATATTTAAAATATTTATTTAGACAGAATTGTATCATTTTTAGGTGTATACACCTTGATGATGAAGATATTGATGACATTAACTCTTGGATATTCTATGATAAGAACGACCAAGTACATCTTGAAGTGGACATATATAATAATGGGTTCTATATCATTAAGAACATGGGTTACAAAGGGCATGGCAGATTGGGATCACAGGAACAAGGACCTATTGAACCCATTGTTGTGTCTAAGAAGCTTAATAAGAAAGGCCTTGGCTATCAGCCAGAGATACCACCTTCCAAAGACATTAAGTGTATTACTGATATGGAAGCTGGACCATCTTCAGTAAGAGAGACTTCTAATTCAGATACCATCGATGACTCCTCCCTTCATATCACTGACCTTTTTCAAGAAACTTCTATCTTCATGATCTCCACCACCTCATCTAGCCAAAAGACTTCAACCATTACCCTTTCACTCGTATATCCTGACCTCATCGATTGGGACCAACAAGGGGCACCGATATTGGACACATTTGAAAATGATGAAGCTATGGCCGAATTCATGGGCTTACAATAAGGCATTCCATTGGGTGATCACAAAGAAGGTTTCATGATGGACCTCCCTAAATTAGCATATTTTGGCGGAAGCAGCAAATCCTTCAGTCGCAAAAGTGAAGTAAATAGAATAAAAAAAGATAGGTCATTAAGTGAAAACTGAAAGGCACCTCTTGACCATGAAAAAGTAAAAATAAAGGACATATCCAAGGGTGAAAACCTCCCTGAGGTACCTGAGGATGGGGGATTTGATCTTCCTGTCACCACTAACTATCATGAAAAATCAACAGTGCTAGTTTGAAAAATCTCAAGAAATGAACTTGGGCACAGAGCAGAATCTGAAGATCACTTTTTTGGCAACATCACTATCAGAGTAGGAAAGAAGAAATTTCACAGCATTCTTCATAAAAAGAGCTATCAATTTTGTATGGACTTATGTTGACATGCCGGGCCTAGATCTATCACTTGTGGTACATCACCTAGCAGTATTTCCTAATGCAAAACCAATCAAACAAAAATTGTGCAAAATGTATCCCCAAATAGCTCTTTTGGTTAAAGAAGAGATTCAAAAGCTATTAGAAGAAAAGTTCATAAAGCCTATTGATTATCTAGAATGGGCTTCAAACTTGGTACCTATAGCAAAGCCTAATGGACGAGTTCGTTGTTGCACAGATTTTAGAGATCTTAACAAAGCATGCCCTAAAGATGACTTTCCACTAAAAAGCATATATAACATTGTAGATCTCACAACTGGACATGAAATGCTATCCTTGATGGATGGGTTCTCACGATATAACCAAATCAGAATAGCAAAGGAAGATCAGGATAAAACATCATTCATTTGTCCATGGGGTACATACTGCTAGGTTGTAATGCCTTTTGGTCTCAAGAATGTTGGAGCTACTTATCAATGAACCATGATAGCAATTTTCCATGACCTTTTCCACAATATCATGGAAGACTATGTTGATGATATTCTAGGGAAATCCAAGACAAGATAAGAACATCTATAGGTACTAGCACAAATCTTTGATCGACTAGAGAAGTATGAAGTTAGGCTGAACCCAAATAAATGTGTATTTGGTGTAACATTTGGTAAATTGTTGGGATACATTGTATCTCAACAATGAATAGAAGTGGATCCTGACAAAGTAAAATCCATCATGAAAATGCCTCCACCATCAAATTTGAACCAGCTTTGTAGTCTACAAGGATGATTACAATCCATTTGCAGGTTTATCTCATAATTGGTAGACAAATGTCATCCTTTTCAGCATCTCCTCCGCAAGGGTGAACCTTTTAAGTGGGATGAAAAATGTCAACAAGCCTTCGACAAAATTAAGGAATATCTGGCAACACCTCCTGTGTTAGTACCTCTTGTACTTGATCGACCATTATTACTCTACATCTCTTCAACAACAACAGCATTGGGTGCCCTTTTAGCTCAGCATGATGATTTAGGAAAAGAGCAAACCATTTACTATATTAGTAGAACTCTTGTGGGATATGAACTTAACTATTCATCTATGGAAAAACCATGTTTAGTATTGGTGTTTTCTTCCCAAAAGTTGTGACATTACATGTTGAACCAAACAACAAAGCTCATATCTAATGTTGATCCACTCAAATATCTTCTTTCCAAAGAAATCCTTACGTGAAGACTAGAAAAATAGGTTATGATCCTAAATGAATTTGACATACAATATGTGGATTGAAAGGCAATAAAAGGGAAAGTCATTACTGATTAGTTAGCTATAGCACCTATCACAGATATTCATCTAATACGTTTAGAGTTCCCTGATGAAGAATTGTTCAATTTAACTTCACCAACATTGTGGCAACTATGCTTTGATGGATCTTACACACAACATGGATAGGGAGCATGGATATTGTTTGTCACCCCTCAAGGAGATTGTATCCTGAAGTCATACAGAATTGCATTTCCATGTATCAATAACATAGCAGAATATGAAGCTTTAATCACAGGATTATGTATGGTAGTACAATGGGATATTAAATAGTCACAGGTCTTTGGTGATTCTCAATTAGTCATCAAACATGTCTTAGATGAATATCAAACAAAAAATGAAAAGCTCCTTCCATACAAGGAAATGGTGGATGATTTTAAGAAGTAATTTGATAGTATCACCTTTGAGCAAATCCCAAGGATACAAAACAAAGCAGCAGATGCTATGGCTATGATTAGATCTCTTCTAGACATGCCGTCCAATGCACATAAGTGTGATTTTTTAGTTGAACAACTTCTGATCTCAACATTTAAAGTACTGCAGTCTGAGCTTATATGTGATATTGTTGGTCCCAATTCACCTTGGTATGAGGACATATACGAGTATCTTTGTAATCAAACCTTACCATTTCAACTATCTAATACCTAGTGAAAAACCTTCATCCATTGAGCCTCTCGCTACACTATCCTAGGAGACACCTTATATCGCCAGAGTCTTGATGGTATCCTTCTTAGATGTCTTGATTCCAAGGAAGCAAAGGTTATCTTACGTGAAGTACATGAAGGTGTTTTTGGATCGCATTCTACTGGCCCTGGTCTTGTTAAGAAGCTTCTACGAGCTAGATACTATTGGCCAACTATGGAGAAAGATGCACAACAATTTGCAAAGAGATGTTTACAATGTTAGAGACATTGTGATCTAATACATGCACTAGCACATGAACTTCAGCCTATCACCACTCCTTGGCCAATCTCACAGTGGGGGCTTGATCTCATAGGTAAAATCCATCCTACCTCATCAAATGGTCATAAGTTTATTATCACTACCATTGAATACTTCACAAAGTGGGTGGAAGCAATACCAATGACTTACATTACTAGCAAGCAAATATCCAAGTTTATCTTACACTATATCATTTGCCATTATGGAGTTCCTCAAGCCATCATCACTCATAATGGTTGTCCCTTCAAGAACCAAGAGGTTAGAGATCTTTGTAATAAGTTCCATATCCAACATAGATTCTCTACACCTTACTATCCTCAAAGTAATGGCCAAGTTGAGGCTTCTAACAAAACAATCATCAAGATTCTTATAAAGATAGTCAATGAAGCTAGTCGTGATTGGCATTTGCAACTTAATCCTACATTATGGGGTTACAGAACAAGTGTCAGAATGCTCATTGGTGCTACACCTTATGCTCTTGTGTATGGCAATGAAGCTATTTTGCCTATTGAGGTTGAGATCCCCTCATTGCGAGTATTCCTACAACATACTATCTCAGACAAAGAATATAGAGTATCTAAACTCCATAATCTTGACCTATTATATGAACAACATCTTACAACACTCAACCATCTCTAAGTCTATCAAAATCATCTATGCCACAGCTACAACAAAAAGATCAAAGAACGAAGGTTTCAAGTTGTAGATCTTGTCCTTAAAGAAAATCAAAGGAATCAACAACATCGTGAGAAACAGGGAAAGTTTGAACCTAATTGGCTTAGTCCTTTGGTGATCACATTAGTCTATGGATCAGGTGCATACACTCTCTCAACACCTGAAGGTATTCCTTTGGATGAACCAATCAATAGCATTCATCTCAAGAAGTTCTACCCTTGAGTCTCAATGTATTTTAAAAAAAAAATCCATCCAATAGTGAAAACTACCTTATGGCACTTTGGATAACAAAAAAATAGTACAAGATAAATAATTCATCCTCTAGTGAAAACCTAGTAAATAGGTGCCTTGGATAAGTACCATAGTGAAAACCTGGCAAACAGGTGCTATGTGTAAAGACCAGCTTCCATCATTTACTTAGTTTGTTTTATTACAGCTTTTCATAGCCTCATCCACTATCTTACCTACATCATCCACATCATAATCCATTATTGTCCCTATATAACCCATTATCCCTTATGCATCCATAATAAAGCCTTGTCGCCCTTGCCTCTTCCATGCTATCTTTCATAGTTTGGACTTTGTTGGGGTTAAGGTATCATTTGGCACCTTAGCATACTATCTGCATGAACCTATCCATCACAGCATCTTCCTAATAAACTTCATCCCACACTGGGGGCACTTCTTGAGCCTTATTTGGACATGGATACTTACAGATCTAGCTCATATCATTTCAACAACCAAAACATAGCCAAACATCCCAAAACAATTTCAAAAACACAAACAAATAAAAACATTTCAAAATCCAAAAAAAATCAAATATTCCAAAAATCCAAAAAAAAATCAAAACATCACAAAAATCCAAGCAATAAAGTTGATTCTTTGACATCAACCATCAACACAATAAGTAAGAACTACATCACATCTCTATCATTCAAAGCCTTGATCCCATGGATACAGGGTATGTAGGCAATCTGAGATGCTGATGAAGCACTCTAATTCAGGCATAGACAATAGCCCCCTTTTTCATCATCCATCTTTCATCTTTCTTCTACTCATCCTTTGATCTTTCATCTCCCTTTCTTCTATCTTTCATCACTTACATCATCAATAAACCCAGAACTACATATTCATCAAGTCTCATCATCATTGTAATGTGCATTGATCCCATGGATACAGGGTATGTAGGCAGTCTGGAATACGAAGGAAGTATCCAGTATGCAAGCATAGACAATCCACCCCTTCTTCATCTTCTTTCATCTCCCATCTTCTTCTCTTTGACTAACTCAAGTAATAAGTAGACTGTGTGTACTAAAAGCTCAAAAGTACTTTAACAAATTAGGGATAATCCGAAAGCTATTTGTCTACATGCCTTAAGACAATATTTTCTATAGCATTTTATCAACATCTCAGCCTTCAACAAGATGCAACTTTCCTCTCAACAAGGTGCCAACTTAAATCCATCCAAGAGCACCTAAATTTGGCAAGAGAACATGATGATAGTATCTTTTGTTTTATCTTTTGTCACTTTCCTATGCCTAATCAAGACTGCCTTGATCTATTATATCTTGGTATGTTGTGATGAAGTACAAAATGGGCCATGGTCATATTTCTTTTGTATGCCGTGTCTCTGGGATGATCTTATTTTCTTCCTATGCATATTGGTATCTTGTACATGGTGGGATTATCATCTTTCATATCAATATCTCTTGCATCTGAGAAGCTAAACAGTCTCTTATGCATTTGAGACTATTCTATTCTAAGACTAGCTCCATCCATATAACCAGCAAGGTGTCATTATGCGTAGTGGAGATAAGCTCAAACCTTTGCTTGTAGCATCAAAGTCCATCTCAGAACACTAGCTGCTATTCATATCTTGTGTGTTTTGGTTCAACATCTTGACCTCATGCATTTAGACAAGATTGTAGTAGGCTAGTTATGCATTGGATACCTTGACACCTTGGTCCTCTATACCCTGATGCATAACATCCATATGCTATATCAAACATAAGCATTGCATTTCTTTACTTTTGAACAATTACTTTAAAAGATGCCATACCATCTATCCATTCCATCATATGCCTATATAGTCCTTAACCAAGATCAATCTTTCCCTCCATCTTCATTCTTCATCCTACAAAACAAGTGTGTTAGGCATATATAGGACCATACCATTATCATTATTTGCCATCTATATATATATATATATATATATATATATATATATATATATATATATATATATATATATATATATATATATATATATATATATATATATATATATATATATATATATATATATATATATATATATATATATATTATCGTAATCTCATTTTCATACATTACCATTATAATACCATTAGCATAAGAGACATTTCCATTATTACCATTTGCATATTCATGTGCATTTGCATAAACATTCACATAAGAATACAAACACGCATAGCATCATAAACATAAGTACATCCATAATCATTACAACATCACATAGGTAACCAAAGCCATCATCTATATAACTATCAAATGAGTCAATATATAAGTGTCTACATATACAACACGGACCATCTATAAGCCATCAAAACTATGTGTACAAATGGCTCATAGTCCTGATCATGATACAGTAATATATAATGAGGTAGCCCTAGTGACTACTGGCAGTTCCCTCTCCCTATTTGCCACCACTGGGTACTGTACCTAGTCTACCATCTCTAGGACGCCCCATCACTGAAGCTACAGATCGTGATCCTCCTGTCCTCCATGACATTGAAGCCCCTAACCTGCTCCTATAGCTAGGCTATCTCTGCTCTTCAGGCACTGCTCCATGATATAAGCTTCTATAATACTCAACCTCACCCTGTGCCCTCCTCAGTTCTCCCTATGACTAAGTCAACTACATTGCTAAGTACATCGTGGCTCCATCTATCCCCAATGCAGCTACTGCTCTATCTCTCTCCACTGTCATAGCCTGTAACTACTACATAGCCATATCCATCTCAGCCCTCACCACCTGTACCTGCTGTATAGGTGCATCTCTCTCAGTTCTAATAGCCTATATCTACTACAATGTTGTATCTCTCTGTTGTAATTTTCTGCACCTGCTGTACTACTGCATCTCTCACTCCCATCACCCTCGCAAGAGTACCATCATCATGCCCATCACCTCCCTGTACTCTAGCCTATAACTATGCCTAGTAAGTCTAAGCTTGCCTCAACCCTAAGACCACCTGATGTCAATCTATCTCCACCCTCCTTAATTGCATATGAGATGTCTCCATCTCCTCTCCTCTCTTATCCTCCACCTCAGCTGCCAAATACCCACATCATCATATCTTAGCACCTGTGCCGCTGGTTGTGCCAGTACCTATGGCTGAGCCTAAGCCTACCCCTATCCCTGAATCTCTGGAGCTGCTAGTACCACTACCTATACTGGTGGAGCTCATCACTGCCTCCTCCTAACTAGCCCTCTCCATCCCAATCTCTCCTATCTCCCCAGGCCTTGTCAACCAAGTCAGCCTAGCTGGAGTCCAGTATGCATCATAATTTGGAAGTGTCCCAGGATCTGTAGGATCCTGTCTCCACTACCATACAACTGGCTGTAATCCATCCCTCTCTGCCAAATCTATATCCACCACTATCTCTGGCCCCTAATCAAAAACCTCCTGTCGAGTCCTCCCAAAAATAGCATCACCTACTGTTACTCCCTGTGGGATGCCGAACTACCTCAACACCCTCTCAAGCAAATAGCACTCTATAATATATATGCTACGACCAAAAATGTATCTCACCTTCCTAGCATAGACAAGCTCCGTATCCTCCTCCTCCCATCTCTCACATGATAGTTAGGGTCTCCATACAAACCTATCAATCTCATCCAAAGTCTGCCTCCAATAAACTATCCCTCACCACTTTCGATAGGTAAGAGCTCCCTGTACATCCTCGCATATGGCTCTCCTGCTACCCTAGCCACCCAGCCATCTGGCCTCATCACCAAAATGTGCTTATATACCCATACATGTAGAACTATGACCCCCACAGACATACTAGCTCTAAACATATATGCACAGTCATGTAAGTAATGATACAACTATCCTAATACACACTCCACCCATGCATATCTGGTCCCATAAGAGAACATCCCCTCCATCACTGTCCCCCATCCAACCGGAAAACCTCTAGCCTGTCTCTCTTGAACCAGCCATCTAATGATTTCCACCACTACTTGTCGTAACCTATCACATAGCTCCTCCACCCTAGCCATAGGAATCTCTGAGCCCTCAGCCCCAATGTCTGGAGTCTCAAACAATCACCTAAATGCAGCTGGACCCAAGTCAGGATCAAGCTCTACTCTATCTACATCAATCAGGATGCATAGAATCCAGAACACATCCTCTTGTGTAATCATCGCCTCTCATGTCAGCAACAAGAATGAACTGTGCTCGCTCCTCCACCGCTCAACCATCGATGTCATCAGTCCTTGATGAGCCTACACTAGCTCTAATCTTGACACATGCTCTAAACCAATGATATCTAAAAATAGTCACTCCTCTACATCCAACACTCTTACCAATCACAAATCCCTAGGGTGTGGCTCTCGCAATAACAATGGCGGTAGTATATCCTGCATCATTCAACTCACCACATTAGTTTCTTGTACTAAAATTGAATTTTTTCTGTTACACATTGCCTATCTTTACTACAAGCAACCCACCTTTTGACATGGCTACCTTTTTTCCTAGAAGTGAGCTATTTTACTACAAGCGAGCACTTTCTTCTTATAAGCGACTCATTTACTATATGCGCATTGCTGCTAGTTAAAAGTGACTTGATTTATCCTACGTGCTCACTTTCTGCTTATAAGTGACCCACTTTTCCCATATGCACATTCCCCCTCCCTATTTGACCTAGCTGACCATAAGTGACCTATTTTTACCCTAAGCAGTCAGTTCGAGCCTATAAGCAACTACTTTTCATTCAAATGTGACCTAAATCCCAAATCCTAAAACTCGTCACTTCTGGTGATGTGTGTGCATTTATGACACTTTTACACTAAAAAATGATGCAACTGGGAAACGTTTTCGAAACATACCAGTACGTCTGCTCCTGTGGGTCGCCCATGTGTCCTCACTCGCTTGACATGATGATCTCTATGAGGAATCACCATCCTAATAGCTCTCCAACACTCGACGCACTAACACTCTAGGGAGCTCTAGATTTCTAAAGACAACAAGCACAAATGAGCCTATTTTCTCTTGAGGGACCTACTTATAGCCCCTTTCCAAAACCTAATTCTTCTATACCAAAACCTATTTTTTTCTAAACCATCCCAATTTCTCCCGCCCACCCCCATTTTCTTTATTTCAATCTTGTTTCTAGCCTTTCATCCTATCGCGAACCAACCCAACCCTTCCTAGTTAGCCTGGCTTACCTCTCAAGGGGGCATCACTTGTAAGTTACACTAGGGCATAGCCTTGTTTATTGAGTGAATAATTGTATCTTCTTTGACATAACATTCTAATTAACATTGTATCAAAGAGGGGCAAAATGTAGACACCCAAAATTGACCTAGTTATCATTAGTATCAAATATTGCATCTACATTTGTCTAACACACTTGACCAATTTCTCTATTCATCAAAATCACTTATTTTTTCTATTAATTAAATAATTTTATATTTATTTAATTAATTCATTATCTATTTCTTCTAATCTATAATTAAATAATCTTGAATTATTTAATTAAAATTCCTTTCATAACCCCACTTTCCAATTAATTAAATAAATTTTATTTATTCAATTAATTTCTCTTATCATTCATCTTCACAAGCCAACATATGTGCCTCTTTTATTTAAAAACATGTGTGGTACTACATCTTTTATTTAATATGTTACACATGTGGTACTTTTTTATGTACACGGTCATACATAAGCCTTATCTTCCCTCCACTTGTTATCTACACATTCACCTATGATTATCAATTCATCCCAACCATTCACATAGCCACCAAATCTCCACCGTTGATTGATTTTGGTTGAGTTCTATATAAACACCCTCTCATTTCATACTACATCCATCCAGCATTTTGCATATAGCGTCCACATTATCATCTTGAGCATATTGAGCATTTAAGCATCCATCTAGCTTATTATCATATCATCCATCCATCATGGAAGATTTTATCTTCATAATTGTTCATTGTTGAAGAAGAAATCCACATCACAAATAAGGAATCATACAATCTAGGTGATCTTGTTTTGAATTTCATGCTTTTGACTTCACTTGGATTCGATTCTTTGATGGTAGTAGGATTAGGTTTTCATTTATAATGCTTGATCTTATTAACTTGATTTTTTACCTATCACCTCACCTAATTCTTGTCATTCCACACTAATTGAATTAATTCACCAAAAAATCATCATATTCTTCTATATTAATTAAATAATCTAAATTATTTAATTAAATTATCTTTCCTCCACTTTGAATAAATAAATTAAAATTATTTATTTAATTTAATCAAATTTCCCTCCACTTTAAATAAACAAATCCAAATTATTTATTTAAATAATATATTTCCTTAAAATGAATAAAATTTAATATTTTATTTATTTAACACATGTGCTCATGAAATTAAATAAATTATGTATTTAATTTCCCATTTATCCTCACCCACCATAATTTCCTCTAGTCAAATCAGTTAATAGATCAATCAATTGATTTGACTCATCAATCAATTTTAGTTAACAAATCAATCCTATCAGTTAACAAATCAATCAATTTTGTTAATAGATCAATCAAATTAGTTAACAAATCAATCTAATTTGTTAATAGATAAATCAACCTAGTTAATGAATCAATCTATCCAATCAACTCATCAATCAAGTCAATTAACTCCCTCAATCCATGAGAGCGCAATGACACTTGTCCCTCTCTCATTCACACACATTCTCTCAACCATCCTTAACCATTGATATTTCTGGTCTTCTTGCACTGTTGATTTTCTTTCTCATAGGTCTATAAAAGAAACCTCATTCTCCATTTATCAGCATCTCTCATCTAAGTAAACTTATGTTGTCACTATTATCATTCATTGGGAGATCATGAACTTATGCTTAACAATAGAGTAATCTGCATAGTAAAGAGAAAAGAGTAATTGACTTGAGATTTGGGTGCTATCTTAGTATGCTTGATCAGTGTGGTTTGTTTATGTGTGCTTGAAAGGTAACTTGCATTGTGTTTTGTATTGATTTCATCTATTTTGCATAATAAAATTTAGACCATTATAGAAACATTCGCCATTATCTCTACCTTCTTGAGCTTCATGCTGCCATCCTTGACCATATCTCTCACAAAGTGATACTAAACATCAATGTGTTTGGTCCTGGCATGAAAAGTTATGTTCCTCACAAGGCATATTGCACTTTGACTATCGCAGTATATTGTAACTACACCCTATTTCAATCCAATATCTGAACACAAATGCTTCATCCAAATGGCTTATTTATAGGCATGAGTAGCTTCGATGTACTTAGCCTTAGTAGTGGTCAAAGGGACCACATCCTATCACTTTCTCATTTAACTAATTCTACCACCACTAAGAGTAAACACATATGCATTGGTGGACCTTCTACTATCGACATCACCGACCCAGTTTGAATCCAAAATACCACGAATACTCAAGGAATGTTGATCTCTTGTACCATGAAAACATATAGAGTACTCTATTGTACCCCACAGATATTTGAAGACCCTCTTAACTACATCCCAATGCACTCTTCTAGGATTAAACATAAAACAAGAAACAACTCCCATTTCTTGGGCAATGTCTGGTCTTGTACAGATCATATCATACATTAAGTTTCCAACTACACTCTGGTAAGGCACTATCCCCATGTCTTCTATCTCTGATGGGGATGTAAAACACTGTGAAATAGAGAGCTTCATTCCCAATGTAACATGACACACAAAGTGGTTTACAATCCTACATGTTAAACTTTTGCAAAATTGAATATACTCTGGAAAAGCCATAACTTTCTATTCTCATGATTTCTTCTGATCTTCATCCAAAGTATGTGTTTTGTTACTCCAAGATACTTCATTTCAAATTTCATAGAGAGCTAAGATTTCAATTCTGCAATCAAATCTTTGACTTTCCCAATAAATATGTCATCAACATATAAAGCAATTACTAGTAAACAATCACCATCAGATTTAAAATATACACAGTGATCAGATTTAGACTGCACAAATCTTAAACTCAACACATAAGTATCAAACTTCTGGTACCACATCCTAGGACTTTGTTTAAATCCATATAGATATTTCTTTAACTTACAAACCAACTTGATTTTACCTTTCACCACGTATTGCTCTGGATGTGTCATATAAATTTCTTCCGCCAAATAACCATGAAGGAAAGTAGTTTTCACATCAATTTGTTTGACCTCTAGGTCATAATCTACTACAATATATAATAAAAACTATGGATGTCATTTTAGCAATAGGAGAAAATATCTAACCATAATCAATACCCTAAACCTGAGAGTATCCCTTTGCAACCAACCGTGCCTTATACTTTTCAACATTTCCATTTGAACTAATCTTTTTCTTAAACACATGTTTACATCCAACATGTTTGCATCCTTTAGACAAAGGTACAAGGTCTCATGTTTTATTCCTTTTAAGAGCTCTCATCTCTTCATCCATGGCTATTTTCTAGGACTCTACATCATTCATACCCAAAGCCTCTTACATAGATTTTAGTTCATCAATGTTAGTACTCAAAGAAAATATGCACTTCCAATCATCAGGTGAATACCCATACCTTTATGGTGGTTTCATATGCCTTGTAGACCTTTGAACAAGCTAAGGTAGAGGTTCTTCCACTTCTTCATCCTCTTCTTCCTCTTCTGAAGATTCAAAGCTTGATGAGCTCTCCTCAACTTTTGGTCTATCTTGGGGTCTCGATTCAACTTTCTCAAGCATAGAAGGAAGTTGAATCACATTTTTTTTATATTTAATTTCCTTATGCTATTCTAGCTGAAAAGTAATAGGAGAATATTTAGTCTCTAAAAATAATACTTCTTGAATAAATTACCTTTTGTACAATAGGGTCCCAAAGTTTGTATCCTTTCACACCATAGCTGTAGCTGATGAAGATACATTTGACAACCTTAGAATCCAACATTTTTCTCTTCTCTTTAGGCACATGTGCATATGCCTTGCAACAAAAAACTCTTAGATGTATAAGTGATGATTTTTTCCCCGACCATGCCTCCATTGGCATGTATCAACAAGCGCCAATGTAGGAGATCTATTGATCAAATAACAAGTAGTGGAAACAACTTTAGCCTAAAATTTTTGATCTAGACCAACTCCACTCAACATGCTCCTAGCCTTCTCCATCAACATTCTATTCATTCTTTCTACAACTCCATTCTACTGAGGAGAATACAGAGTTGTCTTTTTTCTTTTAATCATGTAATCTATACTGAATCTATAAAAATCTAGAGAACAATACTCACCACCATTGTGAGTCCTCAAACATTTAATTTTATTTCTAGTCTAAGTTTCTACCGTAGCCTTGAACTACTTAAAATGACTAAAAACTTTAGATTTACTCTTTAAAAAATATACCCATGTTCTCCTACTAAAATCATCAATGAAAGTAACATAATAAATTGATTTACCAATAGAAGCAACATCAATAGGACCAAATACATCTGAATGGATTAGATCCAAGATACACGAAGACTTATGAGAAGATGAGTAAAATTGAATGCGATTCTATTTGCCTTAAATACAGTGTTCACAAAAATCAAACTCTAGATTGAAATCATTTAACCCCTCAATGAGGTTCTTATTCTTTAGGGCTTTTAAACCCTTTTCTCGAATGTGGCCAAACCTCTGGTGCCAAAGCATAGTCTTCTTTGTAGGAAGTTTTGTATATGTAGATAGAGCACACTTAGGTACCCAAAATGAATGACCATCCACTATAGAAGAAACCTCTCCTTTACATAATGAATTATTTAAAGGTTTGGTCTTTAGATAAGCACTATTGCACTCTATTGTGCATGCATTTGGTTTTATTAGTGTGCCAATCTTGAAACCCCTTGCAATCACCATAGCACCTCTTACCAATTTCACACACGCATCATAAAAGACAACCTACACTCCTAATTCAATCATCTTACCAACAGATAACAAGTTTCTTGCCAATCTAGGAATATGCAACACACCTTTCAAAAGTTTTACTCTACCATCAAAAAGTCTAATCTTAACATTTCCTCAGCCAAAATTTTTTAAAGAAGAGTCATCACCTAGATAGACCTTATCTCCATTAAAAATTTCATATTTAGAAAACCATTTTCAGTTTGAGGTCATGTGAAACAATGCACCTGAGTGTATTAACCATGTACTTTCTTTTGCATGAGTTGCCAAAGATGCTATAAGGGCCTCACCATCCTCCTTTTCAAAATCTAAATCAGAGTTGAACTTCTTTTTCTTTTTCTTCTTCTCCTCCTTACATTCTTTCCAGAGATGACCAAGTTTGCCATAATTCCAGCAAATAACTTTGGACTTTCCAGGAGACTTAAATCTCCCTCTTGACATAGATCTTGATTTGTTTTGATGATTCTCATTCTTCTTACCTTTTTCTTTGCTTCTACCTCAAACATTCAAAGCCTCTTTTGAACTGATGGAGACCTTCCTTCTCATCTCTTCCAAAATCAAACATCCAACAAAATATTCAACTTTTAGGATGACAAAGGTACTCACAATGGCCATGACTAGAGAATCCCATGAATCAAGTAATGAACAAAGCAGTAGCTAACATCTCTCATCTTCATCCATATTGATACCAACTGATTGTTGTTGGCTTTGGCTTGTCATTGATGTCAAAAGGCAAAAGGTCTTTTAGGTTCACGTGATGTTTGTCTTGGTTTTGCTGATGTTGTAGTTGTTACTACATGTGATGATCAGGGGTACAATGATTAAAGACATCTTACATGTAATAACATTCATTGTTCATGTTGGATCATCTTGTTACTCATGTCTCAAAGAGGATTTCATATTGATCTTTATCTCATCAAGATTTTTACATGAATCTCATCAGGATGCCTTGGTATCTTCATGTTCATGAGATGCAAGACATGGTGTTTATACTATTGATTGTTGCTAAGTTTAGTCCTATGTCAAGAGTGCATAGGACATCAGGGTGAAGCATCAAGAGGTCTCTTATGATGGTGGTGTTCATAGTTGAGTATTCATGTTCAAAGAGCATGTATTGGTACCTCAGGTGATAGAAGGTGAACAAATGTCTTCATGTACATATGATTGTTAGGATGACCTTCAGGTTGAGATCAAACAAGGTTACTTTGACACCATCATGGTGGTGTTGAACAGAGGATGCAAATACTGAGCAAAATTGCCTTCTTTGTCTTCATGTTTCAAGATCTTCTTGCTCTCATGCTTGACCTACATATCATGCTTGCCTTTATGAGTGTCTACCTATGCCTTCATACTTTGTTGTTGATGTCAATTACCTCTTTGCTAGGATAAGGCTTCACTAAAATTTAGTTGGTTTTACTAGGGTTTCTTTTTGTCACTCTTATTAAGTCTTTAAACCCTAAAATCTAGGTGGAAACCCTAACAAGACTAAGTCTTTAAACCTTCTATAGTCCATCATCCCTTATAAGTACTTTTTGATCTATTCTTAGGTTGACATATAATAACAAGTTAACCTACTTAAACTTACCTAATGAAGGGTTGTTACAACATACATATTACTAGCCCTTCATACCTTGTCAACCGGTATGGTATGTAACCTAAAAGAAGCCCGAGTGCCAAAAAGAGATCGAGGGCTCAAATTAAAAAGCTACAAAGGTGCCAAGTCCAGATCGAATGCTAGAAGATTGAGAGTGATTCAAATTCCAATGGATAGTTCATATCTTTCAAATTTGACAGGTAGTTTCTTATATAAAGCTCTAAATTCCATATAACAAAATGTGTAACCAACCAGATGGGCCAAAAAAAATATTCTCTTGGTTTGTGTGGCATATTATAAATGAGGTTTGGATTGATGTGTTATAGCAAGTGAGATCTATCTGCCTATATCAATATTGTGCAGTTTTGTCAAGGGAAATTTAGTTTTTAAAGAGTTCAAAGTTGAAGTATGTTTTCTAATGTATGATGGAGAGTTTTGTCAAAAATATGTGAAGTATGCAATATGATGTTTTCATGTTTTGTCTACAGGGAAGATATGATTTTGGATTGATGATTTGAATTCTGTAGGTGAATATATATACATTGATATGAAGAATGTTAAAGTTTTAATGAGTATCAGTGTTTTGAGTGATTTGAGACTTGAAGGATGCTCTAAGGATATCAAAGGAGGCATAAGTGAATCTGTCATTAGTATAATATAGGAACTTGTTTGATTCAGTTTACAGAAAGGGATAAAAGTTGCTTGCAGAGGTTTTGACATGTTTTTGCAGAGGTCTTTGAAGTAATGCTTTATGTAATGATGTAGTCACAGTAGGAGGGTTCATAGAATGAACTATTTGGATCATTCAACAAGAGTAAACACAATGAAAATAACTCAAAGAAATGAAGCAAATGCAGATTCAGTCATTCAGTATATTATAGAATTCAAAACAGAGATCCATTGGCAACATGTGGGCTTACAATTAGGGCTCACGGGCCTGATTACATACATGTGCAAGATAAGGCTTTGAAGCTCCTTTGCACAAAATCTAAACTATAGAATATGAATCAATTTCCAACTACCTTCCTAAGGATCTATTACATTTTATATGTCATTTCCAAACCAATAGATTCCTCAATGTTGGCCAAGGAAGATCACAAACTCCAATGAAGAGTTGTAATGTGTTCACATATAGGTCAAACCTAAATGCATAGAACACTTCCTCAAATGAATGGAACAACATCTGGACCCTTGGGGAAGGTCGGCCATGAGCCAAAGAACATTGAATGATGTGTCAATGAGATCCAAAAGTCAAGGAATGATCCACAAGCCTTCTCCTTTAGTTGATTATCAAGAACTATTAGAATGCTCTGCTATGAGGAAACAATCAACTTCTGACAGCGATATATTTCTGGTAACTAATCCAAATGCTTTAAATTATTGATATGTTGTAGATGAATGAATGTAGATGCTAAGTCTAGATCCACAAGCTGTGAAATACCAAAATCAAACCACAAGCTGAGAACTTCTACTGACTGAACTCCCTAAACTGAACTAGAAAATGTAAGAACTGAAATGTAAACAAACTGAAATGCAAATGTTTTTGGTTGATGTAAGATTTGTCTTGAACCAGGGATGCTCCTACATCAGACATCTGGGGTTATTGAAAAAGTGAGTCCCTCACTTTGTTGTGGCTAGGGGGGAACTGAGACAATCCACCTCAGCTTGAGAAATCCATGATGAATCTTCTTCGGGTCTGCCTTTCCACTTCACAATGTATTCTTTGTATTAGCTTCCTCTAGTGCTATGTCCAACTCTGTTGTCTAAAATGTCTTCAATTTGTTCTGGTGCTTGTTGCGGTAATGGCTTCTTCAAGTCTTCCTCCATGGTATCACTAAACTCTGCTTCATGATACTGATAAAGATCTACAATGTTGAAAATAGGTGAAATAACCAATGTCTCTGGTAATTCCACTTCATATGCATTTCCTATATCAAATTTCTTGAGTATCCTACAAGGTCCAAACTTCTTCATCTTCAACTTATTATAATTCCCAACTGGAAATCTTTCTTTTCTCAAGTACACCATCACTTCATTTCCAACTTCAAATTCCCTATGTCTTCTCTTCTCATCTACTTTCTCTTTGTACTTACTATTCATGTCCTCTAAGTGCTGCTTCACCTGATTATGCACTGTCTTCATATGATTTGTAAATTCTTCTACTTCTACACTCCTCTGGTCTTCTACACTGATATCTCTTAATTCTGTAACTCCTCTAGGATTTACTCCGGTAACAATCTCAAAAGGTGTTCTTCCAGTACTCCTATTCATTGAATTATTGTATGCAAACTCTGCTTGTGAAAGAATCAAGTCCTAACTTTCAATTTTGTCTCCAACCAAACATCTCAACAAGTTTACCAAACTCCTATTCACTACCTCTGACTGGCCATCTGTCTGTAGATGAAAAGTATAACTAAACTTCAAATCCATCTTCATCTTTTTCCAAAGTGTCTTCCAAAAGTAACCAACAAACTTTGTGTCTCTGTCTGAAACTATACTCCTAGGTAATCCATGCAATCTCACAATCTCCTTGAAAAATAGGTCACCTACATGCATTGTGTTAGGTCTCAAAAATGCAGGTCGTTAACCCTAAGAGGGAGCTAGGCTCTCTTGACATTTTTGGGTAACTGACACGGGGTAGATATGGCTAAACCCCCTTCACTTCAGGATCTGCCAGACCTAGGCAGGTAAACCTCTAAATAATAAAGTAGATAAAAAGATGATCACTACTTTAATCAAAATTAATCTAACTATTGATTATGGCACAAATTATAAAACAGATAAAAAGATAGCAAGTTAATTCTAAATAATCTAAATTGTAAAGATAAAACAATAATGCAACCTAACTAAGTAAATCTAAAATGAATTTGTATGAGTGATAATGAAAATATTAGACTAGTGCCTTATTTAATATAGATTCAGTATGATCATGAAATTAATGACTGTTTGTTTGGTAAGAACTCAAACTATCTGGCCTGAAAGAATAGGTATGTAACTTGTACAACCCTGTAAGGAAATAGTTAATATTCCATACTTACATATATCCAATTGATAAAATATTACCTACATTCATCTAAAAGGATTTAATCCTTGCTGGAAGGAACCTATTAGAATAATACTGCAATTGTAACAGATTTATCAAAAACTGGAGACAGAATACAAACCCTAACTATATGACTCTTCTTACAGATCCATGACAATGTCTTCTGAGTTACTATGATAAATTTAAAGGATTTAATTCTGAAAATAGAAACCAGTTAATCTTATCACATTATAACAGCAAATGTGTATAGACAACTTGAAGGTATACTTGATAACTCAAATTGAATAATAGAGAAAAACCTTGAAAGGAGGTACTCATATAATTGAATAAATTAAACAGATAGTTGATACTGAAATTTGTAGTCACTGCTTCATGCTTACAGACTTGACTTCATCAAAGAATGCTTACACATGGTCTACCAGAAATAAAATATATTAAAAATGAACTAGCATTCCTGTTCAAATCTAATCTATTGTATCTCCTATTCTATTCTGTAATCTTTCTCTATTCTATCTATCTTTATATATTCTCCTGGTCTTGGTCATCTCTTATAAAGAGACATACAAGCTTCAGACCAGTTACAATGGTTGTGACAGTTGATAACCGAACAACAATATTTGTCTTAATAAACAAATTTAGGAAAATTAATACTCGTCTTTAATCACCAAATAGATGACCATTTCAGGATCAAATAAAGCTCTTTAACTATAGTTCTGCTTAATCTCCTTGGAGGATTTCTTTATTATCCTAAAAAGACCAGATAAAACACAAGTTAGTTTTTGATCAAATGATTAAAACAAATTTGTTTAAACATATGTATTTATTTAAGTAATTACTTCCCTTATCGATATTTTATTCATTGTTCAAGATCCTTTCATGGGTGCTTATACAACTTGACCCCCGTTGTGTATATCCTACAAAAAACAAATATTTTAACCATCAGAAAGATATCTTAACCATTCATATTTTAATGTTGTTTTATGGTTTCCTTGGTTGGCGTAACCTCGCAGTTAGGTTGATCCTAAAACTTCCTACCTTTTCACTTTCTGTACATCCTTGTATCTTTAACTTGTACCTTTTGCAATGCACATCTCGCTTGTATATCGGGTTGTATATTATGAACATACAAACCATTCCAAACATATAACAACTTTGCCATTTTCAACTTTCACTTCATGTCTGAGAATGCATCTTTACCTTTGTATGTATTGCTTCTATATCGGCTTGTATCTCTCACAAAGATACATACAAAGTCCCTTCTATATCCCCTTCGGACTCCAATCATTTTATAGACCGCAACTTACTCTCTTTTGATTTCAACATGTATAACGTGATGTATATCAGATATAGATTAAGTAAAGATACATTGCATTAACTGAACTTTAATCTTCTTTGAATTCTGGCACTTATATGTATCAAGCAATGTATGTTTCGAAAGATATATATATACAAGGCGCAGAATATACAAGCATTTAACATCATTTCATAATATTTGGGTTCCGGCTCTTGCATATGGCATAATGTATATCAGCAATGTATGTAAGGTACATACATGTTGGAAACATACAACGATTTTACCATATTTCATAAACATTTCGAGTCCGGCTTGCATAAAATGCAATGTATATTTCTGATATACATTGAGTCTGGATACATTGGATTAACAAAACTTTAATCCTTTTTGGATTCCGCATTGTATATAGCCTTGTATATTTTGCTTTGTATGTCCCAAAACATACATACAAGGTGGAAACATACAACAATTATATTTCATTTCATAACTTTTCGAATCCATGGTATGTATATTAGCCTTGTATAACCCGAAATGTATGTATATCACAACATACATACAAAGTGTGACTTAACATTTATTTATAATTGTTTCAGTTCCGGGAAATGTATATTGTGTTGTATGTATGGCATTGTATATTACTGTGTATTGGCATGAGTTTTGCATTGTTTTGCCAAATGTATATTGTATATACTAGATTTAAATTTCTTTGGATTCTGGCTTATATGTATCAAATGCAATGTATGTTCGAAACATACAAAGAGTGAAATATACAAGCATTTAACTCTTTTAAATAACCTTTCAGTTCTACAACTTGCATGTAATGCATTGTATATCGGCAATGTATGTCGGATAGATACAAAGCGCAAACATACAAGGGATTTTCCCTATTTCACAAACTTTTTGAGTTCGGCTTGCATGCACCATAATGTATGTATCCTTTGTATGTTCTGCGGCACCAATCATACAAACATCAATATACAAGTGGCGGACCCAACCTTTTATACATTTAAACTGTGAATCCCGTCGGGTCCACGACTTGCATGTACCAATAAAGCGTTAGTCAAAAAAGCATACAAGTCCAAATGTATCTAAATCCGATATACAAAACAGTGACTTGTATAAAAAATGACTTTGTATATGAAAAGCGATATACAAAGGACTTTGTATACAAGCGAACTTGTATACAAAGGGCCTTGTATATGCAACCCAATATACAAAAGACATTGTATATGCAACAGCAAATTCTTTGTATACGAGAGACTTTGTATATACAAACATACAAACACATACCACAATGCATTTTATCAAGAACACACATAACTTGCAAAATACAGGGAATTTTAAGATGGTTCAAAAAGCAACCCCTATTCATTTTAGACAAGGAATTCATTCATATTTAGCTTTGATACTTAATGCCATTTTTCCTTTATTTTCAACAAAGTTTGTAAGTTTTCACTTCTTTGTTTACGGTTCATCTTTTAATTAGTACTTCAACCATGTTATATTAAATGTTTAGGAATCAGAATAGATCGAATCCAAATATTTCTATCAATTCAATTATTAATTTCTGCTTGAAAACAACTGTGGATCTTTGCATATATGCTCACATACTGAAATCTTTACATGATTGAAACTTAATATTGGCCAAAAAGTAGCTTGGGAATTTTAGTCCCAACAGTGGCTCTTTCTGGGGATGTATGCCCCTTGTGGACATAGCAAGATCCCAAATTTCTAGAAAAGCAGACCAATACCTTCTTCATTTGATGATGGGTGAACTATGAAGAGTGAAGATCCTGGGTTATTGCTTTATGAAAAACTTTTATTTCCTGATAAGAGAGCTCTTTAAGCAAGTTATTTAACTCTTCTAACCTACCGTGCATGGAAAAGACCATTTAGAGAGTTTAATCAGAATTGTCCATGCACTGGCAATTCTTTTTTCTCTCAGGTTCCTTTTAAGAGAAAAAATGTTTCAAAAACTACCCATGTACTAGCAGTTGTTGCTCCTCACCAGACATGTTCTGTACATAATATGAATCCTCCCCTACCTTACCATTGATGACAAAAGGTCCAATCCATAAAGCATCAAATTTTCCATGCTTCCCCTTTTCTTGATTTCTAGCATTCCAAATAAGCACTATGTCACCTACCTCAAATTTTTTGAATGTTGTTTTTTTGTCATATAGATACTTCATCTACATCTACATTTTTTTATTTTGTTGCATTCCCTATTCCCTCATTTCATTTAATTCCATTAGTTGTTCTAGCCTTTCCTCCATCAGTTCTGGGACATTCCAATCCTCTTGGAGAATAAACTTACATACTGGCAACAGGTTGTGTATCGGGAGTCTGGCATGAGTTCCATACACTAGTTCAAATGGTGATTTGCCAATTGCTTTCTTTATTATGATCCTATCAGCCCACAGTGCTAATCTCAACTTAGAATCCTAAATTTTCTTGTTGTTATCCAGCATTCTCTTTATAATCTTCAGTATACTTTTATTGTTGGACTTAGTTTGCCCATTACCTTGTGGGTGGTAAGGAGAAGAATATGAGATCGTAATGCCATAAGATTTGCAAAAAATTTTAAACTCATCTGATCTAAAACACATTCCATTGTCAGTTATAAGCCTCGAAGGTACCCCAAATCTGGTTAAAATGTTTTCCAATATGAAGGTGATCACAACCTTGCTGGTTGCTTGTTTAGTGGGCAGTGCTTCTACCCATTTTGTGAAATAGTCTGTGGCCACCAATATCCATCTATGGCCGCCACTTGATTTTTCCATAATTTCTCCTATAAAGTCAATTCCCCATTGGTAAAATGGGGCATCAACTTGCATAGGTCTTAGGGGTAATGCACCTTGATACTTTAATTTTTTGGAGAATTTTTGACAAGATTCACATTTCCTAGTAAAATTATAAGCATCATTGAAAACCTTCGACAAATAATAACTAGCCCTTAATATCTTGTGTACTGTGGTTTTAGCTGAGAAATGGCCACCACACACTCCCTGATGCATCTCTTTCAAAGTAGATTTAGCTTGCTCTTCATCTGGACAAAACACTAAGATACCATCATTATTTTTCCAAAAAAGATCTCCTTCTATAAGCACATAGTTAGAAGCATGTAATTTTAGAGTTCTTTTCCTATTATCATCAAATCCGTCAGGGCATTTCATGTGCTTGAGGTAATACACTATGTCAGTATACCAAGGAGTTTTCTCAATACTTGTTATCATGTCCTCTTCATTTTCAATATTACATACTTGGGCAGCCTCAAGATTTGTTTCAGTCATCAGTTTTGCTAACCCTTGTCCCCTTACTAGTTTTGTGATTTGAATTACTATATCAAATTCTTGAAGTTGATTTATCCACCTACATCTCTTCCCAGCTACCTCATTCTGCATGAACACATCTTTGACTACTACATTTGGTACATAAGCTATCACCTTAGCCCCAACCAAGTAAGCTCTAAATGCCTTGACAACTTTCACCAATGCATAAGCTTGTTTTTCTGTGATATCATAGTTAAGTTCTACATGTTGGAGTGATTTACTGAAAAAAGAAATAGGCTGCTCATAACCCTCATTATTCTTTTGTAATATAACTATTGCTACTGTATGAAAAGATGCAAAGGAAAATATCTGGAAAGGTTTACTAAAATTGGGAGACTTTAGCACTGGATCTTCTTTAATTGCTCTTTTTATGGATGTAAAAGCTTCTATGCATTCATCTGTCCAATTGACCTTTACATTTTTCTTCAACATTCTAGATATGGGGTTAATTATTTCTACAAAGTTTGGTATAAACCTTCTCACAAAGTTTATTTTCCCAAAGAATGATTATATAGCCTTGACTATTTTTGGGATAGGAACTTTGTCTATTGCCTCTATTCTTTCAGGATCAATCCCAACTCCATCTTTGGATACTATATGCCCAAGCAATTTCCCTTCTATAACTGCAAATTTGCATTTTTTGGGGTTCAAGGAAACACCATATTCTAATGCTCTGATAAATATCTTCTCAGGGTGATTCACATGATCCTCAGCCTTTTTCGAGTATGCAGTAAGGTCATCCTGATATATAGCCATGATATCATTTATTAGCCTGCAAAAGCAACGTTCATTGCCCTCTAGAATGTGGCTCCAGCATTTGTAAGGCCAAATGGCATTCTCACGTATACATAGGTTCCCCATGGGGTTGTAAAGGCTATTTTGTATTGTTCAGATTCTTTAAACTTTACTTGGTTGTATCCAGAGAACCCATCCATCATGGATAATAACTCACAACCAGTAACTCTCTACAGTAAAGTTTTCATATTGGGTAACAGATAATTATCTTCTAAGGAAGAAATATTTAAATTTCTAAAGCTGACACAAAGTCTAATATCTCTATTCTTCTTCCTAACAGGAACTAAATTTGAGACCCAGGATGAATGCCTAATAGGTTTAATTATGCCAGCTTCCCTGAGTTTTATAAGTTCCTCATGCATTTTAGGTTCTAACATAGGGTTGATGGGTCTTTGTTTTCATCTATAGGGCTTAGCATCAGATTTAAGTGGAATTTTGTGTTGGAACAAATCTTCCCTAGGCTTTGAGATCATCATTAGACTAGGCAAATACATGTTTATATTTTCTCAATAATGTAATTAACATGCTTCTGATTGCAGGGGTTATTTTCTTTCCAATGCAGACCTTTTTAGGTGATAATTCAGTTCCTAAATTTATTTCTTCCACATCATCCTCCTTTATTGTTACTTCTTTGGTAATGGATAGATCATTTGCATCAAAAAATCTTTCTAATGCTACTAAGCCCTTTGGAATTTTATTTGTTTTAAGCTGGACAATTTCTTTCCCAAACAAAGTCTCTTTACCATCATTCTTCTCAACAAAAGCATTAAAATCAATCTCTTGATTCTCATACTGATCTATACAGTGCAAGAATTTGAGTAAATCAGTATCACTGTCAAAAACCTGCCAGTTATAGATGTTGTCTGGGATAGTTGATCTAGTTTTGGACTCAACTTTTGAAATACCTGTCAAGGTAATATCAGCCTTTTTCACAGCTATGTTTGCAAGGAAGTTAGCCATTATATTTTTTGACCTATCTATCCAACTTATTGAAAAAGCATCAAATAATTCTATATCATCTAGACCTACATTTCTGTATTGTTTCAGTCTTTTGTTTTTTGAGGAATATTTACCTTTGACTTGTGAAATAATCAATTCAGAATCTCCATACACTGCCAACAATTTGATTTTGTGTTTTCTAGCAATGTTTAGCCCAATTAAAAGTGCTTCATATTCAGCTATGTTATTTGTGCACTCAAAATTTAGAGAAAAAGAATATTTGAATGTTTTTCCTAACGGTGATATAAACAATACCCCGGCTCCATTTCCTGCCTTACTTCATTTTCATCAATTTTGGATTCATAGTAAATTGGGTCTGTGTTATGCAATTTAGACTGTTCTTCCACCCTGAATGCACTAAAGTCTGTGTCACAGAAGCAAATCATTTGATTTGGATTAATTTTCTCTATAATGTCTTCATACCTTGGCTCCCTATAGAGTTTAATTGCCTATGTTCCCAATGAGATAGTAGCATAAGATAAATCTAATTGCACACTTCCTCCTACCATGGTAGTCCATTGTCTAGATAACAACATTCCATAGTTAGGTGGGATATCTACTACAGTGATGTCAATTTTATAGGAGGCTTCAGGATGAGATGCTAATTTTATCTCAACATCTTTCATGATTCCAACAACAGGAATAGATCTATTATCCATTGCATAACATTTGCCGAATGTATTATCCACCCACATTCCTAACTTTTTCATAACAACCATGGGCATTATGTTTACTGCTACTCCTGAATCAAGCATGCAATTCCTGACTAATTTGTTGTTTATCAACAAGGTAATATAGAATGGATCTACTTGAGATGGATTTTTCATTAATGTTTCACCCGGGTATACCTCAGGTATTTTGATAGATTCTTGTTGTGTATTCATTTTAGGGCTATGTTGTTCGAATCATTTGTCTGATACATTTGATATCATCTTCACCACTATTTTTATATTTTTCCACCTTCATCATTTCTAGAAGTGGCACAAATACTTTCATTTGAGAAACATCTTGAGCAATATCAAATGAGGGATTTATGTTTAATTCTAACCCATTAACTTTTGTTTGCCCCTTTTCCTTAGTTTTTGTGCCATCCTTCTTTTTGTTCAGTGTGTCAATGGGAGGTATATCATGAGATGTTTTCTCAGCTTTACTTTTATCATTTTTACCGGAAGTCTATTTTTTTATAAATATACTTTTGGGAGTTCCTTGTTCAGCATTGATTGTTCTATTTCTTAGGTTGTAATTGCTCTTGGCTTGTGCTACCACAGCCATTGTTAAAGCTTTTCTCTCTTCCTCAGAATGTTATCACTGATTGTAGCTTTGTGTTGTATTAAGGTCATATCCACAATTTCCTAAGCCTTCTTCATGGTCAGAAAATACTTCTTGTCCTCCTAAGTTTACATTATATTTTTGTGCTCCTACATCATATTCATACCCTGATTCCTCGCTAGACGAATAATCTTCTTCAACAGTGAAAGGTGTGATACCCAACATATTTATAGTGTGATGATCCATCTCAGCCTGATCTTTTTGTATTGATTGTGCCACCACACAATAATCAGGAGAATGGGGTAAATTACAAGGCATACAACATGGATTATTTTCTATCACATGGACTCCATTTTTCTTCAAAGGGTCAAGGGTGTCTTTTCCTTAGTTATGTCTCCTATTAGTATCCACGGGCTTTCCATCTTTCCAGTTCGTATGATATGGCATATCATGGAGTCTTGGCCTTTCATTCTTTTGTGAGTATTCTTGCTTGTTTGCAGGAGCATTAGGATTTTGAAGAACTCTTATATTATCTCTTTTTCCGATCATCCCAGCAGCCTTTTTATTATTTTCAATAGTGAGAGCCATTTTTTGTGCCTCTACCAAAGTTTTAGGACTTTTGCCCCTGAGTTCATAACCTGTCTTCGGGTCAAATGCTTTCAAGTATATGCTAAGTGCTACTTGGTTATTCAATTTGGATTCTTGTGGGACCTTGTTATATAGTTTAGTGAATCTCAAATTAAAATCATACACTTGTTCATTTTGATACTTTTGAATAGTTGTTAGTTCATGAAGAGCAAATTCTAGAGCACATTGATTTCTGAATTGTTCTAAAAATTGATTGTGAAAATCTCTTAAGGAATACATTGAAACGTCTGGTAAGCTATTTACCTAGTCTCTTGCTTCATTAGTAAGAGATATCGTAAATAGTTTCATTTTTATATCTTCATATTCATTACCAATGTCCTATATAAAAGCATTGAATCATTTGATATGATTTTCAGCAGTCAACTCACTGCTTCCTATAAACTTAGGTAGATTGTTCCTCCAACTTTTATGCATGGGGTAAGGATATAGTTGATATCTAGTCAAGTCAAATTGTCTAGCCATACTCGTAGGATTTGGAGGTGGAATGTTAGGGTATGGTGGATAATACTGGTATCCAAATGGAGGTTGTGGATACATATTGGGTTGGACATGATGCTGACGATACACATTTTGTTGTGGAGGAGGTCGTGGTTGTTGATTGTTAAGTCTATGCCCTGGTGGTGGATGATGTTGGTGAACATTCCCAGTATTTACAAGTGGAGGTCTAGGTATTTGCCTATTTTGCTGAGAAAGATTATTGCATGAATTATGGGGTACCCTAGTGTTTCCAACAGCTATAGTGTTCTGAGGCATTCCATGCTAATTAATATTGTTATTGTTTTTGTGTGGGGGCACATACTTAGTTGAATTTCATGCCTGAAGATCTAAAAGGGCCATTTGTCTATTGATTTCTTTGGTTCTTTGTATCATTTGTTGTCTATTTTTGAGTCTTTGTTCTTGATATTCTAAATGTATAGCAAGTTCCTGATCAATCATACAGTCATAATCTATGAGAGTTTGATTACTTGTATGTTCATGAGTTTCTTCATCCTGATTTTCTATCTCATCTGTCCTTTGTAGTTGTTCCTCCTGATTGAAAATATCATTATGATTATCTGTTGGTGTCATGGGATTTTCACCTTCAGCATGGAGTGGGGAAGTATATATTATATACTTTTGGCTAGAAGGACCCATATTCTCTAGAGAGGTATGGTTATTAGTACTATGAGACTAATTTGATATCCTAGTCTTCTTAGTAGGAGGCCTTAAAGGTGGGGATGATTGCAATTTTTTACCATCAACTATAGATCTCCTACCATCCATTATGACACTTTTATCAGAAAAGCAATTTAAGTTTAGTGTAGAGTCACCACCTCTATTTAGAGGACTAATCAATCTTCTGGGTTTTTTCTTCCACCAATGGAGTTATGCCTTTTAATTCTCTGACTCTAAAATGATCTTTAACCAAAATTCAGGATTGATTCCCTAGTAGAGTCACCAATTCTGTTAGGCCTCAAAAATGTAGGTCGTTAACCCTAAGAGGGAGCCAGGCTCTCTTGACATTTTTGGGTAATTGACACGGGGTAGATATGGCTAAACCCCCTTCACTTCAGGCTCTGCCAGACCTAGGCGGGTAAACCTCTAGTTAATAAAGTAGATAAAAAGATGATCACTACTTTAATCAAAATTAATCTAACTATTGATAATGGCACAAATTATAAAATAGATAAAAAGACAGCAAGTTAATTCTAAATAATCTAAATTATAAAGCTAAAACAATAATGCAACCTAACTAAGTAAATCTAAAATGAATTTGTATGAGTGATAATGAAAATATTAGACCAGTGCCTTATTTAATATGGAGTCAATATGATCATGAAATTAATGACTGTTTGTTTGGTAAAAACTCGAACTATCTAGCATGAAAGAATAGGTATGTAACTTGTACAACCCTGCAAGGAAATAGTTAATATTCCATACTTACATATATCCAATTGAAAAAATATTACCTACATTCATCTAAAAGGATTTAATCCTTGCTTGAAGGAACCTATTAGAATAATACTGTAATTGTAACATATTTATCAAAAACTGGAGACAGAATACAAACCCTAACTATATGACTCTTCTTACAAATCCATGACAATGTCTTCTGAGTTACTGTGATAAATTTAAAGGATTTAATTCTGAAAATAGGAACTAGTTAATATTATCACACTATAACAGCAAATGTGGATAGACAACTTGAAGGTATACTTAATAACTCAAATTGAATAACATAGAAAAACCTTGAAAGGAGACAGTCATATAATTGAATAAATTAAACAGATAGTTGATACCGAAATTTGTAGTCACTGCTTCATGCTTACAGACTTGACTTCATCAGAGAATGCTTGCACATGGTCTACCAGAAATAAAATATATTAAAAATGAACTAGCATTTCTATTCAAATCTAATCTATAGTATCTCTTGTTCTATTCTGTAATATTTCTCTATTCTATCTATCTCTATATATTCTCCTGGTCTTGGTCATCTCTTATAAAGAGAGGCTTACAAGCTTCAGACCAGTTACAATGGTTGTGACGGTTGATAACTGAACAACAATATTTATCTTAATAAACAAATTTAGGAAAATTAATACTCATCTTTAATCACCAAATGGATGACCATTTCAGGATCAAATAAAGCTCTTTAACTGTAGTTCTACTTAATCTCCTTCAAGGATTTCTTTATTATCCTATAAAGACTAGATAAAACACAAGTTAGTTTTTGATCAAATGATTAAAACAAATTTGTTTAAACATATGTATTTATTTAAGTAATTACTTCCCTTATCGATATTTATTCGTTGTTCAAGATCCTTTCGTGGGTGTTTATACAACTTGACCACCACTGTGTATTGATGCAGAGGCATCCACACTATAACCTTCGCATACAGCATGGATGTCTGCAGCCCATCATCATCATCATATTCATCCTCATCATCATCATATTTGACTTCACTGTCAGCATCATCATCATATTTCACCTGCCGACCGATATCCGCCTGCAGACAAGCCTTCGCACTTTCGCCTGACTAACAGCATCACCTTACTCGGTCATCGACATCATCATGTTCGGCAGCATCATCATGTTCAACCTGCGCGAACATCCTCCTGACGTCCACTGTTCATTTCAGCGACAACTTCCGTCTTCTCTTCCTTCAGCATCATGATATTCAACATCATGATATTCAACAGGATAAAGAACATCCGGTTCCTTCCATTTATCTTGATGATGACAAAACCTTAACTTCTCGCACCTTTCACTCGATGCTTGCGTCACCCGATATCCTAATGACGTAGATCCTGATGACGATGACATCACCCGCAGCTGCTCAATATCCTGCCGCTCCAAAATGTCCTGATGACGTATATCATGATGATGATGACGTCATATACCTTGGATATTGAGCAGCTGCGGGTGACGTCATCGTCATCAGGATCTACGTCATCAGGATATCGGGTGACGCAAGCATCGAGTGAAAGGTGCGAGAAGTTAAGGTTTTGTCATCATCAGGATAAATGGAAGGAACCGGATGTTCTTTATCCTGTTGAATATCATGATGTTGAATATCATGATGCTGAAGGAAGAGAAGACGGAAGTTGTCGCTGAAATGAACAGTGGACGTCAGGAGGATGTTCGCGCAGGTCGAACATGATGATGCTACTGAACATGATGATGTCGATGACCGAGTAAGGTGATGCTGTTAGTCAGGCGAAAGTGCGAAGGCTTGTCTGTAGGCGGATATCGGTCGGCAGGTGAAATATGATGATGATGCTGACAGTGAAGTCAAATATGATGATGATGAGGATGAATATGATGATGATGATGGGCTGCAGACATCCATGCTGTATGCGAAGGTTATAGTGTGGATGCCTCTGCATCATAGTGGTATCAGAGCTTAGCAAAAGGTCTGGGCTGTTGTGTGTTGATTCTGTCACCGAAAGGGCAGAGGTAGAGTTGATTGTGTGTTGTGTGTTGATTGAGAGGTTGACAAAGTGCCTCCTAAAGGTAGTGGTACTGCAAGGGAATTGCAGGAAATGAAGGAGAAACATGCTAGGGAGATGAGGAAGATGAAGGAGCTTGCTGAAGCACTTCAAGCCAGGCTTACAGCCCTGGAAAAGAATAAAAAGAGGGAAGTGGAAGACAGTGAGTCTGAAGAAGATGAAGATACTGTTGAAGAGTATGAAGAAGTAGCTGAAGATCTGGATGCTGAAGACCAGAGATTGGCAAAACTGTTAAAGGCAGTACAGAATGATAAACCTAAGGTAAAGGTTGATGTTACCAAGTATACTGGAAGCTTGAATGAAGATGAGTTGTTGGATTGGATTGCTGCACTTGATAATCACTTTGAATGTGAAGATGTTGCTGAGGATCAGAAGGTAAAGATTGCAAAGACCAAGTTAGGAGGTCATGCTTTGGTATGGTGGGATTATGTACAATCTGAGAGAAGGAAACAAGGGAAGTCAAAGATCACTTCATGGGATAAGATGGTAGCAAGGATCAAGGGTAAATTCTTGCCAAGGGATTATGAAATCCAGATGTTTAAGAAACTGCAATTTTTAAAGCAGAAGGACAAGGATGTGAAGACCTATACAGAGGAGTTTTATAAGTTGAGTATGAGATCTGGTCATCATGAGAATGAGGTAGAAAAGGTGGCTAGGTATTTGGCTGGTTTGAGGTTTAACATACAGGATGAGTTAGTTTTAGCTAACCCTAAGAATGTGGAGGATTGTTATCAAATGGCAATCAGGATTGAAGAAAAGATGAATAGAGGACATGATAAGTCCATGAGAGGAAGAGGAAACCATAGGGGAAGAGGAGCAGCCCCTGCACAAAAGCAAACCAATGAGGGTCAAGAAGACACTGGTAAAGGACAGGGACAGTCTGATTTCAGGGGTGGATGGAAAGGTAATAGAGGAAGATTTGGAGGTGGTAGAGGGTCTACTACATTTTCAGGAAAATGTTACACCTGTGGTGAGTTTGGTCATCCGTCTTTCAAATGTCCAGAAAAAAAAGGTTCATCATCCAAAAATGATAGAACTAATGACAAGAGAGTACAACTTGTGCAAGAAGAGAAAGTAGAAGAAAGTGCGCAGAGTTCAAACAGAGATCCTGATAATTGTGGATATCCAGAGAGTGGAGAATCATTGATGCTAAGGAGAATTAGTTTGCAGGCATCAAAGGATATGATGCAAAGAAGAGCTCTTTTCAAGACCACATGTAAGAGCAAAGGTAAAGTATGTAAGGTTGTCATTGATACTGGTTCAACAGACAACATGGTATCTCAGGAAATGGTGGATAAACTGAAGCTGGAAAGGATTCCACATCCACACCCTTACAAGGCATCTTGGGTAAGTAATAGTCATTCACTTTTTGTCTCTGAACAGGCATATGTGGATTTCCAGATTGGAGCATATCATGATAGAATTTTGTGTGATATTTTGCCTATGGAATGTTGTCACCTACTGTTGGGTCGACCATGGCAATTTGATAGGAGGGTACTATATGATGGGTATGCTAATACCTACACCATCAAGAAGGATGGGAAGATTATTAAGTTGATGCCATTGCAGGCAAAAGCTGCAGTACAGAAGGCAGCCCAAATCATTTTAATGGGAAAGAAGGAGTATGTGCAGATGCCTAGAGGAGCAGGCATGGAGGCAAATAAGGATACTACAGGGAAAGGAGTTGTTACAGACAACAAGCTGAAGAAAGTTTCAGTTGTGACTGACAGAGGTCAGCAACAGGTGCAGAAACAGGTTTGCACATAGCAACCAGTTACAAGGAATGACAAGGATGTTGTCATAGTTGGGACTATTGCTTGTCCTATAAAGGTTGAAAGGAAGACAGAGTTGAACATTGCAGAAGTTCAAGAGACAGTTCAGACAGAGGTTCGGGTCAGACAACCTGACAAACACAGGGTATGTGAGAGAAGGGCCTACATTGACAGGCATGCATATTTACTTGCCAGAAAGCAAGTTACAGTTCAGAAGTCTTGGAGCAGCCAAGAGATAGCAGCAGACAAAGCTAGAACAGGGCAGAGCATTGCACAGGCAAAGTGTAAAGGTGGAGGACTTCCACTTACTAAACTCATGGGACATGAGTTCTTTTCTGTTGGGGAGTATGGTGCAGGAGCACCTACCTGACAGCAGGTCTTGATAAGGCCGTTAGTAGTTTTAGGTCTTGTTTGTGTTTCCAAGAAGGTCTGTTAAGACCAAATGCATGTAATAAGGTCATGCTGATCGTGATAAGATCATGCTGACCGGGCTTTTGTTATTTTTAGTTAGTTTGTTAGAAATAGCTGTCATGATGTATGTTCGGTTGGATCTCCCAGCCGCTTGGAGAGTTCCCAGCCGCTTGGAGTCAGGTCAGTAGTACTTGTAGGGTAATCTATTTAAGCATGAGGATCGTTTGATATTGGATATACAGATAGATATCATCGATCGAGTTAGGTTGCAGAGAGCGAGACTGAGAGAGAGATTGATCATTGTATTTGCATCTTTTTGAAATCGAATAAAGAGATCCTGTTATTGTTCATCCTCTATTGAATTCCATTTCTTGATCAATTTGCTGGTTTGGTGGCTGTATGGATTCACTGATCCATTCCACCGGTTGATTCATATGATCGGTGGAATGGCGATGTACAGTAGGTTAGATTGTAGTTTATTTTCTGTTCGCATGCAGGTGTGCAGGTTCGCCGTCGAGAGATGTTGAAGACCCTAGCATGGGTATGTGCTAGGTCGAGCTGATAAGATAGAGTGTGGAAGATCACCCTGAGACTGGATCGGGTCGTCCCTGGAGGATCGGTGAAGTGAAATTTCGCTAAGTGAAGAAGTTCGTCAAAACGACATCATCAGGATATCTTGGTGAATATCCTGCAGTCAATTCAGATATCGTCATCCGGATAAATGGAGGAGAGTATGATGCTTTCGATTGCATGAAGTGCAAGTGCATCGGGGTGATCATCATCAGGAGGGCCGAGGAGGAGCGTATCGGCATCAGGTTGAAGATCGGGTTGATCAAGTTGATCGCGGGCCGAAAAAAAACCAAGTTTGGCCTACAGCAGGATATGACGTCATCATCATCATGATATACGTCATCAGGACATTTTGGAGCGGCAGGATATTGAGCAGCTGTGGGTGACGTCATCGTCATCAGGATCTATGTCATCAGGATATCGGGTGACGCAAGCATCGAGTGAAAGGTGCGAGAAGTTAAGGTTTTGTCATCATCAGGATAAATGGAAGGAACCGGATGTTCTTTATCCTGTTGAATATCATGATGTTGAATATCATGATGCTGAAGGAAGAGAAGACGGAAGTTGTCGCTGAAATGAACAGTGGACGTCAGGAGGATGTTCGCGCAGGTCGAACATGATGATGCTGCCGAACATGATGATGTCGATGACCGAGTAAGGTGATGTTGTTAGTCAGGCGAAAGTGCGAAGGCTTGTCTGCAGGCGGATATCGGTCGGCAGGTGAAATATGATGATGATGCTGACAGTGAAGTCAAATATGATGATGATGAGGATGAATATGATGATGATGATGGGCTGCAGACATCCATGCTGTATGCGAAGGTTATAGTGTGGATGCCTCTGCATCATGTATATCCTGCAAAAAACAAATATTGTAACCATCAGAAAGATATCTTAACCATTTATATTTTAATGTTGTTTTAGGGTTTCCTTGGTCGGCGTAACCTCACAGTCAAGTTGATCCAAAAACTTCCCGCCTTTTTGCTTTCCGTACATCCTTGTATCTTTAACTTGCACCTTTTGTAATGCACATCTTGCTTGTATATCAGGTTGTATATTATGAACATACAAACCATTCTGAACATACAACTTTGCCGTTTTCAAATTTCACTTCACGTCTGAGAATGTATCTTTAGCTTTGTATCTATCATGGGTATGTATTGCTTGTATATCGGCTTGTATCTCTCGCAAAGATACATACAAAGTCCCTTGTATATCCCTTTCGGACTCCAATCATTTTATAGACCGCAACTTACTCTCTTTTGATTCCAACATGTATAATGCGATGTATATCAGATATACATTAAGTAAAGATACATTGCATTAACCGAACTTTAATCTTCTTTGAATTCCGGTGCTTGTATGTATCAAGCAATGTATGTTTCAAAACATATATATATATATACAAGGTGTGGAATATACAAGCATTTTATGTCATTTCATAATATTTGGGTTCCGGCACTTGCATATGGTGTAATGTATATCAGCAATGTATGTAAGATACATACAAGCCAGAAACATACAACGATTTTACCGTATTTCATAAACATTTCAAGTCTGGCTTGCATAAACTGTAATGTATGTATCCTTTGTATGTTCCGCGGCACCTAAGATACAAACATCAATATACAAGTGGTGGACCCAACCTTTTATACATTTAAACTATGAATCCCGTTGGGTCTGCGACTTGCATGTACAAATAAAGCATTAGTCAAAAAAGCATACAAGTCCAAATGTATCTAAATCCAATATACAAAGCAGTGACTTGTATAAAAAATGACTTTGCATATACAAACGACTTTGTATATGAAAAGCGATATACAAAGGACTTTGTATACAAGAGAACTTGTATACAAAGGGCCTTGTATATGCAACCCGATATACAAAAGACATTGTATATGCAACAACAAATTCTTTGTCTATGAGAGACTTTGTATATACAAACATACAAACACATACCACAATGCATTTTATCAAGAACACACATAACTTGCAAAATATAGGGAATTTTAAGATGGTTCAAAAAGCAACCCCTATTCATTTTAGACAAGGAATTTATCCATATTTAGCTCTAATACTTAATGCCATTTTTCCTTTATTTTCAACAAAGTTTGTAAGTTTTCACTTCCTTGTTTACGGTTCATCTTTTAATGAGTACTTCAACCATGTTATATTAAATGTTTAGGAATCATAATAGATCGAATCCAAATATTTCTATCAATTCAATTATTAATTTATGCTTGAAAACAACTATGGATCTTTGCATATATGCTCACATACTGAAATCTTTGGATGAATGAAACTTAATATTGGCCAAAACGTAGCTTGGGAATTTCTGTCCCAACACCTGTTACTGTCTTCCATGTGCTTGGCGTGTCTTCTTCGTGTTTGATGTGTTTGCTGTGTTTGTGACCTTACTTTAATGGATGTATTGGCCTCATGTTTATACATACATTAAAGTGGGGGCTAAATGTAACCTCATAAAATGTCCCCTTGGGGGCTTTTCCCTCATAAGGTTTACCTCTCGGGTCTTTAGAGTGCATTTAGGACATCTTAGTTCATATTTTGGCATCCCAATGGAATAAGACCTAGTTTCCATGACAAATAAGACCTAGGTGGACCCCTTGAGCTGTACCTTACCCAAAATAGTGGGGGAGGACTTGGGTGCCTGCACCCTAATCCTGCCCTATTTTGGGGCAGCCCCAATTTCTAGGTGTTGATTTATGACCATTAGGAGGTTCTTTTGCCAACACGTTAAAATTTGATTTCTAAAATCTTGGCAGGAATGCTTGTAGGTGCATATATAAGGAAGATTAGGCATTCATTTGTAAACTAGATTTCAATTAGATGATTACTAGCAAGCTATTGTGTTACTAAGGTGATTCAAGGCTTTCTATTGTGTTGCAAGAGAAGACTTGTATGTTCTGTGTGTTGATATTTGCAGATTTGAGCTTCAATCTCCTTATGGCATGAAGAGCATATTCCTCCATGAGAGCTTCACTACAAGGTGACATATCATTGTGTTTTTATCATTGATTCCTTTGGTTTTTGGCCTTTGCCTCACAAGGGCACGCCCTCTTTAACTAACAATGGTGTTTAAAGACTTAAATGTCCTTCAGGATTTGACTGAGGCAAACCTCTAAACCCTACAACCCCCAAAACAAGTCTTGTAATTGCAGGTTATAGGTGTCGCATCTAGAAAAAGTAGAGTTGTAGGAAAACTTGGCAGACATCAAGGATTCAAGATCTGAAGAAAAGTTAGAAATAAGATCACTTCTAGGACTTGGGCACTCCCACCAGTGTCCTCTGCAGATAGATCTCAGGAAACATAAGTTAAAGGGCTTATTAGTGTCGAAAGGAGGTCCAAATTTGTCGAAAAAGTAGGTACCTTAGACTTGGTTGCCCACACCTTAGTCCTTGACTGTTCTACCTCGAAACCCTGAAAATAGGTATTCTGTGGTTTGCTATTTTACTTCCATTTGCAAGAGCTTTTTTCATCTTTTGTCAATTTATTTTTGTATTTGCATAATTAGGGTTTTAATGGTTAATTGGACATAAGAGAAGGAAAAATTGATAACTAATTCCCTAATCCAAGTTTCCCTTCATTTGCAAGTGACCTAGGGTATGATAGTGCTCACCACTTAACCCTAGATCCTTCATTGTTAGGGTAAAAGGAGGGTTTTAACATCTAAACAACAAAGATTAACAAAATCCAATTTTACCCTGAACACCTCCGTACACATCAAAATTTTATAATTTCTTCTTTGCATACACCACTCTTATACTATTCTTTGTTTCTTTTACCATACTCACTTCAATCTAGTATACAAGCTTTCTCCTCCAATAGAATACCTTGTCATTTCTTCTTTCTTTACAATATGAATTTCCTTTCCCTGCTATGCTTCACATTTGTTCACACAAACTTTTCTTGCTCTATTTTCTTAGATAATTAGTCTATAACATTACTCTTCTTAAGATTAATGCTTCTCCTTCTTCCAGTCTCTTTATTAAACTTAGTGATTTAGTAGGTTCTTCTTCCTCTTCTACATAAACTGCCTTTGTAACATTTTCTTTCAGTTCCTCTGTCGAACTTAGTGACTCGATCAACTTTTCTTCTTCTGCATAAGCTACCTCTATATCATTTATTGTTTTCTCATCCTTAGTTCCTCTAATAACAAGTTCTTGGTGACATTCACTACTTGATTCTTTTCTCCTCCAAACTTGAAAACAAGTTCTTCTAAATGGTCTTCTATCAAATCCTATTTCATCTCTTTTGTATCCTTTATTGTGATAAGACTTGTGACCCCTCTCATTTCTCCCTCTGTAGAATGAATTATTGTCCTTGTTCTACTCCACACAAGGTCTTCTCTCTCTGTATCATGATCCATATATTCTTTTATCTCCAACATATGAATACCTCCATTTATACAACCTTCTGAATGAAAGGAAGCTAGGTGTGCAAAAATCACTTCCTACACTAATCTAATGAGGAGAGGGCTATGCAAATTTAAATTAATCCTTACAACTACAAAAACATAGAACATGTAAATGAGATATTGTAGCAATACACATGAACTAGAAAGAAGACAGAAGAAGAGAGACAAAGATTTAGAGTGGGGAAACCCTTATCGGGTGAAAAACCCCACACTCAGAAACCTACACAATGTATTAAAAAATATAAAAGTTGTTTACAATACACTTGCAACACAAGATTCAATAGTCTTCGACACTCATATCTGGAGTCAATCTAGTAGCATAACAGTACCTGTAAACATGTGATACAACTCCCTCTCCAAGCATCTGTTTATATAGAATATCCAAGGCAATATTAGACCTATCTTGGGATGGGCGTCCAACTTAGCCTCATGGCCCAAAACCCTGCCTAAGGACACTTAGTAACCATTGTAGAATGTGCCTCACACTTTTCCATAGTTCCCATCCCAAAGAAGTCACCTATTTCCAAAATGGGCTATGACAAATGCTCTTACGACACTTATGACTGTCATAGAATCTGTCATAGTGGTTACAACTTACAACTATAAGAGAATCTATCATACACAAGCTATAAATAGAATATTCTTATACAAAATGTCATAGTCCACCTTGGGGCACCCAAATATGCTTTATTTAAAGATTCTTCATGACACATGTCCTCACCTGTCTTACAAGATTCTATTTTTGACTCTTACATGTTATAGATTTTGTCATAGGAATCCGTCATAACCGTTTCGGTCAATATTCCCTTACACAACATCCAAGATGCCGACACATGGCAAAATGCTCCTACCACAAAGTGGGACACCTATCTCCTCATGTGAGGACAAAATTACAAGTTGTCATCTTCCATGTAGGATGACACATCACCGTACCACATCCCACAATATGACAATATGGAATTTACAATTATTTACAACATAGGCAATTAAATAGTAAATACGAAACATAAATAATGCAAGGAATTACCAAGGTTGAGACACCTTAATTCCCAACATTCTTGTACTTGTCGAACACCTTGTAAGAGTCAATAGAAAAATAGGATTTAACTGCTATAGGCCAAGAGGCCCATAGACTCCGAACAACATTTGAACTTCTCTGTGCCCACTAGTTTTGTCAATGCATCTATAACATTCTTCAAAGTATCTACCTTCTCCAAATTTACCTTTCCATCCTCAACCATGTCTCGTATGAAGTGAAACTGAACATCAATATGCTTTGTTCTAGCATGGAAAGTTAGATTCTTTGCAAGGAAAATTGCACTCTAACTGTCACAACTGATCATGATCTAACCTACATCAACACCAATATATGAACATAATCTCTTAAGCCAAATGGCTTCCTTACAAGCATTAGTTTCTGCCATATACTCAGCTTCTGTTGTGGACAAAGGAACAATAGGTTGTCATTTACTCATCCAACTAATAGCACCACCAAATACTGTAAACACATAAGCACTGGTGGATCTCCTACTATCAATGTTACCTGCCCAATCTATATCCACAAATCCATGAATATCAATAGAATGCAGAGGTCCTGAAATATTACCATGATAGCATATGGAATACTTAGAAGTACCACTCAAATATTTGAACACTCACTTAACTGCATCCCAATGAACCCATCCAAGATTAGCCATAAATCGATTAAGGACTCCCACTGCTTAGGTAATGTCTGGTCGTGTGTAGACCATAGGATACATCAAACTACCAACAACACTAGCATAAGGTACTCTACTTATGTCCTCCACCTCACTAGGAGATTTTGGACAATCCTCAATAGACAACTTTGTCCCCAAAGAAACATGAACACACAATGGTCTACAATTTGCCATGTTGAACATATCCAACACGGTCTTCACATACTTACTCTAGCTTAACCAAATTTTTTTGTTGGTTTTGTCTCTTCTGATTTGCATTCCTAAAATGTACCTGGCTGCCCCTAAATCTTTCATTTCAAACTATGTTGACAATTGAGATTTAAAATCAGAAATCATATTCTTACCCTTCCCAATGAGAAACATATCATCAACATACAATGCAACAATGAGAATACAAGCACCATCAAACTTATAATACACATAGTGATCTAATTTCGATCTCACAAATCCAATTGACAACACAAAGGCATCAAACTTCAAATACCATCTCCTAGGGAATTGCTTCAAACCATACAAAGACTTCTTAAGTTTGCAAACCAATTTTTATTTACCTTTCACCATGTAATGCTCTTGCTGTGACATGTAGATTTCTTCCTCCAAATCACCATGAAGGAAAGTTGTCTTCACATCCATCTGTTCTACCTCTAGGTCATAAGCTACTACAAGAGACAATAGGAATCAGATGGATGTTAGCTTTGTGAGACCATAATCTATACCCTCCACTTGTGAATACCCCTTCGCAACCAATCTAGCCTTATATTTCTCAACACTGCCATTTGCACCAAATTTCTTCTTGAACACCCATTTGCATCCAACGGGTTTCCATCCAGGAGGCAAAGGCACCAAGTCCCAAGTTTGATTCTTTTCCAAAGAAGCTATTTCATCCTCCATGGCCTCCTTCCAAGAACCTGTATCTTTCATGTCCATAGCCTCTGATACAGTTCTAGGTTTATCAATGTTAGTAAGCAAAGCAAAAGCACAACTAGAATCAAGCAATGTAAAACCAAACCTTTTAGGTTGCTTTCTTATCCATGTAGACCTCTTCAAGAGTTGAGGTTGAGGTTCAACTTCTTCATCTAAGCTTTCAGAACTGCAAGATCTCTCCTCATCATCAGGTCCAACATTGTCTTTCTGTTTAGTCTTCTCAGGGGTAGAAGGAAACTAAACAACATCCTCTTTCTTTTCTTTTTCTTCTAGTTGTAAAATTGTAAAAGGTGTAAGCTCTCTGAAGATGACACTTCTGTTGTACAACACTTTTTCAGCCACAGATTCCCAAAGCTTGTATCCTTTCAAACTGACACCATAGCCAATGAAGCTACACTTAATATCCTTGTTCTCTAATTTTGACTGCTTCTCCTTAGGCACATGTGCATATGCCTCACAACCAAAAACACGAAGATGCTTTGTTGAAGGCTTTCTACCAGATGGCACCTCCATGGGTGTCTTTCCAACAAGAGCTGATGTAGGAGATCTATTAACAAGATAGCAAGTAGTGGCAATAGCTTCAGCCCAAAACTTTTGTTCTAGGCCAGCTCCACTAAGCATACTCCTAACCTTCTCCATCAATGTCATGTTCATCCTTTCTACAACTCCATTTTGTTGTGGGGTGTATGGATTTGTCTTATGTCTTTCAATCCCAAGTTCCTTGCAATATTATCAAATTCTGTAGAACAGAACTCACCACCATTGTTAGTTCTCAAACACTTAATCTTTTTACAAGTCTGATTTTCAGCAAAGGCCTTAAACTCCTTAAACTTACTATAGACTTCATATTTGCTTCTAAGAAAATAAATCCATGTCCTTCTACTATAGTCATCTATGAAAGAAACAAAATATACAGATTTTGATAATGAAAGAGCATTAACATGACCAAATACATCAGAATGAACAAGGTCCAACACACCAGAAGACTTGTGAGAACTCGAATAAAACTTAACACGATTTTGTTTCCCATATATACAATGTTTGCAAAAGTCAAACTCAAGATTACAATCATCTAACCCCTTAATGATGTTTTTATTTTTTTGGGTACGCAGACCCTTCTCAGCAATGTGGCCAAATCTCTTATGCCATATCATTATCTTTTTAGTAGGAAGTTTAACTTCCAAGGCATGATTACAAACATCAGAACTAGAAACAATAGATCTCTTAACTGCTCATTCAGATGGTGGGGATGAAGTGACTGCTACCCTCTTCTTTGAATTAGAAGAACTATTACATTATGAAATGCATGCCTCTAGCTGAAACAAAGTACCTCTCCTAGTACCCTTAGCAAGCACCATAGCTCCTCTAGTCATCTTGCATCCTTCTTTCAAAAAGACAACCTGCACACCTGCATCATTTAGACTACTTACAAAAAGTAGGTTCCATGCTAAGCCTAGGATATGCATAAGCCTGGAGATCCCCTTCACTCTACCATTAGGGAATTAGATAGAGACTCTTCCACGACCAACAATCTTCAGATGATAGTCGTTACCCAAGTACACCTTTCCACCATCAAACTCCTCATACTTAGTAAACTAGTCTCGATCCAAGGTCATGTGGAATGATGCACCAGAGTCAATCAGCCACACATCATCAGATGCATGGGTTGCCAGGGCTGCAATGAAAGCATCACCATCATATTATGATTTGTCAGAATCTGAATCAGGAGCTTTCTTGTTCTTTTTCTTCTCCTCTTTGCATTCCTTTCAGAAATGCCCAATTTTACCATAGTTCCAACAAAGAGCCTTGGACTTTCCAAGAGATTTGGATCTCCCACAGGATTTGGATCTACCCTTTTAACCTTTCTTGTCCTTCTTCTTCCCTTTCTCTTTGGGTCTTCCACGAATTGCAAGAGCCTCTCTGGCTGCCTCAGAAGACTTTCTCCACATCTCTTCAGATAACAACATAGATACCACATCTTCCATCTTGAATGTAGATGTGGTGCTTCCAATAGCCATGACAAGGTGATCCCACAGGTCTGGCAAAGAACAACGCAGGGTCATACACCAATCCTCCTCCTCCATCTTTACACCAATAGATGTCAATTGTGTAACTAGCATGTTAAAAACATTCATATGTTTGGGAATAGATCCTCCATCCTCTATTTGAAGAGAATACAACTTCTTTCTCAGAAAAAAGTTTATTAACTAGAGATTTGGCTTGTTACACATCTCTAAACTTCTTCCAAAGCAAGGTTGCAGTCTTCTCCTCATGGACATTTAACAAGATAGAATCAGCAATACTAAGTCTTATCAGACCCTTAGCCTTCCGATCCTTGAGATCCCAATCATGTTGTTGCATTGTAGCTGGTTTAGTTCTAGTAACAATTTCCCAAAGGTCCCGGTCAACAAGCATGTCTTCCATCTTGAGCTTCCACAGCTCAAAATTAGTGCCATTGAATTTCTCCACTTCCATTCTTCCAGATGTGCTTGCCATCTCCTTGCTACAATAGAATTTAGAATACTCTGCATAGACTCCCACTCAACTTAAAATCAGCTCAAAAAATCCCTACCCAATAGCTAAGACCGAAACTGGTCAGGCTCTGATACCAATTGAAAGGAAGCTAGGTGTGCAGAAATCGCTTCCTACACGAATCTAATGAGAAGAGGGCTATGCAAATTCAAATTAATCCTTACAACTATAGAAACATAGAACATGTAAACAAGATATTGCAGCAATACACATGAACTAGAAAGAAGATAGAAGAAGAGAGACAAAGATTTACAGTGGGGAAAACCCTTATCGGGTGAAAAACCCCACACTCAGAAACTTGCACAATGTATTAACAAATTTGAAAGTTGTTTACAATACACTTGCAATGCAAGCTTCAATGTTCTTGGACACTAGTATATGGAGTCAATCCAACAGCATAACAGTACCTGTAAGCTTGTGCTACAACTCCCTCTTCAAGCACTTGTTTATATAGAATATACAAGGCAATATTGGACCTATCTTGGGATGGGCGTCCAACTTGCCCTCATGGGCCAAAACCCATACCTAAGGACACTTGTTCAACATTTTAGAATGTGCCTAACACTTGTCCACAACTCCCATCCCAAAGAGGTTGCCTATTTCCAAAATGGGCTATGACAGATGCTCTTACGACACTCACGACCGTCATAGAATCTGTCATAACGGTTACAACTTACAGCTGTAAGAGAATCTGTCATACATAGGCTATAAATAGCATATTCTCTTACAACATGTCATAGTCCACCTTGGGGTGCCCAAATATGCCTTATTTAAAGATGTTTCATGACACATGTCCTCACCTATCTTACAAGCTTCTATTTTTGACTCTTACATGTCATAGATTTTGTCATAGGAATCCGTCATAACCGTTTCGGTTAATATTCCCTTACACAACATCCAAGATACTGACACATGGCAAAATGCTCCTACCACAAAGTGGGATGCCTATCTCCTCATGTGAGGACAAAATTAAAAGTTGTCATCTTCCATGTAGGATGACACATCACCGTGCCACATCCAACAATATGACAATATGGAATTTACAATTATTTACAACATAGGCAATTAAATAGTAAATACGAAACATAAATAATGCAAGGAATTACCAAGGTTGAGACACCTTAATTCCCAACACTGAACATACAGGTAACATGTTTCCATTTTCCTCCATCAATCCATCCATAGTCCATCTGCATACAATATGTCATAGGCTTTCTTCTTCTCACTTAACTACAACACATCTCTTTAGAATGATTACTTAATCTATAAAAATTACAAGGGTATAGATCCCAACACAATTCCTTTTCATGTCCATATCTATTATAATGTGAACAATACATACATTTCCTTCTCTGATTTGATCTGTTTTAATTTGCAACAACATTCTTACCTTTGCCATATCCAAGGTCTTCACTTCTTGATCTTATTAGTGGTTCAATAGGTTCTATAATTCCTTGCTGATGCTTTCCCAATCCTTGTCCTTCATATCCCATTTTCTGCATGATTTTGAAACCAATACCATCACTAACAACTACAGGTTTAGTTACCTTGTTATCTTCATCTTCACTTTCTAAAGAAGCTTCTGCAACATCGCACAAATTAGTAGTATCACATGAAACATTACAAAGTTTAGGCTTAGATCTCAAACTTTCATTCTCCTTCTTTCATGATACAAGTGACTACTCTAACTGATTAACATGTTCCTTTAAGCTAGATATTTCATTCTTTTGTAGACTATTTTCCTTCTTCAACTCTTCCAAGTTTTCCTCCAGATCTTTGTTCCTTTGTTCAACCTTCGCAAACAACTTGAATCCTTCTTCCAATTCTTCAAATTTCTTTTCAACATTCTCAAACAACTTCAAATCTACTTCTAGTTATTCATTCCTCCTCTTTACATTATTCAATTCTTCTTCAAGGGCATCATATTTGTCTTCTCCTAGTTCTTTCATCCTTTCCATCAACTCTGAATTACACCTTTTGATCTCACACAATTCTTCTTCTAGAATATCCTTCTTGCATATTAGGTCTTCATTTTCTTTGTTCATCATTTTTCCATTCTTCCTCATTAAAACAAATTAGATAAACAACTTAATGTGAAAATCTTACCTAGATCTTTATTTCCTTGATCTTCTTCAGCAGTGACACTTGTTACTTCTAGGGTTCCACACTTCTTTCAACACTATCTTCCTTCCCAACAGATTCACAACCAACTCTAATACCACTTGATATAATTGAAGATAGGAGGGTCCAAATGAAGGATTGACCAGCCTTGTAGCCTCTAAACAAATAACAACATGATCAATCAGAGATACAATGGAAGTATATAGCTAACAATAGAAAGAAAGAGACATTCATAAGCACATGACACAAGATATATCCTAGGAAAACCCACAAAGGGAAAAAACCAGCCTTCAAAGCTCATTACTCATTATATTAGAATCTCAAATTTCAATACACATGCCTCTAGGGATTTGTAGATGTCAGGCCATAGCCCAGGGTTACAAATGATTCATACAAGAACATTCTTCCATGATTTCTTTCTGCTACTTCTCACTTATCTACTTTGCAACTTCTATCCTCTGTTATGCTCTCTTCTTTAGTTTCGCTACTTCTTTAGATCACAATAACTCATCTTCATGCTCTAGATCTGCTATCAATCACTACCTAGAAAAAATCTTTTACCTCTCATTTATATCCTCCATAGGTCTCCATATAATTATCAAGTCGGCCCAATTACAATGGCTAGTGTTGTCACGTAGATTTGTATCCAGTTTTGAAGGCTTTTAGGGCTCCAACAATTTAGTGAAACATTGAGATGACCTCTAGGTGTGGGACCCTACAAGGAGGTCAAATCGCCAGAGAGAGGATGGTTCCTTTGTTGAATGAGAGATTCATTGATTCTAAGACTAAACCTAAACTATCCACCTGATAGGAAAAGAGGAAGAGGGAGTAAACCTGAAAAGAAAGGGGAGGTGATACACCAAGTTTGAATATGGGAAGGCCCTCAGACAACCATGTGTGCACAGAATGATTATATCCAATAGAGCCACGTACACAAATCATGAACTACTTGTAGAGGTAAGACAAACTAAATGAAGTCCAAGAGGAAAGATACATTCATAGATGGAGATCAAGCCTAAAAATACATAGAGCAAAGAGTTATTCATGAGAAGGTAAAAATCTAATTTCTATTATCACAAAGGCATGGTTACAATTGTAAGAGATTTGGTTTTTAAAACCAAAAGCCAACCATAATACATTACATTTCATGCTTTATATAGCATTTACAAGGAGCACCATTACCTATTGTAATGAATGCACCCATGGCCTATAAGAGATATTTCCTCTCTAGAAGGGATGTCTACTTGCAAGAATTCATGGCAAAAAATATCTAGATCCATCAAGTAGCTAGAAGATATTTTGTTCCTTTAATGCAAGTTGTTGAATCACTCACCCCTGCAACCATAAATGCAATCAATATTTGCATTTGTGAAACTTTTATAGTAGTTCAATTCTATTCCAGATGTGTCTTGTCAGCCGAGTCTACATATCCTTCCTTAGTCGGCAACCATCCTAATATCCAGATGTGCACATTCATATCATGAAATTTGGATCATATTTTTAAAGTGAGAATATCCCTTAATAACCTGCCAAATGAAAGAGGAGGAAATTCTAAGCACTTTTTCCTTTTCGATTATGTAGAAATTCTTTAGGATAGGGGAGATATCTATGGTCAAAGTTTCAGTCAACAAGCATATGGATATCCATGTGTCATCATTTCACAGCCCCAAAGAAGGAACATGACGTTAGCTTCAGTGGCCTATGGGCTATGCGATATCTAGATATGCACTGTCAAACTTACCTTCGTGGCATGGAGAAACCGTCATCCATATGGATATTAACTTAATATATGGACGCTAACTTGATATCTAGATAATATCATTGGCATGGAGAGCTTTGTCAAAGAGGAGATCTGGATGATGTCATCAAGATATTAACACTGTAGGATGAAATACCAGAACCAAAATGTCTCGATGACATCATCATCATATGCATTTCTTTGGGGAGGGGTCTGGATGATGTCATCAGGACATTCTCAAGAGCATGGATATTAGGAAAGGTTTGGACATTAGGAAATATCTGGATGATGTCACCATCATATTCACAAGGGTTTGCATATTCATAAAGGACCCAGATATTAGTTAAGATCTGGATGTTAAGATAAGGGATATCGAGACCTTAGCTAAGGTCTAGGATATTAAGATAATATCTGGGATGTTAGTTAAGATCTAGATGACGTCATCAGGATATCTACACCAAAATGACTAAGTATAAGATGGAAATCAAAGGGAAAGAAAGCTTTGGAAGATTAAGGATTTCTAGGTTTTTCTAGGGGCTTTTCAAGGATTCTCTAGATGAGATTTTAGGGATTTTTGCAATGTAGAGCATGAGGATTTGAAGGATTTTATGCCTACAGGGATATAAATTAGGAGATATCCAAGAGATATTCAAGGTGAACCATTTAACTCTGGATGAAGGAAAATGGATTAACATTTTGGTGACCTCTTAAGAATGTTTGTCTGCTAAACAAATAGATTAGTGGCCTTACACATCCATTGGGCATAGAGTCTAGAAGAGGGGTGAAAATAGGTCAAAACAATTGAAACCTGCCTCCCAAAACACACAAGAAAAGAGACCTGCATTCTCCTAATGACAATGCAGCCTATGCAAGAGCACTTAGGGAAAGGGGAACCTAAAGAAAAAATAAACTAAACCAATATGTACAAGATCTCATACAAACCTTAATGGTAAGGTTTGAGATGGATCCCATTCACTGAGATTGATAGAACTTCACCATTTAGCCTTCAGAGAATGAAGGCATTTGCTTGCTTGTAGTTGATGATGACATAAGGACCACTCCAAAGTGCGTCAAACTTGGTGTGACCTCTAGGTCTAGCTCAGTCATCTTCCCATTTTAGGACAAGATCACCTTTTCTAAAGGTCTAGATCTTGGCATTTTTGTCAAAATACTTCTTGGTTTGCAGCTGATTTTCTTCTAATGTGATCATGGCTGGCTATCTTTTCTCTTCTAATTTAGTCAATTCATCCATTCTGTTAGACCTTACATCTTCTCCTTCCAACTCCAATCAATGAGCCAAATCTAGTGTAGGAAGCTCCAAAGATATAGGCAATCTAGGCTCTCTTCCATACACCAGAACAAAAGGAGAGTTCCCAATGGCTCTCTTGTATGTGTTCCTATCATCCCAAAGAGCTAATCTGATCTTATTGTGCCATGGTCTTTGGTTTGTCTCCATGGTCTTTTTTAGGATCTTGATCAAGTTTTTATTGGTAGATTCAGCTAGCCCATTACCTTGGGGGTAATAGTTAGATGAAATATTTAAGAACACATTGTACTTAAGAGGTCAATCATTGATTCTAAAACTAATAAATGTTTTTATATTATCAGAAATAATAGTATGAGGAGTTTTAAACCTAGTCATGATTTCTTCTAAGAAATCCATGATAGATGACTCAGTGACTTCCTTGAGTGGGACTACTTCAACCCACCTAGTGAAGTAATCTATTACAGTTAGAACCCACTTATGACTAGCATTGGAGATAGGGTTTATCATGCCAATGAAGTTTAATCCCCACTATGAAAAGGGTTGATCAGCCTGAACAGGGTGGAGTAGGAGTGTTGCCAATTTTTTCTTTCCAGCAAAGAGAGTACACTCTTTGTATCTTCTTCCACACATATGGGCATCATTGAATAATGTGGGCCAAAAATAACCCACCCTCATTATTTTCATTATTGTAGCTCTAATAGAGAAATGGCCACCAGCTGGGCCATTATGAAACTCACCAAGAAGTCTATCAACCTGATCTTCCTCTATGCATCTCAGTAAGATTCCATCCAAGTTTCTCTTGGAGAGAACACCATCTACCAAAGCATAAGGGATAGACTGTAGCCTAAAATGTCTTCTTTTTGTTCTATCCAGTCCATAGGGATACTCACCAGTGGATAGGAAACTAGCCATATCTGTCGTCCAAGAACTCACAACTGACAGCTCAGTTGTAGATCCCTCCTCATTCAAATGGTAAGATGAATTCACCTCACCTACTGATGTCTAAGCTAACCATTCACATATCCCTCTACCTCTAATCAACTTAGTGGATTTGATAATTAAATCATACTCCAAGATCTTTGTGACCCAACTGGCTCTCTTTTCATTAACTTCTATCCCCATTATGTAATCTCTTAGACTAGGATGAGAAACTAAAACTTTAATATGATTATTTGCCAGCATATATCTAAATTTCTTTAAAGCTCTAACAATGGCAAATACCTGTTTATCCATGGGGTTATATCTAACCTCATAATCCTTTAAGGTTTGAATGAAGAAGGCCAAATGATACTCTAGTCCATGTTCATTTTTCTGCATCAAGACAACAACAATACTATTCTCTCCTCCATATGCATAGAGGACAAAGTCCTCATAATTTGGATTCATGAGAGTAGGCGCCCAGGCAATCTCTTCCTTGATCTTCTCAAAACCATCCTTCCCCTCTTTAGTCCATCTAAAGACTTCATCCTTCTTAAGAATAAGGGTTAAAGGCTTCACCAAGCCAACACAATTAGGAATGAACTTCCTAACAAAGTTGATCTACCCTAGAAATGATTTTAAATCTTTTTTTTGAGCAGGCAACGAAAGAGAAAGTAGGGTAGATGTTCTATCGAGATCTATGGATATCCCATCCTCAGACAGTATGTGGCCTAGAAGCTTATCTTGGGCGACAACAAAAATACATTTCTTAAGACACCCCCAAGCTCTCTGTATCTCTGGAAAACTTTCTCCAAATGCCCCATGTGGTTTTCTCCCTTCTTAGAGAAGACTGTGATGTCATCTAGATAAATCAGGATGAACCTATTTTGAAATCCCTTAAAGGCAATATCCATTGCCCTTTGAAATGTGGCACCAGTATTAGACAAACCAAATGGCATTTTTGCATATGCCATGATTCCCCATTTAGTTGTGAATGATGTCTTAAATCTATCCTCCTATCTAACAATGATCTGGTTATAGCTAGAGAAGCCATCTAATAATGAAAACCTTTATGCCCCTACAACTATTTGTAAAATTTGATCCATAGAGGGCAAAGGGTAACGATCCTTCAGAGAAACCTGATTCAGGTCCCTGAAGTCTACACAATGTCTAATCTCTCTATTTTATTTCTCACAGGCACTAGATTAGCCACCCAAGTAGAAAACTTGATAGGGAACATAATCCTTGCTTGTATGATCTTAGCAAGTTCTTTCCTCATGAGTGGCTTGATCTTTGGATTTATGGGCTACTACTTTTGGAAAACTAGCTTGTAATTGGGATCTAGATCAATGGCATGCTGAGCCACATCTAAATTGAGTCCTTTTAGATCCTCATATGTCCATGCCAGGACATCGTTATACTTCTAGGAAAGATTTTTGAACTCTTGCTCCTCTACATTGTTGCACACTTTTCCTAAGAGCAGTTCTTTATCCAGGGTGACAATCACCTTCTCATAATCCTCTTTCTTGAAAGTCATGCTATTTTTCTCACCCCTAAACTCATCATCATGGCTAAAGATGGCTTCAAGAGTAAGTAGACCCTTGGGAAACTTGTTTGATTTAAGCTAGATGATCTAATCACCATAGGATTCTTTTGACCTAGGTTGCACCCTTGAAGAGAACTCAGCTTCATTCTGGAAGAAGCATGTGATCTACTCATCACTATCAAAAATTTTCCAATGAATATTATTGTCAGGAACAGAGGGCCTAATGACAATTTTCACATGCTGATCGAGATGTTGGAACAAGTCTGTAGGTGGGGAAAATTGAGCTCCCACCATTACTAATTGATCAACCTCTGAATTTAGTTTTCTTGGGATCACCTACAAGTTAAGAGCATCAAAACTCTCAAACAAGTCCCAAACTTTATGTCTATAAGATCTTAGAAGATAGTTTTTTGTAGCACATCTCTCTCTGACTTCGTTAACTACCAATTTAGTGTAACCAAAGAACTCTAGATGCTTTATATTTTCCTTCTCAATAATCAATAGGCCATGGACCAATGTCTCATACTCTGCTACATTATTCATACAAGAAAAATACAACCTATTGGCAAAATACAACTTCTTACCAGTCGGGGAGATTAGCAAAACACCTACACCAGCTCCATTCTTGCTCTTTGCACCATTGAAAAACATCTTCCATGGGCCATTGGAGTCATCATCTAGCTTTAGTATAGGAGTTGAGGAATCTCCTTCATGGATCATGTAGTTGCCCAAGTCGGTTGCCTTAGTGGTATCATAAGGATCAAAATTTTCTTGATCCCTTGCCCACTCATCTAAAAATAGGTTAGGGATAGGAAGAGGTGAATATTCTACCTCAATAGGTTCTAAGTCATGCACTTCCTTGCCCTGAATCATCACATGTGGATTCACCATGCTGTGGTCATAATTCTCCACATGATAATCTGAAATTGGTTCAGCTTTGATGGTGAACCATATGCCATATCTGGTCCATAGCAACATATGAGACCAATCAGAAGAAATGTAGCCACCTGCCTTGGTTGTGAAATCTCTTGACAAATAGATAGCAAAGAAGGGAGGAAGATCAATGATTGAAATATCTTGTTTAAAAGTTAAATTTGGACATGCATGTAAAGTCAAGTCTAATCCCTTGATCACTTCTATAGTGCTCATTGAGATTCCATCCAGTTACAATACTCCTAATGAAATAGGGGTATACTTGATGCCTAATGCATCTACTATCTTCTTGGGTATGAATGAAACATGAGCTCTAGAGTCTATCATGTAGTTGTGCACTAAAAATTTGCCAATGATCAAAGATAAGTAGAAAGTAGATGGTTTCTTGATTGTACTTACTTGTCCTTCAATTGGTTGCACAAGATTGGTAGGAGCTTTCTCTTTTTGTTTAGTTGATGAATCTAATGTTGCTAACTTAGTAGATGGGAAGTGCCTTAAGGCTTCTTGTAATAGGTCCCTCTGAGAGGGGATCAACATTACTACCCACATGGAAACATTGATATTCATTTTCTTCATCTATTCCACAATATTTAATGGAACAGTGGTTGCCTTATGCATAGAGGGAATCCATGTTCCCCTTTTTGGTTGTTCTACAGCTAGATTAAGCACCTTTATGCCTGATGGAGTTTCTTTTGCAGCAACGGATTTGCTACTTGGGATCGAAATTGTGGTACTAGTCATCTTTGCCTTTGGAACAGACTCTTTTTGTAACACAACAAGCATGTGACTAGCCTCCAACTACCTCTTCTTTGACCTAATGTTGTCCATGATGGGCATAACAACATTGTCCATGGGTTGATTAACAACACACAAATCCTCTAGAGTCCATAATATCACATAGCACCATTGGTAACCTCATTTAACACTTCAGGAATGTTATTTTCTACCTTTGATAGTGATGTCTGCTGAGTGTGGAAGTTTCACACCATTAAATCCCTTTCTTGTGTACCAATAGCACAAGAGGATTGATTATGAGGTTGGTTGCAAGGGTAGTATCAAACTACCATTTGGGCCAGATTGTTCTAAGTAGGGACTAAGGACTTACCTAGATTCATAGCTGGTATTTGTTGGATAGGTTGAATAGTTTGTAAAGGATGTGCAAGGTTAGTATTTTGGTATCTATTCTATTGATAACCCTGATTCTAGTTCTAATTTCTATTTTGATTATACCCTTGACTCCAGTTTTGATTAGATGTCTACCCCTGATTATAATTCTGATAAGTTTTGGGGCAGTTCGAATAGCTATACTATTCACCTTGTTGGTTAAATTGGACATTAGGGTCTTAAGATCACTCTCTTCTTGAGAAAGAGAGGATTTTGAATCTTTAGGCTCTAGGATAGATGCAATAATGGGTTGCTGGGATAAGGAAGGCAGCTTTGGAAAAAGTGGGATAGGAGGCCTGGAAACAATTTTCCTAGCCTATATTAAACAATTTTCAACTTTCAAAGTTGTCTCATAACCATCTGGTAGGGTTTCAACACCCATTGATTGCATCATCATAGCAATATCAAAATTTAAATCTCTTAAAAAGTACAAGAAAGCACCCTATGGAGATGGTGTGATGGTATCTAGAATTCTCTCCCACATCCTCTAGAATTTGAAGTTAAAATCTACTAGTATCTCACTTGGAGCCCTCATGATAGTCGTCAACTACTCAAGCAATGAAAAATTGTCTGCCCTCTCTCCAAACTGTTTGTAGAAGGCTTCTGCCAACTCATCCCAAGTATGTATTGAAGCAGGGGTCAAGCTCCTAAACCATTGAAGAGCTCTTCCCTTGAAATATGAGACCATCATATGGACTACAACATCTTCATGTTGTATATGATGGACTGAGCATAAATTGGATATATCTTTGATATGCTCAGTAGGGGTTATAGAACCATCACCTGTGAAGGGTGAAACACTTTCCTGGGCTCTAGTAGGTATGTCATTATATGCAGCCAAGTCTAATGGACTTCCTCCATTAAATGTTACAAAAGGCAAATTTGTTGCCATTCTAGGAATGTTCAGATTCAGTCTAGGGATATGCAAATTTCTTCTATTATACTAAAACCTAATAGGAGGCAGTGTGGACTGAGCTCTTAAATAAGGTAAAGTAAGACTATTGTTTCTTGTCACAAGAGACCTAGATAACCAAGACCTTCTCTTTGAAGTAGTAGTAGATAATTCATTGAACTGGAAGTTACCTCTGGAAGATGCCCTGGTTTGCAAAGGCATAAAAGATGGTATTGATAAGAACTAGTAGCTTATAGAGTAGCTAGATACATGAAATGTCTACCAAGATGCAGAGTATTGAGAAGAACACCAAATTCTTAGTTTAATTCTTTGATTGCTTATGTATAGTGTCCAACCAAGTGTGCCAGAAACTATTGTCACATAAATTTGCACCCAGTGTTGAAGGCTTTTAGGGCCCCAACAATCTAGTGAAACATTGAGATGACCTCCAGGTGTAGGACCCTATAGGGAGGTCAAATCTCTAGAGAGAGCCTAGTCCCTTTACTGAATGAGAGATTTAGCGATCCTAAGACTAAACCTAATCTATCCACCTGATAGGAAAAGAGGAAGAGGGAGTAAAACTTAAAATAAAGAGGAGTTGATACACCAGGTTTGAATATGGGAAGGCCCTCAAACAACCATGTGTGCACAGAATGATGATATCCAATAGATCCACATACACAAATCATGAACTACTTGTAGAGGTAAGAAAAACTAAATGAAGTCCAAGAGGAAGGATACATTCACAGATGGAGATCAAGTAGAAAAATACATAGAGAAAAGAGTTATTCATGAGAAGGTAAAAATCTGATTTCTATTATCACAGAGGCATGGTTACAATTGTAAGAGATGTGGTTTTTAAAACCAAAAGCTAACCGTAATACATTACATTTCATGCTTTATATAGCATTTAGAAGGAGCACCATTACCTACTATAATGAATGTGCCCATGGCCTGTCAGAGATATTTCTTCTCCAGAAGGGACGTCTACCTACAAGAATTCATTACAAAAATTATCTAGATCCATCGAGCAGTTGGAAGATATTTTGTGCCTTTAATAGGAGCTACTGAATCACTCACCTACAACCATAAATACAACAAATATCGGCATTTGAGAAACTTTTACAACACATCAATTCTTCTTGGCTAAGTCTGTATATCCTTCCTCATTCAGCAACCATCCTGATATCTAGATGTGCACATTCATATCATGAAATTTGGATCATATTTTTAAAGTGAGAATATCCCTCAAAAGCCTGCCAAATGAAAGAGGTGGATATTCTAAGCACTTTGCCTTTTGGATTATGTAGAAATTCCTAAGGATAGGGGAGATATCTATGGTCAAAGTTGTGGTCAATAGGCATATGGATATCCATTTGTCATCATTTCACAGCCCCGTAAAAGGAACATGATGTCAGCTTTAGCAGCCCATGCGCTATGCAATATCCAGATATGCATCTCTCAAATTTACCTTCGTGGCATGGAGAAACAACCATCTACATGGATATTAACTTAATATTTAGATGCTAACTTGATATCTAGATGATGTCATTGGCATGAAGAGATTTGTCGAAGAGGAGATTTGGATGATGTCATCAGGATATTAACATTGCAGGATGAAATATTAGAGGCAAAATGTCTGGATGACATCATCATCATATGCACTTCTTTGGGGAGGGGATCTGGATGATTTCATCAGGACATTCACAAAAGCATGGATATTAGGAAAGGTCTAGACATTAGGAAATATCTAGATGACATCACCATCATATTTACAAGGGTTTGTACATTCATAAAGGACCCAGATATTAGTTAAGATCCGGATGTTTAGAAAACATGCGGATATTAACTAAGGTCCAAATATGAAGGTGCTATCGGAACCTTAGCTAAGGTCTAGGATATTAAGATAATATCCCAGATGTTAGTTAAAATCTAGATGGAGTCATCAAAATGCCTACACCAAAATGACTATGTATAAGATAGAAATCCTAGTGAAAGAAAGCTTTTGAAGGTTAAGGATTTCTAGGTTTTTCTAGGTTTTTTGCAAGGATTCTCTAGGTGAGATTTTAGGAATTTTTGCAATGTACAGAGCATGACAATTTGAAGAATTTAAGACCTACAGGGCCATAGATCAGGGGATATCTAGGAGATATTCAAGGTGAGCCATTTGACTTTGGATGGAGGAAAATGGGTCAAAAGCTAGTATGTAACGTGTAGACATAGATAGGTTGGGCCTATACATAATTTATTGCTCTGCTAGTGTATAGAACTTTAAGCGGATCTTCATGAAGGTCAGAGAAGTCCTCAACTTCCTTGAATGATGTTCCTTTTAGCTCTGCAAACCAATTAGACTTCACTAAACATTGTTGGCTCTACTCTGTGAAAACATGTGAAAACAGGTAAGCTTCTGATAGTGATATCTCTCCAGAATCAAACCCCAAATGATATGAATTTTGGATATGATGTAGATGATTATGTCTAGATGCTAAGTCTAGGTATGTAGCCTCTAATATGTAAATGTGGTAAAATGTAGTATTCTCCAAGGTTGCTCTCTTGGTACTCTGTAACTTACTGTCAACTGTCCCATTGATTTGAATGCTTCCAAATGCTCCTGCATCAGAGATTTTAGCACAACTAGTGGAACTAAAAAGGTTGAGACTACTTTTAAGGCTAGCAAATTAGAGAAGGTTGTGGAATCTGATCCAAAAGACCTTGATGAAGTGGAAGCAAACTTTGTGAGAAGAATGAAAAAGGGTATTGAAAAATTTAGTGGTGAGTTGCCTTTAAAATGTTTCAGTTGTGGAAAGATAGGTCATTATGCTTCAAGATGTCTAGATACAGCTCTAAGAATTAAGAATAGGGAAAGTAGAGGTAAGATGGTTAAGAAAAGTTACTATGTTAGAGAAGATGCAAGTATATCTAATGATGAATCTGATTATGAGGATAATAATGATGATGAATGTTTATTCATATCCTTAAGAGATGAAACTATTTCTGCTAACTCTGGAAGTTATGTGAAGGAAAATGGTCTAGAAGCAAGTACTAACCCTGAAGGCTCTGTTATGTTTGCTTTTCATGATAAAAGAGAAAGAGATGATTGGGTCATTAACAATGGATGCTCAAATCATATTACAGGTGACAACAGTAAGTTTGTTAAACTTGAAAAATATGAAGGGGGAGTAGTTAGTGTATACACCTAAAAATGACACAACTCTATCTAAATAAATTTTTTTAATATTTATTTAAGTCTACCTTCCTCTATCAATAAATAAATAATTAAATTTATTTATTCAATTCATATTCCTCTAAGTTAATTAAATATCAAAATATTTAATTATCTCTTCTAAAGTCAAAATTAAATAAAATCCTTTATTTAATTAAATTCTTCCAAGAAATTAAATAATTCTAAATTATTTAATTAAGTCAAGTCTATTCCTCCAAATTTAAATAAATCATTTAAATTTATTTAAATCTTCTCAATCTTTAAAAATAAAATATAATCAAATATTTCATTTATTCTTCCAAATCATGCACAAACAATTAAATAAATTTATCTATTTAATTTGCTTTCTTATCTTCTAATTCCTCAATTAAATAAATTTATTTATTTAATTTGCTTTCTTATCTTCTAATTCCTCAATTAAATAAATTTATTTATTTAATTTTCTTTCTTATCTTCTAATTCCTCAATTAAATGAATTTATTTATTTAATTTGCTTTCTTATCTTCTAATTCCTCAATTAAATAAATTTATTTATTTAATTTACTTTCTTACCTTCTAATTCCTCAATTAAATAAATTTATTTATTTAATTTGCTTTCTTATCTTCTAATTCCTCAATTAAATAAATTTATTTATTTAATTCGCTTTCTTATTTTCCAAATCTTCTAAAAATAAATCTTCCTTGTCATGCAAAAGCAAAAGCTGAGTTAACTGATTTAAAACAAGTTTATTTTTATCAACAAACTCTTAAATTAGATTCTAATTTAAGAAATAAAAGCTCATCCTCATCAAGAAAGTAGTTAACTCAATAAGGCTTCCTATTTGAATGACACATGTCTTCTTTCTATTCACGCACGTTCTCTCAACTATCATCTACCATTGATCTTCTTATTTCTTCTATGCCATTGATCCTCTCTCACAAGTCTATAAATACCCCTATATTCTTCCATTCTGATATCACAAAGCTTTCAAGTAAACTTATGTTGTAGAATCCATAGTGTGCCACTGACATCCCCACTCTCACATCATTCACTATTCATCCTACATTGTGTTGAAGCTCATCTTCAACACAATAAGTATCCAAGCCATTTCTCCTTTGCAATCTTGAGGAATTAAAGAAAGGAAGCAAGCTTCCTGAGGGCTGCATTCATCACCAAAAGATCAAAAGAGAATAGGTGAGCAATGGAAATCACAAGGTAACAAAGGTTGTAAGTATCATTCTTATTTTAAAGCTTTTGTTATTTGCACATTTTATTGATGTTATTGGGTGTTTTATAATTCATTTTATTATCCCATTTTCCCTATAACAGTTAGGTTTGGTGACGATGCAGTTGCTAAGATATGTGGAAAAGGTTCAATCAGTTTTGATGGAAAACATAATACTGATGATATTCTTTATCTTAAAGGTTTAAAACATAATCTCTTGAGTGTTGGATAGATGTATAGAAAGGGTTACAATCTTACATTTTAGCATGATGGTTGTGAGATCAGATATAGCTCTAGAAAAGTAATTTCTATTGGAAAGAGAACATATGGAAATGTTTATCAATTCAAAGGTGATGATGGATGTTGCTTCATGACTCAAATCAATGAAAGATGGTTATGGAATAGAAGGATGTGTCAAATTAATTTTAATAGTCTAGTAAAGATAAGTTCAGTTTAAGTTATGATAGACCTACCAAAGATTATCAAGCCTGCTAATGTTGTCTGTAAGGAATGTCAAGTTGAAGAGAAAGTGAGAAAAAGTTTCAAACGTAAAGAACAATCTTCTACCAAGCTATTGGAATTAGTGCATATAGATCTTTGTGGTCCTACCAAGGTAAGGAGTTTTCAAGGTGATAGGTATTTCATGTTGCTAATTGATGATTATTCTAGAATGACATGAGTTGTCTTTCTTAAAGAAAAATTAAAATCCCTAGATAAGTTTAAGGCATTTAAAGATATGGTTAAGAATGAAAAAGATATGAAAATCAAATGCTTGAGATCGGATGAAGGTGGAGAATTTACCTCAAATGAGTTTAACATGTTTTGTGAAGATAATGGGATAAGGAGAAAATTATCTGCCCCTAGGACTCCTCAGTAGAATGGAGTGGTTGAAAGGAAGAACATGACTGTTCAAGAAGCTACAAGGACAATGATAAAAGAAGCAAACCTATTAGAAGTCTACTAGAGAGAAGCAATCCATACTACCGTCTACATATAGAACATAGTACAAGTAAGATCAAATGACACAAAGACTCCCTATGAGCTATGGTATGGAAGTATTCCTACTGCTAAATATTTTAAAGTTTTTGGAAGAAAATGTTATAGCAGAAGAGATGAAGATCTAGGAAAGTTTGATGCAAGGTGTGATGAAGGTATTTTCCTTAGGTATTCTTCTAGAAGCAAAGCTTACTAGTGCTACAACAAAAAACTATAAAAAATGTTGAAAGTGCTAATGTTAAGGTTGATGAAAATATTCAAAAGATTTTAGAGGTTAATGTATATAAAGTAGATGAGTCTTCTTGCAGAGAAGAAGAAGAAACTAAAGAAAAAGAAGTATAAGTTGAAGAACAAGAAGCTCCGAAAAGAATCCCTAAAACTCCCAAGTATGTGCAAAGGCATCACTCTGAAGACTAGATCATTGGTGATAAGAGAAAAGGTGTATTGAGAAGAAGGAAAGTTTCTAAAGAGCAAGTAAATCTATATTTACTTTCTAAAGTTGAACCTAAAATAGTGATTGAGGCATGCAAGGATGAGTATTGGATCAAGGCTATGGAAGAAGAACTAATGCACATTGAGAACAATCACACTTGGGAACTTGTCCCAAGACCAGAGAACAAAAATGTGATTGGAACTAAGTGGGTATTCCAAAACAAATTGAATGAGAATGGAGAAGTGGTAAGGAATAAGGCAAGACTTGTGTGTAAAGGCTACTCACAAGTGGAAGGAATAGACTATGAGGAAAATTATGCTCTGGTGGCAAGAATGGAGGCCATTAGGATGTTTTTGGCTTTTGCAGCACATAAGAATTTTAAGGTATATTAAATGGATGTAAACTTTACTTTTCTGAATGGTGAGTTGGAAGAGGAAGTATACATAAAATAGTTGGATGGATTTCAGTTATCAGATAAACCAAATGTGGTATGCAAGTTGAAGAAGGCACTTTATGGATTGAAGCAAGCCCCTAGAGCTTGGTATGCAAGGTTGGACATGTATTTATTACAGAAAGGATTCAATAAAGGTACTACAGAAAGAAATTTATACCTCAAAGTAAGTGAAGATCAAATTTTGATTATGGAAGTATATGTAGATGATATAATTTTTGCTAGAAATGAAGGCATGTGTAAGAGTTTTTCAGATGAGATGCAAAAGGAATTTGAAATGTTTGTGTGGGGAAATGAAATTCTTCCTTGGGTTACAGATCAATCAGATAGATAAGGGTGTTTTCATTTCTAGTTCAAAGTATGTAAAAGAGTTGTTAAAGAACTTTCGAATGGAAGATTTGAAACTAGTTTGTACTCCTATAGTTACTGGTTGTAAGTTGAGCAAGATTGATGAATCTCCTAAGGTTTATTAGAGCAAGTACAAATCAATTATTGGAGGATTACTATATCTTACTACTACCAGACTAAATATTATGCATGTAGTCTATCTTGTGGCTAGGTTTCAAGAAGATCCTAGAGAGTCACATGTTATGGAAGTAAAGAGGATATTTAGATATTTAAGAGGCACTTCAGATCATGTCTTTTGGTATCCAAAAGATATTGACTTTTCTCTAAGTGCTTATATAGATGCAGATTGGGCTAGTTGTGTAGTTGACATAAAAAGTACAAGTGGTGGTGCATTTTATCGATGATGATTGTTAGTCATAACAACATGCATAAAAATTTACACAACAAACCTTTATTATCTTGAAAAGTATGATCAATTTGGAATAAATTTATGACTCCAAGTCTCCATTGATCAATCATGATCATCTGACATTACTCAGAGGTTGATGTGATATGTTGTTTTCCATTCAAGGGGCCTTACATTATTCTGTTACCATGAACTGATGTCTGCACACTTGATTCTTCACCTGCTTCCTGTAAATCTCTTCAGAAACAAGGTTAATCGTACTATATTCTATAAAAGATGATGATCTTTGATAAGTTTGATCAATTCTTTTGATCATCAACTATAATTGATCATTTTCACTTTTGCACTATGAATTTGTTCAAATAATGTGCTTATAAGCTGATATTTACATGACTACTATTGTCATTTATATGCCTTTGCATGATATTTTCAATTATGCATGTAGATTAGTTCAAATATGCTATTGATGTTCAGTTTCCTTTGGAATATCAGCATATTTATGTATTTTTCTTAAGATTGTCTATATATTTGTAATTATGGAGATGATTGTAATGAAATTTAAGAAAATAAACTCAAACATTCTAAATTTATTGAAATTAAATGAGTCTTTGATGGTTGATCCATATGTAGCATTTAATATTTCACAAAACAGAGATGAAATCAAACCATGTGTTGCCAGGCCATTCCATAACTTCACATAGCTGATGCTAATCTTCTAGGGTAAAGAATGACAACAATATCCACAAATTGACATGCACTCCAAGGGACACAACACATCACAGTGAAATATCTAGATGATGTTCACAAGATTACTCAAAATTTACTATTGTATGTAATCAAATCTTTATTTCACTAGTATTCAAAAACATGCACATTTATAATCTATCTTGAGAAAGTATCATGACATTCAACAATCCTATCTCAATTAAGTCTCTAATAATGATACAATGTGCACTCCATCTCCACTAGGGCATCTAGATGTTTATCTACTTGGATGGATCTCCTTCCAACCTTCTTTTGAAGCTTATCCAATGTCGTCCTCAATGTGTTGAGCAAGGTCCAGTTAGATAGGAATGTCTTTATCACTTTTTATGCTTTAGTCTTGAAAAGAACAAACCAATTATCAACCACATCATCCTTATGCTTCATGATGTCTAGGCCTGTGACCTCCTCCTGAGATATAATGGTCAAAGGAGTGGCTGTGTCAGTTGGCATGTGGATAGGGTAAATTAACCCTTTGATGAATGTATGCAATTGGGCAATGTGCTCCTTGTGCATCTTATTTTAATCCTTTTCCCTTTTTACTCTTTTCAATAGGGAATCAATAATATCTTTAGCCTCTTGGCCTTCCTGCTCCTCAGTAGCAAAGCCAAGATCAATATCAATTATTTAAAATTCATCAATGCTTATTTCTCCTTTGGCCTTATCTGCCATTGGTAGAGCTACCTAAGTTGTCCTCCTTCCTGTGGTAGGATCTCTTTTGACGACGGATGTAGATCTTGCCTTTTTTCTGGGTTTAATCATATCAGCTGAAAACAAGGCAGAAACATCAAACTCAGGCACATCAGTGACCTGTCGTAGAACTATTTCCTTGTGCATCAATCTGCTTAATATGAGCATCATGACACTGTATATTTTTCTCTACTCTTGGTGGGGAAACCTCTTTTCTCTGTTCTTCCCCATGCACTTTCTCATGAGGGATCTCTTGCTGTGCAGGAGGTTCTTATGATGCATTTACATTTTGCTTCTATGTATTTTGTTGCATTTGATCTTCAGGAGGATTTTGGATATTTTTATCTATTTTATTCAGGTGTTCATCACCCTGATCATTCTTGATCACCTTCTCTATTTCTTTTTGTTGATCATCACCCTATGGAAGACTCTGTTCTTTATCTTGTGATACATCTCCCTCTCCAAGGTTTTGTACTTTATTAGCTTCCATTTCACTTGTCCCTCTTTCAGGCATTGGTGTTGGATCATTACCTTCATCTTCATTCTTATCAGGCAAATCTTTATTATGATTATCACTCTTATCAGGCATCTTCTGATCACCCTCCTTCTGTACATTGATTTCTTCTTTTTCTTGTTCTAGAGGTGCATTTTTATCTCTATCATGATCCTCATCACCCTGATATGCTAGGTCTATGGCAGCAGGGCTTGTGACTTGATCAACCAAATTTGCCAATCCAATTTGTTGTGCTACCTCTTTAGGGCTTTCTTCTTCTATTTCTTCCATTTCAACCTCCTCTTGATGGGCTTCTTTTTGAACTTGGGGAGTACCATGAGGGGTCATCTTCATGTTTGCCACCAAAGTCTCTATCCTTTGAGTAGAAATATCATTAACTACATCATCATCTGATAAATCCATTGTATCATCTAGTGGAAAAGGAGGTTCTTTCCTTGCACTCCACATCTCTTCCCTTTGTTCCTCTGCCTTAGTCGGTCATGAACTCTTTCATATAAAGTGAAGGTGAAAAGTGACCCTACAATAATAAAGGGGGAGGCCCCTCCCGGAGGGGGTAGATTAATTGGTGGGTGGGAGGAAGGTAAAATAGACCATCAATTAATTGATCAAAAGTTGCCGGTGGAGAAAAAGGTTTCTTCTTTATCTAGAGAATTGACCAGAGGTCGGGTTAGATGCCATTTACAAAATAGTTATAGTCGAGGTAGATTAATTACAACATCAATGGTGGGATAAATCTCTTACCTACATTACATGGTTCCCACCCAAATATGGCTCTCGTGATATCGGGAGGAGGCATAACCCCCCACCCATCCCCACACATGAGAAAACCCTTAGATTCAAGCCTCGGCATAATTATCGGGTTGAATTAATGCTAAAAATATTTTCCAAGTCAAGAGGGAGGACCAGACAATTCTAATACTAAAAAGATTTCATGTGTCCACTAGGTCAAAAGATTTTATGCATCTTATCATCAGTACCATAGTTCCTCTCATTGTAGTCTTTTGTTTCTTTTGAGGTGGATTTGGAACTTTCTTCTTTTCCTTCTTGATTAAGAGGTCATCATTTGAGGGCTCCTCCTCTTCTTCTATAATAACAGGGGCAAGTTTGATAGCAGTTTTCTTTTATTTAGTAGGTGTATAAGGTGACACTGTAGCTAAGGTGGATGCTACATCTCCCTTTGTTTGGGGTCACCTAATGATCACCACTCCAGATGCGAGATCCCTTTCTTATTTTTATCTTTCTTATTTTCTTCACTTGGCTGTCTTTCTCCATTTGACTGCCTTTTCTCTTTGAGGAAATCATCATGTTCCTCTTCAATCTTGAATTGTACAATGTGAGGGATGGGAACCTCATGCTGCAAATTCATCAAAATACCTTGATCACTAGCTCCCCTCAATAGCATTTGACTTATATCCATAGCTCCTCCCATTGCAGTCTTTTGTTTCTTTCTTGTATTGTCCACAGTAAGGGTTGCACCTTTCTTTTTCAATTTGTTGACTTCAGCATCCACCGAACATTGGGTCAATTGAATTACCTTTAGCATTATTTGGTCTAGCAAAGTTACCTCTGGTTGACTCAAGTCAGGGGCTGATATTGTTTCATTTTATACCTTCTTGTCCTCATATTCTTGAGACATGATCCCACCATCATCCTCGTGCAGCTGTGCAGGCACTGATATGCAGTCAAAGGTGTGTATCTAATTTAGAGTGAGCCTTTGATAATTCCTCCTAACTTTTGCTTCATCATTGCAATCAACCCAGTAATCTTCAAGGTGCTTCTGATGTATAGGCTTACCAAGTAATGCATGCATCCTATCATATGGATCATAGGGCCTAGCCAGTGGGAAGGGTTGCAAGCACATCAAGTTCAACCCTCCAATTACATCCTAAACACTTTCTCTATCTGGACACATATACCATCCAATGAAGACTAGAAACAACACATGCAGAATCCTTCCCTTTTCAATATGAGCCTCTACTGAGGGCAATATCTATCTAGCAAATTCCATCAGGATGACCTAATCAATTGGATATCTTGGCAACATGAGGGGTTGTCCAGTGATGCCTTCTATCCTCATGTATGAAAATGTGGGGAAGTGGATAAACCAAGCCCCATGCTTGTATATAATGGATTGTGCTTCCATACTTAATCTTTTGGTTCTATCCTCTTCCATGGTCCTAACAAGATGCATGGAGAAGGAGTCATTCACTATCCTAAAGTTTTGGAGAGATTTCCTTCTTTTCAACTATGGCTAATGGTCCCATATATTCACATCCCTGGGGTTATCTCCTAGCCTGCCTACTATTTGCAAGCCATTGAATGTGCCCCTATATGCACAAGCATATACTACGTAAGATGTCATATAAAACATGTTCACCTTTCCTCCTAGCCTCCTCATTCCCTCATCTAGGCTGTCACTTATGATTTTGGGCCATAGGGGTTTGTCACCTGTATGTTCCACTATCTAGATGATACCTTACATCTAATTCTCAAAGGCTCCTGCATTTGCTCTCCCCATCATCTGGTTGAGCATCGTCATCATGTATTGATATTCGAGAGCAAAGTCAAACTTAAAGAGATACACGTGCAATTTGGCCAAGGCCTTATATGTACGACTCTTGGATCTCCATTGATACATGATCCATCTAGCCTCTTTCTAGTTGCTACGATATTCCTTTTCCAGTCTACCCAAGTTTAATCAAACAACATTGGGTCCCTTAAGCAGGTTGAAGGCTAAGGTGATGCCTACAACTAAGAAGTCTGCATAAACTCTCCCATGCTTTTCTACCTTTCTTGTTTCTGCATTGTAGTTTCAAGCACATTCTACCACTAGATCTGTGGCTTCCATTGCATATGGAAATCCACCAATATTCCACATCCCTAAAGTATATATGCTAATGAGTAGAGAGTTTCCACTTCCTTTCTCTAATCTTGCAGTCCATTTATCAAGATCAGTACTCCCTTGATGTGTATCATTGATTTGTCCATATCTAAACATTGTTCCCTCTGGTTGCACAAACATGAGCTTCAAAAACTTGGTGTTAGCTCTATTCTTTCTGATTGCCACTAGATCCTACAATAAAAACATGCATGCTTTACCCTAATGTGTCATGTGTAGCAAGGTTTAGTAATCATGTGCATTTCGTGGTGATAATCCTATCATTCTAGTTTGTTTTATGCATCATCATGTTGATCAAATCTGTAAAAATGTTTTTACCTCATGATTTACCACAAATGACAAAAAGAGGGTTTCCAGTTACATACCTAATAATCACTTTCCTTTTACTATATGGGTGATATCTATATGAGTGTGATTACATTGCAATTACTATCCTCCGTTCCGTTTGAATGCATGTCCTATTCTGTTTGCAAGTTATAGTGATACTTTGATCTCCCGGAGCTCTGTAATTTTTGTTTAAATGTATGGTAATTTTGAAATGAACCAAAAAAACTACCTTTTAACCAATTAATCCAGTGGATTAGGGTGTGCTTAGTGTCCTTTTGTTCTTGTTCATTGATTGACACATAATGTCTGTGGATGTTGACAAGGGATAGGAGTGTATTTGAAAATTTGAAGGCTCCACCTACCATTGGAATTGCATTTATTACAAAGGGTGATCTTTGTGGAGATTAGGGATGTTAGGTAACATGTCTGATATTTGGAATATGAGGGTGATATCACCTTTAGGATGGTCAACTGTTGACCAATGACCAAGGTTAGGTCATTATACCTTTATAAATAATCGTGATAAGACGTATCAATATGATCAGGTGGATATGCCACGTGGCATCATTTGATTGGTTACTAGAAATCACTGCATCTCAGGTCATCTAGCGTCAACATAAGGGATATAAAGAAATATTTGGGTCTTTTAATACTATGAAATATCACCCTGCTTGAGAAGGTGAGGATGATGTCATCGTCATATCGAGAAATATGACGGATGTTTGGAAATATGACCCTACGGGCATCGGGCATACTGATGACGTCATCATCATGTCAGACTCTTTTATTAATTAGATTAAGACAATGCCATGGTCATATTTGTGAAGGGTGATATTATATCACATGATGGATATTCAAAAATATGACCCCCCGAAAATATGCATGAGGACATGACGGGTAGATATTCTTGTGCACTTAACTTTGACATTTGCATATTGATGAGTATGTGGATATTGGGCGATCTTCATATGTTGGGGTCATCTAACGAATGTGACTGATATTAAGAAATATGACCCTATGAGAATATCAGGTTTGACTAAACTTTGACCTGGCATAACTTTTTACCCTTAAGTAATATCAGGGTGATGCAAAAGGCAAACCTGCTTAGAATTTTGCACTCTTCAAGATTATGAGGTTTATGACAGCAAATTTATGACTTTGACCATTGACCTTTTGTGAGTCACATGCATATGCAAGGGTGATATGTTGATAACTGAGAGGGGGGGTGAATCAGTTATCCTAATTATTTCTTCTTTTGAACTTTCTTATTAATCAAAGCAGCATTGAATCAAACAAACAAACATTACCATAAAATGAGAAACACATGACACAATATTTTTGACGTGGAAACCCGGTTAAGGGAGAAAACCACGAGGTGATTAACCCAAAGATTATTCTCTGTTAGAAGAATAAGGAATTACAAAATGGCACTTGCCAATTAGGGCTCACTGCCTGAGCACACTGCTCACAAAGAGGCACACTGCCTACAAGGAGACACACTGTCTACAAAAGAATGTTATACAATACTTGAACTGATTGGAAGCATCTACATATGCTGGAGTTCAGTTCCGGTTAGGCTCAGTATACTGATCTGCTGCACTTCATCTTTCCTCTGTTCTTTATTCTGCTATCTTTTCACATACTGGATCTTTCTTACTGCTTCTGCTCTACTCTGTATTTATTCACATACACCTTCACATCATCACACTTTTCACAACTAAATCCATCCTCTATATATATCCGCACTAGTGATTTCATTATCTTTCTAGTCAGCACCTGGAATAATCTATCTTCTCACAAACTCTGTTCTGTCAGCTGAATCCTTGCATATCAAGTAATGCGGATCAAGCATATACTTGTAGATATCATTAATCATGTCGGCCAAACATGATTCATGCCTTCACAACATTTACCATCAACAGTAACACATCCGAAAAATAGTCTGATACTCTGTCAGTCAGTTCTTCCTCTGTTCTCACTGTCTCTCAGGAATCTGGTACTCAACTATTCATATCTTTTTCTTTGTTCATCACCGGAGGCTAAATCCTTGGAATATACTACTCAAGGTAGTCCTCTTGACTTCCCAAAATCCGCACTGCACCAAGACACTTCCTCTGAGAGATCCGAACCAATCTGTCGGACCTTGCCACATGCTCTATTCTTGTTCACCGGACCACAACAATCTTCATTCTGACTTCCGGTAGAGACACACCATGACTTGCGGATATGTGGGATGACCTTTGTTGCCATCAATGACAACAACCATGAATCCATATAGTGTCTCTTGCCAACAATCTCCCCCTTTGGCATTGATGGCAACACTTAGTGAAAAATGACTAAGTGTTTACACTATGCTCCCCCTTGGCTGATGCTCTATCTTTATATACAATTTTCGGAACTCCCCCTTAGTTGGATTCCTCATTTTTCACTGCTCCTCACTCCCCCTTTGACATCAATGGCAAAGGGTAGGGTCCGCACACCAAAATTTTAAAAAATTTTCTATACATAGCCGCATATTTACATACTCACATATACTGAAGAATGTCTGCAAAAGATGTCTTCAGTTGGATCAGTTCTGTAGCCCAACTTTGCTTCATTCTATCCAAAATTGAAATGTGACCACTCAACAAAAATGCAAATGCATCTGCCCTTTTTAGATCTTTTGGATCACTTGTCTGGGCTGTGATTTGAGCTTCTGCTATGGCCTCATGCATGGCCTCTAGCTTAGGGACAATTAACCCCCTGAGCTCACTCAACCTGCTTATTCTATTTTTCCTTTCCTTCTCCAATTTCTTGATTTCACTCAAGACTGCAATAGTCTGACATTCTTGATTTGTTATAGAGGAAGAAAGAGGATCAAAACTTTGAGACAAGCTGAGTAGTGTGTCCTCTTGCTCTTTTATTTTCTTCTCAATGTCCACTATTACCTTGGACCAGGAGATACAAAATTTGTATATTTCACCGCCATCCTTAAGAGCATTTTCTAAGCTCTTTATCTCAATGTTCATGTTTCTCCTATCATTAATGATCAAACCCTGAACCTCAGAGAACCTTTTATCCAAAAACTCCTTCCGGACCTTTTCTTCGGCTGATTTTTCTAGAGATTCAAAATGTGTATTAACACTGCTGACTAAGGTTTTGAGATTACCGGAAGAGGAGGCTGTGGGATCCTTCTGAAAAGATGGCATGATCTTTTCTAGCACTCCAGATGCTACCTCCATAAGCTCACAGTCTTCCATGTGAGATTTTAGTAGTTTCTCTTTGACTTTCTCATTTGCAAATGAGGCTATTTTCATTGTTTGTACCAGTGACAAAGAGTCAAAATCTAATGGTCCTTTTAGCAGGTCTGGTTCATCAATTTCTATAGTGGCTTTTGTCAAGAATTCTTGAATAGTTTGTGCAGTGTCTCTTGCTAGAGACAGATGTTTCTTCTCTTTTGCAGTTTTGTCCTTTGGAATCTTTTCTCCTTCCTTACTCTTACCACTTTCAGTTTTGGTTTTCTCTATTGGGGTCTTCTCTTTCTCTGCATCCTTGTTGCTGTCAACCTCTTTTTCTTTAACTGCTGCTTCTTTCTCCTGTAGTTTCTCTTCTTCTTGGGATCCAGAGACTGTAGGGGAAACTAGAGGAGAGATGTTAGTCTGTTCAAGGGCCACTTCTTCCGGAGCAGATGATTCCAAGTCCACAGCTGTTTCTGCACCTAAGTCCTCTACAACAAGAAGATTAAACCTTTTGAAGGTTTTCTGGAGAATCTCTTTAGTGTCCTTGGCTACCTTGTCGGTCTCACCAAGCATAAGCTGATTCATCCTTGCTTTGCTCCTGAATTCATCCTTGCAGTCTTTGAATACCATGTTCAATGTTTTGTGATCAATTGAAGGATATAGCTGAATAGTTATCTGTTCCCTGATCTCAAGGTCTTTTGCCATGGCATTGTTCTTTCTTATCTCTAATTCCATCTCTAGGCTCTTTGGGATTTCAGAGATAATCTCAATAAAAGCTTTATTGTAGATGTTCAAGTACCTTATTATAGCTTCTTGCAGGATCTTTTGATCTGCCTCATTGTAGTCATCATAGAATTCAGCCACCGGTTGAAGGTTCCCATCCATAGTGACTGATTTGACTACACTGTCTAGAGACAGAGTGGGCTTTTCAGCAAATTCCTCTGCCATTTCTTCCTTGTCTTGGCCTGTGGAGGGTTTCCCGGATCCTTTCTTCTTCTGCTTCTTTATTTCTTTTACTCCCTCATCTAACTCAGTTTCCTCTTCATCCTTTTGGCTTTCATAAGCCCTTATGGCTTTTGTCTTAGATCTTTTACCGGATGCCTAGACTTCCAGTTTTGAAATTTTGGTTGTGGGAGGTGCAGATCTTTTTGATGATCTGGTCCGGGTGGAAGTTTCAACCGGAACACTTTCTTTACTTTTCTTTTCTTCCTTAGCCTTTCTCCTCTTTTCCCGGCTGGCATCAAGTGCCTCTTTTGAGATGCCTAGGCCTTGAGCAATATGCTCTACTTCTTTTCTCACCTTCCTCTTTATTTTAGGTTCCCTGAGTTCTACATGTATCTTTACACTCAGCTCCTCAAAGGTTCCAAACCTTTCTGCCTTTGGATCTTTGGGCTGACTTAGCATGTGTTGAACATGCAGCTCCACTATTTGTTCATCCACTTCATACCCCATGGGCATGATCCAGACAGTCCTTGGCTCCACTGCCTCCATTAGGCACTGATCAGTGTCCACCATAAAGCACACTGAGTCTTTGTATTTTTCAACAAGAGACTGGGGAATTCTTTCTCTTGCTTGCATCATGATTTGGAAGTTTTTGAAGTATCCCCATAGGGCTGTATTTCTTGCTTTGGCATCCCCAAGCCCATGTAGATAGTCTCTTATTTGGACTGCAACAGGTTTGTCATTCTGCCATGCCCATCCACTTGATCCAGGCAGCTCATTCATGAAGTAGAAGAATAGACATAATATAAGAGTACCATACTTAAAGGAATTCTTCTTGTCCTTCTTGATTTTCTATATATTTTCCATTAATTGGCTTAAGAGCAGTTCGTAGAGATCATATTCTGCATTCTTCCTTAGCATTTCATAGGCAGTATACACTGTAGTTCTGGATACAGAATTCTCCCTGCTGGCGTGATAGATCTTGTATCCTATTATCATGGATGCATACTTGATATCCGGATCCGAAATATCTTCAATGGTCATTGCCCTCTTATCAAATTTTGATCCGGTGGCCTCAGTTACAATGTTGTTCTTGACAGATTTGAGGATAGGTATCCCTCCGGAAGAGTATAGACCAGTTACTGCCCTGATTGCCTCTTTTGTGATTTTGTAAGGTCTATCCAGCCATAGGAAGTTGTCATGCATTCTGCTCAATACATATCAGACCCATTCTTCTTCTTCAAAGCAGGGGAAATGAATGAATTGATCAAACTGTTTCTTCTAGATACCCTTGTACTCTGTTTTAAGCTCAAAAGCATTGTCTATCAGTTGTTTGTGATAGAGATCTCTCAATTTGAATTCCCCGAATTCCTCAATGCTTGCATGTATGTAAACCCTAATGTCTTCTGTGTGTAAAACTCCATGAGGAACACTGGAAAATGCTCCTAAGGGATCTACCTCCAATGACTTGTATGGATGTTTCTTAAATTTAGGTCGGGGCCTATCTGAGATTTTTACTATATTTGGAGTAGCCATTTCTTCAAAAGATTTGTAGCAAGATATCGAAAGTGGAAAATACCTTTTGCGTCTTCGGTTGCATGGAGTGGCTGGATTGATTTCTATATGTAATGATTTCGGCAGGAGATCTTCGGTGAACTTGATGAGTTTTGTTGCAGAGCTCCGCTTTTCGCTTCTTCTTGGATGTGGAATGATCAAGTGATTGTTGAGAAATCCCTTATATCGTTTCGCAAACCCTAATATCTGTTTGCAATAAATGCTCCACCTATATTATTCCAGTTTGCCTTATCCGGATAGCTTGGAGTATCCCGGATCAGTTTTGATCTATGAACATCATGCGGATCTTTCAATCATGAATAAATCAAGATGACACATTATAAGAACATCCCAAACATTCTGTCCAGTCCGCAGAGCAAAATAATGTACTTCCGGATCTCTCCAGACCCTTTTGTAGTCCTCTGTCATTCCAGAGCATCTCCCGGAATAGGTCTTACTTGATCGATCACAACTTCTTTGCATCTTCATGCGGACCTCTGAAATCTTGTCTGGATCATCTCAGGACTTATATCTTCAAACCCTTTACTCTGCATCTTGTATCACATCTAGTACCACTTGATTGGTTGGGGGAACAGGATTTTCTTTGAGTCTCCCCCTGAGCCAGAGCTCACTTTTTAATTTCTGGAAGAAATATCAGCACCAGAGTCTGGTGCGGATCCAACCTCTACATTCTCTGAACTTTTCTTCACCCAAATCTTGTTCATCTGATTCCTAACTTCATCCACATTCATCTTTTGTTTACCCTTGTCTTGATTCTGATTATATACCGGACCTCTTTTGTCTTGATTCTTGCTTCTGCAGACTTTTGCATTATGACCGGACCTATTACAGATTTGGCAAATAACATTTCTTTGCATATTTGACTGATAACCTCTTGATATGCATTGATTAGCCATATGACCTACTCTATTGCATGCAAAGCATCTACCATTGAATGATTTGTTTATTTGCATATTTCTGCATTCATGAGACTTGTGTCCATACCTTTTACAGTTAAAGCACTGTCCGGAGAAGGATGAATTAGTCTGATTCATTCTCTTTCTACACTGATTAGCTTTGTGACCAAAGTGATTGCAGCTGTGGCAGTATCCATTGAAGGATGGATATCTTTGAGCATTGGGCTGTCTTACCAGAGGTCTTCTAGGCCTATTCCTTGGATTTTCTGATCCAAAATTCTTTTGACCGGATCCGAAGCTTTCTCCTTTCTCATATCCCAAACCATACTTGTCATCTGTCCTCTTTTGACTTCCAAGAAGTACTTCAAGTTGGGCAGAACTTATCTTGAATTTTTCTTTATATTCATTTGCTGTTTGAAGATCTCTTTTGAGAGAGACAATTTGATCCTCAAGTTTGTCTTCATTATCTTTGGCATCTTCAAGATCAGATTCAAGATGTCTGATAATCCTGTCCATCTGGTGGCATTCTTCTGATTTCTCTTTAAGAGATTGTCTTAGATTGCCTTCATCTTTTCTTTTTTCTTCAATCTCTTGAGTAAACTTTATAGTTCCTGATTCCATTTCATGTCTTAACATAATGACTTCTTTTGATAACTTTTCACATAACTTGGTTTTCTCAGTCAATTCTTCATCTGTATTGCTTTCTTCACTTTGTCTTGCCAATTGTTGGAGCAGCTCCTTTCTCTTTTTCATAGAGAGACTTAATTTGTCTTTTAGTTCTCTCATGAATTCATCAGCCTGTTTGAGTCTTTCCTTTAATTCATTGACTTCAGAATTTGACTGTTCAAGATCCTCAAGGGCAGTCTTGAGTTGCTCCCTTAAACCATATGCATCCATTTGAACTCCCAGATCTTCCTCAAGCTGTTAGGCTCTATTAGGAGGAACTTGGCTCTGATACCAATTGTTGATAACTGAGAGGGGGGGTGAATCAGTTATCCTAATTATTTCTTCTTTTGAACTTTCTTATTAATCAAAGCAACATTGAATCAAACAAACAAACATTACCATAAAATGAGAAACACATGACACAGTATTTTTGACGTGGAAACCCAGTTAAGGGAGAAAACCACGGGGTGATTAACCCAAAGATTATTCTCTGTTAGAAGAATAAGGAATTACAAAATGGCACTTGCCAATTAGGGCTCACTGCCCGAGCACACTGCTCACAAAGAGGCACACTGCCTACAAGGAGACACACTGTCTATAAAAGAATGTTATACAATACTTGAACTGATTGGAAGCATCTACATATGCTGGAGTTCAGTTCCGGTTAGGCTCAGTATACTGATCTGCTGCACTTCATCTTTCCTCTGTTCTTTATTCTGCTATCTTTTCACATACCGAATCTTTCTTACTGCTTCTGCTCTGCTCTATATTTATTCGCATACACCTTCACATCATCACACTTTTCACAACTAAATCCATCCTCTATATATATCCGCACTAGTGATTTCATTATCTTTCTAGTCGGCACCCGGAATAATCTATCTTCTCACAAACTCTGTTCTGTCGGCTGAATCCTTGCATATCAAGTAATGCGGATCAAGCATATACTTGTAGATATCATTAATCATGTCGGCCAAACATGATTCATGCCTTCACAACCTTTACCATCAACAGTAACACATCCAGAAAATAGTCTGATACTCTGTCAGTCAGTTCTTCCTCTGTTCTCACTGTCTCTCAGGAATCCGGTACTCAACTATTCATATCTTTTTCTTTGTTCATCACCGGAGGCTAAATCGTTGGAATATACTACTCAAGGTAGTCCTCTTGACTTCCCCAAATCTGCACTGCACCAAGACACTTCCTCTGAGAGATCCGGACCAATCTGTCGGACCTTGCCACATGCTCTGTTCTTGTTCACCGGACCACAACAATCTTCATTCTGACTTCCGGTAGAGACACACCATGACTTGCGGATATGTGGGATGACCTTTGTTGCCATCAATGACAACAACCATGAATCCATATAGTGTCTCTTGCCAACATGATATAGTTAACTAACTTTTTCCAAACTGCCCAAAGCAAGAAAGAAAAAAATAAGCAGAAGCAAAGTTGGGTCCCTATTTTGCTAAGGCAAAATGGGGCATGTTGTGCAACCACACAACAACCTACCACCAAAGAAAACAACCAAATTCAAATGATTCAAGTGATGAGGTCACATTAAAATATAGCATTCTGACTCTTTCTAAGCATAAGTATCATGACCTTTCTGAATGATATCATATTCATTAGTGTAACAATGCTAATAAGGGATCAAGTGTGTGCATATGATTAATAATCCTCATCTTAAAAGTAAGCTAAAAACAATAGTAACTGGTGTTAAGCTACATATTTTGGGTTCATCCCTCATAGCCAACTAGGATAGAGCCTTGTTGCCAGCAGGGATCCATAGCCCTAACAAGATTATCTTTACAATTCCACTAAGTAAAGTCCCACTGCCAGCAGGCATCTATAGCCTTGGTAGAGTTACTTAGATGGCCTAAATTTTATCCTTTTGGATTTTCAATATACATCTCTTTTTTTATATGCAGATTCATAAGATATCATCATGTAAGCTCAAAATGCAAGGTGTGTTCACTTGTTGTTTTAGGTTGGGAATTCTAATGGTAGCAAGGGTGACCCTTTGGATTTTCCACTTAACACCTATACTAATGTGTTCAACAAACCTAAGGCTATTAGGTGAGTTATCGTGAAAATCTCCTTAGTCAAGAAAGGGCATCACTGATGAAAAGGACATCAAAGACCTGACCAGGGACACTCCTCAGAGTGAGTCACAACCTATGTAAAAATTTGTTCTCATTACCTGAATCCTAACAATTTTGTTGGTTTTCTAGGGTGATAAGGTGCATCATCTTGACTAAGCAATACAAAACTCAATAGCAATAAGCAAGCAAACAAACACACAAAGAAAAACTATACAAACGACTATACAATATGTACACTATGATACAATATCTCTTACATGACCTTGTTTAAGCTTAAAAATAATGTTTGAGGAATTGTCCATTGACTGGTAATGGAACATCCTCACCGGTTAAGGTCTTAAATCTGTAGGTGCTATCTCCTAGGATCTCTAAAATTTGAAAAGGACCTATCCACAGTTTGTCAAATTTTCCATGGTCACCTTTCTTTTCATGTGCTTTGTCCCATGTTAGGACTAAATCTGAAATCCTAAAAGATTTTATTCTAGCTCTTTTATCAAACATTAGAAAATGTTTGATAGTGTAACATTAGAAAATGTCCCCTTGGGGGCTTTTCCCTCATAAGGTCTAGCTCCCTGGTCTTTTGCATGCATTTAGGACATCTTAGTTCATAATTTGGCATCCCGATGGAAAGGGCCCTAGGTAACATGACAAATGGGACCTAGGAGGACCCCTTGAGCTATACCTTGCCCAAAATAGGGGGAGGACTTGGGTGCCCACGCCCTAGTCTTGCCCTATTTTGGGGTAGCCCTAATTTTTGGGTGTCAATTTATGACCATTATTTGGGTCCTTTTTTGACACAATAAGTTTGAATTCTAAAAATCTTGGTGGGAGTGTTTGTAGTTGCATATAAAAGCATGTTTAGGCATTCATTTGTAAACTAGATGGGAATTATGATGTTCAAATGTTCTCAAGGTGATTCAAGGCTTTCATTGTGTTGCAAGAGTAGACTTGTGTAGCTTGTATGATTGTGTTTGTAGATTTGAGCATCCATTTCATCATGGAATGAAGAGCATCTTCCTCCCATGATATCTTCACTACAAGGTGACATTATATTGTGTTTTCATCATCATTTCCTTTGGTTTTTTCCTTTGCCTCATAAGGGCATGCACTCTCTATCTGAAAATGATGTTCAGAGACTTAAGTGTCCTCAGGGGCTTGACTGAAGCAAGCCTCTAAATAGCACAACCCCCTCCCAAAGTCTTGTGATTACAAGTTACAGGTGTTGCATTTGGGAAAAGTGAAGTTGCAAGAAGGATTAGGAGACATCAAAGATTGTTGATCTAAAGAGAAGTAGGACACCAGACCATTTCTTGGACTTGGGTGCTCGCTCTAGTGTCCTCTGTAGATAAATTTGTGGAAAAAAGAGTTACAATGTTGATCAGTGTTGGAAGGAGATCCGAATCCCACAAAGAAACTGGTACCTTGGACTAGGGTGCCCATACCAGTGTCCCCGACTGTTCTGCCTCGGAACCCCAAAAATAGGTACTTTGTGATTTACTATATTACTTCTATCTACAAGAGCTTTTTCTGTTATTCGTCAGTTTATTGCTGTATTTGTATAATTAGGGTTTTAATGGTCAATTGAGCATAAGAGAAGAGAAATTGATAATTAAATTCTCTAATCCAAGTTTCCCTACATCTCATAGTGATCTAGGGTATGATAGTGAATTGCCACTCAACCCTAGATCCTTGAATGTAAAGTGGAGAGGCAAATTTAAACATATACACACTAAAACATCAACAAATCCAATTTTTTGCTAAACTAACAATAGCCTAATGTTTAACAAATTGATCAATTACTCTATCTCTCTTTTCCTCTAGGTGCATGAGCTGAAGTAGTATGACTTCTTGTTTACTATCTATACCTAGATACTCTTGTACAAATTACAAAGTAGGGATCTTTAAGTTAACAGGAAGGATAAGATCCACCCCATATACCAATTTGTAGGGAGAGTTCCCTAATGCAACCTTCATCCTAGTTCTATCTAACCAGAAGGGATACTTTAATAGGGTATTACATTCCCTAGGATTATTCTCTATTAGTTTCTTATGATACTCAGTAAGTTTTTATTGGTTGACTCTGCTAAGCCATTTCCTTAGGGATAATAATTTGAAGAGAATTTCAAAATAATTTGATGATCAAAATCCCAACTAGATAACTTTAGGGATGCAAATTTAGGTCCATTACCACATACTAAAGCATATGGAACTCCATACCTGGTCACTATGTTGTTCTCCATGAACTTGATCACATCTTCTGCATTGCATGTTTTACTATTGACTGCTTCAATCAATCTGGTACAATAATCAGTGATGGTTAAGACATACCTATGTCCTAAAGATGATGGAGGATTAATAGGTCCTATGAAATCCATTCCCCACTGAGTAAATGGGCACATCTCCATCACTGGCTGTAAGGGTTGAGCAACGTATCTTTCTCGATTAGCAGCAACCTGACAAGTATGGCAAAATTTAATGTGTTCTGCAGTATCTTTAAAAATAGTAGGCCAATAATATCCTACGCTCATGATAGCATGTGCAGTGGCTAAGTGAGAGCCATGTGCAGTACCAAACTTATCATGTAACTCAACCAAAACTTTATCATCTTCTTGTCTATCCAAGCATCTAAGATATATTCCTTCATAGTTCCTCTTGAAAAGGACTCCTCCTTTGATCATGTACTTTTGTGATCTTATCTTTAAAGCTCTCCTCTATGAAGCTTGCAATTTTGATGGGCATCTCCCAGTAATCAAGATATGTGTGATATCAGAATACCATTCTTTTCTCTCTTTAGTATCCACCACATATTGATGACTCATTATGTTAGGGTTAGTCTCAGAAATCATCTAGCTTAAGGCTTGTCCCCTCACCAGCTTCATGGATGTTATATCCATGTCATATTCTTAGAGCACCGTTATCCATTTAGCTCTCTTTTCACTAGGCTCTCTCTGTATCAAGAGCATTTTTACTACTGCATTTGGTACTACAACAAGTATCTTACTTCTTAGGATGTAGTGTCTAAATTTCTTGATTTCTCTGACTAGAGCAAGAGCTTGTCTCTCAACATCCATGTATCTAAGCTCTATATCCTTGAATGGGCAGCTCATGAAAGCTATAGGTTTTTCTTCTTTGGATTCATTCCTCTGTGTCAATACAGCTGCACATGTGTGTTCTAAAGAAAATGAGTAAATATACAAATCCCTTGTATAATCTGGACTGATCAAGACAAGTGCATCTGAAATGGCTTTCTTAATGTCATCAAAGGCAGCCTTGGCTTCAGGTGTCCATTCAATCTTGGCATCTTTCTTAAGCATTGCATTAAGTGGTCTGACAATCTCTGTAAAAACCCAGTGATGAACTTTCTAACAAAATTTATCTTTCCAAAGTGTGATTTAAGTTCTTTCTTACTGCAAAGAAGTTGCAACTTCATGATAGATTCTACCCTAGTAGGGTCAATGGTGATCCCATTTTATGTTATCAAATGACCTAGTAATTTACCCGTGATCACTCCAAAGATGCATTTTTTCTGATTGAGGGAGATACCATACTGCTCACACTTTTTGAGCACCCTCCTGAGGTCTTCTATGTGATCACTCCTTTTCTTTGAAAAAATGATCAATTCATCCATGTAAATGACTATGCATTTGCTAATTAAACCTCTAAAAGCTATATCCATTACACGCTGAAAGGTGGCTCTAGCATTTATCAAGCCAAACAACATGCGTCTATAAGCAAATATTCCTCACTTGGTAGTGAATGCAGTCTTCAACCTATCTATTTTGTCCACCATCACCTGGTTATACCCTAAGAAACCATCTAAGAATAACATCATTTGGGCTCCATTTACTATTTGCAAGACTTCATCCAGTGAAGGCAAAGGATAGTTGTCCTTTTCAAAAGCTCCATTCAGATTTCTAAAGTCTACACATAAGAGGATATCTCCATTCTTCTTTCTTAGAGGGACCAAATTGGCTACCCAAGTTGAATGCCTCACAAGAAATATGATTCTAGAATTGAGCAACTTCTTAACTTCTTCAAAGATGATGGGTTCTAACAAGGCATTAACAGGTCTTTACTTTTGTCTAAAAGGCTTAGCATCTGGTTTCAATGGTATTGTGTGAGTGATGATTGAGGTATCATAAGTCTTCAACTCATCATAAGTCTAGGCGATAACATGTATGTAATCCTTTAGTGCTTGATTTATCCCTTCCTTTTCTTCTTCAGTGCAAACATTACCAACCAAAACATTTCTTACATCTTCTTTTTGTCATATATTAATTGGTGAGTATTCTCCTCCATCAATATTTGGGAGATCCTTTTGTTTCATCATATTGTGTAGATTAAAGACCTTTTCTAACTCTATGACACCTTTGGGAATCCTATTTCTTGGTAGTTCCATGATCTCTTCTTCTTCCCATGTATGATTATCTATATACCTTTCATCTATGATCTAAGCATCGAATACATCTTTATTTGATATGAAATCCAAAATGTGTTGATCATCATCAAATATTTGGAGATTAGTGACATTATCTAGTATGGAAGGCACTGACACCAATTCAATAAAAAATCTCTTTAAGCTAGAAATGGACAATGGCTCTAGAGTGCTGGCAGCTTGTACCAAAGCATTTGCTCTGTCATTCTGTTCTCTAGGCACATGGGTGACATTGAATGCATCAAATTCTTCTATTAAGTCCCACACCCTATGTCTGTAGTTTGACAATTTCTTGTAATTGCAAGAGTATATACTTCTCACTTGTCTTACCACTAATTTTGAGTCTCCATAGACATGCAGAATCTTCACTTTTTTCTTGAGAGAAAACAATAACCTATGAATTAAAGCTTCATACTCTATCACATTGTTGGTGCATGGGAATTGTAATCTATATGCTGCCAAGTAAGACTTTCCTATTGGTTCAATAAGATCTATACCTACCCTAGCTCCTTGTTTTGACTTTGATCCATCAAACCTGAGGATCCATGGTTTATCTTCTGTCAAAGGCTTATCAGGACCTTTTCTTTTCTTTTTAGCTCTAGCAGCTACACCGCCTGATATCCATTTTAACTTTTGTGGTTTATTCTTTATCATTTTTGGTGGCTGATATGAACTTGATACCTTTCCTTTTTTAGCATCTGTGGTAACATCACTATCATTATATGATTGTACTTTAGTCTCTTTCCTTTCTTCAAGAATGTCTCTACTATCAAATAGTTGACTCTTCAAATAAAGCACCTCTTGCTTATTCAACATATGTAAACATAATGAGCATGTGGTCTCTAAATGGGGTGCTTCATGTAGTCTGCACCATCCATCAATTAAAGCATGATGTGGAGGAATCTCCTGCAACATAAGCCTCTAAATCTATTTTGATAAAAATTCTTCAAACTTTGTTAAATTACTTCCTTTATCTTCATCATATACTTCATAATCTAGCTCTATCAGATAGTCAGTTCCTAGGGTAATGTTATTTCATCACTAGAAGTATTCTTGACATACATCAAAATTTCCTCTGAATTATAAGCATGGCTTTCATCCTGATATGTATCTTCTTCTGTACCTACGAATGACAAACAAGAATAAGCATCATCATAACTATCTATATTGCTTACCTCAGTTGAAGATAATCCCTTCTTGTTACACAGTCATTTTGGTTCCATCATATCCAAGAAAGTATCACAAGTTCTCTTAGAATGTGCTTCATCATGTAACCTACACCAACCTTCAATCAAAATGTCCTCACTAGATATGTTCAATGTTTGGTAATGTTGCATTTCTCTAGATAAGTGTAATTCAAAGTCCTTAAAATGATCCACTCCATCATCACCATCTAAACTATAATCAGATTCTATGATCACTATGTTATCCTGATGAACATCTTCAAGGATAAGTATAATATACATGAGAATTTCTTCTATCTTAACTATTTGAGGCCTGGTGATGTAAAACCCTGGTTTAACATCCACGTATAATATCTCATTTGTGTTATTATACTCAATGATCATGTGTTTCATTCAAGGTTTAGCCTCTATTCTAATTTGATTAGGAATCCCCTTCTAATGTAACCACATGTGGCTGAAATCTGTAGACATATAGCCATTAAGTGTTTTTGACCAATCCCTACTAAGTAGCATTCCATAAGTATCAGGGATATCCACCACTTGGATGCTAATGTAATATTCAATGGATATGTGTTAACTCTCCCACTACACTTACTTCAGTCTTATCTGGTTGTGTCACTTTCTTGAGAGACTTGGCTGGATGTAACCCTAAGGTATTACAGATGGATAGTGGTATCACATTGGTTGAGGCACTTGAATCCACTAGGCAATTGTGTAGGTTCTTACCAAAAATCCTTAAGGTAAGTAGGAATGGAGGTGACTCAGTTTTATCCTTATAGAGTGTCATATGTGAAGTTTTGATAGCTTGAACAGTAGTCGGGATCTTATGTTTGACATTACTTTCTTTAGCTACATGATCTTTATTCAAAACCTAACTAGGATTATGAGAATGAGTATCTTATTTTGGTATAGGCTCATCTAGAGACCTCATGAGATCCTTCTTAATGGTTGAGGTTTTAAGCAATTCTGACAATTATGTGGGCTGATTTTGACTCTTTTCATCTCTTCTACTAAATATGTGACTAATTTATTAGACTCGGGAGATTGATTATTATCTTTTAGAACTGTATTTTGGGATGCAAGATACTGGGCATTAGCCATGGGAAGGCTAGGATTATTACTTGCTTTTAGGTCAGGAGGAGTGTTTAAGTTATTAGGAGGCAAGGATGTGGTCAAGCGACCAGAAGGTCTATTAGGATTGCTCCTGAGGTTATAATTATACCTACCCTGATATTGTTGTTGATAAGCATGAACTTCTTCATGTTCTACCGATGGTTCATTTTCATCCTCAAAGGGAAACACATAATTTGTTTCAAATGCCAAGGAGGACTCCTCAAATGCCAATGTGTAATTCTCATGAGTTGAGACTGCTTGGTAATGAAGTTGATTTACAAAACTTTCTAACACAAGGGCAGAGTCATATCCATAGGGAACAATCTCATTTCCTTCAACTAAAGGAGGATCACTTGTGGTGTTGGACACTTCAAACTAAAAGATAAAAGCTGTTATTTTAAACTAGGGACAATCTATCTTAGCATGTACATTGGTGTTGTGTATTCTACAAAAGTTTGTAAGAGTTGCTTCTGCCAGATTAACCCTAGTAGTTTGTTTTGGTTCATTAGGAGGCTGATTATCCAAGGGTGATAGAAAAGATCCATTATTTGGCCTAGTGTTCCATAATCTAGGTAGCCTAGGTGCATTATTGTTATTGCCATTGTTACTATTATAGTTCCTATCATTATTGTATCCTCTGTCAAGATATCCTGATCTATCATTATTATATCCTCTATTTTGGTTTGACTGAGAATAGAAGTTTTGACCTCTCAATTGTGTAATCTCTGTTGTTAATTTCCTCAGTTGCACAGACATCTCTTTGATGTCTTATTTCTCTTCCTGAACTTTGGCTACTACATTTCCTTATTGAGGTTTAAAGAAAGAACCATTGTTGTTGTTTTGTCCTACATCTTGAGATGTTTGAGCATGTTCTGGATATTGTACTATCTAACCATTTCCATTTAGAGGGGGCATGATACTAAGAGGAGGTACCTATAATGGACCGAGCATTGTAACATAAGGCATCATGACTCCATTGGTCTGCTGCTGAGTAGGATATGTAGGATATGTGGGGTATGCAGGATATGCTATGTTAGGTGTTGCAGTAGGAATCAACTGTTGATTAACTTTATTGCTTCTTCAAAAGCTTGTGTCAAAGTTGTGACACCAGGATGTGTTCTCCTTATGAACATAGAAGTTAGGGGGTCCAAGGATGAGTAGTATATACTTTTGCCTGCCTCATTCTCTACATTATATGGAGCTACCAGCTTAGAATATATCTTTTGGAACCTAGTGTTCAAGTTTGAAATAGGTTCTCCTTCAAATCTTTTAATTGTGGCAAAAATGTGATAAGTCATTGAAGGATCAATAGGTGTTTTAAACCTATCCTTAAAGGCTTTCTCCAAGGCGTCCCATGAACCAATTGAGGCTTGAGCAAGGCTAATATACCAATTGTATGCTTCTTCTCCCAAGGAGTATGGAAATAATCTGCATACCACGTCTTGATGTTTAATTCTTTCTCTATCCTTAAATGTCTCGATATGATCATCTGCATCCTGATATGGATGATATTTTGGGAAAACCTTATCAAGATTCTTAGGCAAAGGATAATATGCAGTGAAAGTCAAGGGTGAATCAACAACAAAAAATGACATTGTGAATGGTGCTAGATGCACTTGAGGTGTAATTGGTGACCCTAAAGGTGTCTGAGGTACAGATGGAGACACTGGAGGTGTTACAATATGTCTTGATGAAGATGTTGATGCACCTGAGTTAGGAGTGTGATGAATATATGTGGTAAGAGGCCTAAGACCATGAATGGGCAATTCCTTAAAGAGTCCACCTGATCTGGACTTGGTATTAGGTCTGTGAGCTAGGATTCTAACAACTTGTGACAAGATATGGATATTTTGACTAAATCTTTACAAAAATCAAAAGGAATGACCTTGCAAGGATGATATTTATTGTCAGGACTCAGTGATGATTGGATATTTATGCAATATTTACATTAAACATGCAAATATGACCAAGGATTGAATCTCTAAGCATGGATATCAAGATATTTAGTTACACAAGTAAATCACTTCAAGGAACTCATAGCACAACTTGAACAATAACTTGACCTTCAAAGATTTCAAAGATTTGACTACAAAGCCTAAAGTATTTATGCACAATTCTGAGATATTTATAATAAATAGACTTGAAACAACATAAAACAAGCAAATCTTTGGACAAATGTTCAAAGCATGAGCAATTCTGGCAAGATTTGAGAAGATTATCATGTACAGATGTAGGAATTACGCATATGTGAGCAATTCACTTAACAAAAGAGAGAGAGAAGGCCCTCCTTCTAGCACCAATTTATGTTGATGATGATTGTTAGTCATAACAACATACATAAAAATTTACACAACAAACCTTTATTATCTTGAAAAGTACGATCAATTTGGAATAAATTGATGACTCCAAGTCTCTATTGATCAGGTCATGATCATCTGACGTTACTCAGAGGTTGATGTGATATGCTATTTTCCATTCAAGGGGCCTTACATTATTCTATTACCATGAACTAATGTCTGCACACTTGATTCTTCACCTGCTTCCTGTAAATCTCTTCACAAATAAGGTTAATCCTACTATATTCTACAGATGATGATGATCTTTGATAAGTTTGATCAATTCTTTTGATCATCAACTATAATTGATTATTTTCACTTCTGCACTATGAATTTGTTCAAATAATATGCCTATAAGCCAATATTTTGATGACTACTATTGTCATTTATATGCCTTTGCATGATATTTTCAATTATGCATGCAGATTAGTTCAAATATGCTATTGGTGTTTAGTTTCCTTCAGAATATCAGCATATTTGTGTATTTTGCTTAAGATTGTCTATATATTTGCAATTATGGAGATGATTGTAATGAAATTTAAGAAAATAAACTCAAACATTCTAAATTTACTGAAATTAAATGAGTCTTTGACAGTCGATCCATATGTAGCATTTAATATTTCACAAAACAAAGATGAAATCAAACCATCTATTGTTAGGCCATTCCACAACTTCACATAGCTGATGCAAATCTTCTAGGGTAAAGAGTGACAAAAATATCCACAAATTGACATGCACTCCAAGGGACGTAGCACATCACAGTGAAATGTCCAGATGACATTCACAAGATTACTCAGAATTTACTATTGTATGTAATCGGATCTCTATTTCATTAGTATTCAAAAGCATGCACATTTACAATCTGTCTTGAGAAAGTATCATGACATTCAACAATCCTATCTCAATTAAGTCTCTAATAATGATACAATGTGTACTCCATCTCCACTAGGGCATCCAGATGTTTATCTACTTGGATGGATCTCCTTCCAACCTTCTTTTGAAGCTTATCCACCTTGCTCTTCAATGTGCTGAGCGTTAGACAGGGATGTCTTTATCACTTTTTTTGCTTCAGTCATGAAAAGAACAAACCAATTATCAACCACATGAGCCTTATGCTTCATGATATCTAGGCCTATGATCTCCTCCTGAGATATAATGGTCAAAGGATTGGCTATTCTAGTTGGCATGTGGTTAGTGTCAATTAACTCTTTGATGAATGTATGCTCTTTTTACATTTTTTAGCAGGGAATCAATAATATTTTTGGCCTCCTAGCCTTCCTGCTCCTCACTAGCAAAGCCAAGATCAATATCAGTTATTTGAAATTCATCAATGCTTATTTCTCCTTTGGCCTTATCTTCCATTGGTAGAGCTACGTGAGCTATCCTCCTTCCTGTGGTAGGATCTCTCTAGATGGTGGACGTAGGTCTTGCCTTTCTTCTGGGTTTAATCATATCAACTGAAAACAAGCTAGAAACATCAAACTTAGGCACATCAGTGACCTATAGTGGAACTATTTCCTTCTGTAACCAATATGGTATGTCATCGGTAGGGGGTCCTTGTGCATTAGTCTGCTTAATATGAGCATCATGAGACTGTACATTTTACTCTACTCTTGGTGGGGAAACTTCTTTTCTCTATTCTTCATCATGTACTTTCTCATGAGGGATCTCTTGTTGTGCAGGAGGTTCTTGTGATGTATTTACATTTTGCTTCTATGTATTTTGTTGTATTTGATCTTTAGGAGGATTTTGGACATTTTTATCTATTTTATCCAGGTGATCATCACCCTAATCATTCTTGGTCACCTTCTTTGTTTCTTTTTGCTGATCATCACCCTGTGGAAGACTCTATTCCTTATCTTTTGATACGTCTCCCTCTCCAAGGTTTTGTACTTTATTAGTTTCCTTTTCACTTGTCCCTCTTTCAGGCACTGGTGTTGGATCATTACCTTGATCTTCATTCTTATCAGGCACATCTTTATTCTGATTATGACTCTTATCAGGCATCTTTTGATCACCCTCCTTCTGTACATTGATTTCTACTTTTTCTTGTTCAAGAGGTGCATTTTTATCTCTATCCTGATCCTCATCACCCTAATATGCTAGGTCTATGGTAGTAAGGCTTGTGAGTTGATCAACCAAATTTATGAATTCAATTTGTTGTGCTACCTCTTTAAGGCTTTCTACTTCTATTTCTTCCATTTCAACCTCCTCCTGATGGGCTTCCTTTTGAACCTGGGGAGTGCCATGAGGGGTCATCTTCGTGTTTGCCACCAAAGTCTCCATCCTTTGAGTAGAAACATCATTAACTACATCATCATCTGATATATCCACTATATCATCTAATAGAAAAGGAGGTTCTTTCCTTGCACTCTGGATCTCTTCCCTTTGTTCCTCTACCTTCTCAGTCCTGAATTGTACAATGTGAGGGATGGGAACCTCATGTTGCAAATTCTTCAAACCACTAGGTCCCCTCAATACCATAGGACTTATATCCATAGTTCCTCTCATTGTAGTCTTTTGTTTCTTTTGAGGTGGAGTTGGAACTTTCTTCTTTTTCTTCTTGATTAAGAGGTCATCATCTGAGGGCTCCTCCTCTTCTTCTATAATAACAGGGACAGGTTTGACAATAGTTTTCTTTTGTTTAGCAGGTGTATGGGGTGATGATGTAGCTGAGGTGGATGCTACATCTTCCTTTGGTTGGGGTTGCCTAATGATCACCACTCCAGATGCAAGGGTCCCTTTCTTTTTTTTTATCCTACTTCTTTCCTTAACTTGGCTATCTTTCTCCATTTGACTACCTTTTCTCTTTGAGGAAATCATCTTGTTCCTCCTTAATCTTGAATTGTATAATGTGAGGGATGTGAACCTCATGCTACAAATTCTTTTAAATACCTTGATCTCCAGCTCCCCTCAATAGCATAAGACGTATATCCACAGTTCCTCTCATTGCAATCTTTTGTTTCTTTCTTGTATTGTCCACAGTAAGGGCTACACCTTCCTTTTTCAACTTGTTGACTTCAGCATCCACCCAACATTGGGTCAATTGAATGACATTTAGCATTATTTGGTCTAGTGAAGTCACCTATGTTTGACTCAAGTCAGGGGATAATATTGTTTCATTGTATACCTTATTGTCCTCATATTCCTGAGGCATGATCCCACCATCATCCTCATGCAACTGTGTAGGCACTGATATGCAGTCAAAGGTGCGTATCTGATTTAGAGTGAGCCTCTAATAATTCCTCCTTCTGACTTCTACTTCATCATCGCAATTAGCCTAGTAATCTTGAAGGTCCTTCTGATGTATATTCTTACCAAGTAATGCATGCATTTTGTCATATGGGTCATAGGGCCTAGCCAGTGGGAAGGGTTGCAAGCACATCAAGTTTAACCCTCCAATTACATCCTTAGCACTTTCTCTATCTAGATACATATACTAGCCAATGAAGACTAGAAACAACACATGCAAAATCTTTCCCTTTTCAATATGAGCCTCTACTGAGGGCAATATCTGTCTAGCAAACTCCATTAGGATGACCTGATTAGTTGGATATCTTGGCAACATGAGGGGTTGCCCAGTGAAGCCTTCCATCCTCATGTATGAAAATATGGGGAATTGGATAAACCAAGCCCCATGCTTGTATATAATGGCTTGTGCTTCCATACTTAATCTTTTGGTTCTGTCCTCTTCCATGGTCCTAACAAGATGCATGGAGAAGGAGTCATTCACTATCTTGTAGTTTTGGAGAGATTCCCTTCTTTTCAACTATGGGTAATGGTGCCATATATTCACATCCCCAGGGTTATCTCCTACCCTGCCTACTATCTGAATGCCATTGAATGTGCCCCTATATGCACAGTCATATACTACATAAGAGGTCATATGAAACATGTTCACCTTTCCTCCTAGCCTCCTCATTCCCTAATCTAGGCTGTCACTTATGATTTTAGCCCATAGGGGTTTGTCATCTATATGTTCCACTATTCAGATGATACCATACATCTAATTCTCAAAGGTTCCAGCATTTTCTCTCCCTATCATCTGGCTGAGCATCATCATCATGTAATGATATTTGGGAGCAAAGTCAAACTTAAAGAGATACATAGGTAATTTGGTCGAGACATTATATGTACTACTCTTGGATCTCCATTGATACATGATCCTTTTAGCCTCTTTTTGGTTCCTATAATATTCCTTTTCCAATCTACCTAGGTTTAATCAAACAACATTGGGTGCCTTAGGCAGGTTGAAGGCTGAGGTGATGTCTGCAACTGAGAAATCTGCATAAATTCTCCCATGATTTTCTACCTTTCTTGTTTCTTCATTGTAGTTTCGAGCACATTCTACCACTAGCTCTGTGGCTTCCATTGCATATGGAAATCTGCTAGCATTCCACATCCTTGAACTGTGTATGCTCATGAGTAGAGGGTTTCAACTTCCTTTCTCTAATCTTGCAGTCGATTTATCAAGATCAGTACTCCCTTGATGCATATCGTTGATTTGTCCATATCTGAACATTGTTCCCTCTAGCTACACAAACATGGGCTTCAAAAACTTGGTGTCGGATCTATTCTTTCTGATTACCATTAGATCCTGCAATAAAAACATGCATGTTTTACCCTAACATGTCATGTGTAGCAGGGGTTTAGCAATCATGTGCATTTCGTGGTGACAATCCTATCATTCTATTTTGTTTTATGCATCATCATGTTAATCAAATCTATAAAAATATTTTTGCCTCATGATTTACCACAAATGACAAAAGGAGGGTTTTCAGTTACATACCTAATAATCACTTTCCTTTTACTGTATGGGTGATATCCGTATGAGTGCGATTGCATTGCAATTACCATCCTCTGTTCGTTTTGAATGCAGGTCCAGTTCCCTTTGCAAGTTACAGTGATGCTTTGATCTCCTGGATCTCTATAATTTTTGTTTAAACATATGGTAATTTTGAAATGAACACCAAAAATTACCTTTTAACTAATTAACCTAATGGATTAGGGTGTGTTTAGTGTCCTTTTGTTCTTGTCCATTGATCGATAAATAATGTCTATGGATGTTGACAAGTGGCGAGAGTGTATTTGAAATTTCGAAGGCTCCACCTACCATTAGAATTGCATTTATTGTGAAGGGTGATCTTCATGAAGATCAGGGATGTTAGGTAACATGACTGATATTTGGAATATGAGGGTGATATCATCTTTAGGATGGTCAACTGTTGACCAATGACTGAGGTCAGGTCATTATACTTTTGTAAATAATCATGATAAGACGTATCAATATGATCGGGTGGATATGCCACATGGCATCATTTGATTGGTTACTGGAAATCACTACATCTCGAGTCATCTAGCATCAACATGAGGGATATAAAGAAATATCTGGGTCTTTTAATACTACAAAATATCACCCTGCTTGAGAAGGTGAGGATGACATCATTGTCATATCGAGAAATATGACGAATGTTTTAAAATATGACCCTATGGGCATCAGGCATATTGATGATGTCATAGTCATATCAGTCTCTTTTATTAACTAGAATAAGATGATGCCATGGTCATATTTTTGAAGGGTGATATTATATAACATGATGGATATTCAGAAATATGACCCCCCATAAATATGCATGAGGACATGACAGGTAGATATTCTTGCGCACTTAACTTTGATGTTCACATATTGATGAGTATGCAGATATCAGGTGATCTTCATATGTTGGGGTTATCTAACGAATGTGACTAATATTAACAAATATGAGAATATTAGGTTTGACTAAACTTTGACTTGGCATAACTTTTTACCCTTCCAAAAGGCAAACCTGCTTAAAATTTTGCACTCTTCAAGATTATGAGTTTTATGACAACAATTTTTTGACTTTGACCATTGACCTTCTTTTGTGAGTCACATGCATGTGCAAGGGTGATATACTTAACTAACTTTTGCCAAACCACCCAAAGCAAGAAAGTAAAAAAAACAAGCAGAAGCAAAGTTGGGTCCCTATTTTGTAAAGGTAAAATGGGGCGTGTTGTGCAACCACACAACACATTCTTTCTTGTTTGCAGATTGGTGTCTTAGATAAGTAAGAAACAAGATTGAGTGTCTGTATCTACTATAGAGGTAGAGTATATTGTTGCAGTCTCATGTTGCACACAAGTGTTATGGATGAGACAAACCTTGAAGGATATCAAAGTTGTGTATGATGAGCCAATTTCTATTTTCTGTGATAATAAAAGTGCTATTAACATTTCAAAGAATCTGGTGATGTATTCAAGGACAAAGCATATTTTAATCAGGTATCACTTTTTGAGAGACAAGGTTGCAGAGAATGAAGTAAAGCTTGAGTATGTGCCTACAAAGGATCAGGTTGTTGAGATATTCACTAAGGCTCTTCCTAAGGATACATTTGAGTATCTACAGGAGAAGTTAGGGGTTATTGCCCCTCCTTCTTTGAACTAGATGCATAAGGAGATGCATCAGTCCAGTATGTGTTAAAGATTTATCCTTTGTTATGGACTGATGTGGAGGCTACCTCTCAGGGGGAGTAGGTAGTAGCTTTGTTGGTTGTTATAGTCAGAGAGAGCAAGAAGAGTAGTGAAAGAAAAAGTTGTTACAGAACAATAGTGAGAAGCGCAAGTATGTACAAGGAGAGTGTAATAAAGGGTTGTCTTTTCCATTGATGTAAAATGGGAAGAGAGTTCAATGTGAAAGATAAAGGGAGAGAGAGTTCAGTGTGAAAAACAAAGGGGGAGTGAAAGAGAAAAGAAAAGAGTAAATGTTGATGATTCTATTGTCTTGATGGTTTTTCACATTATGTGTTGCCATCAATGACAAAGGGAGAGATTGTTAAAAGTATGTGCTATCTATGTTGTCATTGATGTCAACAAGCTTCTATTCTCCTTAGTGTCAACTTTGTTTTCTGTATGAGTTGAGAAATAATGCAAGAGTATGACTATGTTTGTATTGGGTAGAGATCAGAGATAAGGTTGAGCAGAGTTGAGGATATGACAAGAGTGTGAGTTTAAGTTGTTTTTGAATGTTTAGATAGTGTTGATGATGTTGGTAAAGTGTTCCTGCTTCTAGGTTTCCAAGTGATTTTGAGAAAATTGATTAATATTGGAGACAGTGTGTTGAAGAAGTCTTTTGGCTTATAGAGTGTTGTTTGTGTTTTTGTTCCACATTTCTTTTGTGTTGGAGATCTAAGTGTTAAGTTTGGATATGTTGTTTAGAAGTGTTTGAAGATGCTAAATCTAGAATTTGGTTCTCCAGATCATTGTGTAGTGAAAGTTGTGTTCACCAGTGTGAGAACAGTGTTTGACAGTGTGTCTGGGAGAAAGTGTTTTTCTCTGCATTTCTCTGTAGAGTCATTTTGGGTGTTGTGGTTCTACATTTATGCTTATAAGGTCCTTATCTATCTTCAATCCAAAGGGTTTGTGATTTTATGCTTCGAAAAGTGATTTCTGGTGTAGTAGAGTTCGGCAGTGTTGTTTGTAAGTAGATTGTGAACTTTCTTTAGGTGAAAGTCATTGTGATTGAATTTCTTGGTTTTCAAGTGACTTCAAGATTATTGTGGATATTTATAAATTGTGTTAAATCTTTGCGTAAGATCCACATGTCATCTTTTGGTTTTGAGGAAGTGTGTGCTTAATACCACGTAGTGTTTACACAAGTTTATCTAACTTGATTGTTTACACTAATTTCAATTATTCTTCATTGATTATCGAAGCATAGTCTAATAATGTGTAAGAATGGTTTTAGGTCTGTAATAAGTTGTGGTGTGGTCTACATTCATTCCTTTCCTTTGTAGGAATGTTTAGGTCCATACCTAGTTTGAATTTTATGGGTTAGGTTGTGTTTCTAACCTTGGAGATTGATTTCAAGGTTGATGATGGTATATATAAGCGTCAAGAATTTATGACTATAAGGATGCACAAGGAATATGATGTGTGTTATGTGAATTTGATGAGGGCAGCAAGGGCTTCATGTGTTAGGCTATTGGACACAGTGAGCAGATGGTGTCTACTATTTTTTAGTGTTGCTATGAAGCTAATGTTTGTGGTTGATATTGAGCTTCATTGGAACTATACTCCATGCATGTGCTAGATGCAATTATATCAGGTCAAACCTAGCAATGAGTCTTCTTGTCTTTTACCTTTTTGTCAGTGGGTAGTGAGTCCACTTGGGCAGTGAGCCCTTTGGAAGTGAACCTTTTGTAATTTGGTATTGCTACTAATTTATATTGTGAGCTAATCCTCATTGTGGTTTTTCCCTTCTTGGGTTTTCAATGTAAAAATATGGTGTTGTCTTGTGTTTGGTGTTGTTATGATTTAGTTTCTATTATTTACTTTTCATGCATAATCATCATTACAATTTTAAAGGATAATGTGGATCTGAATGTTTATGAGGGTTTGAAGTTTTGATACAATAGATTCACCCCCCTCTTAGTTGTCTTGTGCATTCAAAAATTGGTATTAGAGAAAGGTTCTTTGTAAGAAAGCTTAACAGATTGAGGTATATGTGGGATGGTGCACAAGAAAGATGTTCCCCTATTTGATGGATTTGACTTTGCACTCTGGAAGTTAAGGATGGAAGCTTTTTTGATTTCTCTTGGTTATGAAATTTGGAAATCTATTAGGTGTGATTACACTATACCTAAGAATAGTGTAAGTATTGTTGATGAGATCAAAGCTCATGAGATTGCTGGTAAGGTGAAGCATGCTCTTTTAAGTGGAATTTCTAATTCTAAATTGGTGAAAGTTGTGAATTTGAAAATTGCTAATGAGATTTGAAAAAGTTGGAAAGTGTTTATTAAGGAGATGATAAGGTCAAGAATGCTAAAATGCAAAAATTTGAAGCTCACATTTGAGACTATGCAGATGTTTGAAGATGAAAATATTACAAGCTACTTATAGAAGTTGGATGAAGTTGTCAATAGCATCAAAGGACTTGGTGGAAATATAGATGATAAAGAACTAATATTGAAGGTACTCAAAACTCTTCCTAAGTCTTACAATCATAAGGTTTCAGCTATTGAAGAATTATTAAATTTGGATAAGTTTACCAGAGATCAGTTGCTTGGCACCTTAACAACTTTTGAAATAAGAGAGTTTTACACAACTAGTGGAACTGCAAATGTTGAGACTGCTTTTAAGACTAGCAAATTAGAGAAGGCTGTGGAATCTGACCTAGAAGACCTTGATGAAGTGGAAGAAAACTTTGTGAGAAGAATGAATCAGGGTACTAAAATATTCAGTGGTAAGTTGCCTTTCAAATGTTTCAGTTATGGAAAGATAGGTCATTATGCTTCAAGATGTCTGGATAGAGCTCTAAGAATTAAGAATAGGGAAAGCAGATGTAAGATGGTTGAGAAAAGTTACTATGTTAGAGAAGATTCAAGTATATATAATAATGATGATGAATGTTTATTCATAGCCCTAAGAGATGAAATTGTTTCTGCTAACTCTAGAAGCTGTGTGAAGGAAAAGTGTCCAGAAGTAAGTACTAACCCTGAAGGCTCTGTTATGTCTACTTTTCATGCTAAAAGAGAAAAATATGACTGGGTCATTGATAGTGGATGCTCAAATCATATGACAGGTGAAAAGAGTAAGTTTATTAAACTTGAAAAATATGCAGGTGGAGTAGTTAGGTTTGGTGATGATGCAGCTACTATTATGTGGAAAAGGCTCAATCATTTTTGATGGAAAATATAACACTGATGATCTTCTTTATCTTATAGGTTTAAAGCATAATCTCTTGAGTGTTTGATAGATGTGCAGCAAGAGTTACAATCTTACTTTTCAGAATGATGGTTATGAGATCAAAAAAATCTCTAGAAGAGTAATTGCTATTGGAAAGAGGACATATGGAAATGTTATGATCAATTCAAAGGTGCTAATGGATGTTGCTACATGACTCAAATCAATGAAAGTTGGTTATGGAATAGAAGGAAGTGTCACATTAATTTTAATAATCTAGTAAACATAAGTTTAGTTAAAGCTTTGAGATACCTACCAAAGATTATCAAGCCTACTAATGTTGTCTATAAGGAATGTCAAGTTGGAAAGCAAGTGAGAAGAAGTTTAAAAGTCAAAGAATAATCTTTTGATGAACTATTAGAATTGGTGCATACCGATCTTTGTGGTCCTACCAAGGTAAGGAGTTTTCAAGGTGACAAGTATTTCATGTTGCTAATTGATGATTATTCTAGAATGACATGGGTTACCTGTCTTAAAGAAAAATCAAAAGCCCTAGATAAGTTTAAGGCATTTAAAGATATGGTTGAGAATGAAACAAATATGAAAAAAAATGCTTGAGATCTAACAGAGGTGGAGAATTTAATTCAAATGAGTTTAACATGTTTTGCGAAGATCATGGGATAAAGAGACAATTATCTATCCCTAGAACTCCTCAACTGAATGGACTGGTTGAAAGGAAGAACATGACTATTCAAGAAGTAGCAATAACAATGATAAAAGAAGAAAACCTACCAGAAGTCTACTGGAGAGAAGCAATTCATACTACTATTTACATACAGAATAGAGTACATGTAAGAGCAAATGACACAAAGACTCCCTATGATCTATGGTATGGAAGGATTCCTACTGCTAAATATTTCAAAGTTTTTGGAACCAAATGTTATATTAGAAGAGATGAAGTTCTAGGAAAGTTTGAGGCAAGGTGTGATGAAGGTATTTTCCTTAGGTATTCTTCTAGAAGAAAAGCTTATCGGTGCTACAACAAAAGGCTAAGAAAAATTGTTGAAAGTGCTAATATTAAGGTTGATGAAAATATTTAGAAGATTTCAGAGGTTAATGTATATTAATCATATGATTCATCTTTCAGAGAAGAAGAAGAAGCTAAAGAAAAAGAATTATAGGTTAAAGAACAAGAAGCTTTGGAAAGAATCCCTAAAACTCCCAAGTATTTGTAGAGGCATCACTCTAAAGACTAGATCATTGGTGATAAGAGAAAAGGTGTATTGACAAGAAGGAAAGCTACTAAAGAATAGGTAAATCTCTATTTAAATTCTAAATTTGAACCTAAAATAGTGATTGAGGCATGCAAGGATGAGTATTGGATCAAGGCTATGGAAGAAGAACTAATGCAGATTGAGAAGAATCACACGTGGGAACTTGTCTAAAGACCAGAGACCAAAAATGTGATTGGAAGTAGTGGGTATTCCATAGAAAATTGAATGAGAATGGAGAAGTGGTAAGGAACAAGGCATGACTTCTATGTAAAGGCTACTCACAAGTGGAAGGAATAGACTATGAAGAAACTTATGATCTAGAGGTAAGAATGGAGGCCATTAGGATGTTTTAGGCTTTTGCAGCACATAAGAATTTTAAGGTATATCAAATAGATGTGAAGTCTACTTTTTTGAATGATGAGTTGGAAGAGGAAGTATACATAGAACAACCAAATTTGGTCTGCAAGTTGAAGAATGCACTTTATGGATTGAAGCAAGCCCCCAAAGCTTGGTATGCAAGGTTGGATAGGTATTTATTATAGAAAGGATTCAATAAAGGTACTATAGATAGCAATTTTTACATCAAAGTAAGTGAAGATCAAATTTTGATTGTGGAAGTATATGTAGATGATATAATTTTTGTGAAAATGAAGGCATGTGTAAGAGTTTTATAGATGAGATGTAGAAAGAAATTGAATTGTCTATGTGTGGGGAAAGGAACTTCTTCCTTGGGTTACAGATCAATCAAATAGATAAGGGTATTTTCATTTCTTAGTCAAAGTATATAAAAGAGTTGTTAAAGAAGTTTGGAATGCAAGATTCTAAACCAATTTGTACTCCTATGGTTACTTGTAAGTTGAGCAAGATTGACGAATCTCCTAAGAATGATAAAAGCAAGTATAGATCAATAATTGGAGGATTACTATATCTTACTACTACCATATCACATATTATGCATGCAATTTGTCTTGTGGCTAGATTTCAAGAAGATCCTAGAGAGTCACATGTTATGGTAGTAAAGAGGATATTCAAATATTTAAGAGGCACTCTAGATCATGGATTGTGTTATCCAAAATATACTGACTTTTCTCTAAGTGCTTATACTGATGCAGATAAAGATACTAGTTGTGTAGTTGACAAGAAAAGTACAAGTGGTGGTACATTCTTTCTTGGATGTAGATTGGTGTCTTGGCTAAGAAACAACATTCAGTGTCTTTATCTACTATAGAGGAAGAGTATATTGTTGCAACATCATGTTCCACATAGGTGTTATGGATGAGACAAACTTGAAGGATATCAAAGTTGTGTATGATGATCCAATTTCTATTTTCTGTGATAATACAAGTGCTATTAACATTTCAAAGAATCTAGTGATGCATTCAAGGACAAAGAATATTTCAATCAAGTATCACTTTTTGAGAGACAAGGTTGCAGAGAATGAAGTAAAGCTTGAGTATGTGCCTACAAAGGATTAGGTTGCTAACATATTCACTAAGGCTCTCCTTAAGGATACATTTGAGTATCTTCAGGAGAAATTAGGGATTATTGCCCCTCCTTTGAACTAGATGCATAAGGAGATGCATCAGTCTAGTATGTGTCAAATATTTATCCTTTGTTATGGACTAATGTGGAGGCTACCTCTCAGGGCGAGCAAGTAGTAGCTTTGTTGGTTGTTATAGTCAGAGAGAGCAAGAAGAGTAGTGAAAGAAAAATTTGTTGTAGAATAATAGTGAGTACTGCAAGTATGTGCAAGGAGAGTGTAAGAAAGAGTTGTGTTACCCTTTTCCATTAACGTCAAAGGGGGATAGAGTTCAATGTGAAAAATAAAGGGGGAGACAGTTCAGTGTGAAAAATAAAGGGGGAGTGAAAGAGAAAAGAAAAGCGTAAATGTTGATGATTCTATTGTCTTGATGGTTTTTCACATTACGTTTTGCCATCAATGACAAAGGGGGAGATTGTTGCACATATGTTCTATCAGTGTTTTCATTGATGTAAACAAGCTTGTGTTGTCATTAGTGTCAACCGTGTCTTTTGTATGAGTTGAGAAAAGGTGTAAGAGTATGAGTATGTTTATGTTGGGCAGAGATCAAAGATAAGTTTGAGCAGAGTTGAGGATATGGAAAGAGTGTGAGTTTAAGTTTTTTGTGAATGTTGAGATAGTTCTAATGATGTTGGTAAAGTGTTCCTATTGCTAGATTTCCAAGTGCTTTTGAGAAAATTGATTAATATTGGAAACAATGTGTTGAAGAAGTCTTATGGCTTACAGAGTGTTGTTTGAGTTTCTGCTCCACATTTGTTTTGTGTTGGAGATCTAAGTATGTGGTTTGGATATGATGTTTAGAATGTTTGAAGATACTAAATCTAGAATTTTGTGCTTTGGATCATTGTGCTTTTTTAAGATCCGCATGTCATCTTTTGGTTTTGAGGAAGCACGTGCTTAATACCCCATAGTGTTTACAAAAGTTTGGCCGACTTGGTTGTTTACACTAATTGCAATTATACTTCGTTGATTAATGAAGTGTAGAATAATGTGTAAGAATGGTTTTAGGTCCATGCTAAGTTGTGGCATAGTCTACATTCATTCCCTTCCTCTGTAGGAATGTTTAGGTCTAGACCTAATTTTAATTTTATGGGTTAAGTTGTGTTGCTAACCTTGGACATTGATTTCAAGGTTGATGATGGTATAAATAAGTCTCAAGGATTTGTGACTATAAGGATGCCTAAGGAATATGATGTGTCTTATGTGAATTTGATGAGGCCAGTGAAAGATTTCATGTTTTAGGCTACTGGATGTAGTGAGTAGAAGGTGTCTACTATTTTTAGTGTTGTTGCGAAGGTGATGTTTGTCATGGATATTAAGATTCATTGGAACTATACTCCATGCATGTGTTAGATGCAAATATATTAGTTTAAACTTGGAAGTGATCCTTTATCTCTTCTATTTTTTCTCATTGGGTAGTGAGTCCACTTGAGTAGTGAGCCCTTTGGTGGTGAGCCTTTCTTTCTTCTAGGTAATGAGCCTTTTGTAATTTACTATTGCTACTACTTTATATTGTGAGCTATTCCTCACCATGGTTTTTCCTTTCTTAGGTTTTCCATGTAAAAATCTAGTGTTGTCTTGTGCTTGGTGTTGTTATGATTCAGTTTTTGTTATTTTCTTTTCATGGATAATCATCATAACAAGTTTAAAGATTAATGTGGGTCTCAATGTTTATGAGGGTTTGAAGTTTTAATACAACTAATTCACCCCCCCTCTCAATTGTCTTGTGCATTCAACAAATTTGTCAAAACTAAGATAGGTTATTGTGGAGGTACTAAACATCCAACTGTAGGTCCAAACAAATCATTTGTAGGTGGTACAAAGTCTAATAACTACTCCGTCAAAGTTTGGCAATTTTTTTTCTCTTAGGTCTCTTAAGCGACTTCACCAATATAGTGTAGCTTGATTCGATTGGGATACATGGGGAATAAAATAAGGATTCTACTAGCATAAACCAACCCAACCTGACTTCTCAGTGCTATTAGTTAGATCACACAAGGTGAAGAATACAAAATATGGCTCCTGGAACCTTTACACTAAATTCCACTTAGGGATTTTCAAGAATGCATCCACCATTGGCATGGACAAATGATGTTGATTTCATCAAAACCAAGAGAGGTTATTATGGAGGGACCTGACATCCACTTGTAGGTCCAAACAAATCATTCATAGGTTCCATGAAGTCAAATAACTACTTCGTCAAAGTTTGGTAATTTTTTACTCTTAGGTCTCTTAAGAGACTTTACCGGTACAATGTAACCTGATTCAATTGGGACACCTAGGGAATAAAATAGGGCCTCCACTAGTATAAACCAACCCACCCTAACCTAACAATGTTGTCAATTAGGTCCCACAAAGTGAATAATGCAAAATATGGCTCTTTGCACCTTTACACTAAATGCAACTAAGGTATTTTTCAAGAATGCATCTACCATTGGCATAGTCAAATGATGTTGAGTTGGTCAAAACTGAGAGAGCTTACTATAGAGGGACCCAACATCTAGATGTAGGTCCATATCTATTACAATGTGAACAATACATACCTTTCATTCTCTAATTTGATCTATTTGAATTTGCAAAAACATCCTTACCTCTGTCATAGCCAAGGCCTTCACTTCTTGATCCTATTATTGGTTCAATATGTTCTATAATTCCTTGTTGATGCTTTCCCAATCCTTTTCCTTCATATCCCATTTCTACATGATTTTGAAACCAATACCATCACCAACAACTGTAGATTTAGTTACCTTGTTATCTTCATCTTCACTTTCTAAACAAACTTCTGCAACATCACAGAAATCAGTAGTATCACATGAAACATTACAAAGTTTAGGCTTAGATCTCAAAATTTCATTCTCCTTCTTGCATGCTACAAGAGACTACTCTAACTAATTAACATGTTCCTTTAAGCCATATATTTCATTCTTTTGTGGACTATTTTCCTTCTTCAACTCTTCCAAGTTTTCCTCTAGATCTTTGTTCCTTTGTTCAACCTTCACAAATAGCTTGAATCCTTCTTCCAATTCTTCAAATTTCTTTTCAACATCCTCAAATAACTTTAGCTCTACTTCTAGTTCTTCATTCCTCCTCTTTACATTCTTCAATTCTTCTTCAAAAGCATCATATTTGTCTTCTCCTAGTTCTTTCATCCTTTCCATCAACTCTAAATTACACCTTTTGATCTCACACAATTCTTCTTCTAGAATATCCTTCTTGCATATTAGGTCTTCCTTTTCTTTCTTCATCCTTTTTCCATTCTTCCTCATTGAAACAAATTATATAAACAACTTAATGTGAAAAACTTACCTGGATCTTTCTTTCCTTGATCTTCTTCAGTAGTGACACTTGTTACTTCTAGGATTCCACACTTCTTTCAACATTGTATTCCTTCCCAATAGATTCGCAACCAGCACTGATACCACTTGATGTAGTTGAAGATAGGAGGGTCCAAATGAAGGACTATCTAGCTTTACAGCCTCTAAATAACTAACAACATGATCAATTAGATATACAATGGAAGTATATAGCTAACAACAGAAAGAAAGAGACATTCATAAGCACATGACACAAGATATATCCTTGGAAAACCCTCAAAGGGAAAAACTTAACCTTCAAATCTCATTACTCATTATATTAGAATCTTAAATTTCAATACACATGCCTCTTGGGCTTTGCAGATGTTAGGCCACAACCCAGGGTTACAAATGATTCATACAACATTCTTCCATGATTTCTTTTTACTACTTCTCACCTCTTTGGTTTGTAACTTCTATCCTCTACTCTACTCTTTGTTTTAGTTCTACTACTTCTTCATATCACAATAACTCATCACTCTGGATATGCCATCGATCACTACCTAGGAAAAATCCTCTACCTCTCATTTATATCCTCCGTAGGTCTTCATATCATTATCAATTCGGCCAAATTACAATGGCTAGTGTTGTCACATAGATTTGAACCCAGTTTTGAAGTCTATTAGGGCTCCAACAATCTAGTGAAGCATTGAGATGACCTCCAGGTGTGGAAGCCTACAGGGAGGTCAAATCTCTAGAGAGAGACTAGTTCCTTTGTTGAATGAGAGATTCAGCGATCCTAAGACTAAACCTAATCTATCCACCTGATAGGAAAAGAGGAAGAGGGAGTAAAATTGAAAATAAAGGGGAGGTGATGCACCAAGTTTGAATATGGGAAGGCCCTCAGACAACCATGTGTACACAGAATCATGATATCCAACAGAGCCACATACACAAATAATGAACTACTTGCAGAGGTAAGACAAACTAAATGAAGTCCAAGAGGAAAGATACATTCACAAATAGAGATCAAGTAGTAAAATACATAGAACAAAGAGTTATTCATGAGAAGGTAAAAATCTAATTTCTATTATCACAGAGGCAAAGTTACAATTGTAAGAGATGTGGTTTTTAAAACCAAAATCCAACCATAGTACATTACATTTCATGCTTTATATAACATTTACAAGGAGTGCCATTAGCTACTGTAATGAATGTGCCCATGGCCTATCAGAGATATTTCCTCTCTAGAAGGGATGTCTACTTGCAAGAATTCATTGCAGAAAATATCTGGATCCATCAAGCATCTGGAAGATATTTTGTGCCTTTAATGTGAGCTATTGAATCACTCACTTGCAACCATAAATGTAACAAATATTTGCATTTGAGAATTTTCACAACACTTCAATTCTGTTCTAGATGTGTCTTGTCGACCGAGTCTGCATATCCTTCCTCAGTCAGCAGCCATCCTGATATCCGAATGTACACATTCATATCATGAAATTTGGATCATAGTTTTAAAGTGAGAATATCCCTCAAAAGTGTTGTGATTGTTGTCATTGACGTCAAAGGTTTGGGTTCTAGTTTGTGATTCTGATGTTAACACATCAGCGTTGATGTGATTGTTATACAGAGACAGTAGGATGGATTTCATGATATATATTGATCTTTGATGACCTCATTAAGATGTTATGTTGTTGGATGTTGGTTCAGTCTTCATGAGCATATTAGTGCAATGCCAGTTCCAGGATGCTGATGCAGATCAGTGACCTCAGTGATAGAGAAGTTGTGATATTAGTATTAATGTGGATGTTTGCTCATTCATACCTTCATGATGTGATAGAGTTACAATGCAATTAGCATGTTGATGTGCAATTGAGGTGCTTTCTTATTCATGATGGTAGAGACATTATGCAAGTATTTTAGAGATTCATAAGATAGTGTTTGATGTTGATCTTCATTCCTCATGTTTCATATGACTTGTCATAGTATGGTAAGGTGATGTGTCTGCATAAAAATCTTATGTTTTGATTAGTGTCTATTGACATTTTGTGCCCTATTGTTTCTTCTAAGATTGCACAAGTGTAAATTGTTTATCATACTTTGATATAATCCCATTTAAAGTCAATAACACCTCTACAGAGTTATCATCATTCCTCATGATGTGATTAATATGAGTATCTCCTCATATATTATGTTTAGGGTTTAGTGTTTTACATGTTTAGAGAAGGAAACACTAAACTAAGTATCTAAGACATGTTTCATTACAACCCTAAGTTACCCGTCAAGCACTTTTTACCTATTCTATCGATGACTTATTATCGTAGGTTTTAAGTGACTTAAGTCAAAACTTAAGGGTTATCTTCTCATTGAGTGACCGGCCTCAATATTCTAGGGGCACTGAAGATAACTGGGAATACAAAAGGTGAGAGCACAAAAAGAAAATCAAGGGTGTAGATTAAATATTACTCATGGCATGAATTCAAATCAAAGGGATGTTGTTTAATTATATTTTTGATACAAATGGTCACTTTGGTGTTCCAAATTTTACGACCTTTTGATTATAAAAGAAAAACAACTTGCTTTACATGTTTTCTAATGATAGAGTGGGCCAGTAAAATTGAGTGTGAGTATGAGATAATATTTTTGGAAGATTTGATCAATGAATTATGAAGTTGAAAGACATATTTATTTGCCTATATGTAGTTTGATCATTTTTGTGAAGAAAGTCTAGGTGTTTGTAGAGATTGAAAGGTGTTGATCAGTTTATGATGTATGATGCGGAGGGCCAGTAAATTTTAGTATGAGATCCTTGTGATATGTTTGGAGATTTTGGTCATTTATATGAGTTTTGGAAGGAATATCTACATGTCTACATGAGGATTAATTAGTTTTATGCAGTATATCAGGGTATTTGTAGTGTTTGAAGGTTGAAGACTATTTAGTGTTTATAGATCATTTTCTATACAAGAAATGAAGTGCAGTTATTAATAATTGGTCATACAAATGAATTGTTTCTTGCAGAGATTGACACATGTTTTAGAGATTAAAATAAGTTTGAATAGTTTGTAATTGAAGAAGACTTTGTTGAGTGAAAAACAAAAAGATATATAAGGTTTTGCTATATAGAGAAACAGAGTTTTTCCTCTGTATATTTTCATATTCATGTTTCAGGGGTTAATGCTCCTTGAAGTAGATGCTTCTAAATAAAGTAGCCAGTGAGGCTTTGTAATAAGTGGAACTTTTGATTAAGCCAGTGAGGCAGTTTTGAGTGGTTTTTCATCCCTGAGAGGGTTTTCCACTCGTGAAATCTTTTGTGTCCTAGTTTCAATTCTATGTGATTGATTATTCTTCATACTTGTATATTCATTATTTGATTCCTTCATTTGATGTTGCATATTGTCATGGTTTATTATCTATTCATCTCTTTTCAAGTTTGATAAGGAATAAATAACTTGGTTTTTGATACAACACTAATTCAGCCCCCCTTCTCAGTGTTGATTGTACTCTAACAAGTGGTATCAAATCATAGGTTCCCTATAGAGACTTAATCATCTTGGGTAGGTCCTATAAGTGGAGTACTAGTCATGGCAAGTCAAGAAGGATTTTCTACATTTAAAGCACCTTTATTTAATGGGTCTAATTATACTTTTTGGAAATTCAGGATGGAATCATATTTGTCTTCCTTCAAGTATGATGTTTGGGTTGCTATAGAAACTGAGTATAAAGAAACAATTCCTCCTTCAACTGTTGATGAGAAGAAGGCCTATGACAACAATGCTAAGGCCAAAAATGCAATCTGTTGTGGTTGTCCAATGAGATACTTGTCAAAATTATGGATTGTAAGTCAGCCAAGGCTATTTGGGATAAGTTGTCCAATATCTATTAGGGAGATGATAAAATCAAAGAAGCAAAGTTACAATCTTACATAGCTAAATTTGAAAGTCTCAGAATGAATGATGATGAAAAGGTGGTTGATTATATTCTTAGGGTTTAAGAAGTTGTTAATGCTATTAGAGGTTTGGGTGATACCTTAGAAGAAAAGGTAGTTGTGACCAAGGTTTTAAGGACTTTAACTCCTAAATATGAATCCAAGGTGTCTGCAGTAGAAGAGAGAGATTTGAGAAAAGTGACCTTTGATGAACTTCATGGTACTTTTACTACTTTTGAGATGAGGGTTTGTAATGATACACCTACAAGTAAAGAAGCTACATTTAAATCAGTCAAAAAGGAAAAGGAAATAAAGTCTGGTCCAAAAGAGTTGGATGATGATCAAGAATCTTCTTTTGTTAGTAGATTGAAAAAGGGGTCTGTAGGAAAGTATAAAGGTAAACTTCCATTCAAATGTTTTGAGTGTGGTAGGAGGACACGTTGCTGCTAAATGTCCATACAAAGATTCAGATAGTGATGAAGAAGGAAATAAGAAATAAGTCAAGAAGAAACAATTCAATCCTAAAATGAAAAACAACTTAAAAAATAAGAAGAGTCTATTCACAAAAGATGTAGATATAACTGATAGTGGTTCAGAAGAATCACTTGAGGAAGGTGTAGAGACCTTGTTCATGGCAGTCATAAATGAAAATCAAAATAATAAAGGTGAAGATCAATTTGAAAACAATGAAGCAGTGATTGATTTTAAAGGTGATTTGAAGTGTGCTCTTGGAGAAGTTAAGAAGCTCAAAAAGCAAGCAATTGCTCAAAGAAATAAATTTCAAAAGGACAATAAAATTATGTTCAGTAAAGTCACTGATTATGAAAAACAAATTGCAGATCTAAAATTGAATCTTGAAGAGAATAAAAGAATTGTTGAAGTGGAAAACAAGGAGTTAGATGCCACAGATAAAGAGTGTCATGCTCTAGAAGTTGAAATTGTGACTTTGAGAAGAAGACTTGACATGTGTAACAACAATGATAAACTAGAAAACATTTTGGGAAAACAAAAGGACTACAAGGATAAAACTGGTCTAGGGTTTGAAGAAGAAGAATGCTAACATTCAATTGATCTAAGTCATCATGTTGCTGCTCCTAAGACTAAAGGCAAAAAGAAGATTGAAGCTAAAGTGAAAACTAAAGAAGAGTTTGTCAAAATGCACAATCAAAGAAGAAATCTCAAAAGAACTGCTCTAGTAAGGCAAGCATATATGTATAGGTACAATTACACATTTTTTGGTTATTGTTTTACTTGTAATCATCTTGGACACAAAGCAGTTAATTGTAGAAGAATTCAGTATCCTTCAATAAGGAATGTTGAACTAGTTTGTTACAAGTGCAATCAAGCAGGTCACAAGAAAAGATTATAGCTTATATGGAAGATATAATCATAAAAGTGCCTATGGTTTGACAAGTAGAAACTATGATTCTTGGGTTCTGGACTACAATGTCTAATGTTATAAGTGTAACAACTTTTCTCATTCAGCATCTTTTTGTAGAAATGGTATTGTGAAATCACCTAAATATGATAAGAAGATAGATATTGTAACCAAGCAAAAGAAGGTTAGTGTAAAGGTTTGGAGAAGAAGACAAAAGAAAGAGAAAGAGAAGATGGATCCTATGCTTATGCATAATGCACAAGAGACACTCCTAAATGCATAAAGATGTAGCATGTCTTGAGGGGGAGCTGATTATTGCCTTCTCATTTAACCCCCATTGAAAAGATAAAGAGTATAACAGTCTTTGGTGTTGTAATGTGAAGAAGGTCATAGATAGTTTTGAAATGTTCTTTTTCATAGGACTTTGTGATGGTGCAGCAGATCTATCATAGTGTTTGACATGTTCATATGATGTTTCCATGTATGCTTCCATGGTGTTTGAATCGGGTCCATGTTGTTCATCATGAAGTGTTAGTTGTTGATGGTGATGTGAGTTTGTCTTATCATCATTACTTGATACTTGCTATGATGTAACAAGAAGGAGCTCATGTTTGTAATCAATGACAAGTTGATGCTTGTTATATGGAGCCTAATTAGACTTAGAGGTTAAATTTACCCCATTTTATCAATGTAATTTCCCCCCAAATTATTTAATGGGGTCAAGGGGTAGCGCCCCTTGCGAGGGTTTGGGGGTAGCACCCCCAAGATGGGGTCAAGGGGAAACGCCCCTTGCAAGGTCTAGGATTGCTGGTTGTAATCGGTTTGATTTACTGGATAATAATATTGGACTCTCTGTTGGTGTATGTAGCCCAATTTTGGCTGAACCACGTTAAAACTTGTCTCTTGTTATTATTTCTGTGTATTTTTATTCCTCTATTTAATCTTTATTTGCATTTAATTGATATCTTCTACTGGCAAACCCTAACAAGTGGTATCAGAGAAGGTTGTGTTTGATTTTCATCTATAGGAAGGTCATATGGTTGAGTGGGAGTCTCACGGTTGAGTGGGAGCAATGGTGGACGAGGGTAAATTGAAGGTAGATAAATTCAATGGGTAGAAATGCCAGTTATGGAAGATGCAAATGGAGGATTATCTCTATCAGAAAGATTTATGGAGGTCATTGGAAGGAATAGCCAAGAAACTGGCAACAATGATTGATGAGGATTGGAATCTTTTGGATATAAAGGCACTAGGAACCATTCGATTATGCCTGACACCATCGGTGGCATTCAATATAACAGAAACAAAGACAACAAATGGTCTGATGAAAGCTTTGGCTAAATCGTATGAAAAATCCTTAGCCTCAAATAAGGTATTTCTCATGAAGCATTTTTTTAATCTAAAAATGATTGAAGGTGGATTTGTGATAGATCATTTAAATAGTTTTAATATGATTATTAGTCAGTTAACTTCTATAAAAGTAAGTTTTGATGAAGAGGTGAGGGCTCTCTTGATATTATGTTCTTTGCCACAAAGTTGGAATAGCTTGGTAATGGTTGTAAGTAACTCTATCTTTGATTGAAATAGTTTGAAATTTGATGATGTTGTTGGTGTTATCCTTAGCGAGGAAATGTGATGGAAAAGCTTAGGAGGGTCCACATTAGGTAGTGTTTTGAATGCAAAAAGTAGGGACAGATCAAAGGAGAGAGGAAAAGGTCCTGGAGGTCATGGGAAATCACGAGGAAAATCAAAGGACAAGAGGTCCCAATCCAGAGAATAGAAAGATTGTTGGTACTATGTGAAACTAGGTCATTTGAAGAAATATTGATGGTCTCGGAAGAATAAAGAAGGAGACAAACAAGAAGGCAATAAGGAGGCAAATGTGGTAAGTAATAAATCTAAAGATGATGCTTTGACTCTTTCCCTAGATAATGCTGATGATTCCTGGGTTTTAGATTTAGGGGCCTCATTTCATGCTACACCCCATAGAAGTTATTTTCTTGATTATGTCCAAGGGGATTTTTGGCTGGTTTATTTAGGAGATAACGAACCCTATCAGATTGTTGGAAAGGCAAGAATCAAGATTAAGTTACAGAAAGGGGAATCATTGGCTACTACAAGAGGTAAGGCACGTTCCAAGGCTGAATAGGAATTTAATTTCAGCATGGCAACTAGCTGATGAAGGTTGCATTGTTACATTTACTGATAAAAATTGGAAGGTTTCAAGAGGTGCCTTAATAGTAGAAAAATGTGTGAAAGTAGGCACCTTATATCTTTGTACATGTCATACTATTCCTTCTACTTTAGTTGTTGTAGAGAAAAAATAAACAGGTTCAAGAACAATTGCTGTAGGTTTGCAAGAAGAGACTGAAATAGTTGCTGTAGGTTCTGAGACAACACTATGGAATTACAGACTTGGGCATATGAGTGAAAAAGGTATGAAGGTACTTCATTCTAAGAACATTTTAGCAGGTCTGAAACGTATTAATATGGATTTCTATGAAATTTGTGTGTATGGCAAACAAAAGAGAGTCAGTTTTCTCAAGGATAGGAAGCAAAAGAAAGATGAAAAGTTTGATCTTGTGCATACAAATGTATGGGACCAACTCAGGTATCTTCTCTTAGTGGTTCTCAGTATTATGTTACATTCATAGATGATGCAACTAGGAAGGTTTAGATTTATTTCCTTAGGCATCAATTTGATGTATTTGAAACATTTAAGAAATGGAGAAGCTTGGTTGAGAATGAGACGGGTAAAAGATTAAAATGTCTCAGATCTAATAATGGTGGTGAGTATTGTAGAAAAGAATTTGAGGATTATTGTTCCTTTAATGGAATTTGTAGGTAGAAAATGATTCTAGGGACTCCACAGGAAAATGGAGTGGCTGAACGCATGAATACGACAATAATGGAGCATGCAAGGACCATGAGATTGCATGTTGGGCTACCTTTAAACATGTAGATAGAGGCTGTTAACACCACTGTATATTTAATTAATAGAGGTCCTTCAGTTCCTTTGGACTGTGGTATTCTAGAGGAAGCATGGATAGGTAAGAAGGTGAGTTATTATTTTCTCAAAACCTTCAGATGTGAAGCATTTGTACATGTAGATTTTGAAAATAGAACCAAGATGGATGTGAAATCAAAAAAATGTATCTTCGTTGGATATGGCATTGATGAATTTGGTTATAGGCTTTCGAATATTGAAAATCTGAAAATTGTCAGAAGCAGGGATGTTGTATTCAATGAGAAGGTGTTACACAAAGATCAGTTGCAGCAGCATGAGAAGAAAGAAAAGGATTATGTGGTGTTGGATGATACTCTAGATAGTGATGTTCTAGTGGTTCCTCATGCTCCACAATAGCAACAAGAAATACCACAAACTCTAGTGAATGTTAGACTGTCAACAAGGCTAAGTAGACCTCCTACAAGGTTTTCTCCCACTTTGTATTCTATTTTGTTAATAGATGCTAGTGAACCAGAAGGGTATGATGGATCTATGTAGGTGGATACAAAGGTTCAGTGGGAGCTTACAATGAAAGAAGAAATGGACTCCTTGCTGAAAAATTAGACTTGAGAATTATGTAATTTGCCTGCAGGTAAAAAGGTTTTACCAAACAAATGGGTTTATAGGTTGAAAGAGGAAGATGGAGATAAGAAAAGATTTAAATCTAGGTTAGTTGTAAAAGAATTTGCACAGAAAAAGGGTATTGATTTTGATGAGATATTTTCTCCGGTTGTTAAGATGACTTCTATTCATACTATTTTATGTATTGTGGCTGCTGAAGATTTGCATTTGGAACAAATAGATGTGAAAATTGCCTTTCTCTATGGTGATTTAGAGGAGGAGATCTATATGGAACAACCACAGGGATTTGAGGTCAAAGGTAAGGAGAAACTAATGTGCATATTGAAGAAGAGTTTATATGGCTTGAAACAAGCACCTTGGCAATGGTATTTGAAATTTGATAGTTTTATGGCTGAGCAAGGCTACATCTGGTGTAATTCTAACCATTGTGTTTTTTTTAGAGGTTGGATAATGACAGCTACATTATTTTATGTTTATATGTTGATGACATGCTAGTAGTAGGGTCTAACATGGATCACATAAGAGAGTTAAAACAACATTTAGCATAATCATTTGCTATGAAGGATTTGGGGGTGGCAAATCAAATCCTTGGTATGAAAATTTACAAAGATAGGAAGAACAGAAAACTGACTCTATCTCAAGCTGATTATGTTGAAAAGGTGTTGCAGAGATTCCATATGGAGAATGCAAAAGTTGTCAGCACACCTTTGCCTAGTCATTTGAAATTGACTAAAGAGATGTGTCCAAAGATACAAGAGGAGAAAGACAAAATGTCCAAGGTACCATATACTTCAGCTATAGGAAGTTTAATGTATGCCATGGTATGCACGAGACTAGATATTGCACATGTTGTAGGAGTTGTAAGAAGGTATATGAGTCATCCTAGATTGGAGCATTAGAATGCGGTAAAATAGATTCTTAGATATTTGAGAGGTACATCCAATAAACAATTATGTTTTGGTGGCTCTAATACTAATTTAAAAGGTTATGTAGACTTAGATTTGGTAGGGGATATTGATACCAGGTGGAGTACTACATCTTATGTCTTTACTATAGGTGGGACAATAGTGAGTTGGATCTCATGATTGTAAAGGTGGTTGCTTTATCCACCACAAAGGCAGAGTATGTAGCTGCAATAGAGGCAAGCAAGGAGATGATAAGGTTGCAATCTTTCATGGAAGAATTGGGCAAACAACAGGCTAATAGTTATTTGTTTATAGACAGCCAGAGTGCCATACATCTTGTAAAGAATTCTACCTTGCATTCAAAGACCAAATACATATAGTTGAGGTATCACTTCATTCAGTTGGTGTTGGATGATGAACAGTTACGGCTGGAAAAGATACATATAGATGAAAATCTAGCGGATATGTTTATGAAGGCAGTGACAAGGGAGAAGCTAAGCTCTTCTTCAGCTTTGGTTGGTCTTCAAGACTGAAAACAAAAAAATAGAAGAACAGAGTCCAAGGTACTTATTTCCAGTGGGAGCTACAGGGTTAGCGGTGTTATGATATGGTGTGGAGTCTGATCAGTCTCCAAGTGGGAGATTGTTGTTATATGGAGCCTAGTTCGACTTTGAGGTTAAATTTACCCCACTTTTATTGGTGCAGTTTCCCCCCAAATTATTTAATGGGGTCAAGGGACAGCGCCCCTTGCGGGGGTTTGGGGGTAGTTCCCCCAAGATGGGGTCAAGGGGCAGAGCCCCTTATAGGGTCCAATGATTTTGTATTATTTTATAAAGGTGTTGGGAGTTATTTTTCTATTGGCTGACATAAAAAAAAACCCTTTTTGTAATTGACATAAGGCTTGATAAAAGTAGCTAAGGGTTAGGGTTTTTGTTGATGTATTGTAGCATTTTGCAGTGGTATTGAGTTGCAAGGATTGTTGGTTGTAATCGGTTTGATTTACTGGATAATAATATTGGACTCTCTATTGGTGGATGTAGCCTGATTTTGGGTGAACCACGTTAAAACATGTCTCTCACTGTTATTATTTCTGTGTATTTTCATTCCTCTATTTAATATTTATTTGCATTTAATTGATATCTTCTACCAACAAACCCTAACAATGCTATGGTTTGGAGATAATGATGTTGAGATATAGTGGCAGTGTTGTTGTTGCTTTGGGTTGATTGAGTTGGTTCAATGTGTCATACCAATATTCATCATCTGTAGTGATTTTAGAGTGCTAAAGTTCATATTTACCTCATGGAGAAAGGATGTCTTCATTCAATGCTTGATGAGTTTCCTAGTGATGTCAAAGTGATAGAGATGTTCATATGTCCAAGGAGATCAGAAGGAATTGAGTTGATTATCAACAAGGTTTGTCATATGTGAAGAGGATGTTATGTCTCATGGTTGTATTTTGTGTCAGGTTGACAATGATTTCAATGTTGATCTTTTTCATGGTGTTCATGTCAAAAGGCATGAGTATAGTCATTTTGTTGATTCATATCAATGATGTTCATTCATGTCTTCAATGTATGACCCAGTGAAGCAAAGGATGTGAAGGGCCTTGTCAAAGGTAGATAAAAATTCAAAATGTCAAAGTATAGTAGAGAATTCAAGGTGGCTTCATTCAGTGATCTTGATTAGAACATTTACAAGTGTTCTAGTTGTCATGGATACAAGAAGTAGAAGGATTGATAAGGACAACAAGACAGTTAAAACTTGATAGTGTACATGATAGAACAATCTTTGATGTTGATCATTCAAAGGGGGAGTAGAGTCTTTGACATATCTTTTGCTCTTTATGGCACATCATAGTTGCATTGCTCTATTGAGTTTTATTGGCATTGTTTGAGAGAAGTGACTTGTAAGTTTGAGTTAGGACTGCTAAAGACAATACTACTGTCATGACAACTATGTCATTTCAGTCACATTTACATAAAGATAAGTCTGACAGTGGCTTAATCACTACTATGGTGTGGTGTGTTTGTTATCTTTTCTATGATCAATAAGAGTTGAGTTGGTAAGTATCAAGGTAATAGGAAGAATGGTATCAATATGTAGCAATTATACTAATTTGTCAGTGACAAATTCTTGCTCAAAGGTTTTATAGCAGGCTTGAAGTATTCCATTAGATGTTGATCATCTCATAATATCCTTCAAGATATAAAAACTATAGTTCTCCAATTAACCAAGACAATGTTAGACCTGTGGAAGCATGAAGAACACTGAACCATTGACAGTCATTGTCACAACACAACAATACAATTTTTACCCCATGAATGGACATATGCATTTTACATTTATAGTAGAAACCAAGTGCAAGTAGATTGGCTAGATATGAAGGATTTCTTTGATTGGGTAGATTCTCTTTGACACAAAGAAGTCTCTAGCATCAAATTCATTTGAGCAACTTTTCTAGTTTTGCAGGAATTTCCATTTTAAACTATGGGTTGTGGGTTAGATAAAGTGCAAAATATATCAAACATTTTTAGATGTAGACTATTTTGGTTCTGGCCATACAAGCAACATGGCATTAGTGGAAGAAATGTTACAACAAGCAGAACTTAAGCATTCAAATAGATAGATAGAAATGTATGCTACCCAAGGAAAATGATACTAAACAAACACAACTCTGATGGATTTAAAACATATTAGGCTGTGGATACTCATTTGAAGCATAAAAAGGGAAACAAACTAAGTCAAAATGGAAGCAAACTAAGTCAATTGAAAGAAAATCAAGATATGGATACTCATCTGAGCCCATTGAACACAAATCAAGCCAGAGATATGTGCTTGAAACATACTAAATAAATTAATTTAAGACAATAGGCAACAAGTCTTGTGTTTGATATTGAAACTATTAGCTTTGGTAATACAGACAAAATTATTGAGTTTGCTGCTTGAGATATTGTTGGTATAGTACATTTTAGTCTTTGGTAAACTTTGAAGATGTTGTTCATAATGAACATATTCATCACATCAGCACTCAAATGGTTAATAGGCCCGATGTACTCCAAGGTGGAAAGACCTTGTCCCTATTTCGATCAATTTTGAAAGAAGTCAACAGAAAGCTAGGTGCCTTGTTATTTGGGTGGCTCACAAGGTTGGTAAATATAAGAAACAGTGAAGAGGAATTGAACAACAGAGTATCAAAAACTATAAGGTATCCCTATTTGACAACATCTATGAAGTTTGTCTACATCAGCAAGATCTAATTGGAAATCTTAGGTATTCTTTTATTTGCATCTTTCACAATGATACAATGCTTCAAGGAGTATGGAATTCATCAAGGAATGTATAGGTGATTGGACAATGCTACATCTTAGGGAGAGTTGTACAACCTTTGTCATTGGATGTCAAAGAGGGAGAGAGAGAGAGAGGCAAATGTTGTTTGTTTTTTTCCATCAATGACAAAGGGGGAGATTTTTGTGATAGTTGTCATTGATGTCAAAGGTTTGAGTTGTAGGTTGTGATTCTGATGTTAGCACATGGGTATTGATGTGATTGTTATACAGAGACAATAGGATGGATTTTATGATATATATTGATCTTTGATGACCTCATCGGGATGTTATGTTGTTGGATGTTGGTTCAGTCTTCATGATCATATTAGTGCAATGCCAGTTGCAGGATGCTAATGCAGATCAGTGACCGCAGTGACAGAGAAGTTGCAGTGGTATTAGTATTGATGTGGATGTCTACTCATTCATACCTTCATGATGTGATAGAGTTACAATGCAATTAGCATGTTGATGTACAATTGAGGTGATTGCTTATTCATGGTGGTAGAGACATTATGCAAGTATGTCAGAGATTCATAAGATAGTGTTTGATGTTGATCTTCATCCCTCATGTTTCATATGACTTGTCATAGTATGGTCAGGTGATGTGTCTGCATAAAAATCGTATGTTTTGATTAGTGTCTATTGACACTTTGTGCCCTATTTTTTCTTCCAAGATTGGACAAGTGTAAATTATTTATCATACTTTTATATAATCCCCTCTAAAGTCATTGAGGCCTTTGTAGAGTTATCATCATTCCTCGTGATGTGATTAATATGAGTATCTCCTCATATATTCTGTTTAGGGTTTAATATTTTACATATTTAGAGAAGGAAACACTAAACTAAGTATCTAAGACATGTTTCATTACAACCTTAAGTTACCCATCGAGCACTTTTTGCCTATTCTATCGGTGACTTATTATTGCAGGTTTTAAGTGAATTAAGTCACAACTTAAGGGTTATCTACTCATTGAGTGAATGGCCCCGATCTTCTAGGGACACCAAAGATAACCGAGAATACAAAAGGTGATGAGCGTGAAAAGAAAATCAAGGGCGTATATTAAATATTACTCATGGTACAAATTCAAATCAAAGGGATGTCATTTAATTGTCTTTTTAAATACAAATGGTCACCCTATTGTTCCAATTTTGATGAGCTTTTGATTATAAAAGCAAAATAGCTTGCTTTACATGTTTTCTAATGATAGAGTGGGCCAGTAAAATTGAGTGTGAGTACAAGATAATGTTTTTGGAAGATATGATCAATGAAGTTGAAATACATATTTATCTACCTATATGCAGTTTAATCAGTTTTGTGAAGAAAGTCTAGGTGCTTGCAGAGATTGAAAGGTGTTGATCAGTTTATGATGTATGATGCAGAGGGCCAGTAAATTTTAGTATGAGATCCTTGTGATATGTTTGGAGATTTTGGTCATTGATATGAGTTTTGGAAGGAATATCTAAATGTCTACATGAGGATTGATCAGTTTTATACAGGATATTAGGGCATTTGTAGTGTTTGAAGGTTGAAGAATCTTTAGTGTTTATAGATCATTTTCTATACAAGAAAGGAAGTGCAGTTGTTAATAATTGGTCATACAAATGAATTGTTTCTTGCAGATATTGACACATGTTTGAGAGATTAAAATAAGTTTGAATAGTTTGTAATTGAAGAAGACTTTATTGAGTGAAAAAGAAAAGGAGATATAAGGTTTTGCTATATAGAGAAACAGAGTTTTTCCTCTGTATATTTTCATATTCATGTATCAGGGGTTGTTGCTCCTAAATGTATTAGGGGTTGGTGCTCCTTGAAGTAGATGCTTCTAAACAAAGTAGCCAGTGAGGCTTTGCAATAAGTGGAACTTTTGATTAAGCCAGTGAGGTAGTTTTGAGTGGTTTTTTATCCCTAAGAGGGTTTTCCACTTGTGAAATGTTTTGTCCTAGTTTCAATTCTATGTGATTGATTGTTCTTCTTACTTGTATATTCAATATATGATTCCTTCATTTGATGTTGCATATTGTCATGGTTGATTATCTATTCATCTCTTTTCAAGTTCGATAAGGAATGAATAACTTGGTTTTTGATACAACATTGATTCACCCCCCCTCTTAGTGTTGATTGTACTCCAACAAAAAGCCAGCCAAATGAAAGAGGAGGAAATTCTAAGAACTTTTACCTTTTGGATTATGTAGAGATTCATCAGGATAGGGGAGATATCTGTAGTCAAAGTTGTGGTCAATAGGCATATGGATATCCATGTGTCATCATTTCACAACCCCGTGGAAGGAAAATGACATCGGCTTCAGCGGCTCGCAGGCTATGCGATATCTGGATATGCACCCGTCAAACTTACCTTCATGGCATGGAGAAACTATCATCCACATGGTTATTAACTTAATATCCTGACTCTAACTTGATATCTAGATGATGTCATCGGCATGAAGAGCTTTGTTGAAGAGGAGATCTGGATGATGTCATCAGGATATTAACACTGTAGAATGAAATACTAGAGGCAGAATGTCTAGATGACATCATCATCATATGAACATCTTTGGGGACGGGATCTAGATGATGTCATCAAGACATTTGCAAGAGCATGGATATTAGGAAAGGTCTAGACATTAAGAAATACCTGGATGACATCACTATCATATTCACAAGGGTCTGCACATTCATAAAGGACCTGGATAGTAGTTAAGATCCGGATGTTTAGAAAACATGTAGATATTAACTAAGGTCCAAATATGAAGTGGATATCAGGACCTTAGCTAAGGTCTGAGATATTAAGATAATATCTGGGATGTTAGTTAAGATCCAGATGATGTCATCAGATTATCCGCACCAAAATGACTAAGTATAAGATGAAAATCCCAACGAAAGAATGATTTTGAAGATTAAGGATTTCTAGGTTTTTCTAGGTTTTTTGCAAGGATTCTCCAGATGAGATTTTAGGGATTTTTGCAATGCAGAGCATGAGGATTTGAAGGATTTAAGGCCTGTAGGGCTATAGATCAAGGGATATCTAGGAGATATTCAAGTTGAAACATTTGACTCTAGATGGAGGAAAATGGGTCAACATTTTGGCGACCTCTTAGGGATGTTTACCTGCTAAACAAATAGATCAATGGCCTTACACATCCATTGGGCATAGAGCCTAAAAGAGGGGTGAAAATAGGTCAAAACAACTAAAATTGCCTCCCAAAACATAGAAGAAAAGAGGTTTGCATTCTCCTAATGACAATGCAGCCTTTGTAAGAGCACTTAGGGAAAGGGGAACCTAAAGCAGAAATAAACTAAAACAATATGTACAAGATCTCATACCAACCTTAATGGTAAGGTTTGAGATGGATCCCATTCACTGAGATCAGTAGAACTTCACCATTCAGCCTTGAGAGAATGAAGGCATTTGCTTGCTTGCAACTGATGATGACATAAGGCCCACTCCAAACTACATCAAACTTGGTGTGGGCTCCGAGTCTAGCTAGGTCAGCATCCCATTTTAGGACAAGATCACCTTTTTTGAAGGTCTGCATCTTGGCCTTCTTGTCAAAATACTTCTTGGTTTGTAGCTAATGTTCTTCTAATGTGAACATGGTTGATTGTCTTTTCTCTTCTAATTCATTCAATTCAGCCATTCTAATAGACCTTGCAGCTTCTCCTTCCAGCTTCTCCTTCCAACTCCAATCGATGAGCTAGATGTAGTGTAGGAAGCTCCAAAGATATAGGCAATCTAGCCTCTCTTCCATACACCAGAACAAAAGGAGAGTTCCCAATGGCTCTCTTGTATGTGATCCTATCAACCCAAAGAGCTAATCTTATCTTATTGTGCCATTGTTTCTGGTTTGTCTCCATGGTCTTATTCAGGATCCTGATCAGGTTCTGAATGGTAGATTCGGCTAGCCCATTACCTTGGGAGTAATAGTTAGATAAAGTATTTAAGAACACATTGTACTTAAGAGCCAAATCAGTGATTCTAAAACCAATAAATGCTTTTGCATTATCAGAAATAATAGTATGAGGAGTTCCAGACCTTGCCATGATTTCTTCCAAGAAATCTATGATAGATGACTCAGTGGCTTCCTTGAGTGGGACTGCTTCAACCCACCTAGTGAAGTAATCTGTTGCAATCAAAACCCACTTATGACCAGCATTGGAAATAGGGTTTGTCATGCCAATGAAGTCTAATCCCTACTATGAAAAGGGTTGATCAACCTAAATAGGGTGGAGTGGGAGTGTTGCCAATCTTTTCTTTCCAGCAAAGAGAGCACACTCTTTGCATCTTCTTACCTACATATGGGCATCATTAAATAATATGGGCCAAAAATAACCCACCCTCATTATTTTCATTGTTGTCGCTCTAGCAGAGAAATGGCCACCAACTAGGCCATTATGAAACTCACCAAGAAGTCTATCAACCTGATCTTCCTCTATGCATCTCAGTAAGATTCCATCCAAGTTTCTCTTGAAGAGAACACCATCTACCAAAGCATAAGGGATATACTACAGCCTAAAATGTCTTCTTTTGGTTCTGTCCATTCCATAGGGATACTCACCAGTGGATAGGAAACTAGCCATATCTATCGTCCAAGAACTCATAACTGATGGCTCAAGTGTAAATCCCTCCTCATTCAAATGATAAGCTGAATTCACCTCACCTACTAATGTCTGAGCTAATCATTCATATAGCCCTTTGCCTCTAATCAACTTAGTGGCTCTGATAATCACATCATACTCTAGGATCTTTGTGACCCAACTGGCTCTCTTTTCACTAATTTCTATCCCCATTATGTAATTTCTCACACTAGGATGAGAAACTAAAACTTTAATATGATTATTTGCTAGCATATATCTAAATTTCTTTAAATCTCTAACAATTGTAAATACTTGTTTATCCATGGGGCTATACATAACCTTATAATCCTTTAAGGTCTGACTGAAGAAGGCCAAAGGCTACTCCAATCCATGTTCATTTTGCTACATCAAGACAATAGTAATACTATTCTCTCCTCCATATGCATAGAGGACAAAGTCCTTATAATTTGGATTCATGAGAGTAGGTGCCTGGGAAATCTCTTCCTTCATCTTCTCAAAACCATCATTCCCCTCTTTAGTCCATCTAAAGACTACATTCTTCTCAAGCATAAGGGTTGGAGGCTTCACCAAGCCAGCATAGTTAGGAATGAACTTCCTAGCAAACTTCATCTACCCTAGAAATGATTGTAAATTTTTTTGTGAGTGGGCAAGGGAAGAGAAAGCAGGGTGGATGTTCTATTTAGATCTATGGATATCCCATCCTTAGACACCATGTGGCCTAGAAGCTTACCTTAAGTGACAAAAAAATACATTTCTTAGGGTTCAGAGACACCCCAAACTCTGTATCTCTAGAAAACTTTCTCCAGATGCCCCATGTGGTTTTCTCCCTTCCTGAAGAAGATTGTGATGTCATCTAAATAAATAAGGATGAACCTATTTATAAATCCCTTGAAGGTAATATCTATTTCCCTTTGAAATGTGACACCAGCATTAGACAAACCAAATGGCATTTTTGCATATGCCATGATTCCCCATTTGGTTGTGAATGTCATCTTAAATCTATCCTCCTCTCTAGCAATGATCTAGTTATAGCCAGAGAAGCCATCTAATAATGAAATCCTTTCTTCCCCTGCAACTGTTTGTAAAATTTGATCCATAGAGGGTAGAGGGTAATGATCCTTTAGAGAAGCTCGATTCAGGTCCCTAAAGTCTACACAAAGCCTAATCTCTCCATTTTAATTTCTCATAGGCACTAGATTAGCCACCCAAGTAGAATACTTGATAGTGAATATAATCCTTGCTTGTATGAGCTTAGTAAGTTCTTTCCTCATGAGTAGCTCGATCTTTGGATTTATGGGACATTGCTTTTAGAAAACTGACTTGCAATTGGGATCCAGATCAATAGTATGATAAGCCACAATAGATTGAATCCTTTCAGATCCTCATATGTCAATGCCAGGACATCATTATACTTCTAGGCAAGCTTTATGAACTCTTGATCCTCTGCATTGCCGCACACTTTTCCTAGTAGCAGTTCCTTATCTGGGGTGACAGTCACCTTCTACTAATCCTCTTTCTTGAAAGTCATGTTATTTTTCTCACCCTTGAACTCATCATCATGGCTAATGATGGCCTCAAGAGTAAATAGACCCTTGGGCAACTTGTTTGATTTGAGCTGGATGATCTCATCACCATAGGATTCTTGTAACTTGGGTTTTACCCTTGAGGATAACTCAGCTTCATTCTAGACAAAGCATGCGATCTGCTCATCACTATAAAAAATTTGTCAATGAATATTATTGTTAGGAACAAAGGGGCTGATGACTATTTTCACATGCTTATTGGGACCTTGGAACAAGTATGTAGGTGGAGAAAATTGAGCTCCCACCGTTGCTAATTGATCAACCTCTGAATTTAGTTTTCTTGTGATCACAAGTAGGTTAAGAGCATCAAAACTCTTGAACAAGTCCCAAACTTTATGTCCATAAGCTCTTAGAAGCTAGTTTCTTTAACTTGGTTAACTACTAATTCAGTGTCACCAAAGATCCCCAGATGCTTGATATTTTCCTTCTCAACAATCAACAGGCCATGGACCAATGCCTCATGCTCTGCTACATTATTTGTACAAGAAAAATGCAACCTATGAGCAAAATGCAACTTCTTACCAGTCAGGGAGATTAGAAAAACACCTACACTAGCTCCATTCTTTATCTTTGTACCATCAAAAAACATCTTCCATGGGTCATTGGAGTCATCATCTAGCTTGAGTACAGAAGGAGTTGAAGAATCTCCTTCATGGATCATGTAGTTGCCCAAGTCGGTCACCTCAGTGGTATCATAAGGATCAAAATTTTCATGATCGCTTGCCCACTCATCTAAAAATAGGTCAAGGATAGGAAGAGATGAAGATTCAACCTCAATAGGTTCTTAGTCATGTGCTTCCTCACCTTGAATCATCACATGTGGATTCACCATATTGTGGTCATATTTCTCCACATGATAATCTGAAATTGGTTCAGCCTTGATGGTGAACCTTGTGCCATAGCTAGTCCTTAGAAACATATGAGATCGGTTAGAAGAAAGGTAGCCATCTACCTTGGCTATGAAATCTCTTGATAGAAAGATAGAAAAGAAGGGAGGAAGATCAATGTCTAAAATGTCTTGTTTGAAAGTTAGATTTGGACACGCATGCAGAGTCAAGTCTAGTCCCTTGATCACTCCTATAGTGCTCATTGAGGTGCCATCCAGTTGTAATACTCCTGGTGAAATAGAGGTATACTTGATGCCTAATTCATTTGCTATTTTCTTGGGCATGACTAAAACACTAGCTCCAAAGTCTATCATGCAGTTGTGCACTAAAAATTTACCCATGATTAAAGACAAGTAGAAAGGAGGTGGTTTCTTAACTATACTTCTCCTTCAATTAGTTGCATAAGACTGGCAGAAGCTTTCTCTTTTTTTTAGTTGATGGATCTGATGCTGCTGACTTAGTAGATGGGAAGTGCCTTAATGCTTCTTGTAATAGGTCCCTCTGAGAGGGGATTGACATTACTTCCCACATGGAAACATTGATATTCATTTTCTTCATATATTCCACAATATTTAATGGAACAGTGTTTGCCTTATGCATAGAGGGAATCCATGTTCCCCTTTTTGGTTGTTCTATAGCTAGATCAAGAACCTTTGTGCCTGATGGAGTTTCTTTTGTAGTAGCAGATTTGCTATTTAGGATCAAGATTGTGGTACTAGTCACCTTTGCCTTTGGAATAGGCTCTTTTTGTAACACAGCAGGCATGGGACTAGCCTCCAACTGCCTCTTCTTTGACCTGATGTTGTCTACAATGGGAATAACAATACTGTCCATGGGTTGATTGACAACACAAATATCATCTGGAGTCCATAGCATCATACTAGCACCATTGGTAACCTCATTTGACACTTCAAGAATGTTATTTTCTACCTCTAATAGTGATGTCTACAGGGTTAGGATTTTGGTATCTATTCTACATTGATAACCCTAATTCTAGTTCTGATATCTATTTTGATTATACCCTTGACTCCAGTTCTGAATAGATGTCTACCCCTGATTATAATTTTGATAAAGTTTGGGGTAGTTTGAATAGCTATACTATTCACCTTGTTGGTTACATTGGACATTAGGTTCTTAAGATCACTCTCTTCTTGAGAAAGAGAGGATGTTCAAGGTTTAGGCTCTTAGATAGGTGCAACAATGGGTTGCTAGGATGAGGAAGGTAGCTCTGGAAAAAGTGGGATAGGAGGCCTGGGAGCAATTTTCCCAACCTATATTAAATAATTTTTAGATTTCAAAGTTGTCTCATAACCATCTGGTAGGGTTTCAACACTCATTAATTGCATCATCACAACAATATCAAAATTTAAAGCTCTTAAAAAGTACAAGAAAGCACCTTGTGGAGATGGCATGAGGGTAGCTAGAATTCTCTCCCACATCCTCTAGAATCTGAAGTTAAAATCTACTAGCATCTCACTTGGATCCCTCTTGATAGTCATCAACTGCTTGGGTAATGAAACATTGTCTACCCTCTCTCCAAACTGTTTGTAGAGGGCTTCTCCCAGATCATCCTAGGTATGTATTGAAGCAGGGGTTAAGCTCCTAAGCCATTGAAGAGCTCTTCCCTTGAAAGATGAGACCATCAGACGGACTACAACATATTCATGTTGTATATGATGGACCAAGCATACATTGGATATATCTTTGATATGCTCAGAAGGTGTTATAGAACCACCACCCATGAAGGGTGAAACACTTTTTAGGGCTGTAACAGGTATGTCATTGTATGCAGCCAAGTCTAATGGACTTCCTCCATTAAATGTTACAAAAGAAAAATTCCTTGCCTTTTAGGGATGTTTAGATTTAGTCTAGGGATATATGCAAGCTTCTTCTATTATACTGAAACCTAACAAGAGGGGGTGTGGACTGAGCACTTGAATGAGGTAAAGTAAGACTATTGTTTCTTCTCACAGGAGACCTAGATAAACTAGACCTTCTCCTTGAAGTAGCAATAGATAATTTAGTGAACTAGAAGTTACCTCTAGAAGATGCCTCAGTTTACACAGGCATAAAAGATGGTACTAATTAGAACTAATAGCTTATAGAGTCGCCAGATGCATGAAATGTCTGCCAAGATATAGAGTACTGAGAAGAACACCAAATTTGCAACTTAATTATTTGATTGCTTATGCTTAGTGTCCCACCAAACATGCTAGAAACTATTGTCACATAAATTTGCACCCAATGTTGAAGGTTTTTAGGGCTCCAACAATCTAGTGAAACGTTGAGATGACCTCCAAGTGTGGGACCTTACAGGGAGTTCAAATCTCTAGAGAGAGGATGCTTCCTTTGTTGAATAAGGGATTAAATAATCCTAAGACTAAACCTAATCTATCCACCTGATAGGAAAAGAGGAAGAGGGAGTAAAACTAAAAATAAAGGGGAGGTGATACACCAAGTTCGAATATGGGAAGGTCATCAAACAACCATGTGTGCATAGAATGATGATATTCAATAGAGCCACATACACAAATCATGAACTACTTGCAGAGGTAAGACAAATTAAATGAAGTCCAAGAGGAAAGATGCATTCACAAATAGAGATCAAGCATAAAAATACACAAAAAAGAGTTATTCATGAGAAGGTAAAAATCTGATTTCTATTATCATAGAGGCATGGTTACAATTTCAAGAGATGTGGTTTTTAAAACCAAAAGCCAACCATAATACATTACATTTCATGCTTTATATAGCATTTACAAAGAGTGCCATTACCTACTGTAATGAATGCACCCATGGCCTGTCAGAGATATTACCTACTATAATGAATTAGTGCATATAGATCTTTGTGGTCCTACTAATGTAAGGAGTTTTCAAGGTGACAGGTATTTCATGTTGCTAATTGATGATTATTCCAGAATGACATGGGTTGCCTTTCTTAAATAAAAATCAAAATCCCTATATAAGTTTGAGGCATTTAAACCTATGGTTGAGAATGAAATAGATATGAAAATCAAATGCTTGAGATCAGACAAAGGTGGTGAATTTACTTTAAATAAGTTTAACATGTTTTGTGAAGATCATGGGATAAGGAGATAATTATCTGCCCCTAGGACTCCTCAATAGAATGGAGTGGTTGAAAGGAAGAACATGACTATTCAAGAAGTTGCAAGGAAAATGATAAAAGAAGCAAGCCTATTAGAAGTCTACTAGAGAGAAGCAATTCATACTACTATCTACATACAAAATAGAGTACAAGTAAGAGAAAATGAAACAAAGACTCCCTATGAGCTATGGTATGGAAGGATTCCTATTGCTAAATATTTCAAAGTTTTTGGAATCAAATGTTATATCAGAAGAGATGAAGATCTAGGAAAGTTTGATGCAAGCTGTGATGAAGGTATTTTCCGTAGGTATCCTTCTAGAAGCAAAGCTTACCAGTGCTACAACAAAAGGCTAAGAAAAATTGTTGAAAGTGCTAATGTTAAGGTTGATGAAAATATTTAGAAGATTTTAGAGGTCAATGTATATGAAGGAGATGAGTCTTCTTATGGAGAAGAAGAAGAAGCTAAAGAAAAAGTAGTACAAGTTGAAGAACAAGAAGGTCCAAAAAGAATCCCTAAAACTCCCAAGTATGTGCAGAGGCATCACTCTTTAGACTAGATCATTGGTGATAAGAGAAAAGGTGTATTGACAAGAAGGAAAGTTGTTGAAGAACAAGTAAATCTCTATTTACTTTCTAAAGTTGAACCTAAAACAGTGATTGAGGCATGCAAGGATGAGTATTGGATCAATGCTATGGAAGAAGAACTAATGCATATTAAGAAGAATCACACATGGTAACTTGTCCCAAGACCAAAGAACAAAAATGTGATTGGAACTAAGTGGGTATTTTGGAACAAATTGAATGAGAATGGAGAAGTGGTAAGGAACAAGGCAAGACTTGTGTGTAAATGCTACTCACAAGTGGAAGGAATAGACTATGAGGAAACTTATGCTCCAGTGGCAAGAATGGAGGCCATTAGGATGTTTTATGGCTTTTGCAGCACATAAGAATTTTAAGGTAAATCAAATGGATGTGAAGTCTATTTTTCTGAATGGTGAGTTGGAAGAGGAAGTATACATAAAAGAATCAGATGGATTTTAGTTATCAGATAAATGAGATGTGGTCTGCAAGTTGAAGAAGACACTCTATGGATTGAAGTAAGCCCCTAGAGCTTGGTATGTAAGATTGGACATGTATTTATTATAGAAAGAGTTCAATAAAGGTAGTACAAATAGCAATTTATATATCAAAGTAAGTGAAGATCAAATTTTGATTATGGAAGTATATGTAGATGATATAATTTTTGGTGGAAATGAAGGCATGTGTAAGAGTTTTACAGATGAGATGCAGAAAGAATTTGAAATGTCTATGTGTGGGGAAATGAACTTCTTCCTTGGGTTACAAATCAATGAGACAAATAAGAGTTGTTAAAGAAGTTTGGAATGGAAGATTCTAAACTAGTTTGTACTCCTATAGTTACTAGTTTTAAGTTGAGAAATATTAATGAATCTCCTAAGGATGATTAGAGAAAGTATAGATCAATTATTGGAGGATTACTATATCTTACTACTACCAGATCAGATATTATGCATGCAGTCTATCTTGTGGCTAGATTTTAAGAAGATCCTAGAGAGTCAGATGTTATGGCAGTAAAAAGGATATTCAGATATTTAAGCGGCACTCTGGATCATGGTTTATGGTATCCAAAAGATACTAACTTTTCTCTAAGTGCTTATATACATGCAGATTGGGTTGGTTGTGTAGTTGATAGGAAAAGTACAAGTGGTGGTGCATTCTTTCTTGGATGCAGATTGGTGTCTTGGCTAACTAAGAAACAAGATTCAATGTCTTTATCTACTAGAAAGGCAGAGTATATTGCTATAGTATCATGTTGCACACAGGTTTTATGGATGAGACAAACCTTAAAGGATATCAAAGTTGTGTATGATGAGCCAATTTCTATTTTCTGTGATAATACAAGTGCTATTAACATTTCAAAGAATCCGATGATGCATTCAAGGACAAAGCATATTTTAATCATGTATCACTTTTTAAGAGAGAAGGGTGTAGAGAATAAAGTAGATCTTGAGTATGTGCCTACAAAGGATCAGGTTGCTGACATATTCACTAAGGCTCTTCCTAAGGATACATTTGAGTATCTCTAGGAGAAGTTAGGGGTTATTGCCCCTCCTTTGAACTACATGCATAAGGAGATGTATCAGTCTATTATGTGTCAAAGATTTATCCTTTGTTATGGACTGATGTGGAGGCTACCTCTCAGGGGGAGAAGGTAATAGCTTTGTTAGTTGTTACAGTCAGAGAGAGCAAGAAGAGCAGTGAAAGAAAAATTTGTTATAGAACAATAGTGAGTAGTGCAAGTATGTACAGTGAGAGTTTAAGAAAGAGTTGTGTTACCCTTTGCCATTGATGTAAAAGGGAGAGAGAGTTCAATGTTAAAAATAAAGGGAGAGAGAGTTCAGTGTGAAAAATAAAGGGGGAGTGAAGAAGAAAAGAAAAGAGTAAATGTTGATGATTCTGTTGTCTTGACAGTTTTTCACATTATGTGTTGCCATCAATGACAAAGGGGGAGAATGTTGCAAGTATACACTATCAATGTTGTCATTTATGTCAACAAGCTTGTGTTGTCATTAGTGTCAACTATGTTTTCTGTATGAGTTGAGAAATGATGCAAGAGTATGACTATGTTTGTGTTGGGCAAAGATCAAAGATAAGGTTGAGCAGAGTTGAGGATATGACAAGAGTGTGAGCTTAACTTGTTTGTGAATGTTTAGATAGTGCTGATGATGTTGGTAAAGTGTTCCTATTGCTAGGTTTCCAAGTGATTTTTAGAAAATTGATTAATATTGGAAACATTGTGTTGAAGAAGTCTTCTGGCTTACAGAGTGTTGTTTGAGTTTTTGCTCCATGTTTCTTTTGTGTTGGAGATCTAAGTGTGGAGTTTGGATATATTGTTTAGAAGTGTTTGAAGATGCTAAATCCAGAATTTGGTTCTCCAGATCATTGTGTAGTGAAAGTTATGTTCACCAGTCTGAGAATAGTGTTTGATAGTGTGTCTAGGAGAAAGTGTTTTTCTCTACATTTCTCTACAGAATGGTTTCAAGTGTTGTGGTTATGGATATATTTTTATAAGGTCCTTATCTATCTTCAATCCAAAGGGTTTGTAATTCAATGCTCCCAAAAGTGATTTCTTGTCTAGTAGAGTTCGACAATGTTTTTTGTAAGTAGATTGTGAACTTTCTTCAGGTGAAAGTTGTGGTTGAATTTGTTGGTTTTCAAGTGACTTCAAGATGATTGTGGATGTTTCTAAATTGTGTTAAAGATTTGTGTAAGATCCACATGTCATCTTTTCATTTTGAGGAAGTGTGTGCTTAATACCTCATAGTGTTTACACAAGTTTGGCTAACTTGGTTGTTTACAGTAATTGTGGTTATGCTTCATTGATTATCGAAGTGTAGTCTAATAATGTGTAAAAATGGTTTTAGGTTTATACTAAGTTGTGGTGTGGTCTACATTCATTCCCTTCCTCCATGGGAGTGTTTAGGTCCATACCTAATTTGAAATTTATGGGTTAAGTTATGTTGTTGACCTTGGAGATTGATTTCAAGGTTGATGATGGTATAAATAAGTGTCAAGAATTTGTGACTATAAGGATGCATGAGGAATATGATGTGTGTTATGTGAATTTGATGAGGGCAACAAGAGCTTCATGTGTTAGGCTACTACACGCAATGAGCAGAAGGTGTCTACTATTTTTTAGTGTTGCTACAAAGGTTATGTTTGTGGTTGATATTGAGCTTCATTGGAACTATACTCCATGCATGTGTTAGATGAAATTATATCAGGTCAAACCTGGCAGTGAGCCTTCTTCTCTTTTAGCTTTTTGTTAGTGGGCAATGAGTCCACTTGGGTAGTGAGACTTTTGTAATTTGGTATTTCTACTACTTTATATTGTGAGCTAATCCTCACCATGGTTTATCGCTTCTTGGGTTTTCCATGTAAAAATATGGTGTTGTCTTGTGTTTGGTGTTGTTATGATTCAGTTTATGTTATTTATTTTTCATGCATAATCATCATTACAAGTTTAAAGGTTAATGTGGATCTAAATGTTTATGAGGGTTTAATGTTTTGATACAGCTGATTCACCCCCTTAATTGTCTTGTGCATTCAATAATTGGTATTAGAGCAAGGTTCCTTGGAACAAAGCTTAATAGATTGAGGTAGATGTGGGATGGTGCACAAGAAGGATGTTCCCCTATTTGATGGATCTAACTTTGCACTCTAGAAGTTAAGGATGTAATCTTTTTTGATTTCTCTTGGTTATGAGATTTGCATATCTATTAGGTCTGATTACACTATACCTGAGAATAGTATAAGTATTGCTAATGAGACCAAAGCTCATGAGATTGATGATAAGGTGAAGCATGCTCTTTTAAGTGGACTTTCTAATTCTGAATTGGTGAAAGTTGTGAATTTGAAAATTGCTAATGAGATTTGGAAAAAGTTGGAAAGTGTTTATGAAGGAGATGATAAGGTCATGATGCAAGAGACTCACCTTGAATTATGTTTTAAGGTCATTTTGATGTATTTTGAGTAAAATAAGGTCATGTGAGACTGTTTGGGGTTATTCAAGATCAATTTTGATGTTTAGGGGCAAAATATTGTAAAAAAGTGTCATTTTAGTACAAAAGTACAAAAATAGAAGAAAAAAGCTTGCATTTGTGGTTAGGGGAAGTGAATGGTCAGTTTTGGAAGTTTTAAATGGTTGGGAATTCATTTGTAAATGCATGTGCATATGCCCCAAGGTGGGGGAAGACAAGTTTGAATGAAAATATTTTATTTTGCATGTTTCTTGGGCATTTTTTTGTGAAATCAGACTATAAATTGCATTGTACAACCTTGTATTATATAGTACATTCCTAAAAGTTACTGGAAAAGTTGGATAATGTTGTTATATTCCTAATTCTTTTTGTTTGAGTAATTTTCATCATGTGTTGTGAAAGTTACGATCAAAATAGTGATTGCCATATATAGATGTTTACTATTTTCTGCCTAAAAACCCTCATTTGTACAGATTGTACAACCTAGTAAAATCAAAGGAAGGCATTGGGATGATAAATCTATGAAATATAGAACTTTTTCTTTTTGTTTGGAGTCATTTCTTTACATTTTACAAAAGTTATAGCATTTTTTACTGAAAACAGTCTAAACCCTAACTAGGGTTCCCAGTTATGTAACAGTTCATTTTTGACCTATTCCATACAAAGTAACCCAAGCCCATTTTTAGATATGTTTAATAAGAGCCAAAAGGGTATCCCAAAAAAGTCTTATATTTTTAATATCAAGTCTTTAGGAAAAGTTATGACCAAAAAAGTCTAAATTGTTGCCCCATGTTTTAGGCTTTAAGAGAAAGTTGCCAAGAATGAACAAGAATGCACATTTTCATCATTTGTATTGAAACCATGTTTGGGATGTGTCAAGTTAATCTTGTTTGAGTTCTTTCTCTACATCAGTTCAAGCACACTAAAATTTAAAATTTGAAGCTCACATTTGAGACCATGCGGATGTTTGAAGATGAAAATATTACAAGCTACTTACAAAAGGTGGTTGAAGTTGTCAATAGCATCAAAGGACATGGTGGAAATATAGATGATAAAGAAGTAATATTGAAGGTACTTAGAACTCTTCCTAAGTCTTATAGTCATAAGGGTTTTGCTATTGAAGAATTATAAAATTTGTATAAGTTTACCAGAGATCAGTTGCTTGGCACCTTAATTAGTTTTGAAATAAGAGAGTTTGGCACAACTAGTGGGACTGCAAAGGTTGAGACTACTTTTAAGGCTAGCAAATTAGAGAAGGCTATGGAATCTAATCTAGAAGACCTTGATGAAGTGGAAGCAAGCTTTGTGAGAAGAATGAAAGAGGGTACTAAAAAAATTAGTGGTAAGTTGTCTTTCAAATGTTTCAGTTGTGGAAAGATAGGTCATTATGATTCAAGATGTTTAGATAGAGCTCTGAGAATTAAGAATAGGGAAAGCAAATGTAAGATGTGTTGGAATTAGTCTAGACAACTGAGAGGGGGGGTGAATCAATTGTCCCACAAATTTAACCTTTTCTATTGTTAATCTTCTTTATCAACTTACAATCATATTAATGATGTAAACATTAAAGCATGAATCAACAACACATGGGCAGAAACAAATTGACCAAACATAACACATGATTTTTATGTGGAAACCTGGTTAAGGGAAAACCACGGTGGGGATTAACCCACAAGATTTGTACCCTATTAAAAGTACTTGAAAGAAATAAAAAGGCACTTGCCTAAGGGTTCACTGCCTATAGCTCACTGCTCAGAGAGGCTCACTGCCTACAAGATTTTATGTTTAATACAGAAATAATGAACTGAGAAATAACATCTTCTTCATGCCTAGTTTAGTCCCATTGAAAGCCTACTTAAACTTTTGCTCCACCCCAAATACTTCTTTGTTATATCTTCATCCTTTGCTTCCCTAGTTCTTTTGCTCCTCTTTTTCTCTACTTTACTTCTAAACCTTTCTTAGGATTTGAACATTTTCACACAAAGATAATTTTCTTCAATTCAACTACATGCCTTTATATTCTTCATAAACCTTGTAATACACATCAAGGTCGGCATTACACACATCTAACTTAATGCAAATCACTATGTTGTCACCCAAACATAACTGGGACTCAATTCTTCTTCAATCAACATGCCAAGCTTCATAAAATTGCTCTTAGATTATCTACAACAGGCTTGAATCATCCAGTCAGCCAAGACTGGGAAAAACAACAACAACAAGCAAGAAACCTTCAACAACGAGCTCAATTTTCAATGCGGACCTTCAACACTGTAGTCACACAATCTAGAGATCTCCTCAAGCACATTGAATTCAACAAGAACATCCGCACTCTCCAAAATATCAGAATCACTTGCATCTTCATCCAGAACCTCAAGAACAGTGTCTTCCATACCTGTCATACTATAAAGATTGCTTGTAGACCTCGAAACCATGAACCACAAGATTTGATGATACACACTGACTTCTCAATGATGCCTATAGATCCACAGATCATAATATTTCAATGCAGAGTGATTTAGACCAAGTTACTGTCACTTCGTCTCTTCTGATCATAGCAAAACCTGGTTCTACTCAAATGGCCATAACTTCTTTAAATCTTCATGTGGACCTCTCAAATCTTAACTGGAGCAACTTCAAACAACCCTCTATATTACCGTATGGTCTGCATTCATTGATCTTTATTAATTTTCTCAATATCCTCAACATTTCAATCTTCTAAATAGGCAATAGAATAGGATATAGTTGACACCAATGGCAACAAGAATATGTTGACATCAATGACAACACTGATTAGGCACATATTTATGACAATCTCCCGCTTTGTCATTGATGGCAACATATGATGTGAAAATTTGATTCAACCATCAAGACAAGAACTTCTCCCCCTTTCTCTTATCACTTCTGCAACCACTATCTTCACTGCTCCCCCTTTCATCAGCAACTAGTTTTTCACATGACTTCTCTCCCCCTTTGACATTAATGGCAAAGGGCACATATTTGCAGTCTTTTCTCCTTCTTTTTGTTTCAGATCAATCTCAAAACTTGCATGCTGACTACTCCCCCTGAGTAACATCAATTCAGATCACAAGATATGACTATGAATTCCACCAAACTGATGCACTCTAGTGCATCTTAATTTTGATCAAGAGGGGTAATAACCCCTAGCTTCTCTCTGAGATACCCAAAAGTATCCTTGGGAAGAGGCTTAGTGAAGATATCCTCAATCTAATCCTTTAAAGAAACAAACTCCAATATGACTTCATTCTCATTAACCTTCTCTCTCAAAAAGTGAAACTTGATTGATATGTGCTTTGTCTTTGAATGCAACACCGGATTCTTTGAGATGCTTATTGCACTTGAATTATCATAGAAGATTGTGACAGGCTCCTCAAACATAAGTCTAATATCCTTCAGCATTTGCTTCATCCACAGAACTTAAGTACAATTGTTTGTTGCTACTATATACTCTGCCTCTGATGTAGATAGAGATATTGCCTCTTGCTTTTTGCTTAACCAAGAAACTAGTCTTCTTCCCAAGAAGAATGCACCACCACTAGTGCTTTTTCTATCATCCACATCTCCTTCCCAATCATCATCTGTATATGCATGAAGAGTGAAGTCATTATCCTTTGGATATCATAAGCCATAATCAAGTGTCCCTTTGAGATATCTAAAAATCCTCTTAACTACTACAACATGGGATTCTCTAGGATCATCTTGAAATCTAGCAACAGGTCCAACTGCATTCATGATATTAGGTCTAGTCTGAGTTGGATAAAGCAGTCCTCCAATCATTGATCTATATGTTTTTTGATCTACCTTAGGTGAATCATCATCTTTACTTAATGTGCATCTAGTTACCATAGGAGTACTTACTGGTTTTAACTCCTCCATTCCAAACTTTTTCAACAATTCTCTCACATACTTAGACTGAGATATGAAGATACATTTATCTAACTAAGTGATTTGCAGACCTAGGAAGAAATTCATTTCACCAAACATGGACATCTCAAATTCACTCTGCATCTGATCAATAAATATCTTGCAAGTACTCTCATTTCCACCAAAAATGATATCATCAACAAATACCTCAACAATCAAAATATTCTCATGATCAAGTAAAGATTACTGACAACAGTACCTTTGCTATAACCTAGCTTTAGCAGATACAAATCTAATCTTACATACCAGGCTCTTGGGGCTTTTTTGAGTCCATACAATGCTTTTCTCAACCTACAGACCATATCTTTCTGATCAAACAGCTAAAATCCTTCTGGTTGCTCAATGTAGACTTCTTCTTCTAACTCTCCATGTAAGAATGCTGACTTGACATCCATCTGATAGACCTTGAAATATTTATAAGCAGGAAATGCAAGAAATAATTTGACTGTCTCTATTCTTGCCACCGGAGCAAAAGTTTCTTCAAAATCAATTCCTTCCACTTGAGAATATCCTTTGCATACCAACCTTGCTTTATTTCTTACAACTTCACCATCTTCATTTAGTTTATTCTAGAAGACCCATTTAATTCCAATCACATTTTTGTCCTCAGGTCTAGAAACAAGATCCCAAGTGTGATTCTTTTCAATTTGCATTAATTCTTCTTGCATTGAATTTACCTAGTTTTCCTCATTACAGGCTTCACTTATTGATTTGGTTCAATAATTGAGATCAAATAAATCTCTTCTTGATCTTCATCAATTCTTTTCCTAGTTTGAACACCTTTGTTTCTATCTCCTATGATCTAATTTTTAGGATGATTCATCCTTACATACCTGGGAGTTTTGGGATTTGATTGAAATTCTATTTCTTGAGCTTGTTCCTCAACTTCTGTGCTATCCTCTTAAGTCACTAGTTTTTTTGGATCAATTTGGATCTGAATCTAGGTTTGAACTTGTCTTCCTTGACTCTAATTTTCATCTTGATCATCTGAATCATATCTGCAAGACCTAGAATGGCCTTCTTTACTCTCATCAACTCTAACATTTGCACTTTCAATAATCTTTTTCAATCTTTTGTTAAAGCACCTGTATGCCTTGCTTTGAGTAGAGTAACCCAAAAATATTCCTTCATCACTTCTTGCTTCAAACTTGCCTAGATCCTCATCTCTTTTGATAAAATATTTACTACCCAAAACTCTTAAATATCTCATAGTAGGAGGATGGCCAAACCATAGTTCATAAGGTGTCTTACTAGAATTTCCTGTGATCTGCACCCAGTTAAGAGTGTAGATAGTAGTATTCATAGCTTCTCTCCAATAAACTTGAGGAATATTTGTTTCCATCATCATGGTCCTGGCAACTTCTTGAATGGTCCAGTTCTTTCTTTCCACAACTCTATTTTGTTGAGGAGTCCTAGGAGTAGATAACTATCTTTTTATTCCATGCTTTTCACAAAATGTATCAAACTCATTGGAGGTAAATTCTCCACTTGTGTCAAATCTCAGACACTTTATCTTCACACCAATCTCATTTTTCACCATAAATTTTAACACCTTGAATTTGTCAAGAGCTTCTAATTTTTCTTTTAAGAAAGTTACCCACATCATCTGGGAGTAATCATCAATCAGCAACATGAAATATCTGTCTCCTTGCACACTCCTGATTCTAGCAGGACCACATAGATCAGTATGCACAAGTTCTAACCGTCCACTTGAAAATTGTTCTTTACTTTTGAATGAAGTTTTGTTCTGTTTACCTAGTTGACATTCTCTACACATGCTATCAGGTTTCACAAGTTTTGGAAGATCTCTCATAGCCTGAGTAGAACTTATCTTGACAATGTTATCAAAATTCACGACACATTCTCATATGCCACAACCAACTTTGATTTGTCTGAGCAATCAAACAACTTTTGTAGGAACTACTTAAATGAAAGATGTTACCTCTAGTTTGAGTACCAGATGCAATTTGAGTTCCGGAGCTTTCCAAGATTTTGCATTTTCCATCCTTGAATTGGAGATCATAACCCTTGTCAACCAACTATCCAACACTGAGAATATTATGCTTCAGTCCTTCCACATATAGAACATCATTAGTGTTATTCTTACCATCAAAAGAGATGGATCCTCTGTCACGGATTCTATTAGCTGAGTTGTCTCCAAATTTCACAATTCCACCTTCATATTTTTCAAAGCTTACAAACTTACTTTTATCACCAGACATATGATGAGAACATCCACTATCAATCACCCATTCATCCTTTTCAACAACCTAAGTAGCCAAGGCACTTTCCATATTTGCATAGCTAGCAGATTCAGTAGACACCGGATCTTCTTCTTTGATAGCAATGAACACCCAGTCACCTTCAATGGAACCTCCATGATTAGATTCATCATCTGTGACTCCTTCTTCTCCAGCTTCTTGGACATGGTAGAATTTCTTCTAACCTTTATATCTGTTAGGGTTTGGTTTTGAAACCCTCTTCAGAAATCTTGAGGCAAAATGACTAATTTTATTACAAGCAAAACATTTGAATGGCAACTTTCCTTCATACTTATCAAATCCTCTTGACATTCTTTTAGCAATAAGAGATTCAAGATCTATAGTCTCAATTTCATCATCTTCAAGATCCTTTCTTACCTTCACAAATCTGTTTGATCTTCCTAAAGATCTTTCACCTGGATCATATCTTTGTTTTCCATACACAATGTCTTTAAATGCAAATTCAAACTTGGGAAGAGAATCACCAAACTCACTCATTTCAAATGCTGAAAGCTTACCAACTAACTGATCCCTTGTAATAGTTGTCACTGTCCTGATTTCTTCAATGGTAGCAACTTTATGCTTGTATGCTGTAGGTAAGGATCTGAGCACTTTGTCAACAATTTCTGATTCATCCAATACTCCACCAACATTCCTAATTCTGGTCACAAGTTCATTCACTTTCTGCATGTAGGAAGTAATTTTTTCATCTTCACTCATCATCAACCTTTCATATTTATCCTTCAAGCTCTATAGCTTGGTACATTTGACATATTTGTCACCCTCATATAGATTTCCTAATTTTTTCCAGATTTTATGGGTAGTTTTCAATTCCAGGACATTTGCCAATTCTATATCAATCAGGGCACTCAATAATGCTTTTTTAGCTCAAATATTGCATTCAACTTCCCTGAGTTTGTCTAGAGTTGTAGGTCCATTCTTTGGAATATTATACTCTTTCTTAGTTATCAACCAAAAGGCATCACCTATACATTCCAAATGACACTACATGTGCACCTTCCAAAGGGAGTAATTTGTTCCATCAAATCTTGGGCTTTCCTTCTTATAAGTCAACATCTTGGATCTCCTCAAGTGGTCAAGCTTCTTTTAGAGGATCTGGCTCTGATACCAATTGTTGGAATTAGTCCAGACAACTGAGAGGGGGGGTTGAATAAGTTGTCCCACAAATTTAACCTTTTTTATTTTTAATCTTCTTTATCAACTTACAATCAAATTAATGATGTAAATATTAAAGCATGAATCAACAACACATGAGCAGAAACAAATTGAACACACATAACACCAGGATTTTTACGTGGAAACCCGGTTAAGGGAAAACCACGATGGGGGTTAACCCACAAGATTTGTACCCTATTAAATGTACTTGAAAGAAATGAAAAGGCACTTTCCTTAGGGCTCAGTATTCAGAGAGGCACACTACCTATGAGAGGCTCACTGCCTACAAGATTTTATGTTTAATACAGAAATAATGAACTGAGAAATAGCATCTTCTTCATGCCTCGTTCAATCCCATTGAAAGCTTACTTAAACTTCTACTCCACCCCAAATACTTCTTTGTTATATCTTCATCCTTTGCTGCCCTTGTTCTTTTGTTCCTCTTTTTCTCTTCTCTGCTTCTGAACCTTTCTTAGGATTTGAACATTTTTGCACAAGAATAATTTTCCACAATTCAACTACATGCCTTTATATGCTTCATCAACCTTGGAATACACATCAAAGTTGGCATTACACACATTTGACTTAATGTGAATCACTATGTTGTTGGCCAAACATAACTAGGACTCAATTCTTCTTCAATCAACACACCTTGCTTCATAAAATTGCTCTTAGATTATCCACAACATGCTTGAATCATCTAATCGGCCAAGACTAGGAAGAACAACAACAATAAGGAAGAAACCTTCAACAACGAGCTCAATTTTCAATGCAGACCATCAACACCGCAGTCACACGATCCAAAGATCTCCACAAGCACATTAAATTCAATAAGAACATCTGCACTCCTCCAAAACATCAGAATCACTTGCATCTTCATCTGGAACCTCAAGAACATTGTCTGCCATACCTGTCATACTAGAAAGATTGCTTGTTGACCTTGAAACCATGAACCACAAGAGTTGATGATACACACTAACTTCCCAATGATGCGTATAGATCCATAGATCATAATATTTCAATGCGGAGTGATCCGGACCAATTTACTATCACTTTGTCTCTTCTGATCATAACAAAACCTAGTTCTACTCAGATGGCCATAGCTTCTTCAAATCTTCATGCAGACCTCTCAAATCTTAACTGGAGCTACTTTAGACAACCCTCTATACTGCCATATGGTCCACATTCACTGATCTTTATTAATTTTCTCAATATCCTCAACATTTCAATCTTCTAAACAGGCAACATAATATGATACAGTTGACACCAAAGGCAACAAGAATATGTTGACATCAATGACAACACTGATTAGGCACATATTTGCAATAAGATGGTTAAGAAAAGTTACTATGTTAGATAAGATGCAAGTGTATCTAATAATGAATCTAATTATGAGGATAATAGTGATGGTGAATGTTTATTCATATCCCTAAGAGATGAAACTAATTTTGCTAACTCTAGAAGTTGTGTGAAGGAAAAGGGATCAGAAGCAAGTACTAACCCTGAAGGCTCTGTTATGTCTAGTTTTCATCAAAAAAGAGAAAAAGATGACTGGGTCATTAACAATGGAAGCTCAAATCATATGACAGGTGACAAGAGTAAGTTTGTTAAACTTGAAAAATATGAAGGTGGAGTAGTTAGGCTTGGTGATGATCCAACTGCTAAGATATGTGGAAAAGGCTCAATCATTTTTTTTGGAAAACATAACACTAATGATCTTCTTTATCTTAAATTTTTAAAGCATAATCTCTTGAATGTTGGATAGATGTGTAGCAAGGTTTACAATCTTATGTTTTAGGATGATGGTTATGAGATCAGAAAAACCTCCAGAAAAGTAATTGGTATTGGAAAGACGACATATGGAAATGTTATGATCAATTCAAAGGTGGTGATGGATGTTGCTTCATGACTCAAATCAATAAAAGTTGGTTATGGAATATAAGGAAGTGTCACATTAATTTTAATAGTCTCGTAAAGATAAGTTCAGTTAAAGTTGTGAGAGACCTACCAAAGATTATCAAGCCTACTAATGTTCTTTGTAAGGAATGTCAAGTTGGAAAGTAAGTGAGAAGACATTTCAAAGTCAAAGAAAAATCTTTTGCTACACTATTGGAATTGGTGCATATAGATCTTTGTGGTCCTACCAAGGTAAGGAGTGTTCAAGGTGACAAGTATTTTATGTTGCTAATTGATGATTATTCCAAAATGACATGGGTTACCTTTCTTAAAGAAAAACCAAAAGCCCTAGATAAGTTTAAGTCATTTAAAGCTATGGTTGAGAATGAAACAGATATGAAAAATAAATGTTTGAGCTCTAACAGAGGTTGAGAATTTACTTCAAATGAGTTTAACATGTTTTGTGAAGATCATGGGATAAAGAGATAGTTATCTACCCCTAGAACTTTTCAACAGAATGGAGTGGTTGAAAGGAAGAACATGACTATTCAAGAAGCTACAAGGACAATAATAAAAGAAGCAAACCTACCAGAAGTCTACTAGAGAGAAGCAATTCATACTACTGTTTAAATACAAAACCAAGTACACATAAGAGCAAATGACATAAAGACTCCCTATGAGCTATGGTATGGAAGGATTCCTACTACTAAATATTTCAATGTTTTTGGAAGCAAATGTTATATTAGAAGAGATGAAGATCTAGCAAAGTTTGATGCAAGGTGTGATGAAGGTATTTTCCTTAAGTATTCTTCTAGAAGAAAAGCTTATCGGTGCTACAACAAAAGGCTCAGAAAAATTGTTGAAAGTTCTAATGTTAAGGTTGATGAAAATATTTAGAAGATTTCAGAGGTTAATGTATATGAATCATATGAGTCATCTTGCGGAGAAGAAGAAGAAGCTAAAGAAAAAGAAGTATAGGTCGAAGAACAAGAAGCTTCGGAAAGAATCCTGAAAACTCCCAAGTATTTGTAGAGGCATCACTCTGAATACTAGATCATTGGTGATAAGAGAAAAGGTGTATTGACAATAAGGAAATCTATTGAAGAATAGGTAAATCTCTATTTACTTTCTAAAGTTGAACCTAAAACAATGATTGAGGCATGTAAGGATTAGTATTGGATCAAGGCTATGGAAGAAGAACTAATGCAAATTTAGAAGAATCACACTTAGGAACTTGTCCAAAGACCAGAGAAAAAAATGTGATTGGAACTAAGTGGATATTCTACAACAAATTGAATGAGAATGGAGAAGTGGTAAGGAACAAGGTAGGACTTGTGTGTAAATGCTACTCACAAGTGGAAGGAATAGACTATGAGTGACCTTATGCTCCAGTGGCAAGAATGGAGGCCATTAGGATGTTTTTAGGATTTTTTAGCACATAATAATTTTAAGGTATATCAAATGGATGTGAAGTCTACTTCTTCTGAATGGTGAGTTGGAAGATGAAGTATACATAGAACAACTGGATAGATTTTAGTTATCAGATAAACCAAATGTGGTCTGCAAGTTGAAGAAGGCAATTTATGGATTGAAGCAAGCCCCCAAAGCTTGGTATGCAATGTTGGACAAGTATTTATTATAGCAAAGATTCAATAAAGGTACTACAGATAGTAATTTGTACATCAAAGTAAGTCGATCAATTTTGATTGTGGAAGTATATGTAGATGATATAATTTTTGGTGGAAATGAAGGCATGTATAAGAGTTTTGGAGATGAGATGCAGAAATAATTTGAAATGTCTTTGTGGGGAAATGAACTTCTTCCTTGGGAAAGGTCAATAAGACAAATAAGGGTATTTTCATTTCTCAATCAAAGTATGTAAAAGAGTTGTTAAAGACGTTTGGAATGGAAGATTTTAAACCAGTTTGTACTCCTAGGGTTACTTGTTGTAAGTTGAGTAAGATTGATGATCATAAGGATTATCAAAGAAAGTACAGATCAATGATTGGAGGATTACTATATCTCACTGGTACCAGATCAGATATTATGCATGTAGTCTGTCTTGTGGCTAGATTTCAAGAAGATCCTAGAGAGTCACATGTTATGCTAGTAAAGAGGATGTTCAAATATTTAAGAGGCACTCGAGATCATGGCTTGTGGTATCCAAAAGATACTAATGTTTCTCTAAGTGCTTATACTGATGTAGATTGAGCTGGTTGTGTAGTTGATAGGAAAAGTACAAGTGGTGGTGCATTCTTTCTTAGATGTAGATTTGTGACTTGGCTAAGTAAGAAACAAGATTCAATGTCTTTATCTACTATAGAGGTAGAGTATATTGTTACATCATGTTGCACATAGGTGTTATGAAGGATATCAAAGTTGTGTATGATGAGCCAATTTCTATTTTCTATGATATACAAGTGCTATTAACATTTCAAAGAATCCGGTGATGCATTCAAGGACAAATCATATTTCAATCAGGTATCACTTTTTGAGAGAAAAGATTGCAGAGAATGAAGTAAAGCTTAAGTATGTGCATACAAAGGATTAGGTTGCTAACATATTCACTAAGGCTCTCCTTAAGGATACATTTGAGTATCTTTATGAGAAGATAGGGGTTATTGCCCATCCTCCTTTGAACTAGATGCATAAGGAGATGCATTAGTCTAGTATGTGTCAAAGATTTATCCTTTGTTATGGACTAATGTGGAGTCTACTTCTCAGGGGTAGAAGGTAGTAGCTTTGTTGGTTGTTACAATCAGAGAGAGCAAGAAGAGCAGTGAAAGAAAAATTTGTTGCAGAATAGTAGTGAGTAGTGCAGGTATGTGCAGGGAGAGTGTAAGAAAGAGTTATGTTACCCTTTTCCATTGATGTCAAAGAGAGAGAGTTCAATGTGAAAAATAAAGGGGGAGAGAGTTTAGTGTGAAAAACAAAGGGGGAGTGAAAGAGAAAATAAAGGGTAAATGTTGATGATTTTGTTGTCTTGATGGTTTTTCACATTATGTATTGCTATCAATGACAAAGAGTGAGATTGTTGTACATATTTTCTATTGGTGTTTTCATTGATGTCAACAATCTTTTGTTGTCATTAGTGTCAACTGTGTCTTCTGTATGAGTTGAGAAATGATGTAACAGTATGAGTATGTTTGTGTTGGGCAGAGATCAGAGATAAAGATGAGCAGAGTTGAGGATATGGAAAGAGTGTGAGTTTAAGTTGTTTGTGAATGTTGAGATAGTGTTGATGATGTTGGTAAAGTGTTCTTGTTGTTGGGTTTCCAAGTGCTTTTGAGAAAATTGATTAATATTGGAAACAATGTGCTGAAGAAGTCTTTGGGCTTACAGAGTGTTGTTTGAGTTTTTGTTCCACATTTCTTTTGTGTTGGAGATCTAAGTATGTGGTTTTGATATGTTATTTAAAATGTTTGAAGATGCTAAATCTAGAATTTCATACTTTGGATCATTGTGTAGTGAAAGTTGTGTTCACCAGTCTAAGAACAGTGTTTGACAATGTTTACAGTGTGTCTAGGAGAAAGTGTTTTGCTCTGAATTTCTTCGCAGAGTGGTTTTAGGTGTTATAGTTCTAGATTTCTTCTTATAAGGTCCTTATCTATCTTCAATCCTTAGGGTTTCTGATTTGATGCTCTGGAAACTAATTTCTTGTGTAGTAGAGTTTGATAGTGTTGTTTGTAAGTAGATTGTGAACTTTCTTCAGGTGAAAGTTCTTGTGGTTGAATTTGTTGGGTTTCAAGAGACTTCAAGATGTTTGTAGATGTTTCTAAATTGTGTTAAAGCTTTTTATAAGATCTACATGTCATATTTTGGTTTTGAGGAAGCGTGTGCTTAATAGCTCATAGTGTTTACACAAGTTCAGCTGACTTGGTTGTTTACACTAATTGTGGTTATGCTTCATTGATTATGGAAGCATAGAATAATGTGTAAGAATGGTTTTAGGTCCATGCTAATTTGTGGCATAGTCTACATTCGTTCCCTTCCTCCACAAGAATGTTTAAGTCCAAACTGAATTTAAATTTTATGGGTTAAGTTGTGTTGCTAACCTTGAAGATTGATTTCAAGGTTGATGATGGTATAAATAAGTGTCAAGGATTTGTGACTATAAGGATGCCTAAGGAATATGATCTGTGTTATATGAATTTGATAAGGACAGTGAGAGATTTCATGTGTTAGGCTATTGGATGCAGTGAGTAGAAGGTGTCTATTATTTTTTAGTGTTGCTGCGAAAGTGATGTTTGTGGTGGATATTGAGCTTCATTGGAACTATACTCCATGCATGTGTTAGATGCAATTATATTAGTTCAAACCTGGTAGTGAGCCTTCTTCTCTTCTATCTTTTTCTTAGTGGGTAGTGAATCTACTTGAGTAGTGAGCCTTTCTTTGTTCTGGGAAGTGAGCCCTAGGTAGTGAGCCCTTTGGCAAAGAGCCTTTTGTAATTCAGTATTGCTACTACTTTATATTGTGAGCTAATCCTCACCATGGTTTTTCCCTTCTTAGGTTTTCTATGTAAAAATCTAGTGTTGTATTATGTTTGGTGTTGTTATTGTTCAGTTTCTATTATTTACTTTTCATGGATAATCATCATAACAAGTTTAAAGGTTAATGTGGATCTCAATGTTTATGAGGGTTTTGTTGCGAATTAAGGTGTCTCAACCTTGGTAATTCCTTGTATTAATTAATTGTGTATTTATTTATTGCCTATTAATGTATTTTGGATGCAAGTCATGTTTTGTCATCTTGTGGGAGTTGGCACGGTGATGTGTCATCCTACATGGAAGGTGACCACATGTAATTTTGTCCTCACATGAGGAGATAGGTGTCCCACTTAGTGGTAGAGGTATTTTTCCATGTGTCAGCACTTTGACTAGTGTGTAAGGGAATCATGACCGAAACGGTTATGACAGAATCTATGATGTGTAAGAGTTGTAAATGGAAGGTTCTATGACAGGTGAAGACATGTGTCACAAGGCATCTTGGAAGAAGGCATCTTTGGGTGCCCCAAGGATGGTGATGATGTGTTGTAAGTAGAATATGCTATTTTTAGGTAGTTATGATAGATTCATCTTATAGTTGTAAGAGCTATCAGTTATGATGGATTCTATGGAAGTCATAAGATGCATAAGAGTATCTGTCATAGCCCAACTTGGGAATAGGTGACCTCACTATGATGGGGTGATGTGACAAGTGTCATGACTATGTTGCAGTGTTGGACAAGTGTCCCTAGGCATGGGTTTTGGGCCATGAGGCCAAGTTAGACGCCCATCTCAAGGAAAGTACGTTTTTTCCTTGTAAACTTCTATTTAAGTAGGTACTTGGAGAGGAGATGTATATGTGATTGACATGTATTGTTATGCTATCAGATTTTCTCCAGATATGAGTGTGAAAGACTCCTGTAAAGACTTGCATTTCAAGTGTGTTGTAAACTTCATTGTTTAGATAATACATTGTGAAAGTTTTGGAGTGTGGGGTTTTTCACCCATAAGGGTTTTCCCCACGTTATATCTTGTCTCTCTCTCTCTTCTGTCTTACATTCTTGTGTTGTGTATTGATCTGAAACATCTCTATTGTTATGTTAACATTGTTGTAACTCTAAAGATTAAAATAAATTTGCACTCATCTCTCCTCTTTAGATTAGTGTAGGAAGTGATTTCCACACACCTAGCTTCCTTTCAGTTGGTATTAGAGCCTGGCCAGTTTTGGTTCTAGCTACTAGGTAGGAGTTTTTTGAGCTGATCTTAGGTTGAGTGGGAGTCTATGCAGAGTATTATGTATCTTGTTGTAGGAAGGAGATGGTAGGCACATCCATAAGAATAGAGGTGGAGAAGTTTAACGGCACCAATTTTGAGTTGTGGAAACTTAAGATGGAAGATATGCTTGTTGATCAAGACCTATGGAAAATCATTAGTGGTACAAAACCTACGAAAACACTACAAGCTAATTGGGACCTCAAAGATCAGAAGGCTAAGGGTATCATAAGACTCTGTCTAGCTGACTGGTGTAGGAGCACTTTGGTTAAATAGGTTGTTAGGGGTCAAGTTTGCAGTTTGGGTTTGTTGGTGTTAAATACTTGTAATAAGGTTATTTAAGACCATTTTAGATGTGTTAGAGTCCATGTTAGGACATTAGGAGTTTTGGTGAGTCAAGTTACAAAAAGTTGTCATTTTTGTAAAATGTTGTCAAAAATTGCCAAAGGTTGCAAAACTGTGGAATGTGAAGTCACATGTAAATGAAGAAACAAAAAGGTGGAAGTTGAAAAGTTAGTTAGGAACTGATAGAAATATGTTGTATTAACCTAGAAATGGTTGACACAAGTGGTGCTGGTTGAAGTTTTACACAAAAATCAATAAAGAAGCTCTGTTTTCTATAGTTTTTAAACATTATTTTGATGTTTCAGAGATTGGTATGGATCTGTACAGAATTTGTATGACTTGAATATAGTATGGTTGGAATGATATTTGAATCCAATTTCTAATTCTTTTTGTTGCACTTAATTTTATTGTGTTTTGAGGGAGTGATGACCATTTTACTAAAATAGGTCTGAAACCCTGGCAGGCCTAATATGAGGGAAAATAGTCCAAATTTGAGGGGTTCTATACAAAATAACTTACCCTAATTTTGAGCTATGTTAAATAAGGGCTCAATGGGTATTTTAATCAAGTTTTCTTTCTTGGAGATCAGTTCTAGGTTGAAAGTTATGACCAAAAAACATGAATCGTTGCACCACCTCAAGTCTTGTCAAGAAGTAGGACAATCAATTTTTTAGGCATTCCGTACAAAGGACCCATATGCCATTTCTATATATCTTTAGTAATGTCCAAAAGGGTATCTAAATCAGGTCTTACATTTTGATAATCATGTCTGCTTCTAAAGTTATGGTCAAAAAGGCTGTTAGGAAGGGTTACTAGGAGATTAAGGCCTAGAGGCCAAAAACCCACCTTTTAATGCTTGAGACCATAAATTAGCAGTCAAATTTTGAGGGGTTTGTTTCAAAACAACCATATCTAGAAATTTGGTATGTTTTCAAATGGCCAAAAGGGTATTTGGAATGGTGATTGGATTTTGAGTTTGAGGCCTCGTTTGCAAATTATGTCAGAAAAGGCTTGTTTGTTGTCCTACAAGGTCTAGTGGCAATTTGTGAAGAAAATCACTTTGTTTGTTGTGTAAAGACTTTGGCAAAGAGTTGTTTGAGTAAGTCTTGATTTTGATACCCTACTCTACATCAAATTGGTATCAGAGCTAAAATATTTTGGGAAGTGATTTGATTATTTTGGATAACGTGGTTTAATAGATTTGATGTTTAAGGATGGCTCCTAATAAGAAGAAAGATGGAAGAAGGGCATTATCATTTCTAGATAGATTGTTGAGAGTGGTAGAGAGGTTACATGAGGAAGAAATGGCAAAGAAGATATAGGAGGAAGAAATGGAAGCCAAGAAAGCAAGAAAGATGGCAAATGAAAGCTTATTCAGAACTACTTGCAAATCTAAAGGTAAATGTTGTAAACTTGTGATTTCAGATATCTGCATGGATAATATTGTTTCTAAGTATATGGTAGATAAATTGGGTTTGGAAAGAATACCACATCCCGCACCCTATTTAGTGACTTGGCTTCAAATAGGTACCTAGGTAACCGTAAGTGAACAATGCAAAGTTGAGTTTCAAATAGGCCCTTATAAGGATGAAATAGTTTGTGATATTATGCATTTGGATGTATTTCATATTGTGTTTGGAAGGTTGTGGCATTATAGCAGGGTAGCAAAGTATAACAGAAAAAACAACACATATGACATTGTGGACAAAGATGGGATGAAATTTGCATTGACAGCCTTAAAGGATGAGTGCATAGGAATTGAAAGCTTATTGTTAAGTGAGAAGACAGCCATACAACAATACGAAGCAAAGCCAAATGAGGTAATGGTTGAGGTAACAAATTTTGAAAACAACATGTTGTTTGAAAACTTGGTTGAGCAAGAAATGGAAAAATTTTCTTTTGAATTTGCTCAAACTAATGAAAGTGATAGTGACATTGATGTTGAAGTGGATGATGTTCAGGAAGAAGAAGAAGAGACCACAAAATAAGCTGTAGAGGACTCAAGGATAGTTCAAAGAGAGAAGATAGTTATGGAGGATAATGAGATAGCATGGTTCTCAAGAGAAGAACTGAGGGTTGAGAATGTTGATGTCAAGGAGAATGGAAGAATGGATGAGCAATTCAAAAATGAAAATGAATGGCTAAGTACGGTTGAGGTGCAGCCAAAGATTTTAGAGAATAATGAAGAGAAAAGAATGTGTGACAAACAATAAGAGGTGGATGAAGAAGTGAAGTATGAAGAAGAAGAATATTATTTCTTTAATATGTTTGTTTCATGTGTAGGTAAAGAAGACAAAATCGATGACATCAAAAGTAAATTTATAATTGCAGTCCAAGGTTAAGCTAGAAAAAAGAAAACAAACAAAATCACATGGCTACATTGTACCAAGTTGGCCTTGGCTCAAGAAGCATGTTGTTGGACCAAAAAGCACAAGTACACTAGTTGATATGGATGTATTCGAGATCCAGCAAAATGAAAACAATGCACTCATGCAAAGTAATTGGAAGACAAGAAAGAAGATTCATATTTGAGGTGGAACTCAAATTTCTTTTTCCTGGGGAGTATGGTGTAGGAGCACTTTGGTTAAATAGGTTGTTAGGGGTCAAGTTTGCATTTTGGGTTTGTTGGTGTTAAATACTTGTAATAAGGTCATTTAAGACCATTTTGGATGTGTTAGAGTCCATTTTAGATTATTAGGAGTTTTGGTTAGTCAAGTTGCAAAAAGTGGTCATTTTTGTAAAATGTTGTCAAAAATTGCCAAAAGTTGCAAAACTATGGAATATGAAGAGTCACATGTTGTAAATGAAGAAACAAAAAGGAAAAAGTTGAAAAGTTAGTTACAAACTGATAGAAATATGTTGTATTGGCCTGGAAATGGTTGACACAAGTGGTGGTTGAAGTTTTGCACAAAAATCAATGAAGAAGCTCAGTTTTCTGCATTTTTTGAACATTATTTTGTTATTTCAAAGCTTGGTACAGATCTGTACAGCGTTTTTACGACCTGAATGTAGTATGGTTGAAAATATATTTGAATCTACTTTCTAATTCTTTTTGTTACACTCAATTTCATTGTGTTTAGAGGGAGTTATGTCCCATTTTACTAAAAAAGGTTTGAAACCCTAGTAGGCCTAATTTGAGGGAAAATAGTCCAAATTTGAGGGGTTCCGTAAAAATAACCTACCCTAATTTTGAGATATGTTAAGTAAGGGCCAAATGGGTATTTGAATCAAGTTTTATTTCTTGGAGATCGATTCTGGTTTGAAAATTACGGTCAAAAAATCTAATTTGCTGCTCCATGTATTAGGCATTAGAACCATATAGGAGTTAGGGTTTGTAGAAAAACTCTTGGGAACTTGTTCGTAATGATTGAAATTGTTAGGGAAGACCTTGTTTGACATGTCTGAGCCATGGGCATGGAGTTTTGAGACCTAGGTTTTAAAATCTTTGTTGTGACCTATCTAAGCAAGCCTAATTAGGCCTAACTAGCATCGTAGCAATCAATTTTTGAGGGGTTTGTTTCAAAACAACCATATCTGAAAATTTGCTATGTTTTCAAATGGCCAAAAGGGTATTTGGAATGGTGATTAGATTTTGAGTTTGAGGCCTGGTTTGAAAAATATGTCAGCAAAGGCTTGTTTGTTGTCCTACAAGGTCTAGTGGCAATTTGTGAAGAAAATCACTTTGTTTGTTGTGTAAAGACTTTGGCAAAGAGTTGTTTGAGTAAGCCTTGATTTTAATACCCTACTCTGCATCACTGACTCTATCCTATTGAATGTCCATGAGGAGAAGACTACGAAAGATATTTGGAAGAAGCTGGTCTAGATGTTTATCAGGCCAAGTCCTTAGTGAACAAGGTTTTTCTAAAAAAAGAAGTTTTCTTTGAAGATGGAAGATGGAGGATCTGTTGAGGACCATATGAATGCTTTTAAGATGATTGTTGCTTAGTTGACATCTGTGGGTGTGAAAATGGAGGAAGAGGATCGATGTATGACCCTACTTTGTTCTTTGCTAGATTCGTGGGATCATCTTGTCATGGTCATCAGAAGCACTACAACTAACTTCAAGATGGATGAGCTAGTGTCTTCACTAATATTTGAATTAATGTGGAGAAAGACAACCAAGTCAGCCAAAGAGGCTCTTATGGTTCACGGAAGACCCAAGAAGAAAGGGAAGAAGAAGGACAAGAAAGGTGAAAAGGGTAGATCCAAATCTTGTGGGAGATCCAAATCGCTTGGAAAGTCCAAGGCTATTTGTTGGAACTATGGTAAAACTGGGCATTTCTAAAAGGAATGCAAAGAGGAAAAGAAAAAGAAGAAGAAGAATGTCCCAAACTTAGATTCTAAAAAGTCACAAGATGATGGTGATCTCTTCATCGTAGCCTTGGCCACCCATGCATCTGTTAATGTGTGGTTGATTGATTCTAGTGCATCGTTCCACATGACTTTGCATTGAAGCTGGATCACGAAGTATTAAGAGTTTGATGGTGGAAGAGTGTACCTAGGTGATGATTCTCATTTGAAGATTGTTGGTCATGGAAGAGTCTCAATCCAACTTCCTGATGGACGAGTGAATGGGATCTCTAGGGTCATACACATCCCAAGCTTGGCATGAAACCTACTTTCTATAAGTAAGTTGAATGATGCAGGTGTGTAGGTTGTCTTTTTGAAGGACGGATGCAAGATGAGTAGAGGATCTATGGTGCTTGTGAAGGGTATTTGGAGAGGTACTCTATTTCAACTGGAGGCTGTACTTCATAGTGCAATAGTTCTTTTGACTCAAAGAAAAGAGTTGCAATCAATCCATCCCCACCATTGCAACCGACAGTGAAAAAGTTTGTTGTATCAAATTCTGATGGTAGTGCATTTTGGATACCCAAGGGTGCTCATGCTTTGGAATTTAAAATTCCTGCTGAAAAGAAAATGTTATGGCATAAGAGATTTGGCCACATTGGTGAGAAGGGTCCTAGAACCCTAAAAAATAAAAACATCATAGAGGGGTTAAATGATTGTAATCTTGAGTTCAACTTTTGCGAACATTGTATATATGGAAAGCAAAACCATGTTTAGTTTTACTCTAGTTCTCACAAGTGTTCTAGTGTGTTGGACTTTATTCATTCTGATGTGTTTGGTCTTGTTAGTGTTCCTTTGATTTCCAAATCTATATATTTTGTATCTTTCATAGATTATTACAGTAGGACATGGATTTATTTTCTCAGAAGCAAGTCTGAAGTCTTTAGTTAGTTCAAAGATTTTAAAGCTTTTTTTGAGAATCAGACTAGTAAAAAGATTAAGTGTTTGAGGACTGACAATGGTGATGAGTTTTGTTCGACAGAATTCAATAAGTTCTGTAAAGAAAAAGGGATTGAAAGACATAAGACAACTCCATACACTCTGCAACAAAATGGAGTTGCAGAGAGGATGAACAGGACACTGATGGAGAAGGCTAGAGTATGCTTAGTGGAGCAAGCCTCAAACAAAAGTTTTGGGCTGATAATGTAGGCACTACTTGCTACCTGGTAAAAAGGTCTCCTCCATCAGCTCTTGTTGGTAAGACACTTATGGAGGTGTGGTCTGGTAAGAAGCCTCCAGTTCGACATCTTCGTGTTTTTGGTTGTGAGGCATATGTGCATGTGTCTAGGGAGACACAGTCTAAATTGGAGAATAAGGTTGTTAAGTGTATTTTCATTGGCTATGGTGTTGGTGTGAAAGGATACAAGCTTTGGGATTCTGTGGTTGAAAAAGTGTTGTATAGAAGAAGTGTTATTTTTAGAGAGCTAACACCTTCTTTTGTTGTTCTATAGCCAAAAGAAATAGAAAAGAAAGAGGATGTGGTTCAATTTCCTTCTACCCCTAGGAAGACTGAACCGACAGACCCTATGAGACCTGATGATGAGGAGAGCTCTAGTAGCTCTTAAATCTCAGAAGAAGTAGAACCTCAACCTCAGCCCTTGAGGAGGTCTACACAAATAAGAAAGCAACCTAATAGGTTTGCTTATTCATTGCTTGATTCTAGTTGTGCTTTTGCCTTACTAACACTGATGAGCCTAGAACTATGACAAAGGCTATGGGCATGAAAGATGCGGGTTCTTAGAAGGAGGCCATGGAAGATGAGATGGCTTCTTTGGAGAAGAATAAAACTTGGGACTTGGTGCGTTTACCTAAAGGACTGAAACCTATTAGATGCAAATGGTTGTTCAAGAATAAATTTGGTGCAGATGGCAGTGTTGAAAAGTACAAGGCCAGATTGGTTGCGAAGGGGTACTCACAAGTGGAGGGAATTGATTATAGTGAAATTTTTTCTCCCATTGCAAAGCTGACATCTATTCGGTTCATGTTATCTCTTGTAGAAACTTATGACTTAGAGGTGGAACATATGGATGTGAAGACAACATTCCTTCATGGTGATTTGGATGAAGAGATTTACATTACACAGCCAGAGCATTACATAGAGAAAGGTAAAGAAAATTTGGTTTGCAAGTTGAAAAATTCTTTGTATGGTTTGAAGCAATCTCCTAGGATGTGGTACCTAAAGTTTGATGCCTTTGTGTTGTTGATTGGATTTCTGAGATCAAAATTAGATAATTGTGTGTATTATAAATTTGACAATGATCGCATTCTCATTATTGCATTGTATGTTGACAATATGTTGTTAATTGGGAATTGTAAGAATATGATTTTTGATTTGAAGTCTTAGTTGTTAGCATAGTTTGAGATGAAAAACCTAGGGGTGGCTAGGTACATTCTAGGAATGTAAATTAGAAGAGATAGATCTAATAGAAAACTTTGGTTAAGCTAGAGTAAGTATGTGAAGACCATGTTGGATAGGTTCAACATGGAAGATTGTAGACCATTGTCTGTTCATGTTTCATTAGCGACAAAGTTATCTGTTAATGACTGTCCAAAATCTCCTTCTGAGGTGGAGGACATGATCAGAGTACCTTATGCTAGTGTTGTTGGTAGTTTGATGTATGCCATGGTCTGCACAAGACCAGACATTGCCCAAGCAGTGGGAGTTCTTAGTCGATTTACAACTAATCCTGGATGGGTACATTGGGATGTAGTAAAGAGAGTGTTTAGATATTTGAGGGGTACTTCCAAGTATTCCATATGCTATCATGGTAATCCTATAGGACCTTCACATTCTATTTGTATTTGTGGATTTGTGGATTTGTGGATTTTGATTAGGTGGGTGACATTGACAGTAGGAGATCCACCAATGCTTACGTGTTTACTATGTTTGGTAGTACAATTAGTTGGATGAGTAAGAGGCAAATTGTGGTCACTTTGTCCATGATAGAAGTTGAGTATATGGTAGAAACTCATGCTTGCAAGGAAGCCATTTGGCTTAAGAGATTGTGTTCAGATATTGGTGTTGATGCAGGATAGATTACTATCTGTTGTGACAGTCAAAGTACGATTTGTCTAGCAAAGAATCCAACTTTCCATGCCAGAACAAAGCATATTAATGTATAGTTTTACTTTGTGTGAGACATGGTAGAGGATTGAAAGGTGAATTTGGAGAAGGTAGACACTTTGAATAATGTTGCGGATGCATTGACAAAACTAGTGGGCACAGACAAATTCAGATGGTGTTTGGAGTCTATGGGCCTCTTGGCCTATAGTAGTTAAATCTTGTCATTTCCATTGGCTCTTACAATGTGTTCGACAAATGGGAGAATGTTGGGAATTAAGGTGTCTCAACCTTGGTAATTCCTTGTATTAATTAATTCTATGTATTTATTTATTGAATATTAATGTATTTTGGATGTAAGTCCTATTTTGTCATCTTGTGGAAGTTGGCACAGTGATGTGTCATCCTACAAGGTGACCACATGTAATTTTGTCCTCACATGAGGAGATAGGTGTCCCACTTAGTGGTAGAGGTATTTTTCCATCTGTCAACACTTTGACTAGTGTGTAAGGGAATCATGACCAAAACTGTTATGACAGATTCCTATGACAGAATCTATGACATGTAAGAGTCGTAAATGGAAGGTTTTATGACAGGTGAAGACATGTGTTGTAAGGCATCTTGGAAGAAGGCATCTTTGGACACCCCAAGGAGGGTGATGACGTGTTATAAGTAGAATATGCTAATTTTAGGTAGTTATGATAGATTCTCTTATAGATGTAAGTGTATTGATATTACTATATTGATTATTCATGTTTACTCCAATTTTCCCTTAACATTTTTGGTGCCCACCATGGGGCTCGAACCCACAACCACAAAACTCAATGAAATAATGAACAAAAGAGATCAATCAAACAATGAACAATACAAAGCAAGCCTACTTTAATTCTCAGCTTCCATTGATCGCCTATCTCGAATGATCTTGTCTATGAATATGGCCCTCAGAAGGTGCACTTCCTTGCTATGATTCTAAGATGTTCAAATGAGAACGGCTATGATAGTTTTTCCATGAAGATGAGTTTCACAACAATAATAGTAGTGTGTAGTAACAAGGTGTGATCACAAGCAATGAGGGAATTAGTGCCAAAGGCACGTTGTAATTCCTGCAGAGTAAGTTTAGTTAAAGCTTGGATGAATGAAATGGAAGAAGATGGTTTAATTTATAGACTTAGAAGAGAAGAGATCAACGATATAGAAGAAATGAGAAGATCAACAGTTGAGAATAGTTGAGGAATGTGCGTGAATAGGAAGATGACAAGTGTCACCCAAAAGCTGTTTTATTTGAGTTAACTACTTTCTTTTCTAAAGATAAGACATGCTTTTCATAAATTAGAAAGTTTTTTTCTAATTTAAGAGATATTGATAAAAATAAGGTTGATTGAGTCAATTAACTCAACTTGTGATTTTCTTTTGCATGATTTGAAAGAAATTAAATAATAAATTATTTAATTTTGTGTGCATGAAGAAGACTTATTTTTAAAAGATTTGGAAGATATTAGAAGAATTAGAAGATAAGAAAGCTAATTAAATAAATAAATTTATTTAATTGTTGTGCATGATTTGGAAGAATAAATAAAATATTTTTATTATATTTTATTTTTAGAGATAGAGAGGATTTAAATAAATTTGATTTGATTTATTCAAATTTGGAAGAATGATTTGACTTAATTAAATAATTAAGAATTATTTAATTGTTTGGAAGAATTTAATTAAATATTTTGATATTTAACTAATTTAGAGGAATATGAATCAAATAAATAAATTTGTTTATTTATTTATTGATAGAAGAATTTGAAGGGAATAAATATTTGAGAATATTTATTTAGACTTAATCATGTCATTTTTAGGCGTATACAGTAAGAGTTGTCTATTATGACAAATTCTATGACAGTCGTAAGATGTGTAAGAGCATCTGTCATTGTCCAACTTAGGAATAGGTGACCTCATTGGGATGGGGTGATGTGACAAGTGTCATGACCATGCTGTAGTGTTGGACAAGTGTCCCTAGGCATGGGTTTTGGTCTATGAGGCCAAGTTGGACGCCCATCTCAAGGAAAGTACATTTTTGCCTTGTAAACTTCTATTTAAGTAGGTGCTTGGAGAGAAGATGTACTATGTGATTGGCATGTATTGTTATGCTACCGGATTGTCTCCAGATACAAGTGTTGAAGATTAGTGTAAAGACTTGCATTGCAAGTGTGTTTTAAACTTCATTGTTTACATAATACATTGTGCAAGTTTTGGAGTGGGGTTTTTCACCTGTAAGGGTTTTCCCCACATTATAGCTTATCTCTCTCTCTCTCTCTCTCTCTCTCTCTCTCTCTCTCTCTCTTCTATCTTACATTCTTGTGTTGTGTATTGCTGCAACATCTCTATTTTTATGTTAACATTTCTATAACTGTAAAGATTAAAACAAATTTGCACTCATCTCTCCTCTTTAGATTAGTGTAGGAAGCGATTTCTGCACACCTAGCTTCCTTTCAGGTTTGATGTTTTGATACAACTGATTCACCACCTCTCTCAGTTGTCTTGTGCATTCATTGGTCAAAACCAAGATAGGTTATTGTGGAGGTACTAAACATCCAACTGTAGGTCCAAACAAATCATTTGTAGATGCTACAAAGTCTAATAACTACTTCGTCAAAGTTTTGCAATTTTTTTTCTCTTAGGTCTCTTAACCGACTTCACCGATACAGTGTAGCTTGATTTGATTGGGACACATGGGGAATGAAATAGGGCCTCTACTAGCATAAACCAGCCGATCTTGACTTGTCAGTACTATCAGTTAGGTCCCACAAGGTGAAGAATACAAAATATGGCTCCTGGAACCTTTACACTATATGCCACTTAGGGATTTTTCAAGAATGCATCCACCATTGGCATGGTCAAATGATGTTGATTTGGTCAAAACCAAGAGAGGTTATTATGGAGGGACCTAACATCTAGTTGTAGGTCCAAATAGATCATTCATGGGTGCCATGAAGTCAAATAACTACTCCATCAAAGTTTGGCAATTTTTTACTCTTAGGTCTCTTAAGAGACTTTATCGATACAGTGTAGCCCGATTCAATTGGGACACCTGGGGAACAAAATAGGGCCTCCAATAGCATAAACCAATCCACCCTAACCTATAAGTGTTCTCATTAGCTCCCACAAAGTGAATACTACAAAATATGACTCTTTGTACCTTTACACTAATTGCAACTAAGGCATTTTTCAAGAATGCATCCTTTGTTGGCATGGTCAAACGATGTTGATTTGGTTCAAACTGAGAGAGGTTATTATAGAGGGACCTAACATCTAGATGTAGGTCCAAATGGATAATTCTTAGGTGCCATTAAGTCTGAGAACTACTCCATCAAAGTTTGGCATTTTCTTGCTCTTAGGTCTCTTAAGAGACTTTGCCGGTATAGTGTGGCCCAATTTGATTGGAACACCTAGGGAATGAAATAGGGCCTCCATGTAATGTCTCCATTTTTTTGGAATGGTCACCATTAGGATTGATTTGGTATTTTCACCTCACTCTGAGAAATTTGGAGGAAATCATTACTAGTGGAGATGACTTGTCACATTGGTATGTTGTCTTTGATGCACCTATCAGGGATATGGACATTTGTCTTCCTCAGGGTTAGCTATTTGGAGGGTCTTTCATGTGGAGTTTGACTTCATCATGTGTTGTAATGATGCTATCACTACATCTTGGGATGCCTTCATCAAATATCTTACCATGATCACATCATCACGGAGGATCATTGTTCACATTAGGTGGCTTATCATCATTATGGAGATTAGTACTCATCTTGGGCCATTTGACTTCATCATGGATATCCCTATTCACCTTGGGTGAAGAACAACACTCTATTCACATGTCTCTCCTAGATGCTTATTGATTTATTATATTTCCTTGACTAGCACTTGGTAGAATAAAATAATAATTATTTACTATCTCTTGATGGTGCCCTAACTAATATCCTAATTCATATCTTCAGTTTTAATTATGTGCTCAATGGAGGGAAAGGCAAATCATAAGGGGTCCCCTCTTGGAGGGAAACTATAATTCAAAATAATATTAAATTACCCAGGTTGACCATTAGGGAGAGATGAGATGGATAATGTATATATAGAATATCATTTGGCACTCCAAAGGCATTAAGCATTCATTTATTCACTCATAAACACTTGGAGAGTTATCTCTAAGAGGAACTTGGGACAAAAACCTCAAGTGACCTAGGAGGAGTTGGGCGACAATCTAACTTCTTCATTGGAGGATTCTATGATGGGAGTCTACTTGCACTTCACATCATCAAGGGTAGCTTTTATGTCAGCTATGGAGAGCATTCATGATGGGTTACTCACATAGGGTTTATCCTAGACCTAGGGCGCACCATCTTGAGGAGGAGTGACTTGCTCTTAGGGTAGATTTGTGGTTTCTTGGAAATTAGGGTTTGAGCAGATTTATTACAACAGACTTACATCTCCTCATTCGACCCTTATTAAAGTTTATTCTTGCATAATTTTGGTATGTAATTACTGGCATTAGTTTCTACTTTGTGGCCGATCTATTTGGCTGATTTCCATCATCATTTGTATACTCAAACTTCATATTTACAACAATTATTTACACTAGACTTCATGTTCCTTATGTTTGGTGTAAATTGACATGTTCTGTGTATGATTCATGGTAAATATAATCTACATGCTTGGGTGAATCATTTGGTGTGCTCACATTGATGTTTGTCATCATTTATGATAAATACATACAATTGTTTTCAAGTCCAATTTTGGAGAAGAACTAGGGTTAGGGTAGAATTATAAAGTGCAGAAATTTCAAGGCAGAAATCAGAAAATTAATTTGGAAAAGCCTAGAAATCCAAACTAGGGCAAAATATTCCCATTTGGGATATTATAGTGGTATCAGATCCTTCATCTTGCTAGCCTGTGGGATTCTATTAAGTGTGCGAAGTGAAGGTCATCATATGGATTTTGAAGAAGGAAGATATATCACATATAGGAGGAGACAACAAATTATTGGGCTGAAAATAGAAGAAGTCAATATGAGTGAGCATAGCCATGAAGAACCTCATGAAGACCAAAGTACAATGGCAATACTCAATAATATTACAAGAGGGAAATAGGAACTACTTTATATGATAGTGGCGAACAAGCAAATGTAGAAAGTGAAGCAGATTGGACGATGGATAGGAAAAAATGCAAAATGGTACAATTAGTGATCAGATGGCTCAAAATAGAAAATATGATCTACACACTGAGAATATTGTCAATTCCTGAATTAGATAATTCCTTGAATGTGTGTCATGATTGTAGGATATGCAAATTGATTTGTACTCAGAATTGAATGATTTAGCAGAGTTGTACCTAACAAGTGTCAGAATGGGGATTGGAACCTTCCATCTTTATTGTCCCAAGTATACCAAGGGTGCATGCATTCTTTATTGTCAATTAGCAGAGTTGTCTCAAAATGGGCCTTCTTTTCAAATGTCTTAATCTTCTGATAGAGGCCATGAGCCTGAATTTAATACAACATGATTTCTTGTTGACCCTATTTTCCAATGCACAGGGCTGCACCGTATGAACTAATTGCTATATATACATCAAATGAAGATATTTTTAGGGCTGGTCACTGAGTCAACTATCTAGTCTGCAGTGCCTTAGGATAGTTTCAAGGCTTCAAATCAAGCCAGTCTATGCAGTGAATGGAGGAATGTGTTCTAGTGCAGCGTAGGAATGAATTGTAAAGCATATTTTATGCATTGGTATGTCTCCATGGTTATTTGTAATGATTAAAGGGAATGTATAATCGTAGTTGTATGTTTTCTCTCACCACATTTGCTGGTGTGATTGTAATAGATATTTGATAATGTGTGATAGCATTTAAATCAATGCTTTGTGTTGGGTCATCGATTTATTGCAAATGGGTCATTATAGTTTGGTTCTGCATAGTTAAGTATGTCCAATGTATGAAGTATAATTTGAGGAATGTATGTAAATAAATTTTAGTCTTTTGTTGATGCTAGTTCAATTCTTTGTTCCCTCTTTAATGCTTATGAATTAGTTGCCCAATAGAGTAGGCAGCGATCCATATTGGAGAGGGATCAAACACTCTTTTAAATTAAATAAATCATTCACTTGTGGTTCAAGGAAAAATCATCTTTCCTATGCATGTGCATTCGCACAATTGAATCGGCTATATAGGGGTTATGTAACAACTAGTCATTCTTGACTTAATGATAGTTTTTGGAGTCAAGATGATGAGTTGGGTTTGGTTGTCTAGTATTTTTAGTTGTTCATCTGGTTTGAACTCAATACATATTCAAGTATACCCCTTGGAATACCCCTCTAGAGTCTAAGATGAGCTCAAAGTGTAGAGGAATCTACCCACTCCTGTAGTTGGCCAAAATTCTCCTTTACTTGTTAATAAACCTCTTCCTTTCACCTTGACAACAATCCCTAGCCTAGGTGTTTTAGGAATGTTTTAGATTTTTGGGTTGGAGTTATTTTCAAAATTGTTAAGCTATTTTCCTCTATCCAAAGTCTAATTGTTCACGTTGAGAATCCCCTTGAAATCCCTGGAACCTAGCTCTACATGCCTTAAATCCTTCAAATTCTGGTGTTCTACCTTGCAAAAATCCCTAAAATATCATCTGAAGAATTCTTACAAAAAAACCAGAAACCTTTAATCTTCATTGTTTGCCTTCACAGGGATTTCCATCTTTTACTTAGTTATTTCAAGGTATGGATATTTGTTGCCTAGATATCTAGATATTTCCCAATATGCAGACCTTAGTTAATATTTGGATGCTTTCCTAACATCCAGACCTTAACTAAGATCTAGATATTTCCTAATATGTGGACCTTAGTTAATATCTGGATGTTTTCCAAACATCCGGACCTTAACTAAGATTTAGATTATTTCCCAATATGAGAACCTTAGTTAATATCCGGATGTTGTCCTAACATTTGGACCTTAACTAAGATCTAGATATTTCCCAATATGGGGGCCTTAGTTAATATCCCAATGTTTTCGTAACATCTGGACCTTAACTAAGATCTAGAGATTTCGCAATGTCTAGATCCTTAAGGTGAATGACCCAATGATGTCATCTAGTCCCCTCCCAAAATAAATGCATATGAGGATAACATCATTAGGAATTCCACCATTGGCATATTATCCTACAATGCTAATATCCTAGTGACATCATTCATATCCCCTCTCTAACAAAGTCCTCTATGTTGATGACATCATTAGGATATTTAGGGGTGGCATGTTAAAATTTAATAGCCTGACATCGGATATTCATGTGGATGACGACTTATCCATTCCACGAAGGTAAATTTGATTGGTGCATTTAGATATTGGGATACATAGACTATTGTGTTTGGTTGAGATATATCATTCGGATGTTTGCAAATGCGAAGACCTGGGGGTGCATGCATGGATATCCATATGCTCATTGACCACAACTTTGACCATAAATATCTTCTACATCATGAAGAATTTCTACATGATCCAAAAGGCAAAATTGCTTAGAATTTCATCCTCTTTCATTTGGTGGGATTTTTGAGGGATATCCCCACTTTGAAATTATGATCCAAAATTCATGATCTGGGTATGGATATGTATATCTAGATGTTAAGTTGCCGACTAAGGAAAGTATGTAGACTCGGCCGACAAGACATATTAGAGGTTGACTTAAAGTGTTGTAAAAGATTTGGAAAAGTAGATATTTTGCATTAATTGTTGTAGGTGGATTATTCAGCAGTTTGTATTAATGACACAAATATCTTCCAGTTGCTCAATGGATTCAGATATTTTCTACATTGAATACTTGCAGGTAGACATCCCTTCTGGCATGAATCTTCTTCTGACAGCCCATGGGGCAAATTTATTGTAACTGATGACTCGGGTCAATTGTAATGAAATGCTATATAAAGCATGAAATGTAATGTATTCTAGTTGGCTTTTGGTCTAAAAACCATATCTCTTACAATTGTAACCGTGCCTCTTTGAGAATAGACATCAGATTTTTACCTTCTCATGAATTGTTCTTTACTCTATGTATTTTTTTGTTTGATCTCCATCTATGAATGTATATTTCCTCTTGGATTTTATTTAGTATCTCTTACCTCTACAAGTAATTCATGATTTTCGTATGTTGGTCTATTGAATATTGTTATTCTGTGCATACATGGTTGTCTTGAGGGCCTTCTTATATTTAAACCTAGTGTATCACATCCTTTTAATTTCAGTTTTACTCTCTCTTCTTCTTTTCATAAATGGTGGATAGATTAGGTTTAGTCTTAGGATCACTAAATCTCTTACTCAACAAAAGAACCAACCTCTCTCTAGAGATTTGGCCTCCCTATAGTGTCCCACACCTAGAGGTCATCTCAATGTTTCACTAGATTGTTGGAGCCCTAAAAGCCTTCAACATTGTGTGCAAATCTATATGAAAACAATTTTTGACATGCCCGGTGGGACAATAAGCATAAGAAATCAAAGAATCAAGCTGAGAATCTAGTGTTCTTCTTAGTACTCTACATCTTGGTAGACATTTCATGCACCTGGTGACTCTACATGCATCTGGTTCTAATCAACACCATCTTTTATGTCTGCGCAAACTAGGGCATCTTTAAGAGGCAACTTTCAGTTCAAAGAATTATCTGTTGTTGCTTCAAGGATAAGGTCTAGTTTGTCTAGGTCTCTTGTGAGAAGGAACAACAACCTTACTTTACCTCATTCGAGAGCTCAATCCACACCCCCTCCTGTTAGGTTTCAATATAATAGAAGAAGCTTGCATATCCCTAGACTGAATTTGAATATCCCTAGGACAGCAAGGAATTTACCTTTTGTGACCTTTAATGGAGGTAGTCCTTTAGATTTTGCTACATATAATGACATACCAACTGCAATCCTGAAAAGTGTTTCACCCTTCACAAGTGACCATTCTAAAACCCCTACTAAGCACATCAAAGATTTATCCAACATGTGCTCAGTCCATCATATCCAGCATGAGGATGTTGTAGGAAGACTCTTGGTATCATCCTTTAAAGGGAGGGCTCTTCAATGGTTCAAAATCTTGACCCCTACTTCAATACATACCTGGGACAAGCTAGGTGAGGCCTTCTACAAATAGTTTTGAGAGAGGGAAGATAATGTTTCATTGGTCGAGCAATTAAACAACTATCAAAATAGCTCCAAGTGAAATGGTGGTAGATTTCAACTTTAGATTCCAGAGGACGTGGGAAGAATTCCAGCTGCCTCATGCCACCCCATAGGGTGTTTTCTTGTATTTTTTAAGAGCTTTGAATTCTAACATTACAGTAATGATGCAATCAATGGGTGCTGAAACCCTACCTGGTGGCTATGAGGCAACTCTAAAAGCTAAAAATTGTTTAATTCAAGTTGGAAAAATTACTCCTAGACCTCTTGTTCCACTTTTTCCAAAGTTGCCATCCTCACCCCAGCAACCCATTATTGCTCTCATCCCAGAGCCTAAGGCTTCAACTTCCTCTCTTTCTCAAGAAGAGGGTGACCTCAAGACCCTAATATCTAATTTAACCAACAAAGTGAACAGTATAGCCATACAAACTACTCCCAAACCACATCAGAACTATAATCAGGGGTAGTCATCTAACTAGAATTGGAAACAAGGTTATAATACTAATAGAAATCAAAACTAGAATCAGGGTTACCAACAAAATAGATACCAAAATCTTAACCCTGCACATCCTTTACAAACCATTAGACCTATCCAACAAGTGCGTGTTGTAAATCTAGTTAGGAGTCTAGTACCCACATAGAATAATCTAGCCCAAGAGGTAGATTGGTGCTATCCCTGCAACCAACCTCATAATCAGTCCTCTTGTGCTTTTGGAGCACAAGAGAGAGATTTGATGGTGCAGATTTTTCACACTCAGTGGGCATCATTATCAAAAGCAGCCAATGACAACATCAAAGCATCAAATGGGACTACCTCTTATGCTAGTACGATGTTGTGGACATCAAAAGATTTTTGTGTTGTCAATCAGCCTATGGACAGTGTTGTTATGCCTATTGCAGACAACATCAGTTCAAAAAGAAGCAGTTGGAGGTTAGCCCCATGTGTACTATGTTACAAAAGGAGCCTGTTCCAAAGACAAAAGTGGCCAGTACCACAATTCTGATTCAGAGCAGCAAATTTACTACTATAAAAGGAGTTCCACCAGGCTTAAAAGTGCCTGAACATGTTGTTGATCAATCAAAGAAGGGAACATGGATTCCCTCAATGTACAAGGTAGCCACTGTTCCATTAAATATTGTGGAATAGATGAAGAAAATGAGTATTAATATCTCTATGTGGGAAGTAATGTCCATCCCTTCTCAAAGGGATCTATTACAAGAGGCCATAAGGCACTTCCCACCTGTTGAGTTACCAACATCAGATCCATCAACAAAATAGAAAGAGAAGGCTCCTATCAATCTTGTGCAACCAAGGACAAGTGCAATCATGAAATCATCTCCTTTCTACTTGTCCTTGATTATTGGCAAGTTGTTATTGCATAACTGCATGATTGACTCTGGGGCTAGTGTTTCAGTCATGCCTAAGAAGATAGTGGATGCATTAGGCATCAAGTCTACCCCTATTTCATTAGGAGTATTACAATTAGATGGCACCACTATGAATAATATAGGAGTGATCAAGGGACTGCACTTGAATCTACATGCATGTCCAAACCTGACTTTCAAATAGGACATTTTAGTCATTCATCTTCCTCCTTTCTTTGCTATCTACTTGTCAAAGGAATTCACTGCTAAGGTAGGTGGCTACCTTTCTTTTGATTGGTCTCATATGTTGTTAAGGACCAGAATGGCACACAATTCACCATCAAGGCTGAACCAATTTCAAATTATCATGTGGAGAATTATGACCACAACATGGTGAATTGTTATGATTTAGGGTGAGGAAGTGTATGAACCAGAGCCTATTGAGGTAGAACCTTCACCTCTTCCTATCCCTAACCTATTTCTTGTTGAGTGACAAAGGTATCATGAAAATTTTGATCCTTATGACACCACTGAGGCAACTGACTTGGGCAACTACATGATCCATGAATGGGATTCTTGAGTCACTTCTGTACTTAATCTAGATGATGACTCCATTGGCCCATGGAAGATGTTCTTTGATGGTGCAAAGAGTAGAAATGGAGTTGGTGTAGGTGTTTTTCTAGTCTCTCTGACTAGTAAGAAGTTGCATTTTGCTCATAGGTTGCATTTTTCTTGCACAAATAATGTAGTAGAGTATGAGGCATTGGTCCATCACTTGCTGCTAGTAGAAAAGAATAAAATCAAGCATCTGGAGATCTTTGGTGATATTGAATTACTGGTCAACTAAATCAGAGAGAGATGTACAACAAAAAACTAGCTTCTAAGAGCTTATAGACATAGAGTTTGGGACCTATTTGGGAGTTTTGGTGCTCTCAACCTGCAGGTAATCCCAAGAAAACTAAATGCTAATGTTGATCAATTGGCAATGGTGGGGGCTCAATTTTCTCCACCTATAGACTTATTTCAAGGTCCTGATCAGCATGTGAGGATTGTTGTCAGACAATCTATTCCTGATAATGATATCTATTGGTAGGTCTTTGACAACAATGACTAGATTGTGAGCTTCATTCAGAATGAAGCATAATTTTCTTACATGGTGCAGCCTAGGTTGCAAGAATGCTATGGTGATCAGATCATCCAGCTCAAATCAAACAAGCTTCCCAAGGGTCTAGTCAACCTTGAGGTCATCTTTAGTCATGATGATGATTTCAGGAGAGAGAAATAACATGACCTTAAGAAAAGAAGATTACCATAAGGAAGCCATTGCCTAGGATAAGGAGTAGCTACTAGGAAAGGTTTGTGGTGATACAAAAGAGCAAGAGTTCATAAAACATGCCCAGAAATATAGTGACAACCTGGCATGGACATATGAAGATATTAAATGATTTAATCTAGATGTGGCTCAGCATGCTATTGATCTAGATCCTAATTGCAAGCTAATTCACCAAAAGTAATGACCCATAAATCCAAAGATTGATCCACTCATGAGAAAAGAGCTTGCTAAGCTCATACAAGCAAGGATTATCTTCCCCATCAAGTATTCTACTTGGGTTTCTAATCTAATTCCTATGAGGAAGAAGAACAAAGAGATTAGGCTCTGTGTAAACTTTAGGGACCTAAACCCTCTACCCTCTATAGATCAAATTTTGCAAATAGATGCAGGGGCAAAAAGGTTTTCATTATTAGATGGCTTCTCTAGCTACAATCAGATCTTTGTCAGAGAAGACAAATTTAAGACATCATTCATGACCAAATGGGGGGACATGGCATACTCAAATATGTTTTTGGGTCTATCTAATGCTGGTGCCACATTTCAAAGGGCAATGAATATTGCCTTCAAAGGATTTATAAACAAGTTCATCCTAATTTATCTGGATGACATTACGATTTTCTCCAAGAGGGGGGAAAACCATATGGGGCATATGGAAAAAGTTTTACAAAGATTTAGAGAGTTTGGGGTGTCTCTAAACCCTAAGAAATGTATTTTTGTTGTTTCTTAAGGTAAACTTTTGGGCCACATAGTGTCTAAGGATGGGATATCCATAGATAGGGAAAGGACAACTGCTCTCCTTTCTCCTCCCCTACCTACTCATAAATAATCTTTACAATCATTTTTAGGGTAGATCAACTTTGTTAGGAAGTTCATTCCTAATTGCACTAGCTTGGTAAAGTCTCTAACCATTATGCTCAAGAAAGATACAGAGTTCAGATGGACTAAGGAAGGGAAGGATGGTTTTTAGAAGATCAAGGAAGAGGTCGCTCAAGCACCTACTCTCATGAACCCAAATTATAAGGACTTTTTCCTCTATGCACATGGAGGAGAGAACAGTATTGTTGTTGTCCTGATGCAGTAAAATGAACAAGGACTAGAGTAGTCCCTATCCTTCTTCAGTTATGCCTTGAAGGACTATGAGGTTAGATACAACCCCATGGATAAACAAGTATTTTACATTGTTAGATCTTTGAAAATTTTCAAATATATGCTAGAAAATAATCATATTAAAGTTTTAGTTTCTCATCCTAGTGTGAGAGATTATATAATGGGGATTGAGATTACTGAAAAGAGAGCTAGTTAGGTCACCAAGATCCTAGAGTATGATGTGATCATCAAGGCCACTAAGTTGATTAGAGGCAAAGGATTGTGTGGACAAATATCTCAAACATTACTAGATAAAGTGAATTCATCCTACAATTTGAATGAGGAAGAACCTACAGCTGAGCCATCAATTGTGAATTCTTGGACAACATATATGGCTAGGTTGTTGGCAAGAGACACTGCTCCGGTATGGACTTGTATGTTGTCACTGATGGAAACAAGGCTCAGGGATTTTATCACCATGATAGGAAGAGATAACTCTGGAAGGTCACATTGGAATTATGGTCTAGTTGATAGATCCGGTTGGCAAAAGTGGCTAAGAATGGGTATTTATAGAGTAAAGGACAATCAGTGGGTCAGTATGCTTCTACAGATGATGATCTAGTAATGTGATTTGGATATGATGTTAGTAACTATTTGGTGGTGTCATGCTCTAGAGATTAAGTGCTAACTTCCTCCAGAAGTCATTTGGAAGAAATAACTAAGTCCAGGTGAATAGAGGTATAGCAGAGATAGTGAACAAGGTACATTGTAATGGTTTGCATTCCTCCATAGGTGAGTATTTTGCTATGTAGTTTTAAGGTGTTGTAAATACTTGTATGAAGTGTCTAATTATAGAGTTGTCAGTTCTAAGGTCCACTGGAAAGATAGTTGCAAGTTGTTGAGTATCTGTACAGTGTTTGATAGAGTTTGACAGAGACAAAGTCCAAGTTCTGATGGTCTGCATTCCCCCACAAGATGATATCATGCCTTGCAGTTCTAAGGGTAAGATTGGGAATATGTAAGGAGCCCTTGATATGATTCTGGAAGTGTTTTGTGATTCACAGTAAAAATTGTAAGTCTATAGATGAACCTGTTAAGCATGTTCTTAAGGAACAATCTGACTAGTATAATAAATCATTGTACAAAGAAGAGATATTGTGTGAAGGATCTATTTAAGTGATTGAATGATTAGATCTGACCTATATGAACACATTTGGGAAAGGGTCCGCATAACATATAGTGCATTAGATTGAGCTGACAAGCTACATCTTTCTATCTACATGTTTCACTTCTTGAATGCTGACCTGATTATGGATCAAATCATGATGCAAATATATAAGAGATGAATTTCAGTTGAAATATGAAGTTGAGGTGTGTGGATGGATGTGAATGTGTGAATAACAGAGCAGTGATGCAGATTAGTGATAATGAAGACTTGGGATTCAGAATTCAGTTGTTAAATGACTACACCCTGGCACAGTGACAGATGCTTATGTAGTATTCAATTTTCATGTGCAATTTTCTTTATACTTGGCAATGAGCCTTCTTCATCAAGGTAGTGAGTGTAGCAGTGAGCCTCCAATAGGGTTTAACAACCCTTAGGGTTTAACATCCCTTATTGTAATCTTGTTAGGTTTAGGGTTGAGGAAGTGAGCCTACTAGACCTAGTTGTACTTCATGGTAGTGAGCCAGCATGTTCCAGGCCCGTGGAGTGACCAAGCCTAAATATCATTATTTGTAAAGATTGCAATATATATTTGAGAGCTAATCCTCTCTGTGGTTTTTCCCATTTTGGGTTTTCCACGTAAAAATCTTGGTGTCCATGTGTCATGTTTTTATGGTTGTTGTTCATATGCATATTGTGTCTTTGTTTAATTAATTTTGGAAAATGGTGGAAGTTAAAGTGCATGAAAATATTTTTAGAACACTGATTCACCCCCCCTTCTTAGTTCCTGACACTCAACAATTGGTATCAGAGCCAAGTTCCTTTGAAAAAGTCTAATAGCTTAAGGAAGACCTCGGATAGTGTGATCATGGTGGCAAGAAAATTTGGAAATTATGAAAGTAACAAGGAACTAGAAGCAGATCTTATGGATCTTGAAAAATCTAAAGCAGAAGTTAGGGATCTAAAAGAAAACTTGCAACAAGATGATGAATGCATCTCAAAGCTAAAAGAGCAAGTCAAAAAATTGAAAGACAAATACAAAGAAGTTAATGATCAATTGATATTAGCAAATGAAGCACTAAATGATTTGGAAGAAGAAAGAACAAAAGCAAAAGGTGATGTAAATTTAATTGTGAAGAGAAGATTAGAAGATTGTGCCAAACTTGAAAAAGAAATTGTAAGTCTAAAAATAGACCTGGAAAAGGCCAGAAGCTTTGAAGAAAAATTCAAGATAAGTACTGCAAAGCTTGATGAAATGAGTGCTATCTAGAAGAGTGTTGATGACAAGCATAGTTTGGGATTTGAGAAAGGATAAAGTTCAAAATCTGGTCAAATAAACACTGAGTCAAGGTAAAACAGAGGATACCAGGTTAGAAATCAAAGAAAAAGACCTAGAAGACCTTCGGTCAGACAACCAAACACTCAAAGGTATCCATCCTTCAATGGTTACTATTATAAATGTAATAAGTATGGTCATAGGGCTACTCAGTGTAGAAGTAGAATGAATCAAAATATTCCATCCTTCTCTAGTAAATGTTTCAATTGCAAGAAGATTGGTCATAAAGCAAATGAGTGCAGAAGTGTGTCAAGAAATATGCCAAACTATTCTAGGAATGGTCAATTCTTCAATGGCAAGTGTTTCACATGCAATAGATTTGGAAACATGGCTAATCAATGAAGATCAAGGATAAATTCATTTAGAGGAAGAAATCAAGGATAGGGAAACATTGTATGTTTCAATTGCAACAAATTCAGACACTTTGCAAGATCCTACAGAAGCAAAAACACAAGAAGAGACTATCCTGTAAAAAGGGTAAAACAAAGCAGAGGAATGAGAAAGGAAAAGAAAAGGTTGATCTGATTGAAACTGAGAAAGAAATGGATAAGATCTGGATTGATAAGGAAGTAATTTTAATTAAGGATAGAACCACACCAACATCTAATGCAGATATTCTCTTCGAAGAATAAAATAAGAGCTCTGGCTCAGGGGGATTAGTGTTGAAGATCCAAACTCCCTAGCCAAAGAATTGGTGCTAGAATCCAACATGGAGATATGTTGCCAAATACAACAAGAAAAATCCCTTGGAAGAAAATACAAAAGAAATTGAGTTAGTGTGGTACATTGCAGAATAGTTTTGAGCATCTGTGTCTAGCAAAAGAAAAGTTAAACAACTTTTTGGAATTAGGTCGAGTTATGTAGAGGTTAAAAGGAAATTTGTTGAGCCTTAAAGTTACTTTGCACTCAAAGCTATTTGGTATTCAAAGAGATTGAAGGAGAATTTGAGCAATGACGATCAAGATTTGAAGTGATTGGAGTATTTCAAGGAAAAGGAAACCCTAACTCAGTGAAACAAGGTATTTATCTAACTATGAATTTATTGAAAGAAATGGCAAACCCTTTAGTTGTTGATATCACTAAGTGGCCATGACCTAAATTCAAGAAACATCCTCACAAAGCAACTGAAATTGATCAAATGGGTGCTTTCTCGAGTATACCAAATGGAGTTTTATATGTGGAAGACGTCAGGGCATATATTCATGTATCCATAGATGAGCACGATGACAACAGATTCATAGACTTATATCAAAATCATTTAAGTGGTGATCACTTCCATCTGAAAGAAGAATACAAAATCCTGGAAGAAAAGAAATTCATCCAATATGTAGTGTTTCCTGCATTTGCTAAGGACGAATGGGTTCGATATGTGCTAAGAAGGATTCATGATGAGTTCATGTGGTTGGGAAAGGGGCAGCCCTTTAAGATAACAAAGGATGCAATTCAAGTAGTCACTGGATTAAACTCCACTAGAGGTGTGCCATTATTGAAAGCAGTCAAGAATCAAACTGTTACAGATGCCACTAGAGCCAAATTTGACAAAACGACAATGACAACAAATGATATTATTGATCCTATGGTAAAGTTTGCCTTAATGGTCATAGGGTAGAAGATTTACTTCACAAGCAGAGAAAATTCTATCTCTGGGACGTCCATTTACACAGCATACCAAATGATTAAGGAGAATGTGGATTATGACTTGTGTGAGCTGCTGAGAATTCAATTAATGGACAACCTAAAAAAGATCAAGGAAAGAAAGAACTATCCTTTCAAATTTGGTACACTTATTATCTGTTTATTCTTCTATTTTTTGAATGAGTTCCCTAATCACAAGGGCTTGATTTGGTTAAGTAATCAACTAGTAGTTGTTCAAATAGGAAACTGTCTTAGCAATCTAGGTAGTCAAAATGAGCAAAAAGAAGCTCTATTGGGTTTTCTTAAGAACTTTCAAAACATGACGTAGTCAAGGGAAAGAATACTTAGGGCAATTGTTGAAAAATACAAAGATATTATTTGTTTCATGGTCACCAAGGACCAATGTTTAATGGAGGCTGTTGAGCCCATAACAGTTTAGATCATGCCCATGGGGTATGAAGTGGATGGTCAAGTACTGGACAGCTATGCCCAACATATGCTAAGCAAACCTAAGGACACAAAGGAAGAAAGCTTTGATACATATGAAGAACTATCTATAAAATTGTATGTTGAACTTAGAAAACTAGAATCCACTAGGTAAGTGAGGAGAGAAGTAGAAGAAATTGCTACAAGGTATGGTATTACCAAAGAACAACTAAAAGAAGACATGGAAAAGGAAGAGAAAGTAGAAGAAACAAAATGAAAGAGTGAACCGGTACAAGTTCCAGAAGAATCTCAGATGAAACAGGAAAAACCAAAAAAGGTTCAAAGGACCACTAGGAGCTCTGCTACCTCCTCTTGTGCCACATCATCAATAAACCTAGAGGAAACATCAAAAGAATCCTCTGTCAAAGACATGAAGAGGAAAAAGATGAAGGGAAGAAGATTATATGTTAGTGTTGGTCAAAAGGATGAAGAAGAAATAGAGGCAGATGAAGAGGTTAAGAAGATGAAAACTAAGGTAGTCAAAGCCTCTGGAAGCATTAAAGAAAAACCCTCTAGAAAGGAAAAATCAGTAAAAGAAAAAGAAAAGAAAAGCCTCTAACTCCTACAAATGTAATAAAATTTGTCACAGTTGATGGAAATATGAAGCCCATAATTGAACTCTCTGAATGTTGATAAAAGAAGCTTGGAAGAAGCCACTGTGAAATATCTAAACATCTTCAACAGGGCTCTTATTGAGATCATCTCTGATCTTCCTAAAAGCCTAGTAAACATTCTAAGCATCCGAAAGGAGACTTCTAGAGCTAAGGATATTGAGCTAAGAAAACATGTGATAACTAGATTATGTCTAGAAATTACTCTGGAAGAAGAAGACCTGATCTCCAAGGAGCCTAAGGACCAGTTCAGAACAAAAATGAGAATTAATTTATTAATGATGGGTGAGATTGATAAGGTGGTGAAAGAAATAGAGGAAATTATTTTGGAAGCTCTGAAGCAACATAATCTTCCCACCACATGTGTCGATAAATAGAATGATGTTGATAACTCATCTATTCCTAAAGTAAACTTGGGCCAAGAAACTGATAAAGATGATAAAGTGTCTAAAGAAAAAGAAGTACTTGCTGATGACTCTCAAATGGGACCCTCATCGGCACAACAAACTGAGGATGATACTGAAAAGGAAAAGATTGAGGAAGAATCAGCCATGGAAAATCCTTCTCCAGAACAAAAAGAGGAAACTCCTCCTATACCAAGAGACACTACTGAAATAGTGAAAGATCTGTTGAAGAAAAGAAACCGGGTTTTGGATGAGTCAAAATTCCTACATGGTCCAATAAACTTGGATAGAATGTCACCGGCACAGAAGCTGAAGTTGGTCACAGTTGTTTAGGCCAAGGCTCAAGAAGAAATGTTGAAGTCTCACATTAAGGACAGTGAGCTTACTGTTGAAGCATCCAACATTTTGGAGAAGCTAATGTCGTCTTATCAGAAAGACAACTCCTTGCATCCAAACAACCAAATCAAAGGACTTATTAGTTTGGTAAGTAAACATTTTGAATCTTTTGAGAAATCTACTAAAACAAAAGTTAGACAAGAATTCAATGAAAAAAGGTTAGATGAGTTGAGAAAGTTGATAGCCCATGATAAGGCTCAGCTAGATAATAAGATACATAATGTTTAGAGTGATATTGGAGAAGTTGGTGATGTATATAAATTTTGTCTATCATGGCCAGAAGTTACAAAGAAGATAGAAGAAAAGATCAAGGAATTGGAAGGAAAACTGATGAATATTTCTAAGAACTTTGATCTAGTACATGAATCACCCGGCAACCAAGAAGCTCAAGTCATCAACATCCAAAATGACTTTAATGGTCTATTAAATTAGAGGTATCAAATAAAGAGTAAAATGGGACAACTGAGAAGACTGATCAGTCCAAAATTGGATTCAATGACCAGGCTTGTAGCTGAAGCATAGCTTGCTACACAAACTGCCACATCATTAGACCTGCAAATAGCTGAAACTCTGGCTTTTCTCTTTAGTGGACACATTCATATTTTGGATAATGCCAAGAAATGCTTGGATATTGAGTGGGCACAGATTAAGAACATATTCAATGACATTCTCAAATACATGTAATACAAAGATGAAGATTGTACTTGTAAATATGTGGCAGAGTACATAAAAGTTTTGAAATTTTGGTAAATTTTTGGCTCCAGATCACACCCTTTTCCATTGATATCAAAGGGGGAGAAGAAGATCAGTGAAAAATGGGGTAAAACATCTCAAAAGGAGTAGGAAAACAAAGTGTATATAGTAAGGGGGAGTAGTTAAGCATTTTTCACTACTAAGTGTTGTCATCAATGCCAAAGGGGGAGATTGTTGGCAAGAGACACTGCTCCAGTATGGACTTGTATGTTGTCATTCATGGCAACAAGGCTCAGAGATTTTATCACCATGATAGGAAGAGATAAGTCTGGAATGTCACATTGGAATTCTAGTCTGGTTGATAGATCTGGTTGGCAGAAGTAAGTATGGGTATTTACAGAGTAAAGGACAGTCAGTGGGTCAGTATGCTTCTGCAGATGATCATATGGTAATGCGGTTCAGATATGATGTTAGTAACTATTTGGTGGTGTCATGCTCTAGAGATTAAGTCGTGACTTCCTCTGGAAGTCATTTGGAAGAAATAACTAAGTCCATGTGAATAGAGGTATAGGAGAGAGTGAACATGGCTCATTGTAATGGTCTACATTCCTCCACAGTTGAGTATTTTGTTATGAGGTTTTAATGTATTGTAAACATTTGTATGAAGTGTCTAATTCTAGAGTTGTGAGATCTGAGGTCCACTAGAAAGATAGCTGCAAGTTGCAGAGTATCGGTATAGTGTTTGATAGAGTTTGACAGAGACAGAGTCCAAGTTCTGATGGTCCACATTCCCCCACAAGATGATATCATGCCTTGCAGTTCTAAAAGTAAGATTGGGAATGTGTAAAGAGTCCTTAATATGATTCTGGAATTGTTTTGTGATCCACAATAAAAATTGTAAGTCTATAGATGAACCTGTTAAGCATGCTCGTAAGGAACAAGCTGACTAGTATGATAAATCATTGTGTGAAGAGGAGATAGTGTGTGAAGGATCTATTTAAGTGATTAAATGATTAGAGCTGACCTATATGAACATGTCTGGGCAAAGATTTGGGTCCACATAACATATAGTGCATTGGATTGAGCCAATAAGATACATCTTTCTATGTACACGTTTCACTTCTTGAATGCCAACCTGATTATGGATCAAATCATGATGCAGATATATAAGAGTGATGAATTTCAGTTGAAATATGAAGTTGAGGTGTGTGGATGGATGTGAATGTGTGAATAACAGAGCACTGACACAGATCAGTGATAATGAAGACTTGGAAGTGAGCCTTCTTCATCAAGGTAGTGAGCGTAGTAGTGAGCCTCCAATAGGGTTTAACAGCCCTCAGGGTTTAACAACTCTTATTGTAATCTTGCTAGGTTTAGGGTTGAGGCAGTGAGCCTACTAGACCTAGTTGTACTTCATGGTAGTGAGCTAGCATGTTCCAAGCCTGTGGATTGGCCAAGCCTAAACATCATTATTTTTAAAGATTGTAATATATATTTGAGAGCTAATCCTCTCTGTGGTTTTTCCCATTTTGGGTTTTCCATGTAAAAATCTTGGTGTCCATGTGTCATGTTTTTATGGTTATTGTTCATATGCATATTGTACCTTTATTTAATTAATTTTGGAAAATGGTTGAAAGTTGAAGTGCATGAAAATATTTTTAGAACAATGATTCACCCCCCCTCTCAGTGTTCCTGACACTCAACATAGGTTCCTATCGATTAGTGAGTATCTCTATAGACTAGACATAACCAAAAGAAGACATTTTAGGCTATAGTATATCCCTTATGCTTTGATAGATGGTGTTCTCTTCAAGAGAAACTTGGATGGAGTCTTACTAAGGTGCATAGAAGAAGATTAGGTTGATAGACTTCTTTGTGAGTTTCATGTTGGCCCAGTTGGTGACCATTTCCATGGTAGAGCTACAACGATGAAAATAATGAGGGCAGGTTAATTTTGGCCCACATTATTCAATGATGCCCATGCATGGGTAACCAAATGCAAAGAGTGTGCTCTCTTTGCTGGAAAGAAAATATTGGCAGCACTTCCACTCCACCCTATTTAGGTTGATCAACCCTTTTCATAGTGGGGATTAGAATTCAGTGGCATGATAAATCCCACTTCCAATTCTAGTCACAAGTGGGTTTTGAATACAATAGATTATTTCACTAAGTGGGTTGAGGTAGTCCCACTCAAGGAGGCCACTAATTCATGTATCATTGATTTCTTGTAGGAAATCATGACAAGGTTTAGAGCTCCTCATACTATTATTTCTGATAATGCAAAGGCATTCACTAGTTTTACAATTACTGATTGGGCTCTTAAGTATAATGTGTTTTTGAAGACTTCATCCAACTATTACCCCCAAGGTAATGGGTAGTTGAATCCACGAATAAGAACCTGGTCAGGATCCTGAAGAAGACCATGGAGACAAACCAGAGGCATTGACATAATTAGATCAAATTAGCTCTTTGGGCTGATAGGATCACATACAAGAGGACCATTGGGAACTCTCCTTTTGTTCTTATGAATGGAAGAGAAGCTAGATTGCCTATATCTTTAGAGCTCCCTGCACTAGATTTGGCTCATCAATTGGTATTAGAAGGAGAAGATGCAAGGTCTCTCAAGATGGATGAATTAACTGAATTGGAGGAACAAAGAGAGTCAGCCATGATCACATTAGAAGAATATTAGAAGTAGACCAAGAGGTACTTTGAGAGGAAGGCCAAGGTCCAAACCTTCAAAGAAGGTGGTCTTGTTCTAAAATGGGATCCAGACTGAGCCAAACCTAGAGGCCACACCAAGTTTGACGCACTTTAGAGTGGGCCATATGTCATCATCAGCAACAAACAAGCAAATGTCTTCATTCTTTCAAGGCTAGATGGTGAAATTCTACTGATCTCAGTTAATGGGATCCATCTCAAACCCTACCATTAATGTTGGTCTGAGATCTTGTACATATTGTTCTAGTTTATTTTTATTGTAGGTTTCCCTTTCCCTAAGTGCTTCTATAGAGGCTGCATTGTCATTAGGAGAATTTTGACCTCTTTCCTTTTAATTTGTTTTGGGAGGTAGGTTTCAGTTGTTGACCTATTTTAGTTCCCTTTTTAGACTCCATGTCCAATGGGTGTTCAAGGCCACTGGTCTATTTGTTTAGCAGGTAAACATCCCTAAGAGGTTGCCAAAATATTGAGCTATCTTCGTCTGTCCAAAGTCTAATAGTTCACCTTGAGAATCCCCTTGAAATCCCTAGAACCTAGCTCTACAGGCCTTAAATCCTTCAAATTCTAGTGTTCTACCTTGCAAAAATCCTTGAAATATCATTTGAAGAATCCTTTCAAAAAACCAAAAAAACCCAGAAACCTTTAATCTTCACTGTTTGTGTTCGTAGGGATTTCTGTCTTTTACTTAGTTATTTCTAGATTTGGATACCTATTCCCTAGATATCTAGATATTTCCCAATATGCAGACCCTAGTTAATATTTGGATGTTTTCCTAACATCCAAACCTTAACTAAGATCAAGATATTTCCTAATATGCGGACCTTAGTTAATATCTGAATGTTTTCCTAACATCCAGACCTTAACTAAGATCTAAATATTTCCCAATATACGGACCTTAGTTAATATCTAGATGTTTTCCTAACATCCAACCTTAACTAAGATCTGGATATTTCCCAATGTACACATCCTTAAGGCAAATGTCCCAATGACGTCATCTAGTCCCTTCCCAAAGAAATGCATATGATGATGACATCATCAGGACATTTTGCCACCGACATATTATCCTGCAGTGCTAATATCCTAGTGACATCATCCAAATCCCCTCTCTAACAAAGTTATCTATGTCGATGACATCATCAGTATCATCAAGGGTGGCATGTTAAAAGTTAATATCCTGACATCAAATATCCATGCAGATGACAACTTCTCCATTCTGCAAAGGTAAATTTGATAGGTGCATCTAGATAATGGGAAATAGAGACTATTGTGTTTGGTTGGATATATCATCTAGATGTTTGCAAATGTGAAGACATGGGGGTGCATGCATGGATATCCATCTACCCATTGACCGCAACTTTGACCACAAATATCTTCTTCATCCAGAGGAATTTCTACATGATCCAAAAGGCAAAATTGCTTAGAATTTCATCCTCTCATTTGGTAGGCATTTTGAGGGATATCCGTACTTTGGAACTATGATCCACAATTCATGATCTGGATATGGATATGCATATCTGGATGTCAGGATAACTTTCCAACTAAGGGAAGTATTGTAACATACACCCTTGGATATGTTTTTTCTGCACCAAGTTTTTTCCTTTCTGATTGTTTTGGGTTTAGGGTTTCATTGCATGTTTTTGGATATTTTGATTTTGCATTGATAACATGGAATATAAAGCATATAACTAAAACCTAAAAAATCTAGAACATATATCAACAAAATATCAATGACCCAGATGTTATTATAGCAAAATATGAATTATGGATACATACCCATGTCAAGATTTATAGCTTCATGCTAGTGCTAAAGGTGAAACAACAATATGACACCATAAAACACTTCCTAAATCACTCCAATGAGAGAGCTCGAGCATACAAGGAATGGAAGATGATATAATAACCCTAGACAATCAAAATGCATGTGATAGTAGCTCCGAATGAAGAAGGAACCAATATCTCCAATACCCACATCCTCCTATGCATGGCACGACCAGACTGGAGTATATATCAGCAGCTACTAGTATGGAAACTCTCTAAAATCTATCTAAATCTATCTGTAGCCTCTTAACAACTACCAACACCAAGGATGGATACCACTAAATAGTCCAAAACTCCATAAAATTGCCTTTATGAGTGGTATGGCTCCTCTTGAGAATTACGACTAGTCTAAATTGTATGGCCTACTAAAGAAAATCTGTAACAATAGTAAAACTCAGTCTCAATACATGAATCTATCCTTTGTGATCTATTTTGACCAACAACACAATTCTCCATGGAAAATATACTCATTCAAGCTCAAAACTGCACCAAAATGGATCTTTTGAAAGCCCAGCTAAAGCTCCTGAATGAAGCCTCCAAGAAATCTCTTCCTGATGTGGTCTCTCACACATGAAGAGGACTATCCAGAGGTTTTTGTCTCAACACAGCCAATATCAAACCCTAGAACAAAGCTCCAAAGCCAATGTACGAAAATATCAAAACAAGACTAAATTCATAATCCAAGCATATGCAAATGAGGCTCATTTTCTCTCTTTTATTTCCCTCAAACCCAACACCCAAAATGAGAGGAAATTAATATTTTATTTTATATTTTAAGTCCCTTTTAACTCCCATGAAGGCATCCATCTCATAGGGGAACCACGTTATGTTATAACTTAAATTTATAACTTAAAGTCATTTTATATCACAAGTCGCTTTACACCCTTAATAATAATAATATAACTTATATCTTTAATTTAACTTATAGTTCATTGAATAATGCTCTAGACATTTCAAAACCACTAATTATCATGCCATGACCCTATGCCTCTTCCCTGCTATAAATAACAAGGTGTTCTATCCTGACTTACTATAACTAGTAAGTCACCAATTTGACCCCCTACACACTGCCATTAGCCTACGGGAGTGCAATGATAGGCTAATCTCTATCAACTATCTAACTAGGCTAAAAGGGGGACATTATAGTCTTCCCTCCCTAAGATTGCTTGTCCTCAAGCAATCTCAACTCAAGATGCTAAAGTATTTGTTCACCTTCCCATGTTGCATCCTCCAACTAGTAAATTCTTCCATTTCACCAGGTGTTCCTTAATGACTTGTTTTCTCATATTCCTTTCCCTTGTGTCTATGATAGCCTCTGGGACCAATATTAGCTTCCCCTCCTCATCCACTGGTGGAAGTTCAACTGAAGGAATCACATTGTAGCCAAGTGCTTTCTTTAACCTAGAAACATGAAATACATTTATGCACTCTACAATCTGTTGGTAGCTCAAGCTCATAAGCTACTTCTCCAACTCTTCTAGCCACTATGAGTGGACCATAGAACCTAGGTTTTAATTTCTCTGCTCCACTCTTTTTCAAAGCAGACTGCCTGTAGGGTTGGAGCCTCAAGTACACCATGTTTCCAACCTCAAAACTCCTCTCTACTTGGTGTTGATTAGCATAGAGCTTTTGTTGATTTTGTGCCTACTACATGTTCTCCTTAAGTTCTTTCATTATATCTTGACTCTCCTGCAGTAAATCTCTAGCCTTTGGCACTCTGCTATCACCAAGTAAAAGATTTGTGAAGCATGGAGCATCATAACCATACAGTGCCCTGAATGGAGTCATCCTGATCGACATATGATATGTTGTGTTATAACAATACTCCCCCAAGTACAACCATCTGATCCATACCTTCTGCTACCCTGAAACATAATTCATAAGATACCCTTCCACCCATTTGTTCACTATCTATGTTTGTCTATCAGTCTATGGGTGGTAACTAATGTTGGGAGTTATCTCAGTGCCACACAACTTGAACAACTCCTGCCATAACAAACTCAGGAACTTGCTATGCCTATCACTTGAACTATCCCCCTTGGTATCCCGTGAAGCCTGAATATCTCCTGGAAGATTAAATCAACCACATGTATAGCTGTGTATGTCACTGAAATAGCAAAAAAGTGTGCAAATTTGGTTAGTCTTTAAACCACTACATATATGCAATGCTTCCCTTGAACCCTAGGTAGCCCTGTGACAAAATCCATGGAGATGTATTCCCATGTTTGATTGGGAATAGGCAGTGGCTATAACAAACATACAGGATAAGTATGTTCATTTTTGTTCTGCTAACATATGGGGCATTCTCGAACATACTTAAGGACTTCATTTTTAAGTCCTTTCTATGGGCTAGCCATTGGTACATCATGGAAAGTCCTCAAAATCTTATGCTTAAACTAGGAGTTAGGCACTAAAAATATCCTGTCCTTATATATAATCAAATCTTTCACCACAGTTTACCTATCATCATGTATAGTTCCCTCAATGACTCTTTCTACCCAAGAGTCCTTAGCATACTCTACTGCAATTATCTCCCTCCAATTAGTAGATATCTCTCCAAACAAACACAAGTGGGATCATCTAGACAATGCATCTGCAACCACATTTTTCTTGCCCTTGACATGTTCAATGTCAAAATCATAGGTCTGGAGCCTACTAACCCACTTATGTTGTCTATTGTTCAAGTCCTTCTAGTTCATAAAGTATTTAATATTGTTATGATCTATTTTTATTATGAACTTTCCCCTAACCAGATATGGCCTAAACTTGGCCAATGTGTGCATAATGGCCAACATTTCTTAGTCATACACCGAGTAACTCTTCTCCACACCCCTAATATTTCTACTCTCAAATGCAATAGGGTGTTTCTCCTACATTAACACTACCCCTATCCCCTCTCTTGAAGCATCACACTACAACTCAAATGGCTTAGAGAAATCATGGATCGCCAACACTGGGCAGGTAGACATCAAGTGCTTGAAATGATCAAAGCACTACTGAGCTAAACTGGTCCACACAAAGGCTCCCTTCTTAGTCAAGTATATCAATGGTACAACTATCTGTGAGAAGCCTTTAACAAACCTCCTGTAGAAACCACATAACTTGAAGAAGCCCTTAATTTGTGAGAGGTTTGTTGGTGATGGCCAATGAACTATTGCATTAATCTTCTCTAGATCCACTCTAACACCATCGAAACTAATTATGTGACCCATATAAAGAAGATATGTCATGCCAAAGTCACATTTGGGCTCTTTGGCATAGAGGGAGTCACTCTCCAAAATGTTCAGTACCTCCTTCAAATGTCTCATGTGTTCATCCCAACTCATGCTGAAAATCAATGTCATCAAAGAAAATTAACACAAACTTTCTAAGCTGTTGTCTAAAAATCTGATTCATGCAACTCTGGAAGGTAGTAGGGGCATTAGTTAACCCAAATGGTATTACTAAGAAATCAAAGTGGTCGTAGTGACATAAAAAGGTTGTTTTCTCTATGTTCTCTTCCCTCATCCGTATCTGATGGTATTATGATCTGAGATCTATCTTAGAGAAGTAACAAGCCCCATGTAGTTCATCAATCAACTCATCTATACGGGGAATTAGATGTCTATTCTTAATTGTCTTTTTATTTAAGGCTCTGTAATCAATACACATCCTAATAGTCCCATGTTTCTTTTTGACCAACACAACTACAGAGGCAAAGGGACTCTTGTTGGGTCAGATGTGACCCATCTCTAACAACTCCTTAATTGTTTTCTCTATCTCATCCTTGAGCCTCTTAGGATGATGATGGGGTGTGATCATAATGGGATTAGTCCCATCCTCAATCTCAATGACGTGCTCTATACCCTTATCAGGTGATACTCCTGGAGGTATACTACCAAACACCTTACTATGCTTGGTCAATAGTTTCTGTATATCTGGATGGTAAGCACTCTTTGGCAGCTGTGGAGACTTTGACATAATTAGACATTCTGCTGCCCACTCTACCTGATTATGTCGCAACATTCTCTCCATCCTCTTGAGAGATACTACTCATGGTCCACCATCTGATAATCCCTTGAGAACTATTTTCTTTCCATTGCACTCAAACTTCATTTCCATCTTATTCAGATTCATAGTGAACTCACCAAGTTGCATCATCCAATGCATGCCTAGTACCACATTTGTGTCTCCTATCCCAACAACATAGAAATCATCTACAAGGTCATACTCTCCCATCTGAATGCTCAAACCTATAATCTTCCTATTGCATGTGAGTTTGAAGCCGTCGACTACCATTACCTTGAAGCCTTCAAACTCCTCCACCTTTAGTCCATGCCTAGCCACCAATCCCTCATCAATGAAATTATGTGTAGTACTTATGTCTATCAAGGTGATGTTGCACTAACCTCCAAGGACTCCTCTTACTTTGAATGACCCAACTTTCTGGAAGCTAGAAAGTTGTGCTAATGTCCCATCACTGTCATTACTATGCTAAGAGGCATTCTCATCTCCACTATCATCTCTATCTAATGGTTGGTCCAATGCCTCCAAAGGTGACTCCTCTACTAAATAGTACTCAATCAACTTTGTTTTTGCCTTATTAGCACATCTGTGTGAAGGGTCCCATGGTTGCTTACAATGAAAGCAAAGTTTTTTCCTCCTATACTGATTCAGTTGTTCATCAGTTAGCTTGTTTGATTTTTCTTTTGGTTGGCTAGTGTCCTTCTGAAAGGGTTTCCTATCTTTCTCCTTGTCCCTCCTATAAAAACCCTTTGATTGAAATTTATTCCTCCATACAAAGCACTCCATGTCTTAGACATTTTTTATGGCCTTCTGAAGTGATGAAGGGTCTAAACCCTTAACCCAACCATGTAATGGGTCTGACAATCCATCAATGAATAATATGATCAACCTACATTCTGAAATATCTGGGACCATAATAGATAGGTCTTGAAACTCTGATATGTAGGAATCCACTGATCCAACCTGTTTGAGTTGTGCCAACTCCTTAAACTACAGTTCAGGGACCTTCTTATCAAACATGTCTTTCAATCTAGTAGTGAACTTGATGTACGAAGCGATCTAATCATGACCCAAAGTCACCTTTCCATTTCTCCACCACTTATGTGTGCTACCCTCTAAATGTAAAGCTACATAAGTTATAGCATCTGCTTCTAGCATAGGGCTAATCTACAAATAATTGTCCAATTTATGGACCCATGCTCTGGTAGTGGTTTTACTCCAACCATCAAAATATGGTAAAGTCATCTTGCTAACCTTATTTTGGAGTTCCTGGTTTTGTTGTCTATTTCCCCTATGAGGCTTATGCTTCATCCTAAGATCTGAGTATTCTCCAAATGTCATCTCATCTCTAAATTATACACTAGATGCCCACCAATCTCTCAAAATCTCATTTTGGAATTCAAGTTGAGTAGCCTCCTATTTAGGAACATTGTTCCTCGGTGCAAATACTAGTATGTTAGGTCTATCACCCGCTGTCAATTGAGAAGTTCTCCTATTAGGGACCGATGCTTCACCTTCATCATCTCTATCTCTGTGTTTGTCACCATTGTTTCTATCTCCATTGTTCCTGTCCCCATTGTGCCTATCACCCATTTACTTGTCACCTCCATTGTTCACTCTATTCTTATCCCCATCATTGTTTATGTTGCTTCCATTATTATTATGGTTATTGGTATCCCTGTTGTTCTTTGCATCACGTGGTATCAATTGGGTAAGGACATGAGCCAATTCTGCTTGTGATTCTCACAATTCTGTTTGTGATTCTCACAATTCTACTTGTGACTCTCACATTACCCTTTCTATCTATTGTTGTCCCCAAGATAATGAGTTCATAATATCTCGCATGCTAGGTTCTGGAATCTCTCTGTCACCCATTTCCTCAACCGGCACTTCAATCTCACCTAAAAAGGGATCTATCAATGGTACTTCTACTTCTTGTTCTACCTCTGACAACTGTATTTCTTGTTGACCTATTTCTTCTTAGGTTATAATGGTGAGTCAAAGACAACATAGGTAGCATGTTTCATAAACCCTTTTGCATGTTTGATCTAACCACAAAGGATGGAAAGATACTACTACTATAATACCACTGTAACATACACCCTCGGATATGTTTTTTTTGCACCAAGTTTTTTTCCTTTCTAATTGTTTTAGGTTTAGGGTTTCATTGCATGCATATTTTGATTTTGCATTGATAACATGGAATATAAAGCATATAACTAAAACCTAGAAAATCTAGAACATATATCAACAAAATATCAATGACCCAGATTGTATTGTAGCCAAATGTGAATTATGAATACATACCCATATCAAGATTTATAACTTCATGCTGGTGCTAAAGGTGAATTAGCAATATGACACGATAAAACACTTCCTAAATCACTCCAATGAGAGAGCTTGAGCATACAAGGAATGAAAGATGATATAATAACCCTAGGCAATTAAAATGCATGTGATAGTAGCTCCAAATGAAGAAGGAACCAATATCTCCAATACCCACATCCTCATATGCATGGTACAGCCAAACTAGAGTATATATCAGTAGTTACTAGTATGGAAACTCTCTAAAATCTATCTAAATCTATCTACAGCCTCTTAACAATTCCCAATGCTAGGGATGGATACCATTAAATAGTCCAAAACTCCATAGAATCACCTTTATGAGTGGTACGGCTCCTCTTGAGAAGTATGACCAGTCTAAATTGTATGACCTACTAAAGAAAATCTGTAACAGTAGTAAAACTCAGTCTCAATACATGAATCTATCCTTTATGATCTATTCTAACTAGCAACACAATTTTCCATGGAAAATATACTCATTCTAGCTCAAAATTGCACCAAAATAGATCTTTTGAAAGCCCAATTGAAGCTCCTAAATGAACCCTCCAAGAAATCTCTTCCTGATGTGGTCTCTCACACATGAAGAAAAGGACTATGCAGAGGTTTTCATCTTAACATAGCCAATATCAAACCCTAGAGTGAAGCTCCAAAGCCAATGCACGACAATATCAAAACAAGAAAGTAAATCCATAATCCAAGCATATGCAAATGAGGCTCATTTTCTCTCTTTTATTTCCCTCAAACTCAATGCCTAAGATGAGAGGAAATTAATATTTTATTTTATTTTAAGTCCCTTATAACTCTCATGAAGGTGTCCATCTCCTAGGGGAAGAACTTTAAGTTATAACTTAATTTTATAATTTAAAGTCATTTTATATCACAAGTCACTTTACCCCCGTAATAATAATATAAGTTAAATCTTTAATTTAACTTATATTTCATCAAATAATGCTCTGGACATTTCAAAACCATTAATTATCATGCCATGACCCTCTGCCTCTACCCTAATATAAATAGAAAGGTGCTTTGTCCTAACTTACTATAAATAGCATGTCACCAATTTGACAGCCTAAACACTGTCATTAGCCTACGGGAGTCCAATGATAGGCTAATCTCTATCAACTATCTGACTGGGCTAAAAGGGGCACATTACAAGTATGCAGACTAAGCCAACAAGACATATCAGAGGTCGACTTGAAGTGTTGCAAAAGTTTTGGAAAAGAAGATATTTCACATTAATTGTTATAGGTAGATGATTCTGTAGTTTGTATTAATGACACAAATATCTTCCAACTGCTCAATGGATTCAAATATTTTCTACATTAAATTCTTGTAGGTAGATGTCCCTTCTGGTGTGAATCTTCTTCTAACAGTCCATGGGGTGATTTTATTGTAACAGATGACTTAGATCAATTGTAATGAAATGCTATATAAAGCATGAAATGTAATGTATTTTGGTTGTCTTTTGGTCCAAAAAACCATATCTCTTACAATTGTGTCCATGCCTCTTTGAGAATAGACATCATTATTTTACCTTCTCATGAATTATTTTTTGCTCTGTGTATTTTTCTATTTGATCTCCATCTGTGAATGCATCTTTCCTCTTGGATTTCATTTAGTATCTCTTACCTTTGGAAGTAATCCATGATTGTGTATGTTGGTATGTTAAATATTGTTATTATGTGCATACATGGTTGTCTTGAGGCCCTTCCTGTTGGTGAAAAATCATATTTTCACTTTTACATAAATTAATTAGGGAGATTCTTTTTCTATTTTGAGCCTCATGACATGTATCATAGGCATTCTTTTCTCTTGAAAGCATTGTGACATGTGTCACATGCTTTCTTTATGCTTTCTTTCCCCCCTTTGTCTATTCTTGGACAGTGGTTGTGTATATCCTTTGTATTTATATCTGAATAATGCAAGGGGAATGTGAAGCACTAATTCATGCATTTAGATTTTACAATATTTTCTTGCAACTCTCTCTTGTAGAAGTTTTCCTACAGATGATTTTGGGAATCTAACTTGGTATCAGAGCTCCCAATCTGTCAATTTCTTCTCAAATCGGAGAGGGTTTTAGCTATGAGCAGATAATCTGTGCATCTTGGAGCAAAACAGACCTCATGGTTGCACTCATAAGGTGTCAAAACCCCTATTTTCATATAAGGCACTCTATATTTTTCTAAAAAACAAGTTATGGGCATTTTTTGGGGTTTTGGTTTTTTATGTGCAAGAAAATCCATACGACCGCCTCGATTTCCATACCAGATTTCTTGTAAAGTCACCTTGATTTCCATGCTAAAATTTTTTTGAGCCTATTTTGATTTTTAAGCTACCTTGATTTATGTGCCATTTTTTTGAATTTGCCTCAATTTCTGTGCCGCTCAATCTTTTTATCTACCTCAATTTCCATACCACGTTCATGTGTAGGCCTAAAAAGGTAGTTTTCTTCCAGAGACCATAAGTTGAGCATACGGATTCAAAAATTGGTAAACAAAATAGCATTCAAAAGCTGGTTTTAAGCACCATCCAGTAATGTTGGTCTTTTTCCCAAATTTTTATTTTTGAAACCTATTTTTTCTATTTGAAGTCAAAGCATCATTTTTAGCTTCCGAGCTACGTTCTTGCACCCAAAATCTCCATTTTTTGAAAATGAATAGGCATTGGAAAGGTATCAGTAAGCTTTATACAACCATCTGTGTAATGTTTTCAAATTCAACCCCAGGTATCTTTTATTTAGTTTGTCAATTTTATGGCTTCTGTTAGATATCCTAGACATGCTGCCTCCTGGAAAGGTTTTGTTTCCTTTGATAGGCTTCTATTATTAGTATAAATCTATTTGCATGTTTTGATCTCTATCATTTTGAGGAGGTATCCTAAGTTTTGCCACTCATCCTTTTGTGGTCAATCTGACTAAGGACAATTATGAGTTCTGGCAAAGAGGCATCCTAACACATCTCAGGTGGCTGCATCTTTTGCCTCATCTTTATGGGCTCATACCTAAACCAGGGACACCTATGAAGAAATCTGTTTGGGGTAACAATCAAGATCATGTTGTAGGTTTAATTTGTACCACTATTGATTATGATATTGCATGTGATCTTCCTATCTATGAGAACCCACACGCACTTTGGACAAAAATTTGGGAGTTGTATGGAGACCTTCATGACTCACCATTTTCAAATGATCCTATAGTAGATTGTCTCATTCCACTTGATGATGTAGATAATATACCTTATGATGATGACACTTTAGAGGAGCTTGAGTATATGGCATGTCTTGAATGTTCAGAGATAGAGACCTCTCTTGCTCCCTCTTCTCCTCCTATTGAGATCACATCATCTCCATCACCTGTTGCTACTTCAGAGTTCAATCTTGCATCATCATTGGCTTCCAGTGATTCTATGTAGTAGGTCAATATCAATCTTTTAGATCCACCTCATTGGGATTCCTATCTTGCAGACATATCATCTCTATTTGTGGAGTCTCACATTACTGATTTGGAGGACATATTTGAGGGTTTATCTCTCTTGTTTGATGCTATCTCAGGTGGCTTTGCATCACTACCTTCATCTTTTGTGTTTCTAGATGCAGTTCAGATCATATCCTCTCCTGGTTCTTCTTCTCTAATTGGGCAGACAGTTTCTATTTTGGAGAAGACATATTTTCCCAGTATGAGGTCACTTGAGTTGCATTCAGAGGCACACATTTTGATATGGATTCCCTATTCATCTAAGATGTGTGAATGGCTTCTACATTCACCAGTGGATTTGTTTCTCCCAAAAGGGAGAAATGTTGTTTGCAGGTAGTTGATTGGATTCTATCTTCAAGATCTCTTCATTGCTTCTAGAGCTTCTTCTTGGAGGGGATTCATATTCTCTATTCACTCTCTCTTATGGTGGGGCACTCATGATTGTACTCTTGTGATGGATTCATTCCATGGGGGGTCTTAGTGTCCTTCTTCCATCACATGTTCTTGTACTTTCTTTTTGTTTTTTCTCTCTTTTGGAGAGGAGTTTTCTCCCACTGGGTTTTTCTCCTTTTCTCCACCTTATGAGAGATCCTTGTTGTTCATGGGTACCTAACATGGCTTTGTTGCCAGGACCCATCTTTCTTTCTTTCTTTCTTTTTAACTTGTGTAATCTCCCTAAGTTGTACTTATGGGAGTGTGTTGGTGAAAAATCATATTTTCACTTTTACATAAGTTAATTAGGGAGATTCTTTTTCTATTTTGATCCTCATGACATGTATCATAGGCTTTCTTTTGTCTTGAAAGCATTGTGACATGTGTCACATGCTTTCTTTATGCTTTATTCCCCCCCTTTGTCTATTCTTGGATAGTGGTTGTGCATATCCTTTGTATTTATATTTGAATAATGCAAGGGGAATGTGAAGCACTAAATCATGCATTTGGCTTTTGCAATATTTTCTTGCAACTCTCTCTTGTAGAAGTTTTCCTGCAGATGATTTTGGGAATCTAACACTTCCCATATTCGAACTTGGAGTAACACCTTATTTTAATTTTAGTTTTATTCCCTCTTCTTCTTTTCATATTTAGGTGGATAGATTAGGTTTAGTCTTAGGATTGCTGAATCTCTTATTCAACAAAGAAACTAGCCTCTCTCTAGAGATTTGGCCTCCCTATAGGGTCCCACACCTAGAGGTCATCTCAATGTTTCACTAGATTATTGGAACCCTAAAACCCTTCAACACTAGGTGCAAATCTATGTGATAACATGAACCAAGAAGGTGTATTGCAGCTGGATGATATGTCTATCAACACTATTGGGGTGATCAAAGGACTAGACTTGACCTTATGTGTCTATCTGAACTTGACTATTAGTCAAAATATTTTAGTCATTGACCTTCCTCCTTTCTTTATTATTTTATTGTCAAGAGACTTCACAACAAAGGTGGGTGGCTACCCTTCTTCTGACTGGTCTCACATGCTACTGAGGATAAGATACGACACATAGTTCACTATTAAGGTTGAACCAGTTTCAAATTATCATGTAGAGAATTATGATCACAACCTAGTGAACCCTCATTACATGTTCTAGGGTGAGGAAGTGTTTGATTTAGGGTCTCTTGAGAGTGTATCTTCACACCTTCCAACCTTAGATCTTTTCCTTGATGAGTGGGCATAGGAGCACTTTGATTTTGATCCTTATGACACCACTAAGACAACCGAATTGGGAACCTACATGATTCATGAGGAGAATTCCTTAGTCCCCTCTAAACTTAAACTAGTTAGTGACTCTAATGGCCCATGTAAAATGTTCTTTGATGGTGTAAAAAGTAGAAATGTGATGAAGGGGGTAAATCATAAAACACACAATAACAAAAATTTCACACAGAAAATAGAATGATATTTTATTAATATGGGCAAAACATTACATTACAGAAGCTCAAATATAATTAGAGGATGAATCCCCTATAGGCTACAACACATTATAGCTCATTCACTCAAGATTTTGGAATCTTCAGCCTTCTGTAACCCCAAACCTACTAGGGTTTTTGTGTTCCAACATATTCTTGACTCTACACCTTCCCCCTTAACTCTACCACTCCAAGGGTTCCCGAAAATAGTCATATATAGTCCTTGGCGGCCACTAGCTTAATTTTAAAATTTGCATCCCCCTCCAAAAATAGGTCAACTTCATGGGGCCATAATTGGATTTTCAATTATAAAGGTAGACTTCTTGGGTTTCCCATCAAATTTTGGGCCCATCCAGAGCCTCTAAGTGCCTCGAATTTGACTTTGAATATTTCAATAGGATTCTTGGAATTTGAAATTTTAATATCTCACAAATGACAAATCATATTGAAGTGATTTCTTCACCATTTAGCTTCAATTCACCATTCTAGAGGTCCGTGTAAGATTTTGTATCCAACCATGCAGAAATGCAAACTTACTAAAAATAGTAACCCTGCCAAATTTAGCCCTTATTGAAAAGCAACAACATTTTTTTTGGTTGATGCAAGATTGCTCTTACACCCTGGATGTTCCTGCATCAAAATGGAGCTTGTGCAGGAGTCTTAATAATTTCTCTGACTGGTAAGAAACTGCATTTTTTCATATACTACATTTTCCTTGCACAAATAATGTTGCAGAATATGAGGCATTGATCCATTGCCTATTGATTGATAAAAAGAAGAAAATCACACATCTAGAGATCTTTGGAGATACTGAATTGGTGGTCAACTAGGTTAGGGAAAGATGCGTAATGAAAAATCATTTTCTTAGAGCTTATAGACATAGAGTTTGGGGCCTGTTTGAGAGTTTTGATGATCTCAACCTATAGGTGACCCTAAGGAAATTAAATATAGAGACAAACAAATTGGCAATAGTTGTGCTCATTTCTCTCCCCCTATAGACCTCTTTGAGGGCCCTGATCAGCATGTCAAGGTAGTAGTCAGGCCCTTAGTCCCTGATAATGATGTGAACTAGCATATTTTTGACAGTAATGAGAAAATTGTAAACTTCATCCAAAATGAAGTTAAGTTCTCATCAACTCCACAGTCCAGGCTACAAGAAGGATATGGTAATCAGATTATTCAATTGAAAACAAACAAGTCACCTAACAGATTAGTCACTTGTGAGGCTATTTTCAGCCATGATGATAAATTCAAGGGTGAGAAGAAGAACATTATGTTAAAAAAGGATGACTATCAGAATGTTTCAATCGCCCTAGACAAATTTATTGCTGGGAAAGGTATGTTGTGATGTTGAACAACAAGATTTTATTCACCTTTCTCAAAAATATAGTGATATTTTTGCATGGAGTTATGAAGATATGAAGGGCTTTGACCCTAATGTTATCCAGCACTCCATAGATCTTGACCCAAGTGTCAAACTCATCTGCCAAAAGCAATGGCTCACAAATCCCAAAATTGAACCCCTAATGAGGAAGGAGATTTCCAAGCTCATTCAGGCCAGAATTATCTTCCCCATCATGTACTCCACTTGGGTAGCTAATTTAGTATAAGTGAGGAATAAAAATGGTGAGATAAGGTTGTGCATGGATTTTTAGGATCTGAACCATGCCTCTTTGAAGGACCACTATCCTATGTCATCCATGGACCAAATCTTGCATACTATTGCAGGGGTAGAAAGGTTTTCATTTCTTGATAGTTTTTCTTGTTATAAACAAATATTTGTGAAAGAGGAGGGTAGATTCAAGACAACATTTACAACTAAGTGGGGAACCATGGTGTATGCAAAGATGCCATTTGGGCTCTTTAATGTTGGTGCCACTTTTCAGAGGCCAATGGATATTGCCTTAAAGGGCTTCATCAAAAAGTTCATCCTAATTTATTTGGATGATATCACAGTCTTCTCGAAGAGGGAAGAAAATCACATGTAGCATCTGGAGAAGGTTTTCTAAAGATGCATGGAGTTTGGGTGTCTCTAAACCCCAAAAATGTGTTTTTGTTGTTGCTCAGGGAAAGCTTTTAGGCCATTTGGTGTCAAAAGATGGAGTCTCCATAGATCCAAAAAGAACATTAGCCCTTCTTACTCTTCCTCTGCCTACTCATAAAAAATCTTTGCAGTCATTCTCAGGGCAGATCAATGTTTTTAGGAAGTTCATTCCTAATTGTGTTGGTTTGGTCAAACCTCTAACCCTAATGCTTAAGAAAGATGTTATTTTTAGGTGGACTAAGGAGAGGAAAGATGGATTTGAGAAGATAATGAAAGAAATCACCTAGGACCCTACTCTCATGAATCCTAATTATGAGAAGTATTTTATCCTTTATGCCCATGGGGGAGAGAGCAGTGTTGTAGTTGTTCTGATGTAGCAAAATGACCATTGTATGGAGCACCCCTGGCCATTTTCAATTAGACATTGAAAGACTATGAGGTTAGGTATAGTCCCATGTATAAATAGGTATTTTCCATTTTAAGAGAATTGAAAAAGTTTAGATATATGCTGGAAAATAACCATATCAAAGTATTAGTTTCTCAGCCTAGTGTGAGAGACTATATAATGGGAATTGAAATAGTGAAAACAGAGCAAGATGGGTCACTAAGATCTTGGAATATGATGTGATTATCAAATCCACTAAACTGATTAGAGGTAGAGGATTATGTGAACAACTAGCTTAACATATAGTGGATGAAGTGAACCCATCCTATCACTTGAATGACGTAGAACCTATAGCTGACCCAGTAGATGTGAGTTCTTGGACAATAGATATGGCTAGGTTCCTATCCAATGATGAGTATCCTTATGGTTTGGATAGGACTAACAGAAGACATGTTAGGCTGTAGTCCATTCCTTATGCTTTGATAGATGGTGTTCTCTTTAAGATAAACCTATATGGAATCTTGTTGAGATGCATTGAAGAAGATTAGGTAAACAAACTGCTCATTGAATTTCATGTTGGTCCCACTAGAGGATACTTCTCTGCGAGAGCTACAACAATAAAAATAATGAGGGCAATTTACTTTTAGCCCACATTATTCAATGATGCCATTATATGGGTAAGGAAATGCAAAGAGTGTGCTCTCTTTGTTGGAAGGAAAAGGTTAGTAGCCCTTCCACTTCATACTATTTAGGCAAATCACCCTTTCGCACAGTGGGGCTTAGATTTTATTGGCATGATCAACCCTACATCTAGTGTTGGTCACAAATGGGTTTTGACTATAACAAACTAATTCACCAAGTGGGTTTAAGTAGTCCCACTCAAAGAGGCTACAAAATCAGCCATCATGTATTTCGTTGAAGAAATCCATTGACCTATTTTCCTCTTCCTAGAGTCAAATAGCCCAATTTGAGGGTCTTGTTGAAATCTAACTCTAAAAGCCCAAAATCCTTCAATTTCTAATGTAAATCCTTGCAAAAATCCTTGAAAGTTCCTATGGATAATCCTTTCAAATATCCTAGAAAACCACAAAAAATTCTAGGTTCTTGCTTCAGTTTTTGGGCCTCTTTTGGCCCTCATCGGCAAAAGTTCAAGATCTTGAGCTAAGGCAAGAAAGCATAAAAAATGGCTAAGTCAAGGAAAACTCTTTCCCCTTTATCAATAAATGTTTGAGTTCCCAAACTAATGTAGGAAAGCATAAAAAATGGCTAATTCAAGGAAAACTCTTTCCCTTTATCGATAAATTTCAGGTTTCATTAACTCTTCAAAGGTTCACTTTTTAGTAGTTTGCTGATTTAGCAATTTGCCGACTAAGACAAGAGAGCAAGATTCATCAAAAAATGACTGATGCATAAGGGAACAAGAAGGACCTTATCAGAAAATTCTTTAAAGTTTGAACTCTTCATGAGTTTGGAAATCCTTTGGTTCACCAACAAGGCAGATCCCTGATAAAGGAAGGCCAAGAAAAAGTTTGTGAAGAAGCAAATGGTTTGATAGAAAGGAAACAAATGGTTTGGGAAAAGTGAATTTCCCTAGAAAAGGAATCAAAAGGGCTTCACTGGTAATGTTTGAAAGGTTCAAACTCTTCAAAAGGTTTAGAGTTTCAAAGTTTCACCAACAGACAATTTTTCGATAAGGCAAAGAAGAAGAAAGGTGGTTGAGTTCTACAAAGGGGAAAATTATTGATAAAGGTTAAGAGAAGGAACAAACGGCAAGCTCCATGAAAAGTATAAAAGGATGATAAAAGAAAATATGTCTAAGGCATTGTTGGTTCACTAAATACAGGTTTTACTGATAAGGCAAAACCCATAGTGAAGACATCGATAAAGATAAAATGGTTCAGCAAAATAAGATTTTTCCAATAGAGAAGAAAAGTTGGCTAAAGGTGAAGTTTGTATAGATGGCATTTTGTCAATAAGACCAAAGAGCAAGAACAATTCAGGAAAGTTGTTTTTTGCCAACAAAGGAAGAAAAAATGATGCTTGGCCAAAGAAGAACCAGAGAACAAAGGTTCGCAAAAAGATAGTTTTGCCAACAATGGTAAAAAGAAGAGACCAGAATAGTTCATAAGAATGAGATTTTGCTGACAGGCAAAAGATAGGCCAAAATAGTTCTAAAAAGTGGCACTTTGTTGATGAAGTATAAAAGCAAGCTAAGCTTTGAAAACTTGGATTATGTCGATAAGATAAAAAAAAGTGACAGATAAAAGTTTTGAAAACCAAGATTTTGTCGATGGGCAAAATAAAAAGGGGAAAATCATGAAAATGGATGATATTGTAGAATGAAAGTGGGAATTTAACGTGCTGTAAAATCTTGCAGGTCCCTAAATTCACGCCATTTTCTCACCAAGGAGGTACCCCAACATTCAATTTCACAGAACAAAGTCAGTAACAGGCAGCTAAAATAATGGAACTTTTAATGTTGTTATACACAAAATGGATCTGCAAGGACAAAATAGATTTGCAAGGCCTTCCTCATAAATGTGCCTGGCACCCATGTGTGTAGACAATCTTCTTCTGCAGGTTAAAAACCTGTCAGAAGGATGGCCCCTGTCCCATTTGTAAGTTCCAACAAAGCTTCTAAGTCATAAATTTAATGAAAGGTGGGCATGTCCTGGGTCAATTGACCAGCTTCCAGTGCCACTATTGCAAATTTCTCAAAATTGTTATATATGCATAAAATTGAAATGTATTTATGTTGGTTGTTCTTCTAAGCTATTATACATGTAGAGATTTTTGTGATCAAGCCTTGTAATGCAGTTGCATGAACCAGTTGGATTGGATGCATTGTGCTCAAGTCTGACCCTTTGATGTCTCCAATTGATAGTTCACGAATGAATGTAATTGATTATTTTGTGTCTAATTTCTCTACATAATTCTCTCTCTTTTGTTATGGTTATTTGGACTCTATGATCAATATAAACTCATAATTTTGCCTCTCTCATTATTCTTGTACTGTGTCTATTTTGATTAATGTGAAACTTGTATTATGGATAAAATAGTCCCTTTCATGTTTCCATTCCTTTGCCCTAGCCTCTATTAGAGTTGGTATACCTTTTTGTGTGGTCTCTTCAGCATTGAGATCATTACTTTGTTGAGTCAGTTGCAGCTAAACACTTTTAATTTGGTGCATCACCCCTTTTACATTCAGTAATACTCCTTCCCTTTTCCTCTACAAGTATTAGCACTATATTTAGTTAATTCTTCGAGCCTTAATCTCAGAAAGAGGAACTAACCTTCTCTGGATATCTGATCTCATCAGCAAGGTCCCTCACCTTGAGATCAGTCCCATTGTGTCATTGGAGTGTTTGAACCAGCTTCAAACAGGGTGTAATTTCACATGACAACAATTTTTGGCATGCCTGGTGGGACCAGCTTGATGAACTTTATCATCCATTGAAGGATTTGGTTTGTCCTTCAGTGCATCTTACCATTTAGGGTAGTCTTCTTCAACACCACAGTAACTCTATTGAACAAATCCACTGGTGAAGTAGCTCAAGTACTTAAGGATTCTTCAAAGATCAAAGTTTGGTGATGCTTTTGGTCTTTCTAACCCTCAGGGCTTCCAATCACCTAGAGACTCTCTCTAGTATGAGATTTTTTTCTAAAGGAAGACTTATTACCCTTATTTTCAAAGAATATTTTGATACATCTCTACTTTCAATGCTTTAAAATATCAAATATTTATGGGAATTATGGTTATTCCCCTCCTAATCCAAACTCAAGTTATTGGCCCCCATACCAGTAGTATCAAGCCCCAAACACCTCTATTTTTATACCATACAACCTTGCAACAAAAGAATATCAGCATCCTCATTATGCTTGCCTCTTTCACTCCAAACCAATATGGTTACCCTCTTAACCCATCTTAAGTGAACTATGATCTTGATAGCATGCATATCAAGGATCTCATGTACTTTAAGAGGGAGTTAGATGAAATTGACAGAGAGTGAATGTATAACCAATAGCAAGATGAGCTTGCTTATCAGGCTTATCTTCACCAACAACAGTTGGAGATGCAGGAAAGAGATTATCAAGAAAACATGGCTTTAGAGATTGTAGCTAAAGAAGAACAATTAAGGCAATTGCTTGCTCAGAAGAGATTAGAAGCTTAATCAAGCTCCTCCATTCCTAGTTTTAGGTAGACCCTCCCTTCTACACAAGTCTGTCCTATAGCAGAAATGACCCCCAAATTGAAGATCCCAAGCTTCAGGTAAGATAACCCCTCTAAGCCTCCAAAACCACTTTCTAGTTTCAAAATCCCAAGTTTTAGAGGCCCAGCCTTCACGAGAGCCTATTCCTACACAAATTTAGCCTATCACTCCTCAAGAATAGCCTCTCAAAAAGTCCTTCCAGCTCACATTCTGAGTTATTTCTCTTGCCCTGATACTAGTTCACTTTTCAAAGGTGGACCTATTGTCTATTGAGCTAATTGGAGAGATGAGCCCAGGAAGGAGACACCTACAACTAGGGATGAGCCATTTACAAATAATGAGCCCTCATGAACTATTACAACTAAAGAATCATACCTTATACAAGAAGAAGTTAAGCCAAATTAGTTGGTTCAAAAATGCATCAAGCATGATGTTAGCGTGTGCAGGGTTGAACACTATGGACTTTGGCTCATTTGGGGATTTTTCCCATGCTTTGAACAAGAAGAATGAAAGTGAAATACAAAGATGGCATGGTGAAGAGTTCCAGTTGTAGAGGCATCTCATGCAATAGTCAAAGGATAAGGGCATGGTGGAGAAGACTGCTCCAATTGCTCCAAGGGTTGAGATGTTGCCCTTCTTCATGAACTGCCCAGCTATATTGAAGATGAGGAAGGCATGCAGATGCCAACATTGTTTGCAGTCCTGGAGTAGCATAAGAGCATTGAAAATGGTGTCAAGTTGCTGAGATGTGAGGCCAAGCATGAAAATGAGGTTCTAGATCATAAAGTAGAGAAAACATGTTGCCCTATTCTGAAATGTGTAAAGGTTGTTGATGTTGATCTATTTGTGGGGCTCCCATATTTCATTGAAGATAATGATGTAGAGATTGAACATGGGCAAGAACAAATTAAAGATTTGTTCTTGGTTATCCAACAGGGATATTAGCTCCTTGATGGAGGATATTTACCCATTAAGCATGTGCAGGGCTCATTTATTAAGCCTAATTCAAAAAATCATGAGCATCTTGTTCATGTGGTGGAGGCAGCCATAATTCTAGCCATATTTATGGTTGGACCATAGGAGCTAGAACATTCAAACTAGCAATAGAATGATTAAGAATCAAAGCAAGGGAATGAGACCAACTCCATTTATTTGCATGTCATCTTAAGGGGATGCCCTATTAGGCATCTGGCCTAGCTGGAGACATATCATGAAGAGTCAGCACTTGTCATGCTTACTCCTAAGCATGAAGTTGAGCATTCAAATAAGTGGGATCGACCCACTTATCCACTTCTAGGCAGTAATGTTTTCAATCAGTTTGGGTGGGTAAGTGAGTTTGTTCATATTCTTGGGGAGGTGTTTCATCAATTTGTTATATGTCAACTCCTTCCCCATCTATTGTTCCATAAGCATGTGAAGCACTATAAATTGTTCAGGAAGGGCAGATATTTTGAAAAACTAGTTAATGGTTTTATTTAAGGTCATTTATGGTTGGTTAGTTTAGGTTTAGATTAGTTTTATTTCTATTTTATGTTTCCCTTCAATAAGTTGACCTATTTTCCTCTTCCTAGAGATAAATAGCCTAGCTTGAGGACTTTGTTGAAATCTAACTCTAAAAACCCAAAATCCTCCAGTTTTGAATGTAAATCCTCACAAAAATCCTTAAAAGTTCATATGGAGAATCCTTGTAAATATCCCAAAAAAATCCAAAACATTCTAGGTTCTTGCTTTAGTTTTGGGCCCCTTTTGGCCTTAATCGGCAAAAGTTCAAGTTTTTGAACTATGGTAGGAAAGTATCAAAAATGGCTAAGTCAAGGAAAACTCTTTCCCTTTATCAAAAAATGTTTAGGTTCTAGAACTAAGGCAAGAAATCATCAAAAATGACTAAGTCAAGGAAACGTCTTTCCCTTTATCGACAAATTTTAGGTTTCATGAACTCTTCAAAGGTTCACTTTTTTACTAGTTCACCAATTTGGCAATTTGTTGACCAAGGCAGGAGAGTGGGCTTCATTAAAAAATGACTAAGGAATAAGGGAATGAGAAGGCCCTTATATGCAAATTCTTAAAAGTTTGAACTCTTCATGAGTTCAGAAATCCTTTGGTTCACTAACAAGGCGGATCCCCAATAAAGGAAGGCCAAGAAAAAATTTGTGAAGAAGCAAATGGTCCAACAGAAAGGAAACAAATGGTTCAGGAAAAGTGAATTTCCCTGACAAAGGAATCAAAAGGGCTTCACCAGAAAAGTTTGAAAGGTTTGAACTCTTCAAAAGGTTCAGAGTTTTAAAGTTTTTCCAATAGGTGATTTGCCGATAAGACAAAGAAGAAGAAAGATGGTTGAGTTCTACAAAGGAGAAAATCACCGATAAAGGTGAAGAGAAGGAAAAAATGGCAAGGTTTGTGAAAAGTCAAAAATGCTAATAAAAGCAAAAATGGCTAAGGCATTGTTGGTTCACTAAATATAGGTTTCACCAATATAAGTTTTATTGATAAGGCAAAAGGCATAGTGAAGACATCGGCAATGACAAAATGGTTTAGTAAAATAAGATTTTGCTGATAGAGAAGAAAAGTTGGCTAAAGGCAAAGTTTGTATAGATGGAATTTTTCCAATAAGACCAAAGAGAAAGATCAGTTCAGGAAAGTTATTTTTTGCTAACAAAGGTAAAAAAATGATGCTTGGCAAAAGAAGAACCAGAGAACAAAGGTTCGTAAAAAGATTGTTTTACCGACAAGGGCAAAAAGAAAAGGCCAGAATAGTTCGTAAGAATGAGATTTTGCCGATAGGCAAAAGATAGGCCAAAATAGTTCTAAAAGGTAGCAATTTGCCAATGACGTAGAAAAGCAAGTCAAGTTCTAAAAACTTGGATTCTACCAATAAGCTGAAAGGAGTGACAGAGAAAAGTTTTGAAAACCAAGATTTTGATGATGGGCAAAATAAAAAGGGGAAAATCATAAAATTGGATGATATTGTAGAATGAAAGTGGGAATTTAACATGTTGTAAAAGCTTGCAGGTCCCTAAATTCACACCATTTCTTAGTAAGGAGGTACCTCAGCATTTAATTTCACAAGACAAAATCAGTAATAGGCGGCTGAAATAGTGGAACTTTCAATGCTACTCTACACAAAATGGATTTGCAGGGACAAAATAGATTTACAGGCCCTTCCTTATAAATGTGTCTGGCACCCATGTGTGCAAGCAATCTTCTTCTGCAATTTGTAGCACTGTCAAAAGCATGGCCCCTATCCCATTTGCAGGTTCCAACAGAGCTTCTGAGATAGAAATTTAATGAAACATGGGCATATCTTGGGTCAATTAACTAGCTTCTAGTACCACTATTGCAGAGTGCTCAAAATTATTATATATACATCAAATTGTAATGTATTTCTGTTGGATATTCTTCTGGGCTATTATACAGGTTAGAGATTTGTGTGGTCAGGCCTTGTAATGCAACTGCACAAACTAGTTGGATCTGATGCATTATGCTCAAGTTTGATTTGATGTCTCTAATTGATAGTTCACTAATGCATGTAATTGATTATTCTGTGTCTAATTTCTCTGCATAACTCTCTTTTGTAATGGCTATTTGGCATCTATGATCAATATAAACTGATAATTTTGCCTCTCTCATTATTCTTGCACTGTGTAGACCTATTTTGATTAATGTGAATCTTGTATTGTGGATAAAATGGTCTCTTTCATGTGTTCCATTTCTCTGCCCTGACCTTTGTTAGAATATGTATGAGTCTGTGTGAGGTCTCTTTTGCATTGAGGTCATTACTATGTTGAGTCAGTTGCATCTAAATACTTTTAATTTGGTGCATTGCTCCTTTGAAATTTAGTAATCCTCCGTCCCTTTTCCTCTGCAAGTATTAGCACTAGATTTAGTTAATTCTCTAAGCCTTAAGATCAGAAAGAGGAACCAACCTTTTCTAGAGGTCTAATTTCATCAGCAAGGTCCTACAGCTTGAGATTAGTCCCATTGTGTCATTAGAGTGTTTGAATTAGCATCAACCAGAGTGTAATTTCACATGACAACAAAATCATGACAAGGTTTGGAGCTCCTCACACTATCATTTTTTATAATGCAAGAACTTTCACTAGTTTTAGGATAGCTGATTGGGCTTTGAAGTATAATGTGTTCTTGAAGACTTCATCTAATTATTACCCCCAAGTTAATGGTTTAGCTGAATCTACCAACAAGAACCTAATCAGAATTATGAAGAGGACCATGGAAAGAAACTAGAGGTAGTGGCATAATTCTTATTAGATCATCTCTTTGCAATAATATAATCACCTATAAACAAGCCATTGGTAACTCTCCTTTTGTTCTTATGTACAGAAGAGAGGTTGGACTTCCTTTATCTTTGGAGCTCCTTACATTTGAATTGGACCAATAGTTGGATTTAGAAGGTGAGGATGCTAGGTCTATAAGGATGGATGAATTAAATGAACTAGAAGAACTTCGATAGTTAGCCATGATTACATTAGAAGAACACCAGAAGCAAAACAAGAAATACTTTGATAAGAAGGACAAGGATCATATTTTTGAAGAGGGTGATCTTGTTCTTAAATGGGATGCTAACAAAGCCAAACTTAGAGGCCATACTAAATTTGATTCAATCTAGAGTGGCCCATATGTTATCACCATCCACAAGAAAGCCAATGCTTTCAATCTTTCAAAGCTAGATGGTGAAGTTCTACCGATCTCAATGAATCGAACCCATCTCAAATCTTACTTCTAATGTTAGTATGAGATTCTATATATACTATTTTGTTTTGTTTTAACTTTAGTTTTCCCTTTTCCCTAAATGCTCTTGCACATGCTGTAATGTCCCCTTCTAGTAAGCTGAAATTTTTCACTTTTTAACAACTCCAACTTAGTAAAAGAGAACATTAGTAATCTTTAATCATTTCTTTCAACATATAATCATTAAGACTTAAACATATTACATTATATTCACACTAAGTTTCATATAATTCATTTCATCATTATGCATTAACACACATTCACATATATGTTATTCATTTTCATCATTGGTTCATGATCTATCTTATATCATTAATCACACATGAGTCATGGACATACCTCGAGGAGGACATTCATAATCCTATCCATTAATCAGACCACTCACCTAATATGAGAGGGTGGGTTAAGGATTCCAAGACCCATGGTCGTAGGCCCAAGGCTTCACCTCACACCTGGAGGTACTTCACTCTTGGCTCAGAGGGGCTTATAGCTAGCTTGAGGTTCACCTACCGTTAGGCCATTAATATTATCTAGGTCCTACGCAACCATAAGGTCAAGAACTTCATGCTACACCTAGCAATACTTCGTTCTTACCCTAGGTCTAAGAGCTTCATGCTACACCCGGCAATACTTCACTCTTAGCTCGGAGGGGCAATGACTTGCCAGCTCGAGTGCTAGACACTAGATTCCTTCTGACCGCCAGTCTCATACTAATAAGGTGTGTAGGTGGATTAAGGGGAAGGCTACTAGTCCTAGCTTGGTACTCCAGGGTCATGTTGATTGCTTCTTAAAGGTGATCTCATAATCAATCCCTTTGTAGAGATATACTTATTATTCTATCATTTATATACATATCTAACATTATATATATTTTTTTATGTTAGGTTAGATGACGTACTGGATTCTATTATCTTTTGCCTATTCTTTAATACTTATATATTATAATATTTGTTATAATATTCATAATATCTCTATATTGTATTATTATATATGTTATTAATATTATTGTATATATATATTTACACACACACACACATATATATAGATATATTACATCTTAATAATTAAAAATATTAAAATACTTACCTGCGGTTTAGATGATTTGCATGTACCTTTTTGGCTGCGGTATATATTTATTCTCTTCCTTTTCCTATTCCTTTTCCCTTTTTCTTTTGTTAGAGGGCCCATTAATATTTATAAGTTTGAGGGGATGCAATTTACCACCCGTCACCACCCTTAATAAATAAATATTATTAAACTTTGATGATACTCGATATTTGTTTGTATTAGTTAAGAGCTCCTTATTATGAGATCAGCATCTTCTCAAGAGGCCCCATTCCATATATGAATGCCCTTATATTATGCAATGAATAAATATATTTATTATTATTATTATTATTATTATTATTATTATATCTTTTCTACTTATGACTTAGAAATATATATATATATAATACGGATTTAAATATATTTATTTATCAGATATTCCTTTTTTTTAATTTATTGTCCATCCTCTTTTTCTTTCTATCCCATAGCCTTTATTTATTTCCCTTTCGAGAGATATTTATTATGCCTGGTGGTAAAAGACATACTTACCCTTTTCTAATTTTTATTACTTTACGTTATTCCCTTTTATGGGCTGTGGTAAAACTAGTTTTAACCATACGTAACTCCCTTAACATAGTTTATTTATATTATTTGTATTTATATTATGTCATTTATATTATCATAAATGATATATTATTTATATTATGTCATTTATATCATAATAAATGATATATGATTTATATGATATTATTTATACTTATATTATAATATAAGATAAATATAAGAATATTTATATTTATATTATTAGATATACCTATAATATATTATTATTGTTTATATGTGTTATTTATAAATATAATAATAATATATCTTGTTAATTATTTTAAATAAATATTATTTAAATATATTAAATATATTCAATTCATAATATCATTCATATCTTTGATTTGAATGAATAATACATAATGGAGGGACATGACACATGTTACACTTTCATTAGGAGAATGCATGCCTTTTTTTCCTTTTGTGGTGTTGTTTTGAGGTAGGTTTCAATTGTTTCCAACATACTTCGGCCCCTTTGACTCTATGTCCAATGAATGCTTAAGACCATTGGTTCCCTTTTGTTTAGCAGGAAAACACCCCTAAGAAGTCACAAAAATGTTGTCCTATTTTTCTCCCTAGCCAAATCGTCCAAACCCATGAAATCTCTAAGTGTTATGCCCTTTAGAAATGCAAGGAAAAACATCCCAAATTGACTAAGTCCAAAAAATGTTGAGTTTTCCTTGTGTTTTTTAATGTTTTCAGAGTTTCAAAGTTTGGAGTTCTCCCCTTCATCATGTCATCCTAATCTCCCTCCAAAATCCTCTTTTGTTCCTTGCAAAATCCTCTAAGTGTTCAAAGTGTTTTGAGGGACAAGGTTTTCTCCTTTTTCCTTCACTCTTAGAAGGCAGAAGGCCCAAGGCCCCATCTATAATGGGTGTTATTATCTCTAAGGTATTCCACCATTCTATTGAGCCTTTTAGGTGGGCCTGCAGTAGCCTTGCAGAACTACAGAAAGCTACCAAGTGGTCGCGACGTCATCTGGATTTAATTTTACCAAGGAGAAAGACAGAAGGCCCGAAGGCTGACTTCTACCCAGAACTTGTGGAATAGTGCTAAGTGTTTTATACTTTAGAGATCCAAATTTCCTTCTTCTTCCTTCTCATGGGACATAGAAGATGGAAGGCTTGAGGCCCAAACTCCGCTGAAAATTTTAAAAAGCGGCTAAGTCCTTAGACTTTCGGGGCGTAGACTTTCTGATGTAGTCAAGGTAGGAGGGTCCAATGAAGGACTGTCTAGCCTTGCAGCCTTAAAGGACCAACCCTTTGATCATAGAAAAGATGTAAAAACATACATATAACAATAAAGTGATAAGATATACTCATAAACACGACACAAGATTTATCCTAGGAAAACCCTCAAAGGGGAAAACCCAGCTTTAAAAGATAACTTCTCCTTATATTATAGTTTCAAACCTCATTACATATGCCTCTAGGACTTTTCAGGTGCTAGACCATACCCCAGGCTTACAAAATACTCATAGAACACAACGTCATTCTCCTAAATTTTCTTTCTTCTTCTTCTTTTGTATTCTCTGCTTTGTATCTTCTTCTACTCCCTGCTATGTCTTCTACTCCTGCTCTGCTGGCTTCTAGGCTTAAAACTCCTCTGCATATTCCAAATTGCTCATCTTTTCACACACTTTATTCATACACTTTGTCACTAACTTAAAACAATCTTCTTTCCTTCATCTATATCCTCTACAATCCTTCAAAACATTATCTTGTCAGCCTAATTGTAACGTGTAGTATGAAATGTGTAGGAAACAAGTATGTCGGCCTTCAACTCTTTGTAATACTCCACAAATGAATGAAACTTGGTGTGGACCTCAACGAAGGTCTATTTGGTCCTCTTTTGCCTTGTGATATGTTTCATTTAGCTCCACAAATCATGGAAGTGCTCCACAAACCTTCTCCTTCAACTGTCTGTCAAAATGCTCTATTTTGTGAAAGCTGATGATTTTCTGATAGCGATAACTCTCAGGAAACAAATCCAAATCACTTGAAATCTGAATATGATGTAGATGACACTTTGTAGATGATAAGTCCTACTCTGTGATCCCTAATGTAAAGATGTAGTAAAATGCGGTAGATGCCAATGTCTCCTCTATTAACTAGTTACACAGTCTTGACTCAAACACTTCTAGATACCTTTACGGTGATCCAAAACTTCTAAAACTTGGATATATCATGCCTCCTACCCTATTCTTCATAACCTCCAATCCATAAGAACATACACTCAAATGTCGTAGTCTGCATTATCACTTTTTGGCACTCTGCAACTTAACATTAACTATCCCAATTCACTGAATGACTTCTAGATGGTCTTGCATTAGACTCTCAGGGTTATTTGAAAAGTGAGCCTCTTCACTTTGGCATGTATTCTATCAAAATAAATGCTACCTCTTTGGATATGTTCAGTGGTCTATTCATAGTTACTTGTAACTACCTCAAGGTCGACAGTCTGTTCAATTCATCCATGCAAACTACCTCAAGTTCAATGATTTGTTCACAATTCACTGCACTGCCTCATGGTTGGCGGTCTATATAGGTCCTTTGTGCGGACTACCTCAAGTTCCCTCTTAATTCCAATGATCTAAATTTAGTGTTCTACTTGTAATTCATTGCACTGCCTCAATGATCAATGGTCTAAGCAAGTCTCCTTCACAAGCTACCTCAAATTCTTCATTTTTGTGGTGGTCTACATTTGGTGGTCTGGCTACAAGTTGCAACTACCTCTCATTTCAGTGTTCTATTGACAACACCTATAGGCTACCTCAGGATCAATATCAAATTCATTCAAATTAGAGTCAAATAGCCTTAGCATCCTCTAGAACAATCATTTTGCTTCCTTGATTCAGTCAATGCATTCTTGAATTCCCTCTACGGCGTTTTCTAACCTTTGGTTGTAGTTGCAACTCTTTCTGCACACACCAAAATCTTTTGGTTCCTTCTTCATCTGAACTTTCCCTATACTTCCCTTTGTTTCTTTATCCAAGTTTCTTTTACTCTAGTACACAAACTCACAAACTTTATCTTGCACTAATTGTTTATTCTACAAAAAATTCTCCTTAAGATCAATGTCTCACCCTCTTCTGGTTTCTCTATTGAACTTAGTGATTCAGTAGGTTCTTCCTCTACATAAATTACCTCTATATTATTCATTGCTTCTCTGGCAATAGCCTCTTGGTGACATTTAATGTTCAATGCCTTTCACCTCTATACTTGAAAATTGGTTCCTCTGAATGATTTCCTATCAAATCATCTTTCATCCCTCCAGTATCCATCTTTGTAGTAAGAATTATGACTTCATCTATTTCTACAGTAGAAACTTCTGTCATCTCTCCCTCTATGGTATGAATTATTGTCCATGTTTTTCTCCGCATGTGGTCTTCCCTCTCCACATTTTGTTTCAGGTCCTGCTTTTCCTCCAATACATGAATACTTCAACCTATACAACCTTTTGAGCATATAAGTAACATATTTCCACTTCAATCCATCAATCCATCCATAATCCTTGTGTATACAATCTATCATAGGATTTCTCCTCCACATTTTATCCCAACACATCTTTTCAGAGTGATTCCTTAATCCATGGAACTTACAAGGGTATAGATCCCAACACAATTTATTTTCATGTCCATGTCTATTACAATAAGAACAATGCATACCTTTCCTTCCTTGAGTTATTTTGTTTGAACTTGTGACAACATCCTTATTCTCTTCACTTCTGATATATCCAAGGCCTTGATTTCTTGATCTCATTACCAGATCAATAGGCTTTATAATTCCTTGCTGATATTTTTCCAATCCTTTTCCTTCATATCCCATTCTTTTCATGATTTTATAACCAATATTGTTTAGAGAATGGTCTTTGTCAACACCATCATCAACAATTGTAGATTCAGTTACTTCGTTACCTTCTAAAGAAGCTTCTGCAGTATCACACAAATCATTAGTATCACAAGAAACATCATTACCTTCTAAAGAAGCTTCTGCAGTATCACACAAATCATTAGTATCACAAGAAACATCACAAAGTATAGGCTTAGTTCTTAGACTTTAATTCTCTTTCTTGTATGCTACAAGTGACTACTCTAACTAATTAACCTATTCTTTCAATCCAAATATTTCATTATTTTATAAACTTTTTTCCTTTTTCAACTTCTCCAAACTTTCCTCTAGATCTATGTTCCTCTTTTCAATCTAACCAAACAACTATCATCCTTCTTCCAATTCTTCAAAACTCCTTTTGAGATATTCAAATAACTTTAACTCTTCTTCTAATTCTTCATTTCTCATTTTTACATTCTCTAATTCTTCTTTAAGAGTATCATATTTGTCTCCTCCTAGTTCCCTTATCTTTTCTACCAACTCTGAGTTATACCTTTTGATTTCACACAATTCTTCTTCCAGAATTTCCTTCTTGCACATTAGGTTTTTATTTTCTTTCTTCACCCTTTTTCCAATCTCCCCCATTGAAACAAATCATACAAACAACTTAATATGGAAATATTACCCGGATCTTTCTTGCCTTGATCTTTATTTTATAGTGATTCTTGTTATACTTTAGGGTTTCACACTCTATTCCAATAGTTTCTATCTTCCCAACTGATTCACAACCAACCCAACAGATTTGCAACATCTCTAATACCACTTGATGCAGTCAAGGTAGGAGGGTCCAATGAAGGATTGTCCAACCTTACATCCTTAAACAACCAACCCTCTAATCTATTAGAGTGATAAGAGATACTCATAAACACATGACATAGGGTTTATCCTAGGAAAACTCTCAAAGGGAAAAACCTAGCCTTCAAAGATCACTTCTCCTTATATTATAATTTCAAACCTCATTACATATGCCTCTAGGGATTTTCAGGTGCTAGGTTGTAGCCCAGGCTTACAAAATACTCATAGAACACAACATCATTCTCCAAAGTCTTCTTTCTTCTTCTTCTTCTCTATTCTTTGCTTTGTATCTTCTTCTACTCCCTAATCTATCTTCTTCTCCTGCTCTGCTAGCTTCTAGGCTTAAAAGTCCTCTACATCTTCCAAACTGCTCATCTTTTCACACACTTTCTTCATACACTTTGTCACTACCTTGAAACAATCTTCTTTCCTTCATTTTTATCCTCTATAAGCCTTCAAAACATTATCTTGTCGGCCTAATTGTAATGTGTAATATGAAACGTGTAGGAAACAAGTAGCTCAGCCTTCAACTCTTGGTAATACTCTACAAATGAATGAAACTTGGTGCAGACCTAAATGAAGGTCTATCTAGTCCTCCTTTGCCTTGTGATATGTTTCATTTAGCTTTGAAAGTCACAGAAGTGCTCTACAAACCTTCTCCTTCAACTGTATGTCAAAATGCTTTGTTTTGTGAAAGTTGATGATCTTCTGATAGCATAACTCTCAGGAAACAAATCCAAATTACTTGAAATCTGAATATGATGTAGATGACACTTTGTAGATGCTAATTCCTACTCTGCAAGCCCTGATGTAAAAATGTAGTAAAATGTGGTAGATTCGAATGTCTCATTTGTTAACCAATTACATAGTCTTGACTCAAACGCTTCCAGATACCTTTACGGTGATCCAAAACTTCTAAACTTAGATATATCATGCCTCCTGCCCTATTCTTCATAACCTTCAATCTGCAAGATCATACACTCAAATGTGGTAAAATGTGGTAGTCCCCATTGTCACTTTCTTGCACTCTGCAACTCAACATTAATTGTCCCAATTCACTGAATGACTTCCGGATGCTCCTACATCACTTTCCTTCTTCCTCCTTCTTTGGGAAGGTGGAAGATGGAAGACTTGAGGCCTAAAGTTTGCCAATATTGTAATCTTCCTTTGTATAGTAGAGCTTAAGGGTGGGGTTTTCTCCTTTTTCCTTCCCTCTTGGAAGGAGGAACATTAAAGGCCGAGGCCTGATCTCTGACGGCTTCCACAATCTTCAGAGACAAAGGAAAAGAAGTGGAATCAAGGGTCTTCCATAGTCAATCATGATGACTTCCTATTGTTAAGGTAGAATATAGGCTATATTGAAAGTCAAACATCCAGTTCCAGCTAGAATTTGTTGTTGGACATTTATTGTTGTAAGAGGAGGTTCAAGCGCAAGTTTTCAATGTAAATATTTGTTCAGCTATTTGAGAGAAGATATTTTTTGGATTTATGTCAAAGGCAAATAGATATTTTCAAACATTCCCTTTGTAAAATATCTTCTAACAAGTCCATAGGGAGAATTCATTATAGTAGGTGATGGTGCCTCATTGTAAAATGCTATAAAATACATAAAATCAAATGTATTAGTGTTGGCAGTTGATCTAAAAAATCACGTCTCCTTTCAAGTTTAACCATGCCTTTTTGAGAATAAACAAGAGATTTTACCTTTTCATGATTTTTTTTGCTCTATGTAATACTTGTAGACACCCAAAAATATTTTCCCCATCAAACCAACTCCCGACATCCCTAAACATACCTATTTCCCTTCTAATTAATTAATTAAATTTTTATTTAATTAATTATCCTTTCATCACCTATTTTTTCATCATTCTATCCCCCATAATTGGATTATTCTTATTAATTTAATAGTTCGACCATTAGCCAATTAATTAAATAAATATACAATATTTATTTGGTTAATTTCCCCCTTCTCACATAAACCCAATTAATTAGTTAAATCATATTTAACTATTTAATTCATCCTATTAATTAACCTATCCCTACCCTAGGTGATTAAATAGTCATTATTTAATTACCTACCCTAACCTACATCATCCTAGCCTTAGGATTAATTAAGTAAATCATTAATTAATTAATCTTATCCTCCCACTAATCCATTTGCTAATTTATTCCAGCCATATTAATTAGGCTAATCACCCTAATTAAATTGGTCAAACCCTCATTAACACTTCTCCTTACAACCCATGAATAAAAAATTGATTTCCATGCCAAATAAATCAATTTTTAATACAGATTTGTCCTAATCTTTATTAAATACCTCTTACACCCCTTACACATGTTATACCTCATTAATATCCACTCTTCCCCAAATGAATTTTAAATTCATTTTACTTTTCCCCATGTGAATTTTTAATTCACAAATAATCCATCTCACCTAACCTCATTTATGATTCCCTCTTCCTAAAATGAATTAAAAATTCATCTTTATTCTCATCCCTTCATTTTTCAAGATTAACTCTAGGCCCTTCACATCATCTTCATCCTCCACCATTGATCTCTCCAATCAATCTCCACCGTTGGATCAAATTCCCTCCAAAAATCCTATAAATACACCATCTCTCAAGCCATTTTTCATCCACAATTTGAGTAGTGTTATTATGTTAAAATCTAGAGCTAATCTTAGTGTGAGTTACATAGTTTGATGAACATTTCACATCCTCTTTAAGCATCTAGGGTATATCTTCGAGCATTTGGGTGCAAGCTCCTTCACCCTTCTTGGATTGGGTCTTCATATTAAGGTATAATCTCTTGTTTTTGCATGCATTTGGTTTATGTTTTACCTTGATTTGGATTCACTAATCACATTGGTATGCCCAGTGGGACCCACAAGGTCTCAATCTAACCTCTTGTAGTGAGTTTTTGTTCTTGAAGCTATGTTTTGCAAGTTTTAGTGCAAAAAGCTCTTTGTCTAGTGCTATTTTTGCGTACAGTAGCACCATTTTCCAGTATTGTAGCACTATTTTATCCATTTGTAGTGCTATTTCTATCTGCACTAGCGCTATTTTCTTATGACAACAAATCTCATATTCTATGCACTAACATTTGGTGTTTGTTGGTTGTGATGTTTTGTGAGCTTTTTAGGATCTATTTACTCTCTATTTTTGCAGGAAAATTGCAGGGATAAGGGGAGGTTATGGCAGATTTTTGAGAGAATATTGTATTCAAGCAACCTTTTTTTCTTTGCTTTAAATATAATCAAAAAATGATAGGAACAAAGGATTAGTTTGTTTAGGTTGGTAAATGAATCCATAAACAACTCAAAGAACTCATTAAGCAAACTCATTTTTAACCAACAAACTTGCTTTTTGTAAGATTTTCTCAAACTGTCTCATATTAGCACTAAGTAGACCTAGAGTAGCGCTATTTTGAAGCAAGCTAATGGATTTTGTAATACCAGCGCTATTTTCATTGTTGTTGGTGCTATTTGATGTATGAGCACTATTTTAATCTGTATTAGCGATATTTTCTGTAATAGCACCTTTTCAATCTGTATCAGCGCAATTTGTATTATCAGCACCATTTGTAAGCATTGTAATGCCACATATAAATCTGGCGCGATCTGAGAGTATTGAGGCACTATAGTGAGGTTCTGTTCTAGTTCTAGTTAATAGTGCCATTTTAGGTTTCTGGAGCACTATTTTTCTCTGTTCTAGCATGAATTTTATGTACTGACATTAGACTTTGTGCAGGATATTTTCTTTGATTTGCAAGATTTTTCATGTCTATCCAAGACCAACAATTGCAAACTACTAACATATTTGTAGGGTATTTTAGATTAAAATACACACTTCAATTGGTGCATTTAAAAGGAACCCTTGCAATGTTAGTTTAAATCACACTTCAATGGGTGCACTAAAATTAATCATTTGGTTTATCAAGCAAACAACAAACAAACACTTCAATTGGTGCTCATAAAAAGAATCCTTGTGTACATTAGTGTAGAAAACATTTGATTTTGGTGCTCTAAAATTGGCAAGTGCTTGCAAACAAACTTAGGAACATTTCGATTTTGGGCTTAAAAAGAACATTAGTAAGTGTTTTTCATGCTTGGTGCGATTGCACATTGTGTTTCCCAAAGGGTCTAGAATCAAAGTATCCTCTCCCCTCGCCTTGCAAAAGGATCTTTAGTGTAAAAGAAACGGTTCTAACACTCTTTCTTTTTCTAGGCCGTGGGCCTACTTTTGAGACACATCTGAAAGGAGAACTCACTAGCGATCCCAAGTGGTACTTTCATCTGGTCCGCTATATGTAAATTAGGATAAGGTGAAAGCCAAGTCCAAATTGGTATCAGTGTATACCATTCGATGCTATGCTTGAAAGGGAGTAGTACCTTGTGTATATGAAACCCCTAGTAGATCTAGTAAAAACCTTAAGTGGTTTATCGGATGCTCGTATCGTGCCAATCCCCTGGATGTTCCTCCACTACGAACCTTTGTTTTAGTAGCCCAAATCCTTCTACTTGTTGGTGCAAAAGGTGGGACCTTTGAAGCTGCCTCGATTCATGTGGTTCTTAGTAGAAATAGCAGGGACAATCCTAAGGTTTGGTGGGGGTACAAGCCTTGGGAAACCTAGATCTTGGTATGCATGAGAAGTGAGTGCTGTGGAGGGGAGCCAGTGCTACTAAGATCCTAAAGCTATCCTCTTTGAATAGGCATAGCCAGGGGATCCGACAAGTATTGTCCTATCTTTGCCTTAGATTATGCAAAGTGCTTGTTAAAATATTTACATCTTTTCACAAACAAATCTTTATCTATTGTGTTCTATCGTGTTTGAAGTGTTCAAAAACTTGCCAAGAAACAACAACATTTGAGACATCATTTCAATCCAAAACTTTCCAAAAATATACCTTCATTCCAAGCATCTATTTCAATCCATCCAACCCATTCATTTCAAGCATCCATTTCTGATGCAGAGGTATTGGTAGTTTTGGCTTTGCTCACACAATAGACCTAGACTTTAGGATTTCCTTCACAAGGTTTTCAAAGGCTATGCAACACAAGCCTATGCAAGGCTATCCAAGAGACTGACCTAGTCTAGGACCACACCCTGGTGTCCACCCTCATAGACTATCCAACTCTCTTTTGGGGAGTCTCTACTCAACCCAAACAACACACACTCACCTTCTTGACTAATAACCAACTACCAACATCCCTACCAAATAGGATCTCACACTACAATCAAAATAAACTTGTCAAGGACATGACCAATTCAAGGTCTCTGACCCAACAACTATGTTCTGTACCAGCAAGGACAGTGAATAGCAAACTATAGCATGACTGCACTATGACAGTGCCTAGGAGACCTATTCCTTGTAGCCCTTAAGATCGGCTAATCCAAGCATAACTTTTCAAACCTCCAAATGACAACCTAGACACATTGCACATTTAAATACCCATTATGGACTTACAACCATCTACCAAGTTGCAGGGCCGTACTCTGCACCAGGAGTCCAATGACAACGAGCTCTTCTTTTTAGGGAATAGGCCTAATTTGAGGGCTTTACAAAGGAAGTGCATCAAATCTACTTGCTCAAGATCAAACAAGCACCTACATAGGTCTATTTTCATCTACAAACATCAAGTCCACCATCCATTGGGTCATCCACTTACCTGTTCTCTGAATTCACATTGATTTCCACCATTGCACACTAACTAGTCACTATGTAGACTAGATAGATTCATGCCAAATGCCTTGGAGGGAGGAGTTTAGACCTAGAAACCAACAAAAACATGAAATAGACTCCCTATTCCTCCATCCTACTAAAAATAGTTGATGCCTTGCAAAGGACAGAGGAAAAATTACACATTTTGCCTCAAAACCCTAGTTTTGAGGGTTTTCAGACCTGTTTACACAAATTGATTTGAAACTCACAACACAAGAGGTTTCAAGAGCCCTAATTACACTCAAATGAAAGGTGTTTCAGAGACTAACACATGTATGAAGTTGCAGACCCCTTACTGTCTGTACAAAGCCATACAGAATGACTGTTTTCCAGGAAACGCAGAAAAAGATAGTTTTTACACTCCAAAACTTTTCCACTTCATTATTCTTGGCATGTCATTACATTGTTTGGCCCATAGAAGGCTTGGGAGATGTTTTTCCTCCTCCACCAACCATACAACTACTCTCCAAGGTAGTTAGTCATTGGTTATGACTTTCTCCACAAGAAGCCACATGTTTATTAAGTGGAATTACATTCAATTTGACCATATCAAGGTCTATATTGGATAAATTGACCAAATGGACCAAGTCCTTATTACAACTCATGAAAATGGATTTCAAAGCCTTAGAGAGAACAATAGAACATGACAACAAAACATGACAAAGCATAAAATGACTAGAATTGGGAGCTCCTGCACTATACTCCCCCTGCAAGAAGAACTCAAGTCTCTTGAGTTGCCAATTGTTGAAGGGTCATTTCATGCTTCAAGATATCTATTTCAGTCATCCAAGTGGCCTCTGAATTAGGAAGATCCTTCCATTTCACCAAGTAGTCTTTGTAGACACCTCTCCTAGTCTTCTTAACAATTTTGGAATCTAGAATACATTCCAGCTGCAAAGGTTTGCTTGGAGGCAAATCCTTGATCCAATCATCATCTGTATCCACCACATCTAATCCACTTTCACCAAGCAATGGGGGTTTGAAAGGAAAAAGATCACAAACATTGAAAATAGGAGAGATACCAAGACCGGATGGTAACTCAATCTCATATGCATTTGGACCGAATTTGTGCACTATTTGACATGGCCCAATCTTCTTCAACAATAGTTTAGTTGGCTGACCTTTTGGCAACCTTTCTTTCCTTAGATATGCCATAACTAAATCTCCAACTTTGAGTTGCACTTCTCTTTTCTTTAAATCTGCCCTTTCTTTGTACTTTGTGACTATTTTTTCCAATTGCAACTTGACTTGATCATGGACTATTTTCATGGAGGCAGCAAAATCTTCCCCAAGTGCACTCCTTTTATCCCATCCTTGGAGATCCTTTAGTTCAAGTGGCCCTCTTGGGTGAAAGCCATAAACTACTGCAAAAGGACTTTTACCAGTACTCCTATTCTTTGTATCATTGTAGGCATATTCAGCCTGACTGATAACCAAGTCCCATGCCAAACCATGCTATTTTGTAAGGCACTTTAGGAGGTTTTCAAGTGATCTATTAACCACTTCAGTCTGACCATCAGTTTGTGGATGGTAGGCTAATGAAAAGGACAACTGTGTGCCCAACTTTCTCCACAAGGTCCTCCAGAAGTGACCCACAAACTTAGAATCTCTGTCTGTTACAATTGACAATGGCAAACCATGTATTCTTACTACCTCTCTAAAAAATAGACCTGCAACATGAGATGCATCATTTGTGCATTTACATGGCACAAAATGAGCCATCTTGCTAAATCTATCAACAATAACAAACACACTATCCACCCCTCTGGCTGTCCTAGGTAACCCAAGTACAAAATCCATGCTTATACTTTCCCAGGGCCTATTGGGAATGGCAAGGGACTGGTATAGACCTGCATTTGAAGACACACCTTTGGCCCTTTGACAAATTGCACAACTAGCAACATACCTTCTCACATCGGATTGCACTTTTGGCCAAAAATAGAACCTTGTAACTTGTTCTAGTGTCTTGTCTAAGCCAAAATGTCCTCCCAAAGAGCCATTATGCTTCTCCTTAATGATATTGTCCCTCATGGAATACTTAGGGATACACAACAAATTGCCCTTAAACAAAAGGCCTTCTTGTAAGACAAAATCTGCATATTCTCCATGGAATGTGTTAGCCAAGTTTACACAAACATCATAAGCCTCTTTGAAATCTAAATCCTCTTTTTACAACTCCTTCAAACAGTCAATACCCATGCTTTCTAACTGAATTTCATGAACAAGAAGCAACCTCCTACTTAAAGCATTAGCCACCTTGTTAGAAACACCTTTTTTGTGCTTAATTGTGAAGGTATAAACTTGTAACTGTTCCATCCATTTAACATGTCTGTGGTTCAATTTTTCTTGACTATTTAGAAATCTTAGAGCATGATTATTAGTAAACACAATAAATTATTTGGGCAATAAATAATGTCTCCATTTCTTAAGAGCTTGCGCCATTACATAGAGCTCTAGGTCATAGGTAGAGTACCTTTGCTTGGCTTCATTCAACTTCTCTAAGAAGAATGCCACAGGATGTCTTTCTTTGCTTAGAATAGTACCAATTGCTTGCTTACTTGCATCACACTCAACAACAAACACCTTATCAAATTCAGGAAGTACTAAGGTAGGCAACTCAGCCACCTTTGTTTTCATCAACTCAAAACTAACATTAGCTTCCTTTGTCCATTGGAATCTACATTTGACTCCACCCTTGATGGTGTTGAGGATGGGAGCACTAATGTGACTGAAACCTTTGATAAACTTCCTATAAAAAGTCGCCAATCCATGGAAATTTCTCACATTTCCCACTGTCTTAGGAGTAGGCCAACTGAGAATAGCATCAACCTTAGAGGGATCCATCTTCCAACAGCCATTGGAAATCACAAATCCAAGGTATACAAGTTTAGTTTTCATGAACTCACACTTGTCTAAGTTGATCATCAACTTGTGCTCATGTAGCTTCTCCAACACCTGACCAACATGCTTCATATGCTCTTCTTTTGTCCTGCTGAAGATTAGTATGTCATCAAGATAAACAATAACAAATTTACCAATGAATTCAACTAATACCTCATTCATCAAGTTCATAAATGTACTTGGAGCATTGCTAAGACCAAATGGCATAACAAGCCATTCATAAAGACCATCATTAGTCTTGAAGGCAGTCTTCCATTCATCTCCCTGTCTGATCTGGATTTGGTGATAACCTAATTTTAAATCTATCTTTGAGTAATAGCATGACCCTCCAAGATAATCCAAAAGATCTTCAATCCTTGGCATTGGGAACCTATACCTTATGGTGATCTTGTTTATGGCCCTTAAATCCGTACATAGCCTCCATTTTCCATCTTTCTTAGGAGCCAGTACACTGGGGACTGCACAAGGACTTAAACTCTTCCTAATCAGCCCTTTCTCCAAGAGATCTTGAATTTGCCTTACCACCTCTTCATTTTGCTATGGGGTCAGCTTATAGGCAGCCTTGTTAGGCAATGTAGCACCAGGTATTAAGTCAATTTGATGACTTATGTCCCTCATAGGTGGTAAGGAGTTGGGGACTTCCTCTACCACAAGATCTTGATACTTGTCTAGAAGTTTCTGCACTTCCAATGGAATCTCCTTCTATTTTTGTTCTTGCTAATCTAATCCACTCTTGGGCTTCATGACCAAGGCATACCCTTAGGTATCCTTCTCCTTCAAGAGGTTCAAAAACTCTTTTCCATTCACCAACACGAAACTGCTGTCATTATTCTTCCCCTCAATCTGCTCTGACATAGGATCCATCTTGTATGGTCTTCCATTCTTGGTGATGACATAGGTGTTCTTCTCACCATCATGCTGTGCTTTGACATCATATTGCCATGGGTTGCCAAGAAGTAGATGACATGCATCCATAGGGATGATTTCACATAACACTTTGTCCTTGTAGTCACCGATTGCAAATTCAACCCAAGTTTGCTCTTCCACCATAAAACTTTGGTTCTTGTTCAACCAAGAGATCTTGTGAGAACTGATATGAGGCAGCCTCTTCAACTTGCACTTCTCAACCATCTCAGTGGATACCATATTCTTAGTAGATCCTGAATCTACTATGATCTTGCAAAGTTTCCCATAGGCTAGGCCTTGGGTTCTAAAAATATTCTTTCTTTGAGGGGGCTCTTGTTTCAATGGCATCTTCAACATAGACCTCTTAATCATCATACTCTCTCCTTCTAGGATAGGTGCAGCACTTCCCATTGGTGAATTCACACTCTCACAATCATCATCCTTTACTAACTGATTTCTCCTTCCATTGTCATGAGAACTGCTGGCTTTCTCTAGGCATTTGTTCATTGTATAGCCAACTTGGTTACAACCATAACATCTTCTAGTGAAGACTCCTGGTCCTCTACCTCCTCCACCACTTCTGCCCCTACCATTAGGTCTTCTCCAACCTCTAAAACCTCCTCTATGCTCTATTTCAGTTTGTGTTTCTTGCTGACTTTTATTTTCAGTTTTGTGGGACTGTCCACGGCCAAAACTGCCTCTTCCTCTTTGGTTTCTGCCACCTCTTCCTCTGGCACTTTGTTCACCCTTCCTTCTCAACTTTTCCTCTGCTCTAGAGGCCAATAAGAAGCATTCATCCACCATTCTAGGTATCACTAAACTGATCTCATCTTGCAGATTGTATTTTAGACCATTCAGGTACCTAGCCACCATCCCCTTTTCATCTTCATTATGGTTGGCTCTCATGCTTAGTCTGTGAAATTCCTCTGTGTAGACAGCCACATCCATATCTTTTTGTCTCAAATTCTAGAATCTCCTAATGATTTGAATCTCATAGTCAGGTGGCATGAACTTGCTTCTTAGCATAGCCACCATTCTACTCCATTTAGTGATGGGACTCTTCCCAATCTTCTCCCTCTAACTTTGCATGCAGTTCCACCACACAAGTGCAAAACCTCTTAGCCTTGTCTTGGCAAATTTAACCTTCTTGCTGTCATTGAACTCCTTGTAATCAAAGTAGTTACACAGGGCTTCTATCCAATCAGTGAGAGCAGCACCATCCAATTTGCCATGAAATGTGGGTACATCCATCTTGGGATCACCACTGTCTCCATGAGCACTGTTGATGACTGTTTTGATGCAATCATAACAATAAGTTAAAATTCACATATAATGAACTGAAACTATACTTGAAAGACAAGAAGGAATCATTTGAGATTCAACTAATCCCAAGTCTACAATGGTTCGGTTGGTCAAGTTCAGTTGGTCAATGTGAAGCTGTAATGTTCAAGGGGCCTTACGTAGTTTAGGTTTGTTTGGTGGCTTACTGGACTAAGAATATGCAAAAAGGTCATAGATTTCAACAAGTATTCTGTTCATTTTGCATAAAAGTGATACTGTGCTGCAAGTTTCAGAGGGTTTTCTTGAATTTTTGCAGCTTTCTTCTTTATCTGTTTATGAAAACTGTCTACTTATAGCTCTGTTATGCATGCTTCTTCAAATTTGAGACAATTTCCTTTGGATTTCTACGTTTTCAGCTAAATATTTCAGATGGGTTGGGAAAAGTTAGAAAGATCTAATCTATACCTCATTCAATCTACCAAAGGATCTAATTGTTTCTGTTATGCACTATGTAAATACCACAGTAATTTGATCAAATCCACAGTAAAAACCTTAAATGTAAGTTCTGAGCATTTTCACAAACATACATTTAAAATTGCAAGCTCTCAAAGAAGATATTTCAAAACACAAAGAATGGCAGGAGAACACTCAGAAGATAGATGCAGAACTCCAGATTCTATTGTATTAGAAACGAATAGTCATACATGATTTACAATGTAGGAATGACTCTTAGTTTCATTGATCATACTACAGAGAACTTACAAGCTTTACAGATACAGTAAGGCAGCCAGACATTCCACGCGCACCTTACTGCAGACAAACAGGCGACCTCCTTCATCTACCTCTAAACTATGCTAACTTGCTGTATGCTTCTAAAAGAAAAAATCTGTTGTAGCCACTGTTGTTTTCCTAAAATCCCTGTTGTAGGCCCTAAAATCCCTGTTGTAAAGTATTACAGTGTAGAGAGGCACAATATAAAGACATTCTGATTGTCCTCACTACAGCAAAAAACCTAACTGAACCCCTGGTTCAAACCCCTGGTTACAGCAATAAATACAGGTGAACCAGTTCTCAAAAATATCTCTGAGTAGTGTCAAATCTGGGTGAAATATTGCCCCTTCTGAGAAGTTCCGGCAGCTGGGTAATAACTTCTGTTTGTCTATTGCAGTAATAGCTTCAGCTGCAACCTTGTTCTTTACTTGAATGGCCTTGACTTTTCACATTTCATCCTTATCTTCTTGCTCCTGAGATCAGATTTCCTTCCTCCATGAGGTCACTGTGTTGACTTTCTAGCTGCTTCCTCAACTGCAAGCCTGCAAGACAAGACAAGCAATAAGTTTTTCATTTATCACATAAATAGTAGGAAATTAAAATAAGCGTTTAAACCCAGGTGACTGCGCAAGATTGTGGAAATCGGATCTAGAAAACTCCTCAAAACGCGTCCAAAATGCGCTCAGACTGCTCAAAATTCATCGGGTCAACTATCGCTGACCGGGAAAATGCCACAGGCGCAAAAAAAAAACACTTTAAAATTCCACCGCTTCATTTCCCGCCCATCGGCATGACTATCGCTATCGGCGTGTCAAAAAACATGTTAGTCGATATTTACTTCATCATCATGATACTCTGGAAATATGATGCTCTCCCTCCTGAAGGTCCAGATGACGTCATCATGATATTCGGGCTTCTGCATATTGGAGAAAAGAACAACATCATCATCATCATCATGTTGAAGAAGAATAGGAGGATATGAATATGATCATGCTGCCGAGGAAAGGAAAATGATGGTGACGTCATCATGATATTCGGGCTTCATTGAAATGCTAAGGATGACGTCATCATCATGTTCAGTTAAGATCAGGGGATAATTGTGATATCGGGTCACCTAAGGAGCATGATCAGGATGATGAATGTAATATGACCCTTTTGCAGCCAAGGTAACCCTCTTGAAAGATCAGGATGATGACGGTCATCATCAGGATATTTGCTTTTGTCGAACTTATAATAAGACGTCATCATCATGTTCGGGAACCGGATCGTTCTTTGGAAAATATCCTGCCGAAGGGAAAATGTGATGATGATGATCATTAGGATATTAGCTTCTTCGTTTATTAGATCGGGATGACGTCATCATGATATCCGGAGCCTTCGTTAAACTTAGAACATGACGTCATCATGATATTTCGCCAACCGGATCATGTTTTGGAAAATATCCTACTGAAGATGAAATTAGGATGATGAGGATCATCAGGATATTTTCAAAAGGTCTTACTTCATCGGCAGGAGGACTTTACGAAATATCAGGTGGACAAACAAGATCATGATGATCTTGACAACAGGACAGGATAAAAATATGATGATGATGATCCTCATCGATTTATCATGATGACGTAATCATTATATTTCATTTTCGGAGCACAAGGATGAGTTGAGGTCATCATGATATTTGCGCTAGGGTGATATTGTAAAATATGATCATGCTGTTTGAGGAATGAAATATCGCCCTCTTCTGAATAGATAGGGTGATCATCATGATATTGCAAAAAAGGTGATCAGGAGGATATGAACATGATGATCCTCTTTATCGAATTATGATGATGATGTCTCCATTACTTAGCGAATTTCAGCGAATGACCCTCGTGAAAGATCAGGATGATATGAAGTCGTCATCATCATATTTCGAACTTCAGCAAATATCATGATGATGACCCTCTGATAGGATTATAACACGCACATGCAAATATGCCGACGGTGGATTTTCTAAGTCAGGGTGATCAGCATGATATTATAAGATCAGGTAATGTTGAAATATCATGATGATGCTCGCGATACAAAAGACCACTCGACGGGGGGAAACCTACCGTGACTTAAAGCCGACGTCATCATGATATTTGAACCTCAGGATATTATCGGGGGGGTGCTTCAAATATGATGATGATGTCTTCATACAGCAAAACCAAGTATAAAAAATATGACCCTCCTAAAAGAAATCATGATGCTGATGATGCGCCTAAGGCCATTTGACGGGTAAAGGGCACTACCACCTAAGATTGACGTCCGGATATTGCGACTGCATGATTTTTATCTGGTGATAGACCAAGATCATGATGACCTTGACAACATAACCAAAATATGATGATCACTTGCGATTATCAAGTTTGACCAAAACTTTGACCGTGCATAACTTTCACATATGGACAAATTTTCAAGTGAAGTAAAATGTAAACCTGCATGGAATTTCAAGCTCTTTCTAAATATGAGGTCACAGAAACAAAATATGAACTTTGACAAACTGACCTCATAATGATGACCAACCTGATCCAATATCATGATGATGATGCACCTGACCTTCATTTTTACCAAACCGCCAGAAAGCAGAAAAAAACACAAGCAGAAGCAAAAAGCAAAACATCAGCAGGGGTCCCCATTTTGCTAAGGAGCATAATGGGGCGTGTTGTGAACATCACAACAAGCACCCTTAAGTGCATTCAAGAAAGCTTTCTAATTTGCAGACATGTCCTACCCTTAAGGACTCTCTTCTACCTCTTCTTCATCATTTGTGTTAGAAGAAATTCCATCTTCTTTGGTCTTGCCCTTAGACCTTCTTTCTTGTTGCAATCTTGCCTCAACCATCTCTTCCACCAACTTCTTGATGGCTTCTTGACTCATTGTCTTGGGAGGCATTGTACTAGCCTCTATTTCAAGCTCCTCGTCTAGCATACACTACTCTAATCAAATATTAGCTCTGATACCAATATGATGCAAAGGTATTGGTAGTTTTGGCTTTGCTCACACAATAGACCTAGACTTTAGGATTTCCTTCACAAGGTTTTCAAAGGCTATGCAACACAAGCCTATGCAAGGCTGTCCAAGAGACTGACCTAGTCTGGGACCACACCCTAGTGTCCACCCTCATAGACTATCCAACCCTCTTTTGGGGAGTCTCTACTCAACCCAAACAACACACACACTCACCTTCTTGACCAACAACCAACTACCAACATCCCTACCAAATAGGATCTCACACTACAATCAACACAAACTTGTCAAGGACATGACCAACTCAAGGTCTCTGACCCAACAACTATGTTCTGTACCAGCAAGGACAGTGAATAGCAAACTATAGCATGATTGCACTATGATAGTGCCTAGGAGACCTATTCCTTGTAGCCCTTGAGATCGGCTAATCCAAGGATAAATTTTCAAACTTCCAAATGACAACCTAGACACATTGCACATTTAAATACCCATTATGGACTTACAACCATCTACCAAGTTGTAGGGCCGTACTCTGTACCAGGCGTCCAATGACAGCGAGCTCTTCTTTTTAGGGAATAGGCCTAATTTGAGGGCTTTACAAAGGAAGTGCATCAAATCTACTTGCCCAGGATCAAACAAGCACCTACATAGGTCTATTTTCATCTATAAACATCAAGTCCACCATCCATTGGGTCATCCACTTACCTGTTCTCTGAATTCACATACTTATGCCTTCTTTTATTAAAGATGAATGTAAAAATTGTAAGTCTTCTTCCAAGAAAAAATTCTTTGACAAGGAAGATAAGTATTATAAAAAGAAAAAGAAAAAACAATACAATAAATATCCTAGGAAAAAGGGATATTTTAGAAAGAAGGATAAAAGAAAGGGTTCTGGCAATAAGAAATGGGAACCAACCTGTTATATCTGTAAGGGAAAACATTATGCAAACAAATGCCCTAACAGAAATAAACAGAAAAATAAAGGTAAAGTCAGAATAGCTAGAGATGCTGGTCTTGATAATGAAGAATATGAATTCTTCAATGAATATCCCTCATATTCTAAAGACATTATTCTTTCTGATTTGTCTAAAGAAGTGGAATCAGATGAGGCTGAATTTATGTCTGCTCCAGAGTAGGCAAATGTAAATTCTTTGACAGGACAACCAGAAGAATTAGATTCAATTGATTTTGAGAATTCATTTTTCTGTATGATGTTAAGAAGAAACACTAGAGCTGAATTAGACAAGGTAATTGATGAGATTGTACAAATTGAACAAAAACTCAATGAAATGAATATGGGACCAGAAACTTGGAAAAAGTTAACAGGAAAACTTGAGCAATTGAAGTCCAAAAAATGTGCCAAATGCCTTGGAGGGAGGAGTGTAGACCTAGAAACCAACAAAAACATGAAATAGACTCCCTCTTCCTCCATACTACTGAAAATAGTTGATGTCTTTCAGACGACAGAGGAGAAATTACACATTGTCTCAAAACCCTAGTTTTGAGAGTTTTCAGACCTGTTTACACAAATTGATTTGAAACTCACAACACAAGAGGTTTCAAGAGCCCTAATTACACTCAAATGAAAGGTATTTCAGAGGACTAACACATTTTTGAAGTTGTAGATCCCTTATTGTCCGTACAGAGCCATACAGAATGACTATTTTCCAGGAAATGCAGAAAAAGATAGTTTTTACTCTCCAAAACTTTTCCACTTCATTATTCTTGGCATGTCATTACATAGTTTGGCCTATAGAAGGATTGGGAGATGTTTTTCCTCCTGCACCAACTGTACAACTACTCTCCAAGGTAGTTAGCCATTGGTTATGACTTCCTCCATGAGAAACCACATGTTTCTTAAGTGGAATTACATTCAATTTGACCATATCAAGGTCTATATTGGATAAATTGACCAAATGGACCAAGTCCTTATTACAACTCATGAAAATGGCTTTCAAATCCTTAGAGAGAACAATAGAACATGACAACAAAATATGACAAATCACAAAATGACTAGAATTGGGAGCTCCTGCACCAATTTCAAGCATACCCCATCCATTTCAATCCAAAGTTTCCTAATCATACCTCCATTTTGACCTTAGAGAATTAATCATTATCATTATTGGACCCCTTTTTCACACCATAATCCACTCTTTTTCATAACTTCTCATCCTCCTTAATTTTGCATAACTCTTTGGACCAAATAGCATCTTTCTACAAATCCATTCTACAAATTCGTTTGCTCACTCAAAACACCATCCAAAATCCCAAGCATCAATCAAAAACATCAAACCAACATCCAATATCAAAATCAATCCTTGAGCTAAATCTAGATCTAGATTTTATCCTTCACATCATATTTTTCTTGATAAGTCATTAGTCTACCTTTCAAGTAGAATAATCATCCCTCTTTGTGTAAGGTCATAAGTCTACCCCAAACAAAGAGAAACATCCATTTGTGCAACACCTCAAAACTAGATCTCACTTTGTGCTCATTTGTTGACTTCCAAATCCATTTTCAAAAACATCATCCAAATCTCTCATACCAAACATCTAGTTCATCTAAGGTTTCATCCCCCCAAAATCAACATCAAAAAATCTCTTCCATCAAATCATCCCCAAACAAACCTCATTTTATCCTCCATCATATTGGTCCAAAATTTTGTGAAAATCAATATCATCCACTCTTACCACCCTTAGGTTGACACTCTTTTGAGACTCATCTCTTAAAAGTGAAAATCTATCTAAACCACATCATAATTTCCTTCTACCTTTAGATTTGTAAGAATCACACCCTCTTATCTCTAAATCTCATCACATTTCATCACCACATCCTCTTTGGGTCCAACAAGTCAATCAAGATTCTCTAAGGTCTCCACCTTTCATCCACCTCAAAATCAAAATCCATACACTTGCATGCCCATAACTAGATCCCAACACAAGAAGAATCAAGAGATGGAAAACTTTGGATACAATGGGGGCATAGGGATGCTTCAAACCAATGAGAACAATATACTAATTAGACAACAAGCATACAACATACCCTCAGTTTTCCAAATTCCAACATGTGGTCCTCATGAAAACCCCTTCCACTTCTTGCAAACACAACCACTACAACCTCCACAACCTCCCATCCAAAACATCCCCACCATCAACCAAATAAATTAAGATGTCCTAATCTTCACACAAGACTCTAATAGCATGGATATGCTTGACAAAGTCTTAAGGTCAGATCCAAATAGATATCTTGATTACCTCCTCAAAATTGGTGCTCAACCACCCCATAACATGACATCATCCCAACCATCCACATCTAACAACAATCCTACGACATCCTCTCAACCATCTACATCAAACACCCAACCTACCATCTCTCAAACTTTGACCCCCACCGTATCTACCACTCCCACAAACTCTAATGTTGCCACATCCACCATTCCCACAAACTCCAATGTTACCACATCTACAATTCCCACTAACATATCCATCACCTCTAATGTCTCCAATCCTACCATCTCCCAACCTGTCATCACATCCACTACCATAACCAATGTAAACCCTTCCATTCCCCAAGTCACCTTGGGCATCCAAAGCAACCCCACACATGTGAGTGCTTCCACAAGTGTGCCTCAACTCAACCCTCAAACTATAGCCTATATGAGACAATTCTTTTCATAACCACCTCACAACACAACCAACCCATCCAACATCAATCCATCCAATGTCAACCCATCCCATCTCATGTATGCACCAAACCCCACGGTATCATCAACACAACATAATACTAATCCCCAATTGCTACCTCACGTACTCCAACAAATCCAAGATTGTCAACAATATCTCACACAACAAAACTGAAATACCATCCCACAATATCAAAACACAATCCCCCAAAATCACAACCCTCCATATCAAAATCTAAACCAAGTGAACCAACACCAAATCCTGCCCAACCTCCAACATCTCATCAATCAACAAACCTACACCCCACAACCACCACCAACCCCAGACCTAACAAGTACAGTACAAACTTTGATCCAAAAGGTAGATGATTTGCAAACTGGGGGCAAGCACAAACATTACTCTTTCAAGGATATTTGTCCCTATCCATTTGATCGAACACTAGACATGCCTATTTTTCCCAAAAATTTTGAAACACCCAAATTTGATAAGTATAAGGGAAAGGGAGACCCTAGGGATCACCTTAGGGAGTTCTACCTTGCTTGCCTGGAAGTCTCAAACAACAACACATATCTAATGAGACTTTTTCCTAGGAGCCTCAGTGGGCTAGCCGCTGAATGGTTTGCACATCTTCCCCCGGGCATCAAGTCTTTCCCTAAGCCTGCTGAAATTTGCCAACCACTTCTCCTACAATTTTGAACATGAAATATCCATGACAGACCTTTGCAATACCAAACAAAAGAGTGGAGAATCCTTTTCTTCATTCTTGCAAAGGTGGAGGGGCTTAGCAAGCAAACTCCCTTGGCCAATTCTTGAGAAGTAATTAGTCACCATGTTCGTGACTAATCTAAACCAAGAAATGGAGTTCCATCTACAAATACTTTGTGCGCCTATCTTCAAAGAAGTCATTGACAAAGGTACTACCATCAAAAGATCCTTTATCGCCAAGGGCTCAATCAAATTATATGACAACAAGCCCTATAGCAACAACAACAACAACAAGGTCAACATAAACGTCCCCAATACAAACAACAATAACACACAATCAAATGAAAAATCATGCTTTTGTGGAAAGAACAAAAACACCCTCAATGACGATGTCACCAATGTAAAGGTTGTCCAACATGTACAAAATCAATCACCCCCAAGTACATACATTGCTAATGTAAATATTCCAAAAGGTCAACCTAAACAAAACAAACCTCATAGAAAATTTACACCCCTAGGGAAACCAATTGAAGATATCCTTGATAGATGTCTAAACAATGGTTTAGTAACTCTCCCACCTGTTAAGCCCCACCAAGAAAGTGAACTCAAATATGTGTGGTACAATGAAAATGACTTGTGATTATGACCACATTGTGGGCCATAAGATATCTGATTGCATGAAATTGAAACATTGTATACAAGACCTCATAGATCAAAAGAAAGTCAATCTTGAACAAACCACCCAACCATTGCCCAATGCTAATTTAGGAGATTACAAGGACCTGCTACCTAACCACAACAAAGCCTCATCTTCTAATCATCACTCCACCTCCTACTTCCTATGATTCTGTCATAGGTCATATAGAACCATCATCCAACTATATCAACATGATCACTATTCGGACTCAAGTACCCGATTGTGCCATCACAACCTATCATGGCTGTGTATCCATTCGCATAGCCCCTACCACTAATCAAATGCCTCCATCCACATCAAACCGTCAACCCAATCATTTTTCATTCTCCCACCACCTACTAATAAGTACAACCTCCTAGATCATCTAGGAAAGACCCCTGCACAAATTTCCATCATCAAGCTGCTTTGTACGTCACCTCTCCGTAAAGAAGTCCTCGACAAGGCTCTCATGGAAACCCAAGTTCTCACCAACCTAAATGTGGATCAATTCCAAGCCATGGTGGGCCACATTGCTTCACCTCATCATCTCACTTTCTCTGAAAAGGATATCCCCGCCTCCGACAATCTACATAATGATGCCTTGCATATCAAAGTCCACATCCATAAACATATCATCAAAAGAGTATTAATAGATGGTGGCTCTGGCCTAAACCTGTGCACTCTAAAATTATTAAAACACTTGGGATACTTGAATGTGGTTGTAGACACTAGTGAATGCATAACCATCAAGGGATATGATGATACTGAGAGATTGTCCGAGGGCACTATCAAACTCCCCATCTAAGTAGGGCAAAAGATAATGGAAACTAAATGTCAGCTTCTGGATCTTGACCTCCCCTACAACATTCTTCTTGGCCAACCATGGATCCATTCCATACAAGTTGTCCCCTCTATGTTCCACCAATGTCTAAAGTTCCCTCACAATGGCACAAAAGTAACCATCTATAGCGACCCCCGCCCCTTCCAATACTAAAGTTTCTTGGAAGGACACGACCACACCTTCTGCCCATACAACAAGGCTATGACAAAAACCATCTCGCCAACTAACCCTACAACATCCACCTCTTATATTGACCCTTCCAATATTGCTTCCACTTCATCCCTAGCAACCCCGCCACCTGAGGTCAAGGTCAAGATCAGTGATATGGGATGTGGAGAATATGACCTAGATGGTACCTTTTGTGTAGGGACATTACCCAATCCTAAGATGTTCAGTGCCCTGAAAGAGGGAGAAGTCTCCACAGTGGTTATCAAATGTAAGCCATCCCTGACCTTTGAGAAGAAGCACCTACTTGATCAAGATGTGCTTGAAGACATATAATCATGGCTGTATAAAGATGAAGAAACTGAGCAAGAAACCCCTACCATACCATCTGAAATCTATAATAAGGAGTCAGAAATCGTAAAAAACATGGGCTATAAAGGACAAGGCAGTATCTGCCTTCATGAATGTTGGTTAACAGATTTGTCTTGATCTAATAATATTTTATTCAGACTCTAGAACCCTTTCTTTTTTAAAGTAAATAAGTTAAACAACAATTGGCTGAACTATCATAAATAATTCACCTCTGAATTAAGGTACAGCTCCCTTTTAAATCTTCAATGAATTTGAACTATTCTAACATTTGAATACACTTTTAACCAAAAAGCATATAAGGCATACTAACATTCACACATCACCATGTTATGAATGCGATATCTTTTCTTTCCTATGAAATCATTCAGTGACAGAATGCACAGATTCTATCTTCAATAGTAATCAAATATATATATGTACATGTATCACTGAACCAATAAATGATAAAACATATATGATGAGTCTTCTAGCAAAAGAATAATTACCACATAAAAAGAAGAGCTCGCACAGAAACTCAATTTCATGTACTTAAACACACAGATTTAAGTCTGTAGTAGTCATTTCTTCCTTTCATTCACAGATGGAATATATTGAGACAAACATCACATACATTATAAATATAAAGTTCAGCAAAAATCTCTTATCCCTATTCTATATCCCATGTTTAAGGTCTCTAAACAAACATATATATAGCTTGCCCTTATAACTGTTCTTTAAACCCAGAGTTAAACAAAATTTGACCCTTAGCGAGATTTGGTTTTTGAAACTGATTAAAAGGATAGAGTTTTCAAACATGATTCTAAACTAAATAACTAAATAAAAAGATTATATTAGCACAATCATGACTGGGATAGCACGTTGGAATCTCTAGATTTGCTCTGTTCTGCTAAAGAGACATGTTGCGTCTTCCATTCCTGGTATTGAGCAACAAACTCTTGAATCATTGGGAAGTTAGGGACACCAATATGATTAACTCGTGGCTTCCAAGCATCCTCTTCTTTTCGAATGCTAGCTACTTTTTATGCATGTTCTGGAAGTGCATCGATGCAAAGGTGAAGTAATGATTCCACTTTTGATATTCAGGAGAAATCATCAATTATCAGTTTATCATTTTCTTTGACAAAGCTAAATTTCTCTTTGAAGGATTGTATAACAATATCAACATCTTTCTCTGGCTCACCATGGTCTTTCAAGTACTTTACATCAATACATTCCAAATCGTGATGTAGAGATTGAGTAAACTTAGTTATCTCCTTAATCAGCTTTGTAAACTCTATTCATCCTTGTTTTGACACTGAGTTTCTCCATTCAATGTTTCTTCTGCTTACATATAGCATATTGTCATTCAGGTTTGTTAAGTTCTTTTTTGATAGAAACTTAGTCACTCCATACTTCTAAATTTCAATCATCTAATTTATTACACTCATCCATTTCTCTTCATCCTTTTCCCACAAGGCATTCTATATTTTTAAAACTTCAATAGTAGCTATGGTTTCATCATATATACCTTTCAAATCATTAATATATTCACTACCTTTTTGGATGATACCATCTAGCCAGTCATTAAACACTTTAGTCACCATCTTATTTCTATGTATCTGATCAAGTATTTTTTGATTAACTAAAGACTTTAGATCAAAAGATAGAGGTAATTGAGAGATGGGCTAAGGACCTGGATTGTGAATGGCCTCAATGTATTCTGCCATTGACCTTAATGCTTGCTTCATCTCTCTCTTATCCTTTTCATCTTTCCATGTGCGAATTACTATCTTTTTCACAGACACCTCGAGATGGTTCATGTCTGTAGCACGCAATGCAATTCCAAGGTATATTCTTTCTACTACAAAATCTTGAACTATGGGGTTCTAGACTTCCTCATCAGCTATTGGTCGTGCTATCTCCATACTCTAATTTCCTATATTGGGATCAATGTCTACCCTGGAAGTGGTTTTCAACTTTTTAGATTTTGGAGCCTTTCCCAGACATTTGCTAACCATATCCTCTAGTGGTAAAGAAAATAGAACTATTTTCCTTTTATCATTAATTAAACTTTCCAACTATTGAGGCATAGTGATTGGAATCTCTTTATCAGGAGTAAGTTGTTCAGAAGGTGCATTTGGCAATATCACTAAATTGGTAGAATCTAAAGTGATCTCTACCTATTGGTCCGTATTGGTTTCTTTTGCCATTGATGAACCAAGCCCTTGATGACTCATCATTTCTTTCAAATCTTCTTCAATATTTAGGTCTACAACTATTCTTTCTAAAATTTCCTTCTTCTTCCTGCTCTTAGATCTTGACCTAGTGGTGCAAGTAGGCAGACTAGTCACAAGGGTTTTCTTAGACTTTTTGGTGGCAGAACCCTTTTCAATTTTTGACTTTGGAGTACCTTTAATAGATCTAAATTCACTGTCAAACTAGGCAAGAAAATCCTTTACCTCCAGCATTGTTTCCCTTTCATATCACCCTATATGTTTTACTACTAAAATTGGCCTATTCCTTCTTTGATAAAAGGCATAAAATCTGGTCAAATAATTTACTGAATCGATTAATTCGTGCTGAATTTACTTGATAAGACAAATTCTGACATATGAATTAATTGTAAGTAATTCCTGCACACAACCTTAATGTGTAATCATTACCCTCAACCTCTAAAAGTTAAAACTTTCCACTTCATAAGGTGTTCCGAGTATATTTCCCTCCATTTTACTTTCTCCATTAAAATCTCCCGCAAATTTTGACTCAAAGAAGGTTTTAGGGAATAAATGAGACTTAACACATAGGTACACTTATTACGGAACATTTCATGATGAACCATTGAACCTTTGAACCTTTGAACTCTGATACAAGGTTCAATCGAGAGGTTCAAAGATACAAATTGTGTTGCACAAGAGACCAAGGGTAAGCAGCTTTTCTAGGAACATTGAATGTTGAACCTTTGAACCAATGAACCATTGAATTTTGAAAAAGGTTCAAGTTCAAAGGTTGAAGACTACAAATTATTTTGTACATAAGATGACAGGTGAATGATCTTTAATAACAAAGAGCCAAATTAAGGAGTAAACATATTGACCAATAAAGGAAAATGGTAAATCAACTATTTGCTCAGGGAAGGATTATGAAAAATTGAATAAGGGTGAATAAAAAGGTAACATTGGCTCTAACTGGGAACTACATTTTATGACAAAATGCAGAGAACTCAAAATCTCTGGTTATGCACAAACTGAAACATAGGGATAAAATAAAAAGGGCCGAGGTAAACCAAAACTAGAAAACAAAAATGACAACACATGAAAACAAATAAATGACTATGCATAAAATAGGGGACACCTGTTTTACAATTGATACAACTTAAGGTCCTATCCATTATAGGATAGGGGTAGAATATATCCATCTGGATAATCTAATTTGAAAGAATTAGGGCCCAGTACCTGATGAATTTTGAATGGTCCCTTCCAAAGTGAATCAAACTTGCCATGTGCTCCTTTAGGTTCTCTCCTCTTATCCCATAAAAGCATTTCATCTCCTTCCATGAATTTTTTGGGCCTGGTTTTTCAATTAAAAATCTTCTTAACCCTGGCTTGATGAGCAGTAATATGATCAACTAGTTCATTCCTCTCCTCCTCAATCTTTGTTAAATACATAACCCTCTTTTCCAAAGAATCCTAAAAGTATTAATCTTCAATGACATTTTGCAATTTGGCTACAGATAATTCCAGAGGTAATGATAACTAAGCTCCTATTCCATAAACTAGCTCAAAAGGTGCCATTCCTATTGCTCTTTTTGGGGTTATCCTATCAGCCCAGAGTGCTTCGTTGATGCAGGAGCATCCAGTGGTGTAAGGGTAATCTTCCATCACCCAAAAAAGATGTGTTTCAAAATTATTGATGTTCTTTCCATTTCTTTTCAAAATTTGTGGTTCTGGTTCCATAATCGCTTGAATAATGATGTAGAACTTTCAGTTTTTCCAAACTCCTAAAAATAGCAACCTACTATTGTTAGAAAGTTTGCATTTGGGCACCAAATGGAGTGAAAATTTACAAGAAGCTTTCTAACTGAAAAATAAGACCTTTGGCAAAGGAATCACGCAAAGATCATTTGCGAGCTGAAAGATATTAAAGTTTCCGTTTCCTGAAAAATGCTTGAAAATTATTCAAACTTAGGTTTGAGGCACTAAACGGACCTGTACGGGCCAAAAAATGGCCAAAACTGGTAGAGCTAGTTCTTAGCATGTAGAGAACTCTGCGAGTTATCTGACGCATAAAATAGTTCGTCAATCGGACACTTGGATCAAAAGTTATGGCTCTCAGAAGTTGACCTATTTTTGGAGGGAGATGCAAATTTCAAATTTAGGTTGTTGGCTACCAAAAAGTCTATTAATAACCATTTTTGGGAACCCTGGGCAATAGTATAGTTAAGGGGGAAAGTGTAGAGTCAATAATAGGTAGAAAAATAGAAACCCTAGCTGATTTGGGGTTACAGAAGGCAAATGATTCTAGAGTCTTGGAAGGGAAAGTTGTAATGTGTTGCAGCCTATGGAGGGTTGATTCCTCTGATTGTATTTGAGCTTTTTTAATTGAATAAGTTGTCCAAATCAATAAAGAAAGTTCTATTTTCTGTGTGCCATTTTTGTTGTTGTGTGTTTTATGATTTACCCCTTCATCAAGTGGTATCAGAGAAGGGTTCCTGAGTGTGTAGATAGATTGCTGACCATGAGGCAGTTTGCACCAGGACCTGAGGTTGTGGGTTTGCTACGGAGATCAAGATGCCTCCCCAAAGAAATCGTAGTGGGAGGAATTCTTTGATGGAAGAGGGTTTTAGAGCCCTGCAAATCCAAATCAATGCATTGCAAGAGGAGCTGCAAAGAGGGTTTGATCCGAGAACAAGAGAAGAAAGTGAGGATGGAGCTGAAGAAGAGTTATCTGAGGAAGAAAAAGAAGCTGGAGGAGATCCTGCAGAAGTTAGGTTGTTGAGGGTCATTTCAAAGATCAGAATGAGGCCCAGGATTGAAGTTTCTACATATTCTAGAGATTTGAATACGGAACAACTTATTGATTGGATCAATGACATGGAGGAGTATTTTGAATATGAAGATGTGGACCCAGATCAGGTCAAGTTTGAAAAAACAAAGTTGAAGGGCCACACCAGTATTTGGTAGAAGGAGGTCCAATTAGAGAGGAATAGAAGAGGAAAAGGAAAGATCACCAGATGGGATTAGATGGTGGAGAAACTGAAGAAGCAGTTCATTCTTGTGGACTATGAGATGGAGTTGCTAAAGAAGCTACAAGGACTGAAGCAAGGTAACAAGTTTGTTAAGGAGTATACAGAAGAGTTTTATAAAATTACTATTAGGACAGGCCACACAGAGCCCAACAAGGAGAAGGTAGCCTGTTACATTAATGGGTTGAGACTGAGTATTTAGGAGGAGCTGAGCCTAGTCAGAATAACCACCATAGAAGATGCATACCAATTTTCCCTGAAGGTGGAAGAGAAGCTGAATAAAAGATTTGACAACAAGCAAAGGGGAAGAGGTCACGGCAGAAGGACTAGTGGAAGACTCTATGGGGGTTGAAATGACGATTCAAAGAAAAGTGAAGAAGCCAGCACTAGTCAAAATTAGAGAGGAGATAATGCCTACTACCCTCATGACCAGAACAATTGTGAGCAAAGAGGAAGAGGAAGGGGCAGACCTTGGCAAGGACCCAGAAGAGGAGGTTTCAGAGGAACCTGTTTCCAATGTGGAGAAGAAGGGCATAGAGCATACGAGTGTTTGCAACATCAAGGAAGGACGAATAGAAGACCTGAAGGTAATGCACGAGTTGCACATGTAGATGAAGATGCTCAATCAAAGCACTTTGAAGATGCTGAAAGGGGACAAACCCTAGTTGTTAGAAGAACTTTGTTGAATGAGGAGAAAGAACCCAATCAGAGGAAGAGTTTATTCTGCATAAGGTGCAAATGTGAAGGTAAGTACTGTGATACTATTATTGACAGTGGAAGCATTGATAGTCTTGTTTTAGAGGAGATGGTTGACAAGTTGAAGTTGACAAGAAGAAAGCATCTGCATCCATATTAGATTGCATGGTTGCAGAAGGACCATAGAGCTTTAGTCAATGAGTAGTGTCTAGTGAAGTTTAAGATTGGTGACTACCATGATGAGGTGCTATGTGACATCATACAAATGGATGCATGTCATATGTTGTTGGGGAGGCCATGGCAGTATTGTTGTGATGTTCACAACACGCCCCATTTCAACCCTTAGCAAAATGAGGACCCCTGCTATGGTTTTTTGCTTTTTCCTTGTGTGTGTTGTTTTGCTTGGTGGTAAAAGGGAAAAGAGTGTTAAAATTGGAAACTTTGTTAAAACTAGAGAAAAATCACATTTCAGTACTAGGGCATAATATGGTTGGATTCCTTATGAAAAATGAGCTAGGGTTACTTTTTGAACCATCTTAAAATTTGCCATATTTTGCAAGTTATGATCATTTTGGTAAAATGTACATTTAGGTTTGTATGTTGCATGTATAAAGTCCTTTGTATATCGCTTTTGATATACAAGGTCCTTTGTATGTGCACGGTCATTTTATACTTAGTCGCATTTGCAATCGGGTTCGTATACAAGGTTGTTTGTATGTTGATTCGCTTGCATATTGCATATACAATCCCTTTGTATATCGCTTTCATATACAAAGGCAATTGTATATGCTTTCCTTGTATGTATTTGGTAAAAGTTTATGTATGCATACAAGGTGGACCTGAAATGGTTTTAGGGTTAGAATGAATCAATGTTTAAATTTCATTGCATGTATCTCATGTTTGTATGTTTGGTAGGTCAAAACATACAATGCACTTATACAAGGGCCGGAACCGAAGATTTATTAAAACAATGTTAAATCGTTGTACATTTTGGGCTTGTATATTTATACATACGAGGCAAACATACAAAGAGGCTTTATCCATGGTGCAGAATTCAAAAGGTTGTGAAACGGGGTTAATTTGTTGTATATCCATGGGCTTGTATAAAATGCAAATATACATTGGGCAGACCCGATGGACTTATTAAAAATAGTTAAGTCTTTGTATATTTTGTGCTTTGTATGTTTCAACATACAAAGCCAATATGCAATGACTTATACAAGTGCGGACCCGAAAAAGTTATGAAACAGGATGAAATGCTTGTATGTTTCACGTAATGTATATTTCATAGCATACATTGCATTATATACATTTGGCGCGGAATTGAAAAGTTATTTAAGAATGGTTTTGTTGTTGTATGTTTTGTGCAACGTACATTGCAAAACATACATTGCGATATACATTGAATACATGCAGGCACCAAATGCGAAAGGTTATTAAAAGAGAAATAATGCTTGTATATTCTAGGGGCTTGTATGTTTATTTTGAAGCATATATTGTAGAGTGCATACAAGCCAGAATCCAAAAGAAATTAGAATCTGATGAATCCATGTATAAAGTCTGAATGTATATTAGAGGATACAAAGTGAAACATACATGGTAATTTATGCATTGCGATAAACGTACAAGGTGGATCTTGGTGAAGAATTAAATTTAGTTAAATGGATGCATCATTACTCAGTGAATATTAAAGGATCCATGCCGATATACAAAGGTCGGATTTGAAAAGAAGTAAAAAATGTAGAAAATTCTTTGTATACATATACGTTTGTATGTTGTGATATACAAACCGATATACATTGCCAACATACAAGCTACAGAACTGAAAAAGATTAAAATCTGGTTAAACAAATGTATCATGCCTGGTTTGTATATTAGAAGATACAAAGATTTAAGCAAGGAAAAGAGCGGGAAAATAATGCGATAGGGTTTTTGAGGCATTTTTTAGGCATTTTTGAGCCTGAGTGCATACTTCTGGTCAGCGATGGTTGACCCGACTGGTTTTAATGATGAAGATGCATTTGAACGTGAAATTTTCACAAATTTAGGGCCTGATTTCTGCAATCACATAGTCACGACTGGATTTAATAATTGTTTATCTTCCTCCAGGTTTCTTAGGTGAAATGATATTTATTGCTGGTCTATTTTTGCAGGTTTGCAGTTGAAGAAGGAGCTAAAGCTTAATGGTGATGATGTCATAGAAGGGAGATCTGATCTTAGGAGTAGAGGAAGATAAGAATGAAGGGCGAGGAAGTCAAGGGCCTTCAATGATGAAGACAAAATGCAGATGGAAACTTTATTACAATAGACAACAGAAGTTATTTTTGAGCTGCTAAGGGTTTCCAGAAGGGTATATTTTGCCTAGATTTGATGTATGCTCAGAGATATTTTTTGAGAGACGAATTCTCCACCATTTAATGCTGTAGCCAGGGGTTTGAACCATTGCTTAACTAGGATTTTTAGCCATATTAAGGATAGTCAAGTCTATATATTGTGCCTCTTTACACTATAATATTTTACACAGGGGCTACATAGGGATTTGTAGTAGCAAGAATTTGTAAAAGTAGCACTTAGCATAGCATTTAGGGGTAGAAGGAGGTCACCTGTGTCTGCAACAAGGAGCGTGTGGAACATCTTGCCTCCTTGTTGTATCTGTAAAGCTTGTAAGTTTTTTGTAATTTGATCAATGATGCTAAGAGTCATTCAGACATTGTAAATTTTATATGACTGTCTGTTTCTAATACAATTGAATCTGGAATTCTGCATCTATCTTCTGAGTGTTTTCTTTCTCTTCATTGTGTTTGAAACATTTTCTCTTAGAGTTTGCAATTTTAGGTGTATGTTTGTGAAAATGCTTAGAACTTGCATTTAAGGTTTTTGTCTATGGATTTGATCAAGTTGCTGTATGATTTACAAAGTGCATAATAGAACAATTAGATCCTTTGGTAGAATGAATGAAGTTTAGTTTAGAATCTTCCTAACTTTTCCCAACCCATCTAAAAATATTTATCTTAAAACATAGGAATTTAAAGGAAATTGTCTTATATTTGAAAAGTGTGCATAACCAACTTGAAAGTAGATGGTTTTCATAAATATTTAAGAGAAGAAAGCTACAATAATTCAAGAAACCCCTTTAAAGCTTTGCAGCACAGTAACACTTTTATGCAAAAGAATGAACAACATGCTGATATTTATGATCTTTTACATAGTTTGAGTCCAGTAAACCAACAAGAAACCCTAAATCACGTAAGGCCCCTTGAACATTACATCTTCACATCAACCTACTGAATTTACCCAACAGGTCAAGACCTGACCATATTAAACTTGGGATTAAGCGAATCTTAATCGATTCCTTCATATTTTTCAAGTCAGTTAGGTTAATTTTATGTGAATTTTAACTATTGTTATGACTATGTTAAAACAATCATCAACAAGTATGATAGGAGCACTGTCCATGATGGTCGTGCAAACACATACTCTCTAACAAAGGATGGAGTTCATCATAAGTTGAAGCCCTTGAAGGAGGTGGAAGAAAAGGTATGTAGTACTGCCAGAATTTGCTTAGTAGATGGTAGAAAATTTTTGGAGGGTATGAAGCATGAGTGTCATTGCTTTGCATTGATTCCTAAGATTAGTCAAGAGAAGTGTGAAGATGTACCGGCAGAAGTCTCAGAAATGTTGGAAGAGTTTTAGGATATTATCTCTGATAATGTACCAGAAGGTTTACCACCAGTAAGGAAGATAAGTCATCAAATGGATTTGATACCAGGAGCTAGCTTGCCAAATAAGGTAGCCCATAGAATGACTCCAACTAAGAGTGAAGAGTTGAATAGACAAGTTTAGGAGTTGTTGAGAAAGGGATTGATAAGAGAGAGCTAAAGTCCCTATGTGGTACCTGCAATACTAGCACCAAAGAAAGATGGAGAGTGGAGAATGTGTACAGACTCTCAAGCCATCAATAAGATCATGATCAAGTACAAGTTTTCATTGCCCAGAATGGATGACATAATGGACTATTTGAGTGGAGCCAAGTACTTCACGAAGATTGACCTGAAGAGTGGGTATCACTAGATCCGTATAAGAGAAGGAGACGAGTGGAAGACAGCCTTCAAAACCAAAGAAGGTTTGTATGAGTGGTTAGTCATGCCATTTGGGCTAACCAATGCACCAGGCACATTCATGCAGCTCATGAATGAGGTATTGAAAGAATTTTTGGGAAGTTTTGTTATTGTTTATTTGGATGATATTTTGATTTTTCGTAAGACTTGGGATGAGCATCTGATGCATATTAGAAGAGTTCTAGACAAGCTAAGGGAGGAGAAGTTGTTGATTAATCTGAAGAAATGTAGTTTTGCAAAGAAGGAGTTGGTATACATGGGATTTGTTGTCTCAGAGGAAGGTCTTAAGATGGACGTAGAGAAGGTGAGAGCTATCCTTGAATGGCCTATGCCAAGGAGTGCCACAGAGGTATGATCTTTTCATGGTTTGGCAAGTTTTTACAGAAAGTTTATTAGGAATTTTAGTAGCATTTGTGCACCCCTAACTGAGTGAGAGGGGATAGAAAAGAATTTAGATGGACTAAGGAGTAGATAAAAGCTTTGATACATTGAGGCAGAAAGTCACATAACAACATGTTTTGGCACTACCAGATTTCAATAAGGTATTTCAGGTAGATTATGATGCTAGTGGCAGTGCTATAGGAGCTATTTTGAGCCAAGAAGGTAAGCCCATTGCCTATTTTAGTGAGAAGCTTAATGATGCCAAGAAAAAGTATTATGTTTATGATCAAGAATTTTATGCAATAGTTCAGGATTTGAAGAAATGGAGACATTATTTGTTGCCAAAGGAGTTTTTTTAATATACTGATCATCAAGCTTTGTAGTATCTTAATAGTCAAGGAAAATTAAATCAAAGGCACTTAAAATGGGTTGAGTTTTTGTAGAGCTATACTTTTGTTTTGAAGCACAAGAGTGGGAAGACCAACATAGTTGCAGATGCCTTGAGCAGAAGGAAAAATTTGTTGATAGAAATGAAGATAGAGGTTGTTGGGTTTAATGACCTCAAAAGTTTGTATCCTGAAGATCTAGATTTTGTAGAGGCCTAGAAAGCTTGTTTGGAACCTGTTACTTTGGACATGACAAAATGGTTGGATTTCATAATCCAAGATGGCATGTTGTTTAGAGGAAGCCAGTTGTGCATTCCAAGGAGTTCAATGAGAGAGAACCTAATTAAGGAGAAGCATAGTGGAGGATTGGCCAGACACTTTGGTCAAGATAAGACCATTGCTATTGTTAGTGAAAATTATTATTGGCAACAATTGCAGTAGGATGTGAGGAAATTTGTTCAGAGTTGCAGAGTATGTTAGATGGCAAAAGGAGCAAGTCAGAATATAGGTCTACATCAGCCACTACCTGTACCAGAGAAGCCATGGGATGATATTAGTATGGATTTTGTTCTTGGTTTACCAAGGCCACAAAGAGGACATGATTCCATTTTTGTGGTGGTGGATAGATTCTCAAAGATGGTACATTTTATTCCTTGCAAGAAGACTAATGATGTTGTTCATATTGCAGAGTTATTTTTCAGAGAGGTGGTGAGATTACATGGTCTACCAAAAAGCATAGTTTCAGATCAAGATACCAAGTTTGTTGGTTATTTCTAGAGGACATTGTGGAAGAAGTTGAAGATAGATTTGAAGTTCAGTTCTGCACACCATCCACAGAATGATGGATAGTGAATAGGAGTTTGGGTAACCTACTACGATGCTTAGTAGGAGATAGGCCCAAAGGATGGGATTTGATTTTACCACAAGTAGAATTTTCTTACAACAATTATGTCAATAGGAGTACTGGTAAATCACCATTCTAGATTGTATATGGGAATAGTCCAAGAAATACTTCAGAGTTAAGGAATCTAGACAAAGGAGAAAAGACAAGTGCCGAGGCTGATGACTTTGCAGAACACATGAAGAATTTGCATGAAGAGATGAAAAAGCACATTAATAATATGAATATTTAGTACAAGGCTAAGGTAGATTAGAAGAGGAGATATAAGGAATTCTAGGTAGGAGATGAAGTCATGGTTCACTTGAGAAAAGAAAGGTTCCTAATTGGAACATACAATAAGCTGAAAACGAAGAAATTTGAACCATGCAAAATTTTGAAGAAACATGATTTAGGAAATGCATATGGGGTAGAGCTACCAAGTGGGATCAATATTTCCCCTGTTTTCAACATTGTTGATTTATCATAATACCATGAAGGTGGAACAGAGGATGGACCAATAGAAGAACAGTGGAGTATCCCAGCATCTACTTCAACAGAGGAGGCAGAAGAGATCTTGGATAGCCGTGTGAGAAGAAGTACTTAGAATAGGCAATATGAAGAATATCTAGTGAAATGGAAAGGAAGGCCTATTGAAGATTCTTCTTGGTTGTCTAAGGTAGATGTTGACCATTTGGGTTTTCCTCACACAAACACCTGAGACGTGACAGGGTAACTTCTCAAATTACCTTGGGTGTTTGATGCAGGAGCATCTAGTGGTGTAAGGGCAATCTTGCATCACCCAAAAAAAAGATGTGTTTCAAAATTGTTGATGTTCTTTCTATTTCTTTTCAAAATTTGTGGTTTTGGTTCCATAATCGCTTGAATAATGATGTAGAACTTTCACTTTTTCCAAAATGCTAAAAATAGCAACCTACTATTTTTAGAAAGTTTGCATTTGGGCATGGAATGGACTAAAAATTTACAGGAATCTTTATAACTGAAAAATAAGACCTTTGGAAAAGGAATCATGCAAAGATCATTTGCGAGCTGAAAGATATTAAAGTTTTTGTTTCCTAAAAAATACCTGAAAATTCTTCAAACTCAGGTTTGAGGCACTAAATAGCCATGTACGGGCCCAAAAATGGCTGGAATTGATAGAGCTAGTTTTAGTGCATAGAGTACTTCGCAGGCTTTCTGACGCATAAAACGGTTCGTAAATTAGACACCCAGATCAAAAGTTATGGCTCTCGGAAGTTGACCTATTTTTGGAAGGAGATGCAAATTTTGAATTTAGGTCATTGGCCCCAAAAAGGCTATTAATAACCATTTTTGGGAATCCTAAGCAGTAATAGAGTTAAGGGGGAAAGTGTAGAGTCAAGAATAGATAGGAAAATAGAAACCCTAGCTGATTTGGGGTTACAGAAGGCAGATGATTCTAGAGTCTTGGAAGGGAAAGCTATAATGTGTTGCAGCCTGTGGAGGGTTGATTCCTTTGATTGTATTTGAGATTTTGTAATGTAATAAGTTGTCCAAATCAATAAAGAAAGTTCTATTTTTTGTGTGCCATTTCTATTGTTGTGTGTTTTATGATTTACCCCCTTCATCATTCGTACAACCTTTTATGCCAATCTTTGGGATTATCACTCACCAATTTTCTCATGATGGCTATCAGATTTTTGTTACTGGACTCAGCTTGACCATTCCCTTGAGGGTAATAGTCTGATGAGTGAGAAAGAGAGATACTATGATCATAACAAAATGAAATGAGTTCAATTGAAGAAAAGTTGGTAGCATTGTCTACCACAAGTTTTTGAGGGACACCAAAATGCACTAGTATATTCTCTCTGAGAAAATTACACACCACTTCTGAGGTAGTTCTCTTCACAGGGACTGCCTCCACCCATTTTGTAAAATAGTCTATTGCTATTAGAATATGTGTATGTCTAGCACTTGAAGGAGGTGAAAGGGGCCCAATGAAGTCTAAACCCCATTGTTTGAAAGGTTCTTCAATAACAACTGGCCTCAAAGGTAATGTTGCAAGTTGTGGTCTTCCTAAAAATATTTTGCATTTCTCACAATTAGCTACCCATCTATATGCATCTTTGAACATGCCTAGCCAATAATAACAATTCCTAAGAATTTTAAAGGTTGTGACTAAAGAAGAGAAGTGTCCATCGCAGGCTTCATTATGGAAAACCCCAAAAGTTTATGTTGTTGTTCTTTATCTACACATCTTAGAAAAGTTCCATCCAGTCCCTTTTTGTATAAGACATCACCCCAAATGACATATTTCGCTACTTTCAATTTCAGGTTCCTTTTCTTCTTCGGGGATAAGTGACTAGGATAGTCTCCATAAGTAAGATAATGTGCCACATCTAGGAACCATGGATCTTGTAAACTCACCAATAGGACTGTGGGAAGTTCTTCTTCTTTTTCTTCCTTACTCTCAGCAATCAATCTACACAGGCCTTGTCCTCTAATTAATTTAGTTGGCCTGATCTCCAAATCATACTCTTGAATCTTAGCAAACCATGTTGCTCTATTATTCATCCCAACATCTTGCTAAGTCAGAATACTCTTTACAACTGAACTAGGAACAAATACAATTGAATGAGAATGAAGTATATAGTACCTAAATTGTTTGATAGCCTTTACCACAGCAAAAGCTTGTTTCTTCATTAAAGAATATTTAAGTTCATGCTTCTTAAGAGGAACACTCATGAAGGCTATTGGAGCTTCTATGTTCAATTCATTTTTCTGTAATAAAATACCAAAAATGGTATGTTCTGAACCATAGCAATAAATGATAAAATCCTTTTGGAAATCAGGGTTTATCAAAGTAGGTGCTTGTGTAATTGCTCCTTTAACATTTTTGAAAGCTTTCTTAGCAGTCTCATTCCACCTGAATGGTTTTTTTCAATCATCATCCCTACAATATGTTTTATGATCTTAGCAAAATCAGGAATGAACCTTTTGAGGAAGTTGACCTGGCCAAAGAAAGATTTAACTCTAGTCCTATTTGAAGAAAGACTTAGCTGTTGTATTGCTTTAACCCTTTCTGGATCAATCTTGATTTTGTCCTTCGAAACCAAATGCCCCAGTAACTTACCTTCTGTTACACAAAATATTGACTTTTTAGGATTAAGAGATATTCCATGATTTTGGGACCTTTGCAAAACAGTCTCAAGATCTTTCAGATAATTTTCTCTCTTTTTAGAGAAAACAGTCAAACCATCAAGATAAATGACAATAATTTTGTCTTTTAAGTCTTTAAAAGATGAATTCATTGCCCACTGAAAAGTTGCACTGGCATTGATCAAACCAAAAGGCATGCGATTATAAGCAAAATTTCCCCATGGTGTAGTGAAGGCAGTCTTATGTTGGTCATCTGTAGCCACACTTATTTGATTATAACCTAAGAACCCATCTAACATGGACATCATCTCTGATCCAACAACTGTTTGTACAATGTGATCCATCATGGGTAAATCATAATTATCTTTCAAACTGGGTTGGTTTAAATTCCTAAAATGAACACAAATTCTTATTTCTCCATTTTTTTTGCGTACCGGGACAATGTTCGCCACCCAAGTAGAGTGATGAATCGAATAGATAATCCTAGCCTTCAGTATTTTATCAATCTCCTCATAAATGGCCTCAGCAACTTCTGGATTGTATTTTCTTAATTTCTACCTGAATGGAGTTGCATTTGTTTTTAAAGGAATATGATGCTGGAATTGACCGCCTCTAAAATCTGTTAGGTCATCATAGCACCAAGCAAAGACATCCCTATATCTAGTCAACAAATTAATCAACTTATATTTCTCTTCTAGTGAGCAACACCTACCAATAGAAACCCATTTAGGATCAGTTTTACCCCCAATATTTATCTTTTCACAATCTCCCAATTTGTCAGGAGCATGAGCATGTTTGCCTTTGATATATTCATCTCGTCGACTGAACAAATGTTCAAGAGACACCAGTCCTCTGGGAATTTTGTTTCCTTTCAACTGAATTACCTCATCATTTGAATTGATCCTTGGATCAGGACTGAATTCTTTACATTTTTCTTAAGAGCCTTCAAAATAAGTCCCTAAGAACATCTCAGCACTTTCCAAGAAATTCCTAATTTGTCAGTCATTCTCAAAAACTTGCCAATATTCAGCATTATCTAGGATATTAGAATGGTAGACCAGCTCTATTCTATATGAATTCTCTTTGGAATCAAGGTGAGGAAGAAGAAGAGAAGCTGATACTGCCAGAGAATTTGCCCGTGTATTCTGATCTCTTGGAATTGCCTCAATAGAGAAAGCATCAAAGTATTCTATTTCATCCCAAACTCTATTCATGTAATGTCTCAATCTTTCATTCTTAATAGTAAAAATGCCCCTCACCTATTTAACAATTAGCTTTGCATCTCCTTTTACTTTGAGCATCTTTATACCTTTCCCTTTGGTTTCATTTAATCCAAGTAATAGGGCCTCATACTCTGCAGTGTTATTAGTATTTTTAAATTCTAACTTAAGAGAGTAAGGGAAATTTTTACATTTAGGTGAGATCAAAACAACTCCTGCTCCAGAGCTGATGGTGGCACAACTACCATCAAATTCCATGGTCCATATATCATCAGAATGAACCAATTTTGAAGCAGATTCCTCCTTCATGTCTTTAGAGAAGAGACAATAATTACCAAATTTGCATTCTTCAAATAGAATTTGAGACTTAGGATCGTCAGAAGGGAACATAGTGAACTTGCATTTAGTTTTAGGTTCTAGTTTTACTTTCTATTTTCCCACTAGAATTGTAGCTTCTAACTAATCCAATTTGATCTCCCCATCTAAATCTTTATGAAAAGTTTTGCTCAACAGCATCCCATAACTAGCAGGAATGTTTGCTACCAAGATAGTCAACTTTACTCTTTTATCAGGGTAGGCTACAAGAGCAACCTATGCATCTTTAATCTGCCCAAGTAAAGGAATCTGTTTACCATCCATAGAATAACACCTACCAAGTGTTTTTGTAAGGGATAGGCCTAGGGCTTTGGCTACAGAAGAGGGCATGATATTATCAGAAGTACCTGAGTCTATAATACAATTACTGAGTTTATGACCATTTATAAATAAGGAGACATAAAATGGGTCAGGTTTCATATCAACCATATAATATGTATCATTGGATGAATTGATGGCCATTCTAGATGTGTATGTAGGTGATTCAGGTGGAGAAGAAAATAATTGAGCAATTGGGGACTTAACATTAATATTTTGTTGACTATCAGGTTTAATTTGTAAATGATCACCTTTAACATATTTAATCAATTTATCAAGTTCTTTGGGATTTAACTTAAGGTATTCGGTAGGAGATATTTGAATCCTTGAAGACTTACAAAATTCTATAATATCAAAAGAAGTTTCATGATAATTCCTTCATAACAAATGAACCTTTCGAACCTTCGAACTAGTATCAAGGGTGCTAGTAAGAGGCTCCTTACCTTTGACAGGCACTCCTTGAGAAGATTGAGCATTTGGAAATTTTGGATTCTTCTGACTCCTGGTAAGCACAACACATGAAGGATCCTCAAGAGTAGCCAATATTTCACCACCTCTTTCTGAGTCTAATTCATATTCTAGGAAGTGTACTTCAGAGTCGCCAGGTTCCTCAGAGTTTCTTTCTTCCTTAGTAATTTCTCCCAGCATATCCTTAGTAGCAACCATTTGAGCATATCTAAACATCTCCGGACAAGAATCTCTATCATGATCAGTAGTCAAATGAAAGGCACACATGTTCCCTCTTTCAGGAGGAGCTTCAATAGCTAACCTTATTTGTGCTGATGTAAGTTGCAATGCCTCACCAGTATTTGTCTGTTGATTAAAATTTCTTCTGCTGACATCTTGATATGGTTGTTGAAATGAAGTACCAACCTTGGGCATTTATCTTTTCAGAGTAATCATATCATTTACTAACCTTTGAACCACAAGATCTGTAGAGGACGAGGGTTGAGCATTAGGTACTTGAACTTCTTTCTTCCATTTTCCAGCCAAAATTAGATCATCTTCTAATACAACTGCCAAGGTTTGCGTGTTTGCTAAATCAGCAACTGCACCTCTTCTAAGATGAAAACTAATATCAGGAGACATAGAGTTGATAAAGAAACATTTCTGATTCTCTGGAGTTGGCCTTTTAGTATTTGGGATTTTGTGCACAATTCTATTGAATTTGGCTATAATTCCCTCATAGGCTCATGTATTTCTTTCTTAAGCTGAGTTAATTAAGCAAGGAGAGAATGTTCATCTTCTGCGCTTTTGAATATGTTCTCAAATGTAGTTTTCATATCATTCCAAATTGTAATTGAAGAGTTAGATAGATGATAAAACCATTCCACTGTAGTATTGGTTAGAGTTTGCACAAAAAGTCTTATAGCCACATCTTGATGCTGTACACCTAACACACCACATGTTGCGGCAAAGGCATTCAGATTCTCATCTGGTGATTGTTTTCCATCTCCATTAAACTTGGGTAAGTTTTCTCTTGCATTTTTAGGCAGAGGATTCAGGTTGGCCCCTAAATTCAGAGGCCATATAGCTACTCCGCAAGGCTGGGCCATTGGTAAAAAGTTTATAGCAGAAGGCATGACAGTACCAGAGAGAGTTAAGGCTTGACAAATAGAGGATGCCGAGGGTTTAGGAGGGCTTAGGGGTCTACTTCTAGCTCTTCTAATAGGAGTAGGAATATAAGGAAAATTTAGGTTTTGCAGCATTTGAAAAGTAGAATCTTTAACTCCTTCTCTCTTCAAAGATCTTGTGTATCTCCTAAACTCCAGCTTGTTAAACTATAACTGGGTAACAAATTATTAGTTTCTAGGCTATTCTTGACCTCTTGGGACTTCAGGGGCCTGATTTCTAACTGTGTTTTCAGCTTGCCTCCTTCTTTGTCTAAGTAATAGCAATCTTAAGTTATCAGCCAATTCTTCTTCCCTTTCTAATACTCGACTTGCTCTTCTATAATCATCAATATTTCAGCGAGTGCACCATGCAAGAGTATTTGATTGATTGATTATGTCTTCCTGTTCATCTTGAAAGCCAAGATTAGGTTGCAAAATAGGAATTATATTTTCATGAGGAAGCATCATTTTTGCCTCATATTAGGGTGACTAATCATAACAATTATTCTAACTCCCCAGTAGAGTCACTAAAAATTGTTGGTTAACAGATTTGACTTTATCTAATAATATTTTATTCTGACTCTATAACCCTTTCTTTTTTAGAGCACATAAGTTAAACAACAATTGGGTGAACTATCATAAATAATTCCCCTCTAAATTAAGGTACAACTCCCTTTTAAATCTTCAATAAATTTAAACTATTCTAACATTTGAATACACTTTTAACCAGAAAGCATTTAAGGTAGACTAACATTCACACATCACCATGTTATGAATGTGATATCTTTTCTTTCTTATGAAATCATTCAGTGACAGAATGCATAGATTCTATCTTCAACAGTAATCAAATATATATATACATGTGTGTGTGTACATGTATCACTGAACCAATAAATGATAAAACATATATGATGAGTCTTCCAGCAAAAGAATAATTACCACATAAAAAGAAGAGCTTGCACAGAAACTCAATTTTATGCACTTAAACACATAGATTTAAGTCTGTAGCAATCATTTCTTCCTTTCATTCATAGATGAAATATATTGAGACAAACATCACATACATTATAAACGTAAAGTTCAGCAAAAATCTCTTATCCCTATTCTATATCCCCTGTTTAAGGTTTCTAAATAAACATATATATAGCTTGCGCTTATAACTGTTCTTTAAACCCAGAGTTAAACAAACTCTGACCCTTAGCGGGATTTAGTTTTTGAAATTGATTAAAAAGAAAGAGTTTTCAAACATGATTTTGAACTAAATAATTGAATAAAAAGATTATATGAGCATGATCACGACTAGGATAGCACGTTGGAATCTCCATATTTGCTCTATTCTTCCAAAGAGACATGTTGCATCTTCCATTCCTAGTATGTAGCAACAAACTCTTGAATAATTGGGAAGTTAGGGATGCCATTATTCTTAATTCATGCCTTCCAAACATCCTTTTCTTTTCAAATGCTAGCTACTTTTTCTATATGTTCTAGAAGTGCATAGACGCGAAGGTGAAGTAGCGATTCCACTTTTCATATTCAGGAGAAATCATCAATTACCAGTTTATCATTTTCTTTGACAAAGATGATTTTCTCTTTGAAGGATTGTATAACAGTATCAACATCTTTCTCTAGCTTACCATCATCTTGCAAGTACTTTACATCAATACATTCCAAATCGTGATGCAGAGATTGAGTAAACTTAGTTATCTCCTTAATCAGCTTTGTAAACTCTATTCGTCCTTGTTTTAACACTAAGTTTCTCCATTCAATGTTTCTTCTACTTACATATAGCATATTGTCATTCAGGTTTGTTACATTCTTTTCTAATAGAAACTTAGTCACTCCATACTTTTGAATTTCAATCATCTGATTTATTACAATCATTCATTTCGCTTCATCCTTTTCCCATGAGGCATTCTATATTTTTAAATCTTCAATAGTAGCTATGGTTTCATCATATATACCTTTCAAATCATTAATATATTCACTACCTTTTTGGATGATACCATCTAGCTAGTCATCGAACACTTTAGTCACCATCTTATTTCTATGTATCTGATTAAGCATTTTTTTATTAACTGGAGAGTTTGGATCAAAAGATAGAGGTAATTGAGAGACGGGCTGAGGACCTATATTGTGAATGACATCAATGTATTCTACCATTGACCATAATGCTTGGTTCAACTCTCTCTTATCCTTTTCATCTTTCCATGTGTGACTTACTATCTTTTTAGTAGATGCCTTGAGATGGTGCATGTCTGCAGCACACGATGTAATTCCAAGGTCTATTCTTTCTACTACAAAATCTTGGACTATGGGGTTCTGGACTTCCTCATTAGCTATTGGCCGAGCTATCTCTGTACTCCAATTTCCTATATTGAGATCAATGTCTACCTTGGAAGTGGTTTTCAACTTTTTAGATTTCGGAGCCTTTCCCAGACATTTGCTAACCATATCTTCTAGTGGTAAAGAAAATGGAACTATTTTCCTTTTATCATTAATTGAAATTTCCAACCATTGAGTCATAGTGACTGGAATCTCTTTATCGGGAGTAAGCTATTCAGAAGGTGCATTTGGTAATATCATTAAATTGGTAGAATCCAAAGCGATCTCTACCTATTGGTCCGTATTGGTTTCTTCTGCCATTGATGAACCAAGCCCTTGATCACTCATCATTTCTTCTGAATCTTCTTGAGTATTTAGGTCTACAACTATTCTTTCTAAAATTTCCTTCTTCTTCCTACTCTTAGTTCTTGACCTGGTGGTGCAAGTAGGTAGACTAGTCACAAGGGTTTTCTTAGACTTTTTGGTGGCAAAACCCTTTTCAATTTTTGACTTTGGAGTGCCTTTATTAGATCTGAATTCACTGTCAAACTAGGCAAGAAAGTCCTTTACCTCCAGCGTTGTTTCCCTTTCATATCACCCTGTATGTTTTATTGTTAAAATCGGCATGTTCCTTCTTTGATAAAAGGCATAAAATCTGGTTGAATAATTACTGAATCGATTAATTCATGCTGAATTTACTTGATAAGATGTAAATTCTAACACATGCATTAATTGTAAGTAATCCCTGCACATGACCTTGATGTGTAATAATTACCCTCAACCTCTAAAAGTTAAAACTTTCCACTTCATAAGGCATTCCGAATATATTTCCCTCCAGTTGATTTTCTCCTTTAAAATCTCCCACAAATTTTGACTCAAAGAAGGTTTTAGGGAATAAACAAGACTTAACACATAGGTACACTTATTATAGAACATTTCATGATGAACCATTAAACCTTTGAACTCTAATATGAGGTTCAATCGGGAGGTTCAAAGATACAAATTGTGCTGCACAAGAGACCAAGGGTAAGTGGCTTTTCTAGGAACATTGAACGTTGAACCTTTGAACCAATGAATCATTGAATTTTGAAAAAGGATCAAGTTCGAAGGTTCAAGACTACAAATTATTTTGTACAGAAGATAACAGGTGAATGATCTTTAATAACAAAGAGTCATCCTAAGGATTAAACATATTGACCAATAAAGGAAAACGGTAAAACAATTGTTTGCCCAGGGAAGGATTATGAAAAATCGAATAAGGGTGAATAAAAAGGTAACAATGAACAAGGGAGCATATAAGTAGTTCAAGCAATGAGGAATCCCTACACTCAAGGGTTAGGATATGGACAATGACAATGTATCCTCACTAGTGGTGAATGTATCTTAGCCAAGGTCGCTATGGTTTCCCCTGAAGTCGATAACATCAATGAGGTAGGCCATCAAGACTCCTTTAGTGACTTCACCGAATTCTTTGAATCATTCATATGCACCATATACATAGTCACCACGCTAGCATCTTCATCCAATGACATCCCCTTGTATACCCAGACCTCATAGACTGGGACCAACAGGGACCTCCCATCCTTGACATAGCATAAAATGATGAAGCAATCGGTGAAATGATGGGGGTTAGAGATCACTTCCCCCTGGGAGATCATAGAGTTGGATACATTATGGAACATGATATGGCTGCCTATTTTAGGGAGACAACCCCTGCTTCTAGTCACAAAAATATAAAAATCAAACATGGGTCTGATGGTGAAAACTGCTCCGCAGCAGTGTTAGATCCCAAAAAATTAAAAATAAAGGACGTATCTCCTAGTGGAAACCTCCATGAGCTGCTAGGAGATAGAAGCATGGGCCTTCCTGAGATAGAGAAGCTATATCTCAACAGATCACCCATCCTTGTGGACCCAGCCCAAGAAATGAATCTTGGGACTGAAGAAGCAACTAAAATTATTTTCAGAGCAGAATCCCTCACCCTAACAGAGCAAGAAAATTTCTTAGCATTCTTCAAATGGAGAAACCATAACTTTGCATGGACATATGTCAACATGCCAGGGTTGGATCCAGCATTGATTGTTCATAATCTTGTGGTACGGCCCAATACAAACTAATGAAATAGAAGCTAAGAAAGATGAACCCTCAGGTGGCACTCCTAGTCAAAGAAGTATTGAAGAAACTACTAGATGTGGGGTTCATCCGACCAATAGACTATCCATAATGGGTCTCTAATCTAGTGTTGGTGGTAAAACTTGATGGTCACATCTGACGTTGCACTGACTTTTGAGATCTCAACAAGGCATGTCCCAAGGATGACTTCCCTCTACCAAACATTGATATGATAGTGGACCTCACCATAGGACATGAGATGCTATCACTAATGGATGGATTTTCAAGGTACAATCAGATCAGAATTGTGGAAGAAGACCAGCATAAGACATCCTTCATCTACCCATGGGGGACATAGTATTGGGTAGTGATGTCATTCAGCTTAAAGAATGCAGGGGTTACTTATTAGCAAGCTATGGTTGTTATCTTCCACGATCTTTTCCACCACATCATGGAATATTATATGGATGATTTGCTAGGAAAATCAATGACAAGAGAAGAACACCTGGACATGTTAGCAAAGATCTTTGACCAACTAGAGTAATATAATTTTCTCTCAAATCCAAAGAAATGTGTTTTTGGGGTTACCTCAGCAAAGATTTTGGGATACATAGTCTTTAGAAGAGGAATTGAGGTGGATCCTGCTAAAGTCAAAGCTATCACAACAATGCCTCCTCCTAAGACACTAAAACAACTAGGAAGTCTACAAGGGAAACTCTGGTCCATCCATTAGTTTATTGCTCAGCTTGTTGATAAGTGTCAACCTTTTTAGCATTTGCTTAGAAAGGATATAGCTTTTTTCTAGGGCAATCAATGTCAGGCTGCCTTCAACCAGTTAAAAGAGTATTTGGCAAATCCCTTTATTCTCACTCCACCAAGGCAAGGAGAGCCTCTCCTTTTATACATCTCAGCAACTGAAACTACAATAGGGGCCTTATTGGCACAACATGATGAACAAGGGAAGGAAAGAGCTATATATTATATTAGTCATACCTTGGTAACCTATGAGCTAAACTACACATCCATTGAACGAGTGTGCCTAGCCATGGTCTTTAATTCCTAAAAGTTAAGACACTACATGCTCAATCACAAAACTAAGCTCATTGCCAAGATCGATCCACTAAAATATCTGCTAAACAGAGTTGTTCTTACTGGAAGAATGGCAAAATGGGTCATGATCCTCAACAAATTTGACATTGAATACACAAAGAGAAAGGATATCAAAGGACAGGTCATTGCCAATCAATTGGCTGAAGCACCTATTCCCACAAAACATCCTACACTCGCAAAGTTCGTTGATGAAGCCATATTGACAATAGCACCAATAGTAGAAACATGGAAAATGTATTTCGATGGGTCATATACACACAGAGGCTCAGGGGTAGGCATCTTGTTTGTTACCCCTCAAGGTGACACCATCCCTAAATCATTCAAAATTACATTTCCATGTACCAACAACATGGCATAATATGAGGCCCTTATTACAGGTCTCCAAATGACAATCAAATAGAAAATAAAAAAACTGACAATAAATGGCGACTCCCAACTGGTCATCTGACAAGTAAACAATGAGTACAAAACCAAGGATGACAAACTCCTACCTTACAAAAAGATGGTCGATGACTTCAAAGACGATGATATTCATTTTGAGCAAATCCCAAGGCTCAACAACAAAGCTGCAGATGCCATGGCAACAATTGGATGTCTGGTTGATATGAAGAAAGATAGCAAGAAGTGCGAGTTCTTGATTGAAGAGCTCCCCATTCTAGTATATGATGTTCCCCAATCAGAGCTAGTGTGCAAAATCATTGGTCCCTTATCCCTATCATATCAAGAAACTTATTTGTAACTCCACGATAATATCATTCCCCCCAACTTATCCGCCTCGCAACAAAAAAGCTTTATCTGCCGAGTCTCCTACTTCCTCCTCGTAGGTGACACCCTATACAAAAGGAGTCTTGATGGCATGCTTTTATGATGTTTAGACTCTAGAGAAGTCGAAGTAGCCTTGCAAGAGGTTCATGAAGGCATTTGTGGGGTGCATTCAAGTGGGCCTACTCTAGTTAAGAAGATCCTGAGGACCGAGTATGGCCAACCATGGAACAAGATGCCTACCAGTTTGTAAAGAAATGCCTACCATGTCAACAGCATGGAGATCTCATTCATGCACCAGCACAAGAGTTGTAACCAATTACGATGTCGTGGCCTTTCTCATAGTGGGGGCTTGACCTCATAGGGAAAATCTAGCCACCATCATCCAATGGCCATAAATTTATCGTCACAGCTACCGAATACTTCACTAAGTAGGTGCAAGTAATACCACTCACTTTCACCACTGGAACACAAATATCCAAGTTCATCCTCCATTATATTATATGTCGTTACAGCATCCCCCATTCCATTATCATAGATAATGGAAAACTATTCAAGAACTATGAAGTCTACACCTTGTACAAGAAAATCTAAATCCAACACCACTTCCCCACTCCATATTACCCTCAAGGTAATGGTCAAGCAGAAGCTTCAAATAAAACCATCCTCTGCATTCTAAAGAAGATAGTTAATGAAGCTGGCCATGACTAGCACCTTTAGCTCAATCTTGCCCTATGGGCCTATCACACAAGTATCCATACACCTACAGGAGCCACTCTATACTCCCTTGTATTCAGATCTGAAGCCATCTTACCTATTGAGGTTGAGCTCTCGTCCTTAAGAGTATCTATGCAAAACATAATCATTGATGAGGAATATGAGTCGCAAGGCTACATGAGCTAGAATTACTAGATGAGAAATGTATGGATGCATTGAACCATCTACAGGCCTACCAAAATCACCTCAGAAGAAGCTATCACAAGAAAATCAAGAACCAAAATTTTGAAGTAGGCGACCTTGTCCTTATGGAAAACCAAAAAAATTTGCAGGAGTGCCCTAAGAAAGGAAAGTTTGAACCCAATTGGTTAGGGCCTTATATCATCATAGCCAGCTATGGATCAGGAGCATGCCAGCTTGCAACACCTAAGAGGCGGCCTCTGGATGAGCCTATGAACATTTTGCATCTAAAGAAATTCTATGCATAACCCTTTGAGTATCCCAAGCAAAAATACAAAAAAAATCAAAAAATCAAGAAAAAACCCGAGTGCAATAAAGACTTCCATTGGTGAAAATCACTTCAGTGACGCCTTGGATTGGTACCATGGTGAAAACTTATTTTAGGCGCCATGCATAGTGGCCAATTCTACCATCTAATAAGTCCTCTTTCCACCACAACACTCCATGCCAAAATCACCTTCCATGGCTTGGAATTTGGAAACATCAATCACCTACCCCGCATCTCCCCACCCAAGGCTTTCATCCGAGTGTAAAGATCCTTGTAAGCTTCCTTCTATATAGCTAAAATCAAAAAATCAAAAAACATTAGAAAATCAAAAAATCCAAAAACATTAGAAAATTAAAAAATCCACAAACATTAGAAAATCAAAAACTCCAAAAACATTAGAAAATCAAAAAATCCAAAAACATCCCAAAACAAATCGATCATATAAGTACCTAAGAAAGATACAGTACCTAAATAAGCACCTTCTAGAACCGAATTGATAAGACTGCAAAAATCTGAACCTATGCCAACTCCTCGCTGCAAATCAACTGTCCCCATGCAATTCCCACATCATCACCCAAGTTCATCACAAACTTCTTTTAGCTTTTGTTAACAATTTGCTGCAAATCACCCACCCCCATGCATCGATCCATAAAAGTACTCTCTGCAACTCGCGCACATCAATATCCATCAACCCTCAGCATCACACCCATCCTAAACCATTCCCACATCATCAATTCTTGCCAGAACTACATATTCATCTCGACCGCATCTTGAAAGTACCTTGATCCTATGGATATAGGGTATGTAGGTAGTCTATAATATGAAGGAAGTATCCAATACTCAAGTACATAAGATGCACCCATCCAACCCGTTTGGATGATCCCTATTTACTGAGCTTGCTAGATCCAACAAATGATACACATGCTAGGCATACATTGGAAACAAAGCACCTAACATAAAAATCATCAATCAACATGCCAACTATAATCCAACACATGTCCTAATTGTACTTCTTCCCATCTTTCAAAAATTATCAACATCCAACCGATTTACGTCCTAGGATATATCATTCCTACAATGGACAAGAATCTATCATCCTATCAACACTAATCAAGAGCATACAATGGCTATTTGTATCTTTTTGTTGGTCTTTTTTATTATTGATTTTATCTTCTTGTCTTGCTCTAGGTCAATTCCAAATCTACCTTGATCTTATCATATCATAGTTAGTGGAGGACAACATCTGGAGTGGACATGGTCATTATTTCTGTATGCCATACTTGTGGGTTTGGTTTCATCACTCCAAGAATAGTATTCATATCTTAAAGCCTGGGTCAGTTCTAGCATCATGTGCCTCATTTGCATATACAGGCATTAATACCTTATATGTGCTATAGGCACTCATGGCTATGAGTCCCCTTCCTCAGCTAGGCAAGGTTATCCTACCTTGGACGTGTATGACATCAACCTATTATTTGTGGGTCTAGTCCATGCAATTATGGGATATGTACATCATCACTTAGGTCACTTCATACCTTTGTGAAAACTATCCTACATTGCTATAATAAACTAAGAAATGCTCTCAAAATAATCTTATGCAACCACTATTGCTAGCTCAAAATCATCCATTCAACCATACTATCTGGACCTAGATTTTTTATCCCCCCCTCTAGTCCCCCCCCAATCTTCTCACTTATCCCACCCATTCCCACCTAACACATCCTGAATCCAATTTCCCCCCCTCAATGACGTGGTAAATTAGGACCTACCAACTACCTTTCCCCCCCATCCCATACCCTTACTTGTTGTGTAGTTACACAACACGCCCCATTTTGACTTGGCAAAACAAGGACCCAACTTTTGGTTTGGCTTGTGTTGTCTGCTTTCTGGCGGTGAGGTAAAAGTAAGTCATGTGCATCATCATGTAGAATCAAGATGAGGTAAGTCACAATTATGGGATATGTACATCATCACTTAGGTCACTTCATACCTTTGTGAAAACTATCCTACATTGCTATAATAAACTAAGAAATGCTCTTAAAATAATCTTATGCAACCACTATTGCTAGCTCAAAATCATCCATTCAACCATACTATCTGGACCTAGATTTTTTATCCCCCCCTCTAGTCCCCCCCTAATCTTCTCACTTATCCCACCCATTCCCACCTAACACATCCTGAATCCAATTTCCCCCCCTCAATGACGTGGTAAATTAGGACCTACCAACTACCTTTCCCCCCCATCCCATACCCTTACTTGTTGTGTAGTTACACAACACGCCCCATTTTGACTTGGCAAAACAAGGACCCAACTTTTGGTTTGGCTTGTGTTGTCTGCTTTCTGGCGGTTTGGTAAAAGTAAGTCATGTGCATCATCATGTAGAATCAAGATGAGGTAAGTCACCATTATGAGGTCAGTTTGTCAAAGTTTGAATTTCATTTCTGTGACCTCATATTTAGAAAGATCATCAAATTCCATGCAGGTTTGCCTTTTACATCACACTGATATTCATCAGGATGTGAAAGTTAGGAACAATCAAAGTTTTGGTCAAACCTGATATTCACAAGAGGAGGATCATATTTTATAACCTTAGTCATGTTATCAAAGATCATCCTGATCTTAGTCCATCAGCCGATAAGTCATGCGGTCCAAATATCCGAACATCAACTTTAAGTGATGGTGATCCTTACCCGTCAAACAGCCTTATATTTCGCGAGCGTCATATTTCCAAATGTAACCCGATATTTCTTAATATCCTCCTATCATGAAATATCACCCTAAGCCAATATTTTGATGATGTCATTCAAGTCTGATATATGAAGAAACAATATGATGATGACATCATCATCACATTTACCTCTCGGCAGGATATTTCATAAACATGATCATGTTCACATAACATGACAATGACGTCATGATTACCTTTCTGATACGCTGAATGAATATTTGGATGACGTCACCCTGATATCCCGAGAGTTAGAAAAAGAATGACTTTGGTCATCATCATCATCTAAAACACAGCCTAATATTTTTGAATATCCTCCTGACGTTTAAAACACAGCCTAATGGCATGAACATCACCCGATATTTAAACATGGCCCGATATTTTCAAATATCATCCTGCCGTTTAGATATCATCCCATTCCTGTTGCCGCCATTAGCATTAAATGCATGTAGACATGGTAGGTAGTTCCTGCTGATCATTAAACCTGATGGAACACCTGGCAAAATCTTGACTTTCTGTGCAGAAAATCAATGAATAAAATCTAATCTGTCAGGATTTGCCCTAAATTTACCCTAATTACAAGGTTAAAAGGTAAATCTAACACCATTTTTACATTTACCTTGTGAAGAAATTACTTTTTATAGAGCACAGCTTCCATATCCTCCTACAGGTGATATTATGATGAGCAAAGTTTGCAGGCAGCTGAAGGTGCGTGATCATCGGCTGAATTAAGAGCATTTTCTGGGAAGTCACTGGTATAAAAGAAATTTGCATAACCAGGTAAGTAAATGAAACCCTCATCATGTTGTTTCTGTAATAGTCAGGTATGGTGTTGTAAGTTCTGGTTTATGCATCCCCATGATGGGCTTATGCTGAATGAATGAAATATGCATGATGAATATTAAAGATATATTATTATATGCATGCCTGTGAGAACCCATTGTAAGGCAAGATTTTGTTAATTGCAGGTAGTCATGGCTGACAAGAGGTTGCCTAAGTGTGAGGCTGAATTCAGTAAGCCTCATCTCAGAGGGGCATCCTATTCAAATATGGCGCCATTACAGATACCCATCAGGAGGATACCAATTTGGAAGCTTGGTCAGCTAAGCTGAATGACAAGAAAAATAGAAGTCCTGTGCTGGATGTAGTTTTCGTATCTGGGATGTGGAATGCCGCCAGTTTCCCATACTCTATGGAGTCTCTGGAGCTGGTCATCGAGTGTGCCAAGAATTATAATCCAGAGACTAGGCAGGTAATGAAGCATGGGAGGATATATGCAGACCTATCCATCAAAGGTCTTTCCAGGACATTTGGACTGCCATTGGCCAAGAAGGTCAAGAGTGTAGACCTGAAGAAATCAGAGAAAGAATATGAGAATAACAAAAAACAAGCTAGGAAAAACATGTACCACTGGAGAGCTGAGAACAAGACATATCCTGTAGCCACCAAACTTCCTGTGCACTTGTTCAAATATTATTTTAGTGAGGAATACCGGTACATGATGGCACTACTGAGCAGAGTCACAGGCCAGCCTGATGCTGGTAGCATTAAAGATTGGATGTATGGTGTAATTATGATGTGCATATACTCTGACATCAAGCCATTGTGGGGCCAATTAATAGGTGATGCTCTGCATGAGCAGCTAATGAACCTAGGAGGTTCAAATTGTGCTTTCTATATGACATCCTATATTGTCTATTCCTGTGCATACCAAAGCACATTTGATGCACTAGTTACAGATGGAAAGCTTACAGGTACAAATGCTATGCATATCTGGGATCATCATCCCTAGCTACAAAGAGCCAATTACCTCCAAGACTACAAACTGGTCAATGATGCATTCTCTATGCATTTGGTGAGGACCATGGAGGAGGATAGAACAAAGAGATTGAGCATGGAAGCTCAAGGGATTATCTACAGGCATGGAGCCTGGTACATACAATTTGCCACATTTTCCCACATGAGGATTGAGGGTTTTGAAGGACCTCCCCTCATGCTGCCCAGGTATCCCACTGATGCAGTGGTACTTATGGAGTTCATCAAGTAGAGATCCACAATGATTAAAACATACAAGGATGCAAAGAAGCTGCCACCAATTTTGTTTCCAGTCACAATTGGTTGGTACATGTGCCTAGATTTAGAGAACATAAAGAAGGTGATGATCACCTTGAATAAAATGAATCTGCAGCCTTTTCCATTGATGAGACCATATGATCCATACGACAGGATGCAGAAAATAATAGGAAAGCCTATTCACCAGAGGCACCTAGAAGACTTCTGGGCCAACTGTGAGGATGAAGCAGAAGCAAGGAGAAGAAGGTATCAAAGACTAACATTGAATCAAATCAGAACCTTTGATTGCATCCCCATCCCTCAACAATTGAAGAAGGATGACTGCAGGATAATTGCAGATGAGTATGAGCAAAAGAAAATATATAATGATACCATCTCTGCACTTGACCTCACCATACAAGAGGACATATCCTTAGACCCCTTCATTGCCAAAACCATACAGCTAACCCAAGCTTAGGCTGATGAACAGATAGAGGCTTTGAAGAAGAAACATGTTGCCATTACGGTGGACAACAAGAGGAAGGGACAAGATATTCTTGGGGATGAGTATGATGACTTCATAAATGAGAAGAGGAAGTCTAAGGGAGATAGGCTCCCTCCATAACAACAACAGAGCAAAAGACCCCAAAGGGGCAAGAAAATAGATAAGGAACCTAAAGGGGTTATTATTGAAAGAGCAGTGTTCAATGCTGAGGAGGCAGCAACATCAAGATCAGGATCAGGATTAGGATCCGCATCACCTCCACGGATAGGCAAAAGAAAGTCCAAGAAAGAAAAGACAGCAGAAGCTAGAATTACTGAGACCCAGGAAGAGGTTCAATCATCAAGACAACCAGATAAGGAGGATATCCTCATGGAGGAAGAACCTGAGGAAGAAGAATCTCCTTTGTTATTTAAAAGGAAGAGGAGGTCTCCACAGGCGGTGGTGTCTACCACACCTAAGAAACAAAGAACGTCTATGAGAGGTGAAATAAGACAACCCCCTATATTGTTACAAGGGGCAGGTAGTGAAGTACACAAGGAACTTCAACACAATGTTCCTCTTCCTACCATTGTCAAGTTTAAAACTAAGCTCGCAGAAGAGCAGATGAAAAAAACTTCTGAGACACATGCAAGTCACATCTCGCTAGATGAGACAATAAATTTGTCTGATGATGAAGTTGTACAGGAAGTGACTTCACAAAAGATGGAAATAGTTGCTGCTGGTACAAGCATGACCCCTCACAAGACTCCACTAGTTCAAACTATACTGGAGGAACTGAAGCAAGTGGAAACTAAGAAAGAAAAGAGCCCAGAGCAGATAGCCCAAGAAATAGGGCTAGATACATTAATTAGATAGGTGACAAGTCCTGTAGTGGTAGACCTAACAGAGAAATAGGATGTGAATCCTAAACATCCAATAGGATCACCTGACAAAGGGTACCCAGCAGAAGAAATAAAGATGGCCGAACCAGAGAGCCTTACTTTAGAATTAAACCAACCAAGCACACAAGAGGCATCAACAAAACCTACTGTAATAGAGGTTCTTGAAATAAAGGCTGATGAAAAGGATGTATCTAAAGATCCTTCTGCCAAAGCTCAGAAAGTTGATAGTACAGGTGCAGAACAAATAATAGCTTCAGAACAAATGCCAGCACCGCAGGCAGACTCCACAATATCCAGTACAGTGGATATGCAAAAAGAAAAAGAAAAGCCAAAGGAGGATGCCACAATGTCCATTGGTGAAAATGTACCTCAACAAGGGGAAGAGTCGAAAATAGATGAGGTAATGACAGAAAAAGATCATGATCATCATGATCAACAGATAGATACATCACAAGATCCCCCACCCCAGGAGGGTACTCCTACGGAGAAAGAAGTTCCTCAACAGGAAGACATGCCACAGGATTAACAACAAAGTGAGCATCATGAAGAAGAATTGAGAAAATCACCTTCTACACCACACCTGCTGACAGAAATAGGAGATGAAGGTGAACATCATGATGATACAGATAAACATGATTAGGTACCTCCATGGTTGGAGAAAGAGGTAAATACAAAAGTAGAATTTGAAATTCAAGAATTTGACGTATCTACTTTGTTTTCTGAGAATATAATAAAGCCTAAGAGGAAGGTCAGAATGACTTCAGACATCAAAAGAGATCCAGTAACTGGGAGAAGGACTACATAGATTGCAGTACCTACTGTGGAGAAAGAAAAAGATAAAATTACCTTAGATGAGTTTCAAATTAGGACAATAGATCTGGGTTTTGCCAATGAAGACCAAGAAGGTCAAGAAGGCAAAGATATTATTGATTCTTTAATTCAAAAGGTGAAAAGAGAGAAAGAGAAAAATAAGCAACACAAAGAGCACATTGCTCAGTTGCATGGCTACATAAGAAGGCTAACTAATAGTGAAGAAACTTCAACTGAACATGCAGTCCCATTGACTGCTATTTCTCAAGAGGAGGTGAATAAATTAGACCTCATGAAACATGAGGCATCTGTACTAAAGAGATGGATGTCATCCACATTGGATGATGCTAAAGAAATGGTAAAGGCCCCTTTAAAGAGATGGAGCACTCTTAGTGACTCTAGGACCAAAGTAGACAAATTGCAAATGCAGACAGGAAAAAGGTCTTACAAATTGGAAAAAGTGCTAAACATCTTGGGAGAAATAAAGAGGATAAGTCCTCAGCTGCTTATCAATAAACAGGTATTGAACAGTAATACCACCTTGTTGATTGACATATGGTATAAGGACGTTCAATTTGAATGTGGAGTACTCAGAAGATGCAATAATAAAATAAGAGATATCAACATGAAGTTGCACGAATTAATGGCTATTGAGGCTGAAATATTGGAAACATTGGAAGGAAAAGTAGAGGGAAAAATAGAAAATCAAGATGAAGAGTTTGCCATCAAAGCTTTACATGGCAACTTCCAATCAGTAGCAGATGATCCACTTGTCCACTTGACAGAAGAAGTCATAGATAAAATAATGAGATTCAAAGTCAAGATGGAAAATTACAATGACACTGCAAGACAAAAAAGATAAACTAGATAGCAGTAGAAACAAATATGAGGCACACAAGCATGCCATCATCAAAGCAAAGACTCAGGATGGCAGAGAAATAGATAAAATTGTGCAGTCATATGAGCAGATCCAGAGCAGCATGCAGCCTCATATGCGACGTCGTCATCATCATGATAATGAAAGCTCAGGAAGCGATGCACATGATGATGATCCACATGAATCAGACAAAGAGCATGATGAAGATACATCATAAAGTCAGATATAAGCATAAGTAATCCAGATAGTTGCCAGTTGGCAACTTGTGCCACTTTTGATAGGTTTGACAATGTCAAAGAAAAGGGTGACCGTAGATATGCATTGATAAATCATGATCATGGATCTTTTGTAATGGATTCCTCACCTTGTTCTATAAAAGGTGATGGAATGCCTTATTGTAAATATTCGAAACTTAATTGAAATTCGTCTGCTGAAACATTCAGAGCTCATTTCAAAGTTTTTGTATACATTTATATTTTTGCATGCTTAATGAATGAGAAGACTGTGTCGATTACAATTCATAGTAAATCTTGAGTAATCAGTGTATGAATTCTAAACATATGTGGTGATTTGCTGCGTCCCTTGGAGTGCATGTCTACTTACATGTGTTGTCTTCGTAGAAATTCCCTTTGAAGTTAGCTTCAACTATATCTAGCTATGGAATGTCCTGGTGAAAATATGGTTTGGTTTTCTTCTCTTCATGATAGTATCTAATATACATGTGGTTCAAAAGCTAAAGGTTCAACTTTAATTTGAAGCATTTCTTCTAATTTCTTTTAAATTTCAGAACATTTCATCCTCATAATTGCAAACAATTGATGATCTTAACTAAATAACACAAATATGTGGACATCTCATAGATAATTGCAAATATTTAGCATATTTGAATACAGAGCATGTATAATTGAAAATATCATGCAAAGATTGAAATATTTCTGCATCATTCCATCAAATAACTATATAATATGACTCCTCTGTAAAGAATTTCTGCAGGAGTATCATCATGATGATGAAATTTCACGTAAGGCCCCAAAATGGAAACAGCAACTCACATTAACCTCTGAGTGATGTCAGATGATTAAGACCTAATCACCGGAGACTTGGGATCATGAATTCTCTGAATTCATCATATATTTCAAGATGAATAAAGGTTAATGTGTACTTTTATTCTATGCTTGTTTATGACTAACATCATGACCAACATATATTGGTGCTAGAAGGAGGGCATGATCTGAAAGACTACGCTCATCATCATTATTTTTAGGTTTGATGATGCAGATAGTAAGGTAACCTCGAACCGTCTGAGAATTTCAAATATTACATAAATATTTACTGTAGCAAGCTTGTAGATGCTCATTCTGTGTAAAGGTTTCCAGATTTAACATAAATATTGCAAGATTTATAGTAGACCGTTATGAATTCACAAATATCAGCCAAAACTACATAAATTTGTTCAAGCTTTGGAGAATTTTGGCCTTAGAAACTTGATATTTTGTGCTAAGGGTCATTATACCGCAAATATCATCTTATATTTGCACTGTCTTTGTAAATAGTTCGTAAATATCTAGTCCGATCAGTCATCCAACCGTAAATATCACCTCATCCAGTGAAATCCAGTTAATATTTGCAAAAGTTTCAACTGATTTGCCTCAAAATTGAGAAATCCTGGCTCGCAGGATAAATACCAGGTCTAGACCTAGTGGAATTTTTGAAGAATTGCCTGTTAGAAGTTTTAGACCTAGAACTGTGGACATCCATCATATTCCCAGGTCTAGTGCATTAGGAGCTTCACCAGAACCTCCTCCTGTAACTCCTGTTGGTTTGCAAATACCTTCTGGGATATCTGTGACACCTCATGTTCAACCTCAAGGTGTACCTTTAGTCCAACCTCAGCCAGCTGTACCACCGGCTCAACCTCATCTGGTTGCAATGTCTTTCTTTGTAGCAGAGTCACCTTTGACCTTTACTGCATATCATGAGTTACCAAAAAATCCAGATAAACTTTGTCCAAAATATCATCCTTACCAAGATGCTGAGGATCATATCAGGACCTTTAAGGAAGCTTGCTGCAGAGTCAGAATAGAACATCAAGATGTGGTGTGCAGATTATTTCCTTTTTCCTTAGGGGAAGAAGCCTATAATTGGTTCATTAGTCTTGGCCAAGCCTCTGTTAGTTCATGGGTTGTCCTAGAGAAAGCCTTTCTTGATAGGTTCAAGGTCCCTATTGATCCATCTATGAATTACCACATGTTTGCTACAATCAAAAGATTCGAGAATGAACCTATTGCCAATTTTTATGCTAGGTTCCAAAAAATGCTATCCAAGTTAGTTGCTCCTTATGTAGTAGCAGATGCTTCTGCTAGGAGTATCTATTACTCATCTCTGGATCCTTTGACTTCCATGTTCATCAGGAGAACACATCCTGAGATCACTACCTTGACAGGAGCTTTTCAAGAAGCTATCAAGTTGAATCAGCAGTTAGTTCCTGCTCCAACACCAAATGTTGCATTCCCTACATTGCCTGGCATGTATCCAACTTATCCCCCACAATATCCTACATATCCGGCTCAGCAATATCCGGTATAACAATATCCCAATGGAGTTATGATACCTCCAGCAGCCATGCCTGCACATTTGCAAGTACCTCCATTAAGTATCATGCCACCTCCTAGTGGGAATGGCCAGACGTCACAACATCTTGCACAAGTTCAGACACCTCAGGGTGCTGATCTGTCTAACAATAACCATGGATCCTCTTTCTTCAAGCCTCAAAGTGAGAATGTAGTAGCCAAAGCTCAAGAAGAAAAGGAAGAAATCAAAGAAATCTCTGCTCAACTAAGAAAGCTTACTATAGAAGTGACACATTTGAGAAATCAAAGTTTCTATTCCCAGTCAAATCAGAATAGAAATTATTCCAATGATAGGCCAAATTATCCTGACAGAGGATATAACACCAATAATTTCAACAATAATGGTGGAAATAACAATAATCCTCAGAGACAGCCTAGAATATGGAACTCTAGGCCAAATAATGGCTCATTACCATCACCCCTAGACAATCAGCCTCCAGGTGAAGCCAAATAGACTACTAGAGTCAATCTTGCTGAAGCAGCCCTTACTAATTGGTGTAGGATCCACAATACAAATGCACATGCAGAATTTGACTGTCCACAATTTAGAATTGCTGCTAGCATCTTTTAGACTGAAGTGTCTAACACTTCTGGAAATCCACCTCAGGCAGAAGGAAGTGAGATTGTTCCATGTGGATATGACTCAGCCTTTGTGCTGGAAACTTATACAAATCAACCTCATCAGAGTTATAACTAGGCATGTGAAGAATCTGCCCTAACCTTTGAAACAAACTATGTATTCCCCTTTGAGGATGAAAATGAGCTTGTAAGAGAACATGAGGAAGTGCATGCATACCAGCAGCAATATCCTGGTAAGCATAATTATAAGTTGAGAAGTAATGCCAATAGACCTGCTGGTCCATTGACATCATCTTTACCTCCAAACAACTTCAATACACCTCTTGATCCCAAAGCTAGCAATAACCCTGGGTTCCCCAAGGTAAATGCTCAATACTTGTCACCTCAGAACATAGGATCAAAGGTTATAAATGCACCTCATGAATCTAACAAGTTGGTCAATTATTTGGCTGATGAAATGAAGAAAATTAAGATCAACCTATCCCTGTCTAAGTTACTGAAAACTCCTGCCATCAAAAAAGCATTTATGAAGTCACTAGATGATCCTTCTCCTAAAGAGGATGGCCATCTTTCAAGTCAATCCAATGGCAAAGATTATGCTGCTAGAGATAATACTATCAAGCCTAAAGTGTCAGCTACAGTCCAAGCTGTAGAAACCTCCCATATGACCTTGTATAGGGACAAAACTGAATCACCTCCATTCCTCCTCACCATAAGAATGTTTAGTAAGAACCTGCACAACTGTTTGGTGGATTCAGGGGCCTCCATGAATGTTATGCCCCTATCAATATGTAATGCTTTAGGACTACATCCCACTAAATCCCTAAAGAAGGTCACTCAACTGGACAAAATAGAAGTAAGTGTAGTAGGGGAGTTGACTCATATCCACATGCAATTAGCATCTGATCCTAGGATCCAGTATTACATCGACATTCAGGTAGTTGACATACCTGATACTTATGGGATGTTGCTTAGCCGAGACTGGTCCAAAATGCTTAAGGGATATATGTCCACAGATTTCAGTCACATGTGGTTACCATGGAAAGGCATACCTAACCAGATCAGGATTGATGCTGAGCCTAGAATGAAATATATGATCACTGAGTACAACAAAACAAATGAGATCATGTACGTAGATGTAGAACTTGGGGTCTACTACGTCAAGCCACAGACTGTCAAAATAGAAGAAATCTTGATGCTTGACTTTCATCATCATCATGATGATGATCATCAGGAGGATGTACCAGTCGTAGAACCTGACAATAATCCTGAGAATGAGACTGAAATAATCACTTTAGAGGCTTTGAGATGCATCTATCTAATCAAGTAAGGCATTGTCACTTGTTAAATATACCCGTTAATGATATTTTGATTGATGGATGGTGCAGATTACACGATGAAGCACATTCAAAAAAGACTTGTGAAACATGTTTAGATATGATGATGCTGGAGCAAACATACAGTGAGGCATCATCATCATATTCTGAGGTAAGTTCTACATCTGATGATGATGATGATACTAATTCTTGTTTGTCTTCTGCAGGAACAGAAGAGCTAACGGATCATGATGAGGATCATATCCTGAGAACAGAAGAAATTCTAGTTCATGACCAGATAAATGATGAGAAGAAAGAAAAGATCATCCCTGGGAGTGATTGTTTTATGGAGCCAGATTATGAATTATCCGATGAAGACAAAGGTAGTGACCTGACTAAGTTTGAAGAATTCCTAGCGAAAGAAACAGAGAAGATGACACAACAGCATAGATCTCCCCACGAGGTCTTAATTAGAGGTTGGTGTAGGTTGCATGAGGCACCTCATTCAGAAACAACCTGTTCACTATGTTTACACATTTTGAAAAGGCATATAGCCACAGATCCAGAGGATCATCCTCCTGTTGATGTGAAAGAGAAAATAGAAAAGCCATCAGGCTCACAAATGAAAGGAAAGAAGAAACTTGAGAACAATGAGATCCCTAAATTAAAGTGGATATCAGGCGGAGCAGCAGCCAGAGCTGCAAAGAAAAAAGAAGGTTCAACTAAGTATCCTGCTGAAGATAAACCCTGGATCCTAAGGTTTGATGGATCCAAGTCCAAGCAAGGTGCTGGGGTAGGAATTGACCTCATTGATCCATCAGGAAAATCCTATCTAGCAGCCTACAGATTACAGTTCCCCTGCACTAACATTGTAACAGAGTATGAGGCTCTGATTCACGGGATACTGTTTGCTCATAAGAAAAAAGTAAAGATTCTGCATGTCTTCGGAGATTCAGAACTAGTTGTGAGGCAAGTAAGAGGAATTTACTCTTGTAACTGCAGGAAGCTATCCAACTACAGACATCGTGTGTGGGACCTGATTGAGGACTTTGACACCTTTAATATCACCCATGTGCCAAAAGAACAAAACCATAGGGCAGATGCACTTGCCCAGGCTGCTAGTACATTGGAGCCACTATCTATATCAGGTCTAAAGAGATTTTCAGTAGAACTGGTGTCAGTACCTTTAGTACCTGACAATGTGACCAACCTCCAGGTGTTTGATGATGATCAACACATTTTGGATTTCATCTCAAACAGAGATGTATTTGATGCCCAAATCATAGATGAGAATGGTATGGAAGATCATGTCTGGGAAGAAGATGAAATATTAGAATTGCCTAGCAATAGGATTCCCAAAGGTATGATTGAATTAGAAAGAGCCTTTGATTTGGATAATATGCTTAAACAGAAGGATCTGCCCAAGGCAGATGGAAGTCAATATTCACAAGTGAATATTGGACAAAATGAAGACAAGAGAAATGTACTGATTGGTAAGGTTTGCACACTAGAAGAGTTAGAAGGAATAACTCAGGCCCTCAAAGATAACATCCATGTAATTGCATGGACTTATGATGAGCTGAAGACATATAACACATCAATCATAACTCACACTATACCTCTCAAGCCGGATGCTAAACCTTTCAGACGGAAGCAAAGGCTAGTCAATGCTTTGCTTGAACTAATAATTCTTGAAGACGTCAAGAAGTTGTTAAGTGCCGGATAATTTTTTGTGTAAGGCACTCCACCTAGGTTGCTAATTTAGTTCCAGTCAGAAAGAAGAATGGAGATATCAGGTTATGCGTAGATTTCAGGAACCTGAACCGAGCTTCAGAAAAGGATAATTATCCCTTACCATCATTAGATGAAGTTCTGCAGATTGTAAATGGAGCCAAAATGATGTCCTTCCTGGATGGCTTTTCAGGATACAACCAAGTGATGGTTGATAAAATTGATAGATTGAAAACTACCTTCATCACCAAGTGGGGGATATTTGCATATAGACGTATGCCATTTGGACTTATAAATGTTGGAGCTACATTCTAGCGAGCAATGGACATAGCCTTCAGAGGCTTAATAGGAAAGTGTATAGTCATTTATATGGATGACTTAACAGTGTTCTCCAAAGAAAGGAGCGACCATGTAACTGATCTCAAAAATGTATTAAAAAAATGTGAAGAGTATGGAATATCGCTAAACCCCAAGAAGTGCATATTTGAGGTGACAACAGGAAAGTTACTAGGCCACCTGATCACAGAAGATGGAATTATCATTGACCCTGACAGGGTGGAATCTATTATGAAGTTACAACATCTGGGAAGCAAGAAAGAACTTAAATCTTATTTTGGTAAGATAAACTTTGTGAGGAAGTTCATCACCGGCTTTGCTGAGATTGTCAGACCACTAAATGCCATGTTAAAAAAAGATGCACAAATTGAGTGGACACCAGAGGCCAAAGCTGCATTTGAAGATATAAAGAAAGCCATTTCTGATGCTCCTGTCCTTATCAGTCCACACTACACAAAGGACGTCTACATTTATTCATTTGCTTCAGAACATACCTCTGCAGTAGTGCTTACCCAGAGAAATGAAGAGAAAGAAGAGAAACCAATTACTTTCATGAGCTATCCTTTCAAGGATGCTGAATTGAGATATGTAGATTTTGAGAGATAGGCACTTGCATTGGTTAGAGCAGTAAAGAAATTTAGACACTACATACTGAGAAGCAAGGTGATTGCAATAGTACTTGATGTAGCAATGAAGATGCTGCTGATGCAGAGTGAGCCTGGTGAAAAAAGAGCCAAATGGATTACCATATTACAAGAGTATGACATGGAAATTACACCAATGAAACTGGTAAGAGGACAAGCTCTAAGTTAAATGATATCTGAGATTGACCCAAACATCACTAGTCAATAGTACGTTATTAATGAGAAAGATAATAAAGAGTGGTATTTGGATATCAGGCATATCCTGATCATTGGAAGGTGTCCATCAAGAATGCAAGCTTCACAGAGAAGAGCCTTGAAAATAAGATCCCAAAAATACATGATGAAGGAAGGAACCCTATTCAAGAAAAATTATGAAGGAATATACCTGAGATGCTTAGAAAAACTAGAAGCAAATAAGGTTTTGTCAGAACTACATGACAAGTTTGGAATGGCACGTGGATCAGCCTTGGCCACAACACATGCAATCCTCAGAGCAGGATATTACTGGCCTACAATTTTTAAAGACACAGCTGATCATGTTAAATGTTGTCATGTATGTTAGGTTGCCACCAACAGAGAGAAATATGTTGTGCAACCCTTGCAACTAGTGATGGAAGAGCGCCCATTTGCACAATGGGGCATGGACTTCATAGGACCAATCAATCCTCCATCCTCCTCAGGTCATAGGTATGTCTTAACAATTACTGACTATTGTACCAGATGGACTGAGGCTGTCAGCAGCAAGACCTATACTGCAGATGATGTTATTAGATTTTTGGAAACCAACATTGTCACCAGTTATGGAACTCCTTATGCTTTGGTAAGTGATAATGGTTCTACTTTCACTTCCACCAAATTATCAAGTTGGGCTTTTGATCATGGCATCATACTCAAGTTTTCATCCAACTATTATCCCCAAGGGAATGGATTAGCAGAATCCACCAACAAGAATTTTCTGAGTATCATAAGAAAATTAATAGAAAAGAACCCTGGGGAACGGAACTCATTTCTAAAATATGCCTTATGGGTAGACAGAACTAGAATGAAAACTGCATTAGGAAACTCACCTTTCCAATGGATATATGGGGTGGATCCTATCCTCCATGTAAACTTGAAAATTCCTACTCTGCAGTTTGCCCAAGAGTACCTAGGCATAGACAATAAGCAAGAAGTCAGGTTGCTTCAGTTGATGCACTTGGAAGAAAAAGGGAGTCAAGCAATTGACCAATTTGCAAAACATCAGGCTGTTGTCAAATGTTGGTTTGACAAGAGAGCCAGAATTAAAGATTTCAGGATATCTGATTTAGTCCTGATGTGGGATAAATCCCATGAGAGGAAAGGTGACCATGGCAAATTTGACAGATTATGGATAGGTCCCTTTCAAATTTTTGAGATACTGGGAGACATCACTTATAGGCTTAAGAACTTGACAGGTGAGGATGTCCCATTGCCAGTCAATGGGCAATTTCTCAAACATTATTTCCAGGCCTAAGTGACTTCATGACAGTCATGTGTATCATATTGTACATTTGTATAGTTGTTTGTACAATTTGTTTGTTCTATTTTGTCTGTTGAGACCTTGTTTTGGTAAGTTAGGATGATGCACTTCATCACCCCAGAAAATAACTAAATTGTTAGGATTCAAGTGATAAGATCAAATTTAGATATAGGTTATGATTCATTCTAAGAAGTAATCATGATCAGGTTTGTGATATCCTTTCATCAGGGTGCCTTTTCTTGGTCAAAGTGAATCAATCACAATGAAACACTTAACAGCCTTGGGTTTGTTAAACACACAAGTATAGGTGTTAAGTGAAAAATCTAAAGGGACTCCTTTGCTACCAATACAATCTCCAACCTAAAGCTGCAAGTGACTATACCTTATACAAATGAGCTGACATGATGATATCAGATACAAAAATAAAAAAATATAAGCAATGATATTAGGCCATCTAAGTAACCTTACTGGGGCTATAGACACCTGCTGGCAGTGGGGCTCTACTTAGGGAGATTGTATAGATAACCTTGCCGGGGCTATGAACGCCTACTGGCAGCAAGGCTCTATCCAGGTCGGCTATGAGGGATGATCTCCAACTATGTAGTTTAACACCAGTTACTCATGTTTTCAACTTGCTTTCAAGATGAGGATAATTAATCATCTGCACACATGTGATCCTTTGTTAGTATTCTTACCATGATGAAATTTTATCATTCAAAGGATCATCATGCTTATGCTTAGACAGAATTAGAATACTATGAATGAATGTGATCACATCACTTGAATCATTGGAATTTGTTTGTTTTCTTTGGTGGCAAGTTGTTGTGTGGTTACACAACATGCCCCATTTTGACTTGGCAAAACAAGGACCCAACTTTTGCTTTGGCTTGTGTTGTCTGCTTTCTGGTGGTTTGGTAAAAGTAAGTCATGTGCATCATCATGTAGAATCAAGATGAGGTAAGTCACCATTATGAGGTTAGTTTGTCAAAGTTTGAATTTTATTTCTATGACCTCATATTTAGAAAGATCATCAAATTCCATGCAGGTTTGCCTTTTACATCACCCTGATATTCATCAGGATGTGAAAGTTAGGAACAGTCAAAGTTTTGGTCAAACCTGATATTCACAAGAGGAGGATCATATTTTATAACCTCAGTCATGTTATCAAAGATCATCCTGATCTTAGTCCATCAGCCGATAAGTCATGCGGTCCAAATATCCAGACATCAACTTTAAGTGAAAGTGATCCTTACCTGTCAAATAGCCTTATATTTTGCGAGCATCATATTTCCAAATGTAACCTGATATTTCTTAATATCCTCCTGCCGTGAAATATCACCCTAAGCCAATATCCTGATGATGTCATTCAAGTCCGATAAATGAAGAAACAATATGATGATGACATCATCATCACATTTACCTCTCGGCAGGATATTTCATAAACATGATCATGTTCGCATAACATGAGAATGACGTCATGATTGCCTTTCCAATACACTGAACGAATATCTGGATGACGTCACCCCAATATCCCAAGAGTTAGAAAAAGAATGACTTCGGTCATCATCATCATATAAAACACAGCCTGATATTTTCGAATATCCTCCTGATGTTTAAAACACAGCCTAATGGCGCGAACATCACCCAATATTTAAACATGGCCCGATATTTTTAAATATCATCCTGTTGTTTAGATATCATCCCGCTCTCGTTGCTATCATTAGCATTAAATGCACACAGACATGGTAGGTAGTTCCCACCAATCACTAAACCTGATGGAACACCTGGCGAAATCCTAACTTTCCGTGCAGAAAATCAATGAATAAAATCTAATCTATCAAGATTTGCCCTAAATTTACCCTAAGTACAAGGTTAAAAGGTAAATCTAATGCCATTTTTACATTTACCTTGCGAAGAAATTACTTTTTACAGAGTAGAACTTCCATATCCTCCTACAGGCGATATTACGATGAGCAAAGTTTGCAGGCAGCTGAAGGTGCGTGATCATCAGCTGAATTAAGAGCATTTTCTAGGAAGTCACTGGTATAAAAGAAATCTGCATAACCAGGTAAGTAAATGAAACCCTCATCATGTTGTTTCTGTAACAGTCAGGTATGATGTTGTAAGTTCTGGTTTATACATCCCCATGATGGGCTTATGCTGAATGAATGAAATATGCATGATGAATATTAAAGATAAATTGTTATATGCATGCCTATGAGAACCCATTGTAAGGCAAGATTTTGTTAATTGTAGGTAGTCATGGCTGACAAGAGGTTGGCTAAGTGTGAGGCTGAATTCAACAAGCCTATGTTCTCATCTCAGAGGGGCATCCTGTTCAAATATGGCGCCTTTACAGATACCCATCAGGGGGATACCAATTTGGAAGCCTGGTCAGCTAAGCTGAATGACGATAAAAATAGAAGTCCTGTGCTAGATGTAGTTTTCGTATCCAGGATGTGGAATGCCGTCAGTTTCCCGTAGTCCATGGAGTCTCCGGAGCTAGTCATTGAGTGTGCCAAGAATTATAATCCAGAGACCAGGCAGGTAATGAAGCATGGGAGGATATATGCAGACCTATCCATCAAAGGTCTTTCCAAGACATTTGGACTGCCATTGGGCAAGAAGGTCAAGAGTGTAGACCTGAAGAAATCAGAGAAAGAATATGAGAATAACAAAAAACAAGCCAGAAAAAACATGTACCACTGGAGGGCTAAGAACAGCACATATCCTGTAGCTACCAAACTTCCTATGCACTTATTCAAATATGATTTTAGTGAGGAATACCAGTACATGATGGCACTACTGAGCAAAGTCACAGGCCAGCCTAATGCTGGTAGCATTAAAGATTAGATGTATGGTGTAATTATGATGTGCATATACTCTGACATCAATCCATTGTGGGGCCAAATAATAGGTGATGCTCTGCATGAGCAGCTAATGAACCTAGGAGGTTCAAATTGTGCTTTCTATATGACATCCTATATTGTCTATTCCTGTGCATACCAAGGCACATTTGATGCACTAGTTATAGATGGAAAGCTTACAGGTACAAATGCTGTGCATATCTGGGATCATCATCCCCAACTGCAAAGAGCCAATTACCTCCAAGACTACAAACTAGTCAATGATGCATTCTCTATGCATTTGGTGAGGACCATGGAGGAGGATAGAACAAAGAGATTGAGCATGGAAGCTCAAGAGATTATCTACAGGCATGGAGCCTGGTACATACAATTTGCCACATTTTCCTACATGAGGATTGAGGGTTTTGAAGGACCTCCCCTTATGCTGCCCAGGTATCCCACTGATGCAGTGGTACTTATGGAGTTCATCAGGCAAAGCTCCACAATGATTAAAACATACAAGGATGCAAAGAAGCTGCCACCAATTTTGTTTCTAGTCACCATTGGCTGGTACATGTGCCCAAATTCAGAGAACATAAAGAAGGTGATGATCACCTTGAATAAAATGAATCTGCAGTCTTTTCCATTGATGAGACCATATGATCCATATGGTAGGATGCAAAAAATAATAGGAAAGCCTATTCACCAAAGGTGCCTAGAAGACTTCTGGGCTAACTGTGAGGATGAAGTAGAAGCAAGGAGAAGAAGGTATCAAAAAATAACATTGAATCAAATCAGAACCTTTGATTGCATCCCCATCCCTCAACAATTGAAGAAGGATGATGGCAGGATAATTACAGATGAGTATGAGCAAAAGAAAATATATAATGATACCATCTCTGCACCTAACCTCACCATACAAGAGGACATATCCTTAGACCCCTTCATTGCCAGAACCATACAGCGAACCCAAGCTTGGGTTGATGAATAGATAGAGGCTTTGAAGAAGAAACATGTTGCCATTACGGTGGACAACAAGAGGAAGGGACATGATATTCCTGGGGATGAGTATGATGACTTCGTAAATGAGAAGAGGAAGTCTAAGGGAGATAGGCTCCCTCCACAACAACAACAAAGCAAAAGACCCCAAAGGGGCAAGAAAATAGATAAGGAACCCAAAGGGGTTATTATTCAAAGAGCAGTGTTCAATGCTGAGGAGGCAGCAGCATCAGGATCCGCATCACCTCCATGGACAGGGAAAAGAAAGTCCAAGAAAGAAAAGACAGCAGAAGCTAGAATTACTGAGACCCAGGAAGAGGGTCAATCATCAAGACAACTAGAAAAGGAGGATATCCTCATGGAGGAAGAACCTGAGGAAGAAGAAGCTCCTTTGTGATTTAAAAGGAAGAGGAGGTCTCTATAGGTGGTGGTGTCTACCACACCTAAGAAACAAAGAACCTCTATGAGAGGTGAAATAAGACAACCCCCTATATTGTTACAAGGTGCAGGTAGTGAAGTACACAAGGAACTTCAACACAATGTTCCTCTTCCTACCATTGTCAAGTTTAAAACTGAGCTCGCAGAAGAGCAGATGAAAGAAACTTCCCAGACACATGCAGGTCACATCTCGCTAGACGAGACAATAAATTTGTCTAATGATGAAGTTGTACAGGAAGTGACTTCACAAAAGATGGAAACAGTTGCTGCTGGTACAAGCATGACCCCTCACAAGACTCCACCAGTTCAAACTATACTGGAGGAACTAAAGCAAGTGGAAACTAAGAAAGAAAAGAGCCCAGAGCAGATAGCCCAAGAAATAGGGCTAGATACATTAATTACATAGGTGACAAGTTCTATAGTGGTAGTCCTGACAGAGAAACAGGATGTGAATCCTGAACATCTAGTAGGATCACCTGACAAAGGGTACCCAACAGAAGAAATAAAGATGGCCGAACCAGAGAGCCATACTTCAGAAATAAACCAACCAAGCACACAAGAGGCATCAACGGAACCTACTGTAATAGAGGTTCAGGAAACAAAGGCTGATAAAAAGGATGTATCTGAAGATCCTACTGCCAAAGCTCAGAAAGTTTATAGTACATGTGTAGAACAAATAATGGCTTTAGAACAAATGCCAGCACTGCAGGTAGACTCCACAATATCTAGTACGGTGGATATGCAACAAGAAAAAGAAAAGCCAAAGAAGGATGCCACAATGTCCATTGGTGAAAATGTACCTCAACAAGGGGAAGAGTCAAAAATAGATGAGGTAATGATAGAAAAATATCATGATCATCATGATCAATAGATAGATACATCACAAGATCCCCCACCCCAGGAGGGTACTCCTATGGAGAAAGAAGTTCCTCAACAGGAAGACATGCCACAGGATCAACAACAAAGTGAGAATCATGAAGAAGAATTGAGAAAATCACCTTCTCCACCACACCTGCTGATAGAAACAGGAGATGAAGGTGAACATCATGATGATATAGAGAAACATGATCAGGTACCTCCATGGTTGGAGAAAGAGGTAAATACAGAAGTAGAATTTGAAATTCAAGAATTTGGCATATCTACTTTGTTTTCTGAGAATATAATAAAGCCTAAGAGGAAGGCCAGAATGACTTCAGCCATCAAAAGAGATCCAGCAACTAGGAGAAGGACTGCACAGATTGTAGTACCTACTATGGAGAAAGAAAAAGGTAAAATTACCTTAGATGAGTTTCAAATTAGCACAGTGGATTTGGGTTTTGCCAATGAAGACCAAGAAGGTCAAGAAGGCAAAGATATTATTGATTCTTTAATTCAAAAGGTGAAAAGAGAGAAAGAGAAAAATAAGCAACACAAAGAGCACATTGCTCAGTTGCATGGCTACATAAGAAGACTAACTAATACTGAAGAAACTTCAATTGAACATGCAGTCCCATTGAGTGCTATTTCTCAAGAGGAGGTGAATAAATTAGACCTCATGAAACATGAGGCATTTGTACTAAACAGATGGATGTCATCCACATTGGATGATGCTAAAGAAATAGTAAAGGCCTCTTTAAAGAGATGGAGCACTCTCAGTGACTCTAGGACCAAAGTAGACAAATTGCAAATGTAGACAAGAAAAAGGTCTTACAAATTAGAAAAAGTGCCAAACATCCTGGGAGAAATAAAGAGGATAAGTCCTCAGCTACTTATCAATAAACAGGTATTGAATAGTAATACCACCTTGTTGATTGACATATGGTATAAGGACATTCAATTTGAATGTGGAGTACTCAGAAGATGCAATAATAAACTAAGAGATATCAGCATGAAGTTGCATGATTTAATGGTTGTTGAGGCCGAAATATTGGAAACATTGGAAGGAAAAGTAGAGGGAAAAATAGAAAATCAAGATGAAGAGTTTGCCATCAAAGCTTTACATGGCAACTTCCAATCAGTAGCAGATGATCCACTTGTCCACTTGACAGAAGAAGTCATAGATAAAATAATGAGAATCAAAGTCAAGATAGAAAATTACAACGAGACACTGCAAGACAGAAAAGATAAACTAGATAGCAGTAGAAACAAATATGAGGCACACAAGCATGCCATCATCAAAGCAAAGACTCAGGATGGCGGAGAAATAGATAAAATTGTGTAGTCATATGAGTAGATCCGGAGCAGCATGCAGCCTCATATGCGACGTCGTCATCATCATGATAATGAAAGCTTGGGAAGTGATGCACATGATGATGATTCACATGAATCAGATAAAGAGCATGATGAAGATACATCATAAGTGTAAGTAATCCAGATAGTTGCCAGCTAGCAACTTGTGCCAGTTTTGATAGGTTTGACAAAGTCAAAGAAAAGGGTGACCATAGATATGCATTGATAAATCATGATCGTGGATCTTTTGTAACGGATTCCTCACCTTGTTCTATAAAAGGTGATGGAATGCCTTATTGTAAATATTCGAAACTTAATTGAAATTCGTCTGCTAAAACATTCAGAGCTCATTTCAAAGTTTTTGTATACATTTATATTTTTGCATGCTTAATGAATGAGAAGACTATGTCGATTACAATTCATAGTAAATCTTGAGTAATCAGTGTATGAATTCTGGACATATGTGGTGATTTGCTGTGTCCCTTGGAGTGCATGTCTACTTACATGTGTTGACTTCATACAAATTCCCTTTGAAGTTAGCATCAACTATATCTAGCTATGGAATGTCCTGGTGAAAATATGGTTTGGTTTTCTTCTCTTCATGACAGTATCTAATATACATGTGGTTCAAAAGCTAAAGGTTCAACTTTAATTTGAAGCATTTCTTCCAATTTCTTTTAAATTTCAGAACATTTCATCCTCATAATTGCAAACAATTGATGATCTTAACCAAATAACACAAATATGTGGACATCTCGTAGATAACTGCAAATATTTAGCATATTTGAATACAAAGCATGTATAATTGAAAATATCATTCAAAGATTGAAGTATTTCTGCATCATTCCATCAAATAACTATATAATATGACTCCTCTGTAAAGAATTTTTGCAGGAGTATCATCATGATGATGAACTTTCATGTAAGGCCCCAAAATGGAAACAACAACTCACATTAACCTCTGAGTAACATCAGATGATTAAGACCTAATCACCAGAGACTTGGGATCATGAATTCTCTAAATTTATCGTATCTTTCAAGATGAATAAAGGTTAATGTGTACTTTTATTCTATGCTTGTTTATGACTAACATCATGACCAACATTACCCAACCCATAAATCACCCCCCCTCCCTTACCTATTTCCCTACCACTAAGCCCCACCACCCAGGGTTGATCAAAAACATCACGTGTATCATGACTTGATCATCACATATATCATTACATTACATACATTAGTGGCATTTTCATAATCATTTAATGGTATTTTCATAATCATTTAGTTGCATTTTCATAATCATTTAGTGGCATTTTCATAATCATTTAGTTGCATGTTCATATTTCCAGTTGCATACATAATATGTGTTTATTAAAATAAGCATATATTTCCATTTCATTACATTTTGCATCCATAATAAATGGTTATTAATCTGAGCATTTATTTGCATTTTACATCCACATCATAATCCATAATCACAAACATGCATATATCAACATAAGTAAACCACCATTACATCTATCATATTACATCTATAGTACATCCATAACATCAACATAACACATCTCATAAACACAACACATCTATAGCATCTCATAAAATCATCACATCATCATAATATGCATAATCCATAAAAAATACTACATCCATCAACATAAGCATCATCATAATCATATAAAAACATCATAAACATAACATGTAGGCCATCAAAAGCATCATCTCATATATCATCATCGCAAAAAATGTACATCGCTCATATATACATCAAAAATATGTCATGACATAATGCCTCCAAGGGCCAAAATAATCTAATTGTCAACCCTGGGCTGATGAGCCCCTCCCTAATTGAGTAGGGGACCCTCCTGGACCCTATGGTGGCTGTGGTGGCTGGGAGGGCTATCCTGCCTGTGTCATAACCTATTGCGGTGATGGCTGAGCTACAGACTGAATAGACCTCGATCTATGGGAGCCTGCCACCCTAGATCTACTCCACTGACTATAACTGGGAATCCACTACCCCTCAGGAACAGCGGTGTAGTAAGCTCCATAATAATAATCCACATGATAGGCTTGCTGGGATGACTACCTCTACTCCTCCATCAACTGCCCCTACACCTGTATCAGCTAGCTTTGTAGCTGTACCACCTGTGAAGAGCTACCACCTGCCACCAACCCCTACAATCTAGTGAACTCAGCCTCTGCCGCCTGTCGGAGCCCTATCTCCCTATCTCACTCTACTATCAAAGTGGTAACCTGTGCCTGCAATGCACCAACCTATCCATCACTATCTCCACCACCTCCATCTATGGCTGTAGAAAATCCTCAGAGCTATGCTAACTCTTGACCCTGCCTCTGTAAGGTGTCCTCATAGATAGGTATCCTGGCACGCAAGGTATTTAGCTATGTCTCATCATCAGCCTCTCGGCCTCTCCGTCATGATACATGTCTCTCTATGGCAGTCCCATCTCTACCTCCTCCTAAACCCCCTACACTAGGGCTCCCAAAACCACTGACCCCAGTCATTGCTACTCTCACCACCTGCTACCGTGTCAGCCTAACCCGCTGGCCTGTGGGTCTAATCTGCTGACCGGTAAACCTCACCAACTAACATGTGGGCCTAGGAAGAGTCCTGACTATACAAGTGCTCTACCTGATGGCACTGATCCCCTTTGTGCATAATATGGTGGTGGTCCCCTGGGTAGTGGCATGAGTCCTCTCTGTGGTGCCCTCTCTGCAGTGGTGCCTATCCAATCGTCCCCCTCTGATCCCTGCCACCCTGTCCGTTGCCAACCCTACCTCTCCCAGGAGCTCTCCTCACCAAGATGTCTCTCCCTCCATTAGAGTCATCATCATCATCTCCCTCCTCCATAGTCATGTTCAGCTCTACCTCCAGATCTGTAAGATGAATAGGCCTCCATACAGCCCACCATTTGTTATAATCAGGTGTGGCCCTTGCATCCACAATGCCACTCCGCTAGTCCCATTGCTATGGCTATAATGCATCAAAATCAGCAATGGAGGCAGGATGAAGACTCTGACCCTAGAATTTCATTGTGCAGACAATTACATACATTATTTTTTACTTATAATATAGATAATCATATAAAATTAATTACAAATTTCAAACAACAATATACTAAATCAAGATGAAACTTGTAACAAATTACCTGAGAGTCAATACCAAATGTATGTTGTAAGAGATCATCACTGAGAACAAGATCATCTAATATGTCCTGCCCCTATGTCATAACATCCTACCGAGAGTCCTATCATGCCTCTTGTGTCCCATAATCACATAGGTTCCCACATGTAGTGCACAAATGTGGGGACACATGATGCCTATTACTCACACCCTCATCGGCCTAGGTAAGATCATCAGCATGCTACGATAGAGTTTGGGTGAGAGTAGTCAATGAATGTAATGTCTCCACCTCAATAGTCTCCTTCAAAGATAAAGAGAGTAACCTACATTCTGGCCTCACTCAGGGTACAGGCACATAGTTTTCATCTTGCTAAGCCCTGGGTCTATCTTGGGCAGAGCCACCACCTCTACCCTGGAGCTCACGAATGTCAAAATTATTCAAAATCTTGTTGAGGATGAACTCGCAATAGAGTTTCCTCAAGAAATATTATGGTACCTGTATACGCCTAAAAATGACATGACTTGGTCTAAATAAATATTCTTAATATTTATTCCATTCTAATTCTTCTATCAATAAATAAATAAACAAATTTATTTATTCGATTCACATTCCTCTAGATTAATTAATTACCTCTTCTAAAGTCAAAATTAAATAAAATCCTTTATTTAATTAAACTCTTCCAAACAATTAAATAATTCTTAATTATTTAATTAAATCAAATCATTCTTCCAAATTTAAATAAATCAATCAAATTTATTTAAATCCTCTCAATCTCCAAAAATAAAATATAATCAAATATTTTATTTAATTCTTCCAAAAATCATTCTAAATTAAATAATACCAATTATTTATTTGTTTCTTCCAATAATATCTTCTCTAAATTTAAATAAATCAAATATTTATTTAAATTGTCTATTTCTTCTAAATTGAGTTATCTCTAAATATAATTCAATCCTTGTGCACATGCAATTGAATATTCCAAATATTTAATTGAGCTAAAATATCTTCTTATCCTCATGCAATTTCTATTCTCTAGTTCTATTCTCTTAACTGATTGATCTATTATTTCAATTGATTTAATCTCTTCAGTTAACATGCAAAATATAGCAAGACACATGTCTTCTTTCTATTCGTGCATGTTCCTCAATCATCCTATACCATTGATCTTCTCATTCTTTCTATACCGTCGATTTTCATTCTCTCAAGTCTATAAATTGAACCCTATTCCTCCATTTCAATCATCCAAGCTTTAAGTATTGTTACTCTGAAGCAATTACAATGTGCCTTTGGTACCACTTCCTTCATTTCTTATGATCACACTCGTTACTACACACTACTATCATTATTGTGAAGTTCATCTTCATTGCAAAGCAATTATCATAGCCATTCTCCATTGAAAATCTTAGAATCATAGCAAGGAAGTGCACTCTCTGAGGGCATTATTCATACATGCAAAATCGATTGAGATAGGCAACCAACGGAAGCTATGAAACTTTGAGGTTTGCAAAGGTTTTTGAAGTTCTTTTGTTTGATTGATCTCTTTGTTTCTATATTTCGTTGAGTTTTGGGTATTTTGATATTGATATATTGATTATTCATTTGAATCTAATTTTCCCTTAACATTTTTGGCACCCACCATGGGGCCTAGCCCCAAATTTAACCCAAAAACTAAGTTTTTGTGTTTTAGAAAGTTGTACATAGGAGGAAATCATGCATCTAACACATCCTAACACACATCTGATATTTATTTTGGTGCATACATTCTTGCAGTGCATACAGTCTCTGATCTAACACATATACTGTCTGTTCTGGTGCATACATCCTTTCAATGCATACAGACTCTGTTATGGCGCATTTACCCTCTAATACGACACATCTATTAGATCAGTGCATACACACTATCCTGCACTTTTGACCTCTGTCTTAGTGCATATGTACTGCAGTGCTTCTAATCTTTGTTTCTACGCATTTAGTCTTTGTACCTGTGCATCTGATCTAGGCAATGATTTTTAGGGTTTTTCCTTGAAGTTTTTTTTGCTAACCCTGACATCTCTTTGCAAGAACACTCTTGATCTATTTTGTAGGCTATGTATTGGTTTAGAATCATATAGTTGCACTTGTTAACTTACACTTCAATTTCTAACAGGGAAGTAAATGGATGCTCATGCAAATCTCCCATAGTTTTAACTAGGAAGGCGATAATTGAATCATTGCTATCTTTCAAAGTTAACAACTCATTTCTATCTAGATAAAATTGAACACATCATTGCTATCTAGGTAAAACGGAACCATTGCTATCTCAATTATCACGTTAAAGTTAACAACTCGTGCTATCTGGATAAAATTGAACACATCATTGCTACCTAGGTAAAACTGAACCATTGCTATCTCGATCATCACTTCAAAGTTAACAAATTCATGCTATCTAGGCTAAAATTGAACACATCATTGTTATCTTGGTAAAATTGGACCATTGCTATCTTGTTATCACGTCAAAGTTAACAAATTTTTGTGCTTGCCCAAGTAGATAGCTCATCTAGTTTTTCTCATTTTAACTAGGGGAAAAGAACCACTATGTTCTGTGTTTTGGGAATGATACCAGACCTATGCTCTCCCCTATCTTGGGTGACCAAAATGCCAGACATATCATTTTCACATGTGTTTTTCCTTTAGAGGGGCCTACTCTTCAATACCGTTCATCCAAGTAGGAATGACCCTAAGTGGTAACAGGTTAGATGCCAATCCCTTCCAAGCCACTATAAATAAATTGTTTTTGGAGTGAAAGCTTCAAACAACAAGTGCAATTGTGTTATACCAACAACCAACCTCCCCCAAAACCCTCCAAGGCGCAACCCTTGTAGGTTGGGAGACTCCATAACGGAGAGTAGTGTTCCCGCATATATAACCACTCAAACAGTTGCCTTTATTACTCATCATTTGTTTTAGTAGACCAAAAACCCCTATAATCCGATGCAGGGAAGGGTGATTATCACCTCCCGAAGATGATTCACTAGAGATAGTGAGAATTCTGTTTTATAATGTCCTTTGAAACCTAGGTTTGTACTTGCTTTCTTTTTAGTCCAAAAAGAGTCAAAAAAATCACAAAAAAATAAAAACCATAAAAATATTCTTTGTGTTTGTTGTGTCTTCTTGCCATAATTTTAGAAAATCAAATCAAAAAGACCTTCTTACAACCAAAGTACCAAAAAAATTAGAAAATTTCCAAAAACTTGCAAAAATACTGAGAAAACTAGAGTGGCACATCTATCCTCTTCTGCTGCGCATTTGTGCCAACCTACGGCACATTTGTACTGACTTGTAGCACTTTTACTACCTGTTATGGCACATTTTATATTTACCAGTGTGGCACTTCTATGCCAACTTCCTGCACATTTACCAGTTTTCACTGTGCATCTGTTCCAGCGCATGCATGACAGTGAGCACTTGTACAATCTTTGAGAGAAAATTTTGTCATTTCTGGGTACCCATTTTAGCCTAGTTCCAATTTCTGAGATCAAATCTTAGCTTGCAGTCAATTTTTCATCCATTTCATGTCAAAGTATATCTTTCATTAGTCATTCCATTCACCTTCTATCAGGTCTTCCTAGTCCAAAGTTAAAGTATCCCATATCAGATCAGCATAAGCCCCTTTTTTGTGTCATTTTTGGATTCAAGTAACCCTAGTGGTCTTGGTTCATGACTAGTCCCTACACAGTAAGACAGGTATCGAGTACCCTTACTAGTGACTATCATCTTGTATTAGTTGTCTTACTTGGAATCATTGATCGAAAGAGTCCCTTGTCCAAATCTTGTCGTAAGTATCATATTCTCAGCAGTCTCCACTGACATCTTGCCAAAATCTCCAATTTCATCCCACCTCATCCCACATCACCTTGCATGGTTCTTACTAGATCTCAATACAAAAAGTAACTTGAAATGGCCGAATCATCCAACCACATTATCACACCTCATGATAGTGATGAGGAAATCTCTCACGAAGAGTATCAAGGAACCCTCCAAGATCAAAAATTCCAATGCTTGCTATAGAAAGTGCTCCATGAGGACCCTCACAAGTATTTTTATCATATTGCAAATCTTGGAATTAAACTCCTCGCTGATTTCGATCTAAGCACAATCCAAGAAAAAATAGAGGATAATCATGAAAAAGGAAAGAAATCCATATACCCAAGCACTCCTATGGAAGAAATGAGGAAACAAATTGAGGGTCTAACGCAACAAATGATAGATCTCAAGATGGGTACAAACACTAAAACCTACTCCTTGGAAGATACTGCACCATACCCCTTTGATAAAAGTTTGAACATGACACCATTTCCCTTTCGATTCGAAGTTCCTAAATTTGACAAGTACAAAGGGAAAGGGGACCCTAGAGATCACAATAGGGAATTCAATGCAACATGCATGGAAGTAGCTCACAATGAGACTTACTTAATGAGACTATTCCCTAGATGTCTAGGTAGACAAGCCATGGAGTGGTTCTCACAGCTTCCACCAAGCATCAAAACTTTTGTTGAGTTAGTCAACAAATTCATCACGCACTTCTCATACAATATTGAACACGAAGTCTTTATGCTTGATTTATGCAATACCAAGCAAAAGAGTGGAGAATCATTCGCCACCTTCCTACAAAGATGGATACAACTAGCAAACAAATGCTCATATGATGTACCCAAGAAGCAATTAATGGAGATGTTTGTCCATAACCTCAACTCTAATCTTAGCTACCAAATACAAATTCAACGCCCTACTTCATTTTTAAAAGTCATTGAAATGGGATTATTCATCAAGAAAGCTATGATCACCAAGGGGCAAATCAAGTTATACAAGGACACACCTACCTCCAACTACACGACTGACAAATCAAAGTTTTGGACTAAGAATAAAAATGTCATCAACGATGGAGTAGTTGATGCCAAGGTGGTAGCTCCCAAACAACAGCTAATACTCACTCTCAAAGGAGAGACAAGTAATGTTACACCCAAAAAAACATTCTCTCAGGAGCCAAGCCCATGGTTCAACTCAAATCCAAGGCAAAAGTTTACACCATTGGGTGAGTCCCAAGAATTTTCATTAAGGAAGCTATTGGCCAACAATGAAATCTCTCTACCACCAACAAGTGATTATGAGCCTCAAATCAAACCTCACTATTGGAAAGACATCGACTATTGTGAGTATCATAGAGGAAGAGGACATACAACCAACAATTGTATCCATCTCAAACATGTTATTCAAGATGTGCTTGATCAAAATCAAGGAGGTGTTCATCAACATACTTCTAATGAGACACATGTTGCTTACAAAGATCCGCTTCTCAATCACGATAGGTTGTACAACAACAACAATGGCAACAACAACAATGGTAACAACAACAACAACTGCAACAGGCAAAATAAAAATAGTGGGAATAGTAAGGCCAACTATGCAAGTGTGCCATTCGACTATACCATCAATTGCATATCAGAGCATGTCCCACAAATCAATGTGGTCACGCCCAACCAACAATCAGAACCCAATAGAACTGATTGTAGTATCATTACCTACAGTGGTAAGGTCACCTTGAATACCATTCCTCCAAGGTCATCGCCTTCTCAATACAACTTCCATCAATATAGCGTCATAGACCAACTACGGAAGACTCCAGCCCAATTTCTATCTTAGAGTTGTTACGTCTATCTCCTTCCCACAAGGAGATTCTTGATAAAGTCTTAGTGGAAATGACAGTCCCCACTAACTTGGCCCAAGAGAAGTTTTAGGCCATGGTAGGTAATTTGACCTCCTCAAGTACCATATCATTTACCAAACAAGATGACCTCTCAGTGTCTCAACCTCATAACACCCCTCTACATATGGTCACCTTCATCCATAAGCACCACATCAAGAGGGTTCTCATTGATGGGGGAGCCAGTTTAAATATTTGCACATTGAAGATAGTCCTTACATTAGGGTTCTTTGAAAATGCAGTTGATCCAAGGAAGAAGATTACTATCAAAGCCTATGATGAAGAGGAGAGAATTACCAAAGGAATAGTGGCATTACCCATACAAGTGGGACCAATAATAAAATATGTTGTGTGCCAAGTCCTAGATAGGGAGCTCACCTCTAATATTCTCCTAGGTAGACCATGGATTCATGTCATGAAAGTTGTGCCTTCTACCTATCACCAATGCATAAAATTCTCTCATAATGGCAAGTCACCATCCAAGGTGACCCTGACCTCTTCCAGCATTGCAACTCTGTCCTTTCAAAACCTAATTGCATCATACCAAACAATAGATCATCTACATCCCCTACCCCACAACATGATTCTACCTCTGAAGCTTCCTCATCAAAGCCTGAAGAGCAAAAAATTACCATTAAATAAATAGGAGTAGGGGAATACACCATTGAGCACAACCTCAATCTAGCCAAGATGCCTTTATCTCCTAGATCCTTTGGGTGACCCAAGCATTTTCCAAAGCCATCTACTCCTCCTACACCTCCCATAGCTCCCTTTGTAAAATAGGGGACCCTATTAGATGAAACAAAGGAAAGAGATATCCTACAATGGCTTTACACTGAAGAAGAAGAAAACATACAACAAGAACCACCTAAGCTCCCAAAGGAAATCTATGGGCAAGGCAAATCTATCCTACATAGAATGGGTTACAAAGGACAAGGCCCCATCAGCCTAAGAAAAGAAGGAATCATAGAACCCATTCAACCTTCTTCATCCTCATTGGGTAGAACTACAAAAGGTCTAGGATATAAAGATAATGGCAAAGCTAAAGCAAATGCTTGTCTTGTAGAAATGATCCATACATTTCAAGAGGACAATGACGTAGATTCCAATGAATATGAGTGGGATGAGCTGACAGAGCATTCCTATGATGACAAAGAGGTTGATACCATTCAAACTTATAGCCCCTACTGTGAGGGACAAATGCTACCGCATAGGCCATTAGAGTGTGATTTGCCTATCTCTAAGATTACTACTTTTGAGGAAGGTTCGAGTTTTATCGCAATAAATAATTTGGAGGAAAGTACCATCCCGAACACTCCCCCTACCAATACTCCTAGTATATCCATTCAAACGATCAATGAATCAAATCTATCCTCTAACTCCCTCCCCCTTGTGCATCCTGAGCTTATTGACTAGGATCTACAAGGAACCCCGCAACTAGATATGTTCCAAAATGATGATGCCTATATTGACTATATGGAAATTAGGGACCACCTACCTAAGGAGACCATAAATCTATTGAACTTAATATCATGGCTCATATTGGAGAGGGTACCAAGCCTTCCAATCGCAAAAAGATCAAAATAAAAACTGGATCTGACGGTGAAAACCACTCTGCGGCAGTGTTAGATCCCAAAATAGTAAAAATAAAGGATGCATCTGATGGTGAAAACCCAACTATGGCACCTAACGATGGAAGCCTTGACACTCTCCCCAACAACATGCACTAGGAGAAGTCTCAGATTGTTGTGAAACCCCCATAAGCTATTAACATTGGAACAGAGGAACAACCTAAGATCATTCACTTTGTTAAGTCTCTTACCCCACCAGCGAAGACTAAGTTTGTACCATTCTTCAAGAGAAAGTAAGTTAACTTTTCTTGGTCGTACATAGATATGCCAGGGTTAGATCCAAATTTAATTCTACATCATCTTCCATTAGATCTAGGAGTGAAACCAGTGAAATAGAAGCTTAGAAAAATGCATCCACACATAGCACTGCTTGTAAAAGAAGAACTCAAGAAATTACTGGATGTAGGGTTCATTAGAGCTATAGACTATCCAGAATGGGTCTCCAACATAGTACTAGTTTCCAAACTTGAAGGCCGAGTTAGACTATGCAATGATTTCAAAGATCTAAACAAAGCTTTCTGCAAGGATGATTTTCTCATAGTCGATTTAACAGTAGGGCATACCATGTTATCTCTCATGGATGGCTTCTCGAGATATAATTAGATCAGGATAGCACTAGAAAACTAGCATAAGACAGCTTTTACTTGTCCATGGGGTACTTTCTACTGGAATGTCATGCCATTTGGGCTAAAGAATGCATGAGCCACATATCAACGTGCTATGACCACTATATTCCATGATATGATGCATGTAACAATGGAAGATTATGTAGACGATAGCCTTGCAAAGTCACTCATAAGAGAATCACACCTGGATGTGTTAGAGAAAGTATTTCAGAGATTAGAACAATTCAAAGCTAGGTTGAACCCAAAGAAATGTGTATTTGGAGTCACCTCAGGCAAGCTCTTAGGCTTTATTGTATCAGCAAATGGAATAGAGGTGGACCCCACCAAAGTCAAGGCTATTATGGACATGCCACCATCCAAGACTCTTTCTCACTAAGATCTCTATAGGGAAAGCTACAAGCAATCCATAGATTCATATTACAACTGGCAGACAAGTGTCAACCATTCAGTCATCTCTTGCACAAGAACATTCCATTCAAATGGGATGAGAAATGCGAAGAGGCATTTGAAAAATTGAAAGAGTATCTTATGAATCCACCTATTCTCATGCCTCCTATCCAAGGGAAACCATTGTTACTATATATATCTACTACACCAAGAACTCTTTGGGCTCTTCTAGCACAACAAGATTATGAAAATAAAGAAAGAGCTGTCTACTACATCAACCGCACATTGGTGGGCTATGAATTACAATACTCTTAGATAGAAATATCATGTCTTTTGGTAGTTTTTACTTCCCAAAAACTTTAACATTATATGCTTGCACATCCAGTCAAACTTATTGCAAAAATAGATCCACTGAAGTACCTACTAAGCAAAGCAGCTCTAACACGTCGCTTGGCCAAATGCGTAATGCTCCTAAGTGAATACGACATTGAGTATGTAGACATAAAGGCTATCAAAGGGCAAGTCATTGCTAATCAGCTAGTGGAGGCACCACTACAAGACACCACACCAATGCAATTTGAGTTTCCAGATGAATCCTTATTCAATACATCAACACATTCCTCGACACTTTACTTTGATGGGTCCTACACAAACCATAGATCAGGGGTAGGAATCTTGTTTGTAACTCCTCATGGCGACATCATACCAAAGTCTTACCGTCTATTATTCCCATGTACCAATAATATAGAAGAATATGAAGCCTTGGTCATTGGCCTCAAGATGGCAACAGAGTGGAAAATCAAAGAGCTACATGTCTATCGTGATTCTCAACTAGTGATCAATTAGGTCAATGACAATTACCAAACCAAAGATGAGAAGCTTGTCCCATACAAGAGGATGGTTGAGGACTTTAAGGAATACTTTATGATCATCTCTTTTAAGTAGATACCTCGCATCAAAAATAAAGCAACAGATGCCATGGAAACCATTGCCTCTCTTCCCGAAATACCAAAGAATGAGTCACGATACGAGTTCTTAGTGGATTCAATTCAGCAACTAGCTTATGATCTTCCTGAAACCCATTCCATATGCCTATTAGTTGGATTTGATTCACCTTGGTACGGTAAAGTTTACATTTACCTCAAGGACAACACCCTCCCGCCTGACTTATCTTCAAACCAATGACAAACCTTTATATGCCAAACCTCTCGCTATACCATTATTGCCGACACCCTATACCGACATGGTCTAGATGGTACTTTACTCCATTGTTTAGAATGGGAAGAATCCCAAATCGCCTTACAAGACGTACACGAAGGGATCTGCAGAACACAATCTAGTAGTCCTTACTTACCTAAGAAACTCATGTGTTTGGGTTATTACTGGCTGAACATGGAAACAGATTCATATTAATTTGTGAAGAAGTGCAAGCAGTGCCAAATACACGGGAACCTGATACATGCACCAGCTCAATAGTTGAGACCTTTAACAACACCTTGGCCCTTTTGTTAATGGGGACTTGACCTTGTGGGAAAGATCCATCCACCCTCATCCAACGGCCACAAATTCATCATAACCGCCACTGAGTACTTTACCAAATGGATTGAAGCCATTCCCCTCACTACCATCATAGGTAAACAAATCTCCTCATTCATCCTAAATTACCTCATATGTAGATATGGAATTCCCTCATCCATTATCACGAATAACAGAAGACCCTTCAAAAACTAGGATGTCCAAGAACTCTATGACCAATTCAAAATCCAACACCATTTCTCCACACCCTATTACCCCCAAGGCAATGGCCAAGCAGAAGCATCCAACAAGACCATCTTGAAACTCCTCAAGAAGACAGTCAATGATGCTAGCTGTGATTGGCACATCCAACTCAATCCCAATCTGTGGGCCTATAGAACTAGTATACACACTCCCACATGTGCTACCCCTTACGCCCTTGTCTATGGCTCATAAGCTGTCCTCCCCATTGAGGTCGAGTTACCATCTCTCAGGGTGTCGTTAAAAGGTCTCGTAACAGATGAAGAATACAGAGTTTCCAGATTGCAAGAACTAGAGATGCTAGAAGAAAGGAGACAGAAAGCCTTTGATCATCTCAAGGCATATCAACAAATGATGTCATGAAGCTATAACCACAGAGTTCACCCAAGAGTCTTTAAGGTTGGAGATCTAGTACTTAAAGAGAACCCCCGCAATCAATAGGATCAAGAAAAGAAAAGCAAGTTCAAACCCAATTGGCTTGGGCCTTATGTGATAGTAGCTACTTATGAATCAGGGGCATATCAGTTTGCAACATCAGAGGGTGAGCTATTTGATGACCTAATCAATAGCAAGCATCTTCGCCAGTTCTATACCTAAGATAACCCCAATGTAAGGGGGGCATAAAATACAAAAATAATCAAAAAATTAGAAAAATACCAAAAAAAAAATCAAAAAAGTACAAAAAAATCATCCTTTGGTGAAAACCTGGCAAACGGGCACCTTAGATAGGTATCATGATGAAAACCTAGCAAATAGGCGTCATGCATACTTTCTAGCTTTCGTGCAAATAAAAGCAAGTGGTGAAAACCTGGTAAACAAGCATTACTTGTGATAAATTGCTTCTTCCATCTTTGGGAAACCAATCACCTTGTGTCCATTCTTCCTTCACTTGTGTCCCATTCGATCCATATATGTTCCATAAGAAAAATCTAACGATAACCTATCATGGCTTGATACTCTATCTCTTTGTTGCCTTGTCAACCAAGGTTTTATCCTATATCCTATCCATAGTGTCAGCCTAACATAGTGTCTCTCATTAGTATCCATGGTCCAAGTCCATGAACTACGTTGCCTCTGTGTTGTCATTTAGGCAAGGCCATTTTTCAATGCGCCCCTGAGGCTCCACTGTCCCATTCGTCTCATGTCTAGTCCTTCTATCTATCTGAGTCTGCACCACTTTCTATCACCTAGGTCTTAGGTCCATTAGGGTTTACCCCAAACTATGTTGCCTCTACGTCATCACGTAGGCAAGGCCATTTAGCAATGAGCCCCTGAGGCACTAGGTCAGTCCCTTAGGGTCCGTCTCACCAATAAGGATTGTGGAATCTTCTCACCAGGCAAGCAAGCGCAAACAAAACCCACTCTTTTCAAGTAGAAAATCCTTATGCAAGACATTAACCTATCCAGAGGAAAGAAAACAAACACCTAAGACATTTCTACATGATTTTAACCAAATTGTGGCAAGAAACAAACACATCTAAATGCAAGTATATTTTGTGGATTGGGATCATGGTTAAAATACAAGGGTCTTGATTTTTACTATCATGTCTTTCTATGCTACTCAAGGATGCCAAAAGATAGAGATGCTATGATGGGGGCATAATTATTTGTTTGTTTGTTGTTTGTGGATTAAACTTTAGTAATGTGACGCCTTGTCTAATGACATGATCAGCAAAAGATCATTGAGGACTTCAAAGGTCTAACATGAACGGGGGCAATCCTTGTTTGTTGACACACAAGAAATACTCAGGTCATCTCGATTCAATTATACCTCGATGCTTGTATTAACTTGCTAAATCAAAATCCATGTAAGCAATGCTCAGGTCATCTCAGTTCAATTATACCTAGATGCTTGTATTAACTTACAACATTCAGAAAAAGTACCAAAAAAATCACCCAATGATGAAATAAGAACTTCAAAATACTTGTACTGCCAAGATGTCAAAGCATCCATTATATATCCATACATACATCCATACATCCGTATCCCATGCAATAAAAGATCTAAACAATGCAGAGTATCAATACAAATTGAAGCTTGTGAGTCTTTCTATCGATTCATTCTTTCAATCAATCTTCTATCTACCATTATGGCATTTCTGTGTCGATAGGGTACATTTGGACATCATAAAAACTTAGCATATAGTTGCATATCATATCACATGAGATAATCATTTACATGATTAAATCAGTTGCATACATAATAAAGTGCATCAGGTTATCCATATACATTTTGCAATCATCACATAGTGTCAAACAGAAAAAATCAAAAACATAGATAAGTGCATCACATAAATTGCATAATCATATAGATACCATTCGCATTTACACATTAGAGGCATATCAACTAAAACATCTAAGTCTGCATTAGTTCATATAGCATCACATAGCATCATATAAAAAGATGCATCAGATAACATCACATAGCATCAAATAAACATCTAAGTCTGCATCAGATAAACATGTGCATCACATCATACAATAGAAATGCATCATAACTCATAAATATAGAGAGCATCAAATAAACTACATCATCATATAAATATCATAAAAATGTCCAAATGTACAATATCAAGGTCCATCTTTGTGTCAGTTTCATATACAATAAATACATCTCAAGGATGGTGATACATGTCTCAAAATACAAAAGTGGTACACAAGTATATCCGGCTATCTGAGCCATCAAAAAGTGTATGTAAGAGTCCAAATCTGCACAAGTGTCTGCTATCCCTGCTGCAGTGAACTACGACTCCCAGCAATGTCTCCTGAATCCCCTCCTCCACCTTCTCTCTGGGAGGCCATAGACTAGCTCCTGTAGCTTAGAGCCCTCTGACTAACTAGCACAGCACCATGGTATAAACCTCGGTAATACTATGTCTGAGCCTGCACTCTAGTAAGCTCACCCTGCACTTGCACCAACTGTGCCTGTGCTAGCTATGCCTGTGCCTGTACTAGTTGTGCCTATGCCTGTTGCACCTACCTAACCAAAAAGCTACTAGTCGTGTCTTTCCCAAGGGCTAACATTGTTGTATCCTGCTCTACTTGGATAACTCGTATCCACGCCTCTACCATATCCCACTCTCTGGTGAGCCTCGAGATAACCTCTGCATCTATCTCTCACCGGACCTCAGTAGTCCTAAGCTAGGCCTGTAGTTGCCTAACCTGTCCTCTTAGCATAGCTATGGCCCTCTCCTAGACATCTAACTATGCTAGACCCTGTGGTGCCTATGCCTGTCCCTGCTGCTGTGGTTGGGGTACCTGCTATTGTGCCACCTATTGAGGTGGCGACCTCTATGCCTGCTGTGGAGCTTGTTGTGCAGCATGTGGTGGCAATGCCTGCAGAGCATGGGAAGGTCCCTCCCCAGCTCTCCTCCTCTGTCTAGGCTTGTCTCCATCTCCACCACCTCCTCCTCCTCCTCCTCCTCCTCCTACAAACTTGGCCCTCATCATTTGAATCTACCTCGTCTATATGAGGCACCAGCTCCCCAGGCCTTGAGTATCTTAGAAATGGGTGGGCAACGAACCACTCCTCATAGTCATGCGTCATCCTAGCATCTGTAATCTCTCTCCTCATATCCCAGGCAACATGGGGTGTCTACCGAAACTCTGCTACCACCTCCTCATAAGATGCCACTGGCCCCCATCTGAACCTCTCAGCGTGAGTCCATGCAAATAGAGCCTACCCCTATGCCATGCCCTATCTCCTCCCAAACTATCTCTGTACTCAGCTAACAATCTATCTCTCTAAAATGAACTATGTCCGGCCTATCAGCCACCATGTATGGTAACAGTATGGCAGCTCATCTGCCTCATCCTCCCGAGGCTCATGATCTAGATATGGCCACTAGAAGACCACATCTACTCCATCCAGGGCATGCCTCCAATACTCAAGCTTCCCCAACCTATGCTGGGAAATCACTCTAGCATAGCCATAGCTGTACGGATCTCCTCTCTATCTGTCAAAAACACAAATCAATCTAGTGATCACTATGTGCTCTCATAGCCAAAACTGCAACAATGACACACCTACAGATATGCTTGAACCCCTTTGGTATACCACCTGATACATATCGTGGTATAGGTGCGCTAGTACGCAGACACCCCAAGCATAATGGGTGCCCTCTGTAACCATCTGCTCCATGATCCGATCCCATCCAATAGGGAACTGTGTGATCTCCTATCGGGGCATACAGTGCCTCTGATCAGTCCTGCAACTATCCTTGGGAAATAGTCATAGTAGTCATGAATGTCATGCCAAGAGATGACCTGTCTGACCAGCTCAAGGTCATCAAATACTTGCCTGCACTCAGCAAGTCCTGTGTCCCTCTGTGGATCGTACTCCACGACCTCTCCCTGAATGGGTAAGTGGAGAATCCTAGATACGTCCTCTAATGTAACTGTCATCTCACCAGTAGGGAAGTGGAAGGTCCCGTCCTCGCTGTGGAACCTCTCCACTGCTACAGTCAACAACCTGTGGTTTACTTGAACTTCAGGCATAAAACAAACATAGTCCAAGCCCATTAGACCAAGTGCCTCTCGGTCCATCTCTGTTAGCATATGTCTCTGCAACATCGGCATGGGAAAATGCTCCCTCGACTGAAGTGTATCTCGTATATCCTCCTGCAAGCACACAAGGCAAGGCGTCAACCTAAAGCTGCAAGTACCATGCTCAATATATCTATAGAAACATATCAATTAACTTAACATATCATGGTAAGTGCAAGAAGATGGGGGGCCAAAAAGGGGTCTTAAGTGCCAACTTTTTTTCTGAAATCAGGAAATGCTGGCCTTGGATGAGAAATTGAGCATAGTTACACTCAAAATTTGGAGATACAACCAAAATAATGTTCATAGTGCTCCGAGTCTACTTTCTAAACTATGATTTTTTTTAATGGCATAGATTAAGGGGTTCAAAAGAGGGGGCCACAGAAATTGGTGTTGTTTCTATCAAAAAAACATAACATGGCATGTTTTGTGGCTCCCTCAAAAGGTCAACTTTTTTTTGGTATTTTTAAAATCACTTCAGTGAGAAATTAGCTAATAACATTTAGTTTATGCCTAATTTTTCTGATAATTTTTTGATGAATATTTGATTTTTTACTAATTTTCAAAGTGGACACATCCTAAAAAATAGAATTTTGGCCATGCTACCCCTATAAATTTTGAAAACTAATTGAAAATCATTTTTTTTCTTTTTTTAATATGTGTAGAATGGAGTCTAGTTTCTAAATATGTATTTTTTTTGAAATTTCAATGAATAGTTAATTTACAATGAAAAAAAGACCAAACAGTCGTTTTTGCCCAAAAATGGACACATAAACAAAAGAAATTAAAGATGAAAAGCTTAACATTGTTAAAATGTGAAAAAAATCACATCATCAAATAGCTAAGAGAAAGCCTAACATTATCTAGGTGTTCAATTTGTTTGACCTTGAAACACGTGCAAATCTGAGGGTTAGCAGGAACGAAATTATGTGAAATCTTGAAGAATATGGAAAAACACGTCTGTGGATGTTGAAAAGGCACTCCAAGCCTTTGGGTTAGAAATCTAAAGCAAATCCCAAGCCCAAGGCTGGGGATTCCCAAAGCCAAACATAACGCGAGCACGTTATAATGTGCGTGCGTTATTTTTTGCTTTGCATTTTTCCTTTTCCACAAAAGTTTGTGTTGTTTGTCATGTTTGAAATAATGCGATCACATTATGTTCCCATTGAATTTTTTTATATTCAAGGCTATTAATCATGTATGTATGTATGTATGTATTCCTATATGTATGTATGTATGTATGTATGTATGTATGTATGCCTATATGTATGTATGTATCTATGTATGCCTATATGTATGTATGTATAGTGTCGAGGGTAGAGGAGGGTAGAGATGGGAGTGAGCCAGATAGGGGAGGAGAGGGGTGGATAAGGATTGAGTGATTAAGGTTTAAGGTTGAGGGTTGAGCGTTTAGGGATAGGATTTAGAGTTTAGGGATAAGGGATTAGAGTATAGGACCTTGAGGGATTAGGGTTTAGGGTTGAGGCTTTAGGGATAGCGTTTAGGGTTAAGGGTCAAGGGATTAGGGTTAAGGTAGAGTGTTGAGGGTAGAGGGATTAGGGATAGGGTTTAGGGTTGAAATTTTAGGGTTAAGGGATTAGGGTTTAAGGTATAGTTTAGTAGTTCTTATGGATAGAGCTAGTAAACAATGGGAGATTATTTGCCTGTTTCATAACAATATACCTCTCATAAGTGTAGGGTGGACATCAAGAAACATAGATGTACCCCAATGCAAAGCTTTTCTCATAATGATCATCCTTCCAATTTCAACTATTAATTACTCACTGTGGATGTACCATACGCAAAGCTTTTCTCATAGTGTGTACACCTATTGGCATAGTGAACCCCAGATGGGCCAGAAAAACATGCCATATAACATTACTAACATTAAAAAAGTTCATAGCCATTTTTCTGACATATTCTTGCAACTCAAATATCTTTAAGAGAAGAGTGTCAAAAATGATGGGTTTAACAACCTAATAGAAGGCAAATCAACTTTGTTTGGTTTAGGGATAGGGTTTAGGGTTGAGGGTTGAGGGATTAGGGTTGAGGGTTGAGGGATTATGGTTTAAGGTATAGTGATGAGGGTTGAGGGTTTAGGTATAGGGTTTAGGGTTGAGGGATTAGGGTTTAGGGATTAGGGTTTAGGGTTGACAGATTAGGGTTTAGGGTTGACAGATTAGGGTTTAATGTTGAGAGTTGAGGATTGAGGGTTTAGGATTTACGGATAGGGTTGATGGTCAAGGGATTAGGGTTAAAGTAGAGTGTTGAGGGTAGAGGGATTAGGGATAGGGTTTAGGGTTGAAGGTTTTGTATATCGAAAAATTTGGATTTATAAATAGAAATGATCAAACAATTGAAATGCATAACCTAAACCCAAATAATTCAATACCTCGAAGATGCAAAATGAGCTTGATTGATTGATCGCTTTGTTGTGTTGATTGCTCAATTCCACAGCATAACATTGATAAGGAGATAGATGATGGATGCAAAGGCTCTAATGATATTTCAACAGCATGTGGATACTTGAGGATCAATGCCCTTTTAGAAAATTTGACAGAATAAGGGTGCTTAAGGCTCAATGCATGCTAATGGCTTGTGAGGGGGTTGATTTATAGGAAAGGCTTGGTTCCAATGGATGGCTAGGATCAATTAGGGCTTTAGGTGAAATGGATGGATAGGATTAAGTTAGGTTTCTTTGCACATCAAGAAATTGTAGTCATATGACATGTGGCAAAGGAGGATGAGGCTTAGGTGTGCTTGTGTAGATAAATACTAAAATTAGGTCCCAATAGTTGTGCATGTGAAGGATTTGAATGAAAGTCGTATTACAACACATGATTGACTGGACAAGTCTTGGAATGTGATGAAAGGTGAGTAGTTAATTCAAATAAAATATTTGAATTAGTTGGGATATGAGTTGGATATTAATTAAATAAATAAAATTTATTTAATTAATTGGATAGTTGAATAGGATGGGATAACATATGATGTGAAAATTAATTAAATAAATAAAACTTATTTAATTAATTGGGATGAGGATAAGATATGATTGGGATATGATGTGGAATTAATTAAATAAATAAAATTTATTTAATTAATTGGCTAAGTGGGATGAGGATGGGATTGAATGGGATTTAATTAAATAAATAAAATTTATTTAATTAATTGGCTTATGATGTTTAGGATAATGGTTTAACAAGGTGTTGTAGGACATGGACAAAGTTGGGACAAATTCGGGTGTCTACATTTTGCCCCTCTTTGAGATGATGTTCGAGATGATGAGCTTTGTGTCGAGTAACATCATTTCAAAGAAGTTAAGGTATGGATAAAGGAAAAGGATGATGATGATAATGATGATGAAATGAGATGATGATGCCCCCTCAAGAGGATATGCGGGTTGGACAAGCATGGGTATGCTCTTGAAAAGAAATGGCTTAGACTATGAAAGATAAGGGGATAGATAGAAGAAATGAAGGATGTGTTATGCTGCAATGGAAGGTGAGCAACCATGATGTTTGATATAGCACTAGACATTATGCACCAAGGTATAAGGATCCAGGGTGATGTTGTGTCTTGTGCCCTAGCGTAATACAACCTTGTTTGACGTATGAGGAAGTAAACTTAGAGCATTAAGTCCTAATGCACAAAAGGTATGATATGACCTTAGATGCAAAGGATAGTGCAAAAAGCTATTCCAACATACACAAGATATGAATATTAGCTGGAAATGATACTGATGTGATACAAATGCAAGATAAAATGATAACACACACAAGCAAGCAAGCAAGCATGCACAAATGATACAAAAACAAACAAGGTATTGCCCTTGTCAAGTTGTAAACCAATGATTGATTATTTGATTGTTTTGTTGATAGTTGAGAGTGTTGTCATTGCGGGGAAAGCTATATCCCTAGATCAACACAAAGTTGTTTGTTGAGTTGGTTGGCTAATTGAATGATTGATTTGGCTTACAACAAGGCTAGGATCAAGACCATTGATTGTGATTGGATAACTTGGCTTGATTAATTAACATGATTGGTATGGATTAAGGATGGGCTTGCACTTGGATCTTCATTTGGAATGGTTGGAAGATGATGAAATGTTGATTAGATTGATTTGATGAAGGATGGATGATTTGTGGTGGATTGAGCTTCTTTTGACTTGCTGAAGTGATTGGATTTGTTTTGATGGCTAGATTGATGTGCTTGAGTTGATTTGCTTTAGTGTTAATGTTGATGATTGATAGGATTTGTTTTGATGGTTGGCTTAATGTGCTTTGGTTGTGATGGTTGCTATTGTTGGGTTGATTGTTTTGATGATTGGATTTGTTTAGAATGATGATAGTGATGGTGTGATGATAAGAGTGTCCACTCAATCTAAGTATAAGCAAGTGTTCTTAGTGTGCACAAAGGATGTAAAATAAACAAGGTATTGCCCTTGTCAAGTCATAAACCAATGATTGATTGTTTCATTGATAAAGATAGATAGTGTTGTCATTGTGGGGAAAGCTATATCCCTAGATCAACACAAGGATGTGGGAAGGCTATATCCCATTGATGATGACTGATGATGATTGATTGGGCTCATGACAAGATTAGGATCAAAACCTGTTGATTTGATTGGATAATGTTCCTTGATTCATTAGCTTGCTTGATATGGATTAGTGTGACATGGATTTAAGATCATTGCTTAGATTGATTTGATTGATATGACTGGAAGAAGTGATTGATTGAAATGGATGAATGAATGTTATTGATAAGAAGAATTGATGATGATGATTTTGATTTTGATTGATGTTGATGGAGTGGATTGTTTCGGATGATGATTGAATTGATCTTATTGCTTAGATTTTTTGTTGGATATTTGATTTTTTTGGATTTTTTGACATATTTGATTTTTTTTGTAGTTTTTGAAATATTTTGGGATGTCAATGGATTTACAATTTAGGTAGCTATTGTGCTAGATACCAATGATAAGGGAAAACCAAGTCTAGGTGCAAAGATGGATGAATGGGATTGGATGGATAAAAGGATGGGCAATAAGGGATGGAAGGCTCATGATATATGGATGGATAAAAAGATAGGCCATAAAAGGGATGGATGCATGCCTCATGATGAACAAATAGCTAGGCTATAGTGGAAAGCTCATGATAAATGGATGGGGATAAGCTATAAGATGGAAAGCTTATGATAAGGATATGCCATAGTGGATGGATCATAAGGGAGCTAGGATGTGATCTTCAGAGGCTATGTTGCATAGGAAGAACTTGCCCCCATTCTAGGTGGTAATGCTTAGGATTTTTACATGACAAAGTTCATGACCATGGGATGACATGATAGGTTTTACATGACAAGGTGTATGATAGGTGGATTGGTATAAATGAGATGGATAAATGGTCAATGGATAGGACTTGGTTTGGAAAGAAGGTATGCCAAGAAACATCCAAACATGTTTCAACATTTTACCCCTATGTCTTCATCAAGATCAAAAGGAGGAAGGGTGGATGAATGGGTTCAATAAGATAGGTATATGGATGTAATGGCTAAGGATGGTAGGATGACAAGATAGGATAAGATAGGTTGGTATGATATAATGGGATAGATAGTTTGGAAATGGATAGGTTAGATGAGACAATGTGCCCCCAAGTGTAAGTGACATAGAAGATCAACCTACACATGATGCCTGTTTGCCAGGTTTTCATCATGGTACTTATCCAAGGCGCCTGTTTACCAAGTTTTCACCGTTGGATGAAGGGATTTCTCTTTACTTTTTTTTATTTATTTTTATTTTTTTACTTTTTTGCTTTTTTTTTTTTTTTGTTTTTTTGTTTTTTTGCTTTTTTTTAGATGGGATGACAATTACACATGGCGCCTGTTTGCCAGGTTTTCACCATGGTAATGGATAGGAGGGACTCAAGTATTTAGTGCTATGAGAGATGATATTGTCCCTTTAGAGATGGATGTCGTCTTTGCATGGACCATGTTGTTATGCTCATAGATGTTGGTAAGGGAGATATGGATGGGAGATGGATAAGGTAGATAGTGGATTATGAAGGGAATGATGGTAGGGTAGGCTAGTCGCTTATGATGTGGATTTATATAGGCTGATGGAATGAAGATGGATGAAAAGTTTATGCCAAAGCATGGACCATAGGGATTGCATGGGGGAGATATGTAGGATAATGGAGGGAAGATGGGGAGATGTAGTTATGTGGCAGTGCTGCGGAGTGGAAGGGAACCATGACCAATGGCTGCACACACCGTGATAAACATTGAAGCTTTTGATGAGATGGTGGTGTAGGAAGCAATGGGGATGTTTGCTTGGGAGATGGTTGATGAAGTGATTTAAGAACCCACATAGATTTAGTATTTTTAGTGCTTTTGCTTTGCTTGTGGGATTGTTGAAGGGAATGGAAGTTTTGGGTGGAAATAGGTTCTTGGATGGATATAGGTGGTTGGGATTCTTAAGAGGTGGATGAGGATGCCTCATTTGACTTGCTAGATTTTTGCTTAGGAACCCAAACCATTTTGCTTTTGGGCTTTGCTTTTGGAGGGATGGGCTTAGATGGCTGCTTAGATGAGCTTTTCTTTGAGTTTGATTCTTTATGTCCTAAGGTATGAAGACCTTTAGGATTTTTGGTAGGATTTTTAGCTTTATAGGTAGAGGCATCAAAATTTTTGCTTTTCAATCCCATGGCGTGGGTGGAGTGGATGAAATGATTGGAAGTTTTATGCTTAGGCAATGTGTGCTTTTGTTGGCCATGATTAGGGATGTAAGGATACTTATGAATGATATGTATGTTAGGTGTTGGAAGCAATGGTGGCAAGGTGGATGGAGGGATATTTGGAGTTGGTAAAAGTGGAGGCAAGGTGGATGGCGGAAGGTGTATGGTCACATGCTTTTGACATTTATAGGATGATGGAGATGGAATAGCTACATATGTTTTGGGTAGATGGGGAGTGTGATAGAAAGTGGTAAGTTTAGGATTCATGAAGGGATTACCAACATCTTGGCCTTGTTTACCTTGGGGTGTGTATCCAAGGCCATATGAGCATGGAGGGATTTTGACATGGTTTGGCTCAAAAATACCTTGTTCATAAAGGCCTAGACCTTTACCTTGGTAGTTCATGTTTTGGAGGATGCAATTGACTATGGGACTAGATGTGTTTTGGGAACTAGACTTGAGTTCTTTATTGGATGGAGAAGATGAAATGGAGGACAATGGTTGTTGTTGTCCTAATGAAGAACATTCATGGAGGAAGGTCGTAAGACCACTAGGACATGATGGTGGACTTGAAATGGGATCGATGGTAGATATGGAGGGAGGATCATTAGCATTGTGTTCACTAAGATCCAAGTTATTTGTTTGATCTTCTATGCTTATGTGTTCTTGAGAGGCACATGTCTCATTATGACAAGTGGATGTTTGCTCATTATGGATAGGGCTAGATGGTAGATGACTAGGAGCAATGTGGATATCTTGGTCATGGATAGATATAGGATTATGGATAGGATCAAGGTGCTCATGGATAGCTTCTTCATAGGTATCATCTTGATCATAAAGAAGGTAAATGTTATGGATGGGTTGCATGGAAGTGTTTTGATCTTGAGTTGGACTAGGGCTTAATGTTTCCACATGTTTAAGATTATGCTCTTGACATACCTCTTGACTTTGGATGGAAGTGGAAGGTTCTTGAGTGGACTTGATAGGCTCTTGATAGTTATCAACATGAAGGCATGATGGCTCTTGACTTAGGCTTGTGGTTGGAGACTCTTGAATAGACTTGTTGGCTTGTAGGTCACATGATGGGCTTAAAGGGCTAGGTATGTTAATGAAAGCCTCTTGAAGAGGCTCAAGGATATGTGAACCACATGGTGAGATTATAGGATTGGACATAACTTTTGGAAGTTCATTGGTAGGCTCATGAATTGGTGTTTGACATGGGGGTAGTTTATTCCTATCTAGTAGCCAATGGATCACATCCTTTGCAAGTGTATGGGTGGATGGGAAATATAATGGATGGATGATAATGGTAGATGGTGTTGGATTAGGATTAGGATGAGGATTGGGTTGAGAGCTAACTAGATTGGATGGATTAGGATTTAAACTAGATGGGGGTGATGATGTGGCACGATTTCCCATTATAGGTGGGTACACCTTGTAAACAATTGAGACAAATATTGGACATTGATTTGTATTATGGCCTTTGGTCCTATGGTATGCACAATAATCATGTTCATCATATGGACTTTCTTCACATGGTTTGACTTTAGGAAGTTCAATGAGTTTTGCTTCAAGCATCCTTTGTAAAACTCTCTCAGCCGCATCCTTTGGTGAACGATTAGAATGACATGGTGAGGAAGGTAATGAAGGGCTTGGTGGTTTGAAAGGTTGATGGACCAATGGACTATGATTAGGATCACATGGTGGTGTTGAGATAGGACTTGTTGGTTCATGTGATGGCATGTGATTGGATGGTGGTGGCCACTCTAGATTGGTATCTCCCTTGTCAAAGGTTATTAGATCTTGCATAGGATAACTTGGGCTTGTTTGATTTATGTACAAGGGGTCATTGGGATTTGGATGTGCTTCTTGTTGGAAAGGTGGATTTAGATCTATCAATGGTGCTTTGTGGTCTTGTTGAAAAGGTGTATTTGGACTTACTTGATTTATGTACAAAGAGCCATTGGGACTTGGCTGTTGTTCTTGTAATATCACTTGATGGCTTTGTGGATGGGCTTGGTAGTGCATTGGAATGGTGGTATGAGGGATTGGATAAGCTTGAGGTGGATGTTCATAGGTTGATGTGGTATTGACTTAGTGGATAGGTAGATTAGGTTGATAGGAAGTGGATGGATATGACATGCAGCTATAAGGTGGATTAGGTTGGTATGGAGTGGCTAAGGATTGTTGTACTTGTCGAGCTTGACTAGTGGCTAAAAGGTGTTGGACTTGGGCTATGGAGTGTTGTAGTTGAGGTGATTAGCTTGCATGGGGTTGAGCTTTTTGGATGAAGAATTGTAATATTTCAATGGTGTGTTGGTTTAGGGGTTGTAATCCTTGATAAATATTTTGGAGGAATCTTTGGAATTTGATTTCTAGGTCCTCCAATGTAGACATGTTGTCACCACGTGTTTGTCTTAAGTCCTTTTAGCAAGTGCTTGCTTAGGGATTTGGATGATGATGTGGAATGTTTAGATGATGTGTTTAGATTGATTTGTTTATGTGTTTGGGTGTTTAGAGCTTGATATGGCAATATTCAAACAAATGATTATGCATATACACACATGAATCACTCACGCAAGACACATAAGCAAGTTGTTGACTTTGAAAATGAAATGTGATAATTATGCAAGCACACATGGAAGACACATCAACAAGCTTAATGTGTAGTCAAGTGGGTATAGCCAATTAGGTCTTAGGCTATCTATTGCACAAGGTTGACTATGGAATTGAAAGTGAAATCCTGCCACACAGCCAGGAGAAAGGGGTAACCCACCCTTCACCTTCACTTTCCAAAAGTATAAAGTTCTTTGGGGCTTAGCCAAGAGTGACAAGATTCCAACTCCCAATAAGGGTGTCTTTCGATCCAGCCTCGATTGAGGTCGTCCCTTGGAGTGGTGTGTCTCCAAGCAGGCCTCCTAAGAAGGGTATGACAAAAGCAAACCAAGTGAGCTGTCACTTGATTCACACTCGCAGTTGTTAATTTCCCCTTAGAAACTTGAAATGTGTAACAAACAGTTCAAGCACTTGTTCCTTTTAGACCCAAATCTAAATGTGATGGAAGACAATGGTTTGTTTTAGCCCAATTTTTTTGATGTGAATTTGCAAACAATTGTTTATTTTAAAGCCTAAATCCAAGTGTGATGACAAACAAGTTGTTTGTTTTATGCCCAAAATCTAAATGTGTGATCAAATAATAATTAGAGATGAGAGATTAGAATGAGTGCACCTCATAAAAATTGCTTTCCAAGTTGCTATTATGATTGATCCAAATGTTGCTCCAGCTTCTTTGATTCACTTACAAGTCACTGCAAAAAAAAAAATGTGATTTGGTTCGCTAGATTAGAAGATATGATTTTTTTTCTAAAAGTCGCGCGTCAAAATTTTTTAAAAAATTACAATCGCAGGGTCAACTTCAAATCGCCATAACTCTTTGAATACTGAGCCAAATCTTTAATGTAACCACTTTTTGGAAAGCTCTCGAAGTCCTCTTTCCAACAAATCTAAGATCTTTTTTTTTCAGGACCTGTGTAAAACAGAAAACCCTCTGCAACAGATCTGGTCATAAATAAAAAAAATCAGCAAAAAGTCGCGCGTCAAAAATTTCTGAAAAATTAGAATCGCAGGGTCAACTTCAAATCGTCATAACTCTTTGAATACTGAGCCAAATCTTTAATGTAACCACTTTTCGGAAAGCTCTCGAAGTCCTATTTCCAACAAATCTAAGATCTCCTTTTTGCAGGACCTGTGTAAAACAAAAAACCCTCTGTAACAGATTTGGTCATAAATAAAAAAAATAGCAAAAAGTCGCACGTCAAAAATTTCTGAAAAATTAGAATCGCAGGGTCAACTTCAAATCGTCATAACTCTTTGAATACTGAGCTAAATCTTTAATGTAACCACTTTTCGAAAAGCTCTCGAAGTCTTCTTTCCAACGAATCTAAGATCTCCTTTTTGCAGGACCTGTGTAAAACAAAAAACCCTCTGCAATAGATCTGGTCATAAATAAAAAAAATCAGCAAAAAGTCGCGCGTCAAAAATTTATGAAAAATTAGAATCGCAGGGTCAACTTCAAATCGTCATAACTCTTTGAATACTGAGCCAAATCTTTAATGTAACCACTTTTCGGAAAGCTCTCGAAGTCCTCTTTCCAACGAATCTAAGATCTCATTTTTGCAGGACCTGTGTAAAACAAAAAACCCTCTACAACAGATCTGGTCCTAAATAAAAAAAATCAGCAATATAAAATATCTTCAACCTACAAATCAAAGTGCATAAACATGCAAAAATGAATGATTGACGCTCCAAGAAATCTGATCTTCACAAAAATAACTCAAACAAGAGGGTTAATCAGGGACGTGAGTCCCACCGGGCGTGCCAAAATGTATATCGAAAAATTTGGATTTATAAATGGAAATGATCAAACAATTGAAATGCATAACCTAAACCCAAATAATTTAATACCTCGAAGATGCAAAATGAGTTTGATTGATTGATCGCTTTGTTGTGTTGATTGCTCGATTCCGCAGCATAACATTGATAAGGAGATAGATGATGGATGCAAAGGCTCTAATGATATTTCAACAGCATGTGGATACTTGAGGATCAATGCCCTTTTAGAAAATTTGACAGAATAAGGGTGCTTAAGGCTCAATGCATGCTAATGGCTTGTGAGGGGGTTGATTTATAGGAAAGGCTTGGTTCCAATGGATGGCTAAGATCAATTAGGGCTTTAGGTGAAATGGATGGATAGGATTAAGTTAGGTTTCCTTGCACATCAAGAAATTGTAGTCATATGACATGTGGCAAAGGAGGATGAGGCTTAGGTGTGCTTGTGTAGATAAATACTAAAATTAGGTCCCAATAGTTGTGCATGTGAAGGATTTGAATGAAAGTTGTATTACAACACATGATTGACTGGACAAGTCTTGGAATGTGATGAAGGTGAGTAGTTAATTCAAATAAAATATTTGAATTAGTTGGGATATGAGTTGGATATTAATTAAATAAATAAAATTTATTTAATTAATTGGATAGTTGAATAGGATGGGATAAGATATGATGTGAAAATTAATTAAATAAATAAAACTTATTTAATTAATTGGGATGAGGATAGGATATGATTGGGATATGATGTGGAATTAATTAAATAAATAAAATTTATTTAATTAATTGGCTAAGTGGGATGAGGATGGGATTGAATGGGATTTAATTAAATAAATGAAATTTATTTAATTAATTGGCTTATGATGTTTAGGATAATGGTTTAACAAGGTGTTGTAGGACATGGACAAAGTTGGGACAAATTCGGGTGTCTACAGGTTTAACGATTGAGGGTTGAGGCTTTAGGGCTGAGGGTTAAGGGATTGAGGTTTAAAATATAGTATTGAGTGTCGAGGGTTTATGGATAGGTTTTAGGGTTTAATTTTTAAGGGTTAAGGGTTGAGGGATAGGATTTAGGGTTTAGGGATAAGGGATTAGGGTTTAAGGTATAGTGTCGAGGGTTGAGGGTTTACGAATAGGGATAGCGTTTCGGGTTTAGGGATGAGGGATTAGAGTTGACGGTTGAGGGATTAGGGTTTAAGGTATAGTGTCGAGGGTTGAGGGTTTATTGATAGTGTTTAGGGTTGAGGGTTGAGGGATTAGGTTTTAGGGTTGATGGATTAGGGTTTTTGGTATAGTGTTGATGGTTGAGGGTTTAGGGTTGATGGATTAGCGTTTAATGTCAAGGTTAGGGTTAGAATGTCAAGGGTAGAGGGATTAGGGATAGGGTTTAGGGTTGAAGGTTTAAGGATTGAGGGTTGAGGCTTTAGGGATGAGGGTTTAAGGCTTAAGATATAGTGTCAAGTGTTGAGGGTGTAGGGATAGGGTTTAAGTTTTAAGGGTTAAGGGTTGAGGGATAGGGATTAGGGTTTAAGGTATAGTGTTGAGGGTTGATGGTTTAGGGATAGGGTTTAGGTTTGAGGGATTAGGGTGTAGGGTTGATGAATTAGGATTTAATGTTAAGAGTTGAGGGTTGACGGTTGAGGGTTGAGGGATACAGTTAATGGTCAAGGGATTAGGGTTAAATAAGAGTGTCAAGGGTAGAGGGATTAGGGATAGGGTTTAGAGTTAAAGGATTAAGGATTTAGGGTTGAGGCTTTAGGGATGAGGGTTAAGGGATTAGGGTTTAAGATATAGTGTCAAATGTCGAGCGTGTAGGGATAGGTTTTAGGGTTCAAGTTTTAAGGGTTAATGGTCGAGGGATCAGAGTTAAGGGTTGAGGGATTAGGGTTTGACGTTGAGGGTTGAGTACATTAAGGTTCGAGGTTTAAGGGTTTCAGGATAGGGTTGAGGATCGAGGGATTAGGGTTAAAGTAGAGTGTCGAAGGTATAAGGATTAGGGATAGGGTTAGAGGGTTTAGGGATAAGCAATTAGGGTTTAAGGTATAGTATCGAGCCCATTGAGGGTCTAGGAATAGGGATAGCATTTAGGGTTTAGGATGACAGATTAGAGTTGAGGGGTGACGGATTAGGGTTGAGGGTTAAGGGATTAGGGTTTAGGGATAAGGTTTAGGGTTGAGGGATTAGGGTTTAAGGTATAGTGTTGAGGGTTTAGGGACAGGGTTTAGGGTCAAGGGATTAGAGTGAAGGGTTGAGGGATTAGGATTTCACGTTGAGGGTTGAGGGTTGAGGCTTTAGGGTTTAGGGATAGGGTTAAGGGTCGAGGGATTAGAGTTAAGGGTTGAGGGATTAGGGTTTGACATTGAGGGTTGACTACATTGAAGTTCGAAGGTTAAGGGTTTTAGGATAGGGTTGAGGGTTGAGGGATTAGGGTTAAAGTAGAGTGTCGAGGTTATAAGGATTAGGGATAGGGTTGGAGGGTTTAGGGATAAGGGATTAGGGTTTAAGGTATAGTATCAAGCCTGTTGAGGGTTTAGGAATAGGGGTAGCATTTAGGGTTTAGGGATGAGGGATTAGAGTTGAGGGAAAACGGATTAGGGTTGAGGGTTGAGAGATCAGCATTTAGGGATAAGGTTTAGGGTTTAGGGTTGAGGGATCAGGGTTTAAGTTATAGTGTTGAGAGTTTAGGGTTGAGGGATTAGAGTGAAGGGTTGAGGGATTAGGATTTGACATTGAGGGTTGAGGGTTGAAGCTTTAGGGTTTAGGGTTTAGGGATAGGGTTGAGGGTCGAGGGATTCGAGTTAAGGGTTGAGGGATTAGGGTTTGACATTGAGGGTTGAGTACATTGAGGTTCGAGGGTTAAGGGTTGAGGGTCGAGGGATTAGGGTTAAAGTAGAGTGTCAAGGATATAAGGATTAGGGTTAGGGTTGGAGGGTTTAGGGATAAGGGATTAGGGTTTAAGTTATAGTATCAAGTCCATTAAGGGTTTAGGAATAGTGATAGCATTTAGGGTTTAGGGATGAGGGATTAGAGTTGAGGGATGACAGATTAGGGTTGAGGGTTGAGGGTTAGGGTTTAGGGATAAGGTTTAGGGTTGAGGGTTGAGGGATTAGGGTTTAAGGTATAGTGTTGAGGGTTTAGGGATAGGGTTTAGGGTTGAGGGATTAGAGTGAAGGGTTGAGGGATTAGGATTTGATGTTGACGGTTGAGGGTTTTGTTGAGGGTTGAGTACATTGAGGTTTGAGGGTTAAGGGCTGAGGGATAGGGTTGAGGGTTGAGGGATTAGGGTTAAAGTAGAGTGTCAAGGGTATAAGGATTAGGGATAGGGTTAGAGGGTTTAGGGATAAGGGATTAGGGTTTAAGCTATAGTATCGAGCCTGTTGAGGCTCTAGGAATAGGGATAGCATTTAGGGTTTAGGGATGAGGGATTATAGTTGAGGGATGACAGATTAGGGTTGAGTGTTGAGGGATTAGGGTTTAGGGATAAGGTTTACGGTTGAGGGTTGAGGGATTAGGGTTTAAGGTATAGTGTTGAGGGTTTAGGGATATGGTTTAGGGTTGAGGGATTAGAGTGAAGGGTTGAGGGATTAGGATTTGACGTTGAGGGTTGAGGGTTGAGGCTTTAGGGTTTAGGGTTTAGGGATAGGGTTGAGGTTCGAGAGATCAAAGTTAAGGGTTGAGGGATTAGGGTTTGACGTTGAGGATTGAGGGTTGAGGTTCAAGGGTTGAGGGTTTAGGGATAGGGTTGAGGGTCGAGGGATTAGGGTTAAAGTAGAGTGTGGAGGGTATAAGGATTAAAGATAGGGTTGGAGGGTTTAGGGATAAGGGATTAGGGTTTAAGGTATAGTATCAAGCCCATTGAGGGTTTAGGAATAGAGATAGCATTTAGGATTTAGGGATGAGGGATTAGAGTTGAGGGATGACGGATTAGGGTTGAGGGTTGAGGGATTAGGATTTAGGGATAAGGTTTAGGGTTGAGGGTTGAGGGATTAGGGTTTAAGGTATAGTGTTGAGGGTTTAGGGATAGGGTTTAGGGTTGAGGGATTAGAGTGAAGGGTTGAGGGTTGAGGCTTTAGGGTTTAGGGTTTAGGAATAGGGTTAAGGGTCAAGGGATCAGAGTTAAGGGTTGAGGGATTAGAGTTTGACATTGAGGGTTGAGTACATTAAGGTTTGAGGGTTAAGGGTTTCAGGATAGGGTTGAGGGTTGAGGGATTAGGGTTAAAGTAGAGTGTCGAGGGTATAAGGATTAAGAATACGATTGGAGGGTTTAGGGATAAGGGATTAGGGTTTAAGGTATAGTAACGAGCCCATTGAGGGTTTAGGAATAGGGGTAGCGTTTAGGGTTTAGGGATGAGGGATTAAAGTTGAGGGATGATGGATTAGGGTTTAAGGTCGAGGGATTAGGGTTTAGGGATAAGGTTTAGGGTTGAGGGTTGAGGGATTAGGGTTTAAGGTATAGTGTTGAAGGTTTAGGGACAGGGTTTAGGGTTGAGGGATTAGAGTTAAGGGTTGAGTGATTAGGATTTGACGTTGAGGGTTGAGGGTTAAGGCTTTAGGGTTTAGGGTTTAGGGATAGGGTTAAGGGTCAAGGGATCAGAGTTAACGGTTGAGGGATTAGGTTTTGACGTTGAGGGTTGAGGTTCGAGGGTCAAATGTTTAGTGATAGGGTTGAGGGTCGAGGGATTAGGGTTAAGGTAGACAAGGAGCGACTAAGAGACATAGAGAGGGGAGAGGTAGAGAGGTAGAGAGGTGAGGGGGAGAGATAAGTGAGATATAGAACATGAGATAATGGAACTAGAGGTGAGATATTGTAAAGGTGCTATCGAAGGTGAGATAGGTACAAATATTTATGGATCAATCTATAGAAGGACAAAACGCGAGCGCGTTATAATGCGCTCATGTTTTGTCCTGCTATAGAAATGGTAAAAAAGTGTTGACCCTCATGATCTAGGCCCACATGCTCTATTTGCATACCAATTATGCATGTGCTCTGATAAAAAATAAGTGCTTTCATGCTGTTGGGAAGTTCACATGCACATTTTACACATTCTACCACCTTTTCATGATCTTTCCACCACCTTTTTTGCTTTGCCAACTTGAGAAGGAGGAAATAACATAGTTTTCACACCAAGTTTGATATATATCTATTCAAGTTTCAATTTTTGTAGTGTTGTAATGTTAATTGTGATTCAATTTTAGGAATTTAACATTATAGAATTGTTAATAGTATTGTTGTTAGTAATTATATTTGAGTGTTATTCAATTTAACATTGAAAAGGAAGCAAGTGGTGAAAAACTCAAATTGTTGAGGAGTTTGATGCAAGGAGAAAAAACACTACATAATTGGGTACTCTCTCCATTCGAATCTTCATTTTTTAAGGTATGTCAAGTCTTTACATGCATGTTCTTTACATTTTCCTTAATTTTATTTGAATTACTTTATCATGCTTCATCATACATGTTTAAAATAAACACATTTCCAATCAAGAAAGTAGCCTACAATCTCACATGATGCCATGTATATTTTCTACACTTGGGCTCTTTAATAATTATGTGTAATAAACAAACCTTAACATACCATGATGTCAAACTATACAAGAATAAATCCTTACAACATAATAAAAATACAATCCCACTATTAACTTGTATGCATTTCTTAGGAACTAATATTGGTCTCTTTATCATATTACAGACAAATTCTCCATCATACTGAGGAAATGATCAAGAATTAAACCAACATAGGAAGAGATAGAAGCTAAGAATGCAAAGAAAGTAGTGGCTATGAGGGAACTTCATGAGAAGAGAAAATTGGACATGATAAATGAAGACATGCCAATTGAAGAGGAACCGCAACTATCACAAAGAGATATGGTATTGGCGGCACAAAGAGAATGAATGTAAAAACTTCATGCTATGAGAGATTTGAATACCATAGTTGGAGACACGTCCGCTACCGCAAGTCAACATGTAGGGACCCCATCTACCATATCTCAAGTTGAGAGTACATCATCACTCACATGTGATGAAGGAGGTACGCCATCGTTCCCACCTTAACCTCAACGTATGTCATCTATTCCATCTTTGATCAAAGGTATGCCATCTAGCCCATCTCATTTAAATATTGATGAAATTCCTAATGTTGAGATGAATTTACCTAACTTAACACCACCTAGAATTTTGCATAGAAAGCCAAAGTATTTGATTGATATTGATGAGAATATTTTGCAGCCAATGGAAGATAAGATTCCAAAATGCACTTCTAGAAGATATGCTCATAAGATTTGGAGATTGTTCTTTGGAAAGTTAAATGAGACTGCAAGATTTCAACTATTCATTGAAATGATGCGAAGTATAAATTATAGGTCCATCATGAATATTCTTGGGTTGAGAACATCAGAAGCTTCAAGTGAAAAATCTATTGTCAAGAATCTAATGAGCATGTATGAGAGTGTGGATAACACCTCACGCACAAAAGATAGTAATGCAACACAGCATGTGATTACATCGACTATAGTAAGTAGTCAAATGAGGCAAGCTTGTCTCATTAGAAAGACGAGTCAAGAATTGAGAATTAATAGGAAAACTTTATCAAGAGCCATTGGAAGATGCCAAAGAATTGAGGACACTAATGCCAATGAATTATGGGCATTCTTAGGGAGACTACCACAAAAAGATAAACCAATTGTTGAAGCATTGAGATCACTAATTGAAGACTTTTGGAAGAATTACACAAGGGTATCTCCGAATCAAAGGGATGTGGTAAGAAAGAGAATTGATAGTCAGAACCGTGAGCCACATCCAAAGCATTTTTTGGACTCAAACATAGTTTTATGGTAAATTTCTAGAGAAGTATCCTCAAATTAAAATTTGTCAAAGATATTTTGAAATGCTAAAACCTTTCTATGTCAAGATAAATCACACATGCACTACATGTTGTTGTAGATTACATATTGAATTTTCTAACCATTTTGATCTTTATAGGTCTATATGTTTAGATATGCATACTAACAATGTTTTGCAAGGTTGTGCCATACGTGCCCCACCAACATCTTCAATAGACTTCATATCAAGAATTTTATGTGAAAGAGAGGAAGGTCAAATATTTTACAAGAAATTATTCTTGGATGGCACATGTCATCATTGCGGTGGCTTGCAACATTTGCCAATATGTGCACATATGGAAAGAACATATGCAGTTGGAAATGAACTAGTAGAGTTTGGCAAGTATAAAATAGTGGCATACAATACAAAAGATGGTAAAGAAGCAAAGACGTGTGAATTGGTAATTGAAAAGATTCCAGTGTATCAGTTTATGCCTATATTTCGTGATAGCATAGTGTATGAGTATGCAAGACATGCCCATAGAGCTTGATGGTTGGACTTGCAATTCAAGTTATGCAAGGACACATTTCCAGTTGGTAGCATTGTTTCAGTCATCAACTTTGTAGAGAACTATAGTCTACAGCCACAGCGTGAGGTGCAATCACAATATTACAACTCCACACAGGTTTCTATATTTGTGCACATCGCATTCATTCATGTGAATGATAGTACAAAGGATGACAGAAAGATCATAAGAGAGTATAATTTCTATATTAGTGATGATCGTACGCATTCTATGGAGTTCGTGCAAGGTTGCTTTCAGGTGTTCTACAATGATTTGGCTAGAAGGGGCATATCGTTTAGTTAGCATATCATATGGTCAGATAACTGTGCATCACAATTCAAGAACTCACAGAATTTCTATTTGCTGAGTAGGAGGAATAATTTTACAGGTATTCAGCATATGTGAAACTTTTGTGAGGCTAGGCATGGAAAGGGGGAGCATGATGGTGTAGGAGCATGTATCAAAAGAGCCATAGCATGAGAAGAGTTAAAGTATAAAGACAATGCAAAGTTGATAGATGCAAAATCGATTGTCAAGTGGTGTAATGCTTCTATGTGTCCAGGTAATGAAGGTAAGTCTTCAGTTTGTAGATTTTTTTGGTTGATAGATGATTCTAACATTGCACCATATGAGGACTGTTCTACACTAACAGGATCAAATGAGATGCACTCTTTCAAAAGCTCAATTGTAGGTTCATGGAGTATCCATATGTAAGAGATGTCATGATTTTGTTCTTCCTGTACAATTCAAGCCTGGGATGAGTGTGAGTCAAAGGAGTGGGTTGACGAATGGCAGTTAAGTTATCTTAGCCCACTTGACACGTATTGACCCCCGACGGCATTGGAACTAACACAGATAGAATCATCAGTTGACTTTGACCACATATCAAATCTAATTCAACCAGGTAATATAGGGCACGTATATGCATCTAATTTCATCTAGTTCAACTAGGTAATGTCATATTACTTTGTAGTGTTTTTGTAATATTGACTAATTCAATCTAATTTGCTACACATATCAATGTAGGGCACGTATATGCAGTTATTGCAGATGAAGATAATGAAGAGGGAATAGATTATTACTTATGTTGTTGTGTTGAGGCCAAAAACAAATTAGAGGCCCTAGTTACAGATGGAGAAAATATCGAATACCCTATAGGCTTAGTGGTTATTACTGGAACATGGCTTAGAAGGTACCCACATAAGAGTGTTAATGTTTGGTTGTTTCAGGACTTTGACATGCATCGAAAGATTCTTCATTACTCTAACCTTGTCGTGGCATCCAATGTTCATTTGATAAAGTATCAGGGTAGACCTTTGAACAAAATCTTGTGGAAGGTGCATGAGTCTGACCATGAAGTAATACTAGACACAATAAAGAGTAGAGTAGACCAAGATGGTTCATTGGATTAATTTGCAAGTATTCACATTGATTTTGTAAAGTCCTATTACATTGAGTTGTAGGTATGCACATTAATTTGTAAGGTTTGTCTTTTTTTATTTCCTACTGCATTTTACACATATACACATTTTTACATCATCATTTTATGCATTTTTAGTGTCCTACTCCTGATGCGACCAAACTGATAGTTCTAATGCATCTAGATGGGTACGTTTAGGCTAGGCATTGTTCTATTTTTCACCCAAACATGTCGAAACAGTCCAAGCTACATTGTACCGACGATATCCCTGAAGAGTCCAAAGTGCAAAAAGGCAGCAACCTTTGATGAGATGTTACTCAAAAATTGTGTCACTTAGAAACATTCTATGTAAGGAAACATGATCACATAGAGTGCCTCTACAATAACCTCTCTCAATTTTTTATATCTATGAGGTATTTGCCCATGGTGAAAGGTTTTTTGCTGCCCCAAAAATCGTCAGAAGGAGGCAGTGTAAAGTTGTAAAAGGGTGTAACTTTTGTTCTCCTCGTGTGGCCAAAATAATAGTTCCAATGCATCTTGATGGGTACGTTTACGCTAGGCATGGTCCTGCTTTTCACATAAACATGTCGAAATAGTCCGAGCTACATTGTACTGACGATATCCTTGAAGAGTCCAAAGTGCAAAAAGGTAGCAATCTTTGACAAGATGTTACTCAAAAATTGTGTCACTTAGAAACATTTCATCTAAGGCAACATGATCATGTAGAGTGCCTCTACAATAACCTCTCAATTTTTTATATCTTAGAGGCATTTGCCCATGGTGAAATATTTTCTGCTCCCCCAAAAATCGTCAGAAGGAGGCAGTGTAAAGTTGCAAAGGGGTGTAACTTTCATCCTGCTCCTGATGTAACCAAACTAACTATTCCAACGCATTTGGATGGGTATATTTACACTAGGCATGGTCCTATTTTTACCCAAACATGTCGAAACAGTCCGAGCTACATTATACCAACGATATCCCTGAAGAGTCCAAAGTGCAAAAAGGCAGCAATCTTTGACGAGATGTTACTCAAAAACCATGTCATTTAGAAACATTCTATCTTAGGTAACATGATCATGTAGAGTGCCTCTATAATAACCTCTCTTGATTTTTTATATCTCTGAGGTATTTGCCTGTGGTGAAAGGTTTTCTGCTGCCCCAAAAATTGTCAGAAGGAGGTAGTGTAAAGTTGCAAAGGGGTGTAACTTTTGTCCTGCTCTGGATGCGACCAAACTAACTATTCCAACACATCCAAGTGGGTACATTTATGCTAGGCATGGTCCTGTTTTTCACCCAAACATGTCAGAATAGTCCAAGCTACATTGTACTGACGATATCCTTGAAGAGTCCAAAGTGCAAAAAGGCAGCAATCTTTGACGAGATGTTACTCAAAAATCGTGTCACTTAGAAACATTTTGTCTAAGGCAACGCGATCATGTAGAGTGCCTCTACAATAACCTCTCTTAGTTTTTTATATCTCTAAGGTGTTTGCCCGTGGTGAAAGGTTTTCTGCTGCCCTAAAAATCATCAGAAGGAGGTAGTGTAAAGTTGCAAAGGGGTGTAACTTTCATTCTTCTCCTCGTGTGGCCAAACTGACAGTTCCAACATGTCTAGGTGCCAATGTGAGGTTGTTTTGATAGCAAAGGGCGCCTTGATTCATGATGTTGAATCTCCTTCCTCCTAGGCACCAAAATGGATAGTTTAGACAGGAAAAGGTGCCTTAGTATACTTAGCTCATTTCTTAGCAATTTGATGGCTTCAATCACTTGTTCAAACCTATAGGAGACCATTTTACACTTAGGTACTAGATCTTAGGATATAGAACATCTTCCTTCAAGGTGCCAAAATGAGGTTAGTTAGACACAAAAGTGCGCCTCCATACAAGATGCTTATTCTCCTTCCACTTAGGCATTCACTCATGATGATCCAAATGACAATAGGCGCCTAGACTTCCTTTGGTAAGATTTAGTCATTTTGAATGTTCTAACACTAGGTGCTACAGTTGGAAGTGATTTGAAGTTTATTTTCCTCTAGGCACCCAAAATGGATGGTGGAGACAAGAAAAGGCATCTAGGCTTCTTTTGATGATTTTTAAAGTCTTCCTAAGTTATATTATGTTATATTGACCCTTAGGTGCAAATGGATGATCTAGGATGACTCTAGGCGCATATCCAAGGTGATATCTTTCTAGGAGCAATCTTCACTAAGTTTAGACTTCACTTTACATCAAGGCGCCAAAATGGATAGTTTAGAGAGAGGCAAAAATGCACCTAGAGGTATGATGCTTAGTTTGATGTGTTTGATCAACTTTGATAATCAAGATAAATTAGCTCCCTTAAGGTACCCTCCTTTATACTTTGAAACATCCTTTCAATATCAAGGCACAATTTTTAGGTTGTTTGGATGATGAAAGGCGCCTTGAGTTCTAGGCAGAGTTTTGAGGTTGTGCAAGTAGAGAAATGCACCTAAGGTCTTAAAGCAAATTTGCACCTAAAAATTTGCGCCTGGGGTATGACTTATGGAAGCCTATAGCCCCAATGTTATGTTGCATACTAAAATTATGTAAGACTCAATGTAATCTCATAACCTTGCCTTATATGTAAGAGGAATTACATTTAATAACCACAATGGTCATCAGGTGCTCGTAAGCAAATGATTTTGACTATCTTATTCAAAACAACAAACATACTCTTTGCATCCCAATATGGTATAATAACAAGAAATTAAGAAATATTTTCAATTGACCAACTCATAAAGAATATGGATCAGCATACTCATTTGAATATTTTCAATTGAGCAACTCATAAAGAATATTAATATTTTATGTTCAACATGATGATTCATTTTTTTTAAATACAACTTTTATCTTTTAGTTCCAAAATGAGGTTTAGGTGATACTTAAATAACAATAGCTAGCTTATTGGATCAACAAACATCCTATGTAATACAATTGGACTTTAAATATTTGAAGTAGCCATCTACAAATATCCATTCAAACGTGGATTTATAATGAAAGTATGGATGCCATCAATAAAAAAGATTTGTATTAATCAAATATCCATATAGGCATACATCAATATATGTTGATATAAGTATAACATATATACAAAATAGCCATATAGGCTTACAAGAATGCCATATAGGCATACAATGTCAACTATATGCAATACAAAATATATGTCCACAAATGCCATATAGGCATACAACAAAAGAACACAATAAAAAGTCATCCCCCTCTAGCTGGTGAAGAGAATAGACCACAGGGAGCCTTTGATCTTCTAGGGGATGGAGACACACATGTAGTTGGTCTACTACGAACCCGAGGGCTACTCCTCCTATTTAGTTCTTCTTGCATCTTTAGCTATTACAATAAAAAGTATAGGCATTAATATATAGAAATTACATGTTATAAAAAATGAAACATTTAACAAAATAATCACTTACCACTACCATATAATCTATCTCCTCACTTGTCTCAGTAGCAGGAATAGGCTGTGGTGATGTCCTGTCCTATAGAAACCATCCAGATAGAAATTAAATTTCAAATCAATAATCTTTTAATTTTTCAAAAATAAACAACTATAACAATGAACGTAAATTGAAATTTACTAATCTACCTCATACGGCTATCAATGCCAAGGAGCTATGAATCACAGAGGTCACACCATGCTCCATTGCCCTATGAACATTAGGAGGTGTCTCCACAGCCTGCATCATCTGGAAATAAAATAATATTATTCAATTATGAAAACTATAATAGTGATACAAATCATGGCTCCTAACATACATACACGTTCATCTAAACATGGAAGTACACACAATAAAGCACACAAGTCACATGCAAAAATCTAGTAAGTACAATTCGTTCATTAAACTATTTATTTTATTCCCTCTGTAAATCTTTGAAGTCCACCACCGCTGGCAAGTGTTGCTATGAAATCTACAATATTAACCTATTCAACATCCAAAATCATATATTAGAATACCATTAGTATAACGATGCTATTCATATGTAATATTTATAATTGTTTACTAGTTACATACCCCGACAGTAGATGATCTAGTGTAATATGCAGGTGGAGAACCACTGAAAACTGCATCAACACTATGACCCTGAAATTTCATTAAAATCATCAAACTAAATTAGTTAATCTTGTATTTCAAAAATAAAATTTAATAAACTTGCTAATATATACCTGAGTATCAAGGTCAAAAGTCTCACTCAGGAGGGTATCTATCATCACCATCTGCTTAGCTGCAGATGTAGCCTATGCACCTACATCCTGACTATCCATGGGGTCATAACTACAGGCTAACCCACAAGTCTGACAAGCATGGGGTGGGACCCTACTCCTCGCACTATCTCCCAACCCACTATGTGCTGCAGGACTAGCATTCTCTATGATGTTCTAGGTTAAGGCACTAATGGACTGAAGTGTATCGACCTCAACACTCTTCTTCATAATGGAAGGGATAGAAACATGCTCATGGGCTAGTCTGCTAATTACTCATCTCACTGCCCACTATGGGTCAACATGTGCCCTTAGTCTATCTTGTGCTGACCCCCCACCTCTACCCTGGAAGTCTCGCATATCAAAATAGTTTGGCACTTTATTGAGGACAAACTTGCAGTAGAGTTTCCTCAAAAAGTATTGTGGGGCCTCATTATTATTGCATGGAGGATGGTCAAAAACCATCTACCACCTCTACCCAAAATTGTCCCTTATCGCTTGGTTGTTGCACCAATGCATAGGGAACCTCTTGCATGTAATGGGTGGAGGTTGACTTGTTTGTGGGTTTGTGAAAATTAAACACAAGTCTAATTTTGTAATTTGTAATTTTTTCACATCTTAGTGTGACAGCTTGTCTGCATAATAGTCTCTAAACTCTCTCCGTTTATCCATCCAACTAGATATTTTCTTGCTACTTGAATCTACATTTGACAACATAGATTCAAGAGATTCAACAAGCATGGACCTATGCAAGGTTGAAGTGGAAGGATCTTTCAACCTTGCAATTATATCTTCAATTTCTTTTTTGTTGTTTTTAATTTGCCCAATTATATTTTCTTGTGTTCCAGGGGCATGTCGAGGAATGGATGGAGGAGGTTGTTGTTCTGCAGGTATTTCTTCCTCAAGATTTTGTGGATTTTGAGGAGGAGGAGGAGGTGCATTAACATTTCCTAACAATTAATGAAATATACATCAAAAATCAGCTCAAACCTACCTATTTAGAAAGAAATTCAAACAAATAAAACAAATAAAACTCACTCCTTTGGCATGCTCAATGTCGTGGCGGCATTTTGGTGATGAATCAACAAGATTTTGGTGTTGAATTGATTTTCCCAAAACATGAGTGCACTTCCTAGGGTTTGCATGCCGCGGGTATAGAGGAGAAAATAGAAATGAAATGAGATGATTAGCTTTTTTTTAATTTATAATAATTCATAACGCGCTCGCGTTATGCATTAAATTTTTTTGAAAACAAGTTGGCCACTTTTTGGCCCCCCATCTTTTTGCACTTACCCATCAAATTGATCAAAACAACACACTACATCTCTTGACTAGATTCCTGTAATCTCAGAGATAGCTTATCGATTGACGCGTCAAACAGGATGCCAATCGAGTCAATTTTGTTAAGTAAACTACCTATCTATATCGTATGCACCATAATAGATGGTACATGCACCATTTCTTATCAAAAGCACCATTTCTTGTCAAATGTGCCACTTCTAATGCATGTGCCGCAAGATTTCATATATGCATTGTCCCATACCGTAAATGCGCCACCCAGTTGCATGTGCCGCTTCATATCGTAAATGTGCCGCAGAATTATGCATGCACTGGCTAAACTTATGCATGCACAACTTTATTGTATGTGCCATTCTATATCCTAAATGCACCACATAATTACAGATGCGTAGTTTCACATGTCATATGCACCAAACTGTGATCTGCCGCATTTGTCTATCCTATTTTTCTCATAGCATTTATTGCAATCAAAATTAACCCTACGGGAAATTTTTTTGAGATATATACCTGGAGTCCTACCTCTGCTGGCCAGTTGAATCGATGGACTCGCTCAAAGCGATGCTCCTCGCATGGAATGTCCATCCTCGTGCTGACTGCTCTATGCTCTATGCTCTCCTAAACTCTTAGAAGCAAATCAAACAAAGCCAAGTGTACAAATGAATTATCTTGTGGACCCAGCTCCTATATATAGCATGCAAACCCTAATCTAACTATGTGGTGACTATGACTACTTCCCGCACCCGTTTCTTCCCAATTTCTTTCTGTTTCTCAGAAACATGTCCCATTTTCTTCAAACCTAACCAAGTTTTCCCTTCATCTTTGTGAGATTGCCCATCTCTTGTCCTTCTACCTTCTTCCCGTCTAATCTCTCGAGGGGGCATCCTATCAGCTAACCTGTACCAGGGGCAAACTGAGGCATGTATCATTATTCAACAATCGATTTCTTTGAAGCAATGCCGTAAACTGCATTACATCAAAGAGGGGCAAAATGTATAGCCTAAAAATGACATGACTTGGTCTAAATAAATATTCTTAATATTTATTCCATTCTAATTCTTCTATCAATAAATAAATAAACAGATTTATTTTTTCGATTCACATTCCTCTAAATTAATTAAATATCGAAGTATTTAATTACCTCTTCTAAAATCAAAATTAAATAAAATCTTTTATTTAATTAAATTCTTCCAAACAATTAAATAATTCTTAATTATTTAATTAAATCAAATCATTCTTCCAAATTTAAATAAATCAATCAAATTTATTTAAATCCTCTCAATCTCCAAAAATAAAACATAATCAAATATTTTATTTAATTCTTCCAAAAATCATTCTAAATTAAATAATACCAATTATTTATTTGTTTCTTCCAATAATATCTTCTCTAAATTTAAATAAATCAAATATTTATTTAAATTGTCTATTTCTTCTAAATTGAGTTATCTCTAAATATAATTCAATCCTTGTGCACATGTAATTGAATATTAGAAATATTTAATTGAGCTAAAATATCTTCTTATCCTCATGCAATTTCTATTATCTAGTTCTATTCTCTTAACTAATTGATCTATTCTTTTAATTGATTTAATCTCTTCAGTTAACTCATTCTTCTATTTCTTTAATTCCTCTCATGCAAAATATAGTAAGACACATGTCTTCTTTCTAGTCGCGCACGTTCCTCAACCATCCTATATCATTGATCTTCTCATTCTTTCTATACCGTTGATCTGCATTCTCTCAAGTCTATAAATTGAACCTTATTCCTCCATTTTAGTCATCCAAGCTTTAAGTATTGCTACTCTATAGGAATTACAGCACGCCTTTGGTACCAATTCCTTCATTGCTTGTGATCACACTCATTACTACACACTACTATCATTGTTGTGAAGTTCATCTTCATTGCAAAGCAATTATCATAATCATTCTCCATTGACAATCTTGGAATCATAGCAAGGAAGTGCACTATCTGATGGCCTTATTCATACATGCAAGATTGATTGAGATAGGCAACCAATGGAAGCTATGGAGCTTTGAGGTTTGCAAAGGTTTTTGAAATTATTTTGTTTGATTGATCTCTTTGTTTCTGTATTTCGTTGAGTTTTGGGTATTTTGATATTGATATATTGATTGTTCATTTGAATCCAATTTTCCCTTAATAGTACCTCATCATTGTTGTATGGGCATTCATCAAAGACCATGTACCATCTATCCCAAAAGTTTTGAGATATTTCTTCATTCCTACACCAATGTATAGGAAACCATTTGCAACTTTCTTCTAATCTTTGGCCGGTTTTGGAATTGATAGTGTTCACATAATTGAGATTTTGTAATTATTTCATTCTTGACTTGTTCATATGATAACTTGTCGACATAATATTGCCAACACCTCTCCCTATAGTCTTGGAATTCAGTGATTTGTTTTGTCACCGAATCTATGTGAGAAACAATCTCCTCTAGTGATTTTCCAAGTGCGCTCCTATGATCAGTGGTTCCACTTGGATTGTTTAGGGTTTCAATAATAGTCTGAAAATGTTTCTTGTTTTCTTCTATTATCCCTAGATAGTGTTCTTGATTATCCCTTACATTAAAAGGAGGTGAAGGTAGGTTTTGAGGGTTTGGAGCATTTTGGGGGTTGTTTTCACCCTCCTCAGCTAGATTTTTGTTTTCTCTTTCTCCAATAACTATAAATGCAATATAAAAACAAATCAAACATTGCAAAACTCAAAAATTGTTCTCAAACTAACAAAATCAGTCAAACCCTACCTTCTTCCTATGTTGGATCCTCCAAATTTGCACGACAATGTCTTTGGCAACGAGGTGGCATTGTGAATTTGTTGTTTTCTCTATTGCACTTGATTCAATAGCCTTTTCTTCAATGCGATCATGTTTTTCCTTTCTTATTTGCTGCAGTGAGGAGAAATGATCATGGGAGAATGAGTAGAACAACATTTTTTTTTGCTTTTATGCAAAGCAAAATGTGAGTACGTTATAATGTGTACATGTTTTGTTTTAATTTTGGAGATGGTGGCTAATTTTTGGTCCCCCATCTCCTTGCATTTAACCTCTTTTGAGAGTCTTGCTTATTGTCAAAAAATTTGTGTAATGCTTGTTTCTTAGATCCTTTTGTAAGTGAGACCTTTTGTTGCTTGGGAGGAGGAGAACCACTATTATTTCCAACTGATGATAATCATCTAACTCTTTTCTAATTTTTAACAAGTTTTCGTTGTTGATTTTGTCTACCATGGTTACAAGAATTATCTTGTAATATCTCACTTTCTTCCTTTGTTATAGTCTCTTGTTTTAGTTGTTTCAGTTGTTTCATTTGTTGTTCTGATGCATTTTGGTTATCTCCTAATCCTTGTAAGGATAATAGAGGAGGACCTCAGTATAAATTCCTTATCTACGTGGACGAGGTGGGTTATCCAACTTTTCCTTATCCACTTCTATCATACCTACAATGTTATCATATTCCAAATAATCATCATCATCTACTTCCACTAAACCTTGTTCCAACATATTGTTATCAGTATGTTTAGGGAAAGGATTAGTGAAGATTTGTAAATTTTGATTCGACGAAGTGACTGATTTATTTCCGTTATCATTCACACCTGATACCTGTATGATATTTGAATCAATGAGGTCTTGTATTTCATGTTTAAGATGCATACATCATTTAGTATCATGTCCTTGTGTCTGATGAAAATGACAAAATGCATTAGCATCTAAATAAGATCCTTGTGCTTTACTAGGATCTAAAGGCTTAATCAGGGGAAGCTTTAGAAGATTATTACTCACAACTTGATTCATGATAGAATTATAAGACTTAGATATCAGAGTAAACTTTCTTGGTTGATACAATGCCTTCTTTGGATTAGTGATAGCAGACACATTAGAAAAGTTATTTGTATTTGATCTATTCATCCTTATGAAACTCTTATTGTTATTCCTCTTAAAGTTGTTTTGTGATGATCCACCCATGGATTGACCAACTTGAGCTGACGAGTTGTGATTTTCATACTGACTAGATGAAAGTTGATAATCATTAAGGGCGGTGCATAAATGTTGAAAGGAATTATACTTCATCAAGAGGATCTTATCACAGATGTTAGGTTGTAGATTTGTGATAAACACCTTTTGAACATCCTCATCTTTCATTTGATATTGAATTTGTGTATATAAAGCTTGATACCAACTAATAACCTCAGTTAATTTCTCTTTCGAACCTTGCTTGCAATGAATTAAATCAATCAAGGAAACTTGAGGTCCAATATTTGCATGAAAATGTTGTAAAATTTGATCAACCAATTGTGAAAGGAGTGTATAGAATTTAGAGGTAATGAGAAAAACTATTCTAAAGCAGTATCCTTGAGAGATCATGGGAAAATTTTTGCTAACAAGTCCTATTCAAAGTAGAAATCGCTACACAAGCTGTGAATGCTGCCACATGAGTATTAGGATCACCTTTTCCAAATTTTCACTACAAGAGCCCAATAAGAAGGTGTTGTGAAGATTTTTAGAATGGAAATAAGATAATAACCCTAATAATAGCCAATTAGTACAAAAATATTCTTCACAACATGCCTATGGTGCAAATTTAGAGAGTCGATAAGGCCAAATCTAGTGAAAATCAAGGTTTTCCAAGCCCTAGGCATGAGATCTTAATGTAAAATGCTATGTGGATGTCTTGCAATCTGATTTATAATGAAAATTAATTCCACTCAAATATTAAAATAATTTTCAAACCCTGTAATGCAAATTGCAAGTGCAAATCTAATGAAAATCGATGAAAAATGCTAGTTTTTTGTTGAAATTTTCTATATAGAAATGCAAATTTTTGAAATCTCAATGCAAGTTTACACTAAAATGAAACACTACAACCAAATGAAATTTTTATGAGTGTATAAGATCAGTAGAAAAATCTGAAACAAGATTTTACCTACAAACCCTAGTTTTGGAAATTACTAGGTTATATGAAAAATTCAAAATTTCTAACAAAACCCTAGCAATTTTATGATGAAAATGCAATGCATGTGATTGAAGTTCTGTAATTTTTTGCAATTTATCTCAGATCTAATGCAAAAATTATCAATTTAATGAAATTCAAATTTATTTATGAGAATTATATGAAGATGCAAACCCTAGAATGCAATTTTTTCAAATTTTCTAATTTTTTTTGTAATTTTTCCAATGTAATAAGATGAATAATTATATGACTGAATGAAATCAATGTAAATGAAGAAAAATACTCACCAAGGTGCCAAATTCATAAAAAACATGGGTTCACCAAAATGTTTAGGGTAAAATTTGGATAGGGTTTGATTTGATTGGTTTGGTGTATCCTCCTTTCACCCTAAAGCATTCAAGGACCTTAGGTCGAGTAAGACTCTACTATCAGGCCCTTGGTCACTTAGAATGTTGGGAAAATTAGATTTGTGTGGTTTGATTTCTTGATTATGCCCAGTTATGCTTAAAACCCTAATTATGCAAATACGGACACAAACAGATGAATACTGAAAAATGTTGCTACAAAAAGATATAAAATAATAGACAAATGTGTACCAGTTTCTAAAGTTTAGGAAGCAAAACAGTCGAGGACTAATGAATAGGCACCCTAATCCAGTGCCATGCTCTTTGTCAGGATCTGGGAGCTTTATCTGCAACATGTTCTTGTTGTCTCAGATATTCTTTCATTGCGAGATTCAGAGGACTAATGAGTGGGTGCTCAAGTCTAGGTCCCTATTTTTAGCTTTGATCTGCAATTCTAACACTCTGCAACCCTTCTCTGTAACTCCACTTTTCCTACTTCTTCAACCTGTAATCTACAATTAAGGAGAAATGGGTAGGGGGTTGTGGTGTTTAGAGGCTTGCCTCAGTCAAGCCCCAGAGAGACATTAAAGTCTTTCAAGCACCGTTGTCAGATAGAGAGTGCATGCCCTTGGAGGACAGAGGCAAAAACCAAATGATAAATGCTTGAAAACATAGATGATATCACCTTGTAGTGAATATATCATGGAAGAAAGAAGCTCTTCATGCCATGAGGAGATGGATGCTCAAATCTACAAATACAAACACATAAACAACATAATATCTACTCTAACACACAATGAATGCCTTGAATCACTTCTACACCTGATCATAAATCAAAATTTCCATCTAGTAATCATCTAGTTTACAAATGAATGCCTAAACATGCTTATATATGCAACTACAAACACTCCCACCAAGAATTTTGTAACTCAAACTTACCGTGTCGGCATAGGACCCAAATAATGGTCACAAGCTGACACTTAAAGTTTGGGCTTGACCCAAAATAGGGCAAGACTAGGGCGCAGGACCGTGTTGGCATAGGACCCAAATAATGGTCACAAGTCGACACTTAAAGTTTGGGCCTAACCCAAAATAGGATAGGACTAGGGCATGGGCACCCAAGTCCTCCCTCCCTATTTCAGGCAAGGTCTATCTCAAGTGGTCCCCCTAGGTCCTATTTGCCATGACACTTAGGGGTTTTCTCATCGGGATGCCAAAATATGATGCAAGATGTCCTAAATGCATATTAAAGATTCGGGAGCTAAACCTTAAAAGGGAAAAACCCCCAAGGGGACATTTTCTGATTTTACACATTTATATGCTCCACAAGCATTCAAATCTTCATCTATGTCGGCCTTAATGAAACATGTAAATACCTTAACCTATCAGTCCCCAAAACTCTTGTAATGATGTAGGAGTGAAATATCTTTATGTGTTTCATACTAGATGATCTCCTAGACCCAAATTACTTATTCTAATGCCCTTCATTTGGTACACTCATCCCAATCCTCAGCGCAGGCACTCAAATACATCAAGTCTACTTCATAAGCACTTAACTTTCCAAACATTAGATCCAGACCCAATGCGGTACCAGAGAAGCAAAATAACAAGTAGTTCACATAGTAATAACTATGGGTCCTAACCATCTTCCTCATAAACATTTATTTCTAGTTCAAACATCTTTTTGTTGGTACAAGTGATCAAACATTGAAACCTGTTATCCCTACACTTTCTTGTCTCACAGTCTTACCTTGAAACATTGTTTTTAAACATAGTTGTGGTACTTTTTACATTCTAAAATTTGGATATGTTATGCAAGACACCATTATTCACATATGGTTCAAACTACCAGACTATATCTTCAAGTGCAGAGAAATACAAAGCATTCTTCTGTACCTTTGAGACTACAACAACACTGTAACACCATTGTCTTCACTCTGCTAACTCTGGAAAGATTTGTGGTAGTTCTTATGCTCTCAAATCTGAACTGCACATACATTATATCTATTTCTAGCTATCTTCCAACCCATAGGCTCATGTCTTCATTTTTGGAGGAATATGATACATTTGCCTAAACCTGTGACACCCTTCATAACTAGAATTTGACTTAGACAATTTTCTTCAAACTTTTTGCAACTTTCTTCATCAAGCTCCAACCATCATGACACCATATCATCTAAAGACATAATATGCAACTAGCATTGATCCATGACATTTGTTATCTAATGCACCATACCAAACACATCAAATACAACACTTCAAGCACTTTGATAGCAAGCACAACTTAAGCATCAATCTCCTTTGACAATAATGATAATATACAACACCTTAGAGAATGCTAATTTGTCATTGGAGTTTGTTCTATTTTTTGTATAGCCGACTTGGAGATTTTAAAATGTATAGTTTGGTATAAAAGAAAATTCATTTTGAGAAATTGATTGTGTTTTTTCATAAGTATGCATGTGTATAAGCAAAAACTCTAACTGTATTAATGAATGTGAATGAGAAGTGGAATACATGCTAACATCAAGCTTTTAGGCATATGAAGATATGCAAAGTTGAAGGTTTCAAAGGGCGTGAATTCAAGATCCTAAGTTTACACAGTATGTGAAAGTGTTGAATTTTTTTTTATTGTTTCAGTTTCTTGAGTTATAGCTCAGTTTTTGTGGGAGGTTGAAGCCTCATATTTACTGAAGCCTAGTGTTGGGTTGTAGCTCAGTTCTTGTGGGATGTTAGAGCCTTAGATTGGATGAAGCCTATTGCTAGCTTGTAGCTTAGTTGTTGTGGGAGGTTGGAGCCTTAGATAGGTTGAAGCCTATTATTGGGTTGTAGCTCAGTTGTTGTGGGAGGTTGGAGCCTTAGATAGGTTGGAGCCTATAGCTCAGTTTTCTTTGAGATTAAAGTCTCTGGTAGGTTGAAGCCTACAAATTTGTAAAAGGATTGTAGTCCTCAGGTTGAAAGTCTTTAATGCAGAGACAGGGGCAACACACAAAATGGAAAGCTTCATTGTCTACTTGCCTGACCTTCAAACCACCTTAAAACACACTATCTTCCCTGGATAACACTCACCAAACTCACTACACATCTTAGCAATCTGTTCTTCCTATCATCCCTTTGTAAACAATCTAATTGCTTGTAGCCCTATTTGAGGTGTTTTTGGAGCATAGCTTTCATAAAACCTAACAAACCCATGAACAAACTAGACTTCTAGGTACCCATTATGGTAGTACACAACATACCAAACATGCAAGGTGTGTTACTTTGGAACATGAGCCTCTAAACTTGACTACACCTGTTGTTTTAAGGCCTAAATAGGCTTCCTAAACATGACAAAAGACCATAAACTTGTTCATCTATAGAGACCCACTCCAAGGCACCCAACAGGTCCTAAATGGACTAATTACTCTGTTTTCAAAGATTTTGGGTTAGTCCACTTCACTGACCTTGAAAATCCCTATACCATAATTGATCAAAAGACCTAACATAAGGTGACATCAAGTACTAATTGCTGTTAGAGACTTCCTTCAACAGTCCCTACTCCTGAAGTGTGGGAAAATAATTAAACACAAACAAAATGAAACTACTCCAGCCATAAATGGACTAGGGTGTAGGTAAGAATGACTAGGAAACCATCGATTTCCTCAAAACTCTACAAAACCCTTCTAAAACCTAGTTCAGACCTCCCTGCACAAAACGGTCACAAAGTGCCTCTACTATGATCTTAACTCCTCCAAATGGACTTAAATCAAAGGTAACTTCATCCTTTACACAGCCATATACCTTTGTACCCTTGATAGCAGTGTACGGTCCCATACAGAATTGAAGAACAACAGTAAACAGTTATAAACCGAAAAAATAGGACATCAACAAAAAAAAATGTTGATAAGGCCCTCTAATAACAATGGAAATCTTCCAAACTTGTTGTAAAACAAGGGTGACCACATCTCATTTAACATTCCATGCATGGAAGTACAAGATAGTACTATACGGCCGTGGAGAAAACAAAGGAACAGCAACATACAGAAAACTGTGAAATGGGACAGCAATAGACATGTTCTTCATTTTTTTCCTCTTTGAACTCCTCAAAAATCATCTAAAAATGCATGCACAAGATAAAAAAGGTAGAGACCCATTTCATTTGCTTGTATGGGTTTATGACAGTACAGCAAGTATGATTTTGGGGCAGGAAAACAGTAAAAATAGTGAAAAAGGCAGCAAAAAGACTGTTTTCTATATTTTTTTTCTTCATAAAACTTCTTTCTCTTACATTTTTTCCATCTCCTCGATCATGAGGAATACAAACCAGTGTTTCCAATTTAAAAACAACCTTTTTCTCCCACTCCATCATGTGGAAAGCTATTATTAAGGCAAAACTGACTGCTTTTACTAAAAAGACTATTTTTGTCTAAAAATAGACTGTCCTAATTGAGAAAACTGCAGACCACTACACAAAATGACTAAACTAAACTCCACTAACTGAATATGCCTTAAAAGGCTTTATTACAATATTGAAGATGGTCTCAAGGACCTTATTAACAAATAAAACATCTTGAAAATCTAACCAAAACCCTGATGTCTTGGTGCTCCTGCACCAGTCTTGTGGTTGAAGCCTACAAAATATTGTAATTCATTGTTTCATATTGTCCTTTTGAGGTTGGATTTGGGTAGTAGATCCAAGTAGCTTTCTCACCATGGTTTTTCCCATCTTGAGTTTCCACATAAATCTGCTGTTATGGTCTCTTGTGTTTATGTGTGTGTCTGCTTATGCTTGCATAGTTCTTTCATATTTTTTTTATGTAGTAGAGATCCTATTGTTGCATTAGCATTTAAAAAAATGGCATATACTGATTCAACCCCCTCTCAATATATCAATGTGTTCTAACAATTGGTATTAGAGTGAGGTTCCTTGGTGCAGTAGCCTAACCACTAGAGGTAGATCTTAGATTTAAACACATGGCTCAGGAATGATCATCTTCTTTTAACAAAGTACCTCTATTTGATGGAACTAACTATGCTTTCTAGAGTGTAAGGATGGAAGTCTATCTTACCTCTCTAGGGTATGATGTTTGGAGAGCTGCAATTGATGCATTTATTGAACTTTCTCATCCTATTATAGATGTGAATATGAAGAAGGCCCATGAAATCAAAGCCAAAGAAAACAATGTCATCTTAAGTGATCAAACCAATTCAGAGTTTGTCAAGGTTTTGCAGTGAAAGATGACTAAGGACATATGGGATAAACTTAAAAGTCTCTATGAAGGGGATGATAAATTAAAGCAAGCAAAATTGAAAGCCCACAAGGCTGAATTTGAAAATCTGAGGATGAAGTAAGAAGAGAACATTGCTGACTATCTTCTCCAAGTAGATAAGGTTGTAAATTCTATCAGAGGTCTTGGTGAGATGGTGGTGAAATCAACAGTTGTGCAAAAGGTTTTGTGATCACTCCCTGAAAGGTATGATTCAAAAGTTTCAGCTATTGAAGAAGTAATAGATTTGAAGGTATTCAAAATGGATGAATTATTTGGTTCACTCGCTGCCTTTGAAATGAGAAACACAAGTAAATAAACATCTAAGAAGGAAGCTACTTTCAAAGCATCTAAGAAAAATGGATATGAGTCTAGTGATGCATCTGATAATGAGGAATCCAACTTTGTAAGAAAGCTAAACAAGGGATTGGGTAAGTATAAAGGTAAGCTACCTTTCAAGTGTTTCAACTATGGAAATATTGGGCATTATGCATCTAAATGTCCTCTTAAGAAGAATGAAGATAACAATAAGGGTTTCAAAAGATCTGTCTTTATTCATGGCTGTGGAAGTCTTGGACAACTTTGACAGTGCTTCTATTAATAAAGAAGAAAAATGTGAAGTTGATTTTGAAGGTGAACTGATCTCTACTCTTGAAGACTTGGATTTAGCAAGGAAAGAAAATGAAGAACAAAATGCCAAGCTCATAGAATCGGAGGAGATGATTGTTAACTTGAAGATTCAGATTGAAGAAGGAGAAACAATTATAGACATGGTGAACATTACTTTTAAATCCAAATCAGATGAATGTTCAAAACTTGAAGAAGAAATTGTTTCACTGAGAAAGGAGGTTGAAAAGGTTCACACTTAGCTAAGTAAGAATATCAAATTTGGTAAGAGCTTTGAAATTTTGGATGATATAATAAACATTTAGAGACCTCTATTCATTAAGTCAGGTTTGGGCTATGATGAAGAAGTCACACAACCTTTTGTTCCAACAAAGAAGATTGATCCAAGGAAGACAATGTCAAACAAAGAGATCCTAATGAAGAAGGACAATACAAAAACTGAAGTTGATTTAATTCCTACTATTTCTCAAAGAAGATTCATAAAGATTAATTCCTACAAGATAAACTTTCATGAACAAGTTCAATTTTTCTTTTTCTGGCTATTGTTTTAATTGCAATCGGTATGGTCACAAATCTATTGAATGCAGATCAAGAATGAGGAGAAGCAATTTTGTAAGTAAAAATTCCTTTGCCCCTTTGTTTGATTTCAATATAATATGTCATATTTGCAACAACTTTGGGTACATATCAAGGTACTGCAGAAGTGGATTGGCTAAATCAAAAACTCAGAAAATTGATATCAGCAAAGATAATGACATTCCTATAAATTAGAAGACAAATCAAAAGAAGGAATGGCAAGTCAAGTTGAATCATCATGAAGGTGAAAACTCAATGATTGTCCAAGTTGCATTTCATGTACAAGGTCAAGAAAATCCATGGATTATTGACAACAGTTTCTCAAGTCATATGACTGGTGATAAGAGTAAGTTTATTTGGATTGATAAATGGGATGGTGGATTAGTCAAGTTCGGAGACAACACTGCAAAAATATGTGGTAATGGTAGAGTAAGTCTTGATGGAAGGAATAGGATAGAAGATGTTCTATATGTAGAAGGTATCAAGAAAAATATTCTTAGTGTAATTTAGATGCACAACAAAGGTTATAATATCATCTTCCATGCACAAGGATGTGAAATTGGAAGAGCAAGCACTAGGTAACTTATGGCAGAAGCAAGCAAAACAAAAGATAGCTTGTACAAACTTTGTGAAGTCAAAGGGAAGAGTTTCCTTTTAGGATAGGTTGATCAGAGTTGGTTGTGGCATAAGACAATGGGGCACATCAAATTTGACAATCTTGTGAAGAACAGCTCTAAACTTTCAAGTAGAGACATGCCAAAGATTGCCAAACCCACTAGTTCCTTTTATAAGGAATGTCAAATTGGGAAGCAAACAAAGGCTAGTTTTAAGGTCAAGGAACACTACTATACATAGTCATTGGAGCTAATTAATATAGACTTATGTAGTCCTACCAAGACAAGGATACTTCAAGGTGAAATATATTTCATGTTGCTCATTGATGACTATTATAGGATGAGTTGGGTTACCTTTTTGAAAGATAAATTAGAAGCTTTTAGTATATTCAAAGTTTTCAAATCGATGGTTGAAAATGAAATGAATGCTAGAATCAAATGTTTAAGATTAGATAGAGGTGGTGAGTTCACATCCAATGAATTTGAAGAATTTTGTGAAGAACATGGAATAAAATACAATGCCCTATTGCAAGGACTTAGCAAAATGGAGTAGTTGAAAGGAAGAATAGAATAGTCCAAGAGATGGCAAGAACAATGTTGAATGAGGCTAAGTTGCCTAATGTGTATTGGAAATAGGTAATTCATATTGTTGTTTATACTCTTAACAAAGGACAACTAAGAGTAAACAACACTAAGACACCATATGAGATATGGAAGGGCAAACCTACATTAGTCAAGTATTTCAGAATTTTTGGAAGCAAATGCTACATTAGAAGAGATGAAGAAAATTTGGGTAAGTTTGACTCAAGATTAGATCAAAGAATTTTTCTTGGTTACTCAACTAGAAGCAAGGCTTATAAATGTTGCAACAAGAGACTAAAGAAGATAGTTGAAAGTGCAAGTATTAAAGTTGATGAAAAGTTATATCCATCTACATATGATCTAGCTTGTAGTACAGATGATTCAGAAGACTATTGATTAGATGATCCACCCAACACAAAAGGAGAAAATGAAGTTGCTAAAGAATAGACACCCATAGAGACCACCAAGTCACCTACAAAGTTCATTCAAAAGAATCATTCTAAAAATTAGATAATTGGAGATAAGAATAAAGGAGTTATGACTAGGAGAAGTCTCAAAGAATAAGTAAACTTCTCACTACTATCCAAGATAGAACCAAAGAATTTTTCTGAAGCTAGCAAGGATGAAAGTTAGATTGAGGTAATGCAAGACGATTTGAACCAGATTGAGAAGAATAGAACTTGGGAATGTGTTCCAAGGCCAATGGACAAGAATGTGATTGGAACCAAGTGGGTTTTCAGAAATAAGTTGAATGAAGATGGAGAAGTGGTTAGAAATAAGGAAAGATTAGTCTACAAGGGTTATTCACAAGTGGAAGGCATTGATTTTAAGGAGATGTTTTCTCCTATGGCAATAATGGAAGCAATAAGGATGTTCCTTACATCTGTAGTTCAGAAAGACTTCAAGGTATATCTGATGGATGTCAAATCTTCTTTCTTGAGTGGTTACTTAGAAGAAGTTTACATAGAGAAGCCTGAAGGATTTTAGCTATCAGAAGATCAAAATATCGTATGCAGACTCAGGAAGGCATTATATGGTCTCAAGCTAGTGCTTAGGGCATGGTACACAAGGTTGGATAAATACCTATACCAGTAAGGTTTCAAGAAGGGGATTGATGATAGAAATCTTTATATCAAGATTATGTGTGATGACATGTTGACAATTGTGGCATACATTGATGATATTATCTTTGGTGGAAATGAAGAGATGTGCAAGATGTTTGCTGAAGAGATGCAAAAATAATTTGAGATGTCTATGATTGGTGAGATTTCATTTTTCCTTGGACTTCAAATTGCTTAATTAGACAAGGGTATGTTTGTTTCACAAACGAAGTATGTCAAGGAGATGTTGAAAAAGTTTGGTATGGATGACTGCAAACCAGTAAGCACACTATGGTAATAGATAAGTAAGTTAACCATTCAGAATAGTTTAAAGGGTATGAAGATGTTGACTGATAAACTCAAGGAACTCAAAAAAGACTAATTCAAAGATTTCAGAGCTAATGACATTTTGAATGTGGATGACTTTGGTGGGCAAGACAAAGAGGAAGGCACTAAAGAAAAAGGTAAACAAGTGGTTATGGAGGATACAGGTGGCCCTTCAACTCACATGAGGGGAAGTAGAAAGAAATAGTTTGAAGAGGAGAAAAAAGAGTTGATGAATTTCACCAAACTGCATGAGAAATTCTACGAGCAGGAACTTGAAGCAGCGGAAACCTTAGAGAAAAGTACTTAGTCTAGGCCATTATTTTTTGTGTTATGTTTTTCTATGCTTTAGTGTTTATGTAGATTTCAGTTGGTGGTTGGTTGGCTTACTATTCTCAATCTACTTCTTTTTGTAAAGGGTTTCAGGGCCCCTTCAAAACATGTTTTACCTATATAATCAAAAATAGGTTGTCATCTTAGCAAGGATGATGAGTCACCTCAAGCTGATTAGACTCTGTATAGATCCATGATTGGAAGCTTATTAGACTTGATTGCTTCTAGGTCACATATTATGCAAACAATTTTTATGGTGGCTAGATTCAAGAAGATCCAAAAGAAACTCATGTGAAAGTTATTAAAATGATTTTTAGATATTTGAAAAGCACTTTGGATTATGGGTGGTGGTATGAGAAGGGAAAGGATTTCTCTTTGACATCATATACAGATGTAGATTGGATTGGCAGCACTAATGATAGGAAGAGCACAAGTGGTGGACTATTCTTTCTAGGTGGTAGATTGGTTTCATGGTTAAGCAAAAAACATGATTCTATTGCCTTATCTACAACAGAAGCAAAATATCTTGTATCAGTAGCTTGTTGTACTTAGGTTTTGTGGATGAAGCAGACATTGAAGGATATAGGAGTTGTGTATGATGAGCCTATCTATATTCTATGTGACAATACAAGTGTAATTAACATATCAAAGAATCCATTGATGCATTCAATAACCAAGCATATATCTATTAGGTATCACTTTTTGAGAGAAAAGGTTGTTCATCAAGAAGTGAAATTAGAGTATGCGCCTACAAAGGATCAGATTGTAGATATCTTTACAAAACCCCTTCCTAAAGACACATTTAACTATTTAAGGTAGAAGTTGGGAGTGATATTGCTCTCATTATTTCAGTAAAGATTATGATGATGCACCTGTCTAGGGGAGCAACACAAGGCATATTCTTCATCCCTGTTTAGACAATGGCTACCTCTCAGGGGGAGTTGGTAGAAAGAAGATGGTTCAGATAATCACAGTTTGGCATAATGAGGAGAAGCTTTATGTCAGGGGGAGCCTGTTCTAGCAGTTTTAGTTTACAGTAAGAAAAATGGTTGGTTGCATCCCTTTTCCATTGATGTCAAAGGGGGAGAGAGTTTAGAAGTGTTACAGTTCAGGGAGAGTAGAGTAAAAGCAGAAGTTGTGAAGAAGATCTATGTTGGTGTTGCCATCAATGACAGAGGGGGAGGTTGTTGGAGTGTTGTCATTGATGTCAAAAGTCTCTAAGGAATGGAGTTGGAAGGATGAAAATTTTCTAAGGCATGAAAAGCTTATAAGACAAGGTTTCTACCTTTAGTCAGAAAATGCTTAGTTCGCGAACCCACAGGTTTGTCGAAAACTAGTTTTACTGACACTCTATGGGCCAATGAAAATTTGTCACAAAAAAATCTAACACTAAATGATTTTTGCTTTTGATCGGCAAAGTGCTTGGTCCACACATTGGTTCATCAGTTTTGTTTTTTGTCGATTCCCTGACAGAGGAGAAAGTTGGGCAATGGAAGTTTGGAAGAAGAAAAAGTTTAAATCTTGGCAAAGAATTTAGTTCATGAGTTTCAAAATTTGTTGATTCACCTATTCACTAGTTCACTGAAAAAGGAGGCTTGAGGAAGAAAATATTAAAGTTTGAAGTGTAAGGTGTGTTATCGGCAAAGTATGTGTTTCACAAAATTGTTCGTGAGTTTGACTTTTTGTTGATTCGTCAATTAGGCAACAAAGACCTTGATTATCTAAGTTTGTGGTTTGGGAGTTCTTCCAACAAGAAGAAAAGGCATTAAAGGCTAAGTTCATTTGGCAATGAAGGTAATTAAGTGTTGGTTAGTGAGAACAATAATTTGCCGATAGCAAAGAGGATGTGTTCGAGTTTGTAAAAGCAAGTATTTTCTAATAAAGGAGCTTAAGTCCTGGCTTGTAAAAAATAGAATTTGCTGATAACGGCCTTTGTGCTTGAAGTTTGGAAAAGTGTGGTTTTTCCAATAGAGAAGGAATGTGGCCAAGTTTGAAAAAGGGATATTTCATCATTAAAGAGTGATAAAGACCAAGTTAGTAAAAGATAGTTTTTGCCGATAAAAGTTAAAAAGGCTAAGTTCATGATAATGAGTTTTTTCCAATAAAGGGAACAAAGATAAAGGTTCTCAACAAAGTGATTTCACTGATAAAGGGTTGGAAGATAAGTTGTTGTGGTAGTGATATGAAGATAGTGTATATTCAAATTAAAGATTTGAATATATGATTTGAGGATGACTGGTAAGATGGTTTAAGGACTAGTTTCTAATTGAAGATTTGTTGGGACAATTGCAGTAGCATGTTGATTGTTTGGATTTGGGTCCTAACCCATTTTGGTTCGACCTAAGGAAGAGTATATTGGGCCTTGTTTCAAACATATAGTCATTGAAATTTATACTTGGTTCATCTTGTTAAAATGATCACATTGGAATTCAAAATACTGGATGCCAACCTTGGAGAATGTTAATTCGTCTTTGGATTTTGTTCTATTTTTTGTATATCTAACTTGGAGATATGAAAATGTATAGTTTCTAGTATAAAAGAAAAATTAGTTTGAGCAAATGATTGTGTTCATTTGTAAGTATGCGTGTGTATAAGCAAAAAATCTAACTATATCTATGAATGTGAATGAGAAGTAGAATGCATGCTAACATCAATATTGTAGGCATGTGAAGATATGTGAAGTTGAAGGTTGTGAAAGGTGTGAATTGAAGATCCCAAGTTCGCACAATATATGTAGGTGTTGAATGTTTTGTTACGTTTTTAGTTTCTTGAGTTGTAGCTCAATTTCTATGGGAGGTTGGAGCCTTAGATAGGCTAAATCCTATTGCTAGGTTGCAACTCAGTTACTATGGGAGGCTGGAGCCTCAGATAGGTTAAAGCCTATTATTGGGTTGTAGCTTAGTTGATGTGGGAGGTTAGAGCCTTAGATAGGTTGAAGCCTATTGTTGGGTTGTAGCTCAATTTTTATGGGAGGTTGGAACTTATCTAGCTGGGTTGAAGATCAGTTTTATTTGAGATTGAAGTCTCTAGTAGGTTGAAGCCTACAAATTTGTAAAACCTTGGATTGTAGTCCTTCTCAAGTTGGAAGTCCTATGGGTTGAAGCCTACAAAATATTGCAATTCATTGTTTAATATTTTCCTTGTGAGGCTGGATCTGGATAGCTGATCCAACCATATTTCTCACCATGGTTTTTCCCATCTTGGGTTTCCACTTAAATCTGATGTTATGGTCTTTTGTGTGGATGTGTGTTTCTACTTATGCTTGCATAGTTCTTTCATATTCTGTTGATGCAATAGAGATCATGTTGTTGCAGTAGAGTTTTTTTAAAAAGTGGCATATACTGATTCACCCCCTAGTATATCAATGTGTTCTAACAGAGTGTCCATATCTGATTTGCATCTTGGTTTTCTTCCATAGTCTTATTGATGGAGCTCTTTGGTAACTGACTTTCTTACCTTTGTAAATTTTCTATATGAGGAGTAGAATTGTTAGTGTAGGTTTTTTATTCTTTTTTTATAAGGTTTTTCCTACACATTTATTTAAGCTTGCTTAGGTTAACAAAGCATATTTTATTAGGTGAGAGGATTATGAGGTGTCACCTTCCTACATGTGAGCATCCATTAGCTATCTTGGGAAGATACTTTGCTATCTTTAGTCTGATAGATGGTTGCTCCTCATTGGTTGGTGTTACCACCTCCTCTTTCACCCTGGTCTATATAAGCATGCTACCTATCTTGTATTTTCATTCAATATTGGAGATAGTTATCTGATGCTATTTTTCCATTCGAGCATTTCACAAAAATCTCTTGGTATCATTGTTATGATGTTTCAATTACTTTTGCATTTACAATTTTTTGTTTCTAACTCTTTCAGTTGATTCTAGGTTATAATGTGTTTTATAGATTCCAACATGGTATGAGAGCAAGTTTTGTAAGGTTAGATTCTTTATAGAGACATTGTAAAATCTCGTATGCTCTTCTCTTGCATTTTTGAATTATCTAGAGAATTAGAAAGGATTTATGAAGATCCAGTAATTTATTTTTACATGTATGAGATCTAGGTGATTGCAGTATCTTCAGGTAGTCTGGCAGCATTTTTGACTATTCCATTGCATTCAAAAGGCTCCTGAAAGTCATTTTTGGCTTTCATTTCACTCATTTTGGAGATCATTGGCCATACCTGCAAACAAGGGTTTTGAATCTTGCATATTTTGTGTGTTCATCAATATTGCAAGTTGCAGCATGCCTTTGCTTGTCTTAGGTAGCTAATTTAGCCTTTGCATGCCATTTTTTGGTTGATGGGGTTGTTTTTTGTTGCTAAAGGTGTCTGTTTTACATTAGATCCACATCTTTTGTACATCAGCAAGAAAAATACCTTCTAGGTTTTGTTTACCACATAGAAAAACCATCTGGGTATCTTTTAGTTTTTGCATGTAGCCTGTATATTTTGCAAAAACAAACATAGAAAGCTACACCAGGACCGCTCTCAATTGGCAGTTGTAGATTTGAAGGCAGTTTTCAAATGCTCTATTCTTGCTCATACGGACTCCATTTCTCATGAATGTTTTTTTGATTTTGGCTATTTTTTTGTGCTCTATGCACTAGTGTAGATGTTTTCTAATTTTGATCTAGAGAATTTTTAGAAATTGTAGATTCTCAGTTGTGACACTGCATAGTTCTCATTTTGGGAAGTTTGAAGAGGTATAACTTTTGCGTAAAACCTCAGATAGAGGTGATTCTTATTTTGAAAGTGGATGTTTTTTGTGTTGCTTACAGTGGTGTTGTGTATTTCACTGGGTATTGTGCCAAAGTTATATTTTCAACATATGCTCTTCTTGACGATTTGTAATAGCATTGAGATCAAGTCCACTCAGTATTTATTGTTGGTGGCAATTGTAAATGCACTAAATAAAAAGTTCCAAATCAAATTTTCTTGCGGTGGTTCTTTGATTGAGTGAAAAGGGGGGTGTCTTATGTGCTCTCTTTGAGTCACATCTTTTATGGGGTTATTGAAATCATTTTTGGGGGTTCATTATGGATTTCAATTATTTCCATCCTTTTGTTAAGCTAACCTCAAAGAACTATTTTTCTTGGAAACAAGGGATAAAGAATCAATGCCTTGAGCAGAATCTATTACCCCATCTCCTTGGACTCGTTCCTAAGCTAAGTGACTATGAACAGAAGAATGCATGGTTTAACAATAATGACATGCTCTATGGACTAATATGTATTACTGTTTCTGAAGATATTATACATCACATAGAGCACATCGAGTGCCCTTTTACTCCTTGGACCATCATCCAATAGTTGTATGGAGACTTTGGATCTTCATCTGATAGTGATGTTTCCTTGGATGACCAAGCTCTTATGGATGATACTAATACTTTTGTTGCCCCTTCTTGTGTGGACACATCCTCATGGGATGATCAGTCTATTTGGTTGACATACATTGATGCCCCATTTATAGTTGAGGACATTCCTACTGTACCTATTGCTACTTTAGAGTTTAGAGTTGCTTCTTCAAGGGCTTCTAGTAATTCTTTGCAACAGGATCATATTTGTCTTCTGGATTCACTTCATTGGGACCGATTTCTACCAGACATCTCTTGTTTGTTTGTAGAGTCTCACATTTTGGATCTAGATGACACTCTTGAGGACATTCAACTCCTCTTTGATGACAGTCATTTCATCACTGTTATCTCATCTTCCTTGTCTTTGGATCTTGTACCTTCTGGTTCTACACATGGGACTGGATTGCTTCTACCTTCGTGCATTGAGGCATCTTTTGATATTCACATGGGGAAACTTGAGTAGAGTTCTAAGATAGGATATATCATGAGGCTTCCTTCCTCACCTTCTTTGAATGGGAGTTACTTCGGTATTCACCATTGGAGTTGTTTCTTCCTAAGGGGAGAAATGTCATTTGGCACAAATGGATCATCTTCAGCATTCCTATATGGGCATCCTCCTTCGACACTAGAGCTACTTCATTATGGGGGGGTTTCATAGTCTCTTTCACTCTCTGTACTTTGGGGGGTCTCTTCTCTCTCTATTTGGGGGAGCTTTTCTCTCTTCTTAGGGGGCTTCTTCTCTTTAGGGGGAATTTCATTGAACATGGGTACCTCATCAAGCTTCATTTGCCAGGACCCATCTCTTTGCCCACCTAAGCTACGCTTAAGGGGGGTGTTAGTGTAGGTTTTTTATTCCTTTTTTATAAGGTTTTTCCTACACATTTATTTAAGCTTGCTTAAGTTAATAAAGCATGTTTTATTAGGTGAGAGGATTATAAGGTGTCACCTTCCTACATGTGAGCATCCATTAGCTATCTTGGGAAGATACTTTTCCATCTTTAGTCTGATAGATGGTTTGATGAAGTGGTAAATCATAAAACATACAACAAAAGAAATTGTACACAGAAAATAGAACTTCCTTTATTGATTTGGACAACTTATTACATTACAAAAGCTTAAATACAATCAGAGGAATCAACCCTCCATAGGCTGCAACACATTACAGCTTCCTATTCCCAGACTCTAGAATCACTTGCCTTCTGTAACCCCAAATCAACTAGGGTTTCTGTTTACCCACCTATTCTTGACTCCACACTTGCCCCGTTACCTCTACTGCTGCCCAGGGTTCCTAGAAATGGTTATTAATAGCCTTTTCAGCAACCAACAACCTAATTTTGAAATTTGTATCTCCCTCCAAAAATAGGTCAACTTTCGAGAGCCATAACTTTTGATATGGGTGTTTGATTGATGAACTGTTTTATGTGTTAGAAAGCTTGTGGAGTTCTCTACGCGCTAAAACTTGCTCTGCCAATTTTGGCCATTTTCGGGCCCGTACGGGGCCATTTGGTGCCTCAAACCTGAGTTTGAATAATTTTCAAACATTTTTCGAGAAATGGAAACTTTAATATCTTTCAGCTCACAAATGATCTTTGTGTGATTCCTTCGCCAAAGGTCTTATATTTTTGTTATGTAACTTCCTGTAAAGTTTCACTTCAATCTGTGCCCAAACATAAACTTTCTAAAAATAGCAGGTTACTATTTTTAGCAGTTTGGAAAAACTAAAATTTCTACATCATTATTCAAGCAATTATGGAACCAGAACCACAAATTTTGAAAAGAAATGGAAAAAACATCAACAATTTTAAAACACATATTTTTTTGGGTGATGCAAGATTGCCCTTACACCATTGGATGCTCCTGCATCATGGTTGCTCCTCATTGGTTGGTGTTGCCACCTCCTCCCCCTCCCTAGTCTATATAAGCATGCTACCTAGCTTGTATTTCCATTCAATATTCGATATTGGAGATAGTTTTCTGATGCTATTTTGCCATTCGACCATTTCACATCAATCTCTTGGTATCATTGTTATGCTGTTTCAATTACTTTTGCATTTACAGTTTTTTTGTTTCTGACTCTTTCAATTGATTCTAGGTTATAATCTATTTTATGGACTCTAACAAGAATTAGCTTGCTTTGCACTATTCCCCACATGAGGATCAACCCCTGCTTGTTTTGAATTTTAATCTGTATGATCTCAACCTCAATTTACTCGTGTTAGGAGTCCTAAGAGTATGGGGTTGTAAGTAAAGGTGAAGATACTATAGGAATGGAAGAGGAGGGGAAAGATATGGGAATGGTAGAAGTTGTTTGGGAAAGAAGAATGGAAGATGTGGTGATGGTAGAAATGAGGGGATGTCACTAGATGAGGTGGGAAGTGAAGTGGAAATTGGCAAGGAAGAAGAATAAAGAAGAGTAGTGGAAGAAGGAGGTGGAATGGTAATGGTGGAAGAAGAAGGAGGTGGAATGGTAATGGTGGAAGACTGTGGGATGGATATGAGGAGAGAAGAGGTAGGATCAATGGAAATAGAGGAAGTAAGGATTGGGTTGATAGAAGATAAAGTGGAGGCAACCTGAGGAGTTTTGTCTCTTTTACTCTTTTATGTCTTCCTTTACAATTAATGTTTTAACTTTTGTACTTCAACCTCCTTAGTTTGGTCACTCTTTCTCTTGTATACTTGAGTCTAGGATGTAGAGGGAGGCTTTTGGATACTCCTCATTTTCTTTTCCTTACCTTTGCCTTTGTATTTAAAAGGAGATGTTGATGCTTCTTCTTTTGTTTCCTCACTATTTATTTGCACTTCTTTTTCCCTTGGACTATAGGTTTCCCCTACTCTAGAAGGTCCCTCCAAGGCTGGCACCTTAGGCACTTTTTTTATCTTAGTCTCCAATGGGGTATATGTGAGTGAAATACCTTGGGAAATCAATTCAACTACTTGTTCATCATTCAACTTTTTTCTATACTTGATGTTTTCCTTCATTATTTCATCAAGAGAACTCACTTATTCTTTAGCCTAGTTAGAAGGAGGAATTGGTTGATCAAAGACCCTTCTATATTCTACCTCACAAACTAGTACTCCATTTACAATTTGGTCTGGAATTGCACTTATCTTGAACAGATTGATAAAATGTGTAGTAAGCCTAGAGTATCTTCTCTTCTTGACCTCATGTTCATCATGACAATTGAACCAAAATTCCTCCAAGTACTCTTCATGATAGTGATTTTTTACTACATACTACTCCAACTTATGATATAGATCAAAGTGTTGTATTGCATTGTAAAAGAGGAGGTGGTACATTTGCAATTTAACCTTAGAATCCTCAACATCATAGGAGGTAGTGCAGATGAATATTCCTTTTCCCACAATGAGAGGAAATGGCCTTGCAACCTATGTATTCCTTCAAGAGTTGATGTGATTGACAAATTTGTCTTGTGAATATCATTTTAACATTTGGGTACTTGGGAAGCCTGTATGGTGCCCTAGTGAAGCCCTTTATTCTCAAATAGGTGAATTTGGGGAATTGGATGAACCAATACTTGAATTTAATCTTGACCAACTCCATGGATTGAACAAATAATCTCTTATCCAAATATCCTTGTAACATTCTTGTGATATACATGGTAAATGCATCATTTACCCTCTTAAATAGCATGCTAGAGATTTCACCAATTGTATCTATGGATAACAATATTAATAAACTTTCACTTCTCCGTCTATGTTACCAATAGTCCCAACTCTTGTCAATCCAAGATAATGAAAGTTTCTAGGTAAAATATAGACCACATAAGAGGTCAGTTAGAAAGTATTTGTTTCTTCTAGGGCTAAAAATTGATCATGGAGGTTATCACTAATGATCTTGGACCAGTATATCTTCTCCTTTCCATTGATGACTACCCCAATGAAACTAAACATCCATCCCTCAAAAGAAGAGGTAGATGGGATCCCCATAAATCTACTTAATAAAGTCACTAGATCATTGATTTCTACAATGAATTCATCTCCTATACAAATCCTTGGGTAATTTTGAGAGTGTAGGATTTAACTTCATCCATTTGGCATTAATAATCTTTTTTCATGCTTTTGGACCATGATCGTAGATGCCTTTCCCATAATATTTGGCCATATATCATTGTTCGGTAAACCAAAATATCAAAGGCTTTTGAGATGGCATTAAGGGTAAGATCAGCTATTACTCTTCTATCAAGATCTATGATCTTCCTTGAGTGTAGATGGTAGTGCTCTCTACATTCCATGATCAATTATGGGTACTGTGTAGAATTTGGAAATCCTATAGCTTGGGAAATACCATTATTCACCAATTTCCTAACCAGTCCTAAGGGTTTGGCTCCATACATCTTCTCCTTCAAATTTTTAATGTCCATGTGTACCAGGTTAGTATTAGCTACATTATTTCAGGTTGATGTGATTTTAAAGTCCAAGAAGACCCCCTTGAACTCATACTTCATGTTGCTCAATCTGGACATTGACCCTTTAGGAAAAGAGATAATAAATTACCTTGATGACACCTTAGTCTATAACAACGTTAGCGTGGAGATTCCATGTATAATAGGAGTTCAAAATATTCAGTCAATTATAAGGTACAATTCATCCTAACAATTAGACAAATCCATTTTATTACTACAATGTTTCAAAAGACTTGCAGAGATTTTCAAACAAATGGAAACAACATTATTTCCCTCAAATTCATGTGCATTTAATTTAAAATGAGTGAAAACCATGCAGATAAATGCAAGTTACTTATCACAAGATCATGGATTTAATAAAATTCCCCCTTTTGGAAATGCATGAGTTGAACACAAAAGGGGATACAAGTAATTAAAGGCCATTAGGATTTATTGCTATCCAAGAAAAAACTCTACATGAAGAAGTCACCATTGTTTTACAAGAATTTTAGGGCTATATGGATCCTATAGAATGAAAGAGTTTATATGGGTATAATCAGGTTCACTCTAAAAACCCACAAAAAATTGTTATGGAATAATTCACAGGTATAGAGGTCCCATTAGAAAATGCATAGGTGAACCATGGTCATGCATATATCCAAAACTATATCGCATCCCCACAAACTAATGGATAGACATATTTGTGAAAGTATGGGTCTCATAAGGATTTGTGGGCAAATAGAGCATATTGAATATATCCCTATCTGGGATAAATCTTTGCAAAAGAATATGCACATTGATTTGGTAGAGATATAGACCCTTTACGAATTATGGAGATTTTAGGACTCTACCAACATATCCGATCTAAGAGTAAAACTATGCAAAGCAACTTGTAAGGAGGATTTGTGGGAGCGAAGAGTCGTTTGGACATTGTAGGTTTTTGAGGGTCAACAAGATATATCTAGACCTATTGTGAAGTCTCAAAAAGCAAGACATAGGACTTTTTTGTGGGGATAAGAATTGGTTTTGAATCTTCTGAGGTTTTAAGGGGAGGTGAGACATGTCCTTATTCATATTAAAAACTTGCAAAAGCATAAAACAACAAGGAAGCCACATCAATATGAGTTCAAAAAAGTTTGTGGGGAATTTAAGGCACAAGGGATAGATCTAGATCAATACGCAAACCCCTCGAATGACTTTTGACAAGACTCATATTACGAGACTACAAATTTCATCACATTTCTAGGAATCAAATTCATCGCTTAATAAGATGAAAAGTTCCCAATTTCATTAAACCCTGCTTAAGGTTATAGCAGTAAGTATTCTAGGGTTTTTGTGTAATGGATATACATTTGAAAAATTGTTAATGGATGCCAAAAGAGTTTGAGGTGCATCTTATTTCAAGTTTTTAAGGATTTTAGTTTAGGGCATAGTTCAACAAGACTAGGAAATGTGTAGTTTAAAATATGATCTCTTAGATGGTATTGTTCAGTTTAAATAGGGCATAAAATGATATGTATTTAAATCAAAATTCTTCAGCTATCCCCCATTTTCAAAATGAAACAGAAGGATATGTAAGAGGGAGGTTTTGAAACGTACTTGCTTGTAGATTGCTTGATAAAGAATTCTGCAAACTTTGTTTAGTTGGACCAATATTTTTGAAAGAATTTGGTAGTTGCTTGAGGATAATCACGGTCTGGAAGTTGGTGAATCACTAATGCAAGCTTGGAGTGAGAATATGAGAGAAAACATGTTAAATGGGTCATGAAAAATGACTTAAATACCTCCCTAAACATGCCATTAATGTAACTCATGTAAAAACAAAATGGACGACCCTAGGTTAAGGTCATGGTGGAAAATGGTGACTTTCTAGGATATTACAAAAGCTCTACTTTTATCAAATTTATGTAGGTCTAATACTTGATAGAATCATCAAAACTTTAAGGTATGTCTAGACATAATTTGAAAATCCAAAAAGCTAAAACATTGACATATTCCACAACTTTTTAAGAAAGGCATGTAAATAGACTTGTGGGAAAACAAGATCAATATGGATGAAAAAGACTCAGAATTTAAATATTCAAACTACCCCAAGAACTCCACATCCACGTTAGTGTAAAAGTTTCACAATTTTGTTAAGATGGTCAAATGAAGGTATTTTCCTAAGGAAATTTGCCAACAACACTTTACCCAGGATGAAGCTATAATAAATATGGATATAATTCCTCCAAACTCTTCAATAATACCACTTTATTAAAGGCAAGAAGGTCAAAATTGGGAGACTCAGACTGAACAAACAAATCAAAAGAGGGGTCCACATCATTTGCATCAGAAAATGGGGTGTGTGGGCAAGGAACAACACCTACAACAAACATTCTTTTGCATTGTGTGAATGTTGTCATAGTTGGTTTGCTCAAATCTTACATTCCAGAATAGACTTGCTGACATTCCTCCCTCAACAAGGTGAGCAAATTTTCTTAAAATTGAAGAGTCACTTTTAATTTTCAATAACTTTCCTTCCTAAAATATAGTCAAGGCAATTTTATTGCCACTTTTATTTTGATTATAATTTATGTCCAATCATCCAATAAAATGGAGTGGTCTTATTGTCAAATGAGAACTAGGGATAGCAAGTTTCATTTCAGTTGAGGAAGGTATAGGTCATTGTGGAGAATAAAATTTAGAAGTCCCAATGGATTGAGTCAAATTATCCCTTTTCCTTCAATCTGAAAACTTATCTTGTATACCAAGTACATAGGTCCACATATTTCTCCATGAAACTCTTCAAAGAAGTCTTTTCAAAAAGTCATGTGTTGTGTGGTACCCATATCTAGGACCAAAGCATCAAATCAGGTTGAATTTATGGAGACATAGTTAACATCATCTGATATGGAAAGCAAACATTCACTTGCAAACCGAGCCAAGTCTATTTATAAGTTTTTCTTTTTACCCTTCTTTGTTTCCTTCTATTTTTGATAGGCCTCAATCCTCTCCTATGGTGTTCTACATTTGTGGGCTTCATCACTCCTTTTTTTGCCACAATATTTTCAAACTAAATTCTATCTTTCATTTTGCTTCTATTGGTGTTAACCACTAATTTTACAAATTTTGCCTCTTCCTCTATGTCTCCTTTTCCTCTTTCATTTCCTTCATTTTTGGAAGATGGACCCTTATTGGAATATTTATCTTTTTGACAAGCATAACAAGTATCATCTCTCATGCTTTTAGTTTTTCTTCCAAATGCCTTTTTTCTTTCATCCATATTTTCAACCAACTAATTAAAATTTAGTGTCTTGAATTGAATGCTTTCTTACATATGACTCCAAGTAGGTTGAATATGTGGCAAGAAGAGATTTTATGAAAGTGGTCATATATCAACTTTTACATTGGAAACTTCAATATCATACTTGAATGCTTGGATTTCAAAAGTGAGATGCATTACATCACCATCCTTCAACTCAAGTTTGGACAACTTCAATTGCAATTGTATGTGTTCTAATTATGAATGTGAATCATACAAATCCTTGAATTTGTGTAATGCTTCCCATGGTGTGTTGCACCATTGAATGTGACAAAAAACTTCTCCATCAATTGAAACCCTTATCAAGGCCAATGCCTTAGAATTTCTATGTTTCTAGATTTGTTTTTCTACAATTACTATTGGTTAAGTTAGTTGTGAGTCCACATCACAAAGTTTGAATCACAACTCATTAAAGAAGATAGTATTCTAGACTTTCCTTAACCATTCTAACCAAGTTTTTTTTTAGTTAGTGTTGTACCAATTGATGTGATAGATTGTCAATGGGAGATGGACTAGTTCCTTATCACTCCAAAAGGTTAGTTTTCTATATACTACTAGACTGATATACCAAAACTCTCAATATGCTCACCCTTTCAATATACCTATCGGTACATGGAAGAATCCCATCATTTTTGTATACTTATTGGTAAATAAAATAAACATTAAAGCATATGAGAGTAGAGAGGTACATAAAACATAGGAAATATCTTAAAACAATTCACCTTATCAATGATACCTATATTTACATCTCATGATAGCAATGAAGGGTAATTGAGGGAAATGGAAATTAAAAATGTCCTTATTTCTCCATGGTGATTTATAGGGATGATGCCATAGATGTCGTTGTTACAACTATACTAGGTAATGGGTACAACAGTTCAATTGTGATGGCTTGACCTATAAATATGAACCAAAGGTCCCATGAATATTGAATGCTATGATTGTCTTGGCTTACAATTTTTCTTTTATTTTCTTGTTTGCATTGAAAAAATAACTTATTTTGTTATATTTTTAAATAAGTCATTATATTTGAAATATCATTCAAATTTATTTTACTCAGAAAATCACTTTTCCAAAACTTGAAAAAAATAAGACTTATTATTTTAAAAACTTTTGACTTTCCCCCAAAATACTTTTCCTCCAAAATTTTAAAAATAACTATATTTTGAAAAAAAATGAAGCTTATCTTTTCTTTTGGTGATAGCAATATTTTTTAGTAGCCTATTCTTGATTTTTTCCAACACCATCTAAAGATAGATGACTTGTCATAAAACTATTGATCAAATAGTGTAGGCCACTTCAGAAAGAGTCACAACTTCTTATAATAAAATTCATTTGGAAATAGGTAAGACATGCCCAAAGTGAATTGCCACCTTTTCTACCTAACATCCTCCCTTGATAAGAGCACACACTTATCAAATTTGCAAGGTCAAAAGTAGTCACTTCATTGCAAGTTAAGGAAGCCCCATTCGCTACAGATGATGGAAAACTATGAGGTTGTTTTACTCAGTAGAATCATTAACAATTGACACTACTTTAGAGGCCTTGTTCTTTCTTTAATGTCTGTCTCATATAGCTCAAGAAAAAGACACAAGTATAGAAAAATAGTATAGAACACAAGTTTGATTTTTGCTAAAATGTTGGGTGTGTGTATGTGGGATTTGTATCTATTGAATATTTGGGAATTCTTTCCACATAAGAGATACATCTGATGGTGTGTGCATACAAAAGAAGATTTGAAATAATAGATGTTGTAATAAAATAGAAGACTTACTTATATGTTAGGACATGTAAAATTTTTCATAGAATGGCACACAAGTATTGTAGAAGGATATAGAAAAAAGACATACTAGGAAGTATTGAGTGCTAATGAGTTGATAACTAGTTGTGAATCAAAATGTGATGAAGCCAAGGCTATAAAATTTTGACTTTGAAGATTAGAGGAATAATTTATTGAAAAACTTAGACAAATGGAGGAATATCTTATTGCAAAAAAATGGAGGATGAATATAAAAGCTTGTACTCTGATACCAATGTTAGGCCATGAATGGATTAAAATGAAAATGGAAATCAACAAAAGTGCAAACCCAAAAGATTAATTCTATTGAATGAAAAATTGTATATAAATAGATCAACAAAGTGACCTTTTAGTTCACACTCTCTTCATCTTCAAGATGACTAGTCAAATTATATAGAAAAACCAAGGATTATTTACATAATATTATAGAAAGTCCAAGATGTCTAAGCATAGCAATGGTGGAAGGTCTAATAGAAGAAGAACTATTGTTAGAGGAAAATGAATATGATGAAAATGAATGTATTAATAGTAGATCTTGAGGAAAGGGGAAGGATTAGATGACTACAATGAAGAAGATTTAGTAGTTATAAAATGGCTTAATTTTAGAAGAAAAAGAAGAGGATGAAGAAGATAGAAGAGAAGAAGAGATTATGAAAGAATTAGATATGGAAGCTGTATACACCTAAAAATGACTAAGTCAAATTAAATAAATATTTTAATATTTATTTTATTCTGATTCCTCTATCAATTAAATAAATATCCTAATTTATTTAAATGATTCACATCCCTCCAATAATTAAATAAAATTATTTTATTTAATTAAATTCCCTAATTCTTCTAATGTCTCATATAATTAAATAATCCTAAATTCTTCTATTCAAAAGTCCTAATTTCATAAATCCACCTCACCAGGTTGCACACATAATTAAATATTTTAATATTTAATTAGCTAATATCCCCTCACCCACATGTCCTATTTATCCCCTTGTCAAATTAGTTAACTCATCAATCAAATCAATTAACTAATTAGTCAATTGAGTTCACTGGTCAATCTATTATGTTGACCCCCCAATCAACCCAGTTAACTGATCAATCATCTTAGTTAACTCTCCAATCTATTCTGTTAACTCCCGTAACTCATGAAGAAGGCTTGGACACTTGTCCTCTTCTGATTCGTGCACATTCCCTCAAGCTTCCTCAATCGTACACCTCACAGGTAATTCCTCCAGTCATGGATCTATTGACACTTGGATTTGGCCTCTCTTGAGCCTATATAAACAAGGTTCTCGCACCCATTTTGTATCCACTCAAGCATTCGTAATCTTACTCTACTAAAATTATACCAGTGTGCCTTTGGCAAAATCACCTTCATTGTATTTGCATTATCATTTCATTATCATCACCATGTCTCCATTATCAATCATCCATCTTCATTATAGTTGCATTGTAGTTTAGTCTCTATTGCATATTCCTATCACACGTAATTCAATCTTTGTCATCTTCAATAGCAAGGAAGCACACACTTCTGAGAGCTCCAAATCATATAAGATCAAAGAAAGATAGATAACAATGGAAAGCACACGGTAAATCTATTTGCAAAGGTATTATCTTTTGTTTGCTTGCATTTGTCTTATTTCCATTGAGTTATTGGATTGTTTAGTTGTTTAATGCTATTGTTCACATTTTCCACTAACATTTCTAGTGCCAACCGTGGGGCCCTTGCACCGTTTTAACCTCCATTTGAGTTTTTTGTGAAGCTGTTGTTGTAACAAGTTAATTTTGTGCATCCACATTCTAGTTCTGTGCATTTACAGTTTCTTGATGTGCATCCGTAGTTCTGTCCATCCACATCGTATTCCTGCACATTCACGAAACAGTACTGCGCATCCACTATTTTTGTGCATCCATTGAACAGATCTGTGCATTCATTAACTATTTTTGTGCATGTGTTTCTATGCAAACACTGAACAATCCTACGCATTCACCTTCTATTTCTGCGCATTTAAATGCTATCAAAAAAATTGTAATGTTTCACAAAGATTTATGTACTAACATCTAACAGGTGTTGGAGCATTGTTTAGTCATTTAGCTACATCTTTAGTTCATCTAGATTTAATTAATGGCTAGTAATCTAACATCTTCATACTAATTTCATCTATATTAAAATAGGAAGAAGTAAACTGATTTGTTGCATACAACTCACACATAGTCCCAATCTAGGTGGCTAAAACTAAACAAATCTTTTTGTTCTTTCTATCTTGCATCACAATCTCTCATGTAGCTTAACTTAGTGGAAAGTAACTTATTTTTATTCTACAATTAAACAAATCTTTACATAAATCTATTTAAGGGATAAAATGAACCATCTTTTCAAGGTTATAGCTATCTAGTCAAATGGCTTGTGCTTGGTAGATTAACACATTTAGTTTCTTTATTTTCAACTAAGGGGATAAAGAACCAGTGTTCTCTGTGTTTTTAGAATGATGATAGGACTATGCTCTCCCCTTTTTTGGGTGACCAAAATGCCAAACTCATCATTTTGCATGTGTAACCTTTAGAAGAGGCCTGCCCTTGGAATTCCTTCCTTCCAAGTGGGACAACCTTAAGCAATAATGGGCTAAAGCCAAGCCACTTCTAAGTCGCTCTAAATAAATTGTGTTTGTGATGAAAGTTACAAACAACAGGTGTTGTTTTGTTACACTAACAAATGTTTCCCCCAAAACCCTATGGAGCGTAACCTCTGCAGGATGGGAAGCCTCCTTATCAGAGTGAATTGCCGCACATGTAACCACTCGAACGGATGTCCATACTAAAAGCCATTGTTTTTAGAATGCAAAAAAACCCCTATTTGTTGACATAGGAGGAAAATCCTCTAGATCCATAAACGTCATACACTCATTTAGTGTGGAGACAGAAAAGTTCAACTCTTTAGAGGAACCGTAACTTGGTATGCGTGAGAAGTGAGTGTCGTGGAGGGGAGCCGGTGCTACCAAGTTACTATCCGTCATGCCTTTATGTAAGTGGCTTGGGTAAAATCCAAGTTGGAACTCAACAGATATTGTCCTTGCCATCCTTAGGATTGTACTTGCTTGTTTTTTATTTCTCAAAAACTTATTTCAAAAAAAAAAATCAAAAATCATGAAAACTTCTTGTTTATTATGTTTTCTGGCAATAACTTGAGTAAAAAAAGTACTTTAAAACTTTTGAACATCCTTAGAAAACATGCAAACAAGCCAAAACTAACAAACTACAACAAAAAGGCAAAAATTCTGCAGACCTGCGCATACACAAAGTCCTACTGCACATTTACAAATTCTTGCTACGCATTTAGTATTGTTGTGCATTTAAATAGTTTTTTTGTGCATTTACACTATTTTGCTGCACATATACCATTTCTATGCATTCAAAGAACATTCCTACTGTGAGGCCTACCATTTCATTCCCTTATATTTGACTACTTTATTTTACTGTTGGTGATAGATGTTAGACCTATCGGACTGGTGATCCTAATTTGTAGGACTATTAGACTTTATGCTTTATGTGGTTTTATTATGTTTAGCATGATTACAATGAGATTAGACCTTGATATTGATTGACTGATGATGTTAGACAGATGATTTACATTATGATGTTATTGGGATACTATTCATGTGATTTTAGTTACAAATTTAATATGTGATTTTATCTTCTGATAGATTTTTATAATGCAAAATTTAGAATTTAATTATGAAGTGATTCTTTGATGTTTATATGATCATGTGATGATGTGAGTGTATGTTTCACTTTTCTTTAGCTATTATATACATGTGGGATTAACATTACGTTTGAGTGCGCAGGTGTTTCTAACGAAGCCACAGATATTCGGAGATCATCCTACACACTGTGTTTTTCCTGTGTGAAGCTGATCTAGTTCCAAGAGGAACCAAGATCAACTATCTGATGTATGATAATTTTTTGTAATGTTATTGTGTGATGTTAGTTGGGTTAGGTCTACCCCTTCCTTTATTTGACTTTTGATTGGTGTTGTAAGTTGCAATGTCATTTGAATTTTATTTTGAGTTTTTATTTATTTTTAGGCCCCTTTTTATATGTTTTTACTCAACCTATGGTGCTCAAAATGGGTTAAAATTGACCCTGGGTTGTACCCCTAGGGTCTAGGGGTCATTTGGGCTTGTGTAACCTTAGGTAAACCTCCATTTGGTCACATTAACTTCACCCTAAAGTAAAGTGACGAAAATGGAAGTTTGGGAGGGAGACGATGAGTGGATCAAACACTCAACCTCTTCATTTCCTCTTTCCTAGGTTGGGGGAGTCTTCAAGACCCCCTAATTATGGAGGACTCAACTCCAAGCCTCTCCCACAATTAGTGAGGGTACCTTGGGGTTGTGTGGGCTTTCCTAGGAGGAGATGATTGGGGCACTTGTGGTACCCACTCCTTTGGCTCCACCTTGCTCTCCCACATATGTGAGAGAGCAAGTGGATGGGAGAAAGACTTGGTGGAATGGGTGGATGACATGTGTCACCACCCCATTCCAAGAGTCTTGCAAGTAGTTACATGGAGGAGTGAGGAGGTGACATGTGTCACCTCCCCATTCCTCAAGGCTCATGAGAAGAGCCTATTTTAATCCCTCTTCAAGAGAGGGTGGGGTTGTTGAATCTTTTCCATTTTTTTTGAACTTTAGTTGCTTTTGGGAAAAAGTTAGAGGAAAAAGGTTGGAGACTAAACTTGGAGGGGAAGATGGAGGAGCTCTACTCAAATATCTTCCATTTGGGCTTTATAAGGTTGGACTCAAGGCAAATGCCTTTCCTTGTGCATTTTCTTTACTTGTATGATGTGTGTGTGAGTTCTATGTTGTTTGTTTTTACTTTGTTGTTGTGGGAAAATTGGGTATGGGAGTTGTCAGAGCCTCTCCATTTGGAGAGAATGTTCAACATGTGTGGGGTGGGGGAGGAGTGAACCTCCTCAGGGTCACATCCTTATTTTTGTGGGATTTTAGCCTTGAGGGCAATATGAGTATATGATCTTTTTGTGAAATGGCTTGAGAGATAAGAGAAAAACTTATGAAAATATGGTTTAAAGAGTTGGCTTGAGTCCTTGAGAAGAAATTATTTTTGGGAAGTTTGTAGGAGTGGCACTCTTGAGTTGAGTGATGTCCACTCCCCTGCCCCATTAAACTCACCTTGGGTGAGTTTTGTTATGTGAAAGCCATGGGAGTATCTTTTTTTGGTGTTTGTATGCATTGTTGTGTTGTGGTGTGAGCTTACCTAGTGTGAGGATGACCTCCTAGCTCGGAGGTGACTCATGAGTGAGTCAATGGTAGGGAGGAGAGAAGTTCAATGTGGCTTCTTTCCCTTTTGTGTCATTGCAGGATTTCTCCTTGGAGCTATGAGATGTTGGAGTAAACACTATTTTTTTGTGTTGTTATTTTGAGCTCTTGAGAGAGCATGGCCATGGTTGGCCCATTTATCAAAAACAAGTGCACTATAAATTTATTTTGTCTACTTTTTGGAAACAAGTCCACTATAAGGTCATTTTTTTCACTTATTGAAAACAAGTCCACCGTACAACCATCCATAAATATTTGTTCCACTAGACAATCACAAAATAATTTTGGTCACTCCAAGTCTACAATACAACCTAGTTTCAACATGCTTCTTCTATTGTATGTCCTGTTGTAGAAATCAGGTTTTTGTTTTTAGCTATCCAATCTATGGATAGTGAGGACATTAACAAAAAGTTTGATTAAGAGTCATTGGCCACTTGTTTGTATGGTCCTTCGATGTAGTTCATTTAGTTTTATTTCCATTGATAAGAACATGCTCCATATGGTGCACATCATTCTAGATACAAGGCTAATCAATGTGTACTTCATAAGTTTTATTTTTTACTTCCAACTGAAGCATCCTTTGGCAATTTCAAGCTACTAGAGCTGGAAGCTCAACATTCCAAGGATCTCCATGAGTTCTTAGCGGTGCAGTGTTCAAGATTTGATTAGGCTATCCTAGATAAACAAGGGAAAGATCAATTTGAAGGCTTTTCTTCCACTACAATGACACCAAGTATTTGGAAATTTTGCCCTAATATTATAGTCTTTTTTTTTCTTCTTTTTGGATTGGAATCCAACATTTCTTTTTAGGGGGGATGATGTAGAAATTATATATTAAATTGTTATGTTTTGTTAGTATATGTTTGTATTTGACTATGTATTATTTACTTGTTGTCTTGTGGGTAGTCATTAAGAGTTGGTTGTAGGTGGTTGTCAATGGTAATGTGCTATTTGGCAACCTTCAATCACTTTAAATATGCTTCTTGTAGTCAAGGAAGGCAATTTGATTGTATACATGATCCTCGTTAGTCCACATTTGGATTGTACAAGCACTACCATGAAATAAAGTATTCATTGGTTGCATCTACAATTATTTGATATCTATTGTTATATTCCATTTACATTGCAATTGGTAATGTTGGGTAAACATATATTGCATAAGTTATACAATCTTGTATATTTAGGTGGCCATGCTTCAATTAGCCACAATTACTTTTCTTCTTAGCAACCCTTTTTTGAGTGCACTTGATTTATTTGAGTTTCTATTCATTGATTTCCCATATTGAAAATATTTTATCTTGTTAGTAGATTCTTGGAATGGGGTTTCCTTTCATCCTTATTTTTAAAAATGCAACTTTCTTGAAGGTTTGAGAATTACAATAGAATATCAATTATAGCTTTGAGTGAGTCAAACTTATAGTGTAATTTCCCAACTATTGATTTTTTATTAATCATAAAGGTAGGTTTTTGAAAGGGCCCAAACCCTTATCTACAAATCAGGAAGGATATAACAAAGAAGCCCAGCAAAGCAACAAAGAGCAGCTACAAGAAACAAACAACACTAAGGCTGCATTCCAACAACAAACAATCAACGGAGGAGCTAAAACCATTAGACCCAGGGTTCACAACCCAAGGACCAAAGAAGACCAATCAAATCAAGGCAATTTGAAATCAAAATGCTTCAAGGAGCACTAAACCTTATCCATGGAGTGAAAGTCCTTTTGTGTTGTTCTTCCTTTTTTAAGTGCTTCTCTTGATTCTAAGGATCTAAGGGGCCACAAGATCCCAACAACATTTCCCCCTTTTTCTTTAAAAATGTTGGACAATCTTTGCAGCTCCTTTGTGGGGTCGAAGACACAAGCATCTTGGGTTTCACCCAAACACCACCTTTGCTTAAATTCCACCCCCTACAACCCTTCTTCAATGCCACTTCTAGAAGGGCCTTGCAAGCATCATTAATTTCACCCGATAATGGGTTTTCCTCCACATTGCAATTCTCCACAAGCCTCTATAGAGGTTGAGAAGGCAGAGCTTGTTCCTTTTTCTTCCAAAAAGGTAGCTTTTTCTTGTTGCACGGGCTCTCTGACGCTGCATGACCAACTTTGAGACAGCAATGGCATACAGCCGTGGAATTCTCAAAGACTAACCATTGCACCCATTTACCCTATTTCAAGGATAAGGTAATTGAAGAAAGGAGCACTTTCCCGACCTCTACATAGGCACACAATCTTGCAAACAACAGTCATTTCCTAGATTTGGTGACCACATCCACTGAAATAAGCTGACCAAAGTATTAATTTTATTTGCCAGCCTTTTACAATGCAATTTCCCAAGTAAATTTCATTTGCCTGCCTTTTCAAACTATAAAGAACATGGAATAAGTGAAATCATAACTATACTATTGCACCTTCTTTTATTTGAAAGATTATTCCCAACATCTGTTCTTATAAAATCTTTTGCCTTATACATTTCTGTACTCTGTAGTAGACCATATAATCACTACTTTGGTGGAGATATAAACATGCAGCATAGCTCAAGAGATAACATTGATCAATGGATTATGTTCAGGAGGGTAAAACTTGTCTTGGTTTGATTCTTTGTACATTTATGCATCAGAGAGTATGTTGTAGAGTGCCAAGCTTGTGCAGATTGATCCTTCCCATTCATCCCAACATCCTTGTCCTGCGGTTCAAAACATATAAGATAAATCTCCAAATGACTCTAATTTTTTCTTCCAGAAAAATATTTGATCATTACTTGTTGAAGTGATCAAACCTCAATAGCGTAGTGGAAATCTGTCATAGAAAGAAACTATTCTAATGAAATCTCAAGACTCCACGGAGTAAGTGATATTTAATTTTGAGTGAAATTGCTTTTTCCAACTTTCAATGTAGTTACGAAATAAATCCACAAGGACATTCTACAAACATAGATGGTTGTGGAGAGTTTTATCCTCAGTCCTAACCACGCCTTCTGTCTCTCCTGTATTAGATGCATCTCTCAATGGTAAGGACTTTACCGAATCAATGGTCCACATTCATAAACATGCCTTTTCCTTTGCTAGATATCCAACTCCAGCCTCCTTTTCTTGCTTTCTTAATTATTCTCTATTAAGTAATCTCCTTGTCACACATTTTGATGGTGTGATTTTAGGTGGCAGAGTTCTGCATGTTAACTCATCAACTAAAGGTTGGTGATGTAGCCTCCTTAAAATCATCCATCCCCCCATTTCATAGCATGGTTACCACAGTTGCTTGTTTTTCTTATTGTTACTGTTGCTCGTGAAGCAACAATACATTTTTGTTTGTTTCTGTTTTGGCCTGCAACTTATTTGTAATAGTTTATAATTTATCCAATGCCTACAAAAAATATTAGAACTGGGTGGCATCGTGTTCTTCTTAGAGAAATGCTTTGTATGAATGAAAAGAGAAAGAGCATTGTGACACAAAAGGCGGAAGGGTATTCACCTTTGGTAGTGTGATGCACAGGACAAGCATTTTAGGTGGCCCCTTTCTTGGCTTATTCCATTAGCCTTTATTTCTCATAAGAACAATGCCTTCTAACTAACTGTTTTTCTCCTATTGGAGAATTTTGGTTGAAATTTTCCTTAGTACAATCCGTCTTTAATGGCTTCTTTTTACATGAGTGTTTAACTATTTAGCATGAAGTTCTCTATTGAGTGATTATTTATAGTACAAATTTCAAGTGAATGATATGTGTTTCACAGATACACATATTCTTCAGTTGAGACTGTATGTCAAGCTTTTTTGGTCTTGTTTATGAAGCTCAATGTCATAATTTATAGTGTTGCATGCTGAGCTTTGATATTGTTAAATGCTACTTATGAGCTTCTGGTCTAGTTGAAGAGTTCTCTGTTTCGTTCGGATAGAAACTGTTTCTTGTTGGCGAGCTTCTGCTTCTTCAAATACTATTCACTGTCTTCATTTACATAAGTTTCTCTGCTATAAGTTTTCACCCACATATAATGTTATCTGTTCTTGTATGTTTCTTATGCTAGATATAATGGTATTTATGTGTTAGTAGCAATTTACCCTGTTTCCACTGCCACATTTCTCTGTACAATTATCATAACTCGTTTTAAAAACAGCAGCTATAAAAGCCACAGGTCTTGTAGTTGATAGAATTTTTTCTTCTTACTGCCCTCCAAGAGTTCAAAGTCTTGTATGGTATCTTTTTTCTCGGAACTTTTGCAATGTAAATACTTGCATATGTGCTTCCAACAAAAAATAAGTTTGGTGTCTAAATTTAGAAACTTCCTTTGGAGCCCAGAGGTTGTCTATAATATCTAAGCCAATATCAGAACATGAAATCTAGCGCAAAAAAATATTTGCAATTGAATATGTAGTTGTTGTTGATCAGATCTAGAGTGCATGAAAATATAGAACAGACAATAGAGCAGGACTTTGACTAGCATAGTATTTGACAAATCATTACACATTAAGAAAACCAAACAATGCAGTAACAAAATTATGCCTCTTTATCTTTGAGTAATTCGTATCACCCATCCACGCTAGACATTGGATGTTAAGTAAGCAAAACCCTATTATTAAGAAAAGAAGACGGAGAAAACTTTGTCTAATTTTTATGTAAATAATGTTTGTCGAATACATCAAATTATAGGTGATGCTTGTACTCCGAGGTCACCTATCCTATACTACATCCTTGCTCAAACTATGAAATGTGCTCACAATCTAACTTCAATCTACTTAACTTGCTACTTCATTTAGAAAACCTTGAGCAAGTACAGTTCACTTCGTTGGATGTATGTTGGAACTCAGAATATCTCACTTAAAAGGTCAAAAAGAAATATGTATCTAGAAATTGACTGCATGTGGATTGTTTTATGTCTTTTAGGCAATAAACTACAACCACATTTTGAGCTTGCCTCTAAATTAGAGTAATAAAATGTGAAAGTCGTTAAGTTTTATGAAAATCAGTAATACCCACTAATCTTTGAACTTCGTATTTTTAATAAATAATGACAAACGAGACGGCCTCTTCAAATCCACTAGCAATTACAGTAGCAAGGCGTTAAAAAACTTCGAAAAGATAAATATTAATTGACAGGCAAAAATCCAGTCAAATTCCAGGGTTAACTCTCCCTGAATTTTAGATGCTTAAATGTTTCCGTTCCTTAACTGCGGCATTCCATGTTAAATAGTAGGATAAAAAACTAGCAAAACTATCTCCGAACAATTTGCTGTGATCCCCACACACAAGCAACATTTCACGCATGAATTTCCTCTCTACATTTATGGGACCTGGGCCAAAATGCGGAATTTCTCGCATCCCCGACAAAATGTAAATATTTGCTATAATCGTTAGTATCGTCATATTGAGTTCTGCAAAGCATGCAATTCTGATTGTAACATGTACACAGTTGTTTCCAGAAGTTTTTAACATAATTTATCTTGTTGCAGTCCTACACATTTAATCAAATTTCATACAGAAAAGTATATTCAACAAGAATAGCCAAAAAAATAACAGAGAAGAGTTGAACAGACCTCCTTTCTACTAGACAAATTGTGGGCTTTCCTGTGATGAGCGCTATGTCCATATTCAACAAAATGGAGAGCTCTCTGGCCTTCTTTAGAATAATGGATGATGTGAGGACGTCTTAAAGAAGGCCAAAGAAGGCCAAAGAGCTTTCCATTTTGTTGAATGAGCGCTATGTCCAGATTCAACAACATCATCCATTCCTCTGCTTTTATTCAACAAGAATAAAAGAAGAAAAAAGAAAAATTGAACAGACAGATTGTGAGGGAGAACATGATGAGCGCTATGTTGACATTGCACAAAATTGACAGCTCTCTCGCCTTCTTTTATAGCCCATGTATTTTTAAGACCTCCTCACATCATCCAACATGCCCAGCCTTTGCCACCCGTCTTAATTTTTTCCTTTTCTCTATTTTAGGGAGGTCTCAGTGCGACTGCTATAATGACAGGGGCATTAATTCCTTTGCTCTATTTTAGTGAACTGCTCCTCCACTTCTGACATCTTGTTCTGAAAATCCTCTGAAAACGCCCCCATTTTTTTGGTCCAGTGCAACATGCAATTGTCTGTGTTCCAACGCAACAAAATCCTATAGACCCCATTAAGCTATTTTTAGACTGGTATACCATGGCTTCAATTTCACGGTCGACCTTGGCTGTCGAACAATTTTTTTTGAACTTGCCTTTCGAATATTGAATTCTTTCTATTTTAAGAATATATAGAGTGACAATCTACATAAATGTTACCTTCCAAGTGTTACAGTCTTCCAAAAATTTTAATTGTATTTTACAGTTAAAATGACTAAATACTAGAATGGCCATCAAATTTAACCCTTCCGCTCAACAATCAAAGTAAACTAACCCTAATGCTAACCATAATCCCAACCCTAATTATAACCCCTAACTCTAATCCTAAATATAATATATAATATAATTAAAATTAGAATTATTATATAATATAATATATAATTATAATTATTATATATAATATTATATTATATAATATTTAATAATTATTATATAATAATATAATAATATATCTAATATATACTATAATATTATTTATATAATTATAATAATTCATATAATTATATAATATACTTAGAATTAAGCTATAATATAATTAGAATTAGAATTATTATTTAATATAATATATAATTTTAATTATTAAATATTATAATTATAATTATTATATATAATATAATATTATATTATGTTTAATAATTATTATAATATATTATAATAATATATCTAATCTATATTATATTATATTATTATAATAATTCATATAATTATAATTATATAATGTTGGCATAGCGACTATATTGATGATGAGATCTCTTTCCACCATTAGTACATGCTTTTGGTGTGACGACAAATTTTACATGGTATCAGAGTGTAGGTCATCGGTTCGAGTCCCTCGAGCCCTCGATCATTGGCCCACGTAAGCTCAGCTTATCGATGTGGTACATAGTGGGTACGAATCCCATATGGTACGTGGTTGTATCCGACTCTATTGTGGGGGGGGTGTTGGCATAGCGACTATATCGACGATGAGATCCCTCTCAACCACTAGCACGTGCTAATTCTACATATAATATAGTTAGAATTAGGCTTGTGACTCTGGGATGCTAGTAGCATAGTTATATTAAATATTATATATCTAAAGTACACCGAGAAGGATATCTCTCCGCATACTTTAGATATATTATATTTAATATAAATATGCTAGTTGTATTTTATAGCTAAAATGACTAAATACTAGAATGGCCATCAAATTTAAGCCTTGAGTTCAACAATCAAAGCAAACTTTAATTTTGGTTAGGCCAAACATTTACTACTTTTGACTAATTACCACTAAACCAAATGATGTTTATATATAGATAGATATATAAATAGATAGATAGATAAAGACATAGATATATAGTTTATAAGAATAATGTTATAAATTTTTGTATATCAAATAATTATTAAAAAATTGCATGATATTCAAAATCACATGGAATCAAATTTAATATTAAATATAAATATAAAAAGAAAAAAACCACCATTAAATTCAATCCCACATGATTTTTACATTGAATCACTCTCTTAGCATGTTAAAAATGAGAAGGAAAGCCCTAAATCTAAATCAGTTATGCTTAATTTTCAAACACACATTTTAAATGGAATTTGAGGCATCTCATCTTTTCTTGTCACATAATTGAGACACGACCATAAGCTCACCAATTTGCTATTACAACTTGATTGTGCCACCATCATATGCTTTCCCACCACAAGCATGAAATGTGTTGCAAGTTTTTGCATGTAGAAATTTTGGTGGAAAAGGAGACTACCAGCAAAGAATGACCAAGATTATTTTCCTCATCTTACATCCCTTCTTGAATAGTTTAAACTATTGATCTAGCAAGTTAACTTGGTCCCTCTCACAAAGGGAATGCCTTTGGTGTAATTATGAATCACGATGGATATTACCTACCATGCTATTAGAACTTATGAGTGGTTAAGGATGTTTTTTAATATGTAAAAGCATTGGGAAAATTATAATAGGTTTTTCACACTAGATAACTCAACGTCAAATCACTCCCACAAAAAATCTTACTCCCACATTCAAAATCCTTTTTTTCAAATATCTCTTTTGTTGGCATAATAGTATATAATATTACATTGTTAGTTTATGCATATTAAATAAATGTTAGTTTATAAGTTAGGTTTTGGGAAGTTACTTTCCCGTAAGAAGTTATATATAGGAATAACTAAGGCTTTAAAAAGCCAATGTACTGCATTGTAAAATCATCCTGAAGACAATACTATTTTATTTTATTATGGTTTAATTTTGTGTATGTTTGCTCACCATTTCTCAATATGGTATCATATCTCGTTGTGCCTGTGCATTAGAATCTAGGGGAAGCATAGAGATGGTTCAATAATGGCCTGCATGATAATGGATCTAAAACTACCATTATAGCTGATTTATTGGCGCACCGGATAAAGGAGATGTTCAATATATATAAAGAAAAATTTTGGAGCACATTGTATGACTGCACACAGGAATGGACATTTGAATGAAGTCTTTAGTTGTTTTTCATGATAGTTTTTATTGATGTTTGATCTCCCATAGATATGTGATTTTGGAGATATTTTTTTTGAGGTGTTTTGATGATATCTTAAGGAAAATTAATTATTGCAGCAGACAGAAGGTATATGAATATGTTTCTAAATGTAGCCTCCAAGCATCCAACGATTAGAGAAGGTGGCCGATCAATATGGGGAAATTAATTAGGGTTTAAGAAAGGTGCGGTTTAGATGGTTAATTTACATACACAGTAGCAACTGTGGATGCCTATTTCACATTTTTGAATCAGGGAGTTGGTGTGTTTGAAGAAGGTTGATAAAGACAACTATGAAGTGAAGACCATGGATGATGAATTTATGATTGCTAGCAGCGCAAACTTGTGAAAGGAAAATATTTTCTCTGTTGCATTGAATGTAAGTGAAAGAGGCAATTCATATGGTGAGATTAAAACTGACTGAAATTTCTTAATGATACATGAGGGAAAATGTTTTATGAGTTTATAGCAAACATTGAAAAGTTTTCACTTATTACCTAGAGTAATACAATTTCTTTTTGGATAAAGTTAAAAAAAGTTTCTAAGAGGAAATATTAAGAAGAGTAAAATGTGTGTCATTTTTAGGTTTTGATTTGAATGCGTAGCAGTAAGTTCACATTTAAAAACATTAATGCTATTTTCACTTAGAAAATTATGGTTCATAGCTATTTTTGGAACCAAATTTTTGGAAGCGAATAAAAAAAAAAAAAATTTAAATAAAGGTTGGAGGAATTAATAGTTGGTATGAGGTGGTTATGAGTTCAAAATTTGGGAGGTATAAATTTTAAATATTATTTTGTCATTGGAGATATAAGGTTTTATTTTGGAGTAATAAGGTGGAAAACATTGGAGTTATAAGGATATAATTGTGTTTACACTATATTGTAAAAGGTGCACTTTTGGTGGAATCCGACACCTTGTTTTATCATGGCTACATCAATTGCTCTCAGAGCCATTTATACTACACCTGATGAGGCCTCGAAAGACTCATCCAAGACATCAGCTAGTTAAAGTGTAATAGGGTCATATTGGAGGTAGGCGGCATTAGAGGATGGAGGATTTTCCATCATCTCAAGTTAGCTTCTCACTTTGAGATGATGCTTTGCATGAGAAGCATTTTTGGTTTTGGTTGTTTTTCTTTTCTTTATTGATGCTGATGGAGCTGACAGATTTGAAGAATGTATGTTTTGTGAAGATTTTGTTTTGGAGACAGGTTTGGGGTTTGGTGTTGAGCTCAATATGGATTGTTGTCCAGCGAGCTTCAAAGAGTATATGATCTTGAATTATACCCTTTCGCGGTCACTAGACAACATGGCAGAGATCTGTCGTATCTCTTAGGGTCCATTGTCGAATAATTCAAGACTCTGTGATTTGAGAGCTTGGGACTAAAGAGCTCAAGAACACAGCTCGAAGCTACGCCTTTCCGAGGGTAGACGAGATAGCATGATGGAGCCTCACTTGGTTCAGGATTTGTTCTTTGGGAGAAGATCCTCTAAAAAATATGTATTCATATTATGTAATTAGCTTTGTTGAGTATGTTAGCATTCAGGGGGGTCCCCTGGTACTTTTGTGGGAACAATGTAATAAGGGGGGGAATGTTGGCATAATGGTATATAATATTACATTGTTAGTTTATGCATATTAAATAAATGTTAGTTTATAAGTTAGGTTTTGGGAAGTTACTTTCCCGTAAGAAGTTATATACGGGAATAACTAAGGCTTTAAAAAGCCAATGTACTACATTATAAAATCATCCTGAAGACAATACTATTTTATTTTATTATGGTTTAATTTTGTGTATGTTTGCTCACCATTTCTCAATATCTTTCTCTTCTATCAAAGTTGCACTGACATGCATGTTGAGTAGAATAAATTATTATGAATCATGATGGATGATTACCTATAGTGGGGCTTTCACATATTGTTGGCACACTTTTCAAATGATGGATTATTACCTAACACCATCCTATTAGTACTCATGTGTGGCTAAGGATACTTCTTTATATGTAAGAGCATTGGGAAGAATATATTGGTTTTTCACACTAGGTAGCTTAGTGTTGAATGGCTCCCATAAAAAATATTACTCTTGGATTCAAAACCCCTTATATGTGGTGAATTGATTAAGAAATAAGCACCTCAAGAAGGATATCTCTCAGCATATTTTAGATATATTTTTTAAATATAAATATGCTAGTCTAGCCTACATTCTTACTTTTCCACTGTGTAAAGGAAAGGATAAGGAAAATAATATAGAGATTAAAATATAACTTGGTTTTCTTTGCTTAGTAAAAGATGACATTACTTTCCTAAGAAAAATGAAAGAATTACTACTTTAAAATGTCTAGTATTAGATAAGGATAGTGATGCCAAGACATGATGAGGATGGGGCTTGGGAGGGTGTAGGATGCATTATAGGGACATCTTAAATTTTCCTAAATGTTTAAATAAATAATAAAATAATTTATAAATATATATAATAAAATAATTAATTAATTAAAAGAAAAAATAAAATAACAAAATCTATATATAAACAAATAAAACTAAAAAGCAAAACAAAACAAAATAGTCAAGTGACACATAGTGGCCAATATGTGTTGTTGTAGTATTGTAATAATAGAAATTGTTTAGTTATCCAAGGATGAGCCATCACAAAGTGATTCTTTAAGTCAAACTGACAACACTTGGAGATCAAAGACATAAGGTGGCTTAATAAAAAATTGTTGACATTGTAATATTATAATAATAGCAATTATTTAGTTATCCAAGGATGATTTATCACAAAGTGATTCTTGATTTAGCTCCACAACACTTGGAGATCAAAACACATAAGGTGGCTTAACATGAAATTGTTAGGAGCTGAATGTATGGCAATTTTACTAGGCTAAAGAAGATTTTAATTGTTAGGGTCTAGTTAATTGTTAGTCAAGTAGCTATAATTAGCTACTAGTGCACAAAGATGGCAAATCCAAGTAACAAAGTTGTGTTAATGGTTTTTAAGGTGGCATAGTTGAGGTCTAGTTAATTGTTAGCCAAGTAGCTATAATTAGCTACTAGTTCACAAAGATGACAATTCCACGTAACAAAGTTGTCTTAATGGATTTTAATGAATGTGGCTAAAGCATATAAATATGTTTAAGTAATTTTAAAAATAATGAAAAACTTATAAAATAATATAAATCAAATAAAAATAAAAGTCAACTTATGAATCAAGCTTAACAAAAAATTATAGTTTAACTTGAAAGTAAATGCATGAACTGATATAAGAATATGTCATAAAGGCATGCATTAATATAAGTATATATTTTTCACTATATTTATGAAAGTAAAAATAAAATAAAAAAATTACCAAAATATTAAATATGACATTTTTTTCAAAAGTAAAATTGAAAGTTATGTAAAATAAATGTATTTCAAGTAAAATAAAATAAATAATTGTAAAAGAAAACAAAAGAAAAAAAACAAAAATTAAAAAAGTCATTTTTTAAAAGATATAATTAGTTTTAAAAATTAGAAAGGAAAAAAATGAAGTTTAATAATAAATTAAAAAGACAATTTAAAAATAATAATAAAATGAAGTATTTTAATAATAATATTATTAATTTAGAGGGCAGATGGGTGGGCATCCTATCTTTCATTTGGGAGGACCGGGTACACGTGTTGTCATATGACCAGACAAAATCTTTAGTTGAGCTGGCTGGTGTTGGTGACATCATGGTTTGGGACTGAGCTGGAGTGGCAGTGGAGCATGTGAAGCTCCTCAAGGTAGAAAGTGGAGATTCAATGGCTTGCATCGCATTGATTACATCCCTCGTTAGACATCATATGAAAGACAGCTTCCCATTCTTCTCTAATGCCTCATTGGGAAGATTCAAGAAGTCTGAGCAGGGGTTTTCTAGGAAACAAAATGCAGGGGTAGGCTCTGTGCTATTTGTGCTAGTTTGTCCCATTCCTAATGGCAAGAGGGTCAAGATTTATCATGCGGATCTCCACAGACGAGCTGGTGTGTTTGGGGTTGAGCACTCCAATTCAGATTGAAAGTTTAGTGAGACAGATGGCATTTAAGGGTCTAGTGATGGAGCACAAGTTGAAAAGGATTTTGCGCCACAGTGATAAATTCGTTCTCCTGGAAGTCAAGGTCATTTTAGGTAAGGAGTTTCTTGAAGAGGAAGAATTTGACAGGGTGGACACTGCTATCATTTCTCAATTCCTAGCTTCAATGCTGGATGTAAGCATTACAAAAGACCAATGCCTTCTTTTGATGCACCGTCTTTTTATGAACAATCTTTTGGTGGGAGTGGAGGATATTGTGAGGGTGGCCGAACTAGGTGTCGGGATCCCCAAGTCGGGGGATTTCCAGTCTCTACAAGATGAGGATGCAGTCGTGCATTATTTCCCTTTCCTTCTCAACCCTAAAGGGTGGTTGTAAATCCTCCACAGGGAGCATGTTGTGGTAGGTGTTGAGTTTCTGTGTAAGCTCCTGCAAATTTCTCCCCACGGTGGATCCTTTGATTGGCTGGAGGATTTCAGGGTAAGGGCAGCCAACCTTAGCTTTCAAGTTTGATGTCTCCTACATTCTGGTTCTTGTCAGGTGTTAGTTTGGCTTTCCTTCAGGATATAGGTTAGTAGGGTTAGAAGTTAGTGTAGGATTTTGTTCATCTCCCTACAATATTCACATATAGCTGTTACTCTATTTTGGACAACCTTTGTTAGCAAGTGTGGCCTTGCATGGCCTTTTTCTAATCTGGTAGACCCTACAAGGTCAAGTAGATGATAGGGATTTGCAGATGGATGCTATCAAAGAAAAATAGACAGTCATATTTGTAAATATATTTATATTAATACATATATCTCTATTACGCACCAAAAAAATAATAAAATTATTAATTTAAAATTAAAAAATTGTTTAATAATATGATTTTTTATAAAAACAAATATTTAGTACAACTTTGTATAAAATTTATAAAAATTTATAAAATCACTAATATAAGATCCATAAAGTAGTAGGTACTAGCATACCTATATTTAAAAAATATATCTAAAGTATGCTTAGAGATATCCTTCTGAGTAACATTTCCTTGTGCTATACTTGTGCTATCCTTATAAATATAGTATGAGATAATTTAAGTAATATTAAGAAGATAAAAATAAAAGAATATTCTCTCTTAATTTTTTTTTTAAAAGATCATTCTTATTAGGAGATAAGGGAAAGTAAAATTGCATGGCAAATATTAATAAGTTCTGCTTATTAATATCTTAAAAAAATCCACAAAATCTGCATTTTAAGAGCTCAAATTATTAGCCAATTTGATAGTTTTTGTTAAAAAATTTACAGACTTAGGAAAAATTAATATTTGTTCAACATTCAAAATAATACTCTGTTGTGATTGGTTTATTTTACATAAAAAAACATTTAAGATCATTCTTATTAGGAGATAAGAGAAAGTAAAATTGCATGGCAAACATTAATAAGTTCTCCTTATTAATATCTAAAAAAATCCACAAAATTTGCTCTTAAGAGCCAATTTGATAGTTTTTGTTAAAAATTTTACATAGACTTAGGAAAAATTAATATTTGTTCGACATTCAAAATAATACTCTATTTTGATTGGTTTATTTTACATAGAGGTCTAGCCACTTGACCACCCAACCACGCCTTAATAGGCACAATATAATATATTAATATTTAGATGAGTATAATATTTCAATATTTAATATTTATGCACAAATCTATTTAATAATATTTCATTTTAATAACATAAATATAAATACATTATAATCATAATTCTACTAATTTAATATACATTCTATTATTAATATATAATTAATTATATTATTTATTAATATTTAAAATATCAAATTTATAATTAATATATACAATGAATGAGAATTAAATAATCACAATATTATATTAGTATAAATATTACAATTTTTGTTATAATATTTGCATAGGCTTAAAAGAAAAAAAAATATTATATGTTTAATATTAAAAATATTATTTGTTTAGTAATTCTCTCAAGAATTTAGCCACTTAGAATTTAACTCCTCCAAGTGGCTTCATTCCATTCCATATCTCTCGAACTGTATTTCGTCCTTAAGAGCTCAAATTTTGAGCCAATCACAACACAGATAGATAAATGATTTTCTAAATATTTTTTGTTAAAATTTGCTCATATAGACTTACCAAAAGTTAAAATTTGTTCAACATAAAAAATAATACTCTATTTTGATTGGTTTACTTTCAATAGATTAATCACTAAATAAAAGATCGTGTTTGCCAGCTTGAAGAGTAGTGAAAAGTGTGACAGAGAAATATAACATGCATATACTGGATGTCAGATTATCGTTGCCATGGATATATCAATATCTGAAGGGTAGTGACAAGTTTGACAGAAAAATATAACATGCATATACTAGACGTTGGATTGTAGTTGCCATGGATATATCAATATCTCCCATTTTATTGTTTCAGAATGTGTAATAATGATTTGTAAGTGTACTGGTTTGTGCTTATTTGCCATCATTTATTTAAAATAGTTTATGATTGTATTGTTAGACCTGCCAATAACAAGTGTTAATGCCTTGATTGTGTGTGGGAGTACAGTTAGTCACCGACGTCTTGTTTCAGGTTTGTACCCCGTGCATCCATTTAAGATCATGTAACACTTTTATTGGTACGTCGGGATTAATGACTGGGTTTTTTGGTGAGAAGCTCCAATCTTCTCATCCATGGCATGTTCGTAGGAATTTTTGCAAGTGGGGGGTGCCTTATTTTAAGGGCATGAAATATTAAGGTTTCATGACAGTTTTTCATTTTTGTGTGACTTTATTAGGGCATAAAATATAATGGCAAGTACTTGACTTGTATACTACTTTGGTGTAATCATATATTTTTTTAATTGTCATGATTAATGTATTGATATAGATTCTAGTTCATAATAATATAAAAGATAATTTTCTTTTTAAGGAATTGGCGATTTCACATGCACATAGCTCCAATTATATATACTTTGATATTAGAACCAATAGATTTATATGAATTTATTGTATATATTTTATATCTTTTATTCTTTTAAGTGGACCCTTTCAAATGAGTATAACTAGCAATCGCACCTTGGTGTGCAATGGGTATGCTAAAGAGTTGTGGAAATCCAATTGCCACATCTTTAAGTGAATGATGATTGCCTTGTATCCCTATAGCCCATGTCATTTTTGTTTTCTTGAGTGAAATGAAGTTCACAAGTGCATTCCATTAGTCATGATATAGGTATACTATATAAGCTCAATATCCCTATGGCCTATTTTACATGAGTACAAGCTCAATATCTATCTAGTCTAAGTAACCATCTTCCAAAAGTATTTATTTAGGATGGATGTCTAGCAAAGCATTTGATGGATAACAAAATGGAGCACTTTCTCTATTAAATGTCCTATAAGAGAAGCAATAAAGACTACACAAGGAATTGAAAAGAGAATCTTTTTTCACGGGATCATCTCTATTGGCCTATAGTAAACTATCAACCATTGGTCTCTCAAAACAACTCATTGCATCTTTGGATTGTTGGCATGAAACAAATGATTGAAAGTCACTCTCTTTTCTCTACCATTGGATCGTTCATATGAAAAGTCCATTTAATGAGGCTTCAGTGGAACTAGATGATCTAGACCAACCCATACCAGCCTCCATGATCTTTAATGCAGTACTAACCTCGAACTTAGAATACTCATTACATGTGTCATATTTTAATTGTTGGCATGAAATGACTTATCAAAAGATAGTCTATCTCTCTATTCCTCTATTTCTATCAATCTCCCTCTATCTATATCTCTATGTGTCCCTCTCTATTTCTCTCTCATCTTGAGTCATCTCTTTGTCTCCCCATCTCTTTCTCTATCTCTCCCTTTCTATATCTCTATATTTCTCTCTTTATGTCTCTCTACATCTCTCCCTCACTGTCTCCCCCTTTATCTCTCTATCTCTATCTCTACTTGTCCCTCTCTTATCTATCTAACTCTTTATCCCTCCCTCTCTTTTTCTCTATCTCTATATCTATATCTTTCTATCTCTCCCTCTCCCTCTCCCTATTTATCCTCTCTCTATCTCTTCCTATCTCTATCTCTCCCTCCTCTCTCTCCCCATATCCTCTACCTTTCTCTTCCTTAATATTCAAAGCTAAGTTACCTAAATGTGGACCCAAAACCCTAAATATTGACACTAAGGCATTGAAAAATGGAAGTGGAGGATGGGCAGATGAGTCATCAAAAATATCTCTCTTTCTCTATTCCTCTCTCTTTGTTAATATCCCTCCCTCTCTATATCTCTATCTCTCCCTCTCTATCTCTCTTCTACCCTCGCTATGTCTCCCAGTCTCTCTTCCTCTATCTCTTCCTCTATTTTCTCTATCTCTCTTTCCCTCTATATCACTTATCTAGATTGTAACAAATCTACCCATACAACATAGTAAACACTTTGGTTCCCACTAAGAAAATATTTAAATTCCTTAAAAAGTAGGAAAATGTTTTTTTCTTTTTTGGAAATCATCATTTGCGCTTGCATAATTGAAACATAAAACATTTCATTTCAATTTGTAAAAGAAATACATCTTTTCTTGATTACAATTTTCATACATGATTTATAATCAAGTAAACAAATTTATAATTTACAAATAAGTACAGGGTTGGGATTTCCATATCTAGATTAATCTTATGTTTCACAAGCCTCGGCATGTCATCTACAAGAGGAAGAGCATCACCCAAGCACTTTACCTCAAATCATAAATTGGCGGTCCCCCACACACCTTCCATCTAGAAGTGGCCCTAACCTTCAATGAAGAGTATAGACTAAGGAACTCCTAGTATTTCCATATAAGTTTCTAGTGTTGCATCTTACATAACCAACACAGTCATACAACTATATAGCCTCCTCTAACTATGTATGACACTATTGGTTGGCTATACAAATTTGGAGCACATTGAACTGACAAGTGCAAGTAGAGACTTTTGCACCTACTTTGGCCAAAAGTTTTGAATAAAATTCAACCACTTCAAATGTGGAGTTGTATGTTCACCCACAACTAACTTGACTTGGAAACATTCAATGGCCTATGGTTAACTCAAAATTTTGTTTGACCAAATGGTTTGACTTTCCTTGATGATCTTATTTGCATAGTGTTAACTCATTGAGTCAATACATGACTAGCTAGTTAATTTCTCTAACTTTGAACACCCATGTTACATTCTAGTAACCTCTTGGGTCTTGGCTATTGCCACTTTTTCAAGTCCTTTCTGTAAACCATGAGAGTAACTAATCTTCTATTTTTAAGTACTTTATTTAATCATGACAACAAAACATCATCGACTTGACCCTTCTAGTCTCATAACAATAATATAGACAATATATCAAATGATTTCTTGAATAAATTAACATCTTATATAAAATATTACTTAAATATAGAGGTGTTGAAGCTTATTCAGGGACACACAACTTATACAACATCAATATAATGATATCAAAGTTGGTACAACTTTAACAAGACTACTGCAGCTATGTCACAATGATTTCAAAGCTTTCTGGCCAAAGAACACAATATTTCTATCAGCCACATAATTCAACCTCAATATCATATAGCCTTTCAGCCACATCAGACACAAGGGTTTACATTTTTTTGTTCATGTTAGCTGTAGACACCTAAAAATGGTCACAACCAACTTCATCCACTCACGCATTCAACCCTAATCCACCTGCATCACTTCGTGCAGACTGACTATTAATTTAATAATCTTTAATTATTTAATTAATTTATTCTACACCTTTATCGTGTCATAAAAATTAAATTCATCTACTATAGTTTCAAAATTAAATATTTTTTACTATAGTTATTTCTAAAAATTAAATAAATTATCATATATATTTAATTCCCTATTTTGTGCGCTTTTGATTACATTTTGTAATCATGATTATTTTCTTCATTACAAACCCCCATGTTTCTAGAAGTCCACTTGTCATCTGATGTACACACATGTACATGACAAGTGGTACTTTGGAAGCATGTGCAAATCTTCCAAAATAGGTACATTTGTCTTATTTCTTTCACCCCACTCCATGTGTCACTATTCATTCCAATTTGAAATTCCATGTGGCACTATTTGAACACTATTCTTCTAATTTTAAATTCCACTTGTCCTCTCCATGGAATTTAAAATTCCTCACAAAATCCAAGCCTTACCTTTTCATAAATGAGTCCTTATATGTCATACACCTACTCCATCCTAGCCATCCATCCATTCAAACTTGCATTCTCATCCATTGATCAACCCTTGAATCTTGGGACAACTTTCTCATCCAATCCAAACATGCCATTTGTTCAACTCTCCTTGCTTGAGGATCCTCAAGCAATCTCAACCATTTATCCTTCAAATTGATCCTAGCCCTCCAATCCCATCTCCAAAAATCTATAAATTGAGGCCTCCACCTCCCATTTGGAACAAGCCATCATATACAAGAAAACTCTACCAATTTGAGTGCTCAACATCTAGAATTAGTCCAATTCTAGCATAGTTTATAATAGCATTTCATATCTTAGGGCATATCACTACTAATAAACTCATTTAGGGTGCAATTAGATAGTTTAGTTTGTTAGTAGTTTATCCCAATCTTGATGTCCTTTGGACTTGAGATTAGGTGCATTTTAGGTTTAATTTGCATCTACTTTAGGTCTCATTTCCATAGGTAGACATTTTGGTACACCTGGTGGGACACCCACCACCTTAACCCTAACAAAATTTACATGTTTTGTGGTGTTATTCTTGTGACAGGTTGGATTAGCACCTATCTGGCATATCAATGCCTATCTGACACATCAATGCCTATCTGGCACATCAGCGGCCTGTCTGACAAATCAACACCCATTCCAACAGATCAGTGCCCATCTGGAGACAAGGTAAAATCACTCATTGTCATGAATTTTAAGTCAAAGTCAGCATTTTATGTCTCCATGATATTTTAAATGATGTTTTACTAAATTTTTGGCCACCTTAGGTCTCTGTTTTGTAGGAAAAATCAAATTTATAAGGGGAAAGTGATGTCTGTCTCAGATCAATGCCTAGCCCTCTGCATCAGTGCCTAATTCCTCAGATTGGTACGTAACCAGAAATTGTGTTTTTAGACTAACACTTGGTTTTGCAGCCTTATTTGACCATCAAAGACTTGCCTACAATTACTAACTTCCTCTTTACATGGTTGTTTATTAGCTTAAAAGCATTTACCGTTGTTGTTTTTGTGTGAAATTACTTGATTAATCATAGGCACATTTATAAGGTTTAAAAAGAACAACAAATTTGCATCCTTCACTCATATTGCTTAAAAAGAACAACAAACTTGCATCCTTCACTCATATGGTTTAAAAAGAACGACAAATTTACATCCTTCACTCATATGGTTTTAAAAGAACAACAAATTGCATTCACACCTTGATTGGGTTTAAAAGGACCACAAACTTGCATTTCCGCTCATCTAAACAAGAAAATGAATAACTTTGTGTGAAGTGTCTTGTGATTGTGTTTATATTGTGAAAGTGTATGCTCTTCCCTCACACCATTTGGTGATCTTGGGAATCAAAAACATCCTAACCCAAGCCTAAAAATACATATCCTCTCCCCTTGCATCTTCGTATGAAATTGGGGATCAAAAGTATTTTTGCGCTTGTGTTGCTTTTGTTGAACCCTTAGAGGGCATGCCACCCTACTTCGAAAGGTGGGAATGACCCAAGTGGAAATAGGTTAAAGCCAAACCCTTCCAATCTGCTATATAAAATAATGTATTTGCGATGAAAATCATAAATAACGGGTATTGTTGCATCATACCGACGAGTGTTTTTCCCAAAACCCTGTAGAGCATAACCTCTGTAGGCTAGGAAGCCTCCTTTATCAAAGCAAATCGCCACATGTATGGCCACCTGAATGGATGCCCTCACTAGCTACTTTGTTTAGAAGCCATAAACCCCCTACTTGTTGATACAGGAGGTCAGAAGATCAAACTCTGATAGTCGTCCCACATTTTCATGGCTTATGGTAGAGATATCAAAGTATCTTAAGATCTACGCATCGTAAGGACTTGGAACTTGGTGTGCCTGAGAAGTGAGTGCACTGTAAGGGTGAGCCCATGCCCCAAGTTCCTATAGCTATACACCATAAGTAGGCACGACTAGGTTAAACCAAGTGGGAACTCAACAAGTATTGTCCTTGCCTCGCCATAGGTTGTGCATTATTGTTTATTTTTACAACAAAACCTTTGGACATTGTATGCACTTGTTTGAAATGTTTGTATCACTTTCCATAGAAAACTATCATGGACATAACCCAAACATTTGAAAAAACAAACCATTGAAACTTTAGAACACCTCAAATACATCATTTAACCACTAAAGCCTAAAACATCACATCCCAAGCCCAAAATTTGCATAAAACCACCACTGTCCTATATTAGCGCCCAAACCTCCACATCAATGCTTAATCCTCTACATTAGTACCTAAACCTTTGCATCTGCACCCAAACCTCCATATCAGCACCCAATCATCTACATCAGCACCAAACCTCTGCATCAATGCTCAAATGTCCACATCAGCGCCTAATCCTCCAAATTAGTACCCAATCCACTACATCAACGCCCAACACTCTGTATCAATGCCTAATCCTCTGAATCAACACCCAGTCATCTACATTAGTGCCCATTGACAAAACAATTGGAAAACTCAAGACTTTGTCCTTTAAGGTGTCGACATTTCATGCCACCTCATCCATATCTTCATCCATTTGTCCTTCTTAGCTTGTGATCCAATCCTAATCATTGATCATCATCATTGTCATCATCCTCATTAATTTATAGGTTATCCAAGTCACCCATCATCAATTATGTTGCAGGAGCACTAAGGGCTTGGAGCCCATGTATATACTTGCACATTTTTGGTGTGATGTTTTTGATTTTCATTAGGAAGGTGCAGGACTGATGCAAGCATAGGTTCATTTGATAGCATATCAAGTGATTTATGCATATACAAAGTGGATCCAATGGAGTGAGAGAGCTCATCGGCAAAGCATTAAGAAGTTATATTGACAGCCAGTGTCCCACTGATAAAACGGTATATCGGTGGAGGACAAAGTAGGTCTCGCCGATGAAGACAATTAGTGGCGTGCATATCAGGAGAAGGTATGGAAGTATGGCCGGCGATAGGAGGTCTCGCCGATGGCAAAGTGGATATGAGGCATATCGGCATAAGATGGAGATCGGTGAACAAAAGGAAAGTTACACTGACAGGATAAGTCTAGCCGATGATCCTATCCATCAGAGAGAGTGGGCGCATTGGTGGAATGGTGAAAGGTTTCACCGATGTTGAAAGTCACACCGATAAGTGTGAAGGGAAGACTCATCGGGGAGAAGATGGGTATCGGTAGAAGAAGATTGGAATTTGCCAATGGTGTTTGTCACACCAATGACACTTAGTGAAAGTAAACTAAGTCAAAACTACGTTGGGCTCATCGGTAGGAAGTAAGCTATTAGGGGAACAAGATGTGATGATGCTGATAGGCATTGTTTCACTGATGACAGTCAGCAAAGTAAACCACACTAAGTAGACTGTCGGTTATTTATAAAAGTGATCAGGTTATCACCCTAACTATATGCCAAGGTGTTAGGCCGATGGAACAGCCAGGAACAACACCAATGTAGGAAACCCTAACTGTCTGATAACAGACAAGGGTAAAATTTATAAAAAGTCCAGATTCATTTTGTGAAGGGGTTGGAAGCCTGAGATCCTGGGAATGTATTAAGCACTTCCATAGCAATAAAGAAAACTTGGATTGTCTGAGTCATTTGTGAAATTCTATAGAGTACATATTTTGGTCTAAAACAAAGAGGTTTTCTTTCCTGTTATTTTTGTTTCTATTTGTATATAATGGCTATGGTTTGATGTCTTCACATATCCTCTATACAGTCATGGGAGGGCATCAAGTAGAGTCTTTTTTTTGTTTTTCCTTCTGTTGTAGTGAATGGAATGCTAGAGAGAGGCCATGTGAACTTGCCCTAGGCGAGCTTTACCATAGCCCGGCTAGGCATGTAAGTTACAGTCTAAAAGAGACAGGGGTGAAAATAGAGTAGGATGATTTTGAGTACCAAGCAATTAGAACCCTATAGCTACTTGGAAGGGTATGGTGGCTAAAATCAAAGAAGTATACATGCCTGGAGATTATGAAGTCTGGTTGTACAAGAAACAACAAAATTTGAGACAAAGAGAATTATATGTCAATGCATACACTGAGGAGTTTCAAAAACTATGCCTGAGATCGAAGGTGATGGAAGATGAAAATGTGAAAGTAGCAAGATATCTCAATGGTTTGAGGTGGAGTATTCAAGAGGAAATCAACTTATTCAGCCCTACAACAGTTCATCAAAGCTATCAGCTAGCACTCAAGGTAGAGGAGAAGGGTAAGAAGAAACAAGAGTCAAGCAGCAGGTTAAGAGGAAGAGGAAGTTATGGTGGTAGGAACACTAATCAAAGGCCACAAGGAGAATCCAAGCTCACAGAGCAGAGTGGAGAGACTAGTAGTAGAGGAAACTACTGAGGAAGGGAATCTAACAAAGGGAGATTAGGAGGATCAGGTAGAGGATCCTACTTTGCCACTATGAAATGCTACAATTGTGGTCAATTGGGCCATCCAGCATATAGGTGTCCTGATAAGGGCACATCTTCTTCTCAAGGAGTTGATAAAAGAAATCATTATGTACAAGATGATGCTTCAAGCAATAAATCACCTAAAGTCAGTCTAGCCTCAAAAGTGGGAGAGAGCATCATGGTCAGGAGAACCTTGATCAAAGAACCAGTGAAAGTTGAACCAAGCCAAAGGAGAGCATCATTTAGAATTAGATGCAAGATTATGAATAAGGTATGTCAAGTAATTATAGACTCAGGGTCTACTGATAACATAGTGTCTAATGAAGCAGTTAGAAAACTAAATTTGTAAAGAATACCTCATTCAAATCCATATAGAGTCACATGGTTAAATAAAGGTCAGCATGTGATAGTCAATGACCAAGCTTGGGTAGAGTTTGGTATAGGTGGATACAAAGACAAGGTACTCTATGATATCCTACCCATGGATGCATGTCATCTCTTATTGGGCAGACCATGGCAGTATGACCAAAAGGCCATACATGATGGTGAAAAGAATGCATATTCTTTTCAAAAAGATGGTGTCACCTATAAAATTCAATTTTTGGAAGATGAAGGAGCAAATAAGACTAAGAGTCCTAGTATCTTAGTTGTGAGTGGTAAAGATTTTTTGAACACTCTTAAGGAGGATGGTATTGGTTATGCTATCATAGTGAAGCCTAAGGAGGAGCAAAAAGACAAAAAGGTAGTGATCCCAAAAGAGGTGTAGACTATACTGGAACAGTATAAGGACATCATTAGTGATGGAACACCAGCAACACTACCTCCACAAAGAACTATTAGTCATCAGATAGATCTAATTCTAGGAGCATCTTTGCCTAACAAGGCTCCTTAAAAGATGACTCCAAATCAACATAAGGAAATAGCTAGACAAGTACAAGAATTGCTTGACCAGGGGTTGGTTAGGAAAAGCATAAGTCCTTGTGCAGTGCCTACAGTGTTGGCACCAAAGAAAGGAGGAACATGGAGACTATGCACAGACTCCAGAGCTATCAATAAGATCACCATAAGGTACAAATTTCCAATTCCCAGAATTGAAGATCTTATGGACTGTTTAGGAGGGGCTAAATACTTCATTAAGATAGACCTAAAAAGTGGCTATCACCAGATCAGAATCAAGGAAGCTGATGAATGGAAAAAAGCCTCCAAAACCACAAAAGGACTATATGAATGGCTTGTTATGCCACTTGGTTTATCAAATGCTCCTAGCACATTCATGAGGCTCATGAATGAAGTCCTTAAGGATTATACGGGTAAATTTGTAGTTGTTTATCTAGATGACATCTTGATTTTTAGTCAAACTAAAGAAGAGCATCTTGAACATGTAAATACTATTTTGAAAAAGTTACATGATGAACAACTAACCATAAATTTGGAGAAGTGTGACTTCATGAAGCAGGAATTAGTATACCTTGGTTTTGTGTTGTCCAGAGGAGAATTGAAGATGGACAAGTCAAAGTTAGAAGCCATATTGAATTGGCCTACTCCCAGAGCAGAAGTTTTCATAGCTTAGCTTAGTTTTATAGAAAATTCATAAAGAATTTCAGTGCTATTTGTGCACCCATGCTTGGTACAATCAAAGGTGGGATGAAAACAAAGTTTCAATGGACACAATCAGCTGGTAAGAGTTTTGAGTTGTTGAAGAAAGAATTTGCCACACAGCCAGTGTTAGTGCTGCCTAGTTTTGATAAGTTATTCACTTTAGAATGTGATGCTAGCAATATTGCAGTAGGTGCAGTACTCAGCCAAGAGAATATACCAGTAGCCTTTTTTAGTGAGAGGCTAAATGAAGCGAAGAGTAGATACTCTTCATATGACTTGGAGCTCTATGCTCTAGTCCAAGCACTTAGAAAATGGAGGCATTATCTCCTACCTAAGGAATTTGTTGTATATACAGACAATCAAGCTTTGAGTTTTCTGAACTCACAAGATAAGTTCATAGGCATATCAAGTGGATGGAGTACTTGTAGTCTTACACATTCACAATTAAGCATAAAAAGGGACAGCTCAACAAGGTAGCAGATGCTTTAAGCAGGAGGCTACTCACAGTACAAGAAGTGCAATTAAGAAGCATAGGAATGGAAGAGTTTAGAGCCCTTTACAATGAGGATGAAGATTTTGCTGAAGCATACAAGGTCTGTCACGACTTTGAAAATCACTTTCATAGTGAATTTGTAGATTACACTTTGTAACAGGGATTGATGTTCAAAGGTGGATAGTTGTTTGTACCAAAAGGATCCATGAGAGAAAATCTCATATAGGAGAAACATAATGGCAGTTTGAGTGGACATTTTGGTCTGAATAAAACATTGGAGTTAGTCTAGAGGTTCTACTATTGGCCGAAGATGCACAAAGATGTTAGAAAGTATGTGGAGCAGTGTATCATCTGTCAGAAGGCCAAGGGAACTTCTTCAAATGTTGGACTATATCAACCATTACCAATTCCTTCCAGACCATGGGATTGTGTAAGTATGGATTTTGTAGTTGGTCTACCAAAGACTAAGACTGGTTTTGATAGTATTTTTGTAGTTGTTGATAGATTCAACAAGATGAGTCATTTCATTCCCTGTAAGGTGACTCATGATGCCAGTCATATAGGTCATTTGTTTTGCAAAGAGGTCATAAGGATTCATGGACTACCAGCAAGCATCGTGTCTGATAGAGATGCTAAGTTCATGGGACATTTCTGGAAAACTCTATGGCAGAGGCTAGGGACAAATCTGTCTTTTGGATCAGCTTATCATCCACAGACAGATGGCCAAACAAAAGTGGTGAACAGGACATTGGGCAACCTGTTAAGGTGTTTGACAAAAGAATATGGACAGAGTTGGGATCAAGTCATTTATTAGGTAGAATTTGCCTATAATGGGAGTGTCAATAGGACTACTGGCAAAAGTCCATTTGAGATAGTGTATGGAATGCATCCTCGAGGTGTATGTGAACTTCAACATCTTGGAGACATGGAATACAGGAGTGGTCATGCAGAGGATTTTGCACAATCTATGAAGGAGATACATGAACAGGTAAAGAAGACATTGATGGAAAATACCCAGAAAATCAAAGATAGGGTAGATGCACACAAGAAGGATGTTCAGTTTGAAGTTGGTGATTTAGTCATGGTACATTTGAACAAATCCATATTGCAGAAAGGGATGCCAACTAAACTACAGATGAGATGGATTGGTCCTTGTAGAATTCTGAACAAGTATGGCAACAATGGCTATAGGATTGATTTGCCAGCAGACTTGGCAATTTCACCAATGTTCAATGTTCAAGACCTGGTGCCATATAAAGGTCCTCATCCAACAGTAGGGGAATCTACATAGACAGTGAATGATGTGACCTTGCCACAAAAACTCAAACCACAGGCTGAGAGAATTCTAGATTCTCGAGTGTAGAAACCAACCAGACATGGTGTGTATATGGAGCATCTGATCAAGTGGAAATAGTTGCCAGAAGTAGAGGCTACCCAGATTGTAGAGTCTGAGTTCAAGAAATAGGGCATTGATTTTGCCTTGTTGTCACCGGAGGTGACTTGACTTTTTCCGCGCAGGGGGAGTATGGTGTAGGAGCACCAAGGGCTTGGAGCCCATGTATATACTTGCACATTTTTGGTGTGATGTTTTTGATTTTCATTAGGAAGGTGTGGGACTAATGCAAGTGTAGGTTCATTTGATAACATATCAATTGATTTATGCATATACAAGGTTGATCCATCGGAGTGAGAGAGGTCATTGGTAAAGCATTAAGAAGTTATGTCGACAGCCAGTGTCCCACCGATAAAATGGTATATCAGTGGAGGACAAAGTAGGTCTCACCGATGAAGACAATTATTGGCATGCATATTGGGAGAAGGTATGGAAGTATGGCTGGTGATAGGAGGTCTCGCCAATGGCAAAGTGGATATGAGGCATATCGACGTGAGATGGAGATTGGTGAACAAAAGGAAAGTTACACCAACAGGATAAGTCTAGCCGATGATCCTATCCATCAGAGAGAGTGGGCGCATCGGTGGAATGGTGAAAGGTTTCACCGATGTTGAAAGTCACACCGACAAGTGTGAAGGGAAGACTCATCGAGGAGAAGATGGGTATCAGTAGAAGAAGATTGGAGTTTGTCGATGGTTTTTGTCACACTGATGACAGTCAGTGAAAGTAAACTAAGTCAAAACTACGTTGGGCTCATTAGCAGGAAGTAAGCTATCGGGGGAACAAGATGTGAGGATGCTGATAGGTATTGTTTCACCGATGACAGTCAACAAAGCAAACCACAGTAAGTAGACTGTTAGTTATTTGTAAAAGGGAGTGGGCTATCACCCTAACTGTATGCCAAGGTGTTGGGCTAATGGAACGGCTAGGAACAACACCAATGTAGGAAACCCTAACTGTTTGATAATGGACAAGGGTAAAATTTATAAAAAGGCTAGATTCATTTTGCGAAGGGGTTGGAAGCCTGAGATGCTGTGAATGCAATAAGCACTTCCATAGAAATAAAGAAAACTTGGATTGTCTGATTCATTGTGAAATTCTGTGGAGTGTACATATTCTGGTCTAAAACAAAGAGGCTTTCTTTCCTGTTATTTTTGTTTCTATTTGTATATAATGGCTTTGGTTTGATGTCTTCACATATCCTTTGACAATCATGGGAGGGCATCAAGCAGAGTCTCTTTTTTTTTTGTTTTTCCTTCTATTGTAGTGAATGGAATGCTAAAGAGAGGCCATGTGAACTTGCCCTAGGTGAACTTTACCATAGCCCAGCTAGGCATGCAAGTTGCAGTCTAAACGAGACAGGGGTGAAAACAGAGTAGGATGATTTTGAGTACCAAGCAATTAGAACCCTAGACCCAGAGAGGAAGGCTAATAACAGACTCAAGAAGGCTATAAGCCTTGGGAATTGAGAATCTTGGAAGCAATGAGGACAAAGAAGAATGTCCCACACCAAGAACGTAGTGTCTGTATCGGGAACAACAGACAAATAGGTCTTTCACCTCTATAATAGACTGTTTAGGTTGAATTAGGCATTTTGGGATAGAAAATGTCTATGAGCACTTGAATTGGTAGGGAGACTTGGGATTGACATAGGTCTTGAAGTGTTGTGTCAAGATAGAGTTACTAAACCCATAGGCCTCCCCATCAAATTAAGACTAGTCTAGCATCATCCTTGTAATAATCAATATCAGTCCATAATCCACTCTTAGTCAAATCTTTGATTGACCATCCACTATCATCTCTAATTGATTCCACCATCCCTAATCAGTCTTTGTCAATCCAAATAATCAATCAACATCCTCAAATCGAACTAATCCTCATCCCTATCCATAATCGATCCTTCTCCAAATCCGTCAAATCAATCCAAACCGCATCCAAATCCTAAGGTTAAAACTCTAGATCAAAATTATCCTTTTGTTTGTATTAGGCTTGAGACTTTGTTCATCTTGAGGTTAGTATAAACTAAGAATCATTGACCCCCTTAGATAAATTAGCTTAGGAATCTAGACGACTCCTAAGTTAGTGGATTCCAAGAAATCTCGTTTTGCTTGGTGCATCTTGTCTACCCCAAGTAAAATAATCCTATTGTCCTCTTGCTTAGGCTCTTTGTCTACCCTAAGTATATAGGATAACCATCAACCTTTAATCATCTTGATCTAGATTTTTGAACCTATCTTCATCATCTCATCATTGGTACCTCGTCATCCAAATCCAACCCAGATGCACCTTTTATGCCTCCCATCACACGATCACAAGCTAAGAAAATGGATGCTCATTCCCAACCCCTCTCTCCTCGTGGATCTACCACAAGCAACATGGAAGAATATGTCAACCAACCTGAAAATGGGTGAAGTATCCACTCATCCTCATCAAACATATTCCCCCACCTTTGTCGAGTTCCTTAATGAAAAGGAGTTACACGACAAGTTTGACCAATTCATTGACAACCAAAAGGATGAATTTCTTCAACATCTCATTGAACATGGCGCACACCTCCCATATTTATATGGCCATAACAAACTCAAAACCATATTTCATGAAAAACCACCAACACCCATCTGTGATCAACCATGGGGACGTGTCCCTAATCCTAATGAACTCATTTATGACAACCCGTGGGCTAGTTTTGCTTCCAATACCACCACCATTCACACCTTGGGACAAAAATGAGGGCTAGAAATGTTTCACAACCAGAAGCATCCAACCCCCCATTGGGTTACCTTATGACATGCTACCCTCTGATGTGACCATTTTTGAGGTAGCTTCTAATGTCACCATCACCGCCATACCATGATTGTACCACAACCTCTCCCTCCACTAAACATTCCACCAAGGTCAATCATCACACAAATGGTGGTACCACCCACAACTTGAACACCCATTGTGAATCCACTCAACCAACCACAAAACCCATTGACAAGCTATGGCAATCCCACACACACATATCAATCTTCCATGCATCAACAACCTCGCCATGGGTCATTGGTGCAACCTCCTTACGACACGGTCCAACAACAACCACCACCCAAAAATCATCAATAGAAACATCATATTTTTCCATTGCCTAGGGTTTAGGCTTGGTTGGAGGAGTTTTTGCCACCATTGGAGGGATTGCTCAATAATATTTTTGCAATCAGATTTCATATCAAACCTTTGCAGTCATATCAGATTGGTGAATCAAGGTTTTGGATAGCAAATTCTTCATTGATTTGATACATATCTCCATTCTAGGGTTAGAAACTACCTTGGGAGTCCATCACCTCATCATTGAAGGAGTTTGTGGCTAGTTTGGGGTTGATTCATCATCTACAAATTCATATTAGATATCATTGTGGACAACAACTATAAAAATTAGTCATCTATTTGTCATGTATGATCTCATATTGTACTAATAATAAGTGTAATCAATTTGGGCATGTTGTAAACACTCTTCTTATTCAAATATTTAATTTGGAATAAGAATACATTTCTGATCTAAGTTATATCAGACCTAATTTTATTGTAATCAATCATCTTGTTTTGGGAAATAAAGTTATATTTGAAGTGGGATAATCTTGCTATACATTTGGGTACATTTGTTTTATGTTTGTTTGTCAAAATTGTATTGAAACCATTAAAACAAACACACAACATCAGTATATCAGATTTAGATCAAAATTTAGAAGGTTTGAAAACATTATTTTCAAGGAATCAAAACTAAACTTTTGGGTCAGATTTAGCAAGGGTTCATACACTGGTATCAGAGTAGTGTATCTTGCACGTCTAGAGGGTAGGATTCCATTTACAAATTAGTTTGTTTTAGTTACATACGAAAAGGTGTAAAAAAGTTGCAACAATGAGTAGAGGTGGTTTAGGTTCATCAAGGAAGGATGGACAAGATAGTTTGACTCCAAATGATTGACTCATGAAAGAATTTATGAATGATATGAATAATTTAGTCAAGAGTCAACAACAGATGATGGACACTTATATGCAATACCAGAGGAAATTCATGACGGCCATTGAGTTACTTGCATAACAAGAAGAAGAAAAGAAGAGAAAAAATTAGTTGGGCAAAGAAGATTCACTTCATGCATCCACAATTAAGGAGTACATGCATCCTGATGCTAATGACAAGGTTGGAAGGCATGATGATATGGAATTGAGTAAATTAGCATCTATTGGATAAACACTTGATGAGGAGCATGCAACAAGGGAGGAAGAGGTACTTGAGGTTCTTGAGGACACTACACAAAGGTATGAGACAAGTTTTGATTTTCTTCAATTTGAAACAACAATCCTTTTCCTTTACATAATCATGAAATAGCAACCCTTACACAAGAAAATGATAGTGGGAAAAATTCTTCCATTGTAGACACTCAAGATTTGAGGACATGAGACATTTATTGTGGATCCAAGCTACAAGAGGTCTGATTTTGTATACCATGGCATAACAGAGGTAAAGAAGTCACAAGATATGTGTGATGGATGGTTACAAAGAGCTAGGATGGCAAAGTTGTTGCTTGCCCAAGCAAGACACCACCTACAGGAGGTTAAGGAATGTTGCAGTCAGCTAGATCATGCAATGCAACAAAGGGAGTCACACCTTAGGTAACTATTTCTTCCAAGGGAAGAATGTGTAGAGGTTGAGCATGCAAGGGATAAGCCTCTTGAGGCGAGCAAGCAAGAGGAACATACTAGAGTGGGATTATAGTGTTTTGGGGTTGTTGCATTCTTTTTTATCATTTTTTGAGTTTCTGAAATAGCATGTACAGTATATTTGAGACATTTTATGAGTCATACCATTGAGCCACGACAGTTCCAGCAAGAGGAACTTCATTCAAAGTTTTTACATTAATCAGTTACAGCCATAGCTATTGTATTTTTCTCCATCATTTTTTTATTCAAAGTATACTTGGCTATTGCATTTAATCTTTGTTGTTATAGATTTTGTTGTTGTTGATTCTATAATCATTATTTTATAAATGAGATCATTCACCACTAATATACTAAGGAATTGTAAGTCTAGAAATACTACTAATAGATTGGAATTTCATTTGATACTATAAAGGATATTGGAAGGTTTGTTGGAAAGATAGTTGTCGTTGCACCAAAAATTGACTTGTTAATGCCTGATACAACCACTAGAGTTAATGAATCCATGGGAGGTGGTTAAGCCTTGTCACAAACCCAAACATTGTGCTGCACAACACAAGGAGACCAAGGGTGCACACCCTGCAATAGTCCCCACAGTGCGAGCTAAGGGTTCAAACCTGTGACCCAGGTTCTGATACCAATTATTGGAAAGATGGTTTCCATTGCACCAAAATATCAACATGTTAATTCCTGATACAACTGCTAGAGTTAATGAATCCATATGAGGTGGTTAAGCCTTGTTACGAACCCAAGCGTTGCACTACACAACACAAGGAGACCAAGGGTGCACATCTTGCAACAAGGTTTACCTCCAAATCCTACTTTATTTGCATTTCATTATTAGCCAATTTGGCTTTGATCTATATTCCATATAATATAGTTTGTCAATTTATCAAACATCAAATCTACTTGTTATCTGCTAATTCAACATTGATTGGATTTATATATTATAATCTATCATTTTGGCATTAATCAGATCTATTGTGCATTCTTTGCGAGTCTGATATTGTTGTGAGCTATATAGCTTGCCACCAATGAGTTGTATTTGTTTGCTTATTTCCTACATCCCAACTTTTGAATGCTATCACCTTGCCCACATCAGGATCTTGGTGATCAAAAAGGGCTTGGCTTTGTGTTGATTTTGAAAATTTGGTGAATTTAGGCTAATAGTTTGGTTAGCAAAATAGGATGTCTCATTTCCCTAATGAGGATAAAACAATTAATAAATACAAATGAATACATATTTCAAAAATTATGACTTGCAAGGTGTATGACACACGCAATCCCAACACTATTGCTCTCCAATGGGTAAGATTTTTCTTTTCATCAAATGTAAAATGCCTTAGGCTATCCAAGATGTCTTCTTACTCATATTCAATCCAATTGATATTAGGTTGCAAAATAGGACCTTGAGGAGCTTGAATAGTCATTTATCATGAAATAGTAACTTTCAACAACTTAAGCCCCATAATGGGCACCAAAAACTATTAGCATTTTGATTTTTCCTTTTCAAGATAGCTCCAACTATAACATAATGTGTGGAAATCCTCTCTTGAAATTTGTAGGGGAGGCTCCTAATATAATCTACTCCTAAAGTCTAAAATAAATAAAGTAGATTGTTACTTATGCACACTATAGAAATTATCTTATTGTTGCAAGTATGGGCCTAACCAGTGTTCTCATTGATATCAACATACTTGTGTTGCATTGATGATAAGGATTGGATCAGCTGTATGCCGAGAATATTGAGAAAATTGGTCCTATTAGGAACAGAGAAGAATAGTGAACATAGTGAGGCAAAGATCCTAGCTAAGATGAAGATTAGAGGATGTGCATCAAAGGGTTTGTAGATATGCATCTTATGGTGATCCAGTAAAGATTTTAGAGGTCTGCATGGTGATCTCAAGAAGTTATGGCCACTTAAGTAAAACCAGTTTTGTTAGATGTTCAGAGGTGACAGAGTGACACAGATAGGTTCGGTGAGATCCAGAAATGAAATATCTTGTTCTGTAGATCTAGTGGAGTGTTTAGGAAGTCAATGTGAATTGACAACTCAATTGGTTCATGGTCTGGAGGTCCATAAGCATCTTTTCCATTATGACATTTGTGACAGACTGTGTTCTTGAGGTTCTAGATCAAGGAGAGAATGATTTCAGTAAGCAGATGTAGTGTGGATTGAAGTTTGAGCTCACAATTGAAGAATTACTTCTAGATGATGGTGTTCTTCCTAAGCCTGGCAAACCATATGAGTTACGTATCCTACGAATGATCTTGAAGATGTTATGTGAAGATTGGCATCTTCCCAAAAGAAGATTGAAGTGTCAGATCTATGTGGCCAACAGTGTGTTGATCCGCATGGAGTCTTTTTGTAGATTAGTCATGATGTATTTATGTGCTTGCTCTGTAATGTAATGCCGACTTGGATGATTATTCCTAAGTCGATGTCTTCTATAAATAAGGAGTTGTAAAGTCATTTCAAGTGTATGGTGTTGAGATGAGAATGTGGTAGAAAAGAGAAGAGCGAAAGGCAGAGCAGAAGTATTGGGCTTAAATGGAACTAACTCAAGCATGGTGAAGATGCTATTCTTCAATTCAAGTATGTAATACTTATTATTCTATAGATAGTGTGTCTCCTATAGGCAGTGAGCCTCTTGTAAGCAATGTGCTCGGGCAGTGACCCCAAATTGGCATGTGACATTTTGTACTTTCTATTCTTCTAACAGAGAATACAATCTTAGGTTAGTCACACCATGGTTTTTCCCTTAACTAGGTTTTCCATGTCAAAATCTTGGTGTCTTATGTGTTAATACATTTCTACTCTTGATTTAATGCATTATGTCTCCATGATTGATTTATTATTATGTTGCTGAATTACAAAGTGGATTTAAGTGTTTAATTGGAAGAAAGTTTTGGACAACTGATTCACCCCCCCTCTCAGTTGTCTGTCCTGAATCCAACACTTATGAGAGTTTTACATGTAAACAAAATTCTTCAAAACAAACTAGACCTATATTGTTTATCTTGGAGGGAGAAGCACAAGACTAAAAGTACTTATCTCACTACAATTATTTTCCTATTTATGCAAGTGAATAAAAAGATGAACTAAAAATGAAACACTATTAATGGTTAAAGTAGATAACAATGAATTAGTGTTAACAATATGATTTGATTTAACATAAGAAACATTCCACAAATAATACAAAAAATCATATGAGATTCAAGACAACAATTCTTAAAAGCATACAAACCTACTGATTAAGAGAAAAGGACACATGTTCAACAAAGTTGAATGAAAAGTTATGTAGCATAACTCTAAAACAAAACTCTCATTATTTTTCTATGTGCTTGAGGAAGTTATTTATAAACTCTCTAAGAGAAGCTTCTAAAGAAAATAATAATTTAAAATTCTACCTTAAAGCTGCTTTAAAACAACCCTAATCCATATTCTCTATAAAAGAGGCAATAAAACACTTTAGCAACTTGAAATTGGCTTTCATCTACTTTAAATATAATTTTTTCTTCAAAACGGTTGCCTATATCACAGAAGGGTTGAGATTCAATGCATTTTTTGTGCTTTGCAACACTTTGTCTTGGCACTAATTTCTTAGTTGAGCAACTTGTTTCTAAATGGTAGACCTCTTAGATGGCTTTGCCATCGTGAAAGTGTGCCATAGTACTACTTGTAACCCTTTTTTATATTTGGCAGAGACCACTGAGGAAATGGCCATGCTAGGTGCTAATTTCAATTGGCAATGCCACTTGGAAAGTCTGCTTTATGACCCTAGCGCTATTTTATGAAGTCTTAGATAGCCTGGTCACCATTTTAAAGTGGAGTTGTCACATGAGAAACACAACATAACTTAAGTATTCAAGTTCTTTTTATAAGTCATTCTTTTACCATTTTATTGACAGTAGGGTTGCTCTTTTGGTGTGGCATTACCATGCCAAAAGTGCGCCTTCTTTTTAAGTTTCAATTCATTTTTTCTAATTGTGACTTTGCGATCAATTAGCCACTTAAGTCTTCATTCCTTATTGGCATTACCACTGAAAAGATGCAACTTTCATGCTTATTATTTATTTCATTTTCTTTTGTTGCACTTTCAGCACTACATTGCTAATTGAATTGCATTTTTAGGATGGGAATACCAAGGACAAAGTGCAACAACATTTTAAAACTTGCGCTCATATGTGTTGGTCCCATGAACACATATAATATGTTGGCACTCTCACTTGTCATAAGTAATCTTGTGATGTATATTTTTAATTGTCAGTGATGTGATGAGTTTGTGAGTTGTCACACACCTTTGAAAAGTGTTGTTTGAACTCTACACCCGCACCACAATACATTTTTCTCAACATTGTCAAGTTCAAAAGAAGACATCACCATAGAAACCATCTACGACACTTATACATTGTAGCAAACACCTTAGCTATAGATCCTTGCATTAGGCACTTTGTTATTAAGTAATAAAAATAGCCATTACAAGCATATTTGTTCATTTAGATGGTGCTATTATATGTGTTGTGCTCAAATATATTTATATGATTTTGTGTATATGCCTCTAACTTTAACTAGCATCCCTTTCTAAACGTGGACCCAAAAATACAATAGGAGCACCAACTTTAAGATTGTAGCTCTCATGCAAGATTTAGGATTTTCAAAATCATTTCCCTATAGTTATGGGTTGAGCACAATTAAAAGCATAAGATTGTAGGTTGTTATCTGATATTGTGACTTCATTACCTTTTGGTAATTTTTAATCATCTCAAAATTTTGATAATTTTTAATCATCTCATAATTTTTAATCATCTAAAAATTATAAAATCACTTTTTAATTAACACTAAATCACTACATTTTGATAGTTTTTAATCATCTCATAATTTTTAATCATCTAAAAATTATAAAAGCATAAGATTGCAGGTTCTTAGCTGATATTGTGACTTCATTACCTTTTGATAATTTTTTGGACTATGCACCCTTGAGTAAAAGCATCTCTAGAAAATAGGTGCATAGTCCAAAAATAAGATAATGGAATACACATTTCTTCGAAGATAAATAATAACTATATTCCTTTCCTTTCATTCAATTTTGACACAATATTGTTAGTAAAATAATTATAGCACTTTTTCACAAAAACAATATGTGATTTGAGCAATTATTGAAATGTTCTGGCTTTGAGTGTAAGGTTCAACTTTTTCCTTGTTGCTTGTAATTTCTCTGAAGAAACTTCTCTAACTTATTTACTTATGCCATATTCAAGTCATTTTAATCAATATTATAATTAATAGTTCACTTAAATTTATATTATAACCTAAGAAACAAGAAATCCATACCATTTAGAGGCTGCATTTGGTTGGCTTTAAACTATGTCAATTATTTTAATATTTCTACAATAATGAACTTGACATGCAACCATACAGCTTAGGATGTTGACATCCAGTACCCTTTATGATTCTCATCACTATAGCTTCATTTGACAAGCCATAAATTATTGGTCCATATTTTCCTTTTTAGCGATCAATCATAGTGCACATGGCATTTGGTTTACATTTTACTACTAAGATTCCCTTATCTTCTATCAGTAACTCTGACTCTGGTGAATTATGTTGTTTAAGTGTTAACTATTAGACTTTCTAACAATGTTTGTGTTCCATGCTCACTCAAAATAAATAATATTTAACTACAAAATAGACAATGTTTTAATTCTTTTGTCTTGTTTGTTTTTGGATTTTGGAATTATGCAAAATATAAGCCTAGTTTGCTAATATTGCATATAGTCATCTTTGCAGTCTTCTTGTGATTGTGGCTTATTTGTACATTTGTGCTTTGCATGATATATGGGAATGCCATTATTAACAAAAATTGTCTGGAAATATTGTTTGATATTCTTTGTAGTTGGATATTTACAATGGTTCTCTAGTTTTATAGTATATATGATTGACAGGGGGACTAAGAAATGTTGAAAATCCATGTTTTTCATGATTTAGAATTGTTCTCACAGTTTTGGGATTTCTTTATTAATGACTTTTATCATACAATTATGTCACAAGTGTTTTTAAAAATATGCCATGTATGGTCTAAAAAGGGTGTTTGTGTTTATAGCCCTTTTGCCTTAATCGAATCATCACTAAATTTGTTTCTATAATCTATTGTCTACAATAGTCTATCCTTTGGTTTTAGCATGTTTATATTCATGACGTGTACTCCCAAAAGTTTTCTCATGTTTATTATTTGTTACAGTAGCTTACAATCTACAAGAACATTTATAGCTTTGGTTGCTTTCTCTCATAATTGTATAACTAAGTAATATCATCATGCAATTCAGAATGTAGCTGAAATTTTAGTAATTTTTCCTTTGTTCAGGTATCACACCATTTGCAAACCTTTATCATTATGATTTACTGGTCGCGCCTAAAAAATCCTTTGAAGTGTGGTTAAGCCTCAATGTAGGGAAATTTTCTATGCAATTTGTCTTCTTTTGAGATCTATCAGCTCATCTTGTATCATAGATAATTCAATTTTGTTTTCAAAACTTTGAATCTCAAATTTATGTCCCTCTTGTTATGGTGGTAATTATTTTCCTATTATGTTTAGAAAAGAATATGTAAAAAACATAGAATTCTACTTCAAAACATTTGGTGGCAATGAAAAATATATTTTTATATTTCTGGAAGTTGATTCCATATTGCCCTAGTTCCTTTCAGATAAAAGGTGGGTGTGGGTTGGGTTCTTAAGCAGGACAAGTGTACTGATCTGCTATTTAAAAATTTTAAATATGGGTATTAGCCATTTGTGTTTGTGTTTATGGTGCTTCTAGACCCTGGTGTTGCCATGTTTCTCTACAAAGTAGAACAGATGACCCTGGAGAAATAGTTTGATAGCTTAGGAAATTTGAAAAAGTTGTATTGGTGTGTGTCACTTGTTTGAAATTTTCATAAGTATTGTTATTATATATTTGTTATACCTCAAAGAGATGGAGATTGCTCTATGGTCATTCAATGACTCAACTTCAATCTTAGTAGGCTTTTATTATTATGCATATCAGGTATTTTTAGTGGACTTCAATTTCCATTGAGCTGCTATTAAGGCTGGTGAATTGGTATGGAAGAAGGGTCTAGTCCAAAATATTGGACTCTGCCATGGCACTAGTGGAAATACTTGCACATTTATTGCCCTTTACTGTATGACAAAGATAAACTATATCTTTAGTGATCAAAAGCATTTATTGTCTTGCTGTACATTAACACAACGGGTCTCATTATATTTGGTCAGATGCATGGTAGAGATCATGATGAGCACACACTTATACTGGGGACGAATCCTTATAAGCCAATCTTTTACTTTTTCAAAAATTAATCAACCACAATAAGAACAAGCATGCAAGATCTAACAATTAAGAACACAAGATTTATGTGGAAATCCTTTTGGGAGAAAACCATGGAAAAATATTACTTATATAACATTATCTTACAAACTTTGTAGGCACCAACCTATAGGAGACACCAATCCCCATTAATCTTTGTAGGTACCAACCCACTAGAGACACCAATTCCCTTTAATCTTTGTTGGCACCGACCCACTGGAGACACCAATCCCTACAACTGAGCACCAACCCAGCAGGAGACACCAATCTCTTCTATACGAGGCACCAACCTCTCCAATATGAGGCACCAACCTTTAACTCAACAAAGTCTTGTCTTCTAGAGAATAAACCTCCTTCAACTACCTTGAATAATTTTCTAATATTTTTTCTCCTCAAATATGCATGTGTTTATATGATATATCTTCTTACACACCACACACTTCCCTCCTCTTCTTATTTGATCTTCACATATCTCACATCTTCATCCTTACATAGGATTGATATTACATTTTATTCTCCTTCATAGATCAACTTGTATCATGTATTTTGTACCCTCATTCTTCTTTGCAGATCAACACACAAATGACAATACATTATCCTTTTGTTAACAATCTTTATACTTTCCATAAATTTAATTGTTGCCTTCTTACTACTTCATAATCATTGTCTTAAACCAAATATAACCACCTTATGAAATGTAACATTGCCCATTCATAATCGCTGCCTATAAATTCTTAATGATCTCTACTCCATTATAATTGTTGCTCTTCATATTTAATAATTATTGCCTCTACATCACAGCATTTAATTGTTGCTCTTCATATTTAGTAATTACTTCCCCTACATCACTCTATTTAATCGTTGCACTTAGCATACTTTACATTGGGTGATTTATATGTATAAATGTGTCTCTTTATCAAGAGGATTGACTCCTTCAAATGGGACGATTTGTCCAAAAGGAATTTAGCCACTTATTAATAACAAATCTACATTAAAATATAACAAATGTCTCTCTCAAATAGTTAGCCAGTATGTAAGTTTTATTGTCATTATGAATATGTTTTGGGTGGGCTAGCAAACAATACATTTCTCTTTCATAGTCGGCCATCTTAAACTTGTCTTGCATATATGTTGACAATCCTCATTAGTGATTTCTCAAGACATTGACATCAATGACAATTAACCTAATAGTCTCATCCATACACCTTAGACATCAATGATAATATTTCCAACAGATCATCCATATTCTTATTTTGAAGTCTTGGGGGACACAGCAAACTTCTAGTTTCATATGGTGAAACCTAATGATGCAAGGTTTTTGGTCTTGAGTTGCAAAAACTAATCTTGTATATTTGACAAACAAGTATGCTGTCAATCGCATATATTACATTGTTATGTTTTGTTTGTATGTTTGTATCCAACTATGTATTATTCACATGTTGGCTTGTGGGTAGTCATTAAGAGCTAGTTATAAGTAGTTGTCGATGGTTGTGTTGTATTTGGTAACCATCAGGCTCTTTAAAAATGCTTCTCATAGTTAAGGAAGGTAGTTTAATTGTATACACATTCCACCTTAGTCTACATTTGAATAGCATAAGAACCACCCTAATGTAAAGTATTCATTAGCTTCATCTACAATTATCTGTTATGTATTATTATATTCTATTTATATTGCAATTGGTAGCATTAGACATTTTTTGTCATTGCCTATAATGAAGTTAGGTTAGATTCATAAAGAACTAAGTTAACTTGTGAGTAACTATTAACAACTACACTAAAGAGTGATGAAATTAATGCCCTCAACCTTGAAAAAAGGTGGGAGAAGATCAAAGCATACTTAGAAGGTAGATCATGAATTCAAACAATTCCTCCAATTGGTAGAACAACAAGAACAAAGGAGGAGGCTAAACGAAGCAACCGACTATAGAAATCCATTAGTCCAAGTGAAAGTTGAAGCTAAAGTTGGAGTTGAAGCATAAGTTAGAGCTACTACCGGGTGTGCAAATGTAATAACATTCATCCAACTATGTACAACAATCTATATTGTAAGGAGGAAGAGTGGATAAAATATTTCTAGACATCTTCCCCTCCTAGAAGAAGTTTGTGTGTATCTTGTAGACCAAGTTCGGTCCAAGGAATCAATAGATCCTTCTCTGTGTGAGGAAAGTCTTTGTCTTGAGACAAAGTTCAAATACTTCTTCATAGATAGAGAGAGTGAAGCATATGAAAGTAATCTTTAAGGCATCGAAGATTTGTTAATGAAAAATTGAACAGTGTCAAAAACACCATGGTGAAGGATTAGAGTGGAGAAAAGAGAAATTGATTGCAATATGAGTGTGTGGAATGCTTGTTAGCTATATACTTGGTATGCCTTGAAATTGCAATTTTAAAAGATATGGTGCCCCCTTTAGTGCTTTGGCCTAGCCTTGCCCATTATTGATTAAAATTTTTAGAATTGATGAATAGGCTCCCTTGATCACAAGTGTGCTTGGTGTCATGCTTCGCCTCCCCTTATACTTCAATCATGTGCCCAAGTTACAAAAAATCCAAGAATTTATAAGTATTTAGCTATTTGTGTTTGTGCCTATTGTAGAGAATAAAGACAAATATGTTGGAAAATTTCAATTCTTTAATGCAATGGTTTAACATCAAAGATTCACTATCAAACCATGATACCAATTGGTGAGATACAAGTCTTAGACTACTACAATATGGAAATCAGGAAATTGTATGTAAATATGAAATTAGGTGTTCTTAATCTTGGAATTACCATGAAGAGATTTAATGGATTCAAATCAAAAAATAGAAAATTAGTAAACACCATTATTGCATCACATAACACAGGATTTATGTAGAGAAACCCTTACGAGAAAAAACTCCACCAAGAAGAGAGGCCAAGCATGTATTAACTTTGAAAACAAAATTAAAATACAATCATACTTCCATTCTCCTCTTTGCCTCCAATTTGAAAGTACTTGTGTACTTGTGAACAATATCAACACATCAAAATTTGTATCCCATTCTTGCAACCTCTCCAACCCATGTATTCCATTCCTCTCTCTTCCTCACATTTTGAAAGGAAGCTAGGTGTGCAAAAATCGCTTCCTGCACTAATCTAATGAGGGGAGGAGAGTGCAAATTCAATTTTATCCTTACTACTATAGCAATGTTAAACCACTAACAGAGATATGGTAGCAAACACATAAACAAGAAAGTGAGATAGAAGAAGAGAGACACAAGATATACGTGGGGAATTTAACCCTTATCAGGTGAAAAACCCCACTCTCCAAAACTTGCACAATGTATTATCAAAACTGAAATGGTTTACAATACACTTGCAATGCAAGCTCTTAGGAGTCTTTGACCCTTGTATCTGGAGACAAATTGATAGCATAACAATACCTATCAAACCTGTAATACATCTCCTCTTCCAAGCACCTGTTATAAAGAATATACAAGGTAGAAATGGCTCCACATATGGATGGGCATCCAACATGGCCTCATGGCCCAAAACCCATGCCTATGGATACTTGTTCACCTCTGTAGGATGCTCCTAACAATTGTCAAGTCACCCCATCCTAACGAGGTTGCCTATTTCCAAAATGGGCTATGACAGATGCTCTTACGACTCTTACAACCATCATAGAATCTATCATAGCTGTCATAAGTTACAGTTGTAAGAAAATCTGTCATACACAGGCTATAAATAGTATATTCTCTTATAATATGTCATAGTCCACCTTGGAGCACCTAAATATGCCTTTTTCAAAGATGTTCTTCGACACATGTCTTCACCTGTCATAGAATTTCTTATTTCTAACTCTTACATGTCATAACTTCATCATAGGAATCTATCATGACCGTTACGGTCAATATTCCCTTACACAACATCTAAGATGCTGACACATTGAAAAATATTCTTACCACTAAGTGGGATGCCTATCACTTCATGTGAGGACAAAAATACATGTGATCATATGCCATGTAGGATGACACATCATCGTGCCAACTCCCACAATATGACAACATAGGATTTGCATCCAAATAATACAATTGGCAATAAATAAATAAATACAATGTAAAAATACAAGGAATTAGCATGGTTGAGACACCTTAATTCCCAACATTCTCCCACTTGTTGAACACCTTGTAACAGCTAATATATTTAATAGGATTTAATTGCTATAGGTGGAGAGGCCGATAGACTCCGAACACCATCTAAATTTCTCTATGCCCACTGGTTTCATCAATGCATCTGCAACATTCTTTAAAGTATCTACCTTCTCAAAATTTGCCTTCCCATCTTCTACCATGTCTCGCACGAAGTGAAACTAAACATCAATATGTTTTGTTCTAGCATGGAAAGTTAGATTCTTCACAAGGCAAATCACACTCTGACTGTCACAACTAATTGTAATCTATTCTGCATCAACACCAATATCTAAACACAATCTCTTAAGCCAAATGGCTTCCTTACAAGCATGAGTTGTAGCTATGTACTTAGCTTCAATAGTGGACAAAGGAACCATAGGTTGTTGCTTACTCATTCAACTAATTACACCACCAAACATAGTGAACACATAGACATTGGTGGATCTCCTGCTGTCAATGTCACCCAACCAATTAGAATCCACAAATCCATGAATACAAACTGAATTCAGAGGTCCTGTAACATTACCATGATAACATATGGAATACGTAGAAGTACCCCTAAAATATCTGAACACTCTTTTAACTACATCCCAATGTACTTTTCTAGGATTAGCCATAAATTGACTAAGGATCCCACTACTTGGGCAATGTCTGGTCTTGTGCAGCACACATCAAACTGCCAACACCACTAGCATAAGGTACTCTACTCATGTCCTCAACCTCACTAGGATATTTTGGACAATCACTAACAGACAACTTTGTCCCCAATGAAATAGGAACACACAATGGTCTACAATCTACCATGCTGAACCTATTCAAAATGGTCTTCACATACTTACTTTGGCTTAACCAAAGTTTTCTGTTAGCTCTATCTCTTCTGATTTCCATTCCCAAAATGTACCTGGCTACCCCTAAATCTTTCATTTCAAACTATGCTGACAACTGAGACTTAAAATCAGAAATCATATTCTTACCCTTCCCAATCAGCATATCATCAACATATAATGCAAGAATGAGAATATGATCATTATCTAGCTTGTAGTACACACAATGATCCAATTTCAATCTCAGAAATCCAATTGACAAGACAAAGGCATCACACTTCAAGTACCACATCCTAGGAGATTGTTTCAAACCATACAAAGACTTTTTCAACTTACAAACCAAATTTTCTTTACCTTTCTCTATTTAATGCTCTAGTTGTGACATGTAAATCTCTTCCTCTAAATCACCATGGAGGAAGGCTATTTTCACATCCATTTGTTCTACCTCTAAATCATAAACAGCTGCAAGAGATAACATAAATCGAATAGATGTCAGCGTTGCAACGGGAGAGAAAATTTCACCATAATCAATTCCCTCCACTTATGAATACCCCTTTGCAACCAATCTAGCCTTGTACTTTTCAACACTACCATATACACTAAATTTCTTCTTGAACACCAATTTGCATCCAATGGGTTTCCATCCTTCAAGCAAAGGCACCAAGTCCCATGTTTTATTCTTTTCCAAAGAAGCCATCTCATCTTCCATGGCCTCCTTCCAGGAACCTGCATCTTTCATGCCCATAGCCTCTTTCACAGTTCTAGGCTCATCAGTGTTAGTAAGTAAAACAAAAGAATAGTTAGAATCAAGTTGTGAATAACCAAACCTATCAAGTTTCTTTCTTGTTCATGTAGACCTCCTCAATGGCTGAGGTTGCGGTTCTGCCTCTTCTTCTAAGATTTTAGAGCTGCTAGAGCTCTCCTCATCATCAAGTCTCACATGGTCAGTCTATTCAGTCTTCTCAGGGGTAGAAGGAAACCAAACCACATATTCTTTCTTTTCTATCTGTTCTAGTTGTAGAACAACAGAAGAAGGTGTTATCTCTCTGAAGATACACTTCTACTATACAACACTTTTTCAACCATAGGGTCCCAAAGCTTGTATCCTTTCACACTGACACCATAGCTAATGAAAATACATTTAACAGCCTTGTTCTCCAATTTAGACTATTTCTCCCTAGGCACATGTGCATATGCCTCACAACCAAAAACACAGAGATGTCTAACTGAAGGCTTCTTACCAGACCACACCTCCATAGGTGTCTTACCAACAAGAGCTGATGCAGCAGATCTGTTTACCAGATTGTAAGCAGTGGCAACAACTTCAGCCCAAAACTTTTGTTCAAGGGTTGCTCCACTAAGCATTCTACTAGCCTTCTCCATCAATGTCATGTTCATCCTCTATGCAACTCCATTTTTCTGCAAGGTGTATGGAGTTGTCTTATGCATTTCAATCCCTTTCTCTTTATAGAACTTATCAAATTCTACCGAACAAAACTCACCACTGTTATCAGTTCTCAAACACTCAATCTTTTTACTAGTCTAATTTTTAGCAAAGGCTTTAAACTCCTTAAACCGACTAAAGACTTCAGTCTTTCTTCTGATAAAATAAACCCATGTCCTTCTACTGTAATCATCTATGAAAGATGTAAAATATATAGATTTTGAAATTGAAGGAACATTAATAGAACCAAACTCATCAGAATGAATAAGATCCAATACACCAAAAAACTTGTGAGAACTAGAGTAAAACTAAACACAGTTTTGCTTTCCATAAATGTAATGTTCACAAAAGTCAAACTCAAGATTACAATCATTTATCCCCCCAAAAAGGTTTTTATTTTTTAGGGTATGTAGACTCTTCTAACCAATATGGCCATATCTCAAATGCCATAACATAGTCTTTTTAGTAAGAAGCTTGCCTTCCAAACCATGTGCACTACCATCAGAACTAGTTACAATAGATTTCTTCACTACTCATTCAGATGGTGGGGATGAAGTGACCACAGCTCATTTCTTCGAGTTAGAAGAACTATTACACTATGAACTACATGCCTCCAGCTGAAATAGATTACCCCTCTGAGTAACCTTTGCAAGCACCATACATCCTCTAGTCATCTTGCATCCATCCTTCGAAAAGACAACCTACACACCTGTATCATTCAACATACTTATAGAAAGTAGGTTCCATGCAAGGCCTGGAATGTGCATAACTCAAGTGATCCCCTTCACTCGTCCATCAGGGAATCAGATTAAGACTCTTCCATAGCCAACAATCTTCAGATGAGAGTCGTCACCCAGGTACACTCTTCCATCATTGAACTCTTCATACTTAGTGAACTAGTCTTGATGTGAAGTCATGTGGAATGATGCACCAGAATCAATCAACCACACATCATTAGATGCATGGTTGGCTAGGGCTGCGATGAAGGCATCACCATCATCTTGTGACTTGTCAGAATTTGAATCAGGATCTTTCTTCTTCTTTTTCTTCTTCTCTTTGCATTCCTTTCAGAAGTGCCCAGTTTTACCATAGTTCCAATAGAGAGCCTTAGACTTTCTAGGAGATTTGGATCTCCCACAGGATTTAGATCTACCCTTGTCACCTTTCTTGTCCTTCTTGTTCCCTTTCTCTTTGGGTCTTCCACGAACTACAAGAGCCTCTTTGGCTGCCTCAGAAGACTTTCTCTGCATCTCTTCAGATAACAGCAAAGATACTACATCATCCATCTTCAAAGTGGTTGTAGTGCTTCTGATAGCCATGTCAAGATGATCCCACAAATCTGGCAAAGAACAAAGTAGGGTCATACACCAATCCTCCTCCTCCATTTTCACACCCAGAGATATCAATTGTCCAACGATCATGTTGAAAGCATTCATATGGTCTAGAATAGATCCTCCGTCTTCCATCTTTAGAGTGAACAACTTCTTTTTTAGGAAAATTTTGTTTACTAAGGACTTGGCCTGATAAACATCACCCAACTTCTTCCAAAGATCTTTCATGTTCTTCTCCTCATGGACATTCAACAAGACAGAGTCAGCTAAATAGAGTCTTAGGAGACCCTTAGCCTTCTGATCTTTGAGGTCCCAATTAGCTTGTGACATTGTTGTAGGTTTCACACTGGATACAATTTCCCATAGGTCACAATCAACAAGTAGGTCCTCCATCTTGAGTTACCACAACTCGAAATTAGTGCCATTGAATTTCTCAACCTCTAACCTTTTGGATATGGTTGCCATCTCCTTGATGCAACAAGATACAAAATACTCTACACAACACTCCCACTCAACCTAAGATTAGCTCGAAAAACCCCTACCCAACAACTAGAACCAAAACTAGCAAGGCTTTGATACCAACTGAAAGGAAGCTAGGTGTGTAGAAATCACTTCCTACACTAATCTAATGACGGGAGGAGAGTGCAAATTCAATTTTATCCTTGATATTATAGCAATGTTAAACCACTAACATAGATATGGCAGCAAACACATAAACAAGAAAGTGAGATAGAAGAAGAGAGACACAACTCTGTAGGATGCTCTTGACACTTGTCAAGCCACCCCATCCCAAGGAGGTCGCCTATTTCCAAAATGGGCTATGACAGATGCTCTTACAACTCTTACAACCATCATAGACTTTGTCATACACAGACTATAAATAGCATAGTATCTTACAACATGTCATAGTCCACATTGGGGCGCCCAAAGATGCCTTTTTCAAAGATGCTCTTCAACACATGTCTTCACCTGTCATAGAATCTCCTATTTCTGACTCTTACATGTCATAACTTCATCATAGGAATCTATCATGACTGTTACGGTTGATATTACCTTACACAACATCCAAGATACTAACACATGGTAAAATATTCCTACCACTTAGTGGGACGCCTATCTCCTCATGTGAGAACAAAAATACATGTGATCATATGCCATGTAGGATGACACATCATCATGCCAACTCCCACAATATGACAACATAGGATTTGCATCCAAATAATACAATAGGCAATAAATAAATAAATACAATGTAAAAGTAAAAGGAATTACCAAGGTTGAGACACCTTAATTCCCAACACATTTTACCACTATCCTAGGCACCAATTTATAGATTTATTGAAACACAAGAGAAGCCAAAATTCTTATTCCCATTCCCAACACCCCCAACCTTTGGATTACATCCTTGAATATTAAAGGTCAAGACAAATACATCCCAAAAGTCTTTGTCCTCACTCTTCCAAGTGCCCAACTTGGGGAATGCCAAAAGACACATCATAGGACATCCAAAAAGTCTTTGTCCTCACTCTCCCAAGCACACAACTTGGGGAATGCCAAAATACACAATTTTGGAATTCAAGAGTCATCCACTATTTCCCAAGTGCACTACTTGTAGGTGGAATTTTAATTAATTAATTTTTTCTCCATAATTCATCTTTGCCACTATTGATGGACCCTTGCTTCTTTATGAATGTATTACAAACACTAGGCGGGATTAAATATTACAAATTAATTTCCAATAACACCCTATGTGCCTAGAGACACTTTCCAAGAATGTTAGAACCATGTAAAATGACTTAAGAATTACAAGGTAGATGGCACCTAAATCCCATTAGGATATGGACATTTCAAACATCTTAAATGAAACCCTAGATGCCCCAAGTGGCCTAGCACTAGAAGGACAATTTCATTACACAGGATGTACAAGTGCATTAAGTGCCTTGACCGGTAGAAGAATCTTGTGAAACCTGATTAGACAAGAAAAGTGCATTGTAACATAAGGCTATATACACATGAATGAAAGACAATGTAATGGTTGGTCATTGAGACAATTTGTTGACTACAAGTGTCTCAAGCTAGTTCTAGGGTATCAGGTGATGCAAGTATGATCTGTAGGAGAATGCAATGTATTTGTATATCATAGAAAGAGTATTCAACAAACATGATGCATGTAAGTGAATGTCTCCATGGCATCTTGTAATGATTCAAGAGAATGCTCGAACCTAGTTGTGGATCCTCTCTTGCCACATCCGCTAGTATGAATGTAAAAAGGGTTTGATGAATATGTAACAAGATCTAATGCATTGCAAAGCCTTTGTGATGGTCTTTCCTTTATTTCATGTGGGTCTTTGTAATACTAAGATGGATTATTATCTCTCATTTATATGCATGTACACATCTAGTTCCATTCATGTTTTGGAGGCATATCCCCTCCTTCTTATAGGTAATGAATTTGTTGCTCAATGGACTAGGCTTCAGTCTAATTAGTGATAGGCTAAACATTTTTTAATTAATCACCTCTTTGTTATCTATAGATTAGGAGTAGATTAGGGTTCTACATGCTCTCATTATTCAATGATACTACATGGGGATTATCCTAAGCAACCTCAAACAATTAAGATTGTTAGAGGACCATGTTATGTACACTTACACCTTGCATTTGTGTATGAAATGTTATATGGAATGACTTGTTGTATTGTTGTCATCTTTAGGTGCATATGCAAGGATCTAGTTATTAACATAAGAAGAGGTTTTATGAGTAACTAGTTAGTCTTTGGCCTAGTGACAAATCTTGGGGTGAAGCATACATTAGGTATGACTATAATTGGTTAGTTTTTCATATCATACTCTATTCGACATATTTTTTAGGGCACCTCTAGTAACACCCTCCTTGGTCTAGCTAAATTCAAAGCTAAAGGTGAGCATACTTACAAGAATTGGCTCATTCATGTCATTGTTTGATCATGAGTCTTTCCCATCACCTACATTGATGTTACCTAGCCTTAGGTTTTGATGAAAGTGTTTAAGATTTGTGGGGATACATGTTGGATAGATAACAATACTAAAGTCTTAGAAATATTTTAGGATTCTCACATGTCCAAGAGTGCTAGTATAGCATTGAAAGATCCAAACTAGATCTTTTTATGGAGTAGGTTCTAGTCACTAAGTTCATATTAGCCCAAGTGTAGAGGCAAACGCTATCTATGTTTACCAAAGATGGATCTAAAAATCCAATAAGGTACTGTAAGACTTGTGAAACCATTCGGGAAGGAAATGGACAATATGATAAAAATGATTGGCTATAGTCATTCGCAACCACCCTCAAAATGTGGCAATTGATTGGTACACAAAGATTGAGCCAGCCAGTTGAACTACATGAGAGAAATTATAGAAGGCTTTTGAAGAAGAATTTACATTATTGAGACAACACTCAAAAAGGAAAACATGAGAATGAGTTGGCTTACAATCAAAGGCTCAAGTAATTGTTAGTAAAATTACAAAATAAACCAGTCAACTAGTTGAAGAAAAGATGGTTCATGGAAGGTCTCGTTCCTTTATTGAGGAAGAAAATGAAAGTAGTACCACCTTCATAGTATGCAAAAGCATACAATAGAGAAATAGACAAAGAAAGTGAGGAAAAGGTTTCTTTAGGATCCAAATTAAAAACTAACAAAGATGGTGTTTGCAAGCAGTGATAGTAGATTCAAGTTAGTAAAGCATTGCGAAGAGATATGCTTTGTATGATGAAGGAATTAAAGGCAAAAAAAGAATCCAACAAAGTGCCTAAAGATTTCTGGTGTACAAATTGAAGAGTGTTTACTCTTCTATCTAATAAAACTAATACTCGAATTAATGATATAAATAATAATGCATACCAAATAGAGGAGTACAAGTATATCTTTATTTACACATGAAGTTATTATAGAGGTAGACCAAAGAGATGGTCAGTAAACGATAGACTGCTTTCCTTAAGGATACAAGTTCTATTTAAAGAACCTGACAATTGCCAAGAAGAACACAATTGTCTACCGACTGAATCTTATAACTACTTGAAAGCCGACAATAGTTAATACTTAGTTGGATAACCATATTATCAAAACATAATAATAGGTATTCTACACTAACTACATAGAGCAGAGGGCCAAACCAAAACAAACTACACCATGAAGATGTTTAGTGATATGTTCCAAATAATGGGTCATTCAGTCAAAGCGTGCTTGCATAATTTGAAAATTATGAGCACACACATACTCTTTACCAAATAAGGGCAATGTACTCTTTACCCAAGAACGACCATCTACTCCACCAAGAACAACACCCAAAGCTGCAAAAAAACAAGAATGCATCTCCTAGTGGTTATTAGATTCAAAGAGGTAATAATAATAGATTCAATAATAGTAGTGGGTGAAGTAGGAGTTGAATCCAATATGACTTCAATCTTCGGCCTATAATATAATGTCAAGCGCAATGAATAAGGCCACTTTGCAAGTGGCTACCCAAGAAGTCAGGGGAAAATAAAACTACTTTGTAAATGGTGTGGACCCAAAGATCATGATGATGCTAGATGTCTAAAATAGAAGGAAAGCATCAAGTTGATTGTAGAGAGAAATAATGAAGTAATGGTCGTTACTTGAGACCAAACCAAGAAGACTATGTACCCAAACCTGTGTATCAACAAAAACACTATGAAAACAAAGAGATGAGGTGAAGCATGCTATGGATAAAAATTGTTGCTACTCAAATGTAAATGCAATTATGGTAACAAATAATTTAAAATCAAATAAAATTATTGCAAGGTAATTACTTCAAACCACCACACCAATTAAACTAGTGGCTTTATTGCAAAATGTTCCCAAACATATACCTAAAAGGAATGAGATGGTGCATGCTACCACCCATTTAAAATATAGAAATAATGAAGACACAATAATGTTTCAAGATTAGCTAATTGGTCCCATGATCCTTATGATGAATTTGGCAAGGAAATTGTGTAGTGCCCCTCATTTTGGCTTTTTGATAGATTGTTAGTTATTACTTTATATCTAGACATTATGACATATTACTGATGATGGATTTACTATTTAGATGTAGTTGATGACACTCATTTATGTTTACTATGATGACACTGTTGGTACTTAATGATTAGTACATTATACTTTTGATATGATCAGTTATGGGTTAATTGATTATGTAGATTAGTTTTATTATGTTCCATGTGACTATCTGACGATGTGTTATTGAGTTGATTATTTAATGATGAACTTATCAAATGTGGATATTTATGATATGTTTTGTGAAGGAACAGTATAGTATTACTCATATTGAGTACCCTACTACGATGCGATTCCCTGCCACTATGTGTCTGTTTGGATAGTTATATATATGTTGTATTCAACACTTTTGTTTGCTACAAGATGCAGGTACTAGGCATCGACTCCACCTGAATTGGTAAGTCTGAGCATGCCTTCATACCAATGGATGTATGGAAGGGAGATAACATGAGGTTCCTCAGTTTGTAAACATCCTCGATGAGGATGGGCTCTCAGTCTTGGGTCCCATTGGTTTAGTCAATTTGGTGCATGGTTGTAAGTCTCTATTATTCTCTATTTTGTTGCCATCAAAATATGTTCTCTATGTAGCTTGAGTTGTCTATTGTTTGATTAAATAGAATTATTAATTTATTTTGTAAATAAATAATGTTAATATTGAAGAATATTAAATAATTGATTTTAATAGGAATTAAATTAATAATTTTAATAGCTAATAGTAATAACAATAATAAGTAAATTATAAGTATTTAATATTATATTAAATGAATAAATATTCATTTTGTATATTTTGATAAGATATTATTTTATTCGTAGATTTATTTGAAGTTAGTGAGTTGTTGTGAAGTGCCTATAGGTGGAGATGGAATGCATTTAATTATTGAAGGAAGAGGATTCCTTTAATGGGTGAGTTATGGGATGGAATTTAATGAAATTGTCTATTTTTGTGTGAGGGGGATATTTGAAGGGGATTTTGGAAGAATTTGGACAGAAAGATTTTTGGGGAGAATTTTTACATAAGAAGAATTGGAGGAAGGAGAGATGAATTCAACTGGAGGAATCTAAAGCTTGGGGATAACAAGATTCCAGTTATGTTTAGTAGTAAAATAGAATTAATTTTATTTGAGATAATTTAGTATCTTTATGAATCTCGCTCTTCCCTCACCCTCTCCTATGTAGTTTTATCTGTCTGAAAATCATACCGATATATTTGATAGCCTATGATATTAAGTCCCCTGTTGCCATTTGAATCTGTGTTGCTATGGTGTACTTTCGACCTATTGATTCTTCCTCCCAATCAGCCATACTAGAAACCTTAAGCTAATGTCTTCAATCTAGGAAATACTTGCCATTTGCATGCTCCTTAGATGTGATCTAACTCCTCTGTGGAAAATACATAACTTTTGTGGCCCTCAATCCAACTAGTATCAGGGATCTTTCAATTCCTATATCTTCTTTATATCTTCATATGTGAGTTACCTCAGGAGTGACTCTTTTGTTGTTATTCACTCTCCTCATTTAGTTTTTCCTCAAATCTTGTGATTTGTTAAGCTCGCTTGAGTTATTTACTTAAAATTATTTTAGCAATTGGCAAGGAATATTCAAACAACATGAGTCGAGTCTTTCTAGCACTTGTTCCCTCTTTGGAAACTTGGAAACTGTTTGGAGTTAATTTGAGGGTTTTCTCTAGGTCTTGTGTTTTAATCTACATGCACATCCATTGGAGCCACACCACTTTTGTAACCAGTCAAATCAATGCCTTCTAGAATGATTTCAAGTTACTTTTAATAATTCCTATTGTTACTTTTCAAACGTCCTCTCTCTAAAGTGCATAGTGAGTGACTATTCTCTGCAATCTAACATTCTAATCGATTCCAAGGAGCGATGTATTTATCTACATGGTATTGCATACCAATGAAATTAGTTTAGCTCTAAATCTTCTTGCTGATCCCCTTAGGTGCAAACCTTTAATCCTTTGCCTGGATTATCCTTCAAACGTGCAGCCAGTAGTTGTTGGGTGAATCTCCTGTAATCATTTCAGAGTTGTGGCACTGCCTCATTAAGGCATTTTGTCAACAAATTTAGTTCCTCCTAATTGCCCCTACAAAAAATGTCACTATCTAGTATACTGATTCTATCATATCTAGATGATTCCTGCAGCACCCTACATTATCATTTTACCTTTTAACATTTCTTGATATCATTCAATTATGTTGAATCACTGCATTAGGTCACTTCCTCTGGCGTTGATCTATGATTTTCCAATGAAGTTCAATACTTTTATTGAACCTACAAGATCCATTGATGGCCATTATTCGACCTCTGTGGTGAATTTATGCTAGTCGCTGGGGTCTCTGAAATATTATCTATCTTATTTAATCTTACACTTGTGAATCTTGCATCCAAATCTGCCTGATGACGAAATTAGAACGTTCCCATTTCATAGTGAAATGCTATTCTCTAACTTGTGTCATAATGGACGATTTCTATTTTAAATTCCTTCATATCTGATAGGATATATTTCTTACTTCGATTATTTTAGTAATCTGTACATTTGTTAGGATGGTAGTCTATTATTCATATTTCTATATGAGTGAATTTCTTAGAATTATTTAAGTTAGTTAATAACTATTGGAGTTAGATATATATTTGACTTTGGGTTGTGCCATTTCTTCATAGTTAATCAATTTATTTAGTAGATGTGATTAAAGGGTATCTACCTTATCTAATTAAAGTTTAGTCAATTTCATTAATTAGCATATATATATATATATATATATATATATATATATATATATATATATATATATATATATATATATATATATATATATATATATATATTGAATTATAACATCTATCTCTTGTATATAAAACTACACTTATTTTATTAGAATATAAGTAGTTTTTATCTTTGGTAAATAAGCTAGATGTGGTAAAACAAGGCTCCTTAAATATATTGTCTTGGCCAATTCTAACATGAGATAGTTGTGTTATTTTAAATATTGATTTAAGTTAGTTTGAATTTAAATTATTATTATTCAAAGCCTTTTAATTTTTAGATTTTGAAACAATAGTAGATTCATAGAGATTCATAATTGTTTAGTTAAGTTAATTTAAATTGGTATTATAAATATTAAATCATTATGTTATTAATTAATTGGATCAAAATAGGGTAGTTAAGATGGTTGGGTTGAATGTCATGTTGTGATTTTAAGCTGTATGTTGCTATGATATCTCTGGTTTAGGTTTTATATTTCACTGATTAGTGTCAATAATGATTGTTGATAACCTGTCATATTGTTGAGAAATGTAAACCTATGTCCATGTCAGTAGGACTAACTTATAAATGAGTCAAATTCTTACTCTCGTTTTTACCCTTTTATATTGTATTGTTCCAAGGGCATAGGGTATTCTGATCTTAAGTAGCTTTATGTGTTAACTATGAGTTTATGATGTCCCATGTATGTATGAGGTCTTGGTGTTTGTTAATGAGATAGATTGTTAATTTGAGCATTGATATTTGTGATTGGTTTTTGTGAAGGTATCTATATGCAAGAGGAAAGATGTCCTGCTTTGTCATTGTATACTTGTCATGATGGTTAGGGTTACTCTGTGCATGTAGGAGAGTGGCTTTCATTGTGGGGCTGGTGCCCAAAGTGGCTGCCTAGATAACCCTTTGAAAGTTGTAATCAGGTGATAAGCTAATCATTTACTTAGGAAGGGTTGGGTAGCTAACTCATTAAATAAGATAATTGGATGCGTCACCCATTCCTACAATGCTCATTTAGGCTAAGGATGGGATGAGAAGGCTTGGTTGGCATGATTGACTTCCTTGTCTTCATGAAAGGATAGTTGATTTTGCATGTGTCACCCTATGGGGCCGGTGCCTAGAGAGAAGCTGCCAGGATAACCATAGATGGGGGCCGGTGTCTAGTGAGAGTCAGCCAGGATAACCCATGTCAGGACCATGTGATGACACTCTACCTATTGTAGTCTAGTATTCCCTCTTGTGTTCATTGTTGTTGTTCATGTTGCCTCTGGGAGCATTGTTTGAGCAACTTGTTATATTTTCAGAGTCTGTGTTGTTGGGATCCATGTTGGATATTTACCTGATTGTATTTGCCATCTTGACTGTAGTTATTGTGGGACCTCATTGTTATCTCCTAGCACAAGGGGGTGGACCTCAGGGTTCCACATGGTCGAGTGGTTGTGCTATATTCCATTGGTTTTCTGGCGTCGTGGATGTTTCTAGTTTTGCACCTATAATTGAAGATGACCATTTGAGCTATTTGCATCTAGATCTTTTGCATCAGTGAAAAGTCATTATGTAACTTGAGGTATCCAGAAAAGAGCTTTTGTATCATTGAAATTATGTAATTCCTCTTGTAAGATAAACTATTCTGCACTTGAAGACAATATTGCAAATGTTGATATATGTATCTGATGATGTAATTAATTTGTTAGTTTAAGTTATATGATTATGGTATGTATGATGTTGAATATTGTTTAACTTCATTAATGCATCTATGTAATCCCCAGAAGGTGTTAGTTTAACTTGTTGCAATCAGACTATGTTATGTTTTGTTAATATTATTTCCATTTAAAAAAAGAATTGCCTTTTTATTTCTTTAGTTGAACTTATCTCTAGGGTTGCATGGTGGGGCATTACATTTGGTATCAAAGTCAGGTTTAAACACTGGGTACTTTGGGTATATATAAGCCCGTTATGTTTTCCTAGTTGTGTAGATTTTGTAGGGTATGTTTTCCCTTTTGTCATCTTCGCCTTACAGCCTAAGGTTGTCCTTTGTTAGTTTAGTGTAGAAGATGCCTAGAGGCTGAGGTCGAGGTTAGGGTTGAGGTAGGGGACACGAGAGAGGTGGTGGTGATAGCCCTCCTCCTAGTTCCCATCATGAGAGTTCTTAGGAAGGTGGGGGTTCGAATATGGAGAATCAAGGTCAACCGAAGGGAGCTCAGTTGCGTCAATTGCTTGAGGAGGCCCTTGCACGTCTAGGTCCTAGATAGGAGGTAGATTAGCCAGGAGGGAGGCAGGAGGTTGATTATCTAGGAGGGAGGCAGAAGGTTGATTAACCAAAGGTAAGGGAGAGAGAGAGAGATCACCTAGAAGGAGAGAGATGATAGCAGAGCAAGAGGCTACCTTAGCTAGTCACATGAGAGATCTTTTGAGGGCACATCCTCCCACTTTTGATGGATCTGGTAGTGGTTTGCAGGCGGAAACCTAGTTTTTGGATTTAGGTAGGTGTTTCTTCATGCATCCGTATGGTAGTAACACCAAGGCGAGATGTGCTATCTTACACCTTAGATGATTTGATTCCACATGGTGGCACTTGGAAGAACAGAAGTTGCACTTGGACATTGGTACAGTTTCTTGGAAATTGTTCTTGGAGAGGTTTAGAGCTCATTTCCTATCAGATCACTGGAAGTAGCATCGTGTCGATGAGTTCCATGAGTTGAGACAAATGGCAATGTCAGTAGAGCAGTATGAGCGTAGATTCTATGAGCTTATGCAGTACACAAGCTTTGGCGATGATGAGGCTATGTTAGTTAAGCACTTCATTAGGGGCCTGGATGTCCATATAAATGGAGGAGTTCAAGTTTTTGAGCCTAAGACCATGGAGTTAGTAGTTGAGAAGGCCCGCCTGGTAGAGGAGAATTTGACTATGGCTCTTGGAGGTCATATGGGTGTGCATATTGGTAGTGTACGTTCTACATGCTTTGGGCCTTGAGGTGGTTAGACACAGGCAACAGATTCTTCTAAATGTCATCATGCACCTGCTAAGGGTGAGCAATAGTAGAAGAAATAGTATTCTTAGTCACAAACAAAGAATCCTTAGCCTTAGCAGGGTAATACATTTCATTCTAAGAAGAATTAGAGTTGGTAGCAGGCTAGATGTGATCGTATTGATCAACTGGCTCAGAGCACATAGCCTACAGTTAGTAGAGATAGTTTTCAACAGTCCAATGCTTTCTCAGGTGGTGAAAGTTTTGATAGAGGTACAGGATGTTTCTCTTATGGCTAGCAGGGCCATATAGCCAGGCAGTGTCCACAGAAGATCGCTACAGGATTTGGTCAAAGGCTGGCAGCTTTAGAGCTGACCATAGGTGATGCAGGGAGGTGTCATAGAGTGTTCACAATGATTGAACACCACTAGGTAGAGTGTCAAGGGATAGGCTTGGAGGCCGCAAGTAGAGGACAGACAGCTTTCTTTGGAGCTCATGTGTGTTCTCCAGCATCAAGAATAGACCCTCAGGGGTATGGCATAGAGCAGGTAAGGGTCTAGTGGGATCCTAATGTTGAGTCTTCAGTTCTTGGGAGTTGGTGTCAGGATGCAAGATCTTTACCCTTATCTTGGTGCAAGCTTCCAGGAATAAGCCTAATCCTAGGGTGGAGGATGTAGTGCCCCTTATTTTGGATTTCTGATAGACTGTTAGTTATTGCTTTATATCTAGACATTATGGCATATTACTAATGATGGATTTACTATTTAGATGACACTCATTTATGTTTACTATGATGACACTATTGATACTTCATGATTAGTACATTATGCTTTTGATATGATCAGTTATGGGTTAATTCATTATGTAGATTAGTTTTATTATGTTCCATGCGACTATCTGACGATGTGTTATTGAGTTGATTAGTTAATGATGAACTTCTCTAATGTGGATATTTGTGATATGTTTTGTGAAGGGAGAGCATAGTATTACTGGTATTGAGTACCCTACTACATTGTGATTCACTATCACTATGTGCCTATTTGGATGGTTATATATATGTTGTATTCGACACATTTGTTTGTTGTGGTATGCAGGTACCAGGAATTGACTCCACCTGAATTGGCAAGTCTGAGCATGCCTTCATACCAATGGATGTGTTGAAGGGAGATAACATGAGGTTCCTCATTTTGTTAACATCGTCGATGAGGATGGGCTCTCAGTCTTGGGTCGCGTCAGTTTAGTCAGTTTTGTGCAGTATTGTACGTCTTTGTCATTCTCTAGTGTGTTGCCATTGAAATATGTTTGGTATGTAGCTTAAGTTGTCTATTATTTCATTAAATAGAATTATTAATTTATTTTGTAAATAAATAATGTTAATATTGAAGAATATTAAATAATTGATTTTAATAGGAATTAAATTAATAATTTTAATAGCTAATAATAATAACAATAATAAATAAATTATAAGTATTTAATATTATATTAATTGAATAAATATTCATTTTGTATAGTTTGATAAGATATTATTTTACTCGTAGATTTATTTGAAGTTAGTGAGTTGTCCTGAAGTGCCTGTAGGTGGAGATGGAATGCATTTAATTTTTGAAGTGGATTCCTGTAACGAGTGAGTTATGGTATGGAATTTAATGAAATTGTCTATTTTTGTGTGAGGGGGATATTTGAAGGGGATTTTGGAACAATTTGGACAAAAAGATTTTGGGTGAGAATTTTTACATAAGAAGAATTGTAGGAAGGAGAGAGGAATTCAACAGGAGGACTCTGAAGCTTGCAGATAAAAAGATTCTGGGTATGTTTAGTAGTAAAATAGAATTAATTTTATTTGAGATAATTTAGTCTCTGTATGAATCTCGCTCTTGCCTCTCCCTCTCCCATGTAGTTTTATCTATCTAGAAATCATATTGATATATTTGATAGCCTGTGATATTAAGTCCCCTGTCTCCATTTGAATCTATGTTGCTATGGTGTACTTTCAACCTGTTGATTCTTCCTCCCAATCGGCCATATTGGAAACCTTAAGCTAATGTCTTGAATCTAGGAAATACTTGTCATTTGCATGCTCCTTAGATGTGATCTGACTCCTCCGTGGAAAATACATAACTTTTGTGGCCCTCAATGCAACTGTTATCAGGGATCTTTTAATTCATATATCTTCTTTCCATCTTCATATGTGAGTTTCCTCAAAAGGTGACTCTTTTGTTGTTGTTTGCTCTCCCCATTAAGTTTTTCCTCAAATCTTGTGATTTGTTAAGCTCTCCTAAGTTATTTACTTAAAATTATTTTAACAATTGGTAGGGAACATTCAAACGAGATGATTCGAGTCTTTCTAGCACTTGTTCCCTCTCTGGAAACTCTTTGGAATTAATTTGAGGGTTTTCTCTAGGTCTTATGTTTTAATCTACATGCACATTCTTTGGAGCCGTACGACTTATGTAACCAGTCAAATCGATGCCTTCTAGAATGATCTCAAGTTACTTTTAATAATTCTTATTGTTACTTTTTAAACATCCTCTCTTTGAAGCACATAGTGAGTGAGTATCCTCTACAATCTAACATTCTAATCGATTGCAAGGAGTGTTGTATTTATCTACATGGTATTGCCTACCAATGAAATTACTTTAGTTCTAAATCTTCTTGTTGATCCCCTTAGTTGGAAACCTTGTAATCCTTTGACTCGAATATCTTTCAAACATCCTACCAGTAGTCGTTGGGTGAATATCCTGCAATCATTTTAGAGCCATGGCACTACCTTATCAAGGCATTTTGTCAACAACTTTAGTTCCTCCTAATCGCTGAAAAAAATGTCACTATCTAGTATAATGATTCTATCATATCTGGACTATTCCTAAAACACCCTACATTATCATTTTAACTTTTAACAATTCTTGATATCATTCGATTGTGTTGAATCACCGCATTAGGTCGCTTCCTCTACTATTGATCTATGATTTTCCAATGAAGTTCAATACTTTTCTTGAACCTACAAGATCCATTAATGGCCATCATTCGACCTCTATGGTGAACTTATGTCAGTCGCTGGGGTCTCTAAAATATTATCTGTCTAATTTAATCTTACATATGTGAATCTTGCATCCAAATCTACCTGATGAGGAAATTAGAATGTTCGCATTTCATAGTGAAATGTTATTCTCGAAGTTGTGTCATAATGGACAATTTCTATTTTAAATTCCTTCATATCTGATAGGATATATTTCTTACATTGATTATTTTAGTAATTTGTACATTTCTTAGGATGGTAGTCTATTATTCATGTTTCTATATGAGCCAATTTCATAGAATTATTTAAGTTAGTTAATAACTATTGGAATTAGATATATATTTGACTTTGGGCTGTGTCATTTCTTCATAGTTAGTCAATTTATTTAGTAGATGTTATTAAAGGTTATCTACCTTATCTAATTGAGGTTTCGTCAATTTTGTTAATTAGCATATATACATTCAATTATAACATCTATCTCTTGTATATAAAACTACACTTATTTTATTAGAATATAAGTAGTTTTAATCTTTGGTAGATAAGCTGGATATGGTAAAAGAAGGCTCCTTAAATACATTGTCTTGGCCTATTCTAACATTAGATCATTGTGTTATTTTAAATATTGATTTAAGTTAGTTCAAATTTAAATTATTATTATTCAAAGCTATTTAATTTTTAGATTTTGAAAGAATAGTAGATTCATAGAGATTCATAATTGTTTAGTTAAGTTAATTTAAATTGGTATTAAAATTATTAAATCATTATGTTATTAATTAATTGGATCAAAATAGGGTAGTTAAGATGGTTGGGTTGAATGTCATGTTGTGATTTTAAGCTGTATGTTGTTATGATATCTCTTGTTTAAGTTTTATATTTCACCGATTAGTGTCAATAATGGTTGTTGGTAACTTGTCATATTGTTGACAAATGTAAACCTATGGATGTCAATAGGACTAACTTAGAAATGAGTCGAATTCTTGCTCTTGCTTTTACCCTTTTTGGTTGTAATGGTCTAGAGGCATAGGGTATTTTGATCTTAAGTAGCGTTATGTGTTAACTATGAGTTTATGATTTCCCCTGTATGTATGAGGTCTTGGTGTTTGTTAATGAGGCAGATTGTTGATTTGAGCATTGATATTTGTGATTGGTTTTTGTGAAGATATCTATATGCAAGAGGAAAGATGTCCTGCTTTGTCATTGTATACTTGTCATTATGATTAGGGTTACTGGGTGCATGTAGAAGAGTGGCTTTCATTGTGGTGTTGGTGCCCAAAGTGGTTGCCTGGATAACTCTTTGAAAGTTGTAATGAAGTGATAACCTAATAATTAACCTAGGAGGGGTTGGGTAGCTAACTAATTACATAAGATAATTGGATGCCTCACCCATGCCTATAGCACTCATTTAGGCTAAGGATGGGATGAGAAGGCCTAATTGGCATGATCAACTTCCTTGTCTCCACAAAAGGATAGTTGGTTCCGTATGTATCACCCTATGGGGCTGGTGCCTAGAGAGAGGCTGCCAGGATAACCATAGATGGGGACCAGTGTCTAGTGAGAGTCAGCTAGGATAACCCATGTAAGGATGATGTGATGACACTCTACCTACTGTAGTCTAGTATTCCCTCTTGTGTTCATTCTTGTTGTTCATGTTACCTCTAGGAACATTGTTTGAGCGAGTTGTTATATTTTCAGAGCCTATGCTGTTGGGATCCATGTTTGATATTTACCTGATTGTATTTGCCATCTTGACTGTTGTCATTGTGGGACCTCATTGTTATCTCCTAGTATGGGGGGTGGACCTCAAGGTTCCACATGGTTGGGTGGTTGTGCTATATTCCATTAGTTTTCTGGTGTCATGGCTCGTGTGTAAAGAAGATGTTTCGAGTTTTGCCCCTGTAATTGAAGATGAACATTTATGCTATTTGTGTCTAGATCTTTTGTATTAGTGAATAGTCAGTATGTAACTTGAGGTATCCAGAAAAGAGCTTTTGTACCATTGAAATTATGTAATTCCTCTTATAAGATAAACTATTCTACACTTATAAACATTATTGCAAATGTTGATGTATGTATTTGATGATGTAATCAAGTTGTTAAGTTTAAGTTATATGATTATGCTATGTATGATGTTGAATATTATTTAACTTCATTAATGCAGCCATGTAATCCCTAGAGGTGTTAGTTTAACTTGTTGCAATCAGACTATGTTATGTTTTGTTAATATTATTTCCATTTTTTAAAAAAATCTGCCTTTTTATTGCTTTAGTTGAACTTATCTCTAGGGTTACATGGCGGGGCATTACAAATTGATAGTGATACATATGGAGATTCTTGAGAAGAACTTGACAAATATGATTACTAATAGTGAGTCTGGCATGAATGTACTTCTAGAAGATACTTGGAAAAGTCTAGTACACCAACTATTGGCCACCAATTTTCAAGTTGGTAGGAGCATATCAACAAGGAAAATAAGTGATTGGATTCCACATGGGGCAAAAGGTCATTATTGGTACTCAAGAATTCCTAATTCATTGTCATCTCATTACATGAAGGCGTATGATACATTGTTGGGTCATGGTTGGTTGGTAGTAGCCAAAGTTGACCACAATTGGGAAATGAATATAATCTCCATTAAAAGAAAAGGTTGTAAATATGTAATTGATTTGAAGAATCAAACAATGAATGAGAAAGCAACTTCCTCAAATTCATTAGATTCTAACTCCAAAGAAGAATGGACAAAGAAAAATGATCAGGGTCCCATGGAGTTGAACATTGAAGGAAACTTGGAATTACAATGATGTTTGGAAGATGAAACAAGTTCACTCAGTGATTTGTTCCATTGGTAAACAAAGGACTATGAAGTATTTATATTAAACTACAATTTTTTTGAATCCATGGAAATTAAAGAAGATGAACGAGGACTACAAGATGACAAAAGGCAATTAAGAAAACCATTAAAATATGAGGAAATCTAGTTCAGAATGATTCTAAAAAGTTGAACAGTTCATGTATGTGGGATAATGTACACAGTTCAATCCTCAAAGGCTAGAAGCTATCAATTATACAGGCTTGATAGAATTGTTTGAAATAATGGGCAAATTTTTGAACAAAAGTGTTATATTAAAAATTTTGATCTTGAGTCAATTGCTACATGTTGTGCTAATGTATGTTAAAAGAGAGCCTACTCATATTGTGTAAATCAACAAATATGACAAATTGATAAAGTTAAAAATAATAATAGAAGGGAAATTAATAAAGTTTCAAAAATAAACACAAGAAAAACTAATGAAGTTGGAATACAAAATACAATATGGGTGCTACATTGGAAAAATGAAGGAAATAATAAAAGGAAAAGCACTTGGCAATGGGTAGAAAAGAAGGAAATTGAAAACAAGTCCACTATATGATCGTTTTTTCCATTTATTGAAAACAAGTCCACCGTATGATCATTTTTTTCCATTTATCAAAAACAAGTGCAATGTAAGTTTATTTTGTCTACTTTTTGGAAAGAAGTCCACTATAAGGTCATTTTTTTCACTTATTGAAAACAAGTCCACCGTACAACCATCCATAAATATTTGTTCCACTAGACAATCACAAAATAATTTTGGTCACTCCAAGTCTACAATACAACCTAGTTTCTATAGAAATCAGAGAAGATTGTATTTTATTCGATGGACAACACAAAACATTTATACAAGTATAAAAGTAGTTAGGAAGTTCTAAACTACATAACTGCAACATAATAACTAGTAACCGTTGTTGTCCTGCTGTCTTAACTGAAGGAACCACTGTCGCTGTCCTGCTGTCTTAGCAGATATTAAACAATGTAATATCACTGTTATGCTAACATTCCCCCCTTTATTACATTGTTCCTGTAATAGTACTAAGGGACCCCCCCCTGAATGTTAAAATACTCAACAAAGCTGATTACATAGTATGAATACATATTTTATAGAAGATCTTCTCCTAGAGAACAAATCCTGAACCAAGCGAGGCTCCATCATGCTGTCTCATCTACCCTCAGAAAGGTGTTGCTTCAAGCTATGTTCTTGAGTTCTTTAGTCCCAAGCTCTCAAATCATAGAGTCTTGAATTATTTGACAATGGCCCCTAAGAGATACGACAGATCTCTGCCATGTTGTCTAGTGACCGTGAAAGGGTATAATTCAAGATCATATACTCTTTGAATCTCGCTGGACAACAATCCATATTGAGCTCAACACCCAACCCCGAACCTGTCTCCAAAACAAAATCTTCACAAAACATACATTCTTCAAATTTGTCAGCTCTGTCAGTAACAACAAAGAAAAATAAAACAACCAAAACCAAAAATGCTTCTCATGCAAATCATCATCTCAAAGCGAGAAGCTAACTTGAGATGATGGTAAATCCTCCATCTTCCGATGCCGCCTGCCTCCAATATGACCCTGCTCAAAGGGCATATCCATAGAAATTAATAGTACCATCTAGTGGATCCTCATCCTCAATATCTGGTGGGTCCTTATCATCTTCAATGTAAGCAAGATTTCCTTCATTTTTGAGCTTTCCTTTAAGAACATCACTCACTCGAGTTCTACAATCCCAAGCTATGTGACTGTTTTTCTTACAATAAAAACATTTGATTCTCTCTGATCTCTTGTAATTGCTTCTTGAAAATAATGCTTTCTCCTGAGGATCATCTTCTGAATCTTCTGTTGTTCTCTTCTCTTCTGATAGAAGAGCAAAAATCATACCTTCTAGAGTTTGTGAAGATATTTGACTGAGAGTAAAAACAACATTGTTGTATTTTGAAGGCAAGCTATTTAATAGGATGGCCCTAGCATCATCATCATCTACTGTAACCTTAACCTCTGCTAGCTATCTAATGAGAGACTACAAGTTACTTATATGATTTGACATTGTGATACCATCTTCCATCTTAAATCGAAATAATTGAAGTTTTAGAGAAAACTTTGCATTAACGGCTTTTGCTCCAAACAATTTATTCAGATTTTCCCAAATTTTGGCTGATGATTTATCCAAATCAATATGGTGCAATTCAGTGTTAGAAAGAGCAAGACCAATTATAGCTTTGGCTTTATCATCTCTACTACTCCAATCTAATAACTTATTTGCATCTGTAGGTGCTTTTTCCTTTCCACTGACTATTGCCCATAAATTTTTATTCATTAGTTGCATTTAAATTTTCATTCTCCAACTATGAAAATTGGAACCAGAATACTTGTCTAATGGGATCTCCATTTAGATAATACTCAAAAGATTGACTTCAGACTTAAATATATTTGCTTATAAAATTTGCATTTACAAACACACTTCAATACATACCAATAATGGACATCCACCTTTCTTTGATTGCCAGGTTTTGCAGACTATGTCTTCCTCTTTCAGGTGCACTACACCTTTGTTATGAATCATAGATGAACTTTCCACATGATTTCCATGAAAATTTGATGGATAAGAGTAATAGTAAATCTTCTATTAATGCATTCAACTCCCCACGCACAACAATGCACACCCATATGTATTTCTTTCGATGCTTGCTCACATTGTGACTCCCCACACACAGCAATGCACATCCATATGTATTTCTTTTGATGTTTACTCTTTTTACACAAACTGGCAGCGCTTTCATACAAATGTGACAGCACCTTTCAACATCTTCATGGCTGCATTCAATGGCCTTCACCTAACGCGATCTCAAAAACTACATGTCTGGTAAGAACTGAATTGAACTTCCACATTTCATTCCCTTCTACAGTCCATAAACAACTCCTCCTCACTTAGGTCATGCTAAACGGCTCTGATACCAACTATAGAAATCAGAGAAGATTATATTTTATTCGATGGACAACACAAAACATTTATACAAGGATAAAAGCAGTTAGGAAGTTCTAAACTGCATAACTGCAACATAATAACTGGTAACCGCTACTGTCCTACTGTCTTAACTGAAGGAACTGCTATCACTGTCCCGCTGTCTTAGCAGATATTAAATAATGTAATATCACTGTTATGCTAACAGTTTCAACATGCTTCTTCTATTGTATGTCCTATTGTAGAAATTAGGTTTTTGTTTTCAACCATCCAATCTATGGATGGTGAGGACATTAACAAAAAGTTTGATTAAGAGTCATTGGCCACTTGCTTGTATGGTCCTTCGATGTAGTTCATTTAGTTTTATTTCCATTGATAAGCATAGGCTCCATATGGTGTACATCATTCTAGATACAAGGCTGATCAATGTGTACTTCATAAGTTTTATTTTTTACTTCCAACTAAAGAATCCTTTGCCAATTTCAAGCTACTAGAGCTGGAAGCTCAACATTCCAAGGATCTCCATGAGTTCTTAGTGGTGCAGTGTTCAAGTTTTGATTAGGCTATCGTAGTGGAACAAGGGGAAGATCAATTTGAAGGCCTTTCTTCCACTACAATGACACCAAGAATTTGGAAATTTTGCCTGAATATTATATTCTTTTTGTTTTCTTCTTTTCGGATTGGAATCCAACATTTCTTTTTAGGGGGGATGACGTAGAAAGTATATATTAATTTTTTTTGTTTTGTTAGTAAATGTTTGTATTTGACTATCTATTCTTTACTTGTTGTCTTGTGGGTAGTCATTAAGAGTTGGTTGTAGGTGGTTGTCGATGGTAATGTGCTATTTGGCAACCTTCAATCACTTTAAACATGCTTCTTATAGTCAGGGAAGGCAATTTGATTGTATACATGATCCTTGTTAGTCCACATTTGGATTGTACAAGCACTACCATGAAATAAAGTATTCATTGGTTTCATCTACAATTATTTGGCATCTATTTTTATATTCCATTTACATTGCAATTGGTAATGTTGGACATTTAGCAGTAAACATATATTGCATAAGTTACACAATCTTGTATATTTAGGTGGCCATGCTTCAATTAGCCACAATTACATTTCTTCTTAGCAACCCTTTTTTGAGTGCACTTGATTTATTTGAGTTTCTATTCATTGATTTCCCATATTGAAAATATTGTCTTTTTAGTAGATTCTTGGAATGGGGTTTTCTTTCATCATTATTTTTAAAAATGCAACTTTCTTGAAGGTTTGAGAATTACAATAGAATAACAATTATAGCTTTGAGTGAGTCAAACTTATAGTGTCAAGTATTGATTTTTTTATTAATCATAAATGTGGGTTTTTGAAAGGGCCCAAATCCTTATCTACACATCAGGAAGGATATAACAAAGAAGCGCAACAAAGCAACAAAGAGCAGTAACAAGAAACAAACAACACTAAGGCTGCATTCCAACAACAAACAATCAACGGAGGAGCTAAAACCATTAGACCCAGGGTTTACAACCCAAGGACCAAAGAAGACCAATCAAATCAAGGCAATTTGAAATCAAAATGCTTCAAGGAGCACTAAACCTTATCCATGGAGTGAAAGTCCTTTTGTGTTCTTCTTCCTTTTTTAAGTGCTTCTCTTGATTCTAAAGGATCTTAGGGGCCACAAGAACCCAACAACATTTCCTCCTTTTTCTTTAAAATGTTGGGGGAAATGTTGGGCAATCTTTGCAGCTCCTTTGTGGGATCAAAGACACAAGCATCTTGGGTTTCACCCAAACACCACCTTTCCTTAAATTCCACCTCCTACAACCCTTCTTCAATGCCACTTCTGGAAGGGCCTTGCAAGCATCATTAATTTCACATAGGCACACAATCTTGCAAACAACAGTCATTTCCTAGATTTGGTGACAACATCCATGGAAATAAGCTGACCAAAGTATTAATTATATTTGCCAACCTTTTACAATGCAATTTCCCAAGTAAATTTCATTTGCCTACCTTTTCAAACTATAAAGAACATGGAATAAGTTAAATCATAACTATACTATTGCACCTTCTTTTATTTGAAAGATTATTCCCAACATCTGTTCTTATAAAATCTTTTGCCTTATACATTTCTCTACTCTGCAGTAGACCATATAATCACTACTTTGGTGGAGATATAAACATGCAGCATAGCTCAAGAGATAACATTGATCAATGGATTATGTTCAGGAGGGTAGAACTTGTCTTGGTTTGATTCTTTGTACATTTATGCATCAGAAAGTATGTTGTAGAGTGCCAAGCTTGTTCAGATTGATCCTTCCCATTCATCCCAATATCCTTGTCCTGCGGTTCAAAACATATAAGATAAATCTCCAAATGACTCTAATTTTTTCTTCCAGAAAAATATTTGATCTTTGCTTGTTGAAGTGATCAAACCTCAATAGCGTAGTGGAAATCTGTCATAGAAAGAAACTATTCTAATGAAATCTCAAGACTCCACGGAGTAAGTGATATTTAATTTTGAGTGAAATTGCTTTTTCCATCTTTCAATGTAGTTACAAAATAAATCCACAAAGACATTCTTCAAACATAGATGGTTGTGTAGAGTTTTATCCTCAGTCCTAACCACCCCTTCTGTCTCTCCTGTATTAGATGCATCTCTCAATGGTAAGGACTTTACTGAATCAATGGTCCACATTCATCAACATGCCCTTTCCTTTGCTAGATATCCAACTCCAGCCTCCTTTTCTTGCTTTCTTAATTATTCTCTATTAAGTAATCTCCTTGTCACACATTTTGATGGTGTGATTTTAGGTGGCAGAGTTCTGCGTGTTAACTCATCAACTAAAGGTTGGTGATGTAGCCTCCTTAAAATCATCCATCCCCCCATTTCATAGCATGGTTACCACAGTTGCTGGTTTTTCTTATTGTTACTGTTGCTCGTGAAGCAACAATACATTTTTGTTTGTTTCTGTTTTGGACTGCAACTTATTTGTAATAGTTTATAATTTATCCAATGCCTACAAAAAAAATATTAGAACTGGGTGGCATCGTGTTCTTCTTAGAGAAATGCTTCGTATGAATGAAAAGAGAAAGAGCATTGTGGCACAAAAGGCGGAAGGGTATTCACCTTTGGCAGTGTGATGCACAGGACAAGCATTTAGGTGGCCCCTTTCTTGGCTTATTCCATTAGCCTTTATTTCTCATAAGAACAATGCCTTCTAACTAACTGTTTTTCTCCTATTGGAGAATTCTGGTTGAAATTTTCCTTAGTACAATCCATCTTTAATGGCTTCTTTTTACATGAGTGTTTAACTATAGAGCACGAAGTTCTCTATTGAGTGATTATTTATAGTACAAACTTCAAGTGAATGATATGTGTTTCACAGATACACATATTCTTCAGTTGAGACTGTATGTCAAGCTTTTTTGGTCTTGTTTATGAAGCTCAATGTCATAATTTATAGTGTTGCATGCTGAGCTTTGATATTTGTTAAATGCTACTTATGAGCTTCTGGTCTAGTTGAAGAGTTCTCTGTTTCGTTTGGATAGAAACTGTTTTTTGTTGGCGAGCTTCTGCTTCTTCAAATACTATTCACTGTCTTCATTTACATAAGTTTCTCTGCTATAAGTTTTCACCCACATATAATGTTATCTGTTCTTGTATGTTTCTTATGCTAGATATAATGGTATTTATGTGTTAGTAGCAATTTACCCTGTTTCCACTGCCACATTTCTCTCTACAATCATCATAACTCGTTTCAAAAACAGCAGATATAAAAGCCACAGGTCTTGTAGTTGATAGAATTTTTTCTTCTTACTGCCCTCCAAGAGTTCAAAGTCTTGTATGGTATCTTTTTTCTCGGAACTTTTGCAATGTAAATACTTGCATATGTGCTTCCAAAAAAAAAAAAAGTTTGGTGTCTAAATTTAGAAACTTCCTTTGGAGCCCAAAGGTTGTCTATAATATCTAAGACAATATCAGAACATGAAATCTAGCGCAAAAAAATATTTGCAATTGAATATGTAGTTGTTGTTGATCAGATCTAGAGTGCATGAAAATATAGAACAGACAATAGAGCAGGACTTTGACTAGCATAGTATTTGACAAATCATTACACATTAAGAAAATCAAACAATGCAGTAACAAAATTATGCCTCTTTATCCTTGAATAATTCGTATCACCCATCCACGGTAGACATTGGATGTTAAGTAAGCAAAACCCTATTATTAGCTCCTGCCTACGGTAGGTATACTAATGCATTGGCTGGATGCATTTTTTTTTTCCTATTGAACCAGTGAAAACAAAGAATTAAAATTTTAGGACAGAAATTCTATAGTTTAGATTTAATTTTTATTTAAATTGATTGTAAAAATACTATTTTTCTTTTTTCTTATTGGTTTATATTAGGAACAGTAAGAGAAAAATCAATTTTTTAAATTATTTCATAAATATTTAATTGCGAGTTGGGCCCCCTCAGCTGCCATCTCGCGCATTTAATGAATTTAGAAAATCTTCTGGCTTTTGTACAGGCGGATCGATCCATGATTTACACATTTCCAACCAATCACATTTCATACCCATGGAGAATAATCAACGGATTCCCTTCATTCTTCATTAAAATCAAAATGAACCAACGGTAAGATGTCCATCAGAACAAACACAACTCTTAAACCACGTGGTGAGAGCTATTTTTAACTTTTGAAAATCCCAAAAATAAAAAATAACAAATTTCTCTCGCCTAACTGATCCGATTTTCAATTTCTCTGTTTGTTTCTTGGGTCTGTGATATCTGCCACGGCATTGACGGCCTCTCATTGCTGTGTCCGCTGCCTTCATTGTTTATTTCCTCAATCTGTAGTTTGAGGGCAACAACCATTGCTTGGTTGCACTTGGCGCGCTTCTGCCATGTCCGGGATTCGATCGCGAGACCTCTAATTTGGCTCTAAACCCTTCTCCTGCAGCTTCCGTGATACTGCTGCCGCAGCAGAGCACAGTAACACCTTGCAATGATTTTCTGTCTTCCACAGTAACACCTTGCAATGATTTTCTATCTTTTCCTCTAGATTTTGCCTCGTTTGTTCTTCCTGAGGAAGAAAACAGAAAGAAGAGTTAAACATTTTATTAGTTAAAGAAATGATATTTTCAGAGTCCAGGAAAATGAATTGTAAAGCTTATAGATTTTTTTATTCCAATTTCAGCGATCTAATGTTCTAAAGATTTTCTTTGATCTAATTTTTTTACCTGCAGTCTCAAAAACTGTTCAGTTACGTCTCTCTGACATTGAATCTGGGCAGCCAGGTTGTTGCTTGCACAGATTGTGTTGTTGTTAGGCGTATTATTGTTGAAGTCTTTTATTGTTTTTATTTTCGCACATCCACATGCAGTCTATGTTAAACTCGACCATTGATGCATAAAATGGCTCACATGATGTCATACCAAACGTAGAACCCTCAACTGAACAAATTAATCCAAAACAAGAATATAATTCTTATTAATTTAACACATTCAATAAAATTTCACATAAATCTTGAAATATTAAATGTTTTTTTGCACAGTTGTTTAACAAAATCTTTAGAGGATTTGCAGGCTAAACAGAGTCTGTGCAGCATATCAGTCAACAGAAATTTGAATAAATCTCTGGTAACATATCACATTTATGTTTTTAAATAAAATTTGGAATTACCTAACAGCATTTCAATGCAATTTATGGGTATTATTCACCTGCGATGGATGAGCACAATTTTAATTTGGCCATTGCAGATCCGTTTGAGGGAAGAAGGATGGCCCGTACAAAGCAGACAAGTCCACGGGGGGAAGGCTTCTAGGAAGCAGCTCGTCATTAAGGTTACTTTCTATGGTGCCCTGGTACAATTGCGCTTATATCTAGTTTACTGTTTGAAATCTAGGTTATGATTGTTTCGTGTTGCAGGTCACTCCCAAATCTGCCCCCATAGAAATTGCCCATGTGTGGCTATTAATAATGAAGCAGGCTACTAGATGGAATGCATGCAGAGTGAATTAGCCGTCACCTGGCTTACTAAAATTCAAACATTAATTATAAAGAATATAGCGCTAAGTAAATTTTATGCCCAAAAATAAAATAAAATAAAATATATATGGTGACCGCTGTCAGTCATTCCATATAGTTATTAATCAATTAAGTCACTCTAAGGCGTGATGGCTGGCCCTATTATTTTCACAAATTTGTGTTCTTATTGATTGATTGTCCGTGTTTAGTAGCATTAATCTTTCCAGGATAATAATAATGAATTGTGTTTGCAAGTTAATTTCTAATAATCGTTTCACAAATTTGTGCTCTTATTGATTGTCCGTGTTTAGTGGCATTAATGCAAGTTAATTTCTAATAATCGTTTCACAAATTTGTGCTCTTATTGATTGTCCGTGTTTAGTGGCATTAATCTTTCTAGGATAATAATAATGAATTGGGTTTGCAAGTTAATTTCTAATAATCGTTTGGGTTAGTGTAAAATCCTATGGCTGTGTTCTATTTTTCAAAAAAAAGCTGTAAGCTTACACTTTTTTTAATGTTAATTACTATTAATCACTTGATGATGACAATCATGAATTGAGTTTGTAAATAATTTTTAATAGTCGTTTGGATCAGTGTATAGTGTCATGGCTGTGTCCTGTTTTCAAAAAACTATAAGATTACATTTTTTTATTTTGACTACTTTTAGTCATTCAACGATGATAATTATGATTTGGTCTCTGAAAGTATTGCTAATAATTAATTGGGTCAGTGTAAGGTGTCATGTATATGCCCTATTTACTGAAAAGCTGTAAGATGTTTCAGTTGGTGTTAGGTACAATTTAATCGGTATAGTAAATGATGCTAAGTTCCTTTTTAATTTTTCTATAGGTAATATTAAACTAGCCATGGCTAGTTCTGGGTCAGGCGGTATGAATTGTAGAAGTCTTGTTGTGGTTCTCATAGGACCACCTGCTAGTGGGAAGAGCACCTTAAAATCTAGCAAATAATTCCAAGCTCTATATATTAAGTTTATTGGGAATAAAGTGATGTCAGTATATAATTTGTCTAATCAATGTATGCACATGTTCCTACACGTTAGAAAATGCCCAAAAAAGATGTTTATTTTTATTGGATTCTCTCAAATTTGGTTGTATATGGCACTCTTGTAATTTTTGTGGTGACAATTATTTGGAAAGGTAGTTGGAATTAATCGAACATGATTATATCCACTGTAATGACCAACCATTGTCTCATGGTAAACTAGCTTGCTTAAATAATTACTGGACGCTCCCATGAGATAAGTAAGAAGAAAAATCAGTAGTATACCAATCTGCAAACTTATTCAAGTATTACTTTAGATAGTGCTTTTAAAATAATGTTAGATTATTATTGATGTAATGTTCCCTTGCATCTATTTCCTGGATTTTACTTATTATTATAGTACTATCCTAAGTTGTGATTGGTCAACTTAGTAGCTTCGAGATTTAATGATTTAATAAAAGTAATTTATTTGTTCTCGGGATTCCTAAGTTCGCTAAGCAATATTTTAGGCAAAGGGATTCCTAAGTTCGTTAAAACTGTATGCTCATATTTACATAGTTCATATTATGCATTGCTCCTAGTTACTTTAATTATTTAGTAAATAGGTATTAAAATATTGACCAATTCAATATGTACTTAAACATGCAATGTGTTGTTCCTTTTTGATTGCTCGTTATAATATGTACAAATATGTTAAAATATTATGTTTTAACTAGTAAATAGGAATGCCTGTGAATTTTTCATAATATGATGTACATAATAGATTGCCCATTGATATAGGAAATAGATGATTCTAATCGGGATATATGGAACCCCATATGTTATGGGGATTAGAAAGTTGGATATCTATTATTTTTTCTCATTAAAAATTAATAAAAATATTAAATAAAAATAACCTCTAATAAAAAATTTAAACCCTATAATTATCAATTCAAACAAATAAACTTTCTTAAAAGGTATAATCTCTAATAAAAATTATAAAACAAAATACATTATTTACCAATAATATTGTAGAACATGTTGAGTTTTTTAAAATACTTAGTGTAATAATACCAAAAATGTGGTTATTCAAGTTGCATGGCATTAGCCAGTAAATGATCCATTTTACTATTTATTACATGCAACTTAAATTTGACACATGTTTGCAAGCAGAAAGTGCACCTATTATATGGTTTGCCTGGTTCCACAATCTACACTAGTTGAGAAACATTGAAAAGTTCATCTATTTCCATTTTGTGGAATCTTTCAATTCAAGGACTGGCATAAACAATAATTTAACAAAGTTGATTTTATGGATGACATCAATTTAACTAGGTTGATTGGTCTAGAGTGACTGAGAAAAGGTACTGCCCATTTAAAACTTGAAGTTTGAAGTCCTATACATTTAGAGTCCAATTTAGGAAAAAAAACCTCGCTACTAGATGCATTCTACATATCTCTTTATTTACAAATGTTAGAGATTCACATAATCGATTTTTCTTTTCTTTTAATGTATATGCATGCTAAGACATGCTTAGGAAACAAGCAAGAAGTATAGATTAATGAGTGGAATATGATGGGGCTATTTTTGCTAAAGAGCAAGTCATCATCTTGAACACCAAGAAATTGATTACAATATTTAGTCAAAGTCTATTCAGGCCACAAGTCCAAATTGGTCATGCATTGATCATAGTTGATGTATACTATTGTTAAGTGAGGGCTCCAATATATGATAGTATACCAACTTATGGAGCTTTTATATTATTGTTATAACAATTGTAAATAGTAGAGGCTTTCTATTTTAATGGAGAATTGTTTTGCATTTCTTTTAATAATAAGCATTGTATTATTTATTAAAAAAGATAATATTACACATCATAAAAAAATTGGGTGGAGGAAGTCACACCCCAAAGTCCACATGGAGCTAGTTCTGAACCATCAAAATATAAGACAAAGTCGCTAAGTGACGAGAGTTATACCACTTGTGAGGGGAGAGGGGATCACAATCATCTAATTTGCCTAATCCATCAGCGAGGTCTAGGTCATCAAGAACAAGCTCCTACTCAGTGATCATTCCTTCTTCATTTTCTTCCTCAATAGGCTAAGTGTCATGAGTAGGCAAGATGGTCAAAGCAAGGCAACAAACTTTGCTAGAGTCTGAGGTGAAAGGCGGACATGATGGTTGAGATTGTTGGATTGTGAAGTCCAAAAGACATTATTTCTCCCGCCAAATCTCTTGCCTCTTGGTCTTCCTTATCCATTGTGGATATTACTTTATAAGAGAGATGTCTCTGAAATATTATCCGTCTAATTTAATCTTACACTTGTGAATCTTGCATCCAAATCTACCTGATAAGGAAATTAGAACATTCCGATTTCATAGTGAAATGTTATTCCCTAACTTGTGTCATAATGGACGATTTCTATTTTAAATTCCTTCATAACTGATAGGATATATTTCTTACATCGATTATTTTAGTAATCTATACATTTGTTAGGATGGTAGTCTATTATTCATATTTCTATATGAGTGAGTTTCTTAGAATTATTTAAGTTAGTTAATAACTATTGGAGTTAGATATATATTTGACTTTGGGCTGTGCCATTTCTTCATAGTTAATCAATTTATTTAGTAGATGTGATTAAAGGGTATCTACCTTATCTAATTAAAGTTTAGTCAATTTCATTAATTAGCATATATACATGTTGAATTATAACATCTATCTCTTGTATATAAAACTACACTTATTTTATTAGAATATAAGTAGTTTTTATCTTTGGTAAATAAGCTAGATGTGGTAAAACAAGGCTCCTTAAATATATTGTCTTACCCAATTCTAACATTAGATAGTTGTGTTATTTTAAATATTGATTTAAGTTAGTTCGAATTTAAATTATTATTATTCAAAGCTTTTTAATTTTTAGATTTTGAAAGAATAGTAGATTTATAGAGATTCATAATTGTTTAGTTAAGTTATTTTAAATTGGTATTATAAATATTAAATCATTATGTTATTAATTAATTGGATCAAAATAGGGTAGTTAAGATGGCTGGGTTGAATGTCATGTTGTGATTTTAAGATGTATGTTGTTATGATATCTATGGTTTAAGTTTTATATTTCACTGATTAGTGTCAATAATGATGGTTGATAACCCGTCATATTGTTGAGAAATGTAAAGCTATGGATGTCAGTAGGACTAACTTAGAAATGAGTCAAATTCTTACTCTTGTTTTTACCCTTTTATGTTGTATTGCTCCATGGGCATAGGGTATTTTGATCTTAAGTAGCATTATGTGTTAACTATGAGTTTGTGATGTCCCATATATGTATGAGGTCTTGGTGTTTGTTAATGAGGTAGATTGTTGATTTGAGCATTGATATTTGCGATTGGTTTTTGTGAAGGTATCTATATGCAAGAGGAAATATGTCTTGCTTTGTCATTGTATACTTGTCATGATGGTTAGGGTTACTAGGTGCATGTAGGAGAGTGGCTTTCATTATGGGGCCGGTGCCCAAAGTGGTTGCCTAGATAACCCTTTGAAAGTTGTAATCAAGTGATAACCTAATAATTAACTTAGGAAGGGTTGGGTAGCTAACTCATCAAATAAGATAATTGGATGCCTCACCCATACCTACAATGCTCATTTAGGCTAAGGATGGGATGAGAGGCCTGGTTGGCATGATCGACTTCCTTGTCTTCATGAAAGGATAGGTGATTCCGCATGTGTCACCCTATGGGGATGGTGCCTAGAGAGAGGCTACCAGGATAACCATAGATGGGGGCTGGCGTCTAGTGAGAGTCAGCCAGGATAACCCATGTTAGGACCATGTGATGACACTCTACCTACTATAGTCCAGTATTCCCTCTTGTGTTCATTCTTGTTGTTCACGTTGCCTCTAGGGGCATTGTTTGAGTAACTTGTTATATTTTTAGAGTCTGTGTTGTTGGGATCCATGTTTGATATTTACTTGATTGTATTTTCCATCTTGACTGTAGTCATTGTGGGAGATCATTGTTATCTCCTAGCACAGGGGGTGGACCTCAGGGTTCCACATGGTCGAGTGGTTGTGCTATATTCCATTATTTTTCTGGTGTCATGGCTCGTGTGTAAAGAAGATGTTTCTAGTTTTGCACCTATAATTGAAGATGACATTTGAGCTATTTGTATCTAGATCTTTTGCATCAGTGAAAAGTCATTATGTAACTTGAGGTATATAGAAAAGAGCATTTGTATCATTGAAATTATGTAATTCCTCTTGTAAGATAAACTATTTTGCACTTGTAGATAATATTGCAAATGTTGATGTATGTATCTGATGATGTAATTAATTTGTTAGTTTATGTTATATGATTATGCTATGTATGATGTTGAATATTGTTTAACTTTATTAATACAACTATGTAATCTCTAGAAGGTGTTAGTTTCTCTTGTTGCAATCAGACTATGTTATGTTTTGTTAATTATTTCCATTTAAAATAAAATTTTGCCTTTTTATTTCTTTAGTTGAACTTATCTCTATGGTTACATGGCAGGGCATTACATTTGGTATCAAAGTTAGGTTTAAACACTGGGTACTCTGGGTATATATAAGCTCGTTATGTTTTCCTACTTGCGTAGATTCTATAGGGTATGTTTTCCCTTTTGTCATCCTCGCCTTACAGCCTAAGGTTGTTCTTTGTTAGTTTAGTGTAGAAGATGCCTAGAGGTTGAGGTCGAGGTCGGGGTTGAGATAGGGGATGCGGGAGAGCTGGTGGCGATAGCCCTCCTCCTAGTTCCTATCGTGAGAGTTCTTAGGAAGGCAGGGGCTAGAATATGGAGAATCAGGGTCAGCCAGAGGGAGCTCAGTTGCATCAATTGCTTGAGGAGGCACTTGCCTATCTAGGTCCTAGATAGGAGGTAGATTAGCTAGGAGGGAGGCAGGAGGTTGATTAGTTAGGAGGGAGGCAGGAGGTTGATCAACTGAAGGTAAGGGAGAGATAGAGATCACCTAGAAGGAGAGAGATGTAAGCAGAGCAAGAGGCTACCTTAGCCAGTCACATGAGAGATCTTTTGAGGGCACATCCTCCCACTTTTGATGGATCTAGTAGTGGTTTGGACGCGGAGACCTGGTTGTTAGATTTGGGTAGGTGTTTTTCCATGCATCCGTATGGTAGTAACACCAAGGCGAGATGTGCTATCTTACACCTTAGATGATTTGATTCCACATGGTGGCACTTGGAAGAACAGAAGTTGCACTTGGACATTGGTATGGTTTCTTGGGAATTATTCTTGGAGAGGTTTAGAGCTCATTTCCTATCAGATCACTAGAAGCAGCATCGTGCCGATGAGTTCCATGAGTTGAGACAAATGGCCATGTTAGTACAACAGTATGAGCGTAGATTCTATGAGCTTAAGCAGTACATAGGCACTAGCAATGATGAGGCTATGTTAGTTAAGCACTTCATTAGGGGCTTGAATGTCCGTATAAATGCAAGAGTTTAAGTTTTCAAGCCTAAGACCATGGAGGTAGCAGTTGAGAAGGCCCGCCTGGTAGAGGAGAATTTGACTATGGCTCTTGGAGGTCATATGGGTGTGCATATTGGTAGTGTACCTTCTACAGGCTTTGGGCCTTGAGGTGGTTAGACACAAGCAGCAGTTTCTTCTAAAGGTCATCATGCACCTACTAAGGGTGAGCAGTAGTAGAAGCAATAGTATTCTTAGTCACAACCAAAGAATCCTTAGCCTTAGCAGGGTAATAGATTTTAGTCTAAGAAGAATCAGAGTTGGCAGCAAGCTAGACATGATCGTATTGATCAACTGGCTCAGAGCACATAGCCTACAGTTAGTAGAGATAGTTTTCAGTAGTCCAATGCTTTCTTAGGTGGTGAAAGTTTTGATAGAGGTACAGGATGTTTCTCTTGTGGCTAGCAGGGCCATATAGCCAAGCAGTGTCCACAAAAGAATGCTACAGGATTTAATCAGAGGCCGGCAGCTTTAGAGCCGACCATAGGTGATGTAGGGAGGTGTCATAGAGTCTTCACAATGATTGAACAGCACTAGGCAGAGTGTCAGGGGATAGGCTTGGAGGCCACAGGTAGAGGATAGGTAGTTTTCTTTGGAGCTCGTGCATGTTCTGCAGCATCGGGAATAGACCCTCATGGGTAGGGCATAGAGCAAGTAAGGGTCTAGTGGGATCCTAATGTTGAGTCTTCAGTTCTTGGGAGTTGGTGTCAGGATGCAAGATCTTTATCCTTATCATGTTGTAGGCTTCCAGGAGTAAGCATGATCCTAGGGTGGAGGATGTAGTGCCCCTTGTTTTGGCTTTCTGATATAGACTGTTAGTTATTGCTTTATATCTAGACATTATGGCATATTATTGATGATGGATTTACTATTTAGATGTAGTTGATGACACTCATTTATGTTTACTATGATGACACTATTGATACTTCATGATTAGTACATTATGCTTTCGATATGATCAGTTATGGGTTAATTGATTATGTAGATTAGTTTTATTATGTTCCATGTGACTATCTAATGATGTGTTATTAAGTTGATTAGTTAATGATGAACTTCTCTAATGTGGATATTTGTGATATGTTTTGTGAAGGGAGAGCATAATATTACTCATATTGAGTACCCTACTATGTTGTGATTCCCTGTCACTATGTGCTTGTTTGGATGGCTATATATATGTTGTATTTGACACTTTTATTTGTTGCAATATGTAGGTACCAAGCATTGGCTCCACCTGAATTGGTAGGTCTGAGCATGCCTTAATACCAATGGATGTGTGGAAGGGAGATAAGATGAGGTTCCTCATTTTGTTAACATCCTCGATGAGGATGGGCTCTCAATCATGGGTCCCGTCAGTTTACTCAGTTTGGTGCAGTGTTGTAAGTCTTTGTTATTCTCTAGTGTGTTGCCATTGAAATATGTTTAGTATGTAGCTTGAGTTGTCTATTATTTCATTAAATAGAATTATTAATTTATTTTGTAAATAAATAATATTAATATTCAAGAATATTAAATAATTGATTTTAATAGGAATTAAATTAATAATTTTAATAGCTAATAATAATAACAATAATAAATAAATTATAAGTATTTAATATTATATTAAATGAATAAATATTCATTTTGTATAGTTTGATAAGATATTATTTTATTCGTAGATTTATTTGAATTTAGTGAGTTGTCATGAAGTGCCTGTAGGTGGAGATGGATTCCTGTAATGGGTGAGTTATGGTATGGAATTTAATGAAATTGTCTATTTTTGTGTGAGGGGAATATTTGAAGGGGATTTTGGAACAATTTGGACATAAAGATTTTGGGTGAGAATTTTTACAGAAGAAGAATTGGAGGAAGGAGAGAGGAATTCACCAGGAGGACTCTGAAGCTTGGGGATAACAAGATTTCAGGTATGTTTAGTAGTAAAATAGAATTAATTTTATTTGAGATAATTTAGTCTCTGTATGAATTTCGCTCTTGCCTCTCCCTCTCCCATGTAGTTTTATCTGTCTGGAAATCATATCAATATATTTGATAGCCTGTAATATTAAGTTGTCTATCGCCATTTGAATCTATGTTGCTATGGTGTACTTTCAACCTGCTAATTCTTCCTCCCAATCGGCATATTGGAAACTTTAAGCTAATGTCTTGAATCTAGGAAATACTTGCTGTTTGTGTGCTCCTTAGATGTGATCTGACTCCTCCATGGAAAATACATAACTTTTGTGGCCCTCAATCCAACTGTTATCAGGGATCTTTTAATTCCTATATCTTCTTTCCATCTTCATATGTGAGTTTCCTCAGAAGCTGACTCTTTCGTTGTTGTTCTCTCTCCCCATTAAGTTTTTCCTCCAATCTTGTGATTTGTTAAGCTCTCCTGAGTTATTTAATTAAAACCATTTTAACAATTGGTAGGGAACATTCAAACGACATGAGTCGAGTCTTTCTGGCACTTGTTCCCTCTCTAGAAACTATTTGGAGTTAATTTGAGGGTTTTCTCTAGGTCTTGTGTTGTAATCTACATACACATTCTTTGGAGCCGCATGACTTATGTAACAAGTCAAATCGATGCCTTCTAGAATGATCTGAAGTTACTTTTAATAATTCTTACTGTTACTTTTCAAACGTCCTCTCTCTGAAGCGCATAGCGATTGAGTATCCTCTACAATCTAACATTCTAATTGATTCCAAGGAGTGATGTATTTATCTACATGGTATTGCCTACCAATGAAATTACTTTAGTTCTAAATCTTCTTGTTGATCCCCTTAGGTGGAAACCTTGTAATCCTTCGACTTAATTATCTTTCAAACATCCTACCAGTAGTCGTTGGGTGAATCTCCTGCAATCATTTTAGAGCCATGGCATTGCCTTATCGAGGCATTTTATCAACAACTTTAGTTCCTCCTAATCGCTGCAAAAAATATCACTATCTAGTATAATGATTCTATCAAATCTGGATGATTCCTACAGCACCCTACATTATCATTTTAACTTTTAACATTTCTTGATATCATTCAATTGTGTTGAATCACCGCGTTAGGTCGCTTCCTCTGGTGTTGGTCTATGATTTTCCAATGAAGTTCAATACTTTTCTTGAAGCTGCAAGATCCATCAATGGCCATCATTCGACCTCTGTGGCAAACTTATGTCAGTCACTGGGGTCTCTGAAATATTATCTGTCTAATTTAATCTTACATATGTGAATCTTGCATCCAAATCTACCTGATGAGGAAATTAGAATGTTCCCATTTCATAGTTAAATGCTATTCTCTAACTTGTGTCATAATGGACAATTTCTATTTTAAATTCCTACATATCTGATAGGATATATTTCTTACATTGATTATTGTAGTAATCTGTACATTTGTTAGGATGGTAGTCTATTATTCATATTTCTAGATGAGCTAATTTTATAGAATTATTTAAGTTAGTTAATAACTATTGGAATTACATATATTTATGACTTTGGGTTGTGCCATTTCTTCATAGTTAATCAATTTATTTAGTAGATGTTATTAAAGGGTATCTACCTTATCTAATTGAAGTTTAGTCAATTTCGTTAATTAGCATATATACATTCAATTATAACATCTATCTCTTGTATATAAAACTACACTTATTTTATTAGAATATAAGTAGTTTTTATCTTTGGTAAATAAGGTGGATATGGTAAAACAAGGCTCCTTAAATACATTGTCTTGGTCGATTCTAACATTAGATCATTGTGTTATTTTAAAAATTGATTTAAGCTAGTTCAAATTTAAATTATTATTATTCAAAGCTATTTAATTTTTAGATTTTGAAAGAATAGTAGATTCATAGAGATTCATAATTGTTTAGTTAAGTTAATTTAAATTCGTATTATAAATATTAAATCATTATGTTATTAATTAATTGGATCAAAATAGGGTAGTTAAGATGGTTGGGTTGAATGTCATGTTGTGATTTTAAGTTGTATGTTGTTATGATATCTCTTGTTTAAGTTATATATTTCACCAATTAGTGTCAATAATGGTTGTTGATAACCCATCATATTGTTGACAAATGTAAACCTATGGATGTCAATCGGACTAACTTACAAATGAGTCAAATTCTTACTCTTTCTTTTACCCTTTTTGGTTGTAATGCTCTAGAGGCATAGGGTATTTTGATCTTAAGTAGCATTATGTGTTAACTATGAGTTTATGATTTCCCCTGTATGTATGAGGTCTTGGTGTTTGTTAATGAGGCAGATTGTTGATTTGAGCATTGATATTTGTGACTAGTTTTTTTGAAGATATCTATATGCAAGAAGAAAGATGTCCTGCTTTGTCATTGTATACTTGTCATGATGGTTAGGGTTATTGGGTGCATGTAAGAGAGTGGATTTCATTGTGGTGCCGGTGCCCAAAGTGGCTACTTGGATAACCCTTTGAAATTTGTAATCAAGTGATAACCTAATAATTAACCTAGAAGGGGTTGGGTAGCTAACTCATTACATAAGATAATTGGATGCATCACCCATGCCTACAATGCTCATTTAGGCTAAGGATGGGATGAGAAGGCCTGATTGGCATGATCGACTTCCTTGTCTCCATGAAAGGATAGTTGGTTCCGTATGTGTCACCCTATGGTCGGTGCCTAGAGAGAGGCTGCCAGGATAACCATAGATGGGGGCCGGTGTCTAGTGAGAGTCAGCTAGGATAACCCATGTCAGGACCATGTGACAACACTCTACCTAATGTAGTCTAGTATTCCCTCTTGTGTTCATTCTTGTTGTTCATGTTGCCTCTGGGAACATTGTTTGAGCCACTTGTTATATTTTCAGAGCCTGTGTTTTTGGGATCCATGTTTGATATTTACCTAATTGTATTTTTCATCTTGACTGTAGTCATTGTGGGACCTCATTGTTATCTCCTAGCATGGGGGGTGGACCTCAGGGTTCCACATGGTTAGGTGGTTGTGCTATATTCCATTGGTTTTCTAGTGTCATGGCTTGTGTGTAAAGAAGATGTTTCTAGTTTTACACCTGTAATTGAAGATGAACATTTATGCTATTTGTATCGAGATCTTTTGTATTAGTGAATAGTCATTATGTAACTTGAGGTATCCAGAAAAGAGCTTTTGTACCATTGAAATTATGTAATTCCTCTTATAGGATATACTATTCTGCACTTATAGACAATATTGTATATGTTGATGTATGTATCTGATGATGTAATCAAGTTGTTAAGTTTAAGTTATATGATTATGCTATGTATGATGTTGAATATTGTTTAACTTCATTAATGCAGCTATGTAGTCCCTAGAGGTGTTAGTTTAACTTGTTACAATCAGACTATGTTATGTTTTGTTAATATTATTTCCATTTAAAAAAAAAAATCTGCCTTTTTATTGCTTTAGTTGAACTTATCTCTAGGGTTGCATGGTGGGGTGTTACAAATTGATAGTGATACATATGGAGACTCTTGAGAAGAAATTGACAAATATGATTACTAATAGTGAGTCTGGCATGAATGTACTTCTAGAAGATACTTGGAAAAGTCTAGTACACCAACTATTGGCCACCAATTATCAAGTTGGTAGGAGCATATCAACAAGGAAAATAAGTGATTGGATTCCACATGGGGAAAAAGGTCATTATTGGTACTCAAGCATTCCTACTTCATTGTCATCTCATTACACGAAGGTGTATAATACATTGTTGGGTCATGGTTGGTTGGTAGTAGCCAAAGCTGACCACAATTAGGAAATGAATATAATCTCCATTAAAAGAAAAGGTTGTAAATATGTAATTGATTTGAAGAATCAAACAATGAATGAGAAAGCATCTTCCTCAAATTCATTAGATTCTAACTCCAAAGAAGAATGGACAAAGAAAAATGATCAGGGTCCCATGGAGTTGAACATTGAAGGAAACTTGGAATTACAATGATGTTTGGAAGATGAAACAAGTTCTCTCAGTGATTTGTTCCATTGGCAAACAAAGGACGATGAAGTATTTATATTGAACTACAATTTTATTGAATCGATGGAAATTAGAGAAGATGAATGAGGACTACAAGATGACAAAAGGCAATTAAGGAAACCATTAAAATCTGAGGAAATCTAGTTCAGAATGATTCTAAAAAGTTGAATAGTTCATGTATGTGGGATAACATACACAGTTCAATTCTCAAAGGCTAGAATCTATCAATTATAGAGGTTTGATAGAATTGTTTGAAATAATGGGCAATTTTTTAAACAAAAGTGTTATATTAAAAATTTTGATCTTGAGTCAATTTCTACATGTTGTTCTAATGTATGTTAAAAGAGAGCCTACTCATATTGTGTAAATCAACAAATATGACAAATTGATAAAGTTAAAAATAATGATAGAAGGGAAATTAGTAAAGTTTCAAAAATAAACACAAGAAAAACTAATGAAGTTGGAATACAAAATACAATATGGGTGCTACATTAGAAAAATGAAGGAAATAATAAAAGGAAAAGCACTTGGCAATGGGTAGAAAAGAAGGAAATTGAAAACAAGTCTACCATATGATCATTTTTTCCATTGATTGAAAACAAGTCCACCATATGATCATTTTTTCCATTTATCAAAAACAAGTGCACTGTAAGTTTATTTTGTCTACTTTTTGGAAACAAGTCCACTATAAGGTCATTTTTTTCACTTATTGAAAACAAGTCCACTGTACAACCATCCATAAATATTTTTTCCACTAGACAATCACAAAATAATTTTGGTCACTCCAAGTCTACAATACAACCTAGTTTCAACATGCTTCTTCTATTGTATGTCTTGTTGTAGAAATTAGGTTTTTGTTTTCAGCCATCCAATCTATGGATGGTGAGGACATTAACAAAAAGTTTTATTAAGAGTCATTGACCACTTGCTTGTATGGTCCTTCGATGTAGTTCATTTAGTTTTATTTCCATTGATAAGCACAGGCTCCATATGGTACACATCATACTAGATACAAGGCTGATCAATGTGTACTTCATAAGTTTTATTTTTTACTTTCAACTAAAGCATCATTTGCCAACTTCAAGTTACTAGAGCTGGAAGCTCAACATTCCAAGGATCTCCATGAGTTCTTAGTAGTGCAGTGTTCAAGTTTTGATTAGGCTATCCTAGCAGAACAAGGGAAAGATCAATTTGAAGGCCTTTCTTCCACTACAATGACACCAAGAATTTGGAAATTTTGCCCTAATATTATATTCTTTTTGTTTTCTTCTTTTTGGATTGGAATCCAACATTTCTTTTTAGGGGGGATGATGTAGAAAGTACATATTAAATTGTTTTGTTTTGTTAGTATATGTTTGTATTTGACTATGTATTATTTACTTGTTGTCTTGTGGGTAGTCATTAAGAGTTGGTTGTAGGTGGTTGTCAATGGTAATGTGCTATTTGGCAACCTTCAATCACTTTAAATATGCTTCTTCTAATCAGTGAAGGCAATTTGATTGTATACATGATCCTTGTTAGCCCACATTTGGATTGTACAAGCACTACCATGAAATAAAGTATTCATTGGTTTCATCTACAATTATTTGGCATCTATTGTTATATTCCATTTACGTTGCAATTGGTAATGTTGGACATTTAGCAGTAAACATATATTGCATAAGTTACACAATCTTGTATATTTAGGTGGCCATGCTTCAATTAGCCACAATTACTTTTCTTCTTAGAAACCCTTTTTTGAGTGCACTTGATTTATTTGAGTTTCTATTCATTGATTTCCCATATTGAAAATATTTTGTCTTGTTAGTAGATTCTTGGAATGGGGTTTCCTTTCATCCTTGTTTTAAAAAATGCAACTTTCTTGAAGGTTTGAGAATTACAATAGAATATCAATTATAGCTTTGAGTGAGTCAAACTTACGGTGTCAAGTATTGGTTTTTTCAATAATCATAAAGGTGGGTTTTTGAAAGGGCCCAAATCCTTATCTACAAATCAGGAAGGATATAACAAAGAAGCCCAACAAAGAAACAAAGAGAAGCAACAAGAAACAAACAACACTAAGGCTGCATTCCAACAACAAACAATCAACGGAGGAGCTAAAGCCATTAGACCCAGGGTTCACAACCCAAGGACCAAAGAAGACCAATCAAATCAAGGCAATTTGAAATCAAAATGCTTCAAGGAGCACTAAACCTTATCCATGGAGTAAAAGTCCTTTTATGTTCTTCTTCCTTTTTTAAGCGCTTCTCTTGATTCTAAAGGATCTAAGGGGCCACAAGAACCCAACAACATTTCCTCCTTTTTCTTTAAAAATGTTGGGGGAAATGTTGGGCAATATTTGCAGCTCCTTTGTGGGGTCGAAGACACAAGCATCTTGGGTTTCACCCAAACACCACCTTTCCTTAAATTCCACCCCCTACAACCCTTCTTCAATGCCACTTCTGGAAGGGCCTTGCAAGTATCATTAATTTCACATAGGCACACAATCTTGCAAACAAGAGTCATTTCCTAGATTTGGTGACCACATCCACGGAAATAAGCTGACCAAAGTATTAGTTTTATTGCCAACCTTTTACAACGCAATTTCCCAAGTAAACTTCATTTGCCTACCTTTTCAAACTATAAAGAACATGGAATAAGTTAAATCATAACTATACTATTGCACCTTCTTTTATTTGAAAGATTACTCCCAACATTTGTTCTTATAAAATCTTTTGCCTTATACGTTTCTCTACTCTGTAGTAGACCATATAATCACTACTTTGGTGGAGATATAAACACGCAGCATAGCTCAAGAGATAACATCGATCAATGGATTATGTTCAGGAGGGTAAAACTTGTCTTGGTTTGATTCTTTGTACATTTATGCATCAGAGAGTATGTTGTAGAGTGCCAAGCTTGTTCAGATTGATCCTTCCCATTCATCCCAATATCCTTGTCCTGCGGTTCAAAACATATAAGATAAATCTCCAAATGACTCTAATTTTTTCTTCCAGAAAAATATTTGATCATTGCTTGTTGAAGTGATCAAACCTCAATAGCGTAGTGGAAATCTGTCATAGAAACAAACTATTCTAATGAAATCTCAAGACTCCACGGAGTAAGTGATATTTAATTTTGAGTGAAATTGCTTTTTCCAACTTTCAATGTAGTTACAAATAAATCCACAAAGACATTCTACAAACATAGATGGTTGTGGAGAGTTTTATCCTCAGTCCTAACCACCCCTTCTGTCTATCCTGTATTAGATACATCTCTCAATGGTAAGGACTTTACTGAGTCAATGGTCCACATTCATCAACATGCCCTTTCCTTTGCTAGATATCCAACTCCAGCCTCCTTTTCTTGCTTTCTTAATTATTCTCTATTAAGTAATCTCCTTGTCACACATTTTGATGGTGTGATTTTAGGTGGCAGAGTTCTGCGTGTTAACTCATCAACTAAAGGTTGGTGATGTAGCCTCCTTAAAATCATCCATCCCCCCATTTCATAGCATGGTTACCACAGTTGCTTGTTTTTCTTATTGTTACTGTTTCTCGTGAAGCAACAATACATTTTTGTTTGTTTCTGTTTTGGCCTGCAACTTATTTGTAATAGTTTATAATTTATCCAATGCCTACAAAAAATATTAGAACTGGGTGGCATCGTGTTCTTCTTAGAGAAATGCTTTGTATGAATGAAAAGAGAAAGAGCATTCTGGCACAAAAGGCGGAAGGGTATTCACCTTTGGTAGTGTGATGCACAGGACAGGCATTTTAGGTGGCCCCTTTCTTGGCTTATTCCATTAGCCTTTATTTCTCATAAGAACAATGCCTTCTAACTAACTGTTTTTCTCCTATTGGAGAATTCTGGTTGAAATTTTCCTTAGCACAATCCGTCTTTAATGGCTTCTTTTTACATGAGTGTTTAACTATTTAGCACGAAGTTCTCTATTGAGTGATTATTTATAGTACAAACTTCAAGTGAATGATATGTGTTTCACAGATTACATATTCTTCAGTTGAGACTGTATGTCAAGCTTTTTTGGTCTTGTTTATAAAGCTCAATGTCATAATTTATAGTGTTGCATGCTGAGCTTTGATATTTGTTAAATGCTACTTCTGAGCTTCTGGTCTAGTTGAAGAGTTCTCTGTTTCGTTCGGATAGAAACTGTTTTTTGTTGGCGAGCTTCTGCTTCTTCAAATACTATTCACTGTCTTCATTTACATAAGTTTCTCTGCTATAAGTTTTCACCCACATATAATGTTATCTGTTCTTGTATGTTTCTTATGCTAGATATAATGGTATTTATGTGTTAGTAGCAATTTACCCTGTTTCCACTGCCACATTTCTCTCTACAATCATCATAACTCGTTTCAAAAACAGCAGCTATAAAAGCCACAGGTCTTGTAGTTGATAGAATTTTTTCTTCTTACTGCCCTCCAAGAGTTCAAAGTCTTGTATGGTATCTTTTTTCTCGGAACTTTTGCAATGTAAATACTTGCATATGTGCTTCCAACAAAGTCTAAATTTAGAAACTTCCTTTGGAGCCCAGAGGTTGTCCATAATATCTAAGCCAATATCAGAACATGAAATCTAGCGCAAAAAAATATTTGCAATTGAATATGTAGTTGTTGTTGATCAGATCTAGAGTGCATGAAAATATAGAACAGACAATAGAGCAGGACTTTGACTAGCATAGTATTTGACAAATCATTACACATTAAGAAAACCAAACAATGCAGTAACAAAATTATGCCTCTTTATCTTTGAGTAATTCGTATCACCCATCCACGCTGGACATTGGATGTTAAGTAAGCAAAACCCTATTATTAAGAAAAGAAGATGGAGAAAACTTTGTCTAATTTTTATGTAAATAATGTTTGTCGAATACATCAAATTATAGGTGATGCTTGTACTCCGAGGTCACCTATCCTATACTACATCCTTGCTGACAATCTAACTTGAATCTACTTAACTTGATACTTCATTTAGAAAACCTTGATACTTCGTTGGATGTATGTGGGAACTCAGAACATCTCACTTAAAAGGTCAAAAAGAAATATGTATCTAGAAATTGACTGCATGTGGATTGTTTTATGTCTTTTAGGCAATAAACTACAACCACATTTTGAACTTGCCTTTAAATTAGAGTAATAAAATGCGAAAGCCGTTAAGTTTTATGTATCTGAAAATCAGTAATACCCAGTAATCTTTGAACTTCGTATTTTTAATAAATAATGACAAACGAGATGGCCTCTTCAAATCCAGTAGCCATTACAGTAGCAAGGCGTTAAAAAACTTCGAAAAAAATAAATATTAATTGACAGGCAAAAATCCAGTCAAATTCCAGCGTTAACTCTCCCTGAATTTTAGATGCTTAAATGCTTCCGTTCCTTAACTGCGGCATTCCCTGTTAAATATTAGGATAAAAAACTAGCAAAACTATCTCCAAACAATTTGCTGTGATCCCCACACACAAGCAACATTTCACGCATGAATTTCCTCTCTACATTTATGGGACCTGGGCCAAAATGCGGAATTTCTCTCATCCCCGACAAAATGTAAATATTTGCTATAATCGTTAGTATCGTCCTATTGAGTTCTGCAAAGCATGCAATTCTGATTGTAACATGTACACAGTTGTTTTCAGAAGTTTTTAACATAATTTATCTTGTTGCAGTCCTACACATTTAATCAAATTTCATACAGCAAAGTATATTCAACAAGAATAGCCAAAAAAAAACAGAGAAGAGTTGAACAGACCTCCTTTCTACTAGACAAATTGTGGGCTTTCCTGTGATGAGCGCTATGTCCATATTCAACAAAATGGAGAGCTCTCTCGCCTTCTTTAGAATAATGGAGAGCTCTCTCACTTTCTATTTTGTTGAATTAGTGCTATGTCCAGATTCAACAACATCATCCATTCCTCTGCTTTTATTCAACAAGAATAAAAACCAAAAAAAATTAAAATTTTTTGAACAGACAGATTGTGAGGGAGAACATGATGAGCGCTATGTCGACATTGCACAAAATTGACAGCTCTCTCGCCTTCTTTTATAGCCCATGTATTTTTAAGATCTCCTCACATCATCCAACATGCCCAGCCTTTGCCACCCGTCTTAATTTTTTCCTTTGCTCTATTTTAGGGAGGTCTCAGTGCGACTGCTATAATGACAGGGGCATTAATTCCTTTGCTCTATTTTAGTGAACTCCTCCTCCACTTCTGACATCTTGTTCCGAAAATCCTCTGAAAACGCCCCCATTTTTTTGGTCCAGAGCAACATGCAATTGTCTGTGTTCCAACGCAACTTGCCTTTCAAATATTGAAGTCTTTCTATTTTAAGAATATATAGAGTGACAATTTACTTAATGTTACCTTTCAAGTGTTACAGTCTTCCTAAAATTTTAATTGTATTTTATAGTTAAAATGACTAAATACTAGAATGGCCATCAAATTTAACCCTTGACTTCAACAATCAAAACAAACTAATCCTAATGCTAACCATAATCCCAACCCTAATTTAAACTGTGATTATATTCCTAACCCTAATTCTAACTCTAATTATAAACCAAACAGTAACCCTAACCTAACCCTTAACTCTAATCCTAAATATAATATATAATATAATTAAAAATAGAATTATTATGTAATATAATATATAATTATAATTATTATATAATATTTAATAATTATTATAATATAATATTATAATATATCTAATATATACTATAATATTATATTATATAATTATGATAATTCATATAATTATATAATATACTTAGAATTAAGCTATAATATAATTAGAATTAGAATTATTATATAATATAATATATAATTATAATTATTATATATAATAAAAATATTATATTATGTATAATAATTATTATAATATATTATAATAATATATCTAATCTATATTATATTATTATATTATATAATTATAATAATTCATATAGTTATAATTATATAATGTTGGCGTAGCAACTATATCGATGATGAGATCCCTTTCCACCACTAGTACATAGTATCAGAGTTTAGGTCATCGGTTCGAGTCCCTCGAGCCTTGGTCCACGTAAGCTCGGCTTATTGACGTGGTACGTAGTGGGTACGAATCCCACATGGTACGTGGTTGTATCCGGCTCTATCGTGGGGGGATCCCTCTCGACCACTAGTATGTGCTTTTGGTGTGACGACAAATTCTACATATAATATAGTTAGAATTAGGCTTGCGACTCCTCTTGGCGTACTTTAGATATATTATATTTAAGGATCCTTCTCGGCATACTTTAGATATATTATATTTAATATAAATATGCTAGTTGTATTTTATAGCTAAAATGACTAAATACTAGAATGGCCATCAAATTTAAGCCTTGAGTTCAATAATCACAGCAAACTTTAATTTTGGTTAGGCCAAACATTTACTACTTTTGACTAATTACCACTAGACCAAATGATGTTTATATATAGATAGATATATAAATAGATAGATAGATAAAGACATAGATATATAGTTTATAAGAATAATGTTATAAATTTTTTATATCAAATAATTATTAAAAAATTGCATGATATTCAAAATCACATGGACAAATTTAATATTAAATATAAATATAAAAAGAAAAAAACCACCATTAAATTCAATCCCACATGACTTTTACACTGAATCACTATCTTAGCATGTTAAAAATGAGAAGGAGAGCCCTAAATCTAAATCAGTTATGCTTAATTTTCAAACAAATTTTAAATGGAATTTGAGGCATCTCATCTTTTCTTGTCACATAATTTAGACACGACCTTAAGCTCACCAATTCGCTATTACAACTTGATTGTGCCACCATCATATGCTTTCCCACCACAAGCATGATTCGCTATTACAACTTGATTGTGCCACCATGATATGCTTTCCCACCACAAGCATGAAATGTGTTGCAACTTTCTGCATGTAGAAATTTTGGTGGAAAAGGAGACTACCAGCAAAGAATGACCAAGATTATTTTCCTCATCTTACATCCCTTCTTGAATAGTTTGAACTATTGATCTAGCAAGTTAACTTGGTCCCTCTCACAAAGGGAATGCCTTTGGCATAATTATGAATCACAATGGATATTACCTAATACCATGCTATTAGAACTTATGAGTGGTTAAGGATCTTTTTTATATGTAAAAGCATTGGGAAAATTATAATAGTTTTTTCACACTAGATAACTCAATGTCAAATCACTCCCACAAAAAATCTTACTCCCAGATTCAAAATCCTTTTTTTCAAATATCTCTTTTTCTATCAAAGTTGCACTGACATGCATGTTGAGTAGAATAAATTATTATGAATCATGATGGATGATTACCTATAGTGGGGCTTTCACATATTGTTGGCACACTTTTCAAATGATGGATTATTACCTAACAACATCCTATTAGTACTCATGTGTGGCTAAGGATACTTCTTTATATGTAAGAGCATTGGGAAGAATATATTGGTTTTTCACACTAGGTAACTTAGTGTTGAATGGCTCCCACAAAAAATATTACTCTTGGATTCAAAACCCCTTATATGTGGTGATAACTTAGTGTTGAATGGCTCCCACAAAAAATATTACTCTTGGATTCAAAACCCCTTATATGTGGTGAACTGATTAAGAAATAAGCACCTCAAGAAGGATATCTCTCAGCATATTTTAGATATATTTTTAAAATATAAATATGCTAGTCTAGCCTACATTCTTACTTTTCCACCATATAAAGGAAAGGATAAGGAAAATAATATAGAGATGAAAAGATTACTTGGTTTTCTTTGCTTCTTATAAGATGGCATTACTTTCCTAAGAAAAATCAAAGAATTACTACTTTAAAATGTCTGGCATTAGATAAGGATAGTGATTCCAAGACATGATGAGGATGGGGGCTTGGGAGGGTGTAGGATGCATTATAGGGACATCTTAAATTTTCCTAAATGTTTAAATAAATAATAAAATAATTTACAAATATATATAATAAAATAATTAATTAATTAAAAGAAAAAATAAAATAACAAAATATATATATAAACAAATAAAACTAAAAAACAAAACAAAACAAAATAGTCAAGTGACACATAGTGGCCAATATGTGTCTTTGTAGTATTGTAATAATAGAAATTGTTTAGTTATCCAAGGATGAGCTATCACAAAGTGATTCTTTAAGTCAACCTGACAACACTTGGAGATCAAAGACATAAGGTGGCTTAATAAAAAATTGTTGCCTTTGTAATATTGTAATAATAGCAATTATTTAGTTATCCAAGGATGAGTTATCACAAAGTGATTCTTGATTTAGGTCCACAACACTTGGAGATCAAAACGCATAAGGTGGCTTAACATGAAATTGTTAGGAGCTGAATGTATGGCAATTTTACTAGGCTAAAGAAGATTTTAATTGTTAGGGTCTAGTTAATTGTTAGTCAAGTAGCTATAATTAGCTACTAGTTCACAAAGATGGCAAATCCAAGTAGCAAAGTTGTGTTAATGGATTTTAAGGTAGCATAGTTGAGGTCTAGTTAATTGTTAGTCAAGTAGCTATAATTAGCTACTAGTTCACAAAGATGACAAATCCAAGTAACAAAGTTGTCTTAATGGATTTTAATGAATGTGGCTAAAGCATATAAATATGTTTAAGTAATTTTCAAAATAATGAAAAACTTATAAAATAATATAAATCAAATAAAAATAAGAGTCAACTTATGAATCAAGCTTAACAAAAAATTATAGTTTAACTTGAAAGTAAATGCATGAACTGATATAAGAATATGTCATAAAGGCATGCATTAATATAAGTATATATTATTCACTACATTTATGAAAGTAAAAATAAAATAAAAAAATTACAAAAAGATTGAATATGACATTTTTTTCAAAAGTAAAATTGAAAGTTATGTAAAATAAATGTATTTCAAGAAAATAAAATAAATAATTGTAAAAGAAAACAAAAGAAACAAAACAAAAATTAAAAAAGTCATTTTTTTAAAGATATAATTAATTTTAAAAATTAGAAAGGAAAAAAATGAAGTTTAATAATAAATTAAAAAATAATTTAAAAATAATAATAAAATGAAGTATTTTAATAATATTATTATTAATTTAGAGGGTGAATGGGTGGGCATCCTACCTTTCATTTGGGAGGACCGGGTACACGTGTTGTCATATGACCTGACAAAATCTTTAGCTGAGCTAGCCGGTGTTGGTGATGTCGTGGTTTGGGAATGAGCTGGAGTGGCAGTGGAGCATGTGAAGCTCCTCAAGGAAGAAAGTGGAGGTTCAATGGATTGCATCGCATTGATTACATCCCTCGTTAGACATCATATGAAAGATAGCTTCCCATTCTTCTCTAATGCCTCATTGGGAAGATTCAAGAAGTCCGAGTAGGGGTAGGCTCTGTGCTGTTTGTACTGGTTTGTCCCATTCCTAATGGCAAGAGGGTCAAGATTTATAATGCAGATCTCCACAGAAGGGTTGTTGTGTTTGGGGTTGAGCACTCCAATTCAGATTGAAAGTTCAGTGAGATAGATGGCATTTAAGGGTCTGGTGATGGAGCACGGGTTAAAAAGGATTTTGCGCCATAGTGATGAATTCGTTCTCATGGCAGTTAAGGTCATTTTGGGTAAGGAGTTTCTTGAAGAGGAAGAATTTTATAGGGTGGACACTGCTATCGTTTCTTGATTCCTAGCTTCAATGCTGGATGTAAGAATTACAAAAGGCCGATGCCTTCTTTTGATGCACCCTCTTTTTATCAATAATCTTCTGGTGGGAGTGGAGGATATTGTGAGGATGGCTGAACTGGGTGTCAGGATCCCCAGGCTGGTAGATTTCCAGTCTCTGTAAGATGAGGATGCAGTCGTGCATTATTTCCCTTTCCTTCTCAATCCTAAAGGGTGGTCATTAATCCTCCACAAGGTGCATGTTGTGGCAGGTGTTGAGTTTCTGTGCAAGCTCCTATAAATTTCTCCCCATGGTGGATCTTTCGATTGGCTGGAAGATTTCAAGGTAAGGGCAGCCAACCTTGGCTTTCAAGTTTGATGTCTCCTGCGTTCTAGTTCTTGTCAGGTGTTAGTTTGGCTTTCCTTCAGGATGTAGGTTAGTAGGGTTAGAAGTTAGTGCAAGATTTTGTTCACCTCCCTACAATATTCACATATAGCTGTTACTTTGTTTTGGAAAACCTCTTATTAGTAAGTGTGGCCTTGCATGGCCTTTTTCTAATTTGGTAGACCCTGCAAGGTCAAGTAGATGATAGGGATTTGCAGATGGATGTAAATATTTTTATATCAATACATATATCTCTATTACGCACCAAAAAAAAAAAAATTTATTAATTTAAAATTAAAAAATTGTTTAATAGTATGATTTTTTATGAAAACAAATATTTAGTACAACTTCGTATAAAATTTATAAAAATTTATAAAATCACTAATATAAGATCCATAAAGTAGTAGATACTAGCATACCTATATTTAAAAAATATATCTAAAGTATGCTTAGAGATATCCTTTTGGAGTAACATTTCCTTGTGCTATACTTGTGCTATCCTTATAAATATAGTATGAGATAATTTAAGTAATATTAAGAAGATAAAAATAAAAAAATATTCTTTTTTAATTTTTTTTTTTAAAAGATCATTCTTGTTAGGAGATAAGGGAAAGTAAAATTGCATGGCAAACATTAATAAGTTCTACTTATTAATATTTTAAAAAAACCACAAAATCTGCATTTTAAGAGCTCAAATTATTAGCCAATTTGATAGTTTTTGTTAAAAAATTTACAGACTGATAAGAGAAAGCAAAATTGCATGGAAAACATTAATAAGTTCTCCTTATTAATATCTAAAAAAAATCCACAAAATTTGCTCTTAAGAGCCGATTTGATAGTTTTTGTTAAAATTTTTACATAGACTTAGGAAAAATTAATATTTGTTCCACATTCAAAATAATACTTTGTTTTGATTGGTTTATTTTACATAGAGGTCTAGCCTCTTGACCACCCAACCATGCCCTAATGGGCACAATATAATATATTAATATTTAGATGAGTATAACATTTCAATATTTAATATTTATGCACAAATCTATTTAATAATATTTCATTTTAATAACATAAATATAAATACATTATAATCATAATTCTACTAATTTAATATACATTCTATTATTAATATATAATTAATTATATTATTTATTAATATTTAAAATATCAAATTTATAATTAATATATACAATGAATTGAAAATTAAATAATCACAATATTATATTAGTATAAATATTACAATTTTTGTTATAATATTTGCATAGGCTTAAAAGAAAAAAAAAATTATATGTTTAATATTAAAAATATTATTTGTTTAGTAATTCTCTCAAGAATTTAGCCACTTAGAATTTAACTCTTCTAAGTGGCTTCATTCCATTCCATATCTCTCGAACTATATTTCGTCCTTAAGAGCTCAAATTTTGAGCCAATCGATTTTCTAAATATTTTTTGTTAAAATTTCCTCATATAGACTTACCAAAAATTAAAATTTGTTCAGCATGAAAAATAATACTCTATTTTGATTGGTTTACTTTCAATAGATTAATCATTAGATAAAAGGTCGTGTTTGCTGGCTTGATTGAAGAGTAGTGAAAAGTCTGACAGAGAAATATAACATGCATATACTGTATGTCAGATTATCGTTGCCATGGACATATCAATATCTAAAGAGTAGTGACAAGTTTGACAGAGAAATATAACATGCATATACTAGACGTTGGATTGTAGTTTTTTTTTTAGCAGAAAAAGGTGATGAACACCCATAGATATTAAAAAGGAAATAAGCAGAGAGTACAACAAATATTGAGTATCAAGTCCTGAGGACCAGAGAAATAATACATATCAAAGCCCTTAACAGAGCTGAACAAACCCAAATAACACAAAAGCAGTCATTTTCACCCTAAAAGAACTAAACCAAATACAACCAGGAAAACATACTTGACCCAGGCCGTAATGGAAAAGAGAGAAAACATGGACGCCACACATCCCAACAGAAGCACTGAAGATTGCTCAAATCTTGAACCACCAAAAAAGACTGCCATCATCACCGAGAGACTACATGGGAAGGGAGACCAAAACTGTGAAACATGACACCAAAAAAAAGGATAGAGCCATTAAAACCAAGACAGAAACACCACACCCCTACCAGCACTCTCACGCCGCTGCCAGAGTTGCTGGGAGGTGTTGATCATCGATCAGGACAGCCACATCTGGATAGAAGCCTTGTTCAGGATCCTCTAAGGCATATTGAGGCATTCCCGGGGCTAAATCAGGAGAGTGAACCCTTAGAAAATGGATAGCCAAAAAGATGTCCTTGATTCTGGAGGCTTTTTTCTTGGTCACAAGAAAACAATGCGACTATAAAACATTATCTAGTTCATGACTGCATAGGGATTTAATGTTGTTTTGCAAGGCACGGTAGATAGCTTGCTGAGAGGGCGACGTATGCAGTGAGGCAAGATTGAAGAGCCCGCCAATAAGGGCGTCACCTTGATCCATACTATAGTTAGCCACCGCAGATTCCCATCTATCCACCGTGTAGAGATTTTTGGCAAAAAGCCCTGCCGCAAGCGAGTGCACAAACTCCCCATCAGCCACTAAGTCCATTATGTTAGACAGGAGCTAAGATATGACGTCTGAGAAATTTAACACTCGACCTTTGTAACCTCTGATCCAGGCATGGCCGACTATGTTCCTGGCAGTGAATTGCATTAGAGTACAATCCCAATCAAGGAGGGACATTAAATCTACCGCTTTCACCCTGCCTCTGATCTCAGGCTCCCATTCCAAAACTGGGAAAAATAGCCTTTGATGAAGGCATATGTCTGCCATTAGCACCTTAGCACTGAGAAATTAGGGTCCAGAAATCTAAATCACGCAGAAACCCCGGGGCTGAAAGCTTAATGACAGAGATTAGGGAATAGCAACCAGCCAATCTCTCCTAATGAGCCAACAAACACCAAATAAGGAGCAAGAGCCTAATAAAGGTCAGATGATGACGATGACATCATAGAGTCAGAAAGCTTTAACGGGTGAGCTGAGGGGCCGCTGCGGAGAAGGGACCAACTATGAGTGTTTGCCACGCATCCCAGCGTGGGGACTCTGTTGGACAAGCTGTAGCCGTAAACTCCTTGGAGTCCTTATTTAATATATGTGTCATAATGCCATATAACCTTTCTTAATGGGATATATATGCTATGATCCGTAGTCCCCCCTATAAACCAATTTGAAGCGAACATTATTTAAAATTAGAACACTAAATGTAGTGGTAAGTAGCTTGTGTCTATTAAAGCTTGCCAGGGAGGGAGGCTAAGAGTTAAGGCTCAGGTTAAAGAGGGGGCAGATCCTATCAGATAGTCGCTACCAGTCCAGATCAAGAAAGAGAGGAGTAAAGGAATGTCAGATCTTATAGCTCATACAGCAGATGAATAGATAGGTGAAAGAAAGTAAGCCCAACTTGCAAATTTAATTTGCTGACATACTAGAGATCTTGTCTTGAAAGCTTCTACATCAAGCAATTCCACCCGTTGCTATTTCCTTCTCATTTGCAATGAGATTGAATAGATTCAAATGATCCTTATCACCAGGTAGGTATTGAATAGTAACAAATTCTTGATCAATGGCTAGATTGGCTAAAAGGTCCGCCACCTTATTGCCTTCTCTGAGGGTGTGGGAGATAAGGTAGGAATCTAGCATATTTAGAAGGGTGATGGCTTGAGTGAGGATGTAATTGAGTTTCCAATTGTCCGAGCCTTTCCCTTTGATGGTGTTAATGATTATCAGAGAGTCTCCCTCTATCCAAACATTTTTAACTCCTTTCTCAACTGTCAGTGATAAACCATGAACCAGGGCCCATGTCTTGGCCTCATTATTGGTGCCTCTTGGAAGTTTAGTCAACTTGGCTGCAAAAAATGATCCGTCCTCTTTTCTAATGACACACCCCGTACCTGACGGACCTGGATTGCCTCGACATGCACCGTCAAAGTTCATCTTGAAGAAGGGGGGATGGAGGGATCCATCTTACTTGAGCTCTTTTTGCCATAGGCTTAACTGATGTAGAGAGGCTACCAAATCCTACCTTATTAACTGCCGGCCAAAAGTGAATTACTTCCACATCCCATTTAGACCAGACCAATGTCCTGAGATTAGACCATCTAAGGACGGATAGTAACTGATCTGAGATTGCCGATTCTAACCTGTCACAAACCTGGGCCACAAATTTGGCTTCCTTTCTGAAGATTTAGATGTTCCTCTCCCACCAAAGGTGCCAGATTACCATCGACAGGCCGATGACCCATATACTGGCTAAATGAGAATTGGTCATTGGGGTAGGCCAATTCAAGAACATTTGAAACAGAGATTTGGAAACCGGAGTACACCAATTTATCTTTCTGAGAAGCCAGAGCCAACAATCTCTACTGAAGGGAAAATGTAAAAGAAGGTGATCTATTGATTCATTGACACCCCCACAAAGTACACAAGGGAAATTTGAACCTATCCCCAGTCTTTTAATTTGATCACTAGTCAAGATCTTGTTGTGGAGCGCACACCATGCAAAAGCTCCTGCTTTGGGAAGCAAGGTGTCCCCCCAACACAAATTTGAAGGCCAGTCACAAATTTGAAGGATTGTAGTTGCCATGGATATATCAATATCTCCCATTTTATTGTTTCAGAATGTGTAATAATGATTTGTAAGTGTACTGGTTTGTGCCTGTTTGCCATCATTTATTTAAAATAGTTTAAGATTGTATTGTTAGACCTACCAATAACAAGTGTTAATGCCTTGATTGTGTGGGGGAGTACAGTTAGTCATTGACGTCTTATTTCAGGTTTGTACCTCGTGCATCCATTTAAGATCATGTAACACCTTTATTGCTACGTGGGGATTAATGACTAGGTTTTTTGGTGAGAAGTTCCATTCTTCTCATCCATGGCATGTTCGTAGGAATTTTTGCAAGTGGGGGGTGCCTTATTTTAAGGGCATGAAATATTAAGGTTTCATGACAGTTTTTCATTTTTGTGTGACTTTATTAGGGCATAAAATATAATGGCAAGTACTTGACTTGTATACTACTTTGGTGTAATTATATAGATTTTTAATTGTCATGATTAATGTATTGATATAGATTCTAGTTTATAATAATATAAAAGATAATTTTCTTTTTAAGGAATTCATGATTTCACATGCACATAGCTCCAATTATATATACTTTGATATTAGCACCAATAGATTTATATGAATTTATTGTTTATATTTTATATCTTTTATTCTTTTAAGTGGACCCTTTCAAATGAGTATAACTAGCAATCGCACCTTGGTGTGCAATGGGTACGCTAAAGAGTTGTGGAAATGCAATTGCCACATCTTTAAGTGATTGATGATTGCCTTGTATCCCTATAGCCCATGTCATTTTTGTTTCCCTGAGTGCAATGAAGTTCACAAGTGCATTCCATTAGTCATGATATAGGTATACTATATAAGCTCAATATCCCTATGGCCTATTTTACATGAGTACACATTCAATATCTATCTAGTCCAAGTAACCATCTCCCAAAAGTATTTATGTAGGATGGATGTCTAGCAAAGCATTTGATGGATAACAAAATGGAGCACTTTCTCTATTAAATGTCCTATAAGAGAAGCAATAAAGACTACACAAGGAATTGAAAAGAGAATCTTTTTTCACAAGATCATCTCTATTGGCCTACAGTAAACTATCAACCATTGGTCTCTCAAAACAACTCATTGCATCTTTGGATTGTTGGCATGAAACAAATGATTGAAAGTCACTCTCTTTTCTCTACCATTGGATCGTTCATATGAAAAGTACCATTTAATGAGGCTTCAGTGGAACTAGATGATCTAGACCAACCCATACCAACCTCCATGATCTTTAATGCAGTACTAATGTCGAACTTAGAATACTCATTACATGTGTCATATTTTAATTGTTGGCATGAAATGACTTATCAAAAGATAGTCTATCTCTCTATTCCTCTATTTCTATTGATCTCCCTCTCTCTATATCTCTGTGTCCCTCTCTATTTCTCTCTCATCTTGAGTCATCTCTTTCTCCCCATCTCTTTCTCTATCTCTCCCTTTCTATATCTCTATCTTTCTCTCTCTATGTCTCTCTACATCTCTCCCTCACTCTCTCCCCCTTTATCTCTCTATCTCTATCTCTACTTGTCCCTCTCCTCTTATCTATCTAACTCTTTACCCCTCCCTCTCTTTTTCTCTATCTCTATATCTATATCTTTCTATCTCTCCCTCTCCCTCTCCCTATTTCTCCTCTCTCTATCTCTTCCTATCTCTATCTCTCCCTCCTCTCTCTCCCCATATCCTCTACCTTTCTCTTCCTTAATATTCAAAGCTAAGTTACCTAAATGTGGACCCAAAACCCTAAATATTGACACTAAGGCATTAAAAAATAGAAGTGGAAGATGGGCAAATGAGTCATAAAAAAATCTGTCTTTCTCTATTCCTCTCTCTTTGTTAATATCCCTCCCTCTCTATATCTCTATCTCTCGCTCTCTATCTCTCTTCTACCCTCATTATGTCTCTAACGATCTCTTCCTCTATCTCTTTCTCTATTTTCTCTCTCTTTCCCTCTATATCACTTATCTAGATAGTAACAAATCTACCCATACAACATAGTAAACACTTTGGTTCCCACTAAGAAAATATTTAAATTCCTTCAAAAGTAGGAAAATATTTTTTTCTTTTTTAGACATCATCATTTGCACTTGCATAATTGAAACATAAAACATTTCATAATGAAATAACATTTCATTTCAATTTGTAAAAGAAATACATCTTTTCTTGATTACAATTTTCATACATGATTTATAATCAAGTAAACAAATTTATAATTTACAAATAAGTACAAGGGCGGGATTTCCATATCTGGATTAATCTTATGTTCCACAAGCCTCGGTGTGTCATCTGCAAGAGGAAGAGCATCACCCAAGTACTTTACCTCAAATCATAAATTGACAGTCCCCCACACACCTTCCATCTGGAAGTGGCCCTAACCTTCAATGAAAAGTATAGACTAAGGAACCCCTAGTATTTCCATATAAGTTTCTAGTGTTGTGTCTTACATGACCAACACAGTCATACAACTATATAGCCTCCTCTAACTATGTATGACACTACTGGTTGGCTATGCAAATCTGGAGCACAGTGAACCGACAAGTGCAAGTAGAGACTTTTGCACCTACTTTTGCCAAAAGTTTTGAATAAAATTCAACCACTTAAAGAGTGGAGTTGTATGTTCACCCACCACTAACTTGACTTGGAAACCTTCAATGGCCTATGGTTAACTCAAACTTTTCTTTGACCAAATGGTTTAACTTTCCTTGATGATCTTATTTGCATAGTGTTAACTCATTAAGTCAATACATGACTGGCTAGTTAATTTCTCTAACTTTGAACACCCATGTTACATTCTAGTAACCTCTTGGGTCTTGGCTATTGCCACTTGTTCAAGTCCTTTCTATAAACCATGAAAGTAACTAATCTTCTATTTTTAAGTACTTTAGTTAATCATGACAACAACACATCATCGACTTGACCCTTTTGCTCTCATAACAATAATATAGACAATATATCCAATGATTTCTTCAATAAATTAATATCTTATATAAAAGATTACTTGTATATAGAGGTGTCGAAGCTTATTCATGGACACACAACTTATACAACATTAATATAATGATATCAAAGTTGGCACAACTTTAACAAGACTACCACATTTATCTCACAATGATTTCAAATCTTTCCAGCCAAAGAACACAATATTTCTATCAGCCACATAATTCAGCCTCAATATCATATAGCCTTTCGGCCACATTCAACCCTAATCCACCTGCATCACTTCGTGCAAACTGACTATTAATTTAATAATCTTTAATTATTTAATTAATTTATTCTGCACCTTTATCATGTCATAAAAATCAAATTCATCTACTATAGTTTCAAAATTAAATATTTTTTACTATAGTTCATTCCAAAAATTAAATAAATTATCATATTTATTTAATTCCCTATTTTGTGCACTTTTGGTTACATTTTGTAATCATGATTATTTTCTTCTAATCCATGTGCACATAAATTAATTTTAATTTATTCATCATTACAAACCCCCATGTTTCTAGAAGTCCACTTGTCATCTAATGTACACACATGTATATGACAAGTGGTACTTTGGAAGCATGGGCAAATCTTCCAAAATGGGTACATTTGTCTTATTTCTTCCACCCCACTCCATGTGTCACTATTCATTCCAATTTAAAATTCCATGTGGCACTATTTGAACACTATTCTTCTAATTTTAAATTCCACTTGTCCTCTCCATGGAATTTAAAATTCCTCACAAAATCTAAGCCTTATCTTTTCATAAATGAGTCCTTACATGTCATACACCTACTCAATCGTAGCCATCCATTGATTCAAACTTGCATTCTCATCCATTGATCATCCCTTGAATCTTGGGGGCAACTTTCTCATCCAATCCAAACATGTCATTTGTCCAATTCTCCTTGTTTGAGGATCCTCAAGCAATCTCAACCATTGATCCTTCAAATTGATCCTAGCCCTCCAATCCCATCTCCAAAAATCTATAAATTGAGGCCTCCACCTCCCATTTGGAACAAGCCATCATATGCAAGAAAACTCTACCAATTTGAGTGTTCAACATCTAGAATTAGTCCAATTCTAGCATAGTTTAGTAATAGCAGTTCATATCTTAGGGCATATCACTACTAATAGACTCATTTAGGGTGCAATTAGATAGTTTAGTTTGTTAGTAGTTTATCCCAATCTTGAGGTCCCTTGGACTTGAGATTAGGTACATTTTAGGTTCAATCTGCATCTACTTTAGGTCTCATTTACATAGGAAGACATTTTGACACGCTTGGTGGGACACCCACCACCTTAACCATAACAAAATTTACATGTTTTGTGGTGTTATTCTTGTGATAGGTTGGATCAGTGCCTAAACTTCTACAAATTATCACCTATCTAGCATATCAATGACTATCTGACACATTAGTACCTATCTGGCACATCAACACCCAGTCTGACAGATCAACACCCATTTCGACAGATCAGCACCCATCTAGAGACAAGGTAAAATCACTCATTCTCATGAATTTTAAGTCGAAGTCAACATTTTATGTCTCCATGATATTTTAAATGATGTTTTACTAAATTTTTGGCCACCTTAGGTCTCTGTTTTGTAGGAAAAATCAAATTTATAAGGGGGAAGTGATGTCTATCTCAGATCAACGCCTAGCCCTCTGCATCAGTGCCTAATTCCCCAAATTAGTGCCTAACCAGAAATTGTGTTTTTAGACTAACACTTGGTTTTGCAGCCTTATTCAACCATCAAAGACTTGCCTACAATTACTAACTTCCTCTTTGCAGGGTTGTTTATTAGCTTAAAAGCATTTACCATTGTTGTTTTTTGTGTGAAATTGCTTGATTAATCATAGGCACATTTATAAGGTTTAAAAAGAACAACAAATTTGCATCCTTCACTCATATGGTTTAAAAAGAACAACAAACTTGCATCCTTCAGTCATATGGTTTTAAAAGAACAACAAATTGTATTCACACCTTGATTGGGTTTAAAAGGACCACAAACTTGCATTTCCGCTCATCTAAGCAAGAAAATGAATAACTTTGTGTGAAGCATCTTGTGATTGTGTTTGTATTGTGAAAGTGTATGCTCGTCCCTCACACCATTTGGTGATCTTGGGAATCAAAAACTTCTCACAACACTTGCATAAATCACCCCCAACATAATCCAAGAGCTAAAAATGAACCTTGTTTAGTGTGACCCAAGCCTAAAAATACATGTCCTCTCCCCTCGCATCTTCGTATGAAATTGGGGATCAAAAGTATTTTTGCGCTTGTGTTTCTTTTGTTGGACCCTTAGAGGGCATGCCACCTCACTTCGAAAGGTGGGAATGACACAAGAAGAAATAGGTTAAAGCCAAACCCTTCCAATCTGCTAGATAAAATAATGTATTTGCAATGAAAATCATAAATAACGGGTGTTGTTGCGTCATACCAATGAGTGTTTTCCCTAAAACCCTATAGAGCATAACCTCTATAGGCTAGGAAGCCTCCTTTATCAGAGCGAATCGCCACATGTATGGCAACTTGAATGGATGCCCTCACTAGCTACTTTGTTTAGAAGCCATAAACCCCCTACTTGTTGATACAGGATGTTAGAAAATCAAAATCTGATAGTCATCCCACATTTTCAAGGCTTATGGTAGAGATAGCGAAGTATCTTAAGATCTACACATCTTAAGGACTTGGAACTTGGTGTGCCTAAGAAGTGAGTGCACTGTAAGGGGGAGCTCGTGCCCCAAGTTCCTAGAGCTATACACCATAAGTAGGCACGACTGGGTAAAACCAAGTGGGAACTCAACAAGTATTGTCCTTGCCTCGCCATAGGTTGTGCATTATTGATTAATTTTACAACAAAACCTTTGGACATTGTATGCACTTGTTTGAAATGTTTGTATCACTTTCCAAAGAAAACTATCATGGACATAACCCAAACATTTGAAAAAAACAAACCATTGAAACTTTAGAACACCTCAAATACATCATTTAACCTCTAAGGCCCAAAACATCACATCCCAAGCCCAAAATTTGCATAAAACCACCACTATCCTATATTAGCGCCCAAACCTCCACATCAATGCTTAATCCTCTACATCAGCACCTAAACCTTTGCATCAGCACCCAAACCTCTACATCAGCACCCAATCATCTACATCAGCACCCAAACCTCTGCATCAACGCCCAAATGTCCACATCAGTGCCTAATCCTCCAAATTAGTACCCAATCCACTACATCAACGGCCAACACTCTATATCAATGCGTAATCCTCTGAATCAACACCCATTCATCTGCATTAGTGCCCATTGACAAAACAATTGGAAAAATCAAGACTTTGTCCTTTAAGGTATCGACAATCCTCGTTCCACGTCATCCATCTACATTTCAAGCCACCTCATCCATATCTTCATCCATTTGTCCTTCTTAGCTTGTGATTCAATCCTAATCATTGATCATCATCATTGTCATCATCCTCATCAATTTATAGGTTATCCAAGTCACCCATCGTCAATTAAGACTAGTCTAGCATCATCCTTGTAATAATCAATATCGGTCCATAATCCACTCTTAGTCAAATCTTTGATTGACCATCCACTATCATCTCTAATTGATCCCACCATCCCTAATCAATCTTTGTCAATCCAAATAATCAATCAACATCCTCAAATTGAACTAATCCTCATCCCTATCCATAATTGATCCTTCTCCAAATCAGTCAAATCAATCCAAACTGCATCCAAATCCTAAGGTTAAAACTCTAGATCAAAATTATCCTTTTGTTTGTATTAGGCTTGACACTTCATTCGTCTTGAGTTTAGTATAAACTAAGAATCATTGACCCCCTTCAATAAATTACCTTAGGAATCTAGACGACTCCTAAGTTAGTGGATTCTAAGAAATCTCATTTTGCTTGGTGCATCTTGTCTACCCCAAGTACAATAATCCTAGTGTCCTCTTGCTTATGCTCTTTATCTACCCTAAGTATATAGGATAACCATCGGCCTTTAATCATCTTGATCTAGATTTTTGAACCTATCTTCATCATCTCATCATTAGTACCTCATCATCCAAATCCAAACCAAATTCACCTTTTATGCCTCCCATCACACGATCACAAGCTAAGAAAATGGACGCTCATTACCAACCCCTCTCTCCTAGTGGCTCTACCACAAGCAACATGGAAGAATATGTCAACCAACCTAAAATGGGTGAAGCATCCACTCATCCTCATCAAACACATTCCCCCACCTTTGTCAAGTTCCTTAATGAAAAGGGGTTACATGACAAGTTTGACCAATTCATTGACAACCAAAAGGATGAATTTCTTCAACATCTCATTGAACATGGCACACGCCTCCCATATTTATATGGCCATAACAAGCTCAAAACCATCTTTCATTGAAAACCACCAAAACCCAGCTGTGATCAACCATGGGGACGTGTCCCTAATCCTAATGAACTCATTTATGACAACCTGTGGGCTAGTTTTGCTTACAACACCACCACTGTTCACACCTTGGGACAAAACATGAGGGATAGAAATGTTTCACAACCACAAGAATCCAACCCCCCATCGGGTTACCTTATGACATGCTACCCTCCGATGTGCCCATTTTTTGGGTAGATTCTAATGTCACCATCACTGCCATACCACTGCCACCAAACAATCAACAAGAAGCCACCATGATTGTACCGCAACCTCTCCCTCCACTAAACATTCCACCAAGGTCAATCATCACACAAACGGTGGTACCACCCACAACTTGAAGACCCATTGTGAATCCACTTAACCAACCACAAAACCCATTGACAAGCTATGCCAATCCCACACACATATATCAATCTTCCACGCATCAACAACCTCACCATGGGTCATTGGTGCAACCTCCTTATGACACGGTCCAACAACAACGACCACCCCAAAATCATCAATAGAAACATCATATTTTTCCATTGCCTAGGGTTTAGGATTGGTTGGAGTAGTTTGTGCCACCATTGAAGGGATTGCTTAACAACATTTTTGCAATTAGATTTCATATAGAACCTTTGCAGTCATATCAGATTGGTGAATCAGGGTTTTGGATAGCATATTCTTCATTGATTTGATACATATCTCCATTCTAGGGTTAGAAACTACCTTGGGAGTCCATCACCTCATCATTGAAGGAGTTTGTGGCTAGTTTGGAGTTGATTCATCATCTACAAATTCATATTAGATCTCATTGTGGATAGCAACTATAAAAATTAGTCATCTATTTGTCATACATGTATGATCTCATATTGTACTAATAATAAGTGTAATCAAATTGGGTATGTTGTAAACACTCTTCTTATTCAAATATTTAATTTGGAATAAGAATACATTTCTGATCTAAGTCATATCAGACCTAATTTTATTGTAATCAATCATCTTGTTTTGGGAAATAAAGTTATATTTGAAGTGGGATAATCTTGCTATACATTTGGGTACATTTGTTTTATGTTTGTTTGTCAAAATTGTATTGAAAACATTAAAACAAACACATAACATCAATATATCATATTCAGATCAAAATTCAGAAGGTTTGAAAACATTATTTTCAAGGAATCAAAACTAAACTTTTGGGTTAGATTTAGCAAGGGTTCATACAGTAGTATCAGAGTAGTGTATCTTGCACATTTGGAGGGTAGGATTTCATTTTCAAATCAGTTTGTTTTAGTTACATATGGCAAGGTGTAAAAAGGTTGCAACAATGATTAGAGGTGGTTTAGGTACATCAAGGAAGGATGGACGAGATAGTTTGACTCCAAATGATTGACTTACGAAAGAATTTATGAATGATATGAATAATTTAGTCAAGAGTTAACAACAAATTATGGACACTTATATGCAATCCCAGTGGAAATTCATGATAGCCATTGAGTTACCTACATAACAAGGAGAAGAAAAGAAGAGAAAAAATTAGTTGGGCAAAGAAGATTCACTTCATGCATCCACAATTAAGGAGTGCATGCATCCTGATGCTAATGACAAGATTGGAAGGCGTGATGATATGGAATTGAGTAAATTAGCATCTATTGGATAAAGACTTGATGAGGAGCATGCTACAAGGGAGGAAGAGGTACTTGAGGTTCTTGAGGACACTACACAAAGGTATGAGACAAGTTTTGATTTTCTTCAATTTGGAACAATAGTCCCTTTCCTTTACATAATCATGAAATAGCAACCTTTACACAAGAAAATGATAGTGGGAAAAATTCTTCCATTGTAGACACTCAAGATTTGAGGACATGAGACATTTATTGTGGATCCAAGCCACAAGAGGTCTGATTTTGTATACCATGGCATAATAGAGGTAAATAAGTCACAAGATATGTGTGATGGATGGTTACAAAGAGCTAGGATGGCAAAGTTGTTGGTTGCCCAAGCAAGACAACACCTATAGGAGGTCAAGGAATGTTGCAATCAGCTAGATCATGCAATGCAACAAAGGGAGCCTTAGCTAACTATTTCTTCCAAGGGAAGAATGTCTAGAGGTTGAGCATGCAAGGGATAAGCCTCTTGAGGTGAGCAAGCAAGAGGAACATACTAGAGTTGGATTATAGTGTTTTGGGGTTGTTGCATTCTTTTTGATCATTTTTTGAGTTCTGCAATAGCATGTACAGTATATTTGAGACATTTTATGAGTGGTACCATTGAGCCATGACAGTTCTAGCAAGAGGAACTTCATTCAATGTTTTTGCATCAATCATGTACAACCATAGCTATTGTATTTTTCTCCATCATTTTTCTATTCAAAGTATACTTGGCTATTGCACTTAATCTTTGTTGTTATAGAGTTTGTTGTTGTTGATTCTATAATCATTATTTTATAAATGAAATCATTCACCACCAACATACTAAGGAATCGTAAGTTTAGAAATACTACTAATATATTAGAATTTCATTTGATACTATAAAGGATACTGCAAGGTTTGTTGGAAAGATAGTTGTCGTTGCACCAAAAGATTGACTTGTTAATGCCTGATACAACCACTAGAGTTAATGAATCCATGGGAGGTGGTTAAGCCTTGTCACAAACCCAAGTGTTGTGCTACACAACACAAGGAGACCAAGGGTGCACACCTTGCAACTATCCCCGCAGTGCGAGCTCGGGGTTCAAACCCGTGACCCAAGGTCTGATACCAATTATTGGAAAGATGGGTTCCATTGCACCAAAAGATCAACATGTTAATGCCTGATACAACTGCTAGAGTTAATGAATCCATAGGAGGTGGTTAAGCCTTATCACGAACCCAAGCGTTGCACTACACAACACAAGAAGACCAAGGGTGCACATCTTGCAACAAGGTTTACCTCTAAATCATACATTATTTGCATTTCATTATTAGCCAATTTGGCTTTGATCTAGATTCCATATAATATAGTTTGTCAATTTATCAGACATCAAATCTACTTGTTATCTACTAATTCAACATTGATTGGATTTGTATATTATAATCTATCATTTTGGCATTAATTAGATCTATTGTGCATTCTTTGCGAGATTGATATTGTTGTGAGCTATACATCTTGCCACCAATGAGTTGTATTTGTTTGCTTATTGCCTACATCCCAACTTTTGTATGCTATCACCTTGCCCACATTAGGATCTTGGTGATCAAAAAGGGCTTGGGTTTGTGTTGATTTTGAAAATTTGGTGAATTTAGGCTAATGGTTTGGTTAGAAAAATAGGATGTCTCATTTCCCTAATGAGGATAAAATAATTAATAAATACAAATGAATACATATTTCAAATATTATGACTTGCAAGGTGTATGACACACCTAATCCCAACACTATTGCTCTCCAATGGGTAAGATTTTTCTTTTCATCAAATGTAAAATGCCTTAGGCTATCCAAGATGTCTTCTTACTCATATTCAATCCAATTGATATTAGGTTGCAAACTAGGACCTTGAGGAGCTTGAATAGTCATTTATCATGAAATAGTAACTTTCAACAACTTAGGCCCCATAATAGGCACCAAAAACTATTAGCATTTTAATTTTTCCTTTTCAAGATAGCTCCAACTATAACAATATGTGAGGAAATCCTCTCTTGAAATTTGTAAGGGAGGCTCCTAATATAATCTACTCCTAAAGTCTAAAATAAATAAACTAGATTGTTACTTATGCACACTATAGAAATTATCTTATTGTTGCAAGTATGGGCCTAACCAGTGTTGTCTTTGATGTCAACATACTCATGTTGCATTGATGATAAGGATTGGATGAGCTGTATGCTGAGAATATTGAGAAAATTGGTCCTATCAGGAACAGAGAAGAACAGTGAAGACAGTGAGGCAAAGATCCCAGCTAAGATGAAGATCAGAGGATGCGCATCAAAGGGTTTGTAGATATGTGTCTTATGATGATCAAGTAAAGATTTCAGAGGTCCGCATGGTGATTTGAAGAAGTTATGGCCACTTAAGTAAAACTGGTTTTGGCAGAAGTTCAAAGGTGACAGAGTGACATAGATAGGTCCGGTGAGATCCGGAAATGAAATATCTTGTTCTGTAGATCTAGTGGAGTGTTTAGGAAGTCAATGTGAATTGACAACTCAATTGGTTTGTGGTCTGGAGGTCTGCAAGCATCTTTTCCATTATGATAGTTGTGACAGACTATGTTCTTGAGGTTCCAAATGAAGGAGAGAATGATTTCAGTAAGCAGATGTAGTGTGGATGTTCTTGGTGATTCAGGCAACCTTGTGGAGGTCCTTGGATCATGTCCAGTTCATGTTGATGTTCCGCATTGAAGTTTGAGCTCACAATTGAAGAATTACTTCTGGATGATGGTTTTCTTCCTAAGCTGAGCCAACCAGATGAGTTACGCATCCTGGGGATGATCTTGAGGATGTTATGTGAAGATTGGCATGTTCCCAAAAGAAGATTGAAGTGTCAGATCTGTGTGGCTGACAGTGTGTTGATCTATGTGAAGTCTTTTTGTAGATTAGTCATGATGTATTTATGTGCTTGCTCTGTAATGTAATGTCGACTTGGATGATTATTCCTAAGTCAATATCTTGTATAAATAAGGAGTTGTAAAGTCATTTCAAGTGTATGGTGTCGAGATGAGAATGTGGTAGAGAAGAGAAGAGCAAAAGGCAGAGCAGAAGTATTGGGCTTAAATGGAACTGACTCAAGCATGGTGAAGATGCTATTCTTCAGTTCAAGTATGTAGTACTTATTATTCTATAGATAGTGTGTCTCCTGTAGGTAGTGAGCCTCTTGTGAGTAGTGTGCTAGGGCAGTGAGCCCTAATTGGCATGTGCCATTTTGTTCTTTCTGTTCTTCTAATAGAGAATACAATCTTGAGTTAGTCACCCAGTGGTTTTTCCCTTAATCAGGTTTTCCATGTCAAAATCTTGGTGTCTTATGTGTTAATACGTTTCTGCTCTTGATTTAATGCATTATGTTTCTATGATTGATTTTTTATTATGTTGCTGAATTACAAAGTGGATTTAAGTGTTTAATTGGAAGAAAGTTTTGGACAACTGATTCAACCCCCCCTCTTAGTTGTCTATCCTGAATCCAACACTTATAAGAGTTTTACATGTAACAAAATTCTTCAAAACAATCTAGACCTATATTTTTTTTATCTTGGAGGGAGAAGCACAAAACTAAAAGTACTTATCTCACTACAATTATTTCCCTATTTATGCAAGTGAATAAAAATATGAACTAAAAATGAAACACTATTAATGGTTAAAGTAGATAATGATGAATTAGTGTTAACAATATGATTTGATTTAACATAAGAAACATTCCACAAATAATACAAAAAATCATATGAGATTCAAGACAACAATTCTTAAAAGCATACAAACCTATTGATTAAGAGTAAAGGGCACATGTTCAGCAAAGTTGAATGAAAACTTATGTAGCATAACTCTAAAACAAAACTCTCATTATTTTTCTATGTACTTGAGGAAGTTATTTATAAACTCTCTAAGAGAAGCTTCTAAAGAAAATAATAATTTAAAATTATACCTTAAAGCTGCTTTAAAACAACCCTAGTCCATATTCTCTATAAAAGAGGCAATAAAACACTTTAGCAACTTGAAATTGACTTTCATCTACTTTAAATATAATTTCTTCTTTAAAAAGGTTGCCTATATCAAAGAGGGGTTGAGATTCAATGCATGTTTTGTGCTTTGCAACACTTTGTCTTGGTGCTGATTTCTTAGTTGAGCAACTTGTTTCTAAATGGTAGACCTTTTAGATGGCTTTGCCATCATGAAAGTGTGCCATAGTACTACTTATAACCCTTTTTCATATTTGGCAGAAACCATTGAGGAAATCGCCATGCTAGGTGCTAATTTCAATTGCCAATGCCACTTGGAAAGTCTGCTTTGTGACCCTGGCACTATTTTATGATGTCTTAGATAGCCTGGTCACTATTTTAAAGTGGAGTTGTCACATGAGAAACACAACATAACTTAAGTGTTCAAGTTCTTTTTATAAGTTGTTCTTTTACCATTTTATTGACAGTAGGGTTACTCTTTTGATGTGGCATTACCATGCCAAAAGTGTGCCTTCTTTTCAAGTTTCAATTGATTTTTGCTGATTGTGACTTTGCGATCACTTAGCCACTTAAGTCTTCATTCCTTATTGGCATTACCACTAAAAAGATGCAACTTTCATGCTTAGTATTTATTTCATTTTCTTTTGTTCCACTTTCAGCACTACATTGCTAATTGAATTACATTTTTAGGATGGGAATACCAAGGACAAAGTGCAACCTCATTTTAAAAGTTGCACTCATATGTGTTGGTCCCATGAACACATATATTATTTTGGCACTCTCACTTGTCATAAGTAACCTTGTGATGTATATTGTTAATTGTCAGTGATGTGATGAGTTTGTGAGTGGTCACAGACCTTTGAAAAGTGTTGTTTGAAGTCTACACCAGCACCATAATACATTTTTCTTAACATTGTCAAGTTCAAAAGAAGACATCACCATAGAAACCATCTACAACACTCATACACTGTAGCAAACACCTTAGCTATAGATCCTTGCATTAGGCACTTTGTTACTAAGAATAAAAATAGCCATTGCAAGCATATGTGTTCATTTAGATGGTGCTATTATATGTGTTGTGCTCAAATATATTTATATGAGTTTGTGTATATGCATCTAACTTTAACTACCATCCCTTTCTAAATGTGGACCCAAGAATACAATAGGAGCACCACTATAAGATTGTAACTCTCATGCAAGATTTAGGATTTTCAAAATCATTTCCCTATAGTTATGGGTTGAGCACATTTAAAAGCATAAGATTGTAGGTTGTTAGCTGATATTGTGACTTCATTACCTTTTGGTAATTTTTAATCATCTCATAATTTTTAATCATCTAAAAATTATAAAATCACTTTTTAATTAACACTAAATCACTACTTTTTGATAGTTTTTAATCATCTCATAATTTTTAATCATCTAAAAATTATAAAAGCATAAGATTGCAGGTTCTTAGCTGATATTGTGACTTCATTACCTTTTGATAATTTTTTGGACTATGCACCCTTGAGTACAAGCATCTCTAGAAAATAGATGCATAGTCCAAAAATAAGATAATGGAATACACATTTCTTTGAAGATAAATAATAACTATATTCCTTTCCTTTCATTCAATTTTGACACAATATTGTTAAGTTACGATGCTTCAGAAATAAACTGTGTGCAAGTTTTTATCTCAACATTTCAGATCACACTCCATGATCCATCATTAGGAGAAAGCAAGAGAGGAGAGCAATAGAAATGATAATTTGCAGACCAGCAAATCTTGAGATAAAAACTTGCACACAGTTTATTCCTGAAGCGTCGTAACTTAACATTATGGACTGTAGAAATTTGATGTCTCTTAACAATATTGTTAGTAAAATAATTATAGCACTTTTTCACAAAAACAATATGTGATTTGAGCAATTATTGAAATGTTCTGGTTTTGAGTGTAAGGTTCAACTTTTTCCTTGTTGCTTGTAATTTCTCTGAAGAAACTTCTATAACTTATTTACTTATGCCATATTCAAGTCATTTTAATCAATATTATAATTAATAGTTCACTTAAATTTATGTTATAACCTAAGAAACAAGAAATCCATACCATTTAGAGGCTGCATTTGGTTGGCTTTAAAATATGTCAATTATTTTAATATTTATACAATAATGAACTTGACATGCAACCATACAGCTTAGGATGTTGACATCCAGTACCCTTTATGATTCTAATCACTATAGCTTCATTTGACAAGCCATAAATTATTGGTCCATATTTTCCTTTTTAGTGATCGGTTATAGTGCACATGGCATTTGGTGTACATTTTACTACTAAGATTCCCTATTCTTCTATCAATAACTCTGACTCTGGTGAATTATATTGTTTAAGTGTTAACTATTAGACTTTCTAACAATGTTTGTGTTCCATGCTCACTCAAAATAAATAATATTTAACTGCAAAATAGACAATGTTTTAATTCTTTTGTCTTGTTTGTTTTTGGATTTTGGAATTATGCAAAATATAAGCCTAGTTTGCTAATATTGCATATAGTCATCTTTGCAGTCTTCTTGTGATTGTGGCTTATTTGTATATTTGTGCTTTGCGTGATATATGTGAATGCCATTATTAACAAAAATTGTTTGGAAATATTGTTTGATATTCTTTGTAGTTGGATATTTACAATGGTTCTCTAGTTTTATAGTATATAAGATTGACAGGGGGACTAAGAAATGTTGAAAATCCATGTTTTTCATGATTTAGAATTGTTCTCATAGTTTTGGGCTTTCTTTATTAATGACTTTTATCATACAAATATGTCACAAGTGTTTTTAAAAATATGCCATGTGTGGTCTAAAAAGGGTGTTTGTGGTTAAAGCGCTTTTGCCTTAATCGAATCATGACTAAATTTGTTTCTATAATCTATTGTCTACAATAGTCTATCCTTTGGTTTTGGCATGTTTATATTCATGACTTGTACTCCCAAAAGTTTTCTCATGTTTATTATTTGTTACAGTAGCTTATAATCTACAAGAACATTTATAGCTTTGGTTGCTTTCTCTCATAATTGTATAACTAAGTATTATCATCTTGCAATTCAGAATGTAGCTAAAATTTTAGTAATTTTTCCTTTGTTCAGGTATCACACCATTTGCAAACCTTTATCATTATGATTTACTGGACGGGCCTAAAAAATCCTTTGAAGTGTGGTTAAGCCTCAAAGTAGGGAAGTTTTCTATGCAATTTGTCTTCTTTTGAGATCTATCAGCTCATCTTGTACCGTAGATAATTTAATTTTCTTTTGAAAACTTTGAATCTCAAATTTATGTCCCTCTTGTTATGGTGATAATTGTTTTCCTGTTATGTTTAGAAAAGAATATGTAAAAAGCACATAATTCTGCTTCAAAACATTTGGTGGCAAGGGAAAATATATTTTTATATTTCTGGAAGTTGATTCCATATTGCCCTAGTTCCTTTCAGATAAAAGGTGGGTCTGGGTTGGGTTCTTAAGAAAGACAAGTGTACTGATCTGCTATTTAAAAAGTGTAAATATGGGTATTAGCCATTTGTGTTTGTGTTTATGGTGCTTCTAGACCCTGGTGTTGCCATGTTTCTCTACAAAGTAGAACAGATGACCCTGGAAAAATAGTTTGATAGCTTGGGAAATTTCAACAAGTTGTATTGGTGTGTGTCACTTGTTTGAATCTTTCATAAATATTGTTATTATATATTTGTGATACCTCAAAGAGATGGAGATTGTTCTATGGTCATTCAATGACTCAACTTCAATCTTAGTAGGCTTTTATTATTATGCATATTAGGTATTTTTAGTGGACTTCAATTTCCATCGAGCTGCTATTAACACTGGTGAATTGGTATGGAAGAAGGGTCTAGTCCAAAATATTGGACTCTGCCATGGCACTACTGGAAATACTTGCACATTTATTGCCCTTTACTGAATGACAAAGATAAACTATATCTTCAGTGATCAAAAGCATTTGTTGTCTTACTGTACATTAACACAACAGGGCTCATTGTATTTGGTCAGATGCATGGTAGAGATCATGATGAGCACACACTTATACTGGGGGTGAATACTTATAAGCCAATCTTTTACTTTTTCAAAAATTAATCAACCACAATAAGAACAAGCATGCAAGATCTAAAAATTAAGAACACAAGAAGAACACAAGATTTATGTGGAAATCCTTTTGGGAGAAAACCATGGAAAAATATTACTTATATAACATTATCTTACAAACTTTGTAGGCACCAACCTACAGGAACACACCAATCACCATTAATCTTTGTAGGTACCAACCCACTAGAGACACCAATTCCCATTAATCTTTGTTGGCACCAACCCATTGGAGACACCAATCCCTACAACTGAGCACCAACCCAGTAGGAGACACCAATCTCTTCTATATGAGGCACCAACCTCTCCAATATGAGGCACCAACCTTTAACTCAACAAAGTCTTGTCTTCTAGAGAATAAACCTCCTTCAACAACTACCTTGAATAATCTTCTAATATTTTTCTCCTCAAATATGCATGTGTTTATATGATATATCTTCTTACACACCACACACTTCCCTCCTCTTCTTATTTGATCTTCACATATCTCACATCTTCATCCTTACATAGGATTGATATTACATTTTATTCTCCTTCATAGATCAACTTGTATCATGTATTTTGTACCCTCATTCTTCTTTGCAGATGTACTTACAAATGATAATACATTATCCTTTTTTTAACATTCTTTATACTTTCCATAAATTTAATTGTTGTCTTCTTACTACTTCATAATCACTATCTTAAACCAAATATAACCACCTTATGAAATGTAGCATTGCCCATTCATAATCACTGCCTATAAATTCTTAATGATCTCTACTCCATTATAATTGTTACTCTTCATATTTAATAATTATTGCCTCTACATCACTGCATTTAATCGTTGCTCTTTATATTTAGTAATTACTTCCCCTACATCACTCTATTTAATCGTTGCACTTAGCATACTTTACATTGGGCGATTTATATGTATAAATATGTCTTTTTATCAAGAGGATCGACTCCTTCAAATGGGACGATTTGTCCAAAAGGAATTCAACCACTTATTAATAACAAATCTACATTAAAATATAACAAATGTCTCTCTCAAATAGTTGGCCAGTATGTAAGTTTTATTGTCATTATGAATATGTTTTGGGTGGGCTAGCAAACAATACATTTCTCTTTCATATTTGGCTATCTTAAACTTGTCTTGCATATATGTTGACAATCCTCATTAGTGATTTCTCAAGACATTGACATCAATGACAATTAATCTAATAGTCTCATCCATACGCCTTAGACATCAATGATAATATTTCCAACAGATCATCCATATTCTTATTTTGAAGTCTTGTGGGACATAGGAAACTTCTAGTTTCATATGGTGAAGCCTAATGATGCAAGGTTTTTGGTTTTGAGTTGATAAAACTAAGCTTTTATATTTGACAAATGAGTATGTTGTCAATCGCATATATTACATTGTTATGTTTTATTTGTATGTTTGTATCCAACTATGTATTATTCACATGTTGGCTTGTGGGTAGTCATTAAGAGCTGGTTGTAAGTAGTTGTTGATGGTTGTGTTGTATTTGGCAACCATCAGGCTCTTTAAAAATGCTTCTCATAGTTAAGGAAGGTAGTTTAATTGTATACATGTTCCTCCCTAGTCTACATTTGGATAGCATAAGAACCACCGTAATGTAAAGTATTCATTAGCTTCATCTACAATTATCTATTATGTATTATTATATTCTATTTATATTGTAATTGGTAGCATTAGACATTTCATGTCATTGCCTATAATGAAGTTAGGTTAGATTCATAAAGAACTAAGTGAACTGGTGAGTAACTATTGACAACTACACTAAAGAGTGATGAAATTAATGCCCTCAACCTTGAACAAAGGTAGGAGAAGATCAAAGCATAGTTAGAAGGTAGATCATGAATTCAAACAATTCCTCCAATTGGTAGAACAACAAGAACGAAGGAGGAGGCTGAAAGAAGAAACCGACTATAGAAATCCATTAGTCCAAGTGAAAGCTGAAGATGAAGTTGGAGTTGAAGCATAAGTTAGAGCTACTACCGGGTGTACAAATGTAATAACATTCATCCAACTATGTACAACAATCTATATTGTATGGAGGAAGAGTGGATAAAATATTTCTAGACATCTTCCCCTTCTAGAAGAAGTTCGGTCCAAGGAATCAATAGATCCTTCTCTATGTGAGGAAAGTCTTTGTCTTGAGACAAAGTTCAAATACTTCTTCATAGATAGAGAGAGGGAAGCATATGAAAGTAATCTTTAAGGCATCAGAGATTTGTTAATGAAAAAATGAATAGTGTCAAAAACACCATGGTGAAGGACTAAAGTGGAGAAAAGAGAAATTGAGGGCAATATGAGTGTGTGGAATGCTTGTTAGCTATATACTTTGTATGCCTTGAAATTGCAATTTTAAAAAATATGGTGCCCCCTTTAGTGCTTTTGCCTAGCCTTGCCCATTATTGATTAAAATTTTTAGAATTGATGAATAGGCTCCCTTGATCACAAGTGTGCTTGGTGTCATGCTTTGCCTCCCCTTATACTTCAATCATGTGCCCAAGTTACAAAAATCCAAGAATTTATAAGTATTCAACTATTTGTGTGTGTGCCTGTTGTAGAGAATAAAGAAAAATATGTTGGAAAATTTCAATTCTTTAATGCAATGGTTTAACATAAAAGATTCACTATCAAACCATGATACCAATTGGTGAGATACAAGTCTTAGACTACTACAATATGGAAATTTGTAAATTGTATGCAAATATAAAATTAGGTGTTCTTAATCTTGGAATTACCATGAAGAGATTTAATGGATTCAAATCAAAAAATAGAAAATCAGTAAACACCATTATTGCATCACATAACATGGGATTTGTGTAGAGAAACAATTACGAGAAAGAACTCCACCAAGAAGAGAGGCCAAGCATGTATTAACTTTGAAAACAAAATTAAAATACAATCATACTTCCATTCTCCTCTTTGCCTCCAATCTGAAAGTACTTGTGTACTTGTGAACAATATCAACACATATAACTCTCTATCCCATTCTTGCAACCTCTCCAACCTGTGTATTCCATTCCTCTCTCTTCTTCATATTTTGAAAGGAAGCTAGGTGTGCAAAAATTGCTTCCTACACTAATCTAATGAGGGAGGAGAGTGCAAATTCAATTTTATCCTTACTACATAGCAATGTTAAACCACTAATAGAGATATGGTAGCAAACACATAAACAAGAAAGTAAGACAGAAGAAGAGAGACACAAGATATACGTGGGAAATTTAACCCTTATCAGGTTAAAAACCCCACACTCCAAAACCTACACAATGTATTATTAAAACTGAAATGGTTTACAATACACTTGCAATGCAAGCTCTTAGGAGTCTTTGACACTTGTATCTGGAGACAAACCGATAGCATAACAGTACCTATCAAACCTGTAATACATCTCCTCTTCCAAGCACTTGTTTATAAAGAATATACAAGGCAGAAATGGCTCCACATATGGATGGGTGTCCAACATGGCCTCATGGCCCAAAACCCATGCCTATGGACACTTGTTCAACTCTGTAGGATGCTCCTGACACTTGTCAAGTCACCCCATCCTAAGGAGGTTGCCTATTTCCAAAATGGGCTATGACAGATGCTCTTACGACTCTTATAACCATCATAGAATCTGTCATAGTTGTCATAACTTACAGTTGTAAGAAAATCTATCATACACAGGCTATAAATAATATATTCTCTTACAACATGTTGTAGTCCACCTTGGGGCGCCCAAATATGCCTTTTTCAAAGATGTTCTTTGACACATGTCTTCACCTGTCATAGAATTTCCTATTTCTAACTCTTACATGTCATAATTTCATCATAGGAATCTATCATGACCGTTACGGTCAATATTACCTTACACAACATCCAAGATACTGACACATGGAAAAATATTCCTACCACTAAGTGGGATGGCTAGCGCCTCATGTGAGGACAAAAATACGTGGTCATATGCCATGTAGGATGACACATCATCGTGCCAACTCCCACAATATGATAACATAGGATTTGCATCCAAATAATACAATTGGCAATAAATAAATAAATACAATGTAAAAATACAAGGAATTACCAAGGTTGAGACACCTTAATTCCCAACATTCTCCCACTTGTCGAACTCCTTGTAAGAGCCAATAGATTTAACAGGATTTAATTGCTATAGGCCAAGAGGCCGATAGACTCCGAACACCATTTGAACTTTGCTATGCCCACTGGTTTCGTCAATGCATCTGCAACATTCTTTAAAGTATCTACCTTCTCCAAATTTACCTTCCCATCTTCTACCATGTCTCGTACAAAGTGAAACTAAACATCGATATGTTTTGTTCTAGCATGGAAAGTTGGATTCTTCGCAAGGCAAATCACACTCTGACTATCACAACTAATTGTAATCTATCCTGCATCTACACCAATATCTAAACACAATCTCTTAAGCCAAATGGCTTCCTTACAAGCATGAGTTGCAGCCATGTACTTAGCTTCTATAGTGGAGAAAGCAACCATAGGTTGTTTCTTACTTATTCAACTAATTACACCACCAAACATAGTGAACACATAGGCACTGGTGGATCTCCTGCTGTCAATGTCACCCAGCCAATTAGAATCCACAAATCCATGAATACAAACTAAATTCAGAGGTCTTGTAACATTACCATGATAACATATGGAATACTCGGAAGTACCCCTAAAATATCTGAACACTCTTTTAACTTCATCCCAATGTACCTATCTAGGATTAGCCATAAATTGACTAAGGACTCCCACTACTTGGGCAATGTCTAGTCTTGTGCAGACCATAGCACACATCAAATTGCCAAAACCACTAGCATAAGGTACTCTACTCATGTCCTCAACCTCACTAGGAGATTTTGGACAATCACTAATAGACAACTTTGTCCCCAATGAAACAGGAACACACAATGGTCTACAATCTGCCATGCTGAACCTATCCAACACGGTCTTCACATACTTACTCTGGCTTAACCAAAGTTTTATGTTAGCTCTATCTCTTCTGATTTCCATTCCTAAAATGTACCTGGCTGCCCCTAAATCTTTCATTTCAAACTATGTTGACAACTGAGACTTAAAATCAGAAATCATATTCTTACGCTTCCCAATCAGCATATCATCAACATATAATGCAAGAATGAGAATATGATCATTATCTAGCTTGTAGTACACACAATGATCCAATTTCAATCTCAGAAATCCAATTGACAAGACAAAGGCATCACACTTCAAGTACCACATCCTAGGAGATTGTTTCAAACCATACAAAGACTTTTTCAACTTACAAACCAAATTTACTTTTCCTTTCTCTATGTAATGCTCTGGCTGTGACATGTAAATCTCTTCCTCCAAATCACCATGAAGGAAAGCTATTTTCAGATCCATCTGTTCTACCTCTAAATCATAAGTAGTTGTAAGAGATAACAGAAATCAAATAGATGTCAAGTTTGCAACAGGAGAGAAAATTTCACCATAATCAATTCCCTCCACTTATGAATACCCCTTTGCAACCAATCTAGCCTTGTACTTTTTAACACTACCATCTACATTGAATTTCTTCTTGAACACCCATTTGCATGCAACAGGTTTTTGTCCTTCAGGCAAAGGCACCAAGTCCCATGTTTTATTCTTTTCCAAAGAAGCCATCTCATCTTCCATGGCCTCCTTCCTGGAACCTGCATCTTTCATGCTCATGGCCTCTTTCATAGTTCTAGGGTCATCAGTGTTAGTAAGTAAAACAAAAGCATAGTTAGAATCAAGTAGTGAATAACCAAACCTATCAGGTTGCTTTCTTGTTCATGTAGACCTCCTCAATGGCTGAGGTTGCAGTTCTGCCTCTTCTTCTAAGCTTTCAGAGCTGCTAGAGCTCTCCTCATCATTAGGTCTCACATGATTAGTCTGTTCAGTCTTCTCAGGGGTAGAAGGAAACTAAACCACATCTTCTTTCTTTTCTATCTATTTTGGTTGTAGAACAATGGAAGAAGGTGTTAGCTCTCTGAAGATACACTTCTGCTATACAACACTTTTTCAACCACAGGGTCCCAAAGCTTGTATCCTTTCACATTGACACCATAGCCAATGAAAATACATTTAACAGCCTTGTTCTCCAATTTAGACCATTTCTCCCTAGGCACATGTGCATATGCCTCACAACCAAAAACACTAAGATGTCTAACTGAAGGCTTCTTACTAGACCACACCTCCATAGGTGTCTTACCAACAAGATCTGATGTAGGAGATCTATTTACCAGATAGCAAGCAGTGGCAATAGCTTCAGTCCAAAACTTTTGTTCAAGGCTTGCTCCACTAAGCATACTACTAGCCTTCTCCATCAGTGTCCTGTTCATCCTCTCTGCAACTCCATTTTTCTGCGGGGTGTATGGATTTGTCTTATGCCTTTCAATCCCTTTCTCTTTACAAAAATTATGAAATTCTACTAAACAAAACTCACCACCGTTGTCAGTTCTGAAACACTTAATCTTTTTACTAGTCTAATTTTTAGCAAAGGCTAACTCCTTAAACTGACTAAAGACTTCAGTCTTGCTTCTGATAAAATAAACCCATGTCCTTCTACTGTAATCATCTATGAAAGATACCAAATATATAGATTTTGAAATTGAAGGAACATTAATAGGACCAAACACATCAGAATGAATAAGATCCAATACACCAAAAAACATGTGAGAACTAGAGTAAAACTAAACACAGTTTTGCTTTCCATAAATGCAATGCTCACAAAAGTCAAACTCAAGATTACAATCATTTAAGCCCTCAATAAGGTTTTTAATTTTTAGGGTATGTAGACCCTTCTCACCAATGTGGCCATATCTCAAATGCCATAACATAGTCTTTTCAGTAGGAAGCTTGGCTTCCAAAGCATGTGCACTACCATCAGAACTAGTTACAATAGATTTCTTCACTTCTCGTTCAGATGGTGGGGATGAAGTGACCACAACTCATTTCTTTGAGTTAGAAGAACTATTGTACTGTGAACTACATGCCTCCAGCTAAAACAGAGTACCCCTTCGAGTACCCTTCACAAGCACCATAGATCCTCTAATCATCTTGCATCCATCTTTTGAAAAGACAACCTGCACACCTGCATCATTCAACATAGTTATAGAAAGTAGGTTATGTGCAAGGCTTGGAATGTGCATAACTCTAGTGATCCCCTTCACTTGTCCATCAGGGAATCAGATTGAGACTCTTCCACAACCAATAATCTTTAGATGAGAGTTGTCACCCAGGTACACTCTTCCACCATCGAACTCTTCATAATTACTGAACTAGTCTTGATGTGAGGTCATGTGGAATGACGCACCAAAATCAATCAACCACACATCATCAGATGCATGGGTGGCTAGGGCTACGATGAAGAAATCATCATCATCTTGTGACTTGTCTGAATCTGAATCAGGATCTTTCTTCTTCTTTTTCTTCTCCTATTGGCATTCCTTTCGGAAGTGCCCGGTTTTACCATAGTTCCAACAAAGAGCCTTAGACTTTCCAGGAGATTTGGATCTCCCACAGGATTTAGATCTACCCTTTTCACCTTTCTTGTCCTTCTTCCCTTTCTCTTTGGGTCTTCCACGAACTGCAAGAGCCTCTTTGGCTGCCTCATAAGACTTTCTCTACATCTCTTCAGATAACAGTAAAGATACTACATCATCCATCTTCAAAGTGGTTGTAGTGCTTCCGATAACCATGTCAAGATGATCCCACAAATCTGTCAAAGAACAAAGTAGGGTCATACACCGATCCTCCTCCTCCATTTTCACACCCAGAGATATCAACTATGTAACGATCATGTTGAAAGAATTCATATGGTCTAGAACAGATCCTCTGTCTTCCATCTTTAGAGTGAACAACTTCTTTTTTAGGAAAAGTTTGTTTACTAAGGACTTGGCCTGATAAACATCACCCAACTTCTTCCAAAGATCTTTCATGCTCTTCTCCTCATGGACATTCAACAGAACAAAGTTAGCTAAATAGAGTCTTATGAGACCCTTAGCCTTTTGATCTTTGAGGTCCCAATTGTGACATTGTTGTAGGTTTCACACCGGATACCATTTCCCATAGGTCACGATCAACAAGTAGGTCCTCCATCTTGAGTTTCCACAACTCAAAATTAGTGCCATTGAATTTCTCAACCTCTAACCTTCTAGATATGGTTGCCATCTCCTTGATGCAACAAGATACAAAATACTCTACACAACACTCCCACTCAACCTAAGATTAGCTCAAAAAACCCCTACCCAACAGCTAGAACTAAAACTAGTGAGGCTCTGATACCAACTGAAAGGAAGCTAGGTGTGTGGAAATCGCTTCCTACACTAATCTAATGTGGGGAGGAGAGTGCAAATTTAATTTTATCCTTACTATTATAGGAATGTTAAACCACTAACAGAGATATGGCAGAAAACACATAAACAAGAAAGTGAGATAGAAGAAGAGAGACACAACTCTATAGGATGCTCCTAGCACTTGTCAAGTGACGCCATCCCAAGGAGGTCACCTATTTCCAAAATGGGCTATGACAGATGCTCTTACAACTCTTACAACCATCATAGAATTTGTCATACATAGGCTATAAATAGAATATTCTCTTACAACATGTCATATTCCACATTGGGGTGCCCAAAGATGCATTTTTCAAAGATGCTCTTTGACACATGTCTTCACCTATCATAGAATCTCCTATTTTTGACTCTTACATGTCATAACTTCGTCATAGGAATCTATCATGACTGTTACGGTCAATATTCCCTTACACAACATCCAAGATGCTGACACATGGTAAAGTATTCCTACCACTTAGTGGGATGCCTATCTCCTCATGTGAGGACAAAAATACATGTGATCATATGCCATGTAGGATGACACATCATTGTGCCAACTCCCACAATATGACAACATAGGATTTACATCCAAATAATACAATAGGCAATAAATAAATAAATACATTGTAAAAATACAAGGAATTACCAAGGTTGAGACACCTTAATTTCCAACACATTTTACCACTATCCAAGGCACCAATTTATAGATTTATTAAAACACAAGAGAAGCCAAAATTCTTATTCCCATTTCCAACACCCCCAACCTTTGGATTGCCTCCCTGAATATTAAAGGTCAATACAAATGCATCCCAAAAGTCTTTGTACTCACTCTTCCAAGTGCCCAACTTGGGGAATGCCAAAAGACACATCATAGGACGTCCAAAAAGTCTTTGTCCTCACTCTCCCAAGCATGCAACTTGGGGAATGCCAAAATACACAATTTTGGAACTCAAGAGTCATCCACTATTTCCCAAGTGCTCTTCTTGTAGGTGGAACTTTAATTAATTTTTTTTTCTCCACAATTAATCTTTTCCACTATTGATTGACCCTTGCTTCCTTATGAATGTATTACAAACACTAGGCAAGATTAAATATTACAAATTAATTTCCAATAACACCCTATGTGCCTAGAGACACTTTATAAGAATGTTAGAACCATGTAAAATGACATAAGAATTACAAGGTAGATGGCACCTAAATCCCATTAGGATATGGACATTTCAAACATCTTAAATGAAACCCTAGATGCCCCAAGTGGCCTAGCACTAGAAGGATAATTTCATTACACGGGATGTACAAGTGCATTAAATGCCTTGACTGGTAGAAGAATCTTGTGAACCCCGATTAGACAAGAAAAGTGCATTGTAACATAAGGATATATACATATGAATGAAAGACACTATAATGGTTGGTCATTGAGACAATTTGTTGACTACAAGTGTCTCAAGCTAGTTCTAGGGCATCATGTGATCCAAGTATGATCTGTAGGAGAATGCAATGTATTTGTATATCATAGGAAGAGTATTCAATAAACATGATGCATGTAAGTGAATGTCTCCATGGCATCTTGTAATGATTCAAGAGAATGCTCGAACCTAGTTGTGGATCCTCTCTTGCCACATCCACTAGTATGAATGTAAAAAGGGTTTGATGAATATGTCACAAGATCTAATGCATTGCAAAGCCTTTGCAATGGTCTCTCCTTTATTTCATGTGGGTCTTTGTAAAACTAAGATGGATTATTATCTCTCATTTATATGCATGCACACATCTAGTTCCATTCATGTTTTGGAGGCATATCCCCTCTTTCTTATAGGTAATGAATTTGTTGCTCAATGGACTAGGCTTCAGTCTGATTAGTGATAGGCTAAACATCTTAAAATTAATCACCTCTTTGTTATCTATAGATTAGGAGTAGATTAGGGTTCTACATGCTCTCATGATTCAATGATACTACATGGGGATTATCCTAAGCAACCTCAAACAATTAAGATTGTTAGAGGACAATGTTATGTATGCTTACACCTTGCTTTTGTATATGAAATGTTAAATGGAATGACTTGTTGTATTTTTGTCATCTTTAGGTGCATATGCAAGGATGTAGTTATTAACTTAAGAAGAGGTTTTATGCATAACTAGTTAGTCTTTTGCCTATTGACAAATCTTGGGGTTAAGCATACATTAGGTATGACTATAATTGGTTATTTTTTCTTATCATACTCTATTAAACGTGTTTTTTAGGACACCTCTAGTAACACCCTCCTTGGTCTAGCTAAATTCAAAGCTAAAGGTGAGCATACTTACAAGAATTGGCTCGTTCATGCCATTGTTTGATCATGAGTCTTTCCCATCACCTACATTGATGTTACCTAGCCTTAGGTTTTGATGAAAGTGTTTAGGATTTGTGGGGATACATGTTGGATAGATAACAATGCTAAAGTCTTAGAAATATTTCGGGATTCTCACATGTCCAAGAGTGCTAGTATAGCATTGGAAGATCCAAACTAGATCTTTTTACAGTGTAGATTCTACTCACTAAGTTCGCATTAGCCGAAGTGTAGAGGCAAAAGCTACCTATGTTTACCAAAGATGGATCTAAAAATACAATAAGGCACTATAAGACTTGTGAAACCATTTGGGAAGGAAATGGACAATATGATAAAAATGATTGGCTATAGTCATTCCCAACCACCCTCAAAATGTGGCAATTGATTGGTACACAAAGATTGAGCCAGCTAGTTGAACTACATGGGAGAAATTATAGAAGGATTTTGAAGAAGAATTTAGATTATTTGAGACAACACTCAAAAAGGAAAACATGAGAATGTGTGGGCTTACAATCAAAGGCTCAAGTGATTGTTAGTAAAATTACTAAATGAACCAGTCAACTAGTTGAAGAAAAGATGGTTCATGGAAGATCTCATTCCTTTATCGAGGAAGAAAATGAAAGTAGTACCACCTTCATAGTATGCAAAAGCATACAATAGAGAAATAGACAAAGAAAGTGAGGACAAGGTTTCTTTAGGATCCAAATTAAAAACTAACAAAGATGGTGTTTGCAAGTAGTGATAGTAAATTCAAGTTAGTAAAGCATTACGAAGAGATATGCTTTGTATGATGAAGGAATTAAAGGCAAAAAAAGAATCCAACAAAGTACCTAAAGATTTCTAGAGTACAAATTGAAGAGTGTTTACTCTTCTATCTAATAAAACTGATACTTGAATTAATGATAGAAATAATAATGCATACCAAATAGAGGAGTACAATTATATCTTTATTTACACATGAAGTTATTACAGAAGTAGACCAAAGAGATGGTCGGCAAAGGATAGACTGCTTTCCTTAAGGATACAAGTTCTATTTAAAGAACCTGACAATTGCCAAGAAGAACACAATTATCTACCGAATGAATCTTATAACTACTCGAAAGCTGACAACAATTAATACTTAATCAGATAACCATATTATCAAAACATAATAATAGGTATTCTACACTAACTATATAAAGCAAAGGGCCAAACCAAAACAAACTACACCACGAAGATGTTTAGTGATATGTTCCAAATAATGGGTCATTCAGTCAAAGCGTGCTTGTATAATTTGAAAATTATGAGCACACAAGTACTCTTTACCAAATAAGGGCAATGTATTCTTTACCCAAGAAGGGAAATCTACTCCACCAAGAACAACACCCAAAGATGCAAACAAACAAGAATGCATCTCCTAGTGGCTATTAAATTCAAAGAGGTAATAATAATAGTCATGGGTGAAGTAGGAGCTGAATCCAATATGACTTCAATGTTCAGCCCATAATATAATGTCATGCGCAATGAATAAGGCCACTTTGTAAGTGACTACCCAAGAAGTCAGGGAAAAATAAAACTACTTTGTAAATGGTGTGGACCCAAAGATCATGATGATGCTAGATGTCTAAAGTAGAAGGAAAGCATCAAGTTGATTGTAGAGAGAAATAATGAAGTATTGGTCATTACTTGAGACCAAACCAAGAAGACTATCTACCCAAACCTGTGTATCAACAAAAACACTATGAAAAGAATGAGACGAGGTGAAGCATGCTATGGATAAAAATTGTTGCTACTCAAATATAAATGCAATTAGGGTAACAAATAATTTTAAAATCAAATAAAATTATTGCAAGGTAATTACTTCAAACCACCACACCAGATAAACTAGTGGCTTTATTGTAAAATATTCCCAAACATATACCTAAAAGGAATGAGATGGTGCATTCTACCACCCATTTAAAATCTAGAAATAATGAAGACCCAATAATGTTTCAAGATTGGCTAATTGGTCCCATGATCCTTATGATGAATTTGGCAAGGAAACTGTGTAGTGCCCCTCATTTTGGCTTTTTGATAGACTGTTAGTTATTGCTTTATATCTATACATTATGACATATTACTTATGATGGATTTACTGTTTGGATGTAGTTGATGACACTCATTTATGTTTAATATGATGACACTATTGGTACTTCATGATTAGTACATTATACTTTTGATATGATCAGTTATGGGTTAATTGATTATGCAGATTAGTTTTATTATGTTCCATGCGACTATCTGACGATGTGTTATTGAGTTGATTAGTTAATGATGAACTTGCCAAATGTGAATATTTGTGATATGTTTCATGAAGGAACAGTATAGTATTACTCATATTGAGTACCCTACTATGATGCGATTCCCTGTCACTATGTGTCTGTTTGGATAGTTATAAATATGTTGTATTCGACACTTTTGTTTGCTGCAAGATGCAAGTACTAGGCATAGACTCCACCTGAATTCGCAGGTTTGATCGTGCCTTCATACAAATGGATGTGTGGAAGGGAGATAACATGAGGTTCCTTAGTTTGTCAACATCCTCGATGAGGATGGGCTCTCAGTCTTGGGTCCTGTCAGTTTAGTTGGTTTGGTGCATGGTTGTAAGTCTCTATCATTCTCTAGTGTGTTTCCATCAAAATATGTTCGCTATGTAGCTTAAGTTGTCTATTGTTTCATTAAATAGAATTATTAATTTATTTTGTAAATAAATAATGTTAATATTGAAGAATATTAAATAGTTGATTTTAATAGGAATTAAATTAATAATTTTAATAGCTAATAGTAATAACAATAATAAATAAATTATAAGTATTTAATATTATATTAAATGAATAAATATTCATTTTGTATATTTTGATAAGATATTATTTTATTCATAGATTTATTTGAAGTTAGTGAGTTGTTGTGAAGTGCCTGTAGGTGGAGATGGAATGCATTTCATTTTTGAAGGAAGTGGATTCCTTTAATGGGTGAGTTATGGGATGGAATTTAATGAAATTGTCTATTTTTGTGTGAGGGCGATATTTGAAGGGGATTTTGGAAGAATTTGGACAGAAAGATTTTGGGGGAGAATTTTTACATAAGAAGAATTGGAGGAAGGAGAGAGGAATTCAACTGGAGGACTCTAAAGCTTGGTGATAACAAGATTCCGGGTATGTTTAGTAGTAAAGTAGAATTAATTTTATTTGAGATAATTTAGTCTCTATATGAATCTCGCTCTTGCCTCACCCTCTCCTATATAGTTTTATCTATCTGAAAATCATACCGATATATTTGATAGCCTATGATATTAAGTCCCCTGTCGCCATTTGAATCTGTGTTGCTATGGTGTACTTTTGACCTATTGATTCTTCCTCCCAATCGGCCATACTAGAAACCTTAAGCTAATGTCTTCAATCTAGGAAATACTTGCCATTTGCATGCTCCTTAGATGTGATCTGACTCCTCCATGGAAAATACAGAACATTTGTGGCCCTCAATCCAACTGATATCAGGGATCTTTTAATTCCTATATCTTCTTTTTATCTTGATATGTGAGTTTCCTCAGAAGGTGACTCTTTTGTTGTTGTTCACTCTCCCCATTTATTTTTCCTCAAATCTTGTGATTTGTTAAGCTCACCTGAGTTATTTACTTAAAATTGTTTTAGCAATCGACAAGGAACATTCAAACGACATGAGTCGAGTCTTTCTGGCACTTGTTCCCTCTTTGGAAACTGTTTGGAGTTAATTTGAGGGGTTTCTCTAGGTCTTGTGTTTTTAATCTACATTCACATCCATTGGAGCTGCACCACTTCTGTAACCAGTCAAATCGATGCCTTATGGAATGATCTCAAGTTACTTTTAATAATTCTTATTGTTACTTTTCAAACATCCTCTCTCTGAAGTGCATAGTGAGTGAGTATTCTCTGCAATCTAACATTCTAATCTATTCCAAGGAGCGATGTATTTATCTACATGGTATTTCCTACCAATGAAATTAATTTAGTTCTAAATCTTCTTGCTAATCCCCTTAGGTGCAAACCTTGTAATCCTTTGACTGGATTATCTTTCAAACATCTAGCCAATAGTCATTGGGTGAATCTCCTATAATTATTTTAGAGTTGTGGCACTGCCTCATTGAGGCATTTTGTCAACAATTTTAGTTCCTCCTAATTGCCCCTGCAAAAAATGTCACTATCTAGTATAATGATTCTATCATATCTAGATGATTCCTGTAGCACCCTACATTATAATTTTAGCTTTTAACATTTCTTGATATCATTCAATTGTGTTGAATCACTACATTAGGTTGCTTCCTCTAGCGTTGATCTATGATTTTCCAATGAAGTTCAATACTTTTATTCAACCTACAAGATCCATTGATGGCCATTATTCAACCTCTATGGCAAACTTATGCTAGTCACTGGGGTCTCTGAAATATTATCTGTCTAATTTCATCTTACACTTCTAAATCTTTCATCCAAATCTACCTGATGATGAAATTAGAATGTTCCCATTTCATAGTGAAATGCTATTCTCTAACTTGTGTCATAATGGACGATTTCTATTTTAAATTCCTTCATATCTGATAGGATATATTTCTTATATCAATTATTTTAGTAATCTATACATTTGTTAGGATGGTAGTCTATTATTCATATTTCTATATGAGTGAATTTCTTAGAATTATTTAAGTTAGTTAATAACTATTGGAGTTAGATATATATTTGACTTTGGGCTATGCCATTTCTTCATAGTTAATCAATTTATTTAGTAGATGTGATTAAAGGGTATCTACTTTATCTAATTAAAGTTTAGTCAATTTCGTTAATTAGCATATATATATATTGAATTATAACATCTATCTCTTGTATATAAAACTACACTTATTTTATTAGAATATAAGTAGTTTTTATCTTTGGTAAATAAGCTAGATGTGGTAAAACAAGACTCCTTAAATATATTGTCTTGGCCAATTCTAACATTAGATAGTTGTGTTATTTTAAATATTGATTTAAGCTCGTTCAAATTTAAATTATTATTATTCAAAGCTTTTTAAGTTTTAGATTTTGAAAGAATAGTAGATTCATAGAGATTCATAATTGTTTAGTTAAGTTAATTTAAATTGGTATTATAAATATTAAATCATTATGTTATTAATTAATTGGATCAAAATAGGGTAGTTAAGATGGTTGGGTTGAATGTCATGTTGTGATTTTAAGCTATATGTTGTTATGATATCTCTGGTTTAAGTTTTATATTTTGTTGATTAGTGTCAATAATGATTGTTGATAACCCATCATATTGTTGAGAAATGTAAACCTATGGATGTTAGTAGGACTAACTTAGAAATGAGTCAAATTCTTACTCTTGTTTTTACCCTTTTATGTTGTATTGCTCCAGGGACATAGGGTATTTTTATCTTAAGTAGCGTTATGTGGTAACTATGAGTTTATGATGTCCCATGTATGTATGAGGTCTTGGTGTTTGTTAATGAGGCTAATTGTTGATTTGAGCATTGATATTTGTGATGGGTTTTTGTGAAGGTATCTATATGCAAGAGGAAATATGTCCTGCTTTGTCATTGTATACTTGTCATGACGGTTAGGGTTACTAGGTGCATGTAGGGGAGTGGCTTTCATTATGGGGTTGGTGCCCAAAGTGGCTGCCTAGATAAACCTTTGAAAGTTGTAATCAAGTGATAACCTAATAATTAACCTAGGAAGGGTTGGTTAGCTAACTCATTAAATAAGATAATTGGATGCCTCACCATGCCTACAATGCTCATTTAAGTTAAGGATGGGATGAGAAGGCCTGGTTGGCATGATCAACTTCCTTGTCTTTATGAAAGGATAGTTGATTGAGCATGTGTCACCCTATGGGGCTGGTCCCTAGAGAGAAGCTGCCAGGATAACCATAGATGGGGGCCAGTGTCTAGTGAGAGTCACCCAGGATAACCCATGTCAGGACCATGTGATGACACTCTACCTACTATAGTCCAATATTCCCTCTTGTGTTCATTCTTATTATTCATGTTTCCTTTAGGAGCATTGTTTGAGCAACTTGTTATATTTTCAGAGTCTGTGTTGTTGGGATCCATGTTGGATATTTAGCTGATTGTATTTTCCATCTTGACTGTAGTCATTGTGGGACCTCATTGTTATCTCCTAGCACAGGGGTGTGGACCTCAGGGTTCCACATGGTCGAGTGGTTGTGCTATATTCCATTGGTTTTCTGGCATTGTGGCTCGTTTGTAAACAAGATGTTTCTAGTTTTGCACCTATAATTGAAGATGACCATTTGAGCTATTTGTATCTAGATCTTTTGCATAAGTGAAAAGTCATTATGTAACTTGAGGTATCCAGAAAAGAGCTTTTGTATCATTGAAATTATGTAAATCCTCTTGTAAGATAAACTATTTTGCACTTGTAGACAATATTACAAATGTTGATGTATGTATATGTTGTTAGTTTAAGTTATATGATTATGCTATGTATGATGTTGAATATTGTTTAACTTCATTAATGCAGCTATGTAATCTCTAGAAGGTGTTAGTTTAACTTGTTGCAATCAGACTATGTTATGTTTTGTTAATATTATTTCTATTTTAAAAAAAATTCTGCCTTTTTATTTCTTTAGTTGAACTTATCTCTAGGGTTGCATGGCAAGGCATTACATTTGGTATCAAAGTTAGGTTTAAACACTGGGTACTCTGGGTATATATAAGCCCATTATGTTTTCCTAGTTGCATAGATTCTGTAGGGTATGTTTTCCCTTTTGTCATCCTTACCTTACAGCCTGAGGTTGTCCTTTGTTGGTTTAGTGTAGAAGATGCCTAGAGGTTGAGGTCGAGGTCAGGGTTGAGGTAGGGGACACATGAGAGGTGGTGATGATAGCCCTTCTCCTAGTTCCCATCGTGAGAGTTCTTAGGAAGGTGGGGGTTAGAATATGGAGAATCAGGGTTAGCCAGAGGGAGCTCAGTTGCGTCAATTACTTGAGGAGGCCCTTGCTCATCTAGGTCCTAGACAGGAGGCAGATCAGCTAGGAGGGAGGTATGAGTTTGATTAGCTAGGAGGGAGGCAGGAGGTTGATCAACTGAAGGTAAGGGAGAGAGAGAGAGATCACCTAGAAGGAGAGAGATGATAGCAGAGCAAGAGGCTACCTTAGCCAGTCACATGAGAGATCTTTTGAGGGCACGTCCTCCCACTTTTGATGGATCTGGTAGTGGTTTAGAGGCAGAGACCTAGTCGTTGGATTTGGGTAGGTGTTTTTCAATGCATCCGTATGGTAGTAACACCAAGGCGAGATGTGCTATCTTACACCTTAGATGATTTGATTCCACATGGTGGCACTTGGAAGAACAGAAGTTGCACTTGGACATTGGTATAGTTTCTTGGGAATTGTTCTTGGAGAGGTTTAGAGCTCATTTCCTATCAGATCACTGGAAGCAGCGTCGTGCCGATGAGTTCCATGAGTTGAGACAAATGGCCATGTCAGTAGAGTAGTATGAGCATAGATTCTATGAGCTTAAGCAGTACACAGGCATTGGCCATGATGAGGCTATGTTAGTTAAGCACTTCATTAGGGGCTTGAATGTCTGTATAAATGGAGGAGTTTGAGTTTTCGAGCCTAAGACCATGGAGGTAGTAGTGGAGAAGGCTCACCTGGTAGAGGCGAATTTGACTATGGCTCTTGGAGTTCATATGGGTGTGCATATTGGTAGTGTACCTTCTACAGGCTTTGGGCCTTGAGGTGGTTAGACATAGGCAGTAGATTCTTCTAAAGGTCATCATACACCTGCTAAGGGTGAGTAGCAGTAGAAGCAATAGTATTCTCAGTCACAACCAAAGAATCCTTAGCCTTAGCAGGGTAATAGATTTCAGTCTAAGAAGAATCAGAGTTGGTAGCAACATAGACATGATCGTATTGATCAACCGGCTCAGAGCACACAACCTGCAGTTAGTAGAGATAGTTTTCAGCAGTCCAATGCTTTCTCAAGTGGTGAAAGTTTTGATAGAGGTACAGGATGTTTCTCTTGTGGCTAGCATGGCCATATAGCCAGGCAGTGTCCATAGAAGAATGCTACAAGATTTGGTCAAAGGTCGGCAGCTTCAGAGCTGACCATAGGTGATGCAGGGAAGTGTCATAGAGTGTTCACAATGATTGAACACCACTGGGCAGAGTGTCAGGGGATAGGCTTGGAGGCCGCAGGTAGAGGATAGGCAGCTTTCTTTGGAGCTCGTGCATGCTCTGTAGCATCAGGAATAGACCCTCAGGGATAGGGCATATAGCAGGTAAGGGTCTAGTGGTATCCTAATGTTGAGTCTTCAATTCTTGGGAGTTGGTGTCAGGATGCAAGATCTTTACTCTTATCTTGTTGCAAGCTTCCAAGAGTAAGCCTGATCCTAGGGTGGAGGATGTAGTGCCCCTTGTTTTGGCTTTCTGATAGACTATTAGTTATTGCTTTATATCTAGACATCATGGCATATTACTGATGATGGATTTACTATTTAGATGTAGTTGATGACACTCATTTATGTTTAGTATGATGACACTGTTGATACTTCATGATTAGTACATTATGCTTTTGATATGATCAGTTATGGGTTAATTGATTATGTAGATTAGTTTTATTATGTTCCATGTGACTATCTGATGATGTGTTATTGAGTTGATTAGTTAATGATGAACTTCTCTAATGTGGATATTTGTGATATGTTTTGTGAAGGGAGAGCATAGTATTACTCATATTGAGTACCCTACTATGTTGTGATTCCATGTCACTATGTGCATGTTTGGATGGTTATATATATGTTGTATTCAACACTTTTGTTTGTTGCAGTATGCAGGTACCAGGCATTGACTCCACCTGAATTGGCAGGTCCGAGCATGCCTTCATACCAATGGATGTGTGGAAGGGAAATAACATGAGGTTCCTCATTTTGTTAACATCCTCGATGAGGATGGGCTCTCAGTCTTGGGTCCCGTTAGTTTAGTTAGTTTGGTGCAGTGTTGTAAGTCTCTGTCTTTCTCTAGTGTGTTGCAATCGAAATATGTTCGGTATGTAGCTTGAGTTGTCTATTATTTCATTAAATAGAATTATTAATTTATTTTATAAATAAATAATATTAATATTGAAGAATATTAAATAATTGATTTTAATATGAATTAAATTAAAAATTTTAATAGCTAATAATAATAAAAATAATAAATAAATTATAAGTATTTAATATTATATTAAATGAATAAATATTCATTTTGTATAGTTTGATGAGATATTATTTTATTTGTAGATTTATTTGAAGTTAGTGAGTTGTTGTGAAGTGCCTATAGGTGGAGATCGAATGCATTTAATTTTTGAAGGAAGTGGATTCTTGTAACAAGTGAGTTATGGGATGGAATTTAATCAAATTGTCTATTTTTGTGTGAGGGGGATATTGGAAGGGGATTTTGGAAGAATTTGGATAGAAAGATTTTGGGTGAGAATTTTTACAGAAGAAGAATTGAAGGAAGGAGAGAGAAATTCAATAGAAGGACTCTGAAGCTTGGGGATAACAAGATTTCGTGTATATTTAGTAGTAAAATAGAATTAATTTTATTTGAGATAATTTAGTCTCTGTATGAATATCGCTCTTGCCTCTCCCTCTTCCATGTAGTTTTATTTGTCTGGAAATCATACTGATATATTTGATAGCCTATGATATTAAGTCCCCTATCGCCATTTGAATCTATGTTGCTATGGTGTACTTTCAACCTGCTAATTCTTCCTCCCAATTGGCCATACTGGAAAGCTTAAGCTAATGTCTTGAATCTAGGAAATACTTGCTGTTTGCATGCTCCATAGATTTGATCTGACTTCTCCATGGAAAATACATAACTTTTGTGGCCCTCAATCCAACTGTTATTAGGGATCTTTTAATTCCTATATCTTCTTTCCATCTTCATATGTGAGTTTCCTTAGAAGGCGACTCTTTTGTTGTTGTTTGCTCTGCCCATTAAGTTTTTCCTCAAATCTTGTGATTTGTTAAGCTATCCTGAGTTATTTATTTAAAACCATTTTAACAATTGGTAGGGAACATTCAAACGACATGAGTCGAGTCTTTCTGGCACTTGTTCACTCTCTAGAAATGATTTGGAGTTAATTTGAGGGTTTTCTCTAGGTCTTGTGTTTTAATCTACATGCACATTCTTTAGAGCCGCACGACTTATGTAACTAGTCAAATTGATGCCTTTTGGAATGATCTCAGGTTACTTTTAATAATTCTTATTGTTACTTTTCAAACATTCTCTCTCTGAAGCGCATAGCGAGTGAGTATCCTCTAAAATCTAACATTCTAATCGATTCTGAGGAGCGATGTATTAATCTACATGGTATTGCCTACGAATGAAATTCCTTTAGTTCTAAATCTTCTTGTTGATCCCCTTAGGTGGAAACCTTGTAATCCTTCGACTGGATTATCCTTCAAATGTCCTACCAGCAGTCGTTGGGTGAATCTCCTATAATTATTTTATAGGCATGGCAATGCCTTATTGAGGCATTTTGTCAACAACTTTAGTTCCTCCTAATTGCTGCAAAAAAATGTCACTATCTAGTATAATGATTCTATCATATCTAGATGATTCCTGCAGCACCCTACGTTATCATTTTAACTTTTAACATTTCTTGATATCATTCGATTGTGTTGAATCACCGCATTAGGTCGCTTCCTCTAGTGTTGATCTATGATTTTCCAATGAAGTTCAATACTTTTCTTGAACCTGCAAGATCCATCAATGGCCATCATTCGACCTCTGTGGTGAACTTATGTCAGTCGCTGGGGTCTTTGAAATATTATCTATCTAATTTAATCTTACATATGTGAATCTTGCATCCAAATCTACCTAATGAGGAAATTAGAATGTTCCCATTTCATAGCGAAATGCTATTCTCTAACGTGTGTCATAATGGACAATTTCTATTTTAAATTCCTTCATATCTGATAGGATATATTTCTTACATCGATTATTTTAGTAATATGTACATTTGTTAGGATGGTAGTATATTATTCATATTTCTATATGAGGTAATTTCATAGAATTATTTAAGTTAGTTAATAACTATTGGAATTAGATATATATTTGACTTTGGGCTGTGCCATTTCTTCATAGTTAATCAATTTATTTAGTAGATGTTATTAAAGGGTATCTACCTTATCTAATTGAAGTTTAGTCAATTTCGTTAATTAGCATATATACATTCAATTATAACATCTATCTCTTGTATATAAAACTACACTTATTTTATTATAATATAAGTAGTTGTTATCTTTGGTAAATAAGCTGGATATGGTAAAACAAGGCTCCTTAAATACATTGTCTTGGCCGAGTCTAACATTAGATCATTGTGTTATTTTAAATATTGATTTATGTTAGTTCAAATTTAAATTATTATTATTCAAAGCTATTTAATTTTTAGATTTTGAAAGAATAGTAGATTCATAGAGATTCATAATTGTTTAGTTAAGTTAATTTAAATTGGTATTATAAATATTAAATTATTATGTTATTAATTAATTGGATCAAAATAGGTTAGTTAAGATGGTTGGGTTGAATGTCATGTTGTGATTTTACGCTGTATGTTGTTATGATATCTCTTGTTTAAGTTTTATATTTTGTCGTTAGTGTCAATAATGGTTGTTGATAACCTGTCATATTGTTGACAAATGTAAACCTATGGATGTCAATAGGACTAACTTAGAAATGAGTCAAATTCTTACTCTTGCTTTTACCCTTTTTGGTTGTAATGCTCCAGAGGCATAGGGTATTTTGATCTTAAGTAGCGTTATGTGTTAACTATGAGTTTAGGGTATTTTGATCTTAAGTAGTGTTATGTGTTAACTATGAGTTTATGATTTCCCCTGTATGTATGAGGTCTTGGTGTTTGTTAATGAGGTAGATTGTTTATTTGAGAATTGATATTTGTGATTGGTTTTTGTGAAGATATCTATATGCAAGAGGAAAGATGTCCTACTCATTGTATACTTGTCATGATGGTTAGGGTTACTAGGTGCATGTAGGAGAGTAGCTTCCATTGTCCTACTTTGTCATTGTATACTTGTCATGATGGTTAGGGTTACTAGGTGCATGTAGGAGAGTAGCTTGCATTGTGGTGCCAGTGTCGAAAGTGGCTGCTTGGATAACCCTTTGAAAGTTGTAATCAAGTGATAACCTAATAATTAACCTAGGAGGGGTTGGGTAGCTAACTCATTACATAAGATAATTGGATGCCTCACCCATGCTTGCAATGCTCATTTAGACTAAGGATGGGATGAGAAGGCCAGATTGGCATGATCAACTTCCTTCTCTCCACGAAAGGATAGTTGGTTCCGTATGTGTCACCCTATGGGTTCGGTGCTTAGAGAGAGGTTGCCAGGATAACCATAGATGGGGGCCGGCGTCTAGTGAGACTTAGCTAGGATAACCCATGTCAGGACCATGCGATGACACTCTACCTACTGTAGTCCAGTATTCCCTCTTGTGTTCATTCTTGTTGTTCATGTTGCCTCTGGGAACATTGTTTGAGCCACTTGTTATATTTTCAGAGCTCGTGTTGTTGGGATCCATGTTTGATATTTACCTGATTGTATTTGCCATCTTGACTATTGTCATTGGGGGACCTCATTGTTATCTCCTAGCATGGGGGGTGGACCTCAGGGATTCTACATGGTTGGGTGGTTGTGCTATATTCCATTGGTTTTCTAGTGTCATGGCTTGTGTGTAAAGAAGATGTTTCGAGTTTTGCACCTGTAATTGAAGATGAACATTTATGCTATTTGTATCCAGATCTTTTGTATTAGTGAATAGTCATTATGTAACTTGAGGTATACAGAAAAGAGCTTTTGTACCATTGAATTTATGTAATTCGTCTTATAAGATAAACTATTCTGCACTTATAGACAATATTACAAATGTTGATGTATGTATCTGATGATGTAATCAAGTTGTTAAGTTTAAGTTATATGATTATGCTATGTATGATGTTGAATATTGTTTAACTTCATTAATGAAGCTATGTAATCCCTAGAGGTGTTAGTTTAACTTGTTGCAATCAGACTATGTTATGTTTTGTTAATATTATTTCCATTTAAATTTTTTTTTTTTACCTTTTTATTGCTTTAGTTGAACTTATCTCTAGGGTTGCATGGCGGGGCATTACAAATCGATAGTGATACATATGGAGATTCTTGAGAAGAACTTGACAAATATGATTACTAATAGTGAGTCTGGCATGAATGTACTTCTAGAAGATACTTGGAAAAGTCTAGTACACCAACTATTGGCCACCAATTTTCAAGTTGGTAGGAGCATATCAATAAGGAAAATAAGTGATTGGATTCCACATGGGGTAAAAGGTACTCAAGCATTCCTACTTCATTGTCATCTCATTACACGAAGGCGTATGATACATTGTTGGGTCATGGTTGGTTGGTAGTAGCCAAAGCTAACCACAATTGGGAAATGAATATAATCTCCATTAAAAGAAAAGGTTGTAAATATGTAATTGATTTGAAGAATCAAACAATGAATGAGAAAGCAACTTCCTCAAACTCATTAGATTCTAAATTCAAAGAAGAATGGACAAAGAAAGATGATCAGGGTCCCATGGAGTTGAACATTGAAGGAAACTTGGAATTACAATGATGTTTGGAAGATGAAACAAGTTCTCTTAGTGATTTGTTCCATTGGCAAATAGAGGACTATGAAGTATTTATATTGAACTACAATTTTATTGAATCCATGGAAATTAAAGAAGATGAATGAGGACTACAAGATGACAAGAGGCAATTAAGGAAACCATTAAAATCTGAGGAAATCTAGTTCAGAATGATTCTGAAAAATTGAACAGTTCATGTATGTGGGATAATGTACATGGTTCAATTCTCAAAGGCTAGAAGCTATCAATTATATAGGCTTGATAGAATTGTTTGAAATAATGGGCAAATTTTTTGAACAAAAGTTTTATATTAAAATTTTTGATCTTGAGTCAATTGCTACATGTTGTGCTAGTGTATGTTAAAAGAGAGCCTACTCATATTGTGTAAATCAACAAATATGACAAATTGATAAAGTTAAAAATAATAATAGACGGGAAATTAATAAAGTTTCAAAAATAAACACAAGAAAAACTAATGAATTTGGAATACAAAATACAATATGGGCGCTGTATTAGAAAAATGAAGGAAATAATAAAAGGAAAAGCACTTGGCAATGGGTAGAAAAGAAGGAAATTGAAAACAAGTCCACCATATGATCGTTTTTTCCATTTATTGAAAACAAGTCCACCGTATGTTCATTTTTTCCATTTATCAAAAACAAGTGCACTTATCAAAAACAAGTGCATTGTAAGTTTATTTTGTCTACTTTTTGGAAACAAGTCCACTATAAGGTCATTTTTTTCACTTATTGAAAACAAGTCCACCATACAACCATCCATAAATATTTGTTCCACTAGACAATCACAAAATAATTTTGGTCACTCCAAGTCTACAATACAACCTAGTTTCAACATGCTTCTTCTATTGTATGTCCTGTTGTAGAAATTAGGTTTTTGTTTTTAGCCATCCAATCTGTGGATGGTGAGGATTTTAACAAAAGGTTTGATTAAGAGTCATTGGCCACTTGCTTGTATGGTCCTTCGATGTAGTTCATTTAGTTTTATTTCCATTGATAAGCACAGGCTCCATATGGTGTACATCATTCTAGATACAAGGCTGATCAATGTGTACTTCATAAGTTTTATTTCTTACTTCCAACTAAAGCATCCTTTGCCAATTTCAAGCTACTAGAGCTGGAAGCTCAACATTCCAAGGATGTCCATGAGTTCTTAGCGGTGCAATGTTCAAGTTTTGATTAGGCTATCCTAGTGGAACAAGGGAAAGATCAATTTGAAGGCCTTTCTTTCACTACAATGACACCAAGAATTTGGAAATTTTGCCCTAATATTATATTCTTTTTGTTTTCTTCTTTTTGGATTGGAATCCAACATTTCTTTTTAGGGGGGATGATGTAGAAAGTATATATTAAATTGTTTTGTTTTGTTAGTATATGTTTGTATTTGACTATGTATTATTTACTTGTTGTCTTGTGGGTAGTCATTAAGAGTTGGTTGTAGGTGGTTGTCAATGGTAATGTGCTATTTGGCAACCTTCAATCACTTTAAATATGCTCTTGTAGTTAGGGAAGGCAATTTGATTGTATACATGATCCTCGTTAGTCCACATTTGGATTGTACAAGCACTACCATGAAATAAAGTATTCATTGGTTTCATCTACAATTATTTGGCATCTATTGTTATATTCCATTTACATTGCAATTGGTAATGTTTGACATTTGGCAGTAAACATATATTGCATAAGTTACACAATCTTGTATACTTAGGTGGCCATGCTTCAATTAGCCACAATTACTTTTCTTCTTAGCAACCCTTTTTTGAGTGTACTTGATTTATTTGAGTTTCTATTCATTGATTTCCCATATTGAAAATATTTTGTCTTGTCAGTAGATTCTTGGAATGGGGTTTCCTTTCATCCTTATTTTTAAAAATGCAACTTTCTTGAAGCTTTGAGAATTACAATAGAATATCAATTATAGCTTTGAGTGAGTCAAACTTATAGTGTCAAGTATTGATTTTTTTATTAATCATAAAGGTGGGTTTTTGAAAGGGCCCAAATCCTTATCTACAAATCAGGAAGGATATAACAAAGAAGCCCAACAAAGCAACAAAGAGCAGTAAGAAGAAACAAACAACACTAAGGCTGCATTCCAACAACAAACAATCAATCAACGGAGGAGCTAAAACCATTAGACCCAGGGTTCACAACCCAAGGACCAAAGAAGATGAATCAAATCAAGACAATTTGAAATCAAAATGCTTCAAGGAGCACTAAACCTTATCCATGGAGTGAAAGTCCTTTTGTGTTGTTCCTCCTTTTTTAAGTGCTTCTCTTGATTCTAAAGGATCTAAGGGGCCACAAGAACCCAACAACATTTCCTCCTTTTTCTTTAAAAATGTTGGGGGAAATGTTGCGAAATCTTTGCAGCTCCTTTGTGGGGTCGAAGACACAAGCATCTTGGGTTTCACCCAAACACCACCTTTCCTTAAATTCCACCCCCAACAACCCTTCTTCAATGCCACTTCTGGAAGGGCCTTGCAAGCATCATTAATTTCACATAGGCACACAATCTTGCAAACAAGAGTCATTTCCTATATTTGGTGACCACATCCACGGAAATAAGCTGGGCCTTGCAAGCATCATTAATTTCACATAGGCACACAATCTTGCAAACAACAGTCATTTCCTAGATTTGGTGACCACATCCACTGAAATAAGCTGACCAAAGTATTAATTTTATTTGCCAGCCTTTTACAATGCAATTTCCGAAGTAAATTTCATTTGCCTACCTCTTCAAACTATAAAGAACATGGAATAAGTAAAGTCATAACTATACTATTGCACCTTCTTTTATTTGAAAGATTATTCCCAACATCTGTTCTTATAAAATCTTTTGCCTTATACATTTCTGTACTCTGTAGTAGACTATATAATCACTACTTTGGTGGAGATATAAACATGCAGCATAGCTCAAGAGATAACATTGATCAATGGATTATGTTCAGGAGGGTAAAACTTGTCTTGGTTTGATTATTTGTACATTTATGCATCAGAGAGTATGTTGTAGAGTGCCAAGCTTGTGCAGATTGATCCTTCCCATTCATCCCAATATCCTTGTCCTGCGGTTCAAAACATATAAGATAAATCTCCAAATGACTCTAATTTTTTCTTCCAGAAAAATATTTGATCATTGCTTGTTGAAGTGATCAATCCTCAATAGCGTAGTGGAAATCTGTCATAGAAAGAAACTATTCTAATGAAATCTCAAGACTCCACGGAGTAAGTGATATTTAATTTTGAGTGAAATTGCTTTTTCCAACTTTCAATGTAGTTACAAAATAAATCTACAAAGACATTCTACAAACATAGATGGTTGTGGAGAGTTTTATCCTCAGTCCTAACCACCCCTTCTGTCTCTCCTGTATTAGATGCATCTCTCAATGGTAAGGACTTTACTGAATCAATGGTCCACATTCATCAACATGCCCTTTCCTTTGCTAGATATCCAACTCCAGCCTCCTTTTCTTGCTTTCTTAATTATTCTCTATTAAGTAATCTCCTTGTCACACATTTTGATGGTGTGATTTTAGGTGGCAGAGTTCTGCGTGTTAACTCATCAACTAAAGGTTGGTGATGTAGCCTCCTTAAAATCATCCATCCCCCCATTTCATAGCATGGTTACCACAGTTGCTGGTTTTTATTATTGTTACTGTTGCTCGTGAAGCAACAATACATTTTTGTTTGTTTCTGTTTTGGCCTGCAACTTATTTGTAATAGTTTATAATTTATCCAATGCCTACAAAAAAATATTAGAACTGGGTGGCACCGTGTTCTTCTTAGAGAAATGCTTTGTTTGAATGAAAAGAGAAAGAGCATTGTGGCACAAAAGGCGGAAGGGTATTCACCTTTGGCAGTGTGATGCACAGGACAAGCATTTTAGGTGGCCCCTTTCTTGGCTTATTCCATTAGCCTTTATTTCTCATAAGAACAATGCCTTCTAACTAACTGTTTTTCTCCTATTGGAGAATTCTGGTTGAAATTTTCCTTAGTACAATCCATCTTTAATGGCTTGTTTTTACATGAGTGTTTAACTATTTAGCACGAAGTTCTCTATTGAGTGATTATTTATAGTACAAACTTCAAGTGAATGATATGTGTTTCACAGATACACATATTCTTCAGTTGAGACTGTATGTCAAGCTTTTTTGGTCTTGTTTATGAAGATCAATGTCATAATTTATAGTGTTGCATGCTGAGCTTTGATATTTGTTAAATGCTACTTATGAGCTTCTGGTCTAGTTGAAGAGTTCTCTGTTTCGTTCGGATAGAAACTGTTTTTTGTTGGCGAGCTTCTGCTTCTTCAAATACTATTCACTGTCTTCATTTACATAAGTTTCTCTGCTATAAGTTTTCACCCACATATAATGTTATCTGTTCTTGTATGTTTCTTATGCTAGATATAATGGTATTTATGTGCTAGTAGCAATTTACCCTGTTTCCACTGCCACATTTCTCTCTACAATCATCATAACTCGTTTCAAAAACAGCAGCTATAAAAGCCACAGGTCTTGTAGTTGATAGAATTTTTTCTTATTACTGCCCTCCAAGAGTTCAAAGTCTTGTATGGTATCTTTTTTCTCGGAACTTTTGCAATGTAAATACTTGCATATCTGCTTCCAACAAAAAATAAGTTTGGTGTCTAAATTTAGAAACTTCCTTTGGAGCCCAGAGGTTGTCTATAATATCTAAGCCAATATCAGAACATGAAATCTAGCGCAAAAAATTATTTGCAATTGAATATGTAGTTGTTGTTGATCAGATCTAGAGTGCATGAAAATATAGAACAGACAATAGAGCAGGACTTTGACTAGCATAGTATTTGACAAATCATTACACATTAAGAAAACCAAACAATGCAGTAACAAAATTATGCCTCTTTATCTTTGAGTAATTCGTATCACCCATCCACGCTGGACATTGGATGTTAAGTAAGCAAAACCCTATTATTAGAAAAGAAGATGGAGAAAACTTTGTCTAATTTTTATGTAAATAATGTTTGTCGAATACATCAAATTATAGGTGATGCTTGTACTCCGAGGTCACCTATCCTATACTACATCCTTGCTCAAACTATGAAATGTGCTGACAATCTAACTTGAATCTACTTAACTTGCTACTTCATTTAGAAAACCTTGATACTTCGTTGCATGTATGTGGGAACTCAGAACATCTCACTTAAAAGGTCAAAAAGAAATATGTATCTAGAAATTGACTGCATGTGGATTGTTTTATGTCTTTTAGGCAATAAACTACAACCACATTTTGAACTTGCCTTTAAATTAGAGTAATAAAATGCGAAAGCCGTTAAGTTTTATGTATCTGAAAATCAGTAATACCCACTAATCTTTGAACTTCGTATTTTTAATAAATAATGACAAACGAGATGGCCTCTTCAAATCCAGTAGCCATTACAGTAGCAAGGCGTTAAAAAACTTCGAAAAAAATAAATATTAATTGACAGGCAAAAATCCAGTCAAATTCCAGGGTTAACTCTCCCTGAATTTTAGATGCTTAAATGCTTCCGTTCCTTAACTGCGGCATTCCTTGTTAAATATTAGGATAAAAAACTAGCAAAACTATCTCCAAACAATTTGCTGTGATCCCCACACACAAGCAACATTTCACGCATGAATTTCCTCTCTACATTTATGGGACCTGGGCCAAAATGCGGAATTTCTCGCATCCCCGACAAAATGTAAATATTTGCTATAATCGTTAGTATCGTCCTATTGAGTTCTGTAAAGCATGCAATTCTGATTGTAACATGTAAACAGTTGTTTCCAGAAGTTTTTTACATAATTTATCTTGTTGCAGTCCTACACATTTAATCAAATTTCATACAGCAAAGTATATTCAACAAGAATAGCCAAAAAAAAACAGAGAAGAGTTGAACAGACCTCCTTTCTAGTAGACAAATTGTGGGCTTTCCTGTGATGAGCTTTCCTGTGATGAGCGCTATGTCCATATTCAACAAAATGGAGAGCTCTCTCGCCTTCTTTAGAATAATGGATGATGTGAGGAGCTCTTAAAGAAGGCCAAAGAGCTTGCCATTTTGTTGAATGAGCGCTATGTCCAGATTCAACAACATCATCCTTTCCTCTGCTTTTATTCAACAAGAATAAACGCCAAAAAAAATTAAAAGTTTTTGAACAGACAGATTGTGAGGGAGAACATGATGAGCGCTATGCCGACATTGCACAAAATTGACAGCTCTCTCGCCTTCTTTTATAGTCCATGTATTTTTAAGACCTCCTCACATCATCCAACATGCCCAGCCTTTGCCACCCGTCTTAATTTTTTCCTTTGCTCTATTTTAAGGAGGTCTCAGTGCGACTGCTATAATGACGGGCATTAATTCCTTTGCTCTATTTTAGTGAACTCCTCCTCCACTTCTGACATCTTGTTCTGAAAATCCTCTGAAAACGCCCCCATTTTTTTGGTCCAGAGCAACATGCAATTGTCTGTGTTCCAACGCAACTTGCCTTTCAAATATTGAAGTCTTTCTATTTTAAGAATATATAGAGTGACAATTTACTTAATGTCACCTTTCAAGTGTTACAGTCTTCCTAAAATTTTAATTGTATTTTATAGCTAAAATGACTAAATACTAGAATGGCCATCAAATTTAATCCTTGACCTCAACAATCAAAACAAACTAATCCTAATGCTAACCATAATCCCAACCCTAATTTAAACTGTGATTATATTCCTAACCCTAATTCTAACTCTAATTATAAACTAAACAGTAACCCTAACCTTAATTATAACCCTTAACTCTAATCCTAAATATAATATATAATATAATTAAAATTAGAATTATTATGTAATATAATATATAATTATAATTATTATATAATATTTAATAATTATTATAATATAATATAATAATATATCTAATATATACTATAATATTATATTATATAATTATAATAATTCATATAATTATATAATATATAATTTTAATTATTATATATTATAATTATAATTATTATATATAATATAATATTATATTATGTTTAATAATTATTATAATATATTATAATAATATATCTAATCTATATTATATTATTATATTATATAATTATAATAATTCATATAATTATAATTATATAATGTTGGCGTAGCGACTATATTGACATGAGATCCCTTTCCACCACTAGTACATACTTTTGGTCTAGTACAACATGCAATTGTCTGTGTTCCAATGCAACAAAATCCTATAGACCCCATTAAGCTATTTTTAGACTGATATACCTTGGCTTAAATTTGACGATCGACCTTGGCTGTCCAGCAATTTTGTTTTGAACTTGCCTTTCTCTTTCTATTTTAAGAATATATAGAGTGACAATTTACTTAAATGTTACCTTCCAAGTGTTACAGTCTTCCTAAAATTTTAATTGTATTTTACAGCTAAAATGACTAAGTACTAGAATGGCCATCAAATTTAACCTTTGAGCTCAACAATCAAAGCAAACTAACCCTAATGCTAACCATAATCCCAACCCTAATTTAAATTGTGATTATATTCCTAACCCTAATTCTAACTCTAATTATAACCCTAACCCTAATTATAACCCCTATCTTTAATCCTAAATATAATATATAATATAATTAGAATTAGAATTATTACATAATATATTATAAAAATATATCTAATATATACTATAATATAATTAGAATTATAATTATTATATATAATATAATATTATATTATGTTTAATAATAATTATAATATATTATAACAATATATTTAATCTATATTATATTATTATATTATATAATTATAATAATTCATATAATTATAATTATATAATGTTGGCATAGTGACTATATTGATGATGAGATCCCTTTCCACCACTAGTACGTGCTTTTGGTGTGATGACAAATTCTACATAGTATCAGAGTATAGGTCATCGGTTCGAGTCTCTCGAGCCCTTGACCCTTCATCCGCATACGTGGTACGTAGTGGGTACGAATCCCACATGGTACGTGGTTGTATCTGGCTCTATCGTGTGGGGGGGGGTGTTGGCATAGCAACTATATCGACGATGAGAACCCTCTCCACCACTAGTACGTGCTTTTGGTGTGTACATATAATATAGTTAGAATTAGGCTTAAATTCAACATAATATAGTTAGAATTAGGCTTGCGACTCTCTAAAATGACTAAATTCTAGAATGGCCATCAAATTTAAGCCTTGAGTTCAACAATCAAAGCAAACTTTAATTTTGGTTAGGCCAAACATTTACTACTTTTGACTAATTACCACTAGACCAAATGATGTTTATATATAGATAGATATATAAATAGATAGATAGATAAAGACATAGATATATAGTTTATAAGAATAATGTTATAAATTTTTTATATCAAATAATTATTAAAAAATTGCATGATATTCAAAATCACATGGAATCAAATTTAATATTAAATATAAATATAAAAATAAAAAAACCACCATTAAATTCAATCCCACATGATTTTTACACTGAATCACTATCTTAGCATGTTAAAAACGAGAAAGAAAGCGCTAAATCTAAATCAGTTATGCTTAATTTTCAAACACACATTTTAAATGGAATTTGAGGCATCTCATCTTTTCTTGTTAGATAATTTAGACACGACCTTAAGATCACCAATTCGCTATTACAACTTGATTGTGCCACCATCATATGTTTTCCCACCACAAGCATGAAATGCGTTGCAACTTCCTGCATGTAGAAATTTTGGTGGAAAAGGAGACTACTAGTAAAGAATGACCAAGATTATTTTCCTTGTCTTACATCCCTTCTTGGATAGTTTGAACTATTGATCTAGCAAGTTAACTTGGTCCCTCTCACAAAGGGAATGCCTTTGGCGTAATTATGAATCACGATGGATATTACCTAATACCATGCTATTAGAACTTATGAGTGGTTAAGGATCTTTTTTTATATGTAAAAGCATTGGGAATATTATAATAGTTTTTTCACACTAGATAACTCAACGTAAAATCACTCCCACAAAAAATCTTACTCCCACATTCAAAATCTTTTTTTTCAAATATCTCTTTCTCTTCTATCAAAGTTACACTGACATGCATGTTGAGTAGAATAAATTATTATGAATCATGAATGATGATTACCTATAGTAGGGCTTTCACATATTGTTGGCACACTTTTCAAATAATGGATTATTACCTTACACCATCCTATTAGTACTCATGTGTGGCTAAGGATACTTCTTTATATGTAAGAGCATTGGGAAGAATATATTGGTTTTTCACAACAGTTAACTTAGTGTTGAATAGCTCCCACAAAAAATATTACTCTTGGATTCAAAACCCCTTATATGTGGTGAATTGATTAAGAAATAAGCACCTCAAGAAGGATATCTCTCAGCATATTTTAGATATATTTTTTAAATATAAATATGCTAGTCTAGCCTACATTCTTACTTTTCCACCATATAAAGGAAAGGACAAGGAAAATAATATAGAGATTAAAAGATTACTTGGTTTTCTTTGCTTCGTATAAGATGACATTACTTTCCTAAGAAAAATGAAAGAATTACTACTTTAAAATGTCTGGGATTAGATAAGGATAGTGATGCCAAGATATGATGAGGATGGGGCTTGGGAGGGTGTAGGATGCATTATAGGGACATCTTAAATTTTCCTAAATGTTTAAATAAATAATAAAATAATTTATAAATATATTTAATAAAATAATTAATTAATTAAAAGAAAAAATAAAATAACAAAATCTATATATAAACAAATAAAACTAAAAAGTAAAACAAAACAAAATAGTCAAGTGACACATAGTGGCCAATATGTGTCTTTGTAGTATTGTAATAATGGAAATTGTTTAGTTATCCAAGGATGAGCTATCACAAAGTGATTCTTTAAGTCAACCTAACAACACTTGGAGATCAAAGACATAAGGTGGCTTAATTAAAAATTGTTGCCTTTTTAATATTGTAATAATAACAATTATTTAGTTATCCAAGGATGAGTTATCACAAAGTGATTCTTGATTTAGCTCCACAACACTTGGAGATCAAAACACATAAGGTGGCTTAACATGAAATTGTTAGGAGCTAAATCAATTTTACTAGGCTAAAGAAGATTTTAATTGTTAGGGTCTAGTTAATTGTTAGTCAAGTAGCTATAATTAGCTACTAGTGCACAAAGATGACAAATCCAAGTAACAAAGTTGTGTTAATGGCTTTTAAGGTGGCATAGTTGAGGTCTAGTTAATTGCTAGTCAAGTAGCTATAATTAGCTACTAGTTCACAAAGATGACAAATCCAAGTAACAAAGTTGTCTTAATGGATTTTAATGAATGTGGCTAAAGCATATAAATATGTTTAAGTAATTTTAAAAATAATAAAAAACTTATAAAATAATATAAATCAAATAAAAATAAAAGTCAACTTATGAATCAAGCTTAACAAAAAATTATAGTTTAACTTGAAAGCAAATACATGAACTGATATAATAATATGTCATAAAGGCATGCATTAATATAAGTATATATTATTCACTACATTTATGAAAGTAAAAATAAAATAAAAAAATTACCAAAATATTGAATATGACTTTTTTTCAAAAGTAAAATTGGAAGTTATGTAAAATAAATGTATTTCAAGTAAAATAAAATAAATAATGGTAAAAGAAAACAAAAATTAAAAAAGTTATTTTTTAAAGATATAATTAATTTTAAAAATTAGAAAGGAAAAAAATGAAGTTTAATAATAAATTAAAAAGACAATTTAAAAATAATAATAAAATTAAGTATTATAATAATATTATTATTAATTTAGAGGGCGGATGGGTGGGAATCCTACCTTTCATTTGGGAGGACTGGGTACACGTGTTGTCATATGACCTGACAAAATCTTTAGCTGAGCTGGCCAGTGTTGGTGATGTCATGGTTTGGGAATGAGCTGGAGTGGCAGTGCAGCATGTGATGCTCCTCAAGGCAGAAAGTAGAGGTTCAATGGCTTGCGTCGCATTGATTACATCCCTCGTTAGACATCATATGAAAGACAGCTTCCCATTCTTCTCTAATGCCTCATTGGGAAGATTCAAGAAGTCCGAGCAGGGGTTTTCTAGGAAACAAAATGTAGGGGTAGGCTCTATGCTATTTGTACTAGTTTGTCCCATTCCTAATGGCAAGAGGGTCAAGATTTATAATGCGGATCTCCACAGAAGGGCTGGTGTGTTTGGGGTTGAGCACTCTGATTCAGATTGAAAGTTCAGTGAGAGAGATGGTGTTTAAGGGTCTGGTGATGGAGCATAGGTTGAAAAGGATTTTGCGCCATAGTGATGAATTCATTCTCGTGGCAGTCACGGTAATTTTGGGTAAAGAGTTTCTTGAAGAGGAAGAATTTTATAGGGTGGGCACTGCTATCATTTCTCGATTCCTAGCTTCAATGCTGGATGTAAGCATTACAAAAGACCGATGCCTTCTTTTGATGCACCATCTTTTTATCAACAATCTTCTGGTGGGAGTGGAGGATATTGTGAGGGTGGCCAAATTGGGTGTCGGGATCCCCAGGTTGTCGGATTTCCAGTCTCTGCAAGATGAGGATGCAGTCTGCATTATTTCCCTTTCCTTCTCAATCCTAAAGGGTGGTCGTTAATCCTCCATAGGGAGCATGTTGTGGTGGGTGTTGAGTTTCTGTGCAAGCTCCTGCAAATTTCTCCCCACAGTGGATCTTTCGATTGGCTGGAGGATTTGAGGGTAAGGGCAGCCAACCTTGGCTTTCAAGTTTGATGTCTCCTGCGTTTTGGTTCTTGTCAGGTGTTAGTTTGGCTTTCCTTCAGGATATAGGTTAGTAGGGTTAGAAGTTAGTGTAGGATATTGTTCACCTCCCTACAATATTCACATATAGCTGTTACTCTATTTTGGACAACCTCCTGTTAGTAAGTGTGGCCTTGCATGGCCTTTTTCTAATTTGGTAGACCCTGTAAGGTCAAGTAGATGATAGGGATTTGCAGATGGATGCTATCAAAGAAAAATAGACAGTCATATTTGTAAATATTTTTATATCAATACATATATCTCTATTACGCACCAAAAAAATAATAAAATTATTAATTTAAAATTAAAAAATTATTTAATAATATGATTTTTTATAAAAACAAATATTTAGTACAACTTTGTATAAAATTTATAAAAATTTATAAAATCACTAATATAAGATCCATAAAGTAGTAGATACTAGCATACCTATATTTAAAAAATATATCTGAAGTATGCTTAGAGATATCCTTCTGGAGTAACATTTCCTTGTGCTATACTTGTGCTATCCTTATAAATATAGTATGAGATAATTTAAGTAATATTAAGAAGATAAAAATAAAAGAATATTTTTTCTTGGAGAAAAAAAAAGAATATTCTTTCTTAATTTTTTTTAAAAAGATCATTCTTATTAGGAGATAAAGGAAAGTAAAATTGCATGGCAAACATTAATGAGTTCTGCTTATTAATATCTTAAAAAAATCCACAAAATCTGCATTTTAAGAGCTCAAATTATTAGCCAATTTGATAGTTTTTTGTTAAAAATTTTACAAACTTAGGAAAAATGAATATTTGTTCAACATTCAAAATAATACTCTATTGTGATTGGTTTATTTTACTTTAAAAATATTTAAGATCATTCTTATGAGGAGATAAGAGAAAGTAAAATTGCATGGCAAACATTAATAAGTTCTCCTTATTAATATCTAAAAAAAATCCAAAAAATTTGCTCTTAAGAGCCAATTTGATAGTTTTTGTTAAAAATTTTACATAGACTTAGAAAAAATTAATATTTGTTCGACATTCAAAATAATACTCTGTTTTGATTGGTTTTTGTTTATTTTACATTGAGGTCTAGCCACTTGACCACCCAACCACACCCTAATGGGCACAATATAATATAGTAATATTTAGATGAGCATAATATTTCAATATTTAATAATATTTCATTTTAATAATATAAATATAAATACATTATAATCATAATTCTACTAATTTAATATACATTCTATTATTAATATATAATTAATTATATTATTTATTAATATTTAAAATATCAAATTTATAATTAATATATACAATGAATGAAAATTAAATAATCACAATATTATATTAGTATAAATATTACAATTTTTGTTATAATATTTGCATAGGCTTAAAAGAAAAAAAAATATTATATGTTTAATATTTAAAATATTATTTGTTTAGTAATTCTCTTAAGAATTTAGCCACTTAGAATTTAACTCCTCTAAGTGGCTTCATTCCATTCCATATCTCTCAAACTTTATTTTGTCCTTAAGAGCTCAAATTTTGAGTCAATCACAACACAGATAGATAAATGATTTTCTAAATATTTTTTATTAAAATTTCCTCATATAGACTTACCAAAAATTAAAATTTGTTCAACATGAAAAATAATACTCTACTTTCAATAGATTAATCACTAGATAAAAAGTCATATTTGCCGGCTTGATTGAAGAGTAGTGAAAAGTCTGACAGAAATCTAACATGCATATACTGGATGTCAGATTATCGTTGCCATGGATATATCAATATCTGAAGAGTAGTGACATGTTTGACAGAGAAATGTAACATGCATATACTAGACGTTGGATTGTAGTTGCCATGGATATATCAATATCTCCCATTTTATTGTTTCAGAATATGTAATAATGATTTATAAATGTACTGGTTTGTGCCTATTTGCCATCATTTATTTAAAATAGTTTAAGATTGTATTGTTAGACCTGCCAATAACAAGTGTTAATGCCTTGATTGTGTGTGGGACTACAGTTAGTCACCGACGTCTTGTTTCAGGTTTGTACCCCGTGCATCCATTTAAGATCATGTAACACCTTTATTACTACGTGGGGATGAATGGCTGGGTTTTTTGGTGAGAAGCTTCAATCTTCTCATCCATGGCATGTTCGTAGGGATTTTTGAAAGTGGGGGGTGCCTTATTTTAAGGGCATGAAATATTAAGGTTTCATGATAGTTTTTCATTTTTATGTGACTTTATTAGGGAATAAAATATAATGGCAAGTACTTGACTTGTATACATAAAATATAATGGCAAGTACTTGACTTGTATACTACTATGGTGTAATTATATATATTTTTAATTGTCATGATTAATGTATTGATATAGATTCTAGTTCATAACAATATAAAAGATAATTTTCTTTTTAAGGAATTGGTGATTTTACATGCACATAGCTCCAATTATATATACTTTGATATTGGCATCAATAGAGTTATATGAATTTATTGTTTATATTTTATATCTTTTATTCTTTTAAGTGGACCCTTTCAAATGAGTATAACTAGCAATCGCACCTTGCTGTGCAATGGGTACACTAAAGAGTTGTGGAAATCCAATTGTCAGATCTTTAAGTGAATGATGATTGCCTTGTATCCCTATAGCCCATGTCGTTTTTGTTTTCTTGAGTGCAATGAAGTTCACAAGTGCATTCCATTAGTCATGATATAGGTATACTATATAAGCTCAATATCCCTATGGCCTATTTTACATGAGTACAAGCTCAATATCTATCTAGTCCAAGTAACCATCTCCCAAAAGTATTTATGTAGGATGGATGTCTAGAAAAGCATTTGATGGATAACAAAATGGAGCACTTTCTCTATTAAATGTCCTATAAGAGAAGCAATAAAGACTACACAAAGAATTGAAAAGAGAATCTTTTTTCACAGGATCATCTCTATTGGCCTATAGTAAACTATCAACCATTGGTCTCTCAAAACAACTCATTGCATCTTTGGATTGTTGGCATGAAACAAATGATTGAAAGTCACTCTCTCTTTTCTCTACCATTGGATCATTCATATGAAAAGTACCATTTAATGAAGCTTCAGTGGAACTAGATGATCTAGACCAACCCATACCAACCTCCATGATCTTTAATGTAGTACTAACCTCAAACTTAGAATACTCATTACATGTATCATATTTTAATTGTTGGCATGAAATGACTTATCAAAAGATAGTCTATCTCTCTATTCCTCTATTTCTATTGATCTCCCTCTCTCTATATCTCTATGTGTCCCTCTCTATTTCTCTCTCATCTTGAGTCATCTCTTTGTTTCCCCATCTCCTTCTCTATCTCTCCCTTTCTATATCTCTATCTTTCTCTCTCTATGTCTCCCTACATCTCTCCCTTACTCTCTCCCCATTTATCTCTCTATCTCTATCTCTACTTGTCTGTCTCCTCTTATCTATCTAACTCTTTATCCCTCCCTCTCTTTTTCTCTATCTCTATCTCTATATCTTTCTATCTCTCCCTCTCCCTCTCCCTCTCCCTATTTCTCCTCTCTCTATCTCTTCCTATCTCTATCTATCCCTCCTCTCTCTCCCCATATCCTCTACCTTTTTATTCCTTAATATTCAAAGCTAAGTTACCTAAATGTGGACCCAAAACCCTAAATATTGACACTAATGCATTCAAAAATAGAAGTGGAAGATGGGCAGAGGAGTCATCAAAAATATCTCTCTTTCTCTATTCCTCTCTCATTGTTAATATCCCTCCCTCTCTATATCTCTATCTCTCCCTCTCTATATCTCTTCTACCCTCACTATGTCTCTCACTCTCTCTTCCTCTATCTCTTTATCTATTTTCTCTATCTATCTTTCCCTCTATATCACTTATCTAGATTGTAACAAATCTACCCATACAACATAGTAAACACTATGGTTCCCGCTAAGAAAATATTTAAATTCCTTAAAAAGTAGGAAAATATTTATTTCTTTTTTAGACATCTTCATTTGTGCTTGCATAATTGAAACATAAAACATTTCATAATGAAATAACATTTCATTTCAATTTGTAAAAGAAATACATCTTTTCTTGATTACAATTTTCATACATGACTTATAATCAAGTAAACAAATTTATAATTTACAAATAAGTACAAGGTCGGGATTTCCATATCTGGATTAATCTTATGTTTCACAAGCCTTGGTGTGTCATCTACAAGAGGAAGAGCATTACCCAAGTGCTTTACCTCAAACCATAAATTGATGGTCCCCCACGCACCTTCCATCTGGAAGTGGCCCTAATCTTCAATGAAGAGTATAGACTAAGGAACCCCTAGTATTTCCATATAAGTTTCTAGTGTTGTGTCTTACATAACCAACATAGTCATACAACTATATATCCTCCTCTAACTATGTATGACACTACTGGTTGGCTATGCAAATCTAGAGCATAGTGAATCGGCAAGTGCAAGTAGAGACTTTTGTACCTACATTCACCAAAAGTTTTGAATAAAATTCAACCACTTAAAAAGTGGTGTTGTATCTTCACCCACCACTAACTTGACTTGGAAACCATCGATGGCCTATGGTTAACTCAAACTTTTGTTTCACCAAATGGTTTGACTTTCCTTAATGATCTTATTTGCATAGTGTTAACTCATTAAGTCAATACATGACTGGCTAGTTAATTTCTCTAACTTTGAATACCCATGTTATATTCTAGTAACCTCTTGGGTCTTGGCTATTGTCACTTGTTCAAGTCCTTTCTGTAAACCGTGAGAGTAACTAATCTTCTATTTTTAAGTACTTTAGTTAATCATGACAAAAACACATCATCGACTTGACAATTCTAGTCTCATAACAATAATATAGACAATATATCCAATGATTTATTCAATAAATTAATATCTTATATAAAAGATTACTTATATATAGAGGTGTCGAAGCTTATTCAGGTACACACAACTTATACAACATTAATATAATGATATCAAAGTTGGCACAACTTTAACAAGACTACCACAACTATGTCACAATTATTTCAAAGCTTTCCAGCCAAAGAACACAATATTTCTATCAGCCACATAATTCAGCCTCAATATCATATAGCCTTTCGGCCACATCAGACATAAGGGTTTACATTTTTTTGTTCATGTCAGCTGTAGCCACTTGAAAATGGTCACAACCAACTTCATCCACTCACGCATTCAACCCTAATTGACCTGCATCAATTCATGCAGACTGACTATTAATTTAATAATCTTTAGTTATTTAATTAATTTATTCTGCACCTTTATCATGTCATAAAAATCAAATTCATCTACTATAGTTTCAAAATTAAATATTTTTTACAATAGTTCATTCCAAAAATTAAATAAATTATCATATTTATTTAATTCCCTATTTTGTGCACTTTTGATTACGTTTTGTAATCATGATTATTTTCTTCTAATCCATGTGCACATGAATTAATTTTAATTAATTCATCATTACAAACCCCCATGTTTCTAGAAGTCCACTTGTCATCTAATGTACACACATGTACATGACAAGTGGTACTTTGGAAGCATGGGCAAATCTTCCAAAATGGGTACATTTGTCTTATTTCTTCCACCCCACTCCATGTGTCACTATTCATTCCAATTTAAAATCCCATGTGGCACTATTTGAACACTATTCTTCTAATTTTAAATTCCACTTGTCCTCTCCATGGAATTTAAAATTCCTCACAAAATCCAAGCCTTACCTTTTCATAAATGAGTCCTTACATGTCATACACCTACTCAATCCTAGCCATCCATCCATTCAAATTTGCATTTTCATCCATTGATCATCCCTTGAATCTTGGGGCAACTTTCTCATCCAATCCAAACATGCCATTTGTCCAATTCTCCTTGCTTGAGGATACTCAAGCAATCTTAACCATTGATCCTTCAAATTGATCCTAGCCCTCCAATCCCATCTCCAAAAATCTATAAATTGAGGCCTCCACCTTCCATTTGGAACAAGCCATCATATGCAAGAAAACTCTACCAATTTGAGTGCTCAACATCTAGAATTAGTCCAATTCTGGCATAGTTTAGTAATAGCATTTCATATCTTAGGGCATATCACTACTAATAGACTCATTTAAGGTGCAATTAGATAGTTTAGTTTGTTAGTAGTTTAGCCCAATCTTGAGGTCCCTTGGACTTGAGATTAGGTGCATTTTAGGTTCAATTTGCATCTACTTTAGGTCTCATTTCCATAGGTAAACATTTTGGCATGCCTGGTGGGACACCCACCACCTTAACTCTAACAAAATTTACATATTTTGTCATGTTATTCTTGTGACAGGTTGGATTAGCGCCTAAACATCTGTAGATTATTACCTATCTGACACATCAGTACCTATCTGGCACATCAGTTCCTAGTCTGACAGATCAACACCCATTCTGACAGATCAGCGCCCATCTAGAGACAAGGTGAAATCACTTAGTCTCATGAATTTTAAGTCAAAGTCAGCATTTTATGTCTCCATGATATTTTAAATGATGTTTTACTAAATTTTTGGCCACCTTAGGTCTCTGTTTTGTAGGAAAAATCAAATTTATAAGGCGGAAGTGATGTCTGTCTCGGATCAACGCCTAACCCTGTACATTAGTGTCTAATTCCCCAGATTAGCACCTAACCAAAAATTGTGTTTTTAGACTAATACTTGGTTTTGCAGCCTTATTCGACCATCAAAGCTTGCCTACAATTACTAACTTCCTCTTTGCAGGGTTGTTTATTAGATTAAAAGCATTTACCATTGTTGTTTTTGTGTGAAATTGCTTGATTAATCATAGGCACATTTATAAGGTTTAAAAAGAACAACAAATTTGTATCCTTCACTCATATGGTTTAAAAAGAACAATAAACTTGCATCCTTCACTCATATGGTTTAAAAAGAACAACAAATTTACATCCTTCACTCATATGTTTTTAAAAGAATAACAAATTACATTCACACCTTGATTGGGTTTAAAAGGACCACAAACTTGCATTTCCGGTCATCTAAGCAAGAAAATGAATAACTTTGTGTGAAGTGTCTTGTGATTGTGTTTGTATTGTGAAAGTTTATGCTCTTCCCTCACACCATTTGGTGATCTTGGGAATCAAAAACTTCTCACAACACTTGCATAAATCACCCCCAACATAATCCAAGAGCTAAAAATGAACCTTGTTTAGTGTGACCCAAGCCTAAAAATACATATCATCTCCCCTCGCATCTTCGTATGAAATTGGGGATCAAAAGTACTTTTGCGCTTGTGTTGCTTTTGTTGAACCCTTACAGGGCATGCCACCTCGCTTCGAAAGGTGGGAATGACCCAAGTGGAAATAGGTTAAAGCTAAACCCTTCCAATCTGCTTTATAAAATAATGTATTTGTGATGAAAATCATAAATAACAGGTGTTGTTGCGTCATACCGATGAGTGTTTAACCCAAAACCCTATAGAGCATAACCTTTGCAGGCTAGGAAGCCTCCTTTATCAAAGTGAATCACCACATGTATGGCCACCTGAACAAATGCCCTCACTAGCTACTTTGTTTAGAAGCCATAAACCCCCTACTTTTTTGATATAGGAGGTCAGAAGATTGAACTCTGATAGTCATTTCACATTTTCATGGCTTATGGTAGAGATAGCAAAGTGTCTTAAGATCTACGCATCTTAAGGACTTGGAACTTGGTGTGCCTGAGAAGTGAGTGCACTATAAGGGGGACCTCGTGCCCTAAGTTCCTAGAGCTATACACCATAAGTAGGTGCGGCTGGGTAAAACCAAGTGGGAACTCAACAAGTATTGTCCTTGCCTCGCCATAGGTTGTGCATTATTGTTTAATTTTACAACAAAACCTTTGGACATTGTATGCACTTGTTTGAAATGTTTGTATCACTTTCCAAAGAAAACTATCATGGACATAACCCAAACATTTGAAAAAACAAACCATTGAAACTTTAGAACACCTCAAATACATCATTTAACCTCTAAAGACAAAAACATCACATCCCAAGCCCAAAATTTGCATAAAAAATCCACTGTCCTATATTAGCACCCAAACCTCCACATCAACGCTTAATCCTCTATATCAGCACCCAAACCTCCACATCAGCACCCAATCATCTACATCAGTGCCTAAACCTTTGCATCAACATCCAAATGTCCACATCAGCGCCTAATTCTCCAAATCAGTACCCAATCCACTACATCAACATCCAACACTCTGTATCAATACCTAATCCTCTGAATCAACACCTAGTTATCTGTATTAGTGCCCATTGACAAAATAATTGGAAAACTCAAGACTTTCTCCTTTAAGGTATTGACAATCCTCATTCCACATCATCCATCAACATTTCATGCCACCTCATCCATATCTTCATCCATTTGTCCTTCTTAGCTTGTGATCTAATCCTAATCATTGATCATCATCATTGTCATCATCCTCATCAATTTATAGGTTATCCAAGTCACCCATCATCAATTAAGACTAATCTAGCATCATCCTTGTAATAATCAATATTGGTCCATAATCCACTCTTAGTCAAATCTTTGATTGACCATCCACTATCATCTCTAATTGATCCCACCATCCCTAATCAATCTTTGTCAATCCAAATAATCAATCAACATCCTCAAATTGAACTAATCCTCATCCCTATCCATAATTGATCCTTCTCCAAATCCATCAAATCAATCTAAACCGCATCCAAATCCTAAGGTTAAAACTCTAGATCAAAATTATCCTTTTGTTTGTATTAGGCTTGAGACTTCGTTTGTCTTGAGTTTAGTATAAACTAAGAATCATTGACCCCCTTAGATAAATTAGCTTAGGAATCTAGACGACTCCTAAGTTAGTGGATTCCAAGAAATCTCGTTTTGCTTGGTGCATCTTGTCTACCCTAAGTAAAATAATCCTATTGTCCTTTTGTTTAGGCTCTTTGTCTACCCTAAGTATAAAGGATAACCATCAGCCTTTAATCATCTTGATCTAGATTTTTGAACCTATCTTCATCATCTCATCATTGGTACCTCGTCATCCAAATCCAACGCAAATTCACCTTTTATGCCTCCCATCACATGATCACAAGCTAAGAAAATGGACGCTCATTGCCAACCCCTCTCTCCTAGTAGCTCTACCACAAGCAACATGGAAGAATATGTCAACCAACCTGAAATGGGTGAAGGATCCACTCATCCTCATCAAACATATTCCCCCACCTTTGTCGAGTTCCTTAATGAAAAGGGGTTACACAGCAAGTTTGACCAATTCATTGACAACCAAAAGGATGAATTTCTTCAACATCTCATTGAACATGGTGCACGCCTCCCAGATTTATATGGCCATAACAAGCTCAAAACCATCTTTCATGAAAAACCACCAACACCCCTCTGTGATCAACCATGGGCATGTGTCCCTAATCCTAATGAACTCATTTATGACAACCCGTGGGCTAGTTTTGCTTCCAACACCACCACTGTTCACACCTTGGGACAAAACATGAGGGCTAGAAATGTTTCAGAACCACAAGCATCCAACCCCCCATCGGGTTACCTTATGACATGCTACCCTCCAATGTGCCCATTTTTGGGGTAGCTTCTAATGTCACCATCACCGCCATACTAGTACCACCAAACAATCAACAAGAAGCCACCATGATTGTACCGCAACCTCTCCCTCCACTAAACATTCCACCAAGGTCAATCATCACACAAATGGTGGTACCACCCACAACTTGAACACCCATTGTGAATCCGGTCAACCAACCACAAAACCCATTGACAAGCTATGCCAATCCCACAGACACATATCAATCTTCCACACATCAACAACCTCGCCATGGGTCATTGGTGCAACCTCCTTACGACACGGTCCAACAACAACCACCACCCCAAACTTATCAATAGAAACATCATATTTTTCCATTGCCTAGGCTTTAGGCTTGGTTGGAGGAGTTTGTGCCACCATTGGACGGATTGCTCAACAACATTTTTGCAATCATATTTCATATCGAACCTTTGCAGTCATATCAGATTGGTGAATTAGGGTTTTGGATAGCATATTCTTAATTGATTTGATACATATCTCCATTCTAGGGTTAGAAACTACCTTGGGAGTCCATCACCTCATCATTGAAGGAGTTTGTGGCTAGTTTGGAGTTGATTCATCATCTACAAATTCATATTAGATCTCATTGTGGACAGCAACTATAAAAATTAGTCATCTATTTGTCATGTATTATCTCATCTTGTACTAATAATAAGTGTAATCAAATTGGGTATGTTGTAAATACTCTTCTTATTCAAATATTTAATTGGGAATAAGAATACATTTCTGATCTTAGTTATATCAGACCTAATTTTATTGTAATCAATCATCTTGTTTTGGGAAATAAAGTTATATTTGAAGTGGGATAATCTTGGTATACATTTGGGTACATTTGTTTTATGTTTGTTTGTCAAAATTGTATTGAAAACATTAAAACAAACACACAAATAAGAATACATTTCTGATCTTAGTTATATCAGACCTAATTTTATTGTAATCAATCATCTTGTTTTGGGAATTAAAGTTATATTTGAAGTGGGAAAATCTTGCTATACATTTGGGTACATTTGTTTTATGTTTGTTTGTCAAAATTGTATTGAAAACATTAAAACAAACACACAACATCAGTATATCAGATTCAAATCAAAATTCAAAAGGTTTGAAAACATTATTTTTAAGGAATCAAAACTAAACTTTTGGGTCAGATTTAGCAAGGGTTCATACAGTGGTATCAGAGCAATGTATCTTGCACGTCTGGAGGGTAGGATTTCATTTACAAATCAGTTTGTTTTAGTTACATACAGCAAGGTGTAAAAAGGTTGCAACAATGAGTAGAGGTGGTTTAGGTTCATCAAGGAAGGATGGATGAGATAGTTTGACTCCAAATGATTGACTTATGAAAGAATTTATGAATGATATGAATAATTTAGTCAAGAGTCAACAACAAATGATGGACACTTATATGCAATACCAGTGGAAATTCATGACAGCCATTGAGTTACTTGCATAACAAGAAGAAGAAAAGAAGAGCTAAAATTAGTCGGGCAAAGGAGATTCACGTCATGTATCCACAATTAAGGAGTGCATGCATCCTAATGCTAATGACAAGATTGGAAGGCATGATGATATGGAATTGAGTAAATTAGCATCTATTAGATAAACACTTGATAAGGAGCATGCAACAAGGGAGGAAGAGGTACTTGAGGTTCTTGAGGACACTACACAAAGGTATGAGACATGATTTGATCTTCTTCAATTTGGAACAACAGTCCCTTTCGTTTACATAATCATGAAATAGCAACCCTTCCACAAGAAAATGATAGTGGGAAAAATTCTTCCATTGTAGACACTCAAGATTTGAGGACATGAGACATTTATTGTGGATCCAAGCCACAATAGGTCTAATTTTGTATACAATGGCATAACAGAGGTAAAGAAGTCACAAGATATGTGTGATGGATGGTTACAAAGAGCTAGGATGGCAAAGTTGTTGGCTGCCCAAGCAAGACAACACCTACAAGAGGTCAAGGAATGTTGCAATCAGCTAGATCATGCAATGCAACAAAGGGAGTCACACCTTAGGTAACTATTTCTTCCAAGGGAAGAATGTGTAGAGGTTGAGCATACAAGGGATAAGCCTCTTGAGGCAAGCAAGCAAGATGAACATACTAGAGTGGGATTATAGTGTTTTAGGGTTGTTACATTCCTTTTGATCATTTTTTGAGTTTCTGCAATAGCATGTACAGTATATTTGAGACATTTTATGAGTGGTTCCATTGAGCCACGACAGTTCTAGCAAGAGGAACTTCATTCAAAGTTTTTGCATCAATCAGTTACAGCCATTGCTATTGTATTTTTCTCCATCATTTTTCTATTCAAAGTATACTTGGCTATTTCATTTAATCTTTGTTGTTATAGATTTTGTTGTTGTTGATTCTATAATCATTATTTTATAAATGAGATCATTCACCACCAATATACAAAGGAATTGTAAGTCTAGAAATACTACTAATAGATTAGAATTTCATTTGACACTATAAAGGATACTGGAACGTTTGTTGGAAAGACAGTTGTTGTTGCACCAAAAGATTGACTTGTTAATGCCTAATACAACCACTAGAGTTAAGGAATTCATGGGATGTGGTTAAGCCTTGTCACAAACCCAAGCGTTGTACTGCACAACACAAGGAGACCAAGGGTGCACACCTTGCAACAATTCCTGTAGTGCGAGCTAGGGGTTCAAACTCGTGACCTAGGTTCTGATACCAATTATTGGAAAGATGGTTTCCATTGCACCAAAAGATCAACATGTTAATGCCCGATACAACTGCTAGAGTTAATGAATCCACAGGAGGTGGTTAAGCCATGTCACGAACCCAAGTGTTGCACTACACAACACAAGGAGACCAAGGGTACACATCTTGTATCAAGGTTTACCTCCAAATCCTACTTTATTTGCATTTCATTATTAGCCAATTTGGCTTTGATCTAGATTCCATATAATATAGTTTGTCAATTTATTAGACATCAAATCTACTTGTTATCTGCTAATTCAATATTGATTGGAATTTTATATTATAATCTATCATTTTGGCATTAATCAGATCTATTGTGCATTCTTTGCAAGTTTGATATTGTTGTGAGCTATACAACTTGCCACCAATGAGTTGTATTTGTTTTCTTATTGCCTACATTCCAACTTTTGTATGCTATCACCTTGCCCACATTAGGATCTTGGTGATCAAAAAGGGCTTCGGTTTGTGTTGATTTTGAAAATTTGGTGAATTTAGGCTAACGGTTTGGTTAACAAAATAGGATGTCTCATTTCCCTAATGAGGATAAAACAATTAATAAATACAAATGAATACATATTTCAAAAATTATGACTTGCAAGGTGTATGACACACCTAATCCCAACACTATTGCTCTCTAATGGGTAACATTTTTCTTTTGATCAAATGTAAAATGCCTTAGGCTATTCAAGATGTCTTCTTACTCATATTCAATCCAATTGATATTAGGTTGCAAAATAGGACCTTGAGGAGCTTGAATAGTCATTTATCATGAAATAGTAACTTTCAACAACTTAGGCCCCATAATGGGCACCAAAAACTATTAGGATTTTAATTTTTCCTTTTCAAGATAGCTCCAACTATAACAATATGTGAGGAAATCCTCTCTTGAAATTTGTAAATGAGGCTTCTAATATAATCTACTCCTAAAGTCTAAAATAAATAAAGTAGATTGTTACTTATTTACACTATAGAAATTATCTTATTGTTGCAAGTATGGGCCTAACCGGTGTTGTCATTGATGTCAACATACTCTTGTTGCATTGATGATAAGGATTGGATGAGCTGTATGCTGAGAATATTGAGAAAATTGGTCTTATCAGGAACAGAGAAGAACGGTGAAGACAGTGACACAAAGATCCCAGCTAAGATGAAGATCAGAGGATGCACATCAAAGGGTTTGTAGATATGCATCTTATGATGATGCAGTAAATATTTCAGAGGTCCACATGGTGATCTCAAGAAGTTATGGCCACTTAAGTAAAACCAGTTTTGGTAGATGTTTAGAGGTGACAGAGTGACATAGATAGGTCCGGTGAGATCCAGAAATGAAATATCTTATTCTGGGGATCTAGTGGAGTGTTTAGGAAGTCAATGTGAATTGACAACTCAATTGGTTTGTGGTCTAGAGGTCTGCAAGCATCTTTTCCATTATGACAGTTGTGAAAGACTATGTTCTTGAGGTTCCAGATGAAGGAGAGAATGATTTTAGTAAACAGATGTAGTGTGGATGTTCTTGGTGATTCAAGCAAGATTATGGAGGTCCTTAGATTGTGTCCAGTTCGTGTTGGTGGTCCGCATTGAAGTTTGAGCTCATAATTGAAGAATTACTTCCGGATGATGGTGCTCTTCCTAAGCTTGGCCAACCGGATGAGTTACGCATCCTGTGGATGATCTTGAAGATGTTATGTGAAGATTGGTATGTTCCCAAAAGAAGATTGAAGTGTCAGATCTGTGTGGCTGACAGTGTGTTGATCCGCGTGAAGTCTTTTTGTAGATTAGTCATGATGTATTTATGTGCTTGCTCTGTAATGTAATGCTGACTTGGATGATTATTCGTAAGTCAATGTCTTGTATAAATAAGGAGTTGTAAATTCATTTCAAGAGTATGGTGTCGAGATGAGAATGTGGTAGAGAAGAGAAGAGAGAAAGGTAGAGCAGAAGTATTGGGATTAAATGGAACTGACTCAAGCATGGTGAAGATGCTATTCTTTAGTTGAAGTATGTAATACTTATTATTCTATAGATAGTGTGTCTCTTGTAGGCAGTGAGCCTCTAGCAAGCAGTGTGCTCGGGCAGTGAACCCTAATTGGCATGTGCCATTTTGTTCTTTCTATTCTTCTAACATAGAATACAATCTTGGGTTAGTCACCCCGTGGTTTTTCCTTTAATTGGGTTTTCCATGTCAAAATCTTGGTGTCTTATGTGTTAATATGTTTTTTATCTTGATTTAATGCATTGTGTTTCCATGATTGATTTATTATTATGTTCCTAAATTACAAAGTAGATTTAAGTGTTTAATTGGAAGAAAGTTTTGGACAATTGATTCACCCCCCCCTCTCAGTTGTCTATCCTGAATGCAACACTTATGAGAGTTTTACATGTAAACAAAATTCTTCAAAACAAACTAGACCTATATTTTTCGTCTTGGAGGGAGAAGCACAAGACTAAAAGTACTTATCTCACTACAATTATTTTCCTATTTATGAAAGTGAATAAAAAGATGAACTAAAAATGAAACACTATTAATGGTTAAAGTAGATAACAATGAATTAGTGTTAACAATATGATTTGATTTAACATAAGAAACATTCCACAAATAGTACAAAAAATCATATGAGATTCAAGACAACAATTCTTAAAAGCATACAAACCCATTGATTAAGAGTAAAGGACACATGTTCAGCAAAGTTGAATGAAAAATTATGTAGCATAACTCTAAAACAAAACTCTCATTATTTTTCTATGTGCTTGAGGAAGTTATTTATAAACTCTCTAAGAGAAGCTTCTAAAGAAAATAATAATTTAAAATTCTACCTTAAAGCTACTTTAAAACAACCCTAATCCATATTCTCTATAAAAGAGGCAATAAAACACTTTAGCAACTTGAAATTGGTTTTCATCTACTTTAAATATAATTTCTTCTTAAAAAAGGTTGCCTATATCAAAGAAGGGTTGAGATTCAATGCATTTTTTGTGCTTTGCAACACTTTGTCTTGGTGCTGATTTCGTAGTTGAGCAACTTGTTTCTAAATGATAGACCTTTTAGATGGCTTTCCCATCATGAAAGTGTGCCATAGTACTACTTACAACCCTTTTTCATATTTGGCAGAGACCACTAAGGAAATTGCCATGCTAGGTGCTAATTTCAATTGGCAATGCCACTTGGAAAGTCTGCTTTATGACCCTGGCGCTATTTTATGAAGTCTTAGATAGCCTAGTCACCATTTTAAAGTGGATTTGTCACATGAGAAACACAACATAACTTAAGTGTTCAAGTTCTTTTTATAAGTCATTCTTTTACCATTTTATTGACAGTAGGGTTGCTCTTTTGATGTGGCATTACCATGCCAAAAGTGCACCTTCTTTTTAAGTTTCAATTGATTTTTGCTGATTGTGACTTTGTGATCACTAAGCCACTTAAGTCTTCATTCCTTATTGGCATTACCACTGAAAAGATGCAACTTTCATACTTAGTATTTATTTCATTTTCTTTTTTTGTACTTTCAGCACTACATTGCTAATTGAATTACATTTTTATGATGGGAATACAAAGGACAAAGTGCAACCTCATTTTAAAACTTGCACACTCATATGTGTTGGTCCCATGAACACATATACTATGTTGGCACTCTCACTTGTCATAAGTAATCTTGTGATGTATATTTTTAATTGTCAGTGATGTGATGAGTTTGTGAGTGGTCACACACCTTTGAAAAGTGTTGTTTAAAGTCTACACCAGCACCACAATACATTTTTCTCAACATTGTCAAGTTCAAAAGAAGAAATCACCATAGAAACCATCTACGACACTCATACACTGTTGCAAACACCTTAGCTATAGATCCTTGCATTAGGCACTTTGTTACTAAGTAATAAAAATAGCCATTTCAAGCATATGTGTTCATTTAGATGGTGCTATTATATGTGTTGTGCTCAAATACATTTATATGAGTTTGTGTATATGCCTCTAACTTTAACTACCATCCCTTTCTAAACGTGGACCCAAGAATACAATAGGAGCACCAACTATAAGATTGTAACTCTCATGCAAGATTTAGGAGTTTTAAAATCATTTCCCTATAGTTATGGGTTGAGCACATTTAAAAGCATAAGATTGTAGGTTGTTAACTGATATTGTGACTTCATTACCTTTTGGTAATTTTTAATCCTCTCAAAATTTTGATAATTTTTAATCATCTCATAATTTTTAATCATCTAAAAATTATAAAATCACTTTTTAATTAACACTAAATCACTACATTTTGATAGTTTTTAATCATCTCATAATTTTTAATCATCTAAAAATTATAAAAGCATAAGATTGCAGGTCCTTAGCTGATATTGTGACTTCATTACCTTTTGATAATTTTTTGGACTATGCACCCTTGAGTAAAAGCATCTCTAGAAAATAGGTGCATAGTCCAAAAATAAGATAATGGAATACACATTTCTTCAAAGATGAATAATAACTATATTCCTTTCCTTTCATTCAATTTTGACACAATATTGCTAGTAAAATAATTATAGCACTTTTTCACAAAAACAATGTGATTTGAGCAATTATTGAAATGTTTTGGTTTTGAGTGTAAGGTTCAACTTTTTCCTTCTTGCTTGTAATTTCTCTGAAGAAACTTCTCTAACTTATTTACTTATGCAATATTCAAGTCATTTTAATCAATATTATAATTAATAGTTCACTTAAATTTATGTTATAACCTAAGAAACAAGAAATCCATACCATGTAGAGGCTGCATTTGGTTAGCTTTAAACTATGCCAATTATTTTAATATTTATACAATAATGAACTTGACATGCAACCATACAACTTAGGATGTTGACATCTAGTACCTTTTATGATTCTCATCACTATAGCTTCATTTGGCAAGCCATAAAATTATTGGTCCATATTTTCCTTTTTAGTGATCGGTCAAAGTGCACATGGCATTTGGTGTACATTTTACTACTAAGATTCCCTTATCTTCTATCAGTAACTCTGACTCTGGTGAATTATGTTGTTTAAGTGTTAACTATCAGAGTTTTTAACAATGTTTGTGTTCCATGCTCACTCAGAATAAATAATATTTAACTGCAAAATAGACAATGTTTTAATTCTTTTGTCTTGTTTGTTTTTGGATTTTAGAATTATGCAAAATATAAGCCTAGTTTGCTAATATTGCATATAGTCATGTTTGTAGTCTTCTTGTGATTATGGCTTATTTGTATATTTGTGCTTTGCATGATATATGGGAATGCCATTATTAGAAAAAATTGTCTGGAAATATTGTTTGATATTCTTTGTAGTCGGATATTTACAATGGTTCTCTAGCTTTATAGTATATAAGATTGACAGGGGGACTAAGAAATGTTGAAAATCCATGTTTTTCATGATTTAGAATTGTTCTTATAGTTTTCAGCTTTCTTTATTAGTGAGTTTTATCATACAAATATGTCACAAGTGTTTTTTAAAATATGCCATGTGTGGTCTAAAAAGGGTGTTTGTGGTTATAGCCCTTTTGCCTTTATCGAATCATCACTAAATTTGTTTCTATAATCTATTGTCTACAATAGATTGTCCTTCGGTTTTGGCATGTTTATATTCATGACTTGTACTCCCAAAAGTTTTCTAATGTTTATTATTTGTTACAGTAGCTTACAATCTACAAGAACATTTATAGCTTTGGTTGCTTTCTGTAACACCCAGTTTAGTTTTCACCCTAAAAACTAAGTTTTAACCAATGGTAAAATTTTTTTTGAAAGTGTAAAATAGAGAAGTAATTTGTTTCCAATTCTTATAACCAAGGAGAACATCCATCAACTAACAATAATCATGAATATATAACTTATACAAAAGGAAATAATCATCCACAACATTTAAACAATATGCTGTTAAAAGTTACTTAGGACAATTCCAAAATGGGAACTTACCAAAGTCACTACATCCCAATTGTCAACCATCCAAATTCAATTCTCGGCAATCCTCAAGAATAAAGAAGAGAAAGTATCTTCAAGGAGCTTACCCTCCAACCAAAGACAGTCGGTCTCCCGCACTCCTTCCTAACCGGAAGTGGCCCTACCCTACTCAAGAGGACAGACTTAGGATAATTAATGGTGTTTTCCATCTAAGTACTGGTGTTGTGACCTACACAACTTGTTATCATGCAATCCCCTAGATACTGATGCAGAGCGACAAGGTGGAAGCTTACAAAATAGTTTGAAAACCCATTAAAACCCAACAAAATAGCTATTTATTGCCTATATCGGTAAGATCACATCTATTGTCTCACCAAAATATACATTCCCTTTCCCATCAGCAAAACATGCATCATTGGCAAACTTGAAACTCCTCCCGCTGACGTTCCTTCTCTCTCCGATGAATGGTCAACTTCACTCATCATTCACCAAGACTTATACTATCGGCGAAACCTTTTACTCGCCTTCCGATAGTCCACCTCTTCCCGATGCTCCTTCAAATTGTCTTCCGTTGGTAAGACCCTTTCCATCACTCAGACTTTGGGCTTATCCTTCGATCCTCCATCTCACACCGATGTTGTTTCACTTATATTGCCTATCGGTAGGACCCTATGCTTTGCTGTGACTCTTAAAGTCTTTGCCGATAGTTCTCCTTACTCTGATATGCCTGATGTCACATAGCCGTCGATAAGACTGCTTACTTTGGCCAGACTTTCTTCACCTCCACCAATCATGCCTCACACACCGATAAGCCTTCTATTGGTAAGACCTTCCGCTCTCCCGCCGATATGTAAAAGACTTCCCCATCGATGAGAATCCTTCCATTGGTAACTCCTTCCATTCTCCTGCCGATACATTCAGTCACTCTGATGAGTCTTCAATCTCTATCATCGGCTAAACTTTTTGGCCGTTCTCTGATGGTGAATGTCACGCCAAAGCACTTAACACTAGCTCCACCGTCGGTCAGACTTCCCTCATCGGTCTGACTAATAAATCCTCCGCCGACGTTCCTTTTCACTCTAATGCCTTAGGCTAATGCTATCATCAGTGAGACGTACCAACAGTCACCTTGACCTAGTCCTTCGGTGAGACTTTCACCATCGGTTGAGCATAATTCTGACACACCGATGCAGGATCTCACGCCGATGCTTCCTTCGTCGGTGACACGAATGAAACTTATGCCAATGTCATCAAAACATACATTGTTGACCAATTTTGACACCCGAACTGGTCAGCGATACACATATAGATACAACTAACGGATATACACAAAATACCCCTCATGCAAATGCAATATATACACAAAATGCACAATTCCTCCCCTGCAACCATTGTAACCAACAACACACAGACGCAATTGATTCCTAATAGAATAGAAAACAAACTAAAAAACAAAGAGATCAATCCTGTAGCAATGGTATACACCGATGAGATACTTAGAGTGATTCTGTAATTCCTATCTTACCATACCTAATAGACAACTGAATAAACAGAAATGGGGAACTAATTTACAAGTCCATTCCACTGATTTCACAGAAATCCACTAGTGGAATGGATTTATCTAGTCATTTCGACCACAAAGGTACTCAAACTAAATTATACACAAATCCTATCCAAAATGAATTTCTACATAGAGTATCTACACAAAATTTAGAATTTTGAGAGAAAAACAATTTACAGAATTTCTATTCCTCCTTCTTAGTGTTCAGAACCACCTGGTATTACAGAGGGTCTTCCAATTTATCTTTCCCAATGGTGAGAGAGTGACATTCCTCTCTGTTTCTAGGATTTGAGTTTTTCCAAGATTATTGGTAGAAGCCCTAATTACCCACATGACACCTGCTTTGCATGTGATAGCAAAACTCTTAATTTTAAGACACCTTGATTAACCCTTCCCTTAATCCAACTTGTCTAGAATGTCAAGTTTGGAGTTTACAAACATGATGTGCCAATATAAAATGTTACATTTTGAAGATGCTATAAGGTAACATGAAATGTCAAAACTATATTAGTCTTATTCTTCTCCCTCTTGTGTATGTTGATCCTGTTGAAGGGGTGCTCCTACACCATAGTCCCCGGGAGAAGAGATCTCAAGCCCCTTTGAGATCAGAGTTTGTAGGTCTGCACCATGATTTGAAATCTGATCTGCAGTCATCCAAATGGCCTCTGAATCTGGTTTCCCTTGCCAAGTCACCAAATACTCCAAGTATTCTTTGATCTTGGTATTCTTGATCACTCGTGAGTCTAAGATATGCTTCAACTTTGGTGGATCATGCTTAGGAATATCATCATCTGCTGCATCCTGTAATGGTTCTTGTTCTACATCTACATTTGGCTTGTATGGAGTCAAATCACATACATTGAAAATGGGTGACAATCCAAGATTAGGAGGGAGTTGGATCTCATATGCATTCTGCCCACACTTCTTTAAAATCTGACATGGTCCAATCTTCCTTTGCATTAGCTTGGTATACTTACCTTTGGGGAGTCGCTCCTTCAGATTTACCCACACCAAATCTCCAACTTCACTCTTTTCTTTTTGTCAGCATATGTTTTGTACTTCATTGTAGTTTGTTAGAGTTGGTTCTTCACTTGATCATGCACTTCTTTAATAGCTAAAGCAAAAGCTTCACCATCTATGCTAATAGGCTCTCCTACAGCCAGATCTCTCAGCTCTAGAATACCTCTTGGATGAATACCATATACCACTTGAAAAGGTGATTTTCCTATACTCCTATTAATGGTGTCATTATAGGAAAATTCTACTTGTGGGAGGATATTATCCCATTTCTCTCCATGCTGCCTAGTTAAACACCTGAGTAGATTACCCAATGAACGGTTTACAACTTTATTCTACCCATCAGTTTGAGGATGGTAGGCTGATGAGAAGGACAAATTGGTTCCAAGCTTCTTCCAAAGAGTTCTCCAGAAGTGACCAATAAACTTCACATCTCTGTCTGATACTATGTTCAATGGCAAACCATGTATCCTCAGTATTTCCTCGAAAAACAAATCAGCAACATATGAAACATCACAAGTGGTTTTACATGGCAAGAAATGTGTCATTTTACTGAATCTATCTACTACCACAAAAACACTATCATATCCTTTCCTTGTCCTAGGTAAACCTAGTACAAAATCCATGCTTATGCTCTCCCATGGTTTAGAAGGAATGGGTAATGGCTGATATAAACCTGCATTTGTGGATCTTCCTTTGGCTTTCTGACATATTATACATGCTTCCACAAATTTTCTCACATCTGATTGTAATTTAGGCGAATAGTAATGCCTCTTCACAAGATCAAGAGTTTTATCAAGACCAAAATGTCCTACCATAGCCCCACAATGTTTTTCCTAAATAATATGTAGTCTCATAGAACATCTTGGAATACATAGTTGGCCGCCTTTGAAAAGTAATCCATCTTGGATCAGAAATTCAAAAAACTCAACATGATATTTGTCCCCAAAAGAAGTACATACCTTGTAGATCTCACCAAAGTCTTCATCATCATCATACATTGTCTTCAAAGAATCAATCCCAACACTCACCATATGTATCTGATTGATGGCTAGAACTCTCCTGCTCAAAGCATCTGCTACTTTGTTCTTAACCCCTTTCTTGTGCTTAAGTGTGAAAGTGAAAGATTGCAGAGTTTCCACCCACTTCATGTGCCTATGGTTTAGCTTCTCTTGATTGTTTATAAAACTGAGGGCCTGATTATCTGTGAACACTATGAATTCTTTGGGCATCAAGTAATGCCTCCATTTCTTAAGTGACTAGACTAGAGCATACATCTCCAAGTCATAGGATGAGTATCTCTTCTTGGCATCATTTAATTTCTCACTGAAGAATGCAATAGGCCTACCTTCTTGGCTGAGTACTGTTCCAATGGCAATATGACTTGCATCACATTCTACTTGAAAAATCTTGCTGAAGTTAGGAAATGCAAGAACTAGCTGTCTGCCACCTTCTTCTTCAATGTTTCAAAAGAATTTTCTGCCTCCTTTGTCCATGTAAACTTGCACTTCTGTCCTCCCTTTATGGTGTCAAGCATGGGTGCACAAATATGACTAAATCCCTTTATAAACTTCCTATAAAAGGTTGCTAATCCATGGAAACTTCTAACATCATTCAGGGTTTTGGGGGTTGGCCAAGACAATATGGCACTTACCTTTTCTTGATCCATTTTCAGTTTGTTATGTGAGATAACAAATCCCAAGTAGATGATCTCTTCCTACATAAATAGACACTTTGCTAAATTGATCATTAACTGCTCTTCATGTAACCTTTTGAGGACCAAGTCTATATGGTTGAGGTGTTCTTCCGTTATATTACTGAAAATCAATATGTCATCTAGATAGACTATCACAAATTTACCTATGAATTCTCTCAAGACCTCATTCATCAATCTCATAAAGGTACTAGGGGCATTGGACAAATCAAAAGGCATGACCTTCCACTCATACAACCCCTCATTAGTCTTGAATGCAGTTTTCCACTCATCACTAGGTCTAATCCTAATCTGATGATAACCACTCTTTAGATCTATTTTGGTGAAGTATTTAGCACCTCCTAAACAATCAAGGAAATCTTCTATCCTAGGGATTGGAAATCTATACCTGATTGTTATTTTGTTGATAGCCCTTGAATCAGTGCAAAGTCTCCAAGTGCCTTCCTTCTTTGGTGCTAGTACAGCTGGTACTGTACATGGGCTTAAACTTTTGCCAATTAGGCCTATCTTCAACAACTCTTCAATTTGCCTTGCTACCTCTATATTCTGATCTAGAGTGAGCTTATATGCTACTTTGTTTGGAAGTGTAGATCCTGGGATCAGATCTATGCAATGGCTGATGTCTCTTATAGGTGGTAGGGAACTTGGCATCCCATCAGAGATAATGCCTTTGTACTTGTCCAATAGCTCTTGGACAACTGGGTCTATGAATTTTTGTCTCTTCTCTCCCTTGACTTCTTGTTGCTATTCCTTGTTCACCTTCAGGCAAGGAATTAGAGCATATGTAACTGCTCCTTCTTCTCCTATCTCCTTCATGAATTATTTACCTTCTACTGTCATCACCTTAACTTCCTTTCCTTTTGATTCCACCTCATTCTCCATTAATGGTAGCAGTTCTATCACCTTACCATTCTTGGTGATTGAATAGGTGTTTCTAACTCCATCATGGTATGCTCTTAAGTCATACTACCATGGTCTTCCAAATAGGAGATGGCAAGCATCCATCTTGGCAATGTCAAACAGTATCCTATCGTTGTATGGGCCAATTTGAAATTCTACCCAAGCCTGTTCTTCTACAACTATTTGCTGACCTTAGGTGAGCCATGAAGTTTTATATGGGCAAGGATGTGGTAATCTCCTAAGCTTAAGCTTTTCTACCATCTCAATGGATACAAAATTCTTAGTAGATCCAGAGTCAATCAGAACTTTACATACCTTTCCCCCTGCCTTGGAAGCAGTTCTGAAGAGAGACTTCCTTTGTGGAGGTTCTTTTCTAGGCATCTTCATGGTGGTCATTGCTCTCCTAATCATCAAAGATTCTCCATTTTTAGGATACCCGTAACTGTCAAGAGTATTCACACTTTGATTTGTGCTTGAGCTTGCTACACTTTGACAATCAGATTCTTGGATCAGATTGATCCTCTTTTCTCCTATTGAACTTGTTGCCTTTGCTGGACATCTACTGGCTATATGGCCTTCTTGATTGTAATTGTAACATCTAATAGGTCCTCTTCCCTGAGATCTTCCTCTAAATGGTGGTCTTCTGCCCCTGAAGTTTCCCTTTTGATTGTAGCTTCCCGCTTGGTTCTGACTGCTATCTCCTCTAGTGTTCTCTTGGTTGGATTCACTTTGGTATCCAAATTCTCTGCCTCTAAAAGGACTTCTTCCTCCTCTCTGTTGTCTTCCTCTACCTTTATTGTTCTTCTCATGCCTTCTCTTTAATTTTTCTTCCACTTTGAGTGCCATTTGATAGCATTTTTGAACTGTATCTGGATTACGTAGATTTAGGTCTTCTTGAATGTTGAACCTCAATCCATTGAGGTACCTTGCTACCTTCTCTTCCTCACCTTCCCTTACCTTTGCTTTTACACACAGCTTCATGAATTCTTCTGTGTATGAGCTGACATCTAGCTCCTTCTACTTCAAATTCTGTTTCCTCTTATGTAATTGGATATTGTAATCCAATGGAACATAGGCCTCCTTCACCAATGCCATCATTCTCTTCCATGTTGCAACTCTGTTCTTTCCCTCTTTCACCCTGTCATCTTGGATGAAATTCTACCAAGTCAGTGCAGCTCCTTTCATTTTGGACTGACCATCTTCACTCTTTGGTGTTCTGGTATCTCCTCAGTCTCAAAGAAATTTTTTAAGGAGTCTATCCACTCCATTATTGAATTAGGTTCCATTTTTCCTGCAAACATTGGTAGGTCTATTTTCACATCCATGGTCCTTCTTTCCATGGACCTGAGGGCATTAAGTAAGGGTTTCTAGTCTACAAGAACCACTAGCTCTTCCTACTTTGGGGTCTCCTCATCATCCCCATCTTCTCATTCACCAAAGTTTTCTTCCCCTTTCTCCACTCTGTCCCTCAACTTCTCTAGTTCTTCCTTCAATGCCTGATTCTGAGCTCTATCAGCTCTACTCTCTGCTATTTGCTTTCTTACCAAGGCCATCAATTTAGCATTGGTCATTTTTGCCTGAAAAGTTTTTGAAGCTTCTCCTTCTGACATTTTTGCTTTCTCCTTCTACCCCATAGATACTCCTTGCTCTCTTTTCCTTCTACTCTAAATGGAACAAACACCTTCAGAAATTAAAATACACAACAGCCTTTCCCAGAGCTTTCTCTAGCTCTAATAACACTTGATGTAGAGCGACAAGGTGGAAGCTTACAAAATATTTTGAAAACCCATTAAAACTCAACAAAATAGCTATTTACTGCTTATATCGGCAAGATCACATCTATTGTCTCACCGAAATATACATTCCCTTTCCCATCAGCAAAACATGCATCATTGGTAAACTTGAAACTCCTCCCACCGACGTTCCTTCTCTCCCTGATGAATGGTCAACTTCACTCTTCATTCGCCAAGACTTATACTATCGGCGAAATATTTTACTCACCTTCTGATAGTCCACCTCTTCCCAATGCTCCTTCAAACTATCTTCCATCGGTAAGACCCTTTTCGTCACTCAGACTTTAGGCTTGTCCTCTGATCCTCCATCTCACATCGATGTTGTTTCGATTATATTTCTTATCGGCAGGACCCTATGCTTCGCTGTGACTCTTAAAGTCTTTGCTGATAGTTCTCCTTACTCTGATATGCCTGATGTCACATAGCTATCGGTAAGACTGCTTACTTCGGCTAGACTTTCTTCACCTCCACCAATCATGCCTCACACACCGATAAGCCTTCTATCGGTAAGACCTTCCGCTCTCCTACCGATATACAAAAGACTTCCCCATTGATGAGACTCCTTCCATTGGCAACTCCTTCCATTCTCCTGTCGATACATTCGGTCACTCCAATGAGTCTTCAATCTCTATCATCGGTGTGACTAACATCATTAGCCAAACTTTCTGGCTGTTCTCAAATGGTGAATGTCACGCTGAAGCACTTAACACTAGCTCCACCATCGGTCAAACTTCCCTCATCGGTCTGACTAATAAATCCTCCGCCGACATTCCTTTTCACTCTAATGCCTTAGGCTAAGGCTATCAGTGGTGTGACGTACCAATGTCACCTAGACCTAGTCCTTCAGTGAGACTTTCACTGTCGACTAAGCATAATTCTGACACACCGATGCAGGATCTCACGCTGATGCTTCCTTCATCGGTGACACGAATGAAACTTATGCCGATGTCTTCAAAACATACATTGTTGACCTATTTTGACACCTGAACTAGTTAGCGATACACATACAGATACAACTGATGGATATACACAAAATGGACAATTCCTCCCCTACAACCGTTGCAACCAACAACACACAGACGCAATTGATTCCTAACAAAATAGAAAACAAACTAAAGTACACAGAGATCAATCCTGTAGCAATGGTATACACCGATGAGATACTTGGAGTGATTCTGCAATTCCTATCTTACCATACCTAATAGACAACCGAATAAACAGAAATGGGGAACTAATTTACAAGTCCATTCCACTAATTTCACAGAAATCCACTAGTGGAATGGATTTATCTAGTCATTTCGACCACAGAGGCACTCAAACTAAATTATACACAAATCCTATCCAGAACAAATTTCTACATAGAGTATCTACACAGAATTTAGAATTTTGAGAGAAAAATAATTTGTAGAATTTCTATTCCTCCTTCTTAGTGTTTAGAACTGCCTGGTATTACAAAGGGTCTTCCAATTTATCTTTCCCACCAATGAGAGAGTGACATTCCTTTCTATTTCTTGGATTTGAGTTTTTCCAAGATTATTGGTAGAAGCCCTAATTACCCACATGACACCTGCTTTGCATGTGATAGCAAAACTCTTAATTTTAAGACACCTTGATTAACCCTTCCCTTAATCCAACTTGTCTAGAATGTCAAGTTTGGAGTTTACAAATATGAAATGCCAATATAAAATGTTACATTTTGAAGATGCTATAAGGTAACATGAAATGTCAAAACTATATTAGTCTTATTCTTCTCCCTCTTGTGTATGTTGATCCTGTTGAAGTGGTGCTCCTGCACTAGATACCCTCTAGTCAAGCATGACCACTCCACAAGCTACGCCATCTAGTCACAGTGAACTATCAATGCACTTGAGCCTCATGCATTACCTTGGCCAAAGGATTTGAATTTAATTAGCGTTGTAACAACACAAGTAATACGTTCACCCACCCCAACTCAACTTGAATTGATCGCAATCCTACAGATTCCTATAAATTAATTCAATACAATGACCTTGATAACTTCAAGGTGTTTGAAATTCATCATGCATTAATGCATGGCAATGCGATTTACTCTCTATCAACTTAGCTCATGGAAACATTTCCGTCTACATGATAAAAGAATGGTTTCCTAGCTTATCAATTATTCAAATAATGCTAAAGGTTATTTCAATGTTCTCTAAGTAGCCCACTGCTTAATTTATCCACTGAAGAGTGGTCACTAAACTCAACATTGTTGCTTCGGAAGGGTTTCACAAAAAGCCACTTAAAGTATACAATGTTCGAAGATCCTACGATAAAATTTAACACTCAAGATTCTACTTCTACTTGTTGAAATCTTCGACATAGCTTAAACTTTTTCAATCTAAACATTAGAAAACCCTATCATACTATTTCTACTAGCAATAAGATTGCATGCAAGCCTAAGCCTAAAACTTGACAAAAGACTCATTACATTGTTTTTAAAACTTCATAATATTAACTTGTATGGCTGCAATGACCAAAAGGTAAGTCTACCCCTTCTCTTGAGAACACTACAGTTTGAATACTTTAATAGAAAAAGAGTAGCCTACAAAGACAAAAAGGACTAAAACTTGTTATTCTTTGCAGCAAGGTTTGTAAATTCTCTATGGTCGACCGACCATTTTAAACTCAGAAATAGAGGAGGACTATGAAGTCTTGCATGTTTCAGCTTGCACTTTACATTGTTGATACTCCTCTATCAATGGTTATCACAAAATAAATCTTTTACTTTAAAACTAGCTGACTGTTATACTTGACAAAATCAAGTAATGGCATTTGACTGTCGAAAAGAGAACCCAGTCTATGTCGTCAAAGATTTTTCCACTGCGGCTTCTAATAGCTGTGAAATGTTTTACAACCAAACACATACTATGAATTGCACTCTACACATAACTAAAAACCTCCTAAAGTAGAACCAATGACTACACATTAATCTTGACCTTCACAGGGCAATGCAATAAACTGTGGGTTTCACATCTATGGTGCGGTACAGTGCAGAAGACAAAAACATTGCTCTCATTTTGAAGATGATAAAAACATGCAAGCTATGTTTGTTAACAAATAACACTCTGTATCTACAAGTAAATTCTATGTTCCATCGAAATGCAAGTGAAAACATTACTTATTACAAGAAAAACTACGACTGCGCAGTGAAGAGAAGAAGAGAACCTGTAGATAGTCTCTTGAGTCTCCTTATAGACTGGTCTGCAATGTTTGATATTCACTAAGCTATTCACCCTTGCTTCTTGCATCATCTCCTCCCCCCAAAACTGACTCTTACTACTCCCTAAATCCCACCTACCTGTGAAGGGATAACTATCTTCTCCACTCACAAGACCATGCATATCGATAAGGGTAACTACCTGACATGCAAAAATGTTCTCCTTCTTACGTGACCACAACTAGAAAATGGTTTGCCATTCCACTCATTCTACGATCATTCTGCAAGATGGAGCTCCATACTTGGTGAGGTGGCGGTTGGCAGTTTTAACAAACTATCTTACTACTCATATCTTCTATGAGTATAAATCAAATGCATGGACTACAAAATAAAAGCTAGACCGACGACCGACATGAGGTCTAAAGCTTGAAGGCAAAAGACTATTCAAAATAAAAGACATCTTAGAAAGAGCTTAAGTGTGTCCCTCTCAAGCCTTTGTCTGATTACTGACATCACTAAAGAATAAAGGAATTATCTCAAAATGACACTTTAATTATAACTAACAATAATATTACATATTTTAATACCATACAACCAAGGGTACTACACACCATGGTCTCTAGATTTAAAACATTATTTAAACCCTTTAATATTCGATAATAGACCAATAAAGAACAATTCAACATTCGTCAAATTTTGCGAGGAGACGTTTACGTCATACACTCGTAGTGCTTTACGATGATAACGACGAATTGAGTGCAAACGCAGAAGAAGGCTTAGGATCGACTTACGCACAACTTTCAACTTTTGTACTGAACCAATAATAAGACATGACTTACAACTCGATCATAAGTATATACATATATTTACATATAAACAATATATTAGTCATTCATATTTGACGACATGATTCAGAGTATTATGACACTGATGTCAATTTCCTATACTCAAAACGACAGCTTACGAAAGGAGAAAGACCTATTCTTACAAACGTCAATATCTCGATTAAAATTGACTTAGCTCGTAATCAAAGCTTAACTCAAAGCATCTAGGTTTGTCTACCTGATATTCATTTTCAGTTGAAAGCACCTATGGGTTATTCCAGAGTCTATTCTCTCTTTCTCAAAGATACTTTCTCTTCTTCTTTCTTCTTGGCAGATATGTTCCATCTATTCCTGTCATTGACAATCTCACATACAATTTGTGGTCAGAGTACCAATGTTTTGATCAAAACATATTTATATCAAATCATGTCATTTTCATATCGAAGGACATTTTAATTCATAACATCAAATTGATCATAATCAAGTAGATTCCATAATTTCATAAAATTAAGCTTTTCTATTCATATCATCAGTTCCTATGATGTTAAAACATATCCACATAACTGTACTATTTAAGAAAAAGTAAATAGTAATATTGAATCCAAAAAGGGGATATAACATATCTTTCCCCTATAGAATCATCGTCCCCGATGATTGAGTTTACCAAGCAAAATTTTAACATAAAACAAACTTTTATAGTTTAACATTAATGTTTTTGAAAAGATAAGGAAATCTTTGGTAGATGTTATTATAGTCTTCCCAAGTGGCGCTATCCTCACCATATTGGTCCCACTGAATTTTGCATTGCAAAACCTCTCGATTACGTAAATGAAGTTTACACATTTCGAGTAGTTTGAGTGGCTCAATCACAATCACTCTTGGCTCTTGTATTTGTAAAGAATTCCATTTAAGAATGTGTTCATTACCTCAAAATATTTCTTTAGGTATGAAACATGAAAAACATTATGCATTTTGGACAAGACTGGAGGTAGAGCAACTTTGTAGGCCACTGGATTGATAATCTCAAGGACTTCAAAAGGTCCAACATATCGAGGAGCCAACTTTGATGATTTACCAAATTTGATTGAGCTTTTATGGGGTTTCACTCACAAAAGAATTTTCTCACCAACATAGAAATGTCTAGGCACCCGTTTGTGATCTGCATAACTTTCCTGCCTGTTATTGGCTTCTACCAACCTCTTCCTAATCATTTTCACTTTTTCTTCCATATCTACAAGCATTTTAGGTCCATTGCTTATCCTATCTTCTAGCTTATCCCAGCTTATAGGAGTTCTGCATTTCCTTCCATATAATGCTTCAAACGGTGCCATCTTAATGGTAGAATGATAGGAATTGTTATAGGAAAATTCAACAAGAGGTAAATATTCCTCCCATCTGTATTGCTGATCCATGCAATACTTTCTTAAAAGATCCTCTAGGACTTGATTAACCCTTTTTGTTTGTCCATCGGTTTCAAGATGGTAAGTTGTGCTCACATTGAGTTTAGTTCCTAATGGTGAAAATAAAGTTTGACAAAACTGAGAGGTTATTCGAGCATCTCTATCAGATATAATCTTTTCAAGTACCCCATGCAATCTAAATATTTCTTGCACAAATTTCCGAACCAAAATATGAGCTCCATCTATCAAATTTCTTGGTATAAAATGTGCTACCTTGGTTAGTTTATCTACAACAACCAATATTGCATCATGTCTATTCTTAGACATTGGTAACCCTTGAACAAAATCCATACTAACAACCTCCCATTTCCATTCTAGAATATCATGTGGGTATAACAATCTAGAAGGATGTTGGTGTTCTTCCTTCACTCTCTGACACTCCAAGTAACTTGCTACAAACCTTGCAGCGTCGCTTTTCATTCCTTTCCAAAAATATAGCGGTTTGACATCAGTTAAATGTTTTGTTACTCCTAGGTGTCCAAAATAAGGTGCACAATGAACTTCCTTCCAAACAAGGTTTCTAAGTTCTACAAAATTAGGAACGTAGATTCTTCCCTTAAGTCTCATCAATCCATCTAACTCAAAATAGAATCCATCATACCTTGGATCCCTAGGGTTTAATTGTAGAGCTTGCTTCACCTGCTCATAATATTCATCTCCAGATAAACTTTGCAATACTAAATCTTTAAAATTAGCATGAATTGAGATTCTAGAAGTTATGTGTCTTCTTCTGCTTAAAGCATCAGCTACTTGGTTTTCTTTACCTTTGATATAAGAAATCTCAAAGTCTTAATATGATATTAATTCTAACCATCTCCTTTATCTTGCATTGAGATGAGGTTGTCTAAATATGTAACGAAGATTTTGATGATCTAATTTTAGTATAAAAGTCTTTCCCAATAAATAATGTCACCACATCTAAAGGGCATGAATCACTACTGCTAGTTCTAAGTCATGAGGAGCATAATTCTGCTCATAGTTTTTCAACTTTCTTGATTCATAGGCTATTACACACCCATTTTGGATAAGCACACCTCCTAACCCTTCTCCCAAGGCATTAGCAATAACCTCAAATTGCCCTTCAGGATCAGGGACTTTCAAGATTAGTTCTATTGTTAACTTTTCTTTTAATAAATCAAATGCCTTTTGACATTCTTTAGTCCAAACAAATCATTTTCCTTTTCTCTGCAAAGAAGTAATTGGACTAGCAATACTTGAGAAATTCAAAATAAATTTTCTGTAATATCTGGCCAATCCCATATAACTTTGTACTTCTGAAACATTGGAAGGTACAGGCCATTCCATAATAGCCTTTATTTTAGCTAGGTCAACTGATATCCCTTCAGTTGATATTGTATGTCCCAAATACTACACCTCTTTCTGAAAGAAATTGCATTTGGAGAGTTTCACATACAATTTGTGTTCTCTTAATCATTACAAAACAATTTGAAGATGTTGTCTATGCTCCTCCTCATTTTGGAATATATCAGATTATCATCAATGAAAACTAGGACAAATTTATCAAGGCAATCTCTAAAAACACTATTCATGAGACTCATGAAAGCAGCTGGTGCATTAGTTAATCCAAATGGCAACACAGTAAACTCATAATGACCATATCTTGTTCTAAATGTAGTCTTGTGAATATCTTCATCTTTCAACCTCAACTAATGGTATCCAGATCTTAAATCTATCTTAAAAAATATTGTATTTGGTCGAATAGATCATCAATACGTGGCAATGGATACTTATTATTTATTGTTGCCTTATTTAGCATCTGATAATATATACACAGTCTAAGGGTTCCATCCTTCTTCTTGACGAAAATAACTGGAGCTCCCCATGGTGATACACTTGGCCTAATTAGATCTTTAGACAATAGCTCCTGCAATTGAGCCTTCAATTCCATAAGTTTAGTAGTGGTCATTCGATATGGAGCTTTAGATACTAGCTCAGATCCTGGTTTAATATCTATGGAAAAATCAAAGGTTCTTTTTGGAGGCAAGCTTAGCAGTTCCTTAGGAAATACATCACTAAAATTGTAAAGATATGGATATTTTTCATCAAATGTTTTATTTTCTAAGGCTTCCTCTACTAGGTCCATTTTGACTACAAAAAGTTGACATCCCTTACGCCTAGCCCGCTTTAATTGTTTTGAATAAATAGATCTGATCCTTATTTCCCTTTGAATACCCTTAAAATTTACTTATTTCCTTTATCATCTAGACACTCAATTATTTTATGAAAACAATCTACGTTGGCCCTATGTCTCCACAACCAATTCATTCCTAAGATGACATCATAGGACCCTAAAGGTGATACATATAAATTTACCTCAGTGGAGAAGTTTGAAATATCAATCTTAGCTTTGAACAAACATTGCTCTACCTAGACCTTTGAGTGATTTGCATACTCAACTATCCACGATTTTGACATAAAACCAGCCTTTCTAGGAAATTTACTTAAGACTCTAGATGACACAAAATTTTTTATTGCACCAATATCAAATAGAATAGAAACAGGAAATTCAAATAATGTACCTGTCATCTCAATGGGAGTAATCTGATACTCAGCTTGTCGATTGTCAAGGGCGGCATGAATCCTTTGTCGAAACGCTTCTTGCTGTGAAGGAAGTACCGTATTCCTAAGCTACCCGTTCTACTTTTTATTAGGACAACGGTTAGCATAATGATCTCCACCACATGAAAAACATCCTCCAATTGGTCCTCTCTTCTTGGATGGTCTACTCATAGCATCATCGTTCTTCTTAAAATTGTCATTTTTCTTATAGTCTTCATTTCTACGTTCATTACCAAATCCCCCTTTATTTTTTCAATTTCCTTTATCGAACATCCTATTTCCATATCCTTTATCATTCTTCCTTTTATACCTTTGATCATTGAATTTCTTATCAAATCTCTTACGTTTCTTTTCACGGTAAGCAGAAATGGATTTCATCTTCTGTTCTTGCTTAATTCCTTTCTCATATACCTAGTCCATTGTGTTTGGACCATGCACCTCCACCTCACCACCAATATGAGGATTGAGTCCCATAATAAATTTTCTTATCCGAAATCTTTCATCCTTTTGATATTGAGGAACATACTTCAATAATCTAGTAAATTTTTCTGCATATTCAACCATAGTCAGATCTGTTGCAAGTATGAGGATAACCATTGTTGTCATTGATGTCAACATACTCATATTGCATTAATGAGAAGGATTGGATGTGCTGTGTGCTGAGGTTATTGAGGAAATCAGTCTTAATCAGGAACAGTGAAGAACAATGATGAGAAGAAGGGAAAAGTCCTCAATAGGTTGAGGATCAGAGGATGCAGTCTAAAGGGTTTGTAGATATGAGTCTTGAGATGTTCCAGTCAAGATTTCAGAGGTCCGTATAAAGATCTGAAGAAGTTATGATCACTCAAGTAGAACTAGTTTCAGCAGGTGTTCAGTGGTGACAAAGTGTCATAGATTGGTCCAGTGAGCTCTAGAATTGCATTATCTCATTCTGCGGATTGGATAGAGTGTTGAATAATTTTATGTGACGTGAAAATTAGATTTGTTCATGGTTTGGAGGTCTGGAAGCACCTTTTTCATTATGACAGTGATGACAGACTGTGTTCTTGAAGTTCTGGATGAAGAACAGAAGAATTCTAGTAAGCTGATAAAGTGCAAATGTTCTTGATGACTCAGGAAAGGTTTTGGTGATCTTTGGATCGTGTACAATTCTTATTGGTAGTCCACATTGAAGTTTGAGTTTGCATTTGAAGAATAACCACAGATATTGGTGTTCTTCCTAAGACAGGCCGACCGAATGTATTACATGTCTTGAGAATGATCTTGTAGGTGTTTGCCGACTTAGATGATTGTTCCTAAGTCGATGCCTTGTATAAATAAGGGATTGTGAATTCATTTTGAAGGGTGTCTTGTGGAGAAGAGTGTGGCATAGCAAAGAGAAGTGCAAAAGGTAGAGAAGGAGTTTTTGGGCTTAAAATGGAACTGATCCAGGCATGGTAAAGATGTCAATCTCTAGTTCAAGTTTGTAATAATTGTTACTTTGTAGACAGTGTGTCTCTTGTAGGTAGTGTACCTCTTGTGAGTAGTGTGCTCAGGCAGTGAGCCCTAATTGGGATGTTCCATCTATTTTTCTTATTCTTCTAATAGAGAATAATCCTTAGGTTAATCACCCTGTGGTTTTTCCCTTGACTAGTTTTTCCATGTCAAAATCTTGGTGTATCATGTGTTGATGTGTTTCTGCTCTGGTGTTTATGCTTTATGCTTTCATGAGTGATTAATTGATATGCTATTGAATAACAAAAAGATTTAAGTATTTGAATAAGAGCAAGTTTTTGTACAACTGATTCACCCCCCCTCTCAGTTGTGTGCCCTAGATCTAACAATTGGTATTAGAGCCAAGTTCCTCTAAAAGGAGCTTAACTGCTTGAGGAGATCCAGGATGTCATCATACAAGAAGGATAGTCTGAAGTTTGATGGAACCAACTTCTCTCTTTGGAAAGGTTGCATGAAATGTCACTTGGAGTGTATGGGAAAGGTGTACTTGTCCATGGTCACAAAAGCTTATGTACCTCCACAGGGTGGTCCGACAACTCTAAATGAAATCACAGATGCTGAAAACAATCTACGGACCAAAGAGGCTCTTCTAAGCGCATTAATTGACTCAGAGCTCTCAAATGTTATTGACCTACCAACTGCCTATGAGATCTGAATTAAACTAGAACTTCTGCATGAAGGAGATGAGTATGTTAAGAGTGCAAGGTTGCAGAGTCTCAAAGGGAAATTTGAAAGACTGAAGATAAGAGATGATGAAAACATTACTACCTTTATGCAAAGAGTAAAATAGCTGGTGTGTGGAATCAGGAATGCTGGTGGAGTTTTGGATGAAAATGAGATTGTTGGCAAAATTCTCAGATCCCTTCCTACTGCCTACAAAATCAAGGTTGCTGCCATTGATGAATTCAGAGCCCATACAACTATCACAAGAGACCAATTGGCTGGCAAACTAGCTACATTTGAAATGACCAAGTTTGGAGATGATCCCCCCAAGACTGAATCTGCATTCAAGGCCAGTGCCTCTGTGAAAGGTAAACAAAGATTTGATTTGGGAGAAAACTCTTCAAGGAAGCTGTCATGGTATGATCAAGCAAGAAGAGACATGGAAGAGGAAGAAGCAAAAATAGCTCAACTTGAAGCCCTCATTACAAAGAGACTGCGAAGAGGATCTGGTCAGTATGAAGGAAAATTACACTTTAAGTGCTTCAACTGCAATAAGATTGGTCATTTTGCCTCAAGATGTCCAGAAAGATCTACAAGGTCAAATTCTAACAGACAAAGGTTCCAAAAGAATTGTTATTATGTTCATGAAGAAGATGATAATGAAGGAGTAACAAATGATGAATCAGAGATAGGAAACAAATCCAGAAATGAATGGGTGTTTATTGCCATCAAGGAAGAAGATCCAATATCCTTTGAATCTATCAATTATAAGGTTGTAGAAAGAGCTTTGGATGCCCAAGTTGAAGAGAAGGATGATTGGGTTATTGACAATGGATGCTCTCACCATATGACAGGTGACAAGAACAAGTTCTTAGATTTGGAAAGGTACGAAGGAGGAATGGTAAAGTTTGGTGATAATTCTGCTAGTAGAATTAGAGGAAGAGGAACTATTTCTTTTAATGGAAGAAACAAAACTGGTAATGTGTTGTATGTTGAAGGTTCGAAGCACAATCTTCTCAGTGTTGGACAGTTGGTGGACAAAGGCTATGATCTCTGATACAAGGATGGAAAGTGCAAAATCTTTGAAAGATCTAGAGCAGAGATTGCATCCGGTACTCAAACTAAAGGTAATATCTTCCACTTGGTTGGAGCTGGTAAAAGTTGTCTATTTGTTCAAGTTGATCAACGCTGGTTATGGCATAGAAGGATGTGTCACGTAAATTTTGATAACATCATCAAGATAAACAATACTTAGGCTGTAAGAGATCTTCCAAAATTGGTAAAACCTATAAATAGTCTGTGCAAAGAATGTTAGCTGGGTAAACAGAGCAGAGTCTCATTCAAAAGCAAGGATCAGTCCTCTACCGGATTATTGGAATTAGTTCATACTGATCTATGTGGTCCAACAAGAATCAAGAGTATGCAAGGTTATAGATATTTCATGTTACTGATTGATGACCATTCCCAGATGATGTGGGTTACCTTTTTGAAAGAGAAATTAGAAGCTTTTGAGAAGTTCAAAATCTTCAAGGCTATGGTAAATAATCAAACGGATTAAAATTGAAATGTCTGAGGTCTAATAGAGGTGGTGAATTCACATCCGGTGAATTCATAGATTTTTGTGAGAAGCATGGTATAAAGAGACAGTTATCTACTCCTAGGACTCCTCAGCAGGATGGAGTAGTAGAAAGAAAGAACTAGACCATCAAGGAAGCTTCCAAGACAATGATGATGGAAGCAAATGTTCCTCAGATGTTTTGGAGAGAAGCTGTCAGCACTGCAATCTACACTCTCAATCGAGTTCAAATCAGAAGCAATACTGGTAAAACTCCTTATGAACTTTGGTTTGGCATCACTCCTACTGTGAGATATTTTAGAGTATTTGGTAAAAAATGTTACATTAAAGAGATGAAGATCTAGGAAAGTTTGATGCTAGAGGTGATGAAGGAATTTTCTTGGGTTACTCCACTCAAAGTAAAGCATACCGGTGTTACAATAAGAGACTAAGAAAGATGATAGAAAGTACTAATGTGAAAATTGATGAAGGAATTGAGAAGCCCTCAAGATTTTGAGTATGATGAAGATGATCAAGATGGTGTTTTGGTTCAAGGAGCTCAATCCTCTGTTGAAAGTCAGATATAGACTAATCCAGTAAATCAGGAAGAAGAGATAGGTCTAAATGAGCCTGATCAAGAAACAGAAGTACAAGAAACTCCCAAAATTCCAAGGTATGTAAGACTGAACCACTCTGAAGATTAGATCATAGGTGACAAAAGTAGAGGTGTGAAAACTAGAAGGAAAATTGCTCAAAATTTAGATGAATGTTGTTTGATTTCAAAGATTGAACCTAAGACAATAAATGAAGCCTGCAATGATGAAAATTGGACCAAAGCAATGGAGGAAGAGTTGATGCAAATTGAGAAAAATCACACTTGGGATCTTGTTTCTAGACCTAGTAATAAGAATGTGATTGGAACCAAATGGGTCTTCCGGAACAAACTAAATGAAGTTGGTGAAGTAATTAGAAACAAAGCCAGATCAGTTTGCAAAGGCTACTCTCAAATAGAAGGGATTGATTTTGAGGAAACCTTTGCTCCGGTGACAAGAATTGAAGCAGTCAAGCTATTTCTTGCATTTTCTGCCTTCAAAGATTTTAAAGTGTATCAGATGGATGTCAAATCTGCTTTCTTGAATGGTGACTTAGAGGAAGAGGTGTACATTGAACAACTGGATGGATTTCAGTTATCTGAGCATGGTGATATGGTCTGCAAATTAAAGAAGGCACTGTGTGGTTGAAACCAATCTCCAAGAGCATGGTATGAAAGGCTGGACAAACATCTTTTGAAGATTGGTTTCAACAAAGGTACTACTGATAGCAACCTATATTTCAAAATTGATCATGAAAACATCTTGATTGTTGAAGTATTTGTTGTTGATATCATTTTTGGAGGAAGAGACAGTATGTGTAAAATCTTCGCAAACCAAATGAAAAGTGAGTTTGAAATGTCAATGCTCGGTGAAATGAATTTCTTCTTGGGTCTACAAATTACTCAAATAGAGAAAGGAATCTTTATCTCTTAGACCAAATATGTGAAAGAACTATTGAAGAAATTTGGAATGGAAGATTCAAAGCCTATGAACACTCCCATGGCTACCGGATGTAAGTTGAGCAAAGATGTTGACTCTCCTAAGACAGATCAGACCAAGTACAGATCAATGATTGGAGGATTATTGTATCTCACTCAAACTAGACCAGATATAATGCAGGTTGTTGGTCTTGTGGCAAGATTCCAGGCTGATCCCAGAGAATCTCATGTCATGGCAATCAAAAGAATTTTTAGGTACTTAAAAGGAATAGTTGAGTATGGTCTTTGGTATCCTAGAGATCAAAATTTTTCTCTTCATGCATATACAGATGCAGATTGGGCAGGAGATGTGGATGATAGGAAGAGTACAAGTGGAGGAGCATTCTTTTTGGGAAAAAGGTTGGTTTCTTGGCTAAGCAAGAAACAAGAGGTAATATCCCTATCTACAATTGCAGCAAAATACATTGCAGTAGCAGGAAGTTGCACTCAACTTTTGTGGATGAAGCAGATGCTAAGAGATATTCAAGTAGAATATGAGGAGCCTATCACAATCTTATGTGATAATTCAAGTGCAATAAATATTTCTAAGAATCTGGTATTGCATTCTAAGACCAAGCATATTTCTATCAAATTTCACTTTTTGAGAGAGCAAGCGAACAAGGGTGAAGTCAGATTGGAGTATGTGCCCTCCAAGGATCAGCTTGCAGATATTTTTACTAAACCTCTTCCCAAGGACTCTTTTGAGTATCTCAGGGAGAAGTTAGGGTCATGGCCCCTCCAGTGATGAACTAGGATGCACTTATGTGCATCAGTTCAGTGGATATCATAGTCATATCTTGTGATCCAGATTGATGATGCGGAGCTGCTACTCAAGGGGAGCAGCTGGTATGATTCTAATGTGTTAGAATTGCAAGTATGAACCCTTTGCCATTGATGTCAAAGGAGGAGAGAAGACATGTGAAAAACAAGTGGTTGATGATCAAAGGGGGAGTAGTAAAGAAAGAGAAGACATGTGAAGAGCTGTTACTGATAGGGGGAGCTATGACAGAAAGGAGAAGTTCTTGTCTTGATGGTTTTTCACATCATATGTTGCCATCAATGACAAAGGGGGAGATTGTTGCAAGTATGAGGATAACTAGTGTTGTCATTGATGTCAACATACTCATATTGCATTAATGAGAAGGATTGGATGTGTTGTGTGCTGAGGTTATTGAGGAAATCAGTCTCAATCAGGAACAGTGAAGAACAGTGATGAGAAGAAGGCAAAAGTCCTCAATAGGTTGAGGATCATAGGATATGGTTTAAAGGGTTTATAGATATGAGTCTTGAGATGTTCCAGTCAAGATTTTAAAGGTCCACATAAAGATCTAAAGAAGTTATGATCGCTCAAGTAGAACCAGTTCCGACAGGTGTTCAGTGGTGATAGAGTGTCACAGATTGGTCCGGTGAGCTCTGAAATTGCATTATCTCATTCTGCGGATTGGAGACAGTGTTGAATAAGTTTGTGTGAAGTGACAATTAGATTTGTTCATGGTTTGGAGGTCTAGAAGCACCTTTTTCATTATGATAGTGACGACAGACTGTGTTCTTGAAGTTCCGGATGAAGAATAGAAGAATTCCAGTAAGCTGATAAAGTGCAGATGTTCTTGATGACTTAGGAAAGGTTTTGGTGATCTTTGGATCATGTACAATTCTTATTGGTGGTCCGCATTAAAGTTTGAGTTTGCATTTGAAGAATAACCATAGATATTGGTGTTCTTCCTAAGACAGGTTGACTGGATGTATTACACGTCTTGCGAATGATCTTGTAGGTGTTTGCCAACTTAGATGATTGTTCCTAAGTTGATGCCTTGTATAAATAATGGATTGTGAATTCATTTTGAAGGGTGTCTTGTGGAGAAGAGTGTGGTATAGTGAAGAGAAGTGTGAAAGGAAGAGCAGGAGTTTTTGGGCTTAAAATAGAACTGATCCAGGCATGGTAAAGATGTCAATCTCCAGTTCAAGTTTGTAATACTTGTTACTTTGTAGACAGTGTGTCTCTTGTAGGCAGTGTGCCTCTTGTGAGTAATGTGCTCAGGTAGTGAGCCCTAATTGGCATGTGCCATCTATTTTTCTTATTCTTCTAATAGAGAATAATCCTTGGGTTAATCACCTCGTGGTTTTTCCCTTGACCGGGTTTTCCACGTCAAAATGTTGGTGTATCATGTGTTGATGTGTTTCTATTCTAGTGTTTATGCTTTATGCTTTCATGAGTGATTAATTAATATGCTATTCAATAACAAGAGGATTTAAGTATTTGAATAAGAGCAAGTTTTTGTACAACTAATTCACCCCCTTCTCAGTTGTGTGCCCTAGATCTAACAAGATCACCTTACCCGAGGTTTTGGAAATCTATTAGCTTTTGATCAAAATATAGCTGTGGTAACCACTACTTTCGAAAAAGTTCCACAAATTCATTCCATGTAACCTTCAAGGGGTTTAATTCTAGTTCCAGTTTCTTGTTCATCCACCAAGTGGATGCTTCTCTAGATAACTGATATGCTCCCCATCCTGCCTTTGTAATCTTAGAGTAATTTCTGATTTCAAAGTATTTCTCCATTTATGTTAACCATGCTTCTGCTGCATCACTAGCTTTCATTCTGTCAAATTCAGGAAGGATAATCTTTTTCATATCCTTAGATAGTTCTAGTGCAAGTTTGTCTTTTGTCTCCCTCCAGGTTTCACTATCATCTTGGTTTTCACTTGACATGCCATGATCCCGTTGTTTACTTCTACTTGCATTATTAGAATACTCATTTTCACCCTCTGTATTCCTAGTTTCATTCACTTTCTTTTCCAATTTGCCCAACCTTTCCTGAGTTTCAGTAAGCATATTAAGAATTCTGTCCAATTTGTCGGTGGAGTTTTCCTGAGAATTGTGACCTTCCTAATCTTCTCTCTCATTAAACTCTGATTGGTAAATGATTGTTTGTTTTCTCACCAGCTTAAGCAAGTACTAATCAGTTCTATGATTTATTATTTTGTATATTATCAAAACATAACAATTGCTCATAATCATAGTTATTCTCAAACTAAAATTTATCTTTATTATACTTTGCAAAATTGTATATACATTCTTTAAGGATAGACATATCTCGTATTTCACTCAGTATTTACAAGTGGGGTGTAACCTTCAGATTCGTTGTTTGACACATATTCACGAGCTGTATAACCCTCAAACTCGCTATTAGATGATAGTACAATGATTTTAGCTCTAGGTGGTATACGGGTATCCCTATTGATCATGGGTACACTAATAGGGCAACAATTGACTATAATTTGAGCTACCATCCTAGCTGTCTCTAGGAGTTCTTTTTTCATTCATTTGAGTCATGACAGAGCATTGGCAAAATTTTCCACATCATCTAGCCAAATGTCATTTTCATCGTTCATTTTCTCAATAGTCTTGATCATCGCAAGTCGTTTCTGCTTAGCTTGCAGATAACGTTCCTTACCAGGGAAGGACTTCCTTGCAGTTTTCTTGATATGTACCATCCTGGCATAGTAAATCAAATCATTAGCTACTCGCATAATGTTGATTCCTAATCAGGTTAGTGGACTCATCAGCCCTAGTGCTGAACCTGGTTAGCTTTGATACCATATGTAACACCTAGTTTAGTTTTCACCCTAAAAACTAAGTTTTAACCAATGGTAAAATTTTTTTTGAAAGTGTAAGATAGAAAAGTAATTTGTTTCCAATTCTTATAACCAAGGAGAAAATCCATTGACTAACAATAATCATGAATATATGACTTATACAAAAGGAAATAATCATCCATAACATTTAAACAATATGTTGTTAAAAGTTACTTAGAACAATTCCAAAATAGAAACTTACCAAAGTCACTGCATCCTGATTGTCGACCATCCAAATTCAAGTCTCGATAATCCTCAAGAATAAAGAAGAGAAAGTATCTTCAAGGAGCTTAACCTCCAACCATAGACCGTTAGTCTCCCACACTCCTTCCTAATCGGAAGTGGCCCTACCCTACTCAAGAAGATAGACTTAGGATAACCAATGGTGTTTGTCATATGAGTACTAGTGTTGTGACCTACACAACTTGTTATCATGCAATCCCCTAGATACCCTCTAGTCAAACATGACCACTCCACAAGCTACACCATCCAGTCATAGTGAACTATCAATGCGCTTGAGGCTCATGCATTACCTTGGCCAAAGGATTTGAATTTAATTAGCATTGTAACAATACAAGTAATACGTCCACCCACCCCAACTCGACTTGAATTAATCACAATCCTATAGATTCCTATAAATAAATTCAATACAATGACCTTGATAACATCAAGGTATTTGAAATTCATCATGCATTAATGCATGGCAATGAGGTTTACTCTCTATCAACTTAGCTCATGGAAACATTTCCGTCTACATGATAAAAGAATGGTTTCCTACCTTATCAATTATTCAGATAATGCTAAAGGTTATTTTAATGTTCTCTAAGTAACCCACTGCTTAATTTATTCACTCAAGAGTGGTCACTAAACTCAACATTGTTTCTTTAGAAGGGTTTCACAAAAAGCCACTTAAAGTATACAATGTTTGAAGATCCTACGATAAAATTTAACACTCAAGATTCTACTTTGAATTGTTGAAATCTTTGACATAGCTTAAACTTTTTCAATCTAAACATTAGAAAACCCTATCATTTTGTTTCTACTAGCAATAAGATTGCATGCAATTCTAATCTTTAAACTTGACAAAAGACTCATTACATTGTTTTTAAAACTTTGTAATATTAACTTGTATGGCTGCAATGACCAAAAGGTAAGTCTATCCCTTCTCTCAAGAACACTACAGTTTGAATACTTTAATAGAAAAAGAGTAGCTTACAAAGTCAAAAAGGACTAAAACTTGTTATTCTTTGTAGCAAGGTTTATAAATTCTCTATGGTCAACCGACCATTTTAAACTTAGAAATAGAGGAGGACTGTGAATTCTTGCATGTTTTAGTTTGCACTTTACATCATTGATACTCCTCTGTCGATGGTTATCACAAAATAAATCTTTTACTTTAAACTAGCTAACTATTATACTTGACAGAATCAAGCAATTGCATTCGATTGTCCAAAAGAGAACTCATTCTATGTCGTCGAAGGTTTTGCCACTGCGGCTTGTAATAGCTATGAAATGTTTTACGACCAAACACATACTCTGAATTACACTCTACACATAACTAAAAACCTCCTAAAGTAGAACTAATGACTACACATTAATCTTGACCTTCACAAGACAATGCAATAAACTGTGGGTTTCATGTCTATGGTACGGTGCAGTGCAGGAGACAAAAACATTGCTCTCATTTTGAAGATGATAAAAACACATAGGCTATAGTTGTTAACAAATAACACTTTGTATCTACAAGCAAATTCTATGTTCCATCAAAATGCAAGTGAAAACATTACTTATTACAAGAAAAACTACGACTGTGTAGTGAAGAGAAGAAGAGAACCCATAGATAGTCTCTTGAGTCTCCTTACAGACTAGTCCATGGAATTTGATATTCTCTAAGCACCCTTGCTTCTTGCACCATCTCCTCCCCCCAAAATTGACTCTTACTACTCCCTAAATCTCGCCTAACTGCGAAGGGATAACTGTCTCCTCCACTCACAAGACCATGCCTATCGATAAGGGTAACTACCAAACATGCAAAAATGTTCTCCTTCTTACGTGACCACAACTAGAAATGGTTTGCCATTCCACTCATTCTATGATCATTCTCCAAGATGGAGCTCCACACTTGCTGAGGTGGTGGTTGGCAGTTTTAACAAACTATCTTACTACTCATATCTGCTATGAGTATAAATCAAATACATGGACTACAAAATAAAAGATAGACCTACGACCAACATGAGGTCTAAAGCTTGAAGGCAAAAGACTATTCAAAATAAAAGACATCTTAGAAAGAGCTTAAGTGTGTCCCTATCGAACCTTTGCCCAATTACCGAAATCACTAAAGAATAAAGGAATTATCTCAAAGTGACACTTTAATTATAACTTGTTGATAACTGAGAGGGGGGGGTGAATCAGTTATCCTATTTATTTTCTTTTTGAACTTTCTTATTAATTAATGCAGCACTGAATCAAACACAAAAACATTACCATGAAATAAGAAACACATGACACAGTATTTTTGACGTGGAAACCCTGTTAAGGGAGAAAACCACGGGGTGATTAACCCAAAGATTATTCTCTGTTAGAAGAATAGGGAATTACAAAAATGGCACTTGCCAATTAGGGCTCACTGCCCGAGCACACTGCTCACAAAGAGGCCCACTACCTACAAGGAGACACACTGTCTACAAAGTGATAAGAATCACAGTCTTGAACTAATTGGAAGCATCTACATATGCTGGTGTTCAGTTCCGGTTTAGGCTCAGTACACTGATCTGCTGCACTTCATCTTTCCTCTGTTCTTTATTCTGCTATCCTTTCACATACCGGATCTTTCTTACTACTTCTGCTTTGTTCTGCACTTATTCGGATATGCCTCTTCACAATCACACACTTCACAACTAAATCCATCCTCTATATATATCCGCACAAGTAATTTCATCACCTTTCTAGTCGGCATCCAGAACAGTCTAGTTTCTTACAAACTCTGTTCTGTCAGCTGAATCCTTGCTCACCAAGCAATGCGGATCAAGCATATACTTGTAGATATCATTAATCATGTCGGCCAAACATGATTCATGCCTTCACAACCTTTACCATCAATAGTAACTCATCCGGAAAATAGTCTGATACTCTGTCAGTCAGTTCTTCCTCTGTTCTCACTATCTCTCAGGAATCCAGTACTCAACTATTCATATCTTTTTCTCTGTTCATCACCGGAGGCTAAATCCTTGGAATATACTACTCAAGGTAGTCCTCTTGACTTCCCCAAATCCGTACTGCACCAAGACACTTCCTCTGAGAGATCCGGACCAATCTGTCAGACCTTGCCATAAGCTCTGTTCTTATTCACTGGACCACAACAATCTTCATTCTGACTTCCGGTAGAGACACACCATGACTTGCGGATATGTGGGATGACCTTTGTTGCCATCAATGACAACAACCATGAATCCATATAGTGTCTCTTCTCAACAATCTCCCCCTTTGGCATTGATGGCAACACTTAGTGAAAAATGACTAAGTGTTTACACTATGCTCCCCCTTTGCTGATGCTCTGTCTTTATATACAATTTCTGGAACTCCCCCTTAGTTGGATTCCTCATTTTTCATTGCTCCTCACTCCCCCTTTGACATCAATGGCAAAGGGTAGGGTCCACACACAAAAATTTTCAAAAATTTTCTATACATAGCCGCATATTTACATACTCACATATACTGAAGAATGTCTGCAAAGGATGTCTTCAATTGGATCAGTTCTGTAGCCCAACTTTGCTTCATTCTATCCAAAATTGAAATGTGACCACTCAACAAAAATGCAAAAGCTTCTGCCCTTTTGAGATCTGTCGGATCATTAGTTTGGGCGGTGGTCTGAGCATCACTGATGGCCTCATGCATAGTTTCTAACTTAGGGATTATAATCCTTCTAAGTTCTCCCATCCAGTTAGTGATATTCTTTCTTTCCTTCTCAAGGTTCTTTATTTCACTCAAGACTACAATAGTCTGACATTCTTGATTTACTATGGAGGAAGAGAGAGGATCAAAACTTTGAGATAAACTTTGTAGTTTATCCCGTTCCTCTTTTATTTTCTTATCAATTTCTGCTGTTGCCTTTGACCAGGATATACAAAATTTGTAAATGTCACCGCCATCCTTAAGAGCATTTTCTAAGCTCTTTATTCCAATACTCATATTTCTTCTATCATTAGAGATTAATCCTAATACTTCTGAAAATCTTTTATCCAAAAATTCCTTCCGGACCTTTTCTTCAGCTAATTTTTCTAGAGAATCAAAATGTGTATCAACACTGCTGACTAAGGTTTTTAGATTACCAGAAGAGGAGGCTGCCGGATCTATCTGGACTGATGGCATAATCTTCTCAAGCACTCCGGAGGCAGCCTCTATCAACTCACAGTCTTCCATATGAGACTTTAGGAGCTTTTCATTTGCCTTAGCATTTGCAAATGAGGCTATCTTAATTGTCTGCACTGAAGAGAGGGAATCAAAGTTGAATGGGCCTTGTAGTAGCTCCGGTTCATCGATCTCTATTGTTTCTTTGCTCAAAAATTGTTGAACAGTTTGTGCAGTGTCTCTTGCCGGAGACAGATGTTTCTTTTCTTCTGCAGTCTTGGAACTATCCTTTGGGATTTTCTCTCCTTCCACATTCTTACCGCTATCAGTCATGGTCTTCTCTGATGGAGTCTTCTCTTTCTCTGCACCCTTGGTACTGTCAACCTCTGTATCTTTCACCACTGCTTCCTTCTCCTGTAATTTCTCTTCTTCTTTGGATCCAGAGACTGTAGGGGAAACCGGAGGAGAGATGCTAGCCTGTTCATAGGCCACTTCTTCTGGAGCAGAGGGTTCCAAGTCCATAGCTATTTCTGCACCTAAGTCCTCTACAACAGGAAGATTGAAACTTTTGAAGGCTTTCCAGAGGATCTCTTCTGTCTCTTTGGCCACCTTGTCAGTCTCACCAAGCATGAGTTGATTCATCCTGGCTTTACTTCTGAACTCATCTTTGCAATCTTTGAATATTATGTTCATTGTCTTGGGATCAATTTGAGGATATAGCTGAATAGCTATCTGCTCCCGGATCTCAAGATCTTTTGCATGAGCATTATTCTTTCTTATTTCCAATTCCTTTTCTAGGCTTTTAGGGATTTCAGAGATAATCTCAATAAAAGCTTTATTGTAGATGTTCAAGTACCTTATTATAGCTTCTTGCAGGATCTTTTGATCTGCCTCATTGTAGTCATCATAGAATTCAGCCACCGGTTGAAGGTTCCCATCCACAGTGACTGATTTGATTACACTGTCTAGAGACAGGGTGGGCTTTTCAGAAAATTCTTCTGTCATTTCTTCCTTGTCTCGGCCAGAAGATGGTTTACTGGATCCTTTCTTTTTCTATTTCTTTATTTCTTTCACTCCCTCATCTGACTCAGTTTCTTCTTCATCCTTTTGGCTTTGATAAGCTCTTGAGGCTTTTGTCTTGGATCTCTTACCGGATCCCTGGACTTTCGGTTTTGAGCTTTTGGTTTTGATAGGTGTGGATCCTTTTGATGATCTGGTCTGGGTTGAGGATTCCACTGGAGCACTTTTCTTGCTTTTCTTTTCTACCTCTTTCTTTTCTTCCTCAGATTTTCTTCTCTTTTCCCGGCTGGCATCAAGTGCCTCTTTTGAGATGCCTAGGCCTTGAGCAATGTGCTCTACTTCTTTTCTCACCTTTCTCTTTATCTCAGGTTCCCTGAGTTCTACATGTATCTTTACACTCAGCTCCTCAAAGGTTCCAAACCTTTCTGCCTTTGGATCTTTGGGCTTACTTAGCATGTGTTGAACATGCAGCTCCACTATCTGTTCATCCACTTCATACCCCATGGGCATGATCCAGACAGTCCTTGGCTCCACTGCCTCCATTAGGCACTGATCAGTGTCCACCATAAAGCACATAGAGTCTTTGTATTTTTCAACAAGAGACTGGGGAATTCTCTCTCTTGCTTGCATCATGCTTTGGAAGTTTTTGAAGTATCCCCATAGGGCTGTATTTCTTGCTTTGGCATCCCCAAGCCCATGTAGATAGTCTCTTATTTGTACTGCAACAGGTTTGTCATTCTGCCATGCCCATCCACTTGATCTGGGCAGCTCATTCATGAAGTAGAAGAATAGACATAATATAAGAGTACCATACTTGAAGGAATTCTTCTTGTCCTTCTTGATTTTCTGTATATTTTCCATTAATTGGCTTAAGAGCAGTTCGCAGAGATCATATTCTGCATTCTTCCTTAGCATTTCATAGGCAGTATATACTGCAGTTTCGGATACAGAATTCTCCCTGCTGGAGTGATAGATCTTGTATCCTATTATCATGGATGCATACTTGATATCCGGATCTGAAATATCTTCAATGGTCATTGCCCTCTTATCGAATTTTGATCCGGTGGCCTCAGTTACAATGTTGTTCTTGACAGATTTGAGGATAGGTATCCCTCCGGAAGAGTATAGACCAGTTACTGCTCTAATTGCCTCTTTTGTGATCTTGCAGGGTCTATCCAGCCATAGGAAGTTGTCATGCATCCTGCTCAGTACATACCGGACCCATTCATCTTCTTCAAAGCAGGGGAAATGAATGAATTGATCAAATTGTTTCTTCTAGATACCCTTATACTCTGGTTTAAGCTCAAAAGCATTGTCTATCAGTTGTTTGTGATAGAGATCTCTCAATTTGAATTCCCCAAATTCCTCAATGCTTGCATGTATGTAAACCCTAATGTCTTCTGTGTGTAAAACTCCGTGAGGAACACTGGAAAATGCTCCTAAGGGATCTACCTCCAATGACTTGTATGGATGTTTCTTAAATTCAGGTCGAGGCCTATCTGAGATTTTTACTATATTTGGAGTAGCAATTTCTTCAAAAGATTTGTAGCAAGATATCGAAAGTGGAAAATACCTTTTACGTCTTCGGTTGCACGGAGTAGCTGGATTGATTTCTGTATGTAATGACTTCGACAGGAGATCTTCAGTAAACTTGATGAATTTTGTTGCAGAGCTCCGCTTTTCGCTTCTTCTTGGATGTGGAATGATCAAATGATTGTTGAGAAATCCCTTATATCATTTCGCAAACCCTAATATCTATTTGCAATAAATGCTTCACCTATATTATTCCGGTTTGCCTTGTCCAGATAGCTTGGAGTATCCCGGATCAGTCCTGATCTATGAACATCATGCGGATCTTTCAATTATGAATAAATCAAGATAACACATCAAAAGGACATCCCAACCACTTTGTCCAATCCGCAGAATAAGATAATGCACTTCCGGATCTCTCCGGACCTTTTTGTAATCCTCTGTCATTCCGGAGCATCTCCCGAAACAGGTCTTACTTGATCGATCACAGCTTCTTCACATCTCCATGTGGACCTCTGAAATATTATCTGGATCATCTCAAGACTTATATCTTTAAACCCTTTACTTCGCATCTTGTGCCACATCCGGCACCACTTGATTGGCTGGGGGAACAGGATTTTCTTTGAGTCTCCCCCTAAGCCAGAGCTCACTTTTTAATTTTCGGAAGGAATATCAGCACCAGAGTCTGGTGCGGATCCAACCTCTACATTCTCTGAACTTTTCTTCACCCAAATCTTGCTCATCTGATTCCTAACTTCATCCGCATTCATCTTTTGTTTACCCTTGTCTTGATTCTGATTATACACCGGACCTCTTTTGTCCTGATTCTTGCTTCTGCAGATTTTAGCATTATGACCGGACCTATTACAGATTTGGCAAATAACATTTCTTTGCATATTTGACTGATGACCTCTTGATCTGCATTGATTAGCCATATGACCTACTCTATTGCATGTAAAGCATCTACCTTTGAATGAATTGTTTACTTGCATATTTCTGCATTCATGGGATTTGTGTCCATACCTTTTGCAGTTAAAGCACTGTCTAGAGAAGGATGAATTAATCTGATTCATTCTCTTTTTGCACTGATTAGCTTTGTGACCAAAGTGGTTGCAGCTGTAGCAGTATCCATTGAAAGATGGATATCTTTGAGCATTGGGCTGTCTTACCGGAGGTCTTCTAGGCCTATTCCTTGGATTTTCTGATCCAAAATTCTTTTGACCGGATCCGGAGCTTTCTCCTTTCTCATATCCCAAACCATACTTGTCATCTGTCCTCTTTTGACTTCTAAGAAGTACTTCAAGTTGGGCAGAACTTATCTTGAATTTTTCTTTATATTCATTTGCTGTTTGAAGATCTCTTTTGAGAGAGGCAATTTGATCCTCAAGTTTTTCTTCATTATCTTTGGCATCTTCAAGATCAGATTCAAGATGTCTGATAATCCTGTCCATCTGGTGGCATTCTTCTAATTTTTCTTTAAGAGATTGTCTTAGATTGTCTTCAGCTTTTCTTTTTTCTTCAATCTCTTGAGTAAACTTTATAGTTCCTGATTCCATTTCATGTCTTAACATAATGACTTCTTTTGATAACTTTTCACATAATTTGGTTTGCTCAGTCAATTCTTCATTTGTATTGCTTTCTTCACTTTGTCTTGCCAATTGTTGGAGCAGCTCCTTTCTCTTTTTCATAGAGAGACTTAATTTGTCTTTTAATTCTCTCATGAATTCATCAGCCTGTTTGAGTCTTTCCTTTAATTCATTGACTTCAGAATTTGACTGTTCAAGATCCTCAAGGGCAGTCTTGAGTTGCTCCCTTAAACCATATGCATCCATTTGAACTCCCAGATTTTCCTCAAGCTGTTAGGCTCTATTAGGAGGAACTTAGCTCTGATACCAATTGTTGATAACTGAGAGGGGGGGTGAATCAGTTATCCTATTTATTTTCTTTTTGAACTTTCTTATTAATTAATGCAGCACTGAATCAAACACAAAAACATTACCATGAAATAAGAAACACATGACACAGTATTTTTGACGTGGAAACCCTGTTAAGGGAGAAAACCACGGGGTGATTAACCCAAAGATTATTCTCTGTTAGAAGAATAGGGAATTACAAAAATGGCACTTGCCAATTAGGGCTCACTGCCCGAGCACACTGCTCACAAAGAGGCCCACTGCCTACAAGGAGACACACTATCTACAAAGTGATAAGAATCACAGTCTTGAACTGATTGGAAGCATCTACATATGCTGGTGTTCAGTTCCAGTTTAGGCTCAGTACACTGATCTGCTGCACTTCATCTTTCCTCTATTCTTTATTCTGCTATCCTTTCACATACCGGATCTTTCTTACTACTTCTGCTCTGTTCTACACTTATTCGCATATGCCTCTTCACAATCACACACTTCATAACTAAATCCATCCTCTATATATATCCGCACAAGTAATTTCATCACCTTTCTAGTCGGCATCCGGAACAGTCTAGTTTCTTACAAACTCTGTTCTGTCGGCTGAATCCTTGCTCACCAAGCAATGCGGATCAAGCATATACTTGTAGATATCATTAATCATGTCAGCCAAACATGATTCATGCCTTCACAACCTTTACCATCAACAGTAACTCATCTGGAAAATAGTCTGATACTCTGTCAGTCAGTTCTTCCTCTGTTCTCACTGTCTCTCAGGAATCCGGTACTCAACTATTCATATCTTTTTCTCTGTTCATCACCGGAGGCTAAATCCTTGGAATATACTACTCAAGGTAGTCCTCTTGACTTCCCCAAATCCACACTACACCAAGACACTTCCTCTGAGAGATCCGGGCCAATCTGTCGGACCTTGCCATAAGCTCTGTTCTTGTTCACCGGACCACAACAATCTTCATTCTGACTTCCGGTAGAGACACACCATGACTTGCGGATATGTGGGATGACCTTTGTTGCCATCAATGACAACAACCATGAATCCATATAGTGTCTCTTGCCAACATAACTAACAATAATATTACATATTTTAATACCATACAACCAAGGGTACTACACACCATGGTCTCTAGATTTAAAACATTATTTAAACCCTTTAATATTCGATAATAGACCAATAAAGAACAATTCAACATCCGTCAAATTTTGCAAGGAGATGTTTACGTCATATGCTCGTAGCACTTTACAATGATAACAACGAATTGAGCACAAATGTAGAACAAGGCTTGGCATTGACTTACGCACAACTTTTGACTTTTGCACTAAACGCTTACAACTCAATCATAAGTATATACATATATTTACATATAAACAATATATCAGTCATTCATATTTGACGACACGATTTAGAGTATTACGACACCAATGTCGATTTCCCATACTCAAAATGATAGCTTATGAAAGGAGAAAGACCTATTCTTGCAAATGTCGATATCTCGACTAAAATTGACTTAGCCCATATTCAAAGCTTAACTCAAAGCATCTAGGTTTGTCTACTTGATATTCATTTTCAATGGCAAGCACCCATGGGTTTTTCTAGAGTCTATTCTCTCTTTCTCAAAGATACTTTCTCTTCTTCTCTCTTCCTGGTAGATATGTTCCATCTATTCCTGTCATTGATAATCTCACATACAATTTGTGGTCAAAGTGCCAATGTTCTGATCAAAACATATTTATATCAAATCATTTCATTTTCATGTTGAAGGACATTTTAATTCATAACATCAAATTGATCATAATCAAGTAGATTCCATAATTTCATAAAATTAACCTTTTCTATTCATATCATCAGTTCCTATGATGTTAAAACATATCAACATAACTGTACTATTTAAGAAAAAGTAAATAGTAATATTGAATCCAAAAAGGGGATATAACACTTTCTCTCATAATTGTATAACTAAGTAATATCATCCTACAATTCAGAATGTAACTAAAATTTTAGTAATTTTTCCTTTATTCAGGTATCACACCATTTGCAAACCTTTATCATTATGATTTACTGGCTGGGCCTAAAAAATCCTTTGAAGTGTGGTTAAGCCTCAAAGTAGGGAAATTTTCTATACAATTTGTCTTCTTTTGAGATCTATCAGCTCATCTTGTACCGTAGATAATTCAATTTTATTTTCAAAACTTTGAATCTCAAATTTATGTCCCTCTTGTTACGGTGATAATTGTTTTCTTGTTATGTTTAGAAAAGAATATGTAAAAAACATAGAATTCTGCTTTAAAACATTTGGTGGCAAGGGAAAATATATTTTTATATTTCTAGAAGTTGATTCCATATTGCCCTAGTTCCTTTCAGATAAAAGGTGGGTGCGGGTTGGGTTCTTAAGCAGGACAAGTGTACTAATCTGCTATTTAAAAATTGTAAATATGGGTATTAGCCATCTGTGTTTGTGTTTATGGTGCTTCTAGACCCTGGCGTTGCCATGTTTCTCTACAAAGTAAAATAGATGACCCTAGAAAAATAGTTTGATAGCTTGGGAAATTTGAACAAGTTGTATTGGTGTGTGTCACTTGTTTGAAATTTTCATAAGTATTGTTATTATATATTTGTGATACCTCAAAGAGATGGGGATTACTCTATGGTCATTCAATGACTCAACTTCAATCTTAGTAGGCTTTTATTATTATGCATATCACGTATTTTTAGTGGACTTCAATTTTCGTCGAGCTTCTATTGAGGCTAGTGAATTGGTATGGAAAGAAGGGTATAGTCCAAAATATTGGACTCTGCCATGGCACTAGTGGAAATACTTACACATTTATTGCCCTTTACTGTATGACAAAGATAAACTATAGCTTCAGTGATCAAAAGCATTTGTTGTCTTATTGTACATTAACACAATGGGTCTCATTGTATTTGGTTAGATGCACGGTAGAGATCATGATGAGCACATACTTATACTGGGGGTGAATCCTTATAAGCCAATCTTTTACTTTTTCAAAAATTAATCAACCACAATAAGAACAAGCATGCAAGATCTAGCAATTAAGAAGACAAGATTTATGTGGAAATCCTTTTGGGAGAAAACCATGGAAAAATATTACTTATATAACATTATCTTACAAACTTTGTAGGCACCAACCTACAAGAGACACCAATCCCCATTAATCTTTGTAGGTACCAACCCACTAGAGACACCAATTCCCATTAATCTTTGTTGGTACCACCCCACTGGAGACACCAATCCCTACAACTGAGCACCAACCTAGTAGGAGACACCAATCTCTTCTATACGAGGCACCAACCTTTAACTCAACAAAGTCTTGTCTTCTAGAGAATAAACCTCCTTCAACAACTACCTTGAATAATCTTCTAATTTTTTTTCTCCTCAACTATGCATGTGTTTATATGACATATCTTCTTACACACCACACACTTCCCTCCTCTTCTTATTTGATCTTCACATATCTCACATCTTCATCCTTACATAGGATTGATATTAAACTTTATTCTCCTTCATAGATCAACTTGTATCATGTATTTTGTGCCCTCATTCTTCTTTGCAGATCTACTTACAAATGATAATACATTATCCTTTTGTTAACATTCTTTGTACTTTCCATAAATTTAATTGTTGCCTTCTTACTACTTCATAATCACTGTCTTAAACCAAATATAACCACCTTATGAAATGTAAAATTGCCCATTCATAATCACTGCCTATAAATTATTAATGATCTCTACTCCATTATAATTGTTACTCTTCATATTTAATAATTATTGCCTCTACATCACTGCATTTAATCGTTGCTCTTCATATTTAGTAATTATTTCCCCTACATCACTCTATTTAATCATTGCGCTTAGCATACTTTACATTGGATGATTTATAGGTATAAATATGTCTCTTTATCAAGAGGATCAACTCCTTCAAATGGGACGATTTGTCCAAAAGGAATTCAACCACTTATTAATAACAAATCTACATAAAAATATAACAAATGTCTCTCTCAAATAGTTAGCCAATATGTAAGTTTTATTGTCATTATGAATATGTTTTGGGTGGGCTAGCAAACAATACATTTCTCTTTCATAGTCGGCCATCTTAAACTTGTCTTGCATATATGTTGACAATCCTCATTAGCGATTTCTCAAGACATTGACATCAATGACAATTAATCTAATAGTCTCATCCATACGCCTTAGACATCAATGATAATATTTCCAACAGATCATCCATATTGTTCTTTTGAAGTCTTGGGGGACACATCAAACTTCTAGTTTCATATGGTGAAACCTAATGATGCAAGGTTTTTGGTTTTGAGTTGCAAAAACTAAGCTTGTATATTTGACAAATGAGTATGTTGTCAATCGCATATATTACATTGTTATGTTTTGTTTGTATGTTTGTATCCAACTATGTATTATTCACATGTTGGCTTGTGGGTAGTCATTAAGAGCTGGTTGTAAGTAGTTGTCGATGGTTGTGTTGTATTTGGCAGCCATCAGGCTCTTTAAAAATGCTTCTTGTAGTTAAGGAAGTTAGTTTAATTGTATACACGTTCCTCCCTAGTCTACATTTGGAAAGCATAAGAACCACCGTAATGTAAAGTATTCATTAGCTTCATCTACAATTATTTGCTATGTATTATTATATTATATTTATATTGCAAATGGTAGCATTAGACATTTCGTGTCATTGCCTATAATGAAGTTAGGAAGTTAGGTTAGATTTATAAAGAACTAAATGAACTAGTGAGTAACTATTGACAACTACACTAAAGAGTGATGAAATTAATGCCCTCAACCTTGAACAAAGGTGGGAGAAGATCAAAGAATAGTTAGAAGGTAGATCATGAATTCAAACAATTCCTCCAATTGGTAGAACAACAAGAACGAAGGAGGAGGTTGATAGAAGCAACCGACTATAGAAATCCATTAGTCCAAGTGAAAGCTAAAGCTAAAGTTGGAGTTGAAACATAAGTTAGAGCTACTACCTGGTGTGCAAATGTAATAATATTCATCCAACTATGTACAACAATCTATATTGTATGGAGGAAGAGTGGATAAAATATTTATAGACATCTTTCCCTCCTAGAAGAAGTTTGTGTGTATCTTGTAGACCAAGTTCGGTCCAAGGAATCAATAGATCCTTCTCTATGTGAGGAAAGTCTTTGTCTTGAGACAAAGTTCAAATACTTCTTCATAGATAGAGAGAGGGAAGCATACGAAAGTAATCTTGAAGGCATTGAAGATTTGTTAATGAAAAAATGAACTGTGTCAAAAATACCATGGTGAAGGACTAGAGTGGAGAAAAGAGAAATTGAGGGCAATATGAGTGTGTGGAATGCTTGTTAGCTATATACTTGGTATTTCTTGAAATTGCAATTTTAAAAAATATGGTGCCCCCTTTAGTGCTTTGGCCTAGCCTTCCCCATTATTGATTAAAAATTTTAGAATTGATGAATAGGCTCCCTTGATCACAAGTGTGCTTGGTGTCATGCTTTGCCTCCCCTTATACTTCAATCGTGTGCCCAAGTTACAAAAATCGAAGAATTTATAAGTATTCAACTATTTGTGTTTGTGCGTATTATAGAGAATAAAGACAAATATGTTGGAAAATTTCAATTCTTTAATGCAATGGTTTAACATCAAAGATTCACTATCAAACCATGATACCAATTGGTGAGATACAAGTCTTAGACTACTACAATATGGAAATCTAGAAATTGTATGCAAATATGAAATTAGGTGTTCTTAATCTTGGAATTATCATGAAGAGATTTAATGGATTCAAATCAAAAAATAGAAAATTAGTAAACACCATTATTGCATCACATAACACAAGATTTATGTAGAGAAACCCTTACGAGAAAAAGCTCCACCAAGAAGAGAGGCCAAGCATGTATTAACTTTGAAAACAAAATTAAAATACAATCATACTTCCATTCTCCTCTTTGCCTCCAATCTGAAAGTACTTGTGTACTTGTGAACAATATCAACACATCTAACTCTCTATCCCATTCTTGCAACCTCTCCAACTTGTGTATTCCATTCCTCTCTCTTCCCCACATTTTGAAAGGAAGCTAGGTGTGCAAAAATTGCTTCTTACACTAATCTAATGAGGGGAGGAGAGTGCAAATTCAATTTTATCCTTACTACTATAGAAATGTTAAACCACTAATAGAGATATGGTAGCAAACACTTAAACAAGAAAGTGAGACAGAAGAAGAGAGACACAAGATATACGTGGGGAATTTAACCCTTATCGGGTGAAAAACCCCACACTCCAAAACCTGCATAATGTATTATCAAAATTGAAATGGTTTACAATACACTTGCAATGCAATCTCTTAGGAGTCTTTGATGCTTGTATCTAGAGACAAACTGACAGCATAATAGTACCTATCAAACCTATAATACATCTCCTCTTCCAAGCACCTATTTATAAAGAATATACAAGGTAGAAATGGCTCCACATATGGATGGGCATCCAACATGGCCTCATGGCCCAAAACCCACACCTATGGACACTTGTTCAACTCTGTAGGATGCTCCTGACACTTGTCAAGTCACCCCATCCTAAGGGGGTTTCCTATTTCCAAAATGGGCTATGACAGATGCTCTTACGACCCTTACAACCATCATAGAATCTGTCATAGCTGTCATAACTTATAGTTGTAAGAAAATTTGTCATACACAGGCTATAAATAACACATTCTCTTACAACATGTCATAGTCCACCTTGGGGCACCCAAATATGCCTTTTTCAAAGATGTTCTTCGACACATGTCTTTACCTATCATATAATTTCCTATTTCTGACTCTTACATGTCATAACTTTGTCATAGGAATTTGTCATGACCGTTACGATCAATATTCCCTTACACAACATCCAAGATGCTGACACATGGAAAAATATTCCTACCACTAAGTGGGATACCTATCGCCTCATGTGAGGACAAAAATACATGTGGTCATATGCCATGTAGGATGACACATTATCGTGCCAACTCCCACAATATTACAACATAGGATTTGCATCCAAATAATACAATTGGCAATAAATAAATAAATACAATGTAAAAATACAAGGAACTACCAAGGTTGAGACACCTTAATTCCCAACATTCTCCCACTTGTCAAACACCTTGTAAGAGCCAATAGATTTAATAGGATTTAATTGCTATATGTCGAGAGGCCAATAGACTCCGAACGCCATCTGAACTTCTCTATGCCCACTGGTTTCCTCAATGCATCTACAACATTCTTTAAAGTATCTACCTTCTCCAAATTTACCTTCCCATCTTCTACCATTTCTCACACGAAGTGAAACTAAACATCGATATGTTTTGTTCTAGCATGGAATGTTGGATTCTTCGCAAGGCAAATCACACTCTAACTGTCACAACTAATTGTAATCTGTCCTACATCAACACCAATATCTAAACACAATCTCTTAAGCCAAATGGCTTCCTTACAAGCATAAGTTACATCCATGTACTTAGCTTCTATAGTGGACAAAGCAACCATAGGTTGTTGCTTACTCATTTAACTAATAACACCACCAAACATAGTGAACACATAGGCATTGGTGGATCTCCTACTGTCAATATCACCTGGCCAATTAGAATCCACAAATCCATGAATACAAACTGAATTCAGAGGTCCTGTAACATTACCATGATAACATGTGGAATACTCGGAAGTACCCCTAAAATATCTGAACACTCTTTTAACTGCATCCCAATGTACCCGTCTAGGATTAGCTATAAATTGACTAAGGACTCCCACTACTTAGGCAATGTCTGGTCTTGTGCAGACCATAGCACACATCAAACTACCAACACCACTAGCATAAGGTACTCTACTCATGTCCTCAACCTCACTAGGAGATTTTGGACAATCACAAACAGACAACTTTGTCCCCAATGAAACAGGAACACACAATGGTCTACAATCTACCATGCTAAACCTATCCAACATGGTCTTCACATACTTACTCTGGCTAAAACAATTTTTTTTGTTAGCTCTGTCTCTTCTGATTTCCATTCCCAGAATGTACCTGGCTGCCCCTAAATCTTTCGTTTCAAACTATACTGATAACTGAGACTTAAAATCAGAAATCATATTCTTACCCTTCCCAATCAGCATATCATCAACATATAATCAAGGAATGAGAATATGATCATTATCTAGCTTGTAGTACACACAATGATCCAATTTCAATCTCAGAAATCCAATTGACAAGACAAAGGCATCACACTTCAAGTACCACATCCTAGGAGATTGTTTCAAACCATACAAAGACTTTTTCAACTTACAAACCAAATCTTCATTACCTTTCTCTATGTAATGCTCTGGCTGTGACATGTAAATCTCTTCCTCCAAATCACCATGAAGGAAAGCTATTTTCACATCCATCTGTTCTACCTCTAAATCATAAGCAGCTGCAAGAGATAATAGAAATCAAATAGATGTCAGCTTTGTAATGGCAAAGAAAATGTCACCATAATCAATTCCCTCCACTTATGAATACCCCTTTGTAACCAATCTAGCCTTATACTTTTCAACACTACCATTTGCACTAAATTTCTTCTTGAACACCCATTTGCATCCAATGGGTTTCCGTGCTTCAGGCAAAGGCACCAAGTCCCATGTTTTATTCTTTTCCAAAGAAGCCATCTCATCTTCCATGGCCTACTTCTAGGAACCTGCATCTTTCATGCCCATAGCCTCTTTCACAGTTCTAGGCTCATTAGTGTTAGTAAGTAAAACAAAAGCACAGTTAGAATCAAGTAGTGAATAACCAAACCTATCAGGTTGCTTTCTTGTTCATGTAGACCTCCTCAATGGTTGAGGTTGCAGTTCTACCTCTTCCTCTGAGCTTTCAAAGCTACTAAAGCTCTCCTCATCATCAGGTCTCACATGGTTAGTCTATTCAATCTTCTCAGGGGTAGAAGGAAACTAAACCACATCTTCTTTCTTTTCTATCTGTTCTGGTTGGAGAACAATGGAAGAAGGTGTTAGCTCTCTGAACATACACTTCTGCTATACAACACTTTTTCAACCACAGGGTCCCAAAGCTTGTATCCTTTCACACTGACACCATAGCCAATGAAAATATATTTAACAACCTTGTTCTCTAATTTAGACCATTTCTCCCTAGGCACATGTGCATATGCCTCACAACCAAAAACACAAAGATGTCTAACTGAAGGCTTCTTACTAGACCACACCTCCATAGGTGTCTTACCAACAAGAGCTGATGTAGGAGATCTTTTTACTAGATAGCAAGCAGTGCCAACAGCTTCAGCCCAAAACTTTTGTTCAAGGCTTGCTCCACTAAGCATACTACTAGCCTTCTCCATAAGAGTCCTATTCATCCTCTCTGCAACTCCATTTTTCTGCGAGGTGTATGGAGTGGTCTTATGCCTTTCAATCCCTTGCTCTTTACAGAACTTATCGAATTCTACTGAACAAAACTCACCACCATTGTCAGTTCTCAAACACTTAATCTTTTTACTAGTCTAATTTTTAGCAAAGGCTTTAAACTCCTTAAACTAACTAAAGACTTCAGTCTTGCTTCTGATAAAATAAACCCATGTCCTTCTACTATAATCATATAAAATATATATATTTTGAAATTGAAGGAACATTAACAGGACCAAACACATCAGAATGAATAAGATCCAATACACCAAAAAACTTGTGAGAACTAGAGTAAAACTAAACATAGTTTTGCTTTCCATAAATGCAATGTTCACCAAAGTCAAACTCAAGATTACAATCATTTAATCCCTTAACAATGTTTTTAATTTTTAGGGTATGTAGACCCTTCTCACCAATGTGGACATATCTCAAATGTCATAACATAGTCTTTTCAGTAGGAAGCTTGGCTTCCAAAGCATGTGCACTACCATCAAAACTAGTTACAATAGATTTTTTCACTACTCGTTCAAATGGTGGGGATGAAGTGACCATAGCTCATTTCTTCGAGTTAGAATAACTATTGTACTATGAACTACATGCCTCCAGCTGAAATAGAGTACCTCTCCAAGTACCCTTCGCAAGCACCATAGATCCTCTAGTCATCTTGCATCCATCCTTTGAAAAGACAACCTACACACCTACATCATTCAACATACTTATAGAAAGTAGGTTCTGTGCAAGGCCTAGAATGTGTATAACTCTAGTGATCCCCTTCACTCATCCATCAGGGAATCAGATTGAGACTCTTCCACAACCAACAATCTTCAGATGAGAGTCATCACCCAGGTACACTCTTCCACCATCAAACTCTTCATACTTAGTGAACCAGTCTTGATGTGAGGTCATGTGGAATGATGCACCAAAATTAATCAACCACACATCATCAAATGCATGGGTGGCTAGGGCTGCAATGAAGGCATCACCATCATCTTGTGACTTTTCAAAATCTGAATCAGGATCTTTCTTCTTCTTTTTCTTCTCCTCTTTGCATTCCTTTTGGAAGTGCCCAGTTTTACCATAGTTCCAACAGAGAGCCTTAGACTTTCCAGGAGATTTGGATCTCCCATGGGATTTAGATCTACCCTTTTCACCTTTCTTGTCCTTCTTCTTCCCTTTCTCTTTCAATCTTCCACGAACCGTAAGAGCCTCTTTGGCTGCTTCAAAAGACTTTCTCTACATCTCTTCAGATAATAGCAAAGATACTACATCATCCATCTTCAAAGTGGTTGTAGTGCTTCCAATAGCCATGTCAAGATGATCCCACAAATCTAGCAAAGAACAAAGTAGGGTCATACACCGATCCTCCTCCATTTTCACACCTAGAGATATCAACTGTGCAATGATCATGTTGAAAGCATTCATATGGTCTAGAACAGATCCTCTATCTTCCATCTTTAGAGAGAACAACTTCTTTTTTAGTAAAAGTTTATTTACTAAGGACTTGGCTTGATAAACATCACGCAACTTCTTCCGAAGATCTTTTGTGCTCTTCTCCTCATGGAAATTCAATAGGATAGAGTCAGCTAAACATAGTCTTATGAGACCCTTAGCCTTCTGATCTTTGATGTTCCAATTAGGTTGTGACATTGTCTTAGGTTTCACACCGGATACCATTTCCCATAGGTCATGATCAACAAGTAGGTCCTCCATCTTGAGTTTCCACAACTCAAAATTAGTGCCATTAAATTTCTCAACCTCTAACCTTCTGGATATGGTTGCCATCTCCTTGATGCAACAAGATACAAAATACTCTACACAACACTCCCACTCAACCTAAGATTAGCTCAAAAAACTCCTACCCAACAGCTAGAACCAAAACTAGCAAGGCTTTGATACCGATTGAAAGGAAGCTAGGTGTGCAGAAATCACTTCCTACACTATTCTAATGAGGGGAGGAGAGTGCAAATTCAATTTTATCCTTACTATTATAGCAATGTTAAACCACTAACAGAGATATGGCAGAAAACACATAAACAAGAAAGTGAGACAGAAGAAGAGAGACACAACTTTGTAGGATGCTCCTAACACTTGTCAAGCCACCCCATCCCAAGGAGGTCACCTATTTCCAAAATGGGCTATGACAGATGCTCTTGCAACTATTACAAACATCATAGAATTTGTCATACATAGACTATAAATAGCATATTCTCTTACAACATGTCATAGTCCACATTGGGGCACCCAAAGATGCCTTTTTCAAAGGTACTCTTTGACACATGTCTTCACTTGTCATAGAATCTCCTATTTCTAACTCTTACATGTCATAACTTCGTCATAGGAATCTATCATGACTGTTATGGTTGATATTCCCTTACACAACATCCGAGATGCTGAAACATGGTAAAATATTCCTACCACTTAGTGGGATGCCTATCTCCTCATGTGAGGACAAAAATACATGTGATCATATGCCATGTAGGATGACACATCATCATGCCAACTCCCACAATATGACAACATAGGATTTGCATCTGAATAATACAATAGACAATAAATAAATAAATACAATGTAAAAATACAAGGAATTACCAAGGTTGAGACACCTTAATTCCCAACACATTTTACCACTATCCAAGGCACCAATTTATAGATTTATTGAAACACAAGAGAATCCAAAATTCTTATTCCCATTTCCAACACCCCCAACCTTTGGATTCCCCCCCTGAATATTAAAGGTCAATACAAATGCATCCCAAAAGTCTTTGTCCTCACTCTTCCAAGTGGCCAACTTGGGGAATGCCAAAAGACACATCATAGGATGTCCAAAAAGTCTTTGTCCTCACTCTCCCAAGCACGCAACAAGGGGAATGCCAAAGTACACAATTTTGGAACTCAAGAGTCATCCACTATTTCACAAGTGCTCTACTTGTAGGTGGAACTTTAAATAATTAATTTTTTCTCCACAATTCATCTTTGCCACTATTGATGGACCCTTGCTTCCTTAAGAATGTATTACAAACACTAGGCAGGATTAAATATTACAAATTAATTTCCAATAACACCCTATGTGCCTAGAGACACTTTCCAAGAATGTTAGAACCATGTAAAATGAAATAAGAATTACAAGGTAGATGGCACCTAAATCCCATTAGGATATGGACATTTCAAACATCTTAAATGAAACCCTAGATGGCCCAAGCGGGCTAGCACTAGAAGGACAATTTAATTACATGGGATATACAAGTGCATTAAATGCCTTGACTGGTAGAAGAATCTTGTGAACCCCGATTAGACAAGAAAAGTGCATTGTAACATAAGGCTATATACACATGAATGAAAGACACTATAATGGTTGGTCATTGAGACAATTTGTTGACTACAAGTGTCTCAAGCTAGTTCTAGGGCATCAGGTGATGCAAGTATGATCTGTAGCAGAATGTAATGTATTTGTATATCATAGGAAGAGTATTCAATAAACCTGATGCATATAAGTGAATGTATCCATGGAATCTTGTAATGATTCAAGAGAATGCTCAAACCTAGTTGTGGATCCTCTCTTTCCACATCCACTAGTATGAATGTAAAAAGGGTTTGATGAATATGTCACAAGATCTAATGCATTGCAAAGCCTTTGCGATGGTCTCTCCTTTATTTCATGTGGGTCTTTGTAATACTAAGATGGATTATTATCTCTCATTTATATGCATGTACACATCTAGTTCCATTCATGTTTTGGAGGCATATCCCCTCTTTCTTATAGGTAATGAATTTGTTGCTCAATGGACTAGGCTTCAGTCTGATTAGTGATAGGCTGAACATCTTTTAATTAATCAACTCTTTGTTATCTATAGATTAGGAGTAGATTAGGGTTCTACATGCTCTCATGATTCAATGATACTACATGGGGATTATCCTAAGCAACCTCAAACAATTAAGATTGTTAGAGGACCATGTTATGTATGCTTACACCTTGCATTTGTGTATGAAATGTTAAATGGAATGACCTAGTGTATTGTTGTCATCTTTAGGTGCATATGCAAGGATGTAGTTATTAACTTAAGAAGAGGTTTTATGCATAACTAGTTAGTCTTTGCCCTAGTGACAAATCTTGGGGTCAAGCATACATTAGGTATGACTATAATTGGTTAGTTTTTCTTATCATACTCTATTAAATGTGTTTTTGAGGACACCTCTAGTAACACCCTCCTTGGTCTAGCTAAATTCAAAGCTAAAGGTGAGCATACTTACAAGAATTGGCTCGTTCATGCCATTGTTTGATCATGAGTCTTTCCCATCACCTACATTGATGTTACCTAGCCTTAGGTTTTGATGAAAGTGTTTAGGACTTGTGGGGATACATGTTGCATTGATAACAATGCTAAAGTCTTAGAAATATTTCAGGATTCTCACATGTCCAAGAGTGCTAGTATAGCATTGGAAGATCCAAACTAGATCTTTTTACAGAGTAGGTTCTAGTCACTAAGTTCGTATTAGCCCAAGTGTAGAGGTAAAAGCTACCTATGTTTACCAAAGATGGATCTAAAAATCCAATAAGGCACTGTAAGACTTGTGAAACCATTTGGGAAGGAAATGAACAATATGATAAAAATGATTGTCTATAGTCATTCTCAACCACCCTCAAAATGTGGCAATTGATTGGTACACAAAGATTGAGCTAGCCAATTGAACTACATGGGAGAAATTAGAGAAGGCTTTTGAAGAAGAATTCAGATTATTTGAGACAACACACAAAAAGGAAAACATGAGAATGTGTGGGCTTACAATCAAAGGCTCAAGTAATTGTTAGTAAAATTACAAAATGAACCAGTCAACTAGTTGAAGAAAAGATGGTTCATGGAAGGTCTCATTCCTTTATTGAGGAAGAAAATGAAAGTAGTACCACCTTCATAGTATGCAAAATCATACAATAGAGAAATAGACAAAGAAAGTGAGGACAAGGTTTCTTTAGGATCCAAATTAAAAACTAACAAAGATGGTGTTTGCAAGAAGTGATAGTAGATTCAAGTTAGTAAAGCGTTGTGAAGAGATATGCTTTGTATGATGAAGGAATTAAAGGCAAAAAAAGAATCCAACAAAGTACCTAAAGATTTTTGGTGTACAAATTGAAGAGTGTTTACTTTTCTATCTAATAAAACTGATACTCGAATTAATGATAGAAATAATAATGCATACCAAATGGAGGAGTACAAGTGTATCTTTATTTACACATGAAGTTATTACATAAGTAGACCAAAGAGATGGTTGGCAAAGGATAGACTACTTTCCTTAAGGATACAAGTTCTATTTAAAGAACCTGAAAATTGCCAAAAAGAACACAATTGTCTACCAACTGAATCTTATAACTACTCGAAAGCTGATAACAGTTAATACTTAGTTGGATAACCATATTATCAAAACATAATAATAGGTATTCTACACTAACTACATAGAGCAGAGGGCCAAACCTAAACAAACTACACCATGAAGATGTTTAGTGATATGTTCCAAATAATGAGTCATTCAGTCAAAGCGTGCTTGTATAATTTGAAAATTATGAGCACACAAGTACTCTTTACCAAATAAGGGCAATGTAATCTTTACCCAAGAAGGGCAATCTACTCCACCAAGAACAACACCCAAAGATGCGAAAAAACAAGAATGCATCTCCTAGTGGCTATTAGATTCAAAGAGGTAATAATAATAGATTCAATAATAGTAGTGGGTGAAGTAGGAGTTGAATCCAATATGACTTCAATGTTCGGCCTATAATATAATTTCAAGCACAACGAATAAGGCCACTTTGTAAGTGACTACCCAAGAAGTCAGGGAAAAATAAAACTACTTTGTAAATGGTGTGGACCCAAAGATCATGATGATGCTAGATGTCTAAAGTAGAAGGAAAGCATCAAGTTGATTGTAGAGAGAAATAATGAAGTATTGGTTGTTACTTGAGACCAAACCAAGAAGATTATGTACCCAAACTTGTGTATCAACAAAAACACTATGAAAAGAAAGAGACGAGGTGAAGCATGCTATGGATAAAAATTGTTGCTACTCAAATGTAAATGCAATTATGGTAAGAAATAATTTAAAATCAAATAAAATTATTGCAAGGTAATTACTTCAAACCACTGCACCAATTAAACTAGTGGCTTTATTGCAAAATATTCCCAAACATATACCTACAAGGAATGAGATGGTGCATGCTACCACCCATTTAAAATCTAGAAATAATGAAGACCCAATAATGTTTCAAGATTAGCTAATTGGTCCCATGATCCTTATGATGATTTTGGCAAGGAAATTGTGTAGTGCCCCTCATTTTGGGTTTCTAATAGACTATTAGTTATTGCTTTATATGTAGACATTATGACATATTACTGATGATGGATTTACTGTTTAGATGTAGTTGATGACACTCATTTAAGTTTACTATGATGACACTGTTGGTACTTCATGATTAGTACATTATACTTTTGATATGATTAGTTATGGGTTAATTGATTATGTAGATTAGTTTTATTATGTTCCATGCAACTATCTGACGATGTCTTATTGAGTTGATTGGTTAATGATGAACTTGTCAAATGTGGATATTTTTGATATGTTTTGTTAAGGAACAGTATAGTATTACTCATATTGAGTACCCTACTACGATGCGATTCCCTGTCACTATGTGTCTATTTGGATAGTTATATATGTGTTGTATTCGACACTTTTGTTTGCTGCAGGATGTAGGTACCAGGCATCAACTCCACCTGAATTTGTAGGTCTAAGCGTGCCTTCATACCAATGGATGTGTGGAAGGGAGATAACATGAGGTTCCTTAGTTTGTCAACATCCTCAATGAGGATGGGCTCTCAGTCTTGGGTCCCGTTGGTTTAGTCAGTTTGGTTCATGGTTGTAAGTCTCTATCACTCTCTAGTGTGTTTCCATCAAAACATGTTCGCTATGTAGCTTGAGTTGTCTATTGTTTCATTAAATAGAATTATTAATTTATTTTGTAAATAAATAATGTTAATATTGAAGAATATTAAATAGTTGATTTTAATAGGAATTACATTAATAATTTTACTAGCTAATAGTAATAACAATAATAAGTAAATTATAAGTATTTATTATTATATTAAATGAATAAATATTCATTTTGTATATTTTGATAAGATATTCTTTTATTCATAGATTTATTTGAAGTTAGTGAGTTGTTGTGAAGTGCTTGTAGGTGGAGATGGAATGCATTTAATTTTTGAAGGAAGTGGATTCCTTTAATGGGTGAGTTATGGGATGGAATTTAATGAAATTGTTTATTTTTTTGTGAGGGGGATATTTGAATGGGATTTTGGAAGAATTTGGACAGAAAGATTTTGGGCCCGGAGAATTTTTACATAAGAAGAATTGGAAGAAGGAGAGAGGAATTCAACTGGAGGACTCTAAAGCTTGGGGATAACAAGATTCCAGGTATGTTTAGTAGTAAAATAGAATTAATTTTATTTGAGATAATTTAGTCTCTATATGAATCTCATTCTTGCCTCAGCCTCTCCTATGTAGTTTTATCTCTCTGAAAATCATACCGATATATTTGATAGCCTATGATATTAAGTCCCTTGTCGCCATTTGAATCTGTGTTGCTATGGTGTACTTTCAACCTATTGATTCTTCCTCCCAGTCAGCCATACTAGAAACCTTAAGCTAATGTTTTCAATCTAGGAAATACTTGCCATTTGCATGCTCCTAAGATGTGATCTGACTCCTCTATGGAAAATATATAACTTTCATGGCCCTCAATCCAACTGGTATCAGGGATCTTTTAATTCCTATATCTTCTTTCTATCTTCATATGTGAGTTTCCTCAGAAGGTGACTCCTTTGTTGTTGTTCTCTCTCCTCATTTAGTTTTTCCTCAAATGTTATGATTTGTTAAGCTCGCCTTAGTTATTTACTTAAAATTGTTTTAGCAATCAGCAGGGAACATTCAAACGACATGAGTCGAGTCTTTCTGGCACTTGTTCCCTCTTTGGAAACTACTTGGAGTTAATTTGAGGGTTTTCTCTAGGTCTTGTGTTTTAATCTACATGCACATCCATTGGAGCCATACTACTTCTATAACCAGTCAAATCGATGCCTTCTGGAATGATCTCAAGTTACTTTTAATAATTCTTATTGTTACTTTTCAAACATCCTCTCTCTGAAGTGCATAGTGAGTGAGTATTCTCTACAATCTAACATTCTAATCAATCCCAAGGAGCGATGTATTTATCTACATGGTATTGCCTACCAATGAAATTAGTTTAGTTTTAAATCTTCTTGTTGATCCCCTTAGGCGCAAACCTTGTAATCCTTTGACTAGATTATCTTTCAAACGTCCAACCAGTAGTCATTCAGTGAATCTCCTGTAATCATTTTAGAGTTGTGGCACTACCTCATTGAGGCATTTTGTCAACAACTTTAGTTCCTCGTAATTGCCCCTACAAAAAATGTCACTATCTAGTATAATGATTCTATCATATCTAGACGATTCCTGCAACACCCTACATTATCATTTTAGCTTTTAACATTTCTTGATATCATTCAACTGTGTTGAATCACTGCATTAGGTCACTTCCTTTGGTATTGATCTATGATTTTCCAATGAAGTTCAATACTTTTCTTCAACCTACAAGATCTATTGATGGCCATTATTCAACCTGTGTGGTGAACTTATGCTAGTCGCTGAGGTCTCTGAAATATTATCTGTATAATTTAATCTTACACTTGTGAATCTTGCATCCAAATCTACCTGATGACAAAATTAGAACATTCTCATTTCATAGTGAAATCCCATTCTCTAACTTGTGTCATAATGGGTGATTTCTATTTTAAATTCCTTCATATCTGATAGGATATATTTATTACATCGATTATTTTAGTAATCTGTACATTTATTAGGATGGTAGTTTATTATTTCTATATGAGTGAATTTCTTAGAATTATTTAAGTTAGTTAACATTGTGTGGTTACACAACACGTCCCATTTTGACCTGACAAAGCAGGGACCCAACTTTTTGTTTGGCTTTGCTTGTGTTTTCTGCTTGTTGGCGGTCTGATAAAGGTAAGACAATGCAGATGATCCTGCATAAAGGGGACCGGGTAGGTCATCATGATGAGGCCAAGTTTTTTAAAATTAATATTTCATGACAATAACCTCATGGATGGATAGAGCACAAAATTTCATGTAGGTTTGCCTTTTGGATCACCCTGATATTCCTTAGAGAACGAGAGTTATGGTGAGTCAAAGTCCTAGTCAAACCTGATATTCCGAGGGGAGGATCATATTTCTTAACATTAGTCATATTATAAAAGGTCACCTTGATCTAATATTATCGCTCAATAAAATCATTTTCTCCAAACATCCAGATGTCAACTTTATGTGATAGCGATATCTACCCAACAAACAACATCATGTATTTTGCGATGATCATATTCCTGAATATCACCTGATATTTAAATATCACCCTAATATTTGAATATCGACCTGTCACAAAATATCACCCTGAACCAATATCCTGACAACGTCATCCAAACCCAGTAAATGAAGAAATAAACATGATGATGACGTCACCATCCTTTTTACCTCACGGAGGTATATTTCCAAACACGACCCTTCATACATAACATGACGATGACATCATAGGGCCATAATGCCGAACCAAGTCATTATCTTGATGACGCCATCCTGATATTTCGATGGGGGCATCATTTTAGTTCAGGGGATCATATTTGAACATCACCTTGATATTTGAATATCATCCTATCCTGCAAAGATCACCCCGCTCCTTGCTGCCATAACATTAAATGCACGCAGATGTGGTAGGTGGTTCCCACCGATTACGAACCTGATACATACACCTGGTGAGATCCAGAACTTTCATACAAGAAGATCAGCTGTTTCAATTAATTTTCCCTAATTTTCCCTAATTTGCCATAAAGAAGAGGTTAAAAGTGAATTTACGGAATCATTTTACAATTACCTTGTATTAAAACAAGTTTTTACAGAGCTCTGTGTTTTCAAACCCTCATAAGACTACCTGCGGACACATAAATCTTGCACCAAGATGGGATACGTGAGCATTGCGGGTGTTTGAATTCCTTCCAAACAGTTATAAGCATAATTAAGAGGATAAGCACATCAGGTAAGTAATTGAAACCCTCTTGTTGTCGTGTTCTACCCAGGTATCATGGTTTTCTAGTTTAAAGTTCTAGATTATGCATATCAGGATAAATGAAATATGGAAAGAGTATAATATGCATGATGAATAATAAAGATATGGTGTTTATGCATGCTTGTAAGATATCAATTGTAAGACCGGTTTTGTTAATTGCAAGCATCCATGGCGGATAGGCGGTTGGCTAAGTCAGAGGCAGAATTTCTAAAGCCCATGTTTAGTCAACACGAGGGTGTTCGGTTTAAATATGGTTCCATCACAGATACACACCAAGGAAATACAGATCTGGTTGCATGGTCGGCTAAAATGAGTGATGAAAAGAGTAACAGCACCTTATTGGATGCAGTCTTTGTATCTGGAATATGGAATACAACTAGTTTCCCTTATTCCATGGAAACTCTTGAGCTGGTTATTGAATATACAAGAAACTATAACCCACAGACAAGGAAGGTAGAGAAGCATGGCAGAGTATATGTTGATCTGTCTATCAAAAGTCTTGCTGCTACATTTAGTTTACCATTAGGCAAGAAGGTTGCCAATATAGATTTGAAGAAGTTGAAAGCAGAATATGAGAATAACAAGAAGTCTACTAGGAAGAAAATGTACCAATGGAGGGCAAAGAATAGTCCTTATCTTGCAGCAGCTAAGCTTCCAGTGCACTTATATAAATTTGACTTTGATGATGAATACCAATACATGATAGCACTTCTCAGCAGAGTGACAGGCCAGCCTGATGCTGGAAGTTTTAAGGACTAGATGTATGCAGTCATCCTGATATGCCTTTACATAGATAACAAGCCAATGTGGGCTAAGATGATAAGTGGTGCTCTAGATGAGTAGCTGATGAATCTAGGAGGTCTAGATTGTTCCTTCTACATGACCTCATACATAGTTTATTCATGTGCCTACAAGGGTACATTTGATGCATTGACTACAGTTGGGAGAATTGGTGGCACAACAAATGATGCACATATATGGGATAATCATCCCCAGCTATAGAGAGCAAATTACCTACAAGATTACAAACTAGTGAATGATGCATTCTCAATGCATCTGGTAAGAACAATGGAGGAAGACCGAACTAAAAGTCTGAGCATGGAGGCTCAGGAAGTCATATACAGGCATGGAGCCTAGTTTATTCAATTTGCAACTTTCTCTTACATTAGAGTTGAAGGTTTTGAGGAGGAGCCTCTCATGCTCCCAAGATACCCTACAAATGCAGTTGTCTTAATGGAATTTTTAAGACAAATCTCCACAATGCTAAATGCTTACAAAGCTAACAACAAGCTTCCACCAGTATTGTTTCCAGTCACAATGGGCTGGTATATGTGCCCAGATTATGAGAATATACAAAGCTAACTATGATGAAGTTCCAGCCATTTCCATTGAAAAGATCATATGATCCATATGGGAGGATGTAGAAGATCATGGGGAACCCCATCCATCGAAGACATCTTGAGGACTTCTGGACAGATTGTGAAGATGAAATTGAAGCCAGAAGAAGAAGATATCAAAGGCTTACTGTGAGGACCGCCCTTTTTACTACTGTTGTTATGACTATTTACAGTACTGTTATTGTTACTTTCATATTTGTGGGATAGCAGTTCCCGAAATTTGTCAGACTATTTAACTTTATTATGTTTTCGGAAAAACTAATTGGGTGATGTTTGGATAAGTTACTTTTCAGAAAAATGAAGTAGGTGATGATGGAAAATTGTAATAAAATTTTTAATTATGTTAAATTGTACTAGGGCATGAGAATGCATGTGTTATTTAAGTTGCTTCGGCTATGATGAATTTATGTGGTTACTGATCTTGTAATTGAGTGTGCAGGGACTACTAATCAAACCACAGATTTCGGAGATCATTCCACACCTTGTTATTTGTTATTCCCTGTTAAGCCGATCTGGTTCCACGAGGAACCAAGATCTCTTTGTGTTTGATGTCATGATGTAATGTGGTCTTTCGTATGGTCGAGTGGGTTAGGTTACCCTCATGTAACATTATTTTTTTATAAGTAAGTGTTGTAAAGAGATTGAATTTGAAATTTCTATTTTTTTTTATTTAAATTATGAGGCCCTTTTTCTTGTGCTTTACCTTGACCTGGGGTGTCTTGTATGGGTTAAAATTGACCCTGGGTTCTACCCCATGGGTCCAGGGGCCCATTTGGCATGGGTAACCCTTGAGTAACCTCCATCTAGTCAACTTAACCTTCCCCTGAAGTTAAGTGGCGAAAATTGGAGGTAGGAGGGGACATGATGAGTTGTACCAACACTCAACCCATCCCCTCTACTTTTCCCTAGATAAGAGATGCCATCCATTAGTGAAAGTCACCTCTTCTTTAGTAAGATTCCCCCATGTACTATGGGGACACCCATGTGAAGAAAGGAGAAAGAGGCATGGGTCACCTGTCTTGTTCCCATTTAACTCTTTTTTTTATTTCTCCCATGAGAAAGTGGAGTCACATGAGAGGAATAAGGAGTACCCTTGGGAATGGAGAGTGACATAAGCCACCTGGACAGAATAGTGGTTTTTGGGAAGGGTGAGGAGGTGACAAGTGTCACTTCCCCATTTCTCAAAATTAGAAAGAAAGAGAATTTTGGGTTATTTATTTTCAAATTTTGGGATGAGAGGGAGTTAGTTGAATTTTGGGAAAAACTTTCATTTTGGCCTTACCAAAAATAGAGAAGTTAGTTTGGAAGATAGAGAAGGGAGAGGGAGTTGGTGGCTAAGTGTGGAAGTGAACTCTGTGGACTCTGCAACAACTTCATCCCAGGAGGGCTTTGCAAGGTTGGTCTGAATTTTACCTTTGTTTTGGTAGAACTGAAATGTGCATGAAATGTGTGTGAAATATGTGTTTAAATTTGTTTTCTGTGGGGTTCTTGTCGGGTTGTTTGACAGAGCGTTTCCCACTTGGGAGAAATGCTCATCAAGTTTGGGGTAGGGGAGGAGAGATCCTCCTCGGGTGCATACCTGTTTCCATCTTTTGGGATGTTGAAAGCCTTGAGGGCATGTATCTGTGACTGTATTTTTGACTTGAGAGTCATATACAGATTTCTTACAAATTGTGATCACACTTGGTTGAGACCAAGAGAAATTTATACTAGTTCATTTATCTGTCAGGGTGACACTCTGGAGTTGAGTGTGTCCACTCTCCTGCCCCTTATGAAACTCACTGTAGTTGAGTTTCCGTATTGTGTAAAATACCCACGGGTGTATGTGTGCTTTGGGATTGTTGTTGTTTCTGTTGTGAAGTGGAGTGTTTGAGTACCCAGGTGTGAGTATGGTCTCCCTAGCTCGGGGGTGACCCTCTTGCGGGTCTACGGTAGGGAGGAGAGCTAGACGAGTGGTCTTTTCTTCTTGTTTGTCTTTGATACGCAGGTTTTTCTCTTGGAGCTTCTGGTTGGCTATTTATGAAGAAACAGTTCATCTTCTTGTCATGAGAATTAGGCCTGGTTCATTTCATAGAGATGAAAAAAGAACACCTCTCTTGTTATTGTTGTAAATTAATGATATTCTGGGAGTGAAGAAAATCACCTCCCTGATCTTGTTATTATTGGACTTTTATTGGTTGTCATAAGTTTTCAGTGGTATACTGTTTGGGAGGAGAAAGTTCATATCTGGGAAGTTGGTATTCATGATTGAGAAGCTGTAATATGAATGTGCTTAAATTTTAAGTTGATGTTTGCAAACTTTGTTCAATAGCAATTTTTGTGTTTCAAGTATTACTGAAAGGAACAAGTTCATTTTTGCAATTTAATCTGAGTTGTTTACATTTGAAAGTTTGGGATTGCTTCACTGAAATGCTAATTTTCTTTATAGTTCAATGTTAAAATGGAAAAACAGTTTTAAATATTGGAGTTATTCTCATGGATTCTGATAATTTAGAGGAAATCTAGCATGTAAATATATAATCTGTTTGTACATTTACTAAGTCTTAAATGTTTATGAAAATGGAAAATTTATACTTATAATAAGGGGATAGCTAGTTACCATTTCTATCAATTAAGTAAAATTGGGATATATATATATATATATATATATATATATATATATATATATATATATATATATATATATATATATATATATATATATATATATATATAATTGTTATGACAATTTCTTATAACAGGTTGATATGGAGAAAATGCATAAAGTAGTGAAATTGAGAAATTTAGGAATTAGTTAAGCACATATAAGAATATTTTTATATATAAATAAATTTAAATATATGTATATATATATAGATATATATATATATTTCATATTTTGAGTAATTATCATTTTCTAGAATAATAGAGAAATTGAAAGTAAATTATCATTTTTATGAGATTGACTGATAAATATCAATATAAAAATAGATAAATATATGTATATATATATATATATATATATATGAAATATATATATATATATATATATATATATATATATATCTAATTATATAATCATTGATAAATATAAATATATATATATATATGAATATATATATATATATATATATATAAATATATATTTTATTGTTGAGAGAAATCAATGAATAGCACATATGAATGGCGGTCCAAATTTAAGCCGCGGATAAAAAAAAGACACAGTCGCTATTTACAGTGGGCGGTGGGGAGAAAACCCCACCGCAGTTTTTTTTTTTTTTTTGTTACATTTGGAGGTGTGGAGTGGGGCGGAGCCCCACCCACACCCCACGTCGTGGGAATGTGGGTGGGGCTCCACCCCACTCCACATCTCCCCCCCCAATCCCTTATACCTCCCGCGGCCTGCACAGGCCCGCCGCTCTGCGGCCACCCCGACCCTGCTTCTCTATCACAGCGGCCACCGCCGCCCATGGCCGCCGTCGGCTGTGGAATCTAAGGCAATAAAATGTTAGGGCTTGGGCCCTAACATATGATTGGTTTATTTAAATATAAATACAATTTTTATATAACTCTATATATAGGCATATATATATTCTATATATGTCTATGTATATAGCTATATATATAATATAATAATGATTATATATCTATATATATATATATATATAGAGATATAGATATATAAATCGTGGTAAACCAATTTCGTCCTATGCATAGACATTAAAATAAATATATTATATATATATATATATATCATATCGATAGGAGTAAATCTATGAACCATTTTGTTGGACCCTCGTTTAAAATCGTTAGAAACTATGTCTCATGGATATAGAGAGAAAAAATATATATATATAACAATTATATTCTCACAGTAGATGATATTAAGTGTTGAACACAACAACCAAAGAAGATATATTACCATGAACAGAGTTTTATAAAGTGGTGAACCACCTACATCTATTGACAACGTCATACGAGTCACAATCAGTGTATGAATCGTAATTAAGAGTAACAGTAACAACAGTAATTCTAAACAAGAGAAAATAAAATTATAATGTAAAAGAGAGTTTAGGAATATTCAGTGATACTCTGGAAAGAGTTTCTCGGAAGTTTCAACTATTAATGTACTAATAATCACCCGGAAAATGAAGAGGAAAATTACACAACTCCTTGCTCAAAAGAACACTGGAAATAAACTTAAGAAGCCACCACTAACAATCCATGTGGCCATATTAATCTCAACTGTAGCAAACGATCTCATATGTAAACCTGTAAGAGGTTCCGAAGAAGAAAAAAAAAAAAAAAAAAAAAAAAAAAAAACACTAACATTGGAAAACACAGAGGAGAAAATGCGCGACATTTCTCACAGGGGATAAGAGAACTAAGTTGACGGACCCTTCTACCAAATTTGCTTAGGAACAAGTTGACTAAGTATATACGAAGAGGAGGAACCTAGATCGGGGAAGATTAGGAGACCGAGTCCAGCGAAATAGTAAACCAGCCTTTGTGACCTAGATCATACTGACATTAGGTTTAATATCAACAATAGCTGCAGTAATAACCCTGATTGACCTAAATCATGAAGAAAGGTCAGGATGCACATAAAGAAAGCATAGAAAATGAAAGAGAGAGAGAGACCGAAATATAAACACACTAAATAAACTAAGAAATAGTTAAGGTAAGGGCGATAAAGATATAATCAAAATTAAGAACTTGTGAAAAGGGAAGAGAGGGCAACCAAACCGCCTTGTTGAAAATGCTAAGTCATAGGAGAAGTATGTTTCAGGAAACAAGAGAGGAGACAGACAACCGTGCCTGGCTGAAAAATGACTAAATAGGGAGATCACTAGCCGGTTTAGTCGGAACAAGGCGTCGTGGGAAGTGGATCCTCTATCAGCGAACCACGTGCGTAAATGAGTGCAGCGTAATTCCCACTAACGCCGTAAGGCATTATGCTACCGAACATTGCCGAGGGTTCGATTTAAGAACGTTGGTAATCTCACTCTTGCAATGACGTTAGCAGCGTTGTATAGACCCTCTTGTGGATCTATATGCTTCTGGTTGCACGCAATTGTACTTGTATTCCGCCGAAGAGTGTAACGTTTCGCCATGAGAGAACACCGTTGAGCATGTGTACGCATGCGAAGGGGTTTTCTAGGACAGTGTGAGAAAAGTTTTTCATATCTCGTGTCATAACCACATGACAGATGTGGCTATGACACGTGCGATGTGTGTTGTGACCACATGGAAAATGTGGGCATGACAATTTGGTATCAGAGCCCAGTTTGTAAACACTGGGCATATTTGGGCACGTTATTATTCCGCAACTTTGGCTAATTAGTTTCTACCTTGTTTTGTAGGATGCCTCCCCAACGTGTTCGACGAGCACGATCACGCCACACAGCGTCAGTCGAGGTGCACAGCGATTCCTCAGCCGAGGGACTGGCACCCGCAGATTCAGCAGCACCACCTGCACCACCTGTACCACAAGCACCACTAGTACCACAGGCGACACCAGTATTGGATATAGGTCCACAGATCTTACAGGCACTACAGACTATGCTAGACAGGTTACCACCAGTGATTCCTGAGCCACGTATAGAGCCTCGTGTTGATCCGCGAGAGGAGCCACGTGCTGAGTCACGTATTGAGCCACGTATGGAGCCCCGCGTTGATCCACTAGAGGTGCTACGTGTGGAGCCCTTCGTTGAGATTCCTGACACAACAGTAGAGGAGGTAGGGTCGGCCTCCCGAGCACGGAGCAGGAGTCCTCCGAGACTTTTGAGACAAGAACAGGTTCAGCAGGGAGTATATGAGGATGGTGTGGAAGAGCCACTTGGGAGACTTAGAGACAGAGGGGACCCTATCAGAGATCTACTGAGGCTCAACCCACCCACCTTCGCAGGAGCTACAGAGGGAGCTGTGGCCAAGGCTTGGCTAATTAGCTTAGACAGGTGTTTCGCATTGCGACCGTATGGGAGCAACACGAAAGCACGAGTGGCAGTTCATCTTCTTAGGGATGCAGCAGCCACCTGGTGGCGCACAGAGGAGTGCAAGCGCCGACTCTCCGTGGATACACTTACATGGGACACCTTCATTGAGCGCTTCAATGCGCGATATTTGTCCGAACATTATAGACAGTGCAGAATCGATGAGTTTCATGATCTACAGCAGAGGGGACTCACCGTTACTCAGTATGAGAGCCGATTTATAGAGCTTTCTCGTTACGCGGAATACCTCCATGACGAGAAAATCTTAATACACAAATTCATCAGGGGGCTAAATCACGGGATAGCAGGACCAGTTCGTATGGCAAATCCCCAAACCATGAGCGAGGCTATTGAAAAGGCCCTTATATCAGAGGAAATTCAGGGACGAGGACAGAATTCACGCCCACAGTACCAGGAACGGAATCCCCAACAACTGCAAAATTTCTGAAGGCCTCAAAACACAACACAGAGAGGAGGATATAATCCTTCATCATTACCTCCTAGGCCTCCACAGCAACAGCAACATCAGCAAAAATCCAAATTTCAACAGAGGGGACAGGGAGGACAGAACCGTGGATGGCAGCAGCAGGGACCACGCAGGGATCAGAGACAGCAGGGTTCATCGGCAGGACCCGCAAGGTCCCAGCAGTCTTACAGAGGCTCACAGGGATCCACCGGACGGACCGGGCAACAACAATCGGGCAGAACACAGTCAGGGCAGTTACAGGTTAGAGGACCATGTTATGTATGTGGTGGGGCAGGGCATCTGGCTAGAGAGTGTCCGCAGGGATTTACTGCAGGGGGTCAGCCCCGATCAGGAGGGTCTGAGCAGACCGTAGGTGACGTGGGCAGATCCCACCACATGTTTGCAGCGATTGATAATCGCCAGGCCGATTTCCAGGCTTCTGTCATCGAGGCAGCAGGTACGATTAGAGACTTTCCCATCTCGATCCTTTTTAACTCAGGAGCTACTGACTCCTTTTTGTCTACATCGTTAGTGGAGCGTTGCAGGCTGGTGGCTTCTAGGCAAGACATTAGGTGGGAAGTTGAGTTGGCCTCAGGGGCCAGGATGTCAGTAGATACCTTGGTTAAAGACTGTGAGATCACATTGGGACCCTTCACCACAACATGCAACCTTAGGATTATGCCATTAGGGTCTTACGGAGTAGTTCTGGGTATGGATTGGCTTGCGGCACATAGAGCCAAGCTTGATTGTCGCCAGAGAACGATTAGCTGTTTAGACGATCATGGTTCGTCGGTTGAGATAGTGGGCATTCAAAAGCCCACGGCGGTTCGTATGATATCCGCACAACAGCTTAAGCGCTGTATGCGGAAGGGATGTCAGATGTTTGCCATCACAGTCAGTGATAGAGCAGAGGATGAACTTGAGGCTACTTTAGATGATCACCCTATCCTTAGAGAGTTTGCCGATGTATTCCCGCCAGAATTACCTGGTATGCCTCCATGTAGAGAAGTGGACTTCCACATCGACTTAGTGCTAGGTGCAGAGCCGATATCCCCCGCACCCTATAGAATGACGACCCATGAACTCACAGAACTTAAGCTACAGTTGGAAGAATTACTTGAAAAGGGACACATCCGACCTAGCGTTTCACCATGGGGCGCACCAGTGATCTTCGTGAAGAAGAAGGATGGGTCTCTTCGTCTATGCATGGACTACAGGCAGTTGAACAAGGTGACGGTGAAGAATCGTTATCCTCTACCTAGGATTGACGACCTTTTTGATCAGATGCAGGGAGCCAGAGTGTTCTCGAAAATCGATCTAAAATCTGGGTATCATCAATTGCGCATCACGGAGTCAGATATTCATAAAACTGCTTTTCGAACCAGATATGGTCATTATGAATTCACAGTGGTACCTTTCGGGTTGACGAACGCTCCTGCAGTATTCATGAGTCTCATGAACGGGGTGTTCCGTACATACCTAGACCGGTTCGTGATCATATTCCTAGATGACATTCTGATTTATTCACGGACTGAGGAGGAGCATGTAGAGCACTTGCGTCAAGTTTTGTAGCAATTACGAGGGCAGCAACTTTATGGCAACTTGGCGAAGTGTGCCTTCTTCAGGACAGAGGTGCAGTATTTGGGACACATTTTATCCGGCGATGGCATCTCCGTAGATCCATCTAAAATTAGAGCAATCCAGGAGTGGCCGGCACCCACGAATGTGACAGAGGTCAGAAGCTTTATGGGGTTAGCCGGGTATTATCGTCGGTTTGTTGAAGGTTTCTCCAGGATAGCACATCCCATTACTTCCCTTCAGCGAAAAGGGAAGGGTTTCACTTGGACCGAGCAGTGTGCAAAGGCTTTTGGAGTCCTCAAAGAGCGTCTTACGAGCGCTCCTATTTTAGCAGTTCCAAATCCTTCAGAAGAGTTTGTAGTTTGCACGGATGCATCATTAGAATGTTTGGGAGCCGTGCTTATGCAGGATGGTCGAGCGATCGCATACGAATCGCGGAAACTAAAGACACATGAGTTAAGTTAAACTATCCTACGCATGACTTAGAGCTTGCAGCTGTTGTTCATGCCTTGGTTTGCTGGAGACACTTCCTCTTAGGGCGACGCTTTGAACTCCATTCAGACCATCATAGTTTGCAGTATATTTTTACACAGCCTAATTTGAATGCCCGCCAACGGCGTTGGATGGAATTCCTATGCGAATATGACTTCGATGTCCATTATATCAAAGGGAAGGAGAACGTGGTCGCTGATGCTTTGAGTCGAAGACGCCACGAGATCCAGACCCTGACCTTGAAGATGGACTTGAAGGATCGCATCATACAGCATCTGCCGGAGGACGAATGGTTTCTTGAAGTGCAGCAGGCAGTACTAAATCAGAAGGCCCTTGAGGGCAAATTTACAGGATATACCCTTGATTCTGATGGTATGCTTCGACATCGGCAACGCATCTATGTACCCCATGCGGGTAATCTTCGTACAGTAATCCTAGCAGAGGCTCATAGAGCACCCTACGCAGCACACCCAGGAGTGAAGAAGATGCATGCTGACTTACGACAGCTTTATCATTGGGCTGGGATGAGGCGTGACATTGCTGAATTTGTTGCTCGTTGCCTGGAATGTCAGAGGGTCAAGGCCGAACATCAGCATCCAGCAGGACTGTTGTACCCTCACGAGATACCTGAATGGAAATGGGATACCATTTCTATGGATTTTATCGTTGGTCTACCTATGTCATCGCATCGCCATGATGCTATTATGGTGACAGTTGACAAGCTGACCAAAGTGGCGCATTTTTCACCAATTTGTACAACATACAATGCACCATCAGTGGCAAAGGTGTTTCTTGATCAGATTGTTAGACTTCATGGGGTACCTCGCCGCATTATATCTGACAGAGACTCCATATTCACTTCATCGTTCTGGAAAGCCTTACATCAGGCATTGGGCACACAGCTCAACTTCAGTTCCGCATATCATCCGGAAACCGACGGACAAACAGAGAGAGTTAACCAGGTGTTAGAAGACATGCTTCGTATGTATGTGATGGACCACCAGTCTAGATGGGAGGAGTACCTGTATCTAGTTGAGTTCGCCTACAATAATGGGCATCATAGCTCGTTGGGTATGCCTCCTTTCCAGGCATTATATGGCAGACCATGCAGAACACCTCTGAGTTGGGATCGTATAGAGGACAGAACAGTCATCGGCCCAGAGATAGTTCAGAATATGGAACTGCAAGTTAAACAGATAAGACAGAGGCTTCTGGAAGCACAGGACAGGCAGAAAAAGTATGCCGATGCTAAAAGGACAGACCGAAGCTTCTCTGTGGGGGAAAGAGTATTTTTGAGAGTGCGGCCGCACAAAAGTCCAATCCGTTACGGAAAAGGCTCTAAACTCGCACCTCGATTTGTAGGACCTTTCGAAATCTTGGAGCGGATAGGACTAGTATCCTATCGTCTAGCCTTACCACCTAGTCTGTCACGTATCCACGATGTATTTCATGTATTAGTTTTACGTCAATATATTTCTAACTTATCTCATGTGTTGGATTGGAGTGCTCTTCAGGTAGAGGCAGACGGACAACTGGCGTTGGAGCCAATTCGCATATTGGCTCGTCAGACGCTGGCCCTTCGAGGTCGAGAGCTGGACCAGGTTAGAGTCCAATGGGACTTATACGATGAAGTCACTGCTACATGGGAAGATGCAGAGAGATTGAAGACCCTGTATCCTCACCTTTTTGACGACTTCCAGGAGGAAGTACCATCTTAGGGAGAGAGGATGTGAGGACCGCCCTTTTTACTACTATTGTTATGACTATTTACAGTACTGTTATTGTTACTTTCATATTTGTGGGATAGCAGTTCCCAAAATTTGTTAGACTATTTAACTTTATTATGTTTTCGGAAAAACTAATTGGGTGATGTTTGGATAAGTTACTTTTCAGAAAAATGAAGTAGGTGATGATGGAAAATTGTAATAAGATTTTTAATTATGTTAAATTGTACTAGGGCATGAGAATGCATGTGTTATTTAAGTTGCTTCGGCTATGATGAATTTATGTGGTTACTGATCTTGTAATTGAGTGTGCAGGGACTACTAATCAAACCACAGATTTCGGAGATCATTCCACACCTTGTTATTTGTTATTCCCTGTTAAGCCGATCTGGTTCCACGAGGAACCAAGATCTCTTTGTGTTTGATGTCATGATGTAATGTGGTCTTTCGTATGGTCGAGTGGGTTAGGTTACCCTCATGTAACATTATTTTTTTATAAGTAAGTGTTGTAAAGAGATTGAATTTGAAATTTCTATTTTTTTTTATTTAAATTATGAGGCCCTTTTTCTTGTGCTTTACCTTGACCTGGGGTGTCTTGTATGGGTTAAAATTGACCCTGGGTTCTACCCCATGGGTCCAGGGGCCCATTTGGCATGGGTAACCCTTGAGTAACCTCCATCTAGTCAACTTAACCTTCCCCTGAAGTTAAGTGGCGAAAATTGGAGGTAGGAGGGGACATGATGAGTTGTACCAACACTCAACCCATCCCCTCTACTTTTCCCTAGATAAGAGATGCCATCCATTAGTGAAAGTCACCTCTTCTTTAGTAAGATTCCCCCATGTACTATGGGGACACCCATGTGAAGAAAGGAGAAAGAGGCATGGGTCACCTGTCTTGTTCCCATTTAACTCTTTTTTTTATTTCTCCCATGAGAAAGTGGAGTCACATGAGAGGAATAAGGAGTACCCTTGGGAATGGAGAGTGACATAAGCCACCTGGACAGAATAGTGGTTTTTGGGAAGGGTGAGGAGGTGACAAGTGTCACTTCCCCATTTCTCAAAATTAGAAAGAAAGAGAATTTTGGGTTATTTATTTTCAAATTTTGGGATGAGAGGGAGTTAGTTGAATTTTGGGAAAAACTTTCATTTTGGCCTTACCAAAAATAGAGAAGTTAGTTTGGAAGATAGAGAAGGGAGAGGGAGTTGGTGGCTAAGTGTGGAAGTGAACTCTGTGGACTCTGCAACAACTTCATCCCAGGAGGGCTTTGCAAGGTTGGTCTGAATTTTACCTTTGTTTTGGTAGAACTGAAATGTGCATGAAATGTGTGTGAAATATGTGTTTAAATTTGTTTTCTGTGGGGTTCTTGTCGGGTTGTTTGACAGAGCGTCTCCCACTTGGGAGAAATGCTCATCAAGTTTGGGGTAGGGGAGGAGAGATCCTCCTCGGGTGCATACCTGTTTCCATCTTTTGGGATGTTGAAAGCCTTGAGGGCATGTATCTGTGACTGTATTTTTGACTTGAGAGTCATATACAGATTTCTTACAAATTGTGATCACACTTGGTTGAGACCAAGAGAAATTTATACTAGTTCATTTATCTGTCAGGGTGACACTCTGGAGTTGAGTGTGTCCACTCTCCTGCCCCTTATGAAACTCACTGTAGTTGAGTTTCCGTATTGTGTAAAATACCCACGGGTGTATGTGTGCTTTGGGATTGTTGTTGTTTCTGTTGTGAAGTGGAGTGTTTGAGTACCCAGGTGTGAGTATGGTCTCCCTAGCTCGGGGGTGACCCTCTTGCGGGTCTACGGTAGGGAGGAGAGCTAGACGAGTGGTCTTTTCTTCTTGTTTGTCTTTGATACGCAGGTTTTTCTCTTGGAGCTTCTGGTTGGCTATTTATGAAGAAACAGTTCATCTTCTTGTCATGAGAATTAGGCCTGGTTCATTTCATAGAGATGAAGAGAGAACACCTCTCTTGTTATTGTTGTAAATTAATGATATTCTGGGAGTGAAGAAAATCACCTCCCTGATCTTGTTATTATTGGACTTTTATTGGTTGTCATAAGTTTTCAGTGGTATACTGTTTGGGAGGAGAAAGTTCATATCTGGGAAGTTGGTATTCATGATTGAGAAGCTGTAATATGAATGTGCTTAAATTTTAAGTTGATGTTTGCAAACTTTGTTCAATAGCAATTTTTGTGTTTCAAGTATTACTGAAAGGAACAAGTTCATTTTTGCAATTTAATCTGAGTTGTTTACATTTGAAAGTTTGGGATTGCTTCACTGAAATGCTAATTTTCTTTATAGTTCAATGTTAAAATGGAAAAATAGTTTTAAATATTGGAGTTATTCTCATGGATTCTGATAATTTAGAGGAAATCTAGCATGTAAATATATAATCTGTTTGTACATTTACTAAGTCTTAAATGTTTATGAAAATGGAAAATTTATACTTATAATAAGGGGATAGCTAGTTACCATTTCTATCAATTAAGTAAAATTGGGATATATATATATATATATATATATATATATATATATATATATATATATATATATATATATATATATATATATATATATATATATAATTGTTATGACAATTTCTTATAACAGGTTGATATGGAGAAAATGCATAAAGTAGTGAAATTGAGAAATTTAGGAATTAGTTAAGCACATATAAGAATATTTTTATATATAAATAAATTTAAATATATGTATATATATAGATATATATATATATATATTTCATATTTTGAGTAATTATCATTTTCTAGAATAATAGAGAAATTGAAAGTAAATTATCATTTTTATGAGATTGACTGATAAATATCAATATAAAAATAGATAAATATATGTATATATATATATATATGAAATATATATATATATATATATATATATATATATATATATCTAATTATATAATCATTGATAAATATAAATATATATATATATATATATGAATATATATATATATATATAAATATATATTTTATTGTTGAGAGAAATCAACGAATAGCACATATGAATGGCGGTCCAAATTTAAGCCGCGGATAAAAAAAAGACACAGTCGCTATTTACAGTGGGCGGTGGGGAGAAAACCCCACCGCAGTTTTTTTTTTTTTTTTTGTTACATTTGGAGGTGTGGAGTGGGGCGGAGCCCCACCCACACCCCACGTCGTGGGAATGTGGGTGGGGCTCCGCCCCACTCCACATCTCCCCCCCCAATCCCTTATACCTCCCGCGGCCTGCACAGGCCCGCCGCTCTGCGGCCACCCCGACCCTGCTTCTCTGTCACAGCGGCCACCGCCACCCATGGCCGCCGTCGGCTGTGGAATCTAAGGCAATAAAATGTTAGGGCTTGGGCCCTAACATATGATTGGTTTATTTAAATATAAATACAGTTTTTATATAACTCTATATATAGGCATATATATATTCTATATATGTCTATGTATATAGCTATATATATAATATAATAATGATTATATATCTATCTATATCTATATATTTATATATATATATATAGAGATATAGATATATAAATCGTGGTAAACCAATTTCGTCCTATGCATAGACATTAAAATAAATATATTATATATATATGTATATATATATATATATATATATATATATCATATCGATAGGAGTAAATCTATGAACCATTTTGTTGGACCCTCGTTTAAAATCGTTAGAAACTATGTCTCATGGATATAGAGAAAAATATATATATATATAACAATTATATTCTCACAGTAGATGATATTAAGTGTTGAACACAACAACCAAAGAAGATATATTACCATGAACAGAGTTTTATAAAGTGGTGAACCACCTACATCTATTGACAACGTCATACGAGTCACAATCAGTGTATGAATCGTAATTAAGAGTAACAGTAACAACAGTAATTCTAAACAAGAGAAAATAAAATTATAAGGTAAAAGAGAGTTTAGGAATATTCAGTGATACTCTGGAAAGAGTTTCTCGGAAGTTTCAACTATTAATGTACTAATAATCACCCGGAAAATGAAGAGGAAAATTACACAACTCCTTGCTCAAAAGAACACTGGAAATAAACTTAAGAAGCCACCACTAACAATCCATGTGGCCATATTAATCTCAACTGTAGCAAACGATCTCATATGTAAACCTGTAAGAGGTTCCGAAGAAGAAAAAAAAAAAAAAAAACAGTAACATTGGAAAACACAGAGGAGAAAATGCGCGACATTTCTCACAGGGGATAAGAGAACTAAGTTGACGGACCCTTCTACCAAATTTGCTTAGGAACAAGTTGACTAAGTATATACGAAGAGGAGGAACCTAGATCGGGGAAGATTAGGAGACCGAGTCCAGCGAAATAGTAAACCAGCCTTTGTGACCTAGATCATACTGACATTAGGTTTAATATCAACAATAGCTGCAGTAATAACCCTGATTGACGTAAATCATGAAGAAAGGTCAGGATGCACATAAAGAAAGCATAGAAAATGAAAGAGAGAGAGAGACCGAAATATAAACACACTAAATAAACTAAGAAATAGTTAAGGTAAGGGCGATAAAGATATAATCAAAATTAAGAACTTGTGAAAAGGGAAGAGAGGGCAACCAAACCGCCTTGTTGAAAATGCTAAGTCATAGGAGAAGTATGTTTCAGGAAACAAGAGAGGAGACAGACAACCGTGCCTGGCTGAAAAATGACTAAATAGGGAGATCACTAGCTGGTTTAGTCGGAACAAGGCGTCGTGGGAAGTGGATCCTCTATCAGCGAACCACGTGCGTAAATGAGTGCAGCGTAATTCCCACTAACGCCGTAAGGCATTATGCTACCGAACATTGCCGAGGGTTCGATTTAAGAACGTTGGTAATCTCACTCTTGCAATGACGTTAGCAGCATTGTATAGACCCTCTTGTGGATCTATATGCTTCTGGTTGCACGCAATTGTACTTGTATTCCGCCGAAGAGTGTAACGTTTCGCCATGAGAGAACACCGTTGAGCATGTGTACGCATGCGAAGGGGTTTTTTAGGACAGTGTGAGAAAAGTTTTTCATATCTCGTGTCATAACCACATGACAGATGTGGCTATGACACGTGCGATGTGTGTTGTGACCACATGGAAAATGTGGGCATGACACTTACACATAGCCAGATCAAGACCTTTGATTGCATTTCCATCTAGACACAATTGAAGAAAGATGATGGAGTGGTAATGGCTAATGAATATGTGGAGAAAAAGGTATACAATGATACCATCTTAGCACCGCATCTCACCATGCAGGAGGATATCTCCTTAGATCCATTACAGGTAGGAAATTGCAGTTGACCCAAGAATGGGTCAATGACCAGATAAATACACTGAAGAAAGGAGGTGTTGTCATCACGGTGGACAATAAGAAGAAAAGACAAGAGGTTTCTAAAAATGAATATGATGATTTCTATAACGAGAAGGGGAAGTCTAAAGGAGAGAGAGCACCACCTCCTGAGAAAAGCAAGAGGCTCCCAAGAGGTAAAAAAGTAGATGTTGAACCAAAAGGGGTGATAATTAAGAGAGTCATAATAACAGCTGAAGATGCATCAGGATCAGAACAGACATTAGCATTATCAACACTGCCTCCTAAGGATAAGAAAAAAGCTAAAAAGATTCAGAGGCCGGCTGTTGAAACTATGGAAACATATGAGGAAGGTCAGGCATCACAAGCACAAGTTGAAGAGGATGTTCCTTTTGATGAGGAGCCTACAGAAGAAGACCTACTGCCCCTCATAAGAAAAAGAAAAGCACCTCAGGTGATGGCTTCCACACCTAAGAAACCCAGAACATCCATGAGAGGTGAGATAAGACATGACCCTATAATGTTGAGGGGAGCGGGTAGTGGATTGTTTAGAAAGGAATTACAGCATGATGTATCACTCCCTATCATTGTTCAGTTTAAGACTGAACAAATTGAAGAACAAATGAAAGAAACCACTTGCACAAGTCAAGGAGGTCATTTCTCATTAGATGAGACTATCGACCTATCAGATGATGAAGTGGTGGATAATGTTGCCTCGCAACGAATGGAGACTCTTGTTGCTAACACTCGCATAACACCACAAGGTACACCATCAGTCTAGGTAGTAGTGTTAGAAGAACTAAAGAGAGTAGAGCAGGAAAAAGAAAAAAGCCCAGAAAAGGTAGCCCAAGAGATGGGGCTTGATACATTGATTGATCAGGTAACCAGTCCTGCAGTGATTGATCTTACATATAGACAGGATGCAAGTCCTGAAAATCAAGCAGGTGTTCGTGATAAAGAAGAAAATGTTGAGGAAGTGAAGATGGCAGAAATAGAAAGCCCCACTTTAGATATGGGTGAGCAACAACAAAAAGAAGTACCTGTTGAACCCAAGATAGTTGAAGTCCAAGACAAGGGAGGAGAAGAAAAGGATACATCAGTTGATCCTGCCCTAAAAGTACAGGAGGTAATTACTACAATTGTGGAATAGATTGCAGCTTCAGATCAGGTTAGTATACCAAAGGTAGACACAGTGACATCCACAGAAGCTAATATGCCTCTTGATGAGGAAATCACCAAAGTGGATGAGATACCTATGGAGGAAGTAAAAGATCAGGATCGTGATAAACATGTAGATGATCAGCAAGATCACCCTCCAGAAAAAGAAATTCCTCAATAGGAGGATATACCCAAAGATCACCTTCATGAGGAGCATCATGTGGAAGAGATAAGAAAATCACCCTCCCCATCAAACATGATGGTGGATACTAGAGATCAGGGTGATCATCATGATGATGATGCAGACCGATAATCAAAGGATCAAATTCCTCAATGGCTCAAGAAAGAAATTGGCGCAGAGTCAGGTATAGAGGCACAAGAATTTGATATATCTACATTGTTTTCAGAAACTTTAAAAAAGCCTAAGTGGAAGGCCAGAATAACTTCAGAAATAAGAAGAGATCTTATCATGGGTAGAAGGACCGCCCAAGTGGCCATTCCTACAGTAGACAAAGAAAAAGGCAAGATCACTCTAGATGAATTCCATATTAATACAGTAGATTTGGGATTTGCTAATGAGGATCAGGAAGGCCAAGAAGGCAAAGATATAATTGATTCATTGACCCATAGGGTGAAAAGAGAGAAAGATAAAAATAAACAACACAAGGAGCACATTGCTCAGTTACATACTTACATAAAAGGGTTAATTAACCCTGAGGATACATCAAGTGATCATGCAGTCCCATTGACTACTATTTCTCAAGATGAGGTGAATAAATTGGATCTCATGAAACATGAGTCATCCATAATGAGAAAGTGGCTATTATCTACATTTGATGAAGCAGAGGAAGTGGTAAAGGCCTCTTTGAAGAGGTAGAATTCTTTAGGCACCTCCAGGAAAAAGGTAGATAAATTACAGATGGAGATCGGGAGGAGGTCATTTCAATTGGAGAAAGTCCTGAGCACTTTGGGTGAAATAAAGAGGATTGATCCTCTGATTTTAATAAAGAATCAGGTACTGAATAATAATACAGCCCTATCGATTGATATATTGTATAAAGACATCAGGTTTGAGTGTGATGTGCTTAAAAGATGCAATAGTAAACTAAGAGATATCAGCATGAAGCTGCATGATATGATGTCATTTGAGGCTAAAATTTTGGAAGCATTAGAAGGAAAGGCAGAAGGCAAGATAGAAAATCAAGATGAGGACTTTGCCATAAAAGCTATACATAGAAATTTCTAGCAGGTAGCTGATGATTCTCTAAACCACTTGATAGAAGAAACCATGGATAAGATCATGAGGATCAAGGTCAGGATGGAGAATTATAACGAGACATCTAGCAGTAGGAGAAGTAAGTTAGAGAATCTCTGAGGTAAATATCAAATGCACAGGCATGCCATCATCAAAGCAAGAACTCAAGATGGCAGGGAGATAGAGAAGATAGTACAGTCATATGAAAATATCCGGACATCCATGCAGGTCCATGTATAAGGAGAAGCTCATCAGGATGATGAAGATTTTGAAAGTGATGATCCTGGTGCTCCTGATGACAGAGATGAAGAACTTGAAGGATAAAGAGTAGATGAAGAGGCATTACCAAGAAAAGATATAAGCTTCTGATACTTAAGAAAGTAAGCCATCTAGATGGTTGCCAGCTGGCAACCTGTGCCACATGGAAAGGGTTGACTTGGTCAATGAAATGTGAACTGTAAATCTTAATAGATAAATTTGGATCTTAGATCAATTGTAACCGCTCCCTCACTTTGTTCTATAAAAGGTGTAGGGATGCCTCATTTTAAAGATTCAAAACTTAATTGAAATCTATTTGCTGAAATATTCGAGGCTTATTTCAAAGTTGTTGTATACATATATGTTCTTGCATACCTAATAAATGAGAAGACTCTTTTGATTACAATCCATAATATATCTTGAGTAATTAGTGTATGAATTCTTGATACATGTTGTGGTTTGTTGCATCCCTTGGAGTGCATATCTACTTACATGTGTTGTTTTCATACCGTTTCCTTTGAAGTTAGTATCGATTGTATCTAGTTGTGGAATGTCCTGGTGAACATATGGTTTGATTTCTTCTCTTCATGACTATATCTGATTGTATATGTGACTCAATAGCTGAAGGTTCAACATTAATTTGAAGTATTTCTTTCAATTTCTTTCAATTTTAGAGCATTCCATCATCAGAATTTTAAATAGTTGACAATCTTAAGCAAATAATACAAATATGCAGACATCTCGTAGATAACTGAACATATTTAGCATGTTTGAGGTTAAAGCAATGTCAAAATGACAAATATCATGCAAAGCTTTAAAGATAAAAGCATTATTTGAAGCATATCTTGTGCAGAATAACTTTCTGTGCAGCATCATTATAGGAAACATTATCTTACTGATGAGATCTACGTAAGGCCCAAAAATTGAAACAACAAAACACATCAACCTTTGAGTAACATCATGAGATTAAGACCTAATCATGAGAATCTTGAGATCATGAATTCTCTGAATTCATTGTATCTTTCAAGATGAATAGAGGTTAATGTGTACTTTTATTCTATGTTTGTTTATGACTAACATCATGATCAACATAAATTGGCACTAGAAGGAGGGCCATAGGATGAGGATCATCATTAATAGTTTAGGTGATGATAAAGATCATAAGGTAATGCTCAGACACTGCTGAATTTTAAATTAGACGTAGATATCTGTTGTTCTAAGCTTGCACATGCTAATCCTTTGCAAAGTTTTCATAATTGATAAAAAATATTGCAATCTTTATAGTAGATCATCATGTATTTGCAAAGATCAGTCTTATTTCAGGTGAATTTGTCCAAACTTTGAGGTATCTTGCTTTAGAAACCTGATATCAACCTGCAAGTGTTACCAAACATAAAGATCACCTCATATTTGCAGTATAGCTGCAAATATTCCAGAAATGCTTGGTCCATTTCCAATCCTGACCTTAAAAATAGTCATCGCTGGTGAATTCCAACCGATCTTTACAATCATCTAGCTAATTTTCTTCAAAATCAAGAAATCCTAGCTCACAGGATAAATACCAGGTCTAGATCCAGTGGAATATTTGAAGAATTACCTGTCAGGGGGTTTAGACCTAGAACTGTAGACATCCATCACACTCCAGGGTCTAGTGCATCAGGAGCATCACTAGAGCCTCCTCCTGTAACTCCTATTGGTTTACAAGTACCTTCAGGGTTATCTATGACACCTCCTATTGAGCCTCAGCCCCAGGTCCAACCCCAGGCAACCGTACCACAGGTTCAACCTCCTCCAGTTGCAATGTCTTTCTTTGCAGCAGAATCACCTTTGACCTTTACTGCATATCACACTTTACCGAAGAATCTAGACAAACTCTATCCAAAATATCATCCTTATCAGGATGCTGATGATCATATTAGAACTTTCAAATAGGCTTGTTGCAGGGCAAGAATAGAACATCAGGACGTTGTATGCAGATTATTTCCTTTTTCCTTAGGGGAAGAGGCTTATAATTAGTATATTAGTCTTGGTTGGGGCTCTGTCAGATCATGGGATGTCCGAGAGAAATCTTTTACTGATAGGTTCAAGGTACCAATAGATCCTTCAATGAACTATCACCTATTTGCCACAATTAAGCAGTTTGAGGGAGAACCTATTGCCAACTTAAATGCTAGGTTTCAGAAAATGTTATCCAAGTTAGTCACTCCTTATGTTGTAGCTGATGCAGCTGCTAGGAGTATCTATTATTCAACTCTAGATCCTTTGACTTCCATGTTCATCAGGAGAGCACATCCTGAAATCATGACTTTGACAGGAGCTTTCCAAGAAGCCGTCAAAGTGAATCAGCAGTTAGTCCTTGCTCCTATACCAAACATAGCCTTTCCTACACTTCCTGGTTATCCAGGATATCCTCCTCAACCATAGTATAATGGAGCCATGATGCCTCCAGCAGTCATGCCAACACCATTACAGATATCTCCATTGAGTATCATGCCTCCTCCTCCTAATGGAAATGGTCAAATACCATAGTATCTAAGTCAGACACAAGTGTCTCAGGGTGTTGATCAAAATAATAACACTAGATCCTCTTTCTTCAAGCCTCAAACTGAAAATGGGGTAGCCAAGGTCCAGGAAGAAAAAGAAGAGATTAGAGAAATATCAGCTCAGCTAAGGAAGCTTACAACTGAGATCACTCACTTGAGAAGACAAAACTTCTACTCTGAGCCTAATCAAAATAGAGGCTATAACAATGATAGACCTAGTTATCCTAATAGGGGGTACAATAACAATAATTTTAACAATGGTGGAAATAACAACAATCCTCCTAGACAACCTAGAGTATGGAACTCCATGCCAAATAATGGCTCCTTACCATCACCCTTAGATAATCAGCCACTTGGTGAAGCCAAACAGATTACTAGAGTCAATCTTGCTAAGGCAACCCTCACTAATTGGTGTAGAATACACAATACAAATGCTCATGCAGAGCTAGACTGTCCCCAATTTCAAATTGCTGCAAGTATTTTCCAAACTGAGGTATCTAATACTATAGGAAATCCCCCCATGTAGAAGGGAATGAGCTTGTTCCCTGTGGATATGATTCAGCTTTAGTATTGGAAAGCTATACTGATCAGCCTTATCAGCAGACTGTGTCATCCCATCAGCATTAAACCTAGACATGTGAAGAATCAACCATGACTTTTGAGTCCAATTATGTTTTCCACTTTGAGGATGACAATGAGCCATCAAATGAGCCTGAGGAGATACATGATTACCAACAACAGTACTAGGGTAAGCACAATTATAACTTGGGAAATAATGCCAACAGACCTACTGGTCCATTGACTTCTTCCTTACCCCCGAATAATTTTAATACCCCTCCTGATCCCAAAGCAAGCAATAACCTAGGATTTCCCAAGGTCAATACTCAGTATTTATCACCACCAAACACAGCATCAAAAGCTTTGAGCATGCCTCATGAGTCTGACAAGTTAGTCACCTACCTAGCAGAGGAAATGAAGAAGATCAAAATCAGCCTATCCTTGTCAGAGTTGTTGAAAACACCAGCCATTAAAAATGCATTTATGAAATTACTAGACGATCCTGCTCCTAAAGAGGATATTCATCCACTAGGTCAGTCTGGAGGTAAGGATCATGCTGTCAGAGATAATAATATTAAAACTAAAGTCTCAGCTACTGTCCAAGCTGCGGAGACTTCTCACATGACCTTGTATAGAGATAAAAGTGAATCACCTCCATTCCTCCTAACCATACGAATGTTTAGTAAAAACCTGCACAATTGCCTCATGGACTTAGGAGCATCCATGAATGTCATGCCTTTGGCCATATGTAATGCTCTAGGACTACATCCTGCTAAGTCCTTGAAGAAGATAACCAAACTAGACAAGACAGAGGTGAATCTAATAGGGGAGTTAACTCACATTCACATGCAACTGGCATCAGACCCTAGGATTCAGTACTATATTGACATCTAGGTAGTAGACATACCTGATACATATGGAATGTTACTTAGTAGGGACTGGTCTAAAACCCTCAACGGATATATGTCTACTAACTTTAGTCACATGTGGCTACCTTGGAAAGGAATACCAAACCAGATAAGGATTGACGCTGAACCAAGAATGAAACACATGATCACCGAGTACAACAAAACAAACGAGATCATGTACGTGAATGTTGAATTGGGAGTATATTCTATTAGACCTCAGATTGTTAGAATAGAGGAGGTCCTGATGTATGATTTTCATGATGATCATGATCTTAATGATCATCCTCATGACGATAATACTGTAGTCTTAAGATCTAGTCATGATCATGGAGATGAAACAAAAGTAGATCATTTCCAAAGTTTTGAAATATACTTATCTAAACAGGTAGAACATTGTCAATTGTTAAATATACCTGTTCATGACATTTTGATTAATGGTTGGTGTAGATTACATGATGAGGCACATTCAGAGAAAACTTGTGAAACATGCTTAGATATGATGAAGCTAGAGCAGACATGCAGTGAGGCATCATCATCATCCGAGGTAAGTTCTGCATCTAGTGATGATGATGATACTGATTTTTGTTTGTTTTCTGCAGGAAACACAAGTGAGGTAATAAATCATGATGAGGATCATACTCTGAGAACAGAAAAAATTCTTGCATATGACTAGATAAATGTTAAGAAGAAAGAGAAAATCACCCCAGGGAGTGATTGTTTGATGGAGTCAGATTATGAATTATTTGATGAAGACAGAGGCAGTAATTTGACTAGATTTGAGAAGTTTTTATCAGGAGAAATTAAAAAAATGATAGAACAAGGGAAACTTCCACGAGATGCACTAACTGAGGGATGGTGCAGATTGCATAAGACACCTCATTCAAAAACTACCTACTCACTATGTTTACATATTGTAAAGAGACATATTGCATCCAATCCAGAAGATTATCCTCTTGATGTTGAAAAGAAGGAAGAAAAATCAGCTTCACAGAAGAAGGGAAAGATGAGGTCAAAGAATGTTGAAGTACCTAAATTAAAATGGATATTAGGTGGAGCAACTACCAGAGATGCAAAGAGGAAGGAAAGTTCAGCTAAGCCTCCTACTGAAGATAAAGCCTGGATCCTGAGATTTGATGGATCTAAGTCTAAACAAGGAGCTGGAGTAGGGATTGATCTCATTGATCCATCAGGAAAATCCTACTTAGCTGCTTACAGATTATAGTTCCACTGCACCAACAATGTGACAGAGTATGAAGCTCTAATACACGGGATACTATTTCCTCTCAAGAAGAAGGTAAAAATTTTGCATGTCTTTGGGGACTCAGAATTAGTTGCCAAATAGGTAAGAGGAATTTACTCTTACAACTATAAGAAATTGTTAAATTATAGACACAGAGTGTGGGCTTTGATTGAAGACTTTGATGCATTTAATATAACCCACGTACCTAGAGAATAGAACCATAGAGCAGATGCTCTAGCCCAGGCTGCTAGTACCTTAGAGCCTTTGTCTATTTTTAGTTTAAAGAGGTTTTCATAGAATTGATATCAGTGCCTTCAGTACCTGATAATGTTACTAATCTCTAAGTTTTTTATGATGATCAGCGTATCCTTGATTTCATCTCCAACAAAGATATATTTGATGCTTAGATCATAGATGAGAACAATGTGGAAGATCATGTTTGGGAAGAAGAAGAAATATTAGAGTTGCCTAGCAACAAGATTCCAAAAGGGATGATAGAGCTAGAGAGAGCATTTGACCTAGATAACAAGTTAAAATAGAAGGATCTTCCAAAGGTTGATGGAGGGCAATATTCACAAGTGAATATTGGACAAAATGATGACAAGAGAAATGTCTTGATTGGTAAGGTTTGTACACCAGAAGAGTTAGAAGGAATAACTCAGGCCCTTAAAGATTACATACATGTTATTGCATGGACTTATGATGAGTTGAAGGCATATGACACATCAGTCATAACTCACACTATACCCCTCAAGCTAGATGCTAAACCTTTCAGACAAAAGCAAAGGCCAGTCAATGCTTTGCTTGAACCAATAATTTTTTAAGAAGTCAAGAAATTGTTGAATGCCAAGATCATATATCCTATGAGGCACTCCACCTGGGTTGCTAATCTGGTCCTAGTGAGAAAGAAGAATGGAGACATCAGGCTATGTGTGGACTTTAGGAACCTGAACAGGGCATCAGAGAAGGACAATTATCCTTTACCCTCATTAGATGAAGTTCTGTAGATGCCAATGGAGCCAAAATGATGTCATTCTTGGATGGTTTTTTTGATTATAATCAGGTAATGGTTGACAAAATTGACAAACTAAAAACTGCCTTCACCACAAAGTGGGGGATCTTTGCTTATAGACGCATGCCATTTGGGCTGATAAATGCTGGAGAGCAAAATTCTAGCGCACAATGGACATAGCCTTTAGAGGCTTAATAGGAAAATGCATAGTCATATACATGGATGACTTAATAGTATTCTCCAAGGATAGAGGAAACCATGTAGCAGATCTCAGAAATGTACTGAAAAAATGTGAAGAATATGGTATATCTTTGAACCCCAAGAAATGCATATTTGGGGTAACAACAGGAAAGTTGCTAAGCCACCTGATAACTTAAAATGGGATTATCATAGATCCTGATAGGGTAGAGTCCATTATGAAATTGTAGCTTCCAGGAAGCAAGAAAGAACTCAAATCTTACTTTGGTAAGATAAATTTTGTCAGGAAATTCATCACCGGCTTTGCTGAAATAGTTAGACCTTTAAATGCTATGTTGAAAAAGGATGCAAAGATGGAGTGGACATCAGAAGCTAGAGCAACCTTTGAAGACATAAAGAAAGCTATTTCTGATGCTCCTGCCCTCATCAGTCCAGACTACACCAGAGACTTCTATATTTATTCATTTGCTTCAAAACATACCTCTGCAGCAGTGCTAACTCAGAGAAATGAAGAAAAAGAAGAGAAACCAATTGCCTTCATGAGCTGCCCTTTCAAAAAATTTGAATTGAGATATGTAGATGTTGAAAGGCAGACACTTGCTTTGGTCAGAGCAGTAAAGAAATTCAGGCATTATATCTTGAGAAGCAAGGTGATTGCTATGGTGCCAGATGCAGTAGTGAAGATGCTGTTAATGCAGAGTGAGCCTGGTGAAAAAAGAGCTAAGTGGATCACTGTAGTACAAGAATATGACATGGATATCACACCCATGAAGCTAGTGAGAGGACAGGCTTTAAGCCAAATGATATCAGAAATTAATCCAAATATCACAAGTCAACAGTATGTTATCAATGCTAAGGACAATGAAGAGTGTTATTCAGATATCAGACACATCATGATCACTAGAAGATGTCCTCCTAAACTACAGGCTTCACAAAGAAGAGCCCTGAAAATAAAGTCCCAGAAGTACATGATGAAAGCAGGAGTACTTTTCAAGAAAAATTATGAAGGAATATACTTGAGATGCCTAGAGAGGCTAGAAGCAAGCAAAGTTTTATCAGAGCTACATGACAAGTTTGGAACAACACATGGCTCATCCTTGGCCACCACACATGCAATCCTCAGAGCAGGATACTATTGGCCCACAATTTTCAAGGATACAGCTGAACATATTAAATGTTGTCATGTATGTCAGGTTGCTGCTAATAGAGAGAGATATGTTGCACAACCTTTGCAACCAGTGATGGAGGCATGCCCATTTGCACAATGGGGCATGGATTTTATAGGACCTATTAATCCTCCATCATCTTTAGGCCATAGGTATGTTCTAACAATTACTGATTATTGTACCAGGTGGACTAAAGCTACTAGCAGCAAGACTTGTAGGGCAGAAGATGTCATTAGATTTCTGGAAAGTAACATAATCACTAGGTATGGGGTTCCCTATACTCTGGTAAGTGATAACGGCTCTGCTTTTACTTCAACCAAGTTGTCAAGTTGGGCCTTTGATTATGGGATCATACTGAAGTTCTCATCTAATTATTATCCCCAAGGGAATGGATTAGCAGAATCCACTAACAAAAATTTACTGAATATCATAAAAAAGTTAGTAGACAAGAACCCTAGGGAATGGAATACACTTTTAAAATATGCCTTATGGGTAGACAGAACCAGAAACAAGGCTACATTAGGAAACTCACCTTATCGTTTAGTCTATGGGGTGAATCCCATCCTCCCTGTTAACCTAAAGATTCCTACCCTGCAGTTTGCCCAAGAGTACCAAGGCATAGACAATAACCAAGAAGTCAGGTTGCTTCAGCTGATGCACCTGGAAGAGAAAAGAAGTCAGGCAACTGATTAATTTTCCAAACATCAGGTATTGTCAAATGCTGGTTTGACAAGAGTGCCAAAATTAAAGCCTTCAAGATATCAGATTTAGTCCTAATGTGGGATAAAGCCCATGAGAAGAAAGGAGGCCATGGTAAGTTTGATAAATTATGGATAGGTCCCTTCCAAATTTCTGAGATATTAGGAGACAGTACTTTCAGGCTTAAGAACTTGACAGGTGAGGATGTTCCATTACCAGTTAATGGACAGTTCCTCAAACATTATTTCCAAGCCTAAGTAGATTCATGTCAGTCATGTGTATCGTAATGTATATTTGTATAGTTGTTTGTATAGTGTTTTGTTTTGTTTTTGCTTTGCTTGCTGGTTGAGTTTTGGTTTTGGTTAGTCAGGATGATGCAGCTCATCACCCCAGAAAATACTAAAATTGTTAAGATTCAAGTGATGAGCACACATTTATATATAGGTCATTTTGAGAAGGTCATCATGGCCAGGTCTGTGATAACCTGTCATCAGGGTACCTTTTCTTAACCAAAGTGATTTCTTCACAATGACTCACCTAACAGCCTTGGGTTTGTTGAAAATACAAGTATAGGTGTTAAGTGAAAAATCTAAAGGGACTCCCTTGCTACCAATGCAATCTCCAACCTAAAATAGAAAGTGACCATACCTTGCACACTGAGCTTACATGATGACATCAGATATTTGAAGTATAAATGTTAAAAAATCCAAAAGTATAATAAAATTAGGCCATCTAAGTAACCTTACCGGGGCTATAGACGCCCGTTGGCAGTGGGGCTCTACTTAGGGGGATTGTATAGATAACCTTGTTAGGGCTATAGACGCCTGCTGGCAGCAAGGCTCTATCCAGGTTGGCTATGAGGGATGATCTCCAACTATGTAGCTTAACATCAATTACTCATGTTTTCAACTAGCTTTCAAGATGAGGATAATTAATCATTTGCACACTACTGATCCTTTGTTAGCATTGTTACCATGAAGACATTTGATCATTCAGAAAGATTATGATGCTTATGCTTAGAAAGAGTTAGAATGCTATGTTAGAATGTGTCCACATCACTTGAATCATTAGAATTTTAGTGTTTTCTTTGGTGGCAAGTTGTGTGGTTACACAACATGCCCCATTTTGACCTAACAAAACAGGGACCCAACTTTTTGTTTGGCTTTGCTTGTGTTTTCTGCTTGTTGGCGGTCTGGTAAAAGTAAGACAATGCAGATGATCCTGCATAAAGGGGACCGAGTAGGTCATCATGATGGGGCCAAGTTTTTCAAAATTAATATTTCATGACAATAACCTCATGGCTGGATAGAGCACAAAATTTCATGTAGGTTTGCCTTTTGGATCACCTTGATATTCCTTAGAGAATGAGAGTTATGGTGAGTCAAAGTCCTAGTCAAACCTGATATTCTGAGGGGAGGATCATATTTCTTAACATCAGTCGTTTTATAAAAGGTCACCCTGATCTAATATTATCGCCTGATAAAATCATTTGCTTCGAACATCCAGACGTCAACTTTATGTGATAGCAATATCTACCCGACAAACAACATCATGTATTTTGTGACGATCATATTCTTGAATATCACCCAATATTTAAATATCACCCTGATATTTGAATATCGGTCTGTCACAAAATATCACCCTGAACCAATATCCTGACAATGTCATCCAAACTTGGTAAATGAAGAAATAAACATGATGATGACGTCACCATCCTTTTTACCTTGCTAAGGTATATTTCCAAACACGACCCTTCATACATAACATGATGATGACGTCGTAGGGCCACAACACTGAACCAAGTCATTATCTTGATGATGTCATCCTGATATTTCGATGGGGGGGTCATTTTAGTTCAGGGGATCATATTTGAACATCACCCCGATATTTGAATATCATCCTATCCTACAAAGATCACCCCACGCCTTGCCGCCATAACATTAAATGCATGAAGATGTGGTAGGTGGTTCCTGCCAATTATGAAGCTGATACATACACTTGGCGAAATCCAGAAGTTTTGTACAAGAAGATCAGCTGTTTTAATTAATTTGCCCTAATTTGCCCTAATTTGCCTTAAAGAAGAGGTTAAAAGTGAATTTACGGAATCATTTTACAATTACCTTGCAATAAAACAAGTATTTACAGAGCTCCGTGTTTTCAAACCCTCATAAGACTACCTGCGGACACATATAGCTTGCACCAAGATGGGATATATTGCGGGTGTTTGAATTCCTTCCACATAGTTATCAGCATAATTAAAAGGATAAGCACATCAAGTAAGAAATTGAAACCCTCTTGTTGTCATGTTCTGCATATCCAGGTATCATGGTTTTCTGGTTTAATATTCTAGATTATGCATATCAGGATAAATGAAATATGGAAAGAGTATAATATGCATGATGAATAATAAAGATATGGTGTATATGCATGCTTGTAAGATATCAATTGTAAGACTAGTTTTGTTTATTGCAAGCATCCATGGCGGATAGGTCATTGGCTAAGTCAAAGGCAGAATTTCTAAAGCCCATGTTTTCTCAACCCAAGGGTGTCCAGTTTAAATATGGTGCCATCACAGATACGCACCAAGGAAATATAGATCTGGCTACATGGTTGGCTAAAATGAGCAATGAAAAGAGTAACAGCACCTTGCTGGATGCAGTCTTTGTATATAGAATATGGAATGCAGCTAGTTTCCCTTATTCCATGGAAACTCCTGAGCTGGTTATTGAATGTGCAAGAAAATATAACCCACAAACAAGGAAGGTAGAGAAACATGGCAGAGTATATGCTGATCTGTCTATCAAAGGTCTTGCTGCTACATTCAGTTTACCATTAGGCAAGAAGGTTGCCAATATAGATTTGAAGAAGTCGGAAGCAGAATATGAGAATAACAAGAAGTCTAGTAGCAAGAAAATGTACCAATGGAGGGCGAAGAATAGTCCATATCCTGCAGCAGCTAAGCTTCCAGTGCACTTATATAAATTTGACTTTGATGATGAATAACAATACATGATAGCACTGCTCAATAGAGTGACATGCTAGCCTGATGCTAGAAGTTTTAAGGACTGGATGTATGTAGTCATCCTGATGTTCCTTTAAATAGATAACAAGCCAATGTGGGCTAAGATGATAAGTGATGCTCTAGATGAGCAGCTGATGAATCTAGGAGGTCCAGATTGTTCCTTCTACATGACCTCATACATAGTTTATTCATGTGCCTACAAGGGTACATTTGATGCATTGACTACAGTTGGGAGAATTGGTGGCACAACAAATGATGCACATATATGGGATCATCATCCCCAGCTACAGAGAGCAAATTACCTACAAAATTACAAACTAGTGAATGATGCATTCTCTATGCATCTGGTAAGAACAATGGAGGAAGACCAAACTAAAAGACTGAGCATGGAGGCTCAAGAAGTCATATACAGGTATGGAGCCTGGTTTATTCAATTTGCAACTTTCTCTTACATCAGAGTTGAAGGTTTTGAGGAGGAGCCTCTCATGCTCCCAAGATACCCTATAGATGTAGTTGTCTTAATGGAATTTTTAAGACAACTCTCCACAATACTAAATGCTTACAAAGCTAACAACAACCTTCCACCAGTATTGTTTCCAGTCACAATGGGCTGGTATATGTGCCCAGATTCTAAGAATATTAAAAGGGCCATAGATGGTCTAACTATGATGAATTTTTAGCCATTTCCATTGAAAAGATCATATGATCCATATGGGAGGATGTAGAAGATCATGGGGAACCCCATCCATCGAAGACATCTTGAGGACTTCTAGGTAGATTGTGAAGATGAAGCTAGAGCCAGAAGAAGAAGATATCAAAGGCTTACACTCAGCCAAATCAAGACCTTTGATTGCATTTCCATCCTGGCACAACTGAAGAAAGATGATGGAGCAGTAATGGTTGATGAATATAAGGAGAAAAAGGTATACAATGATACCATCTTAGCACTGGATCTCACCATGCAGGAGGATATCTCCTTAGATACATTTACAGGCAGAAGATTGTAGCTGACCCAAGCATGGGTCAATGACTAGATAAATACATTAAAGAAAGGAGGTGTTGTCATCACGGTGGACAATAAGAAGAAAAGACAAAAGGTTTTTGAAGATGAATATGATGATTTCTGCAATGAGAAGAGGAAGTCTAAAGGAGAGAGAGCACCACCTCCTGAGAAAAGCAAGAGGCTCCCAAGAGGTAAAAAAGTAGATGCTGAACCAAAAGGGGTAATAATTGAGAGAGTCATAATAACAGCTGAAGATGCATCAGCATCAGAACAGGCATTAGCATCATCAGCACCACCTCCTAAGGATAAGTAAAAAGCTAAAAAGATTCAGAGGCTGGCTATTGAAACTGTGGAAACATATGAGGAAGGTCAGGCATCACAAGCACAAATTGAAGAGGATGTTCCTTTTGATGAAGAGCTTGCAGAAGAAGACCTACTGTCCCTCATCATAAAAAGAAAAGCACCTCAGGTGATGGCTTCCACACCTAAGAAACCCAGAACATCCATGAGAGGTGAGATAAGACATGACCCTATAATGTTGAGGGGAGCAGGTACTGGAGTGTTTAGAAAGGAATTACAACATGATGTATCACTCCCTACCATTATTTAGTTTAAGATTGAACAAACTGAAGGATAAATGAAAGAAACCACTCGCATAAGTCAACGAGGTCATTTCTCATTAGATGAGACTATCGGCCTATTAGATGATGAAGTGGTGGATAATGTTGCCTCATAATGAATGGAGACTCTTGTTGCTAACACTCGCATAACACCACAAGGTACACCATCAATCTAGGTGGTAGTGTTTGAAGAACTGAATAGAGTAGAGCAGGAAAAAGAAAAGAGCCCAGAAAAGGTAGCCCAAGAGTGGGGCTTGATACATTAATTGATTAGGTAACCAGTCCTGCAGTGATTGATCTTACATATAGACAGGATGCAAGTCCTGAAAATCAAGCAGGTGTTCCTGATAAAGAAGAAAATGTTGAGGAAGTGAAGATGGCAGAAATAGAAAGCCACACTTTAGATATGGGTGAGCAACAACAAAAAGAAGTACCTGTTGAACCCAAGATAGTTGAAGTCCAAGACAAGGGAGGAGAAGAAAAGGATACATCAGTTGATCCTGCCCTAAAAGTACAGGAGGTAATTACTATAGCTGCGGAATAGATTACAGCTTCAGATCAGGTTAGTATACCAAAGGTAGACACAATGACATCCACAGAAGCTAATATGCCTCATGATGAGGAAATAACCAAAGTGGATGAGATACCTATGGAGGAAGTAAAAGATCAGAATCATGATAAACATGCAGATGATCAGCAGGATCACCCTCCATAAAAAGAAATTCCACAATAGGAGGATATACCCAAAGATCATCTTCATGAGGAGCATCATGTGGAAGAGATAAGAAAATCACCCTCCCCATCGAACATGATGGTGGATACCAGAGATCAAGGTGATCATCATGATGATGATGGAGACTGACAGTTAAAGGATCAAATTCCTCAGTGGCTTGAGAAAGAAATTGGTGCAGAGTCAGGTATAGAGGCACAAGAATTTGATATATCTACATTATTTTTGGAAACTTTAATAAAGCCTAAGAGGAAGGCTAGAATAACTTCTGCAATAAGAAGAGATCTTGTCACGGGTAGAAGGACCACCCAAGTGGCCATTCCTATAGCAGACAAAGAAAAAGTCAAGATCACTCCAGATGAATTCCAGATTAATACAGTAGATTTGGGATTTGCCAATGAGGATCAGGAAGGCCAAGAAGGCAAAGATATAATTGATTCATTGACCCAGAGGGTGAAAAGAGAGAAAAAGAAAAAAAAACAGCACAAGGAGCACATTGCTCAGTTACATACTTACTTAAAAGAGTTAATTAACCCTAAGGATACATCAAGCGATCATGCAGTCCCATTGACTGCTATTTCTCAAGATGAGGTGAATAAATTGGATCTCATGAAACATGAGCCATCCATAATGAGAAAGTGGATATTATCTACATTTGATGAAGTAGAGGGAAGTGGTAAAGGCCTCTTTGAAGAGGTGGAATTCTTTAGGCACCTCTAGGAAAAAGGTAGATAAATTGCAGATGGAGATCGGGAGGAGGTCATTTCAATTGGAGAAAGTCCTGAGCACTTTGGGTGAAATAAAGAGGATTGATCCTCTTATTTTAATAAAGAATCAGGTACTGAATAATAATACAGCCCTATATATTGATATATGGTATAAAGACATCAGGTTTGAGTGTGATGTGCTTAAAAGATGCAACAGTAAACTAAGAGATATCAGCATGAAGGTGCATGATATGATGTCATTTGAGGTTGAAATTTTGTAAGCATTAGAAGGAAAGGCTCAAGGCAAGATAGAAAATCAAGATGAGGAGTTTGCCATAAAAGCTGTACATAGCAATTTCCAGCAGGGAACTGATGATCCTCTAAACCACCTGACAGAAGAAACCATGGATAAGATCATGAGGATCAGGGTCAGGGTGGAGAATTATAATGAAACATCTAGCAATAGAAGAAGTAAGTTAGAGAATCTCTGAGGCAAATATCAAATGCACAGGTACACCATCATCAAACCAAGAACTCAAGATGGCGGGGAGATAGAGAAGATAGTACAGTCATATGAAAATATATGGACATCCATGCAGGTCCATGTACAAGGAGAAGGTCATCAGGATGATGAAGATTTTTAAAGCGATGATCCTGGTGCTCTTGATGACAGAGATGAAGAACTTGAAGGATAAAGAGTAGATGAAGAGGCATTACCAAGAAAAGATATAAGCTTCTGATACTTAAGAAAGTAAGCCATCTAGATGGTTGCCAGCTGGCAACCTATTCCACATGGAAAGGGTTGACTTGGTCAATGAAATGTGAACCATAAATCTTAATAGATAAATCTAGATCATAGATCAATTGTAACTGCTCCCTCACTTTGTTCTATAAAAGGTGCAGGGATGCCTCATTTTAAAGATTCAAAACTTAATTGAAATCTGTTTGCTGAAATATTCAGGGCTTATTTCAAAGTTGTTGTATACATATATGTTCTTGCATACCTAATGAATGAGAAGACTCTTTTGATTACAATCCATAATATATCTTGAGTAATCAGTGTATGAATTCTTGATACATGTTGTGGTTTTCTGCATCCCTTGGAGTGCATATCTACTTACATGTGTTGTTTTCATACCATTTCCTTTGAAGTTAGCATCAACTGTATCTAGCTGTGGAATGTCTTGGTGAACATATGGTTTGATTTCTTCTCTTCATGAGTATATCTAATTGTATATGTGACTCAATAGTTGAAGGTTCAACATTAATATGAAGTATTTCTTTCAATTTCTTTCAATTTCAGAGCATTCCATCATCATAATTGCAAATAGTTAACAATCTTAAGCAAATAATACAAATATGCAGACATCCCATAGATAACTAAACATATTCAACATATTTGAGGTTAAAGCATGTCAAAATGACAAATATCATGCAAAGATTTAAAGATAAAAGCATTATTTAAAGCATATCTTGTGTAGAATAACTTTCTATGCAGCATCATTACAGGAAACATTATCTTACTGATGAGATCTATGTAAGGCCCCAAAATGGAAATAGCAACACACATCAACCTCTGAGTAACATCAGAAGATTAAGACCTAATTACCGGAGACTTGAGATCATGAATTCTCTGAATTCATTGTATCTTTCAAGATGAATAAAGGTTAATGTGTACTTTTATTCTATGTTTGTTTATGACTAACATCATGATCAACAGTTAATAACTTTTGGAGTTAGATATATATTTGACTTTGGGCTATGCCATTTCTTCATAGTTAATCAATTTATTTAGTAGATGTGATTAAAGGGTATCTACCTTATCTAATTAAAGTTTAGTCAATTTTGTTAATTAGCACACACACACACACACACACACACACATATATATATATATATATATATATATATATATAGAATTATAACATCTATCTCTTGTATATAAAACTACACTTATTTTATTAGAATATAAGTAGTTTTTATCTATGGTAAATAAGCTAGACGTGGTAAAACAAGGCTCCTTAAATATATTGTCTTGGCCAATTCTAACATTAGATAGTTGTGTTATTTTAAATATTGATTTAAGTTAGTTCAAATTTAAATTATTATTATTCAAAGCTTTCTAATTTTTAGATTTTGAAAGAATAGTAGATTGATAGAGATTCATAATTGTTTAGTTAAGTTAATTTAAATTGGTATTATAAATATTAAATCATTATGTTATTAATTAATTGGTTCAAAATAGGGTAGTTAAGATTGTTGGGTTGAATGTCATGTTGTGATTTTAAGCTGTATGTTGTTATGATATCTTTGGTTTAAGTTTTATATTTCACTGATTAGTGTCAATAATGATTGTTGATAACCCATCATATTGTTGAGAAATGTAAACCTATTGATGTCAGTAGCACTAACTTAGAAATGAGTCAAATTCTTACTCTTGGTTTTACCCTTTTATGTTGTATTGCTCCAGGGGCATAGGGTATTTTGATCTTAAGTAGCGTTATGTGTTAACTATGAGTTTATGATGTCCCATGTATGTATGAGGTCTTGGTGTTTGTTAATGAGGCAGATTGTTGATTTGAGCATTGATATTTGTGATTGGTTTTTGTGAAGGTATCTATATGCAAGAGAAAAAATGTCCTACTTTGTCATTGTATAATTGTCATGATGGTTAGGGTTACTAGGTGCATGTAGGAGAGTGGCTTTCATTGTGGGGCTTGTGCCCAAAGTGGATGCCTAGATAACCCTTTGAAAGTTGTAATCAAGTGATAACCTAATAATTAACCTAGGAAGGGTTGGATAGAAAACTCGTTAAATAAGATAATTAGATGCCTCACCCATGCCTACAACACTCATTTAGGCTAAGGATGGGATGAGAAGGCCTGGCTGGCATGATCAACTTCCTTGTCTTCATGAAAGGATAGGTGATTCCACATGTGTCACCCTATGGGGCCGGTGCCTAGAGAGAAGCTGCCAAGATAACCATAGATGGGGGCTGGTGTCTAGTGAGAGTCAGCCAAGATAACCCATGTCAGGACCATGTGATGACACTCTACCTATTGTAGTCCAGTATTCCCTCTTGTGTTCATTCTTGTTGTTCATGCTGCCTCTGGGAGCATTGTTTGAGCAACTAGTTATATTTTTAGAGTCTGTGTTGTTGGGATCCATGTTAGATATTTACCTGATTGTATTTTTCATCTTGACTGTAGTCATTGTGGGACCTCATTGTTATCTCCTAGCACAGGGGGGTGGACCTTAGGGTTCCACATGGTCAAGTGGTTGTGCTATATTTCATTGGTTTTCTAGCATCGTGGCTCATGTGTAAAGAAGATGTTTCTAGTTTTGCACCTATAATTGAAGACGACCATTTGAGCTATTTGTATCTAGATCTTTTGCATCAGTGAAAAGTCATTATGTAACTTCAGGTATCCAGAAAAGAGCTTTTGTATCATTGAAATTATGTAATTCCTCTTGTAAGATAAATTATTCTGCACTTGTAGACAATATTGCAAATGTTGATGTATGTATCTGATGATGTAATTAATTTGTTAGTTTAAGTTATATGATTATGCTATGTATGATGTTGAATATTGTTTAACTTCATTAATGCAGCTATGTAATCCCTAGAAGGTGTTAGTTTAACTTGTTGCAATCAGACTATGTTATGTTTTGTTAATATTATTTCCATTTAAAAAAAAATTCTACCTTTTTATTTCTTTAGTTGAACTTATCTCTAGGGTTGCATGGCGAGGCATTACATTTGGTATCAAAGTCAGGTTTAAACACAAGGTACTCTGGGTATATATAAGCCCGTTATGTTTTTTTAGTTGCGTAGATTTTGTAGGGTATGTTTTCCCTTTTGTCATCCTCACCTTACTGCTTGAGGTTGTCCTTTGTTAGTTTAGTGTAGAAGATGCCTAGAGGTTGAGGTCAAGGTCGGGGTCGAGGTAGGGGATGCAAGAGAGGTGGTGGCAATAGCCCTCCTCCTAGCTCCCATCGTGAGAGTTCTTAGGAAGGAGGGGGTTAGAATATGGAGAATCAGGGTCAGCCGAAGGGAGCTCAGTTGCGTCAATTGCTTGAGGAGGCCCTTGCCCGTCTAGGTCCTAGATAGGAGGTAGATTAGCCAGGACAGAGGCAGGAGGTTGATTAGCTAGGAGGGAGGCAGGAGGTTGATCAACCGAAGGTAAGGGAGAGAGAGAGATCACCTAGAAGGAGAGAGATGATAGCAGAGCAAGAGGCTACCTTAGCTAGTCACATGAGAGATCTTTTGAGGGCACGCCCTCCCACTTTTGATGGATCTGGTAGTGGTTTGGAGGTGGAGACCTGGTTGTTGGATTTGGGTAGGTGTTTTTCCATGCATCCATATGGTAGTAACACCAAGTTGAGATGTGCTATCTTACACCTTAGATGATTTGATTCCACATGGTGGTGCTTGGAAAAAAGAGAAGTTGCACTTCGACATTGGTACAATTTCTTGGGAATTATTCTTAGAGAGGTTTAGAGCTCATTTCCTATCAGATCACTGGAAGCAGCGTCATGCCGATGAGTTCCATGAGTTGAGACAAATGGCCATGTCAGTAGAGCAGTATGAGCATAGATTCTATGAGCTTAAGCAGTACACATGCATTGGCGATGATGAGGCTATGTTAGTTAAGCACTTCATTAGAGGCTTGAATGTCAGTATAAATGGAGGAGTTTGAGTTTTTGAGCCTAAGACCATGGAGCTAGCAGTTGAGAAGGCCCACCTGGTAGAGGAGAATTTGACTATGGCTCTTGGAGGTCATATGGGTGTGCATATTGGTAGTGTACCTTCAATAGGCTTTGGGCCTCAAGGTGGTTAGACACAAGCAACAGATTCTTCTAAAGGTCATCATGCACCTGCTAAGGGTGAGCAGTAGGAGAAGCAATAGTATTCTCAGTCACAACCAAAGAATCCTTAGCCTTAGCAGGGTAATAGATTTTAGTCTAAGAAGAATCAGAGTTGGCAGCAAGCTAGATGTGATCGTATTGATCAACCGGCTCAGAGCACACAACCTGTAGTTAGTAGAGATAGTTTTTATTAGTCCAATGCTTTCTTAGGTGGTGAAAGTTTTGATAGAGGTACAGGATGTTTCTCTTGTAGCTAGCAGGGCCATATAGCCAAGCAGTGTCCACAGAAGAATGCCATAGGATTTGGTCAAAGGCCGGCAGCTTCAGAACCAACCATAGGTGATGTAGGGAGGTGTCATAGAGTGTTCACAATGATTGAACACCACTAGGCAGAGTGTCAGGGGATAGGCTTGGAGGCCACAGGTAGAGGACTTACATCTTTCTTTGGAGCTTGTGTGTGTTCTACAGCATCAGGAATAGACCCTCAGGGGTAGGACATAGAGCAGGTAAGGGTCTAGTGGGATCCTAATGTTGAGTCTTCAGTTCTTGGGAGTTGGTGTCAGGATGCAAGATCTTTACCCTTATCTTGTTTCAGGCTTCCAGGAGTAAGCCTAATCCTAGGGTGGAGGATGTAGTGCCCATTGTTTTGGCTTTCTGATAGACTGTTAGTTATTACTTTATATCTAGACATTATGGCATATTAGTGATGATGGATTTACTATTTAGATGTAGTTGATGACACTCACTTATGTTTACTATGATGACACTATTGATACTTCATGATTAGTACATTATGCTTTTGATATGATCAGTTATGGGTTAATTGATTATGTAGATTAGTTTTATTATGTTCCATGCGACTATCTGATGATGTGTTATTGAGTTGATTAGTTAATGATGAACTTCTCTAATGTGGATATTTGTGATATGTTTTGTGAAGGGAGAGCATAGTATTACCATATTGAGTACCCTACTACATTGTGATTCCCTGTCACTATGTGCCTGTTTGGATGGTTATATATATGTTGTATTTGACACTTTTATTTGTTGCAGTATGCAGGTACCAGGCATTGACTCCACCTGAATTGGCAGGTCTGAGCATGCCTTCATACCAATGGATGTGTGGAAGGGAGATAACATGAGGTTCCTCATTTTGTTAACATCCTCAATGAGGATGGGCTCTTAGTCTTGGGTCCCAACAGTTTAGTCAGTTTGGTGCAGTGCTGTAAGTCTCTGTCATTCTCTAGTGTGTTTCCATCGAAATATGTATGGTATGTAGCTTGAGTTGTCTATTATTTCATTAAATAGAATTATTAATTTATTTTGTAAATAAATAATGTTAATATTGAAGAATATTAAATAATTGATTTTAATAGGAATTAAATTAATAATTTTAATAGATAATAATAATAACAATACTAAAAAAATTATAAGTATTTAATATTATATTAAATGAATGAATATTCATTTTGTATAGTTTGATAAGATATTATTTTATTCATAGATTTATTTGAAGTTAGTGAGTTGTTGTGAAGTGCCTATAGGTGGAGATGGAATGCATTTAATTTTTGAAGGAAGTGGATTCATGTAACGGGTGAGTTATGGGATGGAATTTAATGAAATTGTCTATTTTTGTGTGAGGGGAATATTTGAAGGGGATTTTGGAACAATTTGGACAGAAAGATTTTGGGTGATAATTTTTACAGAAGAAGAATTGGAGGAAGGAGAGACAAATTCAATGGGAGGACTCTAAAGATTGGGGATAACAAGATTCCAGGTATGTTTAGTAGTAAAATAGAATTAATTATATTTGAGATAATTTAGTCTCTGTATGAATCTCGCTCTTGCCTCTCCCTCTCCCTTGTAGTTTTATCTGTCTAGAAATCATACCGATATATTTGATAGCCTGTAATATTAAGTCCCCTGTCACCATTTGAATCTATGTTGCTATGGTGTACTTTCAACCTGTTGATTCTTCCTCCCAATCAGCGATACTGGAAAGCTTAAGCTAATGTCTTGAATCTAGGAAATACTTGCCGTATGCATGCTCCTTAGATGTGATCTAACTCCTCCATGGAAAATACATAACTTTTTGTGGCCCTCAATCCAACTGTCATCAGGGATCTTTTAATTCCTATATCTTCTTTCCATATTCATATGTGAGTTTCCTCAGAAGGCGACTCTTTTGTTGTTGTTCGCTCTCCCCATTAAGTTTTTCCGCAAATCTTGAGATTTGTTAAGCTTTCCTAAGCTATTTACTTAAAACCATTTTAACAATTGGTAGGGAACATTCAAATGACATGAGTCGAGTCTTTCTAGCACTTGTTCCCTCTCTGGAAACTATTTGGAGTTAATTTGAGGGTTTTCTCTAGGTCTTGTGTTGTAATCTACATGCACATTCTTTGGAGCTGCACGACTTATGTAACCATTCAAATCGATGCCTTCTGGAATGATCTCAAGTTACTTTTAATAATTCTTATTGTTACTTTTCAAATGTCCTCTCTCTGAAGTGCATAGCGAGTGAGTATCCTCTACAATCTAACATTCTAATCGATTCCAAGGAGTAATGTATTTATCTACATGGTATTGCCTACCAATGAAATTACTTTAGTTCTAAATCTTCTTGTTGATCCCCTTAGGTGGAAACCTTGTAATCCTTCGACTGGCTTATTTTTCAAGCATCCTACCAGTAGTCGTTGGCTGAATCTCCTAGAATCATTTTAGAGCCATGGCACTGCCTTATCGAGGCATTTTGTCAACAACTTTAGTTCCTCCTAATCGCTGCAAAAAATGTCACTATCTAGTATAATGATTCTATCATATTTGGATGATTCCTGCAACACCCTACATTATCATTTTAACTTTTAATAATTCTTGATATCATTTGATTGTGTTGAATCATCGCATTAGGTTGCTTCCTTTGGTGTTGATCTATGATTTTCCAATGAAGTTCAATACTTTTCTTGAACCTGTAAGATCCATCAATGGCCATCATTCGACCTCTATGGTGAACTTATGTCAGTCGCTAGGGTCTCTGAAATATTATCTGTCTAATTTAATCTTACATATGTGAATCTTGCATCCAAATCTACCCAATGAGGAAATTAGAATGTTCCCATTTCATAGTGAAATGCTATTCTCTAACTTGTGTCATAATGGACAATTTCTATTTTAAATTCCTTCATATCTGATAGGATATATTTCTTACATCGATTATTTTAGTAATCTGTACATTTGTTAGGATGGTAGTCTATTATTCATATTTCTATATGAGCTAATTTCATAGAATTATTTAAGTTAGTTAGTAACTATTGGAATTAGATATATATTTGACTTTGGGCTGTGCCATTTCTTCATAGTTAATTAATTTATTTAGTAGATGTTATTAAAGGGTATCTACCTTATCTAATTGAAGTTTAGTCAATTTCGTTAATTAGCATATATACATTCAATTTTAAGCTGTATGTTGTTATGATATGTCTTGTTTAAGTTTTATATTTCGCCAATTAGTGTCAATAATGGTTGTTGATAACCCATCATATTGTTGACAAATGTAAACCTATGGATGTCAATAGGACTAACTTAGAAATGAGTCAAATTCTTACTCTTACTTTTACCCTTTTTGGTTGTAATGCTCCAGAGCCATAGGGTATTTTGATCTTAAGTAGCATTATGTGTTAACTATGAGTTTATGATTTCCCCTATATGTATGAGGTCTTGGTGTTTGATAATGAGGCAGATTGTTGATTTGAGCATTGATATTTGTGATTGGTTTTTTGTGAAGATATCTATATGCAAGAGAAAATATGTCCTACTTTGTCATTGTATACTTGTCATGATGGTTAGGGTTACTAGGTGCATGTAGGAGAGTGTCTTTCATTGTGGTGTCGGTGGCCAAAGTGGCTGCCTAGATAACCCTTTGAAAGTTGTAATCAAGTGATAACCTAATAATTAACCTAGGAGGGGTTGGGTAGCTAACTCATTACATCAGATAATTGGATGCCTCACCCATGCCTGCAACATTCATTTAGGCTAAGGATGGGATGAGAAGGCCTGATTGGCATGATTGACTTCCTTGTCTCCATGAAAGGATAGTTGGTTCCGTATGTGTCACCCTATGGAGTAGGTGCCTAGAGAGAGGCTGTCAGGATAACCATAGATGGGGCCTGACTTCTAGTGAGAGTCAGCTAGGATAACCCATGTCAGGACCATGCGACAACACTCTACCTACTGTAGTCTAGTATTCCCTCTTGTGTTCATTCTTGTTGTTCATGTTGCCTCTAGGAATATTGTTTGAGCCACTTGTTATATTTTCAGAGCCTGTGTTGTTGGGATCCATGTTTGATATTTACCTGATTGTTTTTGCCATCGTGACTGTTGTCATTGTGGGACCTCATTGTTATCTCCTAGCACGAGGGGTGGACCTCAAGGTTCCACATGGTTGGGTGGTTGTACTATATTGCATTGGTTTTCTGGTGTCATGGCTCATGTGTAAAGAAGATGTTTCCAGTTTTGCACTTGTAATTGAAGATGAACATTTATGCTATTTGTATCTAGATCTTTTATATTAGTGAATAGTCATTATGTAACTTGAGGTATCCAGAAAAGAGCTTTTGTACCATTGAAATTATGTAATTCCTCTTATAAGATAAACTATTCTGCACTTATAGACAATATTGCAAATGTTGATGTATGTATCTGATGATGTAATCAAGTTGTTAAGTTTAAGTTATATGATTATGCTATGTATGATGTTGAATATTGTTTAACTTCATTAATGCAGCTATGTAATCCCTAGAGGTGTTAGTTTAACTTGTTGCAATCAAACTATGTTATGTTTTGTTAATATTATTTCCATTTAAAAAAAAAAATTCTGTCTTTTTATTGCTTTAGTTGAACTTATCTCTAGGGTTGCATGGCGGGGCATTACAAATTGATACTGATACATATGGAGATTCTTCAGAGGAAATTGACAAATATGATTACTAATAGTGAGTCTGGCATGAATGTACTTCTAGAAGATACTTGGAAAAGTCTAGTACACCAACTATTGGCCACCAAATTTCAAGTTGGTAGGAGCATATCAACAAGGAAAATAAGTGATTGGATTCCACATTGGGCAAAAGTACATTATTGGTACTCAAGCATTCCTACTTCATTGTCATCTCATTACACAAAGGCGTATAATACATTGTTGGTTCATGGTTGGTTGGTAGTAGCCAAAGCTAACCACAATTGGGAAATGAATATAATCTCCATTAAAGAAAAAGGTTGTAAATATGAAATTGATTTGAAGAATCAAACAATGAATGAGAAAGCAACTTCCTCAAATTCATTAGATTCTAACTCCAAAGAAGAATGGACAAAGAAAAATGACCAGGGTCCCATGGAGTTGAACATTGAAGGAAACTTTGAATTACAATGATGTTTGGAAGATGAAACAAGTTCTCTCAGTGATTTGTTCCATTGGAAAACAAAGGACTATGAAGTATTTATATTGAACTACAATTTTATTGAATCCATGGAAATTAAAGAAGATGAACGAGGACTACAAGATGACAAGAGGCAATTAACGAAACCATTAAAATACGAGGAAATCTAGTTTAGAATGATTCTAAAAAGTTGAACAGTTCATGTATGTGGGATAACGTACATGGTTCAATTCTCAAAGGCTAGAAGCTATCAATTATACAGGCTTGATAGAATTGTTTGAAATAATGGGCAAATTTTTGAACAAAAGTGTTATATTAAAAATTTTGATCTTGAGTCAATTGCTACATGTTGTGCTAATGTATGTTAAAAGAGAGCCCACTCATATTGTGTAAATCAATAAATATGACAAATTGATAAAGTTAAAAATAATAATAGAAAGGAAATTAATAAAGTTTCAAAAATAAACACAAGAAAAACTAATGAAGTTGGAATACAAAATACAATAAGGGCGCTACATTAGAAAAATGAAGGAAATAATAAAAGGAAAAGCACTTGGCAATGGGTAGAAAAGAAGGAAATTGAAAACAAGTCCACCATATGATTGTTTTTTCCAATTATTGAAAACAAACAAGTCCACGGTATGATCATTTTTTCCATTTATCAAAAACAAGTGCACTGTATGTTTATTTTGTCTACTTTTTGGAAACAAGTCCACTATAAGGTCATTTTTTTCACTTATTAATAAACAAGTCCACCGTACAACCATCCATAAATATTTCTTCCACTAGACAATCACAAAATAATTTTGGTCACTCCAAATCTACAATACAACCTAGTTTCAACATGCCTCTTCTATTGTATGCCCTGTTGTAGAAATCGGGTTTTTGTTTTCAGCCATCCAATATGTGGATGGTGAGGACATTAACAAAAAGTTTGATTAAGAGTCATTGGCCAATTGCTTCTATGGTCCTTCGATGTAGTTCATTTAGTTTTATTTCCATTGATAAGCATAGGCTCCATATGGTGCACATCATTCTAGATACAAGGCTGATCAATGTGTACTTCATAAGTTTTATTTTTTACTTCCAACTAAAGCATCCTTTGCAAATTTCAAGCTACTAGAGCTGGAAGCTCAACATTCCAAGGATCTCCATGAGTTCTTAGTAGTGCAGTGTTCAAGTTTTGATTAGGCTATCCTAGCGGAACAAGGGAAAGATCAATTTGAAGGCCTTTCTTCCACTACAATGACACCAAGAATTTGGAAAATTTGCCCTAATATTATATTCTTCTTGTTTTCTTCTTTTCCGATTGGAATCCAACATTTCTTTTTAGGGGGGATGATGTAGAAAGTATATATTAAATTGTTTTGTTTTGTTAGTATATGTTTGTATTTGACTATGTATTATTTACTTGTTGTCTTGTGGGTAGTCATTAAGAGTTGGTTGTAGGTGGTTGTCAATGGTAATGTGCTATTTGGCAACCTTCAATCACTTTAAATATGCTTCTTGTAGTCAGGGAAGGCAATTTGATTGTATACATGATCCTCATTAATCCACATTTGGATTGTACAAGCACTACCATGAAATAAAATATTCATTGGTTTCATCTACAATTATTTGGCATCTATTGTTATATTCCATTTACATTGCAATTTGTAATGTTGGACATTTGGCAGTAAACATATATTGCATAAGTTATACAATCTTGTATATTTAGGTGGCCCTGCTTCAATTAGCCACAATTACTTTTCTTCTTAGCAACCCTTTTTTGAGTGCACTTGATTTATTTTAGTTTCTATTCATTGATTTCCCATATTGAAAATATTTTGTCTTGTTAGTAGATTCTTGGAATGGGGTTTCCTTTCATCCTTATTTTTAAAAATGCAACTTTCTTGAAGGTTTGAGAATTACAATAGAATATCAATTATAGCTTTGAGTGAGTCAAACTTATAGTGTCAAGTATTGATTTTTTTATTAATCATAAAGGTGGGTTTTTGAAAGGGCCCAAATCCTTATCTACATATCAGGAAGGATATAACAAAGAAGCCCAACAAAGCAACAAAGAGCAGCAACAAGAAACAAACAACACTAAGGCTGCATTCAGACAACAAACAATCAACGGAGGAGCTAAAACCATTACACCCAGGGTTCATAACCCAAGGACCAAAGAAGACCAATCAAATCAAGGCAATTTGAAATCAAAATGCTTCAAGGAGCACTGAACCTTATCCATGGAGTGAAAGTCCTTTTCTGTTGTTCTTCCTCTTTTAAGTGCTTCTCTTGATTCTAAAGGATCTAAAGGGTGACAAGAACCCAACAACATTTCCTCCTTTTTCTTTAAAAATGTTGGGGGAAATGTTGGGTAATCTTTGCAGCTCCTTTGTGGGGTCGAAGACACAAGCATCTTGGGTTTCACCCAAACACCACCTTTCCTTAAATTCCATCCCCTACAACCCTTCTTCAATGCCACTTCTGGAAGGGCCTTGCAAGCATCATTAATTTCACATATGCACACAATCTTGCAAACAACAGTCATTTACTAGATTTGGTGACCACATTAACGGAAATAAGCTCACCAAAGTATTAGTTTTATTTGCCAACCTTTTACAATGCAATTTCCCAAGTAAATTTCATTTGCCTACCTTTTCAAACTATAAAGAACATGGAATAAGTTCAATCATAACTATACTATTGCACCTTCTTTTATTTGAAAGATTATTCCCAACATCTGTTCTTATAAAATCTTTTGCCTTATACGTTTCTCTACTCTGTAGTAGACCATATAATCACTACTTTGGTGGACATATAAACATGCAGCATAGCTCAAGAGATAACATTGATCAATGGATTATGTTCAGGAGGGTAAAACTTGTCATGGTTTGATTCTTTGTACATTTATGCATCAGAGAGTATGTTGTAAGTGCCAAGCTTGTTCAGATTGATCCTTCCCATTCATCCCAATATCCTTGTCCTGCGGTTCAAAACATATAAGATAAATCTCCAAATGACTCTAATTTTTTCTTCCAGAAAAATATTTGATCATTGCTTGTTGAAGTGATCAAACCTCAATAGCGTAGTGGAAATCTGTCATAGAAAGAAACTATTCTAATGAAATCTCAAGACTCCACGAAGTAAGTGATATTTAATTTTGAGTGAAATTGCTTTTTCCAACTTTCAATGTAGTTACAAAATAAATCCACAAAGACATTCTACAAACATAGATGGTTGTGGAGAGTTTTATCCTCAGTCCTAACCACCCCTTCTGTCTCTCCTGTATTAGATGCATCTCTCAATGGTAAGGACTTTACTGAATCAATGGTCCACATTCATCAACATGCCCTTTCCTTTGCTAGATATCCAACTCCAGCCTCCTTTTCTTGCTTTCTTAATTATTCTCTATTAAGTAATCTCCTTGTCACACATTTTGATGGTGTGATTTTAGGTGGCAGAGTTCTGCTTGTTAACTCATCAACTAAAGGTTGGTGATGTAGCCTCCTTAAAATCATCCATCCCCCCATTTCATAGCATGGTTACCACAGTTGCTGGTTTTTCTTATTGTTACTGTTGCTCGTGAAGCAACAATACATTTTTCTTTGTTTCTGTTTTGGCCTGCAACTTATTTGTAATAGTTTATAATTTATCCAATGCCTACAAAAAAATATTAGAACTGGGTGGCATCGTGTTCTTCTTAGAGAAATGCTTTGTATGAACAAAAAGAGAAAGAGCATTGTGGCACAAAAGGCGGAAGGGTATTCACCTTTGGCAGTGTGATGCACAGGACAAGCATTTTAGGTGGCCCCTTTCTTGGCTTATTCCATTAGCCTTTATTTCTCATAAGAACAATGCCTTCTAACTAACTGTTTTTCTCCTATTGGAGAATTCTGGTTGAAATTTTCCTTAGTACAATCCATCTTTAATGGCTTGTTTTTACATGAGTGTTTAACTATTTAGCACGAAGTTCTCTATTGAGTGATTATTTATAGTACAAACTTCAAGTGAATGATATGTGTTTCACAGATACACATATTCTTCAGTTGAGACTGTATGTCAAGCTTTTTTGGTCTTGTTTATGAAGATCAATGTCATAATTTATAGTGTTGCATGCTGAGCTTTGATATTTGTTAAATGCTACTTATGAGCTTCTGGTCTAGTTGAAGAGTTCTCTGTTTCGTTCGGATAGAAACTGTTTTTTGTTGGCGAGCTTCTGCTTCTTCAAATACTATTCACTGTCTTCATTTACATAAGTTTCTCTGCTATAAGTTTTCACCCACATATAATGTTATCTGTTCTTGTATGTTTCTTATGCTAGATATAATGGTATTTATGTGTTAGTAGCAATTTACCCTGTTTCCACTGCCACATTTCTCTCTACAATCATCATAACTCGTTTCAAAAACAGCAGCTATAAAGGCCACAGGTCTTGTAGTTGATAGAATTTTTTCTTCTTACTGCCCTCCAAAAGTTCAAAGTCTTGTATGGTATCTTTTTTCTCGGAACTTTTGCAATGTAAATACTTGCATATGTGCTTCCAACAAAAAATAAGTTTGGTGTCTAAATTTAGACACTTCCTTTGGAGCCCAGAGGTTGTCTATAATATCTAAGCCAATATCAGAACATGAAATCTAGCGCAAAAAAATATAGAACAGACAATAGAGCAGGACTTTGACTAGCATAGTATTTGACAAATCATTGCACATTAAGAAAACCAAACAATGAAGTAACAAAATTATGCCTCTTTATCTTTGAGTAATTCGTATCACCCATCCACGCTGGACATTGGATGTGAAGTAAGCAAAACCCTATTATTAAGAAAAGAAGATGGAGAAAACTTTGTCAAATTTTTATGTAAATAATGTTTGTCGAATACATCAAATTATAGGTGATGCTTGTACTCCGAGGTCACCTATCCTATACTACATCCTTGCTCAAACTATGAAATGTGCTGACAATTCATAGTACAGTTCACTTAACTTGCTACTTCATTTAGAAAACCTTCAGCAAGTACAGTTCACTTCGTTGGATGTATGTGGGAACTCAGAACATCTCACTTAAAAGGTCAAAAAGAAATATGTATCTAGAAATTGACTGCATGTGGATTGTTTTATGTCTTTTAGGCAATAAACTACAACCACATTTTGAACTTGCGTTTAAATTAGAGTAATAAAATGCGAAAGCCGTTAAGTTTTATGTATCTGAAAATCAGTAATACCCACTAATCTTTGAACTTCGTATTTTTAATAAATAATGACCAACGAGATGGCCTCTTCAAATCCAGTAGCCATTACAGTAGCAAGGCGTTAAAAAACTTCGAAAAAAATAAATATTACTTGACAGGCAAAAATCCAGTCAAATTCCAGGGTTAACTCTCCCTGAATTTTAGATGCTTAAATGTTTCCGTTCCTTAACTGCGGCATTCCCTGTTAAATATTAGGATAAAAAACTAGCAAAATTATCTCCGAACAATTTGCTGTGATCCCCACACACAAGCAACATTTCACGCATGAATTTCCTCTCTACATTTATGGGACCTGGGCCAAAATGCGGAATTTCTCGCATCCCCGACAAAATGTAAATATTTGCTATAATCGTTAGTATCGTCATATTGAGTTCTGCAAAGCATGCAATTCTGATTGTAACATGTACACAGTTGTTTCCAGAAGTTTTTTACATAATTTATCTTGTTGCAGTCCTACACATTTAATCAGATTTCATATAGAAAAGTATATTCAACAAGAATAGCCAAAAAAAAAAAAAAAACAGAGAAGAGTTGAACAGACCTCCTTTCTACGAGACAAATTGTGGGCTTTCCTGTGATGAGCGCTATGTCCATATTCAACAAAATGGAGAGCTCTCTCGCCTTCTTTAGAATAATGGATAATGGATGATGTGAGGAGGTCTTAAAGAAGGCCAAAGAGCTTTCCATTTTGTTGAATGAGCGTTATGTCCAGATTCAACAACATCATCCATTCCTCTGCTTTTATTCAACAAGAATAAAAGCCAAAAAAAAATTAAAATTTTTTGAACAGACAGATTGTGAGGGAGAACATGATGAGCGCTATGTCGACATTGCACAAAATTGATAGCTCTCTCGCCTTCTTTTATAGCCCATGTATTTTTAAGACCTCCTCACATCATCCAACATGCCCAGCCTTTGCCACCCGTCTTAATTTTTTCCTTTGCTCTATTTTAGGGAGGTCTCAGTGCGACTGCTATAATGACAGGGGCATTAATTCCTTTGCTCTATTTTAGTGAACTCCTCCTCCACTTCTGACATCTTGTTCTGAAAATGCCCCCATTTTTTTGGTCCAGTGCAACATGCAATTGTCTCTGTTCCAACGCAACAAAATCCTATAGACCCCATTAAGCTATTTTTAGACTGATATACCTTGGCTTAAATTTGACTGTCGACCTTGGCTGTCGAGCAATTTTGTTTTGAACTTGCCTTTCTCTTTCTATTTTAAGAATATATAGAGTGACAATTTACTTAAATGTTACCTTCCAAGTGTTACAGTCTTCCTAAAATTTTAATTGTATTTTACAGCTAAAATGACTAAATACTAGAATGGCCATCAAATTTAACTCTTGAGCTCAACAATCAAAGCAAACTAACCCTAATGCTAACCATAATCCCAACCCTAATTTAAACTATGATTATATTCCTAACCCTAATTCTAACTCTAATTATAACCCTAACCCTAATTATAACCCCTATCTTTAATCCTAAATATAATATATAATATAATTAGAATTAGAATTATTATATAATATGTTATAATAATATATCTAATATATACTATAATATTTTATTATATAATTATATAATATACTTAAAATTGAGCTATAATATAAATAGAATTATAATTATTATATATAATATTATATTATATTATGTTTAATAATTATTATAATATATTATAACAATATATTTAATCTATATTATTTTATTATATTATATAATTATAATAATTCATATAATTATAATTATATAATGTTGGCATAGCGACTATATTGATGATGAGATCCCTTTCCACCACTAGTACGTGCTTTTGGTGTGACGACAAATTTTACATAGTATTAGAGTGTAGGTCATCGGTTCAAGTCTCTCAAGCCCTCGACCCTTCGTCTGCGTAAGCTCAACTTATCGACGTGGTACGTAGTGGGTACGAATCCCACATGGTACGTGGTTGTATCCAGCTCTATCATGTGGGGGGGGTGTTGGTATAGCAACTATATCGACGATGAGATCCCTCTCCACCACTAGTACATGCTTTTGGTGTGACGGCAAATTATACATATAATATAGTTAGAATTAGGCTTGCGACTCTAAGACGCTAGTAGCATATTTATATTAAATATAATATATCTAAAGTATGCCAAGAAGGATATTGAGAAGGATATCTCTTGGCGTACTTTAGATATATTATATTTAATATAAATATGCTAGTTGTATTTTACAGCTAAAATGACTAAATACTAGAATGGCCATCAAATTTAAGCCTCGAGTTCAACAATCAAAGCAAACTTTAATTTTGGTTAGGCCAAACATTTACTACTTTTGGCTAATTACCACTAGACCAAATGATGTTTATATATAGATAGATATATAAATAGATAGATAGATAAAGACATAGATATATAGTTTATAAGAATAATGTTATAAATTTTTTATATCAAATAATTATTAAAAAATTGCATGATATTCACAATCACATGGAATCAAATTTAATATTAAATATAAATATAAAAAGAAAAAAACCACCATTAAATTCAATCCCACATGATTTTTACATTGAATCACTATCTTAGCATGTTAAAAATGAGAAGGAAAGCACTAAATCTAAATCAGTTATGCTTAATTTTCAAACACACATTTTAAATGGAATTTGAGGCATCTCATCTTTTCTTGTCACATAATTTAGACACGACCTTAAGCTCACCAATTTGCTATTACAACTTGATTGTGCCACCATGATATGCTTTCCCACCACAAGCATGAAATGTGTTGCAACTTCCTGCATGTAGAAATTTTGGTGGAAAAGGAGACTACCAGTAAAGAATGACCAAGATTAATTTTCTTGTCTTACATCCCTTCTTGGATAGTTTGAACTATTGATCTAGCAAGTTAACTTGGTCCCTCTCACAAAGGGAATACCTTTGGCGTAATTATGAATCACAATGGATATTACCTAATACCATGCTATTAGAACTTATGAGTGGTTAAGGATCTTTTTTTATATGTAAAAGTATTGGGAATATTATAATAGTTTTTTCACACTAGATAACTCAATGTAAAATCACTCCCACAAAAAATCTTACTCCCACATTCAAAATCCTTTTTTTCAAATATCTCTTTCTCTTCTATCAAAGTTACACTGACATGCATGTTGAGTAGAATAAATTATTATGAATCATGATGGATGATTACCTATAGTAGGGCTTTCACATATTGTTGGCACACTTTTCAAATGATGGATTATTACCTTACACCATCCTATTAGTACTCATGTGTGGCTAAGGATACTTCTTTATATGTAAGAGCATTGGGAAGAATATATTGGTTTTTCACACTAGTTAACTTAGTGTTGAATAGCTCCCACAAAAAATATTACTCTTGGATTCAAAACCCCTTATATGTGGTGAATTGATTAAGAAATAAGCACCTCAAGAAGGATATCTCTCAGCATATTTTAGATATATTTTTTAAATATAAATATGCTAGTCTAGCCTACATTCTTACTTTTCCACCATATAAAGGAAAGGACAAGGAAAATAATATAGAGATTAAAATATTACTTAGTTTTCTTTGCTTCGTATAAGATGACATTACTTTCCTAAGAAAAATGAAAGAATTACTACTTTAAAATGGCTGGCATTAGATAAGGATAGTGATGCCAAGACATGATGAGGATGGGGCTTGGGAGGGTGTAGGATGCATTTTAGGGACATCTTAAATTTTCCTAAATGTTTAAATAAATAATAAAATAATTTATAAATATATATAATAAAATAATTAATTAATTAAAAGAAAAAATAAAATAACAAAATCTATATATAAACAAATAAAACTAAAAAGTAAAACAAAACAAAATAGTCAAGTGACACATAGTGGCCAATATGTGTCTTTGTAGTATTGTAATAATGGAAATTGTTTAGTTATCCAAGGATGAGCTATCACAAAGTGATTCTTTGTGATGTCCCCATATTAAGACATTGTTTAAATTAAAGATTTAAACATTACGATAAACGATGAAGTTGCTTTCTCAAACTATGGTGTTTATCATCATCAGTTTGAATGGTAATAATGTATATAATTGAATGATCTGTCATGTCCCCATAATTATGAAGTATTGAAATTCAATAAATATCAAAGAACAAATATAAAATTGCAATTCTATTATTAATGTTATAATTATAAATCAATAATAATAATGTTATTCAAGATAAGTAATTAATATAATAACAAAAAATAGACATAAGTATCTAATTAATATTATATATATAATCAACTAATATTAATATATACCTTATTATTATAAATGTAAGTAAATAACATTACTATTGTTATAAATATGATCTAATGAATATCATTATAAAGTGCAGATTATAAACAAATAAAAAGGGCGCTAAAAAGTCAATAAATTCTTAGTGAGGCAGCGGACACCTCCAAAGAGGTGTGATCCCATGTACCACCGATTCCCAAGTCTCTACTAGTAAGTATAAAAGGGCAGATCGGGTGGAAGAAGAAAGGGGGGATAAGAGGAGATATATTCAGATTAATAAATGAAATATACGCAGCAGAGCAACATTGGTAATAAGGCAGCAATAGAGAGTATGAAGATATTAATTAAGACAAGACAGTTTATAGGGGAAATACAGATTTAAGAAGAAGAATGTATGCTTATTTAAGTATATATCTATATATATATACACACACACTAGTGGACTTATAAATAGAAGTATGCAGATGTGAGGGAAGAAGAGAAAAAGATCAGCAAACCATAGAATCTTTGTTTGCATAAGTTATCTTGTGATTATAGATTTGTAGTAACATATGATTGGTAGGATCTATGGGAGTTTAGATATGATCATGCATATTGTGATATCATCTTCATGATTCATTTGTATGGTTGATAGAATTGTTTGCAAATATGAGTTTGATTAGTTTATTAGGTATTAATGTGGATTCTTGTATGAATGTCATGATGAGGGAATTGAGGGCCTACGAGGAGGGGAAACGGCATTGGGATCATCTTCTAAGTACCCCACCCCATGGTGGATGGCTGACGCCTGCCTCATGTGGGCCAAGAGGGCATAAGAGGCCACTCTTGGGCTTAGAAGGAGTGATTTCCAGGACACCCAAATGTAGTTGCACTCCAACCTCCCATCATAGTGATTAATTGAATCATAAGAAGAAAAAAAATGGTTCTGATAAGGGGAACGGTGATAGGATGCCTAATTAGGCACCCCACCCCATATGGATGGCAAGAGGCCACATGGGGCCAAGAGGGGTGGAACACCCGCTCTTGGGCCAAGGGTAGAGGGTTTCTTGGAAACCCTATCAAACCATTTTATTCCAAGAATTAGAAACCCTAACCCTAAACTCGTAGGATTTGAATTTTTAGGGTAAAATTAGTATTGTTCCAATTAGGGACATTACATTCTTTAAGTCAACCTAACAACACTTGGAGATCAAAGACATAAGGTGGCTTAATTAAAACTTGTTGCCTTTGTAATATTGTAATAATAGTAATTATTTAGTTATCCAAGGATGAGTTATCACAAAGTGATTCTTGATTTAGCTCCACAACACTTGGAGATCAAAACACATAAGGTGGCTTAACATGAAATTGTTAGGAGCTGAATGTATGGCAATTTTACTAGGCTAAAGAAGATTCTAATTGTTAGGGTCTAGTTAATTGTTAGTCAAGTAGCTATAATTAGCTACTAGTGCACAAAGATGGCAAATCCAAGTAACAAAGTTGTGTTAATGGCTTTTAAGGTGGCATAGTTGAGGTCTAGTTAATTGTTAGTCAAGTAGCTATAATTAGCTACTAGTTCACAAAGATGACAAATCCAAGTAACAAAGTTGTCTTAATGGATTTTAATGAATGTGGCTAAAGCATATAAATATGTTTAAGTAATTTTAAAAATAATGAAAAACTTATAAAATAATATAAATCAAATAAAAATAAAAGTCAACTTATGAATCAAACTTAACAAAAAATTATAGTTTAACTTGAAAGTAAAGGCATGAACTAATATAATAATATGTCATAAAGGCATGCATTAATATAAGTATATATTATTCACTACATTTATGAAAGTAAAAATAAAATAAAAAAATTACCAAAATATTGAATATGACATTTTTTTCAAAAGTAAAATTGAAAGTTATGTAAAATAAATGTATTTCAAGTAAAATAAAATAAATAATGGTAAAAGAAAACAAAAGAAAGAAAACAAAAATTAAAAAAGTCATTTTTTAAAGATATAATTAATTTTAAAAATTAGAAAGGAAAAAAATGAAGTTTAATAATAAATTAAAAAGACAATTTAAAAATAATAATAAAATGAAGTATTTTAATAATAATATTTTTAATTTAGAGGGTGGATGGGTGGGCATCCTACCTTTCATTTGGGAGGACTAGGTACACATGTTGTCATATGACCTAACAAAATCTTTTGCTAAGCTAGCCAGTGTTGGTGATGTCATGGTTTGGGAATGAGCTGGAGTGGCAGTGGAGCATGTGAAGCTCCTCAAGGCAGAAAGTGGAGGTTTAATGGCTTGCGTCACATTGATTACATCCCTCGTTAGACATCATATGAAAGACAGCTTCCCATTCTTCTCTAATGCCTCATTGGGAAGATTAAAGAAGTCCGAGCAGGGGTTTTCTAGGAAACAAAATGCAGGGGTAGGCTTTGTGCTGTTTGTGTTGGTTTGTCCCATTCCTAATGGCAAGAGGGTCAAGATTTATAATGCGGATCTCCATAGAAGGGCTGGTGTGTTTGGGGTTGAGCATTCTGATTCAGATTGAAAGTTCAGTGAGAGAGATGGCATTTAAGGGTCTGGTGGTGGAGCATAGGTTGAAAAGGATTTTGCACCACAGTGATGAATTCATTCTCTTGGCAGTCAAGGTCATTTTGGGTAAGGAGTTTCTTGAAGAGGAAGAATTTTACAGGGTGGACACTGCTATCATTTCAATTCCTAGCTTCAATGCTAGGTGTAAGCATTACAAAAGACCAATGGCTTCTTTTGATGCACCATCTTTTTATCAACAATCTTCTGGTGGGAGTGGAGGATATTGTGAGGGTGGCCGAACTGGGTGTCGGGATCCCCAGGCCGATGGATTTCCAGTCTCTGCAAGATGAGGATGCAGTCATGCATTATTTCCCTTTCCTTCTCAATCCTAAAGGGTGGTCGTTAATCCTCTATAGGGAGCATGTTGTGGTGGGTGTTGAGTTTCTATACAAGCTCCTGCAAATTTCTCCCCATAGTGGATCTTTAGATTGGCTGGAAGATTTCAGGGTAAGGGCAGCCAACCTTGGCTTTCAAGTTTGATGTCTCCTATGTTCTGGTTCTTGTCGAGTGTTAGTTTGGCTTTCCTTCAGGATATAGGTTAGTAGGGTTAGAAGTTAGTGCAGGTTATTTTTCACCTCCCTACAATATTCACATATAGCTGTTACTCTGTTTTGGACAACCTCCTATTAGTAAGTGTGGCCTTGCATGGCCTTTTTCTAATTTGGTAGACCCTGCAAGGTCAAGTAGATGATAGGGATTTGTAGATGGATGCTATCAAAGAAAAATAGTCAGTCATATTTGTAAATATTTTTACATCAATACATATATCTCTATTACGCACCAAAAAAATAATAAAATTATTAATTTAAAATTAAAAAAATTATTTAATAATATGATTTTTTATAAAAACAAATATTTAGTACAACTTTGTATAAAATTTATAAAAATTTATAAAATCACTAATATAAGCTCCATAAAGTAGTAGATACTAGCATACCTATATTTAAAAAATATAACTAAAGTATGCTTAGAGATATCGTTCTGGAGTAATATTTCCTTGTGCTATACTTGTGCTATCCTTATAAATATAGTATGAGATAATTTAAGTAATATTAAGAAGATAAAAATAAAAGAATATTCTTCCTTGGAGAAAAAAAAAAGAATATTCTTTCTTAATTTTTTTTAAAAAGATCATTCTTATTAGGAGATAAAGGAAAGTAAAATTGCATGGCAAACATTATTTAGTTCTGCTTATTAATATCTTAAAAAAATCCACAAAATCTACATTTTAAGAGCTCAAATTATTAGTCAATTTGATAGTTTTTGTTAAAAATTTTACGGACTTAGGAAAAATGAATATTTGTTCAACATTCAAAATAATACTCTGTTGTGATTGGTTTATTTTACATAAAAAACATTTAAGATCATTCTTATTAGGAGGTAAGATAAAGTAAAATTGCATGGCAAAGATTAATAAGTTCTCCTTATTAATATCTAAAAAAAATCCACAAAATTTGCTCTTAAGAGCTAATTTGATAGTTTTTGTTAAAAATTTTACATAGACTTAGGAAAAATTAATATTTGTTCGACATTCAAAATAATACTTTATTTTGATTGGTTTTGGTTTATTTTACATAGAGGTCTAGCCACTTGACCACCCAACCACGCCCTAATGGGCACAATATAATATACTAATATTTAGATGAGTATAATATTTCAATATTTAATATTTATGCACATATCTATTTAATAATATTTCATTTTAATAATATAAATATAAATACATTATAATCATAATTCTACTAATTTAATATACATTCTATTATTAATATATAATTAATTATATTATTTATTAATATTTAAAATATCAAATTTATAATTAATATATACAATGAATGAAAATTAAATAATCACAATATTATATTAGTATAAATATTACAATTTTTGTTATAATATTTGCATAGGCTTAAAAGAAAAAAAAATATTATATGTTTAATATTAAAAATATTATTTGTTTAGTAATTCTCTTAAGAATTTAGCCACTTAGAATTTAACTCCTCCAAGTGGCCTCATTCCATTCCATATCTCTCAAACTATATTTTGTCCTTAAGAGCTCAAATTTTGAGTCAATCACAACACAGATAGATAAATGATTTTCTAAATATTTTTTGTTAAAATTTCCTCATATAGACTTACCAAAAATTAAAATTTGTCCAACATGAAAAATAATACTCTATTTTGATTGGTTTACTTTCAATAGATTAATCACTAGATAAAAGGTCATGTTTGCTGGCTTGATTGAAGAGTAGTGAAAAGTCTGACAGAAATAACATGCATATACTGGATGTCAGATGATCGTTGCCATGGATATATCAATATCTGAAGAGTAGTGACAAGTTTGACAGAGAAATATAACAATATCTCCCATTTTGACAGAGATATGTCATATACTAGACGTTGGATTGTAGTCGCCATGGATATATCAATATCTCCCATTTTATTGTTTCAGAATGTGTAATAATGATTTGTAAGTGTACTGGTTTGTGCCTATTTGCCATCATTTATTTTAAATAGTTTAAGATTGTATTGTTAGACCTGCCAATAACAAGTGTTAATGCCTTGATTGTGTGTGGGACTACAGTTAGTCACCGACGTGTTGTTTCAGGTTTGTACCCCGTGCATCCATTTAAGATCATGTAACACCTTTATTACTACGTGGGGATGAATGACTGGGTTTTATGGTGAGAAGCTCCAATCTTCTCATCCATGGCATGTTCGTAGGGATTTTCGAAAGTGGGGGGTGCCTTATTTTAAGGGCATGAAATATTAAGGTTTCATGATAGTTTTTCATTTTTGTGTGACTTAATTAGGGCATAAAATATAATGGCAAGTACTTGACTTGTATACTACTATGGTGTAATTATATATATTTTTAATTGTCATGATTAATGTATTGATATAGATTCTAGTTCATAATAATATAAAAGATAATTTTCTTTTTAAGGAATTCGTGATTTCACATGCACATAGCTCCAATTATATATACTTTGATATTAGCATCAATAGATTTATATGAATTTATTGTTTATATTTTATATCTTTTATTCTTTTAAGTGGATCCTTTCAAATGAGTATAACTAGCAATCACACCTTGCTCTGCAATGGGTACGCTAAAGAGTTGTGGAAATCCAATTGCCAGATCTTTAAGTGAATGATGATTGCCTTGTATCCCTATAGCCCATGTCATTTTTGTTTTCTTGAGTGTAATGAAGTTCACAAGTGCATTCCATTAGTCATGATATAGGTATACTATATAAGCTCAATATCCCTATGGCCTATTTTACATGAGTACAAGCTCAATATCTATCTAGTCCAAATAACCATCTCCCAAAAGTATTTATGTAGGATGGATGTCTAGCAAAGCATTTGATGGATAACAAAATGGAACACTTTCTCTATTAAATGTCCTATAAGAGAAGCAATAAAGACTACACAAGGAATTGAAAAGAGAATCTTTTTTCATGGGATCATCTCTATTGGCCTATAGTAAACTATCAACCATTGGTCTCTCAAAACAACTCATTGCATCTTTGGATTGTTGGCATGAAACAAATGATTGAAAGTCACTCTCTCTTTTCTCTACCATTGGATCATTCATATGAAAAGTACCATTTAATGAGGCTTGAGTGGAACTAGATGATCTAGACCAACCTATACCAACCTCCATGATCTTTAATGTAGTACTAACCTCGAACTTAGAATACTCATTACATGTATCATATTTTAATTGTTGGCATGAAATGACTTATCAAACGATAGTCTATCTCTCTATTCCTCTATTTCTATCGATCTCCCTCTCTTTATATCTCTATGTGTCCCTCTCTATTTCTCTCTCATATTGAATCATTTCTTTGTTTCCCCATCTCTTTCTCTATCTCTCCCTTTCTCTATCTCTATCTTTCTCTCTCTATGTCTCCCTACATCTCTCCCTTACTCTCTCCCCCTTTATCTCTCTATCTCTATCTCTACTTGTCCCTCTCCTCTTATCTATCTAACTCTTTATCCCTCCCTCTCTTTTTCTCTATCTCTATATCTATATCTTTCTATCTCTCCCTATTTCTCCTCTTTCTATCTCTTCCTATCTCTATCTCTCCCTCCTCTCTCTCCCCATATCCTCTACCTTTTTATTCCTTAATATTCAAAGCTAAGTTACCTAAATGTGGACCCAAAATCCTAAATATTGACACTAAGGCATTAAAAAATAGAAGTGGAAGATGGGTAGCCGAGTCATCAAAAATATTTCTCTTTCTCTATTCCTCTCTCATTGTTAATATCCCTCCCTCTCTGTATCTCTATCTCTCCCTCTCTATATCTCTTCTACCCTCACTATGTCTCTCACTCCCTCTTCCTCTATCTCTTTATCTATTTTCTCTATCTGTCTTTCCCTCTATATCACTTATCTAGATTGTAACAAATCTACCCATACAACATAGTAAACACTATGGTTCCCACTAAGAAAATATTTAAATTCCTTAAAAAGTAGGAAAATATTTTTTTCTTTTTTGGACATCTTCATTTGCACTTGCATAATTGAAACATAATACATTTCATAATGAAATAACATTTCATTTGAATTTGTAAAAGAAATACATCTTTTCTTGATTACAATTTTCATACATGATTTATAATCAAGTAAACGAATTTATAATTTACAAATAAGTACAAGGTCGGGATTTCCATATCTGGATTAATCTTATGTTTCACAAGCCTTGGTGTGTCATCTACAAGAGGAAGAGCATCACCCAAGCACTTTACCTCAAATCATAAATTGATGGTCCCCCACACACCTTCCATCTGGAAGTGGCCCTAACCTTCAATGAAGAGTATAGAATAAGGAACCCCTAGTATTTCTATATAAGTTTCTAGTGTTGTGTCTTACATAACCAACACAGTCATATGACTATATAGCCTCCTCTAACTATGTATGACACTACTGGTTGGCTATGCAAATCTAGAGCATAGTGAATAGACAAGTGCAAGTAGAGACTTTTGTACCTACTTTCGCCAAAAGTTTTGAATAAAATTCAACCACTTAAAAAGTGGAGTTGTATGTTCACCCACCACTAACTTGACTTGGAAACCTTCAATGGCCTATGGTTAACTCAAACTTTTGTTTGACCAAATGGTTTGATTTTCCTTGATGATCTTATTTGCATAGTGTTAACTCATTAAGTCAATACATGACTGGCTAGTTAATTTCTCTAACTTTGAATACCCATGTTACATTCTAGTAACCTCTTGGGTCTTGGCTATTGTCACTTGTTCAAGTCCTTTCTGTAAACCATGAGAGTAACTAATCTTCTATTTTTAAGTACTTTAGTTAATCATGACAACAACACATCATCGACTTGACCCTTCTAGTCTCATAACAATAATATAGACAATATATCCAATGATTTATTCAATAAATTAATATCTTATATAAAAGATTACTTATATATAGAGGTGTCGAAGCTTATTCAGGTATACCCAACTTATAGAACATTAATATAATGATATCAAAGTTGGCACAACTTTAACAAGACTACCGCAGCTATGTCACAAAGAACACAATATTTCTATCAGCCACATAATTCAGCCTCAATATCATATAGCCTTTTGGCCACATCAGACACAAGGGTTTACATTTTTTTGTTCATGTCAGCTGTAGCCACCTGAAAATGGTCACAACCAACTTCATCCACTCACGTATTCAACCCTATTTGACCCGCATCAATTCATGCAGACTGACTATTAATTTAATAATCTTTAATTATTTAATTAATTTATTCTGCACTGTTATCATGTCATAAAAATCAAATTCATCTACTATAGTTTCAAAATTAAATATATTTTACTATAGTTCATTCCAAAAATTAAATAAATTATCATATTTATTTAATTCCCTATTTTGTGTACTTTTGATTACATTTTGTGATCATGATTATTTTCTTCTAATCCATGTGCACATGAATTAATTTTAATTAATTCATCATTACAAACCCCCATGTTTCTATAAGTCCACTTGTCATCTAATGTACACACATGTACATGACAAGTGGTACTTTGGAAGCATGGGCAAATCTTCCAAAATGGGTACATTTGTCTTATTTCTTCCACCCCACTCCATGTGTCACTATTCATTCCAATTTAAAATTCTATGTGGCACTATTTGAACACTATTCTTCTAATTTTAAATTCCACTTGTCCTCTCCATGGAATTTAAAATTCCTCACAAAATCCAAGCCTTACCTTTTCATAAATGAGTCCTTACATGTCATACACCTACTCAATCCTAGCCATCCATCCATTTAAACTTGCATTCTCATCCATTGATCATCCCTTGAATCTTGGGGCAACTTTCTCATCCAATCCAAACATGCCATTTGTCCAATTCTCCTTGCTTGAGGATCCTCAAGCAATCTCAATCATTGATCCTTCAAATTGATCCTGGCCCTCCAATCCCATCTCCAACAATCTATAAATTGGGGCCTCCACCTCCCATTTGGAACAAGCCATCGTATGCAAGAAAACTCTACCAATTTGAGTGCTCAACATCTAGAATTAGTCCAATTTTAGCATAGTTTAGTAATAGCATTTCATATCCTAGGGCATATCACTACTAATAGACTCATTTAGAGTGCAATTAGATAGTTTAGTTTGTTAGTAGTTTAGCCCAATCTTGAGGTCCCTTGGACTTGAGATTAGGTGCATTTTAGGTTCAATTTGCATCTACTTTAGGTCTCATTTCCATAGGTAGACATTTTGGCACGCCTGGTGGGACACCCACCACCTTAACCCTAACAAAATTTACATATTTTGTGGTGTTATTCTTGTGACAGGTTGGATTAACGCCTAAACTTCTGTAGATTAGTGCCTATCTGACACATCAGTACCTATCTGGCACATCAGTGCCTAGTCCGACAGATCAACACCCATTCTGATAGATCAGTGCCCATCTAGAGACAAGGTGAAATCACTCAGTCTCATGAATTTTAAGTCAAAGTCAACATTTTATGCCTCCATGATATTTTAAATGATGTTTTACTAAATTTTTGGCCACCTTAGGTCTCTATTTTGTAGGAAAAATTAAATTTATAAGGGGGAAGTGATGTCTGTCTTGGATCAACGCCTAACCCTCTGCATCAGTGTCTAATTGCCCAGATTAGCGCCTAACTAGAAATTGTGTGTTTAGACTAACACTTGGTTTTGCAGCCTTATTTGACCGTCAAAGACTTGCCTACAATTACTAACTTCCTCTTTGCAGGGTTGTTTATTAGATTAAAAGCATTTACTGTTGTTGTTTTTGTGTGAAATTGCTTCATTAATCATAGGCACATTTATAAGGTTTAAAAAGAACAACAAATTTGCATCCTTCACTCATATGGTTTAAAAAGAACAACAAACTTGCATCCTTCACTCATATGGTTTAAAAAGAACAACAAATTTACATCCTTCACTCATATGGTTTTAAAAGAATAACAAATTACATTCACACCTTGATTGGGTTTAAAAGGACCACAAACTTGCATTTCCGCTCGTCTAAGCAAGAAAATGAATAACTTTGTGTGAAGTGTCTTGTGATTGTGAAAGTGTATGCTCTTCCCTCACACCATTTGGTGATCTTGGGAATCAAAAACTTCTCACAACACTTGCATAAATCACCCCCAACATAATCCAAGAGCTAAAAATGAACCTTGTTTAGCATGACCCAAGCCTAAAAATACATATCCTCTCCCCTCACATCTTCGTATGAAATTGGGGACCAAAAGTATTTTTGCGCTTGTGTTGCTTTTGTTGAACCCTTAGAGGGCATGCCACCCCACTTTGAAAGGTGGGAATGACCCAAGTTGAAATAGGTTAAAGCTAAACCCTTCCAATCCACTATATAAAATAATGTATTTGTGATGAAAATCATAAATAACAGGTGTTGTTGCATCATACCAATGAGTGTTTTCCCCAAAACCCTGTAGAGCATAACCTTTGTAGGCTAGGAAGCCTCCTTTATCAGAGTGAATTGCTACATGTATGGCCATCTGAATAGATGCCCTCACTAGCTACTTGTTTTAGAAGCCATAAACCCCCTACTTGTTGATACAGGAGGTCAGAAGATCGAACTCTGATAGTCATTCCACATTTTCACGGCTTATGGAAGAGATAGCAAAGTATCTTAAGATCTACGCATCTTAAGGACTTGGAACTTGGTGTGCTTGAGAAGTGAGTGCACTATAAGGGGGAGCCCGTGCCCCAAGTTCCTAGAGCTATACACCATAAGTAGGTGCGGCTGGGTAAAACCAATTGGGAACTCAACAAGTATTGTCCTTGCCTCACCATAGGTTTTGCATTATTGTTTAATTTTACAACAAAACCTTTGGACATTGTATGCACTTGTTTGAAATGTTTGTATCACTTTCCAAAGAAAACTATCATGGACATAACCCAAACATTTGAAAAAACAAACCATTGAAACTTTAGAACACCTCAAATACATTATTTAACCTCTAAAGACCAAAACATCACATCCCAAGCCCAAAATTTGCATAAAAAATCCACTGTCCTATATTAGCGCCCAAACCTCCACATCAACGCTTAATCCTCTACATCAGCATCCAAACCTCCACATCAGCACCCAATCATCTACATCAGCACCCAAACCTCTGCATCAACGTCCAAATGTCCACATCAGTGCCTAATTCTTCAAATCAGTACCCAATCCACTACATCAACGCCCAACACTCTGTATCAATACCTAATCCTCTGAATCAACACCCAGTTATCTGCATTAGTGCCCATTGACAAAACAATTGGAAAACTCAAGACTTTGTCCTTTAAGGTATTGACAATCCTTGTTCCACATCATCCATCGACATTTCATGCCACCTCATCCATATCTTCATCCATTTGTCCTTCTTAGCTTGTGATCCAATCCTAATCGTTGATCATCATCATTGTCATCATCCTCATCAATTTATAGGTTATCCAAGTCACCCATCATCAATTAAGACTAATCTAGCATCATCCTTGTAATAATCAATATCGGTCCATAATCCACTCTTAGTCAAATCTTTGATTGACCATCCACTATCATCTCTAATTGATCCCACCATCCCTAATCAATCTTTGTCAATCCAAATAATCAATCAACATCCTCAAATTGAACTAATCCGCATCCCTATCCATAATTGATCCTTCTCCAAATCTGTCAAATCAATCCAAACCGCATCCAAATCCTAAGGTTAAAACTCTAGATCAAAATTATCCTTTTGTTTGTATTAGGCTTGAGACTTCGTTCATCTTAAGTTTAGTATAAACTAAGAATCATTGACCCCCTTAGATAAATTAGCTTAGGAATCTAGACGACTCCTAATTTAGTGGATTCCAAGAAATCTCATTTTGCTTGGTGCATCTTGTCTACCCCAAGTAAAATAATCCTATTGTCCTTTTGCTTAGGCTCTTTGTCTACCCTAAGTATAAAGGATAACCATCAGCCTTTAATCATCTTGATCTAGATTTTTGAACCTATCTTCATCATCTCATCATTGGTACCTCGTCATCCAAATCCAACGCAAATTCACCTTTTATGCCTCCCATCACACGATCACAAGCTAAGAAAATGGACGCTCATTGCCAACCCCTCTCTCCTAGTGGCTCTACCACAAGCAACATGGTAGAATATGTCAACCAACCTGAAATGGGTGAAGCATCCACTCATCCTCATCAAACATATTCCCCCACCTTTGTCAAGTTCCTTAATGAAAAGGGGTTACACAGCAACTTTGACCAATTCATTGACAACCAAAAGGATGAATTTCTTCAACATCTCATTGAACATGGTGCATGCCTCCCATATTTATATGGCCATAACAAGCTCAAAATCATCTTTCATGAAAAACCACCAACACCCATCTGTGATCAACCATGGGCACATGTCCCTAATCCTAATGAACTCATTTATGACAACCCGTGGGCTAGTTTTGCTTCCAACACCACCACCATTCACACTTTGGGACAAAACATGAGGGCTAGAAATGTTTCAGAACCACAAGCATCCAACCCCCCATCGGGTTACCTTATGACATGCTACCCTCCAATGTGCCCATTTTTGGGGTAGCTTCTAATGTCACCATCACCGCCATACTAGTACCACCAAACAATCAACAAGAAGCCACCATGAATGTACTGCAACCTCTCCCTCCACTAAACATTCCACCAAGGTCAATCATCACACAAATGGTGGTACCACCCACAACTTGAACACCCATTGTGAATCCGGTCAACCAACCACAAAACCCATTGACAAGCTATGCCAATCCCACACACACATATCAATCTTCCACGCATCAACAACCTCACCATGGGTCATTGGTGCAACCTCCTTACGACACGGTCCAACAACAACCACCACCCCAAAATTATCAATAGAAACATCATATTTTTCCATTGCCTAGGCTTTAGGCTTGGTTGGAGGAGTTTGTGCCACCATTGGACGGATTGCTCAACAACATTTTTGTAATCATATTTCATATCGAACCTTTGTAGTCATATCAGATTGGTGAATTAGGGTTTTGGATAGCATATTCTTAATTGATTTGATACATATCTCCATTCTAGGGTTAGAAACTACCTTGGGAGTCCATCACCTCATCATTGAAGGAGTTTGTGGCTAGTTTGGAGTTGATTCATCATCTACAAATTCATATTAGATCTCATTGTGGACAGCAACTATAAAAATTAGTCATCTATTTGTCATGTATTATCTCATATTGTACTAGTAATAAGTGTAATCAAATTGGGTATGTTGTAAATACTCTTCTTATTCAAATATTTAATTGGGAATAAGAATACATTTCTGATCTTAGTTATATCAGACCTAATTTTATTATAATCAATCATCTTGTTTTGGGAAATAAAGTTATATTTGAAGTGGGATAATCTTGCTATACATTTGGGTACATTTGTTTTATGTTTGTTTGTCAAAATTGTATTGAAAACATTAAAACAAACACACAAATAAGAATACATTTCTGATCTTAGTTATATCAGACCTAATTTTATTGTAATCAATCATCTTGTTTTGGGAAATAAAGTTATATTTGAAGTGGGGAAATCTTACTATACATTTGGGTACATTTGTTTTATGTTTGTTTGTCAAAATTGTATTGAAAACATTAAAACAAACACACAACATCAGTATATCAGATTCAAATCAAAATTTAGAAGGTTTGAAAACATTATTTTTAAGGAATCAAAACTAAACTTTTTGGTCAGATTTAGCAAGGGTTCATACAGTGGTATCAGAGCAGTGTATCTTGCACGTTTGGAGGGTAGGATTTCATTTACAAACCAGTTTGTTTTAGTTACATACGGCAAGGTGTAAAAAGGTTACAACAATGAGTAGAGGTGGTTTAGGTTCATCAAGGAAGGATGGACGATATAGTTTGACTCCAAATGATTGACTTATGAAAGAATTTATGAATGATATGAATAACTTAGTCAAGAGTCAACAACAAATGGTGGACACTTATATGCAATACCAGTGGAAATTCATGACAGCCATTGAGTTACTTGCATAACAAGAAGAAGAAAAGAAGAGCAAAAATTAGTTGGGCAAAGAAGATTCACATCATGCATCCACAATTAAGGAGTGCATGCATCCTAATGCTAATGACAAGATTGGAAGGCATGATGATATGGAATTGAGTAAATTAGCATCTATTAGATAAACACTTGATGAGGAGCATGCAACAAGGGAGGAAGAGGTACTTGAGGTTCTTGAGGACACTACACAAAGGTATGAGATAGGATTTGATTTTCTTCAATTTGGAACAACAGTCCCTTTCCTTTACATAATCATGAAATAGCAACCCTTACACAAGAAAATGATAGTGGGAAAAATTCTTCCATTGTAGACACTCAAGATTTGAGGACATGAGACATTTATTGTGGATCCAAGCCACAAGAGGTCTAATTTTGTATACAATGGCATAACAGAGGTAAAGAAGTCACAAGATATGTGTGATGGATGGTTACAAAGAGTTAGGATGGCAAAGTTGTTGGCTGCCCAAGCAAGACAACACCTACAAGAGGTCAAGGAATGTTGCAATTAGCTAGATCATGAAATGCAACAAAGGGAGTCACACCTTAGGTAACTATTTCTTCCAAAGGAAGAATGTGTAGAGGTTGAGCATACAACGGATAAGCCTCTTGAGGCGAGCAAGCAAGATGAACATACTAGAGTGGGATTATAGTGTTTTGGGGTTGTTGCATTCTTTTTGATCATTTTTTGAGTTTCTGTAATAGCATGTATAGTATATTTGAGACATTTTATGAGTGGTACCATTGAGCCATGACAGTTCTAGCAAGAGGAACTTCATTCAGAGTTTTTGCATCAATCAGTTATAGCCATTGCTATTGTATTTTTCTCCATCATTGTTCTACTCAAAGTATACTTGGCTATTTCATTTAATTTTTGTTGTTATAGAGTTTGTTGTTATTGATTTTATAATCATTATTTTATAAATGAGATCATTCACCACCAGTATACTAAGGAATTGTAAGTCTAGAAATACTACTAATAGATTGGAATTTCATTTGATATTATAAAGGATACTGGAAGGTTTGTTGGAAAGACAGTTGTCGTTGCACCAAAAGATTGACTTGTTAATGCCTGATACAAGCACTAGAGTTAATGAATCCATGGGAGGTGGTTAAGCCTTGTCACAAACCCAAGCGTTGTGCTACACAACACAAGGAGACCAAGGGTGCACACCTTGCAACAATCCCCACAGTGCGAGCTAGGGGTTCAAACCCGTGACGCAGGTTCTGATACCAATTATTGGAAAGATGGTTTCCATTGCACCAAAAGATCAACATGTTAATGCCTGATACAACCGCTAGAGCTAATGAATCCACAGGAGGTGGTTAAGCCTTGTCACGAACCCAAGTGTTGCACTACACAACACAAGGAGACCAAGGGTGCACATCTTGTATCAAGGTTTACCTCCAAATCCTACTTTATTTGCATTTCATTATTAGAAAATTTGGCTTTGATCTAGATTCCATATAATATAGTTTGTCAATTTATCAGACATCAAATATACTTGTTATCTGCTAATTCAATATTGATTGGATTTGTATATTATAATCTATCATTTTGGCATTAATCAGATCTATTGTGCATTCTTTACGAGTTTGATATTGTTGTGAGCTATACAGCTTGCCACTAATGAGTTGTATTTGTTTTCTTATTGCCTACATTCCAACTTTTGTATGCTATCACCTTGCCCACATTAGGATTTTGGTGATCAAAAAGGGCTTGGGTTTGTGTTGATTTTGAAAATTTGGTGAATTTAGGCTAACGATTTGGTTAGCAAAATAGGATGTCTCATTTCCCTAATGAGGATAAAACAATTAATAAATACAAATGAATACATATTTCAAAAATTATGACTTGCAAGGTGTATGACACACCTAATCCAAACACTATTGCTCTCCAATGGGTAAGATTTTTCTTTTCATCAAATGTAAAATGCCTTAGGCTATTGAAGATGTCTTCTTACTCATATTCAATCCAATTGATATTAGGTTGCAAAATAGGACCTTGAGGAGCTTGAATAGTCATTTATCATGAAATAGTAACTTTCAACAACTTAGGCCCCATAATGGGCACCAAAAACTATTAGCATTTTAATTTTTCCTTTTCAAGATAGCTCCAACTATAACAATATGTGAGGAAATCCTCTCTTGAAATTTGTAAGTAAGGCTCCTAATATAATCTACTCCTAAAGTCTAAAATAAATAAACTAGATTGTTACTTATGTACACTATAGAAATTATCTTATTGTTGCAAGTATGGGCCTAACCGGTGTTGTCATTGATGTCAACATACTCCTATTGCATTGATGATAAGGATTGGATGAGCTGTATGCTGAGAATATTGAGAAAATTGGTCTTATCAGGAACAGAGAAGAACAGTGAAGACAGTGAGACAAAGATCCTAGTTAAGATGAAGATCAGAGGATGCGCATCAAAGGGTTTGTAGATATGCATCTTATGATGATCCAGTAAATATTTCAGAGGTCCACATGGTGATCTCAAGAAGTTATGGCCACTTAAGTAAAACTAGTTTTGGCAGATGTTCAGAGGTGATAGAGTAACATAGATAGGTCCGGTGAGATCCAGAAATGAAATATCTTGTTCTGGGGATTTGGTGGAGTGTTTAGGAAGTCAATGTGAATTGACAACTCAATTGGTTTGTGATCTGGAGGTCTGTAAGCAACTTTTCCATTATAACAGTTGTGACAGACTGTGTTCTTGAGGTTCTGGATGAAGGAGAGAATGATTTTAGTAAGCAGATGTAGTGTGGATGTTCTTGGTGATTTAGGCAAGCTTGTGGAGGTTCTTAGATTGTGTCTAGTTTGTGCTGGTGGTCCGCATTGAAGTTTGAGCTCACAATTGAATAATTACTTCTGGATGATGGTTCTCTTCCTAAGCCTGGCCAACCGGATGAGTTACGCATCCTGTGGATGATCTTGAAGATGTTATGTGAAGATTGGCGTGTTCCCAAAAGAAGATTGAAGTGTCAGATCTGTGTGGCCAACAGTGTGTTGATCCACGTGAAGTCTTTTTGTAGATTAGTCATGATGTATTTATGTGCTTGCTCTATAATGTAATGCCGACTTGGATGATTATTCGTAAGTCAATGTCTTCTATAAATAAGGAGTTGTAAATTCATTTCAAGAGTATGGTGTCAAGATGAGAATATGGTAGAGAAGAGAAGAGCGAAAGGTAGAGTAGAAGTATTGGGATTAAATGGAACTAACTCAAGCATGGTGAAGATGCTATTCTTCAGTTGAAGTATGTAATACTTATTATTCTGTAGATAGTGTGTCTCCTATAGGCAGTGAGCCTCTAGTGAGCAGTGTGCTCGGGCAGTGAGCCCTAATTGGCATGTGCCATTTTGTTCTTTCTATTCTTCTAATAGAGAATACAATCTTGGGTTAGTCACCCCATGGTTTTTCCTAATTGGGTTTTCCACGTCAAAATCTTGGTGTCTTATGTGTTAATACGTTTCTACTCTTGATTTAATGCATTATGTTTCCATGATTGATTTATTATTATGTTCCTAAATTACAAAGTTGATTTAAGTGTTTAATTGGAAGAAAGTTTTGGACAATTGATTCAACCCCCCTCTCAGTTGTCTATCCTGAATCCAACACTTATGAGAGTTTTACATGTAAATAAATTTCTTCAAAACAAACTAGACCTATATTTTTTATCTTGGAGGGAGAAGCACAAGACTAAAAGTACTTATCTCACTACAATTATTTTCCTATTTATGCAAGTGAATAAAAAGATGAACTGAAAATGAAACACTATTAATGGTTGAAGTAGATAACAATGAATTAGTGTTAACAATATGATTTGATTTAACATAAGAAACATTCAAGTCTTAAAAGCATTCAAACCTATTGATTAAGAGTAAAGGACACATGTTCAGCAAAGTTGAATGAAAACTTATGTAGCATAACTCTAAAACAAAACTCTCATTATTTTTCTATGTGCTTGAGGAAGTTATTTATAAACTCTCTAAGAGAAGCTTCTAAAGAAAATAATAATTTAAAATTCTACCTTAAAGCTACTTTAAAACAACCCTAATCCATATTCTCTATAAAAGAGGCAATAAAACACTTTAGCGACTTGAAATTGGCCTTCATCTACTTTAAATATAACTTCTTCTTAAAAAAGGTTGCCTATATCAAAGAAGGGTTGAGATTCAATGCATTTTTTATGCTTTGCAACACTTTGTCTTGGCGCTAATTTCGTAGTTGAGCAACTTGTTTCTAAATGGTAGACCTTTTAGATGGCTTTCCCATCATGAAAGTGTGCCATAGTACTACTTATAACCCTTTTTCATATTTGGCAGAGATCACTGAGGAAATTGCCATGCTAGGTGCTAATTTCAATTGGTAATGCCACTTGGAAAGTCTGCTTTATGAACCTGGTGCTATTTTATGAAGTCTTAGATAGCCTGGTCACCATTTTAAAGTGGATTTGTCACACGAGAAACACAACATAACTTAAGTGTTCAAGTTCTTTTTATAAGTCGTTCTTTTACCATTTTATTGACAGTAGGGTTGCTCTTTTGATGTGGCATTACCATGCCAAAAGTGCACCTTCTTTTTAAGTTTCAATTAATTTTTGCTTATTGTGACTTTGCAATCACTTAGCCACTTAAGTCTTCATTCCTTATTGGCATTACCACTGAAAAGATGCAACTTTCATGCTTAGTATTTATTTCATTTTTCTTTTTTTGCACTTTCAGCACTACATTGCTAATTGAATTATATTTTTATGATGGGAATACAAAGGACAAAGTGCAACCTCATTTTAAAACTTACACACTCATATGCGTTGGTCCCATGAACACATATACTATGTTGGCACTCTCAGTTTTCATAAGTAATCTTGTGATGTATATTTTTAATTGTCAGTGATTTGATGAGTTTGTGAGTGGTCATACACCATTGAAAAGTGTTGTTTGAAGTCTACACCAGCACCACAATACATTTTTCTCAACATTGTCAAGTTCAAAAGAAGAAATCACCATAGAAACCATCTACGACACTCATACACTATTGCAAACACCTTAGCTATAGATCCTTGCATTAGGCACTTTGTTACTAAGTAATAAAAATAGCCATTTCAAGCATATGTGTTCATTTAGATGGTGCTATTATATGTGTTGTGCTCAAATACATTTATATGAGTTTGTGTATATGCCTCTAACTTTAACTACCATCCCTTTCTAAATGTGGACCCAAGAATACAATAGGAGCACCAACTATAAGATTGTAACTCTCATGCAAGATTTAGGATTTTTAAAATCATTTCCCTATAGTTATGGGTTGAACACATTTAAAAGCATAAGATTGTAGGTTGTTAACTGATATTGTGACTTCATTACCTTTTGGTAATTTTTAATCCTCTCAAAATTTTGATAATTTTTAATCATCTCATAATTTTTAATCATCTAAAAATTATAAAATCACTTTTTAATTAACACTAAATCACTACATTTCGATAGTTTTTAATCATCTCATAATTTTTAATCATCTAAGAATTATAAAAGCATAAGATTGCAGGTTCTTAGCTGATATTGTGACTTCATTACCTTTCGATAATTTTTTGGACTATGCACCCTTGAGTAAAAGCATCTCTAGAAAATAGGTGCATAGTCCAAAAATAAGATAATGGAATACGCATTTCTTCAAAGATAAATAATAACTATATTCCTTTCCTTTCATTCAATTTTGACACAATATTGTTAGTAAAATAATTATAGCACTTTTTCACAAAAACAATATATGATTTGAGAAATTATTGAAATGTTTTGGTTTTGAGTGTAAGGTTCAACTTTTTCCTTCTTGCTTGTAATTTTTTTAAAGAAACTTCTCTAACTTATTTACTTATGCAATATTCAAGTCATTTTAATCAATATTATAATTAATAGTTCACTTAAATTTATGTTATAACCCTAAGAAACAAGAAATCCATACCATTTAGAGGCTGCATTTGGTTGGCTTTAAACTATGCCAATTATTTTAATATTTATACAATAATGAACTTGACATGCAACCATACAGCTTAGGATGTTGACATCTAGTACCCTTTATGATTCTCATCGCTATAGCTTCATTTGGAAAGCCATAGATTATTGGTCCATATTTTCCTTTTTAGTGATCAGTCAAAGTGCACATGGCATTTGGTGTACATTTTACTACTAAGATTCCCTTATCTTCTATCAGTAACTCTGACTCTGGTGAATTATGTTGTTTAAGTGTTAACTATTAGAGTTTCTAACAATGTTTATGTTCCATGCTCACTCAGAATAAATAATATTTAACTGCAAAATAGACTATGTTTTAATTCTTTTGTCTTGTTTGTTTTTGGATTTTAGAATTATGCAAAATATAAGCCTAGTTTGCTAATATTGCATATAGTCATGTTTGCAGTCTTCTTGTGATTGTGGCTTATTTGTATATTTGTGCTTTGTATGATATATGGGAATGCCATTATTAGAAAAAAATGTCTGGAAATATTGTTTGATATTCTTTGTAGTCGGATATTTACAATGGTTCTCGAGTTTTATAGTATATAAGATTGACAGGGGGACTAAGAAATATTGAAAATCCATGTTTTTCACGATTTAGAATTGTTCTTATAGTTTTGGGATTTCTTTATTAGTGAGTTTTATCATACAAATATGTCACAAGTGTTTTTAAAAATATGCCATGTCTGGTCTAAAAAGGGTGTTTGTGGTTATAGCCCTTTTGCCTTAATTGAAACATCACTAAATTTGTTTCTATAATCTATTGTCTACAATAGTTTGTCCTTTGGTTTTGGCATGTTTATATTCATGACTTGTACTCCCAAATGTTTTCTCATGTTTATTATTTGTTACAGTAGCTTACAACCTACAAGAACATTTATAGCGTTGGTTGCTTTCTGTAACACCCAGTTTAGTTTTCACCCTAAAAACTAAGTTTTAACCAATGGTAAAATTTTTTTTGAAAGTGTAAAACAGAAAAGTAATTTGTTTCCAATTCTTCTAACCAAGGAGAACATCCATCAACTAACAATAATCATGAATATATAACTTATACAAAAGGAAATAATCATCCATAACATTTAAACAATATGCTATTAAAAGTTACTTAGAACAATTCTAAAATGGGAACTTACCAAAGTCACTGCATCCTAATTGTCAACCATCCAAATTCAAGTCTTGGCAATCCTCAAGAATAAACAAGAGAAAGTAGCTTCAAGGAGCTTAACCTCCAACCAAAGACAATCGGTCTCCCGCACTCTTTCCTAACCGGAAGTGGTCCTACCCTACTCAAGAGGATAGACTTAGGATAACCAATGGTGTTTGCCATCTAAGTATTGGTGTTGTGACCTACACAACTTGTTATCATGCAATCCCCTAGATACCCTCTAGTCAAGCATGACCACTCCACAAGCTATGCCATCCATTCATAGTGAACTATCAGTGCACTTGAGGCTCATGCATTACCTTGGCCAAAGGATTTGAATTTAATTAGCATTGTAACATCACAAGTAATACGTTCACCCACCCCAACTCGACTTGAATTGATCGTAATCCTACAGATTCCTATAAATAAATTCAATACAACGACCTTGATAACTTCAATGTGTTTGAAATTCATCATGCATTAACGCATGGTAATGCAGTTTACTCTCTATCAACTTAGATCATGGAAACATTTCCATCTACATGATAAAAGAATGGTTTCCTAGCTTATCGATTATTCAGATAATGCTAAAGGTTATTTCAATGTTCTCTAAGTAGCCCACTACTTAATTTATCCACTCAAGAGTGGTCACTAAACTCAACGTTGTTGCTTTGGAAGGGTTTCACAAAAAGCCACTTAAAGTATACAATGTTCAAAGATCCTACGATAAAATTTAACACTCAAGATTCTACTTCGACTTGTTAAAATCTTTGACAAAGCTTAAATTTTTTCAATCTAAACATTAGAAAACCTTATCATAATATTTCTACTAGCAATAAGATTGCATGCAAGTCTAAGCCTGAAACTTGATAAAAGACTCATTACATTGTTTTTAAAACTTCATAATATTAACTTGTATGGCTGCAATGACCAAAAGGTAAGTCTAACCCTTCTCTCGAGAACACTACAATTTCAATACTTTAATAGAAATAGAGTAGCCTACAAAGACAAAAAGGACTAAAACTTGTTATTCTTTGCAGCAAGGTTTGTAAATTCTCTATGGTTGACCGACCATTTTAAACTCAGAAATAGAGGAAGACTGTGAAGTCTTGCATGTTTCAGCTTGCACTTTACATCGTTGATACTCCTCTATTGATGGTTATCACAAAATAAATCTTTTACTTTAAAACTAGCTGACTGTTATACTTGACAGAATCAAGTAATGGCATTTGACTGTCCAAAAGAGAACCTAGTCTATGTCATCAAAGTTTTTGCCACTGCATCTTGTAATAGCTGTGAAATATTTTACAACCAAATACATACTCTGAATTGCACTCTACACATAACTAAAAACCTCCTAAAGTAGAACCAATGACTACACATTAATCTCGACCTTCACAGGACAATGCAATAAACTATGGGTTTCACATCTATGGTGCGGTGCAGTATAGGAGACAAAAACGTTGATCTCATTTTGAATATTATAAAAACATGCAAGCTATGGTTGTTAACAAATAGCACTTTGTATCTACAAGCAAATTCTATGTTCCATCGAAATGTAAGTGAAAACATTACTTATTACAAGAAAAACTACGACTGCGTAGTGAAGAGAAGAAGAGAACCTATAGATAGTCTCTTGAGTCTCCTTACAGACTTGTCTGTGACATTTGATATTCACTAAGCTCTTCACCCTTGCTTCTGGCATTGTCTCCTCCCCCCAAAACTAACTCTTACTACTCCCTAAATCCCACCTAACTGCGAAGGGATAATTGTCTCCTCCACTCACAAGACCATGCATATCGATAAGGCTAACTACCCGACATGCAAAAACATTCTCCTTCTTACGTGACCACAACCAGAAAATGGTTTGCCATTCCACTCATTCTGTGATCATTCTCCAAGATGGAGCTCCACACTTGGTAAGGTGGCGGTTGGCAGTTTTAACAAACTATCTTACTACTCATATCTGATATGAGTATAAATCAAATGGATGGACTACAAAATAAAAGCTAGACCGACGACCAACATGAGGTCTAAAGCTTGAAGGCAAAAGACTATTAAAAATAAAAGATATCTTAGAAAGAGCTTAAGTGTGTCCCTCTCGAGCCTTTGTCTGATTATCGACATCACTAAAGAATAAAGGAATTACCTCAAAACGACACTTTAATTATAACTAACAATAATATTACATATTCCAATACCATACGACCAAGGGTACTACACACCATGGTCTCTAGATTTCAAACGTTATTTAAACCCTTTAATATTCGATAATAGACCAATAAAGAACAATTCAACATCCATCAAATTTTGCAAGGAGACGTTTACGTCATATGCTCGTAGCGCTTTACGATGATAACGATGAATTGAGCACAAACGCAAAAGAAGGCTTAGGATCAACTTTCAACTTTTGTGCCAAACCAATAACAAGACACGACTTACAACTCGATCATAAGTATATACATATATTTACATATAAACAATATATCAGTCATTCATATTTGACGACACGATTCAGAGTATTACGACACTGATGTCGATTTCGCATACTCAAAACAATAGCTTACAAAAGGAGAAAGACCTATTCTTGCAAACGTCAATATCTTGACTAAAATTGACTTAGCCTGTAATCAAAGCTTAACTCAAAGCATCTAGGTTTGTCTACCTGATAGTCATTTTTAGTTGCAAGCACCCATGGGTTATTCCAAAGTCTATTCTCTCTTTCTCAAAGATACTTTCTCTTCTTCTTTCTTCTTGGTAGATATGTTCCATCTGTTCCTGTCATTGACAATCTCACATACAATTTGTGGTCAGAGTACCAATGTTCTAATCAAAACATATTTATATCAAATCATTTCATTTTCATATCGAAGGACATTTTAATTCATAACATCAAATTGATCATAATCAAGTAGATTCCATAATTTCATAAAATTAACCTTTTCTATTCATATCAGCAGTTCCTATGATGTTAAAACATATCCACATAACTGTACTATTTTAGAAAAAGTAAATAGTAATATTGAATCCAAAAAGGGGATGTAACATATCTTTCCCCTATAGAATCATCATCCCTGATGATTGAGTTTACCAAGCAAAATTTTAACATAAAACAAACTTTTATAGTTTAACATTAATGTTTTGAAAAGATAAGGAAAACTTTGGTAGATGTTATTATAGTCTTCCCAAGTGGCGCTATCCTCACCATATTGATCCCACTAAATTTTACATTGCAAAACCTCTTGATTACGTAAACAAAGTTTACACATTTCGAAGAGTTTGAGTGGCTCAATCACAATCACTCCTGGCTCTTGTATCTATAAAGAATCCCATTTAAGAATGTGGTCATTACCTACAAAATATTTCTTTAGGTATGAAACATGAAAAACATTATGCATTTTGGACAAGACTGGAGGTAGAGCAACTTTGTAGGCCACTGGATTGATAATCTCAAGGACTTCAAAAGGTCCAACATATCAAGGAGCCAACTTTGATGATTTACCAAATTTGATTGAGCTTTTATGGGGTTTCACTCGCAAAAGAACTTTCTGACCAACATAGAAATGTCTAGGCACCCGTTTGTGATCTGCATAACTTTCCTGCATGTTATTGGCTTCTACCAACCTCTTCCTAATCATTTTCACTTTTTCTTCCATATCTGCAAGTATTTTAGGTCCATTGCTTATCCTATCTTCTAGCTGATCCCAGCTTATAGGAGTTCTGCATTTCCTTCCATATAATGCTTCAAACGGTGCCATCTTAATGGTAGAATGATAGGAATTGTTATAGGAAAATTCAACAAGAGGTAAATATTCCTCCCATCTATATTGCTGATCCATGCAATACATTCTTAAAAGATACTCTAGGACCTGATTAGCCCTTTTTGTTTGTCCATTGGTTTCAAGATGGTAAGTTGTGCTCACATTGAGTTTAGTTCCTAATGGTGAAAATAAAGTTTGACAAAATTGAGAGGTTATTCGAGCATCTCTATCGGATATAATCTTTTCAGGTACCCCATGCAATCTAAATATTTCTTGCACAAATTTTCGAACCAAAATATGAGCTCCATCTGTCAAATTTCCTGGTATAAAATGTGCTACCTTGGTTAGTTTATCTACAACAACCAATATTGCATCATGTCTATTCTTAGACATTGGTAACCCTTGAACAAAATCCATACTAACAACCTACCATTTCCATTCTGGAATATCATGCGGGTATAACAATCTAGAAGGATGTTGGTGTTCTGCCTTCACTCTCTGACACTCCAAGCAACTTGCTACAAACCTTACAACATCGCTTTTCATTCCTTTCCAGAAATACATCGGTTTGACATCAGTTAAAAGTTTTGTTACTCCTGGGTGTCTAGAATAAGGTGCACAATGAACTTCCTTCCAAACAAGGTTTCTAAGTTCTACAGAATTAGGAACGTAAATTCTTCCCTTAAATCTCATCAATCCATCTAACTCAAAACAGAATCCATCATACCTTGGATCCCTAGGGTTCAATTGCAAAGCTTGCTTCACCTACTCATAATATTCATCTCCAGATAAACTTTGCAATACTAAATCTTTAAAATTAGCATGAATTGAGATTATAGAAGTTATGTATCTTCTTCTACTTAAAGCATCAGCTACTTGGTTTTCTTTACCTTTGATGTAAGAAATCTCAAAGTCATAATCTACTATTAATTCTAACCATCTCCTTTATCTTGCATTGAGATGAGGTTGTGTAAATATGTAACAAAGATTTTGATGATCTAATTTTTGTATAAAAGTCTTTCCCAACAAATAATGTCACCACATCTAAAGGGCGTGAATCACTGCTGCCAGTTCTAAGTCATGAGGAGCATAATTTTGCTCATAGTTTTTCAACTTTCTTGATTCATAGGCTATTACATGCCCATTTTGGATAAGCACAGCTCCTAACCCTTCTCCCGAGGCATTAGTAATAACCTCAAATTGCCCTTCAGGATCAAGGACTTTCAAGATTGGTTCTGTTGTTAACTTTCCTTTTAATAAATCAAATGCCTTTTGACATTCTTCAGTCCAAATAAATCATTTTCCTTTTCTCTGCAAAGAAGTAATTGGACTAGCAATACTTGAGAAATTCAAAATAAATTTTCTGTAATATCTGGCCAATCCCATAAAACTTTGTACTTCTGAAACATTGGAAGGTACAGGCCATTCCATAATAGCCTTTATTTTAGCTAGGTCAACTGATATCCCTTCAGCTGATATTGTATGTCCCAAATACTGCACCTCTTTTTGAAAGAAAGTGCATTTGGAGAGTTTCGCATACAATTTGTGTTCTCTTAATCATTACAAAACAATTTGAAGATGTTGTTTATGCTCCTCCTCATTTTGGAATATATCAGAATATCATCAATGAAAACTAGGACAAATTTATCAAGGCAATCTCTAAAAACACTATCCATGAGACTCATGAAAGTAGCTGGTGCATTAGTTAATCCAAATGGCAACACAGTAAACTCATAATGACCATATCTTGTTCTAAATGTAGTCTTGTGAATATCTTCATCTTTCAACCTCAATTGATGGTATCCAGATCTCAAATCTATTTAGAAAATATTGATGCACCATGCATTTGGTCGAATAGATCATCAATATGTGGCAATGGATACTTATTATTTATTGTTGCCTTATTTATTATCCACTAATCTATACACAGTCTAAGGGTTCCATCCTTCTTGATGAAAATAACTGGAGCTCCCCATGGTGATACACTTGGCCTAATTAGATCTTTAGACAATAGCTCCTACAATTGAGCCTTCAATTCCATAAGTTCAGTAGTGGTCATTCGATATGGAGCTTTAGATACTAGCTCAGATCCTGGTTTAATATCTATGGAAAAATCAAAGGTTCTTTTTGGAGGCAAGCTTGGCAGTTCCTTAAGAAATACATCACTAAAATTGTAAAGATATGGATATTTTTCCTCAAATGTTTGCTTTTCTAAGGCTTCCTCTACTAGGTCCATTTTGACTGCAAAAAGTTGACATCCTTTATGCCTAGCCCACTTTAATTGTTTTGAATAAATAGATCTGATCCTTATTTCCCTTTGAATACCCTGGAAATTTACTTTATTTCCTTTATCATCCAGACACTCAATTGTTTTATGAAAACAATCTACCTTGGCCCTATGTCTCCACAACCAATTCATTCCTAAGATGACATCATATGACCCTAAAGGTGATACATATAAATTTACCTCAGTGGAGAAGTTTGAAATATCAATCTTAGCTTCGAACAAACATTGCTCTACCTGGACCTTTGAGTGATTTGCATACTGAACTATCCACGGTTTTGACATAAAACTAGCCTTTCTAGGAAATTTACTTAAGACTCTAGATGACACAAAATTTTCTATTGCACCAGTATCAAATAGAATAGAAATAGGAAATTCGAATAATGTACCAGTCATCTCAATGGGAGTAATCTTATACTCAGCTTGTCGATTGTCAAGGGTGGCATGAATCCTTTGTTGAAATGCTTCCTGCTGCAAAGGAAGTACCGTATTCCTAAGCTACCTGTTCTACTTTTTATTAGGACAATGGTTAGCATAATGATCTCCACCACATGAAAAACATCCTCCAATTGGTCCTCTCTTCTTGGATGGTCTACTTATAGCATCATCGTTCTTCTTAAAATTGTCATTTTTCTTATAGTCTTCATTTCTACGTTCATTACCAAATCCCCCTTTATTTTTCCAATTTCCTTTATCGAACCTCCTATTTCCATATCCTTTATCATTCTTCCTTTTATACGTCTAATCATTGAAGTTGTTATCAAATCTCTTAGGTTTCTTTTCACGGTAAGCAGAAATGGATTTGATCTTTTGTTCTTGCTTAATTGCTTTCTCATATACCTGGTCCATTGTGTTTGGACCATGCACCTCCACCTCACCACCAATCTGAGGATTGAGTCCCATAATAATTTTTCTTATCTAAAATCTTTGATCCTTTCGATATTGAGGAACATACTTCAACAATCTAGTAAATTTTTCTGCATATTCAACCATAGACAGATCTGTTGCAAGTATGAGGATAACCAGTGTTGTCATTGATGTCAACATACTCATATTGCATTAATGAGAATGATTGGATGTGCTATGTGCTGAGGTTATTGAGGAAATTAGTCTCAATCAGGAACAGCGAAGAATAATGATGAGAAGAAGGCAAAAGTCCTCAATAGGTTGAGGATCAGAGGATGCAGTTTAAAGGGTTTGTAGATATGAGTCTTGAGATGTTCTAGTCAAGATTTCAGAGGTCCACATAAAGATCTAAAGAAGTTATGATCACTCAAATAGAACCGGTTCCAGCAGGTGTTCAGTGGTGACAAAGTGTCACATATTGGTCCGGTGAGCTCTAGAATTGCATTATCTCATTCTGCAGATTGGAGAGAGTGTTGAATAAGTTCATGTGAAGTGACAATTAGATTTGTTCATGGTTTAGAGGTCTAAAAGCACCTTTTTCATTATGACAGTGATGACAGACTGTGTTCTTGAAGTTTCAGATGAAGAACAAAAGAATTCCAGTAAGCTAATAAAGTGCAGATGTTCTTGATGATTCAGGAAAGGTTTTGGTGATCTTTGGATAATGTACAATTCTTATTAGCAGTCCACATTGAATTTTGAGTTTGCATTTGAAGAATAACCACGGATATTGGTGTTCTTCCTAAGACAAGCCGACCGGATGTATTACACGTCTTGCGAATGATCTTGTAGGTGTTTGCCGACTTAGATGATTATTCCTAAGTCGATGCCTTATATAAATAAGGGATTGTGAATTCATTTTGAAGGGTGTCTTGTGGAGAAGAGTGTGGCATAGTGAAGAGAAGTGTGAAAGGCAGAGTAGGAGTTTTTGGGCTTAAAATGGAACTGATCCAGGCATGGTAAAGATGTCAATCTCTAGTTCAAGTTTGTAATACTTGTTACTTTGTAGACAGTGTGTCTCTTATAGGCAGTGTGCCTCTTGTGAGTAGTGTGCTCAGGTAGTGAGCCCTAATTGGCATGTGCCATTTATTTTTCTTATTCTTCTAATAGAGAATAATCCTTGGGTTAATCACCTCGTGGTTTTTCCCTTGACCGGGTTTTCCACGTCAAAATCTTGGTGTATCATGTGTTGATGTGTTTCTGCTTTGGTGTTTATGCTTTATGCTTTCATGAGTGATTTAAGTATTTGAATAAGGGCAAGTTTTTGTACAACTGATTCACCCCCCCTCTCAGTTATGTGCCCTAGATCTAACAAGATCACCTTACCTAAGGTTTTGGAAATCTATTAGCTTTTGATCAAAATATAGCTGTGGTAACCACCTCTTTCAAAAAAGTTCCACAAATTCATTCCATGTAACCTTCAAGGGGCTTAATTCTAGTTCCATTTTCTTGTTCATCCACCAAGTGGATGCTTCTCCAGATAACTGATATGCTCCCCATCCTGCCTTTGTAATCTCAGAGTAATTTCTGATTTCAAAGTATTTCTCCATTTATGTTAACCATGCTTCTGCTGTATCACTGGTTTTCATTCCATCAAATTTGGGAAGGATAATCTTTTTCATAGCCTTAGATAGTTCCAGTGCAAGTTTGTCTTTTGTCTCCCTCCAGGTTTCACTACCATCTTGGTTTTCACTTGACATGCCATGATCCTGTTGTTTACTTTTACTTGCATTACTAGAATACTCATTTTCACCCTCCGTATTCCCAGTTTCATTCACTTTCTTTTCCAATTTGCCCAACCTTTCCTTAGTTTCAATAAGCATATTAAGAATTCTATCCAATTTATCGGTGGAGTTTTCCTGAGAGTTGTGACCTTCCTGATCATCTCTCTCATTAAACTTTGATTGGTCCATGATTGTTTGTTTTCTCACCTGCTTAAGCAAGTACTAATCAGTTCTATGATTTATTATTTTGTATATTATCAAAACATAACAATTGTTCATAACCATAGTTATTCTCAAACTAAAATTTATCTTTAATATACTTTGCAAAACTATATATACATTCTTTAAGGATAGATATATCTCGTATTTCACTCAGTATTTACAAGTGGGGTGTAATCTTCAGATTCATTGTTCGACACATATTCAGGAGGCGTATAACCCTCAAACTCACTATTAGATGATAGTACAATGATTTCAGCTCTAGGTGGTATACGGGCATCCCTAGTGATCATGGGTACACTAATAGGGCAACAATTGACCATAATTTGAGCTGCCATCCTAGCTATCTCTAGGAGTTCTTTTTTCATTCGTTTGAGTCATGACAGATCATTGGCAAAATTTTCCACATCATCTAGCCAAATGTCATTTTCATTGTTCATTTTCTCAATAGTCTTGATCATCGCAAGTCATCTCTGCTTAGCTTGCAGATAACATTCCTTACCAGGGAAGGACTTCCTTGCAGTTCTCTTGATACGTACCATCTTGACATAGTAAATCAAATCATTAGCTACCCGCATAATGTTGATTCCTAATCAGGTTAGTGGACTCGTCAGCCCTAGTGCTGAAACTGGTTAGCTCTGATACCATATGTAACACCCAGTTTAGTTTTCACCCTAAAAACTAAGTTTTAACCAATGGTTAAATTTTTTTTGAAAGTGTAAAATAGAAAAGTAATTTTTTTCCAATTCTTATAACCAAGGAGAAAATCCATTGACTAACAATAATCATGAATATATGACTTATATAAAAGGAAATAATCATCCATAACATTTAAACAATATGTTGTTAAAAGTTACTTAGAACAATTCCAAAATGGGAATTTACCAAAGTCACTGCATCTCGATTGTCAACCATCCAAATTCAAGTCTTGGCAATCCTCAAGAATAAAGAAGAGAAAGTATCTTTAAGGAGCTTAATCTCCAACCACAGATCGTCAGTCTCCTACACTCCTTCCTAACTGGAAGTGGCCCTACCCTACTCAAGAGGATAGACTTAGGATAACCAATTGTATTTGTCATATGAGTACTGGTGTTGTGACCTACGCAACTTGTTATCATGCAATCCCTTAGATACCCTCTAGTCAAGCATGACCACTCCATAAGCTACGCCATCCAGTCATAGTGAACTATCAATGCACTTGAGGCTCATGCATTACCTTGGCCAAAGGATTTGAATTTAATTAGCATTGTAATAATGCAAGTAATATGTTCACCCACCCCAACTTGACTTGAATTGATCACAATCCTACAGATTCCTATAAATAAATTCAATACAATGACCTTGATAACATCGAGGTGTTTGAAATTCATCATGCATTAACCCATGGCAATGAGGTTTACTCTCTATCAACTTAGCTCATGGAAACATTTCCGTCTACATGATAAAAGAATGGTTTCCTACCTTATCAATTATTCAGATAATGCTAAAGGTTATTTTAATGTTCTCTAAGCAGCCCACTACTTAATTTATTCACTCAAGAGTGGTCACTAAACTCAACGTTGTTGCTTCAGAAGGGTTTCACAAAAAGCCACTTAAAGTATACAATGTTTGAAGATCCTACGATAAAATTTAACACTCAAGATTCTACTTCAACTTGTCAAAATCTTTGACATAGCTTAAACTTTTTGAATCTAAACATTAGAAAACCCTATCATATTGTTTCTACTAGCAATAAGATTGCATGCAAGTCTAATCTTTAAACTTGACAAAAGACTAATTACATTATTTTTAAAACTTTGTTATATTAACTTGTATGGCTGCAATGACCAAAAGGTAAGTCTATCCCTTCTCTCGAGAACACTGCAGTTTGAATATTTTAATAGAAAAAGAGTAACCTACAAAGGAAAAAAGAACTAAGACTTGTTTGAAATTCATCATGCATTAACCCATGGCAATGAGGTTTACTCTCTATCAACTTAGCTCATGGAAACATTTCCGTCTACATGATAAAAGAATGGTTTCCTACCTTATCAATTATTCAGATAATGCTAAAGGTTATTTTAATGTTCTCTAAGCAGCCCACTACTTAATTTATTCACTCAAGAGTGGTCACTAAACTCAACGTTGATGCTTCAGAAGGGTTTCACAAAAAGCCACTTAAAGTATACAATGTTTGAAGATCCTACGATAAAATTTAACACTCAAGATTCTACTTCAACTTGTCAAAATCTTTGACATAGCTTAAACTTTTTGAATCTAAACATTAGAAAACCCTATCATATTGTTTCTACTAGCAATAAGATTGCATGCAAGTCTAATCTTTAAACTTGACAAAAGACTCATTACATTGTTTTTAAAACTTTGTTATATTAACTTGTATGGCTGCAATGACCAAAAGGTAAGTCTATCCCTTCTCTCGAGAACACTGCAGTTTGAATACTTTAATAGAAAAAGAGTAGCCTACAAAGGCAAAAAGAACTAAAACTTGTTATTCTTTGTAACAAGGTTTGTAAATTCTCTATGGTCAACCGACCATTTTAAACTTAGAAACAGAGGAGGATTGTGAATTCTTGCATGTTTTAGTTTGCACTTTACATCATTGATACTCCTCTGTCGACAGTTATCACAAAATATATCTTTTACTTTAAACTAGCTGACTCTTATACTTGATAGAATCAAGCAATTGCATTCGATTGTCCAAAAGAGAACTCATTCTATGTTGTCGAAGGTTTTGCCACTGCGGCTTGTAATAGCTATGAAATGTTTTACGACCAAACACATACTCTGAATTACACTCTAGACATAACTAAAAACCTCCTAAAGTAGAACCAATGACTACACATTAATCTCAACCTTCGCAAGACAATGCAATAAACTATGGGTTTCACGTCTATGGTACGGTGCAGTGCAGGAGACAAAAACATTGCTCTCATTTTGAAGATGATAAAAACACACAGGCTACGGTTGTTAACAAATAACACTTTGTATCTACAAGCAAATTCTATGTTCCATCGAAATGCAAGTGAAAACATTACTTATTACAAGAAAAACTATGACTGCGTAGTGAAGAGAAGAAGAGAACCTATAGATAGTCTCTTGAGTCTCCTTACAGACTAGTCTGCGGCATTTGATATTCGCTAAGCACCCTTGCCTCTTGCACTATCTCCTCGCCCCAAAACTAACTCTTACTACTCCCTAAATCCTGCCTAACTACGAAGGGATAACTATCTCCTCCACTCACAAGACCATGCCTATTGATAAGGGTAATTACCCGACATGCAAAAACGTTCTCCTTCTTACGTGACCACAACTAGAAATGGTTTGCCATTCCACTCATTCCGTGATCATTCTCCAAGATGGAGCTCCACACTTGGCGAGGTGGCGGTTGGCAGTTTTAACAAACTATCTTACTACTCATATCTACTATGAGTATAAGTCAAATACATGGACTACAAAATAAAAGATAGACCTACGACCAACATGAGGTCTAATTCTTGAAGGCAAAAGACTATTCAAAATAAAAGACATCTTAGAAAGAGCTTAAGTGTGTCCCTCTCGAGCCTTTGTCCGATTACTGACATCACTAAAGAATAAAGGAATTATGTCAAAATGACACTTTAATTATAACTAACAATAATATTACATATTTTAATACCATATGACCAAGGGTACTACACACCATGGTCTCTAGATTTAAAACATTATTTAAACCCTTTAATATTTGATAATAGACCAATAAAGAACAATTCAACATCCGTGAAATTTGCAAGGAGATGTTTACGTCATACGCTCGTAGCATGTTACAATGATAACGACGAATTGAGCACAAATACAGAACAAGGCTTGGCATCGACTTACAAACAACTTTTGACTTTTGCACTGAACCAATAACAAGACACGGCTTACAACTCGATCATAAGTATATACATATATTTACATATAAACAATATATCAGTCATTCATATTTGACGACATGATTTAGAGTATTACGACACCAATGTCGATTTCCCATACTCAAAATGATAGCTTACGAAAGGAGAAAGACCTATTCTTGCAAACGTCGATATCTCGACTAAAATTGACTTAGCCCATATTCAAAGCTTAACTCAAAGCATCTAGGTTTGTCTACCTGATATTCATTTTCAGTGGCAAGCACCCATGGGTTATTCTAGAGTCTATTCTCTCTTTCTCAAAGATACTTTCTCTTCTTCTTTCTTCTTGGCGGATACTACACACCATGGTCTCTAGATTTAAAACATTATTTAAACCCTTTAATATTTGATAATAGACCAATAAAGAACAATTCAACATCCGTGAAATTTGCAAGGAGACGTTTACGTCATACGCTCGTAGCACGTTACAATGATAACAACGAATTGAGCGCAAATGCAGAACAAGGCTTGGCATCGACTTACAAACAACTTTTGACTTTTGCACTGAACCAATAACAAGACACGGCTTACAACTCGATCATAAGTATATACATATATTTACATATAAACAATATATCAGTCATTCATATTTGACGACATGATTTAGAGTATTACGACACCAATGTCGATTTCCCATACTCAAAATGACAACTTACGAAAGGAGAAAGACCTATTCTTGCAAACGTCGATATCTCGACTAAAATTGACTTAGCCCATATTCAAAGCTTAACTCAAAGCATCTAGGTTTGTCTACCTGATATTCATTTTCAGTGGCAAGCACCCATGGGTTATTCTAGAGTCTATTCTCTCTTTCTCAAAGATACTTTCTCTTCTTCTTTCTTCTTGGCGGATATGTTCCATCTATTCCTATCATTGACAATCTCACATACAATTTGTGGTCAGAGTACCAATGTTCTAATCAAAACATATTTATATCAAATCATTTCATTTTCATATCGAAGGACATTTTAATTCATAACATCAAATTGATCATAATCAAGTAGATTCCATAATTTCATAAAATTAACCTTTTCTATTCATATCATCAGTTCCTATGATGTTACAACATATCCACATAACTGTACTATTTAAGAAAAAGTAAATAGTAATATTGAATCCAAAAAGGGGATGTAACACTTTCTCTCATAATTGTATAACTAAGTAATATCATCCTACAATTCAGAATGTAGCTGAAATTTTAGTAAATTTTCCTTTATTCAGGTATCACACCATTTGCAAACTTGTATCATTATGATTTACTGGCTAGGCCTAAAAAATCCTTTGAAGTGTGGTTAAGCCTCAAAGTAGGGAAATTTTCTATGCAATTTGTCTTCTTTTGAGATCTATCAGCTCATCTTGTACCGTAGATAATTTAATTTTATTTTCAAAATTTGAATCTTAAATTTATGTCCCTCTTGTTATGGTGATAATTGTTTTCCTGTTATGTTTAGAAAAGAATATGTAAAAAACACAAAATTCTTCTTTAAAACATTTGGTGGCAAGGGAAAATATATTTTTATATTTCTGGAAGTTGATTCCATATTGCCTTAGCTCCTTTTAGATAAAAGGTGGGAGTGGGTTGGGTTCTTAAGCAGGACAAGTGTACTGATCTGCTATTTAAAAATTGTAAATATGGGTATTAGCCATCTGTGTTTGTGTTTATGGTGCTTCTAGACCCTGGCGTTGCCATGTTTCTCTACAAAGTAAAATAGATGACCCTAGAAAAATAGTTTGATAGCTTGGGAAATTTGAACAAGTTGTATTGGTGTGTGTCACTTGTTTGAAATTTTCATAAGTATTGTTATTATATATTTGTGATACCTCAAAGAGATGGGGATTGCTCTATGGTCATTCAATGACTCAACTTCAATCTTAGTAGCCTTTTATTATTATGCATATCACATATTTTTAGTGGACTTCAATTTCCATCGAGCTGCTATTGAGGCTAGTGAATTGGTATGGAAAGAAGGGTCTAGTCCAAAATATTGGACTCTACCATGGTACTAGTGGAAATACTTGCACATTTATTGCCCTTTACTGTATGACAAAGATAAACTATATCTTTAGTGATCAAAAGCATTTGTTGTCTTACTGTACATTAACACAATGGGTCTCATTGTATTTGGTCAGATGCATGGTAGAGATCATGATGAGCACACACTTATACTGGGGGTGAATCCTTATAAGCCAATCTTTCACTTTTTCAAAAATTAATCAACCACAATAAGAACAAGCATGCAACATCTAACAATTAAGAACACAAGATTTATGTGGAAATCCTTTTGGGAGAAAACCATGGAAAAATATTACTTATATAACATTATCTTACAAACTTTGTAGGCACCAACCTATAGGAGACACCAATCCCCATTAATCTTTGTAGGTACCAACCCACTAGAGACACCAATTCCCATTAATCTTTATTGGCACCAATCCACTGGAAACACCAATCCCTACAACTAAGGACCAACCCAGTAGGAGACACCAATCTCTTCTATACAAGGCACCAACCTTTATCTCAACAAAGTCTTGTCTTCTAGAGAAAAAACCTCCTTCAACAACTACCTTGAATAATCTTCTAATATTTTTTCTCCTCAAATATGCATGTGTTTATATGACATATCTTCTTACACACCACACAGTTCCCTCCTCTTCTTATTTGATCTTCACATATCTCACATCTTCATCCTTACATAGGATTGATATTACATTTTATTCTCCTTCATAGATTAACTTGTATCATGTATTTTGTGCCCTCATTCTTCTTTGCAGATCTACTTACAAATGATAATACATTATCCTTTTGTTAACATTCATTATACTTTCCATAAATTTAATTGTTTCCTTCTTACTACTTCATAATCACTATCTTAAACCAAATATAACCACCTTATGAAATGTAAAATTACCCATTCATAATCGCTGCCTATAAATTATTAATGATCTCTACTCCATTATAATTGTTGCTCTTCATATTTAATAATTATTGCCTCTACATCACTGCATTTAATCGTTGCTCTTCATATTTAGTAATTACTCCCCCTACATCACTCTATTTAATTGTTGCACTTAGCATACTTTACATTGGACAATTTATATGTATAAATATGTCTCTTTATCAAGAGGATCGACTCCTTCAAATGGGACTATTTGTCCAAAAGGAATTCAGCCACTTATTAATAACAAATCTACATTAAAATATAACAAATGTCTCTCTCAAATAGTTACCCAGTATGTAAGTTTTATTGTCATTATGAATATGTTTTGGGTGGGCTAGCAAACAATACATTTCTCTTTCATAGTCAGCCATATTAAACTTCTCTTGCATATATGTTGACAATCCTCATTAGTGATTTCTCAAGACATTGACATCAATGACAATTAATCTAATAGTCTCATCGAAACACCTTAGACATCAATGATAATATTTCCAATAGATCATTCATATTCTTATTTTGAAGTCTTGGGGGACACATCAAACTTCTAGTTTCATATGGTGAAACCTAATGATGCAAGGTTTTTGGTTTTGAGTTGCAAAAACTAAGCTTGTATATTTGACAAATGAGTATGTTGTCAATCACATATATTACATTGTTATGTTTTGTTTGTATGTTTGTATCCAACTATGTATTATTCACATGTTGGCTTGTGGGTAGTCATTAAGAGCTGGTTGTAAGTAGTTGTCGATGGTTGTGTTGTTTTTGGCAACCATCAGGCTCTTTAAAAATGCTTCTTGTAGTTAAGGAAGGTAGTTTAATTGTATACACGTTCCTCCCTAGTCTACATTTGGATAGCATAAGAACCACCCTAATGTAAAGTATTCATTAGCTTCATCTACAATTATTTGTTATGTATTATTATATTATATTTATATTGCAATTGGTAGCATTAGACATTTCATGTCATTGCCTATAATGAAGTTAGGTTAGATTCATAAAGAACTAAGTGAACTGGTGAGTAACTATTGACAACTACACTAAAGAGTGATGAAATTAATGCCCTCAACCTTGAACAAAGGCGGGAGAAGATCAAAGCATAGTTAGAAGGTAGATCATGAATTCAAACAATTCCTCCAATTGGTAGAACAACAAGAACGAAGGAGGAGGCTGATAGAAGCAACCGACTATAGAAATCCATTAGTCCAAGTGAAAGCTGAAGCTAAAGTTGGAGTTCAAACATAAGTTAGAGCTACTACCAGGTGTGCAAATGTAATAACATTCATCCAACTATGTACAACAATCTATATTGTATGGAGGAAGAGTGGATAAAATATTTATAGACATCTTCCCCTCCTAGAAGAAGTTTGTGTGTATCTTGTAGACCAAGTTCGGTCCAAGGAATCAATAGATCCTTCTTTATGTGAGGAAAGTCTTTGTCTTGAGACAAAGTTCAAATACTTCTTCATACATAGAGAGAGGGAAGCATATGAAAGTAATCTTTAAGGCATTGAAGATTTGTTAATGAAAAAATGAACAGTGTCAAAAATACCATGGTGAAGGATTAGAGTGGAGAAAAGAGAAATTGAGGGCAATATGAGTGTGTGGAATGCTTGTTAGCTATATACTTGGTATGCCTTGAAATTGCAATTTTAAAAAATATGGTGCCCCCTTTAGTGCTTTGGCCTAGCCTTCCCCATTATTGATTAAAAATTTTAGAATTGATGAATAGGCTCCCTTGATCACAAGTGTGCTTGGTGTCATGCTTTGCCTCCCCTTATACTTCAATCATGTGCCCAAGTTAGAAAAATCCAAGAATTTATAAGTATTCAACTATTTGTGTTTGTGCTTGTTGTAGAGAATAAAGACAAATATGTTGGAAAATTTCAATTCTTTAATACAATGGTTTAACATCAAAGATTCACTATCAAACTATGATACCAATTGGTGAGATACAAGTCTTAGACTACTACAATATGGAAATCTGGAAATTGTATGCAAATATGAAATTAGGTGTTCTTACTCTTGGAATTATCATGAAGAGATTTAATGGATTCAAATAAAAAAATAGAAAATTAGCAAACACCATTATTGCATCACATAACATAGCATTTATGTAGAGACACCCTTACGAGAAAAAACTCCACCAAGAAGAGAGGCCAAGCATGTATTAACTTTGAAAACAAAATTAAAATACAATCATACTTCCATTCTCCTCTTTGCCTCTAATATGAAAGTACTTGTATACTTGTGAACAATATCAACACATCTAACTCTCTATCCCATTCTTGCAACCTCTCCAACCTGTGTATTCCATTCCTCTCTCTTCCTCACATTTTGAAAGGAAGCTAGGTGTGCAAAAATCACTTCCTACACTAATCTAATGAGGGGAGGAGAGTGCAAATTCAATTTTATCCTTACTACTATAGCAATGTTAAACCACTAACAGAGATATGGTAGCAAACACATAAACAAGAAAGTGAGACAGAAGAAGAGAGACACAAGATATACGTGGGGAATTTAACCCTTATCGGGTGAAAAACCCCACACTCCAAAACCTGCATATTGTATTATCAAAACTGAAATGGTTTAGAATACACTTGTAATGCAAGCTCTTAGAAGTCTTTGACGCTTGTATCTGAAGACAAACTGACAGAATAACAGTACCTATCAACCCTGTAATACATCTCCTCTTCCAAGCACCTATTTATAAAGAATATACAAGGTAGAAATGGCTCCACATATGGATGGGCGTCCAACATGGCCTCATGGCCTAAAACCCACACCTATGGACACTTGTTCAACTCTGTAGGATGCTCCTAACACTTGTCAAGTCACCCCATCCTAAGGAGGTTTCCTATTTCCAAAATGGGCTATGACAGATGCTCTTACGACTCTTACAACCATCATAGAATCTGTCATAGCTGTCATAACTTACAATTGTAAGAAAATCTATCATACATAGGCTATAAATAGCATATTCTCTTACAACATGTCATAGTCCACCTTGGGGTACCCAAATATGCCTTTTTCAAAGATGTTCTTCGACACATGTCTTCACCTGTCATATAATTTCCTATTTCTGACTCTTACATGTCATAACTTTGTCATAGGAATCTGTCATGACCGTTACAGTCAATATTCCCTTACACAACATCCAAGATGCTAACACATGGAAAAATATTCCTACCACTCAGTGGGATACCTATCGCCTCATGTGAGGACAAAAATACATGTAGTCATATGCCATGTAGGATGACACATCATCGTGCCAACTCCCACAATATTACAACATAGGATTTACATCCAAATAATACAATTGGCAATAAATAAATAAATACAATGTAAAAATACAAGGAACTACCAAGGTTGAGACACCTTAATTCCCAACATTCTCCCACTTGTCAAACACCTTGTAAGAGCCAATAGATTTAACAGGATTTAATTGCTATACGTCGAGAGGCCGATAGACACCAAACACCATCTGAACTTCTCTATGCCCACTGGTTTCGTCAATACATCTACAACATTCTTTAAAGTATCTACCTTCTCCAAATTTACCTTCCCATCTTCTATCATTTCTTGCACGAAGTGAAACTAAACATCGATATGTTTTGTTCTAGCATGGAATGTTGGATTCTTCGCAAGGCAAATCACACTCTGACTGTCACAACTAATTGTAATATGTCCTACATCAACACCAATATCTAAACACAATCTCTTAAGCCAAATGGCTTCCTTACAAGCATAAGTTGCATCCATGTACTTAGCTTCTGTAGTGGACAAAGAAACCATAGGTTGTTGCTTACTCATTTA